>JAZHRO010000031.1:200392500-205392500 GCA_037157565.1 Thalassia testudinum
AATGTCTCAAGCACGAATGCTTTAACCATGGAGTCCAATAAACCTTAGGATAGTTCCTGTGGGCCTTAAAAACCTTGGCTAAGGACTAAGGCTAAAGATAGACAGATCTGGATCTTGGTTGGTACTAGAGTACCTTTAGGCCCATGGTTGGCATTCTGACCTAATCAAAGAGACAAAAGAAGAAAAAGCGCTTATCAAAATTGATGAAAGGAATTCATGGTCTAGAACAAAGGTTAAAACCTTAAAATTTTACTAAGGGACTAGCAAAAGCTAGGCATGAGAGTATGATGAGAACCTCATCATGAACCCTAACTAGCACATTTTGACCAAATAAAATGAACAAAAGTTCCTACATAACCTAAGGGAAGGCCTAATTCAGGGAATTGTTAATATGAGAATAAAACATTATATAAGGGGTAAAACTATAATTTTATCATAGTAGTGCATGAACAGGATTTCTAAGGGTTTAGACATAGGTTAAGTGAACCTAACAAAGGAAAAAGTGGGATGGTTTGGTTAGAAAAGGGTTATGATAAAAATCTGTGAATTAAATGATATTTTGTAACCCTAAAACAAACCTACTTTAATTCATAAGGTTCTAGGCAATATAAAAATCAACTAAACCCTCTAAAATTCATGGAAAAATATCCCCTAAGGCTTAGAACCTTCAATTTGGCCTTTGAAACCTGTTTTGACCTAGATTGAGGTCCATACTCAAATTTTGACCTAATTTAGGTTTTTGTGCAAAATGTCTAGTCAAACGTGGTAAAACCTAAAATCCAACTTCACCATTGGATTCCTTAGGTCCAAATTAGGTTGATACCAAAATTTGGACTTAAGGAAAGGTCGTCTTGACCCACTTTGCAATTTAGTCCTCAAAATTACTTTTTGACCCTTAACTTTTTGAAACCCTTATGTTTACCCCTCAACTTTCTCGTCTTCTTCTTCACTTTGGTCCTTCTGCCACCCATAGCAACAGGCCATACCTCCAGCGACTTTGCGTGGAGGATGGTGCCGTGCATGCATGGGGAGCCAGCCCAGATTTGAAAGGGGAACTCCCTACGGAGCCCCCTATCGCATGGGTCGGCCCCCATGCCCTGAAGACCGCCATACCTCTTGTGCGAACGTGCGAGGGGTATGGGTCTCCGTCTGCCATACCTTCGGCAAGACTTTTCCCACCACTATCGTGCGCCTTCCGACCGGCCTTCGCCTATTTAAGGAGCGGCATACTCTGCCGCATCCTTCAAGCTCCATTTGGCCTGAGCTACCTCTCAAATTTCGTCTCTTCCCAACTCCAGCCATCCTTCTAGAGCTTCCGGTGACTCTCCTCCTCTCTCGTCGCTCTGCCACAGTACCAGTGGCAGAGCCACCTCCACCGTCTTCCGCTGCGTCATGCCGTACCAGCGGGCGCCCTCCAACCCCTCTTCCTCATCACCGTCTCTCCCTCCTGGGCGCCTTCGTCTCCGGCAACAACAGTAATAGCCGCTCGCCACCTCCGCCTCCTCTGTTCACTCCTAACTTGCCAACTAAGTTACTCTCCCCCTCCTCTTTATTTCTTCCTATTAATTTGTTCTTTCGACCCATCGACAACCACTGACCACCACCACCTTCACCACCTCCGGCTGACCACCGGCGAAGGCGCACCCATCATTCCACTCACTCATACACCTTGCCAACTACCGCAGAAGCATCACTTCCTTCCACTGATCATCCTTCACCTCTTCATCATCCACCACACACTACCCCCGAACAAACCCACCTGCACGTACACGGTGTGCCCTAGGCACACTCACACGAGCATCTTCACGTCACGCTGACCCCCGAGCCACCTTCTCCATGCTTCGGTGAAGCCTCCTGAGCATTCTGATGTGGCCACGAGGCCATTTGCATGATTTCAGGTTCGGAGGGTCACCGCCATTGACGACGAGCTTGGAGCAAGCTCACAAGCTTCGTCCAGGCCTCCCAGCTCCAGGCCAGCAGTCCCAGATGGCGCGGAATTCTTCCGTGCATAGCTCCAGGTCTTTAATTGGTGTCTGAGGCCTTTACTGAAGCAGCAATTGCTCGTGCTTGCTGCTGCCAGGCATGCGACAAGGAGGTGGGAACTTTAGTCCCACCTCGGGCGTTTTCGAGTGCCCCACAGGGCATGAATTGTAAAGGTGACAGAGGCTTATCGTCTCAGTCACACGGGGTGAGGTCCCCTCGCCCACTCATGCCTCGTCCGTGCCCACGCTACGCGGACCTGGTCCTCGACCCGATTACCTAACCTTACACACCTCGCCCACCACCACATGCCGGTGGGCCTGGTCCTGGGCCCGTTAACCCGACCCGTACACCCGAGCAGGCTCTAGGAGAGTGAACTCAAGAGAGAAACAGAGAGAGAGACGCAAGGTGGGTTGGGGTAGGTTTTTGCCTAACCATGCTTATGCAGGGAAGCTGAAGAAGGAGGAAGCAGAAGAAGAGAAGAGGAAGCGGCCAAGGACTTAGCCGGAACAAGGAGCAGGAGCTGAAGAAGAAGAGGAAAGGAAAGGAAGAAAAATAAGCAGGAGCAGAAGCTGAAGAAGAAGAAGAGAAGAGGAAGAAGCACAGTGCATAAGCAGGAGCTGAAGAGGAAGAAGGAACCAAAGAAGAAAAGAGGAGAGAGCTACAGCCAAAGAGAAGAGAAGAAGAAAAAGCCAAGGAGAAGTAGCAGCAGCAGCTAAAGAGAAAGGAAGAAGGAGAACATGGGCACTGTAGCAAGTAGCTACTTAAGGCTTCTGATTCCTAGAATCAGATGTCTGAAGACAGAGAGAAGAGAAAGAAGAACAAAGAAGAAAGAGAGAAGAAAAGAGAAAAATTTTATTTCCTCTCTCATTTTTTTTGTAAAATAGTGTATTATTGTAAATTGTGATTTTTATACTTCTAAAATCAAGCTTGCTCCCTGAGTTTGACCTTGGAACATTTTAATTTCAAGTAATAAAAATTAAATCAAATTGATCGACACTAGGCAGGTTAAACGATTTCTACAGCTCAGGAGAAGAGTTAATTACAAAACATGTGTCCAAACTGGAGATTGAAAGCATTTCCTCAATAATATGAAAGGTTTTAGAATCTGAGCCGTTAAAGAAATTCGGCTTGTGGAATCTTTTGGAAGCCTTAAAAATATCTAAAGTGAGTGTTTTTCCACCGTAAGTGATGTCCTTTTTTCCAGAATCACAATTAATATTAGCTTTGGCAGTGGTAAGGAAAGGTCTTCCAAGAATGATAGGTGCATTGTTAAGTGATTTAGGTATATCAATGTCGAGGACCAAAAGGTCCATAACAAGGAGGCAATTTTGTACCTGAACAATTACATCCTCTACTATCCCTTTGGGTGAATTACAGATCAGTCAGCCAGTTGTAGGCTAACCTTGATTGGTTTAATCTCACTGAACTGAAATTCTTCAAAAAGCGTAGTGGGGATAAGGTTGATGGATGCACGTAGATTTAAGAGTGTGCAGTTAAAGGTTGTGTAATTAATGATAATAGATATAAGTGGAGCACTCGGGTCCTTTCTTTCATGGGGTAGCTTGCTCTGGACAACAGAGCTTACTATCTCAGAAAGGACAACCTTTCCTAGATTTTTAGGCTACCTTTTGGGTGTACAAATTTATTTCAAAAATTTTGCATAGGTAGGAACATATTTAATAGCATCTAAGAGAGATATTTATTTTCACTTGGACAAAAAGTTCATGCAATTCTTGTTTAGATGGCTTGATTTTTTTGGTTTTCTTTTTCTTTGACATTAATGCTTGTGGAAAAGGTGTTATGGTTTTTATTTCTTCTATATCTTGAGAGTGAATGGGGGTGGGAAAGATTTGCTCTTGAATCAGTTTATTTATATGTGAAGATCTCACGTTTTGTGTAGTCTTCCAACTTCTTAATGTGGCTGTGTTTTGCAATGTGATTATTATGAGGTGGAAAGCGTTGATTTTGTTGCGGGTTCTGAAAATCGGGTGGGATTGTGGTGCAGGATTTATTAGTTGTTGAGCTTGATTATTTCCTCTTGGAAATTGGTTCCATTGATTTTGAGGGTTTAGGATAGGTTGGGAGGGTAAATTTCCCATGGGCCTTTGATCGAGCATTACCTAAGATGACTTTGTAAATTTGTGACTATATAAGTAACGTCGTTCATTTATTATTGCATTCCTTTTAGGGTTTTCATCAATTGGTTATTGGCATCAGGCTGCGAAGGTTGGTTTTGGCCAAAATTTCTAATTTGATTTTGAAATCGTGGAACTTGATTTGTGTTTTTCCAGGAAAAATTATGGTTATTCCTCCAATTGGGATTGGAAAAGTTGGTGGAATTATTTCTGAAAGTATCCTGGAGGGTGGAAATGTTTTCATTGACTGGGACAAATAGAGTAGGATCATCAAGAGTCCCATTAAATTTAGGTGCAACATCAGGGTTTTGAAATCTGCTTGTGTCAATTTGTTGCAACTTTTCCCGATGAAGAAGGGTTGGGTTAGAGTCGGGGTTGGAAAAGTGTGGGTTAGTATTGTTCAAAACGGTATTTTGTGGTCGTGCATTAATTTTTTCTTCCATTTTCTTTTGGTTAATTTGCATTTGGTCATGCCATTGTGCAAAAAGTTGCAAGTCATCTTGTGTAATAGGGAGAGAATGTTGCCGCATGCCTACTTCATGGACACCTACTCGGGGATTGGCATTTCTATCAAAGGTGTCCATGGATGAATGGTTAAACGAGTTTTCACTCATTTCATCAAAAAGTTGGTAGGCACTATCAGCATCTTTATTTAAAAAATTTCTCCTGCATGAGCCATCAACAAATCACCTCAATTGGTCATCAAGACCATGGTAGAATATTTGCACAAGTTGCTAGAGTGGCACCTCATGGTTGTCAGTATTTTTTGTAGGATTTTGGGAGTTGTCCAATTTTTGTTGTTTTTTTGTGGAGGAAGCAAACAAATGAGTGTGGCCGGTGCGGTAGGTTGAAAAATTAGTTGGTCCCACCAAGTGTAGATTTTGGGACCATCGACCTTGCATACACTTTAATGGAAGAATGGGAGGGGAGGAGAAGGGAATAGATGAGGAGAAGTGTGCAAATCAAGTAAACAAGCTTAAATCTATCTTGGGCCCAAGCAAACCTAAGATTTGGGAACCCAGAAAGTAAGCGATCAATAAGTGAACCCACTTCTCAAAGATAACCCAGTTGGACTAAAGAGGTGGCTTGGGCCCAAGCATGTCCTGAGAAAATCACCAAGGGCTTGTGTAAACCCTTACTTGTTGTTTGACTTCCCTCTAAGTTTGTTGCTACATTTTCTGCATGAATTAGGAGTGATTAAGGATCCTTAAATCCTGGATATCAAGACTAGTTTTGAAGAAGTCCTTAAGTGGCCAAATGACAACTTGTTTTAGTTAAGCTTGGGATACTTGATTGTGCATAGGAATGTGAAGGGTGTTGATTGTGGTAAATGCCCTGTTAGTTGTTTTTGAAGTGTGTGCAGATTGGATGGAGTGACTCCAATGGCAAAACAAGAGATTGTCACACAATTTTTATTATTTTTCTGCTTTTTAGGGTTTAATATTGCTTAGTGCATTGTAGGGTTCTCTTGTTATGTTTTCAAACAAGTTTGAATTCCACAATCACAAAGAAAACAATTTGTATCAGTGATGATAAATTTCCGTTAAAAAGTGGGACTAAAAAAATTGAAAAGAAACCCTAATTGAATTAACCTTAAGGAGAAAAATTAACTATTGATGAAACTTTTTAGGCTTTTCTTTTTAAGTAGTGGTCCAAAAAAAGCAAGCAACACCACTACTGAATAGAAAATCAAACATGGAGTCAAAAAAATATTTTTTGTGATTTTAGGAATTTTTTTGGTATTTCTTTGGAATTTTTTTTTGTGCTGGTGCCAAAGTCCAAAAATGATACCCGTAAGTATTTTGGACTTTTTAGTAGCACCATCGGCCACCAAAAATTTTCAGGATTTTATATATTGTGTAGAATTTCCCAAGGATTTCAAAAATCTAAAATTCACATAAATTGGATGAGTAGAAAAATTCCTAAACTTCGTTAATAGTAAGAAGGCAATGAGATTAGAAGGGCTGACTCCTCTGTGGTTCGCGAATTTTTAAAAATTTTCTTCAAGTCCAAATGCTCTGAAATTTGGAGTGTATGTTCTTGACTTGATTTTGGAACCTTTGGGTGGAATTTCTTGAATTTTGGAGGTTTGTGGTGTCAGGAATTGATTTTTGAAATCTAGACAAAAGTCTGGACCCGAAAATCTGAACACTAACACTTTGAGTAAGGTGGTCGTAAACAGGTGAAACAACCAAACAATTGATTTTGAAAATCACCACCCTACAATATTTTAATGTTTTTTATTCTAAAAGCCTGATTTAATGTTTTTTTGATAGTTTTTTTAGTATTTTATGTGAGAAGAAAGAAGGGCACTAACCTCAACTCCACGGGAAGATAAGGCACTTTGAGCTTTCACTCGAAAGTCCTACCTTCCTCCTATAATACCTGCATACATGAAATAAAAGAAATAAAAGGGGATTAGATTTGTGTATCAAGCAAGAAACATAAAGTAATGCAAAACTGTGTCTCCCCGGCAACGATGCCAAAAAGTGATTGCGAAAATCGCATGATTTATAAAATGCGATTTTTAGTTCTAACACCACTAGTAGAAAAAGCATTGTTCGCGATGGACATTTTTGATCGTTTAAGTAACGGTTGAGAATAAATGTATTATCGACCATTTTAACCGTAACGGTTGCCAAAAGTCCGGTCATTAACTTTCTCACTTATAAACAGTTGGGGTGGTTGAGATCATTCTTGACCGTTTAGAACATACAATAATAAAAATTGACTCGACCGTCGTTATGTAAATGGTAGAGATATTGACATCGTCGACGGTTGAATATATAACGGTCGAAAAAAGTCAAGTATGAAATTAATGCACTAGTTTAAACCATTGTCAATCGTTTATAATGGTCGATAATAAAAGAATCATTGATCGTTAAATATATAATGGTTGAGAAAAGTCAAGCATAATTATGACATCTGGTTGAGATTATTTTCGATCGTTTATAAAAGTCGACAATAATAATATAATCGACGGTTTCCATATTAACAGTGGAGGGTATTTCCATTGAAAATCATGGCAGCAAAAAGATATTTCTCAAATGCATTCCTTGACCATTTAGTGTATAATGGTTGAGAAAACACAGACAAAAATCCCAGTGCAACCCTGATACCTTCCCCTTCCTTTCTTCAGCAGACCTCCTCCAACCTCCTCCGACCCAGAATGTCGTCGACCTTCTCCGTCGACTTCGAGGGCCCTCCTCTTGCCGACGACCGTGCGCATGTCTTTCGACGACCCCCCTACCTCAATAAGTGCTCGTCGCCCCTCCATCCCTTCCTTGTTCCACTACGCCACCATGGCCACCATCGGCACCACCATGACCACCTTCCCTTCCTCATGCCACCGCCACCACCACGACCACCTCACCACCACCTCGTCGACCACCACCCCTACCTCCACAACCACCCGCCACCACCACCTCATGCCACAACTACAACCTCCTACTGCCACCACTACAACTTCAAGCACCACCACCACCACCTCCTCCTACTCCTCCTACCACCATCACCCCAATTTCACCCATTATGGTTAGAAATTTAATTTTAGGTTAATTTAATTTTTTTTATGCAATACTTAGTTGTGGAATTTTATTTCATATTGATCAACTAATGTGAATAGCAATGCGGTTATAACTGAAATACTTCAATTTCATATGATTTGATATTTATTACACAATATTTGATTCTTTTATTTTTTTAATTGAGGATATTAATAACCTTAATGATTGTTTATTGATTCTAATGAAATCATTAAATGAGATTTCATATTTTTTTTTCTATTTAACTTGTTCTTGGAGCTAAATCAAGGGTATGTCATGTTTCACATTCGATGCAGATCACACATAGAATTCCAAATTTAAATAATCTTTTTGATTGTTCATAAGATAATGACAGATATTTACAAGCAATCTTATCTTAAAAAGCTATACAATGACTTTATTCTCAAATCAAATGCCTTCATAGCATGATTATATCAATCTGATCAATCATTTTGCTTTCAGTAATATTAGATAAGCATTTTATTAACACATTGCCCACCTATTCTCTTCATTTTTCTAAAATAGATGAGGGAATTACATAAATTAAGTTTGAGGTCCTTCACCCTCCATCTTTTACTACCCCTAATTTTGATGGGAGTTAGTCTTTATCTAGTCATTGTGCATTAATATGGAATAAACAATTTGTTGAGTTGTTCTCATTTGTTGTCAAAATAAGTGCTTTTGGTGGTAAGAGCATGTCGTAATCCTCCTTCAGTGCTAAGTTCTATTAATTCCTTAAGCCTAGATGTATATATATAGAACACAGATCCAAAGTCCTCTTACTAAGTCACATCTATAATAACCTGTAATGACTATTCTAATGAATAGGTCATAGTATACATGATCGTTAGAATGTCACATAAATTTATAACAGGTAAATGAGTTAATTAGTAATTAAAACTAACGTAAACACGATTTAATTGGTTAGATAGGTGATTTATATTTTGATATGAAAAAATGATGAAAAACACATCTTTCAATTTGTGGCAAAGCTCAACCAATCAATTATTTTATAGGCTAATTAAGAAATTAGATTGTAGAATAGTGGTTCAAATATTGTTAGGTCATGACAAGTTGGCAGGAATTAATCTAGTGGTCTTGGCAGGAGAAACTCTATCTTTCTCAGTTCTTTTTGCCCATATATAGAAGTACTAGCTCTAATCCTATTTTTGTGTAATGTAGATGCCATGAAGTTTCACATACTAGTCTTGCCAAATTTAGGATATTACACCAACAGGAACCATGCAACAGAGACACGATATATATTTCTTGTAGGAGAAGTGGGTTTAGTACCTTCCTCAGCATTTCCATTTAATTTTCACTACTTTAGAATTCTCATTCTTGTGACCTTGCTTCTAGCATACTCTGTATAAACTTCTTCAGTTTCTTTTTCGAGATAATAAAATTACCCTTACTAAAGAAATGCCAGAAAACTAAAATAAAGAAAAATATTAAATTGTACACATGCATCCCAATCTTATGGAAAAATCTAAAGTGTAGGGTGCCCTAGAAGGGACTCTTTGTCAATGAAGAACTGTAGCCATTTCCCTTGTAAAATCTCCCACAGTTTGATCAACGAGAGTCCATGCATGTGCATATATTTGCCATGATCCAGAAAATTTGGGATTCAGTAGATTTGTGGGAATTAATTTTCTCATATCTCAATTGATCCAACAAAAATTGTTGTGCAACTATTTTCATCATCATGCATTTTGCATGTCCATCTCTTGAATGCTATTCTCTTCTTCTTTACATCAAATCCTATTCTTCATTAATGCTGACAATAGAGGGTACTCTTTGACATACCCTCATCTCAATCCCTCTCTGTCCATACCATTGGATCAAGGAAAGGTAAAGCCATCAGGGATGGTAGGAAGGTCTACTCTCTGTAACTTGTTCCTTTTCTCAAAAGGTGAGGGATAGGATTGGAAGTGGAGAAGTGGATACAAATTAATTGAAATTTTCCTTGATCTTGATCGACCCACCCTTCATACATCGAGATGGAGTTAGACTGGGAAAAGATTTACACCCAGATGTTGAATCTAAAGCATATCAACAAAACCTACAAAGTGAAGAACTTGCTCTTGGTGTAACTGACATTGACATATAAGGTAATTTGTCAAAAGTATTAATCCATAACCATAAATATAAATAATTTAAGAAATTCTTAGTTGTCTATTTTGTTTAAGTTTCCTTTAAATTATTTTATCTTTTATCAAAGCTTATGCTCATTTATATTTCAAAACTGAAAATTTATTTTATTACCTTTTTATATAGGTTCTTCGCATTCTCCTATTGTTTGTGCATAGTTTGTGGATCATTTTGTTACTATGGTGACTTTCTTACTACTTTTTTCTTTTAAATGCTGTTATCATGTTAAATGTGGGCTGTGCCCACTTAGGTTTAATTTTTGTGTGGGGTGTGCCTACTTAGATTTATTTTTTGTGTGGAATGATTCATTTATTTATTTCTTGTATATTAAAAGTTTTCTATTGAACGTGACGAAGAAGGAGAAAGGGAAATGGAGGGGAGAATGGAGGAAAAGAGAAGAGGTATGAAAAGGTGGAGGGAAATGGAGGAGAAGGGAAGGGAAATGGTAGGATGGGAAGGATAAAGGAGAAGGGAGAAAGAGAAGGAGAGGAAAAAGGAAGGGAGAATGAGAGGGAAATGAAGGGGAGGGTAAGGGAAATGGAGGGATGGGAAGGGGTAAGGGGAAGGGAGAAAGAGAAGGAAAAGAAAGAGGAAGGGAGGAGTGGAGGGAAATGAAGCAGAGGATAAGGGAAATGGAGGGATGAGAAGGAGAAGGGAGAAAGAAAAGGAGAAGAAAGAGAAAGGGAGAAGTGGAGGGAAATGAAGGAGAAGATAAGGGAAATGGAGGGGAGGGGAAGGGAAATGGAGGAATGGGAAGGGGAAGAGAAAAAGCGGAGAAGAAAGAAGGGAGAAGAGAAGGAAAATGGAGGGGAAGGGAAGGCGAAAGGGGGAGATATCATTTCATTTTCAGTTTCATTTATATATGCTTATTTTATACAGGATTTTTGAAATATCACAATATATGGGGGAAATGCTGGTGAAATTTTTTAAAAATATCTTATTATTTGTGATGTTTTTACGTAGATTATTTCTAAGAAGAAAGCTAATAGGAGTCGCAGGGAGGAGGCTCAGGCCTCCTAACAGCCTGAGGCCCCCCGTGAGTTGCTTCAACCTCAACCTCAAGCTTACTGCCGGCAGCAGCCCGCTCAGCCCCAGGCACCTCGCCAGCAGTGTTTGAGACTTGGAGATGTGGCTTGATATTTCTAGAGTCTGGGGAGGGGAGGTAGGGGGAAGGGGAAGAGTCCGATGCCTCCTTCAACGAATCTACCAGTAGAGGATTCTGACTACGAGGAGGATGTGACCGCTGATGAGGAGGATAGTACTTCAGTTGATGAGGAGGACGTTGCTTGGATGATCAGCCAGTGCAAATGGCTGACCCAGATCCTTCTCAGCCGAGAAAGTTCTGCACCACCACCACCCTTCCGCAGTTTAGGTATGAATTTAAGGTTTGGTAAATGTTACAATTTATTTATTTCTTTATATAATTTTATGTTATAATTCTGTCTTATAGGTGCACGTAGGGGAAGAGGTCCCACGTAGAACAGGGACTTAGAGAGAATTCTGCATGGGATCCGCATTTCAGTGTGGATCACACCAACGGGGGAAGTAGTGGACTATCCTTCATTCATCAGCTGATTGGGCACGCTAACAAAAGCAATCATCCCACTGTCCTACTTCGATTGGAGGAAGGTGCCAAATGAGCTAAAAATGCAGCTCATTCGAGAGTTAGAGGTAATTGGTAAAAATTAATAACTTATGTACATTATTTTATATAAGTTTAAATTATGTAATAATTTCTATTCTCATACTAATGCATGCCACCTTCAATTGGGGCGATGATCTGAACATCACCAAATATATCCTTAAGCACGTAGCAAAGATTCATAAAGATTAGAGATTGGAGATGAAGAATAAGGTAAAAAATAAATTTTAACTGTATTTGTTTATTTCCTTTACCATAATTAAAATATTATTTCTAACATTACAATTATATTTTTTAGTATTAAAAAAATAGGACTCATGATGAGACATTGCATAATGTGCCTCTTTTGATACAACCGCACACTTGGTAGGAAGTGGGCGAGCATTGGCATGATCCAGTGATGTAGGTAAAAACATTTCATATGTTTTCATTTATTTAACTAATTTCTAAGTTAATAAATTGTACCTTTATTTTAAGAGCAGGCCAAGAAGAATAAGGAAAATAAGGCTAAGGCTCCCCCGAAGACTCATGTCTTGGGTAGTAGGAGCATAGGCTTAATGAAATCCATATACGTAAGTTAGTACCTTTAATTATTATTTTCTTTTAAACCTTACAAAAATTTCTAACTTTGTTAAAATTAATAGTCTGCCATGCATCAAGGTGCCCCACTTGATCGGGTGGGAGTATATGAGGCCACTCATAATAAGATGAGTGATGACAGAAATAGAGAGTGGCTTCATAACACATAGCAATAGAGGCACGTTGATGTAAACACGTTTACACTACTTAAGATGTCTATTTATACATGTTCTTAAACATAGAATTGCATTGCATGCTATAAATATTGCATAACATGCATCACCTTGCATTTAGAGTAGTTTGAATAAAATGGAGGTTAATTGTCTCATTTTATGTTCATGGACAGGGTAAACATTTTATCGGGGTCTCGGATAGAAGATCCAACCGTACAGATGTGATCAGGGCGACAATTGGAGTTCAACGACTCCAAGATCGCCCTAATCAGACATCTGTAGCATCTGATAGTGATCGGGGAACCTTAGAAGATCAAGGGTCAAGATGGTGTGAATCTGCACTTCAAACAACAAATCCGACCACACAGATGGATTCGGATCGACGATCGCAGCCTAACGACGGGAAAATCGACTCAATCTGACAACCGTGGCACCATTTACATCATCTAGAAGATGGACGACTAAGATGGCGCCACGTGGTGCTATCTTAGCCATCCAACCGACCCTCAAGACCATCGCTGCCTCTCCAAAGGACTTCTAGTGCACGATCTGGGTCGTTGGATCTTCATCCAATGGCTATGGATGCGTTAGCCTTAAAACGTTTCTGCGACCAACTTCCCTCCACAATGCAGCGGGCGAGCGCCTTATCGCGAGGCACTGGCGCGTGTTCGATTCCTCGAGAGCGGGCGAGCGGGCGCAGGTGAGTGTCGGATCGCGATCGAACAACTCTGTGCGCCCGATAGCGCTCACACGCTATTGCACACGCGACGTAGATGCGGCATCGCACGCGATGGGGCACGCAGCGTAGGCGGGCGAAGGCACGATCTAAGCCGTTCGATCTCGCGATCGGACGGCTGAGATCGACTGGACGTGCGCGAGCGTTGAACGCGTGGGCAAGCGAGTGGGCACGTGCGCGCTGCCCACTACGCCCACGTTTAGACCTTTAGCGAGGGTTTTATCCGTCACTAAAGGTCTTGAATTAATGTTTTAAGAGTTGTAATGACCAAATTGCCCCCACTCCTTGCAACTATAAAAGGAGACCCCCTCCATGCGAAATTCTTATCCCTTCCTTCTCTTCTCTCCCTCTCCAAAGCTCAAGAGAAGGTTGTCCCACACCCGGGATGTTTCTCGCGAGATAAAGTCAATTTTTCGTCCCCCTTTCTTAAGTGGATCCCGCGACGATGATGATGTGCTGCCCCATTCCCGTTCTTCCGCTTCGTCCTCCATCCTGCTCCGTCCTCCTTCATCCAGGCGTCGTCTCGTCCAGCTCGTCCTCCAAGCGATCGTCGAGGAGGATATTTCTCTCCCCATTCTTTTTACTGCTTTCTAGAGTAGATTTACTGCTTTCTAGTGTAATCATTTTCTCGCTTTCTAGTCGTAATGTTTAGTGTAATGAACAATCTTTCTGATGATGGAATCCCATGTTCATTCTACATCTCGTTTTGATTTTTGTTTGTAATATTTTCTCTCTCTCTTATTCTTTCTCTCTCTCTTATATTTATTGTAAATAGTTAGATAATTTTAATCAATTGAATTACTTCGTGACAAATAAAACAAACGCGTAGTTTTTAAATCAAACGTCCACCTCCCTGTGTTCGACCCGGAATTTCCATTTCGGTATACATTTTATTTGTTGAATACGAGTTCTTCGCTTTCAAACTACGGCAACAGGTTTTTCAAAATCAAACACGTTTGCATAGCAACCCGACGTTCAACATTTTGGCGCCGTTGCCCTTTCTTATTGTGATTGCTGGTACTCTTTTGAGACGAGCAAAAGCGGTAGATTGGAATAAAGCGCTGTTGAAGGCTTTGTAAGTTACCTGATATAGACACATCTAGGTTAAAATGCCTATTCATGCATCTTCCTAGGCTTAGATTTGCATTTCATGTTATAAATATTGTATAACATGCATAATTGTGCATTTAAAGTAGTAGATATTTTAGGTTAATTAGGTTCTTTTAATGGCCAGGAGAAGAGAGGATTTTTTCAAGGCCTCGGATGGACGATCAAACCATGTAGATCTGATTAATACGACGATCGGAGTCTAACGCCTCTGAAATTGTCTAGATCGGAGTCCTATAGCATCACATGAAGCCCGAGAAAGATCAACGGCTAGGGGGCAATGCGACATCCATACGGGTTTTGGATGGAAAATTCGACTGTACGGATGGATCAGGAGCGACGATCGTAGTCCGACAACATGGGAATCATCCCGATCGGAGCACCGTGGCACCCTCTACAAAAGAAAGAAGAATGGGCAGCCTAGGTGGCGCCACGTGGTGCCATTCAGGTAGCCCAATGTCGGCCAGCAGTAGCAGTGCACGCGCACAGCCGCAGCCGCGCATAGCACACGTGCATAGCCACAGCTGCATGCAGCGCACCGCATGCAGCAGCAGCACAGCGTATGCCGCGCGCGCACGCACAAGGCGCGTGATGCGCGCAAGCCGAGTGCGCCAGCGGGGCGGGCGCGGATCTTTAGCGACGCACCTTTAGTGACGCTTGCAGCTGTCACTAATGGTTAGCGCATGCTAGCAAGTGGATTTGAAGGGCAGATCTTCAGCGATAGCTGCAGCGACGTTTATGGACGTCAGTAATGACCTAGAAGCGAATTTGTTCTTCCTCCTCTACTATAAAAGGACCTACCCACCACCATTCCAAACCATCTCTTCCTTCCTCTCACCACCTCCAAGGCTCTAGAGAGAGCTTGTCCCAAGCTCGGGATGCTCTTCTAGAGTAAAACCAAATAGTTTTCCGTCCTCTCACCCCCCTTCGTGGAGCATCCCGTGGCCGTCCTCTCACCGCCTTTCGGGAAGAAGATCCTGCCCCATCCTCTATCCTCCGACTCCGTCCTTCGTCTCGCTCCTCACTACCTTCCTCCAGGCGACGTCAGAGCAAGTCATCCTCCGAGCAACCGTCGAGGGGAATTTCTCTCACCTTATTCTATCTTTTTATGCTTTCATAGTGTAGATTTTTTTTGCTTTTGTAGTGTAGCAAACAATTCTTGATGAATAGATGCTTGTTTCTCTCTCTCTCTCTCTCTTTTATATTTGCAAGTAGATTAGCTAGATAAGCATTTGTCGATCTGATCTCTTGCTTCCTAAAAATACCAAATAAATTAGAAAAGATAAAAACGACCAAGAACAAATAAAAACGAAGCGCGATTTTCATGTAAAGTAAACGTCGCCTCCCTGTGTTCGACCCGGGACTCCCTTAGAGTTTCGGTATAAATTTTATTTGATCGACGTATTTTGCAACTACGACGACAGGTTACTTGTAACCTCGATCTCTAACACGTGAAACACGGCATGACTATTTTGGCGCCGTTGCCGGGGAGGCAACAGAATTTACTTTATTGTTTATTGCGTTTCTTTGCATTTACATAGCATTAGCCCTACTTGTCTTTGATCTACTGTCTTGCAGGTACCCTAGCATGGAGATCCAAGTGTGGTAGACCGGAGTAAAGTGCGGGTAGAGTGTTTTATAAGTGTCGCCCATATCACCCCCACCTTAGTTTCCATTCCATAACCGAATAACTCAAACCTAAATCAACTTAGGTGCTTTTTATGAACCTTAGGATAGATTTGGTTGTTTGTTTACCACTTCCACTCACCTCGCCATCCACATAAATAAAAAAAAAAAAAGTGTTATCTGATTGTGGGATTTTTTGAAAGCTATACACTTAATACCCACAACTTCTTATCCTAAGGCGCACAATCACTTTGATTCTACCACTTAACTAGGATCTAACCTGTGGACTCGGTACACTTCAACTAAATACACATAAGTGAGTAGAAATCTGAATAGGTTAAAAATTCTTATGTGCCTAAACTAAGTGGTGCAATAGACCAATTGATTGAGCTGTTTCGGTCACACCACTCAATCTAAAATTAATCCATCAAGTAGCTTGCCACTTAGGGTTGATTCTTAGGGTTGAACTAAGCACTCCACATTATTTTTGATTTTTAAAGGAACATATCATCACCCGTGCTTTCAAAACTTGGAGTGTTCTACTAAACCTTGATTAAACCAACCTAAGAATTAAACCCTAAAAGCTACTAAACAAGGTTGAACCCTAAAAGACACATTATCAAATAACCTTATTTGAGAACCTTGGTTGTTCACGCACACACATTTTAACTGATCGTTAAGGGCACAACCCATCCAAAGGACCCATCACATTCCTGAAGCACCATTGTCCCAAGCCCGGGATGCTCCTCTAGAGTAAAACCAAATAGTTTTTCATCCTCTCACCCCCTTCGTGGAGCATCCCGTGGCCGTCCTCTCACCGCCCTTTGGGAAGAAGATCCTCGCCGCGATGTCGTCCTGCCCCATCCTTTGTCCTCCGGTTCCGTCCTCCTTCGTCTCGCTCCTCACCACCTTCCTCCAGGCGACGTCAGAGCGAGTCGTCCTCCAAGCAACCGTCGAGGGGGATTTCTCTCACCTCATTTTATCTTTTTATGCTTTCATAGTGTAGATTTTTCCTGCTTTTGTAGTGTAACAAACAATTCTTGATGAATAGATGATTGTTTCTCTCTTTCTCTCTTTTATATTTGCAAGTAGATTAGCTAGATAAACATTTGTCGATCTGATCTCTTGCTTCCTAAAAATACCAAAAAAATTAGAAAAGATAAAAGCGACTAAGAACAAATAAAAATAAAGCGCGGTTTTTAAGTAAAGTAAACGTCGCCTCCCTGTGTTCGACCCGGGACTCCCTTAGAGTTTCGGCATAAATTTTATTTGATCGACATGTTTTTCAACTGCGAAAACAGGTTACTTGTAACCTCGATTTCTAAACACGCGAAGCACGCACGACCATTACCCCCACCTCCTACTCATTAGATTTCATTTCACCACATAATAACACAAATATTAATCAACCTAGGTGTTCTTATAAAATCTAAGGTTAGATTGTTTGTTGTTTGACACCCACACCTGCCCCAACCTCCACATTTAAAAAGAAAATAAAAAAAATCTCTCACAGAGGTACACAACCTCATCTGATTTTCAAACTTAACCGGTAAACCAATCTTTGGAGCCGGTACACACATCCAAACACATAATTGAGTAGAAATTAGATTAGGTAATCACTTGTGTACCTAATTAAGTGGTGCAACAGGCCAATTGTTTGAGTTGATTGGGCCGCACCACTTCAATTAAAATCAACTCATCAAGTAGTTGCCACTTAGGTTCAACTATTAGGGATTTACCAGGTACTCCACATTCTTTTTAAGCTTTAAAGGAAAACATCTTCACCTGTGCTTTCAAAACCTGGTGTGCCAACAAAACTTGTTTGAAAATACTTAAAGTTGAATCCTAAAAGCTACTAAGCAAGATTTGAACTCTAAAATTCACCACATCAAAAATAATCTTGCTTGAAAACCACTGGTTGTGCACATAAATGAAAGTTCTTCCCTACCAGGAGGGGTGACGTAAAAATAATTGCGGAAATAAAATATAAAAAGCAATCTCACAAAAAATAAGCAATCACAAAATGTACACAGGTATTTTTAGGTGGAAACCCAAACCGGGTGAAAACCACCACCTAACCCTCTCGAGTTAGGATTTTCCGATCAACCTAGTTGATCAAATCCACTAACCGAATCACTTTGAACGAGGGTGATTCAACCTCAATACAACCACGCTACAAGTACGAGGGTAGCGTTCCTCAACCCCTTCTCTCCACGAGAAGGATTTTGTCCCACGAAGGAGACGGGAATTCGCAAAGCGAATACCCAACCAAAATACAAAGATAAAATGAAACAACAGTCCTATAGAGCCAACAAAATTAAACCTAGCTTCTATAGGAAATAGGAAACTCCCCTTTGCAAGGAGTGCGTCGACGATGACGCGGTGCGTGTGCCACGCGATGGCGCTACGTCGCTCTCGTTATCTATGCCGGGAGAGCGGGTGCGCAACGGGAATGATGCTCTCAAGATGATGGAGCTTGAGCTTAGAGAGCAAGTGCTTCTTGGACACAAGAGAGTGGAAATACTTGATCTTAGTGTATTGCAAAGTGTTTCTTGTGTTTCTCTTATTGTGTTTGGTGTGTAAAGGCTCCCCTCTATTTATAGAGGCCTTAGGAAGGTTTTGGAAGGCTTGGAAAAGCTTCCATAGCCGTTGGGTGCAAAGCCCAAGAGAATCAGGCCGAAATCAGGACAATGATTGCATTTGACAGGGTTATCAGACGTCTAACTCTGGTATCAGACGTCTGGAAGGCCACTTTAAGACGTCTGATTCCAATGTCAGACGTCTGATTCTATGCGGGTTTCTCCCTGACTTGAATCAGATCTAAACAGGGTTTTTGTGTAAGTCCATCAGACGACATACAGGACGTCTGGTACTATGTCTGGACGTCTGGAAACCTACTTTTACTGTGGGAATTGATTTCCAAACGTTGCAACGGCTAGAAAATCTCTGAGAAGAGATTTTGGGTCAGCCGAGGCAAAACGGTCATTTATCAGACGTCTGGTAAGTCCTATGGACGTCTGATAAGGCTCTAACGATCATAATCTTGAGTGTCTTCTAAGCCAGCCAACGGTCCACTAACTGGACGTCTGGCAAAGTCATCAGACGTCTCCTAAGATGTCTGGTCTAAGGTCTGGACGTCTGATTTCATCAGACAGAACTAACTATGTCCAGCCTAACAGTTATCAGACGTCTGAAACAACAGTCAGACGTCTTAAAATACTTTATCAGACGTCTGATTTTGGGATTAGACGTCTGGAAATGCTGTTTGAGCCCTATATTGGTTTTCTAAGTATTCTACAGAAAACCTAAGTATCCTAGGGTTGTGCAGGTGTTCCTAGGACTACTTTTAGGGTTCTTTGAGGCTCTTTAACATAATGTCTAAGGAAAATAAAGAGCAAGAAAATAAATACAAGAGATACATGAAAGGATAAAAAAGAATCTATCCTATTCTTCTTGTCTTCCATCTCCAATCTTTCGCTCCACGCGAACCTCCTCTATTTTCCGTCAAGCTCCTCCAATCCGTCCTGGATGCGAGCTCGAGTTCCGTCTAAACACGTCTTCATTTGCAATTGACCTGAAATCTAGGACTCAAATTGCAAATGTTAAATAACACGTGTTTTGTTATCATCAAAACAAATGATCGTGGTGCTCTAGCACCAACAATAAACACACATTAATCAATCATTAAGGGTACAACCCATATAAAGAGCCCATCACATTCCAAAGCACATTCAAACCTAGCCCTAAATAAAATAGAGTAGACATTGGCCTTAAGGATTTGACTCGCTCTTCATAGCCTATAACGAGATTATTTTTGATTAGTGTATTTTTACTGTTCAATCTGATGTCTAGCTAGGGGAGTAGAATCAAACAATCGCAGCTGGGGGTACACTAGGAACCGAACGCGCAAGCCGAAGGAAGAACCTTCTCCCCAGTCCCTCCTTCTAACTGGTTGGATTGAATAGACAGAAGTAGATCAAATCGTTTCTCTATCTCAAGATGGGTTTTGGGAGTCTGTAGGTCTTTAAGCTAGCCCACTTAAGGATAGGTTTGATTATTTGTATTGCAAGGTGCCTTTCTTCCTCCCATTTCTCATGAATCCTTTCACATATTACATGCATTCCTGCTCTTTCCCTCCTGTTTTGAATTATCCTCAACATGTCGATTATTCCAACTCGTCCTGTAATCAACCATCAGTTAGTTGGGATAACTCGGATTGGAGATATAGTTCCAGACCTCCATATTTAGGGTCTAACCCTGAACACTATGATTGTGATTTCTATCATTCTCAGAGCCACATCGATTATAGATTGTCAACCTTTCATGAACCTAATACGATCTACAATCAAGA
This sequence comes from Thalassia testudinum, assembly GCA_037157565.1. Classification (NCBI taxonomy): domain Eukaryota; kingdom Viridiplantae; phylum Streptophyta; class Magnoliopsida; order Alismatales; family Hydrocharitaceae; genus Thalassia; species Thalassia testudinum. The sequence continues at coordinate 200,412,529 of JAZHRO010000031.1, forward strand.
AGGATACATCGATCCTTACCCATCCTCTGATTACAATGCCTTTAGGTCATCACCACCTTTTGAACAATTCGAAATGACCTATTATCAGGAAGGCTATAATGAATCTTAATTTGTTAATTCCCCTGCATTGACCCTAAACCCGCCCAACCCTGAACCACCTCATTTGGTTCAGGGTAACCAGGTTCAAGAAAAGGTTCTGGCTAACTTAAGGAATATCATATAATCTTTAGAAGTTTAGCCAATACCTTGCATTGAGAGATTGGAGCCCCTGATTGAAATGATTGATGATTTGAACAAGTCTTTATTGGATTGGCTCCAGGATGTTAAGGATAAGAACCCGGGTGAGTTTCTACTTGGGAAGTTAGCGAAATTGAGGATGAGATTTGTGGTTGCTTTGATTCAATCATGGGATGATTCCCAGGATGAACCTTCTTCAGGAAAGCCAATGTCAGAACCCGTTCAGGCGCCTGTTGGTGGGGACACGTGTTACGAGGCTGATCAGATGGAATTAGAGCAACCAATTAAGGAAGATCTGATTTCTTCACCTGAGATCCCTGAATCGGGGTACGAGGAAACATATGTCTCCATGGATCAGAAAGTGACAGATGATTTTGAGATATACATTAATACGGATCTTGATTCTGATGGTGAAGATTTGATTTGCAAGGTCTCACACGAGTTTATAGAACACGACTTTTGTGAGACGATTGGGCCTGAGGAATCTGAAAGATCATTTGATAGCCTAATAACTGAGGAAACTGATTTTATTAGGGCTCACATTACGGATCCAGAATCGCATTTTCTGGAGGATTTAATTCAATGCCTTGATTGTCAGTTACACCCCATTGAGCTTATCGATGATTTTATTTCTGAGATAATTAGACCCAAGTCAATTCTGATTCTTCTACATCATTTAGACTTGGAGTTTTCAGATGGGGTGATTAATATGCAAGAGGTCCTGGAATTTGACATGCTGAATGAGGAGGATAGGAGCCGGGAAATTTGATTTGGGAAGCAAGTTCTGGAGGAAGTAGAAGATTGAGTCAAAGGGTTCCTATTAAGCTGAAACCATCAAACCAGAACCCTTACGACATCTGTTATGAGGATGTCCAACTCAAGCACACATTCATTGATTATACTTTCGAGCTTGATTTCTCTGTAACCTGACTTTTTGGTCTTGGCTTGCATCCTCATAAATTGCAGGCCCAACCCCGCTTGCATACTGATTTTAGGTTTTGGGTAATTTTTATCCAGAACCTGAGATATTCTCGATTATGGGGTATGGGTCTGCACCACAATCTGGTCCACATATGTGGACCTCTGCTGATAGGTCAGAGGTTTCTTATGTTTATTCTGATTCTGACCTACACCTGTGAATTCTTTATCTCTTCTTTGTATAGTGTGCCTCGTTGAAGGCACTAAAGTCAGCACATATACAGTTCTTTTCAGTTTCTATCTCGGAGTGTACTTGACATTCATATAATTCAGGTGCTTTCTACTCTATTCCACTCTGTTTTATGCCTTTTTAATACAATGAGGACATTGCATTAGATATGTATGGGGGAGTGGATATTCATCTCTGAATTTATTCGGCAGCTCCGTAGATTTGTTTTATTTTCTTTTATTTTTTTAAAAAAAATTATGGAATTAGGAAGGAGAACTTGGGTTTAAGAAAATTTTCAATCTTAGGGAATGCTACATTATGATTTGAACACAAAGACCCTTCAGGTCTTTGGACTTAATCAGCCTGTGTATCCACTAAAATGTGGATTTATCTTTCGTGTCCTCACCAACCTTAAATCTATTGTAATTTGGGTAAATAAGTTTGGGTGGTAAGTATACGACTTATCAACCCGCCCTCTGATTTGAGGGAACTTTGAGTTTCTAGCATCTACACACTTTCTTTGCATTGACTCGTTGTTCGGCAATTTTAACAGAAATTGGGTAGCTAATGAACCTTCTACGGTAATATGACTAGCAAGTTATCATGGGTAACAACCTATAGGTAGGTTGTCCAGAGCCCAGTCACTGGATCTTTCTCGTTTTGCTGCCTTTAGGTAAATCTTGGACCAGGGAAGCCACCTACTTAAAAAAAAAAAGGTAAAAAAGAAAAGGAGAAAAGAAAAAAGAAATAAACTACACTTCGCTGCACGAGTATGGCTGGCAAGTTGTCGGTGGTAACAGCTCATCGACTGGTTGTCCAGAACCCAGCTCAATAAATGCACTGAAAATTCCCAAAACACTTAGGAAGAAGCAAAAAAGTAGAATAGGCTGGGAAGATATACATTGGATTCACCCTTGTGTTGACCCCGCAAAAAAATAAAAGTAGGGAGAAAGCTACCAGTTGTAAAGATACACCTTTAGGCAGAATTTTTTTTTAGGTCACCTAGAGGCATAGAAATCTGAAGTTTGTTTAACTGTCGGTCAATTAGTTTATCACATTCACAACAAGATGCTTAGAACTTAGGGTTTTTATCAAATCTTGGGTGAGTTGAATGGCCATAGAAAGCCACTCTTAAACCTTAAAACTTGAAAAATTCAAAAAAATTAGAAAAGAAGAAAAAGAGAAAAATAAAATTTTCATTGAATAAGGTGAGGGATTAAGGCGGTTTGCATTTTGGCAGATACTCGGGTACTGTTGTGTCTTTGTAAGTTCAGATCCTAAGTAGATATTTTCTTAATGACTGAAAATAAACTCAAGCCCAAATAATCGAACCTGATTCTTTTATAAATAGCATATAATTTTTGCTAGGGACTAGCAAAAGATAGGCTTGGGAGTATGATGTAAACACGTTTACTTTACTTAAGATGTCTATTTATGCATGTTCTTAAGCATAGAATTGTATTGCATGCTATAAATATTGCATAACATGCATTATCTTACATTTATAGTAGTTTGAATAAAATGAAGGTTAATTGTCTCCTTTTATGTTCGTGGACAAGGCAAACTTTTTATCAGGGCCTTGGATCGAAGATCCAACCGTACAGATGTGATCAGGGCGACAATTGGAGTTCAACGACTCCAAGATCGCCCTAATCAGACATCTGCAGCATCAGATAGTGACCGGGGAACCTTAGAAGATCAAGGGCCAAGATGGTGTGAATCCACACTTTAAAGACAAATCCAACTGCACGGATGGATTTGGATCGACGATCGCAACCTAACGGCGGGAAAATCAACTCAATCCGACAACCGTGGCACCATCTAATCATCCATATGATGGACGGCCTAGATGGCGCCACGTGGCACCATCTCAGCCGTCCAACCGGCCCTCAAGACTGCCGCTGCCTCTCCAAAGGACATCCAGCGCACTATCTTGGTCGTTGGATCTTCATCCAACGGCTGTGGATGCGTGCGTCTTTAAACGTTTCCGCGACGAACTTCCCTCCACAACACAGTGGGTAAGCGCCTTATCGCGAGGCGCTGGCGCGCGTTCGATTCCTTGCGAGCGGGCGCGGGTGAGCGTCAGATCGCGATCGAATGGCTCTGCGCGCCCGATAGTGCTCGCGCTATTGCACGTGCAACGAAGACGCGGCATCGCATGCGATGGGGCACGCAGCGCAGGCTGGAGAAGCCGCGATCTAAGTCATCCAATCTCACGATCGGACGGCTGAGATCGGCTGGACGTGTGCGAGCGTTGAACGCGCGGGCAGGTGAGCAGGCGTGTGCGCGCCGCCCACTACGCCCACGTTCAGAACTTTAGCGACGATTTTATCCATCATTAAAAGTCCTGAATTAATGTTTTAAGAGTTGTAATGACCAAATTGCCCCCACTCGCAACTATAAAAGGAGACCCCCTCCATACGAAATTTTCATCCCTTCTCTTCTCTTCCTCTCCAAAGCTCATGAGAAGCTTGTCCCACACCCGAGATGCTTCTCACAAGATAAAGTTAATTTTTCGTCCCCCTTTCGGAAGTGGATCCCACAACGACGATGACGTGCTGCCTCGTTCCCGTTCTTCTGCTTCATCCTCCTTCGTCCTGCTCTGTCCTCCTTTGTCCAGGCGTCGTCCCGTTTGGCTCGTCCTCCAAGCGACCGTCGAGGAGGATATTTCTCTCCCCATTCTTTTTACTGCTTTCTAGAATAGATTTACTGCTTTCTAGTGTAATCATTTTCCCATTTTCTAGTCGTAATGTTTAGTATAATGAACAATCTCTCTAATGATGGAATCCCATGTTCATTCTACATCTCGTTTTGATTTTTATTTGTAATATTCTCTCTCTTCTATTTATTGTAAATAGTTAGATAATTCTAATCAATTGAATTACTTCGTAATAAATAAAATAAATGCGTAGTTTTTAAATTAAACGTCCGCCTCCCCGTGTTCGACCCGGAATTTCCATTTTGGTATAAATTTTATTTGTTGAATACGAGTTTTTCGCTTTCAAACTACAACGACAAGTTTTTCAAAACCAAACACATTAGTGTAGCAACCCGACGTTTAACACACGTAAGTTAAGAAAGACAATACTTTTATTTGATTTCATAATTATATAATTAAATGAAATTACTTAACATAATTCAATATCTTTCAGGATAATATGATCAACTTAATGCATCCTTCTGAAGATGCCAACTCTACTACAGTCCAGCAGCCACTGACAGTAGAGGAGGCTTACCGAACCGTCACGTCACCTATGCATGGCGGGTACATCCGTAGCGTAGGGAGGAGCAAGAGTATCTCGGGGTGGTATGGGAGAAGGGGAGTATCATCCTCTTCAGCTGAGGTGCATGAGATGAGGAAGGAGATTGCGGCATTACGCCGCAAAGATAAGGTGAAGGACCAAAGGATCAATGAGCTAACAACCCTAGTCAATGACAACGTGATGCAAACCAAGGAATCCAACAAGACCATTAAGGAGCTACTGGTATTACTTTAGAAGGGAGGTATTGATCACCCGTCCTTTCATCAGTATAGAGATTGTCGTGATGACGACGATATAGTTGGTAGCGATGTTGGAGGCATTGGTGCCACAGCATGATTGTATCTTTTATATACATTATCGTTTGTAATGAACTCTCTATACATTATTTCATATATGAAATTTTTATTTTGATTTTGTTGTTTTAATTAGATGCAAAAACATTTTAATTTGTGTGATGGATTAATTTTACTAGATTTGTAGCTCTTTACAGGTCTTCCACATAAATTAAACACATTTAAAAAAAAATGCTTTCTCGACTGTTTTTAATGGAGGACAATATTAGCATTGTCGATTGTTATTTAAGAAATGTTAACAATATTAATATTCTCAATCATTTGAAAAGGATGAGAATATTGAAATTTCCTACCATTATATACTAACAGTCAAGAATATTAATATTCTCGACCATTCACAAATGGATGACAATAGAAACATTCTCGACCATTATTGATAAATGGTTGAGAATATGATCTTAGTCGACCGACTAAATACCAATCGTGGTAAATATTTTCGTCAACTGTTTATTAAGAATGGTCAAGAAAAATATTTCTTGACCGTCGAAAACAGATGAGAGAAATAACCAAACATCGAGTGGTGGTCTACCTTCTTCCTAACAATATTGTTCTAACACAGTTGAGAAAACTCAATAGTGATAGTACATTCCTCAACCTTTTTCTCGATGGTTATTTGAATATTGTCGACCATTTTTAACGGTCGGCAAAACTCAATATTCTTGTAATGCACACAAAATCACAATTTCTTTTAAATTTATAAACCATATAGGATGAGTATCTAGGGTCGTTTAAGGAGGCAAAAATGCGATTTTAATAATCTCTTGCTTGAAAATGGAAATCAACATTATTTTAGGTTTTTGAATATATGCCTTTTAGGGTTTTGATATGGGCAAAAATTGAATGTGAAGAAAAGTGGGAAGTAGAAATACGAATTTAAAAGCAACAAGCGCCTTGCTTCTCCAACTCACTCCAAGCATAGGAGGCTTGGAATAATTGAGGAGCAAGAACACAACAAATAATCACAAAGCTAACTAGAAAAATCTATAGAAGAATGCTTCTTACATAAAAATTATTTTACAAAATGTGGAGAGCTCACACAAGGGAAGGGTTCTCACTTGTAATCTCTAACAAAAAGCACACATTACAATGCAAAACAAAAATGATAAAAGTAAAGAAAGGCTTAGTGATGATGCAGATGATGCTACTTGAAACTCCTACTCCAGTTCTAGTTGCTCCATAACCTAAAGGAATTTCCTCTCCTAGACGTCCTCCTCTTGGCAAGCCCTAGGTGGGTGCACCTCCTCCTTGCAAGCCTAGATGGCCTGCTTCCTGGTTTCTCCTAGAGTGGACATGGACCACCCTTAGTTCTCCTCCTTACTGGCCATCCTCCCTGCCTAGCTTGACTCCTTATCTTGGCATGGACACATGGTAGAAGTGGGAGGAAGTTGAAGGCACTAAGAGGGTAACAACATGCCCTTAATCTTCTTCTCTTCCTCTTCTCCTTGGTCGCTGGATAGGGTGGAATGTAAGTGGAACTATGCTATTCAGCCAAGGGTGAAAAATTATGGTAGTTATTGGTGGTATATATACAGTGGTAGGAAGGGGGATAGTTGTGACTAAAGGGGACGGCTAGGATGGGCTCATGGGTGGTGGTTGTAGGATCCTAGGGCAAGGGCTTATGGGCACCAAATGAAGGGGCATAGGGAGGACTTGGTGACCATCCATGGGTGGTGGTTCCACCCATTTGTGGCAACAAGTTTAGGGTTCTAGAATGGGGTTAAGGTGGTGCCAATTTGGAGGGCTTGGGTGCGGTTTTGTGGAGGCATGGATGGTTGGGATTTTAAGGTTGGTTTGGTGCCAATGAAGGGGTGCATGGAGGTGGAGTTAAGGGTGGTTGGCATGGGTTAGTGGTATGGTTGTGGGTTAGGTTTGGCGTGGAGATGATGGATGGCCAAGATGGGTTTATGGAAGGTAGTTAGGTGATCTTATGGTTAATGTTGTTTGGTGCCAAAGGAGGGTGTGCATGGGTGGTAGTTGTGGTGGTGAAGAGGCACCATAATTGGCGCCAAGGGGGGGTATTCTAGAAGGTTTAATTTGACGTGAAAGAGGAAAGGGCTAGGATGGCTTAGGAGATAGGTGTATTGTTGAGATTGAAGGTCATTTTGGCACCAACTATATGGGTGGTTATGGGAGTTGCTGGTGGTGCCCTTTGGTGGAGGTGGTGGAGTGAAAAGGGGCCTTTTAGTTGGTGCCAAAGAGGGAATGGGAGTAGGTTATCTAGGTGGACTAGGTAGGGTTTAGGTGGAGGTTTTATATAGGTGGAGCTTAGGATTAGGGTTGGTAGCCATGGAGGTGGACTTAGGTAGTGCTAAGCTAAGCTAGCCTAGCTAGCAGATGATTGCCGAGAGAAGGTAGAGCTAGGGTTTAGCTGGAGGAAGGTATCTAGGAGTTGACTAAAGTAAGTCTAGAGCTTAAGAAAATTTCTCGGAGCTGATTTTGATTGAAGAGATCTTTTAGGAGCTTAATTATTCAACTTAGCTAGCTAATTCTTCTGCTAACAGCTAAGCTTGAGTAGTAGAGGTAAGTTGAGATGGTCTCAACTTATCTGGGGCTAGGTTGAGCTGGACCTGCTTCTCTTGAGAACTCCTTAGCTAGCTTAGCTACTAAGTTGACAAGTAGTAGCTAAGCTGGAGGGAGTTCAACTGCCATTAGCTTAGTGGAACTGGGGAGATCTAGACTAGAGCTGGAGTGAATTGATGACAGTTAGGTTGAGCAAGCTTAAACTCCTAGTGAACTGATTAGAATTGGATGAGATAGATCCAATTGAGATGAGTTCAATGGGGCTGAGATGAGCTAAACCCAACCTAGTTGAGCTGGGATCTAGCTGTGATTAGCTAGATTCAACTAGGATCCATCTAGAATGAGCTTCCTTTTCACCTTCTGCCATCTTGAATGCAAGGGTTTTAGGGATTTGACTATGTGCTTATACCTAACACTCAAATAAACATGTTAAAGGACAAAAACTATGCAATGCATGCCTATCCTAAGTGGATGCCTAAATGCAACCTAGAAACTTATTTGCGGAGTTAAAATCCTAAGAGCTAGATCTATTTTAGGGCATAAGAATGATCATAAACTGTCGTTTATCAGGTATCATCATCAAAGAAGGTAATTTAAATGCTTCTAATGACTATTAATGAAACAAAATAAAGGCATGTGCTAATATAATTAGCAAACAACAGATAAGCAAGTCATCATCAACATCACATATCAGTGAAGAAAAGAACGTGGGGCAAATTGGGTCATCGATATCTTCATCATCAAGCAGTGATGATGAAGCTAGGCAACTCTTAGGAGACGTCTAGTGGTAGTACTTCTGGATATAAGTTGGATTCAAAATCCGAAGGGGTAAGGAGCGTTTCAAATATGGATGGAAATTCACAAAAGTTGAGTGGAAGTGGTTGCAAAATGTAACCATCAAGTAAGCAGGAGACTTCATGAGCAGCTAAGGGTAAAAAAGTGAAGGGAGGAAGTCTTAAGGTAGAGAAAAAAAGCAAAAGTAGTGGTGAAGCAATGACAAAAGAAGATGTTGAAATGGAAGTTGGGGGGTAAGAATTAGCAGCTACAAAATATGGGAATGCTGGTAATGAACCGGCAACAGCTAAAAGGACAACAAAAGTCATTACTGAGGAAATAAATATGAAATTGGCAGCTGTCATAGAGGTAATGTAATTAATCATCACTGAATCTTGAAAGCATCATAATTACAACATTTATATAAAGTCTGAAATTTCCTGTAGCGTATCTATCAGAAATCTAGAGCGAAGGAACTTGAGGCATGCAATACATCATCCGTCAAGGATGCTGGTCACACTTTGTAGGATGAAGGGGTTGGGAAAGGAGATATGCAAGTAGAGAGAAGTTCATCAAAAGGTGATGTAGTAGAAGCAAATATAGCAGAAGAAAGAGGAGGCCCAATGAAGGAGTTTGGGTTTCAAAAGGAGGACAGAGGCCCGAAAAATGGTTTGTTAGGTACGAAACCATAGCGACGTTAATGGAAAGCACAATATTGGTAGTAGCAATATAGGGGAGTGTTTGACACGTAATTCACATTTTAAAAGTTGATCAGTTTTAGTATAGCACAAAAACACGTCGACAAATAAATTTATAAAACTCCGATGAGTACCGGGTCGTTCGCAGTGAGGCAATTTTGATTTTTGCAGAGGCTTTTCAATAAAACAGGTATTTATATATGTATATATGTACAAAGAGGCATCAGATATTCATGAGATCAAGTTTATTGTATTGATAAAGAGTTTTTCACAATAGAAATTTCTACGCTAAATAGAAACAGATAGATAGAAAGAGAGAAAGAGAGATAGAGAGATATATAGAAAGTGGTAGAGAGACGATGCTGCTTGTAGGATGCTTGTGTGAGATGCGGTAGCACCTCAGATCCAAAGCGTCGAGATGAAGGTCGGAGAGGAGTTGTAGAGGGACGGAGAGTTGTAGAGGAGGAACACATTTGGAGTTGATCGAAGAGAGAGATGCTTCAATTGGGGGGCCCTGGGCCTTCTTTTATAGCTTTTATGGGGGGAAAAAGGGTATTTAACCCCTTTATCTTGTGCAACTCTTATTTGATCAGATCTGCTGATCGCAAGATCAATAGATCAAATCTGGCCTAAAAAACCTTCAAATTCGCCTCCATCACGCAGATTTAATCCCTGGTTGACACGTGGCACCCACAGCGCCCTTGGATCACGATATGACGGCCCTGCTCACACCTCGCGCCTGCCTAATGCCTGCTCATCTACTTCCTTTCACCGCTCGCCTCATTTTAGCACCAAATCATCAACTGTCTGATCTTTCAACTTAAACGCAAGCTTACAACTCCTTCGCTATGAAGGAAACGTGTGAGTTCGTCCATTATGCATGCATGGGATCCAGTGTTCAGCTGCGGCATGCTCAGATAATGCCACGCAGTCACTCCAGTGCCCCTTTGATCAAGAAACGATGGCAATTATGCCCGCCCCCAACATGCGTTCAATTTAGTGCAAGCCGTGGCTCGAATACGCACCACCCTCTTACACGCGAGTGCATGAGCCAACGCGCTGCACAAACGTTCTGTTATACTTGATTGTTTTTATTGATACTTATCCAACTGGACGAGTAATGTGGCTCGCTCATGGCCGTTGGATGAAGATCCAACAGCCCAAAGCATGTGAGGTGGCCTTCTTAGATGGGCAGTGGTGAGGGAGCAGCTATGATGGCACCACGTGGTGCCATCATGGCCGTCCATCTTCTTTTCCTTGTATCTGGTGATGTAGACCTCTGATCAAGTTGATTTTTGCGTCATTGGACTGCAATCGTCGATCTGGATTCATCTGTGCGATTAGTTTCTTCATCTAAGGCTCGAATCTTTGTGCTTTGGCTTTATGATCTCAGTTCTTTTATGGACTGCACAAGGTGCCCTGGTTGTCTGATCGAGACGATTTCGAAAGCGTTGGACTCCTATTGTCATTCTAATCAGATCTGTCCAGCCTGATCTGACATCCATGGCTTCAAATCATCTGCAATTAAAATCATCTCTCTTTTAGGTCATAAAATGATGATATTATCTACATAACTAATAAATTAGCTATTGTGCAAATTACGATGCCTATGAATACATTAATTTTAAGTTATGCTAGGATCTAGCTTAATTCAGGTGAGTTAGGTTGCATGATTGTTGTGCAATCACACCCCCATGCCTAAATCTTGCTAATCCCTATAAGTGTATGATTGAATGTAAAGTGGTCTTACATGAGCAATTTTTATCAAGAGTCTGACTTGAGGTTTATGTCTTTTGTTTTCATCCGAAGCTTTAGTAATCGAGATAATTGTGATTGTGTTTTGTTGTAGCCTATGCAACAGATCCAAGTGAAATCCAATCCTCATCTAAAGTTCATACTTGACCCTTAGTAAAAATCTATTGGGATAGGAAAACTTATTCCCTTGAGGTTATAAGGTAACCTGTATATTTAGCCCTGGCTTTTAGCTTAGGTAGAAGATTTCTGAGTCAAGTAGATATGTATTTGGCGGCTCACACTCATCTGGTGCTGCATATAGACTAGTATTTTAGAACCTAAATTTTCAGATTATTAAATAATTCAACTGAAAGAGAGGCGGAGAAACTGTGCTCTCTTTAGTTCCTTTGTCTCATTTTCTCTCTTTCTTTCTCTTTCTCTTCCTTTTTCTTTTTCTTATCTTATCTTATCTTTTCTTTCTTTTTGAGCTCACAATCTCACCAGATTTATCAGTATATTTGGTGGTCTTTCCTGGCATTAACACTTTGATTAGGTTCTGATAACTCTAAGACTAAGTCAGAATTCTTCAGCCCATATCCAGGAGGCCAGAAATGCAGAAAAGTAGGTCAAGGCTCTATTTGGTGGATCGTGAGGGTGATAGGTGTTGTTACCTCATTACACTTGAAATAAATTCAACAAACACTTATAAACTCTACTTTTTCTTTCTTTCTAAATTTTTTTCTATGTATATATATATTTTATCTTTTCTTTTCTCTATTCTCTATTTTTCTATAAATGTATATATATATATTTCTTTCCTTTTCACTCTCTATCTATTTTTTTTTTACATCCAAATATCTACTAACGCAATGTAGTATAGTATACGAACTTTAATTTACGAGGCATTATTTGGGATTATGAGTGTTCAAGAGGATATCGGGTGGCTTATTTGGTGGAAGTGCCTATTCTCAACACCGGGAAGGGAATGGATAGGACAATGTATTTCTGACCTTGACATTATTACCCTCCTTCAGCTGAGGATTCCGTAAAAGATAGTTGTTACCATCCACCTCATTCCTAGTTTTATCAGAACTCGCTCTCTGCGTATTTGCCTTATTTGGTGGCTCTCAAGAGATTCGCACTAAGAACTTGTACACAGATACCGAGAGCAAAAACTATTCCTAACTTCGAGTATCATTAACTCATTATCCAGAGTTTAAGATTCCTCATAGTAGCCTTAGAGCACGAGTAGACTTTCTACTCTTACCTTACACTTGTTTGGTAGATATGTTAGAAGATAGTTTGCCTAACTCCCTAATTACTATCCAAGGGTCTAGGTAAAGAAGCATTGCTTCTTCTCAACAAACTAAAAATTTTTATAGGTTTTCACATAGGATCCATTGCAAATTCTACGTGTAAGTGTGAAGTTATATCAAATTCTAAACTCAGAAACCAACTTAAGAATAAATCCCTAATAAATAAAAATTCTTTATGCCTAAATGCATTTTTTTTTTTGACATAAAAATTAGACATGCAATGTCCACCCCCATGCCTATTCATTACAATATCCTCATTGAAATGTATGCATGAAAATCAAAATATAATAAGCAAGAGGAGGAGATATCACTTGACTATGCTTGTCAATCCAAGTCAGTATGGATGCAGAGAATGCAGAGCTACCTGTACAGAGTACTGGGTTGCCTCCCAGCCAGTGCTAAATTTAACGTCATTTGCCAGACTTAAACCCAAAAATATGTAGTTCAAATAAATGGGTTGAGTCAAGATTAAAATGAAGATGTGATTGATCAGTCCACTTTAGTGGAGTGCTAATTAACCAAAGTACATGTAAAGCATGCCTCATTAGATTGCAATTAGAGTTAAGTGTTAGTTTATATTAATTAGAGAATACTTTGGTAAAATTTGATACATATATATTTATGCAGGGTTTTGAGTGCAACTTTCACCATTTCCTCCGCTAGTAGCTGAGTCGTGCCTCTCGCAACCTATCAACAGCAGCACCTCATCACGCGGGCATTGTTGGAGGAGATCTCGCACGGCTTAAACCGAATGAGGGAAAGTCGGGGAAAATTTGTTAAAGAAGATGCCCGTGCGTTGGGTTCAAGAGATAAAAGGAGAACTACGGACGCTGGGGGTCATCGTCTCTTCCATCCTTCACCACTGTGGAGAAAGAAAACATGGTGACCAGAGAGCGCACTGTGGATTAAAGCCAACTTCGTCGACGCCGCCTATGTCACCTTCATTCTCCTTCCCTCTCCTTCACGAAGACGCACACCATCCACAAACTACCAGCCTCACACGACCACTCCACCTTCAGAAAGTCACCTGCTGCCTGCGCGCAAGTGGCGCGTCTTCACCCATGCGTATAAGCACACCAGCAGCATGTGTGTGCCCGCGCTCCAGCCCGTGTGCCCGTGCAGCCACCTAGCAGCAGCTGCGCGCCCTTACGGACGCACACCCGGCCCTTGCACTCCCAACCGCGTGCGCCCAGCCGGCTTCCTCTCCATCTTCTTCTTATCCCCACACCCCTTTTTTTTGCAGCAAAGAACCCAAAATGCCTCAAGCCGCATGCGCCACCATCAATGCACATCCTGCACGTGCGTTGTGCACACATCACCATAGCATCCAACTGATGACCTCCCCGTTGCTACTTGACGTCAACATCGCCTGCGGCAACTCCACTGTCGGCACGAAGAGACCAGCAAAATCCACCACTACCAGCCTTTGTTCCGCCATCCACCCACCTCCGGTAGTCTCGGCCCTTGCCTCCACCACCAGCGCGCTCCTCTCCTCTTATGGAGCTCCTCTGCCAGAGCAAACAACCGACACCTCCTCCTCCAATGTGTGGCGAAGAGAGAGGATATTTCCTTTGTTTTCAAGTACATTAAAAATTACATTTCATTGCCATTGCCGGTTGAGAATTTATTGAATATTATATTCTATTTATTGGATGATTTTACAGCCAAGTCCCGTTAGTTTGCATTAATTAGTGGCTTATCAAATTGCATGACCATTTTCCCCCATCTATTAGCTTCACATTAAATGGTGATATTATGCTTTACATTGGATGCCATTGAATATTTAGGGTTGATTGATTTTATAGGAGTATTCAAGTAAAGGAAAATTTGCGTGATTGGTCCATCTCTTTGCAGAGATTAAAGATTGGTTATTTGATTCACCTATTAGTGTTCTTTTTTTGGCATTAGGATGAATGAATGAAATTACTTTTATGTAAACAAGAGGTAAACTTATTGTGAGTTTATTTGACTCGATTCTCCCTGTGGATACGGCATTTTTACTGTGGTTTAAATTAATATCTATTTAATCATTGAGTGAGAGATTTTCCACCACGCGACTATAATGACATACCTTTTTATCGCTATCATCTTCATAAATAAGCGAAATTCTCTCTATCAGTGATCATATAATGCAAGTATCAATGATCCACAAATGCTGATCAGCTGGTGGTGAATACCAAGCCCAAAAGGTTGGAAAAAAAAGTGAATAGGCTTGAAACTATTTGCAGCCAGATGCTACAAAAGAGAGAAATATTAGTGTGGGTGCCATAGTGGAAAGTCGATAATAGCAACCTTAAGATGTGATGCATGAGAAAGGCAGATGAGGTGGATACAAGGTGGTTTGCGTGGAATAAATCATATAGGTCTTGAAAGTGATGGGAAATAAAAGGAGGAACCCAAGTGGTGTAGTCTGAAATGGTGTAGGCAACCACTTCGTAAGTCAAGTTAGGTATGGATGGATGTCGAGTAGGTGAGTTAAATAAGATCTAGTGGTCCATTTCAGTAGTTCCAGACATATCAGAATCCTCAATCTTATCCCTAGGGTGATAAAAGATCTTATTTGAGTCGCCCAAATCATGATGTAAGTCTTTAAATGTAATGGACGAAAATTTATTATTCCTTAAAATCATAGCCCCAAAGGGAGTACGATCATAATCTAGATTAGTCAAGATCTTAAATTATTTTAGTTCTGTGGACTTCTAAATTTGATCACAATTGTCTTTCTCTTGAATTACATCTTCTAAGGGATTGCTTTTCTATTCCTCATTAGTCAAATCAAACTCCTCAGGATTTCGTGATTCAGCTAAATTCTTTATTTCCTCAGATAGATCTTCATAAGTCATCCCCAGTAATTCTGCAATTTCTTGAACATCTTTTTCATAAGGGGATTGTCTATTTTGCTCAATCTCAATATGTTGGGGATAAGGGTCAAATTTTTCTTCAGAACTCTGGTGGATGGGAAGAGAAGGGTGCGAATTAGCTGAAATAGAAGTGACAGCAGATTTCGCTTCTATATGGGATATCTTAGAATGATTAGTATCGCCAAATCCAGATATCGAATCATTTAAGCACATCTGATCATGATAATCCTCAGACAAGATGACATCAGAGCCATCCAACCGTGCTTAGCTGGGAGTGTCAGTGTCCCCAATCTATCTTCTTGATCTTGCTCTGATTCTCCCAAATCATCCATGTAGTCCAATTGTGCGTTTTTAAACATAAAAGACTCATACTCCGATCCACTATAGATTAGCTCCTCAAAATAGAATGGTTGCAATTCAGGTCCTAAATCAAGATGTATTTCTTTAAGTTAGTCTTCCTCCTCAAAGTCAGTTTTTGGGATATCAAAATCATTTATTAATTCAGCTGTATGCTTGGGTAGGATCTGTTATGCGTAATCATAGGGCTAGTGGATGGGCTTAGTGTATATAGAGGTTGGGATTGGATAAGATGTCATACTTAAGGTTGGATCCTCAACCTTGAGTGGCTTACCACCAACTTGTTGCATACTAATCGAGTGGGTTCCACTCAACTCAGTAATTAAGTTAATTTCACTTAATTACGAGTAAAAGAAATCACTTAGGTTAACTCGAAGTTGTGTCGATTGTGTAGTATAGGGTCGAATTAACCTAATATTTTAGAAATTTTTACTGGTTGAGTCCAGGTCGTTCACTGGGAGGCATAATAATTTTCTCCAAATTCACCAATTTTCTTTTATCTCCTTAAGTTTAGGAGGTAAAACTAGTTTAATTTTCAAAACATGAATTTTGTCAAAATATTTAAACTATAAAGAATATACAAAATTCCATATGCAAACATATTTACTCAAAATGTTGTACTTTATTAATAAGTAAACATGCTAGTTTTTCAATTTTATTTCATTCTAAGAATTTAAGGCAATTAAAAAGTTATCCAATTAAAGCATACCTTTTAGAATTAAGAACAAAAAGATACCGATGCAAGAAAAATTTGTTTATTTTCATCTCTCTTCAGCCTCTAATCTTCTTTCTTTCTTTTCTTCTTTCTCTCTTTTATTTTCTTCGCTTTCTTTTATTGTTCCTGCCTTCTCTTCTTCCCTTAGTTTTTCTCCTTAACACTCCATAGCGCCCGTGCCTTCTTTAGCTTTCAGCTTTAACACTTAGTATCCTTCAGTGGCTTCTCTTTTCCTTAAGCTTTTAACTGAACCGGATTTTTTTACTTTTTTAATCAAAAGATTTTTTTATTTGCAGCGATGTCCTTTCGAGGATACACAGCACCCTGAAACCAAGGTGGGACTAGACCCTACTCGGTCCTCGCCTAATCTCAGTTAGGTTTGTTTCGGTTCATTTATTAATCGGTTCACAGTCTCGAGTCGCATCGGCTCAACCCGGCCTCCCAGGCCACACTCGCCCTCCCAGGGCACAATCACTTTCGCACACCCACAGGCATAAGCCCGCACACTCAGACATACAAAGCTTAGATCAGAATAGGTGGAATCGGAACCGGTGCGCCGAGTGCTGACGACTGCATAGCCAAGGGAACAAATTGGTTTTATCCCCAGGCACACGCTCATGAATAACCGAGGTGGGACTAACCTACCCCTTCCAGACCCGAATTCAAACGTTCATAACATTCTACCTAGAGCTCCAAATTGAATGATTTCAAGTTTGTTGGAAAGCTCTAAGGGTAATCTACATAATTTCAGGATCAATTTAATGTTTTAATGATGTTTTGCTCTTCAATTTAAGAGATGAAATCAGGGGTTCCTATGAAGTTTTTAAGCTTGGAAAGTGTTTTAAATTAGGAGAGTCCTCAGATGGACTTCTCTCTTCTATTAAAAGGTCTGTACATGTTATATAAGTAATTTCGCTTTTGTCAGAGTAGATTTTAAACTCTTAAAACCTTTAGAGCAACTAGAGAAGCTTTTCTCTTCTCTGAAAGCTTCAGAGGTTGATTTTCAGATTTCAATATGTGCAATAGACACTTTAAAGTGTTCCTAATCTATTTAGATTAATTCTAGGGGTTATAACAGATCAATCTGGTCAGGTTTTAAGTTTAAATTTCATCAGAACAGTACTCCTGTTGGTTTGGGTTCGAAAGTAACCCAAATTGGCAGAAACTAAATCTTCACTAAGTACATCATCTGAGCTTACTTTAATTACTTTCAAATCATCAAATAAGATCCTTGAAACAGTTTCCACTCCTCAAAATCTCAATTCAAGCTCAGAACTCCATTATCAGAGTCATGTTTGACTATGGAAGCTCGAAAATTGACTTTCTGTTTAAAGCTTCCTCCCAAGAAATTAATGCCTCAATCAGAGTCTTCTCATCATCTAGAACTTATTCAGATCTTTAGATTTGTGTTCTGTCCTTAATTTCTAGGGTATCAGGCTCGCCGCCTGAACTAAAATAGGTGTGTGTTCGACAGAGTCATGGAAAGATTGCTACAATGTTTTGAAGGTAAAAATAGCTTCAGTGCATCGCACTGAAGCTTCTGAGCTCCTTAAATGTTTCTCAAATCCTTCCTAACAGACTTCTCAAACTCATCGGAGTTGGGGAAGAAGTTCAAATCTATAGCTCTAGTGGTTAAATCCTCAAACAAATATCTTTAAAACAATCATTAATCCTTATTATACTATTCTGGAGCCACTTAGCAAGTTTAAGAGGCTGTAACACAAAAATGGCTCGCCAGAGCTCGCCGGAGCTCCGGTGAGTCCAGAAAATGTAAATTGTATGTACAGATTGACAAAACTAACCATTTTTAATCCAAAAATGATCCAATTTTTCCAAGGAACCTCATTATCACTTTAAATTCTTAATTTGTTCATTAAAATATAAGATTTGACAGTAAGTTTGTTTTCTTAAACATTTGAGTGGTTAAAGCTCAGGACTTGATTTAACTACTCGATTGAGAGATTAAATCAAGTCAACCGATGTTATTATTTATAAATATAATTTAATTTATAGTTTGAACTGTTCCTGAGCTGCCATGGACAGCGAGCTCAAGAACTTAATTAAGATTTAGGCATTTAATTATAGATGATAATAATAGGTATTATAATGTCAATTAGGGTTCATTAGTGGTGATAGGTGATGAAAAAACCCAGTGAAGGTGGAATTAGGCCGATTACTGTCACCATAGACGGTGTCAGTTGTCGGTGAAGGTGAGATTTGAATTAGGCATTTAGGGGATTTAACTAATGATTAAGTGAATTAGAAGTGAACATGGAAGATACAGGAAGGTGTACAGTGAGTAAAAAGACAAAATTAAAGCTCTGGCAAGCTCAAGGAACTCGCCGGAGTCGGAGGAGATGAAACTAAAATCTAACATTACTCTAATCTAACTAACTAAACTAGCTAACTAAGCTAGCCTACTCCTACTCCTACTCCTAGTCTACTGTTACCTAGATGACCGGGTCAATAGGGTTCCGCGGAAGGTTCATAGCGGACAACGAAATCAGAGGGTGGAAGAAAGATCTCCGGCGGGTGGATTTGAGGAATCCTTAGGTCGGCGCCTTTGTCAGAGGTGCGGAAGACCACGGCGGATCTCCTCGGCTGCTTAAGATGGATGGAGGAAGTCGGAAGATGGAATGGGGAATCGCCGGAGTTTTGGACGAATAGCGTATCGAAGTCGGCTACAGTGTTAGAAGAGGGAAGGGAGCCAACTTGCCTAAAATCAGAGATGTGAGGGGGTATTTATAGCAGTTTGCGGCGAAGAGAGAGGTGGGAACTGGCCGAAGAAGGAGCTCGAGGAGCTTAATTTCCGTCGTCGTCTCCGACGACGGTGAGGTTATCTCCCACTAAAAAATAGGATTCTCGGTTAATCCAAACCGATGGATGAAGTGGAGGTGGTGAGCGCAAGCTGCAAGAGCTTGGCCAAAGAGGAATGATGTCAGCAGGGCAGTGATCGTGCGGTGGGGTGACTCTTTGCCGCCAGCCGTTCATTCGGTTGGAGAAGAAGAAGAAGACGAAGAGGGACTTAGAAGTAATAAAACTTAAGGACCTATGTGAGAAATAAGGACCGACTATAATGAATATTAAGGACTAAAATGTAAACCCAGGTTTTGAAGGTTTATTTTAATTTAGATCTTTTTCAACATTTTTTATATGTTAGTAAATAAGGTAAAAATTATGTTTACACCTTGAATTTACATTTTTGACCTTTTTAGGTTAATTTATTAGATTAAGTAAAATTACTTAAGTTATTACATACTTAGGTATACATTATATTAGGTTACTTATCTTATTAATTAAGGAAATGATTAATAGGATTTTGAGTCCAATTATTATCTAAATTATTAATAATGTTAATTGAATGATAAAATGTCATTTTTAACTTATTTTAAGGTCCTTAACTAAATATCCCTTATTCTATAATTAACCCTTATATATTCATAACCTTAGCTAATTAACTAGGAAGACTAGTTAATTAGGGGTAATTAGAGATCATGATGAGTGTCTCATCACATACTCAGACCAGTTTTATCACCTTCTGCTTTTTGAATTCTATTGAGCTGGTTTGTCAGATTACCTGTGTTTCTTTTATTGGCTTCTCTCATCCCCTGGACTACTTGGAGTAATTGGGTGATCTCAGGATCACCGCCATGGTCAGGGATTTGATTAGGCAGAGGATAATAATTTCCAGGATTTCTTTCCTCAATTGCATTAGAATATCTTTCATCTGAATACCTAGGGTAAGAATCATATCCTTGGTTGGTTGGTGTAGGGTTATCCCAGTGAGAAGATGAAGTTGTTTGGGTGTAATTGGGATAATTTGCAAAGTGATTTTGAGGATAGGATTGATATTCTAGGAATTGGGATTCTGAGGCATTTCCTTGATCTGGGGAGAGATGAGTTTGGCTAAACTGGTCAAGATAGTTGGTCATGCCAATTAGGTGTTGGTCCTGCATGGAGAGTGTCTCTTTAGATTGTAGAGATCCTTGATATCCAGAGATTCATGTGGGATTTGAGGTAGGCCCAACTCTACCTAGGGAATATGAGGTGTAGGCAAAGGAAACACGTCCTGGGTGTTGAGGAGAGTTCTCCCATCCTAAAAAAGTTGAAGTAAGGGAAGGGTTGGGATAGGGAGAATAGTGTGAGGCAAAAGAGTATGGGTCTATGGTTTTCCCCTCAATCAGTTCTTCTACATGGCAATTGGCTATTGGAATATATTCAAGAAAATTGGGTCTTCTCCTTAGTTTACTCTCTAAAGTGGTACCAAGTTAGGGTTCAGAGACCTTTTAGCATCCATGTACTAGATAAAAGTTAATTGACGAGAGAGAGAAGACAGACGAGAGAATACCCCACCCTTTCAATACAAGCAATCAGACTAGTGCTTATAATGTTAACCCTAATTAGACCTAATCCTGGCTCCCCAAAACATGACTCGGTTAGATCAACCCTTGAATTACTTGGTTCGCCAGAAGGGTGGGACCCCTTAGGATACCCTGCACGGCGGGACACCACTAAAGGTTAACGCGGTTACCACACCAACCTTTCTTGTCACCAATGGGTCCAAGTAGACAAGCAAGGTCTTGACCTTAGACCAATCTAATTTCAAGTCCCCAAGTCTATTAGTCTTGCTTAGGGCACGTCTACTCAGTTTTAAGCTTGGGTTTGATGTGCTTTTGGAATATGATGGGCGTTAGGGGGTGTTTGCCCTTAAAAATTGATTTTTAGATGCGTGAAGTGCTCAGGCAAGTAGGGTTCATAAGCAATTTCTTATGATGAAGTGAATTTTAAAATTCGAAACCTTGTGTTAATGAGTTTTAGGGTTCACTTGAGTTAATATTTTCAATCAAGGTTTTGATGAGGCACACAAGTGTTTTTAGATCACAATTTGTTTGATAGATTTCCTTTAAATATGGAAATACAGGTGTACACCATCATTAATGTGAAACCTAAGGCACAGGTAATTCTAGATGATTTTTTTAAGTTCAAAATCAGATGAGTGGTGCGACCAAGCAATACAATCAATTGATCTTATTGCACCACTAACAAGACACTTAGAAAATATTTTTCAAGAATTTTTAATGCACGTTTTCTATTTTTTCTTATTTAAAGTGTACTAGGGGTTCTGCAATCTGTTTTGGCCCCCAGTTGGTGATTGGATAATCTGTATAATCAAACGTACAAGAAATAATTTTCACATTTTTCGTAAATTTTTTATTATCTCAGAAATTCAGTGCCATAAATTTCAATTCAATCGGAGTTATACAAAAATTCCTATAATATTTAGAACTCTGAAAAATCAGGAACAATAACTACATTTGATAAAAGATCAGTAACTAAATTTTTAAAATTTTTCTATAACTCTGATTTACACGAAATTTGGATATGTTGTTCTTGACCTTGAAATATACGTCCAGTGCAAATTTGAGAATTTTTGAACATACGGATCTCTAGGAATTGAATTTTTAGATAAAACTTTATTTCAACTTGAAAATCAAGAGATTTTTTTTTATATTAATTAATAAAATTCTAACTAATCCAAGTAAACACCTATTTTTTTTAAAAAAATTCTAACTAATCTAGCCTACGAGTACTTACCTGAGATTTGAACATGCGATTTCTCCATTTGTTGCATCTTCCCTTGGATTTCTGCATGCAAATAGAATATGTTAGAAATCTCAAATAAGCACTATGAAGAAATGCTTCAAAAATATCCGTTGCCCCCCCAACAACGGCACCAACTTGTTCGACGTGTAATTCACATTTTAAAAGTTGATCAGTTGTAGTATAGAGCGAAAACACATCAGCAAATAAATTTATAAAACTCTAGTGAGTACTGGGTCATTTGGAGGGAGGTAATCTTGATTTTGCAGAAGTTTTTCAATGAAATAGGTATTTATATATGTATATATGTACAAAGAGGCATCGGGTATTCATGAAATCAAATTTTATTGTATTGATAAAGAGTTTCTCACAGTAGAAATTGCCATGCTAAATAGAAACAGATAGATAGAAAGAGAGAAAGAGAGATAAAGAGAGAGAGATAGAAAGTGGCAGAGAGATGACGCTGCTTGTGTGAGATGCGGCAACACCTTAGATCCAAAGCATCGGGATGAAGGTCAAAGAAGAGTTGCAGAGGGACGGAGAGTTGCAGAGAAAGTGAAAGATATCTGGAGTTGATTAAAGAGAGAGATGCTTCAACTGGGGGGCCCTGGGTCTTCTTTTATAGCTTTTATTGAGCGCAAAAGGAGTATTTAACCCCTTTATCTCATGCAACAACTCTTGTTTGGTCAAATACATTGATCGGGAGATCAACGGAATAGATATGGCCTCAAAAACCTTCAAATTTGCCTCAATTGTGAGGATTTAATCCCTGGCTGACACGTGGTGTCCGCTGTGCCCTTGGATCACGATCTGACAGCCCCGCACGCACCTCGTGCCCGCCCAACGCCCACTCGATTCCTTCCTTTAGCCTCTCTCCTCATTTTAGCACCTAATCGTCAGCCGTTCGATCAGATGACTTAAATGCATGCTTGCATCTCCTTTATGATGAAGGAAACGCATGAGTTCATCAATTATGCAGGGATAGGATCCAACATTCAGCTGTAGCGCGCACAGATCATGCCACGCGATACTCCGGCTCCCCTTTGATCAAGATCTGACAGCCAATTACGCCTGCACCCAACACGTGTTCAATTGCATGCAAGCCACAGCTCGAACGCGTGCCACCCGCTTATGTGCGAGTGCATGGGCCAACGCGCTATGCGAACGTTCTGTTATACTTGATTATTTTTATTTATACTTATCCAGCTGGATGGGCGACGTGGCAGGCTCGTGACTATTGGATGATGATCCAACGGGTCACAACATGCGAGGTGGCCTTCCTAGATGGGGCACTGGTGAGGGAGTGGTTGTGATGGTGCCACGTGGTGCCATCATGGTCATCCATCTTCTTTTCCATGTATTTGGTGATGTAGACCTCCGATCGAGTTGATTTTTGCACCGTTGGATTGAGATCGTTGATCCGAATTTATCTGTGCAGTTAGATTCTTCATTTGAGGTTTAGATATTTATCCTCTGGCTTTATGATCTCCATTCTTTTATGGACTGCACAAGGTGCTTTGGTTGTCCAATCGAGATGATTTTGGAAGCGTTGGACTCTCTTTGTCGTTTTGATTAGATCTATCCGATTGATCTGACATCTATGGCTTCAAATCATCTGTGATTAAAATCATCTCTCTTTTAGGTCATAAAATGATGATATTATCTATATGACTAATAAACTAGCTATTGTGCAAATTACGATGCCTATGAATGCATTAATCCTAATTTATACTAGGATCTAGCTTCATTCAAGTGATTTAGGTTGCATGATTGCTATGCAATTTGGGAGAAAAAAAAAGGATGCGAAAAATTTGAACTATAGTGTTGGACTTTATAATTGTAAAAGTGGAGCCTAATTTAGCATTTCATTTATTCATACCTCTATTATGATGCTTTTCAATTCGTGAATTTGCCTATCAACAATCTAATGGAGATTGCAATTAACAAATTTTTCAATTTCCTTTACTCATGTCGCTTTCGATTGTGCTAAGAGAGTGTTATTATGTTTTGTTCATGGAAATTTCAATTAGGGTTTTAGTTAATATAGCTAAATTCTTGTATCTGATCCTATTTTTCATCATAATTGCTAGTTTCATTGATGGGTAGTCGTATGTGAGAAATTGCATATTGAAGAATATAGATTGAAAATCGATAAGTACATGAATTAATGGCTATGAACAGGTGCAGAAGATAAATCAATACAAAGGGAAGGAGAATGTTATAATCCTAAGCCACATACAAATGTTATAGATGCACTCCTAAAGGACTTCATAATGACGCAGAAGTTAGAAGGAGAGGATAGAGAGAATGATAGGTGTTGAAACATCTTATTTGATGAGTTTCTGAAAATGAAGACAATTAGACTCTTCAGAAAAGGGTAAATCCTTGCCATCTATATGACATCATTTATTATAGTGTCATTAAACTATAGAAGAATCTAACCCACATTACTATTATTGAAGTTGGAGCAGGAACGAGTGTCACTTGAAGAAACTCCAACAGCAAACATCGATGACTATGGAGGTCTAAGAACAAGGTCGCTGGTGAAGAGAATCAAAGAAAGGACTCGAAAGGGGAAAAGAGTTCAAACAAACAAACGAATAACCCTCTCATACAATAAACAAGGAGATGGGACCTTAACAACTGTTAAGAACAAAAACAATGAACAGCAACTGGGGAAGAAGTTTCCTTCCCGTACAATTGACAAGGCCTTATTCATGGGAGCTTCGGAAGAGGATATGATGGTTGTACGAATGCTCATTGAGAGAAGCAAAGCAATTGATTGACAAGTCTAGGTGAAGTTTGAGTATAACATAAACCTAAAAGAACTTATTGAAATTATTGAAGTCGGAGGGCACATACACAATACAGTACATACAATGCATTATTCTAACTGAAAACATGTTCAGTTCACATAATTATTATCAGTAGTAACGACCTATTCATCGCAGGTTGTTGATGTAGCTATTTAGTTACTTGTAGAGGAACAACCAACACCATTCAATGAATGTTAGAATTCTCCCAACATCACTTTCCCATAGCATTACAAATGAGCAAAGGGAGATCACAAAGAAGATTTTCTATACACACAATTCAATACTGTTGGATTGTAACTTGCTTCTGCTGCCATTGGAAACCAATGACGAGTGGCACCTAGCTGCTATATATTTGAAACAAAAGCACGACTTCCATTTCAGCTACAATCCTATGGTAAAGTTTGATAACCCAATGGTGTTGCATGCAAGATCAGTGTTAAAAATCTGAACATAATATATCATGTTTTTTAACATGCAATACGCATGAATTACTTTGCATTAATTTATTCGTTCTACACTAGGCCAAAAATCTACGTGCTTATTTGAGTAGATTCTAGAAGGACATCATAGGGTAGTGCGATTTCAGCATATTTGAGAAATACCCTTTTGAATTCCAAAATGCCCATTTTGGTGATGGCATCCACTTAATATGGTTTCTTGAATGCATTTGGGGAGGCAATACTAGAATGGATGCAATGGCAAATGAGGAAGTTCACAAGTTTAGAAACATTTTGATGCTAAGGTTGATAAAGTCAAAATACTTCGTCATGCCGAAGGTGACAGAAATTTGAAATGGTAAGCAACAATTTCGAAATGTTGGAGGGATTTCATTTTTGGAACCCAGTTAGCATGTGTTAGGCATCTGTAGATAGCATATGTCACATTTTTAGGAAACGTATAGTTAGTAATTACTTCGTAAATGAACTACAATTTAGTGTAGATGTCCTTCGAAAATCGTAATGTAACTACAGGAAAACATGGTCGACATTTCGCAATATAGAAGTTCCCATAAAAGCACACTATATAGTGATCTAACTAAAAATATAGCTATTGCATTAAATATAAACGTATAAATTAATGAGCATAGGATTTTCCAAAATCTAATGCACACAGTTGTTGCATATTGTGTAGATTTTCCCTATCAATGTATAGATATATAGTGCTAACTTGTCCGTTATCCACTATAAAGAGTAGAAACTGATGCTTCGGAGAATACTTATCATAGTGTATAATGGAAAAGCAAGTTTACTAACATACGTAGAAGGTTCTAAAAGACAATAATATCAAAAAGTGCAATTAAAATAAACCAAAAATATACTAAGCACAATTGCTATCAAACTGTAAATCAAGAATATGTTCATCGCTAGAAAAGGAGAGATCTGCATGTCGACGATTTCTGTAGGACAAATTGTTGCACTCCAACTTTTCCAACATGAACAGAAGACTACGATTTTCGGACTTCTTTAGTTTCAAAACATTCTCCATGTGATCACCATCCAGCATAGCCCTTTGAAGTTTACAACTTAGGAAATCTATCACTTCTGAAATATTAGATTTTGTTTGCAGGGTCAAACCCAAAGAGGCGGACGTTTGATTAAAAATATACGTTTGTTTTATTTGTCACGAAGCAGAATAATTGATTAGAAACTATCTATCTATTTTCAATAAATAGAAGAGAGAGAGAACATTACAAACAAAATCAAAAAGAGATGCAGAATGAATATGGAATTCATTATCAAAGAGATTGTTCGTTACATTACTCATTACGACTAGAAAGTAGAAAATGATTACACTAGAAAGCAGTAAATCTACTATAGAAAGCATTAAAAAGAATGGAGAGAGAAATATCATCCTCGATGGTCGCTTGGAGGATGAGCCAGACGGGACGACGCCTAGAAGATGGGGAACGGAGCAGGACGAAGGAGGATGAAGCAGGAAGAATGGGAACGGGGCAGCACGTCATCGTTATTGCGGGATCCACTTTCGAAATGGGGGCGAAAATTTAACTTTATCTCTTGAGAAGCATGCTGGGTATGGGACAAGCTTAACTGTGGAGAGGGAGAGAAGAGAAAGAAGGAATGAAAATTTCATATGGTGGGGGTCTCCTTTTATAGTTGCAAGGAGTGAGGGCAATTTGGTCTTTTAAATTGAAAAACATTAATTCAGGACCTTTAGTGACGGATAAATCTATTGCTAAAGGTTCGAACGTGGCTTTCGTGGGTGACGCTTGCGCGCCCGCTCGCCTCCCACGTGTGAAACACTCATTCACGTTCTTGAAATCTTGGTCATTCGATCGCGAGATCGAACGACTGAGATGGATCCTCGCCGCGCCTCAACTGCGCACTTGCCCGCGTCTGATCCCACGTTACGTGCAAGCGTCTGATGGAGCATGCACGCTATCGAGCACGCGTGACCGCTTAATTACGCCCCCTTGCCCCACCTCAGTTGTCGCTCGCCAAGGCTCGAACGTGCGCTTCACCTTCTCGTGAGTGTGTTCAACCAACATGCTATCAGTGCATTTGTGTCACGCTTAACATTTGTGTGCGCGTGCTCACAGCTGTGATCATCCAACGGTGGAGAAGTGGCGATTAGATTGAAGAAGAGGAGCAGCGGGTGCAGCGGCCTGTTGGCCGGCTGAGATGGTGCCATGTGGTGCCATCTTGGCCGTCCATCTTCTGGTTGATTTAGATGGTACCACGGTTGTCGGATTGAGTCGATTTTCACACAGTTAGTCTGCGATCGTCAATCTGAATCCATCCGTGCGATTAGATTTGTTGTCTGAAGTGTGGATTCACACCATCTTGGCCCTTAATCTTCTAGGGGTTCCTCAGTCTCTATCTGATGCTACAGATGTCTAATTAGGGCGATCTTGGAGTCGTTGAACTTCAATCGTTGCCCTGATCAAATTTGTATGGTTGGATCTTCGATCCAAGGTCCCGATTTAAATTTTCCCTGTCCCTGAACATAAAAGGAGATAATTAACCTCTATTTTATTCAAACTAATCTAAATGTAAGGTGATGCATGCTATGCAATATTTATAGTATGTAATGTAATTCTATGCTTAAGAACATGCATGAACAGACATCTTATTTAATGTAGACATGTTTACATCAGGAGGTCTAGGAATAACAGAAGGAACATGGAAAGGGTCCTCTCGAAACGGAGTAAGTGGAGGATAACAAGGGTCCTCCAAAGCAGGAAGGGTTTTAAAAGATATAAACATAATAATTTCAAACCTGTGAATGGCGAGACTAAAAGTACAAGCATCAATCCACACTCGCCATTCTACCTGAGGATGTACTGGCTTGATATGCTCCCCAGAAAGAATGTATATGAGTAGAGACCCGAGCCAAGGATTAGGTAAGGAATCTATAGGTTGCTTGAGTGATTGGGTCTTAATTATTAAGTCCAAAGAAGGCTTAGTTTGTTTAGGTTCCATTCCCAATAAGAATTCGTCTTCCACATCCTTACCTAACTTCATTGTTTTATGAATCTCCAACTGCTCCTCTACAATAGATGAGTCCTGAATAGAATTCAATATCTCATTAGTAGACTCATGATCAACATGCTTTGACGATAGTTAGGTTTCCTGGGAAGTAGCGAGATCAGAATTATCATCAAATTCATCCCCAGGTTCTTTCTTGTCAATTACATCCTTTCCAGGAACTTTGTGTGCTACTTCATTATCCTTAATATCTTTAGGAAGATTATCATCTTTAATGTTATGGGGAAAGCCTATGCCACCGAATTCATTGTTCTTCTCGGGGTATAAATCCTCAATTGATGTATATTGTCCCTGAGAGCCTCCCTTAGGCTTCTCACTATTGTGTTCGTCCTCTAATATCAACTCGTGGTTTTGTAGAGGATGACTCTCAAAATCAAAAGAAGGGAGGAATCTGGATTTCACTATGCAAGCTCTCTCAGTTGTTGGATCTTGATCCAACGGTTGAGATCATCCGCGTGGTTGAGAGAAAGGGCATCGGCAGTTCCTTGGGCCGATTGGTCAGCTAGGATGGCGCCATGTGGTGCCATCTTGGCCGTCTATCTTCTATGTGATGTAGATGGTGCCACAGATGTCGGATTGGACCGATTTCTACGCTGTTAGGCTGTGATCGTCGATCCAAACCCATCCGTGCAGTTGGATTTGTCATCTAATGTACGGATTTACACCATCCTAGACTGTTGACCTCTAATGTTTCTCAGACTGCATCTGATATTATGGAAGTTCGATCGGGGCGATCTTGAAGTCGCTGAACTCCGATCGTCGCCCTGATCAAATTCGTATGGTTGGATCTTCAATTCGAGGCCCCGATTGAATATTGCCCTGTTACCTGATCACAAAAAGAGAAAATTAACCTAAACTTTATACAATCTAACCTAAATACAAGATGATGCATGTTATGCAATATTTATAATGTATGATGTAACTCTACACCTAAGAACACGCATAAATAGGCAGTTTATGTGATATAAACGTGTTTACATCAATCCTATTTACCTCAAAAAACATACATGCCACCAGTTGAATAGAGGCCACACTAGATTGTCCTTACATGTCTTCAACTTTTCCCAATAAACTCCATTGCAATTTCATTCTGCCAGTACATCAATTGGTGAAATCCAGTAACCCCATCTCCATTTTCTAACATTTTCTTTTAATGAGGACATGACAAAAATGGATAAGAAAAAACATTAGTATTATTCACTAGGGCGATGCTTGAATAACTAGATTTTAAGGAAAGCATAGTGCATTACTCCTTCCCAGCTTAAAATTATAGGATAATCAAACCAAGCATGGGAAAAGAAGTTAACAAACCATTTAAATTTTAACTTTCCAGTAAAAATAAATCCTTTAAATCTTGAATGACAATTAAATCTTAAAAGAAATGAGTGGACTTAAGTTATCCAAGTATGAACATCTGAAGGGAGGAAAATTTTTGAACTTAAATAAAAGATGTTACTATGATGGAAAATAATGGATCCTTTTTTCCACTATACCTCATGAATGGATGAATCCTCCAAGTGCCATAATTGCAAGCAAAGCAAATGATCCAAATGTATTTTCAACGACCATGGATCTACCTACTACACTGATAAATCTGAAGAGCCTCAATGCTATCTGATTAACTAAAAAGAGTAACAAATATAGCCCGAAGAGCCTATCAAAAGGAACATTTTCTAGCATTGACAATTAGACATGGTAAATGATTGAAGAATATGCCACTACTTTCTTCCTTTTGAATAAAGCTTACCTACCGACACCTAGATTGAATCCAATAACATAGTAACACATGAAAACCCAAGCAACTTTTCTATGATTGTGATAGAAATTTTAAGTATCCACGTTGGTAATGCATATGCCCATAGAGCTTAAAAAAGGAGATCCCTTTGCTTGCAAAATACAAGAAGCTTTCCATTGGCCAAGGCAAGTTCAGAGAACCTGTTGAATATAACTATGACGAGTGCCAAAAACAAAGAACCCATGTATATGCCTCCATTAGCAATGGAGTCTCGGTGTATCTCAGTTTGTGAAAAGATTGTCCTTGTGATGGAACTCATAAACAACAGTTGGAAATGGAAATGTAGTAAAGTCCATGAAATTGGCATATCAATTTTTGCATAATGTTGCCTAATTGTAAAAAGTGAGAGAGGAAATAACTTACTTGAACTGCTTTCAAAACATATACAAAAGAGTTCCTTTTCATCAAAAGAAACTCTCATCTAATGCAAGGTTTCAATATTTCCATCTTGCTAACACCATATTTTGAAGTTATTAAAGCAGCAAGGTGGCTCATATTCTTATCAAATGGAATTGCAAGTTCATTTGCCAACATGGAATGTCTGGAATGCCTCTACAAATTCTTTAAAAGGGATGCATCTTGACAGTATTGTTGTTGGTCTTTTCTAGATGTCACCTATCTAAAGGAGCAAAAACTAATTACTGAGTTCATCAACCCTTTTGACTTAAGAACTACTTTATGTTAAGAGTATCATACTTCTTGCAAGAAATTAGCAATGCCCTTCCTCTTAGGACATTTGAAGCCCATTAGCTCAAAGAAGTTAAGAACATATTCTCTTAGGCCTTGGTATACAATTTGCCCTTCAAAAAGAAGGATGATATCTTCGAATAAATTGTAAGTCTCCATTTCAGGTTGGAGAAAAGAAATGACAACTGTTCCCCTGAGAATGTGTATGAACCATCTCAATGAGTTCACTATATGGTATGTTGTAGAGCTATCTAGACCAGTGGATATTTCATCCATGAACAATGCTCTTGCAGGTCCAACTATCATCTCCCCTTCATTTATAAAAAAAACATCATGTCATTTACTATGTAAAGACTAATGGCTCTTCTGTTCTCCAGAGATTCCTCATTGCAACTCCTACTTTACCTATCATGACACACTTCTTTTGACCTCCAAAGATTCCCCTTAACATTTCATTCCCTACCATTGTGTCAGCACATGCCTCTAATCCCAATACCTGCAAAGGAATCACTTAAGCTTTTGGGGAACAAGTGATTCTCATGATTTATGAATAGCTGAGATGTTGACTAGATGTGATTGAGGGTTTTCTATTAGAAGCTTCTAATCTCTAGAATATATCTTTAAGTGTGTGGTTTGGGGAGAACATAATTTTTCCTAACTGAAATCTCAATGTTCCATGACAACACTCTCATAAAATGAAAACATATTCTCAAGACTCTCTTATTAAAAGGTCAGTAGTCGCCTTGACAACATATTCTATGACAACATCAGCTTGTTCGCCTTCCATTGAAATAGCCTACAGAAATAGGGGAAACATGTCCTTATCTTTTTAAAGACTGATTGAAGAAAAATAATAATCAAATCATGGCGTCATCTTCATCTTCTAATAAAGAAAGTTGACAAAGAATATTGATGAGGGAAATTCTTTGTTAAGCAAGTTGACAAAGAAGTTGACAAACAATAATCAATCAAGTTGGTCGGTTGCTTGGACCATGACAATGTGGAGGTGGTCGAGGCAGCATTCGCAGCACTGTGCACACTTCTAGAAGATGGGTTGAACGTCAAATAGGACACGATGCTGGTGGGTGCCCAGGAAATAGATCTGATTCTCAAATACTTGTTGGCAAGTGGAGCAAACTGCTTCATCGACAGGCTATTTGGGCGGTGGAAAGGCTTCTCAGAATAGAAAGCATCACCCTTCAAGTTTTCAGGAATTTGAATGTCAGACTTATTCTTATTGACGCCTACAACAAAGGCAAGGCCAAGACAAGGAAGATTGTGGAGAATGCTCTGAAGTGGATAGAAGTATTTTCGAACTTCTCGAGGATATTCTAAATGGTTGGGATTAGATAAGCAGATGGAATGAAATGATTATTTGACTTCTACAAGATTTTTTTTCCCCTTTTCATCATGATTTCCAATCTTCCTTTTTTTTTCCAGTGTGCTTTTAAAATTCAGAATCTTGCAAGATTTGATTCACTTCTACCAAAGAGTGCTTTGCTTGGACCTTAGTTTTATAGGCATCGGTGTATTGTATTCAATTGAGGATTTGACCCTTGTTGCTGTACTTTTTTCTTTCTTTCTTCTTCTTCTTATTTATGCTTAAATTGTACAGTAAATAGTGTCCATCACTTCATTCACAAAGCAACTTTCTATTTTATCATGAGAAACATGTATGAGAATTTCTTTTTCTAGCACTAAGAAGCATCTGTTTTAATTCCAATATTCTAATTTCACTAGAATTATAAGAAACCTTACCTTCTGCAATCTATGCTACCTAAGCAACAAAATTGAAGGACTTGCAAAATGACTGCATCCTTGAACAACCTCCCATTTTGTGTTTGAAATAAAAAAAATTATGAAACATAAAAATAAAAAAAATAAATGCTTTAAATTTAACCTAAATAAAAAATGCACAAATTAGGTATCAAACCTTCGATCTGTATCATGGAAGGATATTATACTACCATTAAATCATTGGTGCTATTCATGTTTCATGAACCTAAATTAATACAAACTAGGAGTGGTCAGAAAATGAATAATATTGAAGTCCTTTTTAATAATTTCAAAAATAATAATGATTTAAAGCTTCAATATTTCAATGGCATTTAGACAAGAAATTGGAAACAAAAATCAAATGTGCAGCATCCAAAGATTCCAGCGAGGGATTCTTTTGATGTTTTAAAAAGTCAAATGCAGTGAAAAATTTTGAATTATTTTGATGCGTTTGGTAGAATGTTGCAAGAGAAAGGAAAATGAGAGATTCTTCATGATGAATCAGGTTGTAATTCACATAGTGAACCAATTATAAGGTATGCTAGGTTAATCCATAGAGGGAATATGAAACTAGTACATTCTTTTTTTGAGGTGTACGATTTGTGGGTTGGTAAGGTGATATTATTAGGTGGTAAGAAGATGTGGTTGAAAAGGATGATGATCCCAGTTTCTTTTTGGTTCAACATAGGAGTGTAGATCTGTAAATCACAAGTACACTAGAAGGGGGGATGAATAGTGTGGTAGATAAAAATTGCAAGACAAAGCAAACCACAAAAACACACAAGATATATAGTGGTTCCCCTCACTTGGGTACTCCACTACCTAAGTCTCCCGACTTAGGATTTTTAACCCGATTCCCTCAACCTGAAGGGAATCAATTTACTAAAACCTGAGCTAATTAACAGGTTACCTCAATCCAATTACAAGATATTGAAAAGAAATAAAAATATAGGTGTAAGCAAGATGAAAATAAAAGCTTACAACAAATTCCTAAGTCTCCAACAAGTATATTGCTTAATAAAAGTATAAAAATTAATCTAACGAGAATACTAAGGCGTAAACAAATGATTGAATAATGAAGAACACGATCTCCTTTGATGACTTGTTGCAAATGAAGAGAGGCCTTGAGAGGAATGCAACAAATCAAGCTCCTTTTTAGCTAGAATAATTGAGAATTTGAGGTGTAGGTAAGGATAATACTTTTGGCTTCTTAGTTGTGTGCAAAAGACACTCAAAGAGTGCTTATATAAGCCACTAAACACCTTCCCTATGATTACTAGCCATTAGGGGTAATTTGGGAAGATTAGAAATAAGTGTAATTACAAAATAGCCATTCAAATTGGTCACAACAGTCAGTTGGTACCGGTACTAAACTTTTGGTACCGATACTGACTGCCTATAGTCAGCCCAACTAAGTTACTAGGTACCGGTACTCATGATGAGTACCGGTACTTGTGACTCACAGATTTGGCTCCAGTGACCTACATGTACCGATATTAGTTATTAGTACTGGTACTTGTAAGATCCAGGTAAAACCAAGTGCACAAACTGTGACCACTTGGTACCGATACTAACGATGAGTATCAGTACTTGTTGTTCACAATTTGGGACTTAGGCCCAAACCTGTGCCTAGCATATACCGGTACTTATGACCAGTACCGGTACTTGTTACAAGTACCAAATATTATAAGTGTAAGTCAATTTTTACAGTTATCCCATCTACTCTAAATGACTTTATTTTGAAAGAATCAATTTTGAGTTTTGAAACAAATGAATGAACGATATTCTGAACCCTAATTATCCCTACTTTGATTTTAACTCCTAAATTATGTTTTACTTGTTAGGAGACATACAAAGCTTCTAAAATACAATGAATATAACAAAAACTATAGTCTTCTAATCTTCTTCCTTCATATGCTATCTTGTTGCTTGCATCAACAGATTCTTTTGACCTGTAATACTTCATAAACACATTAGATTTTAAAATGCTTTTGTCAACACCAAAACACAGAAGAGAGATGGAACTAGGTTACAACAATCTCTCCCTTTTTGGTGTTGACAAAACAAACAAGATACTCATATTTAAAAATAAACAGACTTAATAAGAGAAGAATAAAAAACTCCACAAGGAGTGAAAGAACTTCCCCTCAAACTAAGCTCTCCCTATTTTAAATATGAAGTATCCAATCATTTCTCCTCCTCTTCGTCAAACAAGCAAAAAGATGAGCAAATAATACAATTTTAAAAGTAAAACATGATATATTTCACATAAGCAAACAAAGCATGATACATAAATAACCAACTCTATTCAACCTTCATAACATGATAAAGTTCATAAAGATAAAGCTTGAGACAATTTTAGCACATAATTGTCTGAAAATTCATACAAATTTAACAAGCAACAAAATGAAAACTAAACTAATTTTTAGGAGATTTTCTAATAAGCTTTTGCACATGTGCACCACCATCATCATCATCATCATCGTTGTCATCATTGTTGTCATCATCATTTTCATCTTCATCATCACTATCTTCATATGAAACTTCTTCGTCATCTTCAGTGTCTTCTTCTTGTTCATCATAATGAAGAACATGTTCTTCCACCATTGAAGATAAAACAAGTGATGGATTTTGAAAGTGCTTTTGCCTTCTTTCACTGTATTCTTGAGGTGCTTCCGGTTGAGTCCGCTTCCTTTGTTTATGTTGTTGAGTGGAAGAAGTGACATGGGAGGACTCAATAGAAAGAGAAAGCTCATGGAATTTGCATTCCATGTGACGGAAGGCAAAATTTAGATTGGCTAAATTTTGACCAATGTAATTAAAGATATTTATCAAATTAGGATCAGTTCTAGATACATTAGACAGATTTACCCAAGGTGTTTCAGCTTCTAGATATGTGTAGGTTATAGGAACGAAAGTGGAGGATGATTCAGGAAGTGGATGAGAAGAAGATTGAGCATTTGGATCAACTTCTTCATCATCACCAAATGATTCATTTCTCGTAGGTTTCACTCCCATTTTTCGGAGAGTGGACCATTTGAAATAGGCCACTTTTCTAAGAGGAGTAAAATTAGAGATGTCAATTTTATTTTTATGAAGAATGTGAGACACCAAAATATCCAACGGTAAAGCTGATGCATGATAATGGGGTCTAAGAAAGTGAATGAAAATTATGTTCCAATTGGCTGGGAAGCTCATAATGATAGCATAAATTAAGGGTAAAATATTAACAAGTATTTTATGAAATCCTGAATTTTTAGCCCTTAAGTTTCATGCTAAGATACGAAAAAGGACGCAAGCAAATAAGGTCATATTTTAGGCAACCAATGCTTTGGCCTGGCAGTTAGGGAGCAAGAGACTTTCATGGATTTTATGAGTAGGAAATTTCTCCTTAAGTGTATTAAATGAATGATGTTGAAGCTACGGGTTGCTACGCTAACGTATTTGATTTTGAAAACCTGTCGTAGTTTAAAAGCAAAGAACTCGTGTTCAATAAATAAAATTTATACCGAAATAGAAATCCCAAGTCGAACTTAGGGAGGCAGATGTTTCATTTAAAAATACACGTTTAATTTATTTGTCACAAAGTAAATTAATTGATTAGAAACTATCTATCTATTTACACTAAATAGAAGAGAGAGAGAATGAGAGAGAGAGAGAGAATATTATAAACAAAAATAAAAAAGAGATGTAGAATGAACATGGAATTCATTATCAAAGAGATTGTTCGTTACACTAAACATTACAACTAGAAAGCAGAAAACGATTACACTAGAAAGTAGTAAATCTACCATAGAAAGCATTAAAAAGAATGGAGAGAGAATTATCCTCCTCTGCTATCGCTTGGAGGACGAGCCGGATGGGACGACACCTGGAAGATGGGAAACGGAGCAGGACGAAGGAGGACAAAGTGGGAAGAACGGGAATGGGGCAACACGTCTTCGTCTTCGCGGGATCCACTTTCGAAAGGGGGACGAAAATTGGACTTTATCTCTTGAGAAGCATCCCGGGTGTGGGACAAGCTTCTCTTGAGCTTTGGAGAGGGAGAGAAGAGAAATAAGGGATGAAGATTTCATATGGAGGAGGTCTCCTTTTATAGTTGCAAGGAGTGAGGGCAATTTGATCTTTTTAATTTGAAAAGCATTAATTCAGGACCTTTAGTGATGGATAAAACCATCGCTAAAGGTTCGAACGTGCCTTCGTGGGAGACGCTCGCGTGTCCGCTCGCCTCTCGTGCGTGAAACGCACGCTCACGTTCTTGAATTCTCGGCTGTTCGATTGCGAGATCAAACGGCTGAGATGCGTCCTCGCCGCGCCTCAACCACGCGCTCGCCCGCGTCTAATCCCATGTTACATGTGAGCGGCTGATGCAATGTGAGCGTTATCGTGCGCATGCGACCGCTCGATCATGATCGAGCGATCAATTGAGCTCCCTCGCCGTGCCTCAGCTGCTGCTCATGCAGGCTCAAACGCACACCGCTGCGTCGCGTAAGCGCATTCGACCAACATGCTACATGCGCGTTTGTGTCACACTTACGATTCATGCACGCGCATCCGCAACCGTTGGATGCGCATCCAACGATGGAGAATCACCGAAGAAGAGAGGGTGCAGCGGGTGTAGCGGCCAGTTGGGCGGCTGAGATGGCACCATGTGGCGCCATCTTGGCCATCCATCTTCTGGATGATGTAGATGGTGTCACGGTTGTCGGATTAGGTCGATTTTCGCGCTGTTAGGCTGCGATCGTCGATCCAAATCCATCTATGCGGTCGGATTTATCGTTTGAAGTGTGGATTCACACCATCTTGGCCCTTGATCTTCTAGGGTTCCTCGGTCTCTATCTGATGCTACAGATGTCTGATTAGGGCGATCTTGGAGTCGTTGAACTCCAATCGTCACCTTGATCAAATTTGTATGGTTGGATCTTCGATCCGAGATCCCGATAAAAATTTACCCTGTCCCTGAACATAAAAGGAGACAATTAACTTCCAATTTATTTAAACTAATCTAAATGCAAGATGATGCATGTTATGCAATATTTATAGTATGCAATGCAATTCTATGCTTAAGAACATGCATAAATGACATCTTATGTAGTGTAAACATGTTTACATCACACCCCCATGCCTATCTTTTGCTAGTCCCTAGCAGAAACTATATGCTATTTATAAAAGAATTAGGTTGGATTATTTGGGCATGAGTTATTTTCAATCATTAAGAAAATGTTTATTTAGGATCTGAACTTTGAAAGACACAATAATGCTCGAGTATCTGCTAAAATGTAGATCGTCTCAAGCCCTCGCCTTATTCAAAGAAAAATTTCTTTTTCTCTTTTTCTTCTTTTTTAATTTTTTTTTGATTTTCGAGTTTTAGGGTTTAGGAGTGACTTTCTACGGCCATTCAACTTACCCAAGATTTGATGAGAATCCTAAGTTCTAAGCATATTTGTTGTGAATGTGATAGACTCGTTGATCGGTAGTTAAAATAGACTTTAGGTTTTTACGCCTCTAGGTGACCTTAAAAAGAGAATTCTGCCTAAAGGTATATCTTTACAATCGGTAGCTTTCTCCCTACTTTTATTTTTACGAGGTCAACATAAGGGTGAATCCAGTGTATATCTTCCCGATTTATTCTACTTCCCCGCTTCTTCCTAAGTGTTTTGGAAATTTTCAGTGCATTTATTGAGCCAGGTTCTAAACAATCGGTCGATGAGCTGTTACCACCGACAACTTGCTAGCCATACTCATGCGGTGGAGTGTGACTTATTTCTTTTATTTTCTCCTTTTCTTTTTTATTTCTTTTTGACCTTTTTTTTATTTTTATTTTTTGAGTAGGTGGCTTCCCTGGTCTAAGATTTACCTAAAGGCAGCAAAAAGAGAAGGGTCCAGTGACTGGGCTTTGGATAACCTACCTATGGGCTGTTACCCATGATAACTTGTCAGCCATATCACCTTAGAAGGTTCATTAGCTACCCAATTTCCATTAAAATCGTCAAACAATGAGTCAGTGCAAGGAAAGTGTGTAGATGCTTAAAATTCAAAATTCCCTCAAATCAGAGGGCATGTTGATAAGTCGTGTATTTATCACCCAAATTTATTTACTCCAATTACGATAGAATTAAGATGGCGAGGACTCGAAAAACGATTCCACATTTTAATGGATACATTGGCTGATTAAGTCTGAAGACCTGAAGGGTCTTTGTGTTCAAATCCTAATGTAGTATTTCCAAAAATTAAAAATTTTCTTAAACCCAAGTTCTATTTCCTAATTCCATAAAATTTTTTAATATAAATAAAATAAAATAAAACAAATCTATGGAACTGACGAATTAATTTAGAGATGAATATCCATCCCCTATGCCTATCTAATGCAATGTCCTCATTGTATTAAAAAGACATAAAACAGATTGGACTGGAGTAGAAAGCACCTAAATTATGTGAATGTCAGGTCTGCTCCGAGGTAAAAACTAAAAAGAACTGTATACGTGCTGAATTTAGTGCCTTCAGCTAGGCACACTATACAAAGAAGAGAAATAAAGAATTCACAGGTGCTGGTCAGAATCAGAATAAGAAAATGAAACCTTTAACCTATCAGTAGATGTCCATAGTTGTGGACCAGATTGTGGTGCAGACCCATACCCCATAATCGAGAATATCTAAGGTTCTGGATAAAAATTACCCAAAACCTAAAATCAGTATGCAAGCGGGGTCGGGCCTGCGATTTATGAGGATGCAACCCAAGACCAAAAAGTCAAGTTACAAAGAATTCAAGCTCCAAAGGATAATCAATGAATGTGTGCTTGGGTTGGACATCCTCAGAACAGATGTTGTAAGGGTCCTGGTTTGATGATTTCAGATGAATTGGAACCCTTAGACTTAGTCTTCTATTTCCTCCAATGTTTGCTTCCCAAATCAGAACTTCCCAGCTTCTGTTCTCCTCATTCAGAATGTCAAGTTTCGGGACCTCTTGCATATTAATCACCCCGTCTGAAATCCCAAGTTTAAAAGATGTGGCTGAATCAGAATTGACTTGGGTCTAGTTATCTCAAAAATAGAATTATCGATAAGCTCAATGGGGTGTAACTGACAATCAGGGCATTTGATTGAATTCTCCAGAAAATGTGATTCTAGATCCGTAATGTGAACCCCAATAACATCAGTTTCCTCAGTTATTAGGCTATCAAATGATCTATTAAGAATCCTCAAGCCCAATCGTCTCATAGAAATCATTTTCTGTAAACTCACGTGAGACTTCGCAACTTGAATCTTCACCATCAGAATCAAAGAAATCGAAATCCGTATTAATGTATGTCTCAAAATCATCCATCACTTTCTGGTCCATGGAGACATACGTTTTCTTGTACCCCGACTCAAGAATTTCAGGTGAAGAAATCATATCATCCTTAATTGGTTGCTCCAATTCAATCTAGTCAGCCTCGTAACACGTAACCCTCCCGACAGGTGCCTGAGCAGGTTTTGACCTTGGCTCTCCTAAAGGGGGTTCATCCTGGGAATCATCCCACGATTGAACCAAAGCAACCACAAATCTCATTCTCAATTTCTCTAACTTCCCAAGTAGAAACTCACCTGAGTTCTTATCCTTAACATCCTGGAGCCAATCCAACAAATACTTGTTCAAATCATCAATCATTTCAATCAGGGGCTCCAATCTTTCAATGGAAGGCATTAGCTGAACTTCTAAAGATTGTATGATATTCCTTAAGTTAGCCAGAACCTTATCTTGAACCTAATTACCCTAAACCAAATGAGTTGGTTCAGGGTTGTGCAGGTTTGGGATCAGTGCAGAGGAGTTAATGAATTGAGATTCATTATACCCTTCTTGGTAATAGGTCATTTCGGATTGTTCAAAAGGTAATGATGACCTAAAGGCCGTGTAATCAGAGGATGGGTAAGGATCGATGTATCCTTCTTAATTGTAGATCGTATTAGGTTGTCCATGAAAGGTTGATTTATAATCGATGTGGCTCTGAGAAGGGTAGAAATCACAATTATGGTGTTCAGGTTAAACCCTAAACACGAAGGTCTGGAACTGTATCCCCAATCTGAGTTATCCCAACTAACTGATGGTTGATTGCAGTACGAGTTGGGATAATTATCATGTTGAGGATAATTCAAAACAGAAGGGAAACAGCGGGAATGCGTATAATATGTGGAAGGATTCATGATAAATAAGAGGAAGAAAGGCACCCTGCAATACAAGCAATCAAACATATCCTTAAGTGGGCTAGCCTAAAGACCTACAGACTCCCAGAACCTATCTTGAGATAAAGAAACGATTTTATCTACTTCTATCTGTTCAATCCAACCAGTTAGAAGGAGGGACTGTGGAGAAGGTTCTTCCTTCGGCTTGTACCTCCGATTCTTAGTGTACCCCCCAATCGCAATCGTTTGATTCTGCTCTCCTAACTAGACATCAAATTGTACAGTAGAAACAGACTAATCAAAAATAATCTCGTTCTGGGCTGTGAAGAGCGAGTTGAATCCTTAAGGCCAACGTCTACTCTGTTTTATTTAGGGCTAGGTTTGAATATTCTTTGGAATGTGATGGGCCCTTTATCTGGATTGTGCCCTTAATGATTGATTGATTTGTGTGTGCGTGCACAACCAGTGATTTTCAAGTAAGATTATTTTTGATGTGGTGAATTTTACGATTCAAATCTTGCTTAGTAGCTTTTAGAATTCAACGTTAGGTTTTTTTCAAACAAG
The DNA here is from genome assembly GCA_037157565.1 of Thalassia testudinum. NCBI lineage: Eukaryota > Viridiplantae > Streptophyta > Magnoliopsida > Alismatales > Hydrocharitaceae > Thalassia > Thalassia testudinum. The sequence continues at coordinate 200,453,409 of JAZHRO010000031.1, forward strand.
TTTTGTTGGCACACCAAGTTTTGAAAATACAGGTGAAGATATTTTCCTTTGAAACTTAAAAGAATGTGAAGTGCCTGGTAAATCCCTAAGAGTTGAACCTATGCGGTAGCTACTTAATGAGTTGATTTTAATTGAAGTGGTGCGGCCCAATAAACTCAAATAATTGACCTGTTGCATCACTTAATTAGGCACACAAATGATTACCTAATCTGATTTCTACTCAATTATGTGTTTGGATGTGTGTACCGGCTCCAAAGATCAATTTACCGGTTGAGTTTGAAAATTAGATGAGGTTGTGTACCTCTATGAGATTTTTTTTCTTTTTAAATGTGGAGGTTGAGGCGGGTGTGGGTGTCAAAAAAACAAATAAAACTAACCTTAGAGTTTATAAGAACACCTAGGTTGATTGATGTCTGTATTATTTTGTGGTGAAATGAAAACTAATGGGTGGGAGGTGTGAGATAACTTACAGAACCTTCAACAGCACTTTACTCAAATCTACTGCTTTTACTCATCTCAAAAGAGTACTTGCAATCACAATAAGAAAGGAGAGAAGTGAGGTAAATGATTCGTAAGTTGGAAATATGAAAAAAATTAAATAGCGTCGCCTCCCCAGCAATGGCACCAAAATGTTGAAGCTACGAGTTGCTACACTAACGTATTTGGTTTTGAAAACTTGTCGTTGTAGTTTGAAAGCGAAGAACTCGTGTTCAACAAATAAAATTTATACCAGAATAGAAATCCCAGGTCGAACTCAGGGAGGCGAAGTTTGATTTTAAAATACTGTTTAATTTATTTGTCACGAAGTAAATTAATTGATTAGAAACTATCTATCTATTTACACTAAATAGAAGAGAGAGAGAGAATGAGAGAGAGAGAGAATATTACAAACAAAAACCAAAAAGAGATGTAGAATGAACATGTAATTCATTATCAAAGAGATTGTTCATTACACTAAACATTACGACTGGAAAGCAAAAAATAATTACACTAGAAAGCAGTAAATCTACTCTAGAAAGCATTAAAAAGAATGGAGAGAGAATTATCCTCCTTGACGGTCGCTTGGAGGACGAGCCGGACGGGACGACTCCTGGAAGATGGGGAACGGAGCAGGACGAAGGAGGATGAATGGGAACGGGGCAGCACGTCGTTGTCGTCGTGGGATCCACTTCCGAAAGGGGGACGAAAATTGGACTTTATCTCTTGAGAAGTATCCCGAGTGTGGGAAAAGCTTCTCTTGAGCTTTGGAGAGGGAGAGAAGAGAAAGAAGGGATGAAGATTTCATATGGAGGTCTCCTTTTATAGTTGCACGGAGTGAGGGCAATTTGGTCTTTTTAATTTGAAAAACATTAATTCAGGACCTTTAGTGATGGATAAAACCTTCGCTAAAGGTCCAAACGTGGCCTTCGTGGGTGGCACTTGCGCGCTAGCTCGCCTCCCGTGGGTGAAACACGCGTTCATGTTCTTGAATTCTCGGCTATTCGATCACGAGATCGAACGGCTGAGATGCATCCTCGCCGCACCTCAACCGCGCACTCGCCTACGCCTGATCCCGCATTACGCGCATGCATTTGATGTGGTGTGAGCGCTATCGCGCGTGCGTGACCGCTCGATTGCGGTCGAGCAGTCAATTGAGCTCCCTTGCCGTGCCATAGCTGCCGATCGTGTAGGCTCGAACGCGTGCCGCTGCGTCGCGTAAGCGCATTCGACCAACACGCTACAAGTGCGTTTGTGTCACACTTATGATTCATGCGCGTGCATCCACAACCGTTGGATGCGCATCCAATGGCAGAGAATCATTGAAGAAGAGAGGGTGCGGCGGGTGTAACGGCTGGTTGGGCGGCTGAGATGGCGCCACGTGGTGCCATCTTGGCCGTCCATCTTCTAGATGATGTATATGGTGCCACGGTTGTCGGATTGAGTCGATTTTTGCACCGTTAGGCTACGATCGTCGATCCAAATCCATCTGTGTGGTCGGATTTGTCGTTTGGAGTGTGGATTCACACCATCTTGGCCCTTGATCTTCTACGGTTCCCTGGTCTCTATCTGATGCTACAGATATCTGATTAGGGCGATCTTGGAGTCGTTGAACTTCAATTATCGCCCTGATCAAATCTATATGGTTGGATCTTCGATCCGAGACCCGATAAAAATTTGCCCTATCCCTGAACATAAAAGGAGACAATTAACCTCCATTTTATTCAAACTAATCTAAATGCAAGATGATGTATGTTATGCAATATTCATAGTATGCAATGCAATTCTATGCTTAATAACATGCATAAATAGACATCTTATGTAGTGTAAACATGTTTACATCACATGACCTTCATTAGGACATTCAGTAATTGTTGGCAAGAATTTAGGAGTGAGTGATTTTCTGACAAAAACCATTTGTTGTTAAGACAATGTGACCTCGATTTTCTTGTTCTTAGAGTTTAGCAAAGAATAGACAATTGACATCAGGGTATGCTCTAGGAACATCGACAAAGAATGGTTTATCAAAAAAATGCATGAGTTTTTGTTCGGAAAGACGAGTGGTAAAACTAAAGAGTTGAAGAGAGAAATATTTCCACTCAACTGGCCTACAATGATGGAGTTTTAGGCCTTTATACCAATCAAACTTTGACCTAGCATCCTCACTGATGTAAAACTTGTGAAAAGCATCTTGAGGTGCTTTTCCCTTACTTTTTGATTTAGGTTCCATCTGTAAACATGCAATAACAAGAAATAGGAATATGATTAGAAATATAGAAAACTTCCTTTCATGTGTTTGTACAAAAAAAATACATTATATTTTAAAATGATTTCGTTAACACCAAAACATAGAAGAGAGATGGAACTAGGTTCCAACAAGGAGTTCATCTACGAAGGAAAAGATGTTTCTATTGCATATTTTCCAGATTGAGATTCATAATTCTAAGGATTCAACAAACTTATATTAGATGGTCTATGGAGATTTCTTTTTTTGAAGGTGAAAAACAAGGATTCTTGAAATGGTAACCTTCTCCATTTGTTTAATATAATGGACAAACATTGCATTCAGCAAAGAAGATTCAATAATACCCATAAACTTCTCACTTATAAGGTAGGACATTGTTACATTAGATGATCCCTAATCTTAAGGAATGTCTGTTTTCTTCTCAAAGAAAGAAAATATCAACAAAAAGGGTTGGTTTTGGTACTTAAACATTCAATTAATAGATTCATAAGAACCATGCACTCTATAGATTACTTGTGAAAATAAGTGAAAAAAATCTGAAGTTGGAATACCCTGCCTTTCTTCTTAAGGTTGGAAAAGGTGACTTGGAAGCTTTCTCTTTCTCAACAAATCTTACTGGTGAGTTTTCTCAGTAAGGGAATTCCTCTGAATCGAACTTGAGAGTCTCCCCTTGTCCAACTCTCCACAAGGGAATCCCCACTCACTACTTCCCCTAACATCCTCCTTTTACCCCATCATGGTCATGGTAATTGAGCTTGTATTGCTCCTAAAAGAACTACAAAATTGTCTCGAAAAAATGTTACTTCCATGTAGCAACAAATCTACTCTCACTTCTAAAAAAAGGTGAATTGTTGTCAGTTATTTACCGTCAGTTTGGGAAGCAACGGCAAAAATATTTTTGCTATCGCTTCTTAATATAAGTGACGGCAAATACCACACTAAATTAAGCACCTAAACCTCATCCAAAGAGTAATATGTAATTAATATTTGCCGTCGGTTATTATAAAAAGCAATGGCAAATGTTGGGTTAAAATTTTACCCCAGATTTTGGGCATTAGACTTCGAATTAAATTAGACATTTATCGTCAGTTTTTATACAAAGCGATGACAAATTTCCTGTTAAAATTTCACCCCAAATTTTGGCCGAGAGATTTAGGATTAAATTAGACATTTTCCATCTCTTAGTAATTAAATCGACGGCAAAGATTAGACCATCTATACCCTTGCAGAGCCCTCTCCTCCCCTACACTACGCACAACTCCACCGTAGAGCTCCTCCTCCTCCTCGATAGTGGAACTCATTTTCTCCACCCCTCCTCATCAAGTCCTCATTACCCTCCTCATCCTCAACTTCCTCCTCGTCTGGCCCCTCGTCTCCTCCTCAGCCTCCTCGTCTCGCTCCTCCTCCTCAGCCCTCTCCTCTTCCTACTCCTTTTCCTCGCCGCCCCACCCCCTCCTCATCCTACTGTGCCAACTCGTCCTCACTGCCAACTCCTCCTCCTCATCTAGCCCCTCATCTCCTCCTCCTCCTACTCATCTTCCTCCTCCTCCTCATCTCCACCTCCTCAGCCCTCTCCTCTTCCTACTCCTTTTCCTCGCCACCCCACCCCTTCCTCCTCTTCCCATTACAGCAACTCCTCCTCATCTACTGCTTCCCTCCTCCACGCCAACAATGTTCCTTAAGTTAAATGTATTATCACACTTTGTATTGTTTTGAATTTGATATTTGAAGCTTTACTTCATTATTTGGATTTTATTTTAGTGGCTTTGACTAGTACACCAAATTTAGTTTTAGGAATTGCAAAGCTATATGCATTTAGTCTTCATATCATAAAAAATGCTATCATGCTCTCAAACAATGCTTTCTACATGTTTGGTTAATATTTTCTTATGTCCAATGTGGTAGTGCATGATTTGTGAAATGAGGGAAGAGTTGTAGTTTTGCACAATTTTCGTCTTGACTAAATTTTAAGCTTTTAATGATGAAGCTTTTTCTGTTCAAGGGACCACAATGCGTGAGCTTTAAATGAGAAATAAAAATTTTGAAGTAGGTCCCCCTTATTATTTGCTTGTATGGAGGGAAAAGTTGTTTCATTTCATGATGGTTTATCTTCTCTTTTAATTGATCATGGCATTATCCTTCTCAAGTTGAGGGTCTTGTCCTTGATAATGGTTCACACCATCCAGACATGAAGAAAAGGGTGGAGAACTATTTTATCTTAACTTGCAATGTGTCCTCGGAATATGAGAAAAGGTAAGATTTCATGTAATTGATTAGTTTTCTTTGTGGCAACATGGTATTAATGATACAAAGAACTATCAGGGGTCGAGGTTATTTCTTTTAGGTATGAAGTAGGGAATAACTATTGATGCATGTGCACTTGCTCTAGTGAGTTTTACACTTGCCATCTACTGCCTAATGCAGCTCTCACTATTATTTAGGCTTGGGACTTGTAATGGAAATCCAACTTGACATGTCTCTTCCTTTAGATTCTTGAATTCAGATTTTTTTAGAAACACGAAAATAGTCAACCTTGCTTAATGTGAGAGAACTTAATTATTTCATATTTTGATGTATCTTGTTATAATACCATAAGCCTTTGAGGACTTGGGTGGCTCCATTTTCAATAAAATCCTCTCAGACGGGTACTTGCAAAGTATACTATCCTATTGAATGTCACAAAAAAAATTTAGCAAAGTGCTCTAATAACTGCCTAGGTGATGTTACTTGAAGGAAACATTATCTATATAAAAAAGACAAGACACCTAGAAAGATTCGAACTTCTCATTGCAATTTCATATAACACAAAAGAACGAGGGATAAGCATCAAGAACCACACATGAGAAGAAATCAGGTGTCTCACCCTTTTGGTCTAGGTCATTGGAGGATATAAAGTTCATGCAAAGAAACATCTTTAGATTTGGAGCCTTCATCTTGATTCCATTGCTTTGGATGTTCTAAATATTTGATTAATAATCCCTTAGCGTGAGTCCTAATCTCGGATATAGGGCTTGTGACATTTCCTTGACATAATCTTGTAACTATTCTTAAATTTTGAGAGAAGAGTGGACATGCATCTGTGTATTGATCAAATTGGGAAAGAATGGGATTGCGAATCATGTGACGAGCGGAATACATTGGATGGGACAAGTTGTTAGCCATGTAGCTAGGCTCAAAGGTAAGAAGTTAATAACTTTGCCGCATTTTTTGATATTTGACATAATGTTAAAGACTTGGAAACTCAATGTAGGAACTATTCTCCTAAAAGTTCGCTTTAAAATGATTATGACAGCAACTAACTTCAACATTCCGAAAACAACAATTTTGATGCAACAACGAGGTGACAAATTGGGGAAACTTGTTTTTTTTATCAACTTGTCTTTTCTTCATAGTGTGTGTTGTTTGGAAATTATATCACTTAGTATTGGACTCATATAGTTGTTGATGTAAAGTCAGTTATATGCTCTATTTTCCCATAACAAAATAGTTATATGCTATGTTTTCTTTTTTTATTTTTCAGGATGGGAAGGTAACTCAGCTTGAGCATGCTTTCATTAGGGGCAGCAAAGTTAGGTAAGGTTTTCTTGACAGAAAATTGCTAATAGCTTTTTGCAGGGAATAGTTTTACGAGAACATAAATGTATCTGTTGTCAATATTTTTGTTTAAAATCCTGGTTTGATGATTTGTTTGAGTCTTTCTATAGGGAAAAGGCTCTTCTCTAGGAGTTGGTCATGGTAGTTCTGTTGAAATGCATGCTAGGGTGAGTTGTTTCTATTCTCTTTGGTTGGATGCCCTTTTTATATACAATGTTTTTAATAGAAGAAATATTTTGAAAAATAAAGGTCATCTTCTATCTCAATTTCCTATGAAAATAGATTATATGTCTGATGACCTGGTCTACACCCAAATTTATCAGCAAAATAACTGACCTTAATAGATTGTTGGGTCTAACCCACTGGTTGACCTGAAGCATTTTGGATGGATAGCGTGATCCCTTAGACCATGCCTGTACTGAGAGGGTAGTGGTGCTTGGTGCTTGTTGATTGGCTTGAGAAGATGATAGGTGCAAAAAGTATCATCACACTTATAGGGTGTCCTAGTTGTTATTTAAAGAGAGATACAATGGGCAACACTTTAGTGACTATTGGATAAGGCTATCCTTTAAAAAGGGTGCCAACATGATCCAACTTGAATGGTGTGGATACCATTGGAGCTATTTGTGAAATAGATGGGTTTAGGTTTTGAAATTGATAACATATCATATACACATATAGGTGTGGAAACAAGGTATTGACCAAAATCCTTACACATTTTCCTATTTATTAATTTATATTTTGAAAATATAATGTACATGTGTGATAAAAGATCAAGCACCTGATGAAAGGTCAGAGAAAATATGTATCAAAAAGTTAATTGTGCACTACTGTTGTGATGGATTTTGATTCACTACCACCTATTGTTAGCTTTTATTATACCTGTAACTGTTGCATATATTTGTTCATCTTTCTTAGTTTTCTATGTATCTACTTATTCTACTTGTCATTTGCTTGTAATTTTAAATAAACTACAAAATAAGTGTTGCCAATCGGGTAACTAGGGTGGGTTAATTGATTAGATATCATGGTTGGTAAAGTGCTAGGTTACTGGGGCATGTATTTGAGAGGTAAAAGGATTTGATGAGCCTCATTGGTTACTTATCACATCAACCTTACTCCATTGCTTATTATGTCTACACTACCACTCAAGCTGCCCTCTGTCTTTGTAGGCCTCTGTATCTTCTCTGCATATCTAATCATGCACAAGTCAATTATGTTTTTTTTCTTAGTTACTTTAGTCTAAGTCCTTTCTTTTGGAAATGTTGCCCTTTTGTTGTAGGCTACTGTTGGATGAGGTGGTCTTGTTGGTAGAGGTGTTGTACCACCAATGAGGACATAGTAAACTAAAGATCTACTTGCAGAGGATGAATTCGATTGCAAAGGGTCCACCAATGTAGAGGATTGTTTGGGCGGTGGTCAGCATTTTCTGCACAAGTTACCAAGGTTACGAAACACTAGTGTGATATGCATGCAGAGTTTGGATTTGGCAGTAGCACCTATCTTCTTACTATCGGATATATATTGGGTTGCTTGGTGTATTTCAATATTTTTTTAATTTTTCTAGAGATTCTCAATGCTTGGTATGAACTGTATTATCAATTTTTTTCTTGGTCTTGTCTTCCATTTATAATGCTGCTGCTCAAGTTTTAACTTGATTGTGTGGTGTTTTGGTCTTGTTTGAATTGGAGACTGTTACAAGCAAGGATGGCCCAACATGATAGTTTGGGGGGACAATAGCAGGTGTAGAAGATCTTGCATCAGATCAGCTTTTAATAAAAAATTACCCCCACCTTTGCCGTCGGTTTTTGAAATAACCGACGGCATTAAAAGGTAATTTTTTTTAACAAGGGAGACTATTTGTCGTCACTTATTACAGAAAGCGATGGCAAAAATACGAAATTGTGTTGTTGCATAAAAGATATATGCCGTCGCTTATTTACGAAAGCGACGACAAAAATAGTTTTACCGTCAATTCTTGAAATAACCGACAACAAAAAAAGGTAAGTTTTTAGTGAATGAAAGGTTTTTATCGTCGCTTACTTTTGAAAGTGATGGCAAAACTATTTTTACCATCGCTCGTATAAGCGACGACGTTTTATTTTAAACAATGGCAAAACTCAAAAAATAGCATGTTAACGAGGGAAAAAGTAACGTAAAAACACCGTCATTTTTTTAATAAGCGACGGGAAATCCAATTTTTGACTATTGTAAAGCAATGGCAAACGATCCAATCTGTCTGCTGGGCGAATGATATTTCGACGTCAGATATTCCTTGTAACTGACGGGAAAAAGAAATAGTGACGCTACATACATGGTCGCTTTTTGGCATCGGTTACAAGGTCTTTACCATCGGTTTTCAATCAACAGCAAAAGTGGAAATTGTTGTAGTGTCTATTTAAGAAAAGAGAACATGCCAAAGCACCTTCTATGATGGAGACAACACAAATAGTGAAAAGGTGAGAGTAACAGAGAGAAATCCAAAACATGCACTCCACCAGCCCTAGTGGTGACAAAAAGTGCATCAAGCATGGTGTGATATCAATAAAATGAGACAACCTCCAATCACTCACATCCAGAACTAGTAAATGGAAAAAATGCCTTACTGACTACCCACAAGAAGAGGTTGAAGATTAGGATTCTGTAAACTCGGCTAGCTTCCAAGGCATCATATTGGTGACAAAGGAGATGGACCTGAGTGAAGCAAAGCAGGAGGCCAAGGTCGACTATGGAGGAGACCCCTTGGTTAGTTAAAAGGCAGGGGCATGAAGTTGAATTTATCTTATATGGTCAAAGGCCCAAAATATATCAATCAAACTCTTTCCTTTGCCGAGGAAGAGTTTGGAAAAGGAAAATTGTAGAAACTAGAGAGAGAACAGATTCTCTTCTATTCGAGTCACACCTTCCCCAGAGCACGACAGGGTTCCAAAAAGGAGAGATTGAATTTTAATGTAAGATTGTTTCGATGCAAAACTGATTGAAGCTTTTTCAACTTACTAATCTTAACATTGATGTAGTCATGTTGATCTAGTATTACCGAGGAAAAAAATAGATATAACAATCCATAAATAAATAGATTTATTTATGTAATAATAAAAAAGCACTACATACTTGTAAACTAAAAGACATGTGATACGATAAACATATATGATATGCTGATGTAAAAAATTCTTATGTGAGAGACCAATTAGAAACTATATTAGATAAAGTAAACCCCTAGAATGGATGTCATCCCTTATTTGCAAGTTTCCTAAAACTCTAATAAGATGCATTAGCATCCAACTAGATCAAATACTTATTTGAATGCAATGTATCTAGTAATCAGTACCTCCAATTCATTATAGTAAAATAAGGGGAAAAAGAGAGAGGGAGAATTACCACTAATGAAATAAGAGAGGCAGAAGTTTTCTAAAATTCAATACACTACTTAAAATCCATAGGTTATTGAGATGCTAGATAACAAACAGATGCTCCCTCTTGTTCTCTGCGACGAGGTACTTACTCTCCAGTGATTGGATCCCCTACTTCAGCTTGTCCCTCTTTAGCTTCTTAACAAGGGTGAACATGGACCACAATATCAACGTAGACTGGGCAAGAAGAGGAGAGATCAGCAAATTCACACCAAGGGCAGAGGTGGACGGCATAGATGTGGCTAGGGGGAGAGGAGGGGGATAGAAGCACTGCTATGATGGGGATGATGGTGAGGCCACAACCATCTATAGGTTAAACTTATCAAATCATCTTAATCAATTAGCAAGGGTAATCTAGTCTTCCTATGTGAGATTTGACTAATTTTATCATATGTTAAGATTGATTCATTACATGTTTATAAGATTTGGAAAATTTTTAGGAGCCTATAGTTTGGGACCTAGTTAGTAAATTACTTTAAAATATATCAATAAGATGTATTACTTGTACAATTTACTACTAAGCCACATATGAGACTTAACTTCCAACAAGGTATGCTATGACATAAAGGTCAACAATTTTTCACTTAAAAGTAAGTGACAAACCATATATCCAAAAGAAATAAATTACATAAGTTCAAAGTAAGGCAAATAAGTTAATCATATGCTATAATCACCCGACCTCAGGCAAGTGATTGGGTAATAAGCTGACTTCTTAGCTAACTAACTACTCGATAAGCTAAGGGGTCGAGTAGGATTACTTTGCTGAGTAATTGGCCTAGCCAGCCAAGTTCTACAACCATGTTCTTGGTGCATGCCATGTGGAGGTGTAGGTCACCTATGACTATTTCCATTTGGGAGAGCAATGAAGGTGGTCATGCGGCTATGATAATAAGAAACTACTTATAGTAGATAGCATAGATCCTTTTCTAAAAAAAAAAATAGATAGCAAAGATGCACTAGAGGTGATTACATGCCTTTCAAGATCATAAAGCATTTGTCTTGGTGTTGTATTGGCATCTCTTCAACCCTATTGAAGTCACTAGATAAGGTATCACATGCTTCATAAAAGGTATTTCTTTCCATGATTGTTGAGCTAGCGATGTTACCTATAATGATGTTGTTGCTTGGAATGATATTGTAGATAAAGCTTGTATGCTTACAGCATGATTCTTTAGGATAGTGTATGTATGATAAAGGTGGTCGGAGGACATTTCAGAGTCTTGATGGAGTTAAGACTAGTTAAGTACCACTGGATGAAAACGTTGCATCTCTAACACCTTTCAGTGGCTGGATCAAACGAATTATGTCATATTGTAGAGGGTTGGTATTGCAAACCTTGGGTCAGAGAAAGTCGCATGATGTAAAGGCAATGGGTGGTAGATGTGGATTTACTACAAGCCCTCCCTCGAAAGCCTCTTTAGCCATGGCTCAAATTTAAACCTTTCTTGTATGGGTTCCATTTTGAAGGTGAAAGTTGGTTTCTTGTACTAAAATGGTCCTTGGAGATGCCCACTAGGAAGCTAGGAAGGCTCTTTTAGAAGTCAAAGAAAAATGAATATGTTATGTTATTCTTCAAAGGGAAAAAAATATATTAGAATCTTGAGAAATGGTATGCATTTTGTTATCACTTTGTTCTCCATAAATAGAGTGTACTTTTCTTTCACAAAACTTATATTGAATGCTCTCACTAGAGAGGCACATTCATATTCCATACAAAAACATATCTGCATAGTCAGGATAGCCCTTGGGTTTTCATGGCTTAAACCCCCACCACACCTCTCTACCCTGAAAACACAGAAAAAAAGGGCACTAATTCTTCCAGTATTTCATGCCAGCAATACTTTTGTCAAATAGAAACCCATGCTAAGCAATAAGCCTTGCACTCGGCTACCTGACATATTACCACGTGTATACCTTCATGCTTTACCCTCCATGTTGACGTAACAATCCCATCTAGTTTTGCATTCCTGCAAACTCCTCTTACATAAGCATGTTGTACGTTCTCAATTAGCATGTTCTTAGAAAGAGTTTTAGCACAAGAAGGGGTCACTGTGATGTTTTGTTATTTAGAGTTGGCCATCCATTCATGCATGAGACATTTTCAACAGAAGTCCAACATTATGGCATCTGATTTGCTAGCAATCCATGCATTATTCAAATAATGGAGAGGACCCATCTTTTACAACATTAACAAAACTTAGAATCTAAGATCTTGATGGCATCCAATATGAGCATGCATGATGGTTTCTTGATTCTTCGCAAGCATGCAAATAAGTTCTTACCTCCACTGGTTAGCTCCTCCCTTGAAGCGATTCTTGGAGAGAGCCTATGTGTTTGAGGCCCTTGTTTCAAGTTGCTTGTTCTTGACTACAGGACATGTCACAATAGATCCCAACATAGGAGCTAATAGCCAAGGACCTCCGTGGATCGATTTGAAGGGCGATTAAAGCATATCTATAGTGGTATGACTTGGTGCATGCCAATCCTCTATAAAAATTTAAGATATCTTTGGATGGTAGCATGTTTGTCTTCTGAAAAATAATAGAAAAAGAATTGTATTCATATCAGCAATTTACAGGTCAACTATGAAGGCATTTGCATACTACTGGATGGGGCACCTTTGTGAATTCTAAGAGATTGGTGGCAGGAGATGCCTTTGTCTTCATGAGGTATGTGTTATTTTCAAAGTGATTTTATGCTCATGACCTTGATCTTGAACCTAAATTGGGATCCCATCTTCCATAGGGGTGAGAATGGAGAATTAAGGGTGGGTGTTAGACACCTTGCTTGTCGGCATAGCTCAATGCCATCATCACTGATTTCCAACCACAACATGCAGCTTAGGGTGCTTCCAACAACATCCCACTCTGTCATGCCACAAACTCTCTTCACTTTATATTACAAGCCAAGGTTGGAAATTTATTTGACCTGACATCGACATAATAGTTGCCTTCCTATATAATGTCATCCCAATTGATATCTCATGGGAAATACTTTCAATAAGGACTAACCATTTCTTAATTGGATTGAACAAGTACTTGGCAACTACCAACACAGGTTTCAAGGTGGGGATGAGATTTAGAATGCGATTTGAAGGGGAAGATACACTTGAAAAATTGTAGCTCTTTGTATGCCACTGTAAAAAGGGACTGATGTGTTCATTACCCATTAGCTTGACTGTCATGCATTATTTATAGGTTATCCTAAATTTTTATGTTTTCTGGTACCATAACTGAGATTAGAGATGTTTCAACGCAGTGGCTAGATTCTATGTGGAGATATTTTAAGGTTCTTGAATACAATTATTATCCATAAGGCAATTCTTATCCAAGAACAACTAAGACAATAATAATAGGGGATACATATCATTGAAAAAAGTGTTGCATATCATCTTTCCAAGTACATATATAGATCTCAAAAAGAAAAAATCAAAGGACAGACAATATAGCATGTAAAGCATAAGCATGCATAAGCCAATATGAATAACTATAAAACATAGCATTATTTAATCATTCTCAACAAATCTTACTTCAGATCAATAATATTTTGTAATAGCAGGACACTACTAATAGAGTTAAAATTTTCCCCAACAACAAATCCCAGGAACCCATTCTTGATCCTTCCACACATGTTCCCCCCAAATCTTCTAACCAAATTAAATGCTAAAGAGAAGCTTACATATGCAAGGCGAGCCTCCAAAAGCTCCCATCCCATTTCCTTGATCTGAAATAGTAATGTAATTAGAAGATTGTTATTCTCTTTTCATTTTTTCATTTGTAATTAAAAATGTATTAACCAATGGATCTAATCTAGTGCTTACCATGTGAAATCTTATCAATGGCTAAGATAATTATTGCGTCGAAAATCATTGTGGTTTAGAAGAACATTGCGTCGTAGTAAAGCAACCAAAATTGATACGACATTTAAATTTATAAAGCTTGAAAAATCGCGAGTTCTGAGGTCGTTTGCAGAAAGCAAGTGTAGCAATTAAATTCATTAATCACAACAATGAGAAATAATAATGCAATGGCTATTCAATCACCAATATAATAATCAATTAATGCTCAAGATTGTATCTTAGAGTAAAAATAAAAGAAGTAAAAATTGGTGGTTGAAACCATAAATATCCCCATAGTTAACCATAATATCTCAAATTTCCCAATAGTACTCAAACCAATATTAGAGTCAAGTCCTTCACAGATCAGACATCAGACCAAAGCACTAAATGACTTAAGTAACAAGCCAAACAACTTTGAATTTGCCTAATTGTTAGCACAAAACCTGAGGTTCTACAGTTCAAAACCCCACTTCCCTCAGAATACCCTTCTGTTGGGGAATCATAGATCGCATTTTTGATAGAAAAAAGCGTCGTAGTATAGTCGCGAAGTACGATCCAACAAAGATATTGTTTTGTAAAAATAATGAGACTTGAGTCCCGGTCGTTCGTCTCTGGGAGGCATTTTCGCTTTTGAAATCGATCTTTTTTTACTACTCTACTTCGTTTAAAGATGCACGCCAGTTTCTAATCTCCTAACTAAGACTTCACCACTTCTGTTATTAACTCGGATCACATGCGCATGCGTCAAGTAAATCACGAAAGTGAACGTGTGAGTTTCTGTGTGCACGATTCTAGTGAGGTGGTGATTAGTTATGGAGAAAGCATATATTGTCAGATTTTCAATATCCTCAGGAAATGACATGCTAGTGCGTAATATATAGACAGTTAAAGTGCAGGCACTTAAATCATGCAAATACGATAATTATTAAGCTCGCAGTGATTTCAAACACATAAAGAGACATATATATATAAATGCAATTTCATTCATTCATTCGAGAGTTGTTGCACAAGGAAATCTAGAGGAAAGTTTATATATAAATGCTGGAAAATTAAACCTAGCTACCAGAAAACGATTGCATACAAGAATGAACGGGGGGATTTCGCATGCATCATTGGGGGAGAAGTAAGACTACACTACTAAGCAGTAAATATGCGAAGAGCTAAGGTACTAATCTAGTAGAAGGAAGGGCATTCATAGGTGGTCTCTGATGACCTTTGAGTGGCTGAGAGGAGAGGCAGCCAATGGAGCTTAGGTCAGACCTTGGAGAGAGGTTGGGGAGCTGATCTAGCTTCCTGGCATGGAGATGGTGGCCTCCATGGTGGTGCTTAACTCGTGGAGGTGGAGTTGAGATGGAAGTGGCTAGCCTAAGTGGAATGAATGCCAAGGAAGTGAATGGGGGTGTTTGGCCGCCCATGGGGTCTTCTTTATAGACCCAATGGCTTCTCTCTAGAGAGGTGTAGAACTCTCTAGAGAGAGTCCAAGAGTGGTTGGCCACATGTGGGTGGATGTGGTCTTTGAGATCCAAGAATTGTGGATCTCAATTTGAATTCCTCTTGGTTGCTAAATTTGGCAACCAAGAGGTGGCACCATCTCAAGAGGTCTCTAGAGAATTCTAGAGAAGTGTGTGTGTGTGTGAATGGGTGTGTGTGTGTGTGTGTGGTCGTGCTCTATGTGGCTAGGTGGCTTAGGTTAGGTCCTAAGGGGTTTGGGTAGGTGTAGGTCTTGAATTGGGGTTACAAACCCTAATTGCTAAGGGGAAAATGCAATTAAACTTAACGTAAGTTTAATTGAATGAGTGTGAACCTAATTGAGAGTAGAATAACTCAATTAGGTTGGGTTTAGGTCAATTGGACTCTCACCAAGTCCAATTAAACTTGTGTGGGTTGAGATCTAAGCTCAATTGGACTCAATGAGTCCAATTGACTTAGGTGAAGGTAATTGACTTGATCTAAGTCAATTGGGTTTGGTGAGGACCTAATTAGGTCCTTAGGTAGGTCTAGAGGTGATGTACTAGGGTTAGGACACCTTAATTTAGGTTCCTATGGGGTTGGGATTAGGTCTAGGGAGCTAAAGATTCAAGACCAAGACTTGAATTTCAAAACAGGGACTGGAGACCAGCATCGGACGTCCAATAATAGGATCAGATGACTTATACTAAAAAATCAGAAGTCCAGACTTCAGTTCTGGACGTCCAATTTGAGTCAGGGGGAAATCAAGGTTCTGTTTTGGGTATTCTGCAGAAATTGAACGTCTGACAAAATGTCTGGATGTCCAATAACACTGTAGAAGTGGGTTTGAGGTATGCGGGAGATGACTAAGGGTCCTGGACATCCTATAACTTATCTGGACATCCAGATAAGGGTTGGAACCAGGGTTTTAGGGCATCCTAGGGTGTTGTGACCTAATCTATGGGTGGCTAAGGCTTGGGGAAGTCTCTAGGCTATCCTAGGGCTAGGATGAACCTAAGCTCTTCACATTTTACTGCTTTATTCCTACTTAATAGCATAGCAAATTTAACTTCCCTACATTATTATTCCTACATCTAAACTAGGCCTTCTGCTCCGGCTTTGCTACAACTCCCGTTATTTCAAATCCAGCTTCAGATCCTGCTCTAGATCCAGCTCCAGATCTGCTTATTGCTTACAATCGACATAATATACTTAATCAACACATTATAACATTATTTTATGCATAGCTAAAGTAAAGCAGTAAAGATGCAGATAATGCTTATACGTGCATGAATTTCCCTAACTTATGCTAAGTTCTAGCTTAATCTAGGTCAATTAAGACCTATGATTGCTGTGCAATCACCTTCTCTCTTTGAACCGAGTTTAGGATAGTCGAATCAGGTAAACGGGTCAAGGTCTAGGCCCGCGTGCATGTGGGCATGGATGAGGGTGCATGGTCAAGAGTGAGTGGACCTCACCCCCAGTGTCTGAGGCAATAAGGCATAACACTAAATGCGTTATATACGCATTTCCAATTTAATGCCCATTGATGTGGGACTAAACTCTTCTCCAACTCACGCTGCTGCTGGGTTGCTTCCATCAATTGAGAGTCTAGATGACTACACGAGGTCTATCCGCGTCTTTTGGAAGTGGTAAGGTGGTGGCGAATGGCTAGAGCGTGGTGGACGATCTTAGGAAATGATAGAGGTTCAGTGATATACTTGAACGTCAAATACGGGCTTAATGCCCAGTTAAAGCATTCAAGAGCATCGCCGTCGGGTGAGGAGTGATGGTGGGGTTAATTTGGTGAATGGTGGCATCTGGTGGCTGGCTGAGGTCAGACAAGACAATGGTGGAGTGGGTTGGTCGTCGGGGTTTTGGGTGATTAGAGCTCCCAATAAACATGGGGCTTTTGGTCGTGGATGTGAGTGGAAGGTAGTGGAGTAGTTGGCAATGAGTTTGGTGTCATGTAATGCGATGGCAACCACGCCGGAGGCATGGTCAGAGACGATGAAGAAATCGAAGAGGGAGAGATTGAGGTCTAACCTAGATCTAAACACTTAAAACTAACCTAGAGACTAAGAGGGAGAGAGAGAACCTAATTATTGGTAAAGGAGGTAGGAAACCGTGGCAGCTTGCCTCACCAATCGCAAGGAAGGTGAAGTCTCCAGTGGAAGGAGTAGCAAGGAAGAGAGGGGTAGGCAGCTCCTGTTGTGGCCAGCGAGGAGCGGAGGAAGGTGAGGAGGACAGAGGGCCAGTCAATTTGGCCATTGGTCGGCTTGACGAAGGGGTTGAGGAGGCTCTCCAGAGTTGCAGTTGAGGCAGTCAGAGAAGAGGAGGAAAATGTGTTTTTGGGCCTCAACCAAACTGAATTGACTGTGGAATTTGGGGATTTTAAATAGAGCTCAAATTTGAGTTCTAATTGGAAGATTTCATGAATTTGAGTTGAGCTTTTTAGGAAACCAAACCCCTAATTTTTGCGAGCTCGCTAGGGTTCTAGGATTCGAGTGAGAACTTGGAATCGAGTCCAATGGATTTCCCATGATCTAAGTACCAATCCCTCCAAATTTGGTGGGATTTGGTGCTGATTTGAGAGAGATCTACTCTCTTGAAGATCGGCCTGATGTGTGTTCACACAACAATGGTGGCAGGGACTATTTTGTGAAGATGACAAGAAAGTAAGGGGCCATCTAGTAATAAACTTGAAACCTAGGGTTCTGGATTTGAGAAATAGAGTTTTTAGGGACTAAAATGCAAACTAGGTCAAGATAAACTCTAATTGAGCCCAAGTTTTGGTGTTAACCAAATTTGGATGAAAGGAATCTAATGGTGTGCCTGGATTTGAGTTTTGACCATGTTTGACTAGCCAAATTGAATAGGAACCCAAATTAGGGCAAATTCTCATCTAAATCTCTATTCTAGGTCAAAATGGATTCAGATGGTCAAAGTGATGGTACCTGGTCGGGCGTGCTTCGCGTGTTTAGAAATCGGGTTACAAGTAACCCATCATCGTAGTTGTAAAACACGTCGATCAGATAAAATTTATACCGAAACTCTAAGGGAGTCCCAGGTCGAACACAGGGAGGCGACGTTTACTTTAATTGAAAACCGCACTTCGATTTTATTTGTTTTTGGTCGTTTTTATCTTTTCTAATTATTTTTTTGGTTTTTAGCAGGCAAGAGATCAGGTTGATGAGTTCTAGCTAATCTACTTGCAAGAATATATATATGAGAGAGAAAGAGATAGAGAGAGAGAAACAAACATCTATTTATCAAGAATTGTTTGTTACAACTATGAAAGCAGGAAAAATCTACACTATGAAAGCATAAAAAGATAAAATGAGGTGAGAGAAATCCCCCTCGACGGTTGCTCAGAGGACGACTTGCTCTGACGTCGCCTGGAGGAAGGTGGTGAGGAGCGGGACAAAGGAGGACGGAGCCAGAGGATAGAGGATGGGGTAGGACGACGTCGCGGCGAGGATCTTCTTCCTGAAGGGCGGTGAGAGGACGGCCACGGGATGCTCCACGAAGGGGGGTGAGAGGACGGAAAACTATTTGGTTTTACTATAGAGGAGCATCCCGGGCTTGGGACAACCTCTCTCTAGAGCCTTGGAGGTGGTGAGAGGAAGAAAGGAAGAGATTCTTTGGAATGGTGGTGGGTAGTTCCTTTTATAGTGGAGGAGGAAGAACAAATTCGCTTCTGGATCATTACTGACGTCCATAAACGTCGCTGCAGCTGTCGCTGAAGATCCGGCCTTCAAATCCACTTGCTGGCATGCGCTGGCCATTAGTGACAGCTGTAAGCGTCACTAAAGGTGCATCGCTGGAGATCCACGCCCGCCCTGCTGGCACCCGCCCAGCTGGCGCGCTCCGCTGGCGCGCATCACGTGCCTTGTGCTCCCCGCACCTCGCGCACGCGCATGCGGCATGCGTTGCTGCTGCGCTGCGCGCAGCAGCAGCTGTGCGCGGGTGCTGTTGCTGCGTGCGGTGCACTGCGCACGGCTGTGGCTATGCGCGCATGCTACTGCTGCTGGCTGATGTTGGGCGGCCTGGATGGCGCCACGTGGTGCCACCTAGGCCGTCCATTCTTATTTCTTTTGTAAAGGGTGCCCCGGTGCTCCGATCGAGATGCTCCCTATGCTGTCGGACTGCGATCGTCGCTCCGGATCCATCCGTACGGTCGGATTTTCCATCCAAAACCCGTATGGATGTCGCATTGCCCCCCTAACCGTTGATCTTCCTCAGGCTTCATGTGAAGCTACGGGACTCCGATCTGGACGATTTCAGAGGCGTTAGACTCCGATCGTCGTATTAATCAGATCCGTATGGTCTGATCGTCCATCCAAGGCCCTAAAATAAATTATCTTCTCTCCTGACCATAAAATGAGCCTAATTAACACAAAATAGATACAACTACTCTAAATGCACAATGATGCATGTTATGCCATATTTATAACATGAAGTGCAAATATAAGCCTAGGAACATGCATGGATAGGCATTTTAACCTAGATAGATGTGTCTATATCATACCCCCATGCCTATCTTTTGCTAGTCCCTAGCAAAATTAAACTACATGCTATGTATAAAATCAAAATTAGGGCTAGATCGCTTAGGCCTAAGTTGTTTACTAACAATAGAAAATTTCAACTAAGGTTCTAAACTACGAAGACTAAACAGTACCCAGGTGTCTGCCAGATTCCAGACCACCCAAGTCCTCGCCTTATTTGAAAAGGGAAGATACATTTTTTTTATTTTTTCTTTTTTTCTAATTTTTTTGTACTTTTGGAGTTTGCGAGTTCCAGGATAACTTTTTACGGCTACCCGACCCACCCAAGACTCGAAAAGGACTCTAAGCACTAAGCATCTTTGTGAAAAAGTGATAGACTCACAAAACGGCAAGTAAAACGGACTTCGGGTTTCTACAACCCTAGGTGACCTTGCCTAAAGGTTTATCTTTACGATCAGTAGCTTTCTCCCTACTTCTTTTATTTATGGGGTCAACACAAGGGCGAACCTAGTGTATATCTCCCCGGTTTATTCTACTTCCCCGCTTCTTCCCTAAGTGTTTTGGGAATTATTGTGCATTTATTTGTTTGTGAGCTGGGTTCTGGACAACCGACCGCTGAGCTGTTACCGACAACTTGCCAGCCATACTCGTGCGGTGAAGTGTGGTTTTATTTGTTTTTATTATTTTTTTTCTTTCTTTCTTTCTTTTTCTTTTTTTTTTCTTCTTTTTTTTCTCTTTTTTTTTTTATAAGTAGGTGGCTTTCCTGATCTAAGATTTACCTAAAGGCAGTACAGCGAAAACGGTCTTGTGGCTGGGCTCTGGACAACCGGCCGATGAGTTGTTACCACCGACAACTTGCCAGCCATACCACCCAAGTCGGTCCATTAGCTACCCAATTTCCGTAAAAACTGCCAGAAAGTGAGTCAGTGCGAATAGTGTGTAGATGCTTAGCCTTAAAATCCCCCCAAATCAGAGGGTGGGTTGATAAGTCGTATACTTATCATCCCAATTTATTTACCAACTTAAAATGAATTTTAATTGGCGAGGACTCGAGACTAAGTCCACATTCGAGTGGACACTCGGGCTAATTAAGCCCGAAGACCTGAAGAGTCTAAGTGTTTAGGTCCTCTTGTATCATTTCCTAGAGTTAATAACTTCCAAATGCCTAAGTTCTCTTTTCCTAATTTCTTTCTTTTCTTTTTTTTAATTTTCAATTTTGTTTTTTAATTTTATAAGAAACTAAAAGAAATTCTACAGAGTTAACATAATGATTTCAGGAATTGATTATCCACCCCCCCATGCCTAAATGATGCAATGTCCTCATTGTAAAAATAAAGACATGAAAAGGGCAGAGTAAACAGAACATCACCTGAGTGTCGTGAAAATCTGGTCAGCTCCGCAGAGAGAAGGGTGTATACACACGTGCTAAGTTTAATGCCTTCAGCTAGGCATAGCATACATACAAAGAAGAGATTGAGAATTCACAAGTGCGGTTCAGAATCAAAATCAAAATATTGATCCTGAAACCCGCCAGCAGAAGATGTCTACAGACGTGGATGAGATTATGGTGCAGACCCATGCCCTAGGGTTGAGTGGTTCTCAGGTTCTGGATGAAAATCACCCAGAACCGAAGGTTGTTGTGTTTGTGGGGCTGGGCCTGCAGTTTAGTGGTGTGCAACCCAAGACCAAAGTATAGAACAACGGGTAAAGATGGTTCAATAGGTGTTGTTGTCCACTTAACATATAGCTCAGAAAAAGTAATCAGTTATTTCAAGCTTGGGTTGCACGTGAAAGATATCGTAAGGGTCCTGGTAGAAAGTAGGTGATTTTAAGTCAATAAGTACCCTTAGATCCAAAATCAAACTTCCCTTAGAATTAGTCTCCCAAATCTTTATTTCAACAATTCTATCCTCCAACATCAAGGGCTTAGGCTTTGGGACCTCTAGCATATTATTCACCCCATATGATTCGCCCAAGTCCAAAAATCGTGGCTGAATCAAGATCGACTTGGGCACAAAGATCTCAGAAGTCATCTCTTCAGGGTGCAGATGAGGACTGGGGTCACTGATTGAATCATCAAGATTAGGATCCTCCAAGTTAACCCCAACTAAATCCAAATCTTCAATAATTGGGCTATCAACTGGTTTGTCAGATTCCTCAAACCCATTTGTCTCACTTAAATCCTCTTCCTTAAGTTCAAGTGAGACTTCTCCAAAAGATTCTTCACCCTCAGAGTCAAAGAATTGATGATCCTCATTTATATATGTCTCAAAATCATATGTCATTTCATGGTTCGTGAAGACATATTTTTCCTCTCTCCCTGGCTCGGGGATCTTGGGTGAATCAATCGGTTCATCCTCAAATGGTTGCTCAAGCCCATCCTGGTCATCCTCAGTCTCAGAAAATGTATCCCCCCTGACAGGCCTGAGCGGGTTCAGACATTGGCTCTCCTGAATGGGGTTCATCTTGAGAATCATCCCAAGATTTGACTAGTGCAACCACAAATTTCATCCTCAACCTTGACAATTTCCCAAGAAGGAACTCACCCAAGTCCCTATCCCTAACACTTTGGAGCAAATCCAATAGAGAACTATTAAGTTCATCAATCATTTTGATCATAGGCTCCAGTGCTTCAGTGCATGGTGTTGGCTGAGCTTCTAAAGATTGTATAGTGTTCCTCAAATTAGCCAACACCCTATCCTGGATCTGGTTCACCTGAACTGACTGGTTTGGTTTAGGTTTGGGTGGGTTCAGATTAAATCTAGGGGAGTTAAGATGTTGAGGTTCTCGAGTTCCTCCCTGGTAGTAGGTCGTCTTGGATTGTTCAAAGAAGGGTGATGACCTATTTTCAATGGAGTACTGGGGAGGGTAGATGTTATAATCATTATATCCTTCCTGATTGTAGATTGGGTTGGTTTGGTCATCAAAGGATGGAGATCCATAATCATTATAGCTCTGGGAAGGATAATAATCGTAATCTTGTTGTCCAAGGTTAGGCCCTGGACACTGAGGTCCAGATTCATATCCCCAATCAAAGTCATCCTGGCTAGTGGATGGGTAATTGTAAGTCAAGTCGGGATAGTAATCATCTTGGGGATAAGTGGTGGTAGGAGGATAGGATGTAAAATGTGTGTAGGATGTGGAAGGGTACATGGTGAAGTAAGGAGGGAAATCAGAAGTGAAAGGAGCCCTGCAATACAAAAATACAAGCCTGTCCTTAGTTTGGGTAGCCTAAAGGTCTACAGACTCTCAGAATCTGTCTTAAGATTATAGACGATTTACTCTACTTATGTCCAGGCAATCCAACCAGTTAGAAGGAGGGACTGGGGAGAAGGTTCTTCCTTTGGCTTGCACCTCCGGTTCTTAGTGTACCCCCCAGCCGCGGTCGTTTGACACTACTCCCCTAGCTAGACATCAGATTGACTAGTATAAGCAAGTTAATCGTGAACAATCTCAATCTGGATCCCGATGAGCGAACCAGTCCTTAGGGCCAACGTCTAATCAATTCTAGTTAGGCTTAAGACAATGGTGCTTCAGGAATGTGATGGGCCCTTTAAATGGGTTGTGCCCTAAATGATCAGTTAAAATGTGTGTGTGTGCACAACCAAGGTTTGCAAACAAGGTTATTTGATGATGTGGCTTTTAGAGTTCAACCTTGTTTAGTAGCTTTTAGGGTTTAATCCTTAGGTTGGTTCAATCAAAGTTTAGTAGAACACTCCAAGTTTTGAAAGCACGGGTGATGATATGTTCCTTTAAAAATCAAAAATAATGTGGAGTGCCTGGTTCAATCCTAAGAATCAGCCCTAAGTGGCAAGCTACTTGATGGATTAGTTTTAGATTGAGTGGTGCGACCCAAACAGCTCAATCAATTGGCCTATTGCACCACTTAGTTTAGGCCCACAAGAATTTTTAACCTATTCTGATTTCTACTCACTTATGTGTATTTAGTTGAAGTGTACCGGGTCCACAGGTCAGATCCTGGTTAAGTGGTAGAATCAAAGTGATTGTGCACCTTAGGATAAGAAGTTGTGGGTGTTAAGTGTGTAGCTTTCAAAAAAATCCCACAATCAGATAGCACTTTTATTTTTATTTTTTTTATTTATGTGGATGGCGAGGTGAGTGGAAGTGGCAAACAAACAACCAAATCTATCCTAGGGTTCATAAAAAGCACCTAAGTTGATTTGGGTTTGAGTTATTCGGTTATGGAATGAACACTAAGGTGGGGGTGGTGTGGGGGACACTTACAAAACACTCTACCCGCACTTTACTCCAGTCTACCGCACTTGGATCTCCATGCTAGGGTACCTGCAAGACAGTAGATCAAAGACAAGTAGGGTTAGTGCTATGTAAATGCAAAGAAACACAATAAACAATAAAGTAAATTTCGTTGCCTCCCCGGCAACGGCGCCAGAGAAATCCCCCTCGACGGTTGCTCGGAGGACGACTCGCTCTGACGTCTCCTAGAGGAAGGTGGTGAGGAGCGGGACGAAGGAGGACGGAGCCGGAGGATAGAGGATGGGGTAGGATGACGTCGCGGCGAGGATCTTCTTCCCGAAGGGCGGTGAGAGGACGGCCACGGGATGCTCCACGAAGGGGGGTGAGAGGACGGAAAACTATTTGGTTTTACTCTAGAGGAGCATCCCGGGTTGGGACAAGCTCTCTCTAGAGCCTTGGAGGTGGTGAGAGGAAGAAAGGAAGAGATGCTTTGGAATGGTGGTGGGTAGGTCCTTTTATAGTGGAGGAGGAAGAACAAATTCGCTTCTAGGTCATTACTGGCGTCCATAAATGTCGCTGCAGCTGTCGCTGAAGATCCGGCCTTCAAATCCACTTGCTGGCATGCGCTGACCATTAGTGACAGCTATAAGCGTCACTAAAGGTGCGTCGCTGGAGATCCACGCCCGCCCCGCTGGCACTCGCCCAGCTGGCGCGCTCCGCTGGCGCGCATCACGTGCCTTGTGCTCCCCGCACCTCGCGCACGCGCATGCGGCATGCGTTGCTGCTGCGCTGCGCGCAGCGGCAGCTGTGCGTGTGCGCTGTTGCTGCGCGCGGTGCACTGCGCGCGGCTGCGGCTGTGCGCGCGTGCTACTGCTGCTGGCTGACGTTGGCCGGCCTGGATGGCGCCACGTGGCGCCACCTAGGCCGTCCATTCTTACTTCTTTTGTAAAGGGTGCCCCGGTGCTCCGATCGAGATGCTTCCTATGCTGTCGGACTGCGATCGTCGCTCCGGATCCATCCGTACGGTCGGATTTTCCATCCAAAACCCGTATGGATGTCTCATTGCCCCCTGACCGTTGATCTTCCTCGGGCTTCATGTGAAGCTACGGGACTCCGATCTGGACGATTTCAGAGGCGTTAGACTCCGATTATCGTATTAATCAGATCTGTATGGTCTGATCGTCCATCCAAGGCCCTAAAATAAATCATCTCCTCTCCTGACCATAAAAAGAACCTAATTAACACAAAATATATACAACTACTCTAAATGAACAATGATGCATGTTATGCCATATTTATAACATGAAGTACAAATATAAGCCTAGGAACATGCATGAATAGGCATTTTAACCTAGATAGATGTGTCTATATCAGTACCAAACCTCTTAGAATATTTTTCAATGATTTTTTAGAGGTTTAGATTGATTTTATCTTGACCAGAACCTTTTCAATTCAAGTGTGGCTGATAATTAGGTTTTTTAATCCTATTTGAGTCAAAATGCATAAAATCCTGATTTAGTTAGTGTAAGCCCACTTCTTAGTATTTTACATTTATTTGACCTTCAATTAACCCCTGAGTAATTCTATGGTTAATTTGCATTTGTGATGTACTATTAAAGTAACAGAATTAACCCTCTTTTCTTATCTTTTCAAATCAAATCAATGCGAAATTGTGATCCTCAAATGATCATTTAGGAGTATTTATCAGTTGATTCCAACTAAATTAAGTTAGTTATGACGAATGATGTCATTACCACCATTCCCCCAGGCCTAACTTTTGCTAGCCCCTAGCAAAATCT
Organism: Thalassia testudinum; assembly: GCA_037157565.1. Classification (NCBI taxonomy): domain Eukaryota; kingdom Viridiplantae; phylum Streptophyta; class Magnoliopsida; order Alismatales; family Hydrocharitaceae; genus Thalassia; species Thalassia testudinum. Next base: position 200,478,944 of record JAZHRO010000031.1, read on the forward strand.
TATGGAAAGAACTAGATCTCCAGACCACATTTCTAATGTTCACATGCTTATTGTGCCATTTCTCCAAAAATGAGATCAGAATACCAGCAATAGACCTAGAGGTACTCAAGTACCATCCAAGATCCAGACTTGACTAGCCTCGGCCTTAGGTTTGTGGCAAAGGTTTCTAAGTCCTGTAAAAACTACCCAAATTCATTGACCCCAATGGTTAAAGCACCTGTGCATATACGTAGCAATGTCCAGGTTCAATTTGTTAGTGCATTTTTTATAAGAGAGATAGAAAGGGATATTTGTTTTGAGAGTTTTCTCTCCTTTTTTTTATATTCCCCTAAATTGAACATCAAATTGGCTCTAAACACGGTTTGTATCAGATTCCTTATCCCCATCATCAATCCTTGAAGGGTCCCTGACTTTCAATGCTTCAGGATACCACCACCCACGGCAACCACTAGAACCCTATCTTTCAACACTTCGAGATAGTGCCGGCCATGGCATTCTGTAGCTAAATTTAGGCCATGGCAATCGACATTTTGGGATAATCCCGCCCATGGCACTCGAATCAGCACAAGGTGCTTATATGTCCCCGGTAGGATATTTAGATTTCCTAAGAGACAAGCATCAAGGAGACGATATGTTATTGAACATCTTCAAGGGGAGTATTTTTCATTCCGCCTCGCCGCGTTGGGAACTCATCCAATCAATTTGTGTCTTTGATATGAATTTTATGCAGTTTATAAAAATACGTCGTTTTAATGTGTAAAATTGATCAACTCTTAAATTTATAACTTAGATATTGGGGTATCTAGGGTCGTCCAAGGAGGCCAAATTGTTTGAAAATCAAATCCCTTGCTTAGAAATGGAAATCAACTTTCCTTTTGGTCTTTTTTAATATATAATTTTTATGTTTTGAAATGACGAAGGTGAAATGCAAATTGTTGAAGGAAAAGCAACTAACACCTACAATGACTAAGTTAAAACCTAAGTGACAAATAATTCCTCTCCCTAAGCTCACCCTAGGCACATGGAGGGCTAGAACAATTAAGGAGAGGGAGTGAAGAGTGCTAGAGACAAAGAAAGCAATTGCAACAAAAATTCAAAGGAAGGCAACTTGATTAATGCAAAAGTGTTTTACCAAAGCCCTAGTAGAGGAATGCTTCTACTACTAGCAACAAAAAAAAAAATAAATAAAACACTAATCCTGATGATGTTGGTGAAGGTTGAACGTACGAATTGCTACGCTAGCGTGTTTGGTCAATTTAAAACTATCTAATTATTTACAATAAATAGAAGAGAGAGAATATTACAAACAGAAATCAAAATGAGATGTAGAATAAACAGAGAATTCATCATTAAGGAGATTGTTTCATTATTACAACTAGAAAGTAGAAAATAATTACACTAGAAAGCAATAAATTTACTCTAGAAAGCATTAAAAGAATGGAGAGAGAAATGTCCTCCTCGACGATTGCTTGGAGGACGAGCAGAACTACTCTAGAAAGCAGTAAATTTATACTAGAAAGCAGTAAAAAGAATAGGGAGAGAGATATCCTTCTCGACGGTCGCTTGGAGGATGAGCCGGACGAAATGATGCTTGGACGAAGGAGGACGAAGCAAGACGAAGGAGGACGAAGCAGAAGAACGGGAACGGGGCAGCAAGTCATCGTCGTCGCGGGATCCACTTCTGAAGGGGGTAGAAAATTTGGACTTTATCTCACGAGAAGCATCCCAGGTGTGGGACAAGCTTCTCTTGAGCTTTGGAGAGGTAGAGAAGAGAAGGAAGGGATGAGAATTTCGTGTGGAGAGGGTCTTGTTTTATAGTTGCAAGGAGTGGGGGCAAATTGGTCATTACATCTTTAAGACATTAAATAAGGGGTCTTTAGTGACAGATAAAATCGTTGCTAAAGCCCCAATGTGGGCGTAGTGGCTGCTGCCCACGCACGCCTGCTCGGTTGCTCGCTCTCAACGCCTGCCACATGTTCAGCCGTCCACAGTTGTCCGATCAAGATTCGATGCACACCCGCGCTCGCTCGCCCGCGCCCTTCGCCACCTCGCTGCGGCTCGAACCTACGTCCGCTGCTCCCAATAACACCATCGCCCACTGCGTTGCGGAGCGCGGATGGTCACGCGGACGATTTGAGGTGCAGCCGCATACAGCTGTTGGATCGAGATCTAACGGCGGAGAGGGGGCGGATGCGGAGGCTTCGACAATTGCATGCGGGTGTTTGGGCAGCTGAGAAGGCACCACGTGGTGCCATCTTGGCCGTCCATCTTCTGGATGTTGTAGATGGTGCCACGGGTGTCGGATTGACTCGATTTTTTCATCGTTAGGCTGTGATCGTCGATCTGAATTCATCCGTGCGGTCGGATTTGTCATTTAAAGTGCGGATTTACACCATCCTGACCCTTGATCTTTTAGGATTCCCCGATCACTATCTGATGCTACAGATGCCTGATTAGGGTGATCTTGGAGTCGTTGAACTCCAATCGTCACCCTGATCACATCTGTACGGTTGGATCTTCGATCCGAGGCCCTAATAAAAAGTTTGCCCTGTCCAAGCACATAAAAGGAGATAATTAACCTTCATTTTATTCAAACTACTCTAAATGCAAGATGATGCATGTTATGCAATATTTATATCATGAAATGCAATCCTATGCTTAAGAACAGGCATAAATAGACATCTTAAGTAGTGTAAATGTGTTTACATCATACCCCCATGCCTATCTTTTGCTCGTCCCTAGCAAAAACTATATACTATTTATAAAAGAATTAGGTTGGATTATTTGGGCATAAGTTATTTTCAATCATTAAGAAATTGTCTACTTAAAATCTGAACTTTCAAAGAACAACAGTGCTCGAGTATCTGCCAAAATGCAGACCGCCTCAAGCCCTTGCCTTATTCAAAGAAAATTTTCTTTTTCTCTTTTTCCTCTTTTCTAATTTTTTTGGATTTTCAAGTTTTAGGGTTTAAGAGTGGCTTTCTATGGCCATTCAACTCACCCAAAATTTGATGAGAACTCTAAGTTCTAAGCATCTTATTGTGAATGTGATAGACTCATTGACCGGCAATTAAAACAGACTTCGGATTTCTACGCCTCTAGGTGACCTAAAAAATATTCTGCCTAAAGGTGTATCTTTACAACAGGTAGCTTTCTCCCTACTTTTATTTTTTTACGGGGTCAACATAAGGGTGAATCCAGTGTATATCTCCCCGGTTTATTCTACTTCTCCGCTTCTTCCTAAGTGTTTTGGAAATTTTTAGTACATTTATTGAGCTGGGTTCTGGACAACCGGTCGATGAGCTGTTACCACCGACAACTTGCCAGCCATACTCGTGCGAGAAGTGTGGTTTATTATTATTATTTTTTTCTTTTCTCCTTTTCTTTTTTATTTATTTTTTTTAAGTAGGTGGCTTCCCTGGTCTAAGATTTATCTAACGGCAGGAAAAAGAGAAAGGTCCAGTGATTGGGCTCTGGACAACCTACCTATGGGCTGTTACCCACAATAACTTGCCAGCCATATCACCCTAGAAGGTTCATTAGCTAGCCAATTTCCGTTAAAATCGCTGAACAACGAGTCATGTGTAGATGCTAGAAACTCAAAATTCCCTCAAATCAGAGGGCAGGTTGATAAGTCGTGTACTTATCACCCAAACTTATTTACTCCAATTAAAATAAAATTCAGGTTGGCGAGAACTCGAAAAACAAATCCACATTTTAGTGGATACACAGGCTGATTAAGTCCAAAGACCTGAGGGGTCTTTGTGTTCAAATCATAATGTAGTATTTCCTAAGATTGAAAATTTTCTTAAACCCAAGTTCTCTTTCCTAATTCCAAAATTTTTTTTTAATAAAAGAAAATAAAACAAATCTATGGAGCTGACGAATGAATTCAGAGATGAATATCCACCCCCCCATGCCTTTCTAATGCAATGCCCTCATTGTATTAAAAAGACATAAAACAAAGTGGAAAAGCGTAGAAAGAACCTAAATTGAGTGAATGTCAGGTCTGCTCCGAGATGAAAACTAAAAAGAACTGTATATGTACTGAGTTTAGTGTCTTGAGCTAGGCACACTATACAAAGAAGAGAAATGAAGAATTCACAAGTGCAGGTCAGAATCATAATAAACAGAAGAATCCTCCGACCTGTCAGTAGATGTCCACAGATGTGGACCAGATTGTGGTGCAGACCCATACCCCATAATCGAGAATATCTTAGGTTCTGGATAAAAATTACCCAAAACCTAAATCAGAATGCAAGCGGGGTCGGGCCTGCGATTTATGAGGATGTAACCCAAGACAAAAAAGTCGGGTTACAGAGAATTCAAGCTCAAAAGGATAATCGTTTAATGTATGCTTGGGTTTGACATTCTCAAAACAAATGTTGTAAGGGTTCTGATTTGATGGATTCAGCTTAAAAGGAACCCTTCGACTCAATCTTCCATTTCCTTCAAAGTTAACTTCCCAAATCAGAACTTCCAAGCTCCTATCCTCCTCATTCAGAATGTTAAATTTTGAGACCTCTTGCATGTTAATCACCCCGTCTGAAATCTCCAAGTCTAAATGATGTGGCAGAATCAGAATTGACTTGGGTCTACTTATCTCAGAAACAGAATTATCGATAAGCTCAACGGGGTGTAACTAACAATCAGGGCATTGAATTGAACCCTTTAGAAAATGAGATTCTGGATCCACAATGTGTGCCCTAATAAGATCAGTTTTCTTAGTTATTGGGCTATCAAATGATCTATCAGATTTCTCAGGCTCAATCGTCTCACAGAAATCGTGTTCAGAAAACTCACGTGAGACTTCGAAACTTGAATCTTCACCATCAAAGAAATCAGGATTCGTATCAATGTATGTCCCAAAATCATTTGTCACTTTCTGTTTCAAGGAGACATACGTTTCCTCGTACCCCGGCTCAAGGATCTTAGGTGAAGAAATCAGATCATCCTTAATTGGTTGCTTTAATTCAATCTGGTCAGCGTCGTAACACGTGCCCCCCCAATAGGTGCCTGAGCAAGTTCTGTCATTGGCTTTCCTAAAGAGGGTTCATCCTTGGAATCATCCCATGATTGAATCAAAGCAACCACAAATCTCATCCTCAATTTCGCTAATTTCCCAAGTAGAAACTCACCCGGGTTCTTATCCTTAACATTGTGGAGCCAATCCAACAACGACTTGTTCAAATCATCAATCATTTCAATCAGAGGCTCCAATCTCTCAATGCAAGGTATTGGCTGAACTTCTAAAGATAGTATGATATTCCTCAAGTTAGCCAGAACCTTATCTTGAACCTGGTTAACCTAAACCAAATGAGTTGGTTCAGGGTTGGGCGGGTTTGGTATCAATGCAAGGGAATTAACGAATTGAGATTCGTTATACCCTTCCTAATAATAGGTCATTTCAGATTGTTCAAAAGGTGATGATGACCTTAAGGCGGTGAAATCAGAGGATGGGTAAGGATCGGTGTATCCTTCTTGATTGTAGATCGTATTAGGTTGTTCATAAAAGGTTAACGATCTATAATCGATGTGGCTCTGAGAAGGATAGAAATCAGAATCAAAGTGTTCAGGGTTAGACCCTAAACACAAAGGTCTGGAATTGTATCCCCAATCTGAGTTATCCTAACTAACTGATGGTTGATTACAGTACTAGTCGGAATAATCGTCATGTTGAGGATAATTCAAAACAGGAGGGAAAGAGCGGGAATGCATGTAATATGTGGAAGAATTCATGAGAACTAGGAGGAAGAAAGGTGCCCTGCAATACAAACAATCAAACCTGCCCTTAAGTAGGTTAGCCTACAGACCTACAAACTCCCAAAACCTGTCTTGAGATAGAGAAATGATTTGATCTACTTCTATCTGTTCAATCCAACCAGTTAGAAGGAGGGACTGGGGAGAAGGTTCTTCCTTCGGCTTGCACCTCCGGTTCCTAGTGTACCCCCCAGTCATGATCGTTTGATTCTGCTTCCCTAGCTAGACATCAGATTGAACAGTAGAACAGACTAATCGAAAATAATCTCGTTCTAGGCTCTGAAGAGCGAGTCCAATCCTTAAGGCCAACGTCTACTCTGTTTTATTTAGGGCTAGGTTTGAATGTGCTTTGGAATGTGATGGGCCCTTTAAATGGGTTGTGCCCTTAATGATTGATTGATTTGTGTGTGCATGCACAACCAATGGTTTTCAAGCAAGATTATTTCTGATGTGGTGAATTTTAAGGTTCAAATCTTGCTTAGTAGCTTTTAGGATTCAACTTTAGGCATTTTCAAACAAGTTTCATTGGCACACCAGGTTTTGAAAGCACGGGTGAAAATGTTTTCCTTTGAAGCTTAAAAAGAATGTGGAGTGCCTAGTAAATCCCTAAGAGTTGAACCTAATTGGCAGCTACTTGATGAGTTGATTTTAATTGAAGTGGTGCAGCCCAATCAACTCAAACAATTGGCCTGTTGCACCACCTAATTAGGCACACAAGTGATTACCTAATCTGATTTCTACTCAATTATGTGTTTGAATGTGTGTATCGGCTCCAAAGATCGATTTACCGGTGGAGTTTGAAAATCAGATGAGGTTTTGTACCTCTGTGAGATTTTTTTTAATTTTCTTTTTTTTTTTTAATGTGGGGGTTAGGGCGGGTGTGGGTGTCAAACAACAAACAATCTAACCTTAGAGTTTATAAGAACATCTAGGTTGATTGATGTTTGAATTATTATGTTGTGGAATGAAATCTAATGGGTGGGAGGTGGGGGATAACTCACAAAACCTTCCACAGCACTTTTCTCCTATCTACCGCTTTTGCCTGTCTAGAAAGAGTACCTGCAATTACAATAAGAAAGGAGAAAAGTTAGGTAAATGATTTATAAGTTACAAAACACGAAGAGAAATCAAAGGTCATCACCTCCCCGGCAACGGTGCTGAAATGTTGAACGTACGAATTGCTACGCTAACGTGTTTGGTGTTAAAACCTTGTCGTTGTAGCTTGAAAGCGAAGAATTCATGTTCAACAAATAAAATTTATACCGAAATTTAAATTCTGGGTCGAACACAGGGAGGCAGACATTTGATTTAAAAACTACGCCTTTGTTTTTATTTGTCACGAAGTAATTCAATTTAAAACTATCTAATTATTTACAATAAATAGAAGAGAGAGAGTAAGAGAGAGAGAGAATATTACAAATAGAAATCAAGACGAGATGTAGAATAAATAGGGAATTCATCATTAAAGAGATTGTTTCACTATTACAACTAGAAAGTAGAAAATAATTACACTAAAAAGCAATAAATTTACTCTAGAAAGCATTAAAAGAATGGAGGGAGAAATGTCCTCCTCGATGATTGCTTGGAGGACGAGCAGAACTACTCTAGAAAGCAGTAAATTTATACTAGAAAGCAGTAAAAAGAATATGGAGAGAGATATCCTCCTCGACGGTCGCTTGGAGGACGAGCCGGACAGGACGAAACTTGGACGAAGGAGGACGAAGCAGGACGAAGGAGGATGAAGCAGAAGAACGGGAACGGGGTAGCACGTCATCGTCGTTGCGGGATCTACTTCCGAAGGGGGATGAAAATTTGGACTTTATCTCGCGAGAAGCATCCCAGGTGTGGGACAAGCTTCTCTTGGGCTTTGGAGAGGTAGAGAAGAGAAGGAAGGGATGAGAATTTTGTGTGGAGGGGGTCTCCTTTTATAGTTGCAAGGAGTGGGGGCAAATTGGTCATTACATCTTTAAAACATTAAATAAGGAGTCTTTAGTGACGAATAAAAGCGTCGCTAAATCCCCAACGTGGTCGTAGTGGCTGCTGCCCATGCGCGCCTGCTCGGCTGCTCGCTCTCAATTCTTGCTGCACGTTCAGCCGTCAACAGCCGTCTGATCAAGATCCGACGCACGCTTGTGCCCGCTTGCCCGCGCCCTTCGCCTCCTTTCTACGGCTCGAACCCATGTTCGCTGCTCGCAATAATGCCCTCGCCCACTGTGCTGTGGAGCGTGGATGGTCACGTGGACGATTTGAGGAGCAGCCGTTTATATCCAACGGCGGAGAGGGGGTGGATGCGGAGGCTTCAGCGATTGCATGCGGGCGTTTGGGCAGCCGAGATGGCGCCACAAGGTGCCATCTTGGCTGTCCATCTTCTAGATGTTGTAGATGTGCCACGGGTATCGGATTGACTCGATTTTTGCGTCGTTAGGCTGCGATCGTCGATCCGAATTCATCTGTGCAGTCAGATTTTTCATTTAAAGTGCGGATTTACACCATCTTGGCCCTTGATCTTCTAGGGTTCCCCGGTCACTATCTGATGCTACAGATGCCTGATTAGGGCGATCTTGGAGTCGTTGAACTCCAATCGTCGCCCTGATCACATCTGTATGGTTGGATCTTCGATCCGAGGCCCTGATAAAAAGTTTGCCCTATCCAAGCACATAAAAGGAGATAATTAACCTCCTTTTTATTCAAACTACTTTAAATGCAAGATGATGCATGTTATGCAATATTTATATCATGAAATGCAATCCTATGCTTAAGAACATGCCTAAATAGACATCTTAAGTAGTGTAAATATGTTTACATCAGTGAAGAAGAGGGAATTCTTTCTCCAAGCCTAGTAGCTCCTTGACTTGAAAAGAAGCTCCTTCTTCTCCTTCCTTACTATGCTCCTCCAAGATGGTGTCCTCCAAAGCAAGCCCTAGGGGTGCATGCCCTAAACTTCTCCTCAAGGGTGGACACCCACCCTAAGTGCTTCTCCCTTGCCTGGCCAACCTCAATGACGAAGAATTTCTCCTCCTTCTTGGCGTGGCACAAGGTGAAGGAATGAGAAGAAGGCACCAAGGGGGTGGGTGATGTGCCCCCTTAATCTTCTCCTTTCTTCCTTCTCCTTGGCCGTGGGCTATGGTGGATGTAAGGTGGAATTAGACTAAATGGAGGATGGGGAAAATGGTGGTGGTTAAGGGTCTTTTTATAGAGTAGGATGGGGGGTATAGGTGGCTTTTGGAATGGATGGCTAAGATGGAGTTTGGAGTGGAGGTTATGGGATCTATGGTCATGGATTTTTGTCACCATTCAAAGAGATGTGCAGGGGGGTAGTTAAGGACATGGAGGCACCCCATGGTGGATGTCCATGGTGGAGGGGGTGCCTCCATTTTGGCGCCAAAATGATATTCTAGAAAGGGGGGAATTTTGGAGGGAAAATGGAAGGTGGAGATAGGCTTTAGGCTTAGGTGTAGGGTGGAGATTGATGGATTATGGAGGGAAAAAGGTGGCACCAATATGGAGGTGTTTATGGTGGTTTTGGCATCACCTTGTTGGTGCCTTTTGGTGGTGGTCATGGGGTGAAGAGGTGTGGTTGAGGTGGTGCCAACATGGATAGCATAGGTGGACTATAGGTAGGCTTAGTTGGTGAAGCTAGTTAGGTAGGGTTTTAGGGTGGTGGATGGACAAGGGAGCTAGAGCTTAGCTAATCTAGCTTAACTAGTAGTAGAGTAGAGGAGGAGGCAATTAGAGGTAGGGTTTGAGGGGAGGAGTTGGACAGATGAAGTCTGGAGCTGAACTGGAGGTGGCAACTGCTGAAGAGGGTGGTATGGAGCTACTTTAGCTGGCTTAGCTTGCTAGTTCTTTGCTAGCTACTAAGCCAAGGTCAAGCAAGCTAGCTTCTACTGAAAGGAGATAAGGTGAGCTGGGTCTAATGCTCCCAGGGAGGACCTAGCTAGCTGACGTAGCTAAGGTATCTTAGCTCAATTAAGTTGAGCTAAGTTGAGTCCCCAGGAGCTGGACTTGAGCTTCCTGAGCTGAAATGAAGTCATCTTTAGCTGGCTGGAGTTGAGTGGAGCTGGATCAAGTTGGTCCTGAGCTGAGGTGAACTCCAGTCAACTCAACTGAGCTAGCTAGAGCTCCTTATGAACTAATGGGAGCTAAGATAAGCTAGACTCAGCTATGTTGAGCTGGATCTGAGCTAACTTGAGATAAGGTGAGATAAGATGAGCTCTCTTGAGTTGCCATTAAGCTGAGATGAGCTGAATGGAGCTAGGATGAGCTAACCCAAGTCTAAGTGAGCTGGAATCCAGCTATGGTAAGCTGGATCAAGTTGAGTTCTAGATGGTTTAACCTTCTCCTTCACCAGTTGCCTTCCTAAGAGCTAGGGTTCTAGGGATTAGATAATATGTTTATCCCTGACACTCACAAAAACACATCAAAAACACAATAAAAAATACAATGCATGCCTAACCTAATTAATGACTAAATGCAACCCAAAAACCTGTTTGCGGAGCAAAATCTTGAGAGCTAGGTTTGTTTTAATGCATAAGAATGATGATAAACTGGCATTTATCAGTCTTCGAGCCACTCTTAAGACAGATCTTCAGGAAAACATTTTTCAGAATAGAACACTTTTGGCATTATATTTCATTAAGTGCACTAAACCAGACCGGTGTGTGATTTTTGGGTGCTTAGGTTACCAAGTCCCGCAAACCAAAGGGCAGGGAACGGGGCCGAGTAATACCTAAACCTTAGACTTAATACATCAGCTTTGCATTTTCCTCAACCTCCTTAGGATTAATTTGCATCTTAACAAATACGTTAGTGTTTAAGCCCCAGAATAGACCCAAGAGGCCTAAGGTCAGTAATCTTCAGTTATCTCCTTGTCTCTAGCACTTCAAGACTTAATCCTTATTTTGATTAGGTCTAGAACTTAAGTAAATCCCATAATCAATTGCTAAGACTATCAATTTTTTCTAATTTTTCTCCTTCGACATACTTTATGTTTCCTCCTCTTTTCCTCAAGATAGATTTTTCATTCAGCTTACATAATTTTCCTCCCCTTTTCTCCATTTATATATATATTTTGTGAGCACCCCCCAAAGAATCGAATTTCTCATTTGTTTTGCACTTTAATACCCCTCATGCCTAAGTTTGCGATGTCCTCATTGTAAACCAGGTGGGTTCGAATTCAACTTAGCTTAAAGGTTAGAACACGGTCAAAGGGTGGGTGATGAATGGGTTGGGATGACTGTTGCGAACGATTTCAAGCTCTGATACAAGAATCAAAGGTGGAGTTGGCTATTTTAAAGTTTGAACCCTAAAGTGCAATAGGAGTGCAGCTAAAAAAGAATCAAAAGGGTCTCAAGTATTTGGAATGGAGGGTTGCCTCCCATGCTAAATTTAATGCCTTCAGCCAAGCCGAAGGTGGTCAAGGAGAAGGGGTGATCAGATTGGAAGAATTTTGCAGGACCAGCACCTTGATGAGTGGTCTGGTTGGTCCAACCAGGTGCTTGTTCAGGTCAATTAGTTGATGATGTAGACCAAACCCAATCAGTCTGGTGGGTTGAGGAATGTGAATCAATAGGTGTGGAGGCCACCAGATGCTTTGTGGCTCAAATAGATGTGGAAATGCAAATTGAGGGCTTGGCTGTATCGACTCAGCCATATCAGAGTAGGGGTCCTCAAATGATAATGAATCTATGAAGAATGTAGGAGCCCTACTAGTGGAATTAGAGGGGGCAATATATGATTGTCAGTTTGATCTGTGTCCCTTTCCCTGTGGAATTGTTGTGGTGAATCATATGCAACCAGATCAGAAATAGGTAAGTCAGAATAGAAATTGATTCTAGTGGCAGGTCAGGGTTGAGATCAGTTTCTAGATAGCTTTGTAAGAGGTAGGGTTACTTTGAGATCCAAATCATTGGCCTCAGAATCAGAATCAAAGAATGGATCATGGATACTAAGGTCATAAATCGGCTCGTAATCATCTGGAAACAATGGTTCTCCAAAATTAGAGTATGATTCAAATCATCAGAGAATTTGCGAATATCAGTTTCTGAACCTGATTCAAGATTAGGATTTCCACAACAGAATAAATGAAGATGCATGCAGTTATCAACCTAACTTCAGTCTAACCTATCATCAAATTCCAAGCTCACTGGGATATCTTTATTAGGCATAGGCTCAGGTTCAGGGCATCTAAGGGTAGATCCAATCAAGTCCCAACTCTTCCAACTCCTCTGATTCTATATCGTAAGTTAATGTCACTTCTGAAAAAGCAAATTGTTCTTCTAAGTAGTCTGGAGAGGTATAATCATCAAATATAGGCCCAAGATCATAGTTCAAATCTAAAATCTTATTTTCATCGTATTGGGCCTCATGGTCTTCCCAACTAGGCTCAAATCGAGATTCTAGGTCAGGTGTAGGAATTGGGTAACTAGAATCTGGACTTGGTTCTATTGGGATGTCAGAATTACTCTCGAGGAATACCTTAACGGGATAAGGTGTGGGAGTTACATCCTTAAGAGATTCTGAGTCTAATTCATATAGGTGTTTGGATAATCTAGGCATGATGGACCAGCTTCACAACTTCCTATGGTTGGCTCATAATCGGGAACACCTGTAACTGGGTCTGCCCAACCCACATCATCATTAGGTATGTCATTCTACCCAAAATCCAAATTCGATTCCATTTTGGTTGAGGGTCCATAAAAACCTCCATTTTCATACTCGGTGATGTATACACAACCATTTAGGATAAAATGTCAATTTATGCATGTTCCTATGCTTAGAGATGCATTCCATATTATAAATATTGCAAAGCATGCATCATTCTACACTTAGAATAGTTTGTGTAAACTATAGGTTAATTAGTGTCCTTTTTTGGCCAGGAGAGAAGGAATTTATTTTAGGGCCTCAGATTGATAATCCAACCATATGGATCTGATCAGGATGACAATCGAAATCTAACGCTTGCAAAATCATCTTGATCGAGGTCCTGTTGAAGCTACAGGTTACTACGCTATTGTATTTGGTTTTGAAAACCTATCGTAGTAGCTTGAAAGTGAAGAACTCGTGTTCAACAAATAAAATTTATATCGAAATAGAAACCCCGGGTCAAACTTAGGGAGGCTACGTCAATCTAAATTCGCAATTATATTTTTTTAGGGTTTTTGTTGAAAAGCGGAGTAATTACAATGAAGCAATATAAACAATCAGAATAAGAGAGAGAAAACATTCTCTTAATACTTCAAAATGTTTATACAATTAAACTAGTGAGAAATTACACTAGAAAGTAGGAAAATTCTACTCTAAAAAGTAGGAAAAAGGAATGGGAGAGAGAAGTTATCCTCCTCAATGATCGCTTGGAGAACAAGTCAAACGGGACGACGCCTGGAAGATGAAGGATGGAGTGGGAAGAAGGAGGTCGAGGTAGGAAGAACGAGAATGGGTTAGTATGTCCTCGTTGTCACGGGATCCACTTCCGAAATGCGGGCGAAAATTTGACTTTATCTCTCGAGGAGCATCCCGGGTGTGGGATAAGCTTCTCTTGAGCTTTGGAGAGGGTGAGAAGAGAAGGAAGGGATGAAAATTTCGTATGGAGGGGGTCTCCTTTTATAGTTGCAATGAGTGAGGGCAATTTGGTCATTTCATGTGGAAAATCATTAATTCAGGACCTTTAGTAACGGATAAATCCATCACTAAGGGCCTGAATGTGGCCGTAGTGGGCGGCACGCACGCGCCCGCTCGCCTCCTCGCGCTTCAACGCTCGTCCACGATCTCTCAATCTCGGCCATTCGATCGTGAGATCGAACGGCTGAGAGTGAATCCTCGTCTGCCTCAACCGTGCTCCTCATCGCGTGCAATGGCACGTTTCCTCGTTGCGTTAGATGGAGCGTCCAACCGATTGGGTGCGCACGGTCACCCGATCTCCATCGTGCGGTCGATAATGCCCGCTCATCTGGGCCTAATCGAAGCGCCTCGCGATTTCGAACCCACATCTTGAGGCAGCCGAACACTTTATCCACTATGCTGTGCGTGTGGATTGGCGAGCGGTGCATTTGCGTGGTGTGAGATTTGGACTGTTGGATCGAGATCCAACAGTCCAAACTGCATCCTTCTTTAGCTTATGATGATGAAGGCATCGGTCTAAGATCCACTCTCAGCCGTTGGATCTTAATCCAACAGCGGAGAGGCGTTGCCGCTAAAGGCTTCAGCGATTGCATGCGGTTGGTTGGGTAGTCGAGATGGCACCACGTGGCATCATCTTGGTCGTCCATCTTCTAAGTGATGTAGATGGATGTGATACCCTACATTCACATCCTATCTTCTAGATTTGATGAGAACCCTAAGTTCTAAGCTTCTTATTGTGAATGTGATAGGCTTGTTGATCGGCAATTAGAACGGACTTCGGGTTTCACGCCTCTAGGTGACCTTAAAAAGAGAGTTCTGCCAAAAGGTGTATCTTTTCAACTGGTAGCTTTCTCCCTACTTTTATTTTTATGGGGTCAACACAAGGGTGAATCCATTATATATCTTCCGGGTTCATTCTACTTCTCTGCTTCTTCCTAAGTGTTTTAGGAATTTTCAGTGCATTTCTTGAGCTGGGTTTCGGACAACCGGTCGATGAGCTGTTACCATTGACAACTTGCCAGCCATACTCGTGTGGTGAAGTGTGGCTTTTATTTTTTTTCTTTTTCTTTTTCTTTTTGATTTTTTTTTTAAAGTAGGTGGCTTCCCTGGTCTAAGATTTACCTAAAGGCAGCAAGAAGAGAATGGTCCAGTGACTGGTCTCTAGACAACCTACCTATGGGCTGTTACCCACGATAACTTGCCAGCCATATCACCCTAGAAGGTTCATTAGCTACCCAATTTCCATTAAAATCGTCAATCAACAAGTCAGTGAAAAGAAAGTGTGTAGATGCTTAAGATTCAAAGTTCCTTCAAATCAGAGGGTGGGTTGATAAGTCGTGCACTTATCACCCAAACTTATTTAATCAAATTACAATAGAATTAAGATGGTGAGGACTCGAAAAATAAATCCGCATTTTAGTGGATACACGGGTCGATTAAGTCCAAAGACCTGAAGGGTTTTTGTGTTCAGATCCTAATGTAATATTTCCTAAGATTGAAAAGTCCTAATGTCCAAGTACTCCTTCCTAATTCAATTCTTTTTTATGTATAAGAAGAGAAATACAAGAATTTCACAAAGCTAACAAAATGATTCAAAAATGAATCCACCCCCCCATGCCTAGCTGATGCAATATCCACATTGAGAAAGAGACATGAAAGAAAGTGTAGAGTATGAAAGATATCACCTGAATATGAAGCTCGGGCCAGCTTTGTGTCATATGTACAACTGCTGAGTTTAATGCAGTCAACTAGGCGAAGTCCAGCCAAAGAAGTCACAATATGGCTAGAGCAACTGTGTCTGAGATGGGTTCTGGAAGAGTACGGTCAATAATAGGCTTCAGACGTTGACCGTTGACTTTAAATGTGTTACCCATCTTTGGGTCAGAGATCTGAATGGCTCCATTTGGAAAAATCTGGTCGATAATGAATGGGCTATTCCATTTATATCTAAGTTTGCTGGGAAAGAGCTTAAGTCGAGAATCGAATAACTAGACCTTCTGGTTCAGCTCAAAGCTCTTGCGGGAAATCAATTGATCATGTAGAGCTTTGGTCCAAGCCTTGTAGATCTTGACATTCTCACATGCATCATTTCTAAGCTCTTCCAACTTAGATAGTTTGAGTTTCCCAGGCTTCCCAACTAAATTCAGATCTAAATTGCATTGCTTGATCGCCCAGAATGCAATATGTTCAATCTCTACGGGTAAATGACATGCCTTTCCATACACCAAACGAAATGGAGACATGCCGATGGGCATTTTATACGTCGTACAGTAGGCCCAAGGTGCACATGATAATTTTCTGACGTAAAATATACATTCACATCCCTGCATTTCTAAATTATTATGTGTTCCTTCTTTTCGCCTTGTTTCGAATCAGATTTGAACACTGATTGCGCACGTGATTGAATAAATACAGAGGAAAAATATTTTGTGAACTTATTAATATGTTCCTCCCAGTGGATATGACATCCTTTTCGTGGTTTAAATTCATATCTATTTAATCTTTGATTGAGAGATTTCCACCACATTAACTACAACGACGTATCATTCTATTGCTATTTTAATTAAGTGAAGGAGTACCTAAGTTTGAATGGTGAATCAACTTGGAGGAACATGTTTCAAGTGGGGAGAGGGCAAGTGGAGGGCGATCGGCAATGGGCGGAGCCATCCAGGGTGGGCGCAGAAGATGAATGGAGGACGTGGAGATCAAGGGCCTGGAGGAGAAGAGAGCGGATGTGGCAGGAGAGGTTTTTTAGGTCGTCTGAACATACTCAAAGACGTCCTTGGAGGAGGAAGAATGGTGATGTTCTTTGCTTTAGATGCAGACAAAGGGGGCATGTGGCTGCGATATGTAAAAATGCCCAGATCTGCTTGGAGTGCAGGGGTGAAGGACACAAGCGCGAGTTATGCCCTAGGAGGATCCCTTTGCGACAACGTCGGGCAGTCTCTCGTCCTGTTTGGAGGATCAAGAATGAACCTTGGCGGCCACCACCACCGATCTTGGGCAGGCATACAATTGAAGTTGAGATCCCATCTATGAAAGAGATCTTGGCTGCAGAGATCACACTGAGAGGTGCTTTGATTGGGGAGATCATGTCAGGTAGGCCATCGATCGAAATGCTTCAGAATCTGGTACATTCCTTAGATCTTTTGTCTGCGGGTTGGAAAGTTGCTATGTTATACCACTCTCGATTCTTGGTGTATGGTTTGGGCATGCTGGATGTAGAGCGATTGAGATTTCGTTCAAGTATCTTCAAAGATTTCATTGTGATCTGGAGAATGGTCTCTCCTTTTGATGGGGCACTATCTGAATAGCCTCCACAAAGAGTGTCCTCCAGGAGGGTCCTCCTTGAGATCTCTGGACTGCCACTGCACCTGCGGGTAAAGGGAGTTGTCTCCAAGATGCTAGCAGGCTTTGCATCAATCTGTGATGGTTCTGATGTTCTGATTGGAGAAGGAGACATTAGGTCTCTAAGAATTGAGGTGGAAGTTGCTAATGCTGGTTCAATTCCAGATTCGATCACTATCAGATGTGGGGGCACCTCTTGGCTTGTTAGGTTAGCTATTCTTGGGCAGGTTGAATGTTGTCAAGATAATTCTCCTAAGGAGAAACCAATGCCTGGAATAAAAAATGAGGTGAGCAAACAATGTGACAGCTGTGGATGCAACCATGCAGTTGAGGCTCCTGATCTCAAAAAGAGGAAGGATTGCCACTGTGCTATGGCTGAGAAGGATCAGATGGATGATGTTGCAACACCTGCTAAAAATAGATCAGTTTTGATAGGGAAAGAGGGTGACTGTCTGGAGGTTGCTGAGACTGAAGTGGCAAATTCTGAGATGATCTGCAGTATGGAGTTGGGCAGTACAGAAAGGGAGTTGAGGCTTAAATTGCCTAGCCAGATGCAGCACCTGAGTCCTCTTGCAGTTGAGGTTCCTGAGCCCAAAAAGAGGAAGGATTGCCACTGTGTTATGGCTGAGAAGGATCAGATGGAAGATGTTGCAACACCTGCTGAAAATAGATTAGCCTTGATAGTCAAAGAGGGTGATTGTCTAGAGGTTACTAAAACTGATTTGGCAGATTCTGAGATGAAATGCAGTGTGGAATTGGGCAGTATAGAAAGGGAGTTGAGGCTTAAAGAGCCAAGCCAGATACAGCTTGCTGTTCAAACTGATTTGCAGTATGGCTGTGTTTCCAAACAAAAGAGAGGCGTGGGCAGATCTCCATATGTGCTGAGAAGGAGAAGGAAGGAGCCTCCTATTGTGGAGCAAGATATTGCTAAATCCATTATGGTAGAATATGTGGGCTGCAAGGTCAATTGGGATCTTTCAAGTGAGAAATGAGAGTTTTGTCGTGGAATGTGCGTGGGCTATGCAACAAGCAAAGAAGGGCTTCTCTTTGTAGATATCTCTCTGAGTGGGAGATAGACTGTGCCCTTTTACAAGAGACTCACTTGGAGAGGGAGAATGGTTAAGAATGGGACTGTTTTAAGCAGTTTGGCCATAGTGATATTGTGGCTAAGGGTGCTGCTGGTCGGTCTGGTGGTTTGGCTTTTTGGTGGAGAAAGTCTGCCATTTCTGTAACTGAGATTTTTCGTGATAGGTTCTTAATTTCCTGTAGGTGTCACTCTCCCCAAGGTGATATGGAATGGTTTATATCATGTATTTATGGTCCTTGTGTGGCAGCAGAGAGGGTTGGCTTCATGCAATGCATCAAAGAGTGCAAGAGACTCCATGGCTGTTAGGGGGTGATTTCAATTGCTATCTTTCTGGTGATGACAATCCAGATGGGAGAGTGGACAGTTCTTCAGCAGGCTTCCAATTGGCTGTGCAGAACATGGGCTTGACTGAATTTCCCATCAGTGGTGTGGAATATACTTGGAGGAATGGAAGTGGACAGATTTCCAAATTGGACAGGTTCTTTGGCAGTCCTAGTTTGTTAGAGAGATTTCAGTTATCAGCTGTTTTGAGCCTTGATAGACCGTTCTCTGACCACACGCCTTTGGTTTGGGACAGTGGGGTGAATGCAGACACGGGGTCATATTTCAAACTCAAGAGATCTTGGTTTAGGGAAGAAGGCTTTGTGCAAATGGTGTCTCAGTGGTGGAAAAGCAAGGATGTTCAAGGCACTGCCACACAGCAGTTGGCTGCAAAATTGGTTGGTTTGCGTGAAATGTTGAAAGAATATGGGCAGGTTGTGAATCTGATTAGAGACTAGAAGAGGAAGGAAGCCTTGACAGTCATCAGGGATTTAGATATGAAAGAGTGCAGGCTGAATTTGGACCAACAGGAGCAGCAATTGAGGCAGCAGATGCAAGCAATTGTGGGGGATGAAGACCTGAAAATTGAAATGGATTGGCGTGAAAAATCCAGACAGCTTTGGCTTAAAGAGGGTGATGCGAACACAAAATTTTTCCATCTTGCGGCCAGTGCTAGAAGGAGATTCAACCTTATTTCATCTATTAAAGTTGAAGAAAGAAATATTACTTCGGTTAAGGAGATCAGATCTGAAGCAACAAAATTCTTTAAAGAAGCTTCCAAGGCAACTCCAAGAGGTTCATGGAGGATGGCAGCAATGGATTTCCCTTGTGTAACTAATGAACAGAGTGGCATGCTTGTGACCCCTATTTCTGAACAGGAAGTGCTAAAGGCCATTAAAGATTTAAATAATGAAGGGGCTCCAGGTCCAGATGGTGTTCAGGTGTTTTTCTACAGAGAGTTATGGAATGTTGTTAAGGTGGATGTGATGAAGGTTATCCATGAGTTTGAATTGGGTAACTCTGGATTTGAGAGGCTGAACAAATCCTATCTGTTTTTGCTGCCCAAGAAATCCAGTGCAGAAAGTTTTTTTGATTACAGACCCATTGCGTTATCAAATTCCATCTACCTTATTATTAGTAAGGTTATTGCTAACAGATTGCGGGAGGTTCTACAGGATTTGATTATGCCTGTTCAATCAACTTTTCTTCCTGGGAGATCGTTACAAGAGTCATTCATTGTGGCGCAGGAAATTGTAATGGGGTGGCAAAGGAGAAAATCAAATGCTTCCTTATGGAAAGTAGACTTTTCAAAAGCCTATGATTCTATCTCCTGGTCATACTTGTGGGAGATCTTTAGAAGGAGGAAATTTCCACCCTTATTGATTCAATGGGTGAAGAGATGCATTACGACAGCCTCTTTTTCCCCATTGATAAATGGTAAACCGTGTCGTTCTTTGATTCAGCCCCAATGTGGAGTAAGGCAAGGTTGTCCTATTGCCCCTTTGATTTTTAATCTTGCGGTGGATACTTTGGCTAGGTTTGCCTGCAAATTGGCTGTGGATGGTTTTATAAGGGGGTATTCAATGTCTAATCATAGGGCTCTAGCTCCTATACTTCAGTATGCTGATGATACTATTTTTCTTGTAGAAGGGGGGAAGAGAGAAGCGCAGGCTCTGTTACATATGGTTAAATTGTTTGGAGAGGTTTCTGGGCTCAGATTGAATGGAAGTAAATCTTCCCTGGTCTGTTTTGGGATGAATGATGGTTTACA
Organism: Thalassia testudinum; assembly: GCA_037157565.1. Classification (NCBI taxonomy): domain Eukaryota; kingdom Viridiplantae; phylum Streptophyta; class Magnoliopsida; order Alismatales; family Hydrocharitaceae; genus Thalassia; species Thalassia testudinum. The sequence goes on from JAZHRO010000031.1 coordinate 200,498,851, forward strand.
AAATGAGATCTCTGCCATTCTTGGTACACCTGTGGTGCCACTACCGATTAAATATCTGGGTCTGCCTTTTGAAATGTTCTAAGTTGAAGAAAGCAGATTGGTCTTTCCTCTTTGAAAAGGTAGCTACAAAATTGGAGGGTTGGAGCAGTAGATACCCATCTAAAGGGGGGAGGTATATTTTACTGAATTCTGTTATCACATCGATTCCTATTTTGTTCTTCTCTGTCCTGAGAGCTCCAAATTCAATTTGGAAAAAGCTGGAGGTGATGTGGAAAAGATTCTTTTGGAAAGGGGCCTCCTATCAAGGGGCTTTCTTTCAACCCTTAAAATGGGAGTCAATTTGCAAACCAAAGAAGCTGGGAGGCATGGGTGTCAGATCCCTTAAGGAATTCAATGAAGCTTTACTTTTGAAATGGGCTGTTCGGTTACTGCAGGGGGAAAAAAAATTTGGACAGAAATTATTCAGGACAGTTATGGGAGTACCAATGATGAGAAAAATTGTCTTAACCTACGTAAACCATCCCCTTTTTGGCTTTCCGTGGTGCGAGCCTTGAAGGAAAATTGGAATTTTTTCAAATATGTTTTAGGCGATGGAAAAAGCTTTAAGTTTTGGCTGGAGAATTGGGTACACGGAGGGACGCTTAAAGATAGGTTCCCCCTTGCTTATGCAGCGGCAGCAAATAAAAATGCAGTGGTAGCTGATTATTGGGATGCGGATTCGGAGCAGTGGCTGTTAAATATTGGTGGGAGGAATAATCATGAAACAAGAACCCGCGCAGAGAATGAACGTCTCATGCAAGAGCTTGCTGCTTTCAAACCCATGCCTCATGAATATGACACATACAAATGGGAAGGTATGTTTTCTACTGCGGCTGCCTATGACAAATTGATAATGTCCTCCAGGATGGCGGAAGATGAAGAAATTGGGAAAAAGCTATGGAAGTTGAAAATACCACTAAAGTTACAAATTTTCTTATGGCTGTGCAGGAGGGATGGTTTGATTACTGGAGATCTGAGGCACAGAAGGATGGGGACCCCAACCCAGTTTTGTTATTTGTGTGGGTTGAATAAAGATTCTACAGATCATATCTTCTCTTCATGTGCTATCACTGATTATGTTTGGAGGAGAGTATGCAATGAGTCCTTACCCACCTGGGGAAATTTGTGGAGCTATCTGGTAGATGGGTACATATGGTGGCTGTTCTGTGGGCGGTATGGAGGGCTAGAAATGAATGTGTTTTTCAGGAGACCCCAGCTCATGTGGAAAATATTGTAAATTTTTGCTGGAGGCTCATACAGTACTGGGAGTCAAACTTGTAAATTATTTTTTTTATTATCAATAATAGTTCTCCTGGTTTGCTATCGGTGATTCGATAGCATTCCTTTCTTCCTCAAAAAAAAATTAAGTGAAACTCTCTCCATCAAATTGGTGCCGTTGCCGGGGAGGCAACAGACGCAATAGATTCACTTCATTATTTTTGAATATTCTGAGTTGTGCAATTATTTGATCATTTTTTTTATTGTGTGAGGAATCTGACGAGGCGACGAGGCGCAACAGAGCGACGACATCAACCACGAGCTAAGCCACAAGAGGAAAAGACGTAGGTGACCAAGATCCCCGCTTTCATAAGGGATTCTCCGTCGTCACAAAATTTATTTCTGTCTTTTCGCCCTTGTAGTAATTGGGGCTAAATTTTTGGGGGTCTGTCCCCACATTCTTTAGCTACTAGGGTTTACATTTTTTTCTAATGCGTGATTCCATTCTCTGCTTGCTTGCCTTTAAAACCAACAAAAGAAAATATCGAGCTGCCTGTTTAGAAGCATGCCCTTAGGTGCATGCATTTAGGGGTGATTGAGCAACACATTAGATCTTATTATTGCATTGTAAGCATATTAGCACGAAGATTGCTGGAGACAGGTACACCTTTCTAACTTTTACATCCAACTCCAGTTCACGCATTTGCATTCAAACTAAAATTCAAGACCACCAAGTTGTTTGAATTTACTAATTCAGTGATCGCATAACTAAAAGTGGGACTGATAATCAGATTCAACCCTAAAATCAATTCACATTTGATCTGATTCTAAGGCACCTGTCTGCATTTTTAAACAAAATTACAAAGATTTGCGATGTGTTGCACACTTCTGACACTGAGCACACACATTAGGCACCGCACTAAGGCTCCATCCCTTAAGGCTATAGGCACTGATCTCTTTATCAGTGCAAACCCTCCTATTGTTCTTTGTGGTGGTGGTGATACTATCTTTTGACCAAGTGTTTTGATACTTCATGGAGGGGGACACCCCTTAAAGGAACAAAAGGGTAGTTAAGGGGCACTGCATACACATCATCTCAAAGGAAGGGTTCACCCTACTTGCATCCCTTTTTTCGTCCTTGGAGTAACTTCTCACTTGATCACCTGGGAGTATCGTCCAAGTAAAGTATAGCTCCTAGGGCACTCAAAGGTTGAATTATGGTACGTAATTGCAGTGAAAAACTTGTTTGGCCATTTATACCAACTAATTAGACCTCCACAACAAAGAAGGTTAAGATTTCAAGTCAACACCCCTCTTATACCACTTACGTGAGAACGGAGGGATAAGCCTTGACCTTTTGACTTATCTTTGGAGTGGAGGTTTCACTTAATAAGAACCTAAATTGTGATTGATATTGTATGCTTGTTAGATGCTCTCTTGAGGGTAGTCTAGTGTTTGATCCTGAGCCCGAGAGAATTCTTAGGAGAGCTCACCTAGGAGAGAAAATAGAAGGAATGGCTGATCAAGGGGCAAATCAACAAAGGACCCTAAGGAACTATTTTATTCCAACTAACCAACCTGCACAAGCACTAAGACAACCGGTAGGGGATAATCCATATGAGATCAAGAGCAATACCATATCTTTATTGCCCTCCTTTTATGGTACCACTAGGGAGGACCCCTACCGGCATTTGGAGGAATTCACCAATGTCTGTTCCACGGTGAAGCTCCAGGGCTTTACTGATGAAGCTCTGATGAGGACCCTATTTCCTTTCTCCCTAAGGGATAAGGCCAAGCACTGGTATCATACCATCGATGCAAGGGTAAATGATTGGGCCACCCTTAAGGGATAATTTTTGAAAAAGTATTTTCCTATGAGTAAGACCAACCATTACAGAAGAGAGATTATGGATTTTACTCAACAGGAAGGGGATCAATTTCATGAGACTTGGGAGCACTTTAATGACCTTCTTAGGTTATGCCCCCACCATCAGGTGCCAAGATGGAAGTTGGTCGAAAGGTTCTATAACGGATTATTTGAAAGGCATAGGCAAACCATCGATGCAGCCTGTGCAGGAACCTTCATGACCAGAATTGAGGATGAAGCCTGGGCATTATTTGAAACATTAAGCGACAACTCCATACATCTATCCTCTGCCTATCAAGAAAGAAAACCATCAATCTTGCAGAGGAAGATAAAGGCCCATGAAGCCGGGGCTTCTCAAGATTTGGCTTATCAGATTCAACTATTGAATAAAAACTTTGATAAGCTTTTAGCCAACCTTAGCATGAACCCGCAAGCAGCCTCTATCTTTCAGGCTTCAAGAGAATGCTCCATTTGCCAAAGCACAACGCACGCCACTGCAGAGTGCCATCAGGCAAATCAATTCCCTGAGTTGATTCAGGCTAACTTGAACACGGCCCAAGGTTTCCACCCTCCTCGCAATAACCCTTATTCCAATACATATAATCTGGGGTGGCGAAACCGTCCAAACTTCTCTTGGAAGCAAGGTGATGCTTCCAAATCAGGGAATACATGACCCTTACCTCCCCAACACATATACCAACCATTTTATGAAAACCCTCCTCCAAATAAGCCCTCTGAGATGGATGAACTGAAAGCCATGATGAAAGCAATGTAAGAGCATCAGAATATGGTCATCCAATCTCAGAATAAGATGATTACTGATATGCAATCCCAAATTGGTCATCTTACTGACGCAGTTAGGCAACGTGATCCGAGGAAGCTGCCTAGCTCTTCTGAGGAGAACCCTAAGGGCAAGGGGGTTGTATTTAGGGAGCACGCTTAAGCGGTGACCATGTTGAGGAGTGGAAAAAAGATTGACAAGCCTGATAACACTCCTACGGTTACGTCTCAGAATTCCCCTTCCACACCTGACTCGACTTCCATCTCCATCGAGGAAGAGCCACACTGCTCTCCCTCGCACAAAATCACCCACAATGAGGATGTCGTCCTTCCACCACCCCTTTCCCGCCATGACGACCCCTCTACCTAGAAGCCAAGGGTGCCCTATCCAGAGCACCTATCAGCTCCTGGGGAATCTTCTGTTGGCTCGTCTGGAGCCAAGGATAGGACGAAAGAGATTATGGATACTTTTAGGCAAGTCCAGATTAACTTGCCTCTATTGGAAGCTATTAAACAGATCCCATCGTATGCCAAGTTTCTGAAGGACCTGTGCACCCAGAAGCACTGATCTAGGAAATAGGTGCAAACCAAGGTCATCCTGCTTGACATTGTTAGCTTGGTTCTCCAGCATGGAACACCCCCCAAAATGAAAGACCTAGGGACCCCGTATATTTCAGTGGTTATAGGTAACCAACACATTGACGAGACTCTGCTCGATTTGGGTGCGGGGGTGAGCATTCTACATAGCTCTATCTATGACCTTTTGGGAGGAGGCAAGAAAAAGCCTAGTCTAGTAGTCCTCCAGGTTGCAGATAGATCACTTAAGACACCACGGGGATTGTTGGAAGATGTCCTTGTGAGAGTGGAGGATTTCTTCTTCCCTGTTGACTTTCTTGTGCTTAATACTGACCCATCAAATAAGCCCACAAAGCCGTCCATTATTCTGGGACGCCCCTTCTTGGCCACAGCCAATGCCTCTATAAATTGTAGATCTGGGGCACTTAAAATGGGCTTTGGGAACAAGAAGATCCAGTTGAATGTTTTTGATACTTACAAGCAATTTGGATTTGAAGATTGTTCTCAGATTGATGTTGTTGATGAAATAATTGAAGAGACTACTCTAGCACTCTTATGTAGGATCCCTTTCAAAAGGTCATATCTAAGGACCATCCCTTTATTATTAAAGAAACTAAAAGGGAAATGCCCGAATTAGAAGAGTTGCTGGGGATACACACTGAGTCTCTATCCCCACCATGGACTGTAAAGGTAGATCCGCTACCTGAGGTGGGGACATCTCAACTAAAACCCTCAATCCAAAAGGTTCCTGAGTTGGAGTTGAAACCCCTCCCGAGCCCATTGAAATATGCTTTCCTTGTGCCTTTGTAAACACTCAAGCAGAGCTCCCTCCTGTAATTCAGATAATGCAGACGAGATAATGCAGACAAGACAATAACGGTAGAGTGTGTTATTGCCTGGTCAATTGCTGATATTAAGGGTGTCGATCTCTCTCTTTGCATGCATCATATATACACGGATGAGTCCGTGAAGCCTTTCCGGGACATGCAGAGAAGGCTCAATCCAAATTTGTGGGAGGTTGTAAAATCGAGATTCTGAAATGGCTGGATGCAGGGATTATCTATCCCATTTCAGATAGTAAATGGGTCAGTCCTATTCATGTAGTTCCCAAAAAGGCAGGAATCGCTGTGGAGGAGAATGACCAAGGAGAGCTAGTGACCATTAGACCCTCAACTGGTTGGAGGGTCTGCATTGATTACCGCCATTTGAACATTGCTACCCAGAAAGACCATTTCCCCTTACCGTTTATCGATCAAATTTTGGAACGATTGGCAGGGAACAAGTACTTCTGTTTTCTTGATGGGTACTTTGGGTATAATCAAATAGCCATTTTTCTTGACGATGAGGAGCGTACCACCTTCACGAGTCTGTATGGCACATTTGTGTTCCGCCGAATGCCATTCGGGTTATGTAATGCTCCTGTCACTTTCCAACGTTGTATGATGGTTATCTTTTTTGATATGATCGACAAGTTTGTTGAAATTTTCATGGATGACTTCTCCATTTATGGCTCGTCGTTTGGCCTATGCCTTTTGCACCTTGATAAAGCCTTAACCCATTGCGAAAAGGCAAAGCTGGTGCTTAGCTGGGAGAAAAGCCACTTTATGGTCCAGCACAGCATTATGTTAGGGCATATAGTTTTCGAGAGAGGATTAGAGGTGGACACCGCAAAAATTGATTCTCTAAGCTTCCATTGCCTGCCAATGTTCATCAGGTTAGATCTTTCCTTGGCCATGCTGGATTTATAGGCACTTCATTAGAGATTTCAGTAAAATCTCTAAGCCACTCTACGACCTGTTAGCGAAGTATGTCCCCTTCGATTTTGATGATAGATGTGGCGAGGCTTTCCAAGTTTTGAAGAAAGCCCTTATTACCATGCCGATTCTCCAAGCACCAAATTGGATGCTCCCATTTGAGCTTATGTGCGATGCTTCGGATTTTACAGTGGGAGCGGTCTTAGGTCAAAGGGTTGATGGCAAACCTCATGTGCTGCATTATGCCAGCAAGATCCTTACGGATCCTCAGCAAAACTACAAGATCACTGAAAAGGAACTACTTGTTGTAGTATTTGCTTTGGAAAAGTTTCGGTCTTATCTTTTGGGATCCAAGGTTGCGGTGTTCACTGATCATTCTACCCTAAAGCATCTTCCTGCTAAAAAGGACACCAAACCTCTCCTAATTCGTTGGATTCTGCTACTCCAAGAATTTGACCTGGAAATTAAAGACAAGAAAGGACTTGAGAATGTGGTAGCAGATCATCTGTCTAGGATCCCTATTAAGGCATCAAACCCTGCTGGCGGTATTCAAGAGACTTTCCCTAATGAGTCTCTGATTGCCGTGGAAGCTAAAACTCCTTGGTTCGCTGACATAGTGAACTATTTGGTCATGGGCATTGCCCTCAGTATTTGGGACAAGCAGAAGCGAGACAGGTTTCTTGGTAACGCTAAATTTTATCACTGGGAAGAACCCGAGCTTTTTAGAGTAGGCCCTGACCAACTTTTTCGCCGTTGCGTCCCTGATGAAGAACGAAGAAGTGTTCTGAGTTTCTGCCATGACCTCCATTGTGGGGGACATTTTAGTGGGAAGAAGACTACCCATAAGGTTCTTCAGTCTGGCTTTTGGTGGCCCACATTATTCCTAGATGCACATACGTATGTAGGTGCATGTCTACGTTGCCAGCAGATGGGAACCATTGGAAAAAGGGATGAGATGCCCCAACAACCTATCCTCCCTGTTGAAATCTTTGATATTTGGGGCATTGACTTCATGGGTCTCTTTCATATGTCCTTCGGATATGAATACATCCTGGTGGCTGTAGACTATGTATCGAAATGGATAGAAGCCATACCCACGCAAACCAATGATCATTCCATGGTCTTAGGCTTTGTTAAGGCTAATATCATTTCTCGATATAGGTGTCCAAGGACGATCATAAGTGATGGAGAACCCCACTTCAAGAACGTACACTTTACTAGACTACTCCAAAATTTGGGAGTCAACCACATGATAGCCACACCTTATTATCCCTAAACGAGTGGACAAGTTGAAGTGTCTAATAGGGAGATTAAGCGAATTTTAGAAAAAACTGTCAGGCCTGATCGGAAGGATTGGTCTAAAAAACTAAATGATGCTCTTTGGTTCTACAGAACTACGTATAAGACTCCGTTGGGCATGTCTCCTTTCCATCTTGTCTACGGAAAAGCATGCCACCTTCCCGTTGAAATCCAACATAAAACTTATTGGGCTATTAAAATCGTTAACTTAAATCTGGATAAAGCGGGAAAGGCACGTATGTTAGAATTAAGTGAGCTTGAGGAGCTTCGTAATGAAGCCTATGAAACTTCTTAAGCTTACAAGCAGCATACAAAAGTCTTCCATGATAAGAACAACATTAGAAAGACTTTTGAGCCCAACCAGTGGGTCTGGCTTTTCAATTCTAGACTTAAATTGTTTCCTGGAAAGCTCAAGTCCCGCTGGGATGGGCCATATGTTGTTATCAATACTTTCCCTCATGGAGCTATAGAAATTCAGAACCCTACTTCAGGTGTGAACTTTAAGGTAAATGGCCAGTAACTTAAACCTTATATTACTCTTTTAGATGGCCAGATTTTGGATGCACTTCGGCTTGAGGAGCCTTAGCTCCTCCCACTCTCCTCCTCAGGTGATATTCTTCTATGTCTGCATTTTTCCAATGAGGACATTGTCAGTCGTAGGCATGGGGGGATATAACCTGAGAATGTTTATAGCATTTATAAATATTTGCATATATATATATATAAACTCTTATTTTCTTGAGCTAAATGGGTTAGTCCCTAGCAAAATATTTTTGTCATTGGAGGTTTTTCTTGAATTATTTCTTAAGTTTAGAATCCAGTACATTTATTTCACGTGCATGTAGACTGGGTAATGGATCCTTGTAGAAAACAAATAAACATTTGTAGTCTACTGAACCCTTGGATAGTTAATAGAGAGTCAGGCATATTATCTTCTAGTAGATCCACCCCATATTTATGAGATGAAAGTAGAGAGATTACTGGTGCACTAAGTCTAGTGCATGGACTCTTAAGTTTTGGACAATTAGATGATGATACTTCAGAGTTAGGCATAGTTTTCGCTCTTTGTTCCTATATGCATTCTTTGTGTGAATTCCTGAGAGTTACCAAATAAGGCAGATAAACAGAGATGGAGTCTTAATAAAGCTATGACTATGGTGGATGGTTACAACCGTCCTTCATTGAGTCCTTGGCTGAAGGAGGGTAATAGTGTCAAAGGTCAGAAATACGACTATCCTATCCATTCCTTCCCGGTGCCGAGAATAGGTACTTCTACCAAATAAGCCACACAATATCCTTTTGACCATCATCATCCCTAATAATGCCTCATAAATAAAAGTCTGTGTCGTGTTATGTTGATTTATAAAAAAAAGAAAAAAAGAGAGAAAAGAAGAAGAAAAAGAAGAAACAGAAAGAAGAAAAAGAAGAAATAGTTATATAACAAAAAAAAAAAAAGAAGAAGAAGAAGAAAAGAGAGAGAGAAAAGAAAAAGAAAAGAGTCCAAGTTTATAATGTTATTTATGTAACATTGTTTCTGAGGCAACAAAACACTTATCGCGATCCACCAAATATGACCCATACCTACCTTTCAGTATTTCTGATCGCCTGAATACTGGCTAAGGACTCTAACTTAGTTGTAGAATTATTAGGACTTTAATTAAAGTGTGAATGCCATGTGAGGCCACCAAATAGTGAGTACACTTACTAAATCTAGTGAGATTTGGGATCTCAGAGAAAAAAAAAAAAGAGTGAGTGCCAAGGAACATCAAAAGAGCATAGTTGTTTAGCCTCTCTCCGAGTTGACTTGTCTACTAGTCTAGAGATCTAGAGTCTGTAGTGATAGATTACATGTAGCACCAGATGAGTGTGTGCCACCAAATACAAATCCATTCAACTCGATATCTCTTACCTAAGCCAAAAGCTGAGGTCAAATTACATATTATCTTCTGCTTTATCCCTGAGGGAAGTAATTGCCTATCCCGACAGAAATATTTACCAAGGGTGGAGTACGAACTCCTAATGCGAATTGGCTTTTCACGTGGATCTGCTACCTAGGCTATCATCACTTCACATTTATCTGGATCTCTAAAGTTTTGAAATAAGAAAAGAAGAAATCTTCTGATTACTCCTATTTTTCATTTTTGTGAGGGACTAGCAAATCTTAGGCATGGGGGTATTTGATGAGTCCATTTTAATGGAATATTGTTATGCCTAAGTACTTCAATTCTAACATAGTATGTTTGTTAATAATCACATTAGGTCATTAAATAAGTGCATGCATCATTACTTGAGTTTTTATCTATTTTATCGCATTCTATAACTTAGTATGTAATTATTTTATGTTTTGTTGTTATAGGCATGATGTTGGAAAGGAACAAGGAGGGGGAGATAAATTTCCCCCAACAAACGGCCGCCTCAACACCTCCCTCATCCTCCGGCCGGCCTCAACACCTCCCCACAAATATCTAACCTACGGCCATCCTCCCTCAACAAATGAAAGTGGTGCTGCCCATATTTAGAAAAGGATTTTGAAAATCCCTTGAGAGGCGGAAGAGAGGAGATATAGAGCGAGAGGCGGAGGGGATTTGGGGGATCGATCGAGAAGTACTGCGTGCACTATGCAACCAGCAAGCACTGTGCACCAACACCCCCCACAGCTTGCCTTACGTGCCCTGCCTCAGCGCCCTTGTGCACCCTACCTCTGCACCCTGTACGCGTGCCCTCACCGCACTAAGCAATGCTCCTAGCAGCAACGCACGTCAGCGCCCTTGCAGCCAAAGCGCCCGACAGGTACGCCCCCTCCAGCGCCCTTGCACGCCCCCTCCAGCACCCTTACATGCCATTTCCAGCACTCTCAGCAGCACCAGCACCCAGCCACCCGCACCCTCACTACAGACCGCATGGCACCTACTCTTCATCATCTTCCTCTCCAGCACTTGCAAGTACCCAAAGTCATGCCCACAGCAGCGCGCCCACAGCAGAGACGCGCCTGTGGGTAGGGCAGCACTGCCATGCGTGACCGCACGCAAGTGCAGCGCAGCCACGAGAGCCCGCGCGACTGCGCGCACAGCAGTAGTGCAGCCATCCCCCGGCGACAGGCCGGCACTCCTCTCCGTCGTCCGGCTGCCTCCAGCCACCTTCGGCCGCTGCGTCACCACCATTGCGTAGCCCTCATTGAGAGGTGCCTTCCTGCCGCGTAGCTCCTCCCACGAAGCCTCCTCGTGCACGCAAGGAAGAGAGAGGAAGTTTCCTCTATTTTATACTCAATTAGTATTTACATTGAATGCCATTGCCACAAAATGAATTTTGATTTATGATTATTTTATTGTGGTGAATTTATGCCTTAATGCTCATGCTTCTAGGTAATTGTTAAACCTTATTATTCATCTCTATGTGCATGGAATTTAATTTTGAATGACATCTTCATATGTATGCAAGTGAATATTACATGGCATGCTCTTGTACATGTATAGTTTTCTAACATAAAACTTACATTCACATCCCTGCATTTCTAAATTATTACATGTTCCTTCCTTTCGCCTTGTTTCGCATCAGCTTTGAACACGAATTGTGATTGAATAAATACAAAGGAATAATATTTTGTGAACTTATTAATCTGTTCCTCCCTATGGATACGACATCCTTTTCATGGTTTAAATTCATATCTATTTTAATCTTTGATTAAGAGATTTCCACCACATGAATTACAACGATGTATCATTCTATTGCTATTTTAATTAAGTGAAACTCTCCATCAGTTGCCATTTCGGCACCTCGTGGTGTGGATACCTCCGCAATAGATCCTAGAATAGCTCCTAGGCCACATGAAACTGCTCCCTCGGTCGCTGGGTAAAAGTAGTGATTGCCCGTCTCAAGGCATTGGTATGTCCGATAGGGAAGAATTTCTTCAGAAAGGACAATTTCAACTCATTGCAAGTTGCAATTGGTCTTCCTATAGTCCTGTACCAATGAGCGGCTTTATCCCTAAGAGAGTAGGGGAAGAGCCTCATGATCATCTGCACCTCATTCACGTTTCGTGCCTTGGTGGTTTGGACCAAAGTGGTCAAGTCCTCCAAGTGCTGAAACGGGTCTTCGGAACCAAGCCCATGGTAATGTTTGATCAGACTTAACACCTGGGGCTTGATTTCTACGTCTCTGGCCGGAATCTGGATGCCGGGACATTCCCCGTAATTTGATGGATCATAAAAATCCTTCAAGGGCTGAGTGCCCTGCATTCTCTAGAACCATTCCTGCATTCTCTACATTTGTTCCAACTGCCTTCGAAATTCCTCCTGTGGATCCTGAGGTAGAGGAGGCTGTTGATTGACCATGGGATCAATTTTTCCAAAATCCAATTTATGCCTCTTAGAATACTCTAGTGGTCACTCCAATCGGGGATTCAATGACTGTCTTCCCAGCATAAATTAGGAAAAGGTCGGAAGGACTGGGGATAAGGACCTTGCAGCACAACAAAACAAGTCTGTCCTTAAGTGGGGTAGCCTAAGGATCTACAGACTCCCAAAACCCACCTTAAGATTGTAAATGATTTACTCTACTTGTGTCTGCCCAATCCAACCAGTTAGAAGGAGGGACTGGGGAGAAGGTTCTTCCTTTGGCTTGTGCCTCCGGTTCCTAGTGTACCCCCCAGCCACGGTCGTTTGACACTACTACCCTAGCTAGACATCAGATTAATCAGTACAAGTAGGTTAATCGTAAACAATCTCAGACTAGGCCCTGAAGAGCAAATCATTCCTTAAGGCCAACGTCTACTTAATTTTATTAAGGCCTGGGATTGTAGTGCTTATGGAATGTGATGGGCCCTTAAAATGGGTTGTGCCCCTAATGATTGATTGAGTATTATGTAAGTACGTGCACAACTAGGGTTTTCAAGCAAGATTATTTGTGATGTGTAGATTTTAATGTTCAAATCTTGCTTAAGTAGCTTTTAGGGTTTAAAATTAGGTTGATTTCAATCAAGTTTGAGGCAAACCAGGTTTTCAAGCACGGGTGAAGATTGCTTTCCTTTAAAACTAGAAGAAAAGTGGAGTGCCTGGTATGAACCTAGATTAAAAACCCTAAGAAGAAGCTACTTTATGAGTTGATTTTAGGTTAAGTGGTGCGGCCCAAACAACTCAAACAACTGGCCACAATTGCACCACTAGGTTAGGCACACAAAAATGGTTAACCTAGAATGATTTCTACTCTTTTATGTGTTGCATTGTGTACTGGTTCCATAGATCAGAACCTGATTGAGTAAAAGCAAATCAAGTAGGTTAAGTGCCTTGAATGTTGGTGTATGTTGTGTGTCTGTTGAAAATTACCCCACAAAATTATCTTTTTATTTTTTATTTATAAGCGAGGGTGGAATGAGAGTGAGTGAAAATCCAAACAACCAAACTAATCCAAGGATTTATGCAAACACCTAGGTTAATTGGAATTTGAATTTAATGTGACAAATGAAATCTATGGAGGGGGAAGAATGGGGAGCACTTGCAGTCGTCTTCAACTGCACTTTACTCCGCTCTACCACTTGACAATTCCCTGATGGAGGTCTCTGCAAAACAATAGACACAAGAGAAAGCAAGTTAGAAGACAATAAAGTGCGTGAAATGCGAAAAGAAGATCTGAAATCATTGCCTCTCTGGCAACAATGCCAAAATGTTGCAGCTACAGGTTACTACGCTATCGTATTTGGTTTTGAAACATGTCGTTGTAGTTTGAAAGCCAAGAACTCGTGTTCAATAAATAAAATTTAAACCAGAATAGAAATCCCGGGTCGAACTCAAGGAGGCTACGTCAATCTAAATTCGCAATTATATTTTTTTAGGATTTTTGTTGAAAAGCGAAGTAATTACAATGAAGCAATATAAACAATTAGAATAAGAGAGAGGGAGAGAGAACATTCACTTAATACTTCAAAATGTTTATACAATTAAAACAGTGAGAAATTACACTAGAAAGCAGAAAAACTATTACACTAGAAAGCAGGAAAATTCTACTCTAGAAAGTAGGAAAAAGGAATGGGAGAGAGAAGTTATCTTCCTCGACGATCGCTTGCAGGACAAGCTAGACGGGACGACGCCTGGAAGACGAAGGACGGAGCAGGAAGAAGGAGATCGAGGCTGGAAGAACGAGAACGGGGTAGCACATCGTCGTCGTCACGGGATCCACTTCCGAAATGGGGGCAAAAATTTGACTTTATCTCTCGAGGAGCTTCCTCGGTGTGGGACAAGCTTCTCTTGAGCTTTGGAGAGGGAAAGAAGAGAAGGAAGGGATGATAATTTCATATGAAGGGGGTCTCCTTTTATAGTTGCAAGGAGTGAGGGAAATTTGGTCATTTTATGTTGAAAATCATTAGTTCAGGACCTTTAGTGATGGATAAATCCATCACTAAAGGCCTGAACATGGCCGTAGTGGGCGGCGCGCGCACGCCCGCTCGCCTCCTTGCACTTCAACGCTTGTCCATGATCTCTCAATCTCGATCGTTCGATCGTGAGATCGAACGGCTGAGAGCGCATCCTCGCCCGCCTCAACCGTGCGCCTCATCGCGTGCGATGGCGCATTTCCTTACCGCATTAGATGGAGCGTCCAACTGATTGGGTGCACACGGCCGCTCAATCTCCATTGTGCGGTCGATAGCACCCGCTCATCCGCGCCTAATCGAAGCGCTTTGCGATTTCAAACATGCGCCTTGAGGCAGCCAAGCGCTTTATCCACTGCACTACGTGCGTGAATTGGCGAGTGGTGCATTTGCGTGGCGCGAGATTTGGACCGTTGGATCAACATCTAACGGTCCAAATTGCATCCTTCTTTGGCTTCTGATGATGAAGGCACCAGTCTGAGATCCACTCTCAGCCGTTGGATCTTGATCCAATGGCTGAGAAGCGTTGGCGCTAAAGGCTTCAGCGATTGCGTGCGGCTGGTTGAGTGGCTGAGATGGTGCCACGTGGTGCCATCTTGGCCATCCATCTTCTAGGTGATGTAGATGGTGCCATGGGTATCGGATTGAGTCGATTTTTGCACCGTTAGGCTGCGATCGTCGATCTGAATCCATCCGTGTGGTTAGATTTGTCGTCTGAAGTGCAGATTAACACCATCTTGGCCCTTGATCTTCTAGGGTTCCTTAGTCTCTATCTGATGCTACGGATATTCGATTAGGGCGATCTTGGAGTCATTGAACTCCAATCGTTGCCCTGATCAGATCTGTACGGTTGGATCTTCGATTCGAGGCCCCAATAAAAAGTCATTTTGCCCCTGACCATAAAAGGAGACAATTAACCTTCATTTTATTCAGACTAATCTAAATCAAGATGATGCATGCTATGTAATATTTATAGTATATAATGCAATTCTATGCTTAAGAACATGCATAAATAGACATTTTATGTAATATAAACATGTTTACATCAGGTCCTGTAGCACATTATGCAGTCCAAGGAAGATTAAAGGCCAAGGGGAAAGGTGGTGCCAATACAGACCTTAGATGACAAATCCAACTGCACGGATGGATTCAAATCGATGATCGCAGCACAACAATGCAAAAATCAATCCAATCCGACATCCGTGGCATCATCTACAAAGAAAGATGGACGGCCAGAATGGCACCACGTGGCGCCATCCTAACCGCCCGAATCCACCCTCAATAGCCTCCCCTCCTCGAAGGTGTTTCCACCACGAGTACAGAACCATTGGATCGACATCCAACAGCCCTAAGCTCAGCACGTCACCGGTCTCCACCCTCTCATTAAGGCATCCTTAATCTCGGCCGCTAGGTTTCCATCCAACAGCTGAGATCAACTCTTCATTGTGGCCCCAAAAGCGTCTTCTGGACTGAAATGCACTTGTAGTGCATTTGTCGATGAGTGGGTTCCTAAAGAGAAGGTGCAGGTTCAAAGCCCACTGATGAGTCCATTTTAATGGACTATTATTACGCCTAAGTAATTCAATTCTAACATTGTATGTTGGTTAATAATCACATTTGTTCATTAAATGATTGCATGTGTCATTATTTAAGTTTACATTTCTTCTATTGCTTATTATGTAATTATATTTCATGTAGGGTCCCGCAACAGCGCACTCATCTTCTCTAATTAATCTACTCTATCAGCTAATAATCGGGAAGAAGAGGGAGGAGGATCAAATGTGGAAAAGAACAGAGGGGTGGAAAGATATTCCCACCCCCCCACAAATATCTCCACCTACGGCCAATAGAACCCAACAAGCGCTGGCCAAAATTAGCAAGGGATTTGAAAATCCCTTGATTGGCGTGGGGGAGAGGAGTTAAGAGGGGACTTGCACAGGAGAGGAGGGCATCTGGATCGGGGGGTTCTTCTTCCTCTTCCTTGAGGGGAGACCCATCAACCGTGCAACCAGCGTGCACTGTGCACACCGCGCCATCACCGCCCCCTCCACAGCCTACCAGGCGTGCCCGCACCACGTCCTTCAAGCTTGCGCCCAGCGCCGCACCCACAGTCCACCGTGCCCTCCAACCAGCGCTTGCAGGCATTGCACAGCAGGAAGTGCCCGCACCTACACCCGCACCTGCACCCTCTACAGGTGCAGCACTCTCCACTATAGGCGCACCGCATCCAGCGCCATCACCGCTTGCAGGCGCACCCCCTCCAGCGCCCTCCACCACTACTGCCAAGCGCCCGCGCCATCGCCTTCAACCTCTAGTGCCTTGCGCACCCTCTGCAGGCGCTGTAGGCCAACCTTCCCTCACTGCAGGCGCTGCACCGCACCCTCTGCAGGCGTGCACCTGCACCCCCACCGCACTCTCATGCCCTCTGCAGGCATAGGCCAACTTGCCCTCTGCAAGCGCCCGCACTTGCGCCACGCCTGCAGCCACACCAACCGCGCTCGCCCTGCACACCTTGAGCGCGCGTGCGCCCAGTGCACTGTAGCAGCGATGCCACCCGTGCATCCACGTACGGCTGTCTTCTTCCTCTTCCAACAGGCTGGCGGCCATTCTCCTCCGCCCGGCCGTCGCATCACCACCGTTGCGTAGCCCTCGTCGAGGCGCACCTCCCTGTCGACCCTCGTCTCCAACCGTGCTCGGCCGCCCACGTGAGGAAGAGAGAGGAGAAATCCTCAGTTTTCCTCTCAATTAATAATTACATTCAATGCCATTGCCAATTATATATTCATATTTTATTCAGGCTACATTGCATTGATGCACTCAGACTTTCATGAAATTACTTTACTTGTGTTATGTGCAAATTCTACATTGAATTTCAAATCAAATTTACATGCAAGTTGAATTTATATGAAATGCCCTTATACATGCACCATATGCATATTTTTGGAGCTTAATTCCTGACATGAAAATTGCATAACTAACCTTGAACTTTTAAAGATATTGTAAGCTCCATTTAAGATAGCATATTTCTCGCATTAAAGTTGTGGAAGAGTCTGCAAACTGTATATTCCTCGACTCGTGAATTTATTGGTCTATTCCTCCCTGTGGATGTGACATCCTTTATTGTGGTTTAAATTCATATCTATGTTAATTTTTTATTGAGAGATTTTCCATCACATAAAATACAACAACATATCCTTCTATTGCTATCATAATTAAGCGAAACTCTCTCCGTCTGTTTTCCTCTCAATTAATAATTACATTCAATGCCATTTCCAATTACATATTCATATTTTATTTAGGCCACATTGCATTGATGCACTCAGACTTTTATGAAATTACTTTACTTGTGTTTTGTGCATGATTCTACATTGAATTTCAAATCAAATTTGCATGCAAGTTAAATTTATATGATATGCCATTATACATGCACCATATGCATATTTTTGGAGCTTAATTCCCAATGTGAAAATTGCATAACTAACCTTGAACTTTTAAAGATATTGCAAGCTCCATTTAAAATAGCATATTCCTCACATTAAAGTTGCGGAAGAGTCTGCGAACGTATATTCCTCGACTTGTGAATTTATTGGTCTATTCCTCCCTGTGGATGTAACATCCTTTATTATGGTTTAAATTCATATCTATGTTAATTTTTGATTAAGAGATTTTCCACCACATAAAACACAATGATATATCTTTCTATTGCTATCATAATTAAGCGAAACTCTCTCCGTCAAAATGGTGCCGTTGCCAGGGAGGCAATAGACGCAATAGATTCACGTTATAATTTTTGAATATTCTGAGTTGCGCAATCATCTGATCATTTTTTCTATGTGAGGAATCTGACACGATGACAGGTGCAGCAGAGCGACGACATTGAACTTGAACGACGTGCACGGCGGAGATGATCTTTTTGGTGGACCTTGATGCCACCTAGAGGCCAGCAAGAGGAACACGTGGCTCTTGATCCCACACACATAGGCTTACAGAGGAGCCTATTTTTGATTTAGTCAGTATATCTTAGTTATATTTAGTTTAGATAAACATTAGAATTTAATTACTGTCTTTTGGACCGTTGTCGGGTATTTTTGAGAACGTGTTCCCAGTGCCTCTTGGACCGTTGTAGGGTCTTTTGGACCGTTGGCGGGAGCGTATTTTCGGGAGTGTGTTCCCATTTATTTAGATTATAGGATTATTTGAATTATTTGAACTGCATGTTTGTTAGTTAGTTAGATTAGGTCTATTTGTTTATTATTATTATTATTAAAAAAAAAAATCGAACTGCCTGCTAGAAGCTGCATATCTATAGGACGACCATCTAGGATTGAATGAGCAGCATCTAGTTTATTTTTACTGTATTGGATACATTATTGCACGAAGAAAGCTGGAGTAACGTAAGTCTTCTCTTGAGCATCAATTACCTGTCATACATCTGCATTGAACCTAAATTTAAGACCACTAAAGTGCTTGAATCAAATTAATTCAATGGTTACTTTAAAAAGTGGGACTGCTAAGAGGTTGGACTTTAAAATCTGTGACTTAAAATTGTGTGCAAAAGGACCTTATTTGCGAAATTTCAAAACTCAAAACACGATCGTATGTTTGCACACCTGAGATACTGTGCACCTCACACATAAGGTCACTAGATAAATTTCTACCTCTCCTCTTTTGCACCACAAGGGAAGTTAATTGGAAATCAACAAGCCTATCCACCAAGTTACTTCGGTTCCTCGTGTGTGGGCTCGATTCGAGACTTCCATCCCTTGCGAGTAGATTATAGGCACCGGCGAAGGTTGGCCTAGGAAGCGTAATTTATGCAAAACTTGTTTGGCCACCAACTGAACATTTAATTCTAAGACCTACAATCTACTAAAAACAAATCCCACTGAATTTGTGTTTACTTTGACAGTAGAACTCTCTAGGAAGTTTCTGCTTGTATTCTGAATTCTTCTAAATCCTAAGAGAGTTAAAACTGTTTGGCTTAAAGAAATGGATCACCCTTACTCCTATCATTTTGATTATTAGAGTCAATGCTTCCAATCTTTTAACCAGGATCCCACGCCCCGAGTGTATTCATCCTTTGATGGGTACATTGACAATTCATGGGATCATTCTTATTCTTATCCTAGGAGTACTGGCTTGATAACTCCCACTTTTGAGCAGAGCTTAGGAGCAGGATTTTCCAACCCTGAAATCCCTACTTCTATGTAAACACCCAACCCTGCCACCCTTCATGATTTTTCATATCGAGGTTGGACCGATAGCCCTAGGCAACCAGAGCCTGAAATTGACTATCCTCCCCAACCTGATAATAGTAGCCTCTCCTCTTTTATGATAGAAATGCAAAAACAGCAAAAGGAAATGATGGAATCAATGGGAGAGATGTTGAGGAATAGTCAACAGTTAAATGAAGAAATAAGACAGCTTAGCTACACTCTTCCCAATAATTCTGATCCCTAGCTAGATGACCATGATCATGAAAATAATTCAGAGGAACCCAATGACAATATGGATCAAATTTTACGTAGCTATCACTTAGACTCTCCCAATGAAACACGGCCACTAAAGGAGAATGATCATAGTGATTATCCACCTGAGCTATATTGGAGTCAAAAGCAAGGGAAGATGGTACCTCTTGAGGACCTTGACCCCAATGACAGTATTCTCCTTACCCCTACCAACCCAGGTCAAGGTGGTATTGTACCTATCACTTCCCCTATTGATTATTTGGTGTAATCCCATTCTACCCTTAGTGAGACTACTCCTAACCCTCCACTTAGGGAATCAACACCTACCATTCAACATCCTGAGGATTTAAATGCACCCAATGAAGGTAACCCTAAGGGAATGGAGGGTGAATTAGATCAATTTTGGTCTCAGGGATATGAAGAGTCTATTTCAGAAAACGAGGATGCCCCAGTAGAGGAACCTGGACTGAAAATCTGGAGTGAATCACATGAGAATTATTTATTATTTGAGGATTTACCTCCAGAGGATATAAATAATATGGTGAAATCCAGATTCCTCCCTTCTTTTGAGAGTCATCCTCCATCAAAACAAGAGTTGCTATTAGAGGAGGAAAAGTAAAATAGTGAGAAGTCTATGGGAGACTCTTAGGGACAAAACATGTCAATTGAGGATTTATACCCCGATAAGAATAACAAATTCAGTGATATAGGCTTGCTCCAAAATATTAAGACTGATCCTCCTTTGGGAATAATTGAGGATACTGATCCAACTCCTTATGAATCACATATACACCCCGACAAAAAATTGAGTGAACCAAACGAATCCGGGGATGAGCTGAATGATAATGATTCTGACATTTTGACCCTGCCATCAAAGAGTTGTAATTTAGAGTCTACCCTTGATTTAAATATGATTCTGATCATTAATGCTAGCCAGGGTAATGTGCAATTGTCTACAATTATTAGGGAGTGTACACAATCTGAATCATTGTTGGAATTGGACCTGACACCGACTAAGCCCTCATTGGACTTAAGCATTACCTTCCAACACTACAAACAACCCTTATACTCCCTAACCGATCCTTGGCTCAGATCTCTGCTCATGTACATTCTTTTTGGAGAACATATCAGGCTAGTACATCCTTGGGTATAATGGCGAGTGTGGATTGATGCTTGTACTTTTACTCTCGCCATTCAAGGGTTTGAACTATTAATGTTTATATCTTTTAAAACCCGTCCTGCTTTGGAGGATCCTTGTTATTCTCCACTTATTCCATTTCAGGAGGTCCCTTTCCATATTCCTTTTATTATTCCTAGACCTCCTAAGGTAGCCAACGAGGTTCTTCGCTTTCATATCTTCTGGCGAGCATTTGGTATTACATTGCATCATCAGCTCGCCAACATCCGTGGCTACCTTTTTTCTAGGCCCTCACTGTTACGCATATTTTTAGGGCCTAACCTTTTCTGTCTGGAACCTGACTTATAAATTCCTTCTAAGTCTGGCTGCTGACAGAAAATGCAACGCTTGTTGGGAGGCAACCCAGCGGTCTGAATAACAACGTCTTCCAGTGATTTCTTTCCTTTCTCCTCCTGTTTTAATTTTACAATGGCGACATTGTAGGACTTAGGCATAGGGGGGTGCATTTTGCACTTTAGGAAGTATTCATGCATTTAGGTTAGCAGATAAAAAAAAATCTCTTTTCTTGATTTGAATGGGTTAGTCCCTAGCAGAATACCTTTGTCACTGGAGGTTTTTCTTCCTGAATTATTTCTTAAGTTTAGAATCAAGTACATTTATTTCATGTGCACGTAGACTGGGTTATGGATCCCTAAAGAAAACCAATAAACATTTATGGTCTACTGAACCCTTGGACAGTAATAAGGAGTCAGGCATACTATCTTCTAGTAGATCCACCTCATATTTGTGAGAAGAAAGTAGAGAGATTATTGGTGCGCTAAGTCTAGTGCAAGGACTCTTAAGTTTTAGACAATTAGATGATATTTCAGAGTTAGGTGTAGTTTTCGCTCTATGTTTCTATGTGCGTACTTTGTGTGAATTCCTGAGATCCACCAAATAAGGTAGATACACAGAGATTGAGTCTTAGTAAAGCTATGACTATGGTGGATGGTTATGACCATTCTTCATAGAGTCTTCGGCTGAAGGAGGGTAATAGTGTCAAATGTTAGAAATATGCCTGTCCTATCCATTCCTTCCTGGTGCCAATAATAGGCACTTCCACCAAATAAGCCATGCAATTTCCTCTTGACCATCATCATCCCTAATAAGGCCTCATAAATAAAAGTCTGTATCGTGTTGTGTTGATTGAAAAAGAAACAAGAAAAAAGAGAAGAAGAAGAATAAACAATAATAATAATAAAGAAAGAGAAGAGTCCAGGGTTATCGTTGTAACATTGTTTCTGAGGCAACAAAACACCTATCGTGTTCCACCAAATATGACTCATACCTACCTTTCAGTATTTCTGATCACCCGAATATTGGTTGAGGACTCTAACTTAGTTGTAGAGTTATTGGGACTTTAATTGAAGTGTGGATGCTATGTGAGGCCACCAAACAGTGAGTACAATTACTAAATCTGGCGAGATTTGTGATCTCAGAAAGAAAAGAAAGAAAAGAGTGAGCACCTAGGAACATCAAGAGAGCACAGTTGTTTAGCCTCTCTCCGAGTTGACTTGTCTAATAATCTAGAGATCTAGAGTCTATAGTACTAGATTACATGTAGCACCAGATGAGTGTGTGCCACCAAATACAAATCCATTCCACTTGATATCTCTGGCCTAAGCCAAACACCAGGGTCAAATTACAGATTATCTTCTGCTTTATCCCCGAGGGAAGTAGTTGCCTATCCTGACAGCAGTATTTACCAAGGGTGAAGTATGAACTCTCAATGCGAATTGGCTCTTTCACTTGAATCTATTACATTGGCTATTATCACGTCACATTTGTCTGGATCTCTAAAGTTTTGAAATAAGAAAAGAAGAAATCTTCTGATTACTTCTATTATTTTTTATTTTTGCTAGGGACTAGCAAATCTTAGGCATGGGGGTATTTGATGAGTCCATTTTAATGGACTATTATTACGCCTAAGTAATTCAATTCTAACATTGTGTGTTGGTTAATAATCACATTTGTTCATTAAATGATTGCATGTGTCATTATTTAAGTTTACATTTCTTCCATTGCTTATTATGTACTTATATTTCATGTAGGGTCCCGCAACAGTGCACTCATCTTCTCCAATTAATCAACTCTATCAGCTAATAATCGGGAAGAAGAGGGGGGAGGATCAAATGTGGAAAAGAACAGCGGGTGGAAAGACATTCCCCCCCCCCCACAAATATCTCCACCTACGGCCAACAGAACCCAACAAGTGCCGGCCAAAATTAGGAAGGGACTTGAAAATCCCTTGATTGGTGCAGGGGAGAGGAGTTAAGAGGGGACTTACACAAGAGAGGAGGGCATTTGGATCAAGGGGTTCTTCTTCCTCCTCCTTGAGGGGAGACCCATCAACCGTGCAACCAGCGTGCACTGTGCACATCGCGCCATCACCGCCCCCCCCATAGCCTACCAAGAGCACCCACACTATGCCCATCAAGCTTGCGCCCAGCGCTACACCCACCGTCCACCGCACCCTCCAACCAGTGCCCGCAGACGCTGCACAGCAGGAAGCGCCTGCACCTGCACCCGCACCCTCGCCCGCGCCCTCTACAGGCGCAGCACTCTCCACTACAGGCGCACCTCCTCCAGCGCCATCACCGCCTGCAGACGCACCCCTCCAGCACCCTCCACCGCTACTACCAAGCGACCATGACATCGCCTTCCATCTCCAGCGCCTTGTGTGCCCTCTGCAGGCGCTGCGGGCCAACCTTCCCTCACTACAGGCGTTGCACCTCATCCTCTGCAGGCGCGCATCTGCGCCCCCACCGTGCTCTCGTGCCCTCTGTAGGCGCAGGACAACCTGCCATCTGCAAGTGCCCGCACCTGCGCCACACCCGCAGTTCACTCCAGCCGCGCTCACCCTGCACACCTTGAGCGCATGCGTGCCCAGTGCGCTGCAGCAATGTCGCCACCTACTCATCCACGCGCGATTGTCTTCTTCCTCCTCCAAAAGGCTGGCGGCCATTCTCCTTTGCCTGGCGGCCGCCAGCCACTTTCGGCTGCCGCGTCACCACCGTTGCGTAGCCCTCATCTCGGCGCGCCTCCCCGTCGACTCTCGTCGCCAACCGTGCACGGCCGCCCACGTGAAGAAGAGAGAGGAGAAATCCTCTATTTTCCTCTCAATTAATGATTACATTCAATGCCATTTCCAATTATATATTCATATTTTCTTCAGGCCACATTGCATTGATGCACTCAGACTTTCATGAAATTACTTTACTTGTGTTATGTGCATGATTCTACATTGAATTTCAAATCAAATTTGCATGAAAGTTGAATTTATATGATATGCCATTATACATGCACCATATGCATATTTTTGGGGCTTAACTCCTGACGTGAAAATTGCATAACTAATCTTGAACTTTTAAAGATATTGCAGCTCCATTTAAAATAGCATATTCCTTGCATTAAAGTTGCGGAAGAGTCTGCGAACTGTATATTCCTTGACTCATGAATTTATTGGTCTATTCCTCCCTGTGGATGCGACATCCTTTATTGTGGTTTAAATTCACATCTATGTTAATTTTTTATTGAGAGATTTTCCACCACATAAAACACAACGACATATCCTTCTATTGCTATCATAGTTAAGCGAAACTCTCCCCGTCACCCACCACGCCCCCTTTCAACACAGCACACGCTGAGCTGCCAAATACAATCACTCGTTCCTCACCAAGCAGAGTGAGACACGCCATGCGACGCAACTGATGAATGTAGATATGCCGGTGTAGGAACGCATGATCACACGTGCAGTCTGACGCTCTATCTGACGCTCTAGCTAAGCACGCGATCCTCGCACAATCTCGGCCATTCATCCTTGAACCAACAGTAGGGCACGCGTGACAACTGTGGATGCACGCGGATGCCAGCACGAGTGCGTGAGTTGGACCTACAATGACGCTTGAACTAAAGCTTTAGCAACATCCTTACTATCGCTATAACCCATGGTCGTATTTTTCCTCCTCTCCTCCTCTATAAAAGGACCCCTACCCTTCCATTTCTCTTCATCTCTTCCTTTCTCCCTCTCACCACCTCCAAGGCTCTAGAGAGAGCTTGTCCCAAGCCCGGGATGCTCCTCTAGAGTAGAAAATCAAATATTTTTCTCGCTTCTCATCTGCCTTCATGGAGCATCTCGTGATCATCCTTTCACCACCTTCTAGAAGAAGATCCAAGCCCCGACGCCGTCCTACCCAATCCTCCTTCCTCCGACATCATTCTCTTTCCTCCCACCTCTCACCACCTTTGTCCAGGCATAGTTAGAGCGAGTCTTCCACCAAGCAACCAACGAGGGGGATTCTTCTCACCTCTCTTTATCTTTTATTTGCTTTCTAGTGTAGTTTCAATTAGTTGTAATATACATTGATTGATTTTATGAAATGTTTCTCCCTCTCTCTCTCACTTTGCAAGTGGATTAGTTAGATAATTATGTTGTCGATCTGATCTCTTGTCTATTAAAATACCAAAAAAAAATTGCAAAAGAGTAAAACAACAAAAATAAATAAAATCGAAGTGCAAATTCAAAACCAAACGTTCGCCTCCTTGTGGTTGACCTGGGACTTATTTTGAGTTTTGGTATAAATTTTATTTGGTAGCGATATTTTACGACTACAAAGATGGGTTCTCCAAAACCCTAATTTCCATCGTAAAATTTACGCCCATCACCCAGGCTCTTGGAAATTGTATTAATCCTCAAGATTGTTCCAAGATGTCTCATTGGTTTGTGGGTTGGAATATGGGTATTTATGATCAATTTCTTATTGCAACATATTCAGCACATTCACATGTTTTTCAATGACATCCTGGTGTATTTCCCAAAGTGGTGGATTTGTCAAGCATTGTAAACCCTCAATGCTATACAATCCCCACAATTCACTCTACTCCATTATGAGAGCATCCCAGGTTGAATCATGTATCATTAGTGTTAACGTCATCTCGACGTGGTTCATAAGGAGGGTTGTTGTTTCTGGTACAATAACCTGAATGCCACTAAAGGGATCTAAGGTCTTGTCCAATTCTTCCCTATGCCTAAGGGCAACCTCGATCATGTTCACTTTTATGCTCAAACGAGAATCAAGTTTATTGAATACTTTTCCTATGTTGTTAGGGTGCATTTCTAAATCAATTGGTGGATCAGGATGAAGAATCAAATTTAGATCCAAATTAATTTGATCAAATCAGATTTCACCCACAAGATCAACTCTAATGGAGTCCTCTAGGTCAAACCTAGGGACCTCTCCTCTGTGTGTGCACTGATAAGCTCATATTTGTGAGCTTATTAAATATCTAAATGCCTAAACATTAGGGTAACACATCCATTTATTTAGCATGCATTAGGATGTAAATAGATTAATTTATATTTTTGATTTAATTACATAATTCATGCATTGCATTCATAATTAAAGGCATTGACTTAGAATGGCATGTAAATTAGGTGCATTACATGCATTATTTTAATTAACGTAGAACTTAAGGATTTGTGTATAAATAATCTTAATATAATATTTTATTAATTTTCTCCTTCTTCCGCAGGTAACCGCCCCACTTCCTCCTGCAACCATTCAATCCTCACAGTTGCTAGCATTCACTTGGTGGAAAGAGTGGATCTCCTCTCGCCTACTTGGATTTCAAATCCTTGTAGCCATAGCTACAAAGGACAAGGAACGGCTGCCATTCACAGGAGGCCTTCATCCCCACTCCTCACCATGCAGAGAACTTGTTCTCTTCTGCTCCACTACCACCAGCCTCAACCACGGCGAAGCTTCACCACCATGGGCGTGCAAGGTGACAGCATGCACCGCCATTGCAAAGCTCCATATTACAATCGCTAGATCACCCCCCCTCGACGACTGCCACTATGCACCTTCCCATTCACTTAAGACATCCGGGAACTTTCCCAAATGTCCAAAGTCCTTGCCTTTGTCCATGCCATCACGCCTTTCCTACCTGAGCGCATCTTCCCTTCCACGCACAGCCCACGCAACCACCCTCCAACACCACCGCGCGTAGTCACGTGACGCCCTCACTTCGCTCCCTCGTCATTCCCACAGCAGTGCCCCTAGCAGTAGTACCGTGCGTGCCTTCAGCTACACCTTCACAGCACACATCACGCCCTCAGCGCTGTGCCCCCTTCCTACGCGCAACAGACAGCACACCACCGCATGCACTCCTTGAGTAGGTCCGCTCCTACAGACGCAACAACAGCCAACATTGCCATGCCTGCAGCATGCCACAGTAGCAACTGCGTTCCACCAGCTCCTCACCCCATGCGGCCAGCAGTAGCAGCAACTAGGTTCGTCGTGCTTCCCCGCGTGTGTGCACACGCCTCCACAGCAACAGCCAACAGCCACCACTGAAACCCACCTTCATCGTAGCCCCATATCGCTGGCTCCGGCCGCCTTGCACTTCGCCACAACCACCATCGTGAAGCCCTCAGTCTAGAGATCTTCCCTTGAGCTTCGCATCGTTGGCCTTGGTCTCCTCCTTACGCATGGACAAGGGAAGCCATTCCCCTATTTTGCTACAGTAAATGGAGTATTAGTTATTACATTTACATGCCTTTGAGAACTTCATATTTTTAGTTAAATATTGGAAGATATATTGTGGCATTTGCTGGCTTGCCTCTCTACTCTTCTCTATTTCTCCTACATTCTTTTTATATCTCTTCCTCCATCTTATTAGTCTCACCTAATTTAAATGTTATACTATATTAGTGAGAAAATGTCTAGTAGTGATAGATTTGCAAGAGGGGATTTTTGTTTTATGAATATTTTATTATGTTAAATTTATAATCATATCCTTCATCTTTCTCATAAATATGATTCCAATTTTATCTCATATTGATTTCTTAACCTAAAGTGGATTTTAGCTGGATTTCTGGGAGAAGCAAATAGCAAACATTTGATTTCAACAGTAGCAAGTTTTAAATAGGCCATTGCTTCCCTGTGGATACGACTCTCTCCTAATTGAGTGGCTATTTTTATTGTTTTGATTAGCGGGTTTCCACCACTAGCATACTACAACACGACATTCTTTATGCAAAACAACGAAAGCGAAAACTAACTTATCATTGACTAAAGAAGATATGAGGGATTGGATGTGTATTGGATCCAATCAAGACACCCAAAAATTTTGGATGACTAAGGTTGTTTGAGGCAAATGAGCCTCTTGGTCAAAAATCCACACACCTGAGAATTACTTGGGCAACCAAGAAGGGAGAGTCCCGCAAAGACCCCTACACGATAAAGCATCCCCACTGGATACAAGGTTTCTCCCACCAGACCATCCTTGTCACTGCAGTTCCAAGTAGACCGAAATGTGCGAATTAAGACCTAAGTCTACCAATTTTAGCCCTAATTATGCCTTGAATTTCACTTGATTTAGAAGTTATTTCAAATTGTGACGTAATTTGTAGGTTGATTGATTCACAAATTGAACCAACTTCACCTAACATATCCTATGGGAAAGAATGAAATTTGGGTTAGAGCACCCAAATCACCCTAATTTGGATCTCAACAGGTTATTAGGTCCCAAGTTTTATAATTCAAGTAAATTTAGAGCCTTGATTTTAGGATTTACTTGGTTATATCATTTCAAACAAGTGCTTGGTTAGCACACAAATGCAGGAAGATAAATTTCCCTAATTGTAGTCATGTATGTACTAACACTTCAAAAGCCTAATGTGGAAACCCTAATTAGCTCTAGTTCCAAGTCCAATTTGAATTCAAATATGACACCTTGGACTCAAATAAGAAAGTGAGTAATCCAAGATGTGAAATTTTAGTGCAAATCCCTAATAGGTATAGGAAGTAAGGATGGGGAATCTCTGATCAAATCACATCAGCATCAATCTAATTTCAATTAATCTCGCAAATCAGGAAATTCTGCACCTTTAAATGACACTACTAGGAAAGTAAGGCAAGTGGATCCTAATTGATTCATTTCCTTTTTCTCTTCAAAAGATTAGGAGGTGATTAGGGAAGAAGAGAAATTTTACCTGCCCCTAGAGTGGCTGATTGCGTGGAAGATCTCCTCCTAATTTACCTCACACAACAAAACAAAGCCGATAGGGCAAGTTAGAAATCAACTCAATAATTGAATTGCCCCGACAGTGGCTAATTGAATTTCATGTTGCTCCCTAGCAACTGCACCAGAATGTTGTGTCAAAAATCGTCCTAGTTTAGAAAAACATTACGCCGTAGTATAGAGACCAAATTCAATACGACATTTAAATTTATAAAGCTCGAAAAGCCGTGAGTTCCAAGGTCGTTCGCAGGGAGCAAGTCTACCGATTCAATTCATTAATCACAACAATCAGAAATAATAATGCAATGGTTATTCAATCACAAATATAGTAATCAATTAATGCTCAATAATGTATCTCAAAGTTAAAATAAAAGTGGTAAAAATTGGTGGTTGAAACCACGAAATATCCCCAATAGTTAAGCACAATATTTCAAATTTTCCAACAGTACTCCAACCAATACCAGAGTCAACTCCTTCAAAGATCAAACATTGGACCCAAGCATCAAATGGCTTAAGTAACAAGACAAGTAGCTCTGAATTTGCATAAGTGTTGGCACGAAACCCAAGGTTCTACAGTGGAAAACCCTTCTTCCTTCCCTAAGAATACCCTTCTCTCTCTGAACCGGGTTTAGGATAGTCAGGTTGGGTAAATGGGTCAAGGTCTAGGCCTGCATGCATGTGGGCATGGGTGAGGGTGCGCAATCAATAGTGAGGGGACCTCACCCCCAGTGTCTAAGGCAATAAGGCATAACACTAAATGCATTATGCATGTATTTCCAAATTAACACCCACCAATGTGGGACTAGAATCAAGCTTCTCCTTCATGCGTTATGCTGTGGAAACTCTTCTCAAATTCACGTTGCTGCTAGGTTGCTTCCTTCAATTGAGAGCCTAGATGACTCCACAAGGTCTATCGCGTCTTTTGGAAGTGGTGAGGTGGTGGCGTATGGTCGGAGCGTGGCGGACGATAGTGGCGAACAACGGAAGTCCAGTGATATACCTGCATGTCAAATACAGGCTTAATGCCCTAGTTAAAGCATTCAAGAGCGTCGCTATGGGGTGAGGAGTGTGATGGTGGGGTTAATTTGGTGAATGGTGGCATCTAGTGATCGATCGAGGTTGGACAAGATGATGGTGGAGTGGGTTGGTCGATTGGGGTTTTAGGTCACCAGAGGTCCCAATAAACATGGGGCTTTTGGTCGTGGAGGTGAGTGGAAGGTAGTGGAGTGGTTGGGGGTGAGTTTGGTGGCATGTAGTGTAGTGGCAACCATGCCAGAGGTGTGGTCGGAGATGAGGAAGAAGTCAGAGAGGGGGAGATTGAAATATAACCTAAGATCTAAACACCTAAAATTAACCTAGAGACTAAGAGGGAGAGAGAGAACCTAATTATTGGTTGAAGGAGGTAGGAAACCGTGGCGGCTTACCTCATCGGTCACGGGGAAGGTGAAGTCTCCAGTGGAAGGAGTGGTGAGGAAGAAAGGGGTAGGCAACTCCTACTATGGCTGGGGAGGAGCAGAGGTAGGTTAGGAAGACGGAGGGCCAGTCAATTTGACCATTAGCCGACTTAACGAAGGGGTTGAGGAGGCTCACCGAGGTCGCATTCGAAGGTGGCCGGAGAAGAGGAAGAGGTGTATTTGGGCCTCAACGAGACTGAATTGATCGTGGAATGTTGGGGAGCATAAAAAGAGCTCATATTCAACTTCTAATTGGAAGATTTCATGAATTTGAGTCGAGCTTTTTAGGAAACATGACCCCTGATTTTTGCAAGCTTGCTAGGGTTCTAGGATTCGAGTTAGGACTTGGAATTGAGTCCAATGAATTCCCCATGATCTGAACACCAATCCCTCCAAATTTGGATGAATTTGGTGCTGATTTGAGAGAGATCTACTCTCTTGAAGATTGGCCTAATGTGTGTTCACACAATGGTGGCAAGGACTATTTTTTAAAGGTGACGAGAAAGTTAGGGGTCATCTGGTAATAAACTTGAAACCTAGGGTTATGGATGTGAGAAATAGAGTTTTTAGGGACTAAAATGCAAACTAGCTCATGATGGACTCTGATTGGGCTCAAATTTTTCCTTTAACCTAAGTTAGACTCAATGAATCTAATGGTGAACTTCGATTTGAGTTTTGACCATATTTTACTAGGAAAATTGCACAGGAGCCCAAATCAAGGCAAATTCCTATCTGAATCTCTATTCTAGGTCAAAATGGGTTTAAATGGTCAAAGTAAAGGTATTAAACCTATTAAAATATTTTTAAATGACTTTTAGGAAGTTTAGATTGATTTTATCCTGATCAAAACCTTTTCAATTCAGGTGTGGCTGATAATTAAGGTTTTTAGTCTTATTTGAGTCCTCGAAATACGTGAAACCCTGATTTAGTCAATGTGAGTCCACTTCTTAGTATTTTATGTTCATTTGAACTTCAATTAACCCCTAAGTCATCCCATGATTAATCTGCATTTGTGATGTGCCACTAAAACAACAGAATTATCCCTCTTTTCTTATCTTCTCATATCATATTAGTGCAAAATTGTGATCCTTAGATGATTATTTAGGAACATTTATTACTTGATTCTAACTAAATTTAGTTATGATGAATGATGGAGTTACCATCATACCCCCGTGCTTAACTTTTGCTCACCCCTGGCAAAATCTTATGGAAAGAACTAGATCTCTAAACCACATTTCTGATGTTTAGATGGCTGTTTGTGCCTTTTCTCTAGAAATCATATTAGAATACCAAAAATAAGCCTAGAGGTACTGAATTACCAGCCAAGATCTAGGATTAACCAGCCTCAGCCTTGGTTTACCACGAAGATTTTTAGGGCTCGCAAAAGCTACCTAGAGTTTGGTTGACCCCACCGGTTAAAGCACCTGTGCATATACATAGCAATGTTAAAGTTTAGTTTGCTAGTGCATTTTTTATAAGAGATATAGAAATGGATATTTATTTTTAGAATTTTCTCTCTATTTTTTTTATATTCCCCTAAATCCAACATCGGATTGGCTCTAAACACGATCTGTATCAGATTTCATGTCCCTACCATCAATCCTCGAAGGCTCCCTGGCTTTCGATGCTTCAGGATAGTGACATATCCGACATCATCAATCATAATAAAGTACTATTTTCAGGCTTTTGACCTCGGCAACGGCGTAAAAAATATGATCTAAAAAATCATCTACATGTTAAAACAATGTTTTAATGCTGTCTTTATTGTAGTATAGTCATCACAATGCAAACAGATGTCGCATCATTTTATTTATTTATTTATTCCTGGTTTATTCCAGGTTTTCATTGAGAGGTAATTATTGATATACATCACTCTCTATGTTCCAAAAATACGTTTTTATTCCAAAAATGTCAATTATATTTACAAAATGAATTAATGAATCAAAGAATGAAAGAATTGGTCAATTATGTACAAAAGAATCAGTTAATATGTACTACAATGCCTTAAACATATTTACAATTAAACAGGCATCAAAAATCATGTATGATTACTCTATATTAGTTATGTAGAACTAATCTAAATAATACCTAAGTATAGGTACAAAAATAACTACTAATGAACACTAAACTAAATATGCTAACATATAATATTAACTCTAATAACATATATTATATATAATACAACATACATATGTGTCGCTATATCCTCAGTAAAAATGTTTACAACTCAAGGCAAAAGATCTACTTTTACTAACATAAATATATATTTACAGTGACAAATACATACGTCACCAACGCCTTAAACAAACAGTATCTTACTCTATTTATATATATTTATATATATACATATTACATATGTATATGTATACATTATATATACATATTTTATTTATCATACATATACATATATATTATATTATATACTTATATACATACTATATGTATACATGTATACACACTTACTAGTCAGCCTAAGGTCTTCAACACTTAGCCAATTCTCTTCCAACTCTCTCAACACTTAGCCATTTCCACGTTCCTCTCCCTTCTCTTCTTCTTCTAACACTTAGCATTTTTAGGTTCAACTCTTTCAACACAGCACTTGAGTCACTGTTCACTTAACAAAAAATTTGATTTCTTTTAGTAGGCGGACATAGCTTTTCGTGGTATACACAGCACCCCAATGGGGTGGAACCAAACCACTACTAAGACAACCCATAATTTCTTTAAGGTTTATTTTAAGTCATTTCATTTCATGCCCCATACAGGCCCAATAGGCCCACAGCACAGTGCATAGGCCCTCGACCTCCGCTCTATTCAGATAGGGGAAAGGTATAAGGGTGAGGTGGCGACTAGCACTCATGATGACTGGGTAGCCATCTCACCAAAATCATTTTATACCATGCAACTCATTCCACAACCACCGATGTGGGACTATCGCCGAGGTGAAATTTAGCTGCTTTCGCATTGCGCTGCGAAAGCATTCTGATTTAATGACTCATGACCTTGATTTGAGAGCCCTATTAAGATCTGATTTCAAATTAAATTATATGGATGTAAAACCCTTACATAAGTTACTCAATTGTATCATTAATTAACAAAAATAATTTATTTAAATGTATATTAAAATTAGTTAAAGTTAGAGGTTTATACGCATTAAATTAAGGGATAATTTCTTAATTAATGTACAAATTTATAAATTAATCATGAAATTAACTTTATAATTAGTCAATTTATATAATAAGGTATTTATTATACATTTTAAATTTATTTTAGAGCCTTTATTTTAATTTATTTACATTTGAATACACATTATAGATAGATATATACATATTTTAGTTATAGATACTAATATAAAGTATAAATATATTATAAATAGGGTGAAAATATTTAAAATTAATATATATACATTTATAGTATAAATTACTTCAGTAATAACTTAATTTACTCTTTTATTTTATTTTAAGTTAATAGTTTACCTAATTAAATTAATAACTTAATTACCTACAATAAATACATAATTAAATAAATATACTAGTATCATACAGTATATAATAATTAGCTATGTGTGTATGTACTGTAATAGATATGGTTATATGGATGTACATAGTTATTTTTAATTACTTAGGATTATATACATTTAATCTAATATAAATAAATATATAATTATATAATAAAGTATAATATGCAATAAATCATCCTAAATGCTTATTTAAATATATATAATACAATTATAAGTTATTTATGTACATTATTTATATATATTACAATATTTACATATAGCGTAGTATTTTTTTGAAGAAGGAAAGCTATTTGAATTGATAGCCATCTAGAGATTTTATTAAGGAAATAAAGAAAAACCAACATACATCAGCTCCTCCAATGCCATATGAGAGCCTAACACTCATATACAATTCATACCGTATTAACAGGTCTCTTCTGAAAAAGACAATCATTTCTCACACGACACACAGCAAAAAACAGCTGCCATGGAACAATGCGGTCTCCCACTCCTAATAAAATCACCCCACATGTCCTCCCAAACAGGTAGCCCACCACCATAGACACTATTCCATATGCAGTCAGTAACCACACACGAGAAGAAAATGTGTCACCCATCATCTATCTGAGAACTATATAGGTGACATGTTTGAGCAGCAACACCCATTCTTCGATTTCTCAAGTTGCCAGTAATGAGCCCATCCCTCCTACAAAGCCACAAAAATATTCGTACCTTCAACGGAATTTTAAGCTTCCATAACTCTACACATATGGCATCAGCTTCTTCATTTCGTATCCTTGTTACCATTTGTTCATAGGCCTTGGCAGATGAAAAATCTCCCATCCATCTATATGTATCAGTACCCCCCATCGGCTTGAAAGCTTGTAGATCCTGTAGCAGGCGTGATCTCTCCCCTCATGAGTGACTCCCCTTTCTACAGTCCATCTCCAATATCTCCCATCTATTCTCATCTTCATCCCAAAAGTGTGTAACTTTAGCCTCTCTGTCAACAGCAAGACCATAGACACATAGGTGCTTTTGGTGCGATAGTCCCAATGATGTCCAATTTTCTGACCAGAACAGAAAGGATTATCCATCCCCATATACTGGTTGGAATAGATTTCAATTCTCCTTCATAGCCACCACCACTGAATTCCAGAAAGGTGACGCCTTTGTGGGAAAAAATCTATTCACCACAGAATGTGAGTCAACATATATCCCTCTGATCACCTCCGCCTATAGTTTATTCTCCCCTTGAAAAGATTTTATTACCCACTTCAACAATAATGAATCATTAAACTCCTTCAGGGACCTAATTCCCAACCCACCCTGCTCCTTAGGGATACACAAATTGTCCCATTTTACTGGTTGAAAGAATCATCCCTCATGTTTTGCCCCTTTCCAAAGGAAACATTTCCTAATCATATCCAGCAGCTTCTAGATTGCTTTTGGAGCTCTGAACACAAAAAAAATGAAGACTGGCATCGCAGTGATGATAGAATTTAAAAGGATCAATCTCAACCCTTTTGATAGATATTTACTGCTCCAGCACTCCAACTTTGCTGAGATTTTCCCAAATAGGTAGCTCCAGTCACTCTGCTTCATCTTCCCACTCCTCAATGGTAGACCGAGGTAGGTAATAGGTAGGGAGATGATTGGTGTGTGCAATGTCTTTGATAATTGATGTCACACATCTCTGTTCGATCCAAAACATACAATAGAGGATTTTTCCCCATTCAATTTTAGATCTAATATCTTCTTAAAAATAGTCACCATATGATGAAGGATACATGCCTCCCGCACACCACCCTCTACAAAAATAACTGTATCATCCACATACTAGAGCACTAGGGCCAAGGCCTATCTATTTGAAATAGCATACACCTTGATCATCCCGATTTTCGAAAGCTTGAAGGTGAAGCGAGCTAAGGTATCCACTGCCAAGTTGAATATCAATGGTGCCAATGGACATCCCTGTCTGACCCCACATCTAGGCTGAATCCAAACACCACATGGTCTACCATTGATTAATGGGGAGCAAGTAGAAGTAGTAATGCATATTTTCATCCATCTAATCCAAATGGTTGGAAAACCTCTTCGCATAAGTACCTCCCACAGGTACGACCAAGAGATTGAGTTGTAGGCTTTACTAAAGTCGACCTTTGATGAGAGCCTCATCATAAGCCATAACTAGCTCATTTTGACCTAATAAAGAGAATAAAAGCTCCTACATAACCTAGAAGAGGGCCTACCTAATTGAAGGAATAAGTGTTCTGAGAAGAAAATATGAAATAAAGGTTAAAACTGCAATTTTACCATTGCAGTTCATAAATGGTATTTATCAGAGATAGAGCATAGGTAAAATGGTCTAAATGAGATAAAAAGTGGGTTAAATCAATCAGAAATGGGTTCATGTGCAATCTAGGAATTAAATGACATTTGGTAACCCTAAAACAGACCCGCTTAATTCAACAAAGTTCCTGTTAGGATAAAAATCAATTAAATCCTCTAAAATTCATGGAAAAATATCCCCTAGGGTTTAGAACATTTAAATTGGCCTTTGGAACCTAGTTTGACCTAGATTAGGGTCCTAGCTCATCAACTAACCTAATTTGGGTTTTTACGTAAAATGTCCTATCAAATGTGGTCAAACCTAAAATCCAACTTCACCATTGGATTCCTTATGTCCAAATTAGGTTTGTATCAAAATTTGGACCTAAGGGTAGGTCATCTTGACCTACTTTGCAATTTAGTACACCCAATCACATTTTGGTCCCTATCTTTTGAAAACCATCACATAGACCCCCTAGCTTCCTCACCAATCTTACAATCAGGTCCCTCCGCCATTATTGGGGAGAGATCCTACTTCAGCGAGGATTAGAGAGGGAATACTCTCTGATCCCTCAGAGATCCCCTCCTAGAATTGGAAGGGAGATTCTCTGAGGAATCCCCTTCCATCTAAGCCCGATCATGATCCCAGATTTGCACCCAATCTCTCATGCGAACGCGTGAGAGATTTGGGTATCTAACCACCTTCCATCTCCGATGAGACGTCTGTGACAGAAGACGTGCCCTCCACACACCAGAAGCATGGCCAGCACCTATAAATTAAACCCTAACTTCGACCGCACCTCCTCAGCTCGACTTGGCTGGGATTCCACCTCAAATTCATCTCCTTCTTCGGCCAAGGGGTCCAGCAAGCTCCGGTGAGCCCCCTTCCTCTTCCTCTTCGCTCTACCATAAAACCAGTGGCAGAGCCGTCCTCCTCATCCTCCTCCGCGTCGCGCAACACCCGCGCACGTTGCCCTAGCCCCGTCGTCGCTGCCATCTTCCCCCACTGGACGTCTGCTTCTCCGACTATAGCAGGTACTGCCGGCCGCCTCCTCGTCCCCTTCGTCCCTTTAGTTAGGTTAAAACTCTTCTTCTCTACCCCCTCTTTCATCTCCCTCATTTTATTTCATCAAACATCCCTCGACCGTCGCTGTTCACCACCACCTTCCTCATCTCCGGCCACCCTCCGGCGAGACGCTCCCATCGCTCTGCAGCCCCACACGCCTCACCGACCATCGCATAACCTCCGCCTCACCTCACTGAGTAACCTCCGCCCATCCATAGTCCCTCTACACCTACCCAACAGCCCCCTGAACACACCCACCCGTCCGGCCACAGGGTGACCTAGGCACGCATGCCTAGGCCACCCAAAGGCCTGGCACCTAGTGCTTCACCTTCGCCATGACACAGCGAAGGTCCCCCGGTGATCTGATTAAGCCACGAGACTCTTTTCGTGTCTGATAGGTTTCACGCCCCGGCCGCCATTGACAGTAACTTGAAGAAGCTCCAAGCTCGCTCCAGGTCACAGGACTGCAGGGCTCTAGGAGTAGCTGACTCGGGGAGGTATTGCAAAGACTTTTGCTCCAGCAAGAGGCGCTGCAAAGTCCGCAGCTGTGGCAATTGAAGGATGGACTCCTGCAGGCGTGCGTGAAGTAGAGGTGGAAGATTAGTCCCACATCGTTAACTTACAAAGCGCTGGCGTGGCTTAAATTGATTTTGTCATACCAACTCGTTGCCTCCGAGTGCACTTGGGGTGAGGTCCCTCACCACGCAGATCTGGCGACCCGACCCAACCCTGTCCTGAGCACTCCTCGTGCACCACCCTCATGCCGGTGCGCCTGGACCTGGGCGCGAGATCCGACCCGTTTATCCGGCTCTGTGAGAGTGTGCTGAGAGTGGTTAACATAGAGAGAGAGATGCGCAGGTGCGGGCAGCGGGTTAGGTTTTGCTTTGCTGTGGTTTGTGCAGGGAAGGAAGGAAGAAGCCAACACTTAGCCGCTAAGGAGAAGAAGCAGAAGGAAGGAAGCCTTCGCAGAGGAAAAAGAGAAGAAAAGGAAGAGGTGAAGGAAAAAGGGAAGAAGAACTGAAGAAAAAGAAGAAGAGGAACTGAAGGCAAATAGAAGTGAAGCAAAGGAAGCAGAGCCAAGGAAGAAGGAGAAAACTCGTAAGGAGAAAGATACTGCAGGAGAAGAAAGAAGCAAGGTGGAAGAAAATAAGAAGAAAAGAAGCACTGCAGAAAAGAAAGAAGAAGCTCAAAGAAGAAGAAAGGAAGACAATCAGAAGAAGAAAAATAAGAGAAGGGAAACACATTTTTAAGACGTTTGATCCCATGATCAGACGTCCAATTTCTTCTTTTTGCCACAATTACTTTTCAAACTCATGCATGTATATTTGAATTACATTTTGAGTAATTAAGTGTTCAATTACATTCTTGAGATTAGTAGTAAATTCCAATTGCTCCTTGTGTTTGACCTCAGATACTTAGGTTTTCGAGTAATAAAACTTTTATTTGTTGACGACGCTTGATCACCTATACTACGACGTAATTAACTGTTAAAACATGATCGAGAACACATCAACAACCTTCCAGAAGAAGAGCTATCAGTCTGAACTCACTAAATCTCACAACCCCAAGCTTCTTAGGAAGAGAAATAAATAAGACCTATTTAGCTTATCAAAGCCACTATTCCACTCTTGGAATTCGCAGAGCACCTCCATTACTTCCCCCCTCACCACCCGCCAAAATTCCTTGTAAAAGAATACTTGGAACCCATTAAGTCCTAGGGATATTCCAAGTTGAGGTCGTTGATAGCATCAAGCACTTACTACTCTGAAAATGGGGTCACCAACCTGTCAGCCTGCACATCATCCACCCTAGGATATTCCATTGCCACCGTTCTCCATGCACATTTGATTGGGGCAGTGGAAAGACCACGAAAATAAGCCACCGCTGCAGCCCGAATATCTGGCATGGAGGTAAGTCTTTGATTTCCTGAGAGAATGGATGAGATAAGATTGGTATGTCTCCTCGAACTGCCGTTTGATGTAAACACGTTTATATCAAATAAGCCGTCTATTTGTGCATGTTCTTAGGCATATAGTTGCATCATATATTATAAATATTGCATAACATGCATCGTCTTGCATTTAGGTTAGATTGTATAAAATTTAGGTTAATTGTCTCTTTTTATGGTTAGGTGACAAGGTGACATTTAATCAAGGCCTCAGATTGAAGATTCAACCACACTGATCTGATCAGGGTGACGATCTGAGTTCAACGACTCCAAGATCACCCCAATCAGACTTCCGTAACATCAGATGTAGTTCGAGAAACATTAGAGGTCAAGAGGCCAAGACGGTGTAAATATGTATATCAGATGACAAATCCGACCGTAGGGATGGATTCGGATTGACGATCGCAGCCCAGTGGCATGAAAATCAGTCCAATCCGACACCCGTGGCACCATCTATGTTGAAGCACGCTGAACTCGATCGTGTTTTAACAGTTATTGCGTCGTAGTATAGGTGATCAAGCGTCGTCAACAAATAAAAGATTTTGTTACTCGAAAATCGGAGTATCCGAGGTCGAACACAGGGAGCAATCGGAATTTACTACTAATCTCAAATGTAATTGAACACTCTAATTTACTCAAAACTTTAATTAAATATGAATGTATGTGGTTAAAAAGTAATTATGACAAAAGAATGAAATTGGACGTTTGATCTTGTGATCAGACGTCTTAAAAGTGTTTCCCCCTCTTCTTTTGCTTGCTTTCTTCTACAGCCTTCACTTTGCTTCTTTCTTCTTCTTGTGTTGGCCTTCTTCTTCTTTCTCTGTAGTCTCTCTTCTTCCTTGTCTTCTCTCTTCTGCGAAGGCTTCTTCTTCCTTGGTCTTTTGTCTCTTCTCTGCAACCTTTTGCTTCTTTTCTCTTCTATCTTCTTCTTCTCTTCTCTGCAGCCTTTCTTCTTCTTCTTCTGCCTTGCTCAGTCTCTTCTTCAGAGTTCCTTCTTCTTCTACTCCTTCTCTTCTCCTTCCTGCGGCTAAGTCTCTTCTCTTCAACTCTCAACCTGCCTGCACAAGGAGCAAAACCTACCCCTTTCCCTCTACCCGCACGTCTCTCTCTCTCTGCAAATCGCTCTCAGGACACTCTCCCAGAGCCGCGGGTAATCGGGTCGGGCTTCGCATCCAGGACCAGGCGCACCGACGTGAGGGTGATGCGTGATGTGTACTCAGATAGGGTCGGGTCGGAGCCCGACAGATCCACGAGATGAACCCGCGGACGAGGCGAGCGTGCGTTGGGTGAGGGACCTCACCCCTGTGCGTTCGGAGGCAATAAGCGTATAACACAAAATCAATTTAAAGCATACCTATGCGCTGTAGATTGCCGATGTGGGACTATTAGTCCTGCCCCACTCTCACGCGCGCCCGCAGAACCTTCGTGCAATTGCAACAACTGCGACCTCTATTAGCATTGATTTCTGGAGCAACGATCTTCGCAAGACCTGCCGCAATGCGCAGCACCTGAAGCCTGGACGTCCTGAAGCCTGGAGCAAGCTTGGAGCTTCTTCAATTGTCGTCAATGGTGGCTGCAGCTCCGATCCTGTCGTGCATGAATACGGCCTATTGGCCTAATCAAACCACCTGCAGACCTTCGTCGTGGCACGGTGAAGGTGGTGTGACGTGCAGCAGGTCACATGGCGGCCTAGGCGTGCGTGCCTAGGTCGTCCTGTGACCGGAGGTGTGGGTGTGTTCAGGGGGCTGTTGTGGAGGCGTAGAGGGATGGTGGATGGGCGGAGGTTGCTCGGTGAGGTGAGACGGAGCCTCTGAGTTGGTCGACGAGTCGTGCGGGGCTGCGGAGCAACGGGGGCGACTCGCCGAAGGTTGGTCGGAGGCGAGGAAGATGGCGGTGGTTAGCGACGGTCGAGGGTCGATTGATGAAATAAGGTGGGGGGAATGAAAGAGGGGATAGAGGAGAATAGTTTAAACCTAAGTACTGGGACGAAGGGGGACGGAGAGGCGGATAGCTGTACCTGCTGTCGTCGGAGAAGAAGCTGCCCAGTGGAGGAAGACGGCAGCGACGACGGGTCTGAGGCAGCGTGCGCGGGTATTGCGCGACACGGAGGAGAATCAGGAAGAAGTCTCTGCCACTGGTTTTGTGGCAGAGCGAAGAGGAAAGGAAAGAAAAGCTCGTTGGAGCTCGCTGGGTACCCTGGCAGGGAAGGAAGAGACGAATCTGAAGTGAAAACCTAGCCAGGTCGAGCTGAAAATGAGCAGCCGGGTTTGGGGGTTCTTTTATAGGCATTGGGCAATGTGTTCAGAGCTTGGAGGGCACGTATCCGTCTCCGACGGCTCGCCGGAGAAGGAAAGTGGGTGGATACCCAAATCCCTCGTGCGTTCGCACGAGAGATTGGGTTCACAGAAGAGATCGTGATTGGCCTTAGATGGAAGGGAATTCCTCAAAGAATCTCCCTTCCATTTCTGGGAGGGGATCTCTGAGGAATCAGAGAGTATTCCCTCTCTAATCCTCGTCGGAGAAGGAATCTGCCCTAACAATGGTGGAAGGACCTGGTTGCAAAGGTGGCGAGGAAATTAGCGGGCTCTCTGCGATTATTTCAAAAGATAGGGACTAAATTGTGATTTGGGTGTACTAAATTGCAAAGTAGGTAAAGATGACCTCCCCTTAGGTCCAAATTTTGGTACAAACCTAATTTGGACCTAAGGAATCCAATGGTGAAGTTGGATTTTAGGTTTGACCTCGTTTGACTGGAAATTTTGCGTAAAAACCCAAATTAGGTTAATTGAAGAGCTAGGACCCTAATCTAGGTCAAACTGGGTTCCAAAGGCTAAATTAAGTGTTCTAAACCATAGAGGATATTTTTAAATGATTTTTGGAGGGTTTAATTGATTTTTATCCTGACTGAAATCTTGTTAATTTAAGCGGGTCTGTTTTAGGATAATCAAATGTCATTTAATTCCTGGATTGCACATAAACCCATTTCTGATTGATTCAACCCACCTTTTATCTCATTTAGACCATTTGACCTATGTTTTGCCTCTGAGAAATC
Source organism: Thalassia testudinum (assembly GCA_037157565.1). Lineage (NCBI taxonomy): Eukaryota > Viridiplantae > Streptophyta > Magnoliopsida > Alismatales > Hydrocharitaceae > Thalassia > Thalassia testudinum. The sequence goes on from JAZHRO010000031.1 coordinate 200,540,765, forward strand.
CCTTTTATGTATTGCAATGGTAAAATTACAGTTTTAACCTTTATTTCATGTTTTCTTCTCAGAGCACTTATTCCTTCATTTAGGCCTTCTACTAGGTTATGTAGGAGCTTTTATCTTCTTTATTGGGTCAAAATGAGCTAGTTATGGCTCATGATGAGGCTCTCATCATACCCCCATGCCTAGCTTTTGCTAGTCCCTTAGCAAAATTTCAAGGTTTTAACTTCTGTTCTAGACCCTGAGTGTAAGTGCTTTTCTTTTTCTTTTGTGATTAGGTATGAATGCCGACAATAGGCCTAGTGGTATTCAAGTACCAACCAAAATCCAAACCTGTTCCGCTTTAGCCTCAGTCCTTCGCAAAGGTTTCTAAGGCCCACAGAAACTAACCTAGGGTTTGTTGGACTCCGCAGTTAAAGCACCCGTGCTTGAGACATTTTTAGCCTAGGTTCAGTTTGCAGTGCGTTTTTGTAAGAGAGAGATATAAGATTTATTGGTTTGGAGAGCTTTTCTCTCTCTTTTCTTTTTATTTCTAGCTTCGGATTAGCTTCTCAACATAGTCTGTATCGGATTCCTCGTCCCCATCATCTATCCTCAAGGGTTCCTGGCTATCGATGCTTCGAGATAGCACCACCCATGGCAACCCCCAGAACCCTGGCTTTCGAGATTTCGAGATAATCCCGCCCATGGCATTTCGTGGCCGAATTCAGACCCTGGCGATCGACATTTCGTGATAATGCCGCCCATGGTATCTGAACCAGCAGAGTGCTTACATGGCCCCAATAGGATATTCAAATATCCTAAGAGACAAGCACCGAGGAGACGATATGTTGTTACGCATCTTCGAGGGGAATTTCCCGCCTCTCTGCGCTGGGAACTCGTCCAAATCAACTTGTGTTGATTGGCTGCTCCTAATCTAGGTGACTTTTTCAGAACATTAAATGCTTTTGTGTGATTTTGATATTTATGCGCACTGAACTAGACTGTGTGTGAATTTGGGGTGCTTAGGTTATCGAATCCTGCAAATTGGAGGTCAGTTAACGAGGCCGAATACTTCCTAAGCCTTAGACCTAATACTTAAGCTTCGCATTTTCCCCAACCTCTTGAGGATTATCCAGATTTTAGCGGATACGTGAATTTTTAAGCTAAAGAATCTAGCCCAAGAGGCCTAAGACCAGCGTTCCCGCTAATCTCTTGTTATGTCTCCTTAGCACTTTTCTTTTATTTCTTTTCTTGATCTGGTCTAGAACTTCAATTAATTCCTTAATCTTTTACTGATGACTACTTCTTTTTCTTTCTCATTTTGTGCTCCTTTTTGTCATTTTACTCTTTTTCTCCTTATGAATATGTGGCTCACAAAATTTCCCCCCTCCCCCATTTTTTGTTCTTTTTCATAATTTTTCAATTTTTTTGTGTTTTTGACATATGAAAAAATTTTTGTGTGTGAGACTCCTGACTTTTTCTTGGTTCTGTATGTATGCACTTTATCACCCCCCCATGCCTAAGTTTTGCAATGTCCTCATTGGAAACGGAGGGTGTGAAATAATGTTGAGGTCAGGGACTTAGAACAGGATACATCGGGTGGGTGAATGGGTCGGGAATGACTGATGCGAATGATTTTAAGCTATGATACGTGTACCAGAGGTGGGATCAACTGTCTAAGGCTGAACTCAAGGTGCAATAGACGTGGAGTACAGACGGATCATCAGACGGGTCTTAGTTTTTGGGATGACGGGTTGCCTCCCGTTAAGCGCTAAATTCAATGCCTTCAGCTGAGCGGAAAGTGGGGTGGAGAGGGAGTGGTCAAATCAGTGAAATTTTGTAAAACAGGCATCTTGATTAAGAGCCTGGTTGGTCCAACCAGGTGCTTGTTATGATCAGTAGGCTGATGATGCAGCCCAAACCCAATAAGTCTGGTGGGTTGATAGATGTAGATCAACAAATGAGGAACCCACCATATGTAGTGAAGTTCAAATGAATATGGAAGTGAAAACTCGGGTTTAGGCTGAGTCGACTCAGCCTGGTTAGAGTAGGGTTCCGAAAAATAGTCAATGTAAGGTGTGGAATCCCTACAGGGGTGATCACAGAATGACGGCTCCTGTTTTTCGATCTGATCAATGCCCGATACCCAATATAGATATGGAGTCGAATCATCTGCAAACGGCTCAGTGAGAGGTGAATCGGAATAGAAATTGAGTCCGGTTGCAGGTCGTGGTAGGGAACGGGTTTTGATTGGTTCTATATATGTGGAGCAGGTGGCTTCAAAGAAAATTGGCTTGTTATAATCAAGAAGCAGATTTCCTCCGATGTTATGGTCAGATTCAAAATCGTCGGAGAGTTTGCGAAAATCAAAATTTGAATGAGATTCAAGATCGTGAGTTTCACCACTATTGAATAAATCATATGTTGTAGATTCAGCAATCTGACTGGGGTCTAGCCTAAATGTGAATTCTGAGCTTAAAAAGGTGTCCCTATTTGGTAGAGGCTCAGGTTCTAAGCTAGTAGGGTAGACCCAATTGAAACCCCGCTCGTCCAACTCCTCGGTTTCTGTGTCGTAGATTGGCATGACTTCCGAAAAATCGATTAGTTCCTCTGAGGATGTTGGCGAGGGATATTCATCAAATCGAGGCCCAAAATTATATTCTTCATTGAAAGATTGATCTTCTTCATCTGGGGCCTTGAAATCTTCAAAATATGTTTTCGATCTAGGTTCTAGGCTTAGGATGTGGGTTGAATTACTAGAATCTAGATCTGAATAACCTTCGAGGATCACCTTATCAGAATAAGGGATGGAATTTACACCCTCGAGAGGTTCTGTTCTAGTCTCATTCTTGCAGGAGTTTTGGGATTCTAAAATGGGCTCAACATTGTATTTTCCTGCATTTTGAGCTTCCCAACCTTCTTCAATATCCGGCACATTGTATTCTATCTGGGTTGAGAATCCACAACCATTTTGTGCCTCAAACCCGAGATCAGATTGATCCTCGATGTTGTCCCAAGATAGTTCCTCCTCTGTTTGTGGTATATATGGGTATTTCTGGTCAATAACTTATTTTACTAATCTCATTATCTCTTCCCGTTTTTCAAGACTATCTTGGTGTTGCTTCCAAAGTCGAGGATTTGTCATACATTGAAGGTATTCAATATTATGCAGTTTTTCTATCTCAATGTATGCAGTAATGATCAAGTCACGGGTTGATCCTTTTGTGGCTTCTGCTAATAGTACTTGGACACAAGTTATGATAAAGGTTGTGGTTGTTGGGACATTAACCTGAATGTTTCCTACTAGTGTTGAGGTTTCTTCATTTTCATAAAATTTCATGGCATCCTCAATCATTTTATCTCTCATGGATCTCTGATATTCAGGTTTCTTGAATGGTGGTCCTAAGTGGTTTGGTTGCATATTTGGATCAAGTGGTGGAATCTAGATGTAGAATCAGAGTTTGAATCAAGATGTATAATCAAGTTATGAAGCGATCAGATCTGAATAACGAGTCCCATTGAAAATGTGTATGTGTGCTCTAAAGAGAAAAGATGAGGGACTGGAGATGTTTTTGACCCAATCAAGATACCCAAAGACGTTTGGATGACTATGGAGGTTCATGGAGGATGGTACCCCTGGATCAGAAAGTCGTCCACCTGAGAATTACCTGGGCAGCCAGAGACGGAGAGTCCCGCAAAGGCCCCTACACGGTAGAGCGTCCCCACAGGTTACAGGGTTTCCCCCACCCGACCACTCTTGTCACTGAGATTCCAGGTAGACCAGAATGGGGACCTTGACCTCTTAAGTCTACCACTTTTATTTCAAAGGTGCTTTAGGGTTCTCACTTAAACTTTAGATAGTTTGATGTTTTGACCTAATTTAGAGGTTGGTTGACCCAAGGGGTCAACTTCACCTAACCTGTCCTATAGATGGCAGAATGATTCTAGGTTTGGAGCCTAGAGATCACCCTGATTTGACTCCCAGGTTATTAGGTCCAAAATTTTAAGGTTCAAGTGATTTTAGAGCTTCTTTTTTCTTTAGGGTTTGTCTTGTTTAGATCTCTTCAATCAAGGTCTTGGGTGAAACACTGATGCGGGAAGGTTTATTTCCTTTTATGTAGGCATGTGTGACTAACACTCCAAGATCCTACTGTAGAAACCCTAATTTGGTTCTATTTCCAATCCTTTTTTCTTTTTCACAAAATTCTCTTTGGACTTTAAAAGCAAGAAATGTGTTGTCCACAGAGATTAAGCATTATTTCTATTAGGCACATGAGTTTGTGGGATAGAATCTAAAAAAAATCGCTCCAACTTCAAGGACATTTGAAAAAATTTTCGCAAAATTAGGAAACGTTTGTCTTAAAGATGGTGATTACCATATAAAGAAGGCAATTGATTCCTAAATTAATTTTCTTCCTTTTGCCTTTAAAAGCTTAGGGGATAGTTTAAGGAAGAAAAGAAATTACCTGCCCTGGAGTCGTTGACTTGCAGGAGGGATTTTCTCGTGAAATACCTGCAAGATCACAACAAAGTAAAGTAGGGCAAGTTAGTGTTCAATATGATAAAAAGAATGTAGAGACTAGTGATAAATTGCGCGTTGCTCCCTGGCAATGGCGCCATTTTGTTGAAGCACGCTAAACTCGATCGTGTTTTAACAGTTATTACGTCGTAGTATAGGTGATCAAGCATCGTCAACAAATAAAAGATTTTGTTACTCGAAAATTGAAGTATCCGAGGTTGAACACAGGGAGCAATCGGAATTTACTACTAATCTCAAATGTAATTGAACACTCTAATTTACTCAAAACTTTAATTAAATATGAATGTATGTGGTTAAAAAGTAATTATGACAAAAGAATGAAATTGGACGTCTGATCTTGTGATCAGACGTCTTAAAAGTGTTTCCCCCTCTTCTTTTGCTTTCTTTCTTCTTCTTGTGTTGGCGTTCTTCTTCTTTCTCTGCAGTCTCTCTTCTTCCTTGTCTTCTCTCTTCTGTGAAGGCTTCTTCCTTGGTCTTCTATCTCTTCTCTGCAGCCTTTTGCTTCTTTTCTCTTCTATCTTCTTCTTCTCTTCTCTGCAGCATTTCTTCTTCTTCTGCCTTGCTCAGTTTCTTCTTCAGAGTTCCTTCTTCTTCTGCTCCTTCTCTTCTCCTTCCTGTGGCTAAGTCTCTTCTCTTCAACTCTTAGCCTGGCTGCACAAGGAGCAAAACCTACCCCTTTCCCTCTACCCGCACGTCTCTCTCTCTCTGCAAATCGCTCTCAGGATGCTCTCCCAGAGCCACGGGTAATCGGGTCGGGCTTCGCATCCAGGACCAGGCGCACCGGCGTGAGGGTGATGCGTGAGGTGTGCTCAGATAGGGCCGGGTTGGAGCCACCCAAATCCACGAGATGAAGCCGCGGACGAGGCGAGCGTGCGTTGGGTGAGGGACCTCACCCCTGTGCGTTCGGAGGCAATAAGCGTATAACACAAAATCAATTTAAAGCATACCTGCGTGTTGTAGATTGCCGACGTGGGACTATTAGTCCTGCCCCGCTCTCGCACGTGCCCGCAGAACCTTCTTGCAATTGCAACAGCTGCGGCCTCTGTTGGCGTTGATTTCTAGAGCAACGATCTTCGCAAGACCTGCCCCAATGCGCAGCACCTGAAGCCTGGACGTCCTGAAGCCTGGAGCGAGCTTGGAGCTTCTTCAACTGTCGTCAATGGCGGCTGCAGCTCCGATCCTGTCGTGCATGAATACGGCCTATTGGCCTAATCAAACCACCTCCAGACCTTCGCCGTGGCACGACGAATGTGGTGCGACGTGCAACAGGTCGCGGAGCGACCTAGGCATGCGTGCCTGGGTCGTCTTGTGACCGGAGGTGTGGGTGTGTTCGGGGGGCTGTTGTGGAGGTGTAGAGGGATGGTGGATGGGCGGAGGTTGCTTGGTGAGGTGAGGCGGAGCCTCTGAGTTGGTCGGCAAGTCGTTCGGGGCTGCGGAGCGACGAGGGCGACTCGCCGGAGGTTGGTCGGAGGCGAGGAAGATGGCGGTGGTCAGCGACGGTCGAGGGTTGATTGATGAAATAAGGTGGGGGGAATGAAAGAGGGGAGAGAGGGGAATAGTTTAAACCTAACTACTGGGACGAAGGGGGACGGAGAGGCGGACAGCTGTACCTGCTGTCGCTGGAGAAGAAGCTACCCAGTGGAGGAAGACGGCGACGACGATGGGTCTGAGGCATCATGCGTGGGTATTGCGCGATGCGGAGGCGAATCAGGAAGAAGTCTCTGCCACTGGTTTTGTGGTAGAGCGAAGAGGAAAGGAAAGAAAAGCTCGTCGGAGCTCGCTGGGTACCCTGGCCGGGAAGGAAGAGACGAATCTGAGGTGAAACCCCGGCCAGGTCGAGCTGAAAATGAGCGGCCGGGTTTAGGGGTTCTTTTATATGCATTAGGCGATGTGTTCAGAGCTTGGAGGGCACATATCCGTCTCCGATGGCTCGCCGGAGAAGGAAAGTGGGTGGATACCCAAATCCCTCGTGCGTTCGCACGAGAGATTGGGTTCACACAAGAGATCGTGATTGGCCTTTGATGGAAGGGAATTCCTCAGAGAATCTCCCTTCCATTTCTGGGAGGGGATCTCTGAGGAATCAGAGAGTATTCCCTCTCTAAACCTCGCCGGAGAAGGAATCTGCCCTAACAATGGCGGAAGGACCTGGTTGCAAAGGTGGCGAGGAAATTAGGGGGCTCTCTGTGATGATTTCAAAAGATAGGGACCAAATTGTGATTTGGGTGAACTAAATTGCAAAGTAGGTCAAGATGACCTCCCCTTAGGTCTAAATTTTGGTGCAAACCTAATTTGGACCTAAGGAATCCAATGGTGAAGTTGGATTTTAGGTTTGACCTCGTTTGACTGGATATTTTGCGTAGAAACCTAAATTAGGTTAATTGAAGAGCTAGGACCCTAATCTAGGTCAAACTGGGTTCCAAAGGCCAAATTAAGTGTTCTAAACCCTAGAGGATATTTTTCCATGATTTTTGGAGGGTTTAATTGATTTTTATCCTGACCAAAACCTTGTTAATTTAAGCGGGTCTGTTTTAGGGTAATCAAATGTCATTTAATTTCTGGATTGCACATAAACCCATTTCTGATTGATTCAACCCACTTTTTATCTCATTTAGACCATTTGACCTATGTTTTGCCTCTGAGAAATCCCTTTTATGTACTGCAATGGTAAAATTGCAGTTTTAACCTTTATTTCATGTTTTCTTCTCAGAGCACTTATTCCTTCATTTAGGCCTTCTACTAGGTTATGTAGGAGCTTTTATCTTCTTTATTGGGTCAAAATGAGCTAGTTATGGCTCATGATGAGGCTCTCATCAATCTACAAGGCACAAAAGATGGACGGCCAAGATGACGCCACGTGGCACCATCTCAGCCGCCCACATCGGCCCAAGAACACCCGCACAACTCTCTCCTCAACCACTTGATCAATCTCAGCAGTTGGATCTCAAATCCAATGGCCAAGATTGAATCATGGCCACTCCTCTTCTAAAAGCCAACACTCAAGCGCCCTCAGCCATTGGATCTTCATTCAACGGCCGAGGGTGCTTGATCTCAAAACATAAATGTGACAAAGCAGTAGCATGGCTCAATGGTTACACGCTTGTGGGCGACGTGGAGATCACGAGTTTAAGCCGCATAGAGCATCAAATTGAAGGCATGAGCGTGTAAGGGCCAAGTTTGCCTGTTGGATTCAGATCGTGCGGCAGCGGGGGCACCATGTGGTGCTACGAATGAACACCAAGCACGTATGCACACGATGATGCGCGATCCAACGTGCCATCACATGCGTAGGCGCACGATGAGGAGGCGAGTGCAATGCACTTTAAGTCGTCCGATCTCTTGAACGTGGGTTTGTGCGTTGAAGGCAGCAGAAGGCAAGGCACCGCATGGGCGAGTGCTCTACACCCACGTTTGGGGTCTTTAGTGATGCTTAAACCTGTCACTAAAGACCCTCAATTAATATTTTTAAGCATGAAATGACCAAATTGCCCTCAATCTCTACAACTATAAAAGGTGACCCCTATCACTCGAATTTTTCATCCCTTCCTCTCTTCTCTCACCCCCTCCAAAGTTCTAAGAGCTTGTCCCAAAACCAGGATGCTCCTCTAGAGTTAAAAATATAATTTTTCCACCTTTTCATCCCATTCGTGGAGCATTCTGCAGTTGTCTTCTCACCGCCATTTGGGAAGCGGATCCCGCTATGACGTCACCCTACCCCATCCTCCATCGTCCATCTTCGTTCTCCTTCGTCCCTCATCTCACCACATTCTTCTAGGCACTCTGTCAACGTGGCTCATCCTCCAAGCAGCCAATGAGGAGGATAACTTCTCTCCACCTTCTCTTTTATTACTTTCTAACGTAGATTTCCTGCTTTCTAGTGTAAAAAGTAGTTGTAGTGATTAGTTGTAATAGACATCATTCTATGGTTATGAAATATCTATTTATTCTATCTCTATTTTGTCTTTATTTGTAATAATCTCTCTCTCTTCTATTCATTATTATTTAAGTAGATAGCTAGTTTTGATTCAATTAGACTAGTTAATTTGCTTCATGACAATAAAACAAATGCGATTTTTAATCAAACATCTACCTCCCTGTGTTCAACCCGGAATTCCTTTTGAGTTTTGGTAAATTTATCTATTGATGGTTTTTTCTCGCAAATTAGGCTACAACGACAGGTTTTTAAAACTCAAACCCTTTTGCATAGAATTTCTAAATCAACAGCGATCATGTGGAAAATTTTGGTATTGGCATCACCCTCATGCAACCAAAGTTGTCGTGATTTCTCTCGCCAATCCACTTCCCTCTTCAAATCCTCTTTAGCACCACATCTTGCATTTCTTTTTGTTGCTGTAGTTCAAATTCAGCCAAAGGATCTACAGCTTCCTTCTCATCCAACCCATGCAACATAGAAAGTGCCTCCACTCTCCTTTGTTCACGCAATACCCCCACTGTCTGTCCAAACTCTTTCATCATATTTTTGAGACCACCCAACTTCGCAGTAAGTCTTACTGTCGCAGACCCAAACACCTGCATCATTCCCACCAATTTGCAATCATATCTTTACAACCTGGCTCCCTCAACCAAGACCTTCTGAACTTGAAGTATGAGCCCACTGAGTTACCTTCACCACAATCCCATATCAGCAAGGTGTGGTTAGAGAAGGGTCTATCTTGCCCAGCCACAGCAGAAAGGTGAAATCTTTCCAAAAGACTCGAGTTCCCAAAGGAACGATCGAGTTTAGACATTGCTCACTGCCATTGAACCAAGTGTATTTCACTCCAGATGAAGGGTACTCACTAAGCCCCATATTTTTAACTTCTAGCTGAAAGCTAAGTGTAGATTGATCCACACGTCCACTTGCTTTGTCTTGGCTTAAGAGTGTGCAGTTCAAATCGCCACCTATTAACCATGGACTATCTCCAATCCCATCTAATGTCTCTGCTAATTCAGACCACAAAACACTCTTGTTTGCATTGCACGACCCATATACTCATGTAATAAACCAGAAACTTCCCATGTGGACTGACTGGAATCTACATGTCATATTGAACTCAGCCTTCACTACCTCTGTCAACTGCAACTTCACAACCTTCCACCATACTGCCATGCCTCCTTATCTGCCTTGCACCAATACAGTAGCAATATCTGCATTTCCATTTTGTAGCAACAGCTTCCACACTCTATACCTATCCTCTTCGATGTGTGTTTCTTACAATAATGCACAATCAACATCCTATTCATGCATATATCTAGCAAGGGAGGCTCTTCGGACCCCATCGTGCAATCCACTCACATCCCATGTCAAGACCCTCATCTTGTTTCAGACTTTCCCCTTCTCGACCCACCATCAGTCCTCACCGCACCAATTGCTTTTGCAATAGTACTTAGTTCCATCCCTACCTTCTCACAACCTCTTCTTTTCCATAGCATGTATGGAGACCTAATAAGCACTCCTTTCCCTTTGTTTTTGGCTCCAACATCATACCCAAAACCTTCAGGTATGTCAAAGGAGAATGGGGTATCCACCATCACCTTCTTAGCCCCACTCCTAGCAACCTCCTCCAATGGTATAGTCATCTAAGACCCTATCTCATTTATCCTCTCCTCACTCTGGACCAACTCCCTTGATTTGTTCATCAGGCCTCCTCCACACTCCTCAGGATGGTGGTCTTTTCTCTTCTTTATCATCGGCATCTCCTCTGTAGAACCTCTACATCCATGCATTTGGTCTGGCCTATTCTTGACCACTTCTACAAAAGTTTTGCCCATTTGTTGCTCATGCATCACCACCTTGTCTAAACAAATCTGAAGTCGAATTAACCACAAACTTCTCCCACAATGGAGAATGATCTTCTCAGGTAGCAAACCACTACAAGCAAAATTTGCATTCACCCATATCACCCTCCCATCCCCTTCCCTGAGCATAATCTCCATACCTTCCTCCATCTCTGTAAAGCTCTCAATCATCTTCGCCACTACCACATTGGTTCTCAGATGGAGCGGCATACCAGTAATCTCCAGCCTTCCCTGTCTAGAGGCCACCTTCTATGGGGGATGCTCCGCTAATGCCTCATCAAACGGCGAGACAAATCTCCACATCACTGTGATGTTCTCGAACATACTCATTTGAAACCGAAGGGACTTGACATAAATCCTACCCAGACCATAAAGCAAAAAGCTAGAGGGGTCCAAGGTTGCAATCTTCCAATTCAGCAACTTTAGGGCTATTGATCTTACAAATTGATGAAGCCGATCCATGGATGGCACCCCTGTCAACACCTCCCCAATCAAGGCACCTCTTAAGACCATCTTCGTCGCATGAATGCCTTTAGAATACGAGACTTCCACATCAAGAAAGTGTCTAGCCAACATGGGAGGGGGAGGTGGCGAAGCCCTCGGTCCCCTCTGCCCTAAACGTCAGTGAGGGTGCAAAACCTTTCCTCCATCCTACTACGCCCCTCCCATCGTACATGCATCACGTTTATGGCCTTTTCCACCAAATGCCACACAAATAAGTGGCCTCCTACACACCACCTCCATGTGCCCTCTTCCCCTACATCTGAAGCACAAAACCTCCCCCATGTTTACCCCGCACCTAGTACTCCCAACGGTCTCCCTTCCTCTCTAATCGTCCTTGCACCTCCATCTCTTTGATCTCTATACCTCCCAACCCTCATTCTCCCTCCTATCACCAGAGTTCCATCAACCCATCCTCCGATTTGGAGACCTTCATCAACATATAGCATAGTATTAAGTTGTATTTACAAGTATAATTACATTACACATGGTATTTTTAGGTATTTTTAGGTACTTTTCAGTATTTTCTGATTTTTATGGTATTTGTATATTCTATAAAGTTAGGAGAAGAGAGAGAAATGGTGTGATGAGAGAAGGGGTTCTTTTTGTGATTTTCAAATTGGTTCTTTTATTAAATTTCATGGTAGACTGAACTGTTGGTTGGTACAAGTTGGTGGTTCAGAATACTTTGCAATTTTGCATATGCCTAAAGAAATACCTAATCCTACTCAAGACACCTTTATTTTATTTTATTGTTATTTTTAAAATTTTTATTCATTATTTCAATCTCACACAAAAGAGACCTAAATATAGTTTGAAACTAAGAACCTAAGGCCTCCATGAGTGTTTCGAAGGCTGAACAATAGATTTAGGCATTCAAACACATTCAGCACCTATCAAGAAAGATGTATAAACATTTAAACATGATTTTCAACTTAATTTTAGTTCAATTCTAAATTAGGACAAATTATACACTTACAAGTGGCTAACAATACATCAAAACATGGATTTCATGTCATTAAAATCAGATTGAAGTCAAATGCTTATACATGAATGCTTATGACATTAAGTTCTCACATTACAACAAATGCCAACTCACTAAATCCTCAATCCAACCCAAAATCCAAATCCATCAGTCCAAGACAGTCACAACAGTGTTTATTACTGCTGCTATTTCAACAGCTAATTCAGCTGCAAAGTTGAATGCCTACAGCCTAGATCATGACTGATTGAGGGCCTTGAGTAGCTTTGCAAAAAAGTAACACCTAGAACTAGGTGTCCTTAATCTCTGAAAGTCCTCGAATCCATTGAAATCAGAGTTTAAACCCAAGAAATGTAGCTGCTATGTAGCCTTTTATGTAATGATATGGGAAAATTAAACCAAAAACCACATGTTCAAACAATTGTTTAAGACCTGAACAAGATTTAAACTCAGTTAAAAATCAAATCCAAACATTGAAGTCTTCATCAAATACCCTTGAAATCCAGATCTCATCTCAGATCAGGGCAGTAAAATTACATCCGAAATTTGAGATGAGTGATTGAAACTCATGAAAACTCAACTTGTAGCTCTTCTAATCATCTTGAAAACCAAGGAAAATCCAAATTTATCTCCCAAGAGAAACATTGAAAGCTTGTCACCACAGCAACCCACCAGGTGGTCGATGCATTAGAGGAAGAGATGCCACCCTTGTCACCAGTGGTCAATGAAGGAGGAAGAGGAACTAGAGACTTGGAAGAAAGGACTGGCTTAAATAGGGAAGGAGCTAGTCACCATCCTGTGAGCTCAGGGTAGTGCTTAAATAGCCGCTTCAGTGGATCAAGTCACTGCAATGGTGAGATTTATCTCATAGGGTTTCAATGTTCGATGAGTAATTAAGAGGAGCATGGGAAGCTCAAAACCAAATGTGTGTCGTTGGATCAGATCTAGGTGAGGCTGTGATTCTTCACGTAAAGGGGTGCACATGGAGGTGGATGATCGGCCATCAGATCAAGAGCACAAGATATGAACAGCTAGTGTGCTTCAAGTTCTTTGCGTGCTACAATGGTTCGTGGTTCATCAGGTGAGTTGGGAAAATTACGTAGAGGTCCTTAAGGTGAAATGGTGTAAAAATTGCACAAGAAACTGATAAGTGAGGAGAATGGAGGGCAAAGTAGTCCCTATGGTTTACAAAAAGGTCCTTGCGACTTTTAATGTAATAAAAATTGTTAATCCATGAGGACCTATATGTAATCTAATGAATGTGGGGTCCTATTTATGTCCAAATGCCATGAGATTTTTATTGGAGCATAATTGAACATTTTAGAACATGATTTCACTCTTGATTTGAACTTTTGAACTCAACCATGTGTTCAATTTGCAATTGGATCATCATTTTGCATTTATTAATAGAATATCTCATTTAGTGACCTAATTATGCATTTTTAATACATATTGGATGTTTTATGTCATTTTTCTTAATTCTCACACTTAACCCATTTCTTGTGTTAGTAATGTAGTGTTTAACCTAGTTTCTAACTTAACTTGGGCATTTTAACTGTGATGAGCCACACCTCATCATACCCCCATGCTTAGGTTTTACTAGTCCCTTAGCAAATAACTCATTAAGTACAAAGCATTTCAGTATCAGCTAAGTAAGTGTGATGAGATATCTATTTTTCTTTTCAATTTGTTAAGTGTTTAGAGATCATCTTTAAGCTGAAATTTTCTTTTCTGAAAAACCAACTGTGCTTATGTCTGGACATTATGAGAACTAGCTGCCTAGAAGGACTATCCAGAACTTAAGACTAATATGACATAGACCATCTCTTGACCAACTAGGACTCTTGATACTTATACCTTAAGTGTGATTTCCAAGACTCAATAGGGTTTTACAAAGCTCCAAAGCTAAGAGGTTATGGTTGTGCTCAGTGAAAGGTCAAGACTAACTAAGTGAATCCTAAAACTCAATCCCAGGGTTTCACGTCTTTTTAAGTCTAGGTTTGTCCTAAGTTCAGCTCATATCTTCATATCTACTCTCAAAAATGAGGAAGGCTCAAACCCAACTCTTATTGCATTGTGGCTCAAAAAAATATTTGGTGGAGATAGGGTATTTGTAATGCACCCTGAAAAATCTTTTTTGGTGGAAAGTATTTACAAGACTTTGAAGAACATACTTGACTTATTCAAAAAAATGTCTTTTTCTGAAATTTTTTTTTGACCTTTTGTGATCTTTTTGTTCAAATAAATGTCAATATGTCTCCTTCAACTTTATTTGGTAGAACACACTTATTTGGTGGGTAAGTACTTTGGTGGAAATAGCTTCTCCTAAACACAAGACTAAAGACTAGGACAAAGAGTCTACTTGTACGCATAGGTAAGGACTCCACATTCCCTAATGAACACTAGGAATGAATTTTAAGTCACAAGGTCTTTCTCGACACTATGTAGTGTAAACCAAAGTTACTTAGACTCCTAAGCCAAAGCAAACCAGCAAATCTTGTATTGGTGACTCAGGTACATGTATACGTCCTAAGTTAGGAGAGATCCTGGTCTATCTTGTCAAAGCCTAAAGTGTATTAAGCCAAAGCTTGAGCGAATCAAGTTATAGTAACCTGGAAAGTCTAACCAGCAAAGGTTGAATGTCCATAAACACTTATTCTATTTTTGTGTTCAGCCATAAGATCATAACTAAACACTTATAATTCTTTTCACAACTTTTCTCTCTTCTCAGAAATTTTGTTTTGGGGAGTTCTCCCTCAACAGTAAGTTCATTAGGTCCCTTATTGTATTTTTTGTACTTTTATCTTTGACATTTTTTATATTTTTGCCTTTGTGATTTTTTTCAAATTTTTCAAAATTTTTCAATCAATTTTTTTCATTTTTTGAAAATAAATGTCAGTATGTCTCCAACTTTTTTTGGTAGAGCACACTTATTTAGTGATTGAGTATTTTAAATGGTGGAAGGAGCTTCTCCTAAATATAAGACTAAAGACTAGGACAAAGAGTTTACCTACATGCATAGGTAAGGACTCCACCTTCCTTAATGAACACTAGGATTGAGTTTTAAGTTCACAAGATCTTTCCCAACACTGTAAAGTGTAAACCAAAGTTACTTAGACTACTAGGCCAAAGCAAACCAGCGAATCCTACATTGGTGACTCAGGTACAAGAATATATCCTGAGTTAGGAGAGATCCTGGTCTATCTTGTCAAAGCTTAAACTATACTAAACCAAACCTTGAGCGAATCAAGCTATAGTGGCTCGGAAAGTCTAACCAGTAAAGGTTGAATGTCCTTAAACAGTTATTCTATTTTTGTTTTCAACTATAAGATCATAACTAAATAGTTATAATTCTTTTCACAACTTTTCTCTCTCCTCAAAAATTCTATTTTGTGGAGTTCTCCCTCAACAATAAGTTCATTAGGTCCCTTATTGTATTTTTGGTATTTTTGTTTTCGACATTCTTTTGTACTTTTGACAATGTGATTTTTTCTCAAATCTTTCGAAATTTTTCAATCAATTTTTTTTTTGGTATTTTTTATAATACTAAACTATATACACTACAAGTGTGCCTATAATTACATTTTAGAAAATATTTTCACCATTTACACCCCTCATGCCTAAATGATGCAATGTCCACATTGTATGAATAGGTTGGATGCAAATACATGCTCTGCTTTTCACTAACTTAAACTGGGTGATAGAAGGAAGTTGGAATGAGGAGATAAAAATCTTTGTGCGAATGATTTCAGGTCTGATACAAGATTAGAGTGGGAAGTTGCACTAAGTAGTGAAATGCATGATATGTGACTATGAATGCATGCTAAAAATGCAAGGATAGATACCTAAAGAAGAAAGGTGAAAATAAGAAAGATGAAAACTGCTATGTACAAAAGATATGTATGTTAAGTTTAACGCCTTCAACTAGGCGTAAACCCAAATGTAGGTGTGTCATCAGAAGAAGGTTCAAACTATTGGAGCGAAATAATAGAATTGACAAGTCTGATATCATGCGGCTTAATGAAAGGTTTCAATCTCTGTCCATTCACAGTGACAGGTTCAGGTTTGTCAATCTTAGTGATCTCGATGGCTCCATAGTCAATGTGAATCAAAATTAGAATACTTGGTACAAGGCCCAAGTAGAGAATGTGTATTAAATCTGAGAAACTTGGCTCAAGGTCCAAATATGCAGAATGTAGTCAACTAAAAGTTACTTGGCTCAAGGTCCAAGTAGAGAAACAGAATGTAGAGAAAAATCAATAGCTTGCACCTTTTCAATCAATGAATGTAGATTAAGATGAAGAAGATGAATTAAGGTTGGGAAGAAGGGGTGGTTGCTGATCTGAGTAAGGTACAGAATATTCCAGATCATGCAAGGCTTTTGTTATGACATGTGCTTGGCCTTGGGGAGGATTAGGTTGGACATACCTCTGGGCACATATATTCCTAAGGTTGGGTTCTTTCTGAGATGGGAATAAATGTGTTTGATGAGGTGCAACCAAGTGTTCTAGCTGGGCTCTCATCTCAGCTAATGCCGCATCCTACTTTTGTTCCATAGTAATGTTCTGTTGCTGCATGTCAGCAAGAGCTTTCATGATGGTACCCAATTGATCATCTCGTGTAGGCCCAGGTGGAGAGTATTGGGCAAGCCTAGGTTGGGGTTGCTAGTAGGCACGCGGTGGATACCTATGTTGTTGTGGTGGAGGTGCTCAGATCGGGTTCTGTAGTGGTGGTGTAGAACGTTGTTGAAAATTAGGTCTCTGTGAATTTCCTGACCATGAGAAATTTTGATGATTACGCCATCCAGGGTTGTAGGTTTTGGAATATGGGTCATTGTGAATGGCGTGGAGCTCCTCTGAAGCTCCGAAAGGTGCAGGGAATTTAGTGTATGGAGGAACAAAGGTTCCTCCGATTGGTGAATGATATGGAAATGAATAGTCAGGAAGTGGTGGTTGCATCACAGAAAGATTGTTCACAGTTTCCCTCCCTATGAGAAATTGAGAAGAATTGAGATGTGCAGGTGACTAGGAAGAAGAAGATGAAGGCTTAGATAGGAACTTCCATACTTCATCAACATTCTTCTCGATTAAGCCCACCTTGTCCAACTAACTAGCTATAATCTCTAGGTCTCGTGTGCTGGATTGGGCTTCGTGTGCCCTTGAGTACGAATGGGAATGTGAGGACTTTCTACTAAACACGCTCATCGAAGCATTGTTTATAGAATTCTCGGCCATGCCTTCGAAGGGCTCAAAGGTTGAGTCCTTTTCCTGACACAAGAAATTGACTCCACATGCGGCATCAACAAAATTCCTTGTATCATCATGGAGCCCATTGTAAAAGATCTCGACCTATTGCCGAAGTGGGGCACCATGGTGGGGACATTTACGTAGAAGCTCATGAAATCGCTCCTAAGCCTCATGCATATGTTCTCCTGAATTTTGTGTGAATGTGGTTATAGCACACCTCAAGGCATTGGTGCGGCCTACAGGAAAATACTTCTTTAGGAACTCATGTTTCAAAGAATCCCATGTCTCTATTGGTGTAATCTATGAAAGTGTTTTAAACCAGAAGGCAGCTTTACCCTTAAGCAAGAAGAACATCTTCATCAACAATGTGTGTTGATCATGCCCTTGCGGACCCAAGGTATGGCCGAGATTTTTCAGCTCTTCTAAATGCTAAAAAGGGTCCTCAGAAGCAAGACAATGGAAGTAAGGGATAAGTGCAATAATGTTCGACTTCAGTTTAGTAGCACGACCCCTAGTGCGATAGCATACCACAAGCATAGGTGGTGCAACTGCTGGATTCTAGTAATCCCATAGTTGACATCTACGAGCCTGGGGATGGGGGTTTCCTAAAAGATTAATAGCTTGAGTAAGCTGTTGCACCTGTTGGGTATGGGTATTCTTTTGTAATTATGTATCAAACAAGTACCTCTCTCTAGTTATGGTTGGTTAGGAAAGTTTGGGTAGGGAGGAGGTTGGAACCTATGAAGTGGAAGTGGTGGTGATGGTGGAGGATGTGCAAAAAGATGTGGATAAAGTTCTTCAAAATCCTCAAACATTGCAGAGTCATGGTCATCCTCTGGATGAGTGGAGCGGTGAATAGGAGTTTGAGGCCTAGAAGGTATAGGATTGGATGTGGAAGGCATAGAAGTGGAAGTGGAAGCTTGGGCATCAGCACCCAAGGGAGGTACAAGCTCAGGGTTCTGGGATCCCTACCATCCATGAGTCGATTTTTGAAGAAGGATTTTGAAAATCAGTCACAACTCAAGGAAAGCAATCAATCTCAAATCAAAATAAAAAATCCCAATATCTCAATCAATCTCAATAAAAGACTAGTCAATAACAAACAAGCAAGAAAACAGGTGTTTTGACTAGGGTCTGCTACACAATGATAAGTCTAATTTATTAGACATTTATTTGGCTTAAGTACATATGGAATACATTTCCTTATAGTTTAATGACCTAAACTAAGTAGTAATTAATCTTAGCTTACGAATATTTTTGTATCTGCTTTGCATTCTAATACATATATTTATACTTATTATTTGATATGTGCATGCAGAGAAAAAAAAAAAGCATAATAGGTGGAGGACATGAATTAGCATTTGAAGGAGGGTATGCCCATAATTGTCCCTCACCGCCGCTCCCTCCGCCAGCGTTCAAATTCAGCAGTCGCGCATCCAAACGAGGAGGCAGGCGATGTGGATCTGGAACTTTATCTCTTCGGGGGTTTGAGGCATGGGCATCGGGGGCCTCTCCACCGTGAAGCAGAGCATGCACCACAGCTAGCCACGCACACTGTGACACCCCCACCATGTGCCACCACTCAGCCACAGCCAGGCCACCCTCGCGTGCAAGCCCTGCGTGTCACCGCCAATGCATGCATGCCTCTTTCACAGCAAACCATGCCCTTCCTCCTCGTCTGCGACAGCAACATCAACTGCGCACTTCCTCCACGACCGCGAGTAGTCTCTAGCGCACCTCCCACCCCACAGCACCACCCACCGGCACCACCTCCTCCGCACACCGGCAGCAGCGTCCACCGTGTGCAACAGACGTGCGCAACCACAGCCGCACGGCCCATCTCTCCTTCTTCTTATTCTTCTCCAACAGGGAGGAGGAACCCAACACCACCAGTTACACCCCACACGCAGCCGCCACTACACTCCACCTTTCTCCACATCATTGCCTCTGTTGAGCTCTCCTCAACCTCACGAGCTTGACCACGCCCTCAAACACACCACCCACGACCACGTCCACCAGTGAGTCACCTCCACCGTCGCCGCTCCTCGTTGCCAGAGTCAACTCCAGCCATCGTTTGGAGTGCCACCACCACCATCGGAAAGCTCTCATCGTGGTCAACCTTCCTCGAGCTCCTCAGCCTCCGCCATCGACTCCTCTTCGCGCGAGATCCAGAGGAAGAATTCCTCTGTTTTGCTTTCTAATAAAAATTACCAAACATGCCATTGCCAAACACTATTGCAATATTTGATTAATTAATCTATTTGAGTGAAATTTCATGCATGCACTTAAGGTTTATATTATTTCTTTCATGCACTTAACTCTTATATGTTGAGTTTGACACATACATAAAATCATTAAGGCACTCACACGACCTAAAGGAGAAAGCCAAATTTCTTGAAATATAGTTATGTTACATGTCATTGAAAGTTATTTCATGGAAGGAAAATTACATACATGCCCCTACATTCTTAAATTATCGCGTGTTCCTTCTTTTTGCCTTGTTTCGCATTAGATTTGAGCACGGATTGTGCACTTGATTAAACAAATACAAAGGAAAAATATTTTGTGAATTTATTGCATCTAATCCTCCCTATGGATACGAGCTCATCCACCGTGGTCAGTTTTATTGATAAATATTTTTGTTCAGGATTTTTCCACCACACGATTTCACTGCGATGATATATTTTTCTGACATTATTTCTGCAAGCGAAAAATTCCCGATCAAATGGCACCATTGCTGGGGAGGCAACAGATGCAATAATTTCACCTGATTTTTATTTCTGATTATTTCTCATTGTGCAGTGATCTGACCAGTTGTTATCTTTTCTGTGTGAGGAATCTGTGGAGGTAATAGGTGCAGCTGGGAGACAACGTCGACCTTGAGCAATGCCCACACAAGGGGAAGATGCAGGAGAACTGGATCCCACTTCCATAGAGGAATCCCCTTTGTCACAAGTTTTATTCCTATTTTCTTTCCCTTGTAGTAATTGGGGCTGATTTTTGGGGGTATGTCCCCACATTCTTTAGAGGCTAGGGGCTATATTTTTGCTGCTCTTGTGATTCATTTTTCTACACATTTTCCTCTAAAACAAACACAATAAAATACCGAGTTGCCTGTTAGGAGTTGCATGCCCCTAGGTCTGCGCATTTAGGAGTGATTAAGCTGCACATTAGATCTCATTGTTGCATTGCGAGCATAGTTGCACGAAGATTGTAGGAGGCAGGTACACCTTTCTAACTTTTTGCATCCAGCTCCTGTTCATGCATTTGCATGCAGGTTAAAATTCAAGACCACAAAGCTGAGTGAAATTACTTAATCCAGTGGTCGTTGATGTGTCACTTTACTCAACTCAGTAATTAAGTTAATTTTACTTAATTATGAGTAGAAAAAGTCACTTAGGTTAACTTGAAATTGTGTCGGTTGTGTAGTATAGGGTCGAATTAACCTAACATTTTAGAAATTTTTACTGGTTGAGTCCAGGTCGTTCGCTGAGAGGTATAATTTTTTTCTAAATTCACCAATTATCTTTTCTTTTCTTTATAAGTTTAGGAGGTATATTTAAGTTGATTTTAAGAACATGAATTTTGCCAAAATGTTAATTAAAATGAAGTATATGCAAAATCCCATAAGAGAACATATTTACTCAAAATGATCTACTTTATTAGCAAGCAAATATGTTAGTTTTCTAATTTTATTTCAAAGAAATTAAGGCAATAAGAGTTCTTTTATTAAAACATGCCTTATTACAATTAAGACAAATTCAAAGAAATTAAAGAAATAAAACTTCATTTCTTCAGCCTCTCCCTTCTTCTTTCTTTTCTTTCTTTCTCTCTTTTTATTTATCCTTTATCTTTTTACTCACTCTCGAGCTCTTTTCTTACCTCTCTTCTTCTGTTCTGTTCCTTCCTTCTTCCCTTCCCTTAGCTTTCTTCTTAGTTCCCTTAGTAGAGCATGTTCTCCTTTCTTTCCTTTACTTTCTTAGCCTTCAATTCAACACTTAGCATTTAACCATCGGCTCTTCTTTTCCCTTGATCCTTCAGCTGAACCAGGTTTATTTTCCTTTTTAACCAAAAGTTATTTTATTTGCGGCAAGGTCCTTTTGAGGATACACAGCACCCTGAGACCAGGATGGGACTAGACCCTACTCGGTCCTTGCCTGATTTCATTAGGTTCAATTTCGGATTATTTCTTGGTTCATACTTTCGAGCCAACCCGGCTCAACTGGCCTCCCAGGCCTCGCCCTCCTAGGGCACACTTGCTCACGCCCACTTAGGTGCACACCCGCAGGCACACATGCCCGCACACACACACACATGCTCAATAGGTGCAAATGCTCAGTTCGTGCCCAGCACTTGACGACTGGGAAGCCTCAACACAAATTACTTTTGTTTCCATGCACGTGTCTAGAACTAACTGATGTGGGACTATGTTCCCCCTTCCAAACCCAACTTCAATCGATCATAACTCCCTACTTAGAGCCCCAAATCAAGTGATTCAAGGTTTGTTGGAAAGCTCTAAGGTCACTCTATAAGTTTGTAGGGTCAATTTTAAATTTAGAGGATGTTTTCCTCTTCAATTTGAAGAGTGAAATAAAGAGGTTCCTACGGGTTAAAATTGCCTGAAAATTGTAATTATGTTCACAGAGTCCTCAGATGGACTTTTCTCTCTCATTTAAAGGTCTGAACAGTTACTATGGTTAATTCTGCATCTGCTGGAGTGAAATTTGAAGCTCTTAAAGCTTTAGGAAACACAGAGAAGCTTCAAGCTTCTCTTAAAGCTTCAGAGAATGGATTTACAATTTAAAATAGATAGATAGACACAGAAGAACATTTCTGATCAATTTAAACAAGTTCTAAGGGTTGTAACAGATTAATCTAGGCAGGATTTCATCTCAAATTTCATCAAAATGCCACTGCTGTTAGTTTGGGTTCGAAGACAACCCAAACTGACAGGGTTTCAATTCTTACCAAAATACAGGTCTAAGCTCACTTTATTCACTCTAATATCATTCATCATGATCCCAGAAACAATTTTATCTCATTAATTCCTCAGCTCGAGCTCAGAAGCAAAGTTTCCTCCTCAGGTTTGACTGATAGGCTTAAAAATTTGACTTTCTGATTAATGCCTTCTCCTAAGAAATTAAAGCCTCAAATAGGATTTTCTCAACCTCAGGAATTCATTCAGCCTCTCAGATAGGTGTTCTAACTAATATTTCTAGGGTTTCAGGCTCGCTGCCTGAGCTTCAAAATGAGTTTGTTCATCAGAGGATTTTAAAGATTGTTACAGTGATTTGAAAGCATGAATAGCTTTAGTGCACTGCACTGAAGCTTCTAGACACCTTAAACGCAACTTAAACCTAACTAATAGACTTCTCCAACTCTGCCAGAGTTGGAGAAGATGAAGACCCAATCTGAGCTCCATACACTAAATCTTCAATTAAACATATGCAAATTAATCAGTGATCGTTAATCATTGATCTGGAGCTTTTCACCATGTTTCACAGGAAGAACAAAAATGACTCGTCGAAGCTTGCCGGAGCTCTGGTGAGTCCAGAAAATGTGAAAATTGTGTACAGATTGTGAAATTATGCCACTTTTAATCTAAAAAGGTTCCTGAGGTTGCAAGGAACCTCAAGAACTCAATTAATTCTTCATTATCTCGCTAGAATTAAGATTTGACAGTAAATTCATTTCTTTAAGAATCTGATTTGGATTAGGCTCAGGACTTATTTTACCACTCAATTTAATGGTTAAAACAAGTCAACAAGTATTCGCAGTCATAATTATATGGTTAATTAAGGATTCGAACTGCTCCTGAGCCGCCATTGACAGCGAGCTCAAGAGCTTAATTAAAATTGGGCGTTTAATTTATATGTGGTAATTCTACATATTATAGTGTCGATTAGGGTCCTTAGGTTATGAATAGATGATGATGGACCCAGTGGAGGTGACTCTAAGCCTACTACTGTCGCCATGGACAGTGACAGTAGTCAGTGGAGGTGAAAGATGAATTAGGCAATTAGGTGATCAATTAAATGATTAAGTGGATCAGAAATGGTCATGAGAGATAAAGAAAGGTGGACATTGAGTTAAAAAGACAAGATTAAGGCTCTGAGGAGCTCAAGGAGCTCACCGGAGTCGAAGAAGATGAACACTAAAATTCTAAAATTACTCTAATCTATCTAACTAAATAAGCTAACCTACTCCTACTCCAACTCCTAATCTACTGTTACCTGGACGAAGGGGTCAATAAGGTTTCACCGAAGGTTCATAGCAGACGATGAAATCAGAGGGTTTCAGGAAGATCTCCGACGAGCGGATGTGAGGTGAAGTAGAGGATTCCTTGGGTCGGTGCCTGTGTCAGAGATGCGGCTGACCACAGTGGATCTCCTCAGCTGATCAGAATGGATGGAGGAAGTTGGAAAGTGAGATGGAAAGTTGTCGGAGTTTTGGATGAATAGCCTATCGAAGTCGGCTACAGTGTTAGAAGAGGGAAGGGAGCCAACTTGAGTTAAATCTGAGGGGTGAGGGGGTATTTATAGTGGTTGGCGATGAAGTGAGTGGCAGGGTCTGGCCGAAGAAGGAGCTTGAGGAGTTTAACCTCCGACGTCGTCTCCGATGACGATGAGGTTATCTCCCACTGGAAATTAGGATTTCCGGTTAATCCAGACCGATGAATGAAGAGGAGGTGGTGAGCGCAAGCTGTAAGAGCTTAGACAAAGAAGGTTGATGTCGGTAGGGTGGTTATCGTGCGGTGGCGTGACTCTCCGTCGCCAGCCGTTCATTCAGCTAAAGAGGAAGAAGAAGATGATGAAAAGGGACTTAAATGTAATAAAACTTAAGGACCTGTGTGAGAAATAAGGACCCGATTGCAATGAATATTAAGGACCAAAATGTAAACCCAGGTTTTGAAGGTTTATTTTAACTTAGATCTTTTTCAGCTTTTTATATATGTTAGTAACTAAGATAAATATTATGTTTTTACCTTGAATTTACATTTTTGACCTTTTTAGGTTAATTTATTAGATTAAGTAAAATTACTTGAGTTATTATATACTTAGGTTTACATGAAGTTTAAGTTACTTAACTTATTAGTTAAGGAAATGATTATTAGAATTTCGAGTCCAATCATTAACTAAATTGTTAATAGTGTTAATTGGATGATAAAATGTCATTTTAAACTTATTTTAAGGTCCTTTACTAAATATCCCTTATTTCATAATTAACCCTTATATGTTCATAATCTGAGCTAATTAACTAGGAAGATTAGTTAATTAAGGGTAATTAGAGATCATGATGAGTCTCTCATCATACCCCTAAGCCAAAGTTTTGCTAGTTCCTAGCAAAATTAACTAAGATTGTGATGATTTAAAACACTTGGATTTAAATTATCATAAATAGTAACTATGTAGAGGAAAGCTTAGGTCAGAAATTTTTTTAAGTTTAATATAAATGATTAATGTATAGGGCACATGTGAAAATTTTCTTACTTAGACTTATACTTATAACATTTTTAAAAACACACTTAAAAATAATTTGTTAACAAGAATTTTATTCTGAATTAGAATTCTTAAAAAATCTCTTTAATCTTTGTAACTATTCTTAACTCAAATTAGAATACAAAGTGTTTTAAGAAAACAAAACTTAAGGATTGAGAATTAAATTTTAACTCAAAAACTCAAATATATTTAAGTCAATCCCATGTTCATGATATTTGACTTTTATCAATATAAGTTTAAGCAAATTAACCATATACTCATTATTAATCAAACTTAGAGTAGTAAAACTCTAATTTACTAGCCTACAGCACTAAAGATTAACTTCTAGGCCTAGGATTCTATCAATTCTTCTCCTTTAGGTCTCAACTTAAAATCTTCAAAACCCAATTTCTTAGGCTTCACTGCCCAATACCAAGGTTCAGTAACTATGATTTTAAAACATCTGTGTTTAGTTAAGAGAATTGTCCTAAAGGCATCCAAAGTTGCAAAAATCCAGATCTTAAGACATCAATTTCCAATCCCAATTATTCCAATTCAAGCCTTTGGCTTGGCCTTACTCAGGTTTGGTTACTTTCTCCACACCACTTTTCTATCCCGAGGTCAACACTTTTTGTGTATATCTCCTCGGTGGACCACTGGGTCTCTTGTTCCTAATATTTTTATCTCTATATTTTTTTTCACTTTTTATATAGGTTAGAACACCCATTTGTAGCGATGTGTTCTATTTATTTGATGGAAAAACTGCATAAGCACCCATTTTTAACAAGGCACTTAACTGCAGGGTGTTTTATTTATTTTTTTTTTTTTCTTTTCCCTCCTTCTCATTTTTCTTACTAACTTTATTCTCCAAATCCTTTTTCTAGGTGAGTGGCACATCCTTCACCCTTTCAAGAATCACCTCGCGGAAATCCTTGGACTAAAGAGGATTCAGAACTAATCTCTTAACCTCTGTGTTTTCGCAGTCTCAGATGCCATCAAGATAATTCTATGTGTGAATTTAGATGTTTAGGTTACTTAGCTCTCAAACCAGGGCTTGGACAACAAAGCCCTTTACTCTCAGGTTCTTCAGATTCTTAGTTTCCTACTATAGGATCCATCAAGATAAAATTTACCAAGTCTAGTTATTTATCTCTAGCCTGTAAGTCTTGTAAACTAAAATTCTACCAACTCTCTATTTAATTAACTCTGAATATCTGGTATTTTTACTCAACTTTATGATAAAATCAAATTTTCAAAAAGCAAAAGGATTACTTAATCTAATTGATTAGAAAGTTACAGTTTAATTCCAAAACTTAAGTTTAAATCTTAACACACTTAGTTTCTTAATTCAAGGTAAGAATAGAAAAATAAATCTTTAAAAGATTTAAAGATTCCTAATTCAAATAAAATCTTATTTTAAAAATTTTAAACACAAAAGTGTGTTTTTACAAAATGTTTGAAGTAAAAATCTAATTATGAATTGAATGCTCTTAAATACTCTATATATATTCTCTATACATTTTAATTTCTCACCTAAAAGAAAATTAAGCTCTTAATTATAATATATATTTATTTATTCTTCTTCTTTTCTTCTTTATTAAAAATGAATATACCCCTCTTATTATTTTTATGAATTTTCTCTTTCAAATTTTTGTATTTATATATTTTTATTTTTATATATAAGATTTTCCATTTTTTATGATTTTTCAAAAAATTTTCTAATTTTATGAAATTTTTAATTTTTTAAAAAATTTTATCATTTTTGAAATTTCTATTTTTTTAAATTTCTTGGATATTTAATTTTTATGTGTTTTTATTATTTAACCCACACTTAAAGTGAAAATTTCACTTCAACACCCTCCCAAGCCAAAATTTTACAATGTCCTCATTGTAAGAAGGGTGAAAGGATATTACACTTCATTTAGTATAAAGTGATGGAAGGAGTCGAATAGAGGAGATTAAAAAATCTCTGTGCAAACGATTTCAAGTCTGACCAAAGGTCAGAGTGGTCAATCGGACTAAATGAAGGTAATCAATATGACATGAAGTGAAAATTTAAAGTGTAAAGAAAATCAAAGAGTAAAATAGGAAATAGCTATATACAAGTGCTAAATTTTACGCCTTCAGCTAGGCATTAAGCCTAGTAAAGAACTCCTAAAAAGAATAGGTATATGGTAAAAATAGAGGAGTTATGAAAGAATTGGGTCAAAGAAATAGAAAACAAATTAAACCACCCAGTCAAAACTCGTCCGAAAATTGCCTAGAATAGATCTCACAGAACCTAAAATCAAATTCTCATGAAAATCTCAAAAAGATCAGAGTGAATCTCGTGAAGATTAGATCTAATTTAGGTTGAGATGTAGAACGTTAAAGATTAAGACAATTTATAAATGTTTCCACCAAGTTCAGAAGATCAGCTAAGCCAGTTTTGATTCTCAATAATAGGTGGGTCATTTTGACACAATATAGGTTGTTGATGCAGGTTTGGTGGATTATTTTCAGGTAATATGGAGGACGGGTTATGATTAGAATCAAAGGCCTGATTAAGGAAATGGACTTGGCCTTGATTTTGCCTAGGATTTGGAAGATTCCTAAGATTCGGAATTGGCTGAGATGGAAGAGTACCTGGCTGACGAGACTTAGCAAAAAGCGTGATCTGATTTCGTAAATCGGCCAACTCTACCTTACATTGCCTATGGATCTCAGTGAGAGCTTCAGCATTTTGTCGTTGACTCTCTGACATAGCTCTTAAAATCTAGTCTAGCTGTGTATCTCTAATAGGCCTAGAGTAATTCTGCATACTCATCGGGTTACGTCTTAAATTTGATTGCTGAGGAGGCAATGGAGGTGGGTTAAAACAGGTCTGATTTGGATAATTTGGTCTTTGATTTTGATTTTGATTAGCCCAAGTAAAATTTGGGTGGTTTCTCCATCCAAGATTATAGGAATTTGAATAAAGGTTTGGTCTTGGAATATTTTCCTGGATGGCGTGTAAACCTAAAAGGTACGGCATGTTTTCTGCAATAGAAAAGGGTAGGGAAAAGGGTGGGTAAGATTGTGGGATAAAGGTCCCTCCTTGGGTTGGTGGAGTAGATAGAAAACCTAAGGAAGATGGATCTCTAGAATCCAGATTATTCACAAATTCCCTCCCCGCGGGAATTTGCGAAATAGGTGAATACGTAGGATTCATAGCAAGTAGAGGCGTAAGAGTCTTCATTGTGTTTCTAACCTCATCGAGATGCTTTGCTACGATATTGACTTTGTCCAGTTTTTCTACAATAATCTCTAAATCCTTTGAACTGGACAGATTACCGATCTCATGAATGCCTTTGTGCAGATTTTGGTGATTTGTATTCGCGCCCTGCATAAATTGCGACATAGATGCATTGTTGATAGAGTTTTCCGCCATCCCTTCAAATAATTCTAAAGCGGATTCTGTGTCGCGATTTAGAAAATTCCCTCCACAAGAGGTATCGACTAGATTGCGAATGCCCTCTTGTAAACCATAGTAAAAGATATGCATGAGTTGCCAACAAGGGATGTCATGATGTGGGCATTTCCTTTGCAATTCATGAAAACCTTCCCACGCTTCATGAATTGGTTCTCCTTGGTTTTGATTGAAAGTAGTAACAACTCGCCTTAAAGCATTGGTTCAACCAATAGGAAAGAATTTCTTCAAAAATGCGGATTCGAGTTTAGCCCAAGTTGAGATTGGTCTTGCTATAGTTCTATACCAATATGCTGCTTTATCTTTAAGGCTAAAAGAGAACATTTTCATTAGTAGGATTTCCCTATTTTGAGTTCGAGGACCAAGAGTTTGAGATAGATTCTTAAGATCTTCAATGTGTTGAAATGGATCCTCGGATGCAAATCCGTGAAAGTGGGGGATTAAACCTATGATATTTGGCTTTAATTCAGGATCATTCTCCCCAATAGGAATCCTAACATTAGGCTCTACTTGTGCATTAGATGGGCTATAATAATCTCTAAGTAGAGGCCTTGGACGAGCAATCGGTAAATCAGGGATTTCAAAACTCGCCTCAGGTCGAGGTGGAGGACGGGTTTGAAGAGTTTGTAAATTATTTAAGGCTGCTGTTAAAAGATTAATTTGTCTTGTTTGCTCTAGCCTCCTAAGATTCTGGTTTAGGAGCGCCTCATGAACATCAAAAGGCGGCATCTCCCCCTGACCAGAAGAAGAAGGGATCTCGGGATTAATATTCTGCATTTGATCCATAGAAGAAGATGGATCAGATGGGAAAACCATTGGTTGCTTATCTGCAACCGGCCTAAGATCACCTGTCAACGGTGGTGCAAGAGGTAGATGCAAGGATCGCCTCCCGTCCATAAATGGAAAATAATGTGCAAATGCACACGCACACCACTAGTAAAACAGCAGCATAAAAAACCCACAAAACAGCGCAAAAGATGCGAGTTTTGCTCTTCTTTCAAAGGAAAGAAGAGATTTCTAAGATACGCAAAAGTAATTTGACGCAAACAAATAGAGTAACAGTATCAAAACACGCGTCCTAATCTGTGTCTACGCAGGTGCGTACCTTAAAGCTTAAAGGTCTAAGGTCTAGGATAGAGACCACTCACTACTGACTCCTCGGGGCTCAAGTAGTAAGATTAGCTTATTGATCTTCGACCAAAGCCCTAAGAGGTAAAAAGAGAGAGATAGAAAAATAGACTCGTGTGACTCTAGTGATCGCGTTGCGTGCACGATAGCATGCAACAGACGATAGCGATAGAAAAACCCGCATGCATTCTGCAATCAGATTTAAGTCACAAATTTTTTACTTCCTCTTTTTAGTTAGTCTTTTTCAAAAATATATCAATAAAAATACAATGGCCGCTTTTTATATCTTTTCAAACAAATATATATGGTCTTTTTAATTCTCAGAGGACAGGGATCTACGTAGGATTTCTTGTGTTTTCCCGCTGATGCGAGAAAGACAGTTTAAAAATTTTCGAGTTAGATTCGAACTAATTCTAGCAGATAATGCACCCCTAAGAGTGTATGCCTATGTATATGCTGCTGCTAGTAAGAAAAAGATGTATTTTTATATTTTTTTAATTTTTAAATGCAACAATACAAAAGACTAAGACTAGAAATA
The DNA here is from genome assembly GCA_037157565.1 of Thalassia testudinum. Taxonomy (NCBI): domain Eukaryota; kingdom Viridiplantae; phylum Streptophyta; class Magnoliopsida; order Alismatales; family Hydrocharitaceae; genus Thalassia; species Thalassia testudinum. The sequence continues at coordinate 200,570,398 of JAZHRO010000031.1, forward strand.
CTCACAAAAACAAAAATAGTAATACGAGAAAACAATTTCCTGCCTTCTCCTGAGATTACCTACAGAGGTAAACCTGAAAAGAAGATAGAAAATAAAAACAAAAAAAAAAAATCAAAACAAAACACACTAATTAGAATAAAAGTTATTAAAAACAAAAATATATTTACAAAATGCCTCCTAATTACACAATTAATCCAACTAAATCTTAGTGAATTAAGGGATTGCCTCCCTGGCAACGGTGCCATTGAAATGATGTTTAGATGAAGCAATGCCAAGGAATATTTTGATGAGTGAAATGAGGCAAAATATTACCTCCCTGGAAATGGTGCCATTAAAATGATGCATCACTTTACTCAACTCAGTAATTAAGTTAATTTTACTTAATTATGAGTAGAAAAAGTCACTTAGGTTAACTCAAAATTATGTCGATTGTGTAGTATAGGGTCGAATTAACCTAACATTTTAGAAATTTTTACTAGTTGAGTCCAGGTCATTCGCTGAGAGGTATAATTTTTTTCTAAATTCACCAATTATCTTTTATTTTCTTTATAAGTTTAGGAGGTATATTTAAGTTGATTTTAAGAGCATGATTTTTGCCAAAATATTAATTAAAATGAAGTAATATGCAAAATCCCATAAGAGAACATATTTACTCAAAATGATATACTTTATTAGCAAGTAAACATGTTAGTTTTCTAATTTTATTTCAAAGAAATTAAGGCAATAAGAGTTCTTTTATTAAAACATGCCTTATTACAATTAAGACAAATTCAAAGAAATTAAAGAAATAAAACTTCATTTCTTCAACCTCTCTCTTCTTCTTTCTTTTCTTTCTTTCTCTTTTTATTTATCCTTTATCTTTTTACTCTCTCTCGAGCTCTTTTCTTACCTCTCTTCTTCTATTCTGTTCCTGCCTTCTTCTCTTCCCTTAGCTTTCTTCTTACTTCCCTTAGTAGTGCATGTTCTCCTTTCTTTCCTTTGCTTTCTTAGCCTTCAGTTCAACACTTAGCATTTAACCATCGGCTCTTCTTTTCCTTTGATCCTTCAGCTGAACCGTGTTTATTTTCCTTTTTAACCAAAAATTATTTTATTTGCGGCGAGGTCCTTTCGAGGATACACAGCACCCTGAGACTAGGGTGGGACCAGACCCTACTCGGTCCTCGCTTGATTTCATTAAGTTCAATTTCGGTTTATTTTTTGGTTCATACTTTCGAGCCAACCTGGCTCAACCGGCCTCCTAGGCCTCGCCCTCCCAGGGCACACCTGCTCACACCCACTCGGGCACACACCCGCAGGAACACATGCCCACACACACACACACATGCTCAATAGGTTCAAATGCTCAGTTCACGCCCAGTGCTTGACGACTGGGAAGCCTACAACACAAATTACTTTTGTTCCCATGCGCACACTCAGAGCTAACCGATGTGGGACTATGTTCCCCCTTTGCAGACCCAACTTCAATCGATAATAACTCCCTACTTAGAGCTCCAAATCAATTGATTCAAGGTTTGCTGGAAAGCTCTAAGGTCACTCTATAAGTTTGCAGGGTCAATTTTAAATTTAGAGGATGTTTTCCTCTTCAATTTGAAGAGTGAAATAAAGGGGTTCCTACGAGTTAAAATTGCCTGGAAATGGTAATTATGTTCACAGAGTCCTTAGATGGACTTTTCTCTCTCATTTAAAGGTCTGAACAGTTACTAAGGTTAATTCCACATCTGCTGGAGTGAAATTTGAAGCTCTTAAAGCTTCAGGCAACACAGAGAAGCTTCAAGCTTCTCTTAAAGCTTCAGAGAATGGATTTACAATTTAAAATAGTTAGATAGACACAGAAGAACATTTCTAATCAATTGAAACAAGTTCTAAGGGTTGTAACAGATTAATCTTGGCAGGATTTCATCTAAAATTTCATCAAAATGCCACTGCTGTTAGTTTGGGTTCGAAGACAACCCAAACTGACAAGGTTTGAATTCTTACCAAAATACAGGTCTAAGCTCACTTTATTCACTCTAATATCATTCATCATGAACCTAGGAACAATTTTATCTCATTAATTCCTCAGCTCGAGCTCAGAAGCAAAGTTTCCTCCTCAGGTTTGACTGATAGGCTTAAAAATTTGACTTTCTGATTAATGCCTTCTCCCAAGAAATTAAAGCCTCGAATAGGATATTCTCAACCTCAGGAATTCATTTGGCCTCTCAAATAGGTGTTCTAACTAATATTTCTAGGGTTTCAGGCTCTCCCCTTGAGCTTCAAAATGTGTTTGTTCATCAGAGGATTTAAAAGATTGTTACAGTGATTTGAAAACATGAATAGCTTCAGTGCACTGCACTGAAGCTTCTAGACACATTAAATGCAACTTAAACCTAACTAATAGACTTCTCCAACTCTGCCGAAGTTGGAGAAGATGAAGACCCAATTTGAGCTCCAGACACTAAATCTTCAATTAAACATCTACAAATTAATCAATGATCGTTAAATCATTGATTTGGAGCTTTTCACCAAGTTTCACAGGCTGAAGAACAAAAATGACTCGCCGGAGCTCGTCGAAGCTCCGGTGAGTCCAGAAAATGTGAAAATTGTGTACAGATTGTGAAATTATGCCATTTTTAATCTAAAATGGTTCCTGAGGTTGCAAGGAACCTCAAGAACTCAATTAATTCTTCATTATCTCATTAGAATTAAGATTTGATAGTAAATTCATTTCTTTAAGAATCTAATTTGGATTAGGCTCAGGATTTGTTTTACCACTCAATTGAATGGTTAAAACAAGTCAACAAGTATTAGCAGTCATAGTTATATAGTTAATTAAGGATTGGAACTGCTCCTGATCCGCCATTGACAACGAGCTCAGGAGCTTAATTAAAATTGGGCATTTAATTTATATGTGGTAATTCTACATATTATAGTGTCGATTAGGGTCCTTAGGTTATGAATAGATGATGATGGACCCAGTGGAGGTGAATCTAAGCCTACTACTATCGCCATGGATAGTGACAGTAGTCGGTGGAGGTGAAAGATGAATTAAGCGATTAGGTGATCAATTAAATGATTAAGTGGATTAGAAATGGTCATGAGAGATAAAGAAAGGTGGATAGCAAGTTAAAAAGACAACATTAAGGCTCTGAGGAGCTCAAGGAGCTCACCGAAGTCGGAGAAGATGAACACTAAAATTCTAAAATTACTCTAATCTATCTAACTAACTAAGCTAACCTATTCCTACTCCTACTCCTAATCCTAATCTACTGTTACCTGGACGAAGGGGGCAATAGGGTTCCGCCAAAGGTTCATTGCGGACGACGAAATCAGAGGCTTTCAGGAAGATCTCTGACAGGCAGATGTGAGGTGAAGCAGAGTATTCCTCTGGTCGGTGCCTATATCAGAGACGTGGCTGACCACGGCGGATCTCCTCGGCTGATCAGAATGGATGAAGTCAAAAAGTGAGATGGAAAGTCGCTGGAGTTTTGGATGAATAGCCTATCGAAGTCGGCTACAGTGTTAGAAGAGGGAAGGGTGCCAATTTGAGTTAAATCTGAGGGGTGAGGGGGTATATATAGTGGTTGGTGATGAAGAGAGTGGTGGGGTCTGGCCGAAGAAGGAGCTTGAGGAGCTTAACCTCCGGCATCGTCTCCGACGACGATGAGGTTATCTCCCACTGGAAATAGGATTTCCGGTTAATCCAGACCGATGGATGAAGAGGAGGTGGTGAGCGTAAGCTGCAAGAGCTTGGGCAAAGAAGGTTGATGTCGGCAGGGCGGTGATTGCGCAGTGGCGTGACTCTCCGTCGCCGGCCGTTCATTCAGCTAAAGAAGAAGAAGAAGATGAAAAGGGACTTAAATGTAATAAAATTTAAGGACCTGTGTGAGAATAAGGACCTGATTGCACTGAATATTAAGGACCAAAATGTAAACCCAAGTTTTGAAGGTTTATTTTAACTTAGATCTTTTTCAGCTTTTTATATATGTTAGTAAATAAGGTAAATGTTATGTTTTTACCTTGAATTTACATTTTGGACCTTTTTAGGTTAATTTATTAGATTAATTAAAATTACTTGAGTTATTATATACTTAGGTTTACATTAAGTTTAAGTTACTTAACTTATTAATTAAGGGAATGATTAATAAAATTTCGAGTCCAATTATTAACTAAATTGTTAAAAATGTTAATTGGATGATAAAATTTCATTTTAAACTTATTTTAAGGTCCTTTACTAAATATCCCTTATTTCATAATTAACCCTTATATGTTCATAATCTTAGCTAATTAACTAGGAAGGCTAGTTAATTAGGGGTAATTAGAGATCATGATGAGCCTCTCATCAGTCGTCTAACTACAATTGGGACTAATAATCAGATTTGACCTTAAAACCAAATCACACTTGATCTGATTCAAAGGGACTTGTCTGCATTTTCAAAAGAAAAATGATTTGCAGTGTAATGCACATGTCTGGCATTGAGCACTCACATTAGGCACCGCACTAAAACTCGATCCCTTAAGGCTATAAGCACCGATCTCTTTACCTATGCAAACCCTCCTATCGTGCTTTGTGGTGGTGGTACTATCTTTTGACCAAGTGTTTTGATATTTCACGGAGGGGGACACCCCTTAAAGGAACAAAAGGGTAGTTAAGAGGCATCGCATACTCATCGCCTCAAAGGAAGGGTTTGCCCTACTTGCATCCCTTTGTTCATCCTTGGAGCAACTTCTCACTTGATCACCTGGGAGTATCATCTAACCAAAGTATAGTTCCTAGGGCACTCGAAGGTTGAATTAGGTCGCGTAATTGCTGTGAATAACTTGTTTGGCCATCTATATCAACCAATTCTATCTCTGCAACAAAGAAGGTTAAGATCTTAAGTCATCACCCCTCTTATACCACTTACGTGGGAATGGAGGGATAAGCCTTGACCTTTTGACCTATCTTTGGAGTGGAGGTTTCACTTACTCAATCAACAAGAACTTGAATTGTGATTGATATTGTATGCTTGGTAGACACTCTCTTGAGGGCAGTCTAGTGTGTGATCCTGAGCCCGAGAGGATTCTTAAGAGAGCCCACCAAGGAGAGAAAAGAGAAGACATGGCTGACTAAGGAGCAAATCAACAAAGGACCGTGAGGGACTATTTTATTCCAACCAACCAACCCACTCAAGCACTGAGACAACTGGCAGGCGATAATCCATATGAGATCAAGAGCAGTACCATATCTTTGTTGCCCTCCTTTTATGGTACTACTAGGGAGGACCCCTATTAGCATTGGAGAAATTCACCGAGGTCTGTTACACGGTGAAGCTCCAGGGCTTTACTGATGAAGCCCTGATGAGGACTCTATTCCCATTCTCCCTAAAGGATAAGGCCAAGCACTGGTATCATACCCTCGATGCAAGGGTAAATGATTGGGTCACCCTTAAGGGAAAATTCTTGAAAAAGTATTTTCCTATGAGTAGGACCAACCATTACAGAAGGGAGATTATAGGTTTTACTCAACAAGAAGGGGAGCAATTTCATGAGACCTGGGAGCGCTTTAATGACCTTCTTAGGTTATGCCCCCACCCTCAGGTGCCAAGTTGGCAGTTGGTCGAAAGGTTCTATAATAGATTATCTGAAAGGCATAGGCAAACCATCGATGCAGCCTGTGCAGGAACCTTCATGACCAAAACTGAGGATGAAGCCTGGGCATTATTTGAAACATTAAGTGACAACTCCAAACATATGTCTTCTGGCTATCAAGCAAGAAATCCATCAATCTTGTAGAGGATGATAGAGGCCCATGAAGCCGGGCCTACTCAAGATTTGGCTAATCAAATTCAATTATTGAATAAAAACTTTGATAGGCTTTTAGCAAACCCTGGCATGAACCCGCAAGCAACCTCTATCTTTCAGGCTTCAAGTGAATGCTCCATTTGCCATAGCACAATGCACGCCACTGCGGAGTGCCACTAGGAAAATCAATTCCCTGAGTTGATTCAGGCCGAGTTGAATGTGGCCCAAGGTTTCCGCCCACCTCCTTGCAATAACCCTTATTCCATTACCTATAATCCGAGGTGGTGGAACCATCCAAACTTCTCTTGGAAGCAAGGTGATGCTTCTAACTTAGGGAATACAAGGCCCCTACCTCCCCAACCCATATACCAACCATCCTATGAAAACCCTCCTTAGAATAAGCCTTCTGAGAAGGATGAACTTAAAGCCATGATGAAAGCGATGCAAGAGCATCAGAATTTGGTCATCCTATCTTAGAATAAGATGATTACTGATATGCAATCCCAAATTGGTCATCTTACTGAGGCAGTTAGGCAACGTGATCCAAGGAAGTTGCCTAGCTCTTCTAAAGAGAACCCAAAGGGCAAGGGGATCGTATTCAGGGAGCACACCCAAGCTGTGACCGTGCTAAGGAGTGGAAAGAAAATTGACAAGCCTGATAACACTCCTACGATTACGTCTCAGAATTCCCCATCTACACCCGACTCGACTTCCATCTCCACCGAGGAAGAGCCACACTTCTCTCCCTCACTTGAAATCACCCACAATGAGGATGTTGTCATTCCACCACCCCCCTTTCGCCATGACGACCCCTATACCTAGAAGCCGAGGGTGCTCTTTCCAGAGTGCCTATCTGCTCCTGGGGAATCTTCTGTTGGCTCACCTAGAGCCAAGGATAGAATGGAGGAGATTATGGACACTTTTAGGCAAGTCCAAATCAACTTGCCTCTATTGGAAGCTATCAAACAGATCCCATCCTATGCCAAGTTTCTAAAGGACCTGTGCACCCAGAAGCGCTGATCTAGGAGACAGGTCTAAGTCAAAATCATCCTGCCTGACCATGTTAGCTCGGTTCTCTGACATGTGCTTGTGCGTGTGTGTTAAGAAGTGTTGTTATAGTCGCACTTGCAATGCCGATTTTAAAGTAAAGAAACGGAGGTGAGTCCGAGTGTCAGTCTCAGGGAGGCGTGAAAATCGTATTTTACTTATCACTTGTTGTCACGGAAAGCACGGAGTTTTGCTTGCGAAAGGTGCAGTTTGAAAAGCGAGAGAGAGATAGAGAGAGATTAGGGTTAGAGTTGTTTCTTGCTTGATCATGCAACTTAAACAGGAATTAAAATAAACATTTGAAGGGAAAGTACTTCATTAATCATGCAACTTTAGTTCATAGCTTACAACATTAAATACATGCTCAAACAAAAGTAAAGGAAAACTTAAAAGAAAGGAAGAGAGAGAGAGGGGGAGAGCAGCGAGGGAGCCATGTCGATGGAGGAGGCTCCGTCGGCAGCTTGTCGTCTCCGACGGTTACAAGAGGGCCTAAAGCTAGCTAAGAGAGGGGTAGAGTAGTTGCAAGGGAAGTGAATTCCTTGAATGAGTGGTTGGAGGGGGTTTAAATAGGGTTAAGGGCTTTCTAAAAGAAGAAGGGGCTTTAGCGACGTCCTGGACGTCGCTAAAACCATCCAAAAGCGTCGGTGAAGCCCTCCGGCCCGCCGGTCAACCGCCCGCGCCGTTCTTCTTCGTGCTCGATCTGCGGCCGCTGCGTGAGAGCCATCCGATCGAAGATCGGATGGCTGAGATCTTCCCTTGGAGGTGCTCGGATCGCACCTCGGGAGCGTGTGTGCGTGGGCGTCGTCGCCCAGCGTGCGCGCGTGCGTGGGCGCTCACGATCTGAGGGCCCGCCGCGTGGCACGATCTCGGTCGCTCGCTGCTAATCGGGCGGCCTAATTTCGCCACGTGCTTCCTTCGTCTTCAATTTTACGCGTCGGGTAGCTCGAACCCACATTGCGTGCGTGCGGGCGTGTGCGCTAACCGTTGCGCCACTCCCACGCTTTGTCACGGTTACTGCGGGCGGGCGCGCGATTCTCGGCCGTTCGATCGAAGATCGACTGTCGAGATTTGATCTCAGCTGAAGGGAGAGTGGCGTGTGGTGGAGCAGAGGTGACGTGGCACAACGAGGGCTGTTGATCACCAGATCAATGGTCAAAACTTTGTGGGCCCATTATAGGAGCTCCGGATGTCAGATTTGGCCGATCTTGAGTCTGTGGACTCCGTTCGTCATTTTGAATCCATCCGTGTGGTCCGATTGCTCATCTGAGACCTGCTTTGACAAGTGCTTACACAAATGGCCATTAATATAGTTTTATAAGCAATCTTGGTACATGATGCATGCAATACTCCCATTCTACTTTTGTTGTGCCTTTTATTCTTAAGATGGGCGCTATTTAACAGAATTATCACCCCCTTATGCAGTGTTATCATACCCCCATGCTTACTCCTTGCTAGTCCCTAGCAAGGTTTATTCTAGCCTTTATTTCTTTCAGAATTTAAGAAGTAATTGCTTAGACACTTCGTTACTTGTCAATAGGAGGAAATATACCAAGATCTTAATCTATAAAGACTAAGCAGCACCCGGGTGTCTGCCAAAGTACGAATTGCTCGAATCTTTGCTTTAATGTATATAACTATACATATGTATATGTATATATATATTTTTTAGAATTTTTTTCGCAATTTAGTGTGGGTTGGTAACTTTTTACAGCTACCCAACCCACCCAAAACTCGGTCAAAACCCTAAGTGCTAAGCATCTTGGTGTGAAGATTGTGATAGACTCACTTAACAGTAATTCAGACAGACTTCAGGTTTCTACACCCCTAGGTGACCGGAAGAGGAAATATATTTGCCTAAAGGTGTATTTGTTCAATTGGTAGCTTTCTCCCTACGTTTATTTTAATTGTGGTCAACACAAGGATTTTTCCAGTGTATATCTCCCTAGCTTGTACTACTTCCTCGTTTCTTCCTTAAGTGTTTTGGTTCTTTTTGTGCAGTTATTGAGCTGAACTCTAGACAATCGACCAATGGGCTGTTACCCACAATCACTTGTCCGCCATACTCGTGCGATGAAGTGTGGTTTATTATTATTATTATTTTTTTTTTCGTAGGTGGCTTACCTGATCTCAAATGTACCTAGAGGCAATGAAGAAGGAATGGTCCCGTGGCTGGGTTCTGGACAACCTGCCAATGGGCTGTTACCCACGACAACTTGCCAGCCATACCATCCTATAGAATTCATTAGCTGCCCAATTTCTGTCAAAATCTCCGATGAGTGAGTCTGTGCAAAAATGTGTGCAGATGGTTAGACTCAAAGTTTTTCTGAGTTAGAAGGTGAGTTGATAAGTCGTATACTTATCACCTTATTTAGTAGGTGGATTAGAATAGCTTAAGGTTGCAAGGACTCGAAGCTAAATCCATATTTTAACGGACACCAGGGCTGATTAAGCTTGAAGGCTTGAAAAGTCTAAGTGTTTAAGTTCTTTTTGTATTATTTCCCACTATTGACAAGTTTCTAATGCCTAAGTTTTCTTTCTAAATTCATTTTTTATTTTTATTATTCAGACTAATTAAATGAGCTCAGGATTACGCAATTTACCACCCCCCCATGCTTAAGTTGGACAATGTCCTCATTGGCAAGTACATGGATGCATAAGGTTTCAAAAAGATAGTACCTGAGTGACGTAAAATATCGGATCAGTCTGAATCCTCTAAGTTGCCTCCTAGGAAGCGCTGAGTTTAACACCTTCAATTGGGGGGTGCTTTATGTCATCCCTCAACGAGGGTGACACTCTCTTTTGGGGGAACCTAGGCCAGGAAGTGCTTCAATCTTTGACCATTAACTGTAAAAGTGTGCCCAGTGTTAGGATCAGCAATTTCAACCGCCCCATTAGAGTAGGGCTTAACCACTCGAAATGGTCTTGTCCATTTGGACTTGAGTTTCCCCGGGAAGAGTTTTAGGTGGGCGTCAAATAGCCAGACTTGCTGGTTAGGCTCAAAGGTTTTTCTATGAATGAGTCGGTCGTGGATGGCTTTCATTTTCTCCTTAAACAGTTGACTATTGTCAAAGGTGTCTCGACGAATTTCTTCGAGCTCAGATAATTAGAGCATCCTCTATGCACCGACTAACTGGGAATCCATGTTACATTGCTTGACAGCCTAGTAAGCCCGGTGTTCCAATTTGACATGAAGATGGCAGGCTTTGCCAAAGGCCAGGCGATAAGGTGACATGCCTATCGGGGTCTTGAAAGTGGCCCTGTATGCCTACAGGGCATCATCAAGTCGTGTGGACCAGTCTTTCCTATCAGGTCTCACAGTCTTCTGTAAAATGTTCTTGATTTGTCTATTTGAGACCTCGGTCTGCCCATTTGTTTGCGGATGATACGGGGTAGCAATGAGGTGGTTCACCCCGTATTTTCTAAGTAGGGCACGGAATTGGGAATGGATAAAATGGCTTCCACCATCACTGATCATGGCCTTGGGTATTCCAAACTAGGAAAAGATGTTCTTCTTAACAAAGTCCATGACAGTCCTGTGATCGCATCAGTGGGTGGCGACGGCTTCAATCTATTTGGAAACATAGTCTACCGAGACCACGATATACTCGAAGCCGTTGGATGGTGGAAAGCGACCCATAAAATCGATACCCCAAACATCGAAGATTTCGACAATCAAAATGGGCTGGAGGGCATCATATCTTTCTTGGTCATGGTCCCCAGCGTTTGGTAGCGTGAGCAAGTCTTGGCAAAGTTGTGTGCACCCTTAAATAGGAACGGCCAGTAAAATCCAGACTGCAAAACTTTTGCAGCTATTTTCTTTCCAGAGAAGTGGCCACCACAATCCTGGTCATAACAAAAGGAAAGCACACTCTGAACTTTGTCTTCGGGGATGCACCTCCTGATGATCTGGTCAGCACAGAGGTGAAATAGCATGGGATCATCCCAGAAATAGCGCTTGGCCTCAGCCAAGAACCTGTCCCGTTGCTGTCTGGACCAGCTGTGCGGGGTTTGTCCTACAACCAGGTAGTTGACATAGTCAGCGTACCATGGCATTCTCCTGTCTTGCACAGCTAGGATGTGTTCATCATGGAAGGCGTTAGATAGAGGTAGGGAGGGTCCAATGTGGCCTGGATGAAGTCTAGACAAGTGGTTGGCCACCACATTCTTCGATCCAACCTTGTCTCGGATTTCCAGGTCAAATTCCTGCAAAAGTAGGATCCATCTAATGAGCCTGGGCCTTGTGTCCTTCTTGGCCAACAAGTGCCGGATGGCTAAATGGTCAGTGTAAATCGTCACATGGGATCCCAGCAAGTATGATCAGAACTTTTCAAGTCCAAAGACTATAGTGAGCAGCTCTTTCTCAATGACCGTATAATTTCGTTGGGCCTTGTCCAATGTTTTGCTCATGTAGTAGATCACCACGGGCTTCTTATCTTACCTTTGTCCCAAGACAGCGCCTATGGCAAAATCTGATGCATCACACATAATCTCAAAGTCCTGGGACAAGTCTGGGGTTGAAGTACAGGTGCGGTGAAGATTAAGTCCCAGAGGTTGTGATAAGCCTGGATGCAATCAGAAGACATGTGGAATAGGGCATCGTTGGCTAGAAGGTCGGTCAAGGGTTTGGAATGCTTGGAAAAGTCTTTAATGAACCTTCAGTAGAAGCCAACATGTCCTAGGAATGAGCGAATCTGTCGGACCTAGCTAGGTGGAGGAAGTTTGGAAATCAAATCAACCTTAGCCTGATCTACCTCGATGCCCCTATGCCATACGATGTGACCGAGGACAATTCCTTCTTGAACCATAAAATGGCTCTTTTCCCAACTTAACACCAGATTAACCTCAATACATCATTTCAGGATTTTCTCCAAGTTGCTCAGACAGTGGTCGAATGAATTCCCGAATACAGAGAAATCATCCATAAAGACCTCTAAGTATTCACCCACCATTTCTGAAAAAATGGCTAGCATGCAACGCTGGAAGGTCACAAGTGCGTTGCATAACCCGAATGGCATTTGACGGAATGCAAACGTGCCATACGAGCAAGTGAATGTGGTCTTTTCTTGATCCTCCTGAGCAATTGCGACTTGGTTATATCCTGAATATCCATCCAGGAAGCAAAAATACTTCTGTCCTGCCAATCTTTCAAGGATTTGGTCAATGAATGGCAAGGGAAAACGATCCTTCTTAGTGGCTTCATTGAGCTTCCTATAATCAATACACACCCGCCATGCGGTGGTGGTGCGGGTGGGGATGGATTCGCCATGATCATTGGTGACAACGGTGAGCCCAGCTTTCTTGGAAACCACTTGAGTGGGGCTCACCCAGGGGCTATTGGAGATAGGATAGATGATGTCGGTGTCAAGCCACTTGATAATTTCTTTCTTAACGACCTCCCGCATGTTTGGGTTTAAACGTCTCTGCATCTGGCGGGAAGGTTGTGCCCCATCTTCAAGGTAAATCTTATGGGTGCAATAGGTGGGGCTAATTCCTCTTAAGTCCAAAATGGTCTAACCAATGGTGGCCCGATGTTCTGAAAGGGTCGCAGTCAACTTGAGTTCCTGATCCTTAGTTAGATGAGAATTAATAATCACTGGGAAGGTCTGGTCAGGTCCAAGGAAGACATACTTGAGATTCTCGGGCAATGGCTTAAGTTTAGGTGCGGGTGGAACCATAGTCGATGGGAAGGGAAAGGGCGGGAGTTGATCAACATTGATCTCCTCAAATGGTGTTGTGTGATGGTACTCAGCCTTACAGAGCTCCACGGGTAGCGATGGATCAGAACAGTCATTATAGGTTTGGTGGTCTGATACAGAACTGAGGGTGAGGCATTCTTCGATCAGAGTTTCCATGGGATCAAGTTCCTCAACGCAATCACAATCTAAAGACTTTGTCGCCTGGAAGATATCCAATTGCATTTTCCTGTCCCTGAAGGTGATTTCCATACATCCCGTGTCACAATCAATGTTTGCCTTAGCCGTAGCTAAGAAAGGTCTGCCTAAGATTATGGGTGCATTCTATAATTTTTCAGGGACTTCCATGTTGAGCACCAAAAAGTCGACTGGGAAATAGAAGTCCTTGACCTGTATAATCATGTCCTCGACAACCCCTTTCAGGGTTTTCACTGATCAATCAGCCAGCTGGATGGTGACAGGGGTTGGTGTCAACTCTCCAAAACCAAATTGGTGGTACAGGGTTGTTGGAATCAGATTGATAGAAGCACCTAAGTCCAGGAGTGCTCTATCAAACATCATGTCCCCGATATTGCAGGAAATCAGGGGCGCTCCTGGGTCAGTTCGCTTGAGTGGAAGGTTGCTTGATATTACGAAACTTGCTTGTTCAGAGAGCACAACCTTCCTAGGTGCTTGAGGTCTCAGCTTACGCTTGGGTGTACATGCATCCTTTAAAAATTTGGCGTAAGCAGGGATGTGTTTGACGGCTTCAAGGAGTGGAATATTAATCTGTACTTGCTTAAAGTTTCCAACAGCTCCTCAGTTTCCACAACATTCTTCTTTTTCTTGATTGTTTCCAAGGCCTCAGGGTAGGGTGTCTGAATGTGGATTGGTTCTATTTCTAGGTCCTTGGTTGGTGCCTCTTTTGAGTCAGGTATTTCAGCAGGTGAAGTCTCGGGGAGAGTTGACCATTTGGGATACTGGGTTTTGGTGCCGCTTCTCAAGGTCACCGCATTCGCAGAGGCATTGGGGCCCTGGGTTGATCCTTGAGAAGACGAGGACGAAGAAGCACCAAACCCAGGGGGTGTTTGCGGGGTTGGCTGGACCATGTGAGCCTGCCCGGGATTGCCTTGGAACCCTTGCGAATTGGGGCCTCTGTTAATTATGTTTCGCGGGTTCGGTTGTGGCTAAGAAGGTAGGGATCCTTGTTGCTTACAGTCCAAGAGTTGGCTTAACTGCCCCTTTACCAAGGCCATTTCCTCCTGATGTTTTTGGTTCATGTTAGCCATCATCTTTATTAGGGTGTCCATTTGATTTTGTGGGGGAGGGGCCACCCTATTCTAGTTATATTGGGGTCTAACTGGTGGTCCTTGCTGATAAGGGGCAAGTGTGGCTGCTGGTTTGCCTTGGGCTGGTTTTGAAATTGCGGTGGTTTTTGGATTGTCCAACCAAAGTTGGGGTGGTTACGCCAGCCAGTGTTGTAATTGTTGGAGAAAGGGTCAGGTTTCACATAACCTTGGACAGCTTGCACATCTTCTAGGATAGCCGATGTTGATGAAGAGGGAAGGGAGTAATCAAGGGTTGAGGGAGCAAAGGTCCCTCCATGGAACGTGTTTAGGGGTTGTTCCAGGTTCAGTTGGGTTAAGGGCTAGACCAGGTCAACATTATGCACTCCCCTTGCTAGGGAGAAAGTCTATAAGGAGTTCCTGGTCTGGTTCAGTAGCTCATCAATCTTTTTGTCCACCAATTCCACTCGATCCAGTTTCTTGGCAATGATGTCCATGTCAACCATTCCAGAATTTGCTTGTACCTCATAAATCCCACCACGGGGTTGACTGGACCTGTTAAACTAGGTCATGGAGGCATTGTTGAGCAAATTCTCGCTCATAGACTCAAAGAGCTCAAACGCACTCTCCTCGTCCTTGTTCAGGAAGTTCCCCCCGCATGAGGCATCGACGAAGTTCCGCAGGTTGCTGTCCAGACCGTGGTAGAAAATCTGGGCCAATTGCCACCTTGGTACTTCGTGGTGTGGGCATTTCCTCAAGAGTTCATTAAATCTTTCCCATGCCTCATGAAATTGTTCCCCACCCTGGAGTGTAAAGGTAGTGATAGCTCTTCTGAGGGCATTGGTCTTTCCTATGGGGAAGAATTTCTTTAAAAGTGCATGCCTCAGTTCTTCCCAGGTGGTGATGGGTCTACCTAGGGTCCTAAGCCAATGAGAAGCCTTGTCTCTTAATGAGAAGGGAAACATCTTGATTAGCACAATGTTAACGCTAATGTTCCTAGGTTTCACAGTTTGTGCTATGCGGTCGAGATCCTCTAGATGCTGGAAGGGGTCCTCATTTGAGCTTCCATGAAACTGGTTATGGATCAAACTTAAGACATTCGGTTTTAGCTCAAAATCATCTCCCCCTTTGGGGATCCCAAGGTGCGGCTTGACTCTAATAGTAGAGGGATTATAGAAATCGTGGAGGGGCCTCGGCTAATCCTGAAATGGTGGTATATCAAGTGGTGGTTGCCCTTGTATGTCTTGGAAAGGTGGTGGTGGTTGTTCTTGTGGGTTCTGTAACCATTGTATGGCTTGCATGATGGTGTGGATTTGTTGTTGCTGAAGCTGGTGGTTTGCAGTAATTTGGGCTTGGATGATGGTGGGGGTTGATCCTCAGCCTCATCTACCCTAGGTTCCGCCATGTTCCTAACAGAATCGTGTCGCCTAGATTCCTGCCCCAAAACACACAACTCGGGATGCCGTGAGCGTCTCCCGTGCATACACTAGAGAAGAACAGGAGGGGATGCGGAGGGTGACAAATGCGGGAAATGTGTTTCAATCAAGCACACAAGCCTAGTCCTTATGGTGTATTCCTTAGGAGACCTAGAAATCTCACAAAGGGTGATTAAGTTCGTAAGCACTGGACTCCCCTTCCCAAGGCTAATCTAGCTAGGTTGATTATGAGGGGATTTCAGGGAAGGTTCTTCCTTTGGCTTACGCCTTTGGTTCCGTAGACCCCACAACCGCAGTCGTTTGACACTGCCCCGCAGCCTAGTCACCAGATTCTACCAAGGGAATGAAAGCCAAGTGCCTAGCGAACAAAACCTCACCTTTCGAGACTTAACTCAATATTGCCTAGGGCACGTCTACTCAGTTTTAAAGGGCTAGGATAGTGTTTGTGCTAGGATTATGTGATGAGGCATTGATTGGGGTGGTGCCTCTTAATTTTCCACTTTCAAGGTGTGTGCTTCTATCAAAACATGGTTTTCAAGCAAGGATTTTTAAGATGGGGTGTCTTTTAGTGTTTCATCCTTAATTTAGTGCTTTTTAGGGTTGACGTGTCTTAATGTTTTCAAACAAGTTTCAGTGGGCACGTCAAGTTCTGCACACAATTCGGTGAAAGTAGATTTCCTTTTATTCTGTAGAGGCTCTAAAACCCTAATGTACTCATCCTAATGATCATGCAGCTTCTATTAGATGAGTCGATTTTAGGGTTGAGTGGTGCGGCCCAAGTCAACTCATGGTAGCTTCGCAAACACCACTCAAAAAAAGAAAAGAACACTCCAAGAATTTATTCAGAATGTTAGAGTGTACATTTTTTTGTGGGGTGATGTGTTAAGGATGTGGGTCAAGCAATCATACACCATGCCAATTTTTTTCAATTTTTACAAATTTTTTAGTTTTTTTTCATGCAAGCAAACAATCATGAGAGAAGAATTACTCACTATCGGTCCTTGTTGCACCTACTCCCTCGTTACCGTCGTGGGATGCGTCGCTTCGCCGTCCAAGCGTCGAATTCCTACAAAAATCAAGTAAAAAGGAAACAAGGCATTAGACTATGTGACAATGGATGTGGAATGGAGGTGACAAAACAAATCCGTTGCCTCCTCGGCAACGGCGCCAAAAACTGACGTGCACTTATGCGTGTGTGTTAAAAAGTGTCGTTATAGTCGCACTTGCAATGCCAGTTTTAAAGTAAAGAAACGGAGGTGAGTCTGAGTGTCAGTCTCAGGGAGGCATGAAAACTGAATTTTGCTTATCACTTGTTGTCACGGAAAGCGTGGAGTTTTGCTTGCGAAAGGTGCGGTTTGAAAATCAAGAGAGAGATTAGGGTTAGAGTTGTTTCTTGCTTGATCATGCAACTTAAATAGGAATTAAAATAAACATCTGAACGGAAAGTACTTCATTAATCATGCAACTTTAGTTCATAGCTTACAACATTAAATAGATGCTCAAACAAAAGTAAAGGAAAGCTTAAAAGAAAGGAAGAGAGAGAGGGGGGAGAGCAGCGAGGCAGCCACGGCGGTGGAGGAGGCTCCGTTGGTAGCTCGTCATCTCCGACGATTACAAGAGAGCCTAAAGCTAGCTAAGAGAGGGGCAGAGTAGTTGCAAGGGAAGTGAATGCCTTGAATGAGTGGTTGGAGGGGGTTTAAATAGGGTTAACGGCTTTCTAAAAGAAGGGGCTTTAGCGACGTCCGGGACGTCGCTAAAACCATTCCAAAAGCATCGGTGAAGCCCTCCAGCTCGCCGGTCAACCGCCCACGCCGTTCTTCTTCGCGCTCAATCTGCGGTCGCTGCGTGAGAGCCATCCGATCTTCCCTTGGAGGCACTCAGATCGTGCCTCGAGTGCGCATGTGCGCGGGTGTCGTCGCCCGGCGTGCGCACGTGCATGGGCACTCGCGATCTGAGGGCACACCGCGTGGTGCGATCTCGGCCGCCCGCTGCTAATCGGGTGGCCCAATTTCGCCGCGCGCTTCCTTCATCTTTAATTTTACGCACCGTGCGGCTAGAACCCACGTAGCATGCGTGCGGGCGTGCGCTCTAACCATTGCGCCACGCCCGTGCTTTGTCGTGGCGACTGCGGGCGGGTGCGCAGTTCTCGACCATCCGATCGAAGATCGATGGTCGAGATTTGATCTCAGCTAAAGGGAGAGTGGCATGTGGTGGAGCAGGGGTGACGTGGCACAACGAGGGTCGTTGATCACCAGATCAATGGTCAGAACTTCGTGGGCCCATTGTAGGAGCTCCGGATGTCGAATTTGGCCGATCTTGAGTCCGTTGGACTCCATTCGTCGTTTTGAATCCATCCATGTAGTCCAATTGCTCATCTGAGGCCTACTTTGACAAGTGCTTACACAAATGGCCATTAATACAGTTTTATAAGCAATCTTGGTACATGATGCATGCAATGCTCCCATTCTACTTATGTTGTGCCTTTTATTCTTAAGATGGGCCCTATTTAACAGAATTATCACCCCCTTGTGCAGTGTTATCGTTCTCCAACATGGAACACCCCCCAAAATGAGAGACCCAGGGGCCCCTTATATTTCAGTGGTTAGAGGTAACAAACATATTGACGTGGCTCTACTCAATCTGGGGGCAGGGATGAACATTTTACCGAGCTCTATCTATGACCTTTTAGGAGGAGGTGAGTTAAAACCTAATCCAGTCATCCTCCAGGTCGCAGACAAATCACTTAAGACACCTTGGGGATTACTGGAAGATGTCCTAGTGAGAGTGGAGGACTTCTTCTTCCCTGTTGACTTTCGTGTGCTAGATACTGACCCTTCTAATAAGCCCACCAAGCCATCCATTATTTTGGGATGCCCCTTCTTAGCCATAGCCAATGCCTCTATCAATTATAGATCTGGGGCACTTAAAATGGGATTTGGGAACAAGAAGATCCGGTTGAATGTTTTCGATACCTACAAGCAATCTGGATTTGAAGATTGTTCTCAGATTGAGGTTGTTGATGAAATAATTGAGGAGACTACTCCAGCACTCTTATGTAGAGATCCCCTTCAAAAGGTCATATCTAAGGACCATCCTTCGACTATTGAAGAAACTAAAGGGGAAATACCCGAATTAGAAGATTTTCTGGGGATACACACAGAGTCTCTTTCCCCACCCTGGACCATGAAGGTAGACCCGCTACCTAAGGCGAGGATGTATCAACTTAAACCCTCAATCCAAAAGGCTCCTGAGTTGGAGTTGAAACCCCTCCCGAGCACATTGAAATATGCTTTCCTTGGCCCTAATGACACGCTCCCCATTATTATCTCGTCTGCATTATTTAAATCGCAAAAGGGAGCTCTGTTTGAGTGTTTACGAAGACACAAGGAAGCAATTGCCTGGTCAATTGCTGCTATTAAGGGTGTTGATCCCTCCCTTTGCATGCATCATATATACACGAACGAGTCTGTGAAACCTTTCCGAGACATGCAGAGAAGGCTCAACCCCAATATGCGGGAGGTTGTTAAAAAGGAGATTCTGAAATGGCTGGATGTAGGGAATATTTATCCCATTTCTGATAGTAAATGGGTCAGTCCTATTCACGTGGTGCCCAAAAAGGTAGGAATCACTGTGGAAGAGAACGAACAAGGAGAGTTGGTGACCACTAGACCCTCAACTAGTTGGAGGGTCCGCATTGATTACCGCCATTTGAACATGGCTACCTAGAAAGACCATTTCTCCTTACCGTTTATCCATCATATTTTGGAACGACTAGTGGGGAACAAGTACTTCTGTTTCCTTTATGGGTATTTTGGGTATAATCAGATAGCCGTCTTTCCTGACGATCAGGAGCATACTACCTTCATGAGCCCGTATGGTACATTTGCGTTTCGCTGAATGCCATTTGGGTTATGTAATGCTCCTGCCACTTTCCAACGATGTAAGATGGCTATCTTTTCTGATATGATCGATGAGTTTGTAGAGATTTTCAGGGATGACTTCTCCATTTACGGCTAGTCATTTGACCTATGCCTTTCGCACCTTGATAAAGTCAAAACCCGTTGTGAAGAGGCAAAGCTGGTGCTTAGTTGGGAGAAAAGCCACTTTATGGTCTAGAAGGGCATTGTGTTAGGGCATGTAGTTTCCGAGAGAGGATTAGAGGTGGACACCGCAAAAATTGATTCCGTCTCTAAGCTTCCATCACTCGCCAATGTTCGTCAAGTTAGATCTTTCCTTATCCATGCTGGATTTTATAGGCGCTTCATTAGAGATTTCAATAAAATCTCTAAGCTACTCTGTGACTTGTTAGCGAAGGATGTCTCCTTCGATTTTGCTGATAGATGTGGCAAGGCTTTCCAAGTCTTAAAGAAAGCCCTTATTACCGCGCCAATTCTCTAGGCACCAGATTGGACCCTCCTGTTTGAGCTAATGTGTGATGCTTCTGATTTTGCAGCGGGAGCGGTCTTAGGTCAAAGGGTTGATGGCAAAACTCATGTGTTGCATTATGCCAGCAAGACCCTTACGGATCCTCAACAAAACTACACAGTCACTGAAGGGGAACTTCTTGCTATAATATTTGCTTTAGAAAAGTTTCAATCTTATCTTTTGGGATCCAAGGTTGTGGTGTTCACTGATCATTCTGCCTTAAAGAATCTTCTTGCTAAAGAGGGCACTAAACCTCGCCTAATTCGTTGGATTCTGCTACTCCAGGAATTGACCTGGAAATTAAAGATAAGAAAAGAGTTGAGAATGTGGTAGCAAATCATCTGTCTAGGATCCCTATTGAGGCATCAAACCCTACTAGCGGTATCTAAGAGACTTTCCTTGATGAGTCTCTGATGGCCGTGGAGTCCAAAACTCCTTGGTTCGTTGACATAGTGAACTATTTGGTCATGGGCATTACCTCCAGTATTTGGGACAAGCAAAAGCAAGATAGGTTTCTTATTGATGCTAAATTTTATCACTAGGAGGAACCTGAGCTTTTTAGAATAGGCCCTGACCAGCTTTTCCACCGTTGCATCCCAGACGAAGAACAAAGAAGTGTTCTGAGTTTCTGCCATGACCTCCACTGTGGGGGACATTTTAGTGGAAAAAAGATTCCCATAAGGTTCTTCAGTCTAGCTTTTGGTGGCCCACATTATTCTGAGATGCACATACTTATGTGGGCGCATGTCTACGTTGCCAATAGATGGGAACCATCGGAAAAAGGGATGAGATGCCCCAGCAACCTATCCTTCCTGTTGAGATCTTTGATATTTAAGGCATCGACTTCATGGGTCCCTTTCCTGTGTCCTTCGGATATGAGTACATCCTTGTGGCTGTGGACTATGTATCGGAATGGATAAAAGCCATACCCACGCGAACCAATGACCATTCTATGGTCTTGGGTTTTGTTAAGGCTAATATCATTTCTCGATACAGGTGCCTAAGGACGATCATAAGTGATGGAGGACCTCACTTCAAGAATGTACACTTCACAAGACTACTCCAAAATTTGGGAGTTAACCACATGATAGCCACACCTTACCATCCCCAAACAAGTGGACAAGTTGAAGTGTCTAATAGGGAGATTAAACGAATTTTAAAAAAAACTATCAAGCCCAACCGTAAGGATTGGTCTAAAAAATTAAATGATGCTCTTTGGGCCTACAGAACCATGTATGACTCCCTTGGGCATGTCTCCTTTTCGTCTTGTCTACAGAAAGGCATGCCATCTTCCCGTTGAAATCCAACATAAAGCCTATTGGGCTATTAAAAATGTTAACTTGAATTTGGATAAAGCGGGAAAAGCACGTATGTTAGAGTTAAGTGAGCTTGAGGAGCTTCATAATGAAGGATATGAAACTTCTCAAGCTTACAAGCAACGTGCAAAGGTCTTCCATGATAAGCACATCACTAGAAAGACTTTTGAGCCTAACCAGTGGGTCTGGCTTTTCATTTCCAGACTTAAATTATTTCCAGGAAAGCTCAAGTCCTGCTGGGATGGGTCGTACGTTGTTATTAATACTTTCCCTCATGGAGTTGTAGAAATTCGAAACCCTACTTCTGGTGTGAGCTTTAAGGTAAATGGCCAGCAACTTAAACCTTATATTACTCTTTCAGATGGCCAAGTTTTGGACGCACTTCAGCTTAAGGAGCCTTAGCTCCTCTCGCTCTCCTCAAGTGATATTCTTCTATGTCTGCATTTTTCCAATGAGGACATTGTCAATCTTAGGCATGGGGGGGTATAACCTGAGGATGTTTATAGTATTTATAAATATTTGCATACACTTAGGACAGTGATTTATTAAAAAGAAAAAAGAAAAAAATCTTTTATTTTCTTGAGCTGAATTGGTTAGTCCCTAGCAGAAAAGTTATCAAGGAGGTGTCATTTAAGATTTTCTTTTTAAATTATTTCTTAAGTTTAGAATCTAGTACAGTTACATTCACTTACACGTAGACTAGGTAATGGATCTTTGTAGAAAAGCAATAAGTATTTTTAGTCTACTAAACCTTTGGACAATTAATAGGGAGTCAGGCTTACTATCTTCTATGAGATCCACCTCATATTTGTGAGAAGAAAGTAGAGAGATTACTGGTGCGCTAAGTCTAGTGCAAGGACTCTTAAGTTTTGGACAATTAGATAAGGATACTTCAAAGTTAGGCATAGTTTTCGCTTTCTGTTCCTATGTGCGTACATTGTGTGAATTCCTGAGAGTTACCAAATAAGGTAGATACGCAGAAATTGAGTCTTAATAAAACTATAACTATGGTGGATGGTTACGACCGTCCTTCATAGAGTCCTCGGCTGAAGGAGGGTAATAGTATCAAAGGTTAGAAATACGCTTGTCCTATCCATTCCTTCCCGGTGCCGAGAATAGACACTTCCACCAAATAAGCCACACAATATCCTCTTGACCACCATCATTCCTAATAATGTCTCATAAATAAAAGTCTGCATCATGTTATGCTGATTTATTTAAAAAAAAAAAGGAAAAAAAAAGAGAAAGAAAGAGAGAAATATTTATATAAGAAAAAGGAGAAAAAGAAAAAAGAAAATAGTTCAAGTTTATAGTTTTATCTTTATGTCATTTTTTCATTATATATCGATGTTTTTGAGGCAACAATAAAAACACCCATTGCGATTCACCAAATACGACCCTTACCTACTTTTCAGTATTTTTGACCACTCGAATACTAGCTGAGGTCCTCTAACTTAATTGTAGGGTTATTAGGACTTTAATTGAAGTGTGAATGCCATGTGAGGCCACCGAACATTGAGTATATTTACAAAATCTGGTGAGATTTGTGATCTCAAAAAGAAGGAAAGGAATGAGTACAAAGGAACATCAAGAGAGCACAATTGTTTAGCCTCTCTCTGAGTTGACTTGTTTGCTAGTCTAGAGATCTAGAGTCTATAGTACTAGATTACATGTAGCACCAAATGAGTGTGTGTTACCAAATATGAATTCATTCAACTTAGTTTCTCCTACCTAAGCTGAAAAGCCGGGGTCAAATAACAATTTATTTTCTACTTTATCCCTGAGGGAAGTAGTTGTCTATCCTGATAGAAATATTTACCAAGGGTTAAATACGAACTTCAAATGTAAGTTGTCTTTTCATTTGGATTTATTACCTAGGCTACAATCACTTCACATTTGCCTGGATCTCTAAGATTTTGGAATAAGAAAAGGAGAAATCTTTTTGGTTTCTTCCATGGCTTTTCACTTTTTGCACGGGACTAGCAAAACTTAGGCATGGGGGCATTTGATAAGTCCAATTAATTGGACATTTATTTGGCTTAAGTACATATGGAATACATTTCCTTATAGTTTAATGACCTAAACTAAGTAGTAATTAATCTTAGCTTACGAATATTTTTGTATCTGCTTTGCATTCTAATACATACATTTATACTTCTTATTTGATATGTGCATGCAGAGAAAAAAAACATAAAAGTATAATAGGTGGCTGGACATGAATTAGCATTTGAAGGAGGGTATGCCCATAATTGTCCCTCACCGCCGCTCCCTCCGCTAGCGTTCAAATCCAGCAGTTGCGCATGCGAAGGAGGAGGCAGGCGATGTGGATCTGGAATTTTATCTCTTCGGGGGTTTGAGGCATGGGCACCAGGGGCCTCTCCACTGTGAAGTAGAGCATGCACCGCAGCCAGCCGAACGCACTATGACACCCCCACCTCGCGCACAGGCCCTACGTGTCACCACCAACTCATGCACGCCGCTTTCACAGCAAACCGTGCCCTTCCTCCTCATCTGCGACAGCAACATCGACCTCGCACTTCCTCCACAACCGCGAGCGGTCTCTGGCGCACCCCCCCCACCGCAGTGCCACCCACCGGCACCACGTCCTCCGCACACTAGCAATAGTGCCTACCGAGCGCAACAGACATGCACAACCACAGCCGCATGGCCCGTCTCTCCTTCTTCCTCTTCTTCTCCAACAGGGAGGAGGAATCCAACACCGCCGGTTACACCCCACACACAGTCGGCACTACATGCCACCGTTCTCCACATCGTTGCCTCTGTTGAGCTCTCCTCAACTTCACGAGCTCGGCCACGCCCTCAAACACACCACCCGCGACCACGTCCACCAGCGAGTCGCCTCCACCGTCACTGCTCCTCCTCGTCGCCATCGTCAACTCTGGTCGCCGTTCGAAAGACCACCACCACCATCGGAAAGCTCTCATCATGGTCGACCTTCCTCGAGCTCCTCAGCCTCCACCATCGACTCCTCTTCGCGCAAAATCCAAAGGAAGAATTCCTCTATTTTGCTTTCTAATAAAAATTACCAAACATGCCATTGCCAAAACACTATTGCAATATTTGATTAATTAATCTATTTGAGTGAAATTTCATGCTTGCACTTAAGGTTTATATTATTTCTTTCATGCACTTAACTCTTATATGTTGAGTTTGACACACATAAAATCATTAAGGCACTCACACGACCTAAAGGTGAAAGCCAAATTTCTTGAAATATAGTTATGTTACATGTCATTTCAAGTTATTTCATGGAAGGAAAATTAGATACATACCCCTACATTCTTAAATTATCATGTGTTTCTTCTTTTCACCTTATTTCGCATCAGATTTGAGCACAGATTGTGCACTTGATTAAACAAATACAAAGGAAAAATATTTTGTGAATTTATTGCATCTAGTCCTCCCTATGATAAGACCTTATCCACAGTGGTTAGTTTTATTGATAAATATTTTTGTTTGGGATTTTTCCACCACGTAATTTCACTGCAACGATATATTTTTCTGACATTATTTCTTCAAGTGAAAAATTCCCGATCACACGAAAATAATAGTACGTAAACAAATTTTTTAGTACAATTGTACGCATCCTTAACATGACCTAGTAGGGTGCAAACCTCTAAAATCCACTTGGTATTTGGATAAGACGGACGTGCAAATTCAGACCCTGTGGTTGCTCAAGGAGATGAGATAGAAACCTGTGTGTTTGTGTACTTAAGTGTTTGTGTAGTGTGTACACGATAGTCAAGCAACAGAATTTGATGAAATCCTAATCAGGATTTCAAACATATTATTATGTCTCCTTTGGAATTAGATTCGAGATTTAAAAGTGAATTCTATGCAACTAGTCTCGCTTTTTAATCTCTTTTCAAGCAAAAGATGGTCTTTTTATCTTAAGTCAAATGCAAGAGATGGCAGGAACTCAAGAGGGATAGAAGATGCGTATCTAACTCCAGCAATTCTACAAGAATGCAATTTGATTGAATTGAAATCTAGTAGAAAGAATGCAACCTAAATATGGATGCTTATGAGATGCTACTACTAGATAAGAGATGTAACCTAAATTTAAAGTGTTCTAGTTTAATGACTCAGGGCCTTGATTTGAGAGCCCTATTAAGATCTGATTTCAAATTAAATTATATGGATGTAAATCCCTTACATAAGGCTACTCAATTGTACAATTAATTTACAAAAATAAGTTATTTAAATATATATTAAAATTAGTTAAAGTTAGAAGTTTATACATGTTAAATTAAGGGTTAATTTCTTAATTAATGTACAAATTGATAAACTAATCATGAAATTGACTTTATAATTACTTAATTTATATAATAAGGTAGTTATTATACATTTTAAATTTATTGTAGAGCCTTTATTTTAATTTATTTTCATTTAAATGCATGTTTTAGATAGATATATACATATTTTACTTATAATATTATTATAAAGTATAAATATATTATAAATAGGGTGAAAATATTTAAAATTAATATATATACATATATAATATAAATTACTTCAGTAATAACTTAATTTACTAATTTATTTTATTTTAAGTTAATTATTTACCTAATTAACTTAATAACTTGATTACCTGCAATAAATACATAATTAAATAAATATACAGGTATCATATAGTATATAATAATTTGTTAAGTATGTACAGTAATAGATATGGTTATAAGGATGTACATAGTTATTTTTACTTACTTAGGATTATATACATTTAATCTAATACAAATTAATATATAATTATATTATAAACTTATATATACAATAAATCATCCTAAGTGCTTGTTTAAATATGCATTATAAGTTATTTATGTACATTATTTACATATATTATAATATTTACATATAGCTTAGTATTAACTTGTATTTACAAGTATAATTACACTATACATGGTATTTTTAGGTATTTTTCAGTATTTTCTGATTTTTACGGTATTTGTATATTCTGTAGAGGTAGGAGAAGAGAGAGAAAGGGTAAGATGACAGAAGAAGATGTTCTTTTCGTGATTTTTGATTTGGTTCTTTTATTAAATTTCAAGATAGATCGAACCATCGGCTGGTATGTTCTACCAAGACAGGGGTTCGGAATACTTTTCAACTTTGCATATGCCTAAAGAAATACCTAATCCTACTTAAGAGCCTTTAATTTATTTTGTTGTGATTTTTATAATTTTTATTCATTATTTCAATCTCACACAAAAGAGACCTAAATAGAGTTTGAAACTAAGAACCTAAGGTCACCATGAGTGTTTCAAAGGTTGAACAACAGGCTTAGGCATTTAAACACATTCAGCACATATCGAGAAAGATGTATAAACATTTAAACATGATTTTCAACTTAATTTTAGTACAATTCTCAATTAGGATATATTATACATTGATTGTGCAGCAATCATAGGCCCTAATATGCTTGAATTAAGTTAGAACCTAGCTTAACTTAGGCATTCTGCATGCATTCGCATCATACTTTGCATCATAGTTGATTTATTAGTAAATAATAATGTCGTATTATGTTCTAATTAAGAGATATTAATAATTGTAGATAATTCAGGGCTGCAAATGACCGATCCAACCTTATAGATCTGCCCAGAACAACGACGGGAGTCCAACGCTTCCAAGATCACATCGATCAGACTCCTGTAGCATCATATGGAGTCCACAGAAGAACAAGAGCCAAGAGGCAAATAGGTGAAAATCTTGACCTCAAATGATAAATCTGACCACACAGATGGATCTGGATCAGCGATCGCAGTCCAATAGTGTAAGAATCATCTCGATCAGAGGCCTATAGCACCGTCTCCAAAGGAGAAAAGATGGACGACCATGATGGCACCATCGCAGCCACCCCTCGCCACCACCCAACTTTTGAAGAGGCTCCCCCATGCACTATGGATCGTTGGATCATCATCTAATGGCCATAACGTGGCCACGTCATGGCTCCAGGAATGCCTCAATAAGGAAAGAAGAAACCTCAACCATTGGATCACTGTTTTGTTGTGGTTGATTCTTCTCGTCTATTTGTCCTCAGCCGTTGGATCTCCATCCAACGGCTGAGGACAAATAGACGAGAAGAATCAACCACAACAAAATGGCTACATAGCACGTTGGCTCACACGCTGGTGAGAGAAGTAGCATTGCGGGTTTGAGGCAAAATGCACACTTTGATCAGAGGCAGCAATGTGAGGATAAATCATGTCCGTTGGATGGCCATCGGGCGGTGCAGTCGCAACTGCGTGGTGCGTTGGCTGGCTTTGGGCGATGATGCATGTGATGATGCGTGCAAGCACATGCATTTGAATTTCAAGAAGCGGTGTTGCAGCTCTTTTACGATCGGACGACCGAGACTTGGTGCACATGTTAGGCACGAGGAAAGCGCGAGGCAGGTGCATGTAGAAGAGGAAAGCATGAGCGGTGAGCATCTGATCGTGATCCAAAGGCAACAAGCACGACACATGGCACCATCTGGTGCATCCTGATGAGAACCTCATCATGAGCCATAACTAGCTCATTTTGACCTAATACAGAGAATAAAACTCCTACATAACCTTAGAAAGGCTTGGCTCAGAGAGATTCTGAGTTTGCAAAGAAAACATAAACTGAGGGGTAAAAATGCAATTTCACCAATCCGATCTGAAAATAGGGTAACTTAGGGTCCAAACATAGGTCAAAACAACCTAATAAGAAGAAAAGTGGGATGAGATGACTCAATAAGGGCTACAGCAACTCCAAAGAATTAAATGACAACCTGTAACCCTAAAAACAAACCCACTTCAATTCATGTGGTTCGAGGCAAGGTAAAAATCAACTAAACCCTCTAAAATTCATAGAAAAATAATCTCTAGGGTTTAGGACTTTCAATTTGGCCTTAGGAACCCATTTTGACCTACATTGAGAACCATGCCCAATTAACAACTTAATTTGGGTTTTTGCGTAAATTGACCAATCAAACAAGGTTTAATCTAGAAATAAAATTCACCATCAGAATCCTTAGGTCCTAATTAGTCATGTATAAAAACTTGGGCCTAGGAAGAAACCTTCTTGACCAACTTTACACTTTGGTCCTCATATATTTACTTTTTGGCCCTCAACTTTTGAACCCTCACATTTTGGCCCCTAACTCTCCTTCATTCTTTGCGTTTAGGTCCCTCCTGCAAAACCTGCGTAGCACCATGCTCCGGCGACCTTGCGCGGAGCATGGCGCCGCGCAGGGTGAGGGAGGGGCCCTGGCAAGTCAATGGGGGGTACCCTGCGTCGTCAGCCATCGCAGGGACACCCCCCTGAGTACTGCGACCGCCCATACCGCCCGTGCGAATGCACGGATGGTATGGGTCTCCTTCCTCCAGCGTCCTTCGGCGAGGGACACACGTCGTCTCCCTCCGCCCTCCTCTCTGATTCCGCCCCTATAAATACCCCCGTCGCTCCGCCGTTCTTCCGAGCTCGGATCTGACGGAGACACCCCCCTCAATTCCTCCCTTCCCACTCCGACAGATGCCCCCTTGCTCCGGCGGCCTCTCCTCCTCCTCCTCGTCGCCCTGCCGCACTACCAGCAGCAGGGTTACCTTCCCTCGATCTTTCTGCGTCACGTCGCACCCAGCTGGCGCCTCTCCGGTCCCTTCCTCGCCGCCGCCCCTTCCTCTGGGCAATTTCTTCTTCGGCGACAGTCAATACGACTGTCGCCTATGCCAACCCCTCCTCGTCCAGCTTAATAGGTAAACTTCTCTTCTTCCTCCCCTCTTTCTTTGCCATACTGAAACCCTTACTGTCGGCCCCGATTTCCCACCGATCACCCTCACCTTCTCCACCTCCAACCAAACTCCGGCGACCCGCTCCCATCGCTCCAGCACCCCACACGGCTCGCCGACCTGTGCATAACCTTCGCCTCCTCACCCTGATCCTCTTCCGCCCTTCCACTGCCCACCAAATGCCCTCTGCAGACCCACCGAACACACCCACTTCTTCGCCCGCAGTTTTACCTAGGGCGACCTGTTTGCTCCACCACGCCCCCTGCAGACCCTCTGACCACCTTCGCCGTGCCACGGCGAAGGTCCCCCGCCTGTCTGATTAGGCCGAGAGGCCGTTCTTTTGTGACCAGGTGACTCGCCCGCCGTCGCCATTACTGAGCAGGCAGAGCTCCTTCACCTGCAGGTGCAGGCACACCTTCTCCCAGGTTCGACTCCCAGGTTGCGCGGGGCATCTCCGCGAAGTGTCCCAGGCTCGCAGTTGGGGCGAAGGCCTCGCGTGAAGCCACGATTGCCCGCTGCTCCCTCCGCTGCGGGCGCTCAATTGGGGTGGGACATTTAGTCCCACCTCGGAACTTTTCAAAGGCGCGCAGGCGCATAAAGGCAAAAAGTGCCTTATGCTGTTCGCCTCCTGACCACGGGGTGAGGTCCCTCTCACCCGAACCGGCCTCGTCCGTGATCACGCTCCGCGGACCTGGCCCGACCCGATTAACCCGACCTGCACTCCTCGCCCACCACCGAACGCCGATGGGCCTGGACCCGGGCGCGACTCTTACCCGATTACCCGGTTGCTCTGGGAGAGCTGTCCTAAGAGCGAACTCAGAGAGAAAGAGATGCGCGGGGGAGGGGGGTAGAGTAGGTTTTGCCCTCTGACTCTGAACTCTTAAGCGTGCAGGCACAGGTGAAGAAGAAAGAAACTAAGGGAGACACTGTAGCAACAAGCGGTTTAAGTCGTCTGGTTTTCAAATTAGACGACGTCCTGAAGACAGGTGAAGGCAAAGAAGAAGAAGGAAGGCGAGGCAGAGGAAAGAGAGGAACACAGAGAAGCCAAGTGAAGACTCTGCAGAGATCAGAAGACAAAGAGAGGAACACAGAGCAGCCAAGTGAAGAAACAGAAAGCAGAAGAACAAGACAAAGAAGAAGAAAAGAAGAAGAAGAGCACGGGAGGAAGATCTGAAGCAAGAAAAGAAGAAACAAAGAAAACAAAAAGAAGAAATAGACAGGATCGTCCAACCAAGAAATAGAGGAAGAACACGAAGGACAAAAGCCAAAAAGGAGAGAAGACAAAGAGGAAGAAAGAAGAGAAGAAGAAGCCAAACTTTCATCTCTCTCTCTCTCTCTTTATTTTTGTAACAGAACATGTATATCTCTAGAATATGACTTGCTCCCTGAGTTCAACCTCGGGAGAACTGTATTTTCCGAGTAACAAATATTAGCAAATGATGGCAATAACTATCTGTACTACAACGACTTAAGAAAAGCTAGTTGCTGCCACCGTTAGCCAGTTGGCGCCGTTGCCGGGGAGCAACGGCTATTCTAGAGGTAAACATTTCTGTTTCTTTTTAGTTCTAATAATCTCCTCTCTTTTGTGCAGCTACAGGAAATCAAGAAGACAAGCAACCGTAAGACAACCACTCCGAGGACAGGTAATTTTTTCTCTCGCTATTAACCCCTAAACTCTAAAGAGGAAGAAAAGAAAAGAACAAGCACTATAGGGCTAACCTGTCTTCTATACTTAGTAAACCATAAGAAGTTGCATGTTTTCAACCCATTATTCCTGTACACTATTAAGGGTATTTAGGGGCTAACACATTCTTGCTTGAGCCCTAATTACCCACCAAAGAACTAACTGGACCAAGTAGAGCCAACATAAGATTCAACATTAGGGATTTAAAGACACACTTCTTAAACAAGAATTGAGAAACCTTAAAAGAAGTGTGCCCAAGCCATTATCTGAAAATACCTATCCAAAGAAACCCTAAAATAAGATTGGCTCTTTAAACACTTGAACCCTAAAAGACAAGACCTAATAAGCAAAACTGGCAGGTAAAGTTGACCATTTGGGTCAACTAACCTTCAAATTAGGTCACTCTTTGCACTTAAAAGACTAAAGTTCAAGTGGAACCCTAAGCACCTTACTCTTGAACTAAAATTGGTAGACTTAAGAGGTCAAGATCCCCATTCTGGTCTACCTAGAACCGCAGTGACAAGAGAGGTCGGGTGGGGGAAACCCTGTAACCCGTGGGGACGCTCAACCGTGTAGGGGTCTTCGCGGGACTCACCCTCTCTGGCTGCCCAGGTAATTCTCAGGTGGTCGATCTTTCTGATCAAGGGGTCCATCTGCCCCGCACCTCTATAGTCACCCAACACATTCTTGGGTGTCTTGATTGGGTCCAGCACCTTCTAAACTCATCTCTTCCAACAGTGCATGTACGGTAGGAGGTCCTTAAGACCACCCTTAAGACCTCCTTTAGAAATTCACTCTCGTCAAGGCCAAGCCTCGACGCCCGTGTTTGTGTAGCAACCCCCTCACATTATTCTCTCTTCTGATTCAGAACCAAGTTCTTCTTCTTCCCCCATCATGGCTCAGCCAGTTGAGGAAGAAAACAATCTGGAGCACCAGCTCCAGCAACTCAACGACCTCTTCCAAAACTTTGTGCACCCGCCGCAGCGTCCCATGATGCGGGCCATTATAATCCTACTGCGGTGGCCATCGAGCCTCGAGTCAGAATCCCGACTGGAGGACCTGATTCTGAATTAAAGCCCAATATGATTCATGCTATACCTAAATTCCATGGGCTTAATTCTGAAGATCCCTTCCAGCACATCAAACAGCTAAAGCATCTGGCCCAAACTTTTGGGTCAGACGCACAAAATCGGGATATTCTTCTCATGAAGATGTTCTCCTTTTCTCTTATGGACAAGGCCGCCGATTGGTACCAAACTCAGACCCGACCGATCAACAATTGGGAAGAACTTCAGTCCGAGTTCCTGAAAAAGTTCTTCCCTGTTGGACGGACCAACGCCTTGTGCCATCAGATTACACACTTCACCCAACAAACAGGGGAACCTCTCCATGAGGCATGGGATCGTTTTCAGGATCTCATGAGAAAGTGCCCCCATCACGGAGTTCCTAAATGGGAACAAGTCCAATCTTTTTACCAGGGACTCCATGAGGACATCTGTCTTTTCGTCAATGCAACCTGCGGAGGAAATATCATGGGTCAACATGAAGACACCGTGTGGGAGATTCTCGAAAACATGTGCGAGAACTCCATCAACAATGACTCCATAGGATTATTCGACAGGACGAATACCCGCGCAGCGACGAATCTCAGGGGAGCACACGAGACCAGGGCCTGTCCGCATCAGTCGACTTGGAGTTAATGGCCAGTCGATTGGACAAGGTCTCGATTATCGAAAAGAAGGTGGATGAGCTGACTCAGCATCTGCAGCGAGCCACCTCTGCGCATAACCCTTTCGCACAGCCTCCTTCCACAAGGGAAACTGTGCAAAACATTCTCCATCGATCTTCTCCTAGGATGGACCCATCATCCGAATCTTTGCCCGGAGGTCCTTCCGATTCCTTCTACACCTGCCAGGGGAATTCCATTCCCTCTTTCTCTAACCCTCTGGAGGTTCCTCAGACCTGCGAGGACCTCAACACCATCCAGAACGACCCATTCTCCAACACCTATAATCCTGGATGGCGTAACCATCCTAACTTTCAGTGGGCGGGAAATTCCCAAACCCAAAGACCATCCTTCCAACCCCGCCCACAACCTCCTCGTCCTTACCAGTCGCCTCAGCCTCGGCCCAACCCTACTTATCCATCTGGGCCAAATCAAGATCAAATGTCCCTTATCCTTCAGACCCTGGCTGACATTCAAAGAACGAATGCGGCTATCCAGAAACAACACAAGGACGAACTTACAGAGGTCCGAAACCAATTGACCCAGTTGGAAAACTCTCGCCAGCCAGGTACTCTTCCTTCCCAACCTCTGCCTAATCCCAATAACGTGCCCACCCAGCGACGCATTATGAACCCAAACCCGGGCCATGCCCATATGATTTATCAGGCCCCCTCTGTTCCTTCACCTGACGGGATAGAGGCCTCCACTTCTTTTGCAGGTTACCAGCAGCAAGCTATCTTACCCAATCCCAACCAAAACCAGGCAGGACTTAATTCCGTAACGACCCGTAGTGGTAAGGAAACCCAAGACCCACCTCATCCGAACCACTCCAAGCCTGGTATTGATCCCAAGCCTAGGACAGTAATCCAAGACGTCCCCACCCCTGTCCCAGATCCACAACCTGGACCTATCCTAGAAGAACCACCCAAGATCCCGTTTCCCAAGGCCTTGACCAAGGGAAAGAAGACCACCAAGCCCGTGGCACCTGAGGAGGACCTGGTCAAGCTCTTTGAGCAGGTCCACATAAACATCCCCTTGATGGATGCAATCCGCCATGTACCAGCTTACGCACGATTTTTAAAGAATGTGTGTACACCCCAGCGTAAGCCGCGAACCAAGGGTGGGAGCCCAATTGTTCTGTCAGAGCAAGCCAGCTCTGTAATCCTCAGTAAACTCCCACCCAAGGTAAAAGATCCTGGTACTCCCCTGATCTCCTGCAAGATAGGTGATACCCAATTTGATAGAGCTCTGCTAGACTTGGGTGCATCCATAAACCTGATACCCACATCCTTACTTGACCATCTAGAAGAATCTGAGCTAAAACCAACTGAGGTGACATTACAATTAGCAGATCGGTCTATAAAGTCACCAAAAGGGATTCTCGAGGATGTTATCGTAAGAGTGCGGGATTTCTATTTCCCAGTGGACTTTATAGTCTTAGATATGGACGCGCCTAAAAACCCTAGGGATACACCAATCATTCTAGGGAGACCTTTCTTGGCTACTGCTAGAGCCAACATCAGCTGTGAGGAGGGCCAAATAGAGCTTAAATTTGGAGATCAAACCTTAAAAATTGATATATTTAAGGCGCAACAAGGAATTAATTGCGGTGTCATCGAACAGATTTGTGACGTTAGGATTTTGGTTGATGAGTCACACCTTCGGAATGACTCGATTATGCCTCATCAACCACAGAAGGATCTTGACCCGCAAACAGAGGAGTCGAATCCAGACATACACAACCCAGTAACTCCTACCCTTGAACCTCACATCTACACTGAACCACCCGCTGCTGCTGATAACCCTATCCTCGAGTTAAAGCCTCTTCCTGCTCACTTGAAATACATCTTTTTGGGTTCCAATCAGACCCTTCCTGTGATTATAAATTCCACCCTCAATTCTGAACAGGAATCCCGTCTGATTACTATTCTCCAGCAACATCGTAGAGCCATCGGGTGGACTCTCGATGATTTGACTGGAATAAGCCCCTCTTATTGTACTCATCATATCTATTCAGAAGAGGGCGCACGACCTTCTCGTGAAATGCAGAGACGTTTAAACCCTAATCTGCAGGAGGTCGTGAAAGAGGAGATCATTAAGTGGTTAGATGCCGGGATCATCTACCCGATCTCCGATAGTCGTTGGGTGAGCCCAATTCAGGTTGTGCCTAAGAAGGCAGGACTCACCACCATAACGACTGAAACCGGAGAAATCATTCCTACCCGATTAGACAATGCGTGGAGAGTCTGTATAGATTACCGCCGACTCAATTCCTCCACAAAGAAGGACCATTTCCCACTACCCTTCATTGATCAAATTCTCGAGAAACTAGCGGGAAATAGGTTCTTCTGCTTTCTTGACGGGTACTCCGGTTACAACCAGGTGGCAATCCATCCTGAGGACCAAGAAAAGACCACATTTACCTGCCCCTTCGGAACGTATGCTTTCCGAAAGATGCCTTTCGGTCTTTGCAATGCACCCGCTACTTTTCAGCGGTGCATGCTTGCCATATTCTCAGATATGGTAGGTGATTTCCTGGAAGTATTCATGGATGACTTTTCAGTCTTTGGGGAATCTTTTGATGATTGCCTCCAACACTTGGTCTAGATACTCAGGCGATGCATTGAGGTGAACTTGGTTCTTTCCTGGGAAAAGAGCCATTTCATGGTGCCTGAGGGAATTGTCCTGGGACACTCAATTTCGAAAAAAGGCATCCAGGTGGATCGAGCTAAGGTTGATCTGATTTCTCGCCTTCCAGTACCTAGCTCGATCAGGGACATCCATTCCTTTTTAGGGCACGCCGATTTTTACCGCCGTTTCATTCCAGATTTCTCGAAAATCGCACGCCCCTTGACTTCTCTTCTCTCTAAGGATGTACCTTTTGAAATCTCCAAGGAATACATGCTAGCCTTTGAAAACCTGCGTGACCGAGTCACCCAGGCACCTATCCTACAATCCCCTGACTGGTCTCAACCCTTTGAGATCATGTGCGATGCGTCTGACTTCGCTGTAGGAGCGGTCCTAGGGCAGAAAGCTGACGGGAAACCCGTGGTCATCTACTACGCTAGCAACACACTTGACGAGGCTCAGCGTAACTATACGGTTACGGAGAAAGAGCTGCTAGCCGTAGTATTTGCCCTTGAAAAATTTCGATCGTATCTTCTGGGTTCCCATGTCATCATTTACTCGGATCACACGGCTGTAAGGCATCTCCTTGCCAAGAAGGACGCGAAGCCCCGACTAATCCGTTGGATCTTGCTATTGCAAGAATTCGATCTCGAGATTCGCGACAAGGCGGGAAGGCAGAATGTGGTAGCCGACCATCTGTCCCGTCTTCCTTCTGAGATCATCAACCCTTTCGGACCCATCACGGAACATTTTCCTGATGAGCACCTGCTTTCTGTTGGTACTAGACTTCCATGGTTTGTTGATATAGTAAACTACTTGCCATCTCATCAGACACCGTCTGATTGGCCGAAGGCCAAGAAAGACAAATTGCGTTCTGATTTCAAGTATTACATTTGGGAAGACTCGTACCTTTTCCGCATAGGTGCTGATCAAATTATTCGGAGATGCATCCTGGAAGAGGAAATCAGCAATATCCTATCTTTCTATCATGACCAGGCATGCGGTGGCCATTTCTTAGGGCATAAAACCGCATCCAAAGTCCTCCAGTGTGGCTTCTACTGGCCTACACTTTTCAAAGACGCATACAGTCACTGCAAGGCATGCAGTCGTTGCCAGACTTTGGGCAACATGAACCATCGTGACATGATGCCTTTGCAGCCGATTCTCGTATGCGAAATCTTCGATGTATGGGGGATTGATTTTATGGGCCCCTTTCCTGTTTCGGATGGTTTCGAGTACATTCTGCTTGCGGTGGACTACGTGTCCAAATGGATCGAAGCCATACCGACCCGAACCTGCAATCACAAGATTGTTCTTAAGTTCATACATCAAAACATTTTCTCAAGGTTCGGGATTCCCCGTGCTATTATCTCTGATGGGGGGACCCATTTTACAAATGCTCAGTTTAGATCACTGATGGCCAAATTTGGGGTGTCACATCGAATCTCTACTCCTTACCACCCCCAAACAAATGGTCTAGCTGAGCTATCAAATCGGGAGATCAAGAAAATCCTGCAAGTCACTGTTCGGCCTGACAGGAAGGACTGGTCGTCTCGACTTCCGGAAGCATTGTGAGCTTATAGGACCGCCCACAAGACCCAATTGGGCATGTCTCTCTTTAGACTGGTGTACGGAAAGGCATGTCACCTTCTCGTAGAACTGGAGCATAAAGCCTATTGGGCAGTACGGAACTGTAATCTAGATCTTTCCAAGGCTGGAACCC
The DNA here is from genome assembly GCA_037157565.1 of Thalassia testudinum. NCBI lineage: Eukaryota > Viridiplantae > Streptophyta > Magnoliopsida > Alismatales > Hydrocharitaceae > Thalassia > Thalassia testudinum. The sequence goes on from JAZHRO010000031.1 coordinate 200,606,873, forward strand.
ACAGAAAACTCCAAATCAGCGAGATTGATGAATTACACCTAGACGCGTACGAGAACTCGCGAATCTACAAGGAGCGGGTTAAAGCCTTCCACGACAAGCACATCTCGAGAAAGATCTTTCATCCTGGTCAAAAGGTCCTACTCTTTGATGCCCGACTCAAACTTTTCCCGGGGAAACTGAGGTCCAAGTGGGTCGGACCGTATTTAGTCCGACAGGTTTTTGGAAATGGAGCAATTGAAATCAGTCCACTCAGCCATGATTCCGAACCTTTCATCGTGAACGGTCAGAGACTCAAACCGTTCATTGATGTGACTTCTAATGATTCGGCTGAATCATCCCTCATCCTCCATTCCCCTTGAACTTACTGCACCCAGCCGATGGCGTAAAACTCAGCGCTTAACGGGAGGCAGCCCGTCATTTCTTGAAAATCTAAAACCTTTTTTCTGACACCATTGTGCACTTAAGGTTCACCCTTTAAGACAGCCGACTCCACCTCAGATGCTTGCATCTGAGATTAGAAATCGTCCGCAGAATTCATCTCGACCTATTCACTCACAAAAATATCTGTCTTAAGGAATAAATTAAGTAAATAAAAACCCCTAAATCACAATGAGGACATTGCAAGTTTTAGGCATGGGGGGGTATAAGTGCAAAACTTGTAGAAAAAAAAGGTTTTAAACAAAAAATTCACATATGCCAAAAACACCATAAAAATTAAAAATTTTTCAAAATAAAAAGAATAAGAGGAGAAAGGAAATTTTGAGGAGAAGGAAAAGAAACAAAATGAAAAGGAGCACAAAAAGATGAAAGAAAAGAGTAATAGTCATTAGTAAGAAGCTAAGGAATTAACCTTAGTCTAGACCATTTTTTCAAGAAAAGAAATGAAAAGTGCTTGGTAAGATTAGTAAGAACGCAAACCTTAGGCATTCTTGATAGACTCTTAGTACCCATTAAGATCTAGACAATCCTCAAGAGGTTGAGGAAAATGAAAAGCTTAAGTACTAGGTCCAAGGCTTAGGGAGTATTTAACCTCGCTAACTAACTTCTGGTTTACGGGACTCAGTAACCTAAGCACCCTAACCTCACACACAGCCTGGTTCAGCAAGCGTAAAAATCAAAATCATGCAGAAGCGTCGAAAAAATTCTGAAAAGTACACCTAGAGTAGGAGCGGCCGATCAACACAAGTTGATTTGGACGAGTTCCCAGCGTAGAGAGGCGGGAAATCCCCTCAAAGATGCATAACAAAATATCGTCTCCTCGGTGCTTGTCTCTTAGGATATTCACATATCCTACTGGGGGCATGTAAGCACCCTGCTGGTTCAGATTCCATGGATGGCATTATCACGAAGTGTCAACTGCCAGGGTCTGAACGCGGCCACGGAACACCATGGGTGGGATTATCTCGAAATCTCAATAGCCAGGGTTCTGGGGGTTGCCATGGGCGGTGCTATCTCGAAGCATCGATCGCCAAGAACCCTTGAGGATTGATGATGGGGGCAAGGAATCTGATACAGACCATGTTGAAAAGCCAATCCTAAGTTAGAATTAAAAAGAAAAAGAGAGAGAAAACTCTCCAAAAACAAAAAAAATTTTCTACCTCTCTCTCTTACAAAACGCACTGCGAACTAAACCAGGGCTAAAATCATTTCAAGCACGGGTGCTTTAACTACAAAGTCCAATAAACCTTAGGTTAGTTCTTGTGGGTCTTAAAAACCCTTGCTAAGGACTGAGGCTGAGGCTAGACAGATTTGGATCTTGATTGGTACTAAAGTACCTTTTAAGCCTATGGTCAGCATTCTAACCTAATCTAGGTTTAAATGAAAAAGCACTTATCTGAAGCTATTAAGAACTTCATGGTCTAGAACAAGGGTTGAAACCTTAAGTTTTTGCTAAGGGACTAGCAAAAGCTAGGCATGGGGGTATGATGAGAACCTCATCATGAGCCATAACTAGCTCATTTTGACCTAATACATAGAATAAAAGCTCCTACATAACCTTAGAAAGGCTTGGCTCAGAGAGATTCTGAGTTTGCAAAGAAAACATAAACTGAGGGGTAAAAATGCAATTTCACCAATCCGATCTGAAAATAGGGTAACTCAGGGTCCAAACATAGGTCAAAATAACCTAATAAGAAGAAAAGTGGGATGAGATGACTCAATAAGGGCTACAGCAACTCCAAAGAATTAAATGGCAGCCTATAACCCTAAAAACAAACCCACTTCAATTCACGTGGTTCGAGGTAAGGTAAAAATCAACTAAACCCTCTCAAATTCATATAAAAATAATCTCTAGGGTTTAGAACTTTCAATTTGGCCTTAGGAACCCATTTTGACCTACATTGAGAACCATGCCCAATTAACAACTTAATTTGGGTTTTTACGTAAATTGACCGGTCAAACAAGGTTTAATCTAGAAATAAAATTCACCATCAGAATCCTTAGGTCCTAGTTAGTCATGTATAAAAACTTGGGCCTAGGAAGAAACCTTCTTGACCAACTTCACACTTTGGTCCTCATATATTTACTTTTTGGCCCTCAACTTTTGAACCCTCACATTTTGGCTCCTAACTCTCCTTCGTTCTTTGCGTTTAGGTCCCTCCTGCAAAACCTGCGCAGCACCATGCTCCGGCGACCTTGCGCGGAGCGTGGCGCCCCGCAGGATGAGGGAGGGGCCCTGGCAAGTCAATGGGGGGTACCCTGCATCGTCAGCCATCGCAGGGACACCCCCCTGAGTATTGCGACCGCCCATACCGCCCGTGCGAATGCACGGACGGTATGGGTCTCCTTCCTCCGGCGTCCTCCGGCGAGGGAGACACGTCGTCTCCCTCCGTCCTCCTCTCTGATTACGCCCCTATAAATACCCCCGTCGCTCCGCCGTTCTTCCGAGCTCGGATCTGACGGAGACACCCCCCTCAATTCCTCCCTTCCCACTCCGACAGACGCCCCCTTGCTCCGGCGGCCTCTCCTCCTCCTCCTCGTCGCCCTGCCGCACTACCAGCAGCAGGGTTACCTTCCCTCGATCTTTCCGCGTCATGCCGCACCCAGCTGGCGCCTCTCTGGTCCCTTCCTCGCCGTCGCCCCTTCCTATGGGCAATTTCTTCTCCGGCGACAGTCGATACGACTGTCGCCTGCGCCAACCCCTCCTCGTCCAACTTAATAGGTAAAACTTCTCTTCTTCCTCCCCTCTTTCTTTGCCATACTGAAACCCTTACTGTCGGCCCCGATTTCCCACCGATCACGCTCACCTTCTCCACCTCCGGCCAAACTCCGGTGACCCGTCCCATCGCTCCAGCACCCCACATGGCTCGCCGACCTGTGCATAACCTCCGCCTCCTCACCCTGATCCTCTTCCGCCCTTCCACTGCCCACCAAACGCCCTCTGCAGACCCACCGAACACACCCACTTCTTCGCCCGCAGTTTGACCTAGGGCGACCTGTTTGCTCCACCACGCCCCCTGCAGATCCTTTGACCACCTTCGCTGTGCCACGGCAAAGGTCCCCCGCCTGTCTGATTAGGCCGAGAGGCCGTTCTTCTGTGACCAGGTGACTCGCCCGCCGTCGCCATTACTGAGCAGGCAGAGCTCCTTCACCTGCAGGTGCAGGCACGCCTTCGCCCAGGTTCGACTCCCAGGTTGCGCGGGGCTCGCAGTTGGGGCGAAGGCCTCGCGTGAAGCCACGATTGCCCGCTACTCCCTCCGCTACGGGCGCTCAATTGCGGTGGGACATTTAGTCCCACCTCGGAACTTTTCAGAGGCGCGCAGGCGCATAAAGGCAAAAAGTGCCTTATGCTGTTTGCCTCCTGACCACGGGGTGAGGTCCCTCTCACCCGAACCGGCCTCGTCCGTGATCATGCTCCGCGGACCTGGCCCGACCCGATTAACCCGACCTGCACTCCTCGCCCACCACCGCACGTCGGTGGGCCTGGACCCGGGCGCGACTCTTACCCGATTACCCGGTTGCTCTGGGAGAGCTGTCCTAAGAGCGAACTCAGAGAGAAAGAGACGCGTGGGGGAGGGGGGTAGAGTAGGTTTTGCCCTCTGACTCTGAACTCTTGAGCGTGCAGGCACAGGTGAAGAAGAAGGAAGCTAAGGGAGACACTGTAGCAACAAGCGGTTTAAGTCATCTGATTTTCAAATCAGATGACATCCTGAAGACAGGTGAAGGCAAAGAAGAAGAAGGAAGGCGAGGCAGAGGAAAGAGAGGAACACAGAGAAGCCAAGTGAAGACTCTGCAGAGATCAGAAGACAAAGAGAGGAACACAGAGCAGCCAAGTGAAGAAACAGAAAGCAGAAGAACAAGACAAAGAAGAAAAGAAGAAGAAGAGCACGAGAGGAAGATCTGAAGCAAGAAAAGAAGAAACAAAGAAAATAAAAAGAATAAACAGACAGGATCGTCCAACCAAGAAATAGAGGAAGAACACGAAGGACAAAAGCCAAAAAGGAGAGAAGACAAAGAGGAAGAAAGAAGAGAAGAAGAAGCCAAACTTTCATCTCTCTCTCTCTCTCTTTATTTTTGTAACAGAACATGTATATCTCTAGAATACGACTTGCTCCCTAAGTTCGACCTCGGGAGAACTGTATTTTCTGAGTAACAAATATTAGCAAATGATGGCAATAACTATCTGTACTACAACGACTTAAGAAAAGCTAGTTGCTGCCACCGTTAGCCACATCCCATACGTAGAAGGCATTTTGAAGGTTATTTTGGGGCCAAATTAGAGCCGTTGATCTCCCGTTTGACAGATCTCATCACCAGAGGGTTGTTGCACGGCTTTGGGGGCTCAAATGCCCATCTTGCTCCTCATAAAATTTATAAAAGAAGCCCCAGGGCCCCCTAGTTGAAGCAAACTCTTCCATCTTCTACCAACTCTTCCAGACCCTCTCTAGTTCTTCAGACCTTCTTCTTTGGCTCTCTCATTCTCTAGCTCTCTTCCTCTGAAGCACCCACCCAACCACCTTGGTGGACCACTGTTGCTCTCCCCAAACTCTCCAGAAGGCAACCACAGACCACCCATGGTGCCCTTATTCTGCTAGACAGTAGTTTTTCATTTATGCTCTAGTTAAATAGATAGCAAGAACTTGTTCTAGTCATAATTATATTTTTCCAATCCATGATCATACTATTTGCATGATATACATATTGTGATATATATATATATATATATATATTAGTTTGTAATTAGTAGCATATTCTCTAAGTTAGCATTCTAATTCAGTTTTAAAATCAAAAGCACTTTCTGCCTCGCTGAGTTTGACTGGGACTCACCTGCTTCATTAAAATTTATTTGTAGAGTTGTATTTCGTGCTATATTACGATGTATTCATCTTCTTTATGCTATTTACGCGTCGAACATACACTTACAAGTAGCTAACAATACATCAAAACATGGATTTCATGTCATTAAAATTAGATTGAAGTCAAATGCTTATACATGAATGCTTAAGACATTAAGTTCTCACATTAAAACCAATGCTAGTTCGTTAAATCCTCAATTCAACCCAAAATCCAAATCCATTAGTCCAAGACAGTCATAATAATGTCTATTACTACTGTTATTTCGGCAGCTGCTTTAGCTGCAAAGTTGAATGCCTATAGCCTAGATCAGGCCTGATTGAGGGCCCTGAGCACCTCTGCAGAAAGTAACACCTAGAACTACATGTCTTTAAGATCTGAAAGTCCTTAGATCCACTGAAATCAAAGTTTAATCCCAAGAAATGTAGTTGCTATGTAAACTTTTTGTAATGATATGGGAGAATTAAGCCAAAAACTGCATGTTCAAAAAATTGTTTAAGACCTAATTAAGCCTTAAACTCAGTTAAAAATCAAATCCGAACATTGAAGTCTTCATCAAATACCCTTGAAATCTAGATCTCATCTCAGATCAGGGCTGTAAAATTACATCCTAGATCTGAGATGAGTGATTGAAACTCATGAAAAGTCAACTTGTAACTCTTCTCATCATCTTGAAAACCAAAGAAAATCCGAATTTATCTCCCGAAAGAAACATTGAAAGCTTGATCTGATTTCCATCTTACACTATGGATAGTGTAAGATGTAAATTCATCTCAAGATTTCAAAACATGAAAATTTAATCTCCTATCCATTGCAAATCACTTAGGATAAATCTCCACATATCTAAATCACAATTACAGCTCATAAAACATAAAAGATCCTAATCTAATGTTCCTCTCATGCCATAGATAGCATGAAGAAAACAACTTAGATCAGGCCATGCAATCATTGATAATTCAATCCAAAACTCTAATCAGTGTCAAATCAAAACCAAATCTGAGAAAATATGCAAATTAGCTCATTCAAAATCAGGATTGGGTCATTGTGAACAAATGTAATGAATGGAATGTCTATTAAATGATTTTGGTGCCTAAATCATATCTAAATGATCAAAGCATCAAATTTGATTTAATGCCATGATGCGTGGGTGATTGGCTACTAAAATGCAAGGAAAACATACAGAAGTGAGTGTGAAGTGAAGGGAAAGATTAAATGAACATGATGAAGGGATGAATTCATCTCCTCTGATCTGAATTGATCAAAGGAGGTGGCACAACATTACGCTAATCTACTCCTATCTAACTACCAAATCCATGGAGTAATAAGCTGATCTACTCCTATCTAATTTACACTAGTCTAACTACAACTACAATTATCCTAGAAAGCAGAGAATTCTACTCTAATTGGAGGAATGAGTTGCCTGGATCCACAGTGGGTTGCTGTGGCGACTAAGGGGGATGTGAGGATCTCTAGCGATTGAATCAGGTTCTTGGGCTGCAGTTGGTCACTACAACGATGAATTGGAGGAGGAGACAATGCCCCTATCACCGACGGTTGACGAAGGAGGAAGAAAAATTGGAGACTTGGAAGAAAGGACCAGCTCAAATGGGGAGGGAGCTAGTCAGCGTCGCTCTAGCTCAAGGCAGTGCTTAAATAGCTGCTTTAGTGAATCAAGTCACGGCAATGGTGACATTAATCTCATAGGGTTTCAATGGTGGATGAGTGATTAAGAGGAGCCAGGAAGCTCAAAACCAAATGTGTGTCATTTGATTAGATCTAGGTGAGGATGTGATTCTTCATGCAAAAGTGCGTGCACGAAGGTAGATGATCAGTCATCAAGTCAAGAGCATAAGAGATCAATGACTATTGTGCTTCAATTTCTTTGTGTGCTACAGTGGTCTGTGGATCATCAGGCAAGTTAGGAAAATTGTGTGCAGGTCCTTAAGGTGAAACAGTGTAAAAATTGCACAAGAAACACATAATTGAGGACAATGAAGGTAGAGCAGTCCCTACAGTTTACAAAAAGGTCCTTGCAACTTTTAATGTAATAAAAAATGCTAATGCATGAGGACTTATATGTAATCTAATGAATGCGATGTCCTATTGATGTCTAAACCCCATGAGATTTTTATTGGAGCATAATTGAATATTTTAGCACATAATTTCACTCTTGATTTGACCTTTTGAACTTAAACATGTGTTCAATTTGCAATTGGATCATCATTTTGCATTTATTAATAGAATATCTCATTTAGTGACCTAATTATGCATTTTTAACACAAATTGGATGTTTTAGGTAATTTTCCATAATTCCAACACTTAACCAATTTCTTGTGCTAATAATGTAGTGTTTAACCTAGTTTCTAGCTTAACTTGGGCATTTTACCTATGATGAGACATACCTCATCAGATAGCATCACCCATGGCAACCCCCAGAACCTAGCTTTCGACACGTCAGAATAGTGCTGCCCATGGGGTTTTGTAGCAAAATTCAAGCCCTAGCAATCGACATTTTGGGATAATCCCGCCCATGGCTCCTGGATTAGCACAAGGTGCTTACATGCCCCTGGTAGGATATTTACATATCCTAGGAGACAAGCACCAAGGAGACGATATGTTCTTACGCATCTTCGAGGGGAGTATTTTTTATTCCACCTCTCCATGTCCGGAACTCATCTAATCAATTTGTCTTCAAGCCACTTCTAAGCCAGGATGCTTCAAGATCCTGCGAGCTGATGGTAGGTGGTCTTGGGGCGACGGCGGGTGGGAGTAGGGTGGGGGAAGGTTGGTAGATCTGGAGACCGAAGGGATGGAGGAGGAAGGAGCGGGGGATGTCTACGACTTGCGACGGTTGGGGGTTGGAGGGGAGGTGGCCTAGTGGGAATGGAGCAAAGCTGCTCGACAAGGTGAAGTGCTTCCGATGTCGCCGGCGGGGACACATGGCTGCTACCTGCCAACTCCCTGTGGTCTGCCTGGGATGCGGGGGCTACAGTCATAAAAGGGATTCGTGTAGGGCTGTGGGGGGGACCGAGGGCTTCTCTCCCTTTCCCACCCTCGGGAAATTTGAAATTTAGGGGTACACAGACTCCGCCTCTGCCCCCGGCTCTGCGCAAACCGAAGGGGCTTGTGGCTGATGTGGAGGTGCCGATGATAGAGAACATCAAAGCTATGGAGTTGGCCTTGCGTGGAGCATTGGTGGGAGAGGTCATGTCCGAAAGTCCATCGGTGGAGAATGTTCGTAATCTGGTAAATTCCTTATCCCTATCGACCAACTTGAGGTAGATTTCCTTTTTATCAGATACACGCTTTGTTCTCTTTGGGTTGGGTATGGGGGATGTTGAGAAGCTGTGGTTCCAAACATCTTGTAATGAAGGTTGCACGGTGATCTGGATATTGGTCTCTCCTTTTGATGGGGCACTACCGGAAAGGCCTCCCCAGAGAGTGGGGAACAGGACAGGAGAATTGGAGATTGAGGGTCTGCCTCTGCACTTAAGGTCAGGGAGGTTGTATCAACGATGATTTCTGGCTTCGCAACAATGGCAGATGATGCGAATGTCGATATGCTAGAGGGGAATCGACGACTGATGAGTGTGAAGGTTGATGTCTTCGTCGCTGGGGCCATAACTGTCAATCTAATTCTGAGGTGCGGTGGCAGCTCCTGGATGTTGAGGCTGAAATTCGTGGTGGGGGATACTGTAGCAGTGCTATTTAAGTCGGCTAGACCTGAAGCTGATGAGGAGGCGGCGGCTCAAGAGCTGTGCATGGTTCATGGCGATGAACCTCTGGTTGCTAAACCTGGGAAGGGCTACTGTGAAGGGGAGAAGAGGGGGATTCAGAGTGAAGAAAAAGAGGAAATGGTCGGAGAGGAAACAGCAGAACCGTTGGCTAGAATGGCAAGGGACACAATGCCTGATGATGTGGAGAATGAGGAGTAGGGGATTTTGGATGCGTAGTCTGAACCTGCTAGGGAGAAGCAGAACTTGCAAGAGAATGAATTGCATAACTGTGGAAGGGGTTCTCACGCAATGAATGGCAAGGGAAGAGCACCATATAGTTTGCGGCAGAGAAAATCAAAGGCCATTATATTGATGGATGAAGATGAGGTTGTGAAGGTTATGCAAGTGTGTAAATGCCATTCCCTCGGGAGAGAGGGACCCAGTGAGGACTGATGAGGGTACTCACTTGGAACGTGCGTGGGTTGCACGATAAATGTCGGAGGCATCATTGATGAGATACTTGAGAGAATGGGGAATAGATTATGAGCTCATTCAAGAGACGCACATTGAAGGAAATTCTGACAGGCTGTGGTCTGAACTGAAAGCCTCAGGGATGAATGGTTGTGTGCAGACGGATGCAAATGGGAGGTCAGGTAGCACTGCTATTTGGTGGAGGAAGAGGTGGGCTCAGTGTTTGGAGGTTCACAAAGCCAAACATATGCTGTCATGCAAGTTTCAGATCCAACAGGGGTAGGAATATATATGGATTACTGGTGTCTATGGTCCCTGCAATGCAGCTGCCATGCAAGTGCTGTGGGAGGAATGGTCTGTGGTGGCTGAATTGGTGCAGGGGGGGATGTGGCTGATAGGTGGCGACTTTAATTGTGTGTTGATAGGAGCTGATAGGCCAAATGGCAGCATGGACAATTCAGGTATTGGGTTTCAAATGATGGTCCAATCCCTGCAGCTGAATGAATACCCCTCTTTGGGTGTCAAATTTACGTGGCGCAGTGGGCAGGGGCTGGCCTCCAAGCTAGATAGATTCTTTGGGAGCGTGAACATCCTTGTTAGATTTCAATTGTCGAATGTGAGTGGGTTAAGTCGACCCTTTTCAAATCATACCCCGCTGGTATGGGACAGTGGGGAAGAAAATCAGATTGGATCCTACTTCAAAATGAAAAGCTTGTGGTTGTATGAACCAGACGTTTACTAGATGATCAGCTCCTGGTGGAAAGCTAAAGTGGTCCAAGGATCTGCCACTGCCAGGCTGGCAACTAAGCTGGCTGGTCTGTGTAGGATCCTGAAAGAGTTTGGATCTATTGTTAGATTGTTAAGGGATCAGAGGAGAAGGGAAGCTCTGAGTAAAATTCAGGAGCTGGATTCAAAGGAAGAAGCTGACTGATTGTCGAAGGATGAGTTGGCTGAAAGAAAAATGCGACAGGGTGTGATTCTTGATGAAGACTTGAAGCAAGAAATCGATTGGAGGGAGAGATCTAGGCAGCTTTGGCTTAAGGAGGGGGATGCCAATACAAAGTTTTTTCATCTTGCAGCCAGTTCTCAGAGACGTGGTAACTTTATTTCCTCTGTTATGTGTGATGGAAATAGAGTCTCTTCTGATCAGGAGATTAAATCTGAAGCCATCAAATTTTTTAGAGAGGCATCTCGGGCATCTAAGAGGGGGAATTGGAGAATGGCGGGCAATGAGGGTACTAGGGTGTCGAGTGAATAGGCCGAGCTCTTGACGACTCCTATTACAAAGCAGGAGACCTTGCAAGCAATCAACAAATTAAATGTGGAAGGCTCCTCGGGCCCGGATGGGATATAGGTGTTCTACAAGGAGATGTGGGGGGTGGTGGGTAGGGAAGTGATGGATGTTATAAGAGAATTTGAGGCAAGGATGCGGGTTTTGAGAGGATTAACAAGTCCTACCTATTTCTCTTGCCTAAATTAATGGGAGCAAAGCACTTTTCTGACTTCAGGCCGATTTCCCTCTCAAACTCCATCTATCTTATCATCAACAAGGCCTTGGCAAATAGGCTGAGAATTGTGTTACAGGATCTGATTCATCCAGTGCAAGCTGCCTTCATGCCAAACAGATCTCTCCAAGAATCCTTCATTTTGGCTCAAGAGATGGTTAGTGGTTGGCATCGAAGGAAGTGTAAGGCATTCATGTGGAAAGTGGATTTCCAGAAGGCCTATGACTCGATCTCTTGGTTGTACCTGTGGGAGATTTTTAGAAGAAGAGGGTTTCCTCCTCTTTGGATCCAATGGATAAAATGGTGTATCACTACGGCTTCTTTTTTACCTTTGGTTAATAGCAGACCAAGTGGAGCTTGGATCCAACCTCAGTGGGGGGTCAGACAAGGTTGTCCCTTGGCCCCACTGATCTTCAACCTTGCGGTGGACGAGCTTGCGAGGTATGCTTGCAAATTGGCTAAGGTGGGAGTCATTAGAGGATACTCACTATCTAACAGGGGAAATCTGGCCCCCATATTGCAATAAGCAGATGACACGGTGTTTTTTGTTGAGGGATCCAGATGTGAGGCACATGCTCTGGGGCTATTGGTAAAGATTTTTGGTGACATCTCAGGTTTATCTCTGAATAAGGATAAGTCGATTTTGATTTGTTTTGGCATGAATGAGCAGGAGCAAAGGGAGTTGGAGGGAGTTTTGGGGCCTCCCCGGGCTAAATTACCAATGAGATACCTTGGTTTACCTCTGAGGGCCACAAAACTGAAAAAATTAGATTGGAATGTTCTTTTTGAGAGGGTGTCTGGCAAGCTGAAGGGCTGGAGTTGTAGATTCCTCTCTAAAGGTGGAAGATTAATCCTACTTAATTCAGTCATAACAGCCATACCGATTTTCTACTTCAGCATTTTTAAGGCCCCTAAATGTATTTGGAAGAGATTGGATACTATGAGGAAGAGATTCTTCTGGAAGGGTGCAGGACATGAGGGCAGATTCATGCAGCCCATCAGATGGAAGAGAATCTGCAGACCTAAGGAGATCGGGGGGCTGGGAATTAAAGCTCTTAAGGAGTTCAATGAAGCCTTGTTGTTGAAATGGGCCAGCAGGATTCTTGATGGCAAGGAGGGATTGATGGAGGACCTGATCAAGGACTGTTATGGGGAATCTAACAGTAGTATGAAGAGGCTTCAACCGAAGAAGCCTTCTCCATTTGGCGTTCAGTGATTGCTGCTGTCACCAACAATTGGCAGTTACTGCAACCTAAGCTAGGGGATGGCAGAGGCTTTAGCTTTTGGAACGAGCGGTGGTCAGAATTGGGCCGGCTGAAAAAGGTCTATCCAAGGGTGTTTGGTGCTGATGCAGATAAGGTAGCCATAGTTTGTAGTAGGTGGTCTCAGGAGGAAGGATGCTGGCGGCTGGAAGGTCTACAGCAGTGCAGGCCGGGCACCCGGCTGTGGGAGGAGAGGCAAAATTGATGGCGAGTCTACAGCAGCTGCAGCCTATGAACAGTGGGACAGACACTTACTGCTAGCAAGGTGCTTTCTCAGTGAAGCAAGCATATGAGAAAATTATTAGAGCAAATAATGAGGTGGAATGGGACCCCATTGATAGAAAGATTTGGCTCCTAAAAGTTCCTCTGAAGGTTCAGATCTTCTTGTGGCTATGCAAGCATGATGGGTTGATCACTGGTGATCTGCGACACAGGAGGATGGGGACTGTGCTAAATGTTTGTCCTCTTTGTTGATTTCACTCTGATAGTGCATCACATTTTTTCCTCCTGTTTGGTCACGGATAAAATTTGGAGGATGGTTTGCCTAGAACCCCTTCCTTCCTGGGACTCAATGTGGCAGAGGTTCATCACTCCTGGTCGACTCGTGGGAGCTATGGCAGCTGTGTTGTGGTGTGTATGGAGGGCGCATAATGATAAGCATTTTCAAGAGAGATCGGTGAGGTGTGAGATTATTGTAAAGGAGTGCTAGTCTCTCATACATGGGCTTCATACCTGTAATTGCTTTTTTGTTATGGAATATAGTGCCTTCCGGATTGCTATCAGACCTTGATAGCAATCCTCAATGTTTCAAAAAAAAAAAAGAACATAGCGCTTTTTGCATTATATTTCATTAAGCGTATTGAACTAGACCGGTGTGTAATTTTTGAGTGCTTAGGTTACCAAGTCCCGCAAACCAAAAGGAAGGCAATAGGGCCAAATAATCCCTAAGCCTTAGACTTAATACATCAGCTTCACATTTTCCTCAACCTCCTGAGGATTAATCCGGATCTTAACAAATACATGAGTGCTTAAGCCCTATAATAGGCCCAATAGGCCTAAGGTTGGTAATCTTCACTTATCTCCTTGTCACTAGCACTACAGGACTTGCTCCTTGTTTTGATTAGGTCTAGAACTTAAGTAGATACCATAATCAATTGCTAGGACTATCAATTTTTTCTGATTTTTCTCCTTTGGCATTCTTTGTATTTCCTTCTTTTTTCCTCCTTAAGATAGACTTTTAATTCAACTTATAAAATTTTCGTCCCCTTTTCTCCATTTTTTTATATATAGTTTTTGTGAGTACCCCACAAAGAATTGAATGTCTCATTTGTTTTGAATCAATAGGTGTGGAGCCCACTATATGCTTTGTGGCTCAAATAGATGTGGAAATGCGAATCAAGGGCTTGGTTGTATTGGATTAGCCATATCAGAGTAGGGGTCCTTAAAGGATAATGGATCTATGGAGAATGTAGGAGCCCTATTGGTACAATCAAAGGGGAACAGTATGTGGTTGTCAGTTTGATCTGTGTCCCTTTCCCTGTCGAATCATGGTGGTGAATCATATGCAACCAGATCAGAAAGAGATGAGTTAGAATAGAAAATGATTCCGGTGGCAAGTCAGGGTTGGGATTGGTTTCTGGATAGCTCTATAGGAGGCAGGGCTACTTGAGTTCCAAATCATTGGCCTCAAAATTAGAATCAAAGAATGGATCATGGATACTGAGGTCATAAATTGGCTCGTAACAATGGTTCTCCAAAATTAAAGTATGATTCAAAATTATCGGAGAATTTGCGAACATCATTTTCTGAACCTATTTCAAGATTAGGATTTCCACCACAGAATAAATCAAGATACATGAAGTTATCAACTTGCTTTGGTCTAACCTATCCTTAAATTCCAAGCTCACTAGGATTTCCTCATTAGGCATAGGCTCAGGTTCAGAGCATCTTGGGTAGATCCAATCAAGTCACAACTCTTCCAACTCCTCTGATTTTGTATCGTAAATTGGTGTGACTTCCAAAAAATCAAATTGTTCTTCTGAAGAGTCTAGAGAGGTATAATCATCAAATATAGGCCCAAGATCATAGGTCAAATCTAAAATCTTATTCTCATTGCATTGGCCTCATGATCATTCCAACTAGGTTCAAATCGAGATTCTAGGTCAGGTGTAGGAATTAGGACACTAGAATTTGGACTTGGTTCTATTAGGATGTCATAATTACTCTCGAGGAATACCTTAATAGGATAAGGTGCGTGAGTTATATCCCCGAGAGATTCTGAGTCTAATTCATACAGGTGTTTGGATAATCTAGGCATGATGGACCAACTTCATAGCTTCTTATGGCTGGCGCATAATCGGGAACACCTATAATTGGATCTGCCTAACCCACATCATGATCAGGTATGTCATTCTGCCCAAAATCCAAATTCGGTTCCATTTGGGTTGGGGGTCCATAACAACCTCCATTTCCGTACCCGGGCTCTGGAAAATTGTATTAATCCTCAAGATTGTTCCAAGATGTCTCATTGGTTTCTGGGTGGGAATATGGGTATTTATAATCAATTGCTTGTTGCAACATTTTCAGCACATTCTTACATTTTTCAATGACATCTTGGTGTATTTCCCAAAGTGGTGGATTTGTTAAACATTGTAAACCCTCAGTGCTATGCAATCTCCACAATTCACTGTACTCCGTTATGAGAGCATCCCAGGTTGAACCACATATTATTAGTGTTAACATCATCTCGACGTGGTTCATAAGGAGGGTTGTTATTTCTGGTACATTAACCTAATTTCCACTAAAGGGATCTAAGGTCCTGCCAAATTCTTCCCTATGCCTAAGGGTAGCCTCGATCATATTCTCTTTTATGCTCATACGGGATTCAAGTTTATTGAACATTTTTCCTATGTTGTTAGGTTGCATTTCCAAATCGAGTGGTGGATTAGGACGAAGAATCAAATTCAGGTCCAGATTAATTTGATCAGATCAGATTTCACCCTCAAGATCAACTCTAATGGAGGCCTCTAGGTCAAACCCAGGGACCTCTCTCATGTGTGTTCACTAAAGAATAGATGAGGGACTGCATGTGTATTGGACCCAATCAAGACACCCAAAATTTTTGATGACTTTTTTTTTGAGGAAGAAAGGAATGCTATCGAATCACCAATAGAAAACCAGGAGAGCTATTATTAATAAAAATGAAATAATTACATGATTGAACCCCAATGCTGTATGAGACTCCAGCAAAAATTTACAATATTATCCACATACACTGGGGTCTCCTGAAAAACACACTCACTTCTAGCCCTCCATATAGACCATAACACTGCCACCATATGTAAACATAGCTTATTCCCATCCACTAGACAACGCCACAGATTCTCCCATGTGGGGAGAGACTCATTACATACTCTCCTCCATACATAACAAGTGATCACACATGAAGAAAAGATATGAATGCTAGAATCATTATGCATCCCACATAGGTGGCAAAACTGAGTGGGAGTACCCATCCTCCTGTGCCTCAGATCTCTAGTAATCAGACCGTCCCTTCTGCAAAGCCACAAAAAAATTTGTATCTTCAATGGTATTTTTAAATTCCATAGCTTCTTCCCCATCTCATCAAATTCCGCCATCCTAGAAGACATTATCAGCTTGTCATAAGCAGCCGCAGTAGAAAACTTACCCTCCCATTTGTATGTGTCATATTCATGAGGCATGGGTTTGAAGGCAGCAAGTTCTTGCATGAGACGTTCATTCTCTGCTCGTGTTCTTATTTCATGAGTATTCCACACAGCATTATTGAAAGACCACTGCTCAGATTCCACATCCCAATAATCAGATACCATAGCATTTTTATCCAAAGCCGCTGCATAAGCGAGGGGGAACCTGTCTTTAAACACCCCCCCAGGTACCCAATTCTCTAGAAAGAACCTGAAGCTTTTCCCAATACAGATTTGAAAAAATTCCAATTGTCCCTCAGGGCGTGCACCACTGAAGACCAAAAGGGAGATGGTTTATGGGGGTTTAGATGATTATTCTCATCATTGGCAGTCCCATAACTATCCTGAATGATTTCTGTCCAAATTTTTTTACCCCCTGCAGCAATCGAACAACCCACTTCAACAAAAAAGCTTCATTAAAGTCCTTAAGGGATCTAACACCCATGCCTCCAATCTTTTTTAGCTTGCAAATTGAGTCCCACTTCAAAGGTTGAAGAAAAGCCCCTTGGTGAGAGGCCCCTTTCCAAAAGAATCTTTTGTACATCACATCAAGTTTTTTCTAGATTGACTTCATGGCTTTGAGAATAGAGAAAGAGAATATTGGAATCGAAGTGATGACAGAATATATGCCTCCCCCCTTTTGATAGGTATCTACTGCTCCAGCCCTCCAATTTCGTAGCCACCTTTTCATATAGGAAAGACCAATCTACTTTCTTCATTTTAGAACATTTCAAAGGCAAACCCAGATATTTAATAGGCAATGAAACCACAGGTGTACCCAGAATGGTAGAGATGTCATTCTGTAACATACCATTCATCCCAAAATAGACCAGGGAGGATTTATTTCCATTTAGTCTGAAACCAGAAATCTCCCCAAAAATCTTTACCATGTGTAGAAGCGCTTGTGCTTCCCTCTTCCCCCCTTCCACAAAAAAAATAGTGTCATCTGCATATTGGAGTATAGGGGCTAAAGCCCTATTATTAGACATTGAGTACCCCCTTGTAAAACCGTCCACTGCTAGTTTGCAGCCGTATCTTGCCAAAGTATCCACTACAAGATTGAAAATCAGAGGGGCAAGTGGGCAACCTTGCCTAACTCCACACTGGGGCTGAATCCAAGAGCGACATGGTTTCCCATTTATCAATGGGGAAAAGGAGGTTGTCGTAATGCATCTCTTCACCTACTGTATCAATAAAGGTGGAAACTTCCTTCTTTTAAGGATCTCCCACAGATACGACCAGGAGACTGAATCATAGGCCTTGGAAAAATCTACTTTCCATAAAAAGGCCTTGGTCTTTCTCCTGTGCCAACCCATTACCATCTCCTACGCAATAATGGACTCTTGTAATGATCTCCCAGGAAGAAAAGTGGACTGGACATGCATTATCAAGTCCTTTAAAACCTCCCGCAATCTGTTGGCTATAGCCTTACTAATAATAAGATAGATGGAATTAGATAGTGCAATGGGTCTGTAATCAGAAAACCTCTCCGCACCTAATTTCTTAGGAAGCAGAAACAGATAGGATTTGTTCAACCTCTCAAAACCAGAGTTGCCCAGTTCAAATTCGTGAATAACCTTCAATACATCCACCTTGACAACACTCCACAATTCTCTGTAAAAGAAAACTTGAAATTCATCTGGACCAGGAGCCCCTTCATTATTTAATTCTTTAATAGCTTTTAGTACTTCTTGTTCAGATATAGGAGTGACTAACAAGTCTCTCTGATCACCACTGACACAAGGGAAATCCACCGATGCCATCCTCTAAGAGCCTCTTGGAGCAGCCTTGGATATTTCTTTAAAATATTTACCTGCATCAGTTCTGATTTCACTAACAAAAGTAATAGTTCTCTCTTCCACTTTAATTGATGAGATAAGATTGAATCTCCTCCTAGCACTGGCCGCAAGATGGAAAAACTTCATGCTCGCATCACCCTCTTTGAGCCATAGTTGTCTAAATATTTCACGCCAATCCATTTCTGTTTTCAGATCCTCCTCCCCCACTACAGATTGCATCAGCTGCCTCTCCTGCTGCTCCTGGAGGTTCAAAGACTGCCTGCATTCTTCAGATCCAAGTCTCTGATTACTGCCAGAGCCTCCCTCCTCTTCTGTTCTCTGATCAAGGCCACAGCCTGCCTATATTCTTTAAGCATATCACGCAGGCCTGACAGTTTTGCAGCCAGTTGCTGTGTAGCAGAACCTTGCATAGCCTTGTTCTGCCACCACTGAGACACCATTTGCACAAAACCTGCCTCCCTAAACCAAGATCTCTTGATTTTGAAATATGATCTAATGTCTGAATTCATCCCACTGTCCCATACAAGCGGAGTGTGATCAGAGAAAGGCCTATCAAGGCTCATAACTGCTGATAACTGATGCCTCTCCAACAAGCTAGGACTGCCAAAAAACCTATCCAATTTAGAAACCTGTCCACTGCCATTTCTCCAAGTAAACTCCACACCACTAATGGGGTATTCTGTCAGTCCCATATTCTGCACAACCATTTGAAAGCCTGCCATTGACCTTTCCAATCTCCCATCAGGATTGTCATCACTTGAGAGATAACAATTAAAATCACCCCCTAGAAGCCAGGGGACCTCCTGCACTCTTTGATGCATTGCAGAGAGATCCTCCCACAAGCCAGCCTTGTCTACAGCCACACAAGGGCCATAAATGAAAGACACAAGCCATTCCATATCTCCTTGGGGAGATTGGCATCTGCAAGAAAGCATGTACCTATCACGAATAATTTCAGTTACCAAAAGGCAGGACTTTCTCCACCAAAAGGCCATTCCACCAGACCTTTCAGATGCACCCTTTACCACAACATCACTGCGACCAGAGTGCTTAAAGCAATCCCATTCCTGACCATTCTCCATCTCCAAATGTGTCTCTTGAATGAAAGCACAATCAATCTCCCACTCAGAGTGATATCTACACAAGGAAGTCCTCATCTTATTGCGCAACCCACGCACATTCCAAGTCATCACTCTCATTCCTTGACAGAGTGGTCCCCTTGGGCCATACTGCCCACAAACTCAACCATAATTGAGTTTGCAATATTCTGCTCCTCAATAGGGGGCAAGTTCTCCTTCCTTCTCCTTCTAAGCATGTAGGGAGATCTACCCACACCTCTTTTCTGATTGAATCCACTACCATATTTCAGATCAATAGGAATTAAGAACTGCATCTGGTTTGCCTCTTTGAGAACACTGCTGTCATTTCTGAGCACCAGCTCCCTTCCTGTCCTACCCTCTTCTTTACTGCTAAGCACCTCTGATCTATCGCAGAATTCTCAGCAACCTCCATATATCCACCCTCTTTGACTACCATGGCTCGGTTGTAATCACCAACTACAGCAACCTCTTCCATCAGGTCCTCCTCAGCATAGTCTTGGTGGCAGCCCTTCCTCTTTTTGGACTCAAGAGCTTCAACAGGTGGAATGCTGCCAAGCCTTTCATCCTATTTCCTCACCTTAGTGCTGGCTCTAGACGTCTTAACCTACCCTTGTTCAACCTACCTGGGCACCTGTCCAATCTCTGCTAGCCGAATAAGCCATGAGGAGCCCCCACATCTGATTGTAACCATGTCAAGAATTGAGCTAGCATTGAAGACATCAGCCTCAATTCTAAGAGATCTGATGTCCCCCTCTCCAATCAAGATTTCAGACCCTTCACTGATGGATGCAACATCTGCTAACATCTTAGTAACAACCCCCTTAGATCTCAGATGCAGCGGTAGTCCATTAATCTCAAGAAGAATCCTCCTAGAACCCTCTCTTTAAGGAGGCCGATCAGGGAGAGCCCCATCAAAGCGAGACACCATTCTCTAAATCACAATAAATTCTTCAAATGAGCTTGAGCGAAATCTCAGTCGCTCAACATCCATCATACCCAGACCATATACCAGAAATCAAGATTGGGAAAGCAAAGCTATCTTCCAGCCCGCAGACAACAAATTTAGGGAGCATACCAGGTCTTGGAGCCTTTCAATCGATGGTTTTCCTGCCATAATCTCGCCAATCAAAGCACCCCTCAGCATGATCTCTGCAGAAGAGATCTCTTCAGAAATCGGGATCTCCACCTCAATTGAATGCCTGCCAAATGCCGGCGGCGGTGGCAGTTGGTCTTCTTTCTTCACCTTCCAGATAGGGTGCGAGAATGCCATCTTTGTCTGCTGCTATTTCCTCCTAGGGCAAGACTCACGTTTGTGCCCTTCACCCCTGCACGCCAAGCAGATCAAAGGGTTTCTGCATATCGCTGCCAAATGCCCCCTTTGTTGACATTTGAAACAAAGAACGTCGCCGTTCAACCTCCTCTAGGGCCTTCTTAGGAAATTTTCAGATGTCCTACCTACCCTCTCCTACCAGACCCGCTCCCTTCTCCAATTCCTCGACCTCCATGTCCTCCATTCACCTCCTTCTCCAGACCTAGGTGCCTCCACAACACCACCACCCGCCGCCCGACGCCGATTGCCCACTCTTCCTCTCTTTAATTTTTCCCCCTTCTCTCTCTATTCCCCCAAGAACTCCAAATTTTTTTTTTTGATGACTAATGCTGTTTGAGGCAAATGAGCCTCTTGATCAAAAATCCACATGCCCGAGAATTGCTTGGGCAACTAGGAAGAGAGAGTCCCGCAAAGAACCTTACATGGTAGAGCATCCCCACAAGTTACAGGGTTTCCCCCACCTGACCTTCCTTGTCACTACAGTTCCAAGTAGACTGGAATGTGCTAATTAAGACCTTAGTCTACCAATTTTAGCCTTAATTGTGCCTTGAATTTCACTTGATTTAGAAGTTATTTCAAATTGTGACCTAATTTGTAGGTTTCTTGATTCACAAAATGAACCAACTTCACCTGACCTGTCCTAAGGTCAAGGATGAAATTTAGGTCAGAGCACCCAAATCACTCTAATTTAGTTCTCCACAGGTTATTAGGTCCTAAGTTTTATGATTCAAGTTAATTTAGAGCCTTGATGTTAGGGTTCACATGGTTAGATTAGTTCAAACAAGGGCTTGGGTAGCACACAAATGTGGGAAGATCAATTTCCTTAATTGCCAGCAAGTGTGTACTAACACTTCAAAATCCTAATGTGGAAACCCTAATTGGCTCTAATTCTAAGTCCAATTTGAATTCAAATATGACACCTTGGACTCAAACAAAAAAGTAAGTAATCCAAGATGTGTGAGAAATTTTAGTGCAAATCCCTAATAGGTATAAGTAGTAAGGATGGGGAATCTCCAATCAAATCGCATCAGCATCAATCTGATTTCAATTAATCTCGCAAATTAGGAAATTATGTGCCTTTAAATGATATTACTAGGAAAGTAAGGCAAGTGGATCCTAAGTGATTTGTTTCCTTTTCCTCTTCCCTAGATTACGAGGTGATTAGGGAAGAGAGAAATTTTACCTACCCCTAGAGTGGTTGATTGCATGGAAGATCACTTCATGATTTACCTTGCAACAACAAAACAAGGCAGATAGGGCAAGTTAAAAATCAACTTAATAATCAAGAATGATATGACTGGTGGTGAATTGCACGTTGCTCCCCGGCAATGGTGCCAAAATGTTACGTTGAAAATCGTCGTAGTTTAGAAAAATATCACGTCATAGTATAGCGATGAAAATCGATACGACATTTAAATTTATAAACCTCAAAAAATCATGAGTTCCGAGGTCGTTTGCAGGGAGCAAGTGTAGCAATTCAATTAGTTAATCACAACAATCAGAAATAATAATGCAATGTTTATTCAATCATAAATATAATAATTAATTAATGATCAAGAATGTATCCCAGGGTAAAAATAGAAGAGGTAAAAATTGGTGGTTGAAACCACCAAATATTCTCAACAGTTAAGCACAATATCTTAAATTTCCTAACAGTACTCAAACCAATATCAAAGTCAACTCCTTCACATATCAAACATCGAACCTAAGCGTCAGATAGCTTAAGTAACAAGCCAAATAGTTCTAAATTTTCCCAAGTGTTCGCACAAAACCCAAGGTTCTATAGTGCAAAACTCCCCTTCTTCACTCATAATACACTTCTCTCCCTGAATCAGGTTTAGGATATTCAGGTTGGGTAAACGAGTCAAGGTCTAGGCACACGTGCATGTGGGCACAAGTAAGGGTGCGCAGTCAAGAGTGAGCAGACCTCACCACCAATGTCTGAGACGATAAGTGATGACTCAACAATTATTAGTGTTAATATCATCAATTAGAGTCAATTTCGAGGGTACTTGTGCTATAATGTCATATTATAGCGGGTTTGGGAGCATTGCATGCATATTGCATGATCTTTACATTTAAATTGCTTAGAATCAATGTTTAATGACCTTGTGTACAAGACCATATTGAAATAGGTCTCAGATTAGCAATCAGACAATACATATGGATCTAGATAGACGAACAGAGTCCAACAAACTCAAAATCATCTCAATTCGACTTCCATAGCTCCCACAACAAGTCCGAGGAAGATCAATGGCCAGGGGGCAATGCAACATCCTTATGGGCTTCGGATGAAAAATCCAATCATACGAATGGATCTGGAGTGACAATCACAATTCGAAAATGTGGGAATCATCTCGATCGGAGCATCATGGAATCCTCTAGAATAAAAAGAAGATGGATGGCCAAGATGATGCCATGTGGTGCCATCTAGGCCACCCAACATCGACCATCAGCGACTACAGGCACCCCATCATCTCGCACCACAACCATTGGATCAAGATCCAATAACTGAGGTTCCCCCACGTCCGTAGCTCCCACGCCATCTTCTTGACACTTTAGGCAGCATGGCGCAATGGTGGAGGTTATGGCTTCCAAAAGAGGGGCGCGGGTTCTAATCCCTGCAGCCCCTCCAATTCGCAATTGAGGTGCGGTGCAGCAATAGAAGCAGCAGCGCACGCATAGCGTAGGAGTACACACGTGGAGCAGCAGCGCAGTGCTAGCGCATGCACACGAGACATGTCACGTGGAGTGCGTGGGCCAACACGCATGTTGAAGGCAACGAGGGCAAGGGCGGTGGCTTTGGCGATGCATGCGGTGGGTCTTCAGTGATGCTTTGAATGTCGCTATTGACCCGAGGATGAATTTTAGCTCTTTTCACCACTATAAAAGAGACCTACCCCCCTCATTTGCACCATTCGGCTACCTAAGCAATTCCACCACTCCATGGAGCTCCCAAGCAAGGTTGTGAAGATGCCGAGCTGCTGACAAAAGTCCCTCCACCATCGTGGCTGTCTCGACACCATCCACCGCCTTACATTTAGTTTTAATTCTTTGATAGTTGTAGTTATTCCTTATATTCAAGCATTCATCTATATTTGGTTGAACATGACATTTGATAATCAATTGAATATGTTTTGATATCTTTTCTTTGTAACAAGTTATTGTGATTCTCTAACATCTCCCCCTCTCTCTCTTTCTCTCTCTCTCTCTCTTTCCCTATCTCTCACTTTCTCTATTCATTTTGCAAGCGAACAAATCGACATATTTTTGTGACATTGAAGTGAGTAAATGATTTGGAATCTTGCCTCCCTGTGTTCGACAGTCGAACTCATGTCCGATAACTTTTATTTAAAATTGATGTCGTAAAACATGCTACAACAAGCAACTTAACACAAACACGTTTTGTCGACGTCAGTTTTTGCAATCGTTGTCGAGGAGGCAATTGATCTTTTACTCGCTTTCATTTTCTTGGAAATTAATTGTATTAATGTTATCTAACTTGCTCCTCATTTTCTATGGTTTTAGGAAATGCGTGCAGTGGCAACGGGAGGAGAACAAATAAGGTTGGGTCGAAGGAAGTGCAAGAAGAAGACTGCCATCAATCCGAAGGTTCGATCGTCTGTTCCCACGATCTAAAGGTAACTCATCATCCTGGGACTTAAAAATAATGCTGGTGTCATGAAAGAAAACCTCTCTTTTGTTTTTTGAAGAAAACACCACCATTAAGTCTTCAACCCGTTAACTCCGCAAAATCATTTTCTGGATTCAGGTTGAGGACATGATTAAAGTGTTTTAGCACCTCTAAAAATTTTGAGAAATGACTCAACGGTGCTCCTTCCAATACGAAAACTCCACCTTAAATTTCGTAGCCAAACTCTTTGAGGTTTGGCCATGACAAATTCTCTACTGGAAGTCCGCAAGGATGTCCTGAGTTCTAGAAATCTGTAGGTTGTTCTTGCTTCTGCAAACTCCATGTAGCTTGGATTTGTGAGAAATTCATATTTCTGGAAAGTTTTTGAAATTCTCGACACTTCATCTAAAGACCATTTTTGCATTTGAAATTGATTACTGCCTGTTCTGATCAAAATCTTAAACTTGCGCACTGATCTAGAAGTTCTAGACAAATTGACCCCCTCTTGAAAAAATGTGAATTTGGGTGGTTTATCATCCTCAAAAAATTTTGAAATTAATTTTTTTGTAAAATCTCATTCAATTTTAGTCAGGATAGTGTCATTTCTTATTTTGATTGGACATTCTTGATAAATCTTAAAAAAGATTCATTGAGTAAAAGCTGCACACCCTAGGGTCTTCACACCAAAGGTAGAAGATCAATCTTCACCAGCCGTGTGACTATACATTTGTGCCTTGTTTAAATGCATAAACAAGTGAAATTTTAAAATCCATTAAAGCAAGATTCAAATTTTAAAAATCACACATCTTAATCTTGCTTGTTAAAGAACACTTGCTTTGGCATTGGGTCCTTGCACCCAATTGTGCACACAGCTTAAACTGAAATTTTAAGGGCATTAACCTCCCTAACGTCCTTCACTTAATCCTTGAGTACAAGCACTAACCTAGCCCTAAAAATTAAGTAGGTGTTGGCCCTAGGAATCATTGAGTTCGTTTCAGGGTATTTTCCTGAACGCATAGTGAATTAGTGACATCTGCTTGCTCCAAAAGTTGCTGAGTTGGGAAGCCTGATTGTCAAACGACTTAAGCAAGCCGAAGGTTGGCATAATTAGCATCTTTGGGACACGCTTCCCCTACTTCGCCTTCCCAACTCTACCACCTTCAGGAGTAAGGACAACACCGAATTCACCGTGTGGTCGGAATCTACCTCTGAGGCATAGGTGATGATTTAAACACCAGGGTTTAAATTATTATATATAAAAACTAAGTAGAGGAATGCTTAGGTCAGAATTTGGGATACTCAATTTTTTATATTTTTATGTATATATAAATAAGTATCCATAAATATGTAGAGCATTCTACAGAAATCTCTTTACTTAGACTTAAAAACTCAAATACCCTTCTCAAAACACACTCTTTTAAAAATAGAGTTTTTGATGGGAATTTTATCAAAAATTAGAATACCGAAAACCTAATTATTCTTTGTAATCACTTTAAACCATAGAAATTCAGAATTCAAAGTATTTTAGGAAAACAAAACTCAAGAGTTGGAAATTAAATTTAACTCAAAAACTCAATAGACATAAGTTAATCCGTAAGTTTATGAAATCTAATTTTTATTATTAACCAACTTAGAGTGGTAAAACTCTAATCTGCCAGCCCACAGCACCAAGGACAAACTTCTAGACCTAGGGTTTTGTTAATCTTTCTCCTTTAGGCCTCAACTGTCCTCAAAACTTGATTTCTTAGGCTTCACTGCCCAATACAAAGGTTCGGTAGCTATGATTTTAAAGCATCCGTGCTTGTGAAGAGAGTTCTCCTAAAGGCATCCAAAGTTGCAAAAATCCATATCTTAAGACATCAATTTCCAATCCAGGTTATTCCAATTCAAGCCTTTGGCTTGGCCTTACTCAGATTTGGTTGCTTTCTCCTCACCATTTTTTTATCCCAAGGTCAACACTTCTTGTGTATTCTCCCTGGTGGACCACTGGGTCTATTATTCCTAATTTTTATCTCCATATATTATTTTTTTCAACTCTTTTCTATAGGATAGAATACCCATATGTAGCAAGGTGTTCTTTTATTTGATGGAAGGAAGGGTAGCATCCATTTGTATTGAGATGCTTTATTTGGTGGATAAACTACATAAGCACCCATTTGTAGTGAGGTGTTTAACTACATGGTGTTTTATTCTTCTTTTTTTATTATTATTATTTTTTCTTTTCTCCTCCTCATTTTTCTTACTAACATAATACTTCAATTCCTTTTTCTAGGTGAGTGGCACATCCTTCACCCTTTCAAAAGCCACCCTACGGAAATCCTTGGACTAAAGAGGATTTAGAATTGATCTCTTAACCTCTGTGATTTTATGATCTCAGATGCCAACAAGATAACTCTATGTGTGTGAATTTTGGACACTTAAGTTACTTAGCTCTCAAACCAGAGCTTGGACAGCAAACCATTCACTCTCAGGTCCTTAAAACTCTTAGTTTCCTCCCATAGGATCTGTCAAGACACAACTTGCCAAGTCTAAATGAATGTCCTTAGTTGATTAAGCTAAATATAGCTTGATAGACCTTAAGACTAAGATTCTACCAACTCTTTACTTAATTAACTTCGAATATCTCGCCTTTTTACTAAACTTGGTAGTAAAAATAGATGTTCAAAAAGAGAAAGGACGGACTTAGTCTAATTGACCAAGAAAGTTACAATTTAATTCCAAAACTCAAGTTTTAAACTTAATACACCTTAGTTACTTTATTTCAAGGTAAAGAATAGGAAAAACAGATCCTTAGGGTTTCAGACTCTAACTTAAACAAAATCTCATTCAAAATTTCACAAACAAATGCGTATTTTGAAAAGATTATTTAAGTAAAAATCTAAATAAGGATTCAATGCTCTTAAAAATACTATTTACAAAATATATATATTTTTTGGTTTCTAACCTAAAAGCAAGATTAAGCTCTTAATTACTAATATAATTAAGTATAAATATATATATATTTTTTGGTATCTTCTTTTTCTTCTTTATTATAAATGTAAAACCCCTATATTATTTTTATGATTTTTTAATTTTGTAATTTTTATATTTATATATTTTTGTTTTTATGTTTTATAAAATTTTCAAAAATTTTATGAATTTTTCAAAAATTTTCAAATTTTTAGGGTATTTTTTACTTTTCTCAATTTTTAATTTTTGGGTATTCTATTTTTTAAAATTTCGTGGGTATTTAAGCTTTTGTGTTTTTATGTTTTTACTTTTTATCTGCAAATACACTTGAAGTGAAAATTGTCACTTCACACCCCCCCAAGCCAAAATCTTACAATGTCCTCATTGTAAGAAGGGTGGAAAAGAACATTACACTTCACTTAGTGTAGGGTGACGGAAGGAGTCGGATAGAGGAGATCAAAGATCTCTGTGCAGACGATTTCTATTTTGTCCAAAGGTTAGAGTGGTTAGTCGGACTAAGTGAATGTAATCAGTGTAAAATAAGTGGCAATTCAGGTGCAGATTCGAGTGTACGTGTAGTGAAAAGTGTAGAAATAGGAAACAACTATATACAGAATGAGTGGTGGAATGATGGATGTAAACCCTAGTGAAGCATGTAACAATCTCCAACAAGACCCAAAACATGTGGTTCCAAGAAAGGTTTTAAACATTGACCATTAACTTTGAACGGTTGATCCTTATTGGGTTCGGTGATTTTGACTGCTCCATTGTTGAAGAGTCTAACTATAATAAATGAACCTTGCCATTTAGACCTAAGTTTCCCAGGGAAGAGCTTTAGACGGGCATCAAAGAGCAACACCTTCTGACCAGGTGTGAAAGATTTGTGGGAAATGTGCTTATCATGGAAGGATTTAAGTTCTTCCTTATACAGCTTTGAACTCTCATAGGAATCATGATGTAATTCCTCAAGTTCACTAAGCTGCAACCTACGGTGACCACCAGCCTTTGCAAGGTGCAAATTACAGGCTTTAATTGCCCAATAGGTCTTGCATTTGATTTCTACGGGAAGATGACAGGGTTTCTCGTAAACAAGTCTGTATGGCAACATGCCTATTGGTGTTTTGTGGGTGTTCCTATAAGCCCACAAAGCCTCATCTAAATGGGAAGACCAATCCTTCCTATCGGGTCGGATTATCATTTGAAGGATCTTTTTGATCTCCCGATTACAGACCTCGGTTTGCCCATTGGTTTGGGGATGATAAGGTATAGAAACATAATGTGTAACCCCATATTTTCTATGTAAGTTCCTAAACTGGGTGTTATTAAAATGGGATCCACCATCAGAAATGATAGCACGAGGTACCCCAAAACGAGCAATAATATGACTCTGTATGAAAGGAATGACAACTCAGTGATCATTTGTGTGTGTGGGTACAACTTCGATCCAACGAGATACATAATCAACTGTAAGTAAAATGTACTCTAAGCCAGAAGAGGACAGAAACAGACCCATGAAATCTATGCCCTAGATATCAAAGATCTCACAGACTACAATCGGGTTTAGAGGCATCATATCTTTTCGGGACATGCTACCAAGAGTTTGGCAGCTACTATATGCCTTACAAAATGTCCGCAAATCTGCAAATAAAGTGGGCCAATAAAACCTTCATTGCAGAACTTTTGCAGCAGTCTTACGACCAGAAAAATGACCGCCACAAGCTTGGTCATGACAAAAGGAAAGAATAGAGTCAATCTCAGAAGAGGAAACACAATGCCTAATGATTTGATCATTGCAAAGTCAAAACATATTCAAATCTTCCGAGAAATAGTATTTGGCTTCTGATCTAAGTCATGATTTTCTATTCCTATCCCAATCAGGCGGGAATTGATGTGTAACCAAATAATTGACTATGTTTGCATACCAAGGAAGATCTGACGATATAGCCAAAAGTTGTTCATCAGGGAAGTGCTCAGTGATTGGAGGAGATGATTCAATAATCTCAGAAGGAAGGTGGGAAAGGTTGTCAACAACAACATTCTGTAGTCCCGCCTTATCACGAATTTCTTAGTTGAATTCTTGCAAAAGCAAGATCCATCTGATCAACCTAGGTTCGTGTCCTTTTTCGATAGAAGATGTCAAATAGAAGAGTGATTAGATTACACAATGATTCGAGATCCGAGTATATAAGATCTGAACTTTTCTAATCCAAATACTATCGCTAGTAATTCCTTTTCTGTAATCGTGCAGTTCCTTTGTGCCACATTCACTGTCTTACCAGCGTAGTAAATCACTACCGGATTTTTCTCAATTTTCTGTCCCAAAACAGTTCCAACTACATAATCTAATGCATTACACATGATTTCAAATGGTAAATCCCAATTAGGTGGTTGCAAGATCGAAGCCTATGTAACTTTGTCTCTCAATGTCTTAAATGCAGATATACACTCCTCATCTCAAAAGTCGTGTCCTTTGTGAGGAAGTTTGGAGTGGTCAGGCAATCTTCGAAAAGTCAAGTATAAATCTTCTATAGAAACCCACATGCCCGAGAAAAAATATGATGCCCTTGATTGAGTCAGGAATTGGAAGATTTGAGATTTGAATGATCTTGGCTCGATCTACTTGGATACCTCACTCAGATACGAGGTGGCCAAGTACAATGCCCTCTGGAACCATAAAATGGCTCTTCTCCCAATTAAGGACAAGATTCACTTCTATACATCTCTTAAGAATCTTTGCCAAATTATCCAGACAACTATCAAATGTTTCCCCAAAGACTGAAAAGTCATCCATGAATACTTCCATACATTCACCCACCATTTCAGTAAAAATGGCTAACATGCAATGTTGAAAAGTCACAGGTGCATTGCAAAGCCCAAATGGCATTCTTCAGAAAGAAAAGGTTCCGAAGGGGTAGGTGAAAGACGTTTTCTCTTGACCTTCGGGATAAATTGCGCCCTGATCGTATCCAAAGTAACCATCCAAGAAGTAGAAGAACCTATTACCAGCTAATCTCTTAGGGATCTGATCAATGAATGGAAAGGGAAAGTGGTCCTTTGTAACCGTGTTGAGCTTGCGATAATTGATGTAAACCCGCCACAAATTCGCAATTCATGTGGGAATGGTTTCTCTAGATCTAGTCTTGATTATGGTGAGCCCTACCTTTTTAGGTACCACTTGAATTGGACTCACCTAAGGGCTATCAAATATAGGATATATAATGTCAGCATCTAGCCACTTGATTATTTCCTTCTTTACGACCTCCTTCATATTCGGATTTAAACATCTTTGAGCTTCTCTTGAAGGTTGTGCCCCATCTTTTATATAGATGCGACGAGTACAATAATTGGGGCTAATCCCAGTGAGATCATGTAGAGTCCACCCAATTGTCTTCTTATGATCTCATAAAACCTTGATCAATTTTAATTCCTATGATTCAAATAGATTGGAATTGATGATTACAGGATATGTTTGATTAGGTTTGAGATAGACATGTTTAAGAGTATCAGGAAATGGCTTCAATTCTAGTGTAGGAGTCAAATCAACAGTAGGATTTGGGGTGGGATTTTCGATTGCAAAAAGTGACTAAAATGAGTCATGTGATTCAAATTCAGGATCGAGTACAAATTCTAATAGCGGATTTTCGATTTGAGGTTACAAGTTATCAAAATATGTGTTTTCTAGTTCTAAGAAACTAGGGTCATCCTAAAAAACTGAAATAAATCTAATTTCCTTAATCCATTTGCAATCTAATCCTCGAGAAGCTCTAAATATATCCAATTTTATTGTCTTCTCCCTAAATTTTAACTCAATCTTTCCAGACTCACAATCTATGTTGGCCTTAGCAGTGGCCAAAAAGGGTCTCCCTAAAATAATTGGGGTATCTTTAATGCGTTCGGGTACTTCCATATCAAGTATAATGAAATCCATAGGAAGATAAAAGTCCTAAACTCTTACAACAATATCCTCCAACATTCCCTTAGGTGATTGATGGGAACACCATCATGAGCCCTAAGTAGCTCATTTTGACCCATAAAAGAGAACAAAAGCTCCTACATAACTAACTGGAGGTCCTAATTCACTGAATAATCATTCTGAGATAAAAGTAAGAAACAAGGGGTAAAACTGTAATTTTACCATTGCAGTACAACAATGGTTTTTCTCAAGGGCTAGACACAGGTCAAATGGTCTTAACAAGATAATAAGTGGGTTGAATCAGACAAAAAAGGGTTCGTGTGAGTTCTGGGAATTAAATGACTTCTTGTAACCCTAAAACAGACCCGCTTGACTAACCAAGGTTTTGGTCAGAATAAAATTCACCTAAACCCTCTAAAAATCATATAAAAATATCCTCTAGGGTTTAGAACTTTCAAATTAGCCTTTGGAACCCATTTTGACCTAGAGTGGGGTGTCAGCTAGATATTTTCCCTAAATTGGGTTTTTACGTAAATTTCCTAGTCAAACGTGGTCAAATCCAAAATCTAACTTCACCATTGGATTCCTTAGGTCCAAATTAAGTTTGTACCAAAATTTGGACCTAAGGGGAACTCATCTTGACTTACTTTGCAAATAAGTCCAACCTGATTACATTTCTACCACTATCTTTTGAAATCCTCTGCAGAAACCCCCCTAGCTTCTTCATCATCCTTGCAAATAGGTCCCTCTGCCATTATAACGGAGGAATCCTACTGCAGCGAACTTGAGAAGGCGATTCCTCCTTGATTGCTCAGAGAATCCCTCCCAAAATTTGAAGGGAGATTCTCTGAGTAATCTCCTCGAGTATGAACCCATCACTGAGCCCTAATTTGTAGCCAATCTCTCATGCGAACGCATGAGAGATTTGGGTCTTTTTGAATCTTCCAACTCTGGCAGACATACCTTGCTTGGAAGCTTGTCTTCCAAGCATAAATCCTTCCTGAGAGGATTATTTAAGCAACTCCTGATCCAGCCGCATCTCCCCAGCTTGGAATTGGGCCGATCAACCTCACATTCTACTCTCCTCGCTGGCAATTCCTCCCCCTTTCTCTCGTCGCCCAACCACAATACCAGTGGTTGGGTTGCCTTCCTCTCATTCATCCGCGTCGGCCATACTAGCCCTGACACCGCTACTACCCTCATCTTCGTCGTCGCCTCATCTACGGAGATCCTCATCTCCGGCGTCAACCGTACCAGCCCAAATGCCTCTCCTGTCTCCTTCACCCTTAGTTTAGGTCTATTAGCTTCCCTCTCTCTTCTACTCTCGTTCCCCCTCTCTATTTCTCAAAAACACCCATCGACGCCACCGATCACCATCACCTTCTCCACTTCCAGCCATACCTCTGGCTAGGTGCCCCTATCATTTCGCACCTCCATCTGCCTCGCCAACCACCCTACGACCTCTGCAACACCCTACTGATCATCTCCAAGTACTCCAATCTCTCTGTTGACCACCCAAAAGCGCCCCCGAACACACCCACTCACACGGCCACAGAGAACCCTAGGCACGCCACCACAGCTGTTCCCACGCCACGTCGACCACTGCCACATACTCCCCGTGCCTTGGAAAATCTCCTTGGACGTTTTGACGTGGCCGCAAGGTCGTGCTCATAATTTCAGGTTCAAGCACCTCGGTCGCCATGGATGAATAAGCTTGGAGCTCGCTTCTTATGCTCCAGTTGTTGCAGCTCCAAGCGTGAGTCCCAAGTGACGTGGACTTGAGGCACAAGTGCGCTCGGGTTCCCAATTGGAAGCTCAAGCCCTTAAAGCCTCGCGAATTGGAAGCATTACCTACTGCTGCGGTGCACGCAAGGGAGGTGGGACATTTAGTCCCACCTCGAAACTATACGAACAAGTGTGGCTGCATAAATTGTTTTCTTGCCAGAGGCTTATCGCCTCCAATCATGGGGTGAGGTCCCCCTCTCATGGCCTCGTCCATGGCACTACCCATGCAGACCTGGCCACGACCCGTTTACCCAAACCGACTCACTCCTCGCTCAGCACCCACGCCGATGAGCCTGGACCCAGGTCTGCAATAGGTCCGATTACCCGACCCGAATGTGGCTCTGGGAGAGCCAACTGAAATAGAGAAGAGAGAAGAGAGGAACGCTACGTAGGGGAAGGGGGGTTTTGCTGTGAAAAGATTCGCTTGACACTTAGCCAAATCAGAGAGGAAGAAGAGGAGGTCAGGCGAAGAAGGAAGAAGCTGAGGTTCACAAGGCTAAGACCAGAGAAGAAGAAAAAGAAGAAAGAAGGAAGAAGCCAAGGTAGCAAAGAAGAAAGAAGAAGGTAGAAGCTGAGGTTCGCAAGGTAAAGGAAGAAGCCAGAGAAGGAAGGAAGAAGAAGCCAAGGAAGAGAAAGAAGATAAAGAAGGTAAAGAAAAGAGAAGACAAAGAGAAGAAAGAGCCAACGATAGAGAAAGGAAGAAGAAGAAAGATTTCAAGAGAAATCAGAGAAAGAAGGAAAAGATACTGTAGCATATAATTTTAAGTCCTCCATTATATTTTTAGCTACATTTATTCTTATTACCCATATACTCATGCTTTATATTTTTAATTATATTTTTTAGTAGTATTATGTGCTCAAATTGCATTCATTATTGAGCTTAGTGCGTGAATTCCATTTGCTTCCTATGTTTGACCTCGAACTTTAAATTTGAGTAATAAAATTGTATCTGTTTTGAAAGCTTTTTGGACTGTACTACAACGTGACACTCTTAATACCGATCAAGCACGATAAACATTGACTTAGTAGATCTATCAGCTAATTGTAAAGTCAAATTAGTAGACTTATGATTTTCTATTTGGAAATGGTCTACTAAGGATGAAGGAATGAGATTAATAGATGCTCCTAAATCTAGGAAAGTTCTATCAAAACACTGGTCCCCAATTATACAGGAAATAAATGGAGAACTTGGGTCTTTCTTTTTTAAAGGAAGCGTACTCAAAATAATAGAGCTCACTTGCTCCGAGAGTACCAAAGTGCTTTCTTTCCTCAACTTACGCTTAGGAGTACACAACTCCTTGAGAAATCTCGCATAAGTCGGAATGTGCTTAATAGCATCTAGGAGTGGGATATTAATATGTATCTATTCAAAAATTTTAACTAAATCCTCATCTAATGTAACAGGTTGCTTTTGTTTCCTAGTCTTCTTCAAAGTTTCTGGGAATGGGACTTTGATTTCCTGTTCTACTGAGGTATTACCCTGATCTCACGAATAAGAGAGAATTGCGGGATCGGGTGCATCACCTCTTACAAGTGTATAAACAGGGGCTGTTCTAGATGTACTAGGGTCTTGGGATAGGTTTCGTGGATCTACTAGATCCCTAGTGGAAGTCCCATGGTGGGTTGTAACAGAGTTAATACCCGCATGCGAAGAAGAAGCTGGTGAAGAAGATGCTTGATTCTGGAAACACAGATTAGAGAGTATAGGCTGGTCACCTTGAGTTGAAAAAGATTGTTGCTGATTTTGATACTCGTAATCATGAGTAGCAGAAGATGGATTCTAATTCGGATTTTGAATCAGGGGTATTTGATTGAGGAAATGGACTTGTCGCTGATTCAGATTTTGAAATCTTAGGTGTGGTCTTTGCTGGATATTCTTAGGGTTTGGAACTAGCTGGGATGGAACAGCCCCTAACTGATGAGACTCAGCTAACTGCGTGATTAGACCCTTGAGATCAGCCAGTTCTTCCGAACATTGCCTTTGTACCTCATAAAGAGCTTCAGCATTCTATTACTGGCTCCCAGTCACAGCTCACAAAATCTGGTCGAGCTGCAAGTCTCTATTTGGCCCCGTGAAGTTCTGTGAACCCGCGTAAAATGGCCTCGCATTTGGTTGCTGAAACAACAACGTAGGCGGGTTTTGCCTAGTCTGAGTCGGATATGATGATCTTTGTGAATGGTCAAACCAAGAGAAATTAGGGTGATTAGGCCATCCAGGATTATAGTTATTAGAATATGGGTTTGATCTCGGTGCATATCCCAAAATGGAGTTCAAATCATAAGGATAAGGTGTGTTTTCTGCAACAAGAAAGGGTGGGGAAAAGGGTGGGAAAGATGTGGGAACAAAGGTCCCTCCTTGGGTTGGTGTAGGAGTAGATAGAAAACCCAAGGAAGATGGACCTCTAGAACCTAGATTATTCACAAATTCCCTCCCCACGGGAATTTGCGAAACAAGTAAACACATGGGATTCTGCGTAGCGAGAAGAGGCATAAGAGATTTCATCATGTTTCGGACCTTGTCGAGATGCTTCACTAGGATATCGACTTTGTCTAGTTTCTCTGCTATGATCTCTAAATCCTTGGAACTAGACAAATTCCCGATCTCGTGAATGCCCTTCTACGGGCTTTGATGCACTATATTGGTGCTCCGCTTGAATTGCAACATGGATGTGTTGTTGATCGAGTTTTTTTCCATCCCTTCAAATAGTTTTGAGGCGGATTCTGCATCGCGATTCAAGAAATTCCCTCCACAAGAGGCATCGACCTAATTGCGAGTGCTCTCTTGCAATCCATAGTAAAAGATGCGCAATAGTTGCTAGCAAGGGATTTGTGATGTGGGCATTTCCTTTGCAATTCATGGAAGCATTCCCGTGCTTCATGAATTGGTTCTCCTTGATTTCTAGAGAAGGTAGTGATGGCTCGCCTTAATGCATTGGTGCGACCAATAGGGAAGAATTTCTTCAAAAATGCGGATTTGAGTTCAGCCTAAGTTGAGATCGGTCGTGCTATAGTTCTATACCAGTAGGCAGCCTTATCCTTAAGGCTAAAGGAGAACATCTTCATCAATAGGATTTCATGGCTTTGATTTCAAGGACCAAGAGTTTGAGATAGATTTTTTAGATCTTCAAAATGTTGGAATAGATCCTCGGATGCAAATCCGTGAAAGTGTGGACTTAGATCTATAATATTTGGCTTTAATTCTGGGTCATTTTCCCTAACGGAAATCCTAACATTAGGCTCTACTTGTGCATTAGATGGATTGTAATAGTCATGGAGTAGAGGCCTAGGATGAGGGATCAGTAAAACAGGGTTTTCAAAACCCACCTCAGGTCGAGGTGGACGAGTTTGTAGGTTCTGCAAATTCTGAAGAGAAGCCATTAACAGATTGATTTGATGGTTCTACTCGAGCATCTGAAGATTCTAGTTCAGGAGCGCCTCATGGACATCAAAAGGAAGCATCTCCCCCTGACCAGAAGAAGAAGGGATCTCAGGATTCTGGTTTTGCATTTGGTCCATAGGATCAAATGCTGAAAAAGCAAATGTATCAGACAGAAAAATTATTGGTTGCTTCAGTGCAACCGGCTTAGGAATACCTGTCAACAGAGATACGAGAGGCGATTTCAGGGATCACCTCCCATGCATAAACCAAAAGAATGTGCAAAGGCACACTCACACCACTGAAAATAGCGACAACCAAGACCCGAAAAGTGCAAAAATTGGGTTTTTCTCTTCTTTCAAAGGAAAGAAGAGAGTCCTAGAATATGCAAAAATAATTTGGACGCAAACAAGTATAATATTCGTATCAAAATATGCATCCTAAACCCGTGTCTACGCAAGTGCGTATCCTTAAGACTCAAAGGTCTAAGGTCTAGGATCGAGGCCACTCACTACAAGCTCCCCAAGGCTTAGTAGTGAGACAGACTTGTTGAACTTTGACCAAAGCCCTAAGAGGTGCAAAGAGGAGAGATAGAAAAATCAGACTCGTGTGACTTTAGTGATTGCGTTGTGTGCACGATAGCATGAAACAGACGTGAGCGTAAAAACCTGCATGCATTCTACAAACAGATTGAGTCATGAGTTTTAATTATCCTCTTTTTACTTAATCTTTTCACAAAAATGATAGAAAGAAGTAAGGTGACCGCTTTTTAGATCTTTTCAAACAAAAATATGGTCTTGTTTATTATCTAATGACAGGGATCCACGTGGGTTTTGCACATGTTTTACCGCTGATGCGAGA
Organism: Thalassia testudinum; assembly: GCA_037157565.1. Taxonomy (NCBI): domain Eukaryota; kingdom Viridiplantae; phylum Streptophyta; class Magnoliopsida; order Alismatales; family Hydrocharitaceae; genus Thalassia; species Thalassia testudinum. Next base: position 200,643,591 of record JAZHRO010000031.1, read on the forward strand.
AAAATAGTAGAAAAATCCCGAGTCAGATTTCGTGTATTAGCATATAATGCACTCCTAAGAGTGTATGCCTAAAACATGCTGCTGCTCGTTAGATAGGTATGCGTATTTTTATATTTTTTAAATTTTATCTAACCTAAATGCAACAAACTTTACTAAAGACTAAGGAAAGAATACTCACAATGGATATATAATGGTCAGAAAAAAATAGAAATAGAAAACCCACCTCCTTTCCTGAGAATACTTGCAAAGGTAACCCTAAAAAGAAGACAGAAAATAAAAGAAAACAAAGCTAATTAGTAGAAAGAGTTATGTACAAAACAAAAACAGTAATGGTGAATATAAATTATAGTTACCTCCCCGGCAACGGTGCCATTAGAATGATCGTTTAAATCCTCAACACAGTTAATTAAATTATTTAGACTTAATTAATCGCATGAGAAAGTAACTTAGGTTAACTTGATTTTATGTCGGTTGTGTAGTATAGGGTCAAGTTAACCTAACATTTTAGATTTTAAGTTCTTTTCAACTGGCTGAGTCCAGGTTGTTCACTGGGAGGCATAACTTAATCTTAATTCACCATTAATTGCTAAGGAATAATTAAGAATTAATTAATTGAATAAATATTAAATTAGAATACTTTAAGCCTATGAACATTGCACAAGAATTAATCAAATTAGCACATGCAACATTCCATGAATAGAGAACGTATTTACACCTGTGATTTGTCATTAAAAATCAATTAAACATATTTGTTACAACCATTACATCTTATTACAAAAGATTAAGGCAAGAAAAAGCTATACAATTGAGTACAAATGTCTTATCACATCAATTAAGCTCAAAATATTAAAAGAGAACATGAGAATACATTATTAAGGCAAATGAGACATCTTAAAAATAAAATTCAGATGACTAAAAATTAAGACACCTCATTTTCTTCTTTCTATTTCTTCTCTTCATTCTTTCTTCAGCCCTTTTCTTCTTGTTATTTCCTCTCTTCTCTATTGTTGCTCTCTCTTTCGTTCTCTCTCTTTTCCTTTACTCTTTTTTTTCTTAAGCTCTTAATCTTCAACCCTCTCTCTCTGTCGAGCTCTTCTATCATTTCCTTTACCTTTTCTTCTTCTTCTTCTTTACTGTGCTTTATGTCCACACCTAACCATTTTTGCATTCACTTAACCCATTTAATATTCAATTACAAAAATTTGGTTTTCTAATTGGCGACTCAGACCGGTCGGGGATGCACAGCACCTCCTAGAGGGTGGGACCAGACCCTACTGGGTCCAAGCCTAATTTTACTTAGATGTCTTATTTTCCAATTCAAGCTCATGCACAGTATCCGACCTCCTAGGCCCACACGCCCACTCACGAGCCCATGCTCACACACACATGCACAGGCACGTGCATCGCACGCACCCGTGCCCAAAGCCAAGTTTCATTTCACGCTTTGCGCTGACGACCGAGAAGGCTAATGCAACTTTTCATAATATACCAATGCCAGTGCTCAATAGTTCCTGAGGTGGGACTGTGTATGTCCACTCCAGGTCAAACTTCGGCCAACAATTCCAGCCGATACAGTGACTCAATCTGATTGAGCAAAAACTCGATCGAAAGGCCATGATGTGTTCTACATGATGGGAACACCAATTTGGTGCTCAAGTGAGGTTAAGCCCTTCGATTCGAAGGACGAAGGTGGAAGGTTTTCCATGGTCATTAAGGCCTGCAGAAGGCAATTCTAGGTCTAAGGACCTGTAGCAGAGAATTTGACCTCCAGATGAGGTCTGAATCACCTTTAGCTAATGATTCTGCATCTAATGGTTAAGGAAGAGAGCTCTATATGGCTTCAGGAAGAGTAAGAAGCTCATGAGCTTCGTTTAGGAGCTTCAAAGCTCCATTTTGAGCTCTGAACAGCTTGACAGAGAGCTAAAGACCTCTGGAATCGATTTAAACAATCTCTGCAGGGTGTTATGATTTTATCTGGGCAAATTTAGCATGCAAATCTCACCTATAACTCAAAGAACTTAGTATTGGGTTATAAAGAACCCAAATTGGACAGTAACATAGCTTGCCTTTGATTTTGGTCTAGAGTTAACACACACACAACTCGGCCGGTCGTGGGTAGGAAACAAGGGAAAAAATGAGAGAGAGAGGTGAGAGGGTGATCAGCGTCAGGTGGCAGGCGGTAGTGTGGCAAAGCCATCTAGGGCTAAAGAAGGAGGAGAGTGGAGGACGTGGAGATCGAGGGCTTGGAGGAGAAGGGAGCGGGTTTGGCAGGAGAGGTTTCTTAGGATGTTTGAAAACGTTCGAAGACGACCCTGGAGGAGGATGAACGGCAACGTTCTTTGTTTCAGATGCAGACAAAGGAGACATGTGGCGGCGATTTGTAAAAACCCTCTGATCTACTTGGCGTGCAGGGGAGAAGGGCACAAACACGAGTCATGCCCTAGGAGGATTCCTCTGCAGACAAAGAGGGTATTCTCGCACCCTGTCTGGAGGGTGAAGAAAGAAACCCGACCGCCGCCACCGCCGGCTTTGGGCAGGCACTCAATTGAAGTTGAGATCCCGACTTATGAAGAGATCTTGTCTGTAGAGATCATGTTGAGGGGTGCTTTGATTGGTGAGATCATGGCAGGCAAACCATCGATAGTTAAGCTTCAAAACCTGGTATGTTCCTTAAATCTCTTGTTTGTGGGCTGGAAGGTAGCCATGATATCCCATTCTCAATTCCTGGTATATGGTTTGGGCATGTTGGATGTTGAATGACTGAGATTTCGTTCGAGCTCTTTTGAAGAATTTATTATGATTTGAAGAATGGTGTCTCCCTTTGATGGGGCTCTCCCTGATCGGCCTCCGCAAAGAGTGAGCTTTAGGAGAATTCTTCTTGAGATTTCTGGACTGCCGTTACATCTGAGATCAAAGGGGGTCATTTCTAAGATGCTAGTAGGCTTTGCATCCATCTATGATGGGTCTGAAATTTTGATTGGAGAGGGGGACATCAGATCTCTTAGAATTGAGGCTAATGTCTTCAGTGCTGGTTCAATTCCTGATATGATCACAATCAAATGTGGGGGCACTTCTTGGCTTATTCGGCTAGCAGTACTTGGATAGGTGCTTGGGCAGGTTGAACATGGACAGGATAAGTCATCTGAGGAAGGACAGGTGCCTAGAACCAACACTGAGGTGAGGAAACAGAATGATAGGTATGGCCGCATTCCTCCTGTTGATGCTCCTGAGCCTAAAAAGAGGAAGGAATGTCACCAGGTCTATGCTGAGGAGGACCAGATGGAAGAGGTTGATACAGCTGGTGATTGCAGACAAGCCATGGTAGTCAAAGAAGATGGTTGTCTGGAGGCTGTTGAGAATTCAGTGACAGATTCAGAGATGCATAGCAGTAAAGAGGAGGGCAGGATAGGAAGAGAACTGGTGCTCAAAAATGATAGCAGTGTGCTCAAAGAGGCAAATCAGATGCATCTCTCTATTCCTACTGATCTAAAATATGGCAGTGGATCCAATCAGAAAAGAGGTGTGGGTAGATCTCCCTACATGCTGAGAAGGAGAAGGAAGGAGAACTTGCCCCCTATTGAGGAGCAGAATATTGCTAATTCTATTATGGTCGAATTTGTGGGTTGTATGGCCCAAGGGAGTCATTCCAATGAGGAATGAGAGTGATGACTTGGAATGTGCGTGGGTTGCGCAATAAGATAAGGACTTCCTTGTGTAGATATCTCTCTGAGTGGGAGATTGACTGTGCTCTCATTCAAGAGACACATTTGGAGATGGAGAATGGTCAGGAATGGGATTGTTTTAAGCAATTTGGTCGCAGTGATGTTGTGGTTAAGGGTTCCTCTGGAAGGTCTGGCGGATTGGCCTTTTGGTGGAGAAAGTCTTGCATCTCAGTAACTGAAGTGATTCGTGATAGGTACATGCTTTCTTATAGATGTCAGTCTCCCCAAAAAGATATGGAACGGTTTATATCTTGCATTTATGGTCCTTGTGTGGCTACAGACAGGGTTGGCTTGTGGGAGGAGCTCTCTGCAATGCATCAAAGAGTGCAAGAGGCCCCATGGCTGCTAGGGGGTGATTTCAATTGTTATCTCTCAAGTGATGACAACCCAGATGGGAGAGTGGATAGCTCAATGGCAGGCTTTCAAATGGTTGTGCATAACATGGGACTGACTGAATACCCCATCAGTGGTGTGGAATTTACTTGGAGAAATGGCAGTGGACAGGTTTCCAAATTGGATGGGCTTTTTGGTAGTCCTAGCTTGTTGGAGAGGCATCAATTATCAGCAGTTATGAGCCTTGATAGGCCTTTCTCTGACCACACTCCGCTTGTATGGGACAGTGGGTTGAATTCAGACATTGGTTCATACTTCAAACTCAAGAGATCTTGGTTTAGGGAAGAAGGTTTTATGCAAATGGTGTCCCAGTGGTGGCAGAACAAGGTTGTGCAAGGTACTGCTACACAGCAGTTGGCTACAAAATTGTCAGGCCTGTGTGATGTGCTTAAAGAATATGGGTAGGCTGTGACTCTGATCAGAGAACATAAGAGGAGGGAAGCTCTGGCAATAATCAGGGACTTGGATCTGAAAGAATGCAGGCAATCCTTGAACCACCAGGAACAGCAGCTGAGGTAGCAGATTCAAGCTGCAGTGGGGGAAGAGGATCTGAAAATAGAAATTGATTGGCATGAAAGATCAAGGTAGCTATGGCTCAAAGAGGGTGATGCGAACATGAAGTTTTTCCATCTTGCGGCTATTGCTAGGAGGAGATTCAATCTTATCTCATCTATTAAAGTGGAAGAGAGAACTGTTACCTCTGCTAGTGAAATCAGAACTGAAGTAGGTAAATATTTTAAAGAAATATCCAAGGCTGCTCATAGAGGTTCTTGGAGGATGGCATCAATGGACTTCCCCTGTGTTAGTGATGATCAGATAGACATGCTTGTCACCCCCATATCTGAACAAGAAGTACTAAAAGCTATTAAAGATTTAAATAATGAAGGTGCTCCTGGTCTGGATGGATTTCAAGTATTCTTTTACAGAGAGCTATGGAATGTTGTTAAGGTGGATGTTTAAAGGTTAGTCATGAATTTGAACTGGGCAACTCTGGATTTGAGAGGTTGAACAAGTCCTATTTGTTTCTGCTTCCTAAGAAATCAGGTGCGGAGAGATTTTCTGATTACAGACCCATTGCACTATCTAATTCTATCTATCTTATTATTAGTAAGGTTATAGCTAACAGATTGCGGGAGGTTTTAAAGGACTTGATAACGCCTATTTAGTCAGCTTTTCTTCCTGGGAGATCATTACAAGAGTCCTTCATTGTTGCGCAGGAGATGGTAATGGGTTGGCACAGGAGAAAGACCAAGGCCTTCTTATGGAAAGTAGATTTTTCCAAGGCTTATGACTCAATTTCCTGGTCATACTTGTGGGAAATTCTTAGAAGAAGGAAGTTTCCACCTTTATTGATACAATGGGTGAAGAGGTGCATTACAACAGCCTCTTTTTCCCCATTGGTAAATGGTAAACCATGCCGCTCTTGGATTCAGCCCTAGTGTGGAGTCGGGCAAGGTTTCCCAATTGCTCCTCTGATTTTCAACCTTGCTGTGGATACTTTGGCTAGATTCGCCTGCAAACTGGCAGTGGATGGTTTTATAAGGGGGTATTCAATGTCTAATCATAAGGCTCTAGCCCCTATACTCCAATATGCAGATGATACTATTTTTTTTGTGGAAGGGGGGAAGAGGGAAGCGCAAGCACTTATACATATGGTAAAGGTTTTTGGAGAGATTTCTGATCTCAGACTGAATGGAAATAAATCCTCCCTGGTCTGCTTTGGGATGAACAGTGTGTTACAGAATGACATCTCTACCATTCTGGGTACACCCGTGGTTTCACTGCCTATTAAATATCTGGGTCTGCCTTTAAAATGTTCTAAGATGAAGAAAGCAGATTGGTCTTTCCTTTTTGAAAAGGTAGCTACAAAATTGGAGGGCCAGAGCAGTAGATACCTATCAAAAGGGGGGAGGTATATATTACTGAATTCCGTCATCACTTCGATTCCAGTATTCTTTTTCTTTGTCCTTAAAGCCCCGAACTCAATCTGGAAAAAGCTAGATGTGATGCGCAAAAGATTCTTTTGGAAAGGGGCCTTTCATCAAGGGGCATTTTTCCAACCTTTGAAGTGGGAATCAATTTGCAAGCCAAAAAAGATGGGAGGTATGGGTGTTAGATCCCTTAAGGAATTCAATGAAGCTCTGCTATTGAAGTGGGTTGTTCGGTTGCTGTAGGGAGAAAGAAAAATCTGGACAGAAATTATTCAGGACAGTTATGGGACTGCCAATGATGAGAATAATTGTCTAAACCCCCGTAAACCTTCCCCTTTTTGGTCTTCAGTGGTGCGCACCCTGAGGGACAATTGGAATTTTTTCAAATCTGTATTAGGTGATGGGAAAAGTTTCAAGTTTTGGCCAGAAAATTGGGTACATGGAGGGATGTTTAAAGACAGGTTCCCCCTTGCTTACGCAGCGGCTTTAGATAAAAATGTTGTGGTGTCCAATTATTGGGATGCGGAATCTGAGCAATGGTTTTTCAATAATGTAGGGGGAATAATCATGAAACAAGAACACGAGTAGAGAATGAACGTCTCATGCAAGAACTTGTTGCCTTCAAACCCATGCCTTTTGAATATGACACATACAAATGGGAGGGTAAATTTTCTACTACGGCTACTTATGATAGATTGATAATGTCCTCTAGGATAGCGGAATTTGATGAGATGGGGAAGAAGCTATGGAATTTAAAAATACCATTAAAGATACAAATTTTTTTATGGCTCTGCAAAAGGGACGGCTTGATTACTGGAGATCTGAGGCACAGGAGGATGGGTACCCCCACCCAGTTTTGTCATCTATGTGGGATGCATAATGATTCTAGCATTCATATCTTTTCTTCATGCGTGATCACTGATTATGTATGGAGGAGAGAATGTAATGAGTCTCTACCCACATGGGAGAATTTGTGGCATTGTCTTGTGGATGGGAATAAGCCATGTCTACATATGGTGGCTGTGCTATGGGCTGTATGGAGGGTTAGAAATGAGTATGTTTTCCAGGAGACCCCAGTGTATGTAGATAATATTGTAAATTTTTGCTGGAGTCTCACATAGCATTGGGGTTCGATCATGTAATTATTTCTTTATTATTAATAATAGCTCTCTTGGTTTGCTATCGGTGATTCAGTAACATTCCTTTCTTCCTCAAAAAAAAACATAGCTTGCCCTTAATCCTCAATAAAACTCCTTCCAATCAACTATCATGAACTCTATATCATCCCAACGAACATATCAATTCATTAAACAGAAGAATTGATCAAGAAAACCTCAAATCAGCTCTATAGTTGACCAAGATTACCTTGGAGTTGACTTTCAGAATTAGAGCTTCTCTAACCTAATTAAGACCCTAGTTGACGTGCTGTTATGCATGTGTGTTAAGGAGTGTCGTTATAGTCGCACTTGCAACGCCGGTTTTAAACTAAGTAAACGAAGGTGAGTTCGAGTGTCGATCTCAGGGAGGCGTGAAAATCGGATTTTTGCTTACCACTTGTTGTCACGGAAAGTGCGGAGTTTTGCTTGCGAAAGATGCAGTTTTGAAAAGCGAGAGAGAGATAGAGAGAGAGAGAGATTAGGGTTAGAATGTTCCTTGTTTGATCATGCAACTTGAACGGAAATTAAAGTGACAATTGAACGGAAAATAACTTCATTAATCATGCACTTGTAGTTCATAGCTTACAACATTAAATACATGCTTCAAACAAAAGTAATGGAAAGCATAAAAGAGAGAGAGAGAGAGGGTGGAGAGCAACGAGGCAGCCACGGCGGTGGAGGAGGCTCCGTTGGCGGCTCGTCGTCTCTGGCGATTGCAAGAGGGCCTAAAGCTAGCTAAGAGAGGGGTGGAGTGGAGTAGTTGCAAGGGGAGTGAATGCCTTGAGTGAGTGGTTGGAGGGGGTTCAAATAGGGTTAAGGGCTTCCTAAAAGAATAAGGGGCTTTAGCGACGTCCAGAGCATCGCTAAAACCACTCCCAAAAACGTCGGTGAAGCCCTCCAGCCGTTGGTCAGCCGCCCGCCTTGTTTCTTCTTCTTATGCGATCCGCGGCTGCTGTGCGAGAGCTGTCCAATAGAAGATCGGACAGCTGAGATCCCTCCTCGGCTGCGCTGGGATCACGCCTCGAGCATGCGTGTGCGCGGGCGTCATCGCCCAGCGTGCGCAAACGCGTGGGCTCCCGTGAGCTGCGGTTATGCCGCGTGGCGAAGTCTCAGCCGCCCGCTGCTGATCGGGCAACCTAATTTCGTCGCTCACTACCTCTGTCTTCAATTTCAGCTCCGCGCGGCTCGAACCCGCGTCCCGTGCGTGCAGGCGTGCACGCTAACCGTTGCGCCACGCCCGCGCTTTGTCGCGGCAACTGCTGGTGGGCACGCGAGTCTCGACCGTCCAATCGAAGATCGACGGCCGAGATCTGATCTCGGCTGGATGAAGGGCAGCGTGCGGTGGAGCAGGGGGCTGACGTGGCGCAATATGGGCAGTTGATTTCCAGATCAACGGTCAGAACTTCTTGGGCCCATTGTAGGAGCTCCGGATGTCGGATTTGGCCGATCTTGAGTCCGTTGGACTCCGTTCGTCGTTCTGAATCCATCTGTGCGGTCTGATTGCTCATCTGAGACCTGCTTTGACAAATGGTTACACAAATGGCTATTAATATAGTTTTATAAGCAATCTTGGTACATGATGCAATCAATGATCCCATTCTACTTATGTTGTGCCTTTTATTCTTAAGATGGGCCATATTCAACATAATTATCACCCCCTTGTGCAGTGTTATCATACCCCCATGCTTACTCCTTACTAGTCCCTAGCAAGGTTTATTCTAACCTTTATTTCCTTTCAGAATTTAAGAAGTAATTGCTTGGACACTTCGTTACTTGTCAATAAGAGGAAATATATGAAGATCTTAATCTACAAAGACTAAGCAGCGCCCGGGTGTCTGCCAAAATACGAATTGCATGAATCCTTGCTTTAATGTATATAACTATACATATGTATATGTATATATATATTTAGAGTTTTTTTAGAATTTACTGTGGGTTGGTAACTTTTTACGGCTACCCAACTCACCTAAAACTCAGTCAAAACCCTAAGTGCTAAGCATCTTGGTGTGAATGTTGTGATAGACTCACTTAACGGTAATTGAGACAAACTTCAAGTTTCTACTAAGTGACCGGAAAAGGAAATAAATTTGCCTGAAGGTGTATTTGTTCAATTGGTAGCTTTCTCCCTACGTTTTTTTTAATTGGGGTCAACACAAGGATTTTTCCAGTGTATATCTCCCCGGCTTGTATTACTTCCCCGCTTCTTCCTTAAGTGTTTTGGTCTTTTTTTTGCGTAGTTATTGAGCTGGGCTCTGGACAACAGACCAATGGGTTGTTACCCACGATCACTTGCCAACCATACTTGTGCAGTGAAGTGTGGTTTATTTTTCTTTTCTTCTTCTTGTTTTTTTTTTTTTTCGTAGGTGACTTCCCTGATCTCAAATGTACCTTGAGGCAATGAAGAAGAAATGTCCTCTGGCTGGGTTCTGGAAAACCTGCCAATGGGCTGTTACCCATGACAACTTGCCAGCCATACCACCCTAGAGAGTTCATTAGCTACCCAATTTTTGTTAAAATCTCCGAGAAGTGAGTCTATGCAAAAATGTGTGCAGATGCTTAGACTCAAGGTTTTTCTGAGTTAGAGGGTGAGTTGATAAGTCGTACACTTATCACCTTATTTAGTAGGTGGATTAGAATAGCTTAAGGTTGCAAGGATTCGAAGCTAAATCCATATTTTAACGGACACCAAGGCTGATTAAGCCTGAAGGCCTGAAAAGTCTAAGTGTTTAAGTTCTTTTTGTATTATTTTCCACTATTGACAAGTTTATAATGCCTAAGTTTTCTTCCTAAATTCAAATTTTATTTATTTATTTATTTAGACTGATTAAATGAGCTCAGGATTATGCAATTTACTACCCCCCCATGCTTAAATTGGACAATGTCCTCATTAGCAAGTACATGGATGCAAAAAGGGTTCAAAAAGATAGTACCTGAGTAACGTAAACTACCGGATCAATCTGAATCCTTTGGCTTGCCTCCTAGGAAGCGCTGAGTTTAACACCTCCAGCTGGGCAGTGCACAAATAGGAATAGCTTGGGTCAAGGAGGTATGTACAAAATCAACCAGACCCAAAATCAGAAGTCCACGAATGCGAACAAGGTTGTGGTGGAGTCCCGTTCCTAAGGGGCGGGAATTCTATATCATGCATGCCCGTGTCAGATCCTCTCTTAGTCTACGGGCATGCAAACAAGTTGATGTGGACGAACGCACCCTAAATACGACATGCCAGACACTAAAGATGTAGGTTTTACACTCAGCCTGTATCCCCATAAAATTGTAATCTATCAAAAGTGTATCAATTCCAGTGTATTTGGGTTGCGGGATCTTTATTCCAGTAGGGCAGGTAACAAAGTCAAGAGTTTCATAATGAGCCTACAATCAAGCATGAGGCCTCTCTCCAAAGACGAATCTATCTCTTCTGCAACTATGGCTTCATTGCTCATTCCCTCCAAGCCCTCGATCTCAAGAATATTTTCTTCAACCTCCTTTGTATCAGATTCACTGTTTGGGGTTGCATTAGAGGTAGGGTCAATTTCATCCTTTAGATCATATTCTTTCTCTCGGCCCGCCTCCAAATTTGTGATGGGGATTCCAATCGATTCATAATCGATTTCTTTGAAATTGTAACTCCATTCCCCATTTCCGATGTTGGTTGTTGCTCCCACCGAATTGCTTCTCTTGGGCCGATTAGATTCGAATTCCAAGGCATCTCCCCTCACATTCTCAGTTTCCTCCTGATGTTTGTCTTCAATGCTCCCCAAATTGTGTTCCAAGGAATCCTTACTGTCCTTATCCACTGAGTTGTCCAACTCCTGAGGGGTATCAATGGTGGGCTGAACCAAATCAGGGTGACTGGGTGTAGTCCAATTAATCATGGTAGGTCCTTGCTTTATGGATTCCATGAATGGCGTTGTGTGCAACAGCTTTCTCTGGTCTTCTTCCCCTAATTGTTGGAACAAATCCAACATGGCATGTTTCCCTTTAACCAATTCTTGATTCTGTCTATGTAGTTCTAACTGGAGGTTATCAAGAATTGACATGGTGTCATTTGGTGTCCTTTGGATTTCCTCCTTGAAATCCAGGTTAAGAGAGTATGGTTGATGTTGTAGATTAGAATCCATACTGGTGTTTAGGTTTTTGGGTGGGTCCTCTATTCTATCATGTTCAGGATCCAGTTCTTCAAGAGGAACCATTCTCTGTTTGGTCCTACTCCAGAATAGTTGAGGTTCTAAGTTCTCCCAGTCAGATTCTTCATCAGGGGACCAAATCAAAGGTTGATGATCCTGGGCTTGCCTAGGTTTCTGATCATTTTCTGATTTCCATTTGTCTAGAACTCCTCCTAATCCAAAGGTCAAGTAGGAAAGGTTGTTGAATTCAGATGACCTTTCTTGGTTATTATCCTGAGAAGGGTAGGGTTCTTGGTGTTCTCCTAAAGTGTAGGTCCTATCGCAGCAGAGCAGGTAGGACCTAAATGAGGAGGCATCGTGAGGAGAATCAAGATATGGAGCCCCACGATTTAAATCATACCGTTGGGTGGATATGTTGGGTGTATTCCAATAAGAGGTTGGTGCAGTTTGGTCATAATTGGGACAATTGGGCCAAGAGGGATATTCAAGGTCGTATCCCCAACTTGGTGGTTGGTTAGCCCAAGTAGGTGTGGGTATGGTCTACTTGGGTTATTATATAAATCCTGTTGGGGGTAGTTTGGGTAAGATGGATAGGCATTGAAATCCATGGTTTGGAAGAAATGGAGGGATGCGGTAAGAACAAATAAGAGAGAGTTGTGTACTCAACCAAGCAAACAAGCCTAGTCCTTATGGTGTGTTCCTTAGGGGACCTAGAAATCTCCAAAAGGGTGATTAAGATCGTAAGCATTGGACTGCCCTTCCCAAAGCTAATCTGGCCAGGTTGATTACGAGGGGATTGCAGGGAAGGTTCTTCCTTTGGCTTGCGCCTCCAGTTCTGTAGACCCCACAACCACGGTTGTTTGACACTGCCCCGCAGCATAGTCACCAGATTCTACCAAGGGAATGAAAGCCAAGTGCCTAGCGAATAAAACCTCACCTTTTGAGACTTAACTCAGTCCTGCCTAGGGCACGTCTACTCAGTTTTAAAGGGCTAGGATAGTGCTTGTGCTTAGGATTATGTGATGAGGCATTGATTGGGGTGGTGCCTCTTAATTTTCCACTTTCAAGGTGTGTGCTTCTAGCAAAACATGGTTTTCAAGCAAGGATTTGTTAAGATGTGATGTCTTTTAGTGTTTCATCCTTACTTTAGTATTTTTTTAGGGTTGACGTGTCTTAATGTTTTCAAACAAGTTTCAGTGGGCACGTCAAGTTCTGCACACAATTTGGTGAAAGTAGATTTCCTTTTATTCTGTAGAGGCTCTAAAACCCTAATGTACTCATCCTAATGATCATGCAGCTTCTATTAGATGAGTCAATTTTAGGGTTGAGTGATGCAGCCCAGGTCAACTCACGGTGGCTTTGCAAACACCACTCAAGAAAAAGAAAAGAGCACTCCAAGAATTTATTCAGAATGTTAGAGTATACATTTTTTTGTGGGGTGATGTGTTAAGGATGTGGGTCAAGAAATCATACACCACGCCAATTCTTTTCAATTTTTACAATTTTTTTTTTTAGCTTTCTCACGCAAGCAAACAATGAGAGAAAGTTACTCACTATCGGTCCTCGTAGTGCCTACTTCCTTGCTACTGTCGTGGGATGCGTCGCTTTGTCGTCCACACGCCGAATTCCTACAACCATCAAGTAAAAAGGAAAATGGGGCATTAGACGATGTGAGGATGAATGTGGAATGGAGGTGATAAAACAAATCTGTTGCCTCCCCGGCAATGATGCCAAAAACTGACGTGCTGTTGTGCGTGTGTGTTAAGGAGTGTCGTTATAGTCGCACTTGCAATGTCAATTTTAAAATAAGTAAACGGAGGTGAGTCCAAGTGTCGGTCTCAGGGAGGCGTGAAAATCGAATTTTTGCTTACCACTTGTTGTCACAGAAAGTGCAGAGTTTTGCTTACGAAAGATGCGATTTTAAAAAGCGAGAGAGAGATAGAGAGAGAGATTAGGGTTAGAATGTTCCTTGTTTGATCATGCAACTTGAAGGGAAATTAAAGTGACAATTGAACGGAAAATAACTTCATTAATCATTCACTTGTAGTTCATAGATTACAACATTAAATACATGCTTCAAACAAAAGTAATGGAAAGCTTAGGAGAGAGAGAGAGAGGGTGGAGAGCGACGAGGCAGCCACGGCGGTGGAGGAGGCTCCGTCGGGGGTTCGTCGTCTCCGGCGATTACAAGAGGGCCTAAAGCTAGCTAAGAGAGGGGTATAGTAGTTGCAAGAGGAGTGAATGCCTTGAGTGAGTGGTTGGAGGGGGTTTAAATGGGGTTAAGGGCTTCCTAAAAGAAGAAGGGGCTTTAGCGACGTCTAGAGCGTCGCTAAAACCACTCCCAAAAATGTCGGTGAAGCCCTCCAGCTGTTGGTCAGCCGCCCACCTTGTTTCTTCTTCTCGTGCGATCTGCAGCTGCTGCGAGAGAGCCGTCCAATCGAAGATCGGACGACTGAGATCCCTCCTCGACTGCATTGGGATCGCGCCTCGGGCGCACGTGTGCGCGGGCGTCATCGCCTGGCGTGCGCACGCGCGTGGGTGCCCGTGAGCTACGGTTGCGTCGCGTGGCGAAATCTCAGCTGCCCGCTGCTGATCGGGCGGCCCAATTTCACCGTGCACTACCTCCGTCTTCAATTTCGGCTCCGTGCGGCTCGAACCTGCGTCGCGTGCGTGCCGGCGTGAGCACTAACCGTTGCGCCACGCCTGCGCTTTGTCGCGGCGAATGCGGGCAGGCGCGCAAGTCTCGACCATTCGATCGAAGATCGACGGCCGAGATCTGATCTCGGCTGGATGAAGGGCAGCGTGCGGTGGAGCGGGGGGCTGACGTGGCGCAATATGGGCCGTTGATTTCCAAATCAACGCTCAGAACTTCTTGGGCCCATTATAGGAGCTCCGGATGTCGGATTTGGCCGATCTTGAGTCCGTTGGACTCCGTTCATCGTTCTGAATCCATCCGTGTGGTCTGATTGCTCACCTAAGGCCTACTTTGACAAATGCTTACATAAATGGCCATTAATATAGTTTTATAAGCAATCTTGGTACATGATGCATGCAATGATCCCATTCTACTTATGCTGTGCCTTTTATTCTTAAGATGGGCCATATTCAACATAATTATCACCTCCTTATACAGTGTTATCACTAGTTCAATTTTATTTAACTCAGGAATTGATTCAAAGTCTCAAAAGGTAATTTTAATCAAGAATTCTAAGGTTTCAGGCCTCGTTACCTGATATCCTAATAGAGTTTGTTCGACAGAACAAACTACGACTTCTCTGAATAAACAACTAGCTAAGATGAACTCAATAGACTTTTTTCTTACTTCCAGACATCTTATACCTAAACCCTAACAGAGACAATTCTCCAACTCCGCCGGAGTTGGAGAAGACAGAGGTCATCTACAAGCTCCAGACATTAAAACATAAAATCAATAGTAGATACACAAACCTCAAGTCATAAACAGTTAGTCTGGAGCTCTACATGGAATTCTATGGGCTGAAGCTTGGCTTCGACTTGCCGAAGCTCATCGAAGCTCCGCTGAGTCCAGGAAATGTCTGGTAGTGTACAAAACTCCATCAAATAGGCCATTAAAGGTTTTAAGAGCTTCCTAAGGTCACAAGAAACCTCAAGAGCTCATCAATTTGTCCAATTGATGATCGAATTAAGGATTCATCAGGGAATTTAGAAATCTTAATCTTTGAGTTTGTATGAACTTAGAGTCAGTTGTCTCACTAAATTAAGTGAGGGCTAAGGTTCAACAGAACCTTGCGATGCTCTCTGGGGGGTTAATTAGGTGAAGTAACTCTTTCAAGCTCTCCATTGACAGAGAGCTAGAAAGTTGGAATGGAATTAGGTGTTCACTTTCTATGAGTTAATTATACTAATTAGATATAGAATCAGGGCCCTTAGATTATGAAGAAGTGATGGAGGGCCCCAGCGAGTGTGTTCTAAACTCGGAGGCCTCCACCGTGGACAGTAGAGGTCGTCGGTGAATGTGAAGATGGACTAGGTGATTCAACTGCTAAGAGTAAGGGAAAAACAGTGCTATGAAATCATGATAAGGAGAGGAATGTGATCGGTGCGTAAAATTGACAAAAGAGTGGCCTAGACGAGCTCAAAGAGCTCGCTGGAGCTGAGGAAGATGGCATACAAATTGAGCATTTAAACCTAACTAACTACCTAATCTACTGAACTAAACTATTCTACACTTACCTAAACCTAATCCTACTGTTACCTGGACAAAGGAGGTTGAGGAGTCTTCATCGAAGGTTCCTAATGGAGGATGAAATCAGAAGGTTGGAGGAAGAGCTCCGGCGGGCGATTTCGTGGCGTGGAAGTGAAGTCCGGTGTCGGTGCTTCGTCAGAGGATGCAATGGACGATAGCAGAGATCGGAAGTGAGTGGAGATGATCGAAGGAATAGGACGAAGACGGGAAATGGTTGCCGAAGTAGGAAGAATAGCCTATTAGTTAGCTACGGTTGGGGAAGAGGGTAGGGAGCTAACCGCTCAAATAGTAGGGTTCGAGGGGTACTCATAGGGTTCGGTGGCTGTGGAGGTGGCTGAATCTAGATTCTAGAAGGTCTAGGTTCAAGGTAACCGCTAATGTCTTCTCCGACATCGGTGAGGCTACTCTCTAACCCTAAATAGGATTCAAGGATCATCCAGACTGTGGGATGGAATGAAGAAGGTGAGTGCAAGCTCTAGGAGCTTGGTGAGGCTGGAAGAACACTGGATGGAAGGTGATTGTGAGGTGTCTTCACCACCGTTCGTCAGCCATTCAAGCAGCTGAAGAAGAAATGAAGGAGTTCACAGGGACTTAAATGCAAGGAAAGATAAGGACCTAGGTGAAAGAAAAGGACTTGAAAGTAATGAATTATAGGGACTCAAACGTAAACAGAGGCCATTTAAGTTAATTTTAATTTAATCTTTTCCAACTTTTTATATATAATTATAAATTAGCTAAATATTATATTAAGCCATGTATTCACATTTTTTACCCATTTATTTATATTTATTAACTAATTAACTTACTTAAGTTATTTAAGACTTAGGTCTTAAGTTATACTTAAGTTAAATAAGATATAATTAGGTAGCTAATTAATGGTATTTTGAGCCCATTTATTAATTAAGTTATTAATAATATTAATTGGCTGATAATTTAGGAATTTTAACTTATTTTAAGGTCCTTTAATGATTTATCCCTTATTACATAATTAACCCTTATATATACATATTCCTAGCTAATTAACTAGGGAAACTAGTTAATTAGGAGTACTAGAAGCCATGATAAGCCTCTCACCAGTAGGTCACCTAGGTCTACACTGTAGGGCTTAGTTTTGCTTGCTTGATTGTGCACACATAATTCTCTCATATGTTCTTCCCTGATCCAACCATGGATTTCAATGTCTATCCTTCCTTCCCAAACTATCCCCAACATGATTTGTATTCTGACCCAGACTGTATCCACAGTTTACTTGGGATAACCAGCCACCAAGTTGGGGATATAAGCTAAAACTAAGTATCTAGAAGACTCCTCTTATCCCAATTTTACTCAACCCGCACCAACTTCTTATTGGGATCCATCCAACCCAATCATCGAGGGTTATGATCCAAACCTTGAGGATCCTTATCTTGATTCTCCTTATGATGAATCTTCTTTTAGGTCCCACCTACCCACTAACCAATCTAATAGGACCTACACTCTAGGAGAACAGCAAGACCCCAACCCTTCCCAGGACCCTAACCAAGATGGGTCATCGGAATTCAAGGTTCTCTCCTATTTGACCTATGGATTAGAAGGGATTTTGGAAAAATGGAAATTAAATGATGATCATAATCCTGCGAAAATCAAGAATGATCAAGCCCTACTTTGGATCCCTAATGAAGAATTCGACTGGGAGGACTTAGAACCTTACTTATTCTAGAGTAGGACTAAGCAGAAAATGGTGCCTCTTGAGGAATTGGAGTTTGAAAATGATAGAATACAGGACCCACCCAAGAACCTCAACCCTTGTACAGACACTAATACACATCCTCAACAATACCTCCCAACTCTAATTTGAATGCTAAGGAGGAAATCCACGGGAAACCTAATGACACTCAGTCAGTTCTTGATAGCCTTCAGTTGGAGTTACATAGACAGAATCAAGAACTGATTGAAGGGCAACAAGCCATGATTGATATGTTCCAACAACTGGATGAAGAGGGGCAATGAAAATTATTGCAAGCAACTTCGCTTATGGAATTCATGAAGCAAGGCCCCGTGGTGATCGATTGGACTACACCTATTTGCCCAAAATTGGTTTAGTCCACCATTGATACTCCCCCGGTGTTGGACAACTCATTAGAAAGTGTCATTAAGGACTCCTTAGAACATGATTTGGGGGGAGTTGAGGATAAACATCAGGAGGAAACTGAGAATTTGGGGGACGATGTCTTTGAATCCAAATCTAATCTTCCTAAGGAAAGTGATTTGGTGGAAGAGACATCCAAATTGAAGATGGGGAGTGGGATTACAATTATGAAATAATTGATTGTTAATTATTTGAAACTCCCATCACAAGTTTAGAGGAGGACCAAGGGAAAGAATCTAAGCTAGATGATGAAATTAGCCCTACCTCTAATGCAACCATGAAAATTGAGTCTGATATGAAAGAGGTTGAAGATAATATTCTAGGGGTCAAGGAATTAGAGAGAATAAGCAATGAAACCCAAGGTGAAGAAGGGATGGATTTTGCTTTGGAGAGAGATCCCATGCTTGATCTTAGGGCTCAGTGTCAAACTCTTGATTTTGTTACATGCCCTATCATAATTGAAATCCTGCAACATGAATTCACTGGAATCGATATAACTTTGAGGGATTACAACTTTAAAGGGACACAAGCTAATTATAAACCCTACATCTTTATTGTCCGACATTTTAGATTCGGGTTGCAATCATCTAAATCAACTTCTCTGCATGCCTGCAGATTTAGAGAGGAATAGACATGGGCATGCATGTTACACTAGTTGCAGAGTTCCTGTCCCTTAGGGATGGGAAAGCACCATAATCTAGTCCGCATCCATGGACTTTTGATTCTGGGTCTAGCTGATTATGTCTTCCTTTCTTGACCTAGACCATTCAAGTGACTTATCCCTTGTTGTTTGTGCACTATGCCCAACTGAAGGCGCTACAAAACTCAGAGCTTCCTAGGAGGCAACCTAAAGGATTCAAGCTGACTGGATTAACTATTGAAACCCAGGTAATTTCTTTCCTTCCTTGCACACATTGATTTTCCAATGAGGACATTGTCCAACTTAGGCATGGGGGGGTGGTAATTTGTATGTTCTTAGTACATATTGTCAACTTGAATTATCTTATTTTTATTTAAAGAAAATTAGGAAAAGAAAACTTCGGTATTAGAAGCTTGTCAACTTTAGGAAATGATACGTTAGGGACCTAAATGTGTAGACTCTTCAGGTCTTTGGACCTAATCAGCCTAGGTGTCTACTAAAATGTGGACTTAGTCTCGAGTTCTTACACCATAATTCATATTAATCTAGTCAATAAAGTAGGGTGATGAGTATATGACTTACCAACCTGCCCTCTGATTTGAGGGAATTTTTAGTCTAAGCATCGACACATGTTTTACACTAACTCATCGGCGGTTCTAATGGAAATTGGGTAGCTAATGAACCTTCTAGGGTGATATGGCTGACAAGTTGTCGTGGGTAACAGCCCATTGGCCGGTTGTCCAGAGCCCAACCACAGGACCATTCTCTTTTACTACTGCCTTTTGGTAAATCTTATACCAGGAAAGCCACCTACTTAAAAAAAAAAGGAAATAGGAAAATAGAAAAGGAGAAAAGGAAAAAAAGAAATAAGCCATACTTCACCACACATGTATGCTTGCAAGTTGTCATGGGTAACAGCCAAATAGCCGGTTGTCCAAATCCCAACTCATAAATTGCGCAAGAATTCCAAAACACATAAGGAAGAAGCGGGGAAGTAGCTTAATCCAGGGAGATATAACCTGGGTTCGCCCTTGTGTTGACCCTGCAAAAATAAAAAGTAGGGAGAAAGCTACCGATCAGATAGATACACTTTTAGGCAACATTTTCTCTTTCGGGTCACCTAGGGACGTAGAAACTAGAAGTCCGTTTTAATTGACGTTGAGTGAGTCTATCACTTTCATAATAAGATGCTTAGTACTAAGAGTCCTTCTAGAGTCTTGGGTGGATTAAGTAGTCGTAAAAAGTTATCCTGAAATCCTCAACTCCAAAGATGCAAAAAAAATTAGAAAAGATGAAAAAGAAAATATATATATATAATTGCTTCTATATATAATAAGGTGAGAACATGGGTGGTCAGCATTTTGGCAGGCAACTTGGGCATTGTTGAGTCTCTGCAAGTTAGGTTCTTAGTAGAAATTTCCTCCTATTAACAAGCAACTTCTACCTAAGTAATCAATTCCTAGTTTTATTTTGTAAATAGCATTTAGGTTAAACCTTGCTAGGGACTAGCAAGGGGTAGGCATGGGGGTATGATGACTCTACAATTATTAGTGTTAATATCATCAATTAGAGTCAATTTTGAGGGTACTTGTGTGATAATGACATATTATAATGGGTTTGGGAGCATTGCATGCATATTGTGTGATCTTTATATTTAAATTAGTTAGAATCAATGTTTAATGACCTTGTGTAGAAGACCATAATGAAATAGGTCTCAGATAAGCAATCAGACCGTACGGATGGATCTAGATCGACGAACAGAGTCCAACGAACTCAAAATCACCTCGATCCGACTTCTGTAGCTCCCACAACAAGTTCGAGAAAGATCAATGGCCAGGAGGCAATGCGACATCTCTATGAGCTTTGAATGAAAAATCTGATCGTACAGATAGATCCGGAGTGACAATTGTAGTCCGGAAACGTAGGAATCATCTTGATCCGAGCATCGTGGCATCCTCTAGAACAGAAAGAAGATGGATGGCCTAGATGGTGCCATGTGGCGCCATCTCGGCAGCCCAACACTAGCCATCAGCGACTATAGGTGCCCCATCATCTTACACCACAGTCATTGGATCAAGATACAATGGCTAACGTTACCTCGTGCCCAAAGCTCCCACGCCATCTTCTCGACACTTCGAGCAGCATGGCGCAACGGTGGAGGTTCTGGCTTCCAGGGGAGGGGCACGAGTTCGAATCCCTGCAACCCCCCCAATTCACAATTGAGGTGTGGTGTAGCAACAGTGCACGCATAGCGTATGCACAGAGCAGCAGCGCATCTGGGCACGACACGTTGCACAGGGCATGCGGGCCAGTACACATGTGGAAGGCAGCAGGTGCAAGGGTGGCGGCTTTGGCGACGCATGCGGTGAGTCTTCAGCGACGCATGAGGTGAGTCTTCAGCGACGCTTTGAATGTCGCTGTTCACCCGAGGATGAATTTTAGCCCTTTTCACCACTATAAAAAGGGACCTACCCCCTCATTTGCCCTAATTGACTACCTAAGCAATTCCACCACACCATAGAGCTCCCAAGCAAGGTTGTGAAGACGCTGAGCCACCGATGGAAGTCCCTCCACCGCCGTGGCTATCTCGACGCCATCCATCACCTTACATTTATTTTTAATTCTTTGATAGTTGTAGTTATTCCTTATATTCAAGCATTCATCTATATTTGGTTGAACATGACATTTAATAATCAATTGAATATGTTTTTGATATCTTGTCTTTACAATAAGTTATTGTGATTCTCTAACCCTATCTCCCCCCCCCTTTCTCTCTTTCTCCCTATCTCACTCCCTTTCTCTATTCATTTCGCAAGCAAACAAATTGACATATTTTTGTGACATTGAAGCAAGTAAATGATTCAAAATATTACCTCCCTGTGTTCGACACTTGGACTCACGTTCGATAACTTTTATTTAAAATTGACATCGTAAAATGTGCTACAATGAGCAACTTAACACAAACGCGTTTCATGATGGTCAATAAGGCATAACACTAATTGCATTATATATGCATTTCCAATATAACGCCCACCAATGTGGGACTAAAATCAAGCTTCTCCTTCGTGTGTGCTACTGTGGAAATTGTTCGACATCGAAACACATTAAAAATTAATTATGTCATTGTAGTACGAATCATGATGAAACAAATAATATTTATAAAGTTTCGATGAGTACCGAGTCGTTTGTAGGGAGGCAAAACATGATTTTTATGTAAAAGCTTTTCAGAGAGTCATTCTAAACAAATATGTATATATTTATATACGTATATATAGACATCAGATATCTAGAAAATCATAATTGTATTTCTTGTTGGTGCTAGAGCACCACTGTCATTTGTGTTGATGATAACAAAACACGTGTTATTTAACATTTGCAATTTGAGTCCTAGATTTCAGGTCAATTGCAAATGAAGACGTGTTTAGACGGAACTCGAGCTCGCATCCAGGACGGATTGGAGGAGCTTGACGGAAAACAGAGGAGGTTCACGTGGAGCGAAAGATTGAAGATGGAAGGAAATGAAGAATAGGATAGATTTCCTTCTTTTGTACTTGTTGTATTTTTTCGTTTCTTTTGTTGCTCTTTATTTTCCTTAGAAAATTATGTTAAAGAGCCTCAAAGAACCCTAAAAATAGTCCTAGGAACACCGGCACAACCCTAGGATACTTAGGTTTTCTGTAGAATACTTAGAAAACCAATATAGGGTTCAAACAGACTTTCCAGACGTCTAATTCCCAAATCAGACGTCTGATAATGTATTTTAAGACGTCTGACTGTTGTTTCAGACGTCTGATAACTATTAGGCTAGACATAGTTAGTTCTGTCTGACGAAATCAGACGTCCAGACCTTAGACCAGACGTCTTAGAAGACGTCTGATGGATTTGCCAGACGTCCAGTTAGTGGACCGTTGGCTGGCTTAGCAGACACTCAAGAATATGACCGTTAGAGCCTTATCAGACATCCATAGGACTTTCCAGACGTCTGATAAATGACCGTTTTGCCTCGGCTGACCCAAAATCTCTTCTCAGAGATTTTCTAGCCGTTGCAACGTTTGGAAATCAATTCCCACAGTAAAAGTAGGTTTCCAGACGTCCAGACATAGTGCCAAACGTCCTGTATGTCGTCTGATGGACTTGCGCAAAAATCCTGTTTAGATCTGATTCAAGTCAGGGAGAAACCCGCATAGAATCAGACGTCTGACCTTGGAATCAGACGTCTTAAAGTGGCCTTCCAGACATATGATGCCAGAGTTAGACGTCTGATAACCCTGTCAAATGTAATCATTGTCCTGATTTCGGCCTGATTCTCTTGGGCTTTGCACCCAACGGCTATAGAACCTTTCTTAAGCCTTCCAAAGCCTTCCTAAGGCCTCTATAAATAGAGGGGAGCCTTTACACACCTACACACACTAAGAGACACACAAAACACACAAGATATACACCTAGAGAGACCAAGATACACTAAGATCAAGTATTTCCACTCTCTTGTGTCCAAGAAGTACTTGCTCTCTAAGCTCAAGTTCTACATCTTGAGAGCATCATTCCCTTCGCGCACCCGCTCTCCCGCCGTTATCTACGAGAGCGACATTGCGCCGTTGCGTGGCTCACGCACCCGCGTCATCGTCGACGCACTCCTTGCAAAGGGGAGTTTCCTAAATCCTATAGAAGCTTAGGTTTAAATTACTTTGTTGGCTCTATAGGTTTATTGTTTTATTTTACCTTTGTAATTTGGTTGGGTATTCGCTTTGCGAATTCCCGTCTCCTTCGCGGGACAAAATCCCTCTCGTGGAGAGAAGGGGTTGAGGAACGCTACCCTCGTACTCGTAGCGTGGTTGTACTGAGGTTGAATCACCCTCGTTTTAAAGTGATTCGTTTAGTGGATTTGATCAACTAGGTTGATCGGAAAATCCTAACTCGAGAGGGTTAGGTGGTGGTTTTCACCCGGTTTTGGTTTCCACCTAAAAATACCTGTGTACATTTTGTGATTGCTTATTTTTGTGATATTGCTTTATATATTCAATTCCGCAATTTTATTACGTCACCCCTCCTGGTAGGGAACTTTCATTTCTAACAGTTTTCAAACTAGAAATCACTATGCTAAATAGTAGATAGAGAGAGAGAGATAGAAATAGAGAAAGATAGCAGATGATGACGCCACTTATGAGATGATTGTGCGAAGTGTGGTAACACTTCAGATCCAGATCGTCGAGGTGAATGCCTGTTCGTCGCGCTTTTGTGCGGTCTGTTAAAAGATAATATCGTGTTGTAGTATAGCCGCGAAAGCGTTCAAAACAAATAAAGATTTTTATTACTCGAAAACCGGAGTATCCGAGGTCGAACACAGGGAGCAATCTCAGTACTTTGGAAAACCCAAGAATACAACTGTTACATGCAAATATAATTGATTCAAAGAGTTTTTAGAAAAAGTAGAATTAGACGTCTGATTTATGTATCAGACATCTTAAATGTGATCTTTCTTCCTTTCTTCCTTCTTCTCCTTTCTGCTTCTGTATCTTTCCTTCTGCTTTGCCGTTCCGATCTCTTTGCAATCTTCCCTTGTCCTTCTTCTTCTTCTCTGCGAAGACTTCTAATCTTTCTGTTTTCCTTCTCCTGCGAAGGCTTCTTTCTTCTTCTTCTGTCTTCTTCTTTGGCTTGCTTTTCCTTCTTCTGCAGCGGCCAAGTCCTTCTCCTGCGAACAGGAGCAAAACCTAACCCTTCTCCCGCTACCCGCACGTCTCTCTCTCTCAAGCAATTCACTCAGAGCCGCTCTCCCAGTGCCACAAGCATTAATCGGGTCGGATCGTACCCGGGACCAGGCGCACCTGAAGGTGGTGTGATGCGCGAGGAGTGCGTAGGTCTAGGTCGGGTCGGATCCGCCAAGTCCGCGTGGTCAGGCCGCGGACGAGGCGGGTGGGGTCAGTGAGGGACCTCACCCCTGTGCTTTCGAGGCAGTAAAGCTATATCACAAAAACTCTTTATACCATACCTGTGCCTTGAGATTCCACGATGTGGGACTAAACGTTCCGCCCTTCCTTTGCGCGCGCCCGCAGACTCTCGTGTGCAATTGCCCACGCTGAAGGCCTTGTTCCTTCAGTTCGGCCTTCTTCTAGGTTATGTAGGAGCTTTTATCTTCTTTATTAGGTCAAAATGAGCTAGTTATGGCTCATGATGAGGCTCTCATCATACCCCCATGCCTAGCTTTTGCTAGTCCCTTAGAAAAATTTCAAAGTTTTAACTTCCATTCTAGACCCTGAATGTCTGCCAACAATGATAAGTGCTTCTCCTTTTCTTTTGTGATTAGGTGGGAATGCCGACAATAGGCCTAGAGGTACTCAAGTACCAACCAAAATCCGGACCTGTTCCGCTTTAGCCTCAGTCCTCCGCAAAGGTTTCTACGGCCCACAGAAACTAACGTAGGGTTTGTTGGACTCCGCGGTTAATGCACCCGTGCTTGAGACATTTTTAGCCTAAGTTCAGTTTGCAGTGCGTTTTTTTGTAGGAGAGAGATAGAGGATTTATTTGTTTGGAGAGCTTTTCTCTCTCTTTTCTTTTTATTTCTAGCTTCGGATTAGCTTCTCAACACGGTCTGTATCGGATTCCTCGTCCCCGTCATCAATCCTCAAGGGTCCCTGGCTTTCGAGATTTCGAGATAATCCCGCCCATGGCAACCCCCGGAACCCTGGCTTTCGAGATTTCGAGATAATCCCGCCCATGGCGTTCCGTGGCCGAATTCAGACCCTGGCGATTGACATTTCGTGATAATGCCACCCATGGTATCTGAACCAGCAGAGTGCTTACATGCCCCCAGTAGGATATTTAAATATCCTAAGAGACAAGCACCGAGGAGATGATATGTTGTTACGCATCTTCGAGGGGAATTTCCTGCCTCTCCGCACTGGGAACTCGTCCAAATCAACTTGTGTTGATTGGCCGCTCCTAATCTAGGTGACTTTTTCAGAATATTAAATGCTCTTGCGTGTTTTGGATGTTTTATGCGCATTGAACCAGACTGTGTGTGAATTTGGGTGCTTAGGTTACCGAATCCCGCAAACCGAAGGTCAGTTAACGAGGCCGAATACTTCCTAAGCCTTAGACCTAATACTCAAGCTTCGCATTTTCCTCAACCTCTTGAGGATTATCCAGATTTTAACGGATACGTGAATTTTTAAGCTAAAGATACTAGCCCAAAAGGCCTAAGACCAGCGTTCCCGCTAATCTCTTGTTATGTCTCCGTAGCACTTTTTCTTCTGTTTCTTTTCTTGATCTGGTCTAGAACTTCAGTTAATTCCTTAATCCTTTACTAATGACTTTTTCTTTTTCTTTTCCTTTTGTGCTCCTTTCTTCATTTTTGCTCTTTTTCTCCTCATGATTATATGGCTCACAACATTTCCTCCCTCCCCATTTTTTTTTTTTGTTCTTTTTCGTAATTTTTCAATTTTTTGTGTTTTTGACATATGTGAAAATTTTTTTGTGTGTGAGACTCCTGATTTTTTCTTGGTTCTGTATGTATGCACTTTACCACCCCCCCATGCCTAAGTTTTGCAATGTCCTCATTGTAAACAGAGGGTGGGAATTAGTGTTGAGGTCAGGGGCTTAGAACAGGATATATCGGGTGGGTGAATGGGTCGGAAATGACTGATGCGAACGATTTTAAGCTCTGATACGTGTACCAGAGGTGGGATCAACTGTCTAAGGCTGAACTCAAGGTGCAATAGACGTGGAGTACAGACGGATAATCAGACGGGTCTCTATTTTTGAGATGACGGGTTGCCTCCCGTTAAGCGCTAAATTTAATGCCTTCAGCCGAGCGGAAAATGGGGTGGAGAGGGAGTGGTCAAATCAATGGAGTTTTGGAAAACAAGCACCTTGATTAAGAGCCTGGTTGGTCCAACTAGGTACTTGTTCAGATCAGTGGGCTGATGATGCAGCCCAAACCCAATAAGTCTGGTGGGTTGATAGATGTAGATTAGCAGATGTGGGACCCACCAAATGCAGTGATGTTCTGATAGATATGGAAGTGAAAACTCGGGTTCAGGCTGAGTCGAATCAGCCTGGTCAAAGTAGGGTTCCGAAAAATTATCCATGTAAGGTGTGGAATCCCTACAGAGGTGATCAAAGGATGGAAGCTCCTGATTTGTGGTCTGATCAGTACCCGATGGAGTTGAATCATCTGCAAACGGCTCAGTGAGAGGTGAATCGGAATAGAAGTTGAGTCCGGTTGCGGGTCGGGATGGGGAACGGGTTTTGATTGGTTCTGTATATGTGGAGCAGGTGGCTTCAAAGAAGATTGACATGTTATAATCAGGAGGCAGATTTTCTCCGATGTTATGGTCAGATTCGAGATCGTCGGAGAGTTTGCGAAAATCAAAGTTTGAATGAGATTCCAGATCATGAGTTCCACCATAGAATAAATCATATGTTATATATTCAGCAGCCTGACTGGGATCTAGCCTAAATGTTAATTCTGAGCTTAAAAGGGTATCCTTATCTGGTAGAGGCTCAGATTCTAAGCTAGTAGGGTAGACCCAATTGAAACCTTGCTCGTCCAACTCCTCGGTTTCTATGTCGTAGATTGGCACGACTTCCGCAAAATCGATTCGTTCCTCTGCGGAGGTTGACGAGGGATATTCATCAAGTCGAGGCCCAAAATCATATTCTTCATTAAAAGGTTGATCTTCTTCATATGGGGCCTTGAAATCTTCAATATAGGTTTCAGATCTAGGTTCTAGGCTTAGGATGTGAGTGGAATTACTAGAATCTAGGTCTGAATAACCTTCGAGGGTCACCTTATCAGAATAAGGGACGGAATTTATACCCTTGAGAGGTTCAGTTCTACTCTCATACTTGCAGGAGTTTTGGGATTCAAAAATGGGCTCAACATTGTATTTTCCTGCATTTAGAGCTTCCCAACCTTCTTCAATATCAGGCACATTGTGCTTTATCTGGGTTGGGAATCCACAACCATTTTGTGCCTCAAACCCGAGATCAGATTTATCCTCGATGTTGTCCCAAGATAGTTCATCGTCTGTTTGTGGTATATACGGGTATTTCTGATCAATAACTTGTTTTACTAATCTCATTATCTCTTCCTGTTTTTCAAGACTATCTTGGTGTTGCTTCCAAAGTCGAGGATTTGTCATACATTGAAGGTATTCACTATTGTGCAATTTTTCTATCTCAATGTATGCAGTAATGAGCAAGTCACGGGTTGATCCTTTGTTGGCTTCTGCTAATAATACTTGGGCACAAGTTATGACAAAGGTTGTGGTTGTTGGGACATCAACCTGAACGTTTCCTACTGTTGTTGAGGTTTCTTCATTTTCATAGAATTTCATGGCATCCTCAATCATTTTATCTCTCATGGATCTCCGATATTCAGGTTTCTCGACTGGTAGTCCTAGGTGGTTCGGCTGCATATTTGGATCAGGTGGTGGAATCAAGATCAGAGTTTGACTCAAGATGTGTTATGAAGCGATCAGATCTGAATAACGAGTCCCACTGAAAATGAGTGTGTGCTCTACAGAGAAAAGATGCAGGACTGGAGATGTTCTTGACCCAATCAAGACACCCAAAAGATGTTTGGATGACTATGGAGGTTCGGGGCGGATGGACCCCTGGATCCGAAGATCGTCCACCTGAGAATTACCTGGGCAGCCAGAGAGGGAGAGTCCCGCAAAGACCCCTACACGGTAGAGCGTCCCTACGAGTTACAGGGTTTCCCCCACCCGACCTCTCTTGTCACTGAGATTCCAGGTAGACCAGAATGGGGACCTTGACCTCTTAAGTCTATCACTTTTATTTCAAAGGTGCTTTTAGGGTTCTCACTTGAACTTTAGATGTGTTTGGTATTGTGACCTAATTTAGAGGTTGGTTGACCCAAGGGGTCAACTTCACCTGACCTGTCCTATAGATGGCAGAATGATTCTAAGCTTGGAGCCTAGAGATCACCCTGATTTGATTCCCAGGTTATTAGGTCCAAAGTTTTTAGGGTTCAAGTGATTAAAGCTAAATTTTTAGGGTTTGTCTTTTTTAGCTCTCTTCAATCAAGGGCTTGGGTAGCACACTGATGCGGGAGGGTTTATTTCCTTTTATACAGGCATGTGTGACTAACACTTCAAGACCCTATTGTGGAAACCCTAATTTGATTCTATTTCCAATCCTCTTTTTCTTTTTCAAAAGTTCTCTTTGGACTTATAAACAAGAAGTGTGTGGTCCGCCGAGATTAAGCGTTATTTCAACTAGGCACAAGAATTTGTGGGATGGGAAAAAAAAATCACTCCAACTTCAAGAATATTTGCAGAAATTTTCGCAAAATCAGGAAATGTTTTGCCTTAGAGATGGTGATTACTATATAAAGAAGGCAATTGATTCCTAAATTGATTTTCTTCCTTTTGTCTTTCAAAGATTAGGGGATGATTAAGGAAGAAAAGAAATTACCTACCCTGGAGTGGTTGACTTGCGGGATAGATTTTCTCATGAAGTACCTGCAAGATCATATCAAAGCAAAGTAGGGCAAGTTAGTGTTCAATATGATAAAAAGAATGTAGAGACTAGTGGTAAATTGCGCATTGCTCCCCGGCAACGGCGCCAAAATGTTCGTCGCGCTTTTGTGCGGTTTGTTAAAAGATAATATCGTGTTGTGGTATAGTCGCGAAAGCGTTCAAAACAAATAAAGATTTTTATTACTCGAAAACCGGAGTATCCGAGGTCGAACACAGGGAGCAATCTCAGTACTTTGGAAAACCCAAGAATACAACTGTTACATGCAAATATAATTGATTCAAAGAGTTTTTAGAAAAAGTAGAATTAGACGTCTGATTTATGTATCAGACGTCTTAAATGTGATCTTTCTTCCTTTCTTCCTTCTTCTCCTTTCTACTTCTGTATCTTTCCTTCTGCTTTGCCGTTCCGATCTCTTTGCAATCTTCCCTTGTCCTTCTTCTTCTTCTCTCCGAAGACTTCTAATCTTTCTGTTTTCCTTCTCCTGCGAAGGCTTCTTTCTTCTTCTTCTGTCTTCTTCTTTGGGTTGCTTTTCCTTCTTCTGCAGCGGCCAAGTCCTTCTCCTGCGAACAGGAGCAAAACCTAACCCTTCTCCCGCTACCCGCACGTCTCTCTCTCTCAAGCAATTCACTCAGAGCCGCTCTCCCAGTGCCACAAGCATTAATCGGGTCGGATCGTACCCGGGACCAGGCGCACCTGAAGGTGGTGTGATGCGCGAGGAGTGCGTAGGTCTAGGTCGGGTCGGATCCGCCAAGTCTGCGTGGTCAGGCCGCGGACGAGGCGGGTGGGGTCAGTGAGGGACCTCACCCCTGTGCTTTCGAGGCAGTAAAGCTATATCACAAAAACTCTTTATACCATACCTGTGCCTTGAGATTCCACGATGTGGGACTAAACGTTCCGCCCTTCCTTTGCGCGCGCCCGCAGACTCTCGTGTGCAATTGCCCACGCTGAAGGCCCTGCTGGTGCTCCCTGCTGAGCTCAGTCACTTCGCGACACTTGCGAGAGCCAGCTGCACCTACCGCCTGGGAAGCCTGACGCCTGCTGCTGCTCCAAGCTTCCTGCTGCTTCGGCTGTTAATGGCGGCCGGGGCGTTCACCTGAGATTCCACAGAACGGCCTATTGGCCTAATCAGAATAGCTAGAAACCTTCGCCGCAGCACGGTGAAGGCGGTGGGTGATGCTGCAGGTTGTCGGTCGGCCTAGGCGTGCGCGCCTAGGTCAACCTGTGGCCGGAGATGGTGGGTTGTTCGGGGGGTAGTTATGGAGGTCTGGAGTGGCAGTTGTGGGGTGGAGCGAGTTCCTGGTGGTGAGGCGGAGCTCACGAGGTGATTGGTGAGCCGTGTGGAGTGGCGGAGTGGTGTGGGCGGCTCGCCGGAGTGCGGTCGGTGATGTGGAAGATGAGGGTGGTCAGCGTCGGTCGAGGGGTAATCAGATGAGATAACAGGGGGAAAAGAGAGAGAATAGGATGGAGAGGAGTTCTAACCTAATTGTAAGGACGAAAGGGGAAGGAAGGCGGACAGCAGTACCTGCTGTCGCCGGAGAAGATGACGCCCTGTGGGGGAGAACGGCGGCGACGACAGGGCTGAGGCGGCGTGCGTTGGTACTGCGCGACGCGGAGGGAGGTCAGGAAGCTAACTCTGCCACTGGTTTTGTGGCAGAGCGAAGAGGGAGGGGTGGGGGGCTCGCCGGAGCTAGCTGGGACATTTGGTCGGGCAGGAGGAGAGGAATTGAAGGGGGAAACTCGGCCAAATCAAGCTCAGCCCCTTCGGCCGGAGTTGTGGGTTCTTATATAGGCGCTGGACTGGGTGTGTAGGGCGTGAAGGGCATGTAATTGCCTGAGGTTGGTCGCCGCAGATGGAAAGGAGTTAGGATACCCAAATCTCTCGTGCGTTCGCACGAGAGATTGGGTTCACACCAGCGATTGTAATTGACTTTATAAGGAAGGGAATTCCTTAGAGAATCCTCCTTCCATTTCTGGGAGGGAATCTCTGAGGGATTAGGGAGCAATCCCTCTCCGAACCTCGCCGGAGCTCGGTTCTGCCCTAGCAATGGCGGCAGGACCGGTTTGCAAAACAGGCGAAGAACCTAGGGGGTTCTCTGCAACGGTATTCAAAAGATAGGGACCAATTTGTGATTTGGGTGTACTAAATTGCAAAGTAGGTCAAGATGACCTCTCCTTAGGTCCAAATTTTGGTACAAACCTAATTTGGACCTAAGGAATCCAATGGTGAAGTTGGATTTTAGGTTTGACCTCGTTTGACTGGATATTTTGCGTAAAAACCCAAATTAGGTTAATTGAAGAGCTAGGACCCTAATCTAGGTCAAACTAGGTTCCAAAGGCCAAATTAAGTGTTCTAAGCCCTAGAGTATGTTTTTCCATGATTTGTAGAGGGTTTACTTGCTTTTTGTTCTGACCGGAACCTTGTTAATTTAAGCGGGTCTGTTTTAGGGTTAGTGTCATTTAGTTCTTAGATTGCACATGAACCCATTTCTGATTGACTCAACCCACTTTTTATCTCATTTAGATCATTTGACCTATGTTTTGCCTCTGAGAAATCCCGCTTATGTACTACAATGGTAAAATTGCAGTTTTAACCTTTATTTCATGTTTTCTTCTCAGGGCACTTGTTCCTTCAGTTCGGCCTTCTTCTAGGTTATGTAGGAGCTTTTATCTTCTTTATTGGGTCAAAATGAGCTAGTTATGGCTCATGATGAGGCTCTCATCATACCCCCATGCCTAGCTTTTGCTAGTCCCTTAGAAAAATTTCAAAGTTTTAACTTCCATTCTAGACCCTGAATGTCTGCCAACAATGATAAGTGCTTCTCCTTTTCTTTTGTGATTAGGTGGGAATGCCGACAATAGGCCTAGAGGTACTCAAGTACCAACCAAAATCCGGACCTGTTCCGCTTTAGCCTCAGTCCTCCGCAAAGGTTTCTACGGCCCACAGAAACTAACGTAGGGTTTGTTGGACTCCGCGGTTAATGCACCCGTGCTTGAGACATTTTTAGACTAAGTTCAGTTTGCAGTGCGTTTTTTTGTAGGAGAGAGATAGAGGATTTATTTGTTTGGAGAGCTTTTCTCTCTCTTTTCTTTTTATTTCTAGCTTCGGATTAGCTTCTCAACACGGTCTGTATCGGATTCCTCGTCCCCGTCATCAATCCTCAAGGGTCCCTGGCTTTCGAGATTTCGAGATAATCCCGCCCATGGCAACCCCCGGAACCCTGGCTTTCGAGATTTCGAGATAATCCCGCCCATGGCGTTCCGTGGCCGAATTCAGACCCTGGCGATTGACATTTCGTGATAATGCCACCCATGGTATCTGAACCAGCAGATTGCTTACATGCCCCCAGTAGGATATTTAAATATCCTAAGAGACAAGTGATAACGCCACGCAAGGGGGTAGTAATTAGGTTGAATATGGCCCATCTTTAGAATAAAAGGCACAACATAAAGTAGAATAGGAGCATTGCATGCATCAAGTACCAAGATTGCTTATAAACTGTATTAATGGCCATTTGTGTAAAGCATTTGTCAAAGCAGGCCTCAGATGAGCAATCGGACCGCACGGATGGATTCAGGACGACGAACGGAGTCTAACGGACTCAAAATCGGCCAAATCCGACATCCGGAGCTCCCACAATGGGCCCAAGAAATCCTGACCGTTGATCTGGAGATCAACGGCCTAGAACGCGCCACGTCGCCCCGCCCCCGCCGACCGCACGCCCCCAAGCCAGCCAAGGACGCATCTCGGCCGTTGATCTTCGATCGAACGGCCGAGATCCGCGCGCTCGCCCGCGGTCGCCGCGACAAAGCGCGGGCGTGGCGCAACAGTTAGCGCGCACGCCCGCGTTGCGGCGACGCACGTTCGAATCGCGCGGAGCAAAAATCGTCTGCGGGCGAAGGGCGCGGCAAAATTGAGCCGCGCGATCAGAAGCGAGCGGCTAGGATCGCGCCACGCGGCGCGACGACAGCGCCCCACCGCCCACGCGCGCGCGCACGCCGGGCGGAAACGCGCGCGCGCACGCACGCCCGAAGCGCGATCCTAGCGCAGGCGCGGGAGGATCTCAGCCGTCCGATCATCAATCGGACGGCTCTCGTTCGACGTCCACGGATCGCGCCTGAAGAGAGAAAGGGGCGGGCGGCTGACCGGCGGCAGCAGACCTTCACCGACGTATATGGAAGCGGTTTTAGCGACGTTCTGGATGTCGCTAAAGCACATTCTTCTTTTAGGAAGCCCTTAACTCTATTTAAACCCCCTTCTACCACCATTCAAGGCATGCTCTCCCACTTGCAACTACTCCACTCCTCTCCTAGCTAGTCTTAGGCACTCTTGTAATCGCCGGAGACGACGAGCCGCCGACGGAGCCTCCTCCACCGCCGTGGCTGCCTCGTCGCTCTCCACTCTCTCTCTACCTCTCTCTCTCCCTTTTAAGCTTTCATTTACTTTTGTTGAAGCATGTATTTAATATTGTAAACCATGAACTATGAATGCATGTTTAATGAAATTATTTTCCATTTAGTTGCCTTTTTAATTTCTGTTTAAAGTGCATGATCAAAACCAAGAGCTTTCTAACCCTAAACTCTCTCTATCTCTCGCTTTTCAAAACCGTCTCTTTCGCAAGCAAAACTCCGCCTTTTTCGTGACAACAAGTGGTAAACAAAATCCGGTTTCCACGCCTCCCTGAGATCGACACTCGGACTCACCTCCGTTCACTTCTTTTAAAACCGGCGTATCAAGTGCAACTATAACGACACCGCTTAACACACACGCACAAAGGCACGTCAGTTTTTGGCGCCGTTGCCGGGGAGGCAACGGATTTGTTTTATCACCTCCATTCCACCTTCATTCTCATATCGTCTAATGCCCTATTTTCCTTTTTACTTGACGGATGCAGGAATTCGGCGCATGGACGGCGAAGCGACGCAGTCCACTATGGTAGCAAGGAAGTAGACGCCTCGAGGGCCGATAGTGAGTACTCTCTCTCTCTCATTGTTTGCTTGCGTGAAAAAGCTAAAAAAAATCATAAAAATTGAAAAAAATTGGCGTGGTGAATGATTGCTTGACCCACATTCTTAACACACCACCCTACAAAAAAAATGTACACTCTAATATACTGGACAAATTCTTGGAGTGTTCTTTGCTTTTTCTCTTGAGTGGTGTTTGCGAAGCCACCGTGAGTTGACCTGGGCCGCACCACTCAACCCTAAAAACTAACTCATCTAATAGAAGCTGCACGATCTTTAGGATGAGTACACTAGGGTTTTTAGAGCCTCTACAAGATAAAAAGGAAATCTACTTTCACCAAGTCGTGTGTAGAACTTGACGTGCCCATTGAAACTTGTCTGAAAGCATTAAGACACGTCAACCCTAAAAAAAAAACACTAAAGTAAGGATGAAACATTAAAAGACACCACACCCTAAAAATTCTTGCTTTAAAACCCTGTTTTGTAGAAGCACACACCTTGAAAAGTGGAAAATTAAGAGGCACCACCCAAATCAACGCCTCATCACATTACCCTAAGCACAAGCACTACCCTAACCCGTTAAAACTGAGTAGACGTGCCCTAGGCAGGACTGAGTTAAGTCTCAAAAGGTGAGGTTTTGTTCGCTAGGCACTTGGCTTTCATTCCCTTGGTAGAATCTGGTGACTAGGCTGCGGGGCAGTGTCAAACGACCGTGGTTGTGGGGTCTATGGAACCGGAGGCGTAAGCCAAAGGAAGAACCTTCCCTGCAATCCCCTCGTAATCAACCTGGCCAGATTAGCCTTGAGAAGGGAAGTCCAGTGCTTACGGACTTAATCACCCTTTGTGAGATTTCTAGGTCTCCTAAGGAATACACCATAAGGATTAGGCTTGCGTGCTTGATTGAAACACATTTCTCGCATCTGTCGCCCTCCGCATCCCCTCCAGTTCTTCTCTAGTGTATGCACGGGAGGCGCTCACTGCATCCCGAATTGTGTGTTTTGGGGCAGGAATCTAGGCGACGTAACTCTGTTGAAAACATGGCTGAACCTAGGGTAGATGAGGCTGAAGATCAACCCCCACCAGATGCTATGGCTGTCGTCCAGGCTCAAATCAATGCTAACCATCGGCTTCAGCAACGACAAATCCACACCATCATGCAAGCCATACAACGGTTACAGAACCCGCAAGAACAACCACCACCTTTCAATGACATACCAGGACAACCACCACTTGATTTACCACCGTTTCAGAACCAGCCAAGACCCCTCCGTGATTTCTATAACCCTTCTGCCATTAGAGTCGAGCCACACCTTAGGATCCCCGAAGGGGGAGACGATTTTGAGCTAAAACCTAATGTATTAAGTCTAATCCAGAGCCACTTTCATGGAAGCTCAAATGAAGACCCCTTTCAGCACCTAGAAGATCTCGACCGCATAGCAAGAACAGTAAAACCTAGGAACATTAGCCTTGATATTGTTCTAATCAAGATGTTCCCTTTCTCATTAAGAGACAAGGCTTCTCATTGGCTTAGAACCCTAGGTAGACCCATCACCACCTGGGAGGAACTGAGGCATGCATTTTTAAAGAAATTCTTCCCCATAGGAAAGACCAATGCCCTCAGAAGAGCTATCACTACCTTCACACTCCAGGGTGGGGAACAATTTCATGAGGCGTGGGAAAGATTCAATGAACTTTTGAGGAAATGCCCACACCACGAAGTTCCAAGGTGGCAATTGGCCCAGATCTTCTACCACGGTCTGGATAGCAACCTACGGAACTTCGTCGATGCCTCATGCGGGGGAAACTTCCTAAACAAAGACGAGGAGAGCGCGTTTGAGCTCTTTGAGTCTATGAGCGAGAATTCGCTCAACAATGCCTCCATGAACCAGTTTAACAGATCCAGTCAACCCCGTGGTGGGATTTATGAGGTGCAAGCAAATTCTGGAATGGTTGACATGGACATTATTGCCAAAAAATTGGATCGAGTGGAATTGGTGGACAAAAAGATTGATGAGCTTCTGAACCAGACCAGGAACCCCTTGCCGACTTTCACCCTAGCAAAAGGAGCACATAATGTTGACCTGGTCCAACCCTTCACCCAACTAAACTTGGAACAACCCCCAACCATGTTCCAAGGAGGGACCTTTGCTCCCTCGACCCTTGATTACTCCCTTCCTTCTTCATCAACATCGGCTATTCTAGAAGATGTGCAAGCCGTCCAAGGATATGCAAAACCTGACCCTTTCTCCAACACTTACAACACCGGCTGGCGTAATCACCCCAACTTTGGTTGGACAAACCAGAAACTACCGCAATTCCAAAACCAGCCTAGGCCAAACCAACAGCCACACTTGCCCCCCTATCAGCAAGGACCACCAGTTAGACCCCAATATAACCAAAATAGGGCGGCCCCTCCCCCACAAAACCAAATGGACACCCTAATAAAGATGATGGCTGACATGAACCAAAAACATCAGGAAGAAATGGCCTTGGTAAAGGGACAGTTAAGCCAACTCTTGGACTGTAAACAGCAAGGATCTCTACCTTCCCAACCACAACCAAACCCGCGAAACATAATTAGCAGAGGCCCCAATTCGCAAGGGTTCCAAGGCAACCCCGGGCAGGCTCATATGGTCCAACCGGCTCCACAAACACCTCCTGGGTTTGGCGCCTCTTCATCCTCATCTTCTCAAGGATCACCCCATGGCCCCAATGCCTCTGCGAATGCGGTGACCTTGAGAAGCGGCACCAAAACCCAGGATCCCAAATGGCCGACTCTCCCCGAGACTTTACCCGACTTAGAAGAAGCACCAACCAAGGACCCAAACATGGAACCAATCCAGACACCCTATCCTGAGGCCTTGGAAACAATCAAGAGAAAAAAGAATGCTGTGGAAACTGAGGAGCTGATGGAAATTTTTAAACAAGTACAGATTAATATTCCGCTTCTAGAAGCTGTCAAACACATCCCCGCTTACGCCAAGTTCTTAAAGGATGCCTGTACACCCAAGCGTAAGACGAGACCTCAAGCACCTAGGAAGGTTGTACTCTCTGAGCAAGCCAGTTCCGTGATATCAAGCAACCTTCCACTCAAACGAACTGACCCAGGAGCACCCCTGATTTCCTGCAACATCGGGGACATGACATTTGATAGAGCGCTCCTGGACCTAGGTGCTTCTATCAACCTAATTCCCACAACCTTGTACCACCAATTTGGTTTTGGGGAGCTGGCACCAACCCCTGTCACCATCCAGCTGGCGGATAGATCAGTGAAAACCCCGAAGGGGGTTGTCGAGGACGTGATTGTACGGGTCAAGGACTTCTATTTCCCAGTCGACTTTTTGGTGCTCGACATGGAAGTCCCTGAAAAATTACAGAACGCACCCATAATCTTAGGCAGACCTTTCTTAGCCACGGCTAAAGCAAACATCGATTGCGACACGGGATGTATGGAAATCGCCTTCGGAGATAGGAAAATGCAATTAGATATCTTCCGGGCAACAAAGTCTTTTGATTGTGATTACATTGAGGAACATGATCCCGTGGAAACTTTAATCGAGGAATGCCTTACCCTCAACTCTGTCTCAGACCACCAAACCCGTAGTTCTGACTCGCCACCATCATTACCTATGGACCTCTGTAAGGCTGAGTATCATCACATGACACCATTTGAAGAAATCAATGTTGATCAACTACCGCCCTTTCCATTCCCATCGACTGTGGTCCCACCCGCACCTGAACTTAAACCATTGCCCGAGAATCTCAAGTACGTCTTCTTGGGACCTGGCCAGACCTTCCCAGTGATTATTAATTCCCATCTAGCCAAGGATCAGGAACTAAGGTTGACTGCAACTCTTTCAGAACATCGGGCCGCCATTGGTTGGACCATCTCAGATCTAAGAGGAATTAGCCCCACCTATTGCACCCACAAGATTTACCTGGAAGACGGGGCCCGACCTTCCCGCCAGATGCAAAGACGGTTAAACCCTAACATGCGGGAGGTCGTTAAAAAAGAAATTATCAAGTGGCTCGACGCCGACATCATCTACCCTATCTCTGATAGCCCCTGGGTGAGCCCCACTCAAGTGGTTCCAAAGAAGGCTGGGCTCACCGTTGTCACTAATGATCATGGCGAATCCATTCCCACCCGCACCACCACCGCATGGCGGGTGTGTATTGATTATAGGAAGCTTAACGAAGCCACTAAGAAGGACCACTTCCCCTTGCCATTCATTGACCAAATCCTTGAAAGATTGGCAGGGCAGAAGTATTTTTGCTTCCTGGATGGATATTCAGGATATAACCAAGTCGCAATTGCTCCAGAAGATCAGGAAAAGACCACATTCACTTGCCCGTATGGCACGTTTGCATTCCGCCGAATGCCGTTCGGGTTATGCAACGCACCCGCAACCTTCCAGCGTTGCATGCTAGCCATTTTTTCAGAAATGGTGGGTGAATACTTGGAGGTCTTTATGGATGATTTCTCTGTATTCGGGAATTCATTCGACCATTGTTTGAGCAACTTGGAGAAAATCCTGAAACGATGTATCGAGGTTAACTTGGTGTTAAGTTGGGAAAAGAGCCATTTTATGGTTCAAGAAGGAATTGTCCTCGGACACATCGTTTCGCATAAGGGCATCGAGGTAGATCGAGCTAAGGTTGATTTAATTTCCAAACTTCCTCCACCTAGTTCGGTCCGACAGATTCGCTCTTTTCTAGGACATGTTGGCTTCTACCGAAGGTTCATCAAAGACTTTTCCAAACTTTCCAAACCCTTGACCGACCTTCTAGCCAACGACGCAACTTTCCACATGTCTCCTGATTGCACCCAGGCTTATCATACCCTCCGGGACTTAGTCTCCACCGCACCTGTACTTCAACCCCCAGACTGGTCCCAGGGTTTTGAGATTATGTGTGACGCATCAGATTTTGCCATAGGCGCTGTCCTGGGACAAAGGCAAGACAAGAAGCCCGTGGTGATCTACTACGCGAGCAAAACGTTGGACGAGGCCCAGCGTAATTATACGGTCACAGAAAAAGAGTTGCTTGCTGTAGTCTTTGGACTGGAAAAATTCCGATCATACTTGCTGGGATCCCACGTGACTATCTACACCGACCATTCAGCCATCCGGCACCTGTTGGCCAAAAAGGATGCAAAACCCAGGCTCATCAGATGGATCCTGCTTTTGCAGGAATTTGACCTGGAAATCCAAGACAAGGCCGGATCGAAAAATGTGGTGGCTGACCACCTGTCAAGACTTCATCCAGACCACATTGGACCCTCCCTACCTCTATCTGATACCTTCCCTGATGAACACATCCTAGCCGTGCAAGACAAGAAAATGCCATGGTATGCTGACTATGTCAACTACCTGGTTATAGGACAAACCCCGCACAGCTGGTCCAAACAGCAACGGGACAGGTTCTTGGCTGAGGCCAAGCACTATTTCTGGGATGATCCCATGCTGTTTCGCCTCTGTGCTGATCAGATCATCAGGAGGTGCCTCCCCGAAGACGAGGTTCAGAGTGTGCTTTCCTTTTGTCATGACCAAGCATGTGGCGGCCATTTCTCTGGCAAGAAAACAGCTGCAAAAGTTTTGCAGTCTGGATTTTATTGGCCGTCCCTATTCAAGGATGCACACATCTTTGCCAAGACTTGCTCACGATGCCAAACACTAGGGACAATGACCAAAAAAGATATGATGCCCCTTCAGCCCATTTTGATTGTCGAAATTTTCGACGTTTGGGGTATCGATTTTATGGGCCCCTTTCCACCATCCAACGGCTTCGAGTATATCTTGGTCTCGGTAGACTATGTTTCCAAATGGATTGAAGCCGTTGCCACCCGACGATGCGATCACAAGACGGTCATGGACTTTGTAAAGAAGAACATCTTTTCCCATTTTGGAATACCCAAGGCCATGATCAGTGATGGTGGAAGCCATTTTATCCATTCCCAGTTCCGTGCCCTACTTAGAAAATACGGGGTAAACCACCGCATTGCCACCCCGTATCATCCACAAACAAATGGGCAGACTGAGGTCTCAAACAGACAAATCAAGAACATTTTACAGAAGACTGTGAGACCTGACAGGAAAGACTGGTCCACACGACTTGATGATGCCCTGTGGGCATACAGGACCGCTTTTAAGACCCCGATAGGCATGTCACCTTACCGCTTGGTCTTTGGCAAAGCTTGCCATCTCCCTGTCGAATTGGAACACCGGGCTTACTGGGCTGTTAAGCAATGTAACATGGATCCCCAGTTAGCTGGTGCGCAAAGGACTCTTCAATTATCCGAGCTTGAAGAAATTCGTCGGGACGCCTTTGACAATAGTCGGCTATATAAGGAGAAAATGAAAGCCGTCCACGACCGACTCATTCATAGGAAAACCTTTGAGCCAAACCAACAAGTCTGGCTATTTGATGCACGCCTGAAACTCTTTCCAGGGAAACTTAGGTCCAAATGGACAGGACCATTTCGGGTGGTCAAGCCCTATTCCAACGGGGCAGTCGAAATCGCCGATCTTAATACCGGGCACACCTTTACAGTCAATGGTCAAAGATTGAAGCATTTCCTGGCCCAGGTACCCCCCAAGGAGAGTGTCACCCTTGTTGAGGGCTGACACCAGGCACCGCCCAGCTGGAGGCGTTAAACTCAGCGCTTCCTGGGAGGCAACCCAGCGGATTCAGACTGATCTGGTAGTTTACGTCACTCAGGTACTATCTTTTTGAACCCTTTTGCATCCATGCATCTGCCAATGAGGACATTGTCCAACTTAAGCATGGGGGGGATGGTAAACTGCATAATCCTGAGCTTAATTAATCAGTCTGAATGAATAAATTAATTGATTAAAAAAAAAAAAAAAATTTGAATTTAGGAAGAAAAACTTAGGTATTAGAAACTTGTCAATAGTGGGAAATAATACAAAAAGAACTTAAACACTTAGACTTTTCAGGCCTTCAGGCTTAATCAGCCCTGGTGTCCGTTAAAATATAGATTTAGCGATGAGTCCTGGCAACTTTAAGCTATTCTAATCCACCTACTAAATAAGGTGATAAGTATACGACTTATCAACTCATCCTCTAACTCAGGAAAACTTTGAGTCTAAGCATCTACACACATTTCTGCACAGACTCACTTCTCGGAGATTTTGACAGAAATTGGGTAGCTAATGAACTCTCTAGGGTGGTATGGCTGGCAAGTTGTCGTGGGTAACAGCCCATTGGCAGGTTGTCCAGAACCCAGCCACAGGCCATTTCTTTTTCGCTGCCTCTAGGTACATTTGAGATTAGGGAAGCCACCTACGTAAAAAAATAAAAAAATAAAAAAAAAAACAAAAAAAAAAAAAAAAAAAAGGAAAAGAAGAAAAGAAAATAAACCACACTTCACCGCACAAGTATGGCTGGCAAGTGATCGTGGGTAACAGCCCATTGGTCGGTTGTCCAGAGCCCAGCTCAATAATTGCACAAAAAAAGAAGACCAAAAACACCTAAGGAAGAAGCGGGGAAGTAGTACAAGCCGGGGAGATATACACTGGAAAATCCTTGTGTTGACCCCAAGTAAAATGAACGTAGGGAGAAAGCTACCAATCGAACAAATACACCTTCAGGCAAAAATTTATTTTCTTTTCCGGTCACCTAGAGGCGTAGAAACTCGAAGTCTGTCTCAATTACCGTTAAGTAAGTCTATCACAACATTCACACCAAGATGCTTAGCACTTAGGGTTTTGACCGAGTTTTGGGTGGGTTGGGTAGCCGTAAAAAGTTACCAACCCACACTGAATTCTAAAAATTCTAAAAAGACATATATAGATATATACGTATACATAAGTATAGTTATATATACAAAGCAAGGATTCGGGCGATTCGTATTTTGGCAGACACCCGGGCGCTGCTTAGTCTTTGTAGATTAAGATCTTCGTATAGTTCCTCTTATTGACAAGTAACGAAGTGCCTAAGCAATTACTTCTTAAATTCGCCAAAGAAATAAAGGCTAGAATAAACCTTGCTAGGGACTAGCAAGGAGTAAGCATGGGGGTATGATAACGCCACGCAAGGGGGTAGTAATTAGGTTGAATATGGCCCATCTTTAGAATAAAAGGCACAACATAAAGTAGAATAGGAGCATTGCATGCATCAAGTACCAAGATTGCTTATAAACTGTATTAATGGCCATTTGTGTAAAGCATTTGTCAAAGCAGGCCTCAGATGAGCAATCGGACCGCACGGATGGATTCAGGACGACGAACGGAGTCTAACGGACTCAAAATCGGCCAAATCCGACATCCGGAGCTCCCACAATGGGCCCAAGAAATCCTGACCGTTGATCTGGAGATCAACGGCCTAGAACGCGCCACGTCGCCCCGCCCCCGCCGACCGCACGCCCCCAAGCCAGCCAAGGACGCATCTCGGCCGTTGATCTTCGATCGAACGGCCGAGATCCGCGCGCTCGCCCGCGGTCGCCGCGACAAAGCGCGGGCGTGGCGCAACGGTTAGCGCGCACGCCCGCGTTGCGGCGACGCACGTTCGAATCGCGCGGAGCAAAAATCGTCTGCGGGCGAAGGGCGCGGCAAAATTGAGCCGCGCGATCAGAAGCGAGCGGCTAGGATCGCGCCACGCGGCGCGACGACAGCGCCCCACCGCCCACGCGCGCGCGCACGCCGGGCGGAAACGCGCGCGCGCACGCACGCCCGAAGCGCGATCCTAGCGCAGGCGCGGGAGGATCTCAGCCGTCCGATCATCAATCGGACGGCTCTCGTTCGACGTCCACGGATCGCGCCTGAAGAGAGAAAGGGGCGGGCGGCTGACCGGCGGCAGCAGACCTTCACCGACGTATATGGAAGCGGTTTTAGCGACGTTCTGGATGTCGCTAAAGCACATTCTTCTTTTAGGAAGCCCTTAACTCTATTTAAACCCCCTTCTACCACCATTCAAGGCATGCTCTCCCACTTGCAACTACTCCACTCCTCTCCTAGCTAGTCTTAGGCACTCTTGTAATCGCCGGAGACGACGAGCCGCCGACGGAGCCTCCTCCACCGCCGTGGCTGCCTCGTCGCTCTCCACTCTCTCTCTACCTCTCTCTCTCCCTTTTAAGCTTTCATTTACTTTTGTTGAAGCATGTATTTAATATTGTAAACCATGAACTATGAATGCATGTTTAATGAAATTATTTTCCATTTAGTTGCCTTTTTAATTTCTGTTTAAAGTGCATGATCAAAACCAAGAGCTTTCTAACCCTAAACTCTCTCTATCTCTCGCTTTTCAAAACTGTCTCTTTCGCAAGCAAAACTCCGCCTTTTTCGTGACAACAAGTGGTAAACAAAATCCGATTTCCACGCCTCCCTGAGATCGACACTCGGACTCACCTCCGTTCACTTCTTTTAAAACCGGCGTATCAAGTGCAACTATAACGACACTGCTTAACACACACGCACAAAGGCACGTCAACAAGCATCGAGGAGATGATATGTTGTTACGCATCTTCGAGGGGAATTTCCCGCCTCTCCGCGCTGGGAACTCGTCCAAATCAACTTGTGTTGATTGGCCGCTCCTAATCTAGGTGACTTTTTCAGAATATTAAATGCTCTTGCGTGTTTTGGATGTTTTATGCGCATTGAACCAGACTGTGTGTGAATTTGGGTGCTTAGGTTACCGAACCCCGCAAACCGGAGGTCAGTTAACGAGGCCGAATACTTCCTAAGCCTTAGACCTAATACTCAAGCTTCGCATTTTCCTCAACCTCTTGAGGATTATCCAGATTTTAACGGATACGTGAATTTTTAAGCTAAAGATACTAGCCCAAAAGGCCTAAGACCAGCGTTCCCGCTAATCTCTTGTTATGTCTCCGTAGCACTTTTTCTTCTGTTTCTTTTCTTGATCTGGTCTAGAACTTCAGTTAATTCCTTAATCCTTTACTAATGACTTTTTCTTTTTCTTTTCCTTTTGTGCTCCTTTCTTCATTTTTGCTCTTTTTCTCCTCATGATTATATGGCTCACAACATTTCCTCCCTCCCCATTTTTTTTTTTTGTTCTTTTTCGTAATTTTTCAATTTTTTGTGTTTTTGACATATGTGAAAATTTTTTTGTGTGTGAGACTCCTGATTTTTTCTTGGTTCTGTATGTATGCACTTTACCACCCCCCCATGCCTAAGTTTTGCAATGTCCTCATTGTAAACAGAGGGTGGGAATTAGTGTTGAGGTCAGGGGCTTAGAACAGGATATATCGGGTGGGTGAATGGGTCGGAAATGACTGATGCGAACGATTTTAAGCTCTGATACGTGTACCAGAGGTGGGATCAACTGTCTAAGGCTGAACTCAAGGTGCAATAGACGTGGAGTACAGACGGATAATCAGACGGGTCTCTA
Organism: Thalassia testudinum; assembly: GCA_037157565.1. NCBI lineage: Eukaryota > Viridiplantae > Streptophyta > Magnoliopsida > Alismatales > Hydrocharitaceae > Thalassia > Thalassia testudinum. The sequence continues at coordinate 200,687,747 of JAZHRO010000031.1, forward strand.
TTTTTGAGATGACGGGTTGCCTCCCGTTAAGCGCTAAATTTAATGCCTTCAGCCGAGCGGAAAATGGGGTGGAGAGGGAGTGGTCAAATCAATGGAGTTTTGGAAAACAAGCACCTTGATTAAGAGCCTGGTTGGTCCAACTAGGTACTTGTTCAGATCAGTGGGCTGATGATGCAGCCCAAACCCAATAAGTCTGGTGGGTTGATAGATGTAGATTAGCAGATGTGGGACCCACCAAATGCAGTGATGTTCTGATAGATATGGAAGTGAAAACTCGGGTTCAGGCTGAGTCGAATCAGCCTGGTCAAAGTAGGGTTCCGAAAAATTATCCATGTAAGGTGTGGAATCCCTACAGAGGTGATCAAAGGATGGAAGCTCCTGATTTGTGGTCTGATCAGTACCCGATGGAGTTGAATCATCTGCAAACGGCTCAGTGAGAGGTGAATCGGAATAGAAGTTGAGTCCGGTTGCGGGTCGGGATGGGGAACGGGTTTTGATTGGTTCTGTATATGTGGAGCAGGTGGCTTCAAAGAAGATTGACATGTTATAATCAGGAGGCAGATTTTCTCCGATGTTATGGTCAGATTCGAGATCGTCGGAGAGTTTGCGAAAATCAAAGTTTGAATGAGATTCCAGATCATGAGTTCCACCATAGAATAAATCATATGTTGTATATTCAGCAGCCTGACTGGGATCTAGCCTAAATGTTAATTCTGAGCTTAAAAGGGTATCCTTATCTGGTAGAGGCTCAGATTCTAAGCTAGTAGGGTAGACCCAATTGAAACCTTGCTCGTCCAACTCCTCGGTTTCTATGTCGTAGATTGGCACGACTTCCGCAAAATCGATTCGTTCCTCTGCGGAGGTTGACGAGGGATATTCATCAAGTCGAGGCCCAAAATCATATTCTTCATTAAAAGGTTGATCTTCTTCATATGGGGCCTTGAAATCTTCAATATAGGTTTCAGATCTAGGTTCTAGGCTTAGGATGTGAGTGGAATTACTAGAATCTAGGTCTGAATAACCTTCGAGGGTCACCTTATCAGAATAAGGGACGGAATTTATACCCTTGAGAGGTTCAGTTCTACTCTCATACTTGCAGGAGTTTTGGGATTCAAAAATGGGCTCAACATTGTATTTTCCTGCATTTAGAGCTTCCCAACCTTCTTCAATATCAGGCACATTGTGCTTTATCTGGGTTGGGAATCCACAACCATTTTGTGCCTCAAACCCGAGATCAGATTTATCCTCGATGTTGTCCCAAGATAGTTCATCGTCTGTTTGTGGTATATACGGGTATTTCTGATCAATAACTTGTTTTACTAATCTCATTATCTCTTCCTGTTTTTCAAGACTATCTTGGTGTTGCTTCCAAAGTCGAGGATTTGTCATACATTGAAGGTATTCACTATTGTGCAATTTTTCTATCTCAATGTATGCAGTAATGAGCAAGTCACGGGTTGATCCTTTGTTGGCTTCTGCTAATAATACTTGGGCACAAGTTATGACAAAGGTTGTGGTTGTTGGGACATCAACCTGAACGTTTCCTACTGTTGTTGAGGTTTCTTCATTTTCATAGAATTTCATGGCATCCTCAATCATTTTATCTCTCATGGATCTCCGATATTCAGGTTTCTCGACTGGTAGTCCTAGGTGGTTCGGCTGCATATTTGGATCAGGTGGTGGAATCAAGATCAGAGTTTGACTCAAGATGTGTTATGAAGCGATCAGATCTGAATAACGAGTCCCACTGAAAATGAGTGTGTGCTCTACAGAGAAAAGATGCAGGACTGGAGATGTTCTTGACCCAATCAAGACACCCAAAAGATGTTTGGATGACTATGGAGGTTCGGGGCGGATGGACCCCTGGATCCGAAGATCGTCCACCTGAGAATTACCTGGGCAGCCAGAGAGGGAGAGTCCCGCAAAGACCCCTACACGGTAGAGCGTCCCTACGAGTTACAGGGTTTCCCCCACCCGACCTCTCTTGTCACTGAGATTCCAGGTAGACCAGAATGGGGACCTTGACCTCTTAAGTCTATCACTTTTATTTCAAAGGTGCTTTTAGGGTTCTCACTTGAACTTTAGATGTGTTTGGTATTGTGACCTAATTTAGAGGTTGGTTGACCCAAGGGGTCAACTTCACCTGACCTGTCCTATAGATGGCAGAATGATTCTAAGCTTGGAGCCTAGAGATCACCCTGATTTGATTCCCAGGTTATTAGGTCCAAAGTTTTTAGGGTTCAAGTGATTAAAGCTAAATTTTTAGGGTTTGTCTTTTTTAGCTCTCTTCAATCAAGGGCTTGGGTAGCACACTGATGCGGGAGGGTTTATTTCCTTTTATACAGGCATGTGTGACTAACACTTCAAGACCCTATTGTGGAAACCCTAATTTGATTCTATTTCCAATCCTCTTTTTCTTTTTCAAAAGTTCTCTTTGGACTTATAAACAAGAAGTGTGTGGTCCGCCGAGATTAAGCGTTATTTCAACTAGGCACAAGAATTTGTGGATGGGAAAAAAAAATCACTCCAACTTCAAGAATATTTGCAGAAATTTTCGCAAAATCAGGAAATGTTTTGCCTTAGAGATGGTGATTACTATATAAAGAAGGCAATTGATTCCTAAATTGATTTTCTTCCTTTTGTCTTTCAAAGATTAGGGGATGATTAAGGAAGAAAAGAAATTACCTACCCTGGAGTGGTTGACTTGCGGGATAGATTTTCTCATGAAGTACCTGCAAGATCATATCAAAGCAAAGTAGGGCAAGTTAGTGTTCAATATGATAAAAAGAATGTAGAGACTAGTGGTAAATTGCGCATTGCTCCCCGGCAACGGCGCCAAAATGTTCGTCGCGCTTTTGTGCGGTTTGTTAAAAGATAATATCGTGTTGTAGTATAGCCGCGAAAGCGTTCAAAACAAATAAAGATTTTTATTACTCGAAAATCGGAGTATCCGAGGTCGAACACAGGGAGCAATCTCAGTACTTTGGAAAACCCAAGAATACAACTGTTACATGCAAATATAATTGATTCAAAGAGTTTTTAGAAAAAGTAGAATTAGACGTCTGATTTACGTATCATACGTCTTAAATGTGATCTTTCTTCCTTTCTTCCTTCTTCTCCTTTCTACTTCTGTATCTTTCCTTCTGCTTTGCCGTTCCGATCTCTTTGCAATCTTCCCTTGTCCTTCTTCTTCTTCTCTCCGAAGACTTCTAATCTTTCTGTTTTCCTTCTCCTGCGAAGGCTTCTTTCTTCTTCTTCTGTCTTCTTCTTTGGCTTGCTTTTCCTTCTTCTGCAGCGGCCAAGTCCTTCTCCTGCGAACAGGAGCAAAACCTAACCCTTCTCCCGCTACCCGCACGTCTCTCTCTCTCAAGCAATTCACTCAGAGCCGCTCACCCAGAGCCACAAGCATTAATCGGGTCGGATCGTACCCGGGACCAGGCGCACCTGAAGGTGGTGTGATGCGCGAGGAGTGCGTAGGTCTAGGTCGGGTCGGATCCGCCAAGTCCGCGTGGTCCGGCCGCGGACGAGGCGGGTGGGGTCAGTGAGGGACCTCACCCCTGTGCTTTCGAGGCAGTAAAGCTATATCACAAAAACTCTTTATACCATACCTGTGCCTTGAGATTCCACGATGTGGGACTAAACGTTCCGCCCTTCCTTTGCGCGCGCCCGCAGACTCTCGTGTGCAATTGCCCACGCTGAAGGCCCTGCTGGTGCTCCCTGTTGAACTCAGTCACTTTGCGACACTTGCGAGAGCCAGCTGCACCTGCCGCCTGGGAAGCCTGACGCCTGCTGCTGCTCCAAGCTTCCTGCTGCTTCGGCTGTTAATGGCGGCCGGGGCGTTCACCTGAGATTCCACAGAACGGCCTATTGGCCTAATCAGAATAGCTGGAAAACTTCGCCGCAGCACGGCGAAGGCGGTGGGTGATGCTGCAGGTTGTCGGTCGGCCTAGGCGTGCGCGCCTAGGTCAACCTGTGGCCGGAGATGGTGGGTTGTTCGGGGGGTAGTTATGGAGGACTGGAGTGGCAGTTGTGGGGTGGAGCGAGTTCCTGGTGGTGAGGCGGAGCTCACGAGGTGATTGGAGAGCCGTGTGGAGTGGCGGAGTGGTGTGGGCGGCTCGCCGGAGTGCGGTCGGTGATGTGGAAGATGAGGGTGGTCAGCGTCGGTCGAGGGGTAATCAGATGAGATAACAGGGGGAAAAGAGAGAGAATAGGATGGAGAGGAGTTCTAACCTAATTGTAAGGACGAAAGGGGAAGGAAGGCGGACAGCAGTACCTGCTGTCGCCGGAGAAGATGACGCCCAGTGGGGGAGAATGGCGGCGACGACAGGGCTGAGGCGGCGTGCGCTGGTACTGCGCGACGCGGAGGGAGGTCAGGAAGCTAACTCTGCCACTGGTTTTGTGGCAGAGCGAAGAGGGAGGGGAGGGGGGCTCGCCGGAGCTAGCTGGGACATTTGGCCGGGTAGGAGGAGAGGAATTGAAGGGGGAAACTCGGCCAAATCAAGGTCAGCCCCTTCGGCCGGAGTTGTGGGTTCTTATATAGGCGCTGGACTGGGTGTGCAGGGCGTGAAGGGCACGTAATTGCCTGAGGTTGGTCGCAGGAGATGGAAAGGAGTTAGGATACCCAAATCTCTCATGCGTTCGCACGAGAGATTGGGTTCACACCAGCTATTGTAATTGACTTTATAAGGAAGGGAATTCCTCAGAGAATCCTCCTTCCATTTCTGGGAGGGAATCTCTGAGGGATTAGAGAGCAATCCCTCTCCGAACCTCGCCGGAGCTCGGTTCTGCCCTAGCAATGGCGGCAGGACCGGTTTGCAAAGGAGGCGAGGAACCTAGGGGGTTCTCTGCAACGGTATTCAAAAGATAGGGACCAATTTGTGATTTGGGTGTACTAAATTGTAAAGTAGGTCAAGATGACCTCTCCTTAGGTCCAAATTTTGGTACAAACCTAATTTTGACCTAAGGAATCCAATGGTGAAGTTGGATTTTAGGTTTGACCTCGTTTGACTGGATATTTTGCGTAAAAACCCAAATTAGATTAATTGAAGAGCTAGGACCCTAATCTAGGTCAAACTAGGTTCCAAAGGCCAAATTAAGTGTTCTAAGCCCTAGGGTATGTTTTTCCATGATTTGTAGAGGGTTTACTTGCTTTTTGTTCTGACCGGAACCTTGTTAATTTAAGCGGGTCTGTTTTAGGGTTAGTGTCATTTAGTTCTTAGATTGCACATGAACCCATTTCTGATTGACTCAACCCACTTTTTATCTCATTTAGATCATTTGACCTATGTTTTGCCTCTGAGAAATCCCGTTTATGTACTACAATGGTAAAATTGCAGTTTTAACCTTTATTTCATGTTTTCTTCTCAGGGCACTTGTTCCTTCAGTTCGGCCTTCTTCTAGGTTATGTAGGAGCTTTTATCTTCTTTATGAAAGTTTCTTCCCTACCAGGAGGGGTGACGTAATAATTTGCGGAAATAAAAATATAAAGCAATCTCACAAGAAATAAGCAATCACAAAATGTACATCGGAATTTTTAGGTGGAAACCCAAACCGGGTGAAAACCACCACCTAACCCTCTCGAGTTAGGATTTTCCGATCAACCAAGTTGATCAAAATCCACTAAACGAATCACTTTGAACGAGGGTGATTCAACCTCAATACAACCACGCTACAAGTACGAGGGTAGCGTTCCTCAACCCCTTCTCTCCACGAGAAGGATTCTGTCCCACGAAGGAGACGGGAATTCGCAAAGCGAATACCCAACCAAAATACAAAGATAAAGGAAACAATAGTCCTATAGAGCCAACAAAATAATTAAACCTAGCTTCTATAGGAAATAGGAAACTCCCCTTTGCAAGGAGTGCGTCGACGATGACGCGGTGCGTGTGCCACGCGATGGCGCTACGTAGCTCTCGTGAACAACAGCGGGAGAGCGGGTGCGCAAACTGTTTGATGCTCTCAAGATGTAGAACTTGAGCATGGAGAGCAAGAACTTCTTGGACACAAGAGTGTGAAAGTGTGTAGCTAAGTGTATCCAAGTGTATTTCTAAGTGTCTCTTATGTGTTTTTGTGTTGCAAAGGCTCCCCTCTATTTATAGAGGCCTTAGGAAGGCTTTGGAAGGCTTAGAAAGGGTTCTATAGCCGTTGGGAACAAAGTCCAAGAGAATCGGGCCGAAATCAGGACAATGATTACATTTGACAGGGTTATCAGACGTCTAACTCTGGCATCAGACGTCTGGAAGGCCACTTTAAGACGTCTGATTCCAAGGTCAGACGTCTGATTCTATGCGGGTTTCTCCCTGACTTGAATCAGATCTAAACAGGGTTTTTGTGTAAGTCCATCAGACGACATACAGGACGTCTGGAACTAAGTATGGACGTCTGGAAACCTACTTTTACGGTGGGAATTGATTTCCAAACGTTGCAACGGCTAGAAAATCTCTGAGAAGAGATTTTGGGTCAGCCGAGGCAAAACGGTCATTTATCAGACGTCTGTAAAGTCCTATGGACGTCTGATAAGGCTCTAACGGTCATAATCTTGAGTGTTTTCTAAGCCACCAACGGTCCACTAAATGGACGTCTGGCAAAGTCATCAGACGTCTCCTAAGACGTCTGGTCTAAGGTCTGGACATCTGATTTCATCAGACAGAACTAACTATGTCCAGCCTAACAGTTATCAGACGTCTGAAACAACAGTCAGACGTCTTAAAATGCTTTATCAGACGTCTGATTTGGGAATTAGACGTCTGGAAGTGCTGTTTGAACCCTATATTGGTTTTCTAAGTATTCTACAGAAAACCTAAGTATCCTAGGGTTGTGCAAGTGTTCCTAGGACTACTTTTAGGGTACTTTGAGGCTCTTTAACATAATGTTCTAAGGAAAATAAAGAGCAAGAAAAATAAAGATAAAAGTACATGAAAGGATTAAAAAGAATCTATCCTATTCTTCTTGTCTTCTATCTTCAATCTGTCGCTCCACGCGAACCTCCTCTGTTTTCCGTCAAGCTCCTCCAATCCATCCTGGATGCGAGCTCGAACTCCGTCTAAACACGTCCACATTTGCAATTGACCTGAAATCTAGGACTCAAATTGCAAATGTTAAATAACACGTGTTTTGTTATCATCAAAACAAATGATCGTGGTGCTCTAGCACCAACACTTTATTGGGTCAAAATGAGCTAGTTATGGCTCATGATGAGGCTCTCATCAATGCCCTAGAGGAGTTGCAGAGAGAGAGAAGCTAGAGATGTACCTGGTAGGAGTTGCCTCTCAACTTGGGACCCTGGGGCTCTTTTCATAGCTTTATTGAGGGGCAAAGTAGGCATTTTAGCCTCCAAAATCATGCAACAACCTTGGTTTGATCAGATCCGTCGATTGGGAGATCAGCGACTCTGATTGCACTCAAAATAACCTCAAATGCACCTTCCACTCTCGGATTCAACTTGCAACTGACAATGGCGCCTTCTACATCATCCGTTCACGATCGCACGGTCCTTGTGCTCACCACGCATGCCTCCACGTGCTCTCCTTGCACGTATTCAATCTTAGCCATCCAATCTTACGATCGGATGACTTAAAGTGAGCGCAGCACCGCCTTAAGGCATATGCATGCAACAATGCGTTAGCGTCAGGCGTGCATCCTCACATAGGCATCCGATGGGCCTCGTCGTGCCACGCGTTCGCCTCCGTGCCATGAGATCTTCATCTGATGGTTAAATTTCGCTTGAATGCCACCGCCGCTTCAATTTTGTGTGCAGTGAGGCTTGATCTCACCTCTCTCACTCACGTACGGGCATGCTAACCGCTGTGCTATGAAATCCTTTGCGCCACATTTGTGTTTTAAGCAAGTCCGTTCTCAACGTTGGATGGAAATCCAACGGCTAAGATCTCCTCTCAGTTGATGATGCGTGGAGGTAGGGCAATGTGGATTCTTTGAGGCCATTGGATGACAATCCAATGACCACCGCTTTTCCTTCAGAGATTGGGGCTCAGTGAGGGACTGCTTTGATGGTGCCACGTGGCACTATCCTGGCCGTTCATCTTCCTGCTTTGTAGCTGGTGCTACAATGCTCTGATTGGGTTGATCTTTGCGTCGTTGGACTACGATCTTTGATCTGGATCCATCCGTATGGTAGGATTTGACATCTGAGGTTAGAATTTTTGCCATCTTGCTCCTCGACCTTTATTCTTCTATGGGTTGTATGCGATGCTACGGATGTCTGATCAAGATGATTTCAAAAGCGTTGGGCTCTCATCGTCGTCCTAATCAGATTTACATGGTTTGATCTGTCATCTGTGGCCTCGAATCATTTGTAATCAATATTGTCTCTCTTTTAAAGCATAAAATGGCGATTTTATCTATAAATCTACCAAACTGACTAGTATGTAATTTATGATGCTTATGCATGCATTGTTCTTAAGTTATGCTTGAATCTAACTTAATTCATGTAGATTAGGTCGTATGATTGCTGTGAAATTAGAAGCACTTCTCCAATTCGTGCTCCTGCTGAGACTGCTTCCTTCAATTGAGGGCCTAGATGACTCTGTGAGGTTTGCTCGCATCTTTTGGAGGTGGTAAGGTGGTGGCGAATGGTCGGAGCATGGCGGGCGACAGTGGCAAACAGCGGAGGTCCAGTGATATACCCACACATCAAATATGGGCTTAATGCCCCAGTTAAAGCATTCAAAAGCGTCATTATGGGGTGAGGAGTGTGATGGCGGGGCTAATTTGGTGAATGGTAGCGTCTAGTGACTAGTCGAGGTTGGAGAAGACGATGGCGGAGTGGGTTGGTCGGCCAGGGTTTTGGGTGACCAAAGATCCCAATAAACATGGGGCTTTTGGTCGTGAAGGTGAGTGGAAGGTAGTGGAGTGGTTGGTGGTGAGTTTGGTGGTTTGTAGTGCAATGGCGACCATGCCGAAGGCATGGTTGGAGATGGGGAAGAAGAAGTCGAAGAAGGAGAGATTGAGGTCTAACCTAATATCTAAACACCTAAAACTAACCTAGAGACTAAAAGAGAGAGAGAGAACCTAATTATTGGTTGAAGGAGGTAGGAAACCACGGCGGCTTGCCTCTCCGGTCATGGGGAAGGTGGAGTCTTCGATGGAAGGAGCGGTGAGGAAGAGAGGGGTAGGTGGCTCCTACTGTGGCTGGTGAAGAGCGGAGGAAGGTGTGGAAGATGGAGGGTCGGTCAATTTGGCCGTTGGCCAGCTTAACAAAGGGATTGAGGAGGCTCATCAGAGTGGCGGTCCAACTTAACAAAGGGGTTGAGGAGGCTTGTCAGAGTCATGGTCGGAGGCGACCAGAGAAGTGGAGGAAGAGGTGTTTTTAGGCCTAAACCGAACTAAATTGATCATGGAATGTTGGGGAGCTTAAATAGAGCTCAAATTCGAGCTCTAATTGGAAGATTTCCTGAATTTGAGTCAAGCTTTTTAGTAAACAAGACCCTTGATTTTCACAAGCTCAGTAGAGTTCTTGGATTTGAGTTAGGACTTGGAATTAAGTCCAATGGATTCCCATGGTTTGAACACCAATCCCTCCAAATTTTGAAGGATTTGGTGCTGATTTGAGAGAAAGCTACTCTCTTGAAGATTGACCAGATGTGTGTTCACACAACAATGGTGGTAGGGACTACTTTGTGAAGACGAAGAGAAAGTTAGGTGCCATCTGGCAATCAACTTGAAACCTAGGGGCTTGGATGTGAGAAATAAAGTTTTTATGGAGTAAAATTCAAACTAGGTCTAGATGGACTCTGATTGGGTCCAAATTTTGGTGCTAGCCTAATTTGGATCCAAGGAATCTAATGGTGAACTTGTATTTCAGTTTTGACCACATTTGACTAACCAAATTGAGTAGGTCCCAAATCTAGGCAAATTCCTATCTGAATCTCTGTTCTATGTCAAAATGGGTTCAGATCATCAAAGTGAAGGTACCAAACCTCGTGCAATATTTATTAATGATTTTTAGGAGGTTTATATTGATTTTATCCTGACTAGAACCTTATCAATTCAAGTGTGGCTAATAATTAGGGTTTTCAATCCTGTTTGAGTCCTTGAAATACGTGAAACCCTGATTTAGTCAATGTAAGCCCACTTCATAGTCTTTTATGTTCACTTGACCTTCAATTAAATCCTAAGTAATCCCGTGGTTAATCTACATTCGTGATGTGCTGTTAAAACAACAGAATTTACCGTCTTTTCTTCTTTTCTTCTCAAATCAGATTAGTGTGGAGTTATGATCCTCAAATGATCATTTAGGAGCATTTATCATTTGATTTCAACTAAATTAAGTTATTTATGATGAATGATGGTGTTACTATCAATCATTGCCATGTAAAATTCTCCAATCACCAGCTGCTGCACATAATATCATGAATCACATAAAAAGAACAAAAAATATGTTAATTAATTGCAAAATCAATTCAAATATCAATAGAGATAGAGTGGCTAATCTTAGCATAATCCAACCACCCAAACCCTAATCTAAGAGAGACCCCATCTTTAGAATCTATCCAAGTTTACTCTAAGAGGGTGATATCAGATCTACAAGATCTTAGAGAGACTTAGATCACAACAATTTAGATCTACGAGATTTGAGATCTAAGTGAGAGAGAGAGATAGATCTAAGTTATCTGAGCGAGTTTGAGCAACAAGATCTGAGAGAGAGGTGGGAGAGAGCGTAGATCTAAGGCATATGAGAGAGATATGAGGGGGAACAAATTTGATAATGTGAGCTGCTCAAGGGAGATTTTCGAAAAGAACCTATTCTTATGAAAGTGATTTGAGGCAATTGACATGTTGTTAATGCAATGCGACTTCGGGCTTGGGTTATTGATTTGAAGGCGCGGGAAGTGAGGCCAGGAGGGATGCAGGGAGGGACTAGTAGTGGAGCATTGAGTGATAGTGTCAAAGAGGAAGCATCAGCTGCTGGGGAGTGGGTATGGAGAGGTATTGGGTGTTCGTCGGAGAAAAGAGGGAAGAGAGGTGGAGGGGAGGGGAGGCGGCAAGTGTAGGGCTTGATGTCGGTGAGGGTTTGGGTTATAGGTGGTCAGGAGTTGCGGGCGTTAAGATCATTGAGGTGACGTGGGGGAATTTATAGGGAAACGCAAATAATGACGCAAAAAGTGATGTAGGGGAATTTGTAGGTCCTATTCTCAGGCTTCACACAGCGCTATGAGCGTGGGTCTACTTAATAATTGATATTTAATGTAAAGAAATAAAAGAATGTAAGGTTTTGTTACATGGTGGGCCCCACCACATTCAAAAAACCCACCACACCAGTTTAACCTAAAACACATAGGTGATAAATAATTTGCACCAGTGATAAACTACTTTACACAGGTGATAAATTAATCGCCTATAAATTATTTTAGGTGATTTTGCACCAGTGCAAAATGATTTTACATTGGTGATTAATTATTCTAAGATGTCTTTGTACAGGTGTAATCATTTTACACTGGTGCAAAATTATTCCAAAGGTGGTTTCACCCATGCAAAGTGATTTTGCACCCGTGCAAAGTAATTTTGATCTATGGGTTTAGGACTTAGAATTTAGGATTTAGGGTTTAGGGCTTAAGTTTATGGAAAGTGATTTCACATATGAGAAGTGATTTTTCACTTGAAAGGTGGCTTTTCACCTTAGAATTTAGGGTTTAGGATCTAATGTTTAGCGAAGCTATACCCTAAATACTAAAGACTTAAACCATAAACCCTAAGGTGAAAAATCACCTTTCAAGTGTAAAATAACTTGTCATTGGTGAAGAAATACTTGTAATTTAATTCTGCACTAATGCAATCATACTTTGAACTACTTTGCACCAGTGTAAAATTATTTTGAAAGTGAAAAGTGATTTTGCACCAATGCAAAATAAGACCACTTTACACCAGTGCAAAGTAGTTTTGCAATAGTGTAAAGTGATTCCGAAGGTGCTTTGAGTGGTTTGTACCTATACAAAAGTGATTTGTTGTTGGTTTCAACAGTGGTGGATCCCACCTTGTGTGAGTATTTTTTTTGCATAAAAAGGAGATATATCAAGTGAGAACCAGATTCACAATGTTGTGAATTAACTTTTGCATCAGCTTTTGTGTTTCACAAACCATGTCCAAAAAAAATTAAGGAAAATATTAATTTTTTGATGAAAATTTATGATTAGCAACATTTTTAAAGGATGTATAGCAACATATTAAAAATGTTATTGTAATCCCTCCATTGGTATAGGTTACTTATTTTGTAGTGTGTACACATTCCTCCTCAACAATAGGAAGTTCTTCAACAGCAACATCGACTCCATAAGAGAAGAAAGAAAAGTAACAACACATTAACAAATAAAGAAAAAAATTAATGGGATAACTTCTTGAAACCATATTGACAAGGGTTTGCCAAAGAAAGTCGCATAGCATTAGGACACTCCACAATACCACCGGTAGTGATCTCTACATTTTCTGCATTCAAGCAAGAAGCTTCTCAGCAATATATTAGTGTGGAGAAGAAATGGTAACGAATAAAGAGAGAAGTTGTTACCCATATATCAGTGTAGGAAAGCTCTATATTGGAACAAAATGATTGTTAATGAGATGAATGAAACTTTCCTTGATTCGAGTTAAAACAACAACAAAAATAGTATAAATCTACCTCCGAATCAAACCTCTATGATGGGAAGGAAGGAGAAGCTTCAAACAATCAATGGAGAAGCTTCAATGCACAAAGGATAAGACCAAATTAGTACAAGTACCATAACGACGTGATAACTTACAACTCTCATATCTAATGTCACATCACATTTTTGGACAGGAAAGAAATTTGCCATGGTGGCACTCAATGATGCTAAGGTGACACTCAAAGATGTGAATCTATTCCCGTGGAAGTACACCTTGGATGAGGGTGCGAAAGTGGATGGGAGAAGCGATACGCCAAACATTTTCCCATTTTTTGCCCCCGCTAAAACAACAAAAGAAAAAAAGGTTTCTAGATCCGTCATTGGTTGTTGCCTATAGGATCCACTGCGAGGCTCCGATTGCTGCACGACGGAATTTAATTGGAATTTTGCATTCGGCCACTATCATCTAGAATATTGAAGCTGACGATCGAGACTACACGAATTAATTAAACCCCGTCGATTTCGAGGCTTTAATTCTAGATGGGGTGATCGATCAAAATGGAACTAGAAGATTGCTTGAGGAACACATGAGCAAAACAACCTTGGTCTGTTTCACGCAGCTTTGCCCCCGCCTTCCACGCATGTATCTACCTATAAATACCTCCTCACATTCCGTCCTACATGTACTATTCCCTTCACGTTCTAGTTCTACCCAGATCGTCATCGATCTTTAATTTCATCCCACAGGGCATCTTATATATATTTGGCAGTTCCATATATATATTTCAATGGCCATCAGGCAGGGCACCTCCACCATGACCACCCGCTCTGTCCCGCGCAACTCGGCCAGCGACATGTCTGTCGAGGAGTTCAAGATTTGGCTGATGCGGTTCGACACCGACAGGGATGGACGCATCAGCCGTAACGAGCTCCGTCAGGCCATCCGCAGCGTCGGCGGACGCTTCAGCTGGTGGAAGGCCAAGAAGGGCATGGAGGACGTCGACCTCGACAGCAACGGCTACGTCGATTCCGACGAGATCGACAGCCTCATTTACTTTGCTCAGAGGAACCTCGGCATGAAGATCGCAACCTATTGATCTTTCTCAACCAAGCTTATTTAACCCCTCTCTCTCTCTCTCTCTCTCTCTCTCTCTCTCTCTCTCTCTATATATATATATATATATATATATATATATATATATAGTTCGGAAGTTGCCACTTAATAAGAGTGCGTCCATTGTCTTTAAGAAGTTTGGAACAAATTATTGCTCGCAGTCAACCATGGTGATCGTCCGGTTGTGTGAAGTGTGTACTTACATTTTATGTAAGGTGTTTCGTCCCTTTGGATTTCTGTGACAATACATGTATGATGTATATCTTATCAAGTCTAAGGTTATACGTGTGATGTGTTGCTGCCATGTCATATATCCCAGAGGCGTTTAGTAATTGTTGTTATCATGGACATAAATTTGAGGTAGAGGAATTCCTTAAGATGTTTATTAACTTTTCTTGTAAGCATAAAATTTTCAACCTAGCTTCTTTTGCGGAAGAGCTACTGCTTTCTTTAAAGAAGAAAGGCCAACTACTTAAGGGAACTAATTAGCTTTGGCTTTGTGTTTATGCCTCAATTCATGATATATATGTGCTTGGCTTCTACATGTGTAAGAAAATTTCTTATTACGCAACAACTAATAATGATAAAATATAAAAGTACTTGATTAAGAGCAAATCAAATGGAAGGCCTGATGGTGTTAGGAGCTTGACAATGACCTTTACGGAAGGTAGGCAACAGGGACCATTAGAACATGTCATGACTTGTACAATTAATTATGTAGATTATCTGTTGTGTACACATCTGTCCAAAAATTGAATGTCATATGTATATGTTGGAGATATATGCCTTTAATGAGCGGACAAGGTTACACTACAACAAAAAGAGTAAAAATAATAAATATTTTATGAAGATGATGACAAATAAATTATCATTATATGACATGTTAACAAATATTTTATTTGTCATCATATTTGTTGTTACATAAGTCGTTAAATCTATAACGAATAATATATTCATTGATAAATTGAAACAACAAATAAAATCGTTGCAAAAATCGTCAAATAATTTAAATTTAACGATAAATATTTTAGTTATTTTCACTCTCTTTTAACAACTTTTTTCATGTAAAAAATATACTAATGATTAATTCGTCATAATATAACAATGATGCAAAAATTTATTATTAATCCTTAAAAGCACTCTTAATGTATCATACTTATAATTTATTTTGATTACCTATAAAAATAGGTAATTATTTTACAATAGCTACCAAAATATTCCACACAAATTAAAATTTTTGAATGAAAATTTTATATAAAATACACCTAAAAAATTATGAAGTTTTATTATAGCATATATTTGAAGGGACCAAAATTTACTTCATTTCTATGATTGAGGAACCACAAAAAATCCAACAATATAAAATAATCAAAAGTTTGAAATAACTGCCAAATTACTCTAAAACATAGGTGCCACAGTAGACATGATCTACATAAAAAGGTCTACTGAACGAGCCGACTTTTCGCTTTGCGTTATAGTATTTAAGTGGTGGAAAAATCGACTAATCAAAAATAATGAAAATAACCACTCGTAGAAGAGCGGGTCGTGTCCATAGGGAGGCAATTATGCAATCAATACTTAATTATTTAATATTATTTCGGATAGTGCGAAATCCCTATTCAAATCTAACTTAAAATGTGAAGGAAAATAGATTTGCAATAACTTAAAAAGATAAGGGTATATGTGCAGTTTTTCCTCACAGAAATCCTCAATAAATTTATGATGAATTTATGCAATTTTCACATGATATGTACTAAAGACAATTAGTACTTAAGTTAAGCCCAAAATCAATCTTTAAATTAGTTAATATCAATACCACGCAATTATAAAGAACTATGAGTGTTCGAACGCAATTCTGCCACAATATAATAATAATAAAAAAATTAAATTAGGTGGCAATGCATTGAATGTAAATTTTAATTGGTGGGAAAACAAGGCTTCTTTCCTCTCCTCGTGAGAGAGAGGGAGAACCGCGGGGCTGTCGCAAGGCTTAGGAGGACGGCGAGATCGAAGGCTTTCCAGTGCTGGCAGCGGCGGCGACGAAGGTGGACGGTAGAGGTGGCCAAAGCTCCGGCTTGTTGAACAAGAAGGCAGAGGTGCTGCTGCAGTGCTTGCGGCTAGTGGTGTGCGGGCTTGTGCTCACTGGTGTGCGGGCGTGCGTGCGCTGGTGCGTTTGCAGATGGGCGGCGGAGCACGCTGCCTGCGGTGGGGCTTGCGGTGGGAAGTTGCAGGGTGCAGGCGTCTGCTTGATAGGTTGGAGCGCGTGCAGTTAGGCATGTGGGCACCTACGGTCTGCTTGCAGGAAGGTGGGTGCGGTAGTGGTGAAGGCGCGTGGCTGCAAGCTGAGGCGTGGGTGCTGCGGGGAGGTTGAAGGCGCTGGCTGGGATGCCTGCAGGGTGGAGGGGGGCGCGCTGGAAGATGGCGTGAGGGCCTGCAGCAGGGTGCACGGTTTAGAGCACCTGCAGTAGGGGGCGTTGGAGATGGCGTGCGAGCAGGCGCTTGCGGAGGCTGGAGCAGGCGCTGCAGGGCAGGCGGCATTCTGAAGGCAGATGAGTGGTAGGGCGCACTAGTGTGCGCCTGCGGTGGTTGGAAGGAGCGGGCACCGTGCTGGAGAGCGCTAGGCATGAGCGCTAGGCAGTGAAGACTTGGTGATGGAGCAGGCATAAGTGGGCGGTGTGCTTGGATTGGAGAAGCGGCTGGAGATGTGCGTGCAGAGAAGATGTAGATCCTGGTCCACAGTGCACACTGGGTAGTTCCCCGTGAGGGGGAAGATGCCCATCCATAGTGCACGCTGGAATTGTTCCCCGCAAGGGGGAAGATGGATTTCCAGTGCACGCCGCCTCCTCTCTTTAACTCCTCCCTCTCCCCGTGTGCACCAATCAAGGGATTTTCAAATCCCTTTTCTAATTTTGGCAGGAGGCTGTTGGGGAGACGCCGGCGGCTGTTGAGGATGGCCGATAGAAAGGGAAAAGAGCAGCCACCGGTTAAAAGGGTAATTTACCATTTCCTCCTCATTCTTTTGCCACTTATTTTTCCTGCACATAAAAAGAACATAATCATTACACATTAAATTATAGATTATTATAAAATTAAATCATAATGCATACAATTATTCTATAACTTAGTGTAGTTATTAACAAACTTAAAATGTACAATTAAAATTACTTAGGCATAATATTAGTCCATTAAAATGGACTCATCATCTACTACATCAAAATTTTACTTCATGAATAAAAGGCCCATAAAGGAACACATAAAACATGTTCTACAAAGCCAGGTTGCTTGTTCAACTAGAGAAGAAAATCCCATCACTATGTCTTCGAAAGGAGACCGCATGAGAAAAAGTCATTACTCTATAAAAGAAGAGAGGAAAATACTCACCATAATAGTTCCCACTAAGTATCCATCCATAGTAATAATGATAGACTTTTAACACTAACGTAAGTATATATAAAAATAGATTAACATGTTGGAGAATAATTGCAAAATTAAAAATCTAAAAGATAAAGTAAAATGTATTAACAAGGATGACATTATAGATTAAATGCCAAGAAAAAGGAGGAAAACATCAAAGTTTTCATGGGCAACAAGTTTTATATGTTGTCTTCAGAATGAAATGTACATACATTTACATTTAATAGGTTTCAGTGACATTGTGATGATTTGATGTTACTTAATGCTATTTTGTCATCTTGAAGTAAGTTTGTTATTTAACATTCTTCCTCTTAGGCTATAATCTAAGCCTCAAATAGCTAAATTTAAGCCTTATAGAAAATATCCAAGCCTACATAGATAAACCTAACCTAGGAACATCTCCCCATGTCTAAATGATTTCTAGGCCTTAAATAGAGGGTCTCATTCATGTGGAGGCCTCAAGAATAGCATACAACTCAAGTATAGGAACTCACATGGTAAAACTCTCTCTTAAAATATGAATAACAATAAAAAATACCTCAATAATGAATTGGAAATAGAAATCCAATTTCACCCTACATCCCATAATTGTTCGATTTACAATGTTGTCAACTAAGTTGGAAGAAGAAATAAATGCAGTGATGAGATAAAGAAATTTAATATTGTAGACCTTCCTCTTCACCCCCTCTTTTATCTTCACTTCCTTTTTTAAGCACTTTTTGCTTCCTTTCAAGGAAACAAAAAAAGCTTCCTTTCGAGGTTCTTTTCTATATTAATGCTTAAAAAGTTTTGAATTGTAATGTGTTGTCGATTGAAGTTTACTTGTCCTGCAATCTTAGGTACAAGATGACATAACGTGGCTCTACCATCCCTCATGTCTTTAGAGGGGTTTTCTTCTCTCTATCTAATATCTGAGCTGGTGTAGTTGAATGCAACTTGAATAGACCTCTTCCACCTTTTTCCTTCTCCTGAAGATGTTAGCAAGATAAAAGAGTTAAACAAAGCTATAATTGATAAACTTTACACATGATCATACGCCCTATGGAACGAGCAACATGGTTTTAGGCATAACAAGGAGTCAGCAGTTAAATTGGCATAACACTTTCCAGTTTAATTCCAAAATATAAACCGCAAGATATTTATATGAAGCATTCACAAACTTGATACTTTGAAGCTAATTCTTCATTAGTTACATAGAATGTATCTGAAACTTGCAACAAAGATCTCTTTTGACATTCCAAAACTACACCTAAGAAAAGTCTCAAAGTCTAATAAAAGTATTTGATCAGGTTCTTACGTGATTTGTAAAATGCGATTTTTATAAGTCATTGCAACGTGCAAAAATCAATTCGCTTTTAAATTTGTAAGAGCTAGATAGTGGAGTATTTAGGGTCGTCTAAGGAGACCAAATTGTTAATCACATGAGTGGTTCTCTCTCTTACTTTTCAAATCTGCACTTTCTTTTTGTGATTTTGATTTTTGGTTGTTTTTATGGTTTTTAAAATAATTGGGTATTTGAAAAGTGAAGGTGAGCTACGCTTAAGTGACAAGAATGAAGTCCTCTCTTCTAAGCTCACCCTAGGCAAGTGCACCTATGGCAATTACAAGAGAAGAGTGTGTGCACTACAACTACAAGAACAACATGGAAAACACACTAACTACAACATGAAAATTAGGAGGCAAAATAAATTTTTGTATTGATAGAAGAGTAACATACTGGTAGAGGAATGCTTCTACAAGAGTAATAAACTACTAACTAAAACAAAAGGTAGAGTAGAAGATAAAGAAGAAGGGTTGATTCTGATAGAAGATCCGGGTGGCCCTTGCTCCAAGTGTGGTTGCCCCACACTTGAAAAGAGTTGTCCTTCTCTTCCTTCTTCAATCGAGCTTCCTTCAAGCTCTCCTCTAAGGTGGGCGTCAACCACGTTGTTGGCTCCTTTTTTGCCTGGCCATCCCCTCTAGGTGAAGATGATCTCCTCCTTAGAGTGGCTAAGGGAGAAGAAAGAGAGGAAGAAGACACCAAAGGGGCAGGTAGGTTGCCCCCTTGATCTTCTTCTCTCCTACTTCTTCCTTGGCGTGGAGATGGGGTGGAAGAATGGTGAACCTAACTAATGGAAGAGATGAGTTTTTGGTGGTGATTGTGGTGGGTATATATAGAGGTGGAGAGGGGGGTTAGTTGGCATGGACATGTGGAGGGCTAGGATTAGGTTTGGTAGGTGGTTAGTGGTGGCTATGGGGATCCTAGGGTTAAGACTAGTTGTTGCCATCTTTAAGGGTGCGAAGGGGGTAGCTAATTGCACATCAATCATGCAACCTAAAACACCTGAATTGAGCTAGATTCTAGCATAACTTTGAGTCAATGCATGCATAAAAATTGTAATTCGCATACTAGTTAGTTTATTAGTCATATAGATAATATCATCATTTTATGGCCTAAAAGAGAGATGATTTTAATCGCAGATGATTCAAAGCCGTAAATGTTAGATTAGAACAGATAGATCTGATCAGAACGACGATGGAAGTCCAACGCTTCTGAAATCGTTCCGATCAGACAACTAGAGCATCGTGTGCAGTCCATAGAAGAATAGAGATCATGGAGCCAAAGAACAAAGATCTAAGCCTCAGATGAAGAATCCAACCACACAGATGGATCCGGATCAATAATCGCAGTCCAACAGCGCAAAAATCAACTCGATCGGAGGTCTACACCACTAAATACAAGGAAAAGAAGATGGACGACCATGATGATGCCACGTGGCACCATCACAGCCACCCCCTCACCACTGCCCCATCCAGGAAGGCCGCATCACACACTGTAGCCCGTTGGATCTTTATCCAATGGCCACGAGCACGCCACGTCGCCCGCCCAGGTCGAATCAGAATAAAGATAAACAAACGCATATATATAACAAGAGGTTTGCGCAGTGCGTTGGCTCACGTGTGCACGCGTAGGTGTGGGACACGGGATCGAGCCCGTGCGCTCTGCAAAATTGAAGTAGCCGCATGCGGGCGGGCGTGGGCATGATGGCGCGATTGTAAGGCCACGTGGCGCGATCAGAGCACTTCGAGGCTGAACGAGCGTATAATGCGCGATCCCACGCGTTTTTCAAACAAACGCAATGAGATGCACATGTTAAGCCATCCGATCAAAAGATCGGATAGCTGACGTTGAGGCGGGATTAAGGCTTGAGCGGCGAGAAGGAAAAGATGAAGGCGCAAGTGAGGGGGATCCAGAGACGTGCGATCGTCATACGAAGATGCATGGCATCCCACGTGTCACCACCAGAACGAATCCGAGCATAGAAGACCTTTTCAAGGCTATTTTTAAGCCAAATCAGAGCCGTTGATCTCCCAATCAACGAATCGGATTATCCAAGGGGTTGCTACACAAGATTAAGGGCTGAAATACCCTTTTTGCCCTCCACAAAAGCTATAAAAGAAGGCCAAGGGCCCCCAGTTGAAGGCATCCACTTAGAACCTCTCTCTTCCATCAACTCTAGACATCCAGTCTTCTCTGCATTTCTCCGTCTCCTCTGCAACTCCGCTTTGACTTCATCCCAGTGCTCTAGATCTGAGGTGCTACCGCATCTCACACAAGCATCCCGCAAGCGGTATCATTTCTCTGCCACTTTCTTCTATCTCTCTCTCTCTCCCTCTCCCTCTTTCTCTCTATATATCTTTACTTTTTGCATAGCAATTTCTATTATGAAAAACTCTTTATCAATGCAATGAAATATGATCTTATGAATATTTAATGCATCTCTATACATATACACATATATAAATATCTTGTTAGAATTAGTTTCATTGAAATGCTTCCGTTAAAAATTAAGATTGCCTCCCTGCGAACGACCCGGTACTCACCGGTTTTACAAATATTATTTGTCGTCGTGTTTTCGCACTATACTACAACTAAACAACTTTTAATCATGATCACGCATCAAACATGTTGGCGCCATTGCCGGGGAGGCAACAGAATTTTTGAAGCTTTTCGGTGTGTATTTGAGATTTCTTACTTGCTACAATTTTCATTGATTTCGTGTGTATAGGAAACGAAGAAATCTGAACCAAACACGACAACGAGGAAAGTGCGGGTTCGAACCTCAGGTAGTACCCGTAGTTTAGATTAGTTAGATTTAGGATTTACTTGAACCCTAGGAGTAGTTAGAATTTGTTTGCTTATTAAAAAAAAAGAAAAAAAATATTTCTCTTGATTTCGAGCTGAAATAAAACTTTATCTTAAAAATTTAATTCCGAAAGATCTGCACGTTCAAAAATTCTCAAATTTTTACTGGACGTAGATTTTAAAGTCAGGAACAACATATCCAAATTTCACGGCAGAGTTATAGAAAAATTTTAAACATTCACGTACTGATATGTTATCAATACGGATTTTGTTCTTGATTTTTTAGAGTTGAAAATATCATAGGAATTTTTATATAATTCCAATTGAAGTGAAATTTGCAGCACTGAATTTTTGAGAAAGTTAAGAATTTTATAAAAAATTTAATAAAAATATTTTTGCTCGTTTGTTTGCACAAATTATCTGATCACAAACTGGGAGTCAAAACAGACTGAAAACCCTCAGTATAGTTTAAATCTGAAAAAATAGAAAACGTGCATTAAAATTCTTGAAAAAAATATTTTATAAGTGCCTAGTTAGTGGTGCAAGATGACCAATTGATTGCATTGCTTAGGTCACACCACTCATCATTTTGGACCTAAAAGAATCACTTAGAACTATCTATACTTAGAGTTTCACGCTAAAGATAGAGCACACTTGTATTTCCATACTTAAAGTAAATCTATCAAACAAATTGGGATTTGCAAAACTTTTGTATGCCCCATTAGAACCTTATTTGAAAATATCTAATCAAGTGAATCCTAAAATTCATTAACGTAAGCATTTGAATCTTAAAAGATATTTCATCATAAGAAATTGCTTATGAATCCTGTTTGCCTAAGCACTTCACACATTTCAAAATCAATTTTAAGGGCAAACACCCCTCCCAACGCCCATCATATTCCAAAAGCACATCAAACCCAAGCCTAAAATTGAGTAGGCGTGCCCTAGGTAGGACTAATAGACTTGGGGACTTAAAACTAGATTGGGCTAAAGTCAAAGCCTTATCTACTTGGACCTACTGCTGACAAGAAAGGTCGGTGCAGTAATTGCGTTAACTTTTAGTGGTATCCTGCTGTGTGGAGTGTCCTAACGGGTCCCACCCTTTTGGCCAGCTAAGTAATTCAAGGGTTGATCTAACCCAATCGTGTTTTGGGGAGCTAGGATCAGATCTAATTAGGGTTGACACTCTAAGGACCAGTTTGATTGTTTGCATTGAGTGGGCGAGGTATTCTTTCATCTGTCTTCTCTCTCTGATCTATTAGCTTTCTTCTGGTACATGGATGCTAAAAGGTTTCTGAACCCTAATTTGGTAACACCTTTAGAGAGTAAACTAAAGAGAAGACCCAATTTTTTTGAATACACTCCAATATCCAATTGCCATGAGGATGAACTAATTGAGGAGGAAACCATGAACCCATACTCCTTTGCCTCACACTATTCCTCCTTTTCTCCCTATCCCAACCCTTCCCTTACATCAACTTCTTTAGGTTGGGAGAACTCTCCTCAATACCTAGGACTTGATTCCATTGCCTATACCTCATATTCCCCAGATATAGCCAGGCCCATCTCAAATCCCACACAAATCTCTGGATTTCAAGGATCTATACAGTCTAAAGAGACACTCTCCATACAGGACTAGCACCTGGCTGGCATGACCAGTTATCTTGACCGGTTCAGCCAAACTCATCTCTCCCCAGATCATGGATATGCCTCAGAATCCTAACACCTAGTATACCAATCCTATCCTCGAAATCACTATTCAAATTATCCCAATCCCACCCAAACAACTTCATCTTCTCATTGGGATAACCCTACACCAACCAACCAAGGATATGATTCTTACCCTTGGTATTCAAATGATGGATGTTCTGATTTGATTGAGGTCAGAAACTTTGAAAATTATTATCCTCATCCTAAGTAAATCCCTGACCATGGCAGTGATCCTGAGATCACCCAATTACTCCAAGTAGTCCAGGGGATGAGAGAAGCTAATAAAAGAAATACAGATAATCTGACAAAACAACTCAATAGGATCCGAAAAGCACAAGGTGATAAAACTGGTTCGAGTATGGAACAAGTTGGTGATAAGCCACTCAAGGTTGAGGATCCAACCTTAAGTATGACATCTTATCAAATCCCAACCTCCACATACATTAAGCCCACCCACCAACCTCGTGATTATGCAAAACAGATCCTTGTTGATATCCCAAAAGCTGACTCTGAGGAGGAAGGCTCACTTGAGGAAGTATATCTTGTTTAGGCCTTGAATTGCAACCATTCTATTTTGAGGAGCCAATTCATGGTGAGCTGGAGTATGAGTCTTTTATATTTAAAGACACACAATTAAATTACATGGATGATTTGGGACAATCAGAGCTAGATCAAGAAGAAAGAAAGATTGGGAACAGTGACACTCCCAACCAAGCACGGCTGGATGGCTCTGATGAAATCTTGTCTGAGGATTACCATGATCAAATATGCTTAAATGATTTGCTATCTAGATTTGTTGATACTAATCATTCCCATAGAGAAGCCGAATCTACTTTCACTTCTATTTCAGCTAATCCGCACCTTTCTCTCCACATCCACCAGAGTCCTGAGGAAAAACCTGACCATTATCCCCAACATCTTGAGATTGAACAAAATAGACAATCCCCTTATGAAAAAGATGTTCAAGAAATTGCAGAATTACTGGGGATGACTTATGAGGATCTATCTGAGAAAGCAAAGACTTTAGTTGAATCATGGGATTTGGAAGAATTTGACTTGATTGATGAGAAACAAGAAGATATTCCCACAGAAGATATAATCCAAAAAGGATTTGAGGTGTTGACTAATCCAAACCCCGATCCTATAGTTCTAAGGAAAAATGAATTAAAACAAGATTTGGGCGACTCAAATGAAATAGTTGATCACCCCTGGGATAATATTGAGGACTTTGATAAGTCTGGAACTGCTGAGATGGACCACTGGATCTTATTTGACTCAACAACTCGACATCCATTCATAGTTGATTTGACTTGTGAAGTGGTTTCTTATACCATTTCAGACTACACCTTTCGGGTTCCTCCTTTCATTTCTCATCACTTTCAAGACCTGTACGATCTATTCCCCATAGACCATACTATATCCACCTCATCCTCCTTCCTCATGCATCAATTCTTAAGGTTGCCACTATCTACTTTCCACTCTGGCACTTGCACTAATATTCCTCTCTTTTGTAGCATTTGGCTGCAAATAGTTTCAAGCCCATTCACTTTATTTTTCTGACCCTTTGGGCTTGGTATTACCATCAGCTATTTTGCATTTGTGGATCACTGATCCTTGCACTGCATGAACATATCTTTGTTTTAATCCTGACCCAACCCATCAATCTAATCATTCATTTTTGGGTTTAAGTCCGGTAAATGACGTTAAACTTAGTGCTGGCTGAGAGACAACCCAGTATTCATCACAGGTAGCTCTGCATCCTCTGCATCCATGCTGACCTGGATTAAAAGAAAAGTCAGGTGATATCCCCTCCTCTTGCTTACTATATTTTGATTTTCATGCATACATTTCAATGAGAACATTGTAATGAATAGGCATGGGGGGTTGACATTACATGTCTTATTTTTATGTTAAAAAAAATGCATTTAGGCATAAAAAAATTTTATTAAGGTTTTATCAGGGATTTATTGTTAAGTTGATTCCTGAGTTTAGAATCCAGTACAATTTCACACTTACACGTAGAATTTACAATGGATCCTCTGTGAAGACTGATAAACATCTTTAGTTTGTCGAGAAGAAGCAGTGCTTCTTCTCCTAAGCCCTTGGACAGTAATTAGGGAGTCAGGAAAACTATCTTCTAACAGATCCACTAAACATGTGTGAGATGAGAGTAGAAAGTTTATTGGTGCTCTAAGGCTAGTATGAGGAATCTTAAATTCTAGATGATGAGATAATGATACTCAGATTTAGGCACAGTTTTCGCTTTCGATTTTTATGCACAAGTTCTTAATTCGAACATCTTTTGAGAGCCACCAAATAAGGCAAAATACGTAGAGAGCGGGTTCTGATAAAACTATGACTAAGGTGAATGGTCACGATCGTCCTTTATGGAATCTTTGGCTGAAGAAGGGTATTAATGTCAAAGTAAAAAATACATTGTCCTATCAATTCCCTTCCCAATGCCAAGAATAGACACTTCCACTAAATAAGCCACCCAATATCCTCTTGAACACCCACAATCCTGAATAATGCCACGTGAATAAAAGTCGTATGAGTTATTGTGTTGCCTTAGTAGATGTCTGAAAAAAAAAGAAGGTATATATGTTTACGCATATGGAAAAAAATATACATATACAAAAAAAAGAGAGTAGAAAAGAAAAAAAGAAAAAGAAAAAGAAAAAAAAATCCATACGTGTTTTTAGAGTTTATTTCAAGTGTATTGAGGCAACAACACCCATCACCCTCATGATCCACCAAATACAGCTTTACCCTACTTTTCTGTATTTCTGGCAGCCTGAATACAGGCTAAGGAATGCTGACTTAGTCGTAGAGTTATCAGAACCTAATCAAAGTGTTAGTGCCAGGAGACACCACCAAATATACTAATAAATCTGATGAGATTGTGAGCTTAAAAAGAAAGAAAAGAAAAAGGAAGAGAAAGAAATAGAGAGAACGAGTACAAAGGAATTAAAGAGAGCATAGTTTCTCACCTCTCTCTGAGTTGAATTATTCAATAATCTAGAAATCTAGGTTCTAAAGTACTAGTCTATATGTAGCACCAGATGAATGTGATGTTGGTGCTAGAGCACCACGATCATTTATTTTGATGATAAGAAAACACGTGTTATTTAACATTTGTACTTGGAGTTTTAGATTTCAGGCCAATTGCAAATGGATACGTGATTAGACGAAATTCGAGCTCGCATCCAGGACGGATTGGAGGAGCCTGATGGAGAACAGAAGAGATTCGCGAGAAGCGATATATTGAAGAAGGAAGGAGATGAAGAATATGATAGATTTCCTTCTCTTGTACTCATTGTATTTTTCGTTTCTTTTGTTGCACTTTATTTTTGTTACTTATATTCATGTTAAAGAGCCTCAAAGTACCCTAACAGTAGTCCTAGGAACACCTGCACAACCCTAGGATACTTAGATTTTCTGTAGAGAACTTAGAAAATAAATATAGGGTTCAAACAGCATTTCCAGACGTCTAATTCCAAGATCAGACGTCTGATAATGTGTTTTAAGACGTCTGACTGTTGATTCAGGCGTCTGATAACATTTAGGCTGGACAAGTTAGTTCTCTCTGATGAAATCAGACGTCCAGACCTTAGACCAGACGTCTTAGGAGATGTCTGATGACTTTGCCAGACGTCCAATTAGTGGACCGTTAGCTGGCTTAACAAACACTCAAGGATATGACCGTTAGAGCCTTATCAGACATCCTTAAGCTTTTCCAGACGTCTAATAATTGACCGTTATGCCTCGACTAACCCGAAAATCTCTTCTTCTCAGAGATTTTCTAGCCGTTGCAAATCCATTCCCACGAAAAAGTAGGTTTCCAGACGTCCAGACATAGTGACGGACGTCCTGTATGTCGTCTGATGGACTTGCGCTAGAACCCTGTTTAGATCTGATCCAAGTCAGGAAGAGATCCGCCCAAAATCAGACGTCTGACCTTGAAATCAGACGTCTTAAAGTAAACTTCCAAATGTCTGATGCCAGAATTAGACGTCTGATAAGCCTGTCAGAACAATGATTGTTCCTGATTTCAGGCTGATTCACTTGGGCTTTGCATCCAACGGCTATGGAAGCTTTTCTAAGACTTCCAAAGCCTTCCTAAGGCCTCTATAAATAGAGGGGAGCCTTTGACACACCAACACACACCTAGAAACACCAAGACACACCTTGCAATACACTTTCAAACCATTTTGTGTCTCTCTTGCTCTCTAAGCTCTAGTTCTTCATCTTGAGAGCATCAAGCCTTCGCGCACCCGTTCTCCCGCCGTAATTCACGAGAGCGAAGTTGCGCCGTCGCATGGCTCACGCATCCGCGTCGTCGACGCACTCCTTTCAAAGGGAAGCATTCTAATTCCTATAGAAGCTTAGGTTAAAAATTACTTTGTTGGCTCTATAGGATTACTTGTTTATTTTATCTTTGTTATTTGGTTGGGTATTCGCTTTGCGAATTCCCGTCTCCTTCGTGGGACAAAATCCTTCTCGTGGAGAGAAGGGGTTGAGGAACGCTACCCTCGCACTTGTAGCGTGGTTGTATTTGAGGTTGAATCACCCTCGTTTAAAGTGATTCGTTTAGTGGATTTTGATCAACTTGGTTGATCGGAAAATCCTAACTCGAGAGGGTTAGGTGGTGGTTTTCACCCGGTTTGGGTTTCCACCTAAAAATCTTTGTGCCTTTTGTGCGATTGTTATTTTGTGAGATTGTTTATATTTATTTCCGCAATTATTACATCACCCCCTCCTGGTAGGGAATCTACATTGGTATCAGAGCAGGTTCTTGCGAGATCGGAGTAACACCCGGCAAGAGATCAAATGGAGGGAAGCACATCAGCGATCCGAATCTCCGAGGGGCAGTCCACATCCCGTCCGCCATTCTTCGACGGGAGCAACTACCCCTACTGGAAGCTGCGGATGAAGACTTGGCTTCAAGCCAATGACTTCACGATTTGGGTCAGGTACGAGACGCCATTTGAGATCCCAGAAAAACCCGTGAGAGGCTACTCGCAACAACAAATTCGCGAACTCTCTTTGAACGCGAAGACCATGAACGCCCTCTACTGCGCACTTAGCTCGGAGGAGTTCAACAGAATCTCGCAATGCGCCACCGCATACGAGATCTGGCACACACTCGAGGTAACTGATGAAGGTACCTCTAAGGTAAAAACTTCTAAAATAAATTTACTTTCTCAAGAATTTGAATGCTTTTCTATGAAACCTAACGAGTCTTTAAGTGAGATGAACACTATGTTCACTCTCATTGTAAATAACTTGAAAGCTTTAGGGAAGACTTTCATCAAGGGGGAGATTCAAGGGAAGCTTCTTCGTTCCCTTAGACCGAAATGGGAACAGAAAGTCACCGCCATCGAGGAGGCGAACGAAGTGGAGGAGCTCAACATGGAAGATCTCCTAGGCAATCTAATAGCCTACGAGACTAAGTTGAAGTAGAAGAAGGATACACCGGAGCCTAAACCGAAGAAGACACTTGCCTTTAGAGCCGCGTCGGATAACGAGGTAAGTTCCGACGACGAAGACTTTAGAATTTTACTTAAAAAATTTTCCAAGTTTTGTAGGGAATTAAAGAAAGAGAAAAAGGAGAAGAAGGAAAGCCCGAGACGTTGCTACCACTGCAACGAGAAAGGGCACTTACGACCAGAGTGCCCTCTTCTCAAAAAGGAGAAGAAGGAAAAGGAAAAGAAATCTAAGAAGAAGGCATTCCAAGCCACTTGGGACGATTCCAGCTCGGAGGAAGAAGAAGAAGAAAAGTCCATAGAAGAAGAAACCGCTTGCTTCGATTTCATGGCCAGAGGAAGCGACAGCGAAAGCGGAAGCGACTCAGACAACGAGGTAAATCTCGATCTACAAGAAGCTTTTAATGAACTTTTTGAAGTTAGTAAATCACTAAAAAGAGAAAATAATAGCATTAAAAAGAACCTTAGTTTTCTTAAAAATGAAAATGATAGGTTAGAAAAATAACTTAAGGACATAGAAGCTAGTCCTAAAAATGATAACCTATTATTAGAAAATCATAACCTCATCAATGAAAATAATAAATTGATTGAGGAAAATGATAGTCTAAAGTTAGAAATCTATGATTTAAAGACTAAGATGCAAACTATAGAAAAAGAAATCGCATGTCTTAGGGAAAATTCTAACCAATTAATCAACAAAGTAGATAATTTTTATAGCCCTAAGGTTGAGAAAGGATCTCTGTCAAGGAGACCTGTTAACCGATCCGGATCCAAGCTCCCTTGGATACCGAAGAAAAAATTAGAATCTTGTTTTGTAGGGTTCAGGGATAATTACAACACAAAGGACTGGACCCAAAAGCTCAAGGCTGGTCAACTCGAGTTGGGAAAACCAAGGAGTAGACCAAGGAGGAGAACAAGAAGACCGATGAGACGACGAACAAACGACGGACCTGCCGCATGTCGACCACCAGACTAGAGACCAGCGCCAATGCTCGGACCTCCAAGCTACGGATGGGAGCCCCATCCGATGTGGCATTCACCACCACCATTTGGGCCATTTTATTGGCCATGGTAGGTGAGGTAAAAATCATTTACCCTATCTTTTTTATCATAAGCATTTAGATAGGGGGAGCAAAAAATTATAAGCTAATTGTCAATTTTTAAGGGGGAGATATAAGGTAGCTAAATTTCCGTTAAAAAGGGGGAGAAAAATAATAGCTATCTTGGTGTTATAAAAAAGGGGGAAGACATTACCTTTGTCAAAAGAAATTTATAGAAGAGCATGTTTTAAGGGGGAGTTATAAGAAATGTAAAATCAATTAAACCTTTTTGATAATGTCAAAAAGGGGGAGGATTTTCTGCACTATTATTTATGGTTTTGTCATCATCAAAAAGGGGGAGATTGTTGGTGCTAGAGCACCACAATCATTTATTTTGATGATAACAAAACACGTGTTATTTAACATTTGCACTTGGAGTCTTAGATTTCATGCCAATTGCAAATGGATACGTGATTAGATGAAATTCGAGCTCGCATCCAGGACGGATTGGAGGAGCCTGATGGCGAACAGAAGAGATTCGCGAGGAGCGATATATTGAAGAAGGAAGGAGATGAAGAATAGGATAGATTTCCTTCTCTTGTACTCATTGTATTTTTCGTTTCTTTTGTTACACTTTATTTTTGTTACTTAGATTCATGTTAAAGAGCCTCAAAGTACCCTAACAGTAGTCCTAGGAACACCTGCACAACCCTAGGATACTTAGGTTTTCTGTAGAGAACTTAGAAAACCAATATAGGGTTCAAACAGCATTTCCAGATGTCTAATTCCAAGATCAGACGTCTGATAATGTGTTTTAAGACGTCTGACTGTTGATTAAGACGTCTGATAACATTTAGGCTGGATAAGTTAGTTCTGTCTGATGAAATCAGACGTCCAGACCTTAGACCAGACGTCTTAGGAGACGTCTGATGACTTTTCCAGATGTCTAATTAGTGGACCGTTAGCTGGCTTAACAAATACTCAAGGATATGACAGTTAGAGCCTTATCAGACGTCCTTAGGCCTTTCCAGACGTCTGATAATTGACCGTTTTGCCTCGATTGACCTGAAAATCTCTTCTCAGAGATTTTCTAGCTGTTGCAAATCCATTCCCACGAAAAAGTAGGTTTCCAGACGTCTAGACATAGTGACAGACGTCCTGTATGTCGTCTGATGGACTTGCGCTAGAACCCTATTTAGATCTGATCCAAGTCAGGAAG
The DNA here is from genome assembly GCA_037157565.1 of Thalassia testudinum. NCBI lineage: Eukaryota > Viridiplantae > Streptophyta > Magnoliopsida > Alismatales > Hydrocharitaceae > Thalassia > Thalassia testudinum. The sequence continues at coordinate 200,718,449 of JAZHRO010000031.1, forward strand.
AGACCTACCTAAAATCAGATGTCTGACCTTGAAATCAGACGTCTTAAAGTGAACTTCCAGACGTCTGATGCCAGAATTAGACGTCTGATAAGACTTTCAGAACAATTATTGTTCCTGATTTCGGGCTGATTCACTTGGGCTTTGCACCCAACGGCTATGGAAGCTTTTCTAAGACTTCCAAAGCCTTCCTAAGGCCTCTATAAATAGAGGGGAGCCTTTGACACACCAACACACACCTAGAAACACCAAGACACACCTTGCAATACACTTTCAAACCATTTTGTATCTCTCTTGCTCTCTAAGCTCTAGTTCTTCATCTTGAGAGCATCAAGCCTTCGCGCACCCGCTCTCCCGCCGTAGTTCACGAGAGCGAAGTTGCGCCGTCGCGTGGCTCACGCATCCGCGTCGTCGATGCACTCCTTTCAAAGGGAAGCATCCTAATTCCTATAGAAGCTTAGGTTAAAAATTACTTTGTTGGCTCTATAGGATTAGTTGTTTATTTTATCTTTGTTATTTGGTTGGGTATTTGCTTTGCGAATTCCCGTCTCCTTCGTGGGACAAAATCCTTCTCGTGGAGAGAAGGGGTTGAGGAACGCTACCCTCGCACTTGTAGCGTGGTTGTATTTGAGGTTGAATCACCCTCGTTTAAAGTGATTCGTTTAGTGGATTTTGATCAACTTGGTTGATCGGAAAATCCTAACTCGAGAGGGTTAGGTGGTGGTTTTCACCCGATTTGGGTTTCCACCTAAAAATCTTTGTGCCTTTTGTGCGATTGTTATTTTGTGAGATTGTTTATATTTATTTCCACAATTATTATGTCACCCCCTCCTGGTAGAGAATCTACATGTGAGCCACCAAAAATAAATCCACTTGACTCAAAAAAAAGATCTTCTACCTAACCCAAAAGCCGGGGATGAATATACAGGTTACCTTATAACCCCGAGGAGAGAAGTTTCCCTATCCCAATAGATTTTTACTAACGGTCAAGTACGAGCTTTAGATGTGGATTGACCTTTCACTTGGATCCGTTGCATAGAATACAACAAAACTCATTCATGATTATTTGGATTACTAAAGTATTGGATGAAAACAAAAGACATAAATCTCTAGTCAAACTCTTGATAGAAATCTGTTGTGGAGGACCACTTTGCATTTAGTCTTGCATTTGCTAGGAACTAGCAAGATTTAGGCATGGGGGTGTGCTGCACATCAATCATGCAACCTAAAACACCTGAATTGAGATAGATTCTAGCATAATTTCAAGTCAATGCATGTATAAGCATCGTAATTCACAAACTAGTTAGTTTATTAGTCATATAGATAATATCATTTTATGGCCTAAAAGAGCAATGATTTTAATCGCAGATAATTTGAAGCCACAGATGTCAGATCAGACCAGATAGATCTGATCAGAACGATGACGGAAGTCCAATGCTTCCGAAATCGTTCCGATCAGACAACCAGAGCATCATGTGCAGTCCATAGAAGAATGGAGATCATAGAGCCAAAGGACAAAGATCTGAGCCTCAGATGAAGAATCCAACCACACGGATGGATCCGAATCGACGATCGCAATCCAACGACGCAAAAATCAACTCGATCGGAGGTCTACATCACCAGATACAAGGAAAAGATGGATGGTCATGATAATGTCACGTGGCACCATCACAACCACCCCCTCACCACCGCCCCATCTAGGAAGGCCGCACGCATGCTGTGGGTCGTTGTATCTTCATCCAATGGCCACGAGTGCGCCACGTCGCCCGCCTAGGCCAGATCAGAATAAAGATAAACAAACGCATATATATAATAAAAGGTTTGCGTAGCGCGTTGGCTCACACACGTGCACATAGGCACGAGACGTGAGATCGAGCCCGTGTGCTATGAGAAATTGAATCAGCTGCGTGCGAGCGTGCACGAACGCGATGGCGAGATTGTGAGGCCACGTGGCATGATCAGAGCGCGTTGCGGCCGAACGCGCGTATAACGCACGATCCCACGTGTTTTTCAAACAAACACAGCAAGATGCACGCGTTAAGCCATCCGATCAAAAGATCGGACTGCTGACATTGAGGCGGGATCAAGGCTTGAGTGGTGAGAAGGAAAAGATGAAGGCACGGGCAAGGGGGATCCAGAGACGTGCGATCATCATCCGACGATGCACAGTGTGCCACGTATCGCCACCAGAATGAATCCGAGCATAGAAGGCCTTTTCAAGGCTATTTTTAGGCCAAATCAGGCCGTTGATCTCTCGATTAATGGATCTGATTATCTAAGGGGTTGTCGCACAAGATTAAGGGCTGAAATACCCTTTTTGTCCTCCATAAAAGCTATAAAATAAGGCCCAGGGCCCCCCAGTTGAAGGCATCACTTAGAACCTCTTTCTTCCGTCAACTCCAGACATCCCGTCTTCTCTGCAATTCTCTGTCTCCTCTGCAACTCCGCTCTGACTTCATCCCGATGCTCTGGATCTGATGTGTTGCTGCATCTCGCATAAGCATCCCGTAAGCGACGTCGTTTCTCTGCCACTTTCTTCTATCTCTCTCTCTCTCCCTCTCTCTCTTTCTCTCTATCTATCTTTACTTTTTGTATAGTAATTTCTATTATGAAAAACTCTTTATCAATGCAATGAAATATGATCTTATGAATATTTGATGTGTCTCTATACATATATACATATATAAATATCTTGTTAGAACTAGTTTCATTGAAAAGCTTCCGTCAAAAATCGAGATTGCTTCCCTGTGAATGACTCGGTACTCACCGGTTTTACAAATATTATTTGTCGTCATAGTTTCACGCTATACTACAACTAAACAACTTTTAATCACGATCACGAGCCGAATAGTAGTTATGGTGGTGGAGAGGTGCATGGAGTTGGCGCTAACCATGGAGGGATGCCATGGTTTGGCACCACCTAAGGGGGGTTCTAGAACGTGGGTGGGTGGATGGCTGGGATGGGTTGTGGGGGTAGGTGTAGGGTTAGGATGTGGGGGCTTTTGGCTCCAAAGGAGAGGGGTTGCCTATAGATGGCACCAAAAGTAGGGTGGACTAGGTAGCTTGGGTGGACTTAGGGTTAGGGTTATTTGGTGGAGCTATTTAGGTAGGGTTTTAGGGTTAAGTGTTGGTGCCAAGGAGGTGACTAGCTAAGCTATCTTAGTTACTAAGGAGTAGGGTTAGAGGCATTTGGAGCTAGGGTTTTAGGGGAGAAGAGCTGGATGTAGTCATCTTGAGCTGCACTAGAGCTGGTGGCTGCTAAAGAGAGCTGCAAGGAGCTACCTTAGGTGGCTTAGCTTGCCAGTTCTTTGCTAAGTGCTAAGATAAGCTAAGATGAGATGGCTTCTGCTGATGTGAACTGAGGTGAGCTAGGTCTTATATTCCCTGGGAGGACTTAGCTAGTTGGAGTATATAAGGTAACTTAGCTCAACTAAGTTGAGCTAAGTGGAGTCACCGGGAGCTGGACTTGAACTGGCCTGAACTAGTTAAGGTCATCTTCAGCTGACCACGTATAGCTAGTTGATAGTAGTAGCTAGTCCTAGTCAAGTTGAACTTCCAGTGAACTCTTTTGAGCTGGAAGAGTTGGAATGGAGCTGGGATCAACTCTCTTCAACTAGTTTGAGCTGCCATCTAGCTAAGGTGAGTTGAATAGGGCTAAGGTGAACTAGCTGGAGCTACCATTCAGTTGAGATGAGCTGAATGGAGCTAAGGGTGAGTTGATCCAGCAAGAAGGTGCTAGGATCCAGATGGGATGAGTTGAATCTAGCTGGGATTCAACTGAAATGAGCTAGATCTAGTTGCGATTCAACTACTAGGAGCTTCTTCCTTATTTTCTGCCTTCCTAACTGCCAAGATGTGTGGGATCTGACATTCTGCCTAATCCTGACACTTAGATAAATGCATCAAAAATACATTAAAAAGCAATACATGCTTATACCAGGTAATTGTCTAAATGCAACCCAAAAAATCATTTGCAGAGTTAAAACCATAAGAGCTAGATTAATTTTAGGACATAAGAATGATGATAAACTGACGTTGATCAGTACTCTTGGTTTAACTTTTGTCGCCAACTAAACTTTCCCTTGTAAGTAAGCAAACAACAAATAGTAATCCAATACCTTTGACAATTTAGTTCGTAGCTCCTAATTACAAATACTACTTTCAAATTTTTCAAAAGAATACAAGTAGATCTAAATTATACCTTAAATTACTTACAGTTGGTACTGTTATCTGAACTTTATGTAACAAAACTAAATTTGAAGTTTATATAACAAAACTAAAGAAATAAGAAATACTTTAGACCTCAATAAGCCCAGAGCAAGTTAAAACATATGTAAAGACTATGCAAATTTACCCTTTAGAAAAATGAGGATTAACCCTAGCCCTTAAGATTAATAAAAAGAAAGAATTGTCTTATGCTCTAGGTAGCCATGTAGATTGCATCGTAGGTGATGGTATCAAATAATGAGACACATATCCTATCATTGACGTCTTCTGAATTTAAGGTATTGCAATTGTAACAATGTTTGCTGGCAATTATGACATCATGTTCTTTTATTCAATGTGACACATGGGGTTGGGGAGTTTGAAGGAATGTATGGCCATGGCTATTCCAAAGAGGTCACTCCATTGATCCCTGGAGTTGCCACATATCATGTACCCCTCTACCTCCAACAATGCCTTCTCCGACTTGTGTGCCACTACTATCTTCCCTAAATCTGTTGCTTTCCTGTATCATTCAATAAGCCAATTTCAGTAATTCAAACTCCATGGCCTTTCATTTAAGCAATCACTAACAAATGTACCTTTGTGCTTTTTTTCCCTAGATAAAAGAATTTCTGGAACAACCAAGTGCATCCTTGCATCATAAGTTAAGATTACATGTTATGGATGGAGAAAATTAGGCATTCTTTATTTAACAAAGAATAAATGATCACATATGTCAAGCACATAGTTCCATTTGTTTCTGCATCATAGTAGCATTTGATAGCATGATCGGAAAAGTTTTATCTGATTGGAAGACAAATTCTAACAATGGTGGATAGATACTTTTCTTTTGTAAGCATAAATGATGGCTACTCAGTAGCAGTAGTCGTAAGTATTCTATATTTTTGAAAAGTGTCATTTTAAGTATCCTATTCATCTTTAGATGTTTGAAATCAAAGAATAGATGAAGTTGCCACAATTAATGGAATTGCAATTTATTAGGTAAGCACATAGCAAATAAAATGATCGTGATCAAAGTGGCTAAAGAAAGGTTAAGCTATAACATCACTTTTGTTTGACATTCAGAGAAAAGCATTCAATATGATGAAGCATCAAACATGAAATTAATGAGTCCAAGTTATGGATGGAAACAGATTAAGCATAGTTCAGATAAAGGTATCTTTTGCACTAAATTTATTCTTTTGACATTGAATGTATGTACACGAGTAGCAATGCAGATTGGATATGATTTTCCGTTATTGTATGCAAGTAGATCAAATGCATTGGCCACTAGCTAATTCTGCCAATTACCCATCAAGGGAAAGAAGCATCAGACTAACCTGATTGGGGCAGCAAAACCATGTAGTAATAGGCAAGCTCCCATCAAAGAATTTATCCTTTCTATCCCAACCTTCTCACAAACTCATAACACCTTTGCCATTGTAACTTTCTAATCTCATGTAATGAGGGAGGATCTCATGGGGGTAGGAAAATTAAGTGAGGTGGGGTTTGCGTAAAATTCCAATGACCTACTAGGGAAAATAATATAAATCAATCTATTTAGGGTAAATTTTTCTCATTAAGACTAATTAACTTCAAACCTGATCCCTTACGTATACAATTTTGATAAATGAATACAAACAACTTCAAGGTTTCATTGTTATTGTTCGGCATTTAACCAAAATCATGTACTTTCTAACAGGCTTCCATAAGGTAAACTACAGAAGTAGCATCACCTTGCAATAGTCTATCATTGTAATCTAGTTTTTCTTTTCTAACACCTTCTCCCTCACCATGCCTTCAAAAGCTCCTTATATTAACAGAGGCCTGAAATTATAGTCAAATAGTTTGTAGAGAAATGGTGAACCTAGATTGAAGCGGACATGTATCTAATTTTTCTTTTAACATGCAGAAGTCATCCTTGAATCTCTACCAAGTACACTATTCTAACATACTAACCTTAATTTCTAGGAATAGTAGGACAGAGATCGATCTATAAATCTTTCAAAATAGAAAGCCTTAATGGAGGCCACAAAGCTGGAAAATTGCAGCTCACCTAAAGTAGCAAGAAAGTTGAACACGTTATCTACCTCTCCTCGTTACTCTATCTCGATCCGGGAAGGTACCAATAAGGAGCTTTGATCCCAAATGTTACTGTCCAGAGAGCATTGTAAGCAAAAAAAAAGGGGCAAAAAGGTCGAGAATCGAAATCTAACAAAATTCTGAATTAAAGACGAAAAGGAAAAAGAAACCAGCCTTTGCAAGAGCTTGGATTAGAGAATCCGATTCAAATACCCTATTCTTTTCTTCCTCGATTGAAAGGAGAAGCGAAGGCTTTGACCATTTCATATCTCTCGGAGATCGATACAATCACCTTTTGCTAATTTTAACTGAACATGGAAAAACTTGAAATCGGACATGAAAACCTTAGATATATACAACAAATTATCCACAAACTATCACCTCCAATGCAATGAGGATTTGACTTCACGAGCATGCAACAGAAGAATGGACTTCCTTCTACTTCCTCTTCGTCCACCCTCCTCCCCCAACACACCCCCGCCGCTGTCGCAGCACGACTCCTCATCCCCTTAGTCGTAGAGGGGTGCCGAGGCCTCGGCCTACTCGATCGCGGCATGGAGGCTCGCGACCATCACCTCGATGCTCCTCGCCACGTGGAGCCATATCTGCCCTCTAAAACAACTTGCACCACCCTCAAATCCAGTTTTAGCACACGCCTCCTCATTGCCTCAAGCTTCACGTCCTTCTCCCTCAGCAGCCGTTGCGCGAGCTGCAATGCCGCCATGGCCTCCTGGAGCTTTCGCCTCGTCTGCTTCTCCACGATCGCCCGTAGACCCTCGAGATGGAGGCGAACTAGCTCGTCGACCTCGACGTCGATCTCCACTGGATGATGACGAAGTAGGAGAGATCGGAAGAGATCGCGATCGATGTCGATCGAGGGATAAGTGATGGTCGCATCGGTGATGGTGCGCGACAGAGCTTCTCCAGTTCTTGATCGCGGGAGGGCTTGGGAGAGAGTAGGGAGAGAGCGGCAAGGGTCTAGGAATGTGACGATTCGAGGGTTGAGAGGACTTTTATTTGAAAAATTTTCATATTAAGTCTTATATTTTAGATTAATAAATAATAATATAACAACGATTACTCATCGTGATAAAAAAGTAATGACAGCGAATTTTTTCGTTGTTTGATAAGTCTAACAACGAATGTATAAAATCATTGTTATTTTTAAAAGAAATAATAATAAATAATTTAAATTATTGTTATATTTAAAATATATCAATAAATATTGTTAATTATCGTTATTTCTTCGTCATGATATGTACTTTTTATTATAGTATTAGAAGTCAAATATTTACGATTCACATCAAACAAAAAGATTGGTGGAGGCTGCCAAGATAAAGTTAGATGGTGGTAGACTCAAATCCCCTAACTTTGATAGTAAGAGGCACCTATTCGAACATAGACTTACAATTACCTGAGAGGCCTGTGATACAGGGGACATGTTTTCTCCAAATTACCTGCAAGGAGTTCTTGGTTATAAAAAAAAAAAGTATTGAATTAACAATTTAATGTAGTTAATCAAATCCCTTTTTAGGATTAGCATGAAATACCATGGGTAAAAGCATATGCAAAAAATGCAATTATTAATAAACATATAAATAGTTTGTGAAGGATTCGATGAGATATCATTTTCTTTAACCAACAAGATATTTAGTTAACTTTCAGATAGAGAAGAGATGATAATCTTCTCAAGAGTATAATATCGAATTGCTGCTCATGAATTGATAACCACAACTATCTTGCAAGTTAGGACAAAGGATGGCTTGGTGAGATGTGATATGAGAAGTTTTACGACAAAGTCTCCAAATCCAACTAGAATATGAAATAGAAGGCCCTCCACCAAGATCATCTATGTAGAAGAACAAAGGGAGGAGATAATAAGTAGCATTACAAAAGGAGTTTGATAGATAGATTTAAACCATATAGAGCTCAGCATACTAGATAAACTCCATAATCATGTAATTGCATTGTGAATAGGGATTAAAAGAATTGGGTTACTTATTTAAAGGTGTTAGGAGCTTAACAAGGAACTTTATGGAAGGAAGTCAAAAGAAACCATTAGAACATAACATGACTTTTACAATTAATTATGTAGATTTTTTGTCATGTATATACACCTATCCAAAAATTGAATGACATATGTATATGCTGGAGATATATACCTTTAACAAGCTAACAAGATTAGAAGTCACATGTTTACAATTCACATCTAACAACAAGTTGAATGAGGCCGCCAAGGCATGAACAGATGGTGGCGAGCCCACATCTCCAAACGTCAGTAGGAGGGGGAATTCTTTCAAACCCAACCTTGCAATTAGCCGAGAGGCATTTGATGCGGGAGTCATACCTTCTCCAGTTTACCTGCAAGGGGTTTTAAGTTATAAAAAAAAAAAACAAGATTGAATGAACAATTTAATTCATTTAATCAAATCCCTTTCTATGATTAAGATGAAATACCATGGCTAAAATCATATGAAATAAATGTAGTTAGTAATAAAGGTGTAAATGGTTGTGAAGGATTAAATGAGATATCATTTTCTCTAACAAACAAGATATTTAGTCATTAACTTTTATATAGAGAAGAGTTGATAATCTTCTCTAGATTATGCTACCAAATTTATGCTCATGAATCGATAACCAAAGCTATCATGCAAGTTTGGTGAAAGGATGGCTTGATGAGACTGTGATATGAGAAGTTTTACCAGAGTCCAAATCCAACTAGAATATGAAATAAAAGGCCCTCCACCAAGATCATCTATGTAGAAGACAAAAGGGAGGTGATAACAAGTTGCATTTCTAAAGGAGTTTGATAGATAGATTTAAACCATATAGAGCTCAGCATATGAGTGAAACTCCATAAACATCTAATTGCATTATGAATAGGGATTAAAAGAATTGGGTCACTTATTTAAAGGTGTTAGGAGCTTAACAAGGAACTTTATGGAAAAAAGTCAAAAGAAACCATTAGAACATAACATGACTTTACAATTAATTATGTAGATTTTCGGTCATGTATAAACACTTGTTTGAAAAATGAATGACATATGTATATGTTGGAGATATATATACCTTTAATAGGCTAACAAGATTAGAAGTCACATGTTTGCGATTCACATCTAACAAAAAGACGAATGAGGCCACCAAGGCATGATCAGAAGGTGGCGAGCCCACATCTCTTAACTTCATTAGGAAGGGGAAATCATTCAAACCCAGCCTTGCGATTACACGAGAAGCATGCGATGTGAGAGACATATCTTCTCCAGTTTACTGATGAGTCTATAATTATTAGTGTTAATAACATCAATTAGAGTCAATTTCGACGGTACTTGTGCGATAATGACATATTATTATGGGTTTGGGAGCATTGCATGCACATTGCTTGATTTTTACATTTTAATCACTTAAAATCAATGTTTAATGACCATGTGCACAAGTCCATATTGAAACAGGTCTCAGATGAGCGATCAGACCAGATGGATGGATTTGGATCAACGAACGGAGTTCAACAGACTCAAAATCACCTCGATCTGACCTCTGTATCTCCTACATCAAGCCCAAGAAAGATCAATGACCAAGGGGCAATGCGACATCCTTATGGGCTTCGGATAAAAAATCCGACCATACGAATGAATCCAGAGTGACAATCGCAGTCCGGTAGCATGGGAATCATTGCGATTCGAGCACCGTGACATCTCCTACAATAGAAAGAAGATGGACGGCCTAGATGGTGCTACGTGGTGCCATCTAGGTTGCCCAACGTCGGCCATGAATGCCCAGCACTGGCTCCTCTTCATCCTCATCATCAAATCTCGAGCGTTGGATAAAATCCAACGGTTGAGAAGCCACCTGCACAGCATGCCTTTGGATCCTCCTCGTGACCATTTCAAGGGCATGGCATGGTGGTCCAAAGAGGAGTTCTCAAGGAGAAGGCGCGGGTTCAAATCCCCACGATCCCCCCCTCAAGCTCAATTGGAGCAGCACACGCATGCACAGCAAGTGCGGCACGGTAGCAAGGCACGGTGCACAGCGTGCTCCAACGCATGCACACGCAACATACCACGTGCGATTCGTGGAGGTAGTTGGAGTGTTGAAGGCGTGAGGGATTGGGGCAAGGGTGATGGATGCGGCAGGTCTTTAGCAACATTTTGAATGTTGCTATTGACCCAATGATGAATTTGAGCCCTTTCCTCAACTAAAAAAAGGGCCTTACCCCTCCCATTTGTACTAATCTTCTACCCACGAGTTCCCACCACCTTCTAGAGCTCCAAGCAAGGTAATGTAAATATGTTTATATCACATAAATCATCTATTTTTGTGTGTTCTTAGGCAAATAGTTGCATTATACATTATAAATATTGCATAACACGCATCATCATGCATTTAGGATAGATTGTATAAAATTTTGGTTAATTTCTCCTTATTATGATCTGATGGTAGGGTGACATTTAATCGAGGCCTCGGATTGAAGATCCAACCGTATAGATCTGATCAGGGTGACGATTGGAGTTCAACGACTCCAAGATCGCCCCGATCGAACTTCCATAGCATCAGATGCAATCTGGGAAAGATCATAGGTCAAGGGGCCAAGATGGTGTAAATTCGTACATCAGATGACGAATCCGACTGCACGGATGAGTTTGGATCGACGATCGCATCCCAACGACGTAAAAATTCGTCCAATCCGACATCTGTGGCACCATCTACAAGACACAAAAGATGGACGACCAAGATGGCACCGCGTGGTGCCATCTCAGTCGCCTACATCGGCCAAAGGCACCTGCTCCCTCTCTCTACTCAATCGTAAGATTAAATCTAGGCCGTTGGATCTTGATCCAAAGGCCATGGGTGCACGTGCATTGGATGGAAACTTGATGATGTGGCAGCCTTGGCGCATTGGTCACACACCCACGAGTGAGACAGAGGTCGCGGAGTCGAGCCCCTGCATGCCTCAAATTGAGCGTAAGCGCGGGCGTGGCCAAATTCCACCGTCGGATTTGGATCGTGTGACAGCGGGGGCCCCACATGGCTCGATGGATGAATGCTAAGCATGTACGTGCGCGATGACGTGAGATCCAACGCACCGTCGCACGCATAGGGTGCATGATGAGGAGGCGGGCGCGATGAACTCTAAGATGTCCGATCTTGCTATCGGACAGCTGAAAGTGCTTGTTCGTGCACGGGCATTTTGAGCATGGGGAGAGGAGAAGGCGTGGCAAGTGCACGTCAATAAGCCCACGTTCAGGACTTTAGTGACGCTTAAATCCATCACTAAAGGCCCTTACATTAATGTTTTTAACTTGAAATGACGTAATTGCCCCTTTAAACCTCACCTATAAATAGCCCTACGACCCCTACATATTTCTCATCCCTTCCTCTCTTCTCTCACCTCCTCTAAAGCTCTAAGAGCTTGCTCCAAACCCGGGATGCTCCTCTAGAGTTAAAAATATAATTTTTCCACCTTCTCATCCTATTCGTGGAGCATTTTGCGATTGTCTTCTCACCGCCATTTAGGAAGCGGATCCCGCTGTGACGTCACCCTACCCTGTCCTCCGTCATTCATCTTTGTTCTCCTTCGTCCCGCATCTCACCATGTTCTTCCAAGCGCTCTGTCAACATGGCTCATCCTCCAAGCAGCCGTCGAGGAGGATAACTTCTCTCCACCTTCTCTTTTATTGCTTTCTAGTGTAGATTTCCTTCTTTTTAGTGTAACGAGTAGTTGTATTAATTAGTTGTAATAGGCATCATTTTGTGGTTATGAAATATTTGTTTATTCTATCTCTATTTTGTCTTTATTTGTAATATTCTCTCTCTCTTCTATTCATTATTCTTTAAGTAGATAGCTAGTTTTGATTCAATTCGACCAGTTAATCTGCTTCGTGACAATAAAATAAATGTAATTTTTTAATCAAACGTTTGCCACCCTATGTTCGACTTGGAATTTCTTTCGAGTTTTGGTAAAATTTATCTGTTGATGGTTTTTCCTTGCAAATCACACTACAATGATGAGTTTTCAAAACTCAACTCTATTTGCGATAATTTTTTGATTCAACATTTTGGCGCCATTGTCGGGGAGGTGATGCTCTTTGATTTTTCACATTTTCCCACCTTACTTATCTTTTACCTCACTTGTCTCCTTTCTTATTGTAATTACAGGTACTCTCTCGAGAAGGGCAAAAGCGATAGATTGGAGTAAAGTGCTATTAATGGGTCTATAAGTTTACCCCCACCTCCCCACCCACTAGATTTCATTCCATCACTTAATAATACAAACCCTAATTAACCTTGGAGATTGCATAAACTCTATGGGTAGTTTTGATTATTTATTTGTCACCTCCACCCGCCTCACCCTCCGCTTATATAAAGAAAAAGTTTAAAAAAAATCTCACAGAAATACACAACCTCTTTTGATTCTTCATACTCAACCAGTAACCCGATCTTTGGGACCGGTACACTCACCAACACATAATTGAGTAGAAATCAGATTAGGTAATCACTTGTGTGACTAATTAAGTGGTGCATCAGGCCAATTATTTGAGTTGTTTGGGCTGCACCACTTCAACTAAAAAAAACTCATCAAGTAGCTACCATATAGGTTCAACTTTTAGGGATTTACCAGGCACTCCACATTCTTTTAAGCTTTAAAGGAAAATAACTTCACCTGTGATTTCAAAACCTGGTGTGCCAACTGAACTTGATTGAATACACCTAAAGTTGAATCCTAAAAGCTACTAAGCAAGATTTAAACCCTAAAATTCATCACATCCAAAAATAATCTTGCTTGAAAACCATTGGTTGTGCATGCACACACATATCAATCAATCATTAACGGAAGAACCCAGATAAAGGGCCCATTACATTCCAAAACACATTCAAACATAACCCTAATTAAAACAGAATAGATGTTGGCCTTAAGGATTGGACTCACTCTTCAGAGCCCAGATCAAGATTATTTTTAATTAGTCTGTTTCTACTATTCAACCTGATGTCTAGGTAGGGAAGCAAAATCAAACGATCATGGCTAGGTGATACTCTAGGAATCGGACGCGCAAGCCAAAGGAAGAACCTTCTCCCTAGCCCCTCCCTCTAACTGGTTGGACTGACTGGAAAGAAGTAGATCAAATCGTTTCTTCATCTTAAGACAAGTTCTGGGAGTCTGTAGGTCTTTAGGCTAGCACACTTAAGAACATGTTTGATTGTTTCTATTACAAGGCACCTTTCTTCCTCTCGTTCTGTCATGAATCCTTCCACATCTTATTTGCACTTCCACTCCTACCCTCCTACCACTACTTATTCTGGAAATGATTATTATTCCAACCAGACTTATTCCTATCCATCTTGTAGTTGGGATAATCCTAATTGGGGATATAGTTCTGGACCTCTGTGCTTAGGGTCTAACCCTAGACACCATGATCTTGATTCTTATCCTTCTCCGAGCTACATCGATTATAGATCACTGCCCTCATTTGGACAACCTAATATGATCTGCAATCAAGAAGGATATGTTGATCCTTGCTCTTCCCTATATTACATTGCATATATTTCATCACCTCTTTATGGACAACCTAAAATGACCTATTATCAGGAAGGGTACCAACAACCTCAATTCCCTGACTCCCCCAGATTGAACCCAAACCCACCCAACCCTGAACCAAACCTTTTGGTTCAGGTGAACAAGGTCTAAGATAGGGTGTTGGCTAACTTAAGGAATACCATTCAATCTTTAGAAACTTAGCCAACACCTTACCTTGAAGAATTGGATCCTTTGATTAAAATGATTGATGATCTTAATAAATATTTGTTGGATTGGCTCTAGGATGTTAAGGATAAGGACCTGGGTGAGTATTTACTTGGGAAGTTATCGAAATTGGAGATGAGATTTGTGATTGCTCTAGTCCAATCCTGGGAAGATTCCCAGAATGAACCCCTGACAGGAGAGCTGATGTCAGAATCCGCTTAAGCACCTATAGGGGGGACACATTTTATGAGACCAGAGTTGACCAGGTTGTTCTAGAGCAATCAAATAAGGATGAATTGATTTCTTCACATGAGATCCCTGAGTCGAGGTATGGGGAAACGTATGTCTCCATGGAACAAAATGTGATTAATGATTTTGAGACATACATTAATGTGGATTTAGAATTCTTTGATTCTGAAGGTGAAGAATCATTATGTGAAGTCTCACCTAAACTTGAGGAAAATAATTTTAGTAAGACAAATGGGACACGGAGTATGATAAATCATTTGACGGCCCATTAACTGAGGAAGTTGATCTTGTTGGGGCTTGCATGGCAGATTCAGATCCTCATTTTCTGAAGGATTCAATTCAATGTCCCGATCCTCAATCACACCCCATTGAGCTTACCGACGAGTTTGATTTTGAGATCACTAGACCCAAGTCAATTCTGATTCAACAACAAATCTTGGACTTGGGCACTTTAGATGGGGTAATTAATATGCAGGAGGTCCCAAAATTTGAAATTCTGAATGAGGAGGATAGGAGTGCAGAAATCAATTCCGGATGAATCAGAATACTAAGTCTAAGGATTCTGATTTGTTTGAAATTTCCAACCTTCTACCAGGACCCTTACGACATTTGTTCTGAGGATGTGCAACCCAAGCACAAATTCATTGATTATCCTTTTGGGCTTAATTTCTCTATTATCCAACTTTTTGGACTTGGATTGCATCCTCACAAATCACAGGCCTGACCCTTCTTTCATGCTGATCGTAGGTTTTGGATAATTTTTATCTAGAACCTTAGATATACTTGACCATGGGGTATGGGTTTGCATCACAATTTGGTCCACATCTGTGGACATCTGCTGGCAGGTCTTAAGGTGAATCTTTTTATCCTGATTCTAACCTACACCTGTGAATTCTTTATTTCTTCTTTGTATAGTGTGCCTAGTTGAAGGTACTAAATTCAGCACATATACAGTTTCTTTTCATCTCGAAGTTGACCTGTTATTCACACAATTCAGGTGCTTTCTACTCTACTCCACTCCTTTTTATGTCTTTTTAATATAATGAGGATATTGTATTAGATAGGCATGGAGGGGTGGATATCATTATCTGAATCATCTTGTTAGCTCCATAGATTCTTTTTATTTTCTCATTATTTCTGAAAAGAAAATTTGTGGAATTAGGAAAGAGAACATGGACTTTAGAAATTTTTCAATCTTAGTCAATAAAATTGTATGACTTGAACACTATGACCCTTCAAGTCTTCAAGCTTAATCAGCCTGGGTGTCCACTAAAATGTGGACTTGTTTCTTGAGTACTTGCCATTTTAAATTCAAATTTTAATTGGTTAAATAAGTTGGGGTGATAAATACATGACTTATCAACCTGCCCTCTAATTTGAGGGAACTTTAAGTCTAAGTATCTGCACACTTTTCGCACTGACTCGTTGTTCAGTAGTTTTTATTGAAATTGGGTAGCTAATGAACCTTCTAAGGAAGTATGGCTGGCAAGTCATTGTGGGTAATAGCCCATTGGTAGGTTGTCTAGAGCCCAGTCACACGGCCATTCTTTTCCTACTCTCTTTAGGTAAATCTTAGATCAGGGAAGCCACCTACTTAAAGAAAGAAAAGAAAAAGAAAAATGTCCAAAAAGAAAAGAAAAAGAAATAGAAAAGGAGAAAAGAAAAGAAAAAAAAAAGAAATAAGCCACACTTCACAACACAAGTAGAGTTGGCAAGTTATCGTGGGTAACAGCCCATTAGTAGGTTGTCCAGATCCCAGCTCACCAAAATGCACATATAATTCCTAAACACTTAGGAAAAAGCAGAGAAGTAGAATAAACCAGGGAGATATACACTGGGTTCGCCCTTGTGTTGACCCCACAAAAATAAAAGTAGGGAGAAAGCTACCAGTCGAATAGATACACCTTTAGGTAGAATTTTTTTTCAAGGTCACCTAGAGGCGTAGAAACCCGAAGCCCATTCTAATCATCAATCAGTGAGTCTATCACATTTCACACATAAAGATGCTTAGAACTTAGGGTTCTCTTCGAGTCTTAGGTTGGTTGAGTGGCTGTAGAAAGCACCCTGAAAGCCTAAACTCAAAAATCCAAAATAATTAGAAAAGAAGAAAAAGAAGAAAAAGATCCTTCTTTGAATAAGGTGAGGACTTGAGGTGGTTTGCATTTTGGCAGACACTTGGGCACTGTTGTGTCTCTGTAGTTTAGGACATAGTTGAAATCTCTAAGTGTTGAAAAATAACTATTGCCCAAGAAATCTAATATAATTCTCTTATAAATAGCATGTAGTTTTGCTAGGGCTAGCAAAAGATAGGCATGGAGGTGTGATGTAAACATGTTTATATCACATAAACCATCTATTTTTGCCTGTTCTTAGGCATATAGTTGCATTATACATTATAAATATTGCATAACATGCATCATCATGCATTTAGGATAGATTGTATAAAATTTAGGTTAATTTCTCCTTTTTATGATCAAGTGATAGGGAGACATTTAATTGGGGCCTCATATTGAAGATCCAATCGTACGAATCTGATCAGGGAAATGATTGGAGTTCAACGACTCCAAGATTGCCCCGATCGGACTTCGTAGCATTAGATGCAGTTCAAAAAAGATCATAGGTCAAGGGTCCAAGATAGTGTAAATACATATATCAGATGACAAATCTGACCACACGGATGGGTTTGGATCAACGATTGCAGCCCAACGACATGAAAGTTGGTCCAATCCAACATCCGTGGCACCATCTACAAGACACAAAAGATGGTCGACTAAGATGGTGCCACATGGTGCCATCTCAGTCACCCACACCAGCTAAAGGAGGCCACTTGATTGCGCAACAATCATAGGTCTTAATTCACCTAGATTAAGCTAGGACTTAGCATAAGTTAGGGCTATTCATGCATACATAAGCATTATCTGCATCTTTACTACTTTACTTTAACTATGCATAAAATAATGTTATAATGTGCTGATTAAGTATATTATGTCGATTGCAGGCAATAAGCAGATCTAGAGTTGGATCTGGAGCAGGATCTGAAGCTGGATCTGAAATAACGGGAGTTGTAATAGAGCTGGAGTAGAAGGCCTAGTTTAGATATAGGAATAATAATGTAAGGGAGTTAAAGGTTTGCTATGCTATTAAGTAGAAATAAGGCAGCAAAATGAGAAGAGCTTAGGTCCATCCTAGCCCTAGGATAGCCTAGAGACCTCCCTAAGCCTTAGCCACCCTTAGATTAGTTCACAACACCCTAGGAAGCCCTAAAACCCTAGTTCCAACCCTTATCTAGACGTTCAGATAAGTTATAGGATGTCCAGGACACTTAGCCATCTCCCGCACACCTCAAACCCACTTCTGCAGTGTTATTGGATGTCCGGATACTTTGTTAGATGTCCAATTTCTGCAGAGTACCCAAAACAGAACCCTGATTTCCCCTTGACTCAAATTGGACGTCCAAAACTGAAGTCTGGACTTCTGATTTTTGAGTATAAGTTGTCTGATCCTATTATTGGATGTCTGATGCTAGTCTCCAGTCCCTGTTTTGAGATTCAAGTCTTGATCTTGGATCTCTAGCTCCCTAGACCTAATCCCAACCCCATAGGAACCTAAATTAAGGTGTCCTAACCCTAGTACATCACCTCTAGACCTACCTAAGGACCTAATTAAGTCATCACCAAACCCAATTGACTTAGATCAAGTCAATTACCTTCATCTAAGTCAATTGGACTCATTGAGTCCAATTGAGCGTAGATCTCAACCCACACAAGTTTAATTGGACTTGGTGAGAGTCCAATTGACCTAAACCCAACCTAATTGAGTTATTCCACTCTTAATTAAGATTCACACTCATTCAATTAAACTTATGTTAAGTTTAATTGCATTTTCCCCTTAGCAATTAGGGTTTGTAACCCTAATTCAAGACCTACACCTACCCAAACCCCCTAGGACCTAACCTAAGCCACCTAGACACATAGAGCACGACCACACACACACACACACACACACCCATTCACGCACACACTTCTCTAGAATTCTCTAGAGCTCTTGAGATGGCGCCACCTCTTGGTTGCCAAATTTAGCAACCAAGAGGAATTCAAATTGAGATCCACAATTCCTGGATCTCAAAGACCATCTCCACCCACATGTGGCTGGCCACTCTTGGATTCTCTCTAGAGAGTTCTACACCTCTCTAGAGAGAAGCCATTGGGTATATAAAAAGAACCCTTGGGCCGCCACGCACCCCTATTCACTTCCTTGGCATTCATTCCACTTAGGCTAGCCACTCCCATCTCCACTCCACCTCCACGAGTTGAGCACCACCATGGAGGCCACCATCTCCATGCTAGGAAGTTGGATCAGCTCCCCAATCTATCTCCAAGGGTCGGCCTAAGCTCCATTGGCTGCCCCTCCTTCCTCTCTCAGCCATTCAAAGGCCATTGGAGACCACCTCCGAATGGCCTTCCTTCTGCTAGATTAGTAGCTTAGCTCTTCGTATATTTATTGCTTTTATTTACTGCTTAGTAGTGTAGTCTTACTTCTCCCCCAATGATGCATGTGAAATCCCCTCATCGATTCTTGTATGCGATCATTTTCTAGTAGCTAGGTTTAATTTTCAAGCATTTATGTACAAGCTTTCCTCTACATTTTATGTTGCAAACAACTCTCCCGCTGAATGAATGAAAAATGCTTTATTATATATATTTGTCTCTATATGTTTGAAATCACCATGAGCTTAATAATTGTCATTCTTTTTGTGTGATTCAAGTTGCCTGTTTCCAATTCCTAATATTCTTGCAACTAAGCATGTCATACTTAAATACATAATAATTACGAACCGACATGCGATTCTAAACAAAGTAGAGTAAGATCGGTTTCAAAAGTAAAAGCAACGCCTCCTAGAGATGAACGACCGGGACTCAAGTCTTGTTATTTTTACAAACTTAATTTTTGATGAATGTTTTTACGCGACTATATTACGATTCTGACAACTTTCAAATGTACGACAACGGATCCTGTCATCGCTCCCTCTCTCTCCTCAATCGTGCAATCAGATCTGGGCCATTCGATCTTGATCCAACGGCCATGGGCGCACGAGCATTGGATGGAAACTCGATGAAGTGGTGACCTTGGTGCATTGGTCACACCCCCACGGGTGAGACAGAGGTCGCAGGGTCGAGCCCCCACGCGC
The DNA here is from genome assembly GCA_037157565.1 of Thalassia testudinum. Classification (NCBI taxonomy): domain Eukaryota; kingdom Viridiplantae; phylum Streptophyta; class Magnoliopsida; order Alismatales; family Hydrocharitaceae; genus Thalassia; species Thalassia testudinum. Next base: position 200,737,906 of record JAZHRO010000031.1, read on the forward strand.
CTTAAATTGAGCGCAAGCGCGAGTGCGGCCAAATTCCACCATCGGATTTGGATTGTGTGGTAGCGGAGGAGCCATGTGGCATGACGGATGAATGTCGAGTGTGTACGTGCATGATGATGCACGATCCAATGCGCCATCGCACTCATAGGGTGTGCGATGAGAAGGTAGGTGTGATGCACTCTAAGCTGTCCGATCTTACGATCAGATGGTTGAGAGCACTTGTTCATGTGTGGGCATTTTGAGCATGGGGAGAGGAGGAGGCGCGGCGAGCGCGCGACACTAAGTCCACGTTCAGGGCTTTAGTGACGCATAAATCCGTCACTAAAGGCCCTTACATTAATGTTTTTAACTTGAAATGACCTAATTGCCCCCTTCAAACCTTATTTATAAATATCCCTATGGCCCCCACATATTTCTCATCCCTTCCTCTATTCTCTCACCCCCTCCAAAGCTCTAAGAGCATGTCCCAAACTCTCGATGCTCCTCTAGAGTTAAAAATATAATTTTTCCACCTCATCCCGTTCGTGGAGCATTCTATGGTTGTCTTCTCACCACCGTTCAAGAAGCGATCCTGTTGCGATGTTGCCTTGCCCCATTCTCTGTCGTCCATCTTCATTCTCCTTCATCCTGCATCTCACCACGTTCTTCTAGTTGCTCCGTCAATGTGGCTAGTCTTCCAAGCAGCCGTTAAGGAGGATAACTTCTCTCCACCTTCTCTTTTATTGCTTTCTAGTGTAGATTTCTTGCTTTCTAGTATAACATGTAGTTGTAGTGATTAGTTGTAATAGACATCATTCTATGGTTATGAAATATCTATTTATTCTATCTCAATTTTATTTTTATTTGTAATATTCTCTCTCTTCTATTCATTATTCTTTAAGTAAATAGCTAGTTTTGATTCAATTCGACCAGTTAATCTACTTCATGATAATAAAACAAATGTGATTTTTTAATCAAACGTCCGCCTCCCTGTATTCGACCCGGAATTCCTTTAGAGTTTCGGTAAACTTTATCTGTTGACAGTTTTTCGTCGCAAATCGCACTACAATGGTGAGTTTTCAAAACTCAACTCTATTTGCGATAATTTTCTGATTCAACACAAGGTCTTAAGGTCGCTGAGCCATCGACAGAAGCTCCTCCATCGCCGTGGCTGCCTTGATGCCATCTTCATCCTTGTTCTTAGTTTTATTTTATTTTGTAGTGTAGTTCATGTCTTTTATTTTGTTAAGCATTCATCTATATTGTATTGATTACAACATTTGATGATATATTTTCGATACATTCTTCTTATCCTGATCATGGATTTCTAACTTTCTCTCTCTCTCTACCATTATCTCTCCCTCTCTCTCTTTTTCAAATTGCTTTTCAAGCAAACAAATGACATATTTTTGTGACACGAAAGCAAAAAAGTGATTCCTATTATTTCCTCCTTGTGTTCGATACTTGGACTCACATCCAATTCTTTATTTAAAATTGACGTCGTAAATGTGCTACAATGAATGGTTTTTACACAAACGCGTTAGTGAATGTCAGTTTTTGGTGCTGTTGCCAGGGAGGCAACGGATCTCTTATTTGCTTTCATTTTCTTGGCCATTATACATATTTTTGTTATCTAACTTGCTATTCTCCTTGTTCTTGTGGTTGCAAGACCTCGTGCATAGGTAATGGGAGGAGAAAGAGTCAAGTTGGATCAAAGGAAGCACAGGAAGAAGTCCACCATCAACCCAAAGGCTTGATCTAGTCTTCCCATGATCCAAAGGTAACTTCTCATCCTTAGACCAAGAAAATGGTGGTGTTCTAAAAAAAAACTCTCTTTTGTTTGTCTAAGAAAAACACCAACACCAAGTCTTCAACCCGTTAACTTCGAAAAATCATTTTCTGGACTTGGGTTGAGGACATGATTCAAGGACCCTAAACACTTTTAAAAATTTGATAAAAATCTCAGAGGTGCTACTTCTAGTAGGCAAACTCCCCTTCAAATTTTAGAGCCAAACATCTTATGGTTTGGCCATGGGAAATTTGCTACTGGAAGTGCGCAAGGTTGTCCCATGTTTTGGTGATCTCTAGGGTGTTCTTACTACTACGAACTCCACGTAGCTCGGATTTGTGAGAAATTTATATTTCTAAAAAGATTGTGAAATTCTCTACACTTCATCTGAAGAACACTTTTACATCTAAAATCAATTTGTGCTTGTTCTGATCAAGATATTAAAGTTGTGCACTGATCTAGAAGTTCTGGATAGTTTACCCCCTCTTGGAAAAATGTTAATTTGGGTGGTCTATCGACTGCAAAAGATTTTGAAATTAATTTTGTTGGAAAGTTCATTCAATTCTGGTTAGGATAGAGTCATTACTTGTTTTGATTAGACCCTTATGGATAGAAATCTTTAAAATGATTCACTGAATAGAAGCTGCACACTCTAGGATCTTCCACACTAGGGAGTTTTTGATTTTATAGACACACAAAAGGCCTTAAAGAAAATCAATCTTCACCAACCGTGTGCCTATACATTTGTGTCATGTTTGAAGGTGTAAACAACTGAAAACTTGAAAAGCCATTAGAGCAAGATTTAAATCCTAAAAATCACACATCTTAATCTTGCTTGCTAAGGAACACTTGTTTTGGCATCGGATCCTTACACCCAATTGTGCACACTATTTCAACTGGAATTTTAAGGGCATTAACCCCCTTAACACCCTTCACTTAATCCTTGAGAATAAGCATTGACCTAGTCCTAAAAATTAAGTAGACGTTGGCCCTAGGAATCATTGAGTTCATTTCAGGGTATTTTCCTAAATGCAGAGTGAATTAGTGATGTCTACTTGCTCCAAAAGGTGCTGAGTTGGGAGGCTCGATTGTCAAATGACTTAAGCAAGCCAGGGTTTTGCATAATTAGTATCCTTTGGGATATGCTCCCCCTGCTTCGCCCTCCCAACTCTACCACCTTCGGGAGTAAGGACAACATCGAATTCCATGTGGTCAGAATCTACTTCTAAGGCGTAAGTCGCTTAGGTCTACACTATAGGGCCTAGATTTGTTTGCTTGGTTGTGCACACACCATTCTCTCATCTGTTCTTCTCTCATCCCTCCACTTCTTCCAAACAATGGATTTCCATGCCTATCCTTCCTTCCCAAGCTATCCCCAACATGATTTGTATTACAACCTAAGTAGACTGTATCCACAGTTTACTTGGGGCAACCATTCGCCTAGTTGGGGATATAATCCAGGACCCAAGTATCTAGAAGACCCTTCTTATCCCAACTATCCCAATTTCACTCAACCTACACCAACTTCCTATTGGGATACATCCAACCCAACAACCCAGGGTTACGATCCAAACGTTGGGGATCCTTACCTTGATTCTCCTTATGATGGCTCTTCTTTTAGGTCCTACCCACCCACTAATCAATTTGATAGGACCTACACTCTAGGAGAACACCAAGACCCCTACCCTTCCCAGGACCATAACCAAGATAGGTCATCTGAATTCAAGGATCTCTCCTACTTGACTTATGGATTGGAAGGGATTCTAGAAAAATGGAAATCAAAGGATGATCATAAACTTAGGCAAATCAAGAATGATCAAACCTTGCTTTGGACCCTTGATGAGGAATCTAATTGGGAGGAAGACTTAGAATCTCAATTATTCTGGAGCAAGACTAAATAGAAAATGGTGCCTCTTGAAGAATTGGACCCCAAAAATGATAGAATAGAGGACCCACCTAAGAATCTAAACCCCAGTACGGATTCTAGTACATATCCTCAACTATACCCTCTTAACCTGAATTTGAATGCTAAGGAGGAAATCCAAGGAAAACCTAATGACACTCTGTCAATTCTTGATAACCTTCAGTTGGAGTTATATAGACTTAATCAAGAATTAATTAAGGGGAAACAAGCCATGATGGATATGTTCCATCAATTGGATGAAGCGGGTCAACAAAAAGTGATGAAAGAAACTTCTTTCTCTGAAATAATGGAACAAGGCCCCGTGATAATTGATTAGACCACACCAAGTTTCCCTAAATAGGTGTAGTCCACTATCAACACTTCCCTAATGTTGGAAAACATTGAGGACCCTTTGGAACACAAACATGTAGAAAATAAGGATGAATCTAAAAATTTGAATGATAAGATCGGGGTTGATATCCCATAATTTAATGATAATAATTTAGTAATAGCAACATCAAGATTTGGGGATGGGGAATCTAACTCTGAACACCTTGATTATGAAATACTTAAAGACCCCATCATGGATTTAAAGGAAAGGCGAAGGGAAGAACTGTGGTATGTAATGAATGATGAAATTAGCTCCATCACAAGTCCTTCCCTATTGATTGAATATGATTTGGAAGAGATGGATAGGATCTTAGGCTCCAATGGCGATGAGGAATTAGACAAAGAAATCATGATTGAGGATGGGAAGGATTTTCACTTTGATCAACTCGAATCAATCATGATTGATCAAACACATTCTTTTGTAGCTAACCCAAGTCTCAAAAGTATTAATGTAACCAATGTGGAATTGGCTAAACATTTGGAGTCCAAACTTTCAGAAGAAGAAGAGAACATTTTGTTGAAATCAAGTTTGTGGATGGACACTGAAATGAACCCCCCTGAGGATAACAAAATCGATGAAGGAAATGTTGACTGTAGGGGTCCTGAGTTGATCAAACCATCAACCTTTTATCAGGACCCCTATGACCTTCATGACCTAGATCTAGGGAGGAATAAAAACCTTATGATTCATCATCACATCAAACCTAATTTTCTAAGGGCAAGAACTACTTCTTCCGACAATCTAAATGTTTGACTTTATGCATTAGGGTTACATCTGTTCACACAAACTTCTACTTTGCATGCCCAAAGACTAAGAGAGGAATAGACACGGGCATGCATGTTACATCAATTGCAGAGTTCCCTTCTGTTAGGGATGGGACTCCACCACAACCTAGTCCGCATCTGCGGACTTCAGACTCTGGGTCTGGCTGATTTTGTTTTCACCTTCTTAACCCAGACCATTCAAGTAATTAATCCTTTCTTGTCTGTGTACTATGCCTAACTGAAGGCACTAAACTCAAAGCTTCCTGGGAGGCAACCCTGAGGATTCAAGTTGACCATATTAGCTATTGAAACTTAGGTGATTTCTTTCTTCACTCCATTACATACATTTATTTTTTAATGAGGATATTATCCAACTTAGGCATGGGGGGTGGTAATTTGTTTGTTCTGAGGATATTTTTTCATCTTGAATTATTTTAAAAAAAATTAAGAAAAGAAAACTTAGGTATTAGAAGCTTGTCGACTCTAGGAAATGATGCGTTAGAGACCTGATCACTTAGATTCTTCAAGTTATCGGACTTAATCAGTCTGGGTGTTAACTAAAATGTGGACTTAGTCTCGAGTCCTTGCCACCTTAATGTATATTAATCTGGTCAATAAAGTAGGGTGATAATTATACGACTTATCAACCTACCCTCTAATTTGGGGGGATTTTTATTCTAAACAACTACACACGTTTTGCACTGACTCACTCATCAGCGGTTCTAACAAAAATTTGGTAGCTAATGAACCTTCTAGGGTGTATGGCTGACAAGTTGTCATGGGTAATAGCCCATTGGCCAATTGTCCAGAGCCTAACCACAAGACCATTCTCTTTTATTACTGCCTTTAGGTAAGTTTTAGATCAGGAAAGCGACCTACTTAAAATATATATATATATAGAGAGAAATAGAAAAATAGAGAAAGGAGAAAAGAAAAAGAAGAGAAATAAGCCACACTTCACCGCACGAGTATGGCTACCAAGTTGTCAGGGTAACAGCCCATTGGCTGGTTATCTAGATCCCAGCTCAAAAAATGCACAAGAATTCCAAAACACTTAAGGAAGAAGTGAGGAAGTAGCATAATTTGAGGAGATATACACTGGGTTCACCCTTGTGTTGAGCCCACAAAAATAAAAAGTTGGGAGAAAGCTACCAGTCAGATAGATACACCTTTAGGCAACATTTTCTCTTTCGGGTCACCTAGGGGCGTAGAAACCCAAAGTTCATTTTAATTACTGTTGAGTGAGTCTATCACTTTCACAATAAGATGCTTAGTACTAAGTGTCCTTTTGGAGTCTTGGGTGGGTTGGGTAGCCATAAAAAGTTATCCCGAAATCCTCAACTCCAAAAATAAAAGAAAAATTAGAAAAGACGAAAAAGAAAAAAAATATATATATAGTTGCTTCTGTATAGAATAAGGTGAGGACACAGGCGGTCGGCATTTTGGCAAGCACCCAGGCACTGTTGAGTCTTAGTGAGTTAGGTTCTTAGTTGAAATTTCTTCCAATCGACAAGCAACTTCTACCTCAGCGATCAATTCCTAATTTTAGTTGTAAATAGCATTTAGGTCAAACCTTGCTAGGGACTAGCAAGGGGTGGGCATGGGGGTATGATGACTTTACAATTATTAGTGTTAATAACATCAAGTAGAGTCAATTTCGAGGGCACATGTGCGATAATGACATATTATAATGGGCTTGAGAGCATTGCATGCATATTGCTTGATATTTACATTTTAATTGCTTAAAATCAATGTTTAATGACCATGTGCACAAGTCCGTATTGAAGTAGGCCTCAGATGAGCGATCGGACCGTACGGATGGATTCGAATTGACGAATGGAGTCCAACGGACTCAAAATCACCTCGATCCGACCTCCGTAGCTCCTACATCATGCCCAAGAAAGATCAATGGCTAAGGGGAATGCGACATCCTTACAGGCTTCAGATGAAAAATCCAATTGTATGGATCCAGTGCGAAGATCACAGTTCGACAGCACGGGAATCATCATGATCTGAGCATCGTGGCATCTTCTACAACAGAAAGAAGATGGATGGCCCAGATGTCGCCACGTGGTGCCATCCAGGCCACCCAACGCCAACCATGAATGCCCAGCACAGGCTCCTCTTCATCCTCATCATCAAATCTTAATCGTTGGATCAAGATCCAAAAGCTGAGAAGCCACCTCCACTGCATGCCTTTGGATCCTCCTCGCAACCATTTCAAGGGCATGGCATGGTGGTCGTAAGAGGAGTTCTCAAGGAAAGGGCACAGGTTCAAATCCCCGTGACCACCCCCTCAAGCTCAATTGGAGCAGCACGCACGCGCAACAAGTGCAGCACAGCACCAGCGTTAGCAAGGTTCGGTGCACAGAGCGCTCCTGCGCATGCACGCGCGACATGCCACGCAGGGCACGTGGAGGTAGCTGAAGCGTTGATGGCACGAGGGCGGGGGCAAGGGTGACGGATGCGGAGGGTCTTTAGCAACATTTTGAATGTTGCTATTGACCCAATGACGAATTTGAGCCCTTTCTCCAACTATAGAAAGGGCCCTACCCCTCCCATTTGCACTAATCTTCTACCCACGAGTTCCCACCACCTTCTAGAGCTCCAAGCAAGGTCTTGAAGTCGCCGATCCACTGACGGAAGCTCCTCCACCGCTGTGGCTACCTCGATGCCATCTTCATCCTTATTCTTAGTTCTATTTTATTTTATAGTGTAGTTCATGTCTTTTATTTTGTTATGCATTCATCTATATTGTATTGATTACAACATTTGATGATATATTTTTGATACATTATTCTTATCTTGATCACGGATTTCTAACTTTCTCTCTCTCTCTCTCCCTTTATCTCTCCCTCTCTCTCTTTTTCAAATTGATTTTCAAGTGAACAAATGACATATTTTGTGACACGAAAGCGACTACGTAATTTCTATTATTGCCATCTTGTGTTCGACACTCGGACTCACATCCAATTCTTTATTTAAAATTGACATCATAAACATGCTACAATGAATAGTTTTTATGCAGACGTGTCAACGAATGTCATTTATGCACAAGGGTTTTTAGGTTATAAAAAAAATGATTAAATGAATAATTTAATGCAGTTAATCAAATCCCTTTCTATGATTAGGATGCAATACCATGGCTAAAATCATATGAAATAAATGTAGTTAGTAATAAAGGTGTAAATGATTGTGAAGGATTAAATGAGATATCATTTTCTTTAACCAACAAGATATTTGGTCATTAACTTTCAGATAGAGAAGAGATGATAATCTTCTCAGGAGTATGCTACCGAATTGATGCTCATGAATGGATAACCAAAGCTACCATGCAAGTTAGGTGAAAGGATGGCTTGATGAGATTGTGATATGAGAGGTTTTACTATAGCTACCAAGATCATGTATGTAGAAGACAAAAGGGAGGAGATAATAAGTATCATTTCTAAAGTCGTTTGATAGATAGATTTAAACCATATAGAGTTTAGCATACGATAGAAACTCCATAAACATGTAATTGCATTATGAATAGGGATTAAAAGAATTGGGTTACTTATGAAATTAAGATGCTTTCCAATATTTAGCTCCTCCATAGGAATTCATATGGAAAAGCTTGAGGGATACATGCCATGGTGAAGCAATGTAATACACGTTTTAGCTTGTATATAATTGCAAAATGTGTGAGGTGAATTGTTTCCTTCAGACATGCATCAACCTCATTTTTGTCCTAGAAGCACTCTATCCAATTCCAACATATTACTTTTCCCTGTGGGCTAAAGCTTTTTTTTTTCTTTACAAATGTTCAACAAAGAAACTTCTTATAGATAGATAAGAACTCCTTATATCCAATATGCATATTTTGTTAGGAATACTAGTGGGCACCTATTGTCTTTGTGAATCTTATGGTGTAAACTCAAGACCTAGCCCTATATAAGCTAAGTCTTGGCTATTATTATGCAAGTTGTTCGACTATTAATGTTAAAATGCTATGATTGAGTTGTAGGATAGTCAATCCCAAGTCCTACTTGGTACAAGTGCTCTTCTAATTGCTAAAGGTGTCCAATCTCTTATTTGTCAAGATAGCTTTAAGAACCTTAAATTCATGAAACTGAGTTCACATTTGGATTCTATGAAAAAAATTGAGTCTGTAAGCTATAACCTTACCCAAATCCAAGCTTTGTAGCATTAAAATGATAATATTGCATAAACTAAGGGACTTTCGTATAAAATATCCACTTTTATCTCTTGATTGCAAAAAAAATAGAAGAGAGAATCCTATTTAAAGTAGATCTCTACAATCCTACTTTGATTAAAACTCTCTTAAACCCAAATCCTAAATAAAATTTAATATCTTCATGTCTGCTCTTTTCTCACCGATTTGTCTCCTAAGGAATCACCCCTCGTGTTTAAGATGATCTTTTTGGCTCCTTCCTTAAAGAGGGCTTCACTCTCTACCTAATACCCAAGATCCCTGGAAAGCTATGGGTCCATTTAATCTTTTAGATCTTTGACGATGACAATAGATGGATACCTAGAATGTTGGACTATCCAACATTCTAGTTCACTTTTTGATAGGAAGGAGTGCTCTACAATTAACTCCATTAAAGTACCTCGATGTCATCTACATATATGAGTACTTGTAAAGCTTTCACTATGACAACCTCATTAAAGTGATACCCTGATGTCATCTGCACATGTGGGAGTGTATAAAGCTTTCACCATGATGATCACTGGTCATGAATCCAGCTACCCCAACCTCTTCACATATCCAGGTGCCTACATAGCTTTCCCCACGACTACCTCATTTCGATGATTGGCACATGGCCTGTCACCATAACCGAGAACTCTGCAATGTTGGTGCTAGAGCACCACGATCATTTGTTTTGATGATAACAAAACACGTGTTATTTAACATTTGCAATTTGAGTCCTAGATTTCAGGTCAATTGCAAATGTGGACGTGTTTAGACGGAACTCGAGCTCGCATCCAGGATGGATTGGAGGAGCTTAATGAAGAACAGAGGAGGTTCGCGTGGAGCGACAGATTGAAGATAGAAGACAAGAAGAATAGGATAGATTATTTTTAATCCTTTCTTGTATCTCTTGTCTTTATTTTCTTGCTCTTTTTATTTTCCTTAGAATATTATGTTAAAGAGCCTCAAAGTACCCTAACAGTAGTCCTAGGAACACCAGCACAACCCTAGGATACTTAGGTTTTCTGTAGAATACTTAGAAAACCAATATAGGGTTCAAACAGCACTTCCAGACGTCTAATTCCCAAATCAAACATCTGATAAAGTATTTTAAGACGTCTGACTGTTGTTTCAGACGTCTGATATTTGTTAGGCTGGACATAGGTAGTTCTGTCTGATGAAATCAGATGTCCAGACCTAATACCAGACGTCTTAGGAGACGTCTGATGGACTTGCCAGACGTCCAGATAGTGGACCGTTGGCTAGCTTAGCAGGCACTCAAGGTTATGACCGTTAGAGCCTTATTAGACGTCCTTAGGCCTTTCCAGACGTCTGATAAATGACCATTTTGCCTCGGTTGACCCAAAATCTCTTCTCAGAGATTTTCTAGCCGTTGCAACGTTTGGAAAATCCATTCCGTAGAAAAAGTTGGTTTCCAGACGTCCGGGCATAGTGCCAGACGTCCTGTATGTCGTCTGATCAACTTGAACAAAAACCCTGTTTAGATCTGATTCAAGTCAGGAGGAAACCTGCATAGAATCAGACGTCTGACCTTGAAATCAGACGTCTTAAAGTGGCCTTCCAGATGTCTGATGACATAATTTGACGTCTGATCACCCTGTCAAATGTAATCATTGTCCTGATTTCGACCTGATTCTCTTGGGCTTTGCACCCAACGGCTATAGAACCCTTCCTAAGCCTTCCAAAGCCTTCCTAAGGCCTCTATAAATAGAGGGGAACCTTTGCAACACACATATACACTTAGAGACACAAGATACACATTAAGAGAAACAAGAGACACACCTAAGCAACTTAGTTCTACTTTTTTGTGTCCAAGAGAAGCCCTTGGTCTCCAAGCTCTAGTTCCTTTCTATAGAGAGCATCAAGCTTCGCGCACCCGCTCTCCCACCGTTGTTTACGAGAGCGAAGTTGCACCGTCGCGTGGCACACGCATCGCGTCACCAACTCGATGCACTCCTTGCAAAGGAGAGTTTCCTTATTCCTATAGAAGCTAGGTTCATAATTTCTTTGTTGGCTCTATAGGACTTGTTGTTTATTTTATCTTTGTTTTTTGGTTGGGTATTCGCTTTGCGAATTCCTGTCTCCTTCGTGGGACAAAATCCTTCTCGTGGAGAGAAGGGGTTGAGGAACGCTACCCTCGTACTTGTAGCGTGGTTGTACTGAGGTTGAATCACCCTCGTTTTAAAGTGATTCGGTTAGTGGATTTGATCAACTAGGTTGATCGGAAAATCCTAACTCGAGAGGGTTAGGTGGTGGTTTTCACCCGGTTTGGGTTTCCACCTAAAAAACATTTGTTATTTTGTGTGATTGATTTTCTTTGGTGAGATTGCTTTATATTTTATTTTCGCCTTTTTACGTCACGCTGATCTCACCCCTCCTAGTAGTGTTGGAACCTTCAATTGGTATCAGAGCAGGTTCTTGCAAGATCGGAGTAACACCCGGCAAGAAGAACATGGAGAGAAGCATAGCCGCAATCGAAATCTCTGAAGGGCAGTCCACCATCCGACCACCCTATTTCGACGGGAGGGACTTCAGATATTGGAAGTTGAGGATGAAGACGTGGCTCCAAGCCACTGAATTCGAGATATGGGGATATTGTGAAACCCCATACGAGATCCCGAAGCGACCCCAAGGAGGCTACTCGCAGCTGCAAATTCGAGAGCTTTCACTCAACGCAAAGGCAATGAATGCCCTGTATTGCTCATTGAGTCCGAAGGAATTCGAACGAATCCAAGAGTGCACCACCGCCCACGAAATATGGAGGAGGTTGGAAGGCACTCATGAGGAGACAAGCTCGGAAGAAGATCACGCGAAGGAGGAAACCGCTTGCTTTGGTTTCATGGCCAGAGGAAGCAATAGCGATAGCGAAAGCGGAAGCGACTCCGACAACGAGGTAAATCTCGATCTTCAAGAAGCTTTTAATGAACTTTTTGAAGTTAGTAAATCACTAAAAATAGAAAACAAAAGTATTAAAAAGAACCTTAGTTTTCTTAAAAATGAAAATGATAGGTTAGAAAAACAACTTAAGGACATAGAAGCTAGTCCTAGAATTGATAACCTATTATTAGAAAATCGAGACCTCATCAATGAAATAAATAAATTGATTGAGGAAAATGTTAGTCTAAAAATAGAAATTTCTGATTTAAAGACTAAGTTGAATACTATAGAAAAAGAAATTGCATGTCTTAGGGAAAATTCTAACAAATTAATCAACAAAGTTGATAATTTTTATAGCCCTAAGGTTGAGAAAGGATCTCCATCAAGGAGACCCACTAACGGATCCGGATCCAAGCTCACTTGGATACTGAAAAAGGAATTAGAATCTTGTTTTGTAGGGTTCAGGGATAATTACAACACAAAGGACTGGACCTACAAACTCAAAGCTGGTCAACTCAAGTTGGGAGAACCAAGGAGTAGACCAAGGAGGAGAACAAGAAGACCGACGAGACGGCGAACAAACGACGGACCCGCCGCACGTCGACCACCAGATTGGAAACCGGCGCCAATGGCCGGGCCTCCAAGCTACGGATGGGAGCCCCATCCGATGTGGCATCCACCACCACCATTCGGGCCATTTTATTGGCCATGGTAGGTGAGGTAAAATTCTTAACCCTATCTTTTTATAAGCATTTAGATAGGGGGAGTTAAAAAATGATGAGCTAATTGTCAATTTTTAAGGGGGAGATGCAAGTTAGCTAAATTTCCTTTAGTAAGGGGGAGAAAAATAATAGCTATCTTATTGTTACAAAAAGGGGGAGAATATCACCTTTGTTAAAATAAATTTATAGAAGAGCATGTTTTAAGGGGGAGTTATAGGAAATGTAAAATCAATCAAACTTTTTTGATAATGTCAAAAAGGGGGAGGATTTTATGCATCATTATTTACGATTTTGTCATCATCAAAAAGGGGGAGATTGTTGGTGCTAGAGCACCACGATCATTTGTTTTGATGATAACAAAACACGTGTTATTTAACATTTGCAATTTGAGTCCTAGATTTTAGGTCAATTGCAAATGTAGACGTGTTTAGACGGAACTCGAGCTCGCATCCAGGACGGATTGGAGGAGCTTAATGAAGAATAGAGGAGGTTCGTGTGGAGTGACAGATTGAAGATAGAAGACAAGAAGAATAGGATAGATTCTTTTTAATCCTTTCTTGTATCTCTTGTCTTTATTTTCTTGCTCTTTTTATTTTCCTTAGAATATTATGTTAAAGAGCCTCAAAGTACCCTAACAGTAGTCCTAGGAACACCGGCACAACCCTAGGATACTTAGGTTTCCTGTAGAATACTTAGAAAACCAATATAGGGTTCAAACAACACTTCCAGACGTCTAATTCCCAAATCAGATGTCTGATAAAGTATTTTAAGACGTCTGACTGTTGTTTCAGACATCTGATATCTGTTAGGCTGGACATAGGTAGTTCTGTCTGATGAAATCAGACGTCCAGACCTAATAGCAGATGTCTTAGGAGACGTCTGATGGACTTGCCAGACGTCCAGATAGTGGACCGTTGGCTAGCTTAGCCGGCACTCAAGGTTATGACCGTTAGAGCCTTATCAGACGTCCTTAGGCCTTTCCAGACGTCTGATAAATGACTGTTTTGCCTCGGCTGACCCAAAATCTCTTCTCAGAGATTTTCTAGCCGTTGCAACGTTTGGAAAATCCATTCCGTAGAAAAAGTTGCTTTCCAGACGTCCGGGCATAGTGCCAGACGTCCTGTATGTCGTCTGATCAACTTGAACAAAAACCCTGTTTAGATCTGATTCAAGTCAGGAGGAAACCCGCATAGAATCAGACGTCTAACCTTGAAATCAGACGTCTTAAAGTGGCCTTCCAGACGTCTGATGACATAATTAGACATCTGATCACCCTGTCAAATGTAATCATTGTCCTGATTTCGGCCTGATTCTCTTGGGCTTTGCACCCAACGGCTATAGAACCCTTCCTAAGCCTTCCAAAGCCTTCCTAAGGCCTCTATAAATAGAGGGGAACCTTTGCAACACACATATACACTTAGAGACACAAGATACACACTAAGAGAAACAAGAGACACACCTAAGCAACTTAGTTCCACTCTTTTGTGTCCAAGAGAAGCCCTTGCTCTCCAAGCTCTAGTTCCTTTCTCTAGAGAGCATCAAGCTTCGCGCACCCGCTCTCCCGCCATTATTTACGAGAGCGAAGTTGCGCCGTCGCGTGGCACACGCACCGCGTCACCAACTCGACGCACTCCTTGCAAAGGGGAGTTTCCTTATTCCTATAGAAGCTAGGTTCATAATTTCTTTGTTGGCTCTATAGGACTTGTTGTTTATTTTATCTTTATTTTTTGGTTGGGTATTCGCTTTGCGAATTCCCGTCTCCTTCGTGGGACAAAATCCTTCTCGTGGAGAGAAGGGGTTGAGGAACGCTACCCTCGTACTTGTAGTGTGGTTGTACTGAGGTTGAATCACCCTCGTTTTAAAGTGATTCGGTTAGTGGATTTGATCAACTAGGTTGATCGGAAAATCCTAACTCGAGAGGGTTAGGTGGTGGTTTTCACCCGGTTTGGATTTCCACCTAAAAATCTGTGTACTTTGTGTGGTTGTCTATTCTGTGATATTGTTTATATTTATTTCCGCATTTTATTACGTCACCCCTCCTGGTAGGGCCCCGCAAACCTTCATGCAAGTCTTAAGATTAGCCACTAATAAGTACCAGCTACCACATGGCTTATGTTTCCAAGCAAAAATGGTGAATCACCAGGCTCATAGAATTGCAGTGTTCCATCCCATTTTATCATCCATACATATTCTCATACCTACATGTGCACACGTGTAGCTATACAACCTAGAGTATAATTCCTAGGTTCTAACTAGGTTCCATCAGGTGTCCATAACATCCTTTAAGAAGTTGAACTTGTGAATTAGGGTTTGTTTGATCAACTACTTGTAAAACCTCATTTTACCCTTGAGTTCACTTCAACTTCTTATTTTGCTTGTTATGGGTTCTTATTGCTAATAACACCTTAATTAGCCCCCATTTCCACTTAAGCTCCTCAGGACTTGAGGATTAATTCTGTAATTAATCCCATATTGATTTCACGCACTACAACAAAATTGGTCATTAGTGAAAATAGACATAGTAACATATAACAGCTTTGTTGCTATTAATAAGATTTAGTAACAAATATACAATATTTGGCACAACATTTATTTGTCAACTATCAATTATCTTTAGTGACAAAATCATTTGTCACTATTAAAATCTATTTAGTGACAGATGTAAATAATTGCTAATAATTATTAAGTGATAGTTACTTTTAGTGACAAATATATTTGTCACTATTAGTATATTTTAGAGACAAAAATTTAAATCTTTCACACATTATTCAATAATTAGTGGTTAATTTTAGCAACATACAGTCATCACTATGACTTAAGCTTAATAGTACAACTAAAAAAGTAATTACACTAAATTGTTAATTGACAAATAATTTTAGCAACAAATATGCACATTGCTATCATAACAAATTTACCAACATAAATCTAGCCAATAAATTAATACCGTCAAATCTTGGATCACCAACCTTATTTGGATAGAAATCAATTGTTTAAAATTGATTTTTCAAAATAAATTCCCTACATTTTTTTAAAAGGATATTCTAATTGCTCACATGAAATCGTATATATGTTGCCAACTAGGAACGTGTGATACATTGATTATATTGTTATTAAATGATTATCATCTAAGAATGTTTTCTAAAGGTTATCATCATTGCTAGAATAAGCTAATCAATAACATAGAATAATGGAGGAAACTAAATACCAATTAGTTTTCCTCATTTTCTTTATTAGATAAAAATGAACAATTATTTCCAAATTAATATTATCATATACAACATAGGTTAATCAATGATATAAAGAATTTGAGTGAAATAGTAGTTAAGTGCATTAATTTCTTTCCCTTTCAAAAACATGTATTATCTTATAAATAACTAAATAAAGTCAAAGGAAAATAGGAATCAGATTGCCTTGTTTTTCTTTTTATAGAAAAAATTTCTATCCCTAATTCTATTCTTAATTAGCATGCCAACTTAATTTACCAAAAAAAAAGAGAAGGAAAAAGAATAAGAAAAGGGATCCTACGTGGGGACTCCCACTAATTCGTCACTCGCTACAGCCTCATGTGCAATACAAATTAAAATAGAAACACCACATTCCCAGACTGCACCTATGCCTCCCTCCCTCCCCCCTCAACCCTCCCAATCGCCCACAGCCTCCACCCCCTCCCCGACCACCCCCTCCCCCTCTAGGTCTCCCCTTTCCCCTTCCTCACCTATTTGCTCCCAACCAAAAACTCCTTTGTCAGCCCTTATTTGACCAGCCGCCTTCCCCTTCCTCCTCCTGAGACCTACAACCCCCCACCTCCACCACCCACACTAGCGAAGCCGCACCCCCACTCACTGTCCTTTCCCTCTTCTGATGGCATTCGTTTCCGACCTCCTTTGCCACTTGTGTCTTGGTGTCCCTTTGCATCAACCTCCTTTTTCGTTCCACGGTCAACCAGTGCGCCACCCTAATTTGAAAGATAATGACTTGTAAGGTCTCTCCCAGGTTGTCACAGCTTTCTACCTTGTGAGTATCATACCTATGACCACAACTATCACCATCGGTAGGCCTCTGCAATTAGGGATGCAAGTTTCAGTAAACCCGACCCAAACCGATCCGAAAAGAATGGGTTAAACCCAACTAGAATCCGATTGGGTTTGGGTATGGGTTTTATCTAAAAATCCTGACCGAGTTAGGGTATGGGTATGGATATGGATCTATACAAGATTACCCTTCTCGAATACCTGAATAAAATCCCCATTTACCTGAGATATATATCAGTCCCACCCTATGTCCCTCATTCCCCCAACCTTAATCTTCTTTATGATTCCCTCCATGATTTTGAAGGTTGGGAATGCTTCTGAAGCTTCCATTAAACATTTATTTTGGAGAGGGGGATTTTTTATTTGAAATGTACTTGTATTTAGTCTTTCTTTGTATTTTTTGTATTTTTATTTTTGATATATTCCCCTTAAAAGACTTTTTTGTAATAATTTTAGTGGAGATCAATAAAATTAGAGTAACCCGAGTTCCTATGTTGAGAGCCTGCTAAAATAAATAATTTGGTGTTATAGATTGTTCCTCTTCTTTGACTCTAATTTGGCACGATTTGATTGTAAGATCAATACCTGATGGTTAGATGGGTATGGGTTTGAATTTTTGTACCTGATGGGTAAATGGTTAGGGTATGGATTTAGCCAAACCTGACCTATTTGCATCCCTATCCGCAATCTTCGTCAATGCTTATGGACTAATGTTTCAAGTATGGGGAGCATTTTGATGAAATGCCTTCTTGTAGGATAGGGATCAAGCCTCCTCTTCTTGTAACTTAACTATAATCTTCTCATCTCTTGTCATGATTAGAATCCTATTACAAAGATCATGGTTGATATAGACACATCTATTTAGGTTAAAATGCCTAATCATGCATGTTCCTAGGCTTAGATTTGCATTTCATATTATAAATATTGCATAGCATGCATCATTCTGCATTTAGAGTAGTTGTATATATTTTAGGTTAATTAGGTCATTTTTATGGTCAGGAGAAAAGAGGATTTATTTCAGGCCCTCGAATGGATGATTGGACCGTACGAATCTGATCAAGATGATGATCGGAGGCTAATGCCTTTGAAATCGTCTAGATCGGATCCCATAGCATCATATGAAGTTCGAGGAAGATCAACGGCTAGGAGGGCAATGTTTCATCCTTAAGGGCTTCGGATGAAAAAATTGACCATACAGATGGATCCGAAGCGATGATCGCGGTCCAGCAACGTGGAAATCAACTCGATCCAAGCACCGTTGCACCCTCTGAAATGAAAGAAGAATAGATGACCCAGATGGAGCCACATGGTGCCATCCAGGCCACCCAACATTGGCCAGCAACGCTCGCTCCCACCTCTCCATCATTCGTGACCATCATTCCCAGCCGTTGGATCTTGATCCAATGACAAAGAAGCTCTCCTCCACCGTGCATGTTAAGTTGTCTGCTCGACGCATCCGACATCTTGGCACATTGGTTGGCGCAGTGGACTCCAAGGGTGGGGTGCATATTCGAATCCCTGCAGCCCCCCAATTGAGGAATTGAGCACAGCAATGGCAAGGCATGTGTGCGTGCGCACGGGGGCATAACGCAATGCTATAGCGTGCAGCAGAGTGATAGCGCTGCTCAACCTGGGCAAGTGTGCATGACACAGGCACGTGAAGCACGCAGTGCCAGCGGAGAGTGTGCCAGCGGGGGTATGTGTGATGTTCAGCGACGCGGGCCTTTAGTGACGCTTGCAGCTGTCACTAATGGCTCGTATGCGCCAGCAAAGGAATTGAAGGCGCGGATTTTCAGCGATAGAAAGGGGGGATCTGTAGCAATGTTTACGGACATCAGTAATGACGTAGATGTGAATTTGTTCTTCCTCCTCCACTATAAAAGGGCCTGCCAACCACCATTCCAAATCATCTATTCCTTCTTCTCACCACCTCTAAGGCTTTAGAGAGAGCTTGTCCTAAGCCCAGGATGCTCCTCTAGAGTCGAAAACCAAATGGTTTTCCCTCCCCTCATCCTCATTCGTGGAGCATCCCATGGCTATCCTGTCACCGCCCTTCGGGAAGAAGATCCTCCCCGCGACACCGTCCTGCCCCATCCTCCGTCCTTTGGCTCCATCTTCGTTCGTCCCCTTCTCACCACCTTCCTCCAGGTGACGTCAGAGCGAGTCATCCTCCAAACAACCGTCGAGGGGGATTCTCTCACCCCTTTCTATCTTTTTTGCGTTCGTAGTGTAATCTTTCCCGCTTTCGTAGTTGTAAAAAACATTTGATTAGAAATCCATGATTGTTTCTCTCTCACTTATATTTTTGCAAGTAGATTAGCTAGATAAGCAATTGTCAATCTGATCTCTTGCTTTCTAAAAAATTTCAAAAAAAGCTATAAAAGATAAAAATGACAAAAACAAATAAAAGTGAAACGCGGATTTTTCAAAAGCAAACGTTTGCTTCCCCGTGTTTGACCCGGGACTCATTTCTTGAGTTTCGATTAAAAATTTTATTTGATAGATGCGTTTTGTGAGCTATGACAATGGGTCCTCAAAACTCTGATTTTACCACGTGAAACACGCTTCATCATTTTGGCATCGTTGCCAAGGAGGCAACGCTCTTTGATTTTTTTTGCATTTTTCCACCTTAACTTTTTAGCTCAGTTTGCTCCTTCCTTTCTGTGATTACAGGTATTCTTCCAAGGCGAGCCAAAGCGAATAGATCGAAGTAAAGTGCGGATAAAGAGTTTTGTAAGTTTATCCCCACCACCCGCACCCTAGTTTTCATTCCATATCCTAATAACTCAAACGCAAATCAACTTAGGTGCTTGCATAAACCCTAGGGTAGATTTTTGTTGTTTGATTATCACTCCACTCACCTTAGCCACTCGCATACATAAAAAAAGAAAAAATTCTTCACTTGTGGGATTTAACTGAAAGCTACACACTTAACACCCACAACTTCTTATCCTAAGGCGCACAATCACTTTGATTTTACGACTTAACCGGGATTTGACCTGTGGACCTAGTACACTTCAACTCAATACGCATAACTAAGTAGAAATTCAAATAGGTTAAACATTCTTGTGTGCCTTAACTAAGTGGTGCAACAGTTCAATTGATTGAGTTGTTTGGGTCGCACCACTCAATTTTAAACTGATCCATCAACTAGCTTGCCTCTTAGGGTTGCTTTTTAGGGCTGAACCAGGCACTCCACATTTCCTTCTGATTTCTAAAGGAATATATCATCACCAGTGCTTTCAAAACTTGGAGTGTTCTACTGAACCTTGATTGAATACACCTAAAGATTAAACCCTAAAAGCTACTAAACAAGGTTGAACTCTAAAAGACACAATATCAAATAACCTTGTTTGTAAACCTTGGTTGTGCACGCACACACATTTGAATTAATCGTTAAGGGCACAACCCATCTAAAGGGCCCATCACATTCCAAGAGCACAATCTTCCCAAGCCTAATTAAAATTGAGTAGACGTTGGCCTTAAGGATTGATTCGCTCTTTGGGTCTTAGACTGAGATTTTTTCCGATTAATCTGCTTCTACTGGTCCATCTGGTGTCTAGCTAGGGGAGTAGCATCAAACGACTGCAGCTAGGGGGTACACTAGGAACTGAAGGCGCAAGCCAAAGGAAGAACCTTCTCCCCAATCCCTCCTAACTGGTTGGATTGATCGGATAAAAGTAGACTAAATCTTTTATAATCTCAAGATGGGTCCTAGGAGTCTGTAGGTCTTTAGGCTACCCACATAATGATAGGTTTGGTTGATTGTACTGTAGGGCACCTTTCTCTCTTCTATTTTCCCTCCTAATCCATAATGTATCCTTCCACATCTTCCACACATTTCCAATCCTACCCTCCTGCCAACACGTATCCTCAAGATGATTACTATCTTGACTCGACTTATGATTACCCATCCACTAGCCAGGATAACGTTGATTGGGGGTATGAATCGGGACCTCGGTGTCCAGGGTCTATGTTACGAACGCGAGCCCCAGACGTCTTTTAAGACATCTGGGAGGTGGCCCAGACGTCGGACCAGACGTCTGGGATCACATCCAGACGTCTGAACAGACGTCTCGGATCGTTTCTAGACGTCTGGAAATCAGTATTTTCGACACGCGCGGGTCGTCTACGTGCCTGAGCGTGCAGACCGCATATTCACTTATTCTTCTCTCTACGGCTGCAGACGCCGTTGCCGTGCTCTCTCTCTCTCCTCCTCGCACTTCCTTAAAAAGACCACGCCTTCCCTCGCTTCCGTTGCCTCCACCCCTTTCCTCTTCTTCTTCCAGTGAGCGAGTGCGAGAGCGGGCGCGGGGTTGCTGCGGCGGCGACGGCCGCAGTGAGCGCGGAGGGGGTGCTGTGTGCGAGAGCGGCACTCAGCCGTGAGGGCGAGCTCGCCGGGGCTGCCAGGGCCGGCCGGTGGGAAGCGCACCAGGTGCGGAACGACGCGGGAGGCCTGCTGCGGCTCGAGCAGCAGGCGTACGAGGTGCGACGAGGTGTGGCATCGCGAGCGGAGGGCGAGTTGCGCCCTGGTTCTGGAAAAATTTCCAAAATCAGACGTCTATACTGATAGCCAGACGGCGGGGTCGACGTCTGGAATACTGTCCAGACGTCTGAAAGGTGAGTTTTTCGTCTTCTTCTTCCTTCCTGTCGACTGACCGTACTGAGGGAGAGAGATGGGTGTGTGCAGGCTCGGTGATTCGCCATCCAACGCTGATCAGACATCTGGCTGTAGTACCAGACGGCGGGAGCGACCTCCAGACGTCCGGGGTGACCATCGGACGTCTGGGAACTAGGACAGATGTCCCCGTAGGCTTCTGGACGTCTGAGAAACCACGCAGAACAAGGTAATTCTCTGATCCACTTTTTAAGACGTCTGGAAGAAGTTCCAGACATCTGATTTTGCACAGTGTCATCATTTTCGACCCGTTTAGGGTCCATTCGGGTTCCGTTTTCTGTGATTTGAGTTGCGTTCTTTTCGGAATTAATTCCTCTACCCGTCTACAGTAGCTATACACTATTTTGAGACACTCCTTGTGTTTGATCCTTGTGATAGGACCCCGTTCCGTTGCAGTCTCGGGGGTCGTGGAGGCACGTGGGATTCCCGATCACGCCCCCATTACTCCCGTTGTACCTGGTAGAGTGGCTTTAAGTTATTAATAAAATATGTTAAATTATGGAACCATAAATAGAACCTAGGACATTGCATGAATCCTAGGAATGAGAAATAGATGGAATGATAGCTCCTAGGTGTTGCATGAATCCTAGGGCTTGAAAACTAGATTGTATGATAGATCCTAGGATATGGCATGAATCCTAGGATGGGAAAACTAGTGGAATGTATAATACTGCAGTCTTGAAAAATGGAAAGAGATATAAAGCTGCCTGTAATTTGAATTAACAGCTGCCTGTTGTGAATAAATAACGTGGTTGAGAACATGGATTGTAAGAATGTGAAACTGGAAAGTGAAACCTGGATGTTTGAGTAAAAAGGATGGAACCCTACGGGGAAGTAGGAGTAGAACTCCTGGAAAGTGAATGGAATAGTATTGGGGAAGTGAGCTGGCCCTTGAGTACGGAGTACCAAGGAGAGCGACTGTCCCCCTATTTAGTGTAGAGCGGAGCCAGCCGCCCCAGGGACCTGGGGTTAGGATTGGCCACTCTGTACCGACTTGCTGGCCCTCGCGTACGTAGTACCGAGGAGAGCTACTAGTGTAGGGAGGTACTAGCTACCCCACGGGCCCTGGGGTTTTGCTAGCCTCCCACACCGACTTGTTAGGCCCGCTGGGGCAAACCAGGGTAGTCAGGCGAGGGTGCGCCGACTGTGGAGGGGCAAGGCCCCGGTTTGGTTACTGTGGAGGGGTTGGACCCCTGTTACTGAGAGGGCTCTGCCCTGGGCTGGTTCCGTGCTGTGCTTTGGGCGCACCCGTTAACGGAAACGACTGACCGCGTGCTAGTACGGGTTAGCTACCTGTGCATTTATCGCACGTGACATAGTCACCGTTACGTCTGTCAGTGACCTTGGGGTGGTTGACTGAGGGTAGGATCACCATGGGGGACTCTCCCGGCCAGGAGAGCACCACGTGCTACTTCTACTTTTTGGACAAGACTGCAATCAAGATCGTTCCCACGAGGAACATTCGAGATCAAGAAAAAGATCTGAGGAATAAATGAAATAGTGAGACAATTGAAAGATGTGAATAAAGAAAGTAATCGAACATAACAGCTACTGTACACTCTACTGTTGTCTTTAGTTTAGTTGCCACTCTACTCAGCATTTTGCTGACGTGTTACACTCGTTACCTTTTTCAGGACCAGGTGTTGAGCAGCCAGGGTCAGCGGTTGCAGAGGACGCTGGGCCGAGTAGGGTCCAGTAGAGTTACCATTGTCTCTTGTACCTCTTTTTGTTACGTTGTAGTGAGTAGTTCTTGTTTCCGCTGTGCTTTCTTTACCTGCAGTTCAAATTATATTATGAATGTTGTTCTACTGTTGTGGTGGTACATACTGTGGTAGTTTCTTTCCTTACTGCTGTACTTTCTTACTGTTAGTTATATTCATGTTGAATGTGGTTTATTTTACTACTCTTTTGGTTACTTCCTCGTTGGACGACTAGGTCTTGGGATTAGTTGAGTCGGTCCGGTTCTCGTGTCTCGTAGGGACTCGGGAACCGGGTCGTTATAGTCTAACCCTGGACAATAAGACTATGATTACTATCCTTCCCAGAGCTATAATGATTATAGATCTCCATCCTTTGATGACCAAACCAACCCGATCTACAATCAGGAAGGATATAATGATTATAACACCTACCCTCCCTAGTATTCACTGAATATAGGTTGCCACCATCCTTTGAACAACCTAGAATGACTAACTTTCAGGGAGGGACCCGAGAACCTCGATATCTTAACTCCCTTAGATTTAACCCGAACCCACCCAACCTTGAACCAAACCAGTCGGTTCAGGTGAACCAGATTCAGGATAGGGTGTTGGCTAATTTGAGGAACACTATACAATCTTTCGAAGCTCAGCCAACACCATGCACTGAAACACTGGAGCCTATGATCAAAATGATTGATGAACTTAATAATTCTCTATTGGATTTGCTGCAAAGTGTTAGGGATAGGGACCTGGGTGAGTTTCCTCTTGGAAAATTATCGAGGTTGAGGATGAAATTTGTGGTTGCCCTAGTCAAATCTTGGGATGATTCTCAAGATGAACCCCCTTCAGGAGAGCCAATGTCTGAACCTGCTCAGGCACCTGTCGTGGGGGATACATATTCTGAGATTGGGGATAACTAGATTGGTCTAGGGTAACCCTTTGAGGATGAACCGATTGATTCACCCGAGATCCCAGTGCTAGGAAACCAAGAAAGATGTCTCCTTGGATCATGAAATGATATATGATTTTGAGACATATATAAATGAGGATTATCAATTCTTTGACTCTGAGGGTGAAGAATCATTAGGTGAAGTCTAACTTGAGTATGAGGAAAATGATTTTAGTGAGACAAACGGGCCTGAGGAATCTGATGAACCATTTGACAGCCCAATAATAGAGGAATTTGATTCGGTTGGGGTTAACTTGGAGGATCCGAATCTGGATGATTCAATCAGTGACCCCATTCCTCATCTGCACCCTGAAGAGTTGACTTCTAAGATCAATGTGCCCAAGTCAATTTTGGTTCAGCTACAATTGTTGGACTTGGGTACTTTAGATGGGGTGTACAATGATTTAGAGATCCTGGAAACATTGATTTCAGAGGATAGGAAGTGGGAAATAAAAATCTGGGAAGCTACTTCTGAGAGAACTATGAGTTTGGATTTAAGGGTTCCTGTTGACCTAAAACCACCTACTTTCTACTAGTACCCTTACGATATCTTTCACGTGCAACCCATGCTCAAAATAACTAATTATTTTTTTGAGCTAAACGTTAAGTGGACATTTTAGTCTAGTGAAACAAATCTACCCATTGTCCACCACTTTAGTCTTGGGTTGCACACCACCAAACCATAGCCTTGGGTCCGCAAACACAACAATCTTAGGTTCTGGGTGACTTTCATTCAGAACCTTAGAACCACTTGATACTGGGGCATGGGTCTGCACCATCACTTGGTCCACATCTGTGGACATATTCTGTTAGTGGGTCTGAGGATCAATATTTTTATTTTGATTCTGACTCGCAGTTGTGAATTCTCCATTTCTTCCTTCTATGTATTTTATGCCTAGCTAAAGGAATTAAATGTAGCATGTGTGTATATTCCACGTTCTCTGCAGAGCTGACCTGATTTTCACGAAATTCAGGTGATTCTGTTTACTACGCCCTATTTATGTCTTTATTTTTACAATGAGGACATTACATCATTTAGGCATGGGGGGGTGGAAACTTTATCCTGAAAATATTTTGTTAACTTCGTAGAATTTCTTTCAGTTTCTTTAAAAAAAATTGAAAATTCAAAAAGATGAAAAAAAGGAAGAATTTAGAAAAGAGAACTTAGGCATTTGGAAGTTATTAACTTTAGGAAATGATACGATAGGACCTAGAAACTTAGACTCTTCAGGTCTTCGGGCTTAATTAGCTCAAGTGTTCACTCGACTATGGATTTAGTCTCGAGTCCTCGCCAAGTAATTCTATTTTAAATTGGTCAATAAGTTGGGGTGATAAGTATATGACTTATCAATCCACCCTCTAATTTGAGAGGACTTTAAGCCTAAGCATCTACACACTTTTTGCACTGACTCACTTTTCGATGGTTTCTTCAAAAATTGGGTAGCTAATGAACTTTCTAGGGTGGTATGGTTGGCAAGTTGTCGGTGGTAACAGCTCATCGACCAGTTGTCCAGAGCCTAGCCATAAGATCATTTTCTTCATACTGCCTTTGGGTAAATCTTAGATCAGGGAAGCCACCTACTTAGGATAAAAGAAAAGAAAAAAAAAGAAAAAGGAGAAAATAAAAAAGTAAATAAAACCACACTTTATCGCACGAGTATGGCTGGCAAGTTGCCATGGGCAACAACCCATTGGCTAGTTGTCTAGAGCGTAGCTTACAATAATGCATAATAATTCCCAAAACACTTAGGGAAGAAGTAAAAAAGTAATATAAATCGGGGAGATATACACTAGGTTCACCCCTGTGTTGACCCCATAAATAAAAGAAGTAGAGAGAAAGCTACCATTCAAAAAGATAAACCTCTAGGCAAGGTCACCTAGGGTGGTAGAAACCTGAAGTCCATTTTAACGGCCACCTAGTGAGTCTTTCACTCTTTTTACTAGATGCTTAGCAGTTAGAGTCCTTTTCGAGTCTTGGGTGAGTCGGGTAGCCATAGAAAGTTATCCTGAAACTTTCAAACTCCAAAAGTACATAAAAAATTAAAAAAGAAGAAAAACAAAAGAATGTAACTTCCCTTTTCAAATAAGGAGAGGACTTGGGTGGTTTGCATTCTGGCCGACACCTGGGTACTGTTGAGTCTTCATAGTTTTGGACCTTAGTTGATAATTTCTATTGTTAATAAACAACATAGGCCTAAGAGGTCAAATCATAATTTTGTTTTATACATAGCATGTAGTTTAATTCTGCTAGGGACTAGCAAAAGATAGGCATGGGGGTATGATATAGACACATCTATTTAGGTTAAAATGCCTAATCATGCATGTTCCTAGGCTTAGATTTGCATTTCATGTTATAAATATTTCATAGCATGCATCATTCTGTATTTAGAGTAGTTGTATATATTTTAGGTTAATTAGGTGCTTTTTATGGTTAGGAGAGAAAAGGATTTATTTTAGGGCCATGGATGGACAATCGACCGTACGGATCTGATCAGGACGACGATCGGAGGCTAATGCCTCCGAAATCATTTAGATCAGAGTCCCGTAGCATCATATGAAGTCTAAGGAAGATCAATGGCCAAGAGGGCAGTGCGACATCCTTACGGGCTTTGGATGAAAAATCCAACCGTATAGATGGATTCAGAGTGATGATCGCAGTCTAACAACGTGGAAATCAACTCGATCCAAGCACCGTGGCACCTTTTGCAACATAAAGAAGAATTGATAGCTCAGATGGTGCCATGTGGTGCCATCCAGGCCTCGCAACATCGGCCAGCAACGCCCGCTCCCACCTATCCATCATCCGTGACCTTCATTCCAAGCCATTGGATCTTGATCCAACAGCTGAGAAGCTCCTCCACTGCGTGCGTTAAGTCATCCGCTCGACGCATCCGACGTCTTGCGCTTTGGTTGGGGCGCTAGACTCCAAGGGAGTGGCACAGGTTCGAATCACCGCAGCCCCCCCAATTGAGGAATTGAGCGTAGCAGCCGCAAAGCATGCGCATGAGTATGCGAGCGCAGTGTAGCGTGATAACGTGCAATAGAGGAACAGTGCGGCTCAGCCTGTGCAAACGTGCGTGATATGGGCACGTGAAGCGTGCAACGCTAACGGAATGTGTGCCAGTGAGGGTATGCGTGATCTTCACGATACGGGCCTTTAGTGACGCTTATTGCTGTCACTAAAGGCCCGTGTGTGCTAGCAAAGGAATTGAAGGTGCGAATCTTCAGTGACAGAAAGGGTGGATCTGTAGTGACATTTACGGATGTTAGTAATGACCCAGATGTGAATTTGTTCTTCCTCCTAGACTATTAAAGGAGCTACCCACCACCATTCCAGACCATCTCTTCCTTTCTTCCTCTTACCACCTCCACG
This sequence comes from Thalassia testudinum, assembly GCA_037157565.1. Lineage (NCBI taxonomy): Eukaryota > Viridiplantae > Streptophyta > Magnoliopsida > Alismatales > Hydrocharitaceae > Thalassia > Thalassia testudinum. Next base: position 200,765,275 of record JAZHRO010000031.1, read on the forward strand.
GCTCTAGAGAGAGCTTGTCCCAAGCCCGGGATGCTCCTCTAGAGTAGAAAATCAAATAGTTTTCCCTCACCTCATCCCCATTCGTGGAGCATCCCATGGTCATCCTCTCACCGTCCTTCAGGAAGAAGATCCTCGCCATGACGCCGTCCTACCACATCCTCCATCCTCCAGCTCCGTCCCTGTTTGTCCTGCTCCTCACCACCTTCCTCCAGGTGGCGTCAGAGCGAGTCATCCTCCGAGCAACCATCGAGGGGGATTCTCTCACCTCTTTCTATCTTTTTCACTTTCGTAGTGTAATCTTTCCTGCTTTCATAGTTGTAAAAAACATTTGGTTAAAAATCCATGATTGTTTCTCTCTCTCTCTTATATTTTTGCAAGTAGATTAGCTAGATAAGCAATTGTCGATCTGATATCTTGCTTTCTAAAAAATTCCAAAAAAAGACTATAAAAGATAAAATGACAAAACCAAATAAATTGAAATGTGGATTTTTCAAAACCAAGCGTTCGCCTCCCCGTGTTCAACCTGGGACTCATTTTTCAAGTTTCGGTTATAAATTTTATCTGATAGTTGTGTTTTGCGAGCTACGACGACGGGTCCTCCAAACCTCGATTTCTACCATGCGAAACATGCCCCATCAATGATTTTTGCCAAATGTCTTGCCAATTTCACTCTCTAAATTTTCTCAATTATTTCCTCCTTCGATGCCCTGGAGGTGCTTCTCTTCTTCCTTTTGCATGCTCTAGTTGTTTTATTCAATGCGATGTTGGTGGGGGGAAAGGGGGCGTAAAGGGGGGTGTTGTTGGAACTTGTAAAATGAATGTATTTCACATATTGTTAAACTTTTTTACTTGATTAGCACTGGTAATCATTGCTAATTTTCTTCAATCTTGGAAGTGGATATGCAATAGAATAGAATTATTGATCAGTATTTTTTTTGGTGGCAATAAATCTTTATATATGTTTGGAAAAATGTCTACAACTTTGGAATGATGTATATCAATTCTCTCCTTCTGCAGGTGGCAACATGGAAGGATGATGATGGAGACTGGTATGGGTAAGGCCTGCATATATTTTGTAGGTTAAAATTCTCTTGCAGTGAGACTTGCATCTCTATATCATAAATATAGTTCTCTTATGTGGAGATAATGTAATGTTGGTATTTTTTGTGCATTTGTAGAAATTGCAACCATCTTTACATGTGTAATAGAGAAGATGAAAATGAAAATCCAACAAACATTGAAATATGGTCTATGATGCCATTAATTGCTTATTTATGTCATACTTGGCTTGTATTTTGCATTCAGTTGGCACATTCTAATGTTGCATTCTTTTATTTCAGATGCAGTTGGTCATATACCGATGTGCAGAATTTGTTTGGTGAACTTAGTACAAATGATTTTCCATAATGGCAAAAGCAGTCAATGATTTTTGCAATTCCAAACAAGTTAGGAGAGCTTAGTTTCTTTGATTTTCCCGAAGTTCTTCCTGTTCCACTAATGGTCAGTTATCCATAACCAGCTTGGCCAAGTTTGTTTTAATTATAGGACTTTTCATTGTCATGATTCCTATGTCACTGTTCATTTTATTTCTTGAATTTCATATTCATGATTATTTAGCTCTTAGCCTCTTGAAATGTGCATTTGGGTTTCTCGGATTTTATAATTTCTTTTAAAATACTAGTTTAAAAGTTTGACGGCTAAAAAAAAACACTAGAAGTTAATGAAATGTAGGCTTCTAAGAGAGTTTTGCCTTTTTATTTTTATTTTTTTAATTGCAATGTAAAATGAAGAGTAGGCTTGAACAAGTTACATCATTTGAAAGTTTTCCCGTAGCATTTTATTAGGTAAACAAGGATTTACAATTTCACATGAGAAAATAATGTAGAAACCAAGTGCAATTAGAAACCCCAAGAAAGACACAAGATTTAAAGTGAAAAACCTCATAGGGGAAAACTATGGTAGAGCATGCCCCCTACCTCTTGATGATGGCTAGGGTTTCCACTAAAGAACAAAACAAGAAGGGGGTGTTACATTTATAATACCTGAGGTTAAATAGATCCAACCCCAAGATCTAAATACTCGCTTACAAGCATGACTCAACAAATAGGCAACCCTTCATTTTGAGTATTGAGTCATCTAATTCTAATTAATCCAAATTTACAGTCTCTTATTCTGTTAGTAAGAAGGTTAGAGTTGTTCTATGCATATTTTCATGCTTTTGTTCTTTACATAGAGTTGTCCTAAATTTTCATGCTTTCTTTCTATGCATAGAGTTGTTTGTCTATATGTGCATTATGCATATTTTAGTACTCTAAGATACACCTTCATCAACAACTACTTATAAAAACTGTTGGGAGTTTTTTGCAAATGTTTGAAAGCACCACAGGTCAAGCTTTCTTGTCCCTTTCTCATCCTAATTAGGAATTACATGTTTCTTGGAAAAAGGTTAGGGTACAAATAGATTTATTTCAAAAGCAGCTTTGGAAAAATCAAAGGGCTAATAGTGCACCCATATTTAGGGAACCTTTGTAAGTACATGTAATGCCAAAAAAAAACCCATAGAAATTAATGGAGAAGTGGTTTCAAGAAACACTTTAGCTTGTTATCTGGAGGAAGATATTTAACACTTTCAAAAGGCCTTACCAACTTCTGGAATATTGTTGGACTTGGATACTCCTAGAGAGTCCAACTCCTCTGTGGGTAGTTCTAACCCTTGGAAAGGTGGACTTAGATGCTCACAAAAGTGTCTAACCATTCCACATGTAATTTTACTCTTGGATAAATGGGCTCACATGCTCTCAAAACTATATTACCCTTTCATGGGTAAGCCTAGCCATCAAAAGTATGGATGAATTGGATGCTCCTAGATTTGTCCAATCCTTCCATGGGTATATATAGTTTCTCCCATCCATTGGGTCAACCTGCAAACTCTAGTTTTTGAATGTTATAAATTAATTTGCTACTGAAGTCTAACCTTATTAAACATATATATACTCGAAGCCCAAACAATCCAACCTCTTCAATACATATACTTTTGCAACATGACCAAATATTGGATTGTTGTAGTCAATATATTGTTGTTATTAAGAACTAATTTCTATGCTAATAACTTTACTTTCATCTAAAAGTTATTGATACAAGTCTTATATGAAGATATCATTTCATAAGTAAACCAAAAAGATGATCAAAAAATAGTTTTCTACTTCCTAGAAGGTCAGCTTCAATCCATAGACAAATTGATCAAATTATGCCACAACAGCTTGATATATAGTATTTATGTTTATGAGGAAATAAGGATTTTTGATATGTATCTTGGAATTTTATATTTGCCATCATATATATGACTTCTTACCATTTTTGGAAGTTGGTGATCATTTACTGCTAAAAAATAGTTGGCCTTTTTAATTTGTTGCATTGCGACATAGCAAGCTAGAGATACTAACAACGAACCAAGAGATGCTATAGGTAGTAGTAAGTGTTAAGGGTTAATTAAATGGCTACTGCAGCTATTTGAGAGATAGGATGAATTGCAACAACTTGTCTAAATGCCAACAAGAAGTCCCTTTAGTAGCCTTATTGTGTTGATTATCTATCTGAGAGCTACTTTGGCCTTCATATCCCTCCCTCCCCTTCCCTTCCCCTCTGCATCCCCTCCCCGATCCTCGACACAAACCTTTCCTTGCCCTCGCATACCATGGTGTTGCCCCCTCCCCATCTTCCTCCTTACCCTCGCTGGCTTCCTTACCCTCCTCTATTACCTCTACATCACCTTCCTTCGACCAGCCCACAACCTCCATTGTTGCAACATCTCTACCACCTCTATCACTGCTACATCACTACTTCTTTAGCACTTGTTGTTGTTGTATAGTATGACTCTCAATAGCATTAGGCCATTCTTCATCTTGGTCCTTATCTTGTTTCACAATTTAGATCCATCAATTTTATCAATATTCAAGTGATGATTCTCTTCATTAATTTTATCTTTTTGCTTCTATTCTACATCCACATTCTTTTACAAATAAAAGTAACTGGGTTGTTGCTCTTCACTTCTCTTGGTCTATTGAGAACAATACTCCTCTTGAATCCTCTGGTGCTACATAAGAAACCCATTGGTTTACTGCCCAATTAGTTGCTACTTCACAACTTTCTTATGTTATTGCTAGTGCTTGCATTCAAAACTTGCTTGTCTCTGAGCATAGTATTTTTACTACCCAATTTACTATCAACAATTATTCACATGCTCTTTCTACCCTCAACAAACTTGAGAATCAAGCACTACTATTCAACTCCCTTGTGCTGCCATTTGAATTGTTGCCCATGTTGTTTTTGTTGCCCAATTTCATATTGTTAACCACAAATGTTCACACTTCACATGATCTTGTTTCTATTCAACTTCCTTATGCTGACATTTATGTTGCTACCCATTCCCCTTCTCATTAACATGCTTCCCAACTTGCCCATCCATCTCATTTTTATGGCCAAACTGAAATGGCTACAGCTGCCCATTGTCAAATTTGTCTCCATTGTGAAGTTGTTGTTGTCCATTAGTACCATTATTAGAAGTACCAAAGTTATCCCCTCCATTGTTATTCTTCCTACAATCATCCTATGCCCAATAAAGGTACAATAAGAACAAAATTAGGGAACCTTCTCGTAGACAAGTTTTTGTTTAAAAATCTACTCATCACCATTCTTGATCCATGAAACATCCGAAAGAGATTTAGAGAAATCAATCTCAACTAGCATTCTAGGAGACCCAGGCTATACTAGATCAAATATGTCCATATCAAGGACAATAAAATTCCCAATTACATTAGTAATGGACTGCATAACACTTGTATTGCACAAATGCAAATTCATGTATGGCAGACCAACCCGAATTGGAAATATGGAAGATCTTTTGTTAGGCCTGAAAAATGGTTCCCATCTAATAATTGAGGCCCTTTTACTATGACTATGCAGGAAAAATGGTCGAATGAGATTATCTAAATTGTTCCTTAGGCAAATTGACTTGTATAATGGGTTTGACATCTTCTACCACTACTACTTCAGTTTAGGTTAATTGTATAGTTTTCTGCTCATGTTTATCCTCTTTTATATGAAGGGATTATCCATGCTAAATTTCTATTTTCTTGTGATTTCATTGCTCTTAATATTTATTTGCCATCTGAATTCTTATCAAATTTGGCTATGTAGTTTATGTTTATGTTTATTTTCTATCTTGTGAATTGGAGGTTAATATTTCTTTTCTTGTGATTCCTCTGCCATGTTAGTGACAATGCCACCCTCCAAAAGTTTAGGTTGTTTTGACTGCAAGCATATGTACGCTTGAGCAAACGTTGTTTCATTTGTCATCCAACTATTACTCACTCTACTTTCTACCAAACTAATAATCGAAGCAACCTAACATCAAATATATAAAAAATAGAACTTATAACTATCTCTGCTAGAAAGGAGCAAATGAAAGAGGTGGAAAGTTCATTAAAAGAACTGAAACACGAAGTAATGGAGAAGGATGCACGGATAAGGTCTGCTCATTCTCAAGTTAATAATGCAAAGGTAAATAGACTGGAAAGAATTATCATTGTGCTGTCATGCAACTTCATCTGAGTTGAGTCTCAAAACATGACTTGTTTCAGTCTTAGGAAATGCAAGGCTTTTCTGAGTACTCATGACTGATATTGGGGGACTTGTCGCTTTTAGACCTGATCTTATTTAATGTATGTCTCAATTTTAGTTTACAATATCATTCTTTTAATATGGCCAATGATGATTGTTACTATAATTTGAAGTTTAGTCACTGCTAGCTATTGCATTTACAATTTTCCATTTGTTTACTGATGATCACCATTCTCTTGGGAATCATTTGATAGCTTTCTCTAATCATTTTTGAATTTTGAATGCACATAATAGATAATAAACATTTTTTTCCAATTCCCTTGTAGTCAATGACTTACGGTATCTTTGACAAGTGTTGCGTCTTAAAACTCCGACAGAACCCATCCCAACATCATGGTCATAAACTTTAGTAGCATAGGAAGTTGATGACTTATCTCACAATTTTAAGTTTGTCTAAATGGTAGCAAAATTCTAGTATTCAAGTCAATTTCTTTATCTTTGTTCCTAAGGATGCAACAATTGGTCCCCCAACGCAAAATTTTGGCTTGACGGTCAATTTAAGGATCCAAATTTCGGATGTTTTAAATCTAATGAATTATGTAGTAAACCCAAATACAATTTATCTTGTAGCTGTAGGGTCTCCTAGTGGATGGTTTCATCCTTGGTTGTGCTCTTTTCCAATCAATTATGATGATGGGTCGATGCTATTTCACCTTCTCTATTAGATTCTAGCAAAGACTTTGCTGTTTTTCACAATCTTGCACTATATCTTTCTTTGATGACATTTGTACAGTGGGTTTCTCTCCTTGGTTGTCTTGATTAATTTGCAATACTTGAAATATGCTCAATCGGCATGCTTTCACAAGATGTGCCAAACTAATAATGTGATAGGAGAGATTAGTTCTCTAATAGGGTTTTTCTGAGATTATGACATGATAAGAAACTTTACTTCAAATGAGTAGTCCCAAATAGCCTTTTGATATTTATCATCACTGGATTCCAGCTACCTGTAAGAATGCTATTAGTTAATCCCAAATAACTCTTCAGAATTTAAGTAATTTGTAAAATTCTCTTTTTCTTAATTGTGTCCAATTGCATGTGACTCCAATGAGATTGAGGTTTGCCACGAAACAGCTTTGATTGGACATAACATTCCATTACACTAGTTATTGTGTTTTCTTTATGTCTATTTGCACCAAACAACAATGATAGGTGGAACAAAAAGATTAATCTCATTGATTTAAATATCTATTTCTTTACTTGTTGGTATGCCTAATGGCATTGATGAGCATTCCTTTCTAACATTAGCCTATGGCAGTTGATGATCGTTCAACTTGGAAGCCTGTTAAGACCCGTGACATCAAAACACTTTAAGACGTCTTGGAGTTGGTCTAGACGTCTGGAAATTAATTTTTGCGTGCGTACGATCACGAGTCTGTGCACGTGCCACGTGCAGACTGAAACCCAGCAGCCCTCTTCTCTTTCTCTCCCCTCACCGACTTGCAGGACCATTTCCCTCGCACCTACAAATACTCCCATCCTCTCCCTCACGCCACCCAACTCCATTCGTCTCCTCCTTCCTCCAGCGCGAGAGCGAGAGTGAGAGCGAGTAGAAGCTGCTGCCAGGTGCAGTGGCGGAGAGGAGAGGTGCAGTGAGAGGGAAGAGAAGAGAGCTCACGAGCCGTGAGAGAGAGAGCTCGCCGGAGCAGTTTGAGGTCGGTCGACGTGCGTGCGGAGGAGTGTTGTGCTCGGGAGGTTTCTCCCGATGCTGCTGCAGCTCGGGCAACGGGCGGACGAGCGCGGCGCGGTCACGCGCAGCAGAAAGAAGACGAAGGAGGTTCTAATTCTGGGAATTTTTCCCAGAATCAGATGTCTGTACCTGCATCCAGACGACGTGGATGACATCTCGAAGAAGCTTGAGACGATTGATAGGTACGTGCTGTGCCTATACCTTCCTTTTTGCGGATATGGCCATGCAGGACATTCCACCGAAACTCTGTAGCATGCTGTGTTTGAGAGTTTTTGTGTGCACATGCAGGATTCGCTTCGGGAAGGCGTGGGACATGCCCTCCCATGCGGTTCAGACATCTGGGTGTGTCATCAGACGGCGGAGAATGTCTCCAGACATCCGGAGAGGTGGTCGGACGTCTGGAACTAGGATCAGACGGTTCAACAGGATTCCTGGATGTCTGAAGAGCAGCGTAGAGGGAGGTATGGATCTGGACTCCTTTTAAGATGTCTGGAAGATGTTCCAGACGTCTGATTTGAGTCAGAGTTGTCATTTTTGACCTGTTTAGGGTCCGTTCGAGGTCCGATTTCCGCATTTAAGGTTCCGTTCTTCTCAGAATAAGTTCCTCTACTTGTTTGAAATAATTTTATCCTATTCTGAGTGGTTTCTTGTGGTTGATCCTTGTGTTAAGACCTTGTTCTGTTGTGGACTTGGGGGTTGTAGAGGCATGTGGACCTACCGATCAAGCTCTCATTACTCCCAATTTTGTGGGTAGAGTGGCTTCCCTTAGTTAATTACAAACTTAACTACATGTTTGGAATAAATGATAGATCCTAGGGTATGGCATGAATCCTAGGACCAGAAATGCTAGATTGAATGATAGATCCTAGGGTATGGTATGGATCCTAGGACTAGAAACACTGGAACGATTGTATTGAATGCTTGAATTGCAGTCTTGGATGAGTGGATAGAATAATAATAATTGCCTGTAATTGGATAATAGCTGCCTGTGAAATGTAGAGCACTGTTGTTAGTAACTGCTACCTGTAATTCCTGTTATTTGAAATTAAATACAAGCTGCATGTATATAAATTGGAAAAGAAAGTTTGAATGTTGGAAACACGTGCTATATGCGAATAAACCTAAAATGATGAAACCTAGTATGGCTTGGCCTGAGAAGCATGAGCATGAACCCTACGGGGAATTAGGAGTAGAGCTCCTGGAAATAAATAGAACGGAACTGGAAAAGTGAAAGGGAAAGTGTGTTGTCTCTTGGGTACGTGGTACCAAGGGAAGCACATGTTACCTCTTAGTGCAGAGCAGAGCTAGCCACCCTAGGGTTGAGACCCAGGGTTAGGTCTGGCCACTTTGTATTGACTTTTGGCCCTCGCGTACACAGTACTGGGGAGAGCTACTAGTGTAGGGAGAGAGCTAGCCACCCCACGGGGCCCGGGGCTCAGCTAGCTGTCCTACACCGACTTGTTAGGCCCACTGGGCAAACCAGGGTAGTTAGGCGAGGGTGCGCGGACTGTGGAGGGTCGAGACCCCTGTTTGGTTACTGTGCAGGGGCTAGACCCCTATTACTGGGAGGGCTTTGCCCTATACTGGTTCCGTGCTGTGCTTTGGGCGCACCCGTTAATGGAAATGACTGACCGCGTGCCAGTGCAGGGTAGCTACCCGTGCTTTTATTGTGCGTGCCGTAGTCACCGTTACGCCTGTCAACAACCTTGGGGTGGTTGACTGAGTGTAGGACCACCACGGGGGACTCTTCTGGCCATGAGAGCACCATGTGCTACTGTTCAACGTACGAATTGCTACGCTAACGTGTTTGGTGTTAAAACCTTGTCGTTGTAGCTTGGAAGTGAAGAATTCATGTTCAACAAATAAAATTTATACCGAAATTTGAATTCCAGGTCGAACACAGGGAGGCTACGTTGATCTATATTCGCAATTATATATATTTTTTTTAGAATTTTTGAAAAGCGAGGCGATATAATTACAATGAAGCTATCACACTAAAAGGAATAGAGAGAGAGAAAGAGAGAGAGAGAACATGCATTCAATATTTCAAAATGTTTATACAATCAAACCAAATAAAAAATACACTAGAAAGCGGGAAATCAGCTACACTAGAAAGCAGGAAAATTCTACACTAGAAAAGCTGTAATGAAGAATGGGAGAGAGAAGTTATCCTCCTCGACGATCGCTTGGAGGATGAGTCGGACGGGACGATGCTTGAACGAAGGAGGACGAAGCAGGATGAAGGAGGACGAAGCAGAAGAACGGGAACGGAGCAGTCGTTCTCGTCGCAGGATCCACTTCCGAAGGGGGATGAAAATTTGGACTTTATCTCGCGAGGAGCATCCCGGGTGTGGGACAAGCTTCTCTTGAGCTTTGGAGAGGTAGAGAAGAGAAGGAAGGGACAAGAATTTCGTGTGGAGGGGGGTCTCCTTTTATAGTAGCAAGGAGTGGGAGCAAATTGGTCATTATATCTTTAAAACATTAAATAAGGGGTCTTTAGTGACGGATAAAACCGTCGCTAAAGCCCCAACGTGGTGTAGTGGCTGCTCCCCACACGTGCCTCCTCGGCTGCTCACTCTCAACACCTGCCGCACGTTCAACCATCCACAGCTGTGATTGCACCTTCCTCCCTCGCTGCGCACCCACCCCAACACGTGCGATGCCGCGTGAGGTGCGGGCGTGCAATAGCGCGTCATTGCTATTAAGCGCGGACGGCCATCCGATCAAGATCCGACGTATGCCCGCGCCCTTTGCCTCCTCGCTGCGGCTCGAACCTGCGTCCGCTGCTCGCGATAACGCCCTCGCCCACTGGGTTGCAGAGCGCGGATTGTCGAGCGGGCGATTTGAGGTGCAGCTGTTCACAGCCGTTAGATCAAGATCCAACGGCGGAGAGAGGGCAGATGCGGAGGCTTCAGTGGTTGCATGCGGGCGTTTGGGCAGCTGAGATGGTGCCACGTGGTGCCATCTTGGCCGTCCATCTTCTGGATGTTGTAGATGGTGCCACGGGTGTCGGATTGACTCAATTTTTGCATCGTTAGGCTGCGATCATCGATTCGAATTCATCCGTGCGATCGGATTTGTCATTTGAAGTGCATATTTACACCATCCTGGCCCTTGATCTTCTAGGGTTCCCCGATCACTATCTGATGCTACAGATGCCTGATTAGGGCAATCTTGGAGTCGTTGAACTCCAATTGTCGCCCTGATCACATCTGTACGGTTGGATCTTCGATCCGAGGCCCTGATAAAAAGTTTTCCCTATCCAAGCACATAAAAGGAGACAATTAACCTCAATTTTATTCAAACAACTCTAAATGCAAGATGATGCATGTTATGCAATATTTATATCATGCAATGCAATCCTATGCTTAAAAACATGCATAAATAGACATCTTAAGTAGTGTAAATGTGTTTACATCATACACCCATGCCTATCTTTTGCTCGTCCCTAGCAAAAACTATATGCTATTTATAAAAGAATTAGGTTGGATTATTTGGGCTTGAGTTATTTTCAATCATTAAGAAATTGTCTACTTAGGATCTGAACTTTCAAAGACACAATAGTGTCCAAGTATCTACCAAAATGCAGACCGCCTCAAACCCTCGCCTCATTCAAAGAAAAATTTCTTTTTCTCTTTTTACTCTTTTCTAATTTTTTTTTAATTTTAGGGTTTAAGAGTGGCTTTCTATGGTCATTCAACTCACCCAAGATTTGATGAAAACCCTAAGTTTTAAGCATCTTATTGTGAATGTGATAGACTCGTTGACCGGCAATTAAAACAGACTTCGGATTTCTATGCCTCTAGGTGACCTAAAAAGAATTCTGCCTAAAGGTGTATCTTTACAACCGGTAGCTTTCCCCTTACTTTTATTTTTTTATGGGGTCAACACAAGGGTGAATCCAGTGTATATCTCCCCAGTTTATTCTACTTCTCCACTTCTTCCTAAGTGTTTTGGGAATTTTATTAGTGCATTTACTGAGCTGGGTTCTGGACAACCGGTCGATGAGCTGTTACCACTGACAACTTGCCAGTCATACTCGTGCGGTGAAGTGTGGCTTATTTCTTTTTTTCCTTTTCTCCTTTTCTTTTTGATTTTTTTTTTTAAGTAGGTGGCTTCCTTGGTCTAAGATTTACCTAAAGGCAGTAAAAAGAGAAAGGTCCAGTGACTGGGCTCTGGACAACCTACCTATGGGCTGTTACCCACGATAACTTGCCAGCCATATCACCCTAAAAGGTTCATTAGCTACCCAATTTCTGTTAGAATCGCCGAACAACGAGTCAGTGCAAAGAAAGTGTGTAGATGCTTAAAACTCAGAAATTCCCTCAAATCAGAGGGTGGGTTGATAAGTCGTGTACTTATCACCTAAACTTATTTATTCCAACTACGATAGAATTAAGATGGAGAGGACTCAAAAGACAAATCCATATTTTAGTGGATACACGGGCTAATTAAGTCCAAAGACCTAAAGGGTCTTTGTATTCAGATCCTAATGTAAAATTTCTTAGGATTGAAAAGTCCTAATGTCCAACTAATCCTTCCTAATTTTGATTTTTTTTATATATAAATAAGAAGAGAAAAATAATTTATATGAATTTCACAAAGCTGACCAAATGATTCAAAAATGAATCCACCCCCCCATGCCTAGCTGATGCAATGTCCTCATTGAAAAAGAGACATGAAAGAAAGGGTAGAATATGAAAGATGTCACCTGAATATGAAGCTCGTATCAGTCTTGTGTCGTATGTGCAACTGCTGAGTTTAATGCCATCAGCTAGGCAAAGTCCAGCCAAAGAAGTCATAGAATGGCTAGAGCAACTGAGTCTGAGACGAGTTCTGGAAGAATACGGTCAACAACAGGCTTCAGACGTTGACCGTTAACTTTAAATGTGTTACCCATCTTTGGGTCAGAAATCTGAATGGCACCATTTGGAAAAATCTGATCAATTATGAATGGTCCATTCCATTTAGATCTAAGTTTGCCAGGAAAGAGCTTAAGTTTAGAATCGAATAACTAGACCTTCTGGTTTTGCTCAAAGCTCTTACGAGAAATCAGTTGATCATGTAGAGCTTTGGTCCGAGCCTTGTAGATCTTGGCATTCTCATAAGCATCACTTCTAAGCTCCTCCAACTCAGATAGTTGGAGTTTCCTGGCCTTCCCAGCTAGATTCAGATCTAAATTGCATTGTTTGATTGCCCAGAATGCCCCGTGTTCAATCTCTACAGGTAGATGACACGCCTTTCCATACACCAAACGGAATGGAGACATGCCGATGGGCGTTTTATACATCGTATGGTAGGCCCAAAGAGCATCCTCAAGCTTTTGAGCCCAATCCTTGCGATCAGGCCTAACCATTTTTTGCAGAATGTTCTTGATCTCTCGATTGGAGATCTCGGCTTGTCCATTCGTCTGGGGATGGTAAGGTGTAGAAATTCAGTGATTAACCCCGTATTTGGCCAATAAATTTTGGAATTGGGCATTAGTAAAATGAGTGCCACCATCACTGATGATAGCCCTCGGAATCCCGAACCTAATGAAGATATTTTTCTTGACAAAATTAATGACCACCTTGTGGTCATTAGTTCGGGTGGGAATTGCCTCAATCCATTTGGACACATAATCAACAGCAACAAGAATGTACTAATGTCCAAATGAAGGGATAAAGGGTCCCATGAAATCGATGCCCCAAACATCAAAAATTTCGACAGGAAGAATAGGGTTTAGGGGCATCATGTCTCCCTTAGTTATGCTCTCGAGTGCCTGACATCGAGAACATGACCTTGAGAAATCTTGGGCATCCTTGAATAAAGACGGCTAATAGAAGCCAGATTGCAAGATTTTTGTAGACGTCTTTTTCTCGGAGAAATGTCTACCACACCCAGATTCATGGCAGAACTCGAGTATACTGTTGAATTCATTCTCCGGTATGCATCGGTGAATAATCTGATCAGAGCCGATGTGATACAGTTCAGGGTCCTCCCAGAAGTAGTATTTGGCCTCAGATTTGAGTCTATCCCGTTGTTGCTTGGTCCAATCTTGGGGGATTTGACCAACGGCCAAATAGTTAACAATGTCAGCAAACCATGGGGTGTGGACACCTAAAATTGTAAGAATAGTTTCGTCCGGAAAAGTGTCAGCAATCGAAATGTCCGGACAAGAAGAATCACCAAGGAGTCTCGACAAATGATCCGTTACCACATTTTGTACCTCGGTTTTATCTTTGATTTCAAGATCAAATTCTTGAAGAAGAATCCAACGAATAAGCTGGGGTTTAGCATCCTTTTTAGCCAAGAGATGTCTCAAGGCCGAGTGGTCGGTATAGATGATAACATGAGACCCTAAGAGATAAGCCCTGAATTTTTCCAAAGCAAACACTACAGCTAGTAATTCCTTTTTAGTAACAGTGTAATTCCTCTGGGCTTCATCCAGAGTTTTACTAGCGTAGTAGATGAACAGAGGGCTTTCGATCAATTTTCTGACCCAGGATAGCCCCAACCGCGTAATCAGAAGCATCGGTCATGATCTAAAAAGGGCTGTCCAAATTGGTGGTTGCAAAATTGGAGCACAGGTGACTGCCATTTTCAGGAAATCAAATGTCTTTCGGCATGATTCGTCAAAAACAAACGGTGTTTCTTTGGCAAGAAGATTGCTCAAAGGACGAGCAACCTTCGAGAAATCCTTGATGATTCTTCGATAAAATCTCACATGGTCAAGAAATGATTGGATTTGTTTAACAAATGTGGGAGGGGGAAGTTTAGCGATAGCATCAACCTTAGCTTTGTCCACTTCAATTCCCCGTTCAGAGATTACATGACCCAAAACGATGCCCTCTTGGGTCATGAAATGACTCTTTTCCCAGCTAAGGACCAGTCGTGTCTTGATACATCGCTTAAGAATCATTTCCAAATTAGCCAAACAAGAGTCAAATGATTCTCCGAAAATAGAGAAATCATCCATGACGACTTCCATAAACTCTCCCACCATGTCAGAAAATATGGCTAGCATACACCTTTGAAAAGCCGTAGGTGCATTGCATAACCCGAAAGGCATCCTACGAAAAGCAAAGGTTCCGTAGGGACAGGTGAAAGTAGTTTTTTCCTGATCCTCGGGATGGATAGGAACTTGGTTGTATCCCGAGTAGCCATCAAGAAAACAAAAGTACTTATGCCCAGCTAATTTTTCCAAGATTTGATCGATGAAGGGAAAGGGAAAATGATCCTTTTTAGTGGCGGTGTTCAGCTTCCTGTAATCAATACAAACCCTCCAAGAGGAAGCTGAACGAGTTGTAACAGATTCTCCTCTCTCGTTAGTCACAACGGTAATCCCGACTTTCTTTGGAACAATCTGAACGGGACTTACCCAGGGACTATCAGAGATTGGATAAATAATTCTTGCATCGAGCCACTTGATGATTTCCTTTTTGACCACTTCTCGCATATTTGGATTCAATCTCCTCTGCATCTGGCGAGAAGGGCAGGATCCATCTTCCAAGAATATTCTATGATTACAGTAAGATGGCTCGATCGCCCTGAGGTCATGAATGGTCCAACCAATTGCCTCCTTATGTTCCTTTAGGACCTTGATCAATTTAATCTCTTGCTCCTTTATCAATTTAGCACTGATAATCACAGGGAGCATATTCTGAGGTCCTAAAAATTGATATTTCAAATTCTCGGGCAATGGTTTCAATTCAAGCTGGGGTGGGTTGATGATTGATGGTAGGGTAGATGCTGAAGATTCAACAAGAGGAAGAGGTTGTGAGTGAACAAAATCAATAGCCTCTTCTAAAGATGTCAGGTTAGCCATAGAGGGTTGCGGGTCAAATTCATCATCCAAAGAGGAACTTTAAATTGAAGAAACTGTCAAACAAGTTTCAATATTATCATTATCCTCATCAAGTTCCTCAATAAATCCACAATCCTCAAATTTGTTGATCGCCTTAAAAATATCCAATTTCATTCGTTGGTTCCCAAAGGCGTTTTCCATGCTACCGCTTTCACAATTAATGTTGGCCTTAGCGGTAGCCAGGAATGGATGCCCCAGAATGATGGGCGTGTTTCTCAAATTATCAGGTACATCCATGTCAAGGACAAGGAAATCTACAGGAAAATAGAAATCCTTGACCTTAACTATAACATCTTCAATAACACCTCACGGGTTTGTGACCGAGTGGTCCGCTAACTGTAGTGTTACTAAAGTTGGCCGAAGTTCACCTACCCCAAACTTTTCGTAGAGAGAAGTCGAAATTAGGTTGATGGATGCACCCAGATCTAAAAGTGCTCTATCAAATGTGTAATCTCCGATAACGCAAGAAATCAATGGAGCACCAGGATCTCTCTTTTTCTGAGGGAGGTAGTGCAGGATAACAGAAGTAGCCTGCTTGGAGAGTACCACCTTCCTCGGAATGGATTCTCTCGACTTACGCTTTTGTGTACATAATTCCTTTAAAAATCTTGCATAAGCCAGTATGTGCTTGATAGCATCAAGGAGAGGGATATTGATCTCAACATTCTTAAATAGATTCAAAAGCTCCTCATTGCTATCAACAGACTTCTTCTTCTTTGATTTGGTTAAGGCTTTAGGAAAAGGAACATGAGTTAGATTAGGTTCCTGAGCCTTGATTTCTCCTCTAGAATTCTCCTCTCTCTCCTCAGGTTCTTCAGGATTCAAAAGATTAGAATAGTGTGGTTGTGGATCCTGAGTCTTCTTGCCACTCCTCAAAGTTACAGAATTTGTAGAAGCATAAGAATTTGGGTTTTGGGGAGGGTTAGGAAAGATTGGAGGGGCTTGATTAACCATAAATTGTTGATTTGCAGAAGAAGAAGAAGAGAAACCCTACTCAACCACCTGAGCATGTGCGTGTGGGTCCCTCTAATTTCTGTACCCATGGACTTGATTGCCCGAATTCATAATATTTTGCGGGTTGGGTACGGGTTGGGATGGTAGAGATCCAGGTTGACGAGAGTTAGCAATGAGCCTGGATTGCAAGTTGTCCAGTGAGTTTTTCATTTGCTGCATGAGCTGGAGCATGGATCCTTGCATCTCTACCATTTGACGGTTCAAATCAGCCTACCTTGCGGGTTGACGGGCATTCCAAGCTGGCTGATTGATCTGATTCGGAGGCAACTGAGTATATACTTGACCCTGACCCATTGGTTGTTGCGGAGCATAATTGCCAGGTCAGAATTGGGTCTGTTGCCCTAGATTTTTCCAAGAGAAGTTAGGGTGGTTTCTCCAACCTGGATTATAGGCATTCGAGTAGGGGTTTGATCTAACATTATCTTGTACAGCACAGATATCCTCATAGGGTGAGGATGGAGAAAAAGAAAGGGAAGGATCAGAAAAACTGGGATCAAAGGCCTCGTTTGGAACCTGTGGGGTTCCGAAAAATGCTGACTCATAGGTTGAGCCGCATCGAGTTGATTCACGAACTCCTGTCTAGAAGGAGCTCGTGAGGAATGGAATCCTGAATTTTGGGATTGAGTAGATCGAGAGTGTTCATAGAATTGCCAGCCATCCACTCTTCCATTCTTTTAGCAACCAAGTCCACTTTATCAAGTTTGTTACAAATCAATTCCATATCAAATGAATGAGAGTCATGGACTTCATTGACATTTGATCTGGGCTGCTGGGACCGGTTAAAAGCATAAATGGAGGCATGATTAATTGAATTCTCACTCATTTCCTCAAATAAATCATGTGCACTATCTGCATCTTTATTGAGGAAATTGCCTCCGCAAGAAGCATCCACATGATTTCTGAGTTGCTCAGTCAACCCATGATAGAAGATCTGCACGAGTTGCCATTTTGGCACCTCGTGGTGTGGACACCTCCGCAATAAGTCCTGGAATTGCTCCCAGGCCACATGAAACTGCTCCCTTGGCTGTTGGGTAAAGGTAGTGATTGCCTGTCTCAAAGCATTGGTACATCCGACTGGGAAGAATTTCTTCAGAAAGGTTGATTTCAACTCATTCCAAGTTGTAATTGGTCTTCCTATTGTCCTATACCAATGCGTGGCCTTATCCTTAAGAGAGTGGGGGAAGAGCCTCATGATCATTTGCTCCTCGTTTACGTTTCGAGCCTTGGTGGTCTGGACCAAAGTGGTCAAGTCCTCCAAGTGCTGAAACGGATCTTCAGAGCCAAGCCCATGATAATGTTTAATCAGGCTTAACACCTGGGGCTTGATTTCTACATCACCGACTGGAATTTGGATGCCGGGACGTTCCTCGTAATTTAAAGGATCATAAAAATCCTTCAAGGGCTGAGCGCCCTACATTCTCTGGAACCATTCCTGCATTCTCTGCATTTGTTCCAGCTACCTTCAAAATTCTTCCTGTGGATTTCCAAGTAGAGGAGGCTGTTCTTTAGCCATGGGATCAAATTGACCAAAATGCAATTTGCACCTCCTAGAATGTTCTAATGGTCCTTCTAATCAAGGATTCAATAACCGTCTTCCCAGCATAAACTACAAGAAGGTCAGAAGGACTGGGGATAGGGACCCTGTAGCACAACAAAACAAGGCTGTCCTTAAGTGGGGTAGCCTAAGGATCTACTGACTCCTAAAACTCGCCTTAAGACTGTAAATGATTTACTCTACTTGCGTCTGTTTAATCCAACCAGTTAGAAGGAGGGACTGGGGAGAAGGTTCTTCCTTCGGCTTTTGCCTCCGGTTCCTAGTGTACCCCCCAGCCGCGGTCGTTTGACACTACTCCCCTAGCTAGACATTAGATTAATCAGTACAAGTAGGGTAATCAAAAACAATCTCAGACTAGGCCCTGAAGAGCGAATCAGACCTTAAGGCCAACGTCTACTCAATTTTATTAAGGCCTGGGATTGTGGTGCTTATGGAATGTGATGGGCCCTTAAAATGGGTTGTGCCCTTAATGATTGATTGGGATTTGTGTAAGTGCGTGCACAACCAGGGTTTTCAAGCAAGATTATTTGTGATGAGTGAATTTTAATGTTCAAATCTTGCTTAATTAGCTTTTAGGGTTTCAAATTAGGTGGATTGCAATCAAGTTTCTAGGCAAACCAAGTTGTAAAACACGGGTGAAGATTATTTTCCTTTAAAACTAGAAAGAAAGTGGAGTGCCTAGAATAGGCCTAGATTGAGAACCCTAAGGAGGAGCTACTTGATGAGTTGGTTTTAAATAGAGTGGTGTGGCCCAAACAACTCAAACAATTGGCCACAATTGCACCACTAAGTTAGGCACTCAAAGATGGTTAGCCTAGAATGATTTCTATTCTGCTATGTGTTGCTTTGTGTGTACCGGTTCCACAGATCAGAACCTAGTTGAGTAGAAACAAATCAATTTGATTAAGTGCCTTGAATGTGGGTGTATGTTGTGTGTTTGTTGAAAATTACCCCACAAGATTATCTTTTTGTTTTTTGTTTTTTTTATAAATGAGGGTGGAATGAATGTGAGTGAGAATCCAAACAACCAAATTATTCCTATGATTTATGCAAACACCTAGGTTAATTGGAATTTGGATTTAATGTGGCGAATGAAATCTATGAAGGGGGAAGAATGGGGAGCACTTACAGTTGTCTTCCATTGCACTTTACTCCAGTCTACCGCTTGTTGATTCCTTGATGGAGGTCTCTGCAAAACAATAGACACAAGAGAAAGCAAGTTAGAAAACAATAAAGTGCAAGAAATGCGAAGAGAAGATCGGAAATCGTTGCCTCCCTGGCAACGGCGCCAAAATGTTGAATGTACGAATTTCTACGCTAACGTGTTTGGTGTTAAAACCTTGTCGTTGTAGCTTGAAAGTGAAGAATTCATGTTCAACAAATAAAATTTATATCGAAATTTGAATTCCGGGTCGAACACAGGGAGGCTACGTCGATCTTTATTCGTAATTATATATATATTTTTTTAGGATTTTTGAAAAGTGAGGCGATATAATTACAATGAAGCTATCAGACTAAAAGGACGAGAGAGAGAGAGAGAGAGAGAAAGAGAGAGAGAGAACATGCATTCAATATTTCAAAATGTTTAGACAATCAAACCAAATAAAAATTACACTAGAAAGCGGGAAATCAGCTACACTAGAAAGTCGGAAAATTCTACACTAGAAAAGCTGTAAAGAAGAATGGGAGAGAGAAGTTCTCCTCCTCGACGATCGCTTGGAGGATGAGCCGGACAGGACGATACCTGGACGAAGGAGGACGAAGCAGGACGAAGGAGGACGAAGTAGAAGAATGGGAACGGAGCAGCACGTCGTCGTCATCACGGGATCCACTTCCGAAGGGAGATGAAAATTTGGACTTTATCTCGCGAGGAGCATCCCAGGTGTGGGACAAGCTTCTCTTGAGCTTTGGAGAGGTAGAGAAGAGAAGGAAGGGATGAGAATTTCGTGTGGAGGGAGACTCCTTTTATAGTTGCAAGGAGTGGGGGCAAATTGGTCATTACATCTTTAAAACATTAAATAAGGGGTCTTTGGTAACGGATAAAACCGTCGCTAAAGCCCCAACGTGGGTGTAGTGGCCGCTCCCCACGTGCGCCTCCTCGGCTGCTCACTCTCAACGCCCCGCCGCACATTCAACCATCCACAGCCGTCTGATCGCGAGATCGGACGGCTGTGATTGCACCTTCCCTGCTCGCTGTGCGCCCGTCCCAACGCGTGTGATGCCGCGTGAGGTGAGGGCGTGCAATAGCATGTCATCGCTATTGAGCGAGGATAGCTGTCCGATCAAGATCCGACGCACGCTCGCACCCGCTCGCCCGCACCGTTCGCCTCCTCGCTGCGGCTCGAACTCATGTTTGCTGCTCGCGATAATGCCCTCGCCCACTGCGCTGCGGAGCACGGATTGTCGAGCGGGCGATTTGAGGTGCAGCCATTCACAGCCGTTGGATCGAGATCCAACGGTGGAGAGTGGGCAGATGCGGAGGCTTCAGTGGTTGCATGCAGGCGTTTGGGCGGCCAAGATGGCGCCACGTGGTGCCATCTTGGCCGTCCATCTTCTGGATGTTGTAGATGGTGCCATGGGTGTCAGATTGACTCGATTTTTGCATCGTTAGGCTGTGATCGTTGATCTGAATTTATCCATGCGGTCGGATTTGTCATTTGAAGTGTGGATTTACACCATCTTGGCCCTTGATCTTCTAGGATTCTCTGGTCACTATCTGATGCTACAAATGCCTGATTAGGGCGATCTTAGAGTCGTTGAACTCCAATCGTTGCCTTGATCACATCTGTATGATTGGATCTTCGATTCGAGGTCCTGATAAAAAGTTTTCCCTGTCCAAGCACATAAAAGGAGACAATTAACCTCCATTTTATTCAAACTACTCTAAATGCAAGATGATGCATGTTATGCAATATTTATATCATGCAATGCAATCCTATGCTTAAGAACATGCATAAATAGACATCTTAAGTAGTGTAAATGTGTTTACATCAGCTACTTCTACTCTTCAGAAAAGACTGCAGTCAAGATTGTTCCCTCGTGGAACATTCGAGATCAAGAAAAAGACCTAATAAATAAACCAAGTGATGAAAGAAAGAATAATTAGTTACATAAAGAAAGAAATTGAAAACAACAGCTACCTGTCCACCTTTACTGTTTTTCTTAGCTAGTTGGTTGCCACTCTACTCAGCGTTTCACTGACATGTCATACTTACCACCTTTTTCAGGTCCAGGTGTTGAGCAGCCAGAGCCTATGGCTGTGGCGGGTGCTGGGCCTAGTAGAGCCCAGTAGTTGTACTTTTGTTGTTCCCATTTTCTGTAGTAGTGAGTATTTTGTTACACTTTTATACTCTTTTATTGTAAACTTCATATTTCTGTACCTGTTTAAAATTCTCTACTGTTGTAGTGGTGGTACTGTAGTAGTTGTTTCTTTACTGTTGTATTTTTTTTACTATTAGTTGCTTGCATGGTGAATGTGGTTTATTTTACTACTTTTTGGTTACTTTCTCATTGGATGACTGGGTCTTGGGATCAGTCGAGTCGGTCCGATTCTCGTGTCCTGTAGGGATTCGGGAACCAGGTCATAACAAGATGGTACCAGAGCAAGGTTGTCCCGAGAAGTAAACCAACTGGCTGGAAAATAACCAATTCACGTGCTTGTTACTAGAGTAGCCACCACAACGTACCTTTTGACATCTGTTTTAGGGTTCCTTTGTTGAATGTTGATTAGTATTGACGTCTTTTCTATTTCGTATTCGCGTCTCCTTGCAGGAGATGCCTCGATGAGGAGGTAGCGAGGCGGGCTGCGGACGCGGCCGAGGACGAGGTCGGAGGGGCAGGCGCGTTGAGCTCGATGCCTCAGTAGACCGACCACTGCTCCTGGGCATTCAGGCCTAGGACCTCGCCCAGCTGATATGGGAAATTGTGCGAGAGGAGCTTCACCCGCCGCCACAAGCGCCTCTCCTTGGGGCTGCGGAGGGGAAGTCCTCTGTGGGACCACGAGACGGACACGGCATTGGATGTGGGGGAGGGGGTGGGCCTCCACCGCCCCAACTTTCCTCCGACACTTTTGAGCACGAGGCCTCTTTGCCTGGAGGCATACCAGCTTCTCCGCTTCAGCGCCACTATGAGCTTTTTGGACAGTTCCGGAAGCTGATGCCCCCCTCCTTCAAGGGGGATGAGGACCCGAACGAGGCGGGGGACTGGCTCAAGCAGATCGAGAAGGTGTTTGACACCCTTCGCCCCCCTGTGGAGTACCGTGTGGCCTTTGCCACGTACCAGCTACAGAGCACTGCACACAGGTGGTGGAGGGCTGTCAGAGGTCAGGAGAGGGACGAGCCGACTTGGGATCAGTTCATCACCCTCTTCTGTGAGCAGTACTTTCCCCAGACATGGTAGGACTAGAGGAGGCTGGAGTTCCACACTCTCTGCCAGGGGACGATGACTGTGAGCGCGTACCGCACGTGTTTCCTGGAGCTGTCTCATTTTGCAGCGACAGCTGTGGCTACCGAGGAGGAGCGCCTTTGGAGGTTCACTGAGGGACTTCGGCCTGCTATTCGGGGGTATGTCAAACCCCTGAAGTTGCCTACATTCTCGAGGGTGGTGGAGGCAGCTATGACGTATGAAGAGACCAACCCGTCCACACGTGACACTAACAGTGGGCGGAAGAGGCCCTACCAGCCGACTACTCACAAGGTCGACGAGAGAGGAGGCACGTGGCACCTGCAGGAGAGCCGTTACGCTTTGCGAGGCCATCAGGGGCCTTTAGGGGCCCCGACAAGGGCCAGCTGCCAGCACCGGACCCCCGCCCAGTCGTCAGCAGGGACCCACTGAGGGCAGGAGTCGAGTCCCCCTTTGCTACCAGTGTGGCCAGCCGGGCCACATCAGGAGGGACTGCCCGTCTAGGGCTGGAGGTCAGCAGATGCTCCCCGCGTCGAGCACTAGACGGTGAGCAGGAGGCCACGGTTTCCATGCATGAGGAGGAGGACAGTGTTGGTGCTAGAGCACCACGATCATTTGTTTTGATGATAACAAAACACGTGTCATTTAACATTTGCATTTTGAGTCCTAGATTTCAGGTCAATCGCAAATGGAAATGTGATTAGACGGAGTTTGAGCTCGCATCCAGGACGGATTGGAGGAGCTCGATGGAAAACAGAGGAGATTCGCGAGGAGCGATAGATTGAAGAAGGAAGGAGATGAAGAATAGGATAGATTTCCTTCTCTTGTACTCCTTGTATTTTTCGTTTCTTCTGTTGCTCTTTATTTTTTTTACTTAGATTCATGTTAAAGAGCCTCAAAGTACCCTAACAGTAGTCCTACGAACACCCGCACAACCCTAGAATACTTAGGTTTTCTGTAGAATACTTAGAAAACCAATATAGGGTTCAAACAGAGTTTCCAGACGTCTAATTCCCAAATCAGACGTCAGGTAAAGTATTTTAAGACGTCTGATTGTTGTTTCAGACGTCTGATAACTATTAGGCTGGACTTAGTATTCTGTCTGAGGAAATCAGACGTCCAGACCTTAGTCCAGACGTCTTAGAAGACGTCTGATGTTTTTGCCAGACGTCCAATTAGTGGACCGTTGGCTCTCTTGACATTCACTCAAGGATATGACCGTTAGAGCCTTATCAGACGTCCTTAAGCCCTTCCAGACGTCTGATAATTGACCGTTTTGCCTCGACTGACCCGAAAATCTCTTCTCAGGGATATTCTAGCCGTTGCAAATCCATTCCCACGAAAAAGTAGGTTTCCAGATGTCCAGACATAGTGTCAGACGTCCTGTATGTCGTCTGATGGACTTGCACAAGAACCCTGTTTAGATCTAATTCAAGTCAGGAAGGAACCCGCCCGAAATCAGACGTCTGACCTTTAAATCAGACGTCTTAAAGTGGTCTTCCAGACGTCTTATTCCAGAATTAGACATCTGATTACCCTGTCAAGTGTAATCATTGTCCTGATTTCGGCCTGATTCTTTTGGGCTTTGTACCCAACGGCTATGGAAGCTTTTCCAAGCCTTCCAAAGCCTTCCTAAGGCCTCTATAAATAGAGGGGAGCCTTTACAACACAAAAACACATCTAAGGAACACCAAGACACACCTTGCAATACACTTTCAAACCGTTTTGTGTCTCTCTTGCTCTCTAAGCACTAGTTCTTCATCTTGAGAGCATCAAGCCTTCGCGCACCCACTCTCCCGCCGTAGTTCACGAGAGCGAAGTTGCGCCGTCCCGTGGCTCACGCATCCACGTCGTCGACGCACTCCTTTCAAAGGGAAGCATCCTATTTCCTATAGAAGCTTAGGTTAAATATTACTTTGTTGGCTCTATAGGATTACTTGTTTTATCTTTGTTATTTGGTTGGGTATTCGCTTTGCGAATTCCTGTCTCCTTCGCGAGACAAAATCCTTCTCGTGGAGAGAAGGGGTTGAGGTACTCTACCCTCGTTTAAGTAGCGTGGTTGTAATTGAGGTTGAATCACCCTCATTTTAAAGTGATTCGATTTAGTGGATTTGATCAACTTGGTTGATCGGAAAATCCTAACTCGAGAGGGTTAGGTGGTGATTTTCACCAGGTTTGGGTTTCCACCTAAAAATACTTGTGTATTTGTGTGATTGCTTATTTGTGAGATTATTTATATTTCAATTCCGCATTTTTTTTTTCGTCACACTGATCTCAACCCCTCCAAGTAGAAAACTTCAGTTGATATCAGAGCAGGTCTCGCGTTATCGACATTACAAACCGGTGAGGATCCAGATATGGAGGGAAAAGCATTCGTGTACACTGAAGGACATGATACCTCGCGACCACCATACTTTGCAGGTATAGATTTCGTTTATTGGAAAAATTGTATGACTATGTGGTTGCAAGCCTACAACTTCCGGGTATGGGAAAAATGCGAATCCGCATTTGTGATTCCCAAGAAACCCGCAAGAGGTTACTCAGAAGATCAGGTTCGGAATCTCAACCTCAACGTAAAGGCAATGAATGCCTTGTATTGCGCGTTGAGTCCGAAAGAGTTTGAGCAAATCCAAGAGTGCACTACCGCCCATGAGATATGGAGGAAGTTAGAAGACACTCATGAGGAGACGAGCTCGGAAGAAGATCTCGAGGAGAAGGAAATCGCGTGCCTTGGTTTCATGGCAATCGGAGAAAGTGACAATGACAGCGACGACTCTGACAACGAGGTAAATCTCGATTTACAAGAAGCTTTTAATGAACTATTTGATGTTAGTAAAGCACCTAAGATAGAAAATAAAAGCATTAAAAAGAATCTTAGTTTTCTTAGAAGTGAAAATGAAAGATTAGAAAATAAACTTAAGGATCTAGAAGCTAGTCCTAAAAATGATAGCCTATTATTAGAAAATCAAAACATCATCAATGAAAATAATAAATTGATTAAGGAAAATGTTAGTCTAAAAATAGAAATTTCTGATTTAAAGACTAAGATACATATTATAGAAAAAGAAATCGCATGTCTTAGGGAAAATTTTAACAAATTAATCAACAAAGTACATAATTTTTATAGCCCTAAGGTTGAGAAAAGATCTCCGTCAAGGAGACCTGCTAATCGATCCGGATCCAAGCTCACTTGGATACCGAAGAAAAATTTGGAATCTTGTTTTGTAGGGTTCAGGGATAACTACAACACAAAGGACTGGACCTACAAGCTCAAAGCTGGTCAACTCGAGTTGGGAGAACGAAGGAGTAGACCAAGGAGGAGAACAAGAAGACTGACGAGATGGCGGACAAACGATGGACCCGCCGCACGTCGACCACCAGATTGGAGACCGACGCCAATGCCCGGGCCTCCAAGCTACGAATGGGAGCCCCATCCGATGTGGCATCCACCACCACCATTCGGGCCATTTTATTGGCCATGGTAGGTGAGGTAAAAATTCTTTACCCTATCCTTTTATCATAAGCATTTAGATAGGGGGAGCAAAAAAATTATAAGCTAATTGTCAATTTTTGAGGGGGAGATATAAGGTAGCTAAATTTCCTTTAGAAAGGGGGAGAAAAATAATAGCTATCTTGTTGTTATAAAAAAGGGGGGGGCATTACCTTTGTCAAAAGGAATTTATAGAAGAGCATGTTTTAAGGGGGAGTTATAGGAAATGTAAAATCAATTAAACCTTTTTGATAATGTCAAAAAGGGGGAGGATTTTTTGCATTATTATTTATGGTTTTGTCATCATCAAAAAGGGGGAGATTGTTGGTGCTAGAGCACCACGATCATTTATTTTGATGATAACAAAACACGTGTCATTTAACATTTGCACTTTGAGTCCTAGATTTCAGGTCAATCGCAAATGGATACGTGATTAGACGGAGTTCGAGCTCGCATCCAGGACGGATTGGAGGAGCTCGATGGAAAACAGAGGAGATTCACGAGGAGCGATAGATTGAAGAAGGAAGGAGATGAAGAATAGGATAGATTTCCTTCTCTTGTACTCCTTGTATTTTTCATTTCTTCTGTTGCTCTTTATTTTTGTTACTTAGATTCATGTTAAAGAGCCTCAAAGTACCCTAACAGTAGTCCTAGGAACACCCGCACAACCCTAGGATACTTAGGTTTTCTGTAGAATACTTAGAAAACCAATATAGGGTTCAAACAGAGTTTCCAGACGTCTAATTCCCAAATCAGACGTCTGATAAAGTATTTTAAGACGTCTGACTGTTGTTTCAGACGTCTGATAACTATTAGGCTGGACTTAGTATTCTGTCTGAGGAAATCAGACGTCCAGACCTTAGTCCAGACGTCTTAGAAGACGTCTGATGTTTTTGCCAGACGTCCAATTAGTGGACCGTTGGCTCTCTTGACATTCACTCAAGGATATGATCGTTAGAGCCTTATCAGACGTCCTTAATCCCTTCCAGACGTCTAATAATTGACCATTTTGCCTCGACTGACCTGAAAATCTCTTCTCAGAGATTTTCTAACCGTTGCAAATCCATTCCCACGAAAAAGTAGGTTTCCAGACGTCCAGACATAGTGCCAGATGTCCTGTATGTCGTCTGATGGACTTGCACAAGAACCCTGTTTAGATCTGATTCAAGTCAGGAAGGAACCCGCCCGAAATCAGATGTCTGACCTTTAAATCAGACGTCTTAAAGTGGTCTTCCAGACGTCTGATTCCAGAATTAGACATCTGATTACCCTGTCAAGTGTAATCATTGTCCTGATTTCGGCCTGATTCTTTTGGGCTTTGTACCCAACGGCTATGGAAGCTTTTCCAAGCCTTCCAAAGCCTTCCTAAGGCCTCTATAAATAGAGGGGAGCCTTTGCAACACAAAAACACATCTAAGAAACACCAAGACACACCTTGCAATACACTTTCAAACAATTTTGTGTCTCTCTTGCTCTTTAAGCGCTAGTTCTTCATCTTGAGAGCATCAAGCCTTCACGCACCCGCTCTCCCGCCGTAGTTCACGAGAGCGAAGTTGCACCGTCCCGTGGCTCACGCATCCGCGTCGTCAACGCACTCCTTTCAAAGGGAAGTATCCTATCTCCTATAGAAGCTTAGGTTAAATATTACTTTGTTGGCTCTATAGGATTACTTGTTTTATCTTTGTTATTTGGTTGGGTATTCGCTTTGCGAATTCCCGTCCCCTTCGCGAGACAAAATCCTTCTCATGGAGAGAAGGGGTTGAGGTACGCTACCCTTGTTTAAGTAGCATGGTTGTAATTGAGGTTGAATCACCCTCGTTTTAAAGTGATTCGGTTTAGTGGATTTGATAAACTTGGTTGATCGGAAAATCCTAACTCGAGAGGGTTAGGTGGTGGTTTTCACCCGATTTGGGTTTCCACCTAAAAATACTTGTGTACTTGTGTGATTCTTATTTGTGAGATTATTTATATTTCAATTCCTCATTTCTTTTTTCGTCACACTGATCTCACCCCCTCCAAGTAGAAAACTTCAGACAGCAGTCGCAGGGAGGGTACCGGCCAGCGACTACCCGTCCGACTCAGAGTGTGGCTGCCTCATCCGCACCTAGGGCTGAGGGGCGTATCAACGCCCTAACACATAGGGATGCCAGAGCTTCAGGATCAATGGTGGCAGGTATGGTTATAGTTTTCAGCAGGCTTGTTTACACGCTTTTCGATTCCGGTGCTACGCACTCGTTTGTCGCTGCCAGTTTTGCGGTTAGTTTGGGGTAGGACTGTGTGTTGTTAGAGGATCCGTTTGTGATCAGAGGTCTAGGTGGTCAGCTGTTAGTAGCTGAGGAGGTTTACACGGATTGTGAGGTCAGTGTTGGGGACACAGCCTACCCGCTGACCTGATTATGATACAGATGGAGGATTTTGGCGTGATTCTGGGGATGGACTGGCTGTCCGCTTACCACACCTTGGTGGACTGTTTTGAGAGGAAGATCATCTTCTCCATACCGGTGTTGCCTTCATTCGAGTTCCACAGGCAGCCAGTGGACGGAGGCTTCAGGTGCATTTCTACACTTTGGGCAGCGAGACTTTTGGGCTACTGGTGTGAGGGCTTCCTGGCTTGTGTGGTGGTAGAGCCCAGCCTTATGGTAGACTTTCAGAGTATCCCGGTGGTCAGAGAGTACCCCGACATGTTTACAGATGAGTTGCCAGGACTACCACCCGAGTGTGAGATCGAGTTTGAGATCTCGCTAGTACCGGGGACTAGCCCCATTTCTATAGCACCGTACATGATGGCACCACTTGAGCTGCGAGAGCTCAAGTCTCAGTTGCAGGACCTTCTGGAGAAGGGCTTTGTGAGGCCCAATGCGTCTCTGTGGGCAGCCCCGATATTGTTCATGAAGAAGGATGGTACCCTATGCCTTTGTGTGGACTACAGACAGCTGAATAGGGTTACCATCAAGAACAGGTATCCACTGCCGAGGATTGACGACTTGTTTGACCAGCTACGAGGTGCCATGGTATTCTTCAAGATAGACTTGAGGTCTAGATAGCACCAGTTGAGGATCAAGGAGGCAGACATCTCCAAGATAGCTTTCCGCACCCGGTACGGACACTACGAGTTTTTGGTCATGTCGTTTGGGCTGACCAATGCCCCCGCTGCATTCATGGACTTGATGAATCGGGTGTTCAAACCGTACTTGGAACAGTTCATGGTGGTATTTATTGATGATGTACTCATCTACTCTCGAGATCAGGCGCAGCACGGACAGCACTTGCGGATGGTTTTGGACACACTGAGATGACGTAGGTTGTACGCCAAATACAGCAAGTGCAAGTTTTGGTCGAGGGAGGTGACCTTCTTGGGTCATGTGATCTCTAGGGATGGCTTGGCTGTGGACCCTGTCAAGGTTGAGGCAGTGCTTAGGTGGGAGAGACCGCGTACAGTGACTGAGATCCGCAGTTTCTTGGGACTGGCAAGCTACTACAAGCGATTTATCAGGGGCTTCTCGTAGATTGCACGTCCTATGACACAGCTGACCTGGAAAGATGTGCCCTGTTCTTGGACAGATGCTTGTGAGACGTGTTTTCAGGAGCTGAAGGAGAGGTTGACTTCGACTCCCGTGCTCACCATCCCAGACAGTAGTGGTGGGTTCGTTGTGTACACGGACACCTCTTTGCAGGGATTAGGGGGTGTGTTCATGCAGAGGGGTCACGTTGTCACTTACGCTTCACAGCAACCAAAGCCCCATGAGCATAGCTACCCTACCCACAACCTGGAGCTGGCAGCAGTCGTCTTCGCGCTGAAGACTTGGAGGCACTACTTGTACGATGAGACATTTGAGATTTTCACAGATCATAAGAGCCTCAGATACTTGTTTGATCAGAAGGAGCTCAACATGAGACAAAGACGTTGGTTGGAGCTCCTGAAGGACTATGACTGTAGCATTTCCTACCACCCAGGAAAGGCCAACGTGGTGGCTGACGCCTTGAGCTGGAAGGCACCCGCCCACTTGGCCAGTTTACAGGCACAGAGTTGGAGTCTCTTGGAGGAGATGGGCAGTTGGAGACCCCTAGAGTTACTGGGGCATTGTGGGGCAGTGACCGTGACACGACAGATGAGGCCAGAGCTGATAGACCGCATCATCACTAGACAGCTGGCCGACCCGTACTTGTAGTCGTTGCATGACAGAGTGTTGTCAGGAGACCCTGGGGACTTCTCCTTTACAGATGAGTTGCTGCACATGAGGGGATGGTTGTGCGTTCCCAAGGATGAGGAGCTATTGAGAGAGCTCTTGACTGAGGCACACGGTTCTAGGTTCACCATACATCCTAGGAACACAAAGACGTACTATGATTTGAGATGCGACTTTTGGTGGAGGGGAATGAAGCGGGATGTAGGCGAATTCGTACAGTAGTGTTTAGTATGCCAACAGGTGAAGGCCAAGCATCAGAGGCCTGCAGGGCCATTGCAGCCACTTCTAGCGCCAGAGTGGAAGTAGGAGAGCATCACCATGGACTTGGTGGTGGGCTTGCCCGTTACCCAGCGAGGACACGACGCAGTCTGGGTGATCGTTGACAGATTGACAAAGACGGCATGTTTCTTGCCGATCTGAGTCACCTTGGGACCAGCACAGTTGGCAGAGAGGTATATCTGCGACGTGGTAGGTCTACACGGAGTTCTGCGGGAGATTATATCCGACCGGGATACCTGTTTTACGTCCAAGTTTTGGGCTGAGTTCCAACAGGCCTTGGGGACACGATTGAGGTTCAGTACAACATACTACTCCCAGACGGACGGACAGTCTGAGTGCACGATACAGACACTTGAGGACCTTTTGCGTGCTTGTGTACTGGACTGGAGGGTCTCTTAGGAGGAACACTTGCCCCTGGCGGAGTTTGCATATAATAACAGCTATCACTTGAGCATCGGCATGGCACCCTACAAGGCTCTGTACGGACGGAGGTGTACGGC
Source organism: Thalassia testudinum (assembly GCA_037157565.1). Taxonomy (NCBI): domain Eukaryota; kingdom Viridiplantae; phylum Streptophyta; class Magnoliopsida; order Alismatales; family Hydrocharitaceae; genus Thalassia; species Thalassia testudinum. The sequence continues at coordinate 200,795,916 of JAZHRO010000031.1, forward strand.
ACCCTTGAGTTGGGTTGAGGTGGGGACCAAGTGGGAGGCTAGCCCCAGGATGATCCGGCAGAGTCAGGAGGTGATCGAGCAGATTCACAGGCGACTCCGCACTGTCAAGAGCAGACAGAAGAGCTATGCAGATCGGAAACACAGAGAGGTGCATTCTGAGGTTGGGGACCACGTCTTCCTTCGCATTTCGCCCATGAAGGGCCTGCAGCGGATTGGGGTGAGAGGGAATCTCGCATTGAGGTTCATGGGACCCTTTGAGGTCCTGGAGCGGGTTGGACCCGTTGCTTACAGGCTTGCTCTTCCTCCCAAGCTTTTTGGTGTGCACGACGTGTTCCACATGTCCAACCTCAGGAAGTATGTCACCGATCCCAGTCACATTCTGAGCCACGAGAGCGTCGAGGTGGGTGACGACCTGACCTACCCTGAGCAGCCAGTGCAGATTCTTGACAGAGCCGTCCAGAGTCTGAGACAAAAGCAAGTACCCCTGGTGAAGGTCTTGTGGAGGAGCCAGCGGTACAAGGAGGCTACCTGGGAGCCTGAGGTGGCGATGCAGGAGCTGTACCCGAAGCTCTTTGAGGGTACGTCTTTTCGGACTGGCTTTGGTCCTCTTTGAGTTTGTTATGCATATATTGTTCTTTTTCCGCACCCTAGTTAGCGCAAGTTTTGGGGATGAAACTTCCTTTGAGTTTGTTATGTTGTTAAGACCCATGACATCAAAACACTTTAAGACATCTGAGAGTTAGTTCAGACGTTTGGTCAGACGTCTGGACGCCTTCCCAGACGTCTGGAAATTAATTTTTGCGTGCGTATAATCGCGAGTCTATGCGCGTGCCGCGCACAGACTGAAACCTAGCCGCCCTCTTCTCTTTCTCTCCCCTTGCCGACCTGCAGGACCCTTTCCCTCACACCTACAAATACTCCCATCCTCTCCCTCATGCCACCCCACTCCATCCGTCTCCTCCTTCCTCCAGCGCGAGAGCGAGAGTAAGAGCGAGCAGCAGCTACTGCTAGGTGCAGTGGCGGAGAGGAGAGGTGTAGCGAGAGGGAAGAGAAGAGAGCGCACGAGCCGTGAGAGAGAGAGAGCTCACCGGAGCAGTTCGAGGCCGGTCGGCGTGTGCGTGGAGTGTTATGCTGGGGAGGTTTCCCTTGGTGCTGCTGTAGCTCGAGCAGCGGGAGGACGAGCGCGGCGCGGCTGCGCACAGTGGCAAGAAGATGAAGGAGGTTCTGATTCTGGGAATTTTTCCCCGAATCAGACGTCTGGACCTGCATCCAGACGACGTGGACGACATCTGGAAGAAGCTTCAGTTGACTGATAGGTACGTACTGTGCCTATACCTTCCTTTTTGTAGATACGGCCATGCAGGCCGTTCCGCCGAAACTTTGTAGCATGCTGTGTTTGAGAGCTTTTGCGTGCGCATGCAGGATTCGCTTCAGGAAGGCACGGGACATGCCCTCCCACGCGGTTCAGATGTCTGGGCGAGTCACCAGACTTTACAGAGTGTCTCCCGATGTCTGGAGAGGTGGTCAGACGTCTGGAACTAGGACTAGAAGGTTCAGCAGGATTCCTGGACGTCTGAAGAGCAGCGCAGAGTGAGGTATGGATCTGGACTCCTTTTACGACATCTTGAAGATGTTCCAAACATCTGATTTGAGTCAGAGTTGTCATTTTTGACCCGTTTAGGGTTCGTTCGAGGTCTAATTTCCACGTTTAAGGTTTCGTTCTTCTCAAAATAAGTTCCTCTACTTGTTTGAAATAATTTTATCCTGTTCTGAGTGGTTTCTTGTGGTTGATCCTTGTGTTAGGACCTCATTCTGTTGTTGACTTGGGGGTTGTAGAGGCACGTGGACCTACCGATCGAGCCCCCATTACTCCCAATTTTGCGGGTAGAGTGGCTTCTCATAGTTATTACAAACTTAACTGCATGTCTGGAATAAATGATAGATCCTAGGGTATGGCATGAATCCTAGGACTAGAAACACTAGATTGAATGATAGATCCTAGGATATGGCATGAATCCTAGGACCAGAAATGCTAAGTTGAATGATAGATCCTAGGGTATGGCATGAATCCTAGGACTAGAAACACTGGAACAATTGTATTGAATGCTTGAATTGCAGTCTTGGATGAGTGGATAGAATAATAACAATTGCCTGTAATTGGATAACAGCGGCCTGTGAAATGTAGAGTACTGTTGTTAGTAACTGCTACCTGTAATTCCTGTTGTTTGAAATTAAATACGAGCTGCATGTATATAAATTGGAAAAGAAAGTTTGAATGTTGGAAACATGTGCTATATGCGAATAAACCTGAAATGATGAAACCTAGTATGGCTTGGCCTAAGAAACATGAGCATAAACCCTACGGGGAATTAGGAGCAGATGGAAATAAATAGAAAGGAATTGGAAAAGTGAATGGGAAAGTGTGTTGTCTCTTGGGTATGTGGTACCAAAGGAAGCACATGTTACCTCTTAGTGCAAAGCGAAGCTAGCCACCCTAGGGTTGAGACCTGGGGTTAGGTCTGGTCACTTTGTACCGACTTTTGGCCCTCGCGTACACAGTATCGGGGAGAGCTACTAGTGTAGGGAGAGAGCTAGCTACCCCATGGGGCCTAGGGTTCAGCTAGCCATCCTACACTGATTTGTTAGGTCCACTGGGCAAACCAGGGTAGTCAGGAGAGGGTGCGCGGACTATGGTGGGGCGAGACCCCTGTTTGGTTACTGTGGAGGGGCTAGACCCCTGTTACTGAGAGGGCTCTACCCTATACTGGTTCCATGTTGTGCTTTGGGTGCACCCGTTAACGAAAATGACTGACTGCGTGCCAGTGCGGGGTAGCTACCCGTGCATTTATTGCGCGTACCGTAGTCACCGTTACGCCTGTCAGCGACCTTTGGGTGGTTGACTGAGTGTAGGATCACCATGGGGGACTCTCCCAGCCATGAGAGCACCACGTGCTACTTCTACTCTTCGGAAAAGACTGCAATCAAGATCGTTCCCATGTGGAACATTCGAGATTAAGAAAAAGACCTGATAAATAAACTAAGTGATGAATGAAAGAATAATTAGTTACATAAAGAAAGAAATTGAAAACAACTACCTGTCCACCTTTACTATTTTTCTTAGCTAGTTGGTTGCCACTCTACTTAGTGTTTCGCTAACGTGTCATACTTACCACCTTTTCAGGTCCAGGTGTTGAGCAGCTAGAGCCTACGGCTGCGGAGGGTGCTTGGCCTAGTAGAGCCCAGTAGTTGTACTTTTGTTGTATCCATTTACTGTAGTAGTGAGTATTTTGTTACACTTTTGTACTCTTTTATTGTTAACTTCATATTTCTGTACCTGTTTAAAATTCTCTACTGTTGTGGTGATGTGTACTATAGTAGTTGTTTCTTTACTGCTGTATTTTTTTTACTGTTAGTTGCTTGCATGGTGAATGTGGTTTATTTTACTGCTTTTTGGTTACTTTCTCATTGGACGACTGGGTCTCGGGATCAGTCGAGTCGGTCCGATTCTCGTGTCTTGTAGGGATTCAAGAACTGGGTCGTGACAAAGCCTTTTTCCACCAAACTTTTGAAATGGAGGAGGTACTAGTGCAGGCATTTTTTATATCTAGTGCGACCATTTAGCTTTTTGGTTTGTTCCCTCAAAGATGGAAATAGAGTTTCTAGTTTGTTCTTTTTCTTGCATATATGCATCTAGAAAGCATCTTAGATAATCTTATCTACATCATCGTAGTTTCACTACTGATCTTTTGGCCTCATTCATTTTGAAACCCTTTTAATGACTTGTCATCCATGATAATTTGTTAGAATACTACCATGAGATACTAATTAGTTCTTGTTGGAATAGAGAGAAAAGGACAAAGAAAGACAATGTGCTTAGAGAGCTATGGCTTGGAATTTTGTTGAATGGTTGAGTTGTCACAAGGTGCTTGCCAAGACTTGATGGATATTGTGTTTCTATTCTGAGAAGAAGTGTTGGTGAGAGTGTGAGCTCTAGATATGTTGTGCTTGAAGGTCAAAATCTAGCAAGCATTTAATGTGGAGATCTGGAGTTGCTAGTGATTTGGTTGGCTATTCATTCCAGGGTCTCACTTTATTGTTGATTGCCATTTTTTTACCTACAAATGTCATTGTTACTTAAGCTTTTATGTTTTCCCTTTTTTGTGTTTTTTTTACTATTAGTTCCCTTATTGTTGTAATAGAATTTGCTGGTTCTGTAAGACAGCTAAGGGGATTTCATTTGGGATCTAGCTTTCATTGGATCATCCATATTTGTATTATTATTATGTGGGTTATAACGTGGTTTGTGTGATTTCATTTAACTATAAATGTTCTTTTCATTGATCATTCTCAATTAGAAAGTGATGTACGTTTAATAACATAATTAGATTAACTTCTAGTACGATATTTTGACAAAAAATTATTGTGCTTCATCAAACAAATATATAATAATCATAAAATGATTGTAACAATAAAATTTACGACATAGTTATGTAAATATCATAATGGTGGAACAATGTACTAGAATTGTCTCATAGATTTCATTGGCAATAAGAATAATTTTAACAAAAAGTAAATAGTGATGAAAATTGCAACATTTATAATTGTCATTATATAGTGCTACAGTGACAACTTATCGACATTTAACTTTATCATTGTAGGTATTAGATAGTGATATTTTGGCGACGTATTTTTTTGAATCTATGGGTAGAGTTTAGGGACAAAAATTGTGACGATTATGTTGGACTCTATAGGCTTCCATAGCGATGATTTAGTGACAACTATATTTGACACAAAATTATTACATATTGATATTTTGGTGACGTATTTTTTTGTAGCTATAAGTAGACTTGAGAGACAAAAATTGTGACAATTGTATTTGACTCTATAGGCTTCTATAGCAACGATTTAGTGATATCTATATTTGACATTACAATTGTTAATGTAGTGACAATAAAATTTGTCGCAAACTTTTAGCGACAGTGGAGTGATAAATTTTTTAATTGTCACTAAAGTATTTTAACGACAAAATAATTACTTTTGACGAGAAATGTTCTTTGTTGCTAAATCCTATTTTTGTTGTAGTGTATGACCAATTAGATATTATCTTAGCTAATACTTAGTTTAACTAGTCATCCACCCCATTGCAAGATCAAGTGTTCAACTATGACATAAATTAGGGTGTATTAGGTCTTAAATTACCCACAATTCATTCATGAAGTTATGACATATATCATTATTGTATATTGTCCAAACCCCTAATTAGAAGTAAGAATTAAAATAGGGATTCAAAGGCTAATTAAGTAGTCATTTCAACCATAAAAACCTCAAGAAAGATCCCATGAAAATCCTCATCAAGATCCCTTATAAACATATTTCAAGACATTCAATTACAATTTCACATATCCTAATTTGTGGCCTAGTACAAGTACTAAGCCTTAGTAATGGTACAAGTCTATCCCAGTACTAGTACTAAAGTTTAGTATCAATACAAGCTTCCTACTGGCCTCTTATGGGTTCCAAACCCTTGCAAGTATCACTACTAAGGCTTAGTATTGGTACCTTAGTGCATAGCAATCATGGGACCTAATTTGACTAAATTAAGCTAAAAACCTAGCATACATTCTATAAATAGTGCATTCATTACATGCATTGCGTGCATAACTGCATTTGTACATTCTTAACCATAATTCTGTCATTCAGTGGTCTATTAAGGAATATTGCCAATTTATCCATGTAGGACCATAATCTAAGAGAAATACTGGAAATCAAATGATGCAGAGGAGATGTCACTGCAATCTAAAGACAAGGAAAGGAAGCTAGCAAGGGAGAAGGGACAAGCACATATAGATTCAGGACAAGCCCTAATCTTCTAGGACAAAGCCATGAAAACTCATGCAAGCCTTATTCAGGTCCAATTAACCTACCTACCTACACCATACACATACACCATGCACCATACACACACTCATGCACACACATAAAATGTAATTGCATATGCACATGCATAATTTCTATACAATTTTACACATGCATATATTTGTGTACATTTTCAATAGCTATATTTTTCACCTATTTTATTTAAGCCTATGTAGTCCTAGTGGTAGCTATTATATAGTATTAATTATCTATTCTCTCTAGGCTCACTCATACACACAACTCAAGCACACGCTACACAAACCCAACACCTTTCCTAATCACCCATACTTAGCCTAACCACACTTAACCACCACACCACCTTAAACCCACCTAAACCACCATGTCCTTATTTTGATCGTAAACTACCCATTTCGATCTCCAAACCCATATACAAGATATCTAACTACCAACCAATAACAAATTGGGTTTCCTAATCACATTCTATGTATTTTGAAACACATGAAACATGACGGACAATCATCTTCATAATAGTGTCATCATATACATCTCGAAACCCCATAATAACACTTATGAGGGAAGAAAAATCATCTTCATAAACTTTGGCATCTTAGTGGATTCGGCTACTCGACATCCTTGCAAATCCGACCTAGTATGCTAGTGGATCCAATCACCTAGAATATTGGTAGATCCGACTGTTTGGCATCTTGACGGATCTGGTTGAATGCATCCTGACAGGTCCGGCTAGCTCGGCATCTTGTCTTAACCAACTAGGTATGGCAACCTGCTGCACTTAAGGATCTGATAAACGGTCAATGGGTCCTATTTATTGAAGCTAAAATGCATGTCCGTTGCACTGATATTTATGTTAGTAGCCATTTAACGATTAGTAAATTGAATTTCATTAATGGCTAGATCATGGGAATGTGGGAAATCCCAGGAGACCTATGATCAAAGGTAGCGTGCCCTATAAATACCTGGGACGAGGTAGCTATAGTTTGGGACGCAATCCGAGAGAAGAAAGAGTAAGAGTTTTGCTTGTATTATTCACCAAGAACTAGTGAAATTCGGGAGTACCTATCTCCCCCCAGACATACACCTTTTCAGGTGGAACTAGGTCACCAACTTGTGGAGTTATTTTGCTATGATTGCATTTGAGTTGAGATTTCTATTCTAAGGGTCCCGATCAAACACCAATACTCACACTTGCAAGCTAAGATTTAGGATGCAGTAACAACATTGAGATCCTTAAGCATGCAAGACCATTTCTAGGGTTAAGGAATTATGAAAAGCCTCAAATCAAGAGCATAGAGGGTCCATACCTAATTTGAGTTGAACCCACCAAGAAATTCTTCCTCTTCGGTTGTAGATACTTGCTCCCCTTTTCCTTCACAAGTCCCTTCCTCCAATGCCCTTCTCTCCTTCCTCCCCTAACTTCCCTTGAAACCCACGAACAACATGAATTTAGGGTGGGCTCAACATGGAGATCATGAAAAAGGAAATTACCTTCAAGCTAGACATCAATTAGAGCCCTCAATCTCCACTTAGCTACAACTTAATGATGAAAGGGAGTGGGAGAAGATGAAGGTTAGTGGAGGAGGAGAAGTTTCTACATGGAGTTCTCCTTACCCTCTAAGACATCTCATCCATTTTATATTAAGTGGGGATTTGATACGAATGCTCTTCCAACCAATAACTTAGGTTAAAAAGAAGTCCATCATCCCCTTTTTCATGATAGGAAGCCCCTTTCATAACATTTGTTAATGTACTTATTTGCATTTGGGTTACATAACCCATAATGTCTACCAAGAGTTATTTGAATGCATCAATTAGCTCATAATGGCACTAATTAGACTTCGTTAGCTTAACTAGTACCAATTTAACTCTAAGCCCTTACACACACACACACACAATCTCTCTCTATCCTTTTTCAAACCAACACCGCCCCCTTCCCTAGCAACCCAAACTTCCCTAACAATCGTATGCTGTTGCTAGATGTGCCATCTCACCCCTCATGGCCATCGTTTGCCCGTCAACCTCCCTTGCCCCTCCACACAACCTGCTACCACCACCATCAAATGAACCGCTACCATGTCCCTCCTTTGCCTCACCATCAAACCACAGACCATTAGCTATGCCTCATGCAGCCATCACTAGTCTTCCCTTTTCGTCTACACATGTTGCTTTGACTAACATGACCACTGCCATCGTAACCCCCCCTCCCCCTTATCTCTCTACCCAATAACTAGACACCATCACCACCCCTTGCTACCTCCTCCTTCCTCTTGCCAATCCACACTCCCCCTATACGATGCATCGCCACTACAATATCGCCACTATGGACCATACCCTACTGTACCTCCCACCAACACTACTTCTTCCATCCAATGTACGGTGGGTCTCCTCCACTTTCTACATCATGCAAGAGGGGGTAAGAAGAAGGCTATTCTTCCTTTGCTATTTGAAAAGGGTGCACAAATTAGGCAACATAAAATCAAACATTTTGAAACAACAAATCAATCCCTCTAAAGAGATATGATTAATAATATGATCAATTGAGCTGGAATCTTTGACTTATATCAAAGGCTTTTGGAGGCTAATCTTAAAAATATAAGAGTCAATTCTTAGATTTTCAATGGTTTCAGGTGTTGTGAATGGAATGGATCAACAATATTCGATCATCTCCATGCGTTTACACAACAAACATTGTGACTCACAATTATACACATATTAGATAAAGACTATTTCCATACACATAGATCTAGGGAGCCTACCGATACCTCATTACTGGTTGGAAGCCCTATCTCGCCTAATTAACTTGCTACATCTTGATCCTTATATATAAAAAAGTTATTTAAATTATCAAGTTAAAAATTGAATGCTTGATTCTTGTCTTAATTGATTACGATGTTTTATGTGCAAAACTAGGCCTATTTTATTTTAAATTAGTGTTATTAGAAGTCTTATTGATCATAATGTCATCATCAACCATATCTAGCTTTAATTAGTCAAATTCAATTGATAAATGCTCCTACATAATTGCCAGAAAATCGTAATTCACTAAATATTCATTCTGAGAGAAATGCATTAAAATAGGGGTAAAACTATAGTTTTAACAGAATATCCTAAATGTAGAGCAATCACAGTGTTTCCTAAGGTTAATTAAAGGTCCAATGGTCATAAATGTCTAATAAGTGGGTTCATGCAGAACGAAATAGGTTTTCACGCATTTTGAGAATTATTAGACATCTAAAACCCTAAAAACAGACCCACTTAATTAAATGAGATTCTGGTCAGGATAAAATTCACCTAAATCTTCTAAAAATCATAGAAAAATATTTTATAAGGTTTGGTATGCTTGATTTGATGATTAGAACCCAATTTGACCAAAAATAGAGTCTCAAACAGATAATTGCCCTAATTTGAGTTTCTACGCCAATCAAACTAGGTAAAAACCAAAATCCAACTTCACCATCTGATTCCTTAGGTCTAAATTAGGTTTGTAGCAAAATTTAAGCCCAATCAGAGATCATATTGACCTAGTTTGCATTTTGGTTCAGTCTGATTCTTTTTCTCTCACATTCATGCCCCTAGCTTTCAAAATAATTGCAAATGGGTCCCTTTCTTTGTCGTCGTTCTTTGCACTCAAATCCCTCTGCCATTATCATGGAGGAAGTCCTACTCTGGCAACCTTTGATTGGAGAGTTCTCCCTGATTGATTGATGAATCTCTCCCAAAATAGACAGGGGGATTCCTGAGGTAATTATCTTCCATTTGAGACATGTACGAGGCTTTGAATCCTACTCCAAATCTCGTGCGAATGTTTTGAAGGTTCGGGTATCCTACATGTGCGTAAGCCTCAAGCTTTCAAGCTTGGAAGGACCTCTTATGGCCTATAAAAGACCCCTTGAAGCAAACCTTACCTCGTTAGCTTGTTTTTGGCCGAAGAATCTCCTTCCCTCCTCTCCGATAGAATGCTCCATGAGCTCCTGCGACCTCCTTCGACCAGCTTCCTCATCCGCTCTTATAGACTATAGCGAGCAGATTCTTCATCCTCTGTTTCTCTCGCGTCTTACAATATCATGGCTGCTGCCTATCTCCCCTCATCGTCGCCGCTTCTCCCACTAGAGGTTTCATCTTCCCCGTGTCTAGCATACCACTGGCGTGGGCATTCTCCCCTTTCATCTGTTAGTTTAGGGTTAGATTAGTTTCTTTAGATCCTTAGGTTAGTTTCCCCTACCTAAAATCCAAAAAGAACCCCTCGACGCATACGCAAACCACCTTCTTCCTCATCTCCAGCCGCCCTTCAGTGAGGTTTTCTGCACGCTCCACCACTCCAAACACCTCGCCACCTACTCCAAAACCTACAGCTTGACCATCCGCATAAAACCCCTCTTCTTATTTGCCATTCCACCCTCTCACGACAACCCCTGAACACACCCATCATCGACCTTCATCTCCGAGTCTGTCTGACCACCACACACCTCCATCCTCCATGAAACCACTTCATTACATTTGCCACGGTCCGATGAAGGTCTTGAGCTATTTTAATGTGGCTGTAAGGCCTTATTCTTGATTTCAGGTCTTCTACCGAAGCTCTGCCACTGCACCTTATCTCCGACATTATTCTTCATGTTCTAAGACTCACGAGCTCCAGACGTGACTCCTAGGAAGTGCGGGTGACCTATAGAAATGCATCTCAGTGGTCAATTGGGAGCTTTGACTGCTCCTTCAGCTTCAATTAGACGTCACTCCTCATAGCAACTGATGTACGAAGGATGTGGGAAAGATAGTCCCACATTGTGGGATTAGGAGTGAGTGAAGCCACATAAATTGATTTTATCTATACGGTTGTTTGCCTCAAGACACATGGGTTGAGGTCCCACTACACCCATGCACACCCGACCAGCCTAAGCCCCTATCACTCCTTGACTATGACCCCATGCCCACAGCCATGGACTTTGGTAGGCAAACCTGAATACCTGATTAAATCGGATATTAGAGAAAGAGGAGAGGAGAAAGGAAAGGAAGAGAGAGCAGGGGAGGGGGGTTTTGCTCTTCAGTGTAGTTGTGTAACACTTAGCCATGAGTTTCCCCTGTGTGCTAGGAAGGAAAGAAGAGAAGAGGAGAAGAGCCAAACAAGAAGGAGAAGAGAAGAGAAGAGGAAGAAGCTTTAAAGAAAGGCAGTAAGAGAAGAAGCAAAAGAAGAGAGCAACAGAAGCAGAGAAGAAGAATAGAAGATTAAAGCACTATAGTAGGCGACATTTAAGTCATCTGAGCCATCTGCTAGATGTCTAATTACTGTTCATTCATTTCATATTCATTGAGTAATTGATATATATGTGCTTAGACTAATAATTGGTGATCTAAATCACCATTATTTTGTTCTAGGTATCCTTTTGTCATCTTTAACTCTTGAAATACATTGAGCATCATTGAATATCGAATGTGATAAATTAATATTCATTGAATATCATTATTGTGCTTATTTCTGTGCTCATTTATATTTTAATCGAGATTAGCTTGTGAATTCCATATTTGCTCCCTGTGTTCGACCTCGAGCTTCATTTAGATATTCGAGTTATAAATTTTATTTGTTGAGAGATTGATTGAGGATTTTGCACTACAATGATGATAACTTAATCTTAATCCTCTCTAAGATCCCATCAACACTTATTAATTGCTCAAATTACTTATATTGAAATTTTGAAGTTTTGACATGGCTTTATTACTGTTTAAAAATTATTTTAAGTAGTTAAGTTACCAATAAATTTTTATAAATTATAATGAAATGCATATCATTTTATGTGATAAATTAACTCAGATTTCTCTACAATTGGCACCATTCGATTCTTGATTTAATCGTCTCATATGTACATTAATTTTTTGTATATTCAATGATAATAGATATATAAAGGAGTATCCTTCAACCTGAGATAGATATGTATCTCTATTCACAAACATGTGCATTGGGTGGATCGATAGTTGATGCACCCACCTTGATGTTGATATTGGAATTGGTGCATGTAGGAAGGGACATAAGGTGTATGATCTCTTGAAGGGATCACATGATTCTGTTATATAGGTGTATGTAATAGATTGGATAGCGTGAGCTCACTCTGTGTATATTATGAATGACAATTCTACATGATCATAGAATCCTTATCAAACTTAATGCAAGAGGAGAAGAAGATAGACCTTTGGGAAATGATCTTAATCATCATTCTCATCCCTATGATAGAAAGTGACGCTAAAAATGATATCAGCCAAGGAGGAATGACAATAGTCAAATGGGACTAGACCTCGAGATAATGTTATCCTCCAAGTGTGAAGGATTATGAGTATTTAGAATATTTGAGGGGGCATAGTGTCAAAATTTCAGCTTCATTATTGGCGTGATGAAACCAATAATGATTTTGTTGTGTTCCTACTTGAAGGATAAATCAATTATAATTTAAAGAGTTCAATTGCACTTGATTTGGTCATTGATTGCACCTAATTTGATTTGGAAGAGAATGCAAGTGTTGGATTGCAATTAATTTAAGTTTAGATACTAGATTAAACATCTCATAAGTTATTATGGGCTTATCTTACAAAATTATAGGATTTAATCCCCACCCTTGGAGATCTAAGGGTTTCCATGAAAATAGGTTTAGGGTTGAAATCCTTATAGATATCTTCCAAGTGTAAACCCTAAGTTCAATAATTTAGTAATCTCTACCAACCCTTGAGAGCAACAGCTGCTAGAGACGTGATAAGAATTGTTCCCATTGAAGCTGGACATCCAACTCTAGCATTGGATGTCCAACTCTGTACTAGACGAATGTACAAACTAGTGAAGGGTCTCTGAATTATAACATTACTTGTTCGTTGTTCGGGATTTTACACTCCTTTTGAAGCAGTTCTTGAAGCAGTTCTCACCATTTGCTTGAGCTTCTAAGGCAAGGAGTTGCTTTGAATTTACGAAGGGTTTGAGGATCTCATCTAGGATTGGATCTTCTTGACATGAAGCATCTCATTTGGCTATCAAGGAGAAGGAGATTGAGTTTGCTGTGACTTATTTGATGATGCCTTGCACGTCAAGTGTTGTACCACTCCACCCATATGGTATACCTCGATATCTCGTGTGATCTCAGGATGATTGGAAATTACTTCCAATCATGCGATTCTAGTTTATTAGGGCATTTTATTTCATATGCATGATTGGGTTTTCAACATTGATTCGATCTTATGGTTTGAAATTTTTACAATGCTTGCTTTTACACTTCTATATGCACGGGTCGATACAATCAAACCCTTCAATGGTATCAAAGAATGGTTGGTCCAAGTTTTCAGCAAAAAATCACAGATCTTGGTTTTAATTGAACTTGATAATCAAATCAAATTTCTGATGTTGCAATTGAACTTCTAATAAGGCTTTAGTTTGATGTTTGATCACCAGATTAGACATCCTCCATGAGACCCTATAAGCCTAATTTGTGAATCCAGACTTCCGAAGTCAAATATCAAGGAAGTAGTCATCAGGTAGGTGTACCTGATGACCAATATTACTAGACCAGATGTCTAATTGTCAAATTAGGCATTTAACTATAACAGAAATTGTTCTCGTTCTTCAATATGGCCATGTTGTTGTAACTAGATGACTGACGCAGGCATTAGACGTGTGATTTATGAAATAAAACATTTAATGAGAGGGTCAAATGTCTAGTTACTAAAGCCTAATTCCTATAACCACAGCCTGTTGTTGTTGGTTGACGAATAAGAGTTCTTGGTCAGCTATGCAATATCGAAACCTTAATTTTGAGTGCATTTTTTGACCCCAAATAGAATTGGATTTGATCCAATCATAGAGGAAAATTTTGACACAATTGCTGGTGAAAATTTGTTTGCTTTACCAAGATTATTAAGGATTTGTTTGTGATTTGAATGATGCCCTAATTCTAGTTGATGTGATCCTTGTAGAAGATAGGCAAGTAGATTTTTCAAAATTAAATAAACCCAAAAGTTATTTTGAAATCTAATTTCAAAATTAATGAGATTAATTTTTGGATTAAGAGATTTCAAAATAATAGGATCCTGACGCATTCCATATGATCTCAAATTAGGATTACTATTAATAAAATAACCAACCACACTCACATGATTAATTAGTAATCATAGAAGAAAAAGCAATCACATCCCTCGACATGTGATGTTATAGATATTTTGTCTGTATGCCAGTTTTATTCTACTATTTTAATGGTTTTGATTGTGGAATGAATGTGTTGATGTCACATACTGTGTGGAGCAATTATGAGTGGGTTGAGTAATTTTCATGTAATCCCTTTGATTTAGGAGCCTTTACATATGTTGTTTTTCTTGTGAATGTGATTGTGATGCATGGGAAGAGATCTTAAACATGAAATATAGGACAAGATTATAATGTAATTCTAATTTTATACTAGGTAAAGAATAGTTAATTTAATAGGATTAAATTAACCATTTCTCAAGCAAGACTTAGTCAAATTCCCAGTATGATTGGTTGATAACTGTCTAATTTTAGTGTTGTTCCATGTATAACTTTGCTAGTTTTGAGACATTTTGCCAATAAATAATCGTAACTTACATAACATTTAATTTATAAGTTTGAGTCTCTAAGTTTTACATTTTATTACTTGTAGGATGAGGGGAAGACAAAATTTTGCAAAGATAAAAGCCAAGAGCAATCTAAAGCTAAAAGAACCATCCTTGGAGTCCTAGGAGAATTTGGTCCAAAACATTTATGTAGGAGGTATTAAAGAAAAGAAACGCTAATGGGCTTACTATATTAATTTATACTCATTTTGACCCCAAATATACCACAAAAGGCTAATAAAGCCCACAAAAATGCCTAAACTCCACCAAAATTGCCCCCACCCATAATCCTAACACAAATTTACCACTCATGCCACCCTTGGATGTCCACATTAATCCTTTTCCAAACAAAATGCACGCCCAATAACTTTCCTTATTATTCATTCCATGATTTTAGTCAATCAAGATTCAAATCCTAATCCTATTTTTGAAATTTGTTATAGCCTAACATATATTTAGTATGTCATCCAAAACCTTCGCATTAAAAATTCAAATTGAATGATTCAAGTTGCATTTGAAATCTGATTTCCAAAGCTACAACTTCCCTTTTATGTGTAACTTGAGATTCAGAGTATAAGTGGACCAGAAAAATGAGACAAGTCAAGGAAATCCTAGAGGTCTTTTGCAAAGCCCTCTATAAATAATACCCCTTTAAGGTATCCAATGAAAGGGAGCCCTCTTGCACTTCAAATAAAAATATTCTCTTGGTCTCCTATCTCTCCATTGACGTAGGATGTCACTACATTTTCTTCCTCTATCTATGTGCACAGTGCTATATCAAGATTAGACTAGAGGCATCCTCTTTGAAAGTGAACTATATCCACATTATCCATGAGTATCCAGGTGACAGACAAGTACTCCAATACATGCGAAGGGCGAGGAGTACTATTGTTAAGGTGTCGTGATATTTGAGACCATTTCTTGTCTTCTTTTTATTCCCCTATACTTGCTAAATTTATTTCTATATTCATTTTAAGTGTTATGGATTAGATTTTATTTTCTACATCTCTTATTGATCTTGGAATGCTTGTGTAGTATGTTTGCATTATATATAAATAATGTGTACAACATAGTATACTTTGTTTTTATGGTTTACTACCTGTACCTATTGGATGGACTGACGTAATTTTGTTGGTTAGTTAACTTTGAGTTTTTTACATTCACACTCCATGTCCATGCATTTGTGTGCTTGTAGCAAATCATGAAGGATGCTAGATCGTATGAAGTTTCAAACGTAAAAATTTGTGTTTTCAAAGGTGAAACTATGGATAGGACAGAAGTTTTGTTATAATTTAGGCTATTTATGATGTTTATTTGATACTTAGATTAGTTTAGAGTCACTAGAACTTGTTTTGTAATTTTGATTCTTGGATTTGTAAAAAATCAAGAAATCTGGTTGATTTTGTGTGCGCTATTTTGTGTACCAATGACATCGGTTTTGTGAAAATTGGAGGTTGATAGGCCCTTTTGAGAGTCCACAAGTGTTTTGCATTTTACAACATTTTTAGAATTATTTAACTATATTTTAGCCTAATATTTTTGAAACACAAATTGATACTCAAAACTTATATCTAAGATCACCTTGGTGTTCCTCTCGAGAAGTGTTGAAGCAAAATTTGTCATGTTCAAAAAAACATGTCGTAGTATAGTGACAAAAACCAAATCGACATTTAAATTTATAAGTGCTCGAAAAATGTGTGAGTTCCAAGGATGTTCGCAGGGAGCAAATGTGCCAATCCAATCAACTAATCAAATGATATAAATAAGCATAATAATCAATTCATAAGTAATGATGTGCAATGAATAATTACCCACAAGTATATTCAATAAAATAACCACATTGTATCTTAAAACAAAAATATAATAAATAGTATAGGAAGTGGTGGTTGGAACTACCAATTACTCTCAATAGTTAGGCACAATTCCCAATCAGATCTCAAATACTTAGCCAAATTAGAGTCTCAATTTCATAGAAATCAAACATTGAAGACAAGCCTCAGATGACTTAAGTCTCAACTTCAAAGCACCCGCACAAATCAAACTAAGTCCCAAGCATGAATCTCGAGAGCAAAACCCCCCTTTGCCCTTAGAAATTCCCTCTTTCTCCCTCTAATCAGGTCATTGGGTAATCGAGTAATCAGATCTGGGGACTAAACCATGACCGATTCAGCGTAGTGGGTCAGTCTGGCTCGCATGGGAGTGGGTGAGCCAGGCTAGGTTGTGTAGGTTCGCGTAGGAGGACCTGACCCTCGTGTCTAAGGCAGCCTGGTAATAGACGTAAAGCATTAAATACACTTTTCAATTTTAGCACCCATCGATGTGAGACCAAAGAAGTTGCTCCTCTTCGTTGTTACTGTAAGTTTGTGCCTTGAGGAATTGCTGCTGCAACTACTGGTGCTCTTCGTGAATTGGTTCTGTGGCTGCTAGTGGTGAATGCGAGGGCAGAGATAACTGATAGCCGCAGATGATGGTGGAGTTGACCTCAACGGCGACAAACACCTGCAACAAGGAACACATGCTCTAAGCCCTAATCAGAAGGTTCACGATGATCTCCATGCTGTGAGGAGTGCAGTGGTAGTGGTGATTAGGTGTTTGGAGGCTTGTGAAGGTTAGTCGGAGTCGGAGTAGGTGGTGGATGGGTGGGTTGTTCAACGGGGGGCTACCATGATCAAAGCTCTAAATCTCTTTGGGGCTTTTGATCCTTGATGCGTAAAGAAGGTTTTGGTGGCAGTGGCATGTGGGTTGCATGCGTGTAGCAGCCGAACGAAGCTCGCCGGAGCTTCACTAGAAGCGAAGAAAACGGAGAGGGAGCGAGTGATAGAGTGGTCAAAACTAAATCCTAAATACCTAATCCTAGTCTAGAGGACAAGGGGGAGAGAGAGGCCTAGTGTATTGGACGAAAGGTGATGGAACTTGCACCGATGTGCCTTGCTGGACTCGAGGAAGACGAACTCCTCGGGTGGGATAGATGGCAAGGAAGAAAGGGGAAGGAAGCCTTCGCTTTGGCTAGTGAGAAGTGGACAAGGATGCGGAAGACGATGGCACTCCAATTTGGTCAATGGGAGGCTGAAGAGAAGAGGTCGATGGGGCTCACCGGAGCTTAGGTTGGTGGTGGCAGAAGAAGAGAAGAGGTGATTCTTGGCCTAAACCTGGCTAGTTTGAATGTGGGAACAATGTAGAGCTTATATAGAGCTCAATTGTGAGCTCAATTTTGGAAATTTGGTGCCTAGAATTAGGTTTGAGGGAGCTCTTGATTTGGAAAACCTTGAGTTCTCTAGAGCTTTCCTCTTCGAGTTGGGATCTAGGATTTGTCTAGAATGGAAGAGGATCTTATGTTCGTGAATCTTTCTAAATTTGGAGGGATTTGATTGACAAATGATGGAGAAACCTTCTATCAAAGGTGTTCTCGATGGGTTGACTTATGCTATTTAGGAAACAAGAGCTTTCAGGAAGAAAGGGCATTCTTTGTGAAGAAGATGACAAAGCTAGGGGGTATTGGTAAGAATAGTGTGGAAGTTGAGGGTCTGATTGAAAATATCAGTGATTTGGGGATAAAATTGCAAACTTGGTCAAGATGGACTCTGATTAGGCCAAAATTTTGGTGTTAGCCTAATTTGTACCTAAGAAATCTAATGGTGAACTTGGATTTGAGTTTTGATTACGTTTGACTAGGTAAATTGCACAGGAGTCCAAATCAGGGTAAATTCCCATCTGAATCTCTATTTTTGATCAAAATAGGTTCAGATAGACAAAATGAATGTGCCAAACCTCTTAGAATATTTTTAAATGATTTTTAGGAGGTTTAGATTGAATTTATCTTTAATAGAACACTTTTAATTTAAGTGTGGGTGATAATTAAGGTTTTAAATGATATTTTAATCCTCGAAATGCGTGAAATCCTGATTCAGTCAATATGAGGCCACTTCTTGGTATTTTAAGTTCATTTAACCTTTAATTAACACCTGATTAACCTCTTGGTTAGTATGCATTTGTGATTGGATGTTGAAATAGTTGAATTAACCCTATTTTCTTGTCTTTTAAAATCAGATCAGTGTAGAATTATGATCCTCAGAAGATCATTTAGGAGCATTTATCACTGGATTTCAACTAATTCAAGCTAGTTATGATCAATAATAGTATTACCATCATACCTATGGAAAGAACTAGATCTCTACACTACGTTTTTGATGTTCAGAAGCCTATTTGTGCCACTTTATAGAAATTAGATTAGAATACCAACAATAGGCTTAGAGGTACTCAAGTACCAGCCAATATCTAGACCTGACCAGCCTCAGCCTTGGGTCTGTCGCGAAGGTTTCTAAGGCTTGCAAAAATTGCCTAGAGGTTCGTTGACCTTAACAGTTAAAGCACCCGTGCTTATATGTAGCAAGTCTAGGTTCAGTTGGCCAATGCACTTTTGATAAGAGAGATAGAAAGGAATATTTATTTTAAGAGTCTTCACTCTTTTCTTTTTACATTGCCCTAAATCCAACATCGGATTGGACTTAAGCACAGTCTGTATCAGATTCCTTGTCCCTACCATCAATTTTCGAAGGGTCCTTGGCTTTCGATGCTTCAAGATAGCACTGCCCATGGTGACCTCTAGAACCCTAGCTTTCGACACTTCAGGATAGTGTCACCCATGACATTTTGTTGCTAAATTCAGACCCTAGCAATCGACATTTGAGGATAATCCCACCCATGGCACCTGAACCAGCATAAGGTGCCTATGTGCCCTTGGTAAGATATTTAGATATAGTAAGAGACAAGCATCGAGGAGACAATATATTATAACACATCTTTGAGAGGAGTATTTTTCATTCCTCCTCTTCGTGACAAGAACTTGTCCAACCAACTTGTGTCTTTGAGTCACTCTTAAGTTAGATCTTCGCAAAAACATTTTCATAACATAACACCTTTGCATTAAACTTCATTAAGCACACTGAACCAAACTGGTGTGTGATTTTTGGGCGCTTAGGTTACCAAGTCCTGGAAACTAAAGTGCATGTAACGGGATTGAATAATTCTTAAGCCTTAGACTTAATACATCAACCTTGCATTTTCCTCAACCTCTTGAGGAATAGTGTAGATCTTAACAAATATGTGAGTGTTTAAGCCCTAGAATAGGCCCAAGAGGCCCAAGGTCGGTACTCTTTACTTATCTCATTGTCTTTAGCACTTCAGTACTTAATCCTTGTTTTGATTTGGTCTAGAACTTAAGTAGATTCCATAATCAATTGTTAGGACTATCAATTTTTCTTGATTTTGCTCCTTTGTCATTTTGTGTTTCCTCATCTTTCCTCCTCAAGAAAGATTTTCATTCAGCTTGCAAAATTTTCTTCCCCTTTCTCCATATTTTTATTTTTATTTTTAACTTTATATATATATATATATATTTTTGTGAGAACCCCTCGAAGAATTGAATTTCCCATTTGTTTTGCACTTTAGTATTCTCCCATGCCTAAGTTTTGCAATGTCCTTGATTAACCTATATTTGTGGGCTATTTAAGTATTTAAGTGCCTAGACATTAAGTTAATTCTAACATTTATTTAGCATAAATTAGGATGTAAATAGATTAATTCATATTTTTGATTTTATTACATAATTCATGCATTGCATTCATATTTAAATGCATTTAGAATTAACTTAGAATTGCATTCATTTAATTAGTTAACCAATTAGGTGCATTGCATGCATTGTTTTAAGTTAACATAGAAGTTAAGGGTTTATGCATAAATAACCATAATATTTTATTCTTTTATTCTTTTTCTCCTTTGCACAGGTAACTCCTCTAGCTTCGGCACCGCCTCCTCCTCCTGCGCATCACATTCATGCTATGACATTTTGAATTTGAAACCAGTGTGGCCGTGGCTACAAAAGGAGAAGGGAGAGCTACCGTTGAGAGGAGGCCCTCACCCCTATTCATCACTATGCAGAGAGTGCACCACTCTCATCCACTCCACCACCACCGGCCTCAACCGTGGCGGCAAGCCTTCACCACCATGGGCGTGTGGTGTGACAGGCCGCATCGCCATTCAGAACTTGCTCGCATCACCGTGATTGCACGCTGCTACACCATAAGCACACATAGGCATGCATGCTACATCTTCACTGCCATCACCAGCATCCACCTCCATCTTTTTCCCATGCTCTGTTTTTCCTCCACTCCACCAAAAGGAACCCAAAAACCATGCCACTTCCACGCACAGCTCTTAGTTGCTGCACACACCTGCCTGCTCCCCACCGCAGCCACCTTCAGCCCTGCCAAGTGCCACCGTGCGTCCATCCTCCAGCGCATCCATCCTCCAGCGCACACACCAACACCGCACGCCATCTGCCCGCGCACACTCCAGCTGCTCACTGCAACCCCCCAACGGCCCTCACTCCATCAGACCACGCCCGCGCCTCCTCACTTCCACCAGAACCTCCAGTAGTGCCTGCAACCTATCGTGCTCTCTCACATCACCTCCAATGCACACGCCAACACCACGTGCCATCTGCTCACATGTGCCTTCACCTTCAGCGCACCCACGCTGGCATGCCAGCAATCCACCGCTCTAGCACCTCCCTGCAGCACCCCGCAGCGGCGCCAACAGATCCACCACACATGCCTCCGCGCGCCTGCAGTGCGCCCGTGCCGTGTGCGTCTGCAGTGCCTGTAGTTCCCGTGCACTGCTCTCCTTACGCCTGCAGCACGCGCGACTAGCAGCAGGCTCCTCCACTACCGCCACTCCTTTCCTTCGGCAGGCCGGCTCTGGCCATCTCACGATGCGCCACTGCCACCGCCATGAAGGCCTCACTTTAGCCGACCTCTTGTAGGAGTAGCTCCGTGAATGAGCCTCTCTCCCGATCGCGAGGAGGAGAGAGGTAGAATTCTCTGCTTTTGCTCTAATTAGTAATTACATTTCATGCCATTGCCAAGAAAAGGAATTTTGATTTATGATTATTTTATTGTGGTGAAATTGCAACTTCATACTTAAGCTTTCCTACAAGTGCATGACTTTTGTGATTATCATTGTTTGACATTGGTTTTGGATTAAGATGTGCACAAATTTTATTTAATGCATGTAAATTGGAAATTACATAAATTCATCACATATTTATTGAATATTTCAGTGAGGAAAACTTGCACATCTACCCTTACATTTTCGAGTTATTGTGCATCTTCTTTCCATCGCATTTCATGTCAGATTTAACTATGGATTTCGCACTAGATTGAACGAATACGAAATAATCGAGATTTTATTGCGTCATTGCTTCCCTGTGGACACGACCCGCTCATCTGCGAGTGGTTTAATTTTAATTTTAATTATTTTGTTAAGTGATTTTCCACCACTTTGATCCTACAATGATAAAACTTTTTAATACGTTATTCGAAAGTGAAAATCATCTTATCAAATGGCACCAATGCCAGGGAGGCAACAGGCTCAATTAAATCGAATTCATTCATTCATTCATTTTCATTGGTTTAAATTTTGAATCATATTTAACTCTGAATTTTTTTTTTTTAATGCGAGTGCAACGATCTGAGACGCACATTCTACGACTCGCAATCACACTAGCCATCGTAAGAGGCGACCCTTGATGTCGCCAGAGGAGAAATTATTCAAGCTACCTTTCAAGGAACCAGATTGCTAGGAGGGAAGGACGAGGACGCGACGATCATCTCTGTACATTTAGTCGCTGATTTGATTAGAGTAGAATTAAGACTTTAGACTTAATTTTTCATTGCACATTTGGTTTGAAACCCTTGTTCTGGGGTACAGTTGAGGGGTTTGTTCCTTAATTTTGTTTTAAGCCCGTGTTGGGTGATTTCACCGCAGAAATACACCTGCAATTGTGCCGTCTTGTGCTATTTCCTAGCATTACCAGTGCATATTAGGGTTCCATAGTCGCATTTGTAAAAATACATGCATGCATGCATTTAATTGAGAGGGGAGGAGAGTGAATAAAATGGCCTCCCAATTTACATTTTCTTCAAGTGTTGCTTCGTAAAACTTCCATCTTTATTTTTATTTCTATTTGATTTTTGAAATCTTCCCCGCGGTTGCAAAGCTTGACTTCTTCGCACCTTTCCCTGTAGCTGCATGCCCAGCCTCTCCCTGCCATGAGCCATGCACAGCCGCATGCATAGCCAGGGCATGGTTGTGCATGCTTTCTTCTTCTATAAATAGAGGGTGGCTTCTTCCTTTGCAAAGGGCCTGGTCCTCCACACAACACAGCAGCTTCTTCTTCTTCAGGCCACCATCTCCTCCCTCTCCCTTAATACACAGGACCTCGTCCTCTGCGGAGCCACTATGCGGGTAGGAGTCATCACTATGGTGCATACCCACCACCGTGAAACCGCCACCGCCCAGCTCATCAAGGAGCCGGTGGGTGTGGTGGTCTTCTTTCCCTGTTGCAACGTTCCAGCCATTCCAGCCAATGGAGCGGGAGCTTCAAGCTTTGAAGCTCTCAAGCTCTGCACGCAGCAGCAGCAGCAAGGCGACAGCAGTTGCAAAGCCCCTCCAGCGTAGGCCTGCAAGCCGTCCTCACCTCCAGCGTGCGCCTACAGGCGCCCTCGCCTTGCGCTCCTTCTCACTGCACTCGCCTGTCCACCCGCAACCGGCCACCGCGTGCCCCTGAGCGGCCGCCTAAGCTTCATCGCACACACCAGCCAACACCCGTAGGCCACCGCGTGCCCTGTTGCACCCCTTCGCCCGCGACCCAGCCCTCTCCACACGCTCTGTCGCGACGTTCCGCCCGCAAGCCACTGGTCGGTGCAGCCCTTCCATGCGCAAGCCAGCTGCAAGCCGTCCGCACTCACAGCACCGGACGGAAGCAGTCACGTGGCTCGCCCAGCCACTGTAGCCACTGTTCACACGTTTCTGTGGAACACTATGGCTACAGTGGGGTGACCGGTAAGTTTCTCACTTATCCGGTCACCCGACGCACCGCAACCGGCCTTTGCTCGCGCACGTGTTTAACCCCGCGCCCACTCTAGCACCCGCCTGCGCATCTGCATGTGCTCGCATTACTCGCACCCACCTGCTCCTTCGCCCACTCCCTTCGCCTACGTACACCTCTCCGCGCAGCGCTGTGCACTGCGATCCTCTCCGCGCCCATCGCCCTCCAGCGCATGCCTCTTTGCCCGCATACGCACCTGCACGTGCACGCATGGACTCAGGCGTCAGCCCTGAAGCTCCAAACGACTTAACCCGCACGTCTTCACTCGCAGTCTCTCCCTCTCTCTCTCGCTCTCTCTCTCTCTCTCTCACACAGAACTCTCTCACTCTCTCTCCACACACACACACCTATACTCTACCTTATACATATATATATATATGTACATATATATATATACTTATATACATATATCTATACATATATTAGTACTTATATAAATATGTATTAGTCTATATACATCTATACATATATATAGATATATCTATATACTTATATATATATACACATATACACTTACATATATACACATATATACTTACATATATACATATATTTATATACAATATATATATATATACTTATATCTATATATATAGTAGTGCCTATATAACTAAGTATTATTATACATATATACATATCTATATACTTATATATATATATACACATACACACACACACACACATATATATATATAAATATATATACATATATACATATCTATCTATAAAACTATATATACATATAATATATATATACAGATATCTATCTACATATATCTATATACATATATTACTATATATATATATTTACATCTATATAGTTATATATACATACTTATGCATATATAGATATATATATATATAGATCTATACATATATCTATCTATACATATACTTATATATGTATCTATATACATATATATATACACATATATATATGTACATATATAACTACATATATATACCTATATATTTATAACCATATATATATATATACATATAGATATATTTACATATATACATATATATATATATTTTTTCACATTACTTACCATACGTTATATCGCGGAATATCTACACTAGTTGCTGATATTCCCCAATACATGCGTACAAAAAGCGTGGTCACACACATCTTCCACCATCCATTCTACACTCCACGTGGCACCTCATCCTGTTGGTTGCGTCTTTCTAGATGACGAACGACTCAACACCGTGCTACACTCCATCTCCACCTACACCCCTACCCCTTTATACATATATGGTATATACAAATATATCTATACTATATTTACTTTATTTCTATTTCTCTTGCATGCCAATAAAAAGATAAAAAAATATATAAAAGAGAACAGATAACCCTTGACTTGCAGGTACTCTGTCTTGCGAATAGCAAGACCCATTTTGGAACCTTGATTTTGGCTCAAAGCCAAGAACCTGATTATGAGGGTGTGCCTCAAGGACAAAGATTATCAGAAAAAAATCTTAAATAGAAAAATACCAAAAACACAATAAACGAACGGAAGACACTCGTTGTAGGAAAGGCGTAGAAACTTGACTTGTAACCCCACTTCCTTGAGTTCAACCCTAGGCTTAAAAGTGACCAAGATAAAATCAATTAGGCCAGGTTAAAAATTTTGTAAAGAGATGGTTAGGTCCGATTTAGGCTAACCACTATACACACTTCAACGATAAAATTACCATATTAACAACCTATCTGGGCCCGACCACCATTGGGTAATTTTTGGGAGCCTGTACCCTTTTCTTTGGATTTAGGTTTTTAATTTATTTTGTGGATTATTTACCCTTTAATTTGCTTATGCATAAATAGTTAAAAAAAAAAAGAGTTATCTACTAGAAGCTGCTTACCCCTAGGTCATATCATTTAGGATTGAATGAGCAGCATCTAGATCTAATTTTTGTCTTGCATATTGCATGAAGAATGCTAGAATCAGGTATGCACTTCTAACTTTGCATTTCTACCTATCATGCAAATGCATTTGGACTAATTTCAAGACCACCTAATCTGTATTGAATAGATCTAACAAGTTGTCACATATTTTCTGGAAAATGGACTAATTAAAGGAGGGACATGAAGTCGCCATTTCTTTTTTTTTTTTGATAAACAATAAGTGTTAATGCTGAAATAGCAATTTTGCACAACTAGAGGATATATTTTGCAATGCAGCTTAATAAAATACTAATAAAAGTTTATAATGGCACTAAGTGTAAATATTAATAGGGGCTTTATTGTAGCAAAATAGGGGAAATTCGTCCCCTTGTCCATGCGCGAGGAAGAGGCTACTATTGAAGACGAGAAGCTCACTGGAGGTTGAGTGAGTTGAGAGCTATTCGATGGTGGTGGTCTCATGGCCAATGGTGGTCGGAGGCGGCGACGAGGAGAGGAGCGGCGGTGGTCGGTGGTGGTTGCAGCTCTTTGCTGCTGCTAGAGACGAAGAGGAGGCGTGTGTGCTGAAGGGCTTCACGCAGATGGAGGCGATGGACACGCAGGCCGTTCGGGCGAGCGCGAGTGCTGCTGAGCTCGGCCGCAGCTGCTGTGCGCTGCAGGCATCAATGGTGCACTGCAGGGAGTGCAGGTAGAGGTGCAGTGCACTTTGCGCGCGCGGTTAGAGGGTATGCTGGCGCGTGTAGCTGGAGGGCATGCGGGCGGAGGTGCGGGCACGTGTGGCTGGAGGGCACACGGGTGGAGGTGCAGGCGCGTGCAGTTGGAGTAGTGTGCGCTCTGAGCGTGTGGCTAGAGGCAATGGCCACTGGCTGGTGGACACGCGGTTGCTGGGAGGAGGACGTGGAGGCTACTGCTGGATCTGGCCAAGAGGCGCGTGCGCGGTGATGCACCATATGCAGCGAGCGGAGCATGGCTGCTGCTGCATGTGGGGATGTGGTGCCGTCTAGAGGAGAGGCCGACTGCTGCTGCGCGTGGGGACAGTGGATGGGGAAAGAAGATGAGGGTGTTGTTGTAGGAGTTTCAGACGTCTGGGAACATTCCTAGATGTCTTAATGGATGGGGGCGTGAAGTTGCGGCAGCTGCGGTGGTGGATGCTGGTGATGCCAGTGAGGGTGGAGCACGCTGAGGTGCTCACAGTAATGCAAACGAGCTTCAGATGGCGGTGTGGCCTGTCATGCCACACGCCCACGGTGGTGGAGGCTCGTCGCCACGGTTGAGGCCGGTGGTGGTGGAGCGGATGAGAGGTCAACTCTCTGTACAGTGATGAATTGGGGTGGAGGCCTCCAGAGCAAGGCAGCCTCCCTCTCTTCCTTATCCCAGTCGAGGAGACCAGATCCACTTTTGCCGCTACTCCTTGATTGGGCTCTTCAATGTGGCAACTGGAGGAAGAAATGCAGTCGTTGCTCACAGAAGAAGAATAAAATAATAATAAAATATTATGGTTATTTATATACAAACCCTTAACTTTTATGTTAACTTAAAATAATGCATGCAATACACCTAATTAGTTAACTAATTAAATGAATGCAATTAAATATGAATGTAATGCATGAATTATGTAATTAAATCAGAAATATGAATTAATCTATTTACATCCTAATTTATGCTAAATAAATGTTAGAATTAGCTTAATGTCTAGGCACTTAAATACTTAAATAGCCCACAAATATGGGCTAATCAAATACCCCCATGCCTTGTTTTTGCTAGTCCCTAACAAATCCAAGCAAAACCTAGCACTCCAAGTAGACTAGCCAACCCAATTGGTCTTCCTTTAGAAACATATTAAGTTCAGACCTTAGACCTAAGGTTCCCAAGTAGTTGTTAAGTTACAGGCTAGGTCGGCTAAAGACGAGTTGCAGGCACAAGTTTCCCTGATTTTTGACTCTACCCTAAGGTTTACTGACCCTTGAGATTAAAGCATCCGTGCATGTGCATTGGTTTGAGTTATTTGAGTTAAAGGAAAAAGGATTTTTTTTTTTTCTTTGATTCCTCTAAGTCTAACCTCGGATCAACTATCAACGCGATCTATGTTGGATTCATTGTCCCCATCACCGTACCTCGAGGGTGCTTGGCTTTCGATGCTTCGAGATAGCACTGCCCATAGCGACCCCAAGTACTCCTGGCAATCGACACTTCGAGATAGTATCACCCATGGATTTCTAAAGCGAATTCAAGCCTGTGGTAATCGACACTTCGAGATAGGGCTGCCCATGGTACCTGAACCGCACAATGCGCTTATATGCCCCCAGTATGATGAACACCCTATGAGACAAGTACCGAGGAGGTAATATGTTATCATTGCATCGTCAAGGTGAGTATACACTCCACCTCTCCTGCGGTGGGAACTCTTCCAATCAAATTGTGTTTTCAAGCCTCTCCTAAGTCAAAACTAAGAGAACCAAATCTCTGTTTTTTTTTAAGAAAGGAATTAAGTTGATTACTTAATTACACCTGACCAAGTGTGTGAAATTTGGATGCTTGGGTTACAAGGACCCCTAAACCAAAAGATAGAACAAGACTCCAGGTACTATCCCATCCTTTTAACTCAATCCCTAGCTTTCCTTCCTCAACCTCTTGAGGATTGGTCCGCAACTTAACTCCTACTTAAGTTTTTAAGTCCACAAAGGACCCTCAAGGTCTAAAGCTAGTAGCTCACTTAGCTCCTAAAGTTCGATCCTAGAATCAACTTAGTCTAACCTAGAGTTTTGATTTGCTTAAGAATTCAGGGCGTAGCCAGTTAAGCTCAATAATTACAAATTTTATTATTATTATTATTTTTTTTATTTTTTAATGCAAATGTATGCAATGCAGAATGCTTTAATTAAATGCATGAATGCACTATGCTATGTATATCCCCAAGTACACCCCCCATGCCTAAAATCTGCAATGTCCTCATTGCATAGAAGGATATTACCTAGGTCAGAGAAGGGCTGCCGTTCTTTTGTTAGTAGCTGAGTAGCCAAAGAACCTGCAAATCAGGTTCAAGGATTATGGAATAGGCCCTAAAAATGAGCAAAGTAATGCCAGCCTAGAAAATAGGTAACCTAGGATGTTGGCGAGCTGATGATGAATCCTGATAGCAAATGCTCACCCAACCAGGATGGGAATAAAATCTTCCCAAGTCACTAGAAGAGGTTCTAAAGGATAAACTGGCATAACAACCTCCAAAGGGGTGGGGGGAGGATGACAAGGATCCTCCAAAAGGAATGGGGAAGAAATGGTGTAGGGATAAACCCCCAGGGCAATGGACTGACTAAAGAAATCATCAATCCATACCTGATACTCCATTACAGGAAATATTGGTTTGTTAAGCCCCCCAGTCATAACAAAAGTAAGCAAATCTCTAAGGTAAGGATCGTCTAGGGTGTCCAAGTTTCGAGGTTGCAGGATGGCCATAAGATCTAGGTTGGGTTTAATAAGCTCGGTGGCCATCCCTAACACTCTTTCCAAATCCTCAATTGCATCCCTAGCATTCCTTGTAGTATCACATGTATCTTCTTGCACTTCATCAGGAGTCACAATTTCTCCTTCAGACATAAGTGAATAAGAGGGTGACTTCGAAACAAATGAAGGCAGGTTCGAAGCAATAGATCTAGGGATTATCCAATCATTGTCATCCTTGGGTTCTTATTCTTTACTGAAATCTTCCCCGGAGTCTATATGTGAATCCACATAAATCTTAGAAGTTGCTTCCAAATTTTCCATCATTTCATCATGAGGAGAAATATCATCAATGGGTGTGCTAAGGAAACCTAATTTGGTCAAATTTGTGACATCCTAAGGGACTAACTCTTCAAATAAGACATAATCACCCTTAGTGTCACTCCAAATCTTGAATGTAGGTTCCTCATATAATTCATCTTTCTCCTCATCATATGATTCATCATATACCCAAGGTCTAGAATCATTTAATATCTCAGCAGATCCCCTAGGGTACTCTATCTGAGGTAAATGGTTTACACTGGTAACGTCAGACTCCTCAGATAGGTCAATTTCTTGAATGTTAGGTTCCCTAAGGGTGGGCTTGAGTTCCATCTCGTGATCAGAAGGGAGGGTAGGATTAACAACTTGATTTCGTCCCACTTCATCAAATGTCACGAAAATACTATCATTTGGGTTGAGGTCATCCAATGGTACCATCATTCCCTTCTTTTGACCCCAATATAATTCAGGTGGATACTCAACCTTATCATCATCTTGCTCGGGTTGCCACCTTTCTTCATCCAATGCATAGCTACTTTCATACGTATCTTCCTCCCACTTAAGCCGTGGATCTCTCAAGGAAGTGTCATCTAATGGGGAGGTTTCAAAATCGATCCTTGAAAAGTAGCTATTCTCCCTTACATAATCCCTAAAATTTCCCTCCAATTTAAAGTGTAGCTCTCCCATGGGAGATGCATTAATTGTAGATGGGTTTATGTCATCCTTAATGGGGTAGATTGGGTGGCTAATTTCATCTCTTTCTTGTTGGCCTACTCTCGAAGATTCTCCTAACAATTCAATCATTTCGTCTTGCATTTTCTGTATTTCCATCTTCAAGGAGGAGAGGTCATTTCTATCATGAGAGAAGTCAGGCTCAGGCTTATAGTACCAAGGAGTGTCTGTCCAACCATTATAACTATGCAGGGAGGGTGGGTTGGGTATTTCTATGGTGTGTAGGATATTGGGCAAAGCAAATCCCAATCCTAGGTTCTGCTCATTGATTTGGGGCTTAAACAAGCCAATACTCCTATAATAGGAGTAAAATGGATCCCAATGATTGTCATTATGTCCATTAAAGGATGGACCATCTCGACGTATGGGATCGAAGAGTGCAGAGTGGGGGTGAGGGTGTGGGCAAAATGTTAAAGGATGAAAATTCATGTGGTCCACACCTCAATCAGAATTCCCCAAGCGAAACACAATTCAAAAAGGACTTTTTTGGTCTTTCCCAATTTAGGGTTTTGATTTAAGTCAGATTGTAGGTGACAATACAATTTGTTCAATCAATTTACGCGCTTATTATCGACCTATGGCTTGCCTAAGAAGACCTAGTTGGAGCTTAGGTGTTCTTCCCTAAATCTCAAATGGTAGAGCAACTCCAAAGATGGAAGATCGAGGGATGCAAGTAGGCCTGAGCCTTTCTTTGAAGTTGTGCTTTCACGGTGCTTCTCAACTACCCCCAAAATTCCGTGACAGGGCATCCCCCTCTTTGGATTTATAGAACCTTTGATCTCAAGTTCCGAACACTTCAGAATCCAATAGCAGGAGGGCATTTATCCTAGTCGTTCCAAGACTTAGGAGTGTCTAAATGCGTGTCGTGGTGCAAAAGATATAAGTGTGCATACACCGCAAAAAGATTGTGAATTTTGAATCGCACACTACGTTTGAAAATCAAGTGCTTGATTTTTAGATGTCCCTCCTTTAATTAGTCCTTTTTCAAGAATATATGTGACCACTTGCTAGATCGCTTCAAGACAAATTATGTGGTCTTCGAATTAAGTCCAAATGCAATGCGTGATCAAGAATAGGATGCAAAGTAAGAGAATGCGTACCTTGCTTCCAGCAATCAACGATGCGAGAATGCACGCAATGCAGAAAAATAAATCTAGAGGCTACTTATACAGACCTAAATAGTTTGTCCTAGGGGCAGGAAACTTCTAGCAGGCAGCTCATTTTCTTTTTTTTTAGCTATCTGTGCACAAACAAGTAGAGGATAAACAACCCACAAAAGAAAACCTAGATCTAAAGAAAAGAGGGAACAGACTCCCAAAAACTACCCAACACGGGCCTAAAACAAAATCAGGGAACAAGCCCCTAAAAATATACCCCAAAACAAGGGTCTCAAACCAAATGTAAGTGCAAGAAAATAAAGAAAAGTAAAGTTCTAAAACCTAAATTCTATCCACTTGACAAATTGACGGAGTTGAAAATGATCACTTTAGATGTCCTCCTAGTTGGTGACAACAAAGTTCACCAATGTTCAAGCTCTTCCTCGTACATGTGAAACTCGATTCCTCCTCAAAGTGGTGGAAACAAGGTCCACCACGGCATTTCTGAGGCCGATGCGACAATTCGTGAGTAATATGTGTACCTCGCACCAATTCAGATAAAACAGGTTAAATATGCCTCAATTAAAAATCAATTTGAACAAATGAATAATTACAAATTAATTAAGCTTGTTGCCTCCTCGGCAACGATGCCATTTGACGAGTTGATTCTTCACTTTTAAAGTCGTTTGTCACATAAAATGACACGTCGTTTGTAGTCTTATGTGGTGGAAAAATTGACTAATCAACAATTAATATAACCACTCAATTAGGAGCGGGTCGTGTCCACAGGGAGGCAATGGCCTATTTAAACTCGCAAGGGTCAAAAACTGATGTTCACTATTAATTTAGTCAACAAACCGAATCAAAATCACCTGGCGTGCAATTCAAAATTCAAAATCTTTTGCAGTGTATGCACACTAATATCTCTTGCACCACGGCACGCTTTTAGACACTTCTTAGGTTTGGAAATGCTAGGACAAGAGCCCTCCTATCGCTGGATTCTAAAGTGTTTAGAACTTGAGATCAAAGGTTTTGTAACTCCAAAGAGGGGGATACCCTATCACGGATTTTTGGGGGTAGTTGAGAAGCATCGTGAAAGCACAGCTTCAAAGGAAAGCTTAGGCCTACTTGCATCCCTCGATCTTCCATCTTCGGAGTTGCTCTACCATTTGAGATTTAGGGAAGAACACCTAAGCTCCAACTAGGTCTTCTTAAGCAAGCCGTAGGTCGACAATAAGCGTGTAAATTGATTGAACAAATTGTATTGTCACCTACAATCTGACTTAAATCAAAACCCTAAATTGGGAAAGACCTAAAAAGTCCTTTTTGAATTGTGTTTTGCTTGGGGAATTCTGATTGAGGTGCGAGTTAGAATGGGACACATTGATTTTCATCCTTTCACATCTTGCCCACACCCTTACCCCCACTCTGCACTCTTCGATCCCATACATCGAGATGGTCCATCCTTTGATGGACATAATTACAAGCATTTGGATTCGTTTTACTCCTAGTATAGGAGTATTGGCCTGGTTAAGCCCCAAATCAGTGAGCAGAACCTAGGAGTGGGATTTGCTTTGCCCAATATCCCACACACCATAGAAATACCCAACCCACCCTCCCTGAATAATTATAAAGGTTGGATAGACACTCCTGGGTACTATAAGCCTGAGCCTGACTTCTCTCATGATAGAAATGACCTCTCCTCCTTGAAGATGAAAATACAGAAAATGCAAGACGAAATGATTGAATTGTTAGGAGAATCTTCAAGAGTAAGCCAACAAGAAAGAGATGAAATTAGCTACCCAATCTACCCCATTGAGGATGATGTACACCCCTCTACAATAGATGCATATCACATGGGAGAGCTACTCCTTAAGTTGGAGGGAAATTTTAGGGATTATGTAAGGGAGAATAGCTACTTTTAGAGGATCGATTTTGAAACCTCCCCATTAGATGACACTTCCTTGAGAGATCCACGCCTTAAATGGGAGGAAGATACATATGAAAGTAGCTATGCATTGGATGAAGAAAGGTGGCAGCCGGAGGAAGATGATGATAAGGTTGAGTATCCACCTGAATTATATTGGGGTCAAAAGAAGGGAATGATGGTACCATTGGAAGACCACGACCCAGATGATAGTATTTTCATGACATTTGATGAAGTGGGTCGAAGTCAAGTTGTTAGTCCTACCCTCCCTTCTGATCACGAGATGGAACTCAAGCCAACCCTTATGGAACGTAACCCTGAAGATATTGACCTATCTGAGGAGTCCGATGCTACCAGTGTAAACCATTTACCTCAGATAGAGCACCCTAGGGGATCTGCTGAGATATTAAATGATTCTAGACCTCGAGTATATGATGAATCATATGATGAGGAGAAAGATGAATTATATGAGGAACCTACATTCAAGATTTGGAGTGACACTAAGGGTGATTATGTCTTATTTGAAGAGTTAGCCCCTGAGGATGTCACAAATTTGACCAAATTAGGTTTCCCTAGCACACCCATTGATGATATTTCTCCTCATGATGAAATGATGGAAAATTTGGAAGCAACTTCTAAGATTTATGTGGATTCACATCTAGACTCCAGGGAAGATTTGAGTAAAGAACAAGAACCCAGGGATGACATTGATAGGATAATCCCTAGATCTGTTGCTTCCAACCTTCATTTGTTTCGAAGTCACCCTCTGAGTCGCTTATGTCTAAAGGCCAAATTTTGACTCCTGATGAAGTGCAGGAAGATACTAGTGATAGTGCAAGGAATGCTGGGGATGCAATTGAGGATTTGGAAAGAGTGTTAGGGATGGGCACTAAGCTGATTAAACCCAACCTAGATCATATGGCCATCCCGCAACCTTGAAACTTGGACACCCTAGACGATCCTTGCCTTAGAGATTTGCTCACTTTTGTTATGATCGGGGGGCTTAACAAACCAATATTTCCTGTAATGGAGTATCAGGTATGGATTGATGATTTCTTTAGTCAGTCCATTTCCTTGGGGGTTTATCTCTGCACCATTCCTTCCCCATTCCTTTTGGAGGATCCTTGTCATCCTCCCCCTACCCCTTTGGAGGTTCTTATGCCAGTTTACCCTTTAGTACCTCTTCTGATGACCTGGGAAGATTTTATTCCCATCCTGGTTGGGCGAGCATTTGCTATCGGGATTCATCATCAGCTCGCCAACATCCTAGGTTACCTATTTTCTAGGCCGGCATTACTTTGCTCATTTTTAGGGCCTATTTCTGTGATCCTTGAACCTGATTTGCAGGTTCTTTGGCTACTCGGTATATATACATATATATATATATAGTTGTATATGTATATAGGTATGAATATGTATATATGTATATATATATACTTATATATATATATATGTATATATGTACATGTATGTATGTGTATATATATATATATATATATATATATATATATATATAGATATATATATATATATGTATGTATGTATGTATATGTAGGTGTGAGTGTGTACAAGTGAGTGTGTGTGTGTACCAATGTGTGTGTGTATGCTGGAGAGGAGTGTGAGAGAGAGGGTAGTTAAGCCATCTGGCGAGTGCGCGCAACGTCTGGCGGGCAGGACGTGCGTAGGCGCACAAGGCACACGCGCCGGCATGTAGGCGTAGATGAGTGTGGGTGCAGGGGAGAGAGTGCAGCGCAGCGCACTGTGTAGCGCAACGCACAGTGTTGCAGGTGAGAGCAGGCGCAGGCGAGTGCGAGAGTGGGCACAGACACGGGCGACCGGCTGGCGCGGGTAGCGGGCGAGGAGAGAGAGCGCGCTGCCACCGGCTAAGTGAGAAGCAAGCCGGTGGCTACAGTGTCACGTAGACCGCACGCTACAGTGTGCTACAGTGCGCACGTGGTCTGCCAACCAATAGCAGCCTATTTCGCTTACGCGGACAAGCTGGGAAGCGCCTGCGCGCGCGGGAAGAGCTTGCGGAGGTCTGCTGGCATGCACGCGGTGGTCGGCGCTGCTTCAGGCGGATGTTGCTACTGCTGGAGCTTCTGAGCTTGAAGCTCTGGCAATGGCGGTGAGGGCTTTCTGTGATAAAATCAAATGGTTAAGCCACCACGCCGACCTGCTCATGAAAGAGCTGGGCGGTGGTGGAACTCACAGTGGAGGTCGTGGGACCACTGTGAGTCTTCTCCTGCCCGTAGTGTGTCTCTTCAGTGAGAGGAGATACTGCGTATGGAGAGGGAGAGGGGAGGAGGTTGTCCTGACGGTAGATAGAAGTGTCTGTATGTCAGTGTATATTTGGCCTCTGCGCAAGGGAGAAGGCAAGGCCTTTTAAAGAAGAAGAAGCATGCCACAACCATGCTGTTGGCATCGCATGTCCAGCCATGCTGCTGGCAGAGGAGTGGCGTGAAGAGGCGCATGCCCCATGCCCTGCAACCGCGCGAGGGAGAAGAATTCAAAGTAAAAATAAAAAATGAAAATGGTGAAATTGCAATGCATCCCTTGATGAAGATGTTAATTAGATGGCCAATTATTCGCATTCTCCTCCCCTCTCAATGAATGCATTCATGTGTCTGTTTACAAATGCAACTATAGCTACATAAGATGCAATGGCAGTGCTAGAAAATAACACAAGATGGCATAATTATTGTTGTATTTTTGCTGTGCAATCACTCGGCTGCTAACAAAGAATGGCAGCCCATCTCTGACCCAGGTAATATCCTTCTATGCAATGAGGACATTGTAGATTTTAGGCATGGGGGGGTGTACTTGGGGATATACATAGCATAATGCATTCATGCATTCTGCATTGCATACATTTGCATTGAAAAAAAAAAAAAATAATAATAATTAAAAAAAAAGTTTTGAGCTTAACTAGCTAGGTCCTACATTCTTAAGCAAATAAGAACTCTAGGTGAGACTAAGTTGGTTTTAGGGTCGAACTTTAGAAACTAAATGAGCTACTAGCTTTAGAACTTTAGGGTCCTTTGTGGACTTAAAAGCTTAAGTAGGAGTTAAGTTGCGGACTATTCCTCAAGAGATTGAGGAACGAAAGCTAGGGTTTGAGTTAAAAGGTGGGGTAGTACCTGGAGTCTTGTTCTACCTTTTGATTTACGAGTCCTTGTAACCCAAGCATCCAAATTTCACACACTTGGTCTGGTGTAAGTAATCAACTTAATTCCTTTCTTAAAAGAGATTTGGTTCTCTTAGTTTTGTCTTAGGAGGGGCTTGAAAACACAATTTGATTGGAAGAGTTCTCGCCGTAGGAGAGGTGGAGTATATACTCACCTTGAGGATGCGATGATAACATATTACCTCCTCAGCATTTGTCTCTTAGGATATCCATCCTACTGGGGGCATGTAAGCACATTGTGCGGTTCAGGTACCATGGGCGGCCCTATCTCGAAGTGCCGATTGCCACAGACCTGAATTCGCTTTAGAAATCCATGGGCGATACTATCTCGACGTGTCGATTACCAGGAGTTCTTGGGGTCACTATGGACGGTGCTATCTTGAAGCATCGAAAGCCAAGCACCCTTCGAGGTACGGTGATGGGGACAATGAATCCGACACAGACCATGTTGATAGCTGATCCGAGGTTAGACTTAGAGGAATCAAACGAAAAATATATATATGTTATTAAAAAAAAAATCCTTTTTCCTTTAACTCAAATAACTCAGACCAATACACATGCACGGATGCTTTAATCTCAGGGATCAATAAACCTTAGGGTAGAGTCAGAAATCAGGGAAACTTGCGCCTGCAACTCGTCCTTAGCCAACCTAGTCTGTAACTTAGCAACTACTTAGGAACCTTAGGTCTAAAGTCTGAACTTAATATGTTTCTAAAGGAAGACCGATTGGGTTGCCTAGTCTACTTGGAGTGCTAGGTTTTGCTTGATTTTGCTAGGGACTAGTAAAAAATAGGCATGGGGGTATTTGATTTGCCCATATTTGTGGGCTATTTAAGTATTTAAGTGCCTAGTCATTAAGTTAATTCTAACATTTATTTAGCATAAATTAGGATGTAAATAGATTAATTCATCTTTTTGATTTAATTACATAATTCATGCATTTCATTCATATTTAAATGCATTTAGAATTAACTTAGAATTGCATTCATTTAATTAGTTAACCAATTAGGTGCATTGCATGCATTAGTTTAACATAGAAGTTAAGGGTTTATGCATAAATAACCATAATATTTTATTCTTTTATTCTTTTTCTCCTTTGCACAAGTAACTCCTTCGGCTTCGGCTTCGCCTCCTCCTCCTGCACATCACATTCATGCTACAGCATTTTGAATTTGAAACCAGTGTGGCCGTGGCTACAAAAGGAGAAGGGAGAGCTGCCGTTGAGAGGAGGCCCTCACCCCTATTCATCACTGTGCAGAGAGTGCACCACTCTCATCCACTCCACCACCACTGGCATCAACTGTGGCAGCAAGCCTCCAGCACCGTGGGCGTGTGGTGTGACAGGCCACACCGCCATTCGGAGCTTGCTTGCATCACCGTGATTGCACGTTGCTCCACCATAAGCACACACAGGGTGCATGCTACATCTTCACTGCCATCACCAGCATCTATCTCCATCTTTTACCCATCCTCTATTTTTCTTCCACTCCACCAAAAGGAACCCAAAAACCACACCACTTTCATGCGCAGCTCTCAGCTGCTACACACACCTGCCTGCTCCCCATTGCAACCACCTTCTGCCCTGCCAAGTGCCACCACGCATCCATCCTCCAACACACACGCTAACACCGCATGCCATGTGCCCGCATGCACGCCAGCTACTCACTGCAACCCCCCAGCGCCCCCCGCTCCATCAGACCACGCCCGCACCTCCTCGCCTCCACCAGAACCTCCAGCAGTGCCTGCAACCTACCGCGCTCTCTCACATCACCTCCAACGCACACGCCAACACCGTGCGCCATCTGCCCGCGCGCACCTTCACCTTCAGCCCACGCACGCCCATACGCCAACAATCCACCGCTCCAACGGCTCCCCGCAGCACCGCAGCGGTGCCAACAGATCCACCGCGCATGCCTTCGCACGCATGCAGAGCGCCCGTGCGCCCACGCGCCCACGTCGCGTGCGTTTGTAGCACTTGCAGTGCCCGCGCGCTGCTCTCCTTGCTCCTGTAGCAGACTCCTCCACCACTGCCACTCCTTTCCTCCAGCAGGCCAGCTCCGACCATCTCATGACGTGCCACACCACCGCCACGAAGGCCGTGCTTCAGCTGACCTCTTGTAGGAGTAGCTCCTCGAATGAGCCTCTCTCCCGATCGTGAGGAGGAGAGTGGTAGAATCCTCTGCTTTTGCTCTAATTAATAATTACATTTCATGCCATTGCCAGGAAAAGGAATTTTGATTTATGATTATTTTTATTATGGTGAAATTGCGACTTCATACTCAAGCTTTCTTATAATTGCGTGGCTTTTGTGATTAACATTGTTTGACATTGGTTTTGGCTTAAGATGTGCACAAATTTTCTCTAATGCATGTAAATTGGAAACTACATAAATTCATCACATATTTATTGAATATTTCAGTGAGGAAAAATTACACATCTACCCTTACATTTTCGACTTATTATGCATCTTCTTTCCGTCGCATTTCATGTCAGATTTAACTATGGATTTCGCACTAGATTGAACGAATATGAAATAATTGAGATTTTATTGCGTCATTGCTTCCCTATGGACATGACCCATTCATCTGCGAGTGGTTTAATTTTAATTTTAATTTCTTTCTTAAGCAATTTTCCACCACTTTGATCCTACAACGATAAATCATCTTAATACATTATTCGAAAGCGAAAATCATCTTATCAGTCCTCATTGTAAACCAAGTGGGTACGAATTCAGCCTAGTTCAAAGTTTAGAACAGGGTCAAAGGGTAGGTGAACGGGTCGAGATGACTGTTGCAGATGATTTCAAGCTTTAATACAAATATCAATGGTGGAGTCGACTTGTTCTAAAGTGTGAACCCTAAAGTGCAACAGGAATGAAACTTAAAAAGAATCAGAAGGGTCTTGGGTTTTTGAATTGATGGGTGATAAGTCCATGTTAGTGGAAAATAATTGGTCCTAAGTGTATTGAATATTGAGGTTAAAATAGACTTCGAGTAGGTATTACAATGGAAAATTAGTTGAGCTCGTAATTTACTACTGCATTTTTATTCAATTGATGCACTCCATTTATATTTTCACTTAATGCGTAATCGTTTACTAATATATTATTTAATGTACTTTGTAGGAATTAAATGCGTACCAAAACTTGGAAGGCCATTTGGATATTTTAAATTAGCATCAAGAAAAGTTGTTAAGAATTTGTTAAAGGAAGGTGACTAATGAGGGATCTCTTGAACCTTTGATTGATTTCTTTATGGGAGCCTCTCTTACTCTCTGAAATTTAGGAAGAAACTACCATTCCCTTCCAAGTTGGGAGACCCACAACAAAAACAAAAGGGGGGTCAACAACACCCTTAGCCATCCATTATCTTCCTGATGAGGGAAGAACTCCCTCTACACATTCCCATTGTGGATAGACATCGCCATCACCATCCACTCCTCACTAGAATCACCACCGTGCTCCACCATGTAACATACACCACCGCGAGCCTCCGCCTTGATACCAAAACTACGGCCATGCTTCTTCTCGACAAGTTTGGTGACTGTACGTTCCTTGACATTTGCTACCGTGACCCACTACCTCACCGTGCGACCCCGACATTCCCACTATCATGAGCATCCTCTTCCTCGACTCACCAACAACAACCATGCACATAGGAGAGCACTGCACCCTCAGTGTCCCTTGCACCAACCACACCCGTCCTCACAACCACCATGCTCCACGTTCTCTACCTTGGCTTTAGCATCCTCGGCCATGACCTTTCTCCTCACGATAGCAGGCTAATGATCCACCACTGGCTCTCCTACCTCTCCACCTTCGGCATTCGGAACCCAACAAAGAGAGCCCTCTTTGGCCACCTCCACCTCCCATGTGCATCCACAGCCACGCATTGCTAATAGCACCACCCACCATCGTCGCGTGTGCCCTCACACCCGTGCACTTCCTGTGCAGCCAGTGCTGCCCTCTCCTCCACACGCAACAGACCTTGCGTGCACCCTCGCACGACCAAACGCAACGTTCGCAGTGCCTCCTTACACACTATTCATCATCTTCCCCAAACAAAACCCATCAACGTTCTTGTAGCTCCTCCACACAGCCGCTTGCTCTAGCTATGATCATTTGCACCGTCGACACAATTCACCTTGCCTCGAGCCCCTGACCACCCTCAGCCACATGTAGTGATGCGAGCAGCTACTGTTCATCACCGACAGTCCTCCTCATTGGCGAGCTTCATCTCCACCAGCCGGATGCCACCGACCACCAATGACCACACCGTGACCACCCACTGGTCGCCCTCGCTACACCAACAACCTCCACTTGCAGCCACACCCCTGGTTGTGCCTCCCTCCACAAGCACGAGAGAGGGAATCTCTTTCCCCTATTTTGGGTTCAATTAGATATTATGTCATTTTCCATTGCCACATTTCTTTTATTATTTTAATATTATGGCTGTTTGTGAGAATCCCCTCATCTTTTGTTAAAACACAATTTCAGTGAATCCATGCACCTTATTCCTAATTAAAGAAGTGTTTGGCTTGATTTCTTGAGGAATTACTTGGTGAACAATATTCTTAGATATTTGTGAGTTTATTAGTCTATGCCTCCCTTTGGATATGACTTAACTTTTGTAGTTATTTTTGACTGATTAGTTTTGTTCGAGATTTTTCCACCAAGCAATTTGTATTGCAACGACATTATTTTTCTGACAAGAGAAAATTTCTCAATCAAATGGCATCGTTGCCGGGGAGGCAACAAACATAATAGATTTTTACGATTATATTTTGTGATTATTCTGAGGTGCACATTGATCTGATTAGTTGTTATTTTTTTTTAGCGAGGAATCTGACAAGACGACAGGCGCAACTGAGCCTCCATACACATAGAGAGGACATGAAGAGGAGACCTGGATCTCGCTCTCATAGGGGATTCTCCTTCGTTCCAGAATTTATTTCATTTTAGTCTTCCTGCTTGATGTAAACATGTTTATATCACATAAACCATCTATTTTTGCATGCTCTTAGACATATAGTTGCATTATACATTATAAATATTGGATAACATGCATCATCCTTCATTTAGGTTAGGTTGTATAAAGCATAGCTTAATTTTCCCTTTTTGTGGTCAGGTAACAGGGCAACACTTAATCGAAGCCTTGAATTGAAGATCCAACTGTCTGAATCTGATTAGGGCAACAATTGGAGTTCAACGACTCCAAGATCGCCCTGATTGAACTTCTATAGCATCAGATGCAGTCCAGGAAAGATCAGAGGTCAAGAGGCCAAGATGATCTAAATTTGTACATTAGATGACAAATCCAACTTCACGGATGAGTTCGGATTGACGATCGTAACCCAACAACGCAAAAATCGATCCAATATGACACCCGTGGCACCATCTACAACTCACAGAAGATGGACGACTAAGATGGTGCCACGTGGCGCCATCCTTGCCGCCAAAGCACGCGAAGGCCTCTCGCTCCACCTCTCCAACTGAACATCAAAGCTTGATCTCGAATGTTGGATGAAGATCCAACGGCCGAGAATTGACTAAGCACAAAGGCATCTGCACACCTCAAACGCATGCGTAGCGCAGCGGTTCAAGCATTGTGTGAGCATCAAGTGCACGTTCGATTCATGGCATTGTGCTCTACTTATCACACGCAGAAGCAAAATCCAGCAGTTTGATCAAGCGCCAACGGTACAGATCAACCGATCGGCTAGAAGTGTAAGATGACACTCGATCTGACGCAAGATCAGATGTACGGGCAAGCGACAAAGGCACGGGCGAGATTGATTTTAAGCCGTCTGAACTTGCGATCGGACGGCTGGCATTGTGCATACATGGGAAGAGCATTTTGTGCGCAGAAGGAGAGGAGGTGGGGGCGTGTGCACATCCTTTAGCAACGTAGGGTCTTTAGTGATTCTTAAATCCATCACAAAAGACCCCCTATTTAGTGTTTTAAGATAAAATGACCTATTTGCCCATTCAAACTTCACCTATAAATAGCCCTACGACCCCCACACTTTCATCATCCCTTCCTCTCTTCTCTCACCACCTCCAAAGCTCTAAGAGCTTGTCCCAAACCCAGGATGCTCCATTAGAGTTAAAAATACAATTTCTCCACCTTCTCACCTTCTTCGTGGAGCATCCCGTGGTTGTCCTCTCACCATCGTTTAGGAAGTGGATCCTGCTACGATGTCATCCTTCCCCATTCTCCATTGTCCTTCATCATTCTCCTTTGTCCTATATCTCAGCACCTTCATCCGGGTGCTTCGTTGTTGCGGTTTGTTCTCCAAGTAGCCGTCAACGGGGATAACTTCTCTCACCTTCTTGTATCGCTTTCTAGTGTAGATTTCCTGCTTTCTAGTGTAGTGAGTAGTTGTAGTGAACATTGCCCTATGGTAATGAAATCCATGTCTATTCAGTCTCTATTTTCTCTCTATTTTTAATATTCTCTCTCTTTCTTCTATTATTTATTATTTAAGTAGATAGCTAGTTTAGATTCAATTTGGCTGCCTATAAAACAAATAAAATAAATGTAGTTTTTAATCAAACGTCTGCCTCCCTGTGTTCGACCTGGAATTCTTTTTGAGTTTCGATTAAATTTATCAGCTAATGCTTTTTCTCGCAAATCGCACTACAATGACGGGTTTTCAAAACTCAACTTTTGTTTGCACAGATGTCGGGGAGGGACGCTCTTTGATTTTTTGCGTTTCCTCACCTTACTTATCTTTTACCTCACTTCTCTCCTTTCTTATTGTGATTGCAGGTACTCTCTTGAGATAGGTAAAAGTGGTAAATTGGATTAAAGTGTTGTTGAAGGGTCTGTAAGTTTACCCCCACCTCCCACCCACTAGTTTTCATTCCACCATGTAATAACACAAACACAAATCAACCTAAGTGTTCTTATAAACTCTTAGATTACTTTTTGATTATTTGTTTGTCACCTCCACCCGCCTTGCGCTCCGCATATAAAAGAAAAATTAGGAAAAAATCTAATAGAGGTACAAAACCTCTTATGATTTTCAAACTCAATTGGTAAACCGATCTTTGGAATCGATACACACACTCAAACACATAATCGAGTAGAAATCTGATTAGGTAACCATTTGTGAGACTAACTAGGCAGTGCATCAAGCTAATTGTTTGAGTTGTTTGAGTCGCACCACTTCAACTAAAAATAACTCATCAAGTAGCTGCCACATAGGTTCAACTTTTAGGGATTTACCAAGCACTCCACATTCTTTTAAGCTTTAAAGGAAAATATCTTCACCTGTGCTTTCAAAACCTATTGTGTCAACTGAACTTAATTGAATACACCTAAAGTTGAATCCTAAAAGGTACTAAGCGAGATTTAAACCCTAAAATTCACCACATCCAAAAAAATAATCTTGCTTGAAAACCATTGGTTGTGCAAGCACACACATATCAATCAGTCAATAAGGGCACAACCCAGATAAAGGGCTCATCACATTCCAAAGCACATTCAAACCTAACCCTAATTAAAACAGAATAGACGTTGGCCTTAAGGATTGGACTCGCTCTTCGGAGCCCAGATCGAGAATATTTTCTATTAGTCTATTTCTACCATTCAATCTGATGTCTAGCTAGGGGAGCAGAGTCAAACGATCATGGCTGGGGGGTACATTAGGAACCAGAGGCACAAGCCAATGGAAGAACCTTTTCCCCAGCCCCTTCCTCTTACTGGTTGGATTGACTGGAAAGAAGTAGATCAAATCGTTTCTTTATCTCAAGATGGGTTCTGGGAGTCTGTAGGTCTTTAGGCTTGCCCACATAAGGACAGGTTTGTTTGTTTGTATTGTAGAGCGCCTTTCTTCCTCCTGTTCTGTCATGGATGCTTCCACATCCTATTTGCACTTCCACTACTACCCTCCTACAACCACTTATTCCCAAAATGATTAGTATTCCAACCAGCCTTATTCTCATCCACCTTCTAGTTGGGATAACCCTAATTGGGGATATAGTTCCGGACCTCCGTGTTCAGGGTCTAACCCTGGACACCATAATCTTGATTCATATCCTTCTCCGAGCTACATCGATTATAGATCACCACCCTCATTTGGATAATCTAATATGATCTATAATCATGATAGATATGCTGATCCTTACCCTTCCTCAAATTACACAACTTATAGGACATCACCTCCTTATGAACAACCTGAAATGACCTATTATCAGGGAGGGT
The DNA here is from genome assembly GCA_037157565.1 of Thalassia testudinum. Lineage (NCBI taxonomy): Eukaryota > Viridiplantae > Streptophyta > Magnoliopsida > Alismatales > Hydrocharitaceae > Thalassia > Thalassia testudinum. The sequence goes on from JAZHRO010000031.1 coordinate 200,840,162, forward strand.
ATCAAGAATCTCAATTCGTTGACTCCCCTGCACAGAACCCAAACTCGCCCAACCTATACCAAACCATTTGGTTCAGGTTAACCAGGTCCAGGATAAGGTGTTGGCTAACTCAAGGAATACCATATAATCTTTAGATGCTTAGCCAACACCTTGCCCTGAAGAATTGGATCCTATGATTGAAATGATTAACGATCTTAACAAGTATCTGTTGGATTCGCTCCAGGATGTTAAGGATAAGGGCCCGAGTGAGTTTTTACTTGGGAAGTTATCTAAATTGAGGATGAGATTTGTGATTACTTTAGTCCAATCTTGGGAGGATTCCCAGGATAAACCTCTAACGAGAGAGTTGATGTCAGAATTCACTCAGGCATCTGTAGGGGGAACACGTTTTACGAGACCAGGGTCCACCAGGTTGATCTAGAGCAATCAAATAAGGATGATTTGATTTCTTCACCTGAGATCCTTGAGTCGGGGAATGAGGAAATGTATGCCTCCATGAATTAGAAAGTGACTGATTTTGAGACATGCATCAATGTGGATGCAGATTTCTTTGATTTTGAAGGTGAAGAATCATTATACTAAGTCTCACTTGAGTTTACATCACACGATTTCTATGAGATGACTGTGCCTAAGGAATTTGATGAATCATATGATGGGCCGATAACTGAGGAAATTGATCCTGTTGGGGCTCGCATGACGGATTCAGATCCTCACATTCTGAAAGATTCAATTCATAGCCCCGATCCTCAATCACACCCCATATAGTTTACTGTTGAATTTGATTTTGAGATCACTAGACCCAAGTCAATTCTAATTCAGTCTCATCTTTTAGACTTGGAAATTTTAGATGGGGTGATTAACATGCATGAGGTCTCAGAATTTGAAATATCGATTGCGGAGGATAGGAAGTGGGAAATGAAGCTTTAAGAAGTTAATTTTGGAGGAAGCAGAAGATTGAGTGTAAGGGATCCTATTTGTCTGAAACCACCAACTATTTACCAGGACCCTAATGCCATCTTTGATTCAGAGGATGTCCAACCCAAGTACACATTCATTGATTATCCTTTTGTGCATGATTTCTTTGTAACCCAACTTTTTGGTCTTCGGTTGCATCCTCACAAATTGCAGGCCTGACCCCGCTTGCATACTGATTTCAGGTTTTGGATAATTTTTATCCAGAACCTTAGATATACTCGACCATGGGGCGTGGGTCTACATCACAATTTCATCCACATTTGTGGACATCTTCTCTTGGTAGGTCGAAAGCTAAATTTTCTCATTCTGATTCTAATCTACACCTATGAATTCTTTATTTCTTCTTCTTTGTATAGTGTGCCTAGCTGAAGGAACTAAACTAAGGATGTGTACAGTTTCCCTCCATCTCGGAGCTCACTTTTTATTCACGCAATTCAGGTGCTTTGTACTCTACTCCACTCTTTTCCATGTCGTTTTAATATAATGAGGACATTGCATTAGATAGGCATGGGGGGTGGATATTATTATCTGAATCATTTTTTTAGCTACGTTGATTCTTGTTATTTTCTCTTTATTTTTGGAAAAGAGAAAAAAAGTTGAATTAGTAAAGAGAACTTGGGCTTTAGAAAATTTTCAATCTTAGAGAATAAAACTGTATGATTTGAACACTTAGACCCTTCAGGTCTTCGGGCTTAATCAGCTCGGGTGTCTACTAAAATGTGAACTTGTTTCTCGAGTCCTCGCCATTCTCAATTCAGATTTTAATTGATTAAATAAGTTGGGGTGATAAGTACACGACTTATCAACCTGCCCTTTAATTTGAGGGTATTTTAAGTCTAGGTATCTACACACTATTTGCACTAATTTGCTTTTCATCGGTTTAATGAAAATTGGTTAGCTAATGAGCCTTCTAGGGTGGTATGATTAGCAAGTTATCATGGGTAATAGCCCATTGGTAGGTTGTCTAGAGCCTAGTCACACGACCATTCTTTTCCTATTGCCTTTAGGTAAATCTTAGATTAGGAAAGCCACCTACTTTAAAAAAAAACTAAAAGAAAAATATCCAAAAAGAACAAAAAATAGAAAAGGAGAAAAGAAAAGAAGAAACGAAATAAGCCATATTTCACCGCACGAGTATGGCTGGTAAGTTATCGTGGGTAACAGCTCATTGGTAGGTTATCCAGAACCTAGCTGAGGAAATGCATGTATAATTCCAACACACTTAGAAAGAAGCGGTGACGTAGAATAACCCGGGGAGATATACACTGGGTTGTCCTTGTGTTGACCCCATAAAAATAAAAATAGGGAGAAAGCTACCGATCGAATAAATACACCTTTAGGCAGAATTTCTTTCCAAGGTCACCTAGGGGAGTAGAAACCCGAAGTCCATTCTAATTGCCGATCAGCGAGTCTATCACATTTCACACAAAGATGCTTAGAACTTAATGTTCTCTTCGAGTCTTTGGTGGGTTGAGTGGCTGTAGAAAGCTACTACGAAACCCTAAACTCAAAAATCCAAGAAAGCTAGAAAATAAGAAAAGAACAAAAAGATCCTTCTTTGAATAAGGTGAGGGCTTAAGGCGGTCTGCATTTTGGTAGTCACCCGGGTGCTGTTGTGTCTCTGTAGTTCAGGTTGTAGCTGAAATTCATAAGTGTTGAAAAATAACTATTGCCCAAGAAATCTGACCTAATTCTCTTATAAATAGTATGTAGTTTTTCTAGGGATTAACAAAAGATAGGCATGGGGGTGTGATGTAAACATGATTATATCACATAAACCATCTATTTTTGGATGTTCTTAGAAATATAGTTGCATTATACATTATAAATATTGCATAACATGCATCATCTTGCATTTAGGTTAGGTTGTATAAAGTTTAGCCTAATTTTCCCTTTTCGTGGTCAAGTAATAGGGCAACATTTAATCAGGGCCTCGGATTGAAGATCCAATTATATGGATCTGATCAGAGCAACGATCGGAGTTCAATGACTTCAAGAACGTCCCGATCGGACTTTTGTAGCATCAGATGCAGTCCGAGAAAGATTAGCGGTCAAGGGGCCAATATGGTGTAAATCTGTATATTAGATGACAAATCCGACTGCACGGATGGGTTCAGATTGATGATCACAGCCCAACAGCACGAAAATCGGTCTAATCTGACATCTGTGGCACCATCTACAACTCACTGAAGATGGACGGCTAAGAAGGCACCACATGGCACCATCGTAGTTGCCCAACGCACGGCAAGGCCTCCCACTGTACCTCTCCAAGTGAACTTCAATGCTTGATCTCGACCGTTGGATGAAGATCCAACATCCGAGATCGGCTGAGCACAAAAGCGTCTGCACACCTCAAATCATGCGTAGTACAGTGGTTAAGGAGATGCGTGAGCTTCTAGCGCACGTTTGATTGGTGACGCTGCACTCTCCTTATCGCGCGTGGGTGTAAAATCCAGTTGTTCGATCGAGCACCAATGGTACAGATCAACTGATTAGCCAAACACGCAGGATGACGCCCGATCTTATGTGAGATCAGACTCGCGGGTGAGCGACAAAGGCACGGGCGAATTTGATTTTAAGCATCCGATCTCGCGATCGGATGGCTGACGTTACACGTACATGAGAAGAGCATTTTGTGCGCAGAAGGATAGGAGGCGGGGGCATGCGCACGTCCTTCAGCAATGTGGGGTCTTTAGTGACGCTTAAATCCATCGCTAAAGACCCCCATTTAATGTTTTAAGATAAAATGACCTATTTGCCCATTCAAACTTCACCTATAAATAGCCCTACGACACCGACACTTTCATCATCCCATCCTCTCTTCTCTCACCCCTTCAAAGCTCTAAGAGATTGTCACAAACCCAGGATGCTCCAATAGAGTTAAAAATATAAATTTTCCACCTTCTCACCTCCTTAATGGAGCATCTTGCAGTTGTCCTCTCACCACCGTTCGGAAAGCAGATCCCAGTACGATGTCGTCCTGTCCTGTTCTCCATCATCCTTCATCGTTCTCCTTCATCTCACATCTCACCACCTTTGTCCGGGTGCTCTGTCGTTGCAGCTCGTCCTCCAAGTAGTCGTCGAGGAGGATATCTTCTCTCCACCTTCTTTTACCTCTTTCTAGTGTAGATTTCTTGCTTTCTAGTGTAGCAAGTAGTTGTAACGAACATTTCTCTATGCTAGTGAAATCCATGTTTATTCTATCTATTTTCTCTCTATTTATAATATTATCTCTTTCTTGCATTATTTATTCATTAAGTAGATAGCTAGTTTAGAATCAATTCGGTTGTCTAATCTGCTTCGTGATAAATAAAACAAATGCGATTTTTAATCAAACATCCACCACCCTATGTTAGATCTAGAATTCATTTTGAGTTGCAATTAAATTTATTTGTTGATGATTTTTCTCGTAAATCGCACTACAACGATGGATTTTCAAAACTCAACTTTCGTTTGCTCAGTTGCTGGGGAGGCGACGCTATTTGATTTTTCATGTTTTCTCGCCTTATCTTTTACCTCACTTCTCTCCTTTCCTATTGTGATTGCAAGTACTCTCTCGAGACAGGCAAAAATGGTAGATTGGAGTAAAGTGCTGTTGATGGGTTTGTAAGTTTACCCCCTCCTACCCACTAGTTTTCATTCCACCATGTAATAACACAAACACAAATCAACCTAGGTGTTCTTTTGAATTCTAAGGTCAGTTTTTGATTGTTTGTTTGTCACCTCCACCCGCCTCACCCACCACATATAAAAGAAAAATTAAGAAAAAATCTCAGAGGTACAGAACCTCTTCTGATTTTCAAACTAATCGGTAAACTGATCTTTGGAGCTAATACACACACTGAATCACATAATCAAGTAGAAATCAGATTAGGTAACCACTTATGTGCCTAACTAAGTGGTGCATCAGGCCAAATGTTTCAGTTGTTTAGGCCACACCACTTCAACTAAAAATAACTCATCAAGTAGCTACCACATAGGTTCAACTTTTAGGGATTTACCAGGTACCCCACATTCTTTTAAGCTTTAAAGGAAAATATCTTCACCTGTGCTTTCAAAACCTGATGTTTCAACTGAACTTGATTGAATACACCTAAAGTTGAATCCTAAAAGCTACTAAGTAAGATTTAAACCCTAAAATTCACTACATCAAAAAAAAAAATTTCCTTGAAAGCCATTGGTTGTGCATGCACACACATCTCAATCAGTCATTAAGTGCACAACCTAGATAAAGGGCTCATCACATTCGAAAGCACACTTAAACCTAACCCTAATAAAAATAGAGTAGACATTGGCCTTTAGGATTGGACTCGCTCTTCGGCATCCAGATCAAAATTATTTTCAATTAGTTTATTTCTACCATTCAATCTGATGTCTAGCTAGGGGAGTAGAATCAAACGATCATGGCTGGGGGGTACACTACGAACCGAAGACGCATGCCAAAGGAAGAACCATTTCCCCTACCCCTCCCTCTAACATTTTGGATTGACTGGAAAGAAGTCGATCAAATCGTTTCTTTATCTCAAGACAGGTTATGAGAGTCTGTAGGTCTTTAGGCTAGCCCACTTAAGGATAGGTTTGTTTGTTTGTATTACAGGGCGCCTTTCTTCCTCTTGTTTTGTCATGGATCCTTCCACATCCTATTCACACTTCCACTCCTACCCTCCTACCACTACTTATTCTCAAAATGATTATTATTCCAACCAGACTTATTCTCATCCATCTTCTAGTTGGGATAATCCTGATAGGGGTTATAGTTCCGGACCTCCGTGTTCAGGGTCTAACCCTGGACACCATAATCTTGATTCTTATAATTCTCCAAGCTACATTAATTATATATCACCTCCCTCATTTAGACAACCTAATATGATCTACAATCAAGAAGGATATGCTAATCCTTACCCTTCCTTAGATTACACTGCTTATAGGTCATCACCTCCTTATGAACAACCTGAAATGACCTATTATCAGGGAGGGTATCAAGAACCTCAATTCATTGACTCCCAATTGCTGAACCCAAACCCGCCCAACCTTGAACCAAACCATTTGGTTCAGGTTAACCACGTCCAAGATAAGGTGTTGGCTAACTCAAGGAAAACCATACAATCTTTAGAAGCTCAGCCAACACCTTGCCATGAGGAATTGGAGCCCCTAATTGAAATGATTGATGATCTTAACAAGTATCTATTAGATTGGCTCCAGGATGTTAAGGATAAGGGCCCAGGTGAGTTTTTACCTGGGAAGTTATCTAAATTGAGGATGAGATTTGTGATTGCTTTAGTCCAATCTTGGGAGGATTTCCCGGATGAACCTCTAACGAGAAAGCCAATGACAGAATCTGCTAAGGCACCTGTAGGGGAACATGTTTTATGAGACTAGGGTCGACCAGGTTGTTCTAGAGCAATCAAATAAGGATGATTTGATTTCTTCACCTGAGATCCCTGAGCCAGGGAATGAGGAAACGTATGCCTCCATGAATCAGAAAGTGATTGATTTTGAGACATGCATTAATGAGGATTTAGATTTCTTTGATTATGAAGGTAAAGAATCATTATGAGAAGTCTTACCTAAGTTTACAGCACATAATTTCTGTGAGATGATTGGGCCTAAGGAATTCGATGAATCAAATGATGGCCTAATAACTGAGGAAATTGATCCTATTAGGGCTTGCATGGTGGATTCAAATCGTCACATTCAGAAGAATTCAATTCATAACCTCGATCCTCAATCACACCCCATAGAGTTTACTGCCGAATTTGATTTTGAGATCACTAGACCCAAGTCAATTCTAATTCAGTAGTATCCTTTAGACTTGGAAATTTCAGATAGGGTGATTAACATGCATAAGGTCCCGGAATTTGAAATACTGGATGCGGAGGATAGGAAGTGGGAATGAAGCTTTGGGAAGTTAACTCTGAAGGAAGTAGAAGATTGAATCTAAGGGTTTCTATTTGTCTGAAACCACCAACTCTTTATCAGGACCCTTATGACATCTTTGATTCAGAGGATGACCAACCCAAGTGCACATTCATTGATTATCTTTTTGAGCTTGATTTCTCTATAACTCGACTTTTTGGTCTTGGGTTGCATCCTCACAAATCGCAGGCCTGACCCCACTTGCATATTGATTTCAGGTTTTGGATAATTTTTATCCAGAACCTTAGATATACTTGACCATGGGGCATGGGTCTGTATCACAATCTAGTCCATGTCTGTGGACATCTTCTCTTGGTGGGTCCAAAGCTAAATTTTCTCATTCTGATTCTGACCTGCACCTGTGAATTCTTTATTTCTTCTTCTTTGTATAGTGTGCCTAGCTGAAGGTACTAAATTCAGCACGTATATAGTTTCTTTTCATCTCGGAGCCGACCTGTTATTCACGCAATTCAGGTGCTTTCTACTCTACTCTACTCTTTTTTGTGTCTTTTTAATATAATGAAGACATTGCATTAGATAGGCATGGAGGGGTGGATATCATTATCTGAATCATTTTGTTAGCTCCATTGATTTTTGTTATTCTCTTTATTTTTGAGAAAAAGAAATAAAAAGTTGAATTAGTAAAGAGAACTTGGGCTTTAGAAAATTTTCAATCTTAGAGAATAAAACTATATGATTTGAACACTTAGACCCTTCAGGTCTTCGGGCTTAATCAGCTCAGGTGTCCACTAAAATATGGACTTGTTTCTTGAGTCCTTGCCATTCGAATTTAGATTTTAATTGGTTAAATAAGTTATGGTGATAAGTACATGACTTACCAACCCGTCCTCTGATTTGAGGGGATTTTAAGTCTAAGCATCTTCACACTATTTGCACTGACTTGCTTTTCGGTGGTTTTAACGGAAATTGGGTAGCTAATGAACCTTGTAGGGTGGTATGGATGGCAAGTTATCGTGGGTAACAACCCTTTGGGAGGTTGTCTAAAGCCCAGTCACATGACCATTCTTTTCTTGCCATCTTTCAGTAAATCTTAGATCAGGGAAGCCACCTACTTTAAAAATATATATATATATATATCCAAAAAGAAAAAAAAATAGAAAAGGAGAAAAGAAAAGAAGAAAAGAAATAAGCCACACTTCACTACACAAGTATGGCTAGTAAGTTATCATGTGTAACAGGGATTTTAAAATCAATGTGTTGTAGTATAGGTTGAATCAGCGTGAAAAACAAATAGAATTTATTACTTGAATATTAGAAATGAAGTGCAAGGTCGAACATGGGGAGCAAATAGGAATTCACACACAAATCTCAAATACTATGTAACTAAGCACAAGATCTTAAACAAAATAATGATATTCAATAAATATTAATCTGTCACATTAGATATTCATTGAATTCACATGTATCTTGAGACAATAAAAATAGAGAAGCTAAAACAATGGTGATTTAAATCACCAATTACTCGCTAAGCATATATATATCAAGCATTCAACCAATTTAAATATCTCAATAGTAACTCTAAATCAATCATTCACATTATCAAGCCTCAAATCAGACGTCGGGTTCGATGACCAGACGATTTAACCAATAGATGCTACAGTGCTAGGGAAGTACTGTTCTTCTTCTTCCTCTTCTTTCTCTTTTTCTCTCAAGTTCTTCTACAGCAGCTCTCTTCTTCTCTGCCATGGCTTCTCTTGCAGGCCTTCTTCCTTTCCTCCTCTTCTGCGAAGGCTTTCTTCCTTCTCTTTATGCACAGATTTGGTTAAGTGTTAGCCAATACATAGGGAAGCAAAACCCCCCTCCCCCCACACTTTCTCTCCTTCTCTCTCTGAGATCCTCCCTCCCAGGGCCTCGGGTTATCGGGCATTCAGGTAGAGTGCACCCAGGACCAGGCTCACCGGCAATGGGTGTTGAGCAAGGAGTGCTTAGGTTAGGCAGGTAATCGGATCAACGCCAGACACGTGTAAGCAGTGTCATGGGTGAGGTGCATGTGAGGCACGTGCGGAGACCTCACCCCCTATGCGTGCTTAGGAGAATAGCCTATGGCAGAAAATCAATATATTCGGCTATAAAAGCTGCTCAGCTTCCAAGGTAGAACTAATCCCACCGCCTTTCTTCTACATGCCGTTGCAGCTGCTTCCTCGTTCAATTGCAGTCAAAGGCCCAGTCAAAGGGCTAAATTGGTCCCTGGGTTGTGATCCTGGAGACTCTCCACTACGCCTAGGACTTCACATGGGGCTTGCGAGTGTTGGAGCAAGCTTCAAGCTTCACTCGATGCTATGGCAATGGCGGTAGAGGACCTATTACCTGAAAATCAGAATACGGCTTCTTAGCCTTGTTAACTAGGTTCAGGAGTTTAGCAGTAGGATGGCGAGTACGGTGGTGGGTGCGGCGTGTCATGAAGGTGGTCATAGGTGGCTGGCGAAGGCAGAGATGAAGGTCTGGAGTTGGGTTGTTTGGTGAGGTGGTTGTTGAAGTTACGAGTTGCTATGCTAATGTATTTGGTTTTGAAAACCTATCGCTTTAGTTTGAAAGCGAAAAACTCATGTTCAACAAATAAAATTTATACCGGAATAGAAATCCCGGGTCGAACCCAGGGAGGCGAATGTTTGATTTAAAAATACACGTTTAATTTATTTGTCACGAAGTAAATTAATTGATTAGAAACTATCTATCTATTTACACTAAATAGAAGAGAGAGAGAATGAGAGAGAGAGAATATTACAAACAAAAATAAAAAAGAGATGTAGAATGAACATGGAATTCATTATCAAAGAGATTATTTGTTACACTAAACATTACGACTAAAAAGCAGAAAACGATTACACTAGAAAGCAGTAAATCTACACTAAAAAGCATTAAAAAGAATGGAGAGAGAATTATCCTCCTTGACGGTCACTTGGAGGATGAGCTGGATGGGACGATGCCTGGAAGATAGGGAACGAAGCAGGATGAAGGAGGACAAAGTGGAAAGAACGGGAACGGGGTAGCATGTCGTCGTCGTCGCGAGATCCACTTGCGAAAGGGGGACAAAAATTGGACTTTCCCTTGAGAAGCATCCCGGGTGTGGGACAAGCTTCTCTTGAGCTTTGGAGAGGGAGAGAAGAGAAGGAAGCGATAAAGATTTCATATGGAGGTGGTCTCCTTTTATAGTTGCAAGGAATGAGGGCAATTTGGTCTTTTTAATCTCAAAACATTAAATCAGGGGTCTTTAGTGACGGATAAAACCGTCGCTAAAGCCCCATCGTGGGCGATGTGCACTGCCCGCTCGCTTCCCGTGCATGAAGCACGCACTCACATCCTTCGATTCTCTGCCATTTGATCGCGAGATCGAACGGCTGAGATGCGCCCTCGCCTGCCTCCTCATAGTGCTCACAGCATCTAATGGCACGTCACGCATGGACGTGCGATAGCACGTGGGCGCTATTGAGCACTCACGACCGACCAATCACAATCCAACGCTCCTCACGCTTGCTCACCTGCGCCTGCTCCTTGCGAGTCGAATGTGTATCCTCCCTTTGCGAAAGCGCATTCGACTAACGTGCTACAAGCACGTTTGTGTCGCACTTACAAATCGTGCACGCGTGATCAGGACCGTTGGATTGAGATCCAACGGTCAAGGCGGCTCTTCAGGCGTGGCCTCAGAGAATGGGTGCGTCGGTTGGGATGCAATCTCAGCCGTTGGATCTTGATCCAACGATGGAGATTCGTGGGTGCTAGCATCGCCAGAATTTGAGGGTGGTCGGTTGGGCGGCCGAGATGGCGCCACGTAGCACCATCTTGGCCGTCCATCTTCTGGATAATGTAAATGGTGCCACGGGTGTCGAATTGAGTCGATTTTTGTGCCGTTAGGCTACGATTGGCAATCCAAATCCATCCGTGCGATCGGATTTGTCATTTGAAGTGTGGATTCACACCATCTTGGCCCTTGATCTTCTAGGGTTCCCCGATCTCTATTTGATGCTACAAATGTCTAATTAGGGCGATCTTGTAGTCGTTGAACTCCAATCGTTGCCCTGATCAAATTTGTACGGTTGGATCTTCGATTTAAGGCCCCGATAAAAATTTTGCCCTGTCCCTGAACATAAAAGAAGATAATTAACTGATGTAAACACATTTACACTACTTAAGATGTCTATTTATGCATGTTCTTAAGCATAGGATTGCATTTTATGATATAAATATTGCATAACATGCATCATCTTGCATTTAGAGTAGTTTGAATAAAATAGAGGTTAATTGTCTCCTTTTATGTGCTTGGATAGGGAAAACATTTTATCAGGGCCTTGGATCGAAGATCCAACCATATGGATGTGATCAGGGTGACGATTGGAGTTCAATGACTTCAAGATCGCCCTAATCAGGCATCCGTAACATCAGATAGTGACCAGGGAACCCTAGAAGATCAAGGACCAGGATGGTATAAATCCACTCTTCAAATGACAAATCCGACCACACGGATGAATTCGGATCGACGATTGTAGCCCAACGATGCAAAAATCAAGTCAATCCGACATCCGTGGCACCATCTACAACTTCCAGAAGATGGATGGCCAAGATGGCGCCACCTGGTGCCATCTTGGCAGCCCAAACGGCTGCATGCAATCTCTGAAGACCTCGCACCCGCTCCCTCTTTGCCGTTGGATCTTGATCCAACGGCTGTGGTCAGCCGCGCCTAAAAGCGCCCGCTCGACCATCCGCGCCTCGTAGTGCAGCGGTCGAGTGCGCTTACGCGAGCTGCGAGCGTGGGTTCGAACTGTAGCGAAGGAGAGGAAGGCGCGGGTGAGCGAGCGCGGGTGGACGTTGGATCTTGATCGGACGGCTGTCTGCACTCAATTGAGATCACGCACGATTGAACGTGCGGCGTCATGTGGCATCACACGCGCCATGCTGGGGCACAGCGAGCGGGTCAGGCGCATCTTAAGCCATCCGATCTCGCGATCGGATGGCTGAGATCTGATGAACGTGCATGGGCGTTGAAGAAGCGGGCAGCTGAGGAGGCGCACGTGGGTGCGGGTGCTACGCCCACGTTGGGGGCTTTAGTGATGGTTTTATCCATCACTAAAGACCCCTCGTTTATTATTTTAAAGTTGTAATGACCATTTTGCCCCCACTCCTTGCAACTATAAAAGGAGACCCCCTCCATACGAAATTCTCATCCCTTCCTTCTCTTCTCTACCTCTCTAAAGCTCAAGGGAAGCTTGTCCCACACTCGGGATGCTTCTCACGAGATAAAGTCCAAATTTTCATCCCCATTCGGAAATGGATCCCGCGACGACGATGGCTTGCTGCTCCGTTCCTGTTCTTCTGCTTCGTCCTCCTTCGTCCTACTTCGTCCTCCTTCGTCCAGGCGTTGTCCCGTCCGGCTCATCCTCCAAGCAACCGTCGAGGAGGATTTCTCTCTCCCTATTCTTTTTACTACTTTCTAGAGTAGTTCTGCTCGTCCTCCAAGTGATCGTCGAGGAGGACATTTCTTCCTCCATTCTTTTAATGCTTTCTAGTGTAAATTTATCGCTTTCTAGTGCAATTGTTTTATGCTTTCTAGTTGTAATGAACAATCTCCTTAGTGATAAATTCTTTGTTTATTCTACATCTCATTTTGATTTCTGTGTAGTATTCTCTCTCTCTTACCCTCTCTCTCTCTCTTCTATTTATTGTAAATAATTAGATAGTTTTAAATTGAATTACTTCGTGACAAATAAAAAAGAAACACGTAGTTTCTAAATCAAACGTCCGCCTCCCTGTGTTCGACCCGAAATTTTCATTTTGGTATAAATTTTATTTCTTGAACACGAGTTCTTCGCTTTCAAACTACAACGACAGGTTTTCCAAAACCAAACACGTCAACGTAGCGATTCGATTGTTCAACATTTTGGCGCCATTGCCGGGGAGGCAACGATCTTTGATTTCTCTTCACGTTTTGTAACTTACAAATCATTTACATCACTTTTCTCTTTTCTTATTGTGATTGCAGGTACTCTTTTGAGATAAGCAAAAGCGGTAGATTGGAGTAAAGTGCCGTGGAAGGTTCTGTAAGTTATCCCCCACCTCCCACCCATTAGATTTCATTCCACAATATAATAATTCAAACATCAATCAACCTAGGTGTTTTTATAAACTCTAAGGTTAGATTGTTTGTTGTTTGACACCCATACTCACCCCAACCCTCACATTAAAAAAAAAAAAAATTAAAAAAAAAATCTCACAGAGGTACACAACCTCATCTGATTTTCTAACTCAACCGGTAAACCGATCTTAGGAGCCGGTACACACATTCAAACACATAATTGAGTAGAAATCAGATTAGGTAATCATTTGTGTGCCTAATTAAGTGGTGCATCAGGCCAATTATTTAAGTTGATTGGGCCGCACCACTTCAAATAAAATAAACTCATCAAGTAGCTGCCACTTAGGTTCAACTCTTAGGGATTTACCAGGCACTTCACATTCTTTTTAAGCTTTAAAGGAAAACAACTTCACCTGTGCTTACAAAATCTGGTGTGCCAATGAAACTTGTTTGAAAATACCTAAAGTTGAATCCTAAAAGCTACTAAGCAAGATTTGAACCTTAAAATTCTCCACATCAAAACTAATCCTGCTTGAAAACAATTGGTTGTGCATGCACACACAAATCAATCAATCATTAAGGCCACAACCCATTTAAAGGGCCCATCACATTCCAAAGCACATTCAAACCTAGCTCTAAATAAAACAGAGTAGACATTGGCCTTAAGGATTGGACTCACTCTTCAGAACCCAGAACGAGATTATTTTTTATTAGTCTATTTCTACTGTTCAATCTGATGTCTAGCTAGGGGAGCAGAATCAAATGATTGCAGCTGGGGGGTACACTAGGAACCAGAGGCACAAACCGAAGGAAGAACCTTCTCCCTAGTCCCTCCTTCTAATTGGTTGGATTGAACAGACAGAAGTAGATCAAATCGTTTCTTTATCTCATGACAGGTTTTGGGAGTCTGTAGGTCTGTAGGCTAACCCAATTAAGGACAGGTTTGATTGTTTGTATTGCAGGGCTCCTTTCTTCCTCCCGTGTCTCATGAATCCTTCCACATATTTCACGCATTCCCGCTCTTTCCCTCCTATTGTGAATTATCCTCAACATGACGATTATCCTGACTCGTATTTAATCAACCATCAGTTAGTTGGGATAATTTGGATTGGGGATACAATTCCGGACCCCTGTGTTTAGGGTTTAACCCTGAACACTTTGATTCTGATTTTTATCCTTCTCAGAGCCACATTGATTATAGATCATCTTCCTTTCATGAACAACCTAATATGATCTACAATCAAGAAGGATACACTGATCCTTACCCATCCTCTGATTTCACTGCCTTTAGGTCATCACCATCTTTTGAACAATCTGAAATGACCTATTATTAGGAAGGGTATAATGAATCTCAATTCGTTAATTCCTCTGCATTAATGTCAAACCCGCCCAACCCTGAACCAACTCATTTGGTTCAGGTTAACCAGGTTCAAGATAAGGTTCTGGCTAACTTGAGGAATATCATACAATCTTTAGAAGTTCAGCCAATACCTTGCGTTGAGAGATTGGAGCCCCTGATTGAAATGATTGATGATTTGAATAAGTCTTTGTTGGATTGGCTCCAAGATGTTAAGGATAAGAACCCGTGTGAGTTTCTACTTGGGAAATTAGCGAAATTGAGGATGAGATTCATGGTTGCTTTGATTCAATCTTAAGATGATTCCCAGGATGAACCTTCTTCAGGAAAGCCAATGTCAGAACCGGCTCAGGCACCTATTGGGGGGGACACGTGTTACGAGGCTGACCAGATTAAATTAAAGCAACCAATTAAGGATGATCTGATTTCTTCACCTAAGATCCCTGAGCCAGGCTACGAGGAAACGTATGTCTCCTTGAAACAGAAAGTGACAAATGATTTTGGGACATACATTGATACGGATCCTGATTTTTTTAATGGTGAAGATTCAAGTTGCGAAGTCTCACGCAAGTTTTCTGAACACGATTTCTGTGAGACGATTGTGCTTGAGGAATCTGATAGATCATTTGATAGCCCAATAACTGAGGAAACTGATCTTATTAGGGCACACATTACGAATCCAGAATCGCATTTTCTGGAGGAATCAATTCAATGCCCTGATTATCAGTTACACCTTGTTGAGCTTATCGATAATTCTGTTTCTGAGATAATTAGACCCAAGTCAATTCTGATTCTGCCATATCATTAAAGTTGGAGATTTCAGATGGGGTGATTAATATACAAGAGGTCCTGGAATTTGACATGCTGAATGAGGAGGATAGGAGCTGGGAAGTTCTGATTTTGGAAGTTAATTTTGGAGGAAATGGAAGATTGAGTCGAAGGGTTCCTTTTAAGCTGAAACCATCAAATCAGAACGCTTACGGCATTTGTTTCGAGGATGCCAAACTCAAGCACACATTCAACGATTATCCTTTTGAGCTTCAATTCTCTGTAACCCAACTTTTTGGTCTTGGGTTGCATCCTCATAAATTGCAGGCCCGACCCCGCTTGCATTCTGATTTTAGGTTTTGGGTAATTTTTATCCAGAACCTAAGATATTCTTGATTATGGGGAATGGGTCTACACCACAATCTGGTCCACATCTGTGGACCTCTGTTAATAGGTTAGAGGATTCTTCTATTTATTCTGATTCTGACCTACACTTGTGAATTCTTCATTTCTTTTCCTTGTATTGTGTGCCTAGCTGAAGGCACTAAACTCAGCACATACACAGTTTTTCTTAGTTTTCATCTAGGAGCGGACCTGACATTCACTCAATTCAGGTGCTTTCTACGCTTTTCCACTCTGTTTTATGTCTTTTTAATACAATGAGGACATTGCATTAGATAGGCATGGGGGGTGGATATTTATCTCTGAATTCATTTGTCAGCTCCCTAGATTTGTTTTATTTTCTTTTATATAAAAAAAAAATTGGAATTAGGAAAGAGAATTTATGTTTAAGAAAAATTTCAATCTTAGGAAATACTACATTATGATTTGAACACAAAGACCCTTCAGGTCTTTGGACTTAATCAGCCCGTGTATCCACTAAAATGTGGATTTGTTTTTTCGAGTTCTCGCCAACTTGAATTTTATTTTAATTGGAGTAAATAAGTTTGGGTGATAAGTACATGACTTATCAACCCGCCCTCTGATTTGAGGGAATTTTGAGTCTTAAGAATCTACACACTTTCTTTGCACTGACTCGTTGTTCGACGATTTTAACGGAAATTAGGTAGCTAATGAACCTTTTAGGGTGATATGGCTGGTAGGTTATCGTGGGTAACAGCCCATAAGTAGGTTGTCCAGAGCCCAGTCACTGGATCTTTCTCTTTTTGCTGTCTTTAGGTAAATCTTAGACCAGGGAAGCCACCTACTTAAAAAAAAAAAATCAAAAAGAAAAGGAGAAAAGAACAAAAAGAAATAAGCCACACTTCACCGCACGAGTATGGCTGGCAAGTTGTCGGTGGTAACAGCTCATCGACCGGTTGTCCAGAACTCAGCTCAGTAAATGCACTAAAAATTCCCAAAACACTTAGGAAGAAGCAGAGAAGTAGAATAAATCGGGGAGATATACACTGGATTCACCCTTGTGTTGACCCCGTAAAAAAAAAATAAAAGTAGGGAGAAAGCTACCAGTTGTAAAGATACACCTTTAGGCAGAGTTCCTTTTGAGGTCACCTAGAGGCGTAGAAATCCGAAGTCCATTGTAATTGCCGGTCAACGAGTCTATCACAATCACAATAAGATGCTTAAAGCATAGGGTTCTCATCAAATCTTGGGTGAGTTGAATGGCCGTAGAAAGCCACTCTTAAACCCAAAAATTTGAAAATCCAAAAAAATTAGAAAAGAGTAAAAAGAGAAAAAGAAATTTTTCTTTGAATAAGGCGAGGGCTTGAGGCAATCTGCATTTTGGCTGATACTTAGGCATTGTTGTGTCTTTGAAAGTTCAGATCCTAACTAGATAGTTTCTTAATGATTGAAAATAACTCATGCCCAAATAATCTAACCTAATTCTTTTATAAATAACATACAGTTTTTGCTAGGGACTAGCAAAAGATAGGCATGGGGGTATGATGTAAACACATTTACACTACTTAAGATGTCTATTTATGCATGTTCTTAAGCATAGGATTGCATTTCATGATATAAATATTGCATAACATGCATCATCTTGCATTTAGAGTAGTTTGAATAAAATGGAGGTTAATTATCTCCTTTTATGTGCTTGGACAGGGCAAACATTTTATCGGGGCCTTGGATCGAAGATCCAACCGTATGGATGTGATCAGGGCGACGATTGGAGTTCAACGACTCCAAGATCGCCCTAATCAGGCATCCGTAACATCAGATAGTAATCGGGGAACCCTAGAAGATCAAGGGCCAAGATGGTGTAAAGTCGCTCTTCAAATGACAAATCTGACCACACGGATGAATTCGGATCGACGCTTGCAGCCCAACGAAGAAAAAATCAAGTCAATCCGACATCCGTGGCACCATCTACAACTTCCAGAAGATGGATGGCCAAGATGGTGCCACGTGGTGCCATCTCGACCGCCCAAACGGCCGCATGCAATCTTTCAAGACCTCGCACCTGCTCCCTCTCCGCCATTGGATCTTGATCCAATGGCTGTGGTCAGCCGCGCCTATAAGCGCCCACTCGACCATCCGACAGCGGTCGAGCGTGCTTACGCGAGCTGCGGGCGCGGGTTCGAATCGCAGCGAAGGGGAGGAAGGCGCGGGCGAGCGAGCGCAGCGAGCGTTGGATCTTGATCGGACGACCGTCTGCACTCAATTGAGATCACGCGCGATTGAATGTGCGGCGTCACGTGGCATCACACGCGCCAGGCGGGTGCATAGCGAGCGGGTCAGGCACGTCTTAAGCCGTCCGATCTCGCGATCGGACGGCTGAGATCTGATGAACATGCGTGGGCGTTGAAGAAGCGGGCAGCTGAGGAGGCGCGCGTGGGCGCGGATGCTACACCCACGTTGAGGGCTTTAGTGACGGTTTTATCCGTCACTAAAGACCCCTCATTTATTATTTTAAAGTTGTAATGACCATTTTGCCCCCACTCCTTGCAACTATAAAAGGAGACCCCCTCCATACGAAATTCTCATCCCTTCCTTCTCTTTTCTACCTTTCCAAAGCTCAAGAGAAGCTTGTCCCACACCTGGGATGCTTCTCGAGAGATAAAGTCCAAATTTTCGTCCCCCTTCGGAAGTGGATCCCGCGACGACAACGGCGTGCTGCTCCGTTCCCGTTCTTCTACTTCGTCCTCCTTCGTCCTGCTTCATCCTCCTTCGTCCAGATGTTGTCCTGTCCGGCTTGTCCTCTAAGCAACCGTCGAGGAGGATTTCTCTCTCCCTATTCTTTTTACTACTTTCTAGTATAGATTTACTACTTTCTAGAGTAGTTCTACTCGTCCTCCAAGTGATCGTCGAGGAGGACATTTCTCCCTCCATTCTTTTAATGCTTTTTAGTGTAAATTTATCGCTTTCTAGTGCAATTGTTTTATGCTTTCTAGTTGTAATGAACAATCTCCTTAGTGATAAATTCTTTGTTTATTCTACATCTCATTTTGATTTCTATGTAGTATTCTCTCTCTCTCTTACCCTCTCTCTCTCTCTTCTATTTATTGTAAATAATTAGATAGTTTTAAATTGAATTACTTCGTGACAAATAAAAAGGAAAGGCGTAGTTTTTAAATCAAACGTCTGCCTCCCTGTGTTCGACTCGGAATTTTCATTTCGGTATAAATTTTATTTGTTGAACATGAGTTCTTCGCTTTCAAACTACAACGACAGGTTTTCCAAAACCAAACATGTCAGCATAGCGATTCGACAGTTCAACATTAACCTCCATTTTATTCAAGCTAATCTAAATGCAATATGATGCATGTTATGCAATATTTATAGTATGTAATGCAATTCTATGCTTAGGAACATGCATAAATAGACATCTCATGTAGTGTAAACATGTTTACATCACACCCCCATGCGTATCTTTTGCTAGTTCCTAGCAAAAGCTATATGCTATTTATAAAAGAATTAGGTTGGATTATTTGGGCTTGAGTTATTTTCAATCATTAAGAAAATGTTTACTTTGGATTTGAACTTTCAAAGACACAACAATGACTAGGTATCTACCAAAATGCAGACCGCCTCAAGCCCTCGCCTTATTCAAAGAAAAATTTCTTTTTCTCTTTTTCTTCTTTTCTAACTTTTTTGGATTTTCAAGTTTTAGGGTTTAGGAGTGACTTTCTACAGCCATTCAACTCACCCAAGATTTGATGAGGACCCTAAGTTCTAAGCATCTTATTGTGAATGTGATAGACTTGTTGACAGACAATAAAAATGGACTTTGGATTTCTACGCCTCTAGGTGACCATAAAAAGAGAATTCTGCCTAAAGGTGTATTTTTACAACCTGTAGCTTTCTCCCTACTTTTATTTTTATGGGGTCAACACAAGGGTGACTCCAGTGTATATCTCCCTGATTTATTCTACTTCTCCACTTCTTCCTAAGTGTTTTGAGAATTTTGAGTGCATTTGTTGAGCTGAGTTCTGGACAACCGATTGATGAGCTGTTACCACCGACAACTTGCCAGCCATACTCGTGCGGCGAAATGTGGCTTATTTCTTTTATTTTCTTTTGTTTCTCCTTTTCTTTTTCTTTTCTTTTTGACTTTCTTTTTCTCTTTTTTTTTTTTTAAGTAGGTTTCTTCCCTGGTCTAAGATTTACCTAAAGGCAACAAAAAGAGAATGGTCCAGTGACTGGGCTCTGGACAACCTACCTATGGGTTGTTACCCACAATAACTTGCCAGCCATATCACCCTAGAAGGTTCATTAGCTACCCAATTTATGTTAAAATCATAGAACAATGAGTCAGTGCAAAGAAAGTGTGTAGATGCTTAAAACTCAAAATTCCCTCAAATCATAGGGCGGGTTGATAAGTCTTGTACTTATCACCCAAACTTATTTACTCTAATTATAATAGAATTAAAGTTGGCGAGGACTCAAAAAATAAATCCACATTTTAGTGGATACATGGGCCGATTAAGTCCAAAGACCTGAAGGGTCTTTGTGTTCAGATCATAATGTAGTATTTCCTAAGATTGAAAATTTTCTTAAACCTAAGTTCACTTTCAGAGTTTCACAATTTTTTTTGATATAAATAAAAGAAAATAAAATAAATCTATGGAGTAGACAAATAAATTCAGAGATGAATATCCACCCCCCTATGCCTATCTGATGCAATGTCCTCATTGTATTAAAAAGACATAAAATAGAGTGGAATAGAGTAGAAAGCACCTGAATTGCATGAATGTCGGGTCTGCTTCGAGATAAACAAAAACTGTATATGTGCTGAACTTAGTGCCTTCAGCTAGGCACACTATACAAAGAAGAGAAATAAAGAATTCACAGATGCAGGTCAGAATCAGAATACAAAGAAGAAACCTCTGACCTACCAACAGATGTCCACAAATGTGGACTAGATTGTGGTGTACACCCATACCCCATAATCGAGAATATCTAAGGTTCTGGATAAAAATTACCTAAAACCTAAAATCAGTATGCAAGCGAGGTCGAACTTGAGATTTATGAGGATGCAACCCAAGGCCAAAAAGTTTGGTTACATAGAATTCGATATCAAAAGGATAACCAATGAATGTATGCTTAGGTTGAACATCCTCAGAACAAATGTCATAAGGGTTTTGGTTTGATGGTTTTAGATGAAATGGAACCCTTAGACTTAATCTTCTTTCTCCTCCAAAGTTTGTTTCCCAAATCAAAACTTCCCACCTTCTGTTCTCCTCATTCAGAATGTCGAGTTTCGGGACCTCTTGCATATTAATCACCCCGTCTGAAATTTCTAAGTCTAAAAGATGTGGTTGAATCATAATTGACTTGGGTCTAGTTATCTCAAAAACAGAATCATCGATAACTCAATGGGGTGTAATTGACAATCAGGGCATTGGATTGAATCCTCCAGAAAATGCGATTCTGGATCCGTAATGTGAGCCCTAATAAGATCAATTTCCTCAGTTATTGGGCTATCAAATGATCTATCATATTTCTCAGGCCCAATCATCTCACAGAAATCATTTTCTGTAAACTCGCGTGAGACTTCGCAACTTGAATCTTCACCATCAGAATCAAAGAAATCAAAATCCGTATTAATGTATGTCTCAAAATCATCCATCACTTTCTGGTCCATGGAGACATACGTTTCCTCGTACCTTGGCTCAGGGATTTCAGGTGAAGAAATTAGATCATCCTTAATTGGTTGCTCTAATTCAATCAGGTCAACCTCGTAACACTTGTGCCCCCAAATAGGTGCCTGAGCGGGTTCTGACATTGGCTCTCCTGAAGGGGGGCTCATCCTAGGAATCATCCCATGATTGAACCAAAGCAACCACAAATCTCATCCTCAATTTCACTAACTTCCCAAGTAGAAACTCACCCGGGTTCTTATCCTTAACATCTTGGAGCCAATCCAACAAATACTTATTCAAATCATCAACCATCTCAATTAGGGGCTCCAATTTTTTAATGCAAGGTGTTGGCTGAACTTCTAAAGATTGTATGATATTCTTCAAGTTAGCCAGAACCTTATCTTGAACCTGGTTACCCTGAACCAAATGAGTTGGTTAAGGGTTGGGCGGGTTTGGGATCAATGCAGAGGAGTTAACGAATTGAGATTCGTTATACCCTTCCTGATAATAATTCATTTTGGATTGTTCAAAAGGTGGTGATGACCTAAAGGCAGTGTAATCTGAGGATGGGTAAGGATCGGTGTTTCCTTCTTGATTGTAGATCGTATTAGGTTGTCCATGAAAGGGTGACGATCTATAATCGATGTGGATCTGAGAAGGATAGAAATCACAATTATGGTTTTCAGGGTTAGACCCTAAACACGGAGGTTTGTAACTGTATCCCCAATTAGAGTTATCCCAACTAACTGATGGTCGATTATAGTACAAGTCGGGATAATCATCATGTTGAGGGTAATTCAAAATAGGAGGGAAAGAACGGGAATGCGTATAATATGTGGAAGGATTAATCAAAGACAGGAGGAAGAAAGGCGTCCTGTAATACAAGCAATCAAACCTATCCTTAAGTGGGCTAGCCTAAAGACCTACAGACTCCTAGAACCTGTCTTGAGATAGAGAAACGATTTGATCTGCTTCTGTCTATTCAATCTAACCAGTTAGAAGGAGGGACTGGGGAGAAGGTTCTTCCTTCGGCTTGCACCTCCGGTTCCTAGTGTAACCCCCAGCTGCGATCGTTTGATTCTGCTTCCCTAGCTAGAAATCAGATTGAACAGTAGAAACAGACTAATCAAAAATAATCTCGTTCTGGACTTCGAAGAGCGAGTCAAATCCTTAAGGCCAACGTCTACTCTATTTTATTTAGGGTAAGTTTGAATGTGCTTTGGAATGTGATGAGCCCTTTATCTGGGTTGTGCCCTTAATGATTGATTGATGTGTGTGTGCGTGCACAACCAGTGGTTTTCAAGCAAGATTATTTTTGATGCGGTGAATTTTAGGGTTCAAATCTTACTTAGTAGCTTTTAGGATTCAACTTTAGGTATTTTCAAACAAGTTTTGTTGGCACACCAGGTTTTGAAAGCACAGGTGAAGATATTTTCCTTTGAAACTTAAAAGAATGTGGAGTACCTGGTAAATCCCTAAGAGTTTAACCTATGCGGTAGCTACTTGATAAGTTGATTTTAATTGAAATGGTGTGGCCCAATCAAATCAAACAATTGGTTTGTTGCACCACTTAATTTGGCACACAAGTGATTACCTAATCTGATTTCTACTCAATTATGTGTTTGGATGTGTGTACCGGTTCCAAAGATCGGTTTACCAGTTGAGTTTGAAAATTAGATGAGGTTGTGTACCTCTGTGAGATTTTTTTTAATTTTTCTTTTTAAATGTGGAGGTTGAGGCGAGTGTGGGTGTCAAACAAAGAAACAAAACTAACCTTAGAGTTTACACGAACACCTAGGTTGATTGATGTTTGTGTTATTATGTGGTGAAATGAAAACTAATGGGTGGGAGGTGGGGGAAGACTTACAGAACCTTCAACAACACTTTGCTCCAATCTACCGCTTTTGCTCATCTTGAAAGAGTACTTGCAATCACAATAAGAAAGAAGAGAAGTCAGGTAAATGATTCGTAAGTTGGAGAATGCAAAAAAAATCAAATAGCGTCGCCTCCCCGGCAATGGTGCCAAAATGTTGAAGCTACGAGTTGCTACGCTAACGTATTTTGTTTTGAAAACTTGTCGTTGTAGTTTGAAAGCGAAGAACTCGTGTTCAGCAAATAAAATTTATACCGAAATAAAAATCCTGGGTCGAACTCAGGGAGGTGGCCATTTGATTTAAAAATATGCATTTAATTTATTTGTCAAGAAGTAAATTAATTGATTAGAAACTATCTATCTATTTACACTAAATAGAAGAGAGAGAGAGAGAATGAGAGAGAGAGAGAATATTACAAATAAAAATCAAAAAGAGATGTAGAATGAACATGGAATTCATTATCAAAGAGATTGTTCATTACACTAAACATTACGACTAGAAAGCAGAAAACGATTACACTATAAAGTAGTAAATCTACTCCAGAAATCATTAAAAAGAATGGAGAGAGAATTATCCTCCTTGACGGTTGCTTGGAGGACGAGCCGGATAGGACAACGCCTAGAAGATGGGGAATGGAGCAGGACAAAGGAGGATGAAGCGGGAAGAACGGGAACCGGGTAGCACGTCATCGTCGTTGTGGGATCCACTTCTGAAAGGGGGACAAAAATTGAACTTTATCTCTTGAGAAGCATCCCGGGTGTGGGACAAGTTTCTCTTGAGCTTTGGAGAGGGAGAGAAGAGAAGGAAGGGATGAAGATTTCGTATGGAGGAGTCTCCTTTTATAGTTGCAAGGAATGAGGGTAATTTGGTATTTCTAATCTCAAAACATTAAATCAGGGGTCTTTAGTGACGGATAAAAACGTCGCTAAAGCCCCATCGTGGGCGACGTGCGCTGCCCGCTCGCCTCCTGTGCATAAAATGCATGCTCACATCCTTCAATTATTGGTCGTTCCATCGCGAGATCGAACGGCTGAGATGCGCCCTCGCTCGCCTCCTCATTGCGCACTCGTCATGTCTGATGGCACGTCACGCGTGGGCGTGTGATAGCAAGCACGTGGGCACTATTGAGCGCTCGTGGCCAACCGATCACGATCCAACGCTCCTCGTGCTCGCTTGCCCGGGCCCGCTCGCCCACTCCTCGCAACTTGAACGTGCATCCTCCCTTCGCGAAAGCGTGTTCGACCAACATGCTACAAGGGCATTTGTGTCGTGCTTACAAATCGTGTGCGCATGATCAGGACTGTTGGGTTAAGTTCCAATGGTCAAGTTGGCTCTTCAGGTGCGGCTTCAGAGGATGGGCGCGTTGGTTGGGATGCAATCTCAGCCATTGGATCTTGATCCAACGGCGGAGATTCGTGGGTGCTAGCATCTTTAGAAGTTGAGGGCAGTCGGTTGGGCGACCGAGCTGTCACCACGTGGCGCCATCTTGGCCGTCCATCTTCTGGATGATGTAGGTGGTGCCACGGGTGTCAGATTGAGTCAATTTTCATGCCGTTGGGCTACGATCGTCGATCCAAATCCATTCATGCGGTCGGATTTGTTGTTTGAAGTGTGGATTCACACCATCTTGGCCCTTGATCTTATAGGGTTCCCCAGTCTCTATCTGATGCTACAAATGTCTGATTAAGGCGATTTTAGAGTCGTTGAACTCCAATCGTCGCCCAAATTAAATCTGTACGGTTGGATCTTCGATCTGAGGCCCTGATAAAAATTTTGCATTGTCCTTGAACATAAAAGGAGACAATTAACCTCCATTTTTTTCAAACTAATCTAATGCAAGATGATGCATGTTATGCAGTATTTATAGTATGCAATGAAATTCTATGCTTAAGAACATGCTTAAATAGACATCTTATATGCTTAAGAACATGCTTAAATAGACATCTTATGTAGTGTAAACATGTTTACATCAGTGGTGGATGGGCAATAAGGCTGGAAAGGTTAGGGTTTTTACTCTATGGGCCACAATGGAGGTTTTGGTGGTGTTGGTGAGGTATTTTGGATAGTGGAGTGGGCGGAGGACCTCGTCGGAGGTCTGGTCGGAGTGGAGGATGATGGAGGTGAACGGCAGCGTTGAGGGTCGAAATTGGGATATGGAGAGTGGGAAAGATAGTGTATACCTTACTAACCTAATCTACACAGACGAAAGGGGTGAGAATCCGTGCCTGGGGTACGTTGACGATGGAGAAGACGAAGTGCTCCGATGAGGGTAGGAACGACGACGATGACCGAAAGGATGCCCCTGCTGGAATAGCCAAGAGCAGATGAGAGAGAGGAAGGGAATCTGGCCACTGGTATTGTGGATAGATGGAGTGTAGGAGGAATTACTGGAGCTTGCAGAGCTTCTCGACTGGAGTAGAGAGAGGAAGGAAGGGGTTTCACGGCTGAAATTAAGCTTAGAGTCTTCGGTCTGATCTGGGATCCTTTTATAGGCCTCTAGATGGTGTTTTGGGCTTTGGAAGCTTCCCAAGCTTGGAAAGCTCATCGGAGAAAGAAATTCCAAGATACCTTAATCTCTCATGCATTCGCATGAGAGATTGGGAAGGTTTTAGTGCTTGGGATTTGGCTCAAAAGGAAGGAAATTCCTTGACGAACTTCCTTTTCAAATCTGAGAAAGATTCGTCAAGGAATCAAGGAGAACATGCCATTTTAAGGTCGTTGGAGCTCTAGGATTAGGAGTCATGGTGGCAGGGACCTTTTTGAAGAAAATGATGGAAAAGATAGGGACTTTTTATAAGAAATTCAAAAGTTAAGGACCCATGTGGAATAGAGAAATTAGACTTGGACCAAAGTGCAAACTAGGTTGAAACAATCTCAGATTGGGCCCAAATTTTGGTACAAACCTAATTTGTAGCTATGGAATCCAATGGTGATGTTGGATTTTGTTTTTGACCTAGTTTGACTAGGTAATATGCACAATTACCTAAATTATGGCAAATATCTATCTGAGAATCTATTTTAGGTCAATATGGGTTCCCATGGTCGAATTGAAGGAGCCAAACCATAGAGAATATTTTTCTATAATTTTTAAAGGATTTATGTGAATTTTACCCTGACTAGAACCTTGGTAGATTAAGCAGGTCTTTTTTAGAGTTTTAGATTCCATTAATTCCTATAACACATTTAAATCCTTTTCTATCTATTTTAACCCACTTATTTTACTCTTAAGACCATTTGACCTTTTCTCCACCCCTGAGAGAACCTGTGGTTATTATATTTTTGTGATAGAATGGTAAATTTGTAGAAAAAACCCTGTATTCTTATTTTCTTCTCAAATCATTATTTTGTGCCCTTAAAACCTTCTGATGGATATGTAGGTGTTTTTATTGACTTAATCAGATCAAACTGAGCTAGTTATGGTTCATGATGGTGTTCCCATCATACCCCCATGCCTATCTTTTGCTAGTCCTTTAACAAAATCTTATGGAATTAACTTAAATTCTAGACCATGCCTTTTTATGCTCAGATTTCTACTGTGTTCTTTCCTTTGTAGATTAGGTCAGAATGCCGATAGTAGGCCTAGAGGTACTCAAGTACCAACCAAGATCCGAACCTGATTAGCTCTAGCCTCAGTCTGCCGTGAAGGTTTTTACGGCCCACAGGAACTAACCTAAGGTTCGTTGAACTCCGTGGTTAAAGCACCCGTGCTTAAAACATGTTTAGTCCCAGTTCAGTTTGTAGTGCATTTTGTAATAGAGAGACAGATTATTTTTTTACTTTTGGAGAGTTTTTGCTCTCTTTGCTTTCTTTATTTCTAGCTTTGGATTGGCTTTACAACATGGTCTGCATCGGATTCCTAGCTGCCACGATCAATCCTCGCTGGGTCCCTTGCAATCGATGCCTCGAGATAGCACCAACCATAGCAACCCCCAGAACCCTAACTTTCGAGATTTTGGGCTAATCCTGCCCATGGCGTTCTGTAGCTAAATCCAGACCCTGGTAATCGACATTTCATGATAATGCCACCCATGGCATCTAAACCAGCACAAGGTGCTTACATGCCCCCGGTAGGATATTTAGATATCCTAGGAGACAAGCACCAAGGAGACAGTATGTTATTGCACATCTTCGAAGGGAATTTCCTACCTCTCCGCGTCGAGAACTCTTCCAAATCAACTTCTGTTGATTAGCTGCTCCTAATCTAAGAAGCTTTTTCAGAACAGATTTAATGCATTTGCGTGATTTTCATAATTAAGCGCACTGAACCAGACAGTGTGTGGATTAGAGTGCTTAGGTTACCGAGTCCCGTAAACCAGAGGTCAGTTAACGAGGCTAAATAATTCCTACACCTTAGACCTAATACTTAAGCTTCGTATTTTCCCCAACCTCTTGAGGACTATCTAGATCTTAATGGATACGTGAATTTTTAAGCTTAAGCACAAGCCCAAGAGGCCTCAGATCAACATTTTTACTGATTTCTTTTGTCTCTTAGCACTTTTTATTTCTTTCTTTTGATTTGGTCTAGAACTAAGTTGATTCCTTAATCTTTTACTAAAGACTATCTCTTTTTGTTTCAAACTGTGCTCCTTTTTGACATTTATATCACCCCCCCTTTTTCCTCCTAAAAAATGATATGTAATTAATTCTTTCAAAATTTCCTCCCTTCTCCATTTTTTTGTTCTTTTTCAATTTTTTATTTTCTTTGGTTTTTTTTGAATATGTATTTTTTTGTTGAAACCCTTTCTTGTGAAGTAATTCTCACAGCATTTTGTACTTTAATACCCCCCATTCCTAAGATTTTCAATATCCTCAATGTAAATTAGGTGGGTTCGAATTCAGCTTAGATCGTACATTAGAATAGTTTTTGGGTGGGTGATGGGTCAGGATGACTGTTGTAGATGATTTCAAGCTCGGGTGCGGGTACCAAAGGTGGAGTCAGCTATTCTAATGGATGAACCCTAAAGTGTAATATGAGTTCAGCACAAGATGTGTCAAGAAGGGTCTCGGGTTTTTCAACAAGATGACGGGTTGCCTCCCATTAAGCACTGAGTTTAATGCCATCAGCCGAGTGTAATGACTCAGAGAGAATGGAGATCAAAAGATACGTCAGCCAAGTTCATATCGGTGAGTTCAATGAATGGCTTAAGTCGCTAACTATTCATGATAAAAGGTTCAGAATCAAGGCTGGGTTGACTGATTTCAACAGCTCCATTTCCAAAAATCCATCGGATAAAATATGGTCCAATCCATTGTCATCTGAGTTTTCCTGGGAACAATTTGAGTTTGGCATCAAAGAGTAGGACTTTTTGACTAGAGTGAAAGAACTTTCTGGATATGTGCTTGCCGTGAAAGGCCTTAACCCGCTCTTTGTAAATTCGCGAGTTCTCATACATGTCATTGCATAGTTCATCGATCTCACTCATTTGAAGCTTTCTGTGGGTTCGTGCCTTAGAAAGATCTAGATTACACTTCCATATAGCCCAATAGTCTTTGTGCTCCAACACGACAGGGAGGTGACATGCCTTCTCGTACACCAATTTGAAAGGAGACATGCCCAATTGGGTCATGTGGGCGATCCTATAAGCCCACAAGGCTTCCAAAAGTTGGGACGACCAATCTTTTCTATCAGGTCAGACAGTGACCTGAAGGATTTTCTTGATCTCCCGATTCAATAGCTCAGCTAGACCATTGGTTTGGGGGTGATAAGGAGTTGAGATTCGGTGTGATACCCCATACTTGGTCATCAGTGATCTGAACTGAGCATTCGTGAAATGGGTCCCTCCATCAGAGATAATGGCACGTGGAATCCCGATCCGAGAAAAGATGTTCTGATGAATGAATTTGATTACAACATTATGATTGTTGGTTTGGGTCAGGATGTCTTCGATCCATTTGGACACGTAGTCAACAGCGAGAAGAATGTACTTGAAGCCGTTCGAGATAGGGAAGGGTCCCATGAAATCAATCCCCCAGATATTAAAGATTTCTCATACGAGAATCGGCTGTAAAGGGATCATATCATGGTGGCTCATGTTGCCCAAGTCTTGCAACGAGTGCATGCCTTACAGTGATCGTATGCGTCCTTGAAAATTGTAGGCTAGTAAAAGCTGCACTAGAGGACTTTTGCTGTGGTTTTATGTCCGGAGAAGTATCCTCCACAGACCTGGTCATGGCAGAACGACAAACTGTCCTGAATTTCTGCTTCCGGGATGCACCGTCTGATGATCTGATCAGCACCATTGCGGGAGAGGTATAGGTCCTCTTAGATGTAGTACTTGGCATCGGAAAGCAATTTTTCTTTCTTGGCCTTTGGCCAATATGATGGGATCTAATGTGATGCTAAGTAGTTCACCAAATCAGCAAACCAAGGAAGTCCCGCACTAATAGTCAAGAGATGCTCTTCAGGAAAGTGTTTTGTGGTGGGTCCGGAAGGGTGAATAATGTCATAAGGAAGGCGAGATAAGTGGTCAGCTACCACATTCTGCTTTCCTACTTTATTGAGAATCTTGAGATCAAATTCTTGCAATAGCAAGATCCAGCGGATTAGTCGAGGTTTCGCTTCCTTCTTCATGAGGAGGTGCCTCACTGTAGTATGATCGGAGTATATGATAACATGGGAACCCAAAAGATATGATCTGAATTTATCTATGGAAAATACTACGGCTAACAGCTCTTTCTTAGTGACTGTGTAGTTATGTTGAGCCTTGTCAAGTGTCTTGCTAGCATAGTAGATGACCACGATTTTCCCATCTATTTTCTGCCCAAGTATTGCATCCATAGCATAATCAGATGCATCGCACATGATCTCAAAGGGTTGAGACCAATCAGGGGACTATAGGATAGGTGCTTGGGTAACTTGATCACGTATGATCTCAAACGCATGAGTGCATTTCGTAGTGATTTCGAAGGAGACATCCTTAGATAGAAGATTAGTCAGGGGTCATGCGATTTTTGAGAAATTGGGAATGAATCGACTGTAGAAATCGATGTGCCCCAGGAATGATCGGATGTCCTTGACCGAGCTAGGCATAGGGAGTTTGGAAATTAGATTCACCTTGGCTCGATCAACCTGGATGCCTTTCTCAAAGACGAGATGTCCCAGGACAATTCCTTCAAGTACCATGAAGTGGCTCCTTTCCCAGGAAAGAACCAAGTTCACGTTGATGCACCACCTGATGATTTGGACCAAGTGCAAGAGGCAATCATCAAAAGATTCTCCAAATACCGAGAAGTCATCCATGAAGACTTCAAGGTATTCACTTACCATATCTGAGAATTTGGCAAGCATGCACTGCTGAAAGGTAGCAGGTGCATTGCAGAGACCGAACG
The DNA here is from genome assembly GCA_037157565.1 of Thalassia testudinum. Taxonomy (NCBI): domain Eukaryota; kingdom Viridiplantae; phylum Streptophyta; class Magnoliopsida; order Alismatales; family Hydrocharitaceae; genus Thalassia; species Thalassia testudinum. The sequence goes on from JAZHRO010000031.1 coordinate 200,870,516, forward strand.
GCATTCTCCGGAATGCGTATGTCCCGAAGGGGCAGGTGAAGGAAGTCTTCTCTTGGTCCTCAGGATGGATTGCAACCTAGTTATGACTGGAGTACCCATTCAAGAAGTAGAAGAATCTATTTCCCACTAGGTTCTCGAGTATCTGATCAATGAATGGTAGTGGGAAATGATCCTTCTTCATGGAGGAATTGAGTCTTCTGTAATCAATGCAGACTCTCCACTAGTTTGCTATAAGGGTCGGTATGGTTTCTCCAATTTCAGTTGTGATCATGGTGAGTCCTGCCTTCTTAGGCACAACTTAGATTGGACTCACCCACCGACTGTTGGAGATCGGGTAAATGATCCCTGCATTTACCCACTTGATGATCTCCTTTTTCATGACATCCTGCAGATTTGGATTCAAGCATCTTTGCATTTCACGAGATGGTCGTGAGCCCTCTTCGGTATAGATATGATGTGTGCAGTATGAGGGATTGATACCAGTCAGATCATCGAGAGTCCATCCAATGGCTCTCTGATGCTGCTGATGACAGTAATCATGCGTGTTTCCTGATGGTGAGTTGTGAGTTGATAATCACAGGAAACGACTGATTGGAACCCAAAAAGATGTATTTATGATGATCAAGAAGAGGCTTTAATTCCATAACTGGCTTGTCAGTAGCAGCAGGTGGTTCAGGGTGGGTGTCGGGAGCAAAGGAAGGAGCTATGGGTGTGTCTAGGTAAGGTTCAGGATCCTCAAATTGCGGGTTTGATCTTCTTGTGGTTGATCAGAAATATTTGGGTTTTCCTCGATACATAGATCGTCAACCATGGCCTCGATATCACAAATTTGTTCTATAACCCTGCAATTAATTCCTTACTGCACCTTAAAGATGTCGATCTTCAGTGTCCTACTCCCAAATTTTAACTCAATTTGGCCCTCCTCACAATTAATATTGCCCCTAGCTGTGGCCAAAAAAGGTCTTCCTAATATGATTTGTGTATTCTTCAAGTTCTCAGGAGCATCTATGTCTAAGACTATGAAATCCATGGGGAAGTAGAAATCGTGTACCCTAACTGTGACATCATTGAGTGCTCCTTTTGGTGACTTAATGGATCGATCCGCTAACTGCAAAGTCATCGTTGTCAGTTTAAGTTCAGATTCCTCAAAGTGGTCTAGTAGGGATGTGGGTATCAAATTGATGGAAGCTCCTAGGTTCAAAAGGGCTTTGTCAAATTCTAAATCACCTATCTTGAATGAAACTAGAGGGGTACCAGGGTCCTTTGCCTTAGGCCGGAGTTTGCTTAAGATGATGGAGCTGGCTTACTCCAATAGTATGATTGGGTTCTCGCATTTGGTTTGCAGCTTACGCTTGGGTGTACACATGTCTTTAGGAATCGCGCGTAAGTTGGTACATGGCATATAGCATCCATCAAGGGGATGTTTACTTAGACCTGCTCAAAGAGCTTGACCAGGTCCTCCTCAAGTGCCATGGGTTAGGGTTTCCTTTTTCCTTTGGTCAAGTCCTCTAGAATGGAACCTTTGCGGGTTCCTCTAGAATGGGTCCAGGTTTTTGATCTGGGATAGGGGTACCCTGGATGACTATCCTAGGGTTTGGGGTTGCATTACCAGGCTAAAAGTGGCTTGGATAAGATGGGTCCTGTGTTGCTTTGCCACTACGGGTAGTAATAGAATTAAGTCCTGCCTTGTTCTGGGTCGGTATGGGCAAAAGAGGTGATTGCTGCTGATAACCTGTATATGATGTCAAAGCCTCCATCCAGTCAAGTGATGGAGCAGAAGGGGCTTGATAAACAAAGTGAGCTTGACCCTGATTTGGGTTCATAACGCACCTCTGGTTTGGCACGTTATTCAAGTTTGGAAGAGGCTGAGAAGGAAGTGCACTAGGCTAGCGAGCACTTGCCAGCTGGGACAAATGATTTTGTAACTCAGAGATCTCTTCTTTGTGCTATTTCTGCACATGTCAACCAAGGTTTGAATAATAAAATATGTATGATCTTCCTTAGGTGGTCCAGATTGAAAATTTTGATTAGGTCTTGGTTGAGTGGGTTGATATGGTCGCTGGTTTTGTGGTCGGGGTGGGAATTAGGATCGAAGATTTGGGTTATTTTCTGAGCATGCAAAGTTGGGATGATTCCGCCTTTTAGGGTTGCAAGTGTTGGAGAAAGGATTATTGTGGATGGCGTGGAGATCCTCGCAGGTCTGAGGAACTTTGAGATAATCAGGGTACTGGGGTTCAGATTTTCCCCAACTGAGGTGGGATGACCTGGAGTTGCCTCCGAAGCCATAATCTGATGGGGGTGGATAAGCATCCATCCTTGAGGAGTGGTAGATGTTGTGCGTAGCCTCCCTTCCCGTGGGCTGGTGCGCATATGTGCTTTGAGGTGCAGAGGTGGATTTGTGTAGATGACGAGTGATGTCGTCCACCTTCTTCTCGATAATGGAGACCTTGTCTAATTGACTGGCTACCAACTCCAGATCAATGGATACAGAAAGGCATCAGGATTCATGTACCCCCCAATTATTTGTCAATGCGCCAGTGGATGTTCGGTCGTACGGACCCAATGACTCATTGTTCAGGGAGTTCTCACACATGTTCTCGAGAATTTCCCAGATTGTGTCATCATGTTGACCCATGATGCTACCATTACAGGTTGCATTGAAAAAGAGCTTGATGTCTTCACAGAGTCCATGGTAAAAGGATTGGACTTGTTCCCACCTAGGAACTCCGTGATGGGGGCACTTACACATGAGATCCAGAAAACGATCCCAAGCCTCGTGTAGAGATTCTCCTGCTCCTTGGGAGAAGTGCGTGATTTGGTGCCACATTGTGTTTGTACGACCAATGGGGTAGAATTTTTGCAGGAAGGCAGTTTGAAGTTCTCCCCATGTGTTGATCGTGTGTGGTTGAGTTTGGAACCAGTGAGGGGCTTTGTCAGCCAGAGAGAATGAGAAGAGTTTCAAGAGTAATTCATTCCGATTCTGTACATTTCCCTCAAAGTGTGGGCCAAAAGTTTTAGATTTTTGATGTGCTGGAAAGGATCCTCGGAGTTCAAGCCATGAAATTTTGTGGTCATATGAAGCATACTAGGCTTGAGATCCACCTCAGGTCCTCCTATGGGAATGTTGATTCGGGGTTCGATCTCCACCGCTGCGGGATTATAATGATCTCTCATTTGAGGACATGGCGGTGGGTTGATGATGGCATTTATTCAATTTTGGAAATCATGGAATTGTTGCTCAAGATTAGGTTATTCTTCTTGGTGATCCATAGCTGGTGAAGGGGAAGTAGGTTCTGAATCGGAGAATATGTCAATGTAATCAGGTTGTTGCACAAACATGGAAGTTGAGGCTCAACCTCAACAAGAGTGAATAGCTAATGGAGGCCTCAAGGATGATCTTAAGGACCTCCTTCCGAACATGCGCCAATGGAATAGATGAGGGATAGTAGGTGATGGACCCAATCAAGACACCCAAAAATTTTGGTTTACTATAGAGGTTCGGGGCGGATGATACCCCTTAGTTAGAAAGCCGTCCACTTGAGAATTACTTGGGCAGCTAGAGAGGGAGAGTCTCACGAATACCTCTACACAGTAGAGCACCCCCACGAGTTATAGGGTTTCCCCCACCAGACCTCTCTTGTCACTGAGGATCCAGGTAGACCAAAATAGGGACTTGACCTCTTAAGTCTACCAGTTTTAAGTTAAGAGCAAGGGTGCTTATGATTTCACTTGAACTTTAAGATATTTTTATGCAAAGTGACCTAATTTGAAGATTGGTTAACACAACAAGGTGGGTCAACTTCACCTATTTTGTCCTTTGAAAATTTTAGGTCCCTCTTTTAGTGTTCAAATGAAATTAAGAGCCCAATTTTAGGGTTTGCTTCTATAGATCAATTCAACCAAAGCTTAGGTACACACTGTTTGGGAAGGTTAATTCTTAATTAAGCAAGTGTGTCTCTAAAACCTTAAACTGGAAACCCTAATTGGCTCTGATTGGTCTAATTTAATTCGTCCAAATGTGGTACCTAGGGCTCAAGCAAGAAGGTGATAGCCCGAGATATCTTAAGCCCTAAGTAGGTGCACAAATCAGGGTTCGGATGTTGTCTAAATAGAATGTATCAAATCAGGCAACTTGATTATTAGTCTAAGAATAGAATGCAAGTAGCCCTAATTGATTTTTTTCTTTTAACTTTTTCATAATCGGAGGCTTAGGAAAACTTGGATGGTGTTTACCTACCCCTGGAGTGGCTGATGTGTGTGGTTGGTCTTCCTCCAATGAATCCTTGAAACAGATCACAGTCAAAAGTGATAGAGCAAGTTAGTACCAAATCAGATATTGCAATCAAGAGATCAAATTGCGCGTTGCTCCCCGACAATGGTGCCAAAATGTTGTCCACTCTGAATCGGGTTTTAAAATCAATGCGTTGTAGTATAGGTTGAATCAGCATGAAAAACAAATAGAATTTATTACTCGAATATCAGAAATGAAGTCTGAGGTCGAACATAGAGAGCAAATAGGAATTCACACTCTAATCTTAAATAATATGTAACTGAGCCCAAGATCTTAAACCAAATAATGATATTCAATAAATACTAATCATATTCAATGAATTCTCATGTATCTTGAGACAATAAAAATAGAGAACCTAAAACAATGGTGATTTAAATCACCAATTACTCTCTAAGCATATATATATATATCAAGTATTCAACCAATTTAAATATCTCAACAGTAACTCTAAATCAATCGTTCACAATATCAAGCCTCAAATTAGACATTGAGTCTGATGACCAGATGACTTAGCCAACAGATGCTACAGTGCTAGGGAAGCATTCTTCTTCTTCCTCTTCTTTCTCTTTTTCTCTCAAGTTATTCTTCTTCAGCAACTCTCTTCCTCTTCTCTGCCTTGGCTTCTCTTGCAGGCCTTCTTCCTTTCCTCCTCTTTTGCAAAGGCTTTCTTCCTTCTCTTTATGCACAGGGGGAAACTCTCAGATTTGGCTAAGTGTTAGCCAATACACAGGAAAGCAAACCCCCCCCCCCCACATGCTTTCTCTCCTTCTCTCTTTGGGATCTGCCCTCTCAGGGCCTTGGGTTATCGGGTATTCGGGTAGAGCGCACTCGAAACCAGGCTCACCGGCAATGGGTGGTGAGCGACGAGTGCTTAGGTTAGCGGGTAATCAGATCAATGCTAGACCCATGTGAGTAGTGTCACGGGCGAGATGCATGTGAGGCACGTGCGGGGACCTCACCCCCTATGGCGAATAGCCTATGGCAGAAAATCAATATATTCTCAGCTGCAGGCACTCCTCATCTTCTGAGGTGGGACTAATCCCACCGCCTTTCTTCTACGTGCTGCTGCAGCTACTTCCTTGTTCAATTACAGTCAAAGGCCTTGTCAAAGGGCCAAATTGGTCCCTAGGTTGTGATCCTGGAGGCTCTCCGCTACGCCTAGGACTTCACCTGGGGCCTGCAGGTGCTAGAGCATGCTTCAAGCTTCACTTGAAGCTATGACAATGTTGGCAAAGTACCTGCTACCTGGAAATCAGAATATGGCTTCTCGACCTTATTAAATAGGTTCAGGAGCTTCGTCGTATGGCGGCGAGTACGATGGTGGGTGCGACGTATTGTGAAGGTGGTCGTAGGTGGCTGGTGAAGGTGGAGATGAAGCTCTGGAGGTGAGTTGTTTGGTGAGGTGGTGGATGGGAAATAAGGCTGGAAAGGTTAGGGTTGGTGGTGTTAGTGAGGTATTTGGGACAGTGGATTGGGCGAAGGACATCGCTAGAGGTCTGGTCGGAGCAGAGGACGATGGAGGTGAACGGCGACATCGAGGGTCGAAATTGGGATATGGAGAGCGGGAAAGATAGTGTTTACCTTACTAACCAAATCTAAATGGACAAAAGGGGCAAGAATCTGCGCTGGGGTACATCGGCTACGGAGAAGACGAAGTGCTCTGGTGAGGGTAGGAACAACGACAACAACGGGAAGGATGCTCCTACTGGTATGGCTAAGAGCAAATGAGAGAGAGGAAGGGAATCTAGTTGTTGGTATTGTGGACAGATGACAAAGGAGGGCAGGAGGAATCACTAGAGCTTGTGGAGCTTCTCGGCCAGAGTAGGGAGAGGAAGGAAGGGGTTTCGTGGCTGGAATCAAGCTTGGAATCTTCAGTTTGATCTGGGGGTCCTTTTATAGGCCTCTGGATAGTGTTTTGGGCTTGGGAAGCTTCCCAAGCTTGGAAAGTTTGTTGGAGAAAGAAATTCCAAGATACCTTAAACTATCATGCGTTCGCATGAGAGATTGGGAAGGTTTTAGAGCTTGGGATTTGGCTCAAAAGGAAGGGAATTCCTTGACGAACTTCTCTTTCAAATCTGAGAGGGATTCGTTAAGGAATCAAGGAGAACATACCATTTTAAGGTCGTCGGAGTTCTAGGATTAGGATTCATGGTGGTAGGGACCTTTTTGAAAAAAATGGTGGAAAAGATAGGAACCTTTGTGTAAGAAATTCAAAAGTTAAGGACTCATGTGGAATAAAGGAAATTAGACTTGGACCAAAGTGCAAACTAGGTTGAAACAATCTCAGATTGGGCCCAAATTTTGCTACAAATCTAATTTGGACCTAAGGAATTCAATGGTGAAGTTGGATTTTGATTTTGATTTAGCTTGACTGGGTAATTTGCATAATTATCCAAATTAGGGCAAATGTCTATCTGAGAATCTGTTTTAGGTCAATATGTGCTCCAGTGGTCAAATTGAAGGTGCTAAACCCCAGAGAATATTTTTATATAATTTTTAGAGGGTTTAGGTGAATTTTATCCTGACCAAAACCTTGGTAGATTAAGCAGGTCTATTTTTAGGGTTTTAGATGTCCATTAATTCCTACAACGCATGAAAACACTTTTCTATCTGTTCTAACCCACTTATTAGACTCTTAAGACCATTTCACCTTTGCTCCACCCCTAAGAGAACCTATGGTTATTCTATTTTTGTGATAAAATGGTAGATTTGCAAAAATAACCCTATATTCTTATTCTCTTCTCAAATCATTATTTTGTGCCCTTAAGAACTTCTGATGGATATGTAGGTGCTTTTATTGACTTAATTAGATAAAACTAAGCTAGTTATGATTCATGATGGTTTTCCCATCAGTAGGTTGTCTAGAACCCAGCTCAAGAAATGCACGTATAATTCCAAAACACTTAGGAAGAAGCAGAGAAGTAGAATAAGTCGAAGAGATATACAATAGTTTGCCCTTGTGTTGACCCCATAAAAATAAAAGTAGGAAGAAAGCTACCAGTCAAATAGATACACCTTTAGGCAAAATTTCTTTTCAAGGTCACCTAGGGGCGTGAAACTCGAAGTCCGTTCTAATTACTGATTAGTGAGTCTGTCACGTTCCATACAAAGATGCTTAGAACTTAGGGTTCTCTTTGAGTCTAGGGTGGGTTGAGTGGCTGTAGAAAGCTGCTCCGAAACCCTAAACTCAAAAATCCAAAAAGTTAGAAAAGAAGAAAAGAAGAAAAAGATCCTTCTTTGAATAAGGTGAGGGCTTGAGGTGGTCTGCATTTTGGCAGTCACCTGAGCACTGTTGTGTCTCTGTAGTTCAGGTCGTAGTTGAAATTCATAAGTGTTGAAAAATAACTATTGCCCAAGAAATCAAACCTAATTCTTTTATAAATAGCATGTAGTTTTGCTAGAGACTACCAAAAGATAGGCATGAGGCTGTGATGTAAACATGTTTATATCACATAAACCATCTATTTTTGCATGTTCTTAGACGTATAGTTGCATTATACAGTATAAATATTGCATAACATGCATCATCTTGCATTTAGGTTAAGTATTATAAAGTTTAGCTTAATTTTCCCTTTTTGTGATCAGGTAACAGGGCAACATTTAATTGGGGCCTCAGATTGAAGATCCAATTGTATAGATTTGGTCAGGGCAACGATCGGAGTTCAACGACTCTAAGATCGCCCCAATTGAACTTCCATAGCATCAGATGCAGTCCGAGAATAATCAGAGGTCAAGAGGCCAAGATGGTGTAAATCCATACATTAGATGACAAATTCGACCATACGGATGGGTTCAGATCGACGATTGCAACCCAACGACGCAAAAATTAGTCCAATCCAACATCCGTGGTACCATCTACAACTTACAAAAGATGGACGGCCAAGATGGAGCCACGTGTCGCTGATAGAGAAAGTTTTGCTTAATCAAAATAGCAATAGAATGATGTGCCGTTGTAATTTATGTGGTGGAAATCTCTCAATCACAGGTTAAAATAAATATCAATTTAAACCATGACGAGGATGTCGTATCCACAAGGAGGAATAGGACCAATAAATTCACGAGTAGAGGATTATAATGTTTGCAGACACCTTCGTGACTTCAATTCGATGAATATGCTACTCTAAATGGAACTTGCAATTTCATTAAAAGTTCAAGGCTATTTATGTAATTTTCACGTCATGAATCAAGCTCCCAAAAGTATGCATATGATGCATGTGTAGTGGCATATCATGTAAGTTTGAATTGCATGCAAATCTGAATTGAATTTCAATGTTGAATGATGCACATAACATAAGTTAAGTAAATTCACGAAATTATAAGTGCACCCATGCAATGTTGCCTGAATAAAATAATCAATTTTAAAGTGACAATGGCATGCAACGTAATTTTTAATGTGAGCAAAAATAGAGGAAACTTTCTCTCTCTTCTTTTCTCGTGCGAGGAGGCTTCGTAGGGGGAGCTACTCTGTGGGAAGGCACTTCTCGATGAGGGCTACGTGATGGTGGTGACACGGTGACCGAAGGTGGTTGGACGTGGCCAAACGGTGGAGGAGAACGCCAGCTACGACGGTGGTGGGTGGCGTTTGCGGGTTGCTGTGGAAGGGTGCACAGGCCGTGCGTGGCTGCACGGTGAGGGCGTTGCACGTGCACGCTATGGCTACGGTGAGAGGACACGTGCTCGAGGGCACTGCACGCTACAAAAGGCAGCGGCTGCTTTGGGTTCTTCCATCGCTAGAGGAAGAAGATGACGAAGAGGAGGAGAATGCACACGGTCTGCAGTGTAGCTTCACTGCTGCGCGGTGAGGGCGCTCAGCGCGTGCGGTCTGCAGATGTGTGAGGGCACGCGCACGGTGAAGGCACTGCTACTGTTGTGGCTGCAGTGGCTGTGGCTACGATGGAAGGTCGCTGCACATGCTTGCAGGGTTTTTTGCACGCGGTGGGGGCACGCTTGCAGGGTGCGTGGTAGGAGAAGATGAGGTGCACTTGCAGGGCGCACGGAGGTCGTGGCGGTGGCACGCTTGCTGGTTCCACAGTGCACGCCTTCTTCATCATGCACGCAGGGTCTTTTCCAGTGGTGTGTTGCCCAGCGGGTGCGTGGAGTGGGTTCTCTACAGGTCTTCTCTTTTATCACCTCCCCCCCCATCCGCTCTTCCTCCCCGGTGAAAATCCCTTACTAAAATTGGCCGGTGGCTATTTGATTTGTTGAGGATGCTGGCTGTTGGGGGAGGCTTTGTTGAGGCTGGCTGGTTGTTGGGGGAGGGGGAAATTCATTTCACCCCCTGGTCTCTTGCAAAATTAATCCTCCTCCTCTCTCACTTTCTCGATTATTTGTTAACTCTTAAATCAGCCTAATGGAGTGGATTAAGTGGAGGAGATGCATAGGGTGCGCTATGTGCGAGACTTGCATGAAATATACAATAATTATAGAATGCAATAGAATAGATGTAAACTTAAGTAATGATGCATGCAATCATTTTATGACCTAATATGGTTATTAACAAACATAAAATGTAAGAAGAGTTAACTTAGGCTTAACAATAGTCCATTAAAAGGGACTCATCAGTCGCCACCCCAACCACCCAACTCACGCCAAGGCCTCCTGCTCCACCTCTCCAAGTGAACTTCAACACTTGATCTTGACCATTGGATGAAGATCCAATGGCCGAGATCAGCTAAGCACAAAAGTGTCCACGTGGCTCAAACACACGCTTAGCGCAGCAGTTAAGACACTTTGTGAGCATTGAGCGCATGCTCGATTCATGACGCTGCAATCTCCTTATCGTGCGTGGGCGCAAAATCTAACCCTTCGATCGAGTGCCAACGGCTCAGATCAACCAATCGGCCAGATGCGTAGGATGATGCCCGATCTCATGTGATATCAGATGCGCGGGTGAGTGACGAAGGCGTAGGCAAGATTGATTTTAAGCCATCCGATCGGGACATTGCGCATATGTGGGAAGAGCATTTTGTGTGTAGAAGGAGAGGAGGTGGGGGCGTGCACACGTCCTTCAGCAATGTGTGGTCTTTAGTGACGCTTAAATCCATCACCAAAGACCCCCCCATTTAATGTTTTAAGATAAAATGACCTATTTGCCCATTCAAACTTCACCTATAAATAGCTCAACGATCCCACACTTTCATCATCCATTCCTTCTTCTCTCACCCCCTCCAAAGCTCTAAGAGCTTGTCCCAAGCTAGGGATTCTCCATTAGAGTTAAAAGTACAATTTTTTCACCTTCTCACCTCCTTCGTGGAGCATCCCACAGTTTTCCTCTCACCACTATTCGGGAAGTGGATCTCGCTACGACATTGTCCTGCCCCATTCTCCATCGTCCTTCATCATTCTCCTTCGTTTCGCATCTCACCGCCTTCGTTCGGGCACTCCATCGTTGTGGCTTGTCCTCCAAGTAGATGTCGAGGAAGATAACTTCTCTCCACCTTCTTCTACCACTTTCTAGTGTAGATTTCCCGCCTTCTATTGTAGATTTCCTACTTTCTTGTGTAGCGAGTAGTTGTAGCAAGTAGTTGTAACAAACATTACTCTATAGTAATGAAATCCATGTTTATTCTATCTCTGTTTTCTATTTATTTGTAATATTCTCTCTTTTTCTTCTATTATTTATTCCTTAAGTAGGTAGCTAGTTTAGATTCAATTCGTCCAGCTAATCTACTTCGTGACAAATAAAACAAACATGATTTTTAATCAAACGTTCGGCTCCCTTTGTTCAACTTGGAATTCTTTTTGAGTTTCAGTTAAATTTATCTGTTGATGGTTTTTCTCATAAATCGCACTACAATGATGGGTTTTCAAAACTCAACTTCCATTTGCACAGATTTTTCGATCCAACATCGCCCTTGTAGCATTGGGGCTAATTTTTGGGGGTCTATCCCCACTTTCTTTAATGTCTAGGGCTATTTCTCTATGGTGTGAATGGTTCTATTTCTGCTTGCCTGCTCTTAAAAGAAATGATAAAAAAATATCGAGCTACCTGTTTAGAAGTTGCATACGCTTAGGTGCATGCATTTAGGGGTGATCGAGTAGCATGTTAGATCTCATTTTGCATTACGTCCATTATCTCAATGATATACAAACTGATTGAAATTATGTAATTCAGTGGTCACCTAATTGAAATTGGGACTACTAATTTGTTTTGACCTTAAAATCAAAATCACATTTGATCTGATCAATAGGGACTTGTGTGCAATTCTTCTAAAAAATCAAACTGATTTGCAGTGTGATGCACACTTCTAGCAGTAAGCATGCACACTAGGCACTGCACCAGGTCTCGATCCCTTAAGGCTATAGGCACCAATCTCTTTACTGGTGCAGACCCTCCTATTTCACTTTGTGGTGGTGATGCTGTCCTGTGACCAAGTGTTTTTATACTTCAAGGAGGGGGACACCCCTTAAAGGAACAAAGGGTAGTTAAGAGGCATCTCATTTGCATCGCCTCAAAGGAAGGGTTCGCCCTACTTGCATCCCTTAGTTTAGTCCTTGGAGTAACTTCTCACTAGATCACCTGAGAGTATCATTGAAGCAAGGTATTGGTCCTAGGGCACTCGAATGTTATCTTAGGTCACGTAATTGCAGTGAATAATGTGTTTGGCCGTCTATTTCAACCAATTTTACCTCAACCCCTTCTGGTTAGGATCTCAAGTACCCACTTTCCTCTTATATCACTTACGTCGGAACGGAGGGACATCACCTTGACCCTTTTCAACTGATCTGCTGAGTGGGGGTTTCACTTACTCAATTGACAAGAACTTGAATTATGATTGGCAGCTATTGCATGCTTGGTAGACGCTCTCTTGAGGGCAGTCTAGTGTTTGATCCTGAGCCTGAGAGAATCCTTAAGAGAGCCCACCAGAGAGAAAAGAGAGAAGAGTTGGTCGAGCAAGGACCAAATCAACAAAGGACCCTAAAAGACTACTTCATTCCGACCAACCAACCTACTCAAGCACTGAGACGACTGGCAGGGGATAATCCATATGAGATCAAGAGCAGTACCATATCCTTGTTACCCTCCTTTTATGGTACTACTAGGGAGTACCCCTACTGGCATTTAGAGGAATTCACTGAGGTCTGCTCCACCATGAAACTTTAGAACTTTATTGAAGAAGCTTTGATGAGAACCCTCTTTCCCTTCTCCCTTAAGGGTAAGGCAAAACACTGGTATCACACCTTGGATGAAAGGGTGAATGATTGGAACACCCTTAAGGGAGAATTCTTGAAGAAATACTTCCTGATGAGCAAAACCAACCACTTCAAGAGGGAGATTGTGGGTTTTACTCAATTAGATGGGAAACAAGTCCACGAGACTTGGGAGCGCTTCAATGATTTGATTTGATTATGCCCCCATCATCAAGTGCCTAAATGGCAATTGGTAGAGAGGTTTTATACTGTACTATCTAATAGGCGTATGCAAACAATGGATGCTACTTATGCTGGAACCTTTCTTACCAAAATGGAGGATGAGGCTTGGACATTATTCGAGTCACTAAGTGATAATTCTATCTACTTGACCTCAGCCTATCAGGATAGAAAATCTTCCATCCTCCAAAAGAAAGAGGAAACTAGTGAAGCCGGGACTACTCAGAATTTAGCTTTCCAAATCCAATTGTTGAACCAGAACTTTGAAAGACTCATGTCAAACCCTGGCACATTCCCGCAATCAGCTTCCCAAGTCCAAGCTCTTTTTGAATGCTCCATTTAACCAAGCACTCTTCACACCACTATTGAGTGCCATTTGGCTAATCAATTCCCCGAATTAGTTTAGGCAAACCTGAATGCTTCCCAAGGGTTTCGTCCACCACCCAGTAATAACCCTTTTGGAAACACCTACAATCCTTAGTGGAGAAACCATCCCAATTTATCATGGAAGCAAGGTGATGCTTCCAACTCGGGGAATTCAAGAGCCCAACCACCCAACCCTTTCAGGCACAACAATTCTAGCCTCCTCCTTGGCCCAATAATTCTAAGATGGATGACCTTAAATCAATGATGAAGGCCATGCAAGAAAGCCAGAGTATGATCATTCAATCTCAGAATAAGGCAATCCAAGAAATGCAATCTCAAATTGACCATCTTATTGAGGCAGTTAGACAACATGATCTTTGGAAGTTGCTCAGCTCATCTGAGGAGAATCCTAAGGGTAAAGGGCCCTTTATAGGGCACCACGCTAAGGCTATGACCGTTCTAAGGAGTGGCAAACAACTCTCCAAACCTGAACTCACTCCTACGGTCACCCCTCCTACCAACCTGACGATCACTTACACACCCACCAAGGAAGTGCCACTCAGCCCCACCTCGCTTGAAATCATTGATGCAGATTTTATGCAATTTTATAAATGTGGGTTTTTGTCGTTGAGACGCGTAAAATCGATCAACTCTTAAAATTTATAAATAAAGATATGGTAAGTATCTAGAGTCTTCTAAAGAGGCCAAATTCTTAGTCACAAAGATGGTTCTCTCTCTCGCCTCTCAAATCAACGCATATATTTTTGTGATTTTCATTGTTGTTGTTTCTAGGTTTTGGAAACAATCGGGTACTTCAAAGCAAAGATTAACCAAAGCTATGCTTATCAACTACTCCTAAGTGATAGGAATAAATCCTCTCTTCTAAGCTCACCCTAGGTGACAAGTGTGGAATTTGTGCGTTTTGAAATCTTCTAAAACCATAGTATAGGTGTGAAATCACCTTGACAAAAAAATTTATAATAACGAAACTTGCATAGATTTCTTTTCTTTTTAGAACTTGAGTCCCGATTGTTCGTCTCTGGGAGGTGTGAAAATGAGTCGAGATTTGGATCGTCCTTTCTAACCTAAATCTAACCTAACCTAATATTTTTGATCTTTTTGTATTTTGCACTTTTTTTTGTGTCGTTGATTTTTATTTTGAAAGCGAAATGAAACCTAGATCTAGATATGCTAGCAAAAACTTAAGTGACTACATGGATCTAAGTGGGGCCATGGTGGCCGTGAATGGTGTGACAAACCTAAATGTGACTCTCCTAAGTACACTAATAGGCATGCATCAAAGTTGTAAGCCGTGAAGATAGCATGCACATAAAACCATTAGACAAGAGTGTCATGCATCAAAAATTAAGTCACTATAAAATCTGAATACATGGAAATAAAACTAAGCTAAAGAAAGGGATCAACCAAGAGAGGCTAAGGAGAAGCCTTCTTGGCTGTCCACTAAAGAGAGGAGGATGGGTGTGTGCACCCAAGTGGAGAGAGGAGGGTGTTGCACCCTTTCTCTACCAATGGCCGTCCTTTAGAAGACCTTGAAGATGGTCTCCTCTATGGCCATCTAAGAGGAAAAGCAAATGGGGAAGTGGATCCTCTATGGTGGAAGAACAGGGCATGCCCACAAGAATAAAGGAGAAGGTGTTGCATCCATATGCTCTTCTTCTTCTTGCCACCCTTGAAGAGGCTTGGAGGAGAGCTTCTTCCTAGCTATCCATGGAGGGAGCCTTGGAGGAGGAGGACGGCCTTGAGAGGGAAAGGAGGAGGTGTGGTCGCAAGTTGAGAGAGGAGGAGAGTGAATGGAAATGGGAGTGAATGAATGGCATGCTCTCTCTTTCTTTTGGCTTTTATGGGAAGGCCAACTCAATTCAAATGTGACGCCACTTTTGGTGGCTCCCAAAATAGCAAGTGCCATCAATGTAGGATCTAGGTTGGTGACCAACTAATGAGGGCTAGAATGAGAAAGTGGGATTTAGGAAAGTGTGTGTATGTGTGGGTATAATTTTCGTAGAGTAGGGTTGTGGGTTTGGTGAATCTAGGTTGGGTTAACCTACATTAAGTGATGTGGACCTAACTAGGCATAGGTGAGTCTAATTGGAAAGGAGTGAACCTAATTGAGTCTAGGTCAAGTCTAACTGGATGTGTGTGTGTGTGTTTAGGCTTAGGTAAACCTAATAGGTATGAGTTAATTAGATCCTAGGTGGATCTAATTGGGTTCAGGTGCACCCAATCAGCTGTAGATGCACCCAGTTAGGTATGAGATGGTTCAATTGGGTTAGGGATAGGATAAGTGGGGCTATGGATAGTGGACTAGGCTTAAGAGGTCTCTAATTAGGTTTCCTAGGGTGTTTGGTGGGATTTCTAGGTCAAAATAGGCAAGATCAGGCTTCTAGCACTAGAATCAGGAACCAGAGAACAGTATCGGACATCTAGATGAGTGGTCAGACATCTTATACACCAGAATTAGATGTCTGGATAGTAAATTGGATGTCCAATTCTATGTCAGTATGAGTTTTGGCTTCCTGGATTGATATTCTATAGAAATCAGACATCTAGCCAGATGTTTGGATGCCCTAAAAGTTGCTGAGAGTGGGTTTCAGGTTTTCTAAGGTTGGTTTTGGTTCCTAAGTGTTTGGGAGAGGAATAGGGTGGATAAGAACATGGATAGTGCCATCCATGTTTGGGTTTTTAGACTAAGGTGTCTGAATGGAGGTGGTTTTCGATTTGGGAAGGATGTCCTAGGGTTTCTAAGGGTAGAGATAAGGCTATCCTCCTCACTCCTCTTGTCTGAATCAGTCTTCTTCTTTCTTTATTGCTTTATTCCACTATATCCCACATATTGGATCACTTTACCTGCAAATAGCTATAAAAACCATTAAATAGCAGGATATCTCATCTTATTCTAGATAAACTGATGTAATGCATGATATGTAAGATATGAATGCAATATCCACAAATTAAGCTAGGTTCAGACATTATTTAGGTTGATTAGGACCCATGAATGCTGTTCAATCACTAGGTAAGTGTACTTAGGTTAATTAGAAGAAAAGAGTGCGCTACAACTGCCAGAAAAACACACTACTATTAAATAAGAAATTGAAGGCAATTGAAAACTTGTATTACTAGCAGAGTTGATGATGGGTAGCTAAATGCTTCTTAAAAGAAAAAGAGAAAGCACTAGGTAATACAATAACATAGAAAGATAAAGAAGAAGGGATCCTCTAGTTGAAGTCTTGGATCGCCTTGCTCCAAGTGCGGTTGCTCCTACACTTAGAAAGGTTTCTCCTCGACTTCAAGCAGTCCTCCTCCAAGCTAACCTCCAAGGTGGGCATCAACTACCTTGCTCCTCTTGCCTGGTCATCTATTCAGGTGTGAAGACCTCTTCCTTGGCATGGCACAAGGGAGGGGAAAACAGAGATAGGAAGCACCAAGGGGGCAGGTAGGTTGCCCCCTTGATCTTGTTCTATTCTTCTTCCTTGGAGTGGAATGTAGGTAGTGTAGATGGAACTAAAACTAATGAAGAAGATGAATATGTGGTGATAGTTAAGGGGGGTATTAATAGGAAGGGAGGGGTGGTGGTTGGCATGGATTAAAGGGATTGCTAGGATGGCTTTTGGAGTTGGTTAAGTGATCCAAGGGAGGGGATCATTTGGCACCAACCCAATGGATGCAAAGGGGGGTGGTTAACTCCCATAACACCCTTTGACTTGGTGCCAAAAATGGCTTCTAGAAGGGGCTTGGTTGAAGCCATATGATGGAGGGTGTAGATAGGTTTTGGGCTTAGGTGTAGAGTTGAGATGTAGGGATAAGTTGGTGTCAAAAATAGGCTCCTAGAAGGGGGTAGTTTGCCACTAACTTTAGGTTACTCTTGGTGGTAGTTGAGGGGTGAATGGGTGCTTTGTCTTGGCACGAAAAGGGGAAGTGGGAATAGGTAGCATAGGTGGACTATGTTTAGGGTTATTTGGTGGAGCTTAGGTTGGGTTGGTTAGGGTAATGATTGGATGCCATGGAGGTGGACTTAGCTTAGCTAAGCTAGATAAGCTAGCTAAGCTAGCTTAGCTACTAGGTCAATGGAATAGGAGGTAGAGGGAGCTATGGTTTTAGAGGAGAGGAGTTAGTGGGAGTTGCACTGAAGTTGGTGTCTGCTAAAGGGAGCTGAAGTGGAGCTCAATAGCTAGCTTAGCTAGTTAGTTCTTTGCTAGGAGCTAAGCCAAACTATTTTGAGTTGGCTTTCTTCTGATCTAAGCTGAGGTGAGCTGGGTAAGGACTTCTCTGAGATTACCTAGCTAGCTTAGGTCAAGTAGCTCAGCTCAACTTAGTTGAGCTGAGTTGTGCCTCCAGGAGCTGGTCTTGAGTTGTCCTGACCTAGTTGATGACTTCTTTAGCTTACAAAGTCTAGCTAGTTGATGGTAGTAGCTAGTCCTAGTCAGGTTGAGCTTCCAGTGAATTGTTTTGAGCTGGATGAGCTGGAATCAACTATCTTGAGCTAGTTTGAGCTATCATCCAGTTGAGGTGAGCTGAATGGAGCTTCGGTAAATTAGCTTAAGCTACCATTCAGCTGAGATGAGTTGAATGGAGATAAGGATGAGTTGATCCATGTTACTCACTCTGAATCAAGTTTTAAAATCAATGTGTTGTAGTATAGTTTGAAATAGCATGAAAAACAGATAAGATTTGTAACTCGAATATCAGAAATGAAGTCTGAGGTCGAACACAGGGAGTAATTGGCAAAAATGCTTCTCAAGATTGCAATTTAACACAAATATATAATCAATAGAATTCCAAGAAAATATGAATGAAAGTGAATGTCAGATAATGCAAAAAGAATGGGGTAAAATGTTGAATTGAATCTCTAATTACCCCTCACAATTTATATCAAATAACTCAATAGCATTAAGCAACTAAATGCCATGTAATATAAGTCTACCATTGATCCTAAGAGCCAAAGCCCCCTACCCTCGCGTGCTTTCCTCTCCTTCTCTCTCTAGGATTTGCCCTCTCAGGGCCTCGGGTTATCGAGTATTCAAGTAGAGCACACTTGGGACCAGTCTCACTAGAGTGGGTGGTGAGTGAGGAGTGCTTAGGTTAGGTAGGTTATCAGGTCAGCCAGACCTGCTTCTAAGGTGTCGCGGGCGAGCTGCATGAGGGGTGTGGGGACCTCACCCCGTGTGAATTGAGGTGATAAGGCTATGCGACTTTTTCAATTTATGTGGGCATGGGGTCTCGTCAACTTCCGAGGTGGGACTATCACACCTCCCTTCCTTCATGTGTAGCTGCAGCTACTGCTTCGTGTGATTGTGGTCAAAGGCCTAGTCAAAGAGCCAAATTGTCCCCTGGGTTGTGATCCTGGAGATGCTTTGTTGCGCCTGGGACTTTGCTTGGTGTCTGACGATGCTGGAGCAAGGCTTCCAGCTTTGCTCGAAGCTTCGTCAATGGTGACGATGACTTGCTACCTGAAATGAAGAACACGACCTCTCGGCTTTGTTAAATAGGTTCAAAAGCTTCGTAGGGATGCGATGAGGGTGTGGGTGGTGGTGGCGAGCTGCAAAGGTGGTCGTAGGTGGCTGGCGAAGGCTAAAATGAAGGTTTGGAGGTGGGTTGTCCAGTGAGGAGGTGGAGTGGGTAGTAGGCCTAGAAAGGTTAGGGTTTTTACTCTAGGGGCCACGGTGGAGGTTTTGCTGGTGTTGGCGAGGTATTTGGGACAGTGGAGTGGGTGGAGGACCTCGCCGGAGGCCTGGTCGGAGCGGAGGAAGGTAAAGGTGGTCGGTGTGATACGACGATTAAAATGAAGTGCAGTTGGTGTGTAAATGAATTAGAGAAGTTAGGGAACTTATCTAGGTGGTTGGCAGACGAAGAGGGGCAGAGGTGATGCCAGTTACGATATGGTTCGTGCCAGAGACGAAGGTGACTCCAGTGGGGGAAGAACGACGACATGAAGGAGATAGAAGCGCTCGTTGGTATGGTGCGACGTAAAGGGGGATGAGGGAGGCAAATCCATTGCCTGTATTTTGAACAAATGAGGAAAGAGGAAGAAGAGGTCATCAGAGGTCGAGGATCCTTTCGGCCGGAAGAGGGAGGAGGATTATGGGGAGTTTCCGACCAAAATCGAGCTTGAGAAGTTCGACCTAATCTGGGGGTCCTTTTATAGGCCTTTAGAGGGAGTTTTGAGCTTGGGAAGCAAGCTTCCCAATCTTAGAAAGCTCGTTGGAGTAGGAATTGTCTAGGGTACCCTAATCTCTCATGTCTCATGAGAGATTTGGAAGGTTTTAGGGCATGGGATTTGGCTCAAAAGGAAGGGAATTCCTTGACAAACTTCCCTTTCAAATCTGAGAGGGATTCATTAAGGAATCAAGGAGAACTTGACAAATTTAGGTCATCGAAGTTTGTAGGAATAGGATTCATGTTGGTAGGGACCTATTTGAAGAAAATTATGATAAATATAGGGGCCTTTTTGTAAGGATTTTGAAAGTTAAGGGCATATGTGTGATATAAAAGAATTAGATAGGACCAAATTGCGAACTAGGTCAAGACAGTCTTAGATTGGGCCCAAATTTTGGTAGAAACATAAATTAGACCTAAGGAATCTAATGATGAAGTTGGATTTCTGTTTTGACCTAGTTTGAATGGGTAATTTATGCAAAAATCCAAATTACAGCAAATGTCAGTTGAGACTCTATTTTGGGTCAAGATGGGTTCTAATTATCAAATTGAAGGTACCAAACCCTAGAGAATATTTTTCTATGATTTTTAGAGTGTTTAGGTGAATTTTATCCTGACCAGAACCACATTTAATTAAATGGATTTGTTTTTAGGGTTTCAGAAGTCATTTAATTCTCAAAACACGTGAAAACCTTTTCTGCCTGTATTAACCCACTTGTTGGATATTTAAGACCATTTGACCCTTCATTACCCCTGGGAAAGCCCGTGGTTATTATGCATTAAAGATATGATGGTAAAATTACAATTTTGACCCTATTTTCTTATCTTTCTCTCAGAATGATTATGCAATGAACTATGGCTCTCTGGCAATTATGTAGGAGCATTTATTCCTTGATAATGGCTAAATTGAGCTAGTTATGGCTCATGATGGTGCTCCCATCGTACCTCATGCCTAGCTTTTGCTATTTCCTTAGCAAAATCTCATGGAATTAACTCAAATTCTAGATCATATGCCTTTTTATGCTTAGATTTTTGCTGTGTGCTTTCTTTTGTAGATTAGGTCAGAATGTCAATAATAGGCTTAGAGGTACTCAAATACCAACCAAGATTCGGAACTGACCAGTTCTAGCCTCATTCCGCTACGAAGATTTCTAAGGCCCACAGGAACTAACCTAAGGTTCGTTGAACTCCACGATTAAAGCACCTGTGATTGTAACATATTTTAGCCCAAGTTCAGTTTTCAATGCAATTTTGTAAGAGAGAGACAGAAGATTTTTTACTTTTGGAGAGTTTTCTCTCTCTTTTCTTTCTTTATTTCTAGCTTCGGATTGGCTTTACAACATGGTCTATATCGGATTCCTAGTTCCCACCGCCAATCCTCGCAGGGTCCCTAGCAACCGATGCTTCGAGATAACACTGCCCATGGCAAGCCCCAGAACCTTGGCTTTCGAGATTTTGGGATAGTCCCGCTCATGGTGATTTGTAGCTAAATCCAGACCCTAGCAATCAACATTTCGTGATAATGCCGCCCATGGCATTTGAACCAGCACAAGGTGCTTACATGCCCCTAGTAGGATATTTAGATATCCTAGGAGACAAGCACCAAGGAGATGCCATGTTATTGTGCATCTTCGAGGGGAATTTTCCACCTCTCCACTCCAGGAACTTTTCCAAATCAACTTGTGCTGATCAACCACTCCTAATCTAGGTAGCTTGTTTGGAACAGCATTTGCTTTTGTGTGATTTTGATAATTAAGTGCACTGAACCAGACTGTGTATGGGTTATGGTGCTTAGGTTACCGAGTCCCACAAACCAGAGGTCAGTTAACGAGGTTGAATAATCCCTAAGCCTTAGACCTAATACTTAAGCTTCACATTTTCCCCAACCTCTTGAGGACTATCGAGATTTAATGGATACTTGAACTTTTAAGCCTAAAATCACCGCCCAAGAGGCCTAAGATCAGCATTCATACTAATCTCTTTTGTCCCTTAGCACTTTTTATCTTTTTATTTCATTCTTTCGATTTAGTCTAGAGCTAAGTGGATTCCTTAATCTTTTACTAATGACTATCTTTTTTTTGTTTCAAATTGTTGATCCTTTTTTACTTTTATATCACCTCCCCTTTTCCTCCTAAAAAATGGTATGCACATTGATCTTTCAAAATTTCCTCCCTTCACCATTTTTTTTGTTATTTTTTAGTTTTTTATTTTTTTGGTTCTTTGGAATATGTAATTTTCTTTTATGAAACCCTTTCTTGTGAAGTGATTCTCATAGCATTTTGCACTTTAATACCCCCCCATGCCTATGATTTGCAATGATCTCATTGTAATTAGGTGGGTTCGAATTCAACGTAGATTGTACATTAGAACAGGTTTAGGTGGGTGGACAAGTCAGGATAACTGTTGCAGACGATTTCAAGCTTGGGTATGGGTACCAGAGGTGGAGTTGGTTGTTCTAATGGATGAACCCTAAAGTGCAATATGAGTTTAGCGTAAGATGTGTCAAGAAGGGTTTCGGATTTTTTAACAAGATGACGGGTTGCCTCCCGTTAAGCTCTAAGTTTAATGCCATCAGTTGAGCAAAATGAGCTCTGGGAGAATGGAGATCAAAAGATACCTCAGCCAAGTTCGTATCAGTGAGTTCAATGAACGACTTAAGTCGCTGGCCATTCACTATAAAAGGTTCAGAATCAAGGTTGGGTTGACTGATTTCAATAGCTCCATTTCCAAAAATCCATCGAATAAGATATGGTTCAATCCATTTTGAGCTGAGTTTTCCTGGGAACAGTTTGAGTTTAGCAACAAAGAGTAGGATTTCTGACCAGGATGAAAGATCTTTCTGCATATGTGTTTGTCATGAAAGGCCTTAACCCGCTCTTTGTAAATTCGTGAGTTCTCGTACGCATCATTGCATAATTCATCGATCTTGCTCATTTGAAGCTTTCTGTGGGTTCCTGCCTTAGAAAGATCTAGATTACACTTTCGTATAGCCCAATAGGCTTTGTGCTTAGACTCAATAGGGAGGTGACATGCCTTCCCGTACACCAATCTGAAAGGAGACATGACCAATTGGGTCTTGTGAGCAGTCATATAAGCCACAAGGCTTTCGAAAGTCGGGATGACCAATCTTTCCTATCAGGTCGGATAGAGACCTGAAGGATTTTCTTGATCCCCCAATTCGAGAGCTTAGCTAGACCATTGGTTTGTGGGTGATAAGTGAGAAGTGTGTTTTTGCGTATTTGGAAACTATCGGAAATCGTATTATAGTTGAGCTAAACCCTTGATCAAAATATTTAGTTGTTTAAGAAACCTGCTTAGATTTCTTTTCTTTTTAGAATTTGAGTCCCAGTCGTTCGTCTCTGGGAGGTGTGAAAACAAGTTGAGATTTGAATCAGCTTTTCTAACCTAAATCTAACCTAACCTAATATTTTTGTATTTTTTGTGTTTTTTCATTTTTATCTTGAAACACAAAACGAAATCTAGATCTAGACGTGCTAGCTAAAACCCAAGTGACTACGTGCATCTAAGTGGGGCCATGGTGGCCGTGCGTGGTGTGACAAACCTAAATGGGATGCTCCTAAGTACACTAATAAGAATGCATCAAAGTTGTAAATCGTGAAGATAATATCATGCATGAAAAACCATTAGACAAGAGTATCATTCATCAAAAAGTAAGTCACTATAAAATTGAATACATGGAAATAAAACTAAACTAAAGAAAGGGATTGGTCGGGCGTATTTCGCGTGTTAGAAATCGGGGTTCCAAGTAACCCATCGTCATAGTTGTAAAACATGTCGATTAGATAAAATTTATATCGAAACTCCAAGGGAGTCCCAGGTCGAACACAGGGAGGCGACGTTTACTTTACATGAAAACCACGGTTCGTTTTGTTTCTTTTTGGTATTTTAGGGTTTTGATTTTTTTTTTCATTTTTGAAATAAAAGACAAGTAGAATGAATCACAAGATAGAAATGGAACAAATATGATATATATATCAATTCAATGTCGATTACAATGAACTATAAAAGCATAAAAAGAGAGGAAAGTGAGAGGAAATCTCCCGAATCAGCTGTTCGGCAAGACGACGGTGCCTGGTAGAAGCTAGGACGAAGGAGGTGAGCAGCGGGATGATGGAGGTGAGATGCAGGAGGACGTCGGGTTGAGGAAAGCTTCGGCGTGGCTTCAGAATGGAGGTGAGAGGATGGAGGTGGGAGGATGGCTCCAAGGCGACCTATGAATGGGGATGGGAAGTTGGAGGAATATTTGGTGGGGTAGAGGTTCACTACACTAATAAGTGCTTTGGGAGCTTAAGAGCAAGCTCTAATGGAGTGTTGGTAGGCTTGCTAGAGCTTAGGAGTAGGTGGGAGTAGAGTAGGTAGAGATGGCTTGGAAGGGAGGGGGTGTAGGTCCTTTTATAGTGGAGAAGAAGAGGCTAAAAATGGATAAAGGACCTTTAGCGATTTCCAGACCATTGCTAGAAGCATTGCTGTAGACATCTCACATCCGCTTACGCCCTTAGCTGGCTCTCTTGGCTTGCAATGAAGTAGCGATGGCTGTAAGCGTCGCTGTAGGTCAGCCCAGCTATCACTGAAAGCTAGCCCCAACCGTGCTTGCGCCTACGCTGCACTGCCTCGCCTATCGCACGCGCTAATCACGCGGTGCCCTACTATGTGCGTGCGTTCGTGGGCTGCCATGCGTTGGCGCTTTGCATGCCTGCCATTGCTACTGCTGCATGCGACTGATTTGAGATTGGGAGGGGGCTACGGGGATTCGAACCTGCGCCCCTTCCTTGTGAACCACCATGTCAACCAATGAGCTATATCTTCCCTTGTGTCGCGAGGAGCAGCTTGGTGCAAACGCTTCCCAACTGTTGGATCTTGATCCAAGGACAAGGATTCAAGGGCGCAGATGATGAAGGAATTGGGTGGTGCTGCTGGCCAGTGTTGGGTGGCCTGGATGGCACCACGTGGCACCATCTAGTCCATCCATCTTCTTCTTCTTGTAGATGGTGCCACGGTGCTCAGATCGAGATGATTCCCATGATGCCATATTGTGATCGTCGCTCTGGATCTATCCGTACGGTCGGATTTTCCATCCGAAACCCGTATGGATGTCGCATTGCCTCCTGGACATATAAAATGAAGAAATTAATATACAAAACATGCAACTATCCTAAATGCCATGCAATATTTATAACATGATATGCAATGCTAAGCCTAGGAACTATCATAAATAAGTAATTTATCATGAATTTATGTGTGTTCATCATACCCCCATGCTTACCTTTTGCTAGTCCCTAGCAAAATTAACCTAAATGCTTTGTATAAAAGTAGAATCAGGGTTCGAGCATTTAGGCAAAATTCGTTGATTGCTTTAGAAAATCTCAACCCTGCAACCTAATTACAAAAACTCAACAATGCCCGAGTCCCTGCCAGAATGCAGACCGTCCAAGCCCTCGCCTTATTTGAGAAGAGAAGATAAATTTTTTTTTGTTGTTTTTCTTATTTTCTTTTTTTTTTCTACTTTTGGAGTTTGAGAGTTACGAGATAACTGTTTACGGCTACTCGACCTGCTCAAGACTAGAAAAGGACTCTAAGTGCTAAGCATCTTGTGAAAATGGTGAAAGACTCACTAGACGGCCGTTAAAATGGACTTCAGATTTCTACGACCCTAGGTGACCTTGCCTAAAGGTTTATCTTTAGGATCGGTAGCTTTCTCCCTACCTTTTTTTATATGGGGCCAACACAGGGGCGAACCCAGTGCATATCTCTCCGATTTATTCTACTTCCCTGCATCTTCCTTAAGTGTTTTTGGAATTATTGTGCTTTTTTTTTTTGTGAGCTGGGTTCTGGACAACCGGCCGATGAGCTATTACCACCGATAACTTGCCAGCATACTCATGTGGTGAAGTGTGGTTTTATTTAATTTTTTTTTTATTTATTTTTAAGTAGGTGGCTTTCTTGATCTAAGATTTACCTAAAGGCAATATAATGAAAATGGTCTTGTGGCTGGGCTCTGGACAACCAGCCTATGAGCTGTTACCACTAAAAACTTGCCAGCCATTCCACCTAAGTCGCTCCATTAGCTACCCAATTTCCATAAAAATTGCCGGAAAGTGAGTCTGTTCAAAAAATGTGTGTAGATGCTTAGGCTTAAAGTCCCCCCAAATCAGAGGGCAGGTTGATAAGTCGCACACTTATCATCCCAAATTATTTACCAAATTAAAATAAATTTTAATTGGCGAGGACTCGAGACTAAGTCCACATTCGAGTGGACACCCGGGCAAATTAAGCCTGAAGACCTGAAGAGTCTAAGTATTTAGGTCTCAAAGTATAAATTCCTAAAGTTTACAGCTCCTAATGCCTAAGTTCTCATCTCTTAATTCTATTTTTTTTATCTTTTTCAAATTTTCATTTTTTTTAACAAGAATCAAATAACAGAAAATCACTGTTATAGCTGACAAAATGGTTATAAATCATGTCCAAGCCCCCATGCTTAGCTATTGCAATATCCTCATTGTGAAAAATGAAAGCATGCAGGAGAGTAGAAGTGGAAGAATAGCACCTAGTTTTCTTGAGCCTCTGGTTAGCTTGGAACAGTCTTTACATGTGCTGAGTTTAGTGCCATCAGTTGGGCGATGATCAGCCCGCGGTGGTTACGGCAAGGTAAGAGCAACCTTGTCCGAGATAGATTTAGGGAGCACATGGTCAACAAAGGGTTTGAGATGCTGTCCATTGACCTTGAAAATATTACCCGTCTTTGGGTCAGATATTTCAGCCCCGTTAGGGAAAATCCACTAAATAACGAATGGGCTGCCCCACTTAGACATGAGTTTACCAGGGAAAAGCTTCAATCGAGAATCGAAAAGCCAGACCTTCTGATTTGGCTCAAAGCTCTTACATGAAATCATCTAGTCTTGGAGAGCTTTGGTCCTTGCCTTATAGATTCTGGCATTTTCATAAGCACCATTTCTAAGCTCCTCCAACTTAGATAGTTGGAGTTTCTTGGATTTCCCGGCCAACTCAAGGTCCACATTACATTTCTTGATGGCCCAAAATGCTCGGTGTTCAAGTTCTACGGGGTGAGCCATTGGATTTCCACACCTTACCATCCTCAAACAAACGGACCGACTGAGGTCTCCAATCGGGCGTATTTCGTTGTTAGAAATCAGGGTTACAAGTAACCCATTGTCGTAGTTGCGAAACACGTCGATCAGATAAAATTTGTACTGAAACTCCAAGGGAGTCCCAGGTTGAACATAGGGAGGCGACATTTACGTTACGTGAAAACCGTGCTTCATTTTGTTTCTTTTTGGTATTTTAGGGTTTTGATTTTTTTTTTTTGAGTTTTTGAAATAAAAGGCAAGTAGAATGAATCACAAGATAGAAATGGAACAAATATGATATATATATATATCAATTCAATGTCGATTACAATGAACTATAAAACCTTAAAAAGAGAGGGAGGTGAGAGGAAATCTCTCGAATTGGCTATTCGACAAGAAGATGGCACTTGGCGGAAGCTCAGATGAAGGAGGTGAGGAGCAGGACAATGGAGGTGAGATGTAGGAGGACATCGTATTGAGGAAAGCTTCGGCGTGGCTCTGGAATGGAGGTAAGAAGACAGAGGTGATCTGCTACCGGAATGGAGGTGGGAGGATGACTCCAAGGCGACCTATGAATGGGGATGGGAAGTTGGAGGAATATTTGGTGGGGCAGAGGTTCGGTACATTAATAGGTGCCTTGGGAGCTTGAGAACAAGCTCTAATGCAGCGTTGGTAGGCTTACTAGAGCTTGGGAGTAGGTGGGAGTAGAGTAGGTAGAGATGGCTTGGAAGGGAGGGGGTGTAGTTCCTTTTATAGTGGAGAGAAGAGGCTAAAAATGGATTAAAGGACCTTTAGCGACCTCCAAACTGTCACTGGAAACGTTGTTGTAGACAGCTCACATCTGCTCACGCCCTTAGCTAGCTCTGCTAGCTTGCAATGAAGTAGTGATGGCTGTAAGCATCGCTCTAGGTCAGCCCAGCTGTCGCTGAAAGTTGGCCCCAACTGCACTTGCGCCCGTGCTGCGCTGCCTCGCCTATCATGCGCGCTGATCGTGTAGCGCCCTACTGTATGCGTGCTGCCATGCGCTAGTGCTTTGCATGCGCTACCACTGCATGCAGCTAATTTAAGATTGGGAGGGGGCTACGGGGATTCAAACCTGCGCCCCTTCCTTGTGAACCACCACGTCAACCAATGCGCTAGATCTTCCCTTGTGTCACGAGGAGCAGCTTGGTGTAAACGCTTCCCAGACATTGGATCTTGATCCAACGGCTCGAATTCAAGGGCACGGATGAAGAAGCAATTGGGTGGTGCTACTGACCAGTGTTGGGCAGCCTGGATGGCACCACGTGGCTCCATCTAGGCCATCCATCCTCTTCTTGTAGAGGGTGCCATGGTGCTCAGATCGAGATGATTCCCGTGATGCTAAACTACAATCATCGCTCTGGATCCATCCGTACCATCGGATTTTCCATCCGAAACCCGTATGGATGTCACATTGCTCCCTGGCCATATAAAATGAAGGAATTAATATACAAAATATACAACTATCCTAAATGCCATGCAATGGATGTTATGCAATATTTATAACATGATATGCAATGCTAAGCCTACGAACTATCATAAATAAGAAATTTATCATGAATTTTTCTGTGTTCGTTAGGGATCAACCAAGAGAGGCTAAGGAGAAGCCTTCTTGGCTGTCCACTAAAGAGAGGAGGATGGGTGTGTGCACCTAAGTGGAGAGAGGAGTGTGTTGCACCCCTTCTCTACCAATGGCCGTCCTTGAGAAGACCTTGAGGGGGGTCTTCTCTATGGTCGTCTAAGAGGAAGAGAAAATGGGGGTGTGGACCCTCTATGGTGGAAGATAAGGGCACACCCACAAGAAGAAAGGAGAAGGTGTTGCACCCTTATGCTCTTCTTCTTCTTGCTACCCTTGAAGAAGATTTGAGGAGAGCTTCTTCCTAGCCGTCCATGGAGAGATCCTTGGAGGAGGACGACCTTGAGAGGGAGGGGAGGAGGTGTGGTTGCATGTTTTTGGTGGAGGAGAATGGGAGAGTGGGATTGCAATTTCGTGGCTCTGTCTTTGTCCTTATGGGAAGGCTCCATTTGGTTGCCACTTTTGGTGGCTCCAAAAATAGCTAATGGCACCTTTTTAGGATCTAGGTTTGACAAAAGTTTTTAGGGTTTCCAAAAGAGTGTGCATGGGTTTTGTAGGGGTAGAATAGGAAGGTGTGTGTGTGTGTGGGGGTGTATATTTTTTGTAGGGCTTGGTTGTGGGTTTTGGTAGGATTAGGTGCCAAATAGGTTGGGTCAATCTAGATTAGGTGGGTATGGACCTAATTAGGCTTAGGAAAGTCTAATTGGATAGGAGTGATCCTAATTGGGTCTAGGTTAAGTCTAATTGGATCTGTGCATGTGATTAGGCTAGGGTAACCCTAATAGGTATGAGTCAATTAGATCCTGGGTGGATCTAATTGGGCTCAGGTGCACCCAATCAACTGTAGATGCACCTAATTAGGTATGGGATGGTTCAATTGGGTTACGGATAGGATAAGTAGGGCCATGGATAGTGGACTATGCTTAAGAGGTCTCTAATTAGGTTTCCTAGGGTGTCTGGTGTGGTTCCTAAGTCAAAATAGGCAACCTAGGGCTTCCAACACCAAAATCAGGAACTAGAGAGCAGTATCAGATGTCCATAATATTGGTTAGACATCTTATATTATAAAATTGGACATCTAGACATTAAATTAGACATCCAATTCTATGTCAGAATGAGTTCTACCTTCCTGGATTGTTATTCTTCATAAATCAGATGTCTGGCCAGATGTCTGGATGTCTTAAAAGGTGTTGGAGAGTGGGTTTTAGTTCCTAAGTGTTTGGGAGAGGGATAGGGTGGATAAGAACATGGATAGTGCTATGCATGTTCTTATCCACCCTAATCCATGTTTGGGTTTTGAGGTAAGGTGTCCTAATGGAGGTGGTTTTGGGTTTGGGAAGGCTGTCCTAGGGTTTCTAAGGGTCGGGATAAGGCTATCCTCCTCACTCCTCTTATCTGGATCAGTCTTCTTCTTCCTTTATTGCTTTATTCCACTATCTCTTGCATCCTGGATTATTATCTGCAAATAGTAATTAAAACCATTAACTAGTAGGATATCTCATCTTATTCTGAATAGACTGATGCAATGCAAGATAGGCAAGATATGAGTGCAATATCCACAATTTAAGCTAGGTTCAGACATTATTTACGTTGATTAGGACCCATGATTGCTGTGCAATCAATAAGGAGTAGAGATTTGGTGCGATACCTCACATTTTTCCATCAGTGATCTGAACTAAGCATTCTCGAAATGGGTCCCTCCATCAGAGATAATGGCACATGGAATCCCGAACCAAGAAAAGATTTTCTGATGAATGAATTTGATTAACACCTTATGATCGTTGTTTTGGGTCAGGATGGCTTCGATCCATTTGGACACATAGTCAACAGCAAGAAGAATGTACTCAAAGCCATCTGAGAAAGGGAAGGGTCCCATGAAATCAATCCCCAAGATATCAAAGATTTCGCATACGAGAATAGGCTGTAAAGGCATCATATCACGGTGGCTCATGTTGCCCAAGGTCTGGCAACGAGTGCATGCCTTACAGTGATCGTAAGCATCCTTGAAAATCGTGGGCCAATGAAAGTCGCACTGGAGGACTTTTGTTGTGGTTTTATGTCTGGAGAAGTGTCTGCTACAGGCCTGGTCATGGCAGAAGGACAAAATTTCCTAAATTTCTGCTTCTAAGATGCACTGTCTAATAATCTGATCAGCACCAATGCGGAAGAGGTACGGGTCTTCCTAGATGTAGTACTTGGCATTGGAAAGCAATTTGTCTTTCCTGGACTTCTGCCAATTAGACAGGATCTGATGCAATGCCATGTAGTTTACCAAATCATCAAACCAAGGAAGTCCTTCACTAATAGTTAGGAGGTGCTCATTAGGAAAGTGTTCAGTGATGGGTCCGGATGGGTCGATAATGGCAGAAGGAAGGCAGGATAAGTGGTCAGCTACCACATTCTGCTTTCCCGCTTTATCACAAATCTCGAGATCAAAATCTTGTAACAGCAAGATCCAGCGGATCAGTTGAGGTTTCATGTCCTTCTTTGCAAGGGGGTGACTGACTATAGTGTGATCTTAGTATATGATAGCACGGGAACCCAAAAGATATGATCTGAATTTCTCCAGGGCAAATACTACGGCTAGAAGCTCTTTCTCAGTAACTGTGTTGTTACGCTGAGCCTCGTCAAGTGTCTTGCTAGCGTAGTAGATGAGCACAGGTTTCCCATCTATTTTTTGCCCAAGTATCGCACCCACGGCATAATCAGATGCATCGCACATGATCTCAAAGGGCTGAGACTAATCGAGGGATTGTAGGATAGGTGCTTGGGTAAATCGATCATGCAGGATCTCAAACGCTTGAGTGCACTCTTTGGTGATTTCAAAGGAGACATCCTTAGATAGAAGATTAGTCAGGGGGCGTGTGATTTTCGAGAAATCAGGAATGAATCAACGGTAAAAGCCGATGTGCCGTAGAAAGGATCGGATGTCCTTGACCAAGCTAGGCATAGGGAGTTTGGAAATCAGATTCACCTTGGCTCGATCAACTTGGATGCTTTTTTCAGAGATGAGATGTCCCAGGACAATTCCCTCAGGTACCATGAAGTGGCTCTTTTCCCAGGAAAGAACCAAGTTCACGTCGATGCACCACCTGAGGATTTGGACCAAGTGTAGGAGGCAATCATCAAATGATTCTCCAAATACCAAGAAGTCATCCATGAAGACTTCACGATATTCACCTACCATATCTGATAATATGGCAAGCATGCACCGCTGAAAAGTAGCAGGTGCATTGCAGAGATCGAACGACATCCTTCAGAATGCATATGTTTCGAAGGGGTAGGTGAAGGTGGTCTTCTCTTGGTCCTCTGGATGGATTGCGACTTGGTTATAACCAGAGTACCCATCGAAAAAGTAGAATAATCAATTTCCCTCCAGTTTCTAGAGGATCTGATCAATGAATGGTAGTGGGAAATGATCTTCTTTGTGGAGGAATTGAGTCTTCTGTAATCAATGCATACTCTCCACGAGTTCACTATATGGGCCAGTATGGTTTCTCCAATTTCAAGCATGATCACAGTGACTCCTACCTTCTTAGGCACAACTTGGATTGGACTTACCCACCGACTGTCGGAGATCGGGTAGATGATCCCTGCATCTAACCACTTGATGATCTCCTTTTCCACGACATCCTGTAGGGTTGGATTTAGGCGTCTGCATTTCACAGGATGGTCTTGTGCCCTCTTCAGTATAGATGTGATGTGTACAATATGAGGGGCTAATGCCAGTCAGATCATCGAGAGTCCATCCAATGGCTCTCCGATGCTGCTGGAGAATAGAAATCAGGCATGTTTCCTAATCAGGTGTGGGTCGGGAGTTGATAATCAAAGGAAACGTCTGATTGGAACCAAAAAAGATGTATTTGAGATGGTCAGGGAGGGGTTTCAATTCCATAACAGGATTATCAACAGCAGCAGGTGGTTCAAGGTGGGTGTCAGGAGCAAAGGAAGGAGCTATGTGTGTGTCTAGGTTATGTTTAGGCTCCTCAAATTGTGGTTGATCAGAAATATTCGGGTTTTCCTCGATACATAGATCGTCAATCACGGCCTCGATATCACAAATTTGTTCTATAACCTTGAAATTAATTCCTTGTTGGTCCTTAAAGATGTCGATCTTCAGCGTCTTGCTCCCAAATTTAACTCAATTTGGCCCTCGTCACAAATAGTATTGGCCCTAGCAATGGCCAGAAAGGGTCTCCCTAGTATGATCGGTGTATTTTTTAAGTTCTCAGTGGCATCCATGTCTAATACAGTGAAATCCACAGGAAAATAGAAATCGTCTACCCTAACTATGACATCCTCGAGAATTCCTTTTGGTGACTTAATAGATTGATTTGCTAACTGCAAAGTCATCCCTGTCGGTCTAAGCTCAAATTCCTCGAAGTAGTCTAGTAGGGATGTAGGTATCAAATTTATGGAAGCTCCTAGGTCTAGTAATGCTCTGTCAAACTGTATATCACTGATAGCACAAGAGATCAGAGGGGAGCCTGGATCTTTTGCCTTAGGCGGGAGTTTGCTCAAGATGACGAAGCTAGCTTGCTCCGAAAATATGATTGGGTTCCCACCTTTGGTTCGCGGCTTACGCTTAAAAGTACACACGTCTTTCAAGAATCGTGCATAAGCTGGTACGTGACGTATCGCATCCATCAATGGGATGTTTATATGGAGCTTCTCAAAGAGCTTAAACAAGTCCTACTTAGGTGCCATGGGTTTGGCTATCCTTTTTCCCTTTGTCAGGGCCTCGGGAAATGGAACCTTAGATGGTTCCTCTAGAATTGGCTCAAGATCTTTATCAAGGATGGGTGTCCTGGATGACCAATCTAGGGTTACGGTTTATGGTCTTAGGCTTGTTGTAGCTAGGAAAGGGTGGGTCTTGTGTTGCTTTGCCACTATGAGTGGTGACAGAATTTAATCCTGCTTGACTTTGGTTTAGGTTGGGCAAAATAGGTGTTTGCTGCTGAAATCCTGAGTATGAAGTTGAAGCATCCATCCCGTCAGATGTTGGAGTAGAAGGGGCCTAATAAACAAAGTGAGCTTGGCTCTAATTTGGGTTCATAACGCACCTCTGGTTCAGCACGTTATTCGGGTTTGGAAGAGGCTGGGAAGGAAGTGCGTAGGCAGGAGAGCACTTCCCAGCTGGGCAAATTGATTTCGTCCAGAGATCTCTTCTTTGTGTCATTTTTGTATGTCAACCAAGGTCTGGAGAATCAAAGATGTATGATCTTCCTTAGGTGGTCCAGGTTGGAAATTTTGAGTGGGCCTTGATTGGGTGGGTTGATAAGGACGCGGAGCCTGTGGTCGGGGTTGGAATTGAGGTCTTAAATTTAGGTTAGTTCCCGACCACGAAAAATTAGGATGATTATGCCATCCAGAGTTGCAAGTGTTGGAGAAAGGATTATTTTGGATGGCGTAAAAATCCTCGTAGGTCTGAGGAGCTCCGAGATAATTAGGGTGCGGGGGTTTAGAGTTCCCTCAACTGAGGTGGGCTGACCCAGAGTTGCCTTCGAAGCCATAATCAGATCGGGGTGGATATGCATCCATCCTCAGGGAGTGGTAGATGTTGTGCGTAGCGTCCCTTCCTGTGGGTTGGTGTGCATATGTGCTTTGAGGTACAGAGGTGGATTTGTGTTGATGACGAGTGATGTCATCCACCGTCTTCTCGATAATGGTGGCCTTATCCAATTGACTGGCTACCAACTCCAGATCAACGGATGTGGAAAGGCCTCGAGATTCATGTACCCCCTGATTATTTGTCAATGCGCTGGTGGACGTTCAGTCATACGCACACAATGACTCATTGGTCAGAGAGTTCTCGCACAAGTTCTCGAGAATTTCCCAGATTGTGTCCTCATGTTGACCCATGATGGTACCACCACAGGTTGCATTGACAAAGAGCTTGATATCTTCATGGAGTCTGTGGTAAAAGGATTGGACTTGTTCCCACTTCAGAACTCCATGATGGGGGCACTTACGCTTGAGATCCAGAAAACAATCCCATGCCTTGTGTAGAGATTCTCCCACTCCTTGGGAGAAGTGCATGATTTGGTGCCGCATCGTGTTTGTACGACCAATGGGGTAGAATTTTTGCAGGAAGGTGGTTTGAAGTTCTCCCCATGTGTTGATCGTGTGTGGTTGAGTCTGAAACCAATGAGCGGCTTTGTTAGCCAGGGAGAATGAGAAGAGTTTTAAGAGTAATCGCTCCCGATTCTGCACATTTGCCCCAAAGATGTGGGCCAGATGTTTTAGGTTTTTGATGTGCTGGAAAGGATCCTCGGAGTTCAAGCGATGAAATGTTGGGGTCATATGAAGCATAATAGGCTTAAGATCTACCTCATGTCCTCCCACGGGAATGTGGATTCCAGGTTCGATCTCCATCGCTGTGGGATTATAGTGATCTCGCATTTGAGGATGCGGTGGTGTATTGATGATGGCATTGATTCGATTTTGGAAATCATGGAATTGTTACTCAAGGTTAGGTTGATCTTCTTGGTGATCCATGCTGATGAAGGGGAAGTAGGTTTTGAATAAGAGGATATGTCAATGTGATCAAGTTGTTGCACAAGCACGGATGTCGAGGCTCGACCTCAACGAGAGTGAATAGCTAATGTAGTCCTCAAGGATGGTCTTAAGGACCTCCACCCGACCATGCACCGATGGATTAGATGAGGGATAGTAGGTGAGGGACCCAATCAAGACACCCAAAAATTTTGGATGACTATAGAGGTTCGAGGCGAATGATACCCCTTAGTCAGAAAGTCATCCACCTGAGAATTACCTGGATAGCCAAAGAGGGAGAGTCCTGTGAAGACCCCTACACGGTAGAACACCCCCACGAGTTATCGGGTTCCCACCACCCGACCTCTCTTGTCATTGATGATCCAAGTAGACCAGAATAGGGACTTGACCTCTTAGGTCTCCCAGTTTGAAATTAAGAGCAAGGTGCTTATGATTTTAGTTGAACTTTAAGATGTTTTTTGTGCAAAGTGACCTAATTTGAAGATTGGTTGACCCAACAAGGTGGGTCAACTTCTCCCGTTTTGTCCTTTGAAAAATTTAGGTCCCTCTTTTATTGTTCAAATGAAATTAAGAGTTTGTTTTTAGGGTTTGTTTGAATAGATCAATTCAACCAAGGCTTAGGCACACACTATTTGCGAAGATTAGTTCTTGATTAAACAAGTGTATCTCTAAAACCCAAAACTGGAAACCCTAATTGGCTCTGATTGGTCCAATTCAATTTTGTCCAAATGTGGTACCTAAGGCTCAAGCAAGAAGTTGATAGCCTTAGATACCTTAAGCTCTAAGTAGGTGCACAAATCAAGGTTTGGATGTTTCTTTGGAATGTATCAAATCATTCAACTTGATGATTTGTCTAAGAATAGAATGCAATTAGCCCTAATTGATTTTTTCCTTTTTCTTTTAGCTTTTCAGAATCGGGGGTTTAGGAGAGATTGGATTTGTGTTTTACCTTCCCCTGAAGTGGCTGATGTGTGATTGATCTTCCTCAATGAATCCCCTGAAATAGATCAAAGTCAAAAGAGATATAGCAAGTTAGTACCAAATCTGATATTGCAATCAAGAGATCTAAATTGCATGTTGCTCCTCAGCAATGATGCCAAAATGTTATTTGCTCTGAATCAAGTTTTAAAATCAATGCATTGCAGTATAGTTCGAAACAATGTGAAAAATAGATATGATTTGTAGCTCGAATAACAGAATGAAGTCCGATGTCGAACACAGGAAGCAATTGGGAAAAATATTTCTCAAGATTGTAATTCAACACAAATATATAATCAATAGAATTCCAAGCAAATATGAATGAATGTGAATATCAGATAATGCAAAAAGAATGGGATAAAATGATGATTTGAATCGCCAATTACCCCTCACAATTTATATCAAATAACTCAATAGCACTAAGTAATTAAATGCCATGTAATATAAGCGCACAGTGCACTTCAAATGATGCTCAGAAGTCAGTTTAGCTTGGTCAGACAACTTAAATCACTAGCTGCTACAGTGCCTGGAGGACACCCTTCCTCTTCTCTACTTCTTTTCTGTGCCCCTTCTCTTTTGTAGCTACTCTTTCTTTCCTTCTTCTTCTAGCTATGCCTTCTCTCTTCTTCCTCTACTACTCAGGCTTCCTTTCCTTCTTCCTTCTTTAAGCGCAAGGGGGAGGTTCCTTAAATGGTTAAGTGTCTGCTATTTATCTTAAGAGGAAAACCCCCTGCCCCCGCATGCTTTCCTCTCCTTCCCTCTCAGGACCTCAGGTTATCGGGTATTCAGGTAGAGCACACCCGGGACCAGGCTCATCGGCATGGGTGGTGAGCGAGGAGTGCTTAGGTTAGGTGGGGTATCGGGTCGGCTAGACTCGTGTACAAGGTCTCGTGGGCGAGGCACGTGATGGGTGCGGGGACCTCACCCCCTGTGAATTGAGGCGATAAGGCTATGTGACGTTTTCAATTTATGCAAGCGTAGGGTCTTGTCAGCTTCCGTGGTGGGACTATCCCACCTCCTTTCCTTCGCGTGTAGCTGCAGTTGCTGCTTCATGTGATTATAGTTAAAGCCCCATCAAAGAGCCAAATTGGCCCTTGGCTCGTGATCCTGTAGATGCTCCGCTGTGCCTGGGACTTCGCCTGGGGTCTACAGATGCTAGAGCAAGGCTTCCAGCTTTGCTCGAAGCTTCGTCAGTGGTGGCGATGACCTGCTACCTGAAATGAAGAACATGGCCTCTCAGCCTTATTAAATAGATTCAGGAATTTTGCAGGGATGTGGCGAGCTACAAAGGTGGTCATAGGTGGCTGGCGAAGGTGGAAATGAAGGTCTGGAGGTGGGTTGCCCGGAGAGGAGGTGGAGCGAGTAGGAGGCCTAGAAAGGTTAGGGTTTTTAGTCTAGGGGCCACTGCGAAGGTTTTGGCGATGTTGGAAAGGTATTTGGGAAGTGGAGTGGGCGAAGGTCTAGTCGGAGCGAAGGAAGGTGAAGGTGGTCGGTGTGATACGACGATTGAAATGAAGTGTGGTTGGTGTGTAAATGAAGTAGAGGAGTTAAGGAACTTATCTAGGTGATTGGTGGATGAAGAGGGGCAGAGGTGACGCTAGTTGCGGTATGGCTGGCACCGAAGACGAAGGTGACTCCGGTGGGGGAAGAACGGCGACGATGAAGGAGATAGAAGTGCCCGCTGGTATGGCGCAACGCGGAGGAGGATGACGGAGGCAAATCCATCATTGGTATTTCGAGCGGATGAGGAATGAGGATGGAAGAGGTCATCGAAGCTCAAGGAGCCTTTCGACTGGAAGAGGGAGGAGGATTGTGGGGAGTTTCCGACCAAAATCGAGCTTGAGAAGTTCAACCTGATCAGGGGGTCCTTTTATAGGCCTTTGGAGGGAGTTTTGAGCTTGGGAAGCTTGGAAGCAAGCTTCCCAAGCTTGGAAAGCTCGTCAAAGTAGGAATTCTCTAGGATACCCTAATCTCTCATGCATTCACATGAGAGATAGGGAAGGTTTTAGGGCATGGGATTTGGCTCAAAAGGAAGAGAATTCCTTGACAAACTTCCCTTTGAAATCTAAGAGGGATTCGTCAAGGAATCAAGGAGAACTTGGCAAATTTAGGTCACCGGAGTTTGTAGGAATAGGATTCATGGCAGTAGGGACCAATTTGAATAAAATGATGATAAAGATAGGGGCCTTTTTGTAAGGATTTTGAAAGTTAAGGGCATATGTGTGATATAAAAGAATTAGACATGACCAAATTGCAAACATGGTCAAGACAGTCTCAAATTGGGCCTAAATTTTGGTAAAAACCTAATTTGGACCTAAGGAATCCATTGGTGAAGTTGGATCTTGGTTTTGATCTAGTTTGATTGGGTAATTTATGCAGAAGCCTAAATTAGGGTAAGTATCAGTCTAAGACTCGATTTTGGGTTAAGATGGGTTCTAATGGTCAAATTGAAGATACCAAACTCTAGAGAATATTTTTATATTATTTTTAGAGGATTTAGGTGAATTTCATCTTGACCAGACCCTCATTTAATTAGATGAGTCTGTTTTAGGATTTCAGAAGTCATTTAATTCTCAAAACACGCGAAAACTCTTTTCTGTCCATATTAACCCACTTGTTGGATATTTAAGATCATTTGACCCCTAATTACCCCCTGGGAAAACCCACGGTTATTCTGCATTCAAGATATGATAGTAAAATTACATTTTTAACCCTGTTTTCTTATCTTTCTCTTAGAATGATTATGTAATGAACTATGGCTCTTTGGCAGGTATGCAAGAGCATTTATTCCTTGATAATGACTAAATTGAGTTAGTTATGGCTCATGATGTTGCTCCCATCAATCTAGCTAGAATAAGTTGGGTCCAACTGGTATGAGCTGGATCTAGCCATGATCCAACTGATATGGGCTTCTCCTTCATCTTCTGCCTTCTAGAGTGCCAAGGCTTGTGAGATCTGATTATCTGCCTATCCTAGACACTCAGGTAAACGCATAAAAAACACAATAAAATGCAATGAATGCCTATTCTATGTAAATGCCTAAATGCAGCTCAAAATTCATTTGCGGAGTTAAAACCCTAAGAGCTAGATCAATTTTAGAGCATAAGAATGATGATAAATTGGCATTTATCACACCCCCATGCATATCTTTTGCTAGTCTCTTAGAAAAACTATTTTCACAAAATGATTTTTTTTAGGAAAGACTATTTTTTTTTACTTTTGAGGATAAGGAGATTACAGGACTTTGGTTGATTGAAAACATAAAAGGAATGGGATTTGTTAAAGATAAAACATCTAGATTCATCTTTATATCCAAAAATTAAATGAATTGGGATCAATGTATCCTTTAAAAATTCACAAGTTAACTCCTTGTTAATTCAAATAACCTAAAATTAATTTGTAGTTAGGATTTCCTTGGGTCTTGAATCTAACTCGCAACTTGCATAATCTTTTAAACCTTGTGTCGGTGCTTTGTGAATGCCAACATTTAAAGGTTGTGTTTTTAAAGCTTTTTTCTTGTCTCCCCCATGCCTTTTCCTAGCTTAGTACTAGAACAGATGTGTCAGGATCATCATTCCCATTACCAATCTTCGAGGGGGCTCTGCTACCAGCACTTCAAGATAGTACTGTCCAATACACCACTCAGGAGCTCACAATGGCAAAACGCAATGCTGTGTAAAGGGGTGCTCCAAGCAATCTAACAATTAGATCTGCATCCTAATCCCTAGTTTGTTAAAGATTAAATCCCATCATACCTTAAAATGAAATTTTCAACCTTAGTCCTAATTTTTAAAGTTTTCCTCAAAACGTTTTACAATTTTTCTATTTCTTTGGGTATGCATGCCAAAACTGAAATGAATATTTGAATGTTTTTAGGTTTTGAAAATCTTAAATCGATTATCAAAATTTTGAAAAACATCCCCCATGCTTACGATATGCAATGTCTGCATGCATTAGGAAGGAAAAGAGATCACCTTAGTGATAAGCAATTGGATTTAGGTTGGGCAAAACCTATGAAAAGAAAGATAAAAGGAAAGAAGTAAAAATGATGGGTTACCTCTCATCCAGTGCTATCTTTTATGTCATTTAGCCGAGAGTGAAGTGATGCACGGAAGATGGACAGTTATGTAGAACATTAGACACATGAATGCCCTTATGAAAAAGGTCGTCCCCTGGATCCCCTAAAAGATTATTGGTAAAAACATTGTGATCAAAATAAGATGGAAAAATGGAAGGATGACCTGAGTCTAGCCAAGGTTTGTGTTCATGATGAAATCCAAACTTGGGTTGGTCGGGTGGTAGGTCCAAGTTTAAGGGAGTGGGAGAAAAATAGTGCGATGAAGGGTGGGTGAAGTTAGTGTGGGATGGTCTAGTGGGGAATCAGGAAGAGATTGTGAGTGAAGACAAGTCTCCAAGTTGGTGATTTTGCCGACCACTGATTTAGAGTTAGAATCCTAGAAAAAGTTGTGGTTGGGAAGGTGTTGTCAACGTTTTTGTGCGGATTTAAAGCGTATTATGTTGTAGTATAACCGACAAAACGTTCGAACAAATACAAAGTTTTTATTACTCGAAGACCGGAGTATCCGAGGTCGAACACAGGGAGCAAATGGAACTTACCACTAAATCAAAATGTAATTGAACACTCTAATTTACTCAAAATATCAATTCAGGTATGAATGTATGCGATTAAAAGGAGTTAGGGCAAAAAAATATGAAATTGGACGTCTGATCGTGTGATCAGACGTCTTAAAAGCATTTCTCCTTTTCTTCTTGATTATTCTTCTTCTTCTTCTGCTGCAGTCTTTTCTCTTTCTTTTCTTCTTCTGATCTCTGCAAAGTCTTCACTTGGCTTCTCTGTGCCTTTGCTTCTGGCTTGCTCTTTTCTTTCTTCCCCTGCGAAGGCGTCTTTCTTGCTTCTTCTTCTCTGCCTTGTTTCTTCCTCTTCTATTCTTCTCTGCCATTCCTTCTTCTTTCTTTCTTTTCCTTCTCGCGGCCAAGTCCTTCTCCTCCTGCGTTCAGCCTGCCTGCACAGGAGCAAAACCAAACCCTTCTCCCTCTACCCGCGCATCTCTCTCTCTCAAGCAATTCACTCAAACCGCTCTCCCAGTGCCACAGCCATAATCGGGTCGGATCGTACCCGGGACCAGGCGCACCTGCAGGTGTGTGATGCGCGAGGAGTGCGTAGGTCTAGGTCGGGTTGGATTCGCCAGGTCCGCGTGGTCAGGACGCGGATGAGGCGGGTGTGGGATCAGTGAGGGACCTCACCCCTGTGCTTACTGAGGCGATAAGAGTAAAACACAAAAACAACTTATATGGTACCTGAGGGTTGCAATCCCACGATGTGGAACTATCTGGTCTCGCCTTCACGCACGCCTGCAGAAGCCTCGTCATGCGATTGCCCCGCAGCTGCTGGCTCTACTAGCGCTCCTTGGCTGGACTCGTGCACCTTGCGACACTCGCGCTAGTATGCAGCACCTGGTGCCTGGAAGACCGGGTGCCTGGAGCTTCGTGGGAGCTTCATCAGAGGTCGTCCATGGCGGCAGCGGCTCAAACCCTGTCATACACAAAACGCGCCTCTCGGCCCAATCAGAATAGCTAGAGACCTTCGCCGTGGCACGGCGAAGGCGGTGGGCAGTGCTGCAGGCCGCAGGTCGGCCTAGGCGTGCGTGCCTAGGTCAACCTGTGGCCGGAGATGGTGGGTTGGTCGGGGGGTGATTGTGGAGGGCTGGAGTGGCAGTGGTAGGGTGGAGTGTGTTCTTGGAGGTGAGGCGGAGCTTTCGAGGTGGTTGGCGAGCCGTGTGGAGGGCTGGAGTGGTGTGGGCGGCTCGCCGGAGTGCGGTCGGAGGCGAAGATGATGGAGGTGGTTAGCGTCTGTCGAAGGTCGATCAAGGGAGATAACAGGGGGAAAAGAGAGAGGAGAGGGTGGAGAACGTATCTGGGGTTGTCTGGAGGGAAGGGAGGGGGCGGAGAGGATGGCTCGTGACTGCCGTCGTCGGGGAAGAAAGACCCTGGGGGAGGAAGCGGCGACGAAGATGAGGTCGGGAGCTTGCGCGCAGGGTACAGCGCGCCGCGGGAGCAAGAGGCGGAGAGGACTCTGCTGCTGGTATGGCAGCAGAGTGACGAGAAGGAGGGAAGGCGGTCGCCGGAGCTTGTGGGTCGTTTGGCCGGAGATGGGAGAGAAGAAATTTGGAGGGGATCTCCATCAAAATCAAGCTTAAGATGAGCGGCCGGGTCCGGGGGGTGTTTTATAGGTGCTGGCCGCTCCTATCAGTGCGTAAAAAACGTGCAATTAGATCAGCCGGCTCGTCGGAGTTGGAAGGAAGAAAGATACCCAAATCTCTCGTGCGTTCGCACGAGAGATTGGGTTCACACTAGCGAATTTGATTGGCTTTAGAAGGAAGGGAATTCCTCAGAGAATCTCCCTTCCATTTCTGGGAGAGAATCTCTGAGGAATTAGAGAGCAATCTCTCTCGAAACTTCGTCGGAGCTCGGTTCTACCCTAGCAATGGCGGCAGGACCGGTTTGCAAAGAAGGCGAAGAACCTAGGGGGCTCTCTGCAAGGATATTCAAAAGATAGGGACCTATTTGTTATTTGGGTGTACTAACTTGCAAAGTAGGTCAAGATGACCTCCCCTTAGGTCCAAATTTTGGTACAAACCTAATTTGGACCTAAAGAATCCAATGGTGAAGTTGGATTTTAGGTTTGACCTCGTTTGACTGGACATTTTGCGTAAAAACCCAAATTAGGTTAATTGAAGAGCTAAGACCCTAATCTAGGTCAAACTAGGTTCCAAAGGCCAAATTAACTGTTCTAAACCCTAGAGGATGTTTTTGTATGATTTTTAGAGGGTTTGCTTGATTTTTATTCTGACCGGAACCTTGTTAATTTAAGCGGGTCTGTTTTAGGGTTACCAAGTGTCATTTAATTCTTAGATTGCACATAAACCCATTTCTGATTAATTCAACCCACTTTTTATCTTATTTGGACCATTTGACCTATGTTTTGCTTCTGAGAAATCCCGTTTATGTACTGCAATGGTAAAATTGCAGTTTTAACCTTTATTTCATGTTTTCTTCTCAGAGCACTTGTTCCTTCAGTTAAGCCTTCTTCTAGGTTATGTAGGAGCTTTTATCTTCTTTATTGGGTCAAAATGAGCTAGTTATGGCTCATGATGAGGCTCTCATCATACCCCCATGCCTAGCTTTTGCTAGTCCCTTAGCAAAATTTCAAAGTTTTAACTTCCATTCTAGACCCAAAGTGTCCTTAGTTATGATAAGTGCTTCTTTTGTGATTAGGTAGGAATGCCGACAATAGGCCTAGAGGTACTCAAGTACCAACCAAAATCTGGACCTGTTCTGCTTTAGCCTCAGTCCTTCGCAAAGGTTTCTACGGCCCACAAAAACTATCCTAGGGTTTGTTGGACTCTGCGGTTAAAGCACCTGTGCTTGAGACATTTTTAGCCTAAGGTCAGTTTGCAGTGCATTTTGTTTTTTGTAAGAGAGAGATAGAGGATTTATTTGTTTGGAGAGCTTTTCTCTCTCTTTTCTGTTTATTTCTAGCTTCGGATTAGCTTCTCAACACGGTCTGTATCGGATTCCTCGTCCCCATCATCAATCCTCAAGGGTCCCTGGCTTTCAAGATTTCGAGATAATCCCGCCCATGGCAACCCCCGGAACCCTGGCTTTCGAGATTTCGAGATAATCCCGCCCATGGCGTTCCGTGGCCGAATTCAGACCCTGGCGATCGACATTTCGTGATAATGCCACCCATGGTATCTGAACCAGCAGAGTGCTTACATGCCCCCAGTAGGATATTTAAATATCCTAAGAGACAAGCACCGAGGAGACGATATGTTGTTACGCATCTTCGAGGGGAATTTCCCGCCTCTCCGCGCTGGGAACTTGTCCAAATCAACTTGTGTTGATTGGCCGCTCCTAATCTAGGTGACTTTTTCAGAACATTAAACGCTCTTGCGTGTTTTGAATATTTATGCGCACTGAACCAGACTGTGTGTGAATTTGGGTGCTTAGGTTACCGAATCCCGCAAACCGGAGGTCAGTTAACGAGGTCGAATACTTCCTAAGCCTTAGACCTAATTCTTAAGCTTCGCATTTTCCTCAACCTCTTGAGGATTATCCAGATTTTAACGGATACGTGAATTTTTAAGCTAAAAATCTAGCCCAAGAGGCCTAAGACCAGCGTTCCCGCTAATCTCTTGTTATGTCTCCATAGCACTTTTCTGTTCCCATTTTTTTTTTTTTTCTAGAACTTCAGTTAACCCCTTAACCTTTTACTAATGACTATTTCTTTTCATTTTCATTTTGCTCCTTTTTGTCATTTTTCTTTCTTTTCCTCCTCTCATTTGTATGACCCTGAATTGTTCCTCCCCTCTATCAAGTCTT
Source organism: Thalassia testudinum (assembly GCA_037157565.1). Taxonomy (NCBI): domain Eukaryota; kingdom Viridiplantae; phylum Streptophyta; class Magnoliopsida; order Alismatales; family Hydrocharitaceae; genus Thalassia; species Thalassia testudinum. Next base: position 200,914,314 of record JAZHRO010000031.1, read on the forward strand.
TTTTTTTTTTACGTGAAACCCTTTCTTGATATGAATTTTCTGACATTTTGCACTTTCATACCCCCCCATGCCTAAGATTTGCAATGTCCCCATTGTAAATTAGGTGGGTTCGAATTCAACTTAGTTCATGTATTAGGATAGGTGTGTGGTGAGTGAATGGGTCGAAGCGACTTGTTGCGAACGATTTCTAATCTCGGGTAGGTATACCTGAGGTGAAGTCGGCTGTTCTAATGGATGAACCCTAAAGTGCAATATGAGTTCCGCATAGCGATGTCAGAAACGGTTTCAGGTTTTTCAAAGAATGACGGGTTGCCTCCCGTTAAGCGCTGAGTTTTACGCCATCGGCTGGGCGCAATGAGCTCAAGAGGAAAGGAGGGTAAAGGATGACTCAGTCAGATCTATATCGGTCATGTCAATGAACGGCTTGAGTCTCTGCCCGTTCACTACAAAGGGTTCAGAATCGTGGCTGAGTGGGCTGATTTCAATAGCTCCATTTCCGAAGATTTGGCGGACTAGGTAGGGTCCGACCCACTTGGATCTTAGCTTTCCTGGGAATAGTTTGAGTCGAGCATCAAAGAGTAAAACTTTTTGACCAGGATGAAAGACCTTTCTAGAAATGTGTTTGTCGTGAAAAGCTTTAACCCGTTCTTTGTAAATTCGCGAGTTCTCATACGCGTCGTGGCGTAATTCATCGATCTCGCTCATTTGAAATCTTCTGTGGGTTCCAACCTTAGAAAGGTCGAGATTACAGGTCCGTACTGCCCAATAGGCTTTATGCTCCAATTCGACGGGGAGGTGACATGCCTTCCCGTACACTAGTCTGAAGGGAGACATTCCTAATTGGGTCTTGTGGGCGGTCCTATAGGCCCACAATGCTTCCGGAAGCCGAGAAGACCAATCTTTTCTATCAGGTCGAACAGTAACCTGAAGGATCTTCTTGATCTCTCGGTTAGATAGCTCAGCTAGACCATTAGTTTGGGGGTGGTAAGGAGTAGAGATTCGGTGTGACACCCCGTATTTGATCATCAGTGACCTGAACTGAGCGTTCGTAAAATGGGTCCCTCCGTCGGAAATTATAGCACGCGGAATCCTGAACCTTGAGAAAATGTTTTGATGAAGGAATTTTATAACGACTTTATGATTGTTGGTTCAGGTCGGAATGGCTTCTATCCACTTGGAAACATAATCAACTGCGAGTAAAATGTATTCGAAGCCATCCGAGGTAGGAAAGGGTCCCATGAAATCAATCCCCCAAATATCAAAAATTTCGCATACCAAGATTGGCTGTAGAGGCATCATGTCTCTATGGCTCATGTTGCCTAGAGTCTGGCAACGGGAACATGCCTTACAGTGATTGTATGCATCTTTGAAAATTGTGGGCCAGTAGAAACCACACTGGAGGACTTTCGATGCGATTTTATGTCCCAAAAAATGTCCACCGCATGCCTGGTCATGGCAGAATGAGAGTATGTCTTTGATTTCCACTTCCGTGACGCATCGTCGGATTATCTGATCAGCACCAATGCGGAAGAGATACGGGTCTTCCCATAGGTAATACTTGGCATCGGAACGCAATTTGTCCTTTTTGGCCTTCGACCAATCGGGCGGAATCTGATGTGATGCCAGGTAATTAACAATATCGGCGAACCATGGAAGACTTGTACTGATAGTCAAGAGGTGCTCATCAGGGAAATGTTCTGTAATAGGTCCGGAAGGATCAATAATTTCAGAAGGAAGGCGGGATAAGTGATCAGCTACCACATTGTGCTTTCCCACCTTGTCGCGAATCTCAAGGTCAAATTCTTGCAACAGCAAGATCCAGCAGATTAATCGAGGTTTCGCGTCCTTCTTGGCCAGGAGATGCCTCACAGCTGTGTGATCCGAGTATATGATAACACGGGAACCCAGAAGGTATGATCTGAATTTTTCCAGGGCAAATACTATGGCCAGCAGCTCTTTCTCAGTAACCGTATAGTTACGCTGAGCCTCATCCAGTGTTTTGCTGGCGTAGTAAATGACCACAGGTTTCCCGTCAATTTTCTGCCCCAAAACCGCTCCTACAGCGAAGTCAGATGCATCGCACATGATCTCAAAGGGTTGAGACCAATCAGGGGACTGTAGGATTGGGGCTTGGGTGACTCGGTCACGTAGGATCTCAAATGCTTGAGTGCATTCCTTGGAAATTCCGAAAGGCACATCCTTGGAAAGCAGATTGGTCAGGGGGCGCGCGATTTTGGAGAAATCAGGGATGAATCGACGGTACAAACCGACGTGCCCCAAAAAAGATCGGATGTCCTTAATCGAGCTAGGCATAGGGAGCTTGGAAATCAGGTTAACCTTAGCTCGATCCACTTGGATGCCTTTCTCTGAGATTAAATGTCCCAGGACAATTCCCTCAGGCACCATGAAATGGCTCTTTTCCCAGGAAAGAACCAAATTTACCTCGATGCACCGCCTGAGTATATGGACCAAGTGTTGGAGGCAATCGTCAAATGATTGTCCAAAAACTGAAAAGTCATCCATGAAGACTTCCAGATAATCACCTACCATATCTGAGAATATGGCAAGCATGCACCGCTGAAAAGTTGCAGGTGCATTGCAGAGACCGAACGGCATCCTTCGAAACGCGTATGTCCCGAAGGGGCAGGTGAATGTGGTCTTTTCTTGGTCCTCTGGATGGATTGCCACCTGATTGTAACCGGAGTACCCGTCAAGAAAGCAGAAGAATCTATTTCCCGCTAGTTTCTCGAGGATCTGATCAATAAACGGTAGTGGGAAATGATCCTTCTTCGTGGAGGAATTTAGTCTTCTGTAATCAATGCAGACTCTCCACGAATTAGCTATTCGGGTAGGAATGACTTCCCCGGTTTCAGTCGTGATGATGGTAAGTCCTGCCTTCTTAGGTACCACTTGTGTTGGACTTACCCAACGACTGTCGGAGATCGGGTAGATGATCCCTGCATCTAACCACTTAATGATCTCCTTTTTCACGACCTCCTGTAGGTTAGGGTTTAGGCGCCTTTGCATTTCTCTTGAAGGTCGTGAGCCTTCTTCTGTGTAGATTCGATGCGTGCAGTATGAAGGGCTTATACCAGTCAAATCATCTAGAGTCCATCCAATGGCTCTACGATGTTGCTGGAGAACAGAAATCAAACGGAGTTCCTGGTCAGGTGTGAGTCGAGAATTGATAATCACAGGAAACGTTTGATTTGAATCCAAAAAGACATATTTTAGATGTTCGGGAAGGGGCTTGAGTTCCATGACAGGATTGTCAGCAGCAGCGGGTGGTTCAGGGTTTGTATCGGGAGCAATGGTAGGAGTCATAGGTGTGTCTAGATCGTGTTCGCACTCCTCTGTTAGCGGTTTTTGATTTTCTAGTGGTTGATCAGGAATAATCAGGTTGTCCTCTATATGCAGTTCATCAACCACGGCTTTGACATCACAAATTTCCTCTATAACCCCGCAATTAATCCCTTGTTGGGCTTTGAAAATGTCAATCTTCAGATTTTGATTCCCAAATTTTAATTCTATCTGGCCCTCTTCGCAGTTTATATTGGCCCTAGCAGTGGCCAAAAAGGGTCTCCCTAATATGATTGGTGTGTCCCTTGGGTTCTTAGGTGCATCCATGTCCAGTACTATGAAGTCCACTGGGAAATAAAAATCTCGTACCCTAACAATGACATCCTCGAGTATTCCTTTGGGTGACTTGATGGATCGATCGGCTAACTGCAATGTCACCTCAGTGGGTTTAAGTTCAGATTCTTCAAGGTGGTCAAGGAGGGATGTAGGTATTAAATTTATGGAGGCACCTAGGTCTAGTAGGGCTCTATCAAGTTGGGTTTCACCAATTTTACAAGAAATCAAGGGGGTTCCTGGGTCTTTAGCCTTGGGTGGGAGTTTGCTCAGGATGACAGAGCTGGCTTGCTCTGATAGTACGATCGGATTCCCATCCTTGGTTCGCGGCTTACGTTTAGGTGTACATATGTCTTTCAAGAATCTTGCGTAAGCCGGTATGTGGCGGATTGCATCCATCAACGGGATGTTTATCTGGACCTGTTCAAAGAGCTTGACCAGATCCTCCTCAGGAGCCACAGGTTTGGTTGTCCTTTTTCCTTTGGTCAAGGCCTCAGGAAATGGGATCCTAGCTGGTTCCTCTAGGATAGGTCCAGGTTCTTGATCTGGGACAGTAGTATCTTGGATGACTACCCTAGGGTCTTGGCGATTATCAGGCTTGGAGTGGTTCAGATAATGTGGGTCTTGTGTTGTTTTACCACTACGTGTTGTTACAGAGTTTAATCCAGCCTGACTTTGGTTTGGGTTAGGTAGGAGAGGTGGCTGCTGCTGAAATTCTGCATAAGATGTAGAAGCCTCCATCCCGTCTGGTGATGGAGTAGCAGGGGCCTGATAAATCAAATGTGCGTGGCCTGGATTTGGATTCATAATGCACCTCTGGGTCGGCACGTTATTTGGGTTGGGCAGAGGTTGCGAAGGAAGGGTGCCAGGTTGGCGAGAATTTGTCATCTGGGCCAGTTGGTTGCGAACCTCTGTGATCTCGTCCTTGTGCTGTTTTTGCATTGCCGCATTCATCTTTTGAATGTCAGCCAGCGTTTGAAGGATAAGAGTCAGTTGATCCTGATTTTGCCCGGATTGGTAGGTGGGATTGGGCCGAGGCTGAGGCGGCTGATATGGACGAGGAGTTTGTGGGCGGGGTTGATATGGTGGTTTTTGAGAATTTCCCGCCCACTGAAAGTTAGGATGATTTCGCCATCCAGGGTTGTAGGTATTGGAGTATGGGTCATTCTGGATGGCGTTGAGGTCCTCGCAGTTCTGAGGAACCTCAGGAAAGTCAGAATACGAGGGTTCAGAGTTCCCCCAACTCGAGTAGAAGGGATCGGAGGTCACTCCGGTCTGGGAGGTAGATGGGGGTGGATAGGGGCCCATCCCCTTGGCAGGTTGGTGATAGATGTTTTGCACTGTTTCCCTTGCCAGAGGAGGTCGTGCAAAAGAGTTTTGTGCAGAGGTGGCTTGCTGCAAATGTCGAGTTAGCTCGTCCACCTTCTTTTCTATGATAGAGACCTTGTCCAACCGACTGGCCATCAATTCCAGGTCAACAGAAGTGGACAGGTCCTGCGTCTCATGTGTCCCTCTTAGATTCGTCGATGCGCGGGCATTCGTCCTGTCGAATAAGCCCAAGGAGTCATTGTTTCTGGAGTTCTCGCACATGTTTTCGAGAATCTCCCATACCGTGTCCTCGTGTTGGCCCATGATGTTTCCTCCACATGTTGCATTGACGATTAGACGAATATCCTCACGGAGTCCCTGGTAAAAAGACTGGACTTGTTCCCACTTAGGAACTCCGTGATGGGGACACTTTCGCATGAGATCTAGGAATCGATCCCAAGCTTCGTGAAGAGGTTCTCCCTGTTGTTGAGTGAAATGAGTGATCTGGTGGCGCAAGGCATTCGTCCGGCCAACAGGGAAGAATTTTTTCAAAAATTCAGACTGTAATTCCTCCCAAGTGTTGATCGGGCGGGTCTGAGTCTGATACCAGTGCGCGGCCTTGTCCAAGAGGGAGAACGAAAACATTTTCATGAGTAGGATATCCCGGTTTTGTACATCTGACCCGAAGGTCTGGGCCAGATGCTTGAGTTGTTTAATGTGTTGGAATGGATCCTCAGAGTTAAGCCCATGGAACTTTGGTATGGCATGAATCATATTGGGCTTTAGATCAGAATCGGGTCCTCCAATTGGGATTCGTACTCGGGGTTCGATTGCCACCGCAGCGGGATTATAGTGATCTCGCATCATAGGTCGCTGTGGTGGGTTTACAAAGTTCTGAAAGAGATCGTTCAAGCGTTGAAGTTGGTGTTCAAGGTTATTCTCCTCTTCAATGGGTTGTGCCATGATGGGAGAAGAAGGAGAATCAGGGTCTGAATCAGATGAAAGATTTATGTGGTGGGGTTGCTGCACAAACAAGGGCGTCGAGGCTTGGCCTCGGCGAGAATGAATTTCTAGAGGAGGTCTTAAAGGTGGTCTTAAGGACCTCCTACCAAACATGCACCGGAAGATGTGATGAGATTAGAAGGTGCTGGACCCAATCAAGACACCCAAGAATTGTTGGGTGACTATAGAGGTTCGGGGCAGATGGACCCCTGGATCAGAAGATCGTCCACCTGAGAAATACCTGGGCAGCCAGAGAGGGAGAGTCCCGCAAAGACCCCTACACGGTAGAGCGTCCCCACGGGTTACAGGGTTTCCCCCACCCGACCTCTCTTGTCACTGCGGTTCCAGGTAGACCAGAATGGGGATCTTGACCTCTTAAGTCTACCTTTTTTATTTTAAGATCAAGGAGCTTAATGTTCCACTTGAACTTTTAAGTATTTTGAGTGCAAAAAGTGACCTAATATTAAGGTTGGTTGACTCGAGGGATCAACTTCACCTCTTGTTCCTTTGAGAGCTTTTAGGTCCTTCCTTTTATGGTTCAAATGGATTATCAGCCTGATTTGCTTAGGGTTCCTCTTGTATAAATCTTTTCAAACACGGTTTAGGCACACTTCTTTTTGGAAAGTTTGTTTCTTTGTTTTAGAGAAGATGTGTCTCTAAAAACCCCAGCTTTGCAATCCTAACTTGGCTCTAATGGGTCCAATTTAGTTGCCATAGAAATTAGCACCTAGGGCTCAATCAAGAAAGTTTTAGCCCTAGTTGCCTTAGTTGGATGACAGACAAAAATATGTTGAAATGAAAATCAGGCAACTTGATGAGTTACTAAATATAAGACAGGTAGCCCTAAGTTGATTTCTCTCCTCTTTTTTTTTTTCTTTTTTTTTTAGATTGTGAGAGGGTTAAGGGAGAGGGCTTATGGAGATTACCTGTTCTAGTCTGTTGTGCAGTTGCTATTCTTTCCTTTTTGTTTTGCTTTCCCTGATTGAACACAACAAAAGAGAAGTTAAGTCAGATATTAGATAGAAAAGTTGTACTCAAAAGCTTTAAAAGTGCCCGTTGCTCCCCGGCAACGGCGCCAAAATGTTGTCAACGTTTTTGTGCGGATTTAAAGCGTATTATGTTGTAGTATAACCGACAAAACGTTCGAACAAATACAAAGTTTTTATTACTCGAAGACCGGAGTATCCGAGGTCGAACATAGGGAGCAAATGGAACTTACCACTAAGTCAAAATGTAATTGAACACTCTAATTTACTCAAAATATCAATTCAGGTATGAATGTATGCGATTAAAAGGAGTTAGGGCAAAAAAATATGAAATTGGACGTCTGATCTTGTGATCAGACGTCTTAAAAGCATTTCTCCTTTTCTTCTCGATTATTCTTCTTCTTCTTCTGCTGCAGTCTTTTCTCTTTCTTTTCTTCTTCTGATCTCTGCAAAGTCTTCACTTGGCTTCTCTGTGCCTTTGCTTCTGGCTTGCTCTTTTCTTTCTTCCCCTGCGAAGGCTTCTTTCTTGCTTCTTCTTCTCTGCCTTGTTTCTTCCTCTTCTATTCTTCTCTGCCATTCCTTCTTCTTTCTTTCTTTTCCTTCTCGCGGCCAAGTCCTTCTCCTCCTGCGTTCAGCCTGCCTGCACAGGAGCAAAACCAAACCCTTCTCCCTCTACCCGCGCATCTCTCTCTCTCAAGCAATTCACTCAAACCGCTCTCCCAGTGCCACAGCCATAATCGGGTCGGATCGTACCCGGGACCAGGCGCACCTGCAGGTGTGTGATGCGCGAGGAGTGCATAGGTCTAGGTCGGGTCGGATTCGCCAGGTCCGCGTGGTCAGGACGCGGACGAGGCGGGTGTGGGATCAGTGAGGGACCTCACCCCTGTGCTTACTGAGGCGATAAGAGTAAAACACAAAAACAACTTATATGGTACCTGAGGGTTGCAATCCCACGATGTGGAACTATCTGGTCTCGCCTTCACGCGCGCCTGCAGAAGCCTCGTCATGCGATTGCCCCGCAGCTGCTGGCTCTACTAGCGCTCCTTGGCTGGACTCGTGCACCTTGCGACACTCGTGCTAGTATGCAGCACCTGGTGCCTGGAAGACCGGGTGCCTGGAGCTTCGTGGGAGCTTCATCAGAGGTCGTCCATGGCGGCAGTGGCTCAAACCCTGTCATACACAAAACGCGCCTCTCGGCCCAATCAGAATAGCTAGAGACCTTCGCCGTGGCACGGCGAAGGCGGTGGGCAGTGCTGCAGGCCGCAGGTCGGCCTAGGCGTGCGTGCCTAGGTCAACCTGTGGCCGGAGATGGTGGGTTGGTCGGGGGGTGATTGTGGAGGGCTGGAGTGGCAGTGGTAGGGTGGAGTGTGTTCCTGGAGGTGAGGCGGAGCTTTCGAGGTGGTTGGCGAGCCGTGTGGAGGGCTGGAGTGGTGTGGGCGGCTCGCCGGAGTGCGGTCGGAGGCGAAGATGATGGAGGTGGTTAGCGTCTGTCGAAGGTCGATCAAGGGAGATAACAGGGGGAAAAGAGAGAGGAGAGGGTGGAGAACGTATCTGGGGTTGTCTGGAGGGAAGGGAGGGGGAGGAGAGGACGGCTCGTGACTGCCATCGTCGGGGAAGAAAGACCCTGGGGGAGGAAGCGGCGACGAAGATGAGGTCGGGAGCTTGCGCGCAGGGTACAGTGCGCCGCGGGAGCAAGAGGCGGAGAGGACTCTGCTGCTGGTATGGCAGCAGAGTGACGAGAAGGAGGGAAGGCGGTCGCCGGAGCTTGTGGGTCGTTTGGCTGGAGATGGGAGAGAAGAAATTTGGAGGGGATCTCCGTCAAAATCAAGCTTAAGATGAGCGGCCGGGTCCGGGGGGTGTTTTATAGGTGCTGGCCGCTCCTATCAGTGCGTAAAAAATGCGCAATTAGATCAGCCGGCTCGCCGGAGTTGGAAGGAAGAAAGATACCCAAATCTCTCGTGCGTTCGCACGAGAGATTGGGTTCACGCCAGCGAATTTGATTGGCTTTAGAAGGAAGGGAATTCCTCAGAGAATCTCCCTTCCATTTCTGGGAGAGAATCTCTGAGGAATTAGAGAGCAATCTCTCTCGAAACTTCGTCGGAGCTCGGTTCTGCCCTAGCAATGGCGGCAGGACCGGTTTGCAAAGAAGGCGAAGAACCTAGGGGGCTCTCTGCAAGGATATTCAAAAGATAGGGACCTATTTGTGATTTGGGTGTACTAACTTGCAAAGTAGGTCAAGATGACCTCCCCTTAGGTCCAAATTTTGGTACAAACCTAATTTGGACCTAAAGAATCCAATGGTGAAGTTGGATTTTAGGTTTGACCTCGTTTGACTGGACATTTTGCGTAAAAACCCAAATTAGGTTAATTGAAGAGCTAAGACCCTAATCTAGGTCAAACTAGGTTCCAAAGGCCAAATTAAGTGTTCTAAACCCTAGAGGATGTTTTTATATGATTTTTAGAGGGTTTGCTTGATTTTTATTCTGACCGGAACCTTGTTAATTTAAGCGGGTCTGTTTTAGGGTTACCAAGTGTCATTTAATTCTTAGATTGCACATAAACCCATTTCTGATTAATTCAACCCACTTTTTATCTTATTTGGACCATTTGACCTATGTTTTGCTTCTGAGAAATCCCGTTTATGTACTGCAATGGTAAAATTGCAGTTTTAACCTTTATTTCATGTTTTCTTCTCAGAGCACTTGTTCCTTCAGTTAAGCCTTCTTCTAGGTTATGTAGGAGCTTTTATCTTCTTTATTGGGTCAAAATGAGCTAGTTATGGCTCATGATGAGGCTCTCATCAGAAGGGTATCCACTAACTTTGTCTCCTCCAAATTAGATATTTTTGTGTTTGAGTCCTCGAAAAAATTATCATTATGGAATCTCCTAGAGGATTTGGAAATATCGAGAGTGATGGCTTGGCTCATGCAAGTGATAGCCATTTTGCCTGTAGTGGCTATTTATATTTGCTTTCACGATGGCCAAAAAGGGTCGTCCAAGAATTATAGGGCATTAATCAGACATTCGGGTACCACAATGTCAAGGACCAGAAGGTCTATAGGGAAGACATAGTTCTAGACTTTGACAAGAACATCCTCAATAATCCCATGGGGTTTGATTCTAGATCGGTCGGCTAATTGTAAGGTAACCACAACAGGTTTGAGATCACTGATCTTAAATTCTTCGAATAAAATCGTGGGAATGATATTGACTGAGGCATCAAGATCGAGAAGGTCACGTTTGAAAGTGGTATCATCAATACTGACTGAAATCAAAGGCGCACCTAGGTCTTTCATCTTAGGAGGTAGCTTGATCTGTATGATAGAGCTTATTATCTCCAAAAGATGCACCTGTCCTAGGTTTTTAGTCTGACTTTTGGGAGTGCCAATATGTTTCAAAAACTTGGCATAGGCAGGTATGTATTTAATTGCATCTAGGAGAGGGATGTTGATCTGAACTTTCCTGAATAAATCCATGAGTTCTTCAGTCATGGGCTCATATTTCTTCTTTCTGTTGGTGGTGGAGTGAAGAGCTTTGGGAAAAGGAATAGGAGTCTTGTCTTGTGATATTGGGTTTTCTTTTTTTTCCTGAGTGGTGTTAGGAGAGTCAACTTACGTAGGTTAAGAGTAGGTTTCATAATTTTGATGTGAAGGCCTAGGATCAATGGTGGTTTTCCCACTCAATTTAACTGCATTCGCAGTTTGGTTATTCCTGGGAGGAGGTTGGGTGGCCTGTTGTTGATGGAAATAGGGTTGGAGCTGAGGTAGACAGTTAATGGGAGGCTGATTAGGTGGTTCTGATTTAGATTTCAACCTTGATATTGGTTCCTTTGACTAACAGGGTTGGGTATGGGATGGGATGGTAAATGTTTTATAGGTCTTTAGGTTGGAGTAACCCCAATCTGATTATTCCAATTTGTAATAGCACAAGTTGCTTCCAACATTTGATTCTTCATTCCCTTCAGGGTTTTCATAACCTGGCCATTGATGTCTTCTTGAGATGGCCGAGGTTGATAAAAAGTTTGATTTGACCCATACCCTCCAAATTGATTTTGCTTTTAGAAAGGAGTTGGATTAGTACAGGAGTGGTTCAAGTAGTTCCTCCAGTTGGAAGAATTTCTAAACTACTCCTCGAGGGTAGAGATATTTTTAGTGGGGCTAGGATTTGGATATGTATAGGATCTTGATGAACCATAAAATCCCTCAAAATACTGATTATGATCAGTAGGGGAAGTATTTAGATTATGCAAATTTTCTCTCTTTAGGATTTTAGGCAAGGTTAGATGTGGAGCTTGTGGAACTTGGGTGTGTGTGATAAGTCTTTCCTCCATCTTCTCTTGATTTATTTGCATCTGGTCGATTCAGCGAGCAATAATTTGGAGATCATCTTGGCTAACAGGGCTAGATTGAGTGTCTATTTCATGAACACCGAACTATGGGCGATTAAATGAGTTTTCACTCATTAAGTCTTAAAATTTAAACCTAGATATGGTGAGTATCTAGGGTCGTCCAAGGAGGCCAAATTGTTAGTCAAAAAGATGGTTCTCTCTCTCACCTCTCAAATCAACAAATATATTTTTGTGATTTTTATTTTCATTGTTTTTAGGTTTTGGAAACAATTGGGTACTTGAAAGCGAAGATTAACTAAACTTATGCTTATCTACTACTCCTAAATATAGGAATAAATCATCTCTTCTAAGCTCACCCTAGGCAAGTGCACCTATGGTAATTAGAAAAGAAGAGTGTGCTTTACAACTACTAGAAAAACATACTACTAGAAAATAAGAAATTGAAGGCAATTGAAAGCTTGTATTACTAGTAGAGTTGATGACAGGTAACTAAATGCTTTTTACAAGAGTAGAAAACACTAGCTAATACAAGAACATAGAAAGATAAAGAAGAAGAAAGGATCGTCTGGTTGAAGTCTTGGATAGCCTTGCTCCAAGTGCGGTTGCTCCCGCACTTGAAAAGGTTTCTCCTTGACTTCTTCAAGTAGTCCTCCTCTAATCTATCCACTAAGGTGGGCATCAACCACCTTGCTCCTCCGCTTTCTTGGCCATCCCTTCAAGTGTGAAGACCATCTCCTTGGCATGGCACAAGGGAGAAGAAGATAGAGAAAGAAGGCACCAAGGGGATGGATAGGTTGCCCCCTTTATCATCTTCTCTTCTTCTTCCTTGGCATGGAATGTAGGTGTTGTAGATGGAACAAAAACTAATGGAGAAGGTGAAGATGTAGTGGTAGTTAAGGGGGGTATTAGTAAGAAGGGAGGGGTGGTGGTTGGTGTGGATAAAATGGATGGCGAGGATAGGTTATGGAGTTGGTTAAGTGATCCAAGGGAGGGGATCATTTGGCGCCAACCCAATGGATGCAAAGGGGGGTGGTTAACTCCCATGGTGCCCTTTGAATTGGTGCCAAAAATGGCTTCTAGAAGGGTGCATGGTTGGCACCATATGATGTAGGGTGTAGGCAGGTTTTGGGCTTTGGTGTAGGGTTGAGATGTAGGGATAAGTTGGCACCAAAAATAGGGTTCTAGAAGGGGGTAATTTGGTGCCAACTTTAGGTGACTCTTGGTGGTAGTTGAGGGGTAAATGGGTGCTTTGTGTTGGCACCAAAATTGAAGTGGGAATAGGTAGCTTAGGTGGACTAGGTTTAGGGTTATTTGGTGGAGCTTAGATTAGGTGGGCTAGGGTTATGATTGGATGCCATGGAGGTGGACTTAGCTAGCTAGCTTAGCTAGTAGATGAATGGAACAGGAGGCAGAGGGAGCTAGGGTTCTGGAGGAGAGGATCTAGAGAGAGATGCATTGAAGCTGATGTTTGTTGAAGTGGAGCTCAGTAGCTACCTTAGCTAGCTAATTCTTTGCTAGTAGCTAAGACAAGGTAATCTAAGCTGGCTTTCTTCTAATCTAAGCTAAGGTGAGTTGGGTGTGGTCTTCCTGGAGATTACCAAGTTAGCTAGAGTAGCTAGCTTAGATCTAGTAGCTCAGCTCAACTAAGTTGAGTTGAGTTGAGCCTCCAAGAGCTAGACTTGAGCTGGCCTAAGCTGGTTGATGACTTCTTCAATTGACTAGGTCTTGCTAGTTGATGGCAGTAGCTAGTCCTCATCAAGGTGGACTGTTCTGAGATGGAGGAGCTGGAATGGAGCTAGGATCAGTTGTCTTGAGCTAGCTTGATCTGTCATCTAGATGTGGCGAGCTAGATGGAGTTGAGGCGAACTTGCTTGAGCTACCATTTAGCTGAGATGAGTTGAATGGAGCTAAGGATGAGTTGATCCAGCTAGAATAAGCTAGATCCAGCTAGTATGAGCTGGATTTAGCTGTGATCCAACTGATATGGGCTTCTCCTTCATCTTCTTCCTTTCATAGTGCCAAGTCTTGTGAGATATGACTATCTGCCTATCCCTGACACTTAGGTAAATGTATCAAAAACACAATAAAATTTAATGCATTATTATCCTAAGTAAATGCCTCAATGTAGCCCAAAAACCCATTTGCGGAGTTATAAACCTAAGAGTTAGATCAATTTTAGGGCATAAGAATGATGATAAACTGGCATTTATCAATCACCCATGCAGAGGATATTGTCCCCATTCTGCCCCTTTTCCACCATGACAACCCCTCCACCAAGAGGCTGAGAGTGGCATTTCCTAAGCGCTTACCTGACTGTGAGGCACCTTTTGCTGACTCATCAGGAACCAAAGATAGGATGGAAGAAATAATGGAGACATTCAAGCAAGTTCACATTAACTTGCCTCTATTGGATGCTATCAAACAAATACTGTCATATGCTAAATTTATAAAGGACCTGTGCACGTAGAAGAGAAAATCAAGGAAACAAGTCTAGGCTAAGGTGATCCTACCCTACTTGGTTAGCTCGATCCTACAACAAGGTACACCCCTCAAAATGAAGGACCCAAGAGCCCCGTATATTTCTGGGGTCATTGGAAACCAACACATCGATGAGGCTCTCATTGATCTAGGCACTGGGGTTAATTTATTACCGAGCTCGGTCTATGAGCTATTAGCAAGAGGTGAATTGAAGCCTAGTCCTGTTATCCTCCAAGTAGCTGATAGATCATTAAGGAGACCACGCAGGCTTTTAGAAGATGTCCTAGTGAGAGTGGAGGACATCTTTTCTCTTGTCGACTTTCTGATATTGGATACTGACCCATCCAACATGCCTACCAGAACTTCGATTATCTTAGGTGTCCCTTTTTTGGCTGCGGCCAATGCGTTCATCAATTGCAAATCAAGGGCACTCAAGATGGGCTTTGGGAACTGAAAAATTTGGCTGAATGTGTTTGATGCCTATAAACAACCCGGATTGGAAGATTGTTCCCAAATCAAGGTGATCGATGAAATTGTAGAGGAGATGAAATCGACTCTTTTGTATTATGATCCCCACCAAATGGTCATTTCTAAGGACCATACCCCGAATATTGAAGAAGGAGATGCTAGAACTAGAAGAGTTGTTGGGTGGCAAAGCTGAGTCCCTCTCCTCGCCATGGATAATTAAGGTAGATCAGCTACCGGATGCGGGGATCGATTCCCTCGATTTAGAAAGCTCCCAACTTGGAGCTTAAACAACTTCTAGAGACCCTCAAATATTTTTTCCGTAGATCTAATGATACGCTCTATCATCATCTTTACTGCACTATCTGAGACGTAGGAGGGAGCATTGATTGAGTACCTAAGACAACACAAGGAAGCCATTGCATGAATTATAGCGGACATCGAAGGGGTTGACTCAACTCTTTGCATGCATCATATTTACACGGATGACTTTGTGAAACTTCCAAGTAGAGACAGTTAAACCCTAACATGTAGGAAGTGGCGAAGGATGAAATCTTAAAATGGTTGGATATGAGGATAATCTCCCCATTTTTGATAGTAAATGGATCAGTCCTATTCACATGGTGCCCCAAAAGGCGGGATTCACGGTGGTGGCCAATGAAAAAGAGGAGCAAGTCATGACACGACCCATAATAGGATGGAGGGTATGCATAGACTACCAACGCCTTAACACCGCTACCCAGAAAGGCCACTTCCCTCTATCATTTATTGATCAGATACTGAAGAGATTGGCAGGGAATAAATACTTCTGTTTTCTTGACAGATATTCTTGGTACAATCATATTACCATCTTTCCAGACGATCAGGAGTGCACTGCTTTCATGAGTCCTTGATGACACTCAATTACAAGTGTTAATAACATCAATTAGAGTCAATTTCGAGGGTACTTGTGCGATAATGTCAGATTATAATGGGCTTGGGAGCATTGCTTGCATATTACATGATCTTTACATTTTAATCACTTAGAATCAATGTTCAATGACCATGTGCACAAGTCCATTTTGAAACAGGTCTCAGATGAGTGATCGGACCATACGGATGGATCCAGATCGATAAACGGAGTCCAACGAACTCGAAATCACTTCTAGCCGACCTCTGTAGCTCCCATAACACGCTCAAGAAAGATCAACAGTCAGGGGGCAATGTGACATCCTTATGGTTCTCGGATGAAAAATTCAACCATACAGATGGATCCAGAGCAACGATCACCGTTCGGTAGCGAGGGAATCATCTCTATCTGAGCACCATGGCACCCTCTACAATAGAAAGAAGATGGATGACCTAGATGACACCACGTGGTGCCACCCAAGCCGCTCCTCACACCCCTAGTAGTACAAGGTGTGTGGCACATGTGAAGCAGAAGCATAATAACACGTGCACGAGAGCAAGGCAGTGCAGCAGCACAACAGTGCAGGTGCCAGCATGCGCGTGCACGCAGAGCATCTCGTGTAGCCATATGGGCGTAGACCAGAGTGTGCCAGCGCACGCGCGCATGATAAGGAGCGCGAGGCACATGCTAGCAATGAGTGAGCGGTGGGTGCGCCTCCAGCGATAGTTGCAAGGGCCTTTAGTGATGCTTGCAGTTGTCACTAAAGACCCAGATTTGAATTTTAGCCCTCTCCTCACTTATAAAAAGGGTCCTACCCCACCCATTTGCACCAAGCTTCTACCCATGAGATACCACCACCTTCTAGATCTCCAAGCAAGGTTTCGAAGCCATCGAGCTACCAACGAAAGCCCCTCCACTACTGTGGCTGTCTCGATGCGTTCTTCTTCCTTGTCTTAATGTTATTTTATTTTGTAGTGTAGTTCATGTCTTGATTGTTAAAGCATTCATCAAAATTATGTTTGATTACACATTTGATAAGAAATTGTTGGCACATTGATCTTATGAAATGGTTCTCTAACCCCTCTCTCTTGTTCTGTCTCTCTCTCTTTCTCTCTCATTTTCTCAAATCAATTTTCAAGCACACAAACGACATGTTTACGTGACACAAAAGTGAGTATTGGATTTAATTATTGCCTCCTTGTATTCGAAACTCGGACTCATGTCCGATTCTTTTTTTAAAATTGACGTTGTAAGCACGCTACAATGAACGATTTTTTGCAAACACATCCGCGAACGTCAGTTGTAGTGCACTACAAATCTCAAAAATTGACGTTCACGGATGCGTTTGCATAAAACCGTTCATTGTAGTGTGCTTACGAAATCAATTTTAAATAAAGAATCAAAGGTGAGTCTGAGTGTCGAACATAGGGAGGTAATAATTAGATCAAATACTCACTTTAGTGTAACGTAAATATGTCATTTGTGCGCTTGAAAATCGATTTGAGAAAACTAGAGAGAAAGAGAGATAGAGACAGAGAGAGTGAATGAGAGAGAAGGTTAGAGAACCATATCATAAGATCAAGGTGCCAACAATTTCTTATCAAATGTGTAATCAAACATAATGTAGATGAATGCTTTAACAAAATCAAGTCATGAACTACACTAAAACAAAAAATAACACTAAGATAGGGAAGAAGAACGCGTCGAGAAAGCCACAGTGGTGGAGGGGCTTCCATCGGTTGCTTGATGGCTTCACGACCTTGCTTGAAGCTCTAGAAGGTGGTGGTATATTTTGGGTAGAAGCTTGGTGCAAATGGGTGGGGTAGGACCCTTTTTATAAGTGAGGAGAGGCTCAAATTCAAATCTGGGTATTTTGTGACAGCTGCAAGCGTCAATAAAGGCCCCTGCAGCTGTCGCTAAAGACACACCTACCGCTCACACCCCGCTAGCATGTGCCTTGCTCTCCTTTTCGTGCACGCGTGCACTGGAGCATGCTGGTCTACTCACAGGTGCATGCTGCCACCCACGCCGTTGCGCTGCTGTGCTGCCTTGCTCTTGCTACACTGCTGCGCTTCAGCTTCACACATGCCGCGTTGGGATGTGAGGGGCAGCCTGGATGGCACCATGTGGTGCCATTTAGGCCATCCATCTTCTTTGTATTGTAGAAGGTGCCATGGTGCTCAGATCGAGATGATTCCCACGCTGCCGGACAACGATCATCGCTCTAGATCCATCTGTATGATCGATTTTTTCATCCGAGTCTCGTAAGGATGTCGCATTGCTCCCTGGCTGTTGATCTTTCTCAAACTTATTATGGGAGCTACGGAGGTCGGATCAAAGTGATTTCGAGTCCGTTGGACTCCGTCGATTCGGATCCAACTGTACGGTTGGATCGCTCATCTGAGACCTGTTTCAAAATGGACTTGTGCACATGGTCATTAAACATTGATTCTAAGTGATTAAAATGTAAAGATCATACAATATGAATGCAATGCACCCAAGATCATTATAATCTAACATTATCACACAAGTACCCTCAAAATTGACTCTAATTGATGTTATTAACACTTGTAATTGTAGAGTCGTCATACCCCATGTCCACCCCTTGCTAGTCCTTAGCAAGGTTTGATTTAAATGCTATTTACAACTAAAATTAGGAACTGATCGCTTACGTAGAAGTTGCTTGCCAATAGGAGGACATTTCTGCTAAGAACCTAATTCGCAAAGATTCAATAGTGCCCAGGTTGCCTTCGAAAATGCAGATCGCCCAAGACCTTGCCTTATTTTATATGCAAGAAAAGTATTTATATATGTATATATTTTTTTTTCTTTTTCATCTTTTCTAATGTTTTTTTTTTTGGATTTATGTTAATGCTCAACATAAAATCAGAGTTTGAGGGATCAAAGGTCCCTCCCTGGAACCTAGTCAAGGGTTATTCCAGGTGCATTTGGTTCATAGATTGAACCAAGTCCACATTGTGATCTCCAGCAACTCAACCTGATCCAACTTCTTGCCTATAATGTCCATGTCAACCATTCCAGAATTGGTTTGCACCTCATAAATCCCACCACGGAGTTGATTGGACCGATTAAATTGGGTCATGGAGGCAATGTGAAGAGAATTCTCATTCATTGATTCAAAGAGCCCAAATGCACTCTCCTCTTCCTTATTCAAAAAGTTGCCTCCACATGAAGCATCCACAAAATTCCTAAAGTTACTGTGCAGACCATGGTAGAAAATCTAGGCCAATTGCCACCTTGGAACCTCTTGGTGTGGGCATTTCCTCAATAATTCATTAAATCTCTCCCATGCCTCATGAAATTGGTCTCCACTTTGCAGGGTAAAAGTATCAATGGCTCTCCTAAGGGCATTAGTCTTTCCTATGGGGAAAAACTTCTTAAGGAAAGCATGCCTTAATTCCTCCCAAGCGGAGATGCGTCTCTGATGGGAACATCATCATGATCCCTAACTAGCTCATTTTGACCTAGAAAAGAGAACAAAAGCTCCTACATAACCTATAGAAGGGCCTAATGCAAGGAATAACTATTCTAAGAAGAAAATAAGAAACAAAGGGTAAAACTGCACTTTTACCATTGCAGTACATCAACGAGATTTCTCAGGAGCTAAACATAGGTCAATTGGTCTTAACAAGATAAAAAGTGGATTGGTTCAATTAGAAAAGGGTTAATGTGCAATCTAGGAAATAAATGACTTCTTGTAACCCTAAAACAAACTCACTTAATTAAACAAGGTTCTGGTCAGGATGAAAATCAACTAAACCCTCTAAAATTCATGGAAAAATATCCTCTAGGGCTTAGAACCTTCAATTTGGCCTTTGAAACCTAGTTTGACCTAAATAAGGTCCTAAATAGATATTTACCCTAAATTAGGTTTTTGTGTAAAATGTCTAGTCAAACGTAGTCAAACATAAAATCCAACTTTACCATTGGATTCCTTAGGTCCAAATTAGGTTTGTACCAAAATTTGGACGTAAGAGGAGGTCACCTTAACCTACTTTGCAGAACAGTCCACCCAATTACATTTTGACCCCTATCTTTTGAAAACCATTGCGAAGAACCCTAGCTTCCTCGCCATTCTTTGCAATTAGGTCCCTCCACAATTACAACAGAGGAGTCCTACTCCAGTGAGGATTCGAGGAGGATTTCTCTCAAATCCCTCAAAGGCTTCCTTTCAGATTTGAAAGGGAGATTCTTTGAGGAATTCCCGATTTGATGAGCACAATTCCAAGCTCTTCTTGTCACTCTGCCACAATACCAGTGGTAGAGACATCTCCGATTCCTTTCGCGTCATGCCTACTTGCATACGCGCCAAACACCCCTTCGTCGTCACCGTTACCCATCTACTGGACCCTTCATCTTCGGCGGCGGCAGGTACGCGCCAGCTACCCTCCTATCTCCCTTCATCCCTTAATTAGGTCAAATCTCTTCCCCTCTCTCCTCTCTTCATTTCCCCCTTTTTTATTTCTATTTTCAACCCCTCGACCACCGCAGACCACCACCATCTTCCTCATCTCTTGCAGGCCACTGGTGAGGTGTCTCCATCACCTCCACACACCCATCCACCTCGCAAGACCCCTCAGAACCTCTGCCACCATCCACTGATCACTTTCCCGATCTCCATCGACCGCCATCACCTCCACACACTCCCCCCGACCGCACCCATCATCACAGCCATAGACCGACCTAGGCATGCAAGCTTAGGCTGCCTCGTGCCACACCACCCACCTACACACCTTCGCCATGTCATGGAAAAGCTTCTTATGTGGTTTAATGAGGCTACAAGGCCGTATTGTTTGCCAGCATGTCCTAACCACCATCGCCATTGGAGTAGGCTTAAAGGAGCTTGCATCCTTCGCTCTAGGTAGACGTGCTCCAAGTCCCAGGTCCAGGTGATGCAGATTTGCATCACGCGTGCATCTAGCCAAGCAATTGACTTTGCAAGGCACTACACTTGCCGCATTCAAGGAAGACCCCCTGTAGGCGTGCGCGTAGAAGCGGGTGGGACTTTTAGTCCCACCTCGGGCATTTTCAAGCAGATAGCATGACATAAATTGAATTTTTGTTTCCTACTTTGTCTCCGAACATCGGGTGAGGTCCCCTTGCCCACTCACCCGCCTTGTTCGCTCTCACTCCTCTGTGGACCTGGCTTGCCTGACCTGTTTACCCAGCACTCCTTGCACACCACCGATGCTGGTGCGCTTGACCCGACCCGAATACCTGATTGGCTCTGGGAGAGCAAGCCTAAGAGAGAAATGAGAGAGAGCGTATGCGGGGGAGGGTAGGGGTAGGTTTTGCACTTGTGTGTAGAGAAAGGAAGAGGAAGCTGAGGCCAAAGAGGAGGCTAAAGAAGCTAAGCGCAAGAGGAGCCGTAGAGGAAGCAGAAGAAGCTAAAGGAAAGAAGATCTAAGGAAGGAGAAGGCACAGCCAAGCCAGAGAAGGAAGGAAGAAAAGGCACTATAGCAGAGAAGGCGCAGCTGAAGAAATGGCAAAGGCAAAGCTAAGGCAAGAAAGAAAGAAGAAAGAAGGCACGGCTGAAGAAGAAAGTAGAAAGAGCTAAAGTTAGAGGAAGAGAAAGTCAAAGAAGAAAAGAAAAAAGGAGAGAAGCTAAAGGCCAAAGTCAGAGAAGGAAATCAAAGAAGAAGAAGAAGGAAAGAAGCCAAAGAAGAAGACATCTCGGCTCAAGTCAGGGAAAGAGAAAGAAGAGAAGCCAAGAAGGAGAAGGTAGAGAAGGAAAGAAGAACCAAAGAAGAAAAGAAGAGGAACTGATGAACAAGTCAAAGAGAAGAAGCAATCAAACATTTTTTATCAAATTCTTCCCAATTTCTCTCTTTTGCTACATCTTAATATTCATAAACTCCTGCTTTATGTTTTGAATTAGATTTTGAGTAACTTTAAGTGTTCAAATTGCATCTATTATTGAGATTAGTATGAATTCCATTTGCTCCCTATGTTCGACCTCAGACTTAACATTCGAGTAATAAAATTCTTATTTATTTACAATGCTTTTTCGACTATACTGCAATGCCACCTTTTTAAAACCCGATCAAGCATCATAAAACATTTTGGCACCATTGCCGGGGAGCAACGCACAACTCATCACTAGTCTCTGCATTCTTTTGATTATATTTGAGCACTAACTTGACCTATTTGTTTTTTATTGTGATTTTGCAAGGTATTCCACAAGGAGATCTCCCACGCAAACCAACCACTCCAGGGTAGGTAAATTCTCTTTTCTTCCCTAATCCATCTCCTAATCCTGGGAAGACAAAAAAGCAATCAAAAATAGGAATCACTTGCCTTCCTTTTATAGTAATTACCATTTTTTTGGCAAAAGTTTCCTGATTTTACGAAAATTGCTTGCACAACTTAGCGAAGTTGAAGCAATTTTTAGAGATCCTACCCCACAAATTCCTATGCCTAGTAGAGATCTTGCTTAATTTTTGAATCTCCGTGGACTACACACTTCCTTTTTGAAGTCCAAAGAGACTTTTTTGTGAAAAGTAAAGAGGATTAGATATAGAACCAAATTAGGATTTCAACAGTAGGGTTTTGGAGTGCTAGTTCACACATGCTTGCATAAAAGGAAACAAACCCACTCGCATCAGTGTGCTACCTAAACCCTTGATTGAAAAGATCTAAGCAAGACAAACCCTAAAATTAAGCTCTAAAATCACTTGAATCTTAAAAAACTTGGACCTAATAACTTGGGAGTCAAATCAGGGTGATTTCTAGGTCTTGACCTCAAATCATTCGGCCATCTTTAGGGCAGGTTAGGTGAAGTTGACCCCTTCAGTCAACCAACCTCCAAATTAGGTCACAACACCAAAACATCTAAAGTTCAAGTGAAAACCCTAAGCACCTTAAATCTAAAAGTGGTAGACTTAAGAGGTCAAGGTCCCCATTCTGGTCTACCTGGAATATCAGTGACAAGAGAGGTCAGGTGGGGGAAACCCTGTAACCCGTGGGGATGCTCTACCGTGTAGGGGTCTTTACGGGACTCTCCCTTTCTAGCTGCCCAGGTAATTCTCAGGTGGACGACCTTCGAATCCAGGGGTTTCATCTGCCCCAAACCTCCATAGTCATCCAAACATCTTTGGGTGCCTTGATTGGGTCAAAAACACATCCAGTTCCTCATCCCTTCTCTTTAGAGCACACACATAAAATTTCAGTGAGACTCTCTTTTCAGATCTATTCATGTCACAACTTGATTGTACATCTTGATTCCACCACTTGATCCAAATATGTAGCCAAATTACTTAGGACTACCTTTCAAAAAACATGAATCACAGAGATCCATGAGAGATAGGATGATTGAGGATGCCCTTGAGTTCTATGAAATTGAATACAAAACCTCAACACCAATAGAAGACATTCAGGTTAATGTACCAACAACCACAACCTTCATCATAAATTGTGCCCAAGTTTTATTGACAGAAGCCACAAACGGATCAACCCGAGACATTCTCATAACAGGATACATTGAGATAGAAAAATTACACAACTTTGAATACGATCTTGAAAAATAGGAAGAGATGATGAGATTATTGAAACAAATTATCGATCAAAAATACCCGTACATGCCCCAAACAGATGATGAACCATCTTGGAGTAGTATTGAGGATCAATCCGATTTCCCAAATCTTGGGTTTGAGGCACAGAGTTGTTATGGAGTCCCAACCAAGATGGAGTACAATGTGCCTGATAATGAAGTAGGTTGGGAAGTTCCAATTGTAGGAAAACACAATGTAGAGGCAACCCTAGACCATGGATCACCAAGCATAAAATTCCAAAACTCTTGCAATGATGAGATTAGCACTGAATCTCTTGAGGGTGTAAATCTCGCCCCTTATTCTGATAAGGTAACCCTCAAAGGTTATTCGAACCTAGATTCTAGTGATTCAACCAACATCCTAAGCCTAGAATCTGGATCTGAAACATTTTGGGAAGATTATGAGGCCCCGTATGAAGAAGATCAAATTTTCAATGACGAGTATGATTCTGGGCCTCTATTTGATGAATATCCCTCTCCAACATCCTCAGAGAAACAGATCGATTTTTCGGAAGTCACTCCAATTTATGATGTAGAAATCGAGGAGTTGGACAAGTGGGGTGTTGATTGGGTCTTTCCCACAAGCCTAAAACTTGAGCCTAGACCAAATAAGAACACCTTTTTAAGCTCAGAATTGACATATAGGCCATACCCCAGTCAGGCTACTAAGTCTACACCATGTGATTTATTCTATGATGGAACTCATGATCTCAAATCTCATTCAAAACTTGATTTTCACAATATCTCCGACGATTTCAAATCTGACCATAATTTTGGAGAAACTCTGCTTCTTGAATACAACAAACCAATCTACGACCTCAACTCACATGATTCATTCTCTGACTCTAACTCTGAGGTCCCGATTCCCAAGATCACTGATTTAAGTTTAGGTTCCAGTGACATGGAATTATTTCTTTTCGATCTTCAGGAATCAAAACCAAAAAATGCCAAGAGTGACTGCAACCCAGAGTTTGAATCTTTTCTCAACTCAAATTTCCATCATCCTATAGACACTCTTCAGGCATTCACTTTTGATTTTGAAAGCTACTGTGAGGACTCTCTACATGAAACCACCTGTAACTTCTTTCTAGAAGAGCCCTCATACACAATCCTCATTGAAGCCACCTCTTCCACATATACAGAACCTATCAAAACCCTTTTTCAACCCCTACTCGCAACCGAACTCAATTTCTATTCTGATTCCCCTCTCACTGAGTTGATTGCTGATGATTCAACTCCACACATATATCGGGTTTCGGACATTGATCAAACTGAAGACCATGCTCCACCATTCTCTGATCACCCCTGTAGGGCTCCCACATCATTCACTGATTACTTCACGGACCCCTACTCTGACCAGGCTAATGCGACTCAGCCACAACCCGAATTTACACTTCCACATCCATCCAATTTTCATAGCATATGGTATGTTCCACATCTCTTGATCAACATTTATCAACCCACCAGATTGATTGGGTTTGGGCTGCATCATTAGCCTATTGATCTAAACAACCACCTGGTTGGACCAACCAGGCTCTTAATCAAGGTGCTTGTTCTACAAAACTTTGCTGATTTGACCACTACCCCTCCATACCATTTCCCACCCGGCTGAAGGCATTGAATTTAGCGCTTAACGGGAGACAACCTGTCATTCCAAAAACTGAGATCCGTTTGATTATCTGTTTGTACTCCATGTCTATTGCACCCTAAGTTCAGACTTAGACTAGTCGATCCCACCTCTGGTACACGTATTGGAGCTTGAAATCGTTCTCAAAAGTCATTCTCGACCCAGTCGCCCACCCGATATATCCTGTTCTAGGTCCCTAGACCCAATATTGTTTCACACCCTCTTCTTACAATGAGGACATTGCAAAACTTAGGCAGGGGGGGTGGTAAAGTGCAAACATACAGAAATTAAGAAAAGTCAGAAGGATTCTCACGAAAAATTCACATATGTCAAAATACCAAAAAAAAAGGAAAACTATGAAACTGAATAATAAAATGGAGGGAAGAAAATTTTGAAGTCACATAATCATCAGGAGGAAAAGAGCAAAATGACAAAAGGAGCATAAAATGAAAAAGAGAAAGAATAGTCATTAGTAAGAAATTAAGGGATTAACCGAAGTTCTAGACCACATCAAGGAAAAGAATAAAGAAAAAAGTGCTAAAGAGACACAAAAAGAGATTAATAGGAATGCTGATCTTAGGCCTTTTGGGCCAGACTCTTAGGCTTAAAAATTTAAGTACCTGCTAAGATCTGGATAATACTCAAGAGGTTGGGAAAAATGAGATGCTTAAGTATTAGGTCTAAGGCTTAGGCAGTATTCGACCTCATTAGCTGACCTTCGGTTTGCGGGACTCGGTAACCTAAGCACCCCAATCCACACAAAGTCTGGTTCAGTGCACATAACTATCAAAATCACGCAAAAGAGTTTAAATGCTCTGAAAAAAGTTACCTAGATTAGTAGCAGCCGATCAACACAAGTTGATTTGGACGAGTTCCTGGCGTGGAGAGGTGGGAAATTCCCCTCGATGATGCATAACAACATATTGTCTCCTTGGTGCTTGTCTCCTAAGATATTTACATATCCTACCGGGGGCACGTAAGCACCTTGCTGGTTCAGATGCCATGGGTAGCATTATCACAAAATGTCGATTACCAGGGTCTAGATTTGGCTATAGAATTCCATGGGCGGGATTATCTCGAAATGTCGAAAGCTAGGGTTCTAGGGGTTGCCATGGATGGTGTTATCAGGAAGCATTAATTACCAAGAACAATTTTGGATTGATGATGGGACGAGGAATCCGATACAAACCATGTTGAGAAGCCAATCCAAAGCTAGAAATAAAAAGAAAAGAGAGAGAAAACTCTTCAAACATGTAAATCGTCTATCTCTCTCTTATAAAAATGCACTGCAAACTGAACCAAGGCTATAATATGTCTCAAGCACAAGTGCTTTAATCGCAGAGTCCAACGAACCTTAAGATAGTTCCTGCAGGCCTTAAAAACCTTCGTGGAGGACCGAGGCTAAAGTTGGTCAGGTCTGGATCTTGGTTGGTACTTAAGTACCTCTAGGCCTACTGTCGGCATTCTAACCTAATCAAAATAAAAAGAAAAAGCACTTATCATAAATTGTGAAAGAAACTCATGGTCTAAAATAGAAGTTAAAATCTTGAAATTTTGCTAAGGGACTAGCAAAAGCTAACACCATCATGAGCCTAACTAGCTCATTTTGACCTAGAAAAGAGAACAAAAGCTCCTACATAACCTAAAGAAGGGCCTAATACAAGGAATAACTATTCTGAGAAGAAAATAAGAAACAAAGGGTAAAACTACAATTTTACCATTGCAGCACTTCAACAGGATTTCTCAAGAGCTAACCATAGGTCAATTGGTCTTAACAAGATAAAAAGTGGATTGGGTCAATCAGAAAAGGTTTAATGTGCAATCTGGGAATTAAATGACTTCTTGTAACCCTAATACATACCTACTTAATTCAACAAGGTTCTAGCTAGGATAAAAATAAACTCAACCCTCTAAAATTCATTGAAAAATATCATCTAGGGTTTAGAACCTTCAATTTGTCCTTTTAAACCTAGTTTCACCGAAATAGGGGACCTAGTCAGATATTTACCCTAAATTGGGTTTTTGTGTAAAATGTCTAGCCAAACGTGGTCAAACCTAAAATCCAACTTCACCATTGGATTCTTTAGGTCCAAATTAGGTTTGTACCAAAACTTTCACTTAAGGGGAGGTCACCTTGACCTACTTTGCAAAATAGTCTATCCAATTACATTTTGACCCCTAGCTTTTGAAAACCATTGCAAGACCCCCCAAGCTTCCTCACCATTCTTTGCAATTAGGTCCCTCTGCAATTACTGTCAAGGAGTCCTGCTCTGGCAAAGATTCGAGGAGGATTCTCTCAAATCCCTCATATACTCCCTTTCATATTTGAAAGGGAGATTCTCTGAGGAATTCTCGATCTGTTGACCGCAATTCCAAGCCTTAATTGTCACCCAAGCTCTCATGCGAACGCATTAGAGATTTGGTTCTCTTGCACATTCCTACTCCGGTGAGGACTCTTGCGCTTGGAATCTTGCCTTCCAAGCACAAGATCCTTTGCTGGTTCCTATAAAAGAAACCCCTGATCTGGCCGCTCAATTCTAGCTTGGTTTGGCTGGAGAACACGCTCCAATTTATTCTCTTCTCCTCTAGTCGAGCATCCAGCGAGCTTCGGCGAAATCTCCTCCCTCTTCTCATTGCTTTGCCACAATACCAGTGGCAGAGACATCTCCACCTCCTTCTTCCGCGTCGTGCCATACCTGCGCATGCACCAAACACCCCTTCGTCGTCGTCGTTACCCCTCTACTGGACCCTTCGTCTCTGGTGGCAGCAAGTATGCGCCAACCGCCCTCCTGTCTCCCTTCATCCCTTAATTAGGTCAAATCTCTTCCCCTCTCTCCTCTCTTCATTTCCCCCTTTTTTATTTCTATTTTCGACCCCTCGACCACCGCATACCACCACCATCTTCCTCATCTTCGGCAAACAACTAGCAAGGTGTCTCCATCACCTCCACACACCCATCCACCTCGCTAGACCCCTAAGAACCTCGGCCACCATCCATTGATCACTTTCCCCATCTCCATTGACCGCCATCACCTCCGCACACTCCCCCTGACCACACCCATCATCACAGCCACAGACTGACCTAGGCATGCAAACCTAGGCCATCCCGCGCCATGCCACGCACCTAGACACCTTTGCTGTGTCGCGACAAAGTTTCCTATGTGGTTTAATGAGGTCGCAAGGCTGTATTGTTTGAGAGCAAGTCCTGAGCACCACTGCCATTAGAGTCAGCTTGAAGGAGCTTGCATCCTTCGCTCCAGGCAGACATGCTCTAGGTCCCACGTCCAGGTGACGTGGATTTGCATCACGCGTGCATCCAGCCAAGCAATTGGCTTTGTAAGGCACTACAGTCACCGCAATCAAGGAAGACCCCATGCGGGCGTGCACGCAGAAGCGGGTGGGACTTTTAGTCCCACCTTGGGCGTTTTCAAGCAGGTAGCGTGACAAAAATTGAATTTGTGTTTCCTCTTCATTTCCTCCGAACACGGGGTGAGGTTCGCTCGCCCGCTCACCTGCCTCATCCACGCTCACTCCTCTGCGGACATGGCTTGCCTGACCCGTTTACCCAGCACTCCTCACACACCACCCACGCTGATGCGCCTGGACCCGAGTGTGCTTGATCCGACCTGAATACCTGATTAGCTTTGGGAGAGCGAACCTAAGAGAGAAAGGAGAGAAAGTGTATGTGGGGGAGGGTAGGGGTAGGTTTTGCACCTGTGTGTAGGGAAAGGAAGAAGGAAGAGGAAGCTGAGGCCAAAGAGGAGGCTGAAGAAGCTAAGGGCAGGAGGAGCTGTAGAGGAAGCAGAAGAAGCTAAAGGAAAGAAGATTTAAGGAAGGAGAAGGTGCGACCAAGCCAGAGAAGGAAGGAAGAAGAGGCACTGTAGCAGAGAAGGCACGGTTGAAGAAAAGGCGAAGGCAAAGCTAAGGCAAGAAAGAAAGAAGAAAGAAGGCACGGCTGAAGAAGAAAGTAGAAAGAGCTGAAGTTAGAGGAAGAGAAAGTCAAAGAAGAAAAGAAAAAAGGAGAGAAGCTAAAGGCGAAAGTTAGAGAAGGAAATCAAAGAAGAAGAAGAAGGAAAGAAGCCAAAGAAGAAGACATCTCGGCTCAAGTCAGGGAAAGAGAAAGAAGAGAAGCCAAGAAGGAGAAGGTAGAGAAGGAAAGAAGAACCAAAGAAGAAAAGAAGAGGAACTGAAGAACAAGTCAAAGAGAAGAAGTAATCAAACATTTTTTATCCAATTCTTCCCAATTTCTCTCTTTTGCTACATCTTAGTATTCATAAACTCCTGCTTTATATTGTGAATTAGATTTTGAGTAACTTTAGGTGTTCAAATTGCATCTATTATTGAGATTAGTATGAATTCCATTTGCTCCTTGTATTCGACCTCGGACTTAACATTCAAGTAATAAAATTCTTATTTTGTTACAATGCTTTTTTGACTATACTGCAACACTACCTTTTTAAAACTCGATCAAGCGTCATAAAACATTCTTCCCTAAAGTCCTAAGCCAATGAGACACTTTGTCTCTTAGAGAGAATGGGAACATCTTGATTAAAAGAATATCTAAATTGATGTTCCTAGGTTTTACGGTTCGAGCAATCCGCTCTAAGTCCTCTAGGTGTTGGAAAGGGTCTTTATTTGAGCTCCTATGGAAATGGCTTTGAATCAAGCTAAGGACATTGGGTTTTGGCTCAAAATCATCTCCCCCTTCTGGGACCCTAAGGTATGGCTCTACCCAGATGGTAGGCGGATTGTAAAAATCATGGAAAGGCCTTTGTTGGCCCTCAATGGGTGGTGGTGGGTTCAGTGGGGGTTGTCCTTGAGGGTTGTCCTTGATTCTGCCCCTGAGGGTTCCGTAGTCGGTGTATGGCCTGCATGATGGTGTGAATTTGTTGTTGCTGAAGTTGGTGGTTGTCGGTAATTTGAGCCTGAATCATGACCATGGCATTGGGTTGAGGTTGATCCTCAGCCTCCTCAACTCGTAGGTCAGCCATGTCCTCAGTCCTACCCCTAGAAAAATCAAGTTTTCTCCTAGTTTTTCTATCTAAAGCAACCAATTCGGGATGAAGTGAACGCCCTTTGTGCATACACTGGAGAAGAACCAAGAGAGATGCGAAGGGAAATAGATGTGAGAAGTGTGTGCACCATTGGATGCAAGGACCCAATGCCAAAACAAGTGTTCCTTCACAGGCAAGATTAAGATGTGTGATTTTTAGGATTTAAATCTTGCTTTAATGGCTTTTAAAGTTCTTACTTGTCTACACCTTCAAACACGGAACAAATGTATAGGCACACGGTTAGTGAAAATTGATTTTCTATAAGTCCTTTCATGTGAGTATATAAAATCAAAACTCCCTAGTGTAGAAGATCCTAGGGTGTGTAGCTTCTATTCAATAAATTCTTTTTAAGATTGTTTTCAAGAAGGGTCCAATCAAAACAACCAATGACCCTATCTTGATTGAAATTGCATGAGCTTTTCAAAAAAAATATTTTTAGAAATTTTTAAGGGAGATAGAGCACCCAAATTCACGTTTTTCCAAGAGGGGGTCAATCTGTCCAGAACTTCTACATTAGTGTGCAGGTTTAATGTGTTAATCAAAACAAGCACTAATAAATTTCAAATGCAAAAGTGTTCTGCAGATGAAGTGTAGAGAATTTCATGATCTTTCTAGAAATATAAATCTCTCATAAATCCAAGTTGCGTGGAGTTTGCAGCAGTAAGAACATTCTATAGATCTCCAGAACTTAGGACAACCTTGCACAGTTTCAGTAGCGAATTTCTCATGGCCAAACCACAAAAAGTTTTGCTCTGGAAATCAAAGGGGAGTTTTCCTATTGGAAGGGGCACCTCTGATATTTTTTTTAATTTTTTATAGGTGTAGAGGGTCCTTTAATCGTGTCCTCAACTCGAGTCCAGAAAATGATTTTTTTTTCGAAGTTAACAGGTCAAATACTTAGTGGTGGTGTTTTTCTTCGACAAACAAAGGAGAGTTTTTTTTTATAACACCACCATTTCTTTGGCCAAGGATGGAAAGTTACCTTTAGATCATGGGAAGACAAGATCAAGGCTTAGATTCGATGGCGGTCTTCTTCTTGCGCTTCCTTTTGAACCAACCCGACTCGTTCTCCTCCTATTGCCGATGCACAAGGTTCCTGCAACCACAAGAAGAGAGAGAAGAGCAAGTTAGATAACGCAAGTATAAATAATGACCAAGAAAATGAAAGTGAATAAGAGATTCGTTGCCTTCCCAGCAACGGAGCCAAAAACTGATGTTCGTTGGATGCGTTTGTGTAAAATCATTCGTTGTAGTGCATTTTACGACATCAATTTTAAATAAGAATAAACAGACGTGAGTCTGAGTGTCAAACATAGGAGTGAAATTAGATCAAATACTCACTTTATGTCATAAAAATTCATCATTTTTTTTCGCTTGCAAACCAAATAGAATGAGAGAGAGAAAGAGGGAGAGAGAGAGAGAGAGAAGAGAGATAGGGTTAGAAATTCATTATGATGATGCGAGAATATCTAACTACGGAAGAGACAAATATGATAATGGAATAGAGAATATATTGGATAAATGATTTAGTTCTACAACTACAATGATGGTTGAAAGCTTAAGCAACACAAATAATAAACCAAAAACTAGCTAAGTGGAGATGCGAAGCAGCCACGGTGGTGGAGGGGCTTCCGTCGGTGGCTCAACGTCTTCACAACCTTGGTTGGAGCTCTAATGAGTGGTGGAGCTGCTTAGGTAGAACATTGATGCAAATGGGAGGGATAAGTCCCTTTTTATAGTTGACGAGAGGGCTCAAATTCGTTCTCGGGTCAACAGCGACATTCAAAGACATCGCTGAAGACCCGCCGCAAGCGTTGCCGTAGCCCCCGCCTACGCACTCTGCTGTGCATGCCTCACATGCCTGTGTCGCACACACCATGCCACGTGCATGCGCTGGTGCTACGTTGGTCTTCGCATGCTCACGCGTGCTGCTGCCGTAATCGCCCGAGCACTTGCTTGCACTATTGCTACTCCTACTGCACCACGTCTCAAGTTCCCAATTGAGGGGGTAGCGAGTTTCGAACCCGTACCCTCTCTTTGAGAGGCGCCTTCATGACTGATGAACCAAGGCCAAGAATTGTTGTGGAGAGCATTCCTTGCACTCGCCTCTCCAGTCATTGGATGAAGGATGAACGACTGAGATGGAGCATAAGGGAAGAGGCCATGGCTGTTAGGAGTGTGAGGGGTGACCTGGATGGTGCTATGTGGCACCATCTGGGCCATCCATCTTCTTTCTATTGTAGATGGTGCCACAGTGCTTAGATCGAGATGATTCTCGCATTGCTGGACTGCAATCGTCGCTCCAGATCCATCCGTACAGTCGGTTTTTTCATCTGAGTCCCTTAAGGATGTCGCATTGCCCCCTACTTGTTGATCTTTCTTGAGCTTGTTGTGGGAGCTACGGAGGTCGGATTGAAGTGATTTCGAGTCCGTTGGACTCCGTTCGTCGATTTGAATCCATTTGTATGGTCCAATCACTCATCTGAGTCTTGTTTCAAAATGGACTTGTGTACATGGTCATTAGACATTGATTCTAAGTGATTAAAATGTAAAGATCATGCAATATGCATGCAATGCTCCCAAGCCCATTATATTCTGACATTATTGCATAAGTACCCTCGAAATTGACTCTAATTGATGTTATTAACACTTGTAATTGTAGAGTCATCAAGGAAGAACCATATCTTTTCTAAATTGGCATTGATTAGGTAATCCGAACATGCATTCCTGACAACGAGGTCAATAATGTCATCTTATTCTGTCATGACTAGGCCTACGATGGCCATTTCTCTAGTCAAAAAACGATAGTGAAGATCCTCCAATGTGGGTTCTTTTGGCCCACAATGTTCAAAGACTCACAATCCTATTGTAGGGCATGTGCTCACTGTCTGACCCTTGGCAACATGGTCCCACGAGATGTGATGCCCTTGAATCCAATCATTGTGTGCGAAATCCTTGACATCTGGGGAATTGATTTCATGGGACCCTTTCCATTATCTAATGGCTTCGAATATATCTTACTCGTTGTTGATTACGTCTCTAAATAGATCGAAGTCATCCCCACCAAAACAAGTGACCATAAAGTTGTTCTTCGGTTCATTTAGAAGAACATCTTTAAAAGATTTGGGGTTCCAAAAGCCATCATTAGCGATGATGGGTCTCATTTCACCAATGTGCACTTCCAGTCCCTGATGAAAAAGTATGGGGTGTCGCATCGTATCTCGACTCCTTATCAACCCCAGACTAACGGATTGGCTGAATTGTCAAATCAAGAGATCAAGAAGATCCTTCAGGTCACTGTTCTGCTTGATAGGAAGGATTGGTCTACCCACCTTCTGGATGCCTTGTAGGCCTATAGGATCACCCATAAGACCTAGTTAGGCATGTCTCCCTTCATACTCATGTATGGGAAGGCATGTCACCTCCCTGTGGAAATAGAGCATAAAGCCTACTGGGCAGTACAAAAGTGCAATCTAGATCTTGTGAAGGCTAGAATCCATCATCGATTGCAACTGAGCGAGATCGAGGAGTTACGGAATGACGCCGATGAGAACACACAAATCTACAAAGAGTGTGTGAAAGCCTTCCATGGTAGGCACATTTCAAGAAAATCTTTCCATCCTGGTCAAAAAGTACTACTCTTTGATGCCAAACTCAAGTTCTTCCTATGCAAACTCAGATCTAAATGGATTGGATCATTTCTAGAGAAACGGTTATTCGAAAATGGAGCTGTCAAAATCAGTGAACTCAGCCATGATTTTGAACCTTTTGTTGTGAATGATCAGAGACTCAAACTGTTCATCGAACTTACTACTAAAACTTGGCTACAATATCTTTTGATCTCCATTCTCCCTGAGCTCCATTGCACCCAGCTGATGGCATTAAACTTAACGCTTAATGGGAGGCAACCCGTCATCTTTGAAAAACCTAAAACCTTTTTGATATATCCCTTTGTTGAATTCATATTGCACTTTACGGTTCATCTGTTAGAACAGCTGAGTCCACCTTTGATACTTGTATCAAAGCTTGAAATCCTCAGCAGCAGTCATCTCGACCCATTCACCCACCCTTTTGACCCTGTTCTAAAGTATGATCTCAATTGAACTTGAACCTCACTAATTTACAATGAGGACATTGCAAATCTTAGGCATGGGGGGTATTAAAGTGGAAAATGCCGTGAAATCAATGTATGGAAGGGTTTCATTTTAAAAAAAAAGGGGGGGAAAGGAGAGGATAATTTGAGCTGGATGAAAAAATGAGAAGGGAAGGAAAAGAAAAGAAAGAAGAAAAAGGTGCAAATAAAAGAAAAGAAAAAACAGAGTCCCTTGAAATTAAATATGGAACCTACCTAACTCCTAGGTTGGATCAGATGATGAATTAAGAACTTGAAGGGTAAAACTTAGGGAATTAGTGGTGGATACCGACCTTAGGCTTCTTGGATCTATTTTAAGGTTCAAACGCTCAAGTATTTGTTAAGATCCGGATTAATCCTCAAGAGGTTGAGGAAAGTGGGAGGCTGATGTAGTTGGTCTAAGGCTTAGGGATTATTCGACCTCATTGCCTACCCTTTGGTTTACAGGACTTGGTAACCCAAGCACCCAAAAATCACACACTAATTTGGTTCAGTGCGCTTAACATAGAAAAATCTGCCAAAAGTGTTCTACTTTGAAAAGCCATCTTGAAGATCTTGCTTAGGAGCGACTCAACAACACAAGTTGATTGGACAAGTTCTCGATGCGGAAAGGTAGAAAATTCCCCTCTAAGATGCGTAATAACATGTCATCTCCTCGGTGCTTGTCTCCTAGGACATCTAAATATCTTATCGAGGGCATGTAAGCACTTTGTGCCGGTTTAGGTGACATGGGTGAGATTATCCAGAAATGTCGATTGCCAGAGCCTGAATTTAGCTACAGAACTCCATAGGAGACACTAACTTGAAGTGTCAAAAACCAAGGTTCTGGGGCCTACCATGGGTGGTGCTATCCCGAAGTATCGAAAGCCAAGGACCCTTCGAGGATTGATGGCAGGGACATGGAATCTAATAAAGATGTTGTTTAGGGCCAATTTAAGGTGGATTTAGGGAAATTTAAAAAGAAAAGACAGAAAAGTCTCCAAATAAAAAATCCGTCTCTATCCCTCTCTTAGAAAAATGCACTGGTAAATTGAACCTGGACAATGGTCTTTCAATAATGTTGGGTGGAATAATCATGAAACAAGAACACGAGTAGAGAATGAACGTCTCATGCAAGAACTTACTGCCTGATGTAAACACATTTACACTACTTAAAATGTCTATTTATGCATGTTCTTAAGCATAGGATTGCATTTCATGATATAAATATTGCATAACATGCATCATCTCGTATTTAGAGTAGTTTGAATAAAATGGAGGTTAATTGTCTCCTTTTATGTGCTTGGACAGGGAAAACATTTTATCGGGGCCTCGGATCAAAGATCCAACCGTATGGATGTGATCAGGGCGACGATTGGAGTTCAACGACTCCAAGATCGCCCTAATCAGGCATCCGTAGCGTCAGATAGAGATCGGGGAACCCTTGAAGATCAAGGGCCAGGATGGTGTAAATCTTCACTTTAGATGACAAATCTGACCGCATGGATGAATTCGGATCGACGATCGTAGCCCAACGACACAAAAATTGAGTCAATCCGACATCCGTGGCACCATCTACAACTTCCAGAAGATGGATGGCCAAGATGGCGCCACGTGGTGCCATCTCAGCCGCCCAAATGGCCGCTGGCATTTTGTGAAGGCCCCTGCCTGATCGCTCTCTGCTGTCAGATGGAGATCCAACGGCTGTGGCAGCCCGGCGCTTAAAACGTGCGCTCGACCATCCGCTCCCCGCAGCGTAGCGGTCGAGCGCGCTTACGCTAGCGCGGGGCGCGGGTTCGAGCCACGGTGAGGGGATTGGAGGCGTGGGTAATTGAGGCACGTGGAGCGTCGGAATGGAGATCGTGCGGTCGCGGGCGCCCGATAGTGTCGACGCGCGATTGGACGCCCGCGCGTAACGCGCGATCTCACGCGCAGGTGGGCGCAATGCAGCGGGTGAAGGCGCGATTTTAAGCCGTCCGATCTCGCGATCGGACGGCTGAGACTTCACGGACGTGCGAAGCCGTTGAGGGCGCGAGCAAGCGAGGAGGCACGCGCGAGCCACCTACGTCGCCCACGTTAGGGGCTTTAGTGTCGGATTTATCCGTCACTAAAGACCCCTCATTTACTATTTTGAACTTGTAATGTCCATTTTGCCCTCACTCCTTGCAACTATAAAAGGAGACCCCCTCCATACGAAATTTTGATCCCTTCTTTCTCCTCTCTACCCCTCCAAAGCTCAAAAGAAGCTTGTCCCACACCCGGGATGCTTCTTGAGAGATAAAGTCCAATTTTCATTCCCCTTCGGAAGTGGATCTCGCGACGACGACGGCGTGCTGCTCCGTTCCCATTCTTCTGCTTCATCCGCCTTCATCCTGCTTCATTCTCCTTCGTCCAGGCATCGTCCCGTCCGGCTCGTCCTCCAAGCAACCGTCGAGGTGGATTTCTCTCTCCCTATTCTTTTTACCGCTTTTTAGTATAGATTTACTACTTTCTAGATTAATCTACTCGTCCTCCAAGCGACCGTCAAGGAGGACATTTCTCCCTCCATTCTTTTAATGCTTTTTAGAGTAAATTTATCGCTTTCTAGAGTAATTATTTTATGCTTTCCAATTGTAATGAACAATCTCTTCAATGCAAAAATTCCTTGTTTATTCTACATCTCATTTTGATTTCTCTATGTAATATTCTTTTTCTCTCTTACTCTCTCTCTCTCTTCTATTTATTGTAAATAATTAGATAGTTCTAAGTTGAATTATTCTGTAACAAATAAAAAGAAACGCGTAGTTTTTAAATCAAACGTCCGCCTCCCTGTGTTCGACCCGGAATTTTAATTTTGGTATAAATTTTATTTGTTGAACACGAATTCTTCGCTTTCGAACTACAACGACAGGTTTTCCAAAGCCAAACACATTAGCGTAGGTTCATAAACGTTCAACACTACCTTCAAACCCATGCCTCATGAATATGACACATACAAATGGGAGGCTAAATTTTCTATTGCGACTGCTTATGACAGATTGATAATGTCTTCTAGGATGGCGGAAATTGATGTGATGGGGAAGAAGCTATGGAATTTAAAAATACCATTGAAGATACAAATTTTTTTGTGGCTTTGCAGAAGGGACGGCTTGATTACTGGAGATCTGAGGCACAGGAGGATGGGTACCCCCACCCAGTTTTGTCACCTATGTGGGATGCATAATGATTCTAGCATTCATATCTTTTCTTCATGTATGATCACTGATTATGTATGGAGGAGAGTATGTAATGAGTCTCTACCCACATGGGAGAATCTGTGGCATTGTCTTGTGGATGGGAATAAGCCATTTTTACATATGGTGGCTGTGTTATGGGCTGTATGGAGGGCTAGAAATGAGTGTGTTTTTCAGGGGACCTCAGTGTATGTGGATAATATTGTAAATTTTTGCTTGAGTCTCATACAGCATTGGGGTTCGATCATGTAATTATTTCATTTTTATTAATAATAGCTCTCTTATCTTGCTATCGGTGATTCGATAGCATTCCTTTCTTTCTCAAAAAAAAATTGAACCTGGACATGTTACGTCTATGCACGGGTGTTTTAACTGCTGGGGTCAACGAACCTCTAGGCAATTTTTGCGGGCCTTACAAACCTTCGCGGCAAACTCATGCTGAAGCTAGTTAGGTCTAGACCTTGGCTGATACTTGAGTACCTCTAGGCCTATTGATGGTATTCTAATTTAATTTCTAGAGATGTAGCTTACTAAGGCACCCTGAAAGTTACATCCAACCTAGAGACTTGGTTTGATCCATAGAATGTTTAGCTAAGATATTAGCAAAAGCTAGGCATGGGGGTATGATGGGAACACCATCATGAACCCTAACTAGCCCATTTTAGTCTGGAATAAAAGATAAAAGCTCCTACATATTTATCTAAGGGTTATATCTCCACCCTATTATGTTTTGAGAAGAGAATAAGAAACTATGGTTAATTATGTAATTTTAATAGTATATCATGAACACAAAATAACCAAAGGGTGTGCTGGGGCTGAAATGAAGGTCAAATGAGCATTAAAAACTAATAAGTGAGTCCATACAAATAGAAATGGGTTTTCATACATTTCGAGAATTAACGGTAACCCAAAACCCTAATTTCAAACCCGCTTAAATTACTAAAGTTTTGGTTATGACAAAATCCATCTAAACCTTCTAAAATTTATAAAAAAATATTCCATGAGGTTTGGTATCCTTTATTTGACCTTTGGAACCTATTTTGACCCTAAATAGAGTCACAGACACAATTCTGCCCTAATTTGGGTTTTTACACAAATTGCCTAGTCAAACATGGTCAAAATTGAAATATGACTTCACCACCAGATTCTTTAGGTCCAAATTAGGTTTGTACTAAACTTGGGGCCCAATCAAAGTTCATCTTGACCTAGTTGGCATTTTAGTCTATTTAAACTCTGTTTCTCACACTTTTTTTTTTGAAAGGATGAGGAATGCTATCGGGGACGATAGCAGACTGAAAAACTCTTATTTATCACAAAAAGGAGACCATTATAGGCACTCATCCCACTCTTTTACATGTACCCAACAATCCCTCACAATAGCTTCCACATTACAAGACCCACCTCTAAAGAGGTACTCATTACGAGCATGCCTGACACACCACATGACGGCCGCCATCTTCGTCTGTAGACTCCCCATCAACAACAATTTCCTCCATAGATCATCCCAAGTAGGTAATGGTTCCCCGCATACCTCGCTCCAAATATGATCTGTCACCAAGCATGAGGTGAAAAGGTGTATCCTACCGTCAGTGTCAAACCCGCAGCAAGGGCAGCTTTGTAACACCCAGCCTCCTACTTCATAAGTCTCCGGTTACAAGTCCATCTCGCCTGCACAGCAACAGAAAGATTTTGATCTTGAGTGGAGTCCTCAGCTTCCAAATTCTACTGCAGTCAAAATCTACAGGTGTGGGATCATCAGACTCGCTCTCCATCAGCCTCTTGTACGCTTTGGCCAACGTGAACTGACCGTGTATCCACCGGTAGCCATCCTCGCCTTCTGCTGGTTGGAATGCTGCCAGGTCAGCAGGCAGTCGCACCTGTTCTGTTTGAGTTCTCCCGCCATCTCGCCCAGCAGCTGCATTCAATGTCCATCTGCCAACCACCTCATCCCAACACTCCCTAACCAAGACCCTATTATCTATTGCAACAGCGAAGCTCCTTGGATATTTCTCACTAATCTGTCCCAAATCAAACCAGACATCTTCCCAGAAAGAAAAGTTTTTGCCGTCCCCGAGCGATGGAGCAAAATTTGACCAGTGATCATGAACTGCCCTCCTCACTGATTGCCAAAAAGATGAAGATCTGCACGGGGTTCTGCTCCACATCTGCACTTGTGTAGGACTGTAGGATTCTTTAATCAGCTGGGACCACAGCTTGCCATCTTCCTCAGATAATTTGATTGCTTGAGAAGCAAAGCGTCATTGAATTCTTTCAGCGATCTGATGCCCAATCCTCCCTTCGATCTAGGCCTACAAACTTGCTTCCACCTCACTGGATGCATGAATTTTCCTACTATCTTCACCCCTTTCCAGAAAAATCATTTTCGTAGCATATACAGCCTCTTCCAGCCAGATTTCGGAGATCTGAAAATTGAGAAGAACACTGTAATTGTAGTGATGACAGAGTTCAACAGAATCAGCCGCCCACCCTTCGACAGGAATCTGCTTCTCCAAGACTCCAACTTGGCATTTGCTTTCTCAAAGAGGGATGCCCAATCACTCTTCTTCAGCTTCTTGT
This sequence comes from Thalassia testudinum, assembly GCA_037157565.1. Classification (NCBI taxonomy): domain Eukaryota; kingdom Viridiplantae; phylum Streptophyta; class Magnoliopsida; order Alismatales; family Hydrocharitaceae; genus Thalassia; species Thalassia testudinum. The sequence goes on from JAZHRO010000031.1 coordinate 200,953,574, forward strand.
TGGACAGAGGCAAACCCAAATACCTCACTGGCAAGGCGGCTAAGGGGGTATGCAAGATGGCTGAGATCTCATTAGTCTCACCAGCAGACATGCCAAAGGAGATCAGAGTAGATTTTGCCCCATTCAATCGCAGACCCGAGATCTCTCCAAAGATATTGATCATGGCAAAAGGAAATTCTACCTCACAACACCCACCCTCTACAAAAAGCATGGTGTCATCCACGTATTGTAGAATGGGTGCCAAAGCTCGAGAATTCGCAAGCGAATAGCCCCTGACTGCACCCACATCTGCCAGCTTGAAACTGAATATCGCAATTGTGTCCACTGCCAAATTGAAAATAAGTGGGGCTAGCAGGCATCCCTATTGTACCCCACATTGTGGCTGAATCCAAACTCTACATGACTTCCCATTGACTAAAGGAAAGAAAGAAGATGTGACAATGCACCTCTTCATCCACTGAATCCACAAAGGGGGAAAGTCCCTCCTCTTAAAAATCTCCCATAGATAGTGCCATTCTATTGAGTCATAGGCTCTACTAAAGTCAACCTTCCACATGAAAGCTCTGGTCTTTCTCCTCTTCCATCTAGATATCATCTCTTGTGACACAATGAAGGATTCCTGTAGGGATCTATTAGGGAGAACGGTCGCTTGCACTAGACTGATCAGGTCAGACAGCACCCCTCTCAGCTTGTTTGCCAGCACCCCTTTGTTTCTCACACTTAAGTCCCTAGCTTTTGAAATCTTTGCATTTAGCCCACCAACTTCTCTTCGTTTTCTTAAAAGAGGACCCTGCCACCATTAACAGTGTGAACCCATGGGATCTAAGCTTCAATTAAGGATTCCTCCCTGATTGCTTTGACAATCCCTTCCAAAATTGGAAGGGAAGATCTCAAGGAAGTCCTAAATCATCTAAACCTAGATTTTGATCCCAAATCCCCTCATGAAGCACATGCGAATCCATGGATTTCAAGGATCCTTTTCTTGAAAATTTGAGCTTTGCAAGCTTTTTTCCAAGTTTGGAAGCTTGCCTGAAGCTCTATAAAAGCCTCCCATATGCAAAGCCAAACTCCTCAACAAGTTTTGCTAGGAGAAACCCCTCCTCCTTCCCTCTCTAGCCACCATCACACCTTGCTCCGGTGACATCTCTCTACTCTCATTGTCTAGCCATCCAACAATCAAATTGGACAGACCTCTGCCTTCCCCTCTCAATTTCGCTCCTCACCAACCACAGCAAGGGTGTCCTTCCTCCTCGTCGTCGCTGCTCCAACTCATCGTCGACTTCATCTTCTTCGACTTCGACTCGCCAACGTCGGTGCTATCATTCCACCTCCTTCCCCTCTAAGCTTCTCTATCCCTTCCTCTCTCCCTTACTTTCTTTCTGATAAACACGCATGAATTCATGATAAAATGCTTACTTAAGATAGCTCCTAAAGCTTACCATTGCATTTCATAGCATAAATATTGCTTATCATTCATTCATTGCATTTAGGATGGGTTGTGTACTCTGTATATTAATTCTGACATTTTATGTAGCCAGGAGTAGTGCAAGATCTTTACGGGCTTCGGATGAAGAATCCGACCATACGTATGGATACGGAGTGACGATCGCAGTCTGTTAGTGCAAAAATCACTCTGATTAGAGCTCCATAGCACCCTTTGCAAGATCTTTATGGGCTTCGGCTGAGATGCACCCAACCCCACTTGGCCTCCTTCAAAGCTCTACAAGATCTGATCACGACCATTGGATCTTCATCCAACGGTCGTGGCTGTAGCTACACCAACACCTACACGCGACCATCCAGCACTCGTGCCACAACGGTAGCGTGTCCTCTCCTTAAAGAGTTGGCGAGGGTTCGAGCAGCACCAAAATGATGGGCATGTTTCGGCGAATGGAAAGTTGGGGTTAGGAGAAACCTGTCACTGTAGTCATAAAACATGTTATCAAATACAATTTTACCGAAACTCCATGGGAGTCTCGGGTCGAACACAAGGAGGAGACATTTGTTTTTGTTGAAATCCACGCTTCGTGTTGTTTCTTTTTTATATTTTTAGGGCTTTGATATTTTTTTGTGTTTTTGTGGTAAAGAAACAAATAGGATAGCTCACAATATAAAATAAAACAAATTGGATATATCAAAATGATCTTCAAATGCTTATTAGAACGAGTGGAAAATAAAGAAAGAGATAGGGGTGAGAAAGAATCTCCCAAAATGGCTGTCTGGCGAGACGACGGTGCTTGGCGGAAACTTGGACTTTGGAGGTGAGAAGCTGGACGATGGGGGTGAGATGTGGGAGGATGCCGGGTAGAGGAATGCATCACCGAAGCTCGGAATAGCGATGAGGAGGTGGAGGTGATCTTCTACCGAAAAGGAGGTGGGAGTATAGCTCCAAGGCTTCCTATGAAGATGGTGTGATGGATGAGGAATATTTGGTGGGGTATAGGAGCACTACACTAGTAGGCCTTTGGAGTTTGGGAATGAGCTCTAGGGGAGCTTTGAGGGGCTTTTAGAGCTTTGGAGTAGGTGGGAATAGTATAGGTAGAGATGAGGTTCAAAGGGGAGGTGAAGGGGGGTTTAAATAGGTGAAGGGATGGAGGTTACAGTGGTCTAGGCATTCATTGCCGCGCAGCAGACATGCGTGCACGTGCAATGGCTGGCAGACCTCCCTTCATCTCCAGCTGCCCTGTGCGTATGCTCCAGCTGCTGTGTGCAGCCGGTGCACGCACATGCATCTGGTGCATGACAGTGAATGCCTAGGCTGCAGCAACCTCCATCCCTTCACCTATTTAAACCCCCCTTCACCTCCCCATTGAACCTCATCTCTACCTATGCTATTCCCACCTACTCCAAAGCTCTAGAATCCCCTTAAAGCTCCCCTAGAGCTCATTCCCAAGCTCTAAAGGCCTCCTACTAGTGTAGTGCTCCTATACCCCACCAAATATTCCTCCTCCATGTCACCACCTTCATAGGAAGCCTTGGAGTTGTCCTCCCACCTCCATTCCGATAGAGGATCACCTCCACGTCCTCATCCCCGTTCTGAGCCTTGGTGAAGCATTCCTCTACCCGACATTGTCCTGCATCTCACCCCTGTCGTCCAGCTTCTCACCTCTTCCGTCCAAGCTGCCGCCAAGCACCGTCGTCTCGCCAGACAGCCATTTTGGGAGATTCCTTCTCAGCCCTATCTCTTTCTTTATTTTTCACTTATTGTAATAAGCATTTGAGCATCATTTTGATATATCTAATTTGTTTTCTTCTATATTGTGAGCTATCCTGTTTGTTTCCTTACCACAAAAACACAAAAAAAATCAAAGCCCTAAAGATACCAAAAAGAAAGATCACGAAGCGTGGATTTCAGTGAAAACAAACGTCACCTCCCTGTGTTCGACCCAGGACTCCCTTAGAGTTTCGATAAAATTGTATTTGATAACGTGTTTTGCAACTACAGCGATGGGTTTCTCCTAACCCCAACTTTCCATTCGTCAAAACACATCCATCACTTTCCCCTCACTCACAACTCACTCACGACCACCGTACCCCTTGCTACACCTCCTTTGTTCCCTGCTTTGGCGAGGCTCCTAAGAAGCCTCCCGCCGCTACAAACCATCAAACACCGTTGCTCCATCTCCACAAGATTTGCCACGCTACGTGATTGCACCGCAAAATACGCCTGCAATAATGCCTTCTTCTGCTATTTCCTAGCATTACCTATGCATATTAGGATTCTGTAGTTGCATTTGTAAAAATACATGTATACATGCATCTAATTGAGAGGAAAGAAGAATGAAATAAGTGGCCTTGCATTTTACCTTTTTTCCTCAAGTGCCACTTTGCAAAAATCCACCACCTCTATTTTTATTCCCACTTGATTTTTAATTTTCCCTACGGCTGCATGCAATTTCTCCTCACACCATTCCCTGCCACAGCTACCCTTGCCATTCCCTGCCAAGCCATTCCATCCCTCTCCCTACAGCTGCATGCGGCCATGCCATTCCTCTTCTATTTAACGACCATAGCTCATGCCTTTGCAAAGGAGGCCTGGTCACTGCAGCAAGAAAAAAAACCCACCAACAGGCCACCATCGTCCTCTCCTCCATTCCCCTCCATACGCCGGTCCTCCTCCGAGGAGAAACCCAGCGGGCAGAAGCTCTCACTGTGGTGCACACCACCACAGTGAGACCACCACCGCCCAGCTCTTCAAAGAGCCGGTGGGCGTGGTGGCTCTTCTTTCATTTTTTACGTTCCCGCACCTTCCCTCCATTTGAGCCGCTTCAAGGTCTGAAGCTTGAAGCAGCAGCAGCAGTTAAGCGACGGCAGCAGCAGTAGCCCCAGCAGCTTCCGCGCTTCCCTGCAGGTGCCCAGCCCCTCCGTGTGTGCCTACAGGCCTTCTCCGCCTTCGCTTTCTCCGCTCTGTCGCACGCACTGTCGCCCGCAACCAGCCGCTGCGCACCTCTGTAGTGGCCGGCCAAGCGCCTCCCCGCCCCCTGCGGCACTTGCAAGCTTCCGCGCAAGTTGCAGGCACCCTCGCCCTCCGGCCCCGCGCGCTCTGTCCGAGCTCTCCGCGCTCGCAACCGGTCAGCACAGGTGCTCTCCTCTGCACGAATACGTGCCCGCGCATGTTGAAGACCATCAGACGACAGCCTTCACCTGCAGACGACTTAACCTGTAGCCCTTCCTCTCCCGCTCTCTCTCTCTCTCTCTCAACACTCACAGCACTCTACACCGACGCACACACACACCTACACTCACACTTTCACACACACACACACGCCTCTACTATAAACATATATATATACGTATACTTATATATTGATATATATATATATATATATATATTTATATACATATATATATATACATATATAGATATATATATATACTTATATTTATACATATAGTAGTACCTATATACTTATGTATTAGTATACATACATACATACATACATACATTTATATATATCTATATACCTATATATATACATATATACATATACTATTATGCATATACATATATATATATACTTACATCTAGATTTATAGTAGTATTAGTATACTTATATACATATATATATATATCTATATACTAATATATATACTTATATATATATATATATACATATATATATACATATCTAGATACATATACCTATATACATATATTATTATTATTATATATATATATATACATCTATATAGTATTATATCCATACATATATATATATATATATATACACTTAGCTACATATATCTATATATACATATATTACTATATACTTAGTTATATATATATACATACACATATATAGTATATATATACATATGCACTTATATATATACATACATATATATCTACATATATATATAACTATATATTTTTAACCATATATACATATACATATAGAAATATTTACATATATATATATTTTCACATCATTCACCATACACTATATCGCGGGAATATCTGCACCAGTTGCTGATATTCCCCGATACACGCGTACAAAAAGCATGGTTACATACATCTTCCACCATCCATCCCACACTCCATGCGGCACCTAGTCCTGTTGGTTGAGTCTCTCTAGACGACGACTGACTCGACACCGTGCTACACTCCATCTCTGCCTCCACCCCCACCCCTTTATATACATAATATATACATATATATATTGTATTTACTTTATTTCTGTTTCACTTTCCTATTAGTAAAAAGATAAAAATATATATATATAAGAGAAAAGATAATCATTGACTTGCAGGTACCCCGTCTTGCGAATAGCAAGACTCGTTTTGGAACTATGTTTTTGCTCAAAGCCAAGAACCCAATTTTGAGGGTGTGCCTCAAGGACAAAGATTACCAGAAGAAAATCTAAATAAGAAAAACACCAAAAACACAATAAATGAACGGAAGAGACTCGTTGTAGGAAAGGCATAGAAACTCGACTTGTACCCCACTTCCCTGAGTTCGACCCTGGGCCTAAAAGTGACAAGATAAAATCAAGTAGGCCAAGTTAAAAATTTTGTAAAGAGATGGTTAGGTCCGATTTAGGTTAACCACTATACACATTTCAACGATAAAATCATCATATTAACAACCTTTCTGGGCTTGACCATACATCTTTTCTGGTGCCGTTGCCGGGGAAGTGCACATTCAAGTAAGTTTTTACTCCATTCCTGTAATTTTTTTTCTCTTCCCTCTTCACGGGTATCTTTGTTTCTAGTGTGCAGGTGAACCTGGTGCAAGGAGAAGGTAGGCAGACGAAGTTGAAGACGTAAGCAGATCGAAGGCGAGAACAAGAGCATGAAGATGCCGACACCGCATTGGAGTTTCGCACACGTTGCCGAACAAGTAGGTCTTCTTTTCTTAGCAACTAGGGTTAACTTGTCACCTTAATAAAAAAAAAAATTAAAAACTAAAAACTAGAAAAACTTCTTGGGATCTCTTAGGGCAAGTGGATTAAAATTCACTTGTTTAATTGATTGTCTTCACTCCCACCGCCCCGGGATTTCCTGCCCTACTTCGCATATCGAAAATCCGAGAATCTTGATTCTTGAATTTTTCGCCGTGGGAAGTATTCTTTGAGGCAAATAAAAAGATTGATCGCACCCCTCTATTGCCTCACTTATCCACAATTCGGGATCACCTTTTTGGTGGGGAGACTTGGAATTGAGTTAATTCCAACCCCACCACGACTTTTCAACTTGCCTAAGATTCGATCCCGAATACCTCAACCCCCAACAATTTGATTTTCTTTATCTTCTGGTTGAGCCTTGTGTGTGGACATTTTTTAGTGATTGGGAGCACTTGAATTGAAGTGCTTGGCTCCCTTTAACACTAATATAAAACTGATTCGTGCATCCACACATAGAAATCTCCATTTAGGGTAGCCCATTGCATTTTAGCATGCATTAACTAACTGATATTGAAGAAGGGTTTGTTGGGCTTAAAAGAAAACTTGTATTCTTGCAAAACCCGGAGATTGGTTGAATTGGTAATTCAGCAAAATCCTAAAATTCATACTACTTAAGGCTGAACTCTAAAAACCATTCACCAATTAAGAACTTCAATTCGGGGAGATTTCCCCATTGCATGCTTGTTTTACACACTCTCTTAAAATCAATCACTTGGGCATTACCCGTAAACAATGCCCTTCACATTCTAAAAGCACTTGACCCTAAGCCTCTAACTAAAACTGGTAGTAACTTGACCCTTACTAAGGATTGGAGGTCTAACTACCTGCGTGTAGCGGCTACATGCTGGTGAGAGTTCCCGTGTGCTATCTGGTGTCTAAGACTGGGGCAAACGGCCTTTCAATCTGGCTCGGTGGTTCCACGATGCTCGCATTTGGTTCCGTAGTTCATGATAGTAGGTAACTTAGATCTTTAGGTCTAAGGGCACACTATAGAGGTTAGGAACATGATTGAATTGATTTGTCATCAAGTGTACCTTTACAGTGTCATTTCTCATCTCTTTTCCCTTCTCATCTCCCCAATTCTTCCTACAGTAGTGCATGTTTGGAAGGAGGTCACAAAACACTGAACTGTTTGAATTGACTGCTAAATCTAGAAAACAAGCCAAATCATCGTCCTCCTCCACAAACATGGCAAACACCCCCACCTCACTACTTCGTCACAATTCCAATTCTTCCAACACCTGGCTTATCCCAAGAAACCCTGTAAGACCTTCCTTGCCGAGTGTCGCGCCAAGCGACTCGATAAGTCATGTGGATCTAGCTTCTGCAAGCCAGTATGTCGACATGGAGGACCAAGCCTCCATGTGCTCGGACGCATATTTACATGCGGACACGTCTTCTGGAATAGAAGACACTTGCGCCCTAGGGAACAACCCGTTCTTTGCCACTTATAACCCAGGGTGGCGTAATCATCCAAACTTCGCATGGTCCAACAACCCGCAGCGCCAAAATCCCATGGGGGGACCAATGCGACCGTCCGCACCCATCATCCCAAGGGCCCAGTCTAATCCTATGGCGAATCCACCATCAGGCCCTTGCGTAGCACAAACCGAACACGCATCAAGGCCTCTTGATAAACTGATGCGAAGGATGACGGAAATGTCAAAGCGCCATAAAGAGAACATGACCTCTCTTCAGCACCATTTGGCGCAGCAGAATGCTGAGATCAGTCAACTACGCATGGCGACTCGATCTCAGGGCACTCTTCCCGCCGAACCCGTTCCAAACCCGCGAAACTTCGTACCCTGTGGTCCGCAACCACAGGTACAACCTTCTCAGGGATAGGTTCATCAAATTTTGCAAGCTCCGAGCATTCCACCAGGATTTCAGGCTAATCCCGCTGCAGCACCGTATTCTTATGTTGATTGCAATTGCAACAAGGATGACACATCTGACAAGGACATGACCGTCAGTGCGTGTATCGGACTAATTGGGACTGATTCAGACTGCTGCGAATTACCTGACGATTGCCTGACCAACGCAAATTGTGACGTTCCCCAATCCCTCCCTATTCCCGTACCTTCTCCTGACCAGACTTCTGACGATGTTTTCTCCGCTTCCCTTACCTCATGGTCTGAGTCATCGTCGAGCAGCTCACCACCGGTCCACACTCTGGAAGATTGGATTGCCCTTTCTTTCCCACTAAATCAGGCGGATTTGCAACTCCACACTGGGACCTTGAGCCCACATCTTACTCAATGGGGCTATTCCCTTTGGATCCATCTATCCAAAGAGCCCCTCTTCTTGGCCAATTGACGGCCAACTTCTTCTTCCTGACCTATTTTCTGTTCCGCCTGGGACACTCTCGTCCCAGAAAATGCCAGATCTTTCACTACCCACCATCCACCCACCCTACCACCCTGTTGTATACCCTAAACCTCAGCTCTCATTTCTCGATCTTTCATCCTTCCTTTACCTTTCCCTGCATGCATATGAGGACATAGCATTGTTTGGCATGGGGGGTGGATAGGCATCCATAGGATTTGGGTACTTACGGTATCATACAATTCCCACCTATTTATGAATATGCAAGAAAAAGAAAAAGAAAAAAAAAAATATATATATATAATAACAAATGGTGTTTAGTAATGATCTAAAAGCTGAAGCAAAAAATACAATAAGTGTTTATGGATATTCAACCTCTGTTTTGAAGACTTTCCAGGCCACGGAAGCTTGATTCGCTCAGGCTCGGCTTAATTCACTTAGAGCATTGACAAAATAGATCAGAATCTCTCCTAACTAAGGACGTATTCTTGTACTTGAGACATCAATACAGGATCCGTTGGTTTGCTTTTACTTGAGAGCTTAAGTAAACTTGGTTTACACTACACATATCAGGAAAGACCAGGTGAACATAAGATCCAACCTTAGTGTTCATTAGGGAAGGTGGAGTCCTTAGCTGTGCGTGTAGTTAGACTTTTTATCCCAAGCTTTAGTCTTGTGTTTAGGAGTGACTCTTTCCACCAAAAAGAAACTCTCCCACCAAAAAGAAAAAATGTGCTCCTTCAAAAGAATGTTGTAAGAGATATACTGACACGTGTTTCAAAAAAAAAAAGTTGCAAATAAGTCAGTATATCTCACAAATGTCTGTAAAGTCTTCGCCCTACAAGAAGTTCTTCAGGGCAGATTACAAATACCTTGAGCCACAAAAATCAGAAAATGAAAGTTGAGTTTTTCGTCATCTTAAGGGTCAATCCGAAAACATGAGCTAAAACTGGGACCAACCTATACTTAAAGATTCGTGAAACCCTGGACTTGAGTCTTAATGTTCATCTGGTCAGTCTTGATCCTTCACTATGCATAAGCCAAAACCTCTTGAGCTCTCGAGTACAGCAAAAACCTCCTTGGTCCTGGAAATCGTAGTTCAGGTTTAAATATCAAGAATCCTGGTTAGTTGAGAGATGATCTATGTCATGTGAGACTTAAAGTACTGATAGTCTTCTCTACAATTGGTTCTCACAATATCCAACAATAAACACACCTATATTACCTCAGAAGAAAATCTTCAGCTTAAGATCATTTCTAAATACTGTTTTGCTAGGGACTAGCAAAAGATAGGCATGGGGGTATGATTGCACCGCAAAATACGCCTGCAATAATGCCTTCTTATCCTATTTCCTAGCATTACCTGTGCATATTAGGATTCCGTAGTTGCATTTGTAAAAATACATGGATACATGCATTTAATTGAGAGGAAAGAAGAATGAAATAAGTGGCCTTGCATTTTACCTTTTTTCCACAAGTGCCTCTTTGCAAAAATCCACCACCTCTATTTTTATTCCTATTTGATTTTTAATTTTCCCTATGGCTGCATGCAACTTCTCCTCGCACCATTCCCTGCCACAGCTGCCCTTGCTATTCCCTTCCAAGCCATTCCATCCCTCTCCCTGCAGCTGCATGCGGCCATTTCATTCCTCTTCTATTTAAAGGTCGCAGGTCCTGCCTTTGCAAAGGAGGCCTGGTCACTGCAGCAAGAAAAAAAACCCACTAGCAGGCCACCACCGTCCTCTCCTCCATTCCCCTCCATACGCCGGTCCTCCTCTGAGGAGAAACCTGGCAGGTAGGAGCTATCACTGTGGTGCACACCACCACAGTGAGACCACCACCACCCAGCTCTTCAAAGAGCCAGTGGGCGTGGTAGCTCTTCTTTCATTTTTTATGTTCCCGCACCTTCCTGCCATTGGAGCTGCTTCACGGTTTGAAGCTTGAAGCAGTAGCAGCAGCAGCTAAGCGACGGCAGCAGTAGTAGCCCCAGTAGCTTCCACGCTTCCCTGCAGGCACCTAGCCCCTCTGCATGTGCCTGCAGGCGTTCTCCACCTTCGCTTTCTCTGCTCTGTCGCACACACTGTCACCCGCAACCGGCCGCTGTGTGCCTCTGCAGCAGCCGGCCAAGCGCCTCCCCACCCCCTGTGGCACCTGCAAGCTTCCACGCAAGTTGTAGGTGCCCTCACCCTCCAGCCTCGCGCGCTCTGTCGCGAGCTCTCCGCGCTCACAACCGGTCGGAGTAGGCGCTCTCCTCTACACAAATACACGCCCGCGCGTGTTGAATACCATTAGACGACAGCCTTCACTTGCAGACGACTTAACCAGTAGCCCTTCCTCCCCCGCACTCTCTCTTTCTCTAACAACACTCACAGCACTCTACACCGACGCACACACACACCTACACTCACACTTTCACACACACAAACACACCTCTACTATAAACATATATATATACGTATACTTATATATTGATATATATACATATATATATATATATATATTTATATACATATATATATACTTATATAGATATATATAGATATATATATACTTATATTTATACATATAGTAGTACCTATATACTTATGTATTAGTATACATACATACATACATACATACATACATATATATATATATATACCTATATATATACATATATACATATACTACTATGCATATACATATATATATACTTATATATATATATACATATATATATACATATCTAGATACATATACCTATATACATATATTATTATTATATATATATATATATAAATCTATATAGTATTATATCCATACATATATATATATATATATATAGATATATATATACATTTAGCTACATATATCTATATATACATATATTATTATATACTTAGTTATATATATACATATGCACTTATATATATACAAACATATATATCTACATATATATATACCTATATATTTTTAACCATATATACATATACATATAGAAATATTTACATATATATATTTTCACATCATTTACCATACGCTGTATCGCGGGACTATCTGCACCAGTTGCTGATATTCCCCGATACACGCGTACAAAAAGCGTGGTTACATACATCTTCCACCATCCATCCCACACTCTATGCGGTACCTAGTCCTGTTGGTTGCGTCTCTCTAGACGACGACTGAGTCGACACCGTGCTACACTCCATCTCTGCCTCCACCCCCACCCCTTTATATACATAATATATACATATATATATATATATATACTATATTTACTTTATTTCTGTTTCGCTTTCTTGTTAGTAAAAAGATAAAAAAATATATATATAAAAGAGAAAAGATAATCTTTGACTTGTAGGTACCCCGTCTTGCGAATAGCAAGACTCGTTTTGGAACTCTATTTTGGCTCAAAGCTAAGAACCCAATTTTGAGGGTGTCCTCAAGGACAAAGATTACCAGAAAAAAATCTAAATAAGAAAAACACCAAAAACACAATAAACGAATGGAAGAGACTCGTTGTAGGAAAGGCGTTGAAACTCGACTTGTACCCCACTTCCTTGAGTTCGACCCTGGGCCTAAAAGTGACAAGATAAAATCAAGTAGGCTAGGTTAAAAATTTTGTAAAGAGATGGTTAGGTCCGATTTAGGTTAACCACTATACACATTTCAACGATAAAATCATCATATTAACAACCTATCCGGGCTCGACCATACACTACCCTCTATAAAAGCCCTCTCCTAATTTGAGGGTTCTCACGCTTACTCGCCCCACTAATCCCTCACTTGCACACACCTTCCTTGAGGTCAGTAGACCTCCACAGACCACCACACGCTACACGACTACCACCACTACACTTGCTAATTCACAGTGAGGCTTCTGAACTATTTTAGTGAGGTTGTAAGGCCATGTTCTTGGTTTCAAGCCTTCACCGGATGACCACCGTCGCATCACCGTCTTGGTCACCGTCAGTACCACTCTAGCCACCAACCACCCAGTTGCTGCTCTCAATAGCTGCCGCCCATGGCTTCAATTGGGACTTGAAGCCACAACAGCTATGTCAATTTGGCAAAAGAGTCACCTAGCTATGCAAGAGGAAGACCGTGTGGGATAGTCCCACATCGACAATCGTAGCACTCGCGACTACGCATAAAGGCAATTTGTGCATCTACCTTATCGCCTTCGATACAGGGGTCAAGTCCCTCACAAACCCTCCCCAAGCACTCGTCACCCACCTCCATACCGGCGAGTCTAGTCCCCTACTCTAATCCGATTACTCAGTTACCTGGGTCCAGTCCAATTGTTCTAAAGAGAGAAAATAAGAGAGAGAAGGGGGGCATTTTGCCCTTCGCACCTCTACCCTCTACACTTAGCCAATCTCTGAGAGGCCTTTTCCTCTGTACTGCTGTGCTTGCTTCTCTCTTGAGGCACAAAGTAGAGAGGAGGCCTTTGCCTCTTTTGTTAGAGTATTGTTCTTCTGGTTCTAAAGCTACTGTTGAGATATTCAATTTGGTTGATATGGATATTTGGTTGAGAATTCTATTCAATTATTTGAGATTCTTGAGCGTAATTTCAAGGGTTAATTTGGTGATTCCAATCACCATTTTAACTCAATCTTTTTACACCTTGCTACTTGATTTCATATATAAATCATTTTGAGCAGTTCTAAATGAAGCTTTGGTAGCGATTGCTTATATTTCTAATTAAATTGTGATTAGTGAGATTGAATTGCCATTAATTGCTCCCTGTGATCGACCTCAGACTCTTCTTTGATTCTGAGTTATAAATTTAATTATTTTCGAGTGATTGAGTCATTGCTACGATGATTACTCCTTAAAAGTCCTCGATAGCCCGTTAACAATAGTTCAGCATAGGGGGTCGGTTCGGCTCGCATGGGTGTGGGTGAGCCAGGCTAGCATGCATAGGTTCATGTAGGAGGACCTAACTCTCATGTCTATGGTAGCCTAATAACAGACGTGAAGCGTTAAATACACTTTTCAATTTTGGTGCCCATCAATGTGGGACTAAAGAAGTTGCTCCTCTTCGTTGTTGCTATGAGTTCGTGCCTTGACCAATTGCAGTTCTAACTGCTGGTGCTTCACTCAATCAAGGGCTTGGAGCTCTTCGTGAAGTGGTTCCATGGCTATTGGTGTTGGATGCGAGGGTAGAGACATCTGATAGCGGCAGATGATGGCAGAGTTGACCTCGACGGTGACAAACACCTGGGACAAAGAACATGGGCCCTAAGCCCTAATTGGAAGTTCATGATGATCACTGTGCTATGAGGAGTGCAGTGGTGGTGGTGATTAGGTGTTTGGAGGCTTGTGGAGGTTGGTCAGAGTCAGAGTAGGTAGCGGATGGGTGGGTTGTTCGACAGGGGCCAACGGTGATCAAAGCTCCAAAAATCTTTGATTTTGATCCTTGATGTGTATGGAAGGTTTTGGTGGTGGTAGTGTGTGGGTTACGTGTGTGTAGCGGCTGGACGAAGCTCGTCGGAGCTTCATTGGATACGAAGAAGACGGAGAGGGAGCGAGTGATAAAGTGGTCAAAACTAAATCCTAATACCTAATCCTAGTCTAGAGGACAAGGGGGAGAGAGAGGTCTAGTGTCTTGGATGAAAGGGTACGAAACTCGCACCAGCGTGCCTTTCCAGACTCACGGAAGATGAACTCGTCTGGTGGGATAGACTGCGAGGAAGAAAGGGGGAGGAAGCCTTTGTTTTAGCCAGCAAGAAGTGAAGAGGATGAGGAAGACAATGGCACTACTAATTTGGTCGATGGGGGGCCAGAGAGAAGTGGTTGATGGGGCTCGTCGAAGCTTAGGTTGGAGGTGGCTGAGGAAGAGAAGAAGAGGTGATTGTTGGCCTAAACCTAGCTAGTTTGAATGTGGGAACAATGCAGAGCTTATATAGACCTCAATTACGTGCTTAATTTGGGAAATTTGGTGCTTAGAAATAGGATTTCAGGGTGCTCTTGAGTTGAAAAACCTTGAGTTTGCTAGAGCTTTCATCTTTGAGTTAGGATCTGGGATTTGTCTAGAATGGAAGTGGATCTTACGTTCGTTAATCCCTCCAAATTTGGAGGGATTTGATTGACAAATGGTGCAATCTTAAGTCAAAGGTGTTCGAAATGGGTTGACTTCTGCTATTTAGGAAACAAGGTCTTTAAGGAAATAAGGGCATTCTTGTGAAGAAGATGACAAAGCTAATGGGGATTGGTAAGAATAATGTGGAAGTTGAGGGTCTGATTGAAATTATTAGAGATATGGGGACTGAGTTACAAACTAGGTCAACATGGACTCTGATTGGGCCCAAATTTTGGTGTTAACCTAATTTGGACCAAAGGAATCTAATGGTGAACTTGTATTTGAGTTTTGATCACATTTGATTGGGTAAATTGCATAGGAGCCCAAATCAAGGAAAATTCCCATTTAAATCTCCATTTTTGGTTAAAATGAATTCAGATGGTCAAAGTGAATGTACCAAACCTCTGAGAATATTTTCCAATGATTTTTAGGAGGTCTCTACCAGAACCCTTTTAATTTAAGTGCGAGTGATAATTAGGGCTTTCAATGATATTTTAATCCCTGAAATGCATGAAACCCTGATTCAGTTAGTATGAGCTCATTTCTTGGTATTTTAAGTTCATTTGACCTTTAATTAACCCTTGATCAACCCCTTGGTTAGTCTACATTTGTGATTGGAAGTAGAGGAATAAGGTGGACATGGACGTGTTTGTTGGAGTTATGTGCTCTGAGCTAACCAACCTATGTCGAATCCTGCCATCAGTAATTTAGATTTGAATGTTAGATCATTTGGACATACTAATACATTAGTTGGGCCACTAATACAATTGAGATAATGAACTATGCCATGTTGGATACACCGATGGTGGGTATTGAAGAAGCCAAACAATTTGGATTAAGGATTTTGATAAGTCATCAAGAACCATCATGATAACTAACCATTGTCTCTAGTCTAAGAAGAATGACAATCTTCTCTAGAGACTGCTGCCTGACTGATGCCCTTAATGGAAATACTTTACATGGGAATAGAGATTTAGGTCTATCATGCAAGTTGAGTCAAGGAGTGGACTTGATAAGATAGAGATACAGAAGTCCTTTTCTTGTTATTATCATGGAGAAGGTGTATCCTTTGACCTGAGAGAGATATGTGCCTCAATGTCAGAGTATGCACATTTGGTGGACCGATAGTTGATACATCCACCTTAGTGAAATGACTGGAAAGTTGGTGTGCACATGAGCTCACAGATGGGGATGAGCATTGGGCCAGGCCCTTGTGAGTTGGGCTCGACCTGATCCAAGCCCATTTAATAAATGGGATGAAAAGGCAACACAAGACCCATCCTAAAATAATTTTTTTTGACCAAAGCCCAGCATGGACCAAAGAGAAATGGGCACTGGTCAAGCTGGGCCAACACATTTATTCATGGTCTCATTATTTATTTCATTGTTGCCTGCAAAATAATATGTAAATGGGAGATTCACATCAATAATTATTCTAAAAGTATGGGTGGTGATATGATTTAGTACAAGTAAAAAAAAACACTTGTGAAGGATAATTATCATTTTTAGTTATATATATGATGGGGTTATTATATTTGCCTTTTTTATAGATTAAAAGATCATTGAGTTCTCGTTGCTACACGTACAACCAAAATGATTTACCTACTTGCATTGCAAATATTTGGGTTGAATATTCTACATATATAGTATATGATAAGTCAACCAAATGTAATCAAGTAGGGGTAAATTAGAATAGAAAATAAAAATGGTCATCTTATGTATTCATATTTAGTTCAAACTTGGATGAACACACTTCTCTATGGCAAGAATTCAATGATACATATCTAGTTTGAATGAGATTATCGGATTACATAACTTGTAGCTACAGGGAGCAGGAGAGTTTTAAGGTTTTGCTAGTGGAAAAATAACAAGTGCAGTCCATACATATTTTATGTATAACCTATGATGCATATATGGTACATATTTTGATGTGCAGTATAAATATATATACATATATGATATCTATTGATGTAATTGGACTAATAAGTCAAGTGGCATGCGAAATTCACAAAGGATAATATTGAATCATTATAGCACGAAAATTGAGACTGTTTTCAATTTATATTCTTCAAACTCCTAAAGATTTAAGTGAAGATGGAAGCTTGAGTCATCTCATAGGGATGTACAGGTTCTAATTACTTCCTAAGTAGACCTAACTACTGCATTTTTGGTATTCTTAGCTTTTCAAATTTCTTTGGTATTTTAAATTGGAAAGAAGATAAAGGGACATCAAAATAGGGACCAAATTGTAGAATCAGGACCTAAATGTAACTTACAAATAAATAATTTTTTGAGAATGTAAAAATCCTAATAAAATTAGTGAAGTAACCTTAATGCTTAACTAAGGTTCCTACCAAATTTCACTTAAATCTAAGGTCTAATACTGACAAAGTACATTCATAACTAAAAGATAGGGACTAAAAGATTAGGGTAAATAATCTTTTGATTTTTATAGAAAACTCATTTTTGTATGAAATTTACACAGTAACTTAAGATAACATGCAACAATGAAATAAATTTTTTTTGTCATTTTTTGATGCTTAAAAATAGATGTGAAATTCAAGAGCTCAAATGTAAACAAATAAGATAAATGTGAATCGCATAAAACATAGAAACTATACTAACATGCAATATTGACTAAGAGGAGGAATGGCATGAAGATAGAATTCCTTGTTAATGGCAAATGTGCACAACTAATGTCATCAAGAACTACAACAAAAACATGTGCTACAAATAACATAAAATAGAAAGACATAAGAAAAAGAATGAGTAGTAGAAGAATGAAGGACTCTTGGTGGAGGTGGAGAGCGTAGCCACTAAACACTGGAATAGCTTGATTGGAGAAGAATCGAAGGAGGAAGCTGGAGATGCTGACGAAGACAGAGAAGCCACGATGAAGATGGAGGACTAAGGAGACAACCTTAAGGTGCAGTAGAAGGGAGAGTAGCAGGGGGACATAAGGTTTCTAAGGGGGAGAAGGGATGGCCATGGAGAGGGTGGTGGAGATGGCATGGAGAATGATGGAGAGAGAGATGGTCTTGGCATGGAGGAGGATAGAGGATTTATATATAAGAGTTGGCATGGAGCTAGGGTGGTGAAGTTGAGAGGCTTAGGTGGAAAGGCTAGCTTCATTCGATTGATGATGTGGAGATGATGAGGTGGCATCATTTGATTGGAAGAAGGTGTTTGCATGAGATGCTTGGGTAAGAGGGGAGGCCATGGATTGATGTAGTCATGGATGGTGGAGATGAGGGAATGGGTGAAGTAGAAGGCTTGATGGGAGGGAGGTGGATGGCATGGACTCTTGGGGATATATAAGGCTAAGGTTTTGGCTATTGGAGAGGTGGTGAGGTGGCTTATGATGTGCATTGGGTGATGTGGCAAGATGTGAGTGGAGGGGGGAAAGGGTATATGGATTGATGAGGTGGGGGAGGGTGCTGTGTGATATTGCTGGTGAAATTACGACTATGTGCACCCCAAAGAGCTAGATGAGTTTATTTCGTGGAGAGGAAGCTATTCGCTCTTGTATTCACTTCTTTCTTAGCTTAGGCATTTATAAATTAAGCATGATCATTTCTTGTTCGAAGGCTTAGCCGAGCTCAGTTGCTTCGATAAAAGAAAATAGAAACTTACTAATAGCTATGTCCCAAAATACATGAATAACCCTAAAATGCAGTAGTGCCTAAAATGCCCTAATTCTAACTCAATTATGTAATAATTACTAGTTAACTAATGTAAATTTTAGCATGAAATAGTCAATTATTCTTGCATTCATCACATCCCGATAGATACACATCTAGGATGCTTAATATGCTTATTTTATGATAGTTCCTATAATTGCATAACATCATTAAGTTATAAATATTGCATGATAATCATTTCAAGCATATTAGGAATATACATGCATTTATATGTATTTTGTACATATTGTAATTATGTTAATATATGCAGGAATAAAGTGGATAAAGATATGACACGAAAATGTGCTTTTTCTTAGGAGTTAGAGCACAATAAGAGATGATTCAAAAAACACCCAAGGATCTTCTCACAATGTTCCCTTCCACACCTAAGTTCTCTTCCTTCCACCTAACTATCCTTTGGATCTCAATTTAATTCCAAGAGGGCATGGACTTCCTTGCAAATCTTCACCTGGGACCACCTATTCATTCTCTCTTTTAATCCGTACTACCATAACTTGCAATAGTTCCCTCCCCATGCGCTAACTCTGATCTTTTCCTCAGCATTTGCCGAATCTTCCCAGCAATATTTCCATGCGCGTCAATTCCATGCGCATAACCTCTCCTCTATGCAACTAGCTTCCTTCTATGTCCAGCCATGCAAATCACGCCCTCCCCCTCCTTAGCCCATGCCCATCCATGTTAACCGCTTCGTGAACCCCATTTCATCCTCCATGAGCCCCCCCCCCCCCCCCAAGGCCCTCTTATTTAGGCCCCCTTCCATCCACATGAAAAGGCATCTTCCTCTCTAAGCTCCTCATTCATTCTTCCTCCTCTACTATCTTTTTCTTCCTCTCTTCCTCCATCTTTCCTCCTCCACTTTCACATAGGATAGAGCTTTTCCATTTCGTACTACCTTCCCGTTCCCTTAGCTTAGGTTATTATACATTAGGATCCACTTCTTAGGTGTCCCCCTTAACCCTTATGTTGGATTAATATCAAATTTATGGACTTGCATATATATATATACATATAATGATATAATCAAATATATGGATTGTATCTTTAATGCCCATTGTATAAGTGGCCCATTAAGTTTATGATGTTAGTATGGACATAAATGCAAAAGGGTTAGTGTGATTTTCTAAAATAAATGTGCAGCAACAAATTAGTGAACTATGTCATTTTGATGGGCGAACACATAATTCACCCACAGCAATTAGTCACATTGATTGCTTACTTAAGAGAGGGGTTATGGTCCCCAAAAGAGCCTCCACAAAATCCCTAGAGTCTAACCCATCGTGACCCTAGAGAGAAAAAGGGTGGCAGCAAAGGGAGAAGGGCAATTCTCCTACACATCTCTTGTTTAGGTTGTAAGTGGAGGAATATCTTGGAAGTTCCAATTAGTAGTCCTCATTCCTTTACTTCGAGATGACTCCAGGTAAACACTTAAACTACAAATGGAAATCTGTATATCTGTAGATGATTTTAAGTTGATGTTAGATATCCACATATTCAATTCTCCTTTATTACAATATGCTATTAGGGTGTTTATTGTGAGTACATCTATTATCAGCATCTAGAATTAGCGTAAGATCTGATTAGGAAAGATGTTTTATCTTCCTGAAAATCACAAATCATATTTCATAACTGACATAAGTATCGGTACTCATTACGAGTACATGTGCAACAGTTTAGGCTCCAGAACCTAAGTCTTGTGGACTGTAGTTCACTAGTACCAATACCTAAAATGAGTACCGGTACATATGAGTCACATATCAGGTTTCAGGTCATTTTGACCCAAAATCTGTGACTTGTGTATACCAGTACTCATCACAAGTATCGGTATACATGAGGCACAAATCAAGTTCTAGGTTTAAAGTGACCATTACCTGTAGCTCACAAATTACTGGTATTGACCTTTAGTATCGGTACCTATTGGCTACAAGCTGAGAGATGAGAAACTCATCATAACTCCTAACTACCAATAATTAACTAGTTTCCCTAGTTAATTAGCTAAGAATACATTAATTACAGGGTTAATTATGTTATTGGGGTTAAATTACCAATGGCCTGCAAAATAAGTTAAAAATACTAAATTAAAATTAATTAATATTAATAATAATTAATTAATAATTTGGACTCAATTAATAACCATTTAGCTAGTCATTTAATAGTTAAACTAACTTATTTAATATTATGACCTAAGCATGTAATTAACCTATTTAAGTTAATCATTTAAATTAATATAGCTAAAAAGGGAAAAAATGTAATTTCAAGGAATAAATATAATATTTACCTAATTTATAATTATATATAAAAAGTTGAAAAAGAAATAAATTAAAATAAGCCTAAAAATTCACTATTTACGTACAGGTCCTTAGCTTTCATTTTAATTGAGTCCTTTTATTCCAGTTAGGTCATTCAATTTTATTACAAATATGCCCCTATGAGCACAGCAGTCTTCTTCTTCATCATCATCTTCTTCTCTATGGATGATCCATAATAGCCGATCTCCATACCCTTCGATCACCATCAATCCCATGTCAGAACACCACCACCATTGCTACCAAGCTTCCACACACCTCCACCTTCTGATTCAACGAATCGGATCATCCTCTAATCCTACTTTCTCTAGGTGATTAACCTCACCGGCATCGGAGACGATGTTGGAGGTTACATCAAACCTAGACTGATTGCCATCCAGATACATCCCCCTATCCCTCCGCCACCACCTATAAATACCCCCTTACTCCTCTGATTTCCATCGTCGACTCCCTACCCTCTTCTCCCACTGTAGTCCGCGATAGGGTATTCTTCATATACCTCTGGGGACTTCTTCCTCTTCCCTCCGAACTTCTCCGAGGACCTACACCTCCTTCTAATCTCTGCCATCCTCCACCATGCCTCTAGATGAGGCCCGACCTCAGCCTTTCTTCCTGCATCGCATACTTTGTCTTCACTGGAGCTCTTCCTAATCCCTATGATTTCCTCCTCTGTCATGAACCTTTGACGGAGATTCTTGATCCCCTTCTAGGTAACAGTAGAAATAGGATCCTAGAGTAGTGTAGATTAGATTAATGTAATTAGATAGCTAGTTTAGCATAGTTCTAATTAGCATCTTCTCCAACTTAGAGGATTTTATCCACTTAATTCGTCACTTACATACCTTGCCTTCACTCTTCTAAGAAATTCCCCTCACTCAATTGAGTGAGAGGGTAATTCTTGAGTTCTGACGAACTCAAGATGTGGTCCAAGTATGTTTCTTGTCAAATTTGTGCTTCTGATCACTGATATAATCGTCGAGTTCTTGAGGTTCTCTATGACCTCAGGAATCTTTTGAGACCATTCTTGGTCTAATTCATGGAGACTTGGTCTCCAACAATCTATTTCAGTGTTCACCAGAGCTCCGATGAGCTTCGGCGAACTAAGTTTGAGCTCTTGCCTTTGAAACTCTCTAAGAAGCTCCAGATTATTTCTCTATGATAAGAGGATCAGGAAACACTAATTGGGTTTGTGTGCAAGTGTCTATCTCTCTCGATCGATCATCGTCTTCTCGAACTTTAGCAGAGTTGGAGAGATGTGTCTAATAGTGCTTAGACCCTAGGAATTGATTTTGAAGCATGAGCAAGTCTTGTGGAATGTAAAAGTACATTCAATTAGGTTTGAGAACCTCTAATTTAGTCTGAAGAACACACCACTATTTGTGTTCAGGTGGCGAAGTGATGGGAACATCATCATAAGCCATAACTAGCTCAGTTTGATCTGATTAAGTCAATAAAAGCTCCTACATATTCATCAGAAGGTCTTAGGGGCACAAAACATTAATTTGAGAAGAAGATAAGAATACAGGGTTATTTATGCAAATTTACCATTCTATCACATAAACAGAATAACAACAAGTTCCCTCAAAGGTGGAATAAAAGTCAAATGGTCTTAAGAGTCTAATAAGTCAGTTAGAATAGACAGAAAAGGGTCTTTCATGCGTTACAGGAATTAATGGGCATTTGAAACCCTAAAAATAGACCTGCTTAATCTACTATGGTTCTGGTTTGGATAAAATTCACCTAAACTTTTTAAAAATAATAGAAAAATATTCTCTAGGGTTTGGTAGCTTCAATTTGACCATCGCAGCCCGTCTTGACCCAAAAAAGAACTACAGAGAGACATTTGCCCTAATTTGGGTAATTGTGCAAATTACCTAGTCAAACTAAGTCAAAACCAAAATCCAACTTCACCATTGAATTCCTTAGGTAAAAATTAGGTTTGTACCAAAATGTGGGCCCAATCTGAGATTGTTTCGACCTAGTTTGCACTTTGGTCCAAGTCTGATTTCCTTTACTTCACATGGGCTCTTAGATTTTGAATTTCCTACAAAAATGTCCCTATCTCTATCATTGTTTTCTTCAAATAGGTCCATGCAGCCATGAAATCCTAATCCTACAACTTAGGCAAGCTTGTTTTGGTATGTTCTCCTTCATTCCTTGACGAATCCCTCTCACATTTGAAAGGGAAGTTTGTTAAGGAATTTGATTGCACCGCAAAAATACACTTACAATTGTGCCGTTTTGTGCTATTTCCTAGCATTACCAGTGCATATTAGGTATCCGTAGTTGCATTTGTAAAAATACACGTAGGCATGCATTTAATTGAGAGGGGAGGAGAGTGAATAAAATGGCCTCACAATTCACGTTTTCCTCAAGTGCTGCCTCGCAAAATTTCCATCTTCATTTCTATTTCTTTTTGATTTTTGACTTTCTTCCCGCGACTGCAATACATGGCAACCTCTTCTTCTTTGCGCCATGTCCTGCTCAGCCATTCCCTGCTCAAGCTCTCCCTACAGCCGCATGCCCTGCCAAGCCATGCCAGCCACGCACAGCCGCAAGCATAGCCAGGGCATGGCTGTGCATGCCTTTCTCCTCTACAAATAAGGCACGGCTTCTTCTTTGCAGGAGAGGCTGGTCCATCCAAAAAAAAAAAACTCCACAGCATCTTCTTCTCTAGGCTGCCTCCTCCCCCTCTCCCTCCATACGTAGGCCCTCCTCCTCTGAGGAAACACTCTGTGGGCAAGAGTACATCACGGTGGTGCACAACCACCACCATGAGTCCACCACCGCCCATCTAATCAAAGAGCCGATGGGCATGGTGGTTCTTTCCCTGTTTCAACATTCAAGCCATTTCAGCCATTGGAGCAGGAGCTTCAAGCTTCGAAGCTCTCAAGCTCCGCACAGCAGTAGCACGTCCACCCATACCCCTCTTCGGTGCACGCAAGCTACCACGCAAGCACCAGGTCGCCCTCGCCCTCCACCACGCACGCCAGCAGCCCTCTCCGCGTGCCCTGTCGCAAGTTCCGCCCACAGCCCAGCTGGCGCATACCACTTCTGCGCACACACTGAGCCAGCCGCAAGCCACCCACACTCACAACACTGGGCGCAAGTGGTTGCGTGGCTCACCTGGCCACTGTAGCAACTGTTCACGCATTTCTGTGGAACACTATGGCTACAGTGGGGTGACCGGTAAGTTTCTCACTTATCCGGTCACCCGGTGCGCCGCAAACGGCCTTCGCCCGCGTGTGTGTCTCGCCCCACGTCCCACTCCAGCGCCGGCCGTGCTTCTGCGTGTGGTCCTCTGCCAGCGCCCGCCAGCTTCAGCATCTTTGCCCGCGTACGCTCACCCTATCCAAGCACCTGCGACTGCCCGCTCCAGCCTCTCCGCACAGCGCTATGCGCTGCGGTCCTCTCCGCGCCCACCTCCCTCCATCGCATGCCTCTCCGCACGCCTACACACCTACGTGCGCATGTGGAACCATCAGACGATGCCTGGCTGCCTTAGACGACATAACCTGCATTTCTTCAACTCTAGCTCTCTCTCTCACTCTCACAGTACTCTCTCACTCTCTCTCTGCACACAGTCACACTCTCGCACACACACACTCTCACTTATATATTATTATATACTTATATATATATACATATACATATATATATTGATATATATATACATATATTTATATACATATATATATATATACACACACTTATATTTATACATATAGTAGTACCTATATTCTTAAGTATTAGTATACATACATACATACATATATATACATCTATATACTTATATATATACATATATATTTACATATATACATATACTTATATACATATATATATATACACATATATCTATACATATATTAGTACTTATATAACTATGTATTAGTCTATATACATACATACATATATATATACATCTATATACTTATATATATATATACATATATATACACATATACTTATACATACATATATATATATATATATATAAATATACATACATATATACATATCTATCTATACAACTGTATATACATATATATATATACATATCTATCTACATATATCTATATACATATATTACTATATATATATATATATTTACATCTATATAGTTATATGTACATACTTATACTTATATATATATATATATATCTATACATATATCTATCTATACATATATTTACATATCTATATATATACATATGTATATATATATACATACATATACAACTACATATATACCTATATATTTATAACCATATATACATATAGATATATTTACATATATACATATATATATATACTTTCACATTACTCACCATACGTTGTATCGCGGGAATATCTGCACCAGTTGCTGATATTCCTCGATATACACGTACAAAAAGCATGGTCGCACACATCTTCTGCCATCCATCCTACACTCCACGCAGCACCTCGTCCTGTTGGTTGCGTCTTTCTAGATGACGACTGACTCGACACCATGTTACACTCCATCACCTCCACGCCCACCCCTTTATACATATATAATATATACCTATATATATATACTATATTTACTTTATTTCTGTTTCGTTTTACTGCTAGTAAAAAGATAAAAATATATATAAAAGAGAAAAGGTAATCCTTGACTTGCAAGTATTCCATCTTGCAAATAGCAAGACCCATTTTAGAACCCTGATTTGGCTCAAAGCCAAGAACCTAATTTTGAGGGTGTGCCTCAAGGACAAGAATTATCAGAAAAAAAGCTAAATAGAAAAACACAAAAAATGCAATAAACGAATGGAAGAGATTCGTTGTAGGAAAGGCATAGAAACTTGACTTCTAACCCCACTTCCCTGAGTTCGACCCTGGGCCTAAAAGTGACCAAGATAAAATTAAGTAGGCCAGGTAAAAAATGTTGTAAAGAGATGGTTAGGCTCGATTTAGGTTAACCACTATAAATACTTCAATGATAAAATCACCATATTAACACACCTATCCGGGTCCTGACCACATCTTTTCTGGCGCCGTTGCCTGGGAAGTGCACCTTCAAATAAATTTTTACTCCGTTCCTGTAATTTTTCTCTTCTTACACCCTTCGCTTCATGGGTGTCTCTATTTTTGGTGTGCAGGTAAACCTGTTGCAAGGAGAAGACAGGCAAACGAAGTCGGAGACATGGGTAGATCCAAGGCGGGAACGAGAGCGTGAAGACGTCGACACTGCACTGGAGCTCCGCACACGTTGCTGCACAAGTAGGTCTTTCTTTCTTAGCAATCTAGGTTAATTTGTCACCTTAATAAAAAAAAAAAAACTAGAAAAACTTCTTGGGATCTCTTGGGGCAAGTGGATTAAAATTCACTTGTTTGTTTGTTTGCCCTTACTCCCACCACCCTGGGATTTCCCTCCTTACTTCACATAGCGAAAATCCAAGAATCTTGATTCTTGAATTTTTCGCTGTGTGAAGTATTCTTTGAGGCAAACATAAAAAGATTGATTGCACCCCTCTTTGCCTCACTTATCTGCAAATTCAGGATCACATTTTTGGTGGGGAGACTTGGAATTGAGTTGATTCCAACCCCACCACGACTCTTCACGTGCCTAAGATTCGATCCCGAATACTTCAACCCCAACAATTTGATTTTCTTTATCTTTTGGTTGAGCCTTGTGTGTGGACGTCTTTTTGGTGATTGGGAGCACTTGAATTGAAGTGCTTTGGCTCCCTTTCACACTAATATAAAACTGATTCGTGCATCCACACATAGAAATCTCCATTTAGGGAAGCCCATTGCATTGTAGCATGCATTAACTAATTGACATTGAAGAAGGGTTTGTTGGGTTTAGAAGAAAACTTGTATTCTTGCAAAACTCGGAGATTGGTTGAATTGGTATTTCAGCGAAATCCTAAAATCCATACTACTTAAGGCTGAACTCTAAAAACCATTCACCAAGTAAAAACTTCAATTTAGGGAGATTTCCCCATTGCATGCTTGGTTTACACACTTGTAAAATCAATCACTGGGCATTACCCGTAAACAACATCCTTCACATTCTAGAAGCACTTGATCCTAAGCCTCTAACTAAAACTGGTAGTAACTTGACCCTTCTTAAGGATTGGAGGTCTAACTACCTGCGTGTAGCACCTACGTGCTGGTGAGGGTTCCCGCGTGATATCGGGTGTCTAAGACTAGGGCAAACGGCCTTTCAATCTGGCCCGGTGGTTCCGCGGTGCTCGCATTTGGTTCCGTAGTTCGTGATAGTAGGTAACTTAGATCTTTAGGTCTAAGGGCACACTATAGAGGTTAGGAATTTGATTGAATTGGTTTGTCATCAAGTCTACCTTTGCGGCGTCATTTCTCTCATCTCTTTTCCCTTCTTATCTCCCCAATTCTTCCTGCGGTAGTGCATGTTTGGGAGGAGGTCACAAAACCCTGAACTGTGTGAATTGTCTGATAATTTTAGAAAAGGAGCTGAATCGTCCTCCTCCACAAACATGGCTGCACGCCCACCCCCAAATCTCGAGGGAGGAAACCACCCTCAGAACCCACCAAGTGGTGGAGCTTTAGATCCCATAACCCGCCTCTAAGCCCAAATGGAAATGTATAATGAATGAATTGAGGCCATTCGGGAAACATTGGAGGAAATGCAGGACCCTCCCGAACGGGAGGAGCCTAGGTCTCTTAGCTCCTATTAGAATCCCGCTGCTACAGAGACCATAGGACAAATTCAGGTCCCCATGGGCAGGGTCGACTTTGAACTGAAACCTAACATAATTGGCCTAATAAATTTTCACTTCCATGGTCTCGCAAGTGAAGATCCTTTTCTCCACTTGGAAGACCTAACCCGATTGGCTGAAACGGTTAAACCAAGAAATATCGGGTTACCTATAGTCCTCATGAAAATGTTACCATTTTCATTGCGAGATAAAGTGTCGCAGTGGTTACGCACCCTTGAGAGAACCATCTACTCTTGGGAAGAGATGCGAACAGCGTTTCTCAAGAAGTTCTTCCTAATAGGGTGAACCAATGCGCTTTGCCGTGCTGTCACCTCTTTTACGCAACAAAATAGTGAACAATTTCATGAGGCATGGGAGAGATATAATAACCTCCTCAGGAAGTGTCCGCACCACGATCTGCCTAAGTGGCATATAGCCCAGATTTTCTACTATGGGCTAAATGAGACTTTGAAGCAGATTGCAAACGCTTCCTGCAGAGGGAATTTCATGAATAAAGACGAGAATGGAGCATTCGAATTATTTGAAAGTATGAGTGAAAACTCAATGAACAATGCCTCCATTATCGCCTTTAATCATACCAGCCAACCCCGAAATGTCCACAAAGTTGACACGGGACCCTCCCATTCATCCACTGATCTTAGCCTGATCACACAGAAATTGGATGAAGTCTCCATCGTGCACAAGAAGCTAGATGAGCTTTTGGCCAACCCCACCCGTTCTATGGCAAGCACCCCTACTTCACCACTTCGTCACAATAAAAATTCTTCTAATACCAAGCTTATTACGAGAAACCCTGTAAGACCTTCCTTACCGAGTGTCGCGCCGAGTGACTCGGTAAGTCATGTGGATCTGGCTTCTACGAGCCAGTATTTTGACACGGAGGACGAAGCCTCCGTGTGCTCAGACGCATATTTTCATGCGGACGTGTCTTCTGGCATAGAAGACGCTTGCGCCCTGGGGAACAACTCGTTCTCTGCCACTTATAACCCAGGGTGGAGAAATCATCCGAACTTCGCATGATCCAACAATCCACAGTGCCAAAACCAAGTGGGTGGACCAATGCGAACGTCCGCACCTGTCATCCCAAGGGACTAATCTAATCCTATTGCGAATCCACCATCAGGCCCTTGCATACTGCAAATCGAACACGCATCAAGTCCTCTTGACAAATTGATGCGAATGATGACGGAAATATCAAAGCACCATGAAGAGAACATGACCTCTCTTCAGCACCAATTGGCGTAGCAGAATGCTGAGATCAGTCAACTACACATGGTGACTCGATCTCAGGGCACTCTTCCAGCCCAACCTGTTCCCAACTCGCAAAATTTCGTACCCCGTGGTCCTCAACCACAGGTACAACCTTCTCAGGGACAAGTTCATCAAATTCTGCAGGCTTCAAGCATTCCACCGGGATTCCAGGCTAATCCTGCTGCAGCACCTCACTCTTATGTCCCCATTGCGAACCCTCCTCCACCGTATGATCCCACTGGACCCGCATCGTCCAATGCTATCACTACGAGGAGCGGTAAGCAGACCGTCGATCCGCCTTGACTTGATCCTGGCCGGTCTTCTTCTTCGTCGCCGTCTCATTCGAGATGCGCACCGCATTCGCGAGAGGATGATACACCCAAATTGGTGCCAGAATCAGTCCCATTCCCTGAGGCACTACTGAGGGAGACAAAAGGTAAGAAGAAAGACATGCAGGCCTTTGATAACCTCCGTAATTTGTTCAGGGATGTAGAAATCAAGGTACCCTTGCTCGAGGCTATCTATCACATACCTACTGTCGCTCGATTTTTCAAAGACTACACAACACCCAGGCGACAGTCAAAGGAAACCAAGAATCCGGTGGTTCTCTCACCTCATGCGAGTTATGCTATACTGTCAAACCTACTACCGAAGCAGAAAGATCTGGGCACACCGCTTATTTCCTGTAGCATCTAAGGCTATAATTTTAATCGTGCCCTGCTTGATCTGGGATCTTCCATCTTATACCGACCATCATGCTCGAAAAATTTTCCTTGGGAAATCTGAAACCTGCCCTTGTCAAGTTATAGTTGGCAGATCGTTCTATCAAAATTCCGAAGGGTGTGGTGGAAGACGTGGTGGTTAGGGTCAACAGTCTCTATTTTCCTATTGACTTTCTTGTTTTAGATATGGAAGTTCCTAGCTCACTTTTTGATTGTCCGATCATCCTTGGTCGAACTTTCTTGGCCACTGCCCGAGCCCATATCGACTGCGAGTCGAGCTGTATCGAGATTGCCATTGGATCTGAAAAGATCAAGCTTAACATCTTCAAGGCAGCCAAGAACTTTGATTGTGATTGTATCAAGGATGACACGTCTGACGAGGACATGGTCGTCAGCACGTGTATCGGACTAATTAGGACCTATTCTGACTGCTGCGGATTACCTGTAAACACTGCCGAATGCCTGATCAACACATATTGTGACGTTTCCCCATCCCTCCCTTGTTTCATTCCTTCTCCTGACCAGACTTCTGACGAGGTTTTCTCCGCTTCCCATACCTTGTGGTCTGAGTCATATCCAGGCTATTCACCGCCGGTCCACACTCCTGAAGGCTGGATTGCCCTTTCTTTCCCGCCAAATCAGGCAGATTTGCAACTCCACACTGGGACCTTGAGCCCATATCCTACTCACTGGGGTTATTCCTTTTTGGATCCATCTATCCAAGAAGACCCTCTTCTTGGCCAATCTGAGGGCCAACTTCTTCCTCCTGACTTGTTTTCTGTTCTGCCTTGGACACTCTCATCCCAGGAAATGGCAGATCTTTCACCACCCACCATCCACCCACCCTACCACCCTACTGTATACCCTGCACCTCAGCTCTCGTTACCCGATCTTTCGTCCTTCCTCTACCCTACCCTACATGCATATGAGGACATAGCATCGTTTGGCATGGGGTGTGGATAGGCATCCTTAGGATCTGGGTATTTTATGGTATCATGCAGTTTCCACCTATATATATCTATATATAAAAAGAAAAAAAAAATGAAAAATGAAAATGGTGTTTAGTAATGATCTAAAGGCTGAAACAAAAATAGAACAAGTGTTTATGGATATTCAACCATTGTTTTGAAGACTTTCCAGGCCAGAGAAGCTTGATTCGCTCAGGTTCGGCTTAATTCACTTGAGCATTGACAAGATAGATCGAAATCTTTCCTAACTTAGGATGTATTCTTGTACTTGAGACATCAGTACAAGATCCTTTGCTTTGCTTCTATTCGAGAGCCTAAGTAATCTTGGTTCACACTACACATATCAAGAAAGACCAGGTGAACATGAGATCCAACCCTAGTGTTCATTAGTGAAGGTGGAGTCCTTACCTGTGTGTGCAGGTAGACTTTTTATCCCAGGCATTAGTCTTGTGTTTAGAAGCAACTCTTTCCACCAAGAAAGAACTCTCCCACCAAAAAGAAAAGTGTGCTCCTCCAAATAATGTTGTAAGAGATATACTGACACGTGTTTCAAAAAAAAAAAAAAAAAAGATACAAATAAGTCAGTATATCTCACAAATGTCTGTAAAGTCTTCTTCCTACAAAAAAGTTCTTCAGGGCAAATACCCTGAGCCATAAATGTCTGAAAATGGGAGTTGAATTTTCCGTCATCTTTTTAAGGGTCAATCCGAAGACAAGAGCTGAAACTAGGACCAACCTTTACTTAAAAATTCATGAAACCCTGGGCTTGAGTCTTAATGTTCATCTTGTCAGCCTCGATCCTTCACTATGCACAAGTCATAACCTCTTGAGCTCTCGAGTACTGCAAAAACCTCCTGGGTCCTGGAAAACGTACTTAAGGTTTAAATATCAAGAATCCTAGTTAGTCGAGAGATGATCTATGTCATGTGAGACTTAAAGTACTGGTAGTCTTCTCTACAATTGGTTCTTACTATATCCAACAATAAACACACCTATGTTGCCTTAGAAGAAAATCTTCAGCTTAAAGATCATTTCTAAATACATTACAAAAATGTTTTGCTAGGGACTAGCAAAAGATATGCATGGGGGTATGATTGCACCGCAAAAATACACCTACAATTGTGTCATCTTGTGCTATTTCCTAACATTACCAGTGCATATTAGGTATCCACAGTTGCATTTGTAAAAATACATGTATGCAAGCATTTAATTGAGAGGGGAGGAGAGTGAATAAAATGGCCTCGCAATTCACGTTTTCCTCAAGTGCTGCCTCGCAAAATTTCCGTCTTCATTTTTATTTCTTTTTGATTTTTGACTTTCTTCTCGCGGCTGCAATACATGGCAACCTCTTCTTCTTCGCACCATGTCTTGCTCAGCCATTCCCTACTCAAGCTCTCCCTGCAGCCGCATGCCCTGCCAAGCCATGCTAGCCATGCACAGCCGCATGCATAGCTAGGGCATGGCTGTGCATGCCTTCCTCCTCTACAAATAACGCACGGCTTCTTCTTTGTAGGAGAGGCTGGTCTAGCAAACAAAAAAAACTCCACAGCATCTTCTTCTCCAGGCCGCCTCCTCCCCCTTTCCCTCCATGCGCAGGCCCTCCTCCTCTGAGGAGACACTCTGCGGGCAGGAGTACCTCACGGTGGTGCACAACCACCACCGTGAGTCCACCACCGCCCATCTCATCAAAGAGCCGGTGGGCGTGGTGGTTCTTTCCCTGTTTCAACGTTCAAGCCATTTCAGCCATTGGAGCGGGAGCTTCAAGCTTTGAAGCTCTCAAGCTCCGCACAACAGCAGCAGGTCCACCCGCACCCCTCTTTCGTGCGCTCAAGCCAACGCGCAAGCACCAGGTCTCCCTCGCCATCTACCGCGCACACCAGCAGCCCTCTCCGTGTGCCTTGTCGCGAGTTTTGCCCGTAGCCCAGCCGACGCATACCTCTTTCGTGAATGCGCCGAGCCAGCCGCAAGCCACCTGCACTCACAGCACCGGGCGCAAGCGGTTCCGCGGCTCACCTGGCCACTGTAGCCACTGTTCACGCGTTTCTGTGGAACACTATGGCTATAGTGGGCTGACCGGTAAGTTTCTCACTTATCCGGTCACCCAACGCGCCGCAAACGGCCTTCGCCCGAGCGCATGTCTCGCCCCACGTCCCGCTCCGGCGCCCGCCTGCGCGTCTACATGCGATCCTCTACCAGCGCCCGCCCGCTTTAGCATCTTCGCCCACGTACGCTCACCCTCTCCTAGCGCCTACATCTGCCCGCTCCAGCCTCTCCGCGCAACGCTGTGCTCTGTGGTCCTCTCCACACCCACTTCCCTCCAGTGTGCGCCTACTCACCTGCGCGCGCGTGTGGAACCATCAGACGATGCCTGGCTGCCTCAGACGACTTAACCCGCATTTCTTCAACTCCAGCTCTCTCTCTCTCTCTCTCTCACAGTACTCTCTCACTCTCTCTGCACACACTCACACTCTCGCACACACACACTCTCACTTATATATTATTGTATACTTATATATATATACATATACATATATATATTGATATATATATACATATATTTATATACATATATATATATATACACACTTATATTTATACATATAGTAGTACCTATATACTTAAGTATTAGTATACATACATACATATATATATATATATATACTTATATATATACATATATATTTACATATATACATATACTTATATATATATATATATACATACATATATCTATACATATATTAGTACTTATATAACTATGTATTAGCATTATGCATATATACATATATATATATATATATATATATATATACATATATATACACATATACTTATACATACATACATATATATATATATACACACATATCTATCTACATATATCTATATACATATATTACTATATACATATATATATATATATATTTACATCTATATAGTTATATATACATACTTATACATTTATATATATATATATATATATCTATACATATATCTATCTATACATATATTTACATATCTATATATATATATACATATATATATATACATACATATACAACTACATATATAGCTATATATTTATAACCATATATACATATAGATATATTTACATATATACATATATATATATATATTTTCACATTACTTACCATACTTTGTATCGCTGGAATATCTGCACCAGTTGCTGATATTCCCTGATACATGCATACAAAAAGCGTGGTCGCACACATCTTCCGCCATCCATCCTACACTCCACACGGCACCTCGTCCTGTTGGTTGCGTCTTTCTAGACGACGACTGACTCGACACCGTGTTACACTCCATCTCCGCCTCCACCTCCACCCCTTTATACATATATAATATATACCAATATATATATACTATATTTACTTTATTTCTGTTTCGCTTTCCTGCTAGTAAAAAGATAAAAAAATATATAAAAGAGAAAAGATAATCCTTGACTTGCAGGTATTCCATCTTGCTAATAGAAAGACCCATTTTGGAACCCTGATTTGGCTCAAAGCCAAGAACCTAATTTTGAAGGTGTGCCTCAAGGACAAGAATTATCAGAAAAAAATCTAAATCGAAAACACCAAAAACACAAAAACGAACGGAAGAGATTCGTTGTAGGAAAGGCAAAGAAACTTGACTTCTAACCCCACTTCCCTGAGTTCGACCCTGGGCCTAAAAGTGACCAAGATAAAATTAAGTAGGCCTGGTAAAAAATTTTGTAAAGAGATGGTTAGGCTCGATTTAGGTTAACCACTATACACACTTCAACGATAAAATCACCATATTAACATACCTATCCGGGTCCCGACCAGAATTCCCTTCCTTTTGAGCCTGATCCTAAGCCCTAAA
Organism: Thalassia testudinum; assembly: GCA_037157565.1. Classification (NCBI taxonomy): domain Eukaryota; kingdom Viridiplantae; phylum Streptophyta; class Magnoliopsida; order Alismatales; family Hydrocharitaceae; genus Thalassia; species Thalassia testudinum. Next base: position 200,987,901 of record JAZHRO010000031.1, read on the forward strand.
ACCTTCCCAATCTTTCCTGCGAACGCTTGAGAGATTTGAGTATATTTCAACTTCTATCTTTGGCGAACTTTCCAAGCATGGGAAGCTTGCTTCCCAAGCTTCAAACATCCTCCAAAGACCTATAAAAGACTCCTCAGATTAGATCGAAGATCCCACGCTTGAATTCGACCAGATTCCCCTCTGATTTCATCTCCCCTCATCTGGCCGAAGCCCCTACGACTCCCTTCATCTGACCGCAATACCGACGGCAGATCCTCCTTCCCTACCTTCCTTCGTGTTGCGCCATACCAGTGGGAATTTCTATCTCTTTCGTCCTTGCCTTCCTATCCTCACCGGAGTGCCTTCTTCTTCGGCATCTACCACATTGCAATCGACGTCGCCTTTGGTCCCCTTCGTCCACCAAATACCTAGATAAGTTCCTTAACTGCCCTACTTCATTTACACACCAACCACACTTCTTTTTGACCATCGTATCACCCCGACCACCTTCACCTTCTTTCGCTTCGAACACATCTCCAGCGAAGCGCCTCCATCGCTCCACACCTCCATCTGCTCTGCCACAGAGTACAATAGCTTTGCCGTGTCCAAAAGAGCAAAAGCCCTTTGGTTATTGAGGCCATTGGCCTCTCCTTAGCACGATCGAACACCCCACCTTCACATGGCCATCTCCATCACCGTTCGACCTCCACCCTCACTTGCACCACGCACTGCACCCACCACCGCACTCACCACTCCACGGCAAACCTATTGAGCTATCTAACGAGGTTGCGAGGCCCCTTTTCTTGAGTTTCAGGTCCCTAAGTACCACGCCATTACCGTAAAGCTTCGAAGGAAGCTTGAAGCTATCTTCGGCACATGCAACTCCAAGCAACACCTCCAGGAGACACGACTATGCTCCAGGCCTCGTTCCATGGCCTCGATTAGATGCTACATCCTCAGCAGCTGCCCAGATTGAGCATGCAATCCAGGCACAACAGTGTGCGCAAGGAGGGTGGGACATTTAGCTCCACCTTGGAAATGAGTGATGAAGCGGCATCGCATAAATTATTTTTGCGCTTACGGCTTATCGCCTCAGCATGCAAAGGGGGTGAGGTCCCCGCTCACCCTTCAGCTGCGCCTCGCCCGTAACCTGCCCCCTGCGGACCTAGCACAGTCCTGACTCGCCCAAGCCCTATTCACCCCTCGGCTATGATATCACACTCGTAGCCCTGGTCCCAGGTACACTTAGATCCGAATCAAATTACCTGAGGCTCCGGGAGAGCGAATCCCAGAGAAAGAAAGAGAGAGAGCGCACGGGGGCAGGGGGTTTTGGTCTAAGGTTCAACGGCTGACACTTGGCCATTTGAAGAAGGAGCCCTTCCCCTTGTGTGAGAAGAAAAGGAAGAGGAAGAGCAGCCACTGAGAAAAGAAGGAAGAAGGAAGCTAGACAAAAGAAAGAAGAGAAGAAGGAACAGAAGAAGAAGGGCTGCAGTAGTGCACTGTGCACTTATCCTACGTGGATTTAGATTGACTAATACTATTGAAATATTTGATATTATTGTGAGGGGTAGTTGGTGATTCAAATTACCAATTTAGTCCATTCTTTTTGCACTATTTGACATTCTCTTTCATTTATATATCATTACTGCTTAGAATTCTATTATAAATTGCTCATATACTTGCTTGAAGTGTAATCTTATGAATCATTTTGCTAATTGCTCCCTATATTAGACCTCAGACTTCCATTCGAGTATAAATTCTATTTGTTTTCTGCACTGATTCAATCTATACTACAATGCATTGATTTTAAAATCCGATTCAGGGTGACTAAAATTTTGGTGCCGTTGTCTGGGAGCAATGTGCAATATCTGATTTGGTACTAACTTACTCTATCTCTTTTGACTGTGATCTATTTTAGGGATTCATTGGAGGAAGATCAACCCGCACATCAGGCACTCCAGGGGCAGGTAAACTCCATCCACCCTCTCCTAAGCCCCTAATTCTGAAAAGCTAAAAGAAGAAATCAATTAGGTCCAACTTGCATTCTATTTTTATATTCAATTACAAGCAAGTTGCCTAATTTGGTTCATTTCTAGAAAACACCCATCCCTGATTCATGCACCTACTTAGGGTTTAAGGTATCTAGGGCTATCACCTTCTTACTTGAGCCCTAGGTACCATAGTTTGACGAATTAAATTGGACCAATCAATAGCAAATTGGGATTTCCAGTTTAGGGTTTTAGAGACACACTTGCTTAATCAAGAATTAACCTTACCAAACAGTGTGTGCCCAAGTCTTGATTGGATTGATCTATTCAAGCAAACCCTAAAAGAAAGCTCTTAATCTCATTTCAACAGTAAAAGAGGGACCTAAATTTCTCAAAGGGCAAAATTGAAGTTGACCCACCTTGTTGGGTTAACCATTCTTCAAATTAGGTCACTTTGCACAAAAACATCTTAAAGTTCAAGTGAAATCATAAGCACCTTTGCTCTTAACTTAAAATTGGTAGACTTAAGAGGTCAAGTCCTCATTTTGGGCTACCTGGATCCTCAGTGACAAGAGAGGTCAGGTGGGGGAAACCCTGTAACTCGTGGGGCACTCTACCATGTAGGGGTCTTCATGGGACTCTCCCTCTCTGGCTGCCTAGCTAATTCTCAGGTGGATGACTTGCTGACTAAGGGGTATCATCCACCCCGAAACTCTATAGTCATCCAAAATTTTTTGGGTCTCTTAATTGGGTCCGTCACCTGCTATCCCTAATCTATTCCATCTGTGCATGTCTGGGAGGAGGTCCTTAAGACCATCCTTGAGGCCTCCATTAGCTATTCACTCTCGTCGAGGTCGAGCCTCGATTTCCTTGTTTATACAACAACCTGATCAAATTGACATATCTTCTGATTCAGAACCTACTTCCCCCTTTTCAGCTATGGATCACCAAGAAGATCACCCTAAGCTTGAGTAGCAATTCCATGATTTCCGAAATCAAATCAATGCCATCATCAACCCACCGTCGCACCCTCAAATGCGAGATCACTATAATCTTGTAGCGGTGGAGATCGAACCCCGAATCAACATTCCTGTAGGAGGAACCGAGGTGGATCTCAAGCCTAGCATGCATCATATGACCCCAAAATTTCATGGCTTGAACTCCGAGGATCCTTTCCAGCACATCAAAAACCTAAAACATCTGGCCCACACTTTTGGGGCAGATGTACAAAATCGGGTCGGATTACTCTTACAACTCTTCTCATTCTCTCTGACTGACAAAGCCTTTCACTAGTTCCAAACTCAACCACACATGATCAACACATGAGGAGAACTTCAAACCACCTTCTTGCAAAAATTCTACCCCATTGGTCGTACAAATGCGATGCGGCACCAAATCACACACTTCTCCCAAGGAGCGGGAGAATCTCTACACGAAGCATGGGACCGCTTTCTGGATCTCATGCGTAAGTGCCCCCATCACGGAGTTCCAAAGTGGGAACTGATGCAAAGTTTGGCTAGATTTGTAAAAGTGGGTTTTTAAGTCGTAACAAGCCAAATCGAATACGCTTTTAAATTTATATTCCTAGATAGGAGAGTATCTAGGGTTGTCCAAGGTGGCCAAAAGTTTGCAAAATTAAATCCCTTGCTTGGAAATCGAGTTCAACTTTCTTTTTGGTATTTTAAATATATATATATTTTAGTTTTGAAGTAATAAGGGCAAAGTGCGAATTGTGACGGAAAAGTGCTAACACCTAAAATGCTAAGCTAAAACTTAAGAGATGAAAATGTCCACTACCTAAGCTCACTCTAGGAAAGTGGAGGCCTAGAGTAATTAGGGAGTGAAAGTAAAACAAGTGCTAGAACAAAAGTAACAATTGCAATAAGAAATTAAAAAGAGGGCAATTCAATTAAGCAGAATTTGTGTTCTCTACAAAGACAAGTAGAGGAATGCTTCTAATAGAAATGGAAAATATAAAAGAAATAAAAGAAACACAAATCCTCTTGCAAACTCTAGTGAAGAAGAGAGTCTTCTTGCTCCAAGCCTAGCTTCTCCTTGGCTTGAAAAGAGGGTCTCCTTCTTCTCCTTCCTTAAAAGCTCCTCCAAGGTGGATGCTACCACCTTCAATGCTCTCCTTCAAGGGTGGGCGTGCACCACCCTTAAGCTCTCCTCCAAGGTGGCGTGGACCACCTTCAAGACCTCCTCCAAAGGTCTTCCTTGCCTGGCTCCTCCTTTGGCTGGCGTGGGCACAAGAGAGAAGGGAAGAGGGGAAGGCACCAAAGGGACAGAATATCCCCTTAATCTTCTTCTTCTTCTTCTCTCTTGGGCGTGGGCTCTAGGTAGAGTATGAGAGGAAATTTGCTATCCAAGGATGATTTGAATGGTGGTGGGTAGTGGTCTTTTTATAGGGTAGGATGAGGGCTAAGGTGACTCTTGAAATGGAGGGCTAAGATGGGAAGATGGAGGTGGTTAGGTTATCCTAGGGTTAAGGATGGTTGGCGCCACCTAAGAGGTGTAAGGAGGGTAGTTATGTGTGTCCAAGGGACACCTAAAAGTGGTGCCAACCATCGAGAGGTGCCATGGGTTGGCGCCAACTTCTAGGCTTCTAGAAGGGGGGATTATGTGGATGGTGGAGATGGGTTTAAGGGAAGATGTGTGGTGGAGATGAAGGGGGTTTTGGAGGGAAAAAGTGGCACCAACAAGTAGGTAGTTAGGGTGGTTTTGGCACCACTTTATGGTGTCTTTTTTAGGTAGTGGGTAGGCTAGGTTGGCGCCAAGGTGAGGTAGAAGTAGGGTTAGCTTATGTGGAGCTTATGTGGAGCTAGTTGGTGGAGTTGTTAGGTAGGGTTTTTAGGTGGTAAAAGCCAAGGGAGATGGAGCATAGCTAAGCTAAGCTAAGCTAAGCTAGCTTATCTAGTGGTGGAGTAGAGGAGGAGGTGTTGGAGCTAGGGTTTAGAGGGAGGAGCTGGATCTGAAGAATTTGGAGCTGAAGTGGAGCTAGCAGCTACTGAAGAGGTCAACATGGGGCTACTCTAGCTGGCTTAACTTGCTAGTTCTTTGCTACCTACTAAGCCAAGCTAAAGTGAGCTGGCTTCTGTTGAATGGAGCTGAGGTGAGCTGGGTCTGGTGCTCCTGAGGAGGATTGAGCTGGTTGAGACAGCTAAGGTAGCTTAGCTCAACCAAGTTGAACTAAGTTGAGTCCCCGTGAGCTGGACATGAGCTTCCTGAGCTGGGATGAGTTCTTCTTCAGTTGGTTAGAGTTGAGTGGAGCTAGATGTAGCTGGATCTGAGCTGGGATGAACTCCAGTCAACTCAGCTGAGCTAACTAGAGCTCCCTATGGACTAGTGGGAGCTGAGATGAGCTAAACTCAACTAAGTTTAGCTAGATCTGAGCTGACCTGAGCTAGGGTGAGCTAAGATGAGCTCTCTTGAGCTTCCATTTAGCTGAGATTAGCAGAATGGAGTTAGGATGAGCTAACCCTAGTCCAAGTGAGCTAGATTCCAACTGTGGTGAGCTGGATGAAGCTGAGTTCCAGCTAGTCTGAGCTGCTCCTTCACGATTTGCCTTCTTGAGTGCTAGGGTTTTAGGGGTCTGCATACCTGTTCATCCCTAATGCTCACAAAAACACATTAAAACAGCAAGAAAAAAATGCAATGCATGCCTATCCTAGTTAATGCCTAAATGCAGCCCAAAAACCCATTTGCGAAGAAAAATCCTAAGAGCTAGATTTGTTTTAATGCATAAGAATGATGATAAACTGGCGTTTATCAGGAACAAGTCCAATTCTTTTACCATGGACTCTGTGAAGACATTAAGTTCTTTGTCAATGCAACCTGTGGTGGTAGCATCATGGGTCAGCATGAGGACATGATCTGGGAAATTCTCGAGTACCTGTGCGAGAACTCCCTGAACATTGAGTCATTGGGTGCGTACAACCGAACATCCACCTGCACATTGACAAACAATCAGGGGGTATGCGAATCCGAGGCCTTTTCGCATCCGTTGATTTGGAGTTAGTAGATAGTCAATTGTATAACGTCTTCATTATCGAAAAGAAGGTGGATGACATCACTTGTCATCTACACAAATCTACCTCTGCACCTCAAAGCACATATTCACATCTGGCCATGAGAAGGGAGGTTGTACACAACATCTACCACTCCCCTGGGATGGATGCATATCCACCCCCATCTAATTATGGCTTCAGAGAAAACTTTGGGTCAGCCCACCACAGTTGGGGGAACTCTGAACCCTCGTACCCTAATTATCTCGGAGCTCCTCTGACCTGCGAGGATCTTCACACCATCCAGAATAATCCTTTCTCCAACACTTACAACCCTAGATGGTGAAATCATCCTAACTTTTCATGGTTGGGAAATAACTTGAATCTGAGATCCCAATTCCCACCCCGACCACAAAACCAACGACCATATCAACCCACTCAACCAAGGCTTAATCAAAATTTCCAATCTGGACCACCTAAAGAAGATCAAACATCTTTGATTCTTCAGGCCTTGGTTGACATGCAAAAATAGCACAAAGAAGAGATCTCTGAGTTATGAAATCAATTGGCCCAGCTGGCAAGTGCTCGCCAACCTGGTGCACTTCCTTCTCAACCTCTTCCAAACCCGAATAACATTGCGAACTAGAGGCACATTATGAACACAAATCAGGGCCAAGCTCACTTTGTTTATCAAGCCCCTTCTGCTTCATCACTTGACAGGATGGATGCTTCAACTTCATACTTGGGATTTCAGCAACAAACACCTATTTTACCCAACCCAAACCAAAATCAGGCAGGATTAAATTCCATCACCAACCATAGTGGCAAAGCAACACAATACCCACCTTTTCCTAGCCACAACATTCTTGAGACTGTAAACCCTAACCCTAGATTGGTCATCCAAGACATGCCCATCCCTAAAAAAGAGCCTGAGCCAATTCTAGAGGAACCATCTAAGATTCCATTTTCTGAGGCCTTGACCAAGGGAAAGAAGACAACCAAACCCATGGCATCTGAGGAGGACCTAGTCAAGCTCTTTGAGTAGGTCCATATAAACATCCCCTTGATGGATGCAAGTCGCCACATACCGGCTTACGCACGATTCCTGAAAGACATGTGTACACCTAAGCGTAAGCTGCGAACCAAAGGCGGGAACCCAATTGTACTATCGGAGCAAGCCAACTCCATCATTTTGAGCAAACTCCCACCTAAGGAAAAAGATCCAAGCACCCCTCTAATCCCCTATGCTATCAGTGATATACAGTTCGACTAAGCCTTATTAGACCTAAGAGCTTCTATCAATTTGATACCTACATCCCTACTAGACCACTTTGAGGAATCTGAGCTTAAACCGATAGAGATGACTTTGCAGTTAACTAATCGATCTATTAAGTCACCAAAAGAAGTACTTAAGGATGTCATAGTTAGGGTACACGATTTCATTGTCTTAGACATGGATGCTCCTGAGAACTTGAAGAATACATCAATCATATTAGGGAGACCCTTTCTGGCCACAACTAGGGCCAATATTAATTGTGAGGGGGGCCAAATTGAGTTAAAATTTGAGAGCAAGACACTGAAGATCGACATCTTTAAGTGCCAACAAGGAATTAATTACATGGTTATAGAACAAATTTGCGATATCGAGCCCGTGGTTGATGACCCATGTATCGAGGAAAACTCGATTATTTTTTATCAACCACAAGAAGATCAAAGCCTACAATTAGAGGAGCCTGAACCTCCCATAGCTCCTTCCATTGGTCCTGACACCCACCCTAAACCACCTGCCGCTATTGATATTCCTGTTATGGTAATGAAACCCCTCGCTGACCATCTCAAATATTTCTTTTTGTGTTCCAACCAGACGTTTTTTGTGATTATCAACTCCCGACTTACATCTGATTAGGAAACACGCCTAATTACTCTCCTCCAACAACATTGGAGAGCCATTGGATGGACTCTCTATGATCTGACTAGCATCAGCCCATCATATTGCACACATCACATCTATACTAAAGAGGGCTCACGACCATCCCGTGAAATGCAGAGACGCCTAAATCCAAATCTGCAGGATGTCGTGAAAAAGGAGATCATCAAGTGTTTAGATGCAGGGATCATCTACCCGATCTCCGATAGTTGGTGGGTGAGTCAAATCCAAGTTGTGCCTAAGAAGGTAGGATTCACCGTGATCATGACTGAAACCGGAGAAATCATACCGACCCGTATAGCGAACTCGTGGTGAGTTTTCATTGATTATAGAAGACTCAATTCCTCCATGAAGAAGGATCATTTCCCACTACCATTCATTGATTAGGTACTCGAGAAACTAGCAGGAAATCAATTCTTTTTCTTTTTTGACGGGTACTCCAGTTATAACTAGGTTGCAATCCATCCTGAGGACCAAGAGAAGATTACCTTCACCTGCCCCTTTGGGACATACGTGTTCCAGAGGATGTCGTTTGATCTCTGCAATGCATCCACTACTTTTTAGCGGTGCATGCTTGCCATATTCTCAGATATGGTAGGTGAATACCTTGAAGTCTTCATGGATGACCTCTCGGTATTTGGAGAATCTTTTGATGATTGCCTCCTGCACTTGGTCCAAACTCTCAGGCGATGCATCGACGTGAATTTGGTTCTTTCCTGGGAAAAGAGCCACTTCAAGGTACTTGAGGGAATTGTCTTGGGACATCTCATCTCAGAAAAAGGCATCCAGGTTGATTGAGCCAAGGTGAAGCTGATTTCCAAACTCCCTATGCCTAGCTCAGTCAAGGACATTCAATCATTCTTGGGGCACGTCGATTTTTATCGTCGATTCATTCTCGATTTCTCGAAAATTGCATGCCCCCTACCTAATCTTCTCTCCAAGGATGACCCCTTCAAAATTATCGAGGAGTGTACTCAGGCGTTTGAGATCCTACGTGATCAAGTTACCTAAGCACCTATCCTGCAGTCCCGTAATTGGTCTCAACCCTTTGAGATCATGTGTAATGCATTTGATTATGTTGTGGGTGCGGTACTTGGGTAGAAAATAGATGGGAAACCCATGGTCATCTACTACGCTAGCATGACACTTGACAAGGCTTAGTGTAATTACATAGTTACTAAGAAAGAGCTGCTAGCCGTAGTATCTGCCCTAGAGAAATTCAAGTCGTATCTTTTGGGTTCCCGTGTTATCATATACTCGGATCACATTGTAGTGAGGCACCTCCTCCTAAATAAGGATGCGAAACCTCGACTAATCCACTGGATCTTATTGTTGCAAAAATTCAATCTTGAGATTCGCGATAAAGTGGGAAAGTTGAACGTGGTAGCTAACCACATATCCAGCCTTCCTTCTAACATTATTGACCCTTCCGAACCCATCACAAAGCACTTTTTTGATGAGCACCTCCTGACTATTAGTACGGGGCATCCTTGGTTTGCTGATTTGGTAAACTACTTGTCGTTATGTCAGATCCCATCCGATTGGCCAAAGGCCAAGAAAGACAAATTGCTTTCTGATGCCAAGTACTACATCTAGGAAGACCTGTACCTCTTTCGCATTGGTGCTGATTAGATCATCAGACGGTGTGTCCCGGAAGCGGAAATTCAGGACATTTTGTCCTTCTGCCATGACCAGGCCTGCGGAGGACACTTCTCTGGACATAAAACCACAGCAAAAGTCCTCCAATGTGGCTTTTACTGGCCCATGATTTTCAAGGATGCATACGACCACCGTAAGGCATGCACTCATTGCCAGACCTTGGGCAACATGAGCCACCGTGATATGATGCCTTTACAATTGATTCTCATATGCGAAATCTTCGATATTTAGGAGATTGATTTCATGGGACCCTTCCCTATCTCAGATGGCTTCGAGCACATTTTTCTCGCTGTTGACTACGTGTTCAAATGGATCGAATCCATCCCAACTCGAACCAGCGGTCATAAAGTGGTAAGCAAATTCATTCATCAGAACATCTTTTCATGGTTCGGTATCCCACGTGCCATTATCTCTGATGGAGGAGCCCATTTCACGAATGCTCAGTTCAGATCATTGATGACCAAGTACGGGGTGTCACACCGAATCTCTACTCCTTATCATCCCCAAACCAATGGTCTAGATGTGCCATCGAATCGGGAGATCAAGAAAATTCTTCAGGTCACTGTCCGACCTGATAGGAAAGATTAGTCGACCTGACTTCTGGAAGCCTTGTGGGGTTATAGGACCACCCACAACACCCAATTGGGCATGTCTCCCTTCATATTGGTGTACAGGAAGGCATGTCACCTCCTTGTCGAGTTGGAGCACAAAGCCTATTGGGCTGTACGGAAGTGTAATCTAGATCTTTTTGAGGCAGGAACCCACAGAAAGCTTCAAATGAGTGAGATCGATGAACTATGCAATGATGAATATGAGACCTCGCGAATTTACAAAGAGCGAGTTAAGGCCTTTCATGACAAGCACATATCCAAAGTGATCTCTCACCCTAGTCAGAAAGTCCTACTCTTTGATGCCAAACTAAAACTCTTCCCAAGAAAACTCATCAAAATGGATTGGACCATATCTTATCTGACGGATTTTTGGAAATGGAGCCATTGAAATCAGTCAACCTAGCCTTGATTCTAAACCCTTTTGTTGTGAATGGCCAGTGACTTAAGCCGTTTATTGAACTCACCGATACAAACTTGGCTGAGGTATCTTTTGATCTCCATTCTCTCTGAGCATATTGCGCCTGGCTGATGGCGTTAAACTCAGCACTTAACGGGAAGCAACTCATCATCTTTTTAAAAAACCTGAAACCCTTCTTGACACATCCCATGCTGAACTCATATTGTACTTTAGGATTCATCCATTAGAATAGCCGACCCCACCTCTAGTACCCATACTAGAGCTTGAAATCGTCTTCAACAATCACCCCGACCCATCCACCCACCTAAACTTGTTCTAATATACGATCTAAGCTGAACTCGAACCCACCTAATTTACAATGAGGACACTGCAAATAGTAGGCATGGGTGGTTATTAAAATGCAAAACATTGTGAGAATCACTTCACAAGAAAGGGTTTCATAAAAAAAGAATTACATGTTCTTTTCTTTTTTTTTAAGAAAAAAGGGAGGTTGAGGAAAAGGAAGAGCCACTTTTGAAATGGAGGAATGAAAATTAGAAAAGAGAAGAAAGGAGCACAAAAAAAAAGAAAAAAAATTGAGTCCCTTAGAAACAATTTGGAACCTACCTACCTTCTAGGTAAGATCGAATGATGAACTAAGACCTAAAAGGCTAAAACTTAAGGGATTAGTGGCGAATACCGACCTTAGGCCTCATGGATTTGCATTGGATTTAAACATTCACTGATGAGAGCCTCATCATGGGCCCTAACTAGCTCATTTTGACCTGAGAAAGTAAACAAAAGCTCCTACATAACCCAAAGGAAGGCCTAAGTCAAGGGTCAACTATTCTAGGAAGGAAACATGAACTAAAGGGTAAAACTGTAATTTTACCATTGCAGTGCATCAATGGGATTTCTCAAGGGTTAAACATAGGTCAATTGGACTTAATAAGAGGAAAAGTGGGATAGTTCAGTTAGAAAAGGGTTATTGTGAGATTTAAGAATTAAATGGTATTCTGTAACGCTAAAACAAACCTGCTTAATTCAACAAGGTTTTGGTCTAGATAAAAATGAAATAAACCCTCTAAAATTCATGGAAAAATATCCCTTAGGGTTTAGAACCTTCAATTTGGCCTTTGGAACCTATTTTGACCTAGACTGGGGTTCTAGCAAAGTATTTAACCTAATTTGGGTTTTTATGAAAAATCTCCAATCAAACATGGTCAAAACTAAAATCCAACTTCACCATTGGATTCCTTAGGTCGAAATTAGGTTTGTACCAAAATTTTGGCCTAAGGGAAGGTCATTTTGACCTACTTTGCAAAATGATCGACCCAATTATATTATGGCCCCTAACTTTTGAAAACCCTTGCGCAAAGCCCCCTAACTTCCTCGCCACCCTTACATTCTGGTCCCTCCACCATTACAGCGGAGGAATCCCACTTTGACGAGGATTTGAGGCTGATATCTCCTCAAATCCTCAGAGATCTCCTCCAAGATTTGGAAGGGAGACTCTCTGAAGATTTCTCCATCGTCTGAACGAGATCTCCAGATCAGATTTACACCCAATCTCTCGTACGAATGCTTGAGAGATTTGGGTGTCCTAGACACCTTCCTTCTTTGGCAAGGCTTTTGCGCTGGAAGACTTGCCTTCCAAGCACAAGAGGCTCGACCAGCGGCTATAAAAGGACCCCCAGTCCTTTGCGCATATTCTAAGCTTGATTTGGATGCAGATACCCTCTCAATTTCTTCCCTCCTCATTTCCGGTCAAACGCTCGCAAGCTTCGGCGATCTCCCCTCCCTCCTCTCATCGCTCTGCCACCATACCAGTGGTAGGGTTAGCTTCGTCTCGATCCTCCGCATTGCGCTGCACCAGCACACGCCTCCCTGACCTCCTCCTCCTCATCGTTATCTCCAGTTGTCTTCCCCAATGACGGCACATACGTGCCATTCGTCTCCTCTGCCTCCCCGTTGTTCCAATCATCACAGATAAGTTTCTCTCCTCCCACTCTTCATTTTCCCTCATTTTATTTCATAAACCGCCCCTCGACTGCCACTGCCCACCTTCATCTTCCTCATCTCCGGCTGACCTCCGGTGAGATGCATCCACCACTCCGCATCTCCACACGTCTCGCCACCAGCCGCATCACCTTCACCATCACCCACTGATCACTTTTCACCCATCCACTGACTGCCACACATGCCCCGCACTTCCACTAAGTAAACCTACATGCACAATCATAGTCCGACCTAGTCACGCACGCCTAGGCCGTTCTGAGCCAAGCCAAACCTTGCCTCACCTTTGCCGTGATATGGCAAAGCTTTCCCTATTGTTTGATAGAGTAGCCAGGCCATCTTCGTGCCATGCAGGTCCAAGCCTCCATCCGCCATTAACGCACAAGCAAGCTTGCTTGCTTCAGAGCTCTAGGCCGCGCGCTCCAGGCTTCAGGACTCCAGGCAACGTGTGTTGAGTGTGCAAGTGTATGCAACCTGAGAGCAGTCGTTGCGAGGCTTTCAGCTGCTCCAATTGCATGAAGTTCTCCTCCTACGGCTGCCAGCAGAAGCAGGTGGGGCATTTAGTCCCACCTCGTAAACTCAGGGTTAAGCTGTGACACTTATATTGAATTTGTGTCTTTGGTTAGTTGCCTCAAGTAATACAGGGGTGAGGTCCCTCGTCCTCACTCACTCAAGCCTCGTCCGTGACCCCTGCCCAATCAGACTTGGAACTCGACCCGATTACCTAATCCTAGCACTCCTCGCGCATCACACGCACGCCAGTGCACCTGGACCCAGGCGTGCACCCGACCCGATTACCCAGCTCTGGGAGAGCGTACTGAAGAGAGAAATAAAGAGAGAGAGATGCGGGGAGGGTAGGGGATAGGTTTTGCTTTGTAGGAAAGAAGAAGAAGCTAAGGAAGGAAAAGGTGGAGCAAAGAAGTGAAGAAGGTAGCGGCTGAAGGTAAAGGCTAAAGAAGGAAGGACTTAGCAAGGAAAAAGAAGAAGAAGAAAAGAGAAGCACCATAGTAGAGGAGCAACAGAGGAAGAGAAGAAGAAGAAGGTAGCTGCTGAAGGTGAAGGAAGCCAAAGCCAAGCAGGGGACTTAGCCACAGAAGAAGAAAGAAGAGAGAGAAGAAAAAGAAGAAGAAATAGAAAAGCAAGAGTAGCCAAGCAGAGGAAGAAGACAAGGAAAGGCAAAGAAGAAAAGAAGAAGAAGAAGCAAAGAACAAGGCAAAAGAGGCACAACTACAGAGCAAAGAGAAAGAGAAAGAAGAGAGAAAGAGAGGACAAAAATCAAAAAGAGAAGGGCAAATCAAGCACTGTAGCAAGAGCTTTTAAGACGTCTGATTTTTCATTAGATGTCCAATTTTTCAGCATTATTTCTACATTGACGTACTTCTCAATTTTGATTAAATTGGTTATTACATTTTATTAAATTGAGAGTTGCGCTCTTAAGTTTTTAAATATGCAATTGCTCCCTATGTTCGACCTCGGATACCTTGGTTTTTGAGCTATAAATTCATATTTGTTTTCGCGGCGATTTCATTTATATTGCAACGAACATCTTTTTAAAACATGATTTCGCCTTGTCAACATTTTGGCGCCGTTGCTGGGGAGCAATGGGCATTTTAGAAGCCTTGATCACAACTTCTCATTCAATACTAACTTAATTTCTCTCTTTTGTTGTGTTTGTCTCAGGGAAAGCCGAGAAAAGAAAAGTAGCCGCACAACAACCACACGAAGGAACAGGTAACTTTCATTAGCCCTCTCTCGTAATCCCCTTCAAAGTCTGAAAAGGAAAAACCAAAGAAAAATCAATCTAGGGCTACCTGCTTCCATATTTAGTAATTCACTAAAGTTGCCTGATTTTCATTTCAACACATTTCGAATTGCGCATCCAATTAAGGTAACTAGGGCTAAAGCCTTCTTGATTGAGCCCTTGATACCAATCGTTGAGGCAACTAAATTGGACCAACTAGAGCCAACCTAAGGATTGCAAAGCTAGGGTTTTTAGAGACACATCTTCTCTTAAGCAAAGAAGCAAAAACTTCAAAAAGAGGTGTGGCTCAGCCTTGTTTGAAAAGATCTATACAAGAGAAACCTTAAGCAAATCAGGCTCTTAATCCATTTGAACCCTGAAAGCAAGGATCTAAAAGCCCTCAAAGGAACAAGGAGGTAAAGTTGATCCTTTGGGTCAACTAACCTTAAAATTAGGTCACTTTTTGCACTCAAAAGGCATAAAGTTCAAGTGGAACCCTAAGCACCTTGATCTTAACTAAAGAAAAGGTAGACTTAAGAGGTCAAGGTCCCCATTCTGGTCTACCTGGAATCTCAGTGACAAGAGAGGTTGGGTGGGGGAAACCCTGTAACTCATGGGGATGCTCTACCATGTAGGGGCCTTTGCAGGACCCTCCCTCTCTGGCTGCCTAGGTACTTCTCAAGTGAACGACCTTTCTGACTAAGGGGTATCATTCGCCCCGAACCTTTATATTCACCCAACAATTTTTGGGTGTCTCGATTGGGTCCAGCACCTTCTGATCTCATCACATCCTTCGGTGCATGTTTTGTAGGAGGTCCTTGAGACCATCCTTAAGACCTCCTTTAGAAATTTACTCTCGCCTAGGCCAAGCCTTGACGCCCTTGTTTGTGCAGTAACCCCACCACATAGATCTTTGCTCTAATTCAAAACAAGTTCTCCTTCTTCCATCATGGCACAACCCATTGAAGAAGAGAACAACCTTGAGCACCAGCTTCAGCGCCTAAATGATTTGTTCCAAAACTTTGTAAACCCACCATAGCATCCTATGATACGAGATCACTATAATCCCGCTACGGTGGCAATCGAGCCTCGAGTCTGAATCTCGGCTGGAGGTCTTGATTTTAAACTCAAGCCCAATATGATTCAAGACATACCAAAATTCCATGGGCTTAACTCCGAGGATCCTTTCCAGCACATTAAACAGCCCAAGCATCTGGCCTAAACCTTCAGGTCAAATGCACAAAACTAGGATATTCTGCTCATGAAGATGTTTTCTTTCTCCCTCATGGACAAGGCTGCTCATTGGTATCAAACTTAGACTTGTTCGATCAACACATGGGGTGAACTTCAGTCCAAATTTTTGAAGAAATTCTTTCCCATTTCCCGGACAAATGCCTTGCTCCACCAGATCACTCATTTCACCCAAAAAACGGGACAACCTCTTCATGAGGCATGGGATCGATTCTTAGATCTCATGCGAAAGTGCCCCCATCACGGACTTCCTAAATGGGAACAAGTCCAGTCTTTTTACCAGGGACTCCGTGAAGACATTCGATTATTCGTCAATGCAACCTGTGGAGGAAACATCATGGGTTAACATGAGGACACAGTGTGGGAGATTCTTGAAAATATGTGCGAGAACTCCATCAATAATGACTCTATGGGCTTATTCGATCGGATGAATACCCACACATCGACGAATCTTAGGGAAGCACATGAGATGTAGGACTTGTCCACATCCGTCGACTCAGAACTGATGGCCAGTCAGTTGGACAAGGTCTCTATCATAGAGAAGAAGGTGGACGAGCTGACTCGGCATCTGCAGCGAGCCACCTCTGTGCAGAACTCTTCTGCACGGTCACCTCTTGCGAAGGAAACTGTGTAGAACATCTATCACCAATCTTCTCACAGGATAGACTCGCATCCACCCCCATCTGACTCTCGGACTGGAGGGACCTCGAATCCACTCTATTCTAGTTGGGGGAACTCTGAACCTTATATTCTGACTTTCCTGAGGCTCCTCAGACCTGCGAGGACCTCAATGCCATCGAGAATGACCCATTCTCCAATACCTACAACCCTGGATGGTGAAATCATCGCAACTTCCAGTGGAGGGGAAATTCTCAGACTCAAAGACCACCTTATCCACCTCGTCCACAAGCTCCTTGTCCATACCAGCCGCGTCAGCCTCGGCCAAATCCCACATATCAATCTGGGCCAAACCAGAATCAAATGACTCTTATCCTTCAAGCACTGGGTGACATTCAGAAGATAAATGCGGCAATGCAAAAATAGCACAAAGATGAGATCACAGAGGTTCACAATCAACTTACCCAAATGGCAAATTCCCACCAACCTGGCACCCTCCCTTCACAACCTCTGCCAAACCCAAATAACGTGCCAACTCAAAGGCGCATTATGAACCCAAATTCAGGCCACACACATATGATTTATCAGGCCCCTTCTGTTCCATCACTAGATGGGTTGGAAGCTTCGACATCTTATGTGGGATTTCAGCAGCAGCCACCCCTCTTACCAAATCAAAACCAAAACCAGGCAGGACTAAACTCCGTAACAACTTGTAGTGGTAAAGCAACCCAAGACCCACATTATCCAAACCACTCTAAGCCTGGTGGTAACCTAAGCCCTAGGATAGTTATCTAGGATACCCCTATCCTAGATCAAGAACCTGGACCTATTCTAGAGGAACCGACTAGGATTCCATTTCCTGAGGCCTTGACCAAAGGAAAAAGGATAACTAAACCCATGGCTCCTGAGGAGGATCTGGTCAAGCTCTTTGAATAGGTCCAGATAAACATCCCCTTGATGGATGCAATCCACCACATACCAGCTTACGCATGATTCCTGAAAGACATGTGTACACCCAAGCGTAAGCCATGAACCAAAAGTGGGAATCCAATCATACTGTCAGAGCAAGCCAGCTCTGTAATCTTGAGTAAACTCCCACCCAAGGCTAAAGACCCCGGATCTCCCCTGATTTCATGTAAAATTGGTGAAACCCAATTTGATAGAGCCTTGCTAGACCTAGGTTCCTCCATAAACCTAATACCTACATCCCTCCTTGACCACCTTGAAGAGTCCGAACTTAAACCAACTGAGGTGACATTGCAGTTAGTTGATCGATCCATCAAGTCACCTAAAGGAATACTCGAGGATGTCATTGTTAGGGTGCGGGATTTCTACTTCCTGGTGGATTTCATAGTTCTGGATATGGATGCACCTGAGAACCCGAGGGATACACCAATTATATTAAGGAGACCATTTTTGGCCACTGCTAGGGCCAACATAAACTATGAAGAGGGCCAAATAGAATTAAAATTTGGGAATCAAACTTTGAATATTGACATCTTTAAGGCCCAACAAGGGATTAATTGCAGGGTTATAGAGCAAATATGTGATATCAAAGCCATGGTTGATGAATCGCATGCTGAGGATAACCTGATTATCCACGATCAACCACTAAAAGATCAAAATTTGCACATAGACGAGTATGAACCTGATCTAGACACACCCATAACTCCAACCATTGATATAGACCCTGAACCACCCACTGCTGTTGAGAATCCTGTCATGGAACTCAAGCCCCTTCCCGAGCATTTGAAGTACGTCTTTTTAGGTTCCAATCAAACGTTTTTTGTGATTATCAACTCCCGACTCACACCTAACCAGGAATCTCATCTGATTACTATTCTCCAGCAACATCATAGAGCCATTGGATGGACTCTTGATGACTTGACTAGCATAAGCCCCTTGTATTACACACATCGAATCTACACGAAAGAGGGTACACGACCTTCACGAGAGATGCAGAGATGTTTAAACCCTAACCAGCAGGAGGTCGTGAAAAAGGAGATCATCAAGTGGTTAGATGCAAGGATCATCTACCCGATCTCCGATAGTCGCTGGGTGAGTCCAATCTAGGTTGTGCCTAAGAAGGCCAGACTCACCATCATTACGAATGAAATCGGAGAGGTCATATCGACTCGGATAGCTAACTCGTGGAGAGTCTGCATTGATTACAGAAGACTCAATTCCTCCACGAAGAAGGACCATTTCCCACTACCATTTATTGATCAGATCCTCGAGAAAGTAGCGGGAAATAGGTTCTTCTACTTTCTTAACAGGTACTCCAGTTACAACCAGGTGGCAATCCATCTAGAGGACCAAGAAAAGACCACGTTCACCTGCCCCTTTGGGATGTACGCATTTTGAAGGATGCCTTTCAGTCTCTGCAATGCACCCGCGACCTTTCAGTGGTGCATGTTTGCCATATTCTTAGATTTGGTAGGTGATTATCTGGCAGTCCTCATGGATGACTTTTCAATTTTCGGAGCATCATTTGACGATTGCCTCCAGCATTTGGTCCAAATACTCAGGCGATGCATCGATGTGAATTTGGTTCTTTCCTGGGAAAAGAGCCATTTCATGGTGCCTGAGGGAATCTTCCTGGGACATCTAATTTCAGAGAAAGGCATCCAAGTCGATTGAGCCGAGGTTAGCTTGATTTCCAAACTCCCTATGCCTAGCTCGATCAAGGACATCTGATCTTTTCTGGGGCACGTCGATTTTTATCGTCGATTTATCCCTAATTTTTCAAAAATTGCATGCCCCTTGACTACTCTTCTCTCCAAGGATGTGCCCTTCGAAATCTCCAAGGAATGCACTCAAGCATTTGAGATCCTTCGTGACCAAGTTACCCAAGCCCCGATCCTACAGTCCCCTGATTGGTCTCAACCCTTTGAGATCATGTGTGATGCATCTGACTTCGCTGTAGGAGCAATTTTGGGGCAAAAAATTGACGGGAAACCCGTGGTCATTTACTATGCTAGCAAAACACTAGACGAAGCTCAGTGTAACTACACGATTACTGAGAAAGAGATGTTGGCTGTAGTATTTGCCCTAGAAAAATTCAAATCATACCTTCCGGGTTCCCGTGTTATCATCTACTCGGATCACATGGCTGTAAGGCATCTCCTTGCAAAGAAGGACGCGAAACCTCGATTAATCCGATGGATCTTGCTGTTGCAAGAATTTGACCTCGAGATTCGTGACAAAGCTGAAAAACAGAACGTGGTAGCTGATCACTTGTCCTGCCTTCTTTCTGAGACCATTGACCCTTCCAGACCCATCACAGAACACTTTCTTGACAAGCACCTCCTGACTATCAATACAGGGCTTCCATGGTTCGCAGACATAGTGAACTACTTGGCATCACATCAGATCCGTCTGAATGGCCGAAGGCCAAGAAGGACAAACTGTGTTCTGATGCCAAGTATTACCTTTGGTAAGACCCGTATCTATTCCGCATTGGTGCTAATCAAATAATTAGATGATGTGTCATGGAAGCGGAAATCAAAGACATACTCTCTTTCTGCCATGACCAGGTATGCGGTGGACATTTTTCAGGACACAAAACCGCATCAAAAGTCCTCCAGTGTGGCTTTTACTGGCTCACAATTTTCAAGGATGCATACGATCACTATAAGGCATGTACCCATTGCCAGATCTTGGGCAACATGAGCCATTAAGACATGATGCCTTTACAGTCGATCCTGGTATGCGAGATTTTCGACATTTGGGGATTGATTTTATGGGACCCTTTCCTATCTCAGATGGCTTCAAATACATCTTACTTGCCGTTGATTACGTGTCCAAGTGGATAGAAGCCATTCCGACCCGAACCAATGATCACAAGGTTGTTATCAGATTCATTCATCAAAACATCTTCTTAAGGTTCGGGATTCCATGAGCAATAATTTTTGATGGAGGGATCCATTTCACAAATGCTCAGTTCGGGTCACTGATGACCAAATACGGGGTGTCGCATCGAATCTCTGCTCCTTACCACCCCCAAACTAATGGTCAAGCTGAGCTATCAAACTTGGAGATCAAGAAAATCCTCCAGGTTACTGTTCCACCTGACAGGAAGGATTGGTCATCCTGACTTCGAGAAGCATTGTGGGCCTATAGGACCACCCACAAGACCTAATTAGGTATGTCTCCCTTCAGACTGGTGTATGGGAATGCATGTCACCTCCCCGTCGAATTGGAGCATAAAGCCTATTGGGTAGTACGAAATTGCAACTTAGATCTTTCTAAGGCTGGAACCCATAGAAGGCTTCAAATGAGCGAAATAGATGAATTACTCCACGACGCATATGAGAACTCGTGAATTTACAAAGAACGATTTAAAGACTTTCACGACAAACACATTTCTAGAAAGATCTTTCATCCTGGTCAAAAGGTTCTACTCTTTGATGCCTGACTCAAATTATTCCCAGGAAAGCTACGATCTAAGCAGATCGGACCCTACCTAGTCTGACAAATCTATGGAAATGGAGCCATTGAGATCAGTCCATTCAGCCACGATTCCGAACCCTTCGTCGTGAACGGACAGAGACTCAAACAGTTCATTGACATGACCAATATAGATTTGGCTGAGTCATCCTTTATCCTCCATTCTCCCAGAGCTCATTGCGCCAAGCCGATGGCGTAAAACTCAGCGCTTAACGGGAGGCAACCCATCATTCTTTGAAAAGCCCAAAACCTTTCCTAACATTTCCATGCTAAATGCATATTGCACTTTAGGGTTCATCAATTAGCACAACAAACTCCACCTCAGGTACTCGTACTCGAGTCTAGAAATCATTCGCAACAGTCACCTCAACCCATTCGCACACCCAACACCTATCCTAATGAATGAACTAAGCTAAATTCGAACCCACCTAATTTACAATGGGGACATTGCAAATCGTAGGCATGGGGGGTATGAAAGTGCAAAATGTTAGGAAAACTCATATCAAGAAAAGGTTTCAACAAAAAAAATCACATATCACAAAAAAACACAAAAAAATTGAAAAATCTGGAAAAAGAACAAAAAATTGAGGAGGGGAAGATTTTTTTGGGCTATACAAAATATGAGGAGGAAAAGAGCAAAATGCCAAAAAGGAGCATAAAATGAAAAAGAAAGAAAGAAGAGTCATTAGTAAAAGATTAAGGGATTAATTGAAGTTCTAGACCACAACAAGAAAAAGAAGAGAAAAATGAGAAAAAAAGCGCTAAGGAAACACAAAAGAGATTAGTAGGAATGCTGACTTTAGGCCTTTTAGGCTAGACTCTTAGTCTTAAAAATTCAAGTACCCACTAAAATCTGGATACTCCTCAAGAGGTTGGGGAAAATGCGAAGCTTAAGTATTTGGTCTAAGGCTTAGGGAGTATTCAGCCTCGTTAACTAACCTTCGGTTTACGGGACTCAGTAACCTAAGCACCCCAATCCACATATAGTTTGGTTCAGTGTGCATAACTATCAAAATCATGCAAAAAGCATTTTAATGTTCTCAAAAAGTTGCTTAGATTAGGAGCAGCCGATCAACATAAGTTGATTTGGACGAGTTCCCGACGCGGAGAGGTGGGAAATTTCCCTCGAAGATGTGTAACAATATATCGTCTCCTCGGTGCTTGTCTCTTAGGATATTTAAATATCCTACTGGTGGCATGTAAGCACTCTGCTGGTTCAGATACCATGGGTGGCATTATCACGAAATGTCGATTGCCATGGTCTAGATTCGGCCACAGAATGCCATGGGTAGGATTATCTCAAAATCTTGAAAGCCAGGATTCTGGGGGTTGTCATGGGTGGTGCTATCACGAAGCATCGATTGCCAGGGACCCTTAAGGATTGATGATGGGGGCGAGGAATCTGATACAGACCATGTTAAGAAGCTAATCCGAAGCTAGAAATAAAAAGAAAAGAGGGAGAAAACTCTCCAAACAAATAAATCCTCTATCTCTCTCTTACAAAAATGCATTGCAAACTGAACCTAGGCTAAAAATGTCTCAAGCACGGATGCTTTAACCATAGAGTCCAACTAACCCTAGGATAATTTTTGTGGGGCGTAAAAACCTTTGTGGAGGACTGAGGCTAAAGTGGGTCAAGTTTGGATTTTGGTTGGTACTTGAGTACCTCTAGGCCTATTGTTGGCATTCTAACCTAATCACAAAAGAAAAAGAAAAAGCACTTATCACAACTGGTAGAAGAAACTCATGTTCTAGAACAGATGTTAAAACATTAAAATTTTGCTAAGGGACTAGAAAAAGGTAGGCATGGGGGTATGATGAGAGCCTCATCATGAGCCCAAACTAGCTCATTTTGACCTGAGAAAGTAAACAAAAGCTCCTACATAACCTAAAGGAAGGCCTAAGTCAAGGGTCTACTATTCTGGAAAGGAAACATGAACTAAAGGGTAAAACTGTAATTTTACCATTATAGTGCATCAATGGGATTTATCAAGGGTTAAACATATGTCAATTGGACTTAAAAAGAGGAAAAGCAGAATGGTTTAGTCAGAAAAGGGTTATTATGAGATTTAAGAATTAAATGACATTTTGTAACCCTAAAACAAATCCACTTAATTCAACAAGGTTTTAGTCTGGATAAAAATCAACTAAACCTTCTAAAATTCATGGAAAAATATCCCCTAGGGTTTAGAACCTTCAATTTGGCCTTTGGAACCTATTTTGACCTAGATTGGGGTCTTAGCTCAGTATTTAACCTAATTTGGGTTTTTGTGCAAAATGTCTAGTCAAACGTGGTCAAACCTAAAATCCAACTTCACCATTGGATTCCTTAGGTCAAAATTATATTTGTACCAAAATTTGGGCCTAAGGGAAGGTCATCTTGACCTACTTTGCAAAATGGTCAACCCAATTACATTATGGCCCCTAACTTTTGAAAACCCTTGTGCAAAGACCCCTAACTTCCTCGCCACCCTTACATTCTGGTACCTCCACCATTATAGTGGAGGAATCCCACTCCGACGAAGATTTGAGGCTGATATCTCCTCGAATCCCCAGAGATCTCCCAGATTTGGAAGGGAGACTCTCTGAGGATTTCTCCATCATCTAAACAAGATCTCCAGATCAGATTTACACCCAATCTCTCATGTGAACGCTCGAGAGATTTGGGTGTCCTACGCACCTTCCTTCTCCGGTGAGGCTTTTGCATTGGAAGGCTTGCCTTCCATGCCCAAGAGGCTTGGCCAACGGCTATAAAAGGACCCCTGGTCCTTTGCGCATCTTACAAGCTTGATTTGGCCGTAGATACCCTCTTAATTTCTTCCCTCATCTCCGGTCAAACGCCCGCAAGCTCTGACGAACTCCCCTCCCTCCTCTCATCGCTCTGCCACCATACCAGTGTAGGATTAGCTTCGTCTCAATCCTCCTCATTGCGTTGCACCAGCGCACACCTCCCCGACCTCCTCTTCGTTGTTGTTATCTCCACCTTAAGGCTACCTTCCCCGACGACGACACATACATGCTGTTCATCTCCTCAGCCTCCACTTCTTTCCAATCACCACAGATAAGTTTCTCTCCTCCCACTCTTCGTTTTCCCTCATTTTATTTCATAAATCGCCCCTCGACTACCACTGTCCACCTTCATTTTCCTAATCTCCGGCTAACCTCCAGTGAGACGCATCCACCACTCCGCATCTCCACACGTCTCGCCACCAACCGCATCACCTTCTCCATCACCCACTGATCACTTTCCGCCCATCCACTGATCGCCACACACGCCCCACACTTCCACCGAGCAAACCCACACGCACGATCATAGTCTGGCCTAGGCACACACGCCTAGGCCGTTCTGAGCTAAGCCGACCCCTGCCTCACCTTCGTCGTGATACGACGAAGCTTTCCCTGTTGTTTGACAAGGCCACCAGGCCATTTTCGTGCCATGTAGGTCCATGCCTCAGTCCACCATTAACGCACAAGCAAGCTTGCTCGCTTCAGATCTCCAAGCCACGTGCTCCTAGCTTCAGGGCTCCAGGCGACACGCATTGAGTGTGCGAGTGTATCCAACCTAAGAGTAATAGTTGCAAGGCTTTCAGCTACTCCAATTGCGTGAAGTTCTCCTCCTGCAGGCACCAACAGAAGTAGGTGGGACATTTAGTCCCACCTCGTAAACTCAAGGGTAAGCTATGACACTTATATTGAATTTGTGTCTTTGGCTAGTTGCCTCAAGTAACATATGGGTGAGGTCCCTTGCCATCACTCACTCACGCCTCATCCACGACCCCTACCCCCGCGGACCTGGCACCCGATTTGATTACCTAAACCTAGCACTCCTCGTGCATCACACCCACACCAGTGTGCCTGGATCTGGGCGCGCACTCGACCCGATTACTAGACACTGGGAGAGCGTACTGAAGAGAGAAATAAAGAGAGAGAGATGCGGGGATGGTAGGGGATATGTTTTGCTTCACAGGAAAGAAGAAGAATCTAAGGAAGGAAGAGGTAGAGCGAAGAAGTGAAGGAAGAAGGTCGCGGCTGGAGGTAAAGGCTGAAGAAGGAAGGACTTAGCAAGGAAAAAGAAGAAGAAAAGAGAAGCACTATAGTAGAGGAGCAGTAGAGGAAGAGAAAAAGAAGAAGGTAGCTGCTGAAGGTGAAGGAAGCCAAAGCCAAGTAGAGACTTAGCCGGAGAAGAAAGAAGAGAGAAGAAAAAGAAGAAGAAAGAGAAAAGCAGGAGCAGTCAAGTAGAAGAAGAAGAAGACAAGGAAAGACAAAGAAGAAAAGAAGAAGAAGAAGCCCAAGAACAAGGCAAAAGAAGCACAGCCGTAGAGCAAAGAGAAAGAGAAAGAAGAGAGAAAGAGAAGACAAAAAGCAGAAAGAGAAGGGCAAATCAAACACTGTAGCAAGAGCTTTTAAGACCTCTGATTTTTCCAT
Organism: Thalassia testudinum; assembly: GCA_037157565.1. Taxonomy (NCBI): domain Eukaryota; kingdom Viridiplantae; phylum Streptophyta; class Magnoliopsida; order Alismatales; family Hydrocharitaceae; genus Thalassia; species Thalassia testudinum. The sequence continues at coordinate 201,012,966 of JAZHRO010000031.1, forward strand.
TAGATGTCCAATTTTTTAGCATTAATTCTACATTGACTTTACTTCTCAATTTTGATTAAATTGGTTATTACTTTTTATTAAATTGAGAGTTGTGCTCTTAAGTTTTTAAATACCCAATTGCTCCCTATGTTTGACCTCGGATACCTTGGTTTTCAAGTTATAAATTCTTATTTGTTTTCGTGGTGATTTCATTTATACTGCAATGAACATCTTTTTAAAACACAATTTCGCCTCGTCATCATTCACGTACCTGTCAAGACCTGAATTAATCCTCAAGAAGTTGAGGAAAATGCAATGCTTGCGTATTAGGTCTGAGGCTTAGGGAGTATTCGGCCCCGTTAACTGACCTCTGGTTTGCGAGACTTGGTAACTTAAGCACCCTAAATCACACACAGTCTAGTTCAGTGTGCTTTAAAGTTAAAGCCATGCCAAAAGGCATATAATCTATTCCGAAAAAGGTCCTAAGATCTAGATTAGGAGCAGCTTGAAAGCACAAGTTGATTTGGATGAGTTCCCTTCACGAAGAGGCGGGAAATTCCTCTCAAAGATGCGTAATAACATACTGTCTCCTTGGTGCGTCTCCTAGGATATCTAAATATGTTACTGGAGGCATGTAAGCACCTTATGCTGGTTCAGATGCCATGGGCAGCATTATCACGAAATGTCGATTGCCAGGGTTTGGATTTAGCTACAGAACGCCATGGGCAGGATTATCTCGAAATCTCGAAAGCCAGGGTTCTAAGGGTTGCCATGGGTGGTACTATCTCCAAGCATCTATTGCCAGGGTCCCTGCGAGGATTGATGGTGGCGACGAGGAATCTGATACAGACCGTGTTGAGGGCCAATCCAAGGTTGGATCTAAGGAAAAATATAATGAAAATAAAAGAGAGAGAAAGCTCTCCACAAATCAAATTCTCCTTCTATGTCTCTCTCAAAATGCATTGGCAAACTGAAATGGACTAACCATGTTTCAAGCACGGGTGCTTTAACCACTAGGTCCAACGAACCTTAGGATAGTTCCTACGGGCCTTAGAAACCTTCATGGCAGACTGAGGCGAAAGCTAGTCAGGTTTGGATCTGGGCTGGTACTTGAGTACCTCTAAGCTATTGTTGTTATTAAGATCTGATTCCTAGAGATGCGGCCTAGTAGGGCATCCTGACGGTTAAATTCGACCTAGATAACTAGTTCGATTCAGATGGTTTTGCTAAGAGACTAGCAAAAGCTAGGTATGGGGATATGATGGGAACACCACCAAGAGCCATAACTATCTCAGTTTGATCTAATTAAGTTGATAAAAGCTCCTACATATCCATCAGAAGGTCTTAAGGGCATAAAACATTAATTTGAGTAGACAAGAATAAAGGGTTATTTCTATAAATTTACCATTCTATCACATAAATAGAATAACCATGGGTTCTCTCAGTGGTGGAACAATGGTTAAATGGTCTTAATAGTCCAATAAGTGGGTTAGAACAGACAGAAAAGGATTTTTCATGCGTTACAGGAATTAATGGACATTTGAAACCCTGAAAATAGACCCGCTTAATCTACTGAGGCTCTGGTCAGAATAAAATTCACCTAAACCCTCTAAAAATTATAGAAAAATATTCTCTAAGGTTTGGTACCTTCAATTTTACCATCAAAACCTATCTTGACCCAAAATAGAACCACAAACAGATATTTGCCTGAATTTGGGTAATTATGCAAATTAACCAATCAATCTTGGTCAAAACCAAAATCCTACTTCACCATTGGATTTCATAGGTCCAAATTAGGTTTGTACCAAAATTTAGACCCAATCTGAGATTATTTTAACCTATTTGCACTTTGGTCCAAGTCTAATTTCCTTTATTTCACATAGGCCACTAGCTTTTGAATTTCTTACTAGTTAGCTTTTGAATTTCTTACAAAAAGGTCCCTATCTTTATCATCATTTTCTTCAAATAGATCCCTGTCACCATGAAATCCTAATCCTACAACTCCAGCAAGCTTGTTTTGGCATGTTCTCCTTGATTCCTTAACAAATCCCTCTCAGATTTGAAAGGGAAGTTTGTCAAGGAATTCCCTTACTTTTGAGCCAGATCCTAATCCCTAAAACCTTACCAATCTCTCATGTGAACACATGAGAGATTCGAGTATATTTCAACTTCTATCTTCAATGAACTTTCCAAGCTTGGGAAGCTTGCTTCTCAAGCTCAAAACATCCTCTAGAGACCTATAAATGACTCTCCAGATCAGATCGAAGATCCCACGCTTGAATTTGACCGAATTCCCCTCTGATTTCATCTCCTCTCATTTGGCCGAAGCTCCTCGATGTCCGGTGAGCTTCTACGACTCCTTCCTTCATCTGACCGCAATACTGGTGGCAGATTCTCCTTCCCTACCTTCCTCTACGTTGCGCCATGCCAGCGGGTGCTTCTATCTCTTTTGTCCTCGCCACCCTATCGTCATAGGAGAGCCTTTTTCTCTAGTGCCCACCACATCGCAACTGGCATCGCCTCTGCTCCCCTTCATCCACCAAATACCTAGATAAGTTCCTTAACTCCCCTACTTCATTAACACACCAACCACACTTCGTTTCGACCATCGTATCTCCCCGATCACCTTTACCTTCTTTCACTCCGATCACATCTCTAGCGAAGCTCCTCCACCACTCCACACCTCCATCTGCTTTGCCATCGACACCAAAAGCTTCCCCGTGTCCTAGAGAGCAAATGCCCTTTGGTTATTGAGGCTATTGGCCTCTCCTCAGTGCCACCGAACACCCCACCTTCGCATGGCCATCTTCATCACCGTCCGGCCTCCACCCTCACTTGCACCACTTGCTGCACCCACCACCACACTCAGCACTCGATGGTGAACCTACTGAGCTATCTAATGCGATCGCGAGGCACCTTTTCCTGAGTTTTAGGTCTCCAGGTACTGCCCCATTACCGCAAAGCTTCGAAGGAAGCTTGAAGCTATCTTCGGCACCTGTAGCCCCCAGCAACACCTCCAGGAGACGCAGCTACGCTCCCAGTCTCATTCCAAGGCCTCGATTAGATGCTACATCCTTAGCAGCTACCCAGATTTAACATGCAATCCAGCCACAGCAGTGTGCGCAAGGAGGGTGGGACATTTAGTCCCACCTTGGAAACGACTGAAGAGGCGGCACTGCATAAATGGTTTTTGTGCTTACGGCTTATCACCTCAGCACGCATAGGGGGTGAGGTCCCCAGTAACCCTTCACCTATGCCTCACCCATGACCTGCCCCCCGCGGGCCTGGTGTGGACCCGACCCACCTAAGCCCTGTTCACTCCTCACTGCGATATCACGCCCGCAGCCCCAGTCCCGGTACTCTTAGATCTGAATTTGATTACTCGAGGATCTAGGAGAGTAGATCCTAGAGAGAGAAAGAGAGTAAATGGGGGTAGGGGGTTTTGCTCTGAGGTTCAACGACTGATGCTTAGCTGTTTGAAGAAGGAACTGATGAGTCCATTTTAATGGACTATTGTTACGCCTAAGTTAACTTTATTCTTACCTTTTAGGTTTGTTAATAACTGCATTAAGTTATAGAATATTTGCATGCATCATTATTTAAGTTTACATCTATTTTATCGCATTCTATAACTTAATATGTAATTATTTTATGTTTTTTATTGTAGGAATAATGTTGGAAAAGAACAGGGGGGTGAAATAAATTTCCCCCAACAATCATGCAACCTCCGGCCAGCCTCAACACCCCCAACAGCCGCCGGCTAAAATTAGTAAGGGATTTGAAAATCCCTTAATTGGCACAGGGGGAGAGGAGTTAAGAGGAGGCTGGGCACAGGAGAGGAGGGCATCTTCGAATCTTCTTCCTCCCCTTGGAGGGGATTTCCTTCTTCTCCACTGTGGAGAGGGCGGACACTGTGAACCAAGCGTGCACTATGCACACCATCGCCCTCCTACGCCTGCCCTTGCACGCACCCTTCCACCGCCATCATGCTACAGCATCAGAGTGCCCTCCACCGCTTGTCCAGCCACACACTACCTTCACCGCCCGCACCCACGCCCTCTGCAGCCGCAGCCCCACAGCGCCCTTGCATGCCCTCTGCATGCGAAGCCCTACACCCACACCCTCTACAGGCGTAGGCCAACCTGCACCGTGCCACACCAAGCGCCCCCCACCATTGCTGCCAAGCATCCTGCAGGTGTTGCACCCGCAACCAATGCCTGCAGGCGCTGCGTCCAGCCACCCGTGCCCTTTCAGCCTGCACCACGCCACACGAAGTGCCCTTCACTGCTACTGCCAAGCATCCTGCAGGTGCTACACCCACGACCAACTCTCGCAGGCGCTGCGCCCAGCCACCCGTGCCCTTCCAGCCTACGTCAAGCCACATCCATGCCTACAGGCACCCGCACATTGCACCATCGCTAGCAAGCAGCAGCCAGCCGCAGCTGACCTACGCCTGCAAGACACTCCAGCTGCGCCCTAGCACGCCTTGCGCGTGCGTGCCCAACGTGCAGCCGTGCGGGTTGCAGCAGCAGCTCCATCCTCACACGCAGCCTCCTCCTCCAATAGGCCGGTGGCCATTCTCCTCCGTTCGACAGCTGTCGGCCACCTCCGGCCACCGCGTCACCACCGTTGCGTACCCTCGTCGAGGTGCACCACCCCGTCGACTCTCGCCACCAATCGTGCACAGTTGTCCACGCGAGGAAGAGAGAGGAGAAATCCTCTATTTTCTTCTCAATTAATAGTTACATTCAATGCCATTGCCAATTATATATTAATATTTTATTTAGGCCACATTGCATTGATGCACTCATACTTTCCTAAAATTACTTCACTTGTGTTATGTGCATGATTTAACTTTGAATTTGAAATCAGAATTGCATGCAAGTTATATTTACATGATATGCCATTACACATGCATCATATGCACATTTTTGGAGCTTAATTCTGATGTGAAAATTGCATAACTAACCCTGAACTTTTAAAGAAATTGCAAGCTCCATTTAAAATAGCATATTCCTCGCATGAAAATCGCGAAAGTGTCAGCAAACAGTATATTCCTCTTCTCGTGAATTTATTGGTCTATTCCTCCTTGTGGATACAACATCCTTATTGTGGTTAAATTAGATATTTAGTTTTGATTGAGAGATTTTTCGCCACATTAAACACAACAACATATCATTCTATTGCTATCATAATTAAGCGAGAATCTCTCCGTCAGGAACCCTTCCACTTATGCGAGAAGGGAAGGAAGAGGAAGAGTAGCCACCAAGAAAAGATGGAAGAAGGAAGCTAGACAAAAGAAAGAAGAAAAGAAGGCACAGAAGAAGAAGAGCAGTAGTAGTGCACTGTGCACTTTTCCTACATGGATTTATATTGACTGATACTATTGGAATATTTGATATTATTGTGAGAGGAATTAGTGATTCAAATCACAATTTTACCGCATTCTTTTTGCACTATTTGACATTCGCTTTCATTACTACTTGGAATTCTATTATAAATTGCTCATATATTTGCTTGAATTGCAATCTTGAGAATCATTTTGCTAATTGCTCCCTACGTTCAACCTCAGACTTCAATTCAATTATAAATTCTATTTGTTTTTTGCACTGATTCAATCTATACTACAATGCATTGATTTTAAAATCCGATTCAGAGCAACTAACACGAAGCCTGAACACATTGCTGAAGTTTTCAAAACTTAGTTTTGATGTCCTTAATCAATTCCTACGGTTCAAATAGGTCTAATTAGAATTTAATTTGTTTGGAATTAGATTATTTTAGAAAGTCAACATTCAAGCTCTATAGGTCAACCTTCAGTTGAAACTGACGTTTAAGACTTTCAATTTATGATTTCTTGGTTAAAATATGTTCCTGGATTGATTTCAAGTTGTTTAGAACTTATATGGATGAGATTTGTTAAGAATTACGGAAGAATTTGGATTCTATACAGTTTGGGTTCAAACTAGAACTCAAAGTTGTTCATCGTGTTTTTGATGATATATGAACTCAAACATTGCCCAAATCTCTTACTCTTGGCCCACTAATTTAATTTTAATCATTTCGTGAGGATTTTATCTACATGATGGGCTAATTCAAGTTAGATTTAGTGTTCTATACACTGAACAATGAAGTTTTAAAGCTTCTCAAGTTTTTGAAGCTCTTCCTAAGCTTATCTCCTTCAAACCCTGCGGAATGCATCACTGATAACTTTTGAACCCTTAATTGAGGGTAATTTCTCTTTTTGCAGGTCATCAAACCTAGAATCCCTCTAAAGCTCATTCCAAGACTTGGCGAAAGTGTTAAGTTCATCCTTTAAATACATAGATCAAATCTGATCCAAAGTGAAAAACTCCAAAATTACAAACTAGATCCTTAGGGCTTTCTATCGAGCTATTACTTGCTCGATTTGGCCCTGTGAGCTGCCTTGAATCAGTGCTTAAAGATCTACTTGTGGACGCAGCTATGCGAAGAAGGATCTGTGGGAGATAGTCCCACCTTAGAAAGGTAGGCATGCCTACGTGGGTATAAATGCAAAAAGTGGCATAGCCCCACTGGTCGTTGGCACAGGGCGCACCTATATGAGCATATCTTCTGAGTGCGCACACCTGTGTGTGCTTGGGCATGGGTGGGCTTGAGCATGTCGACCTGATTGGCCTGGTACTATGCATTGGTTAAAAAGATTAAAATTCACCAAGACAAAATTAGGCTTAGGCCGAGTAGGGTCTGGTCCCACCCCCTTATGTGCACTGCGTATCCGCGAAAGGCCGAGGCTGCTCACTAATCAAATTTTTGTTGGAGCATTAAAAAATGACTAAGTGTGAATCAAACATGCATGGTAAAGAGAGTAATGAAAAGGAGCTGAGGAAAAGAGTAGAGAAGGAAGAGAGGAAAATAAAAGGTGAGAGAAGAAAAGAGAATTGAACTGAGAGGATGACTTAAGTGAAGAAATTAAGGAATAGAGGAAAAGGCTGGGAATTGAGAGAGTATAAAAGATCTAAGAGAAAGAGAGAAAAGTAAGACAAAATGAATTTAATGAAGTGAAATTTAAAGTAGAGAGAATGAGTCGTCTGATGGTATAAGTGGAAGTCTAATCACTTTTTTTTAAGTTGTCTAATTTTCTTCGGAGATGTCTGATAATCGATGGTTGAAGGCTGAGAGAGAAAATGCTTGAGTTTATTGTTCAAAAGCATTGGTATTCACTTGTAAGCATTTTCTTCTTATGCCTTATTTTGTAAGCACATGATGTAATAATCATTTTCTTTTGTTATACTTTGTAAAATCATTCATGTACTCTTCTTTTCATTAATGGAATAGTTGTATGCTTTAATTGTTCAAACTTATGTGCAAATATTTATGAGCTTAACATATTCTATAATTAATAAAGTATTTAGTTATATGTTTTCTTAACAATAAAAATGGTTAATTAAAATTATAATTATGCCTCCTATTAAACGACCTGGTCTTAACTAGTTAAAAGAATTAAATCTAAAATTTAGGGTAGCTTGACCCTATAATACAATCATCGACAATGATTTAACAATTCAAGTTAACCTAAGTCCATTCTTTGCACGATTAATTAAGAGTAATAACCTTAATTAACTGTGTTGAGAATTGTACGATCATTTTAATGGTGCCATTGCCAGGGAGATAACTTGTAAATTATATTCATCATTATTATTTTAGTTATTTGTTTTGTAAATAGTTTCTTTCTAACTAGTTTTTGCTTTTGTTTTTGTTTCTATCTTCTTTCCAGGATATCTTCACAAGTATTCTTAGGAGGAAGGTAGGTTTTCTACTTTGTATTTGCTATATATACTCGTTGTGAGAATTTCTTTTCCTTAGTCTTTAGTTAGTTTGTTTGTTGCATTTAGGTTAGAAAATATAAAAGAAATAAAAATACATTCTTTTCTGACTAACAGTAGCATACCACTAGGCATACACTCTTAGGAGTTCATATACCTACTAGTATCTGACGATCTATCTCAGGAATTTTGACCTTGCATTAAAGGGAAAAATATGCGAAGAAAAACCTACGTAGATACCTGTCATTAACTAATAAGCAAGACCACTAATTGATTGAAAAGATATAAAAAGTGATTATTTATTACTACCTTCTATCATTTATAAAAAAATTAACTAAAAATTGGATTCATGAAACTCATGATATATATCTGTTTGCTGATTGCATGCGAGTTTTTATCGAACATGTCCGCTACATGTTATCATGCACACAGTGCAATCACTAGAGTTACACAAATCTTATATTTCTATCTCTCCTCTTTGCACCTCTTAGGGCTTTGGTAGAAGATTAATAAGTTTGCCTCATTACTAGAAGCCCCAGGAGCCAATAGTGAGCGGTCTGGATCCTAGTCCTTAGACCTTTGAGCTTTAGGATAAGCACATACATAGACATGAGTAGGATGCGTATGTCGGATAGACATATTACAACTTTGCATCTCTGTATATTTTACGCACATTCCTAGGATCTTCTTTTCCTTTAAAAAGAAGAAAAACCTACTTTTTTCGTTATTTCTGAGTTTTGCTTGTCGCTGTTTCACGTAGTGGTGTAAGTGTGCCTTTGCACATTTTTTGCATTTTATGCATAGGAGGTGATCGCTGAAGTCGCCTCTCGTATCTCCTTTGATAGGTCTACCTAAGACAGTTGCGATGAGGCTCCAATTTTCCCATCTGATTTCTCTGCATTTTCTTCATTTGATTCTATGGATCAACTGTAGAACCTGAATCCCAAGATCCCTTCTTTTGGCCAGGGGGAGATGCCACCTTTTGATATCCATGAGGCATTCCTAAACCAGAATTTGCATATGCTCGAGCAGAATCGTCAAATTAATCTGTTGATAGCTGCTCTTCAGAATCTTCAGAACCTACAGGCTCATCCTCCTCCTCGACCTAAGGCGGGTCCTAATCCTCCTGATTTTCCTCCACCTCATCCTCTACCTAGGCCTTTACTCCATGACTACTATAATCCATCCAATGCCCAAGTAGTGCCTAGTGTTAGGATTCCCGTTGGGGAAAATGACCCAAAACTAAAGCCAAACATCATTGGTCTAATCCCACACTTTCACAGGTATGCATCCGAGGATCCATTCCAACACATCGAGGATCTTAGAAATCTGTCCTAAACCCTTGGACCTCGAAATCAAAATCAGAAAATCCTACTCATGAAAATGTTCCCCTATAGCTTAAAGGATAATGCCTCCTATTGGTACTACACCATCTCATGACCTATCTCTACATGGATTGAACTTGAATATGCATTCTTTAAGAAATTCTTTCCTATAGGTTGCACCAATGCCCTTAGGCAAGCTATCACGACTTTCACTCAAAATCAAGGAGAACCAATTCATGAAGCATGGGAGCACTTTCATGAATTGCAAAGGAAATGCCCACATCACGGCATCCCTCATTGGCAACTCATGCACATCTTTTACTATGGATTGCAAGAGGGCATTTGTAATCTGGTTGATGCCTCCTGTAGAGGGAATTTCTTGAATCGAGAGGAAGAATCCACCTTAAAACTATTTGAAGGGATGGCGGAAAACTCAATCAACAACGTATCTATGCCGCAATTCAAGCGAGGAAACACACCAAACTCCACATCAAAACTCACATCATAAGAGCATTCACGAGATTGAGAATCAGTCCAGTTCAAGGGATTTAGAGATTAGCTGAGAAACTGGACAAGGTCGATATTGTAGTGAAGCATCTCGACAAGGTCCGAGACATGATGAAGACTCTTATGCCTCTTCTCGCTATGCGAAATCCCGTGCATTTACCTATTTCACAAATTCTCATGAGGAGGGAATTTGTGAATAATATGGATTTTAGAGATCCTTCTTCCTTCGGTTTTCTCCCTACTCATTCACCAACCTAAGAAGGGACCTTTGTCCCATCATTCCCACCTTTCTCCCCAATCCCGTATTTTGTTGAAAACATGTCGAATCTTTATAATCTATATGTCATCCAGGAGAATGATTCTAGATCAAACCCATATTCGAATACCTATAACCCTGGATGACGAAGCCACCTAAATTTCTCCTAGGCTGATCAAAACTAAAGACCTATCTTTCAAAATCAAACCCGACAAAACCTGCCTTTGTTGCCTTCTCAACAACCAAATGTGGAGCCCATTTACGTGAGTATGAAAAACTACTCAGGGCTAAATAGAGATACGCAGCTCGACCAAATTTTTTGAGCTGTGATAGAGAGTGATCGATAGAATGTTGAAGCTCTCGTTGAGATCCAAAGGCAATGTATGATAGAATTGGCTGATTTACAAAATCAGATCACGCTTTTGGCTGAGTGTCATCAACTAGGTTCTCTTCCATCTTAGCCAATTCCGAATCCTAGGAACCTGCCACATCTTAGGCAACATTAGGGCCAAGTAGACTTTGTTAATCAGGCCTTTATTCGAATGAAAACCAACCTTCTACACTTCTTAAGAGAGAACTTCCAAACCCACATCAGCAGCCTTTTTTGTACCAAAATGATCCACCTATCATTCAAAATCAGAATTGATTTGTTGCTAATCTTCTGATTGGTTTGACTCACTTATCCTATTTGCTTCATTCTTTAGTATCTTTATCTCGATCCAAATCAGATCTATCTTTCACGAGATCCATTCATATCTTCTCGAGATTTTTCACATAAATCTGATTTTGGTTCTACGTGATCTGTTTTAGGCAAAACTAGGGCGAGCTTACTCTCTTTGACTATTCTGATTTCTGGTGGTTTATTCTATTTTCCTATTTCTTGGGCTAATTCTTCCTTGACTCCGTTGGTTTTTATCATACCTCTTTTGTTACAGGAGTAACTTTTGCACTAGGGTTTATGCCTAGCTAAGTCATAAAACTTAGCACATTTGTATATAGTTGTTTCCTATTTCCACATTTTTCATCTACCTATACACATAAGTCTATTTTGTATCTATCACTTCTTTATCCTACTCTTCACTTAGTCTGACTAAACACTCTGACTTATGTCAGACTTGAAATCATTCGTAGAGAGATCTTTGATCTCCTCCTTATGACTCCCTCCGTCACCCTATATTAAGTGAAGTGTAGAGGTTTTTCTCACCCTTCTTACAATGAGGACATTGTAAAATTTTGGCTTAGGGAGTGTGAAGTGAAATCTTTATACTCTAAGTGTATTGATAGATAAAGGATAAAAAATGTAAAAATACCTAAAAATTTTAAAAATTTTTGAAAAATACATAAAAATTTACAAAAAATTTCACAAAAATTTGAAAATTGATAAGCATAGAAAATATAAAAAATGTAAAAATTAAATGATAAAAATTAATAATGGGGATTACATTACATTCATTTTAAAGAACAATTAGAGAAGAATAAAAAAACATATTTAAATATTTATAATAGTAATTAAAGAGCTTAATTTCCTTTTTTAAGGTCAAAAATCAAAAGAAATATATATTGTATATAGTCTATACTTAGTAAGAGAATTGAATCCTTACTTTGGACTTTATCTTGAATATCTTTTCGAAACACATATTTGTTTGCAAATTTCGAATGAGACTTTTCTCGAGTTAGAATTTGAAAACCTAATAGGATATGTTTGTCCTGCTCTTTATTCTGAAACAAAGTAACTAAGTTGTATTAAGTTTTATATGAGACATAAATTTTGGAATTAAATTGTAACTTTCTTGGTCAATAAGACTAGGTTAGATCCTTCTGGTTTTTGAATATCTATTTTTACCACCAAGTTGAGTAAAAAGACTAGATACTTAGAGTTGATTAAGTAAAGAGTTGGTAGAATTCTTAGCCATAAGGTCTAACGAGCTATAGTTAGCTTAATCAATCAAGGGCATTTAGATAGACTTGGCGATTTGCATCTTGACAGATCCTGCTGGTTGATACTACTGGTTTAAGGGACCTGAGAGTGAAAGGCTTTGCAGTCCACACTCTAATTTGAGAGCTAAGTAATCTAAGCATCCAAACTTCACAGCACATTAGAATTGTTGATGATAACATCATCATGAGCCATAACTAGCTTTAATTAATCATGGTCAATTGATAAAAGCTCTTACATAATCATCTAAGTGCCATAATTCCCTGCACATCCATTTTGGGAGGAATACATTAAAATAGGGTTAATTCTGCAGTTTTAATAGCATATCATGAATGCAAAATAACCACGAGGTTTTCCAGGGGTTAATCTAAGGTCTAATGAGCATTACAGATTAATAAGAGAGTCCACACAGATAAAAATAGGGTTTCACGCACTTCGAGAATGATTCATAACCTAAAATCCTAATTTCAGACCTACTTAAATAATAGAGGATTTAGTTAAGATAAAATTCATTTAAACCATCTAAAATTCATAGAAAATATTCCATGAGGTTTGGTACCCTTGATTTGACCATTGGAACTTATTTTGACCTTAAATAGAGTCATAGACACAATTTTACCCTAATTTGGAATTTTGCATAAATTACCCAGTCAAACGTGGCCAAAACTGAAATACAACTTCACCACTAGATTCCTTAGGTCAAATTTAGGTTTGTACCAAAATTTATGCCCAATCAGAGTTCATCTTGACTTAGTTTGCATTTTAGTCTAGTTACTCTTTCTCTCACATACAAACCCCTAGCATTTAAATTTCTTTACAAATGGAACCCTAGGTTTGTTGTCTTCTTTGCAACTAGCTACCTACCGCCATTGAGGTCAACCTGACCTCCGTGCAAGCTTTGACCTAAGTAAAACCTACTCGAATCCTCATCAAATCCCACCAAAATTGGTGGGATTGATGTTCACAACATGACGAATCCATTGGGACTATTCTTGAATCCTAAATCATGCTGATTCGTGTGTGTGAACACACGAAATCAATAGATGTTTTCTTGATTCCGAAAAGAGCCAATTAGAGCTCTTTCATGTTCTAGAGCTCGCCTTGAAGCTCTATAAAGCTTCCTTGTGCACAATCGCTCTTCCTTAGCTTGGTTCAGGCCACACTTCATAATTTCCTCTCTCCAGCTACCTCCGACCATAGCTCCGGTAAGCTTCTCCAACCACCGTCTTCGCCCTCTGCCACATACCATAGGCAGAGGGAAACACCATCCCTCCTTCCTCCACTTCTTGCAACACCAGCATGAGTCACCCTACCCCTTCGTCCTTGACATTCTCTCCTGTCAAAGATATCATCTTCCCCATGTCCAGCCATCACACCGTTGTGGGAATCTTCTTCCTCTTCGTCATATAGATAGGCCACTTCCTCTTATCGTCCTTAATCTCCCTATCCATTTCATTCCTTCTTTCAACAGTCGTTAAGCCCTTAATGCCACAATCTTCCCCATGACCAACCAAGCTCCAGTGAGGCCTCCACGGCTCCATAAGCCACCACACACCATGTCGCTAGTCCCAAAAGCTCTGTCGTGCCCCACTAACCAAAACCCCTCAAGTTATTGAAAGGATTGGCCTCTCATGCACTCCACTCGACATGCACACCTCTAGACTACCTTCTCGACCTCACCAGGCCTCCACACACCTTAGCGCACAAAACCGCCACCATCACATTCACCACATCCACGCGATCCTCCTAAACGCTTTTAACATGGCCGCAAGGCTATTCTTTGTATTTCAGGTCTACATCGGAGTGGCATCGCTGCCACCTCCTTCTCAGACTCTGTCCGTTGTTCTCTAGTCATAATCTTCCTCAACTCCACCTCCAGGCTATGCAACCTAGCTCTAGGCACTTGCCCTAGGTCTCCAATTGAAGTCACCAGCTTTAGCACTACCCCAATTAGCGAAGCACCGCCAGTGGCTCTACGCGAAGAAGAGGGTGGGACAATAATACCACCTCATGAAGTGAAGAGGCAGTTGCAGCAGATATATTGATTTTGTCTTCTCATCTCATTGCCCAGTAACATGTGGGGTCGGGTCCCTCACCACCACGCTCACAGTAGCCATTTTTGTGCATTTTAAAGTCGTCAAAACTCATAGTATAGTCGCGCTAAATGTTCGTCCAAAATAATTTCTAAGGATAACGAGACTTTGAGTCCCGATCGTTTGTCTCTAGGAGGCATTTATGCAAATCTGAAATCGATCTTTTCTGGCTCTACTTGCTTAAAATTGCATGGCAGTTTATGGTTATTACGTATTTAAGCACAACAAGCTTAGTTGCAAGAATATCAGAAAGTAAAACCAGGAAACTTCAATCACACAAAATATATTGCAACAAGCTCACGATAATTCCCAACACATAGACATATATATATAGAAAAATTGCTTTCATTCATTCAAGAGAGTGTTTGCAACATGGAACTAGAGGAAAGCTTATAGAGGAAAGCTTAAAAACATCAATCTACCTAACAGAAAATGATTACATACAGGAATCTATGGAGCGATTTTGCAAGCATCATTGGGGGAGAGTAAGGAGCTACACTACTAAGCAGTAATAAAAGCATGTAACTATGAAGAACTAGCTACTAATCTAGCAAAAATAAGGGCATTTGGAGGTGGGCTATGATGGCCTTTGAATGGTTGAGAGGAGGAGGGGCGGCCAATGGTGCTTAAGCCGGCCCTTGGAGAGAGGTTGGAGAGGTGATCTAGCATCTTGGCGTGGAGATGGTGGTAGCCATGGTGAGCAACTCATGGAGGTGGAGTGGAAGTGAATGTAGCTAACTTAAATAGAAGTGAATAATGCCAAGAGATGGATGGGTACAAATGGCCAACCCTTAGGTTTTTTTATAGACCTAAGGGAAGCTCTCTAGAGAATTATGGAATTCTCTAGAGAGGCCTATGGTGGGAGCTCATGGGAGAGTGAGAGAGAGAGGATGGATGGTGGTTTTTAGATCCACCAAATGTGGATCTAAAAATTGAATGGCTCTTGGTTGCTAATTTTAGCAACCAAGGCAACAACACATGGTAGAGAGTTCTAGAGAACTCTAGGCTAGGTATTTTTGTGTGGATGGTGTGTGTGGGTGTGTGTGGGTCGAAGCTTAGGTGGTTAGGTTGATTAGGTTAGGTTCTAGTGGGTTTAGGTCAAGGTAGGTCTCAAATTAGGGTTGTAAATCCTAATTCAATAAGGTAAAGTGCAATTAAACTTAATACAAGTTTAATTGGGTGTGTGAAAACTTAATTGAGAGTAAAATAACTCAATTAGGTTAGGACTAGGTCAATTGGACTCTCACTGGGTCCAATTGGAAAGTGTGTGCTGAGATCAGGGCTCAATTGGACTCAATGAGTCTAATTGAATAGGTTGATGGAATTGACTAAGATCCATGTCAATTAGGTTTAGTGAGGACCTAATTAGGTCCTTATGGAGGTGTAGAGGTGATGTACTAGGGTTAAGGCACTTTAATTTAGGTTCCTATCGGGTTGGAATTGGGTTTAGGGACTTAAAGATCCAAGATCAAGGATTGAATCTCAAAACAGGAACTGGAGAGTAGTTCCAGACGTCCAATAAAATTGTTAGACATCTTATAGTGAAAAGTCAGAAGTCCAGACTTGTTGTCTGGACGTCCAATCAGAGTCAGAAGGGATTCTAGGTTCTGTCTTGGCTATTCTGCAGAAATTGGACATCTGACCAAGTGTCTGGACATCCAATAACACTGCAGAAGTGGGTTTAAGGTGTGCGGGAGTTGGCTAAGGGTTCTGGACATCCAAATAGAGGTTGGAATTAGAGTTTTATGGTTTGCTAGGGTGCGGTGACCTAATCTAAGGGTGGCTAAGTCTTGGGGAAGCTTCTAAGTTGTCCTACGGCTAGGATGGTCCTAAGTTCTTCATATTTTACTGCTTTATTCCTACTTAATAGTATAGCATACCTTAACTCTCTTATATTATTGTCTATTGCATCTAATCTAGGTCTTTCGCTCCAACTCTGCTGCAACACTAGTTATTCCAACTTCAGGTCCAACTTCCGATTTACTTTCTGGTCAGCTTATTACCTGTAATTGTCATAATGCACCTAATCAGTACATTATAGCATTATTTTATGCATAGCTAAAGGAAAGCAATAAGGATGCAAGTAATGCTTATGCATGCATGAATTACCCAAACTTATGCTAAGTCCTAGCTTAATTTAGGTCAGTTAAGACCTATGATTGCTGCGCAATCATACCCCCATGCCTAAATCTTGCTAGTCCCTAGCAAATGCAAAACTAAATTATTCACATAAGGGTCCCTAAGGGATTGATTATTTTATCAAGTGTATGCCTAGAGATTTTTTTCCTTTTTGTTTTCATCCTATGCTCTAGAAATCCAGACAATCATGAAAGTGTAGCTATTGAGCTTTTGCAATGGATTCGAGTGAAAAACTAATTCACCTCTAAAGGCTGTACTTGACCCCTTGTAAAATTCTAGTAGGATAGGCGGATTTCTTCCCTCGGGGTATTCAAGATATTCTCTGAATTTCACCCTGGCTTTAGGCTTAGGTAGAGAATCTGAGGGGTATGGGTGTTTATTTTGTGTCTCACTCTCACTTGGTGCTACATAGAGATTAGTATTTCAGAATCTAGATTCCCGGATTATCAAGTAACTCAACTCAAAGAAAGACGAAAAAACTATGCTCTCTTCTGGTTCCTTTGTATTCATTCTCTCTTTCTCTTTCTCTTTTTCTTTTCCTTTCTTTCTTTTTCTTAGAGCTCACAATCTCACCAGATTCACACATATGACCTTTATTTGGTGGTCTTACTTAGTATTAACACTTTAATTGAGTTCCCAGAACTCTAGCACTAAGTCAGAATTCCTCAGCTAGTATTCGGACGATCAGAAATATAGAAAAATAGGTTAAGGCCATATTTGGTGGATCTCAAATTTATTTGATGGTATTGCCTCAATGCAACTGAAATAAATACTAAATATTCACTCTTTTTTTCTTTGCTTTTTCTTCTTTTTCTAATTTTTCTCTTTTTCATTTCTTTTTTTTTCCTTTTTTTTCATCATTTTTTTTTGTTTCAACATATACACAACTAGCACACATCCATGAACTTTATTGAGGAGGCATTGTCAGGGATTGGTGGCACTCAAGAGACATTGGGTGACTTATTTGGTGAAAGTTCCTACTCACGGCACCTGGAGAGATGGATAGGACGGTGTATTTCTGACCTTGACATCAATACCCTCCTTCAGCTGAGGATTCCGTAAAGAATGGTCATACCCATTGATTGCGCAGCAATCATAGGTCTTAATTGACATAAATTAGGCTAGGACTTGGCATAAGTTAACGTAATTCATGCATGCATAAGCACTATTTACATCTTTACTGCTTTCTTTTAGCTATGCATAAAATAATGCTATAATGTACTGATTAAGTGCATTATGTCAATTGTAGGTAATAAGCTTTTCAGAAGCTAGATCTAAAGCTGGATATGAAGAATAAGATGTAGTAGACAATCATGTAAGGGGTTGAGATATGCTATTCTGTCTAAGTAAGAATAAAGTGGTAAATTATGAAGAACTTAGGTCCATCTTAGCCTTAGGACAGCCTAGAAGCCTCCCCAAGCCTTAGACCACCCTTAGATTAGGTCACCGCACCCGACGAAACCTCAAAACCCTAATTTCAATCTCTATCTGGATGTCTAGATGAGTTATAGGATGTCCAGAACCCTTAACCAACTCCCGCATACCTTAAGTCCACTTCTGCAGTGTAATTGGACGTCCAGACACTTGGTCAGATGTCCAATTTCTGCAGAATACCTAAGACAGAACTTAGAAACCCTCCTGAATCTGATTGGACATCCAAACAACAATTTTGGACTTCTGATTTTTCACTATAAGATGTCTGACAACTTTATTAGACGTCTGATACTATCCACCAGTTCCTATTTTGGAATTCAAGCCTTGATCTTGGATCTCTAGCCCGCTAAACCCAATTCTAACCCCCTAGGAACCTAAATTAAGGTACCCTAACCCTAGTACATCACCTCTACACCTCCCTAAGGACCTAATTAGGTCCTCATTAAACCTAATTGACTTGGATCTTAGTCAATTCCAACAGCCTACTCAATTGGACTCATTGAGTCCAATTGAGCCCTGATCTCAGCACACACTGTCCAATTGGACTCAGTGAGAGTCCAATTGACCTAGACATAACTTAATTGAGTTATTTTACTCTTAATTAGGTTTCCACACACCCAATTAAACTTGTATTAAGTTTAATTGCACTTTACCTTAGTGAATTAGGGTGTACAACCCTAATTTGAGACCTACCTTGACCTAAACCCACTAGAACCTAACCTAATCAACCTAGCCACCTAAGTATCGAACCACAAACACCCACACACACCCACACACACCATCCCCACGAAAATACTTAGCCTAGAGTTCTCTAGAACTCTCTACCATGTGTTGTTGATTTGGTTTCTAAAATTAGCAACCAAGAGCCATTCAATTTTTAGATCCACATTTGGTGGATCTAAAAACCACCATACATCCTCTCTCTCTCACTCTCACACGAGCTCCCACCATAGGCCTCTCTAGAGAATTCCATAATTCTCTAGAGTGCTTCCCTTAGGCCTATAAAAGACCTAAGGGGTGGCCATTTGCACCCATTGACTCTTGGCTTCCATTTAGTTTAGCTACATCCACCTCCACTCCATCTCCACAAGTAGCATCACCATGGGCACCACCATCTTCACGCCAAGATGCTGGATCACCTCTCCAACCTCTCTCCAAGGGCTGGCCAAAGCACCATTGGCCGCCCCTCCTCCTCTCAACCAAGTCAAAGGCCATCGGAGCCCACCTCTGAATGCCCTTAGTTCTGATAGATTAGATTGTAGTTCTTCATAGATTTATTGTTTTTATTACTGCTTGGTAGTGTAGCTCCTAAATTCTCCCCCAATGATGCATGCATAATCCCCCCTTAGATTCTTGTATGCAGTCGTTTTTTGATAGCTGTTAGTTTTTACATTCCCTATACAAGCATTCCGCTATCAGTGCTCTGCAACTCTGTTATCATCATCTTTATATATATATATATAAATGTTTAAAATAACCATGTGCCTGATTATCATCTTTTGGTGTGATTAAAGCTGCATGTTTTCAATTTCTGATATTCTAGCAACAACATGTCTTGCATCAATACGAATTTAGCATAAATCGACATGCGATTTTGAATAAGTAAAGTGAGCGAGATCGATTTTAAATCTGCATTTCCATAAAAGCCTCCTAGAGGTGAATGACCGGGAGTCAAGTCTCATTGTCTTTATAAATTATTTTTGACGAGTTTTCGTGCACTATACTATGACGAGATCTCTATTTTCAAAACACGTGCTGGAATCACCCTCTATCAAATGGCGCCGTTGCCAAGGAGGCAACGTCATTTTTTATTTCGATCTCTTGAATTATCACTGATAAATATTCCTCTGCTTGTCTTTTGATGTCTAGGAAAATAGGAAAAATGGGAATTTACGCACGCAACGAGTGCAGATTAAAACAAAAATCTGGTGCACATCTCATCTTAGATTAGGATTTTCCTTGCTGAACCTTAGGTTAGATTTATTTGGAAAAAAAAAGAAAAAAAAAGCCTATCTATTTTCATGAAAAAAAACAAATCAAAGAAAAAAAAATCTAGGTACTTAGATTAGGTTTATTTTTTAATCCTAGGTTAGTTTTGAAAAGGCAAAAAAAAAAAAATGAAAATCCTTTGAAAAAAAAATCCTTTATGAAAAAAAAATTTTCAAATTTTTTTTTTAAAAAAAAATTTGGTGGAAAGTTTGAATTTTAAACTCAAACAACTTTTAAAAGCTTCTCCACCACCCTTTAATTTTCGGGCAGACTTCAAAATTCGACTTAAAAATTTAATTGCCAAAAAATTAATGGGCGAAAAATTTTGAAATTTGGGTTATACCTTCCTTTTTAAACCATCTTTCAAATGACACCATTCATTTGAAAAAATTCTAAGTATTTTTACAAATTGGCGAAGTGCAAGGGGGTCAGACTGGCATAGATTTGAAAATTTTCAAAATTCGAAAAGAAATTCCAAGCAATCTGCTAATTTGTTTTGATTAAAAATAGTCAGGTTTGAAAGTTGGTCTCATTGGCTCTAATTTCCATATTTTTTCTGAAATTTTGAAGATCATTTGATACTATTTCAAAGTAGAAAATTGACTAGGGGTCAAAATTCCAGATTTAACCCCTTGACATTTAAAAATCTCTATAAATTCGGTTGAAATAGTAAAAATTAGAAAAAAATATTCTCTAAAAAGATAGTTGAAAAAGGAATCTACTTGCCAAATTTCAGCTTATTCTGATTCCAATTTTTATCAGAGAATTGGTCTTAATTTCGTAGTCTGCTGAAGAAGAAACAAAAACCTTAGAATTGCATGAACCCTAGGTTACATCTTTAGGGTTACACTCTAGAGACCACACATTTGGGCTAAACTAGACATAATCAGGTATAGTTCTTAGCCGGTGAGCTTGGTCACCTTTTGGGCCACTCACCACAAACCCCAACTGAAGAAAAACTGGCTAAAATCAAATTTAAAACACGTAAATAAACCCGAATTCGTTGTCGTACTACTGGGTGGCTTCAACCTCTCTTATCGAACCTGGTGACTAAGTTTGCGGGGCAGTGTCAAACGACCATGGCTAAGGGGTAACAGAATCGGAGGCGTGAGCCGATGGAAGAACCTTCCCCTTAGTCCCCTCGCAACCAGACTGGCTGGGTTAGCTTGAGAGGCAGGAATCACTTTCAGTCGGTTGTACGATGAATTTTTTTTTCAGGAATTTGAACTTAAAATGAAAAATCTGGTCATCCGATCATAAGGACCATCTGATTGACAGGGCCTTTGCTTTGTCTGGCTTGGCTACACCAACCCAGGGGTTGGGTGGTGTATGAGAGGAAGGAGGTCACTTAGACCTCAATTGGTTGAACCTTGGGAGCCACTCCCAAGGAGGCGAGTCACTTTTCCTGGGCCATCTTCTCCCCCACCCTCTTCTTCTATTTGCTTAGCCGCAATGGCTAACCTTGGATCTGGACCTAATCAGGATGCAGAAGAGCTAGACCCACAAGCTTATCTGAGAGGCTGAGTCATTAAATGAGCTCAACCTTGGGATCAGAACCCAAGGTGGTGAAGATGACTTTTTGGTTCGCCTGATCCATCTCCTCGGGTTACCGAAATGGTTAACCTATATCTTAACCCTAGATATTATGGCCCATACCAGTCGGTCCTTCAAAGGACCGCATCTTATAACCTAGGATATGGATTTCATACTCCTGCTTCTCACGCATGGAATATGGGTAGACCTAATTCACCCCCTAGAACCCCTGAAGAATTACCAGTGCATATGCGATTGCATTACAGAATATAGAGAGCTATAGCTAGCGTTAAGGAGAAGACAACAATCTACCTGCACGAAATCCAAGCTATCACTGAGATGAACCAAAGACAAAGCTAGATTCCATATCAAGCTGTGATGGAGCTCCTTCAGGGAACAGCAGGGATAACAAGGCTAATTAGACAAAGTTGGGAAACTCAAGAACTACTGCTTTTGAGATATCAAGTGGAAAGTATCCTTGAAGACCTCGAAGAATCTGAAACGACTACATCAAAAGGACACACAGAAGATTCTCGGGAGCAAATGCTAGAAGATAATTCAGAGGAAGAAGAATCTAGCTTGGATATGAGATAGGAGTAGGAAGTATGCCGAATGTGTTTGTCTGAGAACTCTATCCAGGAAACTAAGGAAAGGACTGATTGTTAGTTCAACTACTCATATATAATATTTTGATGATTTTACAAAATGTAGAAAATGAAATAATAAATAAAGCGTAGCATATTGTTTTCTCTCTATAATAACATATTTGCAGGAATTCAAAAAGCTTTCCAAGACGGGAGATTAAAAGCGTGAAGACGAGTAGCAAAAGTATTAGGTCTTAGGCTTTTTTCATGTAAACTTTCAAAGGTTGTAATTTTCATGTTATTTGAGTCTAGAAATATTGTAAAGAGCCCCCAAACATAACCTATAAATAGCTAACTTAGGCTCTCTACACTTAGGATAAATTAGAAACAAAAAACCCAACACTTATACTTTTATCAGACGTCCATTAAAAAGTCCAGACGTCTGATTTTCCATAATAAGACGTCCGACATATGTATCAGACATCTAATTTCAAATATTTCTGGCTTTCTTCATCTCCTCATAAACATCAGTCGAAGGACTTCACTTTCAGACGTCGATAACCGTTCACAGACGTCTGATTATTTACCCAGACGTCCTCATACTAACCGTTAGACTTTTTATCGGCAAAAACAATTTCTAGACGTCTTGACACACTTACAGACGTCTGCCTTTGAACCGTTGGCCATGATTTTCTGTGCGTATCTGTCTACGGCCACATAATCTTTTGGCAGAAGCAGGAAGGAAGAGTATTTTGGATTCCAGACGTCTGGTAATGTCCTCAGACGTCTGTAACGACGTCTGATCCTCTAAACCTAGAACCCTGTTTGGATCCGATGATAACAGGAACGAATGCACCATTCATTAGACGTCCAGTAAAATCATCAGACGTCTTATGACATAATATCAGACGTCCTTCTTTTGATCCAATAGAGTCCGTTAAGGATATCCTGCAATAATAGACGACCATAGTAAAAATCAGACGTCCTGTAAGACGTCTGATCTTATATTTAGACGTCTGATGTTGCTGTCAGAATCATCATTGCCCTGATTTTGTGTGGATTTCGTCCTAAACTCTTGGGATTTGTCTCCAACGGCTAGAAGAGCTCTCCCAAGTGTTCTTGAAGGTTCCAAACTTGCCTATAAATAGACTACAACTCTTCTTTGGCAAAACACACCTCTTGAGATACAATTCCATTAGAAAAATCTCTTGCTCACTACTCTAAGCTCCATCTTGCCCTTGTGCTGTGCTAATACTCTGATCAAAGGGCAAATCCATACTCCCGGCTCGCTCCGTTCTACAAATCATCAGGGAGTTCTTTTCATGCTTAGTAGATAAGAAAGCAACTAAATAATTGGGGTGCTCTATAGGTGTTATTTTTACTTGTTAATTTCTGTATTTTGGGTATCCGGCCTGTCGGGTCCCCGTCTCTTCATCTTGAAGAGAGAAACCTCCGTTTAGGGATCGGAGGTGGGAATTGCAATTGAGGTACACTACCCTCGTTTAAGTAGTGTGGTTAGTGGATTGATCACCTTGTGATCGAAAATCCTAAGTCAAGAGATTGGCTTAGGTGGTGGTTTTCACCCATCTTGGGTTTCCACCTAAAAATAATTGAGTATATTGTGTGATTGAATTTGTTGTATTACAATACAATATAATTTCACTATTCACCCCCCCTCTAGTGCAATTTCATTTGGTATCAGAGCAGGTTTTCCGCCTACAAGAGTAACATCCGCGGAAAGATCACATGGAGGGGAAGGCAATTTCCACAAGCAGATTGGAGGGGCAATCCACCACTCGACCACCACTCTTCGAAGGAACCAACTACACCTACTGGAAGCTGAGAATGAAGATGTGGCTTCAAGCCAACGATTTCTCCATTTGGGAGAAATGCGAATCCGCATACGTCATTCCCGAGAAACCAGAAACTGGTTACACAGTGGAGCAAATCCATCACCTTGGACTGAATGCCAAGGCAATGAACTCACTCTACTGCGCTCTCAGCTCGGAGGAATTCAACCGCATCAGCCAATGCGAAACCGCCCACGAGATCTGGAGAACCTTGGAGGTTACTCACGAAGGTACATCTAAAGTTAAATCCTCAAAGATAAACTTGTTATCGCAGGAATTCGAAGCTTTCTCTATGAAGGAGAATGAAAGACTTGGGGACATGTACACCCGATTCACGTTAATCGTGAATAACCTCAAGTCTTTAGGAAAGACATTTATAAAGGGGGAGCTTCAAGGGAAGCTCCTTCGTTCCCTTGGACCTGAGTGGGAGCAAAAGGTAACGGCAATAGAAGAAGCCAACCAAGTAGAGGATCTAGACATGGAAAATCTACTTGGGAATCTCATGGCTTACGAATCAAAAATGGAGCAAAAGAAGAAATCAACCTCATCGGAGCCAAAGAAGAAGACCTTAGCCTTCAAAGCTACTTCGGATGATGAGGTAAGTACCGATGACGAAGAATTTGTTTTATTAGCTAAAAAGTTTAAAAAGTTTCTCAGAAATAGAAGAGAGATCAAGGGAAAGAAAAGAGAAGAAGATCCTCTAATTTGCTATAATTGCAAAAAGAGAGGTCACATAAGGAAAGATTGTCCCTTACTCAAAAGGGATGATGAGAAGAAACCCAAGAAGCCTTCTGACTACAAGAAGATCTCCAAACCAAAAGGATTCAAGAAGAAGGCGTTTCAAGCAACGTGGGATGACTCCACCTCCGAAGAAGAAGAGGAGGAGGAAACAAATGAAGAAACGGCATGCTTGGGACTAATGGCAACAAATGATGGTTCCGAGTCTGAATCTGAGGAACCTGAGGTAAACCCCTACTCTTTGGATGAATTACAAGATGCCTTTGATTCACTATATATAGATCTTAAGAAAACTAAAACCCAAAGCAAGGCTTTAAAAGAAGAAAAGTTAGAAAATAAGAGATTAATCAATGATCTTGAAGAAAAGAATCTAATTCTTACAAAAGAAACCACTGCTTTAAATATGCAAATAAAAAATCTAATGATTGAGAAAGAGTCATTAACAAATGATTTGTATACAGCAATGAGTGAAGAAAAATTTTTAGATAGAGAAGAATTACTCGACAAAATCCATGTGCTTGAAAAATCAAACTCTTTTAAAAAGGATGAAAATGGCTTACTTAGAGTAGAGATTAGGGCATTAGAAGATAAACTAGATATAATGAAAATAGAGATAAATCATCTCAAAGAAAAGTCAAACCAACTTCTTGAGGACCTAGCCAAATTTACAAAGGGGAAAGATAACTTGGACAAACTCATTGCCCATCAAAAACCTTCCTCAAGTAAATTTGGATTAGGCTTTTATGAGCCTAGTCAAAGTGAGCCAAAAAGGGACCCTCCTCTAAAGGAGAACACTAACAAATACGGATCCACTTTACAATGGATACCGAAAAGACAACTCTCACTTTGTTTTGTAGGGATGAAAGGACATCATAATGTCAAAAATTGGATATACAAAATGAAGGATGGACGACTCAAACTAGAAAGACCTATAGAAACACCAAGTCACAATCGAAGATCTTTTGTAGGAGGAAGAAGGTCTACAAGGAGGAAGACAAGGAAACCTCCACCACCAAGGAGGCCGATGGGTGATGGACTCCGGATGCTCCAAACACATGACAGGAGACAAGCGCCTATTTTTGGACCTCAAACCTACGGATGGAGGAACAGTTACATTTGGCAACAACCACAAGGGTCATATTATTGGCCTTGGTAAAATAGGTAACCCTCTCTCTCCCATCTCAAATGTTTCTCTAGTTAAAGGACTAAAACATAATCTTTTAAGTGTAAGTCAAATATGTGATAAGGGTTTTAAAGTAGTGTTTACTTCTAAAATGTTTGAAATTATGCATGCATCAACCAATGAAACCCTTCTCAAGGGAACTAGATTTAAAGACATTTATGTTGTAGAATTTGATAAAAATGGCACTTATGAATGTCTTATAGCAAATGATGAGTTAAGTATATGGCATAAAAGACTAGGACATGTTCATATGAAGCTGGTTCAAAAATTAGCTAAACATGAACTAGTTCGAGGTCTTCCTAAAAGAAAATTTTTAAATGAACTTGTTTGTGATTCATGTAAATTAGGTAAGATTATAAAATCTAGTTTTAAAAGCAAAGAAGTTATATCCACATCAAGACCTTTAGAACTACTTCACCTAGATCTATTTGGACCAACAAAATATGAGAGCCTCAGTGGATGCAAATATTGCCTTGTAATTGTAGATGATTTTTCGAGGTTTTCATGGGTCTCCTTCTTGAGATCTAAAGAAAGAGTGTTTTCTGTCTTTTCTATTTTTTGTAGGAAAATTCAAACTGAAAAAGGCTACCAAATCACTCGTATCCGTAGTGATCATGGGGGCGAGTTTGAAAATTCCTTGTTTGATGATTTTTGTCTAGAGCACGGTATTGCTCATGAGTTCTCTTTTCCTCGAACACCTCAACAAAATGGGGTGGTTGAGAGAAAGAACCGTACTCTTCAAGAATGTGCTCGAACATTGCTCATAGACTCGGGGTTACCGAAGTATTTTTGGGCTGAGGCGGTTAACACGGCTTGTTACGTGTTAAATCGCACCTTAATTCGATCCGGATTGCGAAAAACTTGTTTTGAACTATACTATGGGAAAATACCCAAAATTAGTTATTTTAAAGTTTTTGGATGTCGATGTTTTGTCTTGAATACCCGCTCTAATTTAGATAAATTTGATGCCAAAGGTGAAGAAGCCATCTTTATTGGTTACTCCTCACGTAGTAAGGCATATCGGGTTTTTAACAAGACCACATTAACAGTGGAGGAAACCCTTCATGTCTCCTTCGATGAATCTCCTCATTCCTCCATTGACCGAGTCAATATGGATGATGAAGATGATTCTACTATTGATGTGTCTAACATTCTAAACTCCAATATCCATAATCTTCCAAAAGATTGGATATATCAAAGGGATCATCCCGAAAGTCAAGTCATTGGAAGTGTTTCTGATGGCGTTAAAACCCGATCTCGTTTTAGTTGCACCTTTGGTCTCTCCGCCTTTGTATCTCAAGTTGAACCGAAGAGTGTCGAGGAAGCATGCTCCGAAGAAACTTGGATGATGGCCATGCAGGAGGAACTCAATCAATTCCAAAGGAATGAAGTTTGGGATCTAGTACCTAAGCCTGAAGGGCAAACAATAATAGGTACCAAATGGGTATTCCGAAACAAGTTGAATGAATCCGGTATAGTTATTCGAAATAAGGCTCGGTTGGTAGCACAAGGGTACAACCAAGAAGAAGGAATTGATTTTGATGAGACCTACGCTCCCGTAGCTCGACTCGAATCAATTCGCATGCTTCTTGCTTATGCCGCCTTTCTTGGCTTTAAACTCTTTCAAATGGACGTTAAGAGCGCGTTTCTCAACGGATTCATTAAGGAGGAAGTTTTTGTAAAACAACCTCCTGGTTTTGAGTCTCATGATAAGCCTCATTTTGTCTACAAATTAAACAAGGCACTATATGGTCTAAAGCAAGCTCTTAGAGCTTGGTATGAAAGGCTCAAAGAGTACTTGTTAAATGCAAAATTCTCTATAGGGGAAGCTGATTCCACATTATTCATTAAAAGAAAAGGAAAAGACATTTTATTAGTTCAAATATATGTAGATGATATTATATTCGGTGCTACTAATGAATCTATGTGTAGAAAGTTTTCAGAAATTATGCAGGAAGAATTCGAAATGAGTTTGATGGGTGAACTCAAGTTTTTCTTGGGCTTGCAAATCACTCAGCTCGAGATTGGAACCTTTGTGTGTCAATCTAAATACACAAAGGAGATGTTGAAGAGATTTGATATGAACAAAAGTAAAGGGAAGAAAACTCCTATGAGTGTCACAACTTCCTTAGACTTGGACGAATCAGGTACGCCCATAGATCAAAAGCTCTATCGTAGCATGATTGGATCTTTACTATATTTAACTTCCAGTAGACCTGATATTTTGTTTAGTACCTGCTTATGCGCTAGGTTTCAATCAAATCCTAAACAATCACACCTAAATGCTGTAAAACGAATATTTAGATATCTAGTTGACACATCTGATTATGGCTTATTCTACCCTAGGAGTCCACAATTCAACTTAGTTACATATAGCGATGCGGACTACGCAGGTAGCCGCACTGATAGGAAAAGTACTAGTGGGACGTGCCAATTCTTAGGCGAATCACTAGTCTCTTGGTTCTCAAAGAAACAATCTAGTGTAGCTTTATCAACTACAGAAGCAGAATACATAGCCGCTGCACTAGCATGTTCCCAAGTGCTTTGGATGAAAAGTACTTTGAAGGATTTTAACCTGATATTTAATAAGATAAAAATATTATGTGACAATACTAGTGCTATCAACCTCTCGAAAAATCCCGTACATCACTCTCGCACAAAACATATTGATGTTCGACATCACTTCCTAAGAGACAATGTACTTAAGGGAGAAATCGAAGTTGAATTTATTTGTACTGAACTGCAGTTAGCTGATATTTTCACTAAACCTTTGAATTATGATCGCTTTAATTATATACGTAGGAAACTAGGCATATGTAAGCTAAGTGATATTTGAAGAATTTAGTGTTTTAATGGAACCTCTTTTGTCATGAGCATAGATTGAACCTTGATTTCTCTAAGCCTTCATTCAAACATCCAAATGCACACTCTGTCCAATATCAGACGTCTGATTAAATAATCAGACGTCTTATACATTAGAATTCGTCGTCTAAACATCTGGCACAGACGACGATTTTATATATAACAAAACAGTAATATCAGACGTCTAGTATGAAACGCAGACGTCTGAACTGTCGTCCAAATGTGTTGACAGACGTCTATCTCGGAGACAGAACATGTACTGCCTGTCGGACGTCTGAATATATGGCTAGACGTCGTATGAATCGTCTGACAGGAAAAACGGACGACCCTGTAACTTTAAACGAAAATCCAGGAAGGTCTGTCTGCAGAAATCTTACGTCTAATATTAAATTTAGACGTCTTCTTTGCCGTCTGAGTAAGAAATCAGACGACAACCTGGAGAATAAATCTTTTTGCTGGGGAGGATTCCTGCAGAAATCAGACGTCTATATTAGAATTAGTCGTCTGATTATTCGTCTGATGAATAAAACAGACGTCTCCCTGAAATGGGAAAAAATTCCTCTGCCAAATCTCGACGTCTGACATCGTTGACAGACGTCTGATCGGGGAAAAATCTGCGCGTCGCAGCTTTTCTCTGGACGGTTTGAGATGCAAATCTCCCCAACTTCAGGGGGAGACTTGCTCGGTGACCTTGGGATATAAAATCCCCTTCGCAAAGGTCCCACTCTCCTGTCCAAAATCCCTACCCCACACGATCTGCGCGCCGCTCTCCCTCACACCCGACGGCCCACAGCAGCAGCTGGCGAAGTTCTGCTCGCAGCCAGACGACCGTCGCGCCTCTTCGACGACTGACGGAACTGCTGCTCCTCTGCGCACGTCGTCCCTGCCTCTCGACCGCTCATTTGGAGGCTTCCCTCCTCCCGTGGGTATACCCTCTCAACGCCTAGGGCATTTTCATACTCATTTTACCCACGGCCTTGTAGCATCTAGTTCACTTCTTGATTCACTTGACCTACATGTGCATTTCATTGTCAGCCCTAACCCTCGGTCAAGAAAACCTTCTTAGCCCTAGCTGCATCTTCCATGGCAAGGGTATTACCTCATGAGGATCAAGCCGACTTTTTAGTGGCTTGCATCCAAAGGTATATTGCCACAACTACATGGCAGGTTGTATTGCCTCAAGGCATACTGCCACATATTTTTTTTCATGATGATTACAGTGTTTCAAACTATGTTTTGGGTGAATGTTGTTTGGTTGAATGGTTGTTTCTTTTTTGCAGGTATTCCATCCTCAACTCACCACTCTTTTCTCCTAAACCTAACCACCCATTCCACCAAATATGCCTCCCCGTAGGAAGCAAGTTGAGGGATCTTCCAGTTCCTCTTCCACTTTTTTGGCAGATCAATTGCGGGGTGACATCGCTAGGCAGCGATTTCGTCGTTTCGCGAATGCCAAAGTTAAATGCCCTCGTTTTATTGTTTGGAATGATTTTGCCCATTTGAACCTTCGGGAACACTTCCAAACTCTCCATCTTTTCCAATATTTTGACCGTCAATTCCACTCCGGCATTGGAACTCTTGGTGTGTTCCCTGATGTTTGCCGTCTCTTTTATGCCAACATCGTTGAGGACTACAGCAACGATGAACTTGAACTCCATACCCGCCTATTTGGTCGTGAAATACACATCACATCTGAAACTATCTCTGACCTTCTAGCCATCCCCAATGAGGGAAATGATTTCAATGACATACTGAGGCAATACGACCCTGAAATCATCAATCAAGAGTTAGTTCTCCCGGAAAAATATGCTGAAAACCTTGGCACTCTACCGTGCAAAAATCTCAAACCCCTTCCACGTCTACTCTCTCGCATTTTTGGGTGGGACCTCCTAAACAAATCAGGAGGTTTTGATTACATCTCACGCCAACACAAGGCTCTCCTTTTTGCGGCCGTTCGTCATATTCCTTTCAATTATTGCCGCCTCATTGTTCGCGTCATGAATGAGGACCATGGGGCATCACTTCCGTTTGGGTCTATTCTATCCAAAATCTTTTCATCCCATCGGATTTCCATAACTGACCAAGCAGTTGACAAGAAAATTGAGCCTTACAACCGGGCCACAGCCGCCAAGATGCATATACTTAGAGAACATCTTGAGCCCGCCGACGAACCCATGGAAGAAGAGCCCCTTCCACCCTTTCCAGACTTCCATGAACCACGGCCCCTTCAAATAGAAGCTCCCCGCTCGAGCTTTGATGAAGCATGGGATCCAGCCACAGATTCCCTCTCCTCCGGCATCTCCCTCCTGCTGCGTCGAACCGGCGAGATGTACACCTACATGGGAAGCATGCGCCGCGACATCGACGAACTTAGATCAGATGTTCAAAATTTGCAGATAGGACAAGGACCCGCTCGTCGCCGCCGCCGCCAAGATTAAGAAGAATAATTTTAGTGCTTCTATTTTTCTGTCTTTTATTCTAAGTTTGTATTAAGAGGCCTTGACCCTCTGCTTAATATTTTCGGGAACAAATAGCTAGTCCATGCTTAAATATTTCTATTCCTAATCAATTTTCCTTAATGCCTTGTCATCTTTTAAACATGCAATTTTATTCACGCACTCTACTTTGTAGATATTACTCTTGTAGTTTGGATTTTGACTCCCTTTAAACAACCCTTCATGATGATATTCAAAAAGGGGGAGAAGAATGTAGGTAAGAAATTAAGGAATAATAAATAGATAAAGGCTATCAAGTACAACCTTTAGGGGGAGGAAAGAGGAACCTACAGCTATATTTTGAAAATCATCAAAAAGGGGGAGATTGTTAGTTCAACTACTCATATATAATATTTTGATGATTTTACAAAATGTAGAAAATGAAATAATAAATAAAGCGTAGCATATTGTTTTCTCTCTATAATAACATATTTGCAGGAATTCAAAAAGCTTTCCAAGACGGGAGATTAAAAGCGTGAAGACGAGTAGCAAAAGTATTAGGTCTTAGGCTTTTTTCATGTAAACTTTCAAAGGTTGTAATTTTCATGTTATTTGAGTCTAGAAATATTGTAAAGAGCCCCCAAACATAACCTATAAATAGCTAACTTAGGCTCTCTACACTTAGGATAAATTAGAAACAAAAAACCCAACACTTATACTTTTATCAGACGTCCATTAAAAAGTCCAGACGTCTGATTTTCCATAATAAGACGTCCGACATATGTATCAGACATCTAATTTCAAATATTTCTGGCTTTCTTCATCTCCTCATAAACATCAGTCGAAGGACTTCACTTTCAGACGTCGATAACCGTTCACAGACGTCTGATTATTTACCCAGACGTCCTCATACTAACCGTTAGACTTTTTATCGGCAAAAACAATTTCTAGACGTCTTGACACACTTACAGACGTCTGCCTTTGAACCGTTGGCCATGATTTTCTGTGCGTATCTGTCTACGGCCACATAATCTTTTGGCAGAAGCAGGAAGGAAGAGTATTTTGGATTCCAGACGTCTGGTAATGTCCTCAGACGTCTGTAACGACGTCTGATCCTCTAAACCTAGAACCCTGTTTGGATCCGATGATAACAGGAACGAATGCACCATTCATTAGACGTCCAGTAAAATCATCAGACGTCTTATGACATAATATCAGACGTCCTTCTTTTGATCCAATAGAGTCCGTTAAGGATATCCTGCAATAATAGACGACCATAGTAAAAATCAGACGTCCTGTAAGACGTCTGATCTTATATTTAGACGTCTGATGTTGCTGTCAGAATCATCATTGCCCTGATTTTGTGTGGATTTCGTCCTAAACTCTTGGGATTTGTCTCCAACGGCTAGAAGAGCTCTCCCAAGTGTTCTTGAAGGTTCCAAACTTGCCTATAAATAGACTACAACTCTTCTTTGGCAAAACACACTTCTTGAGATACAATTCCATTAGAAAAATCTCTTGCTCACTACTCTAAGCTCCATCTTGCCCTTGTGCTGTGCTAATACTCTGATCAAAGGGCAAATCCATACTCCCGGCTCGCTCCGTTCTACAAATCATCAGGGAGTTCTTTTCATGCTTAGTAGATAAGAAAGCAACTAAATAATTGGGGTGCTCTATAGGTGTTATTTTTACTTGTTAATTTCTGTATTTTGGGTATCCGGCCTGTCGGGTCCCCGTCTCTTCATCTTGAAGAGAGAAACCTCCGTTTAGGGATCGGAGGTGGGAATTGCAATTGAGGTACACTACCCTCGTTTAAGTAGTGTGGTTAGTGGATTGATCACCTTGTGATCGAAAATCCTAAGTCAAGAGATTGGCTTAGGTGGTGGTTTTCACCCATCTTGGGTTTCCACCTAAAAATAATTGAGTATATTGTGTGATTGAATTTGTTGTATTACAATACGATATAATTTCACTATTCACCCCCCCTCTAGTGCAATTTCACTGATATCTCCAGGATTGAGCCACAATCGGATTATCCTGAATCCTAGGAGATACCTCTTGGGTTAGATAACCCAATCAAGATAGGGGAAGTAGATCCATTTGAGGATATGGATCTTAAGGCAAACATTACATGTGACACTACTGATCAATCTAGGCCACTTCCCAATGTAGGAGAACCTATGCTAGGGCCAACATCTTCTGATCTACACTCTTCTTCTTTCACCTACATCCCAAATTCAGATGTTAGAGATTCTGAGATGACACTTTCTATCCCTGATCCTGACATTCAAAGACCAGAAGTAGCTATGGATGACTTGAACGAAGAAATAAATATGCTACCTGAGGGAGGAATTACTGAGGAACCCAATGCATACGAGGGTGAAGCTTTGAGAAGAATGAGCTGGGGACGCACCTACCATCCTAGCCAATCTAATGGATGGCTCAACTATGAGCTTGAAGAGTTATCCTCCAATGAATCAGAGATGAGTACTGATGAGGATGAAGTAATTTCTGACGAGGAATTCAGTGACCTCCACACTGATCTTTTACTTTCACAGATACCCCCATATGATCCAAAGCCTGGAGTGGGCATGATATTTGATGTCAATTATCCTTATGAGGATCCCTATGACTCAGATCCTGGTTCTGAGATACATTTTGATCTACTCCCTCAGCAACTTCCTGCTGAATTATGGGACATGATAAATCAGCTAAATCAACATCATGATTCCCCCTTTGATTATCCTCTATTTTCCACCACTACTCCACACCTTCTTATAGCTAGAATTTCTAGAGTAGGGGTGCACAATCAGCTGGCTCGCATCTCTGGACCACTGATTCTACAAGCATACGAGCACATCTTTCGCTTAATCTTGACCGGCTCCTATGCTAGAACTGATACATCTGATTGAGTTTTTGCCTAGCTGGAGGCATTAAACACAGCATCTACCTCACATTCTACCATCACCCTATACATACTTGCTTTATACATAGCATACTTTCTTTTAAGAATATTTCATTTTCGCATATTGCATGCTGTCAGGTTGGCCGGCATTGAACATTAAACTTCAGGAGCAATTCTAGGTGATTTCTACCCATTTACTCCTTGTTGTATTTAACTTCTTTTATATTTATGCATGAGGACATGCAAGAACTTAGGCATGGGGGGGTAGATACGACAAAATTGAAAATTTTTATGCCAACATTTAGGAAAACCTCGAAGCTGCATGTCAAAGGTACTTGAGGACCCTAAATAAAAGAACAACCGACTCCACCTCCAATGCTTGCATTGGAGCTAAAAATCGTCCACAACAACCACTTCCGACTCACCTGCTCACCTTTTGTTCTAAATTTAAGGTCAAGTTGAATGTAACCCGAAAGGGAAATTTCATGAAGTATGAATATAAGAGGTTACTTGTTTATAGCATATATACATAGTGCATCTATGAATAAGATTATCGTATTAAGAGAATGCATTAGGGATTTTATCCTCTAGTTGATTCCTGTAATCTGGAATCCAGTACAACTTTTCACGCACACGTAGAATTTGCAATGGATTTACGGTGAAGGCTGATAAACATCTTTAGTTTGTCGAGAAGAAGCAGTGCTTCTTTTCCTGAACCGCTGGACAGTGTTTTGGGAGTTAGGCAGATTTTCTTCCAAAAATCCACCAAATAGTGTGAGATGAGAGTAGAGTGTACTGGTACTCTAAGATTAGTGCAAGGAATCCAGAATCCTAAATAATTAGTTGATGATACTCAGAGATTAGGCATAGTTTTTGCTCTCGGATCCTACATATACATTTTTACGTGAAATTTTGAGAGCCACCAAATAAGGCAAATACGTAGAATGAATTTTCATAAAACAAGGGCAAAGGTGGATGGTTATGGCCATTCTTTACGGAATCCTCAGCTGAAGGAGGGTATTGATGTCAAGGTCAGAAATACACCATCCTATCCATCTCTCCTAATGTCGTGATTAGGCACATCCACCAAATAAGCCACCCAATGTCTCTTGAGTACCACCAATCCCTAATAATGGCTCCTCAATAAAGTTCATGGATATGTGCTAGTTGTGTTGAAAGAAGAAAAAAAAAGAAGAAAAAAAAGAAAAGAAAGGAAAAAAAAGATGAAAAAAGAAGAAAAAATGAAAAAAATTAGAAAAAGAAGAAAAAGCAAAGAAAAAAGGAGTGAATATTTAGTGTTTATTTCAGTTGCATTGAGGTAATACTAATAAATAAATTTGAGATCCACCAAATATGGCCTTAACCCACATTTCTTGTGTTTCTGACTACCTAAATATTAGCTGAGGAATTTTGACTTAGTGTTGAGTTATGGGAACTCAATTAAAGTGTTAATGCCAAGTGAGACCACCAAATATAGGTCATATGTGTGAATTTGGTGAGATTGTGAGCTCTAAGAAAAGAAAGAAAAGAAAAGAAAAAGAAAAAGGGAAAGAGAGAATGAATACAAAGGAACCAAAAAAGAGCACATAGTTTTTCTCGTCTTTCTCTAAGTTGAGTTAAGTAATAATTTGGGAATCTAGATTCTGAAGTACTAATTTCTATGTAGCACCAAGTTAGAGTGAACCACCAAATATATAATCTTTTCCCTCTAAGATTCTCTACCTAAGCTTAAAGCCAGGGTGGAATTCATAGAATATCTTGAATACCCCGAGGGAAGAAAATTGGCCTATCCCGCTAGAATTTTTACTAGGGGTCAATTACAGGCCTTAGAGGTGAATTAGTTTCACTCGAATCTGTTACAAAAGCTACATAGCTACACTTTCACAATTGTCTGGATTTCTAGAGCATAGGATGAAAAAAAGGCGAAAAATCTCTAGGCATACACTTGATAAAATAATCAATCCATTAGGTACCCTTCTGTGAATAGTTTAGTCTCGGAATTGCTAGGGACTAGCAAAATTTAGGCATGGGGGTATTTTTACGCAGCAATCATAGGTCTTAATTGACCTAAACTAGGCTAGGAATTAGCATAAGTTAGGGTAATCCATGCATGCATAACCATTATTTGCATCTTTACTGCTTTCTTTTAGCTATGCATAAAATAATGCTATAATGTACTGATTAGGTGCACTATGTCAATTGCAGGTAATAAGCTGATCAGAAGCTATATTTAAAGCTGGATCTGAAGAATAAGATGTAGTAGACAATAATGTAAGGGGTTGAGGTATGCTACTCTATCTAAGTAGGAATAAAGCAGTAAATTATGAAGAACTTAGGTCTATCCTAGCCTTAGGACAGACCAGAAGCCTCCCCAAGCCTTAGACCACCGTTAGATTAGGTCACCGCACCATAGGAAACCTCAAAACCCTATTTCCAGTCTCTATCTGGACGTCCAGATGAGTTATAGGACATCCAAAACCCTTAGCCAACTCCTACACACCTTAAGCCCACTTCTGCAGTGTTATTGGATGTCTAGACACTTGGTCAGACGTCCAATTTCTGCAGAATATCGAAGACAGAACCTAGAAACCCTCCTTACTCTGATTGGACGTCCAGACAACAAGTTTAGGCTTTTGATTTTTCACTATAAGATGTCTGACAACTTTATTAGACGTCTGATACTGTCCTCCAGTTCCTATTTTGGAATTCAAGCCTTGATCTTGGATCTCTAGCATGCTAAACCCAATTCTAACCCCCTAGGAACCTAAATTAAGGTGCCCTAACCCTAGTACATCACATCTACACCTCCCTAAGGACCTAATTAGGTCCTCACTAAACCTAATTGACTTGGATCTTAGTCAATTCCATCATCCTATTCAATTGGACTCATTGAGTCCAATTGAGCCTTGATCTTAGCACACACTATCCAATTGGACTCAATGAGAGCCCATATGTCCTAGACCTAATGTAATTGAGTTATTTTACTCTCAGTTAGGTTTCTGCACACCCAATTAAACTTGTATTAAGTTTAATTGTACTTTACCTTAGTGAATTAGGGTTTACAACCCTAATTTGAGACCTACCTTAACCTTAAACCACTAGAACCTAACCTAGTCAACCTACCTACCTATGTTTTGACCCACACACACCATCCACACGAAAATACCTAGCCTAGAGTTCTCTAGAACTCTTTACATGTGTTGTTGCCTTGGTTGCTAAAATTAGCAACCAAGAGCCATTCAATTTTTAGATCCACATTTGGTGGATCTAAAAACCACCATCCATCCTCTCTCTCTCACTCACCCATGAGCACCCACCATAGGCCTCTTCATGACAAGTTGTTGGATCACCTCTCCAACCTCTCTCCAAAAGCCAGCCTAAGCACCATTGGCCACCCCTCCTCCTCTCAACCAAGTCAAAGGCCATCGGAGCCCACCTCTGAATGCCCTTAGTTCTGATAAATTAGATTGTAGTTCTTCGTAGATTTATTGCTTTTATTACTGCTTAGTAGTGTAGCTCCTAAATTCTCCCTCAATGATGCATGCATAATCCCCGCTTAGATTCATGTATGCAGTCATTTTCTAATAGCTGTTAGTTTTTACATTCCCTATACAAGCATTCCGCTATCGGTGTTCTGCAACTCTGTTATCGTCATCTTTATATACATATTTGTTGAAAATCACCATGTGCCTGACTATCATCTTTTGGTGTGATTAAAGTTGCATGTTTTCAATTTCTGATATTCTGGCAATAGCATGTCTTGCATCAATATGAACTTAGCATAAATTGGCATGTGATTTTGAATAAGTAAAGCGAGCGAGATCGATTTCAAATTTACATTTCCGTAAGCGCCTCCTAGAGATGAACGACCGGGACTCAAGTGTCGTTATCTTTATAAATTATTTTTGACGACCATTTTTGCGCACTATACTATGACGAGATCTCTATTTTCAAAACATGTACGAGAATCGCCCTCTGTCACCCATCCACCTTAGCCCAAGTTTTATAAAAACTCGCTCTCTGTGTATTTTCTTTATTTGGTGGCTCTCAAAATTCGCAAAAAAATGTATACGCAGGAACTGAGAGCAAAAATTATGCCTAATCTCTGAGTATCATCATTTAATTATCTAGGATTCCAGATTCCTTGCACTAATCTTAGAGCACCAGTACACTCCCTCTTCTCACACTATTTAGTGGATTTTTGGAGGAAAATCTGCCTGACTCCCAAAACTCTTTCTAGGGGCTCAGGAAAAGAAGCATTACTTCTTGATAGACTAAAGACATTTATCAGCCTTCACCATGAAACCATTGCAAATTCTACATGTGTGTGAAAAGTTGTACTGGATTCCAGATTACAGGAATCAACTATAGGATAAAATTCCTAATGCATTCTCTTAATAAAATATTCTTATTCATGAATGCAATATGTATATATGCTATAAAGTATAATTTGTACTTTGTGAACTTCCCGTATCGAGTTACATTCAGCTTGACCCTAAATTTAGAACAAGAGGTGAGTGGGTGAGTCGGAAATGGCCATTGTGGACGATTTCTAGCTCCAATGCCAGCATTGGAGGTGGAGTCGGTTGTTCTTTTATTTAAGGTCCTAAAGTACGTTTGACATGCAGCTCCGAGGTTTTTCCCAAATGTTAGCATAAAAATTTTTTAGTTTTTGTTGTATCTACCCCCCCATGCCTAAGTTCTTGCATGTCCTCATGCATGAATATAAAAGAAAATAAATACAGCAGGGAGTAAATGGGTAGAAATCACCTGTAATTTCTCCTGAAATTATACATTCAGCACCGGCCATCCTAATAGCATGCAATATGTAGAAAGAAAATATGCTTAAAGGAAAATATGCTATATATAAAAATGAATATCTATAGGGTGATGGCAGATTGTGAGGTAGATGCTGAGTTTAATGCCTCTAGCTGGGTGAAAACTCAATCAGATATATCAGTTCTAGCATAAGAGCCGGTCAAGATTAAGAGAAAGATGTGCTCGTATGCTCCCAGAATCAGTGGTCCGGAGATGTGAACCAGCTGATTGTGCACCCCTACTCCAAAGAGTCTAGCTATAAGAAAGTGTGTAGTGGTGGTGGAAACTAGTGGATAATTAGAGGGGGGATCATGATGTTGATTCAACAGATTTATCATGTCACACAACTCAGCAGGAAGTTGCTAAGGGAGTAGATCAAAATGTATCTCAAAACCAGAATCTGAGTCATAGGGATCCTCATAACGATAATTGACATCAAACATCATGCCCTCACCAGGCTCTGGATCATACGGGGGTATTCATGAAAGTTGAAGATCTGCGGGGAGGTCACTGGAATCCTCGTCAGAAATGGGAATAAGAGGAGTAAACTCAAAGGTGGGAATCTACTGATTCGTATGCATTTGAATTCCCACTGATTCGCTTCCTATGATATAATCGGTTGTGACTACGTTAACGAGAAACCCGTTAGCTGTGGTCACATCTTCTTGTAACAACAGGGGCAATCCAGTAGTGTACGGATCAGGATAGCTAGATTCAAAGGTACTGTGGTCGGAAACACACCCTAAATAGTCGGATCCTCGAGGAGATATATGCAGTGCAGTGGTCTCAGTCCCTTGTGGATCGAGGTCCAAGAACCTTGATAGTGCCGACGAATGAGACATTGGGTCATCACAAAGGAGCCCATTGTTACCACAGTATGCCGAATCTTTGTCTTCACCATCCTCTATGCAATCGCAGTCAAAATTCCTTGATGCCCTGAACATGTCAAGTCAAAGTCGCTCATTACCTAGGGCTATCCCCATACACCTGGATGCACAATCAATGTTTGCTCGGGCTGTCGCTAGAAATGGGCAACCCAAAATGATTGGTGCATCTTGAAGATTAAGAGGAACCTCCATATTGAGAAGGAAATTTCTACGGGAAGGCAGAATCCACAGACTTTTACGATCACATTCTCAACCACCCCCCTTGGTGTTTTTACTGATCTATTAGCCAGCTAAATTGTGACCGAGGTAGGCTTTAACTCCCCAAATCGAAATCAATCAAATACAGCAATGGGAGTTAGGTTGATGGATGAACCTAGATCTAGAAGTGCCCAATCAAGTGGAGAATCCTGCAAGAAGCAGGATATGTGGGGTACCAGGGTCTTTCTTATTTAGTGGCAAGTCAGCTAGAATCACGACGCTAGCTTCTTTTGACAATACCGCCTGCCGTCCAATTCTAGGCTGTTGCTTCGGGGTACAATAGTCCTTGAAGAACCTAGTGATAGCGGGGATGTGATCAATTGCCTCGAGGAGGGGGACCTGAATATGTACTTCCTTGAACATTGACTTTAGGTCCTCAAAATTCTACGTGTCCTTCCATACTACATTTCACATCAGAGCCTCAGGAAAAGGGATGGGAATCTCAGGGTCAAGTGGCCTCTTACCGTTATCTACCATAGGTGGCTCCTGAGATGAAGGAGTCGAACCCGCCTACGGTGAAGGGTGAGAAAAATTAGGACCTGCCTGCCTATATGCTAGGTCGAATATCTTCCTTCCTCTCCTCAATAAGACAACATTTGCATCAACTTGCTATCCAAGAGGTGATGGGGGAGTGGAAGGGGCAGAGTATACGAGGTTCTGCATCAAAGGCGGCTGGCCTTGAGCGTAACCAGGTGGTGTAGGAGGTGCCTGTAATATGGCATGTGCCTGTCCCTGTGGTGCCTGAAACCTAGGCGGGGCACCTTGGTTTTACACATACTGAGGGTTCGAGACAGGTTGGGAGGGCAAGGCTCCCTGAGTCCTATGCTCCTGCAACAGCTGGTTTTACGTGTTCTGTATAGTCTGTATCTGGTCAGCCATCGCCTTCATTATCTACAAGCTATCCTGTGTAGATTTCCTCATCGATTCTTGCAGCTCCTCCTTCAGTGCCTCCAAAGGATCAACTTACTTTGTAGGGTGACTAGCAACTTGGTGCAGTAGCTGGTATATAGAACGGGGTTGCTGCTGATACGGGAATGGCTGCTACCTAGGGTATGTGTTTTGCGCATTCCCGTATTTCCTGGTCTAGTAGTGTGGATCTTGATGTGGTCTCTGTGAGTTACCAAACCAGGAGAAGTTCGGATGCCGGCGCCAACCAAGGTTATACATCTCTGAATACAGGTTATTACACCCGTATCCTTGAATAGCACTGACGTCCTCATAGGCCAAAGATGTCTAAGACGTATATCCATCAAGGGGATATGTATTATAGTTTGCATGTGGTGCGTAACCCTGGTCATATGGTACCAGATCAGGATTGTTTACGGGATCCTGATATGCAGGATCTCGTAAATAAGGAGAAGATGCATCCCAAGTGAGTAGATTAACTCGAGTAGGGGCTCGGGGTGCATAGGAGGGTCTTAGAGCAGCAGAGTTTAGGTTAGATTGACCCTGACTAATTTGGTCAATCTTTTTCTCAATCAGGTTTATTCTATCCAGCTGCTTGACGATGATATCCATGTCGGCTCGAATAGACTCGGTGTGAGCCTCATGGACACCAACTCGCTACTGACTAGGCCACTGGAACTGGTTCATGGATGCGGCATTCATCGAGTTCTCCACCAAAGATTTGAACAACTCAAATGAGCTATTCTCACCTTTTGCGAGGAAATTCCCGCCACTAGATGCATCAGCTAGATACCGATGTGTGTCATCCAGCCCATGTTAAAAGATCTGAGCTAGGTGCCATTTGGGTATACCATGGTGCGGGCATTTCCGAAGAAGGTCGTGAAATTGGTCCCAGGCTTCATGCAACTTCTCCCTAGCTCCTTAGGAGAAGGTCGTGATTGTGTGCCTCGTCTCATTCGTCTGACCGATTGGGAAGAAGTTTTGCAGGAATTCACGTCGTAATTCTGGCCAGGTTCCAATCAGCTTCCCAATGGTCTTGAACCAGTATGAAGCTTTGTCCCTCAGAGAAAATGGGAAAAGATTCATCAGAACATTCCCAAGATCAATATTCCTGGGTCAAATCATTTCTGTGAGTCGACTTAGGTCCTCTAAGTGCTGGAATGGATCTTCGCTTAAGTTTCAATAAAAGTGAGTGCTGATCAAGCCGATCATATTGGGCTTGAGCTCAAATTCATCTCCGCCTATAGGAATCCTGACTAAGGGTGCGACGATTGGTGCGGCTGGATCATAGAAATCTCGAAGTTCTCCTCATGGTGGATGCTGCATTCTGTCAAGCGTCGTCAAGATACGATCCATGCTCTGCTGATGTCGCTCCTCAGACTCAACAACCTGAGCCTCCAAATGAGCCATCGGGTCTACATTACCTGCGTCCCGACTCGGTCTAGGTCCAGGTCCAGGATTAGCCATTGTGGCTAAGGAAGTAGAAGTGGGGGGAGAAGATGGTCCTGGCGAGGTCACTCGCCTCCTTGGGAGTGGCTGCCAAGGTCCAACCAGTTGAGGTCTAAGTGACCTACTTCCTTGCATA
Organism: Thalassia testudinum; assembly: GCA_037157565.1. Taxonomy (NCBI): domain Eukaryota; kingdom Viridiplantae; phylum Streptophyta; class Magnoliopsida; order Alismatales; family Hydrocharitaceae; genus Thalassia; species Thalassia testudinum. The sequence continues at coordinate 201,054,973 of JAZHRO010000031.1, forward strand.
CACCACCCAACCCTTGGGTTGGTGTAGCCAAGCCAGACAAGGCTATGGTCCTGTCAATCAGATGGTCCTTATGATCTTGTGACCAGATTTTCCATTTTAAGTTCAAATTCCTGAAGATAAATTCGTTGTACAACCTACTGAAAGTGATTCCCACCTCTCAAGCTAACCCAGCCAAGAGGTTGAAAGCACCCAGTAGTATGAGAATGAATTCGGGTTAATTTACTGTTTAGAATTGATTTTTAGCCCGTTTTTCTTCAGTTGGGGTTTGTGGTGAGTAGCCCACAAGATGACCAAGCTCACCAGCTAAGCACTAGACTTGATTAAGTCTAGTCTAGCCCAAATGTGATCTCTAGATTGTAACCCTAAAGATGTAACCTAGGGTTCATGCAATGCTAGGTTTTTTCTTTTTTTTTGTTCCTTTGTTTTGTTCTTCTTCAGCAGACCACAAGAATAAAACTAGTTCTCTAAACAAAATTGGAACCCAATTAAATTGAAATTTGGCGAGTAGATTACCTTTTCAATTATCTTTTCAAAGAATTTTTTTTTGTAATTTTTACTATTTCAACCTAATTGATAGAGATTTTTAAATGTCAAGGGGTTAGACATGGAATTTTGACCCCTGGTCAATTTTTCAAATTGAAAAAGTACCAAATGTTTCTTAAAAATTCAGAAAAAATATGGAAATTAAATCCAATAAAATCAACTTTCAAACCCCACCATTTTTAGTCAAAATTGATTCACAGATTGCTCGGAATTACTTTTTGAATTTTGAAAAATCTCAAATCTGGGTTAGTCTAACCCCCTGCAGTTCACAAATTTTTAAAAATTTTATACTTAGTATTTTTTCAAAATAATTATTTCGTTTGAAAGATTGTTTGAAAATGAAGATCTAACTCGAATTTCAGAATTTTTTGCTCACTAATTTTTCGATAATTGAATTTTTAAGTCAGATTTTGAAGTTTGACAAAAAATGAGAGGGTGGTGGAGAAGCTTTCAAAAGGTGTTTGAGTTTAAAATTCAAACTTTCCACCAAAAAAAAAATTTTTTTCAGAAACTTATGAAAATATTCTTTTTCAAGAAGGATTTTTTTTTTGAAAAATATTTTTTTTTCTTCTTCAAAACTAATATAGGATTCAAAAAGAAACCTAATCTAACTACGTAGATTTTTTTTTCATAGACTAAGGTAGATATGATGTGAACCAAGATTTTTTTTTTCTGCGCTCGTTGTGTGCGCAGATCCCATTTTTTTCCTACTTTTCCTACACATCTAAAGACAAGCAGAGGAAGATTTGTTAATGATAGCTCAAAAGATCGAAATAATAAAAAATGATGTTGCCTCCCCAGCAACGGCGCCATTTGACAATAGCCATTTTCGCGCATTTTAAAGTCATCAGAAATTGTAGTATAGTCGTACTAAATGTTCGTCAAAAATAATTTCTAAAGATAACGAGACTTTGAGTCTCGGTTGTTCATCTTTGGATGGCATTTATGCAAATTTGAAATCGATCTTTTCTAGCTCTACTTGCTTGAAATCGCATGGCGGTTTATGGTTATTACGTATTTAAGCGCGACATGCTTAGTTGCAAGAATATCAAAAAGTAAAACCAGGCAACTTTAATCACACAAAATATATTGCAACAAGCTCATGGTGATTCTCAACACATAGACAAATATATAGAAAAATTTCTTTCATTCATTCAAGAGAGTGTTTGCAACATGGAACTAGAGGAAAGCTTATAGAGGAAAGCTTAAAAACATCAATCTAGCTAATAGAAAACAATCGCATACAAGAATCTATGGGGGGATTTTGCATGCATCATTGGGGGAGAGTAAGGAGCTACACTACTAAGTAGTAATAAAAGCAAGTAAACTACGAAGAACTAGTTACTAATCTAGCAGAAATAGGGCATTCGGAGGTGGGCTCCGATGGCCTTCGAATGGTTGAGAGGAGAAGGAGGGGCGGCCAGTGGTGCTTAGGCTGACCCTTGGAGAGATGTTTGAGAGGTGATCCAGCATCCTGGCATGGAGATGGTGGTAGCCATGGTGAGCAACTCATGGAGGTGGAGTGGAAGTTAATGTAGCTTACCTAAATGGAAGTTAATAAGGCCAAGAGATGGATGGGTGTAAATGGCCACCCCTTAGGTCTTCTTATAGACCTAAGGGAATCTCTCTAGAGAATTATGGAACTCTCTAGACAGGCCTATGGTGGGTGCTCATGGGAGAGTGAGAGAGAGAGGACGGATGGTGGTTTTTAGATCCACCAAATGTGGATCTAAAAATTGAATGGCTCTTGGTTGCTAATTTTAGCAACCAAGGCAACAACACATAGCAAAGAGTTCTAGAGAACTCTAGGCTAGGTATTTTCATGTGGATGGTGTGTGTGGGTCGAAACTTAGGTGTCTAGGTTGATTAGGTTAGGTTCTAGTGGGTTTAGGTCAAGGTAGGTCTCAAATTAGGGTTGTAAACCCTAATTCACTAAGGTAAAGTGCAATTAAACTTAATACAAGTTTAATTGGGTGCGTGAAAACTTAATTGAGAGTAAAATAACTCAATTAGGTCAGGACTAGGTCAATTAGACTCTCACTGGGTCTAATTGGATAGTATATGCTGAGATCAAGGATCAATTGGACTCAATGAGTCTAATTGAATAGGCTAATGGAATTGACTAAGATCCATGTCAATTAGGTTTAGTGAGGACCCAATTAGGTCCTTAGGGAGGTCTACAGGTGATGTACTAGGGTTAGGGTACCTTAATTTAGGTTCCTATGGGGTTGGAATTGGGTTTAGTGACCTAGAGATCCAAGATCAAGGATTGAATCTCAAAATAGGAACTGGAGAGCAGTTCCAGATGTCCAATAAAAGTGTCAGATGTCTTATAGTGAAAAATCAGAAGTCTAGACTTGTTGTCTAGACATCCAATCAGAGTCAAAAGGGATTCTAGGTTCTATCTTGGCTATTCTGCAGAAATTGGACGTCTGACCAAGTGTTTGGACGTCCAATAACACTACAGAAGTGGGTTTAAGGTATGTAGGAGTTGGCTAAGGGTTTTGGACGTCCTATAACTTATCTAGACATCTAGATAGAGGTTGGAATTAGGGTTTTATGATTTTTTAGGGTGGGGTAACCTAATCTAAGGGTGGCTAAGGCTTGGGGAAGCTTCTAAGCTATCCTAAGGCTAGGATAGTCTTAAGTTCTTCATATTTTAGTACTTTATTTCTACTTAATAGAATAGCATACCTTAACTCCCTTGCATTATTATCTATTACATCTAATCTAGGTCTTCCACTCTAGCTCTACTGCAACACCAGTTATTCCAGCTTCAAATCCTACTTCCGATCTACTTTCTGGTTAGCTTATTACCTACAATTGTCATAATGCACCTAATCAGTACATTATGGCATTATTTTATGCATAGCTAAAAGAAAGCACTAAGGATGCAAGTGATGCTTATGCATGTGTGAATTACCCTAACTTATACTAAGTCCTAGCCTAATTTAGGTCAATTAAGACCTATGATTGCTGCGCAATCACACGCACACCTGTCTACCCGTATACTCGCTTATGACTCACTACTGCAAGCCTGGACACTATTCTGGATCTGAATACCCGATCGATTACTCGATAAAACCATGGCCTTTCAGAGAAGAGGGGAATGTTTGTGAGAGATAGGGAGAGGGTTTTGCTACGTGCTCCTCTGCTTTATGTTGAAGAGAAAGAGATCCCTGTGCGACACTTAGCCTTTGAGAAGTTGGTTCCCTTGTATTGTGAAGGAGAAGAAAGACTCTGAAGAAGGAAATAAGGAAGGAGAGGCTTGTGAAGAAGGAAGCTGAAAAGAAGTAAAGAAGAAGAAAAAAAGAGGAAAGGCTCTTAGAGAGCTGTAGCCTTGTGTCTGTGCTCACATAAGTCGTCTAATCTAATTTGGCATTGTTGAATGATTTAAGTACTATAGTTTACATTGAATTCTACTTTGAATAATTTGAGTAATTGAATGCATGATTAACTAAAGAGAATAAGTGGTGATTCAAATCACCATTATTTTGATTCTGTTTTCTTTTTGATTCATTATCTTCTGAGATATTACATTACATTGAATGTCTGTATGAGCAGGATCTAGATAGGAGTTTAGGATGCTTCGTTGTAGTAAAGTCTCCTAAATAGCTCTCTCAACAAATGCAATTTATTACTCGAATATCTAAAAATGAAGTCTGAGATCGAACATAAGGAGTAAATATGGAATTCATGCACTAATCTCAATCAAAATAAATAAGCATAAGAATCTAGGCATAGTAATGATATTCAATGAATATTAATCTATCACATTTAATGCTCAATGAAGCTCCATGTATCTTGAGATAAAAAGAATAAAAAAGCCAAAAGTGGTGATTTAAATCACCAATTAATCCTTCTAAGAATGCATCACAATTTAACCAAATAATCCAACAGAAATCAAATGTCTTGCTTTCGAATCAGATGACTTAAATGTCACCTACTACAGTGCTTTTCTTCAAGGTTTTATTCTGTCCTCCTCTTCCTTCAGCCTCTTCTTCTATCGTTCCTTTTCTTCTTCACATCTCTTCTTCTCAAGTCTTCTTTTTCTTTTGCCTTTAGCTCCTTCTCACACATAAGGGGAACTCACCTTCTCAGTGACTAAGTGTCGCTCAAAGCCTTTAGAAGCAAAACTCTCCCTTCTCCCTCTCTTTATCTTTCCTCCCTACCTTTCCTTTCCTCTTCCTTAGATAACAGATCCTAATCGGGTATTCAGGTTGAACAGTAACTAGGTCTAGGCTCACTGGAGGTGGTGATGAGCAAGGAGTGACATAGGCAGGTTGGGCATGCCTAAGGTGAAGGGACCTCACCCTTGAGTGTTGGTAGCAATAAAGCCTTAGCAGAAATCCAATTTATGCGGCTGCAGTATGTCCAATTCCTACAATTTGGGACTAAACCCTACTCTTCTTTCGAGTGTGCCTGCAGCAAGGAAGCTTCCCCAATTGGCATAGCTGTTGAGGTTGGCACCCCCAATCAAGAACCTGGGAAGATGACTGGAAGTCACCTGCAACTCCTAGGTGTAGCACCTGGGCCTTTTGTAGCTTGGAGCTTGAAGAACGAAGGTGGTGACAATGGTGGTATCAGTGCAATGGCAAGGAACCTGAAATCCAAGAATACGGGTGCTAAGCCCCAACTAGAAAGCTCAAGAGCTTCACCTGGACTTGGCGAAGGTGGTGGAGGTGGTCTCGTGGTGTAGGAGTGCATGTAGGGGTATGTCAGAGTCAGAGGAGGAGTGTGAAGGTGGGTGAGTTCGGTGGGTGGTTTGGGTGGGTGGAGTGGTGAATAGGTAGAGGGGTTTTGTTCGTGGTGATGCAGTGGAGGTTGTGGAGTAGATGGCGAGGCGGTTGGAGGTGTGAGGTGATGGGAAAGCCTCATCGGAGATGTGGTCGAAGCGGAGGATGATGGAAACTAAACTAATAACCTAAGGGAACCTAACTACATAATATAACGGTAGATTAGGTCAAGTGATTATTTTTGGGTTTTGGATAATGGAAACTAAACTAATAACCTAAGGGAAGCTAACTACCTAATCTAACTGTCAAAAGGGGTAGGGTCTGTGCTGGTTTTGGCAGGCTGGTGATGGAGAAGACGAACTCTCCATTGAGGGAGATGGTGGCAAGGAAAGAGGGAGACGAACCTTGCTTTGACTGGCGAGGTGCAAGGGAAGGAGAGGAGGATAGTTGTGCCTCCAATTTGATGGTTGGAGGTGCAGACGAAGGAGAACAAGGAGAACCATCGGAGCGTAGGTTGGAGGAGGCTACAAAGAGCAAAAAGGGAAGATTTTTGATGCCAAACCTACCTAAGGAGGTAAGGCATGCATCTTGGGTTCTTTTATAGGCCTTAATGAGGAGTTCCAAGCTTGGAAACCAAGCTTGTAACTCGATCATTTTCGCACAAGTAGGACATGCGAATCTTTCAAGAATTCACATGAACCCTAGGGTGAGATTTGGAAGGCATGGCCGAGTTCGGATGGAAGAGAATTCCTCAAGGAATCTCTGGTTCAAATTTGGGACTGATTGGTTGAGAAACGAGTGAGAAAATCTCACTCGAATCTTGTTGATGAGGTGCAGCTATTCCTAATGGCAGTAGGGACCTAGATGTGAAGGAGATGACAAAGTTAGGGGGGTCCCTGCAACAAATTTCAAATGCTAGGTGTTTAAGTGAGAGAGAAAGAGTATAAACCTGGATTGCTATCACAATTCGATTGCTTTCCTTTCTTTTTCAAAAAAATAAGTGAGAGAGAGTCTGACTGGACCAAAATGCAAACTAGGTCAAGATGATCTCTGATTAGGCCCAAATTTTGGTAACAACCTAATTTTGACCCAAGGAATATGATGGTGAAGTCGGAGTTAGGTTTTGGCCAAGTTTGACTAGGTAATTTCTGCATAAACCCAACTTAGGGCAACTATCTGTCTTAGACTCTATTTTAGGTGAAATCGAGTTTGAATGGTCAAATCAAAGATACAAAGCCTTAGAGAATATTTTTATATGATTTTTAGAAGTTTTAGATGAATTTTATCCTAATCAAAGCCTCAGTTAATTAAGTGGGTTTGTTTTTAGTGTTTTAGATGTCCATTAATTCTTGAAATGCACGAAAACCCATTTCATTCTCCATGGACCCTCTTTTTAGACATTAATGACCATTTGACCTTTAATAAACCCTGGGAAACCCCATGATTATTCTGCAATTAGGATATTCTGTTAAAACTATAGATTTAACCCTGATTTCATTTATCTCTAACCCTGATTTCATTTATCTCTCAGAAAGGATATACAATGAATTACAGTCTTTTGGTGGTTATGTAGGAGCATTTATTAATGGATTTTGACTAATTAAAGATAGATATGGCTGATGATGATGTTATCATCATACCCCCATGCCAAACTTTTGCTACTCCCTTAGCAAAATCTTAAGAAATAAACTTGAATTCTAGACCATGCTTTGCAATTCAGAGTCTTGATTTATTCTTCTTTTTAGAAATTAGGTAAGAATGCTAATAGTAGCCCTAAAGGTACTCAAGTACCAAGAAAGATCCAAACCTAACTAGCTTTAGCCTCAATTTGCCGCAAAGGTTTCTAAGGCTTGCAGAAACTATCTTAAGGTTCATTGAACCCAGCGATTAAAGCACCCATGCTTATAACATGATTAGTCCAGGTTCAGTTTGTAGTGCATTTTTGTAAGAGAGAGGGATAGAAGAATTTTTGCATTTTTGAAGAGTTTTCTCTCTCTTTTCTTTTCTTTATTTCTAGCTTTAGATTGGCTTAAAAACACTGTCTTTATCAGATTCCTTGCTCCCACCATCAATCCTTACAGGGTCCCTGGCTATCAATGCTTCGAGATAGCACCACCCATGGCAACCCTAGAACCCTACCTTTTGACACTTTGAGACAATGCCGCCCATGGCATTCTGTAGCTAAATTCAGGCCCTAGCAATCGACATTTTAGGATAATCCCAGCCATGGCACCTGAATCAGCACAAGGTGCTTACATGCCCCCGATAGGATATTTAGATATCCTAGGAGAGAAGCACTAAGGAGATGATATGTTATTACACATCTTCAAAGGGAATTTTCCACCTCTCCACGTCGAGAACTCGTCCAAATCAAGTTGTGCTGATAAGCCGCTCCTATTCTAGGTTGCTTTTTCAGAAGAGAATAAATGATTTTGCATGATTTTGATTATTAAGCGGATTAAACCAAGCTTGTGTGTGGATTAGGGTGCTTAGGATATCGAGTCCCACAAACCAGAGGTTAGTTAACAAGGCTGAATAATCCCTAAGCCTTAGACCTAATACTTAAGCTTCGCATTTTCCTCATCCTTTTGAGGGCTATCCAGATCTTAACGGATACTTGAATGTTTAGGCGTAAAACAAGCCTAAGAGGTCTAAGATGAGCACTCATACTAATCTATATGTCTCTCTCTCATTTCAGGATTTAATTTTTTTCTTTTGATTTGTTCTAGAACATTAAGTAGATTCCATAATCATTTACAAACGACTATCACTTTTTGTTTCAAATTGTAGCACCTTTTTGACATTTTAGAACACCTCCCCTTTTTCTCCTTATGCTGATATGCAATTAAGCTCACAAAATTTCCTCCCCTTTCTCTAATTTTTTTGTTCTTTTTCAAGTTTTTTATTTTTTTGGTATTTTGGAATGAGTAATTTTTGTGAGAACCCCTTAGAAACTTGATTTTTTATGTGCTTGCACTTTAACACCCCCCCATGCCTAAGTTTTGAAATGTCCTCATTGTAAATTGGAGGGTATGAAATCAGTTGGGTTTATGGGTTAGAATAGGGTCAAGAGGGTGGGTGAACGGGTTGGGATGACTATTGCTGACAATTTCAAGCTCTGGGACAAGTACTAAAGGTGGAGTTAGCTATTCTAAACTCTGAACTGTAAGTATAGTAGATGTGAAGCTCAAAAGGATGATTAGAAGGGTCTCGAGTTTTTGGAATGACGGGTTGCCTCTCGTTAAGTGCTAAATTCAATGCCTTCAGCCAAGCAGAAAGTGGCCAAGGAGAAGGAGTGGTCAAATCAGATGAATTTTGTAGAACAAGCACCTTAATCAATAGCCTGGTTGGTCCAACTAGGTGTTTGTTAAGATCAACAGGCTGATGATGTAGCCCAAACCCAATCAATTTGGTGGGTTGATGGATGTGAATCAGTAGATGTGGAGCCCACCAAGTATCATGAAGTTCAAATGGATGTGGCAGTGCAAATCGTGGGTTTGGTTGATTCCAATCAGCTTGGTTAGAGTAGGGATCCTCGAAAGAAAATGAATCTGTGGAGGATATAGGAACCCTATAAAAGTGATCAAAGAAAGATAGGACATGATTTGCATTATGATCGATGTCTGAATCCCGATCAAAAGGTGAAGAATCATGTGCGACCGGATCATCGAGAGGAGAATCAGAGTACAAATTGATTTCGATGGTAGGTCGAGGTTGGGATTGGATTTGAGAAGGCTCTGTATGTGGATTCGAAGAGGTGGCTTCCTTGAGAACTATGTGTGTTGAGGGCTCCTCTAGAAAGGATTCAAAAGTAGGTTCATCTAGAGAGTCCTCATATTGCCCATCAAAATCAAGGGTAAATGCCTGAAGAGTGCTTATAGGATCATAAAAATCTAAGTAAAGAAAAGATTTGAACTGTAGATTACAGACACTCTCGGCACCTGTTTCAGATTCTTGCATATCAAAAAGGAATGATTCCATCTCAGTGGAACCTGATTTTAAATCAATGATCTTGGGATCAGGGACCTCAGAGTTAGAGTCGAAAAACGGGTCATGGATGCTGAGGTTGTAGATTGGTTCATAATCATCAGGAAACAAAGGTTCTCCAAAATCAGAATAGGATTCGAAATCATCAGAGAATTTGTGAGAATAAGTTTTTGAATCTAATTTTTAATCAGGAGTTCCACCATAGAGAGAATCAAGATGTGTAGAATCAACAACTTGACTTGCATCTAACCCATTTTCAGATTATGAGCTTAAAAAGGTGTCCAGATTAGGCATGGACTTAGGTTCTTGGCTCTTATGGTAGACCTAATCAATTCCCAACTCTTTCAACCCCTCAATTTCTGTATCATAGATCGACGTGACTTTCGAAAAATCAATTAGTGTCTCTAAGGAGGTTGGAGAGGTGTATTCATCAAATATAGGTCTTGAATCATATTTCAAATTTGAAATCTGTGTCTCATCATATGGGGCCTCTTAATCATCCCAATTAGGCTTTGATCTAGATTCTAGGTCAAAGGTAGGCATTGGGTCACTAGGAGCTGGGTTGGGCTCTACAGGGATGTCATAATCATTTTCGAGAATAACCTTAATAGGATAAGGGGAGGAATTTACACCCTTGAGAGGGTCTATTTTGATTTCGTCATCACGGGTGTCTGGGAAATCTAGGCTCGATGGACCAGCTTCAAGGCTTTCGAGGGCTAGTTCAGAATCGGGAATACCTACAATTGGATCCTCCCAACCCTTATCAAGATCAGGTATGTCAATTGTTATGAAGTTCGAATCTAAATTCATTTGGGTTGGGGGTCCATAACAACTATGATCATCAAACCCGGGATTTGTGGAATCATGTTGATCATTAGAATTACTCCAAGATGTCTTCTTAACTTCTGATGAGTATTTTTGTTCAATGGTTCTATATAACTCATTCAGCAATTCTCCCCATTTTTCCATGAGATCTTGGTGTTTTTCCAAAAGTGAAGGATTTGGCCAACATTGCAGATACTCGTTGCTACGTAATGTCATTAATTCATTGTATTCTGCTAAGAGATCATCTCAGTTCAAACCATGTTTTATTTGTGTTCATGTTATTTTGAAATGGTTCAGAATGTGGTTTGTTATTTTTATAAATTTATCCTTAATGTCCCTATTTAAGGCTTCATAATATTCTTCATGGTGTCTATAGGTAGCCTCAATCATCTTATCTTTGATAGTCCTTTGGGACACAGGTTTCTTAATCACTTTTCCTAACATGTCAGGTTGCATTTTCAAATCAGGTGGTGGAATCAAGATGTAGAATCAAACTCAAGTTCAGATTGAAGTTGATCAGATCAGATTAGAAATCCCTGAGAAGATCTAATGAGGTCTCTTAGGTTAAAAACCTAAGGACCTTCCTATGTGTGTGTTTTATAGAAAAGATGAGGGACTAGATGTTATTTGGACTCAATCATGGCACCCAATGATTTTTGGATGACTAAGGCTGTTTCAAGGAGAATGATACCTCTAAATCAGGAATTCACACACCCGAGAAATACTTGGGTAGTCAAGAAGGGAGAGCCCCGCAAAAACCCCTACACGATAGAGCATCCTCACAGGTTACAGGGTTTCCCCCACCCGAACTTCATTGTCACTATGATTCCAAGTAGATCGGAATGTACGAACTTAAGACCTTAAGTCTACCAAGTTTAGCCTAATTAGTGCCTTGAATTTCATTTGATTAGAAGTTGATTTGACTTGTGACCTAATTTGGAGGTTGGTTGGCCAACAAAGTAGACCAACTTCACCTGACTTGCCCTAAAAGTTGGAGAATGAAATCTAGATCAAGACCCAGAAATCACCCTGATTTGACTCTCAGGTTGTTAGGTCAAACATTTGTAAGTTCAAGTGAATCATAGAGCCTGATTTTAGGGTTCTTCTTGCTTAGATCTTTTCAAACAAGGGTATGGGTAGCACACAAATGTGGGAAGGTTTATTTCCTTTAGTTCAGGCAAATGTGAACTTGCACTTCAAACCCTAATGTTGGAAACCCTAATTGGCTCTATTCCAAGTCCAATTTGATCTTAAAATGTTCACCTTGGGCTTCAAGCAAGAAATGTGTTAGCCCAAAGTGATTTACAAAAATTAAGCGTAATCCCTAGTAGGTACAGGAAATTTGGATGGGGAATATCTAATCAAAATCGTCTCAGGCTTCAATCAGTATTGATTTTTTTCACAAATCAGGAAATGTGCCTCTTTAATGATAATTACTATGAAAAGTAAGGCAGATGAATCCTAATTAGTTTTGTTGCCTTTTCTCTCTTCCAAAGATTAGGAGATTAGGGAAGAAGAGAGATTACCTACCCTAGGAGTGGTTGATTTACGCGAAAGATCTCCTCGTGATATACCTCACAAAATCACAAGATATCAAACATGGCAAGTTAAAGTTCAAATATAATCAAATAAAATAGGAATAGTGGTGAATTGCGCATTACTCCCCAGCAACGATGCCAAAATGTTGACAAGCATTTGGTCATTGTTAGGGAAATGCATTGTAGTACAATTGAAAAATCCCTCTCAAATAAATAAATTTATTACTCGAATATCTAAAAATGAAGTTCGAGGTTGAACATAGGGAGCAAATATGAAATTCACGCGCTAATCTCAATCAAAATAAATGAGCACAAGAATTTAAGCACAGTAATGATATTCAATGAATGTTAATCTGTCACATTAAATACTTATTGAAGCTCAATGTATCTCGAGATAAAAAGAATAAAAAAGCCAAAAGTGGTGATTTAAATCACCAATTAAGCCTTCTAAGCATGCATCACAATTTAACCAAATAATCCAACATAAATCAGATGTCTGGTTTTTAAATCAGACGACTTAAATGTTGCCTGCTACAGTGCTTTTCTTCAAGGCTTTCTTCTATTCTCCTCTTCCTCCAGCCTCTTCTTCTTTTGCCTTTCCTTTTCTTCTTCACGTCCCTTCTTCTCAAGTCTTCTCCTTCATCTTTTTCCTATGTCTCCTCACGCATAAGGGGAACTCACCTTCTCAGTGACTACGTGTCACTCAAAGCCTTCAAGAGAAAAACCCTCCCCTCCCCCACTCTCTGTCTTTCCTTCCCACCTTTCCTTTCCTCTTCCTTCCTCAGATAACCGATCCTAATCGGGTATTCAGGTTGAACAGTATCCAAGTCCTGGCTCATCGGGGGTGGTGATGAGCAAGGAGTAACATAGGCGGGTCGGGCATGTGTAAGCTGAAGGGACCTCACCTTTGAGTGTTTGAGGCGAAACAACCTTAGCAGAAATCCAACTTATGTGGTTGCAACACGTCCAATTCCCACTATGTGGGACTAAATCCTACTCTTCTTTTGTGAGAACCTACAGCATGGAATCTTCTCCAATTAGCATAGCTGTTGAGTTTGGCACCCCCAATCAAGAACCTAGGAAGATGCCAGGAAGTCACCGACAACTCTTGGGCGTAGTACCTGGGCCTTTTGAAGCTTGGAGCTTGAAGAACGAAGGCGGCGACAATGGTGGCAGTAGTGCAATAGTGAGGAACCTAAAATCCAAGAATACGGGTTCTAAGCCCTAATTAGAAAGCTCAAGAGCTTCTCCTAGACTTGGCAAGGTTGGGGGAGGCGGTCTCGTGGTGTGGGAGTGCATGTATGGGTGTGTTGGAGTTGGAGGAGGACCGTGAAGGTGGGTGAGTTCGATGGGCGGTTTGGGTGTGTGGAGTGGCGAATAGGTGGAGGGGTTTTGTTTGTAGTGATGTTGCAAAGGTTGTGGAGTAGGTGGCGAGGCGGTTGGAGGTGTGAGGTGATGGGAAAGCCTCGCTGGAGATGTGGCCGGAGCGGAGGATGAAGGTGGCATGCTGGAGGTTGAGGGATTATTTTTCGGTTTTGGATAATGGAAATTAAACTAATAACCTAAGGGAACCTAACTACCTAATCTAACAGTCAAAAGGGGTAGGGTCCATGTCAATTTTGCTAGGCTGACGACAGAGAAGGCAAACTCTCTGTTGAGGGAGATGGCGGCGAGGAAAGAGGGAGACGACCCTCGCTTTGACTGGTGAGGTGTAGAGGAAGGAGGGGAGGATAGTTGTGCCTCCAATTTGACGGTTGGAGGCACAAACAAAGGAGAATGGGGAGGATCACTGGAACGTATGTTGGAGGAGGCTAGAGATAGCACAAAGGGATGATTTTTGAGGCCAAACCTAGCTAAAGAGGTAAGGCATTAGTCTTGGGTTCTTTTATAGGCCCTAAGAAGGAGTTCCAAGCTTAGAAACTAAGCTTGTAACTCCATGGTTTTCGCACAAGTAGGACATGCGAACCTTTCAACAAGTCACATGAACCCTAGGGTGAGATTTGGAATCCAACTAGATCCATCTTTTCCCAGCTGAATCCCAACTCATTCTTGCTGGATCAACTCATCCCTAGCTCCATTAAGCTCATCTTAGCTAAATGGTAGCTCTAGCTAGTTCACCTTAGCTCCATTCAGCTGAACCCAGTTGAATGGTAGCTCAAACAAGCTTAAGTCAGTTGATCCCAGCTCCATTCCAACTCCTCCAACTCAGAAGAGTTCATTGAAAGTTCAACTTGACTAGGACTAGCTACTAGCAAGACTTGGTCAGCTAAAGATGACCTTAACCAGCTCAAGTCTAGCTTCCGGAGGCTTAACTCAACTCAACTTAGTTGAGCTAAGCTACTTGACCTAAGCTAGCTACTATGGCTAGCTCAGTAATCTTCGGGAAGATCAGACCTAGCTTACCTCAACTCACATCAGTAGAAGCTAGCACATCTTAGCTTTGCTTAGCTGCTAGCAAAGAACTAGCAAGCTAAGCCAACTAAGGTGGCTCCTTGAAGCTCTCTTCAGCAGCCACCAGCTCCAGTGCAGCTTAAGATAGCTACCTCCAGCTCTTCTCCCTAAAAACCGTATCTCCCTATGCCTCCAACCCTACTCCCTACCAACTAAGCTAGCTAGGCGAGCTTAGCTTAGATAGTCACCTCCTTGGACACCAAAACCTAACCCTAAAACCCACCTAACTAGCTCCACCAACTAACCTTACCTAAGTCCACCTAAGCTACCAGCACTCCACCTCAATATTGGTGCCAACCCTATACATCCCTTCACCCCTCTCTACCACCAAAAGACACCACCAAATTCCCTCCAAAACCAACTAAAAATGGTGCCAATTTTTTCACTTCAAAATCCTTGAAATCCAACCCTACTCCTACCCCTTCAACCCATCTCCACCCTCCATTTTTTCCCTCCAAAATCAACACCTTCTAGAAGGTATTTTTGGAGGGAAAACCAAGGCACCTCTTCATTTCCCTTCCATTTTTCCATCCAAAAATATCCAAGCACCCCTTCATTTCCCTCCAAAAAATACCATAACCACCTCCCTTTTCATCCTATAAATACCCTACCCTACCACCACATAATTCACATCTCCACTCCATTAGTTAGGTTCCATCTTCTTCATTTGGATTTGGTTCCATCTTCCCAACAAGGAGGAAGAAGAAGAGAAGAAGATCAAGGGGGCACACACCCGCCCCCTTGGTGCCTTCTTCCTCTTCTTTTTCTCCCTTAGCCATGCCAAAGGAGGATATCTTCAACACTAAGGGGATAGCCAAGCAAGAGGAGGATCAAGGTGGTTGACACCCACCTTAGAGGAAAGCTTGGAGGAGTTATCATAACAGAAGCAAGAAAGCATTCTTTTCAAGCATAGGAGCTGCTGTGCTTGGAGCAAGGACCATTCCTTCTTCTCCATCTCTGGAGGATTTTTCTTCATCTCTATTTTCTTTGTATTATCTAGTGTAGTTTCTCTTTTACTTTCAAGAGGCATGTAACTACTTGTCATCAACTCTACTAGTAATACAAAGTTGTTTATTGCCTTCAATTTCATGCTTTCTAGCTTAGTGTGTCTTTCATGTTACTATTAGTTTACTAGTGCATCACACCCCTTCTCTTCTAATTACCCTAGGCACACTTGCCTAGGGTGAGCTTAGAGGAGAAGGCTTCACCTTTGTCACTTAGGGTTAGGTGTAGCATAATTCATCTTCGCATCAATTCGATAATTTCCAAAACTATAAATGCAAAAACGAAAATCACAAAAATATATGTGTTGATTTGAGAAGTAAGAGAGAGAACCCATTCTTTGTGACTAATAAATTGATCTCCTTGGACGACCCTAGATACGCCACTATCTAGGTAATATAAACGTAAAAGTGTGATTGTGGATTTACACGTTGCAATGACATTAATTACATCTTTTTAACAAGCTACGTATTTGTCGCATCACTTTTTGGTGCCATTGCCAGGGAGGCATGGCTTAGTCACATGTTTAATCTCTCTATTGCTTTCTTGATCTTCATGTAATTTTGTTTGTTTTGATTTTAGGTGTGAATCAGGAGTGGGAGTAGGATTTGGAGCACTTGGAGCAGAATCTTCAAGTTTCTTTTCTTCCCGTATACTTTAGGTTAGTACCCCAGGCCTTTTCTTATCCAAAACAAAAGCAAAATCTCTTTCAAAATATTTAAATTATCAAAAAGTCAAAAATAAGAAAAATTAAGGTTGGTGGAAGCTCAAAATTCATTTTGTTGCTTGTTTGCTTCATTTTTCCACCACCTTTGCCTTATTGGTGTTTCATTTTTGAAAATCTAGACTCCTATCTTGATTTTTAAAAATCAGGTTCAGGTACTTAGGAGCTTCTTAAAGTAATTAATTCTTTTCCAGGGAAGCCCCATTGAGTCAAAAACCTTAAGTCTAATTTTCAGGTAGTTTTATTGAATAGAAAAAATTAAAAAATTCATGGATTGAACAGGGGTCAGACTTTGTTTTCTTAGTATTCTCTTACTATCCAAAAAATTTATAAATTTTTCTACTCATCAGATTTGGGTGAAATTTATATTTATGGAAACCTTGAGAAATTATCTACATCACATAAAATTCCCAAAAATGTTTGAGATCGTTTGAGGTTTCTACAGAATCAATTCCTCGAATCTATCATTTCTGACTCTTGACACTAGTAAGAAGAAAAATTCCAAAAAAATATCAAACAAATTCCTAAAATCACAAAAAAAAATAATTTTTGGATTCCTTATTTAATTTCACATTAGCTGGTGTTCTTTGTCGTGTTTGGACCACCACTTAAAATGATTTCAAAAAGAAATTCATTTTTTGAAGTTGGATAACTAGGAATTCCAACTTTAGGGTTTCAAATTTTCTCCCAGTCACATCAAATTCAAAGGAATTGATCTCCACTAGCAACAACTCATTTGCCATTATTTTGTGAGATGTTAAAAACTTGTTTGAACATTTAATGAGAGAGATCCTAAAAGACATTAAATCTTTATTAAAACCCTAAAATCCTTCAACAAAAAATCCTTGTTTGCAAACCTTTTTTGATTTCACTTGGGCACTACTTCCCCCAAAATTCATACACACAAAAAAAAGAAATAATTGGGCATTACCCCAACTAACGCTCATCACATTCCTTGTGCACTTTAAGCTCCTAGACTTAATTAAAATTTTGTAGCAATTTGACCCCTAAGGTTTCATCAAACTGAGTCTTGCTACCTAGGTTTTAAGTTTTCTGTAGTTGTTATCAATTCTTTCATCTATATCTGGTGCCAGGCCAAGGGGCCGTGTCAAACGACCAGGCGCAGGTTTACACAAGCCCCCAATGATTTTCCTGGGACATGCTTGGGCCCAACCCTCCCCTTATTTAGCCTAACTAGATTACTTGACAGAATGGATATCCACTATTGATTTCTTATTTCCTAGATAGACCAAGTCTTAGTTTAAATTTTAGGGAGTCACATTTAAGTTAGGTTTAGAATTTTGTTGCTTGATTGCACACTTTCTCTCATCTCTCTCTCCTCTCCTCCCTGTTTCTTCCATTTTTTGCGCGGGTGATGGTCCCAAACTCCGCACTTGGAGGGACCACTTGATTTTGACCCCTGCACCAATGACCTCTTTTCTCGCATTCTTCCTCTTCTTTGCATTTAAAAAAAAAATGGGAAAAAAAAATAGGTCCTCCAACCCACATGCTAATTGTTCTATCCCCTATCTATTCGCCCTAGAGCTACCTAATCAAGCCACCCCACCTCATTTCTACTCCATGATGGCTCAGCTACAAGCTAATCAACAACAGTTGAATATGGATATAACAAATCTAGCCAACCAAGGGAAACCTGCCAAACTTACCCAAGCTCCACGAGTTCCACATCTAACCCCATTTAACACCCTAAAGAGAGAAAATTTGCATAATCTAAATACTGCCCATGCTGAGTATAATCAATATTCCAAAGCTTTTTATGGTTCAACAGGAAATTACACATCCAAATCATTGCCCCACTGAAAATATCTCCACTGTCTACAAGCAATTTAAAAATTCCTCTAATTGGAGGAATTATCTAACTCTTTGACCAATCCGATTCCTCACCAACAACAAAACCCATTTGGAGGGTACGGATCAAATCAGACTTGTTATCAATCTGGGCCATCTCAAGAAGACATCAATACCCAGATGATGAAAACCTTGCAAGAAATACAAAGCAAAATGATGGAAGTAACCCGTATTATTAACAATCTCCATGATCAAGTTGTGTTTACTCTGACCTAACGACCTCCAGAACATTCACCATCCTAGCCCACACCAAACCCTGTTAATCAATGGAATCAACACCTGGGTGGAAACCAACATCAGAACCACACTAATCAACCTCCTATTAACCCGATACCTCAACACCAACCTGGTTTCTATCAACAATAGGCCCCCCCACCTCCTCCCAAGCATAACCACACTACTTATGCAGATACATTAAGGAGTGGGAAAACCACCACTGATTCAGGGACTTCACATCAAACTGATGAAACCCACTCGCAACCTATGCAAATTTACTCTCCTAACCCCAATCAGGAAGAAGAAAAAGAACCACCAAAAACACAAGATTCAAATCCTACTCGTTATGCTCACGCATCGCAATCCAATCCTTCTAAAAGAGAGAAATCAGAGCCCTCTCACCAAGATCTTTTGGGCTTATTTGGGCAAGTTGATACTAACATCCCCCTCCTAGATGCCTTCCCTGTCTATGCTTAATTTTTGCAAGCCAGATTACTCCAAACTGGTAGGACCAGAATCTAGGACTGGTGGTCCTTTCTAAGATACTAAGCTCAGTTGTATAGAGCAAGCTACCTCTAATGAAAAAGGACCCGGGTGCACCACTCATTTCAGTTGTCATAAATGACACCACCTTTTATCGTACCCCTCTAGACTTAGGTGCCTCTATTGATCTCATTCATCGGGTCTTATTCAGGGAATTTTAATTTGGTGAATTAAAACCTATTAAGGTTCAATTTCAATTGCTAGACCAATTTACCATTAAACTGTAGGGAGTTTTCGTGGATATTATTATCAAGGCCTAGAATTATTTATTTTTGGTTGATTTTCTGGTCCTTGACATAGAGGTACCAGTCATCCTTGGAAGACCTTTTCTGATTACTACATAATATCAATTATCCTTCTAGAAAAATTGATATAAGTTGTGGTAACCAGACTATTTTATTAGATATTTTCCAAGCTTCCAAGTCCATTGATTATGAATTTTTTAGGATGCTGTTAATAAAATGTAAGCAGTAATTGAGAAATCTATGTTGATCAACCCCTACTCTGCTTTGATAACTATTGATCTAAATTCTATTCATTCTTATTCCAAATATGATTTTGTGGTCCAAGACATTTCAGATCAACTAGGGTTTGATTTTTACTCTTTTAATCTTCCTGATTTATCAACAAAAACATCTACACTAACTTCACCCACCCTGCATCACATTGACTTCTCTCCCCGTCCCTTTCCATTGGACCTACCACCTAACCCATCCAAGTTTGGCTTTCATCATAAACTCAAACCATGGCTAGACTTGGGTCATACTTCCAATTTTCCATTTCATTTTGATCCCTTTATCTTTACCAATCATCTTTTCAGGGATCCTGAGGAAGACACCTTTCTTGAGGACATTCAAGTGTCCAATAATTTACATGATTGTCTGTCTTCCATGCATTGCAATTCATGCCTGGCTGAATAGTGCAAAAGATAACACTGGATGGGAGGTAACCCATCATTTCTTTTTCGCTTTTCATTTCACTATTTTTTTTAAAGCAATTTTGCCTATCCTGATCTTGACTGCCTTCACCAAGGTAATCCCCTTTCCCTTCCAATTGCATGCGGACATGCCACATCTTAAGTGTGGGGGGGAGTTTTTAAAATTTTGCCGATCAAATCAGGATTTTGAAAACCCAAAAAACATGCAATTTTCTTGTTTTATTTTCTGCTTGCATACCCAAAACAATAAAAATGTTGAAAACTTTTTCAGGAAATGTTGAAATCGGGACTAAGGCTGAACAATCACTTTTGGTACATTGGGATTTAATCTTTAACAAACTGGGGATAAGGATATGGATCTAATTATTAGAATTTCAGGGTCTACCTTTAGACTAGATCAAATATCCTTCACTAAAATTCCACCTGAACTCATGATAGTTTAGGTGACTTGATCGCCTTTTGTAACATGGAAAACATCTAAGATAGTTTCCGATTCAAAAACTTGCATCTTGTCAAAATTTTCTTCTATCAAAATTGAGACACATGCCAACACCTAAAAAATAATTAGAAATTAGAAAAACCCTTTGTTTGGCCTTAGTAAAAGTCTGAAGCAGATCATTGGTTTGAGTTCCCACCGCCAAGAAGGAGGAAAATGACTCCTTTATGGACGTGAAGTCAACATGTTACTACCTCAACACTGCTCTATATCTATATTTCATACCTTTAGATGGAGCACTAAGTCGCACTTTCGTAGCTCAAGTGTCTTTGATGGTGCTCTAACCATAGCGTCGGAGTAAGCGCTTGAGTTTGCTTGGAGCACCCCTTTACACCACATTGTGTTTTGGGGTTATGAGCTCCTAGGTGGTGTCATGGATAGTACTATCTTGAAGTACTGGTGCTAGAGCTCCCTCGAGGATTGGTAACGGGAGTGATGATCCCGATACATCGGTTATAAGACTAAGCTAAGAATAAGCATGGGGGAGACAAAAGAAAAAAAAGACAAAAAAGTTTTAAACCAAAAACATCACCTTATAAATGTTGGCTTTTCACAAGCATAGATATAAGGTTTTAAAGGATATTGCAAGTTGCGACTTGGATTCAAGAGCTGGAGAAATCCTAACTACAAAAATGTCGAGTCATCTGAATTAACAAGGGGTTAATTTGTGAATTTTTGGAGGATATTGATGTAAACACATTTATTGAGAGTAAAATGCCTATTCATACATGATCCTAGGTTTAGATTTGCATTTTATGTTATAAATATTGCATAGCATGCATCATTCTACATTTGGAGTAGTATATAATTTAGGTTAATTGCATCCTTTTTATGGTCAGGAGAGAAGGATATTTACTTTAGAGCTTCGAATTGATGATCTGACCATACGGATCTGATCAAGATGACATTTGGAGTCCAACGCCTCCGAAATCACCTCGATCGGAGTCTCGTAGCATCATATGTAGTCCAAGGAAGATCAATGGCCAAGGGACTAGGTGACATAATTTAGAGCTTGAAATGACAAATCCGACCACGCAGATGCATTCGGGTCAACGATCGCAGCCTAACAGTGTGAAAATCGACTCAATCCGACCTCTGTAGCAGCCCCCACAACGAAAAGATGGACAGCCAAGATTGCACCATGTGGCGCAGCCTAGGCCACCCATGCACATGCACGTGCCACAGCACATGCGCAGGGAAGCGTGCATGTGTGCAACGTAGCGATAGCATGTGAGCGTGTGCTCAGGCAGCAAAGGTGGGGACAGCGTGCACCAGCAATGCATGAGCTGGCCTACAGTGACGCATGAGTTGGACCTACAGTGACGCTTACAGCCATTGCTAATTTTGCGCATGCTAGCAAAGCCAGCTGTGGGCATGAGCGGGATGAGCGAGCATGAGCTGCCTACAGCGACACTTCCAGCAACGGCCTGGGTGTCACTATTAGTCCCATACATATTTTTGCCTCTTCTCCTCCACTATAAAAGGACCTACACCCCCTCCCTTCTAAGCCATCTCTACCTACTCTACTCCCAAGCTCTAGCAAGCCTACCAACACTTTGTTAGAGCTTCCTCTCAAGCTCCCAAGGTGCCTATTAGTCTAGCGAACCTCTGCCCCACCAAATACTCCTCCAACTTCCCATTCCCATTCATAGGTCGCCTTGGAGTTGTCCTCCCACCTCCATTCCGATAGCAAATCATCTCTGTCTTCTCACCTCCATTCCAGAGCCACACCGAAGCTTTCCTCTATCCGACATTCTCCTGCATCTCACCTCAATCGTCCCACTCCTCACCTCCTTCGTCCGAGCTTCCAGCAGGCACCGTTATCTCACCGAATAGCTGATTCGGGAGATTTCCTCTCACCCCCCCTCTCTTTTTATGCTTTCATAGATTATTGTAATAGACATTAATGCAATACATCATAATTGATTCCATCCCTATCTTGTGATTGCTTGTCTATTATTTCAAGAACACCAAAAAAATAACAAAACCCTAAAACTCCGAAAGGAAACAAATTAAAGCACAGTTTTCACTTAAAGTAAACATCGCCTCCCTATGTTCGACCTGGTACTCCCTTGGAGTTTCGGTATAAATTTTATCTGATTGGCATATTTTGCAACTACGATGATAGGTTACTTGTAACCCCGATTTCTAACACGAGAAACATGTTTGACCATTTTGGTGCCATTACCGGGGAGGCAACGGAATTTACTTTATTGTTTATTGCGCTTCTTTGCATTTACATAACACTAACCCCACTTATCTTTGATCTATTGTCTTGCAGGTACCCTAGCATGGAGATCTAAGTGTGGTAGACCAGTGTAAAGTGTGGGTAGAGTGTTTTGTAAGTGTCCCCCACACCACCCCCACCTTAGTTTTCATTCCATAACCTAATAACTCAAACCCAAATCAACTTAGGTGCTTTTCATAAACCCTAGGATAGATTTGGTTATTTGTTTGCCACCTCCACTCACCTCGCCATCCAGATAAATAAAAAAAATAACTGATTGTGGGATTTTCTGAAAGAGACACACCTTAACACCCACAACTTCTCACCCTAAGGTGCACAATCACATCGATTCTATCACTTAACCAAGATCTGACCTGTGGACCCGGTACACTTAATTCAGCACACGAATAAGTGAGTAGAAATCTGAATAGGCTAAACTTTTCTGTGTGCCTTAACTAAGTTGTGCAATAGGCCAATTGATTGAACTGTTTGAGCCACACCACTTAAGATAAAAGTGATTCATTAAGTAGCTTGCCACTTAGGGTTGATTTTAGGACTGAACCAGGCACTCCACATTTTATTTCTGATTTTTAAAAGAATATATCTACACTAGTGCTTTCAAAACTTGAAGTGTTCTACTGAACCTTGATTGAATATACCTAAAGATTAAATCCTAAAAGCTACTAAACATGGTTGAACCCTAAAAGAGACATCATCAAATAACCTTGTTTGCAAACCTTGGCAGTGCACGCACACACATTTTAACTGATCATTAAGGGCACAACACATCTAAAGGGCCCATCACATTCCTGAAGCACCAATGTCCCAAGCCTAACTAAAATTGATTAGACGTTGACCCTAATGACTGGTTCACTCATCAGGATCCAGATTGAGATTATTCATGATTAACCTTCTTATACTAGTCAATCTGGTGTCTAGTTAGGGGAGTAGCGTCAAACAATCGCGGTTGAGGGGTACACTAGGAATCGGAGGCACAAGCCAACGGAAGAACCTTCTCCCCAGTCCCTCCTTCTAACTGGTTGGATTGCCTGGACATAAGTGACGGATTCTGAGAGTCTGTAGACCTTTAGGCTACCCACCCTAAGGATAGGCTTGTATTTTTGTATTGTAGGGCACCTTTCTCTTCTGATTTCCCTCCTTACTTCACCATGTACCCTTCCACATCTTACACACATTTCCTATCCTATCCTCCTACCACCACTTATCCCCAAGATGATTACTATCCTGACTTAACTTGCAATTACCCATCCACTAGTCGGGATAACTTTGATTGGGGATACGAATCCGAACCTTAGTGTCTAGGGCCTAACTGTGGACAACAAGACTATGATTACTATCCTTCCCAGAGCTACAATGATTATAGATCTCCATCATTTAATGCCCAAACCAACCTGATCTACAATCAGGAAGGATATGATGATTATAACACCTACCCTCCCCAGTATTCCATTGAATATAGGTTACCACCATCCTTTGAACAACCTACTTTCACTGAGCGACCCGAGAACCTCGACATCTTAACTCACCTAGATTTAACTGAAACCCACCCAAACCTAAATTGAACTAGTCGATTCAGGTGGACCAGATCTAGGATAGGGCGTTGGCTAATTTGAGGAAAACTATACAATCGTTAGAAGCTCAACCAACACCATGCACTGAAGCACTGGAGCCTATGATCAAAATGATTGATGAACTTAATAGTTCTTTGTTAGATTTTCTCCAAAATGTTAAGGATAGGGACCTGAGTGAGTTTCTTCTTAAGAAGTTGCCAAGGTTGAGGATGAAATTTATGGTTGCCCTAGTCAAATCTTGGGATGATTCTCAAGATGAACCCCCTTTAGGAGAGCCAATGTCTGAACCCGCTCAGGTGCCTGTCAGGGGGGATACATATTCTAAGATTGAAAATGACCAGGATGGGCTAAAGCAACCCTTTGAGGATGAATCGAGTTTCTCACCCGTGATCCTAGAGGCAGGGAATGATGAAAAATATGTCTCCATGGACCATAAAATGACATATGATTTTGAGACATATATAAATGAGGATCATGGATTCTTTGATTCTGAGGGTGAGGAATCTCTTAGTGAAGTCTCACTTGAGCTTAAGGAAGATGATTTTAGTGAGACAAATGGGCTCAAGGAGCATGACGAACCATTTGATAGCCCAGTCATTGAAGATTTGGATTTGGTTGGGGCTAACTTGGAGGATTCGAATCTTCATTTACTTGATGATTCAATTAGTGACCCCACTCCTCATCTGCACCCTGAAGAGCTGACTTCTAAGATCATTATGTCCAAGTCAATCTTGATTCAGGCACAATTTTTGGACTTGGGAGAATCATATGGGGTGAATGATATGCTAGAGGTCCCGGAGACTGAGTTCTTGATGTTGGAGGATAGAATTGTTGAAATAAAAATTTAGGAGGCTAACTTTGAGGGAACTTTGATTTTGGATCTAAGGGTACCTATTGACCTGAAATTGCCTATCTTCTATACGGACCCTTATGATATCTTTCACGTGCGACCCAAGCCTGGAATAACTGATTATTTTTCTAAGCTGAATGTTAAGTGGACATCTGAAACTAGTGAACCAGATCTACCTATTGTCTGCCATTTTGGTCTTGGGTTGCACACCCCAAAACTGCAGGCTCGACCCTACAAGCTTAACAACCTTCGGTTCTGGGTGATTTTCATCTAGAACCTGAGAACCACTTGACCCTGGGGCATTGGCCTGCACCATAATCTAGTCCACATCTATGGACATCTTCTGCTAGTGGGTTTCAAGATCAATATTTTTATTTTGATTTTGACCCGCACTTGTGAATTCTCAATTTCTTCTTTATATGTATGTTATGCCTACCTGAAGGCATTAAACTTAGCGCGTGTGTATACACTTTTCTCTATGCGGAGCTAATCAAATTTTCACGACACTATTCTATTTACTCACTTTTCATGTCCTTATTTTTACAATGAGGACATTGTATCATTTAGGCATGGGGGAGTCGATATTTAATCCTGAAATCATTTTGTTAACTCTGTAGAATTTCTTTTAGTTTCTTTAAAAAAAAATTGAAAATTCAAAAAGATAAAAAAGGGGAAGAATTAGGAGAAGAAAACTTAGGCATTTGGAAGTTATTAACTTTATGAAATGATACGATAGGACCTAAACACTTAGACTCTTTAGGTCTTCGGGCTTAATTAGCCCGAGTGTCTACTCGAATGTGGACCTAGTCTCGAGTCCTCACCAATTCAAATTCATTTTTAATTTGGCTAATAAATTGGGATGGTAAGTATGCAACTTATCAATCCGCCCTCTGATTTGGGGGGACTTTAAGCCTAAGCATCTACACACATTTTTTTTGTACTAACTCACTTTTTAGCAGTTTCTTCAGAAATTGGTTAGCTAATGAACTATCTAGGGTGGTATGGCTGGCAAGTTGTCGGTGGTAACAGCTCTTCGGCTAGTTGTCTAGAGCCCAGTCACAAGATCATTTTCATTGTACTACCTTTGGGTAAATCTTAGATAAGGAAAGCCACCTACTTATAAAAAAGAAAAGAAACGAAAAGAAAATATAAAAAAAAAATAGAAAAAGGAGAAAAAGAAAAACAAATAAAACCATACTTCATTGCACGAGTATGGCTGGCAAGTTGTCAGTGGTAACAACTCATCGGCCGGTTGTCCAAAACCCAGCTCACAAAAAAATGCACAATAATTCCCAAAGCACTTAGGGAAGAAGTGGGGGAGTAGAATAAATCGGGGAGATATACACTAGTTCACCCTTGTGTTGACCCCATAAATAAAAGAAGTAGGGAGAAAGCTACCGTTAGAAAAGATAAACCTTTAGGCAAGATCACCTAGGGTTGTAGAAACACGAAGTCCTTTTTATCGATCGCTTAGTGAGTCTTTCACTATTTTCACAAGATGCTTAGCACTTAGAGTTCTTTTCAAGTCTTGGGTGGGTCAGTAGTTGTAAAAAGTTATCCCAGAACTCTCAAACTCCAAAAGTACAAAAATAAATTAGAAAAGAAGAAAAGTAAAAAAATGTATCTTCCCTTTCCAAATAAGGCGAGGACTTAGGCAGTCTGCATTCTGACAGGCACTCGGGTACTGTTAAGTTTTCGTAGTTTAGAACCTTAGTTGAAATTTTCTATTGTTAATAAATGACTTATGCCTAAGCGATCTAATCCTAGTTTTGATGTTATACATAGCATGTAGCTTAATTATGCTAGGGATTGGCAAAAGATAGGCATGGGGGTATGATGTAAACACATTTATTGAGGGTAAAATGCCTATTCATGCAAGTTCTTAGGCCTAGATTTACATTTCATGTTATAAATATTGCATAGCATGCATCATTCTGCAGTTAGAGTAGTTGTATATAATTTAGTTTAATTGCATCCTTTTTATGGTCACTAGAGAAGGATATTTATTTTGGAGCCTCAGATTGATGATCCGACCATACGAGTCTGATCAAGATGACAATCGGAATCCAACGCCTCCGAAATCGCCTCCATAGGAGTCCCATAGCACCATATGCAGTCTGAGGAAGATCAACGGCTAAGGGACTAGGTGACATAATTCAGAGCTTCAAATGACAAATCCAACTACATGGATGGATTCGGGTCGATGATCACAGCCTAACGGTGTGAAAATCAACTCAATCTAACCTCTGTAGCAGCCCCTACAACGAAAAGAAGATGGACGGCCCAGATTGTGCCATGTGGCGCAGCCCAGGCTTCCCATGCGCATGCACACGCCATCGCACGTGTGTAGCAACGGGGTTGTGCGTGCGTGCGTGCGGAGGCACGCATGTGCATAGTGCAGTGCCAGTGCGTGAGTGTGCACATGCGCGGGGTAAAGGCAGGGACAACACGCGCCAACAACGCATGAGCTGTACTACAGCGATGCATGAGCTGGACCTACAGTGGCGCTTACAGCCATCGCTAATTCTGCGTGCGCTAGGAAAGCTAGCTGTGGGCGTGAGCGGGCTTGAGCGAGCATAAGCAGGCATGAGCTGCCTACAGCGACACTTCCAGCGACAGCCTGGATGTCACTAATGGTCCCATACTTACTTTTTCCTCTTCTCCTCTATTATAAAAGGATTTACACCCTTCCCTTCCAAGCCATCTCTACCTACTCTACTCCCACCTACTCCCAAGCTCTAGCAAGCCTACCAACATTTTGTTAGAGCTTCCTCTCAAGCTCTCAAGGTGCCTATTAGTCTAGCGAACCTCTACCCCACCAAATACTCCTCCAACTTCCCATTCCCATTCATAGGTCGCCTTGGAGCTGTCCTCCCACCTCCATTCCGATAGCAAATCATCTCCGTCTTCTCACCTCCATTCCAGAGCCACATCAAAGCTTTCCTCTACCCGGCATTCTCCTACATCTCACCTCCATCGTCCTACTCCTCACCTCCTTCGTCCGAGCTTCCGCCAGGCACTATCGTCTCACCGAATAGCCGATTTGGGAGATTTCCTCTCAACCCCCTCTCTTTCTATGCTTTCATAGATTATTATAATAGACATTAATGCAATACATCACATTTGATTCCATCTCTATCTTGTGATTGCTTTTCTTTTATTTCAAAAACACCAAAAAATAACAAAATCCTAAAACTCCAAAAAGAAACAAATCCAAGCGTGGTTTTCACCTAAAGTAAACGTCGCCTCCTTGTGTTCGACCAGGGACTCCCTTAGAGTTTTAGTATAAATTTTATCTGATCGATGTGTTTTGCAACTACGATGACGGGTTACTTGTAACCACGATTTTTAACATGCGAAACACGTTCGACCAGATATATTGATCCTAATTTGTCTAAATTTTTGGATCTGAAAATGAATCCTGATGTTTATCTCTAACAAATCCTATACCTCCCATGCTTTAACCAACCAAGGTCCCGTGATCTCTTTCTCCTCAAAAAAGTTAGAAAAATTAGTTTTCCCAAAAATTCCATTTTGTAAAAATTTATTTTGCTAAGAGACTAGCAAAAGATAAGCATGGGGGTGTGATAAATGCCAACTTATCATCATTCTTATGCCCCTAAAACAAACCTAGCACTTAGGATTTTTGCTCCATAAATGGGTTTTTGGGCTGCATTTAGGCATCAATTCTGTTAGGCATGCATTGCATATTTTGCTATATTTTTGACTTGTTTATTTGAGTGTTAGGGATAAACAGATAGTTAGATCCCTAAAACCCTAGCACTCAAGAAGGTAGAAGATGAAGAAGAAGCTCCTTTCAGCTAGATTCCAGCTAGATCCAGCTCATCCTAACTGGATCCTAGCTCATTCTACTTAGATGAACTCATCCCTAGCTCCATTAAATCATCTTAATTGAATGGTAGCTTTAGCTAGTTCACCTTAGGTCCATTTAACTCACCTTAGTTGAATGGTAGCTCAAACTAGCTCATGTTTGTTGATCCCAACACCATTCCAGCTCTCCCAACTCAGAAGAGTTCACTGGAAGTTCAACTTGACTAGGACTAGCTACTAGCTAGACCTAGTTAGTTGAATATGACCTTAACCAGCTCAGGCCAGCTCAAGTTCAGTTCCTGGAGGCTCAACTCAGCTAAACTTAGTTGAGCTAAGCTACTTGACCGAAGTTAGCTACTCAAGCTAGTCAGTAATCTCCGGGAAGATCAGACCTAGCTTACCTCAGCTCACATTAGTAGAAGCCAGCTCATCTCAGCTTGGCTTAGCGGCTAGCAAAGAACTAGCAAGCTAAAACAACTAAGGTAGCTCCTTGCAGCTCTCTTCAGCAGCCACCAGCTCCAATGTAACTCAAGATAGCTACCTCCAGCTCTTCTCCCTCAAAATCCTAGCTCCCTATGCCTTCAACCCTACTCCATACTAACTAAGCTGGATAAGCTAGCTTAGCTTAGCCAGTCACCTCCTTGGCCACCAAAACCTAACCTTAAAACCCACTTAACTAGCTCCACCCACTAACCTTACCTAAGTCCACCTAAGCTACCACCACTCCACCTCAATCTTGGAGCCAACCCTATACATCCCTTCACCCCTCTCTACCACAAAAAGACACCACCAATTCCCTCCAAAACCACCTAAAAATGGTGCCAATCTTTTCCCTCCAAAACCCTTGAAATCTAACCCTACACCTACCCCTTAAACCCATCTCCACCCTCCATTTTTTTTTGCCAAAATCAGCACCTTCTAGAAGTGATTTTTGGAGGGAAAACCAAGGCACCTCTTCATTTCCGTCCCATCTTTCCCTCCAAAAATATCCAAGCACCCCTTCATTTCCTTCCAAAAAATACCATAACCACCCCCCTTCCCATCCTATAAATACCCTACCCCACCACCACATAATTCACATCTCCTCTCCATTAGTTTGGTTCCATCTTCTTCATTTAGATTAGGTTCCATCTTCGTGCCAAGGAGGAAGAAGAGAAGAAGATCAAGGGGGCACACACCTACCCCCTTGGTGCCTTCTTCCTCTCCTTTTTTCTCCCTTAGCCACACCAAAGGAGGAGATCTTCAACACTATGGGGACGTCTAGGCAAGAGGAG
Organism: Thalassia testudinum; assembly: GCA_037157565.1. Lineage (NCBI taxonomy): Eukaryota > Viridiplantae > Streptophyta > Magnoliopsida > Alismatales > Hydrocharitaceae > Thalassia > Thalassia testudinum. Next base: position 201,084,614 of record JAZHRO010000031.1, read on the forward strand.
GAGCAAGGTGGTTGACGCCCACCTTGGAGGAATGCTTGGTGGAGTTATCATATCAGAAGCAAGGAAGCATTCTTTTTAGGCATAAGAGCTGTTGTGCTTGGAGTAAGGACCATTCCTTCTTCAAAATCCCTAGAGGATTTTTCTTCATCTCTATTTTCTTTGTATTATCTAGTGTGGTTTCTCTTTTACTTTTAGGAAGCATGTAACTACTTGTCATCAACTCTACTAGTAATACAAAGTTGTTTATTGCCTTCAATTTCAAGATTTCTAGCTTAGTGTGTCTTTCATGTTACTATTAGTTTACTAGTGCATTACACCCCTTCTCTTCTAATTACCCTAGCCACACTTGCTTAGGGTGAGCTTAGAGGAGAAGGCTTCACCTTTTTCACTTAGGGTTAGTTGTAGCATAATTCATCTTCGCATCAATCCAGATTATTTCCAAAACTATAAAAACAAAAATGAAAATAAAAAAAAATATATGTGTTGATTTAAGAAGTAAGAGAGAGAACCCATTCTTTGTAACTAACAAATTGATCTCCTTGGATGATCCTAGATATGCCACTATCTAGGTAATATAAATGTAAAAGTGTGATTGCAGATTTATGCATTGCAACAACATTAATTACATCATTTAACAAACCGCGTATTTCTCACATCACATCTGAGACTGCGAAAACACAAAGGTTAAGAGATTGATTCTAAATCATTTTTAGTCCAAGGATTTCCATGGGGCAGTTCTTAAAAGGGTGAAGGATGTGCCACTCACCTAGAAAAAGGATTTTGAGAATTAATTTTGTAAGAAAAATGAGAAGAAAAATAAATTATTGAAAAAAAAAATGTAAATTATATTCACCCTACAGTTAAGCATCTTGCTACAAATGGATGCTTATGGAGTTTTTATCCACCAAATAAAGCATCTCGTTACAAATGGATGCTAAGCCTTTCTCCATCAATAAAAACACCTCGCTACATATGGGTGTTTTAACCTATAGAAAATGGATTGATAAAAATATGGAGATAAAATATCAGAATAAGAGACTCAGTGGCCTATCGGGCAGATATACAGCTAGAGTGTTGACCTCGGGATAGAAAAATGGTGACGAAAAGGCAACCAAATCTAAGTAAGGCCAAGCCAAAGGCTTGAATTGAAATAATCTGGTTGGAAATTGATGTCTTAAGATTTGGATTTTTGCAACTTCGAATGCCTTTAGGATGAGTCTACTCACAAGCACAGATGCTTTAAAATCATAGCTACTGAACCTTTGCATTGGGTAGTGAAGCCTAAGAAATTGGGTTTTGGAGACTAGCGATTGAGGCCTAAAGGAGATAGATCAACAAACCCTAGGTCTAGAAGTTTGTCCTTGATGCTTTGGGCTGGTTGGTTTAGGATTTTACACTTCTCTGGATTTGGTTAATAAAGGGTGTCTAGTTAATTTGCAAAAGGCTTAGGTTGTTAAAAATCAAATTTCTTGAGCCTAAGGATTAACCTATGTCTATTGCAATGTTGAGTTAGAATTTAACTTCCAGTCTTTGAGTCTTGTTACCTTATTCATCTTGACCTCTTTGATTTTAGAGTTTAGATGGATAGAGAGAATAAACGGGTTTTCAATGTTCTGATTCGAAAGAAATTTCCGTCAAGATTATGTTTTTATGAATACATATTGCTAAAAAATATTTAGGGTTTTGAGTCCATAGTAAGTGGATTCTTGCAAATGCTCTATCTATTTATGGATATATATTTAAAACACAAAAATAAAATAATAAAAATATTAAAAATTCTAACCTAATGTTCACTTACGAGACGTGTTAGAGATTAATTCTATCATTGTAGTGTGAATCACGATGAAACATACAATATTTATAAAGTTTTGGTGAATACTGAGTCATTTGCAGGGAGTCAAACACGTTTTCTATGCTAAAGCTTTTTAGAAGTCACTCTAAAATATTTATATATGTATAGACAAGCATCAGATATCAGAATTTCATTCACTTGCAAACAGTCTTTAAACTATGAAAAGAAATAACTATGCTAGAGAGAGAGAGAGAGAGAGAGAGAGCAGAAGTAGATGTAGGGTGATGTTGCTTGTGGGATTCTTGTATGAAGTTCGACAGCACTTCAGATCCAAAGTGTCGGGATGAAGTCCAAAGAAGAGTTGTAGAGAGGGAGAAAGGCTGGAGTTGTATTTGGTGGGATTTATGGTGGAAGTAATGTTCAATAGGGAGGGCCCTTGATGTGCATACATCTGATTAACCTAAAATGTTTATTAATGCATGTTCTTTGTGTCACATTAGCATCATACATTGTAAATAGTGCATAACATGCATAATCATGCATTTAGATCAAGTTGTATAAATTGTATGGTAATTGTCTCCCTTTTATGGTCAGGGACAGGGTGACATTTTATCGGGGCCTTGGATCGAAGATCCAACCGTATGGATCTGATCAAGGCGACGATTGGAGTTTAATGACTCTAAGATCGCCTTAATCGGACATCCGTAGCACCAGATAGAGATTGAGGAACCCTAAAGATCAAGGGCCAACATGGTGTTAATCCATACCTCAGACGATAAATCCGACCACACGGATGGATTCAGATTGACGATTGCAGCCTAACGATGTGAAAATCGATCCAATCCGACACCTGTGGTACCGTCTACAATACTCAGAAGACGGACGACCAAGATGGCACCACATGGCACCATCTCAGCTGCCCAACCGGCCCCAAGAACTTGCGTATGCCTTTCCTATTCATCCAATCGACAATCCTCCACTATTGGATGCTCATCCAATGGCTGTAGGCCCACGTGCAAAAAGCAACTGCGCGACATACAGCCGCCCGCAATACATTGGTCGAGCGCCTTCGCGAGAAGAGCGGGTGCACATTCGAGCCCACTACACCTCAAATTGAAGAGCGGGTGAGGGGGTGCACAAGCGAGCAAGGCCACGTGATGAGGATTGGACAGCGCTGAGTAAGCGATAGCGCCCACGCGCGATTAGATGTGGGGCGTTGATGCGTGATCGCATGCGAGCACGTGGCACAAGTGTAGGTGATCTTAAGCCATTCGATATCTTGATCAGACAGCTGTGAGCGTGTGGACATGTGTTTGCGTTGAAGGACGTGGAGGAGAGGAGGTGCACAAGCGGTGGGCACGAAGGCCACTTTCATGGCTTTAGTGACAGATTTATTCGTCACTAGAGGTCCTGAATTAATGTTTTTCAAATTATAATATCCAAAATGTCCCAGTCCTTGCAACTACAAAAGGAGACCCCTTCCATATGAATTTCTCTTCCCTTCCTTCTCTTATCTCCCTCTCCAAAGCTCAAGAGAAGCTTATCCCACACCCAAGAAGCTCCTCAAGAGCTAAAACCAATTTTTCTCCCCCATTCCAGAAGCGAATCTCGCGATGACAACGACGTGCTGCCTCGTTCCCATTCCTCCTTCTTCAAGCTCTTTCTTCCTGCTCTGTTCCTCATCTTCCAAGCATTGTCTCATCCGGCTCTTCCTCCAAGCGATCGTCATGGAGGATAACTTCTCTCTCCCATTCCTTTTTCTTGCTTTCTAGAGTAGAATTTTCCTACTTTCTAGTCGTAATAATTTTCCTTCTTTCTAGTGTAATTTCTTACTTTCTTAATTGTACAAACATTTTGCAACTTCAAGTGGATATTTTCTCTCTCTTTGTCTCTCTCTTATTGTTTATAGTTATTTCATTTCATTGTGAATACTCCAATTTTTTAAACAAAAGCACAAAAAGAATATAATTGCAAATCTTGATCGACGTAGCCTCCATGAGTTTGACCTGGGATTTCTATTCCTGAATAAATTTTATTTGTTGAACCCGAGTTCTTCGCTATTCAAGCTACAATGACAGGTTTTCAAAACCAACTCTGATAGCCTAGTCCTCCGACGTTCAACATTTTGGCACCGTTGCCGGGGAGGCAACGATTTTTCGATCTTCTTTTCACATTTCACGCACTTTACTATCTTCTAACTTGCTTTCTCTTATGTCTATTATTTTGAAGATACCTCTATCAGGGAATCGTCAAGTGGTAGATCGAAGTAAAGTGCAGTTGAAGACGACTGTAAGTGCTCCCCATTCTTCCCCCCACCATATCTTTCATTTCATCACATTAAATTCAAATTCCAATTAACCAAGGTGTTTGCATAAATGCTAGGATTAGTTTGGTTGTTTGGATTTCCACTCACACTCACATTTCACCTTCGCTTATAAAAAAAAACCAAAAATATAATTTTGTGGGGTAATTCAACATACACACAACATACACCCACATTCTAGGCACTTAACCTAATTGATTTTCTTCAACTCAACTAGATTTTGATCTGTGGAACCGGTACACATGAATCAGTACATAAATGAGTAGAAATCATTCTAGGTTAATCATTTCTGTGTGCCTAACCTAGTGGTGCAATTGTGGCTAATTGTTTGAGTTGTTTGGGCCACACCACTCAACATAAAACCAACTCACCAAGTAGATTCCTCTTAGGGTTTTAAATTTAGGTTTATACCAGGCACTCCAATTTATTTCTGATTTTTAGAGGAAAGCAATCTTCACCTGTGCTTGAAACCAGTTTTGCCTCAAACTTGATTGAAATCAACCTAATTCTAGACCCTAAAAGCTACTTAAGCAAGATTTGAACATTAAAATCTATTCATCACAAATAATCTTGCTTGAAAACCCTGGTTGTGTACGCACTTACGCATACTCAATTAATCATTAAGGGCACAACCCATTTTAAGGGCCCACCACATTCCATAAGCACTACAATCCCATTCCTTAATAAAATCGAGTAGACGTTGGGCTTAAGAACTAATTTGCTCTTCGGGGCCTAGTTTGAGATTGTTTGTGATTAACCTACCTGTATTGATCAATCTGATGTCTAGCTAGGGGAGTAGCGTCAAACGACCGCACCTGGGGAGTACACTAGGAATCGGAGACGCAAGCCGAAGGAAGAACCTTCTCCCCAGTCCCTCCTTCTAACTGGTTGGATTCAGCAGACACAAGTAGAGTAAATCATTTATAATCTTAAGGCAGGTTCTGGCAGTTTGTAGATCCTTAGGCTACCCCACTTAAGGACAGGCTTGTTTTGTTGAGCTGCAGGGTTCTTATCCCCAGTCCTTCCAACCTTCTTCTAGTTTATGCTGGGAAGACGGTCATTGAATCCCTGATTGGAAGGACCACTAGAGTATTCTAGGAGGCGTAGATTGGATTTTGGCCAAATCGATCCCATGGCCAATCAACAGCCTCCTTTGCCTAGGGATCCACAGGAGGAATTTCGAAGGCAGCTGAAACAAATGCAGAGAATGCAAGAATGGTTCCAGAGAATGGAGGACACTCAGCCTTTGAAGGATTTTTATGATCCTTCAAATTACGGGGAATGTCCCAGCATCCAGATTCCTATCGGAGACGTAGAAATCAAGCCCCAGGTATTAAGTCTGATCAAACATTTCCATGGGCTTGGCTCTGAAGACCCATTTCAGCACTTGGAGGACTTGACCACTTTGGTCCAGACCACCAAGGTGTGAAACGTGAATGAGGAGCAAATGATCATGAAGCTCTTCCCCCACTCTCTTAGGGATAAAGCCGCTTATTGGTACAAGACTATAGGAAGACCAATTGCAACTTGGAATGAATTGAAATCAGCCTTTCTGAAGAAATTCTTCCCTATCAAACGTACCAATGCTTTGAGATAGGCAATCACTACCTTTCCCCAGCGGTTGGGGGAGCAGTTTCTTGTGGCCTGGGGGCAATTCCAAGACCTATTCAGAGGTGTCCACACCACAAGGTGTCAAAATGGCAACTCGTGTAGATCTTCTACCACAGGTTGACTAAGCAACTCAGAAATCACGTGGACGCTTCTTGCGGAGGCAATTTCCCCAACAAAGACGTAGATAGCATGCATGATTTGTTTGAGGAGATGAGCGAGAATTTGATTAATCATGCCTCCATGAATACTTTTAACCAGTCCCAATAGCCCAGATCAAATGTTAATGAAGTCTAAGACTCTCATTCATTCGATATGGAATTCATTTGTAATAAACTTGATAAGGTGGACTTGGTTGCTAAGAGAATGGAGTAGTGGATGGCTAGAAATTCAATGAACAACTCTCGATCCACTCAATCCCAGAATTCGAGATTCCATTCATCGCGAGCTCCTTCTGGACGAGAGTTTGTGAATCAACTTGATGCTACTCAACCTGTGAGCCAACATTATTCAAAACCCCACAGGTTCCAAACTGGGGCCTTTGATCACAGTTTCTCTAATCCTTCCCTTTCTTTCTCTTCGTCCTCACCCAATGAGGATGTTTGTGCTGTACAGGAGAATGTTAGATCCAACCCCTACTCCAATGCTTATAATCCGGGTTGGAGAAACCACTCTAGCTTCTCCTTGAAAAACCCAAGGCAGCAGACCCAATTTTGACCCAACAACTATGCTCTGCAACGAACAATGGGTCAGGGTCATGTTTATACTCAGTTGCCCCCGAATCAGGTCAATCAGCCAGCTTGGGATGCCTATCAACCCATAGGGCAGGCTGATTTGAATTGACAAATGGTAGAGATGCAAGGATCCATGCTCTAGCTCATGTAGGAAATGAAAACCTCGCTGGACAACTTGCAAATTGGGCTCATAGCTAACTCTCGTCAACCTAGATCTCTACCATCTCAAGCTGTACCCAATCCACAAAATATCCTAAATCTGGGCAATCAAGCCCATGGGTACAGAAATCATAGGGACCCACACGCACATGCTCAGGTGGTTGAGTAGGGTCCTTCCTCTTGTTCTTCTACAAATCAGCGATTCTTTGCTAATGAAGCCCCTCCAATCTTTCCTAACCCTCCCTAAGACCCAAACTCGTACGCGTCCACAAATTCTGTTACCTTGAGGAGTGGTAAACAAACTCAGGATCAACAACGACACTGTTCTATTTTACCAAATCCTAAAGAACCTGAGGAGAGAAAGGAGAACTCTAGAGAAGAAACCATTGCTCAGGAACCTGATTCCAAAGATTTGACTCATGTTCCTTTTCCTGAAGCCTTGATCAGATCGAGGAATAAAAAGTTTGTTGATAGTAATGAGGAGCTTCTAAATACTTTCAAGAATGTCGAGATCAATATTCCGCTCCTTGATGCTATCAAGCATATACCGACTTACGCGAGTTTTTTAAAGGATTTATGTACGCAGAAGCGTAAGTTGAGAGAATCTAATCTGTGGAAGGTTGTACTCTCCGAGCAGGCTAGTTCTGTTATCCTACACCACCTCCCTCAAAAAAAGAGAGATCCAGGTGCTCCTTTGATTTCTTGTGTCATCGGAGATTACACTTTTTATAGAGCACTGCTTGATCTATGTGCATCCATCAACCTAATTCTAACATATCTTTATGAGAAGTTTGGATTAGGTGAACTTTGGCAGACTTCAGTAACGCTATAGTTAGCGGACCGTTCGGTCACAAATCCGCGAGGCGTTATTGAAGATGTTATTGTTAAGGTTAAGGATTTCTATTTTCCTGTAGATTTCCTTGTCCTTGACATGGATGTACCTGAAAATCTAAGGAACACGCCCATCATTCTGAGGCATCCATTCCTAGCTACCGCTAAGGCCAACATTAATTGTGAAAGTGGTAGCATGGAAATCGCCTTTGGGGATCATAGAATGAAATTGGATATTTTTAAGGCGATTAATAAATTTGAGGATTGTGGATTTATTGAGGAACTTGAAGACGATAATTTGAATATTGAAACTTGTATGATGGTTTCTGCATTTGAAAGTTCCTCCTTTGATGATGAATTGGACCTGCAACCCTCTATGGCAGACCTGCCATCTTTTGAAGAGGTTATTGATTTTGTTCAGTCTCAACCTCTTTCGCTTGATGAGTCATCAGCATCTTCCTTACCTTCAATCATCAGCCCGCCCCAGCTTGAACTGAAACCATTGCCTGAAAATCTAAAATATTAGTTTTTAGGGCTACATAAGACTCTCCCTACGATTATCAGTGCTAAATTAACAAAGGAGTAGGAGATTAAACTGATTAAGGTCCTGAAGGAACATAAGGAGGCAATTGGTTGGACCATTCATGACCTTAGGGGGATCGAGCCATCTTATTGCAATCATAGAATATTTTTGGAAGATGGATCTCACCCTTCTCACCAGATGCAGAGGAGATTAAATCCAAATATGAGAGAAGTGGTCAAGAAGGAGATTATTAAATGGCTCGATGCAGGAATCATTTATCCGATCTCTGGTCGTCCTTGCGTAAGTCTCGTGTAGATTGTTCCTAAGTCAGGATTACCGTTGTGACTAATAAGAAAGGAGAATCTGTCACAACTCGTTCAGCTTCCTCTTGGTGGGTTTGTATCGATTACACGAAGCTGAACATGGCCACGAAAAGAGATCATTTCCCTTTGTCGTTCATTGATCAAATCTTGGAATGATTAGCTGGGTAGTACTTCTATTTGCTTGATGGCTACTCGGGATACAACCAAGTTCCTATCCATCCCGAGGATCAGGAAAAAACTACTTTCACCTATCCCTATGTAACCTTTGCTTTCCGTAGGATGCCATACGGCTTATGCAATGCACCTGCGACTTTTCAAAGGTGTATGCTGGCTATATTCTCTGACATGGTGGGAGAGCTTATGGAAGTCTTTATGGATGATTTCTCTATTTTTGGAGAATCATTTGACTCTTTTCTAGCTAATCTTGAAATGATTCTTAAACGATGCATCAAAACAAGATTGGTCCTTAGCTGGGAAAAGAGTCATTTCATGACACAAGAAGGCATTGTCTTTGGTCATGTAATCTCTGAATGGGGAATTGAAGTGGATAAAGCTACGGTTGATGCTATCACTAAACTTCCTCCTCCCACATCTGTTAAACAAATTCGATCATTTCTTGGTCATGTGGGATTCTACAGAAGATTCATCAAGGACTTCCAAAGGTTGCTCATCCTATGAGCAATCTTCTCACCAAAGAAATGCCGTTTGATTTCGACGAATCATGTCGTAAGGCATTTGATTTTCTTAAAATGGCAGTCACTTGTGCTTCAATGCTGCAACCACCGGTTTGGACAACCCCTTTTGAGATTATGACCGATGCTTCTGATTACGCAGTCGGGGCGATTTTGGGTCAGAAAGTTGATAGGAAGCCCTCTGTCATTTGCTACGCTAGTAAAACTCTGGACATGGCCCAGAGGAATTACACTGTTACTGAGAAGGAATTACTAGCCGTAGATTTGCTTTGGAAAAATTCAGGGCTTATCTCTTAGGGTCTCACGTCATTATATGTATCAACCACTCGACCTTGAGACATCTCTTGGCCAAAAAGGATGACAAACCCCGGCTTATTCATTGGATTCTTCCTGCTTCAAGAATTTGATCTTGAAATCAAGGATAAATCTGGGGTATAGAATGTGGTGGCAGATCATTTGTCAAGACTTCTGAGTGATTCTTCTCACCCAGACATCCTGATTGTTGATACTTTTCTGGATGAAACCATCCTTACAGTTTCAAGCGTACAAACCTCGTAGTTTGCTAACATTGTTAATTATTTGGCCATTGGTCAAATCCTCCAGGATTGGACAAAGCAACAGCAGGATAGACTCAAATCTGAGGCCAAATATTACTTCTGGGAGGTCCTTGAACTGTACCGCATCTGATCAGATTATTCGCCGATGTGTTCTGGAGAACGAATTCAATAGTATACTTGAGTTCTGCCATGCATCTGCGTGTGGTGGACACTTCTTCGGGAAAAAGATGGCTGCAAAAATTTTGCAATCTGGATTCTATTGGTCATCTTTATTCAAGGATGCCTAGGATTTCTCAAGGTCATGTTCCCGATGCCAGGCACTCGGGAGCATAACTAAGAGAGATATGATGCCCCTAAACCCAATTCTTCCTGTCGAAATCTTCGACGTTTGGGGCATCGATTTCATGGGACCCTTCCTCCCTTCATTTGGACATCAGCACATTCTCGTCACTGTTGATTACGTGTCCAAATGGGTTGAGGTGATTCCCTCTCGAACCAATGACCACAAGGTGGTCATTGATTTTGTCAAGAACATCTTTAGCAGGTTCGGGATTTTGAGGGTCATCATCAGTGATGGTGGCACTCATTTCACTAATGCCCAGTTTTGTAATTTGTTGGCTAAATACGGGGTTAATCACCAAATCTCCACACCTTACCATCCCCATATGAATGGACATGTTGAGATCTCCAATCGGGAGATCAAAAATATTATGCAGAAAACAGTTAGGCCTGATCGCAAAGACTAGACTCAAAATCTTGAGGACACTCTTTGGGCCTACCGTACAGCATATAAAATGCCCATCAGCATGTCTTCATTTTGTCTGGTGTATGGAAAGGCATGCCATTTACCCGTAGAGATTGAACATAGGGCATTCTGGGCAATCATGTAGTGCAATCTAGATCTGTGTTTAGCCAGGAAGACCAGGAAACTCTAACTATCTGAGTTGGAGGAGCTTAGAAATGATGCATATGAGAATGCCAAGATCTACAAGGCTCGAACCAAAGCTCTACATGACCAATTGATTTCCCGCAAGAGCTTTGAGTTGAACTAGAAGGTCTGGTTATTCGATTCTCGACTTAAGCTCTTTCTTGGCAAACTTAGGTCCAAATGGAGCAACCCATTCATTATCGACCAGATTTTTCCAAATTGAGCCGTTTAGATCTCTGACCCGAAGATGGGTAATTCATTCAAAGTTAATGGTCAATGTCTGAAACCTGTTATTGACCGTACTCTTCCAGAACCCATCTCAGACACGGTTGCTGTAGCCATGTTATGACTTCTTTGGCTAGACTTCATCTAACTGATGGCATTAAACTCAGCAATTGTACATATGACTCAGAGCTGACCCGAGCATCATATTCAGGTGATATCTTTTGTACTCTACCCTTCCTTTCAAGTCTATTTCTCTCAATGTGGACATTGCATCATCTAGGCATTGGGGGGTAGATTCTTTCTTGAATCATTTTGTCAGCTTTGTGAAATTCCTGTAAATTCTATTTCTCTTCTTTTATATACATAAAAAAAAAATTGAATTAGGATGGAATACTTGGATATTAGGACCTTTCAATCTTATGAGATATTACAATAGGATCTGAATAGTAAGACCCTTCAGGTCTTTGGGCTTAATCAGCCCGGGTAGCCACTAAAATGTGGATTTGCTTTTCGAGTCCTCACCAACCTGAAATCTATTTTAATTTGATTAAATAAGTTTGGGTGATAAGTACGCGACTTATCAACCCAACCTCTGATTTGAGGGAACATTAAGTCTAAAGCATCTACACACTATCTTTTCATTGACTTGTTGATCGGTGGTTTTAACGGAAATTGGGTAGCTAATGAACCTTCTAGGGTGATATGGCTGGCAAGTTATCGTGGGTAACAACCCATAGGTAGGTTGTCCAGAGCCTAGTCATTAGACCATTCTCTTCTTTTTGCCTTTAGGTAAATCTTAGACCAGGGAAGCCACCTACTTAAAAAAAAAGAAATGTCAAAAAGAAAAGAAAAAGAAAAGGAAAAGAAAAAGGAAAAAAAAAGAAAACAAAAGAAATAAGCCACACTTCGCCGCACGAGTATGGCTGGCAAGTTGTCGGTGGTAATAGCACATCGACCGATTGTCCAGAACCCAGCTCAAGAAATGCACTAAAAAAATTCCTAAAACACTTAGGAAGAAGCGGAGAAGTAGAATAAGCCAGAGTGATATACACTGAATTCACCTTTGTGTTGATCCTATAAAAATAAAAGTAGGGAGAAAGCTACCGGTCGTAAAGATACACCTTTAGGCAGAACTCTCTTTTTAAGGTCACCTAGAGGCGTAGAAACCCGAAGTCCGTTCTAATTGCCGATCAATGAGTCTATCACATTCATAATAAGATGCTTAGAACTTAGGGTTTTCATCAAATCTTGGGTGGGTTGAATGGCTGTAGAAAACCACTCTTTAACCCTAAACTCAAAAATCCAAAAAAATTAGAAAAGAAGAAAAAGAGAAAAAGAAAATTTTCTTTGAATAAGGAGAGGGCTTGAGGAGGTCTGCATTTTGGCAAATACCCAGGCTCTGTTGTGTCTTTGAAAGTTCAGATCCTGAGTAGAAACTTTCTTAATGCTGAAAATAACTTATACCCAAGTAATCCAACCAAATTCTTTTATAAATAGCATGTACTTTTGCTAAGGACTAGCAAAAGATAGGCATGCGGGTGATATGTGCATACATCTGATTAACCTAAAATGTCTATTAATGCATGTTCTTAGTGTCACATTAGCATTATATATTATAAATAGTGCATAACATGCATAATCATGCATTTAGATCAAGTTGTATAAATTGCATGGTAATTGTCTCCTTTATATTGTCAGGGATAGGGTGACTTTTTATCGGGGCCTCAGATCGAAGATCCAACCGTATGGATCTGATCAGAGCGACGATTGGAGTTCAACGACTCTAAGATCACCCTAATCGAACATCGGTAGCACCGGTTAGAGATCGAGGAACCCTAAAGATCAAGGGCCAAGATGGTGTTAATCCGCACCTTAGATGACAAATCTGACCACACGGATGGATTTGGATTGACGATCGCAGCCTAACAACATGAAAATTGATCCAATCCGACACCCATGGCACCGTCTACAATACTCAGAAAATGGATGGCCAAGATGGTGCCACATGGCGCCATCTCAGCCGCCTAACCAGCCCCAAGAACACGCCTCTACCTTTCATCTTCATCCGATCGATGATTCTCCACCGTTGGATGCTCATCCAACGGTTGGAAGCCTACGCACACAAAACAACTATGCGACACAAAGTCGCCCGCAGCGTGTTGGTCGAGCGCCTTCAGGAGAAGAGTGGGCGCGCGTTCGAGCCCACTATGCCTCAGATTGAAGAGCGGGCGAGGGTGCGCGCGAGCGAGCGAGGCCGCGTGATGAGGATTGGATGATGTTGAGCAAGCAATAGCTCCCACGCGCGATCAGACGTGCGGTGTTGACGCATGATCGCATGCGGATGCATGGCACAAGCATAGGTGATCTTTAGTCGTCTGATCTCTTGATTGGACGGCTGTGAGCATGCGGATGTGTGCGTGCGTTGAAGGATGTGGAGGCAAGGAGGCATGTGAGCGGCAGGCACGAAGGCCACTTTCAGGCCTTTAGTGATGGATTTATCCGTCACTAAAGGTCCTGAATTATTATTTTTCAAATTATAATGTCCAAAATGCCCCCACTCCTTGCAACTATAAAAGGAGAACCCCTCCATACAAATTTCACATCCCTTCCTTGTCTTCTCTCCCGCTCCAAAGCTCAAGAGAAGTTTCCCACACCCGAAATGCTCCTCAAGAGCTAAAATCAAATTTTCTCCTCCATTCCGGAAGCGGATCCCGCAACGACGACGACGTGCTGCCTCGTTCCCATTCCTCTTGCTTTGACCTCCTTCTTCCCGCTCCATTCCTCGTCTTCCAGGTGTTGTCTCTTCTGGCTCATCCTCCAAGCGATCGTCGAGGAGGATAACTTCGCTTTCCCATTCCTTTTTCTTGCTTTCTAGAGTAGAATTTTTCTACTTTCTAGTTGTAATAATTTTCCTACTTTCTAGTGTAGTTTCTCACTTTCTTAGTTCTACAAACATTTTGCAACTTCAAGTGGATGTTTTCTCTCTCTCTATCTCTCTCTTATTGTCCATAGTTATTTCATTTCATTGTGATTACTCCAATTTTTTAAACAAAAACACAAAAATAATATAATTGCGAATCTTGATCGACGTAGCCTCCATGAGTTCGACCCAAAATTTTTATTCCAGTATAAATTTTATTTGTTGAATTTGAGTTCTTCGCTATTCAAACTATAATGACAGGTTTTCAAAACCAACTCCGATAGCATAGTCCTACGATGTTCAACAGCCCTGGTCTTCTTTTATAGCTTTGATGAGGGGTAAAGAGATCATTTTAGCCCTTAAAATCGTGCAACAACTCTAGGCCAATTAGATCCGTCGATCGAGAGATCAATGCCTCTAATTTGGCCTCAAAAAACCCTCATTTGCACCTTCTACACTTGGATTTAAACTGGGCTTGACATGTGGCAGCCTCTCATGACTTGGATCTCCAACTGATAGTCCAGCTTGCTTGCTCCAACACCACTGCGCTTTTCTCTCTCCTCACGCGTGCTTGCACATTCAAATTGTGTGCCATTAACATTAGCCGTCCGATCACGAACTCACATGCCGCACCACCTTCGTTGAAGAGAGCACATGAGATCATGTGTAGTGCGCACGTTCGTTCTTGCATGCAGCCATGGAAGCCTCTGCTCACGGCACGCGTTCACATATGCACCACCGATTGAAGATCCCACGGTCAGATTATGCCTACACCTCACTGCCTTCTGATTTCACCTCCGAGGCAATTTTGAACGCACGTCTTGCCCTTCGAGATCCAGAGATTCCCGAAGGTGAAAAAGTAGGTCAACCTTTTGAACTATTGCTGAATCCATGGGCAGGCAAGAGACAACCTGGCAAACTGAAACATCTTAGTAGCCAGAGGAAAAGAAAGCAAACGCGATTCCCTCTTCAGTAGTAGCGGTGAGCGAAATGGGAGCAGCCTAAACCATGAAAATGGGGTTGTGCGAGAGTAATACAAGCGTTGTGCTACCAAGCGAAGCGGTGGAATGCTGCACCCTATATGGTGAGAGTCCAGTAGTCGAAAGCATCACTAGTTTACGCTCTAACCCAAGTAGCATGGGGAATGTGGAATCCTACGTGATGGTTTCTGACTAGTGAGATCTTCTTTCCGGACCGTCCGACCAATCTACCATGCCAAAACGTCAACACCTACTTGCGTGGCCGCTTCCCTTGATGAAATGAAAGGCTTCGACCATTCACCTAGTTAGCTGAATCACTCAAGTCAGAATTACCTTATAAGAACCCGCCTACTCCGCTGAACTTGTAAACTATGTAGGTTCCTGATATAGAGGTATATCTGCCTTAGAGGAAATGGGATATTTATTCTTTACCTCGAATGAAATGACTACTTCAATGGACTAGCATTACTACTTTAAAACTGGTCAGAATTCTTTGACTGACCTTACTACCCTTACGCAGTTTCACTATAAACCTCTTAGTGAATGGTGCACTTGATTCACCCCTAAGCTAAGCGGGAAAGAAGTCTTATCTACCTCACTCCCAACTGACTACACATAAGAAAGCCTATGCGTGTGTACGCGCATATGCGTATATCAAGTAGTATTATAAGTAATTAACTCGTTCCATTACGTTCCTCTCGTGCTGCCTGACTAGGGAATCACTCGTTTCACTTCATTACACAAGTTAATTACTGGTTCGTACGCTATTCAAATTCAACTTTACTTCATATTCGCTACACTCATATTTCAAATGAATTCAAATAACTGCTCACGCAAAGATGAATCCAACGATGGCGAACAGGGCTTGAGGACAAGCCCCTCTTCGTGCTGAGAACGACGCTCAATCGCCTATTGCATTCTATGGGTCGGGTTATTCTCCGAAGTGGGGGTTCGGAGAAAACCTCCATGGAATGCCTTACAGGCTCCTCCCAATATGCTAACCTTCCTTAAGGTTAGTATATTGGTCTCCTTCCTACAAAGCTAGCTATGGTTTATAGGAAACAAATGTGTGTACTTTTAAAAGTTTCTCATATATAAAGTATGAGTTAGAGGAGCTCTTAGAGTAAAATGAAATGTAAATACTATAAAAGTGATGAGAAAACTTAATACTAAGAGCTCCTCATTAGGTACTATAGCTAGCTTTATAGTATTGCTTTTTCCTCCCTTGGGGTCGTCCTTTGGGGGTTTGCGGGTGTGTTGTTTCTGTTTCTCTCCGATGTGCTACAAGTGTGGATTATCGTGCTTACCATTTCTCGCTTGGTTGCCCTTAGTTATTGGATGAAGATCCAACGAGTGAGGCTAGATCTTCCTTGATGAGTGTCGAGGGAATGGCAACATGGGCGCATGGTGGTTGTTGTATGATGATCCAATAACCCATAATGCGTGAGAAGAGTTCTTCAGAGATTGGGGATGCGGTGAGGGGCGAATGTGATGGCGCCACATGGCACCATTGTTGAAGCTACAAGTTACCACGCTATCGTATTTGGTTTTGAGAGAAACCTATCGTTGTAGTTTGAAAGTGAAGAACTCATGTTCAATAAATAAAATTTATACCAGAATAGAAATCCCAGGTCAAACTCAGGGAGGCAGACGTTTGATTAAAAATATGCGTTTGTTTTATTTGTCACGAAACAAAATAGCTGATTGAAAACTATTTAACAAATAATAAATAGAAGAGAGAGAGAATATTACAAATAAAAGAAAAAGGGATGTAGAATAAACATGGATTTCATTATCAAAAATTTGTTCGTTACACTACCCATTACAACTAGAAAGCGGAAAATGATTACACTAGAAAGCAGTAAATCTACTCTAGAAAGCAGTAAAAAGAATGGAGAGAGAGATATTCTCCTCGATGGTCGCTTGGAGGACGAGCCGAACGAGACAACGCCTGGAAGATGGGGAACGGAGCAGGAAGGAGGATGAAGCAGGAAGAACGAGAATAGGGCAGCACGTCGTCATTGTCGCAGGATCTACTTCCGAAATGGGGGTCAAAAATTTGACTTTATCTCTTGAGAAGCATCCCGAGTGTGGGACAAGCTTCTCTTGAACTTTGGAGAGGGAGAGAAGAGAAGGAAGGGACGAGAATTTCCTATGGAGGGGGTCTCCTTTTATAGTTGCAAGGAGTGAGGGCAATTTGATCTTTTTAAGTTGAAAATCTTTAATTCAGGACCTTTAGTGACAGATAAATCCATCGCTAAAGGTCCGAACGTGGGTGTAGTGGGCGGCATGCGCACGCCCGCTCGCCTCCTCTCTTTAAATGCATGCCCACGTTCTTCAAATTTCGATCGTTCGATCGTAAGATCGAATGGCTGAGATGCATCCCCGCCGTGCCTCCTCAGTACGTGCCTTTGTGTGAAATCCAGCATTCTCGCCGTGCGTCTAATGGCACGTGGGTGCGATCGGGCATGCACAATCACTCGATCATAATCATGTGCCCCTCGCGCCTGCTCGCCTGCACCCCCTCGCCTGCTCCTCGCGACTTGACCCCACACCTCTCCTTCTAGCAAGTGTGTTCGACCAAGGTGCTATAAGCACATTTGTGTCACACTCTTGAAACGTGCGTGTGCGCCTCGTAGCCATTGGATGAGCATCCAATGGCGGACAAATGGCGCTCAGATGAAGAAGAGAAGATGCGGCGGGTGCATGCAGCCGGTTGGACGGCTGAGATGGCACCACATGGTGCCATCTTGGCCATCCATCTTCTGGATGATATAGATGGTGCCATAATTGTCGGATTGAGTCGATTTTCACTCCGTTAGGCTATGATCATCGATCCGAATCCATCCGTGCAGTCGGATTTGTCGTCTGAAGTGTGGATTCACACCATCTTAGCCCTTGATCTTCTAGGGTTCCTCAGTCTCTATCTGATGCTACGGATATCCGATTAGGGCGATCTTGGAGTTGTTGAACTCCAATCGTCACCCTGATCAGATCCGTATGGTTGGATCTTCGATTCGCGGCTTCGATAAATAGTTGCCTTGTCCCTGAACATAAAAGGAGACAATTAACCTCCATTTTATTCAAACTAATCTAAATGCAAGATGATGCATGCTATGCAATATTTATAGTATGTAATGCAATTCTATGCTTAAGAACATGCATAAAAAATATTTTATGTAATATAAATGTATTTACATCACACCCATGTGCTTATCTTTTGCTAGTCCCTAGCAAAAACTATATGATATTATAAAAGAATTAGGTTGGATTATTTGGGCATGAGTTATTTTTAATAATTAAGAAAATGTTTACTTAGGATCTGAACTTTCAAAGACACAACAGTGCCCGTGTATCTGCTAAAATGTAGACCGCCTCAAGCCCTCGCCTTATTCAAATAAAAATTTCTTTTTCTCTTTTTCTTCTTTTCTAATTTTTTTGATTTTTGAGTTTAAGGTTTAAGAGTGGCTTTCTACGGCCATTCAACTCACCCAAGATTTAGTGAGAATCCTAAGTTTTAAGCATCTTATTGTGAATGTGATAGACTCGTTGATTGGCAATTAGAACAGACTTCGGATTTCGACGGCTCTAGGTGACCTTAAAAACAGAGTTCTACCTAAAAATGTATCTTTACAACCGGTAGCTTTCTCCCTACTTTTATTTTTATGAGGTCAATACAAGGGTGAATCCAATATATATCTCCCCAATTTATTCTACTTCTACGCTTCTTCTTAAGTGTTTTGGGAATTTTAAGTGCATTTCTTGAGATGGGTTCTGGACAACCGGTTGATGAGCTGTTACCACCGACAACTTGCCAGCCATACTCGTGCGACGAAGTGTGGCTTATTTCTTTTGTTTTCTTTTTCTTTTCTCCTTTTTTTTTCTTTTCTTTTTTACTTTTTCTTTTTTTTATTTAGTAGGTGGCTTCCCTGGTCAAAGATTTACCTAAAGGCAGTAAGAATAGAATGGTCCAGTGACTGGGCTCTGAATAACCTATCTATGGGTTGTTACCCACGATAACTTGCCAGCCATATCACCCTAGAAGGCTCAATGGCTACCCAATTTCTGTTAAAATCACCGAACAACGAGTCAGTAAAAAGATAGTGTGTAGATGCTTTAAACTTAAAGTTCCCTCAAATTAGAGGGTGGGTTGATAAGTCGTGTACTTATCATCCAAACTTATTTAATCAAATTACACTAGAATTCAAGATGGCAAGGACTCGAAAAATAAATCCACATTTTGGTGGATACACGGGCTGATTAAGTTCAAAGGCCTGAAGGGTCTTTGTGTTCAGATCCTAATGTAATATTTCTAAAGATTGAAAAGTCCTAATGTCCAAGTATTCCTTCCTAACTCAAATTTTTTTTTCTTTAACTAAATAAAAGAAAATTAAACGAATCTATGGTGCTGATGAAATAATTCAGCGATGAATATCCACCCCCCCATGCCTATCTAATGCAATGTCCTCATTGTATTAAAAAGACATAAAATAGAGTGGAATAGAGTAGAAAGCACTTGGATTACGTGAATGTTGGGTCCGCTCTGAGATAAAGAAAAACTGCGTATATGTTGAATTTAGTGCCTCAACTTGGCACAATATACAAAGAAGAGAAATAAAGAATTCACAGGTGTAGGTCCGAATTAGAATAAAAAGAAGAAACCTCTGACCTGCCAGCAAATGTCCACAAATGTGGACTAGATTGTGGTGCAGACCCATACCCCATAATCGAGAATATCTAAGGTTCTGGATAAAAATTAGCTAAAACCTAAAATCAATATGCAAGCGGGGTCGAACCAACGATTTATGAGGATGCAACCCAAGACTAAATAATTGGGTAGCAGAGAATTCGATATCAAAAGGATAATCAATGAATGTATGCTTGGGTTGAACATCCTAAGAACAAATGTCGTAAGGTTCTTGGTTTGATGGTTTCAGATGAATTGGTACCCTTAGACTCAGTCTTCTACTTCCTCCAGAGTTTGCTTCCCAAATCAGAATTTCCCAGCTTCTGTTCTCCTCATTCAGAATGTCAAGTTTCGAGACTTCCTGCATATTAATCACCCCGTCTGAAATTTCCAAGTCTAAAAGATGTGGCTGAATCAGAATTGACTTGGGTCTAGTTATCTCAAAAATAGAATCGTCAGTAAGCTCAATGGGGTGTAACTGACAATTAGGGCATTGGATTGAATCCTCCAGAAAATGTGATCCTGGATCCGTCATGTGAGCCCCAATGAGTTCAATTTCCTCAGTTATTAGGCTTTCAAATGATATATCAGATTCCTTAGGCCCAATCGTCTCACAGAAATCGTGTTCTGTAAACTCACGTGAGACTTCGCAAACTGAATTTTCACCATCAGAATCAAAGAAATCAAAGTCCGCATTAATGTATGTCCCAAAATCATCTGTCACTTTCTGATCCATGGAGACATATGTTTCCTCGTACCCCGACTCAGGGATCTCAGGTGAAGAAATCGGATTATCCTTAATTGGTTGCTTTAAGTCAATCTGGTCAGCCTTGTAACACGTGTCCCCCCCAATAGATGCTTGAGCGGGTTCTGACATTGGCTCTCCTGAGTGGAGTTCATCCTGGTAATCATCCCACGATTGAACTAAAGCAACCCCAAATCTCATCCTCAATTTTGCTAACTTCCCAAGTAGAAACTAACCTGGGTTCTTATCCCTAACATCTTGGAGCCAATCCAACAAATATTTGTTAAAATCACCAATCATTTCAATCAGGGGCTCCAGTCTTTTAATGAAAGGTATTGGCTGAACTTCTAAAGATTGCATGGTATTCCTCAAATTAGCCAAAACCTTATCTCGAACCTGGTTAACCTGAACCAAATGACTTGGTTCACGGTTAGGCAGGTTTGGGATCAGAGTAGAGAAGTTAACGAATTGAGATTCGTTATACCCTTCCTGATAATAGGTCATTTCGGATAGTTCAAAAGGTGGTGATGACCTAAAGGCAATGTAATCAGAGGATGGGTAAGGATCAGTGTATCCTCCTTGATTGTAGATCGTATTAGGTTGTCCATGAAAGGGTGGTGATCTATAATTGATGTGGCTCTGAGAAGGATAGAAATCACAATTATGGTGTTTAGGGTTAGACCCTAAACACGGAGGTTCGGAACTGTATCCCCAATTCGAGTTATCCCAACTAACTAATGGTTGATTGCAGTATGAGTCGAGATAATCGTCATGTTGAGGATAACTCATAACAGGAGGAAAAGAGCTGGAATGAGTATAAAATGTGGAAGGATTCATGATAGACAGGAGGATGAAAGGTGCCCTGCAATACAAGCAATCAAACCTGTCCTTAAGTGGCCTAGCCTAAAGACTTACAGACTCCCAAAACCCGTCTTGAGGTAAAGAAATGATTTGATCTACTTTTATCTATTCAATCCAACTAGTTAGAAAGGGGGACTAGGGAGAAGGTTCTTCCTTCGGCTTGTGCCTCCGGTTCCTAGTGTACCCTCTGATGAGTGGCTACTCATCATAGCTAAAAGGCCAAAATTAAGCTAGATACTAAGCAAAACAATATCAAATTAACACATAAAAAGGGTTAAGTGTGGGAATTAAAGAAAAGACCTAAAACTTTTAATATGTGTTAAAATCTCCTAATTAGGTCACAAAAATGAGATATTCTGAAAACTAAAGAACAAATGATGATCCATGCATCAATTGAACACATAAACAAGTTTGAAAAGACAAATCAGAAGTAAAATCAATGTCTTAAATGTTCAATTAAGCACATGTAAAAATTTGAAAGCAATTGGACATCATTTAGGCTTAGAAATAAATAGATTACAATGAGGTCCTTCATGCATTACATTTCTACCCTTCAAAACTCCTTCTTGGACCTTTTTGCAAGCCGCAGGGACCCTTCTGTATGACTGCAGGGCCCTTCCAGCTATAGTTCTTCTCACTTTTGGACCTGCACGCTATTCTTCTACCCCTTCGTTTAAGGGTCTTCCTGCAAAATTTTCCTTTATTTCAACGAGAAGCTGAGTTCTTCACGCGCACTGTAGCGCGCGAAGAACACAGCCATTCTCGACCATCCATCGCACTTTTGATCTCGATCTGCGGCTGGATTCAAATGGAACCTTCGCGCGATTCGGTGCGTGCGTTCACCTCTCTTCCCAGATCTCATCTGACGGTCAGATTTCTCTCTTGACTCGCCGCGCGCTCTACCCATCTCATCCTCACCGAAGGCCTGATTCTGATTAACCTCACCCTTGCGGTGATCTCAGTCACTGAGCTGCTATTTAAGCACCTCAGTGGTGTCGCGCGCGAAGGATCGCTCCCTCCTACATCTCTTAGCGATCAATTCTTCCACTCCAGTCTCTCCTCCTCATCTAGACCCTGATTTCACAGCCACCGGCTGTGGAATCATCGCCTGCTCTCGACCCTCCTCGTCGCTAAGGACCTCGTAGCACCTGAGGACGACCCTGGAGTCTCACTAGCAGACTCTTCCCTCCGCTGGAGTCACCCTCCTCCTTTCTTCCTCCTTAGCCGCCGGCTAAGGACCCATAGGTCCCATTCTTCCTTTTAGTTTAGTTTCTAATTCTGCACAAGTAGTGTTAGATTTAGTTTGCAGTAGTTTAGAATAGATTTAGTTTTAATTGTTAGTGTTTAATGTTAGCTGTAGTTAGATTAGTCTTAGGAGTAGAATTAGTATTAGATCCCCTCCCTCACCTCCTCTGATCAGTCCAGATCAGAGGGGAAGAATCATCTGCTCATTAATCAATTTATCTCCCTCTTCATGTTTTGTTTTTCCACCATCCAATTCTGATTTATGTTCCTTTTAACGACGAATCTTTCATCTGTCACCCACACATCCGGACCCAATTCCAGATCTGATGGTGTACTGCCTCAGATCTGAAATTGGCGTCACAAGCACCATTTGGGGCTTCTCACTCACCCCATTTGTGTTCACAAAAGCCCCTTTTATTTTAGATTGATTGCCTCAGTTTGTCAGATTCACTTTAACATGGGTTTTGAAGAGATTTTGCTTTCTGAAATGTCTTGACAGATCTGAAAAATTGAAGGGATTTTGGTTTTCCTTGAGGGCAAGGATTCTGAGAAGTTCTCTGGTGACAGAGAACAAATCAGAAGAGCCTTTCATGAATTTGCTTCTGCCTTGATCTGAATGCATTCGCTAGCTTTTATAAATTCCTTTAATGCATTCTTTTTCTGATTTGTCATTTCAGAACTGCCATACACCACCTGTTTGATAATTATTTTTGTATGGTGATTCTCTAACCTAAGGAGTTTTCCATACTCCTTAAGGTTGCAAGAAACTGGGATTGTATGATTTTGGTTTTAATTGATTGAGTTAAGTCTTCCTTCATGCTGTCTATGGCATTAGGAAGACTAACTCAATGCCATTTGTGTTTTGATCTGAAATGATGCTTTTGATAAGGGCTTTTCCTTGTGGGTATTTGAACTGAATTCTTATGTGATTTTCGTGAGATTTATACCCTTATCAGATTTGGATTTCAACTCTTTAATTTTTAGTTTGTTCTGAATTTTCTCTTATTCCCAGTTATACAGTAAAATGCTGCAAATTGCAGCTACATTCCCCTCTTCTCTAAATTCTCCTCTTCTCTAAATTCCCCTCTCATCTGTGAATACTTTCCCCCTCTTCAAATGGACTAACTGCAGCAGCAGTTAGCCCATTTGACAGTGGCTTAAGCCACTGACACTGTTAAAACACCCAGAACAGCTAGTTTAACTTAAATAAAATAGAAATAAATTCGTAAATATACAATAAAAATATGTATAAAATACTTAAGTATGTAAATTGAATCTGTATAAGGTCAATTAGACCATTTACTAACTATTTTATAAGTAATTAACTATTTAATCACCTAAATCAACCTGTACAATCAGCCTAGTTTAGCGAATTTATTTGTATAGTAAACATATTTAAAATTCAAAATTAATTAATCAATTATGTAGTATTATGTAAATACTTTATTAACCATATTTTATTTTATTTTATTTAATAATTTATGGCCCCCAAATCAAGGGCCAAAAGCCCGAACAGACGCAGCTGCGCCTGATTTCCAGCACACGATGTGGCGCTGGAATAGCACCACATCGTGTGCTGCAAGTCAAGCGCAGCCACATAAATGTAATTTGTGTTTCTTATAGGCCAGTCGTCACGGGCGTCGGGCTCCCGAAACACTGCCTTTGAACATCTGACCCGATTACCCATTGAGCTCTGGTCTGAGTGCTCTGTCTGATTTGCGATAAATATGTGACGTGTGTGTGTGGCCGGGGGCCCGAGCGTGTGCGAGCATATGGCGTTGGGCTGAGGCCTGGCGCTGAGATTAAAGACATAATTAAGCCACCTAATATGAGATTAGGGCGTGCTTAGTAGAGGTCTGGTCCCACCCTTAGGGTGCTGTGTATCCCTCGAAAAGCGTGCCCGCAAACTAAACACGTTTTAAACTAATGACATTAGCCTAATCCCCTCCCCACCGCAGCCTCTGAAATATGCTAAGACAGAAGAGTTAACAAAGAGAAGAACAAAGAGTTAACACGAGAAAAAAAAAAAAAGAAAAGAGTACAAGAACAATAGAGAAAAGAACAAGAGTAATAAAAAGAGAAAGAAGAAGATGAATACTTAGAAGAAAACCGAAATATGAACACAAGAAGAACAGGAGTTAAGAATACAAAGAACAGAGACTTAATGAAGAAAGAAAGAGAAACCAAGAAAAAGAATAAGTAGTATACATACGTATAAGTAAATCTATATAATTACTAACAGAATAAAGTGACACTATAAACGTCGCTAAAGATCTCAGTTTTGCCTCTTTAGGTTGTATATAGTGTTTTCTGAGATTTAGCGACGCTTATATCTGTCACTGAAACTGCTGTATATGTTACTATACATAACAGGCTAATAAGTTAAATTTCTACACCATTGCATTCTAATGTATTATATACTATTATGATAGTACTAATAGGATAACTTGTAAATACATAGTTTAGAGTATAATAATAGATTGTTTGATGCTTGTTCATAGTTAGTATTTTTGCAAGCATTTCTTAGTGATTAGGTAAATAAAACACACATTCATTCATTCTTTAATAAAATGTAAAGTTTCTTTTTTGAATAAGAAGACAATTTTGAGATAATCAAAGAGTGACCGAATTAAATTCAATAAATTGCCTCCCAGTGAACGACCTGGAACAAAACCAGAAAAAATTAGATAAATAAGCAAATGATAATAATGGTTGTAATGACTGGAACTCACCCATACTCACCACTATACGACATCCTTAATGTTATATTATACACCCTGTACTACAACGACATAATCAACAATTATTACCAACAAACATTTCAACAACCACCACCATCATAATTTTGGCGCCGCTGCCGGGGAGGCAACGCTCTTTGCACCAAAATTTTCTTTTCATTCTTTTGTATATAGAAATTCTTCATTCATTCATTATAATTGCTTTTATTTTCCATTGAATTAATTGTGTATACATTCCTTTATTCTTTTACTAATCATTTGTTTTTTTTCCATAGCACTTGAGGAGGAGTGTCGTCTTCATGGTGGAGTCACTGCGCTCCAGATCCGTCTTCCTGGTGGAGTTTTGCCTCGAAGTCGCTGTAGGATTTTAGTATTAGTTTTAGTATAGATAGTTTTAGGTTTATTGATTAGGAGCAATTGTTAGTCATAAGTTGTGAGAGCTTGTTCTCACACAATTTTTGTAATAATTCTGGACTATCTGGACTTTATTTCTTTATCTTCTTAATTTCTTTCCTTACTTTTGATTTGCATATAAAATTTTTCAGAAAAAATCAAAAAGACCTCATACTTATCTAGCAGCAGCATAACCTCAGGCATCCATTTTTAGGATTGCATTTCATTCCTGCTAGATTTTAATTCAAGTCAAATCTGCATTAGAAGATTGCTGGAGTCAGGTACGCATTTCTTACCTAACTCTAACTCCTGCCATATTTGCATTTGACTTAAAATTAAAGAAGACCACTACTTGTTCTGAATTTAGTAAAAAGTGAAATGAGCAGCATAGAAAACATATTTTAATCACTTTAATTAAATCAAAAAGGAGATAGCAAAATTGGGTGAAACCATGTTTGAGATTTTAATCGCCTTGTGTTGAATGTTATCGTGCACACAGCACGATCACTTAAGGCCACAATACACGGGTTTCTACCTCATCTTTCTGCAACCACAGGATCTGGATTCGCACGCTCAGTCTTATCCAGATTCCCAGTGGATTCTAGAGGTCTGCACTTCGCTAGGTTTATCTTAGGATACGTACAATTGCTTGAAACAATTGTTTGCGTATAACATACTTTGCGTAGCAGCCTCTAGGAAAAATTTTCTCCGATTCATTTCGATTGATTGGTCTTCTTGAATTGAGATTTTATTGGGATTCTTCTGTTTTATTGTGAACGTTAAAATTTTTTTCCCATTGAGTTGGATCGAATTAGAGTAAACGGGATTTCAAAAAATCAACTCAATGGAAGGTAGGAGATCCCAAAACCCAGAACTTGTACTCCCCTTGGGTACTGCTACCCAAGCTACTGCATCATCTTCTTTGCCTTCCACTTCTAATCCCTTACCTCCTGAGTCTCAAAATACTTTCCACAATCCCCCTCGCCAAGAGGATGATCTTGATTCTTCACACTTTGAGGATTTTGAAGAACTTCCTCCAGACTTAGTTGCACATCCTCTACCACAGCAACCACCTATCCCTAGGTTCCAACCTCCACCTTATCCTAATCATCCTAATCCACCCCCGGAGAGAGGACCTATGCCTCATCTTCAGCACCTTTTCGATACACAACTACAAATGAATACCTTAACCCAACAGGTGCAACAGCTTGCTCAAGCTGTAAATCTATTAGCTAACCCCCAACCACAACCACTTCAACCTAGAAATCCTCAGGCACCACCCCAACCCCGTAGACCTCAACTACGAGATTATTATAATCCCGCAGTTGCCCAACCAATGCCTGTGGTACGTTATCCCAATGGGGGTCGTGCTGCTGAACTGAAGCCGAACATTATAGCACTCATTCCTCACTTCCATGGACTTGCTTCTGAGGACCCTCTTCAGCATTTAGAGGAGCTGAAGAATCTTGCCCAAACTTTGGGTCTGCAAGGACATGATCAGCACACGCTTTTGATGAAAATGTTCTCCTTTTCATTAAAAGATAAGGCAGCCTTTTGGTTTAGAACACTTGCACGGACTACACCTATAGATTCCTGGGCTTCTTTAGAACACGAGTTCTTAAAGAAGTACTTTCCTGTAGGCCGCACTAATGCCTTAAGGCGTGCCATCACCACCTTCACCTCGAATTTAGGAGAACCTATGCACGAGGCTTGGGAGAGATTCCATGAGCTTTTGAGAAAATGTCCCCACCATGGTGTCCCACGCTGGCAACAGGTTCAGATCTTCTACCACGGGCTCCATGATGACACACGGAATTTTGTAGATGCCGCTTGTGGGGGCAATTTCCTGTGTCGGGACGAGGACTCAGCCTTTGAGCTCTTTGAAGGCATGGCCGAAAACTCTATTAACAATGCTTCAATGAGCGTGTTTAATAGAAAGTCCTCACATTCCCACTCACACACGGGGGTACATGAAGCCCAATCCAGTAGCAAAGACTTAGAGATAGTGGCTAGTCAACTGGATAAAGTGGGCTTAATCGAGAAGAAAGTAGATGAAGTATGGAAATTTCTCTCAAAACACCCATCTTCTTCTTCTCAGTCACCAGCACAAAACACTTCTTCTCAGTTTCCCACAGGGAGGGAAACTGTGAATAACCTTTCTGTGACACAAACTGCATTACCGGATTTTCCATTTCCATATCCTTCACCGGTTGGAGGAACCTTTGTTCCTCCCTTCACTGACTTCCCTGCACCTTCTGGAGCTTCGGAGGAGCTTCATGCCATTCACAATGATCCTTTCACACAAACCTATAACCCTGGATGGCGTAATCATCCAAATTTCTCGTGGTCGGGAAATTCACAAAGACCTCCTTTTCAACAACCTTCTGCACCACCATTGCACAACCCGATCCGAGCACCACCTCCACAATCACACGGATATCCACCGCGTACCTACCAGCAACCCCAACCCAGGCCCACCCAATACTCTCAATCTGGGCCTACACGAGATGACCAGTTGGGGTCTATCATGAAAGCTCTTGCTGATATGCAACAACAGAATATTGCTATGCAGCAGAGACAGGACGCGGCCTTAGCTGAGATGAGAGCCCAGCTATCACACTTGACGGAGTCCCGTCAACCACATTCACTCCCATCCCAAGCACAACCCAACCCTAGGAACATACCTGCTCAAAGGTATGTCCAACCTAGACCAACACTGCAAAACCAAACACATGACATTTCACAAGCAGTGCACAACACTGAATTCTTCACTGACTCAAATTCTTCTCTTGCACAAACGCAACCACCTCTGCTACCTAACAATGATTTACCATCTACCTCTAGAGCTGAACTAAATGCCATAGTCACTAGGAGTGGTAAATGCACACTAGATGCACCTCTTCCAACACCTACCACTTCTAGTTCTGCTCCTCCACTTCCTACTTCTCCTCTACCTAAAACTGAACCTCTCACAACTCCAGTACCTTTTCCTGAAGCTTTAAAGAAGAAGGAGAAAGGAAAGAAAAAGACCTGTGTGGCACCTGAGGATGATTTGCTTAAGCTCTTTGAGCAAGTCCACATAAACATCCCCTTGTTGGATGCAATCCGCCACATCCCTCTTTACGCTAAGTTTTTAAAAGACCTATGTACACCTAAGCGTAAAGCAAGAATTCAAAAAGGGAGTAGTCCAATCATTCTCTCGGAACAAGCTAGTTCCATCATCTCTAGTACCCTCCCAACTAAGATGAAAGACCCAGGCACCCCTCTCTTATCCTGCATGATTGGTAACACCACATTCAATAGAGCACTACTTGACCTAGGTGCTTCCATCAATCTTATCCCAACCTCTCTACTGACACATTTTGAGGTTGGCAATTTGAAGCCAACCAAGGTGTCCCTGCAATTAGCTGACAGATCAGTTAAGACACCTCAGGGAGTGTTGGAAGATGTCATAGTGCGGGTCAAGGATTTTTACTTCCCTGTAGACTTTATAGTCCTTGACATGGAAGTACCTGAAGATATCCAGAATACACCTATCATTTTAGGAAGACCTTTCTTGGCTACGGCCAAGGCAAACATCAATTGTGAGGAGGGCCTTATAGAATTAAAGTTTGGAGATCAGAAAATAAAAATTGATATTTTTCAGGCCCAAAGAGGACCGACCTGTAGTTTAATTGAAGAAATCTTCTCCCTGGATTCATTGGATCAATTGGTTGAGGACACCTTGATCAATTCATTAAATTTAGAACCTCAACACTCTTTGGACTCTGACGTGACTTCCACTGAGATACCAAATTTAGAGACTGAGGACCTTCCTCCCATTCCATTAGTATCTCTAGGATCTCCTGAAACTTTCACACCTGCTCCTTCTGATCCTGTGCCTGTTGAACTCAAACCTCTTCCTGACTCTCTCAAATATGTTTTCTTAGGACCTGATCAGACCTATCCGGTGATTATTAACTCTTCCCTTTCTTCTGATCAAGAGTCACGACTCTTATCTGTCCTAAGAGCACATAGGCAGGCTATAGGATGGAGCCTTTCTGACCTTACTGGCATCAGTCCTTCTTATTGCACACATAGGATTTTCACTGAAGAAGGATCTAGACCTACTAGACAGCCCCAGCGTAGATTAAACCCTACATTACAAGAGGTGATAAAAAGTGAAATGATTAAATGGCTGGACAATGGAATTATCTACCCAATTTCTGACAGTAGATGGGTAAGTCCTGTTCAGGTTGTGCCAAAAAAGGCTGGACTTACCATCATCACCACTGATTCTGGAGAAGTCATCCCTACACGCATTGCTAGTTCGTGGCGAGTATGTATAGATTACCGAAAACTCAACCAAGCCACGAAGAAAGATCATTTCCCTTTGCCCTTCATTGATGAAATACTGGAAAGAGTGGCAGGGAATAGATTTTTCTGCTTTTTGGATGGCTATTCAGGATATAATCAGGTGGCAATTCACCCCGATGATCAGGAGAAAACAACATTCACCTGCACCTACGGAACCTTTGCATTCCGTAGGATGCCTTTTGGATTGTGCAACGCACCTGCTACATTCCAGCGGTGTATGTTTGCAATCTTTTCTGACTTAGTAGGCGATTGTTTAGAAGTCTTCATGGATGACTTCTCGGTCTTCGGGAGCACATTTGATGCATGTCTAGACCACCTGACCAAGGTCCTGCAAAGATGCATTAATGTGAATCTGGTACTTTCCTGGGAGAAATCTCATTTCATGGTAACTGAAGGACTTGTATTAGGTCACCTTATTTCTGAGAGAGGAATTGAGGTTGACCGCGCGAAGGTAAAGTTGATTTCTGATTTACCACTACCTTCGTCGGTTAAGCAAATTCGATCTTTCCTCGGGCATGTTGGTTTTTATCGCCGCTTTATAGCGGATTTCTCGAAAATAGCCCGACCTCTCACTACTCTCCTCTCTAAAGACGTAGACTTCCAGATCTCTGACGATTGTGTTCGTGCCTATACGACACTTCGTGATCTGATTACCAAGGCACCCATACTGCAACCCCCGAATTGGTCTCACCCTTTTGAGATCATGTGTGATGCCTCTAATTATGCAGTAGGAGCTGTCCTTGGTCAAAAATTGGACGGGAAACCCACAGTCATCTATTACGCTAGCAAGACCTTAGATGAAGCTCAGAGGAATTACACCGTCACGGAAAAGGAATTGCTAGCTGTAGTATATGCACTGGAAAAAATTCAGACCTTATCTTTTAGGTTCCCACATTATAGTCTACACTGACCACACGGCAATACGATATCTTCTCGCCAAGAAGGACGCGAAATCTCGTCTGATTAGATGGATCCTACTTTTACAGGAATTTGATTTAGAGATTCGTGATAAGGCTGGAAAGCAGAATGTGGTAGCTGACCACTTATCCCGCCTTCCTTCTGAAGCGATTTCTCCTTCTTTACCCATCTCTGACCACTTCCCTGACGAGCAATTACTGGTCATTCATTCTGATCTTCCCTGGTATGCTGACATTGTCAACTACCTGGCTTCTGGACTCATCCCCACTAATTGGGTCCGACATCAAAAAGACAGACTTAGATCCGAGGCCAAGCACTATTACTGGGAAGAACCTTGGCTTTTCAAGCATTGTAAAGACCAGATCTTTAGGAAGTGCGTCCCTGATAAGGAGATTAGAAGCATCTTATCATTCTGCCACGACCAGGCGTGCGGCGGTCACTTCTCTGGCAAAAAGACCGCTGCAAAGATTTTGCAGAGTGGTTTCTATTGGCCCACAATCTTCAAGGATGCACACGAATATAGCAGGGCATGTTCACGCTGTCAGTCTCTTGGTAGTATTGGCCGCCGAGACATGATGCCCTTGAATCCGATCATGGAGTGCGAAATCTTTGACATTTGGGGCATTGACTTCATGGGACCTTTTCCTAAATCTTATGGCTTCGAGTACATATTGTTGGCAGTTGAGTATGTTTCAAAATGGATTGAAGCCATCCCCTCAAGGACTAATGATCATAGAGTTGTGACACAATTTGTTCAAGATTTCATCTTCTCTAGATTCGGGGTACCTAAAGCCATCATTAGTGATGGAGGGTCTCATTTTAGAAACACACATTTTCAGTCCCTACTGCAAAAGTATGGGGTGTCACATAGGATTGCTACATCTTATCACCCTCAAACCAATGGACTTGCTGAATTATCTAATCGGGAGATCAAAAAGATTTTACAGACTACCATCCGACCTGATAGAAAGGATTGGTCTTCCCGCCTTTCTGATGCGTTGTGGGCATATAGGACAGCCCACAAAACCCCTTTAGGCATGTCTCCTTTTAGACTTGTGTACGGGAAACACTGTCATCTTCCTGTCGAATTAGAGCACAAAGCCTATTGGGCCATCAGAAAGTGTAACTTAGACTTAGAGAAGGCCGGTGATCTTAGGAAATTACAAATGTCTGAGCTCGATGAATTAAGGAATGAATCTTATGAAAGCTCAAGGATGTATAAGGACAAACTTAAGGCCTTCAATGACCGTCACATTCTTAGGAAATCTTTTCACCCTGGTAAAAAAGTCCTTCTCTTCGACTCTAGACTGAAACTCTCTCCTGGGAAGTTAAGATCAAAATGGATTGGACCTTTCAAAATCTTGAGATTATTTGATAATGGAGCCGTTGAGATCACTGAACTTGACAAATCTGAACCCTTTATTGTTAATGGACAAAGACTGAAACCTTTCATTGAGCCGCATGATCTCAGACTTGTCAATTCCACCATTTCGCTCCTACATTTTGAGCTACCAACCAAGTTTTCGCCTAGCTGAAGGCGTTAAACTTAGCAAACACATACCCTTGTATATAGCTGTTTTACACCTTTCTTACTCTTGCCTTTATTTGCATATAGTGTCTACCCTTGCATTCTGAGCATACATTCATTGACACACATGTCATGCATTTCACTTCCTAGCCCGACTGTTCACTCTGATCCTAGATCAGACTTAAAATCGTCCGCACAGAGATTGTATCTCCTCATTCCGACTTTCTTCCATCACCCAGTCTAGGATAGTGAAAAGCAGAGCATGCATTTGCATCCACCCTTTCATTCAATGAGGACATTGAAACATTTAAGCATGGGGGGGTGTAAATGGTAAACCATTTAAACCAAAATGCAATTGTAGACACAACTATAGTACATATAGTATTATCAAAAAATTATATACTTCAAAAAAAAATTGAAAAATTTTGAAAAAAATTTTTTGAAAAAAATTTACAAAGCTAAAAATACCAAAAAATAACAAATCAAGAAAAATTCCAAAAATACAATAAGGGACATGTACTTCATTATCAAAGGAGGATATTCATTTCAAGAGAGGAGGGAGAAAAAGAAAAAAGAAAAAATAAGTGATCTTATAGCTGAAAACAAAAAAAAAAATTAAAATAGAATAAGTGTCTATGGACATTCAACCGTTACTGGTTTGACCTGCCGGGCCATAGGAGCTTGAAAAAAGCTTAGGCGTAATACACTTTGAGCCTTGACAAGATAGACCACAGTCTCTCCTAACTTTAGGACAATTCTTGTACCTGAGTCACCAGTACAGGATTCGTTGGTTTGCTTTGACTTAGGAGTCTAAGTAACCTTGGCTTACACTACACAATGTCAGGAAAGACCACTTGAACCTAAACCTCAACCCTTGTGTTCATTAGGGAAGGTGGAGTCCTTACCTGTGCGTGCAGGTAGACTCTTTGTCCTAATCTTTAGTTTTGTGTCTAGGAGAAGCTCTTTCCACAAAAGAAATCCACCCACCAAATACAGTGCGCTCTACCAAATAAGTTTTGGAGACAAAAAAAAAAAAAAAAAAAAAAATCTTCTCTGAGCCACAAATACAATAAGGGTTGGGTTTGAATACCATCAATTTTTTAGAGTCATCCGAAAACATGAGCTGAAGTTAGGACCAACCTGGACTTAAAAAGAAGTGAAACCCCGGGATTGAGCTTTAGAATTCGCCTGGTTAGTCCTGACTTATCACAAAGCACAGCCATAACTTCGTAGTATTCTGAGTCTCTGTAAAACCTCCTGAGTCCTAGAATTCGACTTAAGGTTTAAATATCAAGAGTCCTTGTTGGTTGAGAGATGGTCTATGTCATTTAAGCCTCGAGTTCTGGTAGGTTATCCTCAGTAACCAGGTTCTCACAATGTCCAAAAACACAGTTGGTATTGGAAAACGTTTCAGCTTAAAAGATCATCATCATAAACACTTAAAAATTTTTGAAAGAAGAAAAAGATATCTTTACACACTTACCTTGCCGATACTTAAATTGCCTTACACTTCAACAGATTGTTTGCTAAGGGACTAGCAAAAGTAAGCATGGGGGTATGATGAGTGGCTACTCATCATAGCTAAAAGGTCGAAATTAAGCTAGATACTAAGCAAAACAATATCAAATTAACACATAAAAAGGGTTAAGTGTGGGAATTAAAGAAAAGACCTAAAACTTTTAATATGTGTTAAAATCTCCTAATTAGGTCACAAAAATGAGATATTCTGAAAACTAAAGAACAAATGATGATCCATGCATCAATTGAACACATAAACAAGTTTGAAAAGACAAATCAGAAGTAAAATCAATGTCTTAAATGTTCAATTAAGCACATGTAAAAAATTTGAAAGCAATTGGACATCATTTAGGCTTAGAAATAAATAGATTACAATGAGGTCCTTCATGCATTACATTTCTACCCTTCAAAACTCCTTCTTGGACCTTTTTGCAAGCCGCAGGGACCCTTCTGTATGACTGCAGGGCCCTTCCAGCTATAGTTCTTCTCACTTTTGGACCTGCACGCTATTCTTCTACCCCTTCGTTTAAGGGTCTTCCTGCAAAATTTTCCTTTATTTCAACGAGAAGCTGAGTTCTTCACGCGCACTGTAGCACGCGAAGAACACAGCCATTCTCGACCATCCATCGCACTTTTGATCTCGATCTGCGGCTGGATTCAAATGGAACCTTCGCGCGATTCGGTGCGTGCGTTCACCTCTCTTCCCAGATCTCATCTGACGGTCAGATTTCTCTCTTGACTCGCCGCGCGCTCTACCCATCTCATCCTCACCGCCGGCCTGATTCTGATTAACCTCACCCTTGCGGTGATCTCAGTCACTGAGCTGCTATTTAAGCACCTCAGTGGTGTCGCGCGCGAAGGATCGCTCCCTCCTACATCTCTTAGCGATCAATTCTTCCACTCCAGTCTCTCCTCCTCATCTAGACCCTGATTTCACAGCCACCGGCTGTGGAATCATCGCCTGCTCTCGACCCTCCTCGTCGCTAAGGACCTCGTAGCACCTGAGGACGACCCTGGAGTCTCACTAGCAGACTCTTCCCTCCGCTGGAGTCACCCTCCTCCTTTCTTCCTCCTTAGCCGCCGGCTAAGGACCCATAGGTCCCATTCTTCCTTTTAGTTTAGTTTCTAATTCTGCACAAGTAGTGTTAGATTTAGTTTGCAGTAGTTTAGAATAGATTTAGTTTTAATTGTTAGTGTTTAATGTTAGCTGTAGTTAGATTAGTCTTAGGAGTAGAATTAGTATTAGATCCCCTCCCTCACCTCCTCTGATCAGT
Organism: Thalassia testudinum; assembly: GCA_037157565.1. NCBI lineage: Eukaryota > Viridiplantae > Streptophyta > Magnoliopsida > Alismatales > Hydrocharitaceae > Thalassia > Thalassia testudinum. Next base: position 201,119,472 of record JAZHRO010000031.1, read on the forward strand.
CCAGATCAGAGGGGAAGAATCATCTGCTCATTAATCAATTTATCTCCCTCTTCATGTTTTGTTTTTCCACCATCCAATTCTGATTTATGTTCCTTTTAACGACGAATCTTTCATCTGTCACCCACACATCCGGACCCAATTCCAGATCTGATGGTGTACTGCCTCAGATCTGAAATTGGCGTCACAAGCACCATTTGGGGCTTCTCACTCACCCCATTTGTGTTCACAAAAGCCCCTTTTATTTTAGATTGATTGCCTCAGTTTGTCAGATTCACTTTAACATGGGTTTTGAAGAGATTTTGCTTTCTGAAATGTCTTGACAGATCTGACAAATTGAAGGGATTTTGGTTTTCCTTGAGGGCAAGGATTCTGAGAAGTTCTCTGGTGACAGAGAACAAATCAGAAGAGCCTTTCATGAATTTGCTTCTGCCTTGATCTGAATGCATTCGCTAGCTTTTATAAATTCCTTTAATGCATTCTTTTTCTGATTTGTCATTTCAGAACTGCCATACACCACCTGTTTGATAATTATTGTTGTATGGTGATTCTCTAACCTAAGGAGTTTTCCATACTCCTTAAGGTTGCAAGAAACTGGGATTGTATGTTTTTGGTTTTAATTGATTGAGTTAAGTCTTCCTTCACGCTGTCTATGGGATTAGGAAGACTAACTCAATGCCATTTGTGTTTTGATCTGAAATGATGCTTTTGATAAGGGCTTTTCCTTGTGGGTATTTGAACTGAATTCTTATGTGATTTTCGTGAGATTTATACCCTTATCAGATTTGGATTTCAACTCTTTAATTTTTAGTTTGTTCTGAATTTTCTCTTATTCCCAGTTATACAGTAAAATGCTGCAAATTGCAGCTACATTCCCCTCTTCTCTAAATTCTCCTCTTCTCTAAATTCCCCTCTCATCTGTGAATACTTTCCCCCTCTTCAAATGGACTAACTGCAGCAGCAGTTAGCCCATTTGACAGTGGCTTAAGCCACTGACACTGTTAAAACACCCAGAACAGCTAGTTTAACTTAAATAAAATAGAAATAAATTCGTAAATATACAATAAAAATATGTATAAAATACTTAAGTATGTAAATTGAATCTGTATAAGGTCAATTAGACCATTTACTAACTATTTTATAAGTAATTAACTATTTAATCACCTAAATCAACCTGTACAATCAGCCTAGTTTAGCGAATTTATTTGTATAGTAAACATATTTAAAATTCAAAATTAATTAATCAATTATGTAGTATTATGTAAATACTTTATTAACCATATTTTATTTTATTTTATTTAATAATTTATGGCCCCCAAATCAAGGGCCAAAAGCCCGAACAGACGCAGCTGCGCCTGATTTCCAGCACACGATGTGGCGCTGGAATAGCACCACATCGTGTGCTGCAAGTCAAGCGCAGCCACATAAATGTAATTTGTGTTTCTTATAGGCCAGTCGTCACGGGCGCCGGGCGCCCGAAACACTGCCTTTGAACATCTGACCCGATTACCCATTGAGCTCTGGTCTGAGTGCTCTGTCTGATTTGCGATAAATATGTGACGTGTGTGTGTGGCCGGGGGCCCGAGCGTGTGCGAGCATATGGCGTTGGGCTGAGGCCTGGCGCTGAGATTAAAGACATAATTAAGCCACCTAATCTGAGATTAGGGCGCGCTTAGTAGAGGTTTGGTCCCACCCTTAGGGTGCTGTGTATCCCTCGAAAAGCGTGCCCGCAAACTAAACACGTTTTAAACTAATGACATTAGCCTAATCCCCTCCCCACCGCAGCCTCTGAAATATGCTAAGACAGAAGAGTTAACAAAGAGAAGAACAAAGAGTTAACACGAGAAAAAAAAAAAAGAAAAGAGTACAAGAACAACAGAGAAAAGAACAAGAGTAATAAAAAGAGAAAGAAGAAGATGAATACTTAGAAGAAAACCGAAATATGAACACAAGAAGAACAGGAGTTAAGAATACAAAGAACAGAGACTTAATGAAGAAAGAAAGAGAAACCAAGAAAAAGAATAAGTAGTATACATACGTATAAGTAAATCTATATAATTACTAACAGAATAAAGTGACACTATAAACGTCGCTAAAGATCTCAGTTTTGCCTCTTTAGGTTGTATAGTGTTTTCTGAGATTTAGCGACGCTTATATCTGTCACTGAAACTGCTGTCTATGTTACTATACATAACAGACTAATAAGTTAAATTTCTACACCATTGCATTCTAATGTATTATATACTATTATGATAGTACTAATAGGATAACTTGTAAATACATAGTTTAGAGTATAATAATAGATTGTTTGATGCTTGTTCATAGTTAGTATTTTTGCAAGCATTTCTTAGTGATTAGGTAAATAAAACACACATTCATTCATTCTTTAATAAAATGTAAAGTTTCTTTTTTGAATAAGAAGACAATTTTGAGATAATCAAAGAGTGACCGAATTAAATTCAATAAATTGCCTCCCAGTGAACGACCTGGAACAAAACCAGTAAAAATTAGATAAATAAGCAAATGATAATAATGGTTGTAATGACTGGAACTCACCCATACTCACCACTATACGACATCCTTAATGTTATATTATACACCCTGTACTACAACGACATAATCAACAATTATTACCAACAAACATTTCAACAACCACCACCATCACCCCCCAGCCATGATCGTTTGATTCTGTTCCCCTAGCTAGGCATCAGATTGAGCAGTAGAAATAGACTAATCGAAAATAATCTCGTTCTGGGCTCCGAAGAGCAAGTTGAATCCTTAAGGCCAGGTTTCTACTTTATTTTATTTAGGGCTAGGTTTGAATGTTCTTTGGAATGTGATGGGCCCTTTATTTGGGTTGTGACCTTAATGATTGATTGATGTGTGTGTGCGTGCACAACTAGTGGTTTTCAAGCAAGATTATTTTTGATGCGATGAATTTTAGGGTTTAAATCTTGCTTAGTAGCTTTTAGGATTCAACTTTAGGTATTTTCAAACAAGTTTTGTTGGCATACCAAATTTTGAAAGCACAGGTGAAGTTGTTTTCCTTTGAAACTTTAAAAGAATGTGGAGTGCCTGGAAAATCCGTAAGAGTTGAACCTATATGGCAGCTACTTGATGAGTTGATTTTAATTGAAGTGGTGTGGTCCAATCAACTCAAACAATTGGCCTATTGCACCACTTAATTAGGCACACAAGTGATTACCTAATCTGATTTCTACTCAATTATGTGTTTGGATGTGCGTACCGGTTCCAAAGATCGATTTACCGGTTGAGTTTGAAAATCAGATGAGGTTGTGTACCTCTGTGAGATTTTTTTATTTCTTTTTTTAAATGTGGAGGTTGAGGTGGGTGTAGGTGTTAAACAAACAAACAAAACTAACCTTAGAGTTTATAAGAACACCTAGGTTGATTTATGTTTGTGTTATTACATGGTGGAATGAGAACTAATGGGCGGGAGGTGGGAGAAAACTTATAGAACCTTCAACAACACTTTGCTCCAATCTACTGCTTTTGCTTGTCTCAAAAGAGTATCTACAATCACAATAAGAAAGGAGAGAAGTGAGGTAAACGATTCGTAAGTTGGAAAACATGAAAAAAATCAAAGAGCATCGCCTCCCTATTGAACGTTGGGTTGCTATGCTAACGTGTTTCGTTTTGAAAAAAACCTATCGTCGTTGTATGAAAGCGAAGAACTCGTGTTCAACAAATAAAATTTATACCAGAATAGAAATCCTGGGTCAAACTCAGGGAGGCTACGTTGGTCTATATTCGTAATTATATTTTTTTAAAATTTTTCTTGAGAGGCGATGTAATTACAATGAAGCCATAATAACAATCAGACTAAACAAAAGGGATAGAGAGAGAGGGAGAACATGCATTCAATAATTCAAAATGTTTATACAATAAAACCAAATAAGAATTACACTAGAAAGCGGGAAATTAGCTACACTAGAAAGTAGGAAAATTCTACACTAGAAAGCTGTAAACAAAAATGGGAGAGAGAAGTTATCCTCCTCGACAATCGCTTGGAGGATGAGCCGGATGGGACGATGCCTAGACGAAGGAGGACAGAGCAGGATGAAGGAGGATGAAGCAGAAGAACGGGAATGGGGCAACACGTTGTCGTCGTCGAGGGATCCGCTTCCGAACAGGGGACGAAAATTTGACTTTATCTCACGAGGAGCATCCCAGGTGTAGGATAAGCTTCTCTTGAGCTTTGGAGAGGTAGAGAAGAGAAGGAAGGGATGAGAATTTCGTATGGAGGAGGTCTCTTTTTATAGTTGCAAGGAGTGAGGGCAATTTGGTCATTCCAATTTTAAAAACATTAATTCAGGACCTTTAGTGACGGATAAAATCGTCGCTAAAGGTTTGAACATGGGCGTAGTGGCCGGTGCGTGTGTGCCTGCTCGCTTGCCTGCACGTTCAACACACGTGCATGTCCAAACGATCTCAACTGTCCGATCACAAGATCGGACGGCTTAGATTGCGTGCGATTCCACGCTAGATCGCAATCCGACGCTCACCCGCGCCCGCTCGCCCGCTCGCTGCAAATCGAACGCACATCTGAAGGTAGTTGAGTGCCTTATCCACTACGCTGCGCACATGGATGGGCGGGCAGTAGAAGTTTTGAACGTGCGTTCAGGACCGTTGGATCGAGATCCAACAGCCTAGATCGCACGTTGGATTCTCTTTGGAAAGGCAATGGCAGACTTGAGGGCCGGTTGGATGGTTGAGATGGTGCCACGTGGTGCCATCTTTGCCGTCCATCTTTTAGATGATGTAGATGGTGCTACGATTGTCGGATTGAGTCGATTTTCACGCCGTTAGGTTGCGATCATCGATTCGAATCCATCTATGCAGTCGGATTTGTCATTTGAAGTGTGGATTCACACCATCTTGGCCCCTGATCTTCTAGGGTTCCCCGATCACTATCTGATGCTACAGATGTCTGATTAGGGTGATCTTGGAGTCGTTGAACTCCAATCGTCGCTCTAATCACATCTGTAGGTTGGATCTTCGATCCAAGGCCTTGATAAAAAGTTTGCCCTGTCCATGAACATAAAAGGAGACAATTAACCTTCATTTTATTCAAGCTACTCTAAATGCAAGATGATGCATGTTATGCAATATTTATAGTGTGCAATGCAATCCTATGCTTAAGAACATGCATAAATGACATCTTAAGCAGTGTAAACATGTTCACATCATACCCCCATGCCTATCTTTTGCTAGTCCCTAACAAAAACTATATGCTATTTATAAAAGAATCAGGTTGGATTATTTGGGTATGAGTTATCTTCAATCATTAAGAAAATGTCTACTTAGGATCTGAACTTTCAAAGACACGAGAGTGCCCGAGTATTTGCTAAAATGCAGATCGCCTCAGGCCCTCGCCTTATTCAAAGAAAAATTTCTTTCTCTTTTTCCTCTTTTCTAATTTTTTTGGATTTTCAAGTTTTAGGGTTAAAGAGTGGCTTTCTACGACCATTCAACTTACCCAAGATTTGATGAGAACCCTAAGTTTTAAGCATCTTATTGTGAATGTGATAGACTCATTGACCGGCAGTTAAAACAGACTTCGGATTTCTATGCCTTTAGATGACCAAAAAAAAAAAATTCTGCCTAAATGTGTATCTTTACAACCGATTGCTTTCTCCCTACTTTTATTTTTTTACAGGGTCAACACAATGGTGAATCTAGTGTAATCTCCCCGGTTTATTCTACTTCTCTGCTTTTTCCTAAGTGTTTTGGAAATTTTCAGTGCATTTATTGAGTTGGGTTCTGGACAACCGGTCGATGAGCTGTTACCACCGACAACTTGCCAGCCATACTCATGCGGCAAAGTGTGGTTTATTTCTTTTTTTTTTCTTTTCTCCTTTTCTTTTTGATTTTTTTTTTTTAAGCAGGTGGCTTCCCTGATCTAAGATTTGTAGCATAAAGAGAAAGGTCAAGTGACTGGGCTCTGGAAAACCTACCTATGGGCTGTTACTCAAGATAACTTGCCTGCCATGTCACCCTAGAAGGTTCATTAGCTACCCAATTTCCGTTAGAATCGTCGAATAACGAGTCAGTGACAAGATAGTGTGTTGATGCTTAAAACTCAAAATTCCCTCAAATCAGAGGGTGGGTTGATAAGTCGTGTACTTATCACCCAAACTTATTTACTCAAATTACAATAGAATCAAGGTTGGCGAGGACTCAAAAAACAAATCCACGTTTTAGAGGATACACGGGCTGATTAAGTCCAAAGACCTGAAGGGTCTTTGTGTTCAGATCCTAATGTAAAATTTCTTAAGATTGAAAAGTCTTAATGTCCAACTATTCCTTCCTTTTTTTATGTATAATTGAGAAGAGAAAAACAATTTACATGAATTTCGCAAAGCTGACCAAATGATTCAAAAATGAATCCACCCCCCCATGCCTAGCTGATGTAATGTCCACATTGAAAAAGAGACATGAAAGAAAGGATAGAATATGAAAGATGTCACCTGAATATGAAGCTTGTATCAGCTTTGTGTCATATGTACAACTGTTGAGTTTAATGCTGTCAGCTAGGCGAAGTCTAGACAAAGAAGTCACAGAATGGCTAGGGCAACCGTGTCTGAGACGGGTTCTAGAAGAATACGGTCAATAACAGGCTTCAGACGTTGACCGTTGACTTTAAATGTGTTACCCATCTTTGGGTCAGAAATCTGAACGGCTCCATTTGGAAAAATCTGGTCAATTATGAATGGACCATTCCATTTAGGTCTAAGTTTGCCAGGAAAGAGCTTAAGTTTAGAATTGAATAACCAGACCTTTTGGTTTGGCTCAAAGCTCTTGCGGGAAATCAGTTGATCATGTAGAGCTTTGGTCCGAGCCTTGTAGATCTTGGCATTCTCATATGCATCATTTCTAAGATCCTCCAACTCAGATAGTTAGAGTTTCCTGGTCTTCCCAGCTAAATTCAGATCTAAATTACATTATTTGATCGCCCAGAATGCCCTGTGTTCAATCTCTACGGGTAGATGGCATGCCTTTCCATACACCAAACGGAATGGAGACATGCCGATGGGCATTTTATATGCTGTACGGTAGGCCCAAAGAGTGTCCTCAAGCTTTTGAGTCCAGTCCTTGCGATCAGGCCTAACCGTTTTCTGCAGAATGTTCTTGATCTCTCGATTGGAGATCTCGACTTGTCCATTCGCCTGGGGATGGTAAGGTGTGGAAATTCAGTGATTAACCCCATATTTGGCCAACAAATTCTGGAATTGGGCATTAGTAAAATGAGTGCCACCATCACTGATGATAGCCCTCGGAATCCGGAACCTAGTGAAGATATTTTTCTTCAAAAAATCAATGATCACCTTGTGGTCATTGGTTAGGGTGGGAATCGCCTCAATCCATTTGGACACAAAATCAACAGCAACAAGAATGTACTGTTGTCCAAATGACGGGAGAAAGGGTCCCATGAAATCGATGCCCCAAACAACAAAAATTTCTACAAGAAGAATTGGGTTTAGGGCATCATATCTTTCTTAGTTATGCTCCTGAGTGCCTGACATCGAGAACACGACCTTGAGAAATCCTGGGCATCCTTGAATAAAGATGCCTATAGAAGCCAGATTGTAAGATTTTTGCAGCCATCTTTTTCCCGGAGAAATGTCCACCACACCTAGATGCATGGCAGGACTCGAGTATACTGTTGAATTCATTCTCCGGTATACATCGGCGAATAATCTGATCAGAGCCAATGCGATACAGCTCATGGTCCTCCCAGAAGTATTATTGGGCCTCATATTTGAGTCTATCTAGTTGTTGCTTGGTCCAATCCTAGGGGATTTGACCAATGGCCAAATAGTTAACAATGTTAGCAAACCATGGGGTGTGGACACCTAAAACTGTAAGAATAGTTTCGTCCGAAAAAGTGTCAGCAATCGGAATGTCTGGACAAGAGGAATCACCTAGGAGTCTCAACAAATGATCCACTACCACATTTTGTACCCCGATTTTATTCTTAATTTCAAGATCAAATTCTTGAAGTAGAAGAATCCAACGAATAAGCCGGGGTTTAGCATTCTTTTTGGTCAAGAGATGTCTCAAGGCCGAGTGGTCGGTATAGATGATAACATGTGACCCAAAGAGATAAGCCCTGAATTTTTCCAAAGCGAACACTACAGCTAGTAATTCCTTTTCAGTAACAGTGTAATTCCTCTGGGCTTCATCCAGAGTTTTACTAGCGTAGTAGATGACAGAGGGCTTTCTATCAATTTTCTGACCCAGGATAGCCCCGATCGCGTAATCAGAAGCGTCGGTCATGATCACAAAAGGGGCTGCCCAAATTGGTGGTTGCAAAACTGGAGCACAGGTGACTTCCATTTTCAGGAAATCAAATGCCTTTCCGCATGATTCGTCAAAAACAAACGGTGTTTCTTTGGAAAGAAGATTGCTCAAGGGACGAGCAACCTTCGAGAAATCCTTGATGAATCTTCGATAGAATCCCACATGGCCAAGAAATGATCGGATTTGCTTAACAGATGTAGGAGGAGAAAGTTTAGCGATAGCATCAACCTTAGCTTTAACAACATCAATTCCCCGTTCAGAGATTACATGAGCCAAAACGATGCCTTCTTGTGTCATGAAATGACTCTTTTCCCAACTAAGGACCAATCGTGTTTTGATACATTGCTTAAGAATCATTTCCAGATTAGCCAAACAAGAGTCAAATGATTCTTCGAAAATAGAGAAATCATCCATGAAGACTTCCATAAACTCTCCCACCATGTCAAAAAATATGGCTAGCATACACCTTTGAAAAGTTGCAGGTGCATTGCATAACCCAAAAGGCATCCTACGAAAAGCAAAGATTTCGTAGGTGAAAGTAGTTTTTTCCTGATCCTCGGGATGGATAGGAACTTGGTTGTATCCTGAGTAGCCATCAAGAAAACATAAGTACTTCTACCCAGCTAATCTTTCCAAGATTTGATCAATGAAAGGCAGGGGAAAATGATCCATTTTAGTGGCTGCGTTCAGCTTCCTATAATCAATACAAACCCTCCAAGAGGAAGCTGAACGAGTTGTGATAGATTCTCCTCTCTCGTTAGTCACAACGGTAATCCTGACTTTCTTCAGAACAATCTGTACGGGACTTACCCAGAGACTCTCAGAGATTGGATAAATAATTCCTGCATCAAGCCACTTGATGATTTCCTTTTTGACCACTTCTCACATATTTGGATTCAATCTCCTCTGCATCTGGTGAGAAGGGAGGGATCCATCTTCCAAGAATATTCTATGATTACAGTAAGATGGCTCGATCCCCCTGAGGTCATGAATGGTCCAACCAATTGCCCCCTTATGTTCCTTCACCTTGATCAATTTAATTTCTTGCTCCTTTGTCAATTTAGCACTGATAATCACAGGGAGCATCTTCTGAGGTCCTAAAAATTGATATTTCAAATTCTCAAGCAATGGTTTCAATTCAAGCTGGGGCGGGTTGATGATTGATGGTAGGGTAGATGCTGAAGATTCAACAAGAGGAAGAGGTTGTGAGTGAACAAAATCAATAACCTCTTCAGAAGATGGCAGGTCAGCCATAGAGGGTTGCGGGTCAAATTCGTCATCCAAGGAGGAACTTTCGATTGAAGAAACCATCAAACAAGTTTCAATGTTTCCATTATCCTCATCAAGTTCCTTAATAAATCTACAATCCTCAAATTTATTGATCGCCTTAAAAATATCCAATTTCATTCGTTGATCCCCAAAGGCGATTTCCATGCTATCGCTTTCACAATTAATGTTGGCCTTAGCAGTAGCCAGGAACGGACGCCCCAGAATGATGGGCGTGTTCCTCAGCTTATCAGGTACATCCAAGTCAAGGACAAGGAAATCTACAGGAAAATAGAAATCCTTGACCTTAACTATAACATCTTCAACAACGCCTCGCGGATTTGTGACCGAGCGGTCCGCTAACTATAGCATTATTGAAGTTGGCCGAAGTTCACCTAATCCAAACTTCTCATAAAGGGAAGTTAGAATTAGGTTGATGGATGCACCCAAATCCAAAAGTGCTCTATCAAATGTGTAATCTCCGATGACGCAAGAAATCAACGGAGCATTTGGATCTCTCTTTTTCTGAGGGAGGTGATGCAGGATAACAGAACTAGCCTGCTCGGAGAGTACCACATTCCTTGGAACAGATTCTCTCGACTTACGCTTTTGTGTACATAATTCCTTTAAAAATCTTGCGTAAGCCGGTATGTGCTTGATAGCATCAAAGAGCGGGATATTGATCTCAACATTTTTAAATAGATTCAGAAGCTCCTCATTGCTATCAACAAACTTCTTCTTTGATTTGGTTAAGGCTTCAGGAAAAGAAACATGAGTTAGATCTTTGGAATCAGGTTCCTGAGCCTTGATTTCTCCTCTAGAATTCTCCTCTCTCCTCAGGTTCTTCAGGCTTCAAAAGATCATAATAATGTGGTTGTGGATCCTAAGTCTGCATACCACTCCTTAAAGTGATAGAATTTGCAGATGCATAAGAATTTGGGTCTTGGGGAGAGTTAGGAAAGATTGGAGGGGCTTGATTAGCCATGAATTGTTGATTTGCAGAAGAAGAAGAAGAGGATGAGGAACCCTGCTCAACCACCTGAGCATGTGCATGTGGGTCCCTCTGATTTCTGTACCCATGGGCTTGGTTGCCTGAATTCATAATATTTCGCAGGTTGGGTACGGGTTGGGATGGTAGAGATCTGGGTTGATGAGAGTTAGCAATGAGCCTGGATTGCAAGTTGTATAGCGAGGTTTTCATTTGTTTCATGAGCTGGAGCATGGATCCTTGCATCTCTAACATTTGAGGGTTAAAATCAGGCTGCCCTGCAGGTTGACGGGCATTCCAAGCTGGCTGATTGACCTAATTTGGAGGCAACTGAGTATATACATGACCCTGACTCATTGGTCGTTGCAGAGCATAGTTGCCGAGTCGGAATTGGGTCTGTTGCCCCAGGTTTTTCCAAGAGAAGTTAAGGTGGTTTCTCCAACCCAGATTATAAGTATTAGAGTAGGGATTAGATCTAACATTCTCTTGTACAGCACAGACATCCTCATAGGCTGAGGATGGAGAGAAAGAAAAGGAAGGATCAGAAAAATTGGGATCAAAGGCCCCAGTTTGGAACCTGTGGGGTTCCGAAAAATGCTGGCTCATAGGATGAGCCGTATCGAGTTGATTCACGAACTCCCGTCCAGAAGGAGCTCGTGAAGAATGGAATCCTAAATTTTGGGATTGAGTGGATCGAGAGTTGTTCATAGAATTGCCAACCATGCACTCTTCCATTATTTTAGCAACCAAGTCCACCTTATCAAGTTTGTTACAAATCAATTCCATATCAAATGAATGAGAGTCATGGACTTCATTGACATTTGATCTGGCCTGTTGGGACCGGTTAAATGTATCCATGGAGGCATGATTGATTGAATTCTCACTCATTTCCTCAAATAAATAATGTGCATATCTGCATCTTTATTGAGGGAATTGCCTCTGCAAGAAGCATCCACATGATTTCTGAGTTGCTCAGTCAACCCTTGATAGAGGATCTGCACAAGTTGCCATTTCGGCACCTCGTGGTGTGGACACCTCCGCAATAGGTCCTGGAATCGCTCCCAAGCCACGTGAAACTGCTCCCCCGGCCGCTGGGTAATGGTAGTGATTGCCCACCTCAAAGCATTGGTACATTCGACAGGGAAGAATTTCTTCAGAAAGGCTGAGTTCAACTCATTCCAAGTTGTAATTGGTCTTCCTATTGTCCTATACCAATGCACGGCCTTATCTCTAAGAAAGTGGGGGAAGAGCCTCATGATCATTTGCTCCTCGTTTATGTTTCGTGCCTTGGTGGTCTAAACCAAAGTGGTCAAGTCCTCCAAGTGCCGAAACTGATCTTCAGAGCCAAGCCCATGGTAATGTTTGATCAGGCTTAACACCTAGGGCTTGATTTCTACGTCACCGGCTGGAATCTGGACGCCGGGATGTTCCCCGTAATTTAAAGGATCATAAAAATCCTTCAAGGGCTGAGCGCCATGCATTCTCTGCATTTGTTCCAACTACCTTCGAAATTCTTCCTATGGATTTCCAAGCAGAGGAGGTTGTTGGTCAGCCGTGGGATCAATTTGAGCAAAATCCAATTTGCGCCTCCTAGAATACTCTAATGGTCCTTCCATTTGGGGATTCAATGACCATCTTCCCTGCATAAACTAGGAGAAGATCGGAAGGACTGGGGATAGGGACCCTGCAGCACAGCAAAACAAGGCTGTCCTTAAGTGGGCTAGCCTAAGGATCTACTGACTCCCAAAACCTGCCTTAAGACTGTAAATGATTTACTCTACTTGCGTCTATTCAATCCAACCAGTTAGGAGGGACTGTGGAGAAGGTTCTTCCTTCGACTTTCGCCTCCGGTTCCTAGTGTACCCCCCAACCACGGTCGTTTGACGCTACTCCCCTAGCTAGACATCAGATTAATCAGTACAAGTAGGTTAATCAAAGACAATCTCAAACTAGGCCCTGAAGAGCAAATTAGACCTTAAGGCCAACATCTACTCAATTTTATTAAGGCCTGGGATTGCGGTGCTTATGGAATGTGATGGGCCCTTAAAATGGGTTGTGCCCTTAATGATTGATTGAGATTTGTGTAAGCGCGTGCACAACCAGGGTTTTCAAGCAAGATTATTTGTGATGCATGGATTTTAATGTTCAAATCTTGCTTAAGTAGCTTTTAGGGTTTCAAATTAGGTGGATTGCACTCAAGTTTCTAGGCAAACCAATTGTCAAACACGGGTGAAGATTGTTTTCCTTTAAAACCAAAAAGAAAGTGGAGTGCCTGGAATAGACCTAGATTGAAAACCCTAAGGAGGAGCTAATTGATGAGTTGATTTTTAGAGTGGTGCGGCCCAAACAACTCAAACAACTGGCCACAAATGCACCACTATGTTAGGCACTCAAAGATGGTTAACCTAGAATGATTTCTACTCTTTTATGTGTTGCTTTGTGTGTACCGGTTCCACAGATGAGAACCCAGTTGAGTAGAAACAAATCAATTCGGTTAAGTGCCTTGAATGTGGGTGTACGTTGTGTATTTGTTGAAAATTGCCCCACAAGATTATCTTTTTGTTTTTTTTTTATATAAATGAGGGTGGAATGAATGTGAGTGAGAATCCAAACAACCAAACTATTCCTAGGATTTATGCAAACACCTAGGTTAATTGGAATTTGGATTTAATGTGGCGAATGAAATCTATGGAGGGGAAAAGAATGGGGAGCACTTACAGTTATCTTCAACTGCACTTTACTCTAGTCTACCGCTTGATGATTCCCTGATGGAGGTCTCTGCAACACAATAGACACAAGAGAAAGCAAGTTAGAAAACAATAAAGTGTAAGAAATGTGAAAAGAAGATCAAAAATCGTTGCCTCCTCGGCAACGGCGCCAAAATGTTGAATGTCGGGTTGCTACACTAACGTGTTTGGTTTTGAAAAAAACCTATCATCGTAGTATGAAAGTGAAGAACTCGTGTTCAACAAATAAAATTTATACTGGAATAGAAATCCTGGGTCGAACTCAGGGAGGCTACGTTGATCTGTATTCGCAATTATATTTTTTTAAAATTTTTCTTGAGAGGCGAGGTAATTACAATGAAGCCATAATAACAATCAGACTAAACAAAAGGGATAGAGAGAGAGAGAAAACATGCATTCAATAATTCAAAATGTTTATGCAATAAAACCAAATAAGAATTACACTAGAAAGCGGAAAATTAGCTACACTAGAAAGCAGGAAAATTCTACACTAGAAAGCTGTAAAGAAGAATGGGAGAGAGAAGTTATCCTCCTCGACGATCGCCTAGAGGATGAGCCAGATGGGATGATGCCTAGATGAAGGAGGATGGAGCAGGATGAAGGAGGACGAAGCAAAAGAACGGGAATGGGGCAGCACGTCACCGTCGTCGTGGGATCTGCTTCTGAACGGGGGACGAAAATTTGTCTTTGTCTCGCGACGAGCTTCCCGGGTGTGGGACAAGCTTCTCTTGAGCTTTGGAGAGGTAGAGGAGAGAAGGAAGGGATGAGAATTTCGTATGGAGGAGGTCTCCTTTTATAGTTGCAAGGAGTGGGGGCATTTTGGTCATTCCAATTTTAAAAACATTAATTCAGGACCTTCAGTGACGGATAAAACCGTCGTTAAAGGTTTGAACATGGGCGTAGTGGGCGGTGAGCGCGCCTGCTCGCTTGCCCACGCGTTCAACGCACATGCACGTCCAGATGATCTTAGCCGTTCTATCGCGAGATCGGACAGCTTAGATCGCACCTTCGCCTGCTTGCACTGCTTGCCCCATCACGTGCGATGTTGTGTCTTCGCTACGCGTGCAATAGCGCGTGAGTGCTATCGGGCACGCAGAGCCGTTCAATTGTGATCCGACGCTTGCCCACGCCCGCTCGCCCACGCTGTTCGCCCGCTCGCTGTGAATCGAACGCACGTCTGAAGGTAGCCGAGCGCCTTATCCACTACGCTGCGCGCGTGGATGGCCAGGCAGCCAAAGTTTTGAATGTGCGTTTAGGACCATTGGATCGAGGTCCAACAACCCTGATCGCGCATTGGATTCTCTTTGGAAAGGCAGTGGCAGACCTGAATGTCGGTTGGACGGCTGAGATGGCGCCATGTGGTGCCATCTTGGTCGTCCATCTTTTGGATGATGTAGGTGGTGCCACGGTTGTCGGATTGAGTCGATTTTCACGCAGTTAGGCTGCAATCATCCATCTAAATCCATCTGTGCGGTCAGATTTATTGTTTGATGTGCGGATTCATCTTGGCCCTTGATCTTCTAGGGTTCCCTGGTCACTATCTGATGCTACAGATATCTGATTAGGGCGATCTTGGAGTCCTTGAACTCCAATCATCGCCCTGATCACATCTGTACGGTTGGATCTTCAATCCGAGGCCCCGATAAAAAGTTTGCCCTGTCCATGAACGTAAAAGGAGACAATTAACCTCCATTTTATTCAAACTACTTTAAATGTAGGATGATGCATGTTATGCAATATTTATAGCATGCAATGCAATCCTATGCTTAAGAACATGCATAAATAGACATCTTAAGTAGTGTAAACATGTTCACATTACTCCCCGGCGACGGTGCCAAAATGTTGAAGCTACAAGTTACTATGCTATCATATTTGGTTTTGAAAAAAACCTGTCATTGCAGTTTAAAAGAGAAGAACTCATGTTCAATAAATAAAATTTATACCTGAATAGAAATTTCGGGTCGAACTCAAGGAGGTGGACGTTTGATTAAAAATATGCATTTTTTTAATTTGTCATGAAACAAAATAGCTCATTGAAAACTATTTAACAAATAATAAATAGAAGAGACAGAGAGAGAATATTACAAATAAAAGCAAAAGGGATGTAGAATAAACATGGATTTCATTATCAAAAAGTTATTCGTTACACTAATTACGACTAGAAAGCGGAAAATGATTACATTAGAAAGTAGTAAATCTACTCTAGAAAGTAGTAAAAATAATGGAGAGAGTGATACCTCCACAACAATCGCTTAGAGGATGAGTTGGACGAGATGATGCCTAGAAGACGGGGAATGGAGCAAGAAGAAGGAGGGCGAAGTGGGAAGAACGGGAACGGGGCAGCACATCGTCGTTGTGGAATCTGCTTCCGAAATGGGGGTGAAAATTTGACTTTATCTCTTGAGAAGCATCCCGGGTGTGGGACAAGCTTCTCTTGAGCTTTGGAGAGGGAGAGAAGAGAAGGAAGGGATGAGAATTTCGTATGGAGGGGGTCTCCTTTTATAGTTGCAAGGAGTGAGGGCAATTTGGTCTTTTTAAGTTGAAAATCATTAATCCAGGACCTTTAGTAACGGATAAATCCGTCTCTAAAGGTTTGAACATGGGTGTAGTGGGCAACGTGCGTGCACCCACTTGCCTCCTCTCTTTGAATGCATGCCCACAATCTTCAAATCTCGGCGTTCGATCATGAGATCAAACGGCTAAGATGCATCCCCGCCACGCCTCCTCAGCACGCGCCTCCGCATGAAATATAGCATTCTCGCCACGCGTCCGATGGCTCGTGGGCACTATCGGGCACACACAGCCGCACGATTACAATCATGTGCCCCTCACACCCGCTCGCCTGCGCCCCCTCACTTGCTCCTCGCGACTCGACCCCGCTCCTCTCCTTCTTGCAAGCACGTTCGACCAATGCACTATAACCGCATTTGTGTCGCGCTCTTGAAACGTGCATGTGCACCCGAAGCCATTGAATGAGCATCCAACGACAGAGAAATGATGCTCAGATTAAGAAGAGAAGATGCGACATGTGCATGCGGCCAATTGGACGGCTGAGATGGTGCCAAGTGGTGCCATCTTAGCCATCCATCTTCTAGATGATGTAGGTGGTGCCACGATTGTCGAATTGAGTTGATTTTTGTGTTGTTAGGCTGCAATCATCGATCCGAATCCATCCGTGTGGTCGGATTTGTCATCTGAAGTATGGATTCACTCCATCTTGGCCCTTGATCTTCTAGGATTCCTTGATCTCTATCTGATGCTAGGGATATCCGATTAGGGTGATCTTAGAGTCATTGAACTCCAATCGTCGCCCTGATCAGATCCGTACGGTTGGATCTTCGATCCGAGGTCTTGATAAACAGTTGCCCTATCCCTGAACATAAAAGGAGACAATTAACCTCCATTTTTTTCAAACTAATCTAAATGCAAGATGATGCATGCTATGCAATATTTATAGTATGTAATGCAATTCTATGCTTAAGAACATGCATAAATAGACATTTTATGTAATATAAACATGTTTACATCAACCATCGTGGCCGTCCATCTTTTCTTCTTTGTAACTAGTGATGTAGGCCTCCAATCGAGTTGATTTTTGTGCCATTGGACTGCAATCATTGATCCGAATCCATCTGTGTGGTTGGATCTTTCATCTGAGGCTTGGATCTCTATCATCTTGCTCCGTGGCCTTTATTCTTTTATGGGATGCACATGATAATATGGTTGTTTGTTCAAGATGGTTTCGGAAGCGTTGGACTCTCATCATCGTCCTGATCAGATATGTACGGTCTGATCTACCATTCATGCACTCAAATCATCTACAATTAATTTCATCTCTATTTTAGTGCATAAAATTATAATATTATTTATGTAGCTAACAAACTAACTATTATGTGAATTATGACACTTATGCATGCATTGCTCCTAAGTTATGCTAGAATCTAACTTAATTTAATTGGTTTAGGTTGCATGATTACTATGCAATCACACCCCCAAGCCTAAATCTTGCTAGTCCCTAGCAAATGGATGGCTAAATGCAAAGTGGCCTTATATGATAGATTTCTTATCAAGAGTTCGAATAGAGATTTAATTCTTTTATTTTCATCCAAGACTTTGGAAATCCAGGCAGTCGTGAAAGTGTATTATTGTAGCCTCTGCAATGGATCCAAGTGAAAAGCTAATCACATATAATGCTCATACTTAACTGTTTGGGTCGTAGATCACGTAAAAGATAAATACGTCATAGTATAGCGTGAAATATGTCTCGACAAATAAAATTAACGGAACTAGGAGTCCTAGTTGATCACAGGGAGGCAGAAAAATGCTTTTGATTTCATGCACTTATTCTAAATCTAATTACTAAGTAATAGATATAATGAATCATAATATAAATATCACATAGAGCATTTGAACATGAATTTCATACATGAAACTAAACTAAATGATAACATGAATGTAAACTACTTATGGAATAGAACACGGGCACCACGGGTAGATCGTGGTGGCCTTTTGGAGAGGTTGAGAGAAGCAGCAGCAATCCGACAGGGTGGCCCAATGGATTCTTCAGATGGAGGCAGAGCAGACGGAAAGAAGAAGAAGGGAGAGAGGTAGAAGAAGGAAGAAGAAGAAGAGAGAGTTGAGAGTTATGTTCAAGAGGGGGCCCTTTTATAGCTTTTTTTCTCATGCAAATCCTTCCCCAAATCCTTCTTCTTGGTTGGTTTATTCTGGTGCTGCCACATGGTGCTCTGCGTGCCCTCAGATTGAAATTGCGCGGCTGTGTGCGCTTCCACGCCTTCGGACTTTTGCTTTCCCCACATGCCTTCAAATCTCACCTTAACATCACAATCGCACGGCTTAGACAGCCGCAGCACTACACCTTCGCAAATCCTTAGCGCGATTCATGCAACTTCCTAATTTTGCACAACCTACGCAATCGCACGTCCCACTCATGATGCGCTCTAATCGGCATACGTGCCTGCACGTGCGCCCGCTACATCAATTTTGCGTAGCACAGCACTCAAACCCACGTCCCGTGCTTACGTGCGTGCACATGCGAGCCAATGCTCTACACAAAGCCTTTATCATATATATGTGCTTATTTATATTTATGCTGATCCAATCTGGGTGGTGACGTGGCATGCTCGTGGCTGTCGGATGAAGATTCAATGGCCCACACTGCGAGGAGAGGTGCCTTCAGGAGTTTGGGGCGTGGCGAGGGGCGGTGAAAAAGCCATTGTCGTGCATTTCAAAATCATCAAAAATCATAGTATAGTCGCGCTAAAATGCTCATCAAAAATAATTTATTAATGATAACGAGACTTGAGTCCCGGTCATTCATCTCTGGGAGGTGCTTATGCAAATTTGAAATCGATCTTTTTCGCTCTACTTGCTTAAAATCGCACACCGGTTTCTAATCGTCCGATCAAGGTTTGGCCACTTTCATTATTAACGCTAATTACGTGCGCATGTGTTAGATAGATGAAAAATGTGAGTGTGAGTTTTAGTATGCATGATTCTAGTTACGTGGTGGTTGTTTACGAAAAATGCGCTAATAGTTAGATCCTCAATATTTTCAGGTATCGACATGCTGGTTGCAATAGTTACTAACTAAAAGCAGGAAACTTTAATCACACAAAATATATTAAAATAAGCTCATGGTGATTCTCAACACAGAGATATATATATAGAAGAAAAATCTTTTATTGACTCAGTAGGGTGTTTGCAACATGGAACTAGTGGAAAGCATATAGAGGAATGGCTGAAAACATAAATCTAGCTAATAGAAAGTGATCGCATACATGAATCAATGGGGGATTTCTCTACATCATTGGGGGAGAATAAAGAGCTATACTACTAAGCAATAATAAAAGCATGTAAACTATGATGAACTAAGATACTAATCTAGCAGAAATAAGGGCATTCGGAGGTGGGCTCCAATGGCCTTTAAGTTGGCTGAGAAGAGAAAGACGGGCGGTCAATGGTTCTTAGGCCGGACCTAGGAGAGAGGTTGAGGAGGTGATCCAGCATCTTGGCATGGAGAAGGTGGTGCCAATGGTGATGCTACTCGTGGAGATGGGGTGGAGGTGGATGTAGCTCAACTAAATGGAAGCCAAGAGTGAATGAAGCCAAGAAATGGATGGGTGCAAACGGCCACCCCTTAGGTCTTTTTATAGACCTAAGGGAGACTCTCTAGAGAAGTGTAGAACTCTCTAGAGAGAGAGCTCCAAGAGTGGTCGGCCAAAGAGAGAGAGAGGTGGTTTTTCGATTCACCATTTGTGGATCTCCAATTTGAGTGGCTCTTGGTTGCTACTTTTGGCAACCAAGAGTGGCGCCACCTTTGGAAGAACGTAGAATACTCTAGGTGGTGTGGGAGTGCATGAATGGGTGCATGTGTGTGTGTGTGTGGTCATGCTCTATGCATCTAAGTGATATAGGTTAGGTCCTAAGGGGGTTTAGGTTGGTGTAGGTCTTAAATTAGGGTTGCAAACCCTAATTGCTAAGGAGGAAATGCAATTAAACTTAATAGAACTTTAATTGAATGGGTGTGAACCTAATTGAGAGTGAAATAACTCAATTAGGTTGGGCTTAGGTCAATTGGACTTTCATTGAGTCCAATTGGACTTGTATGGTTTGAGATCTGAGCTCAATTGGACCCTACGAGTCCAATTGACTATGATCTAAGTCAATTAAGTTTAGTGAGGACCTAATTTGGTCCTTAGGGAGGTCTAGAGGTGATGTACTAGGGTTAGGGCTCCTTAATTTAGGTTCCTATGAGGTTAGAATTGGGTTTAGGGGGCTAGAGATCCAAGATCAAGGCTTGAATCTCAAAACAAGAATCGGAGAGTAGTTCAAGACGTCCAATAATAGCATCAGACGACTTATACTCAAAAATCAGAAGTCCAGACTTTAATTCTGGATGTCTAATCAGAGTCAGGAAGGATTCTAGGTTCTGTCTTGGGTATTCTACAGAAATTAGACGTCTAGCCAAGTGTCTAGACGCCCAATAATGCTGTAGAAGTGGGTTTAAGGTGTGCGAGAGTTGGCTAAGGGTTCTAGATGTCATGTAATTCATCTGGATGTCCAGATAGAGGTTGGAATTAGGATTTTAAGGTTTCCTAGGATGTAGTGACCAAATCTAAGGGTGGTTAAGGCTTGGGGAAGCTTCTTGGCTATCCTAGGGCTAGGATGGTCCTAAGTTCTTCATATTTTACTGCTTTACTCCTATTTAATAGAATAGCATACCTTAACTCCCTTACATTATTATCTACTACATCTAATCTAGGTCTTCCGCTCCAGATCTGGTGCAACACTAGTTAACCTTTATTCTTCTGATCCAGCTTTAGATCCAGCTTCTGATCTACCTTCTGATCAGCTTATTACCTATAATTGGCATAATGTAGCTAATCAGCATATTATAGCATTATTTTGTGCATATCTAAAAGAAAGTAGTAAAGATGCAAATAATGCTTATGCAAGCATGAGTTACCTTAACTTATGCTAAGTCCTAGCCTAATTTAAGTCAATTAGGACCTATGATTGCTGCACAATCATACCCCCATGCCTAAATCTTGCTAGTCCCTAGCAAATGTGAGACTAAATTATTCACAGCAAGGGTCCCTAGGGGATTTATTATTTTATCAAGTGTTTGCTTAGAGATTTTTTTCCTTTTTGTTTTCATCCTATGCTCTAGAAATCTAGACAATCGTGAAAGTGTAGCTATGTAGCTTTTGCAATGGATTCGAGTGAAAAACTAATTCACCTCTAAAGCCTGCACTTGACCCCTAGTAAAATTATAGTGGGATAGGCGGACTTCTTCCCTTGGGGTATTCAAGATATTCTTTGAATTCCACCCCGGCTTTAAGCTTAGGTAGAGAATCTTAGAGGGAGAAGATTATATATTTGGTGGCTCACTCTCGACTGGTGTTACATAGAGATTAGTACTATAGAATCTAGATTCCCAGATTACTAAGTAACTCAACTCCGAGAAACACGAGAAAAACTATGCTCTCTTTTGATTCCTTAGTATTTATTCTCTCTTACTCTTTTTCTTTGTCTTTTCTTTTCTTTCTTTTTCTTAGAGCTCACAATCTCACTAGATTCACACATATGATCTGTATTTGGTGGTCTCACTTAGCATTAACACTTTAATTGAGTTCTCATAACCTTAACACTAAGTCAAAATTCCTCAGCCAGTATTCGGGCGGTCAGAAACATAGAAACTTTGGTTAAGGCCATATTTGGTGGTATTGCCCCAATTCACATGAAATAAATACTAAATATTCACACATTCTTTCTTCTTGCTTTTTCTTCTTTTTCCAATTCATTTTTTTTTCTTTTTCCTTTTTTTTCCTTTTTCTCCTTTCTCATTTTTTTCATTCTTTTTTTTTTCATATATAATTTTTCCAACTCAACACAATCTACCAACACATTCATGAATTTTATTGAATAGGCATTATTAGGGGTTGGTGATACTCAAGAGACATTGGGTGGCTTATTTGGTGGAAGTGCCTACTCACGACATTGGGAGAGACGGATAGGACGGTGTATTTATGACATTGACATCAATACCCTCCTTCAGCCGAGGATTCCATAAAGAATGGTCGTTACCATCCACCTTAGCCCTAGTTTTATGAAAACTCACTCTCACGTATTTGCCTTATTTGGTGGCTCTCAAAATTTCGCACAAAAATGTATACGCAAGAACCGAGAGTGGAAACTATGCCTAATCTTTGAGTATCATCACCTAATTATCTAGGATTCCAGATTCCTTGCACTAATCTTAGAGCACCAGTACACTCTACTCTCATCTCACACTATTTGGTGGATTTTTGGAAGAAAATCTGCCTGCCTCCCAAAACACTGTCCAAGGGTTCAGGAGAAGAAGCACTGCTTCTTCTCGACAGACTAAAGATGTTTATTAGCTTTCACCATAAATCCATTGCAAATTCTACGTGTGTGTGAAAAATTGTACTAGATTCCAGATTATAGGAATCAACTAGAGGATAAAATCTCTAATGCATTCTCTTAATAAAATAATCTTATTCATCGATGCACTATGTATATTTGCTATAAACAAGTAACCTCTTATATTCGTAGTTCATGAAATTTCCCTTTTGGTTACATTCAGCCTAACCATAAATTTAGATCAAAAGGTGAGTGGGTGAGTCAGAAGTGGCTATTGCGGATGATTTCTAGCTCCAATGCGAGCATTGGAGGTGGAGTCAGCTATTCTTTTATTTAGGGTCCTAATGTACGTTTGACATGTACCACCAAGGTTTTCCTAAATGTTGGCATAAAAATTTTCAGTTTTGTTGTATCTACCCGCCCATGCCTAAGTTTTTGCATGTCCTCATGCATGAATATAAAAGAAAATAAATACAGCAGGGAGTAAATGGGTAGAAATCACCTGTAATTGCTTCTAAAACTATACATTCAGCACCAGCCAACTTTACAATATGCAATAAGAAGAAGGAAAATATGCTAAAAGGAAAAATATGCTATATATATAAATGAATATGTATAGGGTGACGGATGCGGAGTAGATGCTGAGTTTAACGCCTCCAGCTAGGCAAAAACTCAATCATACGTCCTCAATATGATGAACAATCTCGTCAGCTAGAGGAGGTTCCTGTGCCAAAAATGGCTTGAGGCGCTAGCCATTTACTGTAGATATATGCCTAGATTTTGGGTCTCTGATCAGGATTGCCCCATTAGGATATGGGTGAATCACAACATAGGGGCCAGTCCACTTGGACTTGAGCTTCCTTGCGAAAGGTTTTAATCGTGAATCGAACAACTAGACTTGTTGGTTGGGCGTGAATGCTTTCCTCCGGATGTGGCAGTCATGAAAGGCCTTGGTCTTGTCTTTGTATATCAATGCATTCTCATGGGCCTCCCTCCGAATCTCTTCTAATTCACTGAGCTGGAGTTACCATTCTTGACCTCCTACATCAAGGTCAAGGTTACATTTTTGCACTGCCAAAAAGGCATGGTGTTCCAACTCTACAAGAAGGTGATAGGCCTTGCCATATACCATACGATATGGTGACATTATGAGTGGGGCCTTGTATGTGGTCTGATATGCCAAGAGTGCATCAACTAATTTATCGGACCAATCCTTCCTATCTAGTGTAACCATCTTCTGGAAAATCAGCCTGATCTGACGATTAGACACTTCGGCCTGCCCATTGGTCTGTGGGTGATACGAGGTGGCTATACGATGATGTACCCTGTATTTCTTAATAATGACCTGAAGTGGGCGTGGATGAAGTGGCTTCCCTCGTCGCTCAGAGCACAGGGTATTCTGAATCCCGCGAAGATGTATTGCCGTACGAAAGAAATGAAGGTCTTATGATCAGCCCGTCTCACCGAGATGGCCTCGACCCACTTCGAGACATAGTCAACGAATAGTAATATGTACTTGAAGCCATGCGAGTTTGGAAAAGGGCCCATAAAATCGATGCCCCAGACGTCGAACACTTCTACAACCATGATGGGCTAGAGTGGCATCATGTCTCTCCTGGTCATAGAACCGACTGACTGGCATCGTTTGTAGTGTTGGGCGTATTCGTGTGTATCTCTGAAAATAGTTGGCCAGAAAAATTTCGACTGCAAAATTTTTGCAGCGATTTTCCATCCCGAGAAATGACCACCACAATCATCATTGTGGCAAAAAGATAACACACTGGCGATTTCAGAATCTGGGATGCATCTTCAAATAATCTGATCTGCTCCAATGTAGAAGAGTAGTGGGTCATCCCAGAGGTAGAATTTGGTCTCTGTAGTAAATTTGAGTTTCTGGTCCTTGGATAGGTTCGCAGGAATCTTACCTGCAGCAAGATAGTTCGCGATATCTGCGTACTAGGGGAACTCAACAGAGTGAACTGCCAAAAGGGATTCATCCGGAAATTGGTCGTGGATAGGTAGGGAATAAGGAATATGGCCTGGGTCCAGTCTGGATAGGTGATCCGCCACAACATTCTACTTTTCGGCTTTGTCACGGATTTCAATATCAAATTCTTGCAATAGAAGGATCCATCTGATGAGTCAGGGTTTGGCATCCTTCTTTGCCAACAAATGCCGGAGGGCAGAGCAGTCAGTGAAGATGATAACTTTAGACCCTAATAAATAAGATTTGAATTTCTCCAACTTGAATACTATTGCTAGCAGTTCTTTTTCGGTGATAGTATAATTGCATTGAGCCTCATTCAACATCTTGCTAGCATAGTATATGACAAAAAACTATTTCTCCCGACGTTGGCCTAAAACAACACTGACAGCGAAATCAAAAGCGTCGCACATCATCTCGAAATCAAGCGACCAGTCAGGTGGTTGGAGAATCAGGGAATCAGAGACAACGCTTAGTAAAGTCTCGAAGGCGCTGAGACACGAGGTGTCGAATTCAAATGGGGCATCGGCAACAAGGAGATTCGTCAAAGGTTGTGCAATTTTCAAGAAATCGTGTACAAATCTCCGATAGAAGCCGACGTGACCCAAGAATGATCTGAGTTACTTGACCGAGCTAGGTGGTAGTAAGTGGGAAATAATCTCAGATTTAGCTCGATCGACCTCGAGTCCATTTTTAGAGATCCTGTGCCCTAGTACTATGCCATCCCTCACCATGAAATGGCTTTTCTCCCAGGATAGTACTAGGTTTACCTCAATACACCATTTCAAGATTTTGGTGAGGTTATCAAGACAAGATGTAAAATCATCTCCTAAAATGGAGAAGTCATCCATGAACACCTCCACATAGTCCCCAATCATGTTAGAGAAGATGGCCATTATATAATGCTAAAATGTTGCTGGTGCGTTGCAGAGGCCCAAGGGCATCCGCTTGAAAGAGAATGTTCCAAAGGGGCATGTGAATGTGATCTTATCTTGATCTTCCAAGCTAATCTCTACTTGATTATACCCAGAGTATCCATCTAGAAAGCAAAAGAAACTGCGTCCGGCTAATCGTTCCAAGATCTGATCAATGAAAGGCAAAGGAAAGTGATCCTTCTGAGTAGCCATGTTTAGTTTCCTATAGTCGATGTAGACCCACCAAGATGTCGCACTACGAGTCAAGATGGATTCACCTTTATCATTTTTCACTATGGTGAGTCCTGCTTTCTTCGGCACTATCTAGATTGGACTCACCCATCGGCTGCCAGAGATTGGGGATACCATACCTACATCTAGCCATTTGATGATCTCCTTCTTAACAACCTCTAGCATATTCGGGTTTAGCCATCTTTGAGGTTGTCTCTAAGGTTTCACCCCCTCATTCGTGTAAATGTGATGAGTGCAATACGAAGGGCGAATACCGCGGAGATCAGCAATGCTCCACACTATAGCAACCCTATGGTCATGTAGTGTAGAAATCAATTGAAGCTCCTGTTCTTGGGTTAAGTGGGCACTAATAATGACCGGGTATGTCTCACTTTCGCCCAAGAACATATACTTAAGTGAGTTAGGTAAGGGCTTCAATTCAATCACAGGCGGGTCAGAGTTAGAAATGGGAATAGGAGGAGCAAACTCGAAGGTGGGAATCTGATGATCCGTATGCATGTGAATTCCTGTTGATCCGCTACCTGTGAGATAATCAGTTGTGATTGCATTAACAGAAAAGCCGTTAGCTGTGGTCAGGTCTTCTTGTAACAATAGGGACGATCCAGTAGTGTACATATCAGGACAGCTAGATTCAGGGGTGCTATGGTCAGAAACACACTCTAAACAGTCGGATCCTTGGGGAGATATGTGCAGTGCGGTGGTCTCAGTCTTGTGTCGATTGAGGTCCAAGAACCCTGATAGTGCGAACGAATGAGACATTGGGTCATCACAAAGGAGCCCAATGTTACCACAGTATGCCAAATCTTCATCTTCACCATCCTCCTCTATGCGATCATAGTCAAAATTCCTTGATGCCCTGAACATGTCAAGTCGAAGTTTCTCATTACCTTGGGCTATCTCCATACACCCGAATGCACAATCAATGTTTGCTCAGGCTGTCGCTAGAAATGGGCGACCTAAAATGATTGGTGCATCTCGGAGATTTGGAGGAACCTCCATATTGAGAAAGAAAAAATCTGCGGGAAAGTAGAATCCACAGACTTTTCTGATCATGTTCTCAACCACCCCCCTCGGTGTTTTTACTGATCTATCAGCCAGCTAAATCGTGACCAATGTAGGTTTTAACTCCCCAAATCAAAATCGATCAAATGCTGCAGTGGGAGTTAGGTTGATGGACGAACCCAGATCTAGAAGAGCCCGATCAAATGGAGAATCCTGCAAGAAGCAGGATATGAGTGGGGTACCAGGGTCTTTCTTTTTCGGCGACAAGTCGGCTAGAATCACGGTGCTAGCTTCTTTTGACAGTATCGCCTATCATTCAATTTTAGGCTGTCGCTTCAGGGTACAATAGACATTGAAGAACCTAGCGACAGTAGGGATGTGATCAATTGCCACGAGGAGTGGGACCTGAATATGTACTTCCTTGAACATTCACTTTAGGTCTTTAAAATTCCGCATGTCCTTCTTTCGTACAACATTTCGCGTCAGAGCCTCAGGAAAAGGGACAGGAATCTCAAGGTCAAGTGGCCTCTTACCCTTATCTACCGTAGGTGGCTCCTGAGAAGGAGTCGAACCTACTTGCGGCGAAAGGTGAGAAAAATCAGGACCCACTTGCCTATGTGGTAGGTCGAATGTCTTCCTTCCACTCCACAATGAGACAACATTTGCATCGGCTTTCTATCCATGAGGTGGTGGTGGTACGGAAGGGGCAGAGTATGCAGGGTTCTGCATCAAAGGCGGCTGGCCTTGAGCATAACTGGGTGGTGCAGGAGGTGCCTGTAATATGGCATGTGCCTGCCCCTGTGGTGCCTGAAACCTAGGTGGGGCACCTTGGTTCTGCACATATCGAGGGTTCGGGACAGGTTGGGAGGTCAAGGCTCCCTGATAAATGCCAGTTTATCATCATTCTTATGCATTAAAACAAACCTAGCTCTTAGGATTTTACTCCGCAAATGGGTTTTTGGGCTGCATTAGGCATAAATTAGGTTAGGCATGCATTGCATTTTTTTTATTGTGCTTTTAATGTGTTTTTGTGAGTGTTAGGGATAAACAGATTGCCAGATCCCTAGTACCCTAGCACTTAGGAAGGCAACTGGTGAAGGAGAAGCTCACACCAGCTGGAACTCAGCTTGATCTAACTCACCATAGTTGGAATTCAGCTCACCTGAATTAGGGTTAGCTCATCCTAGCTCCATTCAGCTCATCTCAGCTGAATGGCAACTCAAAAGAGCTCATCTTAGCTCACCCTAGCTCAGGTCAGCTCAGATCCAGCTCAACTTAGTTGAGTCTAGCTCATCTCAGCTCCCATTAGTCCATAGGGAGCTCTAACTAGCTCAGCTGAGTTGACTAGAGTTCACCCTAGCTTAGGTCCAGCTACATCCAGCTCCACTCAACTCCAGCCAGCTTAAGATGGCTTCATTCCAGCTCAAGAAGCTCACGTCCAGCTCCTGGGGACTCAACTTAGCTCAACTCAGTTGAGCTAAGCTACCTTAGCTGCCTCAACCAGCTTGATCCTCCTCGGGAGCACCAGACCTAGCTCACCTCAGCTCATTATGGTAGAAGCCAGCTGACTTTAGCTTGGCTTAGTAGCTAGCAAAGAACTAGTAAGCTAAGCAAGCTAGAGTAGCTCCATGACAGCCTCTTCAGCAGCTGCGAGCTCCAGTTCAAGCTCCAGACTTCTCCTCAGCTCCTCTCTTCAAATCTTAGCTCACATTACCTACTCCTCTACTCCATAGCTAGATAAGCTAGCTTAGCTTAGCTAGCATCCAACTCCTTGGCCATCTACCACCTTCAACTCAACCCTAGCTAGCTCCATCAACTATGCTCACCTAAGCTAGCTATCCTACTCCAAGTTGGCGCCACCACCATCACACCCCTTCACCCCATCACCACTACCAAAAGCCACCTATTTTCCCTCCAAAATAACCTTCCAGAACCCTTCCCTTTTGGCGCCAACTTTCCCTCCAAAAAATCCCTTCATCTCCACCATACACCTCTCCTTAAATCCATCTCCACCATCCACCTAACCCCCCTTCTAGAAGACCCTAGGTTGGCGCCAAAATGGTGGTGTCTCTCCACCACGAAAAGGCACCAACACCACCATAACCACCCCCTTAACACTCTTTAAGGTGGTGCCAGCTAACCCTAGCCCTAGGATCATTCTAACCACCCATAACCACCACCAAACTCCATCTTAGCCCTCCACCTATTCACGCTAACTACCCCGCTCTCCACCTCTATATAAACCCACCATATCATCACATAAAAATCATCTTCCATTAGTGTTTACTTCCACCTACATCCACCTATACCTACGGCCAAGAAGAAGGAGTAGAGAAGAAGATTAAAGGGGCACATCACCAGCCCCTTTGGTGCCTTCTTCTCCCCACTCCAACTTGGGCCACGCTAAGGAGGAGGAGCTTTCCACTTAAAGGAAGATGGCCAGGCAAAGGAGAAGAACCTTGGGTGGATGTCCACCCTTGGAGGAGGAGAATTAAAGGTGGTAGCTACCGCCTTGGAGGACACCATT
This sequence comes from Thalassia testudinum, assembly GCA_037157565.1. NCBI lineage: Eukaryota > Viridiplantae > Streptophyta > Magnoliopsida > Alismatales > Hydrocharitaceae > Thalassia > Thalassia testudinum. The sequence continues at coordinate 201,148,378 of JAZHRO010000031.1, forward strand.
TTCAAGGAAGGAGAAGGAGGAGCCCTTTCCAAGCCTAGGAGCCACTAAGCTTGAAGCAAGGAGCTTCCCCTCTTTGCCAACAATTCAGGAAGATTTGTGTTTTATTTTCTTTGTTGCAATTATCTAGTAGTAGAAGCATTCATCTACGAGGGTTTTTTGTGAAACACTCTCTTTTAATCAAAGTTGCCTTCTTTAATCTTGTTGTTGGATAGTCTTGTAGAATTCTTGTTTAACCATTTTCACTCCCTCTCCCTAATTACTCTATGCCTCCACGTGCCTAGAGTGAACTTAGGGAGAGGTTCTACTTGTCACTATAATAGTAGTGTAGTGGATTAGTATAGAGAATTTTCTTTTTATCAACAAACCCACTCTGCTCTCATTATTCAAAACAAAAAAAAAATCATATATATAAAACACCAAAAAGAAAGTTGAGTTTCATCTTTAAGCAAGGGATTTTAATTTTGCAAACATTTGGCCTCCTTGGACGACCCTAGATACTCTCATATCTAGGAATATAAATTTAAAAGCGAATCCATTTTTGTGCATTGCAACGACTAAAAACCCTAAATTAACAAACCGTGCAAAAACGCGATCACTCCCTGAGTCCTATGCTCCTGCAACAGCTGGTTTTGCGTGTTCTGTATAGTCTATATCTAGTCAGCCATCACCTTCATTATCTGCAAGCTACCCTATGTAGATTTCCTCATCGATTTGTGCAGCTCCTCTTTTAGTGCCTCTAGAGGGTCGGCCTGCTTTGAAGGGTGACTGGCAGCTTAGTGCAGCAGCTAGTATATAGAATGAGGTTACTGCTGCTGATACGGGAATGGCTGCTGCCTATGGTATTTGTTTCGCGCATTCCCATATTGCCTTGTCTGGTAGTGTGGATCTTGATGTGGTCTCTGTGAATTACCAGACAAGGAGAAGTTCGGATGCTGGTGCCAACCAGGGTTATACGTCTCTAAATATAGGTTATTATGCCCGTATCATTGAATAGCACTGACGTCCTCGTAGGCTGAGGATGTCTGAGACGTATATCCATCAAGGGGATACGTATTATAGTTTGTGGGTGGTGCATAACCCTAGTCATATGGTGCCAAATTGGGATTGTTTATGGGATCCTGATATGCAGGATCTCATAAATAAAGAAAAGATGCATCCTGAGTGAGTAGACTAACTCGAGTAGGGGGGCTCAGGGTGCATAGGAGGGTCTTGGAGCAGTAAAGTTCAAGTTAGATTGACCCTAACTAATTTGGTCAATCTTTTCCTCGATCAGGTTTATTCTATCCAGTTGCTTGATGATGATATCCATGTCAGCTCGAATAGACTCTGTGTAAGCCTCATGGACACTAACCCGTTGTTGACCAAGCCGCTGGAACTGGTTCATGGATGCGGCATTCATCAAGTTCTCCGACAAAGATTCGAACAACTCAAATGCGCTGTTCTCGTCTTTCGAGAGGAAATTCCTGCCACTAGATGGATCGACCAGATATCGATGTGTGTCATCCAGCCCATGGTAAAAGATCCAAGCTAGGTGCCATCGGGGTATACCATGGTGTAGGCATTTCCAGAGAAGGTCGTGAAATCTGTCCCAGGCATCATGCAACTTCTCCTCAGCTCCTTGGGAGAAAGTTGTGATCGCACGCCTCTTCGCATTCATTCAACCGATCGGGAAGAACTTTTGTAGGAATTCACGTCGTAATTCCGACCAGGTTCCAATTGGCGTCCCAACGGTCTTGAACCAGTATGAAGCTTTGTTCCTTAGAGAAAATGGGAAAAGCTTCATGAGAACAATCCTAAGATAAATATTCTTGGGTCGAATTGTTTCTACGAGTCGACTCAGGTCCTCCAAGTGCTTGAACAGATCTTCGCTTGAGTTTCCATAAAAATGACTACTGATCTAACCGATCACATTCGGCTTGAGCTCAAACGCATCTCCATCTATGGGAATCCTGACTAAGGGTGCGACGATCGGTGCAACTGAATCATAGAAGTCTCGAAGTTGTTCTCCTCGCAGTGGATGCCACATTCTGTCGAGCGTCGTCAAAGTATGGTACATGCTCTACTGATGCCGCTCCTCAGATTCAACAACCTAGGCCTCCAGATGGGCCATTGGGTCCAGATTACCTGCATCTTGACCCGGTCTAGGTCTAAGTCCAGGATTAGCCATTGTGGCTAAGGGAGTAGAAGAAGTTGGGGGAGAAGATGGTCCTAGAGAGGTGACTCGCCTCATTGGGAGTGACTCCCAAGGTCCAACCAGTTGAGATCTAAGTGACCTCCTTCCTTGCATACACCACCTAACCCCTTGGTTGGTGTAGTCAAGCCAGACAAGGCTAAGGCCATGTCAATCAGATGGTCCTTATGATCAGGTGACCAAATTTTTCATTCAAAGTCCGAATTCCTAAAGAAAAATTCACCGTACAACCGACTGAAAGTTATTCCCACCTCTCAAGATAACCCAGCCACTAGGTTTGGCAAGAGAGGTTGAAAGCACCCAATAGTATGACAATGAATTCAGGTTGATTTCGCATTTTAAAATTGATTTTAGCCTATTTTTCTTCAGTTGGGGCTTATGGTGAGTGGCCCGCAAGGTGACCAAGCTCACTGGCTGAACACTAGACTTGACTAAGTCTAGGTTAGCCCAAATGTAATCTCTAGATTGTAACCCTAAAGATGTAACCTGGGGTTCATGCAATTCTAGGGTTTGTTTTCTTCTTTTCAGTAGACCACGAAATAAAAATAGTTCTATGGCAAAAATTGCAATCCAAATAAGTTGAAATTTTGCAAGTAGATTCCTTTTTCAATTGTATTTTTAGAGAATATTTTTTATAATTTTTACTTTTTCAACAGAATTTATAGAGATTTTTAGATGTCAAAAAGTCAGATCTTGAATTATGACCTGTGGTCGATTTTTCAAATTGAAACAATATTAAATGATTTTCAAAAATTCGAAAAAAATACGTAAATTAAAGCCAATGAGATCAGCTTTCAAACCCCACCATTTTTAGTCAAAATAGATTCGTGGATTACTCAGAATTACTTTCTGAATTTTGAAAAATCTCAATTCTGGGTCAGTTTGACCCCTTTGCACTTGTGAATTTTTAAAAATTTTGTACTTAGCAGTTTTTCAAAAAATGGTGCAGTTTGAAAGATGGTTTTAAAATAAAATTATAGCCCAAATTTCAAAATTTTTTGCTCATTAATTTTTTGGTAATTGAATTTTTAAAATGGACTTTGAAGTCTGATCGAAAATAAAAGGGTGGTGGAGAAGCTTTTAAAAGGTGTTTCAGTTTAAAGTTCAAACTTTCCACAAAAAGGAAAATTTTTTTCTTTGAAAATTTTTTTTTTAAAAATGTTTTTTATAAAGGATTTTCAATTTTTTTATTTTTTGCTTTTTCAAAACTAACCTATGATTCAAAAAGAAACCTAATCTAACTACCTAGATATTTTTCTTTGATTTTTTTTTCTTTTTCACAAAAATAAATAGGCTTTTTTTTCTTTTTTTTTCTTCAAATAAGTCAAACCTAGGGTTGAAAAAGGGAAATCCTAATCTAAGCTGAGATGTGCACCTGATTTTTTTCTCCGCGCTCGATGTATGTGCATATTCCTGTTTTCTCATGATGTCCTGCACATCCAAAAACAAAGTAGAGGAAGATTTGTCAGTGAGAATTCTAGAGATCGAAATCAAAAATGACATTGTCTCCCTGACAATGGCGTCATTTGACAAACTCGTTTTCACACATTTTAAAATCGTCAAAAATTGTAGTATAGTCGTGCTAAAATGCTCACCAAAAATAATTTCTTAAGGATAACGAGACTTGAGTCCTAGTCGTTCATCTCTGGGAGATGTTTATGCAAATTTGAAATTGATCTTTTTCTCTCTACTTGCTTAAAATCGCATGTCGGTTTCTAATCATCGGATCAAGGTTTGGCCACTTTCATTATGAACCCTAATTACGTGCGCATGTGTTAGATGGATGACAAATGTGAAAGTGTGAGTTTCAGTACGAACAATTCTAGTTACGTGGTGGCTGTTTACGGAAAATGCACTAATAGTTAGATCCTCAATATTTTCAGGTGCCGACATGCTGGTTGCAATAGATACTAATTAAAAGCAGGTAACTTTAATCACACAAAATATATTACAATAAGCTCGTGGTGATTCTCAACACAGAGATATATATATATAGAAAAAAAATCTTTTATTGATTCAGCAGGGTGTTTGCAACATGGAACTAGTGGAATCTCGCTCTCGGCGGAGGAGGATGCCGACAGCGGTAGGCAACCATGGGGCGGTCGGCGGTAGAATTGGGGAAGACGAGGGCAGGACTACATGGAGATCTAGGACGTGGAGGTGGAAGGAAAGGAGAGAATCTGACACTTCTGGCAGAAGGGAGGCGGATTTGAGGACTATAGAAGGAGCTTAAGGGATAACAGAAAAATCGTGTGATTCCTGTGCCGGCATTGGGGCCATATGGCGGCCATATGTCGTTCTCCAATTGTGTGCCTAGCATGCGGTAGCTATGGCTGCAAGCAAGATTCATGTAAGATATCTAATGGGTAGACGAAAGGCTGTTCAAATATGCGCACTGGAGATTTGAATGTTAGGGCACAACTGCCACCACCACCACCCTCTTGTACCTATCGAGGTCATACGGTCGACGTCGAGGTCCCTATGACAGAGAACATAAGAGTGGCAGAGTTGATACTGAGAGGGGCACTGATCGGAGAGGTAATGACCGATAGCTCGACCTCAGAAAACCTGTGCAATCTAGTAAGCTCTCACTCCCCATCGACCAACTCATGGAAAATCGCTTTCCTGTCACCTGCACGTTTTGTGCTCTTTGGATTGGGGATGGTGGATGTCAAAAGATTGCATTTCAATCAAGCTTCTTTGATGGTCTAGCAGTGATTTGGAGGTTAGTCTCCCCCTTTGATGGAGCTTTGTCAGAGAGACCACCTCAGAGATTGGGCTCCAGGTCAGGGAGACTTGAGATCAAAGGTCTACCGCTACACCTGAGGTCTAAGGAGGTGGTAGCGACCATGATATCTGGATTTTCCCTAATGGTAGAAAATGTGGAAGTAGGGTTGATGGAGGGTGATGGACGGATTCTTAATGTGATGGTTGATGTCTTCCAATCAGGGTCGATCCTTGACAGACTGATTTTGAGATGTGGGGGTAGCTCTTGTCTATTCTATTGAGTTTCTTGGTGGGTGACATTGCTACGAAGAAGATGCACGATAAGCTATCTGATTTAGAAGCTGTTGAAGAGGTGAACTTGCAGGTCTTGTGCAGGCCTTCTCTTGAAGATTCTCCGACAACAAAAAAGTGCAAGGACCATCATTTGGGGGAAAAGGGGGAGATGATGTTTGAGGAGAAGGTGGAATCAATTAGGAAGGAAACAGTGAGGCCTGTGATCGAAGATGCAGGGAGTGTACAACCAGATACTGATGACAGTGAGATGCAGGTGTTAAAAGAGCTTTCGCCTAACTCATTGAAGGTCCAACAGAGGTTGCAAGAGGTGGAGGGTATAAAATTTGGTACTGGATCTAATACCAAATCTGGTAAGGGCAGGTCACCCTATAGACCTAGATAGAGGAAACCAAAGTCCGATATGCTTTTGGATGAAAATAAGGTTACTACGATTATACAGGTCTGTAAATGCCAAAATCAAAGGGGGGAGGGATCTCATGAAGAAAGATGAGAATCCTCACATGGAACGTGCGCGGGTTGTGTGACAAAAGCCGGAGGGCTTCTTTGATGAGATACTTGAGAGAGTAGGGGATCGATTATGCGATCATTCAAGAGACTCATATTGAAAATGAGTCTGATAGAGTATGGAATGACTTAATGGTTGCGGGGGCAAACAAATGTGTGATGCTTAATGAACATGGTAGGTCGGGCGGCATTGTTATTTGGTGGAGAAGGGCTTGGGCACACATTTTGGATGTACACAAGGCTCGACATCTGATGACTGGCAAGTTCCAAACTCACCAGGGGCATGATATTATCTAGATTACAGGTGTGTATGGCCCTTGTGCTGCATTTGTGAGACAGGAACTATGGGAGGATTGGGCTGCTGTGGCCGAACTTGTGCAAGGGGAAGCTTGGCTGACAGGAGGAGACTTCAATTGTGTGCTAACAGGGACAGATAGGCCATATGGTGCTATAGACAATTCAGCTGTTGGATTTCAGTTGGTAGTTCAATCCCTTGATCTGAATGAATATCCATCATCAGGAGTTAAGTTCACTTGGCGTAATGGTAATGGCTTACTATCTAAGATTGATAGATTCTTTAGGATTGTGACTATCCTTGATAGATTTCAACTATCAAGTGCTGCTGGTCTGGACCGTCCTTTCTCTGACCATACTCTGTTGGTCTGGGATAGTGGTGAAGAGATCCAAGCAGGCTCATACTTCAAGCTTAGAAAATCTTGGCTGAGAGAACTTGGATTCCATCAGATGATTGGCTCTTGGTGGCAGACCAAACAAGTGGAGGGCTCAGCTACTATCAGGTTTGCCTCTAAGCTGGCAGCCCTATGTATAGTTTTGAAAGAATATGGTGATACTATGATCACACTGAGGCAGCAGAGGTGGGTAGAGGCTCTGAACAACATCCAGAAGCTGGATTCTAAGGAAGCAGCAGGTCCTCTATCTGATGAGGAGCTTGCAGATAGAAGAATGTGGCAGGGGGTGGTAGTGGAGGAAGATTTCAAACAAGAGATCGATTGGAGGGAGAGATCAAGACAGTTATGGCTCAAGGAGGGAGATGCCAACACAAAATTCTTTCACCTTGTGGCTTGCTCTCAGAGGCATGTAAACTATATCTCTTCCATTCTCAAAGATGGGCACAGACTATCCTCTATGCAAGAAATAAGGACGGAGGCTATCAAGTACAACAGGGGGCTTCTCGGGCAACAAAGAGAGGGGAATGGAGGATGGCTGTGAATGATTTGCCAAGAGTTACAAGTGATCAAGCCTCTCAACTGACAACCACCATCATTGAATAGGAAACTATGAATGCTATTAAAGAGCTAAATATGAAAGGTTCCCTAGGACCTGATGGGATACAAGTGTTCTTCTATAAATAAATGTGGAGCGTGATTGGCAAGGAGGTGATGGAAGTCATAAGAGAGTTTGAGAAGGGCAATGCAGGTTTCAATAAGATCAATAAGTCATATCTTTTCTTTCTGCCGAAGACTATGGGAGCTGAGAATTTTTCAAATTTCAAACCGATCTCTTTATTGAACTCCATCTACTTAGTGGTGAGTAAGATATTGGCAAATAGATTGAGAACTATTCTACAAAGCTTGATTCACCCTGTGCAATCTACCATTTTACCCAACAGATCCCTCCAAGAATCTTTCATTATGGCCCAAGAAATGGTGAGTGGATGGTACAGAAGGAAATGTAAGGCATTTATGTGGAAAGTTGACTTCCAAAAGGCCTACGACTCAATTTCATGGCCATACATCTAGGAGGTATTCAAAAGGAGAGGTCTCCCCCACTTATGGATCCAGTTGATGAAGCGATGTATCACAACTGCTTCCTTCTCCCCATTGATCAATGGGAAACCATGTGGTGCTTGGATTCAACCTCAATGTGGGGTTAGACAAGGATGTCCTCTAGCCCCCTTGATTTTTAAACTTGCAGTTGATGGGCTCGCAAGATATGCATGCAAAATGACAAGAGGTGGGGGTCATCAGAGGATACTCACTTTCCAACATGAGGTCCTTGGCTCCTATTTTACAGTATGCAAACGATACGATTTTCTTTGTGGAAGGGTCCAATTCTACTGCCCATGCTTTAGGGCATATGGTGAAGATTTTTGGAGATATCTCAGGTCTGAAATTGAATAGGGAAAAGTCTACTTTGATATGCTTTGGCATGAATGAGCAGAAACATAACACACTAGAGACTACATTAGGTACATCTCGGTCTAAGCTGCCAATTAAGTATCTGGGATTGCCATTACGAGCTGCAAAAAAGAAAAAAAATGATTGGAATGTTCTTTTCGATAAGATTTCTATCAAATTGGAAGGGTGGAGTAGTAAATTTCTATCAAAGGGTGGGAGACTAATTCTCCTAAATTCAGTGATAACCTCCATCCCAGTGTTCTATTTCAGCATCTTTAAAGCCCCGAAATCTATTTGGAAATGGCTAGACATAATGCGGAAGAAATTTTTTTGGAAAGGGGTAGGTCATGAGGGGAGTTTCATGCAGCCTGTGAAATGGGAACAGATCTACCGGCCAAAGGAAATGGGTGGACTAGGGATTAAGCCACTTAAGGAATTCAATGAGGCTCTTCTGATCAAATGGGCGATCAAGATCTTTAAGGGCAAGGAAGAAATCTAGACAGACCATATCAGTGACTGTTATTGTGGCTCCAACAGTGCACTGAAGAGGCTACATCCAGTCAAACCATCCCCTTTTTGGAGATCGGTTATCCTAGCAATTAAAAGCAATTGGCATTTGATGCAACACAAGCTTGGAGATGGCTGTGATTTCAGTTTTTGGAATGAGCAGTGGTCAACTATGGGTATGTTAAGAGATGCTTATCCAAGAGCACATGCTGTAGCTGCAGATAAAGAAGCCCCTGCTAGCAGCCTGTGGTCTGTTGCAGGGAACTGCTAGAGGTTGGAAGGGTCTGAACTGTGCAGAACAGGTACACGGTAGTGGGAGGACAGGTAGAACTTGTTATTTGCACTGCAGCAGATTAATCCCAAATAGGGTGAGACTGATACATATGGCTGGAATGGGAAGTTTTCAGTGCAGCAGGCTTATGAAAGGATTATCAGGGCAAACACAAATGTGGAGAATGACCCGATTGATAAGAAAATATGGCTATTGAAGATTCCACTGAAAGTGCAAATTTTCTTGTGGCTTTGCTGGAGGGAAGGCTTGATCACAAGTGACTTTAGACATAAAAGAATGGGGACAATGTTAAATTCCTGTTATCTTTGTGGATTACATAATGATAGTGCGTCTCATATTTTTTCCTCATGCTTGGTCACAGACAAATTATGGAAGAAAATTTGCTAGGAACCTCTACCTACCTGGGATTCCCTTTGGCAGAGGTTTACTACACCTAGATGACCATACAGGTGTATGGCCGCCACCTTGTGGTGTGCGTGGAGGGCGAGAAATGAAAAGTTATTTCAGTAGAGACCAGTTCAGTGTGAGATAATTGTAAATGAGTGCTGGTCCCTCATACATAGATGGGGATCTCTTTTATAACTTTTGTTTAATTTGACATAAATTGCCCTCCAGATTGCTATCGTTTCACGATAGCTTTCCTCACAGTTTCACACAAGAAAAAAACATGGAATTAGTGGAAAGCTTATAGAGGAAACCTTGGAAACATAAATCTAGCTAACAGAAAACGATCGCATACATGAATCAATGGGGGATTTTGCATGCATCATTGGGTGAGAATAAAGAGCTACACTACTACGCAGTAATAAAAGCATGTAAACTATGAAGAACTAAGATACTAATCTAGCAGAAATAAGGGCATTCGGAGGTGGGCTCCAATGGCCTTTAAGTTGGCTGAGAAGAGAAAGAGGGGCGGTCAATGGTTCTTAGGCCGGACCTAGGAGAGAGGTTGAGGAGGTGATCTAGCATCTTGGCATGGAGAAGGTGGTGCCAATGGTGATGCTACTCGTGGAGATGGGGTGGAGGTGGATGTAGCTCAACTAAATGGAAGCCAAGAGTGAATGAAGCCAAGAAATGGATGGGTGCAAACGGCCACCCCTTAGGTCTTTTTATAGACCTAAGGGAGACTCTCTAGAGAAGTGTAGAACTCTCTAGAGAGAGAGCTCCAAGAGTGGTCGGCCAAAGAGAGAGAGAGGTGGTTTTTCGATTCACCATTTGTGGATCTCCAATTTGAGTGGCTCTTGGTTGCTACTTTTGGCAACCAAGAGTGGCGCCACCTTTGGAAGAACGTAGAATACTCTAGGTGGTGTGGGAGTGTGTGAATGGGTGTGTGTGTGGTCATGCCCTATGTGTCTAAGTTATATAGGTTAGGTCCTAAGGTGGTTTAGGTTGGTGTAGGTCTTAAATTAGGGTTGCAAACCCTAATTGCTAAGGTGGAAAAGCAATTAAGCTAAACAAAACTTTAATTGAATGGGTGTGAACCTAATTGAGAGTGAAATAACTCAATTAGGTTGGGCTTAGGTCAATTGGGCTTTCGTTGAGTCCAATTGGACTTGTATGGGTTGAGATCTGAGCTTAATTGGACCCTACGAGTCCAATTGACTAGGCAATGGTAATTGACTATAATCTAAGTCAATTAAGCTTAGTGAGGACCTAATTAGATCCTTAGGGAGGTCTAGAGGTGATGTACTAGGGTTAAGGCACCTTAATTTAGGTTCCTATGAGGTTAGAATTGGGTTTAGGGGGCAAGAGATCCAAGATCAAGGCTTGAATCTCAAAATAGGAACTGGAGAGCAGTTCAAGGTGTCCAATAATAGCATCTGATGACTTATACTCAAAAATCAGAAGTCCAAACTATTTGGGGTCGTAGAGCGCATTTTGATATGAAAAACCGTCGTAGTATAGTGTGCAATATGATCAAACAAAAATATTTATAAAAAGATAACGAGACTTTGAGTCCCGGTCGTTTGTCTCTGGGAGGCGTTTGTTCAAATCTGAAATCGATCCTTTATCGCTCTACTTTATTTAAAATTGCATGCCAGTTTCCAATCCTCGGATTAAAGTTTTGCCACTTCTATTATGAATTCTGATTACACGTGCGTGTGTCAGATAGATAACGAAAGTGAAAGTATGAGTTTCAGTGCGCACAATTCTAGTGATGTGGTGGCTGTTTATAGAAAATGCATTTATAATTAGATTTTTTATATTTTCCGGAATCGACATGCTTGTTGCAAAGTATATATATAAATGAAATGTAGGCAATTTGAATCACACAAATCATATTGCAACCAATAAGCTCATGGTGATTTCCAACATAGAGACATATATATAAAAAATATATCTTTTATTCATTCATTCAAAAGATGTTTGCAACATAGAATGTAGAGGAAAGCTTATATAGGAAATCTTGAAAACATAAAACTAGCTAATAGAAAATGATCACATATAGGAATCTATGGGGGGATTTTGCATGCATCATTGGGGCAGGATAAGAGATACACTACTAAGAAGTAAATGAAAGTAGTAAAACTACAAGAGCTAAGTTACTAATCTAGCAGAAAAGAAGGGCATTCGGAGGTGGGCTCCGATGGCCTTTGAGTGGCTGAGAGAAGGAGGGGTGGCTAATGGTGCATAGGCCGGGCCTTGGAGAGAGGTTGGAGAGAGGATCCAGCATCCTGGCATGGAGATGGTGGCTTCCATGGTGGTGCTCCTCGTGGAGGAAGAGTGGAGGTGGAGATGTAGCTAACCTAAGTGGATGAGTGCCAAGAATGGGATGGGTGCAAATGGCCACCCCTTAGGTCCTTTTATAGACCTAAGGGAGTCTCTCTAGAGAAGTGTGAAACTCTCTAGAGAGTGTCCCATGAGTGGCCGGCCATGGTGAGAGAGAGTAGTTCTTAGATCCATAAAAAGTGGATCTAAGAATTGAATGACACTTGGTTGCTAAATTTGGCAACCAAGAGTGGCACCACTTCAAGATAGTTCTTGAGAACTCTAGATGAGTGTGTGTCCGTGAATGGGTGTGTGTGTGTGAGTGTGTGGTCATGCCCTAGGTGGCTAAGTGGTCTAGGTTAGGTCCTAAGGGGTTTAGGTAGGTGTTGGCCTTAAATTAGGGTTGCAAACCCTAAATGCTAAGGGGGAATTGCAATTAAACTTAACCCAAGTTTAATTGAATGAGTGTGAAACTAATTGAGAGTGAAATAACTCAATTAGGTTGGGCTTAGGTCAATTGGACTCTCACTAAGTCCAATTGGACTTGTGTGGGTTGAGATCTAAGCTTAATTGTACTCAATGAGTCCAATTGGCTTAGGTAATGGTAATTGACTATGATCTAAGTCAATTGGGTTTGGTGAGGACCTAATTAGGTCCTTAGGGAGGTCTAGAGGTGTTGTACTAGGGTTGGGGTACCTTAATTTAGGTTCCTATCGGGTTGGAATTGGGTCTAGAGAGCCAAAGATCCAAGATCAAGGCTTAAATCTCGAAACTAGAACTGGAGAGCAGTTCCAGACATCCAAAAATGGAATTAGATGCCTTATACTCAAAAATCAGAATTCCAAACTTGTTGTCTGGACGTCCAATCAGAGTCAGGAAGAATTGAAGGTTCTGTCTTGGGTATTCTACAGAAATTAGACGTCTGACAAAGTGTCTGGATGTCTAATAACACTGCAGAAGTGGGTTTAAGGTGTGCGGGAGTTGGCTAAGGGTTCTGGATGTACTAAAACTTATCTGGATGTCAAGATAGAGGTTGGAACTAGGGCTTTAAGGTTTCCTAAGGTGCAGTGAATTAATCTAAAGGTGGCTAAGGCTTGGGGAAGTCTCTAGGCTATCCTAGGGCTAGGATAGACCTAAGCTCTTCACATTTTACTGCTTTATTCTTACTTAATAGAATAGCATACCTTAACTCACTTACATCATTATCCACTATATCTAATCTAAGTCTTCTGCTCCAGCCCAGCTGCAACACCCGTTATTCCTGATCCAGCTTCAGATCCAGCTTATTACCTGTAATTGACATAATGCTCTTAATCAACACATTATAACATTATTTTATGCATAGCTAAAGGAAAGCAGTAAAGATGCAGATAATGCTTATGTATGCATGAATTACCCTAACTTATGCTTAGTCCTAGCCTAATTTAGGTCAATTAAGACCTATGATTGCTGCGCAATCATAGACTTCAATTCTGGATGTCTAATCAGAGTCAGGAAGGATTCTAGGTTCTGTCTTGGGTATTCTGCAAAAATTGGATGTCTAACCAAGTGTTTGGATGTCCAATAATACTGCAGAAGTGGGTTTAAGGTGTGTGGGAGTTGGCTAAGAGTTCTAGACATCTTGTATTTCATCTGGACGTCCAGATGGAGGTTGGAATTAGGGTTTTAAGGTTTCCTAGGGTGTGGTGACCTAATCTAAGGGTGGCAAAGGCTTGGGGAAGCTTTTAGGCTATCCTAGGGCTAGGATGGTCCCAAGTTCTTCATATTTTACTGCTTTATTCCTACGTAATAGAATAGCATACATTAACTCCCTTACATTATTATCTACTACATCTAATCTAGGTCTTTCGCTCCAGCTCAGCTGCAACACCAGTTATCCTTTATTCTTCTGATCCAGCTTTAGATCCAACTTCAGATCTACCTTCTGATCAGCTTATTACCTGTAATTGGCATAATGCACCTAATCAACATATTATAGCATTATTTTATGCATAGCTAAAAGAAAGTAGTAAAGATGCAAATAATGCTTATGCATGCGTGAATTACCCTAACTTATGCTAAGTCCTAGCCTAATTTAGGTCAATTAAGAGCTATGAATGTTGCACAATCAGACAGCTGCGATTGTACCACGTGGTGCCATTGTGGCCGTCCGTTCTTGTTCTCTTTATATCTGATGGCGTAGGCCTCCGATTAAGTTGATTTCTGCATTGTTGGACTACGAACGTTGATCCGGATACATCCATTTGGTTGGATTTGTCATCTGAGGTCTAGATCTTCTTAAATTTGCCCCTTGTCTCTTGCTCTTCGACAAACTCCCTTGGGTGCTATGGTAGTCTGATTGATGCGATCTTGGATGCATTGGACTCCCGTCGTTATTCGAAACATATCCATAAGGTTGGATTGGTCATCTACAGCCCTGGATTACCTGCAATCATTAATACCTATCAAATAACATAGTTTAATACATAAAACACATATATCAACTATGATGCAGAATACGATGCGTATGCATGCAGAATGTTCATGTTAAACTAAGTTCTAGCTTAATTCAGGTGAGTTAGGACCTATGATTGCTACGCAATCATACCCCCATGCCTAAATCTTGCTAGTCCCTAGAAAGTGCAAGACTAAATACATTTTACCAAGAGTTAAACTAACGATTTATTTCTTTTTGCTTCATCCAAAAGTTCAAAATCTAGATAACTATGAATATATAATGTTGTAGCTTCTGCAACAAATCCAAGCGAAGAGTCGATATACATTTAAAGCTTGTACTTGACCCCTAGTAAAATTTTGTCGAGATAGGTGAACCTCTTCTCTAGCGGTCATAAAATATTTTCTAATTTTGGCCCCGATGTTTGTTTGGGTAGGGGATGTCTGAGTTAACTGGATTGTATTTGGTGTCTCACTCTCTTTTGATGCTTCTTAGAGACTAGTATTTCATAATTTATATTTCTAGATTATTAAATAAATCAACTTAGAGAGGGGCTAGAAAAACTGTGCTCTCTTTAATCTTTTATACTTTTCTCTCTTTTTTTATTTTTCTTCCTGAGCTCACATCTCACTAGATTTGCAAATGTATTTGGTGGTCTCACATGGCATGACACATTAATTAGGTTCTGATAACCCTACAACTAAGTCAGACTCCTCAGCCCGTATTCAGGCAGTCAGAAATACAGAAAAAGTAGGTTAAGGCTGTATTTGGTGGTTCTTCATGGTGGTAGGTGTTTTTGCCTCAAAACATTTCAAAATATTTAACTTGACTCACATTGCACAACAGTTTTACATAACACCCGTTTTATTTTTTTTGTTTTTTTTTTTCTTTTATTTTTTTCTTCTTTTTTTTTTGAGCAAACAACTCTTTTGTATGCAATTCTATAGGCACAATGCCACAACATGACATACTACTGTATTTATCAGCACAACATAACGCGACATACATACTTTTATACGTGAGGCATTCTTGGGGATTTTTGGGATGACCAAGAGAATCTTGGGTGGCTTATTTGGTGGAAGTGCCTATTCTCGGCACCAGGTAGGGAATGGATAGGACGACGTATTTCTGAGCTTGACATCAGTACCCTCCTTCAGTCGAGGTTTCCGTAGAGGATGGTTGTGACCATCCACCTCAGTCCTAGTTTTATCAGAACCTGCTCTCTGTGTTTCTACCTTATTTGGTATCTCTCGTATGGAATTTCTCGCAGATGTAGTACGCAAGAACTAAGAGCAAAAACTATGCCCAACTCCAAGTGTCATTATTCAATTATTAAAGATTCCTTATACTAGCCTTAGGGCACTAGTACTCTCTACTCTCACCTCACATATGTTTCCGTAGATCTACTAGAAAATAGTTCACTTGACTCCCTGATTGTTGTCCAAGGGTTCAGGAGAAGAAGCAATGCCTCTTTTTGACAAACTAGAAATGTCTATCGGTTTCCACAGAGGATCCATTGCAAAATCTACATGCAAGTATGAAATTATACTAGATTCTAAGTCTAGGAATCTACTCAAGAATAACTCTCTAATAGAACCTCTTGATAAAATGATCTAATGCCCTAATTGTTGGCAGAAAATGTTCAGTTTTTATGAACTACCCCCCTATGCCTAACTATTTGCATGTCCTCATGCATGAATAAAAGAAATAAGGTAGGGTGTTTGTGGATAAAAATCACCTAAAACTGCTTCTAAGTTGTCCTTCAATTCATGCCATCACTGCAATGCCATACACAATATGCAAAACAATATGCAAAACATTATGAAAAAATGAAATATGCTATGTATATATGGTATGTATATATGTATACGTGCTAAGTTTAATGCCTCTAGCTAGGCAACTTATCAGTCATACATCCTCAAGAAGATGTATCGCTTCGTCAGCAGGATGAGGTTCCTGGGCAAAGAATGGTTTTAGGCATTTGCCATTAACCATAAAAACGTGCCTAGAATTTGGGTCTCTAATTTGGACCGCCTTGTTAGGATACGGGTGGACCACCAGAAATGGCCCAATCCACTTGGACTTGAGCTTTCCTGCAAGGAATTTGAGTTGGGAGTCAAACAACCAAACCTGCTGGTTAGGTGCGAACTCCTTCCTTCGGATGTGTTGATCATGGAAAGCTTTTGTCTTGTTTTTATATATTTTTGCATTCTCATATGGGTCTCGCCTAATCTCCTCTAACTCACTGAGCTGGAGCTTCCTTTCATAACCTCCAGCCTTGAGGTTAAAATTACACTTCTGCATCACCCAAAAGGCATGGTGCTCCATCTCCACAGGAAGGTGACAGGCCTTTCCATACACCATGTAGTATGGTAACATTTTGAGCGGGGCCTTATATGCAGTCCGATATGCCCATAGTGCATCGATCAACTGATCGGACCAATCCTTCCTATCAGATGTAACCATCTTTTGAAGGATCAGCTTGATTTAACGGTTTAATACTTCAGTCTGCCCATTGTCCTGTGGGTGATATGGGGTAGCAATGCGGTGCTGCACCCCGTATTTCTTTAATAATGACCTGAAATGGGCATGGATGAAGTGGCTTCCCCCATCACTTATCAGGGCGCAGGGAACTCTGAATCTTGAAAAAATAAATTCCTAGACAAAGGATATAACAGTCTTATGATCAGCTCGTCTTACTGGGATGGCTTCTACCCACTTTGAGACATAGTCTACTGTGAGGAGTATGTACTCAAAGCCATGCGAGTTTGGGAAGGGGCCCATAAAGTCGATGCCCTAAACATCAAACACTTCTATGACCAGAATGGATTGGAGAGGCATCATGTCTATTCGGGTCATAGAACCGATTGCCTGGCATCGCTTATAGTACTTGGCAAACTCGTGTGCATATCTGAAAATGGTCGGCCAGAAAAATCCCGACTACAAAATCTTTGCAACGATTTTTCGGCCTGAGAAATGACCCCCACAAAGCGTCGCTGTGGTAGAAGGATAGCACACTAGAGATTTTCGAATCAGGGACACATCTACAGATGATCTGATCAGCCCCAATGCGAAAGAGCAATGGGTCATCCCAAAAATAGAACTTAGCCTGTGATATAAATTTGAGCTTTTGATCCTTGGATAATCCCATAGGTAGCTTGCCTGCGAAAAGATAGTTTGCTATATTAGCATACCAAGGAAACTCCGCAGAGTTGATAGATAGTAGAGACTCATCTAGAAATCGATCTGATATCGATGGGGAGTACGGAATGTAGTCTGGGTCTAGCCGAGACAAGTGGTCTAGCACAACATTATGTGCCCCAGCTTTGTCGCGGATCTCGACATCAAACTCTTGCTGAAGAAGGATCGATCAGATAAGGCGAGGTTTGGCATCCTTCTTTGCCAACAAATGCCAGAGGGCCGAATGGTTAGTGTAGATGATAACTTTGGACCGAAGTAAGTATGACCTAAATTTCTCCAACCCGAATACTATGGTCAGCAATTCTTTCTCAGTGACTATATAGTTATGCTGAGCCTCGTTCAACATTTTGCTGGCGTAGTATATTACAAATGGATGGCACTCCTGACACTGGCCAAGAACAACTCTGACAGCGAAGTCAGAGGCATCACACATCATCTCGAAGTCGAGCGACCAGTAGGGGGTTGGAGAATAGGTACACTGGAGGCAGTGCTTTGCAAGGTCTGGAAAGAATTGAGACACGAGGAGTTGAATTCAAAAGGCATGTCGGTTACCAAAAGATTCGTTAATGGACGAGCAATTTTTGAGAAATCTCGAATGAATCTTCGATAAAATCCAGCATGCCCTAAGAATGATCTGATTTGCCCAATAGAGCTAGGTAGAGGTAATCGCAAAATGATTTTGGACTTAGCTTGGTCGACCTCGAGTCCATTAGAGGAGATCCTGTGATCTAGTATGATGCCATCCCTCACCATAAAATGGCTTTTTTCCCATAAAAGTACTAGGTTAACTTCTATACATCTCCTCAGAATCTTTGTGAGGTTATCGAGACAAGATGAGAAATCATCTCCAAACATGGAGAAGTCATCCATGAACACTTCTATGCAATCCCCGATCATGTTTAAAAAGATGGCCATCGTGCATCGCTGAAAAGTAGCTGGTGCATTGCAGAGGTCGAAAGGCATCTGCTTAAAAGCGAATGTTCGAAAGGGACACATAAAAGTCATCTTGTCTTGGTCTTCCAGGTTGATTGCGACTTGATTGTACCAGGAGTATCCATCCAGAAAGTAGAAGAAACTACGCCCGACTAGCCATTCTATAATCTGAACAATAAAGGGCAAAGGAAAATGATCCTTTTTGGTAGCTAAGTTTAGCTTCTTGTAGTCAATGCAGACCTGCCAAGAAGTCATGGTGTGGGTCTAGATGGATTCGCCCAATTCACTTCTGATTACGGTGAGTCCCACCTTTTTAAGCACTATCTGAATGGGACTCACCCACTGGCTATCGAAAATCAGATAGATAATGTCTGCATCCAACCATTTAATGATCTCCTTCTTGACAACCTCCAACATATTTGGATTTAAGCATCTCTGAGGTTGTCGCGACTGTCTCAACCCTTCATTAGTGTAGATATGGTGAGTGCAATATGAGGGGCGAATTCTATGGAGATCAGCAATGCCCCACTCGATAGCAGCCCCATGTGCTCGCAAAACGGAGATCAACCGGTATTCCTGATCTGGAGTCAAGTGAGCATTGATAATCACTGGATATGTCTCACTTTCTCCCCAAAACACGTATTTGAGCGAATCAGCTAAGTGTTGTAGGTCTAGTGGCGGAGGGTGGGGAGGAGGGTTATGCAGGGGAGGAGAGGAAATAATAGCAGAAATTTGTTTATCCTGTTTCATGAAGAATCTGCCTGCAGTGGTCATGTAATCCTGTCTTAAGATATCAGTGTTGGATAGGACAAGATAGTCAGGATTAGGGGTATTAGGAGCAGATGAACACCCATGACAACCAGATCCATGGGATGAAATGTGCATATCAGTAGTCTCGTTCCGTATGGATCGTGATCAAAGACCCTTGATAGTAAGGATGAATGTGCCATTGGGTTGCTACAGAGGAGCCCAATGTTCCCACAGAAAGCTAAATCTTCGTCGTCACTATCCTCCTCGATCAAGTCACAATCAAAGTTCTTTGATGCCTTGAAAATGTCCAGTCTAAGCTTTTCATTTCCTAGGGCAATCTCCATGCACCCTGATGCACAATCGATGTTTGCGCAGGCGGTTGCCAGAAATGGGCGACCTAGGATAATCGGTGCATCACGGAGATTAGGAGGAACCTCCATATCAAGTACAAAAAAGTCTGCTGGAAAGTAGAATCCTTGGACTTTTATGATCACATTTTCAACCACCCCGCTCAATGTTTCTATAGATCAGTCAGCCAACTATATGGTAACCGAGGTGGGCTTTAACTCCCCAAATCGAAATCGATCAAATACTGCGGTGGGAGTTAGGTTGATGGACGACCCCAAGTCAAGAAGGGCCCAATCAAAAGGGGAATCCTGCAACAAGTAGGAACTCAATGGTGTGCCTGAGTCCTTCTTGGGTGGTAAGTTAGTTAAAATAACTACACTAGCTTCCTCAGATAATATCACTTGTCGTCAGATCCTCTGCTGTCGCTTCGGAGTATAATACTCCTTAAAGAACCTAGCAACAACTAGGATGTGATCTATTGCTTCGAGGAGAGGGACCTGAATGTGAACTTCCTTGAACATAGATTTCAGGTCCTTGAAACTTTGCGTGTCCTTTTTCCATGCTGAATCTCGTGTTAGGGCCGCAGGAAAAAGGACAATAATTTCATGGTCTAAAGCATTGTTTCCTTTATCTAATGAAGATGGCTTGTGAGAGGAAGAGGGTTGTGAGCCATCTCGTGGTATGGGATGGGAAAAATTGTTACCCGCTTGCCTAGGTAGCGGGTCTTGTGTAGTCTTTCCGCTCCTTAGGGTAATAGCTTTTGCATTGGCGTACTGTCCATGTAAGGGCAGCAGAGCAGGTCAGTTTGGATACATAGGGTTTGGAAACAGAGCTAGCTGACCGAGTCCATACCCAGGAGGTGCGGGAGGTGCTTGCATAACCGCGTGTGCCTGCCCCTGTGGTGCTTGGAATCTAGGCAAGGTGCCATGATTCTACACAAGTCTCGGGTTCGGGATAGGTTGGGTGGGTAAAGCTCCCTGTGATCTATGCTCCTGCATCATCTGGTTTTGTGTGTTATGTATGCTCTATATTTGGTCAGCCATTGCCTTCATTATTTGGAGGTTGTCATGACTAGATTTTCGAATAAATGCCTGTAATTCCTCCTTTAGCGACTCCAAAGGGTCGGCCTGCTTTAGAGGGTAGGCAGCTTGGTGCAACGATTGATAGATAGAGCATGTCTGTTGCTACTGGACAGGAATGGCTACTGCCTAAGATACGTGTTCTGCACATTCTCATATTGTCTAGTCTGGTAGTGTGGAACTTGACTTGGTCTCTGTGGATTACCAAACCAGGTGAAATTGGGATGTTGGCGCCAACCAGGGTTATATGTTTCAGAATATGGGTTGTTACGCTCGTATCCCTGAATGGCATTGACATCTTCGTAAACCGAAGATGTCTCAGATGCGAATTCATGAAAAGAATATGCACTTGCATCATCATGTGATGCGAAACCCTGATTATACGGTGCTAGATCCATATTGTTCACGGGTTCCTGATATGTAGGATCCCAAGAGGATGGAGAGAAAACGTCCCGAGTGACTGGATATATACGATTAGAGGGGGCTTGGGATGCTTGATAGGAGTGAGATGGAGCAGTACTGCCAGAAGATCCAGATCTTGCTCGCATCAATTCATCGAGCTTCTTATCGAGTAGATCCACCTTATCCAGCTTTTTGGTGATAATGTCCATGTCGGCTCGGGCAGATTCGGCTTGAGCCCATGGTAAAATACTTGTGCAAGGTGCCATTTGGGTACACCATGGCATGGGCACTTCCTGGGAAGATCGTGAAATCTGTCCCAAGCATCATGTAGCTTCTCTCCAGGGCCCTGAGCAAAAGTTGTGATTGCATGCCTCATGGAATTTGTTCGACCGATCGAGAAGAACTTTTGGAGGAATTTGCGACGTAATTCCTCCCATATTCGAATTGCCTCTCAATAATCTTGAACCAATAAGCAGCTTTATTCTTGGGAGGAAAAGGAAAAAACTTCATGAGAACAATTCCAATATCAATGTTCCTATGTCGAACTAACTCTACAATCTGACTCAGGTCTTTGAGGTGCTGGAAGGGATCCTCATTCGAGTTTCCATGGAAATGAGTCTGAATTAGACTTATGATATTCGACTTTAACTTGAATGCATCTCCGCCTACGGGAATCCAGACCTGAGGTGCTATGATTGTTGCCACCGAATCATAGAAGTCTCGCAGTTGTTCTCCATGTGGTGGATGCTGCATTCTATCGAGTGTCGTGAGAATCCGATCAATGCTCTGCTCATATTTTTGTTCTGTTTCCTCAACCCTAGCTTCCAGACGAGACATTGGGTCCTGATTCTCAGGGTCTTGATGAATTCAAGTACTGGGATTAGCCATCTTGGCTAATTGGGTGGAAGAAGGTTGAGACAAGAGGTCAGACGAAAATCACCTCTGCTGCCTTGGGTTTGGCTGCCAAGGTCCTGCAAGGTTAGGTCTTAATGACCTTCTTTCTTGCATACACCAACTCAAAGGGTTGGTGTCGTCAAGCAGAACAAGGCTAAGGCCTTGTTAATTAGAGTGGTCCTTTAGATCGGATGACCTGATTTTTCGTTTAAGTTTGTATTATTAAAATTTTGGCTAGAGACCAACTGTAAGGAGTTCCCGCCTCTCAGGCTAACTCGGCCAGTCAGGTTATGAGGGGACTACGAGGAAGGTTCTTCCTTTGGCTTTCACCTCCGATTCCGTTACCCCACAGTTGCAGTTGTTTGACACTGCCCCGCAGGCTTAGTCACTTGGTTTTCTAGGAGAGGTTGGAACTACCCAGTAGTTTCAAGCCAAATGCAAGTATTTGATGTATTTTCATGAATTCTTAACTTGTTTCTTCAATGTAGTAGACAGTGGGTGATCCACAAGGTGACTAGCCTCACCAACTAACTTTTGGACTCGACGGGGTCCAAAGTAGTGCAAATGTGGTCTTATTGGCTCATGCGCTTCTAAGTTGTTTCAAATTAAAGATCACAAATCAAATATAAACTCTCAGGTTAATATGGAATCCAATTGATTTGAAACTTGGTATGAAGATTCCTTTTGCAATAATCTTTTCATAAAGTATTTTTTCAGAATTTTTACTATTACCAACAAATAGTTATAAATTTTTAACTAGCAAAGGGTCAAATTTGGGATTTAGATCCCGTGTTGGTTTTTCTGTTCGAAACAATACCAAATATGCTCTAAAAATTTTGTTAAAATATGATATTGAAATATAATTTGATTATCTTTCACACCCATAAATTTTAAGTCAATTTGATTTGTAAGTTTGCCAGAATTGATTTTCAAAGTTCATAAGGTTTCTATTTTTGACCAATCTGACACATATGTACCCTATGAATTTTTAAAAATTTCACAGATGGAATTTTCTTTAAGAATGTTGGCATTGGAAAGATAACTTGAAAATATAGTTCTAGTTCAAATTTGAGGATTTTTGGAGCATTAGAAACATGGCTATTGAATTTTGAATATAACACTTACTTTCTGGCCGAATTTCCAATAGGAATGTGTGCACTTGATTTCCGTAGCACCCGCATCAGTCCGTTCGCCGCTTCTCTGATTTAATCCTGCATGCAAAAATAGTATGTTAGAGATGAAATCAAAAGTCACCTTGCCTCCCCGGTAACGGTGCCAATTGGGTCAGGGCGTAGATTGCGTAAAAGATAAATACATCATAGTATAGCATGAAATACATCTCGGCAGATAAAATTAACGGAACTGGGAGTCCCGGTCGATCATAGGGAGGTAGAAAAATGATTTTGATTTCATGCACTTATTCTAAATCTAATTACTAAGTAATAGACACAATGAATCATGATATATATATCACATAGAGCGTTTGAACATGAATTTCATACATGAAACTAAACTAAATGATAACATGAATGTAAACTACTTATGGAATAGAACAACAGCACCACGAGTTGATTGTGGTGGCCTTTTCGAGAGGTTGAGAGAAGCAACAGCGATACGACAGGGTGGCCCAACGAATTATTTAGACAGAGGCAGAGAAGATGGGAAGAAGAAGAGAGAGGGCAGAAGAAGGAAGAAGAGAGAGTTGAGAGTGCGTGCGTGTGCAAGGGCTCGAAGTCGCATCCTACGCTTACATGCATGCACGCTCGAGCCAATGCGCTGCGTAAAGCCTTTATCATATATATGTGCTTATTTATTTTTATACTGATCCAATCTGGGTGGTGACGTGGTGCATTCGTGGTGGTCAGATGAAGATCCAACAGGCCACACTGTGAGGAGTGGTGCCTTCAGGAGTTGGGGGCTTGGTGAGGGGAGGCTACGATGGTGCCACGTGTTCCCACCGTGGTCGTCCATTCTTCTTCTCTTTATATCTGATGACGTAGGCCTTCGATTAAGTTGATTTCTACATCATTGGACTACGAACGTTGATCTGGCTCCATCCGTATTGTTGGATTTGTCATCTGAGGTCCAGATCTTCTTCAATTTGCCCCTTGGCTCTTGCTCTTCTGTGGACTCCCTAGGGTGCTACGGGAGTCCGATTGATGCGATCTTGGATGCGTTGGACTCCCGTCGTTATTCTAAATAGATCCATAAGGTTGGATTGATCATCTGCAGCGTTGGACTACCTACAGTCATTAATACCTCTCAAATAACATAGTTTAATACATAAAACACATATATCAACTACGATGGAGAATACGATATGTATTCATGCAGAATGTTCATGTTAAGGTAAGTTCTAGCTTAATTCAGGCGAGTTAGGACCTATGATTGCTGTGCAATCATTGACCCTTAGTAAAATTCTATTGGGATAGGTAGACTTCATCCCTCGGGGTTATAAAGTAATTTGTAAATTCAGCCCCAGCTTTTGGCTTAGCTAGAAGATACTTTGAGTTTAGTAGATTTGTACTTGGTGGCTCATACTCATCTAGTGCTACATATAGACTAGTACTTTAGAACATAGATTTCTAGACTATTAACTAAATGAACTCAAAGAGAGGTGGAGAAACTATGCTCTCTTTAGTTCCTTTGTACTCATTCTCTCTCTTTCTCTTTCTTTCTTTTTCTTTTTCTTCTTTCTTCTCTTTTCATTTCTTTCTTTTTGAGCTCACAATTTCACTAGATTTGTCAGTATATTTGGTGGTCACTCCTAGCATTAACACTTTGATTAGGTTTTGATAACCCTATGATTAAGTCAGAATTCCTCAATCAGTATTCAGGCAACCAGAAATATAAAAACGTAGGTCAAGGCTGTATTTGGTGGATTGTGAGAGTGGTAGGTGTTGTTGTCTCAATTTACTTCAAACACATTCTAAACTCATAAACTCATTTTTTCTTTCTACTCTTTTCTTTTTCTAAATTTTTTTCTATGTATATATATATATATTTTTTCTTTTCTCTTTCTCTTTTTTTTTTCTTTTTTCCTTTTCTCTTTCATATATCTACTAATGCAACGTAGTATAGCATTCAAACTTTTATTTACGAGGCATTATGCAAAATTGGGGATGTCCAAGAGGATATCATCGAGTGTCTTATTTGGTGGAAGTGCCTACTCTAGACATTGGAAAAGGAATGGATAGGACAACGTATTTTTGACCTTGACACTCATACCCTCCTTCAGTCAAGGATTCTGTAAAGGGTGGTCGTGCACAACCACCTTAGTCCTAGTTTTATCAGAACCCGCTCTTTGCACATTTGCCTTATTTGCTGGCTCTCAAAAGATTCACACTAAGAAATTATATGCAGAAATCGAGAGAGAAAAACTATGCCTAACTCCTAGTATCATTATCTAATTATCCAGAATTTAAGATTCCTCATACTAGCCTTAGAGCACTAGTAGACTTTCTACTCTCACCTTACACTTGTTTGGTGGATCTACTAGATGATAGTTTGCCTTACTCCTTAATTACTGTGCAAGGGCTTAGGAGAAGAAGCATTACTTCTTCTCAACAAGCTAAAGATGTTTATCGGTCTTCACAGAGGATCCATTGCAAATTCGATGTGTAAGTGTGAAATTGTACTAGATTCTAAACTTTGGAATCAACTTAAGAATAAATCCCTAATAAAACCTTTTTGGTAAAAATTCTTTATGCCTAAATGTAATATTTTTTTTTCTGACATAATGTCCTCATTGAAATGTATGTAGGAAAATCAAAATGTAATATGCAAGTGGAAGGGATATCACCTGACTGAGATTGTTAATCCAGGTCAACTTGAATAGAGAAAATGCAAAAGTACTTATAAAGAATACTGGGTTGCCTCCTAGCTAGCACTAAGTTTAATGTCATTTGCCGGACTCAGTATAGCTCTAAAATGATTCTAGAAGGTTGATGTGACTATCAGGAATGGGATCATAGTTCTGGGTGATATAAGGCTTCAACCTTTGACCATTTACCTTTGCCTCATGGCCAGTATTGGGATCCAGGATGAGAATAGCTCCATGAGGATAGATTTTTCTTACAACGAAAGGACCTGTCCATTTTGATCTTAATTTTCTCGGAAAGAGCTTCAAGCACGCATCAAATAGCCAAACCTTTTGATTAGGGACAAATCCTTTCCAAGAGATATACTTATCATGTAAAGCTTTTGTCCCATTCTTATAGATTCACGTACTATCATAAGAATCATTCCAGATTTCAATCAATTCAATCAACTGGAGTTTTTTTGTTGTCCTGATTGATCAGGATACAGGTTAAAAGTTTTGATTGCCAAGTAAGCTTTATGTTCAAGTTCAATAGGTAGATAGGGTTTTCTTAATTTCCCGATTGAAAATTTTAGCTTGTCCATTGGTCTGTGGATGGTATGGAGTAGAGATTCTGTGATTGACTTCGTACTTGGTCAGTGAGGTCCTGAATTGATTGTGGGTGAAATGGGACCTGCCATCACGAATCAGAGCTTTGGGTACACTGAACTAGCTAAAGATGTCTTTCTTTACAAAGTCCATGACCACTTTATGGTCATTGGTTCGGATCATGATGGCCTCAATCCATTTTGATACATAGTTGACTGCAACCAGAATGTATTGGTACCCAAATGAATTGGTTAAAGGTCCCATAAAATAAATGCCCCAGACATCAAAGATCTTGACTTCAATGATTGGATTTAGGGGCATCATATCCTTCCTGGTCATGTTTCCTAGAGTTTGGCAATTAATACATGACCTATAGAAGTTTTACAAGTCATGGAACAAAGATGGCTAATACAATCAACTTTATAGTACGTTGCCTGCCTACTTTTTTCCTGAGAAGTGACCTCCATGCAAAAGTATGGCAAAAATTCTAGTACACTTGTGATCTCCTGTTGATATGGCTATCTCTCAAGCATTTTAAAAAGATACATTCATTGTAGTAATAATTCCTCAAAAATAGCTTGAACAACAGATAAAATTTATAACTTGAATTTAAGTCTATGGTCGTTCGCTGGGAGCAAATATGGAATTCACGCACTAATCTCAATAATTAATGTAAATGAGCACAATTAATTACCCAAAATCTAATATGCAATGTAAAACATGTGTATATGAAGAGTCAAAAAGTAATCTAGACAAAATAATGGTGATTTGGATCTCTAATTATTAGTCTAACACATAGAACAATTACTGGGTATAATCAATATGAAGGAGCTAATAATCAGACATCTGATTTTTCAATCATACATCTTAAAATACGTTGCTATAGTACTCCTTTTCTTTTATTTCTGCTGCTCTTCTTTACTCTACTCTTCTTCTTCTATGGTTATTTGCCTTGCCTCTTCTTCAACTTTCTGTTCTTCTTCTTTTTCCTTACCTTGGCCTTTCTTCTTCACGCACAGAGGGGGACTCTTCTTCAAATGAGGCTAAGTGTTAGCCATTACACAACAGAACAAAACCTGCCTTAACCCTATGCATTCTCTCTCTTTCCTCTCCCTGGTTTCTCCTCTTCCCTGCCCTTCCAGGGCCATGCACTATACCAGGTTATTAGGTAATTGTTCTAGAGTGCACCTAGGACAAGGGCTACTATAGTAGGGTAGCAGCCGAGGTGTGTGCAGGCATAGGTGGGTAAACAGGTCGGAGCCAGGCCTACTTGGTGGTGTCACGGGCGAGGCAGGTGAAGGGGTGCGTGTGGGGGACCTCACCCACCTGTGTGTTGAGGCAAATGGCAGGATGCGAAAATTCAATTTGTTTGACTGCTTCTGCTCTTCCCAATCTGAGGTGGGACTAAATCCCACTGCCTTCTACGTGCAGCTGGCAGCAGCAGCGATGGAAGTTTGCTTTAATTGGTAGCGGCTGCTGCTTGGGGTCTTTAATCCAAGACCTGAAGCTGACCCTGGGATGTAGCCGCATCGATTCAGAGTAGCAATAGGTCGTCTCGACGTTGGAGGAGCTGGGTTGTGGTCAGTGATGGTGGCGGAAGCGGTGGCTAACCGGTGAAGACCTGAAACTTGAATATAGGCTTCAAGGCCCCAGTTAAATGGCTCCTTAGCTTTGTTGTAGCACGGTGAAGGTGATGGTGACGTTCTTGTGGAGGATGGCAGTGTGTAGAGGGCGATCGGTGACGGAGAAGATGGCATGAAGGTGCATTGTTTGGTGGTGGTTGTGAGTGGGCAAAAGGTGGAATAAATATGGGTGTTTTGTGTAGGATGGCAAGGCGGAGGTCGTAGGCTTGTTGGTGAAGTGTTTGGAGCAGTGGAGTGAGCGAAAGACTTCGCCAGAGTGGTCGCCAAAGATGGAGACAAAGGTGGCTTGCAACAATGTCGAGGGGTTGTTTTTGGATCTCTGAGGTGTAAAACTAACCTAAGAGAACTAAGGAAGCTAAACTAACTGATTGTACAGCAATCATAGGTCTTAATTGACCTAAACTAGGCTAGGACTTAGCATAAGTTAGGGTAATCCATGCATGCATAAGCATTACTAGCACCTTTACTTCTTTCTTTTAGCTATGCATAAAATAATGTTATAATCTATTAATTACGTGCATTATGTCAATTGCAGGTAATAAGCTGATTAGAAGCTAGATCTGAAGCTTGATCTAAAGCTGGATCTGAAGAATAAAAAATAACAGGTGTTGCAGTAGAGCTGGAGCGGAAAACCTTGATTAGATGTAGTAGATAATAATGTAAGGGAGTTAAGGTATGCTATTCTATTAAGTAGGAATAAAGCAATAAATTGAGAAGAACTTAGGTCCATCCTATCCCTACGACAGCCTAGACGCTTCCTGAACCCTTAGCCACCCTTAGATTAGGTCACCGCACCCTAGGAAACCTTAAAACCCTAATTCCAACCTCTATCTGGACGTCCAAATGAGTTATAGGACGTCTAGAACCCTTAGCCAACTCCCGTACACCTTAAACCCACTTCTGCAATGTTATTGGACATCCAGACACTTGGTCAGACTTCCAATTTCTACAGAATACCCAAAAAAGAACCCAAAACCCCTCCTAACTCTAATTGGATGTCCAGACAACAAATCTGGACTTTTTATTTTTCACTATAAGACGTCTGACACTATTATTAGATGTCCAGAACTGCCCTCCAGACCCTATTTTGAGATTCAAGCCTTGATCTTGGATCTCTAGCTCCCTAAACCCAATTCTAAACCCTGGAAACCTAAATTAAGGTGCCCAAACCCTTGTACATCACCTCTAGACCTCCCTAATGACCTAATTAAGTCCTCACTAAACCTAATTGACATGGATCATGGTCAATATCTTCAGTCTATTCAATTGGACTCATTGAGTCCAATTGAGCCCTGATCTCAGCACACACTGTCCAATTGGACTCAGTGAGAGTCCAATTGACCTAGACCTGACTTAATTAAGTTGTTTTACTCTCAATTAAGTTTTCACATACCCAATTAAACTTGTATTAAGTTTAATTGCACTTTACCATAGTGAATTATGGTTTACAACCCTAATTTGAGACCTACCTTGACCTAAACCCACTAGAACCTAACCTAATCAACCTAGCCACCTATGTTTTGACCCACGCACACCCACACACACCCAAACACATCATCCACACAAAAATACCTAGCCTAGAGTTCTCTAGAACTCTCTACCATGTGTTGTTGCCTTTGTTGCTAAAATTAGCAACCAAGAGACATTCAATTTTTTGATCCACATTTGGTGGATCTAAAAACCACCATCCATCCTCTCTCACTCTCTCATGAGCTCCCACCATAGGCATCTCTAGAGAATTCCATAATTCTTTAGAGAGCTTCCCTTATAGACCTAAGGGGTGGCCATTTGCACCCGTTCACTTTTGGCTTCCATTTAGCTTAGCTACATTCCACCTCCACTCCACCTTGACAAGTTGCTTCACCATGGCCACCACCATCTCCATGCCAAGATGTTGGATCACCTCCTCAACCTCTCTCCAAGGACCGACCTAGGCATCATTGGCCACCCCTCCTCCTCTCAACCGACTCAAAGGCCATCGAAGCTCACCTCCGAATGCCCTTATTTCTGTTAGATTAGTAGCTTGGTTCTTCATAGTTTACATGCTTTATTTACTGCTTAGTAGTGTAGCTCTATCTTCTCCCCCAACGATGCATGCATAATCCCCCATAGATTCATGTTTGTAGTCATTTTCTGATAGCTGTTAGCTTTTATATTCTCTGTACAAGCATTCCGCTACCGGTGCTTTGTAACTCTGTTGTCATCATCCTTTTATATATATATGTTGAAAATCACCTTGTGCCTGGTTATCATCTTTTGGTGTGGTTGAAGTTGCACGTTTTCAATTTCTTATATTCTGGCAACTAAGCATGTCGTGCATAAATACAAATTTAGTATAAATCGACGTGCGATTTTAAGCAAGTAGAGTAAAAGAGATCAATTTCAAATATGCATTTCCATAAATGCTTCCTAGAGACAAATGACCGGGACTCAAGTCTCGTTATCTTTATAAATTATTTTTGATGAGCGTTTAGCACGACTATACTACGATTTCCGATGATTTTAAAATGCATAGAAACGGGATTGTCAAATGGTGACATTGCTGGGGAGGCAACATCATTTTTTATTTCGATCTTTTGAGCTATCACTGACAAATCTTCCTTTACTTGTCTTTTGATGTGCCAGAAAGTAGGAAAAATAGGAATCTGCACACGCAATAAGCGCAGATTAAAACAAAAATCAGGTGCACATCTCAGCTTAGATTAGGATTTCCCTTTCTGAACCCTAGGTTAGATTTATTTGAAAAAAAGAAGAAAAAAAAACCTATTTATTTTCATGAAAAAGAAAAAAAATCAAAGAAAAAAAATCTAAGTAGTTAGATTAGGTTTCTTTTTGAATCCTAGGTTAGTTTTGAAAAAGCAAAAAAAAATTTTTGAAAATCCTTTGAAAAAACAAATCCTTTTTGAAAAAAATTAATTTGGTGGAAAGTTTGAATTTTAAACTCAAACACCTTTTAAAAGCTTTTCCACCATTCTCTGATTTTCGGCCACACTTCATAGTCTGTTTTAAAAATTCAATTGCCGAAATATTAATGAGCGAAAAATTCTGAAATTCGGGCTATACCTTTATCTTCAAACCATCTTTCAAACAGCACTATTTTTTTGAAAAAATTCCAAGTAGAAAATTTTTAAAAATTTGCGAATTGCGAGGGGGTCACATTGACTCATATTTTAGATTTTTTCAAAATTCAAAAAGCAATTTAGAGCAATCGGCGAATTTATTTTGACTGAAAATGGTGGGGTTTGAAAGCTGATGTCATTGGCTTTATTTTCAATATTTTTCTCAAATTTTTGAAAATTATTTAATACTATTTCAATTTGAAAAATAAACCAGGGGCCAGAATTCTAAATCTGACCCCATGACATTTAAAAATCTCTATAAATTCGATTGAAACATTAAAAATTACAAAAAATATTTTATAAAAAGATAATTGAAAAAGGAATCTACTCACCAAATTTCAATTTAATTGGATTCCAATTTGTTTAGAGAACTATTCTTATTCTTGTGGTCTGCTGAAGAAGAACAAAACAAAAGAACAAAAAAACCCTAGATTTGCATGAACCCTAGGTTACCTCTTCAGGGTTACAATCTAGAGGCCACATTTGGGATAGACTAGAGTTAATCAAGTCTTGTGCTTAGCCATTGAGCTCGATCACCTTGTGGGCCACTCACCACAGACCCCAATTGAAGAAAAATGGGCTAAAATTAATTCTAAAACACGAAATCAACCTGAATTCGTTGTCATACAATTGGGTGCTTCCAACCTCTTGGCTGGGTTAGCTTGAGAGGCGGGAATCACTTTCAGTCATTTTTACGACGAATTTTTCTTTAGGAATTCAAACTTATAACGAAAAATCTGGTCACCTGATCATAAGGACCATCTGATTGACAGGGCCTTAGCCTTGTCCGGCTTAGCTACACCAACCCAAGGGTTGGGTGGTGTATGCAAGGAAGGAGGTCACTTAGACCTCAACTAGTTGGACCTTGGGAGCCACTCCCAAGGAGGTGAGTCACCTTGCCAGGACCATCTTCTCCCCCACTTCTTCTACTACCTTTGCTGCAATGGCTAATCCTGGACCTAAACCTAGACCGGGTGAAGACGCTGGTAATCTGGATCCGATGGCTCGTCTGGAGGCCTAGGTTGTTGAATCTGAGGAGCGGCATCAGCAGAGCATGGACCGTATTTTGACGACGCTAAACAAATACATCATCCACCGCAAGGAGAACAACTTCGGGATTTCTATGATCCAGCCGCACCGATCGTTGCACCCTTAGTCAAGATTCCCGTAGGCGAAGACATGTTTGGGCTAAAGCCCAATGTGATCGGTTTGATTAGCACTCATTTTTATGGAAACTCAAGCGAAGATCCATTCTAGCACTTAGAGGACCTGAATCGACTCACAGAAACGATTCGACCTAGGAATATTGATCTTGGAATTGTTCTAATGAAGCTTTTCCCATTTTCTCTGAGGGACAAAGCTTCATACTGGTTCAAGACCATTGTGAAGCCAATTGGAACCTGGCCAAAATTACGACGTGAATTCCCGCAAAAGTTCTTCCTGATCGATCAAACGAGTGAGATGAAGCATGCGATCACGACTTTCTCCCAAGGAGCAAGGGAGAAGTTGCATGATGCTTGGGACTAATTTCACGACCTTCTCCGGAAATGCCCGCACCATTGTATATCCAGATGGCACCTAGCTCTGATCATTTACCATGGGCTGGATGACACACATCGTTATCTGACCGATGCATCTAGTAGCGGGAATTTTCTCGCAGAAGACAAGAACAGCGCATTTGAGTTGTTCAAATCTTTGACGGAGAACTCGATGAATGCTGCATCCATGAACCAGTTCCAATGGCCTGGTCAGCAGTGGGTTGGTGTCCATGAGGTTCACACCGAGTCTATTTGAACCGATATGGATATCATCGTCAAGCAGCTGGATAGAATAAACTTGATTGAGGAAAAGATTGACCAAATTAGTCAGGGTCAATCTAACCTGAACTCTGCTGCTCCAAGACCCTTCTATTCACCCTGAGCCCCCTTGCTCGAGTTAATCTACTCACTCGGGATGCATCTTCTCCCTATTTACGAGATCCTGCATATCATGATCCCGTAAACAATCCCGATCTGGCACCATATGACCAGGGTTACGCACCACCTGCAGACTATAATACGTATCCCCTTGATGGATATATGTCTCAGACGTCTTCGGCCTACGAGGTCGTCGGTGCTATTCAAGGATACAGGCGTAATAATCCGTATACAGAGATGTATAACCCTGGTTGGCGCCAGCATCCAAACTTCTCCTGGTCTGGTAACTCACAGAGACCACATCAAGATCCACACTACCAGACCAGGCAATACGAGAATGCGCAAAACACATACCCTAGGCAGCAGCCATGCCCATCTTAGCAATAGCAACCCCATTTTTTATACCAACTGCTGCACCAAGCTGCCAGTCACCCTCCAACTTGGGTTGACCATTTGGAGTTACTAAAAGTGGAGCTGTAAGAATCAATGAGAAAATCTACACAGGATAGCTTGCAGATAATGAAGGTGATGGTTGACCAGATACAAACTATATAGAACATGCAAAACCAGCTGTTGCAGGAGCATTGGACTTAGGGAGACTTGCCCTCCCAACCTGTCCTGAACCCTTAGTATGTACAGAACCAAGGTGCCCCGCCTAGGTTTCAGGCACCACAGGGATAGGCACATGCCTTATTATAGGTGCCTCTTACACCACCTGGTTACGCTCAAGGCCAACCACCTTTGATGCAGAACCCTGCATACTCTACCCCTTCCGCTCCCTCACCACCTCATGATGGACAGCAAGCCGATGCAAATGCTGTCTCATTGAGGAGTGGAAGGAAGACATTCGACCCACCACATAGGTAGGCGAGTCCTGATTTTTCTCACCCTTCGCCTCAAGAGGGTTCGACTCCTTTGTCTCAGGAGCCACCTATGGTAGATAAGGGTAAGAGGCCACTTAACCCTGAGATTCCCGTCCCTTTTCCTAAGGCTCTTATGAGAAATGTAGTATAGAAAAAGGACACACGGAATTTTGAGGACCTAAAGTCAATGTTCAAAGAAGTACATATTCAGGTCCCCCTCCTCGAGGGAATAGATCACATCCCCGCTGTTGCTAGGTTCTTCAAGGACTATTGTACCCTGAAGTGACAGCCTAGAATTGGACGACATGCAGTACTGCCAAAAGAAGCTAGCGTCGTGATTCTAGCCAACTTGCTGCTAAAAAGGAAAGACCCTGGTAGCCCACTCATATCCTGCTTCTTGCAGGATTCTCCATTTATTCGGACCCTTCTAGATCTGGGTTCATCCATCAACCTAACTCCCATTGCTGTATTTGATTGATTTCGATTTTGGGAATTAAAGCCTACCTCGGTCATGATTTAGCTGGCTGATAGATCAATAAAAACATCGAGGGGGGTGGTTGAGAATGTGATTGTAGAAGTCCGCGGATTCTGCTTTCCCGTAGACTTTTTTGTTCTCGATATGGAGGTTCCTCCTAATCTCTGAGATGCACCAATCATTTTGGGTAGCCATTTCTAGCAACAGCCCGAGCAAACATTGATTGTGCATCCAGGTGTATGGAGATAGCCCTAGATAATGAGCGACTTCGACTTGACATATTCAAGGCTTCAAGGAATTTTGACTGTGATTGCATAGTGGAGGATGGTGAAGACAAAGATTCGACATACTGTTGTAACATTGGGCTCCTTTGTGATGACCCAATGTCTCATTTGTCTACATTGTCAGGGTTCCTGGACCTCGATCCACAAGGGACTGAGACCACTGCACTGAACATATCTCCCCAAGGATCCAACTGTTTAGGGTGTGTTTCTGACCATAACACCCCCGAATCAAGCTATCCTAATCCGTACACTACTGGATCGCCCCTGTTGTTAGAAGAACTGACCACAGCTAACGGGTTTCCCATTAACGCAGTCACAACCAATTATCTGACAGGAAGCAAATCAGTGGGAATTCACATGCATACAGATCAGTAGATTCCCACCTTCGAGTTTGCTCCTCCTATCCCCATTTCTGACTCTGACCCACCCGTGATTGAATTGAAGCCCTTACCTGACTCACTTAAGTATGTGTTCTTGGGCGAAAGTGAGACATACCCGATCATTATTAGTGCCCACTTAACCCAAGAACAGGAGCATCAATTGATTTCTACGCTACAAGACCATAGAGCTGCTATAGGGTGGAGCATTGCTGATCTTAGTGGTATTTGCCCCTCGTATTGCAGTCATCACATTTACACGGATGAGGGGGTGAAACCTTCAAGACAACTTCAAAGAAGGCTAAACCTGAACATGCTAGAGGTTGTTAAGAAGGAGATCATCAAATGGCTAGATGCAGGTATTGTATACCCAATCTTTGACAGCCAATGGGTGAGTCCGATCCAGATAGTGCCCAAGAAAGCAAGACTCACCGTAGTGAAAAATGATAAAGGTGAATCCATCCCAACCTGCACTGCGACATCTTGGTGGGTCTGCATCGACTATAGGAAACTGCACATGGCTACCTAGAAGGGTCACTTTCCTTTACCTTTCATTGATCAGATCTTGGAACGATTATCCAGATGCAGTTTCTTTTGTTTTACGGATGGATACTCCAGGTATAATCAAGTAGCGATTAGCTCCGAAGATCAAGACAAGACCACTTTCGCATGCCCTTTTGGAACATTCGCTTTCAAGCGAATGCCCTTTGGACTTTGTAATGCACCAGCAACATTTTAGCGTTGTATGATGGCCATCTTCTCTGACATGATTGAGGACTATGTGGAGGTGTTCATGGATGACTTCTCCATTTTTGGAGATGATTTCGCATCTTGTCTTGATAACCTCACCAAAATCCTGAAATTGTGTATTGAGGTAAACCTAGTACTATCCTAGGAGAAAAGCCATTCATGGTGTCAGATGGCATAGTAATAGGGCACAGGATCTCTAAAAATGGACTCGAGGTCGATCAAGATAAATCTGAGATTATTTCCCACTTACTACCACCTAGCTCGGTCAAGCAGATTAGGTCATTCTTAGGTCACGTCGGCTTCTATCGGAGATTTATATGCGATTTCTCAAAAATTCCATGACCTTTGACGAATCTCCTTGTTATTGATGCCCCATTTGGATTCAACACCTTGTGGCTCAGTGCCTTTGAGACTTTACGAAGCACTGTCTCTGATTCCCTGATTCTCCTACCACCTGATTGGTCGCTTGATTTCGAGATGATGTGTGACGCTTCTGATTTTGTCGTCGGTGCCGTTTTAGGCTAGCATCGAAAAAAACAACCTTTTGTCATATACTATGCTAGCAAGACGCTGAATGAAACTCAGCTCAATTATACAGTCACCGAAAAAGAACTGCTAGCATTAGTATTCAGGTTGGAGAAATTCAAATCTTATTTATTAGGGTCCAAAGTCATCATTTTCACTGACCACTCCGTCCTTCGACATTTGTTGGCAATGAAGGATGGCAAACCCTAGCTCATCAAATGGATTTTTCTATTGCAAGAATTTGATATTGAAATCTACGATAAAGCCAAAAAGCAGAATGTTGTGGCAGATCACCTATCCAGACTGGACCCAGCCCACATTCCTTATTCCCTGCCCATCCACGAGCAATTTCCGGATGAATCCCTTTTGGCAGTTCACTCTGTTGAGTTCCCCTAGTACGTGGACATTGAGAACTATCTTGTCGTAGGCAAGATTCCCATGAACCTATCCAAGGACTAGAAATTCAAATTTACTACAGAGGCCAAATTCTACCTCTGGGATGACCCACTGCTCTTCCGCATTGGAGCAGATTAGATTATTCGAAGATGCATCACAGATTCTAAAATCCCCAGTGTGTTATCTTTTTGCCACAATGATGCTTGTGGTGGTCATTTCTCGGGACGGAAAATCGCTGCAAAAATTTTGCAGTCGGGATTTTTCTGGCCAACTACTTTCAGAGATACACACGAATATGCCCAACACTGCAAACAATACCAGTTGATCGGTTCTATGACCAGGAGAGACATGATGCCACTCCAGCCCATCATGGTTGTAGAAGTGTTCGACGTCTAGGGCATCGATTTTATGGGCCCTTTTCTGAACTCGCATGGCTTCGAGTATATATTACTAGCCATTGACTATGTCTCGAAGTGGGTTAAGGCCATCCCGGCTAGACGGGTTGATCATAAGGCCATCATTTCTTTCGTACGGGAATACATCTTCGCGAGATTTGGAATACCCTATGCTCTGATTAACGATGGGGGAAGCCACTTCATCCATGCCCACTTCAGGACATTATAAAGAAATATGGGCTACATCACCGTATAGCCACCCCGTATCACCCGCAGACCAATGGGCAAGCTGAAGAGTCTAACCATTAGGTCAAGCTAATTCTTCAGAAGACGGTAAGACCAGACAGGAAGGACTGGTCCAATAAATTAGTTGATGTACTCTGGGCATATTAGACCGCGTACAAGGCCTCACTTGGAATGTCACCATATCGTATGGTATATGGCAAGGCCTATCATCTTCCTGTAGAGCTGGAACACCGCACCTTTTTGGCGATGCAAAAATGTAACCTTGACCTCGATGCAGGAGCTCAAGAACGAAAACTCTAGCTTAGCGAATTAGAAGAGATTCGGCGGAGGCCTATGAGAATGCATTGATATACAAGGACAAGACCAAGGCCTTTCATGACCGCCACATCCAGAGGAAAGCATTTATGCCCAACCAGCAAATCTGATTGTTCGATTCATGATTAAAACTTTTCACAAGGAATCTCAAGTCCAAGTGGACTGGCCCATATGTTGTGATTCACCCATATCCTAATGGGACAGTCCAGATCAGGGACCCAAAATCAGGGCATATATCTATGGTAAATGGCCAGTGCCTTAAGCCATTTTTAGCCCAAGAACCTCCTCCAGTTGATGAGATCGTTCATCTTATTGAGGACGTGTGATTGAGTTTCCACCCAGCTGGAGGCGTTAAACTCAGCATCTACTCCGCATCCATCACCCTATACATATTCATTTTTATATATAGCATATTTTTCTTTAAGCATATTTTCTTTCTGCATATTGCATACTATCAGGTTGGCCAGTGCTGAATGTATAATTTCAGGAGCAATTACAGGTAATTTCTACCAATTTACTCCCTATTGTATTTATTTTCTTTTATATTCATGTATGAGGACATGCAAGAACTTAGGCATGGGGGAGTAGATACAGTAAAACTGAAAAATTTTTATGCAACCCTTAGGAAAACCTTGGAGCTGCATGTTACACGTACTTTAGGATCCTAAATACAAGAATAACCGACTCCACCTCCAATGCTCGCATTGGAGCTAGAAATTGTCCGCAACAGCCATTTTCGACTCACCCGCTCACCCATCCTATTGTGAAATTTCGGATCAAGCTGAATGTAACATGACACGGGAATTTTATGAAGTACAAATTATATGATGTTACTTGTTTATAGCATATATACATATTACATTCATGAATAAGATTTTTATCAAGAGAATGCATTAGGATTTTTTTCCTTTAGTTGATTCCTGTAATCTAGAATCCAATACAACTTTTCACACACATGTAGAATTTGCAATGGATTCACAGTGAAGGCTAATAAATGTCTTTAGTCTGTTGAGAGGAAGCAATGCTTCTTCTCCTGAACCCTTGGACAGTGTTTTGGGAGTTAGGTAGATTTTCAACCAAAAATCCACCAAATAGTGTTAGATGAGAGTAGAATGTACTGGTGCTCTAAGATTTGTGCAAGGAATCCAGAATCCTAGATAATTAGGTGATGATACTCAGAGATTAGGCATAGTTTTCGCTCTCAGTTCCTGCGTATACATTTTGTGTGAAATTTTGAGAGCCACCAAATAAGGCAAATACACGGAGAGCGAGTTTTCATAAAACTAGGGCTAAGGTGGATGGTTACAACCATTCTTTACAGAATCCTCGGCTGAAAGAGGGTATTGATGTCAAGGTCAGAAATACACCATCCTATCCTTCTCTCCCTGTCCCGTGAGTAGGTAATTCCACAAAATAAGCCACCCAATGTCTCTTGAGTACCACCAATCCCTAATAATGCCTCCTCAATAAAGTTCATGGATATGTGCTAGCTGTGTTGTGTTGAAAGAAGGAAAAAAGAAAGGAAAAAAAAATGATGAAAAAAATGAAAAAAAATTAGAAAAAGAAGAAAAAGCAAGAAAAAAAAGAGTTTGTGAATATTTAGTGTTTATTTCATTTGCATTGAGGCAATACCATCGAATAAATTTGAGATCCACCAAATTTGGCCTTAACCTATTTTTCTGTGTTTCTGGCCACCCAAATACTGGCTGAGGAATTCTGACTTAGTGTTAGGGTTATGAGAACTCAATTAAAGTGTTAATGCCAAGTGAGACCACCAAATACAGGTCATATGTGTGAATCTGGTGTGATTGTAAGCTCTAAGAAAAAGAAAGAAAAGGAAAGAAAAAGAAAAAGAGTAAGAGAGAATGAATACAAAAGAATCAAAAGAGAGCATAGTTTTTCTAATCTTTCTCTGAGTTGAGTTACGTAATAATTTGGGAATCTAGAATCTACAGTAGTAATCTCTATGTAGCACCAGTCGAGAGAGAGCCACCAAATATATAATCTTTTCCCTCTAAGATTCTCTACCTAAGCTTAAAGCTAGGGTGGAATTCATAGAATATCTTGAATACCCCAAGGGAAGAAGTTCGCCTATCCCGTTAGAATTTTCTCTAGGGTTCAAGAATAGGTTTTAGAGGTGAATTAGTTTTTCACTCGAATCCGTTGCAAAGGCTACATGGCTACACTTTCACATCTATCTAGATTTCTAGAACATAGGATGAAAACACAAAGGAGAAAAATCTCTAGGCAAACACTTGAATAAATAATTAGTCCCTCAGGGACCCTTGCTGTAAATAATTTAGTCTCACATTTGATAGGGGCTAGGAAGATTTAAGCATGGGGTTATGATTGCGCAGCAATCGTAGGTCTTAATTGACCTAAATTAGGATAGGACTTGGCACAAGTTAGGGTTATTCATGCATGCATAATCATTACTAGCACCTTTACTTCTTTCTTTTAGCTATGCATAAAATAATGCTATAATCTACTGATTAGGTGCATTATGTCAATTGCAGGTAATAAAATGGTCAGAAGCTAGATCTGAAGCTGGATCTAAAGCTGGATCTGAAGAATAAAAAATAGCTAGTGTTGCAGTAGAGCTAGAGCGGAAGACCTAGATTAGATGTAGTAGATAATAATGTAAGGGAGCTAAGGTATGCTATTCTATTAAGTACGAATAAAGCAATAAATTATGAAGAACTTAGGTCCATCCTAGCCCTAGGACAGCCTAGAAGCTTCCCCAAGCCTTAGCCACCCTTAGATAAGGTCACCGCACCCTAGGAAACCTTAAAATCCTATTTCCAACCTCAATCTGGACATCCATATGAGTTATAGGATGTCCAGAACCCTTAGCCAACTCCCGCACACCTTAAACCCACTTCTATAGTGTTATTGGATGTCCAGACACTTGGTGAGACGTCCAATTTCTATAGAATACCCAAAACAGAACCCAAAATCCCTCCTGACTCTAATTGGATGTCCAAACAACAAATCTGGACTTCTGATTTTTCACTATAAGATGTTTGACACTATTATTAGACATCCAGAACTTCCCTCCAGACCCTATTTTGAGATTCAAGCCTTGATCTAGGATCTTTAGCTCCCTAAACCCAATTATAACCCCCTAAGAACCAAAATTAAGGTGCCCAAGCCCTAGTACATCACCTCTAGACCTCCCTAAGGACCTAATTAGGTCCTCACTAAACCTAGTTGACTTAGATCATGGTCAATATCTTCAGTCTATTCAATTGGACTCATTGAGTCCAATTGAGCCCTGATCTCAGCACGCACTGTCCAATTAGACTCATTGAGAGTCCAATTGACCTAGACCTGACTTAACTGAGTTGTTTTACTCTCAATTAGGTTTTCACACACCCAATTAAACTGGTATTAAGTTTAATTTCACTTTACCTTAGTGAATTAGGGTTTACAACCCTAATTTGAGACCTACCTTGACCTAAACCCACTAGAACCTAACCTAATCAACCTAGCCACATAAGTTTTGACCCACACACACCCACACACAACCACACACATCATCCACATGAAAATACCTAGCCTAGAGTTCTCTAGAACTCTCTACCATGTGTTGTTGCCTTGGTTGCTAAAATTAGCAACCAAGAGCCATTCAATTTTTAGATCCACATTTGGTGGATCAAAAAACCACCAACCATCCTCTCCCTCTCACTCTCTCATGAGCTGCCACCATAGTCCTCTCTAGAGAATTCCATAATCTAGAGAGCTTCCCTTAGGTCTATAAAAAGACCTAAGGGGTGGCCATTTGCACCCACTCACTCTTGGCTTCCATTTAGCTTTGCTACATTCCACCTCCACTCCACCTACACGAGTTGCTTCACCATGGCCACCACCATCTCCATGCCAAGATGTTGGATCACCTCCTCAACCTCTCTCCAATGGCCGGCGTAAGCACCATTGGCCGCCCTTCCTCCTTTCAACCAACTCAAAGGCCATCGAAGCCAACCTCCGAATGCCCTTATTTCTTCTAGATTAGTAGCTTAGTTCTTCATAGTTTACATGCTTTATTTAGTGCTTAGTAGTGTAGCTATATCTTCTCCCCTAATGATGCATGCATAATCCCCCGTAGATTCATGTATGTAGTCGTTTTCTAATAGCTATTAGTTTTTACATTCTCTGTACAAGCATTCTGCTACCAGTGCTTTGCAACTCTGTTATCACCATCTTTTTATATATATATGTTGAAAATCACCATATGCCTGATTATCATCTTTTGGTGTGATTGAAGTTGCACGTTTTCAATTTCTTATATTCTGGCAACTAAGCATGTCCTGCAAAAATGTGAATTTAGTATAAATCGATGTGCGATTTTAAGCAAGTAGACTAAGAGAGATTGATTTCAAATCTACATTTCCATAAATGCCTCCTAGAGACAAATGACTAAGACTCAAGTCTCGTTATCTTTATAAATTATTTTTGACGAGCATTTAGTGCGACTATACTATGATTTCTGACGATTTCAAAATGCGTGAAAATGGGATTGTCACTAACCCTAATCTAAGTGGACAAAAGGAGGGAGAATGACGTCGGGGGTATGTAGGCACTAGGTAAGAAAGTGCTCCAATAGGTAGGACGGCGATGATGGAGGTTGGGAAGCTCCTGCTACTACGGCCAAGAGCGGAAGAAGTTGAGAAGAAGAAATCCACCGCTGGTATTGTGGACAGACGACAAGGGAGATCGAGAAGAGTCACTGAAGCTCGAGGAGCTATTCAACCGAAATAGGAGAGAGGACTGTGGAGGATTTCCAGCCAAATTCAATCTTGGAAAGCACGACCTTGCATTAGGGCTCCTTTTATAGGTCTCAGAGAGTGGTTAAATCATGGGAGGCTCACTGAAGTTGGAAACCCAACTCTTTAAAGGATTTCCATGAGGATTTGTGTGATTTTTTATACTTTGAATCTAGCTGAAAAGGAAGCTAATTTCTTAAGGAATTCCCCTTTCAAATCTGAGAAGGATTCATCAAGAAATCTAAGAGATCTTGCCAAATGAAGCTAGCTGGAGTTGTAGGATTAAGATTCTAGAGTGACAAGGACCTGTTTGAAGAAGAAGATAACAAAGATAGGGGGCTTTATGTAATAATTTCAAAAGCTGAGGGGTTATTTGGGAGATTAAGAATCAGACTTGGATTAAAATGTAAACTAGGTCGAAATGATCTTTGATTGCTCGCAAATTTTAATACAAACCTAATTTTGACCCAAGGAATCTGATGATGAAGTCAGATTTTGGTTTTGACCTTGTTTGTCTGGGTAATTTATGTAAAAATTCAAATTAGGGCTAAAGTCTGTCTGAGGTTTAGTTTTAGGTCAAAATGTATTCTGATAGTCAATTTAAAGATGCCAAACCTTAGAGAATATTTTCCTATGATTTTTAGAGGGTTTAGGTGAATTTTATCCTAACCAGAACCACAGTGAATCAAGTAGGTCAGTTTTTAGGATTTCAGGTGTCATTTAATTCTCAAAACATGCGACAACCCATTTCTATTTGCATGGACACTCTTATTAGATATTTAAGACCATTTGACCATTATTTAACCCCTTAGAAACCCCATTATTATTCTACAATTGACATATACTATTAAAACTGAAGTTTTACCCTTATTTTCTTGTATTTCTCTCAGAATGGATTTGCAGTGAATTTGGATACTCTAGCAGTTATGTAGGAGCATTTAATGATGGAATATGACTAAATAAAGCTAGATATGGCTGATGATGATGTCATCATCATACATCCAAGCCTAACTTTTGCTAGTCCCTTAGAAAAATCTTATGGAATT
This sequence comes from Thalassia testudinum, assembly GCA_037157565.1. NCBI lineage: Eukaryota > Viridiplantae > Streptophyta > Magnoliopsida > Alismatales > Hydrocharitaceae > Thalassia > Thalassia testudinum. The sequence continues at coordinate 201,191,302 of JAZHRO010000031.1, forward strand.
AACTCAAATTCTAGACCATGTGTTTAATGCTCAGATTTTTGAAATGTGCTTTCTTTTATAGATTATGTTAGAATACTAATAGTAGGCATAGAGTTACTCAAGTTCCAACCAAGATCTAGACCTGACCAACTTTAGCCTCAGTCTGTCATGAAGGTTTCTAAGACCCACAAGAACTAACCTAAGGCTCGTTGAACTCTGCGGTTAAGGCACCCATGCTTAAAACATTGTTAGTCCCGATTTAGTTTGTAGTGTGTTTTTGTAAGAGAGAGATAGATGAATTTTTGCCTTTTTTGGAGGGTTTTCTCTCTCTTTTTCTTCTTTATTTCTAACTTCGAATTGGCTTTACAACACGATTTGTATTAGATTCCTAGCTCCCATCATCAATCCTCATAGGGTCCTTGGCTTTCGATACTTTGAGATAGCACCACCCATGGGAACCCCCAGAACCCTAGCTTTCAACACTTCGAAATAGTGCCGCCCAAGGCATTTTGTAGCTAAATTCAGGCCCTAGCAATCGACATTTCGGGATAATCCCACCCATGGCACCTGAATTAATACAAGGTACTTACATGTTCCTGGTAGGATATTTAGATATCCTAGAAGACAAGCACCGAGGAGACGGTATGTTATTGCACATCTTCGAGGGGAGTTTTCCACCTCTCCATGCCGGGAACTCTTCCAAATCAACTTGTGTTGATAAGCTGCTCCTAATCTAGTTTGCTTTTTCAGAACAGAATTAATGCTTTTGCATGATTTTGATAATTAAGCGCACCAAACTAGACTGTGTGTGGATTAAGGTTCTTAGGTTATCGAGTCCTGCAAACCAGAGGTCAATTAACGAGGTTGAATAATCCCTAAGCCTTAGACTTAATACTTAAGCTTCGCATTTTCCTCAACCTCTTGAGGACTATCCAGATCTTAACGGATACTTGAATTTTTAAGCCTAAAACAAGCCCAAGTGGCCTAAGATTGGCACTCATACTAATCTTTGTGTCCCTTAGCACTTTTTTACTTTTTATTTCTTTCTTTTGATTTGATCTAGCCTTTAAGTAGATTCCTTAATTTTTTACTAATGATTAACTCTTTTCTTTGAAATTGTTGCTCCTTTTTGACATTTAAATCACCTCCTCGCTTTTCCTCCTCAAGAATGATATTCAATTAATTCTCAAAATTTCCCCCCTTCTCCATTTTTTTCTTTTTCAATTTTCATTTTTTTTTGGTTTTTTGGAATATGTATTTTTTTGTGAGAACCCTTCAGAACTGTGAATTTTTATGTGTTTGCACTTTAACAAACCCCCAAGCCTAAGTTTTGCAATGTCATTGTAAACAGAGGGTATGAAACAGTTAGCGTTCAGGAGTTAGAATAGGTTAATCGAGTGGGCGAACTGGTCGAGTTGACTATTGTGGATGATTTCAACCTCTGGTACGAGTACTAGAGGTGGAGTCGACTTTTCTAAAACTGAACTCGAAGTGTAATAGACATGAAGTACAAAAGGATAATCAGAAGGACCTCGGGTTTTTGGAATAACGGGTTGCCTCTTGTTAAGTGCTAAACTCAATACCTTTAGCTAAGTAGAAAAGGGTCATGGAGAAGGAGTGGTCAAATCAAACGAATTTTGTAGAACAAGCACCTTGATCAATAGCCTGGTTGGTCCAACCAGGTGCTTGTTCAGATCAACAAGTTGATGATGCAGCCCAAATCTAATCAATCTAGTGGATTGATAGATGTGAATCAGTAGATGTAGAACCCACCATATGCTCTGTGACTCAAAGAGATGTGGAAGTGTGAAGCTAGGGTTTGGCTGAATCGGATCAGCCTGGTCAGTGTAGGGATCCTCAAATGCAAAAGGGTCGGTGGAGGATGTAAGAACCCTATAGGAGTGATCAGAGAAGGATGGGGCATGATTCGTGGTCTGATAGAAGTCCAAAACTTGATTAAAATGTGGAGGAGAATCATCTGCAACCGGCTCATTAAGAGGAGAATCAGAGTAGAAATAGAGTATTGATAACGGCGTTGTGACTAGGTTTTGTTGTTTTGTTATAGAAATTATGTTGTAGCACAGATAGTCATTGCCACTATTACAATTTTTACTCGGAAATGAAAGTTCTCCTGAGGTCGAACTCAGGGAGCAAGTTGTATTCTAGAGGTACGAAGTTTCTATTACAAAAAATAAAGAAAGAGAGAGAGCGAGATTTGTCTTGTCGGCTTCTTCTTCTTCTCTTCTTTCTCGTCTTTGTCTTCTTTTCTCTTCTCTTTGAGTCTTCAGTTTTCTTCCTTCTTCTTATTCTTGCTCTGTTCTTCTTTTCTTATTTTCTTCTTGCCTTCTCTTCTGTTCTTCTTCTTTCTTCTCTTTCTTTTTCTTCTTGTTCTTCTTTCTGTCCGTCTCTTTCTTTTTCTTCTCCCTTGCAGTCCTGTTCTTCTTTTCTTCTCCTTCTTCTTTGCCTTCAGAGCGTCGTCTGATTTTTCAATCAGACGACTTAAGTAGCTGCTGCTATAGTGCGTCTTTTCTTCTTCTTTCCTCTGTGGCTTTCTACTTCTTCTTCTTCTTGCAGTCCTTCTTCTTCTTCCTGCCTTCTCTTCTTCACCTGTGCCTGCACACTCAAAGTTCGATCAGAGGGCAAAACCTACTCTACCCTCCCCCACATCTCTCTCTCTCAAAATTCACTCATAGGATAGCTCTCCCAGAGCTGCTGGGTAGTCGGGTACGCGGGTCGCGCCCGGGTCCAGGCCCACCCGCGTGCGGTGGTGGGCGAGGAGTGCAGGTCAGGTAAACGGGTCGGGCCAGGTCCGCAGGCTGTGGTCGCGGACGAGGCCGGCACGAGCGGGTGAGAGGGACCTCACCCCGTGATCAGGAGGCAAAGAGCCTAAGGCACTTTTTGCCTTTATGCGGGCGCGTGCCTCTCAAAAGTTCTGAGGTGGGACTAAATGTCCCACCCCAATTGGGCACTCGCTGCTGAGGGAGCTGCAGGCAGATGCAGCAGCTGTGGGGCTTTCTCCCCAACTACAGGCCTGGGCGACTGCGTGGCTGCGAACCGCGCGTCCTGGCCAGTCGAACCTAGGCAAAGCGCGCCTGCAGCTGCAGGTTGAAGGAGCTTCACCGGCTCAGCAATGGCGACGGAGGGCGAGCAACCTGTCCATAGAAGAATGGCCTCTCGGCCTAATCAGACAAGCGGAGAACCTTCACTGTGGCACGGCGAAGGCGGTGTGGGATCTGGCAGGCCGTGGGGCAGAGCGTAGGGGCTGCCCTAGGTCAAACTGTAGCGCAGGAAATGGGTTTGTTTGGGGGGTCTGCAGGTGGCGAGTGGCAGGAAATGGAAGGGCGAAAGTTGATCAGGGTGAGGAGGCGGAGGTTCTGTGAGGGTCGGCGAGTCGTGTGGGGTGGTGGAATGACGGGAGCGAGTCGCCAGGGTTTGGCCGGAGATGGGGAAGGTGGGGGCGATTAGGCGCGGTCGAGGGGTGGTTATGCAAATTACAGTAAGGAAAAGAAAGAGGGGAGGAAGAGGAAAGATTGCACCTACTCGGAGGGACGAGGGGGGGCTGGAGCAGGGCGACAGTCGTATCGACTGTCGCAGGAGAAGAAGGTGCCTAGAGAGAGAGGGCAGCGGCGAGGAGAGAGCGGGAGAGCGCGCGCTGGGTACGGCGCGATGCGAGAAGAGGAGGTGAAGGCAGCCCTGCTGCTGGTAGTGCGGCAGAGCGACGAGGAGGAGGAGGAGGAACCGCCGGAGCAAGGGGGCCTCTGTCGGAGTGCGAAGAGAAGAAAAAGGGGGGGTTTCTCCGTCAGATCCGAGCTGGAGAGAGCGGCAGAGCGTCGTGGGTTCTTATAGAGGCAGAAACAGAGAGGAGAGCGGAGGGAGACGACGTGCCTCCCTCGCCGGAGGACGCCGAAGATGGAGACCCATACCGTCCGTGCGTTCACACGGGCGGTATGGGCGATTGCAGCGATCAGGGGGGTGTTCCTGCGACGGCTGACGTCGCAGGGAACCCCTGGTTGACTTGGTAGGGGGTCCCCCTCACCTTGTGCGACGCCATGCCTCACGTAAGGTCGCCGGAGCATGGTGCTGCTCAGGGTTTTGCAGGGAGGACCCAAATGCAAAGAACAATGAAGAGTTAGGGGCCAAAATGCGAGGGTTTCAAAAGTTGAGGGCCAAAAAGTAAAGTTGGTCAAGAAGGTTTCTTATTAGGCTCAAGTTTTTATACATGACTAATTAGGGCCTAAGGATTCTGATGGTGAATTTTATTTCTAAATTAAACCTTGTTTGACCGGTCAATTTATGCAAAAACCCAAATTAAGTTATTAATTGGGCATTGTTCTCAATGTAGGTCAAAATGGGTTCCTAAGGCCAAATTGAAGGTTCTAAACCCTAGAGATTATTTTTATATGAATTTTAGAGGGTTTAGTCAATTTTTTATTTGCCTCTAACCTCGTGAATTGAAGTAGGTTTATTTTTAGGGTTATAGGATGTCATTTAATTCCTTGGAGTTGCTGTAGCCCTCTTTGAGTCATCTCATTCCACTTTTCTTCTTATTAGGTTATTTTGACCTAGGTTTGGACCCTGAGTTACCCTTTTTTCAGATTGAATTGGTGAAATTGCATTTTTACCCCTTAGTTTCTATTTTCTTCTTAAACTTAGAATTCTCTGAGTTAAGCCTTTCCTTGAGTTATGTAGGAGCTTTTATCCTTTGTATTAGGTCAAAATGAGCTAGTTATGACTCATGATGAGGTTCTCATCATACCCCCATTCCTAGCTTTTGCTAGTCCCTCAGCAAAAAAAAACTTAAGGTTTCAACCTTTGTGCTAGACCATGGAGTTCTTAATAGCTTTAGATAAGTGCTTTTTCATTTGAACTCATATTAGGTTAGAATGCTGACCATAGGCCTAAAAGGTACTCCAGTACCAATCAAGATCCAGATCTATCTAGCCTCAGCCTCAGTCCTTAGCAAAGGTTTTTAAGGCCTACAAGAACTAACCTAAGGTTTATTGGACTTCGTGGTTAAAGCACCCCATGGTTGAAATGATTTTTGCCCTGGTTCAGTTCGCAGTGCGTTTTGTAAGAGAGAGAGGTAGTAAGTTTTTCTGTTTGGAGAGTTTTTCTCTCTCTTTTTCTTTTTCGTTCTAGCCTAGGATTGGCTTTTCAACACAGTCAGTATCAGATTCCTTACTCCCATCATCAATCCTCAAGGGTTCCTGGCAATCGATGCTTCGAGATAGCACTGCCCATGGCAACCCCCGGAACCCTGGCTATTGAGATTTCGAGATAATCCCATCCATGGTGTTCCGTGGCCGAATCCAGACCCTGGCAATTGACACTTCGTGATAATGCCATCCATGGAATCTAAACCAGCAGAGTGCTTACATGCCCCCAGTAGGATATGTAAATATCCTAAGAGACAAGCACCGAGGAGATGATATTTTGTTACGCATCTTCGAGGGGATTTCTCGCCTCTTCGCGTTGGGAACTCGTCCAAATCAACTTGTGTTGATTGGCCGCTCCTACTCTAGGTGTACTTTTCAGAATTTTGCGACGCTTCTGCGTGATTTTGATTTTTATGCTTACTGAACTAGGCTGTGCGTGAGGTTAGGGTGCTTAGGTTACTGAGTCTCGTAGATCAAAAGTTAGTTAATGAGGTCGAATACTCCCTAAGCCTTAGACCTAATACTTCAGCTTTTCATTTTCCTCAACCTCTTGAGGAGTGTCCAGATCTTAATGAGTACCAAGAGTCTATTCAAGAATGCCTAAGGTTTGCATTCTTACTAATCCCATTGTGCACTTTTCAGTTCTTTTCTTGAATGGGGTCTAGAACTTAGGTTAATTCCTTAGTTTCTTACTAATGACTACTTTTTTCTCATAATTTTGTGCTCCTTTTTAATTTTGTTGCTTTTTCGCCTCCCACAAAATTTCCTTCTCCTTTTATTCTCTTTCGAAAATTTTTTTTAATTTTTATGATGTTTTTGGCATATGTAAATTTTTTGTTTGAAACCTTTTCTTACAAGTTTTGCACTATCATACCCCCCCATGCCTAAGATTTGCATTGTCCTCATTGTAACCTAGGGGGTTTTTATTCACTTAGTGCATACATTAGGATAGATGTTTTGATGAGTGAATGGGTCGGGATGACTGTTTTATACGATTTCTAATCTCAGATGCAAGCATCTGAGGTGGAGTCGGCTGTCCTAAAGTGTGACCTTTAAGTGCACAAAGGTGTCAGAAAAAGATTTCAGGTTTTCAAAGAGAATGATGGGCTGCCTCCAGTTTAGCGCTAAATTTGATGCCTTCAACCAAGCGGGAAATGCGATGGAGAGGGGATGGTCAAATCAGCAGAATTTTGTAAGACAAGCACCTTGATTAAGAGCCTGGTTGGTCCAACCAGGTGCTTGCTCAGATCGACAGGCTGATGATGCAGCCCAAACCCAATCAATCTGGTGGGTTGATAGATGAAGATCAAAAGGTGTGGAACCCACCATATACTATGAAGCTCAGATGGATGTGGAAGTGTGAATGCCGGGTTTGGCTAAGTTGAATTAGCCTGGTCAGAGTAGGGACCCGTAGAATAATCAGTGATTGACGCAGGAACCCTACAGGGGTGATCAGAGAGTGATGGAGCATGATATGTAGTCTGATAAGTGTTCCAAACCCGATGTGGAAATGCAATCGGCTCGGTGAGAAGTGAATCTGAATAGAAATTGAGTCCGGTTGCGGGTCGGGGTTGGGAAGAGGTTTTGATCTGTTCTGTGTGTGTGGACGAGGTGGCAATCGTGTATGAGGGCTCTTCTAGAAATGAATGACAGGTGGTTTTCTGTAGAGAGTCCTTTGGGTAGCTATCAAATGCCTGAAGAGTGTTTGTAGGATGAAGGAAATCTGAACTGAGAAAAATTTGAATTCTGTGTTGCAATCACTCTTGGCATTTTCTATTTTTGGTTCCTGAGGATCAAAAAGGAATGATTCTGTGTTACCAGTGATCTCGGGAATCAGGACCTCAGAGTCGGAGTCAGAGTTATGTGGACCGAGGTCGTAGATGGGCCTGGTGTGTTCAGGAAGAAGAGTCTCTCCACAATTATAGTCAGATCTGAAGTTGTCGGAGAGTTTGTGAAAATTGAGTTCTAAATGAGATTCTTGATCATGAATTCCACCGTAGCATAAATCATCAGATGTGGAATCAGCAGCCTGACTGGGTTCTAGCCTATATGTCAATTCTGGGCTCAAAAAGGTGTTCTGTCCAAGCTCGAAGCTGGTAGGATAGACCCCATTAAAACCCTGCTCATTCAACTCCTCAGTTTCTGTATCATAAATTGGCGTGTTTTCTGAAAAATTGATCAGATTTCCTGAGGATGTTGGAGAGGGATATTCATCAAATAGAGGCCCGGAATCATATTCTGTAAAAATTTGATCTTTCTCATATGAGGCCTCATAATCTTCCCAATAAGTTTCAGATCTAGGTTCTAGGTTTAGGATGTGAGTAGAATTGCTAGAACCTAAGTCCGAATAACCTTCGAGGGCCACCTTATCAAAATAAGGGGCAGAATTTATACCCTCAAAAGGTTCAATTCTGACCTCATTATTGCAGGAGTTTTGGAATTCTAAGCTTGGCAATTCATGGTCTAGGGTCGGTTCATCAGTGTGTTCTCCTGCAATATCCCAACCTAATTTGATGTTGTCTTCTATCTGGGTTGGGATTCCACAACCACTTTGTGCCTTAGTCCTGGGATCTGGGAAATTGGATTGTTCCTTAATACTGTTCCAAGATGGTTCATCCTCTATTTCTGGTATATACGGGTATTTCTGGTTGATAATTTGTACTAGTGATCTCATCATTTCTACCTGTTTTATAAGGACATCATGGTGTTGTTCCCAAAGTACAGGATTTGTCAAGCATTGAAGGTATTCAGATTGGTGTAATTTTTCTATCTCAATGTATCCTGTCATGAGCATATCTCGGGTTGATCCTTTTGTAATTTCTGTCAACAGAATTTGGGCACAGTTTATGATGAAAGCTGTGGTTGTTGGGACATCAACCTGAATGTTTTCTATTGGTGTTGAGGGTTTACATTTGATTTCATAGAATTCAAGGGCATCCTCAATCATCTTGTCTTTCATGGATCTCTGATATTCAGGTTTTTTGAATGGTAGTCTTAATTGGTGTGGCTGCATCTTTGAATCAGGTGGTGGAATCAAGATATAGAATCGAAGTTTGAATCAAGATGGAAGAAGGGGACTTTGTTCGAAATCAGAGGAAAAGGGGCTATGTGAATGATTGGTTGCACAAACAAGGGCAGCGAGGCTCAGCCTTGGGGGGGGGGGGAAAGTGAATTTCTGAAGGAGGTTTCAAGGACCTCCTGCCAAATACTGAAGTACTGGATGAGATAAGCAGGTGCTGGGCCCAATCGAGGCACCCAAAAATTGTTGGGTGACTATAGAGGTGCGGGCTAGATGGACCCCTTGATCAAAAAGATCGTCCACCTGAGAATTACCTGGGCAGCCAGAGAGGGAGAGTCCCACGAAGACCCCTACACGGTAGAGCGTCCCCACGGGTTATAGGGTTTCCCCCACCCGACCTCTCTTGTCACTGCGGTTCCAGGTAGACCAGACTGGGGATCTTGACCTCTTAAGTCTACCAATTTTAGTTTAAGATCGGGGTGCTTAAGGTTTCACTTGAACTTTTAGGTATTTTTGAGTGAAGAAGTGACCTAATTTTAAGGTTGGTTGACCCAAGGGGTCAACTTCACCTCTTCTTTTGAGAGCTTTTGGGTCCATTCTTTTAGGGTTCAAGTGTTTAGAGAGCCAATTGTTTAGGGTTTCTCTTGTGTAGATTTTTTTCAAACAAGGTTTAGGTACACCTCTTTTTGGGAAGATCTTTTCTTTGTTAATAGAAGGTGTGTCTCTAAAAACCCTAGCTTTTGACCTTATGTTGGCTCTACTTGGTCCATTTAACTCTTTGTTTGGGTAATTAGGGCTCAGGCAAGGATGTGTTAGCCCCTAATCACCTTTAAAACTGTGTGCAGGAATAATAGTTTCTGAGAATATGCAGCTATTACTATGCATAAAGACAGGTTATGCCAATTTCTTTTCTTTTTCTTTAAAATTTTAGGGTTTAATAGGAAGTTACCTGTCCTTGGAGTGGCTGTGGTGCGGCTGCGTCTTTTTGTTTCTTTCTGTACCTGCACAAAAGAGAGAGAAAAAGATTAGCAATCTCTTAAATGAAATTCAAATCTTCTAGAATAGCCGTTGCTCCCCGGCAACGGCGCTAAGTGATAACGGCGTTGTGACTAGGTTTTGTTGTTTTGTTATAGAAATTACATTGTAGTACAGATAGTCATTGCCATTATTACAATTTTTACTCGGAAATGAAAGTTCTCTCGAGGTCAAACTCAGGGAGCAAGTTGTATTCTAGAGGTACGAAGTTTCTATTACAAAAAATAAAGAGAGAGAGAGAGATTTGTCTTGTTCGCTTCTTCTTCTCTTCTTTCTCGTCTTTGTCTTCTTTTCTCTTCTCTTTGAGTCTTCAGTTTTCTTCCATCTTCTTATTCTTTCTTTGTTCTTCTTTTCTTGTTTTCTTCTTGCCTTCTCTTCTGTTCTTCTTCTTTCTTCTCTTTCTTTTTCTTCTTGTTCTTCTTTCTGTCCGTCTCTTTCTTTTTCTTCTCCCTTGCGGTCCTGTTCTTCTTTTCTTCTCCTTCTTCTTTGCCTTCAGAGCGTCGTCTGATTTTTCAATCAGATGACTTAAGTAGCTGCTGCTACAGTGCATCTTTTCTTCTTCTTTCCTCTGTGGCTTTCTTCTTCTTCTTCTTCTCGCAGTCCTTCTTCTTCTTCCTGCCTTCTCTTCTTCTTCACTTGTGCCTACACACTCAAAGTTCGATCAGAGGGCAAAACCTACTCTACCCTCCCCTGCGTCTCTCTCTCTCAGAATTCACTCATAGGATAGCTCTCCCAGAGCTGCCGGGTAGTCGGGTACGCGGGTGGGCGAGGAGTGTAGGTCGGGTAAACGGGTCGGGCCAGGTCCGCGGGCCGTGGTCGCGGACGAGGCCGGCACGAGCAGGTGAGAGGGACCTCATCCCGTGCTCAGGAGGCAAAGAGCCTAAGGCACTTTTTGCCTTTATGCGGGTGCGCGCCTCTCAAAAGTTCTGAGGTGGGACTAAATGTCCCACCCCAATTGGGCACCCGCTGCTGAGGGAGCTGCAGGCAGATGCAGTAGCTGCGGGGCTTTCTCCCCAACTGCAGGCCTGGGCGACTGCGTGGCTACGAACCGTGCGTCCTTGCCAGTCGAACCTGGGTGAAGCGCGCCTGCAGCTGCAGGTTGAAGGAGCTTCACCGGCTCAGGAATGGCGACGGAGGGCGAGCAACCTATCCACAGAAGAACGGCCTCTCGGCCTAATCAGACAAGCGGAGAACCTTCACTGTGGCACGGCGAAGGCGGTGTGGGATCTGGCAGGCCGTGGGGCAGAGCGTAGGGGCTGCCTAAGGTCAAACTGTAGGGCGTGAAATGGGTTTGTTCGGGGGGTCTACAGGTGGCGAGTGGTGGGAAATGGAAGGGCGGAAGTTGATCAGGGTGAGGAGGCGGAGGTTCTGTGAGGGTCGACGAGTCGTGTGGGGTGGTGGAATGACGAGAGCGAGTCGCCGGGGTTTGGCCGGAGATGGGGAAGGTGAGGGCGATTAGGCGCGGTCGAGGGGTGGTTATGCAAATTACAGTAAGGAAAAGAAAGAGGGGAGGAAGAGGAAAGATTGTACCTACTCGGAGGGACGAAGGGGGGCTGGAGCAGGGCGACAGTCGTATCGACTGTCGCCGGAGAAGGTGCCCAGAGAGAGAGGGCGGCGGCGAGGAGAGAGCGAGAGAGCGCGCGCTGGGTACGGTGCGACACGGGAAGAGGAGGTGAAGGTAGCCCTGCTGCTGGTAGTGCGGCAGAGTGACGAGGAGGAGGAGGAGGAACCTCCGGAGCAAGGGGGCCTCTGTCGGAGTGGGAAGAGAGGAAAAAGGTGGGGTTTCTCTGTCAGATCCGAGCTAGAGAGAGCGGCAGAGTGTCGGGGGTTTTTATAGAGACAGAAACAGAGAGGAGGGCGGAGGGAGACGACGTGCCTCCCTCGCCGGAGGATGCCGGAGATGGAGACCCATACCATCCGTGCATTCGCAAGGGCGGTATGGGCGATTGCAGCAATCAGGGGGGTGTTCCTACGACGGCTGACGTCGTAGGGAACCCCTAGTTGACTTGGCAGGGGGTCCCCCTCACCCTGCGCGGCGCCATGCCTTGTGCAAGGTCGCCGGAGCATGGTGCTGCTCAAGGTTTTGCAGGGAGGACCCAAATGCAAAGAATGATGAAGAGTTAGGGGCCAAAATGCGAGGGTTTCAAAAGTTGAGGGCCAAAAAGTAAAGTTGGTCAAGAAGGTTTCTTCTTAGGCTCAAGTTTTTATACATGACTAATTAGGGCCTAAGGATTCTGATGGTGAATTTTATTTCTAGATTAAACCTTGTTTGACCAGTCAATTTACATAGAGACCCAAATTAAGTTATTAATTGGGCATGGTTCTCAATGTAGGTCAAAATGGGTTCCTAAGGCCAAATTGGAGGTTCTAAACCCTAGAGATTATTTTTCTATGAATTTTAGAGGGTTTATTCGATTTTTTCTTTGCCTCGAACCTCGTGAATTGAAGTAGGTTTATTTTTAGGGTTACAGGATGTCATTTAATTCCTTGGAGTTGCTGTAGCCCTCTTTGAGTCATCTCATCCCACTTTTCTTCTTATTAGGTTATTTTGACTTATGTTTGGACCCTGAGTTACCCTGTTTTCAGATTGAATTGGTGAAATTGCATTTTTACCCCTTAGTTTCTGTTTTCTTCTTAAACTCAGAATTCTCTGAGTTAAGCCTTTCCTTGAGTTATGTAGGAGCTTTTATCCTTTGTATTTGGTCAAAATGAGCTAGTTATGGCTCATGATGAGGTTCTCGTCAAGTATGATTGGGGGCCGGAGTTGAAAATGGGTTTTGGAAGGCTCTGTATGTGTAGAAGAGGTGGTTTCTTCCAAATCATTGACCTCAGTGTTAGAATCAAAGGATGGGTTGTAGTTGCTGAGGTCGTAAATTGGCTTAGAGTAATCAGGAAACAACAGTTCTCCGAAATCAAGGTAAGATTCGAAATCGTCGGAGAACTTGCGAGAACCATGTTCTGAATCTGATTCGGGATCAGAGGTTCCACCACATCATAAATCAAGCGATGCACAATTAGCAACCTGACTTGGATCTAACCTGATTTTAGATTCTGAGCACAAAAAGGTGTCCCTATTAGGCATGGGCTCGATTTCTTGACTTGTAGGGAAGATCCAATCGATTCCTAACTCTTTCAACTTCTCAGTTTCTATATCATAGATTGGTGTGACTTCCAAAAAATCAATCTGTATTTCTGAGGAGGTTGTTGAGGTGCACTCATCAAATATAGGCCCAGAATCATGATCCAAATTGAAAATTTGATTTCCATCACGCGAGGCCTTGTAATCATCCTTATAATGCTTAGATCCAGATTCTAGGTTAAGGGTATGGGTTGGATCACTAGAATCTAGGTTGGGCTTTACAAGGATGTCAGAATTGCTCTTGAGAGCCACCTTATAAGAATAAGGGATGAAATTTACACTCTTGAGAGGTTTTGATTCAATCTTAATATCACAAGTGTCTAGGAAATCTAAGCTTGGTGAACCAGGTTCTTGATTTTCTAGGTCTGGCTCAAAATTGGAAACACCTGCAATTGGATCCTCCCAACTCTCATCAAGATCAGGAATGTCAATTGCTATGAAATTTGAATCTGAATTCACTTGGGTTGGGGGTCCATAACAACTATGATCTTCAATCTTGAGATTTGGGAAATTGTGTTGATCATTAGACTCACTCCAAGATGTTTTATTAACTTCTGATGGGTATTTTTGATCAATGGTTCTATATAACCTATTCAACAATTCTCCCCGTTCTTCTAAAAATTCCTGGAGTTTTTCCAAAAATGAAGGTTTTGACCAACATTGCAGACACTCATTGTTGTGTAATTTCATTAATTCACTATGTTCTGTTAGCAGACTATCCCGAGTTGAACTGTGGTTCATTTGTGTCCATATTATCCCTTCACGATTTGCGATGATGTTTGTTGTTTTCATAAATCTTTCCTGAATGTCCATGTTATAGGATTCTTTATGGTTTCTATATGAACTTAAGACCTTAAGTCTACCAATTTTATGTCCTAATTTGTGCCTTGAGTTTCACTTGATTAGAAGTTAATTCAACTTGTGACCTAATTTGGAGGTTGGTTGGCCTACAATGTAGGCCAACTTAACCTGACCTGTCCTAAAGATGGTAGAATGAGATCTTGGTTAAGACCTAGAAATCACACTGATTTTACTCCCAGGTTATTAGGTATAAGATTTTAGGATTCAAGTGAAATTAGAGCCTGATTTTTAGGGTTTTTGTTGGTTAGATCTTTTCAACCAAGGGCTTGGGTAGCACACAAATGTGGGTGGGTTTGTTTTCTTTTATGCAGGAAAGTGTGAACTAGCACTCCAAAACCCTAAGATGGAAACCCTAATTGGCCCTATTCTACATCCAATTTGATCTCAACATGCACACCTTGGACTCAAAAAAGGAGGTGAGTAGTCCAAGATGATCAGAAATTAAGCATGATCCTTAATAGGCACAGGAACTTTGGGGTAGGGAATTCTAAACAAAATTGCCTTATTCTTCAATCAGATTTTAAAAAAATTATCGCAAATTAGGAAACTTGTCTTTTAAATGATAATTACTATGAAAAATAAAGCACGTGATTCCTAATTGATTGTTTTTATCTTCCGAAGATTAAGAGGTTGATTAGGGAAGAATATGAAGTTACCTGTCCTGGAGTGGTTGATTTGCATGGAAGACCTCCTTGTGAAGTACCTCGCAAAATCACAATATAGCAAATAGGGCAAGTTAGTGCTTAAATATAAAAATATAACCAGAGAATAGTAGTGAATGGCGCATTACTCCTTGGCAACGATGCAAAAATGTTGATACCTATCGAGGGTTTTAAAAAGATGCGTTCGTTGTAGTAATAATTCCTCAAAAATTTCTCAAACAGATAAAATTTATAACTTGAATTTAAGTCCGAAGTCATTCGCTGGGAGCAAATATGGAATTCAAGCACTAATCTCAACAATTAATGTAAATGAGCACAATTAATTACTCAAAATCTAATATGCAATGTAAAACATGAGTATATGAAGAGTCAAAAAGTAATCTAGACAAAATAATGGTGATTTGGATCACCAATTATTAGTCTAACACATAGAACAATTACTGAATATAGTCAATATGAAGGAGCCGATAATCTGACGTTTGATTTTTCAATCAGACATCTTAAAAGATGTTGCTATAGTACTCCTTTCCTTTTATTTCTGCTACTCTTCTTCTTTGCTCTGCTCTTCTTCTTCTACGATTTTTTGCCTTGCCTCTTCTTCAGCCTTCTATTCTTCTTCTTTTTCCTTACCTTGGCTTTCTTCTTCATGCACAGAGGGGGACTCTTCCTCAGATGCGGCTAAGTGTTAGCCGTTACACAACAGAGCAAAACCCCCTTAACCCCGCGTGTTCTCACTCTTTCCTCTCCCTGGTTTCTCCTCTTTCCCACCCTTCCAGGGCCATGCATAATACCGAGTTATCGGGTAATCAGTCTAGAGCACACTCGAGACCAAGGCTGCTGGCATGGGGTAGTAGCAGAGGTGTGCACAGGCATAGGCGGGTAAACGGGTCGAAGCTAGGCCCTCGTGGTGGTGTCATGGGCAAGGCAGGTGAATGGGTGCGTGCGGGGGACCTCACCCCCCTATCTGTCGAGGCAAACAGCAGGATGAAGAAATTCAGTTTATTTGGCTGCGTCTGCTCTTCCCTATCCAAGGTGGGAATAAATCCCACTGCCTTCTTCACACAGCTGGCAGCAGCAGTGATGGAAGTTTGCTTCAATTGGTAGCGGGTGCATCTTGGGGTCTTTAATCCAAAACTTGGGGCAGATCCTGGGATGTACCCAAGTCAATTAAGAGTAGCATCAGGTCATCTCGACGCTGGAGGAGCTTGGTAGTGGTCGGGGATGGTGGCGGCAACGGCTATGAACCGGCAAACTCTTGAAACACGAATATGGGGTCGTAGTTAAATGGCTCCTTAGCTTCGCCGTAACATGGTGATGCGTGCTTTTCAACTCAACTCAGTAATTAAGTTAAATTCACTTAATTAAGAGTAGAAGAAATCACTTAGGTTAACTCAAAGTTGTGTCAATTGTGTAGTATATGGTCGAATTAACCTAACATTTTAGAAATTTTTACAAGTTGAGTCTAGGTTGTTCATTGGGAGGCATAATAATTTTCTCCAAAGTCACCAATTTTCTTTTATCTCTTTAAGTTTAGGAGGTAAAACTAGTTTAATTTTCAAAACATGAATTTTTTCAAAATATTTAACTATAAAGAACATATAAAATTCCATATGCAAACATATTTACTCAAAATATTGTACTTTATTAACAAGTAAACATGCTAGTTTTTTCAATTTTATTTCATTCTAAGAAACTAAGGCAAAAAGTTATTTAATTAAAGCATGCCTTTTTACATTTAAGAACAAAAAGTAATTATACAAGAGAAAATTCATTTATTTTTTTCATCTCTCTACAGCCTCTAATCTTCTTCTTTCTTTTCTTTCTCTCTTTTATTTTCTTCTCTCGAGCTCTCTTTACCTTTCTTGTGTTGTTTCTGCCTTCACCTGCCTTCTCTTCGTCCCTTAGTTTTTCTCCTTAACACTTAGTTTTTCCTTAACACTCCTTAGCATCCATGCTCCTTTCTTCCTTAGCCTTTGCATCCTTCAGCACTTAGCTTTTTGTAGCGGCTTCTCTTTCCTTAAGCTTTCAGCTGAACCAGGTTTTTTCTACTTTTTAAACCAAAAGTTTTTTTATTTGCGGCGAGGTCCTTTCAAGGATACATAGAACCCTAAGAGGGTGGGACCAGACCCTACTCGGTCCTCGCCTAATCTCAGTTAGGTTTGTTTCAGTTTATTTTTAAATCTGTTTACAGTATCGAGCCACATCGGCTCAACCCAGCCTCCCAGGCCAAACTCGCCCTCCCAGGGCACATTCACATCCACACGCCCCCAAGGGCGCACACACCCGCAGGCTAATGCCCGCACACATAGAACACACAATGCTTAAATCAGATCAGAATTGGAACCGGTGCGCCGAGTGCTGATGACTGCATAGCCATAGGAACAAAATAGTTTTATACCCAGGCGCGCGCTCGTGGATATCCGAGGTGGGACAAACATTACCCTTCCAGACCCGAATTCAATCGATCGTAACTTTCTACCCAGAGCTCCAAATTGAATGATTTAAAGTTTGTTGGGAAGCCCTAAGGGTAATCTACACAATTTTAGGTCAATTTAATGTTTTAATGATGTTTGCTCTTCAATTTAAGAGATGAAATCAGGGGTTCTACTGGTTTTAAAAAGCCTGGAAAATGAAATTGAAGTCAGGGAAGTCCTCAGATGGACTTATCTCATCTCTTTAAAGGTCTGTATATGTTATATAAACATTTCTGCTTCTATTTGAGTGGATTTTAAGCTCTCAAGACCTACATAACCTGTAGAGAAGCTTTTCTCTTCTCTGAAAACTTCAGAGGTTGATTTTTAGATTTCAATAAGTGCAACAGACACTTTAAAGTGTTCCTGATCTATTTAGATTAATTCTAAGGGTTTTAACTAATCAATCTGGGCAGGTTTTAGGTTTGAATTTCATCAAAACAGTGCTTCTGTTGGTTTGGGTTTGAGAGTAACCCAACTTGGCAGGAACAAAATCTTTACTAATTACATCATCTGAGCTTACTTTATTCTTTCTAAAAACATCACATAAGAACTCAGAAATAGTTTGCACATCTCAATTCCGCAATTCAAGCTCAGAACACCATTATCAAACTGAGGTTTGACTATGGAAGCTCAAAAATTGACTTTTTGTTTAAAGCTTCCTCCTAAGAAATTAATGCATCAATCAGAGTCTCTTCATCATCTAGAACTCATTTAGATCTTCAGATTTGTGTTTCAACCTTAATTCCTAGGGATTCAGGCTCGCCGCCTGAACTAAAATAGGTATGTGTTCGACAGAGTTGTTCAGTGATAGTTACAGTGTTTAGAGAGTTAAAATAGCTTTAGTGCATCGCACTGAAGCTTCTGAGCTCCATAAATGTTTCTTAATTCCTTCATAACAGACTTCTCCAACTCGCTGGAGTTGGGGAAGAAGAAGTAACATCTTTAGCTCCATTGGTTGAAACCTAAAGCAAATATCTTTAAAATGATCAGTAATCCTTATTAAACTATTTTGGAGCCACTAAACAAGTTTAAGAGGCTACAACTCATCTTTGGCTCACCGGAGCTCACTGGAGCTCCGGTGAGTCCAGAAAATGTAAAATGTTTGTACAGATTAACAAAATTAACCATTTTTGATCTAAAAATGATCCTGAGGTTACAAGGAACCTCTTAATCATATTAAATTCTTCATTTGTTCATTGAAATATAAGATTTGCCAGCAAGTTCGTTTCTTAAAAATTTGAATGGTTTAAGCTCAAGACTTGATTTAACTACTCGATTGAGAAGTTAAATCAAGTCAACAGATGTTATTAATCATAAATATATGTTTAATTTATAGTTTGAAATGTTCCTGAGCTACCATGGACAGCGAGCTCAGGAACTAAATTAAAATTTAGGTGTTTAATTATAGATGATAATAATAGGTAATATAATGTTGATTAGGGTTCATTAGTGGTGATAGGTGATGAAAGAACCCAGTGAAGGTGGAATTAGGCCAATTACTATCACCATGGACAGTGAAGTAGTCGATGAAGGTGAGATTTGAATTAGGCGTTTAGGTGATTTAATTAATCGTTAAAGTGGATTAGAAGTGAACATAGAAGATACAGAAGGTGTACAATGAGTTAAAAGATAAAATTAAAGTCTCTAGCGAGCTCAAGGAACTCGTCGGAGTTGGAGGAGATGAAGCTAAATTCTAAAATTACTCTAACCTAACTAACTAAACTAACTAACTAAGCTAGCCTACTCCTACTCCTACTCCTAGTCTACTGTTACCTGGACGAAGAGGTCAATAGGGTTCCGCCGAAGTCTCATGGTGGATGACGAAATCAGAGGTTGAAGAAAGATCTCCGGCAGGTGGATTTGAGGTGGAGCGGAGGAATCCTTAGGTCGGCACCTTTGTCAGAGGTGCAGAAGACCACGGCGAATCTCCTCAGCAACTTAAGATGGATGGAGGAAGTCGGAAGATGAAATGGGGAATCGCCGGAGGTTTGGAAGAATAGCCTATTGGGTCGGCTACAGTATTAGAAGAGGGAAGGGAGGCAACTTTCCTAAAATCGGAGGTGTGAGGGGGTATTTATAGCATTTTGCGGCGAAGAGAGGGGCGGGGTCTGGCCAAAGAAGAAGCTTAAGGAGCTTAACCTCCGTCGTCATCTCCGACGATGGTGAGGTTATCTCCCACTGAAAAATAGGATTCTCGGTTAATCCAGGCTGATGGATGAAGTGTAGGTGGTGAGCGCAAGTTGCAAGAGCTTGGGCAAAGAGGAATGATGTCGGCAGGGCGGTGATCGCGCGGTGGGATGACTCTCTGCCGCCAGCCGTTCGTTTGGCTGGTGAAGAAGAAGAAGACGAAGAGGGACTTAGAAGTAATAAAACTTACGGACCTATGTGATAAATAAGGACCCGACTGTAATGAGTATTAAGGACTAAAATGTAAACCCAGGTTTTGAAGGTTTATTTTAATTTAGATCTTTTTCAACTTTTTATATATTTTAGTAAATAAGGAAAATATTATGTTTACACCTTGAATTTACATTTTTGACCATTTTAGGTTAATTTATTAGATTAAGTAAAATCACTTAAGTTATTACATATTTAGGTATACATTATACTTAAGTTACTTATCTTATTAATTAAGGAAATGATTAGTATGATTTTGAGTCCAATTATTATCTAAATTATTAATAATGTTAATTGAATGATAAAATGTCATTTTTAACTTATTTAAAGGTCCTTAACTAAATATCCCTTCTTTTATAATTAACCCTTATATATTCATAACCCTAGCTAATTAACTAGGAAGACTAGTTAATTAGGGGTAATCAGAGATCAAGATGAGTATCTCATCACACGGCAAAGGTGATGGTGATGTTCTTGCGGAGGGTGGTGGTATGTAAAGGGTGGTCGGTGATGGAGAAGATGGCGTGAAGATGCGCTGTTTGTTGGTGTTTGTGAGTAGGTGAATGGTGGAATAAATATGGGGGATTTGTGCGAGAAGGCAAGGTGGAGGTCTAGGCTTGTCAGCGAAGTGTTTGGAGCAGTAGAGTGAGCGGAACACTTCGCCGGAGTGGTCACCGGTGATGGAGACGAAGGTGGCTTGTGACGGTGTTAAGGGGTTGTTTTTGGATTTTTAGGGTGTAAAACTAACCTAAGAGAACTAAGGAAGCAAAACTAACCGTAATCTAAGTGGACGAAAGGAGGGAGAATGATGCCTGGGGTACGTCAGGGTCAGGGAAGAAAGTACTCCAGTAGGTAGGATGGCAATGATGATGGAGGTTGGGAAGCTCATGCTGGTATTGCCAAGAGAGGAAGAAGCCAAGGAGAAAGAATCCACCGCTGGTATTGTAGACGAATGACGAGGGAGATCGATAAGAGTCATCGAAGCTCAAGGAGCTATTCGGTTGAAATAGGAGAGAGGATGTGGAGGATTTTCAGCCAAATTCGAGCTTGGAAAGCATAATCTTGAACTGAGGTCCTTTTTATAGGTCTCAGGGAGCAGTTAGAGCTTGGGAGGCTTGTCGGTGTTGGAAACCCAGCTCTTTGAAGGATTCCCATGAGGATTTGGGCAATTTTTTAGACTTCAGATCTGGCTAAAAAGGAAGATAATTTCTTTACGAATTCCCCTTTCAAATCTGAGAAGGATTCGTCAAGAAATCAAAGAGATCTTGCCAAATGAAGTTGGCTGGAGTTGTAGGATTGGGATTCTAGGGTGGCAAGGACCTATTTGAAGAAGAAGATGGCAAAGATAGGGGGCTTTATGTTATAAATTCAAAAGCTGAGGGGTTATTTGGGAGATTAAGAATTAAACTTGGACTAAAATGCAAACTAGGTCAAAATGATCTCAGATTGGGCCAAAATTTTGGTACAAATGTAATTTTGACCCAAGGAATCTGATGGTGAAGTCAAATTTTGGTTTTGATCTCGTTGCCTGGGTAATTTATGCAAAAACCTAAATTAGTGCTAAAGTCTGTCTAAAAATGTGTTCTGATGGTCAAATTAAAGATGACAAACCCTAGAGAATATTTTTCTATGCCTTTAAGAGGGTTTTGGTGAATTTTATCCTAACCAAAACCCAGTGAATCAAGCAGGTCTATTTTTAGGGTTTCAGATGTCATTTAATTCTCGAAATGCACGACAACCTATTTCTGTCTACACGGACCCTCTTGTTAGACATTTAAGATCATTTGACCTTTATTTAACCCTTTTGAAATCCCATTATTGTTCTACAATTGAGATATGCTGTTAAAACTACAGTTTTACCCTATTTTCTTATATTTCTAACAAAGTGGATTTGTAGTGAATTAGGGTCCTCTGGCTGTTATGTAGGAGCATTTAATGATGGAATATGACTAAATAAATCTAGATATGGCTGATGATGATGTTATCATCATCTCCACATCTAGAACACAATGGCGGATAACCTGATTCGCACATATTTTGAATAGCTTCGGATCTTCCTAAAAGTAGTATTTGGCATCAGAAATCAACTTATCCCACTTATGCTTAGGCCAATCCATGGGTAGTATTCCGATGAGAAAATAGTTGACTATGTAGTATTCCGATGAGCAAATAGTTGACTATGTCTGCAAACCAAGGTAGTTTGCAAACAGTCAAGAGAGTCTCATCAGGGAATGAATCAGAAAGTTGAGGAGTTGTAGAGTTTACAAGGTTTCTAGAAAGATGATCTGCTACTACATTTTGGGCACCAGATTTGTCTTTGATTTCTAAATCAAATTCTTATAACAGAAGGATCCATCTGATTAATCTGGGTTTTGCATCCTTTTTTGACATCAGGTACCTTAATGTAGTGTGATATGTCAAAATTGTGACATGAGATCCCAGTAGGTAAGGTCTAAACTTTTCCTGAGAAAAAACTAAGGCTAGCAACTATTTTTCTGTAGTGGTGTAATTCCTTTGAGCCTCATGAAGAGTTTTACTAGCATAGTAAATCATGGAAGGTTTCTTGTTCAATTTTTGTCCTAAGATTGCCCCAATAGCAAAATCAAAGGTGTCAATCATGATTTCAAATGGATGATCCCAATTAAGAGGTTGTAGGATGAGTGATTGTGTAATGGCCCCCTTCAGTAGATTGAAAGCCCTTAACCAGCTTGAATAAAAATCAAAGGTTTGATCTTTCACCAGTAGATTACTTAAGGGCCTCACCACCTTAGAAAAATCCTTAATGAAACGATGGTAAAATCCCACATGTCTAAGGAATGATATTACTTGTTTGACCGTCAAAGGTGGTGGGAGTTTAATAATTATGTCCACCTTAGCTTTATCTACTTCAATTCCTCTTTCAGACACAACATTGTGAAGGACTATGCCCTCCCTGACCATGAAGTGTTTCTTTTCCCAAGATAGAACAAGATTCACCTCTATGCATTTTTGTAATGTCTTCTCTAGATTGATCAGACAAGAATCAAAAGAGTCCCCAAACACAACAAAGTCATCCATAAAGATTTCCATGAAATCACCTAACCATGTCTAAAAAGATTGCAAGCATGCACATTTGAAAAGTCGGTGCATTGCATAATCCAAGAAACAGAAGATTTTTTCTTGGCTAGTCTTTCAAGGATTTGATCAATGAAGGGAAGTGGAAAGTGGTCTTTCTTAGTTGCAATGTTCAGCTTTATGTAGTCGATACAGACTCTCCAAGAGGAAGCTGTGCGGGTTGGAATCAATTCCCCATTGTCATTAGTAATCACGGTTAGCCAAGCTTTCTTAGGAACCACTTGCATAGGACTGATCCATGGGCTGTAAGAGATTGGGTAGATTATTCTCGCATCTAGCTACTTAATTATTTCCTTTTTCACTACCACCTGCAAGTTAGTATTCAAACATCTCTACATTTCCTAGGAGGGTATAGATCCTTCCTCAGTATATATTTTGTGGGTGCAGTAAGTAGGACTGAGTCCCTTATGATAATCCAATGTCTAACCAATTGCTCTACTGTTTCTTCCCAGAACTTGGATTAATTGATTTTCCTGAGTTTGGGTTTGATAAGAGCTAATGATCACTGGGTAAGTCTGATCAAATCCCAATATAACATATTTAAGATAATTAGGAAGAGGTTTTAGCTCAGGTTTGGGTCCTTGGGATGAAGGGTCCAAAGGTGATCACAAATAACCTCAAGAGGCCTTGGAATCAAGTCAGTGATTGGGTGACTAACCTCTTGATTGGTTTGGGGGTCAAGGCCTATAGGATTGGAGTGGGATATTCCTAACTCCATACAATATTCAACAGTATGATCCTCAGAATCTTTTATCATTCCACAATCCTCAAATTGTTTAATGGCCTTAAAGATGTTAATCTTTGTCTTCTTGTCCCCAAATTTGATTTCCATTCTGCCAGATTCACAGTCAATATTAGCCTTGGCAGTAGCTAAAAATGGTCTTCCCAGAATTATCGAGGTCTTCTTCAAATTCTCTAGTACCTCCATGACAAGGACCAAGAAATCCATAGGAAAGTAAAAATCATGAACATTGACGATTATATCCTTAATAGTCCCTTGTGGTGTCGCCACAGATCGATCAGCCAGCTGTAATGTGACCTCAGTAGGTTTTAGCTCTCCAAAGTTAAATTTCTCATATAACATTGTGGGGATCAAATTTATGGAGGCACCTAAATCTAACAGAGCCCTATCAAAAGTAGTATCTCCAATAACACACGATATCAGAGGGGCTTTCTAAGGATAACTGCACTAGCCTGTTCAGATAACACTACCCAATTAGATGATTTGGCTTGGCATTTAGATGTGCACATTTCCTTCAAAAATTTTGCATAGGCTGGGATATTCTCAATTGTCTCAAGGAGTGGTATGTTCACCTAAGTTTGTTTAAAAATATCAATCCACTCCTCAGATGGATTGGTTTTCCTTTTCCTAGGTTTGTTCAAGGCTTCAGGAAAGGGTGCTTGAGAGAAATCATGAGTGTTTGGGTCCTGATCCTTGTCTTCTTGATCTCCTAGGTTAGGTTCAGGCTCCTCAAGATCTTGTCTAGATTTAGATTTGGAGGGGTAAGGATCTTGGATCTGTCTCCCACTTCTTAAGGTTACAACACTAGTTAAGGCGTTATGGTTAGAAGGTTGAGGTGGGTTCTGCAAAATAGGTGCAGCTTGGTTAGGGTTAACAAAGCCAGGTGGGTGCTAGGGAGCAGGTTGAACCATATGTGCTTGTGTGTTGTGCTGGTTAACCCTATTGAAGTTCCTTGAGTTGGAGACGAGTTGGGATGGTAGCATCTCGTGTTGTCTAGCATCAACTACCTGGTCTAGTCATCCCATCAATTCTGTCCTCAATTGATTCATTTCTTCCTTATGCCTTAAATTCATTTCTCACATTTCCTTGAGGACTAGAGTCAGATCAGAGGGCTGGTTTTCCTGAGTAGGTTGTGGCTGATATGTGCATGGTTGTGTGTACCTAATGGGTTGCACATACATGTTAGAGTTAGTCATGTTAGGACTCCTGGAGGGTTTCTAACTTGACCAAGCAAAGTTAGGATGGTTGCGCCATCTAGAGTTGTAAGTGTTTGAATAGGGATCATTTCTGTCGTAACCTTGGAGTGCATTCATATCCTTAGGATAACTAGGCATTGGAATGCCTAGTTCAGAATTTAAGGGCATCAAGGTCCCTCCTTGGCACCTAGAAAGAGATAGGTCCAAGTAGAGTTGGCTCATAGGTGGAGCCATGGTCAGGTCATTAACATTGTGCACCATTTCCTGACCTAAAGGGTTGGGGAGTTGGGTATGGGTTAACATAGGAACTCCTTGGGTAGGCATAGGATTTACTCTGGAATGTGTACCTAAGGAACTCTAGCCCATTAGAAGGTTGTCCAATTTCTTATCCAAACTCTCTACGTTCTTTCCCACGAGTTCCACCTTGTCCGATCGTTGTACAATTAGCTCTAAATCAACCGAGTTTTAATTATCCTTAACTTCATAAACTCCACTCTTTGGTTCATTTGCTCTGTTGAAGGCAGACATTGAGGCATTATTGAGGGAATTTTCAATCATATTCTCAAATAATTGAAAGGTTCCCTCATTATCTCTACTTAGAAAATTTCCCCTACATGTTGCATCAACAAAATTCCTTAGATTGCCACTTAACACATAATAGAAAATATGGGCCAAGTGCCACTTTGGAATTGCATGATGAGGGCATTTCATAGCCAAATCATTAAATCTCTCCCAAGTCTCATGTAGTTGTTCCCCAAGTTCTACTTAAAGGTGGTAATGGTACATCTAAGGGCATTGGTTCTTCCTATGGGAAATAATTTTTTTAGGAATGTGCTTCTTAAATCATCCCATGTTAGGATTGGTTTACCAATAGTCCTCAACCAATGAGCAGCTTTATCTTTTAAGGAGAATGGGAACATTTTCATCATTAAGGTATCTTCATTCAGGTTCCTAGGGTTGAAGGTCCTTCTTATGTGTAGAAGTTCTTCAAGGTGGTGGAAGGGGTCATCACACACGTAGCCATGGAAATGGGGAATCAGATTGATGATCTGTGGTTTGAGTTGAAAATCTTCCCTATCTTGAGGTGGCCTAATAAAAGGTTTAGGTTGGGCTTCAGGAGGATTGTAAAAGTCACAGAGAAGTCGGTCTGCTCTTCCATTTTGGAGTTGAGTAATATCTTGCACTATGACCAGTATTTGTCTGTCATGATGCCAGCCCTACTTAGTATCTACCTTTGTAGAAGAGTCATTGGATCCAGATTTTGTTCTTCCTCGTCGATCTCATCTTCCTTATGGTGACTAGCCATTGTAGAGGGTTAAGATTCAGATTATAGACAAACAAGTCTTCTCCTAGGAATTCTTTCTAAAGGTGGTACCAAATCAGGATGTAGAGATCTTCTACCTTGCATGCACCAGAAGAATGTCCATAGATGAGAGGGAGAAGACAAATGACAGAATACCCCACCCTTTCAATGCAAACAATCAAGCTATTCCTTCGAGGATAAACTTTAAATAGACTTAATTCTAGTTCCCCAAAACACGACTAGGATAGGTCAACCCTTGAATTACTTGGCTGGCCAGAATGGTGGGACCCCATAGGACACCCCGCATGGTGGGACACCACTAAGTGTTAATGTGGTGACAACACCGACCTTTCTTGTCACCAGTGGGTCCAAGTAGATAAGGCCTTGACCTTAGCCAATTTATTTTCAAGTCGCCAAGAATATTAGTCCTACAAATGTTGACACATCCATTTAGGTTAAAATGCCTATTTATGCATGTCTCTAGGCTTAGATATGCATTCCATACTATAAATATTTCATAGCATGCATTGTTCTGCATTTAGAGTAGTTTGTGTATATTTTAGGTTAATTACGTCCTTTTATGGCCAGGAGAGAAGGAGATTTAATTCGGAGCCTCGAATTGACAATCTAACTGTATGAATATGATCAAGACGACGATCGGAGTCTAATGCTTTCGAAATCAACTTGATCGGAGTCCCGTAGCACCATATGCAATCTGAGGAAGATCAATAGCTAAGGGATTAGGTGACATAATTTGGAGCTTCAAACGACAAATCCGACCGTACAGATGGATTTGGGTCGATGATTGCAGCCCAACAGTGCAAAAATCAACTCAATCTGACCTTTGTAGCAACCTGTACAAAGGAATGAATCGCGCCACATGGCACAACCCATGCTGCCCATGCGCATGCACACGCCACCGCACGTGCACAGCAGTGCTAGCGCATGCGCACGCGAGGAGGCAAGCATGCATAGTAGCATAGCATGCAGCATAAGGCATCGCGCACAAGGTAGTGGGCACGTAGCGTGCGTGCTCGTGTGGAGCACATGCCAGCACAGTGGCAGCGTGGGCGCAAGGCTGTCTTCAGCGATGTTTATGACCATCACTAAATGTGCTACATACAAAATTGATCCTTTCCTCCATTATAAAAGGACCCCTACCCCTCCCATTCTATTTCATCTCTTCCTTTCTTCTCCTCACCACCTGCAAGGCTCTAGAGAGAGCTTGTCCCAAGCCCAGGATGCTCCTCTAGAGTAGAAAATAAATATTTTTCTCACATCTCATCCCCCTTCGTGGAGCATCCCACAGCCGTCTACTCACATCCCTTCGGGAAGAATATCCTTGCCACGACGACGTCCTACCTCATCCTCCTTCCACTACCACCATTCTCCTTCATCTCGCTCCTCACCACCTTCTTTGGGGCACTGTCAGAGCAAGTTGTCTTCCAAGCGACTGTTGAGGGGGATTCTTCTCACCCATCTCTATGTTTTTGCTTTTGTAGTTTAGTTTTCTCGCTTTTATATTTGTACTAAACATTTGATTAGAAATCTGTGATTGTTACTCTCTTTGCATTATTTTTACAAGTAGATAAAATTTTCATCGACCTAATCTCTTGCTTGATAAAAACATAAAAGGAATTATAAAAGATAAAAATGACAAAAAGAAATAAAAGCAAAACATAGATGTCATAAAACCAAACATTCACCTTCCAATGTTCGACCCATGACTCACCTCGAGTTTCAGTTATAAATATTATCTAGCCGATGAATTTTCTTGCGAATCGAACTACGACGATAGGTTTTCGAAACTCAAAGCTTTCCACATACAAAATTCTACCCATCATTTTGGCACTATTGCTGGGGAGGCAACTCTCTTTGGTTCTTTCTATGTTTCTCCTCGTTACTTACATATTTTTCTAACCTATTTTTCTTCTTGGATTCACTGTCTTGCAGGAACCAGATCGAGGAGCTGAAGGCAGTAGATTGGAGTAAAGTGCGTGTAGAGATTTCTGTAAGTTTCCCCCATTTCCCCACCCAATAGTTCATTTCGCCACCTTAGTAATCAAGACCTAATCTACTTAGGTGTTTTCATGAACCCTAGGAGAGAAATTGTTTGTCTTGTTTGCCACCTCCACTCATCTCACCCCCGCATAAATAAACAACAAAAAGGAACAAAAAACAATATACTCTTCTCTTCTTGTGTGATTAACTTAAAAGAGACACTTAATACCCATAATTTCTAATCCTAAGGTGCACAATCACTTTGATTCTACCACTTAACCCAGGATCTGACCTATGGACCCGGTACACTTCAATGTAACACACACATAAGTGAGTAGAAATTTGAATAGGTCAAACATTCTTGTGTGCCTTAACAACTGGTGCAATAGGTCAATTGCTTGAACTGTTTAGGCCGCACCACTCAAATTAAAAGCAATCCATCAATAAGTTGCCAGTTAAGGTTGATCTTTAGGGCTGAACCAGACACTCCACATTAGTTTTTGATTTCTAAAGGAATACATCATCACCAGTGCTTTCAAAACTTGATGTGTTCTATTAAACCTAATTGAACGAACCAAAAGATTAAACCCTAAAAGCTACTAAACAAGGTTAAACCCTAAAAGATGCATCATCAAATAACCTTGTTTGCAAACCCTGGTTGTGCACACACACACATTTGAATTGGTCATTAAAGGCACAACCCATCTAAAGGGCCATCACATTCGAAGAGAACAATCATCCCAAGCCTAATTAAAATTGAGTAGACGTTGGCCTTAAGGATTGATTCTCTCTTCAGGGCTCAGATTGAAATTTTTTCAATTAATCTACTTCTATTGGTCCATCTGTTGTCTAGCTAGGGGAGTAGCATCAAACGACCACAGTTCAGGGGTATCAAAGGAACCGAAGGCACAAGCCAAAGGAAGAACCTTCTCCCTAGTCCCTCCCTCTAACTGGTTGTATTGACTGAATAGGAGTAGACCAAAACATTTCTGTCGTCTCAAGATGGGTCCTGGGAGTCTGTAGGTCTTTAGGCTACCCATATAAGGGGTACGTTTGGTTGATTGCACTGTAGGTACCTTTCTCTCTTCTGTTTTCCCTCCTACTCCACAATGTATGCTTCCACATCTTTCACACATTTCCAATCCTACCCTCCTACCAACACGTATCCACAAGATGATTACTATCTCAACTCGACTTATGATTACCCATCTCCTAGCTGGGATAACTTTGATTGGGGATATGAATCCGGACCTCAGTGTCCAGGGCCTAACTCTGCATAACAAGGCTATGATTATTATCTTTCTCACGCCTACAATGATTGTAGATCTCCACCCATTGATGACCAAACCAACCCAATCTACAATTAGAAAGGCTACGATGATTATAACACCTACCATCCCTAGTATTCCACTGAATATAGGTCACCACCATTTTTTGAACAACCTGAAATGACCTACTATCAGGGAGGACCCCGAGAATCTTAATATCTTGACTCCCCTAGTTTTCGAAACTCAAAGCTTTTCGCATACGAAATTCTGTCAATCACCTACCTAGGGCATGTCTACTCGATTTTACGCTTAGGCTTGATGTGCTTTTGGAATATGATGGGCATTAGGGGGTGTTGCCCATAAGATTGACTTTCAAAGTGTGAAATGCACAAGCAAGGGGTTCACGAGCAATTTATTTTATGATGAAGTGAATTTTAAGGTTCAAATGCCTGTATTAGTCAGTTTTAGGGTTCACTTGAGTTAATATCTTCAATCAAGGGTTATGATGAGGCACACAAGAATTTTGCAAATCCCAATTGTTTGATAGATTTCCTTTATGAATGGAAATGCAGGTGTGCTCTACCCTACTATGAAACCCTAGAAGCAGATAGTGCTAAGAGGATTCTTTTAAGTTCAAAATTAGAAGAGTGGTGCGACCCAAATAATGTAATCGATTGGTCCTATTGCACCACTAACTAGGCACTCAGAAAATATTTTTTCAAGAATTTTAATGCACTTTTCTATTTTTCTCAGATTTAAAGTGTACTGATGGTTTTGTAGTCAATTTTGACCCCTAGTTAGTCATTGAATAATCTGTGCAGCTAATCATGCAAGAAATATTTTTTTCATATTTTCCCCAAATTTTTGATTTTAACAAGAATTCAGTGCCACAAATTTCAAGTCAATCGAAGCTGTATAAAAATTCTTATGATATTTTGAACTCCGAAAAGTTAGGAACAATAACTGATTTGATAATAGATCAGTGCATGAATTTTTCAAAAATTTTATATAACTCATATTTGTGAAAAATTTAGATATGTTGTTCCTGACTTCAAAACCCATGTCCAAAAAAAATTTTATAATTTTTGGACATGCGAATTTTTGGGAATTGAATTTTTAAGATAAGAGTTTGTTTTAGCCCGAAATTCACCAAGAGGGATTCTTTTTTTCTAAAAAGCAAGCAAATGCTAACTAATCCTATGGTTCAAGCAAAACACCTAATTTTTCTTTTCGAAATCTAAACTAATCTAAGCTACAAGTACTTACCTGAGATTTGCACTCTTTTTTTTTCGTTGTCGTGCGTATCTTCCTGCAATTTTGTGATTCCAGCACAATCAAAAATACCAAGTTAGAATCTCAAATAAGCACTTTACAGGAAAAGCTTTTAAAAATTTTTGTTGCCTCCCCAGCAATAGCTCCAACATGTTTGCTCGCGAGACGTGTTAGACATTAATTCTATCATTGTAATGTGAATTGATGTGAAAAATCGTGTCATTTGTAAAAGAGGATTTTTAATGTCGTTGTAACATGCTAATTCACATACGCTTTTAAATTTATATTCCTAGATAGGGGAGTATCTAGGGTCGTCCAAGGAGGTGGGTTGCTTGCAAATCAACTCTCTTGTTTAGAAGATAAATCTCAACTTTCTTTTTGGCATTTTAACTATGTAATTTTTTTTGTTTTGAAATGAAGAGGGAAAAATGCGAATTGTGACGGGAAGTACTAACACCTAGAATTACTTTGCTAAAACTTAGGAGATAGAAAATTTCCACTACCTAAGCTCACTCTAGGCAAGTGGAGGCCTAGAGTAATTAGGGAGTGGAAGTGAAACAAGTGCTAGAACAAAGGTGAGAATTGCAATAAGAAATTAAAAAGAAGGCAATTTAATTAATCAGAATTTGTGTTCCCAACAAAGACAAGTAGACGAATGCTTCTACTAGAAATGGAAAATATAAAAGCAATAAAAGAAACACAAATCCTCTTGCAAAATCTGGTGAAGAAGGGAGTCTTCTTGCTCCAGGCCTCGCTACTCCTCGGCTTGAAAAGAGGATCTCCTTCTCCTTCCTTGAAAGCTCCTCCAAGTTGGATGCTACCACCTTCAATGCTCTCCTCCAAGGGTGGGCATGCACCACCCTCAAGAATTCCTCCAAGGTGTCATGGACCACCTTTAGGACCTCCTCCAAAGGTCTTCCTTCCCTGGCTCCTCCTTTGGCTGGCATGGGCACAAGAGAGAAGGGAAGAGGGGAAGGCACCAAAGGGACAAAATATCCCCTTAATCTTCTTCTTCTTCTTCTCTCTTGGGCATGGGCTCCAGGTAGAGTATGAGAGGAAATTTGCTAGCCAAGGATGGTTTGAATGGTGGTGGGTAGTGGTCTTTTTATAGGGTAGGATGAGGGGTTAAAGTGACTCTTGAAATGGAGGGCTAAGAATGGAGGATGGAGGTGGTTAGGTGATCCTAGGGTTAAGGATAGTTGGCGCCACCTAAGGGGTTTTAGGGGGGTATTTATGGATGGCCAAGGGACACCTAAAAGTGGCACAAACCATGGAGAGGTGCCATGGGTTGGCACCAACTTCTAGGCTTCTAGAAGGGGGGATTATGTGGATGGTGGAGATGGGTTTAAGGGAAGATGTGTGGTGGAGATGAAGGGGGCTTTTGGAGGGAAAAAGTCGTGCCAACAAGGATGTAGTTTGGGTGGTTTTGGTGCCACTTTATGGTGTCTCTTGGAGGAAGTGGGTATGCTAGGTTGGCACCAAGTAGGGTTAGCTTATGTGGAGCTTAGGTGGAGCTAGTTGGTGGAGTTGTTAAATAGGGTTTTTAGGTGGTAAAAGCCAAGGGAGCTGGAGTATAGCTAAGCTAAGAGAGGCTAAGATAGCTTAGCTAATGGTGGAGTAGAGGAGGAGGTGTTGGAGCTAGGATTTGGAGGGAGGAGCTGGATCTGAAGAATCTGGAGCTGAAGTGGAGCTGGCAGCTACTGAAGAGGTCAACATGGGGCTACTCTAGCTAGCTTAGCTTGCTAGTTCTTTGCTAGCTACTAAGCCAAGCTAAAGTGAGCTGGCTTCTGTTGAATGGAGCTAAGGTGAGTTGGGTCTGGTGCTCCCGGGGAGGATTGAGCTGGTTGAGACAGCTAATGTAGCTTAGCTCAACCAAGTTGAGCTAAGCTGAGTCCCTAGGAGCTGGACTTGAGCTTCCTAAGCTGGGATGAGTTCTTCATCAGCTGGCTGGAGTTGAGTGGAGCTGGATGTAGCTGGATTTGAGCTAGAGTGAACTCCAGTCAACTCTGCTAAGCTAGTTAGAGCTTCCTGTCGACTAGTAGGAGCTGAGATGAGCTAGACTCAACTAGGTTGAGTTGGATCTGAGCTGACCTGAGCTAGGGTGAGCTAAGATGAGCTCTTTTGAGCTGCCATTCAACTGAGATTAGCTGAATGGAGCTGAAATGAGCTAACCCTGGTCCAAGTGAGCTAGGTTCCAGCTGAGGTGAGCTAGATTAAGCTGAGTTCCAATTAGTCTGAGCTCCTCCTTCACCATTTGCCTTCTTAGGTGCTAGGGTTTTACGGATCTATATAACTGTTCATCCCTAACACTCACAAAAATACATTAAGACAACAAAAGAAAATGCAATGCATGCCTAACATAGTTGATGCCCAAATGCAGCACAAAAACCCATTTGCGGAGTAAAACTCTAAGAGCTAGGTTTGTTTCAATGCAAAATAATGATGATAAACTTTCGTTTATTACACCCCCATGCTTATCTTTTGCTAGTCTCTTAGAAAAACTTTAATTTTTGGAAAATGAAATTTTTGGGAAATCTAATTTTTTCGACTTTTGAGGAGAAAAAGATTAAGGGACCTTGGTTGATCTAAACACAGGAGGTACGGGATTTGTTAAGGATGAACATCGGGATTTTTTTTTGATCCAACCATTAGACAAAACGAGATCAATATATCCTCCAAAAAATTCACAAATTAACCCCTTGTTAGTTTAGATGACTTGAAATCTTTGTTTTTAGGATTTTTTTGGCTCATGAATCTAATTCGCAACTTGCAAAATCCTTTAAAACCTTGTGTCCATGCTTGTGAAAAGGCAACATTTATAAGGGCGTGTTAATTAATTAATTAATTATTATTATTTTTTTTTTCTTCTCCCCCATGCTTATTTTTAGCTTAGTCTTACAACAGATGTGTTGGGATCATCATTCCCGTTACCAATCCTCGAGGGGGCTCTAGCATCAAAACTTCAGGAAAGCACTGTCCATGACACCACCTAGGAGCTCACAACCCCAAAACACAATGCGGTGTAAAGGAGCGCTCCAAGCAAACTCAAGCTCTTGCTCCGGCACTATAGGTAGAGCACCATCCAATTTTCTTGAGCTGCTAAAATGTGCTTTAATGCTCCATCTAAAGATATGAAATATAGATATGGAGCAGCACTGAGGCGGTAACATGTTGACATCGTGTCCTCAAACGAGGCATTTTCCTTCTCGGCGGTGGGAACTCAAACCAATGATCTGCTTCAGACTTTTACTAAGTCCAAACAAGGGAGTTTTTCAAATTTTTAGTTATTTTTAAGTGTTGGCTTGTGTGTGAAAATTGACACAAGAAGTTCCTCAAGACATGCAAGTTTTTGAATCAGAAACAAAGCCAAATACTTTCCACATTACAAAATAGGATCAAGTCACCTGAACTATCATGAGTTCAGGTGGAATTTTTATAGAAGGATATCTGATCTAGTCTAAAATAGACCCTAAAATTCTAATGATCAGATCCACATCCTCATCCCTAGTTTGTTAAATATTAAATCCCATTATACCAAAAGTGAGTTTTTCGACCTTAGTCCCAATTTCAAAATTTTTCCTCAAAAAGTTTTGAATATTTTTATTTTTTTGGGTATGCAAGCAGGAAATAAACTAAAGAAAAATGCATGTTTTTAGGTTTTGAAAATCCTAAATCAATCGTCAAATTTTGAAAACACCCCCCCATGCTTAAGATATGCAATGTCCTTATGCATTAGGAGGAAAAAGGGATCACCTTAGTGAAGGGCGATTGGTTTTAGGATGATCAAAACCTGAAAGAAGAAGGAAAAAGGAAAGCAGGAAAAGAAATGATGGGTTACCTCGCATCCAGTGCTATCTTTTATGCCATTCAGCTGGGTGTAGTGTGCATTACTGATCAAAGGTGGCTAGCTCAGTGAAATCAAAAGATTCAAATAGAAGATTAGGCATATGATCAAAATAGGGCTTTAAACGTTGGCCGTTGACTTGAAATGTCGAATTAGTTTTTGGATCAAAAAGATCAACAGTGCCGTATGGATATGTTTTATGGACAATAAAAGGGCCAGCCCTTTTAGATTTTAATTTGCCAGGAAAAAGACGTAATCTCGCATCAAAAAGCCAAACGTGTTGATTAACATCAAAGTGTTTCCGAACAATATGTTTATCGTGAAATTTCTTTGTTTGGTCTTTATAAATCCTTGCATTTTCATAGGAAAAATTATGTAATTCTTCCAATTTAGTTAATTGTAATTTTCTATGGATACCGGCATCAGATAAATCCACGTTGAGTTGTTTTATTGCCCAAAAACCCCTATGTTCTAGTTCCACTGGGAGATGGCATGCCTTCCCAAAAATCAAACAGAAGGGAGACATGCCGAGTGGAGTTTTAAGCGTAGTACAGTAGGCCCATAAAGCATCGTCCAATTTGGTGGACCAATCTTTATGGTCGAGCCTAACCGTCTTTTGTAAAATATTTTTAATTTCTCAGTTAGAAACTCCAACCTGGCCATTAGTTTGGGGGTGATAAGGTGTGGAAATTTTATGATTCACCCCATATTTAGAAAGAAGGTGACAGAATTGTGAGTGAAATGTGAACCTCCATCACTGATAATGGCTTTTGGTATGACGAATTTTGAGAAAATATTTTCTTAGGAAAATTGACAACCACACGGTGATCACTAGTGCGGGTGGATATTGCTTCTATCCATTTTGAAACATAGTCGACTATGACTAGTATATATAAATACCTATCAGAGTTGATGAACGGTGCCATGAAGTCGATGCCCCAAACATCAAAAATTTCAACCTTTAAAATAGGATTAAGGGGCATCATATCCTTCCGAGTCATGTTGCCAATGTTCTGGTAATGCACGCAGGACCGAAGAAAGTCATGAGCATCTTTGTGCAAGCTAGGCCAATAAAATCACGCATTAAGGATTTTAGCTGCAGTTTTCTTGCCCGAAAAATGTCCGCCATAGGCCATTGAGTGACAATGTGTCAAAATATCATGGATTTTAGAATCAGGTACACATCATCGAATGACCTGATCGGCACAAATGTGGAAAAGGTTGGGCTCCTCCCAAAAATAGTATTTAATATCAGCAAAGAACTTATCCCATTTTGTTTTTGGCCAATTAGCAGGGATTCGTTCTGTTGCTAAATAGTTTATGATGGGTGCAAACCAAGGGAGGTTCGTAGCAGCCAAAATGCTTTTATCGGGGAACCGATCAGGTGGGGTCATTATGTCATTCGTCATAAGACAAGAGAGATGGTCGGCCACTACATTATGCGATCCCGCCTTATCCTTGATTTCTAGGTCAAATTCCTGGAGCAGTAGAATCCAACAGATAAGGCGGGGTTTCACATCTTTCTTTGTTAGCAAATATTTAATTGCTGAGTGGTCGGTATATACAGTAACATGTGACCCCAAAAGATAAGATCTAAATTTTTCTAAGGCAAATACAATGGCAAAAAGTTCCTTTTCAGTAACCGTGTAATTCCATTGTGCATCATCAAGAGTTTTGCTAGCATAATAGATCACAATGGGCTTCTTGCCAATTCTTTGCCCTAGAATGGCCCCTACAGCAAAATCTGAGGCATCTGTCATTAATTCAAAGGGACTATTCCAATCATGTCCCTATAAAATTGGCACCTCAGTAACCTCTTTCTTTAACCTCAAAAAACTCTCTAGGCACTTATCATTAAAATCAAATGGCTGGTCTTTAGTGAGTAGCTAACTTAAGGGCTTGGAGATTTGGGAAAAGTTTTGTACGAATCAATGGTATAAACCCACATGACCCAAAAAGGATCTTATCTGCTTGACAGTAGTGGGCGGTGGGAGCTTAGATATAGCATCTATTTTTGCCTTATCTACCGCGATTCCTTGTTTTGAAATAACATGGCCCAAGACAATACCTTCCTAGACCATGAAATGACTTTTTTCCCAACTGAGGACCAGATTGACTTCTATGCATTTTTGGAGAGTTCTTTCAAGATTTTTGAGACAATGATCAAAGGAATTTCGAAAAATAGAGAAGTCATCCATAAAGACTTCTAAGCATTCACCTACCAGGTCTGAAAATATTACAAGCATAGACCTTTGAAAAATCACAAATGCATTGCAAAGATCGAAGGGCATCCTTCAGAAAGCAAAGGTTCCGAAGGGGTAGGTGAAAGTTGTCTTGTCCTGGTCCTCAGGATGAACTGCTACCTGATTATAGCCGGAATAACCATCCAGAAAATAGTAAAAATCCCATCCGGCTAACTGCACCAAGATTTGATCAATAAAGGGGAGCGGGAAATGGTCCTTCTTGGTGGCGGTGTTTAATTTTCAATAACCCATGCACACGCACCAAGAAGAGGTGATTAGAGTGGCTACATTCTCCCCATAATCATTAGTGACAACTATTAGTCCAGCCTTGTTGGGCACAACTTGTGTTCGACTAACCCAGGAGCTATCAAAAATGGGGTAGATGATATCAGCATCAAACCACTTAATAATCTCCTTTTTTATCACCTCCTGCATAATAGGGTTCAAGCGCCTTTGTGGTTGGCGGGAGGGGCGAGAATCGTCCTCTAAATATATATGATGTGTACAATAGGACGGATGAATACCCTTAAGATCAGAAAGGGTCCAGCCAATAGCTTTTCGATATTTACTCAAAACCTAGAGAAGTTTGTGCTCTTGTGCTCCGATAAGTCCAGAATTTATAATCAGGGGCAGGGTCTGATTAGGACCCAGGAAGACATATTTAAGGGAGTCGGGCAAAGGTTTTAATTCCAATTGTGGGCCCAGCTCCGAAAGAATTTTTGCTTTGTGGGTTAGTGGTGAGGTGAGAATGAAAGGGTCAGCTGGAGGGTTAGCTGAATGTGTGGTTAGGGTGGAAGGGTGAGAAGAAGTGGATTGTTCAGGAATCATATTAATGGCAAAGTAGGAACCTAAATGGGAAATTTGCAAAGTTTCCTCCACAATGTTTTCCATTTTTGAATCTGAATCATCAAAGAAATTTGGTTCTTGGAACTGCCTAGAAGCTTGAAAATTGTCTAGGGTTACAGATTCACCGCCACACATGATCTTCATTTCTCCAAAATCACATTCGATATTTGCATGGGCGATGGCTAAAAATGGTCTTCCAAGAATTATGGGGGCAAACTTTAGTGCTTCGGGCACCTCTATGTCCAGGACTAAAAAGTCTACTGCAAATAGACAATTTGTGACCCGGACAAGGACATCCTCAACAATTCCCCTTGATTTAATTGTAGATCAGTCAGCTAATTGAAGAGTAACCTCAACAGGCTTTAATTCAATGATCTTAAATTCCTCAAAAACAATTGTGGGGATTATATTAATTGAGGCACCAAGATCCAACAAAGCGCGATCAAAAGAAGTATCATTAATGATAACTTGAATCAGGGGGCGCCGGGGTCTTTTCTCTTAAGAGGCAGTTGACTCTGCAGAACTACGCTGACAATCTCAGGAAGGATCACCTTTCCAAAATTTCGGGGTTGCCTTTTCAGAGTACACAAATCTTTTAGGAATTTGGCATAGGCAGGGATGTATTTAATGGCATCTAGGAGAGGGATATTAATTTCTACTTGCCCAAATAAATCCATTAATTCCTTCTCAGTGGACTCGGATTTCTTTTTTTTCTTATTTGTTGAAGAGTGGAGGGCTTGTGGAAATGGAGCAGGGTTTCTGATAAACGCCAATTTATCATCATCTTTATGCTTTAAAACTAACCTAGCTCTTAGGATTTTACTCCGTAAACGGGTTTTTGGGTTGCATTTACGCATAAATTAGGATAGGCATGCATTGCATTTTTTATTGTCGTTTTAATGTGTTTTTGTGAGTGTTAGGGATATACAAATGCACAGATCCCTAAAACCCTAGCACTCAAGAAGGCAAATGGTGAAGGAGAAGCCTAGACTAGTTGGAACCCAGCTTGATCCAGCTCACCATAGCTGGAACCTAGCTTACTTGAACAAGGGTTAGCTCATCCCAGCTCCATTCAGCTAATCTCAGCTGGATGGCAGTTCAAGAGAGTTCACCTTAGCTCACCCTAGCTCAAGTCAGCTCAGATCCAGCTCAACTTAGCTGAGTCTAGCTCATCTCAGCTCCCACTAGTTCATAGGGAGCTCTAGCTAGCTCAGCTAAGTTGACAGGAGTTCACCTCAGCTCAGATCCAACTCAACTTAGCTGAGTCTAGCTCATCTCAGCTCCCACTAGTTCATAAGGAGCTCTAGCTAGCTCAGCTAAGTAGACAGGAGTTCACCACAGCTCAGATCCAGCTACATCCAGCTCCACTCAGCTCCAACCAGCTGAAGAAGAACTCATCCCAGCTCAGGAAGCTCAAGTCCAGCTCCCGGGGACTCAGCTTAGCTCAACTCAGTTGAGCTAAGCTACCTTAGCTACCTCAACCAGCTTGATTCTCCCCGGGAGCATCAGACGTAGCTCACCTTAGCTCATTATGGTAGAAGCTAGCTTACCTTAGCTCGGCTTAGTAGCTAGCAAAGGACTAGCAAGCTAAGCCAGCTAGAATAGCTCCATGCCAGCCTCTTCAGCAATAGCCAGCTCCAAATTTCAGTTCCAGACTTCTCCTCCTCAGCTCCTTCCTCTAAACCCTAGCTCCATTACCTTCTCCTCTACTCCTCCATTAGCTAAGCTAGCTTATCTTAGCTTAGCTTAGCTTAGCTATGCTCCAACTTCCTTGGCTTATACCACCCCAAAAACCCACCTACCAACTCCACCCAACTAGCTCCACCTAAGCTCCACATAAGCTAACCTACTTGGCACCAACCTAACCTACCCACCACCTCCAAAAGACACCTAAAAGTGGCGCCAAAAACTACCCATAACCACCCCTTAATGGCACCACTTTTCCCTCCAAAATCTCCCCTCATCTCCACCACACAATCCCCATCGAACCCATCTCCACCATCCACCTAACCCCCCTTCTAGAAGACCCCATGTTGGCGCCAACATGGTGGTGTCTCTCCACCACCAAAAGACACCAACACCACCATAACTACCCCCTTTAACACCTCTTGGGTTGGCGCCAACTCTACTTAGCCATAGGATCACCAACCACCTCCATTCTTCCATCCTAGCCCTCCATTTCAAGGGGTACCTTAACCCCCCATCCTACCCTATAAAAAGACCACTACCCACCACCATTCAAGCCATCCTTGGCTAGCAATTTCACTCTCATATTCCACCAAGAAACCCACGTCCAAGAGAGAAGAAGAAGAAGATTAAGGGGATATTCTGTCCCCTTGGTGCCTTCCCCTCTTCCCTTCTCTCTTGGGTCACGCCAGCCAAAGGAGAAGCCAGGCAAGGAAGATCTTGGAGGAGATCTTGAAGGTGGTCACGCCACCTTGAAGGAGTTTTTGAGGGTGGTGCACGCCCACCCCTTGGAGAGAGCATTAAAGGTGGTAGCTTCCACCTTGGAGGAGCTCTCAAGGAAGGAGAAGAAGGAAGCCCTCTTTTTAAGCAAGGAGCAGCTAGGCTTGGAGCAAGACGACAACCTTCTTCACCATTGTTACAAGAGGATTTGTGTTTCTTTTCTTGCTTTTAGATTGTTTAATTCTAGTAGAAGCATTCCTCTACTTGTCCTTGAAAAGAACACTCATTCTACTCAATCAAAATTGCCTTCTTTTAGTTTTTTGTTATTGCAGTTGTTTGTTTTGGTTCTAGCACTTGTTTCACCTCTTCTTCCTAATTACTCTAGGAATCCACTTGCCTAGAGTGAGCTTAGGAAGAAGATATTTCTATCTTTTAGATTTTAGTTAATCATTTGCAGGTGTTAGTTCTTTTCGCTACAATCTGCAGTTTGCCCTCGTCTTTTCAAAATACAAAAAAAAAATTTTACATATTGAAAAATATTAAAAAGAAAGTTGAGATTATATTCCAAGCAAGAGAATCATTATTGCAATTTTTGCCTCCTTGGACGACCCTAGATACTCCCCTATCTAGGATATAAATTTTAAAAACGTAAGCGGATTCGCGTGTTACAACGACGTTAAAAACCCGCTTTTACAAATCACGCGCATTTCATTATCACTTTTCGGCGCCATTGCCGGGGAGGCACGGCTTCTCTTTCTTTCTTTTGTGTGTGCAGGAACTACAGCGGGAAGGCGGGAATCTGGAAGCGAGAGCTCAAAGATCCTTTTCTTCCCATGAAATTCAGGTTGGTTCCCCTTTCTTGTCACATTTAGGTTAAAAAGAAAACTACCAAAATACACTAAACTTGGCTTTCAGGACCCTAAACACTTTAATTAAGTGGAGTGGTGCATTATAAAATCCATTGTTTGCTTGTATGCTTCTTTAGCACCATTCCATTGTAAGTATTGGTGTTCTGTTTTCGGGTCCAGATTTCTGTCTGGACTTGAAAAATCGATTCCTAACACCACAGGCCTCCTAAAATCATAAAATTTCATAGAGGTATTCCCAATTAAGTTATGAACATCTGTTCCAAATTTCTGAACAATTGGATTTGTGTTTAATTTTTAAAAATTCGTGGACTGCAGAGGGGTCACACCCTCTAATCTTCCTATTTTGTTACTGTCCGTGAATTTTTAGAATTTTTATACTCATCCAATTTTTTTGAAATTATCTTGGTAGAATCCTTGTGAAATTTTACACATCACATAAAATCACATGAATTTTCTGAGGTTGGTGGTAATACTAAAAAGTCCATAATACCCACAGCTATTATTTCTGGACTTTGACACTAGTACAATTAAAAATTCAAAACAATTATCAAACGAATTCCTAAAATCTTACAAAAATCTTTTCTGGAATCCTTGTTTGATTTCATTCAATGTAGTGGTGTTGTATGACTTGTTTGGACTACTACTTAATTCTGAAAGCATAAAAAATAACTCATTGGTAGTTAAATTTCTGTCTTAGGGATAATTGGCTTAGAGTTTCTTTCTTTCTCTTTTGAGACTTAATTCAAAGGAAATATACAATCACCCATACAACTTGTTTTCCTTTGATTGTGGATTTTCAAACCTGTTTGAAAATTTAATTAAAGAAACCCTAAAATACATTCAATTAAATCAAATCCTAAAAGACAAAAATACAAAAAAAATTGTGTGACAACTTGATTTTCATTGGAGAAACTCTCCAATTCCTGCACACACAAAAAAAAAATCAAATAACAGGGCAACAACCCAATAAACGCCCTCCACATTCTGTGTGCACTATAGCATCCTAGACCTAATTAAAATTTGTAGCAACTTGACCCTTAAGGCTTTATCAACTCAGGCTTGCTATTTAGGTCTTAAGTTTTCTTTAGTTGATACCAATTCTATCATCTGTATCTGGTGTTCAGGCTGAGGGGCCGTGTCAAACGACCAGGTGCGGGTTTGTACAAGCACCTGGGGTTTTCCCTGGGAAACGTTTGGGCCCAAACCTCCCCTTAAGCAACTTGGCTAGATTTGTTGATAGAACGGGTATTCACTATTGACTACTTATGTCCTATATAGACCAAGTCTTAGGTTATTATTAGGGAGTCACATTTAAGTTAGGTCTAGTTTGTTTGTTTGATTTGCACACTTTCTCTCATCTCCATCTCTTCTCCTCCCCTCCATTTCTTCCAAGTAGTGCATGCACGGGCAACGGTCCCAAAAGCCAAACCTCGAGGGATCATCTGATTTCGCCCCCCGCAGCAAGAAATCATTGTTTTCTTCCCCCTCATCTTCTAAAAAAATGGAAAACCCAGGAAGCCGTCAAAAAAATTCTGCTTCCACTTCTAACACGTCAGTCGACCCACAAGCTGACTCCACCCTCCCTCACCTTCCTAACTTGGAGCAACCAGAAATACCAGCAGGGCCAGGTGGCCCTCCAATTATAACACATAATACAAATCCCTTTGCATTAATGGTCGATCATTTGGCTCGACTACAACAAAATCAAGAAGATCTAGCTAGGACTGTCACGAACCTAGCTAATCAAGGACAAAATCCACCACCTCGCCAACAGCCTGTCGTTCCTCTTAAGGATTTCTATGATCCTTCCAATTATGAGGAAAGACCAGGGGTGGTCATACCACAAGGGGATTTCGAAATCAAACCCGCTATTCTAAACCTTATCAAGCATTTTCATGGTCTTCCAAGAGAGGACCCTTTTTGTCATCTCGAGGAATTAACTGCCCTCGCTCAAACCACTCGTTCCCGCAATGTGCAGGAAGACATGTGGTTAATGAGACTCTTTCCTCTCTCTCTCAAAGACAAAGCATCACATTGGTTTAGAACAGTTGGGCGTCCTATTACCACCTAGCCCCAATTAAAAAGTGCTTTTCTTAAAAAAAATTTTCCGATCGGTCGAACAAATGCATTAAGAAGATCTATAACGACCTTTCAACAAAAAATTGGTGAACCCCTCCATGAAGCCTGGGAAAGATTTCAGGAACTTCTAAGAAGTTGTCCCCACCATGAAATTCCACAATAGCAGCTAGTGCAGATCTTCTATCACGGATTAGAAGATCAATTAAAACGATTTGTGGATGCCTCATGTGGGGGCAATTTTCTTAACAAAGATGCCGAAAGTGCCTATCTTCTCTTTGAAGAAATGAGTGAAAACTCATTTAACATGACTTCAATGGACACTTTTGGCAGATCACAAAACCCCAGACACGGAGTCCATGAAATTGACTCCAAAACCACCTCTGTTCCAGTCACACAAGATGATTTATATATGTTAGCTCAACGACTAGACCAGATGCAAATTCACCAAAAGAAAATAGAAGAAAAGCTCACAAACAAACATGCTCCACACGTCCACTCTCCACACACTAATCCCCCACACATTCTCCGAAGAGAGAATCTACACAATATCGATGCCACATCTGCTGACCAGAAATTTCCGGCTGATTTCCTACAACATTTAACCGGGAATTTTGACCAAAATATTTTTGATTCCACCTCGGAAAATATTTATGCTCTCCAGGAGCAATTTAGAAACCCCTCCAACATTTCCAATCAAAATTGGAGGACTAACC
The DNA here is from genome assembly GCA_037157565.1 of Thalassia testudinum. NCBI lineage: Eukaryota > Viridiplantae > Streptophyta > Magnoliopsida > Alismatales > Hydrocharitaceae > Thalassia > Thalassia testudinum. The sequence goes on from JAZHRO010000031.1 coordinate 201,233,920, forward strand.
CGAATCACTCCTGGAAAAACCCGAATCCGATTCCTTTTCCCAAACAAAACTATTTTGGGAATTATGGGCAACCTTTGTATCAACCTGGATCATCCCAAGATGATATTAATAATCAGGTCATGAAAACTCTGCAAGGAATGCAGACTCAAATGACAGAAGTAACCCGCATGGTTACCAATTTACAACAACAAGTTAAGGTTACTCCTGATCATCGACCTATTGGGAATTTACCATCCCAACCCATGCCCAACCCAAACAATCAAAGGAATCAATTCCAAGGTGGATATCACAGTCAACCTATTCAGCCAACACCTCAGCATCCGCTGGGTTTCAATAACAGCCAGGCCCCCCGTCCTCATCCTAGAAACAACCAGACTGCAAATGCAGTTACCTTGAGGAATGGAAAAACCACTCAAAATACCCTGCCTGTTAAAGAAACCCGCTCTAATGACACACAGATTAACTCTTCCCCTCCTATTGTTCAGGAACCAATTCACGCAAAACAGGGCAACCCTGCCCCATTTCCACAAGCCCTCCACTCTTCAAAAAAGAAAAAAACAAAATCTGAGCCCACTGAGAAGGAATTAATGGATTTATTTGGGCAAGTAGAAATTAATATCCCTATCCTAGATGCCATTAAGTATATCCCTGCCTATGCAAAATTCTTAAAAGATTTATGTACTCCAAAAAGGCAGCCCAAGAATTTAGGAAAGGTGATTCTCCCAGAGACAGTCGGCTCAGTTGTGTAGAGCCGACTGCCTCTTAAGAGAAAAGATCCCGGTGCCCCCCTAATCCAAGTTATCATTAATGATACCTCATTTGATCGCGCTCTGTTGGATCTTGGTGCCTCAATTAATCTTATCCCCACAGTTATTTTTGAGGAATTTAAGATCGGTGAATTGAAACCTGTTGAGGTTACTCTCCAATTAGCCGACCGATCTACGATTAAACCAAGGGGAATTGTTGAAGATGTTCTTGTCCGGGTCAAAGATTGTCTATTCGCAGTAGACTTTTTAGTCCTGGACATAGAGGTACCTGAAGCACTTAAGTTTGCCCCCATTATTCTTGGAAGACCATTCTTAGCCACCGCCCGCGCCAATATTGATTGTGATTCTGGAAAGATGAAGATCATGTGTGGCGGTGAATCTGTAACCCTAGACATTTTTCAAGCCTCTAGGCGATTCCAGGAACCAGATTTCTTTGATGATTCGGATTCAGAAATAGAAAACATTGTGGAGGAAACATTACAGATTTCCCAATTAGGTTCCTGTTTTGCTGTAAGTATGGTTCCTGAACAATCTATTTTTTCTCACCCTTCCACCTCAACCACACGACCAGCTAACATTCTAGCTGACCCTTTCACTCTCACCTCACCTCTAACCCACAATGCAGAAACTCTTTCGGAACCGGGCCTACAATTGGACTTAAAACCTTTGCCTGATTCACTTAAATATGTTTTCCTGGGTCCAAATCAGACCCTGCCCCTGATTATAAATTCTGGACTCACCGGGGCACAAGAGCACAAACTTCTCCAGGTTTTGAGTAAATATCGAAAAGCTATTGGCTGGACCCTTTCTGATCTTAAAGGCATTCATCCGTCCTATTGTACGCATCGTATATATTTAGAGGACGATTCTCGCCCCTCCCGCCAACCACAAAGGCGCTTGAATCCTAGTATGCAGGAGGTGGTAAAAAAGGAGATTATTAAGTGGCTGGATGCTGATATCATCTACCCCATTTCTGACAGCTCCTGGGTTAGTCCAACTCAAGTTGTCCCCAAAAAGGCTAGACTAACAGTTGTCACCAATGAAAATGGGGAAAATTTAGCCACTCGAACTGCTTCTTCTTGGCGCGTGTGTATAGATTACCGAAAATTAAACACCGCCACCAAGAAGGATCATTTCCCGCTCCCTTTTATTGATCAAATCTTGGAGCGGTTAGCCGGATGGGACTTTTACTATTTTTTGGACGATTATTCAGGCTATAATCAAGTAGCGGTTCATCCTGAGGACCAGGACAAAACAACTTTCACCTGCCCGTTTGGAACCTTTGCTTTCCGAAGAATGCCCTTCGGTCTTTGCAACGCACCTGCAACTTTTCAAAGGTGCATGCTTGCAATTTTTTCAGACCTGGTAGGTGAATGTTTAGAAGTTTTTATGGATGACTTCTCTGTTTTTGGAGATTCTTTTGACCATTGCCTCAAAAATCTTGAAAGAACCCTCCAAAAGTGCATAGAAGTTAATCTGGTCCTCAGCTGGGAAAAAAGTCATTTCATGGTCCAAGAAGGTATTGTCTTGGGCCATGTTATTTCTAAACAAGGAATCGCGATAGATAAAGCAAAAATAGATGCTATATCTAAGCTCCCACCGCCCACTACTGTCAAGCAAATCAGATCCTTTTTGGGTCATGTGGGTTTCTATCATCGATTCATACAAAACTTTTCCCAAATCTCCAAGCCTTTAAGTCAGCTTCTTACTAAAGACCAGCCATTTGATTTTAATAATAAGTGCCTGGAGAGTTTTTTGAGGTTGAAGAAAGAGGTTATTGAGGCGCCAATATTGCAGGGACCTGACTGGACTAGTCCTTTTGAATTAATGATAGATGCCTCAGATTTTGCTGTAGGGGCCATTCTAGGGCAAAGAATAGGCAAGAAGACCGTTGTGATCTATTATGCTAGCAAAACCCTTGATGATGCACAATGGAATTACACGGTTACTGAAAAGGAACTTCTTGCCGTTGTATTTGCCTTAGAAAAATTTAGATCTTATCTGTTGGGGTCACGTGTCACTGTTTATACAGACCACTCAGAAATTAAATATTTTCTGACAAAGAAAGATGCGAAACCCCGCCTTATCCGTTGGATTCTGCTGCTCCAGGAATTTGACCTGGAAATCAAGGATAAGGCGGGATTGCACAATGTAGTGGCCGACCATCTCTCTCGTCTTATGACGAATGACATAATGACCCCGCCAGATCAGTTCCCTGATGAAAGTATTTTAGCTGCTACAACCCTCCCTTGGTTTGCACCCATCGCAAACTACTTAGAAACAGAACAAATCCCCGCTGATTGGCCAAAAACAAAATGGGATAAGTTCTTTGCTGATATTAAATATTACTTTTGGGAGGAGCCCGACCTTTTCCGCATTTGTGCCGATCAGGTCATTCGACGATGTGTCCCCGATTCTGAAATCCGTGATATCTTAACACATTGTCACTCAATGGCTTGTGGCGGACATTTTTCGGGCAAGAAAACTGCAGCTAAAATCCTTAATGCAGGATTTTATTGGCCCAGCTTGCACAAAGATGCTCATGACTTTGTTCGGTCCTGTGTGCGTTGCCAGAGCATCGGCAACATGACTCGAAAGGATATGATGCCCCTTAATCCTATTTTAGAGGTTGAAATTTTTGATGTTTGGGGCATCGACTTCATGGGACCGTTCATCAACTCTGGTGGGTATTTGTATATATTAGTCGCAGTAGACTATGTTTCTAAATGGATAGAAGCAATACCCACCTACACAAGTGATCACCGTGTGGTTGTCGAATTTCTTAAGAAAAATATTTTCTCAAGATTCGGCATACCAAAAGCCATTATCAGTGACGGAGGCTCACATTTCACCCACTCACAATTCCGTCACCTCCTTTCTAAATACGGGGTTAATCATAAAATTTCCACATCATATCACCCCCAAACTAATGGCCAGGCTGAAGTTTTTAACCGGGAAATTAAAAGTATTCTACAAAAGACGGTTAGGCCCGACCGTAAAGATTGGTCCACCAAATTGGACGACGCTTTATGGGCCTACCGTACCGCTTTTGAAACTCCACTTGGCATGTCTCCCTTCCGTCTAATTTTCGGGAAGGAATGCCATCTCCCGGTAGAATTAGAACATAGGGCTTTTTGGGCAATAAAATAACTTAATATGGATTTATCTGACGCCGGTAACCATAGAAAATTACAATTAACTGAATTGGAAGAATTACGTAATTTTTCCTATGAAAATGCGAGGATTTATAAAGACCGAACAAAGAAATTTCACGATAAATATATTATTCGGAAACACTTTGACGTTAATCAACGTGTTTGGCTTTTTGATGCGAGATTACGTCTTTTTCCTGGCAAATTAAAATCTAAATGGACTGGCCCCTTTATTGTCCATAAAACATATCCATACGGTGCTGTTGACCTTTTTGATCCAAAAACTAATTCGATATTTCAAGTCAATGGCCAGCGTTTAAAGCCCTATTTTGATCATACGCCTAAAATTCCATCTGGATCTTTTAATTTTACTGAGCCATCCACCCTTGATCACTAGTGCACATCACGCCCGGCTGAATGGCGTAAAAGATAGCACTGGATGGGAGGTAACCCATCATTTTCTTGCTTTCCTTTTTTTTTCTTCTTTTTCCAGGTTTTGTTCATCCTAAACCTAACCGTTATCACTAAGGTGATTCCTTTTCCCTCCTAATGCATGAGGACATGGCATATCTTAAGCATGGGGGGGTGTTTTTAATGTTCAAAACCTAAAAACATGCAATTTTCTTTAATTTATTTCCTGCTTGCATACCCAAAAAAAAAAAAATATATATATATATATTGAAAACTTTTTGAGGAAAAATTTTGAAACCAGGACTAAGGTCGAAAAATTCACTTCTGGTACAATGGGATTTAATCTTTAACAAACTAAGGATGAGGATATGGATCTGATCATTAGAATTCCAGGGTCTATATTAGACTAGATCAGATATCCTTCTCTAAAATTCCACCTGAACTCATGATAGTTCAGGTGACTTGATCCTATTTTTTAATATGGAAAGTATTTGACTTAGTTTTTGACTCAAAAACTTGTGGTTCCCGAGAAACTTATTGTGTCAATTTTCACACACAAGCCAACACTTAAAAGCAACTAAAAATTTGAAAAACTCCCTTGTTTGGATTTAGTAAAAGTCTGAAGCAGGTCATTGGTTTGAGTTCCCACCGCCGAGAAGAAGGAAAATACCTTCTTTGAGGATGCGATGTCAACATGTTACCGCCTCGGTGCTGCTCTATATCTATATTTCATATCTTTAGACGGAGCATTAAAGCGCATTTTAGCAGCTCAAGTATCTTGGACGGTGCTCTACCTATAGTGTCGGAGCAAGAGCTTGAGTTTGCTTGGAGCGCCCCTTTTCACCGCATCGTGTTTTGGGGTTGTGAGCTCCTGGGTGGTGTCATGGACAGTGCTATCCCGAAGTACTGGCGCCAAAGCCCCCTCGAGAAATGGTAACGGGAATGATGATCCCAACACATCCGTTGTAAGACTAAGCTAAAAATAAGCATAGGGAAAAAAAAAAAAATAATAATAACACATCCTTATAAATGTTTGCTTTTCACAAGCACAGACACAAGGTTTTAAAGGATTTTGCAAGTTTCGAATCAGATTCATGAGCCGAAAAAATCCTAAAAACAAACATTTCAAGCCATCTGAATTAACGAGGAGTTAATTTGTGAATTTTCTGGAGGATATATTGATCCCGTTCTGTCTAATGGTTGGATCCAAAAATAAATCCTGATGTTTATCTTCAAAAAATCCCGTACCACCTGTGTTTTAATCTACCAAGGCCCCTTAATCTCTTTTTCTCCTCAAAAGTAAAAAAAATTAGATTTCCCAAAAATTCAGTTTTCCAAAAAATTAATGTTTTGCTAAGAGAATAGCAAAAGATAAGCATGGGGGTGTGGTAAACACCAGTTTATCATCATCTTTATGCTTTAAAACTAACCTAGCTCTTAGGATTTTACTCCGTAAACGGGTTTTTGGGTTGCATTTAGGCATAAATTAGGATAGGCATGCATTGCATTTTTTATTGTCATTTTAATGTGTTTTTGTGAGTGTTAGGGATATACAGATGCACAGATCCCTAAATCCCTAGCACTCAAGAAGGCAAATGGTGAAGGAGAAGCCTAGACTAGTTGGAACCCAGCTTGATCCAGCTCACCATAGTTGGAACCTAGCTTACTTGAACAAGGGTTAGCTCATCCCATCTCCATTCAGATAATCTCAGCTGGATGGCAGTTCAAGAGAGTTCACCTTAGCTCACCCTAGCTCAAGTCAGCTCAGATCCAGCTCAACTTAGCTGAGTCTAGCTCATCTCAGCTCCCACTAGTTCACAGGGAGCTCTAGCTAGCTCAGCTAAGTTGATAGGAGTTCACCTCAGCTCAGATCCAGCTCAACTGAGCTGAGTCTAGCTCATCTCAGTTCCCACTAGTTCACAGGGAGCTCTAGCTAGCTCAGCTAAGTTGACAAGAGTTCACCCCAGCTCAGATCCAGCTACATCCAGCTCCACTCAGCTCCAGCCAGCTGAAGAAGAACTCATCCCAGCTCAGGAAGCTCAAGTCTAGCTCCCGGGGACTCAGCTTAGCTCAACTCAGTTGAGCTAAGCTACCTTAGCTGCCTCAACCAGCTTGATTCTCCCCGGGAGCATCAGACGCAGCTCACCTTAGCTCATTATGGTAGAAGCTAGCTTACCTTAGCTCGGCTTAGTAGCTAGCAAAGGACTAGCAAGCTAAGCCAGCTAGAATAGCTCCATGCCAGCCTCTTCAGCAACAGCCAGCTCCAAATTTCAGTTCCAGACTTCTCCTCCTCAGCTCCTTCCTCTAAACCCTAGCTCCATTACCTTCTCCTCTACTCCTCCATTAGCTAAGCTAGCTTAGCTTAGCTTGGCTTAGCTTAGCTATGCTCCAACTTCCTTGGCTTATACCACCCCAAAAACCCACCTACCAACTCCACCCAACTAGCTCCACCTAAGCTCCACATAAGCTAACCTACTTGGCACCAACCTAACCTACCCACCACCTCCAAAAGACACCTAAAAGTGGCGCCAAAAACTACCCATAACCACCCCTTAATGGCGCCACTTTTCCCTCCAAAATCTCCCCTCATCTCCACCACACAATCCCCATTGAACCCATCTCCACCATCCACCTAACCCCCCTTCTAGAAGACCCCATGTTGGCGCCAACATGGTGGTGTCTCTCCACCACCAAAAGACACCAACACCACCATAACTACCCCCTTTAACACCTCTTGGGTTGGCGCCAACTCTACTTAGCCATAGGATCACCAACCACCTCCATTCTTCCATCCTAGCCCTCCATTTCAAGGGGCACCTTAACCCCCCATCCTACCCTATAAAAAGACCACTACCCACCACCATTCAAGCCATCCTTGGCTAGAAATTTCACTCTCATATTCCACCAAGAAGCCCACTTCCAAGAGAGAAGAAGAAGAAGAAGATTAAGGGAATATTCTGTCCCCTTGGTGCCTTCCCCTCTTCCCTTCTCTCTTGGGTCACGCCAGCCAAAGGAGAAGCCAGGAAAGGAAGATCTTGGAGGAGATCTTGAAGGTGGTCACGCCACCTTGAAGGAGTTTTTGAGGGTGGTGCACGCCCACCCCTTGGAGAGAGCATTAAAGGTGGTAGCTTCCACCTTGGAGGAGCTCTCAAGGAAGGAGAAGAAGGAAGCCCTCTTTTTAAGCCAAGGAGCAGCTAGGCTTGGAGCAAGATGACAACCTTATTCACCATTGTTACAAGAGGATTTGTGTTTCTTTTCTTGCTTTTAGATTGTTTAATTCTAGTAGAAGCATTCCTCTACTTGTCCTTGAAAAGAACACTCATTCTACTCAATCAAAATTGCCTTCTTTTAGTTTTTTGTTATTGCAGTTGTTTGTTTTGGTTCTAGCACTTGTTTCACCTCTTCTTCCTAATTACTCTAGGAATCCACTTGCCTAGAGTGAGCTTAGGAAGAAGATATTTCTATCTTTTAGATTTTAGTTAATCATTTGCAGGTGTTAGTTCTTTTCGCTACAATCTGCAGTTTGCCCTCGTCTTTTCAAAATACAAAAAAAAAATTTTACATATTGAAAAATATTAAAAAGAAAGTTGAGATTATATTCCAAGCAAGAGAATCATTATTGCAATTTTTGCCTCCTTGGACGACCCTAGATACTCCCCTATCTAGGATATAAATTTTAAAAGCGTAAGCTGATTCGCGTGTTACAACGACGTTAAAAACCCGCTTTTACAAATCATGCGCATTTCGTTATCAGTTTCCCTATTTTGCATTAATTGGTTCCTGAACAATATGAGAGGGAGATGGGGAAGAGTTAATCTGTGTTTCGTTAAAGCAGGTTTCTTTAACAGGCAGGGGATTGTGAGTGGTCTTCCCATTCCTCAAAGTAACTACATTTGAAATTTGGTTGTTTCTAGGATGAGGATGGGAAGCCTGACTGTTATTGAAATCCGGTGGATGCTGAGGTGCTGGTTGAATGGGTTGACTGGGATATCAACCTTGGAACTGATTCCTTTGATTATTTGGGTTAGGCATGGGTTGGGAAGGTAAGTTCCCAATAGGTCGATGATCAGGAGTAACCTTAACTTTGTGTTGCAAATTGGTAATATGCAGGTTACTTCTGTCATTTGAGTTTGCATTCCTTGTAGAGTTTTATGACCTGATTGTTAATATCATCCTAGGATGGTCCAGGTTGATACACAGGTTGCCCAAAATTCCCAAAATAGTTTCGTTTGAGAAAAGGAATCGAGTTTGGGTTTTTCCAGGAGTGATTCGGGTTGGTCCTCCAGTTTTGATTGAAAGTGTTGGAGGGGTTTCTAAATTGCTTCTAGAGAGCATAAATATTTTCTATGGTGGGATCAAAAATATTTTGATCAGAATTCCCAGTCAAATCCTGCGGGAAATCAACAGGAAATTGCTGACCAGCAGATGTGGCATCAATGTTGTGCTAATTTTCTCTTCGGAGAAGTTGTGGAGGGTTAGTGTGGGGAGAGTTAACGTGTGGAGCTTGTTTATTTGTGAGCTTTTCTTCCATTTTCTCTTGGTGAATTTGCATCTAGTCTAGTCGTTGAGCTAACATATATAGATCATCTTGAGTGACTGGAATAGATGTGGATTTGGAGTCAATTTCATGGACTCCGTGTCTGGCATTTTGTGTTTTGCCAAAAGTGTCCATTGAAGTCATGTTAAATGAGTTTTCACTCATTTCTTCAAAGAGAAGATAGGCACTTTCGACATCTATGTTAAGAAAACTGCACCCACATGAGGCATCCACAAATCGTTTCAATTCATCTTCTAATCCATGATAGAAGATCTGCACTAACTGCCATTGTGGAATTTCATGGTGGGGACAACTTCTTAGAAGTTCCTGAAATCATTCCCAGGCTTCGTGGAGGGGTTCACCAATTTTCTGTTGAAAGGTCATTATGGATCTTCTTAATGCATTCGTTCGACCGATCGGAAAATTTTTTTTTAGAAAAGTGCCTTTTAATTGGGTCCATGTGGTAATAGGGTGCTTAGCCGTTCTAAACCAATGAGCCGCTTTGTCTTTAAGAGAGAAAGGAAAAAGTCTCATTAACCATATATCTTCCTGCACATTACGGGAACGAGTGGTTTGAGCGAGGACAGTTAATTCCTCGAGATGACAAAAAGGGTCCTCTCTTGGAAGATCATGAAAATGTTTGATAAGGTTTAGAATGGCTGGTTTGATCTCGAAATCCCCTTCTAGTATGACCACCCCTGGTCTTTCCTCGTAATTGGAAGGATCATAGAAATCCTTAAGAGGAACGACGGGCTGTTGGTGGGGTGGTGGATTTTGCCCTTGGTTAACTAGGTTCGTGACAGTCCTAGCTAAATCTTCTTGATTTTGTTGTAGTCGAACCAAATGGTCGACCATTAAGGCAAAAGGATTTGGATTTTGAGTTATAATTGGAGGGCCACCTGGCCTTACTGGAATTTCCAGTTGCTCCAAATTAAAGAGGTGAGGGAGGGTGAAGTCAGCTTGTGGGTCAGCTGACGGGTTAGAAATGGAAGCAGAATTTCTTGTCGACTTCCTGGATTTTCCATTTTTTTAGAAGAGGAGGGAGAAGAAAACAATGATTTTCTGCTATGAGGGGCAAAATAAGATGGTCCCTTAGGGTGTGGTTTTTGGGACCGTCGCTCTTGCATACACTATTTTGGAAGAATTGGAGAGGAGGAGAAGAGAAAGAGATGAGAGAAAGTGTGCAATTCAAGCAATCAAAGCTTGACCTAACTTAAGTGTGACTCCCTAACAATAAACCTAAGACTTGGTCTATGTAGGAAATAAGTAATCAATAGTGAATACCCGTTCTGTCAACAAATCTAGCCAAGTTGCTTAAAGGGAGGTTTGGTCCTAAACATTTCCTAGGGAAAACCCCAGGTGCTTGTACAAACCCGCGCCTGGTCGTTTGACACGGCCCCTCAGCCTAAACACCGGATATAGATGACAGAATTGGTATTAACTAAAGAAAACTTAAGACCTATATAGCAAGCCTAAGTTGATGATGCCTTAGGGGTCAAGTTGCTACGGATTTTAGTTAGGTCTAGGATATTATAGTGTACACGGAATGTGGAGGGCATTAATTTGGGTTATTGCCCTATTATTACAATTTTTTGTGTGTGTACCAGAATTGGAAAGTGGTTCCAATGCAAATCAAGTTGTCACGTAATTTTTTTGCATTTATGTCTTTTAGGATTCAATTTAATTGAATGTATTTTAGGATTTTTCTTTTTAAATGTTCAAACAAGTTTGAAATTCCACAATCAAAGGAAAAATAACTTGTATTGGTGATGATGTATTTCCTTTATGTTGTGGGACTAAAAAGCAAGAAAGAAACCCTAATTGGATTTGAACCCTAATACAGAAAATTACTACCAAAGAATTATTTTTAGGCTTTCTAAATAGGTAGTGGTCCAAACAATGCAACCAACACCACAACCTTATGTAAAATCAAACAAGGATTCTGAAAAAGATTTTTGTAAGATTTTAGGAGTTTGTTTGATAATTGTTTTGAATTTTTATTTATACTGGTGTCAAAGTCAAGAAATGATACCCGTGGGTATTTTGGACTTTTCAGTATTACCTCAGAAAATTTTGGTGATTTTATATGATGTGTAAAATTTCACAAGGATTCTAGAAAGCTAAATTTCACAAAAATTGGATGAGAATAAAAATTCTAAAAATTCATGGACAGTAGCAAAATAGGAAGATTGGAGGGTGTGACCCCTCTACAGCCCACAAATTTTTTAAAAATTAAATACAAAGCCAATTGATTTGAAATTTGGAAAAGATTTTCCTAACTTAATTTGGAATCACTGTATGAAATTTTATGATTTTAGGAGGCTTGTGGTGTTGGGAATTGATTTTTCAAGTCTGGACAGAAATCTGGACCCAGAAAACAGAACACTAATACTTGAAATGAAGGTGTGTTAATAAAACATTCAAGCAAACAATGAATTTTAATGGACACCACTCAACTTAATTAAGATGTTTGGGATTCTGAAAGCCAAGTTTAAAATTTTTTTGGTAGTTTTAATTGACTATGTGACCAGAAAAGAGAACCAACTTGAATTCCATGGGAAGAAGAGGAACTTTGAGCTCTCGCTTCCAAATTCCCACTTTCTTCTTGCAATACTAGTACACACAAGAGAAAAGAAAGAGAAGGGGATGAGATCCACTTCAAGCAAGACAAAAATGATTAATGCAAAGCCGTGCCTCCCTGGCAACGACGCCAAAAAGTGATGCAAAAAATCGCGTGATTTGTAAAAGCGGGTTTTTAATGTCGTTGTAACACACTATTTCGCATAAGCTTTTAAATTTATATTCCTAGACAGGGGAGTATCTAGGGTCGTTCAAGGAGGTGAGTTACTTCCAAATCAACTCTCTTTCTTAGAAGATAAATCTCAACTTTCTTTTAGGTATTTTAAATCAGTAATTTTTTTTTTGTTTTGAAATGATGAGGGCAAAATGCGAATTTTGACTGGAAGTACTAACACCTATAATTACTTAGGTAAAACTTAAGAGATAGAAAATGTCCACTACCTAAGCTCACTCTAGGCAAGTGGAGGCCTAGAGTAATTAGGGAGTGGAAGTGAAATAAGTGCTAGAACAAAGGTGACAATTGCAATAAGAAATTAAAAAGAAGGCAATTCAATTAATCAGAATTTGTGTTCTCTACAAAGATAAGTAGAGGAATGCTTCTACTAGAAATGGAAAATATAAAAGCAGTAAAAGAAACACAGATCCTCTTGCAAAACCTGATGAAGAAGGAAGTCTTCTTGCCCCAAGCTTAGCTGCTCCTTGGCTTGAAAAGAGGGTCTCTTTCTTCTTCTTCCTTGAAAGCTCCTCCAAGGTGGATGCTACCACCTTCAATGCTCTCCTCCAAGGGTGGGCGTGCACCACCCTCAAGCTTTCCTCCAAGGTGGCGTGGACCACCTTCAAGACCACCTCCAAAGGTCTTCCTTGCCTAGCTCCTCCTTTGGCTTGCGTGGGCACAAGAGAGAAGGGAAGAGGGGAAGGCACCAAAGGGACATAATATCCCCTTAATCCTCTTCTTCTTCTCTCATGGGTGTGGGCTCTAGGTAGAGTATGAGAGAAAATTTGCTAGCCAAGGATGGTTTGAATGGTGGTGGGTAGTGTTCTTTTTATGGGGTAGGATGAGGGGTTAAGGTGACTCTTTAAATGGAGGGCAAAGATGGGAGAATGGAGGTGGTTAGGTGATCCTAGGGTTAAGGATGGTTGGAGCCACCTAAGGGGTGTAAGGGTGGTAGTTATGGGTGGTCAGGGGACACCTAAAAGTGGTGCCAACCATGGAGAGGTGCCATGGGTTGGTGCCAATTTCTAGGCATCTAGAAGGGGGGATTATGTGGATGGTGGAGATGTGTTTAAGGGAAGATGTGTGGTGGAGATGAAGGGGGTTTTGGAGGGAAAAAGTGGCACCAACAAGGAGGTAGTTAGGGTGGTTTCGGTGCCACTTTATGGTGTCTCTTCGAGGTAGTGGGTATGCTAGGTTGGCACCAAGTAGGGTTAGCTTATGTGGAGCTTAGGTGGAGCTAGTTGGTGGAGTTGTTAGGTAGGGTTTTTAGGTGGTAAAAGCGAAGGGAGCTGGAGTATAGCTAAGCTAAGCTAAGCTAAGCTAGCTTAGCTAATGGTGGAGTAGAGGAGGAGGTGTTGGAGCTAGGGTTTGGGGGAGGAGCTAGATCTGAAGAATCTGGAGCTAAAGTGGAGCTGACAGCTACTGAAGAGGTCAACATGGGGCTACTCTAGTTGTCTTAGCTTGCTAGTTCTTTGCTAGCTACTAAGCCAAGCTAAAGTGAGCTGGCTTCTGTTGGATGGAGCTAAGGTGAGCTGGGTCTGGTGCTCCCGGGGAGGATTGAGCTGGTTGAGATAGCTAAGGTAGCTTAGCGCAACCAAGTTGAGCTAAGCTGAGTCCCCGGGTACTGGACTTGAGCTTCCTAAGCTGGGATGAGTTCTTCTTCAGCTGGCTGGAGTTGAGTGGAGCTGGATGTAGCTAGATCTGAGCTGGGGTGAACTATAGTAAACTCAGCTGAGCTAGTTAGAGCTCCCTGTGGACTAGTGGGAGTTGAGATGAGCTAGACTCAACTAGGTTGAGCTGGATCTGAGCTGACCTGAGCTAGGGTGAGCTAAGATGAGCTCTCTTAAGCTGCCATTCAGCTTAGATTAGCTGAATGGAGTTGGGATGAGCTAACCATAGTCCAATTGAGCTAGGTTCCAGCTGAGGTGAGCTAGATCAAGCTGAGTTCCAGTTAGTCTGTGCTCCTCCTTCACCATTTGCCTTTTTGAGTGCTAGGGTTTTAGGGATCTGTATAACTGTTCATCCCTAACACTCACAAAAATACATTAAGACAACAAAAGAAAATGCAATGCATGCCTAACCTAGTTGATGCCTAAATGCAGCCCAAAAACCCATTTGCGGAGAAAAACTCTACGAGCTAGGTTTGTTTTAGTACATAAGAATGATGATAAACTGTTGTTTATCATGAATCACAATGAAACAAATAATATTTATAAAGTTTTGGTGAATACCGAGTCGTTCGCAAGGAGGCAAACATGATTTTTATGGAAAACCTTTTTAGAAAGTCACTCTTAAATATTTATATATGTATGGACTGGAATTAGATATCAAAATTTCATTATCACTTTCAAACAGTCTTTAAACTATGAATAGAAATAAATATGGTAGAAAGATAGAGAGAGAGAAGAGCAGAAGTAAATGTAGGGTGATGCTGCTTGTGGGATTCTTGTATGAAGTGCCGTAGCACTTCAGATCCAGAGCGCTGGGATGAAGTCCAGAGAAGAGTTACAGAGAGGGAGAGAGGCTAGAGTTATATTTGGTGGGAGCTATGGTGGAAGAGATGTTCAACAGGGGGTCCTGTCTTCTTTTATAGCTTTGATGAGGGACAAAGAGAGCATTTTAGCCGTTAAAATGTGCAACAACTCTAGGACAATCAGATACGTTGATCAGGAGATCAACAGCTCTGATTTGGCCTCAAAACACCCTAATTTATGCCTTCTATGTTCGGATTTAATCTGGGATTGACACATGGCAGCCTCTCATGCATTGAATCTCCATCTGATGGTCCAACTCGCCCACTCCAATGTTGCTACTCTTTTCTCTCACCCCACGCACGCCCATACATTCAAATCACAGACCATTAACATCAGTCGTCCAATCTCATGATCGAATAGCTTTACTCACGTGTCACACTACCTTCATTGAAGAGAGCACGTGAGATCATGTGTAGCACATGCATTCGTTCTTACATGCAGCCGCGGAACCCTCTGGTCGCGCAACGCGTTTGCATCTACTACACTGATTGAAGATCCCACAGTCGTGTTACGCCTGTGCCTCACCGCCATCTAATTTCACCTCCCAGGCAGTTTTGAACGTGCGTCTTGCACTTCAGTTTACGTGCACTCTCTACTGTGCTACATGCACGGATTGTCGTGCTTATCATTTCTCGTTCGGCTTCCCTCAGCTGTTGGATGAAGATCCAACGGCTGAGGCTTGATCTTCCTTGATAAGGTGCGAGGGAACGGTGACGTGGGAGCATGGTGGCCATTGAATGTTGGATGATGATCTAATGGCCCACAATGCATGAGAAGAGTTCTTCAGAGATTGGGGGCGCGATGAGGGGTGGCTGGGATGGCACCACATGGCACTATCATGGTCGTTCATCTTCTCTTCTTTGTAACTGGTGATGTAGACCTTCGATCAAGTTGATTTTTGTGTCGTTGGACTGCGATCGTTGATCTGGATCTATCAGTGTGGTCGAATCTTTCATTTGAGGCTTGGATCTCTATCATCTTGCTCTATGGCCTCTATTCTTTTATGTGTTGCACAAGATGCTTTGGTTGTCTAATCAAGACGATTTCGAAAGTGTTAGACTCTCATCATCATCCTGATTAGATCTATATGGTCTGATATGTCATTCGTGACCTCAAATTATCTGCAATTAATTTCATCTCTCTTTTAGTGCATAAAAGGACAATATTATTTATGTAGCTAACAAACTTACTATTATATGAATTACGACACTTACGCATGCATTGTTCGCAAGTTATGCTAGAATCTAACTTAATTCAGGTGGTTTAGGTTGCATGATTACTATGCAATAACCTAAGCATTTCTCTACTATAGAATTTTTTATAATTATTTAATCACCCTAGTGATTAAATCATCATTTTTCTTGGTTAATTTTGCTTGGGACTAGCAAAACCTTGGCTTGGGGGTTTGCTTAGGGTGTTTATTGTGCGTACATCTATTATCAGCATCTAGAATTAGTGTAAGATCTAATCAGGAAAGATGTTTTATCTTCCTGAAAATCACAAATCATATTTCATAATTGACATAAGTATCGGTACTCATTATGAGTACATGTGCAACTGTTTAGGCTCCAGAACCTAAGTCTTGTGGACTATAGTTCACTAGTACCGATACCTAAAATGAGTATCGGTATATATGAGTCACATATCAGGTTTTAGGTCATTTTGACCCAAAATCTATGACTTGTGTATACGGGTACTTATCACAAGTATCGGTATACATGAGGCACAGATCAAGTTCTAGGTTTAAAGTGACCATTACCTGTAGCTCACCAATTACTGGTGCTGACCTTTAGTACCGGTACCTGTTGGCTATAGGCTGAGAGATGAGAGACTCATCATAACTCCTAACTATCAATAATTAACTACTTTCCCTAGTTAATTTGCTAAGAATACATTAATTATAGGGTTAATTATGTTATAGGGGTTAAATTACCAAGGACCTGCAAAATAAGTTAAAAATACTAGATTAAAAATTAATTAATCTTAATAATAATTTAAGTAATAATTTGGACTCAATTAATAACCATTTAGCTAGTTATTTAATAGTTAAACTAACTTATTTAATCTTACGACCTAAGTATGTAATTAACCTATTTAAGTTAATCATTTAAATTAATATAGCTCAAAAGGGCAAATACATAATTTCAAGGAATAAATAAAATATTTATTTAATTTATTATTACGTATAAAAAGTTGAAAAAGAAATAAATTAAAATAAGCCTTGAAATTCACTATTTACGTACAGGTCCTTAGCTTTCATTTTAATTGAGTCCTTTTATCCCATTCATGTACTTAGCTTTTTATTATAAATATGACCCTACGAGCACAGCAATCTTCTTCTTCTTCTCTACAGACGGTCCATGACAGCCGATCTCCATACCCTTCGATCACCATCAATCTCACGTCAAAACACCACTGCCATTGCTATCAAGCTTCCGCTCACCTCCACCTTCCCATCTGACAGATTGGATCATCCTTTAATCCTACTTTCTCTAGGTGATTAACCTCACTGATGTCGGAGATGATGCTGGAGGTTACATAGAACCTAGACTGATTTCCATCCAAATATGTCCTCCTGTACCTCCGCCACCACCTATAAATACCCCCTTACTCCGATTTCCATCGTCAACTCCCTACCCTCTTCTCCCACTATAGTCGTTGATAGGCTATTCTTCATATACCTCCAATGACTTCTTCCTCTTCCCTCTGGTCTTCTCTGAGGACGTACACCTCCTTTTGATCTTCGCTATCCTCCACCTCATCTCTGGATGAGGCCTCACCTCAGCCTTTCTTCCTACACTACATACTTCATCTTTGCTAGAGCTCTTCCTAATCTGTCTAACTTCCTCCTCTGTCATGAACCTTCGACGGAGTTTCTTGATCCCCTTCGTCCAAGTAACAGTAGAAATAGGATCTTCGAGTAGTGTAAATTAGATTAATGTAGTTAGATAGCTAGTTTAGCATAGTTCTAATGTTGTGTTCCATTCCATCTTCTTTGAATCCGGCAAGGTCAAGACTTCGAATCATACTTTCAACCACTCGATCACATTCCTCAGCCTACCGTGACTCCATTTCATTTTCTTCTTCAATTCTACCATCTACATGCCAAATCCACTCCATGCTAACCGGAGCACCTTTGCTATCCATCGTGGAGGTTCCTGACCTATTCCACACTCTATAGGGGCCCTTCATCACCTAATTATCGCTGCAGGGCCCCGATCTACCTTATAATTTAACTATAATTCACCACACACAAAATCCCTAATTCACCCTCAACCTCTAAGCTCACTATCCTTGGAGAACTCAGAGGAGTTTATCCACTTAATTCTTCACTTAAATACCTTCTCTTCACTCTTCTAAGAAATTCCCCTCACTCAAATGAGTGAGAGAGTAGTTCTTGAGTTCAGACGAACTCAAGATGTGGTCGTACTATGTTTCTTGTCAAATCTATGCTTCTAATCACTAATTGATATAATTGTTGAGTTCTTGAGGTTCTCTATGACCTCAAGAAGCTTTTGAGAACATTCTTGGTCTGACTCGTGGAATCTTGGTCTCCAGTGATCTATTTTAGTGTTCACCAGAGCTCCGACAAGCTCTGGCGAGCTAAGTTTGAGCTTCAACCTTTGAGACTCTCTGAGAAGCTCCAAATTGTTTCTCTATGATATCAGGATCGGGAAACACTAATTGGGTTTATGTGGAAGTGTCTATCTCTCTCGATAGATCACCGTCTTCTCCAACTCTTGCAGAGCTGGAGAGATGTGTCTAATAGGGCTTAGACCATAGGAATTGATTCTGAAGCATGAACAAGTCTCGTGGAATCTAAAAGTACATTCAATTAGGTTTGAGAAACTCTAATTTAGTCAGGCGAACACACCACTATTTGTGCTCAGGTGGCGATGCCTGAACACAATGCTGAAGTTTGCAAAACTCAAATTTGATCTTCTTAATCAATTCCTAGGGTTGAATTAGGTCTAATTTGACTTTTAATCTGTTTGAAATTGGATTATTTAGGAAAGTCAACATTCAAGCTCTATAGGTCAACCTTGAGTTGAAATTGAGGTTTAAGACTTTCAATCTATGATTTCTGGGTTAAAATAAGTTCCTGGATTAATTTCAAGTTGTTTAGAATTTATATGGATGAGATTTGTTAAGAATTGAGGAAGAATTTGGATT
The DNA here is from genome assembly GCA_037157565.1 of Thalassia testudinum. NCBI lineage: Eukaryota > Viridiplantae > Streptophyta > Magnoliopsida > Alismatales > Hydrocharitaceae > Thalassia > Thalassia testudinum. The sequence continues at coordinate 201,252,288 of JAZHRO010000031.1, forward strand.
CTATACAGTTTGGGTTGAAACTGGAACTCAAAGCTATTCATCGTGTTTTTGATGAGATTTGAATTCAAACCTTGCCCAGATTTGTTACTCCTGACCCACTGAATTAGGTTTAACCATTTCTTGCGGATTTTATCTACATCCTAGGTTAACTCAAGTTTGATTCGGTGTTCTATACACTGAACAATGAAGTTTTAAAGCTTCTCATGTTTCTGAAGCTCTTCCTAAGCTTATCTCTTCCAAACCCTATAGAATGCATCATTGATACCTTTTGGACCCTCAATTGAGGGTAATTTCTCTTTTTGTAGGTCATTGACATAGAAATCCTTTTGAAGCTCATTTCATGACATGGCGAAAGTGCTAAGTTCATCCTTTAAACTCATGGATCAAATTTGATCCAAAGTAAAAATTGGCTTCAAAATTATAAACTAGATCCTTAGGGCTTTCTATCGAGCTATTACTTGCTTGATTTGGCCTTATAAGCTACCTAGAATCGGTGCTTAAAGATCTACTTGCAGACATAGCTATGGGAAGAAGGATTTGTGGGAGATAGTCCCACCAAGGAATGGAAGGCATGCTTGTGTAGGTATAAAAGAAACAAGTGACGTAGCCCCATTGGTCGTCAGCACAGTGTGCACTTTTATGTGCATAACTTCTGAGCGCGTGTGTATGCACATGGATGTGCGTGTGCAGGTGTATATGCACACACGTGTGTGTGCGTGGGCCCATGTGGGTGTGAGCATGTGGGCCTGATGGGCCTAGTACTGTGCACTGCTTGAAAAGATTAAAATGCACCTAAATAAAATTAGGCTTGGGCCGTGAAAGGTCAGGTCCTGCCCCCTAGTGGGTGCTGTGTATCTTCAAAAGGCCTAGGCCTCTTACTAATTAATATTTTGGTGGAGCGTTAAAAAATGGGTTAAGAGTTGAAAAAAATGACTAAGTGTGGAGCAAGCATGCATAATAAAGGGAGTAATAAAAAGAAGCTGAGGAAAAGAGCAGAGAAGGAAGAGAGGAAAATAAAAGGTGAGAGAAGAAAAGAGATATGAACTGAGAGGATGGCTTAAGTGAAGAAATTAAGGAATAGAGGAAAAGGCTGGGAATTGAGAGAGTATAAAAGATCTAAGAGAAAGAGAGAGAAAAGTAAAATAGAATGAGTTTAATGAAGTGAAATTTAAAGAAGAGAGAAGGAGTCATCTGATGCTATAGATGGAAGTCTAATCTCTATGTTTTAAGTCATCTAATTTTCTTTCGAGACATCTGATAATCAATGGTTGAAGGCTGAGAGAGGAAATGCTTGAGTTTATTGTTGAAAGGTATTTGTATTAACTTGTTAACATTTTCTTCTGTGCCTTATTTTGTAAGCGTTTCATGGGATAATCATTTTCTTTTGTTATACTTTATAAAATCATTCATGTACACTTCTTTTCATAAGTGGAAAGTTGTATGCTTTAATTGTTCAAACTTATGTGTAATTATTCATAAGCTTAACATATTCTATAATTAATAAAGTATTTAGTTATTTGTTCACTTAACAATAGAAATGGTGAATTAAAGTTACAATTATGCTTCCCTGTGAACAACCTGGACTCAACAAGTTAAATAAATTAAATCTAAAATGTTAGGTTAGCTTGACCCTATATTGTAATCAACAACAATGATTTAACAATTTAAGTTAACCTAAGTCCATTGTTTGCACGATTAATTAATACTAATAACCTTAATTAACTGTACTGAGAATTGTACGATCACTGAGGCACCAATACTCAACAAGTATCGGCACTTATTGGGATCAGTTTAATTCTGGAGTAATACAAGTATATCACAAGTACATGTACTAGTCTCTAGCACTGGTACACCATGAGTACTGGACAAGGGACCAATTGAACTTGAATCTCAAAATATAAGCCATAGGTACCGGTACTTAGCATCATTACTAGTTCCACTTTGGATATGGGATCTAAAGCTATAATTCATGGATACCGGTACTGGTTCATCAGTACCGGTACTCAGTATATGTGATAACTGGTATTGGTCCACCAGTATTGGTACACATTTAGTATGAAGTTTAGTTGACTTCAGTTAATGCTCAGGTCCATCATAAGTTAGAAGTGAGCTATTTACGGTTTAACCCGAACAAGAGGTATCAGAGCCAACCCACATTTTGCTTAGTTAATTAAGTTTAGTCTGATTAATAAAGTATACTATTATAAGATAATTCATTTGAAGTAGCAACTCACCAAAGTGAGCTCTCTTGTGAATACTGGGTTTATCTCTAAATAGTAATAAGACAATGAGTATTAGTAGATGAGTATTCACTGGCCCAAAGGAAAGTGCAAACTTATTGTACTTTTACTCATTTGCGTGGGAGTGATGATGTGATGGTTATTAGTCTTTTATAGGTAGTTATTGAATCATCCCAAGGGAAGCTTTATAACAGACTCAAAATTGAACCATCAATCCTTACAACACCATGCCTTTAATTACAAGTCAACCTCTCGTCCAAAGTTGAGACCCTTGATGGAGTGAGTTAAGACATGTGATGGGATTTATTTAAAATTAATAAGACACATTTGTGTTTTATAGGAGTTAATTTTATGTCTATTTGCATTTATTTTCATTAATGTTTTCTGCCCCATATTACCTCCACCCTCAATTCCATTCCTTTGTTGAATGGCTCAAACTTTAAGTCCTGGAAAGAGAACTTACTGATTGTCCTAGGGGTTATGGTCCTAGATTTAGCGATTAGGGAAGCCTCTTCTATCCATATAGACACTAGTATTCTTGATCAAAAGAGAGAAAAGGAAAGGTGGGAGAGGTTTACTCACATATCTATGATGATAATGAAGAAGGCCATTCTTGAGGCATTTAGGGGCACAATTTCATATGACATTGCTACAGCTAAGGAATTCCTTACCGATATTGAGAAGAGATTTGCCAAGAATAAGAAGGTTGAAATTGGTACACTTTTGGCGAGTCTCATCTTAATGAAATATAAAGGGAAGGGTAACATACGTGAGTACATTATGGAAATGTCCCATATAGCTTCTAAGTTAAAAGCATTGAAACTTGACCTCTCAGAGGACTTGTTGGTGCATTTAATTTTGATCTCTCTACTACCCTCTTTCAACTAATTCAAGGTGAGCTACAATTGTCAAAAAGAGACTTGGTCTCTGAATGTGCTCATCTCACATTGTGTGCAAGAGGAAGAGAGAATGAAGCATGATAGGGTCTAGAGTGGTCATGTTGTGTCTTCCTAGAGTAACAAAGGCAAGGGAAAGAAAAGAAAACAAGAAGCTACTAATACAGTTGCAAGTAAAAAACAACAGGGGAAGACCAGAGAGCTTTCCAAATTGGGATGTTTCTTCTGTGGAGCTGAGGGACACCAAAGGAAGCACTATACCAACTACCACACTTGGCATACTAAGAAAGTATAGGTCTCAGTTTGGTTTGTACGGAAAGTAATTTGGTTTCAGTACCAAGTCATACTTTGTGGATAGATTCAGGTGCCACTACTCACATTAGTGTGTCTTTACAGGGCTACTTGAATTACCGAAAGCCAAATGAAGCGGAGCAGTTCATCTATGTGGGGGATGGGAGCCCAAAAAACTAGAAATAATAGAAACTTTTCGATTATTATTGAAAACTAGATTGTACTTGAATTTAGAAAACACTTTTGTTGTACCATCCTTTAGACCTAATTTAGTTTCAGTTTATGTTCTTGACAAACTAAGCTATTTTTGTAAGTTTAGAGATGGAAAAGTGAATACTTTCTTTGATTCAAGATTAGTTGGTTATGATTTTCTTTCAGCCTTTGATAATCTATATTATTTGGATATTGTTGCTTCTATTTATGAAACTTCTCTTACTTGTACACGTGGTGTGAAAAGAAAACACGTAGATGAAAGCTACGCTTCTTTATGACACGAGATTAAGGCATATCTCCAGAAAGAGAATAGAGAGACTTATGTCAAACTGAATTCTAGACCCCTTAGACATTTTTGATTTAGATTTGAGTATAGAGTGCATTAAGGGGAAACAAACCAATAGTAGGAAGTTTGAAGCCAATAGGTCGAATGGTGTCTTAGATGTGATTCATACTGATATCTGTGGATCATTTCCTACGCCTGTGTGGAATAATCAACAGTATTTTATCACATTCATAGATGACCACTTCAGATATGGTTTCGTCTACCTAATTCATGAATAGGCATAGTCACTGGACACATTCAAAATTTATAAAGTCAAAGTTGAGAATCATCTCAACAGAAGGGATCAAATCTATTTGATTTGACTGTGGTGGTGAATACTAGGGTAGATATGGCGAATTAGGTGAATAGCATCCTGGACTGTTTACCCAATTCCTAAAGGAATGTGGTGTCATTCCTCAGTACACCATGCTGGGTTGGCCTACTAAGAATGGTGTTGTTGAGAGGAAAAATGGAACGCTTGAGGACATGGTAAGGAGTATGATTGCTCATTCTACCTTACTAGTATCACTCTAGGGAGGGGGCTTAATGATTCAGTGTATTTTTTGAATATAGTACCCACTAAGGCAACTAATAAAACCCCATATAAGCTTTGGACAGGGTGGAAGCCCAGTCTTAAGCATATTTATGTGTGGGGATGTCCAGCTAAGGCAAGGCCTTATAGGCCTAATGAGAAGAAACTAGACTCAAGGATGGTTAGTTATTATTTTATTGGGTATTCTGAAAGGTCAATAGGATACAAGTTTTATGATCCCACATCTAAGGTTATATTTGAGGCTAGAACTGCCAAGTTCTTCGAAAGCGTTGAGTTTGCCAAGGAAAATAGGGTTAAAGACTTTGTCTTTGAAGAGGAACATGTAGATATGCCTCCTGGAGTTACTCATGTTGATGAGGAGTATACTTTTCACATCCCCTAAGATAACTCTAATGAAGACAATGATATGGACTTAACTCCCATAGAGCAGCCTCAAACACATACAAAACCCATGACATTAAGGAGATCCACTAGGGTAAGGAGTGTTGAAAGAGTGATTTTTGTTTTTGATAAAATTCGTAACATAAAATGTGGCGTCATTGTATTTAGTCGGGTGGCAGAAAATTGCTTTTCAAAACATTTAATATTCAAAATCTAACCACTAAAATAGTTAAGTCATCTCCACAGGGAGGAATTAACCCATTAAAATAGTGAGTAGTGCCTGTTTATTCAGGAAAACTAATGGGTGCGTATACTAACTAGTGCTACTCATTTCAGCATAAATCCTCATTCTAAGTAACTAAACAAGAAAGTAGGTGTTCACATGCAAAATTACCACAATAATATCCTGTCACTAATAGTGATCTTGGCAATAGAAAATAATGTCTATATAAATCTCTTACATAACAGAACCCATTTACTATAACCAATATCCCATGTTTTATATCATTCATAAGAAGAACTAAACCACAGTAATTCAGATTAAAAAGAGGGATGTCCATGCAAATTCACTTTAATATATTAAAACCTTAAATAAAAGAATAGTGATAGTGGTAATGGCATTCATCGTAATTATTTATTCAAGTCTAAACAGAGGATTTCTCATGCATGCTTGTGTGTACGCGAGGAAGCTTGGCTGGCAGCGAGGATCGAGGGGAAGGTGCGTCTTGACGAGGGCTTCACGTTGACGATCTTGGTTCAACCGGAGGTGGCCACTGGCAGTCGGTTGAAGGAGGAGTGGCCAGATGTGGACAGTGTTTGGCATTGGAAAATTGGCTATCAAGGGTTGGTGTGGCTGGCGTGGGTCGTTGACAGAGGTCAAGGCAAGCACTCCAGTCATTTTAGAGAAGAAGGAGGTGGCCCAAGGTGGCGTAGACGGTGAGGGGGACAACTTGGACTTTGGGTTCCTTACGTGAAGTTGCAGGTGGTGGTGTTGGCGTGGGAGAGGGGAGGCGACGTTGGGCTATTTTTAAGAAGAAGATGAATAGTGAAAGGGGTTGGTGTTGGCAAGGGGGGTTTTCAGTGGATAAAGTGAAGTTGGTGATGGCTATGGGTGATGGCTGGTGGTGGTGGTGTTGATGGGTTCGACTAGAGGAACGGTGTTAGGAGGTTGAAGAAGAAGGTGGAGAAGATGTAGGAGGTGTTGTTGGTGGTGATGAAGGTTGTGATGGTGGAGGGGCCGTGTGTTGTCACCGCACGGCCAGTTGCGATGGGTTTACGGTGGTGGAGGGAGGATCACAGTGCATGCATAATCCACAGTGTACACAAGTTCCATGTCGGAGGAGATGGAGATGATCCTTGCCAGCGGAAAGATAGATGAAGATGCCGAACCCTCCTTTAACAATACTCTATTTGTTTTCGTTCGGCCAAAAACTTCTCCAACCACTCGGCGAATATTGCAAGTGGTTGGAACGGTGAGATAAGTCTGGCAATAACTTCATCAGACGTCCAGATTAATTTCTGGATGTCTTAAAAGTTGTAACCGATGGTGGGTCCTACAAAGAAAAATAAGAAAGAAAAATTAGTTATTTATATAAAATCTCAATAGAATGTTACATTCTATTTTTGTAACTAATGTATGCATGCCAATGTCAACTAAATTTTAATCTAATCTACTTATATTCTAATGCATACTATCCTTAATTATATATGAAATATGCATGCAAGTAATTTTCTAAACTAAACTATTTACATAGAAAAATGTACTATGTATATGTAAACACTAATCTAATAACTAGGCATTTATGCATTTAATTAGCCCACAAATGTGGTGTCATCAAATGCCCCCATGCCTAATTTTTGTTAGCCCCTAGTAAAAGTGAAAAATGATGAAGTGACCAAAGATTTCTTCTTTTCTTATTCCAAAAATTTAGAGATCCAGACAAAGGTGAAGTTATAGTAGCTTATGTAATCGATCCAAGTGAAAAACTAACTTACATTTAAAGTTCGTACTTAACCCCTAGTAAAAATTTTACTAGGATTGGTAACTTCTTCCCTCAGGGACGAAGTAGAAAATAATTTGTGATTTGACCCCGATGTTTTGGCCTAGGTTGGAGATACTAAGCCAAATGGATTTATATTTGGTGGCTCACACTCATTTGGTGCTACAAGTAGTCTAGTAATGCAGACTCTAACTCTCTAGACTACTAAACAAGTCAACCTAGAGAAAGGCTAAAGGAAATTGTGTTCTCTTTGCGTTCTTTTGTGATCACTCACTCTCTCTTTTCTTTTTCTTTTTCTTCTTTCTTTTCTGAGATCACATTTCTTACAAGATTTTGCAAATGTACTCAATGTTTGGTGGCTTGACATGGCATTCACACTGCCATTAGAGTCCTAATAACCCTATAACTAAGTTAGAAATCCTCAGCTAGTATTCAGGCAATCAGAAATAATGAAAGGTAATTATGGGACATATTTGGTGGATCACAATGGGTGCTTTCGTTGCCTCAAAAACATCGACACATGATGAAAATTGACATGAAAATAAAATTATAAACTTGAACTCTTTTTTTTTTTCTTTGTATATCTATATATTTCTTTTCTTCTTTTTCTCTCTCTTTCTTTTGTTTCTATTTTTTATTTTTTTATTTTATAACTCCAACACAACATGATGCAAACTTTTATTTAAGAGGCATTATTAGGGATGATGATGGTCAAGAGGATATTGTGTAGCTTATTTGGTGGAAGTGACTACTCTTGGCACCGGGAAAGAATGCATAGGACAAGTATATTTCTGACCTTTGACACTACTACCCTCTTTCAACCAAAGACTTTATGAAGGATGGTCGTAACCATCCACCATAGTCATAGTTTTATTAGAACTCAATCTCTGTGTATCTGCCTTATTTGGTGACTCTCAGGAATTCACACAATATTCGCACGCAGGAACAGAAAGCGAAAAATTAGCTCTAAGGTATCATCATCTAATTATCCAGAACTTAAGAGTCATTGCACTAGACTTAGCACACCAGTAGTCTCTCTACTTTCTCCTCACAAATATTAGGTGGATCTAATAGAATATACTATACCTGACTCCCTATTAACTATCCAAAGGTTCAGCAGACTAAAAATGCTTATTGATTTTCTACAAAGATTCATTACCCAGTCTATGTGCAAGTGAAGTAACTGTACTGGATTCTAAACATAGAAATAATTTAAGAAGAAAATCTTCAATAACATCTCCTTGATAAAGATGTTTCACTAGGGCTAACCAATTCAGCTCAAGAAAAGAAAAGATAGATTTTTTTTTGATGCACCTAAGCTAAATGCATGAATACTACCTAAAAATAGAAAATGCACTCCCCCATGCCTAAATCCTACAATGTCCTCATTGTAAAATTAAAATTTGGGGAGAAAGGAAGGAAATCACCTAATGAAGGCGTTATTTAGGATGTTGGGTTTCCTCACAACAAGAACTGCATTTTTTGTTAGTAGCCAAACTTATAAGGAACATGTAAGTCTGGTTCAAAATAGAAAGAACTAGGCCCTAAAAATATGTGTAAAAGTGCGGGCCTAGAGAATAAGTAGCTAATAAATACCAGTTTATCATCATTCTTGTGCATCAAAACAAATCTAGCTCTTAGGATTTTGCACCACAAATGAGTTTTTGGGTTGCATTTAGGCATAAATTAGGTTAGGCATGCATTGCATTTTTTATTGTATTTTTAATGTGTTTCTTGGAGTGTTAGGAATAAATAGATTGACAGATCCCTAAAACCCTAGCACTGTTGAAGGCAATTGATGAAAAGGAAGCTTAATCAGGCTAGGCTTTAGCTAATTCTAGCTAATCATGGCTAGATACCAGCTCTCATGGACTAGAGTTAGCTCCATTCCGCTCCATTCAGCTCACCTTAGCTTAATGGTAGCTCAAGACAGCTCATCTCAGCTTAACCCAGCTCAAGTCAGCTCAGATCCAACTCAACTTAGTTGATTCTTGCTCATCTCAGCTCCCATCAGTTCACTTGGAGCTATAGCCAGGTCAACTAAGTTGACAGGGGTCCATCTCAGCTCAGCCCCAACTCATTCCTGCTCCACCCAACTCATGGCAACTGGACTCCAAGCTGGCAGAGCTACTACTTGTCAACTAGTAGCTTAGCTAGCTCTAGAGTTCTCATCAGAGACAGTTCCAGCTCAACCTAGCTCCGGCCAAGTTGAGGTCAGCTCAACTGAGCTCAACTACCCAGGCTTGGCTAGTTGCATAAGAACTAAGTAGCTGAGCTTAGTAGTTGAGCTCCCCTTGAAGCTGCCTCAATAGACCCAGCACCAGCATAGCTTCCATCAGCTCCTGAGTCTTCTCTCCCAGCTCCTCCTTCATGAAATCCTAGCTCCTCCACCTCTAATTTACTATCTAAGCTAGCATAGCTAAGCTCCAGCTCCACATAAAAATCCATGGTTGTCCACTCCTCCACCTTTACCCTAACTAACCTTAACCTAACCCAACCCTTTTCTTGGTGCCAACCCACCATAACCACCACCCTAGTCACCCCTTCATGTTGGCACCAAAATGCCCTATACAACCCTTCATTTCGATGCCAACATGAGCCCCCATCCTAGCCCTACACCTCTCACTCTATCCCTATCTAAACCCTACACCTAACCCCATCTAGAAGCCCGCTAATGGCGCCAACCCTAAGCCACCATAACCAACCCTAAACCACCACTATTTTGGTGCCAAAACACCACCCACACCCTTCCATCTTGGAGCCACCTATATCTACCCTTAATCCCATAACCACCACCATAAAAAGCCATCCTAGGCTTCCCTTATATCGATGCGAACCCTACACCTTTAACCACACTAAAGTTGGAGTGAAATCTCCCCTAAGCACACCTACTCATACCTCTTCAAGTGGCACCAACACACCCTAGCCCTTCATCTCATAACCACCACCACATAACTCCATCTCCACCCTACAACACACCTAACCAAACCCTTAACCCTAGCAACCACCTAGGGTTGGCACCAACCACCAAGTGCCCTTTCATTTTGGTGCCAACAACCCTAGCCCTAGGATCCTATAGCTACCATCTAACCCCCATCATAACCATCCATCCTATAACCAAGCCTACCCCCTCCTACTCCTAGAAAAAACCCCTACCATCACCATTAAAATCCAACCTTGGATACATTTTTCCTACTCGTATTTCCACCTACATAGAAGGTCAAGAGAAGAAGAAGAAGATTAAGGGGATACTTTGTCCCCTTGGTGCCTTCCCCTCTTGTCTTCTCTCTTGACCCCAAGCTAGCCAAGGGAAGCAGCCAGGCATTAGAAGGAGACTTAGGGTGCATGCCTACCCTCGGAGGAGGAATCAAAGGTGGTCCATGCCACCTTAGGAGGAGCTTTTGAAGGTCAAATTCCATCCACTTTGTAGAAGATCAAGCATGCCCCCTTGAGTGTTCTAGGAGTACATCAAATTGGAGGAGGTTGCTAGGCAAAGGAGAAGGAACCTTCTTTCCAAGACAAGGAGCAACTTGGCTTGGAGCAAGAGGAGCTTCACTTTCTTCATCATCATCAGCAATTAAAGGATTTTGTTTCTTCTTTTTTTTGTCTTTTCAAATTTTAGAAGCTTTCCTATACTTGTAGACAATTTCCTTTAATATAGAAGATGTTGCCTTCATTTCTTGTTGCATTTGTAATTGCACTACTTACTTTATCTTAGTATAATCTCCCTCTCTCTTTCTAATTAACCTAGGCCTTCACGTGCCTAGGTTGAGCTTAGAAAGACGATGATTTTGTCACTTATATTTTAGCATCTTAGTTGTGGTACTTTTTCCCGTCAACAACTTTGTATTTGCCCCTTTATTTCAAAAACCCAAAAGAAAAATGATATATTGAAAAACAACAAAAAGAAAGGTGATATCTACTTTTTCAAGCAAGAGATTGATTTCTGAAAATATTGCCTCCTTGGACAACCCTAAATACTTCCCTATCTAGGTTAGAAATTTTAAAAGCGAAACGAATTTACACGTTAGAACGATTTCCAAAACATTAATTAACAAATCACGTATTTTCGCTCACTTTTTGGCATTGTTGTCGAGGAGGCATGGGTTTGCAAATTGTTTTTCTCTTGCTTGAAGTGCATCTCATTCCCTTCCCTCTCTTCTTTCTTGTTTGTGTAGGAACTACAGGAAGAAAGCGAGAATTTGCAAGCAAGAGCTCAAAGCTCCTTTTCTTCCCTCAATTCTAGGTTGGTTTCTTTCTTGTCACACTTAGCCTAAAAGACTACCAAAATACACGAAACATGGCTTTCAAGATCTTAAACATCAAATTTTCGTAGAGTGGTACCTTTAAAATCCATTGTTTGATTGATTGCCCTATTATACACCACTCTACCTTAAGTGTGGGTGTTCTATTTTTCGGATCTAGACTTCTATTCATATTTGAAAAATCAATTTCGAACACCACAAGTTTCCTAAAATCTTGAAATTTCACACAAAGATTCCAAATCAAGTTGGGAATATCTGTTCCAAATTTCAAACTAATTGGCTTTTCATTTAACTTTGAAAAATTCGTGGACTATAGAGGGGTCATACCCTTTCATCTTCCTATTTTGATACTATCCGTGAATTTTTAGAATTTTTATACTCATCTAATTTTTGTGAAATTTAGCTTTCTAGAATCCATGTGAAATTATACACATCACCAAAAATCACCAAAATTTTCTGAGGCTAGTGGTGGTATTGAAAAGTCCAAAATACCCACAGGTATCATTTCTGGACTCCAACACCAGCACAAAGAAAAATTCAAAACAAATATCAAACAAATTCCTAAAATCTTAAAGAAAAATATTTTCTGGAATCCTTGTTTGATTTTCTTCAATGTAATCGTGTTGTTTTATTTGTTTGGTCCACTACTTAATATACAAATCTTAAAAATGATTCTTCGATAGTAATTTTCTGTCTTAGGGCTAATTGGATTAGGGTTTCTTTCCTTCTTTTCAGTCCCACAACATAAAGGAAACATATCCTCACCCATAAAACTTGATTTTCTCCTATTTGTGGATCTCAAAACTTGTTTAAAGTCTTAAGAAGGGAAATCCTAAAACACATTAATTTAAAGCAAATCCTAAAAGACAGAAATACATAAAATTGTGTGACAACTTATTTGAAATTGGAACCACTTTCCAATTCCAACACACACACTAAAAATTGAAATAATAGGGCATTACCCTAATTAACTCGCTCCACATTCTGTGTGCACTTTAGTCTCCTAGACCTAAATAAAAATTATAGCAATTTGACCCCTAAGGACTCATCAACCTAGGCATGCTATATAGGTCTTAAGTTTTCTTTAGTTAATAACAATTCTATCATCTATATCTGGTGTTCAGGCTAAGGGGCTATGTCAAACGACTAGATGTGGCTTTGCACAAGCCCCTGGGGATTTTCCTGGGAAATGCTTGGGCCCAAACCTCCCCTTAAGTAACTTGGCTAGATTTGTTGACAGAATGGGTGTTCACTATTGATTACTTATTTCCTAGGTAGACTAAGTCTTAGGTTATTTTTAGGGAGTCACAATTAAGTTAGGTTTAGAATTTATTGTCTGAATTGCACACCTTCTCTTGTCTCTCTCTCTTCTCCTCCCCTCCAATTCTTCCAAAAAAAGTGCATGCACGGGCGACGGTCCCAGAACCCACATATTAAGGGACCATCTGATTTTTCCCCTTGCACCAGAAAATCTTTATTTTCTTCTTCCTCTTCTAACAATATGGAAAACCTAGGAAACTGACAAAAAAATTCTGCCTCCATTTCTAACCCGTTAGCCAACCCACAAGTTGACTTCCCCATCCCTAACCTCCCACATCTGGAGCAACCAGAAAATTCTGCAAGGCCAGGTGGCTGACGGAGAGCCGTTTTCGCGCATTTGAAAGTCGTCGAAAGTCGTAGTATAGTCGTGCAAAACGTTCGTCAAAAATATTGTTTTGTAAAATAACGAGACTTGAGTCCCGCCCGTTCGTCTTTGGGAGGGGTGTTTCTATTTTTGAAATCAATCTTAAAGCCGCTCTACTTAGTATTCTGGTGCGCAATATATAGGCGGTTAAAGAACAGGCACTTAAATCACACAAATAAAATAATCATTCAGCTCATGGTAATTCCAAACACATAAAGAGAGAGATATATATATAAATGCATTTTTCATTCATTCAGCAGGAGAGTCGTTTGCAACATAAAACGTAGAGGGAAGCTTGTACATAAATGCTTGAAAATTAAATCTAGCTACCAGAAAATGATCGCATACAAGAATTGATGGGGGGATTTCGCATGCATCATTGTGGGAGAAATAAGACTACGCTACTAAGAAGTAAATAAAAGCAGTAAATATACGAAGAGCATAATCTAAATCTAGCAGAATGGAAGGGCATCCAGGGGTGGTCCCCAATGGCCTTTGAGAGGTTGAGAGAAGGAGGGGCGGCCAATGGAACTTAGGCCGGCCCTTGGAGAGAGGTTGGGGAGCTGATCCAGCTTCCTGGTGTGGAGATGGTGGCCTCCATGGTGGTGCTCAACTTGTGGAGGTGGAGTGGAGATGGAAGTGCCTAGCCTAAGTGGAATGGATGCCAAGGAAGTGAATGGGTGCCAATGGCCACCCAAGGGGTCTTTTTATAGACCTAAGGGAAGCTCTCTAGAGAATTATGGAATTCTCTAGAGAGGCCTATGGTGGGAGCTTGTGGGAGAGTGAGAGAGAGAGGGTGGATGGTGGTTTTTAGATCCACCAAATGTGGATCTAAAAATTGAATGGCTCTTGGTTGCTATTTTTGGCAACTAAGGCAACCACACATGGTAGAGAGTTCTAGAGAACTCTAGGCTAGATATTTTCGTGTGGATGGTGTGTTTGGGTGTGTGTGGGTGTGTGTGGGTCAAAACTTAGGTGGCTAGGTTGATTAGGTTGGGTTCTAGTTGGTTTAGGTCAAGGTAGGTCTCAAATTAAGGTTATAAACCCTAATTCACTAAGGTAAAGTGCAATTAAACTTAATACAAGTTTAATTGGGTGTGTGGAAACTTAATTGAGAGTAAAACAACTCAATTAACTCAGGTCTAGGTCAATTGGACTCTCACTGAGTCCAATTGGACAGTGTGTGCTGAGATCAGGGCTCAATTAGACTCAATGAGTCCAATTGAATAGGCTGATGGAATTGACTAAGATCCAAGTCAATTAGGTTTAGTGAGGACCTAATTAGGTCCTTAGGGAGGTCTAGAGGTGATGTACTAGGGTTAGGGCACCTTAATTTAGGTTCCTATGGGGTTGGAATTGGGTTTAGGGACCTAGAGATCCAAAATCAAGGCTTAAATCTCAAAACAGGAATTGGAGAGCAGTATCAGATGTCTAATTATAGAATAAGATGTCTTATACTCAAAAATCAGAAGTCCAGACTTGTTGTCTGGACGTCTAACTAGAGTCAGGAAGGATTTCGGGTTCTGTTTTGGGTATTCTGCAGAAATTGGATGTCTAACAAAGTGTCTGGACATCCAATAACACAGCAGAAGTGGGTTTGAAGTGTGCGGGAGTTGGCTAAGGGTCCTGGACGTCTTAAAACTTCTCTGGACGTCCAGAGAAGGGTTGGAACTAGGGTTTTAGGGCTTCCTAGGGTGTTATGACCTAATCTAAGGGTGGCTAAGGCTTGGGGAAGTCTCTAGGCTATCCTAGGGCTAGGATGGACCTAATCTCCTCACATTTTACTACTTTATTTCTACTTAATAGAATAGAAAACCTTTAACCCCCTTACATTATTATTCCTATATCTAAACTAGGCCTTCTACTCCAGCTCTGCTACAACTCCCGTTATTCCTAATCCAGCTTCAGATCCAGCTCCTAATCAGTTTATTCCCTGCAATCGACATAATGCACTTAATCAGCACATTATAACATTATTTTATGCATAGCTAAAGAAAAGCAGTAAAGATGCAGATAATGCGTATGCATGCATGGATAACCCTAACTTATGCTAAGTCCTAGCCTAATTTAGGTCAATTAAGACCTATGATTGCTGCGCAATCAGTGGCCATCAAATCCAAACTCAAAATACAAACCACTTTGCCTTTATGGCCGACCATTTAGTTCGACTACAACAAAACCAAGAGAATTTGGCTAGGACTGTGACGAACCTAGCCAACCAAGGGCAAAACCCGCCACCTCGTTAGTAGCCTGTCGTTCCTCTTAAGGATTTTTATGATCCTTCCAACTATGAGGAAAGACCTGGGGTGGTCATAGCACAAGGTGATTTTGAGATCAAACCAACTATTCTGAACCTGATTAAGCATTTCCATGGTCTTCCGAGAGAGGACCCTTTTTGTCATCTCAAGGAATTAACTATCCACACTCAAACCACTCATTCCCGCAATGTACAGGAAGATGTATGGTTAATGAGATTTTTTCCTCTCTCTTTAAAAGATAAGCTTCACACTAGTTTAGAATGATTGGGTGCCCTATCACCACCTGGCCCCAATTAAAAAGTGCTTTTCTTAAAAAAATTTTCTGATCGGTCAAACTAACTCTTTAAGAAAATCCACAATGACCTTTCAACAAAAAATTTGTGAACCCCTCCATGAAGCTTGGGAAAGATTCCAAGAACTTTTAAGAAGTTGTCCCCACCATGAAATTCCACAAAGGCAGTTAGTGCAGATCTTCTATCATGGATTAGAAGATCAATTGAAGCAATTTGTGGATGCCTCATTTGGGGGCAATTTCCTTAATAAGGATGCTAAAAGTGCCTACCTCCTTTTTGAAGAAATGAGTGAAAACTCATTTAATATAACTTCAATGGACACTTTTGGTAGAGCTCAAAACCCCAGACATAGAGTCAATGAAATTCACTCCAAATCCACCTCTGTTCCAGTCACTCAGGATGATATATATATGTTAGCTCAATGACTAGGCCAGATGCAAATTCACCAGAAATAGATGGAAGAAAATCTCACTCACAAACATGCTCCACACCTTAATTCTCAATACTTTAACTCTCCACACACTAACACTCCACAACTTCTCCGAAGAGAATCTGCACAACATTGATCCCACACCTACTGGTCGGCAATTTTTGGCTGATTTTCCATAAGATTTGACTGGGAATTTTGATTATCTAAATCAAAATATTCTTGATCTCACCACGGAAAATATTTACGCTCTCTAGGAGCAATTTAGAAACCCCTCCAACACTTACAATCAAAACTGGAGGACCAACCCAAATCATTCTTGGAAAGCCCCGAATCCAATTCTGCTTCCCAAAGAAAATCACTTTGGGAATTATGGGCAACCCACATATCAACCTGGACCATCCTAGGAAGATATCAATAACTAGGTCATGAAAACTATGCAAGGCATGCAAAACCAAATGACAGAACTAACCTGCATGATTAGCAACTTGCAACACCAAGTTAAGGTTACCCCTGATCATCGAACTACTGGGAATTTACCTTCTCAACCCTTGCCTAACCTGAATAATCAACGGAATTAGTTCCAAGGTGGATATCCCAATCAACCACCTAGCACTTCAGCATCCTCCAGGTTTCAATAATAGTTAGGCTTTTTGTCCTCATCCTAGAAACAACCAAACTGCAAATGCAGTTACTTTGAGGAATGGGAAAACCACTCAAGACTTCTTGCCTATTAAACAAACTCGTTTTAATGAAAAATAGATCAACTCTTCCTCCTCTTCCTCTAACCCTATTCAG
This sequence comes from Thalassia testudinum, assembly GCA_037157565.1. Taxonomy (NCBI): domain Eukaryota; kingdom Viridiplantae; phylum Streptophyta; class Magnoliopsida; order Alismatales; family Hydrocharitaceae; genus Thalassia; species Thalassia testudinum. The sequence continues at coordinate 201,268,912 of JAZHRO010000031.1, forward strand.
GAACCTAATAATGCTAAATAGGAAATCCCTACACCATTTCCACAAGCCCTCCACTCTTCACAAAATAAGAAAAAGAAGAAATCTGAGCCCACTGATGAGGAATTGATGGATTTATTTGGGCAAGTTGAAATTAACAACCCTCTCCTAAATGCCATAAAATACATTCCTACCTATGCAAAAATTCTAAAGGATTTGTGTACCCCAAAAAGGTAGCCTAGAAATTTAGGAAAGGTGATCCTTCCCGAGATAGTCAGCTTAGTTGTGTAGAGTTGAGTGGCTTCTAAGAGAAAAGATCCAGGCACTCCCTTGATTCAAGTAATCATTAATGACACAATTTTTATCTCCCCTTATTGGATCTCAGTGTCTCAATTAATCTTATCCCCACAATTATTTTTGAGGAATTTAAGATTAGTGAATTAAAGCCTACTGAGGTTACTCTTCAATTAGCAGATCGATTTACAAATAAACCAAGGGTAATTATTGAGGATGTCCTTGTCCAGGTCAAAAATTACCTATTTGCAGTAGACTTTTTAGTCCTGGGCATAATGGTACTAGAAGCTTTAAAGTTTGCCCCTATAATTCTTGGAAGACCATTCTTAGCCACCACTAGTGCAAATATTGATTGTGATTCTAGAAAAATGAAGATCATGTGTGGCGGTGAATCTATAACCCTAGGTATTTTCCAAGCTTCTAGGAGGTTCCAAGAACCTGATTTCTTTGATAACTCGGATTTAGAATTGGAAAATATAGTGGAGGAAACTTTGCAGATTTCACATTTGGGTTCTTATTTTGCCATTAACATGGTTCCTGAACAATCCACTTCATTCCACCCTGCCACCCTAAACACACATTCAGCTAACACTCCAGCTGACCATTTCACTCTCACTTCACCACTAAAACAAAGAGCAGAAATTCTTTCAGAGCCAGGCCCACAACTGGAGTTAAAACCCTTGCTCGACTCCCTTAAATATGTTTTCCTAGTTCCAAATCAGATCCTGCCCCAGATTATAAATTCTAGACTTACTGGGGCACAAGAACACAAACTTCTCCAAGTTTTGAGTAAACATAGAAAAGGTATTGGCTGGATCCTTTCTGATCTTAAGTGTACTCACCCGTCCTACTGTACACATTGTATATATCTCAAGGACGATTCTCACCCCTCCCGCCAACCACAAAGGCACTTGAACCCTAAAATGTAGGAGATGGTAAAAAAGGAGATTATTAAGTGGCTTGTTGCATATATCATCTACCTCATTTCTGATAGCTCCTGGGTTAGTCCCACACAAGTAATGCCCAAAAAGGCTGGACTAACAGTTGTCACCAATGAAAATGGGGAGAATATAGCCACTTGAACAACCTCTTCTTGTTGCATGTGTATTGATTACAGAAAATTAAACACTGCCACAAAGGACCATTTTCTGCTCCCCTTTATTGATCAAATCTTGTAGTGGTTAGCCGAATAGGATTTTTACTATTTTCTGGACGGTTATTTCTACTATAATCAAGTAGCAGTTCATCTTGAGGACCAGGATAAAATGATTTTCACCTGTCCCTTCAGAACCTTTGCTTTCCATAGAATGGCCTTCTGTCTTTGCAGTACACCTGTAACTTTTCAAAGATGTATGCTTGTAATATTTTTAGTCGTGGTAGGTGAATGTTTAGAAGTCTTTATGGATGACTTCTCTTCTTTTGGAGATTCTTTTGACAATTGTCTCAAGAACCTTGAAAGAACTCTCCAAAAATGCATAGAAGTCAATCTGGTCCTCAGTTGGGAAGAAAGTCATTTCATGGTCTAGGAAGGTATTGTCCTAGGCCATGTTATATCAAAACAAGGAATTGCGATAGATAAAGCAAAAATACATGCTATATCTAAGCTCCCACCACCCACTACTGTAAAACATATTAGATCATTTTTGGGTCATGTAGGTTTCCGCCACAGATTCATACAAAATTTTTCCCAAATCTCCAAACCCTTAAGTCAGCTACTTACTAATGACCAGCCATTCGATTTCAATGATAAGTGCTTGGAGAGCTTTTCGAGGTTAAAGAAGAATGTTACTGAGGCACCAATTTTACAGGGACTTGATTGGAATACTCCCTTTGAATTAATGATGGATGCCTTAGATTTTGCTGTAGGGGCCATTTTTGGGTAAAGAATTGACAAGAAGCCTGTTGTGATCTATTATGCTAGCAAAACTCATGATAATGCACAACAGAATTACATGGTTACTAAAAAAGAACTTCTTGCCATTGTATTTGCCCTAGAAAAACTTAGATCTTATCTTTTGGGATCACATGTCACTTTATATACTGACCACTCAGCACTTAAATTTTGCTGACAAAAAAAGATGCGAAACCCCACCTTATCCGTTGGATCTTGCTGCCCCAGGAATTTGACCTGGAATTCAAGGATAAGGTGGGATCGCAAAATGTAGTGGCTGACCATCTCTCTCATCTTATGACAAATGACATGATGACCCCCCTGATCAATTCCCTGAAGAAAGCATTTTAGCTGCTAATACCCTCCCTTGGTTTGTACCCATTGCAAACAATTTAGCAATAGAATGAATCCCTGCTGATTGGCCAAAAACCAAGAGGGATAAGTTCTTTGCTGATATTAAATACTATTTTTGGGAGGAGCCCGACCTTTTCTGCATTTGTGTCGATCAGGTCATTAGACGATGTGTCCCTGATTCAGAAATCCATGATATTATAACACATTATCATTCAATGCCCTGTGGCGAACATTTTTCAGGCAAAAAACTGCAGCTAAAATCCTTAATGTAGGATTCTTTTTGCCCAACTTGCACAAAGATGCTCATAATTTTGTTCTATCCTGTGTCCTTTGCCAGAGCATTGGCAACATGACTTGGAAGGATATGATGCCCCTTAATCCAAATTTGGAGGTTGAAATTTTCGATGTCTAGGGTGTCAACTTCATGGGACCGTTCATCAACTCTGGTGGGTATTTGTATATACTAGTCGTAGTCAACTATGTTTCTAAATGGATTGAAACAATACCCACCCACACCAATGATCACCGTGTGGGCGTCGAATTTATTAAGAAAAATATTTTCTTAAGATTCGGCATTCCAAAGGCCATTATCAGTGACGGAGGCTCCCACTTCACTCACTCACAATTCCATCACCTTCTTTCTAAATATGTGTTAATCACAAAATTTCCATACCTTATCACCCACAAACAAATGGTCAAGCAGAAGTTTCTAACCAGGAAATCGAAAATATTTTACAAAAGACGATTAGGCCCAATCATAAAGACTGGTTCACTAAATTTGACGATGCTTTATGGGACTACCGTACCGCTTTCAAAACCCCACTTGGCATGTCTCCCTTTCGTCTGATTTTTGGGAAGGCATGCTATCTACCGGTAGAACTTGAACATAGGGCTTTTTAGGCAATAAAGCAATTAAATATTGACTTATCTGATGTCGGTATCCACGGAAAATTACAATTGACTGAACTGGAAGAATTACGTAATTTTTCATATGAAAATGTGCGGATTTATAAAGATTGAACAAAGAAATTTCATGATAAATATATTGTTCGGAAACATTTTGACATTAATCAACATGTTTGGCTTTTCAATGCATGATTATGTATTTTTCCAAGAAAGTTAAAATCGAAATGAACCGGCCACTTTATCTTCCTAAAAACATATCTGTGCGGCATTGCTGATCTTTTTGATCCTAAAACTAATACGACTTTTTGTTACGAACGCGCTTTCAAGACGCCTTTTTAAGACGTCTGGGAGGTGGCCCAGACGTCTGACCAGATGTCTGGAACCCCTTCTAGACGTCTGGGATTTATTTTCTGCGGCATGCAGGGTTGCGTCTGCACGCCTGCGCGCGCAGACCTGCGAATGCCTCTTCTTCCCTCTCTCCTGCAGGCGCAGACTGCGCTCTCTCTCTCTCTCCCCGCGCGGCCTTATAAGGCCCTCGCCCTCTCCCTCACTCTCATCTCCTCCGCTTCCTTCTTCGTCTTCCAGCCGGTGCGAGAGTGCAAGCGCGAGCGAGTGGCGGCAGTGGCAGCCGCGGCGAGTTGCGGGAGGAGGTGCTACACGAGGGAGGAGACGCTCGACCGTGAGGGCTCGAGCTTGCCGGGGCAGCTAGAGCCGACCGGGGGGGATTCGCGGGCATGGAGCGTAGCTGGAGGGCTGCTGCAGCTCGAGCAGCAGGCTGACGGGGCGCTGTGCGGCCGTGCGTCGCGGGTGGAGAGCGAGTCGAGCCCTGATTCTGGAAATTTTTTCCAGAATCAGACGTCTGGGAATCCAACCAGACGACGGTGAAGACGTCTGGAGGACTGTCCAGACATCTGGCAAGTAAGTTATTTTCGTCCTTCGTCCTTTTCTGCAACCCGTTGTACTGGGAACGATGAGTAGGTACGTGCAGGTTCTGAGATTCGCCATCCAACGCGAATCAAACGTCTGGCTGCAGTGCCAGACAACGGGAAGGACTTCCAGATATCCGAGGTGACCATCGGATGTCTGGTCATCGGACGTCTGGGAACTAGGCCAGATGCCCCTGCAGGCTTCTGGACGTTTGAGAGACTACACAGAACAAAGGTATGCTCTGACCCACATTTTAAGATGTCTGGAAGAGGTTCCAGACGTCTGATATTGGACTGTTTCATCCTTTTCGACCCGTTTAGGGCCCGTTCGGAGTCCATTTTCCGTGTTTCAAGTTGCGTTCTTTTCAAAATAAAATCCTCTACCTGTCTACAGTAATTATATACTGTTCTGAGAAACTCCTTGTGTTTGATCCTTGTGATAGGACCCCGTTCCATTGCAGTTTCGGGGGTTGCGGAGGCGCGCGGGATTTCCGACCACGCCCCTAGTACTCCCGTTGTAGCAGGTAGAGTGGCTTTAGAAATTATTAACAAAATTTGTTACAATTATGGAACAATTAATAGAACCTAGGGCATTGCATGAATCCTAGGAATGAGAAACCAGATTGAATGATAGATCCTAGGGTATTGCATGAATCCTAGGGCTGGAAAACTAGATTGAATGATAGATCCTAGTGTACGGCATGAATCCTAGGACTGGAAAACTAGTGATATGAATATAGATATTGCAGTCTTGGAAACTGTGGAAAGGAAATAATAGCTGCCTGTAAATTGATTTAACAGCTGCTTGTTATGAACAAATGAAATTGATTGAGAATATGGGTTGTATGAACGTGAAACTGAATTGGTGAAACCTGAATGTGCTGAGTTAAAAGAGCTGGAACCCTACGGGGAGTTAGGAGTAGAACTCCTGGAAAGAGAATGAAATGGAACTGATAAGGAAAGATGTGGAGGTGTGTTGTCTCTTGGGTACGTAGTGCCAGGGGAAGCACCTGTTACCTGCTTAGTGCAGAGCGGAGCCAGCCGCCCCAGGGACCCGGGGTTAGGTCTGGCCACTTTGTACCGACTTGTTGGCCCTCGTGTACACAGTACCGAGGAGAGCTACTAGCGTAGAGCGAGTACTAGCTACCCCACGGGCCCCGGGGTTCTGCTAGCTCACCTACACTGACTTGTTAGGCCCACTGGGCAAACCAGGGTAGTCAGGCGAGGGTGAGCGGACTGTGGAGGGGCAAGGCCCCTGTTTGGTTACTGTGGAGGGGTTGGACCCCTGTTACTGAGAGGGCTCTGCACTATACTGGTTCCGTGCTGTGCTTTGGGCGCACCCGTTAACGGAAACGACTGACTGCGTGCTAGTGCGGGGTAGGTACCCGTGCGTTTACCGTGCGTGCCGTAGTCACCGTTACGTCTGTCAGTGACCTTGGGGTGGTTGATTGAGAATAGGATCACCACGGGGGACTCTCCCGGCTAGGAGAGCACCACGTGTTACTTGTACTCTTCGGAAAAGACTGCAATCAAGATCGTTCCCACGAGGAACATTCGAGATCAAGTGAAGGATCTGAGAAATAGATAAATTGTGAAACAATAGAAAGACGTAAATAAAGGAAGAAAGAAAATAAAACTGCTACTGTACACTTTACTGCTTCTTTAGTTTAGCTGCCACTCTACTCAGCATTTCGCTGATGTGTTACACTCGTTACTTTTCAGGACCAGGTGTTGAGCAGCCAGGGTCAGCGGCTGCAGAGGACGCTGGGCCGAGTAGGGTCCAGTAGAGTTACCACTATTCTTTTGTGCCCTTTTTGTTCCACTGTAGTGAGTAGTTCTTGTTACTCTCTGTACTTTTCTTTACTTGTACTTCATGTTATGTTATAAATGTTGTTCTACTGTTGTGGTGGTACATGCTGTTGTAGTTGTTTTTCTTACTGCTGTATTTTGTTACTGCTAGTTATATTTCATGTTGAATGTGGTTTATTTTACTGCGCTTTTGGTTACTTTCTCGTTGGACGACTAGGTCTTGGGATTAGTCGAGTCGGTCCGGTTCTCGTGTCTCGTAGGGTCTTGGGAATCGGGTCGTTACAAGATGGTATCAGAGCAAGGTCGTCTCGAGAAGTGAATCAACTGACTGGAAAATAACCAATTCACATATCTATAACTAGAGTAGCCACCACAACATATCTTTTGACATGAGCTCTTAGACGTTTCCGTTAGGTATCGTTCCATATTGACGTGTTTCGTTTTGTTTCGCGTCTCCCTGCAGGAGATGCCTCATCGTGGGACTGGCGAGGTGGGCATGCCGTTGCCGACGCCTCAGTGGACCAGTCACTACTCCCGGGCGTCCAGGCCCAGGACCTCGCCCAGCTGATAGGGGACATTGTGCGAGAGGAGCTCCACCCACCGCCCCGAGCGCCTCCCCATGGGGCTGCGGAGGGGGAGTCCTCTGTGGGACCCCATGACGGACACGGCACTGGACACAGGGGAGGGGATGGGCCGCCGCCACCCCCACCTTCCTCCGACACTTCTGTGCACGAGGCACCTTTGCCTGGAGGTGCACCAGCATCCCCACTGCAGCGCCACTCCGAGCTCTTCGGATAGTTCCGGAAGCTGAAGCCCCCCTCCTTCAAGGGGGATGAGGACCCGACCGAGGCAGAGGACTAGCTCGAGCAGCTGGAGAAGATTTTCAACACCCTTCGCCCCCCGGAGGAGTGCCGTGTGGCCTTTGCCACGTACCAGCTGGAGAGTGCGGCACACAGGTGGTGGAGGGCGGTCCAGGGACAGGAGAGGGACGAGCTGACCTAGGATCGGTTCGTCGCCCTCTTCTGCGAGTAGTACTTTCCCCAGACATGGCAGGACCAGAGGAGGTGGGAGTTCCACACTCTCCGCCAAGGGACGATGACCGTGAGCGCGTACCGCACGCGTTTCCTGGAGCAGTCCCGCTTTGCAGCGACAGTGGTAGCCACTGAGGAGGAGCGCCTTTGGAGGTTCACCGAGGGGCTCCAGCCTGAGATTCGGGGGTATGTCAAACCCCTGAAGCTGCCTACATTTTCGAGGGTAGTGGAGGCAGCCATGACTTACGAGGAGACCAACCCATCCGTGCAAGACACTGACGGCGGGCGGAAGAGGCCCTTTCAGCCAGAATTTTCACAGGGCCGGTGAGAGAGGAGACACGTGACATCCGCAGGAGAGCCGTCACATTTTGCAGGGCCATCCATGGCCTTTGGGGGCCCTCGACAGAGGCCAGTCGCCAGCACCGGACCCCCGCCCAACCGATAGTAGGGACCTACTGAGGGCGGGAGTCGGGTTCCCCTCTGTTACCGGTGTGGCCAGCTGGGCCACATCAGGAGGGACTGCCCGTTTAGGGCAGGAGGTCAGCAGATACTTCCCGCGTAGAGCACTGGAGGGCATGCAGGAGGCCGCGGTTCCCAGGCGCGAGGAGGAGGACAGCAGTCACGAGGAGGGTACCAGCCAGCACCTGCTAATCCGACGCAGAGTGTGGCTGCTTCGTCCGCACCTAGAGCTGAGGGGCGTGTCGACACCCTGACACACAGGGATGCCAGAGCTTCGGGCTCGGTGGTGGCAGGTATGGTTTCAGTTTTCGGCAGACTCATTTACACACTTTTCGATTCCGACGCTACGCACTCGTTTGTTGTAGCCAGTTTCGCAGTTAGTTTCGGCCAGGACTATACGCTGTTAGAGAATCCGTTTGTAATCAGAGGTCCGAGTGGTCAGCTGTTTGTAGCTGAGGAGGTGTACACGGATTGCGAGGTCAGCGTCGTGGGACATAGCCTGCTAGCTGACCTGATTATGACACAGATGGAGAACTTTGGCGTAATTCTGGGGATGGACTGGCTGTCCGCTTACCACGCCTTGGTAGACTGTTTTGAGAGGAAGATTGTCTTCTCCATGCCGGAGTTTCCTTCTTTTGAGTTTCACGGACAGCCAGTGGACGGAGGCTTCAGGTGCATTTCGGCACTTCGGGCGGCGAGACTTTTGAGCCAGGGGTGTGAGGGCTTCCTAGCTTGTGTGGTGGCAGAGCCCAGCCCTGTGGCAGACTTCCAGAGCATCCCGGTGGTCAGAGAGTACCCTGACGTGTTTCCAGACGAGTTACCGGGACTACCGCCCGAGCGCGAGATCAAGTTTGAGATCTCGCTTGTACCAGGGACCAGCCCCATCTCCACCGCGCCATACAGGATGGCACCGCTTGAGCTACGAGAGCTCAAGTCTCAGTTGTAGGACCTTTTGGAGAAGGGTTTCGTGAGGCCCAGTGCGTCTCCCTGGGGATCCCTGGTACTGTTTGTGAAGAAGAAGGATGGTACCCTACGGCTTTGTGTGGACTACCGACAGCTGAATAGGGTCACCATCAAGAACAGATATCCATTGCCGAGGATCGACGACTTGTTTGACCAGTTGCGGGGTGCCATGGTGTTCTCCAAGATCTACTTGAGGTCTAGATACCACCAGTTGAGGATCATGGAGGCAGACGACTCCAAGACAGCTTTCCGTACCCGGTACGGACACTACGAGTTTTTGGTCATGCCGTTTGGGCTGACCAATGCCCCCACTGCTTTCATCGACCTAATGAACCGGGTGTTTAGACCGTACTTGGACCAGTTCGTGGTGGTATTCATTGATGATGTACACATCTATTCTCGAGCTCGGACGCAGCACGGACAGCACTTGCGGATGGTTCTGGACACTCTGAGACGACATAGGCTGTACGCCAAATACAGCAAGTGCGAGTTATGGTTGAGGGAGGTGACCTTCCTAGTTCATGTGATCTCTGGAGACGGCTTGGCTGTGGACCCAGCCAAGGTCGAGGCAGTGCTCAGGTGGGAGAGACCACGTTCAGTCACTGAGATTCGCAGTTTCCTAGGACTGGCAAGCTACTACAGATGATTCATCATAGGTTTTTCACAGATTGCACGTCCTATGACACAGTTGACCCGGAAGGACGTGCCCTTCACTTGGACAGACGCCTGTGAGGCGTGTTTTCAGGAGCTGAAGGAGAGGTTGACTTCGGCTCCCGTGCTCACCATCCCTGACAATAGTGGCGGGTTCGTTGTGTACACGTACGCCTCCTTGCAGGGGTTAGGAGGTGTGCTCATGCAGAGGGGTCACGTTGTCGCTTACGCTTCGCGGCAACTGAAGCCTCATGAGCATACCTACCCTACCCACGACTTGGAGTTGGCAGCTGTCGTCTTCGCGCTGAATACCTGGAGGCACTACTTGTACAGTGAGACCTTCGAGATTTTCACAGATCACAAGTGCCTCAGATACCTTTTTGATCAGAAGGAGCTCAACATGAGACAGAGACGTTGGTTGGAGCTCCTGAAGGACTATGACTGCAGCATTTCCTATCACCTGGGCAAGGCCATTGTGGTGGCTGATGCCTTGAGCCGGAAGGCGCCCACACACTTGGCCAGCTTACAGTTACAGAGTTGGAGCCTTTTGGAGGAGGTGGGCAGTTGGCGACCCCTGGAGTTACGGGGGCACTGTGGGGCAGTGACTATGACACGAAAAACTAGGCCAGAGCTGATAGACCACATCATCACAGGACAGATGGCCGATCCATACTTGCAGTCCTTGCACGACAGAGTACTGTTAGGAGACCCAGGGGACTTCTCTTTCACAGACCAGGTGCTGCGCCTCAGGGGACGGTTGTGCATTCCCAGGGATGAGGAGCTGTTGAGAGAGCTCCTGACTGAGGCACACGGTTCCAGATTCACCATACATCTCGGAAACATGAAGATGTACCATGACTTGAGACGTGAGTTTTGGTGGAGGGGGATGAAGCGGGATGTGGGTGAATTCGTGCAGCAGTGCTTAGTGTGTCAGCAGGTGAAAACCGAGCATCAGAGGCCTGCAGGGCCGCTACAGCCGCTTCCAGTGCCAGAGTGGAAGTGGGAGAGCATCACCACGGACATGGTGGTGGGTTTACCTGTTACCCAACGAGGACACGACACAGTCTGGGTAATTATGGATAGACTGACGAAGATGGCATGATTCTTGCCGATCCGAGTCACTTTGGGACCAACACAGTTGCCAGAGAGGTATATCCGCGATGTGTTACAACTACACGGAGTCCCGCGGGAAATCGTATTCGACCGGGATACCAGCCTTACATCCCAGTTTTGGGCTAAGCTTCAGCAGGCCCTGGGGACGCAGTTGAGGTTTAGTATAGCTTACCACCCCCAGACGGACGGACAGTTTGAGCGCACGATACAGACACTTGAGGACCTTTTGCATGCCTGTGTACTGGACTGGAGGGGCTCTTGGGAGGAGCACCTGCCCCTGGCAGAGTTTGCATACAACAATAGCTATCACTCGAGCATCGGCATGGCACCCTACCAGGATCTGTACGGAAGGAGGTGTACGGCACCCTTGAGTTGGGTTGAGGTGGGGACCAAGTGGGTGGTTGGCCCCAGGTTTATCCGGCAGAGTCAGGAGGTAGTCGAGCAGATCCACAAGCGACTCCGCACTGTCAGGAGTAGACAGAAGAGCTACACGGATCGGAGACGCAGAGAGGTGCAGTTTGAGATTGGGGACTACGTCTTCCTTCGTGTTTCGCCCATGAAGGGCCTACAGTAGTTTGGGGTGAGAGGGAAGCTCGCGCCGAGGATCGTGGGGCCCTTTGAGGTCCTGGAGCGGCTTGGACCCGTTGCTTACAGACTTGCCCTCCCTCCTCAGCTTTCTGGTGTACACGACATGTTCCACGTGTCCAACCTCAGGAAGTACGTAGCCGATCCCAGTCATGTACTGAGTCACGAGAGCGTCGAGGTGGGCGACGACCTGACCTACCCCGAGCGGCCAGTGCAGATTCTTGTCTGAGCCATCCGCAATTTGAGATGAAAGCAAGTACTCCTGGTGAAGGTTCTGTGGAGGAGCCAGCGGTACGAGGAGGCTACCTGGGAGCCTGAGGCGGCAATGCGGGAGCAGTACCCGGAGCTCTTCGCGGGTACATCTTTTGGATCGGCTTCGGTCCTCTTTGAGTTTGTTATGTTTTTATATGACGTCTTTCCCGCACCCTAGTTAGCGCAAGTTTCGGGGACGAAACTTCCTTTGAGTTTATTATATTGTTACGAACGCGCTTTCAAGATGCCTTTTTAAGATGTCTGGGAGGTGGCCCAGATGTCTGGAACGCCTTCCAGACGTCTGGGATTTATTTTCTGCGGCACGCAGGGTTGTGTTTGCGTGCCAGTGCACACAGACCTGCGAGCGCCTCTTTTTCCCTCTCTCCTCCTACAGGCGCAGACTGTGCTCTCTCTCTTTCTCTTCCCGCGCGGCCTTATAAGGCCCTTGCCCTCTCCCTCACTCTCATCTCCGCTTCCTTCTTCTTCTTCCAGCCGGTGCGAGAGTGCGAGCGCGAGCGAGCGGCGGCAGCGGCAGCTGCGGCGAGTTGCGGGAGGAGGTGTTGTGCGAGGAAGGAGACGCCCGACCGTGAGGGCTCGAGCTTCCCGGGGCAGCTAGAGCCAGCCGGTGAGGGAGCCGCGGGTGTGGAGTGTCGCTGGAGGGCTGCTGCAACTCGAGCAGCATGCGGATGGGGCGCGGCATGGCCGTGCGTTGCGGGCGGAGAGCGAGTCGAGCCCCGATTCTGGAAATTTTTTCCAGAATCAGACTTCTGGGCGTCCAACCAGACGACGGTGAAGACGTCCGGAGGACTGTCCAGACGTCTGGCAAGTAAGTTATTTTCGTCTTTCGTCCTTTTCTACGACCCGTTGTACTGAGAACGATGAGTGGGTATGTGCAGGTTCTGAGATTTGCCATCCAACGCGAATCAGAAGTCGGGCCGCAGTGCTAGACGACGGGAAGGACTTCCAGACGTCCGGGGTGACCATCGGACGTCTGGGAACTAGGCCAGACGCCCCCGCAGGCTTCTAGACGTCTGAGATACTACACTGAACAAAGATACGCTCTTACCCACATTTTAAGATGTCTGGAAGAGGTTCCAGATATCTGATATTGGACTGTTTCGTCATTTTCCACCCGTTTAGGGCCCGTTCGGAGTCCGTTTTTTGCGTTTCGAGTTGCGTTCTTTTCGAAATAAAATCCGCTACCCGTCTACAGTAATTATATACTGTTCTGAGAAACTCCTTGTGTTTGATCATTGTGATAGGACCCCGTTCCATTGCAGTTTCGGGGGTTGCGGAGGCACGCGGGATTTCCGACCACGCCCCTAGTACTCCCGTTGTAGCGGGTAGAGTGGCTTTAGAAATTATTAACAAAATTTGTTACAATTATGGAACAATTAATAGAACCTATGGCATTGCATGAATCCTAGGAATGAGAAACCAGATTGAATGATAGATCCTAGGGTATTGCATGAATCCTAGGGCTGGAAAACTAGATTGAATGATAGATCCTAGCGTACGGCATGAATCCTAGGACTGGAAAACTAGTGATATGAATATAGATATTGCAGTCTTCGAAACTGTGGAAAGGAAATAATAGCTGCCTGTAAATTGATTTAACAGCTGCTTGTTATGAACAAATGAAATTGATTGAGAATATGGGTTGTATGAACGTGAAACTGAATGGGTGAAACCTGAATGTGCTGAGTTAAAAGAGCTGGAACCCTACGGGGAGTTAGGAGTAGAACTCCTGGAAAGCGAATGAAATGGAACTGAGAAGGAAAGATGTGGAGGTGTGTTGTCTCTTGGGTACGTAATGCCAGGGGAAGCACCTGTTACCTGCTTAGTGCAGAGCGGAGCTAGCCGCCCCAGGGACCCGGGGTTAGGTCTAGCCACTTTGTACCGACTTGTTCGCCCTCGTGTACATAGTACCGAGGAGAGCTACTAGAGTAGAGCGAGTACTAGCTACCCCACGGGCCCCGAGGTTCTGCTAGCTCACCTACACTGACTTGTTAGGCCCACTAGGCAAACCAGGGTAGTCAGGCGAGGGTGAGCGGACTGTGGAGGGGCAAGGCCCCTGTTTGGTTACTGTGGAGGGGTTGGACCCCTGTTACTGAGAGGGCTTTGCCCTATACTTGTTCCGTGCTGTGCTTTGGGCGCACCCGTTAACGGAAACGACTGACCGCGTGCCAATGCGGGGTAGCTACCCGTGCATTTACCGTGCGTGCCGTAGTCACCGTTACGTCTGTCAGTAACCTTGGGGTGGTTGACTGAGAGTAGGATCACCACGGGGGACTCTCCCAGCCAGGAGAGCACCACGTGTTACTTCTACTCTTCGGAAAAGACTGCAATCAAGATCGTTCCCACGAGGAACATTCGAGATCAAGTGAAGGATCTGAGAAGTAGATAAATTGTGAAACAATAGAAAGACGTAAATAAAGGAAGAAAGAAAATAAAACAGCTACTGTACACTTTACTGCTTCTTTAGTTTAGTTGCCACTCTACTCAGCGTTTCGCTGACGTGTTACACTCGTTACTTTTCAGGACCAGGAGTTGAGTAGCCAGGGTCAGCAGCTGCAGAGGATGCTGGGCCGAGTAGGGTCCAGTAGAGTTACCACTATTCTTTTGTGCCCTTTTTGTTCCACTGTAGTGAGTAGTTCTTGTTACTCTCTATACTTTTCTTTACTTGTAGTTCATGTTATGTTATAAATGTTGTTCTACTGTTGTGGTGGTACATGCTGTAGTAGTTCTTTTTCTTACTGCTGTATTTTGTTACTGCTAGTTATATTTCATGTTGAATGTGGTTTATTTTACTGCTCTTTTGGTTACTTTCTCGTTGGACGACTAGGTCTTGGGATTAGTCGAGTCGGTCCGGTTCTCGTGTCTCGTAGGGACTCGGGAATCGGGTCGTTACACTTTTCAAGTAATCGGCCAACGTTTAAAGCCCTACTTTGATCATGGCATGAATCTTCCATTTGAATCTTTCAATTTAACCGAACTAACCATAGCTGATCACTGATGCATGGATAAACACGCATAAATTCATCGTAAAATGCTTATTTACGATAGTTCTTAGACCTAGCATTGCATATCATGATATAAATATTGCATAAACATCCATTGCATTGCATATAGGATAGTTGTATATTTTGTACACTAATTTTGCCATTTTAAATGGCCAGGAGGCAGTGCGACATCTTTATGGGTTTCAAATGAAGAATCAGACCATATGGATGGATTTAGAGCATCGATCGCAGTCCGTCAATGCAAGAATCGCCCCGATCTAAGCTATATAGCACCCTCTACAAGAAGAAGAAGACACGTGGCTCCATCTAGGCCGCCCTACCCAAGCCATCAAATGACCACCATCACCCTGCACACAGGCAAATGCACTCCCCTTGAGTGCACAGTTAAGACGACTGGTAGCCATAGCGAATGTCTGAAGGTGAAGCTGCTCGAAGCGCGATTCAAACTCTACGAAGCACGCCCTTTACTCTCGGCCGTGTGATCTTGCATCCAACAGTCGTAGGTGCGTAGCCACAAAGCCAAAGCGCGACACAGTACCACTCTCAACATAGCAGGCAGAGTTCTTTTCCTTGTCCATGGGCGGGCATTCGAAACACAGATGCGGTGCTCAATTCAGCGAAGAGCGAGCACGATTTGATGGTGCTCATTGGATGCCATCCAGCAGCGGAGGCATCACCACGTGGCACCACTCGATGGCCGTGGATGCAGCATGCAACCGCCGACAAACCTTAAGAATGCGCCATCCCACGTACATTCAAGAGGTACGATCTCCACACCATCTCAGCCGCTCATTTCTGAATCCAACGGACGCTGCGCATCCAACCTCAGCGACAACAAGCAAGCATGAGCGGTGGGCGTGGGATTTACAGTGACAGAAGAGCGGGTCTGCAGTGACACTTGCAGCTGTCACTAAATGGCTTGGGCAGTGCGTTCACCAGCCAAGGCATTGAAGAGGCGCAGATCTTTCAGCGACAGCTTAAGCGGACTTTAGTAACGCTTATAGCTATCCCTGAATGCCTGTGCAGGGGATACTCTTCCTCACATCACTATATAAAGGCCTACACACCCCCCTTACCAAACCATCTCTACCTACCCTACTCCCACCTACTACTAAGCTCTAGCAAGCCTTCCAATAGTTCGTTAGAGCTAACTCTCAAGCTCTCAAGGCCCCTATTAGTGTAGCGAACCTCTACCTCAGCAAATATTCCTCCATCTTCCCATCCCATTCATAGGTAACCTTAGAGCCATCCTCCCACCTCCATTCAGGTAGCAAATCATCTCCGTCTCCTTACCTCCATTTCGAAGCCACAGTGAACCTTTACTCCACTCGACGTCCTCCTACATCTTACCTCCATCGTGTCGCTCCTCACCACTTGATGAACACACATAAATTCAAGATAAATTTCTTATTTTTGATAGTTTCTAGGCTTAGCATTGCATATCATGTTATAAATATTGCATAACATCCATTGCATGGCATTTAGAATAGTAGTATATTTTATATATTAATTCCTTCATTTTACATGGCTAGGGGGCAATGCGACATCCATACAGGTTTCGGATGGAAAATCTGACCGTACAGATGGATCCGCAGCGAAGATTGCAGTTCGACATCGTGGGAATCATCTTGATCTGAGCACCATAGCACCCTCTACAAGAAGAAGATGGACGGCCTAGATGGCGCCATGTGGTGCCATCTAGGCCGCCCAAACCCAGCCAGCAGCCACCGCCCACTCTCCCTCATCATCTACACCGTTAATCCTAGCCGTTGGATTAAGATCCAATGACTGGTAAGTGCCTGCACCAAAACACTCCACGCGACACAAGTGGAGGAGTGCCGCAACGGATGAGGCGCCGGTTTGCAAAGGAGGGGTGCGGGTTCAATTCCCCGCAGCCCCTCCAATTCGCAATTGGGTGGGCATTTCGAGCACAGCGCAGCGGTAGCGGCAGCGACAGCACGCACGCACATGTGTGGGCCAGCACATTGCAAGCATGCACGCCAGTGCATAGCACACGCGCACACAGTTGGGTGCATGCAGTTAGTGCGCGTGATGAGCGGGGCAAGCAGCGCGGGTGCAAGGGTGGTTGGCACCAGCCTTCAGCGACAGCTGGGCTGACCTATAGCGACGCTTATAGTCGTCGCTATTTTACTGCAAGCTAGCAGAGCTAGCTATGGGCGTGGGTGGAGGTGAGCTATCTAGAGCAACGTTTCTAGTGATGGTCTGGAGGTCGCTAGAGGTCCTTTATCCATTTTTAGCCTCTTCTCCACCACTATAAAAGGACCTTCACCCCCTCCCTTCCAAGCCATCTCTACCTACTCTACCCCACCTACTCCCAAGCTCTAGCAAGCCTACCAATGCTCCATTAGAGCTTATTCTCAAGCTCCCAAGGTGCCTATTAGTGTAGCAAAACTCTGCCCCAACAAATACTCCTCCAACTTCCCATCTCCCTTCATAGGTCACCTTGGAGCTGTCCTCTCACCTCCATTCCGATAGCAGATCAACTCCGTCTTCTCACCTCCATTCCGGAGCTACGTCGAAGCTTTCCTCAACCTGACGTCCTCCAACATCTCACCTCCGTCGTCCCGCTCCTCACCTCCTTCGTTCGAGCTTCTGCCAAGCGCCGTCGTCTTGTCGAATAGCCGATTCGGGAGATTTCTTCTCACCTCCCTCTTTTTATATGCTTTCATAGTTTCTTGTAATTGACATTAGAAATAATATATATCAAATTTGTTCCAGATCTCTATCTTGTGATATGTTTGCTTGATTTCTTTTATTCCAAAAATACAAAAAAATATCAAAACCCTAAAATACCAAAAAGAAACAAAACGAAGCGCGATTTTCAATAAAGTAAATGTCGCCTCCCTGTGTTCGACCCAGGACTCCCTTGGAGTTTCGGTATAAATTTTATTTGATCGACGTGTTTTGCAACTACGACGATAGGTTACTTGTAACCTCAATTTCTAACATGCGAAACACGATGCGACCATTTTGGTGTCGTTGTCGAGGAGGCAATGGAATTTACTTTATTGTTTATTGCATTTCTTTGCATTTACATAGCACTAACCCTACTTGTCTTTGATCTACTGTCATGCAGGTACCCTGGCATGGAGATCCAAGTGCGGTAGATCGGAGTAAAGTGCGGGTAGAGTACTCTGTAAGTGTCCCCCACTTTCCACCCACTAGTTCATTTCGCCACAATCATAACCAAGACCTAATCTACTTAGGTGTTTGCATAAACCCTAGGATAGAATTGTTTGTCTTGTTTGCCACCTTTATCCACCTCACCCCCACATTTAAAAAAAAGAACAAAAAAAAAAGAGATACTTGCTGTGGGACGAATCAATATACACACTCTATACACCCACATTTGAGGCACATAATTGGACTTGATTTTTATCTACTCAACTAGGATTTCGACCTGTGGACCCAGTATAAGAATTCAACACATAAAGCGTAGAAATCATATTAGGTTTGTGTGCCTTAATCGGTGATGCATTTGAGCCGATTGATTTAATTGTTTAGGCCGCACCACCTAATCTAAAAAAGGTTCATTGTATAGCTGCCCAATAGGATTCAATACTTAGGTGAAGCCAGGCACTCCATATTTTCTTGATTTACAAGGGAAAAATACTTGAACTCATGCTTTCAAAATTTGGTTTGCCTCATAAAACTTGGTTGAAAACACCTAATATTTGAATCCTAAAAGCTATTAAGTAAGATTCGAATCCTAAAACTCACCTTATCATTAATAATCTTGCTTGAAAACCTCTTGGTTGTGCACATTCACACCTTCTTAAACATATCATTATGGGCACAACCCATTAAGGGCCCATCACATTCCAGAGCACCAATTTCCCCAAGCCTAACTAAAATCAATTAGACATTGGCCCTAAGGATTCATTCGCTCATCGGAATCCAGATTGAGATTATTCACGATTAACCTGCTTATGCTAGTTAATCTGATGTCTAGCTAGGGGAGTAGCGTCAAACAACCGTGGCTGGGGGGTACACTAGGAACCGGAGGTGTAAGCCAAAGGAAGAACCTTCTCCCCATTCCCTCCTAACTGGTTGGATTGCCTGGACATAAGTAGAGTAAATCATCCATAATCTTAGGACGGATTTTGAGTGTCAGTAGAACTTAGGCTACCCCATCTAAGGATAGGCTTGTATTTCTTATGCTGTAGGGTCCCTTCTCTTCCTCGTCCTTCCGACTTCCTTCCAGTGTATGCTTGGAAGGAGGTCATTGAACCCTCATTTGGAAGGACCTTTAGACCATTCTCGGAGGCAGAGGTTGAGCTTTAGCCAAGTAGATCCCATGGCTGATCAACAGCCACCTCCCCCACCTCCGAACCAGCAGGAGCTGATTTAGAGGCAGTTGGAAGAATTGCAGCAAATGCAGCAATGGTTCCAAAAAATGAATGGTCAAGGCACTCGACCCTTGAAGGATTTTTATGATCCTTCAAATTATGAGGATCGTCCCAGCGTTGTGATCCTTGCCGGAGATGTTGAGATCAAGCCCCAGGTTTTGAGTCTAATTAAACACTTTCATGGGCTTGGCTCAAATGACCCATTCCAACAGTTGGAAGACCTAATCACTTTGGTTCAGACTACTAAATCGTGGAATGTGGATGAAGAACAGATGCTCATGAGGCTTTTCCCCCATTCACTCAGGGATAAGGCTGCACATTGGTATCGTACCATTGGAAGACCGATTACTACTTGGACAGCTTTGAAATCGACCTTCCTGAAGAAATTCTTCCCAATTGGGCGAACCAATGCATTGCGACGGGCAATTACCACTTTTGCCCTGCGGCAGGGGGAACTATTTCATGAGGCTTGGGAGAGATTCCAGGATCTGTTGCGGAAGTGTCCACACCATGAGGTGCCTAAATGGCAACTTGTGCAAATTTTTTATCATGGGTTGAATGATCAACTCTGTAATCATGTGGACGCTTCTTGTGGAGGCAATTTCCTCAATAAGGATGCAGATAGCGTGTATGATTTGTTTGAGGAAATGAGCAAAAATTCTTTAAACCACGCCTCCATGGAAACCTTCAACCGATCCCAACAAATTAGATCAAATGCCAATGAGGTCCAAGATTCTCATACATTTGATATGGAATTGATCTGCAATAGATTAGATAGGATGGATCTGGTTACTAAACAAATGGAAGAGTGGATGTCTGGAAACTCTAATTTTTCTATATCCGCTCAATCCTAGGAATAGGGATTCCATTCTTTGCAAACTCCTATGGGATGGGAGTTTGTGAACCAACCAGAGACGACTCAACCTTCGAGCCAACTTTTCTCAGAACCTTATGGGTTCCAAACTGGGGCCTTTGATCCCAGTCTTTCTGATCCTTCTTCATTCTCATCTTATGAGGATGTTCATGTTGTGCAAGTGAATGTTAGGTCCAACCCTTATTTGAATTCCTATAATTCTAGCTGGAAAAATCATCCTAACTTCTCTTGGAAAGATCAAGGGCAGCAGACCCAATATCGACCCAACAACTATGTACCGCAAAAATCAATGAGTCAGGGTCATGTATATACTCAGTTGTCCCTGAATCAGGTTAATCAGCCCATGTGGAATGCTCAACAACCCACCGAGCAGGCTGACTTGAACCTGAAAATGGTAGAAATGCAAGGGTCAATGCTCCAGCTCATGAAACAGAAGAAAACTTCACTGGACACCTTGCAATCCAGACTTAGTAAAAACAACCGGCAACCCGTATCTCTACCATCACATTCTATACCAAACCCAAGGAATGTTCAAAACTAAGGCGTTGGGCTTTAAGGGTTTGGTAATGATGGGGAGTTGCATGCTCAAGCTCATGCTATCTATCAGGCTACCATAGCCCCTCCCGGAGCTAACCAAGTTCCTACCATAATCAATCGAGAGCCTCCTGTTTTGCCCAACCCTCCCCAAGGCACTAACCAACAGCATTTTGCCATGGCAAGCACCATCACCTTGAGGAGTGGTAGTAAACGCAAGGGACCTACCCAACCCCATGTCAACCCCATTAGGCCCCATAGTAGGAATTCCAAACTCCCAACTAAGAATGTGATCAACAAAACATCAGGGTTTGATTCGGGAGTATGTTGTTGTTGTATGGGCAAACAGAAAAAGTCAGAGGAGAAATTGGAGGAAATGATGTCCTTACTTCAGGCTTTCAAATTAACAATCATTTTACTCCTCGCGGCTATCGAATCAATCCCTGCCTATGCCATAGGTTTACTGAATGCATATAAAGAAAGGCCTAGAGCAAAATCTGAAATCAATAGGAGAGTAGTTTTGTCCGATAACACATGCACATTGATCATAAACAAGCTACCTCCTAAGAAGCAGGACCCGGGAGCCCTGCTGATTTCCTACACAATAGGAAACGTTACTTCTAACCAGGCCCTCCTCGACTTAGGTGCTTCCATTAATTTGATCCCCACCTCACTGCACATGGAATTAGGTCTAGGCTACCTAAAACACACTGACATAACCTTGCAGTTAGCCGATAGATCCATTAGAAAACCAAGGGGTATTTTGGAGGATGTTTTAGTCAAGGTTAATGATTTACATTACCTTGTTGATTTCATGGTCCTGGACATGGAAGCTCCAAAATAGCTCAACCACACCCCGATTATTTTGGGAAGACCTTTCCTCGCTACTGCCAAGGCGAGAATTGATTGTGAATCGGGAAATGTAGAAATGGCCTCAGGGGATAAGACAAATCGATTCAATATTTTTGAGGACTTAAAGAAGAATAAAACTAAGTGTGGTTCGATGGAGGAGCTTGGTAGAATAGAGGAAGTAATGGCTATACATACCTTAGACAACCTTTTAATGGCCAACTCAACCCAAACTCGGGAAGAAGATCACACAGTTGCTGAAATAATTGAGGACAAAGCAAAAATGCGACAAATTGTAGCAACAAGGGATGAGGAAGATATACATGAAATCAAAAAATTATTGAATGATTCACATGATCAAGATAAAATCCAACAATATCCTTATCCTGAATGCTTAGAGTTTGAGGTCCAACTTGTGGGTGGGAATTTTGAGGATCAGGATGGTTGGTTTAAGAACCTAGAGTGTGACGATGAAATTGAACATTGGGGAAGAACTCTTCAAACATTAGGTATTCTAGGGTACCCACAAATCCCAGCACATCACAAAACCCTCATCGTCCTTTTTCACCCAACCACTACATAAATTCTATACCCAACTACACTTCCTCTGTAATAAATCAACAAAACTCCTATTGGAGACCATTTGGGTTCTCCTTACACCACCAGCTTACCACTTTCATTGTTCATCTCTTTGGTAAGCCCATTTTCACTCTCCGGGACCCATACCTAGGGGCCCAGAAACTGTGTTGTTGTGGCCTCAATGTTTAGTTATTGTTGATTGAGAACCTCACCTAGCTAAAGGCACTAAACTTAGCACATGTAAAGACTGTTCCAAGCTGACTTGAGTCTCACGGAAACCAGGTGCTATTCTTCCACTTCTACTCTCTTGCATGCTTTCATTTTTTTTACAATGACATTGCAAAAGCTAAGATTGGGAGGGTGGACATATTTTATAACCTTTTTGTCAGCTGTAACAGAAATTTCCTGTTATTTGATTCTTGTTAAAAAAAAATTTAGAATTAGTAGATGAGAACTTAGGCATTAGGAGTTGTAAACTTTAGGAATTGATTCTTTGAGACCTGAATACTTAGACTCTTCATGTCTTTGAACTTAATTAGCCCAGGTGTCCACTCGAATGTGGATTTAGTCTCGAGTCCTCACCAATTAAAATTTATTTTAATTTGGTAAATAATTTGGGATGATAAGTATGCGACTTATCAACCCGCCCTCTGATTTGAGGAGACTTTAAGCCGAAGCATCTACACACACTATTTTACACTGACTCACTTTCCGGCAGATTTTGCGGAAATTGGTTAGCTAATGGACCGACTTGGGTGGTATGGCTAGCAAGTTGTCGGTGGTAACAGCTCATGTGCCGATTGTCCAGAGCCCAGCCACAAGACCATTTTCGTTGTATTGCCTTTTGGAAAATCTTAGATCAGGGAAGCCACCTACTTATAAAAAAAAGAAAAGAAAAAAAAAAGAAAAACAAAAGGAAAAAAAAAAAGCAAATAAAACCACACTTCATCGCACGAGTATGGCTGGCAAGTTGTCGGTGGTAATAGCTCATCGGCCAGTTGTCCAGAACCCAGCTTACAAAAAAATAAATGCACAATAATTCCCAAAACACTTAGGGAAGAAGTGGGGAAGTAGAATAAATCGGGGAGATATACACTGGACTCACCCTTGTGTTGACCTCATAAATAAAAGTAGGGAGAAACCTACCGATCGTAAAGATAAACCTTTAGGCAAGGTCACCTAGGGTCGTAGAAACCCGAAGTCCGTCTTAACGGCCATTTTGTGAGTCTATCACTTCTTCACAATGATGCTTAGCACTTAGAGTCATTTTCGAGTCTTGGGGGGGTCAGGTAGCCATAAAAAGTTATCCCGTAACTCTCAAACTCCAAAAGTACAAAAAAAAAATTAGAAAAAAAATTATCTTCTCAAATAAGGCAAGGGCTCGAACGGTCTGTATTCTGGCAGGCACCCATGCACTGTTTAGTTTTTGTAATTAGGCCTTGGGGATGAGATTTTCTAAAGCAATCAATGAATCTTGCCTAATTACTCGAACCCTGATTCTACTTTTATATATAGCATTTAGGTTAATTTTGCTAGGGACTAGCAAAACGTAAGCATGGGGGTATGATGAACACACATAAATTCAAGACAAATTGCTTATTTTTGATAGTTCCTAGGCTTAGCATTGCATATCATGTTATAAATATTGCATAACATCCATTGCATGGCATTTAGGATAGTAGTATATTTTATATATTAATTCCTTCATTTTATATGGCTAGGGGGTAATGCGACATCCATACAGGTTTCGAATGGAAAATCCGACCGTACGGATGGATCTAGAGTGACGATCGCAGTTCGGCATCGTGGGAATCATCTTGATCTGAGCACTGTAGCACCCTCTACAAGAAGAAGAAGATGGACGGCCTAGATGGCACCACGCGGCACAATCCAGGCTGCCCAAACCCAACCAGCAGCCACCGCCCACTCTCCCTCATCATCTACACCATTAATCCTAGCCATTGGATCAAGATCCAACGGCTAGTAAGCACCTGCACCAAAACACTCCACGCGACACAAGTGGAGGAGTGCTGCAACGGTGGAGGCGCCGGTTTGCAAAGGAAGGGTGCGAGTTCGATTCCCCGTAGCCCCTCCAATTCGCAATTGGGCGGGCACTTGGAGCGCAGCGCAGTGGCAGCGGCAGCGATAGCACGCGCGCACACGCGCAGGCTAGTGCATTGCAAGCGCACATGCCAGCGCACAACACACGCGCACATAGTTGGGCGCGCGTAGTCAGTGTGCGTGATGAGCGGGGCAGGTGGCTTGGGCGTAAGGGTGGTTGGCGCCAGCTTTCAACGACAGCTGGGTTGACCTACAACAACACTTACAGCTGTCGCTATTTTACTGCAAGCCAGTAGAGCCAGCTATGGGCATGGGTGGAGGTGAGCTGTCTACAGCAACGTTTCCAGCAGCAGTCTGGAGGTTGGTAGATGTCCTTTATCCATTTTTAGCCTCTTCACCACTATAAAAGGACCTTCACCCCCTCCCTTCGAAGCCATCTCTACCTACTCTACTCCCACCTACTGCCAAGCTCTAGCAAGCCTACGAATGCTCCATTAGAGCTTGTTCTTAAGCTCCCAAGGTGCCTATTAGTGTAGCGAAACTCTACCCCACCAAATACTCCCCCAACTTCCCATCTCCCTTCATAGGTCACCTTGGAGCGATCCTCTCACCTCCATTCCGGTAGCAGATCAACTCCGTCTTCTCACCTCCATTCCGGAGCTACGTCGAAGCTTTCCTCAACCTGACGTCCTCCAGCATCTCACCTCCGTCGTCCCGCTCCTCACCTCCTTCGTTCGAGCTTTCGCCAGGCACCGTCGTCTCGCCGAACAGTCGATTCGAGAGATTTCCTCTCACCTCCCTCTTTTTATATGCTTTCATAGTTTCTTGTAATTGACATTAGTAGTAATATTTATCAGATTTGTTCTAGATTTCTATCTTGTGATACGTTTGCTTGATTTCTTTTATTCCAAAAATACAAAAAAATATCAAAACCCTAAAATACCAAAATGAAACCAAATGAAGCGTGATTTTCAATAAAGTAAACGTCGCCTCCCTATGTTCGACCCGGGACTCCCTTGGAGTTACGGTATAAATTTTATTTGATCGACGTGTTTTGCAAGTACGATGACAGGTTACTTGTAACCTCGATTTCTAACACGTGAAACACGACGCAACCACCTCCTTCATCCAAGATCCCGCCAGGGGCCATCGTCATGCCAAATAATCGATTCGGGAGATTCCTTCTCACCTCCCTCTCTTTTTATGCTTTCATAGATTATTGTAATTGACATTCATGCA
The DNA here is from genome assembly GCA_037157565.1 of Thalassia testudinum. Lineage (NCBI taxonomy): Eukaryota > Viridiplantae > Streptophyta > Magnoliopsida > Alismatales > Hydrocharitaceae > Thalassia > Thalassia testudinum. The sequence continues at coordinate 201,293,651 of JAZHRO010000031.1, forward strand.
ATATATCATATTTGATTCCATCTCTTTCTTGTGATTGCTTGTCTTTCTATTTCAAAAGCAAAACAAAAATAACAAAACCACAAAACACCAAAAAGAGACAAATTGAAGGATAGTTTTCATACAAAGTAAAACGTCGCCTCCTTATGTTCAACCTGGGACTCCCATGGAGTTTCGGTATAAATTGTATTTAATTATCCATTTTGCAACTACGACGACATGTTACTCTTATCCCTGATTTCAAACGTGCGAAGCACATACCTCATTTTGGTGTTGTTGCCGAGGAATTACCTTCTAGGAGCCAAGATCCTGGGGAGATTGGGAGAAAGGAGGAGGAGATTAAAGAAGGCAATAAGGCCCAGGGACCAAAAATTGAAGATGCTATCCACATCTCATTCCTTGAAGCCTTACTGAAAACCAAGAAGAAGAAGACCTTAGATAGCAACGAGGAGCTCTTGAATTTATTCACGAGTATAGAGATCAACATTTCGCTCCTTGAAGCTATTAATCACATCCCGGCTTATGCTAAATTTTTGAAAGAACAGTGTACCCAAAAGCGTTAGTCGAGAGAACCCACTCAGAGGAAGATGATTCTCTATGGGCAGGTAAGTTCTGTTATCCTGCATCACCTTCCTCTAAAGAAGAAAGATCTAGGTGCCCCATTGATCTCATGTGTTATTGGAGAATATACTTTTGATAGGGCATTATTGGATTTAGGTTCATCCATCAACCTAATCCCGACTTCTCTTTATTAGAGGTTTGGGTTGGGTGAACTCAAGCCAACCTCAGTAACGCTAAAATTAGCAGACCGATCGGTCACCACACCAAGAGGCGTTATTGAGGATGTAATTGTCAAGGTCAAGGATTTCTATTTTCCTTTAGATCTCCTCATCCTTATCATGGATGTACCTAATGATTTGAGGACACGGCCATCATTCTGGGGCATCTGCTCCTAGCTACCGCCAAGGCCAACATAAATTGTGAAAGTGGTAGTATGGAGATCACCTTTGGTGATAAGAAGCTAACTCTGGATATTTTCAAGGCGATAAGAGGATTTGAGGATTGTGGATTCATTGAGGAGCTCGAGGATCAAGATCTTGAGACTTGTATGTCAATCACTGCACTCGAGGACTCCACCAGCTTTAGCGAATCCAACCCACAACCCTCTGTGGTAGACCTACCACAACCTAAAGAGGCTATTGATTTTGTTCATTCCCAGCCTCTTCCACTGGATCGTCTTGATGAATCTTCATCAACATCCTCCCTACCTTCTATAATGAACCCACCTTAGCTTGAACTAAAGCCATTGCCTAAAAATCTGAAATATGAGTTCTTAGGACCTGAGAACATGCTCCCTGTGATTATTAGTGCTGATTTGACTAAGGAGCAAGAATCGAGGTTAATTGAGGTCCTTAAGAACAACAAGGAGGCAATTGGTTAGACCATCACGACCTTAGGAGGATCAAGCAATGGATCACGCCCTTCTCGCGAGATGAAAAGGAGACTAAACCCAAATATGTGAGAAGTGGTCAAGAAGGAGATAATTAGTGGCTCGATGCTAGGATTATATACCCAATCTCGAATAGTCCGTGGGTTAGCCCCGTTCAAATTATACCCAAGAAGATGGGAATAACCATTTCGACTAACGAGAAAGGGGAAACCTTCACCACTCATTCAGCTTCTGCTTGGAGAGTCAGTATTGACTATAGGAAGATGAACACAGCCACTAAAAAGGATCAGTTTCCCTTGCCATTCATCGTTCAAATCCTTGAAAGGTTAGCTGGGCAAAAATACTTTTGCTTCCTAGATGGTTATTCGAGATATAACCAAGTCCCCATCCATCTTGAGGACCAGAAAAAGACAACCCTCAGGTGTCCCTACAGAACCTTTGCATTCTGTGGAATGCCATTTGGGATTTGCAATGCACCTGTGACTTTTCAAAGGTGCATGTTGGCGATCTTTTTTGACATGGTGGGAGATTGTCTTGAGGTGTTCATGGATGATTTCTCCATTTTTGGAGATTCTTTTGAGTTTTGCCTGGCTAACCTGGAATTAATCCTTCAAACATGCATCATGACACGACTGGTCCTTAGCTAGTAAAAGAGCCACTTTATGACTCAGGAAGGAATTGTCCTGGGTCATGTGGTCTCTAGTCGGGGTATTAAGGTTGATAAAGCTAAGGTAGATGCTATCTCGAGACTTCCTCTTCCCACATCTGTAAAATAGATCCGCTCTTTCCTTGGGCTTGTGGGTTTTTACAAAAGATTCATTAAGGACTTCTTGAAGGTTGCTCTACCCTTGAGTAACCTTCTGGCCAAAGATATGTCATTCGAGTTCAATGGATCAACCTGCAAGGCATTTGATTTATTTAAAATGGTGGTCACCTGTGCCCCGGTGTTGCAACCACCAGTCTGGACAGCCCCATTTGAGATTATGGCTGACGCATCTGATTATGTCATCAAGGCTGTCTTGGGTCAGAAGATTGAGAAAAAGCCCTTTGTGATCTACTACGCTTGCAAGACTCTGGACGAGGCCCAGAGGAACTACATTATTACTGAAAAAGTATTGCTAGCTGTAGTTTTCACCTTAGAAAAGTTCAGGGCTTATATCTTAGGTTCTTGTGTCATCATCTATACCAGCCACTCGGCCTTGAAACTTCTCTTGGCCAAAAAGGATGCCAAACCCTAGCTTATTCTTTGGATTCTGCTGCTTCAAGAATTCGATCTTGAAATCAGGGATAAAGTCGGGGCGCAAAATATAGTGACGGATCACCTCTCAAGAATCCTAATTGATTTCCTCATCTATATATCCCGATCTCTGATACTTTTCTGGATGAGGGTATCCTTATAGTCTCAGGTATCCGAACCCCCTGGTTTACGGATATCGTCAATTATTTTGCCATTGGTCAAATCCCCCAGGATTAAACCAAGCAACAATGGGATAGACTTGTGTCTGAGGCCAAATATTATTTCTGGGACGGTCCCGAGCTGTACTACATCGGTGCAGACAAGATTATTCATTGATGCGTCCTAAAAATTGAGTTCCATAGCATACTTGAGTTCAGTCAAACTTCTGCGTGTGGTGGTCACTTTTCCAGGAAAAAGACGACAGCAAAAGACCTACAATCTGGATTCTATTGGCCGTCATTATTTAAGGATGCCCAGGAATTCTCAAAGTCATGCACCCGATGCCAGACACCAGGAAACATGGCTAAAAGAGATATGATGCCCCTACACCCAATATGTTTCGTGTAAATTTTTTATATTTGGGGCATCGACTTTATGGAACCCTTCCCTCCATTTGGACACCAATATATTCTGGTTGCATTTGATTATGCGTCCAAATGGATTGAGGCAATTCCCACCCTGACCAATGACCACAAGGTGGTCATCGATTTTGGGAAGAAAAATAGCTTCAGTCGATTCGAGGTTCCTCGGGTAATTACTAGTGATGGTGGCACACATTTCACTCATGCCCAGTTTCGAAATTTACTGGGGAAATACGAGGTGAATCATAGGATTTCCACACCTTACCACCCTCAGACGAACAGACAGGCCGAGGTCTCCATTCGGGAGATCAAAAACATTTTGCAGAAAACCATTAGGCCTGATAGGAATGATTGGACCCAAAATCTAGATAATGCTGTTTGAGCCTATCGTACGGTGTACAAAACGCCTATCAGTATGTCTCTATTCCATTTTGTGTTTGGTAAGGCGTGTCACTTACCCGTAGAACTTGAACACCAAGCATTTTGGGCCATCAAGAAATGTAATTTCGACCTAGAGTTGGCTGGGAAAACTAGGAAACTACAACTATCCGAGTTGGAGGAGCTTCAAAAGGATACTTATGAAAATGCCAGAATCTATAAGGCAATGACTAAAGCTCTCCATGACTAGATGATTTAACGTAAGAGCTTTGAGCCAAACCAGAAGGTCTGGCTTTTCGATTCTCGATTGAAGCCTTTCCCTAAAAAACTCAAGTCTAAGTGGCACAACCCATTTGTCATTGAGCAGATTTTCCCTAACGGGGCCGTCAAAATCTCTAATCTAAAGACAAGTAATAACTTCAAGGTCAACGGACAGCGTCTCAAACCCTTTGTCGACCATGTGCTCCCTGAACCCGTCTCGGGCAAGGCTGCTCTTACTTTGCCTTAACCACCGTGGGCCGATCATCGCCTAGCTAAAGGCATTAAGCTCAGCACATGTGAAGACTATTCTGAGCTAACGTGAATCTCATGGAAACCAGGTGCTATTCTTCCACTTCTACTCTTCTGCATGCTTTCATTTTTAACAATGACATTGCATTAGCTAAGTATGGGGGGTGGATATTTCTTATGAATCTATTTGTCAACCGTAATAGAAATTTCCTATTTTTCATCTTAAAATAAAAATGGAGAATTAGGAGATGAAAACTTAGGCATTAGGAGTTGCAAACTTTAGGAATTGATACTTTGGGACCTGAATACTTAGACTCTTCAGGTCTTCGGGCTTAATCACCCGGGGTGACCACTTGAAGGTAGACTTAGTCTCGAGTCCTCGCCAATTCAAATTCATTTTAATTTAGTAAATAAAATGGGATAATAAATATGCGACTTATCAACCCGCCCTCTGATTTAGGGGGACTTTAAGCCTAAGCATCTACACACTTTTTTGCACTGACTCACTTTTCAACAGTTTCTTCAGAAATTGGGTAGCTAATGAACTATCTAGGGTGGTATGGCTGGCAAGTTGTCGGTGGTAATAGCTCATCGGCCGGTTATCTAGAGCCCAACCATAAGACCATTTTCGTCGTATTACCTTTAGGTAAATCTTAGAACAGGGAAGCCACCTACATAAAAAAAAAAGAAAAGAAAAAGGAGAAAATAAAAAAAGAAAAAAAACAAAACCACACCTCACTGCACGAGCATGGCCGACAAGTTGTCGTGGTAACAGCCATTTGGCTGGTTGTCCAAAGCCCAGCTCACAAAAATTCACAATAATTCCCAAAACACTTAGGGAAGAATCGGGGAAGTAGACTAAACCATGGAGATATACATTGGGTTCATCCTTTTGTTGACCCCATAAATAAAAGATGTAGGGAGAAAGCTACCATCTGAAATGATAAACCTCTCAGCATGGTCACCTAGGGTTGTAGAAACCTGAAGTCCATTTTAATGGCCGCCTAGTGAGTCTTTCACTCTTTTCACCAGATGCTTAGCACTTAGAGTACTTTTCGACTCTTGGGCAAGTTGGGTAGCTGTAAAAATTTATCCCGACACTCTCAAACTCCAAAAAGTCCAAAAAGAATAAGAAAACAAGAGAAAAACAAAAAAAACTATATCTTCCCTTTTCAAATAAGGCGAGGGCTTGGATGGTCTGCATTCTAGTAAACACCTAGGCACTATTGAGTTTTTGTAATTAGGTCATGGGGTTGAGATTTTCTAAAGCAATCGATGAATTTTGCCTAAATGATCGAATCCTAATTCTACTTTTATAAATATCATTTAGGGTAATTTTGCTAGGGACTAGCAACAAAGTAAGCATGGGGGTCTAATAAACACACATAAATTCATCGTAAAATGCTTATTTATGATAGTTCCTAGGCCTAGCATTGCATATCATGATATAAATATTGCATAAACATCCATTGCATTGCATTTAGGATAGTTGTATATTGTGTACACTAATTCTGTCATTTTTCATGGCTAGGAGGTAGTGCAACATTTTTACGGGTTTTGAATGAAGAATCTGACTGTATGGATGGATTCGGAGCATCGTTCGTAGTCCGTCAACGCAAGAATCACCCCGATCTGAGCTCTATAGCACCCTCTACAAGAAGAAGTCCAATGGCCTTGATGGCACCATGTGGCACCATCCAGGCAGCCCTACCCAAGCCATCGAACAGCTAGCATCACCCTGTAAACAAGCAAAGGCACTCCCCCTGAGTGAATAGTTAAGACGACAGGTAGTCGTAGCGGACGTCTGAAGACGAAGTCGCACGAAGCGCGATTCAAACTCAATGAAGTGCGCACTCTGCTCTCGGACGTGCAATCTCACATCCGATGGTAGTGGGTGCGTAGCCACAAATCCAAAGTGTGACATACCATCGCCCTCAGCATAGTGGGTGGAGTTGTTTTCCTCATCCACGGGCACACGTTCGAAACTCGGATGTGGCACTCAATTCAGCAAAAAGTGGGCACAATTTGATTGTGCCCGTTGGATGCCATCCAGCCGCAGAGGCAACACCATGTGGCACCACTCGATGGGTGCGGATGCAGCATGCGGCCGCCGACGTACCTTGAGAACGTGCCATCCGACATGCAAACAAGAGGCACGATCTCTGTGCCATCTCAGCCATTCATTTTTTAATCCAACGGACACGGTGCATCCAACCTCGACGATAGTAGGCGAGCACAGGCTATGGGAGCAGGATCTGCAGCGACAGAAAAGCGGGCCTTTAGTGACACTTGCAGTTGTCACTAAATGGCCTGCGCAGTGTGTGCGCCAGCCATGGCATTAAAGAGGCGTGGATCTTTTGGTGACAACTGGAGTGGCCTTTAGTGATTCTTGTAGCTATCGTTGAATGCCTGTGCACGGGTTGCTCTTGTTCCCATCCACTATATAAAGGCCTACACACCCCCTTACCAAACCATCTCTACCTACTGTACTCCCACCTACTTCTAAGCTCTAGCAAGCCTACCAATGCTCCATTACAGCTTACTCACAAGCTCCCAAGGCCCCTATTAGTGCAGCGAACCTATGCCTCACCAAATATTCCTCCATCTTCCCATCCCCATTCAAAGGTCGCTTGGGAGCTGTCCTCCCGCTTCCATTCGAGTAGTAGATCATCTCCATCTCCTTACCTTCATTCCAGAGCCACACTGAAGCTTTCCTCTACCTGACATCCTCTTGCATCTCACCTCTGTCATCCTGCTCCTTACCTCCTTTGTCCAAGCTTCCGCCAGGTGCCATCGTCTCGCCAAATAGCCGATTCGAGAGATTCCTTCTCACCTCCCTCTCTTTATATGCTTTCGTAGATTATTGTAAAAGACATTCATGCAATATATCATATTTGATTCCATCTCTCTCTTATGATTGCTTGTCTTTCTATTTCAAAATCAAAAAAAATACAAAACCACAAAACACCAAAAAGAAACAAATCAAAGCGTAATTTTCATACAAAGTAAAATGTCGCCTCCCTGTGTTCAACCTGGGACTCCCTTGGAGTTTTGGTAAAAATTGTATTTGATTACGCACTTTGCGACTATGACGGTGGGTTACTCTTAGCCCCGATTTCAATCATGCAAAGCACTACATCATTTTGGCATTGTTGCCAGGGAATTACCTTCTAGAAGCCAAAACCCTACGGAGATTAAGAGAAAGGAGGAGGAGATTAAAGAAGACAATATGGCCCATGGATAGGAAATTGAAGATGCTTCCCACAACCTGTTCCCTGAAGCCTTATTGAAAACCAAGAAGAAGAAGACCTAGATAGCAACGAGGAGCTCCTGAATTTACTCAAGAGAATAGAGATCAACGTTCCGCTCCTCGACGCTATTAAGCACATCTCCACTTATGCTAAATTTTTGAAAGAATTGTGTACCAAAAAGCATAACCTGAGAGAACCCACTCTGAGGAAGGTGATTCTCTTTGAGCTAGCAAGTTTTGTTATCTGCATCACCTTCCTCAAAAGAAGAAAGATCCAGGTGCCCCTTGATCTCATGTGTTATTAGGGAATGCACTTTTAATATGGCATTATTGGATTTAGGTGCATCCATCAACCTAATCCTGACTTCTCTTTATGAGAGGTTTGGGTTGGGTGAACTCAGGCCAACCTCAGTAATGCTACAATTAGTAGACCAATCATTCACCACACTGAGAGGCGTTATTGAGGATGTAATTGTCAAGGTCAACGATTTCTACTTTCTTGTAGATTTCCTCATCCTTGACATGGATGTACCTAACGATTTAAGGAACACGGCCATTATTCTGGGGCATCTATTCCTAGCTACCACCAAGGCAAACATAAACTGTGAAAGCGATAGTATGGAGATCACCATTGGGGATAAGAATCTTACTTTGGATATTTTCAAGGCGATAAGAGGATTTGAGGATTGTGGATTCATTGAGGAGCTTGAGGATCAGGATCTTGAGACTTGTATGACAATCAGTGCACTTGAGGACTTCGCCAGCTTTAGCGAATCCAACCTACAACCCTCCGTGGTAGACCTACCACAACCTAAAGAGGCTATTGATTTTGTTCATTCCCATCCTCTTCCACTGGATCGTCCTGATGAATCTTCATTAGCTTCCTCCCTACCTTCTATATTGAGCCTACCTCATCTTGAACAGAAGCCATTGGCTAAAAATTTGAAATATGAGATCTTAGGACCTGAAAACATGCTCCCAAAGATTGTTAGTGTTGATTTGACTAAAGAAAAACAATCGAGGTTAATTAAGGTCCTTAAGAACAATAAAGAGGTAATTGGTTGGACCATCCACGACCTTAGGTGGAATGAGCCATTGTATTGTAATCATCGTATTTTCATGGAAGATGGATCACGCCCTTCTCGCAAGATGCTAAGGAGACCAAACCCAAATATGTGAGAAGTGGTCAAGAAAGAGATAATTAATTGGCTCGATGCTTGGATTATATACCCAATCTCAGATAGTCTGTGGGTTAGCCTCGTTCAGATTGCACCCAAGAAGACGGGAATAACCATTTCGACAAACGAGAAAGGGGAAACCTTCACCACTCGTTCAGCTTCTGCTTGGAGAATCTGTATTGACTATAAGAAGCTGAACACAACCACTAAAAAGGATCACTTTCCCTTTCCATTCATCGATCAAATCCTTGAAAGGTTAGCTGGGCAAAAATATTTTTGCTTCCTAGACAGTTATTCGAGATATAACCAAGTCGCTATCCATCCCGAAGACCAGGAAAAGACAACCTTCACGTGCCCCTACAAAACCTTTACATTCTGTAAAATGCCATTCTAGATTTGCAATGCACCTACGACTTTTCAAAGGTGCATGCTAGCCATCTTTTCTGACGTGGTCGGAGATTCTCTTGAGGTGTTCAAGGATGATTTCTCCATTTTCGGAGATTCTTTTGAGTCCTACTTGGCTAACCTAGAATTGATCCTTCAGAGATGCATCATGACACGGCTGGTCCTTAGCTGGGAAAAGAGCCACTTTATGACTCAGAAAGGCATTGTCCTGGGTCATGTGGTCGCTAGTTAGGGTATTGAGGTTGATAAAGTCAAGGTAGATGCTATCTCGAGACTTCCTCCACCCACATCCGTAAAACAGATCCGCACTTTCCTTAGGCATGTGGGTTTTTACAAAAGATTCATTAAGGACTTCTCGAAAGTTGCTCGGCCCTTGAGTAACCTTCTAGCCAAAGATACGCCGTTCGAGTTCAATGAATGATGTCGCATGGCATTTGATTTATTAAAAATGATAGTCACTTGTGCCCCAGTGTTGCATCCACCAGTCTGGACAGGCCCATTTGAGATTATGGCTGACGCATCTGATTATGCCATCGGGCTATCTTGGCTCAGAAGATTGAGAAAAAGCCCTCTGTAATCTACTATGCTAGCAAGACTCTGGACGAGGCCTAGAGGAACAACACTGTTACTGAAAAAGAATTGCTAGCAGTAGTTTTCACCTTAGAAAAATTCAGGGATTATCTGTTAGGTTCTCATGTCATCATTTATACTGATCACTTGGCCTTGAAACATCTCTTGGCCAAAAACGATGCCAAACCCCAGCTTATTCGCTGGATTCTGCTGCTTCAAGAATTCGATCATGAAATCAGGGATAAAGCCGAGGCAAAAAATGTAGTGGCGAATCACCTCTAGAGAATCCCAGTTGATTCTCCTCATTCGGATATGCTGATCTCTGGTGCTTTTCCGGATGAGACTATCCTTACAGTCTCGGGTATCCGAACCCCCTAGTTTGTTGATATCGTCAATTATCTGGCTGTTGGTCAAATCACCCTGGATTGGACCAAACAACAATGGGATAGACTTGTGTCTGAGTCCAAATATTATTTTTGGGACGATCCCAAGCTGTACCGCATCGGCGTAGACCTGATTATTCATCGATGCATCCTGGAAATTGAGTTCCATGGTAAACTTGAGTTCTGGCACACATGTGCATGTGGTGGACACTTTTTCGGGAAAAAGATGACGTCATAAATCTTGCAATCTAGATTCTATTGGCCGTCATTATTTAAGGATGCCCAGAAATTCTCAAAGTCATGCACCTTGATTAGACAATATTTGTGGGCTATTTGAATATTTAAGTGTCTCGACATTAAGTTAATTTTAACATTTAAATAGCATACATTAGGTTGTAATTAAATTAATTTATATTTTTAGCTTAAGTGCATAATTCATGTGTGGCATCCATATCTAAATGCATTTAGAATTAACTTAGAATTGCATTCATTTAATTAATTAACCAATTAGATGCATTGCATGCATTATTTTAAGTTAACATAGAAGTTAAAGGTTTGTGTATAAATAACCATAATATTTTATTATTATTTTATTCTTCATTTATGAGTAACGGCTGCATTTCTTCCTCCAGCTGCCGCATTGAAGATCCTAGTCAAGGACGAGCACCAGAAGTGGATCTCGTCTCCTCGACTGGGATAAGGAAAAGATGGAGGCTACCATGCTCCTAGAGACACTGCCCCACTCCACCACTGTGCACTCCACTCCACCACTGTGGTCTCCACGATCGAGCCTCGCCACACCGTGGGCTGGCAGAGTGACAGGCCATCGCGCCAAGTCGGCAAGCTCGGCCACTTACCGTTAGCGTGTGCCTCATCGGCCATGCAAAGAATAACTTTCCTCTTTCACTTTATTCTCTCTTTTCTTTTCTTTTGCATGATACTATTCATCATCACCTTGGTTACTCTGTTTGCAGGCCTTAATGAAACCCCCACCACCATCACCGCTGACCACCTTCACGCCAAAGCGACCAACAACAACCGGCCTCTCTTCTAGACCATGCCACATCCCCACACACAGTAGCAGCCACGCTCCTCTGGCTACATACTGTGCCTCACCACGCATGTAGGAGGTGCCTAGCGACTATTTTCGAGCACCTCTCGGCCAGATCCAGTAGCACCAGTGCTGCCCACTAGCGTGCTTTCGTGCACTTGACAGCAAAGTGCCATCGCCTTCTATGCTCCTTCAGCGCAACCCAGCTACTGTACGCCCCTCTCCATGTGCCTCACCTCCTACAGCACAGACCACGCACCGACACGGCTTCCAGTTGCACACATAGAGCGCACACTACTCCAGCCGCACCGCCAGCGAGCAGTGTGCATCCTCCAGCACCCTTCAGCAGCTCCATTCCCGCGCACAAGAGCAACAGTGATAGCCGCCGCTGCCGCTTCTCTGCTTCATCTAGCCAGCCTAGGCCATCTTGCGATGCATCACCACTACCACCGCGAAGGCATTGCTCCTGCTGACCTTTTCTCAGAGTAGCTTCTCGAATGAGCCTCTCTCCCGTGCACGAGGAGGAGAGAGGTATAATCCCCTGTTTTTGTGTGAATTTCTATTTACGAAAATTGCCATTGTCAACATTCATTTTTTTTATTTCTTAGATTAATTAAATTCTGGTGGATTTACGGCTTTATGCTTATTCTTCTAGAGAATTGTTAAGCGTTATTGATTCATCTCTAAATGCATTACATTTAATTTTGAATTACATTTTAGTATGCATTCAAGTGAAAAGTACATGGCACACCCTTGCACATGGATAATTTTCTTACGTGAAAAATACGTCAATAACCCTTGACTTCTCCATAAATTTAAGGTTTACATTCAGAGCGACATGCATTGTTTGATTTGACGAGTATTTCAACGAACTCGATTTCTACCTAATTGTGAGTTTAAATAGGTCATTGCCTCCCAGTGACACGGCCCACTCTCCTGTGTGTTGTTTAATTTTAATTCTAATTATTTTGTTAAGCAATTTTCCACCACTTTGATACTAAAATGATAAATCATCTTAATCATATTATTCGAAAGCGGAAAATTGACTCGTCAAATGGCACCGTTGCGGGGGAGGCAACAGGCTTAATTAAATCGCATTCATTCATTCGTTCACATTGATTTAAATTTTGAATCACATTTAAGTATGGATTTTTTTTTCTGGTGCGAGTAACAATCTACGACACACATTCTACAACTCACCATCACACCAACAATCGTGAGAGGCGACCCTTGACGTCGCCAGAGGGGAAATTGTTCGAGCCACCTTGCAAGGAACCAGATTGCTAGGAGAAGAAGGACGAGGATGTGACGATTGTCTCTGCACATTTAGTCACTGATTTGATTAGAGTATGATTAAGACTTTAGACTTAATTTTTCTTGCACATTTTGGTTTAGGACCCTTGTTCTGGGGTGCATTTTAGGGTTTTGTTCCCCAACTTTCTTTTAGGTCCCTACGTAGGTAATTTTTGGGAGTTTGTTCTATTTTCTTTAGATCTAGGTTTTCTTTGTGGGTTGTTTATCCTTAATTTGTTTGTGCATAAGTAGCTAAAAAAAGAAAAAACATGAGTTACTTGCTAGAAGCTACCTGCCCTTAGGTCATTTAGGATTGAATGAGCAACATCTAGATCTAACTTCCTGTCTTGCATATTGCATGAAGAATGTTGGAATTAGGTATGCACTTCTAACTTTGCATTTCTACCTGTCATGCAAATGCATTTGGATTAATTTTTAGACCACATAAACTGTCTTGAAGCGATTTAATAAAGTGGTCACATTTAATTTTTGAAAAAGGACTAATTAAAGGAGGGACATTTAAAAATCAAGGACTTGATTTTCAAACATGGCGTGAAATTCAAAATTCAAAATCTTTTGCAGTGTATGCACACTTACATTTCTTGCACCAAGGCACGCTTTTAGACACTCCTCAGGTTTGGAACCGCTAGGACTAGAGACTTCTATTACTGAGGTCTAAAGTGACCCAAACTTTAGCTGAGAGGTGAAGTTACCTCCAAACCTTGCAGATTGAGGGTAGTTAAGAAGCATCGTTAAAGTAAAGCTTCAAAGGAAGGGTTTAACCCTACTTGCATCCTTCTTTGCCTTGTTTGGTGGTGGCTAAACTTTTTGGGCATTAAAGAGGATCACCTAAGTCCTAGTTAGGTCTTCTTAGGCAATTCGTAGGTCGACAATAAGCACGTAAATTGATTGAACAAATTGTATTGTCACCTACAATCTGACTTAAAATCAAAAGCCTAAATTGGGAAAAACCTAAAAAGTCCTTTTTGAATTGTGTTTTGCTTGGAGAATTCTGATTGAGGTGTGAGTTAGAATGGACCACATTGACTTTCATCCTTTCACATCTTGCCCACACCCTTACCCCCACTCTACACTCTTCGATCCCATATGCCGAGATGGTCCATCCTTTGATGGACATAATATAATCATTGGGATCCTTTTTACTCCAATTATAGGAGTATTGGCCTGGTTAAGCCCCAAATCAGTGAGCAGAACCTAGGAGCGAGATTTGCCTTGCCTAATATCCCACACACCATAGAAATACCCAACCCACCCTCCTTGAATGATTATAATGCTTGGATAGAAACTACTAGGTACTTTACCCCTGAGCTTGGCTTCTCTCCTGATAGTAATGATGATTTCTTCTCCTTGAGGATGGAAATTCAGAAAATGCAAGATGAAGTGATTGAATTGTTAGGAGAATCTTCGAGAGTAGGCCAACAAGAGAAAGAAGACATTAGCAATCCAACCTATCCCATTGAGGATGACATGCACCCCTCTACGCTAGATGCATCCCTCGTAGGAGGGCCACACCCTAAGTTGGAGGGAAATTTTGGGGATTATGTAAGGGAGAATAGCTACTTTTCGAGGATTGGTTTTGAAACCTCCCCACTAAATGACACTTCCTTGAGAGGTCCACTCCTTAAATGGGAGGAGGATATGTATGAAAGTAGCTATACATGGGATGAAGAAAGGTGGCAACTCAAGGAAGATGATGATGAGGTTGAGTATCCCCCTGAATTATATTGGAGTCGAAAGAAGGGAATGATGATACCATTGGAAGACCTCAACCCAGATGATAGTATTTTCGTCGCATTTGATGAAGTGGGTCGAAGTCAAGTTGTTAATCCCGCCCTCCCTTCTGATCATGAGATGGAACTCAAATCCACCCTTAGGGAACCTAACCATGAAGAAATTCACCTATCTGAGGAGTCCAATGTTACCAGTGTAAACCATGTACCCCAGATAGAGTGCCTTAGGGGATCTACTGAGATTTTAGGTGATTCTAGACCTTGAGTGTATGATGAATCGTATGATGAGGAGAAGGATGAATTATATGAGGAACCTACATTCAAGATTTGGAGTGACACTAAGGGTGATTATGTCTTATTTGAAGAATTGGCCCCCGAGGATGTAACAAAGTTGACCAAATTAGCTTTCCTTAGCACATCCATTGATGATATCTCTCCTCATGATGAAATAATGGAAAACATGGAAGAAACTTCTGATGTAGATTCACATATAGACTTCGGGGAGGATTTGAGTAAAGGACAAGAACCTGGCAATGACATTGATAGGATAATCCCTAGATTTGTTGCTTCCAACCTGCCTTCATTTGAGTCGAAGTCATCCTCTGATTCGCCTATGTCTGAAGGAGAAATGTTCACTCCATACGTTGAAATGATCATTGATGAAATGCAAGCAGATACTTCTGATAGTGCAAGGAATGCTAGGGATGCAATTGAGGAATTGGGAAGATTGTTAGGGATGGACACCGAGCCAACTAAACCCAACTAAGATCTTATGACCATCCTGCAACCTTGAAACTTGGATACCCTTGACGATCCCTGGCTTAAAGACATGCTCACTACTATTTTGATCAGGGGGCTTAACAGACCAATATCTCTTGTAATGGAGTATCGGGTATGGATTGATGATTTCTTTGGTCAGTCCATTAACCTGGGGGTTTATCTCTGCACCATTTCTTCCCCATTCCTTTTGGAGGATCCTTGTCATCCTCCCCCTACCCCTTTGGAGGTTGTTATGTCAGTTTATCCTTTAGAACCTCCTCTGGTGACCTGGAATGACTTCATTCCCATCCTGGTTGGGCGAGCATTTGCTATTGGGATTCATCATCAACTCGCCAACATTCTAGGTTTCCTATTTCTAGGCCAACATTTCTTTTCTCATTTTTAGGGCCTATTTCTGTGATCCTTGAACCTAATTTACAGGTTCGTTGGCTACTCGACTGATAACAAAACAACAGCAGCCCAACTCTGACCCAGGTAATATCCTTTTATGCAATGAGGACATTGCAGATTTTAGGCATGGGAGGGTGTACTTGGGGATATACATAGCATTTATACATAGTTCATTCATGCATTTAGTTAAAGCATTCTGCATTGCATACATTTGCATTGAAAAAGAAAAAAAAACATTTTGCATTGAGCTTAACTAGCTGGGCCCGACGTTCTTAAACAGACCAGAGCTTTAGGTTAGACTAAGTTGACTCTAGGTGTTTGAATTTATAAACTAAGTTGAGATACTAGCTTTATACCTTTAGGGTCCTTTGTGGACTTAAAAACTTAAGTAGGAGTTAAGTTGCAGACCATTCCTCAAAAGGTTGAGGAAGGAAAGCTAGGGTTTAACTAAAAGGTTGGGTAGTACCTGATGTCTTTTTCTTCATTTCGGTTTGCGGGTTCTCGTAACCTAAGAATCCACATTTCACACACACTTGGTCTTATGTAAATAATGATTACCTTAATTCCTTTCTTAAAAAAAGAAAAATTTGGTTCTCTTAGTCTTGACTTAGGAGAAGTTTGAAAACACAATTTGATTGGAAGAGTTCCTACCGTAGGAGAGGTGGAGTATGTACTCACCTTGAGGATGCGATGATAACATGTCACCACCTTGGCTTTTGTCTCTTAGGATGACCATCCTACTGGGTGCATGTAAGTGCATTGTGCGGTTCAGGTACCATGGGCAGCCCTATCTCAAAGTGTCGATTGCCACAGGCCTGAAGTCTCTTAAGAAATCCATGGGCGATACTATCTCGAAGTGTCAATTGTCAGGAGTTCTTGGGGTCGCAATGGGCGGTGCTATCTCGAAGCATCAAAAGCTAGGCACCCTTCGAGGTATGGTGATGGGGGTAATTGATTCGACACAGACCGTGCTGATAGTTGATCCAAGGTTAGACTTAGAGGAATCAGACAAAAAAATATATATTAAAAAAAATACTTTTTTCTCTCTAGTTTGCCAATCATACCAACCTCAAATAACTCAAGCCAATGCACATGCATGGATGCTTTAATCTCAGGGATCAACAAACCCTAGGGTAGAGTTAGAAATCGAGGAAACCTGTGCCTGCAACTCGTCTTTATCCGACCTACTCTATCACTTAGCAACTACTTGGGAACATTAGGTCTAAAGTCTGAACATAACATGTTTCTGAAGGAAGACCGATTGGGTTGGCTAGTCCACTTGGATTACTAGGTTATTGCTTAGATATGCTAGGGACTAGCAAAAACTAGGAATGGGGCCATTTGATTAGCCCATATTTGTGGGCTATTTAAGTATTTAAGTGCCTCGATATTAAGTTAATTTTAACATTTAAATAGCATACATTAGGATGTAATTAAATTAATTCATATTTTTAGCTTAAGTACATAATTCATGTGTGGCATCAGTATCTAAATGCATTTAGAATTAACGTAGAATTGCATTCATTTAATTAGCTAACCAATTAGGTGCATTGCATGCATTATTTTAAGTTAACATAAAAGTTAAGTGTTTGTGTATAAATAACCATAATATTTTATTATTATTTTATTCTTCTTCTTTTATGAGTAACGGCTGCATTTCTTCCTCCAGCTACCGCATTGAAGATCCTAGTCAAGGAGGAGCACCAGAAGTGGATCTGGTCTCCTCGATTGGGATAAGGAAAAGATGGAGGCTGCCATGCTCCTGGAGACACCGCCCCACTCCACCACTATGCATTCCACTCCACCACTGTGGTCTCCATGGCTTAGCCTCGCTACACCATGGGTTGGCGAAGTGACAGGCCACCGCACCATGCCGGCGAGCTCAACCACTTACTGTAAGCGTGTGCCTCATCAGCCACGTAATGAACTCCTTTCTTCTTTCTCTTTATTCTCTCATTTCTTTTCTTTTCCATGATACTATTCATCATCACCTTTGTTACTCTATTTGCAGGCCTCAACGAACCCCCCACCACCATCACCACAGACCACCTTCACGCCAAAGTGGCCAGCAACAGCCGGCCTCTCTTCTAGACTACGCCACATCCCCACACGCAGTAGTAGCCATGCTCCTCTGGCTACATACCTTGCCACACCGTGCGTGCAAGCGGTGCCCAGCCACTATTTTTGAGTGCCTCTTAGCCAGATCTAGAAGCACCTGCACCTACCTACCAGTGCGGCCCTCTAGCATACTCTCGTGCACTCAACAGCAAAGCGCCATCGCCTTCCATGCTCCACCAGTGCAACCTAGCTGCTGCATGACCCACTCCACATGCCTCACCTCCTGTAGCACGCACCACGCACCCACATGCCTTCTAGCCACGTGCGTAGGGAGTGCGCTACTCCATCCTCACTACCTGCATAGAGCATGCATCCTCCAGCGCCCTTCAGCAACTCCATTCCTGGACATAAGTGCGTAGCGACTGTCACCACCACTACTTCTCTCTTTCGTCCAGTCGGCCAAGTCCATCTCGCGATGCACCGCCGCCACTACCGTGAAGGCCTCTCTCCAGCCGACCTTTTCTTAGAGTAGCTCCTCGAATGAGCCTCTCTCCCATGTGCGAGGAGAAGAGAGGTATAATACCCTATTTTTGTGTGAATTTTTACTTACAGAAATTGCCATTGTTAGCATTCATTTTTTTGATTTCTTATATTAATTAAATTGTGGTTAATTTATGACTTTATGCTTATTCTTCTAGAGAATTGTTAAGCTTTATTGATTCATCTCTATGTGCATTACATTTAATTTTGAATTACATTTTAGTATGAATGCAAGTGAAAAGTACATGGCATACCCTTGCACGTGGATAATTTTCTTACATGAAAATTACGACAACAACCCTTGACTTCCCCATAAATTTAAGGTTTTCATTCATAGCGACATATGGATTGTTTGAGTTGATGAGTATTTCAACGAACTCGATTTCTACCTAATTGTGAGTTTAAATAGGTCATTGCCTCCCTGTGGACACGACCCACTCTCTTGTGAGTGGTTTAATTTTAATTCTAATTGTTTTGTTAAGTGGTTTTCCACCACTTTGATACTAAAACAACAAATCATCTTAATCTTATTATTGGAAAGAGAAAATCATCTTACCACACCTGATGCCAGACACTAGGGAACATGGCTAAGAGAGATATGATGCCCTTGAACCCAATACTTTCCATATAAATTTTTGACATTTAGGGCATTAACTTTATGGGGCCCTTCCTTCCTTCATTTGGACACCAGTATATTCTGGTCACTGTTGAATATGTGTCCAAATGAATTGAGGTAATTCCCTCCTGGACCAATGACCACAAGGTGGTCATCAATTTTGGGAAGAAAAATATCTTCAGTCAGTTCCAGGTTCCTCGAGCAATTATCACTGATGGTGGCACACATTTCACTCTTGCCCAGTTTTGGAATTTACTGGGGAAATACGGGGTGAATCATAGGATTTCCACACCTTACCACTCTTAGATGAATGGACAGGCCGAGCTCTCCAATCAGGAGATCAAAAACATTTTGCAGAATACCGTTAGGCCTGATAGGAAGGAATGGCTCCAGAAGCTAGATAATGCTATTTGCACCTACCGTACGGTGTAAAAAATGCCTATCGGTATGTCTCTGTTCCATCTGGTGTTTGGTAAGGCATGTCAGTTACTCATAGAACTTGAACACCGGGTATTTTGGGCCATTAGGAAATGCAATTTTCACCTAGAGTTGGCTGGGAAAACTAGGAAACTCCAACTATCTAAGTTGGAGGAGCTTCGAAATGATGCTTGTGAAAATGCCATAGTCTATAAGGCAAGGACCAAAGCTCTCCATGACCAAATGATTTCATGTAAGAGCTTTGAGCCGGACCAGAAGGTCTAGCTTTCTGATTCTTGATTGAAGCTTTTCCCTGGAGAACTCAAGTCTAAGTGAGACGGCCTGTTCATTATTGGGTGGATTTCGCAAATGGGCCCATTGAAATCTTTGACCCAAAGATGGGTAATATCTTCAAGGTCAACGGATAGCGTCTCAAACCTTTTGTCGACCATGTGCTCCCTGAACCCGTGTCGGACATGGTTGCTCTTACCTTGCCTTAACCATCGCGGGCGGATCATTGCCTAGCTAAAGCCATTAAACTCAGCACGTGTAAAGACTATTCTGAGCTGATTTGAATCTCATGGAAACCTGGTGCTATTCTTTCACTTCTACTCTCCTGCATGCTTTCATTTTTAACATTGACATTGCATTAGCTAAGCATGGGGGGGTGGATATTTCTTATGAATCTGTTTGTCAGCCGTAACAGTAACTTCCTATTTTTCATCTTAAAAAAAAGAAAAAGTGAGAATTAGGAGATAAAAACTTAGGCATTAGGAGTTGCAAACTTTAGGAATTGATACTTTGGGACCTGAATACTTAGACTCTTCAGGTCCTCTGGCTTAATCTGCCCTGTTGTCCACTTGAATGTGGACTTAGTCTCGAGTCCTCACCCATTCAAATTCATTTTAATTTGGTAAATAAATTGGGATGATAAGTATGCGACTTATCAACCCGCTTTCTGATTTGGGGGGACTTTAAGGCTAAGATTCTACACATGTTTTTACACTGACTCATTTTCAGCAGTTTCTTCGGAAATTGGGTAGCTAATGAACTATCTAGGGTGGTATGGCTAACAAGTTGTCGGTGGTAACAGCTCATCGACCGGCTGTCCAAAGCCCAGCCACCAGACCATTTTCATTGTACTGCCTTTAGGTAAATCTTAGATCAAAGAAGCCACCTACTTGGAAAGAAAATATATATAAATATATATATTAAGGAGAAAGTTAAAAAAAAATAAACAAAGCCACACTTCACTGCACGAGTATGGCCGGCAAGTTATCATGGGTAATAGGCCATTGGCGGGTTGTCCAGAGCCTAGATCACAAAAATGCACAATAATTCCCAAAACACTTAGGGAAGAAGCAAGGAAGTAGAATAAACTGGGGAGATATAGACTTGGTTTGCCCTTGTTTTGACCCCATAAATAAAAGTAGGGAGAAAGCTACCATTTGAAGAGATAAACCTCTAGGGAAGGTCACCTAGGGTCGTAGAAACCTGAAGTTCGTTTTAATGGCCGCCTAGTGAGTCTTTCACTCTTTTTACCAGATGCTTAGCACTTAGAGTCCTTTTCAAGTCTTGGATGGGTTGGGTAGTTGTAAAAAGTTATCCCGACACTCTCAAACTCCAAAAAGTCAAAAAAAATAAGAAAAGAAGAGAAAAAATAAAAAAAATGTATCTTCCCTTTTCAAATAAGGCGAGCGCTTGGACGGTCTGCATTCTGGTGGACACCTAGGCACTGTTGAATTTTTGTAATTAGGTCCTGGGGTAGAGATTTTCTAAAGCAGTCGACGAATTTTTCCTAAATAATTGAATCCTAATTCTAATTTTATAAATGGCATTTAGGGTATTTTTACTAGGGACTAGCAAAAAGTAAGCATGGGGATATGATAAACACGCATAAATTCATCGTAAAATGCCTATTTATGTTAGTTCGAAGGCCTAACATTGCATATCATGATATAAGTATTGCATAAACATCCATTGCATTTCAATTAGGATAGTTGTATATTATGTATACTAATTCTGTCATTTTGCATGGTTAGGAGCCAGTGCGACATCTTTATAGGTTTCGGATGAAGAATCCAACTATATGGATGGATTCAGAGTGTCTATCGCAGTTCGTCAACACGAGAATTGCCCCGATCTGAGATCTATAGCACCCTCTACATGAAGAAGATGGACGGCCTCAATGGTACCATGTGGTGCCATCCAGGCCACCCTACCCAAGCCATCGAACGACCAAGATCACACCACAAACAGGCAAACGTTCTCCCCATAAGTGCGCAGTTAAGATGACCGGCAGCTGTAGTGGACGTCTGAAGGTGAAGTCACGTGAAGCGCAATTCAAACTCCGTGAAGCACGCGCTCTGCTCTCGACTGTGCAATCTCGCATCTAACGGTCATGGGTAAGTAGCCACGAAGACAAAGCGCGACACAGTACTACCCTTAGCATGGCAGGCGAAGTTCTTTTCCTCATCCACAGGCGCGCATTTGAAACTCAGATGCGGTGCTCAATTCAGTGATGAGCGGGTGCGATTTGATTGCGCCAATTGGATGTTATCTAGTGGTGGAGGCGTCACCACGTGGCACCACTAGATTGGCGTGGATGCAGCATGCGGCTGCCGACGCACCTTGAGAATGCGCCATCCCACATGCAATCAAGAGGCATGATCTCTGCACCATCTCAGCCGTTCGTTTCTGAATCCAACGGACGCGGAGCATCCAACCTTAGCGACAGCAGGCGAGTGTGAGTGGTGGGCGCAAGATCTGTTGTGATAGAAGAGTAGGCCTTTAGTGACACTTGCAGCTGTCACTAAATGGCTTGCGTAGTGCATGCACCAGCCAAGGCA
Organism: Thalassia testudinum; assembly: GCA_037157565.1. Taxonomy (NCBI): domain Eukaryota; kingdom Viridiplantae; phylum Streptophyta; class Magnoliopsida; order Alismatales; family Hydrocharitaceae; genus Thalassia; species Thalassia testudinum. The sequence continues at coordinate 201,315,335 of JAZHRO010000031.1, forward strand.
TTGAAGAGGCACGGATCTTTTGGCGATAGCTTGAGCGTCCTTTAGTGATGCTTGTAGCTGTTGCTGAATGCCTGTGTGTAGGATGCTCTTCTTCCCATTCGCTATATAAAGGCCTACACACCCCCTTACCAAACAATCTCTACCTACTCTACTCCCACCTACTCTTAACCTCTAGCAAGCCTACCAATGCTCCGTTAGAGCTTACTCTCAAGCTCCCAAGGCTCCTATTAGTGTAGCGAACCTCTGCCTCACCAAATATTCCCCCATCTACCCATCCCTATTCATAGGTCACATTGAAGCCATCCTCCCACCTCCATTTGGGTAGCATATCATCTTCGTATCCTCACCTCCATTCCGGAGCCACACTGAGGCTTTCCTCTACTCGACATCCTCCTGCATCTCACCTCAGTCGTTGTTGGGATCGTAGAACGTGTATTTGATTAGAAATGCATCGTAGTACAGTTACGAAATACGATCAACAAAAATAATTTCTAGGATAACGAGACTTGAGTCTCGATCGTTTATCTCCAGGAGGCATTTTGGAAATGCAAATTCAAATTCGATCTCGCTCACTCTACTCGTTCAAAATCACATGCCGATTTATACTAAATACGTATTGATACACGACATGCTGTTGCTAGATTATCAGAAATTGAAAGCATGCAACTTTAATCACACCAAAAGATGATAATCGGGCACATGGTGATTTTCAACATATAAATATATATAAATGTTTTCATTGAGTCATGATGGCGATTACAGCACAGGTAGTGAAATGCTTATATAAGGAAATTTAAATCTAGCTAGCAGAAAATAACTGCATACATGAATCTATTGGGGGATTATGTATGCATCATTGGGGGAGAATATGGAGCTACACTACTAAGCAGTAAGTAAAGCATTAAATCTAAGAAGAACTGTAATCTAGTCTAGCAGAACTAAGGGCATTCAGAGGTGGGCTCCGATGGCCTTTGAATGGGTGAGAAGAGAAAGAGGGGCGACCAATGGTGCTTAGGCCAGCCCTTGGAGAGAGGTTGGAGAAGTTGATCCTAGTATAGGCTTGGTGTGGAGGTGGTAGCATCATGGTGGAGCTCGTGAACATGGAGGTGGAGGTGGTGACGGCTTATGGAAGGTAGAGCTATACTCAAAGACCAAGATGGACTAAATGGCCACCCCTTAGGTCTTTCTATAGACTTAAGGGAAGCTCTCTAGACAATTATGGAATTCTCTAGAGAGGCCTATGATGGGAGCTCGTGGGAGAGTGAGAGAGAGGATGGATGATGGTTTTCAGATCCACCAAATGTTGATCTAAAAATTGAATGGCTCTCAGTTGCTAGTTCTAGCAACCAAGGCAACAACACTTGGTAGAGAGTTATAGAGAACTCTAGGTTAGGTATTTTCATGTGGATTGTGTGTGTGGGTTGAAACATAGGTCGCTAGGTTGATTAGGTTTGGTTCTTGATGGTTTAGGTCAAGGTAGTTCTCAAATTAGGGTTGTAAACCCTAATTCACTTAGGTAAAGTGCAATTAAACTTAATACAAGTTTAATTGGGTGTGTGGAAACCTAATTGTGAGTAAAATAACTCAATTAAGTTAGGTCTAGGTCAATTGGACTCTCACTGAGTCCAATTGGATAGTGTGTGTTGAGATTAAGGGTTAATTGGACTCATTAAGTCGAATTGAATATGCTGATGGAATTGACTAAGATCCAAGACCATTAGATTTAGTGAGGATGTAATTAGGTCCTTAGAGAGGTCTAGAGGTGATGTACTAGGGTTAAGGCACCTTAATTTAGGTTCTTAAGGGGTTAGAATTGGGTTTAGGGAGCTAGAGATCTAAGATCAAGGCTTGAATCTCAAAAGAGGGTCTGAAGGGCAATTTTGGACATCCAATAAAGTTATCAGACATCTTATAATGAAAAATCAGAAGTCCAGACTTATTGTTTGGACGTCCAATCAGAGTCAGGAGGGATTCTAGGTTCTGTCTTGGGTATTCTGTAGAAATTGGACGTCTAACCAAGTGTCTGGACGTCCAATAACATTACAGAAGTGGGTTTAAGGTGTGCGGGAGTTGGCTAAGGGTCCTGGACATCCTATAACTCATCTGGACGTCCAGATAGAGGCTGGAATTAGGATTTTAAGGTTTCCTAGGGTGAGGTGACCTAATCTAAGGGTGGCTAAGGCTTGGGGAGGCTTCTAGGCTGTCCTAGGGCTAGGATGGACCTAAGTTCTTCACAATTTATTGATTTATTCTTACTTAATAGAATAGCATACCTTAACTCCCTTACATTATTATCTACTGCATCTAATCTAGGTTTTTCACTCTAGCTCTACTGCAACACCAGTTATTCTTTATTCTTCAGATCCAGCTTTAGATCCAGCTTCAGATCTAGCTTTTGATCAGCTTGTTACCTGCAATTGACATAATGCACCTAATGAGTACATTATAGCATTATTTTATGCATAGCTCAAAGAAAGCAGTAAAGGTACTAGTAATGCTTATGCATGCATTAATTATCCTAACTTATGCTAAGTCCTAGCCTAATTTAGGTCAATTAAGACCTATGATTGCTGTGCAATCATTCCACCATGCCTAAATCTTACTAGTCCCTAACAAATGCGAGGCTAAATTATTCATAGAATGGTCCCTATGGGATTGATTATTTTATCAGGTGTATGCCTAGAAATTTTTCTCCTTTTTGATTTCATCCTATGCTCTAGAAATCCAGACAATCATGAAAGTGTAGCCATGTAGCTTTTGCAATGGATTCGAGTGAAAAACTAATTCACCTCTAAAGCTTGTACTTGACCCCTAGTAAAAATTCTAGCAAGATAGGTAGACTTCTTCCCTTGGGGTATTCAAGATATTCTATGAATTCCACCTAGCTTTAAGCTTAGGTAGAGAATCTTAGAGGGAAAAGATTATATATTTGGTGGCTCACTCTCGACTGGTGCTACATAGAGGTTAGTACTATAGAATCTAGATTCCCAAATTATTATGTAACTCAACTCAGAGAAAGACAAGAAAAACTATGCTATCTTTTGTTTTCTTTATATTCATTCTCTCTTTTTCTTTTTCTTTTTCTTTTTCTTTTCTTTTCTTTCTTGTTCTTTTAGCTCACAATCTCACTAGATTCACACATGTGACCTGTATTTGGTGGTCTCACTTGGCATTAACACTTTAATTGAGTTCCCATAACTCTAACACTAAGTCAGAATTCCTCAGCCAGTATTCAAGCAGTTAGAAACACAAGAAAGGTGGGTTAAGGCCATATTTGGTGGTATTGCCTCAATGTAACTGAAATAAAGACTAAATATTCACTCTTTTTTCCTTTCCTTTTTCTTCTTTTTCTAATTTTTTTCAATTTTTCTTTCTTTTCATCATTTTTTTTCTCTTTTTTTTTCTATGTAATTTTTTTTTTCTATTTTTTTTTCAACACAACACAGCTAGCACACATCCATGAACTTTATTGAGGAGGCGTTATTAGGAATTGGTGGTACTCAAGAGATATTGGGTGGCTTATTTGGTGGAAGTGCCTACTCGTGGCACTAGGAGAGACAGATAGGATGGTGTATTTCTAACCTTGACATCAATACCCTCCTATAACTGAGGATTTCGTAAAGAATGGTTATAACCATTCACTTTAGCCCTAGTTTTATGAAAACTCGCTCTCTGTGTATTTGCCTTATTTGGTGGCTCTCAAAATTTCACGCGAAAATGCATATGCAGGATCCGAGTGGGAAAACTTTGCCTAATCTTTAACTACCATTACCTAATTATCTAGGATTCCAGATTCCTTGCACTAATCTTAGAGCACCAGTACACTCTACTCTCATCTTACACTATTTGGTGGATTTTTGGAAGAAAATCTACCTGACTCCCAAAACACTGTCTAGGGGTTTAGGAGAAGAAGCATTGCTTCTTCTTGACAGACTAAAGATGTTTATCAGCCTTCACTATAAATCCATTTCAAATTCTACGTGTGTGTAGAAAATTGTACTAGATTCCAGATTACAGGAATCAACTAGAGGATAAAATCACTAATGCATTCTCTTAATAAGATGATATTATTCATGGATGCACTATGTATATATGCTATAAACAAGTAACTTCTTATATTCGTACTTCATGAAATTTCCCTTTCCATTACATTCAGCTTGACCCTAAATTTAGAACAAGAGGTGAGCGGGTGAGTCGGAAGTGGCTATTGCAGATGATTTTTAGCTCCAATGTGAGCCTTGGAGGTGGAGTCGGTTCTTTTATTTAGGGTCCTAAAGTACATTTGACATGTAGCTCTGGGGTTTTACTAAATGTTGGCGTAAAAATTTTCAGCTTTGTCGTATCTACCCCCAATGCCTAAGTTCTTGCATGTCCTCATGCATGAATATAAAAGAAAATGAATACAGTAGGGAGTAAGTGGGTAGAGATCACCTGGAATTGCTCCTGAAATTTTAACGCTTAGCACCAGCCAACCAGACAATATGCAATATGCAAGAGAAATATGCTTAAAAGAAAAATATGCTATGTATAAAAATGGTTTTGTATGGATGATGGTAGAATGTGGGATATGATATCTATAAGTGCTAAGTTTAATGCCTCTAGTTGGGCAAGAACTTACTCAGATGTCCTTGATAAGATGAATGAGTTTGTCAGCTAGAGGAGGCTCCTGGGCTGTGAACGGCTTGAGGCACTGGCCATTTACCATAGATACATGCCCAGATTTTGGGTCCCTAAGTTGGACTGCCCCATTAGGATATGGGTGAATCACAACGTATGGGCCAGTCCACTTGGACTTGAGGTTCCCTAAAAGTAGTTTCAGTCATGAATCAAACAACCAGACTTGCTAGTTGGGCATGAATGCTTTCCTTGGATGTGGTGGTCATGAAAGGCCTTGGTCTTGTCCTTGTATATCAATGCATTCTCATAGGCCTCTCGCTGAATCTCTTCTAATTCCCTAAGCAGAAGTTTCCATTCTTGACACCCCACATTGAGGTCAAGGTTACATTTTCACACCGCCCAAAAGGCATGGTGTTCCAGCTCTATAGGAAGGTGACAGGCCTTGCCATATACCATACAATATGGTGACATTCCGAGTGGGGCCTTGCACGCGATCCAATATGCCCAGAGTGCATCAACTAATCTATCGAACCAGTCCTTCCTTTCTAGTCTAACCGTCTTCTGGAGAATCAGCTTGATCTGACGGTTAGACACTTCAGCCTGCCCATTGGTCTGCAGGTGATATGGGATGGCTATACGGTGATGTACCCCGTATTTCTTTAATAATGACCTGAGGTGGGCGTGGATGAAGTGGCTTGCCCCGTCGCTACTCAGAGCATGGGTTATTCTGAAGCTCACAAAGGTGTATTCCCATACAGAAGAAATGATAGTCTTATGATCAACCCGTCTCGCTGAGATGGCCTCGACCCACTTCGAGACATAGTCAACGGCTAGTAATATGTACTTGAAGCCATGCGAGTTTGGAAAAGGGCCCATAAAATCGATATCCCAGACATCAAACACTTCTACAACAATGATGGGCTGGAGTGGCATCATGTGTCTCTTGGTCATAGAAACGACCGACTGGCATTATTTACAGTACTAGGTATATTCATGTGTGTCTCTGAAAATAGTTGGCAAGAAAAATCCTGACTGCAAAATTTTTACAGCGGTTTTTCATCCCTAGAAATGACCACCACTAGCATCGTTGTGGCAAAAAGATAACACACTGGGGATCTCAGAATTTGCGATGCATCTTCGAATAATCTGATCTGCTCCAATGCGAAAGAGCAGTAGGTCATCCCAGACGCAGAATTTGGCCTCTGCAGTAAATTCTGGTCCTTGGATAGGTTTGCGGGAATCTTGCCTGCGGGAAGATAGTTTACAAAATCCACGTACCAGGGGAACTCAACGGAGTGACTGCCAAAAGGGATTCATCCAAAAATTGGTCATGGATAGGCAGGGAATAAGGAATGTTGGCTGGGTCTAGTTTGGATAGGTGATCCACCACAACATTCTACTTTCCGGCTTTGTCACGGATTTCAATATCATATTCTTGCAATAGAAGGATGCATTTGATGAGCTGGGGTTTGGCATTGTTCTTTTCCAACAAATGTCAGAGGGCAGAGTGGAAAGTGAAGATAACTTTGGACCCTAATAAATAAGATCTGAATTTCTTTAACCCGAATACTACTACTAGCAGTTCTTTTTCGGTGACAGTATAATTGCACTGAGCCTCATTCAGCGTCTTGCTAGCATAGTATATGACAAAAGGTTGTTTCTCCCGACACTGGCCTAAAACAGCACTGACGGAAAAATCAGAAGTGTCGCACATCATCTCGAAATCAAGCAACCAGTCAGGTTGTTGGAGAATCAAAGAATCAGAGACAATGCTTCGTAAAGTCTCGAAGGCGCTGAGACACGAGGTGTCGAATTCGAATGGGGCATCGGCAATAAGGAGATTCGTCAAAGGTCGTGCAATTTTTGAGAAATCACATATAAATCTCTGATAGAAGCCAATGTGACCCAAGAATGATCTGATCTGCTTGATTGAGCTAGGTGGCAATAAGTGGGAAATAATTTCAAATTTATCTCAATTGACCTCGAGTCCAGTTTTAGAGATCTTGTGCCCTAGTACTATGCCATCCCTCACGATGAAATGGCTTTTCTCCTAGGATAGTACTAGGTTTGCCTCAATACACCGTTTCAGGATTTTGGTGAGGTTATCAAGACAAGATGCGAAATCATCTCTGAAAATGTAGAAGTCATCCATGAACACCTCCACATAGTCCCCAATCATGTCAGAGAAGATGGCCATCATACAATGCTGAAATGTTGCTGGTGCACTGCAGAGGCAAAAGGGCATTGATTGCACAACAATCATGGGTCCTAATCAACCTAAATAATGTTTAAACCTAGCTTAATTTGTGGATATTGTACTCATATCTTGCATATCATGAATTGCATTAGTCTATTTAGAATAAGATGAGATATCCTGCTATTTAATGGTTTTTATTACTATTTGCAGGAAATAAAGTAATCCAAGATGGAGATAGTGGAATAAAGCAATAAAGGAAGAAGACTGATCCAGATAAGAGGAGTGAGGAGGATAGCCTTATCCCTACCCTTAGAAACCCTAGGACAACCTTCCCAAACCCAAAACCACCTCCATTAGGACACCTTATCCTCAAAACCCAAACTTGGATAGCACTTTCCATGTTCGTATCCACCCTATCCCTCTCCCAAACACTTAGGAACCAAAACCAACCTTAGAAAACCTAAAACCCACCCTCCAGCACCTTTTCGGATGCCCAGACTTCTTGCTGGACGTTTGATTTCTACAGAATAACAATCTAGGAATTCAAAACTCATATTGACACAGAATTGGACATCCAATTTATTGTCCAGATGACCAATTTTGTAGTATAAGACATCTGACCACTATCCTGGATGTTTGATACTACTGTATGGTTCCTGATTTTGTTGTTGGAAGCCCTAGCTTGCCTATTTTGACCTAGAAACCTCACCGGACACCCTAGGAAACCTAATTAGTGACCTCCTAAGCCTAGTCCACTATCCATAGCCATACTTATCCTATCCCTAAACCAATTAAACCATCCTATACCTAATTGGGTGCATCTACAGTTGCTTGGGTGCACCTGAGCCCAATTGGATCCACCCTATTAGGGTTACCCTAGCCTAATCACATGCACACATCCAATTAGACTTGACTTAGACCTAATTAGGTTCACTCCTATCCAATTAGACTTTCCTAAGACAAATTAGGTCCACACCCACTTAATCTAGATTGACCCAACCTATTTAGCACCTAATCCTACCAAAGCCCACAACCTAGTCCTACGAAAAATACACACCTGCACACACACACACACCTTCCCATTCTACCCCTACAAAACCCATGCACACTCTCTTGGAAACCCTAAAAACTTGTGTCAAACCTAGATCCTAAAAATGTGGCATTAGCTAATTTTGGAGCCACCAAAAGTGGCAACCAAATGGGGCCTTCCATAAGGGCAAAGAGAGAGCCACGAAATTGAACCATCTCAACCACTCACTTCCTCGCAACTTGTAACCACACCTCCTCCTCTCACTATCAAGGTTGTCCTCTTCCTCCAAGGCTCCCTCCATGGATGGCTAAAGAGGAAGCTCCTCCATGGCATCTTCATGAGGGTGGGAAGAAGAAGAAGATCATAAGGATGCAACACCTTCTCCTTTCTTCTTGTGGGCATGCCCTCTTCTTCAACCATAGAGGATCCACACCCCCATTTTCTTTTCTTCAAGACTGGCATAGAGAAGACCCTCTTCAAGGTCTTCTCAAGGATGGCCATTCGTAGAGAAAGGGTGCAACACCCTCCTCTCTCCACTTAGGTGCACACACCCATCCTCCTCTTTTTAGTGGATGTCTAAGAAGGATCCTCCTTAGCCTCTCTTGGTTGATCCCTTTCTTTAGTTTAGCTTTATTTCCATGTATCCAGATTTTATAGTGACTTAATTTTTAATGCATGATACTCTTATCTAATGGTTTTATATGCATGCTATTATCTTCACGACTTACAACTTTGATGCATGCCTTTATTTCGTGTTTCAAAATAAAGATCAAAAAAACAAAAAGAAAAAAATATTAGGTTAGATTAGATTTAGGTTAGATTGGGCCAATCCAAATCTTGACTCATTTTCACGTCTCCCAAAGATGAATGACTGGGACTCAAGTTTTCAAAGGAATAAAATCCTTCAAGTTTTGATATCATAAACATTTTTCTCATGGGGATTTCGTGCCTATACTACAATTGCCGACGATTTCAAAATACACGATTTCCACGCTTGCCAAGCATCTGCTTGAAAGTGAATATTCCAAAGGGGCATGTGAATGTAGTCTTGTCTTGATCTTTTGAGCTAATCGCTACTTGATTATATCCGGAGTATCCATCCAAAAATCGAAAGAAACTGTCTCTAGCTAACCGTTCCAAGATCTGATCAATGAAAGGCAAAGGAAAGTGATCCTTCTGGGTAGCCATGTTCAGTTTCCTATAATCGATGCATACCTGCCATGATGTCGTAGTGCGGGTCGGGATGGATTCACCTTGATCATTTTTCACTATGGAGAGTCCTGCTTTCTTGGGCACTATCTGGATCGAACTCACCCATTGCCTGTCAGAGATTAGGTATACAATACCTGCATCCAACCATTTGATGATCTCATTCTTAACAACCTCTAGCATATTCTAGTTTAGCCATCTTTGAGGTTGTCTCGAAGGTTTCACCCCCTCATCTGTGTAAATGTGATGGGTGCAATATGAGGGGCGAATACTGCGAAGATCAGCAATGCTCCACCTTATAGCAGCCCTATGGTCTTGTAAAACCGAAATCAGTTGATGCTCTTGTTCTTTTGTTAAGTGAGCACTAATAATGATCGAGTATGTCTCACTTTCGCCCAAGAACACATACTTAAGTGAGTCAGGTAAGGGCTTCAATGCAATCACGGGTGGGTCAGATTTAGAAATGGGAATAGGAGGAGCAGACTCGAAGGTGGGAATCTGATGATCCGGATGAGTGTGAATTCCTACTGATTCACTACCTATAAGATAATCAATTGTGACTGCATTAACAAGAAACCCGTTAGTTGTGGTCATGTCTTCTTGTAACAGCAGGGGCGATCCAATAGTGTACAGATCAGGATAGCTAGATTCAGGGGTGCTGTGGTCAGAAACACACCCTAAACAATCGGATCCATGGGGAGATATGTGTAGTGCAGTGGTCTCAGTCCCGTGTGGATTGAGGTCCAAGAACCCTGATAGTGCAGACGAATGAGACATTTGGTCATCACAAAGGAGCCCAATGTTACCACAGTATGCCGAATCTTTGTCTTCACCATCCTCCTCTATGTGATCACAGCCAAAATTCCTTGATGCCCTAAATATGTCAAGTCGAAGTCGCTCGTTACCTAGGGTCTCTTTTGAAGTTGCCTTCTCTAGCGACCATACCATGCTTGTAAGCTTGGCTTCCATGCACAAATCCCCCTCCAAAGGTCTATTTAAGAAGCCCCAGATCCAACTGACTCCTCCAAGCTTGAGATCGACTGGGAAACCCCCTTAAATTCTTCTCTCCTTCTCCTACTGATTCGCTTATCAAGCTCCGGCAACCATCCCTGATCTCCCTCATCACCTGACCACAATACCGGTGGCAGGTTCTTCTTCCTTGGATTTGTCCGTGTCGCGCAGCACCCATCGACACCCTTGTCTCCCCTTCATCCTCGCCGATCGTCTTTCTCTGAGCACCTTCATCTTCGATGTCAGCAGTACACACCTGACGCCATCGTTGCCCTCCCTTCGTCCACTATTACCCTAGATAAGTCCCTTTCACCCTCTACTTCCTTTCCTCCTATTTATTTCCCTAAATTGACTGCTGCCACACTCCACCACCATCATCTCCCTTACCTCCGGCCACCACCTCCGGCGACACCACTCCACCACCACAGACCATCCTACACCTCGCTGACAAGTCCATCAGCATCCCCTCATTCCACTCAACATTTCCCCTCACTCATAGCACCACTCCACCCACCCAAACACACCCCCAAACACAACCACACATACGCACACAGTGTGCCCTAGGAAAGCTCGCACAGGCGTCCCCACGACATGCCAACCACTGCAGCACACTCGTCATGCCTTGGCGAAGCATCTAGAGTGATATGGCGTGACCGCAAAGCTGTTGTGGTGATTTCAGGTACAGGCATTCTCCGCCATTGGCCCAGAGCTTGAAGCAAGCTTGAAGCGAGCACCAGGTTTCGCCAGCTCCAAGTTCCTATCCCAGGTTGCGTGAAAGACGCTCGTGCACCACTCCAGGCTATCAATTGGAGTCAAAGGCCGTCGTAACTACTGCAATTGGAGGCCTTGTCCCTACCTTAGGTGCACGCGAGGAATGGTGGAAAGATAGTCCCTCCTGGGAACTGGACAAGTAGCTGTGTGTGCATAAATTGAATTCTTGCCATAGCCTTGTCACCTCCGAATTACGGGGTGAGGTCCCACTCACCCAAACCGAACCGGCCTCATCCACACTCACACCCCGCAGACCTGTCCTTGACCCAACCCAACTGCACTCCTCACCCACCATCACACATCGGTGGGCCTAGTCCTGCGTACGTACCTGACCCAATTACTTGAGAAACGTGTGGCTCTGGGAGAGTGGAACCTAAGAGAGAAAAGAGAGGAGAGTGCACATGGGTAGGGGGTAGGTTTTGCTACAGGCTGAAGAAGAGGAGAAGCGAAGCTAAAGAAGAAGGAGAAGACAAGGATGAAGAGAAGCTACGGCAGAGAAAGAAAGAGAAGAAAGAAACTCAAGGAAGAAGCTAAAGGCAAAAAGGCAGCAAGGCAAAGGAAGGAGAAGGTAGCTGGCAAAGAAAGGAAGTGAAAAGAGAAAGACAGGGATGCTAAGAAGATAGAAGCCAAAGGAAGAGGAAGAAGAAGAAGGGAGGAAAAGATAGAGAAAGCCAAAGACAAAGAGACAGAAAGAGAAGAAAGCTCACAAAGGCAAAATAAGAAGAAGAGAAAATCGAAGAGAGAATAAATCAGAAGCAGCACAGTCAAATTTTTAATTCATATTCATTAAGTTCTTGAATATTTTGTGATCTACATTGCCAATTACTCCTATATTTTTGCATTGTGATATTGATATTATTGCATATTCCTTTAATTGTGATCTTGATTTTTAAAACACCAATTTGCTCCCTGTGTTCGACCTCAGACTTCAAGTTCGAGTAATAAAATTGTATTTGTTTTGAACGCTCTTTCGGCTATATTACAACGTGATATTCTTAAAACTCGATTCAGCGCTCATTAAACAGGCGGTAACACCAACTTCACCTTGGTATGCAGATATCGTCAATTACTTGGTCACTGGAGAAACTCCTGGCTCTTGGGATGAGTAGAAAAGAAAGTGATTCATTTACCTAAGCTAGATACTTTATTTGGGAAGAGCCTGAATTATTTAGAATTGGACAAGACCAAGTATTGAGATGATGCATACCTGAAGAGGAGCAATAAAGTGTGTTGAGTTTTTTCCAAGAACTTCATTGTGGAGGATACTTTGGTGCTAAGAAAACTACTTTTAAGGGTCTCCAATCTAATTTTTGGTTGGGAAGGCATGCCATTTACCCATTGAGTTAGAACATAGAGCACTTTGGGCTATTTGAAGTGTTAACATGGATTTAGAAAAGGCTGGTAAGGCACGACTTCTGGAATTAATTGAGCTTGAGGAGCTAAGGAATGATGCTTATGACACCTCTCAAGCTTATAAAGAGAGAACTAAGGTCTTGCATGATAAGTATATCCTTAGAAAGACCTGTGAGCCAAACCAACAAGTCTGACTTTTCAATTTCAAACTTAAGCTTTTTCAAGGGAAATTACAATCTCATTGGGATGGACCTTACATAATCACTAAAGTGTTTCCGCATGGAGCTATGGAGATTAAGAGCCCTTCCTCTTCAGCAACTCCCTTTATCGTCAATGGCCAACGGTTAAAACTATACATTACTTTAGATGGCCATTTGGTTGGCGAGGTCACGCTTGAGGAGCCTTAGCTCCTGTCACTCTTTGCCTCAGATAATATCTTCCTTTAACTGTTTTGTTTCAAATGAGTACATTATTTGAACCAAGCATGGGAGAGAGGACTTGAGGCATCTGTTTATAGCATGTCTACATTTTACATTCATTCATGCATATTTCATTAAAAAAAAGAAGAAAAAAAAAGAAAAAGAAAATGAAAAAGAAGAAAAATATTTTGACCTTAACTGGCTGGGCCCTGCATTCTTAAGTAGACTAGAACTTTAGGTTAGACTAAGTTGATTCTAGCTGTCGAACTTTAGAAGCTAAGTGAGCTACTAACTTTAGACCTTTAGGGTCCTATGTGGACTTGAAAACTTAAGTAGGAGTTAAGTTGCGAACCATTCCTCAAGAGGTTGAGGAAGGAAAGTTAGGGATTGAGTTAAAGGCTAGGTAGTACCTGGAGTCTTGTTCTACCTTTTGGTTTACAGGTCCTTGTAACCTAAGCATCCACATTTCACACACACTTTGTCTTGTGTAAGTAAGTGATCACCCTAATTCATTTCTTTAAGAAAAGTTGGTTCTCTTAGTTTTGCCTTAGGAGAAGCTTGCAAACACAATTTGACTAGAAGAGTTCCTGTTGTAGGAGAGCTAGAGTATATACTCACCTTGAGGATGCAATGATAACATGTTACCTCCTCGATGCTTGTCTACTAAGATATCCACTCTACTGGGGGCATGTAAGCGCATTTTGCGGTTCAGGTACCATGGGTGGCCCTATCTCGAAGTGCCAATTGCCATTGGCCTGAATTCGCTTAGGAAATCCTTAGGCGATACTATCTCAAAGTGTTGATTGCCAGGAATTCTTGGGGTCTCTATGGGTGGTACTATTTCGAAGCATCGAAAGCCAGGCACCCTTCGAGGTACGGTGATGGGGACAATGAATCCGACACAGACCATGTTGATAGTTGATCTAAGGTTAGACTTAGAGGAATCAAACAAAAATATATATATCAAAAAAAAATCCTTTTTCCTCTCTAGGTTGGCAATCATACAAACCTCAAATAACTTAAACCAATGCACATGCACGGTTGCTTTAATCTTGGTGCTGAATAAACCCTAGGGTAGAGTTAGAAATTAGGGAAACCTATGCCTGCAACTCGTCTTTAGCTGACCTAATCTGTAACTTAGAAACTACTTGGGAACCTTAGGTCTAAAGTCTGAACTCAACATGTTTCTAAAGAAAGACCGATTGGGTTGGCTAGTCTACTTGGAGTGCTAGGTTATTGCTTGAGTTTGCTAGGGACAAGTGTTTTATGGCAAAATCAGGTTTTAAAATAATGCGTTGTAATATAGTTGAAATCGCTCAAAAACAAATAAGTTTTATTACTCGAAGTTTTAAGTCCGAGGTCGAACACAGGGAGCAAATTAGGGTTTAGAAATCAAAAGCACAACTTTTAGAAATTTAATATAATATGCAATGAAAACTAAAGTTGTAATGCAAAAATGTAAGCACAGAAGAATAAAGAAATCAATGTATGAAGACAAGCACAAAAAATGGACGTCTGATTTGTGAATCAGACATCTTAAACTTATAGGTGCTACAGTGCTTTATTTCTTCTCTTTTTCTCTTCTCTAATCTCTGTCTCTGTTCTTCTCCTATGGCTGCTTTCTTCCTTCTCCTTTCTTTCCTTTCCTCTGTTCTCGTGCCTGTGCCTTAGCCTTTACCTTCTTCTTCTTTGTCTTCTGGCAACTCCTTCCTTTCTTCTGCCTTCAACCGCTTCTCCTTCCTTCTCTTTCTTCTTCAGCCCTTCAGCTTCTTCCTCTTCAGCCTTGCCTTCTCCTTCCTTAGCTTTCTTTGGCCTCTGCCTTCTTCTTCCTTGGCTTCTTCTTCACCTCCTTTCCTACGAGAGCAAAACCTACCCCTACCCACGTGCTCTCTCTCTTCCTCTTTCTCTTTTAGGCTCACTATCCCAGAGCCGCTTTCTCAGGTAACCAGGTTGGGTACGTGCCCGGGACCAGGCCCACTAGCATGCAATGGTGGGTGAGGAGTGTAGGGCCGGGTATACAGGTCAAGCCAGGTCCACAGAGGCAAGGTTACGAACGAGGCGGTGAGAGGGTGAATGGTCAGGAGGCGATAAGGCCACTTCACTTTTTCAATTTATTCCATTGCAGCATGCCAGCATCCTCCGAGGTGGGACTATCTTCCCACCTCCCTTCGCATGCGTCTGCAGTAGGAGTCTTCGGTTGATTGCAGTGGCTACTTTGGTCTTCAGTGTCAACTGATTGCCTGGACCTGTGCGCGAGAGAAATTCACACAACCTGGGACTATGCACCTGGAGCGGGGAGACCTGGACGAGCTCCCAAGCAAGCTGCTTGCTTGCATCAATGGTGGTGGACCTTCGAACTTGCTAACATGCTGATGAACACACATAAATTCCTGATAAATTGCTTATTTTTGATAGTTCCTAGGCTTAGCATTGCATATCATGTTATAAATATTGCATAACATCCATTGCATGGCATTTAGGATAGTTGTATATTTTGTATATTAATTCCTTCATTTTATATGGCCAGGGGGCAATGCGACATCCATACGGGTTTTGGATGGAAAATCCGACCATACGGATGGATTCGGAGCGACGATCGCAGTTCGGCATCGTAGGAATCATCTCGATCTGAGTGCCATAGCACCCTCTACAAGAAGAAGAAGATGGACGGCCCAGATGGCACCATGTGGCACCATCCAAGCCGCCCAACATCTCCCAGTAGCACTGCTCAACTCCATCCGCAACCTTCAATCCTAGACGTTGGATCAAGATCCAATGGCTGGGAAGCAGTTGCACCAAGCCACTCCACACGACACAAGGGAAGGTTTGCCACAATGGTTGGAGCGCTGGTTTGCAAAGGGGGGGCACGGGTTCGAATCCCTGCTGCCCCTCCAATTCGCAATTGGCCAGGTGCATGGAGCGGCAGCGCCAGTGCAAGGCAAGCACGCATGCCAGCACATAGCAAGCGCGGACACAGCAGGGCATGTGTGGTCAGCACGCGTGATGAGCGAGGCAGCGTGGCGTGGGCGCAAGGGTGGTTGGTGTCAGCTTTCAGTGACAACTAGGCTGACCTACAGTGACGCTTACAGCCATCACTATTTCATTGCAAGCCAGCAGAGCCAGCTAAGGGCGTGAGTGGAGGAGAGCTGTCTACAACAACGTTTCCATCAATAGTCTAGAGGTTGCTAAAGGTCCTTTATCCATTTTTAGTCTCTTCTCCTCCACTATAAAAGGACCTACACCCCCTCCCTTCCAAGCCATCTCTACCTACTCTACTCCCACCTACTCCTAAGCTCTAGCAAGCCTACCAACACTCCATTAGAGCTTGTTCTCAAGCTCCCAAGGTGCCTATTTGTGTAGCGAACCTCTGCCCCACCAAATGCTCCTCCAACTTCCCATCTCCCTTCAAAGGTCACCTTAGAGCCGTCGTCCCACCTCCATTCCGGTAGTAAATCAACTCCGTCTTCTCACCTCCATTCCGGAGCTACGCCGAAGCTTTCCTCAACCCGACATCCTCCAACATCTCACCTCTGTCGTCCCGATCCTCACCTCCTTCATTTGAGCTTCTGCCAGGCACCGTCTTCTCACTGAATAGCTGATTTGGGAGATTTCCTCTCACCTCTCTCTCTTTATATGCTTTCATAGTTTCTTGTAATTGACATTGGAAGTAATATATATCATATTTGTTCCACATCTATATCTTGTGATACATTTGCTTGTTTTCTTTTATTTCAAAAATGCAAAAAAATGACAAAACCCCAAAATTCCAAAAAGAAATAAAATGAAATGCGATTTTCAAGTAAACGACGCCTCCCTGTGTTCGACTCAGGACTCCCTTGGAGTTTTGGTATAAATTTTATCTGATCAATGTGTTTTGCAACTACGATGATGGGTTACTTGTAACCCTGATTTCTAACACACGAAACATGCCCGACCATTTTTGCGCCGTTGCCGGGAAGGCAACAGAATTTACTTTATTATTTATTGCATTTCTTTGCATTTACATAGCACTAACCCTACTTGTCTTTGATCTACTATCTTGCAGGTACCCTAGCATGGAGATCCAAGTGCGGTAAATCAGAGTAAAGTGCGGGTAGGGTACTCTATAAGTGTCCCCTACCTTTCCCCCCACTAGTTCATTTCGCAACAATTATAACCAAGACATAATCTACTTAGGTGTTTGCATAAACCCTAAGATAGACTTTGTTTGTCTTGTTTGCCACCTTCACCCATCTCACCCACATCTTATATAAAAAAACAAAAACAAAAAGATATTTTCTGTCTGATGAATCAATTTACACTCTATACACCCACATTTGAGGTACATAATCGGACTTGATTTTCGTCTACTCAACCGAGCTTCCGACCTGTGGACCCGGTACATGAATTCAACACATAAAAGAGTAGAAATCATTTTAGGTTGACCACCATTTTGTGTGCCTTAATTGGTGGTGCATTTGAGCCAATTGAGTGAATTGTTTGGGCTGCACCACCGAATCTAAAAGAGGTTCATTTTCTAGCTGCCCCATAGGATTCAATAATTAGGTCAAGCCAAGCACTCCATATTTTTCTTGATTTCTAAAGGAAAATACTTGAACACATGCTTTCAACAACAAACTTGGTTTGCCTCACAAAACTTGGTTGAAAACACCTAATATTTGAATCCTAAAACTCACCTCATCATTAATAATCTTACTTGAAAACCTCTTGGTTGTGCACATTCACACGTTCTCAAACAAATCATTAAGGGCATAACCCATTAAGTGCCCATCACATTCCAGAGCACCAATTTCCCAAGCCTAACTAAAATCAGTTAGACGTTGGCCCTAAGGATTCATTCACTCGTCTGGATCAAGATTGAGATTATTCACGATTAACCTGCTTATGCTAGTTAATCTGATATCTAGCTAAGGGAGTAGCGTCAAACGACCACGGCTGGGGGGTACACTAAGAACCGGAGTTGCAAGCCAAAGGAAGAACCTTCTCCCTAGTCCCTCCTAACTGGTTGGATTGCCTGGACATAAGTAGAGTAAATTGTCCATAATATTAAGATGGATTCTGAGAATTAGTAGACGTTAGGCTACCCCATCTAAGGACAAGCTTGTATTCTTATGCTGCAGGGTTCCCTCTTTTCCCCATCCTTCCAACTTCCTTCCAGTGTACCCTAGATTGGAAGGACCTTTAGACCATTCTAGGAGGCAAAAGTTGAGCTATAGCCAAGCAGATCCCATGGCTGATCAACAACTACCTCCCTCGCCTCCGAACCAGTAGGAGCTAATTCAGAGGTAGTTGGAAGAATTGCAGCAGATGCAGCAATGGTTCCAACGGATGCATGGTCAGGGCGCTCGGCCCTTGAAGGATTTTTATGATCCTTCAAACTATGGGGAAAGTCCCGACGTCATGATTCCCACAGGAGACATTGAAATCACGCCCCAAGCCTTAAGTTTGATTAAGCATTTCCATGGGCTTGGCTCGGAGGACCCATTCTAGCACCTGGAAGATCTGACCACTTTGGTTCAGACCACCAGAGCAAGGAATGTGAACGAAGAGCAAATGATCATGAGGCTTTTTCCCCCACTCTCTCAGGGTTAAGGCTGCACATTGGTACCGGACTATAGGAAGGCCAATTGAAACTTGGGTTGCTCTTAAGTCGGCTTTCTTGAAGAAATTCTTCCCTATCGGAAGGACCAATGCCTTGTGACGGGCGATTACCACTTTCGCCCAGCAGCCGAGGGAACCATTTCAAGGTGCCTAGGAGCGATTCCAAGAACTTTTGAGGAAGTGTCCACACCACGAGGTGCTGAAATGGCAACTCATGCAGATTTTCTATCATGGGTTGATTGAGCAACTCTGTAATCACATGGATGCCTCCTGCAGAGGCAATTTTCTCAACAGGGATGCAAATAGCACAAATGACCTATTTAAGGAAATGAGCGAGAACTCAATTAATCATGCCTCCATGGATGCATTCAACCGGTCCCAACAACCTAGTTCAAGTGCTAACGAGATCCAGGATTCTCATTCATTTGACATGGAATTAATTTGTAATAAACTGGATAAAATGGACTTGGTTGCTAAGAAAATGGAAGAATGGATCTCTGGGAATTCAGGAAACACTTCTTTACCCACTCAATCCCAGAATTCAGGATTCCATTCCTCACAATCTCCCACGGGGAAGGAATTCGTGAACCAACTCGATTCAGCTCAACCTGTGAGCCAGGATTTCTCGGAACCATATGGGTTCCAAACTAGGGCCTTTGATCCCAGTTTCTCTGATCCTACCTTCTCTTCATCTTCATTTTATGAGGATGCATATGCAATGCAAGAGAATGTTAGGTCCAACCCGTATTCCAACACTTTTAACTCAGGATGGAGGAACCACCCTAACTTCTCTTGGAAAAATTAGGGGCAACAGACCCAATCTTAACCCAGCAACTATGCATCTCAAAAACCCATGGGTCAGGGTCAAGTATACACCCAGTTGCCCCCAAGATGGGTTAATCAACCATCTTGGAATGCCCAACAATCCGCGGGGCAGGCTGATTTAAATCGGCAGATGGTGGAAATGCAAGGATCCATGCTTCAGCTTATGCAACAAATGAAGGAATCCTTGGATAACTTGCAATCCGGGTTAATTGCAAGCTATTGAAGTCTCGGGTCGCTACGCTAACGTGTTTGGTTTTGAAAAACCTGTCGTCGTAGTATGAAAGCGAAGACTCATGTTCAACAAATAAAATTTATACCGGAATGGAAATCCCGGGTCGAACACAGGGAGGCGTACGTTTGATTTAAAAACACACGTTTGATTTATTTGTCATGAAGTAAATTAATTGATTAGAACTATCTAACTATTTACAATAAATAGAAGAGAGAGAGAGAATAAGAGAGAGAATAATACAAACAAAAATCAAAAGAGATATAGAATGCACATGGAATTCATTATCGAAAGGATTGTTCATTACACTAAATATTACAACTAGAAAGTGGGAAAATGATTACACTAGAAAGCAGTAAATCTACTCTAGAAAGCAATAAATCTATTCTAGAAAGCAGTAAAAAGAATGGGGAGAGAGATATCCTCCTCGACGGTTGCTTGGAGGATGAGCTGGACAGGACGACGCCTGGACGAAGGAGGATAGAGCAGGACGAAGGAGGGTGAAGTGGAAGAATGGGAATGAGGTAGCATGTTGTCATCATTGCAGGATCCACTTCTAGAAAGGGGACGAAAGATTGACTTTATCTCGTGAGAAGCATCCCGGGTGTGGGACAAGCTTCTCTTGAGCTTTGGAGAGGGAGAGAAGAGAGGAAGGGATGACAATTTCGTGTGGAGGGGGTCAGCTCTTATAGTTGCAAGGAGTGGGGGCATTTTGGTCATTCTAATTTTAAAAACATTAATTCAGGACCTTTAGTGACGGATAAAACCATCGCTAAAGGTCTGAACGTGGGCGTAGTGGGAGGTGCACGCGCGGTCGCTCGCTTGCTCGTGCGTGCAACGTGCGTACACGTCCAGCCGCTCTTGCGATCGGACGGCTTAGATTACGCTACCGCCCACCTCCTTTATGCGCCTACCTGCGTCAGATCAAGCATTGAAACTCGCGTTTGATCGCGCGTGCGCGATTCGTGTGCCCAGATCACGCCACGTCTCCGCATCTGAACCATCTGCTCACCATCTGACGGCTCAATTGATCCTGCTCCATGCCCGCGCCTGATTTGAGGCTCACGGGTGCTCGACTCTGCGACCTCTGCTTTGCCCGCAGCATCGTCTCCACTGCGCTACGCAGTCGAGATGGTCGCACGGATTCAATCAGGCATGCGCATCCATAGCCATTGGATGCGCATCCAACGGCGGAGAAGCGGCACTCTAATTGAAGAAGAGAAGGTGCGGTGGGTGCTTTGGCCGGTTGGGCGGTTGAGATGGCACCACATGGCGCCATCTTGGCTGTCCATCTTCTGGATGATGTAGATGGTGCCACGGGTGTTGGATTGAGTCGATTTTCATGCCGTTAGGCTACGATCGTCAATTCGAATCCATCTATGTGGTCGGATTTGTCGTTTGAAGTGTTCATTCACACCATCTTGACCCTTGATCTTCTAGGGTTCCCCGATCACTATCTGATACTACAGATGTCTGATTACGGCGATCTTGTAGTCGTTGAACTCCAATCGTCACCCTGATCACCTCTGTATGGTTGGATCTTCGATCCAAGGCCCCAATAAAAAGTTTGCCCTGTCCATGAACATAAAAGGAGACAATTAACCTCCATTTTATTCAAACTACTCTAAATGCAAGATGATGCATGTTATGCAATATTTATAGTATGCAATGCAATCCTATGCTTAAGAACATGCATAAATAGACATCTTAAGTAGTGTAAACATGTTTACATCATACCCCCATGCCTATCTTTTGTTAGTCCCTAGCAAAAACTGTATGCTATTTATAAGAGAATCAAGTTGGATTATTTGGGCTTGAGTTATTTTCAATCATTAAGAAAATGTCTACCTAGGATTTGAACTTTCAAAGACACAATAGTGCCCGAGTATCTACCAAAATGCAGACTGCCTCAACCCCTCACCTTATTCAAAGAAAATTTTCTTTTTCTTTTTTTCCTCTTTTCTAATTTTTTTGGATTTTCAAGTTTTAGGATTTAAGAGTGGCTTTCTATGGCCATTCAACTCACCCAAGATTTTATGAGAACCCTAAGTTCTAAGCATCTTATTGTGAATGTGATAGACTCGTTGACTCACAGCTAAAACGGATTTCAGATTTCTACGCCTCTAGGTGACCTAATAAAGAGAATTCTGCTTAAAGGTGTATCTTTACAACTGGTAGCTTTCTCCCTACTTTTATTTTTTTACGGGGTCAACACAAGGGTGAATCCAATGTATATCTCCCCAGTTTATTCTACTTCTCCACTTCTTCCTAAGTGTTTTGGGATTTTTCAGTGCATTTATTGAGCTAGGTTCTGGACAACCGGTCGATGAGTTGTTACCATGGACAACTTGCCAGCAATACTCGTGCAGCGAAGTGTGGCTTATTTTTTTTTTTCCTTTTATTTTTGATTTTTTTTTTTTATGTAGGCTGCTTCCCTGGTCTAAGATTTACCTAAAGGCAGCAAAAAGAGAAAGATCCAGTGACTGGGCTCTGGACAACCTACTTATGAGCTATTACCCACGATAACCTGCCAGCCATATCACCCTAGAAGGTTCATTAGTTACCCAATTTCTGTTAGAATCGCTGAACAACGAGTCAGTGACAAGATAATGTGTAGATGCTTAAAACTCAAAATTCCATCAAATTATAGGGTGGGTTGATAAGTCGTGTACTTATCACCCAAACTTATTTACTCCAATTAAAATAGAATTTAGGTTGGCGATGACTCAAAAAATAAATCCACATTTTAGTGGATACACGGCCTGATTAAGTCAAAATACCTAAAGGGTCTTTATGTTCAACCATAATGTATTATTTCCTAAGACTGAAAATTTTCTTAAACCTAAGTTCTCTTTCTTAATTCCACAAATTTTTTGTTTTTCTTAAAGAAAATAAAACAAATCTACGGAGCTGACTAATAAATTTGAAGATGAATATCCACCCCCCCATGCCTATCTAATGTAATGTCCTCATTGTATTAAAAAGAAATAAAACAGAGTGGAATAGTGTAGAAAGCACCTGAATTGTGTGAATGTCAGGTCCGCTCCGAGATGAAAACTAAAAGGAACTGTATACATGCAAAATTTAGTGCCTTCGGCTAGGCACACTATACAAAGAAGAGAAATAAAGAATTCACAGGTGCAGGTCAGAATCAGAATAATCATAAGAATCCTCTGACCTGTCAGTAGATGTCCACAAATGTGGACCAAATTGTGATGTAGATCCATACCCTATAATCGAGAATATCTCAGGTTCTGGATAAAAATTAACCAAAACCTAAAATCTGTATGCAAGTGGGGTCAAGCCTGTGATTTATTAGGATGCAACCCAAGACCAAAAAGTCAGGTTACAAAGAATTCAAGCTCAAAAGGATAATCATTGAATGTGTGCTTGGGTTGAACATCCTCAGAACAGATGTCATAAGGATTTTGGTTTGATGGTTTCAAATGAATTGGAACCCTTAGACTCAGTCTTCTACTTCCTCCGGAGTTAGCTTCCCAGATCAGAACTTCCCAGCTTCTATCTTCCTCATTCAGAATGTCAAATTCCAGGACCTCTTGCATATTAATCACCTCATCTGAAATCTCCAAGTCTAAATGATGTGGCTGAATTAGAATTGACTTGGGTCTAATTATCTCAGAAACAGAATCATTGATAACCTCAATGGGGTGTAACTGACAATCAGGGCATTTGATTGAATCCTCCAGAAAATGCGATTCTGGATCGGTAATGTGAGCCTTAATAAGATCAGTTTCCTCAATTATTAGGCTATCAGATGATCTATCAGATTCCTCAGGCCCAGTCGTCCCACAGAAATTGTGTTCTGTAAACTCACGTGAGACTTCGCAACGTGAATCTTCACCATCAGAATCAAAGAAATCAAGATCCGTATTAATGTATGTCCCAAAATCATCTGTCACTTTCTGTTCCAAGGAGACATACATTTCCTTGTAACCTAGCTCAGGAATCTCAGGTGAAGAAATCAGATCTTCCTTAATTGGTTGCTTTAATTCAATCTGGTAAGCCTCGTAACACGTGTTACCCCTAACAGGTGCCTGAACAGGTTCTGAAATTGGCTCTCCTGAAGAGGCTTCATCCTGGGAATCATCCCATGATTGAATCAAAGCAACCACAAATCTCATACTTATTTTCACTAACTTCCCAAGTAGAAACTCTCCCAGGTTTTTATCCTTAACATCCTGGAGCCAATCCAACAAATAGTTATTCAAATCATCAATCATTTCAATCAGGGGCCCCAATCTCTCAATGCAAGGTATTGGCTAAACTTCTAAAGATTGTATGATATTCCTCAAGATAGCCAGAACCTTATCTTGAACCTAGTTACCCTGAACCAAATGAGTTGGCTTAGGGTTGGGCGGGTTTGGGGTCAATGCAGGGGAATTAACGAATTGAGATTCGTTATACACTTCCTAATAATAGGTCATTTCAGATTGTTCAAAAGGTAGTGATGACCTAAAGGCAGTGTAATCAGAGGATGGGTAAGGATCGATGTATCCTTCTTGATTGTAGATCGTATTAGGTTGTTCATGAAAGGGTGACGATCTATAATTGATGTGACTCTAAGAAGGATAGAAATCACAATCATAGTGTTTAGGGTTAGACCCTAAACACAGAGGTCCAGAACTGTATCCCCAATCCGAGTTATCCCAACTAACTGATGGTTGATTACAGTGAGAGTCGGAATAATCGTTATGTTGAGGATAATTCAAAACAGGAGGGAAAGAGCGGGAATGCGTATAATATGTGGAAGCATTCATGAGAGACAGGAGGAAGAAAGGTGCCCTACAATACAAACAATCAAACCTGTCCTTAAGTGGGCTAGCCTAAAGACCTACAGACTCCCAAAACTCATCTTTAGATAAAGGAACGATTTGATCTACTTCTGTGTGTTCAATCCAACCAGTTAGAAAGAGGGACTGGGGAGAAGGTTCTTCCTTTGGCTTGTGCCTCCGGTTCCTAGTGTACCCCCAGCCGCGATCGTTTGATTCTACTCCCCTAGCTAGACATCAGATTGAACAGTAGAAACTGACTAATCGAAACTAATCTCATTTTGGGCTCTGAACAGTGAGTCGAATCTTTGAGGCCAACATCTACTCTATTTTATTTAGGGCTAGGATTGAATGTGCTTTGCAATGTGATGGGCCCTTTATAAGGGTTGTGCCCTTAATGATTGATTGATTTATTTGTGCGTGCACAACCAGTGATTTTCAAGCAAGATTATTTTTGATGTAGTGAATTTTAGGGTTCAAATCTTGCTTAGTAGCTTTTAGGATTCAACTTTAGGTGTTTTCAAACAAGTTTTGTTGCCACACCAGGTTTTGAAAGCACAGGTGGAGATGTTTTCCTTTAAAACTTGAAAGAATGTGGAGTGCCTGGTAAATCCCTAATAGTCAAACCTAATTGGTAGCTACTTGATGAGTTGATTTTAATTGAAGTGGTGCGACCCAATCAACTCAAACAATTGGATTATTGCACCACTTAATTAGGCACACAAGTGATTTCCTAATCTGATTTCTACTCAATTATGTGTTTGAATGTGTGTACCGGCTCCAAAGATCGATTTACCGGTTGAGTTTGAAAATCAGATGAGGTTGTGTACCTCTGTGAGATTTCTTTTTTTATTTTTCTTTTTTTTTAATGTGGAGGTTGGGGTGAGTGTGGGTGTCAAACAACAAACAATCTAACCTTAGATTTTATAAGAACACTTAGGTTGATTGATGTTTGTGTTATTACGTGGTGGAATGAAATCTAATGGGTGGGAGGTGGGGGATAACTTACAAAACCTTCCATAGCACTTTACTCCAATCTACCGCCTTTGCTCATCTCAAAAGAGTACCTGTAATCACAATAGGAAAGGAGAGAAGTGAGGTAAATGATTTGTAAGTTAGAAAATGCGAAGAAAAAATCAAAGAGCGTCGCCTCCCCAGCAACAGTGCCAAAATGTTGAAGTCCTAGGTTGCTACACTAACGTGTCTGGTTTTGAAAAACCAGTCGTCGTAGTATGAAAGCGAAGAACTCGTGTTCAACAAATAAAATTTATATCGGAATGGAAATCCCGTGTCGAACACATGGAGGCATACGTTTGACTTAAAAACACGTGTTCGATTTATTTGTCATGAAATAAATTAATTGATTAGAACTATCTAACTATTTACAATAAATAGAAGAGAGAGAGAGAATAAGAGAGAGAATAATACAAACAAAAATCAAAAGAGATATAGAATGCACATGGAATTCATTATCGAAAGGATTGTTCATTACACTAAATATTACAACTAGAAAGCAAGAAAATGATTACACTAGAAAGCAGTAAAGCTACTCTGGAAAGCAGTAAATCTATTCTAGAAAGCAGTAAAAAGAGTGGGGAAAGAGATATCCTCCTCAACGGTCGCTTGGAGGACGAGCCGGACGAGACGACACTTGCACAAAGGAGGACAGAGCAGGACAAAGGAGGGCAAAGCAGAAGAACGGGAATGAGGCAGCATGTCATCGTCGTCGTGGGATCCACTTTCGAAAGGCGGATGAAAAATTGACTTTATCTCGTGAGAAGCATCCTGGGTGTGGGACAAGCTTCTCTTGAGATTTGGAGAGGGAGAGAAGAGAAGGAAGGGATGAGAATTTCGTGTGGAGGGGGTCTCCTTTTATAGTTTCAAGGAGTGGGGGCATTTTGGTCATTCCAATTTTAAAAACATTAATTCAGGACCTTTAGTGACGGATAAAACCGTCGCTAAAGGTTCAAACGTGGGCGCAGTGGGTGGCACGCGCGCCCGCTCGCTTGCTCGCGCGTGTAATGCGCGTACACGTCCAACCGCTCTCAGCCGTCCGATCGCGAGATCGGACGGCTTAGATTACTATTGAACGTACGAACGCTACGCTAACGTGTCCGATTTTGGAAAACCTGTCGTTGTAGTTCGAAAGCGAAGAATTCATGTTCAACAAATAAAATTTATACCGAAATAAATTCCAGGTCGAACACACGGAGGCTACGTTGATCTGTATTCGCAATTATATTTTTTAGGATTTTTGATAAGCAAGGCGACATAATTACAATCGAGCTATCAGACTAAAAGAAAGAGAGAGAGAGAGAGAAAGAGAACATGCATTCAATATTTCAACTATTTATATAATCAAACTAAATAAAAGTTACACTAGAAAGCCGAAAATCAATTACACTATAAAGCAAGAAAATTCTACACTAGAAAAGCTGTAAATAAGAATGGGAGAGAGAAGTCATCCTCCTCGACGATTGCTTGGAGGATGAGCTGGACGGGACGACATCTGGACGAAGGAGAATGAAGCATTCCGAAGGAGGATGAAGCAGAAGAACGGGAACGAAAAATTAGACTTTATCTCGTGAGGAGCATCCCGGGTGTGGGACAAGCTTCTCTTGAGCTTTGGAGGGGTAGAGAGGAGAAGGAAGGGATGAAAATTTCGTATGGAGGGGGTCTCCTTTTATAGTTGCAAGGAGTGGGGGCAAAATGGACATTACAACTTCAAAACAGTAAATGAGCGATCTTTAGTGACGGATAAAACCGTCGCTAAAGCCCCAAACGTGGGCGTAGCTTCCGCACCCACGCGTGCCCGCTCAGCTGCCCGCGCGCGTAACGCTTGCGCACGTTCGTCGATTCTCAGCCGTCCGATCGCGAGATCGGACGGCTTAAGATGTGTCTCCACCCGCTCGTTGTGTGCCCACCTGGCACGTGCGATCGCGCGTTCACGGCACGCGTTCAATCGCGTGTGAATGCTATCGGTCGAGTGCGACCATCCGATCTCCATTTGACGCTCCATGCGCCCCAATTGCCCGCGCCTTCTAGCCCCTCGCCGCGGCTCGAACCTACACCCGCCGCTCGCGAAAGTGCGCTCAACCGCTGCGCTATGGGGCGCGGATGGTCGAGCGGACGCTTTTAGGCGCGGTCAACCAAAGCTGTTGGATCAAGATCCAACGGCGGAGAGCGAGCGGGTGCGGGGCCTTTGTGGAATGCGTGCAGCCGTTTGGGCGGTCGAGATGGCACCACGTGGTGCCATCTTGGCCGTCCATCTTCTGGAAGTTGTAGATGGTGTCACGGATGTCGAATTGACTTCATTTTTGCGTCGTTGGGCTGCGATCTTCGATCCGAATACATCCGTGCGGTCGGATTTGTCATCTGAAGTGTGGATTATCACCATCCTGGCCCTTGATCTTATAGGGTTCCCCGGTCACTATCTGATGCTACGGATGTCTGATTAGGGCGATCTTGGAGTCGTTGAACTCCAATCGTCGCCCTGATCACATCCATACGGTTGGATTTTTGATCCGAGACCACGATAAAATGTTTTCCCTGTCCAAGCACATAAAAGGAGATAATTAACCTCCATTTTATTCAAACTAGTCTAAATGCAAGATGATGCATGTTATGCAATATTTATATCATGAAATGCAATCCTATGCTTAAGAACATGCATAAATAAACATTTTAAGTAGTGTAAATGTGTTTACATCATACCCCCATGCCTATCTTTTGCTAGTCCCTAGCAAAAACTATATGCTATTTATAAAAGAATTAGGTTGGATTATTTGGACCTAAGTTATTTTCAATCATTAAGAAATTGTCTACTTAGGAACTGAACATTCAAAGACACAACAGTGCCCGGGTATCAGCCAAAATGCAGACCGCCTCAAGCCCTCACCTTATTCAAAGAAAATTTTCTTTTTCTCCTTTTACTCTTTTCTAATTTTTTTGGATTTTCAAATTTTAGGGTTTAAGACTGGCTTTCTACAGCCATTCATGTCACCCAAGATTTGATGAGAACCCTAAGTTTTAAGCATCTTATTGTGATTGTGATAGACTCGTTGACCGGCAATTAAAATGGATTTCGGATTTCTACGCCTCTAGGTGACCTCAGAAAGAATTCTGCCTAAAGGTGTATCTTTACAACTGGTAGCTTTCTCCCTACTTTTACTTTTTTACGGGGTCAACACAAGGGTGAATCCAGTATATATCTGCCCGGTTTATTCTACTTCTCCGCTTCTTCCGAAGTGTTTTGGGAATTTTTAGTGCATTTACTGAGCTGGGTTCTAGACAACCGGTCGATGAGCTGTTACCACCGACAACTTGCCAGCCATACTTGTGCGGGGAACTGTGGCTTATTTCTTTTTGATTTTTTTTTTTCTTTTTTTTTTTTTTTAAGTAGGTGGCTTCCCTGGTCTAAGATTTACCTAAAGGCAGCAAAAAGAGAAAGGTCCAGTGACTGGGCTCTGGACAACCTACCTATGGGTTGTTACCCATGATAACTTGTTAGCCATATCACCCTAGACGGTTCATTAGCTACCCAATTTGCACAACGAGTCAGTGCAAAGAAAGTGTGTAGATGCTTAAAACTCAAAATTCCCACAAATCAGAGGGTGGGTTAATAAGTCGTGTACTTATCACCCAAACTTATTTATTCCAATCATAATAGAATTAAGATGGCAAGGACTCAAAGACAAATCCACATTTTAGTGGATACACAGGCTAATTAAGTCCAAAGACCTGAAGGGTCTTTGTGTTCAGATCTTAATGTAGTATTTCCTAAGATTGAAATTTTCCTTAAACCCAAATTCTCTTTCCTAATTTCGATTTTTTTTTTTAATAAAAGAAAACAAATCTACGGAGCTGATGAATGAATTCAGAGATAAATATCCACCCCCCATGCCTAACTAATGCAATGTCCTCATTGTATTAAAAAGACATAAAATAGAGTGGAAAAGCGAAGAAAGCACCTGAATTACATGAATGTCAGGTCCGCTCTGAGATGAAAAATTAAAAAGAACTGTATATGTGCTGAGTTTAGTGCCTTCAGCTAGGCACACTATACAAAGAAAAGAAATGAAGAATTCACAAGTGCAGGTCAGAATCAGAATGAACAGAAGAATCCTCCGACCTATCAACAGAGGTCCACAAATGTGGACCAGATTGTGGTGCAGACCCACACCCCATAATCGAGAATATCTTAGGTTCTGGATAAAAATTACCCAAAACCTAAAATCAGAATGCAAGCGAGGTCGGGCCTGCGATTTATGAGGATGCAACCCAAGACCAAAAAGTCGGGTTACAGAGAATTGAAGCTCAAAAGGATAATCATTAAATGTGTGCTTGAGTTTGACATCCTCGAAATAAGTGTCGTAGGGGTTCTAATTTGATGGTTTCAGCTTAAAAGGAACCCTTCGACTCAATCTTCTATTTCCTCCAAAATTAACTTCCCAAATCAGAACTTCCCAGCTCCTATCCTCCTCATTTAGCATATCAAATTCCAGGACCTCTTGTATATTCATCACCCCGTCTGAAATCTCCTAGTCTAAATGATGTGGCAGAATCAAAATTGACTTGGGTCTAATTATCTCAGAATTAGAATCATCAATAAGCTCAACAGGGTGTAACTGATAATCAGGGCATTGAATTGATTCCTCCAGAAAATGAGATTCTGGATCTGTAATGTGTGCCATAATAAGATCAGTTTCCTCAGTTATTGGGCTATCAAATGATCTATCAGATTCCTCAGGCCCAATCGTCTCACAGAAATCATGTTCAGAAAACTCGCGTGAGACTTCGCAACTTGAATCTTCACCATCAGGATCCGTATCAATGTATGTCCCAAAATCATTTGTCACTTTCTGTTCCAAGGAGACATACGTTTCCTCGTAACCTGGCTTAGGGATCTCAGGTGAAGAAATCAGATCATCCTTAATTGGTTGTTTTAATTCAATCTAGTCAGCCTCGTAACACGTGTCCCCCCCAACAGGTGCCTGAGCAAGTTCTGTCATTGGCTTTCCTGAAGAGGATTCATCCTGGGAATTATTCCAAGATTGAATCAAAGCAACCACGAATCTCATCCTCAATTTCGCTAATTTCCCAAGTAGAAACTCACCTGGGTTCTTATCCTTAACATCCTGGAGCCAATCCAACAAAGACTTGTTTAAATCATCAATCATTTCAATCAGGGGCTCCAATCACTCAATGCAAGGTATTGGCTGAACTTCTAAAGATTGAATGATATTCCTCAAGTTAGCCAGAACCTTATCTTGAACCTGGTTAACCTGAACCAAATGAGTTGGTTCAGGGTTGGGCGGGTTTGGGCTTAATGCAGGGGAATTAACGAATTGAGATTCGTTATACCCTTCCTGATAATAGGTCATTTCAGATTGTTGAAAAGATGGCGATGACCTAAAGGTAGTGAAATCAGAGGATGGGTAAGGATTGGTGTATCCTTCTTGATTGTAGATCGTACTAGGTTGTGCATGAAAGGAAGACGATCTATAATCGATGTAGCTTTGAGAAGGATAGAAATCAGAATCAAAGTGTTCAGGGTTAGACCCAAAACACGGGGGTCCAGAATTGTATCCCCAATCCGAATTATCCCAACTGACTGATGGTTGATTACAATATGAGTTGTGATAATCGTCATGTTGAGGATAATTCACAACAGGAGGGAAAGAGCGGGAATGCGTGAAATATGTGGAAGGATTCATGAGACACGGGAGGAAGAAAGGTACCCTGCAATACAAACAATCAAACCTGTCCTTAAATGGGTTAGCCTAAAGACCTACAGACTCTCAAAACCCGTCTTGAGATAAAGGAACGATTTGATCTACTTCCATCTGTTCAATCCAACCAGTTAGAAGGAGGGACTGGGGAGAAGGTTCTTCCTTCGGCTTGCGCCTCTGGTTCCTAGTGTACCTCCTAGCCGCGATCGTTTGACTCTGCTCCCCTAGATAGACATCAGATTGAGCAGTAGAAATAGACTAATCGAAAATAATCTCGTTCTGAGTTCTGAAGAGCAAGTTCAATCCTTAAGGCCAACGTCTACTCTGTTTTATTTAGGGCTAGGTTTGAATGTGCTTTGGAATGTGATGGGCCCTTTAAATGGGTTGTGCCCTTAATGATTGATTGATTTGTGTGTGCGTGCACAACCAGTGGTTTTCAAGCAAGATTATTTTTTATGTGGTGAATTTTAAGGTTCAAATCTTGCTTAGTAGCTTTTAGGATTCAACTTTAGGTGTTTTCAAACAGGTTTTGTTGGCACACCAGGTTTTGCAAGCATAGGTGAAGATGTTTTCCTTTAAAGTTTAAAAAGAATGTGGAGTGCCTTGTAAATCCCTAAGAGTTGAACTTAATTGGTAGCTACTTGATGAGTTTATTTTATTTGAAGTGGTGCGGCCCAATCAACTCAAACAATTGGCCTGATGCACCACTTAATTAGGCACACAAATTATTACCTAATCTGATTTCTACTCAATTATGTGTTGCTTTATGTGTACCGGTTCCACAGATTAGAACCCAGTTGAGTAGAAACAAATAAATTTGGTTAAGTGCCTTTGAATGTGGGTGTACATTGTGTGTTTGTTGAAAATTGCCCTACAGAATTATCTTTTTGCTTTTTTTTGTTTTTATATAAATGAAGGTGGAATGAATGTGAGTGAGAATCCAAACAACCAAACTATTCCTAGGACTTATGCAAACACCTAGGTTAATTGGAATTTGGATTCAATATGGCGAATGAAATCTATGGAGGGGGAAAGAATGGGGGATAACTTACAAAACCTTCCACAGTACTCTACTCCAATCTACCGCTTTTGCTCATCTCAAAAGAGTACCTACAATTACAATAAGAAAGGAGAAAAGTGAGGTAAATGATTTGTAAGTTACAAAACGCGAAGAGAAATCAAAGAGAGTCGCCTCCCCGGCAACGGCGCCAAAATGTTGAATGTACGAACGCTACGCTAACGTGTTCGGTTTTGGAAAACCTATCGTTGTAGTTCGAAAGTGAAGAATTCGTGTTCAACAAATAAAATTTATACCGAAATGAATTCTGGGTCGAACACAGGGAGGCTACGTTGATCTATATTCGCAATTATATTTTTTAGGATTTTTGATAAGCAAGGCGATATAATTACAATGGAGCTATCAGACTAAAAGAAAGAGAGAGAGAGAGAGAGAAAGAGAACATGCATTCAATATTTCAACTGTTTATATAATCAAACTAAATAAAAGTTACACTAGAAAGCGGAAAACCAATTACACTATAAAGCAGAAAAATTCTACACTAGAAAAGCTGTAAATAAGAATGGGAGAGAGAAGTTATCCTCCTCGATGATTGCTTGGAGGACGAGCCGGACAGGACGACGTCTGGATGGAGAATGAAGTAGGACGAAGGAGGACAAAGCAGAAGAACGGGAACGAAGTAGCATGCCATCGTTGTCGCGGGATCCACTTGCGAAGGGGAACGAAAATTTAGACTTTATCTCGCGAGGAGCATCCCGGGTGTGGGACAAGCTTCTCTTGAGCTTTGGAGGGGTAGAGAGGAGAAGGAAGGGATGAAAATTTCGTATGGAGGGGGTCTCCTTTTATAGTTGCAAGGAGTGGGGGCAAAATGGACATTACAACTTCAAAACAATAAATGAGGGGTCTTTAATGACGGATAAAATCATCGCTAAAGCCCCCAACGTGGGCGTAGCTTTCGCGCCCACGCGCGCCCGCTCAGCTGCCTGCACGCGTAATGCTTGCGCACGTGCGTCGATTCTCAGCCGTCCGATCTTGCTTAAGATGCATCTCCGCCTGCTCGTTGTGCGCCCGCCTAGCATGTGCGATCGCACGTTCACGGCGTGCGTTCAATCGCGTGTGAACGCTATCGGGCGCGTGCGACCATCCGATCTCCATCTGACGCTCCACGCGCCTCAATTACCCGTGCCTTCCAGCCCCTCGCTGTGGCTCGAACCCGCGCCCGCCGCTCGCGAAAGCGCGCTCGACCGCTACGTAATGGGGCGCAGATGGTCGAGCGGATGCTTTTAGGTGCGATCGACCACAACCGTTGGATCAAGATCCAACGGCGTAGAGCGAGCGGGTACGGGGCCTTTTTGGAATGCGTGTGGCTGTTTGGGAGGTCGAGTTGGTGCCATGTGGCGCCATCTTGGCCATCCATCTTCTGGAAGTTGTAGATGGTGCCACGGATGTCGGATTGACTTGATTTTTGCATCGTTGGGCTGCGATCATCGATCTGAATTCATCCGTGCAGTCAGATATGTCATCTGAAGTGCGGATTTTCACCATCCTGGCCCTTGATCTTCTAGGGTTCCCCTGTCACTATCTGATGCTACGGATGTCTGGTTAGGGCGATCTTGGAGTCGTTGAACTCCAATCGTCGCCCTGATCACATCCATACGATTGGATTTTTGATCCGAGGCCCCGATAAAATGTTTGCCCTGTCCAAACAAATAAAAGGAGACAATTAACCTCCATTTTATTGAAACTACTCTAAATGCAAGATGATGCATGTTATGTAATATTTATACCATGAAATGCAATCCTATGCCTAAGAACATGCATAAATAGACATTTTAAGTAGTGTAAATGTGTTTACATCAATTACGCTACCACCCGCCTCCTTTGCACTCCTGCCCGCATCAGATCGAGCATTGAAACGAGCATTTGATCATGTGTGCGTGATTCGTGCACCCAGATCATGCCACGTCTCCGCATCTGAACTGTCCGCTCACCATCCGATGGCTCAATTTTGCCTGCTCCATGCCTGCGCCTAATTTGAGGCTCGCGGGGGCTCGACCCCGCGACCTCTGCTTTGCTCGCAGCGTCGTCTCTGCTGCGCTACGCAGTCGAGATGGTCGAGTGGATTCAATCAGGCGCGCGCATCCACAGCCGTTGGATGCGCTTCCAACGGCGGAGAAGCGGTGCTCTAATTGAAGAAGAGAAAGTGCGGTGGGTGCTTTGGCCAGTTGGGCGGCTGAGATGGCACCACGTGCACCATCTTGGCCGTCCATCTTCTGGATGATGTAGATGGTGCCACAGGTGTCGGATTGAGTCGATTTTCACGTCATTAGGCTGCTATCGTCAATCTGAATCCATCTGTGTGGTCGGATTTGTCGTTTGAAGTGTGGATTCACACCATCTTCGCCCTTGATCTCCTAGGGTTCCCCGGTAACTATTTGATGCTACATATGTCTGATTTGGGCGATCTTGGAGTCGTTGAACTCCAATCGTCACCCTGATCACATATGTACGGTTGGATCTTCGATCCGTGGCCCCGATAAAAAGTTTACCCTTGTCCATGAACTTAGAAGGAGACAATTAACCTCCATTTTATTCAAACTACTCTAAATGCAAGATGTTGCATGTTATGCAATGTTTATAGTATGCAATGCAATCCTATGCTTAATAACATGCATAAATAGACATCTTAAGTAGTGTAAACATGTTTACATCACAAGCACTTGGCAACCCGGATCCCTACCATCTCAGCCCATATCAAATCCGCGTAATGTGCAAAATCAGGGCAATAGAGCCCAAGGGTACGAGAATCAAAGGGACCCACATGCGCATGCTCAGGTGGCTTAGTAGGGTCCCTCTTCTTCTTCTTCTGGTTACATGACCAACCAAGGCCTTCCAATCTTCACTAATCCACCTCAAGACCCAAACCCTTATGCCTCTGCAAACTCTGTCACCTTGAGAAGTGGGTGGCAGACCCAGAACCCAGAATTACCTTCTAGAAGACAAAATCCTAGGGAGCTTGAGAAAGAGGAGGAGGCTGAAGAAGACAATAAGGCCCAGGGACTGGAAATTGAAAATTCCACCCATATCCTGTTCCCTGAGGCCCTATTGAAAACCAAGAAGAAGAAAACCCTAGATAGAAACAAGGAGCTTTTGAATTTATTCAAGAGTGTAGAGATCAATATTCCACTCCTCAATGCTATTAAGCACATCCCAGCTTACGCTAAATTCTTGAAAGAATTGTGTACCCAAAAGCGTAAGTCAAGAGAACCCACTCCAAGGAAGGTGATTCTCTCTTAGCAGGCAAGTTCTGTAATCCTGCATCACCTTCCTTAATAGAAGAAAGATCCAGGTGCCCCCTTGATCTCATGCATTATTGGGGAATACACTTTTGATAGGGCACTATTGGACCTAGGTGCATCCATCAACCTAATCCCAACTTCTATTTATGAGAAGTTAGGGTTAGATGAACTCAGGCCAACCTCAGTAACGCTACAATTAGCGGATCGATCGGTCACCACACCGAGAGGCGTTATTGAGGATGTAATTGTCAAGGTCAAGGATTTCTATTTTCCTGTAGATTTCCTCATCCTCGACATGGATGTACCGAATGATTTGAGGAACACGCCCATCATTCTAGGGCGTCCGTTCCTAGCTACTGCCAAGGCCAACATAAACTGTGAAAGCAATAGTATGGAGATCGCCTTTGGGGATAAGAAATTAACTCTGGATATTTTTAAGGCGATAAGAGGATTTGAGGATTGTGGATTTATTGAGGAACTCGAGGATCAGGATCTTGAGACGTGTATGACAATCAATGAACTTGAGGACTCCATTAGCTTTAGAGAACCCAACCCACAACCCTCCTCCGTGGTAGACCTGCCACATCCTGAAGAGGCTGTTGATTTTGTTCATTCCCAACCTCTTCCACTGGATCATTCTGATAAATCTTCATCAGCATCCTCCCTTCCTTTTATTCTAAACCCGCCTCAGCTGGAATTAAAACCATTGCCCAAAAATTTGAAATATGAGTTCCTAGGACCTAAAAACATGCTCCTTGTGATTATTAGTGCTGATTTGACTAAGGAGCAAGAATTGAGGTTGATTAAGGTCCTTAAGAACAACAAGGAGGCAATTGGTTGGACCATCCACGACCTTAGGGGGATCGAGCCATCTTATTGTAATCATCGTATTTTCATGGAAGATGGATCCTGCCCTTCTTGCGAAATGCAAAGGTGACTAAACCCGAATATGCGAGGAGTTGTCAAGAAGGAGATAATTAAGTGGCTCGATGCTAGGATTATTTACCCAATCTTAGATAGCCTGTGGGTTAGCCCCATTCAAATTATACCCAAGAAGGCGGGAATAACCGTTACGACTAATGAGAAAGGGGAAACCTTCACCACTCATTCAGCTTCTGCTTGGAGAGTCTGTATTGACTATTGGAAGCTAAACACTGCCACTAAAAAGGATCACTTTCCCTTGCCATTCATCAATCAAATCCTTGAAAGGTTAGTTGGGCAAAAATATTTTTTCTTCTTATACAGTTATTCGGGATATAGCCAAGTCCCTATCCATCCCGAAGACCAGGAAAAGATAACTTTCACATGTCCCTACAAAACCTTTGCATTCTGTAGAATGCCGTTCGGGCTTTGCAATGCGCCTGCGACATTTCAAAGGTGCATGATGGCCATCTTTTCTAACATGGTGGGAGATTGTCTTGAGGTGTTCATGGATGATTTCTCCATTTTTGAAGATTCTTTTGTGTCTTGCCTGGCTAACCTGGAATTGATCCTTCAGAGATGCATCAAAACATGGCTGGTCCTTATCTGGGAAAAGAGCCACTTTATGACTCAAGAGGGCATCGTTGTTGGTCACGTGGTCTTTAATCGGGGAATTAAAGTTGATAGAGCTAAGGTGGATGCTATCTTTAGACATCCTCCACCCACATCCATAAAACAGATTTGCTCTTTCCTTGGGCATGTTGGTTTTTATAGAAGATTCATTAAGGATTTCTTGAAGGTTGCTTGGCCCTTGAGTAACCTTTTGGTCAAAGACGTGCCGTTTGAGCTTGATGAATCATGTTGTAAGGCATTTGATTTATTGAAAACGACCGTCACCTGTGCCTCTGTATTGCAACCACCAGTCTAGACAACCCCATTTGAGATTATGGCTGATGCATCTGATTATGCCGTCGGGGCTATCTTGGGTCAAAAGATTGAGAAAAAGCCCTCTGTGATTTACTACGCTAGCAAAACTCTGGATGAGGCCTAGAGGAACTGCACCATTACTGAAAAAGAATTGCTAGCCATAGTTTTCACTTTAGAAAAATTTAGGTCTTATCTGTTAGGTTCTCATGTCATCATCTATACAGACCACTCGGCCTTGAAACATCTCTTGGCCAGAAAGGATGCCAAACCCCAGCTTATTCGCTAGATTCTATTGCTTCAAGAGTTTGGTCTTGAAATCAGGGACAAAGCTGGGGCACAAAAGGTAGTGGCAGATCAGCTCTCGAGAATCCTAATTGATTCCCCTCATCCGGATGTTCCTATCTCTGATACTTTTCCAGATGAAACTATTCTCACAGTCTCAAGAATCCGAACCCCCTGGTTTGCAGATATTGTCAATTATTTGGCCATTGGTCAAATCCCCCAGGATTAGACCAAACAACATTGGGATAGACTTGTATCTGAGGCCAAATATTATTTTTGGGATGATCCCAAGCTGTACTGCATTAGTGCAGATCAGATTATTTGCCAATGGGTCCCGGAAGTCAAGTTTCATAGCATACTTGAGTTTTGTCACACATCCACGTGCGGTGGACACTTTTCCCGGAAAAAGACAGCCGCAAAAATTTTGCAATCCGGATTCTATTGGCCGTCATTATTTAAGGATTCCTAAGAATTTTCTAAGTTATGCACCTGATGCCAGACACCCAGGAACATGGCAAAGAGAGATATGATGCCCCTGAACCCAATTCTTTCCGTTGAAATTTTCAACATTTGGGGCATCGACTTTATGGGACCCTTCCCTCCTTCATTTGGACACCAATATATTCTGGTCATTGTTGATTACGTGTCCAAGTGGATTGAGAAATTCCCACCCAGACCAATGACCATCGATTTTGTGAAGAGAAATATCTTCAATCGGTTCGGGGTTCCTAGGGCAATTATCAGTGATGGTGGCACACATTTCACTCTTGCCCAGTTTTGGAATTTACTGGGAAAATACCAGGTGAGTCATTGGATTTCCACACCTTACCACCCTCAGACGAACGAACAGGTCGAGGTCTCCAATTGAGAGATCAAGAACATTTTGCAGAAAATCGTTAGGCCTAATAGGAAGGACTAGACCAAAAAGCTAGATGATGCTCTTTGGGCTTACTGTACAATGTACAAAATGCCTACCGGTATGTCTCAATTCCATCTGGTGTTTGGGAAGGCGTGTCACTTACTTGTAGAACTTGAACACCAGGCATTTTGGGCCATCAAGAAATGTAATATGGGACATGAGTTGGTCGGGAAAACCAGGAAACTCCATCTATCTGAGTTGGAGGGCTTCAAAATGTTGCTTATGAAAATGCCAGAATCTATAAGGTAAGGACCAAAGCTTTCTATGACCAGATGATTTCACGTAAGAGCTTTGAGTTGAACCAAAAGGTCTGGCTTTTCAATTCTCGATTGAAGCTTTTCCCTAGTAAACTAAGGTCTAAGTGGGGCGGCCCGTTCGTTATTGAGTGGATTTTCCCTGATGGGGCTGTCGAAATCTCTGACCCAAAGACGGGTAATATTTTCAAGGTCAATGGATAGCATCTCAAACCATTTGTTGACCGTGTGCTCCCTGAACTCGTCTCGGACAAGGTTGCTCTTACCTTGCCATAACGAGCATGGGCTGATCATCGCCCAGCTAAAGGCACTAAACTCAGCACATGTAAAGACTTTTCCAAGCTGACCAGAGTCTCACGGAAACCAAGTGTTATTCTTCCACTTCTACTCTCCTGCATGCTTTCATTTTTTTCACAATGACATTGTAATAGCTAAGCATGGGGGGGTGGACATATTTTATAACCATTTTGTCAGCCGTAATAGTGATTTCCTGTTATTTGATTCTTGTTAAAAAAAATAAATGAAAAAAATAAATTAAAAAAATGAAAATTTGAAAAGATAAAAAAAAATAGAATTAGGAGATGAGAACTTAGGCATTAGAAGTTGTAAACTTTAGGAATTGATTCTTTGCGACCTGAATACTTAGACTCTTCAAGTCTTCAGGCTTATTTAGCCCAGGTGTCCACTCAAATGTGGATTTAGTCTCGAGTCCTCGTCAATTAAAATTTATTTTTATTTGGTAAATAATTTGGGATGATGAGTATGCGACTTGTCAACTCGTCCTCTGATTTGGGGGGACTTTAAGCCTAAGCATCTACACATTTTTTTGCACTGACTCACTTTTCGATGGTTTTTACGGAAATTGGGTAGCTAATGGATCGACTTGGGTGGTATGGCTAGCAAGTTGTCGGTGGTAACAGCTTATCGGCCGGTTGTCCAGAGCCTAGCCATAAGACCATTTTCGTTGTACT
Source organism: Thalassia testudinum (assembly GCA_037157565.1). Classification (NCBI taxonomy): domain Eukaryota; kingdom Viridiplantae; phylum Streptophyta; class Magnoliopsida; order Alismatales; family Hydrocharitaceae; genus Thalassia; species Thalassia testudinum. The sequence continues at coordinate 201,354,709 of JAZHRO010000031.1, forward strand.
GCCTTTAGGTAAATCTTAGATCAGGAAAGACACCTACTTAAAAAATAATAATAAAATAAATGAAAAAAATGAAAGGAGAAAATAAAAAAAAAAATAAAACCACACTTCACCGCACAAGTATGGCTGGCAAGTTGCCGGTGGTAATAGCTCATCAGCCGGTTGTCCAGAACCCAGCTCACAACAAAAAAAAAATGCACAATAATTTCCAAAACACCTAGAGAAGAAGTGGGAAAGAAAGTAGAATAAACTAAGGAGATATACACTGGGTTCACCCTAGAGTTGACCCCATATAAAAGAAAGTTGGGAGAAAGCTACCGATCGTAAAGATAAACTTTAGGCAAGGTCACCTAGGGTCACTGAAATCCAAAGTCCGTTTTAACAGCTGTCTAGTGAGTGTTTCACTATTTTTCACAAAATGCTTAGCACTTAGAGTCCTTTTCGTGTCTTGGGCCGATCGAGTAGCTGTAAAAAGTTGTCCTGTGACTCTTAAACTTCAAAAGTACAAAAAAATTAGAAAAGATGAAAAATAAAAAAAAAGTTTATCTTCTCAAATAAGGCGACAGCTTGGATGGCTTGCATTCTGGCAGGCACTCGGGCACTGTTGATTTTTTGTAATTATGTCTTGGGGTTGTGATTTTCTAAAGCAATCAATGAATTTTTTCTAATTACTCGAACCCTGATTCTACTTTTACACATAGCATTTAGGTTACTTTTGGTAGGGACTAGCAAAAAGTAAGCATGGGGGTATGATAAACACACATAAATTCGTGATAAATTGCTTATTTTTTATAGTTCCTAGGCTTAGCATTGCATATCATGTTAAAAATATTGCATAACATCCACTGCATGTCATTTAGGATAGTTGTATATTTTGTATATTAATTCCTTCATTTTATATGGCCAGGGGGCAATGTGACATCCATACGGGTTTCGGATGGAAAATTCGACTGTACGGATGGATCTGGAGCGACGATTGCAGTTCGGCATCGCAGGAATCATCTTGATTTGAGCACCATAGCACCCTTTACAAGAAGAAGAAGATGGATGGCCCAGATGGCACCACATGGCACCATCCAGGCCACCCAACACCGGCCAGCAGCACTACTCAACTCCTTCATCCACACCCTTCAATCCTAGCCGTTGGATCAAGATCCAACCACTGGGAAGCGATTGCACCAAACCTACACACGACACAAGGGAAGGTTTGTCGCAATGGTTGGAGTGCTGGTTTGCAAAGGGGGGGTGCGGGTTCGAATCCCTGCAGCCCCTCCAATTCGCAATTGGGTGGGCACATGGAGCTGCAGCACCAGCACAAGGCAGCACATGCATGCACGCGCACGACAGCACATGGCAAGCACACACGCCAGTGCATAGCAAGCACGCACACTGCAGGGCGCTCACGTGATGAGCGGGACAGCACGGTGCAGGCGTAAGGGCGGTTGGCGCCAGCTTTCAATGACAGCTGGGCTGACCTACAGTGATGCTTACAGTTGTCGCTACTTCATTGCAATCCAGCAGAGCCAGTTAAGGGCGTGAGTGGAGGAGAGCTATCTACACCAGCGTTTCCAACGACGGTCTGGAGATCGCTAAAGGTCCTTTATCCATTTTTAGCCTCTTATCCACTTTAAAAGGACCTACCCCCCATCCCTTCCAAGCCATTTCTACCTACTCTACTCCCACCTACTCCCAAGCTCTAGCACCTACCAATGCTCCATTAGAGCTTGTTCTCAAGCTCGCAAGGTGCCTATTAGTGTAGCGAACCTCTGCCCCACCAAATACTCCTCCAACTTCCCATCTCCCTTCATAGGTCACCTTGGAGCCATCCTCCTACCTCCATTCTGGTAGCAGATCAACTCCAACTTCTCACCTCCATTCCGGAGCTATGCCGAAGCTTTCCTCAACCCGACATCCTCCAGCATCTCACCTCCATCTTCCTGCTCCCCACCTCCTTCGTCCGAGCTTCCACCAAGCACCGTCATCTCACCAGATAGCTGATTCGAGATATTTCCTCTCACCTCCCTCCCTTTATATGCTTTCATAGTTTCTTGTAATTGACATTGGAAGTAATATATATCATATTTGTTCCACATCTCTATCTTGTGATACATTTGCTTGTTTTATTTTATTTCAAAAATACAAAAAAAATAAAAAAACCCCAAAATTCCAAAAAGAAACAAAATGAAATGCGATTTTCAAATAAAGTAAACGATGCCTCCCTATGTTCGACCCGGGACTCCCTTGGAGTTTTGGTATAAATTTTATTTGATCGATGTATTTTGCAACTACGACGACGAGTTACTTGTAACCCCGATTTCTAACATACGAAACACGCCTGACCACGCTCAAAACGGCCTCACGGTCTTGTCAGAAATCTCAGAAAGTTTCATCGAGACATGGCGAATGTGTTGCGAGGGTCAGCATGGCGTGGGGCTGCCGGAGTGTGCATGAGAGTGCATGTGTACAGGGGGTGTTTTTGGGGCGTGGGGTGGTGAGTGGAGTGAGGGTTTATGATTAGTGAGGTGTTGCGGAGCTTATGGGGTGGTTGGCGTGGCTAATGGAGGTGTGGAGCGGTGGGGACGCCTCACCGGAGGTCAGGTCGAAGTGGGAAGGGGTGATGGTGATTACGTGAGTCGAGGGGCATTTTCAAGAAATAAGGAGGGAAAAGGGATTAGAAAGGAGAGAGAACTTAGCTGAATGTAGAGAGATGAAGGGGGAGGCAGAGATGGCAGTCGGCTCATATTATTGTCGTCGAAGATGAAGCTCTTAGTAGGGGGAGAACGACGATGATGAAGGGGTTGCAGAGGCATCGGCGGGTGCGACGCGACATGGACGAACAGGAGGAAGAGAACCTGCTACTGGTATTGTGGTTGGGCGATGAGGGAAAGAGAGGGAGGTCACCGGAGCTTGCTGAGCCATTGGCCGAGGGGGAAGAGAAGAATTTGAGTGATTCTCTGGCCAATTTCAAGTGTGGGAGATGCGGGGTGATTTGGGTATGCTTTTATAGGTCCTGGAGGAAGGATTTGTGCTTGGAAGCCAAGCTTCCGAGCACAGCAAGCTCACTGGAGTTGGAAGGTTGAAGGAGACCCGAATCGCTCATGCATTCGCATGAGAGATTGGATACCAAATAGAGCCTCGAATTGTGCTCAAATCGGAGGAGATTTCTCAGAGAATCTCCCTTTCAATTTTGAAGGGGATTCTCTAAGAAATCAGAGAGATCCTACCCTCGAAACCTCACCGGAGTAGGATTCCCTCCACTATAATGGTGGAGGGACCTAATTACAAAGAATGAAGACAAAGCTAGGGGGTTTCTGTAGAGATTTTGAAAAGATTGGGGTAGAAATGTAATTAGGCTGGACTTGTTTGCAAAGTAGGTCAAGATGAATTCCCCCTAGGAACAAATTTTGCTACAAATCTAACTTGGACCTAAGGAATCCAATAGTGAAGTTGGATTCTAGGTTTGACCACGTTTGACTAGAAAATTTACATAAAATCCCAATTTAGGGCAAATATTTGACTAAGACCTCAATTTAGGTCAAAATAGGTTCTAAGGGCCAAATTGAAGGTTCTAAACCCTAGATAATATTTTCCATGGTTTTCAGATGGTTTAGGTGAATTTTATCCTGGCCAGAACCTTGTTAAATCAAGTGGGTCAGGTTTAGGGTTACAAAAAGTCATTTAATTCCTAGAATTCACAAGAACCCTTTTCTATTTGAACCAACCCACTTTTTATCTTGTTAAGACCATTTGACCTGTGTTTAGCTCATGAGAAATCCCGTTGTTGTACTGCAATGGTAAAATTGCAATTTTACCTCTTGTTTCTTGCTTTTATCTCAGAATGATTATTCAGTAAATTAGGACCACCAGTTGGTTATTTAGGAGCTTTTGTTCTCTTTTCTAAGTCAAAATGAATTAGTTAGGTCTCATGATGGTGTTCCCATCAACTAGCAAAAACTAGGCTTGGGGGCATTTGATTAGCCCATATTTGTAGGCTATTTAAATGTGTAAATGCCTAGATATTAAGATATCCTTAACATTTAGCTAGCATATATTAGGATGTAAATAAATTACTTCATATTTTTACCTTAAATGCATAATTCAATCATTGCATGCATTTAGAATTAACTTAGATTTGCATGCATTTGATTAGTTAATCAATTAGGTGAATTACTTGCATTATTTTAATTTAATATAGAAGTTAAGGGTTTGTGCATAAATAACCATAATATATTATTATTTTCTTATTCTCTTTCTCCACAGGTAACGGCTGCATCTTCTCCTCGCACAATCATTCATGCACAGCTGTAGGCATTCATTGGCCATGAAGAGCATCTGATCCTGCCTCTTTGGATTTCAAATTCATCACCTGCAGCTACAAAGGGAGAGGAGGAGGCAACTGTGCTAAGCAAGACACTGCCCCAGTCCACCACTGTGCACTCCAATCCACCACCGTGGTCTCCAAGGCTGAGCCCCACCACACTGTGGGTCGGTGAGGTGACAGCTCGCTGCACCAATCTGGTGATCTTGGCCATCATCGTGCAACTACCAGATGACCCTCCCTATCCACGCACCATCAACACCATCCTTTTCCTTTTCTTCCTCTATTTTTAAAGCAAAACCATTCCCGCGCCCCTTGCTGCACCTCTGCTCCACACCCGCAGCAGCGTGCAACCTCTTGCGTGCGCTCCCTCGCCATCCCCGCACAACCGCCCTCCAACTCCACCGCGGCAGGAGCGCGCTCACCAGCTGGTGTCGAGCCTGACTAGGTTGTTAATATGATGATTTTATCGTTGAAGTGCGTATAGTGGTTAACCTAATTTGGACCTAACCATCTCTTTACAAAATTTTTAACTTGGCCTACTTGATTTTATCTTATCACTTTTAGGCCCAGGGTCGAACTCAGGGAAGTGGGGTTACAAGTCAAGTTTCTACGCCTTTCCTACAACAAATCTCTTCCGTTAGTTTATTGTGTTTTTGGTGTTTTTTTTTTTTCTATTTAGATTTTTTCTGGTAATCTTTGTCCTTGAGGCACACCTTCAAAATGGGTTCTTGGCTTTGAGCCAAAATAGGGTTCCAAAATGGGTCTTGCTATTCGCAAGACGGAGTACCTGCAAGTCAAGGATTATCTTTTCTCTTTTATATATATATTTTTTATCTTTTTACTAACAGGAAAGAAAAACAGAAATAAAGTAAATATAGTATATATATATAGGTATATATTATGTATATAGAGGGGTGGGGGTGGAGGCGGAGATGGAGTGTAGCACGGTGTCGAGTTGGTTGACGTCTAGAAAGACGCAACCAATGGGACGAAGTGCCGTGTGTAAGGTGTAGGATGGATGGTGGAAGATTAATGCGAACACGCTTTTTTTGTATGCGTGTATCGGGGAATATCCGCAACTGGTGCAGATATTCCCGAGATACCACGTATGGTAAATAATGTGAAAATATATATATATGTATATATGTTAATACATCTATATCTATATATGGTTATAAATAGGTATATATACGTATATATATATGTGTATATATATATATGTATATATGTATATATATAAGTATATGTATATATGTAGCTATATGTATAGATAGATATATGTATAGATGCATATATATATTTATGTATGTATGCATATAATACTATATAGAAGTCTATATATATATATGTATATATATATAATAATATATGTATATATAGGTATATGTAGCTAGATATGTATGTATATGTATATATGTATAGTTACATAGATATATATATGTATATATGTATGTATATATAAGTAGGTGTGTATATATGTAAATATATATATATATGTATCTATACTTAGTTATATTGGTAATAGTATATATATAGATATATGTATATTTATATATATATGTATATAAATATATGTATATATATCAATATATATATGTGTATAGATATATATATATGTATATGTATATATATATATATAGATATATATGTATATATATATATATACATATATGTATATATATATATATATATACACACATATATATATATATATATGTATGTATACTAATGCATAAGTATATAGGTACTACTATATGTATAAATAAAAGTATAGATATATATATATGTATATAAATATATGTATATATATATCTATATATATATGTATACATATATATATATATAAGTATATAATAGTGTATAGGTGTGTGTGGGTGTGTGGAAGTGTGAGTGTAGGTGTGTGTGAGCGTCGGTAAAGAGAGAGTGAGGGAGTGAGAGAGAGAGAGAGAGAGCGGGAGAGAGAGGGCAAGAGAGATGGAGCTGCTTGAGTTAAGGCGTCTGGAGCTTCCACCCAACGTCTTATGGCTTCATGCGTGCGCAGGCGCATGCTCAATGAAGTGGCCACACGTAGAGGAGGCCGCAGTGCACCGTGCTATATGGAGAGCAAGTGCTGGCGCTCGCAGGTCCACACGGTGAAGGAAGTGGGTGAAAGCAGGCACTGGGAGAGAGCTGGCGCACGCAGACGTACGTGGGCGGGTGCGGGCGACGTGGGCAGAGACGTGTAGGCAGGCGTGCACACGGGCGAACGGCGGTAGCTCTGCGTCAGGTGACCGATAAAGTGAGAAGCTCACCGGTCACCCCACCGTAGCCACAGTGTCGCGCAGACTCGCGTGAATAGTGGCTACAGTGGTTGGGCGAGCCACGTGACCGGGAGCTGCAGGTGCTGTGAGTGCGGCCGGCTCGCGCCTAGCGCGCACGGGCTGGCATGCGAGGAAGGAGGTCTGCGCCGGCCGGTTGCGGGCGTGGAGAAGCGGGAGACGATGGTGTCTGCAGGCGTGCGCGAAAGCTTGCGGGTGTTGCTGGGGTGCGCTGAGGTGCTTGGCCGGCCGCTGTAGTGACGCGCGGTAGCCGGCTGCAGGCGGAAGAGAGATCGCGACAGAGCGAAGAAGCAGGAGGTGGAGAGGACTTGCAGGCACGCGCGGAGGTGAGGGCGGCCTGGAGGCTTGCGTGGAATGGAGTGGGGCGGCTGCTGCTGCATGCTGCTGCCCTTGCTGTTGCGTGCGGAGCTTAAGCTTCAAAGCTTGAAGCTACCGCTCCAATGGATGGAAGTCTTCAAGCGGTGAACCAAGGAAAGAGCCACCACGCCCACCGACTCTTTGAAGAGCTGGGCGGTGGTGGTCTCACTGTGGTGGTGTGCACCACAGTGACAACTCCTGCCTGCCTGGTGTCTCCTCGGAGGAGGAGGGTCGACGTATGGAGGGAGAGGGAGGAGAGGGTGGTGGCTTGGAAGGAGAAGGTGGTGCTGCTACGTTCCTTTTTTTTGGCTGGGACCAGGCTGCCTTTGCAAAATAGGAGCCATGGCTTTTTATAGAGGAAGAAGCCATGCACGGCCATGCCCTGGCTGTGCATGGCTCATGCATGGCCTTGGCAGGGAGAGGCAGCCGCAGGGAAGGGCAGGAGCAGGGAAAAATGGCGCGAGGAGAAGAAGAGGGTGTTTCATGCAGCCGCGGGAAGAAAAAGTCAAAAATCAAAAATCAAAAGGAAATAAAAAATGAAGATGGAAATTTATGAGGCAGCACTTGAGGAAAAAAGTAATCGCGAGGCCATTTTATTTATTCTCCTCTCCTCTCAATTAAATGCATGCATGCATGCATTTAATTGAGAGGAGAGGACATGCATGCATTTTTACAAATGCGATTATGAAATCCTAATATGCATAGGTAATGCTAGGAAATAGCACAAGAAGGCACTATTGCAGGTGTATTTTTGCAGTGCAATCATACCCCATGCCTATCTTTTGCTAGTCCCTAGCACAACATTTTTTGTAGTATTTAGAAATGATCTTTAAGCTGAAGATTTTCTTCTGAGGCGACATTGGTGTGTTTATTGTTGGATATTGTGAGAACCAATTGTAGTGAAGACTACCAGTACTTTAAGTCTCACATGACAAAGATCATCTCTCGCTTAACTCGGACTCCTGATATTTAAACCTTAAGTACGATTTCCAGGACCCAGGAGGTTTTTGCCGTACTCGAGAGCTCAGGAGATTATGGCTTGTGCTTAGTGAAGGATCAAGACTGACCAGGTGAACATTAAGACTCAAGTCTAGGATTTCATGAATCTTTAAGTACAGGTTGATCCCAATTTCAGCTTGTGTTTTCTGATTGACCCTTAAGAAGATGACAGAAAACTCAACTCCCATTTTCTGACATTTGTGGCTCACAGGAAAATAGGGTATTTGTGACTTGAATAACTTTTTAGGGTAGAGACTTTACAGACATTTGCGAGATATACTGACTTATTTGCATCTTTTTTTTTTTTTAGAAACACGTGTCAGTATATCTCTTACAACATTATTTGGGGGAGCACACTTTTCTTTTTGGTGGGAGAGTTTCTTTCTTTGCTGGAAAGAGTCGCTCCTAAACACAAAACTAAAACTTGGGATAAAAAGTCTACCTGCGCGCACAGGTAAGGACTCCACCTTCCCTAATGAACACTAGGGTTGGATCTTATGTTCACCTGGTCTTTCCTGATATGTGTAGTGTGAACCAAGTTTACTTAAGCTCTCAAGTAAAAGCAAACCAACGGATCCTGTACTGGTGTCTCAAGTACAAGAATATATCCTTAGTTAGGAGAGATTTCGATCTATTTTGTCAATGCTCAAGTGAATTAAGCCAAACCTAAGTAAATCATGCTTCTGCGGCCTGGAAAGTCTTCAAAACAGAGGTTGAATATCCATAAACACTTATTGAATTTTTGTTTCAGCTTTCAGATCATTACGAAACACCATTTATTATTATATATATATTTTTTTTTTTCTTTCTTTTTCTTTTTCTTGCATATTTATAAATAGGTACGAACTGTATGATACCATAAAATACCCAGATCCTATGGATGCCTATCCACCCCCCCATGCCAAACAATGCTATGTCCTCATATGCATGCAGGGAAAGGTAGAGAAAGGACGAAAGATTTGGTAGCGAGAGTTGAGGTGTAGGGTATATAGCAGGGTGGTAGGGTGGGTGGTAAAGAGAAAAGTGAAGTGATCGTGATAGTGGCATGAAAAGTGATGGTGGATGGTGAAGGGTCTAGCATTTCATGGGACGAGAGTGTCCCAGGCGAAACAGAAAACAAGTCAGGAAGAAGAAGTTGGCCCTCATATTGGCCAAGAAGAGGGGCTTCTTGGATAGATGGATCCAAAAAGGAATAGCCCCAGTGAGTAGTATGTGGGCTAAAGGTCCTGGTGTGGATTTGCAAATCAGCCTGATTTGGCGGGAAAGAAAGGGCAGTCCGGTCTTCAAGAGTATGGACCGGCGGTGAGCAGCTTGGATATGACTCAGACCATGAGGTATGGGAAACGGAGAAAACCTCGTCAGAAGTCTAGCTAGGAGAAGGTACGGGATAAGGGAGGAATGGGGGAATGTCATAGTATGTGTTGATCAGGCAGTCGTCAGGTAATCCGTAGCAGTCTGAATAGGTCTCAATTAGTCCGATACAAGCACTGACGGTCATGTCCTCGTCAGACATGTCATCCTTGATGCAATCGCAATCAAAGTTCTTGGCTGCCTTGAAGATGTTAAGCTTGATCTTTTCAGATCCAACGGCAATCTCAATACAGCCCAACTCCTAGTCGATAAGGGCACGGGCTGTGGCCAAGAAAGGTCGACCAAATATGATCGGACAATCAGAAAGTGAGCTAGGAACTTCCATATCTAAAACAAGAAAGTCAACAGGAAAATAGAGACTGTTGACCCTAACCACCACGTCTTCCACCACACCCTTCGAGATTTTGATAGAACGATCTGCCATCTATCACGTGACAGGGGTGGGTTTCAAATTTCCCAAGGAAAATTTTTCGAGCATGATGGTCGGTATGAGATTTATGGAAGATCCTAGACCAAGCAGGGCACGGTTAAAACTGCAGCCTTGGATGCTACAGGAAATAAGTGGTGTGCCCGGATCTTTCCGCTTTGGTGGTAGGTTTGACAGTATAGCACAACTCGCAAGAGGCGAGAGAACCACCAGATTCTTAGTTTTCTTTGACTGTCGCCTGGGTGTTGTGTAGTCTTTGAAAAATCGGGCGACAGTAGGTATGTGGTCGATAGCCTCGAGCAAGGGTACCTTGATTTCTACATCCCTGAACAAATTACGCAGGTTATCAAAGGCCTGCGTATCTTTCTTTTTGCCTTTTGGCTCCCTCAGTAGAGCCTCAAGGAATGGAACTGATTCTGGCAACAATTTGGGTGTATTGTCCTCTCGAGAATGCAGTGCGCATCCTGAATGAGAGGGCGATGAAGAAGACGGACCAGGATCAGGTTGAGGGGGATCGACGGTTTGCTTACCGCTCCTCATAGTGATAGCATTGGATGATGCGGGTCCAGTGGGATCATACCGCGGAGGAGGGTTCGCAATAGGGACATAAGAGTGCAGTGCTGCAGTGGGATTAGCCTGAAATCCTGGTAGAATGCTCGGAGCTTGCAGAATTTGATTAACCTACCCCTGAGAAGGTCGTACCTATGGTTGAGGACCACATGGTACGAAATTGTGCTGGTTTGGAATAGGTTGGGCAGGAAGAGTGCCCTGAGATCAAGTCGTCATGCGTAGTTGACTGATCTCAACATTCTACTGCACCAGTTGGTGCTGAAGAGAGGTCATGCTCTCTTCATGGTGCTTTGACATATCCGTCATCATTCGCATTAATTTGTCAAGTGGACATGATGCGTGTTCAGTTTGCGGTATGCAAGGGCCTGATGGTAGATTCGCCATAGGATTAGACTGGGCCCTTGGGATGACGGGTGCGGACGGTCGCATTGGTCCACTTGCGGGGTTTTGGCACTGTGGTTTGTTGGACCATGCGAAGTTCGGATGATTGCGCCACCCTGGGTTATACGTGGCAGAGAACGAGTTGTTCCCCAAGGCACAAGCGTCTTCTATGCCAGAAGACGTGTCCGCATGTAAATACGCCTCCAAGCACACGAAGGCTTGATCCTCCATGTCAAGTTACTGGCTCGCAGAAGCCAGTTCCACATGACTTATCGAGTCGCTTGGCGCGACACTAGGTAAGGAAGTTCTAACGGGGTTTCTCGGGATAAGCCTGGTGTTGGAAGATTTGGATTATGACGAAGTGGTGAAGTGGGGGTGTTTGCCAGAGATCGGGTGGGGTTGGCCAGAAGCAAGTCCAGCTTCTTGTGCACGACAGATACTTCATCCAGTATTTGCGCAATAAGGCTTAGATTAGTGGATGAATGGAAGGGTCTCGTGTCAACTTCGTGGACATTTCGAGGCTGGCTGGTACGATTAAAGGCGACAATGGAAGCATTGTTCATCGAGTTTTCACTCATATTTTCAAACAATTAAAATGCTCCATTCTCATCTTTATTCATAAAGTTCCCTCCGTAGGAAGGGTCTGCAATCTGCTTCAAAGTCTCATTTAGCCCATAATAGAAAATCTGGGCTATATGCCACTTAGGTAGACCGTGGTGCGGACACTTCCTGAGGAGGTTGTTATACCTCTCCCATGCCTCATGAAATTGTTCACCATTTTGTTGTGTAAATGAAGTGATAGCATGGCGAAGTGCATTGGTTCGCCCTATTGGGAAGAATTTCTTGAGAAATGCTATTCGCATCTCTTCCCAAGAGTGGATGGTTCTCCCAAGGGTGCGTAACCACTGCGACGCTTTATCCCGCAATGAAAACAGGAACATTTTCATGAGGACTATAGGTAACCCGATATTTCTTGGTTTAACAGTTTCAGCTAATCGGGTTAAGTCTTCCAAGTGGAGAAACAGATCTTCATTTGCAAGACCATGGAAGTGAAAATTTATTAGGCCAATAATGTTAGGTTTTAGTTCAAAGTCGTCCCCATCCATGGGGACCCGAATTTGTCCTATGGTCTCTGTAGCAGCGGGATTCTGATAAGAGCTAAGAGACCTAGGCTCCTCCCATTCGGGAGGGTTCTTCATTTCCTCCAATGTTTCCTGAATGGCTTCAATTTGTTCATTATACATTTCCATTTGGGCTTGGAGGCGGGTTATGGGATCTAAGGCTCCACCACCTGGTGGGTTCTGAGGGCGGTTTCCTCCCTCAGGATTTAGGGGTGGGCATGCAGCCATGTTTGTGGTGGAGGAGGATGATTCGGCTCCTTTTCTAAAATTATCTGACAATTCACACAGTTCAGGGTTTTGTGACCTCCTCCCAAACATGCACTACTACAGGAAGAATTGGGGGGATAAGAAGGGAAAAGAGATGAGAGAAATGACGCTGCAAAGGTACACTTGATTACAAATCAATACAGTCAAATTCCTAACCTCTACAGTGTGCCCTTAGACCTAAAGATCTAAGTTACCTATTATCACGAACTACGGAACCGAATGCAAGCACTGCGGAACCACCGGGCCAGATTGAAAGGCCGTTTGCCCCAGTCTTGGACACCCGATAGCACGCGGGAACTCTCACCAGCACGTAGATGCTACACGCAGGTAGTTAGACCTCCAATCCTTAAGAAGGGTCAAGTTACTACCAGTTTTAGTTAGAGGCTTAGGGTCAAGTGCTTTTGAAATGTGAAGGGCATTGTTTACGGGTAATGCCCAAGTGATTGATTTTCAAAGTGTGTAAAACAAGCATGCAACGGGGAAATCTCCCCGAATTGAAGTTTTTAATTGGTGAATGATTTTTAGAGTTCAGCCTTAAGTAGTATGGATTTTAGGATTTTGCTGAAATACCAATTCAACCAATCTCCAGGTTTTGTGAGAATACAAGTTTTCTTTCTAAGCCCAAGAAACCCTTCTTCAATATCAGTTAGTTAATGCATGCTAAAATGCAATGGGCTACCCTAAATGGAGATTTCTATGTGTGGAAGCACGACTTGATTTTAAAGTTTATGTGAAAGGGAGCCAAAGCACTTCAATTCAACTGCTCCCAATCACCAGAATGATTTCCACACACAAGGCTTCAACCAAAAGATAAAGAAAATCAAATTGTTGGGGTTGAATTATTCGGGATCGAATTTTAGGCAAGTTGAAAAGTCATGGTCGGGTTGGAATTAACTCAATTCCAAGTCTCCCCACAAAAAGGGTGATCCTGAATTGTAGATAAGTGAGGCAAAAGAGGGGTGCAATTAATCTTGTTGTGTTAGTTTCAAAGAATACTTCACACGGCGAAAAATTCAAGAATCAAGATTCTTGGATTTTCGCGATGCGAAGTAAGGCGGGAAATCCCGGGGCTGTGGGAGTGAAGACAATCAATCAAACAAGTGAATTTTAATCCACTTGCCCCAAGAGATCCCAAGAAGTTTTTCTAGTTTTTAGTTTTTTTTATTAAGGTTACAAGTTAACCTAGGTTGCTAAGAAGAGAAGACCTACCTGTTCGGCAAGGTGTGCGAAGCTCCAATGCGGTGTCGGCATCTTCACGCTCTCGTTCCCACCTTGGATCTGCTCACGTCTTCGACTTCGTTTGCCTGCCTTTTCCTTGCAACAGGTTCACCTGCACACCAAAAACAGAGACACCCAAGAAGAGAGAAGAGAAAAATTGAAAGGAATTGAATAGAAACTTAATTGAAGGTGCACTTCCCCAGCAACGGCGCCAGAAAAGGTATGGTGTCGAGCCAGAATAGGTTGTTAATATGATGATTTTATCGTTGAAGTGCGTATAGTGGTTAACCTAATTCGGACCTAACCATCTCTTTACAAAATTTTTAACCTGGCCTAGTTGATTTTATCTTGTCACTTTTAGGGCCAGGGTCGAACTCAGGGAAGTGGGGTTACAAGTCAAGTTTCTACGCCTTTCCTACAATGAATCTCTTCCGTTAGTTTATTGTGTTTTTGGTGTTTTTTTTTTTATTTCAATTTTTTTTGGTAATCTTTGTCCTTGAGGCACACCATCAAAATTGGGTTCTTGGCTTTGAGCCAAAATAGGGTTCCAAAACGGGTCATGCTATTCGCAAGACAGAGTACCTGCAAGTTAAAGATTATCTTTTCTCTTTTATATATATATATTTTTATCTTTTTACTAATAAGAAAGCAAAATAGAAATAAAGTAAATATAGTATATATATATATAGGTATATATTATGTATATAAAGGGGTGCGGGTGGAGGTGGAGTGGAGTGTAGCACAGTGTCGAGTCAGTCGTCATCTAGAAAGACAACCAACAGGACGAAGTGCCGCGTGTAAGGTGTAGGATGGATGGTGGAAGATGAATGAGAACACGCTTTTTTTGTACGCGTGTATCGGGGAATATTAGCAACTGGTGCAGATATTCCCGCAATATCACGTATGGTAATAATGTGAAAATATATATATGTATATATGTAAATATATCTATATCTATATATGGTTATAAATAGGTGTATATATGTATATATATATGTGTATATATATATGTATATACGTATATATATAAGTATATGTATATATGTAGCTATATGTATAGATAGATATATGTATAGATGTATATATATATATATATGTATGTATGGATATAATACTATATCGATGTCTATATATATACATATATGTATATATATCTGTATATATAATATATGTATATATAGGTGTATGTAGCTAGATATGTATGTATATGTATATATGTATGTATATATAAGTAGGTGTGTATATATGTATATATATATATATGTATCTATACTTAGTTATATAGGTAATAGTATATATATAGATATATGTATATCTATATATATATATATGTATATAAATATATGTATATATATCAGTATATATATGTGTATATACATATATATATGTATATATATATATATATGTATATGTATGTATATAGACTAATACATAGTTACATAAGTACTAATATATGTATAGATATATGTATATAAATATAATTATATAGATATATGTATATATATGTATATGTGTATGTATATTTATATATATAAGTATATAGATATATATATATATGTATGTATACTAATACATAAGTATATAGGTACTACTATATGTATAAATATAAGTATAGATATATATATATGTATATGTATGTATATATGTATACAAATATATGTATATGTATATATAAATATGTGTATATAATAGTGTATAGGTGTGTGAGGGTGTGTGGAAGTGTGAGTGTAGGTGTGTGTGAGCGTCGGTAAAGAGAGAGTGAGGGAGTGTGTGAGAGAGAGAGAGAGAGTGGGAGAGAGAGGGCAGGAGAGATGGCGCTGCTGGAGTTATGGCATCTGGAGCTTCCACGCAACGTCTGATGGCTTCATGTGCATGCAGGCGCGTGCTCGATGGAGTGGCTACACGCAGAGGAGGCTGCAGCACACCGCGCGGCGTGGAGAGCTGGCACTAGCGCTCGCAGGTGCACGCGGTGAAGGAAGTGGGCGAAGGCAGGCGCTGGGAGAGGGCTGGCGCATGCAGACGTACGCGGGCAGGTGCGTGCGACGCGGGCAGAGACGCGCAAGCGTGCGCGCGCACGGGCTAATGACGGTAGCGGTGCATGTGGTGACCGGTAAAGTGAGAAGCTCACCGATCACCCCACTGTAGCCACAGTGTCACGCAGACTCGCGTGAATAGTGGCTACAGTGGTCGGGCGAGCCGTGCGACTGCGAGTTGTAGGTGCTGTGAGTGCGGCTGGCTCGCTGCTGGCGCTCGCGGGCTAGCGCACGAGGAAGGAGGTCTGCGTCAGCCGGTTGCGGGCGTGGAGAATTTCACAACAGAGTGGAGAAGTGGGAGGCGATGGTGTCTGCAGGCGTGTGCAAAAGCTTGAGGGTGCTGCTGGGGTGCGCTGGGGTGCTTGGCTGGCCGCTGCAGTGACGCACGGTGGCCGGCTGCGGGCGGAAGAGAGATCACGACAGAGCGAAGAAGCGGGAGGCGGAGAGGACCTACAGGCGCATGCGAAGGTGAGGGCTTCCTGCAGGCTTGCGCGGAATGGAGTGGGGCGACTGCTGCTGCCCTTGCTGCTGCGTGCAGAGCTTAAGCATCAAAGCTTGAAGCTACCGCTCCAATGGCTGGAAGTCTTCAAGTGGTGAACCAAGAAAAGAGCCACCACGCCCACCGGCAGTTTGAAGAGCTGGGCGGTGGTGGTCTCACTGTGGTGGTGTGCACCACAGTGAGGGCTCCTACCTGCCGGGTGTCTCCTTGGAGGTGGAGTGCCAGTGATTAGCCCATAGTTCTAGGCTATTTAAGTATTTAAGTGCCTAGACATTAGGTTAATTCTAACATTTATTTAGCATAAATTAGGATGTAAATAGATTAATTCATATTTTTAATTTAATTACATAATCCATGCATTGCATTCATATTTTAAGTGCATTTAGAGTTAGCTTAGAATGACATTCATCTAATTAGTTAACCAATTAGGTACATTGTTTTCATTAACATAAAAGTTGAGGGTCTGTATATAAAAGACCATAATATTTTAACATTATTTCTTTATTCTTCCTCTTGCAGGAACGGCTGGCTGCCGCTCCAACGCCACCAGCTGCCGCAGTGAAGAACCCATTCAAGGAGGAGTGGATATGTTGGATCTGGTCGGGCAGCTAATTTCAAATTTGTGCAGGCCACTACAAAAGGAGGGAGGCAGCCGAGCTCGGGAGGCCTCCACCACCGACCCACCACTGTGCAGAGACATCTTCTCTCTTCCATTCCATACCGCCAGCCTCAACCGTGGCGGCGAGTCTCCACCACCGTGGGCGTGTGGTGTGACAGGCCACACCACCATCCGGAGCTTGTCCGCATTACTGTGAGCACCTCGCCGTGCATCGCCCTCGCCGTCGTCATCAACAACCACCGTCGCAGCTACTGTGCAATCACCCTTTCAGTCAGTTAAGACGTCTGGGAAATTTCCCGGACGTCTGAATTCCACCCCCCACTCCAGCAGCAATCTCCGTCCTCCAACTTCACTTCCACCACACACGCCGCAGCAGCCACCCACTCATCTCCAGCCGCACGCAAGAACCCGCCACTTCTTCCCGCTCTCACTGCCTGCACACCCATGCCAACAGAGCATGCAACCGCCCTCCAGCCGCACGCAAGGCGTGCACAGCCTCCAGCCCTCACGCCCGCTCACTCCACCTTCCCCGCGCCTGCAGCCTTCGCCATCTCCACACGCAACCACCTACGCACCCACGCCAGCTGCAGCCGCACCTGCAGAATCACTCCCACGCCCGCAGCACCTTCCCTGCACCTACCGCACCCGCTCTCACAGTCAACAGAGCACGCACCGGCTGCAGTGCACGTCCACGCCTCCAGCTAACACGTAGCAGCAATGCACGGCAGTCCTCACTGCCAACAGGCCGCGTGCACTCCCGCACCCGCCTGCTCCGCCTGCCAACAGCAGCTGCAGCCACCTCCGCCGGAGGTCGTCTGGCTGGCTCCGGCCGCCACGCGACACGCCGCCACCACCATTTCGAAGCCCTCGGTCCAAGGAACTTCCTCTGAGCTTCCCGCGTCCGGCCGTCCACTCCTCGTCGCGCACGGCAAAGGGGAAAAATCCCCTGTTTTGCTACAGTAACCGAGCCATAAAAAATTACATTTTCTGCCATTGTCAATTTTTATTAATATTTTATTGATTCTGCATTGCGACAAATATCCTCTAGTTACTCATAATTGCTATTTCAGCATTATTTCTTGTTTCAACATTAATCTGAAGGCAAATCTGGTTTGATTCTTGTCTAAACTAACTACGAACAAACGTTTTTAACTGGTGCGAAGTTAAATACGTCATTACCTCCCTGTGGATACGACCCGCTCCTCTGCGAGTGGTTATTTCTTTTTAAATATTGATTAGTCAATTTTTCCACCACATAAAACTGCAAACGACTTTAAAGCGAAAAATCAACTAGTCAGCTAGCGTATGGAGGGAGAGGGAGGAGAGGGTGGTTGCCTGGAAGGAGAAGGTGGTGCTGCTGCGTTCTTTTTTTTTTTTTGGGACCAAGCTGCCTTTGCAAAGGAGGAGCCGTGGCTTTTTATAGAGGAAGAAGCCATGCATGGCCATGCCCTAGCTGTGCATGGCTCAAGCATGGCCTTGGCAGGGAGAGGCAGCCGCAAGGAAGGGCAGGAGCAGGGAAGCATGGCGCGAGGAGAAGAAGAGGGTGTTTCATGCAGCTGCGGGAAGAAAAAGTCAAAAATCAAAAATAAAAAAGAAATAAAAAATGAAGATGGAAATTTGTGAGGCAGCACTTGAGGAAAAAAGTAATCGCAAGGCCATTTTATTTATTCTCCTCTCCTCTCAATTAAATGCATGCATGCATGTATTTTTAAAAATGCTATTATGAAACCCTAATATGCATAGGTAATGCTAGGAAATAGCACAAGAAGGCACTATTACAGGTGTATTTTTGCGGTGCAATCACCAGCGCATCCCCTCAGCGCACCCACTCACCTCCTGTGCACACCTGCACTCCCTACAGCAGCCATTGATGCTTGCAGCAGCAGAGGACCTCGCCTACGCATGCAGAGCAGGCGCTATAGCTACACCTTCGCTCGCGCATAGAGCGCGCTGCACCTCTGCCACAGGGACGTTCGTTCACTGCGCCTTTAGTGAGCAACAGCTCCAGTGGCCTCCTGTACCACACGTGTGCATCACCCTACTCTCCTCCTCACCGCCAGCCTTCAGTAGTGCGCTCAGTTGCACAGCAGCCACGCGCGTGTGCATGCCCTTCAACAGCTCCATTTCCGCACATAGAGCAGCAGCAACAGCCACCGCGGCCACTTCTCTCGTCCGTCCAGCTAGCCCAGGCCACCTTGCGATGCGTCACTGCCACCGTCGCGAAGGCCTTGCTCCGACTGACGTTTTCCCGGAGTAGCTCCTCGAACGAGCCTCTCTCCTGTGTGTGAGGAGGAGAGAGGTAGAATCCCCTATTTTAGTGTGTATTTCTATTTACGGAAATTGCCATTGTCAAGAATCATTTTTTTGATTTCTTAAATTAATTAAATTGTGGTGAATTTACAGCTTTATGCTTATTCTTCTAGATAATTGTTAAGCCTTATTGATTCATCTCTATATGCATTACATTTAATTTTGAATTACATTTTAGTATTCATGCAAGTGAAAAGTACATGGCATACCCTTGGACATGGATAATTTTCTTACATGAAAATTACGTCAACAACCGTTGACTTCTCCATAAATTTAAGGTTTACATTCAGAGTGACATATGCATTGTTTGATTTGACGAATATTTCAGCGAACTCGATCTCTACCTAATTGTGAGTTTAAATAGGTCATTGCCTCCCTGTGCACATGACCTACTCTCCTATGAGTGGTTTAATTTTAATTCTAATTATTTTGATTAATCGATTTTCCACTACTTAGTAATACAATGATAAATCTTCTTAATCATCATTTTCGAAAGTGAAAAATCGACTCATCACCCCACTTCACCTTAGCTCCAGCAAGCTCCTCCCTCTATCGCTCTCTGGCCTCCCAACGACCAAATTGGGAGTGCCATTATCTTCATCTCCTTCATTCGCGCCTGGTGTGCCAAAGCTAGGGCCGTCCTCCCCTCTCTTCCTCGTCGTCCGCACCACCAGAGCACCTTCTTCCACTGAGTCGGCCTACCAATGCCTGTTGCCAATCCTACCCTTTCATCCATTAGATTAGGGTTAGTTTAGCTTTCTTAGTTCTCCTAGGTTAGTTTTACACCCCAAAGGCCCACAAACAAACCCTCGACATCACCATTCACCTTCATCTTCACCATCTTCAGCGATCACTCCGGCGAGGGTTCCTATCTGCTACACACGTCCATCCCCCTTGCCACCGACTCCATAAGCTCCGCCATCACATGGAGAGCAAAACCCCTCTGTCTATTTCTTTGATTTGTGACTCCATGACTCTCCCGAACTCCACCTCACTACAGTGACTCACCAAGGTCGTATGACCTCCACACACACATGCACGCCACGCTGCACCCACCACCACATTCGTTGTCACACGGCGAAGCTGCTAAACCATCTAGTGTGGCTGTAAGGCCCTTTTTTCTTGAGTTTCAGGTACTAGGTCGACCCCTCCATTAACTTTGTGATTTGAGCAAGCTTGGAGCTTGCTACAGCACTCACTTGCTCTAGGTGCTCAGTTTAGGCTATGCGAAATCAACTGAGGCACTACCCCCTGTGGTCAATTGGAGGCCTTAACCTCATTAGCTGTAGTAATTGAAGGAAGGGGCCCTGTAGTAGCTATGCCAATCAAAGGATTCTCTCATTGTAGATGCCCACAAAGAGGGGGCTAAGATAGTCCCACCTCGTAATGTGAAGAGTTCCTGTAGTGCAATAAAATGAATTTGTGTCTACGACTGTTTTCCTCAACACACAGGGAGGTGAGGTCCCTTGCACCCTACACTCGCCTCGCCGGTGACACCACCACGTTGGCCTAGTCCGACCCGCATACCCACCTAAGCCTGTGCACACCTCGGCTGCAACCATGCTCATAGCCCTGGTCCCAGGTGTGCTCTAGACTGATTACCTGAACACCTGGTACTGTGCATGGCCTTGGGAGGGCGTGAAAGTGGAGAACCCTAAGAGAGGAAGAGGAGAAGAAAGAGAGAGAGAGCGTGGGGTTAAGGGGGGTTTTGCTCTGGTGTGTATTAGCTCACACTTTGCCAAAAATCAAAGGTGCCCCCCTGTGCATAAGAGACAAAGCCAACTGAAGAAGAAAGAAAAGGCAAAGGTCAGAGAAGAGAAAGAGAAGCCATAGAAGAATGACCAAGGCAAGGAAGAAAGTAGAAGAAAAGGAGGACTGTTGAAGAAGAACAGACAACCAAAGAAGAATAGCAGAAGCAAAAGGAAAGAGGAATCACTGTAGCAACACATTTTAATACGTCTAATTTCCTGATTATCTATTCCATCATATCGATTAATATTTGAGTAATTGCTATATGTGTTAGACTAATTGGTGATCCAAATCACCATTATTTTGTTTAGATTTCTTTAGACTTTTCATATACTAATGCTATACATTGCATATTAGTTTTTGAGTAATTAATTATGTTCATTTATATTATTTGTTGAGATTAGCGATTGAATTCCATATTTGCTCCCAGCGAACGACCTTGGACTTCATTTTTGACATTTGAATTATAAATTTTATCTATTGTTCAAGCTATTTTTGAGGAATTATTACTACAACGAACACATCTTCTAAAACCCCTCGATTCTAGCACGTAACAACATTTTTAATCAAAATCTAAGACTAGCTTAAGGTTATCTTCTTGAGAAAACCTT
Source organism: Thalassia testudinum (assembly GCA_037157565.1). NCBI lineage: Eukaryota > Viridiplantae > Streptophyta > Magnoliopsida > Alismatales > Hydrocharitaceae > Thalassia > Thalassia testudinum. The sequence continues at coordinate 201,375,877 of JAZHRO010000031.1, forward strand.
GGACTTGGGAATCTAAGGAATCAGTAAGTGGATCTACTTCCCAAAATGAACCTGGCTAGACTATGAGGTGGCTTGGGCCCAAGCATGTCCTAAGAAAATCATAAGGGGCTTGTGTAAACCCGTACCTATTGTTTGAATTCCCTCTTAGTCTATCACTACACTTACTAAGGGAATTAGGAATGATTAAAAATGACTTGAGTTTTGGATATCAAGCCTAAATTGATGAAGTCCTTAAGTGGTTAAGTGAATATACTTTTTAATTAGGCTTAGGATACTTGAAGTGCATAGGAATGTGGTCGACAATGATTAGTGTAGATGCCCAAGTTATTTTTTTTTGTGTGTACGAATTAGACGGAGTGGGTCCAATGCCAAAATTGGTAGTTGTCACACAAAAATTTTGTTGTTTTTCTTGCATTTTAGTGTTCGAGATTGTTTAATGGATTTTAGGGTTTCTCTTGTTATGTTTCAAAACAAGTTTGAGTTCCACAATCAAAGGCAAACAAGTTGTGTGAGTGAAGGTGAGTTTCCTTTATAATTGTGGGACTAAAGAAATAATGGTAACACTAATTGAATTGAACCCTAGTCAGGCAATTTACTATCAATGGATATCTTTCAGGCTTTCCTTTTAAGTAGTGGTCGAAAGAAGGTAAACAATACTAGTACTGAAGGGAAAATCAAACAAGGATTCCAAAAATAATTTTTTTTTGTGATTTTAGGAATTCATTTGATATTTTTTTAGAATTTTTTTTATACTGGTGTCACTGTCTAAAATGATACCCATAGGTAAATTGGATTTTTCGATAACACCACTAGCCACCAAAAATTTTGAGGATTTTATATGTTGAGGAATTTCCTAAAGATTTCAAAAAGATAAATTTGATAGAAATTAGATGAGTAGAAAATTTCCTAAAATTCATGCATAGGAGCAAAATAATGAAATCAGAAAGGTTGACTCCTTTATGATCCACGAATTTAAAAAAAATCTTTACAAATTGAAATACTCTGAAATTTGAAATGTATGTTTCTGACTTGATTTGAAACCTTGGAATAGAATTTCAAGATTTTAGGAGGCTTGTGGTGATGGGACTTGATTTTTGAAGTCTAAACAGAAGTCTGGCTCCAAAAGTAAGTGCACCAACACTTGAGTAGGGTGGTGGTGACTAAACAATCAAGCAAGCAAATTGATTTTAAAGGCCACCACCCTAATTTTTTTTTGATATTTTTAATTGTAAAAATACTTTTTAAATATTGTTTTGATAGCTTTTTAGAATTTTTGTCTGACAAGAAGGGACACTGACCTCAGAATTCTTGGGAAGAAAAGGTTCTTTGAGCTCTGATAGCGTGGTTTCACTCAACTCAGTAAATAAGTTAATTTCACTTAATTAAGAGTAGAAGAAATCACTTAGGTTAACTCGAAGTTGTGTCGGCTCTGTAGTATAGGGTCAAATTAACCTAACATTTTAGAACTTTTTACTGGTTAAGTCCAGGTCGTTCACTAGGAGGCATAATAATTTTCTCCAAATTCACCAATTTTCTTTTATCTCTTTAAGTTTAGGAGGTAAAACTAGTTTAATTTTAAAAACATGAATTTTGTCAAAATATTTAACTATAAAGAACATACAAAATTCCATATGCAAACATATTTACTCAAAATATTGTACTTTATTAACAAGTAAACATGCTAGTTTTTCAATTTTATTTCATTCCAAGAAATTAAGGAAAAAAGTTATCTAATTAAAGCATGCCTTTTTACATTTAAGAACAAAAAGTAATTATGCAAGAGAAAATTCATTTATTTTTTCATCTCTACAGCCTCTAATCTTCTTTCTTTCTTTCTTTCTTTCTTTTCTTTCTCTCTTTTATTTTCTTCCCTCAAGCTCTCTTTCTTCTTTCCTTCCTTGTGTTGTTCCTGCCTTCTTATCTTCCTTCTCTTCTTCTTTTTCCCTTTAATCTGCTCCTGCCTTCTCTTCTTCCCTTAGTTTTTCTCCTTTCTTAGTTTTTCCTTAACACTCCTTAACATCCGTGCTCCTTTCTTCCTTAGCGTTTGCATCCTTCAACACTTAGCTTCCTTTAGCAGCTTCTCTTTTCTTAAGCTTTCAGCTGAATCGGGTTTTTTTACATTTTAAAACAAAAGTTTTTTTATTTGTGGCGAGGTCCTTTGGAGGATACACAGCACCCTGAGACCAGGGTGGGACCAGACCCTACTCGATCCTCGCCTAATCTTAGTTAGGTTTGTTTCGGTTTATTTCTTAATCAATTCACAGCATCGAGCCGCATCGGCTCAACCTGGCCTCCCAGGCCACACTCACCCTCCCAAGGCACATTCACATCCGCACGCCCCCAAGGGCGCACACACCCGCAGGCATATGCCCTCACACTCAGATTCAATGCTCATATCAAAAGGAATCGGAACTGGTGCGCCGAGTGCTAACGACTGCATAGCCAAAGGAACAAAACAGTTTTATACCCAGGCACGCGCTCGTGGATATCCGAGGTGGGACAAACATTCCCCTTCCAGACCCGAATTCAATCGTTCATAACTTTCTACCCAGAGCTCCAAATTGGATGATTTAAAGTTTGTTGGAAAGCTCTAAAGGTAATCTACACAATTTTAGGGTCAATTTAATGTTTTAATGATGTTTGCTCTTCAATTTAAGAGATGAAATCAGGGTTTCTATGGGCTTTATAAAAGCCTGGAAAGTGAAATTAACTTAGGAGAGTCCTCAGATGGAGTTCTCTCATCTATTAAAAGGCCTGTACATATTATATAAACAATTCCACTTCTGTTAGATTGGATTTTAAACTCTAAAGACCTACAAAACCTGCAGGGAAGCTTTTCTCTTCTCTGAAAACTTCAAAGGTTGAATTTTGGATTTCAATAAGTGCAACAGACACTTTAAAGTGTTCCTAATCTATTTAGATTAATTCTAAGGGTTTTAACTAATCAATCTGGGCAGGTTTTAGATTTGAATTTCATCAAAACAATGCTTCTGTTGGTTTAGGTTCAAAAGTAACCCAAATTGGTAGAAACAAAATCTTTACTAATTACAAAGCTCGAAGATTGACTTTTTGTTTAAAGATTCTTCCTAAGAAATTAATGCCTCAATCAGAGTCTTCTCATCATCTGAAACCCATCCAGATCTTCAGATTTGTGTTCTATCCTTAATTCCTAGGGTTTCAGGCTCGCCACCTGAACTAAAATAGGTGTTTGTTCGACAGAGTTGTTCAGTGGTAGTTACAGTGTTTTAAAGACTTAAATAGCTTCAGTGGATCGCACTGAAGCTTCTGAGCTCCTTAAGTGTTTCTTAAATCCTTCATAACAGACTTCTCCAACTCGCTGGAGTTGGGGAAGATGAAGTTACATCTAAAGCTCCAGTGATTGAAACCTCAAACAAATTTCTTTAAAATGATCAGTGATCCTTATTTTATTATTCTGGAGCCACTTAGCAATTTTAAGAGGCTGCAACACATCTTTGGCTCGTTGGAGCTCTTCAGAGCTCCGTGAGTCCAGAAAATGTAAAATGCATGTACAGATTGACAAAATTAACCATTTTTAATCCAGAAATGATCCTGAGGTTACAAGGAACCTCATTATCACATTAAATTCTTCATTTGTTCATTGAAATGTAAGATTTTACACTAAGTTCATTTCTTAAAAGATTTGAATGGTTTAAGCTCAGGACTTGATTTAACTACTCTATTGAGAAGTTAAATCAAGTCAACAGATGTTATTAATCATAAATACATATTTAATTTATAGTTTGAAATGTTCCTGAGCCGCCATGGACAACAAGCTCAGGGACTTAATTAAGATTTAGGTGTTTAATTATAGATGATAATAATAGGTAATATAATGTCGATTAGGGTTCTAAAGTGATGATATGTGATGAAAGAACCCAGTGAAGGTGGAATTAAGCCAATTACTGTAACCATAGATAGTGTCTGTAATCGGTGAAGATGAGATTTGAATTAGGCATTTAGGTGATTTAATTAATCATTAAGGTGAATTAGAAGTGAACATGGAAGATATAGGAAGGTGAACAATGAGTTAAAAGACAAAATTGAAGTCTCTGGCGAGCTCAAGGAACTCGCCAGAGTCGAAGGAGATGAAGCTAAATTCTGACATTACTCTAACCTAACTAACTAAACTAACTAAGCTAGCCTACTCCTACTCCTACTCCTTGTCTACTGTTACCTGGACAAAGGGGTCAATAGGGTTCTGTCGAAGTCACATGGCGGACGACGAAATCAGAGGGTTGAAGAAAGATCTCCGACGAGCATATTTGAGGTGGAGCGGAGGAATCCTAGGGTCGGCACCTTTTCAGAGGTGCGGAAGACCACGGCGAATCTCCTCAGCTACTTAAGATGGACGGAGGAAGTCGGAAGATGGAATGGGGGATCGCCAGAGGTTTACAAGAATAGCCTATCAAAGTCGGCTATAGTGTTAGAAGAGGGAAGGGAGCCAACTTGCCTAAAATTGGAGGTTTGAGGGGGTACTTATAGTAGTTTGTGGCGAAGAGAGGGGCAGGGTCTGGCTGAAGAAGAAGCTTGAGGAGCTTAACCTCCGTCATCGTCTCCGACAACGGTGAGGTTATCTCCCACTGAAAGATAGGATTTTCGGTTAATCCAGACCGATGGATCAAGTGAAGGTGGTGAGCACAAGCTGCAAGAGCTTTGGCAAAGAGGAATGACATCGACAGGGCGGTGATCGCACGGTGGGATGACTCTCTGCCGCCAGCTGTTCATTTGGTTGGAGAAGAAGAAGAAGACGAAGAGGGACTTAGAAGTAATAAAACTTAAGAGCCTATGTGATAAATAAGGACTCGACTGTAATGAATATTAAGGGCTAAAATGTAAACCCAGGTTTTGAAGGTTTATTTTAATTTAGATTTTTTTCAACTTTTTATATATGTTAGTAAATAAGGTAAATATTATGTTTACACCTTGAATTTACACTTTTGACCTTTTTAGATTAATTTATTAGATTAAGTAAAATTACTTAAGTTATTACATACTTATATTTATTAGGTATACATTATATTTAAGTTACTTATTAATTAAGGAAATGATTAGTAGGATTTCGAGTCTAATTATTATCTAAATTATTGATAATGTTAATTGTATGATAAAATGTCATTTTTAACTTATTTTAAGGTCCTTAACTAAATATCCCTTATTCTATAATTAACCCTTATATATCCATAACCCTACCTAATTAACTAGGAAGACTAGTTAATTAGGGGTAATTAGAGATCATGATGAGTGTCTCATCAAGCTCTCGCTCCAAAATCCTGCCTCCTTTCTGTATGTACTTGTCCCTAAGCAAAAGAAATCAAAAAGCGAAAAATCGATGACATCCAAATATCAAACAAGAGTATTATGCAAAGCCATGCCTCCCCAGCAATGGTGCCAAAAAGTGATTTGAAAATCGCGCGATTTTTAAAATTTGAGTTTTGTCGTAACGCGTGTAATCTGATCGCTCTTGAATTTGTAAATACATGGAACTTGGGAAGTATTCAAGTCATTCCAAAAGAGGCAAAAATGCAAAATGAAATAGTCTTGCTTGCGAAATGAAAATCTCTCTTTTTAGTCTATTTATATATTTTTTTTTATTTTTAATACGGCAAGTTAGACCAACAACAATTCAACTAAAGAGAAGCAAAAGCGAATTAAGCAATTGTAAGCTCTACTCTTCGAACTCACTCCAAGAAAAATTGGCTTGGAGTAATGGAATGGTGGAGATAAGGAAATAAACTACAAAGCCAAATATGTAGAAGAAAGCATGTGTAGAAAATTGTGAATTGTTTAAAAAATTGGAGAGCTCACAGGTGGGAGGGATTCCACACTTGTATTCTCCATAAATGAAACTAGCTAACCAACACAAGAAATGGAAAATTGCTGAAGCTAGAGAAAAAGTGAAATGTTTAGTAGAAGATGATGCCACTGCAGAACCCTCACTCCAACTCCGGTTGCCCTGAAGTTGAAGTATGCTCCTCCTCCAAGAACGTTCCTCCTCCTGGCAACCCTAGATGGGTGTGCCTTTTTCTCCTCCTTAGGGTGGACGTCCACCCTAAATCTTCCACCTCTACCTAGCCATCCCCATGAAGTGTCCTCCTTGGCTTAGGCACAAGAAAGAAGAGAAGAAGAGGAAGGCACCAAGGAGGCAGGTGTTGCCTCCTTAATCTTCCTTTCTTCTTCTTCTCTCTTGCCTGAATATAGGTGGGAATATAAGTGGAATTGCTAGGCTAATAATGTACCCAAGGTAACTTTTTTTGGTGGTAGTAAGGAGGTTTGTATAGGATGGGAAGGAGGGGGTTTTGGCGTGGATTATGTGGGTGGCCAAGATGGAATTTTGGGGTGGTTATAGGGATCATAAGGTGGGTATCATTTGGCGCCAACCCAAGGGTCATGGAGGGGGGTAGTTGTTTGCGCGGCTTGTTCGTGTTTTAACAGTTAGTTACATTGTAGTATAGGTGACCAAGCGTTGTCAACAAATAAGAATTTATTACTCGAAAACCTAAGTATCCGAGGTCAAACACAAGGAGCAATTGGAATTTATTACTAATCTCAAGAATGTAATTGAACACTTAATTACTCAAAACTTAATTCAAAATATATATATGCATAAGTTTAAAAGTTAATTATGGCAAAAATAGAGAAATTGGACATCTGATCTCATGATCAGACATCTTAAAAAGATGTTTCTCCTGTCTGCTTCTTGTTCTTCTTCTGACTTTCTCTGATTTTCCTCGCTTTCTTTTGTTCTTCTTTGGCCGTGTGCTTCTTCTTTCTTCTATGTAGCTCTCTTGCCTTTCTTCCTCAGTGTCTTTCTCCTTCTTTCTTTCTACAGGTCTTCTTCCTCTTTTCTTGGCTCTGCTAACCTTGGCTTCGGCTTCCCTTCTTCTACTTCTTTGCTTGTCTTTCCCTTTCTTTCTTTCTTCTCCCTTCTTCTTGTCTTTAGCTCTCTGACTTCCTCTTCTCTTTGGCTTCTCCTCTTCCTTCTACCATTTCTTTCCTTCTCTTTTTCCTCTACGAAGCTTCCTTATTTAGCGTTCCTTTTGCAGCTAAGTGTTAGCTTCACTTCTTCTCCTTCCCTGCACAAACTGAAGAGAGCAAAACATAACCTCTACCCACAACCGCATCTCTCTCTCTCTGTATATCACTCTTCAGTATGCTCTCCCAGAGCCGGGTAATCGGGTCGGGTCGCGTTCCTGGGTCTAGGTGCACCGGTGTTGGTATGGTCCGCGAGGAGTGCTCAGGAGGATAGTCGGGTCGGGTTACCAGGTCCGCGGGATGAAATCGCAGATGAGGTGTGTACAGGTGAGGAGGGACCTCACCCCAGTGATTTGGAGGCGACCAGACAATAGCACAAATTCAATTTAAACTATGCAAACACCTTACGACTTATCGAGGTGGGACTAATGTTCCACCGCTTTTGCTCGCATGCCCGCAGGAGATCTTCCTTCCAAATGCAGCAGCTGCAGGCCTCGCAGCGCCAATTGCTAGGGCATCTGACTGTGTGAGACTTCCTCGAACCTACTGGACCTAGAATCCTGAAGCGCTTCAGCCTGGAGTGAGCTTGCAACCTCCTTGAGCCATCGCTAATGGGGGCTGGTGCTCAGACCCTGCACGACACAAAAAGGGCCTTGCAGCTCTGTCAGATCACCGAAGGACCTTCGTCGTGTCATAGCAAAGGTGAGGCAGTAGGTGGCAGGCTGCAGGGTGGCCTAGGTATGCATGCCTAGGTCTCTCTGTGGTCGGATGGATGGGTTAAGTCAGGGGGTGGTTGTGGTGGTGTGGGTGGTCTATGGATGAGTGGAGGATGTTCAGTGGAGTGTGGTTGAGGTTGTGAGGTGGGTGGCGAGACATGTGGGGGTGCGGAGTGATGGATGTGTCTCACCGGAGAGTGGCTGGAGATGGGGAAGATGGCGGTGGACAGTGGCTGTCGAGGGGCATTTTGTGAAATAGGTTGAGGGGAATTGAAGAGGGGATAAAGACGAATAGTTCTAACCTAATTAAGTGGATGAAGGGGGAGAAAGGGCAACTGGCAGTACCTTCTGTCGCCGGAGAAGAAGTCGTCCAGTGGAGGAATACGGTGGCGACGATGGAGCTAGGGATGCACGTGCGAGTGTTGTACGATGCGGAGGAGGATGGGGAGGATAGCTCTGCCACTAGTATTGTGGCAGAGCTACGAGAAAGAGGAGGGGGGCTCGCCGAAGCTCGCTGGAGCACTTGGCCAGAGGAGAAGAAGAATTTGAGATGGAATTCCGGCCAAGTCGAGGTAAGGAGGTGCGGCCGGAGTTGGGGGTCAATTTATAGGCACTGGTAGGGACTCCTGTGCTTGGAAGACAAGCTTCCAAGTGCAGGAATCCTCACCGGAGATTGGGTGCAAATCATAGATCAGGACCACGCTCAGATGGAAGGGAATTCCTCAGAGAATCTCCCTTCCAAATCTGGGAGATCTCTGAGGAACCAGGGAGTATTCCCCCTCTATTACTCTTCGGAGTAGGATTTCTCCCCATTAATGGTAGAGGGACCTGTTTGTAAGAGTGGCGAGGAACCTAGGGGGGTTTGTGTAATGGTTTTCAAAAGATAGGGGCCAAAATGTAATTGGGTGTACTAAATTGCAAAGTAGGTCAAGATGACCTCCCCTTAGGTCCAAATTTTGGTACAAACCTAATTTGGACCTAAGGAATACAATGGAGAAGTTGGATTTTAGGTTTGATCACGTTTGATTGGACATTTTGCACAAAAACCCAAACTGGGTCAATTAATGAGCTAGGACCCCAATCTAGGTCAAACTAGGTTCCAAAGGCCAAATTGAATGTTCTAAACCCTAGGGGATATTTTTTCTTGAATTTTAGAGGGTTTACTTGATTTTTACCCTAACCAGAACCTTGTTGAATTAAGCAGGTCTGTTTTAGGGTTACAAGATGTCATTTAATTCCTGGTTTGCACATAAACCCATTTCTGATTATACCAACCCACTTTTTATCTTATTCTGACCATTTGACCTATGTTCTCCCTATGAGAAATCCCGTTATGTACTGCATTAGTAAAATTACAGTTTTAACCTTTATTTCATGTTTTCTTCTCAGAACACTTATTCCTTCAATTAAGCCCTCTTCTAAGTTATGTAGGAGCTTTTATTCTCTTTCTTAGGTCAAAATGAGCTAGTTAGGGCTCATGATGAGGCTCTCATCAGTAGTTATGGGTGAAAGGGTTATTGTCCATGGTGGTTATGCACCACCATGTTGGCGCCAAAAATGGGCATCTAGAAGGGTTAGGTTTGGCACCATAATTAGAGGGTGTAGATGGCCTTATGGGATAGTTGTAGGGAGGATATCCACCCTTGTTTTGGAGTAGAGTTGGCGCCACTTTTGTGGCGTTATTTTGTGGTGGTTGAGGGGTTAAGTGGTGGCTACAAAGGTGGTGCCAATTTGGAGTAAGGCTAGGTAGCTTAGTTGGACTCAAGGTTTGAAGTATTTGCTAGAGCTAGCTAGGTAGGCTTTAAGGTGTTGGTTGGCAAAGGTAGGGGAGTAGGAGCTAAGCTAAGCTAGCTAAGTTTAGCTTAGCTAGTAGGGTAGTTGAGGAAGAAGTAGGAGGATTTAGGGTTTGTTGGAGGGGAATTGAAAAGGAGCCGCATCAGAGCTTGCTGGAGTAGACTGTTGCTAAAGATAGCTGAAGTGGAGCTCACAAGCTAGGTTAACTAGCTATTTCTTTGCTACCTGCCAACCTCAGCTAAGTTGAGCTAGTTTTCTTCTGTCTTAAGCTAAGGTGAGCTGGAGCTGGTCATCCTGAAGACTACCAAGTTAGCTAAGGTAGCTAGCTTAAGTCAACTAGCATAGCTCAACTATATTGAGCTGATCTGAGTTTTTGGGAGCTGGAGTTGAGTTGACCAGAGCTAGTTGAGAGCTTCTGCTAACTAGGCATAGCTAGTTAATGGTAGTAGGTAACACTAGTTAGGTAAAACTTCTTGGAGCTGGATGGAGTTGAGAGGAGCTGGGAGTAACAAAGTTGAGCTAGCCAGAACTTCCATTTAGCTAAGGTGAACTAATTGGAGTTGAGATGAGCTAGCCTCAACTAGGTTGAGCTGGAATTGAGTTGCAGTAAACTGAGTTGAGCTACCTTGAGCTACCATCCAACTAAAATGAGCAAAATGGAGTTGAGATGAGCTAACCCCAACTAAGTGGAGATAGAATTCAGCTAAATTTGGGATTCCTCTTCATCTTTTGCCTTCCAAATTTCCAGGGTTTATGGGGTCTAACTCTCTGTTTATCCCTGACACTGAAATAAACACATTAAAAATACATAAACTATGCAATGCATGCATACTTATTAGAATGCCTATATGCAGCCCAAAAAATGATTATGGAGTTAAAATCCTAAGAGCTAGGCCTATTTTAGGCTATAAGAATGATGGTAAATTGGCACTTATCAGCCACCCACCGACGTCTTCTCCTCTCCGACGAACCACCTTGTCATTGCCCCATCCATTGGTCATCTAGCCTCCTCCGATGATCTCTCCAACATCTGACAACCACCATTGGCCATCCAATCTCCTCATCCTCTTTGCCGATTGGATTGATCTTTGTTGATCCTTGGTATATCCTACTTCTCTACTTATTTTTTATCAGACTTGTCACTTTGATCTTGTTTTGATGTGTTTTTCTTGTGTTTTTCATGTTTTTTCGGCCACTATTCTTCGTCTTTTTCATTGTTATTCGTCATTCTTCATCCGTTCTTCCCGTCTAATCCATTAGAATCTTATCTTTTTCGGTTCTATGGGTTTTTGATCAATCAAAATGTTGATGTTGATCAACCAAAAATATCATGTTCAAAACTCTGAAAAACTGATTTTGATCGACCATTTTTAATTTTTTATCGACCAACCTATGATCTATCATCTAAAACTTGATCGACCATTCTTTCAACTCTGCAACTTGAGTTTCTTCCTGTCTATTTTCTGATCAACCAAAAATGATTTCTTGATTGACCAATTGACCCTTGTAATCGATCACTTGCCTATTTTTAATCAACCAATCTGTGTTTTGATCGACCAACTTGATTCGTTTGATCAACCAAAACTATAACAGACTTGCTCTAATGGCCCCTAAACATTCTCTTGCCTCTATCTCCACCCACAAAGATGACACCTTTGACCGTTTCTTCACTGACGAGGCACGTCACAACTTTTCACTCTACTCCCTCCTCTCACCTTACTTCAATCGACCTATCGACCTTGACTACTTTGAGCACATCTTTTTGGGTCTTAGAGACCAACTTACCTATCATAGGATAGGTCACCTCTTTGATCAGACATGTTATGCAGTTGCTACGGGTAGTTGTATCAAGGGTGTAGACCCTATGGCTTGTCACCTTTTCTATTCCAATCCTTGCAACATTGCTGAAGGTTTTGATATCCAGTTGACATCCAATGTCAACAGCATTGAAATCCTTGTCAATGCCGATGTTTTTTCTGAGGTCCTTGGTTGTCCCTACTTTGGTCCTACCTACCTTGAGCTACATCATGACATATCTTCTGAGGTCATCATGGTGACATTGATGACTCCCGAATCATTTGACTTGGGCAAGCCCACCAAGTCACTGTATTTTCATCCTCTCCCATGGTTCCTCAGCTGCATATTTCTTTGGAATTTAATCTCCAAATCAACTTCTTTTGAGAATTGTCTGGGTCCCATGCTCATGGCTCTCTTAGCATTCTACTGTGCTAATTAGCACTAAAGAGAAGTCATGTTTTGTTCATGGTGCTTAGACATATGCATCATCATTCCCATCAAATTATCAAAAGTGTTTGATGCGTGATCCGTTTGAGGTGTGCAAGGGCCCAACAGTGGATTTGCCGAAGGACAATACTAGGCCCTTGGGATGACGGGAGTGGATGGTCATACTACTCCACCAGCGGGGTTTTTTTTTTGAGAAAATAAGGAATGCTATCAAAGGAGATAGCCATTTGGGGATTATATTAATAGAATCAATGATAAAAAATATTACATCAACTTTTCCAATGATATACGAGAGCCTGACACTCATGTACAATTTGTGCTGAATTGGTAGGTCTCCATTGAAAAAGACACTCATTACATGCATGCCAAACACACCATAGAATAGCCACCATGGAACAATAGGGACTCCTACTTCTAATAAAATCTCCCCACATGTCCTCCCATACAGGTATCCCACCACCACACACCCTATTCCACACACAATCAGCGATCACTCAAGAGGAAAAAATATGGCGCATGCTATTAGTATGGAAGCCACATAGATAACACGAATGAGCAGCCACTCCCATCTTCCTGTGCCTTAAGTCACTAGTGATGAGCCCATCCCTCCTGCAAAGCAACAGAAAAATTTATATCTTCAATGTGATTTTCAGCTTCCATAAACCTGCACAAATGACGTCAACATCTTCACTTTGTCTCCTTGAAACCATATATTCATAGGCCTTGGCTGTGGAAAAATTCCCCTTCCATCTATATGTGTCAGCACCCCCTGTTGGCTTTTAGAGCTTACAAGTCTTGCATCAATCTTGCTCTTTTCCCCAATGTGCGACTCCACTCCCTGCAGCCTGTTTCCTGTATCTCCCATCGATTTGCTTCTTCATTCCAGAGATTTACAACCTTAGCCTCTTTGTCACCCACAAGGCCATATACCCATGGGTAGTGAGTACGTAATACACCCAAAGATGACCACTTTTCCAACCAGAAGAGAAAGGATTTTCAACTAGTAGGGTTTTGGTGCTGAGGATTATTGGACCATGAGAAGTTTGGATGATTACAGTACCCTAGGTTATAAGTAGTAGAATACAAGTTCCCCAGGGCGCACACGTCTTTGAATTATGAAGATGGGTTTACATATGATAGTGCATCCGAGTACATGGAGTCTTTCACCTCCATGTCAAAATATTGGCTAGCAGAAGCTAGGTCCACATTGCTTACCGAGTCGCTTGGAGCAATACTCAACAAAGATGGTGCAAGTCGTGTGGAATTCTTGGAAATAAGCCTTACTTGGGAAGGATTAGGTTTGTGGCATGATAGAGGAGCCAAAGTGTTGGCCATAGAATGGGCGAGGTTGGCCAAAAGTTCGTCCAGCTTCCTGTGAGCAACAGAGACTTCATCCAACTTTTGTGTAATTAAGTTCATGCCAGTGGACGAACGGGAGGGTCCCATTTCAACCTTGTGTGCTTCACTACGAGGTGCACTGATCCAATTAAAGATGACAATGGAGGCGTTGTTCATTGAATTTTCACTCATTTTCTCAAATGGTTAAAATGCTCCACCCTCATCTTTGTTCATGAAATTCCCTCCGCAAGAAGCATCCGCAATCTATCAGGAGTCGTGATTGCAAATTCTAAAATGAGTTTCTAACATGATTTATTGACTATTCTAAAGCCTAATCGTAACATGGTTCGACATATAAACATTGATATTTGGAGGAATCACCATTTATTTGATAATAAAGAAAATCATTATTTTATAAACATATTCACAATAGTTATAAGGATGTACAAAACTAATTCTAGAGACATGCTTGATGATATATATATATGAAATGCAGAAGAATTGAGAATAGAGATCAAAAAAGGAGGGTGTCGATGGTGCTCCAGGGTGGAGTGCTTCCACAGCCTTGGAGCTTGATGGAGACGAAAGAACATACCCACGAGAAGTAGAGTAGGTGGAGAACCCTTCTTCTCCCTAGCTATCCTTGAGAAGCCTTTGGAGAGGAGATTCTCTCCTTGCTAGTCATCCATGGAGGAGGAGAGGAGATCCCTTGGACAAGGACTATGTGGACAGCCTTAGAGAGTGGAGGAGGAGAGCTATGGGGGTTGAGCCTAAGGGAGCTAATGGATCTAAAGTGGTTGTCCAAGGGGTCTTAGTAGTAGGTGATTAGGTTGGGTTTACTAAAATTAGGATGGCTAAGAATAGGCGTTTCTAGAATAGGCTATATTTAAGTGGTTTTTAGACTAAGGTAGAAGAAATGTGTGTGTGTGTCGTTTAGTGTGCGTGGATGTGTGTTTGGATGCCGGTGTGTGTGTGTATGGGTTTATTTAGGTTGGGTGGTGGTGGGTCTAGTTAGGATCAGGTGGGAGTAGGTGAGTCTAATTCGGATGTGTGTGATTGGATTAGGAGATCCCTAATTAGGTTATGAGACTAGGATTTGGGTGTAGCCTAAATACGTTAGGGCTAAGGGTGGTAGGATAGGCTTAGGAGGTGTCTAACTAGATTTCCTAAGGTGTATGGTAGGGTATCTAGGTCAAAGGAGGGAATCCTGGGCTTCTAGTTCCGAAAGCAGGAACTAGAGAACAATATCAGACAACCAGGGCACATGTCAGATGTCTTAAAGTCCAAAGTTGGACATCTGAAGAGTGAATTGGACATCCAATTTTTTATCAGTGTTGCAGTTGGGTTCTGGCGGTCATTTATGTAGAAATCACGTCCAAACACATTGTCGGTGTTTGGACATCCAGAAATGTGCTAAAAAGTGAGTTTTGGGTTCCTAAGTGCTTGGGTATCCTAAATAGGTTTTGAGCACTAGTTTCCAAGCATTTCTAAGGTTTGGGGTAGGGATAGGGATAGTGTGGATAGAATCACAGATAGTCCTATCCATGTTTTAGGTTTTGAGGCGAAGGTGTCCTAATGGAAGTGGTTTTGGGTTTAGGAAGACTGTCCTATGATTTCTAAGGGAAGAGATAGGGCTCTCCTCCTCACTCCTCTTGTCTAGATCAGCCTTCTTTTTTCTTGTCTTTCTTGCCTTATTACACTCTATCTCACCTCCTTGATTACTTTATTTCCTACAAATAACAATAGAGACATTAAATAGCAAGATAAACTCACATTATTCTTTGTACAATACTACAAAATGATGCAATGCATGATATGAATGCAATATTTATATATCAAGCTAGTTTTCTAACATTATTTAGGTTGATTAAGACCTATGATTGTTGCATAATCATTCCCACATACTTAAACATTGCTAGTCCCTAGCAAATGCAAAAATTTTAAATGAAGTGCATGAACCATGTTATTTACAAATTAGTCCCTAAAGGACTGCTTATTCTTTTTATCAAAGGATTTACTAAAGATTCCTTCTTGTTTTCATCAAAAATCTAGAGATACAGACAACGTGAAAGTGTAGTGATAGCAGCTTAAGCAACAGATCCAAGTGCAAAGCTAATCCACATCTAAAGTTTGTACTTGACCCTTAGTAAAAATTCTATCAGGATAGGAAAACTTCTCCCCTCAAGGATATGTAACAAATAATCTGTGATTGCCACGCCAGTTTTCTAGCTTAGGTAGAAGATGTCTAAGTCAAGTGATTTTGTATTTGGTAGTTCACACTCACTTGGTGCTACATGAAGACAAGTATTACTGATTCTAGATCTCTAGATTATCAAACAAGTCAACCCAGAGAGAGGCTAAAAACAACTGTGCTCTTTTATCCTTCATTTCTTTTCTTCTCTTTCTTTTTTTTTTCTTTTCCTCTTTGTAGAGCTCACAATCTCACAAGGTTTCATAAATGCACTTAATATTTGGTAGCCATTCATGGCAGTAACACTTCAATTAAAGTTCTGATGAACCTACAACCAAGTCAGAATTCCTCAGCCAGTATTTGAGCGGTTAGAAATATTTAAAAAGTAGGTATGGGTCGTATTTGATGGATCGCAAAAGGGTGTATTCATCCCTCAATGTAACCGACTCAAAAATGAAATTAACATATAAACACAACTATGAGCTTAAACATTTTTTTTCATAATTTTTCTATTTCTCTCTATTTTTTTCTTTTTCTATTTTTTTTCCATATATATATTTTTTCTTCTCTTTTTTTTAATAATATTTTTTTATTTTTTCATTTTTTCTTTTTTTCTCATATCTATCAATAGAACACACACAGCATAAAACTTTTATTAAACAGGGATTATGGGGGAATGATATTGTTCAAGAGGATAATGTGTGGCTTATTTGGTGGAAGTGCCTACTCTCGACATCGGGAAGGGATGTATGTATAGGATGGGTGTACATCTAACCTTTGTCACTAATACCTTCCACCAACCAAGGATTCCATAAAGGTTAGTCGTAACCATCCACCTTAGTCATAGTTGTATTAGAACTCTATCTCTGCATATTTGCCTTATTTGGTTGCTCTCAAGAGTTCACACAAATTATTCCTATGTAAGAACTAGGAGCAAAAACTATGCCTAACTCCGAGTGTCATTACCCAATTATCCAAAACTTAAGAGTCCTTGCACTAGAGTTGGAGCACCAATAGACATTCTACTCTTACCTCACAATTGTTTGGTGGATTTAATGGAACAAAGCTTGCCTGACTCCCTAACTATCTATCCAAGGGTCCAAGAAAAGAAGTAATGCTTCTTCTAGACAAACTAAAGATGTCTATTAGTTTTCATAATGGATCTATTACAAAGTCTACATATAAGTGTAATAGTTGTAATGAATTCTAAACTAAGAAATAAATCAAGAAGAAAATCTTCAATTAAAACGTCCTTGATAAAAATAAATGCATGATTGCACTGTGTATTAGTGCTATGCATGAGTAACTTTCATAGTTGCACTTTAATATTTTCCCTTATTTAGGTTCACATTTAGCTTAGTCCTAATTTAGAATAAAAAGGTGAGTGGATGAGTTGGAAGTGGATGTTGTGGATGATTTCTAGCTCCAATGCAAACATTGGAGGTGGAGTCAGTAGTTCTTAAATTAAGGACCCTAAAGTGCAATTATTGTGATGTTTGAAAGGTTTTTCTAAGTGTTGGTAGAAAATTTTCTATTTACAGTGTAAGTGTACTACCTTCCCGATGCCTAATTCCTTGCATGTCCTCATGCATAAAAATAGACATAGCTTACTAGAATAGAAATTTGTGAAAAGCATAATAAATGATAGAAATACCTAGAATAGCAACTAAATTTTTTAGCTGTCAGCATATTCCAACACCTATGGAAGAAACGAAATATGCAGGAAAATATGTTAAATAAAATATACTATAAATAATTGTTGAGTTTAATGCCTCCAGTTGGGCATAAACTTGAAAAGGATATGTCAATACAGTATTGAGAGTGGCGAGTAAAATGATAAGAAGTTTAATCTCATTTACTAATAGTAGGCCACAAATGTGGACCAATTGACGATGAATTCCAAGCCAAAAGAGTCAGGAAAATACTATAATGAGACTTGGGAAAATCTGCAGCCAGATGCTACAGAATAAAGAGAGATAAATATGGGTGCTTGGAAGAAATGCAGATGAAGGCATCTTGAAGAGGTGATGGAGAATGTGGGTGGTTCTTGTATGAGTGGAGTCGTGTGGGGTATAATCATATGGGTCCTAATAATGGTGATGAATGGAAGGCATGACCCAAGTGGTGTGGTCAGATTTGGAAGTCAAAGTCCAATGATTAATCTCTATCTCTCTGTGGGTATCTTCCTTTTCTTCCTCCTCTTCCAAATCATTCCACTCAAATTCCCAATTGTCATTAAATTCACATGATTCAGAACAACTTTTAACATCCTCAGATAACTCATCATATGTAACCCTCATAAGTGCACTTTAGTGGACCATTATTTAGCCTAAGTACTCTTTAATTATCTGTCCTTAGTTTCTAATTAATTAGGAGTTAACTGATAATTCACCATAGTCTGCGTATAATTTGGTGCACCAATTTTATTATATATGGTTATGATAATCTATATGGTTGATGCAGGGTAAGTGCAAGAAACTAGAAGGCATCATTCAGACGTCCAAAGTCATTACATAAGACGTCTTGAGGATAGTTTGGACATATGATAACCATCAATGTGGATCTGTTGCAATTTACATTTTTAAGACGTCCCAAACTGGATCTAGACGTCTGATGTGCCCAACCTAAATAGAGCACTGCCTTCCTCCTCACAACAACTCCCTCCGAGTCTATCGACACCTTCACCGCTTCACCACTGCTGCCAATTTGTTGGAAGAGCCGAGTCCTCGGGGAATGGAAACAGATTGGGAGAGAAAGCAGCAACAGCAGGAGGTTTTAAAAAGAAAAGGCCCTGGCTTATGGAAAAATCAACTTATCCCTCTGGCGGAGGCTTCTTCTCCATCTCCACCACAATGCAACAGGTAGGCACCGTGGGACATCCACGTGCACTATGGGACCTTTGGTGAGCTTCTTCTTCCTCCTCTTCCTTCCACCTCCGCCCGCCCTCAACCTCCTATGAACGGTGACAACAGCAACCCATCACTGCCCTACGCATGCCCATGCATGCACCAGCTTCATCGTGCAACCATGCCTCTATGCGCCACCACCGTCCATCATGCCTCCACTGTGCAAGCGCATCTCCCGTGCATCGCACGCCTGCATCTCCCCTTCCATGCACGGCCAGCAGGTGCATCACAACAATAGCAGCGTGCTACCTCCGGCCTACCCTTCTTCCCCACACGTGACACCTAGCCATGCGCGTGCAGATGCAGCAGCCCGCATCCCCTCCTGGAGCCTGCAGCCAGCAATAGGAAGAAGCTCTACCAGCGTCAAGCTCTCCTTCTGGCCAGTTCCGACCACCTCTCGTCGTGAGACCAACGTCAACGTGAAGCCCTCGTCACGATGCACTGCCCCCACAACCCTTGCATCCAGTCGTGCCCTCTCAACCGCGTGTGCACGAGGGGAACAAACTCCCATATTTTGCTATAGTAAAGCTTCAATTAGTATTTACGCTAAATGCTATTGCAGATGTTGCTATTCATTTATTTAAGGCATTAAATTATGGAAAGTAATTTGCATGGATATACCTCTTGTTTATTTGAATTACTTTTATGAAGGATTCAATGCATAAGATGAGGTTATAGTAAACAGGGTTTATCCTATTGGAGATTAATACTTACATTTTTGCTATATGCCAAGATCACTATTCACTTGTTAATAGAATATTATATTATGGTGATTTTGCATGTGTACCCTTACATTATTGATTAATTCTTTAAATCAAGAAATTATGTTGAAAACATGTGCACCAGTTAGTATGCATACACATTGAGATTCCCTAATAAACAAGACACGACTCACTAGTTTAAATAGGCTAATTCCTCCTTGTGGAGATGACCTAATTCTTCGTGGTTAGTTCTGAATTATTGAAGATTTTTGAAAAGTGATTTTCTACCATGCAACAAACTACAACGACATGTCATTTCATGCTAAAGTTTTCAATGAAAACGAAGATCGCTCTTTCAAACCCCCAATAATTTTTCAAGCTATTGAATATCTTTTTCATAAGGGGATATTTCCTCTTGCTTACTTAGTTGGAATTGGGTATTAGATTCATTAGTGAGTCCCTCCACGAAAGTGGAATGGTCTGAATCTGCCTTTGAGAAATCCATATCATCTACCTTGAGTGGTTGATCCACAGAATCCTCACTAGCAAACTTAGAATCAAAAATCTATTGGGGTAGACACAACCCAAATTCAAACATTTCTAATTTTTGTTGCTCATCCCAGATTCTATGAAGGTCTTTTCTTATATCATCATATTATCTCATACTAGCTTCTTTTATTTCATGCACCTTTTTGATCAATTGACAAATCTTGGATTCATTACAAGGGGCATGGGTTTGAATTGGACAAGGTCGATCAAGATAGTCAACCAGACTATCAAAGATTTCATCTTGTAATAAGGGTGACTTTTGTGAGCTAGTGGATTCTTAATGCTGGTCATGTGGTCCTACCCTGGTGTTAATTGGCATGGTTTCTTCTGAATTATCCTCCAAATCACTTTCCGTATCATAAAAAATTCCCTAACTTTGTTTTCTTAGCGGCTGCAAAAATATCAAAATAAATCTTCTTATTGTCGCTACTTGTTTCCATACATCTTGAGTGACAATCAATACGTGCGTTGGCCATAGCCAAGAAAGGGTGACCCAGAGTAATGGGTGAATCACTAAGCTTCTCCGGTATATCCATGTCTAAAACAATCAAATCAACAAGAAAGCTAAGACCTTTCACTTTGATGATCACATCATGAACTACCCCGTTAGGTGTGTTGATGGAGCCATCTGCCATTTTAATGGTGACAGGTGTGTGGTGCAGATCTCCATGTTTGGTGTGATAAAAAAGAGTGGTAGGAATCAAACTAATTGATGACCCTAGATCCACAAGGGCTCTGTTGAAGGTGAATCCCTTGATGGCACAATGTATGAAAGGTTTTCCAGGGCCAGTATTTTTGGGTGATAGAGTGCTTGAAACAAATACACTCATGTGAGCAGACAAAACCACCTCTTAACATGTGCAAGCATTTTTCTTTTCTTTTCACTCTTTCTTTAAGGCCCAAGGAAAGGGTAAATAGGTCAAATCAAATTCAAGAGCATTTTTCTTCTTTTTGTCCCTAGAGTCTGAGTCAGAGCTGGATGTAGATTTGGTCTTAAGATTTTTAGGTGAGCCAGAATCAGATCATTCGGGAGGGCTCTTAGCTTTTCTCTTTCTTTTAGGGGCTAAAGAATTGGCACCTGCACAATGGCACATATGATAGATTGGAGGTGGGGTCGAAATAATGGGTGGAGAATATGAGTGAGGAGGAATTTGCATACTGGGATAGAAGGATTCTTGAAGTCTTTTGATTTGATCCCCTTGAGATTGAACTTACTTTTCCAGATTAGTCAGCTTTTCTTAATTTTATTATCAAAGTCCAACAGAAGGTTCATGATATCATCGAGGGAGGTTGTGGGTTGGGTTGGACTAGATGGTTGCCCTAAAATGGATTGAGTGGATTACTGTGTTGATCTAGATTGATCTTGAGTTTAATTTTTTCCTTGTGGTGGCCATTAAATATTAGGATTATTTCTCCACTAGTGGTTATACAAATCTGGATATGAATCAAAGTGTGCATCACCTTGGGTAGGGCTAACTATAGAGGGAGTTGAGTAAGAATCTGATGTATGTTCCTGTACTTGTGATCCATTATTCCAATTCTTAAGTGAAATATCATCAAGTATAGGGGTATCAGAGATGGTACATTCCCCAAGTGGTCTATGTAAATCATGAAGCAAGTCTAATGGTTCCTTCTGGGTTGGCTGAGTCTAGAATGCCTCCCCAGAGTCAGTAGAGTAGCTAATGGATCCAAAATATGGGTCACCAAATCCACTAGGCTGGGTATTCCAGGTCTCTTGTACCTGGGAGGAGTGATATGATTGTGATTGTGCTTGGCATTGTCCAATTTACTCTAGGAGCTTGGCACATTGATCTTTAAAATTCCTATTATACTCCTGGAATTCAGCAACTATGGCCTTTACTTGGTTCCAATCTAGATAAGGGTTGGATCCATGAGGTTTAGGTTCTAAGTAAACAAGGGGATATGGAGTATGAGAATAATCATATCCTAGCTACTGAGGATGAGTCTCCCAACCTGGAGGAGTTCACGGATATTAGAGAAAAGGATAAGAGAAAAGATTGAAGAGAGATAAGAGAAGTTCTTCCTAAGGAAGACACAACAAAGGTCTTAGCAACCTCTTACCAACTAAAAGCGGCTGGTGAAAACAAGGCAAAGGCCTTCGAACAAATGTGGTCCTTAGAGTTATTTGACCAAAATTTTCATTCACATACAAATTCTTGAAGAATTTGTCGTAAAATCGACTGTAAATGATCCCCGTTTCCTATGCTAACCCAGCCAGCTTGAATATGTGGGGACTGAAGGGAAGGCTCTTCCTTTGGCTTATGCCTCCAGGTCCTTGATGCCCCTTAGCTGCGGCTGTTTGGAGTTACCCCACAGGTTAGACACTGGGTTTGGCTAAAGAAATTGAAATCAACCAGCAGTTAAATGACAAATGTAGGTTAATTGAGATTTTTCTTTATGAATTTTAACCTTTCTTCAAGTTATTGGGGTTGGACGAGTGGTCAACCAAGTGACTTCACTCATCGACTAGTCAATAGACTCAATTGAGTCCAAGCTAGTCAATGTGATCTCTACAAATGTAAACCCAAAATGTTGTACCTAGAGTTTATGCAATTTCTAGGTAATTCAGGCAATCGACCAAGCATTAAATCAAAAATATTTTCCATAATCCAAATGGAATCTAAAATAAAATGAAATTTGGTAGGAAGATTTCTTTTCAAATAATCTTTTCAAAGAATATTTTTATGAAATTTTTACTATTCTGAGTTTCTTAACATGAATTTTTAACTAACAGGGGTCAGATCAGGAAATTTGACCCTATGTTGGTTTTTCTCCTTGAAACAATATCAAACAAGATTTAAAAAATCAATTAAAATATGCAAATTAAAGTTGACTTGATCAACTTTCAATCCTCAACAATTTTATGTCAATTAGAAGTGTGTACTATTCAGAATCAATTTTTGAAAATTAGAAATTTTCATGTTTTAGTTTTTTCGACCCCATGCACTTCGTGAATTTTTAAAAATTCCACAATGCAATTATTTTCAAATGAATAATGGCATTGAAAAGCTAGTTTGAAAATCTACTATTAGCCTCAATTACAAGATTTTTAGATCATCAAAAGCTCAGAAAAATAATTTTAATTCATGAAAAACTCTTGGCCGAATTTCAGAAAGTGGTAAAAAGGCTTTCCAATGTGATTTTGAAAGCAAATAAGCCTTTTTACCAAAAGGTTTTCTTCTTTTCTTTCCGAATTTTGTGATTTTTTTTCTTTGTGGAATTTTTTCAAATTTTTTTTTGGGTTTTTTTTTTCAAAACCAAACTACCTAACCTAGGATTCATAAGGAAATCCTAAATCTAAGATCTTGGTGTGTACCTGAAAATCTTCAACTACAACTGATGTGTGTGTAGAATCAAACATGTTAGAAATCAGATTAGGAATCAGAAATCAATTTCACGTTGCCCTCCATGACAACATCGCCATTTGTTGAATCTAAAAATGCACTCTTGATTAATTACATCGTAGCATAAGTGCGAAATCTGATTCAAACAACAATTATCTAATGAGACTTGGTGAGTCCCAGTCTAACTCAAGGAGGCATGATTGCGAATTCCAAAATGAATTTCTAACTTGATTTATCGACTAGTCTAAAACCTATTCCAAACATGGTGCAACATATAAACATTGATATTTGAAGGAATCACCATTTATTTGATAATAAAGAAAATCGTTATTCTATTAACATATTCACAATAGTGATAAGGATTTACAAAACTAATTATAAAGAAATGCTTGATAAACACCAGTTTTTCATCATTCTTATGCCCTAAAACAGATCTAGCTCTTAGGGTTTTAACTCCGCAAATGAGTTTTCGGGTTGCATTTAGGCATTTACCTAGGATAGGCGTGCATTGCATTTTAGTTGTATTATTGATGTTTTCACATGGGTGTCAGGGATAGATAGAAAGTTAGATCCTAAATACCTTGGCATAAAGGAAGGCAGAAGATGAAGAAGCTCATTTCAGCTGGATCCTAGCTAGATCCAACTCATCCCAACTGGATCCCAGCTCATTCTAGCTGGATCAACTTATCTTTAGCTCCATTCAACTCATTTTAGTAGAATGGTAGCTCAAGCTAGCTCACCTCAGCTCCATTCAACTCACCTCAGCTGGATGGTAGCTCAAACTAGCTGAAGACAGTTGATCCCAGCTCCACTCCAGCTCCTCTAGCTCAGAAGAGTTCACTGGAATCTCAACCTAATTAGGACTAGCTGTTAGCTAGTCCTAGTCAGTTGAAGATGACCTCAACCAGCTTAAGCTAGCTCAAATCCAACTCTCAGAGGCTCAACTCAGCTCAACTTAGTTGAGCTGAGTTACTTGACCTAAGCTAGCTACTCCAGCTAGGTTGGTAGTCTTCAGGAATATCAAACCCATCTCACCTCATCTCATTTTAGTAGAATCCATCTCATCGTAGCTTGGCTTAGAAGCTAGCAAAGAATGAGCAAGGCAAGCTAGCTAAGGTAGCTCCCTGCAGCTCTCTTCAGCAACCACCAACTCCAGTGCAGCTCAAGATAGCTACCTCCAGCTCTTCTCTCTTAAAACCCTTTCTCCCTCTGCCCCTACCCTACTCCTTTCTAGCTAAGCTAGCTTAGCTTAGCTAAGTCCTCCTCCATTGCACCAAGAAGCTAACCCTAACTCAACCAACTTAACTCCACCTCACCACCTAACTAGTCCACCAAGTAAGCTACCTACCTACCCCTACTCCTACTCCAACTTGTCACCACAACCAACACACCTCTTCACCTTAACACCAGAAAAAGGCACCTTCATTTTGGCACCAAAAGTACCTAACCACCCTCCCCATCATGGTGCCAAAATGAACCACAATCCTAGCCTTAAATCCTACCACACAATTCAACTCCACCATTCAAACTTGGTGCCACCTAGGACTCCTAGAAGTCATTTTGACACCACCACCAAGAGGCACAAGGATGGTAACCACCACCCTTTCATTTGGCTCCAACCTATGGTAGCCCTAGGATCATTAAACTACCCTAAAAACCCATCCTAATCATCCATCCTAAAGCCACCTACTTCCCCTTCAAACCCCTTCATTTGGTGCCACCTTTCTTAGCCCTTAAATTACCTAACCACCATCCAAAACTCGTCCTAGCCCTCCATCTTATTCCACACCAACTACCCTCCCCCCTACTCCTATAAAAACACCATTAACCACCACTTAAACCCCATCTTCTCCCTTAGTTAGGTGCACCATTAATCGACCCATTCTCCATGCCAAGGAGAGAAGAAGATCAAGGGGTCGGGGTAACCTACTATCCCCCTTAGTGCCTACTTCCTCTCTTTCTTCTCCCTTATCCGTGCCAAGGAGGAGGTCATCTTCACCTAGAGGGGCAAAGTAGGAGCCAAGGTGGTTGACACCCACCTTGGAGGGGAGCTTGAAGGAAGTCAAATTGAAGAAGAAAGAGAAGGAGAACTCTTTTCAAGTGTGGAGCAACCA
Source organism: Thalassia testudinum (assembly GCA_037157565.1). Lineage (NCBI taxonomy): Eukaryota > Viridiplantae > Streptophyta > Magnoliopsida > Alismatales > Hydrocharitaceae > Thalassia > Thalassia testudinum. The sequence goes on from JAZHRO010000031.1 coordinate 201,400,788, forward strand.
CACTTGGAGCAAGGACCATTTGGATCTTCTACCAGAGAATTCCCCCTTCTTTATCTTTCTAATTTCTTGTATTAGCTAGTGTTTTTGTTTCTTTTAATGTAACAGGCATTCCTCTACTTGTATTTTACTCTACTAGTAATAAAGTTTTCATTGCCTTCCTGGTTCATATTTTAATTTAGTGTGTTTTTCTTCTCTTATTAGTGTAGTGCACACCACACTCTGTTCTTCTAATTACCCTAGGTACACTTGCCTAGAGTGAGCTTTGATGAGAGGGTTTCATTTTGTCACTTAGGCGTAGGTTTAGTGTAGTTACCGTCGCTTTAAAGAACCCGATTATTTCCAAAATCATAAAAACAACAAAAATCAAAATGACAAAAAGAAAGTTGATTTTCTTATTTCTAGTGAGAGTATTAAATTTGTGAACTTGCCTCCTTGGACAACCCTAGATACTCCCCTATCTAGGTTTTATAAATTTAAAAGTGATTGCGAATTTGCGTGGTACAATGACCTCAAAATCGTCATTTTATCAAATCATGCTTTTTCGCTACTGGGGAGGCATGGCTCACATTCATTTTTCTCTTTCTTGATGCGTGGATCTCATCCCTTTCTCTTTGCTCTCTCGTGTGTATAGGCACTACAAGAAGAAGGTGGGATTTTGGAAGCAAAAACTTAAAGTTCCTTTTCTTCCCACAGATTCAAGGTTACTGCCATCTTTCTTGTCACATAATTATTCTAAAAGACTATAAAAAATAGTAATTCAGGCTTTCAGGATCAAAAACATTAAAATTAGGTAGAGTGGTGACCTTTGAAATCTATTGTTTGCTTGTTTGAATCATTTAACACCACTCTACCTTAAGTGTTGATATTCTCATTTTCGGGTCCAAACTTCTGTCCGGACTTCTAAAATCAATTCCCAACACCACATGCATTCTAAAACCTTCAAATTTCACCAAAGGATTCCAAATCAAGTCAAGAATGTCAGTTCCGAATTTCATAGCATTTAGAGTTGTAGAGAATTTTTAAACATTCGCAGACCACAAGGGGGTCATCTCCTCTGATTTCATTATTTTGTTACTGTTTGCAAATTTTAGGAAATTTTCTAGTTATCCAATTTCTATGAAATATAGCTTTTTCAAATCCATGTAAAATTCTACACAACATATAAAATCACAAAAGTTTTTGGTAGCCGGTGGTGGTACTGAAAAGTCCAAAATACCATTTCTGGACTTTGACACCAGCACAAAGAAAAATGTAAAAAAAATATCAAACGAATTACTAAAATCACAAAAAGGTATTGTTTGGAATCCTCGTTTGATTTGACTTTCATTAGTGCCATTGTTTGTCCTGTTTGGACCACTACTTAACAAGAAAAGATTGAAAAGATTTACTGATAGTTAAATTTCTGCATAGGGTTTCTTTCTATTTTATAGTCCCACTTTCTAAAGGAAATCTACATGCACCAATATAACTTGATTCGTCTTTGATTGTGGAACCCAAACTTGTTTGAATTCATCAAAAGAAAACCCTAAAAGACATTAATCTAAATCAAATCCTAAAAGCAGAACGACAACAAATTTTGTGACAACTTGATTTGGCATTTGACTCACCCCATCCAATTCGCACACACACCAAAAATGAAATAATCAAGCATTACCCAAATTAATGCCCATCACATTCCTTGTACACTTAAGTTCCTAAGCATAAATTAAAATTGGCAGTCATTTGACCACTAAGGACTTCATTTCATCTTAGGCTTGATATTTGAAATTTAAGTTACTTCTAATTATCCTAATCCCCTTAATTAAACGTGGTGTTCAACTAAGAGGGAAGTCAAATGATGGGTATGGACACAATCCCCTGCAGATTTTCCTAGGACATGCTTGGGCTCAAGCCACCTCTTTAGTCTAACTAGGTTGATTTTGGGAAGGGGGTTCAATTAGTGGTTTCTTACTTTTCTAGATTGCCAAGTCTTAGGTTTTTTTGAGTCAACCTTAAGACTAGGCTTGATTGCACACTTCTTCTCATCTTTCCCTCCTCTCCACCCCGTTCTTCTATTGTATGCATGGGCGACGGTCCCAAACTCAGCACTTGGAGGGACCACTTGATTTTGTCCCTCGCACAAAAAGACCCCTTTTTCCTCATTCCCCTTTGCATTCTAAAAGGATGGAAAATCAAAAGGATAGGTCAAATCGCCCATCCACATACACCTCTAATCCCACCTCCGACCCTTCCACATAAACTAACCCCTCCATCTTTGACTTGCCCCTCCCTCATCTACCAAACCTGGAGCTACCTAATGTTGAGATGCCACAACCTCAACAACAAGCCCCCTACCTAATCCCTACTCCATGATAGCTGAACAGCTGGCTCAGCTACAAGCTAATCAACATCAGTTGACTAGGATTATAGAAATGCCAACCAAGGGCAAAACTCACCACCCCGTCAACAGCTTGTCGTTCCTTTAAAAGTTTTCTATGATCCTTCTCACTATGAAGACAGACCGGGGGTAGTAATTCTAGAAGGGGACTTTGAGATCAAACCGGCAGTTTTGAACTAGATTAAGCACTTCCATGGCCTTCCTAGGGAGGACCCATTCTGCCACCTTGATGAACTCACTCTCCTTGCACAAACAACTCATTCCTATAATGTGCAAGAAGATCTATGGCTAATGCGGCTATTCCCATTATACCTCAAAGATAAGGCCGCTTATTGGTTCAGAACCATCGGCAGACCCATTACCACATGGCCTCAGCTCAAAAGTGATTTCCTCAAGAAGTTCTTTCCCAGAGGTCATACTAATTCCCACAGAAGATCTATTACGACCTTTCAACAAAAATCTATTCCCACATCGGTAGACTTTTCATGATGCTTGGGAACAATTCCAGGATCTCTTAAGAAGTTGCCCACACCATGAGATTCCCTTTTGGCAGCTCGTGCAGATCTTCTATCATGTATTAGAAGAACAATTTTGATGTTTCATCGTTGCCTCATGTGGCGACAACTTCTTAAATAAGGATCCTGAAGGTGTCTATGATTTATTCGAGGAAATGAGTGAAAACTCCTTCAATCAGGCATCCATGAACATCGTCGGCGGAACTTCAAACCCGCAGTTCGGTGTTCATGAAATGGGCACTCAATCTATTCCCGTCACACAAGACGATCTACAAATGATTGCCCAACGACTCAACTAGATGCAAATGAATAAAAAAAAATTCGAGGAAAGGCTTGCCACACCCATCCAAGCTCCACATCTAACCTCGCCTAACATTCAACGGAGAGAAAATTTGCATAATTTAAACACTACCCCTACTGAATATAATCAATATTATGAGGCTTTCTATAGTTAACTGGGGAATTACACATATCCAAATCCCAACCCCACTGAAAATATCTCTGCCCTCCAAGACCAATTTAGAAATTCTTCCAACTAGAGGAACTACCCGAACCACTCCTAGACCAACCCGGTCCCCCCCCCAAAACCAAATCATTTTAGAGGGTATGGGTTGAATCAGACCTTTTATCAACCTTGGGCATCTCAAGAAGACATCAATGCCAAATGATGGAAACCCTGCAGGAAATGCAAGGCAAAATGGTGGAAGTAACCTGCACTGTTACAAATCTGAATAATCAGATTAAGGATACTCCACCTCAGACACCTACAGGACATTTACCGTCCCAACCCATGCCCAACCCTAATAATCAACAGAACCATTATTAGGGCAGAAATGAAATTCAAAACAACTAAAATCACCCTCCCATTAACCCTATATCTCAGCAGCCATTAGGGTTTCTACAACAAAAGGCCCCCCCACCTCTTCCAAATAATAATCCAACTTCACATGCCATTACATTGAGGAGTGGGAAAGCCACCATTGATCATGGGCCTTCACAACAACATGATGAAACCACTATCATTCCTATGCAAATTGACTCTCAACCCCCAACTCAGGAAGAAAGAGAAACACAAAAACCACGTGACATGACTCCTGTCCCATTTCCCAAGCTCTCAACTCCATTGCCAACAGAAAGAAGAAATCTGAGCCCACAACTGAAGAACTCATGGATTTATTTGGGCAAGTTCAGATCAATATCCCTCTTCTACATGTAATCAAGTATATACCTGCCTATGCCAAATTTATAAAAGATATTTGTACTCCTAAAAGACAAATGAAAAATCTAGGTAGAGTGCATCCTTTAGAGACAATAAGTTCCATCATACAGAACCAGCAGCCTCCTAAGATGAAAGACCCAGTCATGCCTTTGATTTCATAAGTATTGATGATACTACTTTCAACCGCGACCTCCTTCATCTCGGTGCATTAGTAATATCATCCCCGTGGTTTTTTTCGAAGAATTCAAGATTGATGATTTAAAACCTATCAAGGCTACTCTACAATTAGCCGACTGACCTGCAATCAAACCTCGTAGGATTGTTGAGGATGTCCTTGTCAAAGTCTAGAATTGTGTCTTCCGCATAGACTTTCTGGTCCTTAACATTGAGGTACCCAAATCTCTAATTAACGCCCCAATAATTCTTGGACGACCCTTTTTGGCCACCATGAAAGCAAATATCAATTGCCATACAGGAAAAACGGATATCACTTGTATGAGCTAAACTATCACTCTTGATATTTTCAAATCCTCTTAGAGATTCCATGATAATGATGATTTTTTCGAGGATTCAGGAACAGAAATATCTAATTTTTTGGAGGAGACAATGTTAATAGATACCCTTCCCGACCATAATTTTTTTGAGGACTCTGACTTTGAATCAGTGGTCGACAAAATCTATGACTTGGAGCCTTGTCTTCTACTAAAATCTCTTCCTGACTATCCACTTGACCCAACCACTCTAATTTCACCCCACCCTTACACAGCAACCTCACCGAACCCTCATCATTTCTCTCTCACTCCCATTCCATTGGACCTACCACCAAACCCACCCAAGTATGGCAATCACCATAAACTCAAACCATGGCCAAACTTAAGCCACTCTTCCATTTCTCCATCTCATTTTGATCCCTATATTTGTACCAATCATCTTTTAAGGGATCCAGGGGAAGACCTTTTTCTTGAGGGCATTCATGTGTCGAAATATTTGCATCCGTCCTCTATGCATTGCTTCACGCCCAACTTAATGGCGTAAAAGATAGCACTAGATGGAAGGTAACCCATCATTTTTCCTGCTTTCCTTATGTTCTTTTCCTTGATCTTAACTACCTTGAACTCGACCACTTTTTCTGTAAGGTGATCTCTTTTCCCTCTTAATGCATGAGGAAATGGCATATCATAAATGTGGTGGGGTGTTTTTAAATTTTGACGATCGATTCAAGATTTTCAAAACTTAAAAATGCGCAATTTTTCTTTCACATGCATCTCATTATAGAAAAATCATAAAAATCTTTGAGGAAAATTTTGAAAATCGAGACTAAGGTTGCAACAATTAATCATTTCAAGGTACAATGGGATTTAATCTTTAACAAACAAGGGACTAGAATGCGGATCCAATTTTTAAAACTTGTGGGTCTATTCTTAGACTAGATCAAGAATCTTTCTCTAAATTCCACCTGAACTACCAATGATTCAGGTGACTTGATCTCTTTTTGTGACTTGGAAATTTCTTGGCTTAGTCTTTGACCCAAAAACTTGTGTCTCTTGTGTAATTCTTGTGTCAAATTTCACACACAAGCTAACACCTCAAAAAAATAATAATTAGAAAAATTAGAAAAACCCTTGTTTAGTCTCAGTGAAATTCGAAGCAGATGATTGGTTTGAGTTCCCCTTGTCGAGAAGGAGAAAAAAGCCTCCTTTGAGGACATGATGTCAACATGTTACCGCCTCAGCACTACTCTATATCTATATTTCATATCTTGAGATGGAGCATTAAAGCATAATTTTGTAGCTCAAGTGTCTTGGATGGTGCTGTACTCATAGCATCAGAGTAAGAGCTTGAGTTTTCTTGGAGTGCCCCTTTACAACAAATTGTGTTTTGGGGTTGTGAGATCCTAGGTGGTGTCTTGGACAGTACAATCTCAAAGTGCTGGTGCCAGAGTGCCCTCGAGGATTGGTAACAAGAATGATGATCCCGACACATCTGTTATAGGATTATGCTAGGAGTAAGCATGGGGGAGATAAAAAAAAAACATGACCTTATAAATATCCTTATAAATGTTGGTATTCACAAAGCACAGACACAAGATTTTAAAGGATTATGCAAGTTGCAAGTTAGATTCAAGAGCCAAGAAAATCCTAACTGCAAAATGGTTTCGGGTCATTTGAATTAACAATGAGTTAATTTGTGAAATTTTGATGGATACACTGATCCCGATTGATCAATTTTCGAATCTAAAGATGAATCCCAATGTGTTATCTTTAACAAATCCTGTGACTTTCAAGTTTTTAATCAACTAAAGTCTCGTAATCTTCTCAAAAGTAAAAAAATTAGTCTTTCCCAAAAGTCTATTTTGTGAAATTAGTTTTTCTAAGAGACTAGCAAAAGATAAGCATGGGGGTATCATAAACGCTAGTTTATCATCATTCTTATGACCAAAAACAAATCTAGCTCTTAGGGTTTTAACACCACAAATGGGTTTTCGAGCTGCATTTAGGCATTTACCTAGGATAGGCATGCATTCCACTTTAGTTGTATTTTTTATGTGTTTACATGAGTGTCATGGATAGATAGAAAGTCAGAACCTACATACCTCGGCACTCAGGAAGGCAGAAGATGAAGAAGCTTATTTTAGCTGGATACTAGATAGATCCAGCTCATCCCAGCTGGATCCCAGATCATTCTAGCTAGATCAACTAATCTTTAGCTCCATTCAGCTCATCTCAGCTAAATGGTAGCTCAAGCTAGTTCACCTCAACTCCATTTAGCTCACCTCAGCTGGATTGTAGCTCAAACTAGCTGCAAATAATTGATCCCAGCTCCACTCAAGCTCCTCCAACTCAGAAGAGTTCATTGGAAACACAACCTAACTAGGATTAACTATTAGCTAGACCTGGTCAGCTGAGGATGACCTCAACCAGCTCAGGCTAGCTCAAGTCCAGCTCTCAGAAGCTCAACTAAGCTCAACTTAGTTGAGTTGAGCTACTTGACCTAAGCTAGCTACACTAGCTTGCTTGGTAATCTCTGGGATGATCAGACCCAGATCACCTCAGCTCTTTTCAGCAGAAGCCAGCTCATTTTAGCTTGGCTTAGCAGCTAGCAAAGAACTAACCAGCTAAGCAAGCTATGGTAGCTCCCTACAGCTCTCTTCTATAACCACCAACTCCATTGTAGCTCAAGATAGCTACCTCCAACTCTTCTCCCTTAAAACCCTAACTCCCTTTGCTCCTACCCTACTCCCTACTAGCTAGGATAGCTAAGCTAGCTTAGCTTAGCTAAGTCTACCCCCATGGCACCAAGAACCTAATCCTAACTCACCCAACTTAACTCCACCTCACCAGCTAACTAGTCCACCAAGTAAGCTACCTACCTACACCTACTCCTACTCCAACTTGGCCCCACAACCAACACACCTATTCACCCCACTAACACCACCAAAAGGCACCTTCATTTTGGTGCCAAAAGCACCTAACCACCCTCCCCATCTTGGCATCGAAATGAACCTCCATCCTATCCCTACATCCCACAACACAATTCATCTCCACCATTCAAACTTGGCACCAACTGGGAATCCTTCTAGATGCCATTTTGGTGCCACAACAAAGAGGCACCAAGGATGGTAACCACCACCCTTTCATTTGGTGCCAACGTATGGTAGTCCTAGGATCAATTAACTACCCTGAAAACCCATCCTAACCATCCAACCTAAAGCCACCAACAGCCCCTTCAAACCCCTTCATTTGGCACCACCTTTCTTAGCCCAAAAATCACCTAACCACCATCCAAAACTCATCCTAGCCCTCCATCTTCTTCCACACCAACTACTGTCCCCCTACTCCTATAAAAACATTACTCACCACCACTTAAACGCCATCTTCTCCCTTAGTTAGGCCCACCATTAATGCACCCATTCTCCACACCAAGGAAGAAGAAGGAGAGAAGAAGATCAAGCGGGCAACCTACCTGACCCATTGGTTCCTTCTTCCTCTCTTTCTTCTCCCTTAGCCATGTCAAGGAGGAGGTCATCTTCACCTAGAGGGGACGGCCAGACAAAGGAGGAGCCAACAAGGTGGTTGAAGCCCACCTTGGTGGAGAGCTTTAAGGAAGGCAAATTGAAGAAGGAAGAGAGGTAGAACTCTTTTCAAGTGTGGAGCAACCACACTTGGAGCAAGGGCCATCCAGATCTTCTACAGAAGAATTCCCCCTTCGTCTTTATCTTTCCAATTTCTTGTATTAGCTAGTGTTTTTGTTTGTTTTCATGTAACAAGCATTCCTCTACTTGTATTTTACTCTACTAGTAATAGAAGTTTTCATTGCCTTCCAAGTTCATGTTTTAATTTAGTGTGCTTTTCTTTTCTTATTAGTGTAGTGCACACCACACTCTCTTCTTCTAATTACCCCGAGCACACTTGCCTAGAGTTAACTTAGAAGAGAGGATTTCATTTTTTCACTTACATGTAGGTTTAGTGTAGTTATCTCCTCATTCAAGAACACGATTATTTCCAAAATCATAAAAACAACAAATATCAAAATGAAAAAAACAAACTTGATTTCCTTATTTCAAGCGAGAGTGTTAAATTTACAAACTTTCATCCTTGGACGACCCTAGATACTCCCCTATTTAGGTTTTATAAATTTAAAAGCAATTGCAAATTTGCATGTTACAACGACCTCAAAACCCTAATTTTATTGAAACACACTTTTTCGCTGTCAATGCTTGATATATATGAAATGCAAAAGAATCTAGAATAGAGATCAGAAATGGAGGGTGCCAACGGTGCTTCGGCGAGGAGTGGTTCGGTGACCTTAGAGCTCACTAGAGATGAATGAACACACCCACGAGAAGAAGATAGGGTTGAGAACCCTTTTTCTCCCTAGCCATCCTTGAGAAGCCTTTGGAAAGGAGATTCTCTCCTTGCTAGTTGTCCATGGAGGAGGAGGAGATCCCTTGGAGAAGGACTATGAGGATGACCTTGGAGAGTAGAGGAGAGCTATGGAGGTCGAGACTAAGGGAGCTAATGGATCTAAGGTGTCTATCCAAAGGGTCATAGTAGTAGATGCTTAGGTAGGGTTCACTAAAATTAGGATGGCTAAGATTAGGTGTTTCTAAAATAGGCTATATTTGGGTGGTTTCTAGACTATGGTAGAAGAAATGGGTGTGTATGTGGTTGAGTGTGCGAGGATGTGTGTTTGGATGTGTGTGTGTGTGTATGGGTTTATTTAATTTGTGTGGTGATGGGTCTAGTTAGGATCAGGTGGGAGTAGGTGACTGCAATTTGGATGTGTGTGTGATTGGATTAGGAGATCCCAAATTAGGTTCTTGGACTAGGATTTGGGTGTAACCTAATTAAGTTAGGACTAAGGGTAGTAGGAGAGGGTTAGGAGGTGTCTAACTATGTTTCCTAAGGTGCTTGGTAGGGTTTCTAGGTTAAAGGAGGAGATCTTGGGCTTCTAGTTCCAAAAATAGGAGCTAGAGAATAGTATTAGACATCCAAGGGATGTGTCAAACGTCTTAAAGTCCAAAGTTGGATGTCTAAGGAGTGAATTGGATGTCCCATTCTGTGTCAATGTTGGAGTTGGGATCTGGCAGGCATTTCTTCAGAAATCAAACATCTAGGCACACTATCTGAACGCCAAAAAATGTGCTTGAAAGTGAGTTTTAGGTTTTTATGGTAGGTTTGGGTTCCTAAGTGCTTGGGTATATTAAATAGGTTTTGGACACTAGTTTCCTAGGGTTTCAAAGGTTTAGGGTAGGTATAGGGATAGTGTAGATAGAATCTGGGATAGTACTATCCATGTTTTAGGTTCTAAAGACATGATGTCATAATGGAAGTGGCTTTGGGTTTAGGAATCTTCTCCTACGATTTCTACAAGTAGGGATAGGGCTATCCTCCTCACTCTTGTCTGGATCAGTCTTCTTCTTTCTTCTTCTCTTTCTTGCCTTGTTCCACTTTATCTCACATCCTGGATTACTTTATTATTTGCAAATAATTAACAATAGAGACATGAAATAGCAAGATAAACTCGCATTATTCTATGTACAATACTATAAAATGTTGCAATACATGATATGCATGATATGAATGCAATATTTATAGATTAAGCTAGTTTTCTAACATTATTTAAGTAGATTAGGACCTCTGAATATTGTTGTGCAATCATGGCATGGCGAAGTGCATTGGTCTGCCTGATCGGAAAGAATTTCTTGAGAAAAGATGTATGCATCTCTCCCCAAGAAGTGATGGATCTTCCAATCGTAAGCAACCATTCCACGGCTTTGTCCCTCAAAGAAAATGAGAACATTTTCATGAGGACCACATATAACTTGACATTTCTTGGCTTAATTATTTTAGTCAATCAAGTCAGATCCTTCAAGTGAAGAAAAGGGTCTTCACTGGCATGTCCATTATAATGGAAAGTGATTAGGCCAGTGGCATTTGGTTTTAATTCAAAATCAACCCTGAACCTGCTTTTGGGTCTCTATTGCAGCAGGATTCTGATACGATCCCAGAGACCTGGGTTCCTCCTGATGGAGAGGTTTTTGCATTTCCTCCAAGGTTTCCTTGATGGCTTGAATATGTCTATGTACAATGCCATTTGGGCTTGAAGATAGGTTAAAGGGTCGACTCCACCACCTGGTGGAGGGGGACAGGGAGGATTCCCCCTTGGGATTTGGGGGTGGGAGAGCAGCCATGTTTACGGAGGAGGACAATGATTCACCAGTTTCTACCCTCCTAAAATGATCAGACAATTCAAATAGTTCAGGGTTTTGTGACCCCCTCCCAAAAGTGCACTATCAAAAGAAGAATTGGGGAGATGAGAAGAGGGAAGGGGATGAGAGAAAAGACGCTGAATAGGTGCCCTTGATGAAAAATCAAACAATCAAGGTCCTAACCTCTAAAGGTGACCTTAGACCTAAAGATCTAATTTACTGACTATAACCACCTACGAAACCATATACGAGCATTGCGAAACCACCAGGCTAGATTGAAAGGCCATTTACCCCAATCTTGGACACCCGATAGCACGTGGGAACCCATATTAGCACGTAGGCACTACATGTAGGTGTTAGACCTCTAAACCTTAATGGAGTCAAGTTCCTACTAGTTTTAATTAAAAGGCTTAGGATACAAGTGCTTTGGAATGTGAAGGGCATTGTTTAAGGGGTAATGCCCGAGTGTGTTGATTGAAGAGTGTAAACCAAGCATGCAACAGGGAAATCTCCCTGAATTGAATTTTAGATTGGTGAACGGCTTTTAGAATTCCGCTCTTTATTAGTATGAATTTTAGGATTCAAATGAGTTACCGCTTCAAGCAATCTCTGGGTTTTTTGAAAAATAATTTTTTCTGCCCAAACAACCCTCCTTCAAGTTGATTTAGTTAATGCATGCTATAGTGCAATGGGCTCCTACATGGATATTTCTAAGTACGGATGCACGTGTCTCTTTTAATTCAATGTGAATCAGAGCCAAACAATGCAATTCAATTGCTCCCAATCACCAAGATGAATATCCACACAAAGGCTCAACCACCAAGATAAAAGAATGAAAATTTTTGTGGTAGAGATGCAGAATCAAATCAATGGTCAAATATAAGTTTGCATTGGGGTTGGAGTCAAATTGATTCCAAGACTCCCCAACCAAAATAACGCAATCATGAATGTGAATAATGAGGCAAAAAGATGAAACAAACACTCAATTGTAATTTGCCCCAATGAAATCACGCGTCTTGAAAAATCAAAGAATCAAGATTCTCATATTTTTCACCCGGAGTGTGTGGGAAATCTAGGTTGGTGGATGTGATGAAAATAATCAAACAGTGGATTTTAATCCACTCACCCTAAGAAATCCCAAGAAGAAGAGCTCTTTTTTTAGGTTTTTTTTGTTTTTGAATTTTTATCTTTTTAATGAAATTTATGGTGGCAAGAGAACCTAGGTTGCTAAGAGAAATGGACACCTACCTCCTCAGCAACGTGTGCCAGTGACTTCATGCTCCCACCCATGCCTTGGACTCATCCATGTCTCTGACCTCCTCTACGTGTGTTCACGCAAAAAGTTCCCGTACACAAAAACAAACAATGAACACCCATGAAGGGATAGGTGGAAAGAAAAATAAATCTAAAGGAATAGAGTAGAAATCAAAACCAAATAGCACTTCCCCAGCAACAGTTCCAAAAAACCTGTGATCGAACGCAAGTAGGGTTATTTAGTTAGGTGATATTAGCGTGACAATGGGTATACTGGAAGTAGTTACCTACAAGCAATCCTACACAGATTTTTCAAATGTATTTTATCCTGGACTAAAGTATGTTTTGCGATATCAATTTTAAGCTTAGGGTCGAACTCAGGGAGGCGAGTTTGGATAATCGATTTCAACGTGGTTCCTAAAGATGTGTGATTTCCATTCGTTTATTTTGTTTTTGGATTTTTCTTGGTTTAGATTTTTTGTGATAATCTTGTCCTTGAGGTACACCCTCAAAATATGTCCTTTGACATGCTAAATTCAAGTCCACAATAATCTCGCTATGCATGAGATTGGGTACCATTAAAGTCAAGGATTATCTTATCTTTTATAATCTTTTTGGTATTTTCTCAATTAACAAATACAAGAGAATACGAGAATGAAAGAGAAATTGTTGGAATTGAAATGAATTGAAATACTTAGCCTGTGTATATGTATGTATAAGATGTATATATCTATGTGTGTATATATATGGCTATAATATAGTAACAAGGGGAATGAAATGGTTATTCAAATTGATGTAGCACGGGCTAACTCGACCGATATTTAGAGAGATGTGATCGAAGCGAATAATGCACTGAGTATGAGGTGTGAAATGGATGTGTGCGTCTGTGTGTGAAGGCTTAATGTGCACAAATTATAGTGTATGTGCATGGAACTCGTGCGTGTACACACGCGATATAATGCGGGGGAAATGGGTGCATACATGGTGTGAATTTGTGTGTGTGTAAGTATGTGTGTTTGTGAGCGAGTATGAGTGTAAGGGTGTGAGTGTATATGTTAATATATGAATGTGAGTGTGTAACTAGGTGTGTATGTGCTGCACACAAGAGGTGTTGTGCTGCGCAAAGAGGCACGTGTAGGTGAGTGCTGTGAAAGCGCACGGGTGTAGCTGACTGGGTGAGGAGAGAGATAGAGGCACGTGCAAGAGTTCACCAGAAATGTAAGAATGTGTCCAGTTAAAATCGCGTCAACAGGTTGCAAGAGGTGCACGTGGTACTGTAGCTGACCGGATGGCTCGATAAGTCCCTGGCTAAGTTTCTTGACAAAGGGGAAAGTGTGGGTTAGCGTGACCGATTTAGGTGAGAGAGGGCACATGGGAGTGTTTTGCCACAAAATGAAGTGCGATGGGGTCTAAATAGTGCAAATAGAGGAGGCAAAATAGGGAGCTTTGAGCAACTCCAATGGCTATAAAAGAAAACAACGATAAAAAGCAAACAAAATAAAAAGAGAGTCCACCACGTATGCCTGTTCACGAGGAGCTAGACGGTGGTGGAACCTTGACATGGTGTTTGCTACCACACAAGGTTACTCCCAGTGGCACATTGTGCCCTCTCAACTGGTGAAAGGGTGTTGTGATTGGGAGAGGAAGAGAGGGAGAGAGGAAAGGTGGCCAACTGCATGCAAGGCAAGTGAGGGTGTTCATGAGTGGAGTTGCAGTGAAGGTGTTGGTGATGGTTGGTGCCGACCTCTTGAGAGTGGAGGTGAGGGTGTGCTTTTATAAGTGGTAGGTGAGGTATGGGGAGTGGGGAGCAAGCATGGCTGTTGGGAATTTTTTTTTTGTGAAAATTTCCTTGAGGCACTTAGGTCTTGGATATTTACTGTAGGTGAATAGGTGGGTGGTTTTAGCTGGTAGTGAGGGCTCTATCTCTCTCTCTTTCTTCCTCTCTCAAAATGTATGAATGCAAGTATTTACAAAATGTATGTATTGTTATCTAATCGTAGATGTGTAAAGCCAGAAAATATCATAAGATTGACAATTTGTTGGCGTGAATTGTTGCGCAATCATACCCCCATGCCTATATTTTGCTAGTCTCTACCAAAACACTTATTCAGTATTCAATATAGCAGTAAAGTGTTTAGAAATGACTTTAGCTGAAGATTTTTCTAAAGCAATATCAATGTGTTTATCTATTGGACATTCTGAAAATCAATTGCAAAGAAGACTACCAGTACTTAAGGCTTACATGAGTCCATCTCATGGCTAACAAGGACTCTTGGCATTTAATCCTTAAGTACGGCTTCCAGGATCCAAAGAGTTTTACCAAGTTTAAGAAGAAAAGAAGTTATGGTTGTGCTTAGTGCAAATTAGGACTAACCAAACGAACTTAAGACTCAAATCCAGGGTTTCACATCTTTTTTTGTTTAGGTTGGTCTCAGATTCAGCTCATGCTTTCAGATCAACTCTAAAAATAGCGAATACGCAAACCCAACTATTATTGCCTAAGTAGCTCAAAAATATATGGTGGAAAACATAGGGTATATGTAGTATACCCTGAAATAATAATTTTTGGTGAATATGTACAACAGGATTTAGAGAACATGCCAACTTATTGCAAAGAATAATTTTTCTCTTTTTCTTTTTCTTTCAGCTTTTTCTATTTTTTTCTGCTTTCATTTTTTTGATTTTTTCTATTCCTTTTTTTTCCTAAAAATAATTGTGATATGTCTTTATCAACTTTATTTGGTGGAGCAAACTTATTTGGTGGGTGAGTATTTGGTGGAAAGTGCTTCTCCTAGACACAAGACCAAAGACAGAGACAAAGAGTCTAGCTACATGCACAAATAAGGACTCCACCATCCCTAATGAACACTAGAGTTGAGAACATAAGTTCACATGGTTCTTCTTGTATCCGTGTAGTGTGAACCAAAGTTACTCAACTCTTAAATAAAGGCAAACAGACATCTTGTACTAGTTGACTCAGGTACAAGAATATGTCCTAATTTAGGAAACATTTTGGTTCTATCTTGTCAAAGCTCAAGTGTATTAAGCCTAAGCCTGAGCGAATCAAGCTTATGTGGATATGAAAGTCTAAAACCAAAGGTTGAATGCCCACAAATATTTATTTTGCTTTTGTTTTAGCTTTTAGATCATTGCTAAACACTTTTGAAAACATTTTTGGAGTTTTTGAATTTTCAATTTTTATAGATATTTTGCGTTTTATAGTTTTTTCAAAACTTTTCAAGATTTTTGAATTTTTATGGATTTTTCAATAAGGCTATCTATATATACTACAGATTGATATGTATAATGGACGGGAGACCTATGTAATACCCAAAGAGTATACTAGATTCTATAGATGCCTATCCATCCCCCCATGCCAAATCTTGCTATGTCCTCATATGCATGCAAGAGGGGTTAGACATGATTAAAGGCTATTGGTACAAAGTAAGTAAGGGGTATACAGTAGGGTGGACGGGTGGGTGGATGGTTGCTGGTGAAAAATATGCAGAATAGGTGAAGTGTAGTGAAGTGTAATGGAATGTGGAGTGAAGTTGTGAAAACTCAAGAAAAAGGCAGAAGGCAAACGGGTGTTGGGGTGCTTCCCAATAGCACTGAATTTAACATCCCCAGCTAGACTCGGAGTGAGGTAGAAATTAGTTACCCTCCAGTAGGGCAACTGTCTCATCAATAGGGGCAGGCTCATGAGTGAGATAAGGTTTCAACTGCTACCCATTTACCGTAAATTTATGCCCAGTTTTGGGATCTTCAATTTCAACAACACCGTTGTGAAAAGGTCACGAGCCAAGGAAAGGATCTGTCTATTTGGAGTTTAGTTTACCAGGAAAGAATTTAAGCTAAGAATTTTAAAGCCAAACTTGTTGTGATGGCTCAAACTCCTTCCATTGAATGCGGCTATCATGAAAGGCCTTGGTTCGTTGTTTAAAGGTTAGAGTCATAGGCTTCACATCTCACTTCTTCTAATTCTTAGAGTTGGTGTTTCCATTTTCGACCATATAGGTTTGGGTCGAGGTTACATTGGCAAACTACCCAATAAGAGCAATGCTCCAACTCAACAGGAAAGAGACAAGGCTTCCCAAAAATAATCCTATACGGTGACATACCCAAGGGTGCCTTGAAGGCGGTCCGATACACCCATAAGGCATCAATCAACTTGTCGGGCCAATCCTACAGTCAAGACGAACTATTTTCTAGAGGATTTTTTTGATTTTTCAATTCGACAACTTAGCTTGGCCAGACATTTGGGGATGGTATGGAGAAGCAATCTGGGGGTGAACTTCACACTTCCTCAAAAGTGCCCAGAAAGACGATTGTTTTAAATGGCTTCCTCCAATTTCCCGCTTCCGCTTGATTCGCACCTCATTGAAACAAAAAAAGAGAGATAGTGAAGATTCAAATAAGTTAGAGTGAAAAATAAAGATAACTAAGCCGTGCCTCCCCAGCAACGATGCCAAAAGGTGGTGCGAAAAATAAGCAATTTTGTAAAAGTGGGTTTTAAGTCATTGAGATGCGTATAAATCGACCAACTTTTAAAATTTATAACCTAGATAGGGTGAGTATCTAGGGTTGTCTAAGGAGGCCAATTTATAGTTATCAGAGTAGTATTCTCTCTCTCGCACTCTCAAAGCTTCTCTTTGTCTCCTTTTTTTGTTTTGATATTTTTAGAGTTTTTAGATATAGGCAACGAAAGGATAGAAATACGCCTAAACAATTGCGACGAAAGTAAAGTGATAAAATCCAACTTCCCTAAACTCACCTTAGGCAACTGTAGCTTAAGATAATTAGGGAAGAAGTATGTGCCACTAATTTAAAGAAGCATAAAATTGAAAGGCAATGAACTCTTTATAAAGTTGCACAAAATTATTTCACTTGAGAAGCTCACTTGTGCAGTGGATCCTGCACAAATAATCCTCAATTGTATAGGAATGCTTAATACAACAAAAATGAAATTGCAATAGGAAAAGGTAGAAGAAAGTAATTGTCATATGCTTCATGACGATAATAGTTGTCTTTGCTCCAAGGATTGTTGCCCCAATTTTGAAGAAGACTCCTCTCTGTCTCCTACTAGGGTGGACATCCACGACCCTATCTCCTCCTTGCTTGGTCGTCCCTCTTGAGGTAGTGATCCTTGGCTCCTTCTTTTAGAAGATAGATGTAGAAGTGGGACACCAAGGGGGTTAGAGATTCCCCTTGATCCCACACCTATTCTTCTCCTCCAAAGATGAGTGTAGGTGGATTTAGGTAGAAAATAATATGAAAACAAAGATGGGATTTATGTGGGGGTAGGGTAATGTATTTATAGGATGGGGAGGGGGTGGTTATGGTTTTCTTTCTAGGGAAATGAAGGGGTGTGTGGATATTTTTGGAGGGAAATGAAGAGGTGAATGGATATTTTTGGATGGGAAAATGGGAGGGAAATAAAGAGGTGCCTACGAGTGGTAGTTATATGATTTTTGGAGGGGAAAAGATGTAGTGGGTAGCTAAGTAGGTCATCTTTGGAGCTAGATTAGCTAGCTAGGCTAGCTTAGCTAGTTTATAGCAGGAGCTACAAGTAGGTAGGGGGAGCTACTTTGAGTTGGTTTGAGCCTTCATGGAGCTGCGAGGATTTGATGAAAAGCATCCAATGAAATCAGCAACTAGCTTAGATAGCTAGTTCTTTGCTAGTAGCTAAGCTAGGTAGGGTTCAACTGAATGGAGCTATCTTCAACTTGTCTGGAGGTAAGATGAGTTGGTGCAGAGCTACTTGAGCACTCCTTAGCTAGCAAGTTCTCAACTAGCAGCTAAACTTGAAGGAGTTAAGCTAAACTGAGCTTCTTGAGCAGGAAATGAGCTATCCTGAGTAGGAATGCAGTTGATTGATGACTCTTCAACTAGCCTAACTAGCCAATTCAAGACTAGTAGCTAAGATTCATGGAATTGAGCTGCCATGAGTTTGGAGGAGCTGAAGATTAGTTGGATCTAGCTGAGATGAGCTAGAATGAGTTGGGATGAGCTAGGATCCAGTTGGCTGAAACCTCTATCTTCTTCTTCTTGTCTTTCTGCCTTTCACATTGTCAGGGTTTAGTTGATTTCTACTGTGCCCTCATCTGTGATAAATAATACAAGTGTATAAATACATGAAAAGAAGAGAAAACCTAACAATGCATGCCTAAACCCTAAATGCATGTAAATGCCTAAATTTAGCCTAATACCCTAATGCGAATGCAGAAATCTTAACTAAGTGTGATTTTATCCTAAGAATGATGATAAATTATTGTTTATTACACCCCCATGCTTAGATTTTTGCTAATC
This sequence comes from Thalassia testudinum, assembly GCA_037157565.1. Classification (NCBI taxonomy): domain Eukaryota; kingdom Viridiplantae; phylum Streptophyta; class Magnoliopsida; order Alismatales; family Hydrocharitaceae; genus Thalassia; species Thalassia testudinum. The sequence continues at coordinate 201,419,174 of JAZHRO010000031.1, forward strand.
CCTTAGCAAAAATTATTTCGCAAAGTAGTATTAGGGAAACTACTTGTTTTTTGTTTTTGAGGAGAAAAAATTTCTTTGGGACTTTGCATGTTTTGAAAAAATAAGGTACGAGATTTTGTTTGAGAAGAAACATCGGGATTAATCCTTGGATCCAAGGGTTAGCATAAAATAGGATCTGGATGTCTTCCAAATAACTTAACTAATTTCCCCCTTCTGATTCCATTTATCTTGTTAACTGTTTTCATAGTTAGAACCTCCTTGACCTTAGAACTTGATCCACAATTTGTATAATAATGAAAATCGAAGTGTCAGTGCTTTGTGATTGGCCAACAACGATTTTTTTTTGGCAGGTATTTTTGTTTATTTGCCCCCCATACTTTGCCTTAGTGCTAAATAGAGTTGTGTTAGAATCATTGTCCCATTACTGATCCTCGAAGAGGCTCTTGCATCAACGCTATAGTAGCACCATCCAATGCACCTCCAGGAGCCCTACACCCCGACACGTCATGGCACAGTGAAAGGAGCCCCCAACAAATCTAAGCTCTCACTTTGATACTTCGGGTAAGTGCTGTCTGAGACACTTGAACTGCAAGATGTGCTTATACGCTTCGTATATAGATATGGAGCAAGCATCGATGGGGTAACTAATACAAAAATACATGGTTTTGTAAAGAGCGAGTTTTGAGTCTTTGTAATGCATAAAATTCAATCAACTTTTAAATTTATATTCCTAGATAGCAAGAGTATCTTGGGTCATCCAAGGAGGCAATCATAGCTTTTAAAAAGTATTTTCTCTCTTGTAAGAACTAGAGTCTTCTTTTTGGTCAAAGAAGACACCAAGGAGGCAAGGGATAACCTCCTTAATCTTCTCTCTCCTCTCCTTCCTATGGCCAAATATAGGGTAGGTTTAGGTAAGATATTATGGTATCCAAGGATGATTTTTTTGGTAGTAGAAAGGGGGTTTATATAGGAATGGAAGAAGGGGGGTTGGCGGGCATATAATGGAGGGCTAGGATTAGGTTTTAGGAGGTGGTTGAGGGATCAATGGCTAAGGAGAGATAGTGCCAAAGGAGGTAGTGTAAGTGATGGTGATTAGCCAACCTTTGGTGGACGTCTATGGTGAAAGGACACCATGTATTTTGGCACCAAGGGGGGCTTCTAGAAGGGGCTTGGTTTTGGAGGGAAAATTGGATGGTGGTGATAGCTTTGATGGTGATGTGTAGGGTGGAGATGGCTTGGCATTTTGCTGACAATCGAGAGGTGTTTAAGGGATGATTTGGTGCAAAATTTTTAGTGGCTTTTGGTGGTGGTGATGGGGTGAAAAGGTAGGTTTAGGTTGGCACCAAAATGAAGGGAGTAGGTGGTAGCTTAGGTGGAGTTAAGTGGTCCTTTTGCTGGAGCTTAGGTAGTAGGGTTGTGGTTGGCCATAGTAGAGGAGGTGAAGCTAACCAAGCTTAGCTAGTAGGGTACTAGAAGAGGAGTAGAGGAGCTAGGGTTTTCACTGGTGTAGAGTAGGAGTTGACCTACAAGTCTTCTTAGAGTTGAAAATCTGCTAAAGATGGCTATACCTAAGCTCAATAGCTAGCTTAGCTGGCTAGTTCTTTGCTAGCTACTAATCCTAGATAAATTAAGTTGGCTTTTGCTAATGTGAGATGAGGTAAGTTGAATCTAGTTTTCCTAAAGACAGCTAGCTAGCTTAGGTCAGGTAGCTATGCTCAACTGAGTTGAACTGAGTTAAGTCTTTCGGAGCTAGAGTTAAGCTGGCTTGAGTTGGTTGAGGACTTCTTCAACTAACCAGGCTTAGCTAGTTGATGGTAGTAGTTAAGCTCAATCAAGTAGAGCTTCCATGTTCTGAACAGAGTTGGGTGGAGTTGAAAGGAGCTGGGTTCAACTGAGTTGAGCTGACCTAAGTTGCCATCCAGCTGAGGTGAGCTGAATGGAGCTGAGGTGATCTGGACCTAGATGGTTTGAGCTGGAATCTAGCTGAGATAAGCTGGATTCAGCTGAGATCCAGCTGAATGGAGCCTCTCCTTCATTCTCTACCTTTCTCAATGGTAGGGTTTGCAGGATATTCAAAATTTGTTCAACCCTGACAATGACATAAAGATGTAAAATAAAAAAAATGATGCAATGCATGCCTATCCTAGGAAATGCCTAAAAGAAACCCAAAACCATAATGCAATGTGCAAAACTTAAGAGCTAGGTATGCTTTTAGGCATAATAGTGATGATAAACTGCCATTCATCATACCCCAATGCTTATCTTTTTGCTAGTCTCTCAGCAAAACTGAATTTCGTAAAAATGGTTTTAGGAAAAACTTTTTTTTTTTTGGAAAACATTACTACGAGACTTTCGTTGATTGAGGTTATGGAAGGTATGGGATTTGTTAAGGATAAAGCATCAGGATTCATCTTTGGATCCAAGGGTTAGATTAATTAGGACCAATGTATCATTCAAGAATTTGCTAATTAACCCTTTCCTAATTCCAATAACCCAAAATTGTTATCGCGGTTAAGACCTCCTTTGCTCATGAACTCGATCAGCAACTCTTATAACTATGAAAAGTTGAGTGTTATGCTTGCAATTTGCCATTTTCCATATAACATATTTATATAGTCGTGGTTTTGAAACTTTTCTTTTTACTATTTTTGTTTGTTTGCTCCACTATGCCTAGCCTTAGATCAATCCTAATATAGATATGTCAAGATCATCATTCTTGTCACCAATCCTTGAGGGGGCTCTGGCACCGGTACTTCAAGCTAGCACCATCGAAGACACGCCCTAGGAGCTCACAACCCAAAACACAAATTGGTGTAAAGGGGCACTCCAGGTGAACTCAAGCTCTTACTCTGACGCTATGGGTTGAGCACCATCCATGACACCCAAGCTGCAAAATGCTCCTTAATGCTCCATCTAAAGATATGAAATATAGATATAGAGCTGTACTAAGGTGGTAACACGTTGACATCGCATTCTCAAAGGAGATATTTTCCTCTTCTTAGCGATGGGGACTCACACCAATCATCTACCTCAGACTTTCATACTAAGGCTAGAGTAGGGGACTTTTTAAATATTTAAATGTTTTTGGGGCTTGGGTTGTGTTGGCTTTGTGAGTGAAATGTTTGACACAATTTTTAAATGAAAGGCAAGTTTTTGGATCGAGAGCTAAGCCAAGTACTATCTAGGTCACTAAATAAAATCAAGTTACCTGAATTATCAAGTGTTCGGAAGGAATTTTTCAAAGGATACCTGATTTAGTCTAAGTTTGATAGATGTGAAAATTCTAACAAATGGATCTACATCTTTGTCCCTAGTTTGTTAAATATTAAATCCCAAAGTGTTCCATTTTGAAATGAAGTCTCAAACTTAGTCCCAAGTTTTCAAAATTTTCTCAAAGTGTTTTATGATTTTTTTTATTTTTATGAAGAATGCATGCAACATTTTTTTCTTTTGAAAATCTTGAAATGACTGTCAAAATTTGAAACACCCCTCCATGCTTAAGATATGTAATGTCTGCATGCATAAAGAAGAAAAAAGATATCACCTAAGTGAAAAGGTCAAGATCAGGATGGTCAAAACTTTGGAAAAGAAAGAAAAAAGGAAAGCAAGAAAATAGTGGCTTACCTCCCACCTAGGGTTGTCTTTAATGTCGTACAACTGGATGTAGGGTGAAACACGATCGATGGAAAATCATGAAGAAAATTGGTCACTTGAATGCTCTCATTGAATAGATCTTTTGCATGGTCCTCGAGAAGATAAGAAGTTGAAATAAGCGGAGTTAAATTAGATGGAAAAATGGAAAGAGAACCCGAGTTTGGACAGGGTTGTATGTCTAGATATAAGGCAAGCTCCGGGGGGTTAGGTGGAAGGTCCAAGGGAAAGTGAGAGTGAGAATAGTCAGGGGTGAGAATGGGGGTGGATAGTGAGGTTAGGGTGGGAGGGTAAGGTGAAACCAAAGTGGATGGATATTGTGATAGGTCAGGAAGGGGGGTTGATTTAAATCAAGTTTCCAGTTTATTTGTGTCTTCAACCACTTATTCCATTTTCGCTTCCAAATTATCAAAGAAATTGTGGTCTGAATTGGTCAAAGGATAATAGGAATCCACAAGCATTGTTTCTTCCACTAATTCATTAATTTCAGAATCTAAATCAACAAAGAAATCATCATCATGGAATCTCCTAGAAGCTTTCAAAATATCCAAGGTAATAGTGTGGCTGATGAGTGGGTTTTCGTGAAGAAAAGTTAAGGTTTTGAGAAACCTGTCATCGTAGTTGCAAAACTCGCTATCAAATAAAATTTAGCGAAACTCGAAAGGGAGTCCTGGGTCGAACACGGGGAGGCAACATTTGTTTCTTTGAAATCCGCATTTAGCTTTGTTTCCTTTTGATATTTTGTATTTGCTATTTTTTTTGGCATTTTATGATAGTGTGGGAACAAGCAAGAATATTATCTGTACTGAGCTATTCTAGAAAGCAGGAAAGAACTATTCTACTTGCTGCTAAGTACGAAGGAAGAGAGAGAATCAAAAACTACTTCAAGATAAATGCTTGACAAATGTTTATTACAAATGCTTCTACACTATGAAAGTAGTAAAAGGGAAAGGGGGTGAAAGAAATCCTCTTTGTTGACTACTCGAAGGATGAAGTTGTGTTGATGTGGCCCGGACAAGGATGTTAAGGAGTTGGAGGAAGAAGAACGGCAACAGAAGATGAGGGGAGGATAGGTGGCATCGCGACGTGATCTGCTTGCCAAAATGGAGTTGAGAAGATGACCGATGAGAGCTCCACGAATGGTGATGAGAGGGTGGAAAATACTTTTTCTTTTCTCTAGTGGAGCATCTCAAAGGCTTGGGACACAAGTTCAAAGTATGTTTTGAGCTCTAGAGTAGGTAAAGAAAGCATAGGAAAGGATGAAGGTGGATGGAGGGTGTAGGTCCTTTTATAGTAGAGGAGGAGAGGAAGAAATCCATCCCTGGGCTATAGCAACATCAAATGCATCACTGAAGATCCACCCCCAAATGTCGATGAAGGTCACTAGCCAACACTCACGCCCACATGCTCACAACTGGATCAAGCGTGGACCATTGGCAGCTGTTGGATCAGAAGTGGATAGCTGAGATGGCTCGAGGATCGCACACTCGATGGCACGCCAGATTGGGCATCGGTCGACAAGTAATCGTGCACATGCTAATCACGTGAGTCTGATTGCACCACATCGTCGCCCTCTCAGTCGCTTGATGACCATCCAACGGACGCAATTGATTTGCACCCGCGCTTACGAGATCAGAGGCCGTGGTGGGTTTCAAATTGGCATTGTTGGGTTGCGAGTAGGCTTCGCGACCGCTACACTGTTGCGCTGGATTGTCGAGTGGTGAGATCAGATTGCACGAGGTCTAGACTATTGGATGGAAAGCCAACAGTCGAGATTCAAAGTTGGTGAACTCTTCAGATAAAGCGGGCGACGTGGCATGATTACAGTCGTTGGATCTCTATCCAACAGCAGTGATTTTGCATGTCCCTCCTTCAGCTCATGAGGTGCAACCAATATTGGGTCGCCTAGATGGCACCATCTAAGCCATCTGTCTTCTTTCCTTTGTAGGTGGCAACATGGATGCTGGGTTGGGTTGATTTCTACGTTGTTGGGCTGCGATCGTCGATCCAAATCCATCCGTATGGTTAGATTTGTCATTTGAAACTTCAAATTGCATCACCTAGTCCCTTGGCCATTGATCTTCCTCAGACTGCATAAGGTACTACAAGATTCCAATCAAGACGATTTTGGAGGCATTGGACTCTAATCATCATCCTAATAGGATCTGTATGGTCAGATCGTCAATCTGAGGCCTCGAAATAAATCTCCTCTCCTATCCACCAAAAATACACAATTAACCAATAATTTATATAGACTACTCTAAATGTAGGATGATGCATGCTGTGCAATATTTATAACATGGAATGCATGTTTAAGCTTAGGAACATGCATGAATAACCATTTTATTCTAAATAAATGTGTCTACATCAATGGCCATTGCAAGTAATGTCCATTTTACCAGAATGATAATCAATATTAGCTTTTGCGATGGCCAGGAAAGGTCATCCCAGGATAATAGGGGCATTTTTCAAAGTCTTAGGTACCTTAATGTCAAGGACCAGAAAATCTATAGGAAAGAAACAATTCTAGGCCTTAGCATGCACATCCTGGACAATCCCCCTAGGTTTAATTGAAGATCAGTCTACTAATTGTAAAGTGACCTCAATAGGCTTTAGATCACCGATCTTAAATTCCTTAAATAGTACAGTGGGGATGATATTGACAGAGGCACCTAAATGAAGAAGGGTGCAGTTAAAAGTTGTCATCAATGATCACAGAAATGAGAGATGCACCCAGATCTTTCTTTTTAGGGGGTAGCTTGGTCTGGATGACAGAGCTTACTATCTCAGAAAGATGCACTCTACCTAGATTTTTGCTCTACCCTTTTGGAGTACAAACATCTTTCAAAAATTTGGCATAGGTATGGATATACTTGATTGCATCTAGGAAAGGGATATTGATCTGAACTTGCCCAAATAATTCCATGAGTTCCTCGATTGTGTGCTCAATCATCTTTCTATTATTGGTGGTGGAGTGTAGAGCTTAAGGAAAAGGGATGGGAGTGTTGCCTTTGAAATCTTTTTCTTTTTCTTCTAGAGTCAGGGTGGGAGGAGAGTCAACTTGCATTTGAGATGGGTGGGTTTCATGTGTGGAAGAAGAGGGCTCAGGATCTTTAGTTGTTTTTATGCTCCTCAAATGGACTGCATTTGCAGTGTGGTTCACCCTAAGAGGAGGTCGAGGGGCCTAGTTTTGGTTGAAAATTGCAGGGTGTTGTAAGGTTGCTTGGATAGGAGGCTGGTAAGATTGATGGTGATTTCCACCTTGGTATGCGTTCCTTTCGTTGTTAGGGTTGGCCATGGGTTGGGAAGGCAAATTCCTTGTAGCTCTTTGATAAGGTGTAGCCCTAATTTTATTTTGCAAATTGGTAACAACACAGGTAACTTCAACCAATTGATTCTGCATACCCTGCAGGGTTTTCATAACCTTGGTTTTAATATCATCTTGAGGAATTTCAGGTTGGTTTTGATTTTTTCCATGAACCCAAGGTTGATTTAGTCTTTGATAAGGAACCTAATTAAGAGCTTTCCAGGAGAAGTTTGGGTTATTTCCCCAATTTTCATTGGAGGGATTTTTAAAGTACTCCTGGAGGGCAAAAATGCTTTTTGTAACTGGGCCAAGGGTGTTATAGTGTCCATAATCATTATCCAAGTCCAGTTAGGTGTGGCCTCAAGAAAATGATTATACTCAGTTGGGACAGCACCGACATGACACAAGTCTTCTCTCCTTAGCAAGTTAAGTGTAGGTGATGGTGGAGTCAGTTTCTGGAAATTCATTCTTTCCTCAATTTTCTTTTGATTAATCTGCATTTGATCGAGTCGCTAAGAGATGTTCATGCAACGAAATCGATGTTTGAAAGATGTTGCGTTGTAGTATAAGTGAAATCACCTTGTAAACAAATAAGAATTTTATTACTTGAAAACTTAGGAATCCGAGGTCAAACATAAGGAGCAAATTGGCATTTAAAAACTAAGAGCACAATCTCAAATTAATAAAATGTGATGTTCAACAATCAGTAGAATAAGATTCAATGTATTTGAATGCTAAAGAGAAGAATAGAGATGTAAAAAGAAATAGAATGTCTGTTCTCTCTTCTTTCTTCTCTTTTCTCTGATGCCTTCTTCTTTCTTCCTCTCTTTTCTTCTTTCTTTCTCTGTGGCTACTTTTCTCTATCTTCTTCTTCTTTCTTTTTCTTCTCTTGGTTTCTTTCTCTTTCTCTGCCGTTGATCTCCTTCTCTGTGTTCAGCCTTCTATTCTCTCTACGACTCCTTCCTTCTCTTCTTTTCCTTCAGTTGTGCCTTCCTTCCTTTCTTCATTGGCTTTGATTTCCTTCTTTCCCTTTCTTCTTCAGCAGCACCTTCTTCTTCCTTCTTCTTCAGCCTCTACCTTCAAGTCCTTAGCTTCCTTCCTTAGCCTCTCCTGCCCTTGGCTTCCATCCTTCCCATAGCTCCTTCCTTCAGCTTCCCTTCCTTCCTTCTTTCCCTGCACACACGAGTGCAAAACATAACCCTACCCTCCCCCATGTACACTCTCTCTCTATTTCTCTCTTTGGTTTGCTCTCCCAGAGCCAGCCAATTGGGTATTCGGGTTGAGTTACGCACACCCGAGTCTAGGTGCACTGGCGTGGGTGGTGTGCGAGGAGTGCAGGGTAAATGGGTTGGGCAGCCAGGTCCGCGAAGCGTGGGTCGTAGATGAGGTGGGTGAGCGGGCAAGGGGACCTCACCTCGTGATCTGAGGCGATAAGAAGAAAACACAAAATCAATATAAATGACTCACCTACATTGAAAACTTCCGAGGTGGGACTAAAGTCCCACCCGCTTCTTCACGCACATGCAGGGAGGATGCCTGTGCAATCGCTACGGATGCGGTCGGTGACACCTTTGATTGCTTGGTGCGAAAGGGTTGTGGAAGGTTTCAGCGCACCTAGGGCTCTTCTACCTGGGACGATGCGGCCTGGAGCGAGCTTGCTAGCAAGCTTGCTCGTGCTTCAGTGGCTGAAAGGGGGTTAGGCTTGAAACTCACAAATACGGCCTTGCGGCCCTGTCAAACCACATAGGTAGCTTCTCCGTGTCACGACAAAGGTGAAGCAGTGGGTGGCATGGCGTAGAATGGCCTAGGCGTGTGTGCCTAGGTCGAAATATGATCGTGAAAATGCATATGTTCGATGGGAGTGTAGGGTGTGTGTTGCGGTCAGTGAAGGGGCGAATGATGATCAGTGGGTGATGGTGGAGGTTCTGAGGTAGGTGGCGAGGCGTGGATGAGGGGAGCAACGGTTGCACCTTTGTCGATGGTCTACCAGAGATGAGGAAGACGGAGGTGGTCGGTGGCTATCGAGGGTGTTTTTATGAAATAAAGAGGGGAAAAGTGAAAGGTAGAGAGAGAGGAACTTACTAAGGATATTTGGATGAAGGGGGAAAGGAAGAGGGTGAGTGGTGCGTGCATCCTGCTGTTGGAGAAGAAAGCCCTGAGATGAGGAAGGCGGCGATGACGAAGGGGTTGGAGAAGCGCATGCAAGTATGGCGCGACGCGGAGGAGAAAGGCGGAGAAGACTCTGCCACTGGTACGGTGGTAGAGTGACGAGAAAAGGGAGGAGAGATCATCGGAGCTTCCAGGCTATTGGCCAGAGATGAGGGAGGAAGAAATTTAGGGGGTTTCTGCAGCCAATTCAAGCTTGAGAGCAGCGGCAAGGACAGGGGTTCCTTTAATAGCTACTGGCAGAGGTCCTTGTGATTGGAAGCCAAGCTTCTAAGTGCAAGAATCCTCACTGGAGATGGAAGGTGCGGAAGATACCCATGTCTCTCGAGTGTTCGCATGAGACATTGGGTGCGAATCAAATCTTGGGATTGCATTCAGATGATAGGGAATTCCTCAGAGGATCTCGCTTCCAAATCTGAGAGATCTCTGAGGAATCAAGGAGAAATCCTCTTTGAATCCTCTTCGAAGTAGGACTCCTCTGCTGTAATGGTGGAGGGACCTAACTGCATAGTTTGGCGAGGAAGATAGGGGGTCTGCACAAAGATTTTCAAAAGCTAGGGGTCAAAATGTAATTGGGTGGACTGATTTGCAAAATAGGTCAAGGTGACCTCCCCTTAAGTCCAAATTTCAGTACAAAACTAATTTAGATCTAAGGAATCCAATGGTGAAGTTGGATTATAGGTTTGACCATGTTGACTGGACATTTTGCATAAAAACCCAATTTAGAGCAAATAATTAGTAGGATCCCTATTTAGGTCAAAATGGGTTTCAAAGGACAAATTGAAGGTTCTAAACCCTAGAGGATATTTTTATATGAATTTTAGAGGATTTAGTTGATTTTATCCTGACCAGAACCTTATTGTATTGAGTGGGTTTGTTTTAAGGTTATAGAATGTCATTTAAATCTTAGATCTCACATTAACCCTTTTCTGATTAAACCATCCCACTTTTCCTCTTGTTAAGTCCAATTAACCTATGTTTAGCCCCTGAGAAATCCCATTGATGTACTGCAATGGCAAAATTATAGTTTTACCCTTTGTTTCATGTTTTCTTCTCAGAATAGTTATTCCTTGAATTTGGCCCTTCTTTAGGTTATGTTGGAGCTTTTATTCTCTTTCTTAAGTCAAAATGAGCTAGTTAGGTCTCATGATGGTGTTCCCATCATACCCCCAAGCCTAGCTTTTGCTAGTCCCTTAGTAAAATTTCAAGGTTTTAATATCTATTCTAGACCATGAGTTTCTTCCACCAATTATGATAGGTGCTTTTTTTTTTCTTTGTGACTAGGTCAGAATGTCGACAATAGGCCTAGAGGGACTCAGGTGACAACCAAGATTCGGACCTGACCAACTTTATCCTCAGTCCTCCACGAAGTTTTTTAAGGCCTGCAGGAACTATCCTAAGGTTCGTTGAACTCTAAGGTTAAAGCACCCATGCTTGAGACATATTTAGCCTTGGTTCAGTTTGTAGTGCATTTTTTATAAGGGAGAGAGAGGATTTATTTGTTTGGGGAGTTTTCTCTCTCTTTTCTTTTTATTTCTAGCTTTGGATTGGCTTCTCAACACGGTTTGTATCGGATTCCTCATCCCCATCATCAATCCTCAAAGGTCCCTAGCAATCAATGCTTCGTGATAGCACCGCCCATGGCAACCCCAAGAACCTTGGCTTTCGAGATTTCAACATAATCCCGCCAATGGCATTCCGTGGCCGAATCCGGACCCTGGCAATCGACATTTCATGATAATGCCACCAATGGTATTTGAACCAATAGAGTTCTTACATGCCTACGGTAGGATATGTAAATATCCTAGGAGACAAGCACCGAGGAGACGATATGTTGTTACGCATCTTCGAGGGGAATTTCCCACCACTTCGTGCCAAGAACTCGTCTAAATCAACTTGTGTTGATCGGCCACTCCTAATCAAGGAAACTTTTTCAGAATACTTAAGCGCTTTTGCGTAATTTTGATAGTTATGCACACTGAACCAGACTGTGCGTGGATTGGGGTGCTTAGGTTACCGAGTCCCATAAACCAAAGGTCAGTTAATGAGTCCGAATACTCCCTAAGCCTTAGACCTAATACTTAAGCTTTGCATTTTCCCCAAACTCTTGAGGATTATCCAGATCTTAGCAGATACATGAATTTTTAAGCTAAAGAGTCTAACCCAAAAGTCCTAAGGTCAGCATTCCTACTAATCTCTTTTTGTGTCTCATTAGCACTTTTTCTCATTTTTCTCTTTTTCTTGATGTGGTCTAGAACTTCAATTAATCCTTTAATTTCTTACTAATGACTATTCTTTTTCTTTTTCATTTTGTGCACCTTTTTTGTCATTTTTCCTTTTTTCCTCCTTATGTTTTGCATAGCCTCAAAAATTTTCTCTCCCCCCTCAGTTTTTTTTTTCTCTTTTTCAAGATTTTTTTTCAAATTTTTGAATGTTTTTTTTTTGTGATATGTGATTTGTTTTGTTGAAACCTTTTCTTGATATGAGTTTTCATAATGTTTTACACTTTCATGCCCCCCCATGCCTATGATTTGCAATGTCCCCATTGTAAATTAGGTGGGTTCAAATTCAGCCTAGTTCATTCATTAGGACCGGTGTAGGGTGGGCGAATGGGTAGAGGTAACTGTTGCGAACGATTTCTAGACTCGGGTACGGGTACCTAAGGTGGAGTCAGCTGTTCTAATGGATGAACCCTAAAGTGCAATATGAATTCAGCATAGAGATGTTAAGAAATTTTTCAGGTTTTTCAAAGAATGACGGGTTGCCTCCTGTTAAGCACTGAGTTTTACGCCATCGGCTGGGCGCAATGAGCTCAGAGAGAATGGAGGATAAAGGATATCTCAGCCAAATCTATATCAGTCATTTCAATGAACGGTTTGAGTCTTTGACCGTTCACGACGAAGGGTTAGGAATCGTGGCTGAGTGGACTGATCTCAATGGCTCCATTTCCAAAGATTCGTTGGAGTAAGTAGGGTCCAATCCATTTAGATTGTAACTTTCTTGGGAATAATTTGAGTCAAGTATCAAAGAGTAGGACCTTTTGACCAGGATGAAAGATCTTTCTAGATATGTGCTTGTCATGAAAGGCTTTAACCCGCTCTTTGTAAATTCGCGAGTTCTCATACATGTCATGGCATAATTCATCGATCTCGCTCATTTGAAGCTTTCTATGGGTTCCAGCCTTAGAAAGATCTAAGTTGCAGTTCCATACTACCCAATAGCCTTTATGCTCCAATTCGATGGGGAGGTGACATGCCTTCCCGTACACTAGTCTGAAGGGAGACATACCTAATTGGGTCTGGTAGGTAGTCCTATAAGCCCACAAAGCTTCCGGAAGCCGAGATGACCAATCCTTCCTGTCAGGCCAAATAGTAACCTGGAGGATTTTCTTGATCTCCTAGTTTGATAGCTCAGCTAGACCATTAGTTTGGCGATGGTAAGGAGTAGAGATTTGGTGTGACACCCCGTATTTAGTCATCAATGACCTAAATCGAGCGTTTATGAAATGGGTCCCTCCATCGAAAATTATTGCACGTGGAATCCCAAACCTTGAGAAGATGCTTTGGTGAATGAACTTGATAACAACTTTGTGATCATTAGTTCGGGTCGGAACGGCTTCGATCCATTTGGACACATAGTCAACAGCGAGTAAAATGTATTCGAAGCTGCTCAAGATAAGGAAGGGTCCCATAAAATCAATCCCCCAAATGTCAAAAATTTTGCATACCAGAATCAACTGTAAAGGCATCATATCTCAATGGCTCACGTTGCCCAAGGTCTAGCAATGGGTACATGCCTTACAGTGATTGTATGCGTTCTTGAAAATTGTGGGCCAGTAAAAGCCACAATGGAGGACTTTTGATGCGGTTTTGTGTCTCGAAAAATGTCTACCGCATGCCTGGTCATGGCAAAAAGAGAGTATGTCTTTGATTTCCGCTTCCACAACACATCGTCGAATTATTTGATCAGCACCAATGCAGAATATATACGGGTCTTCCCAAAGGTAATACTTGGCATTGGAACACAATTTGTCCTTCTTAGCCTTCGGCCAATCGGACGGGATCTAATGTGATGCTAGGTAGTTTACTATGTTAGCAAACCATGGAAGCCCTGTATCGATAGTCAAGAGGTGCTTTTTAGGAAAATGTTTCGTGATGGGTTCGAAAGGGGCAATGATCTCAGAAGGAAGGCGGGACAAGTGATCAGCTACCGCATTCTATTTTCCTGCTTTGTCATGAATCTCGAGGTCGAATTCTTGCAACAGCAAGATCCAACGGATTAATCAAGGTTTCGCATCCTACTTTCCAAGAAGATGCCTCACAACTGTGTGATCCGAGTAGATGATAACATGGGAATCCAGGAGGTAAGATTTGAATTTTTCTAGGACAAATACTATGGCTAGCAGATCTTTCTCAATAACCGTGTAGTTACGCTGAGCCTCATCAAGTTTTTTGCTAGCATAGTAAATGGCCACGGGTTTCCCGCCGATTTTCTGCCCCAAAACTGCTCCTACAGCAAAGTTGGATGCATCGTACATGATCTCAAAGGGTTGAGACCAATCAGGGGACTGTAGGATCGGGGCTTAGGTAACTCGATCACGGAGGATCTCAAATGCTTGAGTGCATTCCTTAGAGATTTCGAAAGGTACATCCTTGGAGAGAAGAGTAGTCAAGGGGTGTGCGATTTTCAAAAAGTCAAGGATAAATCGACGGTAAAAATCGATGTACCCCAGAAAAGATTGGATGTCCTTGTTCGAGCTAGGCATAGGGAGTTTAGAAATCAAGTTAACCTTGGCTCGATTGACTTGGATGCCTTTCTCTGAAATCAAATGTCCTAGGATGATTCCCTTAGGCACCATGAAATGGCGCTTTTCCCAAGAAGGAAACAGATTCACGTCAATGCACTACCTGAGTATTTGGACCAAGTGCTGGAGGCAATCGTCAAATGATGCTCCAAATACTGAAAAGTCATCCATGAAGACTTCTAGATAATCACCTACCATATATGAGAATATGGTAAGCATGCATCGCTAAAAAGTCATGGGTGCATTGCAGAGATCGAACGGCATCCTTCGGAACGCGTACATCCCGAAGGGGCAGGTGAAAGTGGTCTTTTCTTGGTCCTCAGGATGGATTGCCACTTGGTTATAGCCGGAGTACCCATTAAGAAAGCAGAAGAACCTCTTTCCCGCTAGTTTCTTGAGGATCTGATCAATAAATGGTAGTAGGAAATGATCCCTCTTCGTGGAGGAATTGAGTCTTCTGTAATCAATGCAAACTCTCCACGAGTTAGCTATACGGGTTGGTATGACCTCTCCGATTTTAGTTGTGATGATGGTGAGTCCTGCCTTCTTAGGCACAACCTAGGTTGGACTCACCCATCGACTATCAGAGATCAGGTAGATGATCCCTGCATCTAACCACTTAATGATCGCCTTTTTCACGATCTCCTGTAGATTAGGGTTCAAACATCTTTGCATTTCTTGCAAAGGTCGTGTGCCCTCTTCGATGTAGATTTGATGTGTGCAATAAGAGGGGCTTATGCCAGTCAAGTCATCGAGAGTCCATCCAATGGCTCTACGATGTTGCTAAAGAATAGTAATCAGATGATATTCCAGGCCAGGTGTGAGTCTGGAGTTGATAATCATAGAAAACATCTGATTGGAACCCAAAAAGACGTATTTCAGATGATTGGGAAGGGACTTGAGTTCCAGGACGGGATTATTAGTAGCAGCGGGAGGTTCAGGGTGTGTGTCAGGAACAAGGGTAGGAGTTATGGGTGTATCTAGATCAAGCTCAGACTCCTCAGTTTGTGGGTTTTGATCTTCTGGAGGTTGATCGGGGATAATCATGTTGTCCTTGATATGCAGTTCATCAACCACGGCTTTGATATCACATATTTGTTCTATAACACTGCAATTAATCCCTTGTTGGGCCTTAAAGATGTCAATCTTTAGAGTTTGGTTCCCAAATTTTAATTCTATTTGGCCCTTCTCATAGTTTATATTGGCTCTAGCAGTGGCCAAAAATGGTGTCCCTAGTATAATCGGTGTATCCCTTGGGTTCTCAGGTGCATCCATATCTAGAACTATAAAATCCATCAGGAAGTAGAAATCTCGTACCCTATCAATGACATCCTCGAGTATTCCTTTAGGTGACTTGATGGATCAATCGGCTAACTGTAATTTCACCTCTATTGGTTTAAGCTCGAACTCTTCAAGGTGGTCAAGGAGTGATGTAGGTATTAGGTTTATGGAGGAACCTAGGTCTAACAAGGCTCTGTCGAATTGGGTATCACCAATTTTACATTAAATCAGTTAGCCTTTGGTGCGAGTTTACTCAAGATTACAGAGCTGGCTTGCTCTGACAGTGCAATCGGACTCCCACTTTTTGTTCTGTGGCTTACGCTTGTGTGTACACCCATCTTTCAGAAATCGTGCGTAAGCTGGTACGTGGCGGATTGCATCCATCAAGGGGATGTTTATCTGGACTTGTTCAAAGAGCTTGACCAGATCTTCCTCAGGAGTCATGAGTTTGGTTATCCACTTTCCCTTGGTCAAGGCCTCGGGAAATGGAACCTTGGTTGATTCCTCTAGAATAAGTCCAGGTTCTTGATCTGGGATAGGGGTATTCTGGATAACTATCCTAGGGCTTGGGTTACTACCAAGACTAGAGTGGTTTTGGTAAGGTGGGTCTTGAGTTGCTTTACCACTACGGGTTGTTACAGAGTTTAATCCTGCCTGGTTTTGGTTTGGGGTTGGTAAATTGGGTGGCTACTGTTGAAATCTCTCATAAGATGTCGAAGCTTCCATCCCGTCAGGTGATGGAACAGAAGGGGCTTGATAAATCATATGTGCGTGGCCTGGATTTGGGTTCATAACACGCCTCTGGGTCGACACATTATTTGGGTTCTGCAGAGGTTGCGATGGAAGTGTGCCAGGTTTACGGGAATTCGCCATCTGCGCAAGTTATTTTTGAACCTCTGTGATCTCGTCCTTATGCCGTTTCTGTATTGCCACATTTGTTTTCTGAATGTCAGCCAATGTTTGAAGGATAAGAGTCATTTGATCTTGGTTTGGCCCAGATTGATAGGTGGGGTTGGGCCGAGACTGAGGCGACGAGGAGCTTGTGGGCGGGGTTGATAAGGTGGTCTTTGATTTTGAGAATTTCCCGCTCACTGGAAGTTGGGATGATTCCATCATCCAAGGTTGTAGGTATTGGAGAATGGGTCATTCTGGATGGCGTTGAGGTCCTCGTAGGTTTGAGGAGCCTTAGGAAAGTCAAAGTACGAGGGTTCAGAGTTCTCCTAATTATAATAGAGTGGATCGGAGGTCCCTTCTGTCCTGGAGTCAGATGGGGGTGGGTACAAGTCCATCCCTTGAGAAGATCGGTAATTTATGTTCTACACAGTTTCCCTCACAAGAGGTGGCTGTGCAAATGAGTTTTGCGTAGAGGTGGCTCGCTGCAGATGTTGAGTCAGCTCATCCACCTTCTTTTCTATGATAGAGACCTTGCCCAGCCGACTGGCCATCAGTTCCAAGTTGACAGATGTGGACAGGCCCTGTGTCTCATGTGCTCCTCTAAGATTCAATGATGCATAGGCATCCATCTGGTCTAATAAGCCCATGGAGTCATTATTGATGGAGTTCTTGCACATATTTTCGAGAATCTCCCACACTGTGTCCTCATATTGACCCATGATGCTTCCTCCGCAGGTTGCATTGACGAACAATCGAATGCCTTCACGGAGTCCCTAGTAAAAAGACTGGACTTGTTCCCATTTAGGAACTCCATGATGGAGGCATTTTTGCATGAAGTCTAAGAATCGATCCCATGCCTCATGAAGAGGTTCTCCCGATTGTTGAGTGAAGTGAGTGATCTGGTGGCGCAAGGCATTTATTCGGCCAACGGCGATGAACTCCTTCAAAAATTCAGACTGGAGTTCGACCCATGTATTGATCGGATGAGTTTGAGTCAGATACTAATGAGTAGCCTTGTCCATGAGGGAGAAAGAAAACATCTTCATGAGTAGAATATCCTGATTTTGCACATCCGACCCGAAGGTCTGGGCCAGATGTTTGAGTTGCTTAATGTGCTAGAATGGACCCTTGGAGTTAAGCCCATGGAATTTTGGTATGGCATGAATCATATTGGGCTTTAGTTCAGAATCCGAACCTGCAGTCGGGATTTGGACTCGAGGCTCGATTGCCACCGCAGCGGGATTATGGTGATCTCGCATCATAGGATGCTGCGGCAGGTTTACAAAGTTTTGGAATAGATCATTTAAGCATTGAAGTTGGTGCTTAAGGTTGTTCTCTTCTTCAATGGTTTGTGCCATGATGGAAGAAGAAGGAGAACTTGGTTCTGATGAATCAGAGGAGAGATCTATGTGATGGGGTTGCTGCATAAACACGGGTGTCGAGGATTGGCCTTGGAGGGAGTGGATTTCTAAAGGAGGTCTTAAGGATGGTCTTAAGGACCTCCTACCAAACATGCACTGAAGGATTAGAATGTGCTGGACCCAATCGAGACACCCAAAAAATGTTTGGTGACTATAGAGGTTCAGGGCGGATGATACCCCTTAGTCAGAAAAGCCATCCACCTGAGAAATACCTGGCAGCCAGAGAGGGAGAGTCTCGTAAAGACCCCTACACAGTAGAGCGTCCCCACGAGTTACAGGGTTTCCCCCACCCAACCTCTCTTGTCACTGAGATTCCAGGTAGACCAGAATGGGGACCTTGACCTCTTAAGTCTACCTTTTTTTAATTAAGATCAAGATGCTTAGGGTTCCACTTAAACTTTAGATCTTTTGAGTTCAAAAAGTGACCTAATTTTAAGCTTGGTTGACCTAAAGGATCAACTTCACCTCTTTGTTTCTTTGAGAGCTTTTAGGTCCTCTCTTTTAGGGTTCAAGTGAATTAAGAGCTTGATTTTCTTATGGTTTCTCTTGGATAAATCTCTTCAAACAAGGATTAGGCACACCTCCTTTTGAAAATTCTGACTTTTTTGGTTAGAGAAAATGTGTCTCTAAAACCCTAGATTGAAATCATTATGTTGGCTCTATTTGGTCTAATTTAGTTGCCTCAAAGATGATATCTATGGCTCGATCAAGAAGATGTTAGCCCTAGTTACCTTAAATGGATGTGCAATTAAAAAATGTGTTAAAATAAAAATCGGGCAACTTTGGTGAATTACTAAATATGGAAGCAGGTAGCCCTAGATTTGACTTTTCTTTGTTTTCCTTTTTAGATTTTGAGGGGATTAAGAGAAAGGGCTAATGGGAATTTACCTGGTCCTTGGTGTGGTTGTTGTGCGGCTATTTTTTTTTTCTTTTCTTCCCCATAAACAATCACAGCAAATGAAAGAGATTAAGTTAGTACTGAATCAGAGGTTGTGAGCAAAGTTTCTAAACTGTCTGTTGCTCCCCGGCAATGGCGCCAAAATGTTCACGCAGCAAAATCGGTGTTTAAAAGATGTTGCATTGTAGTATAAGTGAAATCTCCTTGTAAACAACTAAGAACTTTACTACTCGAAAACCTAGGAATCCGAGGTCTAATAAAGGGAGAAAATTGGTATTTAAAAACTAAGAGCACAATCTTAAATTAATAAAATGTGATGTTCAACAATCAGTAGAATGAGATTCAATGTATATGAATGCTAAAGAGAAGAATTGAGATGTAAAAAGAAATAGAATGTCTATTCTCTCTTCTTTCTTCTCTTCTCTCTGATGTCTTCTTCTTTCTTCCTCTCTTTTCTTCCTTCTCTGATTTCTCCTTTCTTTCTCTGCGGCCACTTTTCTCTATCTTCTTCCTCTTTCTTTTTCTTCTCTCGGTTTCTTTCTCTTTCCCTACCTTTGATCTCCTTCTCTATCTTCAACCTTCTATTCTTTCTGCGGCTCCTTCCTTCTCTTCTTCTTTTCCTTCAGTTGTGCCTTCCTTCCTTTCTTCCTTGGCTTTGATTTCCTTCTTTCCCTTTCTTCTTCAGTAGCGCCTTCTTCCTTCTTCTTCAGCCCCTACCTTCAAGTCCTTAGCTTCCTTCCTTAGCCTCCCCTGCCCTTGGCTTCCTTCCTTCCCGCAACTCCTTCCTTCAGCTTCCCTTCCTTCCTTATTTCTCTACACACACGAGTGCAAAACCTACCCCTACCTTCCCCCACGTACACTCTCTCTATTTCTCTCTTCGGTTAGCTCTCCCAGAGCCAGCCAATCGGGTATTCGGGTCGGGTTATGCGCACTGGGGTCCAGGCACACCGGCATGGGTGTAGCGCAAGGAGTGCAGGGTAAATGGGTTAGGCAGCCAGGTCTACGTAGCATGGGTCACGGATGAGGCAGGTGAGCGGGTGAGGGGACCTCACCCCGTGATCTGAGGCGACAAGAAGAAAACACAAAATCAATATAAATGACTCACCTGCACTGAAAACTTCTAAAGTGGGTCTAAAGTCCCACCCACTTCTCCACATGCATGCAAGGAGGATGAACGTGCAATTGCTGTGGCTGCGGTCGATAACACCTTCGATTGCTAGGTGCGAAAGGGTCGTGGAAGGTTTTTGCGCACCTGGGGCTCTTCTATCGGAAACGATGCGACCTGGAGTGAGCTTGCGAGTAAGCTTGCTTGTGCTTCAATGGAGGAAAGGGGGTCAGACTTGAAACTCACAAATACAGCTTTGCGGACCTATCAAACCATGTGGGTAGCTTCGCCGTGTCACGGTGAAGGTGAAGCAGTGGGTGGCGTGGCACAGAATGGCCTAGGCGTGCGTGCTTAGGTCGAACTGTGACCGTGAAAGTGCGTGTGTTCGGTGGGAATGTAGGGTGTGTGTGGCAGTCAGTGAAGGGGTGGATGACGATCAATGGGTGATGGAAGAGGTTCTGATGTAGGTGGCGAGGTGTGTGGATGAGGGGAGCAACGTTGCACCTTCCTCGGTGGTCTGCTGGAGATAGGGAAGACGGAGGTGGTCAGTGGCTGTCAAGGGTGTTTTTACAAAATAAAGAGGGGGAAAGTGAAAGGTAGAGAGAGAGGAACTTACTGAGGATATTTGGATGAAGGGGGAAAGGCAGAGGGCGAGCGGCACGTGTGTGCTGTCGTCGGAGAAGAAAGCCCTGAGATGAGGAAGACGGCGACGATGAAGGGGTTGGAGAAGCGCGTGCAGGTTTGGCATGATGTAGAGGAGCAAGGTGAAGAAGACTCTGCCATTGGTATGGTGGCAGAGCAACGAGAAGAGGGAGGAAAGATCGCTGGAGCTTGCGGGCTATTGGCTGGAGATGAGGGAGGAAGAAATTTAGGGGGTTTCTGCGGCCAATTCAAGCTTAAGAGCAGCAGCAAGGACAGGGGGTCCTTTTATAGCTACTGGTAGAGGTCCTTGTGCTTGGAAGGCAAGTTTCCAAGTGTAAGAATCCTCACTGAAGATGGAAGGTGCAGAGGATACCCATGTCTCTCGAGCATTCACATGAGAGATTGGGTGAGAATCAAATCTTGGGATTGCATTCAAATGATAGGGAATTCCTTAGAGGATCTCCCTTCCAAATCTCAGAGGAGATCTCTAAGGAATCAGGGAGAAACCCTCCTTGAATGCTCGCCAGAGTAGGAATCCTCCACTGTAATGGTGGAGGGACCTAATTGCAAAGAGTGTCAAGGAAGATTGGGGGGTCTACGTAGAGATTTTCAAAAGCTAGGGATCAAAATGTAATTGGGTAGACTATTTTGCAAAGTAGGTCAAGGTGACATCCCCTTAGGTCAAAATTTTGGTACAAAACCTAATTTGGACCTGAGGAATCTAATGGTAAAGTTGGATTTTAGGTCTGACCACGTTTGACTTGACATTTTGCACAAAAACTCAATTTAAGGTAAATAATTTGCTAAGACCCCTCTTTTGGTCAAAATAGGTTTCAAAGGCCAAATTGAAGGTTCCAAACCATACAGGATATTTTTATATGAATTTTAGAGGTTTTAGTTGATTTTTATCTTGACCAGAACATTTTTGTATTGAGTGGGTTTGTTTTAGGGTTATAGAATGTCATTTAATTCTTAGATCTCACAATAACCCTTTTCTGATTGAACCATCCCACTTTTCCTCTTGTTAAGTCCAATTGACCTATGTTTAGCCCCTAAGAAATACCGTTGATGTGATGCAATGGTAAAATTGTAGTTTTACCCTTTATTTCATGTTTTCTTCTCAAAATAGTTATTCCTTGAATTTGGCTTTTCTTTAGGTTATGTGGGAGCTTTTATTCTCTTTTCTAGGTCAAAATGTACTAGTTAGGGCTCATGATGGTGTTCCCATCAGGAGTTCAGTTGGATATCATCCTGACTGAAAGGAGCAAATTGGATATGGGTGCCTATCTCATGAAAACCAAATTGATGATTAATGTTTCTTCCAAAGGTGGTCGTGGAAGCATGGTTGAATGAGTTTTCACTCATCTCCTCAAATAATTCATACGCACACTCGGCATCTTTATTTAAGAAATTCCCAGCACATAAGGCATCGACAAATCTTCTTAATTGATCTTTTAATCTATGGTAGAAGATTTGAGCCAGTTGCCAAAGCGGTACCTCACGATGTGGGCAGCTTCTAAGGAGTTCCTAAAACTTTTCCCAGGCTTCATGAGGAGATTCACTAATTTTTTGTTGGAAGGTCATAATAGATCTTCGCAGGACATTTGTATGACTTATAGGAAAGAATTTTTTAAGAAATGCACTCTTTAATTACGGCTAAGTGTTAATGGGTCTACTGACTATCCTAAACTAATTGGCAACCTTGCCCTTGAGAGAAAGAGGGAATGGCAGCATTAGCCAAAAGCCTTCTCACACATTGCGAGAATGGGTGGTTTGTGCAAGGACTGTAAGCTCCTCTAAATGGCAAAATGGGTCTTCCTTTAGAAGGCGATGAAAGTGTTTAATAAGGTTTAGGATAGCTAGCTTGATCTGGAAGTCCCCTTCAGGTATGACCAGCCCTGATCTTTCCTCGTAGTTAGAAGAATCACAAAAATCCTTTAATGGAATGACAAGCTCATGAGGGGGTAGCAGATTTTGCCCTTGGTTAGTTAGGTTCACGACAGTCGTAGCCACTTGTTGATTTGCTTGAAGTTAAGCTAATTGCTCAAACATCTTGAATAGCGGATTCAGCGGGGGACCTTGATCTTGATTATTTGGCAAATCAGGGTTTTGAGGCATTTCCAAATGAGGGAGGTTAATGATGGGGATGTCAGATTATGGGTTATGAATGGGAGAATTAGGGGCAGGTTGTGAATGGGAAGCGGAGTAGACCTGAACCTATTGTTCATGTTTTGCGTTTTATGAAAAGAAGAATGCGGAAAAAGTGATCGTCTGGTGTGTGGGGCAAAATCAAGTGATCTCTCCATGTGTGGGTTTTAGGATCTTTGCAAGTGCATACACTTATTAAAAGAATAGGAGGAGAAGAGAAGGTGGTGAGCATGTTTTCGCAAGGAAAAAATCAAGGTTTTGGAGAACTTGTCATCGTAGTTGCAAAATCCTCTAAACAAATAAAATTTATACCAAACTCAAAGTGAGTCCCGAGTAGAACATAGGGAGGCAAACGTTTGGTTTGAAATCCATGCTTTCAGTTTTATCTACTTTTAGTGTTTTTGTCTTTTCAGATTTTTTGTATTTTTATAAAGTAAGAGATCTGATCAACAAATCTTAATCTAACTAATCTACTTCAAAATAAGAGAGAGAGAGAGAGAAACAATCACATATATTTTCAATATAGAGTTTGCTATAGATAGAAAAGTGGAAAACTACACTGGAAAGCAAATAAAAGATAAAGAGAGATGAGAAGAGTCCCCCTCGACAGTTGCTTGGAGGATAACTAGCTCTGACGTCACCTAGATGAAGGTGGTGAGAAGCTAGAGGAAGGAGAACGGCAGTGGGGGAAGGAGGATGAGGCAAGACGACGTCGTAGTGAGGATCTACTTCCCGAAGGTGGTGAGAGGGTGGCCACAGGATGCTCCACGAATGGGTGTGAGAGGTAGGAAAATCCTTTGTTTTCTAGTCTAGACAAGCATCCTAGGCTTGGGACAAGCTCTCTCTAGAGCCTTGGAGGTGGTAAGGGAGAGAAATGAAGAGATGAAGAAGAATGGGAGGTGTAGGGGTCCTTTTATAGTGGAAGAGAAGAGGCTTGGTCATTCATGGGTCAACAACGACCTCAAAGACGTTGCTAAAAATCTGCCTAAAATGTCGCGAGGGTCTGCAGCCAACGCACACGCTTGCAAACTCACAACTGCAGAGGCATGGTTGTCGGACAATTGTTGGATCGAGGATGGATGGCTGGGATTGCACGACGATCTCACACTCAACTAGCACATCAGATAAGGCATTAGACCACGCATGCTATCACCCGTTCACACGTGGGTGTATCCATGCTATCCATTGCACCACGTGGCACATCTCGTGTCGCTCGATGGAGATCACGCAGATCTATTTAGCCGCTCCCACCTATGCGGTCAATTATGAGCGACGGAGGACTCAAACCTGAGCCGTGGATTTGCGAGTGATGCTTGCGACCAATGAGGCATGTGGCTAGATTATCGAGCGGATGTCTTGATGGTCGCACCCTCGTGGCCGTTGGATCTTCATCCAACGGTCGAAGCTTGATGAGGCATGGTGCTTTCCTAGACATTGGATCCCCATACGACTGTGGAGAGGCGAAGTTGGGGAGGCCTTCAGTGGATGAGGGGGAGTTGCGGTCAGCTGTAGGTGGCTTGGATGATGCCACATGACATCATCTGGGTTGTCCATCTTCAAATGCTCCTCAAAGGTGCTATGGATATAGGATTGGATCAATTTTCACATCGTTGGACTACGATTGTCGATTAGAATCAATTTGTGCAGTTGGATTTGTCGTTTGAAGCTTTTGATTGTGTCACCTAGCTTCTTGGTCGTTGATCTTCGTCTGACTTCATAAGGTGCTACGAAACTCTGATCAAGACGATTTCGGAGGCGTTGGACTCAGATTGTTGCCTTAATCAGATCAGTATGATCGGATCATCAATCCGAGGCCCCAAAGTAAATCTTCTCTCCTAGTCATAAAAGGGCACGAATTAACCTAAACTTTATACAAACTATTCTAAATACAGAATGATGTGTGTTATGTGATATTTATACTATGGAATGCATATTTAAGCTTAGGAACATGCATAAATAGGCATTTTAACCTAAATAGATGTGTGTACATCCTACCCCCATGCCTATCTTTTGCTAGTCCCTAGCAAAATTAAACTAAATGCTATTTATAATACAAAATTAGGACTTGATCTCTTATGGCATTAGTTGTTTACTAACAAAAGGAAATTTCAACTAAGGTCCTAAACTACAAAGACTCAACAGTGACCGGGTGCCTACCAAAATGCATACTGCCCAAGTCCTCACGTTATTTTGAAAAACAGAAGATATATTTTTTTAATGTTTCTTTCTTTTTCTTTTCTAATTTTTTTGGATTTTTGAGCTTAGAGTTTCGGGGAAGCTTTCTACGGCCATCCAACCCATTAAAGACTCGAACAGAACTTCAAGTTCTAAGCATCTTTGCAAGAAAGTGACAGACTCACCAAGCAATCGTTAAAATGGACTTCAAGTTTCTATGACCCTAGCTGACCTTAAGAGTTTCTACCTAAAGGTTTATCTTTCTGATCGATAGCTTTCTCCCTACTTTCTTATTTTTTGTGGTGTCAACATAAGGGCGAACCCAATGTATATCTCCTGGGTTTATTCTACTTCCCCGCTTCTTCCCTAAGTGTTTTAGGAATTATTTGTGCATTTTTGTGAGTTGGGCTTTGGACAACCGGAAATGGGCTATTATCCATGGCAACTTGCCAGCCATACTTGTGCAGTGAAGTGTGGTTTATTTATTTATTTCTCCTTTTTCTTTTTATTTCCATTTTTTATTTTTGATTGTATTTTTTTTCTTTTTCTATGTTGGTGGTTTCCCTGATCTAAGATTTACCTAAAGGTAATAGAATGAGTATGGTCATGTAGCTAGGCTTTGGACAACCAGCCAAGGGGTTGTTACCCACGACAACTTGCCAGCCATACTACCCTAGAAAGTTCATTAGCTACCTAATTTCTGTAGAAATTATCGAAAATTGGGTCAGTGCAAATAGTGTGTAGATGCTTTAAACTTAAAGTCCCCTCAAATCAAAGGGTGGGTTGATAAGTCATGTACTTATCACCCAAATTTATTAACCAAATTAAAATAAGATTAACTTGGTGAGGACTTGAGAAACAAGTCCACATTTTAGTCGACATTTAGGGCAGATTAAGCCCAAAGACCTGAAGAGTCTAGGTGTTCAAGTTCTAAAGTATCATTTCCTAAAGTTAACAATTCTTAATGCCTAAGTTCTCTTTTCCTAATTCTAATTTTTTTCATTTTTTTCTTGTAAATTAAATAAAAGAAACTCCACGGAGCTAATAAACTAATTTCAGGATTAGGTATCCACCCCCCATGCCTAAATGATGTAATGTCCTCATTGTAAAAATAAAGGCATGAAAAGGGTGGAATAAATAGAATATCACATTAATTTCGTGAAAATCCTATCAACTACGCAGAGAACGTGGAATATACACATGTGCTAACTTTAATGCTTCAGCTAGGCGTGGTTCACAAGTAAAGAAGACATTAAAAGCTTAGAAGTGCAGGTCAAAATTAGAATAAGAAGATTGATTTTGGGACCTACAAAAAGATGTCCACAGATGTGGACGAAATTGTGATGTAGGCCCATGACCTAGGGTCAAGTGGTTCTAAGGTTCTAGATGAATATCACCCAGAATGGAAGATTGTTGTGCTTGTAGGGTCGGGCTTGCGATTTTGTGGTGTGCAACCCAAGTCTAAAGTAGCGAAAAGTCGATAGATCTGGTTCAGTAGGTTTGAATGTCCACTTAGAATTTAGCTTAGAAAGATAGTCAACTATTTTGTACATGGGTTGCACATCTTTAGAATCATAATGTCATAAGGGTCCTGGTAAAAGGTTGGTGGTTTTAGACACAAAGGAACCCTTAGATTAAGAACTCTATTTCCCCTGGAATTGGCCTCCTAGATTTTCATTTCCATACTCCTATTCTCTACAATCAAAGTTTCATATTCCGGGACATCTAGATCATTGTACACCACATTAAAGATATCCGAGTCAAACAATTCTGGCTGAATCGGAAATGACTTGGATTCAATGATTCCCAAATCAAAATCATAATTAATCCTTTAAGGGTGTAGTCGAGGAATAGGCTACTGATTGAATCATCCAATAAATGAAGATTTGAATCCTCCATGTCAACCCCAGCAGGATCAAATTCCTCAATTACAAGCCCATCAAATAATTTATCATGATCCTCGAGCCCATTTGTCTCACTAAAATCATTTTCCTTAACTTCAAGTGAGACTTCACTAAGAGATTCCTCACCCTCTGAATTAAAGCATTCTTGATCCTCATTTATATATGTCTCAAAATCTTATGTTGTTCCTTGGTCTATAGAGACATTTTTCCTCACTCCCTATCTCAGGGATCTCAGATGAGAAAATCACATCGTACTTGATTGGTTTCTCTAACCCAACCTGATCATCCTCGATCTCAGAAAATGTGTCCCCCCCAACAGGCGCTTGAGTGGGTTCAGATGTTGGATCTCCTTAAGAGGGTTCATCCTGGGAATCATCCCAAGATTGGACTAAGGCAACCACAAATTTCATCCTCAATCTTGATAATTTCCCAAGTAAAAACTCACCTGGGCCCCTATCATTAACATCTTGGAGCCAATCGAATAAAGAACTATTAAGCTCATCAATCATTTTGTTCATAGGCACCAATGCTTCAGTGCATGGTATTGGCTGAGCTTCTAAAGATTATATAGTGTTTCTCAAGTTAGGCAACACCCTATCCTAGACTTGGTTCACTTGAACTGAATGGTTCGGTTTAGGGTTAGGTGGGTTTGGGTTAATACTAGGGTAGTCAAGAAATTCAGGTTCTCAGGTTCCTCCCTGATAGTAGGTCGTTTCAAGTTGCTCAAAGAATGGTGGTGACCTATGTTCAGTATAATCCTAGGGAGGGTAGGTGTTATAATCATCACATCCTTCCTAATTGTAGATCGGGTTGGTTTGTTCATAAGAGGGTAGTGATCTATAATCAGTGTAGCTTTGGGAAGGATAATATTCATGATCATGATATCCAAGGTTAGGTCCAGGACGTTGAGATCCGGAATCATATCCCCAATCAAAGTTATTCTGACTAGTGGATGGGTAATCATAAGTTGAGTCGAGATAGTAATCATCTTGAGGATAAGTAGTGGTAGGAGGGTAGGATTGAAAATGTGTGTAGGATGTGGAAGCATACATGGTGAAGTAGGAGGGAAAATAGAGGAAAGAAAGGTGCCCTATAGTACAATCAATCAAACCTGCCCTTAAATTGGATAGCTTAAGGACCAATGCTTTAGAATTGAACTCTGACCACACAACGAATTTGATGTTTTCCTTACTCCTAAAGGTGGTAAAGTTGGCCTGGTGAAGTAGAGGGAGCATGTCCTGAGCATCGCTAATTATGCCAAACCCCTGCTTACTTAAGTCATTTGACAATCGGGCCCCCCAACTTAACACCTTTTGAAGCAAGCAGATGTCACTAATTTGAAATGTGATCAAGAGAACACACTAACATAGACTCAATAAATCCTATGGCCAACGTCTACTCAATTTTAATTAAGGCTTGCCTGATTGTGCTCTTGGAATGTGATGGGCCTTTTAGATGGGTTGTGCCCTTAAAGATCAGTGAAAATGTGTGTGTGTGTGCACAACCAATGGTTTTCAAACAAGGTTTTAATGATGTGTCTTGTAGGATTTAACCTTGTTTAGTAGTTTTTAGGGTTTAATCTTTAGGTGTATTCAATCAAGTTCAGTAGAACACTCCAAGCTTTTGCAAGCACCAGTGATGTCATATCCCTTTGAAACTCAAAAAGAATGTGGAGTGCCTAGTTAGTTCCTAAAAATTGAACCCTAAGTGGCAAGCTACTTGATGAATTAGTTTTATCTAAAGTGGTGCGGTCCAAATAGCTCAATTGATTCGCCCTATTGCACCACTTAGTTAAGGCACACAATATAATGTTTAACCTATTCCAATTTTCTACTCACTTATTTGTGTGTTGAGTTAAGATATATCGGATCCACATGTCATATTTCGATTAAGTGGTAGAATCAATGTAGAGTGGTGCGCCTTAGGTCGAGAGTTGTGGGTGTTTAATGTGTGTAACTTTCAGTATATCCCACAATCGGACAGTTCTTTTAATTTTTTAATTTATGCGGGTGGGTGAGGTAAGTGGAGTGACAATCAAACAACCAACATCTAACCTAGGGTTTATGCAAGCACCTAAGTTGATTTAGGTTTGAGTTATTAGTAAGGCAAAATGAAATCTAGGGTGACGGTGGTGGGGATATACTTACAAAACATTCATCAGCACTTTTCTCCATCTAACCGCTTTGGCTCACCCTGAAAAAGTACCTGCAATCACAGTAAGATCAAGGAAAAAGTGAGATAAGCATTAAGTAAGGCGGAAAAACACTAGAAAAACCAAAGAGTGTTGCTTCCCTAGCAACATGCCAAAATGGTGAGCATGTTTTCATGAGGAAAAATAAAGGTTTCTGAGAGCCCATTGCCGTAGTCACAAAATCCGTTAACCAAATAAAATTTATACTGAAACTCAAAGTGAGTCCCGAGTCAAACACGGGGAGGTGAACGTTTGGTTTGAAATCCGAGCTTTTGATTTTATTTGTTTTTGGTGCTTTTATCTTTTATGATTTTTTTGTATTTTTATAAGGCAGGAGATCAGATCTACAAAACTTTATCTAACTAATCTACTTGCAAAATTAAAGGTAGAGAGAGAGAGAAACAATCACATATATTTTCAATATAGAGTTTGCTACAGATAGAAAAGCGAAAAACTGCACTAGAAAGAAAATAAAAGATAGAGAAAGATGAGAAGAGTCCCCCTCGATGGTTTCCTGGAGGACGACTCACTCTGATGTCGCCTGGATGAAGGTGGTGGGAAGCTAGAGGAAGGAGAACAGCAACGGAGGAAGGAGGATGGGGCAGAATGGCGTCACGGTAAGGATCTACTTCCTGAAGGTAGTGAGAGGATGGCCACGGGATGCTCCACTAATGGGGGTGACAGGTGGGAAAATCATTTCTTTTCTACTTTAGAGGAGCATCCCGGGCTTGGGACAAGCTCTCTCTAGAGCCTTGAAGGTGGTAAGGGAGAGAAAAGAAGAAATGAAGAAGAATGGAAGGGTAGTCTCCTTTTATAGTGGAAGAGAAGAGGCTTGGTCGTTCATGGGTCAACAGCAACCTCAAAGACATCGCTACAACTTCGCATCAAATGTCATTGAAGGTCTGCAGCCAACGCACATGGCTGGGTGCTCACAGCTGCAGAGGTGTGGTCGACTGATAGCCATTGGATTGAGGATGGATGGCTTGGATTGCGCAAGGATCGTGAACTCAACTGGTGCATCAGATAGGGCAACAGACCGTGCGTGCGATCGCACGTCCGCACACGGGTGTATCCGTGCTCATCCATTGTGTAGCGTGGCCCATCTCGTAACGCTCGATGGAGATCGTGCAGCTTTATTTAGCCTCTCCCACCTATGCGATCAATTGTGAGTGCCGAAGCACTCGAATCCATACCGTGGATTTGCAAGTGATGCTCGTGACCAATGCAGTATATGGCTGGATTGTCGAGCAGACGTCTTGATAGTCATACCGTTGTGTCCGTTGGATCTTCATCCAATGGTCGATGCTTGATGAGCCATGGCGCCTTCCTCGCTGTTGGATCCTCATCTGATGGTGTAGAGGCAAAGTTGAGGAGGCCTTCAGTAGATGAAGGGGAGTTGCAGTCGGCTATGGATAGCTTGGATGATGCCACGTGGTATCATCTAGGCCGTCCATCTTCGAATGCTCCTCAAAGGTGCTGCGGATATCAGATTGGACAGATTTTCACTTCGTTGGATTGTGATCATCAATCTGAATCCAACTGCGGGATTGGATTTGTTGTTTGAACCTCTGAATTGCGCCACCTAGCCCCTTGGCCGTTGATCTTCCTCGGACTGCATAAGGTGCTATGGAACTCCGATCAAGATAATTTCGGAGGCATTGGACTCCGATTGTCGTCTTTATTAGACCCATACATTCGGGTCGTCAATTCGAGGCCTTGAAATAGATCTTCTTCTCTCCTGGCCATAAAAGGGCATGAATTAACCTAAAGTTTAGACAAACTATTCCAAATGTAGAATGATGCTTGCTATGCAATATTTATACTATGGAATGCATATCTAAGCTTAGAAACATGCATAAATAAGCATTTTAACCTAAATGGATGTGTCTACATCAGGAGGAAGGAGAAGAGAGAATGGTGTGTAGTTCATGCAATCAAAACTCTAAGCCTAACTTAAGGTTGACTCCTTATGAAAAGCCTAAGACATGGGAACCTGAAAAATCATGAAACCAATAATTGAACCCACTTCCCAATATTAACCTAGCTAGACTAGAGAGGTGGCTTGGGCCCACGCATGTCCCAGGAAAATTACTGGGGCCTTGTATAAACCTGTACCAATTGTTTGACTTCCCACCTAATCTGACACCATGTTTGATTAAGGGACCTAGGAATAATTAGAGATAACTTAAAATCTAGTTATCAAGCCTAAATTGAATGAAGTCCTTAATGGTCAAGTTACTACAAGTTTTAATTAGGCTTAGGAAACTTAAAACACATGAAAAATGAATGGCATTAGTTGGGGTAATGCCCAATTATTTCTTTTTCTTTTGTGTACAAATTTGGGTAGGAATGTGATGGCCAAAGCCAATACAATAGGTTTTGCAACAAGGATTAAATGAAGTGACTTTTCGGGTTTGATATAAATTTTGTAGATTTTAGAGTTCTCTCTTTTTATGTTTTCAAACTTGTTTTGAGTGCCATACACAAACAGAAAATAAGTTTTTATTGCTAGAAATCAATTCCTTTAGGTTTGGTGTAGGACTAAAGAGAGAAATCAAAACCCTAAATTGGAAATCCTATGTATGCAACTCCAAAAATGAAACTCTTTTTTAAAATATTTTTAAGTGGTTGTCCAAACAAGACAAACAACACCACTGGCAATTCGATTTTCACATTCGTTGAAATTTTAAGCATAAAATGACATGTCGTTGTAAGGCTTTTTGTGGTGGAAAATCAACTATCAAAGCATTAATTATTTATAACCACACTAGATTTGGCCATCTCCACAGGGAGGAATTAGCCTATTGAATGTCTTGTTTGTTCAGGAATATCATTAGATGTACATACTAATTATTGCAACTCACTTTCTCACATAAACTCTTATTCTAAATAATCAATCAGGAATGTAGGTGTTGATAAGCAAAAAATTACCATCATATAATATCTGGTAAAATGATGAATAATGATCTTTACTAAGGCAATCATCGTAAATGTTGACTTCCAATAGAATAGAGCTTGTTCAATGTGTCATGCTATAAATAACTCAACCATACGTAATTTAAATTGGGAATGTGTCATGCTCTAAAGAACTCAACCATACATAATTTAAATTGAGAAGGATATCCAAGCAAATTTCCCTCAATATATTAAGATATTAAATAAGGGAATAGTATTATCACAATGGAAAAAGTAGTAAATATTAATAGGGAGGAAAACAAAGCATTCCTTCTCTCTCCTTCATGCGCATGCGGGGAAGCTCTCGTTGGAGTTGCTATAGGGGAAGGTCGGCCAAAGCGAGGCCTTTGCATTGACATAGGGGGCACGATCAGAGGTGGCCAGATGCACCCAGTTGGAGGCAAATGTCGCTCACCGGCAGCCGTCTATTGCTGTGTGATCGTGGATCATGGTTGAGACTTGGTCATGTTCGCAGCATAGAGGGGCGGCTGGTGTCATGGTTGGAGAGGAGAATCGAGGCCTGTGATGATGGCTGCACAAAGGAGTGTGGGCTACGTTTTGGGTTCCTTGTGGAGAAACAGTGGACAAGTTGAAGAAGAAGAGGACGAGGAGGAGGAAGACGAGATCAGGATGTGTTGGTGGTGTCTGCTGGAGGAGTTGGGTGGCAGTGATGGTTGGTCTGCGATGAGGGGAGAGGTGGTGGGGATGGTTGGTTGGTGGAGCTACTCGCTCGTGGGTGTTGGGTGCTTTGCTGTTAGCTAGTGGGGAGGAAGAAGAGGATGAAGAAGAAAAAGAAGTGGGACGTAGATGGGGTTGCTGTGGTGGTAATGGTTGAAGGTGATGGGTGGATGCAGTGGTGGCCGCACACTGTCACCGTGCGATCATCGAGAGGACGAAGGCATAGTGTACGCGTGTTGCATGGTGGAGGAGGATAGAAGATATCCCCACCAGGGGGGAAGAATAGGAAGGTTTCTACAGATTTCCTGCCTCCTCATAAAAGATCTTCATCGGATGCACCCTTCTCCAACCACTGGCGAAGATTGCAAGTGGTTGGAATGGTAGAATCTATGAGGCAACTTCTTCGTCAGATGCCTGATCAGACCTTTAGACATCTTAAAAATGTAGATATCAGTAAGTTCATGCTAGTGATCCCAGATGTCCATCATTTTCTCCAGACTTCTTATAGATATAGAAATGGACGTCTAAACTCTTGTACCTAGCCTGCATTCATCGAATAAATTGTATTACCAAATCATATGTTATTAAATGTAGAATTGACACATAAAATTATATGCAGACTAAGGTAAATTACCATATATCTCCCAGTCAATTAACAACTAAGAGAAAATAATTAAATAATACTTAGGCTAAATAATGGTCCACAAAAGTGGAATTATCAAGGCCCCCATGCCTAAATTTTGTTAAGCCCGAGCAAAAGTGAAAAATTAACGAAAGTAACCAAAAGATTTCTTCTTCCCTAATTCCAAAATTTTAGAGATCCAGACTAAAGTGAAGCGATAGTAGCCTAGGTAACCGATCCAAGTGAAAAGCCAACTTATATTTAAAGTTTGTACTTAACCCTTGGTAAACATTTTATTAGGATAGGCAACCACTTCCCTCGAGGATAAAGCAGAAAATAATCTGTAGTTTGACCCCAGCTTTTTGGATTAGGTAGGAGATATTGAGTTGAATGGATTTATATTTGGTGGCTCACACTCATCTAGTGCTACCTATAGTCTAGTACTGCATGCTTTAACTCTCCAGACTATCAAATGAGTCAACCCAGAGAGAGGCTGAACGCTGTGCTCTCTTGATGTTCCTTTGTGCTCACTCTTTTCCATCTTTTCTTTTTGAGATTCACAAATCTCACCAGATATACTCACTGTTTGGTGGCCTCACATGGCTTTCACACTTCAATTAAAGTCCTAATAACCCTACAACTAAGTTAGAAGTCCTCAGCTAGTATTCGGACGATCAGAAATACTGAAAGGTAGGTATGGGTCATATTTGGTGGATCGCAACGGGTGCTTTTGTTGCCTTAGAAACATCGTCACATAATGAAAAACGATACGAAGATAAAACTACAAACTTGAACTCTTTCCTTTTTCTGTTCTCGCTCTCTTTTTTTTTCCATATTTTTCTAAATCTAAATGTTTCTTCTTTTTTCTTTTTGCTTTTTACTTTTTTTTTATTTTTTTATTTAACTTCTAGGCACAAAATGACGCATACTTTTATTTATGAAGCATTATTAGGAATGATGATGGTCAAGAGAATATTGTGTGGCTTATTTGATGGAAGTGCCTACTCTCGGCAGCAAGAAAAGATGGATAGGACAATCGTATTTCTGACCTTCGACATTACTACCTCCCTTCAGTTGAGGACTCTACGAAGGATGGTCGTAACCATCCACCATAGCCATAGTTTTATTAAGACCCAATCTCTATGTATCTGCCTTATTTGGTGACTCTCAGAAATTCACACAATGTTTGCACACAGGAACAGATAGCAAAAACTATGCCTAACTTTAAGGTATCATCATTTAATTATCTAGAACTTAAGAGTCCTTGCATTAAACTTAGTGCATTTTAAAACCCTTGTGATGGGAACACCATCATGAGCCTTAACTAGCTCATTTTGACCCAATGAAGAGAATAAATGCTCCTGCATAACCAACTGAAGGTCCTAACTCACAGCACAACCTTTTTGAGAGTAAAATAAGAAACTAGGGGTAAAACTGTAATTCTACCAATACAGTACAACAACGGGTTTTCTCAAAGGCTAAACAAAGGTTAAATGGTCTTAATAAGATAATAAGTGAGTCGGATTTGATAGAAAAGGGTTTTTGTGTGTCCTATGAATTAAATGATTTCTTGAAACCCTAAAACAAACCCACTTGATTAACCAATGTTCTGGTCTAGATAAAATTCACATAAACCCTCTACAAAATATAGAAAATATTCTCTAGGGCTCAGAACATTTAATTTGGCCATTAGAACCCACCTTGACCTAGAATGGGGTCTCAGACAAATATTTACCCTAAATTAGGTTTTTGCATAAATTTTCCAGTCAAACGTGGTCAAACCCAAAATCCAACTTCACCATTGGATTCCTTAGGTCCAAATTAAGTTTGAACCAAAATTTGGACCTAAGATGAATTTGCGTTGACCTATTTTGCAAAAAGGTCAACCTGATTACATTTGTAACCCTATCATTCAAAAACCCTTACAAACTGCACCCTAGCTTCTTCATCACTTTTGCAATTAGGTCCCTCCACCATTATATCGGAGGAATCCTACACCAGCAAGCTTTGGAAGGAGAGTTCTCCTTGATTGCTCAAAGGATTTCCTCCAAAATTGGAAGGGAGATTCTTTGAGAAAATCCCTTAAATCTAAACCCATCTTTGACCCCATATTCTCCAATCTCTAATGCGAATGAATGAGAAACATGGGTATCCTAACAGATTCCTTCTCTAGCCAGCTTTCCTTGCTTAGGAAGCTTGCTTCCCAAGCCCTAACTGACCTTTAGGGCTCCATTTAACGAGGCCTAGATCACCCTGACTCCACGCTCGAATTCAGCCGAGAACACCCCTTATTCATCTTTTCTCCTCACGGCCATAGGTTCCGCAACGTCCGGTGACCTCTCTTACTCCTTGTCGTCCGACCACCACATCTACGGTGGATTCCTTCTCTCTGACTTCAGCTGCATCTCGCAGCACCAGCAGATGCTCTTTCCCCCTTCATTCTCGCCATCCAACCCCCACCGGAGCCACTTTCGTCTCCGGCGTCGAATACACCTCAACCGATGTCACCTCTGACCCCCTTCATCTCTTAACACCCTAGGTAAGTTCTCTCTCCCCTCTACTTTCTTCTCCACTCTCTATTCCCCAAAATCGACCACTGCCGACCTCCATCACTCTCATCTCCTTCATCTCCGGCTACCACCTCCGGCGAGGCCGCTCCACCTACACAGGCCATCCACCCCTTGTCGACAAGCCCATAAGCTTCCCCTCACTTCACACTCCACTCCACTCACTCTTGCACCTCGCCGAACACACCCACACCTTCGCACCCAGTGTGCCCTAGGCACGCTCGCACAGGCATCCCCACGCCACACCAACCACCCCAGCACATTCGCCATGCTCCGGCAACGCTCCATGAGCGATCTGATGAGGCCGTGAGGCTATTCTTGTGATTTCAAGTTCGGGCATCATCCGCCATTGGTGACCGAGCTTGAAGCAAGCTTGAAGCCACGCCCAGGCCTTGCTACTCCAGGTGCTACTATCCCAGGTGTGTGGAATTCCCTCGCGCACATATCCAGGCTCTCAATTCCAGTCGAAGGCCTCCACAGCTGTTGCTATTGCAAAGACCATCTCAGCTACAGGTGCGTGAGGAAAGGGTGGGCAGTTAGTCCCACCTCGGAAGTGGACGACCGCCTAAAGTTGCATAAGTTGTTTTTGTGTTAGAGGCTTATCGCCTCCAACATTGAGGGTGAGGTCCTCCTCCTCCCCTCTCACGGACTCAACTACGGCACTGCCCACGTGGACCTGGCCACGACCTGATTACCCGACCTGTTCACTCATCACCCACCAATGCACACCAGTGGGCCTGGTCTCGGCTACGCACTCAACCCGATTACCCGATTGACTGTGTGGCTGTGAGAAAGCAGAACCTAAGAGAGAGAGAGGAGAGTTGCTCATGCGTAGGGGTAGGTTTTGCTGCAGGAGAAAGCTGAAGAGGAAGTGAAGCTAAGGTAAAGGAAGAGGAAGGAGAAGCTAAGGCATGAACTGAAGCCAGGGCCAGAAGAAGGAAGAAGAAGAAGAGCAGAAGCAAAGGCAGAAGAAGAAGAGAAAGAGAAAGATCGTAAAGGCAGAGAAAAAAGGAGAAGAGCAGAAGCAAAGCAAAAGAAAGAAGAAGAAGCAAAGGTAGAGAAAGATCTGACTTTAAGTCGTTTGATCAAAGAATCAAGCGACAGATTTTAGTTTCATTGCATATTGAGATATTGAATCATTTAGTGACATTGTAGGAGTATTTGGTGATCTACATCACCTTTTTACTCCCATACTTCTGCACTCTAATACTGCTACTATTACAATTCCTTTCATGTTTAAATTGTGATCCTGATTTCTAAATACCAATTTTCTCTCTGTGTTCGACATCGAAAATTCTTTCAAGTAATAAAATTATATCTATTTTGAATGCTTTTTTGGTTGTACTACAACGTAATACTTTTAAATACCAATTCAGTGCGATGATCATTTTGGCACCATTACTGTGGAGCAACGGGCAATTTAGAATTCTTGATTACAATTTCTGATTTGGTACTAGCTACATCTCTTTCTGTTGTGGTTATTTCAGGGAGAAGATTCAAAGAAAGACAACCACACAACAAACACGCTAGGGGTAGGTAACTTCTGGTTACTTTCTCTCTTAAGCCCCTCATTCTGAAAAGGAAAAAAGGATAAAAGCAATTAGGGCTACTTACTTTACATTCTTAGCTAATTCATCAATTTGCCTGATTTGATTTCAACAACAAAACTTATTTGCACACCCACTTAAGGTAACTAGAGTTATAAGTTTCTTTATTGAGCCCCAGATACCACATTTGGCAAATTAAATTGGACCAAAACTAGAGCCAATTAAGGATTTCAATTTAGGGTTTTAGAGACATACTTTCATAAGCAAGAATCAACTCTCAAAAAAGATGCGTGCCTAAGCCTTGGTTGAAGTGATTTGTTCAAGCAAACCCTAAAAGTTAGGCTCTTAAATCTCACTTGAATCCTAAAAAGAAAGGACCTAAAACTTCTCAAAAAACAAATAGGTGAAGTTGACTCACCTTGCTGGGTCAACCAACCTTGAAATTAGGTCACTTTTTGCACTCAAAACATCTAAAGTTCATGTAAATCTTAAGCACCCTTGCTCTTAATAAAACCGGTAGACTTAAGAGGTCAAGTCCCCATTCTGGTCTACTTGGAACATCAATGACAAGAGAGGTCGGGTGGGGGAAACCTTGTAACTCGTGGGGGCGCTCTACCATGTAGGGGTCTTTACGGAACTCTCCCTCTCTGGTTGCCCAGGTATTTCTCAATTGGACAACTTTCTGACTAAGGGGCATCATCCGCTTCGAACCTCTATAGTCATCGAAAGTTTTTGGGTGTCATGATTGGGTACATCACATTCTACTCTCATCCAAACCATCAGTGCATGTTCGGTAAGAGGTCCTTAAGACCATCATTGAGGCCTCCATTAGTCATTCACTCCTGTCGAGGCCAGGCCTTGACTTTCGTGTTTGTGTAGCAACCCCATCACATAGACATCTCCTCTGATTCGTCTAAACCAAATTCTCCTTCCTCGATCATCATGGCACAACCCGCAGGAAAAGAGAATAACCTTGAGAACCAACTCCAGCTCCTTAATGATTTATTCCAAGACTTTGTGAATCCACCGCAGCATCCTATGATGCAAGATCATTACAATCCCGCTGCAGTGGCAATCAAACCACGAGTCCAAATCCCAGGTGGAGGTCCTAATTCTGAACTCATGCCCAACATGACTCATGCTATTCGAAAATTTCATGAGCTCAATTCCAAGGATCCTTTCCAACACTCAAACAACTCAAGCATCTAGCCCAGACCTTCGGGTCAGATGTCCAAAATTGGGATATTCTTCTAGGTCTGGGCCAGATGTCCAAAATTGGGATATTCTTCTCATGAAGATGTTCTCCTTCTCTCTCATGGACAAAGCAGCTCACTGATATCAGACCAAAATGCATCCAATCAACACATGGGTTGAACTACAATCTGAGTTTTTGAGAAAGTTCTTCCCAGTTGGTCAGACGAATGCTTCACGACACTAGATCACACACTTCACACAGCAGCCTGGAGAACAACTTCATGAATCATGGGACTGTTTCCTGGATCTCATGCGAAAGTGTCCCCATCACGGAGTTCCTAAATGGGAACAAATCCAATCTTTTCACCAGGGACTCTGTGAAGATATCCGTCTATTCGTCAATGCAACTTGCAGAGGAATATCATGGGTAAACATGAAGACATTGTGTGGGTGATTCTCGAGAATATATGCGAGAACTCCATCAATAATAACTTAATGGGTTTATTCGACCGGACGAATGCCTACGCATCGACGAATCCAAGGGGAGCACACGAGACGTAGGGCCTGTCCGCATCCGTCGACTTAAAATTGATGGCCATTCGTTCGGACAAAGTCTCTATCATTGAGAAGAAGGTGGATGAGCTAACTCGACATCTGCATCGAGCCACCTCTACGCAAAACCCATTCGCACAACTGCCCTCTGGGAGGGAAGCTGTGCATAACATCTATCACTGATCTTCCCAAGGGATGGACCCATATCCACCCCCATCTAACTCTAGGATCAGAGGAAACTTCGATCTTGCCTACTCTAGTTGAAGGAACTCTGAACCCTCGTACTCTAATTTTTCTAAGGTTCCTCAGACCTACGAGGACCTCCATGCCATCCAGAATGACCCATTCTCTAACACCTATAACCCTGGATGGAGTATCAACCCAATTTTCTGTGGGCTGGAAATAATCAGAATCAAAGACCACCATATCAACCCCGTCCACAAGCTCCTCGTCCATATCAGCTACCTCAGCCTCGAC
This sequence comes from Thalassia testudinum, assembly GCA_037157565.1. NCBI lineage: Eukaryota > Viridiplantae > Streptophyta > Magnoliopsida > Alismatales > Hydrocharitaceae > Thalassia > Thalassia testudinum. The sequence goes on from JAZHRO010000031.1 coordinate 201,458,353, forward strand.
CCAACCCTACCTATCAATCTAGGTCAACTTAGACAGATCAAATGACTCTTGTCCTTCAGACTTTAGTTGACATTCAAAAGATGAATGCGGCTATGCAGAAACAGCACAAAGATGAGATCACAAAGGTTCGCAATCAACTCTCCCAGATGGAAAATTCCCTCCAACCTGGCTCAGTCCCTTCATAACCTCTACCGAATCCAAATAACATGCCGAACCAGAGGCACGTTATGAACCCAAATCTAGGCCAAGCCTACATGATTTATCAGGCCCTCTCTGCTCCACCACCCGACAGGATTGAAGCTTTGACATCATACTTAGGATTTCAGCACCAGCCACCTATTTTACCAACACCGAAGTAGAACCAGGCAGGACTAAATTCAGTTACAACTCGTAGTGGCAAAGCAACACAAGACCCACCTTACCCAAACAACTTTCAGCCTGGTAGTGCTAACCTAAGCCCTAGGATAGTTATCCAGGAGATCAAGAACCAAGTCATATTCTAGAGGAACCATCAAGGGTTCCATTTCCCAAGGCCTTGAGCAAGGGAAATAGGACAAACAAACCTGTGGCACCTGAGGAGGACCTGGTCAAGCTCTTTGAATAGGTCCAGATAAACATCCCCTTGATGGATGCAATTTGCCATGTACAAGCTTACGCATGATTTCTAAAAGACGTGTGTACACCTAAGCGTAAGCCATGAACCAAAAGTGGGAACCCAATTGTATTGTCAGAGCAAGCTAGCTCTGTAATTTTAAGCAAACTCCCACCTAGGGTAAACGACCTAGGTACTTCCCTGATTTCCTATACAATTGGTGATATCCAATTTGATAGAGCTTCGTTGGATCTATGAGCCTCCATAAACGTAATACCTACATCCCTACTTGACTATCTTGAGGAATCTGAGCTCAAACCGGCAGAGGTGTCATTACAGTTGGCTGATCGATCTATTAAGTCACCTAAAGGAGTTCTTGAACATGTCATTGTTAGGGTTCGGGATTTCTATTTCCCAGTGGACTTTGTAGTCTTGGATATGGATGCTCTAGAAAATCCGAGGAACATCCCAATCATACTAGGGAGACCCTTTCTGGCCACTGCTAGGGCCAACATTAATTGTGAAGAGGGCCAAATTGAACTGAAATTTGGAAACCAAACATTAAAGATTGACATATTTAAGGCCCAACAAGGGATTAATTGCGGTGTTATAGAACAGATATGTGATATCAAGGTTGTGGTTGACGATCCATATATTGAGGAAAACTTGGCTACTTTTGATCAGCCACAAGCGGATCAAAACCTGCAATCAGAGGAGTCCGAACTTGACCTAGACACACCTATAACTCCCACCCTTATCCCTGACACACACCCTGAACCACCAACTGCTGCTGATAACCCTATCCTGGAACTCAAACCTCTTTCCGATCATCTAAAGTACATCTTTTTGGGTTCCATCAGTCATTTCCTATGATTATCAACTCTAGACTCACACCTGATCAGGAATCTTGTCTAATTACTATTCTCCAGCAACATCGAAAAGCCATTGGATGGACTCTCGATGATTTGACTGGCATCAACCCCTCTTATTGCACACATCGCATCTATACTGAAGAGGGCACACAACCTTCCCGTGAAATGCAGAGACATCTAAATTCTAGTCTGCAGGAGGTCATGAAGAAGGAGCTCATTAAGTGGTTAGATGCTAGGATCATCTACCCGATCTCCGACAGTCGGAGGGTGAGTCCAATCCAAGTTGTGTCTAAGAAGGCAAGACTCACCGTGATCACGACTGAAACTGGAGAAACCATACCGACCCATGTGGCAAATTTGTGGAGAGTCAACATTGATTACAGAAGACTCAATACCTCCACAAAGAAGGATAATTTTCCACTACCGTTTATTGATCAGATCCTCGAGAAACTAGCGAGAAATAGGTTCTTCTGCTTTTTGGATGGGTACTCCGATTATAACCAGGTTGCAATCCATCCTGAGGACCAAGAAAAGACCACTTTCACCTACCCCTTCGGGACGTACGCATTCCGAAGGATGCCTTTCGGTCTCTACAATGCACTCACTACTTTTCAGCGGTGCATGCTTGCCATATTCTCAGATATGGTAGGTGATTATCTGGAAGTCTTCATGGATGACTTGCCAGTATTTGGTGAATCATTCGACGACTGCCTCCTGCACTTGGTCCAAATCCTCAGGTGGTGCATTGACGTGAATCTGGTTCTTTCCTGGGAAAAGAGCCATTTCATGGTGCTTGAAGGAATTGTCCTGGGACATCTTATATCAGAAAAAGGCATCCAGGTCGATTGAGCCAAGGTGAATCTAATATCCAAACTCCCTATGCTTAGCTTGATCAAGGACATCCGATCTTTTCTGGGGCACGTCGATTTTTACCGTTGATTCATTCCTGATTTCTCAAAGATTGCGTGCCCCCTAACTACTCTACTATCTAAGGATGTTCCTTTTGAAATCTCCAAGGAATGCACTCAAGCATTTGAGATCCTCTATGATCGAGTTACCTAAGCTCCAATCCTACAGTCCCCTGGTTGGTCTCAACCCTTTGAGATCATGTGTGATGCATCTGATTTCGCTGTAGGAGCGGTACTTGGGTAGAAAATTGACAGGAAACCCGTGGTCATCTACTATGCTAGCAGGACACTTGACGAGGCTCAACGTAACTACACAGTTACTGAGAAAGAGCTGCTAGCCATAGTATTTACCCAGGAAAAATTTACATTGTATCTTCTGGGTTGCTGTGTTATCATTTACTCTGATCACACAGCTGCAAGGCATCTTCTTGCGAAGAAGGACGTGAAAGTTTAACTAATCTCCTAGATCTTGCTGTTGCAAGAATTTGACCTCGAGATTCACGAAAAGGCAGGAAAATAGAACGTGGCAGTTGATCACTTGTCCTACCTCCCTTCTGACATTATCAACCCTTCCGGACCCATCACGGAACATTTTCCTGATAAGCACCTCTTGATTATCAGTATAGGGCTTCCATGGTTTGCTGATTTTATAAACTACCTGGAATCACATCAAATCACGTCCGATTGCCCGAAAGCCAAGAAGGACAAATTGCTTTCTGATGCCAAGTACTACTTTTGAGAAGACTTGTATCTATTTTGCATCGGTGTTGATCAAATCATACGACGATGTGTCTCGAAAGCGAAAATTCAGGGCATCTTATCCTTCTGCCATGACCAGGTATGAGGTGGACACTTCTCAAGTCATAAAACCACAGCAAAAGTCCTCCAGTGTGGCTTATACTGGCCAATGATTTTCAAAGACGCATACAATCACTGTAGGGCATGCACTCGTTGCTAGACCTTAGGCAACATAAGCCACCGTGATATGATGCCCTTACAGCCGATTCTCGTATGTGAAATCTTCAACATCTGGGGGATCGATTTTATGGGACCCTTTACTATTTTGGATGACTTCGATTACATTCTACTCGCAGTTGACTACGTGTCCAAATGGATTGAAGCCATTCTGACTCGAACCAATGATCATAAGGTGGTTATCAAATTCATTCATCAGAACATCTTTTCTTGATTTAGGATTCCACGTGCTATAATCTCTGATGGAGGGACCCATTTCACGAATGCTCAGTTCAGGTGACTAATGACTAAATACGAGGTGTCACACTGAATCTCTACTCCTTATCACCCCTAAACTAATGGTCTAGTTGAGCTATCAAATTGGGAGATCAAGAAAATTCTCCAGGTCAATATTTGGCCTGACAAGAAGGATTGGTTATCCCGACATTCGGAAGCTTTGTGGGCTTATAGGACAGCCCACTAAACCCAATTAGGTATGTCTCCCTTTAGATTAGTGTACGAGAAGTGATGAGAGCCTTATCATGAACCCTAACTAGCACAATTTGATCTAAATAAGTGTGCAAAAGCTCCTACAAAACCTAAGGAAAAGTCTAACTCAGAGAATTCCAAATTTAAGAATAAAATAATTCACAAGGGGTAAAATAATAATTTACCAATGCAGTACACAAAAAGGGTGTCTAAGGGTCTGAACACAGGTCAAATGGGCTTAATAAGAAAGAAAGTGGGATAACCTGATCCGAAAAAGGTTATAGCAACTTTTAGGAATTAAATGACATTCTGTAACCTTAAAAATAAACTCGCTTCAATTCACAAAGTTCTTGGAAAGATAAAAGTCAAAAAAACCCTCTAAAATTCATGGAAAAACATCCTCTAGGGTTTACAACCTTCAATTTGGCCAGTAGAACCTATCTTGACTTAAATTGAGAACCATACCCAATTTTTGACCTAATTTGGGTCTTTATGCAAATTGACCAGTCAAACGTGGTCAAACATAAAATAAAACCTCACCATTAGATTCCTTAGGTCCAAATTATGTTTATACCAAAATTTGGACCTAAGGGAAGGCCATCTTGACCTACTTTACAAATTTATCCTCTTGAATTACTTTTTGACCCTTATATTTTTGAACCATTGCATTTTGCCCCCCATCTTCTCTTTCGTTCTTTAAAAAACGGCCCCTCTGCCACCCCATGTAGGTGCCCATACTTCCGGTGACCTTGTGCAGAGGATGACACCGTGCAGGGTATGGGGGCTGCTCTCAAGAATGAAAGGGGGGTTCCCTACGTCGTCCTCTTTTGCAGGAACCCCCTACCATGGCCTGCCATTGCCCACTCCTCACGTGCGAACGCGCGAGAGGAATGGGTCTCCATCTTCGGCCAACTCTGGCATGCTCTCCACAATCTATCCTCAAGAATATCCTCCCGTCAGCTACTATAAAAGGAACGGCAGGGCTCTCCAATCAGGGCAAGCCTGATTTGGCCGAGGAATTCCCCCCAACTTCGTCTCCTCCTCCTACAGTGAAACGCCCGCAGGCTTCGGTGGCCCTTCCTCCTTTTGTCACTCTGCTGCCATACCTACAGCAGATTTCACTCCGCCTCGTCCTCCTACGCCAGGATGCACCAGCTGACACCTTCCAGACCCCCCTCCTCGTCGTCGTTACCCCCCTTTGGGCACCTTCATCTTCGACGTCGGCAGGCACGCGCCGAGTGCCTCCGTCCCCCTTTTCGTCAGTTAAAGAAGGTGAAACTCTTCCCCTTACACCCTCTGTTATTTGCCCCTTCTTAATTTGCTATTTCCACCCACCGACCACCACTGTCCATCACCACCTTCTCCTTCTCCGGCCGCCTTCCGGTGAGGCGTTTCCGCCGCTCCACGCCTCCATCCTCCTCGCCACCCACCCCTTAAGCACCGCGACACCTCACTGATACTAAATCCACCCTCCATTCACTACGCCGCACCTCCAGAACACCCCCGGAACACACCCACTCTCACGCACACAATGTGCCCTAGGCACATGCACTCTCGCCTCCCCACGCCGTGCCAAACCCAGCACTATCTTCGTCGTGCTCTGGCTAAGCTCACCAAGTATTCTGACGGGGCCACGATGCCGTACTGGTGGTTTCAAGTCTCACACCCTCGTCGCCATTGACAGGAAGCTTGGAGCAAGCTTGCAAGCAGCTCCAAGCCTCCTCAGCTCCAGGTCTGCAGCCCAGGTCACACGGAAGGGTTTCGCACACGCACTCAGGACTTCAATTGGGATCGCAGGCCTCTGCCGCTACCCCAATTAAACGGACTCTTCCTCCCACAGACACCCGAGAATGAAGGTGGGACTTTAGTCCCACCTCGGAAGTGTGTGGGCGCACGCCCAAACATAAGAGGAAAAAGTGCTCTAGGTTGGTTGCCTCCAATAACACTGGGGTGAGGTCCCTCACCTATCCACCAGGTCTCGTCCGCGGCACTTCCCACGTGGACCTGACCCGCGACCCGATTACCCCCACTCCTGAGCACTCCTCGCGCACCACACCCATGCCGATGCGCATGGGCCCGGGTACGCAACCCGACCCGATTACCCTGATCTGGGAGAGTGTACCAAAGAGAGATTCAGAGAGAGAGAGAGAGATGTGGGAAAGGGTAGGGGTAGGTTTTATGCCACGTGTGTGCAGGGAACAGGTGAGGAAAAAGAAGAGGAATAGCGGGTGGCGAGGACTTAGCTGCAAAGCTTCTACAGCAGAGAAAAAGAAGTTGTAGGAGAAGCTGCAGCAAAGAGAAGAAGAGGAAGAAGCTGAAGAAGAAAAGAAGATAAGAAGGAGGCACTGTAGCAACAGCGCCGATAAGGCATCCGACTCGAAGAATCAGACGTCTGGATCAGGGAAAAGAAAGAAGAGAAAAAAAGAAAAGAAGGAAGAAGAAGAAGGACAAAGCTGCTGAGGAAAGAAGAAAACTCTGAAGAAAGAAGAAAGAAGAAGAGGCAGCAGCAGAGAAAATAAAGAAAGGAGAAGAACCGCAGCAAAGAAAAGAAGAAAGAAGAAGGCAGACTGAAGAAGAGAAGAGAGAAGGAGAAGAAGCCAAGAAAAAGATAACTTTTGCTCACTCTCTCTCTTATTCTTTTTGTAACAAAATTGTGAACCTTTATGTTGCTAGATTGATGTGTGCTCCCTGAGTTCGACCTCAGGAAACTTTTAATTCCGAGTAATAAATTGTAAACTGGTGACCGTTTTTTGTAATATACTATAACGAATTAATCATTATAACATCACCAAGAGCAAGAAACGCGTTCCTCCACAAGTTTTTGACGCCGTTGCCGAGGAGCAACGGCCATTCTAGAAGCTATTTATTCACAATTTTTTGATTTACTACTGACTTAAGCTCTTTTCTTTTGTTGTGCAGGCAGAGGAAATCAAGAAGGAGCAAGCAGCCACACAACAACCACGCCAGAAGACAGGTAATTTTCTATCCTCTAGTTTGAACCCTTAAAATTCTAAAAGAGGAAGAAAAAGAAAAAAAAGCAATTTAGGAATAACTTGTCTTTCATACATAGTAAAACATAGAAGTTGCCTATTTTCAAATTTCAACACATTCTATCTGTATATCCACTAAAGGTATTTAGGGCTAAAACCTTCTTGCTTGAGCCCTAATTACCCAATCTTGAGGCAACTAACTGGACCAATTAGAGCCAACTTAAGACTCAACGCTAGGGTTTTAGAGACACACTTTCTAAATCAAGAATTGAGAATTCCCAAAAGAAGTGTGCCTAAGTCATTGCTTAAAAACATCTTTCAAGAGAAACCCTAAGCAATTCGGCTCTTGAGTCACTTGAACCTTAAAAGACAAGACCTAATAAGCTCTTAAAGGAACTAATAGGTGAAGTGGATCCCTTGGATCAACCAACCTTTAAATTAGGTCACTCTTTGCACTCAAAAGGTTAAGTACAAGTGAAACCCTAAAGCACCTTGTTCCTAATTAAAAATGGTAGACTTAAGAGGTCAAGGTCCCCATTCTGGTCTACCTGGAATCTCAGTGACAAGAGAGGTTGGGTGGGGGAAACCCTGTAACCCGTGGGGGTGCTCTACCTTGTAGGGGTCTTCTCGAGACTCACCCTCTCTAGCTACCCAGGTAATTCTCAGGTGGACGACCTTCTGATTAAGGGGTACCATCCCCCTCGAACCTCTATAGTCACCCAACATTTTGGGTGTCTTGATTGGGTCCAGCACCTACTAAACTCGTCTAATCCATCAATGCATGTTTGGTAGGAGGTCCTTGAAACCTCCTCTAGAAATTCACTCTCCCTGAGGCCGAGCCTTGGTACCCTTGTTTGTGCAATCAACTCTTCACATAGACCTCTCCTTTGATTCTGAACCCAACTCACCTTCTTCTTCCACAATGGCTCAGCCAGTTGAGGAAGAGAATAATCTTGAGCATCAGCTCCAGCGACTTAATGACCTCTTCCAGAACTTCATGAACCCACCGCAGTGTCCCTTGATGCGAGATCACTATAATCCCGCTGTGGTGGCAATTGAGCCTTGAGTCAGAATCCCGACTGAAGGACTTGATTCTGAACTGAAGCCCAACATGATTCATGCCATACCTAAATTCCATGGGCTTAATTCTGAAGACCCCTTCCAGCACATCAAACAGCTAAAGCATCTGGCCCAGACTTTCGGGTCAGATGCGCATAACCGGGATATCTTACTCATGAAGATGTTCTCTTTCTCCCTTATGGACAAGGCAGCCCATTGGTATTAGATCCAGACCCATCCGATCAACACTTGGGAGGAACTTCAATCCGAGTTCTTGAAAAAGTTCTTCCCTGTTGGTCAAGCCAATGCCTTGCGCCATCAGATTACTCACTTCACGCAACAGACAGGAGAACCTCTTCATGAGGCATGGGATCATTTTCAGGATCTCATGAGAAAGTGCGCCCATCACGGAGTTCCTAAATGGGAACAAGTCCAGTCTTTTTACCATGGACTTTGTGAGGTTATTAGACTGTTCGTCAATGCAACTTGCAGAGGAAATATCATGGGTCAGCATGAGGACACCATGTGGTAGATTCTCGAGAATATGTGCGAGAACTCCATCAATAATGACTCCATGGGACTATTCAATAGGACGAATACCCACACATCGAGGAACCTTAGGGGAGCGCCTGAGATGCAGGGCCTGTCCGCATTAGTCGACCTGGAATTAATGGCCAGTCGATTGGACAAGGTCTCTATTATTGAGAAGAAGGTGGATGAGCTGACTCAGCATTTACAGCGAGCCACCTCTACGTAGAACTCCCTTGCACAACCTCCTCCCACATGGGAGACTGTGCAACACATTTTCCATTGACCTTCTCCTGGGGTGGACTCGTATCCACCCCATCTGACTCTCGAATCGGATGGACCTCTGATCCTTTCTATTCTAGCTGAGGGAGCTCTACTCCCCCATTCTCTGACTTTTCTGAGGTTCCTCAGACCTATGAGGACCTCAACGCCATCCAGAATGACCCATTTTCCAATACATACAATCCTGGATGGCGAAACCATACCAACTTCCAGTGGGCGGGGAATTCCTAGAATTCGAGTCCACCCTTTCAGCCCCGTCCACAAGCACCTCATCCTTACCAGCCGCCTCAGCCTCGGCCCAACCCCACTTATCCATCCGGGCCAAACCAAGAACAAATGTCCCTCATCCTCCAGACTTTCGCTGACATTCAAAGAACCAATGCAACTATTCAAAAGAAACACAAGGACGAAATCAACTGGCCCAGTTGGCAAATTCTCACCAACCAGGCATGCTTCCTTCTCAACCTTTGCCTAACCCTAATAGCATGCCGACCCAGCGGCGTGTTATGAACCCAAACCCAGGCCAAGCACACATGGTTTATTAGGCCCCTTCTATTCCTTCACCTGAAGAGATGGAAGCTTCAACTTCTTATGCAGGTTATCAATAGCAGTAGCCCATTCTACCAACCCCCAACCAAAACTAGGCAAGACTTAACTCTGTAACAACCCGTAGTGGTAAGGCGACCCAAGATCCACCTTATCCAGACCACTCCAAGCGTGGTAGTGACCCAAATCCTAAGGCAGTCATCCAGGATGTTCCTATCCCTGTCCCAGATCAAAGACCTGGCCTATCCTAGAGGAACCAACCAAGGTTCCATTTCCCGAGGCCTTGACCAAGGGAAAGAAGACAACCAAATCCGTGGCTCCTGAGGAGGATCTGGTCAAGCTCTTTGAGCAGGTCCAAATAAACATCCCCTTGATGGATGTGATCCACCACGTACCGACTTACGCACGATTTTTGGAAAACGTGTGTACTCCTCAGCGTAAGCCGAGAACCAAGAGTGGGAGTCCAATTCTACTATCAGAGCAAGCCAGCTCTGTAATCCTAAGTAGACTCCCACCTAAGGCAAAAGACCCAGCCACTCCCCTGATTTCATGTAAGATCGGTGAAACCCAGTTCAACAGAGCATTGTTAGACTTAGGTGCCTCCATAAACTTGATACCCACATCCTTACTCAACCATCTAGAAGAATTTGAGCTAAAATCGACCGAGGTGACACTACAGTTAGCAGACCGATCTATCAAGTCACCTAAAGGAATTCTTGAGGATGTTATTGTGAGGGTGCGGGATTTCTATTTCCCTATAGACTTTATAGTCTTAGATATGGATGCACCTAAAAATCCAAGGGATACACCGATTATACTAGGGAGACCTTTTTTGGCCACTGCAAGGGCCAACATAAGTTGTGAGGAGGGCCAAATAGAACTGAAATTTGGTAACCAGACTCTAAAAATTGATATCTTTAAGGCCCAACAAGGAATTAATTGCAGTGTCATTGAACAAATCTACGATATTAGGGCTGTGGTTGATGATGTTGGTGCTAGCACACCACGATCATTTGTTTTGATGATAACAAAACATGTGTTATTTAACATTTGCAATTTGAGTCCTAGATTTCAGGTCAATTGCAAATGTGGACGTGTTTAGACGGAGTTCGAGCTCACATCCAGGACGGATTGGAGGAGCTTGACGGAAAACAGAGGAGGTTCGCGTGGAGCGAAAGATTGAAGATGGAAGGAAATGAAGAATAGGATAGATTTCCTTCTTTTGTACTTGTATTTTTCGTTTCTTTTCTTGCTCTTTATTTTCCTTAGATATTTCATGTTAAAGAGCCTCAAAGAACCCTAACAGTAGTCCTAGGAACACCGGCACAACCCTAGGATACTTAGGTTTTCTGTAGAATACTTAGAAAACCAATATAGGGTTCAAACAGCACTTCCAGACGTCTAATTCCCAAATCTGACGTCTGATAAAGTATTTTAAGACGTCTGACTGTTGTTTCAGACGTCTGATAACTGTTAGGCTGGACATAGGTAGTTCTGTCTGGTGAAATCAGATGTCCAGACCTTAGACCAGACGTCTTAGGAGACGTCTGATGACTTTGCCAGACGTCCAGTTAGTGGACCGTTGGCTGGCTTAGAAAGCACTCAAGATTATGACCGTTAGAGCCTTATCAGACGTCCATAGGACTTACCAGACGTCTGATAAACGACCGTTTTGCCTCGGCTGACCCAAAATCTCTTCTCAGAGATTTTCTAGCCGTTGCAACGTTTGGAAATCAATTCCCACAGTAAAAGTAGGTTTCCAGACGTCCAATCTTAGTGCCAGACGTCCTGTATGTCGTCTGATGGACTTGCACAAAAACCCTGTTTAGATCTGATTCAAGTCAGGGAGAAACCCGCATAGAATCAGACGTCTGACCTTGGAATCAGACGTCTTAAAGTGGCCTTCCAGACGTCTGATGCCAGAGTTAGACGTCTGATAACCCTGTCAAATGCAATCATTGTCCTGATTTCGGCCTGATTCTCTTGGGCTTTGCACCCAACGGCTATGGAAGCTTTTCCAAGCCTTCCAAAACCTTCCTAAGGCCTCTATAAATAGAGGGGAGCCTTTACACACAAAATACAACATAAGAGACACTTAGAAAGACACAAGACACACTTAGCTAGACATTTTCACACTCTTGTGTCCAAGAAGTTCTTGCTCTCCAAGCTCAAGCTCTACATCTTGAGAGCATCAAACAGTTTGCGCGCCCGCTCTCCCGCTGTTGATAACGAGAGCGACGTAGCGCCATCGCGTGGCACACGCACCGCGTCATCGTCGACGCACTCCTTGCAAAGGGGAGTTTCCTATTTCCTATAGAAGCTAGGTTTAATTTTGTTGGCTCTATAGGACTGTTGTTTTATTTTATCTTTGTATTTTGGTTGGGTATTCGCTTTGCGAATTCCCGTCTCCTTCGTGGGACAAAATCCTTCTCGTGGAGAGAAGGGGTTGAGGAACGCTACCCTCGTACTTGTAGCGTGGTTGTACTGAGGTTGAATCACCCTCGTTCAAAGTGATTCGTTTAGTGGATTTTGATCAACTTGGTTGATCGGAAAATCCTAACTCGAGAGGGTTAGGTGGTGGTTTTCACCCGGTTTGGGTTTCCACCTAAAAATACCTGTGTACATTTTGCGATTGATTTTTGTGAGATTGCTTTATATTTTTATTTCCGCAATTTTATTACGTCACCCCTCCTGGTAGGGAACCTTCAAATTGGTATCAGAGCAGGTTTTCCGCCGATAGGAGTAACATCCGCGGAAAGATCACATGGAGGGAAGCTGTTCCACAAGCAGGATTTCCGAGGGGCAGTCCACAACCCGTCCGCCGTTCTTCGACGGGAGCAACTACCCCTACTGGAAGTTGCAGATGAAGACGTGGCTTCAAGCCACCGACTTCACAGTCTGGGCCAGGTGCGAGACCCCCTTCGACATCCCAGAGAAACCCACCAGAGGATACTCGCAGCAGCAGATCCGGGAGCTCTCTCTCAACGCGAAAACAATGAACGCGTTGTATTGCGTGCTCAGCCCGAAGGAGTTCAACAGAATCTCGCAATGCGCTACCGCATACGAGATCTGGCACACACTCGAGGTAACTCATGAAGGTACCTCTAAGGTAAAAACTTCTAAACTCAATTTACTTTCACAAGAATTTGAGGCTTTTTCTATGAAAACTAACGAAACTTTAAGTGAGATGAACACTAGGTTCACTCTCATAGTAAATAACCTGAAAGCTTTAGGGAAGACTTTCATCAAGGGGGAACTTCAAGGGAAGCTTCTTCGTTCCCTTGGACCGGAATGCGAACAGAAAGTCACCGCCATCGAAGAGGCGAATGAAATGGAGGAGCTCAACATGGAAGATCTCCTAGGCAATCTGATGGCCTACGAGACTAAGTTGAAGCAGAAGAAGAAGGATACACCGGAGCCTAAACTAAAGAAGACTCTCGCCTTCAGAGCCGCGTCGGATAGCGAGGTAAGTTCCGACGACGAAGACTTTAGAATTTTACTTAAAAATTTTTCCAAGTTTTGTAGGGAATTAAAGAAAGAGAAAAAGGAGAAGAAGGAAAGCCCGAGACGTTGCTACCACTGCAACGGGAAAGGGCATCTGCGACCAGAATGCCCTCTTCTCAAAAAGGAGAAGAAGAAGGAAAAGGAGAAGAAATCTAAGAAGAAGGCGTTCCAAGCCACTTGGGACGATTCTAGCTCGGAGGAAGAAGAAGAAAAGACCATAGAAGAAGAAACCGCTTGCTTCGGCTTCATGGCCAGAGGAAGCGAAAGCGGAAGCGACAGCGACAATGAGGTAAGTTATGATTTACAAGAAGCTTTTAATGAACTATTTGAGCTTAGTAAATCATTAAAAATAGAAAACAAAAGCATGAAAAAGAATCTTAGTTTTCTTAGATCTGAAAATGATAGGTTAGAAATAAAACTTAAGGACCTAGAAACTTGTCCTAAAAATGATAACCTATTATTAGAAAATCATAACCTCATCAATGAAAATAATAAGTTGATTGAGGAAAATGATAGTCTAAAGTTAGAAATCTATGATTTAAAGACTAAGATGCAAACCATAGAAAAAGAAATTGCATGTCTTAGGGAAAATTCTAACAAATTAATCAACAAAGTTGATAATTTTTATAGCCCTAAGGTTGAGAAAGGATCTCCATCAAGGAGACCTTCTAACAGATCCGAATCCAAGCCCACTTGGATACCGAAAAAAGAATTAGAATCTTGTTTTGTAGGGTTCAGGGATAATTACAACATAAAGGACTGGACCTACAAGCTCAAGTCTGGTCAACTCGAGTTGGGAGAACCAAGGAGTAGACCGAGGAGAACAAGACGACTGACGAGACGGCGAACAAACGACGGACCCGCCGCACGTCGACCGCCAGATTGGAGACCGGCGCCAATGCCCGGGCCTCCAAGCTACGGATGGGAGCCCCATCCGATGTGGCATCCACCACCGCCATTCGGGCCATTTTATTGGCCATGGTAGGTGAGGTAAAATTCTTAACCCTATCTTTTTATCATAAGCATTTAGATAGGGGGAGTTAAAAAATGATGAGCTAATTGTCAATTTTTAAAGGGGGAGATACAAGTTAGCTAAATTTCCTTTAGTAAGGGGGAGAAAAATAATAGCTATCTTGTTGTTATAAAAAGGGGGAGGATATCACCTTTGTTAAAATTCATAGAAGAGCATGTTTTAAGGGGGAGTTATAGGAAATTTAAAATAAATCAAACCTTTTTGATAATGTCAAAAAGGGGGAGGATTTTTATGCATTATTACTTACGGTTTTGTCATCATCAAAAAGGGGGAGATTGTTGGTGCTAGCACACCACGATCATTTGTTTTGATGATAACAAAACATGTGTTATTTAACATTTGCAATTTGAGTCCTAGATTTCAGGTCAATTGCAAATGTGGACGTGTTTAGACGGAGTTCGAGCTCACATCCAGGACGGATTGGAGGAGCTTGACGGAAAATAGAGGAGGTTCGCGTGGAGCGAAAGATTGAAGATGGAAGGAAATGAAGAATAGGATAGATTTCCTTCTTTTGTACTTGTTGTATTTTTCGTTTCTTTTCTTGCTCTTTATTTTCCTTAGATATTTCATGTTAAAGAGTCTCAAAGAACCCTAACAGTAGTCCTAGGAACACCGGCACAACCCTAGGATACTTAGGTTTTCTGTAGAATACTTAGAAAACCAATATAGGGTTCAAACAGCACTTCCAGACGTCTAATTCCCAAATCAGACGTCTGATAAAGTATTTTATGACGTCTGACTGTTGTTTCAGACGTCTGATAACTGTTAGGCTGGACATAGGTAGTTCTGTCTGGTGAAATCAGACGTCCAGACCTTAGACCAGACGTCTTAGGAGACGTCTGATGACTTTGCCAGACGTCCAGTTAGTGGACCGTTGGCTGGCTTAGAAAGCACTCAAGATTATGACCGTTAGAGCCTTATCAGACGTCCATAGGACTTACCAGACGTCTGATAAACGACCGTTTTGCCTCGGCTGACCCAAAATCTCTTCTCAGAGATTTTCTAGCCGTTGCAACGTTTGGAAATCAATTCCCACAGTAAAAGTAGGTTTCCAGACGTCCAATCTTAGTGCCAGACGTCCTGTATGTCGTCTGATGGACTTGCACAAAAACCCTGTTTAGATCTGATTCAAGTCAGGGAGAAACCCGCATAGAATCAGACGTCTGACCTTGGAATCAGACGTCTTAAAGTGGCCTTCCAGACGTCTGATGCCAGAGTTAGACGTCTGATAACCCTGTCAAATGCAATCATTGTCCTGATTTCGGCCTGATTCTCTTGGGCTTTGCACCCAACGGCTATGGAAGCTTTTCCAAGCCTTCCAAAACCTTCCTAAGGCCTCTATAAATAGAGGGGAGCCTTTACACACAAAATACAACATAAGAGACACTTAGAAAGACACAAGACACACTTAGCTAGACATTTTCACACTCTTGTGTCCAAGAAGTTCTTGCTCTCCAAGCTCAAGCTCTACATCTTGAGAGCATCAAACAGTTTGCGCGCCCGCTCTCCCGCTGTTGATAACGAGAGCGACGTAGCGCCATCGCGTGGCACACGCACCGCGTCATCGTCGACGCACTCCTTGCAAAGGGGAGTTTCCTATTTCCTATAGAAGCTAGGTTTAATTTTGTTGGCTCTATAGGACTGTTGTTTTATTTTATCTTTGTATTTTGGTTGGGTATTCGCTTTGCGAATTCCCGTCTCCTTCGTGGGACAAAATCCTTCTCGTGGAGAGAAGGGGTTGAGGAACGCTACCCTCGTACTTGTAGCGTGGTTGTACTGAGGTTGAATCACCCTCGTTCAAAGTGATTCGTTTAGTGGATTTTGATCAACTTGGTTGATCGGAAAATCCTAACTCGAGAGGGTTAGGTGGTGGTTTTCACCCGGTTTGGGTTTCCACCTAAAAATACCTGTGTACATTTTGCGATTGATTTTTGTGAGATTGCTTTATATTTTTATTTCCGCAATTTTATTACGTCACCCCTCCTGGTAGGGAACCTTCAGATGAACGATAACTTGAGGATAACATGATCATTCCTCATCAACCACAAGAGGATCTTGAACCACAATTAGAGGAGGCAGACATTGAGATAGAAAAACCCATAACTCCTACCCTTGTACCTCACACTCACTCTGAACCACCTGCTGCTGCTGATAATCCCATTCTTGAACTCAAACCCCTTCCCGACCATTTAAAATATGTCTTCTTGGGTTCTAATTAGACATTTCCTGTGATTATAAACTCCAGACTCACACCTGATCAGGAATCCCGTCTGATTACTGTTCTCCAGCAACATCGTAGAGCCATTGGTTGGACTCTCGATGACTTACCTGGAATAAGTCCCTCTTATTGCACACACCGTATTTATTCTGAAGAGGGCGCACAACCTTCCCGAGAAATGCAGAGATGCTTGAATCCCATTCTGCAGGAGGTCGTGAAAAAGGAGATCATTAAGTGGTTAGATGCAAGGATCATCTACCCAATCTCCGACAGTCATTGGGTGAACCCAATCCAGGTTGTGCCTAAAAAGGTAGGACTCACCACCATTATGACTAAAACTAGAGTAGTCATACCTACCCATATAGCCAACTCGTGGAGAGTCTGCATAGATTACCGAAGACTTAATTCCTCCACGAAGAAGGATCATTTCCTACTACCATTCATTGATCAGATTCTCGAGAAATTAGCGGGAAATAGATTCTTCTACTTTTTTGACGGGTACTCAAGTGGATATTCATCTTGAGGACCAAGAGAAGACCACATTCACCTGCCCCTTCAGGACATAAGCATTCCGAAGGATGCCTTTCGATCTCTGCAATGTGACGAGTCCATTTTAATGGACTAATATTATGCCTAAGTAACTTTAATTATATCTTTTAGGTTTGTTAATAACTATATTAAGTTATAGAAGGGTTGCATGCATCATGATTTAGGATTACATTTTTTCTATAACTTAATATGTTCTTTTCATTTGTAGGAATAATATTCAGAAAGAACAAGGGTGGGGGGATAAATTTTCCCAACACATTTTTGATAACAGCCGCAACTTTCTTTCCCCCGCCCCCCCCTCACACATTGGGGTAATCTTACGCCACCCTTCCTCAACAAATATGGCCAGAAATAGTTAAGGGATTGGAAAATCCCTTAACTCACACGCAAGAAAGAGAAGTTAAAAGAAGAGGCGGGGAAAGAGAAAGGAGGCATCCAGGAAGAGAAGAAGCGTGCATTGTGGTCCATCTTCCCCCTTACGGGGAAAAACCTCACCAAGCGCCCGCACCCTCTAGCCTCTCCAGCCAGCCGAGGGCGCACACTCGCGTGCCCATCCCTCTGGAAGGCCTTGCAGCAGATGCCCGCATGCCTCTCCCGCACAGCATCTCCCTCCAGCCGCGCCTAAAGGCACTGTGCACCTTCACTGCCATCTGCAGGCACGCCCATCTCCAACCATCGTAGGTGCACACCTGCGTGCCCCACCGCTCGCCAGCGTGCCCCGCCGCTCACTCCCTTCAGCACCTTCTACAGGTGCACCGCATCACCAACCGTAGTGCCATCTGCAAGCACACCGCATCACCAACTGCAAGCACCCACATGCCACCAAGCCTGTAGGCCACCCACTCACAGTGCCTCTCCACACCAGGCGCGCGCCTGCACACCCCACCGCTCACCCGCGCCATCTGCAGGTGCACCTTCCTCCTGCTGCTCCAGATCCCTGCAGAGTGCCATCATACCTCAGCGCACCAAGCCCGTAGGCGCTACCTTCACCCACCTGCAGACCGCACTCTCGCACGCCTGCCTTCGCTCTCCAGTCTCTACTCACCGCCTCACCGCAAGTGCGCGTAGCCAACGCTGCCCTACAACAGCCTTCGTGTTCAACAAGCGGCACTCCGGCCACCTCCGCCGGCCACCTTCGTCGCCGCCGCTGCCACCATCGAAGAGCGCTCGTCCTCGTCGTCCTCCTGAACCTCTCCAAAGCCCTGTCGGTTCTCTCTTTTTCTCGTGAGGAGGAGAGAGCAAGAATGCTCTGTTTTCCCACCAATTAGTATTTACATTCAGTGCCATTGCCACATAATTTGATTTTATTTATTATTATTATATTATGGTAGAATTGCGCTTGAACACTCATAGTTCCTTATAATTGAATGATATTGATATTCACTAGTTTGAAGATTGATTTTTGGGCTTAACTTAAGTACTAATTTTCTCTAGTACACATCACGTGAAAATTGCATAAATTCATCATAAATTTATTGAGGATTTCTGCGAGGGAAAACTGCACATATACCCTTATCTTTTTAAGTTATTACAAATATACTTTCCTTTACATTTTATGTCAGATTTGAATAGGGATTTCACACTATTTGAAATAATATTAAATAATTAAGTATTTATTGCATAATTGCCTCCCTGTGGACACGACCCACTCTTCTGCGGGTGGTTATTTTCATTATTTTGATTTGTTGATTTTTCCACCACTTAAATACTATAACGCAAAGTGAAAAGTCGTCTATCAAAATTGGCGCCGTTGCTGGGGAGGCAATAGATGCAATAGATTTACTTTATTATTTTTTAAATCTTTTGAGTTGTGAAATTATCTAATCATTTCGATTATTGTGTGAGGAATCCACCGAGGCGATGACGTGCAACAGAGCGGCGACAGCAACCACGAGTTAAGCCACACGAGGAAAAGACGAAGGAGACCAAGATCCTATTTCGCAGAGAATTCTCTATCGTTACAATTTAATTCTGTCTTTTCGCACTTGTAGTAATTGGGGCTGAACTTTTGGGGGTTTGTCCCCACATTCTTTAGCTACTAGGGCTTACAATATTTTTGGTGCATGCATGATTATATTTTCTACTTGCTTGCTTTTAAAAACCAATAAGGAAAATATCGAGCTGCCTACTTAGAAGTTGCATGCCCTTAGGTGCACCCATTTAGGGGTGATTGAGCAGCACATTAGATTATATTATGGCATTGCAAGCATATTAGTGCGAAGATTGCTGGAGACAGGTATATCTTTCTAACTTTTGCATCCAGCTTTTGTTCACGCATTTGCATTCAAATTTAAATTCAAGACCACTAAGTTGTTTGAATTTACTAATTCAGTGGTCACATAACTAAAAGCGGAACTAATAATCAGATTCAACCCTGAAAGCAATTCACATTTGATCTGATTCTAAGGGACTTGTTTGCAATTTCAAAAGAAATTACAAAGATTTGCGGTGTGTTGCACACTTTTGACACTGAGCATGCACACTAGGCACCACACTAAGGCTCGATCCCTTAAGGCTATAGGCACCAATCTCTTTATCGGTGCAGACCCTCCTATTGTGCTTTGTGGTGGTGGTGATACTATCTTTTGATCAAGTGTTTTGATACTCCACGGACGGGGACACCCCTTAAAGGAACAAAACGGTAGTTAAGGGGCACCGCATATGCATCGCCTCAAAGGAAAGGTTCACCCTACTTGCATCCCTTTGTTCGTCCTTGGAGTAACTTCTCACTTGATCACCTGGGAGTATCATCCAAGCAAAGTATAGGTCCTAGGGCACTCAAAAGTTGAATTAAGGCACGTAATTGTTGTGAAAAACTTGTTTGGCCATTTATATTAACTAATTCAACATCCACAATAAAGAAGGTTAAGATTTCAAATCCACACCCCTCTTATACCACTTACGTGGGAACGGAGGGATAAGTCTTGATCTTTTGACTTATCCTTGGAGTGGAGGTTTGACTTACTCAATAAAAAAATTCTGAATTGTGTTTTGCATGCTTGGTAGACGCTCTCTTGAGGGTAGTCTAGTGTTTGATCCTAAGCTTGAGAGAATTCTTAGGAGAGCTTACCTAGGAGAAGAAAGAGAAGAAATGGCTGAGTAAGGGGCAAATCAACAAAGGACCCTAAGGGACTATTTTATTCCTACCAACCAACCTGCACAAGAACTAAGACGACCAGCAGGGGATAATTCGTATGAGATCAAGAGCAGTACCATATCTTTATTGCCCTCTTTTTATGGTACTACTAGGGAGGATCCCTACTGGCATTTGGAGAAATTCACCGAGGTCTGTTCCATGGTGAAGCTCTAGGGCTTTACTGATGAAGCCCTGATGAGGACTCTATTTCCTTTCTCCCTAAAGGATAATGCCAAGCACTGGTATCATTCCCTCGATGCAAGGGTAAATGATTGGGCTACCCTTAAAGGAGAATTTTTAAAAAAATATTTTCCTATGAGTAAAACCAACCATTACAGAAGAGAGATTATGGGTTTTACTCAACAGGAAGGGGAGCAATTTCATGAGACTTGGGAGCGCTTTAATGACCTTAGGTTATGCCCCCACCATCAAGTGCCAAGATGGCAGTTGGTCGAAAGGTTCCATAACGGATTATTTGAAAGACATAAGCAAACCATTGATGAAGCTTGTGTAGGAACCTTCATGACCAAAACTGAGGATGAAGCCTGGGTATTATTTGAAACTTTAAGCGACAACTCCATACATCTGTCCTCTGCATATCAAGAAAGAAAACCATCAATCTTGCAAAGGAAGATAGAGGCCCATGAAGCTGGAGCCTCTTAGGATTTGGCATATTGACATGTCGTTGTGCGTGTGTGTTAAGGAGTGTCGTTATAGTCGCACTTGCAACGTCGATTTTAAAATAATTAAACGGAGGTGAGTCCGAGTGTCGGTCTCAGGGAGGTGTGGAAATTGGATTTTTGCTTATCACTTGTTGTCACGGAAAGTGCGGAGTTTTGCTTGCGAAAGATGCGGTTTTGAAAAGCGAGAGAGAGATAGAGGGAGAGAGAAGGTTTAGGGTTAGAAAGCTCTTTGTTTTGATCATGCGACTTGAACAGAAATTAAAATGGCAATTGAATGGAAAATAACTTCATTAAACATGCACTTGTAGTTCATAACTTACAACATTAAATACATGCTTCAACAAAAGTAATAAAAAGCTTAAAAGAGAGAGTGAGAGAGTGCGTGGAGAGCGAAGAGGCAGCCACGGCAGTGGAGGAGGCTCCGTTGGCGGCTCATCGTCTCCGGCAATTAGAAGAGTTCCTAAAGCTAGCTAAGAGAGGGGTGGAGTAGTTGCAAGGGGGAGTGAATGCCTTGAATGGTGGTTGGAGGGGGTTTAAATAGAGTTAAGGGCTTCCTAAAAGAAGAAGGGGCTTTAGCGACATCCAGAGCATCGCTAAAACCACTCCCAAAAACGTCGGTGAAGCACTCCAGCCGCCGGTCAGCAGCCCGCCTCATTTCTTCTCTTCGTGCGATCCGTGGCTGTTGAACGAGAGCCGTCCGATCAAAGATCGGACGGCTGAGAATCCTCCTCTGCTGCGCTGGGATAGCACCTCGGGCGCGCGTGTGCACGCACGTCTCCGCCCGGCGTGCGCGTGCGCGGATGCTCGTGAGCTGCGGTCGCGTCGTGTGGCAGGATCCAGCCGCCTGCTGCTGATCGGGCAGCCCAATTTCTTCGCGCCCATCGCCCATCTTCAATTCCCACTCTGCGCGGCTCGAACCCGCGTCACATGGGTGCGGGCGTGCGTGCTAACTGTTGCGCTACCCCGCACTTTGTCGCGGCGACTGCGGGCGGGCGCGCGGGTCTCGGCCGTTCGATCGAAGATCGACGGCTGAGATTTGATCTCGGCTGTCTAAAGGTGCAATGCGCGGTGGGGCGAGGCTGATATGGCTCAATCTGGGCCGTTGATCTCTAGATCAACGGTCAGAACTTCTTGGGCCCATTGTAGGGGCTCCGAATGTTGGATTTGGCCGATCTTGAGTCCGTTGGACTCCGTTCGTCGTTCTGAATCCATCTTCGTGGTTCGATTGCTCATCTGAGGCCTACTTTGACAATTGCTTACACAAATGGCCATTAATGCAGTTTATAAGCAATCTTGGTACATGATGCATGCATTGCTCCTATTCTACTTATGTTGTGCCTTTTATTCTAAAGATGGGCCATATTAAACATAATTATCACCTCCTTGTGTAGTGTTATCATACCCCCATGCTTACTCCTTGCTGGTCCCTAGCAAGGTTTATTCTAGCTTTTATTTCCTTTCAGAATTTAAGAAGTAATTTCTTAGACACTTCGTTACTTGTCAATAAGAGGAAATATACGAAGATCTTAATCTACAAAGACTAAGCAGTGCTCGGGTGTCTGCCAAAATACGAATCTCCCGAATCCTTGCTTTAATGCATATAACTATACATATGTATATGTATATATATTTTTTTTTATAATTTTTCGGAATTCAGTGTGGGTTGGTAGCTTTTTACAGCTACCCAACCTACCCAAAACTCGGTCAAAACCCTAAGTGCTAAGCATCTTGGTGTGAATGTTGTGATAGACTCACTTAACGATAATTGAGACAGACTTCGAGTTTCTACGCCTCTAGGTGACCGGAAAAGGAAATAAATTTTGCCTGAAGGTGTATTTATTCGATTGGTAGCTTTCTCCTTATGTTTGTTTTAATTGGGGTCAACACAAGGATTTTTCAGTGTATATCTCCCCGGCTTGTACTACTTCCCCGCTTCTTCCTTAGGTGTTTTGGTCTTTTTTGTGCAATTATTGAGCTGGGCTCTGGACAACCGACCAATGGGTTGTTAGCCACGATCACTTGCCAGCCATACTTGTGCGGTGAAGTGTGGTTTATTTCTGTTTCTTCTTCTTCCTTTTTTTTTTTTCGTTGTGGCTTCCTTGATCTCAAATGTACTTAGCGGCAATGAAAAAGAAATGGCCTATGGCTGGGTTCTGGACAACCTGCCAATGGGCTGTTACCCACAACAACTTGCCAGCCATACCACCCTAGAGAGTTCATTAGCTACCCAATTTCTGTCAAAATCTCTGAGAAGTGAGTCTGTGCAAAAATGTGTGCAGATGCTTAGACTCAAAGTTTTTCTGAGTTAGAAGGTGAGTTGATAAGTCATATACTTATTACCTTATTTAGTAGGTGGATTAGAATAGCTTAAGGTTGCAAGGATTCGCCGCTAAATCCATATTTTAACGGACACCAAGGCTGATTAAGCCTGAAGGCCTGAAAAGTCTAAGTGTTTAAGTTCTTTTTGTATTATTTCCCACTATTGACAAGTTTCTAATACCTAAGTTTTCTTCCCAAATTTATTTTTTTTTTAATTTATTTATTCATTCAGACTAATTAATTGAGCTCAGGATTATGCAATTTATCACCCCCCTATGCTTAAGTTGGACAATGTCCTCATTGGCAGATACATGGATGCAAAAGGGTTCAAAAAGATAGTACCTGAGTGACGTAAACTACCAGATCAGTCTGAATCCTCTGGGTTGCCTCCCAGGAAGCGCTGAGTCTAACGCCTCCAGCTGGGCGATGCGCAAACAGGAATGGTTTTGGTCAAGGAGATATGTTCAAAATTAACCAGACCCAAAATCAGAAGTCCATAGATGCGAATAAGGTTGTGGTGGAGTCCCGTTCCTAAGGGACGGGAATTCTACAACAGATGTATCATGCATGCCCGTGTCAGATCCTCTCTTTGTCTGTGGGCATGCAAACAAGTTGATGTGGACGAACGCACCCTAAATATGACATGCCAGACACTAAAGATGTAGGTTTCATATTCAGCTTGTGTCCCAATAAAATTGTAATCCATCGAAAGTGTATCAATTCCAGTGCATTCGGGTTGCGGGATCTTTATTCTGGTAGGGCAGGTAATAAAGTCCAGAGTTTCATAATGAGCCCTACAATCAAGCATGAGGCCTCTCTCCAAAGATGAATCCATCTCTTCCACAACTATGGTTTCATTGCTCATTCCCTCCAAGCCCTTGATCTCAAGAATATTTTCCTCAACCTCCTTTGTATCAGATTCATTGTTTAGGGTTGCATTAGAGGTAGGGTCAATTTCATCCTCTTGATCATATTCTTTCTCTCGGCCCTCCTCCAAATTTGTGATGGGGATTCCACTCGATTCATAATCAATTTCTTTGAAATTGTAACTCCATTCTCCATCTATGATGCTGGTTGCTGCTCCCACCGGATTGCTTCTCTTAGGTCGATTAGATTCAGATTCCAAGGCCTCTCCCCTCACATTCTCAGTTTCCTCCTGATGTTTGTTCTCAATGCTCCCCAAATTGTGTTCTGAGGAATCCTTACTGTCCTTATCCACTGAGCTGTCCAACTCCTGAGGGGTATCAATGGTGGACTGAACCAAATCAGGGTGACTGGGTGTAGTCCAATTGATCATGGTAGGTCCTTACTTTATGAATTCCATGAATGACGTTGTGTGCAACAGCTTTTTCTGGCCTTCTTCCCCCAATTGCTGGAACAAATCCATTGTGGCCTATTGCCCTTTAACCAATTCTTGATTCTGTCTGTGTAGTTCTAACTGGAGGTTATCAAGAATTGACATGGTGTCATTTGGTGTCCTTTGGATTTCCTCCTTGAAATCCAGGTTAAGAGAGTATGGGTGAGGTTGTGGATCAGAATTCATACTAGTGTTTAGGTTCTTAGATGCGTCCTCTATTCTATCATGTTCAGGGTCCAGTTCTTCAAGAGGAACCATTCTCTATTTGGTCCTACTCCAGAATAGTTGAGGTTCTAAGTTTTCCTCCCAGTCAGATTCTTCATCAGGGGACCAAATCAAAGGTTGATGATCCTGGGCTTGCCTAGATTTCTAATCATTTTCTGATTTCCATTTGTCTAGAACTCCTTCTAATCCAAAGGTCAAGTAGGAAAGGTTGTTGAATTCAGATGACCTTTCTTGGTTATTATCCTGAGACGGGTAAGGTTCTTGGTGTTCTCCTAAAGTGTAGGTCCTATCGCAACAGAGCGGGTAGGACCTAAATGAGGAGGCGTCGTGGGGAGAATCGAGATATGGAGCCCCACGATTTAAATCATACCCTTGGGTGGATATGTTGGGTGTATTCTAATAAGAGGCTGGTGCAGTTTGGTCATAATTGGGACAGTTGGGCCAAGAGGGATATTCAAGGTCGTATCCCCAACTTGGTGGTTGGTTAGCCCAAGTAGGCTATGGGTATGGTCTACTTGGGTTAGAATATAAATCCTGTTGGGGGTAGTTTGGGTAAGATGGATAGGCATTGAAATCCATGGTTTGGATGAAATGGAGGGATGCGGGAAGAACATATGAGAGAGAGTTGTGTACTCAACCAAGCAAACAAGCCTAGTCCTTATGGTGTGTTCCTTAGGGGACCTAGAAATCTCCAAAAGTGTGATTAAGCTCGTAAGCACTGGACTGCCCTTCCAAAAGATAATCTGGCCAGGTTGATTACGAGGGGATTACAGGGAAGGTTCTTCCTTTGGCTTGCACCTCCGGTTCCATAGACCCCACAATCACTGTCGTTTGACACTGCCCCACAGCCTAATCACCAGATTCTACCAAGGGAATGCAAGCCAAGTGCCTAGCGAACAAAACCTCACCTTTTGAGACTTAACTCAGTCCTGCCTAGGGCACGTCTACTCAGTTTTAAAGGGCTAGGATAGTGCTTGTGCTTAGTATTATGTGATGAGGCATTGATTGGGGTGGTGCCTCTTAATTTTTCACTTTCAAGGTGTGTGCTTCTAGCAAAACATGGTTTTCAAGCAAGGATTTGTTAAGATGTGGTGTCTTTTAGCGTTTCATCCTTACTTTAGTACTTTTTAGGGTTGACGTGTCTTAATGTTTTCAAACAAGTTTCAGTGGGCACGTCAAGTTCTGCACACAATTTGGTGAAAGTAGATTTCCTTTTTATTCTGTAGAGGCTCTAAAACCCTAGTGTACTCATCCTAATGATCATGCAGCTTCTATTTGATGAGTCAGTTTTAGGGTTGAGTGGTGCGGCCCAGGTCAACTCATGGTGGCTTCGCAAACACCACTCAAGAAAAAGAAAAGAACACTCTAAGAATTCATTCAGAATGTTAGAGTGTACATTTTTTTTGTGGGGTGATGTGTTAAGGATGTGGGTCAAGCAATCATACACCACGCCAATTTTTTTCAGTTTTTACAACTGTTTTTTTTTTTTTTCACACAAGCAAACAATGAGAGAGAGCTTACTCACTATCGGTCCTCGTAGCTCCTACTCCCTTGCTACCATCATGGGATGCGTCGCTTCGCCGTCCATGCGCCGAATTCCTACACCCGTCAAGTAAAAAGGAAAATAGGGCATTAGACGATGTGAAAATGAATGAGGAATGGAGGTGATAAAACAAATCTGTTGCCTCCCCAGCAACGGTGCCAAAAACTTACGTGTCGTTGTGCGTGTGTGTTAAGGAGTGTTGTTATAGTCGTACTTGCAACGTTGGTTTTAAAATAATTAAATGGAGGTGAGTCCGAGTGTCGGTCTCAGGGAGGTGTGGAAATCGGATTTTTGCTTATCACTTGTTGTCACGGAAAGTGTGGAGTTTTGCTTGAGAAAGATGCGGTTTTGAAAAGCGAGAGAGAGATAGAGCGAGAGAGAAGGTTTAGGGTTAGAAAGCTCTTTATTTTGATCATGCGACTTCAACAGAAATTAAAATGGCAATTGAACGGAAAATAACTTCATTAAACATGCACTTGTAGTTCATAACTTACAACATTAAATACATGCTTCAACAAAAGTAATAAAAAGCTTAAAAGAGAGAGAGAGTGTGTGTGTGGAGAGCGATGAGGCAGCCACGGCGGTGGAGGAGGCTCCGTCGGCGGCTCGTCGTCTCTGGCAATTACAAGAGTGCCTAAAGCTAGCTAAGAGAGGGGTGGAGTAGTTGCAAGGGGGAGTGAATGCCTTGAATGGTGGTTGGAAGGGATTTAAATAGAGTTAAGGGCTTCCTAAAAGAAGAAGGGGCTTTAGCGACATCCAGAGTGTCACTAAAACCACTCCCAAAAATGTCGGTGAAGCCCTCGAGCCGCCGGTCAGCCGCCTGCCTCGTTTCTTCTCTTCGCGCGATCCGTGGCTGTTGAACGAGAGCTGAGAATCCTCCTCGGTTGCGCTGGGATCGCGCCTCGGGCATGCGTGTGCGTGTGCGTCTCCACTCGACGTGCGCGTGGGAATGGATGCTCGTGAGCTGCGGTTGCCCCGCGTGGCAGGATCCTGGCCGCTCGCTGCTGATCGGGCGGCCCAATTTCTCCGCACCCGTCGCCCGTCTTCAATTCCCACTCCGCGCGGCTCGAACCCGCATCGCTTGGGTGCGGACGTGCCTGCTAACCGTTGCGCCACGCCCACGCTTTGTCGTGGCGACCGCAGGCGGGTGCGCGGGTCTCAGCCATTCGATCGAAGATCGACGATCGAGATTTGATCTCGGCTGGCTGAAGGCGCAGCACGCTGTGGGGCGAGGCTGACGTGGCACAATCCAGGCCGTTGATCTCCAGATCAACGGTCAGAACTTCTTGGGCCCATTGTAGGAGCTCCGGATGTCGGATTTGGCCGATCTTGAGTCTATTTGACTCCGTTCGTCGTTCTGAATCCATCCATGTGGTCCGATTGCTCATCTGAGGCCTGCTTTGACAAATGCTTACACAAATGGCCATTAATGCAGTTTATAAGCAATCTTGGTACATGATGCATGCAATGCTCCTATTCTACTTATGTTGTGCCTTTTATTCTAAAGATGGGCCATATTCAACATAATTATCACCCCCTTGTGTAGTGTTATCACTTATCAGATTCAACTATTGAATAATAACTTTGATAGGCTTCTAGCAAACCCCGGCATGAACCCGCAAGCAGCCTCTATTTTTCAAGCTTCAAGAGAATGCTCCATTTGCCAAAGCACAATGCACGCCACTCCGGAGTGCCATCAGACAAACCAATTCCCTGAGTTGATTCAGGCCGACTTGAACGCGACCCAAGGTTTCCGCCCCCTCGCAATAACCCTCACTCCAACACTTATAATCCAGGGTGGCGGAACCATCCAAACTTCTCTTGGAAGCAAGCTGATGCTTCTAACTCAGGGAATACAAGACCCTTACCTCCCCAACCCACATACCAACCTTCTTATGAAAACCCTCCTCCGAATAAGCCCTCTGAGATGGATGAACAGAAGGCCATGATGAAAGCAATGCAAGAGCATCAGAATATGGTCATCCAATCTCAGAATAAGATGATTACTAATATGCAATCCCAAATTGGTCATCTTATTGAGGCAGTTAGGCAACGTGATCCAGGGAAGTTGCCTAGCTCTTCTGAGGAGAACCCTAAGGGCAAGGGGGTTGTATTCATGGAGCACGCGCAAGCAGTGATCGTGTTGAGGAGTGGAAAAAGGATTGACAAGCCTGATAACACTCCTACGGTTACATCTCAGAATTCCCCTTCCACACCTGACCCGAGGAAGAGCCACACCACTCTCCCTCGCAAAAAATCACCCACAATGAGGATGTCGTCCTTCCACCACCCCTTTCCCACCATGACGACCCCTCTACCCAGAAGCCGAGGGTGCCCTATCCAGAGTGCCTATCTGCTCCTGGGGAATCTTTTGTTGGCTCGTCTGGAGCCAAGGATAGGACAGAAGAGATTATGGATACTTTTAGGCAAGTCTAGGTTAACTTGCCTCTATTGGAAGCGATTAAACAAATTTTTCCCTATGCCAAGTTTCTGAAGGACCTGTGCACCCAGAAGCACCGATCTAGGAAATAGGTCCAAACCAAGGTCATCCTGCCTGACCATGTTAGCTCAGTTCTTCATCATGGAACACCCCCCAAAATGAAAGACCCAGGGGCCCCGTATATTTCAGCGGTTATAGGTAACCAACACATTGACGAGGCTCTGCTCGATCTGGGTGCGGGGGTAAACATTCTACCGAGCTCTGTCTATGACCTTTTGGGAGGAGGAAAGCTGAAGCCTAGTCCAGTAATCCTCCAACTTGCTGAGAGATCACTTAAGACACCACGGGGATTGTTGGAAGATGTCCTTGTGAGAGTGGAGATTTCTTCTTCCCCGTTGACTTTCTGGTACTTGATACTGACCCATCTAATAAGCCCACAAAGCCGTCCATTATTCTGGGATGCCCCTTTTTGGCCACAGCTAATGCCTCTATAAATTGTAGATCCGGGACACTTAAAATGGGCTTTGGGAACAAGAAGATCCAGTTGAATGTTTTTGATACTTACAAGCAACCCGGATTTGAAGATTATTCTCAGATCGAGGACGTTGATGAAATAATTGAAGAGACTACTCCAACACTCTTATGTAGAGATCCCCTTTAGAAGGTCATATCTCAGGACCATCCCTCGATTATTAAAGAAATTGAAAGGAAAATGCTCAAACTAGAAGAGCTGCTGGGGGTACACACTGAGTCTCTGTCCCCACCCTAGACTGTGAAGGTAGAACTGCTGTCTGAGGTGGGGACATCTCAACTAAAACCCTCAATCCAAACGGCTCCTGAATTGGAGTTGAAACCCCTCCCGAGCACATTGAAATATGCTTTCCTTGGCCCTAATAACATGCTCCCCATTATTATCTCGTCTGCATTATCTGAATTGCGGGAGGGAGCTCTGCTTGAGTGTTTACAAAGGCACAACGAAGCAATTGCCTAGACAATTGCTGATATTAAGGGTGTTGATCCCTCTCTTTGCATGCATCATATATACATGAACGAGTCCGTGAATCCTTTCTGAGACATGCAGAGAAGGCTCAATCCAAATATGCGGGAGGTTGTTAAAAAGGAGATTCTAAAATGGCTGGATGCAGGGATTATCTATCCCATTTCAGATAGTAAATGGGTTAGTTCGATTCATGTAGTTCCGAAAAAGGCAGGAATCATTGTGGAAGAGAATGACCAAGGAGAACTGGTGACCACTAGACCCTCAACTGGTTGGAGGGTCTGCATTGATTACCGCCGTTTAAACACGGCTACCTAGAAAGACCATTTCCCCTTACCATTTATCGATCAAATTTTGGAATGATTGGCAGGGAACAAGTACTTTTGTTTTCTTGATGGGTACTCTGGGTACAATCAGATAGCCGTTTTTCCTAATGATCAGGAGCGTATCGCCTTCACAAGTCCTTATGGCACTTTTGCGTTCTGCCGAATGCCATTCGGGTTATGTAACGCTCCTGCCACTTTCCAACGTTGTATGATGGCTATCTTTTCTGATATGATCGACGAGTTCCTTGAAATTTTCATGGATGACTTCTCCATTTATGGCTCATCATTTGACCTATGCCTTTCGCACCTTCATAAAGTCTTAACCCATTGCGAAGAGGCAAAGCTAGTGCTTAGCTGGGAGAAAAGCCACTTTATGGTCCAGCAGGGCATTGTGCTAGGGCATATAGTTTCCGAGAGAGGATTAGAGGTGGACACCACAAAAATCAATTCCATCTCTAAGTAATGAGAACCTCATCATGAGCCATAACTAGCTCATTTTGACCTAATACAAAGGATAAAAGCTCCTACATAACTCAAGGAAAGGCTTAACTCAGAGAATTCTGAGTTTAAGGAGAAAACGAGTCATAAGGGGTAAAAATGCAATTTTACCAGTATAATCTGCATACAGGGTAATTCAGGGTCCAAACATAGGTCAAAGCAACCTAATAGGAATAAAAGTAGGATGAGATGATCTGACAAGGGCTACAGCAATTCCAAGGAACTAAATGATAATGTGTAACCTTAAAACAAACCCACTTCAATTCACGAGGTTCGAGGCAAAGTAAAAATAGAATAAACCCTCTAAAATTCATATAAAAATAATCTCTAGGGTTTAGAACTTTCAATTTGGCCTTCAGAACCCATTTTGACCTACATTGAGAACCATGCCCAATTAATAACTTAATTCAGGTTTTTGCGTAAATTGACCGGTCAAACAAGGCTTAATCTAGAAATAAAATTCACCATCAAATTCCTTAGGTCCTAATTAGTCATTTATAAAAACTTGAGCCTAAGAAGAAACCTTCTTGACCAACTTTGCACTTTGGTCCTCATATATTTACTTTTTGGCCCTCAACTTTTGAACCCTCACATTTCTTCCCCTAACTCTCCTTCGTTCTTTGCATTCAGGTCCCTCCTGCCAAAACCTGACCAGCACCATGCTCCGGCGACCTTGCGCGGAGCATGGCGCCGCGCAGGGTAAGGGGGAGGGTCTGGCAAGTAAACCGAGGGTGCCCTGCGTCGTCAGCCGTCGCAGGGACACCCCCCTGGTCGCTGCAACCCACCATACCGGCCGTGCGAACGCACGGACGGTATGGGTCTCCATCTCCGGCGTCCTCCGGCGAGGGAGACACGTCGTCTCCCTCCGCCCTCCTCTCTGATTCTACCCTATAAATACCCCCCGTCGCCCCACCGTTCGAGGGAGCTCGGATCTGACGGAGAAAACCCCCAACTTTCCTCTCCTCTCACTCCGGCAGACGCCCACCAGCTCCGACGGTTCTTCCTCCTCCTCCTCTTCGCTCTGCCGCAATACCAGCAGCAGAGACTTCTCTCCCTCGCTCTTCCCGCGCCACGCCGCACCCAGCTGGCGCCTCTCCGGCCCTCTGCTCGCCGCCGCCCCTTCCCCCGGGCATCTTCTTCTCCGGCGACAGTCGATACGACTGTCGCCCGCTCCGGCCCCTCCTCATCCTGCTAGGTAGGTAGAACTCCTCCTCTTCCTCCCCTCTTCCTTTTCCTCACTTTAAACATTTACTGTCGCCCTCGATTCCGACCAATCACCCTCACCTTCTCCGCCTCCGGCCATCCTCCGGCGAGCCGCTCCCATCACTCCAGCATCCCACACGGCTCGCCGACCTGCACATAATCTCCGCCTCCTCACCCTGATCCATTTCCGCCCTTCCACTTCCCCCAAATCACCCTCTGCAACTCCACCGAGCAAACCCATCTCCTGACCCACAGTCCGACCTAGGGCAGCCCTTAGGCTCCGCCCCGCCGCCTGCACACCCCCCGACCACCTTCGCCGTGCCACAGCGAAGGTCCTCCGCGTTCTGATTGGGCCGAGAGGCCGTTTTTCTGTGGGCAGGTGCCTACGCTCGTCGCCGCCATTGTTGAAGCGAAGCAGCTTCTTCACCTGCTGCCCCAGGTGCGCTGCGCCCAGGTCACCCTCCCAGGCTGTGCAGGGGCATTTCGGCAAAGCGTTAGACTGCAGTTGAGGTGAAGCTCTCGCACGAAGCCCCCGCGCTTCGCCTCGACTGCCGCTGCTTCCTCCGCGCAGGCACCCAAATTGGGGTGGGACATTTAGTCCCACCTCGTAACCTTTCAGAGGAGAGCGCCCGCATAAAGGCAAAAAGTGCCTTATGCTCGTTGCCTCCTGAGCACGGGGTGAGGTCCCTCTCACTCACTCGCTCGCTCGACCTGGTCTCGTCCGTGCTCACACCTCGCGGACCTGGCCCGACCCGACTTAGACTGACCTACACTCCTCGCCCACCACGCACGCCGGTGGGCTTGGACCCGAGCGCGACCCGTACCCGGCAACCCGGCAGCTCTGGGAGAGCTATCCTAAGAGCGGTTTCTGTGAGAGAGAGACGCGGGGGAGGGTAGAGATAGGTTTTGCCCCTCTGATCAAGCTGTGTAAGTGTGCAGGCACAGGTGAAGAAGAACCGTGGAAGAAGACGAAGGCCGAGGGAAGGAGGATCACCGAGCGGCACTGTAGCAGCGGCGGTTTAAGTCGTCTGATTGGAAAATCAGATGACGTCCTGAAGGCAAAGAAGGAGAAGGAAGGCGAGGCAGAGGAGAACACAGAGAGGCCAAGGGAAGAACTGAAAGAAGAAGAAGAGCACGAGAAGATCTGAAGAAAGGAAAAGAAGAAAGAAAGGAAAAGAAGAAGAACAGGACCGCTCTGCAGAAGAAAAAGGAAGAGCAGAAACAGCTGAAAGAAGAAGAAGAACATCACCACTGCAGATAAAGAAGAAGAACAAAGGAAGAGAACAGAAGATCTGAGAAGGAAGAAGAGGAGAAGCAAAGAGAAAAGAAGAAAAGACAACAAATTCTCTCTCTCTTTCTTTATTTTTGTAAAAGAAACTTGTACCCCTAGAATACAACTTACTCCCTGAGTTCAACCTCGGGAACTCTTTCATTTTCCGAGTAACAAATTGTATTAAACTGGTAATCACCTCTCTCTATACTATACTACGACGATATAATAAAACTATAGAGGAAGGTCCTACACCAGTTTTTGGCGCCGTTGCCGGGGAGCAACGGCTATTCTAGAGGTAAACATTCCTGTTTCTTTTTAATTTCTGATAATCTCCTCTCTTTTGTGCAGCTACAGGAAATCAAGAAAACAAGCAACCGCACGACAACCACTCCAAGGACAGGTATTTTTTTTTTTTTTTTTTCCTCTCGTTATTAACCCCTAAACTCTAAAGAGGAAGAAAAGAAAAGAACCAGCAATATAGGGCTAACCTGTCTTCCATACTTAGTAACCATAAAAAGTTGCATGTTTTCAACTCATTATTCCTGCACACTATTAAGGGTATTTAGGGGCTAACACATTCTTGCTTGAGCCCTAATTACCCAACAAAGAGATAACTGGACCAAGTAGAGCCAACCTAGGATCCAACACTAGGGATTTAGAGACACACTCCTTAAGCAAGAATTGAGAAAACCAAATGAAGTGTGCCCAAGCCCTTGTCTGAAAATACCTATCCAAAGAAAACCTAAAACAATTGGCTCTCTAAACACTTGAACCCTAAAAGACAAGACCTAAAAGCTCTCAAAGGAAACAAGAGGTGAAGTTGACCCCTTGGGTCAACCAACCTTAAATTAGGTCACTCTTTGCACTTAAAAGATTAAAGTTCAAGTGAAACCTTAAGCACCCTGATCTTAAAGTAAAAATTGGTAGACTTAAGAGGTCAAGATCCCCATTCTGGTCTACCTGGAACCGCAGTGACAAGAGAGGTCGGGTGGGGGAAACCCTGTAACCCGTGGGGACGCTCTACCGTGTAGGGGTCTTCGCGGGACTCTCCCTCTCTGGCTGCCCAGGTAATTCTCAGGTGGACGATCTTTCTGATCAAGGGGTCCATCTGCCCCGCACCTCTATAGTCACCCAACACATTTTTGGGTGTCTTGATTGGGTCCAGCACCTTCTAAACTTACCTCTTCCAACAGTGCATGTACGGAAGGAGGTCCTTAAGACCACCCTTAAGACCTCCTTTAGAAATTCGCTCTCGTCAAGGCCAAGCCTCGACGCCCGTGTTTGTGCAGCAACACCCTCACATTATTCTCTCTTCTGATTCAGAACCAAGTTCTTCTTCTTCCCCCATCATGGCTCAGCCAGTTGAGGAAGAAAATAATCTGGAGCACCAGCTCCAGCGACTCAATGACCTCTTCCAAAACTTCGTGCACCCACCACAGCGTCCTATGATGCGGGACCACTACAATCCTGCTGCGGTGGCCATTGAGCCTCGAGTCAGAATCCCAACTGGAGGACCTGATTCCGAATTAAATCCCAACATGATTCATGCTATACCTAAATTCCATGGGCTTAATTCTGAAGATCCCTTCCAGCACATCAAACAGCTAAAGCATCTGGCCCACACTTTTGGATCAGATGCGCAAAATCGGGATATTCTTCTCATGAAGATGTTCACCTTTTCTCTTATGGACAAGGCCGCCCATTGGTATCAAACTCAGACCCAGCCGATCAACACTTGGGAAGAACTTCAATCCGAGTTTTTGAAAAAGTTTTTTCCCGTTGGTCGGACCAACGCCTTGCGCCATCAGATTACACACTTCACTCAACAATCAGGAGAACCTCTCCATGAGGCATGGGATCGTTTTCAGGATCTCATGAGAAAGTGCCCCCATCACGGAGTTCCTAAATGGGAACAAGTCCAATCTTTTTACCAGGGACTCCGTGAGGACATCCGCCTTTTCGTCAATGCAACTTGCGGAGGAAACATCATGGGTCAACATGAAGACACCGTATGGGAGATTCTCGAAAACATGTGCGAGAACTCCATCAACAATGACTCCATGGGATTATTCGACAGGACGAATACCCGTGCAGCGACGAATCCTAAGGGAGCACATGAGACGCAGGGCCTGTCCGCATCAGTCGACCTGGAATTAATGGCCAGTCGATTGGACAAGGTTTCAATCATTGAGAAGAAGGTGGATGAGCTGACTCAACACTTGCAGCGAGCCACCTCTGCGCGTAACTCCTTTGCACAGCCTCCTTCCACACAGGAGACTGTGCAAAACATCCTCCACCGATCTTCCCCTAGGATGGATCCATATCCATCCCCATCTGATTCTCGGATCGGAGGATCATCCGATCCTTTCTACACCAGCCCGGGGAACTCCATTCCCCCTTTCCCTGATTCTCAAGAGGTTCCTCAGACCTGCGAGGACCTCAACGCCATCCAGAATGACCCATTCTCCAACACTTACAACCCTGGATGGCGAAACCATCCCAATTTTCAGTGGGCGGGAAATTCCCAAACCCAAAGACCACCTTTTCAGTCCCGCCCACAGCCCTCTCGTCATTACCAGCCGCCTCAGCCTCGGCCCAACCCTACTTATCCATTAGGGCCAAATCAGGATCAAATGTCCCTAATCCTTCAGACTCTGGCTGACATTCAAAGAACGAATGCGGCTATTGAAAAACAGCACAAGGACGAACTTACAGAGGTTAAAACTCAACTGGCCCAGTTGGCAAATTCTCGCCAGCCAGGCACACTCCCTTCCCAACCTCTTCCTAACCCGAATAACGTGCCAACCCAGAAGCGCGTTATGAATCCAAATTTAGGCCACGCACAATGGATTTATCAGGCCCCTACTGCTCCATCTCCAGACGAGATGGAAGCTTCAACTTCTTATGCGGGATTTCAGCAGCAGCCACCCCTCTTACCAAACCCAAACCAAAATCAGGTCGGATTAAATTCTATAACAACACGTAGTGGTAAAACAACTCAAGACCCGCATTATCCAAACCACTCCAAGCCTGATAACCATGACCCTAGGATAGTTATCCAAGATACCACTGTCC
Source organism: Thalassia testudinum (assembly GCA_037157565.1). Taxonomy (NCBI): domain Eukaryota; kingdom Viridiplantae; phylum Streptophyta; class Magnoliopsida; order Alismatales; family Hydrocharitaceae; genus Thalassia; species Thalassia testudinum. The sequence goes on from JAZHRO010000031.1 coordinate 201,493,952, forward strand.
CGGATCCACAACCTGGACCTATCCTAGAAGAACCAACCAAGATCCCGTTTCCCGAGGCCTTGACCAAGGGAAAGAAGACCACCAAACCCGTGGCCCCTGAGGAGGACCTGGTCAAGCTCTTCGAGCAGGTCCACATAAACATCCCCTTGATGGATGCAATCCGCCACGTACCAGCTTACGCACGATTTCTAAAGAATATATGTACACCCCAGCGTAAGCCGCGAACCAAGGGAGGGAGCCCAATTGTTCTGTCAGAGCAAGCCAGCTCTGTAATCCTCAGTAGACTCCCACCCAAGTCAAAAGATCCTGGTACTCCCTTGATTTCCTGCAAGATAGGTGGTACCCAATTTGATAGAGCATTGTTAGACTTGGGTGCATCCATAAACCTGATACCCACATCCTTACTTGACCATCTAGAAGAATCTGAGCTAAAACCAACCGAGGTGACATTACAATTAGCAGATAGATCTATAAAGTCACCAAAAGGGATTCTCGAGGATGTTATCGTAAGAGTGCGGGATTTCTATTTCCCAGTGGACTTTATAGTCTTAGATATGGACGCACCTGAGAACCCTAGGGATACACCAATCATTCTAGGGAGACCTTTCTTGGCTACTGCTAGAGCCAACATCAGTTGTGAGGAGGGCCAAATAGAGCTTAAGTTTGGAGATCAAACACTGAAAATTGATATATTTAAGGCCCAACAAGGAATTAATTGCGGTGTCATCGAACAAATTTGTGACATCAGGACTTTGGTTGATGAATCACACTTCCAGAATGACTCGATTATGCCTCATCAACCACAGAAGGATCTTGACCCGCAAACAGAGGAGTCGAATCCAGATATGAACAACCCAGTAACTCCCACCCTTGAACCTCACATCTATACTGAACCACCCGCTGCTGCTGATAACCCCATCCTCGAACTGAAACCCCTTCCTGCTCACTTGAAATACATCTTTTTGGGTTCTAATCAGACCCTTCCTGTGATTATCAATTCCAACCTCAGTCCTGAACAGGAATCCCGTCTGATTGTTGTCCTCCAGCAACATCGCAGAGCCATCGGGTGGACTCTCGATGATTTGACTGGAATAAGTCCCCCTTATTGTACTCATCATATCTATTCAGAAGAGGGCACACGACCTTCTCGTGAAATGTAGAGACGCTGAAACCCCAATCTGCAGGAGGTCGTGAAAAAGGAGATCATCAAGTGGTTAGATGCCGGAATCATCTACCCGATCTCCGATAGTCGTTGGGTGAGCCCAATTCAGGTCGTGCCCAAGAAGGCAGGACTCACCACTATAACGACTGAGACCGGAGAAATCATTCCTACCCGATTAGCCAACTCGTGGAGAGTCTGTATAGATTATCGCCGACTCAATTCCTCCACAAAGAAGGATCATTTCCCACTGCCTTTCATTGATCAGATTCTCGAGAAACTAGCGGGAAATAGGTTCTTCTGCTTTCTTGACGGGTACTCCGGTTACAACCAGGTGGCAATCCATCCTGAGGACCAAGAAAAGATCATGTTCACCTGCCCCTTCGGAACATATGTTTTCCGAAGGATGCCTTTCGGTCTTTGCAATGCACCCGCTACTTTTCAGCGATGCATGCTTGCCATATTCTCAGATATGGTAGGTGATTATCTGGAAGTCTTCATGGATGACTTTTCAGTTTTCGGAGCATCATTCGACGATTGCCTCCAACACTTGGTCCAGATACTCAGCCGGTGCATCGATGTGAATTTGGTTCTTTCCTGGGAAAAGAGCCATTTCATGGTGCCTGAGGGAATTGTCCTGGGACACTCAATTTCGGAAAAAGGCATCCAAGTGGACCGAGCTAAGGTTGATCTGATTTCTCACCTTCCTATGCCTAGCTCGATCAGGGACATCCGTTCCTTTTTAGGGCATGTCGATTTTTATCGATGATTTATCCCTGATTTTTCAAAAATCGCGCGCCCCCTGACCACTCTTCTCTCCAAGGATGTTCCTTTCGAAATTTCCAAGGAATGCACTCAAGCATTTGAAATCCTGCGTGACCGAGTCACCCAAGCCCCGATCCTACAGTCCCCTGATTGTTCTCAACCCTTTGAGATCATGTGCGATGCATCCGACTTCGCTGTAGGAGCGGTTTTGGGACAGAAAATTGACGGGAAACCTGTGGTCATTTACTACGCCAGCAAAACACTCGATGAGGCTCAGCGTAACTATACGATTACTGAGAAAGAGCTGCTAGCTGTAGTATTTGCCCTAGAAAAATTCAGATCGTACCTTCTGGGTTCCCGTGTCATCATATACTCGGATCACACAGCTGTGAGGCATCTCCTTGCAAAGAAGGACGCGAAACCTCGATTAATCCGATGGATCTTGCTGTTGCAAGAATTTGACCTTGAGATTCGCGACAAAGCGGGAAAGCAAAATGTGGTAGCTGATCACTTGTCCCGTCTTCCTTCTGAAATAATTGACCCTTCCGGACCCATCACTGAGCATTTTCCCGATGAGCACCTGCTGACTATTGGTACTAGCCTTCCATGGTTTGCTAATGTAGTAAATTACTTGGCATCTCATCAGATCCCGTCCGATTGGCCGAAGGCCAAGAAGGACAAATTACGCTCCGATGCCAAGTATTACATTTGGGAAGACCCATACCTCTTCCGCATAGGTGCCGATCAAATCATCCGGAGATGTGTCCCGGAAGAGGAATTCAACAATATCCTCTCTTTCTGCCATGACCAGGCATGCGGTGGCCATTTCGCCGGGCATAAAACCGTATCAAAAGTCCTCCAGTGCGGCTTTTACTGGCCCACACTGTTCAAAGACGCGTACAGTCACTGCAAGGCATGCAGTCGTTGCCAGACTTTGGGCAACATGGGCCATCGCGGCATGATGCCTATGCAACCGATTCTAGTATGCGAAATCTTTGATGTTTGGGGGATTGATTTTATGGGCCCCTTTCCTGTTTCGGATGGTTTTGAATACATTCTGTTGGCTGTGGACTACGTGTCCAAATGGATCGAAGCCATACCGACCCGAACCTGTGATCACAAAATCGTTCTCAAATTCATTCATCAAAACATTTTCTCAAGGTTCGGGATTCCTCGTGCAATAATCTCTGATGGGGGGACCCATTTCACAAATGCTCAGTTTAGGTCACTGATGACCAAATACGGGGTGTCTCACCGAATCTCTACTCCTTACCACCCCCAAACTAATGGTCTAGCTGAGCTGTCTAATCGGGAGATCAAGAAAATCCTGCAAGTCACTGTTCGACCCGACAGGAAGGACTGGTCGTCCCGACTTCCGGAAGCATTGTGGGCCTATAGGACCGCCCACAAGACCCAATTGGGCATGTCTCCCTTTAGACTGGTGTACGGAAAGGCATGTCACCTTCCCGTCGAACTAGAGCATAAAGCCTATTGGGCAGTACGGAACTGTAATCTAGATCTTTCCAAGGCTGGAACCCACAGAAAACTCCAAATCAGCGAGATCGATGAATTACGCCTAGACGCGTACAAGAACTCGCGAATCTACAAGGAGCGGGTTAAAGCCTTCCACGACAAACACATCTCGAGAAAGATCTTTCATCCTGGTCAAAAGGTCCTACTCTTTGATGCCCGACTAAAACTCTTCCCAGGAAAACTGAGATCCAAGTGGGTCGGACCATATTTGGTCCGACAGGTTTTTGGAAATGGAGCAATCGAAATCAGTCCACTCAGCCATGATTCTGAACCTTTCATCATGAACGGTCAGAGACTCAAGCCGTTCATTGATGTAACTTCTACTGATTTGGCTGAAGCATCTTATATCCTCCATTCCCCTTGAGCTTATTGCGCCCAGCCGATGGCGTAAAACTCAGCGCTTAACGGGAGGCAACCCGTCATTTTCCTAAAAATCCAAAACCTTTTCTGACACCTTTTTGCACTTAAGGTTCACCCTTGTAGACAGCCGACCCCACCTCAGATGCTTGCATCTGGGATTAGAAATTGTCCGCAAAAATTCAACCCGACCCATTCACTCATCCAAATTTCTGTCTTAAGGAATGAACTAAGTTAAATAAAAACCCCCTAGGTTACAATGAGGACATTGCAAATCTTAGGCATGGGGGGGGTATGAAAGTGCAAAACTTGTAAGAAAAGGTTTCAAACAAAAAATTCACATATGCCAAAAACACCATAAAAATTAAAAATTTTTTCGAAAAAGAATAAAAGGAGAAGGAAATTTCCTGAAGGAGAAGGAGAAAAGAAACAAAATGAAAAAGGAGCACAAAATTATGAGAAAAGGTGATAGTCATTAGTAAGGAACTAAGGAATTAACCTAAGTTCTAGACCTCATTCAAGAAAATAACTGAAAAGTGCATAATGATATTAGTAAGAACGCAAACCTTAGGCATTCTTGAATAGACTCTTAGTACCCATTAAGATCTAGACATTCCTCAAGAGGTTGAGGAAAATGAAAAGCTGAAGTATTAGGTCTAAGGCTTAGGGAGTATTTGGCCTCGTTAACTAATTTTTGGTTTACGGGACTCAGTAACCTAAGCACCCTAACCTCACACACAGCCTGGCTCAGTAAGCGTACAAATCAAAATCACGCAGAAGCGTCGCAAAATTCTGAAAAGAACACCTAGAATAGGAGCGGCCGATCAACACAAGTTGATTTAGACGAGTTCCCAGCGTGGAGAGGCGGGAAATCCCCTCGAAGATGCGTAACAAAATATCATCTCCTCGGTGCTTGTCTCTTAGGATATTCACATATCCTATTGGGGGCATGTAAGCACTCTGCTGGTTCAGATTCCATGGATGGCATTATCTCGAAGTGTCAATTGCCAGGGTCTGGATTCGGCCACGGAACACCATGGATGGGATTATCTCTAAATCTCAATAGCCAGGGTTCCGGGGGTTGCCATGGGCGGTGCTATCTCGAAGCATCGATCGCCAGGAACCCTTGAGGATTGATGATGGGAGCAAGGAATCTGATACAGACCGTGTTGAAAAGCCAATCCTAGGCTAGAACTAAAAAGAAAAAGAGAGAGAAAACTCTCCAAACAGAAAAACTTTCTATCTCTCTCTTATAAAACGCACTGCGAACTGAGCCAGGGCCAAAATCATTTCAAGCACGGGTGCTTTAACCACAAAGTCCAATAAACCTTAGGTTAGTTCTTGTGGGCCTTAAAAACCTTTGCTAAAGACTGAGGCTAAAGCTAGACAGATTTGGATCTTGATTGGTACTAGAGTACCTTTTAGGCCTATGGTCAGCATTCTAACCTAATCTAAGCTCAAATGAAAAAGCACTTATCTAAAGCTATTAAGAACTTCATGGTCTAGAAAAAGGGTTGAAACCTTAAGTTTTTGCTAAGGGACTAGCAAAAGCTAGGCATGAGGGTATGATGAGAACCTCATCATGAGCCATAACTAGCTCATTTTGACCTAATACAAAGGATAAAAGCTCCTACATAACTCAAGGAAAGGCTTAACTCAGAGAATTCTGAGTTTAAGAAGAAAACAGAAACTAAGGGGTAAACATGCAATTTCACCAATTCAATCTAAAAATAGGGTAACTCAGGGTCCAAACATAGGTCAAAGCAACCTAATAAGAATAAAAGTAGGATGAGATGATCTGACAAGGGCTACAGCAATTCCAAGGAACTAAATGATAATCTGTAAGCTTAAAATAAACCCACTTCAATTCATGAGGTTCGAGGCAAAGTAAAAATAGAATAAACCCTCTAAAATTCATATAAAAATAATCTCTAGGGTTTAGAACTTTCAATTTGGCCTTCAGAACCCATTTTGACCTACATTGAGAACCATGCCCAATTAATAACTTAATTTGGGTTTTTGCGTAAATTGACCGGTCAACCAAGGCTTCATCTAGAAATAAAATTCACCATCAAATTCCTTAGGTCCTAATTAGTCATTTATAAAAACTTGAGCCTAAGAGGAAACCTTCTTGACCAACTTTGCACTTTGGTCCTCATATATTTACTTTTTGGCCCTCAACTTTTGAACCCTCACATTTCTGCCCCTAACTCTCCTTCGTTCTTTGCATTCAGGTCCCTCCTGCCAAAACCTGACCAGCACCATGCTCCGGCGACCTTGCGCGGAGCATGGCGCAGCGCAGGGTAAGGGGGAGGGTCTGGCAAGTAAACTGGGGGTGCCCTGCGTCGTCAGCCGTCGCAGGGACACCCCCCTGGTCACTGCAACCCACCATACCGGCCGTGCGAACGCACGGATGGTATGGGTCTCCATCTCCGGCGTCCTCCGGCGAGGGAGACACGTCCTCTCCCTCCGCCCTCCTCTCTGATTCTACCCTATAAATACCCCCCGTCGCCCCACCGTTCGAGGGAGCTCGGATCTGACGGAGAAAACCCCCAACTTTCCTCTCCTCTCACTCCGGCAGACGCCCACCAGCTCCGGCGGTTCTTCCTCCTCCTCCTCTTCGCTCTGCCGCAATACCAGCAGCAGAGACTTCTCTCCCTCGCTCTTCCCGCGCCACGCCGCACCCAGCTGGCGCCTCTCCGGCCCTCTGCTCGCCGCCGCCCCTTCCCCCGGGCATCTTCTTCTCCGGCGACAGTCGATACGACTGTCGCCCGCTCCGGCCCCTCCTCATCCTGCTAGGTAGGTAGAACTCCTCCTCTTCCTCCCCTCTTCCTTTTCCTCACTTTAAACATTTACTGTCGCCCTCGATTCCGACCAATCACCCTCACCTTCTCCGCCTCCGGCCATCCTCCGGCGAGCCGCTCCCATCACTCCAGCATCCCACACGGCTCTCCGACCTGCACATAATCTCCGCCTCCTCACCCTGATTCATTTCTGCCCTTCCACTTCCCACAAATCACCCTCTGCAACTCCACCGAACAAACCCATCTCCCGACCCACAGTCTGACCTAGGGTAGCCCTTAGGCTCCGCCCCGCCGCCTGCACACCCCCCGACCACCTTCGCCGTGCCACGGCGAAGGTCCTCCGCGTTTCTGATTGGGCCGAGAGGCCGCTTTTCTGTGGGCAGGTACCTGCTCTCGTCGCCGCCATTGTTGAAGCGAAGCAGCTTCTTCACCTGCTGCCCCAGGTGCACCGCGCCCAGGTCACCCTCCCAGGCTGTGCGGGGGCATTTCGGCAAAGCATTAGACTGCAGTTGAGGCGAAGCTCTCGCGCGAAGCCCCCGCGCTTCGCCTCGACTGCCGCTGCTTCCTCCGCGCAGGCACCCAAATTGGGGTGGGACATTTAGTCCCACCTCGTAACCTTTCAGAGGAGAGCACCCGCATAAAGGCAAAAAGTGCCTTATGCTCGTTGCCTCCTGAGCACGGGGTGAGGTCCCTCTCACTCACTCGCTCGCTCGACCCGGTCTCGTCCGCGCTCACGCCTCGCGGACCTGGCCCGACCTGACTTAGACTGACCTGCACTTGTCACCCACCACGCACGCCGGTGGGCCTGGACCCAGGCGCGACCCGTACCCGGCAACCCGGCAGCTCTGGGAGAGCTATCCTAAGAGCGGTTTCTGTGAGAGAGAGACGCGGGGGAGGCTAGAGATAGGTTTTGCCCCTCTGATCAAGCTGTGTAAGTGTGCAGGCACAGGTGAAGAAGAACCGTGGAAGAAGACGAAGGCTGAGGGAAGGAGGATCACCGAGCGGCACTGTAGCAGCAGCGGTTTAAGTCGTCTGATTGGAAAATCAGACGACGTCCTAAAGGCAAAGAAGGAGAAGGAAGGCGAGGCAGAGGAGAACACAGAGAGGCCAAGGGAAGAACTGAAAGAAGAAGAAGAGCACGAGAAGAAGATCTGAAGAAAGGAAAAGAAGAAAGAAAGGAAAAGAAGAAGAACAGGACCGCTCTGCAGAAGAAAAAGGAAGAGCAGAAACAGCTGAAAGAAGAAGAAGAACATCACCACTGCAGATAAAGAAGAAGAACAAAGGAAGAGAATAGAAGATCTGAGAAGGAAGAAGAGGAGAAGCAAAGAGAAAAGAAGAAAAGACAACAAATTCTCTCTGTCTCTTTCTTTATTTTTGTAAAAGAAACTTGTACCCCTAGAATACAACTTGCTCCCTGAGTTCGACCTCGGGAACTCTTTCATTTTCCGAGTAACAAATTGTATTAAACTGGTAATCACCTCTCTCTATACTATACTACGACGATATAATAAAACTATAGAGGAAGGTCCTACACCACTAAGCTTCCATTGCTCGCCAATGTTCGTCAGGTTAGATCTTTCCTTGGCCATGCTGGATTTTATAGGCACTTCATTAGAGACTTTAGTAAAATCTCTAAGCCACCTTGCGACCTGTTAGCGAAGGATGTCTCCTTCGATTTTGATGATAGATGTGGTGAGGCTTTCCAAGCATTGAAGAAAGCCCTCATTACAGCGTCAATTCTCCAAGCACCAGATTGGACCCTCCTATTTGAGTTTATGTGCGATGCTTTTGATTTTGCTGTGGGAGCGATCTTAGGTCAAAGGGTTGATGGCAAACCTCATGTGCTGCATTATGCCAGCAAGACCCTTATGGATCCTTAGCAAAACTACATGGTCACTAAAAAGGAATTACTTGCTGTAGTATTTGCTTTGGAAAAGTTTCGATCTTATCTTTTGGGATCCAAGGTTGTGGTGTTCACTGATCATTCAGCCCTTAAGCATCTTCTGGCTAAAGAGGACACCAAACCTCACCTAATTCGTTGGATTCTGCTACTCCAAGAATTTGACCTGGAAATTAAAGAGAAGAAAGGAGTTGACAATGTGGTAGCAGACCATTTGTCTGGGATCCCTATTGAGGCATCAAACCCTATTGGCGGTATTCAAGAGACTTTCCCTGATGAGTCTCTAATGGCCGTGGAAGCTAAAACTCCTTGGTTCACTAACATAGTGAACTATCTGGTCACGGGCATCACCCCCAGAACTTGGGACAAGCAGAAGGGAGACAGATTTCTCGCCAACGCTAAATTTTATCATTGGGAGGAACCCGAGCTTTTTAGAATAGGGCCTGACCAACTGTTTCGCCGTTGCGTCCCTGATGAGGAACAAAGAAGTGTTCTAAGTTTCTGCCATGACCTCCACTGTATGGGACTTTTTAGTGGGAAGAAGACTGCTCGTAAGGTTCTTCAGTCTGGTTTTTGGTGGCCCACATTATTCCGAGAAGCACATACATATGTGGGCACATGTCTTCATTGCCAGCAGACGGGAACCATTGGAAAAAGGGATGAGATGCCCCAACAACCTATCCTCCCTGTTGAAATCTTTGATATTTGGGGCATTGACTTCATGGGTCCCTTTCCTGTGCCCTTCGGATATGAATACATCCTTGTGGCTGTTGACTATGTATCAAAATGGATAGAAGCCATCCCCACGTGAACCAATCACCATTCCGTGGTCTTGGGCTTTGTTAAGGCTAATATCATTTCTCGGTATTGGTGCCCAAGGACGATCATAAGTGATGGAGGACCTCACTTTAAGAATGTATACTTCACAAGACTACTCCAAAATTTGGGAGTCAACCACATGATAGCCACACCTTATCATCCCTAAACGAGTGGACAAGTTGAAGTGTCTGATAGGGAGATTAAGCGAATTTTAGAAAAAACTATCAGGCCTGATCGGAAAGATTGGTCTAAGAAACTAAATGAAACTCTTTGGGCCTACAGAACTGCATATAAGACTCCCTTGGGCATGTCTCCTTTCTGTCTTATCTACAGAAAAGCATGCCACCTTCCCATTGAAATCCAACATAAAGCTTATTGGGCTATTAAAAACGTTAACTTAAATCTGGATAAAGTGGGAAAAGCACATATGTTAGAATTAAGTGAGCTTGAGGAGCTTCATAATGAAGCTTATGAAACTTCTCTGGCTTACAAGAAATGTACAAAAGTCTTCCATGACAAGCACATCATTAGAAAGACTTTTGAGCCCAACCAGTGGGTCTGGCTTTTCAATTCTAGACTTAAATTATTTCCTGGAAAGCTCAAGTCCCTTTGGGATGGGCCATACGTTGTCATCAATACCTTCCCTCATGGAGCTGTAGAGATCAGGAACCCTATTTCAGGTGCGAAATTTAAAGTAAATGGCCAGCAACTTAAACCATATATTACTCTTTCAGATGGCTAGGTTTTGGACGCACTAGGCTTGAGGAGCCGTAGCTCCTCCCACTCTCCTCAGGTGATATTCTTCTATGTTTGTATTTTTCCAATGAGGACATTGTCAGTCTTAGGCATGGGGGTGTATAACCTGAGAATGTTTATAGTGTTTATAGCATTTATAAATAGTTGCATACATATTTATATATATTAAAAAAAAAAATTCTTTTCTTAAGCTGATTGGGTTAGTCCCTAGCAAAACACCTTTGTTATTGGATGTTTTTCTTCCGGAATTATTTCTTAAGTTTAGAATCCAGTACATTTATTTCACGTGCACGTAGACTTGGTAATGGATCCTTAAGGAAAACTAATGAGCATTTGTAAGTCTACCGAACCCTTTGACAGTTCATAGAGAGTCAGGCATACTATCTTCTAATAGATCCACCTCATATTTGTGAGAAGAAGAGATTACTGGTGCGCTAAGTCTAGTGCAAGGACTCTTAAGTTCTGGATAATTAGATGATGATACTTCAGAGTTAGGCGTAGTTTTCACTCTCTATTCCTGTGTGCGTACTTTGAGTGAATTCCTGAGAGTCACCAAATATGGCAGATACACAGAGATTGAGTCTTAATAAAGCTATAACTATGGTGGATGGTTACGATCGTCCTTCATAGAGTCTTCAACTGAAGGAGGGTGATAATGTCAAAGGTCAGAAATACACCTGTCCTATCCATTCCTTCCCGGTCGAGAATAGGCACTTCCACCAAATAAGCCACACAACTTCCTCTTAACCATCATCATCCCTGATAATGCCTCATAAATAAAAATCCATATCGTGTTGTGTTGATTGAAAAAGAAACAAAAATAAGAAAAAAAATATATATATATATTGAAAAAGAAGTAGAAAAAAAAAGAAATAGAAAGAAGAAAAAGAAAGAAAATGAAGAAATAGTTATTTTACAAAAAACAAAGTCCAAGTTTCTAATGTAATATTGTTTCTGAGGCAACAAAATACTTTTCGCGTTCCACCAAATATGACCCGTACCTACCTTTTAGTATTTCTGATCGCCCGAATACTGGTTGAGGACTCTAACTTAGTTGTAGAGTTATTAGGACTTTAATTGAAGTATGGATGCCTTGTGAGGCCACCAAATAGTGAGTACAATTTCTAAATCTGGCGAGATTCGTGATCTCAGAAAGAAAGAAAAGAGAGAGTGCCCAGGAACATCAAGAGAGCACAATTGTGTAGTCTCTCTCAAAGTTGACTTGTCTAATAATCTAGAGAGCTAGAGTTTGCAGTACTAGACTATATGTAGCACCAGATGAGTGTGTGCCACCAAATACAAATCCATTCGACTCGATATCTCCTACCTAAGCCAAACGTCGGGGTCAAATTACAGATATCGTCTTGTTGAACTTACGAATTGCTACGCTAACGTGTTAGGTTTTGGAAAACCTATCATTGTATCTTGAAAGCGAAGAACTCGTGTTCAACAAATAAAATTTATACCGAAATTGAAATTCCGGATCGAACATAGGGAGGCAAACATTTGATTTAAAAACTACATGTTTGTTTTTATTTGTCACAAAGTAATTCAATTTAAAACTATCTAATTATTTACAATAAATAGAAGAGAGAGAGAGGGTAAGAGAGAGAGAGAATATTACACACAGAAATCAAAATGAGATGTAGAATAAATAGAGAATTTATCATTAAGGAGATTGTTCATTTCACTATTACAACTAGAAAGCATAAAATAATTTCACTAGAAAATGATAAATTTACTCTAGAAAGCATTAAAAGAATCGAGGGAGAAATGTCCTCGACGAATGCTTGGAGGATGAGCAGAACTACACTAGAAAGCAGTAAATCTATATTAGAAAGCAGTAAAACGAATAGGGAGAGAGATATCCTCCTTGACGGTCGCTTGGAGGAAGAGCTGGACGGGATAACGCCTGGACGAAGGAGGATGAAGCAGGACGAAGGAGGACAAAGCAGAAGAACGGGAATGGAGCAACACGTTGTCGTTGTAGCGGGATCCACTTCCGAAGGGGGACGAAAATTTGGACTTTATCTCGCGAGAAGCATCCCAGGTGTGGGACAAGCTTCTCTTGAGCTTTGGAGAGGTAAAGAAGAAAAGGGGATGAGAATTTCGTATGGAGGGGGTCTCCTTTTATAGTTGCAAGGATTGGGGGCAAATTGTTCATTACACCTTTAAAACGTTAAATGAGGGGCATTTAGTGACGGATAAAACCGTCACTAAAGCCCCAACGTGGGTGTAGTGGGTGCTCCCCACACGCGCCTCCTCAGCTACCTACTCTCAACGCCTGCCACACGTTCATTCATCCACAACCATCCGATCACGAGATCGGATGGCTTAAGATGCGCCTGACCCGCTCGCTGCGTGCCCACCCAGCGCATACGATGCCGCATGACCACCTCACGTGAAATAGCATGTGGCCGCTATTGGAAGATCTGAGCCGCCCGATCACGATCCAACGCACGCCCGCGCTCGCTCTCCCACGCCCTTCTCCCCTTCGCTGCGGCTCGAACCCACAGCTGCAGCTCGCGATAGCGCCTTCGACCGCTGCGCTACGGGGCGCGGATGGTCGAGCAGATGCTTTTAGGCGTGGCTGTCCACAGCCGTTGGATTGAGATCCAACGGCGGAGAGAGAGCGGATGCGGAGGCTTCAGTGATTGCATGCGGCCATTTGGGCGACCGAGATGGTGCCACGTGGTGCCATCTTGGCTGTCCATCTTCTGGATGTTGTAGATAGTGACACGGATGTTGGATTGACTCGATTTTTATGTTGTTAGGCTGCGATCGTCGATCCGAATTCATTCGTGTGGTCGGATTTGTCATTTGAAGTGTGGATTTACACCATCCTGGCCCTTGATCTTCTAGGGTTCCCCGGTCACTATCTGATGCTACGGATGCCTGATTAGGGCGATCTTGGAGTCGTTGAACTCCAATCGTCACCCTGATCACATCCATACGGTTGGATCTTCGATCTGAGGCCTCGATAAAATATTTACCCTGTCCAAGCACATAAAAGGAGATAATTAACCTCCATTTTATTCAAACTACTCTAAATGCAAGATGATGCATGTTATGCAATATTTATAGCATGTAATGCAATCCTATGCTTAAGAACATGCATAAATAAACATCTTAAGTAGTGTAAATGTGTTTACATCGTACCCCCATGCCTATCTTTTTCCAGTCCCTAGCAAAAACTATATGCTATTTATAAAAGAATTAGGTTGGATTATTTGGGCTTGAGTTTATTTTCAATCATTAAGAAATTATCTACTTAGGATCTGAACTTTCAATGACACAACAGTGCCCGAGTATCTGCCAAAATGAAGACCGCCTCAAGCCCTCGCCTTATTCAAAAAATTTTCTTTTTCTCTTTTTCCTCTTTTCTATTTTATTTTTTTTTTGGATTTTTAAATTTTAGGGTTTAAGAGTGGCTTTCTACGGCCATTCAACTCACCCAAGATTTGATGATAACCCTAAGTTTTAAGCACTTATTATGATTGTGATAGACTCATTGATCGGCAATTAAAACGGACTTCGGATTTCTATGCCTCTAGGTGACCTCAAAAAGAATTCTGCCTAAAGGTGTATCTTTACAACCAGTAGCTTTCTCCCTAGTTTTATTTTTTTACGGGATCAACACAAGGGTGAATCCAGTGTATATCTCCCTGGTTTATTCTACTTCTCTGCTTCTTCCTAATTGTTTTGGGAATTTTCAGTGCATTTACTGAGCTGGGTTCTGGACAACCAGTCGATGAGCTGTTACCATCGACAACTTGCCAGCTATACTCGTGCGGCGAAGTGTGGCTTATTTCATTTTTTTTTTCTTTTCTCCTTTTCTTTTTTATTTTTTATTTTTTAAGTAGGTGGCTTCCCTGGTCTAAGATTTACCTAAGGGCAGCAAAAAGAGAAAGGTCCAGTGACTGGGCTCTGGACAACCAACCTATGGGCTGTTACCCACGATAACTTGCCAGCCATATCACCCTAGAAGGTTCATTAGCTACCCAATTTTCGTAAAAATCGTCGAACAATGAGTCAGTGCAAAGAAAGTGTGTAGATACTTAAGACTCAAAATTCCCTCAAATCAGAGGGCGGGTTGATAAGTCGTGTACTTATCACCCCAAACTTATTTATTCCAATTAAAATGGAATTTAGGTTGGTGAGGACTCGAAAAATAAATTCACATTTTAGTGGATACATAGGCTAATTAAGTCCAAAGACCTGAAGGGTCTTTGTATTCAAATCATAATGTAGTATTTCCTAAGATTGAAAATTTTCTTAAACCCAAGTTCTCTTTCCTAATTCCAATTTTTTTTTTTTAATAAAAGAAAATAAAACAAATCTACAGAGCTGACGAATGAATTCGGAGATGAATATCCATCCCCCCATGCCTATCTAATGCAATGTCCTCATTGTATTAAAAAGACATAAAACAAAGTAGAATAGTGTAGAAAGCACCTGAATTGCGTGAATGTTAGGTTTGCTCCGAGATGAAAACTAAAAAGAACTGTATATGTGCTGAGTTTAGTGCCTTCAGCTAGGCACACTATACAAAGAAGAGAAATGAAGAATTCACAAGTGTAGGCCAGAATCAGAATAAACAAATGAATCCTCCAACCTATCAGTAGATGTCCACAGATGTGGACCAGATTGTGGTGCAGACCCATCCCCCATAATCGAGAATATCTGATGTTCTGGATAAAAATACCCAAAACCTAAAATCAGAATGCAAGTGGGGTTGGGCCTGCGATTTATGAGGATGCAACCCAAAACCAAAAAGTCGGGTTATAGAGAATTGAAGCTCAAAAGGATAATCATTGAATGTGTGCTTGGGTTTGACATCCTCAAAACAAATGTCGTAAGGGTGCTGGTTTGTTGGTTTCAGCTTAATAGGTACCCTACGACACAGTCTTCTACTTCCTCCAGAGTTAGCTTTCCAAATCAGAACTTCCCAACTCCTATCCTCCTCAATCACAATGTTAAATTCCGAGACCTCTTGCATGTTAATCACCCCGTCTAAAATCTCCAAGTCTAAATGATGTGGCAGAATCAGAATTGACTTGGGTCTAATTATCTCAGAAATAGAATTATCGATAAGCTCAACGGGGTATAATTGACGATCAGGGCATTGAATTGAATCCTCCAGAAAATGCGATTCTGGATACGCAATGTGTGCCATAACCATTTTATTCAAACTACTCGAAATGCAAGATGATGCATGTTATGCAATATTTATAGCATGTAATGCAATCCTATGCTTAAGAACATGCAAAAATAGACATCTTAAGTAGTGTAAATGTGTTTACATCACGTCTACTTTATCCCCAAGGGAAGTAGTTGCCTATCTCGATAGAAATTTTTGCCTAGGGTTATGTACGAACTCCTAATGCGAGTCAGCTCTTCCACTTGGATTTGTTACAAAGGCTATCAGCACTTCACAATTGTCTGGATTTCTAAAGTTTTGAAATAAGAAAAGAAGAAATCTTCTTATTACTTCTATTATTTTTGCTAGGGACTGGCAAATCTTAGGCATGGGGGTATTTGATGAGTACATTTTAATCGACTAATATTACATCTAAGTAACTTTAATTATATCTTTTAGGTCTTTTAATAACTATATTAAGTTATAGAAGGGTTGCATGCATCATGATTTAGGTTTACATTTTTTCTATAACTTAATATGTTCTTTTTATTTGCAGGAATAATATTCAGAAAGAACAAGGGTGGGGGGATAAATTTTCCCAACACATTTCTGATAACAGCCGCAACTTTCTTCCCCCCCCCCCCCCCCCACATTGGGGTAATCTTCCACCGCCCCTTCCTCAACAAATATGGCCAGAAATAGTTAAGGGATTGGAAAATCCCTTAAATCATGCGTAAAGGAGAGAAGTTAAAAGAAGAGGAGGGGAAAGAGGAAGGAGGCATCCAGGAAGAGAAGAAGCGTGCACTGTGGTCCATCTTCCCCCTTGCGGTGAAAATCCTCACCAAGCGCCCGCACCCTCCAGCCTCTCCAGCCAGCCGAGGGCGCACACCCACACGCCCATCCCTCTGGAAGGCCTTGCAGCAGATGCCCGCGCACCTCTCCCGCATAACATCTCCCTCTAGCCGCGCCTAAAGGCGCTGTGCGCCTTCACCGCCATCTACAGGCACGCTCGTCTCCAGCCACCGCAGGCACACACCCACGCACCCCACCACTCCCTAGCGTGCCCCACCACTCACTCCATTCAGCGCCATCTGCAGGCACACCACATCACCTCCCTTTAGCACCATCTACAGGCGCACTGCATCACCAACCGCAGCGCCATCTACAGGTGCAACGCATCACCAACCACAGGCGCCCGCACGCCACCAAGCCTGTAGGCCACCTCCTACTCACAACGCCTCTCCACGCCAGGCGCGCGCTTGTACGCCCCACCGCTCACCCGCGCCATCTGCAGGCATGCCTTCCTCCTGCCACTCCAGCTCCCTGCAGAGCGCCATCATACCTCAGCGCACCAAGCCCGCAGGCGCTACCTCCGCCCACTTGCAAACCGCACGCCTACACGCCTGCCTTCGCGCTCCAACCTCTGCTCACCGCCTCACTGCAAGCGTGCGCAAGCCAACGCTGCCCTGCCGCAGCCTTCGTGTTCAACAGGTGGCACTCCAGCCACCTCCGTCACCGCCGCTGCCACCATCGGAAAGCCCTCGTCCTCGCTGTCCTCCTGAACCTCTTCAAAGCCCCACCGGTTCTCTCTTTTTCTCGCTAAGAGAGAGCAAGAATGCTTTGTTTTCCCACCAATTAGTATTTACATTCAGTGCCATTGCCACATAATTTGATTTTATTTATTATTATATTGTGGTAGAATTACTCTTGAACACTCATAGTTCCTTATAATTGAATGATATTGATATTCACTAGTTTGAAGATTGATTTTTGGGCTTAACTTAAGTACTAATTTTCTCTAGTACACATCACGTGAAAATTGCATAAATTTGTCATAAATTTATTGAGGATTTCTGTGAGGGAGAACTGCACATATACCCTTATCTTTTTAAGTTATTACAAATCTACTTTCCTTCACATTTTATGTCAGATTTGAATAGGGATTTCGCGCTATCCAAAATAATATTAAATAATTAAGTATTTATTGCATAATTGCCTCCCTGTGGACACGACCCACTCTTCTGCGAGTGGTTATTTTCATTGCTTTTTATTAGTCGATTTTTCCACCAGTTAAATACTATAATGCAAAGTGAAAAGTCGTCTATCACAATGCACCTGCGACTTTTCAGCGGTGCATGCTTGCCATATCTCTGATTTGGTCGGTGATTTTCTGGAGGTCTTCATGGATGACTTCTCAGTTTTCGGGGCATCATTTGATGATTGCCTCCAGCACTTGGTTCATATACTCAGGCATTGCATTGACGTAAATTTGGTTCTTTCCTGGGAAAAGAGCCACTTTATGGTGCCTGAGGGGATCATCCTAGGACATTTAATTTCTGAGAAAGGCATCCAAGTGGATCGAGCCAAGGTTGATCTAATTTCTCGACTTCCTATGCCTAGCTCGATCGGGGACATCCGTTCTTTTCTGGGGCAAGTTGATTTTTACCATCGTTTCATTCCTGATTTCTCAAAAATCACGTGCGCCCTAACTACTCTTCTCTCCAAGGATGTACCCTTTAAAATTTGCAAGGAATGCACTCAGGCTTTTAAGAATCGTCATGACCGAGTCACCCAAGCCCCGATCCTACAGTCCCCTGATTGGTCTCAACCCTTTGAGATCATGTGCGATGCATCTGACTTCACTGTAGGAGCGGTTCTGGGGCAGAAGATTGACAGGAAACCCGTAGTCATCTACTATGCTAGCAAGACACTTAACGAGGCTCAACGTAACTACACGGTTACGGAGAAAGAGCTGCTAGCCATAGTATTTACTTTCAAAAAATTTTGATCTGATCTCCTGGGTTCCCACGTCATCATCTACTCGGATCACACTGCTGTGAGGCATCTCCTTACTAAGAAGGACACGAAGCCTCGATTGATCCGATGGATCTTGCTGTTGCAAGAATTCGACCTCGAGATTCGCGACAAGGCGGGAACACAAAATGTGGTAGCTAACCACTTGTCTCGCCTTCCTTCTGAAATCATCAACCCTTCTGGACCCATCACGGAGCATTTTCATGATGAGAACATTTTGACTATTGGTACTAGGCTTCCATGGTTTGCTGATATAGTAAACTACTTGGCATCACATCAAATTCCGTCTGATTGGCCAAAGGCCAAGAAAGACAAGTTGCACTCTGATGCCAAGTACTACATCTGGGAAGACCTATACCTCTTCCACATAAGTGCTGACCAAATCATCCGGAGATGTATCCTAGAGGGCGAAGTCAATGACATTCTCTCCTTTTGCCATGACCAGGCATGCGGTGGCTTTTTCTCTAGGCACAAAACCGCATCAAAAATCCTCCAGTGTGGCCTTTACTGGCCCACTATCTGCAAGGATGGATACAGTCACTGTAAGGCATGCAGTCATTGTCAAACTTTGGGCAACATGATGCCTTTGCAGTCGATTCTCGTATGCGAGATCTTCGATATTTAGGGGATTGATTTTATGGGTCCCATTCCTATTTCGAATGGCTTCGAGTAAATTTTACTCGCAGTAGACTACGTGTCCAAATGGATCGAAGCCATTCCGACCCAAACTTGTGATCACAAGATCATCACCAAATTCATTCATCATAATATCTTCTCACGGTTTGGGATTCCTCGTGCAATCATCTCTGACAGAGGGACCCATTTCACCAATGCTCAGTTCAGGTCACTGATGACCAAATATGGGGTGTCTCACCGAATCTCTACTCCTTACCACCCCCAAACCAATGGTCTAGCTGAGCTATCAAATCGGGAGATCAAGAAAATCTTGCAGGTTACTGTTCGACCTGACAGGAAGGATTGGTCGTCCCGGCTTCCGGAAGCTTTGTGGACTTATAGGAACTCCCACAAGACCCAACTAGGCAAGTCTCCTTTTAGACTGGTGTATGGGAAGGCATGTCACCTTCCCGTCGAACTGGAACACAAAGCCTATTGTGCAGTACAGAGCTGCAACTTAGATCTTTCTAAGGCTGGAACCCACAAAAAGCTTCAGATAAGCTAGATCGATGAATCATGCCTTGATGCATATGAGAACTCACAAATCTACAAAGAGCAGGTTAATGCCTTCCATGACAAGCACATTTCTAGAAAGATCTTCCACCCTGGTCAGAAGGTCCTACTCTTCGATGCCCGACTAAAAATCTTCCCTGGGAAATTACGATCCATGTGGGTTGGACCGTATCTTGTCCGACAGATTTTTGGAAATGGAGTCGTCGAAATCAGCCCTCTCAACCACGATTCTGAACCTTTCACCGTGAATGGTCAGAGACTCAAACCATTCATTGATGTAACCTCTATAGATTTGGTTGAGTCATCATTTATCTTCCATTCTCCCTGAGCTTATTGCACCCAGCTGATGGCGTAAAACTCAGTGCTTAACGGGAGGTAGCCCGTCATTCTGAAAAACCCGAAACCTTTTCTGACACCTTTTTGCACTTTAGGTTCATCCTTTAGGACAGCTGACTCTACCTCAGGTGCTCGCATCTAAGATTAGAAATCATCCACAATAGTCACCCCGACCCATCCACTCACCAAAATATCTGTCCTAATGCATGAACCAAGCTAAATAAAAAACCCTCCTAATTTACAATGAGGACATTGCAAATCTTAGGCATGGGGGGTTATGAAAGTGCAAAATGAATAAAAACTCATAAGAAAAGGTTTCAACATAAAAAAAGGAAAGGAGGGAAGAATTCTTGTGGAGGAGGAGAAAAAGTGCTGAATGATAAAAGGAGCACAAAATGAAAAAGAAAAGGGATAGTCATTAGTAAGAAATTAAGGAATTAACCTAAGTTCTAGACCACATTCAGGAAAAGAAAATGGAAAGTGCACAACAAGATTAGTAAGAACGCAAACCTTAGGCATTCTTGGATAGACTCTTAGTACCCATTAAGATCTAGATATTCCTGAAGAGGTTGAGGAAATTGAAAAGCTAAAGTATTAGGTGCAAGGCTTAGGGAGTATTCGGCCTTGATAACTGACTTTTGGTTTACGGGACTCAGTAACCTAAGCACCCAAATTCAGACACAGTCTGGTTCAATAAGCATAAGTATCAAAATCACGTAGAAGCGTTTCAAAATGTTCTAAAAAGTCACCTAGATTAGGAGCGGTCGATCAACACAAGTTGATTTGGATGAGTTCCCGCCACGGAGAGGTGGGAAATTCCCCTCGAAGATTCGTAACAACATATCATCTCCTCAGTGCTTGTCTCTTAGGATATTTACATATCCTACTGGGGGCATATGAGCACTCTGCCGGTTCAAATTTCATGGATGGCATTATCACTAAGTGTCAATTTCCAGGGTCTGAATTCGGCCACGGAACACCATGGACGGGATTATCTCGAAATCTTGAAAGCCAGGGTTCTAGGGTTTACCATGGGCGGTGCTATCTCGAAGCATCGACTGGCAGGAACCCTTGAGGATTGATGATGGGGACAAGGAATCCGATACAGATTGTGTTGTGGAGCTAATCCTAACCTAGAATTAAAAAGAAAATAGAGAGAAAACTCTCTAAACATATAAATCTTCTGTCTCTCTCTCTTACAAAATGCACTGCAAACTAAACCAAGGCTAAAATTATCTCAAGCACGGGTGCTTTAACCACGAAGTCCAATAAACCTTAGGTTAGTTCCTGTAGGCCTTAAAAACCTTTGCTAAAGACTGAGGCTAAAGCTAGATAGATCTAGATCTTGGTTGGTACTAGAGTACCTTTTAGGCCTATGATTGGCATTCTGACCTAATCAAGGATACACAAGGAAAAGCACTTATCTAAACTTGATAAGAAATTCATGGTCTAGAACGAGGGTTAAAACCTTAAAATTTTGCTACGGGACTAAAAAAAGCTAGGCATGGGGGTATGATGAAAGCCTCATCATGAACCCTAATTAGCATAATTTGATCTAAATAAGTGTGCAAAAGCTCCTGCAAAACCTAAGGAAAAGTCTAACTCAAAGAATTCCAAATTTAAGAATAAAATAATTCACAAGGGGCAAAATAACAATTTTACCAATGCAGTACACAAAAAGAGTGTCTAAGGATTTTAACACAGGTCAAATAGGCTTAATAAGAAAGAAAGTGGGATAACCTAATCCGAAAAGAGTTATAACAACTTCTAGGAATTAAATGACATTTTGTAACCTTAAAAACAAACCCGCTTCAATTCGTAAAGTTCCTGGCAAGATAAAAGTCAAAAAAAACCTCTAAAATTCATGGAAAAAACATCCTCTAGGGTTTAGAACCTTCAATTTGGCTAGTATAACCTGTCTTGACCTAAATTGAGATACATACCCAATTTTTGACCTAATTTGGGTCTTTGTGCAAATTGACCAATCAAATGTGGTAAAACCTAAAATCAAACCTCACCATTAGCTTCCTTAGGTCAAAATTAGGTTTATACCAAAATTTGGACCTAAGGGAAGGCCATCTTAACCTACTTTACAAATTGGTCCTCTTGAATTACTTTTTGACCCTTATCTTTTTGAACCCTTGCATTTTGCCCCCCATCTTCTATTTCGTTATTTACAAAATGGCCCCTCTGCCACCCCACGCAAGTAGCCATACCTTCGGCGACCTTACGCGGAGGATGGCGCTGCGCAGGATATGGGGGCCGCTCTTAGGATCGAAAGGGGGGTTCCCTGCATCATCCTCTTTTGTAGGAACCCCCTGCCATGGCCTACCATTGCCCAGTCCTCTCGTGCGAACGTGCGAGAGGAATAGGTCTCCATCTCCAGCCAACTCCAGCATGCTCTCCACGATCTATCCTCGAGAATCTCCTCCCACCAGCTGCTATAAAAGGAACGGCAGGGCTCTCCGATCAGGGCAAGCCTGATTTGGTCGAGGAATTCCCCCCAACTTCGTCTCCTCCTCCTACGGTCAAATGCCTGTAGGTTCGGGTGGCCCTTCCTCCTCCTTTCGTCGCTCTGCTGCCATACCTGCACCAGAGTTTACTCCACCTCGTCCTCCCATGCCAGGCCACACCAACTGGCACCATCCAAATCCCCCTCCTCGTCGTAGTTACCCCCATCTGGGCACCTTCACCTCCGACGTCGGCAGGCACGCATCGAGTGCCTCTGTCCCCCCCTTTCGTCAATTAAAGTAGGTGAAACTCTTCCCCATACATTCTCTATTATTTCCCCCTTCTTAGTTTGCTATTTGCTCCCACCAACCACCATTGTCCATCACCACCTTCTCCATCTCTGGCCGCCCTTCGGTGAGGCATTTCCACCGCTCCACGCCTCCAACCGCCTCGCCACCCACCCCTTAAGCACCGCGACACCTCATTGACACTAAATCCGCCCTCCATTCACCACGCCGTACCTCCAAAACACCCCCCGAACACTCCCACTCTCACGCACATAGTGTGCCCTAGGCACACACACTCTGGCCTCCCCACATCGCACCGACCCCCGCACTATCTTCGCCCTGCTCTGGTGAATCTCACCAAGTATTCTGATGGGGCTGCGAGACCATACTAGTGGTTTCAAGTCTCGCACCCTCACCGCCATTGGCGGGAAGCTTGGAGCAAGCTTGCAAGCAGCTCCAGGCCTCTTCAGCTCTAGGTCTGCAGCCCAGGTCACATGGAAGGGTTTCGCGCACGTAGTTAGGACTTCAATAGGGATTGCAAGCCTCTACCACTGCCCCAATTAGATGGACTCTTCCTCCCACAGACACCCGAGAACGAAGGTGGGACTTTAGTCCCACCTCAGAAGTGTGTGGGCGCACACCCACACATAAGAGGAAAAAGTGCCCTAGGATGGTTGCCTCCGATAACACTGGGGTGAGGTCCCTCACCTATCCACCGGGTCTCGTCCGTGGCACTTCCCATGTGGACTTGACCCATGACCCGATTACCCCCACTCCTCAGCACTCCTCACGCACCACACCCACGTCGGTGCATCTGGACCCGGGCACGCGACTCGACCCGATTACCCAGCTCTGGGAGAATGTGCCAAAGAGAGATTCAAAGAGAAAGAGATGCGGGAAAGGGTAGGGGTAGGTTTTGCGCCACGTGTGTGCAGGGAACAGGTGAGGAAAAAGAAGAAGAGGAAGAGCAGGCGGCGAGGACTTAGCCACAGAGCTCCCGCAGTAGAGAAAAAGAAGGTGAAGGAGAAGCTGCAGCAAAGAGAAGAAGAGGAAGAAGCTGAAGAAGAAAAGAAGAGAAGAAGGAGGCACTGTAGCAATAGCGTCGATAAGGCATCTGACTCGAAGAATCAGACATCCGAATTAGGGAAAAGGAAGAAGAGATGAAAAAGAAAAGAAGAAGGAAGAAGAAGGATGGAGCTACTGAAGAAAGAAGAAAATGCTGAAGAAAGAAGAGGCAGTAGCAAAGAAAAGAAAGAAAGAAGAAGAATCGCAGCAAAGAAAAGAAGAAGAAAGAAGAAGGCAGATTGAGGAAGAGAAGAGAGAAGAAGAAGAAGCCAAGAAAAAGAGAACTTTTGCTCACTCACTATCTCTCTTATTATTTTTGTAACAAAATTATGAACCATTATGTTGCTAGAATGACGTGTGCTCCCTGAGTTTGACCTCAGGAAACTTTTAATTTCGAGTAATAAATTGTAAACTGGTGACTGTTTTTTTGTAATTTACTATAATGAATTAATCATTATAACATCGCCAAGAGCAAGAAACGCGTTCCTCCACCAAGAAGGCATGTTACCTCCCGTCGAATTGGAGCACAAAGCCTATTGGGCAGTACGGAGCTGCAATCTAGATCTTTTTAAGGTAGGAACCCACAAAAAGCTTCAAATGAGCGAGACCGATGAATTACTCAACGACACGTATGAGAACTAGCGAATTTACAAAGAGCGGGTTAAGGCCTTTCATGACAAGAACAAATCCAAAAAGATCTTTCACCCTAGTCAAAAAGTCCTACTCTTTGATGCCAAACTCAAGCTATTTCCAAGAAAACTCAGATCAAAATGTATCGGACCTTACCTCGTCTAACGAATCTTTGGAAATGGAGCCATTGAGATCAGTCCACTCAGCCTTGATTCAGAACCTTTCGTCATGAAAGTTCAGAGACTCAAACCGTTCATTGACCTTACTGATACAAATTTGGCTAAGACATCCTTTACCCTCCATTCTCTCTGACCTCATTGTGCCCAGCCGATGGCGTTAAACTCAGTGCTTAACGGGAGGCAACCCATCATTTTTTAAAAGCTCGAAACCTTTCTTGACATTCCTATGCTGAATTCATATTGCACTTTAGGGTTCATCCATTAGAATAGCCAACTCCACCTCAGGTACCTGTACTCGAGCTTGAAATCGTCCACACCAGTCATCTCAACCCGTTTGCCCACCCAGAACCTGTTCTAATGAATGATCTAAGCTGAACTCAAATCCACCTAATTTACAATGAGGACATTGCAAATCGTAGGCATGGGGGGGTATGAAAGTGCAAAATGTCATGAAAATCATCTCACAAGAAAAGGTTTCACTAAAAAAATCGCATATTCCAAAAATACCAAAAAGATGGAAAAAAATCTTGAAAAAGAACAAAAAAATTTTAGAGAAGAGAAAATTTTGAGGCCATACAAATCTTGAGGAGAAGAAAGGGAGAAGTGAAAACTATCAAAAAGGAGCACAAGTTGAAAAAGAAAAAGAGATAGTCATTAGTAAGAAATTAAGGAATTAACTTAGTTCTAGACCATAAAAAGAAAATGAAAGGCAAAAAGTGCTAACGAAACATAGAAGAGATTAGTAGGAACACTGATTTTAGGCCTCTTGGGCTATACTCCTAGGCTTAAAAATTCAAGTATTCACTAAGATCTGGATAGTCCTCAAGAAGTTGAAGAAAATGCGAAGCTTAATGTTGAAGCTACGAGTTGCTACGCTAACGTGTTTGGTTTTGAAAAACCTGTCGTTGTAGTGTGAAAGCAAAGAATTCGTGTTCAACAAATAAAATTTATACCGGAATAGAAATCCTGGGTCAAACTCAGGAAGGCGGATGTTTGATTTAAAAATACGCGTTTGTTTTATTTGTCATGAAGTAGATTAATTGATTAGAAACTATCTATCCATTTACAATAAATAGAAGAGAGAGATAGAGAGAGTGAAAGAGAGAGAATATTACAAACAAAAACCAAAAAGAGATGTAGAATGAATATGGAATTCATTAACAACGAGATTGTTCATTACACTCTTCATTACAACTAGAAAGCGGGAAAATGAATACACTAGAAAGCAGTAAATCTACTCTAGAAAGCAGTAAAAAGAATGGGGAGAGAGAGATCCTCCTCAATGGTCGCTTGGAGGACGAGCTGGATGGGATGATGCCTGGAAGATGGGGAACGGAGCAAGACGAAGGAGGACGAAGTGGGAAGAATGGGAACGGGGTAGCATGTTGTCGTCGTCACGGGATCTGCTTCTGAATGAGGGACGAAAACTTGACTTTATCTCTTGAGAAGCATCCCAGTGTGGGATAAGCTTCTCTTGAGCTTTGGAGAGGAAGAGAAGGAAGGGATGAGAATTTCGTATGGAGGGGGTCTCCTTTTATTATTGCAAGGAATGGAAGCATTTTGGTCATTATATTTTAAAAAACATTAATTCAGAACCTTTAGTGACGGATAAATCCGTCACTAAAGGGATGAACGTGGGCTAAAGATACGCGCACCCCCGCCTCCTCATCTCCGGCTGCCTCAATGCATATCCACGTTCATCTCATATCAGCCGTCCGATCGCACGATCGAACGACCTATATTGCATCTGCACCGCTTCGAATTCAGCCACTGCGCACACCTGCGGCCACGCATCTCATCCGTCATGCCACGTGGCGCGCCTGTTGCCGCATGATCAAAATCCAAGGGTGGTATTTCGCTCGCACCTGCGTGCGTTAATTTCTAATTTAAAGGCGCAGTGGGTTTCAACTCCGCGTCCTCACGTGTGCAAGGTCTTATCCACTGCGCTACGCGCATGGATAGCACAAGAAGAGCGTTCACGTGCTATTTAATGCTGACCGCTGGATCTCAATTTGACGGTTGAGATTAGATGTGGAAATCCTCTCATATGATATGTGGCTTGATGGAGGTAACTTGATCAACTCTTAGCCCTTTGATGAGAAGGTAGGGCAGCGAGTGATTTGGAGGGTCTGGATGGTGCCACGTGGCATCATCCAAATCGTCCATCTTCTATTAGTTGTAGATGATGCCACGGATGTCGGATTGGACCGATTTTTATGCTATTAGGCTGCGATCGCCGATCCAAATCCATTTGTGTGGTCGTATTTGCTTCTGAAGTGTGAATTAACACCATCTTGGCCCTTGATCTTCTAGGGTTCCTCAATCTCTATCTGATACTATGAATATCCGATTAGGGCG
The DNA here is from genome assembly GCA_037157565.1 of Thalassia testudinum. Classification (NCBI taxonomy): domain Eukaryota; kingdom Viridiplantae; phylum Streptophyta; class Magnoliopsida; order Alismatales; family Hydrocharitaceae; genus Thalassia; species Thalassia testudinum. The sequence goes on from JAZHRO010000031.1 coordinate 201,520,493, forward strand.
ATCTTGGAGTCATTGAACTCCAATCGTTGCCCTTCTCAGATTCGTACGGTTCGATCTTCGATCTGAAGCCTCGATAAATAGTCACCCTATCCCTGACCGTAAAAAGAGACAATTAACCTCCATTTTATTCAGACTAATCTAAACGTAGGATGATGCATGTTATGCAATATATACAGTATGTAATGCAATTCTATGCTTAAGAACATGCATAAATAGACATTTAATGTAATGTAAACATGTTTACATCACACCCCCATGCCTATCTTTTCCTAGTCCCTTGCAAAAACTACATGCTATTTATAAAAGAATTAGGTTGGATTATTTGGGTATGAGTTATTTTCAATCATTAAGAAAATGTTTACTTAGGATTTGAACTTTCAAAGACACAACAGTGCCTGGCTATCTGCCAAAATGCAGACCGCCTCAAGCCCTCACCTTATTCAAAGAAAATTTTCTTTTTCTCTTTTTCTTCTTTTCTATTTTTTTTTTGGATTTTTTAGTTTTAGGGTTAAAGAGTGGCTTTCTACGGCCATTCAACTCACCCAAGATTTGGTGAGAACCCTAAGTTCTAAGCATCTTATTGTGAATGTGATAGACTCATTGATCGGCAGTTAAAACAAACTTCGAATTTCTATGCCTCTAGGTGACCTTAAAAAGTGAATTCTGCCTAAAGGTGTATCTTTACAACCGATAGCTTTCACTCTACTTTTATTTTTATGGGGTCAACACAAGGGTGAATCCAGTATATATCTCCCCGATTTATTCTACTTCTCCGCTTCTTCCTAAGTGCTTTGAGAATTTTCAGTGCATTTATTGAGCTAGGTTCTGGACAATCAGTCGATGAGTTGTTACCACCGACAACTTGCCAGCCATACTTGTGCGGTGAAGTGTGGCTTATTTCTTTTATTTTCTTTTCTTCTTTTCTCCGTTTCTTTTTCTTTTCTTTTTGACTTTCTTTTTCTCTTTTTTTTTTTTAAGTAGGTGGCTTCCCTGGTCTAAGATTTACCTAAAGGTAGCAAAAAGAGAAAGGTCCAGTGACTGGGCTCTGGACAACCTACCTATGGGCTGTTACCCACAATAACTTGCCTGCCATATCACCCTAGAAGGTTCATTAGCTACCCAATTTTCGTTAGAACCGTCGATTAACGAGTCAGTGACAAGATAGTGTGTAGATGCTTTAGGCTTAAAGTTCCCTCAAATCAAAGGGCAGGTTGATAAGTCATGTACTTATCACCCAAACTTATTTACTCCAATTACGATAGAATTAAGATGGCTGAGGACTTGAAAGACAAATCCACATTTTAATGGATACATAGGTTGATTAAGTCTGAAGACCTGGAGGGTCTTTGTGTTCAAATCATAATGTAGTATTTCCTAAGATTGAAAATTTCCTTAAACCCAAGTTTTCTTTCCTAATTCCATAATTTTTTTTAATATAAATAAAAGAAAATAAAACAAATCTACGGAGCTGACGAATTAATTCAGAGATGAAAATCCACCCGCCCATGCCTATCTAATGCAATGTCCTCATTGTATTAAAAAGACATAAAACAGAGTGGACTGGAGTAGAAAGCACCTGAATTACGTGATTGTCGAGTCTGCTCTGAGATAAAAACTAAAGAGAATTGTATATGTGCTGATTTTAGTGCCTTCAACTAGGCACACTATACGAAGAAGAGAAAGAAAGAATTCATAGGTGTAGATCAGAATCAGAATAAAAAGATGAAACCTTTGACCTGCTAGCAGATGTCCACAAATGTGGACCAGATTGACTTAAAATCTCCCTAATATTCAGAATATCAAGTTTCGGGACCTCTTGTATATTAATCACCCTATTTGAAATCTCCAAGTCTAAAAGATGTGGCTGAATCAGAATTGACTTGCGTCTAGTTATCTCAAAACCAGAATCATCGATAAGCTCAATGGGGTGTAACTGACAATCAGGGAATTGGATTGAATCCTCAAGAAAATGTGATTCTAGATCTGTAATGTGAGCCCTAATAAGATCAGTTTCCTCAGTTATTGGGTTATCAAATGATCTATCAGATTCCTTAGGCTCAATCATCTCATAGAAATCATATTCTGTAAACTCGCATGACTTCGCAAATTGAATCTTCACCATCAGAATCAAAGAAGTCAAGATCCGTATTAATGTATGTCCCAAAATCTTCTGTCACTTTCTGATCCATGGAGACAAACGTTTCCTCGTACCCTGGCTCAGGGATCTCAGGTGAAGAAATCATATCATCCTTAATTGGTTGCTCTGATTCAATCTGGTTAGCATCGTAACATGTGTCCCCCCCGACAGGTGCCTGAGCGAGTTCTGACCTTGGCACTCCTGAAGGGGGTTCATCCTGGGAATCATCCCACGATTGAACCAAAGCAACCACAAATCTCATCCTCAATTTCACTAACTTCCCAAGTAGAAACTCACCCGAGTTTTTATTTTTAACATCCTGGAGCCAATCCAACAAATACTTGTTCAAATCATCAATCATCTCAATCAGGGGCTCTAATCTTTCAATGGAAGGTATTGGCTGAACTTCTAAAGATTGTATGATATTCCTCAAGTTAGCCAGAACCTTATCTTGAACCTGGCTACCCTGAACCAAATGAGTTAGTTCAGGGTTGGGCGGGTTTGGGATTAGTGTAGAGGAGTTAACGAATTGAGATTCGTTATACCCTTCCTGATAATAGGTCATTTTGGATTGTTCAAAAGGTGGTGATGACCTAAAGGTAATGTAATTAGAGGATGGGTAAGGATCAGTGCATCCTTCTTGATTGTAGATCATATTAGGTTGTCCATGAAAGGGTGACGATCTATAATCGATGTGGCTCTGAGAAGGATAGAAATCACAATCATAGTGTTCAGGGTTAGACCCTAAACACAGAGGTCCAGAACTGCATCCCCAATCCGAATTATCCCAACTAACTGATGGTTGATTACAATACGAGTCGGGATAATCGTCATGTTGAGCATAATTCAAAACAGGAGGGAAAGAGTGGGAATGCATGTAATATTTGGAAGGATTCATGAGAGATGGGAGGAAGAATGACACCCTGCAATACAAGCAATCAAACCTATCCTTAACTTGGCTAGCCTAAAGACCTACAGACTCCCAGAACCCATCTTGAGATAAAGAAAGGATTTGATCTACTTCTGTTTGTTCAATCCAACCAGTTAGAAGGAGGCACTGGGGAGAAGGTTCTTCCTTCGGCTTGCGCCTCCGGTTCCTAGTGTACCCCCTAGCCACGATCGTCTGATTCTGCTGCCCTAGGTAGACATCAGATTGAATAGTAGAAACAGATTAATAAAAAATAATCTCGTTCTGGGCTCCGAAGAGCTAGTCAAATCCTTAAGGCCAACGTCTACTTTGTTTTATTTAGGGCTAGGTTTGAATGTGCTTTGGAATGTGATGGGCCCTTTATTTGGGTTGTGACCTTAATGATTAATTAATGTGTGTGTGCGTTCACAACCAGTGGATTTCAAGAAAGATTACTTTTGATGCGGTGAATTTTAAGGTTCAAATCTCGCTTAGTAGTTTTTAGGATTCAACTTTAGGTATTTTCAAACAAGTTTTGTTGGTACACCAAGTTTTGAAAGCATAGGTGAAGATGTTTTCCTTTAAAGCTTAAAAGAATGTGGAGTGCCTGGTAAATCCCTAAAAGTTGAACCCAATCGGTAGCTACTTGATGAGTTGATTTTAATTGAAGTGGTGCGACCCAATCAACTCAAACAATTGCCCTATTGCACCACTTAATTAGGCACACAAGTGATTACCTAATCCGATTTCTACTCAATTATGTGTTTGGATGTGCGTACTGACTCCAAAGATCGATTTACCGGCTGAGTTTGAAAATCAGATGAGGTTGTGTACCTTTGTGAGATTTTTTTAATTTTTTTCTTTTTAAATGTGGAGGTTGGGGTGGGTGTGGGTGTCAAACAAACAAACAAAACTAACTTTAGAGTTTATAAGAACACCTAGGTTGATTTATGTTTGTGTTATTATGTGGTGAAATGAAAACTAATGGGTGGGAGGATGGGGGATAACTCACAAAACCTTCAACAACACTTTGCTCCGATCTACTACGTTTGCTCATCTTGAAAGAGTACCTGCAATCACAATAAGAAAGGAGAGAAGTGAGGTAAATGATTCGAAAGTTGGAAATTATGAAAAAAAAATCAAAGAGTGTCGCCTCCCCAGCAACAGCGCCAAAATGATGAAGTTACGAGTTGCTATGCTAACGTGTTTGGTTTTGAAAAACCTGTTGTCGTAGTGTGAAAGCGAAGAACTCGTGTTCAACAAATAAAATTTATACTAGAATAGAAATCCTAGGTCGAACTCAGGGAGGCGGACGTTTGATTTAAAAATCGCATTTGTTTTATTTGTCACGAAGTAGATTAATTGATTAGAAACTATCTATCTATTTACAATAAATAGAAGAAAGAGATAGAGAGAGTGAAAGAGAGAGAATATTACAAACAAAAACCAAAAAGAGGTAGAATGAACATGGAAATCATTAACAACGAGATTGTTCATTACACTATTCATTACGACTAGAAAATGGGAAAATGATTATACTAGAAAGCAGTAAAAAGAATGGGGAGAGAGATATCCTTCTTGATGGTCGCTTGGAGGACAAGCCGGACAGGACGATGCCTAGAAAATGGGGAACAGAGCAGGATGAAGGAGGACGAAGCGAGAAGAACGGGAACGAGGCAGCACGTCGTCGTCGTCGCAGGATCCGCTTCAGAATAGGGGACAAAAATTTGACTTTATCTCCTGAGAAGCTTCTCGGGTGTGGGACAAGCTTCTCCTGAGCTTTGGAGAGGGAGAGAAGAGAAGGAAGGGATGAGAATTTCGTATGGAGAGGGTCTCCTTTTATAGTTGCAAGGAATGGGGGCATTTTGGTCATTACATTTTGAAAAACATTAATTCAGGACCTTTAGTGATGGATAAATCCGTCACTAAATGCCTGAACGTGGGCTAAAGATACATGCACCCCCACCTCCTCATCTCCGGCTGCCTCAATGCACCTCCACGTTCATCTCATATCAGCCGTCCAATTGCACGATCGGACGGCCTATATTGCAATTGCATCGCTTCGAATTCAGCCGCTGCGCACACCTGCGGCCATGCATCTCATCCATCACGCCACGTGGCGTGCCCGTTGCCGTATGATCAAAATCCAAGGGTGGAATTTCGCTTGCACTCGCATGTGTTAATTTCTGATTTGAAGGCGTTGCGGGTTTCGACCCCGCGTCCTCATATGCGCAAGGTCTTATCCACTATGCTACACGCGTTGATAGCAAAAGAAGAGCGTTCACGTGCTATTTAATGCTGACCGTTGGATCTCGATTTGTTGGTAAAGATTAGACGTGGAATTCCTCTCATATGAAATGTGGCTTGAGGGAGGTAACTTGATCAACTCTCAGCAATTAGATGAGAAGGTAGGGCAGCGAGTGATTTGGATGGTCTGGATGGTGCCACGTGGCATCGTCTGGATCGTCCATCTTTTATTAGTTGTATTTGGTGTCATGGATGTCGGATTTGACCGATTTTCGTGCCGTTAGGCTGCAATCGCCGATCCAAATCCATCCGTGTGGTTGGATTTGTCATCTGAAGTACGGATTAACACCATCTTAGCCCTTGATCTTCTAGGGTTCCTCAGTCTCTATCTGATGCCACGGATATCCGATTAAGGTGATCTTGGAGTCGTTGAACTCCAATCGTTGCCCTTCTTTGATCCGTATGGTTGGATCTTTGATCCGAGGCACTGATAAACAGTCGCCCTGTCCGTGACCATAAAAAGAGACAATTAACCTCCATTTTATTCAAACTAATCTAAATGCAGGATGGTGCATGTTATGCAATATTTATAGTAAGTAATGCAATTCTATGCTTAAGAACAAGCATAAATAGACATTTTATGTAATGTAAGCATGTTTACATCACTTAAGTATTAGGTCTACGGCTAAGGGAGTATTCAGCCTCGTTAACTGACCTCTGGCTTGCAGGACTCGGTAACCTAAGCACCCCAATCTGCACACAGTCTGGTTCAGTGCACATAAATATAAAAATCACGCAAATGCATTTAAATTATTATGAAAAAGTCGCCTAGATTAGGAGCAGCCGATCAACTCAAGTTGATTTGGACGAGTTCCTGGCGTGAAGAGGCAGGAAATTCCCCTCGAAGGTGTGCAATAACATATCATCTCCTTAGTGCTTGTCCCCTAGGATATCCACATCCTATCGGGGGCATGTAAGCACCCTGTGCTGGTTCAGATGCCATGGGCGGCATTATCCTGAAGTGTTGATTGCCAGGGTCTGGATTTAGCTACAGAATGCCATGGGTAGGATTATCTCGAAATCTCGAAAGCTAGGGCTCTGGAGGTTTCCATGGGCGATCCTATCCTGAAGCATCGATTGCTAGGGATCCTTCGAGGATTAAGGATGGGGACTAGGAATCCGATATAGATCATGTTGAGAAGCCAATTCGACACTAGAAATAGAAAGAAAAGAGAGAGAAAACTCTCTAAACAAAGAAAATTCCTCTATCTCTCTGTTACAAAAATGCATTGCAAACTGAACCGAGGCTAAAATATGTTACAAGCACGGGTGCTTTAACTGTGGAGTCTAACAAACCTTAGGATAGTTCCTGTTGGCCTTAAAAACCTTCGCAGTAAACGAAAGCTAGAGCTGGTCAGGTCCGGATCTTGGTTGGTACTTGAGTACCTCTAGGCCTACTATCAACATTCTAACCTAATATACAGAAGAAAGCACACATCACAATTTTGAGCATCAAAAAGATTACATGGTCTAGAATCAAAGTTAAGACCTTTAATATTTTTCTAAGGGACTAGCAAAAGCTAGGCATGGGGGTATGATGGGAACAACATCATGAGCCCTAACTAGCTCATTTTGACCCAATGAAGAGAATAAATGCTCCTACATAACCAACTGAAGATCCTAATTCACTACACAACCTTTCTGAGAGTAAAATAAGAAACTAGGGGTAAAACTATAATTTTACAAATACAATACAACAATGGGTGTTCTCAAGGGCTAAACAACTGTCAAATGGTTTTAATAAAATAATAAGTGGGCGAGATTTGATAGAAAAGGGTTTGTGTGTGTCCTATGAATTAAATGACTTCTTGAAACCTTAAAATAGATCCACTTGATTAACCAAGGTTCTGGTCAGGATAAAATTCACCTAAACCCTTTAAAAATCATAGAAAACTATTCTCTAGCATTTAGAACATTTAATTTGGCCATTGGAACCCATCTTGAACTAGAATGGGGTCTCAGATAAATATTTACCCTAAATTGTATTTCTGCATAAATTTTCTAGTAAAACATGGTGAAACCAAAAATACAACTTCACCATTGGATTCACTAGGTCAAAATTAGGTTTGTACCAAAATTTGGACCCAAGATGAATTTACCTTGACTTATTTTGCAAAAAGGTCCGACCTGATTACATTTATACCCCTATCTTTCAAAAACCCTTACAAACTACCCCTAGCTTCCTCATTATTTTTGCAATTAGGTCCCTCCACCATTATATTGGAGGAATCCTACTCCAGCGAGCTTTAGAAGGAGAGTTCTCTCTAATTACTCAGAAGATATCCTCTAAAATTGGAAGGGAGATTCTCTGAGAAAATCCCTCCAATCTAAATCCATCTTTGACCCCAGATTCTTTTCCAATCTCTCATGCGAATGCATAAGAGACATGGGTATCCAAACGGGTTCCTTCTATGGTGAGCTTTCCATGCTTGGGAAGCTTGCTTCCCAAGCCTTAATCGACCTTCAAGGCTCTATTTAAAGAAGCCTAGATCACCCTGACTCCTCCATTCTCGAATTCAACCATGAACACCCCTGATTCATCTCTTCTCCTCACAGCCGTAGGTTCCTCAACGTCTGACGACCTCCCTTACTCCTTGTCATCCGACTGCCACACCTGCGGTGGATTTCTCCTCCCTGACTTCAGCCACGTCTCGCCGCAGCAGCAGATGCTCTTTCCCCCTTCATCCTTGCCATCCAACCCCCATCGGAGCCACTTTCATCTCCGGCATCGGCTACACCTCGACCAACATCACCTCTGCCCACTTCATCTCTTAACACCCAAGATAAGTTCCCTCTCCCCTCTACTTTCTTCTCCACTCTCTATTCCCCAAAATCAACTACTGCCGACCTCCATCACTCTCATCACCTTCATCTCCGGCTACCACCTCCGGCAAGGCCGCTCCACCTCCACAGGCCATCCCACCCCTCACCGACAAGCCCATAAGCTTCCCCTCACTCCACTGAACACTTCCACTCACTTCACACACCACTCCACTCACTCATGCACCTCACCAAACACACCCACACCTTCACACCCAGTGTGCCTTAGGAAAGCTCGCACAGGAATCCCCATGCCACGCCAACCACCCCAACACAATCGTCGTGCTCCGACGATGCTCCCTGAGCGATCTGATGAGACCACGAGGCTGTTCTTGTGATTTCAAGTTTAGGTGTCATCTGCCATTGGTGACTGAGCTTGAAGCCACGCCTAGGGCTTGCTACTCCAGGTGCTGTTGTCCTAGGTGAGTGAAATTCCCTTGCGCACGTATCCAAGCTCTTAATTCCAATCGAAGGCCTCCACAGCTGTTGCTATTGTGAAGACCATCTCAGCTACAGGCACGCGAGGAAAGGGTGGGTGGTAGTCCAACCTTGGAGGTGGATGACTGCCCAAAGTCACAAAAGTTGATTTTGTGTTAGAGGCTTATTGCCTCCAACATTGAGGGTAAGGTCCTCCTCCCCCCTCTTACGGACTCATTCGTAGCACTGCCCACACGGACCTAGCCATGACCTGATTACCTGACCTATTCACTCCTTGCTCACCACCGCACATCGGTGGGCCTGGTCCCGGGTACGCACTTGACCCGATTACCCGATTTACTATGTGGATCTAGGAAAGCAGAACTTAAGAGAGAAAGAGAGGAGATCTGTGCGTGGGTAGGGGTAGGTTTTGCTACAGGCAAAAGCTGAAGAGGAAGAGAAGGTAAGGCAAAGGAAGAAGAATGAGAAGCTAAGGCAGGAGCTGAAGCCAAGGCCAGAAGAAGGAAGAAGCTGAAGGAAGAAGAGAAAGAGAAGGACCTTAGAGAAGAAGAAAAGGCAAAGGTAGAGAAAGAAGTGGAAGAGTAGAAGCTAAGGTAGGAGCTGGAGCCAAAGGCAGAGAAAGAAGAAGAAGAGCAGAAGCAAAGGCAGAAGAAGATGAGAAAGAGAAAGATTGTAAAGGCAGAGAATGAAGAAGAGCAAAAGCAAAGCAGAAGAAAGAAGAAGAAGCAAAGGTATAGAAAGATCGGACTTTAAGTCATCTAATCAAAGAATCAGATGATAGATTTTAGCTTCATTGCATATTAGATATTGCATCATTTGGTGATATTATAGGAGTATTTGGTAATCTACATCACCATTTTACTCCCATATTTTTGCACTCTAATACTGCTACTATTACAATTCCTTTCATGTCAAAATTGTTATCCTGATTTCTAAATACCAATTTGCTCCTTGTGTTCGACCTCAGAAATTCTTTCAAGTAATAAAATTATATCTATTTTGAATGCTTTTTTGGCTGTACTACAACGCAATACTTTTAAATACTAATTCAGCACTCTGAACACCTTGAATGGCGAGACTAAAAGTACAAGCATCAATCCACACTCGCCATTCTACCCAAGGATGTACTGGCCTAATATGCTCCCCAGAAAGAATGTATGTGAGTAGAGACCTGAGCCAAGGATCGGTTAGAGAGTGTAAGGTTGTTTATTATGTTGGGAGGTAATGATTAAGTCCAGTGAGGGCTTAGTCGGTGTCGAGTCCAATTCCAACAATGATTCAACTTGTGTATTCTCCCTAACAATTATTGCAAAAAAATTCACGTCATTTTGCCTATCATTAATGATCGGAGTCATATTTTCACCTTTCAGTATATGTGAATCAATGGTGAACTCCAAATTAAATTCCTTTGATGGCTGGGTCAAAAGAACAGAATCATTATCATTAATTTCATCCCCAGATTCTTTTGGTTCACTTGAGTTTTTGTCGGGGTGTATATGTGATTCACCAGTAAAGAGAGGAGTTGGATTAGTATCCTCAATTATTTCTTAAAGAGGATCAGTCGTAATGTTTTGGAGTAATCCTATATCACTCAATTCTTTGTTCTTCTCAGGCCATAAATCCTCAATTGATGTGTATTGTCTCCAAGAGTCTCTCTTAGGCTTCTCACTGTTCTGTTCATCCTCCTCCAATATCAACTCCTGGTTTTGTGGAGGATGTCTCTCAAAATCAAAAGAAGGGAGGAATCCGGATTTCACCAAACTATTTATATCCTCAGGGGGTAAGTAATCAAATAGCACATAATCCCCTAGAGATTCACTCTAGATTTTAAGGCTAGGTTTCTCCATCGGGTTATCATCCTCCTCTAAAATAGACTCTTTGTATCCCTGAGACAAAAATTGATCCAATTCATCCTCCATTCCCGTAGGGTCACCTTCATTGGGTGTATTTAAATCCTAAGAATGGTGAATGATAGGTGTTGATTCCCTAAGTGGAGGGTTAGGATTAGGCTCACTAGGGGTAGAATGGGGTTCCACCAGATAATTAATAAGGGAAGTGATATGAATAATGCGACCTTGACCTAGGTTATAAGGGGTAAGGAAAATACTGCCATTAGGGTCAAGGTCCTCAAGAGGTACCATCTTCCCTTTCTTTTGACTCCAATATAGCTTGGGTGGATAATCACTAGGATCATTCTCCTTTAGTGGATGTATCTCATGGGGAGAGTCTAAGTGATAGCTACTCAAAATGTGATCCCTATTGTCATTGGTTTCCTCAGAATCATTTTCATGATCACAGTTATATGGGTAGGGATCAGAATCACTACTAAGAGAGTAGCTTAGCTGTCTAATTTCTTTGTTTAATTGTTGACTATTCCTTAACATCTATCCCATAGACTCTGTCATTTGTTTTTATTGTTTTTCAATTTCTATAATAAAAGAGGAGAGGCTACTACTATCAGATTGGGGATGATAGTCAATCCCAAGCTCTGGTTGCCTAGGGGTATCTGTCCAACCTCGGTAAGGAAAATCATGAAGGGTGGGAGGGTTGGGTATTTGCATAGTAGTAGGGATTCCATGGGTGGAAAATCCCGCTCCTAGGCTCTACACAAAAGTGGGAGCTATCGGGCCAATACTCCTAGGATAGGAATATGAATGATCCCAAGAATTGTCAATGTACCCATCAAAGGATGGATACTCTCGGGGCATGGGATCCTGGTTAAAATGATAGGAGTAAGGATAGTCCATTTCTTTCAATTAAATGGTTTAACTCTCTTAGGACTTAGATAGATTAAAAATAAAAACTTCCTAGGGAGCTCTATCACGCATACACCAAGCAAACACAAGGCAAGAGGTCTTTTGTTGATTTAGAGGTCTTTAAGTCCTCTTCCAACTCTTCAGCTTGTCCAAATATAGTCAAGGCAGTGTTTCTCCATTCCCATGTAAGTGGTATAAGAGAAATGAGGCACTTCAAATTTCTGGTCAATGACTATTAAGAAGGTTGAGATTACTTTTAGTCCATTTTGGGTGATCAATCAACTTGTCAAGAAATTACTCACCCTAAATTGACCTTCAAGTGCCCTAAAGATGTACACTTTGTTGCGATGATATTCTCTAATACTCAAGTAAAAGGGTACTCCAAGGATGGAACCTAGGGATGCAAGTAGGGCGAACCCTTCCTTTGAGGCGTTGCGTTAATGATGCCTCTTAACTACCCTTGAATTCTTTTAAGGGGTGTCCCCCTCCTTAGAGTATCAAGTCACTCAGGAAAAAGTTAATACTACTACCATAAAGCGAGATAGGAGGGTTTGCATCGATAAAGAGATTGATGCCTATAGCCTTGAGGGTCCAAGTCTTAGTGTAATTCCTATAGTTGGTGCTCAGTGCAGGAAGTGTGCTTCACACCACGAAAAGTGATTTTTCTTTTGAAAATCGTAGTTAAGTTATTCAAACACTTCCTGTGTATTTTCCTTTCTTTTCAAGAAATAATGCGACCACTTGATTAATATTTTCAAATTAGCTTAAATGGTCTTTTTCTAATTATGTCCAAATGCAATGCATGTGTGCAAATAACTGATGCACAAGAAAAGACGTACCTTACTCCATCTCTCTTCAATGTAGGATGTTTGCAATGCAAAAAGAAAAGCAAGATGCTGTTCATTCAATCCTTGATGGTTGCCCTATAGATATGCAACTTCTAGCAGGTAGTTCGAATATATTTTCTTTTAAAAAAATAATAATAGGCAAACAAACCTAATCTAACTAACTAACGACCATGTAGTTCAAACAATTCGAATAATCCTATAATCTAAATAAAATGGGAACACGCACCCAAAAATACCCAACACGAGTCCACAAAACAAAAATTAAATGTCTAAGGTCTATCTAGCCTAATCTAAGTATAAATAGATCTCTAGTCGCCAATCCTCCTTCCACACACATGGGATCAAGGCCCACGTGCTCCTGTTACTTCCCTATAGGTGTCGCGTTTGTTTGTTTTTGCAATGCAAACAGGTTCAAGGTCAACAATTCAGAAAAGCTTCATTAACATCATGAAAATAATATAAATTTCCTGAAAAAATTAATAGGCTTATTTCCTCCCCAGTAATAGTGCCATTTGATGATTTGATTTTCACTTTCATTGAAATTTTAAACATAAAATGATGTGTCATTGTAAAGCTTTTGTGGTGGAAAATCGACTATCAAAACATTAATTATTTCTAACCACAGTGGATTAGGTCATCATCACAAGGAGGAATTAGCCAATTAAATGTCTTGTTTGTTCAGGAATATCATCAGATGTACATACTAATTATTGTAACTCACTTTCTCACATAAACTCTTATTCTAAATAATTAATCTGGAATGTAGGTGTTGATATGCAAAAAATTACCATCATATAATAGCCTATAAAAGGATGAATAGTGATCATTACTAAGGCAATCACCGTAAATGTTGACTTCCAACAGAATAGAGCTTGTTCAATGTGTCATGCTCTAAAGAACTCAACCACACGTAATTTAAATTTAGAAGAAGGATATCCAAGTAAATTCACCTCAATACATTAAGATATTAAATAAAGGAATACTATTCACACTATGGCAAAAGTAGTAAATATAAATGAGGAAAATAGAGCATTCCTTCTCTCTACTTCGTGTGCACGCAGGGAAGCTTTCATCGGAGGAGCTACATCAGGGAAGGTCGGCCAAAGCGAGGCCTTTGTGTTGACGTAGGAGGCATGATCAGAGGTGGCTGGATACACTCGGTCAGTGGCGGACGTCGCTCGCCAATGGCGGAGGATCGCAGTTGGTGTGATTAAGGACTTGGTCATGTTTGCAGCATCGAGGGGAGGGCGATGGCATGGTTGGCGAGGAGAATCGAGGCCTGTGATGATGGCTGCGTGAAGGAGTATGGGCTGTGTTTTGAGTTCCTTGTGGAGAAATAGGGGAGAAGCTGAAGAAGAAGAGGAGGAGGAGGAGGAAGACGAGATGATGAGGTGTTGGTGGTGTCTGCTGGAGGAGTTGGGTGGCGGCGGTGATGGTTGGTCTGCGACGAGGGGATGGATAGTGGGGATGGTTGTTTGGTGGAGCTGCTCACGCGCAAGTGTTGCGTGCTTTGCTATTGGCTAACAGGGAGGAAGAAGAGGATGAAGATGAAAAAGAAGTGGGATGTAGATGGGGTTGCTGCGGTGGTAATGGTTGAAGGTGATCGGTGGCTGTAGTGGTGACCGCACGCTATCATCGTGCGACTGTTGAGAGGACGAAGGTAGGAGGTAGGTGTGCAGAGACCACGGTGTACGCCTGTTGCATGGTGGAGGAGGGAAGATATCCCCGCCAGGGTAGAAGGATAGGATGGTTGCTGCAGATCTCCTGCCTCCTCATAAAAGGATCTTCATAGGCCGCACCCTTCTCAACCACTCGTGAAGGTTGCAAGTGGTTGGAATGGTAGAATCCGCCAGGCAACATCTTCATCAGATGACTGATCAGACCTTCAAACATCTTAAAAATGTAGATATCAGTAAGTTCATGCTGGCAATCCCAGATGTCCGTCATTTTCTCCAGATGTCTTGTAGATGTAAAAATGGATGTTTAAACTCTTGTACCTAGCCTGCATTCATCGAATAAATTATATTATCATATCGTATGTTATTAAATGTAGAATTGACGCATAAAATCATATGCAGACTAAGGTAAATTACCATATATCTCTTAGTTAATTAGCAACTAATAGCAAATAATTAAATAGTACTTAGGCTACATAATGGTCAACAAAAGTGGACTTATCAACCACCACCTAACAGGAATCCAAAATTTATTTATTAAAGATTTTTGAAAGCTTTTTGATATTTTTGTCAATTTTTTTTCTACACAGGTGTCAAAAATAAAAAGAAAAGACTCAAAAAATTGATTCTACATAAACCTCAAATAATCACTAAAATTTTGAAAATTTTATATGTTACAAAAATTTCTCAAGTATTGCAAAAAGATAAATTTGTCCAAATCTGATAAGTAGAAAAATTTAGAAAATTCGCGGATAGTAAGAAAATAGTAAGGAATTAGGATTTGAACCCTCTTTGGTCCATGAATTTTTTATTTTTTTCTAGTTATGAAAATTTTCTCAAATTTGGAATCAAAGTTTCTAACTCAAAGGAGCTTCCTTGGCCAGACTTTGGTGATTTTAGGAAGCCTCTTTGTACCCAAACTTGATTTTTCAAAATGAGAATAGAAGTCTAGATTTTTAAAAATGTAACACCAATATGGAAGAGGTGGTGGAGAAAGGAAGCAAATAAGCACTCAAATCAATTTTTGGGCACCACCACCCTAAATTTTTCTTGTTTTATAGATTTTGATATTTTAAAAGATTTTTTTGAGATTTTTGTCATATTCCAAGCAATTCTGGCTTAATTACTTACCTCATTTTCATGGGAAGAAAAGAATACTTGAAGCTTCCACTCCAAATAAACCAAATTCCTGCTTTTGCTTGATTTGCACCTAGTCAAAACATAAAACAAAGACTAGTGAGGACTTAAGTATGAAAGAGAGAGATGAATGGATATCTAACCTGTGCCTCTCCAGCATCAACACTAAAAAGTGGTGCAAAAATACATGGTTTTGTAAAGAGCATGTTTCGAGTCGCTACAATACGCAAAATTCGATTAACTTTTAAATTTATATTCCTAGATAGAAAGAGTATCTAGAGTTGTCCAAGGAGACAATTGTAGTTTTCAAAAACTATTTTCTCTCTTGCAAGAACTAGAATCTTCTTTTCTGTATTTTTATGTTTTGATTCTTTTTTTAGGGTTTTAGAAATGAATAATCGGGATATGCAGAACACTCGAAAATAGAACTACACCAAAGTGACAACAAAGATCTTCTCTTCTAAGCTCACCCTAGGCAAGTGTGCCTAGGGTAATTAGAAGGGAAGAGTGTGGTGCACTAAGCTACTAAAGAGAAAGCACTAGAAAATAAAGACACGAAAACAAGAAAGGTAAATAGAACTTTTGTATTGCTAATGAAATATAGTATTGATAGCGGAATGCTTGTTACAAAAAAACTATTAATTAGCTAATACAAAAGAGAGACTAAAAGGATGAAAGAAACAAATCCTCTAAGTAGTGAAGATGGTCTCACTGCAAGTGCGGCTACTCTCGCACTATGAAGAGAACTCTTAGTGCTCCTGGTATCCTCCTCCTATCTCCTCCTCCAAGGTGGACGTGCACTACCTTGAACTCTCCTCTGCCTAGCCATCCCCCAATAGTGTTACTCCTTAGCTTGGACTAGGGAAGAAAGAAAGAAGAAGAAGGCACCAAGGAGGCAAGGGAGAGCTTCCTTAATCTTCTCTCTTCTCTCCTTCTTATGGTCGAATATAGGGTAGGTATAGGTAGGATATTATGGTAGCCAAGGATGATTTTTTTGGTGGTAGAAAGGGGGTTTATATAGGAAGGGAAGAAGAGGGGGTTGGCATGGATATAATGGAGGGCTAGGATTAGGTTTTGGGATGTGGTTGAGGGATCAAAGGCTAAGGAGAGATGGCACCAAAGGAGGGGGTGTAAGTTGTGGTCGTTAGCCACCCTTTGGTGGATGTCTATGGTGAAAGGACACCATGTATTTTGGTGCCAAAGGGGGCTTCTAGAAAGGGGTTGGTTTCGGAGGGAAAATTCGATGGTGGTGATGGCTTGTATTGTGATGTGTAGGGTAGAGATGGCTTGGTATTTTGGTGCCAATTGAGAGGTTGTTAAGGGATGATTTGGCACCATGTTTATGGTGGCTTTGGTGGTGGTGATGGGGTGAAAAGGTAGGTTTAGATTGACAGCAAAATGAAGGGACTAGGTGGTAGCTGAGAGGTGTTCAATTCAGCTAAGATCCAGCTGAATTGAGCTTGTCCTTCATCTTCTAACCATTTCAACGGTAGGGTTTGCAAGATATTCTAAATCTGTTCATCCCTGACATTGACATAGAGATGTAAAAACAACAAAACCAATGCAATGCATGCCTATCCCAGGAAATGCCTAAATGCAACCCAAAACCATAATGGAATGTGCAAAACTTAAGAGGTAGATGTGTTTTTAGGCATAATAGTGATGACAAAGTTGCATTTATCAGTAACATGCTGAAATCACCTCATAGAAGGAAAGTTTCTCTATTTCCATGGTAGGAAGTCATCCAATCAAAGGTATTTTGGGATTCATCTTAAGCTAAACAAAAGGGAATTATTATTTAGGTGTTTTTGGCTTTTTGTTTTTGTTGGCTATGTGTGTGAGTGAAGTTTAACACTTGAGTTTTAGAAAGAGATTCAAATTTCTAGATAGAGAACAAAGTCAACTGCTATTCAAACCACTAAACAGAATCAAGGACAATCATTTTCGTTAGGGGTTCAAGAGGATTTCTTTAGGAGATATACTGATCAAATCTAAATTTTGGACGTGAAAAGTCTAACCAAAAGATCCTTGGATTCATCCATAAGTTTGTTAAAGATTAAATCCCAAGTGTACCATTTTTTGAAATGATATCGCAACCTTAGTCCCATGTTTTGAAAATCCTCAAAAAAAGTTTTCGAATATATGATTTTTGTAGGGTTTTTGGCAATGCATGCAAAAAAAAGTGATTAAAAGGAATACTGTTTGTATTTTTTGATTTTGAAAATCTTGAAAAGATCGACAAAATTTAAACCATCCCCCCATGCTAAAGGTATGCAATGTCCTCATGCATAAGGAATGTAGAAAGATATCACCTATGTAAGAAGAGGTCGAAATTAGGATTGGCAGAGCCTGAGAAAAAAATAGGAAAAGGAAAGAAGGAAAAAGGATGTTGGGTTACCTCCCAATAAGGGTTGTCTTTTACACCTGTTTAGCTAGGCATAGTGTGTAGCAAGGTCGAAAAATCATGGAGGTAGTTGGATACTTGAAGGCCCTCATTAAGCATTTCTTCCTCTTGGTCCCCGAAATGATAATTGGAAGTGAGGGGATGGGTAGGAGGTAGGTTGTGATGACCCAAGTCCTACCAGTCGATGAAACCCGAATTGCCATGTAATAGCAACCAGTACATTCCAACCACAAGATCACAATCACCCAACACAAAGTCATAGAGCATCAATAGCCAAACATTCATAAATAATGCATTAAATGAAAATAAATAAAGTGCTGACAATCATAATAAAATCCACCATAAAAGGTACAAAGGTAAATAGTGCCTAAGTACTAGTATAATCACCGAAGACTAAGAAAACACGAAATCTAACAGCGGAAACAAAACTAAAAAAGCCATGGTGCTCAATACAGACTATCACCTACAATAGGATTCAATTTTGTAGTAGACGGACCAACAATAGCTACTGCACCTAACTACTTAGCAACATCTTAGTACGGAACCCGAGAAACACGTCAGTAAAAACTGAGTAGAGTAGAACAACTACAACAAAGTGGCTATAGTGACAATAGTAAAGAAAGAGGGCACTCTATTAGCAATTATTTCATTTGACAAGTATTGCTTATCCAATTCAATTTATGCATTTAAGCCTACATTATTACAGTCCACAATCCATCAATCAATGTCTTAGGGCACAAGACGATCTCTTGTAACTTCCTGAGGTGCAAGACTGATGTAAGCCACCCTCTTGGTTGAGAACATAGCTTACACCCATCGAGTCACCATGCTCTGTGATGAGAACCTCATCACAAACCCTAAACTAGCACCATTTAACCCTGATATGCAAGAAAAAGCTCCTACATAACTCTAGAAAGGCTTGGCTCAGAGAGATTCTGAGTTTGCAAAGAAAATAGAAACTAAGGGGTAAAAATGCAATTTCACCAATCCAATCTGAAAATAGGGTAACTCAGGGTCCAAACATAGGTCAAAACAACCTAATAAGAAGAAAAGTGGGATGAGATGACTCAATAAGGGCTACAGCAACTCCAAGGAATTAAATGACATCCTGTAACCCTAAAAATAAACCCACTTCACTTCACGTGGTTCGAGGCAAGGTAAAAATCAACTAAACCCTCTAAAATTCATAGAAAAATAATCTCTAGGGTTTAGGACTTTCAATTTGGCCTTAGGAACCCATTTTACCTACATTGAGAACCATGCCCAATTAACAACTTAATTTGGGTTTTTGCGTAAATTGACTGGTCAAACAAGGTTTAATATAGAAATAAAATTCACCATCAGAATCCTTAGGTCCTAATTAGTCATGTATAAAAACTTGGGCCTAAGAAGAAACGTTCTTGACCAACTTTACACTTTGGTCCTTATATATTTACTTTTTGGCCCTCAACTTTTGAACCCTCACATTTTGGCCCCTAACTCTCCTTCGTTCTTTGCATTTAGGTCCCTCCTGCAAAACCTGAGCAGCGCCATGCTCCGGCGACCTTGCGCGGAGCATGGCGCCGCGCAGGGTGAGGGAGGGGCCCTGGCAAGTCAATGGGGGGTACCCTGCGTCGTCAGCTACCGCAGGGACACCCCCCTTAGTGCTGCGACCGCCCATACCGCCCGTGCGAACACACGGATGGTATGGGTCTCCTTCCTCCGGCATCCTCCAGCGAGGGAGACATGTCGTCTCCCTCCGCCCTCCTCTCTGATTCTACCCCTATAAATACCCCCGTCGCTCCACCGTTCTTCGCAGCTCGGATCTGACGGAGACACCCCCTCAATTCCTCCCTTCCCACTTCGACAGACGCCCCCTTGCTCCGACGGCCTCTCCTCCTTCTCCTCGTCGCCCTGCCGCACTACCAGCAGCAGGGTTACCTTCCCTTGATCTTTCCGCGTCACGCCGCACCCAGCTGGTGCCTCTCCGGTCCCTTCCTCGCCGCCGCCCCTTCCTTTGGGCTATTTCTTCTCCGGCGACAGTCGATACGACTGTTGCCTGCGCCAACCCCTCTTCGTCCAGCTTAGTAGGTAAAACTTCTCCTCTTCCTCCCCTCTTTCTTTTCCATACTGAAAACCCTTACTGTCGGCCCCGATTTCCCACCGATCACCCTCACCTTCTCCACCTCCGGCCAAACTTCAGCGAACCGCTCCCATCGCTCCAACACCCCACACGGCTCGCCGACCTGTGCATAACCTCCGCCTCCTCACCCTGATCCTCTTCCACCCCTCCACTTCCCACCAAATGCCCTCTGCAGATCCACCGAGCACACCCACTTCTCCGCCCGCAGTTTGACCTAGGGCGACCCTTTTGCTCCACCACCCCCACTGCAGACCCTCCGACCACCTTCGCCGTGCCACGGCGAAGGTTCTCCGCATATCTGATTAGGCCGAGAGGCCGTGCTTCTGTGAATAGGTGTTGCGCCCGCCATCGCCATTGCTGAGCAGCGAAGCTCCTTCGACCTGCTGCTCCAGGCACACCACACCCAGGTCAGACTCCCAGGCTTCGCGGGGTAGCTTCATGGAGTGTCGGGCTGCAGTTCGGGCGAAGCCCTCGCCCGAAGCCCTTGCGCGAAGTTCGGCTGCCGCTGCTTCCTCCGCGCAGGCGCTCACATTGGGGTGGGACATTTAGTCCCACCTCGGAAGGCCTCGAAGAGGAGCGCCGATATAAGTTGAAAAAGTGTTGTAGGCTTATCGCCTCAGCACACGGGGTGAGGTCCCTCTCACACCGCTTCACCCGGCCCGTCCGCGAGCTCATCACGCGGATCCGACCGACCCGACCCGACTTGACTGGCACTCCTCGCCCACCACCGCACGCCGGTGGGCCTGGACCCGGGTGCGACTCGTACCCGATTACCCGGTTGCTCTGTGAGAGCCTTCCGAAGAGTGAATACTGAGAGAGAGAGACGCGGTGCTGAACTCTTAAGCGTGCAGGCACAGGTGAAGAAGAAGAAGGACTGCGGAAGAAGAAGAACTGAAGCGACACTGTAGCATCCGCGGGTTAAGTCGTCTAATTGGGAAATCAGACGACGTCCTGAAGACAGGTGAAGGCAAAGAAGAAGAAGGAAGGCGAGGCAGAGGAAAGAGAGGAACACAGAGAAGCCAAGTGAAGACTCTGCAGAGATAAGAAGATGAAGAAAGAAGAAGAAGAGCACGAGAAGAAGACTCGAAGAAAGGAAATAAGAAGAAGAAGAAGAACAGGAAGAACAAAAGCCAAAGAGGAGAGAAGACAAAGAAGAAGAAGAAGAACAGGAAGAACAAAAGCCAAAGAGGAGAGAAGACAGAGGAAGCAAGAAGAGAAGAAGAAGAAGCCAAACTTTCATCTCTCTCTCTCTTTCTCTCTCTTTATTTTTGTAATAGAACATGTATATCTCTAGAATACGACTTGCTCCCTGAGTTCAACCTCGGGAGAACTGTATTTTCCGAGTAACAAATATTAGTAAATGATGGCAATAACTATCTGTACTACAACGACTTAAGAAAAGCTAGTTGTCGCCACCGTTTGCCACTCTGTCACGCTGGGTCACTGCAGAAAGGGGTGGTGGCTACGTTGTGTAGTGTGAACACATACAAGAGCTAATGTACGTTGAACCATAGACAACCAATGACACACCCATCGGTCGAGAAGGAAACCGCTCCAAACCTCAAGCCATGCATCCCACTACCCAATTTGGCTGCTTAGCCTACCAAAAGAGTCGTAGGGAGGCCAGCTACCCCCTAAAATAGCCCATAACCAGTCTAGAAAGACCAATGCTACAACCAATCTGATGAGTAGCGACGCTAAAACTAGTTATCTATCCTCTAAATCCCAACTAAACTGTCGTATTGACTTTATTCCTCAAGTCTAGATAACTGTAACATTAATTGCTATTATACCAACCATACTAATCGTTATGCTTATTAATTTTAGAATTATCCGACATTCACATTATTCTCCAACTTATCCATTTACAAGTAGTTATCAATTTATGACAGTGGTCCCATATTATTTATCAATTAACGAACACAGCGGAACTTGTTTAATGTAAATCGAAGTTCATTTCACGGATGCGATAATAAGGGTACATGGGATCATTAAAACTTAATTATTCACATAATTTGATTAATTCACATTAAAGCACCCAAAATCAGAATAAAACTTAGAAAGGTCCTGGACTTAGCAAAAGAGGAAACACATTCCAACAAATGTGATATACGTGAATAACCTAACCAAGCAGGCCTACGGTTACCTACAAACAAGATGAAATCAAGAGAATAGTAAACTACACTACCTATCATCACCGAAGGGTCACGATGACTCTAAACCGTGCGCATAAGGCCTGGGACAAATCTTGATTTACAAGAACTAAAATAGGGTTGGAATCAATTAGGCACGTTTCTTATTTTTCAATAAGGAAACAATACTAAAAAATAAAAATAAACAATACCAACTAATAGTACGTGTCAAGACGATTCTAACAGTACCTTATTTGTCAAAATCCAAGGCCAGGAAGGCTTCGAACTGCTCAAAACAATGTGAGGGGGTCTTGAATCAGCTGGTTTAGGCAACCCGTCAATGGTCAGCATGCATACCATGTGTCGGTGCCTGATTGGTGCTCATGTACCTCACGCGGATTGTACTTACACCTGCTTACCCATCATTGTATTGCCACGTGTCACAATCGTAGCTGCCACAAACCACTCCTTCCCATGCTTAAGTGCTCACAAGCTCCCCACCACACGACATGTGTCATGTATCCACTCTTCACTGCCAGATCTGACGACTCTCGCTTGTTGCTACCAAAACCTTCATGAAATTTACGGAGGGGAAGCTTGAACTTCTTGGAATCACACTCGGGTCCCTAAAAGTTTGAATTAAGATTTCTAAAGGAAATGGACAAGCAAACAACCAAGAGAAAGAATTAAATGGCTCAAGGGAACCCGTAGGCGATAGGAAGGGCGACTAGAGGGAGAAGGAGAGAAGATCGGTGGTGGACTCTGATGGGTGGTGGTGGAGGGTGTAGAGGGTGCCTTGAGGGGTCATTTTGCTACCATGGTAGGCGTGGAGATTGGAGGAACCGCGACCTACTATAGAATGGAGAGGCACGACCATGGTGTGTTATCACTGTCGGGAGAGAGGGCATGTAGCAGCAAACTATCATAATGCCATCGTCTGTTTGGCATGCGGCGGCCTTGGACATAGGATAGCGATGTGCAAGCGGTGGTTCAAAGGAGGACGTGGGGAAGCGGGCGGTGCTCGAAATGTGGGGCATGGGGAGGGTGCAAACCCTAAACCAAGGTTGCATGTAGAATGAAGGGGGGAGGGCATGCAGAATCGTGAGGGTGTTGTACAACCCTACGTGAATGTTGAGTACCCTTAACAAGGGAGAAACCAGTAGAGTAGCTCCTGGAGATGCCCTCCTCCTCTGCTGGTGCCTCCTTCCCTCGACGTTGAAGTCCCCCTCAACCTGGAGGTGCTGGTGATGGAGTCCCTCCTATGTGGGGCACTCATTGAGGAAATCATGGCAGGATCCCCATCTCTAGATGACTTGCATGGGATTGTAAGGTCTCTTTTTCCATTGTCTCCTTCGTGGACCATATCTTGGTTGCACACATCGAGGTTTCTATTGTTTGGGTTTGGGGAGGGAGAGGTGAATGCATTGAAGTTTCATACTACTTGCTTCAATGGTAGTTCGATTTTGTGGAGAATGGTATCTCCTTTCGATGGTACTGTCAGTGAATGTCCCCCTCAACGAGTCTTGTCCAGGGATGGATTGGTTGTGATCAATTCATTTTTTAACAAGTGTCATGGTGAATGTATTGTGGTAGGGTTTGCTTCAGTGAAATACGATTTCGTGGTTGGCCTCATGGAAGGCAATGGCAGCATTGTACAGGAGAATGTCAGTTTAAAGCATGCTGGTCTATTCCATGAGTGAGTAGTTCTCAAGTGTGAGGACTCCTCATGGTTGCTCCAGGTTATGGTGCATGTGATAGAGGCACCTAATTTGGTGGATGGAAAGCATGAGTGGTTAGGGAGGAGGAAGGTGCTACTGAGATGCAATGGAGGAAGGTGGATCCAGTTGGTAATAACGGGCCTGGGTTAGGGCAGAAGAAAAGGAAGGTCTCGGCTAGCGTTGGGGGTGTGGAGGGTGAGGAAACCATGGGGGAGATAGGCAGCATGAGGGTTGATTCGGAGATGGCGGGTGCTATTGTGATGTGTAAGGAAGTAGCCAGGTCATATGCTTCTTCTGTGGATATGGGAGAGAAGGCTACTCCAAAGAGTAAAGACGATGTTTTTACATTCAATACACCTTAATGTGCTTATACAACTACGGTTGTTCGGTACAATCACATGGGAAGTCGATAGGTAATGGGAGGTATAACCTTCGGAGTTGTGGGTCGGCTAGGCAACAACAAGTTGATGTGAACCAGGTGGCATCTGTGATCAGCGTTGTGTGCAATGAGGGGATGATTAGGGGCATCCATTCTTCCCCATATTGAAGGTGCTATCGTGGAACATGCGTGGGTTTAGGGATTGCACAAGAAGGGGGACTCTTGTGAGATATCTGAAAGAATGGAATATTGGTTGTGCCATGATATAGGAAACCCAGAGGGCGTTGGTGATGCTTCTTGGCAACCGTTGGGATGCAACGGGGAGTCTGCGATGAGGGCAGTCAAGTCGGATGGTGCATTTAGCAGCTTTTGTATTTGGTGGAACAGACGTGTCTTGCAGTTAGTTGATGTATGGGAGGTGAGATTCATAATCTTGTACAGGTTCACCAGATCCTTTGTTTATAGCTCATTATGTGTGACCTACGTGTATGGGTCATGCTCTCAAAGTGGCAGGCCGATTCTGTGGGAAGAATTGGGCAGTGTTTCCTCGTGGACACAGGGGGCCCTTGGCTCATTGGTGGTGACTTCAATGCTACTCTCAGATGATAGGTGACAAGCGTGGAAATCGCGTATTTTGAAATCATCGGAAATTGTAGTATGGTTGTGAAATCCCCTTGACAAAAATAGTTATAATAACGAAACTCGCATAGATTTCTTTTCTTTTTAGAACTTGAGTCCCGATTGTTCATCTCTGGGAGGCGTGAAAACAAGTCGAGATTTGGATCGGCTGAATCTAACCTAAATCTAATCTAACATAATATTTTTGTCTTTTTGTGTTTTTGACCTTTATTTTGAAACACGAAATGAAAGCATGCATCAAAATTGTAAGCCGTGAAGATAATAGAATGCATATAAAACCATTAGACAAGAGTATCATGCATAAAAAATTAAGTCACTATAAAATACAGATACAGGGAAATAAAGCTAAACTAAAGAAAGGGATCAACCAAGAGAGGCCAAGGAGAAGCCTTCTTGGCCGTCCACTAGAGAGAGGAGGATGGGTGTTGCACCGAAGTGGAGAAAGGAGGGTGTTGCACCCTTTCTCTACCAATGGTCATCCTTGAGAAGACCTTGATGGGGGTCTTCTCTATGGCCATCTAAGAAGAAAGAAAATGGGGCCGTGGATCCTCTATGGTGGAAGAAGAGGGCACGCCCACAAGAAGAAAGGAGAAAGTGTTGCATCCTTATGCTCTTCCTCTTCTTGCCACCCTCATGAAGATGCCTTGGAGGAGCTTCTTCTTTAGCCATCCATGGAGGGAGCCTCAGAGGAAGAGAACGGCCTTGAGAGGGAGAGGAGGTGGTGTGGTTCCAAGTTGAGAGGAAGAGAGTGGTGGAGATGGTACAATTTTGTGGCTCTTTCTTTGCCTTTATGGAAGGAGCCATTTGGTTGCCACTTTTGGTGGCTCCAAAATTAGCTAATGCCACATTTTTAGGATCTAGGTTTGAAACATGTTTTTAGGGTTTCCAAGAGAGTGTGCATGGGTTTGGTAGGGGTAGAATGGGAAGGTGTGTGTGTGTTTGTGGGTGTGTATTTTTCGTAGGACTAGGTTGTGGGTTTTGGTAGAATTAGGTGCTAAATAGGTTGGGTCAATCTAGATTAAGTGGTTGTGGAACTAATTAGGCTTAGGAAAGTCTAATTGGATAGGAGTGAAACTAATTAGGTCTAAGTCAAGTCTAATTGGATGTGTGCATGTGATTAGGCTAGGGTAACCCTAATAGGTATGAGCCAATTAGATCCTAGGTGGATCCAATTGGGCTCAGGTGCACCCAATCAACTATAGATGCACCTAATTAGGTATGGGATGGTTCAATTGGGTTATGGATAGGATAAGTAGGGCTATGGATAGTGGACTAGGCTTAGGAGGTCTCTAATTAGGTTTCCTAGGGTGTCCAGTGGAGTTCCTAGGTCAAAATAGTCAAGCTAGGGTTTCCAACACCAAAATTTGGAACCAGACAGTAGTATCAGACATCCAGGATAGTGGTAAGACATCTTATACTAAAAAATTGGATGTCCAATTCTATGTCAGTATGAGTTTTGGCTTCAAGGATTGTTATTCTGCAGAAATCAGACGTCCAGCCAGATGTCTGGACGCCCTGAAAGGTGCAGGAGAGTGGGTTTTAGGTTTTCTAAGGTGGGTTTTGGTTCCTAAGTGTTTGGGAGAGGGATAGGGTGGATAAGAGCATGGATAGTGCTATCCATGTTTGGGTTTTGAGGGTAAGGTGTCTTAATGGAGGTGGTTTTGGGTTTGGGAAGGTAGTCCTAGGGTTTCTAAGGGTAGGGATAAGGCTATCCTCCTCACTCCTCTTATATGGATTAGTCTTCTTCCTTTATTGCTTTATTCCACTATCTCCTTCATGGATCACTTTATTACCTACAACTAGTAATAAAAACCATTAAATAGCAGGATATCTCATCTTATTCTAAATAAACTGATGCAATGCAAGATATGCAAAATATGAGTGCAATATCCACAAATTAAGCAAGGTTAAAACATTATTTAGGTTAATTAGGAGCCATGATTGCTGTGCAATGAATAGGTCAGATGGCAGATTTGACCCATCCACATTTGTGTTCCAATGCACAGTGTCAGAGTTGGAGTTGGTGGACTTGCCTACGTTAGGTGCCTTGTACACATGGAGGAATGGGAACGGGCAAATGTCAAAGATAGATTGATTCCTATGTAACATGAGTCTTATGGGGATGTTCCAGTTGGCTTCTGTGGTGGCGTTGGGTAGGCCTTTTTCTAACCACAACTGCCTTGTATGGGAAAGTGGGGAGGACTCCAAGCTTCGTACCTATTTCAAGTTCCAGAAATTGTGGCTTCAAGAAGATGGGTTCAGAGATATGGTGGGCTCGTGGTGGTAGTCCCAGGAGGTGGGGGGGTCGGCTATGAAGAGGCTTGCTGTCAAGATGAGGGGGTTACTTGTTATGCTATTCAAATATAGGAAATATTGGCTAGAACATGATCCTGAAAGAAGAAGGGTGCTATGAAAAGCATTAAGAAGTTGGATGACAAGGTGAAGGTGGGAGGGTTGTTGGTGGAGGAGATCCAACAGAGGAAAGAACTTCTCAATGTCATTGCCAAAGAAGATCTGCAGAGGGAGATTGATTGGCATCAGCGGTCATGTCAGTTGTGGCTAAGGGAGGGTGACTCCAGCACAAAGTTATTTCATGCAGTGGCCAGTGCAAGGAGGAGATACAACCGTATCTCCTCCATACAGTGGGGGAACATGTGGCAACATCGCCTATTGATATTTGTGACATCGCCAACAATTATTTTCATGATGTTAGACGTGCTAAGGAAAGGGGGGATGGAGGATTGCTACATCAAACATGCCAACATTGGATGAAGAGGACAACAAGCAACTGTGTAGGGGGATTTTTAAGGAAGAGGTTGTATATACGTTGAAGGGGTAGAAAGCTGAATGGTCTCCGAGGCTAGATGGATTTCCTATTCTCTTCTACAAGGAGTTTTGGGTAGTGGTGAAAGTTGATGTTCTTGACATAATTAAGGAGTTCCAGATTGGGAATTATGGGATGGAGAAGTTGAACAGATCCTTATTTCTGCTATCAAAGGAGGGGGCAGAAGCCCTATTTGACTTTCGACTGATTGCTTTATGTCATCATTGGAAAGGTGTTGGCGAACTACATGAAGGGGGTCCTTCAAGATATTATTAGTCTGATCCAACCAGCATTTCTTAAAGGAAGATCTCTGCAGGAGTCAATCATTCTGGTGCAAGATATGGTGGTTGGGTGGGTCAGAAGAAAAAAGTAGGCATTCATGTGGAAAGTTGACTTTTCCAAAGCCTACAACTCGCTCTAGTGGGGGTACTTATGGGAGATCCTGTGGAGGAGAGGATTTCCGGAAAAATGGGTACAACGGATTAAGAGATGCATTAGCACATCATCTTTTTCACTCTTGCCAAGTTCACCTTCAAAGCTAGGGGGACTTATACATGGATATACTTTATCTTCAAATAGAGCCTTGACACCCATATTGCAGTTTGCATATGACAGTTCTTTTTGTAGAAGGTGGGATCTAGGAAGTTGAATGCTTGAAACATCTGGTGGATATATTTGGTGAGTGGTGAGCGTGTTTTTGCGATGAAGAGTTAGGGTTTTGGAAAACTCGTTGTCGTAGTTGCAAAAATCGCTACCAAATAAAATTTATACCGAAACTCAAGATGAGCCCCGACTCGAACACAAGGAGGCAAGCATTTGGTTTTGAGAAATCCAAGCTTCGATTTATTTATTTTTGTTGTTTTTATCTTTTGCAATATTTTTGGTATTTTTATAAGGAAAGAGATCAGATTGACAAAACTTTGTCTAACTAAACTACTTGCAAAATAAGAGAGAGAGAAAGAGAAAGAGAGAGAGATGCAACCAACATATATATTCAAACAAAGCTTTCTATAGATAATCGACTACACTAGAAAGTCGTAAAAGATAGATAGAGGTGAGAAGAGTCCCCCTCGACAGTCGCTTGGAGAACGACTGGCTCTGACTGAGCCTAGATGAAGGTGGCAAAAGGCGAGAGGAAAGAGAATGGCATTAGAGGAAGGAGGACAAGGTAGGATGGCATCGCGGCGAGGATCTTCTTCCCAAAGGTGGTAAGAGGACAACCACAGGATGCTTCACGAATAGGGGTGAGAAGCGAGAAAAAATATTTGACTTTTACACTAAAGGAGCATCTGGGCTTAGGATAAGCTCTCTATAGAGTGTTGAAGGTGGTAAGGGAAAGAAATGAAGAGATGAAGAGAAATGGGAGGGGTAGGGGTCCTTGTATAGTGGAGGAGAAAGGGCTTGGTCATTCAAGGGTCAATAGCGACATCAAGGACGTCACTGTAGACCCACCTTAGATGTCGCTGAAGGTCCCCAGCCAATGCCTGCACTCGCTCGTGCACGTCGATGCTTATGCACCCATAGCTGTCGTGCTTCATCAATGGAGAACCATTCGATCAAGATCACGTGGCTGAGGATGAGTGAAGATCGCGTGCTCAGATTGCACGTGAAATGAAGCATTGTCTGTGTATGTGATCGCGCGTGCACGTGCGGGCGTATCCATGCTCATATATTGCGTGTGTGGCTGCATCTCGGCCGCTCGATCTTGATCCAGTGGTCAAATTTGGGCACGCCTCTCTACTATGGTCGATTGGAGGCGGTGGAGGAGTTGAACCCGTGCAGCAGGTTTGCGAGTGACCTTGGCGACCACTGCACTACACCTGCGAGAGTGTCGAGAAATGGAGCTTCTGAAGCGCAGTGGAGGCGGCTTCTCAGCCATTGGATCTTGATCCAATGGCTGAGAATTGATGGTGCGGATGAAGAGGTGTTGTGGTTGCTGCTGGCTAGTTTAGATGGTCTGGATGGTGCCACGTGGCGCCATCTAGATCATCCATCTTCTTTCCTTTGTAGGTGGCACTATAGACATCAAATTGGGTTAATTTTCATGCCTTAGGCTACGATCGTTGATTTGGATCCATCCATGTGATTGGATTTTTCGTTTAAAGTTCTGAATGGCGTCACCTAATCCCTTGGCCGTTGATCTTCCTTGAACTGCATAATGTGCTACAAGACTCTGATCAAGGCGATTTCAGAGGCATTGGACTCCGATCGTCATCCTGATCAAATACGTACAGTTGAATTGTCAATCGGAGACCCTGAAATATATCTTCTCCCGTGGCAATAAAAGGACATGAATTAACCTAAACTTTATACAAACTATTCTAAGTGTAGAATGATGCATGTTGTGAGATATTTATTTTATGAAATGCATATCTAGGCTTAGGAACATGCATAAATAAGCATTTTAACCTAAATGGATGTGTCTACATCAGTGGGGTTTCTGGATTGAGAGTCAATGGGTCAAAGTCATCTTTGGTTAGTTTTGGCTCAACGTGTAGCATTAATGAGACTCTCTGGGATACACCCAATGCTCCTGTGGTTAGTCCCCCAATCAGGTATTCGAGGTTGCCATTACAAGCAAAGAAGATTGGGAAGAAGGACTAAATGTTCCTCTTAAAGAAGGTATCTACTAACATGGCTAGCTAGAGTGGTAGATTCTTATCTAAAGGAGGCCAAACTCATCTTAATTAATTATGTTCTATCCGTAATCTCGGTCTTCTATCTATCTATCTTTAGGCCGCCTGACTCCACATTAAAGAAGATGGACGTGGTGAGGAAAAGGTTCTTCTAGAAAGGCCCTGCGCATAGTGGGAAGTTCATGCAGCCAGTCAAGTGGAGGAGAGTATGTTTTCATAAGAAGGAGGCTGGCATGGGAGTAAGATCGCTTAGGGAGTTTGGGGATTCTCTCTTGCACAAGCAGGGCATGGTTATCTTGAGAAAGGAAGAGGGGATGTGGCAAAACATTGTTTGTGACTCATATGATGATCCTATTGCATCGAATGGTTCTCTAGATCGGACTGGTGCCATTTTTGTCTTTTGTCTCCAAGGCCACGGTGACACAATGAGAAAATTTTTACCCTACGCTGGGCGATGGAACATGCTTTAGATTTTGGAAAGACGACTGGAGTGGACTTGGGTGTTTACAGAATCTCTTTCCCCATGCTTTTAGTTCTGTAATTGTGAAAGAGGCCAAGGTATCCGACTACTTGCAGGAGGAGACTAACTCGTGGGATGTCAACACTTATGGTGTGCCGTATGATTGTAGATCTGTGGAGGAGTCCCAACGCCTTTTGGAGTCCCTAGCTACCTTCCAAACAAGGGATGGTGTGGATAGATTCGAGTGGAAGCATGGTGTGCATACATCCCGCAAGGCATATGAGAAGATGATTGGAGATAGTGAGGAGGATGAGCATAGGAGATTTTGTGCGGAAATATTGAAGCTGAAAATCCCCCTTGAAGGTACATATCTTCCTTTAGCTAACAAGAAGAGAAGGACCATTCATAGGGGCACTAAGGAGAAGGGTCATGGGCACTGATGCTATCTCTTGCCTCCTGTGTGGTTATGATAAAGATGACACTAGACACCTCTTTAGCAACTACCACTTTATAGACAAGGTATGGAGGACATTTTGTGATTATTCCGTCCCAACATGGGATACCTTGTGTCATGATTTTACTACTCATTGCAAACCAGACGTGTATATGGTTGCTGTCATGTGGGTGGTATGGAAGGCTAGGAATGATGTCTTATTTAATGGGGTAGGGTGTGGATGGAAAACGTTTGTAATGAGGTGTCATCTTGTGCCAGAATATGGCTAGCATCCTTGTAAATATTTTGATATGATTGATAATAATATTGGACACCTACTATAACCGGTAGTGGTCCTTTCTTTTTGTCAAAAAAAAAAAAGATTTCTAAAGGAAATCTTTATTCCTTTCTCTTTCCCTTTCTCTCTCAAACAACATGGTTTAGGATGTAAACATGATTCCTAACAGAAGAGGTCACATTTATAGATCCAAATTTGATTTAGTGTTAGGATTAGTAGGGTGAAATACCAAAAATATCCCTTAAATTAGGTTCACCATACATTTAGGTCCTGATGTAAACACAATTACACTACTTAAAAGGTCTATTTTTGCATGTTCTTAAGCATAGGATTGCATTTCATGATATAAATATTGCATTACATGCATCATCTTGCATTTAGAATAGTTTGAATAAAATGGAGGTTAATTGTCTCCTTTTATGTGCTTGGACAGGGCAAATATTTTATCAGGGCCTTGGATCAAAGATCCAACCGTATGGATGTGATCAGGGCGACTATTGGAGTTCAACGACTCCAAGATCGCCCTAATCAGGCATCCGTAGCATCAGATAAGTGACGCGGGAACCCTAGAAGATCAAGGGCCAGGATGGTGTAAATCCACACTTCAGATGATAAATCCTACCGCACGGATGAATTCGGATCGACGATCGCAGCCCAACGACACAAAAATCAAGTCAATCCGACATCCGTGGCACCATCTACAACTTCCAGAAGATGGACGGCCAAGATGGCGCCATGTGGAGCCATCTCAGCCACCCAAACGGCCGCTTGCATTTTGTGAAGGCCCCCGCCCGATCGCTCTCCGCCGTCAGATGGAGATCCAACGGCTACGGTCGCTCGCGCTTAAAAGCGTCCGTGCGACCATTTTGTCCGCGTAGCGCAGCGGCGACGCAGCTGCGGGCGAAGCAGAGGTCGCGGGTTCGAGCCGTGGTGAGGGGGTGGAAGGCGCGGGCGAGCGGGCACGGACGAGCGTCAGATGAAGATCCAACGGCTGCGCGCGCTCAATCAGGACAACGCGCGATTAGACACCGGGCGTAACGCGCGATCGCACGTGGGCGGGCGTGCTACGCAGCGGGCGCGGACGCGATTTAAGCCGTCCGATCTCGCGATCGGACGGCTGAGACTTCGCGGACGTGCGTAGGCGTTACGCACGCGGGCAGCGGAGCGGGCGCGCGTGGGCGCGGAGGCTACGCCCACGTTGGGGGCTTTAGTGACGGATTTATCCGTCACTAAAGACCCCTTATTTATTATTTTGAGGATGTAATGTCTATTTTGCCCCCACTCCTTGTAACTATAAAAGGAGACCCCCTCCATACGAAATTTTGATCCCTTCTTTCTCCTCTCTACCCCTCCAAAGCTCAAGAGAAGCTTGTCCCACACTCGGGATGCTTCTCGCGAGATAAAGTCCAATTTTCGTTCCCCTTCGGAAGTGGATCCTGCGACGACGACGACGTGCTGCTTCGTTCCCGTTCTTCTGCATCGTCCTCCTTCGTCCCGCTTCGTTCTCCTTCGTCCAGGCGTCGTCCTGTCCGGCTCGTCCTCCGAGCAACCGTCGAGGAGGATTTCTCTCTCCCTATTCTTTTTACCGCTTTTTAGTATAGATTTACTACTTTCTAGATTAATCTACTCGTCCTCCAAGCAATCGTCGAGCAGGACATTTCTCCCTCCATTCTTTTAATGCTTTCTAGAGTAAATTTATCGCTTTCTAGAGTAATTATTTTATGCTTTCTAGTTGTAATGAACAATCACTTCAATGCAAAAATTCCTTGTTTATTCTACATCTCATTTTGATTTCTCTGTGTAATATTCTCTTTCTCTCTTACTCTCTCTCTCTTCTATTTATTGTAAACAATTAGATGGTTCTAAATTGAATTATTCTGTAAGAAATAAAAAGAAACGCGTAGTTTTTAAATCAAACGTCTGCCTCCCTGTGTTCGACCCGGAATTTTAATTTCGGTATAAATTTTATTTGTTGAACACGAATTCTTCACTTTCGAACTACAACGACAGGTTTTCCAAAATCGAACATGTTAGCGTAGGTTCGTAATCGTTCAACATTTTGGCGCCGTTGCCGGGGAGGCAACGCTCTTTGATTTCTCTTCGCGTTTTGTAACTTATAAATCATTTACCTCACTTTTCTCCTTTCTTATTGTAATTGCAGGTACTCTTTCGAGACAGGCAAAAGCGATAGATCGGAGTAAAGTGCTGTGGAAGGTTTTGTAAGTTATCCCCCACCTCCCACCCATTAGATTTCATTTCATAACATAATAATTCAAACATCAATCAACCTAGGTGTTCTTATAAACTCTAAGGTCAGATTGTTTGTTGTTTGACATCCATACTCACTCCAACCCCCACATTAAAAAAAAAAAAAAATCTCACAGAGGTACACAACCTCATCTGATTTTCAAACTCAACCGGTAATCCAATCTTAGGAGCCGGTACACACATCCAAACACATAATTGAGTAGAAATCAGATTAGGTAATCATTTGTGTGCCTAATTAAGTGGTGCAACAGGCCAATTGTTTGAGTTGATTGGGCCGCACCACTTCAAATAAAATCAACTCATCAAGTAGCTGCCAATTAGGTTCAACTCTTAGGGATTTACCAGGCACTCCACATTCTTTTTAAACTTTAAAGGAAAGCATCTTCACCTGTGCTTGTAAAACTTGGTGTGCCAACGAAACTTGATTGAAAACACCTATAGTTGAATCCTAAAAGCTACTAAGCAAGATTTGAATCTTAAAATTCACCACATCAAAAACAATCTTGCTTGAAAACCACTGGTTGTGCACTCACACACAAATCAATCAATCATTAAGGGCACAACCCATTTAAAGGGCCCATCACATTCCAAAGCACATTCAAACCTAGCCCTAAATAAAACAAAGTAGACGTTGGCCTTAAGGATTGGACTCGCTCTTCAGAACCCAAAATGAGATTATTTTCGATTATTTTGTTTCTACTGTTCAATCTGATGTCTAGCTAGGGGAGCAGAGTCAAATGATTGCGGCTGGGGGGTACACTAGGAACCGGAGGCGCAAGCCGAAGGAAGAACCTTCTCCCCAGTCCCTCCTTCTAACTGGTTGGATTGAACAGACGGAAGTAGATCAAATTGTTCCTTTATCTCAAGACGGGTTTTGAGAGTCTGTAGGTCTTTAGGCTAACCTATTTAAGGACAGGTTTGATTGTTTGTATTGCAGGGCACCTTTCTTCCTCCCGTGTATCATGAATCCTTCCACATATTTCACGCATTCCCGCTCTTTCCCTCCTGTTGTAAATTATCCTCATCATGACGATTATCTCAACTCGTATTGTAATCGACCATCAATTAGTTGGGATAATTCGGATTGGGGATATAATTCCGGACCCCCGTGTTTAGGGTCTAACCCTGAACACTTTTATTCTGATTTCTATCCTTCTCAGAGCTACATCGATTATAGATCGCCCTCCTTTCATGAACAACCTAATACGATCTACAATCAAGAAGGATACACTGATCCTTACCCATCCTCTGATTTCACTGCCTTTAGGTCATCACCATCTTTTCAACAATCTGAACTGACCTATCATCAGGAAGGGTATAACGAATCTCAATTCGTTAATTCCTCTACATTGATGTCAAACCCGCCCAACCCTGAACCAACTCATTTGGTTCAGGTTAATCAGGTTCAAGATAAGGTTCTGGCTAACTTGAGGAATATCATTCAATCTTTAGAAGTTCAGCCAATACCTTGCATTGAGAGATTGGAGCCCCTGATTGAAATGATTGATGATTTAAACAAGTCTTTGTTGGATTGGCTCCAGGATGTTAAGGATAAGAACCCGGGTGAGTTTCTACTTGGGAAATTAGCGAAATTGAGGATGAGATTCGTGGTTGCTTTGATTCAATCTTGGAAAAATTCCCAGGATGAACTCTCTTCAGGAAAGCCAATGACAAAACCCGCTCAGGCACCTGTTGGGGGGGACACGTGTTACGAGGCTGACCAGATTGAATTAAAACAACCAATTAAGGATGATCGGATTTCTTCACCTGAGATCCCTGAGCCGGGTTACGAGGAAATGTATGTCTCCTTGGAACACAAAGTGACAAATGATTTTGGGACATACATTGATACGGATCCTGATGGTGAAGATTCAAGTTGCGAAGTCTCACGCGAGTTTTCTGAACACGATTTCTGTGAGACGATTGGGCCTGAGGAATCTGATAGATCAATTGATAACCCAATAACTGAGAACACTGATCTTATTAGGGCACACATTACGGATCCAGAATCGCATTTTCTAGAAGAATCAATTCAATGCCCTGATTATCAGTTACACCCTGTTGAGCTTATTGATGATTCTAATTCTGAGATTATTAGACCCAAGTCAATTTTGATTCTGCCACATCATTTAGACTTGGAGATTCCAGACGGGGTGATGAATATACAAGAGGTCTTGGAATTTGATACACTTAATGAGGAGGGTAGGAGCGGGGAAGTTCTGATTTGGGAAGTTAATTTTGGAGGAAATGGAAGATTGAGTCGAAGGGTTCCTTTTAAGCCGAAACCATCAAATTAGAACCCTTACGACATTTGTTTCGAGGATGTTCAACTCAAGCACACATTCAACGATTATCCTTTTGAGCTTCAATTTTCTGTAACCCGACTTTTTGGTCTTGGGTTGCATCCTCAGAAATCGCAGGCCCAATCCCGCTTACATTTTGATTTTAGGTTTTGGGTAATTTTTATCCAGAACCTAAGATATTCTCGATTATGGGGTGTGGGTCTGCACCACAATCTGGTCCACATCTGTGGACCTCTGCTGACAGGTCAGAGGATTCTTCTGTTCATTCTAATTCTGACCTGCACATGTGAATTCTTCATTTCTTTTCTTTGTATAGTGTGCCTAGCTGAAGGCACTAAACTTAGCACTAATACAGTTCTTTTCATTTTCATCTTGGAGCGGACTTGATATTCACGTAATTCAGGTGCTTTCTACACTTTTTCACTCTGTTTTATGTCTTTTTAATACAATGAGGACATTGCATTAGATACGCATGGGGGGGTGGATATTCATCTCTGAATTCATTCGTCAGCTCCGTAGATTTATTTATTTTCTTTTATAAAAAAAAAATAAAAATAAAAATTTCAAAATTAGGAAAGAGAATTTGGGTTTAAGAAAATTTTCAATCTTAGGAAATACTACATTAGGATCTGAACACAAAGACCCCTCAGTTCTTTGGACTTAATTAGCCTGTGTATCCACTAAAATGTGGATTTGTCTTTGAGTCCTCGCCATCTTAATTCTATTATAATTGGAATAAATAAGTTTGGGTGATAAGTACACGACTTATCAACCCGCCCTCTGATTTGAGGGAATTTCGAGTCTTAAGCATCTACACACTTTCCTTGCACTGACTCGTTGTTCGGCGATTTTTACGGAAATTGGATAGCTAATGAACCTTCTAGGGTGATATGGCTGGCAAGTTATCGTGGGTAACAGCCCATAGGTAGGTTGTCCAGAGCCCAGTCACTGGACCTTTCTCTTTTTGCTGCCTTTAGGTAAATCTTAGACCAGGGAAGCCACCTACTTAAAAAAAAAGAAAAAAAAAAGAAAAAAAAAATCAAAAAGGAGAAAAGAACAAAAAGAAATAAGCCACACTTCGCCGCACGAGTATGGCTGGCAAGTTGTCGGTGGTAACAGCTCACCGACCGGTTGTCCAGAACCCAGCTCAGAAAATGCACTAAAAATTCCCAAAACACTTAGGAAGAAGCGGAGAAGTAGAATAAATCGGGGAGATATACACTGGATTCACCCTTGTGTTGACCCCGTTAAAAAATAAAAGTATGAAGAAAGCTACCGGTTGTAAAGATACACCTTTAGGCAGAATTCTTTTTGAGGTCACCTAGAGGCGTAGAAATCCGAAGTCCGTTCTAATTGTCGGTCAACGAGTCTATCACAATCACAATAAGATGCTTAAAACTTAGGGTTCTCATCAAATATTGGGTAAGTT
Organism: Thalassia testudinum; assembly: GCA_037157565.1. Lineage (NCBI taxonomy): Eukaryota > Viridiplantae > Streptophyta > Magnoliopsida > Alismatales > Hydrocharitaceae > Thalassia > Thalassia testudinum. Next base: position 201,557,564 of record JAZHRO010000031.1, read on the forward strand.
GAATGGTCGTAGAAAGCCACTCTTGAACCCTAAAATTTGAAAATTCAAAAAAAAAAAAAATTAGAAAAGAGTAAAAAGAGAAAAAGAAATTTTTCTTTGAAAAAGGCGAGGGCTTGAGGCGGTCTGCATTTTGGCTGATACCCAGGCACTGTTGTGTCTTTGAAAGTTCAGTTCCTAAGTAGATAATTTCTTAATGATTGAAAGTGACTCAGGTCCAAATAATCCAACCTAATTCTTTTATAAATAGCATATAGTTTTTGCTAGGGACTAGCAAAAGATAAGCGTGGGGGTATGATGTAAACACAATTACACTACTTAAAAGGTCTATTTTTGCATGTTCTTAAGCATAGGATTGCATTTCATGATATAAATATTGCATTACATGCATCATCTTGCATTTAGAATAGTTTGAATAAAATGGAGGTTAATTATCTCCTTTTATGTGCTTGGACAGGGCAAATATTTTATCAGGGCCTCGGATCAAAGATCCAACCGTATGGATGTGATCAGGGCGACTATTGGAGTTCAACGACTCCAAGATCGCCCTAATCAGGCATCCGTAGCATCAGATAAGTGACCCGGGAACCCTAGAAGATCAAGGGCCAGGATGGTGTAAATCCGCACTTCAGATGATAAATCCGATCGCACGGATGAATTCGGATCGACGATTGCAGCCCAACGACAAAAAATCAAGTCAATCCGACATCCGTGGCACCATCTACAACTTCCAGAAGATGGACGGCCAAGATGGTGCCACGTGGCGCCATCTCAGCCGCCCAAACGGTCGCTTGCATTTTGTGAAGGCCCCCGCCCGATCCCTCTCCGCCGTCAGATGGAGATCCAACGGCTGCAGTCGCTCGCGCTTAAAAGCGTCCGCGAGACCATTTCGTCCGCGTAGCGCAGCGGCGACGCAGCTGCGGGCGAAGCAGAGGTCGCGGGTTCGAGCCACGGTGAGGGGGTGGAAGGCGTGGGCAAGCGGGCGCGGATGAGCGTCAGATGAAGATCCAACGACTGCACGCGCTCAATTAGGACGATGCGCGATTAGACGCCGGGCGTAACGCGCGATCGCATGCGGGTGGGCGCGCTACGCAGTGGGCGCGGACGCGATTTAAGCCGTCCGATCTCGCGATCGGACGGCTGAGACTTCGCGGACGTGCGTAGGCGTTACGCACGCGGGCAGCCGAGCGGGCGCGTGTGGGCGCAGAGGCTACGCCCACGTTGGGGGCTTTAGTGACGGATTTATCCGTCACTAAAGACCCCTTATTTATTATTTTGAAGATGTAATGTCTATTTTGCCCCCACTCCTTGCAACTATAAAAGGAGACCCCCTCCATACGAAATTTTCATCCCTTCTTTCTCCTCTCTACCCCTCCAAAGCTCAAGAGAAGCTTGTCCCACACCCGGGATGCTTCTCGCGAGATAAAGTCCAATTTTCGTTCCCCTTCGGAAGTGGATCCCGCGACGACGACGGCGTGCTGCTTCGTTCCCGTTCTTCTGCTTCGTCCTCCTTCGTCCCGCTTCGTTCTCCTTCGTCCAGGCATCGTCCCGTCCGGCTCATCCTCCGAGCAACCATCGAGGAGGATTTCTCTCTCCCTATTCTTTTTACCGCTTTTTAGTATAGATTTACTGCTTTCTAGATTAATCTACTCGTCCTCCAAGCAATCGTCAAGGAGGACATTTCTCCCTCCATTATTTTAATGCTTTCTAGAGTAAATTTATCGCTTTCTAGAGTAATTATTTTATGCTTTCTAGTTGTAATGAACAATCACTTCAATGCAAAAATTCCTTGTTTATTGTACATCTCATTTTGATTTCTCTGTGTAATTTTCTCTTTCTCTCTTACTCTCTCTCTCTTCTATTTATTGTAAATAATTAGATGGTTCTAAATTGAATTATTCTGTAAGAAATAAAAAGAAATGCGTAGTTTTTAAATCAAACGTCTGCCTCCCTGTGTTCGACTCGGAATTTTAATTTTGGTATAAATTTTATTTGTTGAACACGAATTCTTCGCTTTCGAACTACTACGACAGGTTTTCCAAAACCGAACACGTTAACGTAGGTTCGTAATCGTTCAACAGGTCCTTTTTAAGTTGTTTTGGTCATAACTTGAGTTAGACACCTTAGATTCATATGAAACAAGTATCATTGGAAAGCTTACGATGAGAGGAATCCAAAGGTACCCTACAAGGTATCGTTTAATGAGGTTTGGCTAAGGGTTGATCCAAAATACATGTTTTTGGCATGTTTAAAGAGGTGCTTGTACTTGCACTGAACCACAACCGTGTGAACAAGTTCAAACTGACCTAAACCACGCTAGAATGACCCAAAATCTAGATTTTGGGATGTTACATGGGTAAATGGAAACAAGAATCAAGTCTGGCTAGGGTTTTAACTCTAGATGTAGTCCAGGCTCGAGGAAATCAAATTAAAGTTCCAAAAGGGAGTGGAAAGGAGAGTAGTTGGAGGTTAAGGCGAAGAATGAAGTTAGGGTGGGAGGCTGATGTGGAATTACAGTGGGGGGTTGTGGTGAATCAAGAAGAGGGGTGGTGTTAAGGAAATTTCCCAAATGTGAATTATTTATTATTGCTTCAACCACAAATTCTATTTCTAACTCTGAATCATCGAAGAAATCTTGTTCCAAACTGGTTAAAGCACAACAAGATTCAATAGGCATTGATTCCTGCACTAATTCCTCTATTTCAAAATCTGAGTCCTCAAAGAAATCTTAATCATGGAATCTCCTGGAAACTTTAAAAATATCTAAGGTAATTGTTTGGCCATTGCAAGTGATGTCCATTTTTCCTTAATGACAGTCATTATTGGCTTTTGCATTGGCCAAAAATGACCTTCCAAGGATGATAGGGGTATTTTGTAGGGTTTCAAGTACCTCAATGTCTAGGACCATAAAATCAACTGGAAATAAACAGTTTCAGCCTTGATAACTACATCCTCAACAATCCTTTTAGGTTTAATTGTAGATCGGTCTGCCAATTGAAAAGTTACCACAACAGGTTTAAGTTCACCATTCTTAAATTCCTCAAATAAAATAGTAGGGATAAGATTAATGGAGGCACCTAAATCAAGCAAGGCACGATCAAAATTTGGTGTCATTAATGAAAACAGAAATGAGGGGGTTGCCTGGATCTTTCAATTTGGAAGATAGCTTGCTTTATATCACAAAGCTTACTGTCTCAGAAAGAGTTACCCTACCTACATTTTTTCATTTTGAGAAGAAAGAGGATTACTACTGAGGATAGTAGTAATCCAAGATTTTATTCAAAAAGGAATCAAATTACAAGATGCTCTGCAACTATTTCACCCAACACTTAACATCATTACAAATATTCTCAACCTAAACTCTAGAACCTCTGAAGAGGGCCTCATTCTTGGCATGCCACACACCCCAGAGAACAACCACAATTAATAGCCTTGTTGAAGAAGCACGATAGCGATCTAACCATAAGCTATCCTAAGTAGGAAAAGGAATATGGCAACACATAAGCCAAACCTCATGTGTTACAACACAAGAGCTAAAGAGATGCCACACATCATCATTTCCAAGGGAACATAAGGGTTGGGTACACTTGTTTGTCGTGAAAATCGTCTTTTAGAAATATGTGTCGTAGTATAGGACAAAAATTGCAACAACACTTAATATTTATAAAACTCAAAATTAGGAAATGAGTCCGAGGTCGTTCGCAAGGAAGAAATTGGCAATTTCAATCAACTAATCAAAATAATAAAGGGAGATATGCAAATATAACGAAAGTGATGCTCAATGTATATATCAGAATAATATCTCAAGAGTCAAGTACAAAAAGATGGGGTTAAAATGGTGGTTTGAACCACCAATTTAACCCTAATGTTAAGCTTTACAATTAACTCAAATAAATGAATAGTAGATGCAATCAGATATCAAAGGCAGAACCAAGTTATCAGAACCAAATCAGACGTCAGGTTCAAGGGCCAAATGCCTTATCCTCAAGCCTTAGCAAAAGGCTACGACACAACAGTAGCAGAGAGACACAAGGGTCTCAAAAGAGCAAGGCACAAGGTCCTTGCTAGCCATAGAATGACTACGTGTTGAACAGGGGAGAAGGGGCACGAATCCCAATGTTTGAATAGGGTAAAAACTCTTCCCTCTCAGATTTCCTTTCTTTAGAACTAGACCAAACCCAGGTAACCGGACCCAAACCCAGACCCATGTGGCATGAACCATAGGCCACGACACATGTGATGGAGCGTGCAAGCTAGACCTTACCTCGGTGCTCTCGGACGCAGCAGGTTAAGGATACGTTTGCATGTTATACTCTGTATGAGCTTCATCGATGTATGATGTGGGACTATCGTACAATCTTTTACCTTATGCAGCTGCAAAAGGTCCCCTTGCCAAATTGAAGCAACTGCTTGTGCATGCTACTTTGATTGGGTGCCTGAGAAGCCTCAGGACCCAGAGCCACGTTGAGTACAAGTTGTTTAAAGGTCAGAAGCAGGTGAGCAACATCAGAGAGGATGGTGGAAATGACAGTGCTCCGGTGATGTACCTAAAATGTTATGCTCAAGAGATTCGCCATGTTCTAAGGAGAACGATGGTGGTGGTCTTGAGGTATATGGCGACGTGTGGTTCTCAAATGGTGCTGGGGAAGGTGACTGGAGGAGGACGTGTTCGGGGGAGTTGTGGAGTGATTGAAAGTGAAAATAAGTAGAGGGTTTTGTCCAGGGAGGTGAGGTGGAGCTCGTGTACTCAGTGGTGTGTGGTTTCGTGTAGTGTAGCAGCCGCACGGCTTCACCGATGCGATGGAAGATGGAGGTGGTGTGGGTGTTGTGGTGCTTGAACCTAAAATCTAAAGGTATAGAAAGACTTAGTGAGGTGAGAGGAAGGAAGAGAGAGTAATCATGGACAAAGGGAGGGACAATGTGGCACCGACTAGGGTTGGCCGACGCTAGAGAGGGTGAACACTCCGATGATGAGAACAGTAAGGAAGGGTCGAGGCAACTCCTGCTTGGTACGGTGAGGATTGGAAGATGTCGGGAGGGAAGTTCCCTCTACCTATTGTATGGGGAAGAGGGTGATGAAGGAGGAATGGGAAAGTTCGCTGGTGCTTGGTCGAAGTAGGCCAGGAATGGAGAAGAAGGGTTTCTGGCCTCAAACCTCGCTAAAGATGATGGTCTAGAGTTGGGGGTTCTTTTATAGAGCTCAAAACAAAGCTCTAAAGCTCAGAAGGAGGCCTCATGTGCTCAAAATTTAGGGAAAAATATCCCCAAAATCTCTCGTGCTCTTCTGATATTTGGAGAGAGAATCAAGTCTCGAAAGGCAATTCAATAGATTAGGGAAGTCCTTGCGATCAAGCACCCTAAGTTTGGAGGAGTTTGGCTCTTATTTAAGAGAGAAATCTCCCTCAAATCTCCCTGTAGAGGCTACATTCACACCAATGGTAGCAGGGATCAAAATGAAGAAAATGATGAGAAGTTAGGGACCCATTTGCAAAGAATTCAAAACCTGAGGGGGTAAATGTAAGAAATAGAGTTTTAAAGGGATAATTGTAAACTAGGTCAAGATGAACTCTGATTGGGCTTAAATTTTGGCCTTAACCTAATTTGGACCCAAGGAATCTAATGGTGAACTTGGGTTTGAGTTTTGACTATGTTTGACTTGGCAACTTGCACAGAAGCCTAAATTAGGGCAAAATTCCGTTTGATACTCTATTCTAGGTCAAAATAGTTCGGATGGTAAAACCAAGGGTACTAAACCACTTACAATATTTTTCTATGAGCTATAGGAGGTTTACATGAGTTTTATCCTGACTAAAATCTCTTTAATTTAAGCAGGTCTAAAATTAGGGCTTTGGTGTGCTTTGTTTTGGTTCTTGGAATGCGTGAAACCCTATTTTTATCAATGTTGACCCACTCTTTGGACTTTTGAGCTTACTTGAACTTCATTTAACCCCTGAGTGACCCCGTGGTTAATCTGCATTTGTGATGTACTATTAAAATTACATAATTACCTTGATTTCCCATTCTTAAGTCACATCAGAATAATATGGAATTACGACCCTCAAATGATTATGTAGGAGCTTTAATTAATCGAAACTGACAAAATGTGGCTTATTAGGGCCCATGATGGTGTTCCCATCAACACTGCATCAAGGGTTGCCATAATATAGTGCCTTAGGGAACTAGTAACAACTCCATCACATCTGGCCAACCATAAGAAAATTTGGACCTCTAAAAGAACTTTTTTCTTCCAAATGGCATGGAAAGCATAAGCAAGGGCAACATCCTTCACGGTTGGTAGCATATGGTGGTAAGCTCTATTAGGCGACTAAAGTCCATCACACCACACAAACCCATCCACACCTCCAAAGGTCTAAACGCCCTAAGGGTGGCCATTATATGGTGATAGTCCTCCAAGGAACAACTTTCATAAGCACTAGGTAGTTGGGGGTATTCCAACACTGATAAGAAGATGCCCAAAACTCCACGACCCGATCATCTTTATTAACTAAGTCATCATAGAGCCATGGATATGCAGAGGTGCAACAACTTATGCCAAACCAATTACCCTTCCAAAAGCAAAATTATTCCCCATACCCAAGCCACGGAGTAAAATGGGCCCATCTTTCATTCATGGCACGTGTCACAAAGCTCCAAAAAGGATAGGGATGAGACAGATTCAACCTATTGGATTGCGCATTTGATTCACATTAAGAGTCTATTATCAAATCCCACCATAAGCCCTTATCGTCCCTCAAGATAATAACACCCCACTTCAACAGTAGGGGATCACCAAATTGCCATAGAGAATGAATGCCCATCCCCTCATTTTTCTTAGGCAAACACAGTTTACTCCACTTAACTGGTTGAAAAAAGGCACCTTCATGGGAGGCTCCCTTCCAAAAGAATCTCCTTTGAAACACATCCAGCTTCTTTATGACCATGCTAGAAGGCCTGAAGATAGAGAAATAGAAAATAGGAATGGATAAGATTATAGAATTGAATAAAACTAATCTTCCCCCCTTTGACAAGTATCTACCACACCACCCTGCAAGTCAAACAGAAATCTTCACATAAATGGCTGTCCAATCACTATTTTTCTTTTTTTTTCCATGAAGAGGGAGACCCAAATATCTAACAAATAAACTGGCAAAAGGAATCTATAGGACATTAGAGATTTATGTCCACACATCTTCGGAGCAGCCAAAGTATATCAAAGTTGGCTTCAAATCATTCATGGATAGGCCAAAATACTACCAATGATCCTTACCACTCGATTCCAATGCTACGATGCTTTCTTTCCTCCAATGAAGAAGCTTATCATCTGTATACCACAATATAGGGTGAGAGATCACTGCGTGGAGAAGGAGTAGCCATGAAAAAGACCAGCAGCACAAGCTTTAAAGGAGAAATGAGACAAGGAGTCCACAACCAAAATGAAAATAAAAAGAGCAATGGGACATCCTTGCCTAACACGCTTCTAAGGCTGAATCTAAGTACCAGTAGGGCAGCTGTTAATGAGGGGCAAGAAAGATGAAGTGATAACACACGTCTTCATCCATTGGATCCAGACATCAGGAAAACCACATCTTTTAAAAACCTCCCACAGGTAAGGCTATGAAATAGAATCATACACCTTGGAAAAGTCAACTTTCCACATGAACCCTTTTGTCTTCCTTCTAATCCAACCCAAGACCATCTCCTGTGCCACAATGAAAGATTCCTGCAATGATCTAGTTGGTAAGAATGCAAACTACATGAGGCTAATCAACTTTTAGAGGGCTACACGCAACTGGTTCACAAGTACCTTTCCAACAATCAAATAAGTGGAGTTTGACTAAGCAGTGGGCCTAAAGTCAGAGAAAGACTCAGCACTAACTTCCTTAGGGAGGAGGAAAAGGAATGATTATTTAGCCACTCAAAGCCATAGTTGCCACATTGGAACTCCTCAACTACACCCATAGCATCTTTCTTCACAACCTACCAAAACTCCTTAAATAAAATCACCTGAAACCCTTCAGGTCCTGGAGATCCCTTGGCTTTTAGCCCATTAAGGGCTTTCAGCACCTCATCCTCATCAATGGCCCTGGTCAACAAATTGCCATCAGATTCTTCTAACCTCACCATGTTAGAAGAAGCAATGTGCCAATCACCCCTATCCCCTACATGCGTAGCCTGGTGAAAGTAAGAGTTTGCTTCATTGAGAATCTACTTAATAGCCATGATAGTGGAGTCTCCAACACTCAAAGAAGCAATATGATTGGTGCATCGTCTATTACTAGTCATAGCATGAAAGAACTTAGTATTAACATCCCCCTCTCTCAACCACAATTTTCTAGATTTCTCATGCCGATCAATCTCATTTTGAAAGTCTTCTTTAGCTACAGTAGCTTGACATACATTCCTTAGCTTGAAATCATCATCCAATAAAGGCCTCTCATCCTCCTTGGCATCTAAAGAAGCAATGGTTACCATTGTTGATGCTCTGCGTTCCTCCTTTGCAACTTTAAGGGTTATTCCATATTCCATTAGCATTAAAAGAAAACCTTTCAACATGGTAGCGAGGACTTGCATGGCCAAACTAGAGAGATGTTGTGCATGCCACCAAGAAGAGATCAGGTTTCTAAACCTGTTGAACGTTGGAGGACCATGCTAGCGGAGTTGGTTTTGAAAACCTGTCACTGTAGTTTGAATAGCGAAGAACTTGGGTTCAACAAATAAAATTTATGCCAGAATAGAAATCCTAGGTCGAACTCAGGGAGGCTACGTCGATCAAGATTTGCAATTATATTCTTTTTGTGTTTTTGTTTAAAAAGTGGAGTAATTACAATGGAATGGAATCATTATAAACAATAATAGAGAGAGAGAAAACATCCACTTGAAGTTGCAAAATGTTTGTACAATTAAGAAAGTGAGAAATTATACTAGAAAGTAGGAAAACTATTACAACTAGAAAGCAGGAAAATTCTACTCTAGAAAGCAGGAAAAAGGAATGGGAGAGAGAAGTTATCCTCCTCGACGATCGCTTGGAGGATCAGTTGGATGAGACAACACCTGGAAGCAATGGAGCGAGAAGAAGGAGGTCGAAGCAGAAGGAACGAGAATGAGGCAGCACGTCATTGTCGTTGCGTGATCTACTTCTGGAATGGGGGCGAAAAATTGATTTTATCTCTTGAGGAGCATCCCGAGTGTGGGACAAGCATCTCTTGAGCTTTGGAGTGGGAGAGAAGAGAAGGGATGAGAAATTCGTATGGAGGGGGTCTCCTTTTATAGTTGCAAGGAGTGGGGCCATTTTGGACATTATAATTTGAAAAACATTAATTCAGGACCTTTAGTGATGGATAAATCCATCACTAAAGGCTTGAACGTGGCCTTGGTGCCCGCCGCTCGCGCGCCTCCTCACCTCCACATCCTTCAACGCGTGCACACATCCACGAGCTTACAGCTGTCCAATCTCTTCGCCTACACTTGCGCCATGCGACCGTGTGTGATCACAAGTCAGCGTCGCGCGTCTGATTACGCGTGGGTGCTATCGCTTGCTCAGTGTCGTTCGATCCTCATTGCGCGGCCCCACTTGCTCATATCCTAATGCGTGCGTTTCACTCAACTCAGTAATTAAGTTAATTTTACTTAATTAAGAGTAGAAGAAATCACTTAGGTTAACTCGAAGTTATGTCGGTTGTGTAGTATAGGGTCGAATTAACCTAACGTTTTAGAAATTTTTACCGGTTAAGTCTAGGTCATTCACTGGGAGGTATAATAATTTTTCTCCAAATTCACCAATTTCCTTTTATCTCTTTATGTTTAGGAGGTATAACTAAGTTGAGTTTTAAAACATGAATTTTGTCAAAATATTTAAACTATAAATGTTATACAAAATTGCATATGAAACATATTTACTCAAAATGATCTACTTTACTAATAGGTAAACATGTTTGTTTTTCAATTAAATTTCATTCTAAGAAATTAAGGCAATTAAAAGTTATCCAATTAAAACATGCCTTTTTACATTTAAGAACAAAAAGATAATGATGTAAGAAAAATTTATTTATTTTCATTCATCTCTTCAGCCTCTCATCTCCTTCTCTCTTATTTTCTTCTTTCTCTCTTTTATTTTCTTCTCTCGAGCTCTCTTTCTTCTGTTGTTCCTGCCTTCTTCTCTTCTTATTCTTTTTTCTCTTCCCTTGGTCTTCTCCTACCTTTTCTTCTTCCCTTAATTTTCTCCTTTGTTCCTTAGTCTCTTTTCCTTAACACTCCTTTGCTCCTGTGCCTTCTTCTTTAGCTTTCAGCTTTAACACTTAGCATCCTTCAGCGGCTTCTCTTTTCCTTAAACTTTCAGCTGAATCAGGTTTTTTTACTTTTTTAACCAAAAGTTCTTTTATTTGCGGCTAGGTCCTTTCAAGGATACAAAACACCCTGAGACCAGGGTGGGACCAGACCCTACTCGGTCCTCGCCTAATCTCAATTAGGTTCATTTTCGGTTCATTTATTTATCGGTTCACAGTCTCGAGCCATTTCGGCTCAACCCGGCCTCCCAGGCCACTCTCGCTATCCCAGGGCACAACCTCATTCACGCGGCCCCAAGGGTGCACACCCGCAAGCATAAGCCCGCACACACAGACACAATGCTCAGATCAGATGGAATCGGTAATCGGTGCGTCAAGTGCTGACAACTGCATAGCCAAGGAAACAAATTACTTTTATCCCCAGGCGTGCGCTCGTGAATAATCGAGGTGGGACTATCCTACCCCTTCCAGACCCGAATTCAAATGTTCATAACCTTCTACCCAGAGCTCCAAATTGAGTGATTTCAAGTTTGTTGGAAAGCTCTAAGGGTAATCTACACAATTTCTGGGTCAATTTAATGTTTTAATGATGTTTTGCTTTTCAATTTGAAAGATGAAATCAGGGGTTCCTACGAGTTTTTTACTAGCCTGGAAATGAAATTAAATCAGGAGAGTCTTCAAATGGACTTCTCCCTTCTATTAAAAGGTCTGTACATGTTATATAAGTAATTCCTCTTCTGTTAGAGTAGGTTTAAAGTCCTTAAGACCTTCAGAACCACCAGAGAAGCTTTTCACTTCTCTGAAAGCTTCAGAGTTTGATTTTCAGATTTCAATAAGTGCAATAGACACTTAAAAGTGTTTCTAATCAATTTAGATTAATTCTAAGGGTTATAACAGGTCAATCTGGATAGGTTTTAAGTTTAAATTTCATCAGAATAGTACTCCTGTTGGTTTGGGTTCGAAAGTAACCCAAATTGGCAGAAACTAAATACTCACACATTCATTATCCTGAGCTCACTTTAATCACTTTCAGATCATCAAATAAGATCTCAGAAACAATTTTCACTCCTCAAAATCTCAATTCGAGCTCAGATCTCCATTATCAGACTCATATTTGACTATGGAAGCTCAAAAATTGACTTTCTATTCAAAGCTTCCTCCCAAGAAATCAAAGCCTTAGTTAAAGTCTCTTCAACCTCAGAAACTCATTCAGATCTTTAGAAAGTTGTTCTAACCTTGATTTCTAGAGTTTCAGGCTTGCCGCCTGAACTTAAAAACATGTTTATTCGACAGAGTCATGGGAAGATTGCTACAGTGTTCTGAGGGTAAAAATAGCTTCAGTGCATCGCACTGAAGCTTCTAAGCTCCTTAAATGCTCTTCAGATCTTTCCTAACAGACTTCTCCAACTTCTACGGAGTTGGGGAAGATGAAGTTCAAACCTATAGCTCCAGTGGTTAAATCCTTAAATAAATTTCTTCAAAACAGTCAGTGATCCTTATTTTACTATTCTAGAGCTACTTAGCAAGTTCTAGAGGCTAAAACTCAAGAATGGCTCGCCGGAGATCGCCGGAGCTCCAGTGAGTCCAGAAAATATAAAATTGTATGCATAGATTAATAGAACTAACTATTTTTAATTCAAAAAGGATCCTGAGGTTGCAAGGAACCTCAATATCACATTTAATTCCTTAATTCCTCTTTTGTTCATTAAAATGTAAGATTTGACAGTAAGTTTATTTTCTTAAAGATCTGGGTGGTTAAAGCTCAGGACTTGTTTAACCACTCGATTGAGAGGTTAAATCAAATCAATAGATGTTTATATTCATAAATATATATTTAATTTATAGTTTGAACTATTCCTGAGCTGCCATGGACAGCGAGCTCAGGAACTTAATTAAATTTGGGCATTTAATTATAGATGAAAATAAGAGGTATTATAATGTCGGTTAGGGTTCATAGGTGGTGATAAATGATGAATGAACCCAATGAAGGTGGAATTAAATCGACTACTGTCACCATAGACAGTGTCAGTAGTCGGTGAAGGTGAGATATGAATTAGGCAATTAGGTGATTTAATTAATGATTAAATGATTTAGAAGTGATCATGGAAGATACAGGAAAGTGGACAGTGAATTAAAAGACAAGATTGAAGCTCTGGAGAGCTCAAGGAACTCGCTGGAGTTGGAGGAGATGAAACTAAATTCTAACATTACTCTAATCTAACTAATTAAACTAACTAACTAAGCTAGACTACTCCTACTCCTACTCCTAATCTACTGTTACCTAGACGAAGGGGTCAATAGGGTTTGGCCGAAGGTTCATGGCAGACGACGAAATCAGAAGGTGGAAGAAAGATCTCCTATGGGCGGATTTGAGGAGGAGCGGAGGAATCCTTGGGTTGGAGCCATTGTCAGAGGTGCGGAAGACCATGGCGGAACTCCTTGGCTGCTTAAGATGGATGGAGGAAGTCGGAAAATGGAATGGGAAGTTGCCAGAGTTTTGGATGAATAGCCTATTGAAGTCGGATACAGTGTTAGAAGAGGGAAGGGAGTTAACTTGAATAAAATCAGAGGCGTGAGGGGGTATTTATAGCAGTTTGCAGCGAAGAGAGTGGCGGGGTTTGGCCGAAGAAGGAGCTGAAGGAGCCTAACCTCTGTCGTCGTCTCCGACGACGGTGAGGTTATCTCCCACTAAAAAATAGGATTCTCGGTTAATCCACACCGATGGATAAAGTGGAGGGGGTGAGCGCAAGATGCAAGAGCTTGGATAAAGAGGGTTGATGTTGGAAGGGAGGTGATCGCACGGTGGGGTGACTCTCTGCTGCCAGTTGTTCGTTCGGCTGAAGAAGAAGAAGAAGAAGAAGACGAAGAGGGACATAAAAGTATTAAAACGTAAGGACCTATGTGAGAAGTAAGGACCCGACTGTAATGATTATTAAGGACTAAAATATAAACCCAGGTTTTGAAGGTTTATTTTAATTTAGATCTTTTTCAACTTTTTATATATGTTGGTAAATAAGGTAAATATTATGTTTACACCTTGAATTTACATTTTTGACCTTTTTAGGTTAATTTATTAGATTAAGTAAAATCACTTAAGTTATCACATACTTAGTTATACATTATATTTAACTTATGTATCTTATTAATTAAGGGAATGATTAATAGGATTTCGAGTCCAATTATTATCTAAATTATTAATAATGTTAATTGAATGATAAAATGTCATTTTAAACTTATTTTAAGGTCCTTAACTAAATATCCCTTATTCTATGATTAACCCTTATACATTCATAACCTGGCTAATTAACTAGGAAGACTAGTTAATTAGGGGTAATTAGAGATCATGATGAGCGTCTCATTATACCCGTAAGCCAAAGTTTTGCTAGTCCCTAGCAAAATTAACTAGGACTATGATGATTTAAAGCACTTGGGTTTAAATTATTATAAATAGTAACTATGTAGAGGAAAGCTTAGGTTAGAAATTTTTAAATTTAATATAAATGATTAATGTATAGAGCATGTGTAAAAATTTTCTTACTTAGACTTATACTTATAACATTTTCAAAACACACTTAAAACAATTTGTAAACAAGAATTTTATTCAAAATTAGAATTCTTCAAAAATCTCTTAATCTTTGTAATAATTCTTAACTCAAATTAGAATACAAAGTGTTTTAAGAAAAACAAAACTTAAGAATTGAGAATTAAATTTTAACTCAAAAACTCAAATAGATTTAAGTTAATCCCTTGTTTATGATATTTGACTTTTATCAATATAAGTTTAAGCAAATTAACTAGATACTCATTATTAATCAAACTTAGAGTAGTAAAACTCTAATTTACTAGCCTACAACACTAAAGATTAACTTCTAGACCTAGGATTCTATCAATTCTTCTCCTTTAGGTCTCAACTTAAAATCTTCAAAACCCAATTTCTTAGGCTTCACTACCCAATACCAAGGTTTAGTAACTATGATTTTAAAACATTTGTGCTTAGTGAAGAGAATTGTCCTAAAGACATCCAAAGCTGCAAAAATCCAGATCTTAAGACATCACTTTCCAATCCCAATTATTCCAATTCAAGCCTTTAGCTTGGCCTTACTCAGGTTTGGTTGCTTTCTCCTCACCAGTTTTCTATCCCGAGGTCAACATGTTTTGTGTATATCTCCCTGGTGGACCACTGGGTCTCTTATTCCTAATATTTTTTTCTCTTTTTCTATAGCTTAGAACACCCATTTGTAGCGAGGTGTTCTTTTTATTTTTGATGGAAGAAAGGGTAGCATCCATTTGTATTGAGATGCTTTTATTTATTTGTGGAAAAACTGCAAAAGTACCCATTTTTAACAAGGCACTTAACTACATTGTATTTTATTTATTTTTCTTTTCTTTTCTTTTCCCCCCTTCTCATTTTTCTTACTACCATTATTCTCCAAATCCTTTTTATAGGTGAGTGGCACATCCTTCACCCTTTCAAGAACTGCCCCGCGGAAATCCTTGGACTAAAGAGGATTCAGAATTGATCTCTTAACCTCTATGTTTTCGCGGTCTCAGATGTCAACAAGACAATTCTATGTGAGTGAATTTTAGATGTTTAGGTTACTTAGCTCTCAAACTAGAGCTTGGACAACAAAGCCCTTTACTTTTAGGTTCTTCAAATTTTTAGTTTCCTCCTACAGGATCCGTCAAGACAAAATTTACCAAGTCTAGTTATTTATCTCTAGCTTGTAAGTTTTGTAAACTAAAATTCTACCAACTCTCTATTTAATTAACTCTGAATTTCTTGCCTTTTACTTAACTTTATGATAAAATCAAATTTTCAAAAAGCAAAATGATTACTTAATCTAATTGATTTAAAAGTTATAATTCAATTTCAAACTTAAGTTTAAAATCTTAACACACTTAGTTTCTTAATTCAAGGTAAAAATAGAAAAACAAATCTTTAAAAGATTTAAAAGATTCCTTAATTCAAATAAAATCTTGTTTTAAAAATTTTAAACACAAAAGTGTGTTTTTACAAAATGTTTAAGGTAAAATCTAATTGAATGCTCTTAAATATTCTATATATATTCTATGTACATTTTAAACTTCTGACCTAAAAGAAAATTAAAGCTCTTAATTATTATATATATACATTCTTCTTCTTTTCTTCTTTACTAATAATGAATATTCCCCTCTTATTATTTTTATGAATTTTCTTTTTTCAAATTTTTGTATTTATATATTTTTATTTTTATGTATATAAGACTTTTTCAATTTTTATATGAAAATTTTTTAAAAATTTTCAAATTTTTATGAAATTTTTTATTTTTTTAAAATTTTTATCATTTTTATAGTTTATATTTTTTTTAAATTTCGTGGATATTTAATTTTTATGTGTTTTTTTATTCAAACAACACTTAAAGTGAAAATTTCACTTCAACACCCCCAAAGCCAAAATTTTACAATGTCCTCATTGCAAGAAGGGTGAAAAATATTACACTTCATTTAGTATAGGGTGATGGAAGGAGTCGAATAGAGGAGATTAAAAATCTCTATGCGGACGATTTCAAGTCTGACCAAAGGTCAGAGTGGTCAGTCGGACTAAATGAAGGTAATCAATATGATATGGAGTGAAATTTTAAAAGTAAGTGTATAAGAAAATAAAAAAGGATGAAAACAGGAAACAGCTATGTACAAGTTCTAAGTTTTATGCCTTCAGCTAGGCGTAAACCCTAATAAAGAACTCCTAAAAAGAATAGGTATATGGTAAAAACATAGGAGTTATGAAAGAATTAGATCAAAAAAATTAGAAAACAGATTAAACCACCCGATCAAAATTCATCCTGAAATTGCCTAGAATAGATCTCGTAGATCCTAGAATCAGATTCTCGTGAAAATCTCAGAAAGATCAGAGTGAATCTTATGAAGATTAGATCTGATTTAGTTTGAGATGTAGAATGTTTAAGATTAAAGTAATTAAAAAATGTTTCCACCAAGTTCAGAAAATTAGCAAAAATCAATTTTGGTTCTGAATAATAGGTAGGTCATTTTGGCACAAAATAGGTTGCTGATGCGGGTTTGATGGGTTATTTTCAGGTAATACAGAGGACGAATTATGATTAGAATCAAAGGCCTGATTAATGAAATGGACTTGGCCTTGGTTTTGCCTAGGATTTGGGAAATTCCTAGGATTCGGAATTGGCTGAGATGGAAGAGTACCTGGCTGACAAGACTCAGCCAAAAGTGTGATTTGATTTCGTAAATCAGCCAATTCTTCCTTACATTGCCTATGGATCTCAGCGAGAGCTTCAGCATTTTATCACTGACTCTTTGACACAGCTCTTAAAATATGGTCTACCTGTGTATCTCTATTTGGCCTAGAGTAATTCTGCATACTCATCGGGCTAGGCCTTAAATTTGATTGCTGAGGAGGAAAAGGAGGTGGATTAAAATGGCCTGATTCAGATAATTAGGTCTTTGATTTTGATTTGGATCAGCCCAAGAAAAATTTGGGTGGCTTCTCCATCCAGGATTATAGGAATTTGAATATGGGTTTGGTCTTGGAAGATTTTCCTGGATGGCGTGTTAACCTAAAAGATATGGCGTGTTTTCTGCAACATTTAAGGGTAGGGAAAAGGGTGGGTAAGATTGTGGGACAAAGGTCCCTCGGGTTGGTGAAGGAGTAGATAGAAAACCCAAGGGAGATGGATCACTAGAATCCAGATTATTCACAAATTCCCTCCCCACGGGAATTTGCGAAACAGGTAAATGCATGTGATTCGTAGCAAGTAGAGGCGTAAGAGTCTTCATTATGTTTCTAACCTCATCGAGATGCTTTGCTACAATATCTACTTCGTCCAGTTTTTCTGCAATAATCCCTAAATCCTTTGAACTGGACGGATTACCGATCTCATGAATGCCCTTATGCGGATTTTGGTGATTTGTATTCGTGCCCCGCAAAAGTTGCGACATAGATGCATTATTGATCGAGTTTTCCGCCATCCCTTCAAATAATTCTGAAGCGGATTCTGCGTCGCGATTTAGAAAATTCCCTCCACAAGATGCATCAACTAGATTGCGAATGCCCTCTTGTAAACCATAATAAAAGATATGCATGAGTTGCCAACGAGGGATGTCATGATGTGGGAATTTCCTTCGCAATTCATAAAAACATTCCCACGCTTCATGAATTGGTTCTCCTTGATTTTGATTGAAAGTAGTAATAGCTCGCCCTAAAGCATTGGTTCGACCAATTGGAAAGAATTTCTTCAAAAATGTGGATTCGAGTTCAGCCCAAGTTGAGATTGGTCTTGCTATAGTTCTATACCAATAAGCTGCTTTATCTTTAAGGCTAAAAGAGAACATTTTCATTAGTAGGATTTCCCTATTTTGATTTCGAGGACCAAGAGTTTGAGATAAACTTTTAAGATCTTCAATATGTTGAAATGGATCCTCAGATGCAAATCCGTGAAAGTGGGGGATTAAACCTATAATGTTTGGCTTTAATTCTGGATCATTCTCCCCAATAGGAATCCTAACATTAGGCTCTACTTGTGCATTGGATGGGTTATAATAATCTCTAAGTAGAGGCCTTGGATGATTGATTGGTAAATCAGGAATTTCAAAACCCGCCTTAGGTCAAGGTGAAGAACGGGTTTGCAAAGTTTGTAAATTATTTAAGGTTGCTGTTAATAAATTGATTTGTCTTGTTTGCTCTAGCATCCTAAGATTCTGGTTCAAGAGTGCCTCATGAACATCGAAAGGCGGCATCTCCCCCTGACAAGAAGAAGGAATCTCGGGATTAAGATTCTGCATTGGATCCATAAAAGTAGATGGATCAGACGGGAAAACCATTGGTTGCTTATTTGCAATCGGCCTAGGATCACCTATTAACGGTGGTGCAAGAGGCGGATGCAAGGATCTCCTCCCATCCATAAATGGAAAATAATGTGCAAAGGCACATGCACACCACCGATAAGAAAACAACGACACAAAAAATTGCAAAATAATGCAAAAGACGCGGGTTTTGCTCTTCTTTCAAAGGAAAGAAGAAATTCCTAAGATACGCAAAATAATTTGACGCAAACAAATAGAGTAACAGTATCAAAATACACGTCATAATTCGTCACTACGCAGGTGCGTACCTTAAAGCTCAAAGGTCTAAGGTCTAGGATTGAGACCGCTCATTACTGGCTCCCCAAGGCTCTAGTAGTGAGACAGACTTATTGATCTTCGGCCAAAGCCCTAAGAGGTGCAAAGAGGAGAGATAGAAAAATAGACTCGTGTGACTCTAGTGATCGCGCTGTGTGCGCGATAGCATGCAACAGACGATATCGATATAAAAACCCGCATGCATTCTGCAAACAGATTTAAGTCACCAATTTTACATCCTCTTTTTAGTTAGTCTTTTTCAAAAATATATCAATTAAACTACAATGGTCACTTTTTATATCTTTTCAAACAAAAATATGTTGTCTTTTTTTAATTTCTCAAAAGACAGGGATCTACGTGGGTTTTCTCGTGTTTTCCTGCTGATGCGAGAAAAACAGTTTAAAAATTTTCCCGAGTCAGATCGCTCTTAATACTAGCAAGAAATGCACTCCTAAGAGTGCATGCCTATGTTTATGCTGCTGCTAGTCAGAAAAGATGTATTTTTGTATATATTTTTTTAAATGCAACAAACAAAAGATTAAGAAATACTTACAAAAACGAAAATAGTAAAAGGGATTCCCGCCTTCTCCTGAGATTACCCGCAAAGGTAAACTTGAAAAGAAGATAGAAAATAAAACAAAAAAAAAATAAAAAGAAAACTAATTAGAACTAAAGTTAGTAAAAACAAAAAATATTTACAAAATACCTCCTAATTAAACAATCAATCCTTCTACATTTTAGTGAATCAAAATATTGCCTCCTCGGCAACGACGCCTTTGAAATGTTGATTAGAGGAAGTAATGCCAGCGAATATTTTGATGAGTGGAGTGAGTCAAAATATTTCCTCCCTGGCAACGGCACCATTAAAATGATGCGTGCATTTCACTCAACTCAGTAATTAAGTTAATTTTACTAAAATAAGAGTAGAAGAAATCACTTAGGTTAACTCGAAGTTGTGTCGATTGTGTAGTATAGGGTCGAATTAACCTAACGTTTTAGAAATTTTTACTGGTTGAGTCCAGGTCATTCACTGGGAGGTATAATAATTTTTCTCCAAATTCACCAATTTCCTTTTATCTCTTTATGTTTAGGAGGTATAACTAAGTTGATTTTTAAAGCATGAATTTTGTCAAAATATTTAAACTATAAATGATATACAAAATTGCATATGAAACATATTTACTCAAAATGATCTACTTTACTAATAAGTAAACATGTTTGCTTTTCAATTCAATTTCATTCTAAGAAATTAAGGCAATTAAAAGTTATCCAATTAAAACATGCCTTTTTACATTTAAGAACAAAAAGATAATGATGTAAGAAAAATTTATTTATTTTCATTCATCTCTTCAGCCTCTCATCTCCTTCTCTCTTATTTTCTTCTTTCTCTCTTTTATTTTCTTCTCTCGAGCTCTCTTTCTTCTGTTGTTCCTGCCTTCTTCTCTTCTTATTCTTTTTTCTCTTCCCTTGGTCTTCTCCTACCTTTTCTTCTTCCCTTAATTTTCTCCTTTGTTCCTTAGTCGCTTTTCCTTAACACTCCTTAGCACCTGTGCCTTCTTCTTTAGCTTTCAGCTTTAACACTTAGCATCCTTCAGCGGCTTCTCTTTTCCTTAAACTTTCAGCTGAACCGGGTTTTTTTACTTTTTTAACCAAAAGTTCTTTTATTTGCGGCTAGGTCCTTTCAAGGATACATAACACCCTGAGACCAGGGTGGGACCAGACCCTACTCGGTCCTCGCCTAATCTCAATTAGGTTCGTTTTCAGTTCATTTGTTTATTGGTTCACAGTCTCGAGCCATTTCGGCTCAACTCGGCCTCCCAGGCCACTCTCGCCCTCCCAGGGCACAACCTCATTCACACGCCCCCAAGGGTCCACACCTGCAGGCATAAGCCCGCACACACAGACACAATGCTCAGATCAGATGGAATCGGTAATCGGTGCGTCGAGTGCTGACAACTGCATAGCCAAGGAAACAAATTACTTTTACCCCTAGGCGTGCGCTCGTGAATAGCCGAGGTGGGACTACCCTACTCCTTCCAGACCCGAATTCAAATGTTCATAACTTTCTACCCAGAGCTCCAAATTGAGTGATTTCAAGTTTGTTGGAAAGCTCTAAGGGTAATCTACACAATTTCTGGGTCAATTTAATGTTTTAATGATGTTTTGCTTTTCAATTTGAAAGATGAAATCAGGGGTTCCTACAAGTTTTTTACTTGCCTGGAAATGAAATTAAATCAGGAGAGTCTTCAGATGGACTTCTCTCTTCTATTAAAAGGTCTGTACATGTTATATAAGTAATTCCTCTTCTGTTAGAGTAGGTTTAAAGTTCTTAAGTCCTTCAGAACCACCAGAGAAGCTTTTCACTTCTCTGAAAGCTTCAGAGTTTGATTTTCAAATTTCAATAAGTGCAACAGACACTTAAAAGTGTTTCTAATCAATTTAGATTAATTTTAAGGGTTATAACAAGTCAATCGGATAGGTTTTAAGTTTAAATTTCATCAGAATAGTACTCCTATTGGTTTGGGTTCGAAAGTAACCCAAATTGGCAGAAACTAAATACTCACACATTCATTAACCTGAGCTCACTTTAATCACTTTCAGATCATCAAATAAGATCTCAAAAATAGTTTTCACTCCTCAAAATCTCAATTCGAGCTCAGATCTCCATTATCAGACTCATATTTGACTATGGAAGCTCGAAAATTGACTTTCTATTCAAAGCTTCCTCCCAAGAAATCAAAGCCTTAGTTAAAGTCTCTTCAACCTCAGAAACTCATTTAGATCTTCAGAAAGTTGTTCTAACCTTGGTTTCTAGAGTTTCAGGCTTACCGCCTGAACTTAAAAACATGTTTATTCGACAGAGTCATGGGAAGATTGCTACAGTGTTCTGAGGGTTAAAATAGCTTCAGTGCATCGCACTGAAGCTTCTGAGCTCCTTAAATGCTCTTCAGATCTTTCCTAACAGACTTCTCCAACTTCGTCGGAGTTGGGGAAGATGAAGTTCAAGCCTATAGCTCCAGTGGTTAAATCCTTAAATAAATTTCTTCAAAACAGTCAGTGATCCTTATTTTACTATTCTGGAGCTACTTAGCAAGTTCTAGAGGCTAAAACTCAAGAATGGCTCACCGAAGATCGCCAGAGCTCCGGTGAGTCTAGAAAATATAAAATTGTATGCATAGATTAATAGAACTAACTATTTTTAATTCAGAAAGGATCCTGAGGTTGCAAGGAACCTCAGTATCACATTTAATTCCTCGTTTATTCATTAAAATGTAAGATTTGACAGTAAGTTTATTTTCTTAAAGATCTGGGTGGGTGGTTAAAGCTCAGGACTTGTTTAACCACTTGATTGAGAGGTTAAATCAAGTCAATAGATGTTTATATTCATAAATATATATTTAATTTATAGTTTGAACTATTCTTGAGCTGCCATGAACAGCGAGCTCAGGAACTTAATTAAATTTGGGCATTTAATTATAGATGATAATAATAGGTATTATAATGTCGATTAGGGTTCATAGGTGGTGATAAATGATGAATGAACCCAATGAAGGTGGAATTAAATCGACTACTATCACCATAGACAGTGTCAGTAGTCGGTGAAGGTGAGATATGAATTAGGCAATTAGGTGATTTAATTAATGATTAAATGATTTAGAAGTGATCATGGAAGATACAGGAAGGTGGACAGTGAATTAAAAGACAAGATTGAAGCTCTGGCGAGCTCAAGGAACTCGCCGGAGTCGAAGGAGATGAAACTAAATTCTAACATTACTCTAATCTAACTAATTAAACTAACTAACTAAGCTAGCCTACTCCTACTCCTACTCCTAATCTACTGTTACCTAGACGAAGGGGTCAATAGGGTTTGGCCGAAGGTTCATAGCGGACGACGAAATCAGAGGGTGGAAGAAAGATCTGCTATGGGCGGATTTTAGGAGGAGCGGAGGAATCCTTGGGTTGGAGCCATTGTCAGAGGTGCGGAAGACCACAGCGGAACTCCTCGGCTGCTTAAGATGGACGGAGGAAGTCGGAAAATGGAATGGGAAGTTGCCAAAGTTTTGGACGAATAGCCTATCGAAGTCGGCTACAGTGTTAGAAGAGGGAAGGGAGCTAACTTGAATAAAATCAGAGGTGTGAGGGGGTATTTATAGCAGTTTGCGGCGACGAGAGTGGCGGGGTTTGGCCGAAGAAGGAGCTCAAGGAGCTTAACCTCCGTTGTCGTCTCCGACGACAGTGAGGTTATCTCCCACTAAAAAATAGGATTCCCGGTTAATCCACACCGATGGATAAAGTGGAGGTGGTGAGCGCAAGCTGTAAGAGCTTGGATAAAGAGGGTTGATGTTGGTAGGGAGGTGATCGCACGGTGGAGTGACTCTCTGCTGCCAGTCGTTCGTTCGGCTGAAGAAGAAGAAGAAGAAGAAGAAGAAGACGAAGAGGGACATAAAAGTAATAAAACTTAAGGACCTATGTGAGAAATAAGGACTCGACTGTAATGATTATTAAGGACTAAAATATAAACCCAGGTTTTGAAGGTTTATTTTAATTTAGATCTTTTTCAACTTTTTATATATGTTAGTAAATAAGGTAAATATTTTGTTTACACCTTGAATTTACATTTTTGACCTTTTTAGGTTAATTTATTAGATTAAGTAAAATCACTTAAGTTATTACATACTTAGGTATACATTATATTTAAGTTACGTATCTTATTAATTAAGGGAATGATTAATAGGATTTCAAGTCCAATTATTATCTAAATTATTAATAATGTTAATTGAATGATAAAATGTCATTTTTAACTTATTTTATGGTCCCTGACTAAATATCCCTTATTCTATAATTGACCCTTATACATTCATAACCTTAGCTAATTAACTAGGAAGACTAGTTAATTAGGGGTAATTAGAGATCATGATGAGTGTCTCATCACGTGCCCCCTCATTGGCTCTTCAATTTGAGGCACAGCGGGCTCGAATGCATGCCTGCTCTTCTCGTGAAGGCACTCTACCAACGCGCTGCTGGCGGCTTTGTGTCGCACAGTTGTTTTGTGCGTGCGGGCCTACTGCCATTGGATGAGCTTCCAACGATAGAGAATAATCGATCAGATGAAGAGGAAAGGCAGAGGCAGGTTCTTGAGGCCGGTTGGGTGGCTGAGATGGTGCCACGTGGTGCCATCTTGGCTGTCCATCTTCTGAGTATTGTAGACGGTGCCATGGGTCTCGATTTGGACCGATTTTTGCACTGTTAGGCTACGATTGTTGATCAGAATTCATCTGTGTGGTCGGATTTGTCGTCTGAGGTGCAGATTAACACCATCTTGGCCCTTGATCTTTAGGGTTCATCGATCTCTATCTGGTGCTACGGAAGTCCGATTAGGGTGATCTTGGAGTCGTTGAACTCCAATCGTTGCCCTGATCAGATCCGTACAGTTGGATCTTTGATCTGAGGCCTCGATAAAAGGTCACTCTGTCCCTGACCAAAAAAAGGCGATAATTACTATACAATTTATACAACTAGATTTAAATGCATGATTATGCATGTTATGCACTATTTACAATGTGTGATGCTAATGTGACACTAAGAACATGCATTAATAGACATTTTAGGTTAATCAAATGTATGCACATCACACCCCCATGCCTATCTTTGCTAGTTCCTAGCAAAAACTACATGCTATTTATAAAAGTATTAGGTTGGATTACTTGGGCATTAGTTATTTCCAACATTAAGAAATTTTTTACTCAGGATCTGAAATTTCAAAGAAACAACTGCGCCCGAGTATCTACCCAAATGCAGACCGCCTCAATCCCTCACTTAATTCAAAGAAAATTTTCTTTTTCTCTTTTTCTTCTTTTCTAATCTTTTTGGATTTTTGAGTTTATGGTTAAAGGCTGGCTTTCTATGGCCATTCAACCCACGTAAGATTTGATGAGAATCCTAAGTTCTAAGCATCTTATTGTGAATGTGAGACTCATCGATCGGCAATTAGAACGGACTTACGGTTTCTACGCCTCTAGGTGACCTTAAAAAGAGAGTTCTGCCTAAAAGTGTATCTTTACAACCAGTTGCTTTCTCTCTACTTTTATTTTTATGGGGTCAACACAAGGGTAAATCCAGTGTATATCTCCCCGGCTTATTCTACTTCTCTGCTTCTTCCTAAGTGTTTTGGGAATTTTTAGTGCATTTCTTGAGCTGGGTTCTGGACAACCGGTTGATGAGCTGTTACCACCGATAACTTGCCATCCATACTCGTGTAGCGAAGTGTGGCTTATTTCTTTTGTTTCTTTTATTTTTTTTTCTTTTCACCTTTTCTTTTTCTTTTCTTTTTGACTTTCTCTTTCTTTTTTTAGGTAGGTAGCTTCCCTGGTCTAAGATTTACCTATAGGCAACAAGAAGAGAATGGTCTAGTGACTGGGTGATGGCATTTTTGCATGGTTTGTTAAATTAGAGTTTTAAGTCGTTGCAACGCACAAAAATGGATTCACTTTTAAAATTTATAAGACCAAGATAGTGGGGTATCTAGGGTCATTCAAGAAGTCAAGTTTGCAAATCAAAATCCCTTGCTTTAAAGATGGAACTCAACTTTCTTTTTGATATTTTCAATATACACTTTTTATAGATTTTTGAAATAAAGGCAACATGCAAGTTTTTGTTGATAGTAGGAAAATAACTAATACCTAATTCAATAAAGCTAACTCTAAGGTGACAGGTAGAGCCTCTCCCTAAGCTCACCCTAGGCACATGGAGGCCTAGAATAATTAGGGAGAGAGAGTGAAATAAATGCTAGGCAAAAATTGTAAAAAGCTATGCAACAAAAATCGAAAGAAGGAAATCTAAATTAAAGCAAAATTGTTTACACAAAACCTATAGAGGAATGCTTCTACTTAAAATGGAAAATATCGAAGCAATAAAAAAAACACAAATCCTCCTGTAGAATCTGGTGAAGAAGGGAGTTCTCTTGCTCCAAGCCTGGTAGCTCCCGAGCTTGAAAAGAGTCCTCCAACTCCTTCCTTGCTAAGCTCCTCCAAGATGGAAGCTTCCACCTTAACTTTCCTCCTCCAAGGGTGGGCGTGCACCACACTTGCTCCTCCTTGCCTAGCCGTCCTCCTAGTGGGGAAGTGCTCCTCCTCCTTAGTGTGGCACAAGGGAGAAGAAAAAGGGGAAGAAGGCACCAAGGGGGAGGGTAGGATGCCCCCTTAATCTTCTTTTCTTCTTCTTCTTCCTTGAATTATGGTGGGTATATGGTAGACTAAACTAATGGAGGATGGGAATTATGTGGTGGTAGGGTAGGGTATTTATAGGATGGGAAGGGGGTGGTTATGGTGTTTTTTTGGAAGGAAATGAAGGGGTGCTTGGATATTTTTGGAGCGAAAAATGGGAGGGAAATGAAGAGGTGCCTTGGTTTTCACTCCAAAAATACCTTCTAGAAGGTATTGATTTTGGAGGGAAAAAATAGAGGGTGGAGATGGGTTTGGATGGTAGATGTAGGGTGGTAATGGAAGGGATAGTTCGCACCAAAATAAAGTAGGAGTAGGTGGTCTTTTTGGTGGAGCTTAGGTAGTAGGGTAGTAGGGTAGCAGGTTTCGGTGCCATGGAGGTGGACTAGCTAAGTTAAGTAGCTTAGCTAGCTTAGCTAGTAGGGAGTAGGGTTGGAGGCATTTGGAGCTAGGGTTTCAGGGAGAAGAGCTGAAGGTAGTCATCTTGAGCTGCACTGGAGCTGGTGGCTGCTGAAGAGAGCTACAAGGAGCTACCTTAGCTGGTTAGCTTGCTAGTTCTTTGCTAGCTACTAAGTCAAGCTAATGCAAGCTGGCTTCTGCTGAGAGGAGCTGAGGTGAGCTCGGTCAAATGCTCCTTAGGAGGACCTCGCTAGTTGAGGTAGCTAAGATAGCTTAAGTCAACTAAGTTGAGATAAGCTGAGTCCCCGAGAGCTAGACTTGAGCTTCCTAAGCTAAGATGAAGTCATCTTCAGTTGGCTAGAGTTGAGTGGAGCAAGATGTAGCTAGTCCTAAGTGAAGATGTACGCCAGTTAACTCAGTTGAGCTAGCTAGAGCTCCTTGTGAACTAATGGGAGCTGAGATGAGCTAGATTCAGCTAAGTTGAGCTGGATATAAGCTAACCTGAGATAGGGTGAGCTAAGATGAGCTCTCTTGAGCTGCCATTCAACTGAGATGAGATGAATGGAGCTAAGATGAGCTAACCCTAATTCAAGTGAGCTAGAATCCAGCTATGATGAGCTGGATCAAGCTGAGTTCCAGCAAGTCTTAGCTTCTTCTTCACCAGTTGCCTTCCTGAGTGCTAGGGTTTTGGAGTTTTGACAATCTGTATATCCCTAACACTCACAAAAACACATTAAAAAGATAATAAAAAGTGCATTGCATGCCTAACCTAATTGATGCCTAAATGAAGCTCAAAAAGCCATTTACGAAGCAAAATCCTGAAAGCTAAGTTTGTTTTAATGCATAAAAATGATGATAAACTGGTGTTTATCGCTGGGCTCTAGACAACCTACCTATGAGCTATTACCCATGATAACTTGCCAACCATATCACCCTAGAAGGTTCATTAGCTACCCAATTTCTGTTAAAATTGTTGATCAACAAGTTAGCGAAAAGATAGTGTGTAGATGCTTTAGACCTAAAGTTCCCTCAAATCAGAGGGTGGGTTGACAAGTCATGTACTTATCACCTAAACTTATTTAATCACATTACAATAGAATTCAAGATGGCAAGGACTCAAAAAATAAATCCACATTTTAATGGATACCCAGGCTGATTAAGCCCAAATACCTGATGGGTCTTAGTGTCCAGATCCAAATGTAATACTTCCTAAGATTGAAAAGTCCTAATGTCCAAGTATTCCTTCCTAATTCTTTTTTTTTTATGTATATATAAGAAGAGAAATAGAATTTACAAGAATTTCATAGAGCTGACATAATGATTCAAAAATGAATCCACACCCCCATGGCTAGTTGATGCAATGTCCACATTGAGAAAAATAGACATGAAAGGAAGGGTAGAGTACTGAAGATATCACCTGAATATGAAGCTCGGATCAGCTTTGAGTCATATGTACAATTACTAAGCTTAATGTCGTCAGCTAGGGCAAGTCCAGCCAAAGAAGTCACAACATGGCTAGAGCAACTGTGTCTTAGAGGGGTTCTGGAAGAGTACGATCAATAAGAGGCTTCGAACGTTGACCGTTGACTTTGAATGAATTACCCATCTTCGGGTCAAAGATCTGAACAGCTCCATTTGGAAAAATCTGGTCGATAATGAATGGGCCGTTCCATTTCAACCTAAGTTTGCCGGGAAAGAGCTTAAGTCGAGAATTGAATAACCAGACATTCTGGTTCAGCTCAAATCTCTTGCAGGAAATCAATTGGTCATGTAGAGCTTTGGTCCGAGCCTTGTAGATCTTGGCATTCTCATATGCATCATTTCTAAGCTCCTCCAACTCAGATAGTTGGAGTTTCCTGGTCTTCCTGGCTAAACTCAGATCTAGATTGCACTGCTTGATTGCCCAGAATGCCCTATGTTCAATCTCTACGGGTAAATGGCACACCTTTCCATACACCAGACGAAATGGAGACACACCGATGGGCATTTTATATGCCATACGGTAGGCCTAAAGAGCATCCTCAAGCTTTTGAGTCCAGTCTTTGCGATCAGGCCTAACCATTTTCTGTAGAATATTCTTGATCTCCTGATTGGAGATCTCAACCTATCCATTCGTCTAGGGATGGTAAGGTGTAGATATTCAGTGATTAACCCTGTATTTAGCTAGCAAATTATGGAACTGGGCATTAGTGAAATGAGTGCCACCATCACTGATGATGGCCCTCAAAATCCCAAACTTGCTGAAGATCTTCTTCTTGACAAAATCGATGACACCTTGTGGTCATTGGTTCAGGTGGGAATCGCCTCAATCCATTTGGACATGTAATCAATAGCGACG
This sequence comes from Thalassia testudinum, assembly GCA_037157565.1. Classification (NCBI taxonomy): domain Eukaryota; kingdom Viridiplantae; phylum Streptophyta; class Magnoliopsida; order Alismatales; family Hydrocharitaceae; genus Thalassia; species Thalassia testudinum. Next base: position 201,585,931 of record JAZHRO010000031.1, read on the forward strand.
AGAATGTACTGATGTCCAAATGAAGGATGGGTCCTGTGCAATCGATGCCCCAAAAGTCAAAGATTTCGATAGGAAGAATTGGGTTTAGGGGCATCATATCTCTCTTAGTTATGCTCCCGAGTGCTTGGCATCGGGAACATGACCTTGAGAAATCCTGGGCATCCTTGAATAAAGATGGCCAATAGAATCTTGACTGCAAAATTTTTACAGCCGTCTTTTTCCCAGAGAAGTGTCCACCACACGCAAATGCATGGCAGAACTCAAGTATACTATTGAATTCGTTCTCCGAAACACATCGGCGAATAATCTGATCAGAGCCGATGCGGTACAGTTCAGAGTCTTCCCAGAAGTAATATTTGGCCATAGATTTAAGTCTATCCCATTGTTATTTTGTCCAATCCTAGGGGATTTGACCGACGGCCAAATAATTAACAATGTCAGCAAACCATGGGGTTTGGATGCCTGAAACTATAAGGATGGTTTCATCCGGAAAAGTATTAGCAATGGAGATGTCTGGACAAGAAGAATCACTCAGAAGTCTCGAAAAATGATCTGCCACCACATTCTGTACCCCAGATTTATCCTTGATTTCAAGATAAAATTCTTGAAGCATAAGAATCCAACGAATAAGCTGAGGTTTGGCATCCTTTTTGGCCAAGAGATGTCTCAAGGTCGAGTGGTTGGTATATATAATGACGTAAGACCCTATGAGATAAGCCCTGAATTTCTCCAAAGCAAATACTACGGCTAGTAATTCCTTCTCAGTAATAATGTAATTCCTCTGGGCCTTGTCCATAGTTTTACTAGCAAAGTAGATGACAGAGGGCTTCCTGTCAACTTTCTGACCCAAAACAGCCTCGACCACATAATTAGAAGCATCGGTCATGATCTCAAAAGGGGCTGTCTAAACTGGTGGTTGCGGCACCGGAGCACAAGTGATTGCCATTTTGAGAAAATCAAATGCCTTACGGCATGATTCATCAAAATCAAACAGCGTTTCTTTGGCAAGAAGATTGCTCAAAGGATGAGCAACCTTTGAAAAGTCCTTGATGAATCTTCTGTAGAATCCCACATGACCAAGAAATGATCAAATTTGTTTAAAAAATGTTGGAAAAGGAAGTTTACCGATAGCATCAACTTAGCTTTATCCACTTCAATTCCCTATTCAGAGATTACATGACCCAAGACGATGCCTTCTTGTGTCATGAAATGACTCTTTTCCCAGCTAAGGACCAATCTTATTTTGATGCATCGTTTAAGAATCATTTCAAGATTAGCTAGATAAGAGTCAAACGATTCTCCAAAAATAAAGAAATCGTCCATGAAGACTTCCATAAACTGTCCCACCATGTCAGAGAATATGGCCAGCATACACCTTTGAAAAGTCGCAAGTGCATTGCATAAACCGAATGGTATCCTACGGAAAAGAAAGGTTCCATAGGGATAGGTGAAAGTAGTTTTTTCCTAATCCTTGGGATGGAAAGGAACTTGGTTGTATCTCGAGTGGCCATAAAGAAAACAGAAGTACTTCTGCCTAGCTAATCTTTCCAAGATTTGATCAATGAAAGGCAGAGGGAAATGATCCTTTTTCGTGGCCATGTTCAGCTTCCTGTAATCGATACAAACCCTCCAAGAGGAAGCTGAACGAGTTGTGACAGATTCTCCTTTCTCATTAGTCACAATGGTAATCTCGTCTTTCTTGGGAACAATCTACACGGGACATAACCAAAGACTATCAGAGATCGGATAAATGATTCCTGCATCAAGGCACTTAATAATCTCCTTCTTGATCACTTCTCGCATATTTGGATTTAATCTCCTCTACATCTGGTGAGAAGAGTGGGATCCATCTTCCAAAAATATTCTATGATTGCAGTAAGATGGCTCGATCCTCCTAAGGTCATGAATGGTCCAACCAATTTCCTCCTTGTGTTCCTTCAGGGCCTTAATCAGTTTAATCTCCTGCTCCTTTGTTAATTTAGCACTGATAATCACAGGGAGCATCTTGTGTGGTCCTAAAAACTGATATTTCATATTCTCAGGCAATGGTTCCAGTTCAAGCAAGGGTGGGCTGATGATTGAAGGTAAGGAAGATGCTGATGAAGACTCATCAAGAGGAAGAGGTTGAGAGTGAACAAAATCAATAACCTCTTCAGAAGATGGCGGGTATGCCATAGAGGGTTGCGGGTCCAATTCATCATCAAATGAGGAACTTTCAAATGCAGAAATCATCATACAAGTTTCAATATTCACATTATCATCCTCAAGTTCCTCGATAAATCCACAATCCTAAAATTTATTAATCGCCTTAAAAATATCCAATTTCATTCTTTGATCCCCAAAGGCGATTTCCATGCTACCACTTTCACAGTTAATGTTGGCCTTAGCGGTAGCCTGGAACGGACGCCCTAGAATGTTGGGTGTGCTCCTCAAATTTTCAGGTACATCCATGTCAAGGATAAGGAAATCTACAGGAATATAGAAATCCTTAACCTTAACTATAACATCTTCAATAACGCCTTGAGGATTTGTGACCAAACGGTCCATTAACTATAGCATTATTGAAGTCAGTCGAAGTTCACTTAATCCAGACTTCTCATAAAGAGAAGTCGAAATTAGGTCGATGGATGCACCCAGATCCAGCAGTGCTCTATCAAAAGTGTAATCTCCGATGACACAAGAAATCAACGGAGCACTTGGATCTCTCTTTTTCTGAGGGAGGTGTTGCAGGATAATAGATCTAGCCTACTCAGAGAGTACAACCTTCCTCGGAACAGATTCTGTCGACTTACGCTTCTGTGTACATAAATCCTTTAAAAATTTCGCGTAAGCTGGTATATGCTTGATAGCGTCGAGGAGTGGGATATTGATCTTGACATTCTTGAAAATATTCAGAAGCTCCTCATTACTATTAACAGACTTCTTCCTTGATTGGATCAAGGCTTTAAGAAAAGGAACATGAGTCAGATCTTTGGAATCAAGTTCTTGAGCCTTGATTTCTTCTCTAGAGTTCTTCTTTCTCTCCTTAGGTTCTTCTGGATTCGGTAAATCAGAACAGTGTGGTTATGGATCCTGAGTTTGTTTACCACTCCTCAAGGTAACAGAATTTGCGGATGCATACGAGTTTGGGTCTTGGGGAGGGTTAGGAAAGTTTGGAGGGGCTTCAATAGCTAAGGATCATTGATTTACAGAAGAAGATGAAGAGGAAGGACCCTACTCAACCACCTGAGCATGTGCATGTGGGTCCCTCAGATTTTCGTACCCATAGGCTTGATTGCTTGAATTCAGGATATTTTGTGGGTTGGGTACGTGTTGAGATGGTAGAGATCCGGGTTGATGAGAGTTAGCTATGAGCCCAGTTTCTAAGTTGTCCAGCGAGGTTTTCATTTGCTGCATGAGCTGGAGCATGGATCCTTGCATCTCTACCATTTGTTGGTACAAATCAGCTTGCCCTACGGGTTGACAGGCATTCCAAACTGGCTGATTGACCTGATTCAGGGGAAACTGAGTATAAACATGACCCTGACCCATTGGTCGTTGTGGAGCATAGTTGCAAGGTCCGAATTGGGTCAGCTACCTCGAGTTTTTCCAGGAGAAGTTAGGGTGGTTTCTCCAACCCAGATTATAAGCATTGAAGTAGGGTTGGATCTAACATTCTCCTATACGACACAAACATCCTCAAAAGGTGAGGATGGTGAAAAAGAGAGGGAAGGATCAGAGAAATTGGGAACAAAGGCCCCAGTTTGGAACCCATGGGGTTCCGAATAATGCTGGCTCGCAGGTTGAGCCGTATCAAGTTGATTCTCGAACTCCCGTCCAGAAGGAGCTCGTGACGAATGGAATCTCGAATTCTAGGATTGAGTGGATTGAGAGTTGTTCATTGAATTTCTAGCCATCCACCCCTCCATTCTCTTAGCAACCAAGTCCATCTTATCAAGTTTGCTATAAATCAATTCCATTTCAAATGAATGAGTTGTGGACTTCATTAACATTCGATCTAGGCTGGTGGGACCAGTTAAAAGTATCCATGAAGGCATGATTGATCGAATTCTCTCTCATTTCCTCAAACAAATCATGCATGCTATCTACGACTTTGTTGAGGAAATTTCCTCTGCAAGAAGCGTCCACATGATTTCTGAGTTGCTCAGTCAATCCATGGTAGAAGATCTGCATGAGTTGCCATTTCAGCACCTCATGGTGTGGACAACTCCGCAATAGGTCTTGGAATTGCTCCCAGGCCACATGAAACTGCTCCCCCGGTCGCTGGGTAAAGGTAGTGATTGCCCGTCTCAAAGCATTGGTACATTCGACAGAGAATAATTTCTTCAGAAAGGCCGAGTTCAACTCATTCCAAGTTGCAATTGGTCTTCCTATAGTCCTGTACCAATGAGTGGCTTTATCCATAAGAGAGTGGGGGAAGTGCCTCGTGATCATTTGCTCCTTATTCACATTTCGCGCCTTGGTGGTTTGGACCAAAGTGGTCAAGTCCTCCAAGTGCTGAAGCAGGTCTTCAGAGCCAAGCCCATGGAAATGTTTGATTAGGCTTAACACCTGGGGCTTGATTTCTACTTCTTCGGTAGGAATCTAGACACCGAGACGTTCCCCATATTTTGAAGGATCATAAAAATCCTTCAATGGCTAAGCGCCCTACTTTCTCTGGAACCATTCTTGCATTCTCTGCATTTGTTCCAGCTGCCTTTGAAATACATCCTATGGATCCTGAGGTAGAGGAGGCCGTTGACCAGCCATGGGATTAATTTGGCCAAAATCCAATCTACACCTCCTATAATACTCTAGTGGTCCTTCCAATTGGGGATTCAATGACCTTCTTCCTAGCATAAACTATGAAAAGGTTGGAAGGATTGGGGATAAGAACCCTGCAGCACAACAAAACAAGTCTGTCCTTAAGTGGGGTAGCCTAAGGATCTACAGACTCCCAGAACCCGCCTTAAGATTATAAATGATTTAGTCTACTTGTGTCTACTCAATCCAACCAGTTAGGAGGGACTGGGGAGAAGGTTCTTCCTTTGGCTTGCGCCTCCAGTTCCTATTGTACCTACCAGCCACAGTCGTTTGACGCTACTCCCCTAGCTAGACATCAGATTGATCAGTACAAGTAGATTAATCATAAACAATCTCAGACTAGGCCCCGAAGAGTGAATCAGTCCTTAAGGCCAACGTCTACTCGATTTTATTGAGGCTTGGGATTGTAGTGCTTATGGAATGTGGTGGGCTGTCAAAATGGGTTGTGCGCTTAATGATCAATTGAGTATGTGTAAGTGCATGCACAACCAGGGTTTTCAAGCAAGATTATTTGTGATGAATAGATTTTAATGTTCAAATCTTGCTTAAGTAGCTTTTAGGGTTTAGAATTAGGTTGATTTCAATCATGTTTGAGGCAAACCAGGTTTTCAAGCACGGGTGAAGATTGCTTTCCTTTTAAAATCAGAAATAAAGTGGAGTGCCTGGTATGAACCTAGATTGAAAACCCTAAAAGGAAGCTACTTGGTGAGCTGGTTTTAGATTGAGTGGTGCGGCCCAAACAACTCAAACAATTGGCCACAATTGCACCAGTCGGTTAGGCACATAGAAATGATTAACCTAGAATGATTTCTACTCTTTTATGTGTTGATTTGTGTGTACTGGTTCCATAGATCAGAATCCAGTTGAGTAGAAGAAAATCAAGTGGGTTAAGTGCCTAGAATGTGGGTGTATGTTGTGTGTATGTTGAATTACCCCACAAAATTATCTGTATATTTTTTTCCTATATATGCGAGGGTGAAATGTGAGTGTGAGTGGAAATCCAAACAACCAAACTAATCCTCAAATTTATGCAAACACCTAGGTTAATTGGAATTTGAATTTAATGTGATGAAATGAAATCTATGGAGGGGGAAGAATGGGGAGCACCTACAGTCGTCTTCAACTGCACTTTACTCTGATCTACCCCTTGACAATTCCCTGATAGAGGTATTTGCAAAAAAATAGACACGAGAGAAAGCAACTTAGAAGATAGTAAAGTGCGTGAAATGCGAAAAGATTGGAAACTCGTTGCCTCCCCAACAACAGCGCCAAAATGTTGAACATCGGAGGACTATGCTATCAGAGTTGGTTTTGAAAACCTGTCATTGTAGTTTTAATAGCGAAGAACTCGGGTTCAACAAATAAAATTTATACCGAAATAGAAATCCCAGGTTGAACTCAGGGAGGCTACGTCGATCAAGATTCGCAATTATATTCTTTTTGTGTTTTTGTTTAAAAGGCGGAGTAATTATAATGTAATGGAATCAATATAAATAAAAAGAGAGAGAGAGTGTGAAAACATCCACTTGAAGTTGCAAAATTTTTGTACAGCCAATAAAGTGAGAAATTACACTAGAAAGAAGGAAAACTATTACAACTAGAAGGCAGGGAAATTCTACTCTAGAAAGCAAGAAAAAGGAATGGGAGAGAGAAGTTATCCTCCTTGATGATTGCTTGGAGGACAAGCCAGACGAGACAATGCCTGGAAGATGAGGAACGAAGTGGGAAGAAGGAGGTCGAAGCAAGAGGAACAGGAACGAGGCAGCACATCGTCATCGTCGTAGGATCCGCTTCCAGAATGGGGGTGAAAATTTGATTTTATCTCTTGAGGAGCATCCCGGGTGTGGGACAAGATTCTCTTGATCTTTGGAGAGGAAGAGAAGAGAAGGGATGAGAAATTCGCATGGAGGGGGTCTCCTTTTATAGTTGCAAGGTGTGGGGGCATTTTGGACATTACAATTTGAAAAACATTAATTCAAGGCCTTTAGTGACGGATTTAACGTGGCCTTCGTGCCCGTAGCTCGCATGCCTCCTTGCCTCCACATCCTTCAACGCACACGCATGTTCATGCGCTTACAGCCGTCCAATCAAGAGATCGAATGGCTTAAAACTGCCTACGCTTGCGCCGTGTAGCCACATGCGATCACACGTCAACGCCGCCCTTCTGATCGCACGTGGGCGCTATCGCTTGCTCAGTACCGTCTGATCCTCATCGCGTAGCCCCGCTTGCTCGCGCACCCCCACACCCGCTCTTCAATTTGAGGTGCAACGGGCTCGAACGCGCGCCTGTTCTTCTCGTGAAGGCACTCGACCAACGCACTGCGAGCGGCTTTGTGTCGCATGGTTGTTTTGTGCGCATGAGCCTACAGCTGTTGGATGAGCATCCAACGGTGGAGAATCATCGATCGGATGAAGAGGAAAGGTAGAAGCAGGTTCTTGGGGCCGATTAGGCGGCTGAGATGGCTCCACATGGTTACATCTTGGCCGTTTATCTTCTGAGTATTGTAGACAGTGCCACGGGTGTCGGATTGGACCGATTTTCATGCCGTTAAGCTGCGATCATCGATCGAAATCCATCAGTGCAGTCAGATTTGTCATCTGAGGTGTGGATTAACATCATCTTGGCCCTTGATCTTTAGGGTTCCTGTTCGTACGCTTTTGCGGGTTTTAAAGAAGAATGTCACGTTGTAATACAGCCGACAAAGCGTTCAAACAAATAAAGAATTTTATTACTCGAAAACCAGAGTATCCGAGGTCGAACACAAGGAGCAATTGGAATTTACTACTAATCTCAAATGTAATTGAACACTCTAATTTACTCAAAACTTTAATTCAAATATGAATGTATGCGGTTAAAAGTAATTATGACAAAAGAAATCAAATTGGACGTCTGATCTTGTGATTAGACGTCTTAAAAGTGTTATTCTTCTCTTTGATATTTCTTTCTCTGCAGCCTCTCTTTTGCCTTTCTTCTTTCTCTTCTTCTCAGCAGTCTCTCCTTCTTCCTTCTGATCTTGGCTTCTACGAAGGCTTCTTCCTCTTCCATGGTCTTATGTTCTTCCTGCCTTTGCTTCTTTTCTCTTCTTTCTTCTCCTTTCTTCTCTTCTCTGCCTTCTTCTTTCTTCCTTCTCTTCTCTACTTCTTCTCTTCTTCTTCCTCGCGGCTAAGTCTTTCTTCCTTAATGTTCAGCCTACCTGCACCGAGCAAAACCTACCCCTTTCCCTCTACCAGAACGTCTCTCTCTCTGCAATTCGCTCAAGGACGCCTTCCCAGAGCCACACGGGTAATCGGGTCGGATTTCGCACCCGAGACCAGGCGCACCGGCAGGTGGGTGATGCGCGAGGTATGCTCAGGATGGGTCGGGTCGGATCCTGCCAGATCCGCGAGGTGAAACCACGGACGAGGCGAGTGGGTCAGGTGAGGGACCTCACCCCTGTGCATTTGGAGGTAGTAAGCAGATAACACAAAAACAACTTATACTACAGCGGCACCTCATATTTCCATGATGTGGGACTAAAGTCTCTGCCCCAATCTCGCGCGCGCCCAAAGAGCTTTCTTCGTGCAATCGCCAAGGCTGCAGGCTTCGCAGCGCCCCTTGCTGGACTCGAAGGCTTCGCACTGCTCGCGCGAATCTGCTGCGCCTGAAGATTGGAAGACCTGACGCCTGGAGCTGCTGCGAAGCTGCTTCAACCTTCGTCAATGGCGGCAGGAGCTTCGATATTGTCAAACACAACATGAGCCTCTCGGCTCAATCAGACCAGCTGGGGACCTTTGTCGTGGCACGGCGAAGGTGGTGCACGATGCTGCAGGCCGCAGGACGGCCTAGGCGTGCGTGCCGAGGTCAACCTGTCGCCGGAAGTGTGGGGTTGTTCGGGGGACTGTGGTGGAGGTGTAGAGGGATGGCTAATGGGCGGAAGTTGTTCCTTGTGGTGAGGCGGAGCTTATGAGTCGGTTGGCGAGCCGTGTGGAGGGGCGAAATGGTGGATGCGGCTCGCCGGATATCGGTCGAAGGCGAGGAAGATGGAGGTGGTCAGCGACGATCGAGGGGCAATTAAGTGAAATAAAAGGGGGAAAAGAGAGAGGGAACGATGGAGAATGTATTAAGCATAACTACAGGGATGAAGGGGGACGAGGAGGTGGACAGCTGTACCTACTGTCATCGGAGAAGAAGCTGCCCAGTGGAGGAGGACGGCGGCGACGACGGGGCTGGGGCGGCGTGCGCGGGTATTGCGCGGTGCGGATGAGAATCAGGAAGGTGTCTCTGCCACTTGTTTTGTGGCAGAGAGAAGAAGAAGGGACAGGGAGCTCGCCGGAGCTTGCTGGATGCTTGGCCGGAGAAGAAAGAGACGAATTGGGGGTGGAAGTCCGGCCAAGTCAAGCTAAAGATGAGCGGCCGGAGGTGTGGGTTCTTTTATAGGCACTGGGTCGTGCTTTCAGAGTGTGGAGGGCACGCCTACTGCCTCTGATGGACCGTTGGAGTAGGAAAGATGTTAAGATACCCAAATCCCTCGTGCGTTTGCACGAGAGATTGGGTTCACACCAGAGATTGTGATTGGCCGTAGATGGAAGGGAATTCCTCAGAGAATCTTCCTTCCATTTCTGGGAGGGGATCTCTGAGGAATCAGAGAGTAATCCCTCTCTAAACCTCATCTGAGATTGGTTCTGCCCTAACAATGGCGGAAGGACCTGATTGCAAAGGTGGTGAGGAACTTAGGGGGCTCTCTGCAATGATTTTCAAAAGATAGGGACTAAGTTGTGATTTAGGTGTACTAAATTGCAAAGTAGGTCAAGATGACCTCCACTTAGGTACAAATTTTGGTATAAACCTAAGTTGACCTAAGGAATCCAATGGTGAAGTTGGATTTTAGGTTTGACCTTATTTGACTGGACATTTTACGTAAAAATCCAAATTAGGTTAATTGAATGGCTAGGACCATAATCTTGGCCAAACTAGGTTCCAAAGGCCACATTAAGTGTTCTAAACCCTAAGGTGTATTTTTCCATGATTTTTAGAGGGTTTACTTGATTTTTATCCTAACCGAAACCTTGCTAATTTAAGCGGGTCTGTTTTAGGGTTACCAAATGTCATTTAATTCCTAAATTGGACATGAACCCATTTCTGATTGACTCAACCTACTTTTTATCTCATTTAGACCATTTGACCTATGTTTTGACTCTGAGAAGACCCATTTATGTACTGCAATGGTAAAATTACAGTTTTAATTTTTAATTCATGTTTTCTTCTCAGAGCACTTATTCCTTCATTTAGGCCTTCTTCTAGGTTATGTAGGAGCTTTTATCTTTTTTATTGGGTCAAAAAGAGCTAGTTATGGCTCATGATGAGGCTCTCATCGTACCCCCATGCCTATATTCTGCTAGTCCCTTAGTAGAATTTCAAGGTTTTAACTTCTGTTCTAGACCTAGAGTGTCTGTCAACAATCACGATAAGTGCTTCTCCTTTTCTTTTGTGATTAGGTAGGAATGCCGACAATAGGCCTTGAGGTATTCAAGTACCAACCAAAATCTGGACCTGACCCGCTTTAGCCTCAGTCCTCCGCAAAGGTTTCTACGGCCTACAGAAACTAACCTAGGGCTTGTTGGACTCCGCGGTTAAAGCACCCGTGCTTGAGACATTTTTAGCCTAAGTTCAGTTTGTAGTGCATTTTTGTAAGAGAGATATAGAAGATTTATTTGTTTGGAGAGCTTTTCTCTCTCTTTTCTTTTTATTTCTAGCTTCGGATTAGCTTCTCAACACGGTCTGTATCGGATTCCTCGTCCCATCATCAATCCTCAAGGGTTCCTAGCTATCGATGCTTCGAGATAGCACCACCCATGGCAACCCCCAGAACCCTGGCTTTCGAGATTTCGAGATAATCCCGCCCATGGCATTTCGTGGCCGAATTCAGACCTTGGCGATCGACAATTCGTGATAATGCCACCCATGGTATCTGAACCAGCAGAGTGCTTACATGCCCCCAGTAGGATATTTAAATATCCTGAGAGACAAGCACCGAGGAGACGATATGTTGTTACGCATCTTCAAGGGAAATTTCCTGCCTCTCCGCGCTGGGAACTCGTCCAAATCAACTTGTGTTGATTGGCCGCTCCTAATCTTGGTGACTTTTTCAGAACATTAAACGCTTTTGCATGGTTTGGATGTTTATGCGCACTGAACCAGACTGTGTGTGAATTTGGGGTGCTTAGGTTACCGAATCCCGCAAATCGGAGGTCAGTTAACGAGGCCGAATACTTCCTAAGCCTTAGACCTAATACTTAAGCTTCGCATTTTCCTCAACCTCTTGAGGATTATCCAGATTTTAACGGATACGTGAATTTTTAAGCTAAAGATTCTAGCCCAAGAAGCCTAAGACCAGCGTTCCCGCTAATCTCTTGTTATGTCTTCTTAGCACTTTTCTTTTATTTCTTTCCTTGATGTGGTCTAGAACTTCAGTTAACCCCTTAATCTTTTACTAATGACTATTTCTTTTCTTTTTCATTTTGGGCTCCTTTTTGTCATTTTTCTCTTTTTCTCTCCTTATGAATATGTGGCTCACAAAATTTCCTCCCTCCCCCATTTTTTTTTTCTTTTTCATAATTTTTCAATTTTTTTGTGTTTTTGACATATGCAAATTTTTTGTGTGTGAGACTCCTGACTTTTTTCTTGGTTCTGTATGTATGCACTTTATCACCCCCCCATGCCTAAGTTTTGCAATGTCCTCATTGTAAATAAAGGGTGTGAATTAGTGTTGAGGTCAGGGACTTAGAATAGGATACATCGGGTGGGTGAATGGGTCAAAAATGACTGATGCGGATGATTTTAAACCTTGGTACGTGTACCAAAGGTGGGATCAACTGTCCAAGGCTGAACTCAAGGTGCAATAGAAGTGGAGTACAGACGAATAATCAGACGGGTCTCTATTTTTGAGATGACGGGTTGCCTCCTATTAAGCGCTAAATTTAATGCCTTCAGCAGAGCGGAAAATGGGGTGGAGAGGGAGTGGCCAAACCAATGAAGTTTTGGAAAACAAGCACCATAATTAAGAGCCTGGTTGGTCCAACCAGGTGCTTGTTCAGATCAGTGGGCTGATGATGCAGCCCAAACCCAATAAGTCTGGTGGGTTGATAAATGTAGATCAACAAATGTGGAACCCACCATGTGTAGTGAAGTTCTGATGGATATGGAAGTGAAAACTCAGGTTCGGGCTGAGTCGACTCAGCCTGGTCAGAGTAGGGTTCCGAAAAATAATCAATGTAAGGTGTGGAATCCCTACAGGGGTGATCAAAGAATGATGGCTCCTGATTTTCGATCTGATCAATGCCCGATACCCGGTATAGATATGGAGTTGAATCATCTGCAACCGGCTCAGTAAGAGGTGAATCGGAATAGAAATTGAGTCCAGTTGCGGGTCGGGGTAGGGAACGGGTTTTGATTGGTTCTGTATATGTGGAGCAGGTGGCTTCAAAGAAAATTGGCTTATTATAATCAAGAAGCAGATTTTCTCCGATGTTATGGTCAGATTTGAAATCGTCGGAGAGTTTGCGAAAATCACCATTTGAATGAGATTCAAGATCATGGGTTCCACCACAGAATAAATCATATGTTGTATACTCAGCAGCCTTACTGGGGTCTAGCCTAAATGTTAATTTTGAGCTTAAAAGGGTGTCCCTATTTGGTAGAGGCTCAGGTTCAAAGTTAGTAGGGCAGACCCAATCGAAACCCCGCTCGTCCAACTCCTCGATTTCTGTGTCGTAGATTGGCATGACTTCCGAAAAATCGATTCGTTCCTCTGAGGAGGTTGGTGAGGGATATTCATCAAATCGAGGCCCAAAATCATATTCTTAATTAAAAGATTGATCTTCTTCATCTGGGGCATTGAAATCCTCAAAATAGGTTTCAGATCTAGGTTCTAGGTTTAGGATGTGGGTTGAATTACTAGAATCTAGGTCTGAATAACCTTCAAGGGTCACCTTATCAGAATAAGGGATGAAATTTATACCCTCGAGAGGTTCAGTTCTACTCTCATACTTGCAGGAGTTTTGGGATTCTAGAATGGGCTCATCATGGTCTTTTCTTGCATTTGGAGCTTCCCAACCTTCTTCAATATCAGGCACATTGTATTCTATTTGGGTTGGGAATCCACAACCATTTTGTGCCTCAAACCCGAGATCAGATTTATCGTCGATGTTGTCCCAAGATAGTTCCTCCTCTATTTGTGGTGTATACGGGTATTTCTGGTCAATAACTTGTTTTACTAATCTCATTATCTCTTCCCATTTTTCAAGACTATCTTGGTGTTGCTTCCAAAGTTGAGGATTTGTCATACATTGAAGGTATTCAATATTGTGCAGTTTTTCTATCTCAATGTATGCAGTAATGAGGAAGTCACGGGTTGATCCTTTGTTGGCTTCTATTAATAGTACTTGGGCACAAGTTATGACAAAGGTTGTGGTTGTTGGGACATCAACCTGAATGTTTCCTACTGTTGTTGAGGTTTCTTCATTTTCATAGAATTTCATGGCATCCTCAATCATTCTATCTCTCATGGATCTTTGATATTCAGGTTGCTGACATGGTAGTCCTAGGTGGTTTGGCTACATATTTGGATTAGGTGGAGTCAAGATGTAGAATCAAGTTATGAATAAAGATGTAGAATCAAGTTATGAATCAAGATGTAGAATCAAGTTATGAAGCGATCAGATCTGAATAATGAGTCCCACTGAAAATGTGTATGTGTGCTCTAAAGAGAAAAGATGAGGGACTGGAGATGTTTTTGACCCAATCAAGACACCCAAAGATGTTTGGATGACTATGGAGGTTCGGGGCGGATGGACCCCTGGATCAGAAGATCGTCCACCTGAGAATTACCTGGGCAGCCAGAGAGGGAGAGTCCCGCAAAGACCCCTACACGGTAGAGCGTCCCTACGGGTTACAGGGTTTCCCCCACTCGACCTCTCTTGTCACTAAGATTCCAGGTAGACCAGAATGGGGACCTTGACCTCTTAAGTCTACCACTTTTATTTCAAAGGTGCTTTTAGGGTTTTCACTTGAACTTTAGATGTTTTGATATTGTGACCTAATTTAAAGGTTGGTTGACCCAAGGGGTCAACTTCACCTGACCTGCCCTATAGATGGCAGAATGATTCTAGGTCTGGAGCCTAGAGATCACCCTGATTTGACTCCCAGGTTATTAGGTCCAAAAATTTTAAGATTCAAGTGAGTTTAGAGCTTAATTCCTTTAGGGTTTGTCTTGTTTAGATATCTTCAATCAAGGTCTTGGGTAGCACACTGATGCGGGAGGATTTATTTCCTTTTATGCAGGCATGTGTGACTAGCACTTCAAGACCCTATTGTAGAAACCCTAATTTAGTTCTATTTCCAATCCTCTTTTTCTTTTTTACAAAAATTCTCTTTGGACTTAAAAGCAAGAAATGTGTTGTCCACAGAGATTAAGCATTATTCCTATTAGGCACATGAATTTGTGGGATAGAATCTAAAAAAATGCTCCAACTTCAAGGACATTTGAAAAAATTTTCACAACATTAGGAAACATTTGCCTTAAAGATGGTGATTACTATATAAAGAAGGCAATTGATTCCTAAATTGATTTTCTTCCTTTTGTCTTTTCAGGATTAGGGGATAGTTTAAGGAAGAAAAGAAATTACCTGCCCTGGAGTGGTTGACTTGCGGGAGGGATTTTCTCGTGAAATACCCTCAAGATCACATCAAAGCAACATAGGGCAAGCTAGTGTTCAGTATGAAGAAAAAAAAATGTAGAGACTAGTGGTAAATTGCACGTTGCTCCCCGGCAACGACGCCAAAATGTTGAAGCGACTTGCTCGATCATGTTTCAACAGTTAATTACATCGTAGTACAGGTGATCAAGCATCGTCAACAAATAAAGAGTTTTTATTACTCAAAAATCAGAGTATCCGAGGTCGAACAAAGAGAGCAATTGGAATTTACTACTAATCTCAAATGTAATTGAGCACTCTAATTTACTCAAAACTTTAATTCAAATATGAATGTATGCGGTTAAAAGTAATTATGACAAAAGAAATGAAATTGGACGTCTGATCTTGTGATCAGACGTCTTAAAAGTGTTATTCTTCTCTTTGATATTTCTTTCTCTGCAGCCTCTCTTTTGCCTTGCTTCTTTCTCTTCTTCTCAGCAGTCTCTCCTTCTTCCTTCTGATCTTGGCTTCTGCGAAGGCTTCTTCCTCTTCCTTGGTCTTCTGTTCTTCCTGCCTTTGCTTCTTTTCTGTTCTTTCTTCTCCTTTCTTCTCTTCTCTGCCTTCTTCTTTCTTCCTTCTCTTCTCTACCTTGCGCAACTTCTTCTTCTACTTCTTCTCTTCTTATTCCTTGCGGCTAAGTCGTTCTTCCTCAACATTCAGCCTACCTGCATAGAGCAAAACCTACCCCTTTCCCTCTACCCGAACGTCTCTCTCTCTCTGCAATTCGCTCAAAGACGCTCTCCCAGAGCCACACGGGTAATCGGTTCGGATTTCGCACCGGGGACCAGGTGCACCGGCAGGTGGGTGATGCGCGAGGTGTGCTCAGGATGGGTCAGGTCGGATCCCGCCAGATCCGCGAGGTGAAACCGAGGATGAGGGGAGTGGGTCAGGTGAGGGACCTCACCCCTGTGCATTTGGAGGCGGTAAGCAGATAACACAAAAACAACTTATACTACAGCGGTACCTCGTATTTCCACGATGTGCGACTAAAGTCTCTGCCCCAATCTCGCGCGCGCCCGCAAAGCTTTCTTCGTGCAATCGCCAAGGTTGCAGGCTTCGCAGCGCCCCTTGCTGGACTCGAAGGCTTCGCACTGCTCGCGCGAATCTGTTGCGCCTGAAGATTGGAAGACCTGACGCCTGGAGCTGCTGCGAAGCTGCTTCAACCTTCGTCAATGGCGGCAGGAGCTTCGATACTGTCAAACACAAAACGAGCCTCTCGGCTCAATCAGACCAGCTGGGGACCTTCGCCGTGGCACGGCGAAGGTGGTGCACGGTACTGCAGGCCGCAGGACGGCCTAGGCATACGTGCCAAGGTCAACCTATGGCCGAAAGTGTGGGGTTGTTCGGGGGACTGTGGTGGAGGTGTAGAGGGATGGATGATGGGCGGAAGTTGTTCCTTGTGTTGAGGCGGAGCTTATGAGTCGGTTGGCGAGCCGTGTGGAGGGGTGGAATGGTGGATGCGGCTCGCCGGAGATCGGTCGGAGGCGAGGAAGATGGAGGTGGTCAGCGACGGTCGAGGGGCAATTAAGTGAAATAAAAGGGGGAAAAGAGAGAGGGAACGATGGAGAATGTATTAAGCCTAACTACAGGGATGAAGGGGGATGGGGAGGCGGACAGCTGTACCTGCTGTCGTCGGAGAAGAAGCTACCCAGTGGAGGAGGACGGTGGTGACGACGGGGCTGGGGCAGCGTGTGCGGGTATTGCGCGACGCGGAGGAGAATCAGGAAGGTGTCTTTGCCACTGGTTTTGTGGCAGAGCGAAGAAGAAGGGACAGGGAGCTTGCCAGAGCTTACTGGACGCTTGGCCGGAGAAGAAAGAGACGAACTGGGGGTGGAAGTCCGGCCAAGTCAAGCTAAAGATGAGCGGCCGGAGGTGTGGGTTCTTTTATAGGCATTGGGCCGTGCTTTCAGATCGTGGAGGGCACGCCTATTGCCTCTGATGGCCCGCCGGAGTAGGAAAGAGGTTAAGATACCCAAATCCCTCGTGCGTTCGCACAAGAGATTGGGTTCACACCAGAGATTGTGATTGGCCGTAGATGGAAGGGAATTCCACAGAGAATCTCCCTTCCATTTTTGGGAGGGGATCTCTGAGGAATCAGAGAGTAATCCCTCTCTAAACCTCGCCGGAGATCGGTTCTACCCTAACAATGGCGGTAGGACCTAATTGCAAAGGTGGCGAGGAACTTAGGGGGCTCTCTGCAATAATTTTCAAAAGATAGGGACCAAGTTGTGATTTAGGTGTACTAAATTGCAAAGTAGGTCAAGATGACCTCCACTTAGTTCCAAATTTTGGTATAAACCTAATTTTGACCTAAGGAATCCAATGGTAAAGTTGGATTTTAGGTTTGACCTCGTTTGACTGGACATTTTGTGTAAAAATCCAAATTTGGTTAATTGAATGGCTAGGACCCTAATCTAGGTCAAACTAGGTTCCAAAGGCCACATTAAGTGTTCTAAACCTTAAGGAGTATTTTTCCATGATTTTTAGAGGGTTTACTTGATTTTTATCCTGACCGGAACCTTGTTAATTTAAGCGGGTCTCTTTTAGGGTTGCCAAATGTCATTTAATTCCTAAATTGCACATGAACCCATTTCTGATTGACTCAACCCACTTTTTATCTCATTTAGACCATTTGACCTATGTTTTGACTCCAAGAAAACCCATTTATGTACTGCAATGGTAAAATTGCAGTTTTAACCTTTAATTCATTTTTTCTTCTCAGAGCACTTATTCCTTCATTTAGGCCTTCTTCTAGGTTATGTAGGAGCTTTTATCTTCTTTATTGGGTCAAAAAGAGCTAGTTATGGCTCATGATGAGGTTCTCATCAGTTCCTCAGCCTCTATCTGATGCTATGGGTTTCTGATTAGGGTAATCTTGGAGTCGTTGAACACCAATCGTTGCCCTAATCAGATCCGTACGGTTGGATCTTTGATTCGAGGCCTCGATAAAAGTCGTCCTATCCCTAACCATAAAAAGGAGACAATTACTATACAATTTATACAACTTGATCTAAATGCATGATTATGCATATTATGCACTATTTACAATGTATGATGCTAATGTGACACTAAGAACATGCATTAATAGACATTTTAGGTTAATCAAATGTATGCACATCAAAACCCAGCCTCACCAAGACAAGACTGTTGAAACTTGAAATAGGAACTAGTGGTTTTACCCTCCCTACTATCCTACGACAAGGGAATGTGATCAGGGAAAGAACGACCAGAGCAGTGATGTGGGCTAAGTGAAAGGAGCCCATCATCTCAACATTGCATAGAAACCGATCAATTTTTGACATGAGCCCATTGCCACTCCTCCACGTATAAGTAGCCCCTGACGTTGGCAAATCAATAAGTTCCAACTCAACCATAATATTCTAGAACCTGTACGTGGAAGAATCCACATGACCATTCGGTCAGTCATCACATGAAAGCGTGGAGTTAAAGTAACCACCTATTAACCATGCACCACCCTGAATAAAAGAGTGTTGCACGAGCTCCCTCCAATAAATCAGCTTGTCCCCATTCACACACAGCCTATACACACAAATCACATAGATGGAATTATCACCAGTGCACCTTACGAACTTGCAAGTAATGCAAAATATGTCCTAGAGAACATCTTCAAGCTGAAAAGTATTTAACTTCCACCAAATAAACAAACCCCCCGCACATCCAATGGCATTGATTTTCTTAAGGTCTACCAATCCATGGAGCTGTAGTTGCTACTAAATCCCAACATTTGTTTGATCAATATGGGTTTCCTGGGGGTAGAGCACAATTCGCAGTCCAATCGTGCAAACAGTAGAAACGTCCCTTGCCTATTATGGTCATGCAGACCTCTTACATTCCATGATAACACTCTCATGGGGTAAGAGATGTAGAAGCCCCATTGTTTGGAATGACACATTCCACATTAAGAATCTTCGACACCACTTCTTCATTGACTTTTTACATGTTGCATGTTGGAAGACTACGAAGGTTGTATCTACCCCTAGTGCTCTTTGATCTCATATTGCTGGAAGACGCTCTAGGGTTATAAAGCCCCACATCCATTCCTTGGTCTTTTGCACTGAAAGTGAAGCCTCCACCATTATCATCCAGCTGATGAATGGGTTCCTATCCTCCCACAACACCCAACTCCATATTGTCCCCAGCACGGGTAGTTAAGATGCCATCGGGGGGTGTCACAACCACCTAAGTATCTTCTTCCTCCTCCCTCATCAATGCTTGCTTGGACTCCTTTCTCTTCTTCCCAGCTGCTTGGTGGAAAGTTGTTCTTATGTAGCCCTCTTCAACTACATATCATCTTGCCCATCTTACTGTCCAGTAGGCTCATCCACAGGTGATAGAGATTGACATTCCTTGGTAACACACAACATACAATAAGAACCACCACATCTAAGAATAATCATCTTAGGGAAAAGACCCCCGTGCTTGAGATCGACATCGACTTTGATATGTCTGCCGTCCCCCCCTCCTAAGCCAACCAAGAGATCTTTCAATCTTACAAACCTAGAAAGGACTTGACGAACGACAGCCGTAGATCAGAGGTGTAAGGGCAGACCTACAATAGAGGCAATGCCTCTTCTCAAGAGGACCCATTGTGGAGCTCGTTCCGAGAGTACACCATAAAAGTGGGAGACCAATCTCCACATCACAGATACATTACCCTAAATAGAAGTGCGAAACTTAACAGCATCGACATCACCATCACAAAGACTAAGATGAGGAAACACGACACATAGAAACTAATTATTTTCCACATGGAACAGGAGTGAGATAGGGTGCTTACATCCCTTTGCAACTCATCAAGAGAAGGCGACCCAACCATAACTTCACCAATCAATGCACATTGCAGCATCATCTCCGAAGCTAGGACCTCCGAAGAAAGAGGAACCTCGACGTCAACTGGATGAGGAGTTGGTGGGGGAGGTGGCTGGCCCCCATGCACTCGGCCTCCTCACCTAGTGTTTAGGGGAGGTTCTCGTGCCTTAACTGGGTTCTGGTCGGTTCATGCACCCCTGGCCTGTGATTAGCCCATATTTGTGGGCTATTTAAATATTTAAGTGTTTAGACATTAAGTTAATTTTAACATTTAGATAGCATACATAAGGATGTAAATAAATTAATTCATATTTTTAGCTTAAGTGCATAATTCATGCATTTAGAATTAACCTAGGATTGCATACATTTGATTAGTTAATTAATTAGGTGAATTACATACACTATTTTAATTAACATAGAAGTTAAGGAGTTATGTCTAAATAATCCTAATTATTTTATTCTTTTCTTCTTCTCCTTTACAGGTAATAGCTCCGTCTCCGCCTCCTCCTCCTATGCATCAGCATTGACTCGATGGTGGCCTTTTGAATTTCAAATCCTTGTAGCTGTGGCTACAAAAGAGGAGGAAGGGCTACCGTTCAAGGGGGGCCACCATGATTCTGACCACCTCTGTGCAGAGCTTAGAGTTTCCTCATTCCACACCACTGGCCTCCCACCGTGAGCACAAGACCACTCCACCGCGGCCAAGCAGGGTGACTGATTGCCGCACCATCAGTGACTTGTGCAACTCACTGCGAGCGTGTGCCTGAAGGCCATGCAACCACCATCATCAACCATCACCAGCAACCACCACCATCTTCTTCCCCATTCTCTGTTTTTCCTCCACTCCACCAAAAAGAAACCAAAAACCTCGCCACACCTGCTGCAGCACAAAGAGCTTCAACCTCTCCTTCCCGCACCTTAGCCCTGCCAAGCACGCCATCGCACATGCCTCCAACCAGCGCACTTCATCTTCAGCACCAGACCACGCGCATGCGCTGCACCTCCACCTCAGCAACTGTGTGCATGCCAGCACCCCACCACGCACCTTTTCCTTCAGTCAGCACCCCACCATGCGCCTTCACCTCCAGCCTACACACCCGTGCGCCTTCACCTCAGCGCCTGCATGGCCGCACGGCCTCTCCTCGCGCCTGCAGCCCCCACACCTTCACCTCTATGCGTCTTCACCTCCACATGCTCCCGCTGTAGCGCCCGCGCGTCTCCCCTTGCAGCATCTGCAACTACGCGACCACCAAACCCTGTCGCCCGTGAGGCCTGCAGAGCACCCACCCCTCCACATGCCCATGCCTCCTCGTGCCTGTAGCGCCTACAACGCCCGCGCGTCGCCCCTCCTTGCGCCAGCAGCAGCGACCTCCACCACCGCCACTTCTCTCCTCCGTCTGGCCAACTCCGGCCATCTTGCAACCTGCCGTCGCCACCATTGCGAAGCCCTTGCTCTGGCCAACTAATTCCCATAAGTGTTCCTTGAACAAACCTCTCTCACATGCGCGAGGAGGAGAGAGGTAGAATCCTCTGTTTTCACTCTCATTTATATTTATATTTCATGCCATTGCCACAAAAATGAATTTTGATTCATCATTATGTTATTATGGTGAATTTATGCCTTCATGCTCATGCTTCTAGATGATTGTTAAACCTTATCATTCATCTCTATGTGCATTGACTTAAATTTTGAATTACATTTTAGTATGCATGCAAGTGAATAGTACATGGCATACCCTTACACATGGATAATCTTCTTAAGTAAAAATTACATTAACACCCCTTGACTTCTCCATAAATTTAAGGTTTACTTTCAGAGCTACATAGACATTATTTGATTTGATGAATAGTTCAACGAACTTGATTTCTACCTAATTGCATGTTTAAATAAGTCATTGCCTCCCTGTGGACACGACCCGCTCTCCTGTGAGTGGTTTAATTTTAATTTTAATTATTTTGTTAAGCAATTTTCCACCACTTTGATCCTACAACAACAAAACATCTTAATAACATTATTCGAAAGCGAATGCCGACTTATCAAATGGCGTCGTTGCTAGGGAGGCAACAGGCTTAATTAAATAGCATTCATTCTTTCACATTGATTTAAATTTTGAATCATATTTAACTCTGGATTTTTTTTCTGATGCGAGTGCAATGATCTGCAACACACATTCTATGACTCGCAATCACACCAGCCATCATGAGAAGTGACCCTTGACGTCGCTAGAGGAGAAATTGTTTGAGCCATCTTGCAAGGAACCAGATCTCCAGGAGGGGAAGGACGAGGAGGCAACGATCATCTCTGCACATTCAGTCCCTGATTTGATTAGAGTAGGATTAAGACTTTAGAACTTAATTTTCATTGCACATTTGGTTTGAGACCCTTGTTCTAGGGTAAGTTTTTAGGGGTTTGTTCCTCAATTTTGTTTTAGGCCTATGTTGGGTGGATAATCTTCGGAAGCCTGTTCCCTTTTCATTAGATCTATGTTTTTATTTTATTTTGTGGTTGTTTATCCTTAATTTGTTTGTGCATAAGTAGCTAAAAAAAATAAAAATAAACGAAACACGAGCTACCTGCTAGAAGCTTCCTAGCCTTAGGTCAAATCATTTAGGAATGAATGAGCAGCATCTAGTTCTAATTCTTTTATTGCATATTGCAAGAAGAATGCTAGAATTAGGTATGCACTTCTAACTGTGCATTTCTACCTGTCATGCAAATGCATTTGGATTAATTTTTAGACCACATAATCTATCTTGAAGTAATCTATTAAAGTGGTCACATTTAATTTTTGAAAAAGGACTAATTAAAGGAGGGACATTTAAAAACCAAGGATTTGATTTTCAAACTTGGCGTGCGATTCAAAATTCAAAATCTTTATGGTGTATGCACAATTATATCTCTTGCATCACGACACGCATTTATACACTCCTTAGGTTTCGAAATACTAGGATAAGAGCCCTCCTACCATTCGATTCTAAAGTATTTAGAACTTGAGATCAAAGGTTTTGTAACTCCAAAGAGGGGGATACCTTGTCATGGATTTTTAGGGGTAGTTAAGAAGCACCGCGAAAGCACTTCAAAGGAAGGCTTAGGCCTACTTGCATCCCTCGATCTTCTGTCTTTGGAGTTGCTCTACCATTTGAGATTTAGGGAAGAGCACCTAAGCTCCAACTAGGTCTTCTTAGGTGATCCGTAGGTCGACAATAAGCACGTAAATTAATCGAACAAATTGTATTGTCACCTACAATCTGACTTAAAATCAAAAGCCTAAATTGGGAAAGACCTAAAAAGTCCTTTTTGAATTGTGTTTTTCTTGGGGAATTCTGATTGAGGTGTGAGTTAGAATGGATCACATTGATTTTCATTCTTTCACATCTTGCCCACACCCTTACCCCCACTCTGCACTCTTCGATCCCATACGCTGAGATGGTCCATCCTTTGATGGACATAATGACAATCATTGGGATCTGTTTTACTCCTATTATAGGAGTATTGGCCTGGTTAAGCCCCAAATCAGTGAGCAAAACCTAGGAACAGGATTTGCTGTGCCCAATATCCTACACACCATAGAAATACCCAACCCACCCTCCCTGAATAATTATAATGGTTGGACAGACACTCTTGGGTATTATATGTCTAAGCCTAACTTCTCTCCTGATATAAATGATGACCTCTCCTCCTTGAAGATGGAAATACAGAAAAGGCAAGACGAAATGATTGAATTGTCTGGGGAATCTTCAAGAGTAGGCCAACAAGAAAGAGATGAAATTAGCCATCCAATTTACCCCATTGAGGATGACGTGCACCCCTCTACTATAGATGCATCTCCCATAGGAGAGCTACACTTTAAGTTGGAGGGAAATTTTGGGGATTATGTAAGGGAGAATAGCAACTTTTTGTCGATCAATTTTGAAACCTCCCTGTTAGATGACACTTCCTTGAGAGGTCCACACCTTACGTGGGAGGAAGATACATATGAAAGTAGCTATGCATTGGATGAAGAAAGGTGGCAACCCGAGGAAGATGATGATAAGGTTGAGTAACCACCTGAAATATATTCGAGTCAAAAGAAGGGAATGATGGTACCACTGGAAGACCTCGACCCAAATGATAGTATTTTCATGACATTTGATGAAGTGGGTCGAAGTTAAGTTATTAATCTTGCCGTCCCTTCTGATCACAAGATGGAACTCAAGCCCACCCTTAGGGAACCTAACCCTAAAGAAATTCACCTATCTGAGGAGTCCGATGTTACCAGTGTAAACCATTTACCCCATATGGAGTACCCTAGGGGATCTGCTGAGATTTTAGATGATTCTAGACCTCGGGTATATGATAAATTGTATGATGAAGAGAAGGATAAACCTACATTCAAGATTTGGAGTGACACTAAGGGTGATTATGTCTTATTTGAAGAGTTAGCCCTTGAGGATGTCACAAATTTGACCAAATTAGGTTTTTTTAGTGCACCCATCGATGATATTTCTCCTCATGATGAAATGATGGAAAATTTGGAAGTAACTTCTAAGATTTATGTGGATTCACATATAGACTCCAGGGAAGATTTGAGTAAAGAACAAGAACCCAGGGATGACAATAATAGGATAATCCCTAGATCTGTTACTTCCAACCTGCCTTCATTTGATTCGAAGTCACCCTCTGATTATCTTATGTCTGAAGGCAAAATTTTTACTCCTGATGAAGTGTAGGAAGATACTTATGATAGTGCAAGGAATTCTAGGGATGCAATTGAGGATTTGGAAAGATTGTTAAGGATGGACACTGAGCTGACTAAACCCAACCTAGATCTTATGGCCATCCCACAACCTCGGAACTTGGACACCCTAGACGATCCTTGGCTTAGAGATAGGCTCACTTTTGTTCTGACTAGGGGGCTTAACAAACCAATATCTATTATAATGGAGTATCAGGTATGGATTGATGATTTCTTTAGTGAGTCCATTACCCTGGGGGTTTATCTCTGCACCATTCCTTCCCCATTCCTTTTAGAGGATCCTTGTAGTCCTCCTCCTACCCCTTTGGAGGTTGTTATGCTAATTTATCCTTTAGAACCTCCTCTGGTGACCTGGGATGATTTCATTCCCATCTTAGTTTGGCGAGCATTTGCTATTGGGATTCATCATTAACTTACCAACATCCTAGGTTGCCTATTTGCTAGGCCAGCATTACTTTGCTCATTTTTAGGGCCTATTTCTGCGATCCTTGAACCTAATTTGCTGGTTCTTTGGCTACTCAGCTGCTAGCAAATTAACGGCAGCTCATCTCTGACTCAGGTAATATCCTTCTTAGCAATGGGGACATTGCAGATTTTAGGAATGGGGGTATTGATGTACTTGGGGATATACATAGCATTTATACATAGTGCATTCGTGCATTTAGTTAAAGCATTCCACATTGCATTTGCATTAAAAAAAGAGAGAGAGAGAGAACAAAGAGAAAAATATTTTGTAATTATTGAGCTTAACTAGCTGGGTCCTGCATTCTTCAGCAGACCAGAACTTTAAGTTAGACTAAGTTGATTCTAGGTGTCGAACTTTAGAAGCTAAGTTGAGCTACTAGCTTTAGACCTTTAGTATCTTTTGTGGACTTGAAAACTTAAGTAGGAGTTAAGCTGCAGACCATTCAGCTAGAGATTGAGTTAAAGGCTGGGTAGTACCTGGAGTCTTGTTTTACCTTTCGATTTACCGGTCCTCGTAACCTAAGCATCCACATTTCACACACACTTGGTCTTGTGTAGATAGTGATCACCTTAATTCATTTCTTAAAGAAAATTTAGTTCTCCTAGTTTTGACTTAGGAGAAGCTTGAAAGTATAATTTGATTGGAAGAGTTTCTGCTGTAGGAGAGGTGGAGTGCATACTCACCTTGATGATGCGATGATAACATGTCACCTCCATGGCACTTGTCTCTTAGGATATCCATCCTACTGGGGGCATGTAAGTGCATTGTGCAGTTCAGGTACCATGGGTGGCCCTATCTCGAAGTGTCGATTGCCACAGGCCTGAATTTACTTAAGAAATCCATGGGCAATACTATCTCAAAGTATCGATTGCCAGGAGTTCTTGGGGTCGCTATGGGCGGTGCTATCTCAAAGCATCGAAAGCCAGGCACCCTTCGAGGTACGGTGATAGGGATAATGAATCTAACACAGACCATGTTGATAGCTGATCCAAGGTTAGACTTAGAGGAATCAACCAAAAAATATATATATAAAAAAAATTCTTTTTCCTTTCTAGGTTGGCAGTCATACCAATCGCAAATAACTCAGACCAATGCACATGCACGGATGCTTTAATCTCAGGGATCAATAAACCTTAGGGTAGAGTTAGAAATCAGGGAAACTTGTGCCTACAAGTCATCTTTAACTGACCTAGTCTGTAACATAGCAAGCGAGTTTCAATAATACCATTGTCACTGTTACAGATGCACGAGGTCAGGTCCTTTCTTGGTCCTCCGCTGGTGCTCTTCAATTCAAAGGCCCAAGAAAGGGGACACCTTTTGCCGCTCAAGCTGCAGCAAAGGATGCTATTTCAGTGGTGGATGAGGGTATTATGAAACGAGCAGAAGTGAAGATCAAGGGTGCTGGTTCCGGAAGAGATGCAGCATTACGAACTATTAGTAGAAGTAATATAGTATTAAGTTTCGTACGCGATATAACCCCTATGCCACACAATGGATGTAGACCCCCTAAAAAAAGGCGTTTATAAAAAATAAAAATGAGAATCGAATGGAACAGAATCGAATGGAACAGATTTCAAGAGAAAGAAATGATTCACCAATCTCAATACTAATCAGATATTAGTATGATTCGAGAGGAAGTAGCAGGATCCACTCGAACACCACAGTGGAAGTGCGTTGAATCAAGAGTAGACAATAAACGTCTTTATTATGGACGTTTCATTCTGTCCCCACTTAGGAAGGGTCAAGCCGATACCATAGGTATTGCCATGCGAAGGGTTTTACTTGGAGAAATAGAAGGAACATGTATCACACATGCAAAATGGAAGAATGTACCACATGAATCTACTTGGGAACCTTAGGTCTAAAGTTTGAACTTAACATGTTTCTAAAGGAAGACCGTTTGGGTTGGTTAGTTTACTTGGAGTGCTAGGTTTTTGCTTGGATTTGTTAGGGATTAGCAAAAGTTAGGCATGGGGGTATTTGATTAGTCCATATTTGTGGGCTATTTAAATATTTAAGTGTCTAGACATTAAGTTAATTTTAACATTTAGATATCATACATTAGGATGTAAATAAATTAGTTCATATTTTTAGCTTAAGTGCATAATTCATGCATTTAGAATTAACCTAGGATTGCATACAAATGATTAGTCAATTAATTAGGTGCATTACATACACTATTTTAATTAACATAGAAGTTAAGGAGTTATGTATAAATATTCCTAATTATTTTATTCTTTTCTTCTCCTTTGCAGGTAACTACTCCGTGTCCACCTCCTCCTGCGCATCAGCATTGACTTGACGGTGGCCTTTTGAATTTCAAATCTTTGTAGCAGTGGCCACAAAAGAGGAGGAAAGGCTACCGTTCAAGGGGGGCCACCATCATTCTGACCACCTCTGTGCAGAGCTTAGAGTTGCCTCATTCCACACCACCAGCCTCCCACCGTGAGCACAAGACCACTCCACCTCAGGCAGGCGGGGTGACAGACCACCGCGCCATCAGTGGCTTGTGCAACTCATTGCGAGCGTGTGCCTGAAGGCCATGCAACCACCGTCGTCAACCATCACCAACAACCACCTCCATCTTCTTCCCCATTCTTTGTTTTTCCTCCACTCCACCAAAAAGAACCCAGAAACCTTGCCACACCCGTTGCAGCACAAAGAACTGCAACCTCTCCTTCCAGCACCTTAGCCCAGCCAAGTGCGCCACCACGCGTGCCTCTAGCCAGCGCACTTCATTTCTGCACCAGACCACGCGCACGCGCTGCACCTCCACTGCAGCAAGCATGCACGCACCAGCATCCCTCCTTGTGCCTTCACCTCCAGTCAGCACCCCACCGCGTACCTTCACCTACACCCTACACGCCCGTGCACCTTCACCTCCAGCGCCTTTACCTCAGCGCCTACACGGCCGCACGCCTTCGCCTTAGCGCCTGCATGCCCGCACGCCTTTGCCTCAGTGCCTGCACGCCTGCACACCCTCGCCTCATGCCTACAGCCCTTGCACCTTCACCTCCACGCACCTTCACCACCACACGCTCTCGCTGCAGCGCCCATGCATCACCCCCTGCAGCACCTGCAACCACGCAGCCACCAAACCCCACGTGCTCGTGTGGCCTACAGAGTGCTCGCCCCTCTACGTTCCTGCACCTCCTCACGCTTGCAGTGCCCATGCGCCTCCCCTCCTCATGCCTGCAGCAAGCACGGCCAGAAGCAGCAACCTCCACCGCCGTCGCTTCTCACCTCCGTCCAGTTGACTCCAGCCGTCTCGCAACCTACCGCTACCACCGTTGCGAAGCCCTTGCTCCTGCCAACTAATTCCCAGAAGAGTTCCTCGAACAAACCTCTCCCCTGTGTGCGAGGAGGAGAGAAGTAGAATCCTCTGCTTTCACTCATTAATATTTACATTTCATGCCATTGCCACAAAAATGAATTTTGATTTATCGTTATTTTATTGTGGTGAATTTATGCCTTCATGCTCATGCTTCTAGAGGATTGTTAAACCTTATCATTCATCTTTATGTGCATTGAATTTAATTTTGATTTGCATTTTAGTATGCAAGCAAGTGAATAGTACATGGCATACCCTTGCACATGGATAATCTTCTTACGTAAAAATTACATTAACACCCCTTGACTTCTCCATAAATTTAAGATTTACTTTCAGAGCTACATAGGCATTGTTTTATTTGACGAATAGTTCAACGAACTTGATTTCTACCTAATTGCGAGTTTAAATAAGTCATTGCCTCCTTGTGGACATGACCCGCTCTCCTGTGAGTGGTTTAATTTTAATTTTAATTATTTTGTTAAGCGGTTTTCGACCACTTTGATCCTACAACGACAAATCATTTTAATAACATTATTCGAAAGCGAAAACTAACTTATCACCCTGTGGATGGAGATTCACTCTAAGTTCTCCACGTCGAGGGCAGGTCTTACATGCATCTCTTTTATGCCCACACCTCTACATGCAAGACAAACGTTGGGATTCCTACACTTGACAGCCATGTTGGCCTTTCTCGCGGCAATAAAAACAAAGCACTCACTACAAAAAAAATAGCCTTTAGTGGCAAATTAGATAATGGCATATAATGCATTTGCCAGTAATTCCTTTGATTTAGCGGTAAATTTTTGTACATGGCACTATAACATTTTGTCAAATGATAATTAGTATTAGTGGTAAATATATTTGTCACTATTGCCTTTGAGTTAGTGGCAATTGGAACTTATGCCACTATAGTATTTTTGTTATATCACAAATACATTAGTGGCAAATATAATTACCACTATAGCCTTTGATTTAGCAACAATTGTTACTTATGCCACTATAATATTTTTGTCAAACACCAATTAGCATTATTGGTAAATGTAATTGCCGCAATATGTATATTATAAATTAATATTAATAAATTTTAAATTATAGTTTAGCAAAAAAAATTATGCCATTAAGTACTTTTTCTAAAGCATTGGTTGGGACCTTTTGGTGAAATTGAAAGGAGGTCACTAGTTCATATTTAACATTTCCTTTAGTAGCATAAAGAGTGAAAGCATAAACTAAAATTTATCCCTTTAAATGGAAAAAAATTTTGATTTCATTTAAGGTTGAGATACACGCAGGTGGAGTTGAAAATTCCCACGATCAGAAATATGACATTTAGCGGCAAAATGTCTAGTGGCAAGTAATACCTTTGCCTCTATTACCATTGATTTAGAGGTAACTTTTTTATATCTGACACTATAAGCTTTTTGTTAAAAGATAGTTAGTATTAGTGCCAAATATATATGCCACTATATGTGTATAATATATTACTATTATAATATTTTAAATCATATTATAGAGGCAAAAAAATTATATGCTTCTAATTTTTTTTGTCAAACAACAAATAACATTAGTAGCAAACATATATACCACTAATTAGCAAAGAACTTACATACAGTGACTACTACAAGAAAATAGGCATTTAACAATAGATTTTTTATAATTAAAAAATATCATGGGTAAAATAATTTTAGTTCCCGCCATCACTAAAGTTTTAAACAACATTTTTTAGAATGGTAATTTAAAGGGTTTCTCGATTTCTTTCCCCACCCAAATAAAATTTTCTCCACCCTAAATCCCCCTATTTCCTCTAGTTGCTACCACAATCGTGGTCTTCCACCCTCAAATTGGTATCTCCCCATTGATGTCCTTTCCCTCCAGTGGTCACAAATGATGTAAGGTTCTCCCCCCTCACTCTTCCTCATCCTCCTTCGTCATCCCTTTGTCCTCACCCCTTCCTCATGCCATTACTTTCCTCCACCCTCATACACCAATAGATCAACCCATAACCCTACACAATGACGATACCCACCCCTCGCACCTCTACATCCTCCTTCCCCAGCCTTGTGATCTCCTTTGCCTCGCCGTTCACCCCTTCACGATTTACCCCAACCTTTTTTCACCAATGACCAATCTTCTCCCTCAACCCTACCCATCACACACAATGTCTTGCAACACCTCTCTCTCCATACAACTACCCTCCACCATCACTGCCGACCACCACTTTGCCTCCTCCTCCCAAAGTTGTCGACCAGCACCAACACCGCCATCACCATCATCAGACATAACTAGCTTTAATTAGTCAGAATCAATTGACAAATGCTTTTACATAGTCACCAAAGAGTTGTAATTCACTGCATATCCATTATGAGAAAAGTGCATTAAAACAAGACTAAATCTTCAGTTTTAATAGGATATGAATGGAAAATAATCATGGGGTTTCCCAAGGGTTAACTAAAGGTCAAATGTTCATTAATGTCTAATAAGAGGGTCTGTGTAGATAGAAACAGGTTTTCATGCACTTCGAGAACTAACACATCTCCTAAAACCCTAATTTCTGACCCACTTAAATAACAGAGGTTTTGGTCAAGATGAAATTCATCTAAACCTTCTAAAATTCATAGAAAAATATTCCATAAGGTTTAGTATCCTTGATTTGACCATTAGAACCCATTTTGACCTAAAATAGTCTCAAACAAGAAGTTGCCCTAATTTGGGTTTCTACATAAATTGCCCTGTCAAACATGGTTAAAACCAAAATCTCACCATTAGATTCCTTGGGTCCAAATTGGGATTGTAACATTTGGGCCCAATCAGAGATCATCATGACCTAGTTTGCATTTCAGTCCAGTCAGACTCTTTCTATCTAACACCAGCCCCTAGCTTTTGAAATTCTTGCAGACAGGTCCCTAAGTTTCTCTTCGTCATTGCAAATAGCTCCCTGCCGCCATTGGTGTGAACAAAAGCTCCACCACTGAGATTCGAGTGAGGATTTCTCACTCGATTCCCAATTAAACAATCCTAAAATTGAATCGGAGATTCCTTAAGGAATTCACTTGCAAATGAGATCAGTAATGAATCCTATTTCCTTCCCAATCTCCCATGCGAATGCTTGGATGATATGGGTATCCCACAGGCATGAAATGTCCGAGCTTCCAAGCTTGGAACACCCCCTCAAGCCCAATAAAAACACTCCCGATGCAAACCTCACCTCCGTAGTTTGGTTTTGGCCCAATTCTACCCTTCTTCCCTCCTCTCCGACCGAATGCTCCACAAGTTCCGACGACCTCTCTATTTTCCCTCTTCGCCCACAGACAATAGTCGACGGGTTGATCTTCTAAGGTTCCTCTGCGCGTCATAATACCAGCGAGCACCACCCATACCCCTTAGTCGTCGCTGCTTCTCCCATTAGAGGCTTCACCTTCTCCGGCGTCGGCCATACCACAACTGATGCCTTCCTCCCTTTTCGTCCTAGTAGGTTAGGTTAGTTAGGTTCGTCTCTCCCTCTATTTCCTTTCTCCCTCTCTTTATCTCTCAATTCGACCACCATATCACCGCCGCCCCTGTTGTGTACTCCACATTCAACCGCACCTCCGACGAGTCCTCCACACCACCATAGACCACCGTTTGGCTCACCAACACTTCCTACACCTCCATCGTATCGACACGAGCAAAACCCCTCAAGAAATTGAGGGGATTACTGTGCCAACCACTCCACCAAACACCTCACCCTTCGCTTCAACAATCCACCTTCGCCAACCCACCACGACCACCCTCATAGCACGCCACCGCCACCATCGCCATCGTCGTGCCGCAACAAAGCTCCGAGTGCTTCTAAGGTGGTCGTTATGCCATTTTCACCTTTTCAGTATTGGACCCTTGGCCACCATTGACGAGATTCTTCGCGCAACCTTGGGTGCCCAGCTTCAATGCATTCAACCTTGCCTGCACCTCCAGGTCACGTGGACACCTTCCAGGCATCATCCTAGGTCATCAATTTGAGGCCACAGCTTCTACTTCACCCACAATTGGAAGAACCAACTACTGCTGCTACTATGCAAAGGAGGGGACAAGCACACTCCCACCTCGTGGAGTGAAGAGCATGCTCTCACGCATATATTATTTTTGTGTTCTACCCTCTTCGCTCAGTGACATGAGGGGTCAGGTCACTCACTCTCCCCGCACATACCCGCTTACCCGACCTATGCTACCCCTCGGTCACCACCCACGCCAGTGACCCTGGACACTGTACATGACCTGAATACTTGAGCATCTGGATCCGACTATGCGGGGTCTGTGAGAGAGAAGACTTGTGAGAGAGTGGGGGAGGGTTTTGCTCTCCGTAGTTGTGCTCTGTGTGACACTTAGTCGGTAAAGGCCTTGGCTTCCTTGTGCTTGTGAAGAAGGCTCGAGAGGAAGAAAAGCAGGGAAGGTTTGAAGAAGAAGAGGAGAGAAGAAGAAGCTGAAGAAAAGAAGAGAAAGGCTTAAGGGCCTTGTGCTTGTGCTGTGGCTTACACTTTAAGCCATCTAATTTGGGAAACTGTCGTCTGAGAAACTATAATGTTCAAGTTACTATTCATTTATTTGATATAATTGAGATCTGATATGCATGTTTGATTAGGGCTAATAATTGGTAGTTCAAATCACCATTATTTTGTCTTGACTTTTTTTTATCATTGTGAACTATTGAAATACCCATGCTTATGATTGAATATCAATTTGAGTAGATTATTATTCATTGAATATCTAGTTGAATGCTCAATTACTTGTGCTCATTGATTCTGAATGCTATTAATGTTATGAATTCCACATTTGCTCCCTATGTTCGACCTTAAACTCCATTATACCTTGAACTCCATTATAAGATTCTGAGTTATAAATTTTATTTGTTTTTGAGCAATTTTAACTTGCTACGACCACTACATATTTTAAAACTCCTCCTTTGCCTGCTTAAACACTCCCCCCATCTCCCTACATCGCCCTCACCATTTATAGGATGCCCTACACGAACACCCCCACTTGACCGCCACCTCACCGCGCACCCTCACCAACAGTTCTCCCCATCAGTCTCTGCTCGACCACCTCTCGTATCACTCTCCTTGCCCCATTACTTCCCACGCCAACTATTCATAACAGTCCAACACCACTATCGCCGTGCCTCCACAACTCATCTGTCCTGCCTCGAGACCACCTCTACCACGTCACTACCACCTCCCTCAGGCACCACCTTTGGTAACATCTTCAAGCACCGCCCACCCACCCCCCACCCCCACAACCACCAAAAAATAAAAGAGTTAACCCTCATTCTTCTTTCTTTCCACTTGTCTGCAAGGACAAGTGGCTATATGTAGATCTCTCCTATTGGATAATCTAACTCCACAATGCTACTACGTCTCAAAACGCAAAGGAGAACCTCCACCTAAGCAGCCTCTTCCATAGGCTCAGGTTTTTCATTGCCATCAACTGCAACCTTATCTTGGTGTTTCCTATGTACTCTTTTGAAAGTGGTAGCATGAAAGGCTTGTTCATGAGTATTATTTAAAAGCTCCAAAAATGACTCTTTGAATCTCAGTATTTGCGATACTTGGAGCTCATGACCACCAACTTAGATCATCGTTAAATGCTGAAAATGATTCTTTAGATGTTGAAAATGATTGAGGATTTTCATTATATATGTATGTATGCATTGAGATACTTCCATGTTTGTTTATTTTGTCACTACTAATAAGATTGAGGATTTTGCTTTCTCCATAACTGTATTCTTTTTGTTTAGGTAGATTCTGGGAATGGACAAGTTGTTCCCCTAAATTCCATGTCTCTATTGAATTTGAAATACACTTCCAATGATTATTTCAGACTAGCATAAGTTAAGGCAACAAAATAATTCCTAATCAAGCCCTACTAGCTCATATTATTGAAAATTCTAGTAGGTCAAGCTAGTGGATAACTAATTTATATTATTTCTTACCATCTTACTTTGTGACTAAAGTTGTATCTAATCAAGTCCTCTAAAAGTTGTACTCATATAGAGGTGCACATGGCCATAAACTTGTTGCCTAAGAGACCAAAAGATTTAGTTTTAATGTTCTGAGATCTAACTCAAGCTTCCACCCTTCCATTCTCTACAGGAAGTTCATGTGATGCCTTGTCCAAGACTTAATATTCTAGATCATATCGAAATGTGAGGATGCATATACACGTTATCCATTTAACATATTAATGTTCTAGTGTATTGACATTGAATCTTATGAATCCATCATGTAGGGATCTAGATCTAGCAAAAGAAGGTAAATTTTGAAGTCAAACATCCTCATTTTTGGTGGAGATTTCAACCTCCCAAGTAAGATTTGCATGAAAAAATTGAAATTACAATGAGATTTTCAAATCATAGTTCTAACTTAGTTTTTCTTTCTTAGAATCTAATTTAGTTAGCTATGCTTTTGTCTAGGTTTTGGTTATTCATAGTTTACACTTTTAGCTTTCTTGATGTAATGAGTTCCTAGCTCTTTCTTGCTTAATCTTTTTTCTTACCAATTTCTTCAATTTAAGTTTTACAATTTTAATTGACGGTGGCTCTCTATCCACATGTATCATAATCAGTTCTTTTTGCTAACATTTTTTCCTCTCAAAAATGTGATGCATAAAGTTCTCTCATAAGTCCAATAATTACTCATTGAAAGTTAGACCATAAGTGTTGCGCATATAACTTCTGGGAATTAGAATTCGCTACAACTGACTCAACAAAGCAGTGTTGTTTGGTGGACACTTGATCGAGTTTTAAAAAGTTGCATTGTAGTACAGTCAAAAGAGCGTTCAAAACAAATACAATTTATTACTCGAATTAGAAAGTCCGAGGTCGAACACAGGGAGCAAATTAGGGTTTAGAAATCAAGATCACAACTTGAGAATTTGAAAGAATATAATATGCAATAAAATCAATGTTATAGTGCAAAAGGATAGGAATAAATGTAAGGCACTAAAGGAACCAATGTATGTGAATAAACACAAAATTAGACGTCTGATTTGTGAATCAGACACCTTAAAATGTTGACGCTACAGTGCTTGATTTCTCTTCTTTCTCCTGCTTCTTCTCCTATTCCTCTTTCTTTGTCTCTGACGACTGCCCTTCAATCTTCTTCATTCTTTCTCTTCTTCTCTATTCTCTGGCTTTTGCCTTTCTTCCTCTTTTGATTTTGGCTGCAACTTCCTTGCCTTAGCTTTCTCTTCCTCTACCTTCTTCTCTATCTCGGTTGCCTTCCTTCTTCTTCCTTCTCTTTTCTTTCTTTCTCTGCCTTTCTTTCTCTTTCCTTTAGCTCCTTCTTCTTTTGCCTTTGCATTTTCCTTCTTCTGTCTGCTACAGCCTTCTCCTTCCTTAGCTTTTGACTTCGGCTTCCTCCTTCTTCCCTGGCTTTAGCCCTTAGCTTCCTCTTCGGCCTTTTCTTCTCCTTCCTCTACAGAGCAAAACCTACCCCTACCAGCGCGAGCTCTCTTCTCTCCTTTCTCTCTTAGGTTCAATCTCCCAGAGCCACTTCTCGAGTAATTACATGGGATACGTGCCAAGGACCAAGTCCACCAGCGTGCAGTGGTGGGCGAGGTATGAGGTCGGGTCGGGTCACTAGGTCCGCAAGGGGTGGTTGCAGATGAGGTGTCGGGTCAGGTGAGAGGGGACCTCACCTCATGAGTTGGAGGCGATAAGCCCTATGCAGAAATTCCTTTTATGTGGCTTTGGCGCTACAGATGTTTCCGAGGTGGGACTATCTTCCTGCCTCTTTCATGCGCGCTTGCAGCAGAGTGGTGTCTCTTGATTGCGGCTACGGGGATGGCTCTTGCCTTCAATTGATCACCTGGGGATGTTTGTGAGAGTCCCCCACGTAGCTGGGACTGGATCCTAGAGGGGACTGGTGCTCAGTGAGGGAGGTCGGCGAGGACGAAGGGGAGGCAGGAGCGTCGGCGAGTGCGGGGTGGTGCAGACGAGCGAGAGGAAGAGGAACCTGCCACTGGTATTATGGCTAGGCGATGAG
Source organism: Thalassia testudinum (assembly GCA_037157565.1). Taxonomy (NCBI): domain Eukaryota; kingdom Viridiplantae; phylum Streptophyta; class Magnoliopsida; order Alismatales; family Hydrocharitaceae; genus Thalassia; species Thalassia testudinum. The sequence goes on from JAZHRO010000031.1 coordinate 201,621,841, forward strand.
AGAGAGTGGGAGAAGTCGCCAGAGCTTAATGAGTAGATCGATGGGAGGAGGAAAGATGAAATTGAGGGGTTTCTCCTGCTGAATTCAAGCTTGGGAGATGCGAGGTGAGTTGGGGTCCCTTAAATAGGCTTTGGAGGTTGGGTTTGTGCTTGGAAGCCAAGCTTCCAAGCACGGTAAGTTCATTGATAGAGGAAACTCGAAAGAGACCCAAATCTCTCATGTGTTCACATGAGTGATTAGGTACCAAATAGGACTTCTAATTGGGTTCACATTGGAGGAGATTTCTCATAGAATATCCCTTTCAATTTTGAAGGGGATTCTCTGAGAGATCAGGGAGAAATCACCCTTTCAAGCTCGCCGGAGTAGGATTCCCTCGACTATAATGGAAGAGGGACCTAATTGCAAAGAATGAAAAAGAAGGTAGGGGGTTAATTGTAAGGATTTTTGAAATGTAGGGGTAGAAATGTAATTAGGTTGGACCTACTTGCAAAGTGGGTCAAGATGAATTCCCCTTAGGTCCAAATTTTAGTACAAACGTAATTTGGACCTAAGGAATCCAATGGTGAGGTTAGAGTTTGGGTTTGACCACATTTGACTATGCAATTTATGCAAAAACCCAATTTTGGGCAAATATTTGTCTGAGATAACATTTTAGGTCAAAATAGGTTGCAATAGCCAAATTGAAGGTTCTAAACCCTATATAATATTTTTCTATGATTTTTAGAGGGCTTAGGTGAATTTTATTTTGACAAGAACCTTGTTAAATCAAGTGGATCTATTTTTGGGTTACGAGAAGTCATTTAATTCCCAGCATTCACACGAACCCTTTTCTGTTTGAACCAACCCACTTTTTATCTTGTTATGACCATTTGAGCATTGTTTAGCCCTTGAGAAAATCCGTTGTTGCACTGCAATGGTAAAATTGTAGTTTTACCCCTTGTTTCTTTCTTCTCTCTCAAAATGGTTATTCATTGAATTAGGACATCTAGTTGGTTATGTAGGAGCTTTTGTTCTCTTTTATGGTTCAAAATGAGTTAGTTAGGGCTCATGATGGTGTTCCCGTCAAGTGTGATCCTAGAAAATTTGAGTTGTCATTGTTTCATTTTTTTTTCCTTAGCTCCTAAAGGACAATCGAAATTTCATTTCTACTTTTGGGGTTTGGTGTTTTCTAGTTTCATTTTTCTACCATTTGGGATTCTTATTTCCTTTCTCTTCCATGTATAAAGGATCTCTTTAGTCAGTGCCAATTGATCTTTAGTTACATATGCTTTCACAAATAAAGTATGCATTTCATGGAATGTTGAAAAAGGTGCTTATGGAAAGATGATGACAGTAAGGAAAAATTCATCCCTTAAATAAATTGCAACATTATCTAATCATGTAGGTTGGAAGCCAAATTCATTTCTAAAGAATTTTCTTTTATCTTGTTCAAAAGAAAAGATCATCAAGTTGTTCCATTTTATTAACTGAAAGTCTTGCTTACTTGAAGAGATTACAAATGCCTGGAAAAATATAGTATTGGTCCAAGCTTGGGATTATTTGGTTTTCAAATTAGGTTAGTCATAGAGTAGTGAGTACATTGTTTAGGCAGTCTTTATGATGATTGGATAGGATTTTAGTTGGTTGATTTTTTTGGCTTTGATGGACATCAACTTGGGAGATTACATGCATATGACTTATGAAATATACTGGATGTGCATTTTGGAGTTGATGTTGCATCAACCTGGATGCTTTCCTAATGAACATTTTAGAATTTTAGAAGTAAAACCTAGAGCTGAAATGCATTTATGAAGGAATTCAGAATTAAACAAAATAATTAAACCAAAGTAAACCACTCCCTCCTTATGAATAGTTTTTCCTTAATTCTGAATGAAATTGACATCATATAAATGTTTCTTTTATTGACTTTGGAATAGAATTATTGTCATATAAATAATTTTTGTTTCCTTGTAGATCTTTAAATGCTTAATTATTTCCTGCTGAAATTGACATCATATCAGAGAAGATGCTACCAAGACTATGATCACATTGTCTCAGCAGGGTGAACAAATCCCAAGGACTCATTATACTACTGTTAATATTATATTTTTGATTTCCATTTGGCATTGGTTTCAGTGTATTGATATTTGGACACTAGGCACCCTCTATGCAAACCACTTGCATGTTGTTGTCGTTGTTCTTTTTAATTAATCTTTCACTAGATTATGAAGACTTCAATTAAAAATTATTGGATACATCCTATTTTTGTGTTTCCTAGACAGATATGATCCAGATTCAAAAGGAGGCCCTATTGAATCTTCCTCGCTAAAGAAGGTTACACCTCTTACTTGATAGAAGAGAATGTCAAGCAAAAATCGGAGAAGCCAATGCTTACAGGATAATAGTTATTAAGGAATATGAAGACCAAAAAATATATGGGCATGAAAATTACACAGTTTTTGGTATTGAAATTGACCTACAATAGAATTACATTTGTTCTAGTTTTATATTGAGAAACACACTTTGATTCCACAAATCAAAAAACCTTGTCTTTTCCCATTTTTGTTCTTTACAAAAAAGCATAGCACTAATCTCTAGGTTGCCATGTTTGATATAAGGGAAATATATTTATTGTTCAACCTTGTAAAACTAGGCATTCTCTCCATGGGTTTAAGGGTACAATAGGTAAGCAAATAAATGACACAGCCAAATTTAACTTGGACTCAGTAATTTATTGTTTGTCACACATGCTCATAATATCCCTTTAGAATAATTTTCATGCATCAAGTGAAAATCCAAGTGATTTGAAAAGTCATGGTTTAATCCTTACTATTCCTCCTATGAACGCATATGTTATCTAACATTATAATGTTTCCTTCTAATTGCAATTCTTGAACATTGACTTCTTAACAGTGAATGCTCATCATTGTAACTTTCCTTAAAGGAAAGACGATATCTTGATCTCACGTAGGAAACTAGAAGCAAGAATTCTACTTAATTCCAAGTTTCATCTTGCTAATATGCTTCATTGTAATCTCGAATTTCGCCCCACTGATATGGATTTTGTAGGGAAATATGATTTAGTTATCTAACACATTTTAAAATTATTTCCTTTTTGGTAATGAGCCTAATCTGCTGCAAACTGTCAAGCGTGTTAGTACATGGTTGGCCGCCGTCGTCTTGTCCGCCACCATCCGTCGTTCACCAACCACCATCACCACCACTACTACCCCAGGCCCTACGGGCAAACACCACGAAGGTGTCTGGGCCTTCAATTGGCCAAGACAACAATAGCAACTTACTCAATTTCTCGAGCTTCATCTGCAGCTGCTTGCGAAAGAGAACGGACTTCATAGTCCCACATCATCCATGATAAAATCTCCTTAGCACATAAAAGGAAATCGAGCCAGTGGTTCATTGCCCATGACACGGGGGTTGGGTCCCGTTTCACTCTAAACCCTCACTCCATGCTCACCTTACATGGCTGGTAAATCTAGACAGTATATTCAACCCGATAACCCGGTTACTATGCACCCATATACCCGATTGAGGAAAGAAGAGGAAATAGGAGGGTAAGGGTAGGTTTTGCATTAGGTCTCATGCCTGTGCATGCCTAACACTTATTGTCTTTAAGGTAAGCTTCTTCTTTGTGCCTGGCACCCTTGTGCCTTGGCTATGCTTTGAACGGTTGAGTTGTCTGACCATAGGGTCTGACATCTGATTGAATGTTCTATGGGATTATTTGGTACTATGGACTTATCGAACATGGCTATTTGAGAATTATGTGGTTGAAACCACTATTGAGATATTGAATGCTTTGATATGTGCTTAATTTAAGGACTTAAGTGGTAATCTAAACACTATTTTTAGTGTTTCTATCTTCTTTTTATCATAGCAATTTCTTTCGATACATTGGTTTATCATTGAATATCATTTTGAGTAGATTATTATTCATTACATATTTTTATTGTTGTGCCTATTATTTGTAATTGTGATTAGTGCATGAATTCAATATTTACTCCATACGAATGACCTCGGACTCATGTTGATTTCGAGTTTTATATATTTAAGTGTTGAACTGCTTTTATTGACTGTGCTACAACGCATATTTTTTTAAAATTCGACGAAAGCGACGCAACATTTTGGCACCGTTGCCAAGGAGCAACGTGCAATTCAGCACTAGTCATATTTTATTGAGCTTATTACTAAATTGCCTTATCTGTTTTGCAGTGTTTTTGCGAGGTACATCATGAGAAGATTTTTCGCGCAATCAACCACTCGAAGGGCAGGTAAAATTTCTCTTCTTCCCTAATCATCTCGTATTCTTTGGAAAGGAAACAAATGAATTAGGAATCACTTGCCTTATTTTTATAGTAATAATCATTTAAAGGCAAAAAGTTTCCTGATTTGCGAACTTGGTTTGATATCCGATTGACGTGAAATGATTTGATTAGAAAATCCCCATCTTGATTTTTTTTACCTAGTAGGGATTTACGCTTAAATTCTCAACATCTTGGACTACTCACTTTCTTGTTTGAGTTTAAGGTGTTAACATTGAGATCAAATTAGACTTGAGAATAGAGCCATTTAGGGTTAGGGTACTGAATTGTTAGTACACATTTGCTAGCATTAAAGGAAACTAATCTTCCCGCATTTGTGTGCTACCCAGGCCCTTGTTTGAAAAGATCTATCCAAGTAAACCCTAAAATCAACGCTCTACATTCACTTGAACCCTAAAATCTAAGTAGGATACTACTAACAGAAAGAAGTGGCAGGGGGTGGTGGTAGAAGAAGACCTGAAGCTGGAGATGGATTGGAGGGAACAATCAAGGCACTTGTGGCTAAGTGAGGGGGATGCAAACACTAAATTCTTCCACTTGGCTGCTAGCTCTAGGAGAAGAGTTAATCTGATCTCATCTATTGTTAAAGAGGGGCAGAGAGTTACCTCCACCTCTGACATCAGAGTTGAGGCTGTCAGGTACTTCAAGGAGTCTTCAAGAGCTGCTGGTAGGGGCTGTTGGAGGATGGCAGCAAGTGATATTCCCAGAATTACAGAGATTCAGGGGTCCAGCCTGATTGACTCTGTGTCTGAAGCTGAAGTATTGAAGGCCATCAAGGATCTCGATTGTGAAGGATCACATGGTCCTGATGGGATCCGAGTTTTCTTCTACAAAGAGTTATGGGATATTGTGGGCACTGAGGTAATGGAATTGATTAGAGAATTTGAGAGTGGCAACTTTAGCTTTGAAAGAATTAATAGATCCTATCTTTTTCTTTTGCCAAAGACTCCAGGTGCTGAATCCTTTCAGGAGTTTAGACCGATTGCCCTCTCTAACTTTTTGTACTTGGTGATTAGCAAGGTCTTGGCCAATAGATTGAGGCCTATTTTGCAAGAATTGATCCATCCTGTTCAATCAGCCTTCCTCCCTGGCAAATCTCTACAAGAATCCTTTATCGTGGCCCAAGAGATGATTTATGGTTGGCACAAGAGGAAATGTAAAGCTTTTCTATGGAAGGTCAATTTCCGCAAGGCTTATGACTCCATCAGTTGGCCCTATCTTTGGGAAGTGCTTAAAAGAAGAGGCTTTCCCCCTACTGGATTCAATCGGTGAAAAGATGTATCACCATTGCCTCTTTCACCCCTTTGATAAATGGGAAACCTTGTGGTTCTTGGATTCAGCCCCAATGTGGAATCAGACAAGGATGTCCCCTGGCACCTCTGATTTTGAACCTGGCAGTTGACAATTTGGCCTGGTATTCTTGTAAGATCATTGAAGCAGGTCTTATTAGAGGGTACTCATTATCTTGCAGGAGTAATCTGGCTCCCATTCTTCAATATGCGGAAGATATGGTTTTTTTTGTGGAAGGTTCTATGAATGAAGCACTAGCTTTGTTTCATATGGTCAATATCTTTGGTGAGCTCTCTAGCCTTAGGCTGAATAGGGATAAATCTAGTTTGGTCTGCTTTGGCCTACCTGAGGAGGAGCAAGGTGCTATAGATGCTGTTTTGGGGACAACCCGCATTAGTCTTCCTATTAAGTACTTGGGGTTGCCTTTGAGATGCTCTAGAATGAAAAAGAAAGATTGGAGCTGCCACTTTGACAAAATTTCAGTGAAATTGGATTGATGGCATAGCAGTTTCCTCGCCAAGGGTGGAAGACTTATCTTGCTCAATTCTATGATCACCTCCATCCCTGTTTTCTACTTTTCCATCTTTAAAGCTCCTAATTCCATTTGGAAAAGGTTGGATGTATTGAGAAAGAGGTTCTTTTGGAAGGGAGCAAAACATGAGGGTAGATTCTCACAGCCACTCAAATGGGAGAAGATCTGCCAACCAAAAGATAGGGGTGGACTTGGGATTAAGTCTCTAAAACACTTCAATGATGCTTTGTTACTTAAGTGGGCAGTTAAGCTCTTGCAAGGAGACTTGAAACCATGGACTGCCCTGATTAGGGACAGCTGTGGTGCTTCCAATAGTGTGCTGTCTAGGCTACAGCCTAGCAGATCTTCTCCATTCTAGAAATTAGTAACCAGAGCTTTGGTTGATCAATTCCATCTGCTACAGCCGGCTCTTGGGGATGGCAGGACCTTCAGCTTCTGGAAGGAAGGTTGGTCAGTGCTAGGTGCCCTAAAGGAGCTCTATCCAAGGGCCTTTGCTGTAGCATCTGATAAGGAAGCTACTGTCAGCAGATTCGGGTCTTGCAGCAGCTACAACTGGAATCTGAATGAAGAGGAATCCAGCAGGAGGGGCACCCGGCTGTGGGAGGAAAGGAGGAAGCTACTATCAGACATTGAGAGCTTTAGGCCAAGGATTGGAGTGGAGGATAAGTACCTTTTGGAGGGGATATACAATGTGCAAAGTGGCTACAATAGAATCTTAAACTATGGAAGTGGGTGGAGCTATGATTTCATTGACAGGAAGATTTGGCTTCTGAAAATTCCCCTTTAGGTATAAATATTTCTTTGGCTATGTAGGAGAGATGGATTGATCACAGGTGATCTACGACATAGAAGGATGGGAGCTGATCAACATGTTTGGTACTTATGTGGGATGCATACTGACAATGCAAATCATATCTTCTCATCTTGCCTGATCACTGACGCTATTTGGAGGAGGACATGTCAGGAGCCACTGCCAGATTGGGATTCTATCTGGCATGGGTTTGGTATAAGAGAGAAGCCACATGTTCGCATGGCTATCACTTTCTGGTGTGTGTGGAAGGCGAGAAATGAGAGACCTTTACATGAGAGACTGGTATGCTATGAAAGAATTGTAAGAGAGTGCTGGTCCCTCATACATACGTGGGGATCTCTTTTGTAATTCCTCTTGCTTGTTTATATAATATACCGCTTTGGATTGCTATTGTATGATGATAGCTTTTCTTTCTGTTTCAAAAAAAAAAATTGAACTTAATAATCTGAGAGTCAATTTAGTGTGATTTGGGTCTTGACCCAAATTTCATCCTCAACCTTAGGGCAGGTCAAGTGAAGTTGGTTCACTTTGTCAACCAACCGACCTCCAAATTAGGTCACAAATTGAATCAACTTCTAATCAGGTGAAATTCAAGGCACAAATTAGGCCTAAAATTGGTAGACTTAAGGTCTCAATTCACACATTCTGGTCTACTTGGATCCATGGTGACAAGGAAGGTCGGGTGGGGGAAACCCTATAACCCGTGGGGATGCTCTACCATGTAAGGGTCTTTGCAGGACTTTCTCTTCCTAGCTACCCAAGTAATTATCGAGTGTGTGGATTTCTAATTCAGTGGTATCATCTGCCTCAGAACACCCTTAGTCATCCAAAATTTTTGGGTGCCTTGATTGGGTCCAATAAACACCCAGTCCCTCATCTATTCTCTAGTGCACATGCATAGGAAAGGTCCCTAGGTCTGACCTAGAGGCCTCCATTTGAGTTAATGTTCTGTGGGAATTTTGATCTGATCTGATCAATTCAATCTAGACTTAAATTTGATTCTACATCCTAATCCACCACTTGATTTGAAAATGCAACCTGACAACATGGGAAAGATTTTCAATAAACCTGAATCTCAAATGGGCATGAAAGAGAGAATGATTAAGGCTGCCTTTAGACATAAGGGAGAATATTACAAAACCTCAGATCTATCTAAGAGCATTGAGATTAATGTGTTAGTGACAACAACCCTCTTTGCGAACCGTGCCCATATAATGTTGACCCAACTGATAAATGGTTCAACCCAGGATGCCCTCATAACAGAATTCAATGAATTATAGGAATTGCATAGCATAGAGGCTTTACATTGTTTTACAAATACACCACTCTGGGAGATACACCAAGATAACATTGAGAAATGTGGGTATATGCTGAATATGTTGCATGAAGCCATCAATCAAAAATATCCATATATCCACTAAGGAACTGATCATGAATCTTGGAGTAATGTTGAAGATCAATATGATTTCCCAGAGCCCAGGTTCAAAAATGGAGGTTGTTGTGGACCCCCAACCCAAATGGAATCTGATTCGAACTTTGTGCAAAATGGCATACCTAATCAAAATGTGGGTTGGGTGGATCTAGTTGCAGGTGTTCCCAATTGTGAACCAGCCATAGAGAACCATGAAGTTGGTCCATCATGCCTTGATTTACCAAACACCTGTGATGAGCTTGAGTCAGAACCTCTCGAGGATGTAATTCCAATACCTTACCCTATTAAGGTATTCCTCGAGAGTGATTTTGACATCCCAATAGAACCATGCCTAGATTCTAGTGACCCAATTCCTAACCTTCTCCAAGAATCTAGATTTGAGCCTATTTGGGATGATCATGAGGCTTAATGTGGTGAGAACCATATTTTAGATCTAAATTTTGATTCCGAGCCAATATTTGGGGATTATACCTATCCAGACTCCTCAAAGGAAGAAATTAATTTTTGGGAAGTCACACTGATTTACGATATAGAAATAGAGGAGTTGGAAGAGTTGGGATTTGATTGGATCTACTCTTGTTACCCAGAATCCAAGCCTATGCCTAATAAAGGCACCCCTTTGAGCTTGGAATCCAAGACTAGGTTAGATCAAAGTAAGGTTGATAATTTCATGAATCATGATTTATTCTGTGGTGGAAATCTCGATTATGAATCAGGTTTAGAAGTTGATTCTCGCAAATTCTCTGATGATTTCAAATCATACTCTGATTTCGAAGAACCTTTGTTTGCTGATGAATATGAGCCAGTCTACGACCTTAGTGTCCATGATCTGTTCTTTGATTATGATTCTAAGGCCGATGATCTGAACCTCGAACAAGCCAACCTTCCAATCCATAGCTAGAGTTTTTCAAGATCCGATCCCAACCTCGACCCGCCACCGGAATCAATTTTTACTCTGATTCACCTCTCGCTAATTTGATTGCATATGATTCACCTCCATCTTTTGACTAGGAATCAAACATTTATCAGATCAATAATCAAGTCTTATCTTTCTCTGATCTCACCAGCAGGGTTCCTACATTTTCGACAGATCCATTTTCATTTGAGGACCCCTACTCTGATCAGGCTAAACTAATTCAACCAAACCCTAGATTCACATTTCCATATCTTTTTGAAGCAAGAAGTATTTGGTGGGCTCCACACCTATTGATTCAAATCCATCAACCCACCAGACTGATTGGGTTTGGTCTGCATCATCAGCCTATCGATCTAAACAAGCAACTGGTTGGACCAACTAGGCTACTCACCAAGGTGCTTATTCTACAAAATTCCTTCAATTTGACCACCTTCTGCTTGATTGAAGGCATTGAATTTAACGCTTAATGAGAGGCAACCTGTCATTCCAAAAACCTGAGACCCTTCTGATCATCCTTTCAGCGCTACACTCCTATTGCACTTTTGGGTTCAACTTTAGAACAGCCGACTCCACCTTTGCTACCTGTATCAAAGCTTGCAATCATCAGCAATAGTCATCCTGACCTATTTACCCACCCTTTAACCCTATTCTAATTCTTGAACCAAGCTGAATTCGTACCCACCTAGTTTACAATGAGGACATTACAAAACATAGGCATGTGGTAGTGCTAAAGCGCAAACAAATAGAAATTCAATTCTCTGAGTGGTTCTCACAAAAAAATACATATTAAAAAAAAAAGGGAGAAAGGGGAGGAAAATTTTAAGAAATGATTGAAAATCTTTCTTGAGGAGGAAAAGAGGAGGAAATGCAGAATGTAAAAAGGGAGCAAAAGTAGAAACAACATTGATAGTCACAGCAATTGATTATGGGATCTACTTAAGTTCTAGACCAAATCAAAACAAGGACTAAGTCCTGAAGTGCTAGAGATAAGGAGATTAGTAAGAGTGCTGATATTACGCCTCTTGGGCATATTTTTGGGCATAAACACTCACGTATTTGTTAAGATCTGGATTAGTCCTCAAGAGGTTGAGGAAAGTGCAAAGCTAACGTAGTAGGTCTAAGGCTTAGGAATTATTCGACCCTATTGCCTGCCCTTTGGTTTATGGGACTTGGTAACCTAAGCACCCAAAATCGCACACTAGTCTAGTTCAGTGTGCTTAATGAAGAAATAATGCCAAAAGTGTTCTATTATGAAAAGTCATCTCAAAGATCTAGATTATAAGCAGCTCGAAGACACAAGTTGATTGGATGAGTTCCTGATGCGAAGAGATGGAAAATTCCCCTTAAGGATGCGTATTAACATATCACCTCCTTGGTGCTCATCTCTTTGGATATCTAAATATCCTACCGGGGGCATGTAAGCACTTTGTGCCAGTTCAGGTGCCATGGGTGGGATTATCCCGAAATGTTGATCACTAGGACTTGAATTTAGCTACACAATGCCATAGGCAGAACTATCCCTAAGTGTCGAAAGGTAGGAATTCTGGGGGTTGCCATGAGCGGTGCTATCCTAAAGCATCGAAAGCCAGGGACCCTTCAAGGATTGATGGTGGAGACAAAGAATCCGATACAGATTGTGTTTAGGGCCAATTCAAGGTTTGATCTAGGGAAATATAAAAAGAAAAGCGAGAAAACTCTCAAAATGAAAAATCCTTGTCTATCTCTCTCTTATCAAAATGCATTGGTAAACTGAACATGGACTTGATATGTCTAACGCATGGCTACATTAACCATTGCGGTTAATGAACCTTTAAGCAATTTTTGGAGCCTTAAAAACCTTCGCAACAGACTGAGGCTGAAGCTGGTCAGGTCTAGATATTGGGTGGTGCTTAAGTACCACTAAGCTGATTATTGGCATTCTATTCTAATTTCTAGAGAATGGCACCAAACAGGCATCTGAACATCAAAGTATGGTCTAAAGATCTAATTCATTCCATGAGATTTTGCTAGGGACTAGAGAAAGCTAGGCATGGAGGTATGATGGTAACACCATCACTAGCCATAACTAACTTGAATTAGTTGAAATCAATTGACAAATGCACCTGAATAATTGCCTGAGTAATTTCACGTAAATCCATTTTGAGAAGAAAATAATAAAAAGGGTTAATTCTATAGTTTTAACATCACATCACAAATGCATAGCAACCACGGGGTAACCTAGGGGTTAATTAAAGGTCAATTGAGCATTAAAGTCCAAAGAGTGGGTCCACACAGATAGAAATGAGGTTTCACGTATTTCGAGAACCAAATCAATGCACAAAACCTTAATTTCAGACCCACTTCAATTAAAGAGGTTCTAGTTAGGATAAAATTCATCTAAACCTCCTAAAATTCATAGAAAAATATTCTAATAAGTTTGGTACCCTTGGTTTGACCATCTAAACCTATTGTGACCTAGAAAGAGTTTCACATAGGATTTTACACTAATCTGGGCTTCTATGCAAATTACTCAGCCACATGTGGTCAAAACTCAAATCTACGTTCACCATCAAATTTTTTGGGTCCAAATTATACCAAGGCAAAAATTTGGGCCCAATCAGAGTCCATCTTGACCAAGTTCACAATTTAGTCTCTATGACCTTATTTCTCTCACAAAAACCCCTAACTTTCGATTTATTTCAAATGGGTCCCCAACATTGCCATCTCCTTCATGATTTGGTCCCTGCAACCATTGGAGGTGGGCACTAACCTACAGTGAGAATCGAGGGAAGATTTCTCCCTTAAATCGAATCTAATCTCGTCCAAAATTGGAGGGAAGATCCTGGAGGAGATTCCCAATCTCTCTAACTACCTTTTCATCTCCAAATCATGCTAATGTAAATGCATTTATTGAGCGTAAAATGCCTATTCATGCATGTTCCTAGGCTTAGAATTGCATTTCATGTTATAAATATTACATAGCATGCATCATTCTACATTTAGAGTAGTTGTATATAATTTAGGTTACTTGCATCTTTTTTATGGTCAGGAGAGAAGGATATTTATTTCGGAGCCTTTGATTGACGATACGATCGTACGGATCTGATCAAGATGACGATCGGAGTCCAAAGCCTCCAAAATCACCTCGATTGGAGTCCCGTAGCACCATATGCAGTCCGAGGAAAATCAACGATCAAGGGACTAAGTGACAATTTAGAGCTTCAAATGACAAATCCGACCACGTGGATGGATTCAGGTCGATGATCGTAGCCAAATGAAGCAAAAATTGACTCAATCCGACCTCTATAGCAACCCCTACAACGAAAAGATGGACAGCTCAGATTGCACCACATGGTGCAGCCCAGGCCGCCCATGCGCACGCACATGCCACCGAATGCGCACATCAGCATGGGTGCACGCGCAAGTAGAGGCACGCATGAGCACAGAGAAATGCCAGGATGTGAACGTGTGCGGGTACTGGAGGAGGCATGCATGCGCACAGCGCTAGTGCATGAGCGTGGGCATGCGCGACACGGCGTGCGGAGCACGTGCTAATGCAGCGGCAGCGTTGGTGCGTGCTCGATTGGTGCCAGCCTACAGCGATGCATGAGCTAGATCTACAGCGACGCTTACAGCCGTCGCCAATTCTTCGCATGCCAGCAAAGCTAGCTGTGGACATGAGCGGGTGTGAGCGAGCATGAGCTACCTACAGCGACACTTCCAGCGACGGCGTGGAAGTCACTAATGGTGCCATACCTATTTTTGCCTCTTCTCCTCCACTATAAAAGGACCTATACCCCTTCCCTTTAAAGCCATCTCTACCTACTCTACTCCCACCTACTCCCAAGCTCTAACAAGCCTACCAACGCTCTATTTTAGCTTGCTCTCAAGCTCCCAAGGAGCCTATTAGTGTAGCGAACCTCTACCCCACCAAATACTCCAACTTCCCATCCACATTCAAAGGTCGCCTTGGAGCCGTCCTCCCACCTCCATTCCCGTAGCAGATCATCTCCACCTTCTCACCTCCATTCCGGAGCCACGCCGAAGCTTTCCTCTACCCGACATCCACTTGCATCTCACCTCCGTCGTCCCGCTCCTCACCTCCTTTGTCCGAGCTTCCGTCAGGCATCATCATCTCACTGAACAGCTGATTCGAGAGATTTCTTCTCACCCCCCTCTCTTTTTATGCTTTCATAGTTTATTGTAATTGACATTGGAGTGATATATATATCAGATTTGTTCCATATCTCTTATGATAAATTCTACTTGTCTCCTTTCAAAAATACAAAAAAATAACAAAACACTAAAATACCAAAAACAAACAAATCGAAGTGTGGTTTTCAATTAAAGTAAACATCACCTCCTTCTATTCGACCTAGGGCTCCCTTGGAGTTTCAGTATAAATTTTATTTGACCACAAGTTTTACAACTACGACGATGGGTTACTTGTAACCTGTATTTTAGACTCACGAAACACGTACGATCATTTTGGCACCGTTGCTAGGGAGGCAATGAAATTTACTTTATTGTTTTCTACGCTTCCTTACATTTACATAGCACTAACCCTGCTTGTCTTTGATCTACTGTCTTACAGGTACCCTAGCATTGAGATCCATGTGTAGTAGATTGGAGTAAAGTGTGGGTAGAGTGTTTTGTAAGTGTCCCCCACATTCCCCCTCCACTAGTTCCATTTTGCCACACCCATAACCAAGACTTAATCTACTTAGGTGTTTGCATAAACCCTAGGATAGAATTGTTTGTCTTGTTTGCCACCTTCATCCACCACACCATTGCATTTAAAAATAAAAAATAAAAAGATACTTCCTGTGGAACGAATCAATATACACACTTCATACACACACATTTGCAGCACCTAACTGATTGCACAGCAATCATAGGTCTTAATTGACCTAGATTAAGCTAGGACTTAGCATAAGTTAGGGTTATTCATGCATGCATACGCATTATCTGCATCTTTACTGCTTTTCCTTAGCTAGGCATGAAATAATGTTATAATGGGCTGATTAAGTACATTATATCAATTGTAGGCAATAAGCTGATTTGGAGCAGGATCTGAAGCTGATCAGGAATAAAGGGAGTTGCAGCAGAGCTGGGGCAGAAGGCTTAGTTAAGATGTTGGAAAAATAATGTAAGGGAGTTAAAGGTTTTCTATTCTATTAAGTAGGAATAAAGCAGTAAAATGTGAAGAGATTAGGTCCATCCTAGCCCTAGGAAAGCCTAAAGACATCCCCAAGCCTTAGCCACCCTTAGAGTAGGTCACAACACCCTAGGAAGCCCTAAACCCCTAGTTCCAGCCCTTATCTGGATGTCCAGATAAGTCATAGGATGTCTAGGACCCTTAGCCATCTCCCGCACACCTCAAACCCACTTCTACAGTGTTATTAGACGTCCAGACACTTTGCCAGACATCCAATTTCTATAGAACACCCAAAATAGAACCTTGATTTCCCCCTGACTCGGATTGGACATCCAGAACTGAAGTCTAGACTGCTGATTTTTGAGCATAAGTCATCTGATCACATTATTGGACATCTAATACTGGTCTCCAGTCCCCGTTGGTGTAGAAACTTCCTCTATAGTTTTATTATTTCGTCGTAGTATAGTATAGAGAGAGGTGATTACCAGTTTAATACAATTTGTTACTCGGAAAATAAAAGAGTTCCCGAGGTCGAACTCAGGGAGCAAGTTGTATTCTAGGGGTACAAGTTTCTTTTACAAAAATAAAGAAAGAGAGAGAGAGAATTTGTTGGCTTTTCTTCTTTTCTCTTTGCTTCTCCTCTTCTTCCTTCTCAGATCTTCTGCTCTCTTCCTTTGTTCTTCTTTATCTGCAGTGGTGATGTTCTTCTTCTTCTTTCAGCTATTTCCGCTCTTCCTTTTTCTTCTGCAGAGTGGTCCTGTTCTTCTTCTTTTTCTTTCTTTCTTCTTTTCCTTTCTTCAGAACTTCTTCTCGTGCTCTTCTTCTTTCAGCTGTTTCCTTGGCCTCTCTGTGTTCTCCTCTGCCTCGCCTTCCTTCTGCCATCTTTGCCTTCAGGACGTCGTCTGATTTTCCAATCAGACGACTTAAACCGCCGCTGCTACAGTGCCGCTCGGTGATCCTCCTTCCTTCAGCCTTCGTCTTCTTCCACGGTTCTTCTTCACCTGTGCCTGCACACTTACACAGCTTGATCAGAGAGGGGCAAAACCTACCTCTACCCTCCCCCCCCGCGTTTCTCTCTCACAGAAACTGCTCTTAGGAAAGCTCTCCCAGAGCTGCCGGGTTGTCGGGTACGGGTTGCGCCTGGGTCCAGGCCCACCGGCGTGCGTGGTGGGCGAGGAGTGTAGGTCAGTCTAAGTCGGGTCAGGCCAGGTCCGCGGGGCGTGAGCGCGGACGAGACCGGGTAACCGGGCGGATGAAGGGGACCTCACCCCGTGTGCTGAGGCAACAAGCCTCCAGCACTTTTTCGCTTTATACCGCTGCGGTCCTTCAGAGCCTTCCGAGGTGGGACTAAATGTCCCACCCCTATTTCGCGCCTGCGCGGAGGAAGCAGCTGGTAATCGCAGCTTTACGCGAGGCCTTCGCGCGAGGGATTCGCCTCAACTGCAGCCTAACGCTTTGCCGAAATGCCCCCGCACCGCCTGGGAGCGTAATTTGGGCGCACCTGGGACAGCAGGTCGAAGCTGCTTCGCTTCAACAATGGCGGCGACGAGAGCAGGTACCTGCCCACAGAGAAACGGCCTCTCGGCCCAATCAGAAATGCGGAGGACCTTCGCCGTGGCACGGCGAAGGTGGTCGGGGGGTGTGCAGGCGGCGGGGCGGAGCCCAAGAGCTACCCTAGGTCGGACTGTGGGTCGGGAGATGGGTTTGTTCGATGGAGTTGCAGAGGGTGATTTAGGGGAAGTGGAAGGGCGGAAGTTGATCAGGGTGAGGAGGCGGAGGTTCTGCGGTGGTCGCCGAGCCGTGTGGGTTGCTGGAGTGATGGGAGCGGCTCGCCGGAGGATGGCCGGAGGCGGAGAAGGTGAGGGTGATTGGTCGGAATCGAGGGCGACAGTAAATGTTTAAAGTGAGTAAAAGGAAGAGGGGAGGAAGAGGAGGAGTTCTACCTACTTAGCAGGACGAGGAGGGGCCGGAGCGGGCGACAGTCGTATCGACTGTCGCCGGAGAAGAAGATGCCCGGGGGAAAGGGCGGCGGCGAGCAGAGGGCCGGAGAGGCGCCAGCTGGGTGCGGCGTGGCGCGGGAAGAGCGAGGGAGAGAAGTCTCTGCTGCTGGTATTGCGGCAGAGCGAAGTGGAGGAGGAGGAAGAACCGCCAGAGCTGGTGGGCGTCTGCCGGAGTGAGAGGAGAGGAAAGTTGGGGATTTTCTCCGTCAGATCCGAGCTCCCCCGAACGGCGGAGCGACGGGGGTATTTATAGAGGCCGAATCAGAGAGGAAGGCGGAGGGAGACGACGTGTCTCCCTCACCGGAGATGGAAACCCATACCGTCCGTGCGTTCGCACGGCCGGTATGGTGGGTTGCAGCGACCAGGGGGGTGTTCCTGCGACGGCTGACGACGCAGGGCACCCCCGGTTGTCTTGCCAGACCCTCCCCCTTACCCTGCGCGGTGCCATGCTCCGCGCAAGGTCGCCGGAGCATGGTGCTGGCAGGTTTTGGCAGGAGGGACCTGAGTGCAAAGAACGAAGTAGAGTTAGGGCAGAAATGTGAGGGTTCAAAAGTTGAGGGCCAAAAAGTAAATATATGAGGACCAAAGTGCAAAGTTGGTCAAGAAGGTTTCTTCTTAGGCTCAAGTTTTTATACATGACTAATTTGGACCTAAGGAATTTGATGGTGAATTTTATTTCTAGATTAAACCTTGTTTGACCGATCAATTTATGCAAAAACCCAAATTAAGTTATTAATTCGGCATTGTTCTCAATGTAGGTCAAAATGGGTTCTGAAGGCCAAATTGAAGGTTCTAAACCCTAGAGATTATTTTTCTATGAATTTTAGAGGGTTTATTCTATTTTTACTTTGCCTCGAACCTCGTGAATTGAAGTGGGTTTGTTTTAAGGTTACAGATTATCATTTAGTTCCTTGGAATTACTGTAGCCCTTGTCAGATCATCCCACTTTCCTTCTTATTCGGTTTGTTTGACCTGTGTTTGGACCCTGAATTACCCTGTATGCAGATTATACTGGTAAAGTTGCATTTTTACCCCTTATGACTTGTTTTCTCCTTAAACTCAGAATTCTCTGAGTTAAGCCTTTCCTTGAGTTATGTAGGAGCTTTTATCCTTTGTATTGGGTCAAAATGAGCTAGTTATGGCTCATGATGAGGTTCTCATCATACCCCCATACCTAGCTTTTGCTAGTCCCTTAGCATAAACTTAAGGTTTCAACCCTTGTTCTAGACCATGAAGTTCTTAATAGCTTCAGATAAGTGCTTTTTCATTTGAGCTTAGATTAGGTTAGAATGCTGACCATAGGCCTAAAAGGTACTCTAGTACCAATCAAGATCCAAATCTGTCTAGCTTTAGCCTTAGTCTTTAGCAAAGGTTTTTTAAGGCCCACAAGAACTAACCTAAGGTTTATTGGACTTTGTGGTTAAAGCACCCGTGCTTGAAATGATTTTAGCCCTGGCTCAGTTCGAAGTGCGTTTTATAAGAGAGAGATAGAAAGTTTTTCTGTTTGGAGAGTTTTCTCTCTCTTTTTCTTTTTAGTTCTAGCCTAGGATTGGCTTTTCAACACGGTCTGTATCAGATTCCTTGCTCCCATCATCAATCCTCAAGGGTTCCTGGCGATCAATGCTTCGAGATAGCACCGCCCATGGCAACCCCTGGAACCCTGGCTATTGAGATTTTGAGATAATCCCATCCATGGTGTTCCGTGGCCGAATCCAGACCCTGGCAATTGACACTTCGAGATAATGCCATCCATGGAATCTGAACCAGCAGAGTGCTTACATGCCCCCAGTAGGATATGTGAATATCCTAAGAGACAAGCACCGAGGAGATGATATTTTGTTACGCATCTTCGAGGGGATTTCCCACCTCTCCGCGCTGGGAACTCGTCTAAATCAACTTGTGTTGATCGGCCGCTCCTATTCTAGGTGTTCTTTTCAGAATTTTGCGACGCTTCTGCGTGATTTTGATTTTTACGCTTACTGAGCCAGGCTGTGTGTGAGGTTAGGGTGCCTAGGTTACTGAGTCCCGTAAACCAAAAATTAGTTAACGAGGCCAAATACTTCCTAAGCCTTAGACCTAATACTTCAGCTTTTCATTTTCCTCAACCTCTTGAGGAGTGTCCAGATCTTAATGGGTACTAAGAGTCTATTCAAGAATGCCTAAGGTTTGCGTTCTTACTAATCTCATTATGCACTTTTCAGTTATTTTCTTGAATGAGGTCTAGAACTGAGGTTAATTCCTTAGTTCCTTACTAATGACTATCACCTTTCTCATAATTTTGTGCTCCTTTTTCATTTTGTTTCTTTTCTCCTCCTTCAGAAAATTTCCTTCTCCTTTTTTTTTTTTTCAATTTTTAATTTTTATGGTTTTTTTGGCATATGTGAATTTTTTGTTTGAAACCTTTTCTTACAAGTTTTGCACTTTCATACCCCCCCCCATGCCTAAGATTTGCAATGTCCTCATTGTAGCCTAGGGGGTTTTTATTTAACTTAGTTCATTCCTTAAGACAGAAATTTGGACGAGTGAAGGGGTCGGGTTGAATTTTTGCAGACGATTTCTAATCCCAGATGCAAGCATCTGAGGTGGGGTCGGCTGTCTACAAGGGTGAACCTTAAGTGCAAAAAAGGTGTCAGAAAAAGTTTTGGATTTTTAGGAAAATGACGGGTTGCCTCCCGTTAAGCACTGAGTTTTACGCCATCGGCTGGGCGCAATAAGCTCAAGGGGAATGGAGGATATAAGATGCTTCAGCCAAATCAGTAGAAGTTACATCAATGAACGGCTTGAGTCTCTGACCGTTCACGATGAAAGGTTCAGAATCGTGGCTGAGTGGACTGATTTCGATTGCTCCATTTCCAAAAACCTGTCGGACCAAATATGGTCCGACCCACTTGGATCTCAGTTTTCCTGGGAAGAGTTTTAGTCGGGCATCAAAGAGTAGGACCTTTTGACCAGGATGAAAGATCTTTCTCGAAATGTGTTTGTCGTGGAAGGCCTTAACCCGCTCCTTGTAGATTTGCGAGTTCTCGTACGCGTCTAGGCGTAATTCATCGATTTCGCTGATTTGGAGTTTTCTGTGGGTCCCAGCCTTGGAAAGATCTAGATTATAGTTCCGTACTGCCCAATAGGCTTTATGCTCCAGTTCTTCGGGAAGGTGGCATGCCTTTCCGTACACCAGTCTAAAGGGAGACATGCCCAATTGGGTCTTGTGGGCGGTCCTATAGGCCCACAATACCTCCGGAAGTCGGGACGACCAGTCCTTCCTGTCAGGTCGAACAGTGACTTGCAGGATTTTCTTGATCTCCCGATTAGACAGCTCAGCTAGACCATTAGTTTGGGGGTGGTAAGGAGTAGAGATTCGGTGAGACACCCCGTATTTGGTCATCAGTGACCTAAACTGAGCATTTGTGAAATGGGTCCCCCCATCAGAGATTATTGCACGAGGAATCCCGAACCTTGAGAAAATGTTTTGATGAATGAATTTGAGAACGATTTTGTGATCAGAGGTTCGGGTCGGTACGGCTTCGATCCATTTGGACACGTAGTCCACAGCCAACAGAATGTATTCAAAATCGTCCGAAACAGGAAAGGGGCCCATAAAATCAATCCCCCAAACATCAAATATTTCGCATACTAGAATCGGTTGTATAGGCATCATGCCGCGATGGCTCATGTTGCCCAAAGTCTGGCAACGACTGCATGCCTTGCAGTGACTGTACGCGTCTTTGAACAGTGTGGGCCAGTAAAAGCCGCACTGGAGGACTTTTGATGCGGTTTTATGCCCGGCGAAATGGCCACCGCATGCCTGGTCATGGCAGAAAGAGAGGATATTGTTGAATTCCTCTTCCGGGACACATCTCCGGATGATCTGATCGGCACCTATGCGGAAGAGGTACGGGTCTTCCCAAATGTAATACTTGGCATCGGAGCGTAATTTGTCCTTCTTGGCCTTCGGCCAATCGGACGGGATCTGATGAGATGCCAAGTAATTTGCTACATTAGCAAACCATGGAAGGCTAGTACCAATAGTCAGCAGGTGCTCATCGGGAAAATGCTCAGTGATGGGTCCGGAAGGGTCAATTATTTCAGAAGGAAGACGGGACAAGTGATCAGCTACCACATTTTGGTTTCCCGCTTTGTCGCGAATCTCAAGGTCAAATTCTTGCAACAGCAAGATCCATCGGATTAATCAAGGTTTCGCGTCCTTCTTTTCAAGTAGATGCCTCACAGCTGTGTGATCCGAGTATATGATGACACGGGAACCCAGAAGGTACGATATGAATTTTTCTAGGGCAAATACTATAGCTAGTAGCTCTTTCTCAGTAACCGTATAGTTACGCTGAGCTTCATCGAGTGTTTTGCTGGCGTAGTAAATGACCACAGGTTTCCCGTCAATTTTCTGCCCCAAAACCGCTCCTACAGCGAAGTCGGATGCATCTCACATGATCTCAAAGGGTTGAGACCAATCAGGGGACTGTAGGATCGGGGCTTGGGTGACTCGGTCACGCAGGATTTCAAATGCTTGAGTGCATTCCTTGGAAATTTCGAAAGGAACATCCTTGGAGAGAAGAGTGGTCAGGGGGCGTGCGATTTTTGAAAAATCAGGGATAAATCGTCGATAAAAATCGACATGCCCTAAAAAGGAACGGATGTCCCTGATCGAGCTAGGCATAGGAAGGTGAGAAATCAAATTAACCTTAGCTCGATCCACTTTGATACCTTTTTCCGAAATTGAGTGTCCCAGGACAATTCCCTCAGGCACCATGAAATGGCTCTTTTCCCAGGAAAGAACCAAATTCACATCGATGCACCGCCTGAGTATCTGGACCAAGTGCTGGAGGCAATCGTCGAATGATGCTCCGAAAACTGAAATGTCAACCATGAAGACTTCCAGATAATCACCTACCATATCTGAGAATATGGCAAGCATGCATCGCTGAAAAGTAGCGGGTGCATTGCAAAGACCGAAAGGCATCCTTCGGAATGCGTATGTTCCGAAGGGGCAGGTGAACGTGGTCTTTTCTTGGTCCTCAGGATGGATTGCCACCTGGTTATAACCGGAGTACCTGTCAAGAAAGCAGAAGAACCTATTTCCCGCAAGTTTTTCGAGAATTTGATCAATGAAGGGTAGTGGGAAATGATCCTTCTTTGTGGAGGAATTGAGTCGGCGGTAATCTATACAGACTCTCCACGAGTTGGCTAATCGGGTAGGAATGATTTCTCCAGTCTCAGTCGTTATAGTGGTGAGTCCTGCCTTCTTGGGCACGACCTGAATTGGGCTCACCCAACGACTATCGGAGATCGGGTAGATGATTCCGGCATCTAACCACTTGATGATCTCCTTTTTCACGACCTCCTGCAGATTGGGGTTTAAGCGTCTCTGCATTTCACGAGAAGGTCGTGTGCCCTCTTCTGAATAAATATGATGAGTACAATAAGAGGGACTTATTCCAGTCAAATCATCGAGAGTCCACCCGATGGCTCTGCGATGTTGCTGAGGACAACATTCAGACGGGATTCCTGTTCAGGACAGAGGTTGGAATTGATAATCACAGGAAGGGTCTGATTAGAACCCAAAAAGATGTATTTCAAGTGAGCAGGAAGGGGTTTCAGTTCGAGGATGGGGTTATCAGCAGCGGCGGGTGGTTCAGTATAGATGTGAGGTTCAAGGGTGGGAGTTACTGGGTTGTTCATATCTGGATTCGACTCCTCTGTTTGCGGGTCAAGATCCTTCTGTGGTTGATGAGGCATAATCGAGTTATTTTGGACGTGTGATTCATCAACCAAAGTCCTGATGTCACAAATTTGTTCGATGACACCGCAATTAATTCCTTGTTGGGCCTTAAATATATCAATTTTCAGTGTTTGATCTCCAAACTTAAGCTCTATTTGGCCCTCCTCACAGCTGATGTTGGCTCTCGCAGTAGCCAAGAAAGGTCTCCCTAGAATGATTGGTGTATCCCTAGGGTTCTTAGGTGCGTCCATATCTAAGACTATAAAGTCCACTGGGAAATAGAAATCTCGCACTCTTACGATAACATCCTCGAGAATCCCTTTTGGTGACTTTATATATCTATCTGCTAAGTGTAATGTCACCTCGGTTGGTTTTAGCTCAGATTCTTCTGGATGGTCAAGTAAGGATGTGGGTATCAGGTTTATGGATGCACCCAAGTCTAACAATGCTCTATCAAATTGGGTACCACCTATCTTGCAGGAAATCAAGGGAGTACCAGGATCTTTTGCCTTGGGTGGGAGTCTACTGAGGATTACAGAGCTGGCTTGCTCTGACAGAACAATTGGGCTCCCTCCCTTGGTTCGCGGCTTACGCTGGGGTGTACATATATTCTTTAGAAATCGTGCGTAAGCTGGTACGTGGCGGATTGCATCCATCAAGGGGATGTTTATGTGGACCTGCTCGAAGAGCTTGACCAGGTCCTCCTCAGGGGCCATGGGTTTGGTGGTCTTCTTTCCCTTGGTCAAGGCCTCGGGAAACGGGATCTTGGTTGGTTCTTCTAGGATAGGTCCAGGTTGTGGATCCGGGACAGTGGTATCTTGGATAACTATCCTAGGGTCATGGTTATCAGGCTTGGAGTGGTTTGGATAATGCGGGTCTTGAGTTGTTTTACCACTACGTGTTGTTACATAATTTAATCCGGCCTGATTTTGGTTTGGGTTTGGTAAGAGGGGTGGCTGCTGCTGAAATCCCGCATAAGAAGTTGAAGCTTCCATCTCGTCTGGAGATGGAGCAGTAGGGGCCTGATAAATCCATTGTGCGTGGCTTAAATTTGGATTCATAACGCGCTTCTGGGTTGGCACGTTATTCGGGTTAGGAAGAGGTTGGGAAGGGAGTGTGCCTGGCTGGCGAGAATTTGCCAACTGGGCCAGTTGAGTTTTAACCTCTGTAAGTTCGTCCTTGTGCTATTTTTGAATAGCCGCATTCGTTCTTTGAATGTCAGCCAGAGTCTGAAGGATTAGGGACATTTGATCCTGATTTGGCCCTGATGGATAAGTAGGGTTGGGTCGAGGCTGAGGCGGCTGGCAATGACGAGAGGGCTGTGGGCGGGACTGAAAAGGTGGTCTTTGGGTTTGGGAATTTCCCGCCCACTGAAAATTGGGATGGTTTCGCCATCCAGTGTTGTAAGTGTTGGAGAATGGGTCGTTCTGGATGGCGTTGAGGTCCTCGCAGGTCTGAGGAACCTCTTGAGAATCAGGGAAAGGGGGAATGGAGTTCACCGGGCTGGTGTAGAAAGGATCGGATGATCCTCCGATCCGAGAATCAGATGGGGATGGATATGGATCCATCCTAGGGGAAGATCGGTGGAGGATGTTTTGCACAGTCTCCTGTGTGGAAGGAGGTTGTGCAAAGGAGTTACGCGCGGAGGTGGCTCGCTGCAAGTGCTGAGTCAGCTCATCCACCTTCTTCTCAATGATTGAGACCTTGTCCAATCGACTGGCCATTAATTCCAGGTCGACTGATGCGGACAGGCCCTGCGTCTCATGTGCTCCCTTAAGATTCGTTGCTGCGCGGGTATTCGTCCTGTCGAATAATCCCATGGAGTCATTGTTGATGGAGTTCTCGCACATGTTTTCGAGAATCTCCCATATGGTGTCTTCATGTTGACCCATGATGTTTCCTCCGCAAGTTGCATTGACGAAAAGGCGGATGTCCTCACGGAGTCCCTGGTAAAAAGATTGGACTTGTTCCCATTTAGGAACTCCGTGATGGGGGCACTTTCTCATGAGATCCTGAAAACGATCCCATGCCTCATGGAGAGGTTCTCCTGATTGTTGAGTGAAGTGTGTAATCTGATGGCGCAAGGCGTTGGTCCGACCAACGGGAAAAAACTTTTTCAAAAACTCGGATTGAAGTTCTTCCCAAGTGCTGATCGGCCGGGTCTGAGTTTGATACCAATGGGCGGCCTTGTCCATAAGAGAAAAGGAGAACATCTTCATGAGAAGAATATCCCGATTTTGCGCATCTGATCCAAAAGTGTGGGCCAGATGCTTGAGCTGTTTGATGTGCTGGAAGGGATCTTCAGAATTAAGCCCATGGAATTTAGGTATAGCATGAATCATGTTGGGCTTTAATTCGGAATCAGGTCCTCCAGTTGGGATTCTGACTCGAGGCTCAATGGCCACCGCAGCAGGATTGTAGTGGTCCCGCATCATAGGACGCTGTGGTGGGTGCACGAAGTTTTGGAAGAGGTCATTGAGTCGCTGGAGCTGGTGCTCCAGATTATTTTCTTCCTCAACTGGCTGAGCCATGATGGGGGAAGAAGAAGAACTTGGTTCTGAATCAGAAGAGAGAATAATGTGAGGGTGTTGCTTCACAAACACGGGCGTCGAGGCTTGGCCTTGACGAGAGCGAATTTCTAAAGGAGGTCTTAAGGGTGGTCTTAAGGACCTCCTTCCGTACATGCACTGTTGGAAGAGGTAAGTTTAGAAGGTGCTGGACCCAATCAAGACACCCAAAAATGTGTTGGGTGACTATAGAGTTGCGGGGCAGATGGACCCCTTGATCAGAAAGATCGTCCACCTGAGAATTACCTGGGCAGCCAGAGAGGGAGAGTCCCGCGAAGACCCCTACACGGTAGAGCGTCCCCACGGGTGACAGGGTTTCCCCCACCCGACCTCTCTTGTCACTGCGGTTCCAGGTAGAGCAGAATGGGGATCTTGACCTCTTAAGTCTACCAATTTTAAGATCAGGGTGCTTAAGGTTTCACTTGAACTTTAGTCTTTTAAGTGCAAAGAGTGACCTAATTTAAGGTTGGTTGACCCAAGGGGTCAACTTTACCTTTTGTTTTCTTTGAGAGCTTTTAGGTCTTGTCTTTTAGGGTTCAAGTGTTTAGAGAGCCAATTGTTTTAGGTTTTCTTTGAATAGGTATTTTCAATCAATGGTTTAGGCACACTTCTTTTGGTTTTTCACCATTCTTGATTTAAGTAGTGTGTCTCTAAAACCGTAATGTTGAATCTTATGTTGGCTCTACTTGGTCCAGTTAGTTCTTTGTTGGGTAATTAGGGCTCAAGCAAGAATGTGTTAGCCCTTAAATACCCTTAATAGTGTGCAGGACTAATGAGTTGAAAACATGCAACTCTTTATGGTTACTAAGTATGGAAGACAGGTTAGCCCTATATTGCTTGTTCTTTTCTTTTCTTCCTCTTTAGAGTTTAGGGTTAATAGCGAGAGGAAAAAAAAAAAATTTTACCTGTCCTCGGAGTGGTTGTCGTGCGGTTGCTTGTCTTCTTGATTTCCTGTAGCTGCACAAAAGAGAGGAGATTAACAGAAACTTAAAAGAAACAGGAATGTTTACCTCTAGAATAGCCGTTGCTCCCCGGCAACGGCGCCAAAAACTGGTGTGGAAACTTCCTCTATAGTTTTATTATTTCGTCGTAGTATAGTATAGAGAGAGGTGATTACCAGTTTAATACAATTTGTTACTCGGAAAATAAAAGAGTTCCCGAGGTCGAACTCAGGGAGCAAGTTGTATTCTAGGGGTACAAGTTTCTTTTACAAAAATATAGAAAGAGAGAGAGAATTTGTTGGCTTTTCTTCTTTTCTCTTCACTTCTCCTCTTCTTCCTTCTCAGATCTTCTACTCTCTTCCTTTGTTCTTCTTCTTTATCTGCAGTGGTGATGTTCTTCTTCTTCTTTCAGCTGTTTCTGCTCTTCCTTTTTCTTCTGCAGAGCGGTCCTGTTCTTCTTCTTTTTCTTTCTTTCTTCTTTTCCTTTCTTCAGATCTTCTTCTCGTGCTCTTCTTCTTTCAGCTGTTTCCTTGGCCTCTTTGTGTTCTCCTCTGCCTCGCCTTCCTTCTGCCGTCTTTGCCTTCAGGACGTCGTCTGATTTTCCAATCAGACGACTTAAATCGCCGCTGCTACAGTGCCGCTCGGTGATCCTCCTTCCTTCAGCCTTCGTCTTCTTCCACGGTTCTTCTTCACCTGTGCCTGCACACCTACACAGCTTGATCAGAGAGGGGCAAAACCTACCTCTACCCTCCCCCCCCCGCGTTTCTCTCTCACAGAAATCACTCTTAGGAAAGCTCTCCCAGAGCTGCCGGGATGCCGGGTACGGGTCGCGCCCGGGTCCAGGCCCACCGGCGTGCGTGGTGGGCGAGGAGTGCAGGTCAGTCTAAGTCGGGTCGGGCCAGGTCCGCGGGGCGTGAGCGCGGACGAGACCGGGTAACCGGGCGGGTGAAGGGGACCTCACCCCGTGTGCTGAGGCAACAAGCCTCCAGCACTTTTTCGCTTTATACCGCTGCGGTCCTTCAGAGCCTTCCGAGGTGGGACTAAATGTCCCACCCCTATTTCGCGCCTGCGCGGAGGAAGCAGCTGGTAATCGCAGCTTTACGCGAGGCCTTCGTGCGAGGGATTCGCCTCAACTGCAGCCTAACGCTTTGCCGAAATGCCCCCGCACCGCCTGGGAGCGTAATTTGGGCGCGGCGCACCTGGGACAGCAGGTCGAAGCTGCTTCGCTTCAACAATGGCGGCGACGAGCGCAGGTACCTGCCCACAGAGAAACGACCTCTCGGCCCAATCAGAAATGCAGAGGACCTTCGCCGTGGCACGGCGAAGGTGGTCGGGGGGTGTGCAGGCGGCGGGGCGGAGCCCAAGAGCTGCCCTAGGTTGGACTGTGGGTCGGGAGATGGGTTTGTTCGGTGGAGTTGCAGAGGGTGATTTGGGGGAAGTGGAAGGGCGGAGGTTGATCAGGGTGAGGAGGCAGAGGTTCTGCGGTGGTCGGCAAGCCGTGTGGGTTGCTGGAGTGATGGGAGCGGCTCGCCGGAGGATGGCCGGAGGCGGAGAAGGTGAGGGTGATTGGTCGGAATCGAGGGCGACAGTAAATGTTTAAAGTGAGGAAAAGGAAGAGGGGAGGAAGAGGAGGAGTTCTACCTACTTAGCAGGACGAGGAGGGGCCGGAGCGGGCGACAGTCGTATCGACTGTCGCCGGAGAAGAAGATGCCTGGGGGAAAGGGCGGCGGCGAGTAGAGGGCCGGAGAGGCGCCAGCTGGGTGCGGCGTGGCGCGGGAAGAGCGAGGGAGAGAAGTCTCTGCTGCTGGTATTGCGGCAGAGCGAAGAGGAGGAGGAGGAAGAACCGCCAGAGCTGGTGGGCGTCTGCTGGAGTGAGAGGAGAGGAAAGTTGGGGGTTTTCTCCGTTAGATCCGAGCTCCCCCGAACGGCGGAGCGACAGGGGTATTTATAGAGGCCGAATCAGAGAGGAAGGCGGAGGGAGACGACGTGTCTCCCTCGCCGGAGGACACCGGAGATGGAAACCCATAGCGTCCGTGCGTTCGCACGGCCGGTATGGTGGGTTGCAGCAACCAGGGGGGTGTTCCTGCGACGGCTGACGACGCAGGGCACCCCCGGTTGTCTTGCCAGACCCTCCCCCTTACCCTGCGCGGCGCCATGCTCCGCGCAAGGTCGCCGGAGCATGGTGCTGGCAGGTTTTGGTAGGAGGGACCTGAGTGCAAAGAAGGAAGGAGAGTTAGGGGTAGAAATGTGAGGGTTCAAAAGTTAAGGGCCAAAAAGTAAATATATGAGGACCAAAGTGCAAAGTTGGTCAAGAAGGTTTCTTCTTAGGCTCAAGTTTTTATACATAACTAATTAGGACCTAAGGAATTTGATGGTGAATTTTATTTCTAGATTAAACCTTGCTTGACAGGTCAATTTATGCAAAAACCCAAATTAAGTTATTAATTGGGCATGGTTCTCAATGTAGGTCAAAATGGGTTCTGAAGGCCAAATTGAAGGTTCTAAACCCTAGAGATTATTTTTCTATGAATTTTAGAGGGTTTATTCTATTTTTACTTTACCTCGAACCTCGTGAATTGAAGTGGGTTTGTTTTAAGGTTACAAATTATCATTTAGTTCCTTGGAATTGCTGTAGCCCTTGTCAGATCATCCCACTTTCCTTCTTATTCAGTTTTTTTGACCTGTGTTTGGACCCTGAATTACCCTGTATGCAGATTATACTGGTAAAATTGCATTTTTACCCCTTATGACTTGTTTTCTCCTTAAACTCAGAATTCTCTGAGTTAAGCCTTTCCTTGAGTTATGTAGGAGCTTTTATCCTTTGTATTGGGTCAAAATGAGCTAGTTATGGCTCATGATGAGGTTCTCATCACCTGTTTTGAGATTCAAGTCTTGATCTTGGATCTCTAGTTCCCTAGACCTATTCCCGACCCTAGAGGAACTTAAATTAAGGTGTCTTAACCCTAGTACATCACCTTTAGACCTACCTAAGGACCTAATTAGGTCCTCACCAAACCCAATTGGCTTAGATCAAAGTCAACTACCCTCACCTAAGCCAATTGGACTCATTGAGTCTAATTGAGCTTAGATCTTAGCCCACACAAGTTCAATTGGACTTAGTGAGAGTCCAATTGACATAAACCCAACCTAATTGAGTTATTTCACTCTCAATTAGGTTCACACTCATTCAATTAAACTTAGGCTAATTTTAATTGCATTTTCCCTTTAGCAATTAGGGTTTGTAACCCTAATTCAAGACCTACACCTACCCAAACCCCTTAAAACCCAACTTAAACCTCTTAGACGCCTAGAGCACGACCACACACACAAACACTCACACCCTTTCATGCACACACACTTCTCTAGAGTTCTCTAGAACTCTCTTGAAGTGGCACCACCTCTTGGTTGCCAAATTTAGCAACCAAGAGGCATTCAAATTAAGATCCACATTTTTTGGATCTCAAAAACTACCCCTATCCTCTCATGGCTGGGCACTCTTGAACTCTCTCTAGAGAGTTCCATACCTCTCTAGAGAGAGGCCTTTGAGTCTACAAAAAGACCCCATTGGCAGCCAAGTGCACCCATTCACATCCCTTGGTTTTCCACTTCATATACTTGGCACCACTCACTCCATTGGTTCCATTCATGCCCACCTTCACTTAGGCTAGCCACTCCACCTCCATGACCCCACCACCATCATGGAGGATATCTTGCCGGGATGCTGGATCACTCCTCCCTCTCTCCAAGTGTCGGCCTAAGCAACATTGGCTACCCCTCATTCTCCTCCCGACCACTCCAAGGCCATCAGGGACCACCCCTGAATGCCATTTTGTTTTGCTAGCTTTAGTTTATGCTCTTCATAGTTTACTGCTTTTTATTACTACCTAGTAGAGTAGTCTTTATTCTCCCCCATTGATGCTTGCAAAATCCCACTATTGATTCTTGTATGCAGTCGTTTTCTGGTAGCTAGATTTAAATTCCAAGCATTTCTGTACAAGCTTTCCTCTATAGTTTTTGTTGTAAAGAACTCTCCCACTGAATGAATGAAAAATGATTTTATATATATATATATATATGTCTCCATGTTGTGAAATCACAATGAGCTTATTGATTGCTGTTATCTTTTGCGTGATTAATGTTGCCTGTTTCTAACTCCTAATATTCTTGCAACTAAGCATGTCGTACTTAAATACGTAATAATCACAAATCGGCATGCGATTCTAAATAAAGTAGAGCAATAGAAGATCAATTTCAGAAGTAAACAAATGCCTCCCAGAGTTGAATGACCGGGACTCAAAGTCTTGTTATTTTTACAAACATAATTCTTGACTAACATTTTTGTGCGACTGTACTGCAATTTCGATGACTTTCAAAATGCGCAAAAATGGCTCTGTAAAAATGGTGCCGTTGCCGAGAAGGCAACGTCATTTTCTTTGTTTTCGATCTTTGAGACTATCACTGGCAAATTTGTCTCCACTTTGTTTTTGATGTGTAGGGAAAATTGAAGAAAAATGTGATCTGCACACACAACGAGCACGGAGAACAATCCAGGTGCACATCGTCATTCCCTTTAGATTAGGTTTTACTTTATGCAATTTCCTTTGGAAAATTCTTTGTGAAAAAAAAAAAGATTTTACCCATTTTCGTGAAAAAAAATCAAAAAGAAAAATTTTGAAAAAAAAAATCTGGATTAGGTTTCCTTTCGAATTTAGGTTAGTTTGAAAGAAAAAGAGATTTCCTTTGAATCCTTTGAAAATTTCTTTTTGAAAGAAAAAAAAAAGTGTAAAAGTTTTGACAAAAAAAAGAACATTTTCTTTTGGTGGAAAGTTTAGATTTCAAACTCAAACCTCTTTGAAGAGGTTTTCCACCATCTTCTGTTTTTCAGCAATATTTCATGTCTAAATTAAAAATTCGAGTGTCGAAAAATTAGAAAATGAAAAATTTTGAAATTCGGGCTAAACCTTTATTTTCAAACCATCTTTCAAACGCCAGCATTCTTTTGAAAAGGGTCCAATAATACAATTTTTTAAAATTCACGAAGTGTGCAGGGGTCAGACTGACCCAGATTCAAAAATTTTGAAATTTCAAAAAGCGATTCTGAGCAATCCACGAATTTGTTTTGACTAAAAATGGTGGAGTTGGAAAGATGATCTAATTTTCTTTATTTTCCATATTTTTATTGAATTTTTTAAGGTCAATTGTACTGTTTCAAATCGAAAAATCAACCAGGGGTCAAAATTCTAGATCTGACCCCCTAACCTTCAAAAATCTTTAAAAATTTGGTTAAGATAGTAAAAATTCCAAAAGAATATTCTCTAAAAAGATAATTAAAAAAATAAATCTACTCACAAAATTTCAAGCTAATTGGATTCCAATTAATGTCAGAGAACAAACATTACTTTTGTGGTCTACTGAAACCGAGAAAAAAAAAACTTAGAAGTGCATGAAACTTAGGTTGAATCTTTAGGATTACAACTTAGAGACCACACTTTGGGCTAACCTAGACTTAATCAAGTCTAGTGCTTAGCCGGTGAGCTTGGTCACCTTGTGGGCCACTCACCACAAACCCCAATGAAGAAAATGGGTTAAAATTAATTTTAAAACATGAAATCAACCCGAGTTCGTTGTCATACTACTGGGTGTTTTTAACCTCTCTTGCCAAACCTGGTGACTAAGTCTGTGGGGCAGTGTCAAACGATCGTGGCTCAGGGGTTAACAGAACCAGAGGTGTAAGCCAAAGGAAGAACCTTCCCCTTAGTCCCCTCGTAACCATACTGGCTGGGTTAACTTGAGAGATTGGAATCACTTCCAGTCGGTTGAACGACGAACTTCTCTTCTGGAATTCAAACTTCTAACGAAAAATCTGGTCACCTGATCCATAAGGACCATTTGATTGACAGGGCCTTAGCCTTGTCCTGCTTGGCTACACCAACCCAGGGGTTGGGTGGTGTATGCAAGGAAGGAGGTCACTTAGACCTCAACTGATTGGACCTTGGGAGCCACTCCCAAGGAGGTGAGTCACTTCTTCTATCTGCTTAGCCGCGATGGCTAACCCTGGATCTGGACCTAATCAAGATCCAAGAGAGCTGGACCCACAAGCTTATCTGAAAGCTCGGGTCACTGAATCAGCT
This sequence comes from Thalassia testudinum, assembly GCA_037157565.1. Taxonomy (NCBI): domain Eukaryota; kingdom Viridiplantae; phylum Streptophyta; class Magnoliopsida; order Alismatales; family Hydrocharitaceae; genus Thalassia; species Thalassia testudinum. The sequence goes on from JAZHRO010000031.1 coordinate 201,653,648, forward strand.
CAACCTTGGGATTAGAACCCAAGGTCACGAAGATGACTTTTCGTTAAGCCTGATCCTTCTCCTCGGGTTACCGAAATGGTTAACCTATATCCTAACCCTGGATATTATGATCCATACCAGACGGTTCCTCAAAGGACTGCATCTTATAACCCAAGATATGGATTTCATACTCCTGCTTCTCAACCATGGAATATGGGTAGACCTGATTCACCCCCTTGAACCCCTGAAGAGCTACCAGTGCATATGCAGCCGCATGACAGAATACAGAGAGCTATAGCAAGTGCTAAGGAAAAGGTCGCATCCTATCTACATGAAATCTAGGCTATCATTTAGCCGAACCAAAGATAAAGCTGGATTCCGCATCAACAAGCTATGATGGAGCTCCTTCGGGAAACAACAGAGATAGCAAGGCTAATGGGACAAAAATGGGAAACTCAAGAACTACTACTTTTGAGATATCAAGTGGAAAATAGCCTTGAAGACCTCAAAGAATCTGAAATGACTACACCGGAAGGACACGCAGAAGATTGTCGGGAGCAGATGCTAGAAAATCATGCAGGGGAAGAAGAACCTAGCTTGGATGTAAGACAGGAGTAAGAAGTATGCTGAATGGGTTCATCTGAGAACTCCATTTAGGAAATTGAGGAGGAAAGGACTAATATCTCCAGGACTAAGCCACAATTGAATTATCCTAAATACTGGGAGATACCTCATGGGTTAGAAAACCCAACTGAGATAAGGGAAGCAGATCTAGTCGAGGATATGGATCTTGAGGTGAACATTACATGTGACACTACTGATCTGCCTAAGCCACTTCCCAATGTAGGTGAACTTGTGCTAGAGCCAACATCTTCCATTCTGCACTCTTCTTCTTTCACCTACATCCCTAATTCGGACGCTAGAGACTATGTGATGACACTATTTATCCTTGATTCTGGCATCTGAAGACCAGAAGTAGCTATGGATAACTCGAACGAAGAAATAAATATGCTATCTGAGGCAGGAATTACTGAGGAGCCCAACACATCTGAGGGTGAAGTGTTGAGCAGAATGAGCTGGGGACGCACCTACCATCCTAGTCAATGGCTTGACCCCGAGCCTAAAAAGTCAACCTCTGATGAATCAGAGATGAATTCTGATGAGGACGAAGTAATTTCTGATGAGGATTTCAGTGACCTCCCCACAGATTTTCTACTTTCACGAATACCCCCGTATGACCTAGAGCCTGGAGAGGGCATGATCTTTGATGTCAATTATCATTATGAGGATCCCTATGACTCAGATTCTGGTTCGGAGATACATTTTGATCTACTCCCTCGACAACTTCCTGCTGAATTGTCGGACATGATAAATCAGCTGAATCAACATCATGATCCCCCCTTTGATTATCCTCTATTTTCCACCACCACTCCACACTTTCTTGTAGCTAGACTTTGTAGAGTAGGGGTGCCCAATCAACTGGTTTACATCTCTGGACCACTGATTCTCGGAGCATACGAGCATATCTTTCTCTTAATCTTAGCCGGTTCTTATGCTAGAAATGACACATCTGATTGAGTTTTCGCCCAGTTGGAGGCGTTAAACTCAGCACATATAGATACCATTCGCCCCACATTCCATCATCATTTATATATAACCATTTTTTTTTTATATACATAGCATACTTTTCTGTTAGCATATTTTCTTTCTGCATAGTGCAAGCTGATAGGTTGGCCAGTGCTGAATGTATATTTTCAGGAGCAATTCCAGGTGACTTCTACCCACTCACCCTCTGTCAGATTTATTTTCTTTTATATTCATGCATGAGGACATGCAAGAACTTAAGCATGGGGGGATAGATAAAACAAAAATGAAAAATTTTCACGCCAACACTTAGAAAAACCTCGGAGCTGCATGTAAAATGCACTTTAGGACCTTAAATAAAAGAACAACCGACTCCACCTCCAGTGCCCGCATTGGAGCAAGAAATCATTTGCAACAGCCATTTCCGACTCACTCGCTCACCTATTGTTCTAAATTTAGGGTTAAGTTGATTGTAACCCAATACGGGAATTTCACGAAGTACAAATTATATGAGGTTAATTGTTCATAGCATATATACATATTGCATTCATGAATAAGATTATTTTATTAAGAGAATGCATTAGGGATTTTATCCCCTAGTTGATTCCTGTAATATGGAATCCAGTACAACTTTTCATACACACGTAGAATTTGCAATGGATTCACGATGAAGGCTGATAAACGTCTTCAGTCCACCGAGAAGAAGTAGTGCTTCTTTTCCTAAACCCCTGGACAGTGTTTTGGGAGTCAGGCAGATTTTCCTCCAAAAATCCACCAAATAGTGTGAGATGAGAGTAGAGTGTACTGGTGCTCTAAGATTAGTGCAAGGAATTTGGAAGTCCTAGATAATTAGGTGATGATGCTCTAAGATTAGACAGTTTTCACTCTCGGTTCCCACGTATGCATTTTTGAGTGAATTTTGAGAGCCACCAAATAAGGCAAATACGCGGAGAGCGAGTTTTCATAAAACTAGGGCTAAGGTGGATGGTTACGACCATTCTTTACAGAATCCTCGGCTGAAGGAGGGTGTTGATGTCAAGGTTAGAAATGCACCATCCTATCCGTCTCCCCCCGGTGCCATGAGTAGGCACTTACACGAAATAAGCCACCTAATGTCTCTTGAGTACCACCAATATCTAATAATGCCTCCTCAATAAAGTTCATGGATGTATGCTAGTTGTGTTATGTTGAAAAAAAAATGATGAAAAGAAAGAAAAATTGAAAAAAAAAATTAGAAAAAGAAGAAAAAGCAAAGAAAAGAATGAATATTTAGTGTTTATTTCATTGAGGCAATACCACCAAATTGAGATCCACCACATATGGACTTAACCAATTTTTATTGTGTTTCTGACCGCCCGAATACTAGCTGAGGAATTCCGACTTAGTGTTAGGGTTATGAGAACTCAATTAAAGTATTAATGCCTAGTGAGACCACCAAATACAGATCGTATGCGTGAGTTTGGTGAGATTGTGAGCTCTACAAAAAAGAAAAAGAGTAAGAAAGAATAGATACAAAGAAATCAAAAGGGAGCATAGTTTTTCACGTCTTTCCCAGAGTTAAGTTACTTAGTAGTCTGGGAATTTAGATTCTGTAGTACTAGTCTCTATGTAGCACCAAGTGAGTGTGAGTCACCAAATATTTAATCTTTTCCCTCAGAGATTCTCTACCTAAGCCTAAAGTCGGGGTAAAATTCATAGAATATCTTGAATACCCCAAGGGAAGAAATCCGTCAATCCCACTAGAAGTTTTACTAGGGGTCAAGTACAGGCTTTAGAGGTGAATCAATTTTTCACTCGAATCCATTGCAAAAGCTACATATCTGCACTTTCACGATTGTCTGGATTTCTAGAGCATAGGGTGAAAGTAAAAAGGAGAAAAATCTCTATGCATACAAATGATAAAATAATCAGTCCCTTAAGGACCTTTACTATAAAGAAGTTAGTCTTGCATTTGCTAGGGACTAGCAAGATTTAGGCATGGGGGTACGATTGCGCAGCAATCATAGGTCTAAATTGACCTAGATTAATCTAGGACTTAGCATAAGTTAGGGTTATTTATGCATGCATATGCATTATCTACATCTTTACTACTTTTCTTTAGCTAGGAATGAAATAATGTTATAATTTGTTGATTAAGTACATTATGTCAATTGTAGGCAATAAGTTGATCTAGAGCAGGATCTGAAGCTGGATCAGGAATAACGGGAGTTGCAACAGAGCTAGAGCAGAAGGCTTAGTTTAGATGTAGGAATAATCATGTAAGGGAGTTAAAGGTTTTCTATTCTATTATGTAGGAATAAAGCATTAAAATGTGAAGAGCTTAGGTCCATCCTAGAGTTAGGATAAACTAGAGACTTCCCCAAGCCTTATCCACCATTAGAGTAGGTCACAACACCTTAGGAAGCCCTAAAAGCCTAGTTCCAGCCCTTATTTGGACATCTAGATAAGTTATAGGACATCTAGGACCCTTAGCCATCTCCCGCACACCTCAAACCCACTTCTGCAGTGTTATTGGATGTCCAGACACTTTGTTAGACGTCCAATTTCTGCAGAATTCCTAAAACAGAACCTTGATTTCCCCCTGAGTTAGCTTGGATGTCCAGAACTGAAGTCTGGACTTCTGATTTTTGAGTAAAAGTCATCTGATCACATTATTGGATGTCTGATACTGGTCTCCAGTCCCTGTTTTGATATTCAAGTCTTGATCTTGGATCTCTAGCTCCCTAGACCTAATCCCAACCCCATAGGAACCTAAATTGAGGTGTCCTAACCCTAGTACATCACCTCTAGACCTACCTAAGGATCTAATTAGGTCCTCACCAAACCCAATTGACTTAGATCAAAGTCAATTACCTTCACCTAAGCCAATTGGACTCATTGAGTCCAATTAACCTAAACCCAACCTAATTGAGTTATTTCACTCTCAATTAGGTTCACACTCATTCAATTAAACTTAGGTTAAGTTTAATTGCATTTTCCCCTTAACAATTAGGGTTTATAACCCTAATTCATGACCTACACCTACCCAAACCCCTTAGGACCTAACCTTAACCTCTTAGACACCTAGAGCATGACCACACACACACACACACACACCCTTTCACGTGCACACACTTCTCTAGAGTTCTCTAGAACGCTCTTGAAGTGGCACCACCTCTTGGTTGCCAAATTTAGCAACCAGGAGGCATTCAAATTGAGATCCACATTTTTTGGATCTCAAAAACTACCTCTACCCTCTCATGGCCGGCCACTCTTGTACTCTCTCTAGAGAGTTGCACATCTCTCTAGAGAGAGGCCCTTGAGTCTATAAAAGGATCCCATGTGTGGCCAAGTGCACCCACTCACATCCCTTGGTTTTCCAGTTCACATACTTGGCACCACTCACTCCATTGGTTCCATTCACTCCCACCTTCAATTAGGCTAGCCACTCCACCTCCACGAGCTCACCACCATCATGGAGGACTTCATGCCGGGATGTTGGATCACTCCTCCCTCTCTCCAAGGGTTGACCTAAGCAACATTGGCCACCCCTCATTCTCCTCCCGACCACTCCAAGGCTATCGGGGACCACCCTTGAATGCCCTTTTGTTCTGCTAGCTTTAGTTTATGCTCTTCGTAGTTTACTTCTTTTTATTACTGCTTAGTAGAGTAGTCTTTATTCTCCCCGAAAGATGCATGCAAAATCCCCCCATTGATTCTTTTATGTAGTCATTTTCTGGTAGCTAGATTTAAATTCCAAGCATTTCTGTACAAGCTTTCCTCTATAGTTTTTGTTGCAAACAACTCTCCCACTGAATGAATGAAAAATGCTTATATATATATATATATGTCTCCATGTTGTGAAATCATAATGAGCTTATTGATTGCTATTATCTTTTGCATGATTAATGTTGCCTGTTTCTAACTCCTAATATTCTTGCAACTAAGCATGTCGTACTTAAATACGTAATAATCACAGACCGGCATGCGATTCTAAATAAAGTAGACCAATAGAAGATTGATTTTAGAAGTAAACAAATGCCTCCCAGAGTTGAACGATCGGGACTCAAAGTCTCATTATTTTTACAAACTTAATTTTTGATGAACATTTTTGCGAGACTATACTACGATTCCGACGACTTGCAAAATGAGCAAAAATGGCTCTGTCACTAACCTAACTTGATTTCATCTACTCAATTGGGATTCTGACCTGTGGAACCGGTACACACAAATCAACACATAAAGGAGTAGAAATCAGTCTAGGTTAATCATCTCTATATGCCTTAATCGATAGTGCATTTGGGTCAATTGATTGAATTGTTTGGGCTGCACCACCTAATTTAAAAGAGATTCATTTTGTAGCTGCCCCATAGGATTCAATACTTAGGTCAAGCTAGGTACTCCATATTTTCTTGATTTACAATGGAAAAATACTTGAACTCCTGCTTTCAAAACTTGGATTGCCTCACAAAACCTGATTGAATATACCTAGTATTTAAATCCTAAAAGCTACTAAGCAAGAGTCGAACCTTAAAATTCACCTCATCCTCAATAATCTTGCTTGAAAACATTTTGGTTGTGCACATACACACATTCTCGAACAAATCATTAAGGGCACAACCCATTAGGGCCCATCACATTCCAAAAGAACCAATATCCCAAGCCTAACTAAAATTGAGTATACGTTGGCCCTAAGGACTAGTTCACTCTACGGGATCGAAATTAAGATTATTCATGATTAACCTACTTATACTAGTCAATATGATGTCTAGCTAAGGGAGTATCATCAAACAACCACGGCTGGGGAGTTACACTAGGAATCAGAGTTGCAAGTCAAAGGAAGAACCTTCTCCCCAGTCCCTTCTTCTAATTGGTTGGATTGCCTGGACATAAGTAGAGTAAATCATCCATAATCTTACGACGGATTTTGAGAGTCTGTAGACCTTTAGGCTGCCCAACCTAAAGACAGGGTTGTATTTTTTGTGTTGCAGGGTCCCTTCTCTTCCCCATCCTTCCGACTTCCTTCTAGTGTATGCTTGGAAGGAGGTCATTGAACCCTCGATTGAAAGGACCTTTAGATCATTCCCGAAGGTGGAGGTTCAACTTTAGCCAAGCAGATCCCATGGCTGATCAACAACCACCTCCCCTGCCCCCGAACCAACAGGAGCTTATTCATAGGTAGTTAAAAGAATTGCAACAGATGCAGCAATGGTTCTAACGAATGAATGGTCAGGGTGCTCGGCCCTTGAGGGATTTTTATGATTATGAGGATCGTCCCGAAGTTTTGATCCCCGCCGGAGATGTTGAGATCAAGCCCCAGGTTTTGAGTCTAATTAAACACTTTCAAGGGCTTGGAACAGAGGACCCATTCCAACATTTTGAAGACTTGATCACTCTGGTTCAGACCACCAAATTGCATAATGTAGATGAAGAACAGATGTTCATGAGGCTTTTCCCCCATTCACTCAGGGATAAGGCCGCACATTGGTATCATACCATTGGAAGACCGATTGCTACCTGGACAGCTTTGAAATCAGCCTTCCTAAAGAAATTCTTCCCAATTGGGCAAACCAATGCATTGCAACGGGCAATTATCACTTTTGCCCAGCGGTAGGGGGAACTGTTTCATGAGGCCTGGGAGAGATTCCAGGATCTGTTGTGGAAGTGTCCACACCACGAGGTGCCTAAATGGCAACTTGTGCAGATTTTTTATCACGAGTTGAATGATCAACTCCGTGATCATCTGGATGCTTCTTCTGGAGGCAATTTCCTCAACAAGGATGCAGATAGTGCACATGATTTGTTTGAGGAAATGAGTGAAAATTCTTTAAACAATGCCTCCATGGAAACCTTCAATCGATCCCAACAAATTAGATCAAATGCCAATGAGGTCCAAGATTCTCATACATCTGATATGGAATTGATCTACAATAGATTGATAAGATGGATTTGGTTACTAAATGAATGGAAGAGTGGATGTCCGAAAACTCTAATTTTTCTAGATCCACTCAATCCCAGGGTTTGGGATTCCATTCTTCGCAAGCTCCTATTGGACGGGTGTTTGTGAACCAACTGGAGCCAGCTCGACCTTCAAACCAACTCTTCTCGGAACCTTATGGGTTCCAAACTGGGGCCTTTGATCCCAGTCTTTCTGATCCTTCTTCATTCTCATCTTTTGTGGATGTTCATGCTGTGCAAGACAATGCTAGGTCCAACCCTTATTCGAATTCCTACAATTCTGGTTGGAAAAATCATCCTAATTTCTCTTGGAAAGATCAGGGGTAGCAGTCCCAATATCGACCCAACAACTATGTACCGCAAAAACCAATGGGTTAGGGTCATGTATATACTGAATTGCCCCTGAATCAGGTTAATTAGCCCATGTGGAATGCTCAACAACCTGCTTAGCAGGCTTACTTGAACCAGAAAATGGTAGAAATGCAAGGGTCAATGCTCCAACTCATGCAACAGATGAAAACTTCGCTGGACACCTTGCAATCTGGACTTAGTATAAACAACCGATAGCCCGGATCTCTACCATCACAATCTGTACCAAGCCCAAGGAATGTTCAGAATTGAGGCACTGGGCCTCAAGGGTTTGGTAATGATAGGGAGTCGCATGCTCAAGTTCATGCTACCTATCAGGCTACCCCAGCCCCTCCCGAAGTGAACTAAGTTCCTACCATAATCAACCGGGAGCCTCCTATTTTTCCCAACCATCCTCAAGGCACTAACCAACAGCATTTTGCCATAGCAAGAACCATCACCTTGTGGAGTGGTAGTAGACACAAGGGAACTGCCCAACCCCATGTCAACAGCATTAGGCCCCATAGTAAGAATTCCCAACTCCCAACTAAGAATGTGATCAACAAAACATCAGAGTTTGATTCAGGAGTATGTTGTTGTTGTATGGGAAAACAGAGAAAGTCAGAGGAGAAATTGGAGGAAAGGATGTCCTTACTTCAAGCTTTCAATTTGACAATCATATTACCGCTTGCGACTATTGGATCAATCCCCGCCTACGCCATAGGTTTACTTAATGCATATAAAGAAAGGCGTAGAGCAAAATCTGAAAATAATAGGAGAGTAGTTTTGTCCGATAACATAAGCACATTGATTCTAAACAAGCTACCTCCTAAGAAGCAAGACTCGGGAGCCCCGCTGATTTCCTGCACAATAAGAAACATTACTTCTGACCAGGCCCTCCTCGACTTGGATGCTTCCATTAATGTGATCCCCACCTCACTACACATGGAATTGGGTCTAGGCTACCTAAAACACACTGACATAACCATGCAGTTAGCCAATAGATCCATTACTAAACCAAGGGGTATTTTGGAGGATGTTTTAGTCAAGGTTAATGATTTGCATTACCTTGCTAATTTCATGGTCCTAGACATGGAAACTCCAAAATAGCTCAACCACACCCCGATTATTTTGGGAAGACCTTTCTTGGCTACTGCCAAGGCAAGGATTGATTGTGAATCGGGAAATATAGAAATGGCCTCAGGGGATAAGACAAATCGACTCGATATTTTCAAGGTCTCAAAGAAGAATAAAATTAAGTGTGGTTTGATGGAGGAGCTTGGTAGAATAGAGGAAGTAATGGCCATACATACCTTAGACAACCTTTTAATGGCCAACTCAACCCAAACTCGGGAAGAAGATCACACGGTTGCGGAAATAATTAAGGACAAAACAAAAATGCGACCAATTGTAGCAATGCGGGATGAGGATGAAATACATGAAATCAAAAATTTGTTGGATGATTCACATGATCAAGATAAAACCCAACAACATCCTTATCCTGAATACTTAGAGTTTGAGGTCCAACTTGTGGGTGGGAATTCTGAGGATCAGGATGGGTGGATTAAGAAGCCAGAGTGTAAGGATGAAATTGAAGATTGGGGAAGAACTCTTCAAACATTATGTATTCTAGAGTACCCACAAATCCCCAGCACATCACAAATCCCTCATCATCCATTTTCACCCAGCCATTGCACAAATTCTATACCCAACCACACTTCCTCTGCAATAAATCCAAAACTCCTATTGGAGACCATTTGGGCTCTCCCAGCACCACCAGCTTGCCACTTTCATTGTTCATCTCTTTGGGAAGCCCATTTTCACTCTCCGTGACCCATACCAGGGGGCCCAGAAACTGTGTTGTTGTGGCCTCAATGTTTAGTTATTTTTGATTGAGGACCTCACCTAGCTGAAGGTACTAAACTCAGCACATGTAAAGACTGTTCCAAGCTGATCAGAGTCTCATGGAAACCATGTGCTATTCTTCCACTTCTACTCTCCTGCATGCTTTCTTTTTCACAATGAGGACGTTGCAATAGCTAAGCAAGGGGGGATGGACATATCTTACAACCTTTTTGTTAGCTGTAACAGTAATTTCCTATTATTTGATTCTTTAAAAAAAAATAAAAGAAATTAGGAAAAGAAAACTTAGGCAGTTGGAAGTTATTAACTTTAGGAAATGATACAATAGGACCTAAATACTTAAACTCTTCAGGTCTTTGGGCTTAATTTGCCTAGGTGTCCACTCAAATGTGGACTTAGTCTTGAGTCCTCGCCAACTAAAATTCATTTTAATTTGGTAAATAATTTGGAATGATAAGTATGTGACTTATCAACCCACCCTCTGATTTGGGGGGACTTTAAGCCTAAGTATCTACACACATTTTGTACTAACTCACTCTTCGGTAGTTTCTTCGAAAATTGGGTGGCTAACAAACTATCTGGGGTGGTATGGCTGGCAAGTTGTCGGTAGTAACAACTCATCGGCCGGTTGTCTAGAGCCCAGTCACAAGACCATTTTCATTATACTGCCTTTAGTTAAATCTTAGATCAGGGAGACCACTTACTTAAAGTAAAAAAGAAGAAAAAAAAGAAAAAGAAAAAAAAAATATATGTATAAAAAGGAGAAAAAAATAAAAAAATAAACAAAACCACACTTCACTGCAGGAGTATGGCTTGCAAGTTGTCGTGGGTAATAGCCCATTGGTCGGTTATCCGAAACCTAGCTCACAAAAAAAAAGCACAATAATTTCCAAAACACTTAGGAAAGAAGCGGGGAAGTAGAATAAATCGGGGAGATATACACTAGGTTTGCCCTTGTGTTTACCATATAAATAAAAGTAGGGAGAAAGCTACCAATCAAAAAGATAAACCTTTAGGAAAGGTCACCTAGGGTCATAGAAGCCAGAAGTTCATTTCAATGGTCACCTAGTGAGTTTTGCACTATTTTCGTAAGATGCTTAGCACTTAGAGTCCTTTTCGAGTCTTGGGTGTGTCGGGTTGCCATAAAAAGTTATCCTGGAACTCTCAAACTCAAAAGTACAAAAAAATTACATAAGAAAAAAAATAAAAAAAAATGTATCTTCAATTTTCAAATAAGGAGTGGTCTTGGGCGGTCTGCATCCTGGTAGACACCCTAGTATTGTTGAGTCTTCGTAGTTTAGGACCTTAGTTGAAATTTTCTATTGTTAATAAACAACTTAGGCCAAAGTGATCTAATCCTAATTCTACTTTGATACATAGCATATAGTTTAATTTTGCCAGGGACTAGCAAAAGATAAGCATGGGGGTATGATGTAAACACATTTATTGAGGGTAAAATGCCTATTCATGTTTGTTCCTAGGCTTAGATTTGCATTTCATGTTATAAAAATTGCATAGCATGCATCATTCCGCATTTAGAGTAGTTGTATACAATTTAGGTTAATTGCGTCCTTTTTCTGGTCAGGAGAGAAGGATATTTATTTCAGAGCTGGGGATTGATGATTCGACCGTACGGATCTGATCAAGATGACGATCAGAGTCTAAAGCCTCCAAAATCATCTCGATCAGAGTCTCGTAGAACCATATGCAGTCCGAGGAAGACCAATGGATAGGGGACTAGGTGACATGATTCGGAGCTTCAAATGACAAATTTGACCATGCGGATGGATTCGAGTCGACGTTCGTAGCCTAACAACGTGAAAATCAACTCAATCCGACCTCTGTAGCAGCCCTTACAGCGAAAAGAAGATGGATGACCCAGATTGCACCACATGGCACAGCCCAGGCCGCCCATGCGCATGCACGCGCCACCGCACGCTCACAGCAGCGTGGGCGCACACGCGCACATGGAGGCACACATGCGCATAGCGTAGCACCAGTGCATGAGCATGCATGCGAGCGACACGGCGTGCAGAGAGCACGCCAGCGCAGCAGCAGCATAGGCGCATGCTTGGTTGGTGCCAACGAAGCATGAGCTAGATCTACAGCGACGCTTACAACCGTCGCTAATTCTTCGCGCACCAGCGCAGCCAGCTGTGTGCATGGGTAGGTGTGAGCAGGCATGAGTTGCCTACAGCGACACTTCCAGCGATGGCCTGGAGGTCACTAATGGTCCCATACCTATTTTTGCCTCTTCTCCTCCACTATAAATGGACCTACACCCCCTCCCTTCCAAGCCATCTCTACCTACTCTACTCCCACTTACTCTCAAGCTCTAGCAAGCCTACCAATGCTCTGTTAGAGCTTGCTCTCAAGCTCCCAAGGCACTTATTAGTATAGTAAACCTCTACCCCACCAAGTACTCCTCCAACTTCCCATCCCCATTCATAGGTCGCCTTGGAGCCGTCCTCCTACCTCCATTTCGATAGCAGATGTTGAAGTTGCGAGTTACTACGCTAACATTTTTGGTTTTGAAAAACCTATCGCCGTAGTTTGAAAGTGAGGAACTCGTGTTCAACAAATAAAATTTGTACTAGAATAGAAATCCCGGGTCGAACTCAGGGAGGCTACGCCGATCTATATTCGCAATTATATTTTTTTAGAGTTTTTGTTGAAAAGCTAAGCGACGTAATTACAATGAAGCAATATTAACACTCAGAATAAACGAGAGAGAGAGAGAGAGAAAACATGCATTCAATATTTCAAGATGTTTATACAATAAAAATAGAGAAGAATTACACTAGAAAGCAGGAAATCAACTACACTAGAAAGCAAGAAAATTCTACTCTAGAAAGTTGTAAAGAAGAATGGGAGAGAGAAGTTATCCTCCTCGACAATCGCTTGGAGGACGAGCTGGACGAGACGTCACCTGGAAGAAAGAGGATGGAGTGGGAAGAAGGAGGTCGAGTGATCGCGTGCTTTCACTCAACTCAATAATTAAGTTAATTTCACTTAATTAAGAGTAGAAATCACTTAGGTTAACTCGAAATTGTGTTGGTTGTGTAGTATAGAGTTGAATCAACCTAACATTTTAGAAATTTTTACGGGTTGAATCCAGGTCGTTCACTGGGAGTTATAATAATTTCTACATTCACCAATTTTCTTTTATTTCTCTATAAGTTTTGGAGGTATAACTAGGTTGATTTTAAAACATGAATTTTGCCAAAATATTTAAACTATAAAGAATATACAAAATTCCACATGAAAAACATAGTTACTCAAATGATGTACTTTATTAGCAAGTAAACAAGTTAGTTTTCCAATTTTATTTCAAAAGAAATTAAGGCAATTAGAAGTTGTTCTATTAAAACATGCCTTTCTACAATGAAAACAAATTCAAAAAGTAATTAAAATGATGCAAGAAAAGATTTTCTTTATTTATTTCTTTAGCCTCTCTCTTCTTCTTTCTTTCTTTTATTTTCTTCTCTATCTCAAGCTCTCTTTCTTACCTTTCTTCTGTTGTTCCTGCCTTCTTCTCTTCCCTTAGTCTTCTCCTTTTGTTCCTTAGTCTTTTCCTTCCTTAGTTCATTCCTTTCTTCTTTTGTTCTTCCCTCAGTACCTGTTCTTTAACACAACTTAGCTTTCAACACTTAGTATTTTAACCATCTGGTCTTTTTTTCCTTAAGTCCTTCAGCTGAATCGGGGTTTTTTTTACTCTTTAACCAAAAATTATTTTATTTGCGATGAGGTCCTTTCGAGGATACACATCACCCTGAGACCAGGGTGGGACCAGACCCTACTCGGTCCTCGCCTAATCTCAATTAGGTATGATTTCGGTTCATTTCATTTCGGTTCATAGTCTCGAGCCAATTCAGCCCAACCTGGCCTCCCAAGCATCACGCCTTCCCAGGGCACATTCTCTCACGCCCACAAGGGGGCACACCCGTAGGCACACAAGCCCGCACACACACACATGCACATGGTCAGATGGGATCAGATCGGTAACCGGTGCGTCAAGCGCTGACGACTGAAGAGCCGAGGTAACAAATTCGTTTTATCCCCATGTGCGCGCTCGGAATCTGACGATGTGGGACTATCTAACCCCTTCCAGACCAACTTCAAATGATCATAACTTTCTACCCAGAACTCCAAATCGAGTGATTTCAAGTTTGTTAGAAAGCTCTAAGGTTGATTTACACAATTGTAGGGTCAATTTAAGGATTAGAGGATGTTTTCCTCTTCAATTTGAAAGATAAACTCAGGGGTTCCTATGGGTTATTTAACGCCTGGAAATGGTTTTAATGTCACAGAGTCCTCAGATGGACTTTTCTTTCTTATTTAAAGGTTTGTACAAGTTATACAAGTGATTCCGCATCTGTTAGAGTAGAATTTAAGCTCTCAAGACCTTCAAACAATGTACAGAAGGTTGCAGTTTCTCTAAAAGCTTCAGAGTTCAAATTTTAGACTTTAAAATGGATGAACAGACACAGAGAAACACCTATGATCAACTTATACTAATTCTAAGGGTTGTAACAGATTGATCTAAGCAGGATTTAAATTCAAAACTCAACAAAATGTTTCTCCTATTAGTTTGGGTTCGAAAGTAACCCAAACTGACAGGAACTAAAATCCTATCAAAATACATGTTTGAGCTCAGTCAAATCTCTCTAAAATAATCCAACGGAATCTCATAATCTGTTTAAGCCTCCTAATTCCTCAGATTGAGCTTAGATTCAAAATATCAAACTCATGTTGACTGTGAAGGCACAGAAGTTGACTTTCTATTCAAAGCCTTCTCCTAACAAATTAAAACCTCGAATAAAGTCTTCTCAACCTCAGGAACTTATTCAGATCTTCAGATAGGTGTTTTGACCCTGATTTCTAGGGTTTCAGGCTCGTCGCCTGAGGTTCAAAATGTGTTTGTTCGACAGAGCAATTGGAAGGTTGTTACATATGGAATGAGGTCATGAATAGCTTCAGTGCATCGCACTGAAGCTTCTAGGTTCCTTAAATTCTTCTTATATCTTTTTATTAGACTTCTCCAACTCTGCTGAAGTTGGAGAAGAAGAAGTTCAATCTTTGGCTGCAGACATTAAATCTTCAAACAAATATCCTCAAGACAATCAGTGATCCTTATTACATCATTTTGGAGCTTCTCAACAAGTTTCACAGGCTAAAGCACAGATTTGGCTTGCCGGAGCTTGCCGAAGCTCTGGTGAGTCCAGAAAATGTAAAAAGTATGCACAGATTGTTAAAACTTACCATTTTTGATTTAGAAAGGATCCTGAGATTGCAAAGAAACCTCAGAATCACATTTAATTCCTCATTTGTCTCTTTATAGTTAAGATTTGATAGTGAATTCATTTTCTCAAAAATTTGATTTGAGATAAGCTCAGGACTTGCTTAACCACTCAATTGAGAGGTTACAACAAGTCAACAGATGTTTATATTCATAAATATATATTTAATTTAAGATTTGAATTGCTCCTGAGTCGCCATTGACAGCGAGCTCAGGAACTTAATTATATTTGGGCGTTTAATTTATATGTGATATTAATATGTAATATAGTGTCAATTAGGGTCCTAAAGTGGTGAATAGATGATGAAGAACCTAGTGAAGGTGGAATTAGCTCGACTACTTTCACCATGGACAGTGATAGTAGTCGGTGGAGGTGGAATGTGAATTAGGCGATTAGGTGATTCAATTAAACGATTAAATGATTTAGAAATGATTATGGAAGTTAAAGGAAGGTGGACAGCAATTTCAAAAGATGAAATTAAGTCTCTGGTGAGCTCAAGGAGCTCGCTGGAGTCGGAGAAGATGAAACTAAAATTTGACATTAACTCTAATCTAACTACCTAAACTAACTAACTAAGCTAGCATACTCCTACTCCTACTCCTAATCTACTGTTACCTGGACGAAGGGGTCAATAGGGTTCTGCTGAAGTCTCATGGCGGATGACGAAATCAGAGGGTGGAAGAAAGATCTCCGGTGGGCAAATTTGAGGTGGAGCGGAGGATTCCTTTGGTCGACGCTTGTGTCAGAGATGCGGAAGACCACGACGAATCCCCTCGGCTGATTAAGATGGACGGAGGAAGTCGGAAAGTGAAATGGAAAGTCACCGAAGTTTTGGATGAATAGCCTATTGGGTAGGCTGCAGTGTTAGAAGAGGGAAGGGAGCCAACTTGAGTAAAATCTGAGGTGTGAGGGGGTATTTATAGCAATTGGCAGCGAATAGAATGGCGGGGTCTGGCAAAAGGAGCTTGAGGAGCTTAACCTCCGGTGTTGTCTCTGACGACGATGAAGTTATCTCCCACTGAAGAATAGGATTTCCAGTTAATCCAGACCGGTGGATCAAGAGGAGGTGATGAGCGTAAGCTGCAAGAGCTTGAACAAAGAAGGATGATGTCGGTAGGGTGGTAATCATGTGGTGGTGTGACTCTCTGCCGCCAGCCGTTCATTCGGCTAAAGAAGAAGAAGAAGAAGAGGAAAAGGGACTTAAATGTAATAAATTTTAAGGACCTATGTGAGAAATAAGGACCCGATTGTAATAAATTTTAAGGACCAACATGTGAACTCAGGTTTTGAAGGTTTATTTTAATTTAGATCTTTTTCAACTTTTTATATATGTTAGTAAATAAAGTAAATATTATGTTTTCACCATGAATTTACATTTTTGACCTTTTTAGATTAATTTATTAGATTAATTAAAATCACTTAAGTTGTTATATACTTAAGTATACATTATGTTTAAGTTACTTATCTTATTAATTAAGGGAATGATTAATAAAATTTTGAGTCCAATTATCATCTAAATTATTAATAATGTTAATTGAATGATAAAATGTCATTTTAAACTTATTTTAAGGTCCTTTACTAAATATCCCTTATTCTATAATTAACCCTTATATATTCATAACCTTAGCTAATTAACTAGGAAGACTAGTTAATTAGGGGTAATTAGAGATCATGATGAGTGTCTCACCATTGAGGTAGGAGGAATGGGAATGGGGCAGCACGTCATTGCCGTCACGGGATCCGCCTTCGAAATGAGGGAGAAATTTTGACTTTATCTCTGGAGCAGCAACCCAAGTGTGGGACAAGCTTCTCTTGAGCTTTGAAGAGGGAGAGGAGAGAATGAAGGATGCCAATTTCGTATGGAGGGGGTCTTCTTTTATAGTTGCAAGGAGTGAGGGCAATTTGGTCTTTACAATTGCAAAACATTAAATAAGGGGTCTTTAGTGACAGATAAGACCATCGCTAATGCCCCAGTCATGGGCGACATGTGCCACCAGCTCATCCTTTGCGTCGCCCACGTCCTTCAATTCTTGGTCGTTCGATCGTGAGATGGAATGGCTTAGATGTGCCCTCTCCGCGCCTCTTCAAGCTGCAATGCCTGCGTCTGATGCTGCATCACGCATGAGCGTGCGATAGCATGTGGGCGCTATTGGGCACTCGCAGCTGCTCGATTGCAATCAGACGGTCGCTACTCCTGCTCGCCCACTCACCTGCGCCTGCCTCCTACGACTCGAACACGAGCCTGCGCTTCGCGTAAGCGCTCTTACCCAATTATGCTATGCGCGTGGATAGGTTGGCACTCAACTTAAGAGCGGGTGCATCCCAGCCATTGGATCCTGATCCAATGGCTGGGAAACATTGATGCGGGGGCCTTCAATGGATGCGTGTGGTTGGTTGGGTGGCTGAGATGATGCCACGTGGCGCCATCTTGGCTATCCATATTTTGGATGATGTAGATGGTGCCACGGTTGTCGGATTGAGTCTATTTTCACGCCGTTAGGCTGCGATCGTCGATCCGAATCCATCTGTGCAGTTGGATTTGTCATCTGATGTGCGGACTCACACCTTCTTGGCCATTGATCTTCAAGAGTTCCCTAGTCTCTATCTGATGCTACAGATGTCTGATTGGGGCAATCTTGGAGTCATTGAACTCCAATCGTCGCCCTGATCAAATTTGTACGGTTGGATCTTCAATTCGAGGCCCCAATAAAAATTTGCCCTATCCCTGAACATAAAAGGAGGCAATTAACCTCCATTTTATTCAAACTAATCTAAATGCAAGATGATGCCTGCTATGTAATATTTATAGTATGCAATGCAATTCTATGCTTAAGAACATGCATAAATAGACATCTGATGTAGTGTAAACATGTTTACATCACACCCCCATACCTATCTTTTGCTAGTCCCTAGCAAAAACTATATGCAATTTATAAAAGAATTAGGTTGTATTATTTGGGCATGAGTTATTTTCAATCATTAAGAAAATGTTTACTTAGGATCTAAACATTGAAAGACACAATAGTGCTCGGGTATCTACCAAAATGCAGACCGCCTTCAACCCTTGCCTTATTCAAAGAAAATTTTCTTTTTCTATTTTTCTTCTTTTCTAATTTTTTTGGATTTTTTAGTTTTAATGTTTAAGAGTGGCTTTCTACGGCCATTCAACTAACCAAAGATTTGATGAGAACCCTAAGTTCTAAGAATCTTTATTGTGAACGTGATAGACTCGTTGATCGACAGTTAAAACGGACTCCGAATTTCTACACCTCTAGGTTCCCTTAAAAAGAGAATTCTGCCTAAAGGTGTATCTTTACAACTGGTAGCTTTCTCCCTACTTTTATTTTTATGGGGTCAACACAAGGGTGAATCTAGTGTATATCTCCCCGATTTATTCTACTTCTCTGTTTCCTTCTAAGTGCTTTGGGAATTTTCAGTGCATTTATTGAGCTGGATTCTGGACGACCAGTCGATGAGCTGTTACCACCGACAACTTGCTAGCCATACTCGTGCGACGAAGTGTGGCTTATTTATTTTATTTTCTTTTTTTTCTCCTTTTCTTTTTGACTTTCTTTTTCTCTTTTTTTTTTTTTTAAGAGGCTTCCCTGATCTAAGATTTACCTAAAGGCAGCAAGAGGAGAATGGTCTAGTGACTAGGCTCTAGACAACCTACTTATGGGCTATTACCCACGATAACTTGCCAGCCATATCACCCTAGAAGGTTCATTAGCTACCCAATTTCCGTTAAAATCATCGAACATCGAGTCAATGCAAAGAAAGTGTGTAGATGCTTAAAACTCAAAGTTCCCTCAAATCAGAGGGTGGATCGATAAGTTGTGTACTTATCACCCAAACTTATTTACTCCAATTACAATAGAATTAAGATGGTGAGGACTCGAAAAATAAATCCACATTTTCATAGATACACGGGCGGATTAAGTCCAAAGACCTGAAGGGTCCTTGTGTTCAGATCCTAATGCAATATTTCTTAAGATTGAAAAGTCCTAATGTCCAACTATTCCTTCCTAGTTCAACCTTTTTTTGTATAAATAAGAAGAGAAAACAATTTAGATGAATTTCACAAAGCTGACCAAATGATTCAAAAATGAACCCACCCCCCCATGCCTAGCTGATGCAACGTCCACATTGAGAAAGAGACATGAAAGAAAGGGTAGAGTATGAATGATGTCACTTGAATATGAAGCTCGTGTTAGCTTTGTGTCTTATGTACAACTGCTAAGTTTAATGCCATCAACTAGGCAAAGTCTAGCCAAAGAATGCATAGAATGGCTAGAGCAACCATGTCTGAGATGGGTTCTGGAAGAGTACAGTCAATAACAGGCTTCAAACATTGACCGTTGACTTCAAATGTGTTACTCGTCTTTGGGTCAGAAATCTGAACAGCTCCATTTGGAAAAATATGGTCAATAATGAATAGGCCATTACATTTAGATCTAAGTTTGCCAAGAAAGAGCTTGTCTAGAATCGAATGACCAGACCTTCTAGTTCAGCTTAAAGCTCTTGCAGGAAATCAATTGATCATGTAGAGCTTTGGTCTGAGCCTTGTTGATCTTGGCATTCTCGTATGCATCATTTTTAAGCTCTTCCAACTCAGATAGTTGGAGCTTCCTGGTCTTCCCAGCTAAATTCAGATCTAAATTGCATTGTTTGATTGCCCCGAATGACCTATGTTCAATCTCTACGGGTAGATGGCATGCCTTTCCATACACCAAATGAAATGGAGACATGCCGATGGGTGTTTTATATGCCATACGGTAGGCCCAAAGAGCATCCTCAAGATTTTGAGTCCAGTCCTTGCAATCAGGCCTAGCCATTTTCTGCAGAATGTTCATGATCTCCTGATTGGAGATCTCGACTTGTCCATTCGTCTGGGGATGGTAAGGTGTGGAAATTCGGTGATTAACCCCGTATTTGGCCAACAAATTCCAGAATTGCGCATTAGTAAAATGAGTGCCAGCGACACTGATGATGGCCCTCGGAATCCCAAACCTACTGAAGATATTTTTCTTGACAAAATCAATGACCACCTTGTGGTCATTGGTTCAGGTGGGAATCGCCTCAATCCATTTGGGCACATAATCAACAACAACAAGAATGTACTGATGTCCAAAGGAAGGGAGAAAGGGTCCCATGAAATCGATGCCCCAAACATCAAAAATTTCGATAGGAAGAATTGGGTTTAGGGGCATCATATCTCTCTTAGTTATACTCCCGAATGGCTGACATCGAGAACATGACCTTGAGAAATCCTAGGCATCATTAAATAAAGATGGCCAATAGAAGCCAAATTGCAAGATTTTTGCTGCCATCTTTTTCCCGGAGAAATGTCCACCACATGCATATGCATGGAAGAACTTGAGTATACTGTTGAATTGATTCTTCGGTACACATCGGCAAATAATCTAATCAGAGTTGATGCGGTACAGTTCAGGGTCCTCCCAAAAGTAGTATTTGGCCTCAGATTTGAGTCTATCCCATTGTTTCTTGGTCCAATCCTAGGTGATTTGACCAATGGACAAATAGTTAACAATGTCAGCAAACCACGGGGTTTGGACACCTGAAACTGTAAGGATAGCTTCGTCCGGAAAAGTGTCAACAATCAGGATGTCTGGACGAGAAGAATCACCTAGGAGTCTCGACAAATGATCCGCCACCACATTTTGTAACCCGATTTTATCCTTGATTTCAAGGTCAAATTCTTGAAGTAGAAGAATCCAATGAATAAGCTGGGGTTTGCATCCTTTTTGGCCAAGAGATGTCCCAAGGTCGAGTGGTCGGTATAGATGATAACATGAGACCTTAGGAGATAAGCCCTGAATTTTTCCAAAACGAACACTACGGCTAGTAATTCCTTCTCAATAACAGTGTAATTCCTCTATGTTTCATCCAGAGTTTTATTAGCGTAGTAGATGACAGAGGACTTTCTATCAATTTTCTGACCCAATACAGCCACGACCGCGTAATCAGAAGCATCAGTCATGATGTCAAAAGGAGCTATCCAAATTGGTGGTTGCAACACTGGCGCATAGGTGATTGCCGTTTTCAGGAAATCAAATGCCTTTTGGCATGATTCATCGAAAACAACAGCATTTCTTTGGCAAGAAGATTGCTCAGGGGATGAGCAACCTTCGAGAAATCGTTGATGAATCTTCGATAGAATCCCACATGACCAAGAAATGATCGGATTTGTTTAACAGATGTGGGAGGAGGAAGTTTAGCAATAGCATCAACCTTACCTTTATCCACTTTGATTCCTCGTTCAGAGATTACATGACCCAAGACGATGCCTTCTTGGGTCATGAAATGACTCTTTTCCCAGCTAAGGACCAATCGTGTTTTGATACATCGCTTAAGAATCATTTCCAGATTAGCCAAACAAGAGTCAAACGATTCTCTAAAATAGAGAAATCATCCATGAAGACTTCCATAAACTCTCCCACCATGTTAGAGAATATGGCTAACATACACCTTTGAAAAGTCACAGGTGCATTGCATAAATTGAAAGGCATCCTACGGAAAGCAAAGGTTTCGTAGGGATAGGTGAAAGTAGTTTTTTCCTGATCCTCGAGCTGGAAAGGAACTTGGTTGTATCTTGAGTAGCCATCAAGAAAACATAAGTACTTCTGCTCGGCTAGTCTTTTCAAGATTTGATCGATGAAAGGCAGGGGAAAATGATCCTTTTTTGTGGCTGTGTTCAGCTTCCTATAATCAATACAAACCCTCCAATAGGAAGCTGAATGAGTTGTGACAAATTCTCTACTCTCATTAGTCACAACGATAATCCCATCTTTCTTCGAAACAATCCACACGGGACTTACCCAGGGACTATTAGAGATTGGATAAATAATTCCTGCATCGAGCCACTTCATGATTTCATTTTGACCACTTCTCACATATTTGGATTTAATCTCCTCTGCATCTAGTGAGAAGGGATGGATCCATCTTCCAAGAATATTCTATGATTGCAGTAAGATGGCTCGATTTCCTTAAGGCCATGAATGGTCCAACGAATTGCCTCCTTATGTTCCTTCAGGACCCTAATCAATTTAATCTCTTGCTCCTTTGTTAGTTTAGTACTGATAATTACATGGAGAATCTTCTGAGGTCCTAAAAATTGATATTTCAAATTCTCAAGCAATGGTTTCAGTTCAAGTGGGGGCGGGGTGATGATTGATGCTGAAGACAAAATAAGAGGAAGAGGTTGTGAGTGAACAAAATCAATAACCTCTTCAAAAGATGGCAGGTCTGCCATAAAGGGTTGCAGGTCCAATTCATCATCAAAGGAGGAACTTTCAATTGAAGAAACTATCAAACAAGTTTCAATGTTTTCATTGTCCTCCCCAAGTTCCTCAATAAATCCACAATCCTCAAATTTATTAATCACCTTAAAAATATCCAATTTCATTCGTTGATCCCCAAAGGCGATTTCCATGCTGCCGCTTTCACAAATAATGTTGGTCTTAGCAGTAGCGAAGAACGGACGGCCGAGAATGATGGGCGTGTTCCTCAAATTTTCAGGTACATCCATGTCAAGGATAAGGAAATCTACAAGAAAATAGAAATCCTTGACCTTAACTATAACATCTTCAATAATGCCTTGCAGATTTGTAACCGAGAGGTCCGCTAACTGTAGTGCTACTAAAATTGGCCAAAGTTCACCTAATCCAAACTTCTCGTAAAGCGAAGTCGGAATTAGGTTGATGGATACACCTAGATCCAAAAGTGCTCTATCCAACGTGTAATCTCCGATGACACAAGAAATCAACGGAGTACCTGGATCTCTCTTTTTCTGAGGGAGGTGGTGCAGGATAACAGAACTAGCCTGCTCGGAGAGTACCACCTTCCTCAGAACAGATCCTCTCGACTTATGCTTTTGTGTACATAAATCCTTTAAAAATCTTGCATAAGCTGATATATGCTTGATAGCATCGAGGAGCGAGATATTGATCTCAACATTCTTAAAAAGATTCAGAAGCTCCTTATTGCTATCAACAGACTTCTTCTTTGATTTGATCAAGGCTTCAGGAAAAGGAACATGAGTCAGATCTTTGGAATCAGGTTCCTGAGCCTTGATTTCTTCTCTAGAATTCTCCTATCTCTCCTTAGGTTCTTCAAGATTTAGTAGATCAAAACAATGTGGTTGTGGATCCTGAGTCTGCTTACCACTCCTCAAGGTGACAGAATTTGCAGATGCATAAGAGTTTGGGTCTTGGGGAGGGTTAGGAAAGATTGGAGGGGCTTGATTAACCAGGAATTGTTTATTTGCTGAAGAAGAAGAAGAAGAAGAGGAGGGACCCGGCTCAACCACCTTAGCATGTGCATGTGGGTCCCTCTGATTTCCGTACCCATGGGCTTGGTTGCCCGGATTCAGAATATTTTGTTGGTTGGGTACGTGTTGGGATGGTAGAGATTTGGGTTGACAAGAGTTAGCAATGAGACTGGTCTGCAAGTTGTCCAGCGAGGTTTTCATTTGCTGCATGAGCTGGAGCATGGATCCTTGCATCTCTACCATTTGTCGATTCAAATCAGCCTACCCTACAGGTTGACGGGCATTCCAAGTTGGCTAATTGACCAGATTTGGAGGCAACTGAGTATATACATGACCCTGACCCATTGGTCATTGTGGAGCATAGTTGCCGGGTCGAAATTGGGTCTGTTGCCCCAAGTTTTTCCAAGAGAAGTTAGGGTGGTTTCTCCAACCTGGATTATAAGCATTAGAGTAGGGGTTGGATGTAACATTCTCTTGTACAACACAGACATCCTCATAGGGTGAGGATGGAGAGAAAGAAAGGGAAGGATCAGAAAAATTGGGATCAAAGGCCCCAGTTTGGAACCCTTAGGGTTCCGAAAAATGCTGACTCACAGGTTAAGCCGCATCGAGTTGATTCACGAACTCCCATCCAGAAGGAGCTTGTGAAGAATGGAATCCCAAATTTTGGGATTGAGTGGATTGAGAGTTGTTCATAGAATTTCCAGCCACCCACTCTTCCATTCTCTTAGCAACCAAGACCACCTTGTCAAGTTTGTTACAAATCAATTCCATATCAAATGAATGAGAGTCATGGACTTCATTGACATTTGATTTAGGCTGCTAGGACCGATTAAAAGTATCCATGGAGGTATGATTGATTGAATTCTCACTCATTTCCTTAAATAAATCGTGTGCACTATCTACATCTTTATTGAGGAAATTGCCTCCACAAGAAGAATCCACATGATTTCTAAGTTGCTCAGTCAACCCATGATAGAAGATCTGCATGAGTTGCCATTTCAGCACCTCATGGTGTGGACACCTCTGCAATAGGTCCTGTAATCGCTCCCAGGCCACATGAAACTGCTCCCCCAGCCGCTGGGTAAAGGTAGTGATTGCCTGTCTCAAGGCATTGGTACATTCAACTGGGAAGAATTTCTTCAGAAAGGCCGATTTTAACTCATTCCATGTTGCAATTGTTCTTCCTATTGTCCTGTACCAAAGTGCGGCCTTATCCCTAAGAGAGTAAGGGAAGAGCCTGATGATCATTTGCTCCTCGTTCACATTTCGTGCCTTGGTGGTCTGAACCAAAGTGGTCAAGTCTTCCAAGTGCCGAAACGGATCTTCAGAGCCAAGCCCAAGATAATGTTTGATCAGGCTTAACACCTGGGGCTTGATTTCTATGTCACCGGCTGGAATCTGGACACTGGGACGTTCCCCGTAATTTGAAGGATCATAAAAATCCTTCAAGGGCTGAGCGCCTTGCATTCTCTGGAACCATTCCTACATTCTCTACATTTATTCCAGCTACCTTTGGAATTCTTCCTATGGATCTCCAGGCAGAGGAGGCCATTTTTCGGCCATGGGATCAATTTGACGAAAATCCAATTTGCACCTCCTAGAATACTCTAGTGGTCCTTCCAATCGAGCATTCAATGACTGTCTTCCTAGCATAAACTAGGAGAAGGTCGGAAGAACTGGGGATTGGGACACTGTAGCACAACAAAATAAGGCTATCCTTAAGTGAGGTGCCTAAGGATCTACTGCCTACCAAAACCTGCCTTAAGATTGTAAATGATTTACTCTACTTACGTCTGCTCAATCCAACCAGTTAGAAGGAGGGACTGGGGAGAAGGCTCTTCCTTCGGCTTTCGCCTCTGGTTCCTAGTGTACCCCCCAGCCACGGTCGTTTGACACTACTCCCCTAGCTAGACATCAGATTAATCAGTACAAGTAGGTTAATCAAAGACAATCTCAGACTAGGCCCTGAAGAGCGAATCGGACCTTAAGGCCAATGTCTACTCAATTTTTTTAAGGCCTGGGATTGTGGTGCTTATGGAATGTGATGGGCCCTTAAAATGGGTTGTGCCCTTAATGATTGATTGAGAATTGTGTAAGTGTGTGCACAACCAGGGTTTTCAAAGAAGATTATTTGTGATGTGTGGATTTTAATGTTCAAATCTTGCTTAAGTAGCTTTTAGGGTTTAAAATTAGGTTGATTTCAATCAAGTTTCGAGGCAAACCAAGTTGTCAAGCACAGGTGAAGATTGCTTTCCTTTAAAACTAGAAAGAAAGTGGAGTGCCTGGAGTAGACCTAGATTGAAAACCCTAAGGAGGAGCTACTTGATGAGTTGATTTTAAGTAGAGTGGTGCAGTCCAAACAACTCAAACAACTGGCCACAAATGCACCACTATGTTAGGCACACAAAGATGGTTAACCTAGAATGATTTCTACTCTTTTATGTGTTCCTTTGTGTGTATTGGTTCCACAGATCATAACCTGGTTAAGTAGAAACAAATCAATTAGGTTAAGTGCCTTGAATGTGGGTGTACGTTGTGTGTTTATTGAAAATTGCCCCACAAGATTATCCTTTTGTTGTTTTTTATAAACGAGGGTGGAATGAATGTGAGTGAGAATCCAAATAGCCAAACTATTCCTAGGATTTATGTAAACACCTAGGTTAATTGGAATTTGGATTTAATGTGACAAATGAAATTTATGGAGGGGGGAAGAATGGGGAGCACTTACAGTTATCTTCAACTGCACTTTACTCCGGTTTAGCACTTGATGATTCCCTGATGAAGGTCTCTGCAAAATAATAGACATACGATAAAGCAAGTTAGAAGACAATAAAGTGCGTGAAATGCGAAAAGAAGATCGAAAATCGTTGCTTCCCCGACAATGGCACCAAAATGTTGAAGCTGCGAGTTACTACGCTAACATTTTTGGTTTTGAGAAACTTGTCGTCGTAGTTTGAAAGTGAAGAACTCATGTTCAACAAATAAAATTTGTACCAAAATAGAAATCCCAGGTCGAACTTAGGGAGGCTACATCGAACTATATTAGCAATTATATTTTTTTAGAGTTTTTGTTGAAAAGCAAAGTGACGTAATTACAATGAAGCAATATTAACACTCAGAATAAAAGAGAGAGAGAGAGAAACACATGCATTCAATATTTCAAGATGTTTATACAATAAAAACAGAGAAGAATTACACTCGAATGTGGGAAATCAACTACACTAGAAAGCAGGAAAATTCTACTCTAGAAAGTTGTAAAGAAGAATGGGAGAGAGAAGTTATCCTCCTCGACGATTGTTTGGAGGATGAGCCAGACGAGATGTTGCCTAGAAGAAGGAGGATGGAGTGGGAAGAAGGAGGTCGAGGCAGGAGGAATGAGAATGGGGTAGCATGTCATGGTCGTCGCGGGATCCGCTTCAGAAATAGGGTGAAAATTTGACTTTATCTCTCGAGGAGCATCCTGGGTGTGTGACAAGCTTCTCTTGAGCATTAGAGAGGGAGAGGAGAGAAGGAAGGGATTCCAATTTCGTATGGAGGGGGTCTCCTTTTATAGTTGCAAGGAGTGAGGTCAATTTGATCTTTACAATTGCAAAACATTAAATAAGGGGTCTTTAGTGACGGATAAAACCATCGCTAAAGCCCCAGTCGTGGGCAACGTGTGCTGCCCGCTCTTCTTCCACGCCACCCACGTCCTTCAATTCTCAGCCGTTCGATCATGAGATCGAACGGTTGAGATGCGCCCTCACCGTGCCTCTTCAAGTTGCAATGCCCGCATCTGATGCCGCATTACGCATGAGTGTGCGATAGCGCGTGGGTGCTATTGGGCGCTCGCAGCCGCACGATCGCGATTAGACGATCGCTATGCCTGCTCACCCGCTTGCCCGTGCCTGCCTCCTACGACTCGAACGTGCACCTACGCTTCACATAAGCGCTCTCACCCAACTACGCTATGCCCGTGGATGGGTGGGTGCTCAACTTAAGCGCGGGTGCATCCCAGCCATTGGATCTTGATCCAACGGTGGGGAAACTTTGATGCGAGGGCCTTCAGCAGATGCGTGCGGTTGGTTGGGTGGCCGAGATGGCACCACATGGTGCCATCTTGGCCATCCATCTTCTAGATGATGTAGATGGTGCCATGGTTGTCGGATTGAGTCAATTTTTGTGCTGTTAGGCTACGATCATCGATCTGAATCCATTTGTGCGGTCGG
Organism: Thalassia testudinum; assembly: GCA_037157565.1. NCBI lineage: Eukaryota > Viridiplantae > Streptophyta > Magnoliopsida > Alismatales > Hydrocharitaceae > Thalassia > Thalassia testudinum. Next base: position 201,681,160 of record JAZHRO010000031.1, read on the forward strand.
ATTTGCTGTCTGAAGTGCGGATTCACACCATCTTGGCCCTTTATCTTCTAGGATTCCCCATTCTCTATCTAATGCTATAGATGTCTGATCTAGGTGATCTTGGAGTTGTTGAACTCCAGTCGTCGCTCTGATCAAATCTGTATGGTGGGATCTTCAATCTGAGGCCCCGATAAAAATTTTCCCTGTCCCTGAACATAAAAGTAGGAAATTAACCTCCATTTTATTCAAACTAATCTAAATGCAAGATGATGCATGCTATGCAATATTTATAGTATGCAATGCAATTCTTTGCTTAAGAACATGCATAAATAGACATCTTATGTAGTGTAAACATGCTTACATCAGCAGATCATCTCCACCTTCCCACCTCCATTCCAGAGCCACGTCGAAGCTTTCCTCCACCCAATGTCCTCTTGCATCTCACCTTCGTCGTCCCTCTCCTCACCTCCTTCGTCTGAGCTTCTGCCAGGCACCGTCGTCTAGCCGAACAACCAATTCGGGAGATTTCTTCTCACCCCCCTCTCTTTTTATGCTTTTGATAGTTTATTGTAATTGGCATTGGAGTGTATATATCAGATTTGTTTTGTATCTCTTGTGATTCATTCTGCTTGTCTTCTTTCCAAAATACAAAAAAATAACAAAACCCTAAATACAAAAAACAAACAAATCGAAGCGTAGTTTTCAATTATAGTAAACAACACCTCCCTGTGTTTAATCCGGGACTCCCTTGGAGTTTCGGTATAAGTTTTATTTGACCATGAGTTTTGCAACTACGATGATGGGTTACTTATAACCCTGATTTCAAACTCGCGAAACACATGCGATCACATGCCCTCAAGCTCGAATGAGCTTGAGAAATTTAGGGACCTTTCTTCCTTGAAAGCTCAGCCAAATTAGATTAGACCTCATTCTCGAGCTCTATAAGAAGTCCACGATCCCATACCGTCCTCCTTAGTCTAGTTTGGCCACAAAAAGCATCTTCCTTCTCTCCCTCCGGCCGCCTCTGCCGCAACTCCGACAAGCTCCTTAAATCTCCTTCATTGCCATTTGTGATGTACGATAGGCAGAGTGAAATTCTTCCTCAACTTCCTTTGCTCCTCTCCAGCCACAGCAGGTGCTGCCTCGACCCCTTCTTCCTCACCGTTCTCATCATTGGAGGACTTCACCTTCCCCAACGTCGGCCAATCAGATTCGATGTGATCCACTCTCCTTTCATCATTAATTTAGGTTCCTTTCCTTCCTCTCCCTCTCTTGATCCTTCTCCTTCCCTTTATTTCTTGTTTCAACTAATAACCATCTCCCTTCCACACAGTCTTCCCTAAGTCTAGTGAGAGCTCTGGTGTGCTCACACCGGCAATCCACGCCACGAAACCTCACTCCATCTGGTCCATAAGCTCACCCACATTCAGGGGAGAAAAAGCCCTCAATAAATTGAGGGCTTCGCTCACCCAAATCATCGGTCGAAGAACCCACCAACTCATCGATCACCCTTACACCCTCCAGCCACCACACGCCACCGTTCACCTAATCGCCACCACTATTAGATTCACCTCACCACGACAGACCTTCCAAGCTATCTAACTAGGCCTCAAAGGCCGTATTCTTGTAATAGGTTGATGCGAAAAGTCACGTGATTTATAAAAGTAGGTTTTTAATGTCGTTGTAACATGCAAATTCGCATACGCTTTTAAATTTATATCCTAAATAGGGGAGTATCTAGGGTCGTCCAAGGAGGCCAAATGTTTGCAAAATTAGTTCTCTTGCTTAAAAAATAGATCTCAACTTTCTTTTTGGTATTTTAAATATGTAATTTTTTTGTTTTGAAAAGACAAGGGCAAAATGCGAATTGTGGCGGAAAGTACTAACACCTATAATTACTTAACTAAAACTTAAGAGATAGATATATCCTCTTCCTAAGCTCACTCTAGGCAAGTGGAGGCCTAGAGTAATTAGGAAGAAGAGGTGAAACAAGTGCTAGAATAAAAGAAACAATTACAATAGAAAGTAAAAAGATGGCAATTTGATTAACTAGAATTTGTGTTCTTTTCCAAGACAAGTAGAGGAATGCTTCTACTAGAAATTAAAAAATCTAAAAGTAATAAAAGAAACACAAATCCTCTTGCAAAATTTGGTGCAGAAGGGAGTCTTCTTGCTCAAAGCCTAGCTGCTCCTTTGCTTGAAAAGAGGGCCTCCTTCTTCTCCTTCCTTGAGATCTCCTCCAAGGTGGATGCTACCACCTTCAATGCTCTCCGCCAAGGGGTGGGCGTGCACCACCCTTGTTCCTCCTTGCTTGAACATCCTCCTAGTGGTGGACTGCTCCTCCTCCTTGGAGTGGCACAAGGGAGAAGAAATGGGGAGAAGAAGGCACCAAGGGGGCAGGTGATGTGCCCCCTTAATCTTCTTCTCTACTCCTTCTTCTTGGCCATAGGTATAGGTGGATGTAGGTGGAAGTACACTAATGGAGGATGCTCTGAAATGGTGACAGGTGGTGGGTTTATATAGAGGAGGAAGGGGGCTAAGGTGACTCTTGAAATGGAGGGCTAAGATGGGAAGATGGAGGTGGTTAGGGACCTATGGCTAAGGGCAATTGGCGCCAACCCAATGGACAACAAGGTGGTGGTTATGGGTGGTGGCACCCCTTGAAGTTGGCACAAAAATGGCTTCTAGAAGGGTGGCTTAAGTGGTGCCAAGTAGGGTTCTAGAAGGAGGGGTAGGTGGGTGGCTAGGATGGGTTGTAGGGTTAAGTGTATGTTGGATATGGGGGTGGATGTTGGTGCCAAAACGGGAGGTAGTTAGGGTTTGGTTTTGGTGCCAAAATTGGTGCCTTTTGGTGGTGATGATGGGGTGAAGAGGTGGCTAGGTGGTGGCGCCAACTTGGAGTAGGATAGCTAGCTTGGGTAGGGCTTAAGTTGGTGGCGCTAGCTAGGGTTGAGTTGAAGGAGGTGGATGGCCAAGGAGCTGGTTGCTAGCTAAGCTAAGCTACCTTAGCTAGCTATGGAATAGAGGAGGAGGTATTGGAGCTAGGATTTGAAGAAAGGAGCTGAGGAGGAGAAGTCTGGTGCTAGAACTGGAGCTGAGTGCTACTGAGGAGGCTGGCATGGAGCTACGCTAGCTGGCTTAGCTTGTTAGTTATTTGCTAGCTGCGAAGCCAAGCTAAAGTGAGCCGGCTTCGACCATAATGAGTTGAGGTGTGCTGGGTCTGGTGCTCCCAGGGAGGATCAAGCTGGTTGAGCCAGCTAAGGTAGCTTAGCTCAACTCAGTTGAGCTAAGCTGAGTCCCCGTGAGCTGGACTTGAGCTTCCTAAGCTAGAATAAAGCTATCTTCAGCTGGCTGGAGTTGAATGGAGCTAGATGTAGCTGAACCTGAGCTGGGGTAAACTCCAGTCAACTCAGCTGAGCTAGCTGGAGCTCCTTGTGGACTAGTGGGAGTTGAGATGAGCTAGACTCAACTAAGTTGAGCTGGATCTGAGCTGACCTGAGCTATGGTAAGCTAAGATGAGCTCTCCTGAGCAGCCATTCAGTTGAGATTAGCTGAATGGAGATGGGATGAGCTTACCCTAGTCCAAGTGAGCTAGGTCCCAACTGTGGTGAGCTGGATCAAGCTGAGTTCCAGTTAGTCTGAGCTCCTCCTTCACCATTTGCCTTCTTGAGTGCTAGGGTTTTAGGGATCTGTATATCTGTTCATCCCTAACACTCACAAAAACACATTAAAACAACAAAAGAAAATGCAATGCATGCCTAACCTAGTTAATGCCTAAATGTAGCCTAAAAACCCGTTTGCGGTGTAAAATCCTCAGAGCTAGGTTTGTTTTAATGCCTAAGAATGATGATAAACTGGCGTTTATCACACCACATGCTTATCTTTTGCTAGTCTCTTAGCAAAACTACAATTTTTTTGGAAAGCAGAATTTTTGGGATATCTAATTTTTTCTACTTTTGAGGAGAAAAAGATTAAGGGACCTTGGTTGATGTAAACACAGGAGGTACGAGATTTGTTAAAGATAAACATTGGGATTTGATTTGGATCCAACCATTAGACAAAATAGGATCAATATATCCTTCAGAAAATTCACAAATTAACCCGTTGTTAATTCAGATGACTTGAAATTTTTGTTTTTAGGATTTTTCTGGCTCATGAATCTGATTTGCAACTTGCAAAGCCCTTTAAAACCTTGTGTTCGTGCCTGTGAAAGGCCAACATTTATAAGGGCATGTTAATTTATTTATTATTGTTATTATTTTATTTTATTATTATTATTTTTTTCTCCCCATGCTTATTTTTAGCTTAGTCTTACAACAGATGTGTTGGGATCATCATTCCTGTTACCAATCCTCGAGGGGGCTCTGGCACCAGTACTTCGGGATAACACTGTCCATGACATCACTCAGGAGCTCACAACCCCAAAACGTAATGCGATGTAAAGGGGCGCTCCAAGCAAACTCAAGCTCTTGCTCCGACACTATAGGTAGAGCACCGTCCAAGACACTTGAGCTGCTAAAATGCACTTTAATGCTCCGTCTAAAGATATGAAATATAGATATGGAGCAGCGCTGAGGCAGTAACATGTTGACATCTCATCCTCAAAGGAGGCATTTTCCTCCTTCTCGGTGGTGTGAACTCAAACCAATGATCTGCTTCAGACTTTTACTAAGTCCAAATAAGGGAGTTTTCGATTTTCTTTTTTTTAGTTATTTTTATGTGTTGGCTTGTGTGTGAAAATGGACACAAGAAGTTCCCCAAGAAATGCAAGTTTTTGAATCAGAAACTAAGTCAAATACTTTCCATATTACAAAATAGGACCAAGTCACCTGAACTATCATGAGTTCAAGTGGAATTTTAGAGAAGAATATATGATCTAGTCTAAAAATAGATCCTGAAATTCTAATGATCAGATCTACATCCTCATCCTTAGTTTGTTAAAGATTAAATCCCATTGTACAAAAAGTGAATTTTTCGACCTTAATCCCGATTTCAAAATTTTTCCTCAAAAAGCTTTCAACATTTTTTTCTTTCTTTTTTGCGTATGCAAGTAGGAAAATAAAATAACTAAACAAAAATGCTTGTTTTTAGGTTTTTAAAATCCTAAATCGATCATCAAATTTTAAAAACACCCCCCCCCCCATGCTTAAGATATGTCAAGTCCTCATGCATTAGGAGGGAAAAGGGATCACCTTAGTGAAGAATGGTCGGGTTTAGGATGATCAAAACCTGGAAAAAGAAGAAGAAAAAGGAAAGCAGGAAAAAAATGATGGGTTACCTCCCATCCAGTGCAATCTTTTATGCCATTCAGTCGGGCGTGAATGTATGCATGGAAGATGGAAAATCATGTAAATAGTTGGACACTTGGATGCCTGCAAAAAAGGTGTCTTCTTCTAGATCCCTAGAAAATTGATTAGAAGCAAAATTGGGATCAAAGTTAGATGGAAAATGATAAGTGTAGCCCGAGTCTGGCCATGGTTTTAAATCAGGTTGGATGCCAAACTCGGGCGGGGTTGGTGGCAGGTCCATAAGAAAGGAGTTGGGGAAGGGATGGTGAGGTTTGGGTGAAGTTAGTGTGGAAAAATTAGGTGCGTGAATAGTGGGTGAGTTAGGTTGATCAGGGGGTGCATCAGGAATGGACTTGGGGTCAATACAAGTCTCCAGATCACAGATTTCACCGACCATTGATTCGAAATCAGAATCCTCAAAAAAATTATGGTCGGTAAGGGTATCTATCAACATTGTCCCCTCCACCATATTGGAAATTTCCATTTCTGAGTCCTCAAAACAGTTATCGTCATGGAATCTCCTGGAGGATTTGAAAATATCTAAAGTGATAGTTTGGCCGATGCAAGTGATATCCATTTTGCCTATGTGGCAATTGATATTTTCCTTTGCAGTGGCTAGAAAAGGGCGTCCAAGGATTATTAGGGAGTCCAGTAATGATTTAGGTACCTCAATGTCAAGAACCAGAAAGTCTACAGGGAAGACACAATTCTGGACCTTGACCAAAACATCCTCGACAATCCCACGAGGTTTTATTGTAGATCGGTCGGCTAATTGCAAGATAACCTCGATGGGTTTTAATTCACCGATCTGAAATTCTTCAAATAAAATTGTGGGAATAATATTAACTGAGGCACCAAGATCAAGGAGGGTGCAATTAAAAATAGTATCATCAATAATTACTGAGATTAAAGGCGCCCTCGGATCTTTCATCTTAGGAGGCAGCTTGCTCTATATGATAGAGCTTACTGTCTCCGAAAGATGCACCTATCCTAGATTTTTGACTTGCCTTTTAGGAGTACAGATCTCATTCAAAATTTGGCATAGGCAGGTATATATTTGATGGAATCTAGGAGGAATATTGATTTGAACTTGCCCAAATAGATCCATGAGTTCTTCTGTGGTGGGCTGAGATTTCTTTTTTTTGTTGGTGGTGGGGTGGAGAGATTTTGGGAAAGGGATAGGAATCCTGTCTTGAGATTTTTGTATTTCTTTTTCTTCCTGATGGGGAGGTGGGGAGTCAATTTGCACAGGTATTTCACCAGGTTTGTGTGAAGGCTCAGGATCTGTGGTGATTTTCCCACTCCTCAAAGTAACTGTAAGTGCAGTCGGATTATTATTTGGAGGAGGTGGGGGGGCCTGTGGTTGCGGAAACCTGGGAGGCTGCTGAGGTGGTGGATTAGTAGGAGGCTGATTTGGGTAGTGTGGATTTTTGCCAGGATATTGGTTCCTTTGGTGATTAGGGTTGGGCATGGGTTGGGACGGAAGATGTCTTGCAGGTCTTTGCGTGGGAGTAAGCCCAATCTGGTTGTTTAGATTTGTGATGGTGCAGGTTACTTCCGTCATTTTTGTTTGCATTTCTTGTAGGGTTTGCATCATCTGGGCATTGATGTCTTGTTGGGATAGCCCAGGATGGAAGGTTGGATTCGACCCATAACCATTAAAATGATCTGGTTGGGAAGGAACCTGATTATTCCAGGAGTAGTTCGGGTAATTTTTCCAATCGGAAGAATTTTTAAAGGGCTCCTGGATGGAAGAAATATTTTGAGTGGGGTTAAGATCTGGATAGTTGTAATTCCCAAGTGAATCATGGGCAACCTCAGAATATTGGTAATAATCAGCAGGAGTAGTGTTGAGATTGTGCTAATTTTCTCTTCGTGGAAAGTTAGGTTGGGTTAGATGTAGACTATGTGGAGCTTGGGTTGATGTGGCTAGTCTTTCCCCAATTTTCTTTTGATTAATATAAATCTGGTCAAGTTTTTGAGCAATCATTTGAAGATCATCTTGGGTGACAGGGATAGATTGAGTGCCTACTTCATGAACACCGAACTATGGGTTTTGAGTTCTGCAAAATGTGTTCATGGAAGCTTGATTAAATGAGTTTTCACTCATTTCTTCAAAAAGGTCATAGGCACTTTCAGCATCATTATTTAAGAAGTTGCCGCCACACGAGGCATCGACAAAATGTCGGATTTGATCTCCTAATCCATGATAGAAGATTTGAACGAGCTGCCATAAAGGAATCTCGTGGTGCGGGCAACTTCTTAAGAGATCTTGAAATCTTTCCCAAGAATCATGGAAAGTCTCACCAGATTTTTGGTGAAAGGTTGTAATAGATCTCCGCAAGGAATTGATATGACCTATGGGAAAGAATTTCTTGAGGAAGGCGCTCTTGAGCTGAGGCCATGTTGTGATGGGTCGGCCAATGGTCTTGAACCAATAAGCGGCCTTATCTTTAAGAGATAATGGAAATAGCCACATCAGCCATATGTCTTCTTACACATTTCGGGAACGGGTTGTTTGTGCAAGAAGAGTTAGCTCCTCAAGGTGGCTGAAAGGGTCTTCCCTAGGAAAACCATGAAAGTGTTTAATTAGGTTCAGGATTGCAGGCTTGATCTCGAAGTCCCCCTCTAGTATGACCACCCCTGGTCGTTCCTCATAATAAGACGGATCATAAAAATCTTTTAGAGGAATAACAGGCTACTGACGGGGTGGTGGGTTTGGCCTTTGATTGGCTAGGTTTTGAATGTTCCTAGTCAATGTTTGTTGATTGGAATTTAATTTATCAATCTGCTCAGCCATCAACTTTAAAAGATCAAGCAAGGGGTCTTGATGTTGTGCTTGGGGCAATTCAAGATTAGGGAGCTCCAAGTGTGGGAAGTTAAAGGTGGGTGGGTTTTGGATGGAAGGGTTAGAATTAGGGTTAGTAGTGGGGTTAGAGGTAAGGTTAGAGGTGGAAGTGGAAGGGTTAGTGGACCTATTTTGTTGATTTTCCATTTTTTTAGAAGGAGAAGACAGAAAAAGTGGTCTTTTTGTGCGGGGGGCGAAATCAAATGTCCTCCCAGGTGCGGATTTTGAGACCATCGCCCGTGCATAAAACGGAAGAACGAGAGGGTAGGAGAAGAGAAAGAGATGAGAGAAAGTGTGCAAATCAAACAACCAAAGCTAGAGCAAACTTAAGTGTGACTCCCTAAAAATAAACCTATGACATGGTCTACGTAGGAAATAAGTAATCAATAGTGAATACCAGTTCTGTCAACAAATCTAGCCAAGTTTCTTAAGGGGAGGTTTGGGCCCAAACATTTCCCAGGGAAAACCCAGGTGCTTGTACAAACCTGTGCCCGGTCGTTTGACATGGCCCCTCAGCCTGAACACCAGATATAGATGACAAAATTGGTGTTAACTAAAGAAAACTTAAGACCTATATAGCAAGCCTAAGTTGATGAAGCCTTAGGGGTCAAGTTGCTACGGATTTTTGTTAGGTCTAGGATACTATAGTGCACATAGAATGTGGAGGGTGTTTATTGGGTTGTTGCCCTGCTATTTCAAATTTCTTGTGTGTGTGCAAGAATTGGAGAGTGGCTCCAATGAAAAGCAAGTTGTCACATAATTATTGTATTTCTGTCTTTTAGAATTAGATTTAACTTAGAGTATTTTTAGGGTTTTCTTTTTAAGTTTTCAAACAAGCTTGAGATTCCACAAACAAGAGGAATTCAAGTTATATGGGTGAAGATATGTTTCCTTTTGTTGTTTGTTTCTAAAAATGAAAAAAAGAAACCCAAATCCAATTGGTCATAGGATAGAAATTTAACTACCAATGAGTTATTTTTAGGCTTTCTGTATTAAGTAGTGGTCCAAGAAATTTAAACAACACCAGTACTTTGAAGAGAATCAAGCAAGAATTCAAGAAAATATTTTTGTAAGATTTTATGAATTTGTTTGGTAATTGTTTTAAATTTTTATTTGTACTAGTGTCAAAGTCCAGAAATGATACTTGTGGGTATTATGGACTTTTCAATAATACCACCAACCTCAGAAAATTTTGATGATTTTATATGATGTGTAAAATTTCACAAGAAATCCACAAAGTTAAATTTATAAAAAAATGGATGAGTATAAAAATTCTAAAAATTCATGGACAGTAGCAAAATAGGAAGATTGGAGGGTGTGACCCCTCTGCAGTCCAAGAATTTTTAAAACTTAAATACAAAGCCAATTGATCTGAAATTTGGAACAGATGTTCCTAACTTTATTTGAAATCTCTGTATGAAATTTTATGATTTTTGGAGGCCTGTGGTGTTAGGAATTGATTTTTCAATTCCAGATAGAAATCTGGACCTGAAAAATAGAACACCAATATTTGAAATGAAGTGGTGTTAAATGGAGCAAATACGCAATTAATGAGTTTTAAAATACACCACTCCACTTAATTAAGTTGTTTAGGGTCCTAAAAGCCAAGTTTAGTGTATTTTGGTAGTTTTTTAGGCTAAATGTGATAAGAAATGGGGAACCAACCTGAAATCCACGGGAAGAAAAGGAACTTTAAGCTTCTGCTTCCAAATTCCTACTTTCCCACTGTAATTCCTGCACACACGAAAGAAAAGAAAGAGAAGGGGATGAGATCTACTTCAAGCAAAAGAAAATTGACTAATGCAAGCCATGCCTCCGCAGCAACGGTGCCAAAAAGTCATGTGATTTATAAAAGCGAGTTTTTAATGTCGTTGTAACACGTGAATTCGCAGATACTTTTAAATTTATATCCTAGATAGGGGAGTATCTAGGGTCGTCCAAGGAAGTCAAATGTTTGCAAAATTAATTCTCTTGCTTAGAAAATAGATTTCAACTTTCTTTTTGGTATTTTAAATATGTAGTTTTTTTGTTTTGAAAAGATAAGGACAAATGTGAATTGTGGCGGAAAGTACTAACACCTATAATTACTTAACTAAAACTTAAGAGATAGATATATCCTCTCCTAAGCTCACTCTAGGCAAGTGGAGGCCTAGTGTAATTAGAAAGAAGAGGTGAAACAAGTGCTAGAACAAAAACAACAATTGCAATAGAAAGTAAAAAGAACGTAATTTGATTAACTAGAATTTGTGTTCTTTTCCAAGACAAGTAGAGGAATGCTTCTACTAGAAATGAAAAAATATAAAAGCAATAAAAGAAACAAAAATCCTCTTGAAAAATTTGGTGAAGAAGGGAGTCTTCTTGCTCCAAGCCTAGCTGCTCGGCTTGAAAAGAGGGCCTCCTTCTTCTCCTTCCTTGAGATCTCCTCCAAGGTGGATGCTACCACCTTCAATGCTCTCCTCCAAGGGGTGGGCGTGCACCACCCTTGCTCCTCCTTGCCTGGCAGTCCTCCTAGTGGTGCAGTGCTCCTCCTCCTTGGCGTGGCATAAGGGTGAAGAAATGGGGAGAAGAAGGAACCAAGGGGGCGAGTGATGTGCCCCCTTAATCTTCTTCTCTATTCCTTCTTCTTGGCCATAGGTATAGGTGGATGTAGGTGGAAGTACACTAATGGAGGATGCTTTAAAATGGTGATAGGTGGTGGGTTTATATAGAGGAGGAAGGGGGCTAAGGTGACTCTTGAAATGGAGGGCTAAGATGGGAAGATGGACGTGGTTGGGGATCCTATGGCTAAGGGCAATTGGTGCCAACCCAAGGGACACCTAGGGGGTGGTTATGGGTGGTGGCACCCCTTGAAGTTGGCACGAAAATGGCTTCTAGAAGGGGGCTTAGGTGGTGCCAAGTAGGGTTCTAGAAGGAGGGGTAGGTGGATGGCTAGGATGGGTTGTAGGGTTAAGTGTATGGTGGATATGGGGGTGGATGTTGGCACCAAAATGGGAGGTAGTTAGTGTTAGGTTTTGGCACCAAAATTGGTGCCTTTTGGTGGTGATGATGGGGTGAAGATGTGGCTAGGTGGTGGCGCCAACTTGGAGTAGGATAGCTAGCTTAGGTAGGGCTTAAGTTGGTGGAGCTAGGTAGGGTTGAGTTGAAGGAGCTGGTTGCTAGCTAAGGTAAGCTAAGCTAAGCTAGCTTAGCTAGCTATGGAGTGGAGGAGGAGGTATTGGAGCTAGGGTTTGAAGAGAGGAGCTGAGGAGGAGAAGTCTGGAGCTAGAACTAGAGCTGGTAGCTGCTGAAGAGGCTAGCATGGAGCTACTCTAGCTGGCTTAGCTTGCTAGTTCTTTGCTAGCTGCTAAGCCAAGCTAAAGTGAGCTGGCTTCTACCATAATGAGCTGAGGTGAGTTGGGTCTGGTGCTCTCAGGGAGGATCAAGCTGGTTGAGTTAGCTAAGGTAGCTTAGCTCAACTGAGTTTAACTAATCTCAGTCCCCGGGAGCTGGACTTGAGCTTCTTGAGCTAGAATGAAGTTATCCTCAGTTGGCTGGAGTTGAGTGGAGTTGGATGTAGCTGGACCTGAGTTGGGGCGAACTCCAGTCAACTAAGCTGAGTTAGCTAGAGCTCCTTGTGGACTAGTGGGAGCTGAGATGAGCTAGACTCAACCAAGTTGAGCTAGATCTAAGCTGACCTGAGCTAGGGTGAGCTATGATGAGCTCTCCTGAGCAGCCATTTAGTTGAGATTAGTTGAATGGAGATGGGATGAGCTTACCCTAGGCCAAGTGAGCTAGGTCCCAGCTGTGGTGAGCTGGATCAAGCTGAGTTCCAGTTAGTCTGAGTTCCTCTTTCACCATTTGCCTTCTTGAATGCTAGGGTTTTAGGGATCTGTATATCTGTTCATCCCTAACACTCACAAAAACACATTAAAACAAAAAAAGAAAATGCAATGCATGCCTAACCAAGTTAATGCCTAAATGCAGCCCAAAAACCCGTTTGCGGAGTAAAATCCTAAGAGCTAGGTTTGTTTTAATGCATAAGAATGATGATAAACTGGCATTTATCACAGGTCTCTGTTGGCCACCATCATCTTCGCCGCCACCATCTGCCGTTCGTTGACCGCCATCAACGCCACTACTACCCCCATGCCCTTCAGATGAACACCACGAGGGTGTCTGGGCCTTCAATTTTCCAAGATAGCACCAACAACTTACTCAATTTCTCGAGCTTCATTTGCAGCTGCTCGTGAAGGAGAAGGGACTTCATAGTCCCACATTATCTGCAACAAAATCTCTTCACCACATAAAAGGAAATTGCACCAGTGGTTTATTGCCCATGACACGGGGTTCAAGTCCACTTTCACTGTAAACGCTCACTCCTCACTCACCTTACATGGTTGCTGAGTTTGGACCATATATTCGACCCGATAACTCAATTACTGTGCACCAATATACCCGATTGAGGAAAAGAAGAGAAAATCTGAGCGTAGGGGTAGGTTTTGCATCGAATCTCGTGCCTATGCTTGCCTAACTCATATCGTCTCTGAATCAAGCTTCTTCTCTGTGCTTGGCACCTTTGTGCCTTGGCTGTTCTTTGAACGGTAAAGTCATCTGACCTTATGGTCCGATGTCTGATTGAAGGTTTTGTGGGATTATTTGGTACTGTGGACTTATCAGACATGGCTATTTGAGAATTAAGTGGTTGAAACTATTGTTGAGATATTGAATGCTTTGATATGTGCTTAATTTAAGGGATTAAGTGGTGATCTAAATCACCATTTTTAGTGTTTCTCTCTTCTTTTTATCATAGCAATTTCTTGAGATACATTGGTTTATCATTGAATATCATTTTGAGTACATTATTATTCATTGCATATTTTTATTATTATGCTCATTATTTCTAATTGTGATTAGTGCATGAATTCCATATTTTCTCCTTACAAACGACCTTAGACAAATGTTGATTTCAAGGTTTATAAATTTTAGTGTTGAATTGCTTTCATTGATTGTGCTACAATGTGTATTTTCTTAAAACTCGACAAAAGTGATGCAACATCGACCACTGCCTGCCATTGCCCCCTCGTCGCCTCTCCAGCTTCACCCAATTGCCATCCATCCAACCTAAAAATTGCCTTTTTGTGGTATGATGCGTGCGTTTCACTCAACTCAGTAATTAAGTTAATTTTACTTAATTAAGAGTAGAAGAAATCACTTAGGTTAACTTGAAGTTGTGTCGATTGTGTAGTATAGGGTCGAATTAACCTAACATTTTAGAAATTTTTACTGGTTGAGTCCAGGTCGTTCACTGGGAGATTTTCTCCAAATTCACCAATTCTCTTTTATCTCTTTAAGTTTCGGAGGTATAACTAGTTTGATTTTCAAAACATGAATTTTGTCAAAATATTTAAACTATAAAGGATATACAAAATTCCATATGCAAAACATATTTACTCAAAATGTTGTACTTTATTAACAAGTAAACATGTTAGTTTTTTTCAATTCAATTTCATTCCAAGAAATTAAGGCAATTAAAAGTTATTCTATAAAAACATGCCTTTTTACATTTAAGAACAAAAAGATAATGATGCAAGAAAAATTCATTTATTTTCATTTATCTCTTCAACCTCTCATCTCCTTCTCTTTTATTTTCTTTTTTCTCTCGAGCTCTCTTTTCCTACCTTTCTTGTGTTGTTCCTGCCTTCTCTTCTTCCCTTAATTTTCTCCTTTGTTCCTTAGTCTCTTTTCCTTAACACTCCTTAGCGCCTGTGCTTTCTTCTTTAGCTTTCAGCTTCAACACTTAGCATCCTTCAGCGGCTTCTCTTTTCCTTAAACTTTCAGCTGAATTGGGTTTTTTTACTTTTTTAACCAAATGTTATTTTATTTGCGACGAGGCCCTTTCGAGGATACATAGCACCCTAAGACCAGGGTGGGACCAGACCCTACTTGGTCCTCGCCTAACCTCAGTTAGGTTCATTTTTGGTTCATTTGTTTATCAGTTCACAGTCTCGAGCCATTTCGACTCAACCCAGCCTCCCAGGCCACTCTTGCCCTCCTAGGGGAATATCTCATTCACACGCCCCTAAGGGTGCACACCTGCAGGCATAAGCCCGCACACACAGAACACATGCAATGCTCAGATCAGATCAGATGGAATCGGTAACCGGTGCACCGAGCACTGACGACTGCATAGCCGGAGAAACGAATTGCTTTTATCCCCAGGCACGCGCTCGTGAACAACCGAGGTGGGACTATCCTACCCCTTCCAGACCCGAATTCAAATGTTCATAACTTTCTACCCAGAGCTCCAAATTGAGTGATTTCAAGTTTGTTGGAAAGCTCTGAGGGTAATCTACACAATTTCAGGGTCAATTTAATGTTTTAATGATGTTTTCCTTTTCAATTTAAAAGATGAAATTAGAGGTTCCTATGGGGTTTTTACTAGCCTGGAAGTAAAATTAAGTCAGGAGAGTCCTCAGATGGACTTCTCTCTTTTATTTAAAGGTCTGTACATGTTTTATAAGTAATTCCACTTCTGTTAGAGTAGGTTTTAAGTTCTTAAGACCTTCAGAACCACCAGAGAAGCTTTTCACTTTTCTGAAAGCTTCAGAGTTTGATTTTTCAGACATCAATATGTGCAACAGACACTTAAAAGTGTTTCTAATCAATTTAGATTAATTCTAAGGGTTATAACAGATCAATCTGGGCAGGTTTTAAGTTTAAATTTCATCAAAATAGTACTCCTGTTGGTTTGGGTTCAAAAGTAACCCAAATTGATAGAAACTAGATTCTCAAATATTCATTAACCTGATCTCACTTTAATCGCATTTAGATCATCAAATAAGATTTCAGAAACAGTTTTCACTCCTCCAAATCTCAATTCAAGCTCAGAACTCCATTAACCGATTCGTGTTTGACCATGGAAGCTCAAAAATTGACTATCTGTTCAAAGCTTTCTCCCAAGAAATCAATGCCTTAAATAGAGTCTCTTCAACCTCAGAAACTCATTCAGATCTTCAAAAAGTTATTTTAACCTTGATTCTTAGGGTTTCAGGCTCGCCACCTGAACTTAAAAACATGTTTGTTCGACAGAGTTATTCAAAATTTGTTACAGTGTTTTGAGGGTTTAAATAGCTTCAGTGCATCACACTGAAGCTTCTGAGCTCCTTAAATGCTCTTCAGATCTTTCCTAACAGACTTCGCCAACTCGCCGGAGTTGGGGAAGATGAAATCAAATCTATAGCTCCAGTGGTTAAATCCTCAAACAAATTTCTTCAAAACAATCAGTGATCCTTATTAAACTATTCTAGAGCTACTTAGCAAGTTCTAGAGGCTGCAACTCTGGAATGGCTCGCCAAAGCTCCGGTGAGTTTAGAAAATATAAAATTGTATGTACATATTTTTAAAACTAAATATTTTTTATTCAAAAAGGATCTTGGGGTTACAAGGAACCTCAGTATCACTTTTAATTCTTCATTTGTCTCTTAAAGTGTAATATTTGACAGTGAAATTATTTTCTTAAAAGATTTGAGTGGTTAAAGCTCAGGACTTGTTTAACCACTCGATTGAGAGGTTAAATCAAGTCAATAGATGTTATTATTCATAAATATGTATTTAATTTATAGTTTGAATTGTTCTTGAGCCGCCATGGACAGCAAGCTCAGGAGCTAAATTAAATTTCGACGTTTAATTATAGATGATAATAATAGGTATTATAATGTCGATTAGGGTTCATAGGTGGTGATAGGTGATGAAAGAACCCAATGAAGGTGAAATTATCTCGATTACTGTCACCATAGACAGTGTCAGTAGTCGGTGAAGGTGGAATTTGAATTAGGCGTTTAGGTGATTTAATTAGTGATTAAATGATTTAGAAGTGATCATGGAAGATACAGGAAGGTGTACAATGAGTAAGAAGACAAAATTAAAGCCATGGCGAGCTCAAGGAACTCGCCGGAGTTGGAGGAGATGAAACTAAATTCTAACATTACTCTAATCTAACTAACTAAACTAACTAACTAAGCTAGCCTACTACTACTCCTAATCTACTGTTACTTGGACGAAGGGGTCAATAGGGTTCCGCCGAAGGTTCATAGTGGACTACGAAATCAGAGGGTAGAAGAAAGATCTTCGGCGGGCAGATTTGAGGTGGAGCGGAGGAATCCTAGGGTCGGCACCTTTGTCAGAGGTGCAGAAGACAACGGCGAATCTCCTCAGCTACTTAAGATGGATGAGGAAGTCGGAAAATGGAATGGGAAGTCGCCGGAGTTTTGGATGAATAGCCTATCGAAGTCAGCTATAGTGTTAGAAGAGGGAAGGGAGCCAACTTGAATAAAATCAGAGGTGTGAGGGGGTATTTATAGCAGTTTGCGACGAAGAGAGTGGTGGGGTCTGGCCGAAGAAGGAGCTCGAGGAGCTTAACCTCCGTCGTCATCTCCGACGACGGTGAGGTTATCTCCCACTAAAAAATAGGATTCTCGGTTAATCTAGACCGGTGGATCAAGTGGAGGTGGTGAGCGCAAGCTGCAAGAGCATGGACAAAGAGAAATGATGTCGGTAGGGCGGTGATCGCGTGGTGGGGTGACTCTCTGCCACCAGCCATTCATTCAGCTGGAGAAGAAGAAGAAGACGAAGAGGGACATAAAAGCAATAAAACTTAAGGACCTATGTGGGAAATAAGGACCCGACTGTAATGAATATAAGGACTAAAATGTAAACCTAGGTTTTGAAGGTTTATTTTAATTTAAATCTTTTTCAACTTTTTATATATGTTAGTAAATAAGGTAAATATTATGTTTACACGTTGAATTTACATTTTTGACCTTTTTAGGTTAATTTATTTGATTAAATAAAATCACTTAAGTTACTATATACTTAGGTATACATTATATTTAAGTTACTTATCTTATTAATTAAGGAAATGATTAATAGGATTTCAAGTCCAATTATTATCTAAATTATTAATAATGTTAATTGAATGATAAAATATCATTTTAAACTTATTTTAAGGTCCTTGACTAAATATCCCTTATTCTATAATTAACCCTTATATGTTCATAACCTTAGCTAATTAACTAGGAAGACTAGTTAATTAGGGGTCATTAGAGATCATGATGAGTGTCTCATCAGGGTACAAAGATCTTTCAAAAATTTGGTGTAAGCAGAAATATATTTAATTAAATTTAGGAGAGGGATATTAATCTCTACCTACCTAAATAATTCCATGAGCTCGGTATGTGTGGGCTTAGTTTTCTTTTGTTTGTTATTAGTGGAGTGTAAGTCTTGAGGGAAGGGAATGGGATTTTTTCCTTTTGAATCAATTTATTTTTCTTTTTCTTCCTGCATTAGGGTTGGAGGAGAGTCAATTTGCATTTTGATGGGTGTGTTTCATGTGTGGAATGAGAACACCCAGGATCTTGAGTTGTCTTCCCACTCCTCAATGTGAGTGCAATGGCAGCATGATTATTTCTAGGAGGAGGTTGGGGAGCCGATTCTAATTGAAACCTAGGGGGTGCTGAGGTGCTGGGTGGATAGGAGGCTATCTAGAATGATAGGGATTCCTGCCTTGATACTGGTTCCTTTGATTATTGGGATTTGGCATGGGTTGGGAGGGTAGATTGCCTGTACGTCTTTGTTCTGGAGTGACTCCAATTTGATTTTGAAGAGTAGTCACAATGCAGGTCACTTTAGATATCTAGTTTTGCATGCCTTGTAGGGTTTTCATAACTTGGGTGTTGATATCATTTTGAGAAGGTCTAAGTGGATATTGATTCTACCCATAAACCCCAGATTGAATCAGTCTTTGATAAGGAACCTGAGTAGGAGCTTTCCAAGAGAAATTTGGGTTATTCCCCCAATTTGAGTTGGAGGGATTTCTAGTGTACTCCTAGAGAGCGAAAATATTATCGATTGCTAGGGTATAGAAGTTAGGATTCATAAAATCAAATGTCCCAATCAACTCAAGTGTAGCCTCAAGAAAAATATTAGTCTCAGTTAGGAGAATGCCAATATTATGTAAGTTTCCTTTCATTACACTACTAGAAAAATGGCTTATGCCGTCAGTTATTTGCCATCGATTTGGATAACTGACTGAAAATGTATTTTCCCTGTTGGTTCTTAAAATAAGTGATGGCGAAGGTCTGTACTCAACTGAAGAAAAGGGGATGTGTGCGCGGTGGTCATAAATATTTACCATCAGTTATTCAAGCGAAGGTAAATATATTTCCTTTGTCGCTTCTTGTAATAGCCGACAGTAAAAGGACCCTTAAAAGTTGCACCTATAATTTTGGAGGGATTATCGTCGGTTAGTGAAAGAAGCGACGGTGAAAAGTAGGTTAAATTTACTGTCCAAAATTTGGGCGCGTTGGTGGAGTCAAAGTAAGCCTTTGTCGTCGGTTATCTTAATAAGAGACCGTGAAAAGACGGTTAAAATTTGTACTTAATTTTGCACAGGATTAGTCACCTATACCATTGGTTACTGTAAGAACCAATGGTGAAAGAGAGATTATATTTAGCAGCCAAACTTTTTGGCATGTACGAGGGTGAACTAAAATGATCCTTTGGCATCAGTTTATAATATAACCAACAACATATATCGGTTCATCTATCGCCCACAGTCGACCTCCCCATCACTATTCATCGTCTTCCCTAAAACGTAAAACACGTTGCCCCCTCCTCCTCATTAGGTAACCTCCCCGACACCCTCCCCTTGCTCCTCCTCTGACCCGCTACTCGTCGTCCTCCTCGCCATCGTCAGCAACCTCCTTCCTGTCCACAACACCCTCCTCCGACGATGATGACAAGTAATCCTCCTCCTCCTCCCCCTCCTTCCGTCCTCCTCTTCCACCCTAACCGCTCATGCTGACATCCTCGTCCACCCTAACCCCCTCCTGCTGGTCTCCTCCACTTTGCCCTCCTCCTGCCGCCCCCTCCTACCACCCCTCCTCCACAACACCCTCCTCCACCCTACCCCCCTCCTCCTCCTCTTCCTTCCTGACCCCTCCTACAGACCTCCTCCTCCACCCTACCCCCTCCTACCACTCCCTCCTGCCGCCCCTCCTCGACCCCTTCCTCCTCCTCCCCCAACTGCCATCCTCCTCCTCTACCTTGACCCCTCCTACCACCCTCCTCCTCCTTCCCGACTTCCTCTTGCCACCACCCTCCTCCTCCCCTCCTCCTCCTCCCCTACCCCCTCCTCTTCCTCCTCCAGCCCGATCCCCTCTAGTCGGCCTCCACCTCCACCCTGCCACCTTCTTATCGCCTCCTCCTGCCGCCCCTCCTCCTCCTTCCTGATGGGTCGGCCTGGATAGGTTGTTAATATGATGTTTTTATCGTTGAAATATGTATAGTGGTTAACCTAATTCAGACCTAACCATCTCTTTACAAAATTTTTAACCTGGCCTAATTGATTTTATCTTGTCACTTTTAGGCCCAGGGTCGAACTCAGGAAAGTGGGGTTAAAGTCGAGTTTCTACGTTTTCCTTAAAACGCGTCTCTTCCATTCGTTTATTGTGTTTTTGGTATTTTTCTTATTTAGGTTTTTTTCTGGTAATCCTTGTTCTTGAGGCACACCCTCAAAATTGTGTCCTTGGCTTTTAGCCAAAACAGAGTTCCAAAACACGCCTTGCTACTCGCAAGACGGGGTACCTGCAAATCAAAGATTATCTTTTCACTTTTATACCTTTTTTTATCTTTTTACTAAGAAGGAAGCTAACAGATAGAAAGTAAATATAGTAGCTATAGATATATATTTATATGTAGTATATATATAAAGGGGTGGGGGTGGAGGTGACGATGGAGTGTAGCACTATGTCGAGTCAGTTGACGTCTAGAGAGACGCAACCAACACGACTATGTGCCGCGTGGAGTGTGGATGGAGGATGGATGATGTATGGGACCACGCTTTTTTTGTACGCGTGTATCAGGGAATATCAGCAACTGGTGCAGATATCCCCGTGATACAGCGTATAGTAAATAACGTGAAAATATATGTACATATGTATGTATATGAGTAAATATATCTATATGTATATAAATGTATAAGTATATATGTATAGATATATATAGATATATATGTATTATATATATATATATATAGGTGTATATGTATATATATATATGTATGTATATATGTATATAGCTATGTATATATGTATATAAGTATATATATATAATACTATATAGATGTATATATATATATATGTATATAAGTATATATGTATCTAGATATATATATATATATATATGTGTGTATATATAAATATATAGATATACTATGTATATAAGTATATATATATATATATATAAGTATATGTATAAGTATATAGATATATATAAGTAGATATATATATATATATTATATATATATGTATGTATACATAACTATAGATATTACTATGTATATAAGTGTATATATATATATATATATGTATATATTATATATAGATGTATATAAGTATATATATGTTACTATATATAACTATACGTATAGTGTAAGTGTGTGTGTGGGTGTGTGTGTGTGTCGGTGAAGATGTGTGTGTGTTGGTGTAGTGTGTGTCTGTGAGTGAGTGAAAAAGAGAGAGAATACGTGAGAGAGAGAGAGTAGGAGAGAGAGAGAATACGTGAGAGAGAGAGAGCGGGAGAGAGAGATCAGCAAAGAGAGAGAGATAGAGAGCGCCAGAGAGAGAAAGAGCGGGCGGGAGAGATCGCGAGCGCGGACGATGGCAGCGAGTTAAGACGTCTGCTCGCGGCGGCGGACGTCTGACGCCGCGTCGTCTGAAGGCGGAGGCGGACGTCTGAAGACGGCGGGTGCGGGCGCGCCTTCGCGCAGGGTTCTGCAGGCCTGCGCGAAGTCGACGAGCGGGCGATGGCACGGAGGAGCGAGCGTGGAGGAGGTCTGCAGGTGGTCGCGGAGGGTCGCGGAGGGGGGCAGGGGTCGGCGTGAGGCCGTAGCCGGCCGCTGCAGTGCGCGCGGCGGCGGGCTACGAGTGAAACTGCGAGGCGGACAGAACGGAGACGGAGGCGGGGAATGCCCTGCAGACGCGCGCGGAGGCGGTGAGCGACTGCGGGGACGGTCGCGGAGGGGCGGGAGGACTTGCTGCTGCTGCTGCTGGGCTGCTGCTGCCGTGGCTTCAAGCTTCGAAGCTTGGAGCGGAGGCAATGGCGTTAAAGAGAAAAAACGAAGCGAGGGAATGCACCACGCCCACCGGCTCGTCGAAGAGCTAGGCGGTGGTGCTCCCACTGTGGTGGTGTGCACCACAGTGGGTTCTCCTGCTCGCCGGGTGCCTCCTCGACGGAGGGCCGACGTATGGGAGGGGAAAGCGGTGGAGAAGATGGCTGCGGGTTTTTTTCAGCAGCTGCAGCAGCTGCGTCGTGAGGATGAAGCTGCAGCTACTTATAGATGAGGGGAGAATGGTGTGTCGGCTGCAGCAGGGAGAGGGTGTGCGAGTTGCAGCTATAGGGAGCGGCATTGGCAGGGAGAAGTGACGGGAAGAAGTGCTGCGGGCTGCTGCATGCAGCTGCGGGAAGAGTGCAGCCGCGGGAAGGAGAGAAAAGAAGAAATCAAGAGGAAAAATAAAAAGAGGGTGATTTTGCAAGGAGGCACTTGAAGAAAAATGTAACTATGTAGGCGATTGTTTCACTCCTCTTCCTCTCTTGATTAAATGCATGCATGCAAGTGTTTTTAGAAATGCGATTACAGGATCCTATTATGCAATGTTAATGCTAGAAAATAGCACAAGAAGGCGTTATTACAGGCGTGTTTTGAGGTGCAAACATATACCCCCATGCCTATCTTTTGCTAGTCCCTAGCAAAATAGTATTTAGAAATGATCTTAAGCTGAAGATTTTCTTCTGAGGTGATACAGGTGTGTTTACTATGGAATATTGTGAGAACCAATTGTAAAGAAGACTACCAGTACTTTAAGTCTCACATGACATAGATCATCTCTCAACTAACCAGGACTCTTGATATTTAAACCTTAAGTACGATTTCCAGGACCCAGGAGGTTTTTGCCGTACTCGAGAGCTCAAGAAATTATGGTTTGTGCATAGTGAAGGATCAAGACTGACCAGATGAACATTAAGACTCAATCCCAGGGTTTCACGAATTTTTAAGTACAGGTTGGTCCCAGTTTCAGCTCATGTCTTCGAATTGACCCTTAAGATGATGACGGAAAACTCAACTCCCATTTTCTGATTTTTTTTTTTTTTTTGTGACTCACCGAAAAACAAAGTATATAGACATTTATGAGATATACTGACTCTTTTAAAACATCTCTTTTCTGATTGATTTTTTTTTTTTTTTTTTTTTTTGAAACACGTGTCAGTATATCTCTTACAACACATTTTGAAACACACATTTTTTTTTTTTTTGGTGGGAGAGTTTCTTTTTGGTGGAAAGAGTCGCTCCTAAACACAAGACTAAAGCCTGGGATAAAAAGTCTACCTGCGCACACAGGTAAGGACTCCACCTTCCCTAATGAACACTAGGGTTGGATCTTATGTTCACCTGGTCTTTCCTGATATGTGTAGTGTGAACCAAGTTTACTTAAGCTCTCAAGAAAAAGCAAACCAACGGA
This sequence comes from Thalassia testudinum, assembly GCA_037157565.1. Taxonomy (NCBI): domain Eukaryota; kingdom Viridiplantae; phylum Streptophyta; class Magnoliopsida; order Alismatales; family Hydrocharitaceae; genus Thalassia; species Thalassia testudinum. The sequence continues at coordinate 201,703,830 of JAZHRO010000031.1, forward strand.
TCCTGTACTGGTGTCTCAGGTACAAGAATACATCCTTAGTTAGGAGAGATCTTGATCTATTTTGTCAATGCTTTAAGTGAATTAAGCCGAGCCTGAGCGAATCAAGCTTTTGTGGCCTGGAAAGTCTTCAAAACAGAGGTTGAATATCCATAAACACTTATTGCCTTTTTGTTTCAGCTTCAAGATCATTATTAAACACCATTTATTATAATATATATATATATATATTTTTTTTTTTTTCTTTTTTTTTTTTTTTTTTTTTGCATATTTATAAATAGGTGGGAACTGTATAATACCATAACATACCCGGATCCTATGGATGCCTATCCACCCCCCCATGCCAAACAATGCTATGTCCTCATATGCATGCAGGGAAAGGCAGAGGAAGGATGGAAGATCGGGTAACAAGAGCTGAGGTTCAGGGTATAGATCAGGGTGGAAGGGTGGGTGGATGGTGGGTGGTGAAGAGAAAAGTGAAGTGATTGCGATAGAGGTGTGAAAAGTGATGGTGGATGGTGAGTGCTGTTGGGGTGCCTCCCAACAAGCGCTGAATTTAATGTCCCCAGCTGGACTCAGAATGAGGCAAAGAATTAGTTACCCTCCAGCAGGGCAACGGTTTCTCCAACGGGGGCAGGTTCATGAGTCAGATAGGGTTTCAAACGCTGCCCGTTGACCGTAAATTTACGCCCAGATTTGGGATCTTCGATTTCGACAGCCCCATTGGGGAATGGTCTTGAGACCAGAAAAGGACCAGTCCATTTGGACTTTAATTTCCCAGGAAAGAATTTGAGTCGGGCATTATAGAGCCAAACTTGTTGAGATGGCTCAAATTCCTTCCGCCGAACATGGCTGTCATGAAAAGCCTTAGTGCGCTGTTTAAAGGTTAGAGCAGAATCATAGGCTTCACGACGGAGCTCTTCCAGCTCTTGGAGTTGGAGTTTCCTTTCTCGTTCACACAAGTCTGGGTCGAGGTTACATTGGCGAACCGCCCAATAAGCACGGTGCTCCAACTCCACAGGCAAATGACAAGGCTTCCCGTAAACGATTCTATATGGAGACATACCAAGGGGAGCCTTGAAGGCGGTCCGATACGCCCAAAGTGCGTCAGTCAGCTTGTCGGACCAATCCTTACGGTCAGGCCGAACCATTTTCTGGAGAATCTGCTTGATTTGCCGGTTCGACACTTCCGCCTGGCCGTTCGTCTGAGGATGATACGGGGATGCGATACGATGGTGGACTCCGTACCTCCTCAGAAGTGCCCGAAAAGAAGCATGGGTAAAGTGGCTTCCTCCATCCGAGATAATGGCCCGAGGGATCCCAAAACGTGCAAAGATATGGTCTTTGACGAATCGGGTGGAGATAACATGGTCAGCACGGCGCGCGGGAATAGCCTCGATCCATTTTGAAACATAGTCGATGGCCACGAGGATGAATTCGAAGCCGTTGGATGGAGGAATGGGACCCATGAAGTCAATTCCCCAGATGTCGAAGATTTCCGCAGCTAGGATGTGTTGCAAGGGCATCATGTCACGACGTGCCATTGACCCTAATGACTGGCACCTAGTGCAATGTTTGGCATAAGTGTGCGCATCCTGGTGAAGGGAGGGCCAAAAGAAACCGCACTGCAACACCTTGGCTGCAGTTTTCCTCCCAGAGAAATGGCCTCCACAGGCCTGATCGTGGCAGAAGGATAGCACACTGGGGAACTCACTGTCAGGAATACAGCGACAGATGATTTGATCAGCACCTATCCGAAAAAGAAGTGGATTATCCCATAAATAATACTTTGCTTCTGCCATGAGACGCTCGCGCTGGTTTTTAGGCCAGCCACGTGGAAGAGATCCAGAAGCAAGGTAATTGGCAATGTCGGCATACCACGGTCCACTTGCCACATTTATTGCCAATAGGTGCTCATCAGGAAAAACTTCATTAATTGGCAGAGTAAGTCCAATATGGTCAGGGTCCAGTCTGGAAAGGTGATCAGCCACAACATTCTGGGCTCCGACCTTATCACGAATCTCAATGTCAAATTCCTGGAGCAGAAGGATCCAACAAATCAGTCTAGGCTTGGCATCCTTCTTGTGCATGAGATGGCGAATGGCCGCGTGATCAGTGAAAACAATAACGTGAGAGCCTAGAAGGTAAGAACGGAATTTCTCCAGCCCAAAGACGACTGCCAGTAGTTCCTTTTCAGTGGTAGTATAATTACGCTGGGCCTCGTCCAACGTCTTACTGGCGTAGTAAACCACGAAGGGGTGTCTATCGCGTCTTTGTCCCAGGATGGCTCCGACTGCAAGGTCTGAAGCGTCACACATAAGTTCAAAGTCGAGGGACCAATCAGGCGGCTGGAGAACAGGAGCCTTGGTGACAGCATTACGCAGCTGCGTGAATGCTTGCATACAGTCAGGGCCCATGTCGAAGGGCACGTCGGTTGATAGGAGATGAGTTAAGGGTCGAGAAATTTTGGAGAAGTCTTTGATGAATCTCCTATAGAAACCGACGTGTCCCAAGAAGGAGCGGATTTGTTTGACAGAACCAGGCACAGGTAAATCAGCAATGATATCGAGCTTAGCTCTATCAACCTCGATACCCCTATCGGAGATGATATGTCTAAGAACAATTCCCTCGTGCACCATAAAATGACTTTTTTCCCAGGAAAGTACGAGGTTTACATCAATACATCTCCTAAGGATGCGAGTCAGGTTGGCAAGACATTCGTCGAAAGATGGTCCAAAGACTGAAAAGTCATCCATGAAGACCTCGAGAAAGTCACCCACCATGTCATGAAATATCGCCAGCATGCATCTCTGGAAAGTTGCTGGCGCGTTACAAAGTCCGAACGGCATCCTTCTAAAGGTGAAGGTGCCGAAAGGGCAGGTAAAAGTGGTTTTCTCTTGGTCTCGGGGGTCTATTGCCACCTGGTTATATCCTGAGAATCCATCCAGGAAGCAGAAAAATTTATTTCCCGCTAACCGCTTTAGGATTTGGTCAATAAATGGTAGCGGGAAGTGATCTTTCTTGGTTGCAGCATTGAGTTTCCTATAATCTACACACACTCTCCAAGATGTAGGAGTGCGTGTAGGGATGGATTCGCCCCTGTCATTGACACGGATGGTGAGTCCTGCCTTTTTGGGCACAACGTGAATCGGACTCACCCAGGGGCTATCGCTGATCGGGTAGATTATACCCGCATCCAGCCACTTAATGATTTCATTCTTAACGACCTCCCGCATGTTAGGGTTGAGACGTCGTTGCATCTCGCGAGAAGGTCGAGCCTCCTCCTCCGTATATATACGATGAGTGCAGTAGGAGGGACTAATACCAGATAAGTCTGATAAAGACCATCCAATAGCTGCCTTGTGTTCTAGGAGGACCTTAGTTAGTTTGCACTCCTGCTCCATGGTTAATTTTGAACTGATGATTACAGGGAGCGTTTCATTTGGTCCCAGGAAAACATACTTGAGTGTATTAGGCAGCACTTTTAGCTCGGGAGTGAATGGGGAAGGATTTGGCATTTCTTGGGACAAGAGTGTCCCAGGGATAGGCATTTCTTGGGACGAGAGTGTCCCAGACGGGTAGGAGAACAAGTTAGGAGGAAGAAACTGGCCTTCAGATTGGCCAAGAAGAGGGGCTTCTTGGATAGATGGATCCAAAAATGAATAGCCCCAGTGAGAAGTATATGGGCTCAAGGTCCCAGTGTGGATTTGTAAATCCACCTGATTTGGCGGGGAAGAAAGGGCAATTCGGTCTTCATGAGTATGGACCGACAGTGAGTAGCCCGGATATGACTCAGACCACGAGGAATGGGAAGCAGAGAAAACCTCGTCAGAAGTCTGGCCAGGAGAAGGTACTGGACAAGGGAGGGATTGGGGAACGTCACAGTATGCGTTGGTCAGGCAGTTATCAGTGTTTATAGGTAATCCGCAGCAGTCCGAATAGGTCCCAATTAGTCCGATACACGCGCTGACGGCCATGTCCTCGTCAGACGTGTCATCCTCAATGCAATCGCAATCAAAGTTCTTGGCTGCCTTGAATATGTTAAGCTTGAGCTTCTCAGATCCAACGGCAATCTCAATACAGCCCGACTCGCAGTCGATGTGGGCGCGGGCTGTGGCCAAGAAAGGTCGACCGAGGATGATCGGACAATCAGAAAGTGAACTAGGAACTTCCATATCTAAAACAAGAAAGTCAACAGGAAAACAGAGACTGTTGACCCTAACCACCACGTCTTCCACCACACCCTTCAAGATTTTGACAGAACGATCTGCCAACTGTAACGTGACAGGGGTGGGTTTCAGATTTCCCAAGGAAAATTTTTTGAGCATGATGGTCGGTATGAGATTGATGGAAGATCCTAGATCAAGCAAGGCACGGTTAAAACTGCAGCCTTGGATGCTACAGGAAATCAGTGGTGTGCCCGGATCTTTCTGCTTCGGTGGTAAGTTTGACAGTATAGCACAACTCGCATGAGGCGAGAGAACCACCGGATTCTTAGTCTTCTTTGACTGTCGCCTGGGTGTTGTGTAGTCTTTGAAAAATCGAGTGACAGTAGGTATGTGGTCGATTGCCTCGAGCAGGGGTACCTTGATTTCTACATCCCTGAACAAATTACGTAGGTTGTCAAAGGCCTGCGTATTTTTCTTTTTGCCTTTTGGCTCCCTTAGTAGAGCCTCAGGGAATGGGACTGATTCTGGCACAAGTTTTGGTGCATCATCCTCTCGCGAATGCGGTATGCATCCCGAATGAGAGGGCGAAGAAGAAGATGGGCCAAGATCAGGTCGAGGCGGATCGATGGTCTGCTTACCGCTCCTCGTAGTGATAGCATTGGACGATGCGGGTCCAGTGGGATCATACGGTGGAGGAGGGTTTGCAATGGGGATATAAGAGTGTGGTGCTGCAGCAGGATTAGCCTGAAATCCCGGTGGAATGCTCGGAGCTTGCAGAACTTGATTAACCTGTCCCTGAGAAGGTCGTACCTATGGTTGAGAACCACGGGGCACGAAACTTCGCGGGTTTGGAACAGGTTGGGCGGGAAGAGCGCCCTGAGATCGAGTCGCCATGCGTAGTTGACTGATCTCGGCGTTCTGCTGCGCCAATTGGTGCTGAAGAGAGGTCATGTTCTCTTCATGGCGCTTTGACATTTCCATCATCATTCGCATCAATTTGTCAAGAGGGCTTGATGCGTGTTCAGTTTGTGGTACGCAAGGGCCTGATGGCGGATTTGCCATAGGATTAAACTGGACCCTTGGGATGACGGGTGCGGACGGTCGCATTGGTCCACCCGCGGGGTTTTGGCGCTGCGGGTTGTTGGACCATGCGAAGTTCGGATGATTACGCCACCCTGGGTTATAAGTGGCAGAGAACGGGTTGTTCCCCAGGGCGCAAGCATCTTCTATGCCAGAAGACGCGTCCGCATGTAGATATGCGTCTGAGCATACGGAGGCTTGGTCCTCCGTGTCGAAATACTGGCTCGCAGAAACCAGTTCCACATGACTTACCGAGTCGCTTGGCGCGACACTCGGTAAGGAAGGTCTAACGGGGTTTCTTGGGATAAGCCTGGTATTAGAAGAACTTGGATTGTGACGAAGTGGTGAAGAGGTGGTGTTTGCCATAGATCGGGCGGGGTTGGCCAGAAGCTCGTCCAGCTTCTTGTGCACGACGGAGACTTCATCCAGTTTTTGTGCAATAAGGCTTAGATCAGTGGATGAATGGGAGGGTCCCGTGTCAACTTCGTGGACATTTCGGGGCTGGCTGGTATGATTAAAGGCGACAATGAAAGCATTGTTCATCGAGTTTTCACTCATATTTTCAAACAGCTTGAATGCTCCATTCTCGTCTTTATTCATAAAGTTCCCTCCGCAGGAAGCGTCTGCAAGCTGCTTCAAAGTCTCATTTAGCCATAGTAGAAAATCTGGGCTATATGCCACTTAGGCAGACCGTGGTGTGGACACTTCCTGAGGAGGTCGTTATACCTCTCCCATGCCTCATGAAATTGTTCGCCGTTTTGTTGCGTAAATGAAGTGATAGCACGGCGAAGCGCATTGGTCCGCCCGATTGGGAAGAACTTCTTGAGAAACGCTGTTCGCATTTCTTCCCAAGAGTGGATGGTTCTCCTAAGGGTGCGTAACCATTGCGACGCTTTATCCCGTAATGAAAACGGGAACATCTTCATGAGGACTATAGATAACCCGACATTTCTTGGTTTAACGGTTTCAGCAAGTCGGGTTAGGTCTTCCAAGTGGAGAAATGGGTCTTCACTTGCAAGACCATGAAAGTGAAAATTGATTAGGCCAATTATGTTTGGTTTTAATTCAAAGTCGTGCCCGCCCATGGGGACCCGAATTTGTCCTATGGTCTCTGTAGCAGCGGGATTCTGATAAGAGCTAAGAGACCTAGGCTCCCCCCGTTCGGGAGGGTTCTGCATTTCCTCCAATGTTTCCCGAATGGCTTCGATTTGCTCATTATACATTTCCATTTGGGCTTGGAGGCGGGTTATGGGATCTAAGGCTCCACCACCTGGTGGGTTCTGAGGGCGGTTTCCTCCCTCGGGATTTGGGGGTAGGCGTGCAGCCATGTTTGTGGAGGAGGAGGACGATTCGACTTGTTTTCTAGATTTATCAGTCAATTCAAATAGTTCAGGGTTTTGTGACCTCCTCCCAAACATGCACTACCGCAGGAAGAATTGGGGAGATGAGAAGGGAAAAGGGATGAGAGAAATGACGCCGCAAAGGTACACTTGATTACAAATCAATACAGTCAAGTTCCTAACCTCTACAGTGTGCCCTTAGACCTAAAGATCTAAGTTACCTACTATCACGAACTACGGAACCGAATGAGAGCACCGCGGAACCACCGGGCCAGATTGAAAGGCCGTTTGCCCCAGTCTTAGACACCCGATAGCACGCGGGAACTCTTACCAGCACGTAGTCGCTACACACAGGTAGTTAGACCTCCAATCCTTAGTAAGGGTCAAGTTACTACCAGTTTTAATTAGAGGCTTAGGGTCAAGTGCTTTTGGAATGTGAAGGGCGTTGTTTACGGGTAATGCCCAAGTGATTGCTTTTAAGAGTGTGTAAGAACAAGCATGCAACGGGGAAATCTCCCCGAATTGAAGTTTTTATTGGTGAATGGTTTTTAGAGTTCAGCCTTAAGTAGTATGAATTTTAGGGTTTTGCTGAATTACCGATTCAACCAATCTCCGGGTTTTTGCAAAAATACAGGTTTTCCTTCTAAAACCCAAGAAACCCTTCTTCAATTATCAGTTAGTTAATGCATGCTTAAAATGCAATGGGCTACCCTAAATGGAGATTTCTAAGTGTGGATGCAGGAATCAATTTTATATCAATGTGACAGGGAGCCAAAGCACTTCAATTCAAGTGCTCCCAATCACTAGAAATGATTTCCACACACAAGGCTTCAACCAAAAGATAAAGAAAATAAAATTGTTGGGGTTGAAGTATTCAGGATCGAATCACAGGCAAGTTTGAAAAGTCATGGTGGGGTTGGAATCAACTCAATTCCAAGTCTCCCCACCAAAAATGTGATCCTGAATTAAAGATAAGTGAGGCAAAAGAGGGATACAAGCAATCTTTTTCTTTGCCTCAAAGAATACTTCCCACGGCGAAAAATCTAAGAATCAAGATTCTCGGATTTTCGCTATGCGAAGTAAGGCGGGAAATCCCAGGACAGTGGGAGTGAAGACAACCAATCAATCAAGTGAATTTTAATCCACTTGCCCTCAAGAAATCCCAAGAAGTTTTTCTAGTTTTTAGTTTTTAAAATTTTTTTTTTTTTTTTATTGTGGTGGCAAGTTAACCCTAATTTGATGAGAAAAGAAAACCTACTTGTTCGGCAACGTGTGCGAAGCTCCAATGCGATGTCGACGTCTTCACGCTCTCGTTCCCGCCTTGGATCTGCTCACGTCCTCGACTTCGTCAGCCTTCTTCTCCTTCCACCAGGTTCACCTGCACACCAAACAACAATACCCGTGAAGAGAGAAGAGACAAATTTAAAGGAATTGGATAGAAACTTACTCGAAAGCGCACCTCCCCGGCAACGGCGCCAGAAAAGTCATGATGGGTCGGCCTGGATAGGTTGTTAATATGATGTTTTTATCGTTGAAATATGTATAGTGGTTAACCTAATTCAGACCTAACCATCTCTTTACAAAATTTTTAACCTGGCCTAATTGATTTTATCTTGTCACTTTTAGGCCCAGGGTCGAACTCAGGGAAGTGGGGTTAAAGTCGAGTTTCTACGTTTTCCTTAAAACGCGTCTCTTCCATTCGTTTATTGTGTTTTTGGTATTTTTCTTATTTAGGTTTTTTTCTGGTAATCCTTGTTCTTGAGGCACACCTTCAAAATTGTGTCCTTGGCTTTTAGCCAAAACAGAGTTCCAGAACACGCCTTGCTACTCGCAAGACGGGGTACCTGCAAATGAAAGATTATCTTTTCACTTTTATACCTTTTTTTATCTTTTTACTATGAAGGAAGCTAACAGATAGAAAGTAAATATAGTAGCTATAGATATATATTTATATGTAGTATATATATAAAGGGGTGGGGGTGGAGGTGACGATGGAGTGTAGCACTATGTCGAGTCAGTTGACGTCTAGAGAGACGCAACGAACACGACTATGTGCCGCGTGGAGTGTGGATGGAGGATGGATGATGTATGGGACCACGCTTTTTTTGTACGCGTGTATCAGGGAATATCAGCAACTGGTGCAGATATCCCCGTGATACAGCGTATAGTAAATAACGTGAAAATATATGTACATATGTATGTATATGAGTAAATATATCTATATGTATATAAATGTATAAGTATATATGTATAGATATATATAGATATATATGTATTATATATATATATATATATATATAGGTGTATATGTATATATATATATGTATGTATATATGTATATAGCTATGTATATATGTATATAAGTATATATATATAATACTATATAGATGTATATATATATATATATGTATATAAGTATATATGTATCTAGATATATATATATATATATGTGTGTATATATAAATATATAGATATACTATGTATATAAGTATATATATATATATATATAAGTATATGTATAAGTATATAGATATATATAAGTAGATATATATATATATATTATATATATATGCATATATATTATATATATATGTATGTATACATAACTATAGATATTACTATGTATATAAGTGTATATATATATATATATATATGTATATATTATATATAGATGTATATAAGTATATATATGTTACTATAGATAACTATACGTATAGTGTAAGTGTGTGTGTGGGTGTGTGTGTGTGTCGGTGAAGATGTGTGTGTGTTGGTGTAGTGTGTGTCTGTGAGTGAGTGAAAAAGAGAGAGAATACGTGAGAGAGAGAGAGCAGGAGAGAGAGAGAATACGTGAGAGAGAGAGAGCGGGAGAGAGAGATCAGCAGAGAGAGAGAGATAGAGAGCGCCAGAGAGAGAAAGAGCGGGCGGGAGAGATCGCGAGCGCGGACGATGGCAGCGAGTTAAGACGTCTGCTCGCGGCGGCGGACGTCTGACGCCGCGTCGTCTGAAGGCGGAGGCGGACGTCTGAAGACGGCGGTGCGGGCGCGCCTTCGCGCAGGGTTCTGCAGGCCTGCGTGAAGTCGACGAGCGGGCGATGGCGTGGAGGAGCGAGCGTGGAGGAGGTCTGCAGGTGGTCGCGGAGGGTCGCGGAGGGGGGCAGGGGTCGGCGTGAGGCCGTAGCCGGCCGCTGCAGTGCGCGCGGCGGCGGGCTACAGGTGCAACTGCGAGGCGGACAGAACGGAGACGGAGGCGGGGAACGCCCTGCAGACGCGCGCGGAGGCGGTGAGCGACTGCGGGGACGGTCGCGGAGGGGCGGGAGGACTTGCTGCTGCTGCTGCTGGGCTGCTGCTGCCGTGGCTTCAAGCTTCGAAGCTTGGAGCGGCGGCAATGGCGTTTAAGAGAAAAAACGAAGCGAGGGAATGCACCACGCCCACCGGCTCGTCGAAGAGCTGGGCGGTGGTGCTCCCACTGTGGTGGTGTGCACCACAGTGGGTTCTCCTGCTCGCCGGGTGCCTCCTCGACGGAGGGCCGACGTATGGGAGGGGAAAGCGGTGGAGAAGATGGCTGCGGGTTTTTTTCAGCAGCTGCAGCAGCTGCGTCGCGAGGATGAAGCTGCAGCTACTTATAGAGGAGGGGAGAATGGTGTGTCGGCTGCAGCAGGGAGAGGGTGTGCGAGTTGCAGCTATAGGGAGCGGCGTTGGCAGGGAGAAGTGACGGGAAGAAGTGCTGCGGGCTGCTGCATGCAGCTGCGGGAAGAGTGCAGCCGCGGGAAGGAGAGAAAAGAAGAAATCAAGAGGAAAAATAAAAAGAGGGTGATTTTGCAAGGAGGCACTTGAAGAAAAATGTAACTATGTAGGCGATTGTTTCACTCCTCTTCCTCTCTTGATTAAATGCATGCATGCAAGTGTTTTTACAAATGCGATTACAGGATCCTATTATGCAATGTTAATGCTAGAAAATAGCACAAGAAGGCGTTATTACAGGCGTGTTTTGAGGTGCAAACACTTCCCAGCCCCCTCCTCCTCCTCCTCCCCCTGCTGCCATCCTCCACCTCCTCCTTGCCACCCTCCTGATCTTGCAGAGAATTTCCCTACCCTCCCTCCTCCTCCTCCTGCTACAGTGCCTTCCCCCATCCTCCTCTCCTTATTTCCACCCTCCTCTTCATCCCCTTCTAATCTTACTTTCCTTATATCAAATTAATATGTTAAGTTATTAATAACATAATGATTTATTATTTAATTTATTATGCATTATTGAATTTATAGATTGTTGGTGATGATCACGCTCGGTCACGCTCAGAGGCTGTAGTACATCAGAGCCATAATTTCATTTCTTTAAATTTATTTTTATGATATTTTAGGATTATATTAGATGTGGGGTGTGCCCACATAATGTCATTTGTGTGAATGTATGGTGGGGTGTCCCCACATAATGTCGTTTGCTTGAATGTATGGTGGGGTGTGCCCACTTTTATGCAATTTATGTTTTTATGTGATGCACTTTTACTATGGGGTGTGCCCACTTTTATTATGTCTATTATTTTGATATGCAAGTTTATGAAAAAACTTAAAATTTAAGGGGAAACTCCAGTTCTTTAATGTTAATTGTATTGGTTGGTTGGGCATTTAGGGTTAGGTTGTGCTTTGGTTAGGTTATGTGCACAACATCCGGTTTCCACTATGCCATGCACCCCTCACACCACCATCCTTATTTCGCGAAGGGGATCTCTTCCACCAATGTCGTCTCATGAGTTGTTGTTGAGGTGGATAGTGGGGTAGAAGGCATTGAGGCGGATGTCGTCGTCGTGTGGGGAGGTGAAGGGAAGGGGGGAAAGAAAGGGAGACGAATTGGAAACACCTTAACCCTTGAACCATGTTTGAACCTTCAAAGTCCATTTAAACTCCATCTGAACTTCTGGACCATTTTTTAAGCTTAATCAACACCTTAACCCTTTAAGCAAATGTTTGAAATCCATAAATCACCTCAGACCTGGGTGATGAAAGTGTTCATCCCAGATCTGATTCAAAGCATTAAATCTCCATTGTAACATGTCGTAAATAATCTGTGATATATCTAGAATTCAATCCAAGTTATATTAGGAATCTTTTGATCCTAAAAACCCTAATTGATCCCCTTTCCTTATGCTACAGACAATGTGAAGGACGAAAATCACATCAGGTATTAAATCAACTCAAAGCAAATCATAGAGCTAATGGAAACACCATCATGAGCCATAACTAGCTTAATTTGGTCGGATAAAGTTGATGAAAGCCCCTACATAACCATCAGAGGGTCATATAAGCATAATGATCTGTTTTAAGAAGAAGATAAGAAATCAGGGTTATTTCTGCAATTTTAACCGCATTTCACAAATACAGAATAATCACGGGGTATTTCAGGGATTTCTTAAAGGTTATATGGTCATTAATGTCTAATAAGTGGGTCCATGTAGAAAGAAATGGGTTTTCACACATTTCAAGAATTAATGGACATCTGAAACCCTAAAAAAGGACCCGCTTAATTAACTGGCGTTTTGGTTAGGAAAAAATTCATCTAAACCTTCTAAAAATCATATAAAATATTCTCTAAGGTTTGGTACTTTTGATTTAACCTTCTGAATTTAATTTGACCTAAAATAGAGTCACTGAAAAAAACTGCCATAATTTGGTTTTCTACGTAATTTACCTAGTCAAACTTAGTCAAAACCTAAACATGACTCCACCATTAAATTCTTTGGATCCAAATTAAGTTTGTACCAAAATTTGGCCCCAATCAGAGATTATCTTGACCAAGTTTGCATTTTGGTCCAGTCTAACTCTTTTCTCTTACACACATGGCCCTAACTTTTGAATTCTTTGCAAATAGCCCCCCAACTTTTTCATGTTCTTTGCAGATTGGTCCTTTCCCCCATTGGAGGTCAACTGACCTCCAAGTGAGCTTTGATTGGACCAAAGCCTACTCTAATGGCAATAAAATCCCACCAAATTTGATGGGATTGATGTTCACACTTATACAAACCTACTGGGACAGATCCTAACTCCTTAAACCCTTTGATTTGTGTGTGCGAATGCATGAAATCAATGGGTGCTTCTTGATTTCCTAAATAGCAAATCAGAGCTCTTTCCCAATCTAGAGCCCTCTTTAGAGCTCTACGTAAGCCCTGGAACCCCTACCTTATCTCCTTAGCGAGTTTTGGCCTGACAAAACCTCTTCTCCATCTCCGGCCACCTTTAAACTTAGCTCTGGAAACTCCCCTCTACTCTCCTTTTCCAGTTGTCCAACCATCAAATTGGATGACCGACTAGCTTCCCCTCTTCCTTACGAACCTCTCCAGCCAAAGAAAGGTCGTTCTTCTGCCTCACTTGTCATCGTCACCTCACTGTCTCCATCTCCTTCTCTGGCTCCAGTCAAGCCACTATCGGAGCTCTCTGGCTATTTTCATCACCCTTATGACCCTCTGCTGATTGCACAGCAATCATAGGCCCTAATTCGCCTGAATTAAGGTACAACCTAGCTTAACATGAGCATTCTGCATGCATACGCATTGTACTTTGCATCCTAGTTGATTTATATGTTTTACATGTAATAGCGTGCTATTTGAAAGGTATTAATAATTGCACGAAATTCAGAGCTGCAGATGACTGATCCAACCTTATGGATCTATTTAGAACGACGAAGGGAGTCCAACGCTTCCAAGATCGTATTAATCAGACTTCCATAGCACCCTAGGGAGTCCGCAGAAGAAGCAAGAGACAAGGGGAAAATTGAAGAATATCCGGACCTCAGATGACCAATCTAACCACATGGATGGATCCAGATTGATGTTCATAGTCCAACGGTGCAAAAATCAACTCAATCAAAGGCGTAGGTCATCAAATACAAGGAGAAGAAGTTGGACGGCCACGATGGCACCACATGGCACCATCGCAGCCACCCCTCACCTCACCCTAATCTTGGAAGGAAAGACATGGGCCGTTGGATCATCATCCAATGGCTGCAATGCATCCACGTCAACTGCCCCACTGCTCTTCATCGAATGAGGACAAGATCCCGACCATTAGATCTCCATCCAATGCTGAGAGCGGCCGTGTGGAGATTTAAAACTTGACACAAACGCGTCCACAGCACGTTGGTTAGTGACTTTGCGCCTAAGCAACCGGCACGGGTTCGAGGAGCACCCAGCATGAAATTAGGAAAGGCGTTGAGGGCAGACAAGAATGATCGTAGGATCTTCATCGAGTGGTGGAGGCACAGATGCGTGGTGGGCATCAGATGAGGATGCACGTGATGATGCACGCTTTAGGATTCGAGAGAGCATGGTTCACTCTCTTGTAACTCGTCCGATCGAGAGATCGGACGGCTGAGATGGCATAAGGAGTTGAGGCGTGTTTGAAGGCTGAGTGGTGGGCAGGAGAAGGCAGCAGTGCGTATGGGAGAATGGTGGTCATGTGATGAAGATGAGAGGGCACACATTGCACCACGTGTCAGCTCCAGATTAAATCTGTGAATGGAGAAGGATTGGGAAGACTTAATCAGGATAGTTGATCTCCCGATCAACGGATTTGATCAACCTAAGGCTATTGCACAAAATTAAGGGCTCCAATGCCATAAATATCCTTCACAAAAACTATAAAAAGAGGCCTGAGGGTCCCCTTTGAAGGCATTGAATGAGATTTCTTCTTCTTCCTCCTACAACTCCTGTACCTTCTTCTTCTTCCCCTCTTCTCTGCCTAGGTCTCTGCATCTTCACCCAAAGCATCTGTTGAGCCACCTTGGCGGATCATTGCTGCTATCCTCAACCTCTCCAGAAGGCCACCACGGACTACCTGTGGTGCCCTTTTTCTGCTACATAGATAGTTTATGTTCATGCCTAGAATATGTTTAGTTATATTTATGCAATTCATGTTCAAACTCTTTTCTTGATATATATATTGCGATTTGTTGTCTATAATATTTAGTAATTAGATTTAGAACAAGAGGAAGAAAATCAAAAGCACTTTCGGCCTCCCTGTGATTGACTAGGAGTCATGTTGAACGCATGGGTTGCTACGCTAACGTGTTTGGCTTTGAAAAACCTGTCGTCGTAGTATGAAAGTGAAGAACCCATGTTCAACAAATAAAATTTATACTGGAATGAAAATCCCGGGTCGAACTCATGGACGCTACGTCGATTTATATTTGTAATTATATTTTTTAGAATTTTTCTTCAAAAGTGAGGCGATGTAATTACAATGAAGTCATAATAATAATCAGACTAAATGAGAGAGAGAGAGAGAGAGAGAGAGAAAACATGCATTCAATAATTCAAAATGTTTATACAATAAAACCAAAGAAGAATTACACTAGAAAGAGGGAAATCAGCTACACTATAAAGCAAGAAAATTCTACACTAGATAGCTGTAAAGAAGAATGGGAGAGAGAAGTTATCCTCCTCGACGATCGCTTGGAGGACGAGCTGGACGAGACACTGCCTGGACGAAGGATGGAGTGGGAAGAAGGAGATCGAGGCACGAGGAACAAGAACGGAGCAACATGTCGTCGTCGTCGCGGGATCCGCTTCCGAAATGAGAGCAAAAATTTGACTTTATCTCGCATCCCAGGTGTGGGACAAGCTTCTCTTGAGCTTTGGAGAGGTAGAGAAGAGAGGGAAGGGACGAGAATTTCATGTGGAGGGGGTCTCCTTTTATAGTTGCAAGGAGTGAGGGCAATTTGGTCATTTTAATTTAAAAATCATTAAATCAGGGGTCTTTAGTGATGGATAAAACTGTCGCTAAAGCCCCATCATGGGCTTAGTAGGGCACCGCCCACCCACGCCCGGTTGACTCCTCATGCGTAACGTGCGCTCCACATCCAATTGATCTCAGCCGTCTGATCTAAGTCGCGCCTCTGCCTGCTTCTCAATGCGCACCCGCCTGTGTGCGATCCCACGTAAGGCGCGGCGTGCAATAGTGCATGGGTGCTATCGAGCGCCCGCAACCGCTAGATTGCGATCGTGCGGTCGATCGGGTGCGTGCCTTTGCTCCAATTACAGCGCGGCAAGGATCGAATGTGTGCCTGCACTTCGCATTAGAGCGCTTGACCAACACGTTGTGGGTGCGTTTGTGTCGAGGGCTTAACTTAAGCATAGGCGCATCGCAGCCGTTGGATCTTGATCCAACGGCGGGGAAGGGTTGATGTGGAGGCCTTTAGCTGATGTGTGCGGTCGATTGGGCATCCAAGATGGCACCACGTGGTACCATCTTGGCCGTCCATCTTCTAGATGATGTAGGTGGTGCCACGAGTGTCAGATTGACTTGATTTTTGCATCGCTAGGCTGCGATCGTTGATATAAATCCATCCTTGTGGTCGGATTTGTCATTTGAAGTGTGGATTCACATCATCTTGGCCCTTGATCTTCTAGGGTTCCCCAATTTTTATCTGATGCTATGGATGTCTGATTAAGGCGATCTTGGAGTCGTTGAACTCCAATCGTTGCCCTGATCA
This sequence comes from Thalassia testudinum, assembly GCA_037157565.1. NCBI lineage: Eukaryota > Viridiplantae > Streptophyta > Magnoliopsida > Alismatales > Hydrocharitaceae > Thalassia > Thalassia testudinum. The sequence goes on from JAZHRO010000031.1 coordinate 201,719,896, forward strand.
CATCTGTACAGTTGGATCTTCGATCCGAGGCTCCGATAAAAAGTTTGCCATGTCCATGAACATAAAAGGAGATAATTAACCTCCATTTTATTTAAACTAATCTAAATGCAAGATGATACATGTTATGCAATATTTATAGTATGCAATACAATCCTATGCTTAAGAACATGCATAAATAGACATCTTAAGTTGTGTAAACATGATTACATCATACCCCCATGCCTATCTTTTGCTAGTCCCTAGCAAAAACTATATGCTATTTATAAAAGAATCAAGTTAGATTATTTAGACATGAGTTATTTTCAATCACTAAGAAAATGTCTACTTAGGATCTGAACTTTCAAAGACACAACAGTGCCCGAGTATCTGCCAAAATGCAGACCACCTCAAGCCCTCGCCTTATTCAAAGAAAATTTTCTTTCTATCTTTTTCTTCTTTTCTAATTATTTTATTGGATTTTCGAGTTTTAGGGTTTAAGAGTGGCTTTCTACGGCCATTCAACTCACCCAAGATTTGATGAGAACCCTAAGTTCTAAGCATCTTATTGTGAATGTGATAGACTCATTGACCGGCAGTTAAAACAGACTTCGGATTTCTATGCCTGTAGGTGACCTAAACAAGAGAATTCTGCCTAAAGGTGTATCTTTACAACCGGTAGCTTTCTCCCTACTTTTATTTTTATGGGGTCAACACAAGGGTGAATCTAGTGTATATCTCCCCGATTTATTCTACTCCGCTTCTTCCTAAGTGTTTTAGGAATTTTCAGTGCATTTATTGAGCTGGGTTCTGGACAACCGGTTGATGAGTTGTTACCACCGACAACTTGCCAGCCACACTCGTGCGGCAAAGTGTGGCTTATTTTTTTTTCTTTTCTTTTCTCCTTTTCTTCTTGACTTTTTTTTTTTTAAGTAGGTGGCTTCCCTAGTCTAAGATTTACCTAAAGGCAGCAAAAAGAGAATGGTCCAGTGACTGGGCTTTGGATAACCTACCTATGGGCTGTTACCTACGATAACTTGCCAGCCATATCACCCTAGAAGGTTCATTAGCTACCCAATTTCAGTTAAAATCGCCGAACAACGAGTCAGTGCAAAGAAAGTGTGTGGATGCTTAAAGCTCAAAGTTCCCCCAAATCAGAGGGTAGTTTGATAAGTCATGTACTTATCACCCAAACTTATTTAGTTGAATTACAATAGAATTAAGGTTGGCGAGGACTCGAAAAATAAATCCACATTTTAATGGATAAATGGGCCAATTAAGTCCAAAGACCTGAAGGGTCTTTGTGTTAAGATCCTAATGTTATATTTCCTTAGATTGAAAAGTCCTAATGTCCAACTATTACTTCCTAATTCTTTTTCTTTAATGTAGAAATAAGAACAGAAAAATAATTTACATGAATTTCACAAAGCTGACCAAATGATTCAAAAATGAATCCATCCCCCATGCCTAGCTGACGCAATGTCCACATTGAGAAAAAGACATGAAAGAAAGGGTAGAGTATGAAAGATGTCACCTGAATATGAAGCTCGTATCAGCTTTGTGTCATATGTACAACTGCTGAGTTTAATGTCGTCAGCTAGGCGAAGTCCAGCCAAAGAAGTCACAGAATGGCTAAAGCAACCGTGTCTGAGATGGGTTCTGGAAGAATACAGTCAATAACAGGCTTCAGACATTGACTGTTGACTTTAAATGTGTTACCCATCTTTGGGTTAGAAATCTGAAGGGCTCAATTTAGAAAAGTCTGGTCAATTATGAATGGGCCATTCCATTTAGATCTAAGTTTGCTAGGAAAGAGCTTATGTTTAGAATAGAATAACTAGACCTTCTCGTTTAGCTTAAAGCTCTTAAAGGAAATCAGTTGATCTTGTAGAGATTTGGTTCAAGCCTTGTAGATCTTGGCATTCTCATATGCATCATTTCCAAGATCCTCCAACTCAGATAGTTGGAGTTTCCTGGTCTTCCCAGCTAAATTCATATCTAAATTGCATTGTTTGATAGCCCAGAATGCCCTGTGTTCAATCTCTACAGGTAGATGGCATGCCTTTCCATACACCAAATGGAATGGAGACATGCCAATGGGCATTTTATATGCCATGCGGTAGGCCTAAAGAGCATCCTCGAGCTTTTGAGTCCAGTCCTTGCAATCAAGCCTAACCATTTTTTGCAGAATGTTCTTGATCTCCCGATTGGAGATCTCGGCTTGTCCATTCGTCTAGGGATGGTAAGGTGTGGAAATTCGGTGATTAACCCCATATTTGGTTAACAAATTCTGGAATTTGGCATTAGTAAAATGAGTGCCACCATCACTGATGATGACCCTCGGAATCTCGAACCTACTGAAGATATTTTTCTTGACAAAATCGATGACCACCTTATGGTCATTGGTTCGGGTGGGAATTGCCTCAATCCATTAGGACACATAATCGACGGCAACAAGAATGTACTGATGTCCAAATGAAGGGAGAAAGGGTCCCATGAAATCGATGCCCCAAACATCGAAAATTTCGACAGGAAGAATTGGGTTTAGGGGCATCATATCTCTCTTAGTTATGCTCCCGAGTGCTTGACATCAAGAACATGACCTTGAGAAATCCTAGGCGTCCTTAAATAAAGATGGCCAATAAAATCCAGATTGCAAGATTTTTGCAGCCGTCTTTTTCTTGGAGAAATATCACCACACCCAGATGCATGGGAGAACTCGAGTATACTGTTGAATTCATTCTCCGGTATACATCGGCAAAAAATCTGATCAGAGCCGATGCGATATAGCTCAGGGTCCTCCCAAAAGTATTATTTGGACTCAGATTTGAGTTTATCCCGTTGTTGCTTGGTCCAATCCTGGGGGATTTGACCTATGGATAAATAGTTAACAATGTCAGCAAACCATGGGGTGTGGACACCTGAAACTATAAGAATAGCTTTGTCTGGAAAAGTGTCAGCAATCGGAATGTCCGGACAAGAAGAATCACCTAGGAGTCTCGAAAAATGATCCGCTACCACATTTTGTACCCTAATTTTATCCTTGATTTTAAGATTAAATTCTTGTAGCAGAAGAATCCAACGAATAAGCTGGGGTTTGGCATCCTTTTTGGCCAAGAGATGTCTCAAGGCCGAGTGATCGATATAGATGATAACATGAGACCCTAAGAGATAAGCACTGAATTTTTCCAAAGCAAACACTACAGCTAGTAACTCCTTTTCAGTAATAGTGTAATTCCTCTTGGCTTCATCCAGAGTTTTACTAGCGTAGTAGATGACAAAGGGCTTTCTATCAATTTTTTGACCCAAGATAGCCCCAACCGTGTAATCAGAAGCGCCAGTCATGATCTCAAAAGGGGTTGTCCAAATTGGTGGTTGCAAAATTGGAGCATAGGTGATTGCCATTTTCAGGAAATCAAAGGCCTTTCGGCATGATTCGTCGAAAACAAATGGCATTTCTTTGGAAAGAAGATTTCTTAGGGGACGAGCAACCTTCGAGAAATCCATGATGAATCTTCGATAGAATCCCACATGGCCAAGAAATGATCGGATTTGTTTAACAGATGTGGGAGGAGGAAGTTTAGCGATAGCATCAACCTTAGCTTTATCCACTTCAATTCCCCGTTCAGAGATTACATGACCCAAGATGATGCCTTCTTGGGTCATGAAATGACTCCTTTCCCAGCTAAGGACCAATCGTGTTTTGATACATTGCTTAAGAATCATTTCCAGATTAGCCAAATAAGAGTCAAACGATTCCTCGAAAATAGAGAAATCATCCATGAAGACTTCCATAAACTCTCCCACCATGTCAGAAAATATGGCTAGCATACACCTTTGAAAAGTCACAGGTGCATTGCACAACCCGAAAGGCATCCTACGGAAAGCAAAGGTTCCATAGGGATAGGTGAAAGTAGTTTTCTCCTGATCCTTGGGATGGATAGGAACTTGGTTGTATCCTGAGTAGCCATCAAGAAAATAGAAGTACTTCTACCCGGCTAATCTTTCCAAGATTTGATCGATGAAGGGCAGGGGAAAATGATCCTTTTTAGTGGCTGTGTTCAGCTTCCTATAATCAATACAAACCCTCCAAGAGGAAGCTGAATGATTTGTGATAGATTCTCCTCTCTCGTTAGTCACAACGGTAATCTAAGCTTTCTTCGGAACAATCTTCATGGGACTTACCCGAGGACTATCAGAGGTTGGATAAATAATTCCTGCATCGAGCCACTTGATGATTTCCTTTTTGACCACTTCTCACATATTTGGATTTAATCTCCTCTGCATCTAGCGAGAAGGGCAGGATCCATCTTCCAAGAATATTCTATGATTGCAGTAAGATGACTCGATCCCCCTGAGGTCATGAATGGTCCAACCAATTGCCTCGTTGTGTTCCTTCAGGACCTTGATCAATTTAATCTCTTGCTCCTTTATCAATTTAGCACTGGTAATCACAGGGAGCGTCTTCTGGGGTCTTAAAAATTGATATTGCAAATTCTCAGGTAATGGTTTTAGTTCAAGCTAGGGCAGGTTGATGGTTGATGGAAAGGTAGATGCTGAAGACTCAACAAGAGGAAGAGGTTGTGAGTGAATAAAATCAATAACCTCTTCAGAAGATGGCAGGTCAGCCTTAGAGGGTTGCAGGTCGAATTCGTCATCAAAGGGGGAACTTTCGATTGAAGAAACCATCAAACAAGTTTCCATGTTTTCATTATCCTCCTTAAGTTCCTCAATAAATCCATAATCCTCAAATTTATTGATCGCCTTAAAAATATCCAATTTCATTCGTTGATCCCCAAAGGTGATTTCCATGCTACCACTTTCACAATTAATGTTGGCCTTAGCGGTAGCCAGGAACAGACGCCCCAGAATGATGGGCGTGTTCCTCAGATTATCAGGTACATCCATGTCAAGGACAAGGAAATCTAGAGGAAAATAGAAATCCTTGACCTTAACTATAGCATCTTCAATAACGCCTCGCGGATTTGTGACCGAGCGGTCCACTAACTGTAACATTACTGAAGTTGGCTGAAGTTCACCTAATCCAAACTTCTCGTAACGAGAAGTCAGAATTAAGTTGATGGATGCACCCTGATCCAAAAGTGCTCTATCAAATGTGTAATCTCCGATGGCGCAAGAAATCAACGGAGCACCTGGATCTCTCTTTTTCTGAGGTAGCTAGTGCAGGATAACATAACTAGCCTGCTTGGAGAGTGCCACCATCCTCGGAATAGATTCTCTTGACTTACGCTTTTCTGTACATAAATCCTTCAAAAATCTTGCATAAGCTGGTATGTGTTTGATAGCATCAAGGAGTAGGATATTGATCTCAACATTCTTAAATAGATTCAGAAGCTCCTCATTGCTATCAACAGACTTCTTCTTCTTTTATTTGATCAAGGCTTCAGGAAAAGGAACATGAGTTAGGTCTTTAGAATCAGGCTCCTGAGCCTTGATTTCTCCTCCAGAATTCCCCTCTCTCTCCTCAGATTCTTCAGGATTCAGAAGATCAGAATAGTGTGGTTGTGGATCTTGAGTCTGCTTACCACTCCTCAAGGTGACAGAATTTGTAGATGCATAAGAATTTGGGTCTTGGGGAGGGTTAGGAAAGATTGGAGGGGCTTGATTTGCCAGGAATTATTGATTTGTAGAAGATGAAGAAGAAGAGGAAGAGGAACCCTGCTCAACCACCTGAGCATGTGCATGTGGGTCCCTCTGATTTACGTACCCATGGGCTTGGTTGCCCGAATTCATAATATTTCGCAGGTTGGGTATGGGATGGGATGGTAGAGATCTGCGTTGACAAGAGTTAGCAATGAGCTTGGACTGCAAGTTGTCTAGCAAGGTTTTCATTTGCTGCATGAGCTGGAGCATGGATCCTTGCATCTCTACCATTTGTCAGTTGAAATCAGCCTGCCCTGCGGGTTGACGGGCATTCCAAGATGGCTAATTGACCTGATTTGGAGGCAACTGAGTATATACATGACCCTAACCCATTGGTCCTTGCGGAGCATAGTTGCCAGGTCGAAATTGGGTCTATTGCCTTGGGTTTTTCCAAGAGAAGTTAGGGTGGTTTCTCCAACCCATACTATAGGCATTAGAGTAGGGATTGGATCTAACATTCCCTTGTACAGCACAGACATCCTCATAGGGTGAGGATGAAGAGAAAGAAAGGGAAGGATTAGAAAAACTAGGATCAAAGGCCCTAGTTTGGAACCCGTGGGGTTCCGAAAAATGCTGACTGATGAGAACCACATCATGAGCACTAACTAGCTCATTTTGACCTAAGAAAGAGAATAAAAGCTCCTACATAACCTGGAGAAGGGCTTAATTAAAGGAATAAGTGTTCTGAGAAGAAAACATGAAATAAAGGTTAAAACTACAATTTTACCACTGTAGTACATAAACAGGATTTCTCAGAGGCAAAACATAGGTCAAATGGTCTGAATAAGATAAAAAGTGGCTGGTTTAATCAGAAATGGGTTTATGTGCAAACCAGGAATTAAATGACATCTTGTAACCCTAAAACAGACCCGCTTAATTCAACAAGGTTCTGGTCAGGATAAAGATCAAGTAAACCCTCTAAAATTGATGGAAAAATATCCCTTAGGGTTTAGAACATTCAATCTGGCCTTTAGAACCTAGTTTGACCTAGATTGGGGTCCTAGCTCATCAATTGACCTAATTTGGGTTTTTATGCAAAAAGTCCAGTCAAACGTAATCAAACCTAAAATCCAACTTCACCATTGGATTCCTTAAGTTTAAATTAGGTTTGTACCAAAATTTGGACCTAAGGGGAGGTCTTCTTGACCTACTTTGTAAATTAGTACACCTAATTACATTTTGGCCCCTATCTTTTAAAAACCATTACGCATACCCCCCTATCTTCCTCTCCACTCATACAAAAAGGCCCCTTCACCATTATTGTGGAGGAATCCTTCTCCGACGAGGAATGGAGGGGGAATACTCCTTGATCCCTCAGAGATCTCCTCCAGATTTGGAAGGGAGATTCTGTGAGGAATCACCTTCCATCTGAGCTCAATCACAATCTTTGATTTCCATCCAATCTCTTGTGTGAACGCACGAGAGATTTGGAGCCCCAACTACCTTCCTTCTCCGAAGAGAAGTCGATGCCAGAAGGCTTTCCCTCCACGCACTAGAAGCTCGGCCAGCACTTATAAAAAGACCCCCGGTCCTCTGTGAATCTCTCTGACTTGTTTTGGTCGCAGAATACCCCAGATTTCATCTCCCCTCTCTCTGACCAAGTAGCCCGCAAGCTCCAGCGATTCTTCCTCCTCCCTCTCATCACTATGCTACCATACCAGCAGCAGGGTTCACTCTGCCTCGTCCTCCCACGTCGCGCCGCACCAGCGCACGCCTTCCTATCCTCCTCCTCGCCGCCGTTATCTCCCTCAGGGCAATCTTCTCCGACGATGGCACAAACGAGCCGTCCGTCTCCACTGCCCCCACTTCGCTCCCAATAATCTAGATAAGCTCCCCGTCTTCCACTCTTTCATTTTCCTCATTCTATTTCACACAACACTGCTCGACCGCCACTGTCCGCCCGCATCTTCCCCATCTTCGGCTACCCTCCAGTGAGACGCCTCCGTCACTCCGCAACCCCACACGTATCGCCACCCACCGTACAACCTCCGCCACACTCCACTGAACACCTTCCACCCATCGACAGGATGCCACACGCACTCCATGCTTCCCCTGACCTAATCCATAACTCTGGCCACAAAACGACCTAGAAACGCACGCCTAGCCCACCCCGCGACCTGCCACCGATTGCCTCACCTTCGCCGTGACACGGCGAAGGTCCTCGTGTGGTCTGATAGAGCTACAAGCTCCTTTTTGTGTCATGTAGGGCCGGAGCTCCAGCCACCATTAGCGACGGCTCGACGAGGTTGAAAGCTCGCTCCAGGCTGAAGTGCTCCAGGGTCCCAGGTGCAGCAGGTTTAGGGAGGTCTCGTGTGGTCAGCTGTTCCAGCACTTGGCACTGCGAGGCCTACAACTACTGCAATTGGAAGAAAGATCTCCTATGGGCGCGCAAGCAAAAGCTATGGAACATTAGTCCCACCTCGGTAAGCAGTGACCTGTTTGAGTACTTTAAATTGATTTTGTGATATTGTCTCTTCACCTCCAAATCACTGGGGTGAGGTCCCTCCTCACCTATGCATGCCTCGTCTGTGATTTCATCCTGCGGACCTGGTAACTCGACTCGACTATCCTCCTGAGCACTCCTCGCGCACCACACCCACGCCAGTGTGCCTGGACCAGGCACGTGACCTGACCCGATTACCCGGCTCTGGGAGAGCGTGCTGAAGAGTGATATACAGAGAGAGAGACGCAGGTGTTGGTAGAGGGCTAGGTTTTGCTCTCTTTGGTTTGTGCTGGGAAGGAGAAGGAGAAGTGAAGTTGACACTTAGTCACGAAGGAAAAAAAGAAGGAAAGACAATGCAGAAGGAAGAGGTGAAGCCAAAAAGGGAAAGGAAGTCAAAGAGCTAAGAAGAAGAAAGAAAGAAAGAGAAAGACAAGTAGAAATAGAAGAAGAAGAAAAGCTGAAGCTAGGGACTTAGCCACTGCAAGCGAAGAAGAAGAAGAAGGACACCCTGTAGCAGAGGTACAGCAGACCAAGAGAAAGAAGAAGAGAGAGATCAAGGGGCAGACAAAGTGGAGGAGCAAGAAAGCAAAGGAAGAAGAGGAAGAAAAAGAAGGTAACCTAAGAAGAGGCAAAGCCAGGACTTGGCCGCAAGAAGAGAATCAAGAAGAGAAGGAAAAGGAGGAGGAGCAGAAGTAGCTAAGAAAGAAAAAGAAAAGGAGAAACCATAGTTGTAGCAGAGCAAATCACAAACAGAAGAAAAGAATCTAAGAGATAACTTTAAGATGTCTGATGCAATATTAGACGTCCAATTCTTTTTGAGCAATTTCTTTCCATAACATTATCCTGTCACTTCTATTGAACTAGTCGTTTCTTTTTATTAAAAAGTTATGTTCTCATGTTTTGGAATACTCAGATTGCTCCCTGTGTTCGACCTCGGATACTTTGATTTTCGAGTTATAAATTTTTATTTGTTTTCGCGGAAAGTTCATCTATCTTACAACGAGATATCTGTTAAAACACGATCTAGCCACGTGAACATTTTGGCGCCATTGCAGGGGCGCAATGGGCACTTCCAAAGCTTTTGATCACAACTTCTGATCCAATACTAACTTAATTCCTCTCCTTTGTTGTGCTTGCCTCAGGGAAAGCAGAGAAAAGAAGAGCAGCTGCACAACGGCTACACCAAAGAACAGGTAACTTTCATTAGCCCTCTCTCTTAGCCCCCTCAAAGTCTGAAAAGGAACAAAGAAGAATCAACCTAGGGCTACCTGTTTCATACTTAGCAATTCATCGAAGTTGCCTGATTTTCATTTCAACACATCTTGAACTGCACATCTAACTAAGGTAACTAGGGCTAAAACTTTCTTGATTAAGCACTAGATACCAATTTTTGAGGCAACTAATTGGACCAACTAGAGCCAACCTAAGGATTGCAAAGCTAGGGTTTTTAGAGACACATCTTCTCTTAAACAAAGCAAAAAAGTTTTTCCAAAAAGAGGTGTGCCTACACCTTGTTTGAAAAGATCTATACAAGAGAAACCCTAAGTAAATTAGGCTTTTAAATCCATTTGAACCCTAAAAGAAAGGACTGAAAAGCTCTCAAAGGAACAAGAGGTGAAGTTGATCCTTTGGGTCAACCAACCTTAAAATTAGGTCACTTTTTCACTAAAAAGACCTAAAAGTTCAAGTGGAACCCTAAGCACCATGATCTTAAAGTAAAAAAGGTAGACTTAAGAGGTCACGGTCCCCATACTGGTCTACCTGGAATCTCAGTGACAAGAGAGGTCGGGTGGGGGAAACCCTGTAACTCGTGGGGACGCTCTACAGTGTAGGGGTATTTGCAAGATTCTCCCTCTCTGGCTACCCAAGTGCTTCTCAAGTGGACGACCTTTCTGACTAAGAGGTATCATCCGCTCCGAACCTCTATAGTCACCCAAAAATTTTTGGGTGTCTCGATTGGGTCCAGCACCTTCTAATCTCATCACATCCTTCGGTGCATGTTCGGTAGGAGGTCCTTAAGGCCATCCTTAAGACCTCCTTTAGAAATTCACTCTCGCCGAGGCCAAGCCTCGATGCCCTTGTTTGTGCAGCAACCTCACCACATAAATCTTTCATCCAATTCAGAACCAAGTTCTCCTTCTTCCATCATGGCACAACCCATTGAAGAAGAAAACAACCTTGAGCACCAGCTTCAACACCTGAATGATCTCTTCCAAAACTTTGTAAACCCACCACAGCAACCAATGATGCGAGATCACTATAATCCCACTGCGGTGGCGATCAAGCCTCGAGTCCGAATCCCGGTTGGAGGTCCTGATTCTGAACTTAAGCCCAATATGATTCATGTCATACCAAAGTTTCATGGGCTTAACTCCGAGGATCCATTCCAACACATTAAACAACTCAAGCATCTGGCCTAGACCTTCGGGTTAGATCCACAAAATCGGGATATCCTACTCATGAAAATGTTTTCTTTCTCCCTCATGGACAAGGCCACCCATCGGTATCAAACTTAGACCCGTCCAATCAACACATGGGAGGAACTTCAGTCTAAATTTTTGAAAAAGTTCTTTCCCGTTGGCCGGACGAATGCCTTGCGCCACCAAATCACCCATTTCACTCAACAAACGGGAGAACCTCTTCACGAAGCATGGGACCGATTCTTAGATCTCAAGCGAAAGTGCCCCCATTACGGAGTTCCTAAATGGGAACAAGTCCAGTCTTTTTACCAGAGACTCCATGAAGAAATTCGATTATTCGTCAATGCAACGTGCGGAGGAAACATCACAGGTCAACATGAGGACACGGTATGGGAGATTCTCGAAAACATATGCAAGAACTCCATTAATAATGACTCCATGGGCTTATTCGATAGGACGAATGCCTGCGCATCGATAAATCTGAGAGGGGCACATGAGACGTAGGACCTATCCACATCCATCAACTTGGAACTGATGGCCAGTCGGTTGGATAAGGTTTCTATCATAGAGAAGGTGGATGAGCTAACTCAGCATCTGCAGCGAGCCACCTCTACGCAGAACTCTTTTGCACAACCACCTCTGGCGAGGGAAACTATGCAAAACATCTACCACCAATCTTCTCAGGGGATGGACCCGTATCCACCCCCACCTGACTCTCAGACCGGAGTGACCTCAGATCCATTCTATTCCAGTTGGGGGAACTTTGAACCCTCATATTCTGACTTTCCTAAGGTTCCTCAGACTTGTGAGGACCTCAATGCCATCCAAAATGACCCATTCTCCAATACCTACAACCCTGGATGGCGAAATCATCCCAACTTTCAGTGGACGGGAAATTCTTAGACTCAAAGACCACCGTATCAGCCCCGTCCACAAGCCCCTCATCCATATCAACCGCCTCAGCCTCGGCCCAATCCCACCTATCAAACCGGGCCAAACCAAGATCAAATGACTCTTATCCTTCAAGCACTAGCTGACATTCAAAAGACGAATGTGGCAATGCAAAAATAGCACAAGGATGAGATCACAGAGGTTCGCAACCAACTGGCCCAGATGGCAAATCTCGCCAACCTAGCACCCTTCCTTCGCAACCTCTGCCAAACCCAAATAACTTGCCGACCCAGAGGCGCATTATGAACCCAAATTCAAGCCACACACATTTGATTTATCAGGCCCCTACTACTCCATCACCAGATGGGATGGAAGCTTCGACATCTTATGTGGGATTTCAGCACTAGCCACCCCTCTTACCAAACCCAAACCAAAACCAGGCCGGATTAAACTCTGTAATGACACGTAGTGGTAAAACAATCCAAGACCCACATTATCCGAACCACTCCAATCCTGGTAGTAGCCAAAACCCTAGGATAGTTATCCAGGATACTCCTATCCCAGATCAAGAACCTGGACCTATTCTAGAGGAACCAACTAGGATTCCATTTCCCGAGGCCTTGACCAAAGGAAAAAGGATAACCAAACCTGTGACTCCCGAGGAGGATCTGGTCAAGCTCTTTGAATAGGTCCAGATAAACAACCCCATGATGGATGCAATTCGCCATGTACCGGCTTACACAAGATTCCTGAAAGGCGTATGTACCCCTAAACGTAACCCGCGAACCAAGGGTGGGAATCCGATCGTACTGTCAGAGCAAGCCAGCTCTGTCATCTTGAGTAAACCCCTACCCAAGGCTAAAGACCCAGGAACTCCCCTGATTTCTTTTAAAATTGGTGAAATCCAATTTGACAGAGCCTTACTAGATCTAGGTGCCTCCATAAATCTAATACCTACATCCCTCCTTGACCACCTTGAAGAGTCCGAACTTAATCCGACTAACGTGATGTTGCAGTTAGCTGATTGATCCATCAAGTCACCTAATGGAATACTCGAGGATGTCATTGTTAGGGTACGGGATTTCTACTTCCCAGTGGACTTCATAGTTCTGGATATGGACTCACCTGAGAACCTAAGGGACACACCAATCATATTAGGGAGACCCTTTTTGGCCACTGCTAGGGACAAATAGAATTAAAATTTGGGAATAAAACTCTGAAGATTGACATCTTTAAGGCCCAATAAGGGAATAATTGCAGAGTTATAGAGCAAATATGTGATATCAGAGCCTTGGTTGATGAATCGCATACAGAGGACAACCTGATTATCCCTGATCAACCATTAGAAGATCAAAACCCGCAAACAGAGGAGTGCGAACATGATCTAGACACACCCATGACTCCGACCCTTGTTCTTAATACAAACCCCGAACCAACCGCTACTACTGATAATCCTGTCTTAGAACTCAAGCCCCTTCCTGAGCATCTGAAGTACGTCTTTTTAGGTTCCAATCAGACATTTCCTATGATTATCAACTCCCAACTCACACCTGATCAGGAATCCCATTTGATTACTATTCTCCAGCAACATCGTAGAGCCATTGGATGGACTCTCGATGACTTGACTGGCATAAGCCCTTCGTACTGCACACATCGAATCTACACAGAAGAGGGTGCATGACCTTCAAGAGAAATGCAGAGACGTTTAAACCCTAACCTGCAGGAGGTCATGAAAAAGGAGATTATCAAGTGGTTAGATGCAGGGATCATTTACTCGATCTCCGATAGTCGTTGGGTGAGTCCAATATAGGTGGTGCCTAAAAAGGCCGGACTCACCATCATCACAACTGAAACCAAAGAGGTCATTCCTACCTGATAGCTAACTTGTGGAGAGTCTGCATTGATTACGGAAGACTCAATTCCTCCACGAAGAAGGACCATTTCCCATTACCGTTTATTGATCAGATCCTTGAGAAACTAGCGGGAAATAGGTTCTTCTGCTTTCTTGATGGGTACTCCGGTTACAATTAGGTGGCAATCCATCTAGGAGACCAAGAAAAGACCATGTTCACCTACCCCTTCGGGACGTACGTGTTTTGAAGGATGCCTTTCGATCTCTGCAATGCACCCGCAACCTTTCAGCGGTGCATGCTTGCCATATTCTCAGATATGGTAGGTGATTATCTGGAAGTCTTCATGGATGACTTTTCAATTTTTGGAGCATCATTTGACGATTGCCTCCAACACTTGGTCCAAATACTCAGGCGATGCATCGATGTGAATTTGGTTCTTTCCTGGGAAGAGAACCATTTCACGGTGCCTGAGGGAATTGTCTTGGGACATCTAATCTCGGAGAAAGGCATCCAAGTCGATCGAGCTAAGGTTAACCTGATTTCTAAGCTCCCTATTCCTAGCTCAATTAAGGACATCTGATCTTTTTTATGGCACGTTGGTTTTTACTGTCGATTTATCCCTGATTTTTCAAAAATCACACACCCCCTGACTACTCTTCTCTCCACGGATGTACTTTTCAAAATTTCCAAGGAATGCACCCAAGCATTTGAGATCCTTCGTGATCGAGTCACCCAAGCCCCGATCCTACAGTCCCCTGATTGGTCTCAACCCTTTGAGATCATGTGCGATGCATCTGACTTCGCTGTAGGCATGATTTTGGGGCAGAAAATTGATGGGAAACCTGTAGTCATTTTCTACGCTAGCAAAACATTGGATGATGCTCAGCGTAACTACACGGTTACTGAGAAAGAGCTGCTAGCTGTAGTATTTTCCCTAGAAAAATTTAGATCATACCTTCTGGGTTCCCGTGTTATCATATACTTGGATCACACAGCTGTGAGGCATCTCCCTGCAAAGAAGGACGCGAAACCTTGATTAATCTGATGGATCTTGCTGTTGCAAGAATTTGATCTCAAGATTCGCGACAAAGCGGGAAAGCAAAATGTGGTAGCTGATCACTTGTCCCAGCTTCCTTCTGAAATAATTAACCATTCCGAACCGATCACAGAACACTTTCCTGATGAGCACCTCCTGACTATCAATACAGGGCTTCCATGGTTCGCAGATATAGTGAATTACTGGCAACACATCAGATCCCATCCGATTGGCTGAAGGCTAAGAAGGACAAATTGCATTCTGATGCCAAGTATTACCTGTGGGAAGACCCGTATCTATTCCGCATTGGTGCTGATCAGCTAATTCGATGGTGTGTCGCGGAAGTTGAAATCAACGACATACTCTCCTTTTGCCATGACCAGGCATGCGGTGGACATTTCCCTGGACACAAAATCGCATCAAAAGTCCTCCTAGCTTTTACTGGTCCACAATTTTCAAGGATGCATACAATCATTGTAAGTCATGTACCCGTTGCCAGACCTTTGGCAACATGAGCCATCGAGACATGATGCCTCTACTGCTGATTCTGGTATGCAAAATTTTTGACATCTGGGGGATTGATTTTATGGGACCCTTCCCTATCTCGGATGGCTTCGAATACATCTTACTCGCCGTTGACTACGTGCCCAAGTGGATAGAAGCCATTCCGACCCGAACCAATAATCATAAGGTTGTTATCAAATTCATTCATCAGAACATCTTCTCAAGGTTCAGGATTCCACGAGCAATAATTTTCGACTGAGGGACCCATTTTACAAACGCTCTGTTCAGGTCATTGATGACCAAATGCAGGGTGTCGCATCGAATCTCTACTCCCTACCACCCCCAAACTAATGGTCTAGCTAAGCTATCAAACTGAGAGATCAAGAAAATCCTTCATGTTACTGTTCGACCTGACAGAAAAGATTAGTCTTCTTGGCTTCCGGAAGCATTGTGGGCCTATAGGACCGCCCACAAGACCCAATAAGGTATGTCTCCCTTCAGACTGGTGTACGGGAAGGCATGTCACCTCCCCGTTAAATTGGAGCATAAAGCCTATTGGGCAGTACGGAACTGCAATTTAGATCTTTCTAAGGTTGGAACCCACAGAAAGCTTCAAATAAGCAAGATCGATGAATTACGCCACGATGTGTATGAGAACTAGTGAATTTACAAATAATGGGTTAAAGCTTTTCATGACAAACACATTTCCAGAAAGATCTTTCATCCTGGTCAAAAGGTTTTACTCTTTGATGCCTGACTCAAATTATTCCTAGGAAAGCTACAATCTAAGAGGGTTGAACCCTACCTAGTCCGACAAATCTTTGGAAATGGGGCCATTGAAATCAGCCCACTTAGCCATGATTCTGAACCCTTTGTTATGAATAGTCAGAGATTCAAACCGTTCATTGACATGACCAATACAAATTTGGCTGAGTCATCCTTTACCCTCCATTCTCCTTGAGCTCATTGCGCTTAGCCGATGGCGTAAAACTCAGCGCCTAACGGGAGGCAACCCGTCATTCTTTGAAAAACCCGAAACCTTTTCTGACATTTCTACACGGAATACATATTGTAGTTTAGGGTTCATCCATTAAAATAGCCGACTCCACCTCAGGTACCCTTACCCGAGATTAGAAATCGTTCGCAACAGTCACTTCGACCTGTTCGCCCACCCAACACCTGCCCTAAGCTGAAATCGAACCCACCTAATTTACAATGGGGACATTGCAAATCTTAGGCATGGGGGGGTATGAAAGTGCAAAATGTCAGGAAAATTCATATCAAGAAAAGGTTCAACTCAAAAAAAAAATCAAAAAAAAAAATCTTGGAAAAGAAAAAAAAGAAATAAGGAGGGGGGAGAGACAATTTTTTGGGCCATACAAAATGAGAGGAGGAAAAGAGAAAAATGCAAAAAAATGAACATAAAATGAAAAAAAAAAGAGAAGGTCATTAGTAAGAGATTAAGGGATTAACTGAAGTTCTAGACCATATCAAGAAAAGAGAAAAAGAAAAAGAAAAGTGCTAAGGAGACATAAAAAGAGATTAGCAGGAACGCTGATCTTAGGCCTCTTGTGCTAGATTCTTTAGCTTAAAAATTCACGTATCCACTAAGATTTGGATAATCCTCAAGAGGTTGGGGAAAATGCGAAGCTTAAGTATTAGGTCTAAGGCTTAGAAGTATTCGACCTCGTTAACTGACCTTTGGTTTGCAGGATTCGGTAACCTAAGCACCCCAATTCACACACAGTCTGGTTCAGTGCGCATAAATATCAAAACCACACAAAAAGCGTTTCAATGTTCGGAAAAAGTCACCTAGATTAGGAGCAGCCGATCAACACAACTTGATTTGGACGAGTTCTCGGTGCGGAGAGGAGGAAAATTCCCCTCGAAGATGCGTAACAACATATCATCTCCTCGGTGCTTGTCTCTTAGGATATTTAAATATCCTACCAGAGGCATGTAAGCACTTTGCTAGTTCAGATATCATGGGTGGCATTATCACGAAATGTCGATCGCTAGGGTCTAAATTCGGCCACAGAACACCATGGGTGGGATTATCTCGAAATCTCGAAAGCCAGGGTTCTGGGGGTTGCCATGGGCGGTGCTATCTCGAAGCATCGATAGCCAGGGAACCTTGAGGATTGATGATGGGGATGAGGAATACGACACAAACCGTGTTGAGAAGCCAATCCAAAGCTAGAAATAAAAAGAAAAGAGAGAGAAAACTCTCCAAACAAATAAATCTTATGTCTCTCTCTTACAAAAAATGCACTGCAAACTGAACCTAGGCTAAAAATGTCTCAAGCACGGGTGCTTTAACTGCGGTGTCCAACAAACCCTAGGATAGTTTCCGTGGGCCTTAAAAACCTTTGCGGAAGACTAAGGCTAAAGCGGGTCAGGTCCAGATTTTGGTTGGTACTTGAGTACCTCTAGGCCTATTGTCGGCATTCTGACCTAATCACAAAAGAAAAAGAAAAGCACTTACCAAAACTAATGACAGACATTCAGGGTCTTGAACAGAAGTTAAAACCTTAATTTTGCTAAGGGACTAGCAAAAGCTAGGCATGGGGGTATGATGAGAACCTCATTATGAGCCCTAACTAGCTCATTTTGACCTAAGAAAGGGAATAAAAGCTCCTACATAACCTAGAGAAGGGCTTAATTGAAGGTATAAGTGTTCTGAGAAGAAAACATGACATAAAGGTTAAACCTGCAATTTTACCATTGTAGTACATAAATAGGATTTCTCAGAGGAAAAACATAGATCAAATGATCTGAAAAAGATAAATGGTGGGTTGGTTCAACCAGAAATGGGTTTATGTGCAAACTAGGAATTAAATGACATCTTGTAACCCTAAAACAAACCCGCTTAATTCAACAAGGTTATGGTCAGGATAAAAATCAATTAAATCCTCTAAAATTCATGGAAAAATATCCCCTAAGGTTTAGAACATTCAATTTGGCCTTTAGAACCTAGTTTGACCTCGATTGGGGTCCAAGCTCATCAATTTACCTAATTTGGGTTTTTGTGCAAAAAGTCCAGTCAAACTTGGTCAATCCTAAAATCAAACTTCACCATTAGATTCCTTAGGTCCAAATTAGGTTTATACCAAAATTTGGACCTAAGGGGAGGTCTTCTTTACCTACTTTGCAAATTAGTACACCCAATTACATTTTGGCCCCTATCTTTTGAAAACCATTGCACATATCCGCCTATCTTCCTTGCCACTCTTACAAAAAGGTCCCTCCGCCATTAATGGCGAGGAATCCTTCTCCGACGAGGAATGGAGGGGGAATACTCCTTGATCCCTTAGAGATCTACTCCCAGATTTGGAAGGGAGATTCTCTGAGCTCAATCACAATCTTTGATTTCCATCCAATCTCTCGTGCGAACGCACGAGACATTTGGAGCCCCAACTACTTTCCTTCTTTGGTGAGAAATCAATAGTAGATGGATTGCCCTCCACGCACCAAAAGCTTAGCCAGCACTTATAAAAGGACCCCCGGTCCTCTACGAATCTCTCGGACTTGTTTTGGCTGCAGAATACCCCAGATTTCATCTCCCCTCTCTCCGGCCAAGTAGCCCGCAAGCTCCGACGATTCTTCCTCCTCTCTCTCATCACTCTGCTGCCATACCAGCAGTAGGGTTCACTCTACCTCATCCTCCCACGTCGCGTCACACCAGCGCACGCCTTCCTATCCTCCTCCTCATTGCCGTTATCTCCCTCAGGGCCATCTTCTCCGATGACGGCACAAACGAGTCGTCCGTCTCCTCTGCCCCCCTTCGCTCCCAATAATCCAGATAAGCTCCCCATCTTCCACTCTTTCATTTTCCTCATTCTATTTCACACAACACCCCTCGACTGCCACTGTCTACCTACATCTTCCCCTTCTCCGGCCACCCTCCGGCGAGACACCTCCGTCACTCCACAACCCCACACGTCTCACCATCCACCACACAACCTTCACCACACTCCACTGAACACCTTCCACCCATCCACAGGATGCCACCCGCACTCCACGCTTCCCCCGATATAACCCATAACTCCAGAAATAGAGAGACCAAGGCATGCACACCTAGGCCACCCCACGGCCTACCATCGATCGCCTCACCTTCACCATGACACGGCGAAGGTCCTCCTGTGGTCTGATAAAGCTGCAAACTCCTTTTTGTGTTGTGCAGGGTCTGAGCTCCAGCCGCCATTAGCGATGGCTCGAGGAGGTTGAAAGCTCGCTCCAGGCTGATGTGCTTCAGGGTCCCAGGTCCAGCAGGTTTAGGGAGGTCTCGTGTAGTCAGCTGTTCCAGCACTTGGCACTGTGAGGCTTGCAGCTGCTACAATTGGAAGGAAGATCTCTTGCAGCTGTGCGAGCAAAAGCAATGGAACATTAGTCCCACCTCGATAAGCAGTGACCTATTTGAGTACTTTAAATTGATTTTGTGATATTGTCTCTTCACCTCCAAATCACTGGGGTGAGGTCCCTCCTCACCTATGCATGCCTCGTCTGCGATTTCATCCTGCAGACCTGGTAACCAGACCCAACTATCCTCCTGAGCACTCCTCACGCACCACACCCATGCCGGTGTGCCTAGACTTGGGCACGTGACCCAACTCGATTACCCAGCTCTGGGAGAGCATGCTAAAGAGTGATATACAGAGAGAGAGACGCAGGTGTGGGTAGAGGGGTAGGTTTTGCTCTCTTCGATTTGTGTAGGGAAGGAGAAGAAGAAGTGAAGCTAACACTTAGTCATAGAGGAAAAGGAGATGGAAAGATAAGGAAGAAGGAAGAGGTGAAGCCAAAAAGAGAAAGGAAGTCACAGAGCTAAGAAGAAAGAAAGAAAGAGAAAGACAAGCAAAAATAACAGAAGAAGAAAAGTTGAAGCCAGGGACATAGCCATTGCAAGTGAAGAAGAAGGACACCCGTAGCAGGGGTGCGGCAGACCAAGAGAAAGAAGAGAGAGATCAAGGGGCAGACAAAGAGTAGAAGCAAGAAAGCAAAGGAAGAAGAGGAAGAAAAAGAAGAAGGCAACCTAAGAAGAGGCAAAGCCAAAACTTGGCCACAAAAAGAGAATCAGGAAGAGAAGGAAAAAGAAGTGGAGCAGAAGTGGCTAAGAAAGAAAAAGAAAAGGAGAAACCATAGCTGCAGCAAAGCAAATCACAAACAGAATAAAAGAATCTAAGAGATAACTTTAAGACCTCTGATGCAATATCAGATGTCCAATTCTTTTTGAGCAATTTCTTTCCATAACGTTATCCTATCACTTCTATTGAACTTGTCATTTCCTTTTATTAAAAAGTTGTGTTCTCAAGTTCTGGAATACTCAGATTGCTCCCTATGTTTGACCTCGGATACTTTGATTTTCATGTTATAAATTTTTATTTGTTTTCGCAAAAAGTTCATCTAGCCACGTGAACAATGACTCTGGTTGAGCCACATCGAGTTGATTCACGAACTCCTATCCAGAAGGAGCTCATAAAGAATGGAATCCCGAATTTTGGGATTGAGTGGATCGAGAGTTGTTCATAGAATTAACAGCCATCCACTCTTCCATTCTCTTAGCAACCAAGTCCACCTTATAAACTTTGTTGCAAATCAATTCCATATCAAATGAATGAGAGTCATGGACTTCATTGACATTTGATCTGAGCTGCTGGGACCGGTTAAATGTATCCATGGAGGCATGATTGGTTTAATTCTCGCTCATTTCCTCAAATAAATCATGTGCACTATATGCATCTTTATTGAGGAAATTGCCTCTGCAAGAAGCATCGACATGATTTCTGAGTTGCTTAGTCAACCCTTGATAGAAGATCTACACGAGTTGCCATTTCGGCACCTCGTGGTGTGGACACCTTTGCAATAGGTCCTGGAATCGCTCCCAGGCCACATGAAACTACTCCCCCGGCCGCTGGGTAAAGGAAGTGGTTGCCCGTCTCAAAGCATTGGTAGGTCTAACTGGAGAGAATTTCTTCAGAAAGGCCAATTTCAACTCATTCCAAGTTGCACTTGGTCTTCCTATTGTCTTGTACCAATGCACGGCCTTATCCCTAAGAGAGTGGGGGAAGAGCCACATGATCATTTGCTCCTCGTTTACTTTTCGTGCCTTGGTGGTCTGGAACAAAGTGGTCAAGTCCTCCAAATGCTGAAATGTATCTTCGGAGCCAAGCCCATGTTAATGTTTGATCAGGATTAACACCTGGGGCTTGATTTCTACGTGACCAGCTAGAATCTGGATGCCGGGACATTCCCTGTAATTTGAAGGATGATAAAAATCCTTCAAGGGCTGAGCACCCTGCTTTCTCTGCATTTGTTTCAGCTGCCTTCGAAATTCTTCCTGTGGATTTCGAAGTAGAGGAGGCTATTGGTTGTCCATGCGATCAATTTGATCAAAATCCAATTTGCGCCTCCTAGAATACTCTAATGGTCCTTCCAATCGGGGATTCAATGACCGTCTTCCCAGCATAAACTAGGAGCAGGTCGGAAGGACTAGGGATAGGGACCCTGCAGCACAACAAAACAAGGCTGTCCTTAAATGGGGTAGCCTAAGGATCTACTGACTCCTAAAACCTACCTTAAGATTGTAAATGATTTACTCTACTTGCGTCTGCTCAATCCAACCATTTAGAAGGAGGGACTGGGGAGAAGGTTCTTCCTTCGACTTTCGCCTCCGGTTCCTAGTGTACCCCCCAGCCGCAGTCGTTTGACGCTACTCCCCTAGCTAGACATTAGATTAATCAATACAAGTAGGTTAATCAAAGACAATCTCAGACTAGGCCATGAAAAGCAAATCCGACCTTAAGGCCAACGTCTACTAAATTTTATTAAGGCCTGGGATTGTGGTGCATATGGAATGTGATGGGACCTTAAAATGGGTTGTACCCTTAATGATTGATTGAGATTTGTGTAAGTGCATGCACAACCAAGGTTTTCAAGCAAGATTATTTGTGATGTGTGGATTTTAATGTTCAAATCTTGCTTAAGTAGCTTTTAGGGTTTCAAATTAGGTGGATTGCGATCAAGTTTCTAGGCAAACCAAGTTGTTAAACATGGGTGAAGATTGTTTTCCTTTAAAACCAGAAAGAAAGTGGAGTGCTTGGAATAGACCTAGATTGAAAACCCTAAGGAGGAGCTACTTGATGAGTTGATTTTAAGTAGAGTGGTGTGGCCCAAACAACTCAAACAACTGGCCACAAATGCACCACTATGTTAGGCACACAAAGATGGTTAACCTAGAATGATTTCTACTCTTTTATGTGTTGCTTTGTGTGTACCTATTCCACAGATCAGAACCCGGTTGAGTAGAAACAAATCAATTAGGTTAAGTGACTTGAATGCGGGTTTACGTTGTGTGTTTGTTGAAAATTGCCCCACAAGATTATCTTTTTGTTGTTGAACGCACGGGTTGCTATGCTAACGTGTTTGGTTTTGAATAACCTGTCATCGTAGTATGAAAGCGAAGAACTCGTGTTCAACAAATAAAATTTATACCGGAATGAAAATCTCGGGTCGAACTCAGGGAGGCAACGTCGATCTATATTCGTAATTATTTTTTTTAGAATTTTTCTTCAAAAGTGAGGCGATGTAATTACAATGAAGCCATAATAACAATCAGACTAAACGAGAGAGAGAGAGAGAGAGAGAGAAAACATGCATTCAATAATTCAAAATGTTTATACAATAAAATCATAGAAGAATTACACTAGAAAGCGAGAAATCAGTTACACTAGAAAGCAGGAAAATTCTACACTAGATAGCTGTAAAGAAGAACGGGAGAGAGAAATTATCCTCCTCGACGATCGCTTGGAGGACGAGCCGGACGAGATGCTGCCTGGACGAAGGATGGAGTAGGAAGAAGGAGTCGAGGTAGGAGGAACGAGAACAGAGCAGCACGTCGTCGTCGTCGCGGGATCCGCTTTCGAAATGAGAGCGAAAATTTGACTTTATCTCGTGAGAAGCATCCCAGGTGTGGGACAAGTTTCTCTTGAGCTTTGGAGAGGTAGAGAAGAGAAGGAAGGGATGAGAATTTCATGTGAAGGGGGTCTCCATTTATAGTTGCAAGGATTGAGGGCAATTTGGTCATTTTAATTTGAAAATCATTAAATTAGGGGTCTTTAGTGATGGATAAAACCGTTGCTAAAGCCCCATTGTGGGCATAGTGGGGTGCCGCCGGCGCGTGACCGCTCGCCTCCTCACGCGTAACGCGCGCTCCACATCCAATTGATCTCAGCTATCTGATCGTGAGATCGGACTGCTTAAGTCACACCTCCGCCCGCTTCTCAGCGCGAGCCCGCTAGCGTGCAATCCCTCGTGAGGCGTGGCATGCAATAGTGCGTGGGTGCTATCGAGTGCCTGCAGCCGCTCGATCGCGATTGTGCGGTCGATCGGGCGTGTGCCTCCGCTCCAATTGCAGCGCGGCAAGGATCAAATCGTACCTGCACTTCGCATTAGAGCGCTTGACCAACGCGTTGTGGGTGCGTTTGTGTCGAGCGCTTAACTTAAGCGCGGGCGCATCGCAGCCGTTGGATCTTGATCCAACGGTGGGGAAGGGTTGATGCAGAGGCCTTCAGCTGATGCGTGTGGTCGATTGGGCGGACGAGATGGCACCACGTGGCGCCATCTTGGCCGTCCATCTTCTAGATGACGTATATGGTGCCACAAGTGTTGGATTGACTCGATTTTTGCGTCGTTAGGTTGCGATCGTCGATCCGAATCCATCCGTGTGGTCGGATTTGTTGTTTGGAGTGTGGATTCATACCATCTTGGCCCTTGATCTTCTAGGGTTCCCCGATCTTTATCTGATGCTACAGATGTCTGATTAGGGCAATCTTGGAGTCGTTGAACTCCAATCGTCGCCCTGATCACATCTATACAGTTGGATCTTCGATCCGAGACCCCGATAGAAAGTTTTCCCTTTCCATGAACATAAAAGGAGACAATTAACCTCCATTTTATTTAAACTAATCTAAATGCAAGATGATGCATGTTATGCAATATTTATAGTATGCAATGCAATTCTATGCTTAAGAACATGCATAAATAGACATCTTAAGTAGTGTAAACATGTTTACATCAACTCACCAACTCTGTTAATTTATTTGTCGAGACGTATTGAGCAGTATATTACAACACATTTATCTTTTACGCGATATATGCCCCGAGCATCTACCTTCTCCTCTACTCCCCAACATCTCTTCCTCCTCACCTGCACTTCAAATCAACCACGCTTCCACCCACTATGCCATCATCTTCCTCTGCTCTGGCAATGCTCCGGCAAAGCCTCTCTGCCGCTCCGTGCACGTGCCCTCGCCCGCTCTTATGCCATGGGGGTCTGGGCTTTGATTTGATTGCTGGGATATCCTGGTCTAGCCTGGTCTGGTTTGCCTATTCTAAGAGAGAAACGGAGAGAGAGAGGGGGGTTTTTGCCTCACTCTCTGATATCTCAATACTTAGTCTCTGAGAGGCTTTTGTACATCTGTGCTGTGCTTGAGCCTCTCACTGAGGCTTGAAGGAGAAGAGAGGCCTTTGCCTCTTCTGTGAAGCTATGTTCTATTGGTGCTGGTTCTACTATTGGATCATTTAACTTGGTTGATGTGGAATATTTGGTTGGATTCACTGTTCTTTTATTTGAGATACTTGAGCTTAATTAAAATGGTTAATTAGTGATTCAAATCACCATTTTAACCCATCATTTTTGCATATTGTTACTTGAGTTATTGATATATCATTCTTGAATCAATTTTGGCTGCAATTACTTATATCTTTTACTTAGAATTATGATTTGAGATTGATTTGCTACTTGCTCCCTATGTTCGACCTCAGATTTCCATTTGAGCATAAATTTTATTTGTTTTCGTGCTTTATCGGTTATACTACAATGTATCATTTTTAAAATCCTGATTCAGAGCGATAAATAAGACCTTCATTCAAATCTCTCAAACATTGCTCAAACTTTGATAGACAAATTAAAACAACTTTCAATTGCCCAAGCTATCACCCAGGAAGGCATTTGATCTTATGTTCATATAATTTATTGTTCTGAAGCTACGTCATCCACTTTGTAGTTCTATTTGATTTATTGTACATTTTTTTCTAACATTTAATAAAAATAAATTTTTTTCTAGTTTATGTTAGTTTCTTTGCAATTATGAGTATTATTTTAGATACACATACTTGCTAAATAAGATATATGCATGCGACGCCAAACATTAGGTATTCTAACCCTTAGAATAAAAGTCCTCCGAGTTAAATTATGTCCAAATTACTCTCCTGTTGATACTTATGATCATGTTATATGAACAATGTAGGAAGTGTATATATACCTCACTTACAAGCATGATGTGTTGTCTTTATAGCATGCCATAAGACTTGATAGACTTTAGCTCAGTGAAGTACCGAACTAAAGAAGGTCCTTAAAGATTTGATGATAACATAGTTTTGCTCGTTACATGCAACCATGTGAAGTGAAAATTCAGTTCCTTATTCCTGCTCTTGTCTAGTATACCAACTAATCTTACCTAGTTTCCTATGGTGCCCTTAGTTAGGCGTTAAAGGAAATCTAGCTAAGGTTAGTATTAAGGGGTATACTGGAGAAATGTGGGGAGATGCTGCCGAAATTTCACGGTACTAAGGTTACATGTAACGAGCAAAACTAAGTTATCATCAAATCTTGACGATGGGCTATAAAGTGAAAATCTTAATTAACATACACATCATTCGGTCATTTCCCTTCCTATTAAGTGATTACATTAAATTTTAGGTTATAATGGATAAATCTTGGATTGGATTGTGGGCTTCAGATTACACCAGATATAAGGATAGAGTAATTTCATTCCTGGATTGGGCCTTTCATGACGATAAGAAGATATTTAGGCGAGGAGGTCAACTTGATAATATCTTCTACCCATGCAGAAGGTGTTTAAATAGTTCAGAAGTAAATTTGACGGCAGGACGAGTCGGTATTCAAAGAAAAATCCAAAGAATAAACTTAGTACAAATTCTCTCAGGTTGCCAGGTCAGGTTATAATGGAGAGATTACAAAAAATGGGTGAGATACGGTTGGGTCAACCATTCAAAAAAGATCAGACAGCCTCAAGGAATTCTGGATTTCGAAAGAGAAGTATTTTCTTTATGGAGCTGCCATACTGGAAAGATTTTACAACACGTCATAATTTAGATGTTATGCACATAAAAAAAAATGTGATGGATAACATCTTAGACGTATTAAATTTGACTGATAATCCAAAGGACACAGTTAAAATAAGGAAAGAAATGAAGAGTTTGTGGATACATCCGGAGCTGCATATTCTTGACGATGATGCCTACTTCCTACCTACTATTTACAGCTTAAATCAAGACCAGAAGAGTAGATTGTTCTCCTTCTTACAGGAAATTCGGGTGCCAGATGGGTTTCCACCACAGCTTTCTCATTGTGTGAATGAAGCGTAGAAAAAGATATCTGGCTTGAAAAGTCATGACTCCCATGTTTTATGCAAGTATTATTTCCACTAGTGATATGGAGGATACTGCCAAAGCCAATTATTGATTCATTCACAGAGATATGCAGGTTTTTCAAAGTTGTTTGTTCGAAGACGCTACAAAATGATACGTTGGATCACTGGGATAAACAAATAGTCATTACTCTCTAAAAAATGGAACAGATTCTTCCCCCAGCCTTCTTCGATGTAATGGTTCATCTTACCCTGCATCTTGCAAATGAAGCGAGAATCGGTGGACCTATAAAATTCAGATGGATGTATCTTGTGGAGCGATTTTTGGAAAAGCTTAAAGATTATGTTTTGAACAAGACAAAGCCGAAAGGATCCATTGTAGAAGGTTATCTTGTGGAGGAATGCATAAATTTTACTTCCATGTACATGAATGAAGCAGACAACTGCCTTAATAACTTCAAAGGAACTATGAGGGGGAATATAATGACAGTGATGAAGAATGTTTGTCAATTTTTGATATCAGAGGAAGGTTGATTTTTCATATAGAGTACAAGGTAATTATAGAAAATGATAGATGTTACACGCATCTATATATTTTAAAACAAATTCCTTAAATTGGTCCCTTTTACGAGGAATTTGAATGATTACCTCTTTCAAGGGCAACTGAATTTGGCTTCTTAGATTGGTTTAAAGACCAAGTTAATCAATTGAAAGAGCATAAGGACCTACGATGGGTACCAGATTTTGATGTAATTGTCGATTCACCATTACATTATGCACATTACCACTCTGGGCATATAATAAATTAGTTCAGATTCAGGAGAAAAGCAATTTATGATAGAAAGGTTGTACAACAAGATGAAATTATTGATTCATATTTGTCCACTGGTCCAGATGGATATTATGGTGAAATCAGAGAAATTATGGAGATCAACTTCAAATTTGATAACAGAGTTGTCCTATTTAAATGTTAATGGTTTGATGTTTTTAAAGACGGCACCAGTTTCAAAATTGATAAGAAATACAATTTCTTGAGTTTAAATCCTAATCGTCAAATTCTTCAGTCTGATGAACCATTCACATTGGCTTGTCAAGTGGCACAAGTTTTCTACATCCCTAATAATTCCCAAAAGGGATGGGTTACACCCATAAGAATAGTACTGCATAACCATTTTGACACACAATTTGAAGCATACCAAGAATTTACAGAAGAAGGTCATTTATTTGCAACCGATGTTGACATCTAACGTTAATAACAATTTCTTTACTTTGTTTCATTTTTGTTTAAATGAAATTCATATTAAAATTGAAATTTATAAGGGCATATATGTCATTACAAAGGGGGTTTGGAGTAAAATTGAAATTCATGTCTATTGATTTATATGTTAATGATTTTTAATTATATTAATTATTGTATTTTTTATGTGTTACAGATGAAGTTGTTTAAGAAAAAACAAAAAAGAAAAAGTTCTCCTGAGACATAGCCCTTCACGCAGCCTAATTCATCTCCTCAAGCTCAGCCACCCCCCCACCCCCCACAATAGGCTCAGCCACCCCTTCGATAATAGATTTAGGCACCCCCCAATCACGTTTCGTACAACCTAGGGAGATGGCACATTTACTACATACAGGGGGGAAGGGAAAGAGGAAGAAGATTGCTCAGACCTTACCAGAGCGAGTAGAGGATGATCCAGATTATGGAGGATCAGATGAGGAGGAGGGGGAGGAGGTGGGAGATGAGGGAGAGGAGGAGGATGAGGTGGTATAGGATGAGATGGTGGGGAGTACGTCCCCAGTTCACGTCGACCCATCACCGGCAGGCTAAAGTTTTTGTAAAAAATCATATACCTTTAATAAGTAAATTACTTATATGCTTGAAATTTTATTATAACTTCAAAAATATATAATGAATATGATTAATGTTTACATAGGTAGAGTAGCAAGAGGACAGGGGAAGACAAAAAATCTAGACCTCCAGTGTATCCCCGAGGGTGTGAGAATAACAATTAGGCTTAGAACCACAGGGGAGGTGGAGAATTACCTGGGCTTTATCAGTCGAGTGGGCACAATTGTTAAGTCCATTGTGCCCATTTGCTACTTTGACTGGAGGAAGGTGCCTACAGAGCTGAAGAGGTAGTTCCTCCGTCTGTTGGAGGTAAGTTTATTTATAAAAGTTATTTCTTTTAGAACTTTATCTTAAAATTATTATAAAGTAAGATTGGTTAATATATTTAAAATTAATGTAGGCAAATTACGATTGGGGTGACAACTCCAATGCCTCCCGATATATCCTTAAGCACGCCACCAAAATCCACAGGGAATGGAGGATAGAGACCAAGAGAAATGTAAGAATTTTTAAACATTTACAATTTTTTATATACATAATTTCTTATATTATTTCTAACAATTTATATTTAGTACTTAGTTTTTCTCGAACAAGAGTTCACTTGAGGAGGAAATGGATGATGCTCCTCCTGATGTCATGCCTAACGATTGGAAGAAGGCATGCGAGCATTGGCTGGATCCGAAGATGGAGGTTAGAAAGTAGTTAAAAATATTAGGAGGGCATACACATTATCCACAGTGGTTTCATTCGTAGTGTAGGGAGGGCATACACATTATCCACCTGGTATAGGAGGAAAGGTGTCATCTCATCTAGTGTCGTCGATCAGGTGCATAAAAAGATTGACACACTACAGAGATGAGAGGAGGAGAAGGAGAAGAGAGAGGTAGAGATGAATAATAAGATGAATGCCATGGATGATAAGCTTTAGATGCTTATAACCCTTATTTAGAAGAAGGGTCAGTCAAAGCATCCGTCTTCAACAAATCCCATCATCTACAGACGAGACAACGATGACTCCATGGGTGGAGCAGGTGGAGTTGGTCGCATTGGGGCAGCTCTACCTTGATTTCTATCCATTTTCTTTTCTTATGTTTTTCATGTAGCCTTTTTTATGTAAATATTTCATTTTCAAACTTTTAATGTACTAGATTTTATATTTATGAAATATAAGTTTCTGTTCATTTTCATTTTAAGTAGGTTTAGTAGATAATTTCCATCATTTGGTAATTAAAAAAAAAAACCCATACATTTGTCGTTAGTTATTTGAATAATCGACAGCATATATGCGATAGTAAAAATATTTTTGCCATCGTTTATCTAATAACCGACGACAAAGAAGGTTCAGAAGAATCACTATTCTCATTTTATGTCGTCGCTTCTTATGATAAGCAATGAAAAAAGTATTTTTACTTTCACGTATTTCCAATTTGTTATTTTAATAATCGACAACAAAAATATTTTTACCATCACTTCTATAAGCGACGATATTTTCTTTAAATGATGGCAAAACTGAAAAAAAGCTGCATTAGTGTGCGAAAGAGTAACTTAACAATGCCATCGCTCTTTTAAATAAGCGTCGGAAAATCTAATTTTCATCAGTTAGAAATCGACAGGAAAGGATCCAATTGGTCAACTGGATGAATGATATTTCGACATTGGATGTTCCTTGTAACTGATGGGAAAAAGAAACAGCGATGCTACTTATGTTGTCGCTTTTTAGGGTCGGTTAGAATGGCTATGCCATCAGTTTTCAATTGATGGCAAAAGTAGAACTTGTTGTAGTGTTAATAGGTTAGGTGTGGGCTGAGGTGGAGCTGATTTTTTTGAATTCATTCTTTCCTCAATTTTCTTTTGCTAAATCTGCATCTGATCCAATCTCTGGGCAATCATTGGGATATCATCTTGTGTGATTGCATGGATTTGGATTTAGAATCAGTTTCATTAAGGCCAAGTTTTAGGTTTGTGTTCCTACCAAAAGTATCCTTTGATGTATGATTGAATGAGTTTTCACTCATTTCCTCGAATAATTAGTAGGCAGTTTCAACATCCTTATTTAGGAAATTGCGCCCACATGAAGCATCCACGAATTTTCTTAATTGATCTTCTAATCCATGATAGAAGATCTACACTCACTGCGATCATGGAAGCTCATAGTGTGGGCAACTCCTCAATAGTTCTTGAAATCTTTCCCAAGACTCATGAAAAGATTCACCATTTTTTTGCTGGAAGGTCGTAATGGATCTTCTTAGAGCATTCGTATGACCTATGGGGAAGAATTTTTAAGGAATGCACTCTTGAGTTGTGTTCATGTTGTAATGGCTCTACCAATGGTCCTAAACTAGTAGGTAACCTTATATTTGAGACAAAGAGGGAAGAGTCTCAATAGCCATAAGTCCTCCCATACACTGTGGGAATGGGTGGTTTGGGTGAAGATAGTGAATTAATTTAAATGACTAAATGGGCTTCCTTAGGTAGGCCATGAAAGTACTTGATTAGGTTCAAAATCATTAGCTTGATCTTAATGTCTCCCTCGAAAATCACTACTCTAGGTCTTTCCTCGTAGTTGGAAGGTTTTGTTGGTGACACCATCATTCGTCATAACTAACTTGATTTAGTTGGAATCAAGAGATAAATGCTCCTAAATGATAGCTTGAGGATGATAATTCCGCTCTGATCTGATTTGTGAAGAAAATAAGAAAACAAGGTTAATTCTGTTATTTTAGCAACACATCAAGAATGCAGATTAGCCATTGGGATTCTCAAAGGTTAATTGAAGGTCAATTGAGCATAAAAGTCTAAAAAGTGGGTCCACACTGACTGAAATAGGGTTTCACGTATTTCGAAGATGAAAACAATACAAACAGCCTGAATTATCAACCCAACTAGAATTGAAAAGGTTCTGGTGAAGATAAAATCAATCTAAACCTTCTAAAATTCATATAAAAATATTCTAAAAGGTTTGGTACCTTTGTTTTGACCACTTGAATCCATTTTGACCTAGAATAGAGCTTCAGATGGGAATTTACCTTGATTTGGACTTCTCTATAATTTACCTAGTCAAATTTAATCAAAACTCAAATCCAAGTTCACAATAGATTCCTTGGGTTCAAATTAGGTTAACACCAAAATTTAGGACAAATCAGAGTCCATCTTAACCTAATTTGCAATTTAGTCCCTAAAAACTCTCTCTCTCACTTAAACCCCTAGGTTTCAATTTTATTGGAAATAGGGTCCTAACTTTCTCATCGTTCTTGCAATTAGGTCCCTACTACCATTATTGAGTAAATCGAAGGACCTTTGCCTAGGTCCTTCATAGGAATAGAAGATTAATATATATTCTGACTTCATTGACTTATGAATTATAAGCTTATAATAAGAACTTGAACCCCTATTTGATATCTTCTGAATATATTCTTACTTCATTGATTTATGAATTCTAAGGAAATCCCATGTCTCAATCTCCTCATCCCACATCCCATCTTAGTGGTGTGGTAAAGTCGCATCTCACCGGTACGAGAGTAGGCTATGAGTCTGCTTTTAAGCCTTGAATGACACTTTCGACTAGCCTTACCACTTATAAATGGATTTTTCAGCGAATAGACTTTGCTTTGAACCTGCGAAGTGAAGGTAACGTAACGAGCTTGAGCTTAACTCAACTCACTCGTTCCTGTAGAAAACCTACACCAAATCCCACCAAAGTTTATGGGATTGACATTGACACTTCAGGGAATCATATGAACATAATTTGGGACTCGAATCTTGGGTGAGAAGACCCCAGTGAATCTGAGAAATTGTGGGAATTCCTTTTTCCCAAAAATTCACCTCGAAGACACCCAATTTCCTAATTGGAGCTTGAAATCAAGCTCTATAACAGCTGGCTTAAGTTGTAGCATTTGAGTCAGCTAGGTTTCAAGCAATAAACCTTCTTCCCCTCCTCCTTCGGCCATCTCCAACCTCAACTCTGGTAGCTCTCTCGCCTTTCCTCTTTCGTGCTTCCAACAGCAAAATTGGGCACACCAACCTCCTCTCCTCTTCACGACCAGGACCAATCAAAGTCCGGCCACTCCAAGCCCTTTCTTTGTCGTCGTTCCTTTTTCATGAGAACTTCATCTCCTCCACAACCAGTAGCCACTCAGACGTGGATTTATCCCCTATTCGTCCCTTAGTTAGGCTCTTTTCTCTCCTCTCTCTTTCCCTAAGCTCACTTCAACCCTTTCTCATCCTGAATCAACTGCCGACCACCTCATTTCCCCTCTGCCTCCTTCATGATCGGTGTAGCTCTGATGAGCTTCACCCGACCCCCCTCAACGACCACACACCCAACCGCCACCATAAAAACATTCACCATCGCCTCACGAGTCAAAGCCCTAACCTAATAAGGGCTATTACCCCCGATCTAGCCAGCCGACCGCCGCTCATACCTAACATCGACACGACTGTTTCATAACCTCACACACCAAATCATGACAACCACATGCTCAACCACTTAATGCTGGAGCTTCCTACCTATTTAACTGGGGCTTTTAGCCTATATTCCTATCACAGGTACTCCACTGAATCTCCGTTGCCACCTCCGTCCTCCTTAATGTCGACTGCCTCCCTCCGACTGCCATCCGTTCTGACTCTATGTTTAATAGACACGGCTTCGCCATGTGAATGTAATTGCAACTTCAATCGAGAAGTAGTGAGGCCCAGTGCCAATTTGATGTAGCATCCTCAATGGCTACACGTGAAGGAGAGTGTCTGATTTAGTCCCACCTTATTACACCAGAATTGAGAATAGCATATAAAACACTTTTGTGAAGAGGGATGCTTGCCTCTACACCGAGGGGTGAGGTCGCTTGTACCTTAGGCTTTACACACCTTACTCATCATCACTATCGGTAAGCTTGGTCATTGTTCACGACCCGACTACTCGGCACTATTCACCCGTATACTCAATTGAAGAAAGAGGGGAAATTCTAAGGAGGATTGGGGGTGGTTTTTCCTCAGGATGCATGCCAATGCACCTAACACTTAGTAAGATTTCAAAGGCTTATGCTTGTGCTATTTTGAATACTTAAGGCACCTGACCTTAGGGTCCAACGTCTGATTGTGATATTGGTTGAGGAACTATGGATTTGTTGAATATTCGGCTGATGAGGTTATTTGAGATAAGTGGTTGGAAACAATATTGAGATATTTGAATTGGTTTGAGGTAGAGATTACCTTGGGATATGTGCTTTATTGAGGGATTAAGTTGGTGATTGCTTGTAAAAATCCTTGAGAGGAATGACAAGCTCCACAGGTGGTAGATTCTCCCTTTGGTGTTGCTACTAATTTGTATGGAGTTGAGCCAGTTGTTCATCCATCATCATTAATGGATTAGGTGGGGGACCTTGGTTTTGTTCATTTGACAACTCGACATTTAAAGGTATTTCTAGGCTGGAGAAGTTAGGCATGGGGATGTGAGAATGTGGGTTAGATTGTCGATTAGAAGTGGAAGTGGGGGGGATTTTTGGACCTAGTTTGTTGGCTTTCCATTTCTTTTATAAGTAGAGGAAGAATGTAAAGCGGTTGATTTTCTTGTGCGTAGAGCAAAATCAAGTAGTCCCTCTAAATGGTGATTCAGGGACCTACACCCATGCATATACTTATGGAAGAACGGAGGAGGAGAAAAGTGAAGAGATGAGAGAAATTTTCGTGTCCATCCAAGCAAACAAAATTTCTAAGCCTACCCTAAGATTGACTACTTACAAAACCTAAGACTTGGTTATATGTTTACCAAGTTATCGACAATTGACCACCCTTCCTACAATTAACCTATTTAAGCTGTAAGGAGAAGATTGGGCCCAAGCATGTCCTAGGAATATCACTGGGGGAATTGTTGATTGCAGAAAACTACGCGTTCGGAATTGGATTTGAAAACCCGTCATTGTAGTTCGAGTCGCGAAGAAATCCTTTCAATAAATAAAATTCATACCGAAAAATCCATAAAGAAGTTCTAGGTTGAACACAAGAAGGCGGATGTTTGATTAAAAATATGCATTCTATTTTGTTTGTCACAAAATAGAATAGCTGGTCGAAAACTAGCTATCCATAACAAATAATAAATAGAAGAGAGAGAGAGAATATTACAAATAAAAGCAAAAGGGATGTAAAATAAACATGAATTTCATTATGAGAAGTTGTTCATTACACTACTCATTACAACTAGAAAGCGGGAAATCTATACTAGAAAGCGGTAAATCTACTCTAGAAAGCAGTAAAAGGAATGGAGAGAGAAGTATCCTCCTCGACGATCGCTTCGAGGACGAGCTAGATGGGACGATGCTTAGAAGATGGGGAATGGAGCGGGAAGAAGGAGGATGAAGTGGGAGGAACAGGAACGAGCAGCACGTCATCGTTGTCGCGGGATTCGCTTCTCTAATGCAGAGAGAGGACAACCGTAGGATGCTCCACGAAGGGGGATGAAGGTGGAAAAATTAAGATTTCTACTCTAGAGGAGCATCCCAGGTGTGGGACAAGCTCCTAGACCTTTGGAAGAGATGAGAGAAGAGAAGGGATGAGAAATTCATAGGGTAGGGGTCTCCTTTTATAGTTGCAAGGAGTGGGGGCATTTTGGTCATTACAACAACAAAATCATTAATTTAGGACCTTTAGTGATGGATTTATCCATCATTAAAGGCCTGAACGTGGCCAAAGTGCACACCCCGTGCACACCCCGTCACCTTCGCTACCTCAAAGCCTGTGCACGATTATGCACGCTCAACCATCTGATCTCAAGATCGGACAGCTTAAAATGCTCGTTGCCAGCACCGCGAGCCCGCGCCTTCACCGCGCGCCCGAGTACGATAGGGCATGCGTGCTATGTGTCTGATCGCACATGGGTGCTATTGGTTGATCCGTGCCACTTGCTGCCAATTGCACGACTACGATAATTCACTCGCACGCTGCAAATGCGAAATCAAATGCATGTCGTGCGCTCACGCAATGCACTCGACCGCTATGCTGCGACGACGTTTTTGTTGCATGGATGAATTTGTGCGCACGTGCTTGTAGCTGTTGGATGAGCACCCAATGGTGTAGATTCGTCGAGAAGGTGAAGAAGAGAAGTGGAGGCAGGTCCTTGGGGCCAGTTGGGCAAATGGGATGGTGACACATGGTGCCATCTTTACCGTCCATCTTCTGAGTGTTGTAGACGGTGCCACGGGTGTTTGATTGGATTGATTTTCATGCCGTTAGGCTGCGATCATCAATCCGAACCCATCCGTGCGGTCAGATTTGTTGTCAGAGGTTTAGATTAACACCATTTTGACCCTTGATTTTTAGGGTTCCTCGATCTCTATCTGGTGCTACAGATGTCCGATCAGTGCGATCTTAGAGTCGTTGAACTCCAATCGTCACCCTAATCAAATCCGTATGGTTGGATCTTCAATCTGAGGCCCTGATTAACAAGTTGCCCTATCCCTATCCATAAAAGGAGACAATTAACCTACATTTTATTCAGACTAACCTAAATGCAAGATGATGCATGTTATGCAATATTTATTGTATGAGATGCAATTCTATGCTTAAGGACATGCATAAATAGACAGTTTATGTGATATAAACATGTTTACATCACACCCCCATGCCTATCTTTTGCTATTCCCTAGCAAAACTATATGCTATTTATAAGAGAATTAAGTCAGATTTTTTGGGCAATAGTTATTTTCATTACTTAGGGATTTCAACTAGGACCTGAACTATCGAGACACAACAGCACCTGGGTATCTGGCAAAATGCAAACTGCCTCAAGTTCTTGCCTTATTCAAAGAGGGATCTCTTTTTCTCTTTTTCTTCTTTTCTATTTTTTTGGATTTTTTAAGTTTAGGGTTACAGGGCAGCTTTCTACAGCCACTCAACCCGTTCAAGACTTGATGAGAACCATAAGTTCTAAGAATCTTTTTGTGAAAGTGATAGACTCGTTGATCGGCAATCAGAACAGACTTTAGGTTTCTACACCCCTAGGTGACCTTAAAAAGAAATCTGCTTAAAGGTGTATCTATATGACTGGTAGCTTTCTCCCTACATTTATTTTTATGGGGTCAACACAAGGGTGAATCCAGTGTATATCTCCTCAGCTTATTCTATTTCTCCGCTTCTTCCTAAGTGTTTTTGGAATTTTAGTGCATTTCTTGAGGTACGTTCTGGACAACTGATCGATGAGCTGTTACCACTGACAACTTGTCGGCCATACTCGTGCAATGAAGTGTGGCTTATTTCTTTTTGTTTATTTTTTTTCTTTTCTCCTTTTCTTTTTCTTTTTCTTTTCTTTTCAAACTTTCTTTTTTTTCTTTTTAAGTAGGTGGCTTTCCTGGTCTAAGATTTACCTAAAGATAGCAAGAAGAGAGTGGTCCAGTGACTAGGCTTTGGACAACCTACCTATGGGCTGTTACCCACGATAACTTGCCAGCCATATCACCCTAGAAGGTTCATTAGCTACCCAATTTCCATTAAGACCGTCGAACAACGAGTTAGTGACAAATAGTGTGTAGATGCTTAGACTTAAAGTTCCCTCAAATCAGAGGAAGGGTTGATAAGTCGTGTACTTATCACCCAAATTTATTTAATCAAATTAGAAAAAGAATTCAGGATGGCAAAGACTCGAGAAACAAATCCGCATTTTAGTGGATACCCAGGCTGATTAAGTTCGAAGACCTAAAGGGTCTTCATGTTTAAATCATACAGTTTTATTTCCTAAGATTGAAAATTTTCTAAAGCCCAAGTTCTCTTTCCCTATTTCATAATTTTTTTATATATAAATAAGAAGAAAATAAAATGAATCTACGGAGCTAACAAAGTAATTCAGAGATGAATATCCACCCCCCATGCCTATCTAATGCAATGTCCTCATTGTATTAAAAAGACATGAAACAAAGTGGAGTAGAGTAGAAAGCACCTG
The DNA here is from genome assembly GCA_037157565.1 of Thalassia testudinum. Taxonomy (NCBI): domain Eukaryota; kingdom Viridiplantae; phylum Streptophyta; class Magnoliopsida; order Alismatales; family Hydrocharitaceae; genus Thalassia; species Thalassia testudinum. Next base: position 201,756,902 of record JAZHRO010000031.1, read on the forward strand.
AATTGCATGAATAATGGGTCTGCTCCGAGATAAATAGAAACTATATACGTGCTAAATTTAATGCCTTCAGCTATGAACACTATACAAAGAAGAGAAATAAAGAATTCAGAAGTGCGATTCAGAATCAGAATAAAAGGATGCAACCTAAGACCTTCCAGCTGATGTCCACAGATGTGGACTAGATTGTGATGCAGACCCATACCCCATGATGGTCAAGAATATATAAGGTTCTGGATAAAAATTACCTAGAATCTGAGATTAGTATGCAAGTGGGGTTGGGCCTACAAATTATGAGGATGCAACCTAAGACCAAAAAGTCGGGTTACAGAGAATTCGAGATCAAAAGGATAATCAATGAATGTGTGCTTGGTTGGACATCCTCAAAACAAATGTCGTATGGGTCTTGGCTTGATGGTTTCAGATGAATTGGAACCCTTAGACTAGATCTTCTACTTCCTCCAGAGTTTGCTTCCCACAAAATTTCTCAACTTCTATCCTCAATCAGAATGTCAAATTTCAGGACCTCTTGCATATTAATCACCTTGTCTGTAATTTCCAAGTCTAAAAGATGTGACTGAATTAGAATTAACTTAGGTCTAGTTATCTCAAAAACAGAATCATCAGTAAGCTCAATGGGGTGTAACTGACAATCGGGGCATTGAATTGAATCCTTCAGAAAATGCAATTCCGAAACCCTCATGTGAGCCCCAATAAGATCAATTTCCTCAGTTATTGGGCCATCATATGATCTATCGGATTCCTCAGGCTAGTTGTCTCATAGAAATCGTGTTACGTAAATTCACGTGAGACTTCGCAAATTGATTCTTCACCCTCAGACTCAAAGAAATCTAAATCTATATTAATGTACATCCCAAAATCATCCATCACTTTCTAGTCCATGGAGACATATGTTTCCTCGTACCTCGGCTCAGGGATCTCTGGTGAAGAAATCAGATCATCCTTAATTGGTTGCTATAAATCAATCTGGTCAGCCTCGTAACACGTGTCCCCCCCAACAGGTGCTTAAGTGGGTTCTGACATTGGCTCTCTTGAAGGGGGTTCATCTTGGGAATCATCATGGGAATCAACCACAAATCTCATTCTCAGTTTCAATAACTTCCTAAGTAGAAACTCATCCAGTTTTTATCCTTAACATCCTGGAGCCAATCCAACAAATACTTATTCAGATCATCAATCATTTCAATTAGGGGCTCCAATTCCTCAGTGCAGGGTATTGGCTGAACTTCTAATGATTGTATAGCATTCCTCAAGTTAGTCAAAACCTTATCTTGAACCTGGTTAACCTGAACCAAATGACTTGGTTTAGGGTTGGAGGGTTTGGGATCAGTGTAGAGGAGTTAACGAATTGACATTCGTGATACCCTTCCTGATAATAGGTCATTTCAGATTGTCCAAAAGGTTGTGACGACCTAAAGGCAATGTATTCAAAGGATGGGTAAGGACTAGTGTATCCTTCTTGCTTGTAGATCGTATTAGGTTGTCCATGAAAGGGTGGTGATCTATAATCGATGTGGTTCAAAGAAGGATAGAAATCACAATTATGGTGTTCAAGGTTTGACCCCAAACATGGAGGTCCGAAACTGTATCCCCAATCTGAGTTATCCCAACTAGGAAATGGTTGATTATAGTACAAGTCGGGATAATCGTCATGTTAAGGATAAGTCATAGCAGGAGGGAAAGAGCGGGAATGCTTATGAAATGTTGAAAGATTCATGATAGACGGGAGGAAGAAAGGCGCCCTGCAATATAAACGATCAAACATGTCCTTAAGTGGGCTACCCTAATGACCTATAGACTCCCAAAACCTGCCTTGAGATAAAGAAACGATTTGATCTGCTTCTGTCCATTCAATCCAACAAGTTAGAGGGAGGGACTGGGGAGAAGGTTCTTCCTTCAGCTTGCACCTCTGGTTCCTAGTGTACCCCCCAGCCATGATTGTTTGATTCTGCTCCCCTAGCTAGACATCAGATTGAACAGTAGAAACAAACTAATCGAAAATAATCTCATTCTGAGCTTTGAAGAGCGAGTCAAATCCATAAGGCCAATGTCTACTTTATTTTATTTAGGTTTAGGTTTGAATGTGCTTTAGAATGTGATAGGCCCTTTATCTGTGTTGTGCCCTTAATGATTGATTGATGTGTGTGTGCGTACACAACCAGTGGTTTTCAAGCAAGATTATTTTTGATGCAGTAAATTTTAGGGTTCAAATCTTGCTTAATAGCTTTTAGGATTTAGCTTTTGGTATTTTCAAACAAGTTTTGTTGGCACACTAGGTTTTTAAAGCACAGGTGGAGATGTTTTCCTTTGAAGCTTAAAAGAATGTGGAGTGCCTGGTAAATCCCTAAGAGTTGAACCTATGTGGCAGCTACTTAGTGAGTTGATTTTAGTTGAAGTGGTGTGGCCCAATCAACTCAAACAATTGACCTGTTGCACCACTTATTAGCCACACAAGTGATTACCTAATCTGATTTCTACTCGATCATGTGTTTGGGTGTGTGTACTGGTTCCAAAGATCGGTTTACCGATTGAGTTTGAAAATCAGATGAGGTTGTGTATCTCTGTGAAATTATTTTTTTATTTTTCTTTTTAAATGCGGAGGGTAAGGCAGGTGTTGGTGTCAAACAAACAATTAGAACTAACCTTAGGGTTTATAAGAACACCTAGGCTGATTTATGTTTGTGTTATTATGTGGTGGAATGAAATCTAATGGGTGGGAGGTGGGGGTAAACTTAAAGAACCTTCAATGGCACTTTGCTCCAATCTACTGCTTTTTCTCGTCTCAAAAGAGTACCTGCAATCACAATAAGAAAGGAGAGAAGTGAGGTAAATGATTCGTAAGTTGAAAAATGCGAAGAATCAAAGAGCATTGCCTCCTCGACAATGATGCCAAAATGTTGATTGCGGAAAACTACGCATTCGTAATTGGATTTGAAAACCTGTCGTTGTAGTTCGAGTCGCAAAGAAATCTGTTCAACAAATAAAATTTATATCAAAAAATCTATAAAGAAGTTCCAGGTCAAACATAGGGTGACGGACGCTTGATTAAAAATATGCATTTTATTTTGTTTGTCACGAAATAGAGTAGCTAGTCGAAAACTAGCTATCTATTTAACAAATAATAAATAGAAGAGAGAGAGAGAGAGAATATTACAAATAAAAGCAAAAGGGATGTAAAATAAACATGAATTTCATTATAAGAAGTTGTTCATTACACTACTCATTACAACTAGAAAGCGGGAAATCTATACTAGAAAGCGGTAAATCTACTCTAGAAAGCAGTAAAAGGAATGGAGAGAGAAGTATCCTCCTCGACGATCGCTTCGAGGACGAGCTAGATGGGACGATGCTTAGAAGATGGGGAATGGAGCGGGAAGAAGGAGGACGAAGTGGGAGGTACAGGAACGAAGTAGCACGTCGTCGTTGTCAGGGGATTCGCTTCTCTAATGCAGAGAGAGGACAACCGTAGGATGCTCCACAAAGGGGGACGAAGGTGGAAAAATTAAGATTTCTACTCTAGAGGAGCATCCCAGGTGTGGGACAATCTCTTAGACCTTTGGAAGAGGTAAGAGAAGACAAGAAGGGATGAGAAATTCATAGGGTAGGGGCCTCCTTTTATAGTTGCAAGGAGTGGGGGCATTTAGGTCATTGCAACATCGAAATTATTAATTTAGGACCTTTAGTGATAGATTTATCCGTCAGTAAAGGCATGATCGTGGCTGACATGCATGCGCCACGTGCGCCCCCTCGCCTTCACTGCCGCAATGCCTACACACGATCGTGCATGCTCAGCCGTCCGATCTCAAGATCAGATGGCTTAAAATGCTCCTTGCCAACGCTGCACACCCGCGTGCGATCGGGCGTGCGCTCTATGCGTCTGATCATGCATGGGTGCTATTGGTTGATCTGTGTTGCTCGCAGCCAATCGTACGGCTACGATAATTCTCTCCCATGCTGCAAATGAGAAATTGAATGCGCGTCGTACGCTCGCGCAACATGGTCGACCACTGTACTGTAGCGGCATTTTTGTTGCACGAATGAATTTGTGCGTGCGTTCTTGAGGATGTTGGATGAGCATCCAATGGTATAGATTCGTCGAGCAGGTGAAGAAGAGAAGTAGAGGCAAGTCCTTGGGGTCGATTGGGTGGCTGGGATGGCACCATGTGGCACCATCTTGGCTGTCAATCTTGTAAGTGTTGTAGACGGTGCCACGGATGTTAGATTAGACCGATTTTCATGCCTTTAGGCAGCGATCGTCGATCTGAACCCATTCGTGCTATCGGATTTCTTGTCTAAGGTGCGAATTAGCACCATCTTGGCCCTTGATCTTCAGGGTTTCTCCATCTATATCTGGTGCTACGGATGTCCGATCAAGGCAATCTTGGAGTCGTTGAACTCCAATCGTTGCCCTCATCAGATTTGTACGGTTGGATCTTCGATCCGAGGCCCTAATTAACAAGTTGCCCTGTCCCTAGCCATAAAAGGAAAAAATTAACTTACATTTTATTCAGACTAACCTAAATGGAAGATGATGTATGTTAAGCAATATTTATAGTATGTGATGTAATTCTATGCTTAAGAACACGTATAAATAGATAGTTTATGTAATATAAACATGTTTACATCAGGCATGTATAAACGTGCACCTAGTTGTTTTCAAGAAGAATAAATGTGCACCAAGTCATTTGAGACTTCCCCTCAGCCTAAAACCAAGTTAAGTTTAGGAATTGAGGTTAATTGAAAATAGCTTAGTCAACAAATAGCAAGCCTAGAAGTTCTATGAATTCCATAAGGGTCAAGTTGCTACAAATTTTAAGTTAGGCTTAGGATACTTAGAATGCATGAATTTATGAAGGACGTCAGGGGGGTAGTTGCTTAAATTATTTCTTTCTTTTGTGTGTGAGAATTGGGTGGGAGAGTGGTGCCTAAAGCCAAAACTTTAGGATTTACAAGCAAGGATTGAATGAACGGTTTTTGGGGTTTCCATATGATTTTTGTAGATTTTAAGATTTCACTTGTTAAGTCTTCAAACAAGTTTAAAGTGTCACACAAATAACTACAATTAAGTTGTGATTAGAGAAAGCTAATTCCCTTTAGGTTGAAGTGTGACTAAGATAAGAGAAATAAAACTCTAAATATGAAATCTATGCTGGCAGCTCCTAAGAAATGAGTCTTTTTATTTTATATTTTTATGTTGTGGTCTAAACAAGACAACCAATACCAGCACTGGAAAAGAAATCAAACAATAATTCTCAAATTGCTTTTTTTGGGATTTTTGAAACTTATTTGATATTTTTGTGAGATTTGTCCTACACTAGTGTCAAAATCCATAAAAGATAGATTTAGGAAATTGATTGTATAGAATCCTCAAACAACCTCAAAAGTTTTTGAAAATTTTATATGTTGCAGATATGGTTTTAAGGATTCTAGAAATATAAATTTTGTCCAAATTAGATGACTAGAAATTTTATAAAATTCATGGACTGTAAGAAAATAGTAAGAGATTTGGATTTGACCCCTTTTCAGTTCATGAATTTTCTAATTTTTCTATTCAAACAATTCTTCTGAAATTTATAACTTAAGTTCCTAACTCAATGATGCTTTGTTTGCTAGAGTTTGAGGATTTTAGGAAGCCTCTTTCTACACAAACTTGATTTTTTAAAGTCAAGACAGAAGTCTGGATTTTCAAAAATTAAGCACCATTGTAATGAAGGTGGTGGAGAAATGATGCAAACAAGCCAACAAATGGATGTTAGGGTTCCACTACCCTTGATTTTTCTTGTTTTTGTATGTTTTGATATTTTAAAGATTTTTTTGGGATTTTTTTAGGATTTTTAGGGGGTTTTGGCTACGTACTTACCTGAAATCCATGAAAGAAAAGGACACTTAAAGCTCCCGCTCCAAGTCACTCCAAATTCCTGCTTCTGCTTGATTCTCACCTAATGAAAACACAAAAGGAGTGATAGTGAGGATTCAAATAAGTGAGAGTGAGTGAGAAAATAAAGATAACTAAGCCATGCCTCCCCTATAACGGTGCCAAAAAGTGGTGTGAAAAATATGCAATTTTGTAAAAGTGGGTTTTAAGTCATTAAGACATGCATAAATTGACCAACTTTTAAAATTTATAACCAAGATAGGGTGAGTATCTAGGGTCGTCTAAGGAGGCCAATTTATAGTTATCAAAGTAGTATTCTCTCTCTCACTCTCTCAAATCTTATTTTTGTCTCTTTTTTGTTTTGATATTTTTAGGATTTTCATATTATGGTCAACAATAGGATAGAAATATGGCTAAACAATTGAGACGAAAGTAAAGTGATAAAACCCAACTTTCCTAAACTCACCCTAGGAAAGTGTAGCCTAAGATAATTAGGGAAGATGTGTGTGTCACTAATTTAAAGAGGCGTAAAATTGAAAGGCAATGAACCATTTATAAAGTTGCACAAAATTGTTGCACTTGAGAAGGTCACTTGTGCAAAGGATATCCCACAAAAACATCCTCAAGTGTAGTGGAAAGCTTAATACAACACAAATGAAATTATAACTAGAAACGGTAGAAGAAAATAGTAGCCATATGCTCCAAGATGAAATAGTTGTCTTCGCTCCAAAGATGGTTGCCCCAATTTTGAAGAAGACTCCTCTTTATCTCCTCCTAGGGTGAATGTCCATGACCCTATATCCTCCTTGCCTGGCCATCCCTCTTTTGGAATTATCCTTGAATCCTTTTATTGGATGATAGAAGTAGAAGTGGGGCACCAAGGGGAGGTACAGATTCCCCTTAATCCAATGTCTAGTCTTCTCCTCAAAAGATGAGTGTAGGTTGACTTAGGTAGAAAATAATATGAAGCTAAAGATGGGATTTGTGTGGTGGTAGGGTAGTCTATTTATGGGATGGGGAGGGTTGTGGTTGTGGTTTTTCTCTGGAGGGGAATGAAGGGGTGTGTGGATATTTTCGAAGGGAAATTAAGAGGTGCATGGATATTTTTGGAGGGGAAATGTGAGGGAAATGAAGAGGTGCCTATGGGTGGTAGTGATATGATTTTTTGAGGGAAAAAGGTGTAGTGGGGAGCTAGGTAGGTGGACTTTCGAGCTAGCTTAGCTAGCTAGGATAGCTTAGCTAGTTGATAGCAAGAGCTAGGAATAGGTAGGAGGAGCTGGTTTGAGCTGGTTTGAGCCTCCATGGAGTTGCAGGGAGTTGATGAAGAGCATCCAGTGAACTCAGCAATTAGCTTATCTAGCTAGTTCTTTGCTAGTAGCTAAGCTAAGTAGGTTTTAATGAAATGGAGCTGTCTTCAACTTGTCTAGAGCTGAGGTGAGATGGGGCTAAGCTACCTGAGGACTCCTTAGCTAGCTTAGCTAGCTAGTTCTCAACTAGTACCTAAACTTGAAGGAGTTGAGCTGAACTGAACTTCTTGAGCTGGAAATGAGCTATCCTGAGCTAGAATGCAGTTGATTGATGACTCTTCAACTAGCTTAGCTAGCCAATTCAAGACTACTAGCTAAGCTTCTTGGAATTGAGTTGCCATGAGTTGGGAACTGAAGATGAGCTGGATCCAACTGAGATGAGATGGGATGAGTTGGGAACCAGCTGGTTGAGACTTTTATCTTCTTTTTGTCTTTCTGCCTTTCACATTGTTAGTGTTTAACTAATTTCTATTGTGTCCTCATCCTTGACAAATAGTACAAGTGTATAAATACATAAAAAGAAGAAAAACCCTAACTATGCCTCCCTAAACACTAAATGTAGCCTAATGCCATAATGCAAATGCAGAAATCTGAGGAACTAAGTGTGCTTTTAGCTTAGAAATGATGATAAATTGGTGTGTATCAACTTCCAATGAGAATCATGTTTATTGGTAGGCAATTCCTCCCCTTTTTCATTTCAAATGCTTCTCAATCTCATTTTCTTAACAATTTTTGCATTCACCAAGATAAAACTCAGTTATTGGTATCTTTTCCTCCTCATCTTCCATTTTGCAATTCTAATTTACTTCCTCTTCTATATTGTTTAAATTAATGTAGGATTTTTCAATTTTAGGTTCCATCCATAGAGGGTTTTCAAAATTATTTTCTTCCAAGTTCAAAATGATCTTTGCACTTTCAACATCACCCTTTAGATCGTGATCAAGGAGCAAGTCTTCTATCACAACCTCGATATTCACCAGATCATCAAGATAAGCTTTCTTTGAAGATTCAGATGAGTCATGACATAATTGATCTTCAAGGCTCTAATTTGACTCTACCCCCAATTCCCTTGATTGAACCCCAAGTGTTGTATATGATTCATCTTTAGTTTCATTAGGCTCCTCATCATTTGTTTCGATTTTAGGATTTCCTACATTTCCATTTAGGTTAGCTTCTTTCATCTATTTTAGGTTGGCCCACATTCGTTGTTCTTCCTCTTTCATCCAATTCATGAAAAACTGCATCTCCTGAATAGATTGGGACCTTAATTATTTTTAGCATGACTCATTTTTGAACTTTAGGTCCTTAGTCAAATCAAGATAAGAGTTTGACCCAACAAGTAGATTTTTAAGGGTAGTTTCATTAAGACCTAGGGTCATTATAATGCTGTCATTTTATTGGTCCAATTCCTCAAGAGGCACTAATCATCCCTTTGTTCTACTCCAAAAACGTTCAAGTTCAAGAGGAATCTTAAAATTAGATTGATCATCAACAGGGGAGCCCAAGAATTCAAATGAGTCCAAATTATAGTCAAAAGTGGGTGTTCAGGTGAAATCGTCATTGTTTAAGGAATGCATTGTAGTATAGGATAAAATCACTTAAATTATTTAAATTTACAAACTCAGATCCAAAAGTAGAGTCTGGGATCGTTCGTAGGGAGCAAAGATGCAATTTCAATTCACCAATCACAAAAAATATATGCAATTGAAATCAATAATACTCAAAATGATATTTCAATAAAATCAAAAGAATAGTGAAAAAAGATTAGGTTAAAATGGTGATTTGAATCACCAAATTAACCTGCAATGTTGTGTTCACAACCACTTAAATATCTCAATAGTAAATCACAACTATTAGTCCACGTCAATCAAATTATTCAAATAATCCAACAGTAACCAGTAGACGTCGACCAAAGGCTTCAAATGCCTTAGTAGAAGGTGCTCAAAGGCCTTTCTCAAGAAAAACACAAGGCTAAGATCCACAAGAACATAGTAGCAGCAGCAATAAAGGCTCAATGGCCTCATAAATCTCACTAAGTATAGAGAGTGGGGAAGGCTCAAATCTCAAGGCAACAAAACCCACCCCCTCTCTCTTAGATTCTATTTCTCTCTTCCCAAGCTCAACATCGGATCAAATCCAGGTAGCAGGTAACTGGATCCTCCACCCAAACCCATGAGGCGTAAGGACGGGCGAGGGCGTGGACGAGCATGTGTGGCGCAACATGTGTAGGGGCGTGTGGTAGGGACTTGACCCTAGTGACTCGAATGTGATAAGACCTCATCACTTTTTGCTTATATGCACTATGGGGAGTCTCTCTTCACGATGTCAGACTATCCCATAGAGGTTCTACACACAACAGCTGAGGATGTTGAAGGTGCCAATTGGAGTAGCAACTGCAGTCAAAGTCTTCGATTGAGGACCTGGGAAGGGACCTAGAGATGGGCCACACATCCTAGCAGTGGAATCGTGGATGATTGAAGTCGAAGAATGGTAGCAAAGTTTGAAGAAGGTGGAGGCGACGACGAAGACCTAAAATAGAGAATATAGCCTGGTGGCCAAATCAGAGTTGTTCAAAAGGATCACCGGACGTCGACGAGTGTGATGGTGGTTGTGGCATCGTGTGAGGGTCTACGTGGAGGTCTGGCGACCTCGGGGGGGAAGGTGTGCGTGAGTGTGTGTGTTTGGTGGAGTGTTTGAGAGTTTGAGCCCCTCAATTGCTTGAGGGGTTCTGTCGAGCATGAAGTGGCAAAAGTTCTGGAGGTGATCGCGAAGGGTTTGGTGGTCTGTGGAGGTGGTATGACCTTGCTGGAGCTTGGCCAGAGTAGAGGGAGACGATGGGATTGGGGTAATGTTGGTGGTCGAATCTAAGAGCCAAGGGGTTGGAGAAGATCAGTATTGGAAGAGGAAGAGATAGAGGACTCAGAGAGAGAGACGACAGGTGGAGGGCTCTGGTTGTGATAGACCGGAGTCGGAGAAGATGAGGTCGACGGTGACACGGCGGTGAAGTAGAAGGAGATGACGATAGTGCTTTGGAGGGCGACGATCGTGAGGATGAGGGGAAGATAATGGGCCGACCAATTTAATCATTGGCTGACTCGATGGAGAGGATGAAGGAGCTCACTGGAGACGAAGGTGCAGACAACTGGAGGAGGTGAAAATGAGGGATTTTCGGTGTTAAACATTGCTAAGGAGCTCAGAGTAATAAGAGGAGCCTATTTAAAGGCCTTAAGGATGCTTCCAAGCTTAGAAATAAGCTCCGCAAGCTCAAAAGCTTAGGGATGAAAAATGCCTATTTTTGAGAGCAATTGCATAAAGATTTTAGGGCAAACCAAGGTCCAATACCTGGTCCAGTCGGTAGAGAATCTCTCAAGGATTCTTCCTTTCAATTTTGGAAAGGTTTGACTGAGAATCAAGAGAGAAATCCTTGCTCAAATCTCAACGGAGCTACTATGTTCACACTAATGGCAGAAGGGACCATTTTGCAAGAAATGATGAAAAATTTAGAGACTTGATTGCAAAGATTTGAAAATTTAGCAGCTTAATTGAGACAAGTAGAGTTTAAATAGACTAAAGTGCAAACTAAGTCAAGATGGACTCTGATTGGGGCCAAATTTTGGTAAAAACCTAATTTTGATACAAGGAATCTGATGGTGAAGTAGGATTTTAGTTTTGAACAAGTTTTACTGAGCAATTTGCATAGAAACCCAAACTAAAGCAAAGCCTTGTCTGTGACTCTATTTAAGGTAAAAATAGGTTCATATGGTCAAATCAAGGAGACTAAACCTCAAGGACTCAAGGAATATTTTTCTATAATTTTTAGGTGATTTAGATGAATTTTATCCTGATCAGAACTTCTATAATTTTAGTAGGTTTGAAATTAGGGTTTTGGGTGTTATATTGGTTCTCGAAATGTGTGAAACCCTATTTCTAATTGCATTGACCCATTTATTAGTTTTTAATGCTCAATTGACCATTGGTTAACCCATAACAAACCCCATGGTTATTTTGTGTTCATGATATGCTATTAAAATTACAGAATTAACCCTACTTTCTTATTCTCTTCTTAAAACAGAATAATGTGGAGTTGTATCCCTCAGATGATTATGTAGGAGCATTTATCTTTCAATCCTGACTAAAAGTGGCCAGTTAGGGGCTATGATGGTGTTCCCATCATACCCCCATGCCTATCTTTTACTAATCCCTTAGAGAACACCCTATGGATCAAACCAAGTCTTTAGGTCGGATGTAACCATCAAGATGCCTTACTAAGCTGCATCTCTAGAAATCATATCAGAATACCAAAAATAGTCGTAGAGGTACTCAAGTACCAGCCAAGATCCAAACTTGACTAGCTTTATCCTGAGTCTACCGCGAAGGTTTCTAAGGCCCGTAAAAACTGCCTAGAGGTTCGCTGACCCTAGTGGCTAAAGCACCCATGCATAGACGTAATAGGTCTATGTTAAGTTTGCTAGTGCATTTTTATAAGAGAGAGATAGAGAAGGATTTTTCGTTTGGAGATTTTTCTCTCTTTTCATTTTATTTTTCCCTAAATCCAACCTCAAATTGGCCCTAAACATGATCTGAATTGAATTCCTTGTCCCCACCATCAATCCTTGAAGGGTCCCTGGCTTTCGATGCTTCAGGATAGCACCGCCCATGGCAACGCCAAGAACCCTGGCTCTCGACACTTCGGGATAGTGCCGCCCATGGCGTTATGTAGCTGAATTTAGGCCCTAGCAATCGACATTTCGGGACAATTCCGCCCATGACACCTAAACCAGCACAAGATACTTACAAGCCCCTAGTAGGATATTTAGATATCTTAGGAGACAAGAACCGAGGAGACAATATGTTATTACGCTTCTTGGAGGAGAATTTTCCACCTCTCCGTGCTGGGAACTCTTCCAATCAACTTTTGTTGTCAAGCCACTCCTAAGCTAGATCTTTGAGATGGCTTTTCAGAGCAAAATGCTTTTGGCATGCTTTTCTTTATTAAGTGCATTGAACTAAACTTAGTGTGTGATTTTTCGGTGCTTAGGTTACCAAGTCCCATAAACCAAAGGGCAGGCAACACGGATGGATAATCCCTAAGCCTTAGACCTACTACATCAGCTTCGTACTTTCCTCAACCTCTTGAGGACTAATAGGATCTTAACAAATGCATGAGTGTTTAAACCCTGAAATAGATCCAAGATGCCTAAGGTTGGTACACGTCACTAATCTCTTAAGTTTTAGCCTTCTAGGTCTTAATTCATCATCCGATCCAACTTAGAAGTTAGGTAAGTTCTATACTCAATTTCAAGGCACTAACTCATTTTCTTCTCTTTTTGTTTGCTCCTTTTTCTCTCTTTCTTTTCTTTTCTTTTCCTCTTCTCATCTTTTCATTCAACTTTATTTAAATTGGCCTCTCCTTTCTAGTTTTTCTTTTTTTAATGAAACCCTTCCATGCATTGATTTTCACAGTGTTTTGCACTTTAATACCCCCCCATACCTAAGATTCGCAATGTCCTCATTGTAAATTAGATGGGTTTGAGTTCAATTCAGATCATATATTAGAACAGGTGGGTGCTGAACGGGTCCGAATGACTGTTGCGGATGATTTCTAGCTCCGATACAAGTATCAAAGGTGGAGTCAGCTGTTCTAATGGACAAACCTTAAAGTGCAATATGAATTCAGCAAAGAGATATGTCAAGATGGTTTCAGATTTTTCAAAGATGACGGGTTGCCTCCCGTTAAGCACTAAGTTTAACGGCATTGGCTGGATGCAAGGAGCTCAAAAGGATATGTCAACTGTCGGACTATGATGAGTGATAAGGGAAAATATGTGATAGTGGTGAATGAGAATCAAATGGCTACAAATGAGTATCAAATTATGATGAAGAGTCATTCCAGTAGGTTTATGATATGGGTCAAGTTGATTCATTTCTGGGTGGCTCTTATGGAGTTTCAGTGGAGGAATCACTCAGAAGATGTAGTGTCTGAAGTAAGATCATTGTGGGTCCAAGACCCAATAGGGATGAATCTAGTCAGCATATCCTAGATGTGTGGTTCCTCTTGTGTCGTGTGACCCAATGGATCTTTTTCTAATTAGTCATCTTAATTTTTCTATAATGGGTGTAAGATGACTCAAAGACTGGGTTGTCTAATGATTTTTCTCTATAGTTTTCATCCCAATCAAAAGTTAATGTCTAAAGAGTGCCTTTTTGATCATCCAGTTCCAAATCTGTAAATGATCCATACTCTGGATTATAGTCACTCTCGGTATCAACCATGTTCAATTCTTGAAGATCCTCAAAACAATCATCATAATGAAATGTCCTCAAATCCATGGAATAAAAATCGGAATCCCATTGATTGTTATCTTATTCCCCGAAACCAATGTATGTTCCCTCAAGATCAAAGGTGAAAGCCTCCAATACTCTCAATTTGCTAGAATCATGCTCGGCTAAATCGAGATCCTCCATCATGTGGAAAACTTCTAGTTCTGGCTCTAGGTTTTCTACTACCGAAATGGTCATGAGAACCTAAATCAAACCTAGTTGCTCTAACGAGCATTTTCCTTTTCCTTTAGATGATGCCTTGAAAATATTGATCTCAGTTTGTTTATCTCCAGAGGCAATTACCATGTGCCCTGATTCACAATTAATTATGGCTCGTGCAGTAGCCAAGAAAGGTCTTCCCAAAATCAAGGGCATATCTTGTATTTGTTGTGGCGCATCCATGTGAAGAGCTAGGAAATCAGCTAAGTTGATGAAATTCGTGAGTCTTACTACCACATCCTCTACCAACACAATTGGGGTGATTACGATTCGGTCAGCCAATTACAGAGTAACATAAGTAGGTTTTAGCTATCCAATCCGTAGTTTCTCAAATAGGGCGATTGGGATTAGGTTGATTGAAGAGCCAAGATCCAATACAGCCCATTGGAAATTTGTACCACCGATCTTGTGGGGGATCAGTGGGGTGCCTGGGATCGGATTTCTTAGGAGGTAGACTATTTTGGATTATGGCACTCACACTATTAGACAATACTACCTTCCTTTGTGATGGTTCTTCCATCTCTTTTTTGGATAAGTCATGCGAGGTGGGATTGAGAGTGAGGATATCATGTAACGAGATAGTGACTTGTGCATTCCTCAATGGTCCCGTTATGTCAGATTCTGACAGTCCTCTTGTGTGGAGGTGGGATAAGATCTGGGAAAGGGGAATAGATTGGCTATCTTTGGGGACGTGTTTCTATTTCCACCCCTTGTTTTGTCCTTGACCTTGTTATGTTGATGATAGGTTGGTGAGATTTGGGAGATGGGCCTCGAGGATTGGGTTTGCGATCTTTTATCATGCCGACAACAATGATCATAGCACAGTCATGATGCAGAGGTGGAGGAGAGAGAATTAGACCTTGTTTCTGAATAGTAGGATAGGTCATGGTGTGATTCGGATCAGCTGAGGTGGATTTGAGTTGACATGTTTGGATTTGGCAGAGGTTTGGAGGGAGTGCACCAAGATGGCGAGTCCATGCCATTTATGGGAGTTGATTTCAAACCTCTGCAATCTCATCTTTATGCTATTTTTTCATAGTCGCGTTACTCTTCTGGATGTCGTCCATGGCTTGCAGAATCATGCTCATTTGCTCTTCCTTGATAGGCCTGGATTGGCAATTCAGATTGGGCCTACGCTGAGTATGCTGATGTGGGCATGGAGACTACGGTTGGGGCTGGAATTGGGATCTCAAATTTTGATTATTCCCTGACCACACAAAGTTGGGATGATTACACCATCCAGGTTTATAGGTGTTAGAGAATGGATCATTCTGGATGGCATGGAGATCCTCGCGGTCTGAGGAACTCCAGAGAAGTCAGAATACAAGGGTTTAGAGTTCCCCCAACTAGAGCAGGTAGTTCTGGAGTTTCCTTCGAAACCAAGATCAGATGGGGGTGGATATGAGTCCATCCCCTTGTGAGAGTGGTGATAAATGTTATGCACAACCTCCCTACCAGAGGGAGGTTGGGCATATGTGCTCTACTGTGCTGATGTGGCTCTCTGCAGATGTCAAGTCAATTCATCCACCTTCTTCTTGATAACAAAGACATTGTCTAGGCGACTAGCCATCAGTTCTAGATCGATGGATGTGAACAAGCCTTGAGTCTCATGTGCCCCCCATGTGTTTGTCAATGCACAGGTAGTCGTCCGGTCGAACATATCCATAGATTCATTGTTTATGCAGTTCTCACACATATTCTCGAGAATCTCCCAAATGGTATCTTCATGCTGACCCATGATGTTGCCACCATAGGTTGCATTGACAAAGAGTCTAATATCCTCATGGAGTCCCTGGTAAAAAGACTGGACCTATTCCCATTTAGGAACTTCGTGATGGGGGCATTTCCGCATGAGATCCAGAATGTGATCCCATGCCTCATTAAGTTGTTGCCCTGGGTTTTGCGTTAAGTGCGTGATCTGGTGCCTCAAAGCATTTGTCTGACCAATCGGAAAAAATTTCTTCAGAAATTTAGATTGGAGTTCAGCCCAAGTGTTGATCAGATGGGTTAGGGCTTGGTACTAGTGGACTGCCTTATCCATGAGGGAGAAAGAGAACAACTTCATGAGCAAGATGTCATGATTCTGAACAGGTGGTCCGAAGGTCTAGGCCAGATGTTTCAATTCTGAAAAGGATCTTCGGAGTTCAGCCCATGGAATTTGGGGATAGCATGAAGCATATTTGGCTTGAGTTCAATATCAGGTCCTCCAGCTAGAATTTGAACTCTGGGTTCGATTGCTACCGCAGCGGGATTGTAATGATCTCGCATCATAGGATGCTACGGTGGGTTCATGAATGCCTGAAATAGATCGTCGAGGTGATGAAGCTAATTCTAGAGTTTGGGTTCTTCTTGATTCTCCATGGATGTAGCTGAAGGAGATCTGGGCTTAGAAGTTGAAGAGTTGGAAGAGATATCAATACGGTTGGAAGTCACACAGACAAGTGAGTTGAGGCTTGGCCTCGACGAGAATGAACTGCCAATGGAGGTCTTAAGGGTGGTCTTAAGGACTTCCTCCTAACCATGCACTAGTGACCGAGATGAGGAACATAATGTCTAACAAACCCAATCGAGGCACCCAAAAAATCTTTGGATGACTAAGGAGGTTTGAGGTGGATGATACCTCTTGATCAAAAAATCACTCACCTGAGAAATACTTGGGCAGCCAGGAAGGGAGAGCCCCGCAAAGACCCATACATGGTAGAGCATCCCCACAGGTTACAGGGTTTGCCCCACCTGACCTTCCTTGTCACTGAGAATTCAAGTAGACTGGAATGAGCAACTTAACCCTTTAAGTCTACCAATTTTAGTCCTGAATTATGGTGCTTTTATTTTGATTTGAACTTTAGAATTGATTGCGATTTGTGTCCTAATTTGAAGATTGGTTAACCAACAAGGTGGGTCAACTTCACCTAACCTACCCTAAAGTTTAGGATGAGTTAGGTAATGAACCCAAAAATCACCTTGAGTGGTTTGCAAGCAAGTTATTAAGTCCCAAGTTTTAAGGATTCAAGTGAATGTTAGAGCTTTCTTTTAGGGTCTTCTTGATTAGGTCAATTCAAACAAGGCTTGGGTGACACACAATGTGGGAAATCAATTCTCTTTTAATTCAGGCAAGTGTGTTTTCCTCAAACCCTAAAAATAGAAACCTTAATTTGGCTCTTGTCCAAGTCCAATTTTTTCCAAATGTATCACCTAGGGCTCAATCAAGAAGGTGGATAGCCTTAGGCACCTTAAATCCTTAGTAGATGCAAAAATCTGGATGGGGATGTCTAAAATAAATCTAATCAGGCAACTCAAGTGATTAAGTCTAACAAAGAATGTGAGCTAATCCTAATTGATTTTTCTTTTCAATTATTTCCAAAAATAAGGGCTTAAGAAGAAGGAAATGAGATTACCTACCCCTAGAGTGGCTGTCGTGCGGCTGTTCTTCTCCCATGTACCTTATACAACAACAACAAATTAAATAGAATAAGTTCGAATCAGATCAGAAATTGTAATAAGTGAAATAAAACTGCACATTGCTCCCTAGCAACGGTGCTAAAATGTTTAGGTGAAATCGTCGTTGACTAAGGAATGCATTGTAGCATAGGACAAAATCGCTCAAATAATTTAAATTTATAAACTAAGATTTAGAAAGAAGAGTACAAGATCGTTTACAGGGAGCAAAGATGCAATTTCAATTCACCAATCACAATAAATATATGCAATTGAAATCAATAAAACTCCAAATGATATTTCAATAGAATCAGAAGAATAGTGCAAAAAGATTGAGTTAAAATGGTGATTTGAATCACCAAATTAACCCTCAATGTTGTGTTCATAAGCACTTAAATATCTCATTAGTAAATCACAACTATTAATCAACGTCAATCAAATTATTCAAATAATCCAACAGTAACCAGCAGACGTCAACCAAAGGCTTCAAATGCCTTATCTGAAGGTGCTCAAGGGCCTTTCTCAAGAGAAGCAAAAGGCTAGGAGTCTCAAAAACATAGTAGCAACAGCAACAACGGCTCAAGGGCATCACAAATCTCGCTAAGTATAGTGAGAAGGGAAGGCTCAAATCCCAAGGTAGCAAAACCCACCACCTCTCTCTCAGATTCTCTTTCTCTATTCCTAAGCTCAGAATCAGATCAAACCCAGGTAGTGGGTAATTGGATCCACCACCCAGACCCGCAAGGCTTGAGCGTGGGTGAGGGCATGGATGAGTGCGTGAGGTGCAGCGTGTGCAAGGGCTTGTGGTAGGTACCTAACCCCAATGACTCAAAGGCAATAAGGGACTATCCCACTGAGGCTTTCTCTTCACGATGTGGGACCTATCGTCACTTTTTGCATATATGCACGGTGGGAAGGCTTTCTCTTCACAATGTGGGACTATCCCACAGAGGTTCTTCGTGCAGCAGCTGATGAGGTTGAAGGTGTCAATTGGATTAGCAACTATAGCAGAAATCTTTGATTGAGGACCTAGGAAGGGACCTGGAGTTAGGCCACGCATCCTGGGAGTGGAATCGCAGATGATTGAAGCTGGAGAATTGCTGCAGAGGTCGGAGAAGGTGGAGGCAACAGCAAAGCGACGACAAAGACCAAAAATAGAGAATACAGCTTGATGGCCCAATCTGAGCAATTCAGAAGGATCATCGAACATCGACAAGTGTGATGGTGGTTATGGTGTTGCATGAGGGTGTGTGTGGAAGTCTAGCGACCTCGGGGGGGTGTGCGTGAATGCATGTGTTCAGTGGAGTGTTTGAGAGTGCAAGCCCCTCAATTTCTTGAGAGGTTTTGTCGAGCGTGAAGTGGCGGAAGTTCTGGAGGTGATCACGAAGGGTTTGGTGGTATGACCCCGTCAGAGCTTGGCCGGAGCGGAGGGAGACGAATGGATTGTAATCGTATTGGTAGTCAAATTTAAGAGCTAAGGGGTAGGAGAGGATCAATAAGAGAAGAGGAAGAGATAGAGGGACTCAGAGAGAGAGAGATGGTGAGTCGAGGGCTCTTGTTGTGATAGACTGGAGCCAGAGAAGATGAGGTCAGCAGTGACACAACGGCGAGGAAGCAGAAGGAGATGGTGGTCGTGCTTTGGCAAGCGATGATCGTGAGGGTGAGGGGAAGATAATGGGCTGGCCAATTTGATCATTGACCAGCTCGATGAAGAGGATGGAGGAGCTCACTGGAGTTGAAGGTACATATGACCGGAGGAGGAGAAAATGAGGGATTTTCGGCATTAAATTTCACTAAGGAGCTTGGAGTTGTGAGAAGACCTATTTAAAGGACTTAGGGAGGCTTCCAAGCTTGGACATAATCTCCGTGAGCTTGAAAACGTAGGGATGAAAAATCCTAAATTTTGTGAGTGTTCACATGAAGATTTTAGGGCAAATCAAGATCCAATACCTAGTCAAATCAATAGAGAATCCCTCAGGGATTCTCCATTTCAACTTTGGAAATGTTTGATTCAGAATCAAGTAAGAAATCCTCGCTCGAATCTCAACAGAGCTGATGAGTTCACACTAATGGCAGCAAGGACCATTTTCCAAGAAATGATGACAAAGTTAGGGACTTGATTGCAAAGATTTTAAAAGCTAGGGGCTTAATTGAGAGAAATAGAGTTTAAATGGACTAAAATGCAAACTAGGTTATGATGGACTTTGATTGGGCCCAAATTTTGGTACAAGCCTAATTTGGACCGAAGAAATCTAATGGTGAAGTCATATTTTAGTTTCAACCTAGGTTGGTTGGGAAATTTCTACAGAAACCCACATTAGGGCATAACTCTATCTATGACTCAGTTTAAGGTCAAAATAGGTTCATATGGTCAAATCAAGGATACCAAACCTCAAAGAATATTTTTCTATAATTTTCTAGATGATTTATATGAAGTTTATCCTGACCAGAACTTCTATAATTTAAGTAGGTCTGAAATTAGGGTTTGGGTGTTGTATTAGTTCCTGAAATGCGTGAAACCCTGTTTCTATTTGCATAGACCCATTTATTAGTTTTTAATGCTCAATTGACCTTCAGTTAACCCTTGACAAACCCTATGGTTATTCTGTGTTCGTGATATGCTGCTAAAATTACATAATTAACCCTACTTTCTTTTTCTCTTCTCAAAATAGAATAATACGGAGTTGTAACCCTCAGATGGTTATATAGGAGCATTTATCTTTCACTGTTGACTAAAAGTGGCCAATTAGGGCCTATGATGGTGTTCCCATCAGTGGGCACCACTTCCATATTGTGGTTTTGAAATTTAAGTCAAAATGTGGACTCAACAAATTCAGATTGATCACAATTTGAGTCATAGGATGAAGCACCATGATCTGACCAACTATGATTGTAGGAAGATGTTATCTGATTAAATCCAAAGTTGGATGAGCCATATGAAGTTCGATTAAAATTAAGGGCCTTGTTCTAACCCTAGTTTATTGCATAGGGGGCTAATATGCTAAGGGTTAGAGGACTCAGGGTAAGAAGGAAGCTCTGGTTATCCTCTGGTTAGTGAGAAATTCATGCAAGAAAAAGTGATTCACAATCATTGTGTTGTAGAAAATCTGCTATCAAATATTTTAACCGAGGACACGAGGAGGCTTCGTTCGATTTTTGAAACCGTGTTTGGTGATTTGTTTTACTTTTGTAATCTTTTTGTATTTTCTATCTAGTAAGAAATCATATCAAAATACTTCTAACTACTCTATTATCTTATGCTTGCAGAAAAATGAAGAGAGAGAAAGAGCGAGAGAGAGAGAGAAAGTACTTCTATATAAATCTAATCAAATGTTCATAGTAAACTATTGCAATGTTTATTACAAACTATTTACTACAGAACTACTATGGGAAATTGAAATCTAAACTAGAAAGCAATAAAGAGATGGGGGAAGAGAAGTTACCCCCCTTGACGACTGCTTGAAGGATGAGCCGGTCGAACGACGCTTGGAGGAAGAGGAACGAAGTCATAGGAAGGAAGACGAAGGTGGATGAATCAGGATGACGCAAGATGTTGTTGTGGTAGGATCTGCTTTCGGAATGGGTGGCGAGAGGATAGCTGGGGAGAGCTCCGTGAAGGGGATGAGAAGTGGGAATTATAAAATTTTTACTTTATATCTACTGGAGAAACCCATAGCTTGGGAGTGCTAGAATGAGCTTCAGAACACTTGTTCTTAGCTCTTAGGAGAGGTAAGAAGAGAAGGAAGGGATGAAGAACATGGAGGGGGTGTAGGGGACCTTTTATAGTGGAGGAAAAGGTGAAATTTGATCATGGATTTAATGGCTATGAGTTTAATGTCGCAAAGGCAAATGTAGCTGTTTGCACGAAGTGGAAGGAGAGTCTTTGGATCTTGATCGCACAGCCACAGATCGCACACAAATGGACGGCTAAGATCATGAATAGATGGCTTAACTGCAGATCCACTTCCCACACATCAGATCATGCATGGGATCCCACGTGATCGCGTGCGTATGTGCATTACGTGAATCTAGCACACCATGTGTCGAAGATGGCACCGTTCGATGAGGATTCGATGGCCTAATTTAGGGTGCACCTCTACATGGAGAATTAGAGAGGCACACGAGGTTTTGAACCTGTGACCTCCCTGGGATATAAGGCGCTCCACCACTATGCTAAGGCTCCTTCTTTATCAAAAATACAACCCTATGATGGGGTGACATGGTCGTTCCGTGACTGTTGGATTTCGATCCAATGGCCCTGAATGCTTGAGGACCTCCCCTTTGGATGTGAAGGCAATGCTCTTGGCTCTTCTCAACCGTTGGATGCAAATCCAATGGCTAAGATTGGTTGCTCGGCTGAAGAAGGAAGACTACAGGTGTGGTTGTGCATCCATGGAGGGCTGTGATGGTGCCACATGGTGCCATCATAATCGTTCATCTTCAATTGCTCACAGAGGATGCTACAAGTATCTGATTGGATCGATTTTCATGTTGTTGGGCTGCAATCGTCGATCGAGATCCATCTGTACGGTTCGATTCTTCATCTAAAACTCCAAAATATATCACCCTGTGCCCTAGGAATTTAAATAGAAGAATTAGTAGACATTTTATATAATCTACTCTAAATGCATGATGACACATGTTATGCAATATTTACAATAATAAATGCAACTGTAATCCTAAGAACCCTCATAAATAAGCATGTTAAGCTAGATAGATGTGTTTACATCACCCTCTTTAATTGTAGGTCATATTTGGGTGATTAGTTAAGCATAATGACTCATATTGAATGTTACCAATAGGAGGGTATGAGGTTTGATCTCAATATTGTGACCTCGATTTATAATCAAATTTACTTCCCCAATTGGATGGTTGACAACATTGATTCGGATTGAGATTGAAGTTATAGTTATTTTGGGGATATGTGTGTGTCTGGGAATGATAATTGAAAGGCATAAGTGAATTGGAAGAAAAATGAGATTTGAAGAGAAACATACGAGAGAAATTGGTGCCTTAACTAAGTAATCAAGCACACAATTCTAGGCTTAAAATGTTGATGCTAATGGACCTAAAGCCTTAAAAGCACAATTCAAATTGCAAGTAATTCCACCTCTTTTTCTCAAATCAATATGGCCTGGTTGAATACAAGTGGGGTAGAGGGAGCATTTCGAAAGCTTTCACTAGGGTGCTAATTGGGAACCTCTTACTCACCTAAGTCATTTGACTTTTGGACTTGCAGCTGATACGGATTTTACATGGTTTGTAAAATGTGTCGTTGTAACGTGCAAAATTGATCAATTCTTAAATTTATAAACCTAGATAGTGGGGTATCTAGGGTATCCAAGGAGGCAATATGTTTGCAAAATTCAGGTCTCTTGCTTGGAAATAGAAATCACCTTTCTTTTTGGTCTTTTTCAATATATCATTTTTATGTTTTTGAAATTAAGGCAACATGCGAAATTGTTGGCGAGAAAGTGACTAACACTTAACTCAACACACTACTCCTAAAGTGGCAAGTAGAGCCTCTCCCTAAGCTTACTCTGGGCAAGTGGAGGCATAGAATAATTAGGGAGAGGGAGTGAAGAATGCTAAACACAAAGCAATTAAGAATGCAACTAAAGAAGGCAACTTGATTAATGAGAAAGTGTTGTACAAAAACCCTAGTAGAGGAAAGCTTCTACAACTAGAATTATAAGTACAAAGTAAAGAAACACTAATCCTTTAAAAATTGATGAAGAGGAGAGGCTCCTTGCTCCAAGCCTAGTAGCTCCTGGGCTTGAAAAGAAGTGCTCCAACTCTTTGTCTCTGAAAGCTCCACTAAATTGATGTCCTGCAAAGCAAGCTCTAAGGGGGCGTGCCCTAAGCTTTTCTCCAAGGGTGGACTTCTACCCTAGGTCCTTCTCATTTTCCTGGCCATCCTCCTTGAAGTAGAAAAGTCCTCCTCCTTGGTGTGGCCCAAGTTGAAAAGAGTGGGGAGAAGAAGGTACCAAAGGGGCTGGTGATGTGCCCCTTTAATCTTCTTCTCTACTCCTTCTTCTTGGCCGTAGGTATAGGTGGATGTAGGTGGAAGTAAACACTGATGGAGGATGAAGAAAATGTGGGAAGTTAGGCGGGTGTATATAGTGTAGGAAGGGGAGCATAGGTGGCTCTTGGAATGGATGGCTAGGATAGGATATCGGGGTAGTTGGGGATCCTAGGCCTAAGGATAAGTGGCGCCACCTAAGGGGTGCTAAGGGGGGTAGTTAAGGCTTTGGTGCCCTTTAGAATTGGTGCCAAAATGGGCCTTCTAGAAGGCCATTAGGTGGCGGCACCTTAGGGTTCTAGAAGGGGGGTATGTGGATGGCTAGGATGGGTTATGTGGGTAGGTGTAGGGTGGATAAAGGGGCTGAAAGTTGGCGCCAAAAGGGAGGTGGTTAGGATTAGTTTTGGCACCAACTTTTGGTGTCTTTTGGTGGTTAGTTGAGGGGTGAAAGGTGGTGAAGAGGTGGCGCCAAAATGAGTAGGATAGCTAGCTTAGGTAGGGCTTAAGTTGGTGGAGCTAGCTAGGGTTGAGTTGAAGGTGGTGGATGGCCAAGGAGCTGGTTGCTAGCTAAGATACGCTAAGCTAAGCTAGATTAGCTAGCTATGGAGTAGAGGAGGAGGTATTGGAGCTAGGGTTTGAAGAGAGGAGCTGAGGAGGAGAAGTCTGGAGCAGGAACTGGAGTTGGCAGCTGCTGAAGAGGCTGGCATGGTCCTACTCTAGCTGGCTTAGCTTGCTAGTTCTTTGCTAGCTGCTAAGCCAAGCTAAACTGAGCTGGCTTCTACCATAATGAGCTGAGGTGAGCTAGGTCTGGTGCTCCCGAGGAGGATCAAGCTAGTTGAGGCAGCTAAGGTAGCTTAGCTCAACTGAGTTGAGCTAAGCTGAGTTCCTGGGAGTTGGACTCGAGCTTCTTGAGCTGGGATGAGTTCTTGTTCGGCTAGCTGGAGTTGAGTGGAGCTGGATGTAGCTGGATCTGAGCTGGGGTGAACTCTAGTCAACTCAGTTGAGCTAGCTAGAGCTCCCTGTGGACTTGTGGGAGCTAAAATGAGCTAGACTCAACTAGGTTGAGCTGGATCTGAGCTGACTTGAGCTAGGTTGAGCTAAGATGAACTCTCTTGAGTTGTCGTTCAGCTAAGATTAGCTGAATGGAACTGGGATGAGCTAACCCTAGTTCAAGTGAGCTACGTTCCAACTGTGGTGAGCTGGATCAAGCTGAGTTCCAGCTAGTCTGAGCTTCTCCTTCATCATTTGCCTTCTTGAGTGCTAGGGTTTTAGGGATTTGTATATCTGTTCATCCCTAACACTCACAAAAACATATCAAAAGGGCAATAAAGAATGCAATGCATGCCTAACCTAATTTATGCCTAAATGCAGCCCAAAAACATATTTGCGAAGCAAAACTCTAAGAGCTAGGTTTGTTTTTATGCATAAGAATGATGATAAACTATAGTTTTTCAGCAGCCCAGACACTGGATCTAATAAAAGGAATAAAGGCAAACCACTTAACAACTAATCTACATGAAATGAATTACGCAAAAATAGATTTGTTGCAACAAGAATCATTAAGATACTTTGTCCATTTTTAAATCGAACTCGGCTGAATTCTAACTTTAAATCTGAGTTCGAGTTATCTTAAGGAGGCAATTGGAAATCTTCGCTTCCTAAGATTTTTTTTTGTCTTTTTCTATTTTCTTTTTTTCTATCTTTTTTTATAAGACCAAGATAATGACAATCTGATCTAACTATGAAGCAAATAAAAGGACAATAGTGGAAGAAAGATGTGCAAAAAGAACATCATTAATGCTTGAAAAGAGTTTAGTACATCAAAAGAAACAAAACTAAAAATGCTAGAACATTAATGAAATGAACTAAACTACGAAGAGAAATATTTGGAGCCAAAGGCGGTGCGGAGAGCTGGAAGAGAGGACCTGAAGGTAGAGCTCAAAGATGCAGTAGTCGAAGAAGTGCAAGCAAAGGCACACCCTGCAGAACCTCCACACCAAACGTGGTGTGGAGTCACCACGATCTTAAGGAAGGCCTTACGATCAAGGTGAAGAGAAGAGGCTAAGGGAGAGGGGAAGGATAATGTTGGTGGGTTACACGACTTAGGTAGGGTTTAATTGGAGCTGAAAATAATTGATTTTAAGTGTTGTGGGGGTAGGTGCTTTTATAGGAATCGGGGTTGATTGTGATTGGCAAGTGGTAGATTGATTAGGAACACTAATGTGGGTAATAGGATAGAAAATGAAAGCTTAGGATTGAGTCTTAGGTAGCACATTAAACTAGTTGTGTCTAGGTTCAAAGATGGCCTTAGGATGGTATTTGGAAGGTGGAGATGGACCTAGTGTTGGCCAACCATAAGGTTATTTTATGTGGACTAAGTGGCTAGCCAATTGCTTGGGGATTTAGGGCCATTGGATTTTCATCAAATGGTGGAATTAAATGGTGAAGTGGACATCCAAATTGAGGTTCAAAGGTGGCCCTTGGATGAGGGATGGAGGGCTAAAATCAAGGCCAATGATGTGGCCAGCAAAGGTGCTATTTTTAGCAACATAAGTCTAAGCCTTAGGATGTGTAATCTAAGGTGGGGTTATGTTGGGTTAGTTTCCTAAAATAGGATGGTGAATCCTACCCTTTAGAAAGAAGATCTAAGGTGATAATGCAAAGGTAAGATAGGTTTAGGACATGGGTTTTTTGATTAGGTGTGTTGTCCTAAAGCTAAGGTGTTGGATTTTGGAGAGGAAACTCACCACTGGGAAAGTCCTCTACCTTGTTCCCTAACAAGGATTTTCAAAATAATCCACTATCAATGCCACTTTCCATCGAGGGTGGTATACCTCAATTACATCAACCCCCTTTTTCTACAATCCAAAGGAAAATACTTTTGTTCTTCCTCCAAGAAGAATGTAAATTTCACAACTTGGAAACCCAAATGACACAAACATGTAAAGTATACAAAAGATCCTAACGAGCCAAATGTGTGTGTGGCAAGAAACATATGCTCTTTAACTAAAGGAATAAACCCCAATATAACTTTTCTTTGTGAATATGAAATTGACACGTGAAAGTAAGGAGTACAATAAGAAATACTTCCTTTGTACTTCCCTTAAGAAAGATCAACGTTGGCGCATTGGAAGTAAAGCAAGTTCTTGTAATAAAGGACGCTTAAACGAAGTGATGAGGATATCTTGCATATGAATATTCTTCGTAAAAGAAATCTTATCCAAAAAGAATTCTAGTGGAAGTTTATAGAGACTTATTGTGTATTACATAAGGAATTATATATGTATACTTATAAGAGTCGTAGGATCCTTGAATAGACAATAATAACTAAAATATAAATGTTGAGACAATTCTTTTAGAAAAAGAAATCGAATCTGCAATCGCCTCTATCAGACAGATATGCACAATTAACCATTTAAGTGACAGACGTTGAAACAATAAAGCTATTAATGTATGGTTTCCTCGGATAACTGATTTTGACTTTTAATTTTAATGTTTGAATCTGTAACTTCTCTAAAGGACGACCGCTGTTAAAAGAACATTAGTCGGAAAAAGTAACATCATTCAAAATGAATAAAATTTTGTTTTGGATGAATAATAATAATAATTGCATGCTATGAAAGTTTATTTTATAACTTAGTTGTGCTCATGGGGCTCTTTACAAAAGATCCAGAAATTACAAAGACGAGAAATCTTTGAGACGAAGCCAACAGACGAATAATCCATCTATCATTTTCAGCTTCATTTTTGCATAAGGAAGATCTGCAAATCAAAAACATAATATAATACAAAATAATAAATCAATATTTTATTAAACATCAAAATAGAGTATGTAACCACAGTCTACCCCTTTTTGATGTTTGGCAAAATATTAACCAAAATATGATGAATAAGATTTAATGCATATAAAGATGTATATAACTTGCATAGCCCTCTATCAAAAAGAATGTATGCATTAAACCAAATAGAAAAGATCATATGAATCAAATGTTAATTCTCCTCCTTTTTGTCAAACTAGAAAAGAGTAGCAAAATAAAGTTGAATATACTGTCATGTAGAAATTAAACGGTCAAAAAAAGGTCCAGTAGTAGGACAGTCTAGAAGAAATTAAATGACTAAAAAGTAATCTACAAGTTGAAAAGTAGAAACCATAATGTTATACATGCCATAAAGTTTAAACAAAACTAAAATAGAGAAAACATAGTTCAAAACAACTAACTGCATAGAAAAAGAGAAATCATTTGGAAGCATTCTTCATAGAGGTCTTGATTGACTTGAGATCTTTCTTGACGTGGGCTTGGAATTTGGAAAATTGATCTTGCATGTGTTGAACAACTTTGGCCGTCTAATGACAATCATTAGCCTGACATTGAAGAAGATTGAAGCCACTGAGATAAGCAAGGTTACGCTCGTCAGTTCACATGTAGTCCCACTAGAGATTGTAGGAATGGTCGATGTCTTCAGAAGGGGTGGCATATGAAGGACCAGATTCATCATTTGTACCATCAGTGTCATCATCTTCATCAACTCAAAGGGATGTAGCTTGCTTGATACATGCAAGAGTGGCATGATTGAAATACAAGATGAAGGAATCAAGTTGATAAAAGGTCAACTTTATGTTGTGGAACTGAAAGATATGGGATAAAAGGGATCCCAAAGGAATAGAACCACGATGATCATCATACATGTGTGCTACGATCATTTTTGGCCAGTGAAGTTTAATCTTGTGAATGACGCAAAATACAATATCTGTAGTCCATTTAGGGCAATGATTGTATCCACATGATTTTGCAAAGAAGTTCCAATCATTGACGCATATAAGATAACGAGTAAGGAGAGTGAGTTTGCTTGTAGAAAGTTCTTCATCAGGGTTGTTAGGGTGATGAGGAAGGAGTACAGCTTGACGAACATCTTCAAAGGAAACACCACCTTCTATTTCTTCCCAGGTCTAGTTGGACAAGTCCATACAACAGGTTTGAGAAATAATGAAGGGATCAAGGAGAAAAGTGCAATAGCCAACTTTAGATTGCAACAATTGGAATGGTGGGGTTCAATCTAAGAAAGATTTGTGTAAAAGATTTTAATGGCCAGATAGACTCCCTTAATGTCTTTACCAGCCAAAAATTATGGGCTAAAGAAATAGGTTAGACATTGAAAATCAAAGAGAGATTTGATATTCACTCCATCAACATCAGTAAGTTCAAAAATAAGTAAGGGACGAAGACCTAAAATTTTGGCATTTGCAAAAGAAGAAAAAGTATTTTTGCTTAGCTTGAGGTTTAACAGAAACATTAGCCCTAGGTTTAGATGGAGCCAGAGGAGAGGTAGGAGTAGAAAGAGGGGAAGAAAGGGTGGAGGATTCAACACTAGGTTCTATAGGATTTTTACTAGATTGTGTAGTGGGTGCCATCTAAAAGAAGTAAAAATGATAAGATCACACAGTAAATGATTGAAGGTTTTAAAAAAGACGGAGAGAAACTGTGGATAAGTTGGGTGAATCAAGAAAAAAAAAAGACAACAAAACAACAACAAAAAAATGTAAGATATAGAGATTAATGGGAAAGAAAAATGAGAAAGAAGAGAAAAGATAAAGAAGTTACTTTGGTGTTCATCATTAGGGGATGAAAACACGTTCAGGTATTAGTGAGGGAAAAGGAATGACCACAGATGAAAAGGACTAAAAAACTGGCCGGTGATGGGTAACTTAAATAGGAGAGTTATGAAGAGATGTGACTTGATTTAAAGGGTGTGTGAAAAGAGTAACTGCCCTTTTAATGTCGACAATATGTAATGAGAGACAGAGAGAGCATTGGGTATTAAGGTTAAAGAAGCAGTTTTAAGGAAGTTTAGAAGAGAATAAAGAAGTTATTAATGTAAGGACACGTGAAAGAGGAAATAACTGGTCTTTTTTAGAGGAAGTTGAGAAAGGACACCAAACTTCTAGAAAAGACAAGTAACATCTCTTCAAAAATCAAAATAACTTATTAATCAATTAACTTGAGATTAGTACAAAATAAGTAAGAGTTTAATAAGCATTTAAGTAAAAAAAAGTTGAATGCATAAATAAATAAACGAGAATACTTTTTATTTTATAGAATTAAATATCACTGAGTGTGCAGATACCTAATTTTCATCTAATATAACTAAATCTATCCAAAGCCAAGGGTTTTGTAAGTATATCAACTAATTGTTCTTATGTATTAATGAATTCTAATTGTACTTCTCCTTTCAAGACATTATCATGTAGAAAATGATGTCTAACAACTATGTGTTTTGTAAGTACATGATGCACTAGACTCTTTGATAAGTTTATTCTACTTGTATTGTCACAAAGAATTTTGACTTCATAAAAGATTAAACCTAATTCAGATACGGTTTGTTTCATCCATAAAAGTTGTGAGCAAGGTAAAGCAGCAGAAATATATTTAGCTTCAATAATAGATAAGGCAACACAGTTTTGTTTCTTAGAAAACTAAGAAATTAAAGAATTTCCCATAAAATGATAAGTTTCACTTGTACTTTTTCTATCAGTTTTGCTTCCTACATAGTCAGCATTGCTATATGTTGAAAGTTCTAAAGTTAGGGACATGGGATAAAATAAACCAAAGTCTGAAGTATCTTTCAAATAACCAGAGATTCTTTTAACTGCATTTAAATAAGATTCTTTTGGAGATACTTGGAATTTAGGGCATAAACATGTTGCAAACATAATGCTTAGTCTGCAAGCTGTTAAATAAAGTAATGAACCAATCATACCTCTATATTTTGTAGATTCAACTTAGTTACCTTGTTCATCCAACTCTAATTTGATATCAACTACCAAAGGAGTGTCTTTACCTTTGGAATTGTCCATGCTAAACTTTTTAAGAGTATCATGAGTATGCTTTGTTTGATGGATAAATATTCTTTCATTTGATTGATATATTTGTAATCCTAAAAGCAATTTAAGTTTTCCCATGAGTTGCTTCTCAAATTCTCCTTGCATTTTCATAGCAAACACTTGACAAAGCAACTCATTAATAGATCCAAAGATAATATCATCAACATAAATTAGAACAATCAATATATCTAAATTTAAACGTTTAATAAAAGTGTAGTGTAAACCTTACCCATTTAAAAATCTAACTTAAGAAGAAAATTTTTAAGACAATCATACCAAGCTTTTGGTTCTTGCTTTAATCAATTCAAAGATTTGTTTAGCTTGTAAACATGATTTGGAAAATTTGAATTTTCAAAACCTGGTGGTTGTTTGACGTAAACTTTTATATAACCATTGAAAAAAGCTAACTTGATGTCCATCTACAAGAGTGTAATGACAAAATGCACAGCAAAGGATAATAACATACATATAAGTTCTTCAGTTAAAAAAAAAAAACATACATATAGGTTTCATTAAAGTCAATACCTTCTAGTTTATTATAACCTTATGCAACCAATCTTGCTTTATTTTTAATAATCGTACCTTCTTTTGTCTTATTATGAAAAACCAATGAGTTCCAATAATCGATTGATTTTTAGGTAGAGGAATTACATCCAAAACTTGATTTTATTCAAATTAGTTTAGTTCTTCTTCCATGTCTAGAATCCAAGAAGGATCTTCTAATGCTTCTTTAATACCTTTAGTCTCTACTTGTGATACAAAGGCCCTAAGAGTGGAATAATTATTAAGGAGTTGTGCACAAGTTCTAACACTAGTACCAACATCCCTTAATAATTAATTCTTTTGGATGATTTTTATTGGAGACGCAATCCTTGGGAAGATTATGAATGTTGCCTTCCTTGTTATTTGAAACATCAACAAAATGTTGTTGTTCATCTTCATCATCAATTTCTTGATGTGGAATGGAGGGTTCTTCAATAAATCTCACATGAAGATTTGCTTCAACTATTTGTGATTTCTTATTAAACACAAGATAAGGTTTGAAGCCATCTCATCTTAGCTTGGCTTAGCAACTAGCAAATAACTAACAAGCTAAGCCAACTAAGGCAGTTCCTTGTAGTTCTGTTCAGCAAACACTAGCTCCAATGTAGCTCAAGATAGCTCCTTCCAGCTCCTCACCTTCAAAACCCTAGCTCCCTCTACTTCTCTGCCCTACACCCTACTAGCTAAGCTAGCTTAGCTTAGCCAGTCCCCTCCTTGGCCGCCAAAACCTAACCCTAGAACCCACCTAACTAGCTCCACCAACTAACCTTACCTATGTCCACCTAAGCTGCCACCACTCCACCTCAATCTTGGTGCTAACCCTACACATCCCTTCACCCCTCTCTACCACCAAAAGACACAACCAAATTCCCTCCAAAACCACCTAGAAATGGCACCAACTTTTTCCCACCGAAACCCTTGAAATCCAACCCTACACCTACTATTCGAATGCTAAATCGGTGTTTAAGATTGTTGTTTTGTAGTATAGCCAAAATAGTGATTAAACAAATAAATTTTATTACTCAAAAAAGGTTCCGAGGTCAAACATAGGGAGCAAGTAGGAATTCACTCACTAATCTCAATAGATAATATAAATGAGCACAATAAATTACTTAAGAACTAATATGCAATGTATAACATGAGTATATGAAGAGATAAAAAGAATTCTAGACAAAATAATGGTGATTTGGATCACCAATTATAAGCCTAACACATAGACTAATTACTCAAATCTTAATCAAAGGTAGGAATGTGTGATCAGATGTCTTGATTTTGCAATCAGATGTCTTAAAAGATGTTAGTACAGTAACCCTTTACGATTTTTCTTCTACTTTCTTCTTCCTTTCTTCTTCTTCACACTGTCCAGACCTTCTTCTTCTTCTTTTGCTTTCTTCTCCTTCTTCACACAGGGGAGGGGAAACATCTCAAATTGGCTACGTGTCAGCCAAGGTCATCTACAGCAAGACCCCACTAACGCCCGTGCAATCTCTCCTTTCTCTCTCTTAGGCTTCGCCCTCCCAGGGCCTTTTCTCAGGATATCGGGTTATCAGGTACACGCGCACCCAGGTCCAGGATTGCAGGCATGGTCATAGTTGAGGAGTGCTTGGCTAGGCGGGTTAATGGGTCAGGTCAGGTGCGAGGGCAGAGATCACGGACGAGGCGTGTGTGGGTGAGAGGGACCTCACCTCGTGTTTGGAGGCAAATAGCCACAAACACTTTTCCAATTTATGCGAGTGCAGGGGCTTTGTCTCAACCGATGTGAGACTAATCCCACCTCCTTTTCCTTACGAACGCCTACTAGAGCTCGCTGGAGAAGATGTGTCTGATTAGCATAGCTACTGGGGTTCACACTCCCAATCAAAGACTTGGAAGTCTGGCATTATTTGTTTTGCCCCACCTGGAGGCGATGACTGGGGCTTGCATGTCCTGGAGTTCGAAGAACAAGGCCAGAGATGGTGATAGCAGCAGAGCTTTGACCTAACACTTGAAAGAAACAAATATGGGCTTTCAGCTACGTTAAAACATCTTAGAAGATTCGTTGGACGTTGGCGAATGTAATGGCAGTGGTTTCGTGGAAGATAGAGGTGCGTGGTGGTTGGACGGGTTGGGGACGGAGGCCAGTGAAGGGTTTGTTCGGTGGCGATTGTGAGAGGTCAAAAGGATGAAATAGGAGAGGGGTTTTGTGTGGGAATGAGTGGTGCAGCTTTTGGGAGTGTCAGCAAGGTGGATAGGGTTGTGTAGCGAGTGGATGATCTCACCAGAGGGCGACCGGAGGTGAAGAGGATGAAGGTGAATGGGTGCGTCGAGAGGATATTTTTGGTGTTTTTGGGTAGGAAATTAACCTAGGAACCTAAAGAGACCTAACTAGAAATTCTAAGTGGACGAAAACGTGGAGAACGACACTGGTTGGTATGGCCGGCATTGGGGAAGTTGGATTCTCTGGTAGGAAGGAGCGGCGATGAAGACATGGAAGGAGACGACCACTGGTATAGCAGCACGCGAAAGAATTTGAGGATGAGGAATCCGTTGCTGGTTTTGCAAGAATGGACGAGGAAGGAGGCTAAGGATATCATCGGAGCTCGCGAAGTTTTTCGATCGAAGTGGAGGGAAGAGCATTGATGAGTCCATTTTAATGGACTATTGTTATGCCTAAGTTAACTTTATTCTTACATTTTACGTTTTTTAATAGCAACATTAGGTCATAGAATGATTGCATACATCAGTACTTAAGTTTACATATATTCTATTGCATTTTATAACTTATTGTATATAAATAATTAGTTTATAAAATAAAACCTCCTCTCGCGCACACTCGCGCGGCCAGTCGCCGCTACCCCCTCCTCACGCATTGCCTTTCCCTGCACAACAATCCCCATCCCTTATCCTAACGCATCGCCCACTCCACGCTGATCTTTTCTCCAACCGCAGAACAACCCTTTGGAGATATCTTCTCTCTCTCGGCGGGGGGATGGGGTCTGATTCTCATTCTCGACCGTGAAGGAGGTGAGCACCATGGATCATGCGTGCACTGTGGTTTAGGCATACTGCACCTCTACTCCTCCTTCTCCCCAGTCGCATGGTGACAGCGTGCGACCTCCTTCCACATCACCAAACCACCCCCCCCACCGCCAACCATTTCCACCCACATAGCAAACCCACTTCACCACCTTCCCCAACACCACTACCATCCTCCCTTTCCCCTCACAGCAGACCTCTCCCAAGCCACCCACCACTGCTCCCTCTTCTTCTTCTTCCTCTTCTTCTTCAAACTCCCTCCTCTATTTCACCATCACAAGAACCAACACCCAACCTTAACCCACCGCATCCTCGCTCCTCATCTTTTAGATGCGAGCAACCGTGCCTGCAGGCAGCAACTACCCTCGCGCGATCGCACCCCTTCACGCACGTGTATGCCCGCACGCCACAGCAGCCCACAGTCACCTGCAACCTTCAAAAAGAACCCAAAGCACGCTGCACACCCACCATCGGTAGGGAAGCTTCCCGGCTGCCAAACTTGCCGTCAACCTCGCCATTGCCTTCACCTCACACCTACGACCGTCGTGCACCCACCAGCTACCCTCCACGACGCCCGCAAGCACCACCTACCGTCGCCGTCGCCGATGTTCTCCTCCACCGTCCGGCCACCTTCAGCTACCCCATCACCATCGTCGTGACCGTCTCTCTCCCACGCACCACCACCGGGCTTCAGTTAGCCAGCCGCCACGCCTCCACGCGTGCGAAGAATAGGGAAAGGAATTCCTCTGTTTCCCTTTGAAGTAAATTTACGAACACTGCCATTGTCAAAGCTTTATTTTTCTAATTTTTTTAATTAATTAAATTGAGGTGAAATTGCAGCCCTATGCTTATTCTTCCACATAATTGTTCATCCCTTGCAATCCATCTCAATATACATCATATTTGAATTTTGATTTACACTTTAGTCTGCATGCAAGTAAAAAGTACACATATACCACTACACATGAACCATTTTCTTATGTGAAATTTACATCAATAGCCCTTGAATTCTCCTTAAATTTGGGGTTTACATTCAGAGTAGCATATGCATTGTTTGATTTGACGAATACTCCTGCGAACACAATTTCTACATAGTTGTGATTTTATTAGGCTAATTTCTCCCTGTGGAGATGACCTAACTCTTCGTGGTTAGTTTTTAATTATTAAATAATTTTGAAAAGCGATTTTCTACCGCACAACGAACTATAATGACACATCATTTTATGTTTAAGTTTTCAACGAAAATGAAGATCGCTCTTTCAAATGGCACCATTGCCAAGAAGGAAACACGCCTATTAATTTTTTCAGGAATTTTATGTTATTTTTATGCTATTTTGAAAGCTTTTCTGAATTACTGACTGTGGATCTTTTTCTGTGCAAAAACAATAAACGAACGTGGCAGGTGCATACGACGGAGGTGATCTTTTTGGTGGAGCTTGATGTCACCTGGAGGCCAGCAACAACTGCTTGTGGGCCTTGATCCCACGCACATAGGCATATGAAGGAGCCTTTTTCTGATTTAGTCATTAGATCGCAGTTTAGATTTAGTTTAGATTGACATTAGAACTTAATTTTTGTCTTGTGGACCCTTGTTGGCCATTTTTTGGAACGTGTTCCGAGTGTTCCTTTATTTCTTATCACTCTTGTATATGGGAGCATATTTTTGGGAGCGTGTTCCCATTTTATCTAGATTATAGGATTAGTCGAATTGTTTGAACTGCATATAGGTTAGTTAGTTAGATTAGGTTTGTTTGCTTAATATTATTATTTAAAAAAAAAATTCAAACTGCCTACTAGAAGCTGCATATCAATAAGGCGATCATCTAGGACTGAATGAGCAGCATCTAGTTTATCTTAATTACATTGCATACATCCCTGCATTGAAGAAAGTTGGAGTAAGGTAGAAATTTTTCTTGAGCATCAATTACCTGTCAAGCATCTACATTGAACCTAAATCTAAGACCACTAAAGTGCTTGAATTGAATTAATTCAGTGGTCACTTTAAAAATTGGGACTGCGAAGAGGTTGTACCTTAAAATCTATGACTTAAAATTATGTGCAAAAGGATCTTGTTTGCAAGATTTCAAAACTCAAAACACGAATGTATGATTGCACACCTGAGACATTGCGCACCTCACACATAAGGTCACTAGATAAATTTCTACCTCTCGTCTTTGCACCACAAGGGAAGTTAGTCGGAAATCGACAAGCCTATCCACCAAGTTACTTCGGTTCCTCATGCGTGGGCTCGATTCAAGACTTCCATCCCTTGCGAGTAGGTTATAGGCGCCAACGAAGGTCGTCCTAGGAAGCGTAATTCTTGCAAAATGTGTTTGGCCACCAACTGAACAGCTAAGACCTACAATCTACTAAAAATAGATCCCACTATATTTGCGATTGTTTTGACAGTGGTAGAACTCTCTAGGAAGTTTCTAATTTCTTTTACATCCTAAGAGAGTTTAGCCTATTTAATTGAAAGAAATGGACTATCCTTACTCCTATCATTTTAACCAAGATCCCATGCCCCGAGCGTATCCATCCTTTGATGGGTACAATGACAATTCATGGGATCATTCATATTCCTATCCTGGGAGTACTGGCCCAACAGTTCCCACCTTTGAGTAGAGCCTAGTAGTGGGATTTTCCAACCCCGGAATCCCTACTACTATGCAAACACCCAACCCTCCCACCCTTCATGATTTTCCGTATTGAGGTTGGACCGATACCCCTAGGCAACTAGAGCCTGAGATTGACTATCCTCCCCAATCTGATAGTACTAGCATCTCCTCTTTTATGATAGAAATGCAAAAACAACAAAAGGAAATGATGGAATCCATGGGAGAGATGTTGAGGAATAGTCAACAATTGAATAAAGAAATTAGAGAGCTTAGCTGTGCTCTTCCTAGTAATTCTGATCCCTACCCATATGACCGTGATCATGAAAATAATTATGAGGAAACCAATGACAATAGGGATCCCATTTTACATAGCTATCACTGAGACTCTCTCAATGAGACACGGCCACTAGAGGAGAATGATCCTAGTAATTATCCACTCTAGCTATATTGGAGTCAAAAGAAAGGAAAGATGGTACCTCTTGAAGACCTTGACCCCAATGACAGTATTTTCCTTACCCCTGATAACCCAGGTCAAGGTTGTATTGTTCATATCACTTCCCTTATTAATTATCTGGTGGAATCTCATTCTACCCTTAGTGAGCCTAATCCTGACCCTCCACTTAGGGAATCAACACCTACTGTTAAGCATCTTGAGGATTTAAATGCACCCAATGAAGGTGAACCTAAGGGAATGGAGGATGAATTAGATCAATTTTGGTCTCAGGGATATAAAGAGTCTATCTCAGAGGACGAGGATGACCCAATGGAGGAACCTGGACTGAAAATCTGGAGTGAATCACAAGAGGATTATTTCTTATTCGATGACTTACCCTCGGAGGATATAAATAATATAGTGAAATTCAGATTCCTCCCTTCTTTTGAGAGTCATCCTCCACCAAACTAGGTGTTGATATTAGAGGAGGACAAACACAATAGTGAGAAGCCTAGGGGAGACTCTTGAAGACAAAACACGTCAATTGTGGATTTATGCCCCTAGAAGAATAAAGAATTGAGTGATATAGGCTTACTCCAAAACATTAAGCCGGATCCTTCGTCAAAAATAATTGATGATACTGAGGCAACTCCTTTCTTTACTAAGGAATCACATATACACCCCTACAAAAATTTTAGTGAACCAAAATAATTTAGGGATGAGATTAATGATAATGATTCAGTTGCTTTGACCCTACCAACAAAGAAATTTAATTTGGAGTCCACCATTGATTCGCATATACTGGAAAGCGAAAATATGACTCCAATCATTAATGATAGGCAGGGTGACTTGAATTTTTCTGCAATAATTGTTAAGGAGAATTCACAATCTGAATCATTGTTGGAATTGGACTTAACACCGACTAAGCCCTCCTTGGACTTAACCATTACCGCCCAACAAAAAAAATAACCCTTCCACTCCCTAACAGATCCTTGGCTCAGGTTTCTACTCACTTACATTCTTTCTGGGGAACATATCAGGCCAATACATCCTCAGGTAGAATGGCGAGTGTGGATTGATGCTTGTACTTTTAGTCTCACCATTCAAGGGTTTGAAATAATTATGTTTATATCTTTTAAAACCCTTCCTGCTTTGGAGGATCCTTGTTATCCTTCACTTATTCCATTTTAGGAGGTCTCTTTTCATATTCCTTTTGTTATTCCTAAACCTCCCCAGGTAGCCTACAAGGTTGTTTGCTTTCATGTCTTCTAGCGAGCATTTGGGATAACATTGCATTATTAGCTCGCCAACATCTGTGGCTACCTGTTTTCTAGGCCTACGTTGTTATGCATATTTTTAGGGCCTAGCTTTTTCTATCTGGAACCAAACTTACAGGTTCCCTATAAGTCTGGTTGCTAACAGGAAATGTAGCACTTGTTGGGAGGCAACCCAGCGTTCTAAATAACACCATCATTCGATGATTTCCTTCCTTTCTCCCCCTGTTTTAATTTTACACTGAGGACATTGTTGATTTAGGCATGGGGGGGTGCATTTTGCATTTTAGGAAATATTCATGCATTTAGGTTAGCATATAAAAAAAAAAATTCTTAAGCTGAATTGGTTAGTCCCTAGCAAAACATCTTTGTCATGGAGGTGTCATTAATGATTTTTCTTCTTAAATTGTTTCTTAAGTTTAGAATCCAGTACATTTACTTCACTTGCACGTAGATCGGGCAATGGATCTTTGAAGGGAACCAATAAGCATTTTTAGCCTACTGAACCCTTGGACAGTTAATAGGGAGTCAGGCATACTATCTTCTAGTAGATCCACCTCATATATGTGGCAAGAAAGTAGAGAGATTACTGGTGCGCTGAGTCTAGTGCAAGGACTCTTAAGTTTTGGACAATTAGATGATGATACCTCAGAGTTAGGCATTGTTTTCGCTCTCTATTCTTGTGTGCGCACATTGTGTGAATTCCTGAGAGTCACCAAATAAGGCTGATACACAGAGATTAAGTCTTAATAAAGCTATGACTATGGTGGATGGTTACGATTGTCCTTTATAAAGTCCTCGACTGAAGGAGGGTAATAGTGTCAAAGGTCAGAAATACGCTTGTCCTATCCATTCCTTCCCGGTGCTGAGAGTAGGCACTTATACCAAATAAGCCACACAATATCCTCTTGACCATTATCATCCCTAATAATGTCTCATAAATATAAGTCTGCATCGTGTTATGTTGATTTATAAAAAAAGAAAACGAGGAAAAGAAAAGAAATAATTATATAAAAAAAATAAGAAAAAAAAGAGAAAAGAGAGAAAGAAAAGAAAAAGAAAAGAGTCCAAGTTTATAATCTTATCTTCGTGACGTTGTTTCTGAGGCAACAAAAACACCCATCGCGATCCACCAAATATGACCCATACGTACCTTCCAGTATTTCTGATCACCCGAATACTGGTTGAGGACTCTAACTTAATTGTAGCGTTATTAGAACTTTAGTTGAAGTGTGAATGCCATGTGAGGCCACCAAATAATGAGTTCATTTACTAAATCTGGTGAGATTTGTGATCTCAGAAAGAAAAGAAGAAAATAATGAGCACAAAGCAATATCAAGGGAGCACAGTTATTTAGCCTCTCTCCGAGTTGACTTGTTTAATAGTCTAGAGATCTATAGTCTGTAGTACTAGATTACATGTAGCACCAGATGAGTATGTGCCACCAAATACAAATCTATTCAACTCGATATCTCCTATCGAAGCCAAAAGGCTGGGGTCAAATTACAGATTATCTTCTACTTTATCCCTGAGGGAAGTAGTTGCCTATCCCAATAGAATTTTATCAAGGGTTAAGTGCGAACTTCAAATGTAAGTTGGCTTTTTACTTGAATTCGTTACTTAGGCTACTATCACTTCACATGAGTCTGGATCTCTAAATTTTTGGAATAAGGAAAGAAGAAATCTTCTGGTTACTTCTATTATTCTTCACTTTTGCCAGGGACTAGCAAATCTTAGGCATGGGGGTATTTGATGAGTCCATTTTAATGGACTATTGTTACGCTTAAGTAAACTTTATTCAAACATTTTATGTTTGTTAATAACTAGATTAGGTCATAGAATGATTGCATACATCATTACTTAAGTTTACATATATTCTATTGCATTTTATAACTTATTCTATATAAATAATTAGTTTATTAAATAAAACCTCCTCTCATGCACGCACGTGTGGCCAACCAGCACCAACCTCCTAATCACGCACCACCTTCCCCCACGCAACAATCCCTATCCCTTATCCTAATGCACCGCCAACTCCACACAGATCTTTTCTCCAACTGCAGAACAACCCTTAGGAGATATCTTCTCTCTCTCGGCTGAGGGATGGGGTCTGATTCTCATTCTCCACCGTGAAGGAGGCGAGCACCATGGATTCTGCATGTACTGTGGACTCGACGTACACCATGGTTTAGGCGTACTGCACCTCTGCTCCTCCTTCTCGCCGATCGCATGGTGATAGCATGCGGCCTCCTTCCACATCACCAAATCACCCCCCCACCGCCATCCATCTCCATCCATAGAGCAAACCCACATCACCACCTTCCCCAACAAAACCCAACACCACCACCGTCCTCCCTTCCCCCTCACAACAGACCTCTCCCAAGCCACCCACCACCTCTCCCTCTTCTTTTTCCTCTTCTTCTTCAAACTCCCTCCTTTATTTCACCACCACAAGAACCAACAGCCAACCTTAACCCACCGTGTCCTCGCTCCTCATCTCTCAGACATGGGCAGCCATGCCTGCAGGCAGCAACTACCTCGCACACGCGTACCCCTTATTGCACGTGCACACCTGCGTGCCACAACAGCCCACAACCGCCTGCAACCTTCAAAAAGAACCCAAAGCACACTGCACACCCACTGTCGGTAGGGGAGCTTCCTGGCCGCCAAACTCGCCGTCAACCACGCCGTTGTCTTCACCTCACACCCACGACCATCGTGCACCCACCAGCTGCCCTCCGCGACGCCCGCAAGCACCACTTGCCGTCGTTGTCGCCGATGTTCTCCTCCGCCATCCGGCCACATCCGGCCACCTTCAGCTGCCCTGTCACCACCATCGCGACCATCTTTCTCCCATGTATTGCCACCGAGCTTCAGTCGACCGGTCGCCACGCCTCGCATGCGAAGAAGAGAGAAGGGAATTCCTCTATTTCCCTTCAAATTAAAATTTATGAACATTGCCACTGTCAAACCTTTACTTTTCTGATTTGTTTAATTAAATAAATTGTGGTGAAATTGCATCCCTTTGCTTATTCTTCCACTTAATTATTTAGCCCTTGCAATCCATCTCAATATACATCATTTTTGAATTCTGATTTACACTTTAGTCAGCATGCAAGTAAAAAGTACACATATGCCGCTACACATGAACTATTTTCTTATGTGAAATTTACGTCAATAGCCCTTGAATTCTCCTTAAATTTGGGGTTTACATTCAGAGAAGCATATGCATTGTTTGATTTGATGAATACTCTTGCAAACTCAATTTCCACATAGTTACGATTTTATTGGGCCGATTCCTCCCTATGGAGATGACCTAACTCTTCATGGTTAGTTTTGAATTATTAAATATTTTTTAGAAGTGATTTTCTAGCACATAATGAACAATAACAACACATCATTTTATGTTTAAGTTTTCGATGAAAACGAAGATCGCTCGTTCAAGCATGGGGTAACTCCAGCCAAAAACAAGTCAGGGGAACCTGGCGAGGTCTGAGGGACCTTATAAAGGGCTCTAGAGAGAGTTTTGAGCTTGGAAGCCAAGCTTCCAAGCTAGGAATGGTCGCCGAAGTAGGACTCTGAAAGATACTCGAATCTCTCATGCATTCGCATGAGAGATTGGGAAAGCTATGGAGCTTATGGATGGATTTAGAAGGAAGAGAACTCCTTAAAGAATCTCCCTTCCAATTTTGGAAGGGATTGATTGAACAGAGAAGTTCTCTTCAATCAAAGGTCATCAGAGAAGGATTCCTTCGCAATAATGGTGGAGGGACCTATTTACGAAGAGTGACGACAAAGATAGGGGCCTTTTTATAAGGATTTTGAAAGTTAAGGGTAGAAATGTAATTAGATAGGACCAATTTGCAAAATAGGTCGAGACAAATTCATCTTGGGTCCAAATTTTGCTACAAACCTAATTTGGACATAAGGAATCCAATGGTGAAGTTGGATTTTTGGTTTTGACCATGTTTGACTAGGTAATTTATGTAAAAACCTAGATTAGGGCAAATGTCCATTTATGGTTCTATTTTGGGTTAAAATAGGTTCTGATGTGGGCGTGTGGTGTGACAGGCCACACCGCCATCCAAAGCCCGCCGCATCACCGTGAGCACCTTAGCGTGCATCTCCCTCGCCGTCGTCACCAACCACCACCGCCGCAACCACCGTCACTGCAATCACCTTCTCATTCACTTAAGACTTCCGAGAAATTTCCCGAACGTCTGAAGCTACCCGCTCACCTGCGATCACCCGCCTGCGTACCCGTCTGAACTCCACCCGCACCCGCACAACCACATCCACCCATCTCACCGTTCACGCCCGCACCACCACCCCCGCACCTGCGCCTTCATCCGTGCGCGCCGACGCCTGCAGTGCCACCCACCAGTCTCCAGCGCAACCGCGCCCACCATCAGCCTTCGCCATCTCCACGCCCTCCAGACCGCGCACGCCCTCCTCAGCCTGCAACACCCACCTCTCGCGCCTACAGCAGCAACCGCGCCTGCAGAACTCCAACAGCGCCTGCAGTCCACGCCATTCACCCCCACGCCTGTAGAACCACCAGCAGCACCCTCCACCCACGCTTGCTGCAGCCTGCGCACCCCCACCAGTTGCAGCCGCACCCGCTCAACCGCCTGCAGACCCGTCCTCCCGTGCCTGCAGAGCCGTCAGCAGCAGCGCGCGAGCAGATCTCACGCCAACAGCCACGCAAGCTCACCGGCTGCAGCACCTCCGCCGGAGCTCGTCTTGGCACCTCCAGCCGCCGCGCGACTCGTCGCCACCATCGATTTGAAGCTCTTGGTCCAAGGGACCTCCTCTGAGCTTCCCGCGCCCAGCCATCCGCTCCTCGTCACGCAAGACAAAGGGGAAAAATTCCCCTGTTTTGCTACAGTAAACCATCAATTAGAAATTACATTTTCTGCCATTACCACTTTTTAATGATATTTTATTGATTCTGCATTGCGGAAAATATCCTCTAGTTTCTCATAATTGCCTTTTCAGCATTGTTTCTTGCTTAAACCTTAATCTAAAGGC
Source organism: Thalassia testudinum (assembly GCA_037157565.1). Lineage (NCBI taxonomy): Eukaryota > Viridiplantae > Streptophyta > Magnoliopsida > Alismatales > Hydrocharitaceae > Thalassia > Thalassia testudinum. Next base: position 201,799,893 of record JAZHRO010000031.1, read on the forward strand.
AATCTTGGCTTGATTCTTGTCCAAACTAACTACAAACGAACGTTTTTAATTGGTGCGAATTTTAATACGTCATTGCCTCCCTGTGGATACGACCCGCTCCTCTGCGAGTGGTTATTTCTTGTTAAATATTGATTAGTCGATTTTTCCACTACATTAAACTACAAACGACTTTAAAGCGAAAGATCGACTAGTCAAATGGCGCCGTTGCCGGGGAGGCAACAGACGCAATAATTTCTCCTAATTTTATCTTGATTATTTGTCAATTGCACAAAGATTTGACCATTTATTATTTTCTTTTCTGTGCAAGAAATTTTGTGTAAGAATCAGCCTGTGTGAGAGGCGACCCTTGACATCGCCAGACGAGAAGTGGACGAGCAATTTTGAAAGGAGGAGAAGGACGAGGACGCGACGGACACCTTTGTATTTAGTCGCTAGTTTAATTAGAATAGAATTAAAACTGTAGACTTAATTTCTCATTGCAGTTAGTTTGAAACCCTTGTTCTGGGGCGTATTTTGAGGGGTTTGTTCCCCGATTTTGTTTTGGGCCCGTGTTGGGTAACTTTTGGGAGCCTGTTCCCTTTTCTTTAGATTTAGGTTTATTTTTTTTTTATTTATTATTACTTTTATTTGCTTATGCATAAGTAGTTCTAAAAAAAAATAGAAAAAGGAAAAAATGAGCTGCCTGCTAGAAGTTTCCTGCCCTAGGACGAACCATTTAGGTCTGTATGAGCAGCCTCTAGATTTACTTTTCTGCATTGCGTGCATTTTTGCATCGAAGATCGCTGGAGGCAAGGTACGTATTCTCTTACTTTGCATCCTATTTTTGATCACGCATTGCATTTAGGATTTAATGTAAAGGCCACAAAGTTTATCTTGAAGTGATCTAACAAGTGGTCACATATATTCGGAAAAAGGACTAATTAAAGGAGGGACATCTAAAAATCAAGGACTTGATTGTAAAACGTGGTGTGCGATTCAAAATTCAAAATCATTTTGCGGTGAATGCACACTTATATCTATTGCACCATAGCACTCATTTAGACACTCCTAAGTCTTGAAATGATTAGGACAAGAGCCCTCCTATCATTGGATTCTGAAGTGTTCGGAATTGGAAATCAAAGGTTTTGTAAATCCAAAGAGGGGGATACCCTGTCACAGATTTTTGGGGGTAGTTGAGGAGCACCGCGAAAGCACAGCTTCAAAGGAAGGCTTAGGCCTACTTGCATCCCTCGATCTTCCGTCTTTGGATTTACTTGACCATTTGAGATTTAGGGAAGAATACCTAAGTTCCAACTAGGTCTTTTTAGGCATTTCGAAGGTTGACAATAGGCGCGTAATTGATTGGGCAACTTGTTTTGTCACCTACAATTTGAACTAAATTCAAAAGCCTAAAATCTGTAAAGACCAAACAAGTCCGTTTGAATTGTGTTTGTAGTGCATGCTTGGTAGGTGTTCTCTTAGGAGACTTGTATTTGATCCTGAACCTGAAAGAATCCTAAGAAAAGACCTCCCAAGGGTAGAAATGGCCGGTCAAAGGAGCCTTAAGGAATATTTCATCCCAACCAGCCAAGCTGGCCCAGCACTACGTAGACCTGGAGGGGACAATCCATATGAGATCAAAAGTAGTACCATATCCTTGCTACCCTCCTTCTATGGTACTACTAGGGAAGACCCTTACAGGCATATCGAGGAATTCATCGAGGTCTGTTCCACGGTGAAGCTGCAGGGCGTTACTGATGATGCTCAAATGCAGACCCTCTTTCCCTTCTCCCTAAAGGACAAAGCCAAGTATTGGTATCACACCCTTTATAATATAAATACTTGGGATGCCATGAAGAAGGAGTTTTTGAAGAAGTACTTCCCCATGAGCAAAACAAATCACTTTAGGAGGGAAATTATGAGTTTTGCTCAAAAGGAGGGGGAAGCATTCCATGATGCGTGGGAGCGCCTTAACGATTTGCTGAGACTTTGCCCACATCACCAGGTGCCTAAATGGCAACTGGTTGAAAGGTTCTACACCGGACTTAATGATTCGCATAGGCAAACTGTGGATGGTGCCTGTGCAGGAACCTTTCTATCTAAGACTGAGGATGAAGCTTGGAACTTATTTGATACTTTGAGTGAGAATTCTATTCACTTGAATTCTGCTTACATGGATAGAAAGCCCACTCTCATGCAAAGAAAGTTGGAGGCGAATGAAGCAAGGGACACCCAGAATTTAGCCTATCAAATTCAATTACTGAATCAAAACATGGAAAGGCTTATGTCGAACCCGAATTCATTCGTACCTAACACCTCCACATCCCAAGCTTCTGAATGCGTAATTTGTCAAGGCAATACACATGCCACTGTGGATTGCCACTTGGCCTCCCAATTCCCTGAGCTTGTACAAGCGGATTTGAATGCCGCTCAATGGTTCCATCCAAGACCTCGTAATGATCCTTTCTCCAACACTTATAATGAGGGATGGAGGAACCACCCAAACTTTTCATGGAGATAAGGAAATGTCTCAAATTCAAGGAATTACAAACCACAATCCTGTCAAAACCATCAAATGAACCAACCTCAGACCTTTGCCCAACCTAAAACCTCTAAGATGGATGAATTGAAGGCGATGTTGAAAACTATGCAAGAAAGTCAAAGTGCCATCATCCAATCTCATGACAAGGCTATACATGAGATGAAATCACAAATTAGACACCTTGTTGAGGCCGTTAGACAGAGGGAGACTGGGAAGTTTCCCAGTGCTGCTGAGGAAAATCCTAAAGGAAAAGGGATTGTCTTTAGGGAGCATGCTCAGGCGGTGACTATTCTGAGGAGTGGGAAAGAAATTTCCAAACCCGATGCTCCTATAGTCTCACCCCCTAAAAAACCATCCACCTCGACTTTCACCCCCACTAGAGAAGATTTGCCCAAATCTTCTCCACTTGAAATCACCTTACCGGAAGAAGTTGCCCCCGTTCCACCCCTTACTCGACATGACAACCCTTCCACCTAGAGATCGAGAGTGCCTTTTCCAGAGCGCTTATCCACCTCTAGGCAGACTTCTGCTGGCTCATCTAGAGCCAAAGATAAGACGGATGAGATTATGGAAACTTTCAGGCAAGTACAGATTAACCTACCTTTGCTTGAAGCTATCAGGCAGATTCCGTCTTATGCTAGCTTCTTAAAGGACTTGTGCACGAAAAAGCGGCAATCTATAAAATAGGTCCAATCTAAAGTTGTCCTGCCTGATTCTGTTAGCTCAATTGTTCAACATGGCACACCCCCGAAACTTAAGGACCCAGGAGCCCCATACATCTCTGTAGTTATTGGTGACTTACAAATTGATGAGGCTCTACTTGATCTGGGTGCTGGGGTGAACATCCTTCCGAGCTACGTGTATGAACAACTTGGGGGAGGCAATATGAAGCCTAGCCCTGTAATCCTTCAAGTTGCTGATCGATCACTTAAGACACCACGGGGAATTTTGGAAGATGTCCTCGAAAGAGTGGAGGATTTCTTCTTTCCTGTTGACTTCTTAGTTTTGGACACTGACCCTACCAACAAGCCAACCAAACCCTCCATCATTTTGGGCTGCCCCTTCCTTACAACTTCCCATGCTTCAATTAATTGCAATACTGGGGTATTGAAAATGGGCTTTGGGAACAGGAAAATCCGGCTTAATGTGTTTGATGCTTACAAACAAGCTGGACTTAAGGATTGTTCTCAAGTTGAGGTGATAGATGACCTGATTGAAGAGGCAACTCCTGCAATGTTATGTGATGACCCCCTTCAGCATGTCATGCTAAATGAGCATTCCCATCTCTTGGAGGAATGTGAAGGGGATATACTAGAACTAGAGGAATTGCTAGGAGTTTCTGCTGAGTCTCTTCCCCCATCATTTCCGTCGAAGGCAGATTTGCTACCTGAGATGGGGACATCTATTATGAAACCCTCAACCATACAAGCCCCCAACCTTGAGTTGAAACCCCTCCCTGACACTCTCAAGTATGTTTTCCTAGGTGCCAATGATACTCTCCCCGTTATCATTTCGACTGTGCTGTCTGAGGCACAGGAGGGAGCCTTGATTGAATGCCTGTCTAGGCACAAGGAAGCTATTGCTTGGAGCATTGCTGACATTAAGGGTATAGACTCTACACTCTGCATGCACCACATTTATACTGATGATTCCATCAAGCCTTTTAGGGACATGCAGAGACGTTTGAACCCTAATATGAGGGAGGTTGTAAAAAAGGAAATCTTGAAGTGGTTGGATGCTGGGATCATATATCCCATTGCTGATAGTAAATGGGTCAGTCCCATTCATGTGGTGCCAAAGAAGGCAGGCTTTACTGTGGAACTCAACTACCAAGGTGAACAAGTTGTCACTAGACCCTCAACTGGATGGAGGGTCTGTATTGATTACAGCAAGCTGAACACCGCTACCCAGAAGGATCACTTTCCTTTGCCTTTTATTGATCAAATTCTCAAAAAATTGGCAGGGAATAAGTATTATTGCTTTCTCGATGGATATTCTGGGTACAATCAGGTGGCAGTCTTTCTTGATGACCAGGAAAAGACGACATTCACGAGTCCTTACGGTACTTTTGCATTCAGGCGTATGCCGTTTGGATTATGTAATGCCCCTGCAACTTTCCAGCGGTGTATGATGTCTATCTTTTTGGACATGATTGACGAGTGTGTTGAAGTATTTATGGATGACTTCTCTATTTATGGCTCGTCTTTCGACCAGTGTCTCCTGCACCTGGAGAATGCGTTGAAACGATGTAAGGAGACTGGTTTAGTCCTCAGCTGGGAGAAAAGTCACTTCATGGTACAGAAAGGAATTGTACTTGGGCATGTTGTATCCGAGCAAGGTTTGGAAGTAGATAAAGACAAGATTGATTCTATTTCCAAACTTCCATTGCCTACGAATGTCAAACAAATTAGATCCTTTCTGGGCCATGCTGGCTTTTACAGGCGCTTTATTAAAAATTTTAGTAAGATTTCTAGGCCACTTTGTGACTTATTGGCGAAGGAATCTTCCTTCAGTTTTGATTAAAAGTGTGCCGAGGCCTTTCAAACTCTAAAGGAGGCCTTGATCTCTGCGCCTGTTCTCCAAGCTCCTGATTGGACACTCCCATTTGAGCTTATGTGTGATGCTTCTGATTATGCAGTGGGAGCAGCTCTTGGACAAAGGGTTGAGGGAAGACCTCATGTGCTACATTATGCAAGCAAGACTTTAACTGAACCTCAGCAAAACTACACCGTCACTGAAAAAGAATTACTTACTGTAGTTTTTGCTCTGGAGAAGTTTAGGTCTTATTTACTTGGGTCTAAGGTGGTTATTTTTACTGATCATGCAGCAGTGAAACATCTCATTGCTAAGAAAGATTCTAAGCCGCGTCTGATTAGGTGGATCTTACTCCTTCAAGAATTTGACTTGGAAATACGTGAAAAGAAAGGAGTAGAAAATGTTGTGGCTGACCACCTGTCTCGCCTTCCTCTTAATGACTCTATTTCTGAAGACATTCGTGAGACATTTCCTGATGAAACTCTAATGGAGGTAACATCAACTTTACCTTGGTATGCAGACATTGTAAATTACTTGGTCACTGGACAAACTCCTGGCTCTTGGGATGAGCAGAAAAGAAAGAGATTCATTTCTCAAGCAAGATATTTTCATTGGGAAGAGCCAGAATTATTCACAATTGGACAAGACCAAGTATTGAGACGTTGTGTGCCTGAAGAGGAACAACAAAGTGTGCTGACTTTTTGCCATGAACTTCATTGTGGAGGACACTTTGGTGCTAAGAAAACTGCTTTTAAGGTTCTCCAGTCCGATTTTTGGTGGCTTTCCTTATTTAAGGATTCTCATAATTTTGTTAAGGCCTGTATTAGATGTCAACGGACTGGAACGATTGGGAAGAAGAATGAAATGCCTCAACATCCTATTCAACCTGTTAAAATTTTTGATGTGTGGGGAATTGACTTTATGGGCCCTTTCCAGTTGTCCCATGGTTTTGAATATATCTTGGTGGCAGTTGATTATGTCTCTAAATGGATAGAGGCCATTCCTACGCGCACAAATGACCACTCTGTGGTTTTGAAATTTGTGAAGGCCAATATCATATCCCGTTTCAGCTGCCCCAAGACTATTATAAGTGATGGGGGACCTCATTTCCGAAACCACCACTTCAATCGGTTAATTAAGAGTTTGGGAGTGACTCACAAGGTTGCTACCCCTTACCACCCTAAGACAAGTGGCCAGGTTGAAGTATCAAATAGGGAGATAAAAAATATTTTGGAAAAGACTGTTAGACCTGATAGGAAAGATTGGTCCCAAAAGCTCGATGATGCTTTGTGGGCTTATCGAACGGCCTATAAGACCCCTTTGGGTACTTCTCCCTTTCGGATTGTGTATGGAAAAGCGTGCCATTTACCTGTTGAGTTGGAACATAAAGCACTTTGGGCTATTCGAAGTGTTAACATGGATTTAGAGAAGGCAGGTAAGGCACAATTTCTAGAATTAAGTGAGCTTGAGGAGCTGAGGAATGATGCTTATGACACCTCTCAAGCTTATAAAGAAAGAACTAAGGTCTTGCATGACAAGTTTATTCTTCGAAAAACCTTTGAACCCAACCAACAAGTCTAGCTTTTCAATTCCAGACTTAAGCTTTTTCCTGGGAAATTAAAATCCCGTTGGGATGGGCCTTACATAATCACCAAAGTATTCCCCCATGGAGCTGTGGAGATCAAAAATCCTTCCTCTTCAGCAACTCCCTTTATCATCAATGGTCAACGGTTAAAACCGTACATAACTTTAGATGGCCATCTGGTTGACAAAGTCACTCTTGAGGAGCCTTAGCTCCTACCTTTCTCCGCCTCAGGTAATATCTTCCTTTAGCTTTTTTTTTTTGTTTTCAATGAGGACATTGTTTGAACCAGGCATGGGGGAGAGGACCTGAGGCATTTTGTTTATAGCATATAAAAAAAAAAAGAAGAGAGAAAAAGAAAAAAGAAAAGATTTTGAGCTTAACTGGCTAGATCTTGCAGTCTTAAGCAAATCAGAACTCTAGGGTAGACTAAGTTAATTCTAGGGTCAAACTTTAGAAGCTAAATGAGCTACTAGCTTTAGACCTTTAGGGTCCTTTGTGGACTTAAAAACTTAAGTAGGAGTTAAGTTGCGGACCATTCCTCAAGAGGTTGAGGAAGGGAAGCTAGGGTTTGAGTTAAAAGGTGGGGTAGTACCTGGAGTCTTATTCTACCTTTTGGTTTACGGGTCCTTGTAACCCAAGCATCCAAATTTCACACACTTGGTCTGGTAATCAACGTAATTTTTGTCTTTCTGAAAAGAGATTTGGTTCTCTTAGTATTGACTTAAGAGAGGCTTGAAAACACATTTTGATTGGAAGAGTTCCCGCTGCAGGAGAGGTCGAGTTTATACTCACCTTGAGGATGCGATGATAACATATTACCTCTTCGGCGCTTGTCTCTTAGGATATCCATCCTACTGGGGGTATGTAAGCGCATTGCGCGGTTCAGGTACCATGGGCGGCCCTATCACGAAGTGCCGATTGCCATAGGCCTGAATTCGCTTAAGAAATCCATGGGCGATACTATCTCGAAGTGTCGATTGCCAGGAGTTCTTGGGGTCATTATGGGGGGTGCTATCTCGAAGCATCGAAAGCCAGGCACCCTTCGAGGTATGGTAATGGGGACAATGAATCCGACACAGACCTTGTTGATAGCTGATCTGAGGTTAGACTTAGAAGAATAATTAAAAAAAAAAAGTAAATAAAAAAAAAAAATCCCTTAACTCAAATAACTCGGACCAATACATAGGCACGGATGCCTTAATCTCAGGGATCATTAAACTTTAGGGTAGAGTCAGAAATCAGGGAAACTTGTGCTTGCAACTGTCTTTAGCCAACCTAGTCTGTAACTTAGCAACTACTTAGGAACCTTGGGTCTAGAGCCTGAACTTAATATGCTTCTGAAGGAAGACTAAGTGAGTTGACTAGTCTACTTAGAGTGCTAGGTTTCGCTTAATTTTGCTACGGACTAACAAAAACTAGGCATGGGGGTATTTGATTAGCCCATAGTTGTGGGCTATTTAAGTATTTAAATGCCTAAACATTAGGATAATTCTAACATTTATTTAGCATAAATTAGGATGTAAATAGATTAATTCATATTTTTATTTTAATTACATAATCCATGCATTGCATTCATATTTTAAGTGCATTTAGAATTAGCTTAGAATGCCATTCATCTAATTAGTTAATTAATTAAGTACATTATTTTAGTTAACATAAAACTTGAGGGTTTGTATATAAATAATCATAATATTTTAATAATATCCTTTATTCTTCTTCTTCTCAGCAACGGCTCGGCTGCCGCTGCAACGCCTCCGGCCTCACTAAAAGCGCATTCATGGATCGGCGGAGAAGGTGGATCTGCTCCCGCCTCTCCATTCAAATTTGTGCAGGCCGCTACAAAAGGAGGAGAGAGGATGCTAAGTGAGGCAGGCCTCCGCCACCGACCAACCACTGTGCAGAGAGAACTTCTCTCTTCCACTCCACACTGCCGGCCTCTACTGTGGCGACGAGTCTCCATCACCATGGGCGTGGGGTGTGACAGGCCACACCGCCATCCGGAGCTCGCCGCATCACCGTGAGCACCTTAGCGTGCATCTCCCTTGCCGTCGTCACCAACCACCACCGCCGCAACCACCGTCACTGCAATCACCTTCTCATTCACTTAAGACGTCCGGGAAATTTCCCGGACGTCTGAAGCTACCCGCTCACCTGCGATCACCCGCCTGCGTACTCGTCTGAACTCCACCGGCACCCGCACAACCACATCTGCCCATCTCACCGTTCACGCCCGCACCACCACCCCCGCGCCTGCGCCTTCATCCGTGTGCGCCCACACCTGCAGCGCCACCCACCAGCCTCCAGCGCAACCACGCCCACCATCAGCCTTCGCCATCTCCACGCCCTCCAGACCGCGCACGCCCTCCTCACCCTGCAGCACCCACCTCCCACGCCTGCAGCAGCAACCGCGCCTGCAGAACTCCAATAGTGCCTGCAGTCCACGCCATTCACCCCCGCGCCTGCAGAACTCCAATAGCGCCTGCAGTCCACGCCATTCACCCCCGCGCCTGCAGAACCACCAGCAGCGCCCTCCGCCCGCGCTTGCTGCAGCCTGCACACCCCCACCAGCTGCAGCTGCACCCGCATAACCGCCTGCAGACTCGTCCTCCTGCGCCTGCAAAGCCGTCAGCAGCAGCGCGAAAGCAGATCTCACGCCAACAGCCGCGCAAGCTCACCGGCTGCAGCACCTCCGCCAGAGCTCGTCCGGCCACCTCCGGCCGCCGTGCGACTCACCGCCACCACCGATTCGAAGCTCTTGGTCCAAGGGACCTCATCCGAGCTTCCCGCACCCAGCCATCCGCTCCTCGTCGCGCAAGACGTGCAAGACAAAGGGGAAAAATTCCCCTGCTTTGCTACAGTAAACCATCAATTAGAAATTACATTTTCTACCATTGCCACTTTTTAATGATATTTTATTGATTCTGCATTGCGAAAAATATCCTCTAGTTTCTCATAATTGCCTTTTCAGCATTGTTTCTTGCTTAAACCTTAATCTAAAGGCAATCTTGGCTTGATTCTTGTCCAAACTAACTACGAACGAACGTTTTTAATTGGTGCGAATTTTAATACGTCATTGCCTCCCTGTGGGTACGACCCACTCCTCTGCGAGTGGTTATTTCTTGTTAAATATTGATTAGTCGATTTTTCCACCACATTAAACTACAAACGACTTTAAAGCGAAAGATCGACTAGTCAAAAACCTTAATTAATTAAGTGGGTCTATTTTTATGGTTTCAAAAGTTATTTAATTCTTAAAACACATGCAAACCCTTTTGTATCTGTCTTATCCCACTTGTTATGTTTTTAAGACCAATTGACCTTCATTCAACCCCTGAGAAAACCCGTGGTTATACTGCATTCATGATGAGCCGGTAAAATTGCAGTTTTAACCTTAGTTTCTTATTTTTCCTTCAAATTGATTATGCAATGGCTTGTGACTCTCTAGCAGTTATGTAAGAGCATTTATTGACTTAATTAGGTCAAAATGAGCTAATTATGGCAGATGATGGTGTTCCCATCATACTGCCATGCCTAGCTTTTGCTAGTCCCTTAGCAAAATTTCAAGGTATTAACATTGTTTCTAGACCATAAAACCTTTTGATGCTTCAAAAACTTGCTGTGTGCTTCCTTTTGTAGATTAGGTTAGAATGCTAATAGTAGGCCTAGAGGTACTCAAGTACCAACCAGGATCCGAACCTAACCAGCTCTAGCCTCAGTCTGCCGTGAAGGTTTCTAAGACCCACAGGAACTAAGCTATGGTTCGTTGAACTCCATGATTGAAGCACCCGTGCCTGTAACATGTTTTAGCCTAAGTTCAGTTTGCAGTGAGTTTTTATCAGAGAAAGATAGAGGAATTTTTCTTTATTTTTGGAGAGTTTTCTCTCTCATTTTCTTTTTATTTCTTGCTTCAGATTGGCTTTACAATGTGATCTATATTGGATTCCTACTCCCCACCATCAATCCTCGTAGGGTCCTTAGCAATCGATACTTCGAGATAGCACTGCCCATGGCAACCCCTAGAACCCTAGCTTTCGAGATTTTGAGATAATCCCACCCATGGCATTCTGTAGCTAAATTCAAACCCTAGTAATCGACTTTTCTGGATAATACCGCCCATGGCATCTGAACCAGCACAGGGTGCTTACATGCCCCTGATAGGATATGTAGATATCCTTGGAGACAAGCACCGAGGAGACGATATGTTACCTAGGAGACAAGCACCGGGAACTCGTCTAAATCAACTTGAGTTGATCAGCTGCTCCTAATCTAGGTAAATTTTTCAAAACAAGTTAAATGCATTTGCTTGATTTTGATACTTAGGTGCACTGAACCAGATTGTGTATGGATTGAGGTGCTTAGGTTACCGAGTCCCGCAAATCAGAGGTCAGTTAACGAGGCCGAATAATCCCTAACCCTTAGAACTATTACTTAAGCTTCGCATTTTCCCGAACCTCTTGAGGATTATCCAGATCTTAGTGGGTACTTGAATTTTTAAGCCTATGATTATAGCCCACGAGGCCTAAAATCAACGTTCCTACTAATCTCTTCTCTGTTCTATTAGCACCTTTTGCTTTTCATTTTCTTTCTTTTGATATGGTCTAGAACTAAGTCAATTCCTTAATATTTTACTAATGACTACCTTTTTTCTTTTCTTTTCAAATTATTCTCCTTTTTGACCTTTTTTTCCACCCTTTTTCTCCTTAAAATCTGATATGCCATCAAAATTTCCTCTTCTCTCATATTTTTGTTCTTTTTCAAGAATTTTTTCTTTTTTTTGTATTTGAAATATGTATTTTTTTTTGTGAGAACCCTTCCAAACTGTGAATTTTTTGTATGTTTGCACTTTATCACCCCCCCATGCCTAAGTTTTGCAATGTCCTCATTGTAAATGGAGGGTGTGAAATAGTTTTGGGTTCAGGAATTAGAATAGGATTACGGGTGGGTGAATGGGTCGGGAATGACTGTTGTGGACAATTTCAAGGATTGGTATGAGTACTAGAGGTGGGATCAACTGTTCTAAAATTGAACTTAAGGTGCAATAGACGTGAAGTACAGAAGGATAATCAGAAGGATCGTAGGTTTTTTGGAATGATGGGCTGCCTCTCGTTAAGCACTAAATTCAATGCCTTCAGCCGAGTGAAAAATGGTATAGAGAAGGAGTGGTGAAATAAAATGAGTTTTGTAGAATAAGCACCTTGATCAATAGCCTAGTTGGTCCAACCAGGTGCTTGTTCATATCAGTAGGCTGATGATGTAGCCCAAACCCAATTAATCTGGCAAGTTGATGGATGTAAATCAAAAGATGCAGAACCCACCATATTCTATGGAGCTTGGAATGATGCGAAAGTGTGAATCCAGGGTTTGGTTGGGTCAAATCTACCTAGTCAGAGTAGGAATCCTCAAAGGAATCACTGGAAGATGTGAGATCTGGCAAACGGTGGCAGCAACTAGCTTTTCTTAAGTCGTTGTAGTACAGATAGTTATTGCCATCATTTACTAATATTTGTTACTCGGAAAATACAGTTCTCCCGAGGTCGAACTCAGGGAGCAAGTCGTATTCTAGAGATATACATGTTCTATTACAAAAATAAAGAGAGAGAGAGAGAGAGAGATGAAAGTTTGGCTTCTTCTTCTTCTCTTCTTTCTTCCTCTTTGTCTTCTCTCCTCTTTGGCTTTTGTTCTTCGTGTTCTTCCTCTATTTCTTGGTTGGATGATCCTATCTTTTTCTTCTTTTTATTTTCTTTGTTTCTTCTTTTCTTGCTTCAGATCTTCCTCCCGTGCTCTTCTTCTTCTTTTCTTCTTGCTTCTTGCTTCTCTTCTTCTTCAGCTTTCTGTTTCTTCACTTGGCTGCTCCTTCTTTCTTCTTTTCTTCTTCTTCTTTGTCTTCTGATTTCTGCAGAGTCTTCACTTGGCCTCTCTGTGTTCCTCTCTTTCCTCTGCCTCGCCTTCCTTCTTCTTCTTTGCCTTTAGGACGTCGTCTGATTGGAAAATCAGATGACTTAAACCGCTTGTTGCTACAGTGTCTCCCTTAGCTTCCTTCTTCACCTGCGCCTGCATGCTCAAGAGTTCAGAGTCAAGAGGGCAAAACCTACTCTACCCCCCTCCCCCACGCGTCTCTTTCTCTCTCAGAATTCGCTCTTAGGCCAGCTCTCCCAAAGCAACCGGGTAATCGGGTACGAGTCGCGCCCGGGTCCAGGCCCACCAGCGTGCGGTGGTGGGCGAGGAGTGCCAGTCAAGTCGGGTCAAGTCAGCCGGATCCACGTGATGAGCTCGCGGACGGGCCAGGTGAAGCTGTGTGAGAGGGACCTCACCCCGTGTGCTGAGGCGATAAGCCTACAACACTTTTTCAACTTATATCGGCACTCCTCTTCAAAGCCTTCCGAGGTGGGACTAAATGTCCCACCCCAATGTGAGCGCTTGCGCAGAGGAAGCAGCGGCAGCTGATCTTCGCGTGAGGGCTTCGGGCGAGGGCTTCGCCCGAACTGCAGCCTGACACTTCGCGAAGCTACCCCGCGAAGCCTGGGAGTCTGACCTGGGCGTGGTGTTGCCTGGAGCAGCAGGTCGAAGGAGCTTTGCTGCTCAGCAATGGCGATGGCGGGCGCAACACCTGTTCACAGAAGCACGGCCTCTCGGCCTAATCAGATATGCGGAGAACCTTCGCCGTGGCACGACAAAGGTGGTCGGAGGGTCTGCAGTGGGCGTGGTGGAGCAAAAGGGTCGCCCCAGGTCAAACTGCGGGCGGAGAAGTGGGTGTGTTCGGTGGATCTGCAGAGGGCGTTTGGTGGGAAGTGGAGGGGTGGAAGAGGATCAGGGTGAGGAGGCGGAGGTTATACACAGGTCGGCGAGCCGTGTGGGGTGCTGGAGTGATGGGAGTGATTCGCCGGAGTTTGGCCAGAGGTGGAGAAGGTGAGGGTGATCGGTGGGAAATCGGGGCCGACAGTAAGGGTTTTCAGTATGGAAAAGAAAGAGGGGAGGAAGAAGAGAAGTTTTACCTATTAAGCTGGAAGAAGAGGGGTTGGCGTAGGTGATAGTCGTATCGACTGTCGTCGGAGAAGAAACTGCCCAGGGGAAGGGGCGGCGACGAGGAAGGGACCGGAGAGGCGCCAGCTGGGTGCGGCGTGATGCGGGAAGATCGAGGGAAGGTAACCCTGCTGCTGGTAGTGCGGCAGGGCGACGAGGAGGAGGAGGAGAGGCCGCCGGAGCAAGGGGGCGTCAGTCGGAGTGGGAAGGGAGGAATTGAGGGGGTGTCTCCGTCAGATCCGAGCTGGGAAGAACGGCGGAGCGACGGGGGTATTTATTGGGGCAGAATCAGAGAGGAGGGCGGAGGGAGACGACGTGTCTCCCTCGCCGGAGGACGCCGGAGGAAGGAGACCCATACCGTCCGTGCGTTCGCACGGGCGGTATGGGCGGTCGCAGCACTCAGGGGGGTGTCCCTGTGGTGGCTGACGATGTAGGGTACCCCCATTGACTTGCCAGGGCCCCTTCCTCACCCTGTGCGGCGCCATGCTCCGCGCAAGGTCGCCGGAGCATGGCGCTGCTCAGGTTTTGCAGGAGAGACCTAAACGCAAAGAACGAAGGAGAGTTAGGGGCCAAAATGTGAGGGTTCAAAAGTTGAGGGCCAAAAAGTAAATATATGAGGACCAAAGTGTAAAGTTGGTCAAGAAGGTTTCTTCTTAGGCCCAAGTTTTTATACATGACTAATTAAGACCTAAGGATTCTGATGGTGAATTTTATTTCTAGATTAAACCTTGTTTGACCGATCAATTTACACAAAAACCCAAATTAAGTTGTTAATTGGGCATGGTTCTCAATGTAGGTCAAAATGGGTTCCTAAGGCCAAATTGAAAGTCCTAAACCCTAGATATTATTTTTCTATGAATTTTAGAGGGTTTAGTTGATTTTTACTTTCCTCGAACCACGTGAATTGAAGTGGGTTTGTTTTTAGGGTTACAGGATGTCATTTAATTTCTTGGAGTTGCTGTAGCCCTTATTGAGTCATCTCATCCCACTTTTCTTCTTATTAGGTTGTTTTGACCTATGTTTGGACCCTGAGTGACCCTATTTTCAGATCGGATTGGTGAAATTGCATTTTTACCCCTTAGTTTCTATTTTCTTTGCAAACTCAGAATCTCTCTGAGCCAAGCCTTTCTAAGGTTATGTAGGAGCTTTTATTCTCTGTATTAGGTCAAAATGAGCTAGTTATGGCTCATGATGAGGTTCTCATCAAGATCCCTATAAGAGTGATCAGAGAAGGATGGGACATGATTTGTAGTCTGATCGAAGTCTGAAACCTGATTTGAATGTGGAGGAGAATCATCTACAACTGGATCGAGAGGAAAATTAGAGTAGAAATTGAGTCCGATTGCGAGTCAGGGTTGCAAACGGGTTTGGGAAGGTTCTACATGTGTAGAAGAGGTGGCATCAATAAGAATTGTATATAAGGGTTCTTTTGGTAAGGATTCGAAGCTAGGTTCATTTAGAGAGTTCTCATAGTAGCCATCATACTCAAAGGTAAATGCCTGCAGAGTGTTTATAGAATGGAGAAAGTCTAAGTCAAGAAAAGGTTCGAACTCTGGGTTGTAGACACTCTTGGACATTTCTTTTTCTGATTCCTGAGGATAAAAAAGGAATGATTCCATCTCAATGGAACCAGATTTTGAATTAGTGATCTCTGGCTCAGGTGCCTCAAAGTCAGAGTCGAAGAATGGATCATGTACGCTGAGGTCGTAGATTGGCTCATAGTCGTCAAGAAACAATGGTTCTCTGAAATCATAGTAAGGTTCGAAATCATCGGAGAATTTGCGAGAATCAAGTTCTGAATTTGATTCAAGATCAGAGGTTCCACCACAAAATAAATCACAAGATGTAGACTCAGCAACCTAACTTGGGTCTAGCCTATTCTCAGATTTTGAGCTCGAAAAGGTGTCCTTATTAGGTCTAGGCTCGAGTTCTAGGCTTGTAGGGAAGACCCAATCAAAACCCAACTCCTCCAACTCCTTGGTTTCTGTATCGTAGATCGGCGTGACTTTCAAAAAATCAATCTGCATTTCTAAGGATGTTGGAGAGGTACATTCATCAAATAAAGCCTAGAATCATAATCCAAATTCAATCTTTGATTTTCGTTACTCGAGGCCTTGTGATTATCCCAAGAAGGTTCAGATCCTGATTCTAGGCTAAGTGTGTGTGTTAAATCACTAGAATCTAGGTTGAGCTCTACAGGGATGTTGGAATTGCCCTCGTGGGTCACCTTATTAGATTAAAGAGCGGGATTTACACCCTTGAGAGGTTCTGATTCAATCTCATTATCACAAGAGTCTAGGAATTCCATGCTTGTCAAACCAGGGCTTTGGTTTTCTAGGGCTAGCTCAAAATCGTGTTCTCCTACAATTGGGACCTCCCACCCTATTTCAAGATTAAAAATGTTAATCTGTATATTAGGTTGATCATATTCCATTTGGGCTAAAGGTCCACAACAACCTTGATTCTTGAACTCGGGATTAGATAGATCCTTAGTATTGTTCCAAGATGTTTCGCTGATTGTTTAAGGAATGTACGGGTATTTTTGATCAATAATCTTCTTTAACAATTTTATCATCTCCTCCCATTTTTCAAGATCATCTTGGCGTCTTTCCCAAAGTATAGAATTTGTCATGCATTAGAGATACTCAAAGTTATGTAATTTCTTTAACTCAATGTATCCTATCATGAGAACATCCCAGGTCGATCCATTTGTTACTTGTGTTATAATTACTTGGGCATAGTTTATGATGAAGGTTGTTGTTGTCGATACATTAACCTAAATGATTTCAATTGGTTTTGAGGTTTGGTCATCAATCTCATAAAATCTACGGACATCCTCAACCATTCTATCTTTCATGGATATTTGAGATTTAGATTTCTTCAATGGTTTCCCTAAGTAGCCAGGTTGCATTTTTGAATCAGATGGTGGAATCAAGATGTAGAATCAAAATTCAAGATTAAATCGAAATTGATTAGCTCTGAAAGAGATTCCCAAGGAAATCTGTGTGTGTACTCTAAATAGAAGGGATGAGGGACTAGATGTCAGATTTACCCAATCAAGGAACCTAAAGATTTTTGGATGACTAAGGCAATTTCGAGGTAGATGATACTTCTGAATCAGAAATTCTCACACCTGAGAAGTACCTAGGCAGCCAAGAAGGGAAAGCCCCGCAAAGACCCCTACATGGTAGAGCGTCCCCACGGGTTACAGGGTTTCCCTCACTCGACCTTCCTTGTCACTGAGGGTCTAGGTAGATCGGAATGTATGAACTTAAGTCCTTAAGTCTACCACTTTTATGTGCTAATTTGTGCCTTGAGTTTCACTTGATTAGAAATTAATTCAACTTGTGACCTAATTTGGAGGTTGGTTGGCCTACAATGTAGATCAACTTCACCTGACCTGCCCTAAAGATGGCAGAATGAGATCTAGGTGAAGCCCTAGAAATCACCCTAATTTGACTACCAAGTTATTAGGTCCAAGGATTTTTAGGGTTCTAAAGAATTAGAGCCTATTTTTAGGATTTTCTGGATTAGATCTTTTCAATCAAGGGCTTGGGTAGTACACAAATGCGGGAGGGTAACTTTCCTTTAATTCAGGCAAACATGTGCACTGGCACTTCAAAAGCCCTAATTGGCTCTATTTCCAAGTCCAATTGATCTTTGATATGTTCACCCTAGGCTTCAAGCAAGAACTATGTTATCCCAAAAAGTGATTAGAAATTAAACGTAGTCCTAATAGGCACAAGAAATTTGGGGTAGGATCTCTAAACAGAATCTCTTCAACACAATTAGATTTGAAAAGAATTTCACCAATTAGGAAATGTCCTTTAAATGATGATTACTATGAAATAAGGCAGGTGATTCCTAATCAATTATTTTCTTTTTTTTTTCTTTTGTCTTCCCAAGATTAGGAGGTTGATTAGGGAAGAATGGAGAATTTACCTGCCATGGTGTGGTTGTTCTACGTGGAAGATCTCCTCTTGAAGTACCCGGCAAAATCACATGAAAGCAAACAGGGCAAGTTAGTGCTCAAATAATGCAGAGAGTAGTGGTGAATTGCGCGTTGCTCCCCGACAACGGCACCAAAATGTTCGAATGCTAAATTGGTGTTTAAGATTGTCATGTTATAGTATAGCTAAAATAGCACTTAAACAAATAAATTTCATTACATGAAAAAGGTTCCGAGGTCAAACACAGGGAGCAAATAGAAATTCATGCACTAATCTCAATAGATAATATAAATGAGCACAATAAATTACTCAAGAACTAATATGCAATGTATAACATGAGTATATGAAGAGATAAAAAGAATTCTAGACAAAATAATGGTGATTTGAATCACCAATTATAAGCCTAACACATAGACTAATTACTCAAATCTTAATCAAAGGCAGGAATGTGTGATCAAATGTCTTGATTTTGCAATCAGACGTCTTAAAAGATGTTGCTATAGTACCACTTTATGATTTTTCTTCTGCTTTCTTCTTCCTTTCCTCTTCTTCTTCACACTATCTAGACCTTCTTCGTCTTCTTTTGCATCCTTCTCCTTCTTCACACAGGGGAGGGGAAACATCTCAAATTGGCTAAGTGTCAGCTAATGTCTTCTACAGCAAAACCCCCCAAACCCCCGTGCAATCTCTCCTTCTCTCTCTTAGGCTCCGCCCTCCCAGGGCCTTTTCTTAGTATATTGGGTTATAGAGTACACGTGCACCCGAGACCAGGGTTGCGAGTGTGGTCACACTCGAGGAGTGCTTGGCTAGGCGGGTTAATGGGTTAGACCAAGTCTGCAGGCAGAGATCACGGATGAGGCGTGTGTGGGTGAGAGGGACCTCACCCCATGTTTGGAGGCAAATAGCCACAAACACTTTTACAATTTATGCGGGCACAGGGGCTTTATCACAACCGATGTGAGACTAATCCCACCTCCTTTTCCTTATGCATGCCTCCTACAACTCACTGAAGAAGATGTGTCTAATTAGCATAGTTGTTAGGGTTCACACTCCCAATCAAAGACCTGGGAGTCTGGTGCTATTGGTTCCGCACCACCTGGAGGCGATGCCTGGGGCTTGCATGTCCTGGAGTTTGAAGAACAAGGCCAGAGATGGCGACAGCGGCGGAGCTCTGACCTAAGACCTAAAACAAACAAATACGGCCTTTAGCCATGTTAAAACACCTTAGAAGATTCGCCGAATGTTGGCAAATGTAATGGCGGTGGTTTCATGGAAGATAGAGGTGCGTGGTGGTTGGATGGTGTCGGGGACGGTGGATGGTGATGGGTTTGTTCGGTGGCAGTTGTGAGAGGTCAATAGGATGAAATAGGAGAGGGGTTTTGTGTGGGAATGAGTGGCGGAGCTTTTGGGAGTGTCGGAGAGGTGAGTGGGGTTGTGTAGCGAGTGGATGACCTCATTGGAGGGCGATCAGAGGTGGAGAGGATGAAGGTGAATGGGTGCATCGTGGGGATATTTTTGGTTTTTTTAGGTGGTAAATTAACCTAGGAACCTAAAGAGACCTAACTACCTATTCTAAATGGACAAAAAGGGGGAGAATGACACCGACTGTATGGCCAGCATCAGGGAAGATGGATTCTCCAATAGGAAGGAGCGGTGGTGAAGACGTTGAAGGGGACGACCACTGGTATTGCAGCATGGGAAGAATCTGTGGATGAGGAATCCATTGCTGGCTTTGCGAGAACGGATAAGGATGGAGGTTAAGGATATTGCCGGTGCTCGCGGAGTTTTTCGGTCAGAGAGGAGGGAAGAGCATGGGGTAACTCCAGCCAAAAACGAGTCTAGGGAACTTGGCGAGGTCTGGGGTTCCTTATAAAAGGCTCTAGAGTGTGTTTTGAGATTGGAAGCTTGAATGCTCACTAAATTAGGATTTTGAAAGATACCCAAACCTCTCATGCGTTCGCATGAGAGATTGGGAAGGCTATGGAGCATATGGATGGATTCAGAGGGAAGAGAACTCAAAGAATCTCCCTTCCAATTTTGGAAGGGATTGATTGAACAGAAAATGAGTTCTCTTCAATCAAAGGTCACCGAAGAAGGATTCCTCCACGATAATGGAGGAGGGAGCTATTTGCGAAGAGTGACGACAATGATAGCGGCTTTTTTGTAAGGATTTTGAAAGTTAAGGGTAGAAATGTAATTAGACAGGATCAATTTGCAAACTATGTCAAGACAAATTCATCTTGGGTCCAAATTTTGGTACAAACCTAATTTTGACCTAAGGAATCCAATGGTGAAGTTGGATTTTTTTTTTACCATGTTTGGCTGGGTAATTTATTCAAAAACCCAAATTAGGGTAAATATTTGTCTATGGTTCTATTTTAGCTCAAAACAGGTTCTGATGGTCAAATTGAAGGTTCTTAACCTTAGAGAATACTTTTCTATAATTTTTAGAGGGTTTAGGTGAATTTTATCCTAATCAAAACCTTAGTTAATTAAGTAGGTCTATTTGTAGGGTTTCAACAGTCATTTAATTCTCAGAACACGTGCAAACCCTTTTCTGTCTGTCTTATCCCACTTGTTATATTTTTAAGACCAATTGACCTTCATTCAACCCCTGAGAAAACCCGTGGTTGTATTGCATTCATGATGAGCTGGTAAAATTGTAGTTTGAACCCTAGTTTCTTATTTTTCCTTTAGAATGATTATGCAATGACTTGTGACTCTTTGGCGATTATGTAGGAGCATTCATTGACTTAATTGTGTCAAAATAAGCTAGTTATGGTTCATGATGGTGTTCCCATCACCTACCCCTTCAATCCATCTCCATGCTCCATTTTTTCCCTCCAAAATCAACACCATCTAGAAGGTATTTTTGAAGGGAAAACCAAGGCACCTTTTCAATTCCCTCCCATTCTTTCCCTCTAAAAATATCCAAGAACCCCTTCATTTTCCTCCAAAAAAATATAATAACCACCCTCTTCAGTGCGTAAATCGCATTTTAAAAGATTATTTAGTTGCAGTATAGCTCGAAAACACGTCGACAAATAAATTTATAAAACTCTGGTGAGTATCAGGTCATTCATAGTGAGGCAATCTCGATTTTTGCAAAAGCTTTCCAATAAAGCTTACTCTAATTAAATATTTATATATGTATATATGTATATGAATCAGATATCATGCCTTCAGAAGATCAGAATTTTATTGCAATTAAAATGGAGTTCTCACAATAGAGAATGCTACTAGAAACAAACTAGATAGATAGATAGAGAGAGAGATAGAAAGTGGCAGAGAGACGACGTCGCTTGTAGGATGTTTATATGAGGTGCGGCAGCACCGCAAATCAAGAGCGTCGGGATGAAGGTCGGAGCGGAGTTGCAGAAAGATGGAGAGCTGCAAAGAAGGTGGAAGTTATCTGGAGTTGAAGGAAGAGAGATGCTTCAACTAAGGGGCCCTAAGCCTTCCTTTATAATTTTAGTGGGGGGCAAAGTGTGTATTTAACCCCTTTATCTCATGCAAAAACTCATATCTGATCAAATCCGTTGATCAGGAGATCAACGGATCAGATCTGGACTCAAAACACCTTCATTTTCACCTAAAATGCTTGGATTCAACTTGGGCTTGAGATGTGCTGTGCTCTCAGGCGTCAGATCTGAATCGGATGACTCCCGCTCCTCCATACACATTCACTTCTTTTTCCCGCTCACCGCTTATTCAATCTAAGTGCTAGACGGCTCACGCGGGTAATAGCATAGCAATCATAGGCTTAAATTCGCCTGAATTAAGGTAGAACCTAGCTTAACATGGGCATTCTACATGCATACACATCGTACTTTGCATCTTAGATGATTTATATGTTTCATACATAGTAATGTGCTATTTGAGAGGTATTATTAATTGTAGGTAATCCAGGGCTGTGGATGATCGATCCATCCTTATGGATCTATTCTGAATAAAGGCAAGAGTCCAATGCTTCCAGGAGCGCATCAATCAGACTCCCATAGCACCTTAGAGAGTCTACAACAGAAGCAGGAGTCAAGGGGCAAATTGAAGAATATATAGACCTCAGATAACAAATCCAACCATAAATATGGATCTGGATCGATGTTCATAGTCCAACGGTGTAGAAATCAACTTAATCGGAGGCCTACATCATCAGATACAAGGAGAAGAAGATGGACGGCCACAATGGCACCATGTGGTGCCATTGCAACCTCCCCTCACCACACCCCAATCTATAAAGGAGAACCTCGGGCCGTTGGATCATCATCCACTGGCTGCGATGCAGCCACGTCGCTTGCCTCCAACTGTCTCATCACGCAGGGGCGAGATCTCGACCGTTGGATGGGAATCCAACGGTCGAGGGCAGCCACATAGGAATTGGAAAGCGTGACAATCCATGCACATGGCGCAGCGGAGAGTGTGCTTAACAAATAGGGCACGACGCGAGATTGAAACACAATGTGGGATTCGGGCATTCACAGATGAAATTCCACCATCGGATCTTCATTGGGCGATGGAGCAACAAACGCGTGGCGGGCACGAAAGCATTGGATGTAGATGTGCGCAATGACATGCACCTTAAGGATTCAGCGGGTGCTGCATAGGCTTTTTAAGCTATCCGATCGAGAGATCAGATGGTTGAGAATCCGTAAGGAGTTGAGGTGTGTTTGAGCGGTGAGCGGTAGGTGTGCAGATGTGTGGGTGAGTGCGGGCGAGCGGGAGCCGAGTCATCTTCATCTGAGGGCACACAAGATTCCACGTGGTAGCACCAGATTCAACCGGGGATAAATGAAGGATTTGGAAGGCTTAATCAGTGGATCTGATTAATCTGAAGCATTTACACGGATTTAAGGGGTCAAATACCTTAATTGCCCTTCACTAAAGCTATAAAAAGAGGCCAAAGGGGCCCCCTTGAAGGCAATTCTCATATTCATTCTTCTTCCTCCTTCTTCATCCTCTCTCTCTTCTTCTTCCCATCTTCTCTGCATCTGTCTCTATAGCTCCATCTGAAGCATCCGTTTGGCCACCCCGACAGATTGTTGCTACTCTTCCCAACTTCTCCAAAAGGCCACCACAAACTACTTGTGTTGCCCTCATTTTGTTACATTAGTAGTTCTTTACTTTCATGTTTTCATTCTATTACATATATCAAATTCAATCTCTTTGTAATGTGAATATTTTGATTCATTGTTTCTATTCTTTAGTAATAATATTGAGAATAAATGTATGAAATCAAAAGTACTTTCTGCCTCCCTGTGATCTACCAAGACTCACCAAGTTCCGTTAATTTATTTGCTCGGGACGTATTTTGTGCTATACTACAACATGTTAATTTTCTATGCGATCTACACCGTGACCAAATTGGCATCGTTGCCAGAGAGGCAAGGTGACTTTTGATTTTATCTCTAATACAGTATTTTTGTCTCAGGAATAATGACACAAAGCGGCAAATGGGGAAAAGTGGGTGCTGTGAAAATCAGGTGCACACATTCTTATTAGAAATTCAGCCAGAAAGTAAGTGTCATTTTTAAAATTCAAATAGCCACGTTTCTAATACTTCAAAAATCCTGAAATTTGCACTGGATGTAGATCTTAAAATTATATTTCCAACACCACCATTCCAATAAAGAAATTTTCTCTATGGAATTTTTAAAAATTTATGGAGTACATACTGGTCAGATTGCTTGAAAATATAACTTTTATGAACTTTAGAAATCAATTCTGACTAGCATATAAATTAGATTTATTCAAAATTTCTGTGGTGTAAAATATAATCAAATTAGATTTCAATATCATATTTTTACAAAATTTTTAGAGCATATTTGATATAGTTTTCAACAAAATAACCAACACAAGGTCTATATCCTAGATTTGACCCCTGGTTAGCTAAAAATTCATAACTAATTGTTTAAAATAAAAGAAGATTTTGGAAAAATACTCTCTTGAAAGCTTATTGAAAAGGAAATCTTCTTGCCAAGTTTCAAATCATTTGGATTCCATCATGCCTTAGAGTATACATTTGAATTGTGATCTTTAATTTGGAAAAGAACTTAGAAGTGTATGAGCCAATAGGACCACATAGGCTAACTTGGACTTGAACGAGCTGAAAAGTTAGTCGATGAGGAGAGTACCTTGTGGACCACTCACCATCTACTACATTGAACAAACAGGTTAAGAATTCACGAAAATACATCAAAAAACCTACATTTGGCTTAAAACTACTGGGTAGTTCCAACCTCTCTTGCAAAACCTGGTTACTAAGTCAGTGGGGTAGTGTCAAATGACCGCGGCTACAGGGTAACAAAACCAGAGGCGAAAGCCGAAGGAAGAACCTTCCTCGTAGTCCCCTCAAAACCAGACTGGCCAGGTTAGCCTGAGAGGTGGGAATTCCTTACAATCGGTCTCTCACCGAATTGTTTTTAATAACACAAACTTAAACAAAAAATCTAGTCAACAAATTTTAAGGACCACTCTGATTAACAAGGCCTTAGCCTTGTTCTACTTGACTACACTAATCCTTTGAGTTAGTGTATGCAAGGAAGGTCATTAAGACCTGAACTTGCGGGACCTTGAGAGCCAAAACAAAGGCGGCCAAGACAAACTTGCTGAGCTCTCTTCTCAACCTTCTTCCATCCAATTAGCTGAGATGGCCAATCCCGATCCTCGAGTTCGTCATGACCCTGAGAATCAGGACCCAATGGCTCATCCAGAAGCCAGGGTCGAGGAAACAGAACAAAAATATGAGTAGAGCATCGACCGGATTCTCACAACACTCAATAGGATGCAGCATCCACCACGCAGAGAACAACTGTGGGACTTCTACGATTCGGTAACAAAAATCATAGCACCTCAGGTCTGGATTCCCGCAGGAGGAGACACATTCAAGTTAAAGCCAAATATCATAAGTCTGATTCAGACTCATTTCCATGGAAACTCGAATGAGGATCCCTTCTAGCACCTTGAAGACCTGAGTCAGATTGCGGAGTTAGTTCGACCCAGGAATATAGATATTGGAATTGTTCTCATGATGCTTTTTCCTTTTCCTCTCAAGGATAAAGCTTCTTATTGGTTCAAGACCATCGGGAGGCCAATTGGAACCTGCGATGAATTACATCGCGAATTCCTCCAAAAGCTCTTCCCGATTGGTCGAACAAATGCTATGAGGTGCACAATCACGACCTTTGCCTAAGGCCCTGGAGAGAACTTGGATGATGCTTGGGATAGATTCCATGATCTTCTCAGGAAGTGCCCACACAATGGTGTACCAAAATGGCACCTCGCTCAAGTATTTTACCATGGGCTGGATGACACACATCAGTACCTGGCCGATGCATCTAGCAGTGGGAATTTCCTCGCGAAGGATGAGAACAGCACATTTGAACTGTTTGAGTCCTTGGCATAGAACTCGATGAACGTTGCCTCAATGAATTAGTTCCAGTGGCTTGGACAGCAATGATTTAATGTCCACGAAGCTCAAGCTAAGTCTACCTGAGCCGACATGGACATTATCACCAAAAAGCTGGATAAGTTGGATCTGCTTGATAAGAAGCTTGATGAATTAATGCGAGCGAGATCCGGATCTTCTGGCAGCACTACTCCATCTTACTCCTCTCAAGCATCCCGAGCCCCCTCTACTCATACATATCCATTTACTCGGGATGTTTTCTCTCCATCTTTGCAGCATCCTACATACTAGGAACCCGTGAACAATATGGATCTGGGGCCATACAACCAGGGTTACGCACCACATGACGATGCAAGTGCATATTCTTTTAAAGAATTTGCATTTGAGACACCTTTGGCTTACGAAGATGTCAATGCCATTCAGGGATGTGAGTGTAACAACTCGTATTCTGAAACATATAACCCTAGTTGGTGCCAGCATCCCAATTTCTCCTGGTCTGGTAACCCACAAAGATCGAGTCAAGCTCCACACTACCAGACCAGACAATACGGGAATGCATAGAACACGTATCCTAGGCCATTCCCATCTCAGCAAGAATAGACATGCTCTATCTATCGGCCGCTGCACCAAGCTGCCAACTACACTGCAAAGTGGGCCGACCCTTTGGAGTCGTTGAAGGAAGAATTGTAGGCATCAATTCGGAAATCTACTCATGACAACTTGCAAATAATGAAGGAAATGGATGACCAAATACATAGCATTCAGAACACGCAAAACCAGATGATGCAAGAGCATAGATCACAGGGAGCTTTGCCCTCCCAACTTGTCCCAAACCCGAGATATGTGCAGAATCAGGGTGCCCCACATAGATTCCAAGCACCACAGGGGCAAGCACACGCTGTTATGCAAGCACCTCCTACACCACCTAGTTATGGGCTCGGTCAACGACCTCTATTGCCAAACCTTGTGTATCCAGACCAAACCGCTCCTCTGCCCCTGCATGGACAGCATGCCGATGCAAAGCTGTCACCTTAAGGAGCGAAAAGATTACACAGGACCCGCTACCTAAGCAAGTGGGTAATGATTTTTCCTACGCGCTACCACGAGATGGCTCACAACCCTCTTCCTCTCACAAGCCATCTTCATTAGATAAAGGAAAGAAGCCCTAGACCTTGAAATTCCCGTCCCTTTTCTCGAGGCCCTAATGCTATATCCAACATGGAAAAAGGACACCTGGAATTTCGAGGACATAAAATCTATGTTCAAGGAAGTTCACATTCAGGTCCCTCTTCTCGAAGAAATAGATCACATCCCTACTGTTGCTAGGTTCTTTAAGGGCTACTGTACTCCGAAGCGACAACAGAGAATCGGATAACAAGAGGTATTATTTGAGGAAGCCAATGTAGTTATTTTAGCTGACTTACTGCCCAAAAAGAAAGACCTGGGCACACCACTAATTTCCTGCTTTTTGCAGGATTCCCCTTTTGATAGCGCTCTTCCTGATTTGGGGTCGTCCATCAACCTAACTTCCACCGTAGTATTTGATCGATTTCGATTCGGGGAGTTAAAGCCCACCTCGATTACTATACAGTTGGCTGATCGATTAGTAAAAACATCGAGGGGGGTGGTTGAAAATGTGATCGTAAAAGTCCAAGGATTTTGCTTTCGAGCAGACTTTTTTGTTCTGGACATGGAGGTTCCTCCTAATCTCCGTGATGCACCGATTATTCTAGGTCACCCATTTTTTGCAACCGCCCACGCAAACATCGACTATACATCAGGGTGCGTGGAGATTGCCTTGGGGAATGAAAAGCTTAGACTGGACATTTTCAAGGCATCAAAGAACTTTGATTGCGATTTAATCAAGGAGGATAGTGAAGACGAAGATTTAGCTTTCTGTGGCAACATTGGGCTCCTCTACAGTGACCCAATGGCACATTCATCTTCACTATCAAGGGTCTCAGATTGTGATCCACACGAGATTGAAACTAATGACATAGACATTTTGTCCCATGGATATGGTTGTCATGTGTGTTCATCTGCTCCTAACACCCCTGATCTTGACTATCATGTCCTATCCAGCATTGATATCTTAAGGAAGGATTACATGACAACTGCAGACGGATTCGTCATTAGTCAGGATCAGCAAATTTCTGATGTTGCTTCCTCTCCTCCCCTACATAAACCCCCTCCATACCCTCCACTACTAGAATTACAGCCCTTACCTGATTCACTCAAGTACGTGTTTCTGGGAGAAAGTAGACATATCCCGTGATTATCAATTTTCACTTGACTCCAGATCAGGAACACCAGTTGATCTCTATTTTGCAAGCACATAGGGATGCTATTGGGTGGGGCATTGCTAATTTCCATGGAATTCTCCCCTCATATTGCACTCACCACATCTACACTGATGAAGGGGTGAGACCATTGAGACAACCTCAGAGACACCTAAATAGAAATATGTTGGAGGTTATCAAGAAGGAGATCATTAAATGGCTGGATGCAGATATTATCTATCCAATTTCTGACAGCCAGTGGGTGAGTCCCATTCAGATAGTGCCCAAAAAGGTGGGACTCACTGTAATCAGAAATGAATTGGGCAAATCCATCCTCACCCGCACCATGACTTCTTGGTAGGTCTACATTGATTACAGGAAGCTAAACTCGACTACCAAAAAGGATCATTTTCTTTTACCCTTTATTGATTAGATTCTAGAATGGCTAACCAGGCGTAGTTTCTTCTACTTTCTGGATGGATACTCCGAGTACAATCAAGTTGTAATCAACCCAGAAGATCAAGACAAGATGACTTTTACGTGTCCCTTTGGAACATTCGCTTTTAAGCGGATGCATTTCAACCTCTGCAACGCACCAGCTACTTTTCAGCGATGTATGATGGCCATCCTTTCAGACATGATCGGGGACTACGTAGAAGTGTTCATGGAAGACTTCGTCTTTGGAGACGATTTCTTGTCTTGTCTTGATAACCTCACAAAGATTCTGAGGAGATGTATAGAGGTTAACCTACTACTTTCATGGGAAAAAAGACATTTTATGGTGAGGGATGGCATCGTACTAGGTCACAAGATCTCCTTTAATGGACTCAAGGTCAACTGAGCTAAGCCTAAAATCATTTCTCGTATACCTCTACCTCTCTCGATTAGGCAAATCAGATCATTCTTAGGGCATGCCATATTCCATTGAAGATTCATTCAAGATTTCTCAAAAATTGCTCGTCCATTAATGAATCTTCTGGTAACCGACATGCCCTTTGATTTCGACTCCTTGTGTCTCAGTGCTTTCGAGACCTTGCAAAGCACTGTCTCCAGTGCACCTATTCTCCAACCCCCTAACTGGTTGCTCAATTTCAAGATAATGTGTGATGCCCCCGACTTCGCTATCGTAGCCACTCTTGGCCAGCGACGAGAGTGCCATCCATTTGTAATATACTATTCTAGCAAAACGTTGAATGAGGCTCAGCGTAACTATACAGTCACTTAGAAAGAATTGCTAGTCATGGTATTCGGGTTGGAGAAATTTAGGTCATACTTACTCGGGTCCAAAGTTATCATCTACACTGACTATTCTACCCTCCAGCATTTGTTGGCAAAGAAATGCCAAACCCCGCCTTATCAGATGGATCCTTCTTTTGCAAGAGCTCGATGTTGGAATCCGTGACAAAGCCGGAGCACATAATGTTGTGGCGATTCACTTGTCTCGGCTAGACCCAAACTACATTCTGTACTCCCCACCGATATCAGACCATTTTCTAGATGAGTCTCTATTATCTATCAACTCTGTTGAGTTTCCTTGGTATGCTGATATAGCAAACTATCTTGTCGCAGGCAGGCTACCTGTGGGATTATCCATGGATCAAAAACTCAAATTTATATGAGAGGCTAAATTCTATTTTTGGGATGACCCATTGCTCTTTCACATTGGGGCTGATCAGATCATTTGTAGATGTGTCCCTGATTCGAAAATCTCTAGTGTGTTATCCTTCTACCACATTGATGCTTGTGGAGGTCATTTCTCCAGCTGAAAGATCGTTGCAAGGATTTTGCAGTCGGGTTTTTTCTAGCCAACTATTTTCATAGATACACACGAGTTTGCCAAGTGCAGTAAGTGATGCCAAGCAATCAGCTCTATGACCCGAAGAGACATGATGCCTCCCCAATATATTCTCATCGTGGAAGTATTCAACGTCTGGGGCATTGACTTTATGGGCCTGATAAATGCCAGTTTATCATCATTCTTTTGCATTAAAACAATCCTAGCTCTTAGGGTTTTGCTTCACAAATGGGATTTTGGGTTGCATTTAGTCATAAATTAGGTTAGGCTTGCATTTCATTTTTTATTGTCCATTTAATGTGTTTTTGTGAGTGTTAGGGATAAATAGATTAACAGATCCCTAAAACCCTAGCACTCAAGAAGGCAACAGGTGAAGGAGAAGCACAAACTAGTTAAAACTCAGCCTGATCCGGCTCACCATAGCTGGAACCTAGCTCACTTGGACTAGGGTCAGCTCATCCTAGCTTCATTTAGCCCATCTCAGCTGAATGGCAGCTCAAGAGAGCTCATCTTAGCTCACCCTAGCTTAGGTTTGCTCAGATCCAGCTCAACTTAGCTGAGTCTAGCTCATCTCATCTCCTATGAGTTCACAGGGACCTCTAGCTAGCTCAAATGGGTTGACTAGAGTTCACCTCAGTTTAGGACCAGCCTGATCTAGCTCCAGTCAACTGCAGTCAGCTGAAGATGAATTCATTCTAGCTCAGGAAGCTCAAGTCTAGCTCCTGGGGACTCAGCCTAGCTCAACTTAGTTGAGCTAAGCTACCTTAGCTGCCTTAACTAGGTCAATCCTCCTCGAGAGCACCAGACCCAGCTCACCTCAGCTCCATTCAGCAGAAGCTAGGTCACTTTAGCTTGGCTAAATAGCTAGCAAAGAACTAGCAAGCTAAGCTAGCTAGAGTAGCCCCAGGTTGTCCTCTTCAATAGCTGCCAGCTCCAATTCAGCTCCAGACTCTTCATATCCAGCTCCTCTCCTCAAACCCTAAGCTCCACATGCCTACTCCTCCACTCCACTACTAGCTAAGCTAGCTTAGCTTAGCTTAGCTAGACTCCAGCTCCCTCGGTTATCCACCACCTTTAACTCAACCCTAGCTAGCTCCACCAACTAGTCCACCTAAGCTAGCTACCTACTCCAACTCCAAGTTGGCGCCACCACCATCAAACCCCTTCACCCCATCACCAACCCCAAAAGCCACCTATTTTCCCTCCAAAATAACCTTCTTGAACCCTTCCCTTTTGGCGCCAACTTTCCCTCCAAAAACCCATCAATCTCCACCCTACACCTAAGCCTTAAACCCATCTCCACCATCCACCTAAGACCCCTGCTAGAAACCCTATAGTTGGCACCAAATATAGGTGCCCTTTCACAACCATAACCACCCCATGACACCCCTTTGGTTGGCATCAACTAACCTTAGCCCTAGGATCATTCTAACTACCCATAATCACCACCTAAACACATCCTAGCCCTCCACCTAACCTATGCCTACTACCTCCCTCTCCACCTCTATAAATAGCCATCATATTCCACCAAAAAAATTCACCCTTGGCTACAACTTTTCTGCCTATATTTCCACCTACATAGAAGGTCAAGAGAAGAAGAAGAAGAAGAAGAAGAAGAAGAAGATTAAGGGGATATTTTGTCCCCTTGGTGCCTTCCCCTCTTCTCTTCTCTCTTGTGCCCACTCCACCAAAGGAAGGCAGGTGTTGGAGGATAACCTAGGGTACATGCTTACCCTAGGAAGTGGAGGAGAAAGGTTGGTGCATGCCCACCCTTGGAGGAAAGAATTGAGGTGGAGGGCATCCACCTTGGAGGAGTTAAGCACACCCCCCTAGGGCTTGCTTTGGAGGACACCATTTTGGTGAAGCTATAGGAGTTGGAGGTCTTCTTTTCAAGTTTGGGAGCTACCAGTCTTGGAGCAAGAAGAGCTTCATCCTCTTCATCACCATCATCATCTGAAGGATTTGTCTTTATTTTAATCTTGCAAATTTTTGTAGACGCATTTATCTACTTGTAGACAATTTCCTTTAAAATAAAAAAGAAGTTGCCTTGATTTCTTGTTGCACTCTTTTTTGCATTATCTTGCTTTCTCTTTAGTGTAGTTTCACTCCTCCTTTCTAATTAACCTAGGCCACGACGTGCCTAGGTTGAGCTTAGGAAGTGGATAATTTTTTTCATTTAGTTTAGCATACTAGGTGTAGTAATTTTTTCCCCAATAGCTTCGCATATTGCCTTGATTTCAAAAACATAAAAATGATATATTGAAAAAGACCAAAAAGAAAGGTGAATTTCATTTCCAAGCAAGAGACTTTTTTGCAAGCATTTGGTCTCCTTGGACGACCCTAGATACTCCACTATCTAGGAATATAAATTTTAAAAGGGAATCCATTTTTGTGCGTTGTAACAATTTAAAATCCTAAATTAACAAACCGCACAAAAATGCGATCACTTTTTGGCACCATTGCTGGGGAGGCACGGCTTTTCTTTTATCACTTTTCTCTTGCTTGATGTGGATCTCATCCCCTTCTATTTTCTTCTATCTCATGTGTGCAGGAACTATAGGAAGCAAATGGGAATTCCGGAAAGAACTCAAATCCCTTGGCTTCCCATAGATTCGGGTTGGTTCCCTTTCTCTTGTCACACCTAAACTAAAAGACTCCCAAAATACAATAAACTTGGCTTTTAGGACCCTAAACAACTTAATTAAGTGTAGTGGTGCATTTTAAAACTCATTGATTGCTTGTTTGCACCATTAACACCACTCCATTTCAAGTATTGGTGTTCTGCTTTTTCAGATCCAGACTTCTATCCAGATTTGAAAAATTAATTCCGATCACCACAGGCCTCTTAAAATCTTGAAATTTTACATAGAGATTCCAAATCAAGTTGGGACATCTGTTCCAAATTTTAGACTAATTGGATTTTTATTTAATGTTTAGAAATTCATGGACTGCCAAAGGTCACACCCTCTAATCTTCCTATTTGGCTAGTGATGAGAACCTCATCATGAGCCATAACTAGCTCATTTTGACCCAATACAAAGGATAAAAGCTCCTACATATCTCAAGGAAAGGCTTAACTCAGAGAATTCTGAGTTTGAGAAGAAAACCAGTCATGAGGGGTAAAAGTGCAATTTTACCAGTATAATCTGCATACAGGGTAATTCTGGGCCCAAACACAGGTCAAAACAGCTTAATAAGAATAAAAGTGGGATGAGATGATCTACCAAGGGCTATGGCACTTCCAAGGAACCAAATGATAATCTGTAACCCTAAAACAACCCGCTTCAATTCACAAGGTTCGGGGCAAAGTAAAAATAGAATAAACCCTCTAAAATTCATAGAAAAATAATCTCTAGGGTTTAGAACCTTCAATTTGGCCTTTAGAACCCATTTTGACCTACATTGAGAACCATGCCCAATTAATAACTTAATTTGGGTCTTTACGCAAATTGATCGGTCAAACAAGGTTTAATATGAAAATGAAATTCACCATCAGATTCCTTAGGTCCTAATTAGTCATGTATAAAAACTTGAGCCTAAGAAGAAACCTCCTTGACCGACTTTACACTTTGGTCCTCATATATTTACTCTTTGGCCCTCAACTTTTGAACCCTCGCATTTTGGCCCCTAACTCTCCTTCGTTCTTTGCAATCAGGTCCCTCCTGCAAAACCCTGCCAGCACCATGCTCCGGCGACCTTGCGCGGAGCATGGCGCCGCGCAGGGTGAGGTAGGGGACCTGGCAAGTATACCGGGGGTGCCCTGCGTCGTCAGCCGTCGCAGGGGCACCCCCATGGTCATTGTAGCCCCTCATACCAGCCGTGCGAACGCACGGACGGTATGGGTTCGTGTTCCAACCATTCTCCGGCGAGGGAGACACGTCGTCTCCCTCCGCCTTCCTCCCTGTTTCATCCCTATAAATACCCCCCGCTGCTCCACCGACCAGGGCAGCCTGGATCTGACGGAGAAAACCCCCAGCTTTCTTCTCTTCTTCCTCCGGCAGACGCTCACCAGCTCCGGCGGCTTCCTCCCCCTCCACCTCTTCGCTCTGCCGCAATACCAGCAGCAGAGACTTCCTCCCCTGCTCTTCCCGCGCCACGCCGCACCCAGCTGGCGCCTCTCCGGCTCTCTGCTCGCCGTCGCCCCTCTCCCTGAGCATCATCTTCTCCGGCGACAGTCGATACGACTGTCGCCCTGTTCCTCCCCCTTCGTCCCTGCAAGTAAGTTAGACCTACTCCCCTTCTTCTCCTCTTTCTTTCCCCGCTTTCAATTTAGTCAATTAAACCCTCGACCGCTCCTGTTCACCCTCACCCTCTCTGCCTCCGACCACCCTCCGGCGAGCCGCGCCCATCACCTCAGCGACCCACACGGTTCGCCGACCACCGCAGAACCTCCGCCTCCTCACCCTGATCCTCTTCCGCCCCTCCACTTCCCACCAAACACCCTCTGCAGATCCACCGAACACACCCACTTCTTCGCTCACAGTTTGACCTGGGACGACCTGTTGGCTCCATCACGCCCCCTGCAGACCCCCTGACCACCTTCGCCGTGCCACGGCGAAGGTCCCCCGCCTGTCTGATTTGGCCGAGAGGCCGTTCTTCTGTGACCAGGTGACTCGCCCGCCGTCGCCATTACTGAGCAGGCAGAGCTCCTTCACCTGCAGGTGCAGGCACGCCTTCGCCCAGGTTCGACTCCCAGGTTGCGCAGGGAGTCTCCGCGAAACGTCCCAGGCTCGCAGACGGGGCGAAGGCCGCGCGTGAAGACACGATCGCCCACTGCTCCCTCCGCGACGGGCGCTCAATTGGGGTGGGACATTTAGTCCCACCTCGGAACCTCTCGGAGGCGCGCGGACGCATAAAGGCAAAAAGTGCCTTATGCTGTCTGCCTCCTGACCACGGGGTGAGGTCCCTCTCACCCGACCCGGCCTCGTCCGTGACCACGCTCCGCGGACCTGGCCCGACCCGATTAAACCGACCTGCACTCCTCGCCCACCACCGCACGCCGGTGGGCCTGGACCCGGGCCTGACCCGAACCTGATTACCCGGTAGCGCTCTGGGAGAGCTTCCGAAGAGTGATTTCAGAGAGAAAGAGAGATGCGGGGGAGGGGGGTAGAGTAGGTTTTGCCTCTTGACAAAAAAAAACTCTGAAGTGTGCAGGCAAAAGAAGAAGTGCAGGCGAAGAAGAAGGAGCTGCACTGTAGCAACTGCTCAGTTAAGTCGTCGAAGCACCGGGTCAGACGACGGAAAGTCAGCAGCCAGAGCAACACAGAAGGCAGGCTGAAGAAGAAGGAAGAGCAACGGCCAAAGCAGAAGAAGAAGGAAGGAAGACTTAGTAGCTGAAGGCAGAAGCTCTGCAGCCATAAAAAAGAGAGGTCACCACGATCGCAGGAACAGTAGGAAGAAGAAGAAGAGCATCACCATTGCAGAAGAAGAGCATCACTACGATTGCAGAAGAAGTAGAAGAGAGGTCAAGGCAGAAAACCAAAGAAGAAGAAGAACAAGGAGATCTGAAGAAAGAGAAAGAAAGAAGAACATCACAACAAATTCTTTCCCTCTCTCTTTATTTTGTAAAAGAAACATGTATATCTCTAGAATACGACTTGCTCCCTGAGTTCGACCTCGGGAACTCTTTCATTTTCCGAGTAAAAAAATTTATATTTGAAATGTTGGCAATAACCGGCTTTACTACAACGTTATAACAAAAACAAAACCGACGTTTCATTTTGGCGCCGCTGCCGGGGAGCAACGGCTATTCTAGAGGTAAACATTCCTGTTTCTTTTAAGTTCTGATAATCTCCTCTCTTTTGTGCAGCTACAGGAACTCAAGAAGACAAGCAACCACACAACCACTCCGAAGACAGGTAAATCTTTTCTCTCACTATTAACCCCTACACTCTAAAGAGGAAGAAAAGAAAAGAACAAGCAATATAGGGCTAACCTGTCTTCCATACTTAGTAACCATAAAAAGTTGCATGTTTTCAACTCATCACTCCTGCACACTATTAAGGGTATTTAAGGGCTAACACATTCTTGCTTGAGCCCTAATTGCCCAACAAAGAGTTAAATGGACCAAGTAGAGCCAACATAAGGTCAAACATTAGGATTTCAGTAGAGACACACCCCTTAATCAAGAATTGAGGAAATCCAAAAGAGGTGTGCCCAAGCCATTGATTGAAAATAATTAACAAGAAAAATCCTAAACAATTGGCTCTCTCTAAACACTTGAACCCTAAAAGACAGGACCCAAAAAGCTCTCAAAGAAAACAAGAGGTAGAGTTGACCCCTTTGGGTTAACCAACCTTAAATTAGGTCACTCTTTGCACTTAAAAAGACTAAAGTTCAAGTGAAACCTTAAGCACCCTGATCTTAAAATTGGTAGACTTAAGAGGTCAAGATCCCCATCCTGGTCTACCTGGAACCGCAGTGACAAGAGAGGTCGGGTGGGGGAAACCCTGTAACCCGTGGGGACGCTCTACCGTGTAGGGGTCTTCGCGGGACTCTCCCTCTCTGGCTGCCCAGGTAATTCTCAGGTGGACGATCTTTCTGATCAAGGGGTCCATCTGCCCCGCACCTCTATAGGCACCCAACACATTTTTGGGTGTCTTGATTGGGTCCAGCACCTTCTAAACTTACCTCTCCCAACTGTGCATGTACGGAAGGAGGTCTCTAAGACCACCCTTAAGACCTCCATTAGAAATTCGCTCTCGTCAAGGCCAAGCCTCGACGCCCGTATTTGTGCAGCAACACCCTCACATTATTCTCTCTTCTGATTCAGAACTAAGTTCTTCTTCTTCCCCCATCATGGCTCAGCCAGTTGAGGAAGAAAATAATCTGGAACACCAGCTCCAGCGACTCAATGACCTCTTCCAAAACTTCGTGCACCCACCACAGCGCCCTATGATGCGGGACCACTACAATCCTGCTGCGGTGGCCATTGAGCCTCGAGTCAGAATCCCGATTGGAGGACCTGATTCCGAACTAAAGCCCAACATGATTCATGTTATACCTAAATTCCATGGGCTTAATTCTGAAGATCCCTTCCAGCACATCAAACAGCTAAAGCATCTGGCCCACACTTTTGGATCAGATGCGCAAAATCGGGATATTCTTCTCATGAAGATGTTCTCCTTTTCTCTTATGGACAAGGCCGCCCATTGGTATCAAACTCAGACCCGGCCGATCAACACTTGGGAAGAACTTCAATCCGAGTTCTTGAAAAAGTTCTTTCCCGTTGGTCGGACCAACGCCTTGCGCCATCAGATTACACACTTCACTCAACAATCAGGAGAACCTCTCCATGAGGCATGGGATCGTTTTCAGGATCTCATGAGGAAGTGCCCCCATCACGGAGTTCCTAAATGGGAACAAGTCCAATCTTTTTACCAGGGACTCCGTGAGGACATCTGCCTTTTCGTCAATGCAACCTGCGGAGGAAACATCATGGGTCAACATGAAGACACCGTATGGGAGATTCTCGAAAACATGTGCGAGAACTCCATCAACAATGACTCCATGGGATTATTCGACAGGACGAATACCCGCGCAGCGACGAATCTTAAGGGAGCACATGAGACGCAGGACCTGTCCGCATCAGTCGACCTGGAATTAATGGCCAGTCGATTGGACAAGGTCTCAATCATTGAAAAGAAGGTGGATGAGCTGACTCAGCACTTGCAGCGAGCCACCTCTACGCGTAACTCCTTTGCACAACCTCCTTCCACGCAGGAGACTGTGCAAAACATCCTCCACCGATCCTCCCCTGGGATGGATCCATATCCATCCCCATCTGATTCTTGGACTGGAAGATCATCCGATCCTTTCTTCACCAGCCAGGGGAACTCCATTCCTCCTTTCCCTGATTCTCAGGAGGTTCCTCAGACCTGCGAGGACCTCAACGCCATCCAGAACGACCCATTCTCCAACACTTACAACCCTGGATGGCGAAACCATCCCAATTTTCAGTGGGCGGGAAATTCCCAAACCCAAAGACCACCTTTTCAGTCCCGCCCACAGCCCTCTCATCACTACCAGCCGCCTCAGCCTCGGCCCAACCCTACTTATCCATCAGGGCCAAATCAAGATCAAATGTCCTTAATCCTTCAGACTCTGGCTGACATTCAAAAATCGAATGCGGCCATTCAAAAACAGCACAAGGACGAGCTTACTGAAGTTAAAACTCAACTGGCCCAGTTGGCAAATTCTCGCCAGCCAGGCACACTCCCTTCCTAACCCCTTCCTACCCCAAATAACGTGCCAACCCAGAAGCGCGTTATGAATCCAAATTTAGGCCACGCTCAATGGATTTATCAGGCCCCCACTGCTCCATCTCCAGACGAGATGGATGCCTCAACTTCGCGTGCGGGATTTCAGCAGCAGCCACCCCTCCTACCAAACCCAAACCAAAATCAGGCCGGATTAAATTCTGTAACAACACGTAGTGGTAAGACAACTCAGGACCCGCACTATCCAAACCACTCCCAGCCTGATAACCATGACCCTAGGATAGTTAGCCAAGGTACTGCTATTCCAGACCCACAACCTGGACCTATCCTAGAGGAACCAACCAAGATCCCGTTTCCCGAGGCCCTGACCAAGGGAAAGAAGACCACCAAACCCGTGGCCCCTGAGGAGGACCTGGTCAAGCTCTTTGAGCAGGTCCACATAAACATCCCCTTGATGGATGCAATCCACCACGTACCAGCTTACGCACGATTTCTAAAGAATATATGTACACCCCAGCGTAAGCCGCGAACCAAGGGAGGGAGCCCAATTGTTCTGTCAGAGCAAGCCAGCTCTGTAATCCTTAGTAGACTCCCACCCAAGGCAAAAGATCCTGGAACTCCCCTGATCTCCTGTAAGATAGGTGGTACCCAATTTGATAGAGCATTGTTAGACTTAGGTGCATCTATAAATCTGATACCCACATCCTTACTTGACCATCTGGAAGAATCTGAGCTGAAACCAACCGAGGTGACATTACAATTAGCAGATCGATCTATAAAGTCACCAAAAGGGATTCTCGAGGATGTTATCGTGAGAGTGCGGGATTTCTATTTTCCAGTGGACTTTATAGTCTTAGACATGGATGCACCTGAGAACCCTAGGGATACACCAATCATTCTAGGGAGACCTTTCTTGGCTACTGCTAGAGCCAACATCAGCTGTGAGGAGGGCCAAATAGAGCTTAAGTTTGGAGATCAAACACTGAAAATTGATATATTTAAGGCCCAACAAGGAATTAATTGCGGCGTCATCGAGCAAATTTGTGACATCAAGACTTTGGTTGATGAATCACACCTCCAGAATGACTTGAGTATTCCTCATCAACCACAGAAGGATCTTGACCCGCAAACAGAGGAGTCAAATCCAGATGTGAACAACCCAGTAACTCCCACCCTTGAACCTCACATCTATACTGAACCACCCGCTGCTGCTGAAAACCCCATCCTCGAACTGAAACCCCTTCCTGCTCATTTGAAATACATCTTTTTGGGTTCTAATCAGACCCTTCCTGTGATCATCAATTCCAACCTCAGTCCTGAACAGGAATCCCGTCTGATTGTTGTCCTCCAGCAACATCGCAGAGCCATCGGATGGACCCTCGATGATTTGACTGGAATAAGTCCCTCTTATTGTACTCATCATATCTATTCAGAAGAGGACACACGACCTTCTCGTGAAATGCAGAGACGCTTAAACCCCAATCTGCAGGAGGTCGTGAAAAAGGAGATCATCAAGTGGTTAGATGCCGGGATCATCTACCCGATCTCCGATAGTCGTTGGGTGAGCCCAATTCAGGTCGTGCCTAAGAAGGCAGGACTCACCACTATAACGACTGAGACCGGAGAAATCATTCCTACCCGATTAGCCAACTCGTGGAGAGTCTGTATAGATTACCGTCGACTCAATTCCTCCACGAAGAAGGATCATTTCCCACTACCCTTCATTGATCAAATTCTCGAAAAACTAGCGGGAAATAGGTTCTTCTGCTTTCTTGACGGGTACTCCGGTTATAACCAGGTGGCAATCCATCCTGAGGACCAAGAAAAGACCACATTCACCTGCCCCTTCGGAACATACGCTTTCCGAAGGATGCCTTTCGGTCTTTGCAATGCACCCGCTACTTTTCAGCGATGCATGCTTGCCATATTCTCAGATATGGTAGGTGATTATCTGGAAGTCTTCATGGATGACTTTTCAGTTTTCGGAGCATCATTCGACGATTGCCTCCAACACTTGGTCCAGATACTCAGGCGGTGCATCGACGTGAATTTGGTTCTTTCTTGGGAGAAGAGCCATTTCATGGTGCCTGAGGGAATTGTCCTGGGACACTCAATTTCGGAGAAAGGTATCCAAGTGGATCGAGCTAAGGTTAATCTGATTTCTCACCTTCCTATGCCTAGCTCGATCAGGGACATCCGATCCTTTTTAGGGCATGTCAGTTTTTATCGACGATTTATCCCTGATTTTTCAAAAATCGCACGCCCCCTGACCACTCTTCTCTCCAAGGATGTTCCCTTCAAAATCTCCAAGGAATGCACTCAAGCATTTGAAATCCTGCGTGACCGAGTCACCCAGGCCCCGATCCTACAGTCCCCTGATTGGTCTCAACCCTTTGAGATCATGTGTGATGCATCCGACTTCGCTGTAGGAGCGGTTTTGGGGCAGAAAAATGACAAGAAACCTGTGGTCATTTACTACGCCAGCAAAACACTCGATGAGGCTCAGCGTAACTATACAGTTACTGAGAAAGAGCTGCTAGCTGTAGTATTTGCCCTAGAGAAGTTCAGATCATACCTTCTGGGTTCCCATGTCATCATATACTCGGATCACACGGCTGTGAGGCATCTCCTTGCAAAGAAGGACGCGAAACCTCGATTGATCCGATGGATCTTGCTGTTGCAAGAATTTGACCTCGAGATTCGCGATAAAGCGGGAAAACAAAACGTGGTAGCTGATCACTTGTCCCGTCTTCCTTCTGAAATGATAGACCCTTCCGGACCCATCACTGAGCATTTTCCCGATGAGCACCTGCTGACTATTGGTACTAGCCTTCCATGGTTTGCTAATATTGTAAATTACTTGGCATCTCATCAGACCCCGTCCGATTGGCCGAAGGCCAAGAAAGACAAATTACGCTCCGATGCCAAGTATTACATTTGGGAAGACCCGTACCTCTTCCGCATAGGTGCCGATCAGATCATCCGGAGATGTGTCCCGGAAGGGGAAGTCAACAATATCCTCTCTTTCTGCCATGACCAGGCATGCGGTGGCCATTTTGCCGGGCATAAAACCGCATCAAAAGTCCTCCAGTGCGGCTTTTACTGGCCCACACTGTTCAAAGACGCATACAGTCATTGCAAGGCATGCAGTCGTTGCCAGACTTTGGGCAACATGAGCCATCGCGACATGATGCCTATGCAACCGATTCTAGTATGCGAAATCTTTGATGTTTGGGGGATTGATTTTATGGGCCCCTTTCCTGTTTCGGATAGTTTCGAATACATTCTGTTGGCTGTGGACTACGTGTCCAAATGGATCGAAGCCATACCGACCCGAACCTGTGATCACAAAATCGTTCTCAAATTCATTCATCAACACATTTTCTCAAGGTTCGGGATTCCTCGTGCAATAATCTCTAATGGGGGGACCCATTTCACAAATGCTCAGTTTAGGTCACTGATGACCAAATACGGGGTGTCTCACCGAATCTCTACTCCTTACCACCCCCAAACTAATGGTCTAGCTGAGCTGTCGAATCGGGAGATCAAGAAAATCCTGCAGGTCACTGTTCGACCTGACAGGAAGGACTGGTCGTCCCGACTTCCGGAAGCATTGTGGGCCTATAGGACCGCCCACAAGACCCAATTGGGCATGTCTCCCTTTATATTGGTGTACGGAAAGGCATGCCACCTTCCCGTCGAACTGGAGCATAAAGCCTATTAGGCAGTACGGAACTGTAATCTGGATCTTTCTAAGGCTGGGACCCACAGAAAACTCCAAATCAGCGAGATCGATGAATTGCGCATAGACGCGTACGAGAACTCGCAAATCTACAAGGAGCGGGTTAAAGCCTTCCACGACAAACACATCTCGAGAAAGATCTTTCATCCTGGTCAAAAGGTCCTACTCTTTGATGCCCGACTCAAACTCTTCCGAGGAAAACTGAGATCTAAGTGGGTCGGACCATATTTGGTCCGACAGGTTTTTGGAAATGGAGCAATCGAAATCAGTCCACTCAGCCACGATTCTGAACCTTTCATCGTGAATGGTCAAAGACTCAAGCCGTTCATTGATGTAACTTCTACTGATTTGGCTGAGGCATCTTATATCCTCCTTTCCCCTTGAGCTTATTGCGCCCAGCCGATGGCGTAAAACTCAGCGCTTAATGGGAGGCAGCCCGTCATTCTCTTTGAAAACCTGAAACTTGTTCTGACACCTTTCAGCACTCGAAGTTCACCCTTGTAGACAGCCGACCCCAACTCAGATGTTTGCATCTGGGATTTGAAATCGTCCGCAAAAATTCAACCCGACCCATTCACTCATCCAAATTTCTGTCTTAAGGAATGAACTAAGACCCCCTAGGTTACAATGAGGACATTGCAAATCTTAGGCATGGGGGGGTAGGAAAGTGCAAAAACGTGTAAGAAAAGGTTTCAAACAAAAAATTCACATATGCCAAAAAAAAAAATAATAATAATAATAATAAAAAAAAATAAAAAAATAAAAATACCATAAAAATTAAAAAAATTCTTCGAAAAAGAATAAGAGGAGAAGAGGAGAAGGAAAATTTTGTGAAGGAGAAAAGAAACAAAATGAAAAAGGAGCACAAAATTATGAGAAAAAGTGATAGTCATTAGTAAGGAACTAAGGAATTAACCTAAGTTCTAGACCTCATTCAAGAAAATAACTGAAAAGTGCACAATAAGATTAGTAAGAATGCAAACCTTAGGCATTCTTGAATAGACTCTTAGTACCCATTAAGATCTGGACACTCCTCAAGAGGTTGAGGAAAATGAAAAGCTGAAGTATTAGGTCTAAGGCTTAGGGAGTATTCGGCCTCGTTAACTAATTTTTGGTTTACGGGACTCAGTAACCTAAGCACCCTAATCTCACACACAGCCTGGTTCAGTAAGCGTAAAAATCAGAATCACGCAGAAGCGTCGCAAAAATATGAAAAGAACACCTAGAATAGGAATGGCCGATCAACACAAGTTGATTTGGACGAGTTCCCAGCGCGGAGAGGCGGGAAATCCCCTCGAAGATGCGTAACAAAATATCATCTCCTCGGTGCTTGTCTCTTAGGATATTTACATATCCTACGGGGGGCATGTAAGCACTCTGCTGGTTCAGATTCCATGGATGGCATTATCTCGAAGTGTCAATTGCCAGGGTCTGGATTCGGCCACGGAATACCATGGATGGGATTATCTCGAAATCTCAATAGCCAGGGTTCCGGGGGTTGCCATGGGCGGTGCTATCTCGAAGCATCGATCGCCAGGAACCCTTGAGGATTGATGATGGGAGCAAGGAATCTGATACAGACCGTGTTGAA
Source organism: Thalassia testudinum (assembly GCA_037157565.1). Lineage (NCBI taxonomy): Eukaryota > Viridiplantae > Streptophyta > Magnoliopsida > Alismatales > Hydrocharitaceae > Thalassia > Thalassia testudinum. The sequence goes on from JAZHRO010000031.1 coordinate 201,842,535, forward strand.
AAGCCAATCCTAGGCTAGAACTAAAAAGAAAAAGAGAGAGAAAACTCTCCAAACAGAAAAAAACTTTCTATCTCTCTCTTACAAAACGCACTGCGAACTGGGCCAGGGCTAAAATCATTTCAAGCACGGGTGCTTTAACCACGAAGTCCAATAAACCTTAGGTTAGTTCTTGCGGGCCTTAAAAACCTTTGCTAAAAGACTGAGGCTAAGGCTAGACAGATTTGGATCTTGATTGGTACTAGAGTACCTTTTAGGCCTATGGTCAGCATTCTAACCTAATCTATGCTCAAATAAAAAAGGCACTTATCTCAAACCATTAAAAACTTCATGGTCTAGAACAAGGGTTGAAACCTTAAGTTTTTGCTAAGGGACTAGCAAAAGCCATGGGGGTATGATGAGAACCTCATCATGAGCCATAACTAGCTCATTTTGACCCAATACAAAGGATAAAAGCTCCTACATATCTCAAGGAAAGGCTTAACTCAGAGAATTCTGAGTTTGAGAAGAAAACCAGTCATGAGGGGTAAAAGTGCAATTTTACCAGTATAATCTGCATACAGGGTAATTCTGGGCCCAAACACAGGTCAAAACAGCTTAATAAGAATAAAAGTGGGATGAGATGATCTAGCAAGGGCTACGGCACTTCCAAGGAACCAAATGATAATCTGTAACCCTAAAACAACCCGCTTCAATTCACAAGGTTCGGGGCAAAGTAAAAATAGAATAAACCCTCTAAAATTCATAGAAAAATAATCTCTAGGGTTTAGAACCTTCAATTTGGCCTTTAGAACCCATTTTGACCTACATTGAGAACCATGCCCAATTAATAACTTAATTTGGGTCTTTACGCAAATTGATCGGTCAAACAAGGTTTAATATGAAAATGAAATTCACCATCAGATTCCTTAGGTCCTAATTAGTCATGTATAAAAACTTGAGCCTAAGAAGAAACCTCCTTGACCGACTTTACACTTTGGTCCTCATATATTTACTCTTTGGCCCTCAACTTTTGAACCCTCGCATTTTGGCCCCTAACTCTCCTTCGTTCTTTGCAATCAGGTCCCTCCTGCAAAACCCTGCCAGCACCATGCTCCGGCGACCTTGCGCGGAGCATGGCGCCGCGCAGGGTGAGGTAGGGGACCTGGCAAGTATACCGGGGGTGCCCTGCGTCGTCAGCCGTCGCAAGGGCACCCCCATGGTCATTGTAGCCCCCCATACCGGCCGTGCGAACGCACGGACGGTATGGGTTCGTGTTCCGACCATTCTCCGGCGAGGGAGACACGTCGTCTCCCTCCGCCTTCCTCCCTGTTTCATCCCTATAAATACCCCCCGCTGCTCCACCGACCAGGGCAGCCTGGATCTGACGGAGAAAACCCCCAGCTTTCTTCTCTTCTTCCTCCGGCAGACGCTCACCAGCTCCGGCGGCTTCCTCCCCCTCCACCTCTTCGCTCTGCCGCAATACCGGCAGCAGAGACTTCCTCCCCTGCTCTTCCCGCGCCACGCCGCACCCAACTGGCGCCTCTCCGGCTCTCTGCTCGCCGTCGCCCCTCTCCCTGAGCATCATCTTCTCCGGCAACAGTCGATACGACTGTCGCCCTGTTCCTCCCCCTTCGTCCCTGCAAGTAAGTTAGACCTACTCCCCTTCTTCTCCTCTTTCTTTCCCCGCTTTCAATTTAGTCAATTAAACCCTCGACCGCTCCTGTTCACCCTCACCCTCTCCGCCTCCGACCACCCTCCGGCGAGCCGCGCCCATCACCTCAGCGACCCACACGGCTCGCCGACCACCGCAGAACCTCCGCCTCCTCACCCTGATCCTCTTCCGCCCCTCCACTTCCCACCAAACACCCTCTGCAGATCCACCGAACACACCCACTTCTTCGCTCACAGTTTGACCTGGGACGACCTGTTGGCTCCATCACGCCCCCTGCAGACCCCCTGACCACCTTCGCCGTGCCACGGTGAAGGTCCCCCGCCTGTCTGATTTGGCCGAGAGGCCGTTCTTCTGTGACCAGGTGACTCGCCCGCCGTCGCCATTACTGAGCAGGCAGAGCTCCTTCACCTGCAGGTGCAGGCACGCCTTCGCCCAGGTTCGACTCCCAGGTTGCGCAGGGAGTCTCCGCGAAACGTCCCAGGCTCGCAGACGGGGCGAAGGCAGCGCGTGAAGACACGATCGCCCACTGCTCCCTCCGCGACGGGCGCTCAATTGGGGTGGGACATTTAGTCCCACCTCGGAACCTCTCGGAGGCGCGCGGACGCATAAAGGCAAAAAGTGCCTTATGCTGTCTGCCTCCTGACCACGGGGTGAGGTCCCTCTCACCCGACCCGGCCTCGTCCGTGACCACGCTCCGCGGACCTGGCCCGACCCGATTAAACCGACCTGCACTCCTCGCCCACCACCGCACGCCGGTGGGCCTGGACCCGGGCCTGACCCGAACCCGATTACCCGATAGCGCTCTGGGAGAGCTTCCGAAGAGTGATTTCAGAGAGAAAGAGAGACGTGGGGGAGGGGGGTAGAGTAGGTTTTGCCTCTTGACAAAAAAAAACTCTGAAGTGTGCAGGCAAAAGAAGAAGTGCAGGCGAAGAAGAAGGAGCTGCACTGTAGCAACTGCTCAGTTAAGTCGTCGAAGCACCGGGTCAGACGACGGAAAGTCAGCAGCCAGAGCAACACAGAAGGCAGGCTGAAGAAGAAGGAAGAGCAACGGCCAAAGCAGAAGAAGAAGGAAGGAAGACTTAGTAGCTGAAGGCAGAAGCTCTGCAGCCATAAAAAAGAGAGGTCACCACGATCGCAGGAACAGCAGGAAGAAGAAGAAGAGCATCACCATTGCAGAAGAAGAGCATCACTACGATTGCAGAAGAAGTAGAAGAGAGGTCAAGGCAGAAAACCAAAGAAGAAGAAGAACAAGGAGATCTGAAGAAAGAGAAAGAAAGAAGAACATCACAACAAATTCTTTCCCTCTCTCTTTATTTTGTAAAAGAAACATGTATATCTCTAGAATACGACTTGCTCCCTGAGTTCGACCTCGGGAACTCTTTCATTTTCCGAGTAAAAAAATTTATATTTGAAATGTTGGCAATAACCGGCTTTACTACAACGTTATAACAAAAACAAAACCGACGTTTCAGCTAGTGTTCGCGAATTTTTAGAATTTTTATTCTCATCCAATTAATTTTGAAATTTAGCTTTATGAAATCCTTGTGAAATTCTACACATCATATAAAATCACCAAAATTTTTCGAGGTCGATGGTAATACTAAAAAGTCCAAAATACTGACAAATATCATTTCTAGAATTTCACACCAGTACAAATAAAAATTCAAAACATTTATTAAACAAATTTATAAAATCTTAAAAAAATATTTTCTGGAATCCTTGTTTGATTCTCTTCAATGTGGTGGTGTTGTTTGAATTGTTTAGACCATTACTTAATACAGAAAGCCTAAAAACAATCCATTGGTAGTTAAATTTCTATCTTAGGGACAATTGGCTTAGGGTTTCTTTCTTTCTTTTGAGACTCACATTAAAGGAAATTAACCATCAACAATACAACTTGTTTTTCCTTTGATTGTGGAGTTTCAAACTTGTTTGAAAATTTGAAAAGAGAAACCCAAAAACACATTGAATTAAATCAAATCCTAAAAGGCAAAAGTACAAGAAATTGTGTGATAACTTGCTCTTTAATTGAAACCACTTTCCAATTCTTACACACACACAAAAAATTAAAATAACAGGGCAACAACCCAATCAACGCCCTCCACATTCCATGTGTGCTTTAGTATCCTAGATCTAACTAAAATCCATAGCAACTTGACCCCTAAGGTTTCATCAATTTATGCTTGCTATATAGGACTTAAGTTTTCTCTAGTTAATACCAATTCTATCATCTATATCCGGTGTTCAGGCTGAGGGGTCGTGTCAAATGACCAGGTGCGAGTTTGTACAAGCACCTGGGGATTTTCCAGGGAAATGCTTTGGCCCTAACCTCCCCTTAAGCAACTTGGCTAGATTTGTTGATAGAACGGGTATCCACTGTTGATTACTTATTTCCTAGGTAGACCAAGTCTTAGGTTAATTTCTAGGGAGTCACAATTAAGTTAGGTTTAAAATTTGATTGCTTGTGTGCACACTTCTCTTATCTCCATTTCTTCTCCTCCCCTCTTGATCTTCCATTTTATGCACGGGCGACGGTCTCAAAATCTGCACTTGGAAGGACCATTTGATTTCGCCCCTCATGCAAAAAGACCACTTTTTCTGTCTTCTCCTAAATTATGGAAAATCAACAAAACAGGCCCACTAACCCTTCCACTTCTACCTCTAATCCCATCTCTAACCCTAATTCTGACCCTTCCACCCATAACCACCCCACCTTTGACTTCCCACACCTAGAACTCCCTAATATTGATTTGCCTCAATCACAACATCAAGCCCCCTGCTTGATCTCTTGACAATGATGGCTGAGCAAATTGCTAAATTAAATGCCAATCAACAAACATTGACTAGGAACCTAAATTATGGAAAATCAACAAAACAGGCCCACTAACCCTTCCACTTCCACCTCTAATCCCATCTCTAACCCTAATTCTGACCCTTCCACCCATAACCACCCCACCTTTGACTTCCCGCACCTAGAACTCCCTAATATTGATTTGCCTCAATCACAACATCAAGCCCCCTGCCTGATCTCTTGAAAATGATGGCTGAGCAAATTGCTAAATTAAATGCCAATCAACAAACATTGACTAGGAACATCAAAACCTAGCCAATCAAAGGCCAAACCCACCACCCCGTCAGTAGCCTATTATTCCTCTAAAAGATTTTTATGATCCATCTTATTATGAGGAACAACCAAGGGTGGTCATACCAGAGGGGGACTTCGAGATCAAGCCAGTAGTCCTGAACCTGATTAAACACTTCCATGGCCTTCCTAGGGAAGACCCTTTCAGCCACCTTGAAAGGCTGACTCTTCTTGCACAAACAACCCATTCTTGAAATGTGCAAGAGGACTTATGGCTGATGTGGCTATTTCCATTCTCTCTTAAAGATAAGGTCGCTTATTGGTTTAAGACCATTGGCCGACCCAACACAACTTGGCCTCAGCTCAAGAGTGCCTTCCTCAAGAAATTCCTTCCAATAATTCATACTAATTCCCTACAAAGATCTATTACGACATTTCAACAAAAATTTGGTGAGACTTTCCATGATTCTTGGGAAAGATTTCAAGATCTCTTAAGAAGTTGCCCGCACCACAAGATTCCTTTATGGCAGCTCGTGCAGATCTTCTATCATGCATTAGAAGATAAAATCTGAAATTTCCTCGATGCCTCGTGTGGCTGCAACTTCTTAAATAAGGATGCTGAGAATGCCTATGACCTTTTTGAAGAAATGAGTGAAAACTCATTTAATCAAGCTTCCATGAACACATTTTGTAGAACTCCAAACTCGAAGTTCAATGTTCATGAAGTAGGCACCCAAGCTATCCCTGTCACTTAAGATGATCTTCAAATGATCACCCAAAAACTCGACCAAATGATCATTAACCTAATGAAGATTGAGGAAAGACTTGCCACATCAACCCAAGCTCCACACGGTCCACATCTAACCCAACCTAACTTTCCACGAAGAGAAAATTTGCACAATCTCAACACTACTGCTGATTATTACCAATATTCTGAGGTTGCCCATGATTCACTGGGGAATTACAACTGTCCATATCTTAACCCCACTCAAAATATTTCTACCATCCAGGAGCCATTTAAAAATTCTTCCAATTGGAAGAATTACCCGAACTACTCTTGGAATAATCAGGTTCCTCCCCAACCAAATCAATTTAATGGGTATGGATCTAATCTGACCTTTCATCCTGGACCATCCCAATAAGACATCAATGTCCAGATGATGAGAACCCTGTAGGACATGCAGACAAAAATGACAGAAGTAACCTGCACCATCACAAATCTGAATAATTAGATTAAGGTTACTCCTACTCAAAGGCCTGTAAGACATCTTCCATCCCAACCCATGCCCAACCTTAATCACCAAAGGAACCAATATCCGAGCACAAATCCACACTACTCGAATCAGCCTCCTACTAATCCACCACCTCAACAGTCTCCTAGTTTTCGACAACCACAGGCCCCCCCACCTCCTCCAAATAGTAATCCGACTGCACATGCAGTTACGTTGAGGAGTGGGAAAACCACCACTAATCCTGGGCCTTCACAAAAACCTGGTGAAATCCCCATTCCTATGCAAATTGACTCCCCACCTCCGCATCAGGAAGAAAAGGAAACACAAAAATCTCAAGGCACGACTCCTATCCCTTTTCCACAAGCTCTCCACCCCACCAGCAATAGAAAAAAGAAATCTGAGCCCACCACAGAAGAACTCATGGATTTATTTAGGCAAGTTGAAATCAATATTCCTCTCCTAGATGCCATCAAATACATACCTGCCTACGCCAAATTTTTGAAGGAGATTTGTACTCCTAAAAGGCATGCCAAAAGTCTAGGATACGTACATCTTTCAGAGACAGTAAGCTCTATCATACAGAGCAAGTTGTCTCCTTAGATGAAAGATCTAGGGGTGCTTTTAATTTCAGTAATTATTGATGATATTACCTTTGATTGCGCCCTCCTTGATCTTGGTGCCTCAGTTAATATCATTCCCACGATTTTATTTGAAGAGTTTTAGATCGGTGAATTGAAACCCATCGAGGTTACCCTACAATTAGCTGACCGATCTACAATTAAACTTCGGGGGATTATTGAGGATGTTTTCGTCAAGGTCCAGAATTATGTCTTCCCTGCAAACTTTTTGGTCCTTGACATTAAGGTACCCGAATCTTTATTGAATGCCCCAATAATCCTTGGACGACCCTTTTTGGCCACTGCAAAGGAAAATATCAATTGCCACACAGGAAAAATGGATATCACTTGCGTAGGCCAAACTATAACTCTATATATTTTCAAATCCTCTAAGAGATTCCATGATGATAACTTCTTTGAGGACTTAGATACTGAAATTTCAAATTTGGTGGAGACAATGTCGATAGATACTCTTACCGACCACAATATTTTTGAGGAATCAGATTCAAAATCAGTGGTCAACGAAATCTGTGATTTGGAGAGTTGTCTTGACCAAAAATCCATTCCTGATGAACCCCTTGATCACCCTGACCCACCCACTCTTCCCTCACCCCACCTTTCCACACTAACTTCACCCAATCCTCACCATCCCTTCCCTGACTCCTTTCCTATGGACCTGCCACCAGACCCGCCCGAGTTTGGCATCCAACCTGATTTAAAACCATGGCCAGACTCGGGCTACACTTATCATTTTCCATCCAACTTTGATCCCAATATTTCTTCTAATCAAATTTCTAGGGATCAAGAAGAAGACACATTTTTTGAGGGCATCCAAGTGTCCAACTTTTTACATGATTTTCCATCTTCCATGCATACCTTCACGCCTGGTTGAATGGCATAAAAGATAGCATTGGATGGGAGGTAACCCATCATTTTTTCTACTTTCCATTTTTCTTTTTTTCCCCAGGTTTTGACTATCCTAAATCCGACCGCCTTTTACTACGGTAATCCATCTTTCCCTCCTATTGCATGAGGACATTGCATATCTTAAGCATGGGGGGATGTTTTTAAAATTTTGACGATCGATTTAGGATTTTCAAAACCTAAAAACATGCATTTTTTTTAGTCATCTTTATTTTATGGCATGCATACGCAAAAAAATTTAAATATTGAAAACCTTTTGAGGAAAAATTTTGAAATCTAGACTAAGGTTGAAAAAAATCATTTTGGTACAATGGGATTTAATCTTTAACAAACTAAGGATGAGGATATGGATCTAATCATTAAAATCTCAGGGTTTATTTTTAGACTAGATTAGACATCCTTCTCCAAAATTCCACCTGAACTCGTGATAGGTCAGGTGACTTGAACCTCTTTTGTACTAATTCAAAAATTTGCATTTCTTGCAAAACTTCTTATGTCAAATTTCACACACAAGACAACACCTAAAAATCACTAAATATTAGAAAAAAACCCCCTTGTTCGGACTTGGTAAAAAGTCTGAAGCAGATCATTGATTTGAGTTCCCACCGTTGAGAAGGAGGAAAATGCCTCCTTTGAGGATGCGATGTCAACATGTTACTGCCTCAGCACTGCTCCATATCTATATTTCATATCTTTAGATGGAGCATTAAAGCGCATTTTAGTAGCTTAAGTGTCTTGGACGGTGCTCTACCTATAGTGTCGAAGCAAGAACTTGAGTTTACTTGGAGCACCCCTTTACACCGCATTCTATTGTGGGGTTGTGAGCTCCTGGGTGGTGTCATGGATAGTGTTATCCCAAAGTACTGGCGCAAGAGCCCCCTTGAGGATTGGTAACGGGAATGATGATCCCGACACATATGTTGTAAGACTAAGCTAGAAATAAGCATGGGGAACAAAAAAAAAGAGGTTTTAAACCAAAAACACACCCTTATAAATGTTGGCTTTTCACAAGCATGGACACAATGTTTTAGAGGTTATTGCAAGTTGCAAATCAGATTCAAGAGCCAGAAAAATCCTAAAAATAAAAATTTCAAGTCATCTGAATTAACAAGGAGTTAATTTGTGAATTTTCTAGAGGATATATTGATCCCGTTTTGTCTAATTTTTCAATCCAAAGATAAATCTCGATGTTTATCTTTAACAAATCCCATACCTCCTGTGTTTAAGCCAACCAAGGTCCTACAGTCTCTTTTTCCTCAAAAGTCAAAAAAATTCAATTTCCCAAAAATTCCATTTTGTAAAAATTAATGTTTTTCTAAGATACTAGCAAAATAGAAGCATGGGGGTGTGATAAACGTTAGTTTATCATCATTCTTTTGCATTAAAACAATCCTAGCTCTTAGGGTTTTGCTTTGCAAACAGGGTTCTAGGTTGCAATTAATCATAAATTAGGTTAGGCATGCATTGCATTTTTTATTGTCTATTGAATGTGTTTTTGTAAGTGTTAGGGATAAACAAATTAACAGATCCTTGGATCCCTAGCACTCAGGATGGCAATAGGTGAAGGAGAAGCTCAAACTAGCTAGAACTTAGCTCGATCCAACTCACTTGGACTAGGGTCAACTCATCCTAGCTCCATTCAGCTCATCCCAGCTGAATGGCAGCTCAAGAGAGCTCATCTCAGCACACCCTAGCTCAAGTCAGCTCAGATCCAGCTCAACTTAGCTGAGTCTAGCTCATCTCATCTCCCATGAGTTCACAGGGAGCTCTAGCTAGCTCAGTTGAGTTGACCGGAGTTCACCTCAGCTCAGGACTAGCCTAATCCAGCTCCACTCAACTCCAGTTAGCAGAAGATGAATTCATTCCAGCTCAGGAAGCTCAAGTCCAGCTCTCAAGGACTCAGCTTAGCTCAACTAAGTTGAGCTAAGCTACCTTAGCTACCTCAACCAGCTAAATCCTCCCCGGGAGCACCAGACCCAGCTTACCTCAACATAATTCAGCAGAAGCCAACTCACTTTAACTTGGCTTAGTAGCTAGTAAAGAACTAGCAAGCTAAGCCAGCTATAGTAGCCCCATGTTGACCTCTTCAGTAGCTGCCAACTCTAATTCAGCTCCAGACTCTTCATATCCAGCTCCTCTCCTCAAACCCTAAGCTCCACATTCCTACTCCTCCACACCACTACCAGCTAAGCTAGCTTAGCTTAGCATAGCTTAGCTAGACTCCAACTCCCTTGGTCATCCACCACCTTTAACTCAACCCTAGCTAGCTCCACCAACTAGTCCACCTAAGCTAGCTACCTACTCCTACTACAAGTTGGCACCACCACCAAAAGCCACCTATTTTCTCTCCAAAATAACCTTCTAGAACCCTTCCCTTTTGGTGCCAACTTTCCCTCCAAAAACCCATCAATCTCCACACAACACTTAAGCCTTAAAACCATCTCCACCATCCACCTATGACCCCTTCTAGAAACCCTATAGTTGGCGCCAAATATAGGTGACCTTTCACTACCATAACCACCCAATGACACCCCTTTAGTTGGTGCCAACTAACCCTAGCCCTAGGATCATTCTAACTACCCATAACCACCACCTAAACACATCCTATCCCTCCACCTAACCCACACCTACTACCCCCCTCTCCACCTATATAAATACCCATCAAATTCCACCAAAAAAATTCACCCTTGACTACAACTTTTCTACCTATATTTCCACCTACATAGAAGGTCAAGCGAAGAAGAAGAAGATTAAGGGGATATTCTGTCCCCTTGGTGCCTTCCCCTCATCTCTTCTCTCTTGTGCCCACGCCAGCCAAGGAAGGAAGCTACGCATTGGAGGATAACCTAGGGTACACGCCTACCCTAGGAAGTGGAGGAGAAAGGGTGGTGCATGCCCACCTTTGGAGGAAAGAATTGAGGTGGAGAGCATCCACCTTGGAGGAGTTAAGCATGCCCCCCCTAGGGCTTGCTTTGGAGGACACCATTCTAGCGGAGCTATAGGAGTTGGAGGTCTTCTTTTCAAGTCTGAGAGCTACCAGTCTTGGAGCAAGAAGAGCTTCATCCTCTTCATCACCATCATCATCTAAAGGATTTGTCTTTGTTTTATTCTTGCAAATTTTTGTAGAAGCATACATCTAGTTGTAGGAAATTTCCTTTAATAAAAAAAAGAAGCTGCCTTGATTTCTTGTTGCACTCTTTTTTGCATTACCTTGCTTTCTCTTTAGTGTAGTTTCACTCCTTTCTAATTACCCTAGGCCTCCACATGCCCAGGTTGAGCTTAGGAAGAGGATAATTTTTGTCACTTAGGTTAGCATACTATGTGTAGTAATTTTTTCCCCAATAGCTTCGCATATTGCCTTGATTTCAAAAACATAAAAATGATATATTGAAAAAGACCAAAAAGAAAGGTGAATTTCATTTCCAAGCAAGAGATGTATTTTTGCAAACATTTGGCCTCCTTGGATGACCCTAGATACCCCACTATCTAGGAATATAAATTTTACAAGCGAATCCATTTTTGTGTGTTGCAACGACTTAAAATCCTAAATTAACAAACCATGCAAAAGCGCGTTCAGGGACTGTTCCAGATTTCGTATGGCTTTGAGTACATACTCCTCGTAGTAGACTATGTCTCAAAGTGGGTAGAAGCTATCCTAACAAGGTGAGCTAATCATAAGACTGTTATATCCTTCATCCGGGAATTCATTTTTGCGAGATTCGGAGTTCCTCGCTCCCTGAAAAGCGATGGGGGAAGTCACTTCATCATTGAAGAAATATGGTGTGCAGCATCGCATTCCTACCCCGTATCGCCCACAAACCAATGGGCAGGATGAGGTATCAAATTGTCAAATCAAGCTTATCCTTCAAATGACATTTAGACCTGATAGGAAGGGTTGGTCGGATCGGTTGATTGATGCACTATGGGCATATCGGACCGCGTACAAGGCCCCGCTCGGAATGTTGCCATACCGCATCGTGTATGGAAAGGCCTGTCACCTTCCTGTGGAGATGGAGCATCGTGCCTTTTGGGTGGTGCAGAAGTGTGATTTTAACCTCGAGGCAGGAGGTTATGAAAGGAAGCTCTAGCTCAATGAGTTAAAGGAGATTTGGTGGGAAGCCTATGAAAATGCAAAAATATACAAGGACAAGACAAAAGCTTTCCATGATCGACAAATTCGGAGGAAGGAGTTCACACCTAACCAGCAGGTCTGGATGTTTGACTCCTGACTCAAATTCTTTGTAGGAAAGCTCAAGTCCAACTAGACTGGGCTGTTTCTGGTGGTCCACCCGTATCCTAATGGGGCGGTCCAAATTAGAGACTTGAAATCTGAGCATGTTTTTACAGTTAATGGCCAGTGCCTCAAACCATTCTTTGCGTAGGAACCTCCTGCTGATGAAACAATACATCTTCTTGAGGACGTGTGACTGATGAGTTGCCCAACTGGAGGCGTTAAAATCAACACGTATACATATATACATACCATAAATACATAGCATATTTCATTTTCGCATATTGTTTTGCATATTGTATATGGCATTGCAGTGATGGCATGAGTTGAATGATAGAAGTAGTTCAAGTCAGTTTTATCCACATACACCCAGCCTTATTTCTTTTATTTATAAATGAAGACATGCAAATACTTAGGCATGGGGTGGTAGTCCATAAAAAAATTGAAAATTTTCTACCAGCAAGTGGGGTTTAGATTATTTTATTAAGAGGTTTTATTAAAGATTTATTCTTTAGTAGATTCCTAAGCTTAGAATCCAGTATAACCTCACATCTACATGTAGAATTTGCAATGGATCCATTATGAAAATTGATAGACATCTCTAGTTTGTCGAGAAACAGCATTGTTTCTTCTCCCGAACCCTTGGACAGCAATCAAGGAGTCACCTGATTGAATAATGACACTTGGAGACGGGCATAGGTTTCGCTCTCAGTTCTTGCGTACTAAATATGTGAGAAATTCCATACGAGAGCCACCAAATAAGGCAAAAACATAGAGAGTGGGTTTTGATAAAACTATGATTGAGGTGGATGGTCATGACCATCCTCTACGGAATCCTCAACTGAAGGAGGGTATTGATGTCAAGGTCAGAAATATGTCGTCCTCTCCATTCCCTACTCAATGCTGAGAGTAGGCACTTTCACCAAATAAGCCACCCAAGATCCTCTTGGTCATCCCCAAAAATCCCAAATAATGCCTCATGAATAAAAGTATGTATGTCGTGTTGAATTGTTGCATTATGTTATGTTGGTATCAGCATTGTGCTAGTAGGTATATGTATTGTGAAAAAAAAAAGAGAAGAAGAAAAAGCATACAAAAGAGATATTTGCTTGTGAAAAAAAAAGTGTTATGTTAAGAAGTTTGAGTTATGTAAGTCAAAATGTTTTGAGGCAAAAACACCTACCATCCCCACAAACCACCAAATACATCCTTAGCCTATTTTTCTATTTATGATCGCCTGAATATGGGCTGAGGAGTCTGACTTAGTTGTAGGGTTATTAAAACCTAATTAAAGTGTAATGCCATGTAAGGCCACCCAATACAGTTGAAAATCTGGTAAGATGTGAGCTCAGGAAGAAAAAGAAAAAGGAAGAGAGAGAGAGAGAAAGAGAGAAAAGAAAAAGTACAGAAGATTAAAGAGTGCACAGTTTTCCAACCCTTCTCTAAGTTAAGTTATTCAATAATCTAATAATCTAGATTTTGAAATACTAGTCTCCATGTAGCACCAGAAGAAAGTGAGCCACCAAATACAAATCCAGTTAACTCAGACATCTGCTACTAAAGCCAAAAGCTGGGGCTAAAATCAGAGAATAGTTTATATCCCCAAGAGAAGAAGTTTGCCTATCCCAATAGAATTTTACCAGGGATCAAGTACAAACTTTAAATGTGTATCGACTCTTCTCTTGGAATCATTGCAGAAGCTACGACATTATCTATTCATGATTATCTGGATTCTGAATTTTTGGATAAAACAAAAAGAAATAAACCCTTAGTTAAACTCTTGATAAAATGCATTTAGTCTTGCACTTGATAGGGACTAGCAAGATTTAGGCATGTGGGTATGATTGCATAGCAATCATAGGCCCTAATTCACCTGAATTAAGTTAGAACCAAGCTTAACATGGGCATTCTGCATGCATACACATCGTACTTTACATCTTAGATGATTTATATGTTTTATACATAATAACGTGCTATTTGAGAGGTATTATTAATTACAGGTAATCTAGGGCAGTAGATGATTGATCCAACCTTATTGATCTATTCGGAATAATGATGGGAGTCCAACACTTCCAAGAGCGCATCAATTAGACACCCGTAGCACCTTAGGGAGTCTGCAAAAGAAGCAGGAGCCAAGGGGCAAACTGAAGAATATTCGGACCATAGATGACAAATCCAATCGCACAGAAGGATCTTGATCGATGTTTGCAATCCATCGGCACAGAAATCAACTTAATCAGAGGCCTACATCATCAGATACAAGGAGAAGAAGATAGACGGCCACGATGGTGCCATGTGGCGCCATCATAGCCGCCCCTCACCATGCCCCAATCTGGAAAGGAGAATTGCGGGTCATTGGATCGTCATCCAACGGCCGCGATGCAGCCATGTTGCCCGCCTCCAATTGCCTTGTCATGCACGGACAAGATCTTGACCATTAGATTCCTATCCAATGGCTGAGGGTAGACGCATAGGAATTGGAAAGCGTGACAATCCACGTGCATAGCGCAGCAGAGAGTGCACTTCACAAATAGTGCATGATGCAGGAACAAAACGTGATGTGGGAGTCGGGCGCCCACAGATGAAATTCCAACGTCGAATCTTCATCGGGGAGTAGAGTGAGGAATGCATGGCAGGAGCGGAAGCGTTGGATGCAGACACACATGATGACGTCTGCCTTAAGGATTCAGTGGGCATTCCATGATGTAGACATGTTTATATCACATAAATTGTCTATTTACGCATTTTCTTAGGCATAGAATTGCATCACATATTATAAATATTGCATAACATGCATCATCTTGCATTTAGGGTAGTCTGTATAAAATTTATGTTAATTGTCTCCTTTTATGGCCAAGGACAGAGCAACTTGCTAATTGAGGCTTCGGATCGAAGATCCAACCATACGGATCTGATCAGGACAACGATTGGAGTTCAATGACTCCAAGATCGCCCTGATTGGACATCCGTAGCACCAGATAGAGACCGAGGAACCCTAAAAATCAAGGGTCAAGATGGTGCCAATTTGCATTTCAGACAACAAATTCGACCTCACAGATGGGTTTGGATCGATGATCCCAGCATAACGACATGAAAATCGGTCCAACCTAACATTCGTAGCACTATCTGCAACTCATAGAAGATGGACGGCCAAGATGGCGCCACATGGCACCACCTCGACCCCCAAACTGACCCAGCCAAATTAGCAAGATCGGTGCACCCTCTCTCTCTCCTCACCTACACGATGGATCTGGGGCATTAGATCACCATCCAACGGCCATACTCGTATGCACAGAAAATCATCCGCTTGCCTCAAGAGGAAGTGTAGTGCAGCAGGCAAGCGCCTCTTCACGAGCGAAGGGCGCACGTTCGAGCCGCACTTCACTTCAAATAATGACGGGCGCGGGCGCAATTATGCCGTTAGATGATGATCGAGCAACCAAGGGGTGGAGACATGGTGCAAAGAGGAGCGCTGATCACGTACGCGCGCGATGACATGCATCTGCATGCCTCATCGCACGTGGGCGCGCGACATAAGCATTTTGAAGGGCACTGCGTGGATTGATCTTGACTATCCGATCTCACGATCGGACAACTGAGATCAATCCAAACATGCACAGGCATCAGGGTGCAGAAGAGGAGTGGGTGCATGCAGCGTATGCACACGTCACCTACGACGGACCTTTAATGACATTTAAGTTCATTACTAAAGGTCCCATATTAATGTTTTTGAAATTAAAATATCCAAAATGCCCTACTCCTTGCAATTATAAGAGGAGACCCCTACCCTATGAATTTCTCATCCCTTCTCTTCTCTCACCCCTTCCAAAGCTCTAAGAGCTTGTCCCACACCTGGGATGCTCCTCTAGAGTAGAAATTATAATTTTTCCACCCTCATCCCCCTTTGTGGAGAATCCTGCGGTTGTCCTTTCTCTGCATTCGGGAAGCAAATCCCACGACGACAATGACGTGCTGCTTCGTTCTTGTTCCTCCCCCTTCGTCCTCCTTCTTCCCACTCCGTTCCCCGTCTTCCAGGCGTCATACCATCCGGCTCGTCCTCCAAGCGATCATCGAGGAGGATATTTCTCTCTCCATTCTCTTTACTGCTTTCTAGTATAGATTTCCCGCTTTCTAGTCGTAATGAGTAGACTTCTTATAATGAAATCCATGTTTATTCTACCTCTCTTTTGGTTTTATTTGTAATATTCTCTCTATCTTCTATTTATTATTTGTTAAATAGATAGCTAGTTTTCGACTAGCTAATATGTTTCGTGACAAACAAATAAAATGTGTATTTTAAATCAAACGTCCGCCTCCCTGTGTTTGACCTGGAACTTCTTTATGGATTTTTTGGTATAAATTTTATCTGTTGAATGGATTTCTTTGCGACTCGAACTACAATGACGGGTTTTCAAATCCAACTACGAACACATAGTTTTCCACCTTCAACACTGCGCAGGCTTTTTAAGTCATCCAATCGAGAGATCAGACGACTAAGAATCCTTAAGGAATTGAGGCGTGTTTGAGCGGCGAGCGGCAGGCGCACGGATGTGCAGGCAAGCGCGGGCGAGCGGGAGCAGCGTAATCTTCATTCGAGGGTGCATAGGCTGCCACATGGCAGCACCAGATTCAACCAGGGATAAATGAAGGATTTGGAAGGCTTAATTAGAGCTATTGATCTATCAATCAACGAATCTAGTTAATCTGAAGCATTTACATGGATTTAAGGGGTCAAATACCTTAATTGGCCTTCACTAAAGTTGTAAAAAGAGGCCAAAGGGACCCCCTTTGAAGGCAATCCTCATATTTCTTCTTCTTCCTCCTTCAACCTCTCTGTCTTCTTCATCTTCCCATCTTCTCTGCATCCATCTCTGCACCTCTGTCTGATGCATCTATTGAGCCACCTCGACAGATTGTTGCTGCTCTTCCCAACCTCTCCAAAAGGCCACCATGAACTGCCCGTGCTGTCCTCGTTCTGTTACATTAGTACTTGTTTACTTTCATGTTTTCATTCTATTACTTATACCAAATTCAATCACTTTGTAATGTGAATATTGTGATTGACTGTTTCTATTCTTTAGTAATCATATTGAGAACAAACGTATGAAATCAAAAGTGCTTTCTACCTCCCTGTGATCGATCGGGACTCACCAAGTTCCGTTAATTTATTTTCTTGTGACATATGTTGTGCTATACTACAACATGTTAATTTTCTACGCGATCTACACCACATCTAGTAGGCACGCATCTCACCTTCACGCTTCAGAAATTGTGTGGGATTGGGCATTAGCATCGGGCGCTCATCGTCGATCAACGTGGTCGTGCCTGCGTGCGTCGATGCAAAATCCAAAGGGAAATAGCACCTGCACGCTACTCTTTCCTAATTTTAGCATTGCGTGACTCAAACCCACATGCTTCGCTTCCAGTGTAAGCGCGTGAGCCAACGCATTACGTGCAAGTTTTGTTATAATTTCCTCTTTGTGTCTATTTATTCTTAACCATTGGATGGTCGGCGTGGAAGCATCGTGGACCATTGGATGGTCATCCAACAGTTGAGATCGAGCAAGGGATGGTCTTCAAAGATGGGTTGGCAGTGAGGGGCGGCTATGATGGCACCACGTGGTGCCATCATGGTCGTCCATCTTCTTTTCTTTGTATCTGGTGATGTAGACCTTCGATCGAGTTGATTTTTGCATCATTGGACTACGATCATTGATCCGGATCCGTCCGTGCGGGTGGATTTTTTATTTGGGGCTTGGACCTTTGTCCTTTAGCTCTGTGGCCTCTATTCTTCCCTAGACTACATAAGATGCTCTGGTTGTCTGATAGAGATGATTTTGGAAGCGTTGGACTTCCGTTGTCGTCCTGATAAGATCTGTATGGTCTGATTTGTCATCCGTGGCTTCAAAACATTTGCGATTAAAATCATCTCTCATTAGTACATAAAATTATGATATTATCTATACGACTAATAAACTAGTTATTATGCAAATTACGATGCCTATAAATGCATTATTCCTAAGTTATGCTAGAACCTAGCTTAATTCAGGTGATTGAGGTTGCATGATTGCTGTGCAATCACACCCTCATGCCTAAATCTTCCTAGTCCCTAGCAAATGCAAGACTAAATGCAAAATGGTCATATATGACTAATTTTTATCAAGAGTTTGATTAGAGGTTTTTGTCTTTTGTTTTCATCCGAAGCTTTAGTAATCCAGATAATCGTGATTGTATTTTGTTGTAGCCTTTGCAATGGATCCAAGTAAAAGCCAATCCTCATCTAAAGCTTGTACTTGATCCTTAGTAAAAATCTAATGGGATAGGAAACTTCTTCCCTAAGGGTTATAAAGTAACCTGTATATTCAGCCTTGAATTTTGGCTTAGGTAGAAGATTTCTGAGTCAAGTAGTTTTGCATTTGGTGGCTCACACTAATCTGGTGGTGCATATAGACTAGTAATTTAGAACCTAGATTTCCAGATTATGAAATAATCCAACTCAAAGAGAGGCGAGAAATTGTGCTCTTTTTAGTTCCTTTATACACATTCTCTCTCTTTCTTTCTCTTTCTTCTTTTTCATATCTTATCTTTTCTTTTCTTTCTTTTTGAGCTCACAATCTTACCAGGTTTATCAATATATTTGGTGGTCTCTCTTGGCATTAACACTTTGATTAGGTTCTGATGACTCTATGACTAAGTCAGAATTTCTCAGCCTGTATTTAGGCAGCCAGAAATACAAAAAAATAGGTCAAGGCTATATTTGGTGGATCATGAGGGTGGTTGGTGTTGTTGCCTCAATAAATTCTAACTCATAAACTAATTTTCTTTTTTCTTTTTTTTAATAATATATATATTTCTTTTATTTTCTTTTTCCTTTCTTTTTTTTTCTATATATATCTTTTTTTTCAAATATCTACTAATGCAATGCAGTATAGCAAACTAACTTTTATTTACGAGGCATTATTCTAGATTAGGAGTATTCAACAGGGTATCGGGTGGCTTATTTGGTGGAAGTGCTTATTCTCGGCACTAGGAAGAGAATGGATAGGACAATGTATTTCTTACCTTGACATTAATACCCTCCTTCAGCCGAGGATTCCGTAAATGACGGTCGTGACCATCCACCTTAGTCCTAGTTTTATTAGATCCCGCTCTCTGCATATTTGACTTATTTGGTGGCTTTCAAAAATATTCGCACTAAGAACTTGTACGCAGAAACTGAGAGCGAAAAATATGCCTAACTCTGAGTATCATTATCTAATTATCCAGAAGTTAAGATTCCTCATACTAGCCTTAGAGCACCAGTAGCCTTTCTACTCTCACCTCACACTTGTTTGGTGGATCTGTTAGAAGATAGTTTGCCTAACTCCCTAATTACTATCCAAGGGTTTAGGAAAAGAAGCATTTCTTCTTCTCGACAAACTAATGATGTTTATCGGTCTTCACAAAGGATCTATTGCAAATTCTACGTGTAAGTGTGAAATTTTACTGGATTCTAAACTTAGGACTCAACTTAAGAATAAATCCCTAATAAAACCTTAATAAAAATTCTTTATGCCTAAATGCAATTTTTTTTTCTGACATAACAATAAGACATGCAATGTCCACCCCTCCATGCCTATTTATTACAATGTCCTCATTGAAATGTATGCATGAAAATAAAAATATAATAAGCAAGAGGAAGGGATATCACCTGACTATTCTTATTAATCCAGGTCAGCATGGATGTAGGGATGTAGAGCTACCTGTACAAAATACTGGGTTGCCTCTCAGCTAGCGCTAAGTTTAATGTCATTTGCCTGACTTAAATACAAAAATATGTAGTTCAAATAAATGGGTTGAGTCAAGATTAAAATGAAGATGTGATCATGTAATGCAAGGATCAGTGATCCACAAATGCAGATCAGCTGATGGTGAATACCAAGCCCAAAAGGTCAAAAAAATAAAGTGAATGAGCTTGAAACTATTTGCAGCTAGATGCTACAAAAGAGAGAAATATTAGTGTGGGTGCCATAGTGCAAAGTAGATAATGGTAACCTTAAAATGTGGTGCATGAGGAAGGAAGATGAGGTGGATACAGGGTGGCTTGTGGGGAATAAATCATATGGGTCTTGAGAGTGTTGGGAAATGAAAGGAGGAACTTGAGTGGTGTAGTCTGAAATGATATAGGAAACCACTTCGCAAGTCAAGTTAGGTATGGATGGATGTCGAGTAGGTGAGTGAAATAAGATCTAGTGGTCCATCTCAATAGCTTTGAACTTATCAGAATCCTCAATCTTATCCCTGGGGTGATCACAAATCTTATTTGAGTTGCCCAAATCATGATTCAAGTCTTCAAATGTAATGGACGAAAATTCATTATTCCTTAAAATCATAGCCTAAGGGGAAGTAAGACCAGAATCTAGATTAGTCAAGATCTCGAATTCTTTTAGTTCTGTGGACTTCTGAATTTGATCCCAATTGTCTTTCTCTTGAATTACATCTTCTAAGGGATTATTTTTCTATTCCTCATCAGTGGAATCAAACTCCTCAGGATTCCATGATTCAGGTAAATTCTTTGCTTCTTCAGATAGATCCTCATAAGTCATGCCCAGTAATTCTACAATTTCTTGAACATATTTTTCATAATGGGCTTGTTTGACTTGTTCAATCTCGAGATGTTGAGGATAAGAGTTAAGGTTTTCCTCAGGACTCTGGTGGATGGGAAGACAAGGGTGTGAATTAGAAGAAACAGAAGTGAAAGCAGATTCAGCTTCAATATGGGATATCTTAGAATGATTAGTATCGCCAAACCTAGATATCAAATTGTTTAAGCACATTTGATCATGGTAATCCGCAGAAAAGATGACATCAGAGCCATCCAACCGTGCTTGGCTGGGAGTGTCATTGTCCCTAATCTTTCTATATTATTGATCTTGCTATGATTTTCCCAAATCATCCATGTAGTCCAATTGTGCGTCTTTAAATATGAAAAACTCATACTCTAGCTCACCATGGATTGGCTCCTCAAAATAGAATGGTTGCAATTCAGGGCCTAAATCAAGATATAATTCCTCAAGTGAGCCTTCCTCCTCAAAGTCGATTTTTGGGATATCAAAAAGGATCTATTCTGTATAATCACAGGGCTGGTGGGGGGCTTAGGGTATTGATTGCACAGCAATCATGGGTCCTAATCAACCTAAATAATGTTTGAACCTAGCTTAAATTGTGAATATTGCACTCATATCTTGCATATCATGCATTGCATCAGTCTATTTAAAATAAGATGAGATATCCTGCTAGTTAATGGTTTTCTATTGCTATTTGTAGATAACAAAGTGATCCAGGATGGGGATAGTGGAATAAAGTAATAAAGGAAGAAGAAGACCAATTCAGATAAAAGGAGTGAGGAGGATAGCCTTATCCCTACCCTTAGAAACCGTAGGATAGCCTTCCCAAACCCAAAACAACCTCCACTAGGGCACCTTAACCAAAAAATCCAAACATGGATAGCACTATCCATTTTCTTATCCACCCTATCCCTCTCCCAAACACTTAGGGACCAAAACCAACCTTAGAAAACCTAAAACCCACTCTCCAGCACATTTTAGGATGTCCAGACATCTAGCTGGACGTCTGATTTCTGCAAAATAACAATCCAGGAAGACAAAACGCATACTGACACAGAATTGGAAATCTAATTTAATGTCCAGATGTCCAATTTTGTAGTATATGACGTCTGACCACTATCCTGGACATCTGATAATATTGTCTAGTTCCTGATTTTGGTGTTGGAAGCCCTAGCTTGCCTATTTTGACCTAGGAACCCCACCGGACATCCTAGGAAACCTAATTAGAGATCTCCTAAGCCTAGTCCACTATACATAGCCCTACTTATCCTATTCCTAACCCAATTTAACCATCCCATACCTAATTAGGTGCATCTACAATTGATTGGGTGCACTTGAGCCTAATTGGATCCACCCAGGATCTAATTGACTCATACCTATTTGGGTTACCCTAGCCTAATCACATGCACACATCCAATTAGACTTGACCTAGGCCTAATTAGGTTCACTCCTATCCAATTGGACTTTCTTAAGCCTAATTAGGTCCGCACCCACTTAATCTAGATTGACCCAACCTATTTAGCACCTAATCCTACCAAGACCCACAACCTAGCCCTACGAAAAATACACACCCACACACACACACACTTTCCCATTTTACTCCCACCAAACCCATGCACACTCTCTTGGAAACCCTAAAAACTTGTGTCAAACCTAGATCCAAAAAATGCGGCATTGGCTATTTTTGGAGCCACCAAAAGTGGCAACCAATTGGAGCCTTCCATAAGGGCAAAGAGAGAGCCACGAAATTTGACTATCTCCGTACACTCTCCCATCCATAATCTCCACTCTAAACTTGCTTCCACCCTCCAAAACCTTAAGGCCGTCCTCCTCATCCTCCTCCAAGGCTCCATGGATGGCTAGCTAGAGAAGCTTCTCTCCAAAGCTTCAAGGACGGCCATTGGTAGAGAAAGGGTGCAACACCCTCCTCTCTCCACTTGGGTGCACTAGCCCCCATCTTCTTCTCTTCTTGGACGACCATGAAGGCTCACCCATAGCCTCTTGTGGCCGGCCATCTCTTTTGGTAAGCATGTAGATGAGTTTGCATACCCAATGTCTAACCTACACCCTCACACAAGGCCGATGGCCCTAGTGGCAACATTTCGGCTTGAGGGATTTCTTATATTTATTTGCTTTCTAGTGTAGATGATATGTGATAATCTTTTATGCATAAATAATTTCATGATGTTTCTATGAATGATATAGTTTTCAAGTTTGCCTGCCTATATGATACTTAGGTTTGATCACACCATGCATGGCCACCATGGCCTCATTTAGATGCACGTAGTCACTTAGGTTTTTGCGTGTTTTTCTAGATCTAGGTTTCATTTTGCTTTTCAAAATAAAGATCAAAAACACAAAAAAAAAGCGAAAAGACAAAAAGACAAAAAAATATTAGGTTAGATTTAGGTTATAAAACCTGATTCAAATCTTGATTCATTTTCACTCCTCCTAGAGACGAACGACCGGGACTCAAGTTCTAAGAAGAATAAAATCTACACGAGTTTCTCTATCACAAATACCTTCGACAAGTAGTTTTTGTGAGTATACTACAATTTTCAACAATTTTAAAATACACGATTTCCATACTCGTCAAATGGCGCCCTTGCCGAAGAGGCAATGCATGAGTTTAGATTTGGATTTGGTTAACTTCTATTTGTTTTGATTGTAGGGTGTTAAGATGAGGATCCGCGCACACATCGACCTGTGGTGAAGACCGCAGGTATTTTCTTCATCCTTTAGTTTGTTGCTTCCTTAGGTTAGAAAAAAAAAAAATAAAAAATAAAAAATATATATATATATATATGAATTCAAATTCAAATTTTCAGATCTGAATTTTAAAAAAAAATTCTTTCTTTGGTGTGTGTTTTAACTTGGAAACTATTTAAACACACCAAAATCAGATTTGGAAATTCGACCTACAAATATTGACGATTTTCAAAAATTTATTTCCATGAAATTAGGAGTCCAAAAATCTTGGTATTCTTTCTTATATTAGGTTTTCAAACAAGCTTTCTAGCTCCACCTTTATTTGGAAAAGTTCACAATGTACCAATTTTAAAAATTCACACAGTGGAAGGGGGTCAGAATAGTTTGCACTCTGATTTTTTATAACTTTAAATGTTAATTCTAACCTCTACATAAATCAGATCTGTTTGAAATTTATGGGTTGGAAATCCACTAAAACCTAGTCTTTTCTATAAATTTTCAAGAATTTTTGGATTTCTTTGATACTATTTCAAACTACACTTCTCGGAGGGGGTCCATCTGGTCTATTTGACCCCCTAGAACATATAAGTTTGTGAAAAATTGCATGAAATGGTAAAAATCTTAAAAAAATATTCCCTGAAAAGCATATTGAAAAAGGAAGATCTCTACCAAATTTCATATTAGTTTTCTTCAGTTACTGATTTGGGTAGTGATTTCAAGTTAGACTAAGGTCTAACTGCAGATTTTAGAAGAAGCACAAACCCTAGGTAATTCACATTAGGGTTTAAATTTAGAGACCCAAAATAAACTTGTTTGAGCCTGATTTGGGTGTGATTGCATGAGAAGGGATTTGCTGTGATTGGTTGTCTTCCCCTCACCCACTTGAATTGAAATTGATCTACATTTCAACTTGGGCAACAATTAGGTCTATTTCACTTAGTAGTGGTGCATTAGGACCATTGTTTTCCTTGATTGGGTCACACCACTTCTACCTTATTGGACTTAAAAGCATCATATAGACCTATCAGATATTAGGGTTTCCACACTAGGGTAGAGCACATTTGCATGCCATACTTAAAAGAAATTCATATAACAATTGGGACTTGCAAAACCTATTGTGTGCTTCACTACAACCTTGTTTGAATTGACCTAAACAAGGAAACCTTAAAAGAAAAAAAATAATACAAGCACTTGAACTATAAAAGCCACTACACCAATTAAAGCTTGTATTTCAAACCCTTTGTCTGCGCACTTCACACTCTAAATCCAATTTTAAGGGCAACACCCCCAATCGCCCACTCACATTCCAAGAGCACTCTAAGCCCAAGCCTAAAACTAGGTAGATGTGCCCTAGGCAGGACTAAAGTACTTGGTAACTGAAATTTAATTAGGTAAAAATCAAGGCCTTGTCTATTTGGACCAACTGGTGACAAGAAAGGTCGGTGCGGTAACCGTGTTAACCTTTAGTGGTGTCCTGCCGTGCAAGGTGTCCTAGGGGGTCCCACCAATCTAGCCAGCCAAGTAATTCAATGGTTGGTTTAACCAAGTTCCATCTCAGGATACCAGGTTTAGATCCAATTAGGGTATACAATTTAAGGCTAGCTTGTTTGCTTGATTTGGGGCTCTCTCATCTTTCTTCCTAGGCCTTTACCTTAATTCCACCAGTCCCTTGGAGCTGGTTGTGTCTTCCTAAGGAAGATTATCTCTTATCTCTATTTACATCTTCTCTTAAATATCCATGAACCCATATCATTCTTTTGACCATCAGGGTCCTCCATCTCCCAACCCAACCATGATTTCGACTCCTCCTGGTTGGGAGACTCATCCTTACCAGCTGAGATATGATCATCCTTATCGCCCAGCTTATTTAGAACTTGAACCTCATGGATCCGACCCTTATCTAGATCAGAACCAATTGAAGGCCATAGTTGCTGAATTCCGAGAATATAACAAGGACTATACAAATCAATGTGCCATGCTTCTGGAGCAAATTAAATGATCTCAGGCACAATCTCAATCTTATCACTCCTCCCAGGAACAAGAAACTTGGAACAACTAGCCTAGTGGGTCTAGTGACCCATATTTTGGATCCACTAGCTACTCAACTGATTTTTGCTACCATGGGGAGGCATCCTGGACTCAGCCAACCCAAAAGGCACCTTTGGACCTAATCCGTGATTTGGGTCGATCATTTAAGGAATGCACCATTTCTGATACACCTGTACCTAATGATATATATCACTAAAGTATTGGAATAATGGATCACAAGTATAGGACCACATAACAAGTTCTCAACCAACACCCTCTATAGTCAACCCCACTCAAAATGATACACCTATTGATTCATATCCAGATTCGTATAACCCTGAGTGGAGAAACAATCTTGATCTTTCATGGCCACCACAATGACTGACTTAGACTGAACATCAATCTAGGCTAGCCCAGTACTCCACTCAATCCACTTTAGGGCAACCATCTAGTCCTGCCCAACCCACAACCACCCTTGAAGATATCATGAAAATTTTGTTGGACGTTGACAAGAAAAATGAACAAAGGCTGACTAAGTTGGAAAATCAAGTGAAATCTCAAGGGGATCAAATCAAGAGACTTCAAGAATCACTTTATCCCTGGATGCAAATGCCTTTTCACTCCTATTCTCCACCTATTCTTCTGACCCCTCCTTCAATCTATCATACATGCCATTGTGCGGGGGCCAAATCTGTGGCCTCTAAAAGGAAGAGAAAAGCTAAGAGCCCACCTAAACAACCTGATTCAGGCTCAACCAAAAATCATAAGACCAAACCCACATCCAGCTCTAACTCAGACTCAAGGGACAAAAAGAAGAAAAAGGCTTCTAAAGTTGATTTAACCTATTTACCCTTTACTGAGGCCTTAAAGAAAGAGTCACAAAAGAAGAAAAAGACTTGCACACCTAAAGAGGTGGTTTTATCAGCTAACATAAGTGCATTTGTTTCTGGCACTCTACCACCCAGAAAGATCGACCCTAGAAAACCTTTCATATCTTGTGCCATCAAGGGATTCACCTTCAATAGAGCCCTTGTAGATCTAGGGTCTTCCATTAGCTTGATTCCTACCGCTCTTTTTGACCGCACCAAACTTGGAGATCTGCACCACACACCTATCACCATTAAAATGGTAGATGGCTCCATTAGAACACCTAAGGGGGTAGTTCAGAATGTGATTATCAAAGTGCAAAGTCATAGCTTTCAGGTCGATTTTATTGTTTTGGACATGGATATACCGGAAAAGCTAAGTAATTCACCCATCATTCTGGGTCGACCTTTCTTGGCTACTGCCAATGCACGGATTGACTGTTACTCAGGATGTATGGAGATGAGTAGTGGCAATGAGAAGATTCACGTTGATATTTATGCAGCCGCTAAGAAAACAAAGTTAGAATATTTTTTAGATGATACGGAAAGTGAGTCGAAGGGTAATTCAGAAGAAACTATGGCAATTGACACCTGGGTAGAACCACATGACCTGAATCAACAATACACTAGATCACATAAGTCACCGTCAATACCAGATCAAATCATTGATAGTTTGGTTGACCATCTTGATCAACCTAGCCCAATTCAAAACCCTGCCCCTTGCAATGAATCCTAGAGTACTCAATTGATCAAAATGATTCATTTAATAAAAGAAGCTAGTGCAAGAGAATACGATGATATAAGAAAAGAGCTTCATAGAATCCGGGACAAGCAACAAAAATCAGAAACATTTGAATTTAGGGTAGGTGTGCCACAATCGATTTGTGATTTGGTGGTGGTCATGTAGGATTCTTTTGATCAAATGACCGAGGTGGATGATATTGATAATCCTATTGAAGTTGAGAATGGAGATTTATTTGAGAATCTTGATCTTGAATTAGGACCAGAATACCAATGGAACTAAGCATTTTGAGGAACTAAGCATTAAGGGACCTGAATATGATTTTGTTGTATTTGAGAATACCTATGGAGACATTGATGGATTAATTCAAATTTTGTCATACACGGAACAACAAAATCAAAAAGACTGTAACAACTCGTCAATCAATGATTCAGCCCATTCCACTTTCATGGAGGGACTCACTACTAGATCTAATGACCAATTTCATCTAAGTGAGAAGGAAATATCCCCTTATGAAAAGGATATTCAAGAGATTAAAAGACTGTTGGGGATAACATATAATGAGTTATCGGAGGAAGTTAAAAATTTTGGGGAATCATGTGATAATTGGGAATTCTATTTGAAAATTTTTGAAGAGATAAAAGAAGATGATACCCAAACATCTTTGGTAGAGACAGAGACTGATCAGTGGACCTTGATTTCCAGATCTGGCCACATCACTTGGGTCATGCCTTCCATTCATCACCATTATCAGGACCCATATGATTTCACCCCACACGACTCCACCCATACCCCTACCACCCACATTCTCCATCACCTCTTCGAGATGCCTTCATATTATTTTCTTCCAGCCACTCGTATTTATTTGTCTTTGTTCTGTAGCATCTGGCTGCGAATAATCCCAACCACCATCTAGATATTTTTCTGATTATTTGGACTTGGAATCCATGGACAGCTGGTTCGCATTTGTGGTCCGCTGTTGGCGAATGAGACTAAAATTCTTATCATTTTACTCGCCATTCTCAATACTATATTGGTATATGCTTTTTGAGTGTACGCCCAGCTAGAGGCATTAATCTTAGCACTTATATATAGCATATTTTATTTGTCATATTTTTCCTGCATATTCAATTTCAGGTGTTGAAAAACTGGAACGTCAAAATTCAAGAGTCATTCCAGGTGAATTCTGCCCATTTACTCCCTATCTTGATTTATTTTTCGTTATATTCATGCATGAGGACATGCAAGAAAGTAAGCATGGGGGGTAGTAATTGTAAACTGAAAATTTTTCTGTCAGCACCTAGGAAAAACCTTTTATACATCATGCTAATTGCAATTTAGGGTCCTTAAATTGAGAACAATCAACTCCACCTCCAATGTTCGCATTGGAGCTAAAAATCGTTCGCAACAACCACTTTCGACTCATCTACTCACCTTTTTGTTCTAAATTTAGGGCCAAGCAGAATGTAACCTGAACTAGGAAAATCTTCGAAGTGCAACTTTTGAAAGGTTATACATAGCATGTATATATATTACATTCATGAATAAGATTTCTATCAAGAGAATGTATTAAGGATTTTATCCTCAGTTGATTCCTGTAATCTGGAATCCAGTATAATTTTCACACACATGTAGAATTTGCAATGGATTCACGGTGAAGGCTGATAAACATCTTTAGTCTGTTGAGAAGATGCAGTGCTTCTTTTCCTGAACCCTTAGATAGTGTTTTGGGAGTCAAGCAGATTTTCTTCCAAAAATCCTACAAATAGTGTGAGATGAGAGTAGAGTGTACTGGTGCTCTAAGATTAGTGCAAGGAATATGGAATCCTATATAATTAGGTAATGATACTCAAAGATTAGGCATAGTTTTCGCTCTCAAATCCTACACATACATTTTTGCGTGAAATTTTGAGAGCCACCAAATAAGGCAAATACGCAGAGAGCGAGTTTCATAAAACTAGGGCTAAGGTGAATAGTCACAGTCATTCTTTACGGAATCCTCGACTGAAGGAGGGTATTGATGTCAAGGTCAGAAATACACTGTCCTATTCATCTTACCCGATGCCGTGAGTAGGCACTTCCACCAAATAAGCCACCCAATGTCTCTTGAGTACCACCAATCCTTAATAATGCCTCTTCAATAAAATTCATGAATGTGTTGCTAGATTGTGTTGAGTAAGAAAAATTATACATGAAAAAAAAGAGAGAATGAAAAAAATGAGAAAATGAGAAAAAGAAAAAAAAAGAGAAGAAAAGAGCAGAAAAAGAGTTTGTGAATATTTACTGTTTATTTCTGTTACATTGAGGCAATACAACAAATAAAAATGAAATCCAACAAATATGGCCTTAACCTATCTTTCTGTGTTTCTGACCGCTCGAATACTGGCTGAGGAATTCCGACTTAGTGTTAAGGTTATCAGAACTCAATTAAAGTGTTAATGCCAAGTGAAACCACCAAATACAGATCATACGTGAGAATTTGGTGAGATTGTTAGCTCTAAGAAAAAGAAAGAAAAAGAAAAAAAAAAGAGAGAGAAAAAGAGAGAATGAATATAAAGGAACCAAAAGAGTTCATAGTTTTTCTCATCGTTCTCTAAGCGAAGTTACTTAATAATTTAGGAATCTAGATTCTTTAGTATTAATCTCTATGTAGTACCAGTCGAGAGTGAGCCACTAAATATATAATCTTTTCCCTCTAAGATTTTCTACCTAAGATTAAAGCCGAGGTGGAATTCATAGAATATCTTGAATACCACGAGGGAAGAAGTCCGCCTATCCCGCTAGAATTTTTACTAGGGGTCGAGTACAAGCTTTAAAGGTGAATCAGGTTTCTCACTTGAATCTGTTGCAAAAGCTATGTAGTTGCACTTTCACATTTGTCTGGATTTCTAGAACATAGGATGAAAACAAAAGGGAGAAAAATCTCTAAGCATACACTTGATAAAATAATCAATCCCTTAGGTACCCTTATGTGAATAATTTAGTCTTGCATTTGCTAGGGACTAGCAAAGTTTAGGCATGGGGGTATGATTGCATAGAAATCATGGGTTCTAATCAACCAAAATAATGTTTGAACCTAGCTTAAATTACGGATGTTGCACTCATATCTTGCATATCATGCATTGCATCAGTCTATTTAGAATAAGATGAGATATCCTGCTAGTTAATGGTTTTTTATTGCTATTTGCAGATAGTAAAGTAATCCAGGATGGAGATAGTGGAATAAAGCAATAAAGGAAGAAGACTGATTCAGGTAAGAGGAGTAAGGAGGATAGCCTTATTCCTAACCATAGAAACCCAAGGACTGCCTTCCCAAACCCAAAACAACCTCCATTAGGGCAACTTAGCGTCAAAACCCAAACATGGATAGCACTATCCATGTTCTTATCCACCCTATCCCTCTCCCAAACACTTAGGAACCAAAACTAACCATAGAAAACCTAAAACCCACTCTCCAGCACATTTTAGGACATCCAGACATCTGGCTAAACATCTTATTTCTGTAGAATAACAATCCAGCAAGCCAAAACTCATACTGGCACAAAATTGGACTCCTAATTTAATGTCCAAACATCCAATTTTGTAGTATAAGATGTCTGACCACTATCCTGGATGTCTAATATTGCTATCTGGTTCCTGATTTTGGTGTTGGAAGCCTTAGCTTGCCTATTTTGACCTAGGAACCCCACCAGACACCCTAGGAAGCCTAATTGGAGACCTCCTAAGCCTAGTCCACTATCCATAGCCCTAATTATCCTATCCCTAACCCAATTTAACCATCCCATACCTAATTGGGTGCATCTACAGTTGATTGGCTGCACCTGAGCCCAATTGGATCCACCCAGGATCTAATTGACTCATACCTATTAGGGTTACCCTAACCTAATCACATGCACACATCCAATTAGACTTGAGCTAGACCTAATTAGGTTCACTCCTATCCAATTATACTTTCCTAAGCCTAATTAGGTCCACAACCACTTAATCTAGATTGACCCAACCTATTTAGCACCTAATCCTACCAAAACCCACAACCTAGCCCTACGAAAAATACACACCCACACACACACACACACCTTCCCATTTTACTCCCACCAAAACCATGCACACTCTTTTCGAAACCCTAAAAACTTGTGTCAAACCTAGATCCAAAAAATGTGGCCTTGGCTATTTTTGGAGCCACCAAAAGTGGCAACCAATTGGAGCCTTCCATAAGGGCAAAGAGAGAGCCACGAAATTGGACTATCTCCATACACTCTCCCATCCATACTCTCCATTCTAAACTTGCTTCCACCCACCAAAACCTTAAGGCCATCCTCCTCATCCTCCTCCAAGGCTCCATGGATGGCTAGCCAGAGAAGCTTCTCTCTAAAGCTTCATGGACGGCCATTGGTAGAGAAAGGGTGCAACACCCTCCTCTCTACACTTGGGTGCACCCGCCCCCATCTTCTTCTCTTCTTGGATGACCATGAAGGCTCACCCATAGCCTCTTGTGACCGGCCATCTTTGTTTTTAGGCATGTAGATGGGTTTGCATACCCAAGGTCTAGCCTACACCCTCACACAAGGCCGATGGCCCTAGTGGCAACTTTTTGGCTTGAGGGATTTCTTCTATTTATTTGCTTTCTAGTGTAGATGATATGTGATAATCTTTTATGCATAAATAATTTCATGATGTTTCTATGATTGATATTGTCCTCATGTTTGCTTGCCTATATGATACTTAGGTTTGATCACACCATGCATGGCCAGCATGGCCTCATTTAGATGCACATAGTCACTTTGGTTTTTGCTTGCCTATCTAGATCTAGGTTTCATTTTGATTTTCAAAATAAAGATCAAAAGCACAAAAAAAAATTGCAAAAGACAAAAGGACAAAAAAATATTTGGTTAGATTTAGGTTATAAAAGCCGATTCAAATCTCGATTTGTTTTCACGCCTCCCAGAGACGAATGACCGGGACTCAAGTTCTAAAAATAATAAAGTCAACATGAGTTTCGTTATCACAAATACCTTTGACGAGTGGATTTTGCGACTATACTATGATTTTCAACGATTTCAAAATACGTGATTTCCATGCTCGTCATGTATGTGGAGGTTGGGATTGGATAAGATGTCATACTTAAGGTTGGATCCTCAACCTTGATTGGCTTACCACCAACTTGTGGCATACTAGTGCCAATTTTATCGCCTTGTGCTTTCCAGATTCTATTAAGCTGTTTTGTAAGATTATCTGTATTTCTTTTATTAGCTTCTCTCATCCCATGGACTACTTGGAGTAATTGGGTGATCTCAAGATCACCGCCATGGTCATGGATTTGATCAGGCTGAGGATAATAATTTCTAAGATTTCTTTCCTCGGTTGAATCAGAATATTTATCATCTAAATACCTAGGATAAGAATCATATCCTTGGTTTGGTGTTGTAGGGCTATCTCAATGAGAAGGTGAAGTTGTTTGGGTGGAATTGGGATAATTTGCAAAGTGATTTTGAGGATAGGATTGATATTCTAGGTATTGGGATTCTGAGGCATATCCCTGATCTGCGGAGAGATGAGTCAGGTTAAACTGGCCAAGATAGTTGGCCATGCCAATTAGGTGCTAGTCCTATGGAGAGTGTCTTTTGAGGTTGTAGAGATCCTTGATATCCAGCGATTCGTGTGGGATTCGAGGTAGGCCTAGCTATGCCCAGGGAATAGAGGTGTAGGCAAGGGAATCAAGTCTCGGGTGTTGAGGAGAGTTCTCCCATCCTGAACCAGTTGAAGTAAGGGAAGGGTTGGGATAGGGAGAAAAGGAGGAATAGTGTGAGGCAAAAGAGTATGGGTCTATGGTTTCCTCCTCAATCAATTCTTCCTCATGCCAATTGGCTATTGGAATGTATTCAAAAAAATTGGGTCTTCTCCTTTGTTTACTCTCTAATGGTGGTACTAAATCAGGGTTCAAAGACCTTTTAGCATTCACGTACCAAAAGAAAGTTAATAGATGAGAGAGAGAAGATAGACGAGAGAACACCTACCCTTTCAAAACAAGCAATCAAACTAGTTCTTAGAGTGTCAACCCTAAATAGACTTGATCCTGGCTCCCCAAAATATGACTGGGTTAGATCAACCTTTGAATTACTTGGCTGGCCAAAAGGGTGGGAACCCCTAGGACACCCTGCACGGCGAGACACCACTAAGGATTAGCGCGGTTACCACACCAACCTTTCTTGTCACTAGTGGGTCTAAGTAGACAAGGCCTTGACCTTAGCCCAATCTAATTTCAAGTCCCCAAGTCTATTAGTCCCCAACTCAGTTTTAAGCTTGAGTTTGAAGTGCTTTTGGAATATGGTGGCCATTAGGGGGTTGTTTGCCCTTAAAATTGATTTCAAGATGTGTGAGTGCATAGGAAAGGGGTTCACAAGCAATTTATTTATGATGAAGTTGATTTTAGGATTTAAATACTTGTGTTAATGCATTTTGGGGTTCACTTGATTTAATCTCTTCAACCAAGGTTCTGATGAGGCACACAAAAGTTTTTGCAATTCCCAGTTTGTTTGATAGATTTCCTTTAAGTATGGAGATGCAGGTGTGCTCTATTCTTAATGTGAAACCCTAAGTGCAGATAATTCTAGATGATCCTTTTAAGTTCAAATCTAATTAGTGGTGTGAACCAAGCAATAAAATCAATTAGCTTATTGCGCCACTAACTAGGCACTTAAAAAATATTTTTCAAAAATTTTTAATCCACATTTTCTACTTTTTTCTGATTTAAAGTGTACTGGGGTTTACAATCTATTTTGAGCCCCAGTTTGTGATTTAATAATCTGTGCAACCAATGTGCAAGAAATATTTTTTTCAGATTTTTCATAAATTCTTGATTATCTCAGAAATTTAGTGCCACAAATTTCAAGTTAGTCGGAGTTGTATAAAAATTATTATGATATTTTGAACTCTGAAAATTCAAGAACAATAAGTGAATTGATAACAGATCAGTATACAGATTTTTAAATTTTTTTTGTAACCCAAATTTGTGCCAAATTTAAATATGTTGTTTCTGACTTTAATATTCGCGTGAGGTTCGAATCCATAATTCTCGTTGTCGTGTTTCATTTTGATTCCCTTACTTTCTTACACAAGTTAGAAATCTCAAATTTCCACCAAAAAGCTTAAAAAATTTCCATTACCTCCCCAGCAATAGCCCAACTTGTTTGGCGCGTAAATTACATTTTAAAAAGTTATTTACTTGTAGTATAGCGTGAAAACATGTCTACAAATAAATTTATAAAACTCCGTTGAGTACCAGGTCATTCGCAAGGAGGCAATCTCAATTTTTGCAGAAGCTTTCCAATAAAACTTGCTCTAAACAGATACTTTTATATGTATATATGTATATGAATTAAATATCATTCATTTAGAAGATTAGAATTTTATTGCAGTTAAAATAGAATTTCCATAATAGAGAATGCTACTAGAAACAAACTAGATAGATAGATAGAGAGAGAGAGAGATAGAAAGTGGTGGAGAGATGAAGCCACTTGTAGGATGCTTGTGTGAGGTGTGGCAGCACCTTAGATCTAGAGCGTCGAGATGAAGGTCAGAGTGGAGTTGCAGAGAGATGGAGAGTTGTAGAGAAGGTGGAAGATATCTGGAGTTGATGAAAGAGAGATGCTTCAATTGGGTGGCCCTGGGCCTTCTTTTATAGTATTAATGAGGGACAAGGTGGGTATTTAACCCCTTTATCTCATGCAACAACTCTTATTTGATCAGATCCATTGATCGGGAGATCAACATATTAGATCTGGCTTCAAAACACCTTCATTTGCACCTAAAACACTCAAATTCAACCTGGGCTTGACACGTTGCGCACTCTCGTGCGTCGGATCAGGAACAGACTACTCCTGCTCCTCCACACGTGTTCTCTTCATTTTCCCACTCGCTGTACTCTCAATCTGAGCGCCTCATCCTTAGACGCAAAAATCGGACGGCTCACATAGGGGCACATCTCGCCTTCACGCTTCAAAAATAGTGTGGGATTGTGGGTGGGATCCTGCATTAGCATCGGGCACTCCTCATCACGCCACATGGTCGCGCCTACATACACCGATCAAATCCAATGGGCAATAGTGCCTGCGTGCTACTCTTTCCTGATTTGAGCATCACACGGCTCAAACCCGCATGCTTCGCTTCCATTGCAAGCACATGAGCCAACACGCTACGTGCAAGTTTTGTTATAGTTTACTCTTTGTGTCTATTTATTCCTAACCATTGGATGGTCAGCATGGATGCAATGTGGACCATTGGATGGCCATCCAATGGTTGAGAGTAGGCGAGGGATGGTTTTCAGAGACGGGTCGGCAGTGAGAGATGGCTGTGATGACACCACATGTTGCCATCATAGCCGTCCATCTTCTTTTCTTTGCATCTCGTGATGTAGACCTCCGATCAGGTTGATTTTCACGTCGTTAGACTACAATAGTTGATCCGAATCCGTTCATGTGGTTGGATTTTTTCATCTGGGGCTTGGATCTTTGTCCTCTAGCTCTATGGCCTCTATTCTTCTCTGGATCGCACAAGTTGCTCTGGTTGTGTGATCGAGATGATTTCAGAAGCGTTAGACTCCCATTGTCATCCTGATCAGACTTGTACGATCTAATCTGTTATCTGTGTCTTCAAAACATCTACGACTAAAATCATCTCTCATTAGTACATAAAATGACGATATTATCTATATGACAAATAAACTAGCTATTGTGCAAATTACGATGCCTATAAATGCATTATTCCTAAGTTATGCTAGAATCTAGCTTAATTTAGGTGATTTATGTTGCATGATTGCTATGAAATCACACCCCCCTTCCCATCATATAAATACCCTACCCTACCACCACATAATTCTCATCTCTTCCATTAGTTAGGTCCATCATTACTCCACCATATCCCACTCCAAGGAAGAAGAAGAAGAGAAGAAGATCAAGGGGGCAACCTACCCACCCCCTTGGTGCCTTCTTCCTTTCTCTCTTCTCCCTTGTGCCACTCCAAGGAGGAGGTCATCTACATAGTGGGGATGACTAGGCAGCGGAGCAACCTTAAGGTGGTTGACTCCCACCTTGAGGAGAGAACTTAGAGGAGGACTACTTGGGGAAGAAAAGGAGAACCCTTTTCAAGTGTGGGGCAACTACACTTGGAGCAAGGGCCAACTAGATCTTCAACCACAGGATTTCCTCTTCTTTATCTTCCACATTATCTCTTGTATTAGCTAGTAGTTTTATTATTTTTGCAAGAAGCATTCCTCAACATGTACTCCAAATTCTAGCAATACAAGATTTCCATTTACCTTCAAATTTATGTTGTTATCTTAGTGTGCTTTTCATGCTGTAAGTAGTGTAGTGCACACCACACTCTCCTCTTCTAATTACCCTAGTCTTGCTTACCTAGGGTGAGCTTAGAAGAGAGCATTTCATTCTTGTCACCTAGGCATAGGTTTAGCATAATTAATCCTCTCATCAAATACCCAATTATTTCTAAAACCCTAAAAACTATATAAATCAAAATTACGAAAACATAAGTGTAGATTTGAGAGGTGATGACTCTAACATGATTAGTGTTTATAATATCAATTAGAGTCAATTTCAAGGGCACATGTGCATTAATGTCATATTATAGTGGGTTTGGGGTCATTGCATGCATTCTGCATTATTTTATGATAAGATTGCTTAGAATCAATGTTTAATGACCATGTGTACAAGTGCATATTGAAACAGGTCTCAGATGAGAAATTGGACCATATGGATGGATCTGGATCAATGAACAGAGTCCAACGGATTCAAAATCACCTCAATCCAACCTCTGTAGCTTGCACAACAAATCGAAGAAGTTATGGCTGTTGATCTACTGATCAACGGCCTAAAATGCAACACGTAGCACCCACTCCTTTGTCAATAGCATGCCCCGTCCCTCTCTTCATCCTGTGCAGGGGCAATCTCAGCCATCCATTTTTAATCCAACGCACAATGCCGGTCGAGCATTACGTCGTTGCCACAACCATCCACGAGGATAGCACAATGGTTGGGCGAGGTGCTCGCATGCACACGATGAGCGTTCAAGTCGTAACCCCTCTCCACATCGCGCCCAATCAAAATTGGGTCGTTTTATCAAATCTGGTGGTTAAGGAGTGGCCGCATCCAGTCGTTCGAGTAGCATGCGCGTGATCACGCCCCCGAGCACATGCCATCATACGCGAGTGGGGCGAGATATAAAGAAGCACATGAGGTGAGATATGGATCGTCAATTCGCGATCGAGCGGCTGCGATCGTGCGCACATGGATCACGTGTGATGGTAGCTGTGCGGGCGCGGAGGACAGCATGCGTGAGCTAGGTGTTCGATGCGTGATAGCGATTAAAAGTTGTTTAGTTGTAGTATAGCTTGAAAACACGACAACAAATAATATTTATAAAGCTGATGAGTACCAAGTTATTCGCAGAGAGGCAATCTTGGTTTTTAACAGAAGATTTTCAATGTAACTAGTTCTAACAAGATATGTATATATGTATAGAGATGCGTCAAATATTCATAAGATCAGATTTCATTGCATTGATAAAGAGTTTTTCATAATAGAAATTGCTATGCAAAAAGTAAAGATAGATAGAGAGAAAGAGAGAGA
This sequence comes from Thalassia testudinum, assembly GCA_037157565.1. Lineage (NCBI taxonomy): Eukaryota > Viridiplantae > Streptophyta > Magnoliopsida > Alismatales > Hydrocharitaceae > Thalassia > Thalassia testudinum. Next base: position 201,879,863 of record JAZHRO010000031.1, read on the forward strand.
GGGAGAGAGAGATAGAAGAAAGTGGTAGAGAAACGACGTCGCTTGTGGGATGCTTGTGCGAGATGCGGCAGCACCTCAGATCTAGAGCACCGAGATGAAGTCAAAGCAAAGTTGCAGAGGTGATGGAGAATTGCAGAGAAGATGGGATGTCTGGAGCTGATGGAAGAGAGAGGTTCTAGGAGGATGCTTCAACTGGGGGGGCCCTGTGCTTTCTTTTATAACTTTTGTGAAGGGCAAAAAGGGTATTTCAGCCCTTAATGTTGTGCAACAGCCCCCTGGCTAATTAGATCCGTTGATCGGGAGACTAACAACTCTGATTTGGCCTAAAAATAACCTTCAAAAGGCCTTCTATGCTAGGATTCATTCTGGTGGCGACACGTGGCATGCTATGCGCCCTCAGATCCACATCACACGTCTCCCGCTCGCCTACACTTTCACATTTTCGCCTTCACCACATGCCTTCAAATTTCACCTCATCATTAGCTGTTCGATCTTGCAATCAGATGGCTTAAACATGTGCTCATTGTACCTTTCAAATCCTATGCGTGCTTCTCGCACCTTCCTGATCTTGCAACAACCCACGCAATTACGCATCCACCCACGATGCACTCTAATCGTGCCATGTGGCGTGTTGTGTGCCATTAAATTGCACAGTTGTGCCTGCACGCGCCCGCTCACCGATGGCGCATCAATTTTGCACAGCACAGGGCTCAAACCCACATCCCGCACATACGTGAGTGCGTGTGCGAGCCAATGCACTGTGCAAACTCTTTATCATATATACTTGCCTGTTTATATTTATACTGATCTAATATCGGTGGCGACGTGGTGCGCTCATGGCCGTTGGATGAAGATCGAATGGCCTATGCTATGAGGAGAGGTGCCTTTAGGAGTTGGGGGAGTGGTGAGGGGCGACTGCAAAGGTGCCACGTGGCACCATCGTGGCCGTTCGTTCTTCTTATCTTTATATCTGATGACATAGGCCTCCGATTAAGTTGATTTCTACACTGTTGGACTGCGAACGTCAATCCAGATCCATCAGTGCAGTTGGATTTGTCATCTGAGGTCTAAATCTTTTCCCTTTGGCTCCATGATCTCCATTCTTCTATGGACTATACACGATGCTCTGGTTTTCTAATCAAGACGATTTCGGAAACATTGGACTCTGTCGTCATTCTGATCAGATATGTCTGGTCTGATCTGACATCTACGGCTTTGAATCATCTGTGATTAAAATCATCTCTCTTTTAGGCTATAAAATGATGATATTATCTATATGACTAATAAACTAACTAGTATGAGAATTATGATGCTTATGCATGCATTGACTCGAAGTTATGCTAGAATCTAGCTCAATTCAGGTGTTTTAGGTTGCATGATTGATGTGCAATCACACCCCCATGCCTAAATCTTGCTAGTCCCCAGCAAATGCAAGACTGAATGCTATGTGGTCCTACATGACAGATTTCTATCATGACATAGAGATCTATGTCTTTTGTTTTCATCCAATACTTTAATAATCTAGATAATTGTGAATGTGTTTTGTTGTAACCTATACAATGGATACAAGTGAAAAGTCAATCCACATCTAAAGCCCGAACTTGACCCTTAGTAAAAATCTATTGGGATAGGCAAACTTCTCCCCTCGAGGTTATAAAGTAACCTGTATATTCATCCCCGGCTTTTGGCTTACGTGGAAGATTTTTTCTTTGAGTCAAGTGGATTTATTTTTGGTGGCTCACACTCATCTGGTGCTATGTATAGACTAGTACTTTAGAATCTAGATTTGCAGATTATTAAACAATTTAACTCAGAGAGAGGAGAGAAACTATGCTCTCTTTAATTCCCTTGTACGCGTTCTCTCTCTTTCTTTCCCTTTCGTTTTCTTTTCTTTCTTTCCGAGCCCACAATCTCACCAAGTTTATCAATATATTTGGTGGTCCCTCCTGGCACTAACACTTTCATTAGGTTCTAATAACTCTATGACTAAGTCAACATTCCTCAGCCTGTATTCAAGTGGCCAGAAATACAGAAAAGTAGGTCAAGGTTGTTTTTGGTGGATCATGAGGGTGATGGGTGTTTTTGCCTCAATACACTTGAAATAAAAAACACTTATAAAGTCCTTTTTTTCTACTTTTCTTTCTCTCTTTTTTTGCTTTTTTCTGTATATGTATATTATTATTATTATTTATTTTTTAGATGCATAGACATATATACCTCTTTTTTTTCTTTTTCTTTTTCTTTTTCTTTCACATCCTGACATCTACTAACACAACACAGTAACACATACGACTTTTATTCATGAGGCATTATTCAGGATTATTGGTGTTCAAGAGGATATCGGGTGGCTTATTTGGTGGAGGTGCTTATTCTCGACACTTGGAAGGTAATGGATAAGACAACATATTTCTGACTTTGACATTAATACCCTCCTTTAGCCGAGGTTTCCGTAAAGGACGGTTGTGACCATCCACCTTAGTCATAGTTTTATCAGAACCCGCTCTCTACGTATTTTGCCTTATTTGGTGGCTCTCAAAAGCTGTTCGCACTAAGAACTTGTATGTAGAAACTGAGAGCGAAAACTATGCCTAACTCTGAGTATCATTATCTCATTATCCAGAAGTTAAGATTCCTCTTACTAGCCTTAGAGAACCAGTAAACATTCTACTCTCATCTCACATGTGCTTGGTGGATCTATTAAAAGATAGTTTGCCTGACTCCCTAATTACTATCCAAGGGCCTAGGAGAAGAAGCACTACTTCTTCTTGACAAACTAAAGATGTTTATCGATCTTCATGTAGGATCCATTGACAATTCTATGTGTAAGTGTGAAATTATATTGGATTCTAAACTTAGGAATCAACTTAAGAATAAATCCCTAATAAAACATTAATAAGAATTCTTTATGCCTAAATGCATTTATTATTATTATTATTTATTTTAGACATAAAGATAAGACAAGCAATGTCTACCCCCCATGCCTACTCATTATAATGTCCTCATTGAAATGTATGCATGAAAATCAAAAATATAATAAGCAAGAGGAGGGGATATCACCTAACTTTTCTTATTGATGCTAGGTCAGCGTGGATGCAGAAGATGCAGAGCTATCTGTAATGAATACGGGGTTTCCTCCCAGCTAGCACTAAGTTTAACGTCATTTACCAGACTTAAACCCAAAAATATATGTAATTCAATGTTTTGGGTCAAGAGAAGGGGTAATAATTGTTGCAGAGAGATTCAATATCAATATAAGGATATGATCATTAGGTCCAAGAATCAGTGATCCACAAATGCGGACCAGCTGATGATGCAGCCCTATTCCAAAGAGACTTTCTAATTTGGAATATGAAATAGGGTTAGGTGGATGAGGTTCAAATTGTAGAGCCTGTCTGTCAATCCAGCTCCATAATTCAAGAAGAGGTGGTATAGGATTTGGATTGAAATCATGATTTAGAATTAAATCAGGTTCTGAGTTAGAGTAATAAGGATCTTCATAATGGTAGTTGATATAAAAAATCATGACTTCTGCAGGCTCTGGGTTATATGAGGGCAAAGGTGGAGTTGTGTTGAATTCATCAAAATTCTCATCAAATATTCTTTCTTCCTCGTCCAAAGTCATTTCTCCCTTAGATTCAAGCCCTCCATTTGAACTAGTTGGCTTATAAGTTCTTCCCCAGTCCATTATGTGTTGAACTTCTTCTTCCGAGGTAGTTTCTTGGTTCATGTCCTTAGATTGTCCATTTTCCTTAACTCCTTGAAATTTAATAGCTCTTGTATTTCAGGGTGGATCAGCTGAAGGGTCACATCAGTATGTTGCAAGGGGCCTAAATCTAGTTCTTCATATAATTCGGTGGGGATTAAGTTTATGGAGGCACCAAGGTCTAATAAGGCTCAATCCAGGATGAAACCATCTATTTCACATGAGATTATGGGGGTCCCTGGATCTTTCTTTTTAGGAGGGAGCTTATTTAGGATGATTGCACTGGCTTGTTTAGAAATCATGACCCTTTTTGATGATTTGGCCTGGCATTTCGATGTACATAATTCCTTCAGAAATTTCTCACAGGTCGGGATGTTCTCAATAGCCTCAAGGAGTGGTATATCCACCTGGACTTGCTTTATAATCTCAAGCCACTCCTTAGATTGATTGATTTTCTTTTCCCTAGGTTTGATTAAGGCTTCAGGAAAAGGTGATTGAGAAAAATCATGAGTATTCAAATTCTAAGTCTTGTTTTCTAGATTAGTTTGATCTCCTAGGTCAGATTCAGGCTCCTCATGATCTTGGCAAGATTTTGATGTAGAAGGATCTTGGATTTGTTTCCAACTTCTCAAAGTGACAGCACAGGCATGTGCACTAGGGTTAGAAGGGTAAGGTAGGTCTTGCAAAATGGGTTGAGCCTAGGTTGGGATAGGGTTAACAAAGCCAAGTGGGTGTTGGGGAGCAGGTTTAATTAGGTGTGCTTGTTGCTCCTACATGTTGTGTTGGTTAACCCTATTGAGGTTCCTTGGGTTTGGGACGGGTTGGGATGGCAGCATCCCATGTTGTCTAGCATCAACTAGCTGGTCTAGTCATCCCATTAGTTCTGTCCTCAATTGATTCATCTCTTCCTTATGTCTCAGATTCATCTCTCGCATTTCTTTAAGGACTAGAGTCAAATCAGAGGGCTGGCTTTCCAAAGTAGGTTGTGGTGGATATGTGCGTGGTTGTGTATACCTACTAGGTTGCCCATAAGTGTTTGTCTTAGTCAAGTTAGGACCCAGGGTGGGTTTCTGACTTGACCAAGCAAAGTTAGGATGGTTGCACCATCCAGGGTTGTAAGTGTTTGAATAAGGCTCATTTCTAGTGTAACCCTAGAGTGCATTCACATCCTCAAGATAACTAGGCATCGAGCTGCCTAGTTTAGAATTTGAGGGCATCAAGGTCCCTCCTTGGCACCTAGAAAGAGATGGGTCCAAGTATAGTTGGCTCATAGGTGGAGCCATGGTTAGGTCTCTGATGTTGTGTACAGATTCCTGACCTAGAGGGTTGGGGAGTTGGTTGTGGGTTAACATATTCATTCCTTGGGTAGGCATAGGGTTTAATCTAGATTGTATACCTAAGGAACTCCCACCTTTTAGAAGATTATCCAGTTTCTTATCCAAATTCTCCACATTCTTTCCCACGAGTTCCACCTTGTCTAATCGTTGTACAATTAGCTCTAAATCAACCAAGTTTGAATTGTTGTTAACTTCATAAACTCTGCTTCTTGGTTGGTTAGCTCTGTTAAAGGCGGACATTGAGGCATTGTTGAGGGAATTTTCACTCATATTCTCAAATAGTTAAAAGGCTCCCTCAGCATCTCAACTTAGGAAATTTCCCCCACATGTCGCATCAACAAAATTCCTTAGATTATGACTCAACCCATAATAGAAAATATGGGCCAATTGCCACTTCGGAATCCCATGATGAGGGCATTTCCTGGCTAAATCAATGAACCTCTCCGAAGCCTCATGTAGTTGTTCCCCAGGGTTCTACTTAAAGGTTGTTATGGCACATCTAAGGGCATTAGTTTTTTTTATGGGGAAGAATTTCTTTAGGAATGTGCTTCTTAGGTCTTCCCAAGTTAGGATTGGTCTACCAACTACTCTCAACCAATGTGCAGCTCTATCTTTTAGGAAGAATGGGAACATCATCATCATTAGGGTACCTTCATTCATATTCCTAGGGCCAAAGGTTCTTCCTATGTGTAGGAGCTCTTCAAGGTGGTGGAAGGGGTCACGGCCATGGAAGTTGGGAATTAAGTTAATGATCTGAGGTTTGAGTTCAAAATCTTCCCCATCCTAAGGTACCCTAAGAAAAGGTTCAGGTTGGGCTTTAGGAGGGTTATAGAAGTCACGGAGGGGCTAGTTTTCCCTTTTGTTTTGGAGTCGAGTGATGGCCTGCACTATGACTTCCATCTATCGGCCATGATGCTGGCCCTACTTATTGACCTGCCTTTGTAAGAGAGTCAAGGGATTCAGATTTTGTTCATCAATCTCTTCTTCCTCGTGGTGACTAACCATTGTAGAGGGTTTAGATTCAGATCCTGGATAAATATGTCTTCTCTTAGGATTTCTTTCTAATGGTGGTAGCAAATCAAGATTTTGAGATTTCTACCTTGCATGTACCAAAAGAATGTCTCTAGATGAGAGAGAAGATAGATGAGAGAAAACCTTTTCCACTCAATGCAAGCAATCAAACTGGTCCTTAGGGTGTCTACCCTAATTAGACCTGATCTTGGCTCCCCAAAACACGACTGGGATAGATCAACCCTTGAATTACATGGCTGGCTTGAAGGGTGGGACCCCTTAGGACACCCCGCACAGTGGGACACCTCTAAAGGTTAACACGGTTACCGCACTGACCTTTCTTGTCACCAGTGGGTCCAAGTAGACAAGGCCTTAACCTTAGCCCAATCTGGTTTCAAGTCCCCAAGTCTATTAGTCCTGCCTAGGGCATGTCTACTCAATTTTAGGTTTGGGTTTGATGTGCTTTTGGAATATGATGGGTGTTAGGGGGGTGTTGCCCTTAAGATTGATTTCAGAGATGTCAAGTGAACAGGAAAATAGGGTTCACAAGCAATTTCCTATGATGAAGATCTTTTAAGATTCAAATGCTTGTGTTAATGAATTTTAGGATTCACTTGGTTAGATAATTTCAATCAAGGTTCTGATGAGGCACACAAAAGTTTTTCAAATCCCAATTTGTTTGATAGATTTCCTTTAAGTATGAAAATGCAGGTGTTCTCTATCCATAGAGTGAAACCCTATGCACAGATATTTCTAAGTGATTCTTTTATGTCCAAAATGATGAGTGGTGTGATCCAAGCAATGCTATCAATTGGTCTTCTTGCACCACTAACTAGGCACTCATAAAGTATTTTTTCAAAAATTTGAATGCACGTTTTCTATTTTTTTCAGATTTAATGTGTACTGGGGGTTTTGTAGTCTGTTTTGACCCCCAGTTGATGATTAGATAATCCATGCAATCAAGAGTGCAAAAAATATTTCTCTCAGATTTTTCTAAAATTCTTTACTTTCTCTGAAATTCAGTGCCACAAATTTTAAGTCAATCGGTGTTCTTTAAAAATCTTATGCTATTTTGAACTCTGCAAAATCAGGCACAAAATCTATATTGATAATAGATCAGTGTGCAAATTTTTAAAACTTTTCTATAATTTGATTTGCGCAAATTTTGGCTATGTTGTTCCTGACTTTGCAATCAACATTTAGTAAAAATTTGATAATTTTTGGACATGCAGATCTTTGGGAATTGAATTTTAAAATGAACATTTATTTTAGCCCAAAAATCAAGAGAGAAATTTTTTTTTTCACACAAGCAAATTCTAACTAATCCTAGGGTTCAAGCAAATCCTAAACTTTCTAAATCTAACTAATCTAACCTACGGGTACTTATACAAAATTCGAACTGGCACTTTCTCTGCTGTCGTGTTTGGTTTAGATTTGTTCGTTTCCTACACACACAAAATCAACAAAAAAATGTAGCGAATTAGAAATCTCAAATGCGTACTGAAAAGCTTCAAAAATTTTCGTTGCCCCTGGCAACGATGCCAACTTGTTCAATGCGTATCGTGATTAAAAGTTGTTTAGTTGTAGTATAGCATGAAAACATGATGACAAATAATATTTATAAAACCGGTGAGTACCGGGTCATTCGCAAGGAGGCAATCTCAATTTTTAACGAAAGCTTTTCAATAAAACTAGTTCTAACAAGATATGTATATATGTATAGAGATGCAACAAATATTCATAAGATCAGATTTCATAGCATTGATAAAGAGTTTTTCATAATAGAAATTCATACGCAAAAAGTAAAGATAGATAGAGATAAAGAGAGAGAGGGAGAGAGAGAGAGAGAGATAGAAGAAAGTGGTAGAGAAACGACGCCATTTGCGGGATGCTTGCATGAGATGGGGCAGCACCTCAGATCCAGAGTGCCGGAATGAAGTCAGAGCGGAGTTGCAGAGGAGACGGAGAATTGCAGAGAAGATGGGATGTCTGGAGTTGATGGAAGAGAGAGGTTCTAAGTGGATGCTTCAATTGGGGGGGCCCTGGGCCTTCTTTCATAGCTTTTGTGATGGGCAAAAAGGGTATTTCAGCCCTTGATCTTATGTAACAACCCCTTGGCTAATCAAATCTGTTGATCGGGAGATCAATGGCTTTGATTTGGCCTAAAAATAACTTTCAAAACGCCTTCTATGCTGGGATTTGTTCTGGTGGCAACACGTGGCATGCTGTGCACCCTCAGATCCTCATTGCACAGCTCCCGCTCGCCTGCACCTTCACATTTTCGCCTTCGTCGCATGCCTTCAAATCCCACCTCATTGTCAGCTGTCCAATCTTGCAATCGGACGTCTTAAACGCGTGCTCATCCCACCTTTCAAATCCTACACATGCTTCTCGCACCTTCCTGATCTCGCAACAACCCATGCAATCGCGTATCCGCCCACGATGCGCTCTAATCGCACCACATGGTGCGCTTGCGTCATCAGATTGCGCAATTGCACCTGCATGCATTCACCAGCCGACTTCGCATCAATTTTGCATAGTGCAGGGCTCTAACTCGCGTCCCACGCTTACGTACGTGGGTGCGCGAGCGAATGCGCTACGCAAACTCTTTATATATATACTTGTTTGTTTATATTTATATTGATCTAATCTATGTGGTGATGTGGCACGCTCGTGGCCTTTGGATGAAGATCCAACAGCCTAAGCTGCGAGGAGAGGTTCCTTCAGGAGTTGGGGGCATGGTGAGGGGCGGCAGCGGTGGTGCCACATGGCTCCATCATGGCCGTCCGTTCTTCTTCTCTTTATATCTGATGACATAGGTCTCCGATTAAGTTGATTTCTACACCGTTGGATTGTGAACATTGATTTGGATCCATCTGTATGGTTGGATTTGTCATCTAGGGTCCAGATCTTTACCCTTTGGCTCCATGATCTCTATTCTTCTATGGACTATACACGATGCTCTGGTTGTCTGATCGGGACGATTTCAGAACAGTTGGACTCCGTCATCATTCTGATCAGATCTATCTGGTCTGATTTGACATCTGTGGCTTTGAATCATCTGCGATTAAAATTATCTCTCTTTTAGGCCATAAAATGATGATATTATCTATATGACTAATAAACTAAGTAGTTTGAGAATTACGGTGCTTATGCATGCATTGACTCGAAGTTATGCTAGAATCTAGCTCAATTCAGGTGTTTTAGGTTACATGATTGATGTGCAATCACTAGGGGCTTTAGCAACACCTACGGCAGAGCTTCAGTGACGAATTGAATGTCGTTGTTGACTCGAAGGTGATTTTTGGCCCGTTTCCTCCATTATAAAAGGACCCATCATCCTCCACTTTTGGGCATGTTCTACCAAGCAACTCCACCAGTCCATAGAGCATCTAGGCAAGGTCTAGGAGATGCCAAGCTACCGACGGAAGCCCCTCCACCACTATGGCTACCTCGCCTCTCCATTTGGCTAGTTTCTTTAGTTTAATACTTGCTATTTTTAAGCTTTCCTTTAGTGTTGTAATTGTAAAACAATTCTATCTTTTATAATGGATTATTTTGCTTCCTTTCATTGCTAGCCATAATTGTTTCGTCATCATAAATCTCTAAACCTATCTCTCTCTTTCTTCCTCTCTCTCTCTCCTGCTCTCTCTCTTTCTCTCTATTTTCACAAGTGAATCAAATTACGTATTTTTGTGACACATTAAAGTGATAAAACGATCTGATTTCACACCTCCTTGAGATCGACAATTGGACTCATTTTAATTATATTCATTTAAAATTGATGCCGTAAACGCACACTACAGCAAACAAATTAACCTAATGCCTTTCCTGACATCAATTTTTGGTGTCGTTGCCGAGGAGGCAATGTATCTTTTATTTGCTTTCATTCCCTTGGGAATTATTCATACTTGTGTTATCTAACTTGCCTTTCTCTCTTCTTCTTGATTGCAGGAATCACGTGCATCGGCAACGGAAGAAGAGTGGATCGGATTGGATCAAAGGAAGTGCAAGAGAAGACCACCATCAACCCGAAGGTTTGATATCTTATCTTCACATGATCCAAAGGTAACCCTTCATCTCTGGACCAAGGAAAAGATCTAAGTGGTGGTGCTCTAGAAAAAATGCTCTCTTGTGTTTGTCGAAGGAAACACCACCACTAAGTTCTCAACCCGTTAATTTCGCAACATGCTTTTCAGGACTCGTGTTGAGCACATGATTAGAGGACACTTAACACCTCTAAAAATTCTTAAAAAGATATAAGTGTTACTTCCAGTGGTAGAGCTCCACCTAAAATTTCACAGCCAAAATCTTTGTGGTTTGGGCATGAAAAATTCTCTACTGGAAGTGTGTAAGGTTGTCCTGATTTCTGGAGACTTGTAGGTTTTTTCTATTGCTGCATACTCCATGCAGCTTGGATTTGTAAGAGATTTATATTTCTGGAAAGCTCTTGAAATTCTCTACATTTCTTATGAAATCAATTTCTACATTTGAAAAATATTAGTGCTTATTCTGATTCAATTCCTAAACTCACGCACTGATCTAGAGGTTCTAGACAGATTGACCCCCTCTTGAAAAAACATGAATTTAGGTGGTCTATCATCCTCTAAAAATTCTGAAATTGAATTTTTTGAAAAGCTCGTTCGATTTTGGTTAAGATAGGGTCATTTCTTGCTTTTATTGGACCCTTGTTGATAAAGTCTAAAATAGATTCATTAGAAGTTACATGCCCCAGGATCTTCCACACTAGGGTGCTTTTAACTTCGTAGTCACACAAAAGGCCCTAAAGAAAATCAATCTTAACCAACTATGTGACTACATCTTTGTGCTTTGATTGAATCTATAAACAAGTGGAATCCTAAAATCCAATAAAGCAAGGTTCAAATTTTAAAAGCCATTCATCACAATCTTGCCTGGTAAAGAACACATGTTTTGGCATTAGGTCCTTGCACCGAATTGTGCACACAGCGCAACTGGAATGTTTAAGGGCATCAACCCCCCCTAACACTCCTCACTTAATCCCTGAGCACAAGCACTGACCTAGCCTTAAACTAAAATTGAATAGACGTTGGCCCTAGGATTCATTGAGTCCATTTCAAGGATTTTTTCCTGAACACACTGCAAATTAGCGACATTTACTTGCTCGAAAAGGTGCTAAGTTGGGAGGCCTGATTGTCAAATGACTTAAGTAAGTAGGGGTTTGGCATAATTAGCGACCTTCGAGAAATGCTCCCCCTGATTCGCCTTCCCAACTTTACCAACTTCAGGAGTAAGGACAACACCGAATTCGTCGTGTGGTCAGAATTTACTTCTGAAGTGTAGGTCACCTAGGTCTACACTATAGGGCCTATATTTGTCTGCTTGGTTGTTCACACACCATTCTCACATATGTTTCCCTTCACATCCCTCCTTATTCTTCTCTAGTGTATGCACGGAAGGTGATCACTTCATCCTGAATTGATTGCTTTAGATAGAGAAACTAGGAGGAAACTTGATTTGCCAAGGGGTAGGACTGAGGAAATGGCCGACCCAAGAGTTGAGGAGGTTGAGGACCAACCTCAACCTAATGCCATGGCCATGATTCAGGCTGAGATTACAGCTAACAATCAACTTCAATAACAACAGATCCATACCATCATGCAAGCCATACACCGACTACCAAACCCTCAATGGTAGAATCCTCAAGAGCAGAACCCTCCAGGGCAACCCCCACTGAGCCCACCTGTCCCACCACAACCCCTTGAGGGCCAACCAAGGCCTCTCCATGATTTCCACAATCCATCCGCCATCCATGTTGAACCATACCTTAGGATCCCTAAAGGGGGAGATGATTTTGAGCTAAAACCCAATGTTCTTAGCTTGATTCAAAGCCATTTCCATGGGACCCCTAATGAAGACCCTTTCCAACACCTAGAAGACCTAGATCGGATTGCATGGATTGTAAAACCAAGGAACATCCCATTGGACAATGTTTTATTCAAGATGTTCCCATTCCCCCTGAGAGACAAAGCTTCTCATTGGTTTAGAACCTTAGGGAGACCCATCTTTACTTGGGAGGAATTAAGGCATGCTTTTCTTAAGAAACTTTTCCCTATAGGAAAGACTAATGCCCTTAGAAGAGCTATTACTACATTCACCCTACAAAGTTGAGAGCAATTCCATGAGGCATAGGAATGATTCAACAAATTACTGAGGAAATGCCCACACCACAAGGTTCCGAGGTGGCAATTGTCCCAGATTTTCTACCATGGTCTGGACAACAACCATAGGAATTTCGTGGATGCCTCATGTGGAGGTAATTTTCTAAATAAGGATGAGGAAAGCACATTCGAACTCTTTGAGTCAATGAGTGAGAAATCACGTAATAATGCCTCCATAACCCAATTTAATCGATCTAGTCAACCCCGTGGTGGGATTTATGACGTGCAAACTAATTCTAGGATGGTTGACATGGACATTATAGCAAAAAGATTGGATCAGGTTGAGTTGGTGGATAAGAAAATTAACAAGCTATTGAACCAATCCTGAGCCCCATTGTAGAACTTCTTCCTAGCTAGGGGAGAACACAATATCGACCTAGTTCAGTCTATGAACCAAGATCACCTGGAACAACCCCTAACCATGTTCTAGGGATGGACCTTTGCTGCCTCAAACCTTGATTATTCATTCCCTTCTGCTTTGGCACCTTCTATCTTTGAAGATGCCCATGCAATCCAAGGATATTCTGAGCATGATCTTTTCTCCAACAGTTACAACCCTAGATGGAGCAACCACCCTAATTTTGCCTAGTCGAACCAAAAATTAAACCAATTCTAGAACCAACCCAGGCCAAACCCCCCCTCCTAACAACAAGGTCCACCTGCTAAACCATCCTATAACTAGAATAGGGTGGCTCCGACATAACAAAACCAAATGGATACTCTAATCAAAACGATGGCTGATATGAATCAGAAACATCAAGAGGAGATGGCTTTAGTGAAGGGACAATTGATCCAGCTGTTGGATAACAAATAATAGGGTTCCCTTCCTTCTAAGCCACAACCGAACCCTAGGAATGTAATGAATAAAGGCCACAATCCTCAAGGGTTCCAACCAAATCAAGGGCAAGCCCATATGATTCTACATGCCCCTCAGACACCCCCTACGTTTTCCACTTCTTCTTCTTCTCAAGGACCTAACCCTGGTTCCAATGCCTTAGCCAATGCGGTTACCCTGAGATGCGGCACTCAAACCTAGGACCCTAAATGGCCGACCCCTCTCATGACCTCACTACCTGAGATACTTGATTCTGAGGATGAGCGGGAGGAACCCAAGAATCAGGAACCTGACCCATTTTAAACCCAAATCCCATACCCTGAAGCCATGGATAAGGTAAAGAAAAAAGATGTGGTTGAGAACAACAAGTTGTTAAAGATTTTCAAGCAAGTACAGATCAATGTGCCTCTCCTCAAAGTGATTAAACATATCCTAGCTTATGTGAAGTTTTTCAAGGATGTTTGCACACCCAAGTGTAAGCTAAGAACCCAAGCACCTAGGAAGGTAGTGCTATCTGGGCAAGCGAGTTTGGTGATATTGAGTAGGCTCCTAAAAGGCTAATGATGTCAAAAACTGGTGAGGTGTTTTGCCTGTCTTGTCATTTATATTCGTTGTAGTATATGACAAAACAGTTACTAGTTTAATACAAATTCTTTTTTTTACTCGGAATACAAGTTTTCCCGAGGTCGAACTCAGGGAGCAACTATAACTCTAGAAACATAAATTCACAATATAAGGTTTTACAAAAATTAAGAGGTAGAGAGAGAGGGAGCAAAAGTCTTTTTGTTGGCTTCTTCTTCTTCTCTCTTCCTCTTTTCTCTTTTCTTCTTCTTCTGCTCTACTTCTTTCTTTCTTCTCAGCCTGCCTTCTTCTTTTCTTCCTTGCAGCTGTGTCTTCTTTCTTCCTTTTCCTGCTTTCTTCTGCTTGCCTTCTTCTGCTCTGGCTTCTGTCCTTCCGACGTCTGACGCGGTGCTCAGACGACTTAACTATGCATTTGCTACAGTGCGACCCCTCTTTCTTCAACTCCTCGCCTTCCTCTCTTCTTCAGCTGCTCAGTGCGGCCGCTCCTCCGCTCTTCTTTCTTCGCCTGCTTCTTCTTCTTTTTCCTTCTTCCCTGTGCGCACACACAAGGATCAGTGCAAAACCTACCCCTACCCCTTCCCCGCATCTCTCTTTCTCTCTGAATCTCTCTTAGGAATGCTCTCCCAGAGCTGGGTAATCGAGTTTGGGCAGCACACCCGGGACCAGGCCCACTGGCGTGCGGTGGTGGGCGAGGAGTGCTTGGTCGGGTTGTCGAATACGGCCCAGACCCGCGGGGTGTGAGCGCAGGCGAGGGCGGGTGAGCGCGTGGCATGCTGCGTGCGGGTGAGGGACCTGACCCTTGTGTATCGAAGGCAAACAGCTTTATACGCTTTTTCAATTTAAGTGTGGGTGCGAGGCCACACACTTATGATGTGGGACTAAAGTCCCACCTCCAGACTGCGCGCCCGCAGTCGAGAAAGTCGCTGCCAATTGGGGCAGCTGGGAGGCTTGCGACCTGAATTGCAAGCCTGGGCACTCTCGCGGAAGCAGTCCGCGCTGCCTGGAGCACGTGCCTGGGCTGGAGACGTCCTGGAGCTGCTTGCGAAGGAGCTCCAGCAGCTCTTCAATGGCGGCGAGGAGGCGCTGACCTGAAAACACAAGGACAGCCTCGCGGCCGCATCAGATAACGTAGGAAGCTTCGCCAGAGTGTAGCGAAGGCAGTGCGGGGTTAGACTATGTGTGGAGGTGGAGAGCGCCTGTGGAGGTGCGCTTAGGTTAGACTATGTGTGCAGAAATGGGTCTGTTCGGGGGGTGGTCGGGCGATGAATGGCGGTGTATGGAGTGGGGGAAACGGTTGAGTGGAGTGAAGGGGAGCTTCTGGGCTTGTCGGCGAGGGGTGAGGTGGTCCGTGGAGGTGGAGTGACCTCACCGGAGATGGCGATCGGAGATGGAGCAGATGGACGTGGAAGTGGCGGTCGGTGGATAAAAAGGGTAAATCAGGAAGGGGAAAACGTAAGGGAGAGAGAGAGGAAGATTCCTACCTACCTAATCGACGAAGGGGGCGAGGGCGGCGTCCGGCTCGTGCCTGCCAGAGCTGAGGACGAAGATACCTAGGAGGAGGTTATCGGCGACGAGGAGGAGGTCTGAGGGCGCCAGCTGGTACGGCCTGGCGCGAGAAGACGGGGAAGAGTGGACTCTGCTGCAAGTATGGTAGCAGAGCAACGAGGAGGAGAAGGAGAAGGTCGCCGGAAGCTCGGGCATTCTGACCGGAGAGGGAAGGGACGAAATGTAGGGTGTTTCTCCACTAGAAGAAACTTGAAGGAGACGGCAAACCCTGCCGCTCCTTATAAAGGCTTTGGCAAGGAGAGGAGATCGAGGAGGCGACGTGCCTACCTCACCGGGGATGGACGGCAGGGGACACCCATGCCTTTCGTGCGTTCGCACGAGTGGCATGGCCGGTTATAGAGGCCCGGGGAGGGTCCCAACGACAGGGGACGATGCAGGGAACCCCTTGTCTGTTCCTGATGATGGCCGCCCTGCCCTGCGCGGCGCCATGCTCCGCGCAAGGGCATCGGAGGTATGGCGTTGTGCAAAAATGGTAGGGGGGACCATTCTATAAAGAATGATGAGAAGTTAGGGGGCAGAACGCAAGGGTTTCAAAAGATAACGGTCAAAAAGTAAGTTAAGTGGACCAATTTGTAAAGTCGGTCAAGATGGTCTTTTCTTAGACCCAAATTTTTATACCAGACTAATTTGAACCTAAGGATTTTAATGTTGAGATTTGATTTTAGGTTAGACCATGTTTGTCAAGTCAATTTGCGTAAAAACCCAAATTAAGTCATTAATTGGGTATGGTTCTCATTTTAGGTCAAAATAGGTTGCAAAGGCCAAATTGAAGGTTCTAAACCCTAGGGAATATTTTTCTATGAATTTTAGAGGATTTCGTTGATTTTTATCCTGCCTCTAGCCTCATGAATTAAAGTATGTTTGTTTTAGGGTTACAGAATGTCATTTAATTCCTAGAAGTTGCTATAACCCTTTTCAGATTAGATCATCCCATTTCCCTTCTTATTAAGCTCGTTTGACCTGTTTTTGGACCCTTAATTACCCTGTTTGCACACTGCCTTGGTGAAATTGCAGTTTTACACCTTATGATTTATTTTATTCTTTAACTTAGAATTCTCTAAGTTAAGCCTTTCTTTAGGTTTTATCAGAGCTTTTTCACACTCATTTGTATTAAATTATGCTAGTTAGGGTTCATGATGAGGTTCTCATCATACCCCCATGCCTAGCTTTTGCTAGTCCCTTAGAAAAATCTTAAGGTTTCAACCCTTGTTCTAGACCATGAAGTTCTTAGTGATTTCAGATAAGTGCTTTTTCTTTTATAACCTTGATTAGGTCAGAATGTCATCCATAGGCCTAAGAGGTACTCTAGTACCAACCAAGATCCAAATCTGTCTATCCTCAGCCTCAGTCCTTAGCAAAGGTTTTTAAGGCCTACAAGAACTAACCTAAGGCTTATTGGACTTTGTAGTTAAAGCACCCGTGCTTGAGATAATTTTAGCCCTGGCTCAGTTCGCAGTGCATTTTGTAAGAAAGAGAGGTAGAAGATTTATATGTTTGGAGAGTTTTCTCTCTCCTTTTCTTTTTAATTCTAGCTTAGGATTGGCTTCCCAACACGGTCTATATTAGATTCCTTATCCCCATCATCAATCCTCAAGGGTTCCTGGCAGTCGATGCTTCGAGATAGCACCGCCCATGGTAACCCCCAGAACCCTAGCTGTTGAGATTTCGAGATAATCCCATCCATGGTGTTCCGTGGCCGAATTCAGACCCTAGCAATTGACATTTCGTGATAATGCCATCCATGGAATCTGAACCAACAAAGTGCTTGCATGCCCCCAGAAGGATATGTAAATATCCTAAAAGACAAGCACCGAGGAGATGACATTTTGTTACGCATCTTCGAGGGGAATTTCCCACCTCTCCGCACTGGGAAATTGTTCAAATCAACTTGTGTTGATCGGCCGCACATACTCTAGGTGTCATTTTCAGGATTTTTGCAACGCTTCTACGTGATTTTAATTTTTATGCTTACTGATCCAGGCTGTGTGTGAAGTTATGGTGCTTAGGTTACTGAGTCCCGTAAACCAAAAGTTAGTTAACGAGGTCAAATACTCCCTAAGTCTTGGACCTAATACTCAAGCTTTTCATTTTCCTCAACCTCTTGAGGAATGTCTAGATCTTAATGGGTACTAAGAGTCTATCCAAGAATGCCTAAGGTTTACGTTCTTACTAATCTCACTGTGCACTTTCCATTTCTTTTTCCTGAATGAGGTCTAGAACTTAGGTTAAGTCCTTAATTTCTTACTAATGACTATCTCTTTTCATTCATTTTGTGCACCTTTTTATCTTTTTGTTCTTTTTCTCCTCCTCCTTTGGAGAGTCCACAAAATTTCTTTCCTCCTCTCATTTTATTATTATTTTTTTTTTTATGGTGTTTTTGGCATATGTGAATTTTTTGGTTAAAACCTTTTCTTACAAGTTTTGCACTTCCATACCCCCCCATGCCTAAGATTTGCAATGTTCTCATTGTAACTTAGGAGGGGTTTTATTAAACTTAGTTCATACATTAGGACAGTTGCAGACAATTTCTAATCTCAGATGCAAGCACCTAAGGTGGAGTCGCTGTCCTAAAGGGTGAACCTTAAGTGCAAAAAGGTGTCAGAAAAGGTTTTGGTTTTTCAAAAAGAATGACGGGTTGCCTCCTGTTGAGCGCTGAGTTTTACGCCATCGGCTGGGTGCAATATGCTCAGGGAAAATGGAGGATAAATGATGATTCAGGCAAATCAGTAGAGGTTACATCAATGAACGTTTTGTGTCTCTGACCGTTCACGATGAAAGGTTCGGAATCATGGCTGAGTAGACTGATTTCGATAGCTCCATTTCTGAAAACCTGTCGGACAAGGTATGGTCCAATCCACTTGGATCGCAGTTTCCCAGGGAAAGTTTGAGTCGGGCATCAAAGAGTAGGACCTTCTGACCAGGATGAAAGATCTTTCTAGATATGTGCTTGTCATGGAAGGCTTTAACCTGCTCTTTGTAGATTCGCGAGTTCTCGTACACATCAAGATGTAACTCATCGATCTCACTTATCTGAAGCTTTCTATGGGTTCTAGCCTTAGAAAGATCTAAATTACAGCTCCGTACTGCCCAATAGGCTTTGTGCTTCAGTTCGACGGGAAGGTGACATGCCTTCCCGTACACCAGTCTAAAAGGAGACATGCCTAATTGGGTTTTGTGGGCGGTCCTATAAGCCCACAAAGCTTTCGGAAGTTGGGATGACCAGTCCTTCCTGTCAGGCCGAATAGTGACCTACAGGATTTTCTTGATCTCCCGATTTGATAGCTCAACTAGACCATTAGTCTGGGGGTGATAAGGAGTGGAGATTCGATGAGACACCCTATATTTGGTCATCAGTGACCAGAACTGAGCATTCGTGAAATGGGTCCTCCCGTCAGAGATGATTGCACGAGGAATCCCGAACCGTGAGAAGATATTGTGATGAATGAATTTGAGAACTATTTTATGATCACAGGTTTGGGTCGGTATGGCTTTGATCCATTTGGACACGTAGTCCACAGCCAATAGAATGTACTTGAAGCCATCCAAAATAGGAAAGGGGCCCATAAAATCAATCCCCCAAATATCGAAGATTTCGCATACAAGAATCGACTGCAAAGGCATCATGTTGCGATGGCTCATGTTGCCTAAAGTTTGGCAACGACTGTATGCCTTGCAGTGATTGTATGAGTCCTTGAACAGAGTGGGCCAATAAAAGCCACACTGGAGGATTTTTGATGCGGTTTTGTGCCTAGAGAAGTGGCCACCGCATGCCTGGTCATGGCAGAAGGAGAGAATATCATTGATTTCACCTTTCGGAACACATTGCCAGATGATTTGATCAGCACCTATGGGGAAGAGGTACGAATCTTCCCAGAGGTAGTACTTGGCATCAGAGCACAATTTGTCTTTCTTGGACTTCGGCCAATCAGGCAGGATCTGATGAGATGCCAAGTAGTTTACTATATTAGCAAACCATCGAAGTCTAGTACCAATAGTCAGTCGGTGCTCATCAGGGAAATGCTTCGTGATGGGTCCAGAAGGGTTGATGATCTCAGAAGGAAGGCGAGATAAATGGTCAGCTACCACGTTTTGTCTTCCCGCCTTGTTGCGAATCTCGTGGTAGAATTCTTGCAACAACAAGATCCATCAGATTAGTTGGGGCTTCACGTCCTTCTTGGCAAGGAGATGCCTCACAGCCATGTGATCCAAGTAGACGATGATGTGGGAACCCCAGAGATAAGATCAAAATTTTTCAAGGGAAAATACTATAGCTAGCAGCTCTTTCTCCGTAACTGTATAGTTACGCTGAGCCTCATCAAGTGTCTTGCTAGCGTAGTAGATGACCACGGGTTTCCCGTCAACTTTCTGCCCCAGAACCGCTCCTACAGCGAAATCAGATGCATCGCACATGATCTCAAAGGGTTGAGACCAATCAGGGGATTGTAGGATCGGTGCCTGGGTGACTCGGTCACGGAGGTTTGCAAAGGCTTGAGTGCATTCCTTGGAGATCTCAAAGGGTACGTCCTTAGAAAGAAGAGTAGTCAAGGGGCGTGCGATTTTCAAAAAATCAGGAATGAAATGACGGTAAAAACCGACATGCCCCAGAAAAGAACGGATGTCCCTGATCGAGCTAGGCATAGGAAGTTGAGAAATTAGATCAACCTTGGCTCGATCCAGTTGGATGCCTTTCTCAGAAATTAGATGTCCTAGGACAATCCCCTCAAGCACCATAAAATGGCTCTTTTCCTAGGAAAGAACCAAATTAACATCGATGCAACGCCTGAGTATATGAACCAAGTGCTGGAGGCAATCATCAAATGATGCCCCAAAAACTGAGAAGTCATCCATGAAGACTTCCAGATAATCACCTACCATATCAAAGAATATGGCAAGCATGCACCGCTGAAAAGTCTCGGGTGCATTACAGAGACCGAAAGGCATCCTTCGAAATGCATAAGTTCCAAAGGGGCAGGTGAACGTGGTCTTCTCTTGGTCCTCAGGATGAATAGCCACTTGGTTATAACCGGAGTACCCGTCAAGAAAGCAGAAGAATTGATTTCCCACTAATTTCTCGAGAATCTGATCAATGAAAGGTAGTGGGAAATGATCTTTCTTCGTGGAGGAATTGTGTCTTCGGTAATCTATGCAGACTCTCCACGAGTTGGCTATACGGGTGGGTATGACTTCTCTGGTTTCAGTCGTAATGGTGGTGAGCCCTACCTTTTTAGGCACGACCTGAATTGGGCTCACCCAATGACTGTCGGAGATCGAGTAGATGATCCCTGCATCTAACCACTTAATGATCTCCTTTTTCACGACCTCCTGCAGATTGGGATTCAAATGTCTCTGCATCTCACGGGAAGGTCGTGCGCCCTCTTTTAAATAAATATGGTGTGTGCAATAAGAGGGACTTATTCCATTCAAGTCATCGAGAGTCCAACCAATGCCTCTGCGATGTTGCTGGAGAACAGCAATCAGATGGGATTCCTGATCAGGAGTAAGCTTGGAATTTATAATCACAGGAAAAGTCTGATTAGAACCCAAAAAGATGTATTTCAAATGGTCGGGAAGGGATTTTAGTTCAAGGATGAGGTTATCAGCAGCAGCGGGTGGTTCAGGGTAAGTGTTAGGTTCAAGGATAGGAGTTATGGGTTTCCCTAAATCAGGGTCTGACTCCTCTAATTGCGGTTCAAGATCTTTCTGTGGTTGATGAGGCATAACCAGGTTATTCTCAAAATGCATTTCATCAACCAAAGCCCTAATATCACAGATTTGTTCGATGACACCACAATTGATTCCTTGTTGGGCCTTAAAGATATCAATTTTGAGGTTTGAATCCCTAATTTCAGCTCTATTTAGCCCTCCTCACAACTGATGTTGGCTCTAATAGTAGCCAGGAAAGGTCTCCCTAGAATGATCAGTGTATCCCTAGGGTTTTCAGGTGCGTCCATGTCCAAGACTATAAAGTCTACAGGGAAATAGAAATCCTGCACTCTTACAATAACATCCTCAAGAATCCCTTTAGGTGACTTAATAGATCGATCTGCCAATTGTAGTGTCACCTCAGTTGGTTTTAGCTCAGATTCTTCTAGGTGGTTAAGTAAGGATGTGGGTATCAGATTTATGGAATCACCCAAGTCTAGCAATGCTCTGTCAAACTGGGTTTCACCTATCTTTCAGGAAATCAGGGGAGTACCTGGATCTTTTGCCTTGGGTGGGAGTCTGCTCAGGATTACAGAGCTGGCTTGCTCTGACAGTACAATTGGACTCCCACTCTTGGTTCACGGCTTACGCTGAGGTGTACACACATTCTTCAAGAATCGTGCATATACCGGTACGTGGCGAATTGCATCCATCAAGGGGATGTTTATTTGGACCTACTCAAAGAGCTTGATCAGGTCCTCCTCAGGTGCCACGGGTTTGGTTGTCTTCTTTCCCTTGGTCAAGGCCTCGAGAAAACGAACCTTGGTTGGTTCTTCTAGGATAGGTCCAGGTCTTTGATCTGGGACAGGGATAGGAACGTCCTGGATTACTGTCCTAGGATTTGGATCACTACCGGGCTTGAAGTGGTCTGGATAGGGTGGATCTTCGGTCTCCTTACCACTACGGGTGGTTACAGAATTCAGTCCTACCTGGTTTGGGTTAGGGTTTGATAGGATGGGTTGCTGCTGATAACTTGCAAAAGAAGTGGAAGTCTCCATCCCGTCAGGTGAAGGAACAGAGGGGGCCTAATAAATCATGTGTGCTTGGCCCGGGTTTGGGTTCATAACGTGCCTCTAGGTCGGCATGTTATTAGGGTTAGGAAGAGGTTGAGAAGGAAGTGTGTTGAGTTGGTGAGAATTTGCCAACTGGGCCAGTTTGTTTCTAACCTCTGTAAGTTCGTCCTTGTGTTGCTTCTGAATAGCCGCATTCATTCTTTGAATGTCAACCAGAGTCTGAAGGATGAGGGACATTTGGTCTTCGTTTGGCCCTGATGGATAAGTTGGGTTGGGCCGAGGCTGAGGCGGCTGGTAAGGACGAGATGGTTGTGGACGGGGCTGAAAGGGTGGTCTTTGTGTTTGGAAATTTCCCGTCCACTAGAAGTTGGGATGGTTTCGCCATCCAGGATTGTAGGTATTGGAAAATGGATCATTCTGGATGGTGTTGAGGTCCTCGCAGGTCTGAGGAACCTCCAAAGAGTCAGAGAATGGGGGAGTGGAATTCCCCTGGCTAGTATAGAAAGGATCAGAGGATAGGAGGATCCTCCGATCCGAGAATCAGATAGTGGTGGATACGGATCCATCCTAGGAGAAGGTCGGTGGAGAATGTTTTGCACAGTCTCCCGTGTCGAAGGAGGCTGTGCAAAGGAATTTTGGGCAGAGGTGGCTCACTGCAAGTGCTGAGTCAGCTCATCCACCTTCTTCTCAATGATAGAGACCTTATCCAATCAACTGGCCATCAATTCCTGGTCAACTGATGCGGATAGGCCCTGCGTCTCATGTGCTCCCCTAAGGTTCATCGATGCGCGAGTATTCGTCCTATCGAATAATCCGATGGAGTCATTATTGATGGAGTTCTCGCACATATTTTCGAGAATCTCCCACACAGTGTCCTCATGTTGACCCATGATATTCCCTCCGCAAGGTGCATTGGTGAAAAGCCTAATATCTTCACGGAGTCCCTGGTAAAAAGACTGGATTTGTTCCCATTTAGGAACTCCGTGATGGGGGCACTTTCTCATGAGATCCTGAAAGCGATCCCATGCCTCATGGAGAGGTTCTCCCGTTTATTGCGTGAAGTGGGTAATCTGATGGCGCAAGGCATTGGTTCGACTAACGGGAAAGAACTTCTTCAAGAACTCGAACTGAAGTTTCTCCTAGTTGTTGATCAGCCGGGTTTTTGTTTTGTACTAGTGGGCGGCCTTGTCCATAAGGGAGAAGGAGAACATCTTCATGAGGAGAATATCCCTATTTTGTGCATCTGACCCAAAAGTCTGGGCCAGATGCTTTAGCTGTTTTATGTGCTGGAAGGGGTCTTCAGAATTAAGCCCATGAAATTTAGGTATGACATGAATCATATTGGGCTTTAATTCAGAATCAGGGCCTCCAGTCGGGATTCTAACTCGAGGCTCAATAGCCACCGCAGCAGGATTATAATGGTCCCGCATCATGGGATGCTGTGGTGGGTGCATGAAGTTTTGGAAGAGGTCATTGAGTCGCTGGAGCTGGTACTCCAGATTATTCTCTTCCTCAATTGGCTGAGCCATTGTGGAAGAAGAAGGTGAGTTGGGTTCGGAGTCGAAGGAGAGGTCTATGTGAAGTATTGTTTGCTCAAACAAGGGTACTGAGGCTCGGCCTCGAGGGGAGTGAATTTCTAAAGGAGGTTTCAAGGACCTCCTACCAAAAATACACTGATGTAGAGGATGAGTTTAGCAGGTGCTGGACCCAATCAAGACACCCAGAATGTTGGGTGACTATAGAGGTTCGGGGTAGATGGGCCCCTTAATCAAAAGATCTTCCACCTAAGAATTACCTGGGCAGCCAGAGAGGGTGAGTCCCACGAAGACCCCTACACGGTAGAGCGTCCCCACGGGTTACAGGGTTTCCCCCACCCAACCTCTCTTGTGACTGAGATTCCAGGTAGACCAGAATGGGGATCTTGACCTCTTAAGTCTACCACCTTTAGTTAGGATCAAGGTGCTTAGGTTTTCACTTGAACTTTAGCCTTTTGAGTGCAAAGAGTGACCTAAGTTGAAGGTTGGTTGACCCAAGGGGTCAACTTCACCTGCTAGTTCCTTTGAGAGCTTATTAGGTCTTTGTCTTTTAGGGTTCAAGTGTTTTTAAGAGCCAAATTTCTTAGGGTTTCTCTGAATAGGTACTTTCAAACAATGGCTTGGGCACACTTCTTTTGGGAATTCTCAATTCTTGCTTAAGAAGTGTGTCTCTAAAGCCATAATTTGAATCTTATGTTGGCTCTACTTGGCCCAGTTAGCTTCCTTTCGATTGGGTAATTAAGGCTCAGGAAAAAAGGTGTTAGCCCTAAATACCCTTAATGGATGTGCAGAAATAGTGTGTTGAAATTGAAAACAGGCAGCTTTGATGATTTACTAAATATGGAAGAAAGGTTATACCTATATTGCTTGTTCTTTCTTTTTCTTCCTCTTTAGAATTTAGGGGTTAAAATGAGAGGATAGAAAATTACCTGTCCCAGGTGTGGTTGTTGTGCGGCTGCTTGTTGTCTTCTTGATTTCTTATGCCTACACACAAAAGAGAAGAGATTAATAGAAACTCTAAAAATAGTGAATTAATGGCTTCTAGAATAGCCGTTGCTCCCTGGCTACGGCGCCAAAAACTGGCGAGGTGTTTTGCCTATCTTGTTATTTATATTCGTTGTAGTATATGACAAAACAGTTACTAGCTTAATACAAAATTTTTTTTTTACTCGGAATACAAGTTTTCCCGAGGTCGAGCTCAAGGAGCAACTAAAACTCTAAAAACATAAATTCACAATATAAGGTTTTACAAAAATTAAGAGATAGAGAGAGAGAGGGAGCAAAAGTCTTTTTGTTGGCTTCTTCTTCTCTCTTCCTCTTCTCTCTTTTCTTCTTCTTCTGCTCTGCTTCTTTCTTTCTTCTCAGCCTGCCTTCTTCTTCTTTTCTTCCTTGCGACTGTGTCTTCTTTCTTCTTTTTCTTCTTTCTTCTTTTTCCTGCTTTCTTCTACTTGCCTTCTTCTGCTCTGGCTGCTGCCATTTCGACGTCTGACACGGCGCTCAGATGACTTAACTATGCATTTGCTACAGTGCTACCCCTCTCTTTCTTCAGCTCCTCTCCTTCCTCTCTTCTTCAGCTGCTCAGTGCGGCTGCTCCTCCTCTCTTCTTTCATCGCCTGCTTCTTCTTCTTTTTCCTTCTTCCCTGCGTGCACACACAAGGATCAGTGCAAAACCTACCCCTACCCCTTCCCCGCGTCACTCTTTCTCTCTAAAACTCTCTTAGGAATGCTCTCCCAGAGCCGGGTAATCGGGTTCGGGTAGTGCGCCCGGGACCAGGCCCACCGGTGTGCGGTGGTGGGCGAGGAGTGCTTGGTCGGGTAGTCGGATCTGGCCCAGACTCGTGGGGCGTGAGCGCGGGAGAGGGCGGGCGAGCGCGTGGTGCACTGCGTGCGGGTGAGGGACCTAACCCCTGTGTATCGAAGGCAAACAGCCTGATACACTTTTTCAATTTAAGTGTGGACGCGAGGCCACACACTTACGAGGAGGGACTAAAGTCCCACCTCCAGACTGCGCGCCCGCAGTCGAGAAAGTCGCTGCCAATTGGGGCAGCTGGGAGGCTTGCGACCTGAATTGCAAGCCTGGGCACACTCGCGGAAGCAGTCCGCGCTTCCTGGAGCATGTGCCTGGGCTGGAGACGTCCTGGAGCTGCTTGCGAAGGAGCTCCAGCAGCTCTTCAATGGCGGTGAGGGGGCGCTGACCTGAAAACACAAGGACAGCCTCGCGGCCGCATCAGATAACGTAGGAAGCTTCACCGAAGTGTGGCGAAGGCAGTGCGGGGGTCGGCGAGGTGCGAGAGCGCCTATGGAGGTGCGCCTAGGTCAGACTGTGTGCGCAGAAATGGGTCTATTTGGGGGGTGGTCGGGCGGTGAATGGCAGTGTATGGAGTGGGGGAAACGGTTTAGTGGAGTGAGGGGGAGCTTCTGGGCTTGTTGGCGAGGGGTGAGGTGGTCCGTGGAGGTGGAGTGACCTCGCCAGAGATGGTGATCGGAGATGGAGCAGATGGTGGTGGAAGTGGTAGTCGGTGGATGAAAAGGGTAAATCAGGAAGGGGAAAATGTAAGGGAGAGAGAGAGGAAGATTCCTACCTACCTAATCGACGAAGGGGGCGAGGGAAGCGTCCGGCTCATGCCTGCTGGAGCTGAGGACGAAGATGCCAAGGAGGAGGTTATCGGCAACGAGGAGGCGATCTGAGGGTGCCAGCTGGTACGACCTGGTGCAAGACGACGGGGAAGAGTGGACTCTGCTGCATGTAGGGCAGTAGAGCGATGAGGAGGAGAAGGAGAAGGTCGCCGAAAGCTCGGGCATTCTAACCGGAGAGGGAAGGGACGAAATGTAGGGTGTTTCTCTGCCAGAAGAAGCTTGAAGGAGGCGGCAGAACCTGCCGCTCCTTATAAAGGCCTTGGCGAGGAGAGGGGACCGAGGAGGCGACATGCCTACCTCACCGGAGATGGCCAGCAGGGGACACCCATGCCTTTCGTGTGTTCGCACGAGAGGCATGGCCGGTTGCAGAGGCCAGGGGAGGGTCCCTGCGACAGAGGACGACATAGGGAACCCCCTCGTCTGTTCTTGATGACAGCTGCCCTGCCCTGCACGGTGCCATCCTCCGCGCAAGGTCACCGGAGGTATGGCGCTACACAGAAATGGTAGGGGGACCGCTCTGCAAAGAACAATGAGAAGTTAGGGGGTTGAATGCAGGGGTTTCAAAAGATAAGGGTCAAAAAGTAAATTAAGAGGACCAATTTGTAAAGTCGGTCAAGATGGTCTTTTCTTAGGCCAAAATTTTTATACCAGACTAATTTGAACCTAAGGATTTTAATGGTGAGATTTGATTTTAGGTTGGACCATGTTTAACCGATCAATTTGTGCGAAAACCCAAATTAAGTCGTTAATTGGGCATGGCTCACATTTTAGGTCAAAATAGGTTGCAAAGGACAAATTGAAGGTTCTAAACCCTAGGAAATATTTTTCGGTGAATTTTAGAGGATTTAGTTGATTTTTATCCTACCTCGAACCTCTTGAATTAAAGTGGGTTTGTCTTAGGGTTACAGAATGTCATTTAATTCCTAGAAGTTGCTATAACCCTTTTCAGAATAGATCATCCTACTTTCCTTCTTATTAAGCTCGCTTGACCTGTGTTTGGACCCTTAATTACCCTGTTTGCACACTGCCTTGGTGAAATTGCAGTTTTACCCTTTATGATTTATTTTATTCTTTAACTCAGAATTCTCTGAGTTAAGCCTCTCTTTAGGTTTTGTAGGAGCTTTTTCACACTCATTTGGATTAAATTGTGCTAGTTTGGGTTCATGATGAGGTTCTCATCAGCTAACCCCGGAGCGCCTTTAATCTCATGTAATATTGGTGACATGACCTTTGATAGAGAACTCGTGGACTTAGGTGCTTCAATTAACCTAATCCCGACTACCCTTTATCACCAGTTTGGGTTTGGAGAATTAAAGGCCACACCTGTGACAATCCAACTGGCCAACTGATATGTGGAAACCTCGAAGGGGGTAGTCAAGGATGCAATTATTCAGGTTAAGGACTTCACTTCCTAGTTGACTTCTTAGTCCTTGACAAGGAAGTCCCTGAACAACTACAAAACACACCCGTCATCCTAGGGAGACCCTTTTTGGCTATGGCCAAGGCTAACATTGATTGTGACACGAGATGTATGGAAATCACGTTTGGAGATAAGAAGATGCAATTGGATATCTTTAAGGTGACTAAGTCTTTCAATTGTGGTTGGGTCGAGTAATATAATCTCGTGGAAACCTTGGTTGAAGAATGCTTGACTATAAGCTCTCTAGGAGACCATCTAATTCAGCCAACTGTTGACTACCCTGACCCATCCCAATCTATGGAGGTCAAACTCTGCAGAACTGATTACTACCGACAACCTCCATTTGAGGAGATTGATGTCACTCAACTCCCTTCCTTCCCTTACCCATCAAACATTGTACCACCTACACCTAAATTGAAACCTTTGCCCAATAACATTAAGTATGCCTTCCTAGGACCTGATCATACTTTCCCTGTGATTATCAATGCACACCTGACCAGGGACCAAGAACTATGGTTGACTACTACTCTTTCTGGGCATCGGGCAGCAATTGGGTGGGCAATTTCTGATTTAAAGGGAATTAGCCCTACTTATTGCACTCACAAGATCTATTTGGAATATGGGTCTTGACCTTCTCGTCGATGCAGAGGCAACTAAACCTGAACATGCAAGAGGTTGTTAAAAAAGAAATAATCAAGTGGCTTGATGCAGAAGTCATCTACCCAATTTCCGACAGCCCTTAGGTGAGCCCTACTCAAGTGGTACCAAAGAAGGTTCAGCTCACCATGGTCACAAATGACCAGGGCAAATCCATCCCCACTTGCACAACTACCGCGTGGTGGGTGTGTATTGACTATAGGAAGCTTAATGAAGCCACTATAAGGGACCATTTCCCCCTACCATTCATTAACCAGATTCTTGAAGGACTGACAGGGCAGAAATATTTTTGCTTCCTGGATGGGTATTCAAGATATAACAAGGTTGCTATTGCACCCAAGGACCAGGAGAAGACCACATTCACTTGCCCGTATGGCACGTTTGCATTTCGTCGTATGCCATTCGGGTTATTTAGCGCAACTGCTACCTTTCAGCATTGTAGGTTAGCCATCTTCTTGGAGATGGTAGGTGAATATTTGGAGGTCTTTATGGATAATTTCTTTATTTTTGGAGACTCATTCGACCATTGTCTTAGTAACCTGGAGAAAATCTTGAAGCAATGTATTGAGGTCAACCTAGTTTTAAGCTAGGAAAAGAGCCATTTTATGGTTCAAGAAATGATTGTCCTCGGTCACATCGTCTCGTATAGGGGCATAGAAGTTGACCGAGCTAAAGTTGATTTAATTTCCAAACATCCACTTTGCTCGGTCAAGCAAATCAGATCCTTCCTAGGACACGTTGGCTTCTATAGGAGGTTTATAAAAGATTTTTCCAAACTATCCAAGCCCTTGATTGACCTTCTAGTCAGCGATGTGCTCTTTGACATGACACTTGATTGCATCAAGGCCTACACTACCCTTAGGGATACAGTCTCAACTGCACCCAACTTACAACCCCTAGACTGGTCCCAAGACTTTGAGAGAATGTATGATGCACCAAACATTGCTATTGGAGCAATCCTAGGACGAAGACGAGAGAAGAAACCCATGGTGATCTACTATGCGAGCAAAACCTTGGATGAGGCTCAACGGAATTACACCGTCACGGAAAAAGAGCTACTCACTATAGTTTTTGGATTGGAAAAGTTTTGATCATACCTTTTGGGATCCCACGTGATCATTTACACTAACCACTCAGCTATTCGACATTTGTTAGCCAAAAAGGATGCTAAACCCAGGCTGATCAGATGGATCTTGCTCCTACAGCAATTTAACCTAGAAATACGCAACAAAGCCTAACCCAAGAGTGTTGTAGCCGACCACTTATCCAAACTTCACCCTGAACACATTGGACCTTCACTACCCTTAATTGACACATTTCCTGATGAATAAATTCTAGTTGTGCATGGAAAGAGTCCACCCTATATGTAGACTTAATTAATTATTTAGTGGTAGGGTAGACTCCGCACGGTTGGTCAAGATAGTAGTAGGATAAGTTCTTAGCTGAGGCCAAACATTATTTCTGAGATGATCCTATGCTGTTTAGACTTTGTGCTGATCAAATCATCAGGAGGTGTATCCCTAAAGAGGAAGTTCAAAGTGTGCTATCCTTTTGTCATGATCAAGCCTGTGGTGGCCACTTCTCTGAGAAGTAGATGGCTGCAAAAGTTTTGCAGTTTGATTTTTACTGGCCATCACTATTCAAGGATGCACATAACTTTGCGAAGACTTGCACTAGATGCTAGACCTTAGGAACCATGACCAGAAAAGATATGATGCCTCTACAACCCATTCTGATCATCGAAATTTTTGATGTTTGGGGCATCGATTTCATGGGTCCCTTCCCACCATCAAATGGCTTTGAGTATGTACTAGTCTCAGTGGACTATGTCTTGAAATGGATCGAAGCCTTACCTACCTAAAAATGCGACCATAAGGCTATCTTGGACTTTGTTAGGAAAAATATCTTTTCTCAGTTTGGGATACCTAAGGCCATGATCAGCGATGGTGGGAGTCACTTCATTAATGCCCAGTTTTGTGCCTTACTTAAGAAATACGGGGTCACTCACCGCATTGCCACCCCATATCACCCACAAATGAATGGGTAAATTGAGGTCTCAAATAGGCATATTAAGAATATTCTGCAAAAGACTATAAGACCTGACTGGAAGGATTGGTCCACACTATTGGATGATGCCCTTTAGGCATATAGGACCGCTTTTATGACCCCGATAAGCATGTCACCTTATCGATTGGTCTTGGCAAAGCTTGCCACCTTTCAGTTGAGTTGGAGCACTGGGCATACTGGGCCGTTAAGTAGTGTAATATGGATTCCCAGATGGTTGGAACTCAAAGGAAGCTCCAACTCTCCGAGCTCGAGGAGATCCGTCGGGACGCTTACGAGAACAATCGACTTTATAAGGAGAAGATGAAAGCCGTCCACGACAAGCACATTAATAGAAAAACCTTCGAACCGAATCAGCAAGTTTGGCTTTTTGATGCAAGACTTAAGCTCTTTCCTGGGAAATTGAGATCTAAGTGGACGGGACCGTATCAAGTGGTCAGACCTTATCCCAACAAGGTAGTAGAAATTGCTAATCCCAAGACTGGGCAAACCTTTACAATTAATGGCCAAAGATTGAAACACTTTCTTGCCCAGATTCCCCCGATTGAAGTTGTAACCCTCATTGAGGGTTGAACTGGAACTTTGCCCAGCTGGAGGTAGTAAACTCAACGCTTCCTGGGAGGCAACCTAGAGGTTTCAAGCTGACCGGATACACGATTACAACTCAGGTGATTTCTTTCCTTGCCCTCTTGCATACATTTAAATTCCAATGAGGACATTGTCTAAGATAAGCATGGGGCAGTGGTAATTCTCATGATCTTAGTACAAAAATTGTTAGCTTGAACTAATTTTTATTTCTTTTTAGCAATAAAAGAAGTAAAATTAAAAATAAAAATAAATATTAGGAAAAGAAAAATTAGGTATTAGGAGCTTGTCAACTATAGGAAATGATACGTTAGGGACCTGAATGCTTAGACATTTTAGGTCTTTGGACTTAATTAGTTTGGATGTCTACTAAAATGTGGACTTGGTCTCGAGTCCTCGCCACCATAATTTATATTAATCTGGTCAATAAAGTAGGGTGATAAGTATACGACTTATCAACCTGTCCTCTGATTTCAGGGGATTTTTACTCTAAGCATCTACACACATTTTCCACTGACTCACTCATCAGCGGTTCTAACGGAAATTGGGTAGCCAATGAACCTTCTAGGATGGTATGGCTGGTAAGTTGTCATGGGTATCAGTCCATTGAACGATCGTTTAGAGCCCAGTCATAAGACCATTCTCTTTTACTACTACCTTTAGGTAAATCTTAGATCAGGAAAGCCACCTACTTAAAGAAAAAAAAAGAAAGAAATAGAAAAATAGAAAAAGGAGAAAAGAAGAAAAGAAATAAGCCACACTTCACCATACGAGTATGGCTGGCAAGTTGTTGTTGGCAATAGCTCATTGGCCAGTTGTCCAGATCCCAGCACATAAAATGCACAAGAATTCCAAAACACTCAAGTAAGAAGTGGGGAAGTAGCAAAATCCAGGGAGATATACATTGGGTTCGTGCTTTTGTTGACCTGATGTAAACATGTTTACACTACTTAAGATGTCTATTTATGCATGTTCTTAAGCATAGGATTGCATTGCATACTATAAATATTGCATAACATGCATCATCATGCATTTAGATTAGTTTGAATAAAATGGAGGTTAATTGTCTCCTTTTATGTTCAGGGACAGGGAAAAATTTTTATCGGGGCCTCGGATCGAAGATCCAACCGTACAGATCTGATCAGGGTGACGATTGGAGTTCAACGACTCCAAGATCGCCCTAATCAGACATTTGTAGCATCAAATAGAGATCGGGGAATCCTAGAAGATCAAGGGCCAAGATGATGTGAATCCACACTTCAAATGATAAATCCAACCGCACGGATGGATTCGTATCGATGATCATAGCCTAACGGGGCAAAAATCAACTCAATCTAACAACCGTGGCACCATCTACGTCATCCAAAAGATGGACGGCTTAGATGGCGCCACATGGTGCCATCTCAGCCACCCAATCGGTCGAAGCACCCGCCGCACCTTCTCTTCTTCAATCATAGCTCCACTTCTCCACCGTTGGATGTGCATCCAACAACTGTGGATGCGCGTGCGCAAATCCTTAGAGTAGCACAAATGCACTGGTGGCGCGTTGGTTGAAGGCACTTTCACGAAGCGCGAAGTGCGCGATCGAGTCGCGAGAAGTAGGCAAGCGGGTGCGGCCGTGCGGGCGCGATCGACCACATGATGGAGATCGAGCAGCTATGCGCACCCAATCAGCTGAACGTGCCATCTGATGCAGCGAGGTGACGCAAGATCAGATGCGGTGAGGCGTGTAGAGGTGCGGCGACGAGCGACTTAAGCCGTTTGATCTCGCGATCGGACGGCTGATGATTAAACAACATGAACGCATGTTACGCACAAGGAGGTGAGCGGGAGCGCACGCGCCGCCCACTACGCCCACGTTAGGACCTTTACCGACAGATTTATCCGTCACTAAAGGTCCTGAATTAATGTTTTTCAAATTGGAATGACCAAATGCCCCCACTCCTTGCAACTGCAAAAGGAGGCCCCCTCCATACGAAATTCTCATCCCTTCCTTCTCTTCTCTCCCTCTCCAAAGCTCAAGAGAAGCTTGTCCCACACCTGGGATGCTTCTCGTGAGATAAAGTCAATTTTTCATCCCCCTTTCGGAAGCGGATCCTGCGACGACGACGATGTGCTGCCTCGCTCCCATTCTTCTGCTTCATCCTCCTTCGTCCTGCCAGTCCTGCTTTTTCCAGGCGTCGTCTCGTCCAGCTCGTCCTCCAAGAGACCGTCAAGGAGGATATCTCTCTCCCCATTCCTTTTTACTGCTTTCTAGAATAGAGTTACTGCTTTCTAGAGTAATCATTTTCCCACTTTCTAGTGTAATGAACAATCTTTCTAATGATGAAATTCCATGTTCATTCTACATCTCTTTTTGGTTTTTGTTTGTTATATTCTCTCTCTCTTATTCTCTCTCTCTCTTCTATTTATTATAAATAGTTAGATAGGTCGAATCAATTAATTTACTTCGTGACAAATAAACAAACACGTGTTTTTAAATCAAACGTCTGCCTCCCTGTGTTCGACCTGGGATTTCCATTCTGGTATAAATTTTATTTGTTGAACACGAGTTCTTCGCTTTCAAACTACAACGACAGGTTTTCAAAACCAAACATGTTAGCATAGCAGCCCGTGCGTTCAACATGACCCCACAAAAATAAAAAGTAGGGAGAAAGTTATCGGTCAGATAGATACATCTTTAGACAACATTCTCTTTTTTGGGTTACCTAGGGGCATAGAAAACCAAAGTCCGTATTAATTACCATTGATTGAGTCTATCACTTTCACAATAAGATGCTTAGTACTTAGAGCCCTTTTTGAGTCCTAGGTGGGTTGGGTAGCCGTAAAAAATTACCCCGGAATCCTCAACTACGAAAAAAAAATAGAAAAGATGAAAAAGAAAAAAAATATTTTCTTCTATATAAAATAAAGCAAGGACTCGAGCGGTCAGTATTTTGGTCAGGAACCCGAGCAATGTTGAGTCTATGCAAGTTAGATAGCTAGTAGAAATTTCCTCTTGTTGACAAGTAACTTCTGCCGGAGTTATCAATTCTTAGATCTAGTTGTAAATAACATTTAGGTCAACCTTGCTATCGACTAGCAAGGGGTGGGTATGGAGGTACAATGACTCTACAATTATTAGTGTTTGTATTATCAATTAGAGTCAATTTCGAGGGCACATGTGCATTAATGTCATATTATAGTGGGTTTGGGAGCATTGCATGCATTCTGCATTAGTTTATGTTAAGATTTCTTAGAATCAATGTTTAATGACCATGTGTACAAGTTCATATTGAAACAGGTCTTAGATGAGCAATTAGACCATACGAATGGATCCAAATCAATGAACGGAGTCCAACAGACTCAAAATCATCTCAATCTGACCTCCATAGCTCCCACAACAAGCCCGAAATGGAACATGTGGCACCCACTCAATCATCATTCGCATCCTTGTCCTTCTCTTCATCGTGCATAGGGGCAATCTCGGCCATCCATTTTTCATTCGACGCACACCGCCGCTTGAGCATTGCATCATCATTGTGAGGCGCTCACATGTACACAGCGAGCGTTCAAGTCACAGCCCCGCTCCACATCGTGCCCAGTCAAAATTGTTCCATTTGATTAGATATGGCAATTGAGGAGTGGACACATGCAGCCGTTCGTGTAGCACGTGTGTGATCACACCCTCGAGCATGCGCCATCATACACACACAAGGCGCGATTGGAAGAACACTCGAGGTGAGATCTGGAACGTCGATTCGCGATTGAGCGACTACGAGCATGCGCACATAGATTGTGTGCGATGGTAGCTATGCGCACAAAGGATAGCGTGCGTGAGTTGGGGGCTTTAGTAATGCCTACGGCGGTGCTTTAGCGATGAATTGAATGTCGCTATTGACCTGAAGGTGATTTTGGGCCCTTTTCCTCCAATATAAAAGGACTCATCATCCTCCACTTTTGGGCATCTTCTATCAAGCAACTCCACTACTCCATAGAGCATCCAGGCAAGGTCCTAAAGACGCCGAGCCATAGACGGAAGCCCCTTCAGTGCCGTGGCTTCTTCACCTCTCCATTTAGCTAGTTTCTTTAGTTTAATACTTGTTATTTTTAAGCTTTCCTTTAGTGTTATAATTGTAAAATGATTCTATCTTTTATAATGGATTATTTTGATGGGTTTCATTACTAGCCGTAATCACTTTGTCATCATAAATCTCTAACCCTATCTCTCTCTTTCTCCCTTTCTCTCTCTTCGTAAGTGAATCAAATGACGTACTTTTGTGACACATTAAAGCGATAAAACGATCCGATTTCACGCCTCCCTGAGATCAACACTTGGACTCATTTTGATTATCTTCATTTAAAATTGATGTCATAAATGCACGCTACAACGAACGAATTAACCTAACACATTTTTCGATGTCAGGAGGTGAGAGAGAGAATCAATTCCTTTGATTAACAAATTGCCCTCCTTGGACGATCCTAAATATTCACCCTATCTAGGAATATCAATTTAAAAGTTGATTGTGGATTTATGCATACGAAACTATTTCGTATAAATTACAAATCGCGTAAAATTCGTGTCACTTTTTGATGCTTTACCGAGTTGGCACAGCTTAATCACATCATTTATCTCTCTCTTGCTTGCTTGATCTTCATGAAATTTTGTTTGTTTTGATTCAGGGTGCGAATCAGGAGTGGGAGTGGGATTTGGAGCACTTAGAGTGCAAGCTTCAAGTTTCTTTTCTTCCCACGTACTTCAAGTTAATACCCTCGGCCATCTCTTTCATCACCAAAATCTCTAAAATATCTTTCAAATTTTCAAAAAAATCAAAAACAAGAAAAATTAAGGGTGGAGGAACCCTAAAAGTCATTTTGTTGTTTGTTTGCTTCACTTTCCCACCACCATTGCCTTATTGGTGTCAGATTTTGAAAATCCAGACTTCTGTTGTGAATTTCAAAATCAGGTTCGAGCACTTAGGAGCTTCCTAAAATCACCAAATTTCATCCAGGGAAGCCCCTTTGAGTTTTGAACCTTGAGTCCAATTTCAAACAATTTTCTTGAATATAAAAAACTAAAAAATTCATGGACTGAATAGGAGTTAGACCTTGTTTCCTTACTATTTTCTTATTGTCCGTGAATTTTATTAATTTTTCTACACATCAAATTTCAACAAAATTTCATATTTCTAGAAACCTTCAGAAGTTGTATACATCATATAAAATTTTCAAAAAATTTTAAGGCCATTTGAGGTTTCTACAGAATCAATTCCCCGAATCTATCATTTCTGACTCTTGACACTAGTAAAAAAATATTCCAAAAAATATCAAATAATTTTCTAAAGTCTTTAAAAAATTATTTTTGGATTCCTTGTTTGATTTTCTATTAGGTGGTGATGTTTTTTTGTCTTGTTTAGACCACTATCTAAAAAGATTTCAAAAAAAAGATTCATTTTTAGGAGTTGCATAACTAGGAATTCCAACTTTAGGATTTCTGATTTTCTCTCTTAGTTACATCAATTTTCAAGGAACTAATTTCCACCAATAGCTTGTTTGCTATTATTTTGTGAAACATCAAAACCTTGTTTGAATCATTAATAAGAGAGAACCTTAAAAGACGTTAAATCTTAGTCATAACCCTAAAACACTTCTACCAAAAAAATCCTTATTTGTGAATCCTATTGATTTGGCTTGGGCACCAATTCCCACCCAATTTGCACACAAAAAGAAAGAAATAATCGGGCATTTCTGCAACCAACGTCCATCACATTCCTTGTGCACTTTAAGCTCCTAGACCTAATTAAAATTTTACAGCAATTTGACCCTTAAGGTTCATCAAACTTAGGCTTGCCACTTAGGTTTTAAGTTTTCTTTAGTTGGTATCAATTCCTTCATCTATATCTAGTGCCAGGTCGAGGTACCGTGTCAAACGACCAAGCGTGGGTTTATACATGCCCCTAGTGATTTTCTTGGGACATGCTTAGGCCCAACCCTCCCCTTATTCAGCCTAACCAGATTTGTTGAGGGAACAGATGTCCACTATTGATTTCTTATTTCCTAAATAGACCAAGTCTTAGGTTAATTTTTAGGGAGCCACATTTAAGTTAGGTCTAGAATTTTGTTGCTTGATTGCACACTTCTCTCATCTCTCCCTCCTCTCCTCCCCGTTTCTTCCATTTTTGCACAGGAGGCAATCCCAAACTCCTAACTTGGAGGGGCCACTTGATTTTGCCTCCACACAAAAAGTCTTTTCCCGCATGCTTCCTCTTCTTTGCATTTTAAAAAATGGAAAAGTGAAATAGGTCCTCTAACCCAAAATCTAACTAGCATCCTGATTTCTCCATCCCCTATCTACTCACCCTAGAGCTACATAATCTATCCCTCCCACCTAATCTCTACTCCATGATAGCTGAGCAGATGGCTCAGTTGTAAGCTAATCAGCAATAGTTGACTAGGACTATAACAAGCCTAGACAACCAAGGGAGACTTGCCACTCCTACCAAAGCTCCACAAGCTCCACATTTAATCCCGTCTAACATCCCAAAGAGAGAAAATTTACATAATCTAAATACTGCCCTTGCTGAGTATAATCAATATTTTGAGGCTTTTTATGGTTCACCGGGAAGCTACACATATCCAAATCATAGCCCCACTAAAAATATTTCCACCCTCTAGGAGAAATTTAAAAATTCCTCTAATTGGAGGAATTACTCGACTCACTCCTAGACCAATCCAGTTCCTCATCAACAACAAAACATGTTTGGAGGGTATGGTTAAAATTAGATTTTCTATCAACCTGGGCCATCCCAAGAAGACACCAATGCCCAGATGATGAAAACTCTACAGGGAATGCAAAGCAAGATGTCGGAAGTAACATGTGTTATTAACAATCTCCATAATCAAGTTGTGGTTACTCTGACCTAGAGACTTGTAGGACATTTGCCACCCCAACCTATACCCAATCCTATCAATCAATGGAACCAATATCAAAGCAGAAATTTAAATCCAAACTACCACAACTAGCCTCCTATTAACCTTATACCTCAACAACCATTAGGTTTTCCACAACAACAGGCCCCCCCACCTCCTCCCAAGAATAATCAAACTACACACGTAGTTACATTGATGAGTGGGAAAGCCACCACTGATTCAGGGCCTTCACATCAAACTGATGAAACCCACTCTCAACCTATGCAAATTGACTCTCCTAACCCCAATCAAGAAGAAGAAAAAGACATACCAAAAACACAAGATTCAAATCCTATTCCTTACCCTCAAGCACTGCAATCCAATCCTTCTAAGAGAGAAATCAGAGCCCTCTCACCAAGATCTTTTGGACTTATT
Organism: Thalassia testudinum; assembly: GCA_037157565.1. NCBI lineage: Eukaryota > Viridiplantae > Streptophyta > Magnoliopsida > Alismatales > Hydrocharitaceae > Thalassia > Thalassia testudinum. The sequence continues at coordinate 201,918,034 of JAZHRO010000031.1, forward strand.
TGGGCATGTCGAGACTAACATCCCCCTCCTAGATGGCACCCTTGCCTATGCTAAATCTTTCAAAGGAAGATGTACTCCAAAGAGGCAGACCCAGAATCTAAGACAGGTGGTCCTTTCCGAGATAGTAAGCTTAGTTGTCCAAAGTAAGCTGCCTCTCAAGAAAAATGACTCGGATGCACCACTCATTTCGGTTGTCATAAATGACGCCACCTTTTATCGCATCTCTCTCAACTTAGGTGCCTCTATTAAGCTCATCCCCCTAGTCTTATTCGAGGAATTTCGATTTGGTGAATTAAAACCTATTAAGGTTCAATTTCAATTGACAGACAGATCTACCTTTCAACTGCAGGGAGTTGTCGAGGATATTATTGTCAAGGTCTAGAATTGTCTATTTCCGGTTGATTTTCTGGTCCTTGACATAGAGATACCTGAGGCTCTCACAAATGCCCCTGTCATCCTTGGAAGATCTTTTCTGATTACTGCACAAGTTAATATCAATTGTCATTCAGGAAAAATGGATATAAGTTGCAGCAATCAGACTATCTCATTAGATATTTTCCAAGCTTCCAGGATGTCCATTGATTATGAATTTTTTGACACTAATAATAAAATGGAAGTAGTAATTGAGAAATCTATGTTGATCAATTCCTACTCTACTTTGACAACCATTGATCAAGATTTTATTAATTCATATTCTGAAAATAATTATGTGGACCAAGACATTTCAAATCAGCTAGGGTTTGACCTTCATTCTTCAAATCTTCCTGATTTCCCACCTGACTCGTCCTCACTAACTTCACCCACCTTGCATCACATTGACTTCTCTCCCCATCTCTTTCCATTGGACCTACCACCCGACCCACTCGAGTTTGGCTTTCAACATGAACTCAAACCATGGCCAGACTTGGGTCATTCTTCTATTTTCCTATTTCATTTTGATCCCTATATTTTTACCTATCATCTTTTAGGGGATCTTAAGCAAGACATATTTCTTGAGTGCATTCAAGTGTCCAATTATTTACATGATTGTCCATCTTCCGTGCATCACTTGACGCCCGGTTGAATAGGTGCAAAAGATAGCACTGGATGGGAAGTAACCCACCATTTTTCCTACTTTCCTTTTCTCTTTCTTTTTCCAAGTTTTGACCATCCTGAACCCGACCACTTATCACTAAGGTGATCTCTATTCCCTCCTAATGCATGAGGACATTGCAAATCATAATCATGGAGGGGTGTTTTTAAATTTTGATGATCAATTCAAGATTTTCAAAACCTAAAAGTATGCAATTTTTCTTTCGCATGCATCTCATTATAGAAAAATCATAAAACTCTTTAAGGAAAATTTTGAAAATCAGGACTAAGGTTGAAAGATTCATTTTAAGGTACAATGGGATTTATCTTTAACAAACTAGGGACTAGAATGCAGATTCAATTTTTATAATTTTTGAGTCTATCTTAGACTTGATCAAGTATCTTTCTCTAAATTCCACCTAAACTCATGATGATTCAGGTGACTTGATCTCTTTTTGCAACTTGGAAATTACTTGGCTTAGTTTCTAACCCAAAAAACTTGCGCCTCTTGCAAAATTCTTGTGTCAAATTTCACACAAAGCCAACACATAAAAATAAATTAGAAAAATTAAAAAAGCCCTTTGTTTAGTCTTAGTGAAATTTGAAGCAAATGATTGGTCTGAGTTCCCATCACCGGAAGGAGAAGAATGCCTCCTTTGAGGACGCGATGTCAACATGTTACTACCTCGACGTTGCTCTATATCTATATTTCATATCTTTAGATGGAGCATTAAGATGCAATTTTGCAGCTCAAGTGTCTTAGATGGTGCTCTACCAATACTGTCAAAGCAAGAGATTGAGTTTGCTTGGAGCGCCCCTTTACACCACATTGTGTTTTGGGGTTGTGAGCTCCTGGGTAATGTCTTGGATAATACTATCTCAAAGTGTTGGCATAAAGGGCCCCTCGAGGATTGGTAACAGGAATGATGATCCCGTCACATCTGTTGTAAGATTAATCCTGGAGTAACATGGGGAAGACAAAAAAATAGTTTCAAAAAACACAACCTTATAAACATTGGTATTCACAAAGCCCTGACACAAGGTTTTAAAAGATTATGCAAGTTGTGAGTCGGATTCAAGAACCATGGAAATCCTAACTGCAAAATGATTTTAGGTCATTTGAATTAACAAGGAGTAGACTTGTGAATTTTTCAAAGATACATTGATCCCGATTCTTCTAACTCTTGGATCCAAAGATGAATCTTGATGTTTCATCTCTAACAAATCTCGTACCTTTCATGTTTTCAATCAACCAAGCCCCGTAATAGTTTTCTCCTTGAAAGTAAAATAATTGGTCGTTCCCAAAAATCCATTTTGTGAAGTAGTTTGCTAAGTGACTAGCAAAAGATAAGCATTGGGATGTGATAAACGCCAGTTTATCGTCATTCTTATGCCTTAAAATAGATCTAGCTCTTAGCATTTTAACTTCGGAAATGAGCTTCTAGGCTACATTTAGGCATTTACTTAGGATAGGCATGCATTGCATGTTATTGCTTTTTTAATATGTTTATCTGAGTGTTAGGGATAGGCAGAAGGTCAGATCACGCATATCTTAGCACTTAGGAAGGCAGAAGATGAAGAAGAAGCTCCTACCAACTGGATCCCAGCTAGATCCAGCTCATGCCAGCTAGATCAACTCATCCCTTACTCCATTCAGCCCATCTCAGTAGAATAGTAGCTCAAGCTAGTTCACCTCAGCTGAACGATAGCTCAAACTAGCTCAAGATAGTGATCCCAACTCCATTCTAGATCTTCCAGTTTAGAACAGTTCACCGGAAGCTAAACCTGACTAAGACTAGCTATTGCTATCAACTAGCTAGACCTAGTCTCCTGAAGATGACCTCAACTAGCTCAGGCTAGCTCAAGGCCAGCTCCTGGAGACTCAACTCAACTTAGTTGAACTGAGCTACTTAACCTAAGCTAGCTACTCCAACTAGCTAGGTAATCTTGGGGAAGATCAGACCCAGCTCTCCTCAGCTCATATCAGCAGAAGCCAACTTGTCTTAAAATGGCTTAGCAACTAGCAAAGAACTAGCAAGCTAAGCCAGGTAAGGTAGCTCCTTGCAGTTCTCTTCAACAACCACCAGCTCCAGTGTAGCTCAAGGCAGCTCCTTCCAACTCCTCACATTCAAACCCTAGCTCCCTCTACCTACCTCTCTACCTTGCACCCTATTAGGTAAGATAGCTTAGCTTAGCTAGTCACCTCCTTGTCCACTAAAACCTAACCCGAAAACCCACCTTACTAGCTCCACCAACTAACCTTACCTAAGTCCATCTAAGCTACCCCCACTCCACCTTAATCTTGGCACCAACCCTACACATCCCTTCACCCCTCTCTACCACCAAAAGACACCACCAAATTCCCTCCAAAACCACCTTGCAATGGCACCAACATTTTCCCTCCAAAACACTTGAAATCCAACCCTATACCTAACCCTTCAACCCATCTCCACCATTTTTTCCCTCCAAAATTAACATCTTCTAGAAGGTATTTTTGGAGGGAAAACCAAGGCACCTTTTCATTTCCCTCCCATTTTTCCCTCCAAAAATATCCAAGAACCCCTTCATTTCCCCCCAAAAAAATATAATAACCACCCCCCTTCCCATCCTATAAATACCCTACCCTACCACCACATAATTCCCATCTCTTCCATTAGTTAGGTCCACCATTGCTCCACCATATCCCCCGCCCAGGTAGAAGAAGAAGAGAAGAAGATCAAGTGGGCAACCTACTTGCCCCCTTTGTGCCTTCTTCTTTTCTTTCTTCTCCCTTATGCCACGCCAAGGAGGAGGACATCTACATAGTTGGGATGGCCAGGCAATGAAGGAATCTTAAGGTGGTTGACGCCTACCTTGAGGAGAGAGCTTGGAGGAGGACTACTTCAGGAAGAAAAGGAGGACCCTTTTCAAGTGTGGGGCAACTATACTTGAAGCAAGGTCCAACCAGACATTCAACCGGAGGATTTCCTCTTCTTTATCTTCCACTTTATCTCTTGTATTAGCTAGTAGTTTTATTATTTTTACAAGAAGCCTTCCTCTACATGTACTCTAAATTCTAGCAATATAAAATTTCCATTTACCTTCCAATCTATGTTGTTATCTTAGTGTGTTTTTCATGCTGTAAGTAGTGCAGTGCACACCACACTCTCCTCTTCTAATTACCTTAGGATCACTTGCCTAGGGGGAGCTTAGAAGAGAGGGTTTCATTCTTGTCACCTAGGCTTTGGTTTAGCAGAGTTAATCTTTGCATCAAATACCTGATTGTTTCCAAAACCCTAAAAACAATATAAATCAAAATCACAAAAAGATAAGTGTGGATTTGAGAGCTGAGTGAGAGAATCAATTCCTGTGATTAGCAAATTGGCCTCCTTGGACGACACTAGATATTCACCCTATCTAGGAATATAAATTTTAAAAGTTGATTGCAGATTTATGTGTATAATGACACTATTTCACATAATTTACAAACCACGTAAAATTCGTATCACTTGCTAGTTCTATGCTAGTAGTTAAGCTGAGCTAAATTTAGCTGGCTTCGTCTAGTGTGGAGCTGAGGTGAGCTGAAGCTGGTCTTCCCGAAGACTTCCAAGCTAGTTAAGCTAACTAGCTTACATTTGGTAGCGAAGCTGAACTGAGTTGAGCTAGGTTGAGCCTTTGGAGGCTGGAATTGAGCTAACTTGAGCTGGTTGAGGACTGTTCAGCTGACCAAGCTTAGCTAATTGATGAGTAGTAGCTAAGCTTAATCAAGTAAAGCTGGCATGAGATATGTGGAGCTGAAATGAGCTGGATCCAGCTACATTGAGCTAGGTTGAGTTGGAATCCAGTTGTAGTTAGCTGGATTATGCTGAGATCCAACTGGAATGAGCTCAATCTTCATCTTCTTCCTTTCATATTGCTAGGATTTAAGTAATTTTAACTGTGTTATCATTTCTGATAATGAAAATGTGTAAAACTTCAAAACTAATGCAATGCATGCCTATTCTACAAAATGCCTAAATGTGGTCCCAAACTAGATTGCAATGTGAAAATCCAAAGAGGTAGATGTGTTTTTTAGGGATAAGAGTGATGATAAAGTGGTGTTTATCACAGTCCCATGCTTATCATTTTGCTTGTCTCTTAGCAAAATTGTATTTTGCAAAACTGTTTAGGGGTAAATATTTTTTTTGTTTTTAGGGAAAACACTTTTATGGGACTTTGGTTGATTGAGAAGTAAGGAAGGTATGGGACTTGTTTAAGATAAACATCAGGATTTATCCTTGGATCCAAAAGTTAGCATGAAGCAGGATCTATGTATCTTCCCTAGAATTTGACAAATTTACCCCATCATATTCCAATTATCCCATCAACTATTTACGTAGTAAAAATCTCCTTGACCTAAGAAATCAATCTAGAATTTGTGTGACGATGAAAATTCAAGTGTCAGTACTTTGTGAATGGCCAACTTCTTTTTTTTATTTTGATGTTTTTGTCATTGTCTCCCCCATGCTTATCCTTAGATTATCTTTAACAGGATTGTGTTAGAATCCTTATCCCCGTTACTGATCCTGAAGGAGGCTCTTGCTCCGATGCTATAAAAGCATAGTCCAAGACACCTCCTAGAGCCCTACAACCTGACACCTTGTGGCACCATGAGAGGAACTCCTAACAAATCTAGGCTCTCTCTTCGATACTTTGGGATAGTACTGTCCGAGACACCTGAATCGCAAGATGTGCTTATATGCTCCATATATAGATATGGAATATAAATATGGAGCAAGCATCGAGGGGGTAACATGTTAGCATCACTTCCTCACAAGAGAGTTTTCTCCTTCTCCATGGTAGGTCGAGACTCATCCAATTAAAATTGCTTAAAGTTTCACCTTAAGTTAAACACAAGGAATTATTGATTTATGTATTTTTAGGCTCTTTATTTTTGTTGGCTTGTGTGTGTGGAATTTTTGACACTTGAGTTTTAAAAGAAATTCAAATTTCTAGATCGAAGACTAAGTCAAGTAGTATTTAAACTTCTAGACAAAATCAGGGCCAATTGTTTTCTTCAGGGGTTGAGGAGAAAATGTTTAGGAGAAACATTGATCGAATCTAAGATTTTTAGACCTGAAAGGTCTAACCATAAGATTCTTGGATTCATCTTTAAGTTTTGTTAAAGATTAAATCGCATGTGTACCTTTGAAATAAAGTGACAACCTTAGTCTCATGTTTTGATAAGTTCCTCGAAAAGTGTTTTGTGATTTTTTTTTATTTTTATGAAAAATGCATACAAGAGGAAGAAATTTTTTGTATTTTTGGGTTTTGAAAACCCTGAAAAGATCGATAAAATTTAAAACATTTCCCACATGCTAAAGATATGCAATGTCATCATGCATAAGGAAGGGAAAAGATATCGTTGAGTGAAGATAAGTTGAAATTAGGATAATCAAAGCCTAAGAAAAGAAAGGAAAAGGAAAGGAGGAAGATAATGGGTTACTTCCCACCTAGGGCTTGTAAGTACTTCTATTTTGATAAACCAAAATTAAGTTATTTGTCTACTCTAATCTTTCAAGGCTCTCTTGTTGGCTCATGGAAAGTAGCAAAAAGTTTGCCACAGCCTTCCGTTGAGTCTCTTACATTTATTTGAGTCTAGATTATTTTGTAAGGAACCTCAAATTGATTTTTGTACTAAACATAAATTTCTAAAATCAAGTCTTTAGGTGAATTGATCGACTAAATTATTAATTGATCCACCAAACCTCTTTAATTGACCAAATCCTTAGTTAATCGACCAAATCTATTCAAATTAAGAAATTGATTAAGATACCTTTAATCAACCAATTAGCTTAATTAGTTAACCAATAGGTGATTGATCAAATAACTAGTTTGACCAACCAAATGCCATTTTGATTGACCAAACTACCTTAATTGGTCGAGCAATTGGATTCGAATAGATTCCTCTTGAGGTCGATTTTCTAGTATAAATAGAGGTTCATGGTAGCCCTTTTTCACAACACATTCAAAGATGAAAACTCTCTAGAGAAAGAGCTCCCATGCTTTCTCTCAAGTGCTTCTACACTTTTGCTTCTACACTTTCAAAAAGAACACTGATCAACATACCTCTGCGAAAATATCGATTCGATTTCTTTTGAGGTTCCATAGGACTTTATTGTATTTATGTTTATCTACTACTTTGATTCAGGTCCCAAGTTGTTGGGAAGACCCATTGGTGTTGTGCTTCTCATCAAGTTGATAAGAGAAGGAATTCTTGTAAGAAGTTGTGCCAACCTCGTTGAAGTGGTGAGTTAGTGGATTGAATAGCATTGCCTAGTAGGGAAAATCCTAAGCTGGGAGGCTTAGGTAGTGGTTTTTACCTGGAAATGTTTCCACTATAAATTCAAGTGTCATTTGTGCATGATTTTTCTATGGCTTGAATTTATTTCGTAGTTATTATTTCTAAATTGTCAAGAAATACTATTCACCCCTCCCCTCTAGTATATCGCTTAGATCCACAGGACCTTAAGAGCTGTCATTAATGCCATTCAGCTGGGCATTGATTGTGTAGTAATCATAGGTCTTAATTGACCTAAATTAAGCTAGGAGTTAGCATAAGTTAGGGTAATTCATGCATGCATAAGCATTACTACCATCTTTACTACTTTCTTTTAGCTATGCATAAAATAAATGCTATAATGTACTAATTAGGTGCATTATGTCAATTGCAGGTAATAAGCTGATCAGAAGCTAGATCTGAAGCTGAATCTAAGGCTAGATTGAAGAATAAAGAATAACTGGTATTGCAGAAGAGTTGGAGTGGAAGACATAGATTAGATGTAGTAGATAATAATGTAAGGGAGTTAAGGTATGCTATACTACTAAGTAGGAATAAAGCAATAAATTGTGAAGAACTTAGGTCCATCCTAGCCCTAGGATAGCTTAGAAGCCTCCCCAAGCCTTAGCCACCCTTAGATTAGGTCATCGCACCCTAGGAAACCTTAAAACCCTAATTCGAGCCTCTATCTGGATGTCTAGATGAGTTATAGGACGTCTAGAACCCTTAGCCAACTCCTGCATACCTTAAACCCACTTCTGTAGTGTTATTAGACGTCCAGACACTTGGTCAGACATCAAATTTCTGCAGAATACCCAAGATAGAACCTAGAAACCCCCTGACTCTGATTGGACATCTAGAGAATAAGTTTGGAGTTCTGATTTTTCACTATAAGATGTCTGAAACTATTATTGGACGTCCAGAATTGCCCTCTAGACCCTATTTTGAGATTTAAGCCTTGATCTTGGATCTTTAGGTCCCTAAACCCAATTCCAACCCCATAGGAACCTAAATTAAGGTGCCCTAACCCTGGTACATCACCTCTAGACCACCCTAATGACCTAATTAAGTCCTCCCTAAACCTAATTGACTTGGATCATAGTCAATTTCATCAGCCTATGCAATTGGACTCATTGAGTCCAATTGAGCCCTGATCTTAGCACATATTGTCCAATTGGACTTAGTGAGAGTCATTTGACCTAGCCCTGACTTAATTGAATTATTTTACTCTCAATTAGGTTTCCACACAACCAATTAAACTTGTATTAAGTTTAATAGCACTTTACCATAGTGAATTAGGGTTTACAACCCTAATTCGAGACCTACCTTGACCTAAACCCACTAGAACCTAACCTAATCAACCTAGCCACCTAAGTTTCGACCCACACACACCTACACACACCATCCACATGAGAACACCTAACCTAGAGTTATCTAGAACTCTCTACCATGTGTGGTTGCCTTGGTTGCTAAAATTAGCAACCAAGAGCCATTCAATTTTTAGATCCACATTTGGTGGATCAAAAAACCACCATCCATCCTCTCTCTCTCACTCTCCCACGAGCTCCCACCATAGGCCTTTCTAGAGAATTCCATAATTCTCAAGAGTGCTTCCCTTAGGTCTATAAAAAGACCTAAGGGGTGGCCATTTGCACCCATCCATTTCGTGGCTTCATTCACTTCCATTTAGGTTAGCTACATTCACTTCCACTCAACCTCCACGAGTTGCTCACCATGGCTACGACCATCTCCACGCCAGGATGCTGGATCACATCTCCAACCTCTCTTCAAAGGCCAGCCTAAGCACCATTGGCCGCCCCTCCTCCTCTCAACCTTTCAAAGGCCATCGGAGCCCACCTCCGAATGCCCTTATTTTTGCTAGATTAGTAGCTAGTTCTTCATAGTTTACATGCTTTTATTACTGCTCAGTAGTGTAGCTCATTATTCTCCCCCAATGATGCATACAAAATCCCCCCATAAATTCATCTATGCGATCATTTTCTGTTAGTTAGATTTAGGTTTTCAAGATTTCCTCTACAAGCTTTCCTCTAATTCCGTGTTGCAAACACTCTCCTGAATGAATGAATGAAAGAAATATTATATATATATCTTTATGTTGAGAATCACCATGAGATTATTGATTGTAGTATATTTTATGTAATTCAAGTTGCCTACTCTTCATTATTATCTATTGCAACTAGCATGTCGGTACCAGAAAATATTGAGGATTTAACTATTAATGCATTTTCCATAAACAGGCACCACATAAGTAGAATCGTGCGTACTGAAACTCACACTTTCACTTTTATCATCTATCTTACACATGCGCATGTAATCAAGGATCATAATGAAAGTGGAAAAACATTGATGTGACGATTGGAAATTGACGTGCGATTCTAAACAAGTAGAGCAAAATGATCGATTTCATATTTTCATAAATGCCTCCCAGAGACGAACGACTGGGACTCAAAGTCTAGTTATCTTTAGAAATTATTTTTGACGAGCATTTAGCGCGACTATGCTATGATTTCCGATGATTTCAAAATGCCTGAAAATAGCTTCTATCAGGCATGAAGTCACGCAGGGTAGGGAAAAATCAAGGAGAAAATTTGATACTGGCAAGCCCCAATAAAGTATCCCTTCTTGAGGATCCCCTGAAAGATAAGAATTTAAAGATGATGGATAATTGTTGTGAAAAAAAATGGAATTATTTGGAGGAGAGTCTAGCCAATACAGGCTAGGCTCACTAGGATTGTTAGTTAGGTCTAAATGAGGGATATGGGAAAAATAATCAGTGGTGTCAAGGGAGGGTGAAGGGTGGAAATCAGGGTGGGAGGGAGTAGTGATAACTCAGGAAGGTCAAGACAATCAAAGCCAATCCCTATTTGATCTGAAGTGTCTTCAACCATATCATCAAATTCTGAATTTGAATTAGTAAAATCCTTTTCAATGGTGGCCAAACTAGAGCCGGACTGGATCGACATAAGATTCCTCCACTCGTTCTTCCATTTCATCATCTGAGTCCTCAAAAAATTCATGCTCATAAACCTCCTAGAAGCTTTGAAAATGTCAAGTGTAATAGTTTGGTGATAGCGAAAAAGGATGGTTTGATAAGGTTAGGGTTTTAAGTCCTTGCAATATGCAAGTTTGCAATCTCTTTTGAATTTATAATCCTAGATAGCGGTGGTATCCAGGGTCGTCCAATGAGGCAAATATGCACTTTTAAAAGCTCTCGCCTGAAAATGCGAAATCAACTTTCCTTTTGTGATTTTTGAATATAGTATTTTTTTGGAATTTGGAATAATGGGCAATTGAATGGTGAATTACAAAAGAGGACTACACCAAAAATGCTAAAGCTAAAACCTAAGCGACAAGAAGATCCTCTCCTTAAGCTCACCCTAGGTGCATGAAGACCTAGGGTAATTAGAGAGAGGGTGTGAGTGTACTATGGTAAAAAGCAATAACATGCATCAAGAGATATGGAAAGGCAACTTTAATTGATGAAGCAAATTGTTTTACAAAATCAAAGGCCATGGGAGCCCACCTTCGAATGCACTTATTTCTGATAGATTAATAGCTAATTCTTCATAGTTTACATGCTTTTATTACTACTTAGTAGAGTAGCTCTTATTCTCCCCCAATGAGGCATGCAAAATCCCCTCATAGATTCTTGTATGTGATCATTTTCTATTAGTTAGATTTAGGTTTCCAAGCTTTCCTCTACAAGCTTTCCTCTAATTCCATGTTGCAAACACTCACCTGAGTGAATGAATGAAAGAAATATTTTATATATATATATATATATATATCTGTGTTGAGAATCACAATGACCTTATTGATTGCAATATATTTTGTGTAATTCAAGTCTCCTGCTCTTAATTATTATCTATTGCAACCAGCATGTCGGTACCAGAAAATATTGAGGATTTAACTATTAATGCGTTTTCCGTACACAGGCACCACATAACTAGAATGTGCGCACTGAAACTCACACTTTCACTTTTGTCATCTATCTAACACATGCGCAAGTAATCAAGGTTCATAATGAAAGTGGCAAAACATTGATCCGACGATTAGAAATCGGCATGCGATTCTAAACAAGTAGAGCGAAACAATCAATTTCAGATTTGCATAAAGGCCTCCCAGAGACGAACGACCAGGACTCAAAGTCTCATTATCTTTAGAAATTATTTTTGACGAGTGTATTCGCGCATTATACTACGACGAAATCTCTATTTTCAAAATAAGCACGAGAAACGCCCACTGTCAAATGGCGCTGTTGCCGGGGAGGCAATATCATTTTTCTGATTTAGATCTTTTGAGCTATCACTGACAAATCTTCCTTTGCTTGTCTTTGGATGTGCAGGAAAAATAGGAAAAAAATGGGATCTGCTTACACAACGAGCACGGAAAAAAAATTTTAGGTGCAATCATATCTGCCTTAGTCTAGGTTATTATTTTCTTTGAACCCTAGGTTAGATTTACTTCTAGCAAGTTCATAAGAAAAAAAGCATATTCATTTCCGTGAAAAAGAAAAAGAATCAAAGAAAAAAATCTAGGTAGTTTCATTAGGTTTCTTTTTGAATTCTAGCTTAGTTTTGAAAAAGCAAAAAAAAATATTTTTGAAAATCCTTTGGAAAAAAAAATCCTTTTCGAAAAAAAATTTTGAAATTTTTTTGAAATAGAAAATTTTTTTTCGTGGAAAGTTTGAATTTTAAACTGAAACACCTTTTAAAAGCTTTTTCACCATCCTCTAATTTTCGATAAGAGTTAAAAGTTCATTTTAAAAATTAAGTTACTAAAAAATTCATGAGCGAAAAATTCTAAAATTTGGATTAGATCTTCATTTTCAAACCATCGTTCAAACGGCACCATTCTTTTGAAAAAATTATAAGTACAAAATTTTTAAAAATTCACAAAGTGCATGGGGGTCAGACTAACTCAGATTTGAGATTTTTCAAAATTCCAAAAGAAATTTGGAGAAATCTGTGAATCTATTTTGACTAAAAATGGAGAGTTTTGAAAGCTGATCTCATTGGCTTTAATTTCCATATTTTTCCCAAATTTTTGAAAGTCATTTGGCATTGTTTTAATTTGAAAATCGATCAGGGGTCAAAATTCCAGATCTGACCCCTTGACATCTAAAAATCTCTATAAATTCGGTTGAAATAGTAAAAATTACAAAAAAATATTCTCTGAAAGATAATTGAAAAAGGAATCTACTCGCCAACTTTCAATTTAATTGGACTCAAATTTTGTTTAGAGAACTAGTTTTATTCTTGTGGTTTGCTGAAGAAGAACAAAACAAAAGAACAAAAAAAACCCTAGAATTTCATGAACCCTAGGTTGCATCTTTAGGGTTACAATATAGAGATCACATTTTGGCTAGACTAGACTTAATCAAGTCTAGTGCTTAGTCGGTCAGCTTGGTCACCTTGTGAGCCACTCACCAGAAACCCCAACTGAAGAAAAACAGGCTAAAAATCAATTCCAAGAAACAAAATCAACATGAATTTGTTGTCGTACTACTAGGTGCTTTCAACCTCTTGGCTAGGTTAGCTTGAGAGGTAGGATCTCTTTCAATCGATTGTGCAACGAATTTTTCTTCAGGAACTCGAACTCAGAATGAAAAATAAGGACCATCTGATTGACAGGGCCTTAGCCTTGTCTGGGTTGGTTACACCAACCTAGGGGTTGGGTGGTGTATGCAAGGAAGGAGGTCGCTTAGACCTCAACTATTTGGACCTTGAGAGCCACTCCCAAGGAAGCGAGTCACCTCGCCAGGACCATCTCCTCTCCTTACTTCTTCTACTCCCTTTGTCACAATGGCTAATCCTGGACCCGGACCTAGATTGGGTCAGGATGCTGGTAATCTGGACCCGATGGCTCATCTGGAGGCTTGGGTTATGGAATCTGAGGAGCGGCATCAGTAGAGCTTGAACCGTATTTTGACGATGCTTGATAGAGTGCAGCATCCACCACAAGGAGAACAACTTTAGGATTTCTATGATCCAGTCACACCGATTGTCGCACCTTTAGTCAGGATTCCTGTAGGCAGAGATGCATTTGAGCTCAAGCCCAATCTGATCAGTTTGATCAGCACTCACTTTTATGGAAACTCAAGCGAAGATCCATTCTAGCACTTAGAGGACCTGAGTCAACTCACAGAAATGATTCGACCTAGGAATATTAATCTTGGGATTGTTCTGAGGAAGCTTTTCCCATTTTCTCTGAGGGACAAAACTTCATACTGGTTCAAGACCATTGGGAAGCCAATTGGAACCTAGCTGGAATTACCAGGTGAATTCCTGTAAAAGTTCTTCACGATCGGTCGAACGAATGTAATGAGGCATGCGATCATGACTTTCTCCCGAGGAGCTGGGGAGAAGTTGCATGAAGCCTGGGATCGATTTCACGCCCTTCTCCGGAAATTCCCACACCATGGTATACCTAGATGGCACCTAGCTCAGATCTTTTTCAATGGGCTAGATGACACACATCGGTATCTGGCTAATGCATCTAGTGGCAGGAATTTCCTCGCGAAAGATGAGAATAGTGCATTTGAGTTGTTCGAATCTTTGGTGTAGAATTCGATGAATGCCGCATCCATGAACCAGTTCCAGTGGCCTGGTCAGCAGTGGGTTGGTGTCCATGAGGCTCACACTGAGTCTATTCAAGCTGATATGGATATCATCGTCAAGCAACTGGATAAAACAAACCTGAACAAGAAAAGGATTGACCAAATTAGTCAGGGTCAATCTCACCTGAACTCTGCTGCTCCAAGACCCTCCTATGCACCTTGAGCCCCTCCTGCTCGAGTTAATCTACTCACTCAGGATGCATCCTCTCCTTATTTATGAGATCCTGCATATCAAGATCCCGTAAACAATCCCAATATGGCACCATATGACCATGGTTATGCACCACCTACAGACTATAATAAGTAACCCCTTGATGGATATACGTCTCAGATGTCTTCGACCTATGAGGACGTCAGTGCTATTCTGGGATACAGGCGTAATAACCCATATTTAGAGACGTATAACCCTAGTTGGTGCCAACATCTGAACTTCTCCTAGTCTGGTAACTCACAAAGACCACATCAAGATCCATGCTACCAGACCAGGCAATACTGGAATGTGCAAAACACTTACCCTAGGTAGCAGCCATTCCCGTCTCAGCAGCAGCAACCCCGTTCTTTATACCAGCTGCTGCACCAAGCTGTTAGTCACCCCCCAAAGCGGGCTGACCCTCTGGAGGCACTGAAAGAGTATGATGAGACACTCATCATGATCTCTAATTACCCCTAATTAAATAGTCTTCCTAGTTAATTAGCTAAGGTTATGAATATATAAAGGTTAATTATATAATAAGGGATATTTAGTTAAGGACCTTAAAATAAGTTAAAAATGACATTTTATCATTCAATTAATATTATTAATAATTTAGATAATAAGTGGACTCAAAATCCTATTAATCATTTCCTTAATTAATAAGATAAGTAACTTAAATATAATGTATACCCAAGTATATAATAACTTAAGTGATTTTACTTAATCTAATAAATTAACCTAAAAAGGTCAAAAATGTAAACCGAGGTTTTGAACGATTACCTGCTCGAGCTCCTTCTTCGGCCAGACCCCGCCACTCTCTTCGCCACAATCCGCTATAAATACTCCCTCACACCTTTGATTTTATTCAAGTTGTCTCCCTTCCCTCTTCTAACACTGCAGTCGACCCAATAGGCTATTCGTCCAAAACTCCGGTGACTTCCCATTCCATCTTTCGACTTCCTCCGTCCATCTTAAGCAACCGAGGAGATCCGCCGTGGTCTTCCGCACCTCTGACACAAGCGCCGATCCTAGGATTCCTCCGCTTCACCTCAAATC
The DNA here is from genome assembly GCA_037157565.1 of Thalassia testudinum. Classification (NCBI taxonomy): domain Eukaryota; kingdom Viridiplantae; phylum Streptophyta; class Magnoliopsida; order Alismatales; family Hydrocharitaceae; genus Thalassia; species Thalassia testudinum. The sequence goes on from JAZHRO010000031.1 coordinate 201,933,292, forward strand.
CACCCGCCAGAGATCTTTCTTCCACCCTCTGATTTCGTGGTCCGCCATGAGACTTCGGCAGAACCCTATTGACCCCTTCGTCCAGGTAACAGTAGACTAGGAGTAGGAGTAGGAGTAGGCTAGCTTAGTTAGTTAGTTTAGTTAGCTAGGTTAGAGAATGTTAGAATTTAGTTTCATCTCCTCCGACTCCGGCGAGTTCCTTGAGCTCACTAGAGCTTTAATTTTGTCCTTTAATTCACTATACACCTTCCTGTATCTTCCATGACCACTTCTAAATCACTTAATCATTTAATTAAATCACCTAAATGCCTAATTCAAATCTCACCTTCACCGACTACTAACACTATCCATGGTGACAGTAGTCAATTTAATTTCACCTTCATTGGGTTCTTTCATCACCTATCACCACTATGAACCCTAATCGACATTATAATACCTACTATTATCATCTATAATTAAACGCCTAAATCTTAATTAAGCTCCTGAGCACACTGTCCATAGCGGCTCAGGAATAGTTCAAACTATAAATTAAATATATATTTATGAATATTAACATTTGTTGACTTGATTTAACCTCTCAATTGAGTGGTTAAATCAAGTCCTGAGCTTTAACCACTCAAATCTTTTAAGAAAATAAACTTACTGTCAAATCTTAAAATTAGTGAACAAATGAGGAATTAAATGTGATACTAAGGTTCCTTGTAACCTTAGGATCCTTTTTGAATAAAAAATGTTTAGTTTTGTCAATCTGTATATATAATTCTACATTTTCTGGACTCACTGGAGCTCTGGCGAGCCATTTTTGTGTTACAACCTCTAAAAATTGCTAAGTGGCTCCAGAATAGTAAAATAAGAATTACTGAATATTTTGAAGAAATTTGTTTGAGGATTTAACCACTGGAGCAATAGATTTGAACTTCATCTTCCCCAACTCTGGCGGAGTTGGAGAAGTCTGTTAGGAAAGATTTGAGAAGCATTTAATGAGCTCAGAAGCTTCAGTGCGATGCACTGAAGCTATTTAAACCCTCAAAACACAGTAGCAATCTTCCCATGACTCTGTCGAACAAACACCTATTTCAGTTCAGGTGACGAGCCTGAAACCCTAGGAATTAAGGTTAAAACAACTTTTTGAAGATCTGAATAAGTTCTAGATGATGAGAAGACTCTATTTTAGGCATTAATTTATTGGAAGGAAGCTTAGAACAGAAAGTCAATTTTTGAGCTTCCATAGTCAAACCTGAGTCTGATAATGGAGTTCTGAGCTTGAATTGAGATTTTGAGGAGTGAAAATTGTTTTTGGGATCTTATTTGATGATATGAAAGTGACTAAAGTAAGCTCAGATGAATGAATTAGTGAAGATTTAGTTTTTGCCAATTTGGGTTACTTTCGAACCCAAACCAACAAGAGTACTGTTCTGATGAAATTTAAACTTAAAACCTGCCCAGATTGATCTGCTATAACCCTTAGAATTAATCTAAATAGATTAGGAACACTTTAAAGTGTCTGTTGCACTTATTGATGTCTGAAAAATCAAACTCTGAAGCTTTCAGAGAAGAGAAAAGCTTCTCTGCAAGTTCTGAAGGTCTTAAGAGTTTAAAACCTACTCTAACAGAAGCGGAATTACTTATATCACTTATACAGACCTTTAAATAAAAGAGAGAAGTTCATTTGAGGACTCTCCTGATTTAATTCCACTTTCCAAGCTTAAAAACCCCGTAGGAACCCCTAATTTCATCTTTTAAATTGAAGAGCAAAACATCATTAAAACATTAAATTGACCCTGAAATTGTGTAGATTACCCTTAGAGCTTTCCAACAAACTTGAAATCACTGAATTTGGAGCTCTGGGTAGAAAGTTATGAACATTTGAGTTCGGGTCTGAAAGGGGTAGGATAGTCCCACCTCAGTTGTTCACGAGCGCACGCCTGGGGATAAAACCAATTTGTTTCTCTGGCTATGCAGTCGTCAGCACTCGGCACACCGGTTCCAATTCCATCTGTTCTGATTTGAGCATTACATGTCTGAGTGTGCAGGCTTATTCCTGCGGGTGTGCGCCCTTGGGGGCGTGCAAATAAGGTTGTGCCCTAGGAGGGCGAGAGTGGCCTGGGAGGCTAGGTTGAGCCGATGTGGCTCGAGACTGTGAACCGATAAACAAATGAATCGAAAATGAACCTAACTGAGATTAGGCGAGGATCGAGTAGGGTCTGATCCCACCCTGGTCTCAAGGTGCTATGTATCCTCGAAAGGACCTCGCCGCAAATAAAAAAACTTTTGGTTAAAAAAATTAAAAAAACCTGATTCAGCTGAAAGCTTATGGAAAAGAGAAGCTGCTGAAGGATGCTAAGGGTTGAAGTTGAAAGCTAAAGAAGAAGGCATAGGTGCTAAGGAGTGTTAAGGAAAAAAAGACTAAGGAACAAAGGAGAAAAACTAAGGGAAGAAGAGAAGGCAGGAGACTAAGGAAAAAAAGAATAAAAGATAGAAAGAAAAGAAGGCAGGAACAACACAAGAAAGGTAAGAAGAAAGAGAGCTCGAGAAACGGAAATAAAAGAAAGGAAAAAGAAGATGAGAGGATGAAGAAAATAAAAAGGCATCAATACTTTGTTGAAGAAATAAATGAATTTTTCGTGCATCAGTATCTTTTTATTCTTAATTGTAAAAGGCATGTTTTAATAGAATAACTTTTTAATTGCCTTAATTTCTTGGAATGAAATACAATTGAAAAATTAGCATGATTACTTGTTAATAAAGTACAACATTTTAAGCAAATATGTTTTGCATATGGAATTTTGTATATTCTTTATAGTTTAAATATTTTGACAAAATTCATGTTTTGAAAATCAAATTAGTTATACCTCCTAAACTTAAAGAGATAAAAGAAAATTGGTGAATTTGGAGAAAATTATTATGCCTCCCAATGAATGACCTGGACTCAACCACTAAAAATTTCTAAAATGTTAGGTTAATTTGACCCTATACTACACAATCGACACAACTTCGAGTTAACCTAAGTGATTTCTTCTACTCTTAATTAAGTGAAATTAACTTAATTACTGAGTTGAGTGGAACCCACGCATCAGGAGCTGCAAGAATTGATGAGGAAATCTACATAGGATAGCTTGAAGATAATGAAGGCTATGGCTGACCAGATACAGACTATACAGAACACGCAAAACTAGCTGTTGCAAGAGCATAGGACTTAGGGAGCCTTGCCCTCCCAACCTGTCCCAAACCCTCGGTATGTGCAAAACCAAGGCACCCCACCTAGGTTTCAGGCACCATAGGGACAGGCACACACCATATTACAGGCGCCTCCTGCACCACCTGGTTATGCTTAAGGCCGACCGCCTTTGATGTAGAACTCTGCATACTCTGCCCCTTCTGCTCCCCAACCACCTCATGGACAACAAGCCGATGCAAATGCTGTTTCATTGAGTAGTGGAAGGAAGACATTTGACCCACCACTAGGCAGGCGAGTCCTGATTTTTCTCACCCTTCGCCGTAGGCGAGTTTGACTCCATTTTCATCTCAGGAGCCACCTACGGTAGATAAGGGTAAGAGGCCACTTGACCCTGAGATTCTCATCCCTTTTCCTGAGGCTCTGATGTGAAATGTAGTGCGGAAGGACACGCGGAATTTTGAGGACTTGAAGTCAATGTTTAAGGAAGTGCATATTCAGGTCCCCCTCGAGGCAACTGATCACATACCCACTGTCGCTAGGTTCTTCAAGGACTATTGTATCCCGAAGCGACAACCTAGAATTGGATGACAGGCGATATTGTCAAAAGAAGCTAGCACTGTGATTCTAGCTGACTTGCTACCAAAAAAGGAAGTCCTTGGTACCCCACTCATATCCTACTTCTTGCAGGATTCTCCATTTGATCAGGCCCTTCTAGATCTGGGTTCGTCGATCAACCTAACTCCCACTACCATATTTGATCGATTTCGATTTGGGGAGTTAAAGCCTACCTCAGTCACAATTCAGCTGGCTGATAGATTAGTAAAAACATCGAGGGGGGTGCTTGAGAACGTGATCGTATAAGTCCACGGATTCTGCTTTCCTGCAGACTTTTTCGTTCTCGATATGGAAGTTCCTCCTAATCTACAAGATGCACTAATCATTTTGGGTCGCCCATTTCTAGCGACAGCCCGAGCAAGCATTTATTATGCATCTGAGTGCATGGAGATAGCCCTAGGTAATGAGCGACTTCGACTTGATATATTCAGGGCATCAAGAAATTTTGACTGTGGTCGCATAGAGGAGGATGGTGAAAATGAAGATTTGGCATACTGTGGTAACCTTGGGCTCCTTTGTGACGATACAATGTCTCATTCGTCTACACTATCAGGGTTCTTGGACCTCGATCCACACGGGACTGAGACCACTGCACTGCACATATCTCCTCGAGGATCCGATTGTTTAGGGTGTGTTTCTGACCACAGCACCCCTGAATCTAGCTATCCTAATCTGTACACTATTGTATCGCCCCTATTGTACCAAGAAGACATGACCACAGCTAACGGGTTTCCCGTTAATGTAGTCACAACCAATTATCTCACAAGTCGCGAATTAGCAGGAATTCACACACATACAGATCAGAAAATTCCCACCTTCAAGTTTGCTCCTCCTATCCCCATTTCTAACTCTGACCCACCCGTCATTGAATTGAAGCCCTTACCTGACTCACTTGAGTATGTGTTCTTGATTGAAAGGGAGACATACCCGGTCATTGTTAGTACCCACTTAACCCAAGAACAGGAGCATCAATTGATTTCTATGCTACAAGACCATAGGGCTGCTTTAGGGTGGAGCATTGCTGATCTCCGCGGTATTCGCCCCTCGTATTGCATTCATCACATTTACAAGGATGAGGGGGTGAAACCTTCGAGACAACCTCAAAGATGGCTAAGCCCAAATATGCTAGAGGTTGTTAAGAAGGAGATCATCAAATGGTTGGATGCAAGTATTGTATACCCAATCTCCGACAGCCAATGGGTGAGTCCGATCCAGATAGTGCCCAAGGAAGCAGGACTCACCATGTGAAAAATGATAAAGGTGAACCCATCCCAACCCGCACTGCAACATCTTGGCGGGTCTGCATTGACTATAGGAAATTGAACATGGCTACCCAGAAGGATCACTTTCCTTTGCCTTTCATTGATCAGATCTTGGAACGGTTAGCCAGACGTAGTTTCATTTGCTTTCTGGATGGATACTCCAGGTATAATCAAGTATCAATTAGCCTGGAAGATCAAGACAAGACCACATTCACATGCTCCTTTGGAACATTCGCTTTCAAGCGGATGCCCTTTGGCCTCTGCAACGCACCAGCAACATTTCAGCATTGTATGATGGCCATCTTCTCTGACATGATTGGGGACTATATGGAGGTGTTCATGGATGACTTCTCCATTTTCGGCGATGATTTTGCCTCTTGTCTTGATAACCTCACCAAAATCCTGAAACGGCATATTGAGGTAAACCTAGTACTATCCTAGGAGAAAATTCATTTCATGGTGAGGGATGGCATAGTACTAGGGCATAGGATCTCTAAAAATGGACTCGAGGTCGATCAAGCTAAATGTAAGATTATTTCCCACTTACTGCCACCTAGCTTGGTTAAGCAGATCAGATCATTCTTGGGTTACGTTGGCTTCTATCATAGATTTATACGTGATTTCCTTAAAATTGCATGACCTTTGATGAATCTCCTTGTTGCCGATGCCCCATTCGAATTCGACACCTCGTGTCTCAGCGCATTGAGACTTAATGAAGCGTTGTCTGCGATTCCCCAATTCTCCAACCACCCGACTGGTCGCTTGATTTCGAGATGATGTGCGACGCTTCTGATTTTGTCGTCGGTGCTATTTTAGGCCAGCGTCAGGAAAAATAACCTTTTGTCATATACTATGCTAGCAAGATGCTGAATGAGGCTCAACGCAATTATACTGTCACCGAAAAAGAACTGCTAGAAATAGTATTCGGGTTGGAGAAATTCAGATCTTATTTATTAGGGTCCAAAATTATCATCTTCACTGACCACTCCACCCTCCGACATTTTTTGGCAAAGAAGGATGCCAAACCCCAGCTCATCAGATGGATCCTTCTGTGGCAAGAATTTGATATTGAAATCCACAACAAAGACGGAAAGTAGAATGTTGTGGTAGATCACCTATCTAGACTGGACCCAAGACTCATTCCTTATTCCCTGCCTATCCACGACCAATTTTCAGATGAATCCCTTTTGGCAGTTCACTCTGTTGAGTTCCCCTGGTACATGGATATTGTGAACTATCTTGCCACAGGCAAGATTCTAGCGAACCTATCCAAGGACCAGAAACTCAAATTTACTGCAGAGGCCAAATTCTACCTCTAGGATGACCCACTTCTCTTCTGCATTGGAGCAGATCAGATTATTTGAAGATGCATCCCAGATTCTGAGATCCCCAATGTGTTATCTTTTTGCCACAATGATGCTTGTGGTGGTCATTTCTCAGGACAGAAAACTGCTGCAAAAATTTTGCAGTCGGGATTTTTCTGGCCAACTATTTTCAGAGAAACACATGAATACCCAACACTGCAAATAATGCCAGTTGGTCGGTTCTATGACCAGGACAGACATGATGCCACTCCCGCCCATCGTGGTTGTAGAAGTGTTCGACATCTGGGGAATCGATTTTATGGGCCTTTTTTCGAACTCGCATGGCTTCTATTATGTATTACTAGTCGTTGACTATGTCTCGAAGTGGATCGAGGCCATCTCGACGAGACGGGCTGATCATAAGACCATCATTTCTTTCGTATGGCAATACATCTTCGCAAGATTCGGAATACCCCGCGCTCTGATTAGCACACAGGAAGCCACTTCATCCACACCCATCTCAGGTCATTATTAAAGAAATATGGGGTACATCACCATATAGCCACCCCATATCACCCACAGACCAATGGGCAGGCGGAAGTGTCTAACCATCAGATCAAGTTGATTCTCTAGAAGACAGTTAGACCAGACAGGAAGGACTGGTCCGATAAATTAGTTGATGCACTCTAGGCATATCGAACCGCGTACAAGGCCACACTCGGAATGTCACCATATCGTATGGTATATGGCAAGGCCTGTCACCTTCATGTAGAGCTGGAACACCGCATCATTTGGGCGGTGCGAAAATGTAACCTTGACCTCGATGCAGGAGGTCAAGAATGGAAACTCCAGCTCAGCAAATTAGAAGAGATCCAACGGGAGGCCTATGAGAACACATTGATATACAAGGACAAGATCAAGGCCTTTCATGACCACCACATCCGGAGGAAAGCATTCACGCCCAACCAGCAAGTCTAGTTATTCAATTCATGATTAAAACTTTTCACAGGGAAGCTCAAGTTCAAGTGGATTGGCCCATATGATGTGATTCACCCATATCCTAATGGGGCGGTCCAAATCAGGGACCCAAAATCTGGGCATATATCTACAGTAAATGGCTAGTGCCTCAAGCCATTTTTGGCCCAGGAACCTCCTACAACTGATGAGATCATTCATCTTATTGAGGACGTGTAATTGACTTTTCGCCCAGCTGGAGGCATTAAACACAACATCTACTCTGCATCCATTACCCTATACATATTAATTTTTATATATAGCATATTTTCCTTTAAGCATATTTTCTTTACACATATTGCATACTGTCAGGTTGGCCGGTGCTGAATGTATAATTTCAGGAGCAATTACAGGTGTTTTCTACCCATCTTCTCCCTGTTGTATTTATTCTCTTTTACATTCATGCATGAGGACATGCAAGAACTTAGGCATGTGGGGGTAGATACAGTAAAATTGAAAAAATTTTTTGCAAACATTTAGGAAAAACCTTGGAACTGCATGTCAAACATACTTTAGAACACTAAATAAAAGAACAACTGACTCCACCTCCAATGCTCACATTGGAGCTAGAAATCGTCTGCAACAGCCATTTCTGACTCACCCACTCACCTTTTGTTCTAAATTTAGGGTCAAGCTGAATGTAACCCGATACGGGAATTTCATGAAGTACAAATATAAGAGGTTACTTGTTTATAGCATATATACATAGTGCATCCACGAACAAGATTATCTTATTAAGAGAATGCATTAGGGATTTCATCCTCTAGTTGATTCCTGTAATCTGGAATCTAGTACAACTTTTCACACACACGTAGAATTTGCAATGGATTCACGGTGAAGGCTAATAAATGTCTTTAGTCTATCGAGAAGCAGTACTTCTTTTCTTGAACCCCTGGACAGTGTTTTGGGAGTCAAGCAGAATTTCTTCCAAAAATCCACCAAATAGTGTGAGATGAGAGTAGAGTGTACTGGTGCTCTAAGATTAGTGCAAGGAATCCAGAATTCTAGATAATTAGGTGATGATACTCTGAGATTAGACATAGTTTTCACTCTCGGTTCCTGCATATACATTTTTTGTGAAATTTTTAGAGCCACCAAATAAGGCAAATACGTGGAGAGTGAGTTTTCATAAAACTAGGGCTATGGTGGATGGTTATGACCATTCTTTATGAAATCCTCGGTTGAAGGAGGGTATTGATGTCAAGGTTAGAAATACACCAACCTATCCGTCTCTCCCAATGCCGTGAATAGGCACTTCTACTAAATAAGCCACCCAATGTCTCTTGAGTACCATCAATCCCTAATAATGCCTCCTCAATAAAGTTCATGGATATGTGCTAGTTGTGTTGTGTTGAAAGAAGAAAAAAAAGAAAAAAACAAAAAAATGATGAAAAGAAAGAAAAATTAAAAAAATTAGAAAAAGAAGAAAAAGCAAAAAAAAGAGTGAATATTTAGTATTTATTTCAATTACATTGAGGCAATACCACCAAATAAATTTGAGATCTACCAAATATGGCCTTAACCTATTTTTCTGTGTTTTTGACCACCCGAATACTTGTTGAGGAATTCTAACTTAGTGTTAGGGTTATGGAAACTCAATTAAAGTGTTAATGTCAAGTGAGACCACCAAATACAGGTCATATATGTGAATCTGGTAAGATTGTGAGCTCTAAGAAGAAGAAAGAAAAGAAAAGGAAAAGAAAAAGAGAAAGAGAGAATGAATACAAAGAACCAGAAGAGAGCATAGTTTTTCTCGTCTTTCTCTGAGTTGAGTTACTTGATAGTTCGAGAATCTAGATTCTGCTGTACTAATCTTTATGTTGCACCAAGTGAGAGTGAGCCACCAAATAAACTCCTGTATCTCTCAGAGATTCTCTACCTAAGCCTAAAGCTGGGGTGGAATTCATAGAATATCTTGAATACCCTGAGGGAAGAAGTCTGCCTATCCCGCTAGAATTTTTACTAGGGGTCAAGTACAGGCTTTAGGGGTGAATTAGTTTTTCACTCGAATCCATTGCAAAAGCTACATAGCTGCACTTTCACATCTGTCTAGATTTCTAGAACATAGGATGAAAACAAAAAGGAGAAAAATCTCTACACTTGATAAAATAATCAATCCCTTAGGGACCATTCCATAAATAATTTAGTCTCGCATTTGATAGGGACTAGCAAGATTTAAGCATGGGGGTATGATTGCGCAGCAATCATAGGTCTTAATTGACCTAAATTAGGCTAGGACATAGCATAAGTTAGGGTAATTCTTGCATGTATAACCATTACTAGCATCTTTAGTGCTTTCTTTTAGCTATGCATAAAATAATGCTATAATGTATTAATTAGGTGCATTATGTCAATTGCAGGTAATAAGATGATCAGAAGCTACATCTGAAGCTGGATCTAAAGCTGGATCTGAAGAATAAAGAATAACTTGTGTTGTAGCAAAGTTGGAGCAGAAGACCTAGGTTAAATGTAGTAGATAATAATGCAAGGGAGTTAAGGTATGCTATTCTACTAAATACGATTAAAGTAATAAATTATGAAGAACTTAGGTCCATCCTAGCCCAAGGACAGCCTAGAAGCCCTCCCAAGCCTTAGCCATCCTTAGATTAGGTCATCCCACCTTATGAAACCTTAAAACCCTAATTCTAGCCTCTATCTAGATGTCCAGATGAGTTATAGGACATCCAAAACCCTTAGCCAACTCCCGCACACCTTAAACCCACTTCTACAGTGTTATTGGATGTCCAGACACTTGGTCAGACGTGCAATTTCTGCAGAATACCCAAGACAGAACCTAGAAACCCTCCTAACACCGATTGGACGTCCAAATAAGAAGTTTGGACTTCTGATTTTTCACTATAAGACGTCTGACACTATTATTGGACGTCCAAAACTACTCTCCAGACCCTGTTTTGAGATTCAAGCCTTGATCTTGGATCTCTAGGTCCCTAAACCCAATTCCAACCCCATAGGAACCTAAATTAAGGTGCCCTAACCCTAGTACATCACCTCTAGACCACCCTAACGACCTAATTAAGTCCTCACTAAACCTAATTGACTTGGATCATAGTCAATTTCATCAGCCTATTCAATTGGACTCATTGAGTCCAATTGAGCCCTGATCTCAGCACATACTGTCCAATTGGACTCAGTGAGAGTCATTTGACCTATCCCTGACTTAATTGAATTATTTTACTCTCAATTAGGTTTCCACACACCCAATTAAACTTGTATTAAGTTTAATAGCACTTTACCATAGTGAATTAGGGTTTACAACCCTAATTCGAGACCTACCTTGACCTAAACCCACTAGAAACTAACCTAATCAACCTAGCCACCTAAGTTTCGACCCACACACACCCACACACACCATCCACACGAAAACACCTAACCTAGAGTTCTCTAGAACTCTCTACCATGTGTGGTTGCCTTGGTTGCTAAAATTAGCAACCAAGAGCCATTCAATTTTCAGATCCACATTTGATGGATCTAAAAACCACCATCCATCCTCTCTCTCTCACTCTCTCACAAACTCCCACCATAGTCCTCTCAAGAGAATTCCATAATTCTCAAGAGTGCTTCCCTTAGGTCTATAAAATGACCTAAGGGGTGGCCATTTGCACCCATCATTTTCTTGGCTTCATCCACTTCCATTTAGGTTAGCTACATTCACTTCCACTCCACCTCCACGGGTTTCTCACCATGGCTACCACCATCTCCATGCCAGGATGCTGGATCGCATCTCCAACCTCTCTCTAGGGGCTGGCCCGAGCACCATTGGCTGCCCCTCCTCCTCTCAACCATTCAAAGGCCATCGGAGCCCATCTCCGAATGCCCTTATTTCTGCTAGATTAGTAGCTAGTTGTTCATAGTTCACAAGCTTTTATTACTGCTTAGTAGTGTAGCTCTTTATTCTCTCCCAATGATGCATGCAAAATCACCCCATAAATTCATGTATGCGATCATTTTCTGTTAGTTAGAATTAGGTTTTCAAGGTTTCCTCTACAAGCTTTCCTCTAATTCCATGTTGCAAACACTCTCCTGAATGAATGAATGAAAGAAATATTTTATATATATATATATATATCTCTATGTTGAGTATCACCATGAGCTTATTAATTGCAATATATTTTATGTAATTCAAGTTGCTTGCTCTTCATTATTATCTATTACAACCAGCATGTCGATACCAGAAAATATTGAGGATTTAACTATTAATGCATTTTCCGTAAATAGGCACCACATAACTAGAATCGTGCATATTGAAACTCACACGTTCACTTTTGTCATCTATCTAACACATGCGCACGTAATCAGGGTTCATAATGAAAGTGGCAAGACATTGATCCGACGATTGGAAATTGATGTGTGATTCTAAAGAAGTAGAGTGAAATGATCGATTTCAGATTTGCATAAACATCTCCTAGAGACGAATGACCGAGACCCAACGTCTCATTATCTTTAGAAATTATTTTTGACGAGCATTTAGTGTGACTATACTATGATTTTCGATGATTTCAAAATGCACGGAAATGACTTCTGTCAGACATGAAGTCACGTAGGGTAGGGAAAAATCATGGAGAAAATTTGATACTGGCAAGCCCTGATAAAGTATCCCTTCTTGAGGATCCCCTGAAAGATAAGAAATTAAAGATGATGGATAATTGTCGTGAGAAAAAATGGAATTATTTGGAGGAGAGTCTGGCCAATGGAGGCTAGGCTCACTAGGATTATTAGTCAGGTCTAGAAGAGGGATAGGGGAAAAATAATCAGTGTTGTCAAGAGAGGGTGAAGGGTGGAAATTAGGGTGGGAGGGAGTAGTGATAACTTAGGAAGGTCAAGAAAATCAATGCCAATCCCTATTTGATCTGAAGTGTCTTCAACCATATCATCAAATTTTGAATTTGAATCAATAAAATCCTTTTCAATGGTGGCCAAACTAGAGCAAGACTGGATCGACATAGATTCCTCCACTCGTGCTTCCATTTCATCATTCGAGTCCTGAAAAAATTCATGATCATAAACCTCCTAGAAGCTTTGAAAATGTCAAGTGTGATAGTTTGTTGATAGCAAAAAAGCATGGTTTGATAAGGTTGGGGTTTTAAGTCCTTGTAATGTGCAAGTTTGCAATCACTTTTGAATTTACAATCCTAGATAGTGATGGTATCTAGGGTCGTCCAATGAGGCAGGTATGCACTTTTAAAAACTCTCACTTGAAAATGGGAAATCAACTTTCTTTTTATGATTTTTGAATATAATATCTTTTTGGAATTTGGAATAACGGGCAACTGAATGGTGAATTACAGAAGAAGACTACACCAAAATTGCTAAAGCTAAAACCTAAGCGACAAGAAGATCCTCTCCTTAAGCTCGCCCTAGGTGCGTGAAGACCGAGGGTAATTAGAGAGAGGGTGTGAGTGTGCTATGGTAAAAAGCAATAACAGGCATCAAGAGATATGGAAAGGCAACTTTAATTAATGAAGGAAATTGTTTTACAAAATCACTAGTAGATGAATGCTTCTACTACTAAAAAAATAGAAAAATGGTGAAACAAAGATCCTCCTAGTAATGGCGGTGAAGAGGAGAGGGTCCTTCAAGCTCAGCTACTCCTGGACTTGAAAAGGATTTCTCCAACTCCTTGAAGTGGTCCTCCAAAGGTGTATCCTCGTTGGCAAGCCCTTGGTGGGCGTGCCCTAGCTCCTCCAAGAGTGGAATGATTCCACTCCAAAATCTCCGCCTAGGGTGGGCATGAACCACCCTCAATAACCTCTTCTAGATGTCCTCCTGCCAGGCTTGACCTTTGGCTAGCATGGGCACAAGAGAGAAGGGAAGAGGGGAAGGCACCAAGCGGACAGAGTGTCCCCTTAATATTCTTCTCCTTCTTCTCTTGGCCGGCTATGGTTGGTGGAGTATGGTGGAAGAGTGGTCTAATTATGAACCCAAAGGTGAGTTCTATGTGGTGGTTATGTGGGTATATATAGAGTGTAAGGTGGGTAGGGTAGGTGTGCATGGCAATGGATGGTCAGGATAGGCTTTTGGTGGTGGTTAGACTATCCTAAGGCCTAGGTTAGTTGGCACCAAAGCAAGGGATATGAAGGGGGTTTGGTGGCCTTTGGTTGGATGGCTAGGATGGCATGATGGAGGTGGTTGAGGGATCCTGAGGGGATAGATTGGCGCCAACCCAATGGGTGTAAGGGGGGTGATCATGGGCCAAAGGGTGCTTGTCCAAGGTGGTTGCCAACAACCAAGTTGGTGCCAATTTGGGAGCATTTTAGAAGGTGGTTAGGTGGACGATTAGGATGTATTGAGAGGATAGATGTAAGGTGGTGATGATGGGGATTTTGGAGAGAAAGAATGGTGCCAAAAGTAGGTGCCTTTTGGAGATGATTGAGGGGTGAAAAGGCATCATTTTTGGCGTCAATGTGAAGGGGTACAAGGAAGGTGATGTTGGTGCCAAAAGTAGGAAGGTTTAGGTGGTTAACTTAGGTGTTATTTAAGGTTAGGTGGGTGGCCATGAGTAGGGATCCAAGGTGGACCTAAACTAAGCTAGCTTAGCTAGCTTACCTAGTAGGATAGTAATGAGGGAGCTAGGGTTTTGATAAGAGAGGAGCTGGAATCGACTATCTGGATCTACACTGGAGCTACACTGGAGTTGGTGGCTGTTGAGGAGAATAGCAAGGAGCTACCTTAGTTGGCTTAGCTTTCTAGTTCTTCGCTAGCTGCTAAGCCAAGCAAAAGTGAGCTGGTTTCGCCTGAATTGAGCTAGGTGAGCTGGGTCTGGTGTTCTTGGAGATTACCTAGCTAGCTGGAGTATTTAGTTTAGGTTAAGTAGCTTAGCTCAATAAAGTTGAGTTGAGTTGAGTCTCTGGGAGCTAGACTTGAGCTGTCTTGAGATGGTTGAGGTCATCTTCAGCTGACTAGAGCTAAGTAGAACTAGAAAGAGCTGGACCTGAGCTGAGGTGGACTCCTGTCAACTAAGTTGAGCTAGCTAGAGCTCCTAGTGAACTGATTGGAGCTAAGATGATCTAGGCTCAACCAAGTTGAGCTGGATCTGAGCTGACTTGAGCTAGGTTGAGCTAAGTTGAGCTACCTTGAGCTACCATCCAGCTAAGATGAGCTCAATGAAGCTTAAGAGAGCTAAACCTAGCCCAGGTGAGCTGGTATCCAGCTTTGATGATTTGGATCTAGCTGAGTCCCAATTGAATTGAGCTTCCTCTTCACCTGTTGCTTTCCTGAATGTTAGGGTCTTAGGGATCTGGCTATTTATTCATCCTTAACACTCAAATAAACATGTCAAAAATACAAAAAATTATGCAATGCATGCCTAACCTAATTAATGCCTAAATGCAGCCCGAAAACCCATTTGCGAAGTTAAAACCTTAAGAGCTAGATCTGTTTTAGTGCATAAGAATGATGATAAACTGGAGTTTATCATTTGGCCATCGCAAGTAATGTTCATTTTTCCAGAATGACAATCGATATTTGCTTTTGTGGTGGCTAGGAAGGGTCCACCAAGGATGAGTCGGGTATTTTTTATAGTTTCAGGTACCTTAATGTTAAGGACCAGAAACTATAAAAAATAGATAGTTCTGGAACTTAACGATAACATCCTCAACAATACCCTTTGGTTTGATAGTAGATCGATTAGCTGACTATAATGTAACCTCAACAGGTTTTAACTCACCGAACTTGAATTCTTCAAATAAAATAGTGGGGATGAGATTGATAGAGGCACCTAAATCAAGAAGGGTGCGATCAAAAGTGGTGTCATTTATAACAACTGAAATGAGTGGTGCACCCAAGTCCTTTTCCTTCAAAGGCAGCATGCTCTACACAATGGAGCTAACTATCTCTAAGAGGACTACCCGTCCTAGATTCTTAGCTTGCCTTTTTGGAGTACACATGTCTTTCAAAAATTTTGAGTAGGTAGGGATGTAACTAATGGCATCTAGGAGGGGAATATCGATCTCAACTTGTCCGGATAAGTCCATGAGTTCTTGGTGAGAGGGCTCAGATTTCTTTGTCTTGGGAGTAGCAAAGTGAAGTGCCTGGAGAAAAGGAATAAGGTTTGTGCTTTGAGATTGTCATCTTTCTTTTTCCTGAGTTGGGGTAGGGGTAGATTCAACCTACATAAGAGTGGGGTGAGTTTGATGAGAAGGCCTAGGATCTTGGGTAGTCTTCCCACTCCTCAAAGTGACTACATTTGTAGTGTAGTTATTTTTAGGAGGAGGTTAGGGGGCCTGGTATTGGTGGAAACCTGGGGGGTGGTGTAGTGCTGGGTTTATGGGAGGCTATCCAAAATGGTTTTGATTTTGATTCCTGTCCTGGTAATGGTTCCTTTGGTTTTTGGGATTGGTCATGGGCTGGGAAGGCAAATTGCCTGCAGGTATTTGAGTCGAAGTAACCCAATTTGTTGTTGAAGATTTGTAACAACATAGGTTACCTACGACATATGACTTTGCATGCCTTACAAGGTTTCCATGACCTAATAATTAATGTCTTCTTGGGATGGCCCAAGTTGGTAAAACATTTGACTTTGCCCGTAGCTCCAAAATTGGTTTTGTCTTTGAGGAGGAATCAAATTGTTCCAAGAGTGAGTCGTGTAGTTCCTCAAATTTGCCTTGTTGGAGTTGGAGGTATTTCTAAGGTACTCTTGGAGAGTGGAAATATTTTCGGTGGTTGGGTTGGGATTAGCATCCATATAATTGAAAGTCCTAGGTAAACCATGTGAAGCCTCAGGGAAAAGATTATTCTTAGGGACAACACCAACATTGTGCATGTTTTCTCTTTTAAGGATGTTTGGCAGGGTTAGATGTGAAGCCTAAATGGATGTGCTAAGTCTTTCCCTAATTTTCTTTTGATTTATCTGTATCTGATTGAGTCTTTGGGTGATCATTTGTATGTCATCTTAGGTTATGGGGATGGATTGAGTGCCTATCTCGTGAATACTAAAATGCAGGTAATGGTTCTTCCAAAAGTGTTCATGGAAGCGTGATTAAATGAGTTTTCACTCATTTCTTCAAAAAGTTCATAGGCACCCTCACAATCCTTGTTTAAGAAGTTACCACCACATGAGGCATGGATGAAATGTCTAAGTTGCACGAGCTACCATAATGGAATCTCGTGGTGCAGGCAACTTCTTGATAGTTCTTGGAATTGTTCCCAAGAATCATGTAAAGTCTTATTAGATTTTTGTTGGAAGTACATAATAGATCTTCCTAAAGCTTTTGTACAACCAATCAGAAAAAATTTCTTTAGGAAAGCACTTTCCAGGTGAGGCCAGGTGGTGATAGGTCTACCAACCATCCTAAGCCAATAAGCTACCTTACCCTTGAGGGAGAGAGGAAAAAGTCTCATAAGCCACAAATCTTCCCGTACATTACAAGAGTGGGTAGTTTGGGCGAGGATGGTTAATTCCTTGAGATGGCTAAGAGGATCTTCTCTCGGAAGGCAATGAAAATGCTTAATAAGGTTTACAAGAATTAGTTTGATTTCAAAATGCCCCTCGGGAATAACCACTCTAAGCCTCTCCTCATAATTGGAAGGATCATAAAAATCCTTAAGATGAACAACAAGCTCTTGTGGTGGTAAGTTCCCCCTTTGGTTGGCTAGGTTTGTGACAGTCCTAGCCAACTATTGTTGATTGGAGTGTAGTTGAGCCAGTTGGTCAACCATCATAAGTAAAAGATTAGGTGGGGGACTGGGATTTTGATTATATGGCAGCTCAGGGGTTTTAGGTAGCTCCAAGATAGGGAAGTTAGCAATGGGGATGCTAGAATGTGGGTTAGTTAGTGGATTTTGAATGGGAGGGTTAGGGGTGATTTGTGAGTGAAAGGTGAAAGCAAAATTGGACCTTTTTTGCGGATTTTTCATTTTTTAGAATTATGCAAATAAGAAGATGGCCTTTTTGTGTGGGGGGCGAAATCAAATGGTCCCTCCAAGTGTGGATTTTGGGATCGATGCATGTGCATATAGGAAGAGAATGGGGAGGAGAGAAGGGAAGAGGAGAGAAAAAGTGTGCAATTCAAGCAATCAAAATTTCTAAGTCTAACTTAAGGTTGACTCCTTAGAAAAACCTAAGACTTGGTAACCCAAGATTCAAGAAATCAATAGCCATTCCTACTTCCAAAAATTAACCTGGCTAGACTGGAAAAGGTGGCTTGGGCCCAAGCATGTCTCATGAAAATCACTGAAGACTTGTATAAACCCGTAACCTTCATTTGAATTCCCTCTTAGTCTTAACCAGGTTTGATTAAGGGAATTAGGACCAATTGGGGAAATCTTAAAATCCAGATATCAAGCCTAGAATTGAATGAAGTCCTTAGTGGTCAAGTGACTACAAATTTTAATTAGGCTTAGGAAACTTAGAAGTTCATAGAAAATGAAGGGTGTTGATTGGGGTAATGCCTGTTGATATCTTTTTTTATATGTGTGCATGAATTGGGTAGGAATGTGATGCCCAAGCCAAAACAGGAGGTATGCAAACAAAGATTATGGTGAATGATTTTTAGGGTTTGATATAGATGATATAGATTTTAGGATTCTCTCTTTTTAATGCATTCAAGCAAGTTTGAAAGTGCTTCACACAATAAGGAAATCAAGTTTAGAGTTGATGAAATCCAATTCCCTTAAATTGATTGCGTGACTAAGAGAGAATAAAACCCTAATGTAGAAATCCTACGTAGGCAACTTCTAAAATGAATCTCTTTTTAAGAATCCTTTCATGTGGTGGTATAAACATGACAAAAAAAACCATCACCTAAAAGGAAATCAAACAAGGATTCTAAACTTGGTTTTTTAAGATTTTTGAAATTTGTTTGAAATTTTTTTCCATACTGGTGTCAAAATTCAAAAATGATAGATTCAGAAAATTAATTATGCAGGAACCTTGTTGAACGCACGAACCACTCCGCTAACGTGCTTGGTTTTGGAGAACCTGTCATTGTAGTTTGAAAGCGAAGAATTCGTGTTCAACAAATAAAATTTATACCGAATTGAAAATTCCGGGTTGAACACAGGGAGGCGGACGTTTGATTTAAAAACCATGCATTTCTTTTTATTTGTCATGAAGTAATTCAATTTAAAACTATCTAATTAGTTACAATAAATAGAAGAGAGAGAGAGGGTAAGAGAGAGAGAGAGAATATTACACATAGAAATCAAAATGAGATGTAGAATAAATAGAGAATTTATCACTAGGGGGATTTGTTCATTACAACTAGAAAGCATAAAACAATTGCACTAGAAAGCGATAAATTTACTCTAGAAAGCATTAAAAGAATGGAGGGAGAAATGTCCTCCTAGATGGTCGCTTGGAGGATGAGCAGAACTACACTAGAAAGGAGTAAAAAGAATAGGGAGAGAGAAATCCTCCTCGACGGTCGCTTGGAGGACGAGCCGGACGGGACGACGCCTGGATGAAGGGGAACGAAGCAGGATGAAGGAGGACGAAGCAGAAGAACGGGAACGGAGCAGCACACCGTCGTCGTCATGGGATCCACTTCCGAAGGGGAACGAAAATTTGGACTTTATCTCGCGAGAAGCATCTCGAGTGTGGGACAAGCTTCTCTTAAGCTTTGGAGAGGTAGAGAAGAGAAGGAAGGGATGAGAATTTCGTATGGAGGGGGTCTCCTTTTATAGTTGCAAGGAGTGGGGGCAAAATAGTCATTACAAGTTCAAAATAATAAATGAGGGGTCTTTAGTGACGGATAAATCCAAATTTTCGTCCCCCTTCGGAAGTGGATCCCGCGATCGGACGGCTGAGAACTGATGGACGTGCGTATGCATTGAAGAAGCGGGCAGCCGAGGATTCGCGCGTGGGAGCGGGAGCTACGCCCACGTTGGGGGCTTTAGTGACGGATTTATCCATCACTAAAGACCCCTCATTTATTATTTTGAAGTTGTAATGACTATTTTGCCCCCACTCCTTGCAACTATAAAAGGAGACCCCCTCCATACGAAATTCTCATCCCTTCCTTCTCTTCTCTACCTCTCCAAAGCTCAAGAGAAGCTTGTCCCACACCCGGGATGCTTCTCACGAGATAAAGTCCAAATTTTCATTCCCCTTCGGAAGTGGATCCCGCGACGACGATGGCGTGCTGCTCCGTTCCCATTCTTCTGCTTCATCCTCCTTCGTCCTGCTTCATTCCCCTTCATCCAGGCATCGTCCCGTCCGGCTAGTCCTCCAAGCGACTATCGAGGAAGATTTCTCTCTCCCTATTCTTTTTGCTGCTTTCTAGTATAGATTTACTACTTTCTAATGTAGTTCTGCTCGTCCTCTAAGCGACCGTCGAGGAGGACATTTCTCCCTCCATTCTTTTAATGCTTTCTAGAGTAAATTTATCGCTTTCTAGTGTAAGTTTTTTATGCTTTCTAGTTGTAATGAACAAATCCTCCTAATGATAAATTCTCTGTTTATTCTACATCTCATTTTGATTTCTATGTGTAATATTCTCTCTCTCTCTCTTACCCACTCTCTCTCTTCTATTTATTGTAACTAATTAGATAGTTTTAAATTGAATTACTTC
This sequence comes from Thalassia testudinum, assembly GCA_037157565.1. NCBI lineage: Eukaryota > Viridiplantae > Streptophyta > Magnoliopsida > Alismatales > Hydrocharitaceae > Thalassia > Thalassia testudinum. Next base: position 201,953,192 of record JAZHRO010000031.1, read on the forward strand.
GTGACAAATAAAAAGAAATGCATAGTTTTTAAATCAAACGTTCGCCTCCCTGTGTTCGACCCAGAATTTTCATTTCAGTATAAATTTTATTTGTTGAACACGAATTCTTTGCTTTCAAACTACAACGACAGGTTCTCCAAAATCGAACACGTTAGCGGAGCGGTTCGTGCGCTCAACATTTTGGCGCCGTTGCTGGGGAGCAATTCGTGCGTTCAACATTTTGGCGCCGTTGCCGGGGACCATTTCGTGTGCTCAACATTTTGGCACCGTTGCCGAGGAGGCAACGATCTTTGATTTCTCTTCACGTTTTGTAACATACAAATCATTTACCTCAATTTTCTCCTTTCTTATTGTAATTACAGGTACTCTTTTGAGACGAGCAAAAGCGGTAGATTGGAGTAAAGTGCTGTGGAAGGTTTTGCAAGTTATCCCCCATTCTTTCCCCCTCCATATATTTCATTCGCCACATTGAATCCAAATTCCAATTAACCTAGGTGTTTGCATCAATCCTAGGAATAGTTTGGTTGTTTGGATTCTCACTCACATTCATTCCACCTTCATTTATATATATAAAAAAAAAAGATAATTTTGTGGGGCAATTTTCAACAAACACACAACGTACACCCACATTCAAAGGCACTTAACCAAATTGATTTGTTTCTACTCAACCGGGTTATGATCTATGGAACCGGTACACATAAAGCAACATATAAAAGAGTAGAAATCATTCTAGGTTAACCATCTTTGTGTGCCTAACTTAGTGGTGCATTTGTGGCCAGTTGTTTGAGTTGTTTGGGCCGCACCACTTCAATTAAAATCAACTCATCAAGTAGCTACCAATTAGGTTCAACTCTTAGGGATTTACCAGGCACTCCACATTCTTTTTAAACTTTAAAGGAAAACATCTTCACTTGTGCTTGTAAAACATGGTGTGCCAACGAAACTTGATTGAAAACACCTAATGTTGAATCCTAAAAGCTACTAAGCAAGATTTGAACCTTAAAATTCACCACATCAAAAATAATCTTGCTTGAAAATCACTGGTTGTGCACGCACACACATATCAATCAATCATTAAGGGCACAACCCATTTAAAGGGCCCATCACATTCCAAAGCACATTCAAACCTAGCCCTAAATAAAATAGAGTAGACGTTGGCCTTAAGGATTGAACTCGCTCTTCAGAACCCAGAACGAGATTATTTTCGATTAGTCTGTTTCTACTGTTCAATCTGATGTCTAGCTAGGGGAGCAGAGTCAAACGATCGTGGCTGGGGGGTACACTAGGAACCAGAGGCGCAAGGCGAAGGAAGAACCTTCTCCCCAGTCCCTCCTTCCAACTGGTTGGATTGAACAGACAGAAGTAGATCAAATCGTTCCTTTATCTCAAGACAGGTTTTGGGAGTCTGTAGGTCTGTAGGCTAACCCAATTAAGGACAGGTTTGATTGTTTGTATTGTAGGGTGCCTTTCTTCCTCCCGTGTCTCATGAATCCTTCCACATATTTTACGCATTCCCGCTCTTTCCCTCCTGTTGTGAATTATCCTCAACATGACGATTATCCCGACTCGTATTGTAATCAACCATCAGTTAGTTGGAATAATTCAGATTGGGGATACAATTCCGGATCCCCGTGTTTAGGGTCTAACCCTGAACACTTTGATTCGGATTTCTATCCTTCTCAGAGCTACATCGATTATAGATCGTCTTCCTTACATGAACAACCTAATACGATCTATAATCAAGAAGGATACACCGATCCTTACCCATCCTCTGATTTCACTGCCTTTAGGTCATCACCATCTTTTCAACAATCTGAAATGACCTATTATCAGGAAGGGTATAACGAATCTCAATTCGATAATTCCCCTGCATTGAGCCCAAACCCACCCAACCCTGAACCAACTCATTTGGTTCAGGTTAACCAGGTTCAAGATAAGGTTCTGGCTAACTTGAGGAATATCATTCAATCTTTAGAAGTTCAGCCAATAACTTGCATTGAGAGATTGGAGCCCCTGATTGAAATGATTGATGATTTGAATAAGTCTTTGTTGGATTGGCTCCAGGATGTTAAGGATAAGAACCCGGGTGAGTTTCTACTTGGGAAATTAGCGAAATTGAGGATGAGATTCGTGGTTGCTTTGATTCAATCTTGGGATGATTCCCAGGATGAACCTTCTTCAGGAAAGCCAATGACAGAACCCACTAAGGCACCTGTTGGGGGGGACACGTGTTACGAGGTTGACCAGATTGAATTAAAGCAACCAATTAAGGATAATCTGATTTCTTCACCTAAGATCCCTGAGCCGGGTTACGAGGAAACGTATGTCTCCTTGGAACAGAAAGTAACAAATGATTTTGGGACATACATTTATACGGATCCTGATTTCTTTGATGGTGAAGATTCAATTTGCGAAGTCTCACGTGAGTTTTCTGAACACGATTTCTGTGAGACGATTGGGCCTGAGGAATCTGATAGATCATTTGATAGCCCAATAACTGATTAAACTGATCTTAGGGCACACATTACAGATCCAGGATTACATTTTCTGGATGAATCAATTCAATGCCCTGATTATCAGTTACACCCCATTGAGCTTATCAGTAATTATGTTTCTGAGATAATTAGACCCAAGTTAATTCTGATTCTGCCACATCATTTAGACTTGGAGATTTCAGATGGGGTGATTAACATGCAAGAGGTCTCGGAATTTAACATTCGGAATGAGGAGGCTAGGAGCTGGGAAGTTTTGATTTCGGAAGTTAATTTTGGAGGAAATGGAAGATTGAGTCGAAGGGTTCCTTTTAAGCTGAAACCATCAAATCAGAACCCTTACAACATTTGTTTCGAGGATGTCAAACTCAAGCACACATTCAACGATTATCCTTTTGAGCTTCAATTATCTGTAACCCGACTTTTTGGTCTTGGGTTGCATCCTCATAAATCGCAGGCCTGACCCCGCTTGCATTCTGATTTTAGGTTTTGGGTAATTTTTATCCAGAACCTAAGATATTCTCGATTATGGGGAATGGGTCTGCACCACAATCTGGTCCACATCTATGGACCGCTGTTGTTAGGTCAGAAGATTCTTCTGTTTATTTTAATTCTGACCTGCACTTCTGAAATCTTCATTTCTTTTCTTTGTATAGTGTGCCTAGCTAAAGGCACTAAACTCAGCACATATACAGTTCTTTTTCATTTTCATTTCGGAGCGGACCTGATATTCACGCAATTCAGGTGCTTTCTACGCTTTTCCACTATGTTTTGTCATTTTAATACAATGAGGACATTGCATTAGATAGGCATGGGGGGGTGGATATTTATCTATGAATTCATTTGTTAGCTCCGTGGATTTATTTTATTTTCTTTTATAAAAAAAAATTTAGAATTAGGAAAGGGAATTTGGGTTTAAGAAAATTTTCAATCTTAGGAAATACTACATTATGATTTGAACACAAAGACCCTTCAAGTCTTTGAACTTAATTAGCCCGTGTATCCACTAAAATGTGGATTTGTCTTTCGAGTTCTCGCCATCTTAATTCTATCGTAATTGGAGTAAATAAGTTTGGGTGATAAGTACATGACTTATCAACCTGCCCTCTGATTTGAGGGAATTTTGAGTCTTAAGCATCTACACACTTTCTTTGCACTAACTCATTGTTCGGCGATTTTAACGGAAATTTGGTAGCTAATGAACCTTCTAGGGTGATATGGCTGGCAGGTTATCATGGGTAACAGCCCATAGGTAGGTTGTCTAGAGCCCAGTCACTGGACCTTTCTCTTTTTCCTGCCTTAGGTAAATCTTAGACCAGGGAAGCCACCTACTTAAAAAGAAAGAAAATCAAAAAGTAAAGCAGAAAAGAACAAAAAGAAATAAGCCACACTTTGCCGTACGAGTATGGCTGGTAAGTTGTTAGTGGTAACAGCTCATCGACCAGTTGTCCAGAACCCAGCTCAGTAAATGAACTAAAAATTTTCAAAACACTTAGGAAGAAGTGGAGAAGTAGAATAAACCAGGGAGATATACACTGGATTCATCCTTGTGTTGACACTGTAAAAAAATAAAAGTTGCGAGAAAGCTACCGGTTGTAAAGATACAACTTTAGGTAGAAGCCTTTTTGAGGTCACCTAGAGGCGTAGAAATCTGAAGTCCGTTTTAATTACCAGTCAACGAGTCTATCACAATCACAATAAGATGCTTAAAACTACGGTTCTCATCAAATCTTGGGTGAGTTGAATGGCCGTAGAAAGCCACTCTTAAACCCCAAAATTTGAAAATTCAAAAAAATTAGAAAAGAGTAAAAAGAGAAAAAGAATTTTTCTATGAATAAGGCGAGGGCTTGAGGCGGTCTGCATTTTGGCTAATACCTGGGCGCTGTTGTGTCTTTGAAAGTTCAGATCTTAAGTAGACAATTTCTTAATGAATGAAAATAACTCAGGTCCAAATAATCCAACCTAATTCTTTTATAAATAGCATATTGTTTTTGCTAAGGACTAGCAAAAGATAGGCATGGGGGTATGATGTAAACACATTTACACTACTTAAGATGTCTATTTATGCATGTTCTTAAGCATAGGATTGCATTTCATGATATAAATATTGCATAACATGCATCATCTTGTATTTAGAGTAGTTTGAATAAAATGGAGGTTAATTGTCTCCTTTTATGTGCTTGGACAGGGCAAACATTTTATCGGGGCCTCGGATCAAAGATTCAACCGTATGGATGTGATCAGGGAGACGATTGGAGTTCAACGACTCCAAGATCGCCCTAATCAGGCATCTGTAGCATCAGATAGTGACCCGGGGTTAACCGGGTAATTAGGTAGGAATAGTTACCGGATCCGGGTGCAGGCCTGCTGGCGTGATCTCAGGCGAGCAGTGGGGCTAGGCAAGTTAAGCGGGTGAGGGTGCGTGAGGGACCCGACCCCTCATGTACTGGGCAAGGAGTCAGATGCAGAAAAATAATTTATGCACTGTGGAGAGCTTCCACGTCCACAATGTGGGACTACCTTGGCTGTAGTTCCTCGCGTGCAAGCAATGGCTAAGGTCAGGTTCAATTGAGAGTGAGGGAGCAGTCAACGCTCCTAATTGAGAGCCTGGAGCTACACCTGGGTGAATTCCATGTCACCTGAAGGTCTTGCCTGAAGCAGTTGAGGCAGGAACACAACTTCGAGCTCTTACAAAGGAGCTCTATCAATGGCGACAACCCGTGGTGTACTTGAAATAGAGAACACAACCTTGCGGCCTCATCAGTAATGTTCAGGAGAAGCGCGTGAGTGCAACGAAGGTGGTGGTGGTAGTAGCGTGCTGTGAACATAGTCGGAGGGTGCTGGCGAAGATGAAAAAAGACAGTGAATGTGGTTGTGTTCGGTGGAGAGCTCGAGAAAGTAATCCCCTCAATTTTTGCTCTCATGGACATGGCGGAGGTGTGCGAGTAGATAGCAGGTGGATTGGTGGCATGTAGTGAGTTGTCGAGGTCACCATAGGTATGCCAAAGATGAGGGAGACAACAGTAGGGCAGGCGAGATTATGGTCGAAACGAAGATGCAGTGGCATGGAGATGATGAGTCGATGGAGTAGAGTTGATGAGGCTAGCTAATGGACAACATAGGGTGGAGATGGCACCAGTTGCGGTATGGTCGACACCGGAGAAGGAAGGTGCTCCGATGGGAGATATCGACGACGACGGAGGGGTAGAGGGCACCTTGCTAGAATGGCGAGGTGTAGAAAGATGAGGGGAGTTGGAACTGACCTCCTATGGTATGTGGTGGCTGGTGAAGAGGTTGGAGGTAGAGGGGTCACAGGAGACAAGTTGGAGCGAGCCGAAGGTAGGGAAGGAAGAGGTATTTTCGGCTCAAAAACTCACTAAGGAGGTGAGGAATGTCACATGAGGTCTTTTATAGAGCTTGGGACAGCTTAGAGAAGAGAAAACAAGCTTCATAGCTTGCTTGGGATTCAATAAGAACCCCACTGATTTCGTGGGTTCGCACGCATGAATCAGAGGGAGTTAGGAGTTGAAATTGATCCCAATAGGTTTCCCTAGGTGTGAACATCAATCCCACCAAATTTGGTGGGATTTAATTGAAGTTTGAGTAGGATTCTTCTTCGGTCAAAGCTTGGTTGGAGGTCGGTTGACCTCCAATGGCAGCAAGGACTTCTTCGCAAAGAAGATGAAGTGAAGGGGCATTTCTTGAAGATTTCAAAAGTTGAGGGGCTATTTGAGAGGAGAAGAGTTAAGTTTGACCAAAATACAAACTAGGTCGAAATGATCTCAGATTAGGCCCAAATTTTGGTACAAACCTAATTTGGACCCAAGGAATCTAACGGTGAATTTAGACATAGATTTTGACCAAGTTTGACTGGGTAAATTATGTAGAAGCCCAAATTAGGCAAACTTTCTATCTGTGACTCTATTTTAGGTCAAAATAGGTTCTGATAGTCAAATCATAGATACCAAATCCTATAAAATATTTTTCTATGAATTATAGAGGGTTTAGTTGAATTTTATCTTGACCAGAACCTCAATTAATTAAGCAGGTTTGTTGTTAGGATTTCAGATGTCCATTAATTCTTGAAATGCGTGAAAACTCGTTTCTATCTACATGAACCCACTTATTAGACATTAATGACCATATGACCTTTAATGATCCCTTGAAAACACCCCATGGTTGTTCAGTATTTGTGGAATGCTGTTAATTTTGCAGAAATAACCTTGTATTCTTCTCTTCTTTTCAAAATGGGATTTTGTGCCCTTAAGATCTTTTGATGGATATATAGGAGCATTTGTCAACCTTTTTAGACCAAACTGAGCTATTTATGGCCCATGATGGTGTTCCCATCAATGCCTATTCTACAAAATGCCTAAATGCAGTCCCGAAGTAGATTGCAATGTGAAAAACCTAAGATGTAGAAGTTTTTTTTAAGCATAAGAGTGAGGATAAATTGGTGTTTATTAGGTTCTTGGGTCTCTCTTGTTGCTAGGTAAATCCTTTAAAAGAAAATAGCTAGCTTGTTTAGAAAGAATCACCCTTTCATGATTACTTGATTGCAACTTTCACTTAGTAGTAGTCAATTCTTTCAAAAACTTAGCACAAGCCAGGATGTGTTCAATAGCTTCCAAAAGTGGGATATTAATTTGTACTTATTTGAACGCATCCAACTAGATCTCATTCTTAGGCTCAGGTTTCTTTTTCCTAGGCCTATTTCAAGCCTCAAGAAAAAGAATTTGGATATTTGGGTCCTCAAAATCATGAGCCTGGATCTCTTCCTCCACCTTGGGTGTATTAATCAAGGCTGATTTATCAGGATCTTGGTGAGTGTTGTGATAAACACCAGTTTATCATCATTCTAATGCATTAAAACAAACCAAGCTCTTAGGATTTTAACTCCGCAAATGGATTTTTGGGTGGCATTTAGGCATAAATTAGGTTAGGCATGCATTATGCTTTTTATTATCTTTTTGATATGTTTATTTAAGTGTTAGGGTTAATTTGATTGTCAGATCCCCAAAACCCTAGCATTCAGGAAGACAACTAGTGAAGGAGAAGCTCAAACCAGCTAGGACTCAGCCTAATCAAGCTCACTATAGCTGGATACCAATGCACTTGGACTAGGGTTAGCTCATTTTAGCTCCATTCAGCTCATCTCAGCTGAATGGTAGCTCAAGATAGCTCATCTTAGCTCACCCAAGATCAAGTCAACTCAGATCTAGCTCAACTTAGTTGAGTCTACCTCATCTCAACTCCCATCAGTTCATTGAGTTCTCTAGCTAGCTTAACTTAGTTGACTAAAGTCCACCCTAGCTCAAGTCTAGCTACCCTTAGCTATACTCAACTCAAACCAGTTGAAGATGACTTCACCTAGCTCAGGCTAGCTCAAGTACAACTCCTGGGGACTCCACTTAGCTCAACTTAGTTGAGCTAAGCTACCTTAGCTACTCCAACTAGCTAGGTCCTCCCTGGGAAGATTAGACCCAGCTCACCTCAACATACCTTAGCAGAAACTAGCTTACTTTAGCTAGGCCTAGTAGCTAGCAAAGAATTAGCAAGCAAATCCAATTAAAGTAGCTCCTTGCCATCTTCTTCAGCAGCCACTAGCTCCTATGCAGCTCCAAGCATCACCTTCTCAACTCCTCTCCCCAAAACCCTAGCTCCCTCTGCCTCCTACCCAACTCCCTACTAGCTAAGCTAGCTAAGCTCCAGCTCCCTTGGCCATCCACCATCCATCCACCACCTACAACTTAACTCAACCTCACCTCCTAACTAGTCCACCTAAGCTAGCTACCTACTTCAACTCCAAGTTGGTGCCACCACCATCACCACCCTTCACCCCTCAACCACCACCAAAGGGCACAACAAGGTGGCCCCAAAACCACCATAACCACCTCCAAGTTGGCGCCACCTTTTCAGTCCAAAAACCTTTTCATCCCATCCTTACATCTAAGCCCACAAATCATCTTAGCCCTCCACCTAAGAACCCTTCTAGAAGCCCATAGGTCGGTGGCAATTTAGTGGTGCCTCTCCACCACAAAAAGCCACCAACACCACCATAACTACCACCCTACAAGCCCCTTGAGTTGGTGGCAACCTCCCTCCACCCTAGGATCCATAACCACCTCCTAAAACCATCCTTGCCCAACATCTACTGATAACACTACATCTTGGGGTGATAATTCTATTAAATGGGGTCCATATTCAGAACAAAATGTACAAATAACACATCATAAATAGAATGGGAGCATTGCATGCATCACATATAAAGATTTCTTATAAAACAGTATTAATGGCCATTTGTATAAGTACTTATCAAAGTTGGCCTCAGATGAGCAATCGAACTGCACAGATGGATTCAGAGCGACGAACGGAATCCAACGGACTTGAAATCGGCCAAATCCGACATCCAGAGCTCCTACAATGGGCCCAAGAAGTTATGACCGTTGATCTGATGATTAACAGCCCATGGCGTGCCACGTGGCGCTCGCTCACTGCATCCAAACCCCCGCCCGCTTCCACCTTCACCCAGAGGATGAATCTTAGCCGTCGATCTTTGATCGAACGGCTGAGAGCCACCTGCGCGCCCGCCCTCGCCACGACAAAGCAGCAGGAGCAATGCAGCGATCAAAGCGCTCACTCGTGATCACACGACGCGGGTTCAAATCGCGCCTCGTGGAAATTAGAAGGCGAAGGCATGCACCGCGTAAATTCGATCACACGATCAGTAGTGGATGGCGCATATGGAGCCGCGCGGCGCAACGGATGATCGCAGAAGCTCACGCACGCGATGACGCGGCAGACGCACGTGCCTCAACATGATCCGCACCAGCGCCTCACGCGAAGATTGGACGGCTTATGATGTGCGCACACGGATCAGGTGAGAAGAAGCATAGACACGCGCGAGTGACCGGTGGGCAAAGACAATTTGAGAAGGGTTTTAGCGACGTCCCGGACGTCGCTAAAACCCCTTCTTCATTTGGAAAGCCCTTCTTCCTATTTAAACCCCTTCCAACCACCCATGGGAGGCATTGACTCCACTTGCAAGTGTTCTACCCCCCTCCTAGCTACCATAAGCCCTCTTTGTAATTGCTGGAGACGACGAGCCATCAACAGAGCCCCCCTCCACCGCTATGGCTACCTCGCCGTCTTCTCTCTCTCTCTCTCTTTCCCTCTTTATCCTAAGCTTTACTTTACTTATGTTAAAGCATTTATCTAGTGTTGTAATTATGAACTAAAGTTTCATGTTAAATGAAGTTGTTTTCTATTCAATTGCTTCTCTCTTTTATGTTTGAATTTCATGCTGTGAATGAAGAAATTCTAACCCTATTCTCTCTCTCTCTATCTTTCTCCCTCTCTCACTTGCTTTTCACTGGCACCTTTTTGCAAGCAAAACCCCGCAATTTTCATGACATTAAGTGATAAGAAAAATTTGATTTTCACGCATCCCTGAGATTGACACTCGGACTCACATCCATTTCTTCATTTTAAAATCGACGTTGCGAGTGCAAGCTATAACGACTCTTCTAAACACACGCACTCACGCACACGCAAGTTTTTGGCGCCGTTGCCGGGGAGGCAACGGATTTGTTTTGTCACTTCCATTTTACATCCATGCTCACATCGTCTAACACCTTGTCTCCTTCTACTTGCTGGTTGTAGGAATTCGACGCTTGGACGGCGAAGCAGCGCAACTCGTGACGGTAACGAGGGAGTAAGCGCAGCAAGGACCGGTCGTGAGTATTTCTTCACCCATGATTGTTTGCTTGCTTAAGAATCTAAAAAAATTGTATAACTGAAAAAAAATTGGCATGGTGCACCTGACCCACATCCTTAACACATCACCCAACAAGAAAATACACTCTAACATTCTGAATAAATTCTTGGAGTGTTCTTTTTTCTTTTTGAGTGGTGTTTGTGAAGCCACCTTGAATTGACTTGGGCTGCACCACTCAACCCTAAAAATAACTCATCTAATAGAAGTTGCATGATCATTAGGATGAGTACATTAGGATTTTAGAGCCTCTACACAACAAAAGGAAATCTACTTTCATCGAATTGTGTGCAAAACTTGACGTGGCCATTGAAACTTGTTTGAAAGCATTAAGACCCGTCAATCCTAAAAGAAACAAAAGTAAGGATGAAACATTAAAAGGCACCACATCTTAAAAGAGATCCTTGCTTGAAAACCCTATTTTGATAAAAGCACACACACTGAAATTGGAAAATTAAGAGGCACTACCCTAATCAATGCCTCATCACATAACCCTAGCACAAGCACTATCCTAGCCCTTTTAAAATAGAGTAGACGTGCCCTAGGCAAGACTGAGTTAAGTCTCGAAAGGTAGGGTTTTGTTCGCTGGGCACTTGGTTTCATTCCCTTGGTAGAATCTGGTGACTAGGTTGCGGGGCAACGTCAAACGACCGCGGTTGTGGGGTCTATGGAACCGGCGGTGCAAGCCAAAGGAAGAACCTTCCCTGCAATCCCCTCATAATCAACCTGGCCAGATTAGCTTTGGGAAGGGGAGTCCAGTGCTTACGGACTTAATCACCCTTTTGGAGATTTCTAGGTCTCCTAAGGAATACACCATAAGGACTAGGCTTGCATGCTTGATTGAACACACACTTCTCGCATCTGTCGCTCTCCGCATCCCCTCCTGTTCTTCTCTAGTGTATGCACGAGAGACGCTCACTGCATCTCGAGTTGTTTATTTTGGGACGGGAATCCAGGCTACTTGATTCTGCTAGAAACATGGCTGAACCTAGGGTAGATGAGGTTGAGGACCAACCCCCACCAGACATAGTGGCCATCATCCAAGCCCAGATTAACGCAAACCACTGGCTTTAGCAACAACAGATCCACACTATCATGCAAGCCATACACCGATTGCAGAACCGACAAGGGCAACCACCACCACCTTTCCAAGGCCTACAAGGGCAACCGCCACTTGATCTACCACCATTCCAGGACCAACCAAGGCCCCTCTGCAACTTCTACAATACTTTCGCTATTACAGTCGAGCCGCACCTTAGGATCCCCGAAGGGGGAGATGATTTTGAGCTAAAACCAAATGTCTTGAGTCTAATTTAGAGCCACTTCCATGGAAGCTCAAATGAAGACCCCTTCCAGCACCTAGAGGATCTTGACCGAATAGCCCGAACTGTGAAACCTAGGAACATTAACCTTGACATTGTTTTGATTAAGATGTTCCCCTTCTCATTGAGAGACAAGGCATCTCACTGGCTTAGAACCCTAGGTAGACCCATCACCAACTAGGAAGAACTAAGGAATGCATTCTTAAAGAAATTCTTCCCCAAAGGAAAGACCAATGCCCTCAGAAGAGCCATTACTACCTTTACACTCCAGGGTGGGGAACAGTTCCATGAGGCATGGGAGAGATTTAATGAACTCTTGAGGAAATGCCCACACCATGAAGTACCAAGGTGGCAATTGGCCCAGATCTTCTACCACGGTCTAGACAGCAACCTACAGAACTTCGTCAATGCCTCATGCGGAGGGAACTTCCTAAACAAAGACGAGGAGAGCGCGTTTCAGCTCTTTGAGCCTATGAGCGAAAATTTGCTCAACAATGCCACCATGACCCAGTTTAACCGATCCAGTCAACCCTGTGGTGGGATTTATGAGGTACAAGCAAATTCTGGAATGGTTGGCATGAACATCATTTCCAAGAAATTAGATCGAGTGGAATTGGTGGATAAAAAGATTGATGAGCTACTGAACCAGACCAGGAACCCACTATAGACCTTCTCCCTAGCAAAGGGAGCTCACAATGTTGACATGGTCTATCCCTTAAGCCAACTGAACCTGGAACAACCCCTGACTACGTTCCAGGGAGGGACCTTTGCTCCCTCAACCCTTGATTACTCTCTTCCCTCCGCATCGACATCTACTATCCTTGAAGATGTACAAGTTGTCCAAGGTTATGCTAAACCTGACCCTTTCTCCAACACTTACAACACTTGATGGTGTAATCACCCCAACTTTGGTTGGATAAACTAGAAACCACCTCAATTCCAGAACCAGCCCAGGGCAAACCAGCAGGCAAACTTGCCCCCCTATCAGCAATTACCACCAGTTAGACCCCCATATAATCCAAATAGGGTAGCCCTCCCTCGCAAAACCAAATGGACACCCTGATAAAGATGATGGCTGAAATGAACCAAAAACATCAGGAGGAAATGGCCTTAGTAAAGGGACAGTTAAGCCAGCTTTTGGATTGTAAACAACAAGGATCCCTACCTTCCCAGCCACAACCGAACCTGCGAAACATGATTAATAGAGGCCACAATTTGCAAGGGTTCCAGGGCAATCCCGGGCAAGCTTACATGGTCCAGCCAGCCCCACAAACACCCCCTGGGTTTGGTGCTTCTTCATCCTCATCTTCTCAAGGATCAACCCATGGTCCCAATGCCTCTGCGAATGTGGTAACCTTGAGAAGTGGCACCAAAACCCAGGATCCCAAATGGTCGACTCTTCCCGAGACTTTACCAGTTGAAGCACCCGACTCAGAGGAGGCACTGGAAAAACCCAAGGACCCAGAAATAGATTCTATCCATATTCAGACACCCTACCCTGAGGCCTTGGAAACAATCAAGAAGAAGAAAAGTGTTGTGGAAAATGAGGAGCTTTTGGAGATCTTTAAGCAAGTTCAGATTAATATTCCGCTCCTCGAAGCCATTAACCACATCCCGGCTTATGCCAAGTTTTTAAAGGATGCCTGTACACCTAAACGTAAGCCAAGACCTCAAGAACCTAGGAAGGTTGTGCTCTCTGAGCAAGCAAGTTCCGTAATATCAAGCAACCTTCCACTCAAACAAACTGACCCAGGAGCACCCCTAATTTCCTATAATATCGGGGACATGACATTTGATAGAGCGCTCCTGGACTTAGGTGCTTCCATCAATATGATTCCAACAACCCTATACCACCAATTTGGTTTCGGAGAGTTGAAACCCACACCTATCACCATCCAACTAATGATAGATCTATGAAGATCCTGAAGGGGGTTGTCGAGGACGTTACTATGCAGGTCAAGGACTTCTATTTTTCGGTCAACTTCTTGGTGCTTGACATGGAAGTCCCTGAAAAACTACAGAATGCACCAATAATCTTAGGCAGACCTTTCTTAGCTACGGCTAAGGCGAACATTGATTGTGACACGGGATGTATGGAAATAGCCTTTGGAGATAAGAAAATGCAGCTCGATATCTTCCGGACGACGAAGCCTTTTGATTACAATTGTGTTGAGGAACATGATCCCATGGAACCTTTGGTCGAGGAATGCCTCACCCTTAGTTCTGTTTTAGACCACCAATCTTGTAATGATTGTGCTGACTCATCACCATCTCAACCCATGGACCTCTGTAAGGTTGATTACCATCAAACAACACCATTTGAGGAGATTGATGTTAATCAACTCCTGCCTTTCCCTTTCCCGTCGACTATTGTTCCACCCGTACCCGAACTAAAGCCACTACCTGAGAATCTCAAGTATGTCTTCCTGGGACCTGACCAAAACTTCCCTATGATTATTAACTCTCATCTAACCCAGGATCAGGAACTCAAGTTGATTGTGACCCTTTCCGAACATCGGGCCGCCATTGGATGGACCATTTCAGACTTGAGAGGAATTAGCCCTACCTATTTCACTCATAAGATTTATCTAGAAGACGGGGCACGACCCTCCCACCAGATGCAAGGACGGTTAAACCCAAATATGCGAGAGGTCGTTAAGAAAGAAATTATCAAGTGGCTTGACACCGACATCATCTCTCCCATCTCTGATAGCCCCTGGGTGAGCCCCACTCAAGTGGTTCCAAAGAAAGCTGGGCTCACCGTTGTTACCAATGAGCATGGCGAATCCATCCCCACCAGCACCACCACCTCATGGCAGGTGTGTACTGATTACAGGAAGCTCAATGAAGCAACCAAGAAGGATCATTTCCACTTGTCATTCATTGACCAGATCCTTAAAAGATTGGCAGGGCAAAAGTATTTTTGCATCCTGGATGGATATTCAGGATATAACCAAGTCGCAATTTCTCTTTAAGATCAAGAGAAGACCACATTCACTTACCCGTATGGCACGTTTGCATTCCGTCGAATGCCGTTTGGGTTATGCAATGCACCTGCTACTGTTCAGCATTGCATGTTAGCCATTTTTTCAGAAATGGTGGGTGAATACTTGGAGGTCTTTATGGATGATTTCTTTGTATTTAGGAATTCATTTGACCATTGTTTGAGCAACTTGGAGAAAATCCTGAAACAATGTATCGAGGTTAATTTGGTGTTAAGTTAGGAAAAGAGCAATTTTATGGTTCAAGAAGGAATCGTTCTCTGTCACATCGTATCGCATAGGGGCATTGAGGTGGATCGGGCTAAGGTTGATTTGATTTCCCAACTTCCTCCACCTAGCTCGGTCCAGCAAATCCATTCATTCCTGGGACATGTTGGCTTCTACCGAAGGTTCATCAAAGACTTCTCCAAGCTTTCCAAACCCTTAACTGACCTTCTGGCCAACGACGCCATATTCCACATGACCTCTGATTGCATCCAGGCTTATCACACCCTCTGGGACTTAGTTTCCACAGCACCTGTACTTCAGCCCCCAGATTGGTCCCTGGACTTTGAGATAATGTGTGATGCAACAGATTTTGCCATAGGCGTTGTCCTGGGGCAAAGACAAGACAAGAAACCCATGGTGATCTACTACACGAGCAAGTTGTTGGACAAGGCCCAACGAAATTATACGGTCACAGAGAAAGAATTGCTCGCTGTAGTCTTTGGACTTGAGAAATTCTGACCTTACCTACAGGGATCCCACGTGACCATCTATACTTACCATTCAGCCATCCGGCACCTGTTGGGTAAAAAGGACGTGAAGCCCAGGCTCATCAGATGGATCCTGCTCTTGCAGGAATTTGACCTGGAAATCCGCGAAAAGCTGGATCAATGAACGAGGTGGCTGACCACTTGTCCAGACTTCACCCAGACCACATTGGACCCTCCCTGCCTTTATCTGACACCTTCCCCGATAAACACATTTTGGCTGTGCAAGACAAGAAACTGCCTTGGTATGCTGACTATGTCAACTACCTGGTTGTAGGACAAGCCCTTCACAGCTGGTCCAGACAGCAATAGGACAGGTTCTTGGCCGAGGCCAAGCATTATTTCTGGGATGATCCCATACTGTTTCACCTCTGTGTCGACCAGATCATCAGGAGGTGTATCCCTGAGAACAAAGTTCAAAGTGTGCTATCTTTTTGTCATGACTAAGCTTGTGGTGGCCACTTCTCAGGAAAGAAAACAGCTGCGAAGGTTCTGCAATCCGGATTTTATTGGCCTTCCTTATTTAAGGATGCACACAACTTTGCCAAGACTTGCTCATGCTGCCAAACACTGAGGACCATGACCAGAAAGGATATGATGCCCCTCCAGCCCATTTTGATTGTTGAGATCTTTGACGTTTGGGGTATTGATTTTATGGGCCCCTTTCCACCATCCAGCAGCTTTGAGTACATCCTAGTCTCGGTAGACTATGTTTCTAAATGGATTGAAGCCGTCACCACCTGCCGATGTGATCATATGATTGTCATGGACTTTGTTAAGCAGAACATCTTTTCTCAGTTTGGAATACCAAAGGCCATGATCAGTGATGGTGGAAGTCATTTTATTCACTCCCAATTTCGTGCCCTACTTAGAAAATACGGGGTTAACCACCGCATTGCTACCCCGTATCATCCACAAACAAATGGGCAAACCGAGGTCTCAAATAGACAAATCAAGAACATTCTACAGAAGACTGTGAGACCTGATAGGAAAGACTGGTCCACACGACTGGATGATGCCCTATGGGCATACAGGACCGCTTTGATGAGCCCGATAGGCATGTCTCCTCATCGCCTGGTTTTTGGCAAAGTCTGCCATTTTCCTGTCAAATTGGAACACTGGGCTTATTGGGCTGTCAAACAGTGTAACATGGATTCCCAGTTAGCCAGTGCACAGAGGATGCTCCAACTCTCAGAGCTCGAAGAAATTCGTCGGGACGCCTTTGAGAACAGTCGACTGTATAAGGAGAAAATGAAAGTTTTCCACGACCGACTCATCCATTGAATGACCTTTGAGCCTATCCAGCAAGTCTGGCTTTTCGATGCTCGCTTAAAACTCTTTCTAAGGAAGCTCAGGTCCAAGTGGATAGGACCATTGAAGGTGGTCAAGCCCCACTACAATGGGGCGACTGAAATTACTGATTTGAACACTGGGAACACTTTTACAGTCAATGGCCAAAGATTGAAACACTTCCTAGCCCAGGTTCCCCCAAAAGAGAGTGTCACCCTCATTGAGGGATGACACGAAGCACCGCCCAGCTAGAGACCTAGAGATTCAGACTCATCAGGTATTCTACGTCACTCAGGTAATATCTTTTTGAACCCCTATTGCATCCATGTATTTGCCAATGAGGACATTGTCCAACTTAAGCATGGGAGAGTGTGGTAAATTGCATGATCCTGAGCTCATTTTATCAGTCTGAATAGAAAAAAAAAATGAATGAATTTAGGAAGAAAAACTTAGGCATTAGAAATTTGTCAATAGTGGGAAATAAAACAAAAGGAACTTGAACACTTAGACTTTTTAGGCCTTCAGGCTTAATAAGCCCTGGTGTCCGTTAAAATATTGATTTAGCTTCAAATCCTTGCAACCTTAAGCTACTCTAATCCACTAACTAAATAAGGTGATAAGTATACAACTTATCAACTCACCCTCTAGCTTAGAAGGACTTTTAGTCTAAGCATCTGCACACATTTTTGAACAGACTCACTCCTTAGAGATTCTAACAAAAATTGGGTAGCTAATGAACTCTCTATGGTGGTATGGCTGGCAAGTTGTCGTGGGTAACAGCCCATTGGCAGGTTTTCCAGAGCCCAGCCACGGGATCACCTCTTCTTCTTTGCCTCTAGGTAAATTTGAGATCAGGGAAGCCACCTACCAAAAAGAAAAAAAAAGAGAAAAAAGAGAACAAAATAAACCACACTTCACCGCACGAGTATGGCTGGCAAGTGATCGTGGGTAACAGCCCAGTGGTCGGTTGTCCAGAGCCCACCTCAGTAAATGCACAAAAAGAACCAAAACACTTAAGGAAGAAGCGGGGAAGTAGAACAAGCCGGGGAAATATACACTGGAAAAATCCTTGTGTTGACCCCAATTAAAACGAACGTAGGGAGAAAGCTACCGATTGAACAAATACACCTTCAGGCAAAACACTTCCTCATCCGGTCACCTAGGGGCATAGAAACCCAAAGTCTGTCTAAATTACCATTGAGTGAGTCTATCACAATCTTCACACCAAGATGCTTAGCACTTAGAGTTTTGTTCAAGTTTTGGGTGGGTTGGGTAGCCGTAAAAAGTTACCAACACGCTCTTAATTCCAAAGAAATCTAAAAATGAGAAAAAAATATATATATTTATATACATTAAAGCAAGGATTTAGGCGGTTCATATTTTGGCAGACACCTGGGTGTGCTTAGTCTTTGTAGATTAAGATCTTAGTATATTTCCTCCTATTGACAAGTGACGAAACGTCTAAGTAGTTCTTAAATTCTGACTAGAAATAAAGGCTAGAATAAACCATGATAGGGACTAGCAAGGAGTAAGCATGGGGTATGATAACACTACATCTTGGGGTGATAATTCTATTAAATGGGGTCCACCTTAAGAACAAAATGCGCAGATAACACATCATAAATAGAATGGGAGCATTGCATGCATCATATATCAAGATTGCTTATAAAGCAGTATTAATGGCCATTTGTACAAGTACTTATCAAAGAAGGTTTCAGATGAGCAATCGGACTGCACGGATGGATTCAGAGTGACGAACGGAGTCCAACAGACTCAAAATTGACCAAATTCGATATCTGGAGCTCCTACAATGGGCCCAAGAAGTTCTGACCATTGATCTGATTATCAAAGGCCCACGACGTGCCACGTGGCGCCCACTCGCTGCATCCAGACCGCCGCTGGCTTCCACCTTCACCTGGAGAATGAATCTCAGCCGTCAATTTTCGATCGAATGGTTGAGAGCCGCCCGCGCGCCCGCCCTCGTCGGGACAAAGTAGCGGGCGCAGTGCAGCGGTCGAAGCAATCACCCGCCCTCACGCGACACGGGTTTGAATTGTGCCTCATGGAAATCAAAAGGTGAAGGCACGCACAGCGTAAATTCAATCGCATGATCAGTAGCGAATGGTGCAGATGGAGCTGCGTGTTGCAATGGATGCGTGCAGAAGCTCACGTGCGTGATGATGCTACAGACGTGCGCGCCTCAGCGCGATTCGTACCAGCACCCTGTGCGGAAGCTCAGCCGTCCGATCTTCGATCGGATGGCTTATGATGCACGCACGCAGATCAGGCACGAACGAGCACAGACGCGCGCAAGCGACCGGTGGGCAGTGGCCTTCATCGACATTTTGGGAAGGGTTTTAGCGACGTCCCGAATGTCGCTAAAACCCCTTCTTCATTTGGAAAGCCCTTCTTCCTATTTAAACCCCTTCCAACCACCGATGGGAGGCATTGACTCCACTTGCAAGTGTTCTACACCCCTCCTAGCTGCCATTAGCCCTCTTTGTAATCGCCGGAGATGACGAGCCGCTGACAGAGCCCCATCCATTGCCCTGGTTGCCTCGCCGTCTTCTCTCTCTCTTTTTTCCTCTTTATCCTAAGCTTTACTTTACTTATGTTCAATCATTTATCTAGTGTTGTAAATTATGAACTAAAGTTTCATGCTAAATGAAGTTGTTTTCTATTCAATTGCTTACTCTGTTTTATGTTTGAATTGCATGCTGTGAATGAAGAAATTCTAACCCTATTTTCTCTCTCTATCTTTCTCCCTCTCTCAGTCGCTTTTCACTCGTGCCTTTTCGCAAGCAAAACCATGCGATTTTCGTGACATTAAGTGACAAGAAAAATCCGATTTTTATGCCTCCCTGAGATCGACACTCAGACTCACATCTGTTTCTTCATTTTAAAACTGACATTGCGAGCACAAGCTATAACGACTCTTCTAAACCCACGCGCTCACATGCACACCACTAACCCAGGCCAACTACCCCCTTCTCCACCTCTATAAAAACCCTCCTAACCACCACTAAAAGCCCATCTTCCCTTAGTTTAATTTCAACCTAAATCTACCCATAGCCCACGGCCAAGGAATAGGAGGAGAGAAGAAGATTAAGGGGGCAACATACCTACCCCCTTGGAGCCTTCTTCTTCTCATTTCTTCTCCTTGTGCCACGCTAATGAGTAGGAGATCTCCACTCCACAGGAACGGCCAGGTAGAGGAAGAGAATTAAGGGTGGTGAATGCCTACCCTTGGAAGAGAATTAAGGTGGAAGATTCCACCTTGGAGGAGCCTAGGCACGTGGGGGGGGGGGCGACCCCCCCCCCATTTTGAGCTTTCTAGGATAAGGCCACACCTTGGAGGAGCTTTTCAAGGAAAAGGAGTTTTTTTCAACTACGGGAGCAGCCGTAGTAGGAGCAAGGGCTTCATCTTCTTCACTGACATTCAGAGGATTAGTGTTTTCATTATCTATATTTTAATTTCTAGTAGTAGAAGCATTCCTCTACTAGGGTTGCTTTTTCATCTACTAGTAGTAGAAACACTTTTTCATCAATCAAAGTTGCCATTTTCTTAATTAGCTTTTGTTGTAATTCTTGCCACTTTATCTTTAGTGCACTTTCACTCTTTCCTTCTAATTACCCTAGGCCTCCATGTGCCTAGGGTGAGCTTAGAAAGAAATCATTTTTGTCACTTAGATTTTAGCTATTAGGTGTTAGTCCTTTCTGCCATCAAAACCACATCACCTTGTTATTCAAAATAAAAAATATATATATATTCAAAAAGTTCAAAAAGAAAGGTGATTTTCGTATTTAAGCAGGAGATTGATTTTTGCAAAAATTGTCTCTTTGGACGGCCTAAATACTCCACTATCTAGGATTAAAAATTTTAAAAGTAAATAGTTTTTTGTGCATTACAACGATCTTAAAAACCTTAATTACAAACTACATAAAAATCCAACCACTTTTTGGCGCCATTGCTGGGGAGGCATGGCTTGCTTTAATTATTTCTCTTGCTTGTTAAAATGGATCTCATCCCCTTCTCTCCTTTTCTCTTTTGTGTGCAGGTGTTGCAGGAAGAAAGCAGGATTTTGAGAAGCTTGAAGTGCCTTGTCTTCCCATGAAATTCACAGTTAGCACTTCTAAACTAGTCACACAATTCCTTAAAAACTACCAAATACGTTAAATTTGGCTTTCAGGATCTTAAACATTAAATTTAGGTAGAGTGCTGCCCTGCAAGATTCATTGCTTGCTTGATTGCTTCATTAAAACACCACTCTACTTCAAGTGTTGGTAGTCTAATTTTCAGGTCTAGACTTCTATCCAGACTTCAAAAATCCATTCCTGACACCACTAGCATCCTAAAGTCTTGAAATTTCACCCACTAATTCCAAATCAAGTGAGGAACATCTGATCCAAATTTCAGAGAAATTGGAGTTGTATACAATTTTTATAATTCATGGACTATAGAGGGGTCATATCCTCTAATCTTCCTGTTTTGCTACTGTCCGCAAATTTTAGGAATTTTTATACTCATCCAATTTTTGTGAAATTTATCATTCTGGAATCCTTGCGAAATTCTACACATGACATAAAATTACAAGAATTTTTGGTGGCCAATGGTGGTACTGAAACGTGCAAAATACCCTCAGGAATCATTTCTGGACTTTGACACCAGCGTAAAGAAAAATCTTTTAAAAATACCAAACAAATTTATAAAATCAGAAAAAAGTATTCTTTGGAATCCTTGTTTTGTTTGGACCACTACTTAAAAAGAAAGCCTAAAACAAATTCATTGGTAGTAAAATTTCTATCTTAGGATCAATTCACTTAGGGTTTCTTTTTGATTTGTATCCCAACAATATAAAGGAAATCTATCTTCACTATAACAACTTGATTTCCCTTTGTGGGATTTCAAACTTGTTTGAAAATTTAATAAGAAAACCCTAAAACACATTAAGCTAAATCAAATCCTAAAAGACAGAAATACAATAAATTTGTGTGGCAACTTGGTTGGTATTGGAATCACTTTTCCAATCCTACACACACTAAAAAAATTTGAAATAGCAGGGCATTGCCCCAATCAACGCCCACCACATTCCCATGCACATTTTAGCACCCAAGCCTAACTCTAAAATAAGTAGTTACTTGACTACTTGAGGACTTCATCAACTTTAGGCTTGATATCCAATATTTAAGGATCACTAAGCGCTCCTAGTTCCTTTAGACAATGTGGCAACAGACTTAGAGGGAAGTCAAATGATGGATGCGGGTTTACATAAGCCCCTGCTTTTCACACGAAATGCTTGGGCCCAAGCATTTCGTGTGAAAAAGCAACCTCTTTAGTCTAGCCAAGTTCTCTTTCTGGAATTAGGTTCACTTACTGATTTCATATTCATTGGGTTCCCAAGTCTTAAGTTTGTAAGGAGTCAACCTTAAGAAAGACTAGGCGTAGTTGTTTGAATTGCACACCTTCACTCATCTCCATCTCTTTTCCTCCCATCTTGTTCTTCCATTTTATGCGCAGGCGACAGTCCCAAACTCTGCACTTGGAGGGACCATTTGATTTTGCCCCCACACCAAAAAATCGCTTTTACCGTCTTCTTCCTCTAAAAAAATGGAAAATCAACAAAATATGTCCACTAACCCTTCCACCTCCACCTCTAATCCCACTTCTAATCCCACTTCTAATCCCAATTCTGACCCTTCCACCCAAAATAACCCCCCCACCTTTGACTTCCTGCACTTGGAGATTCCTAATGTTGATTTGCCTCAATCTCAACAACAAGCCCCCCCACCTAATCTTTACTCCTTGATGGCTAAGCAGATTGCTCAACTTCATGCCAACCAACAATTGTTGACTAGGAATATCACAAACCTAGCCAACCAAAGGCCAAACCCACCACCCCGTTAGTAACCTGTCGTTCCTCTAAAAGATTTCTATGATCCTTCCTGTTATAAGGAAAGACCAGGGGTGGTCATACCTGAAGGGGACTTCGAGATCAAGCCAGTTGTTCTGAATCTTATTACATTTCCATGGCCTTCCTAGGGAAGACCCATTCAGCCATCTTGAGGAACTAACTCTACTTGCACAAACAACTCGTTCCCGCAATGTGTAAGAAGACCTTTGGCTGATGCAGTTATTCCCATTATCTCTTAAAGATAAGGACGTGTACTGGTTCAGAACCATTGGCCAACCTATCACCACATGGCCTCAACTCAGAAGTGCCTTCCTCAAGAAATTTTTCCCAATCGGTTGTACTAATTCCTTGCAAAGATCTATTACGACCTTTCAACAAAAATCCAGAGACCTTTCATGATTCTTGGGAAAGATTTCAAGATCTCCTAACAGGTTGCCCGCACCACGAGATCCCCTTGTGGCAGCTCATGCAGATCTTCTATCACGAATTAGAAGATCAAATTCGATGTTTCGTCGATGCCTTGTGTGGCGGTAATTTCTTAAATATGGATGCAGAGAGTGCCTATGACCTCTCTAATGAAATGAGTGAAAACTAATTTAATCAAGCTTCCATGAACACCTTTGGTAGAACTTCAAACCCACAGTTTGGTGTTCATGAAATAGGCACTCAATCTATCTTTGTCACCCAAGATGATCTTCAAATGATTGCCCAAAAACTCGACCAGATGCAAATTAATCAAAAGAAAATTGAGGAATGACTTGCCACACCAACCCAAGCTCCACACAGTCCACATCTAACCTAGCCTAACATTCCATGAAGAGAAAATTTGCACAATCTAAACACTACCCCTGCTGATTGCCAACAATATTTTGAGGCTTTCTATGACACACTGGGTAATTACAACTATCCAAACCCTAACCCCACTGAAAATATTTCTACCCTCCGGGAGTAATTTAGAAATTCTTCCAACTGGAAGAATTACCTGAACCACTCCTGGAATAACCCGGTTCCTCCACTAACTTCAAATTAATTTTACGGGTATGGGTCAAATCCGATCTTTCATCCTGGGCCATCTCAGTAAGATATCAATGCTCAGATGATGAAAACCCTGTAGGATATGTATAGTAAATTGACAGACGTAACCCATGTTGGCACAAATCTAAATAATCAAATGGGGTTACTCCAAGACCTGCAGGGCATCTGCCCTCCTAGGCCATACCCAATCCTAATCATCAGAGGAACCAGATTGGGGTTACTCCAAAACTACCTGAATTAGCCTCCTACTAATCCACCACCTCAGCTGCCTCCCAGGTTTTCACAACAACAGACCCCCCCACCTCCTCGAAATAATAATATGACTGCACATGTAGTTACATTGAGGAGAGGGAAAACCACCACTGATCCCAAGCCTTCACAACAACCTAGTGAAATCCACATTCCTGTGCAAATTGACTCTAAACTCCCACATCAGGAAGAAAAAGAAATACAAAAATCTCAGGACAGAACTCCTATCCCTTTTCCACAAGCTCTCCACCCCACCACTAATCAGAAAAAGAAATCTGAGCCCACAACATAAGAACTCATGGATTTATTTAGGCAAGTTCAAATCAATATGCCTCTCCTACATGCAATCAAATATATACCTTCCTATGCCAAGTTTTTGAAGGAAATCTATACTCCAAAAAGGTAAGACAGGTACATCTTTCAGAGATAGTAAGCTCTATCATATAGACCAAGCTACCTCCTAAGATGAAAGATATGTGTGCACCTTTAATTTCAGTGATTATTGATGATGTTTGATAGTCATAGAGCGTGTTTTGACATGAAAAAGTGCCGTAGTATAGTGCGCAATACGATCAAACAAAAATATTTATAAAAAGATAACGAGACTTTGAGTCCCGGTCGTTCATCTCTGGGAGGTGTTTGTTTAATTCTGAAATCGATCCTTTCGCTCTACTTGTTTATAGTCGCATGGCTGCTTATGGTTATTACATATTTAAACACGACATGCTTAGTTGCAATAGACGATAATGAAAAGTAGGCAACTTTAATCACACGAAATATTTTGCATTCAATAAGCTCATGGTGATTTTCAACATAGATATATATATATATATAAAATATATCTTTTATTCATTCATTCAGAGGATGTTTGCAACATGGAATGTAGAGGAAAGCTTGTAAAGGAAAGCTTGAAAACATAAAACTAGCTAGCAGAAAATGATCGCATACAAGAATCTATGGAGGGATTTTGCATGCATCATTGGAAAAGAATAAGAGCTACACTACTAAGCAGTAAATGAAAGCAGTAAAACCATGAGAGCTAAGTTACTAATCTAGCAGAAAAGAAGGGCATTTGGAGGTGGGCTCCGATGGCCTTTGAGTGGCTGAGAGAAGGAGGGGCGGCCAATGGTGCTTAGGCCAGCCCTTGGAGAGAGGTTGGAGAGGTGATCCAGCATCCTGGCGTGGAGATGATGGCTTCCATGGTGGTGCTCCTCGTGGGGGTATAGTGGAGGTGGAGATGTAGTTAACCTAAGTGGATGAGTGCCAAGAATGGGATGGGTGCAAATGGCCATCCCTTAGGTCTTTTTATGGACCTAATGGAGTCTCTCTAGAGAAGTGTGGAACTCTCTAGAGAGAGTCCCATGAGTGGCCAGCCAAGTGAGAGAGAGAGTAGTTCTTAAATCCATAAAAAGTGGATCTAAGAATTGAATGACTCTTGGTTGCTAAATTTGGCAACCAAGAGTGGTGCCACTTCAAGAGAGTTCTAAAGAACTCTAGGTGGGTGTGTGTGAATGAATGGGTGTGTGTGTGTGAGTGTGTGGTCGTGCCTTAGGTGGCTAAGTGGTCTAGGTTAGGTCCTAAGGGGTTTAGGTAGATGTAGGCCTTAAATTAGGGTTGCAAAACCTAATTGCTAAGGGGGAATTGCAATTAAACTTAACCCAAGTTTAATTGAATGAGTGTGAACCTAATTGAGAGTGAAATAACTCAATTAGGTTGGGCTTGGGTCAATTGCACTCTCACTAAGTCCAATTGGACTTATGTGGGTTGAGATCTAAGCTCAATTGCACTCAATGAGTCCAATTGGCTTAGGTAATGGTAATTGACTATGATCTAAGTCAATTGGGTTTCATGAGGATCTAATTAGGTCATTAGGGAGCTCTAGAGGTGATGTACTAAAGTTAGGGTACCTTAATTTAGGTTCCTATGGGGTTGGAATTGGATCTAGGGAGCTAGAGATCCAAGATCAAGGCTTGAATCTCAAAACAGGAACTGGAGAGCAGCTCCAGATGTCCAAAAATGGCATCAGATGTCTTATACTCAAAAATCAGAAGTCCAGACTTGTTGTCTGGACGTCCAATCAGAGTTAGGAAGAATTCAAGGTTCTATCTTAGGTATTCTGCAGAAATTGGACGTCTGACAAAGTGTCTGGACATCCAATAACACTGCAGAAGTGGGTTTAGGGTGTGCGGGAGTTGGCTAAGGGTTCTGGATGTCCTATCATTCATCTGGACGTCCATATAAAGGTTGGAATTAAGGTTTTAAGGTTTCCTAGGGTGCGGGGACCTAATCTAAGGGTGGCTAAGGCTTGGGAAGTCTCTAGGCTATCCTAGGGCTAGGATGGACCTAAGCTCTTTGTATTTTACTGCTTTATTACTACTTAATAGAATAGCATACCTTAACTCCCTTACATTATTATCTACTATATCTAATCTAAGTCTTCTACTCCAGCTCTTCTACAACACCCATTATTCCTGATCCAGCTTCAGATCCAGCTCCAGATCTAGCTTCTGATAAGCCTATTGCCTGGAATTGACATAATGCACCAAATTAGCACATTATAGCATTATTTTATACATAGCTAAAAGAAAGCAGTAAAGATGCAGATAATGCTTATGCATGCATGAATTACCCTAACTTATGCTGAGTCCTAGCCTAATTTACGTCAATTAAGACCTATGATTGCTGCGCGATCAGATGACACTACCTTTGATCATGCCCTTCTTGATCTCGGTGTCTCTGTTAATATCAATCCCACGATTTTATTTGAAGAATTTCAGAATGGTGAATTAAAACCTGTTGAGGTTACCCTTCAATTAGCCGACCGATCTACAATCAAACGTCGTGGGATTGTCGAGGATGTCTTGGTCAAGGTCAAGAATTGTATCTTCCTCACAAACTTTCTGGTCCTTAACATTGAAGTACCTGAATCTTTAATGAGTGCCCCAATAATTCTTAGATGACCCTTTTTGGCCACTGCAAAGGCAAATATAAATTTCCATACAGGCAAAATGGATATCACCTGCGCAGGCCAAACTAGCACTCTTGATATTTTTAAATCCTCCAGGAGATTCCATGATGATAATTTTTTCAAAGACTCAAATATAGAAATATCAAATTTGGTGGAGACAATGTTGGTAGATGCCCTTCTTGACCATAATTTTTTCGAGGAATCTGACTCAGAATCAGTGGTCGACGAAATCTATGACTTAGAGGCTTGTCCTCCATAAAAATCTATTCCTGATTATTCCCCTGACCCACCCACTTTTCTCTCAACCCACCCCTGCACACTAACCTCACCTACCCTTCATCACTCCTCTCCCACCCCCTTTCAATTGGACATACCACCAGACCCGCCCAAGTTTGGCATTCATCCTTAATTACAACCATGGACAGACTCAGGTCACACTTACCATTTTCCATCAAATTTTGATCCCCATCTTTTTACCACTCAACTTTCCTGGGATCCAAAAGAAGACCCTTGTTATGAGTGCATCCAAGTGTCCAACTATTTACATGAAAATTCATCTTCCGTGCAAACCTTCATTCCCGGCTAAATGGCGTAAAAGATAGCACTGGATGGGAGGTAACTAATAATTTTTCCTACTTTCTTCTTCTTTCTTTTTCTAGGTTTTAACCATCCTAAACCCAACCGCCTTTCACCAAGGTGATCCCTTTTCCCTCCTAATGCACGAGGACATTGCATTTCATAAGCAATGGGGGGTGTTTTCAAAATTTTGATGATAAATTTAGGATTTTCAAAACCTAAAAATATGCATTTTCTTTTGTCATTTTCTTGTTTTATTTTCTACTTGCATACCCAGAAAAATAAAAATGTTGAAAACTTTTTGAGGAAAATTTTGAAATCGGGACTAAGGTTGAAAACCTACTTTACAGTACAGTGGGATTTTATCCTTAACAAACTAGGGATAAGGATACAAATCTTATTATTAGAATTTCAAAGTCTACCTTTAGACTAGATCAAAGATCCTTCTCAAAAATTCCAATTGAACTCATGATAGTTCAGGTGACTTGATTCTCTTTTGTAACATGCAAAGTATCTAGCTTAGCTTCTGATTCAAAAACTTGCACCTTGTGCAAAATTTATTGTGTCAAAATTCACACACAAGCCAACACCTAAAAATAATTAAAATTTGGAAAAAACACATTTTGTTTAGTTTTAGTAAAAGTCCAAAGTAGATCATTGGTTTGAGTTCTAATATAGACACATCTATTTAGCTTAAAATGCCTATTTATGCATGTTCCTAGGCTTAGATTTGCATTTCATATCATAAATATTGCAAAACATGCATCATGTTTCATTTAGAGAAGTATATATTTTAGGTTAATTAGGTCCTTTTTATGGTCAGCAGAGAAGAAGACTTATTTCAGGGCCTCGGATGGATGATCAGACAATACGGATCTAATTAAGACGACGATCGGAGTCTAACACCTCTGAAATCGTCTAGATCAGAGAATCGTAGCATCGTACGAAGTCCGAGGAAGATCAATGGCTAGGGGGCAATGTGACATCCATATGGGTTTCAGATGAAAAATCCGACCATATGGATGGATCCGGAGCGACGATCGCAATCTAGCAGCATGGGAATCATCTCGATCTGAGCACCGTGGCACCCTCTACAAAAGAAAGATGAATGGATGTCCCAGGTAGCACCACGTGGCACCATCTAGGATGCCTTACGTCGGCCAGAAGCAGCGCACACACACAACACATCGCACATAGCCACAGCCGCAGTAGTGCACTGGGCATAGCGCAGTGCTTGCCAGCGCTCACGTCCATACGACTCGAGCAGCAAGGGCACGTGAAGCGCACAGCGTGCGATGCGTGTGCTAGTGGGGCAGGTGCCAACAAGGCGGGCACGGATCTTCAGCGACGCGCACCTTTAGTGACACTTGCAGCTATCACTAATGGTCTGCATGCACCAGGAAGAGGATTTGAAGGGCGGATCTTCAGCGACAGCTGCAGTGACATTTGTGGACATCAGTAATGACCTAGATGCGAATTTGTTCTTCCACCTCCACTTTAAAAGGACTTACCCACCACCATTCGAAATCATCTCTTCCTTTCTTCCTCTCACCACCTCCAAGGCTCTAGAGAGAGCTTGTCCCAAGCCCGAGATGCTCCTCTAGAGTAAAACTAAATAGTTTTCCCTCCCCTCATCCCTATTCGTGGAGCACCCCATGGCCATCCTCTCACCGCCCTTCGGGAAGAAGATCCTCCCTGCGACACCATCCTACCCCATCCTCCATCCTCCGACTTCATCCCCGTTCATCCCACTCGTCACCACCTTCTTCCAGGAGACATCAAAGAGAGTCGTCCTCCGAGCAACCATCAAGGGGGATTTCTCTCACCCCATTCTAGCTTTTTACGCTTTCGTAGTGTAGATTTTTCCTGCTTTCATAGTGTAACAAACATTTCTTGATGAATAGATGATTGTTTCTCTCTCTCCCTTTCCCTCACTCTCTTATATTTTTACAAGTAGATAAAGTTTTCATCGACCTAATCTCTTGCTTGTTAAAAATACTAAAAAAATTAGAAAAGACAAAAATGAAATAAATAAATGAAAAGAGAAACGTGGATTTTTATAAAACCAAACGTTCACCTCCCCGTGTTCGACCTAGGACTCACTTTTCTAGTTTCGATATAAATTTTATTTGACCACGAGTTTTGCAACTACGACGACGGGTTACTCGTAACTCTGATTTCAAACTCACGAAACCTGTGTGGTCATCTTGTCGCCGTTACTGTGGAGGCAATGGAATTTACTTTATTGTTTTCTGCACTTCTTCGTATTTACAAAACACTAACCCTACTTATCTCTGATCTATTGTCTTGCAGGTACCCTAGAATGGAGATCCAAGTGCGGTAGACTAGAGTAAACTGCAGGTAAATTATTTTGTAAGCGTTCCCCATACCACCCCTACCTTAGTTTTCATTCCATAACCTAATAACTCAAACCCAAATCAACTTAGGTGCTTTGCATAAACCCTAGGGTAGATTTTGGTTGTTTGATTGTCACTCCACTCACCTCACCCACCTGCATATATAAAAAAGAAAAAATTCTTCTCTTGTGGGATTTAACTGAAAGCTACACCCTTAACACCCACAACTTCTTATCATAAGGTGCACAATCACTTTGATTCTACCACTTAACTGGGATCTGACCTATGGACCCAGTACACTTCAACTCAATACACATAAGTGAGTAGAAATCTGAATAGGTTAAACATTCTTGTGTGCCTTAAATAAGTGGTGCAATAGGCCAATTGATTGAGATGTTTGGGCTGCATCACTCAATCTAAAACTAATCCATCACGTAGCTTGCCACTTAGGGTTGATTCTTAGGACTGAACTAGGCACTCCACATTATTTTTGATTTTTAAAGGAACATATCATCACTCGTACTTTCAAAACTTGGAGTGTTCTACTAAACCTTGATTGAACCAACCTAAGAATTAAACCCTAAAAGCTACTAAACAAGGTTAAATCCTAAAAGACACATCATCAAATAATCTTGTTTGAGAACCTTGGTTGTGTATGCACACACATTTTAACAGATCATTAAGGGCACAACCCATCTAAAGGGCCCATCACATTCCAAGAGGACGATCATCCCAAGCCTAACTAAAACTGAGTAGGTGTTGGCCTTAAGGATTGATTCGCTCTTTGGGGCTCAGGTTGTGTTTTCTTCGATTAATCTGCTTCTACTGGTCCATTTGATGTCTAGCTAGGGAAGTAGCATCAAACGACCACGGCTAGGGGGTACACTAGGAACTGGAGGCACAAGCCAAGGGAAGAACCTTCTCCCTAGTCCCTCCTAACTGGTTGGATTGACCGGAAAAAAGTAGACTAAATCGCTTATAATCTCAAGACGGGTCTTGGGAGTCTGTAGGTCTTTAGGCTACCCATATAAGGACATGTTCGGTTGATTGTACTGTAGGGCACCTTTCTCTATTTTGTTTTCCCTCCTACTCCACAATGTATCCTTCCACTTCTTGTAGGCATTTCCCATCCTATCCTCCTACTACCACTTATCCCCAAGATGATTACTATCCTGAGTTGACATGTAATTACCCATCCACTAGCTAGGATGACTTTGATTGGAGATATGAATACAGACCTTAGTGTCCAGGGCCTAACCCTAGACAACAAGACTATGATTATTATCCTTACCAGAGCTACAATGATTATAGATCTTCATCCTTTGATCAGCAAACCAAACCGATATACAATCAGGAAGGATATAATGATTATAACACCTACCCTCCCCAGTATTCCACTGAATATAGGTTGCCACCATCCTTTGAACAACCTAGAACGATCGACTTTTAGGGAGGGACCTGAGAACCTCGACATCTTGACTCCCTTAGATTCAACCCAAACCCACCTAAACCTGAATCGAACCAGTCAGTTCAGGTGAACTAGATCTAGGATAGGGTGTTGGCTAATTTGAGGAACACTATACAATCTTTAGAAGCTCAGCCAACACCATGCACTGAAGCACTGGAGCCTATGATCAAAATGATTGATGAGCTTAATAGTTCTTTATTGGATTTGCTCCAAAGTGTTAGGGATAGGGACCTGAGTGAGTTTTTTCATGGGAAATTATCGAGCTTGAGGATGAAATTTGTGGTTACCCTAGTCAAATCTTGGGATGATTCTCAAGATGAACCCCCTTTAGGAGAGCCAATGTCTGAACCCGCTCAAGCAGCTATTGAGGGGGATACATATTCTGAGATTGGAGATGACCAGGTTGGGCTAGAGCAACCCTTTGAGGATGAATCGAGTTTCTCACCCGAGATCCTAGAGCTAGGGAATGACGATAAATATGATTCCACGAACCATGAAATGACATATGATTTTGAGTCATATATAAATGAGGATCATGGATTCTTTGACTCTGAGGGTGAAGAATCTTTTGGTGAAGTCTCACTTGAACTTAAGGAAGAGGATTTTAGTGAGACAAATGGGCTTAAGGAATCTGAAGAACCAATTGATAGCCCAATTATTGAAGATTTGGATTCGGTTGGGGCTAACTTGGAAGATTCGAATCCTCATTTACTAAAAGATTCAATCAATAGCCCCATTCCTCATTCGCACCCCAAAGAGCTGACTTCTAAGATCATTGTGCCCAACTCAATCTTGATTCAGCCATGATTACTAAACTTGGGAGAATCATATGGGGTGAATGATATGCTAGAGGTCATGAAGCTTGAGTTCTTGATGTTGGAGGAAAGAATTGTTGAAATACAAATTTGAGAGTCTAATTTTGAGGGAAGTTTGATTTTGGATCTAAGGGTACCTATTGACCTGAAACCACCTACTTTCTACCAGGACCCTTATGATATCTTTCACGTGCAACCCAAGCTCGAAATAACTGATTATTTTCCTAAGCTGGATGTTAAGTGGACAACCGCACCTATTGAACCATCTTTACCCGTTGTCCGACACTTTGGTCTTGGGTTGCACACCGCTAAACCATAGGCCTGGCCACACAAACGCAACAACCTTCTATTCTGGGTGATTTTCATCTAGAACTTGAGAACCACTCGACCCTGGGGTATGAGTCTGCACCATAATCTGGTCCATGTCTGTGGGCATCTTCCACAGATAGGTTTCAGGATCAACCTTTTGATTTTGATTCTAACCCACACTTGTGAATTCTCAATTTCTTCTTTGTATGTATATTATGCCTAGTTGAAGGCATTAACCTTAGCATGTGTGTATACACTCTTCTCTTTATAGAGCTGACCTGATTTGTATGACACTCAGGTGATATTCTATTTACTTTAGCCTTTTCATGTCTTTATTTCTACAATGAGGACATTGCATCATTTAGGCATGGAGGGGTGGATAATCAATTCCTTAGATCATTTTGTTAACTCCGTAGAATTTCTTTTAGTCTCATATAAAAAAATTTTGAAAATTTGAAAAAAGATAAAAAAAAGGAAGAAGAATTAGGAGAAGATAACTTAGGCATTTGGAAGTTATTAACTTTAGGAAATGAAACGAGAGGACCTAAACACTTAGACTCTTCAGGTCTTCGAGCTAAATTAGCCCGGGTGTCCATTCGAATGTGGACTTAATATCGAGTTCTCGCCAATTCAAATTCATTTTTAATTTGGCTAATAAATTGGGATGATAGGTATGTGACTTATCAACCCGCCTTCTGATTTGGGGGGACTTTAAGCCTAAGCATCTACACACATTTTTTGCACTGACTCACTTTTTGACGGTTTCTTCGGAAATTGGGTAGCTAATGAATTATCTAAGGGTGATATGGCTGGCAAGTTGTCGGTGGTAATAGCTCATCAGCCGATTGTCTAGAGCCCTGCCACAAGATCATTTTCATCGTACTACCTTTAGGTAAATCTTAGATCAGGATACCCACCAACTAAAAATAAAAAATAAAAGAAAATAAAAAAATTAAAAAAAGGAGAAAAAAAATATAAAGCGACACTTCACCGCACGAGTGTGGTTGGCAAGTTGTCAATGGTAACAACTCATTAGCCGGTTGTCCAAAGCCCAGCTCACAAAAAAATGCACAATAATTCCCAAAACACTTAGGGACGAAGCAGGGAAGTAGAATAAACCAGGGAGATATACACTGGGTTTGCCCTTATATTGACCCCATAAATAAAAGAAGTAGGGAGAAAGCTACCGATCGAAAAGATAAACCTCTGGGCAAGGTCACCTAGGGTTGTAGAAACCCGAAGTCCATTTTAAAAGCCATCTAGTGAGTCTTTCACTATTTTCACAAGATGCATAGCACTTGGAGTCCTTTTCGAGTCTTAGGCGAGTCGAGTAGTCGTAAAAAGTTATCCCGGAACTCTCAAACTCCAAAAGTACAAAAAAAAATTAGAAAAGAAGAAAAATAAAAAAAAATGTATCTTCCCTTTTCAAATAAGGCGAGGACTTGGGCGATTTGCATTCTGGTAGATACCCGGGTACTGT
The DNA here is from genome assembly GCA_037157565.1 of Thalassia testudinum. Lineage (NCBI taxonomy): Eukaryota > Viridiplantae > Streptophyta > Magnoliopsida > Alismatales > Hydrocharitaceae > Thalassia > Thalassia testudinum. The sequence goes on from JAZHRO010000031.1 coordinate 201,986,993, forward strand.
TGAGTCTTCGTAGTTTAGCACTTTAGTTGAAATTTTCTATTGTTAATAAAAGACTTAGACCTAAGCAATCTAATACTAATTTTGCTTTTATACATAGCATATAGCTTAATTTTGCTAGGGACTAGAGAAAGATAGGCATGGGGGTATGATATAGACACATCTATTTAGGTTAAAATGCCTATTCATGCATGTTCCTAGTCTTAGATTTGCATTTCATGTTATAAATATTGCATAACATGCATCAATTTGCATTTAGAGAAGTTGCATATATTTTAGGTTAATTAGGTCCTTTCTATGGTCAGGAGAGAAGAAGACTTATTTCATGGCCTCGGATGGATGATTGGACCATACAGATCTGATTAAGATGACGATCAGAGTCTAACACCTCTGAAATCATCTCGATCGAAGAACCATAGCATCATATGAAGTCCAAGGAAGATCAATAGCCAATGATCGTAGTCCAGCAGCATGCAAATAATCTTAAACTGAGCACCGTGCACCCTTTATAAAAGAAAGAAGAATGGATGGCCTAGGTGGCACCACGTGGCACCATCCAGGCCGCCCAACGTCGGCCAATAGCAGTGCATTGGCACTGCCATAGCCTCGCGCAACATAGGTGCATAGCCGCAGCAACGCACCGTGAACAGCGTAGCCGCGTGCAGTAGCGATGCAGCACATGCCAGCGCGCGCACACACGGCGTGAGGAGCAAGGGCATGTGAAGCGTGCAGGGCGCGATGCATGCACCAACGGAGTGTGCTAGTGGGGTGGGTGCCAGCGAGGCGGACGCAGATCTTCAACGACGTGTGCCTTTAGTAATGCTTGCAGCTGTCACTAATGGTCTACGCGTGCCAGTAAGAGGATTTGAAGGGTCGATCTTCAACGATAGCTGCAGCGACATTTTTGGACATCAATAATGACCCAGATGCGAATTTGTTCTTCCTCCTCTACTATAAGAGGACCTACCCACCATGATTCAGAACCACCTCTTCCTTTCTTCCTCTCACCACCTCCAAGGCTCTAGAGAGAGCTCGTCCCAAGCCCGGGATGCTCCTCTAGAGTAAAATCAAACAGTTTTCCCTCCCCTCATCCCCATTCGTGGAGCATCCCGTGGCCGTCCTCTCACCGCCCTTCGAGAAGAAGATCTTCACTACGACGCTGCCTTGCCCCATCCTTCGTCCTCCGGCTTCATCCCCGTTCATCCCGCTCCTCACCACCTTCTTCCAGGTGACGTCAGAGCTAGTCGTCCTCTGAGCAACCATCGAGGGGGATTTCTCTCACCCCATTCTATCTTTTTACACTTTCGTAGTGTAGATTTTTCCCACTTTCATAGTGTAACAAATAGTTCTTGATGAATAGATGATTGTTTCTTTCTCTCTCTCTCCCTCTCCTTCTCTCTTTTATATTTTTGCAAGTAGATAAAGTTTCATCGACCTAATCTCTTGCTTGTTAAAAATACCAAAAATAATTAGAAAAGACAAAAATGAAATAAACAAATAAAAAGAGAAATGTGGATTTTTATAAAATCAAACATTCGCCTCCTCGTGTTCGGCCGGAGACTCACTTTTCGAGTTTCTGTATAAATTTTATTTGACCACAAGTTTTGCAACTATGACGACGAGTTACTCATAACCCCGATTTCAAACTCACGAAACCCATGCGATCAAGTTCCCACCGCCAAGGAGGTAATTGCCTCCCTTGAGGATGCAATGTCAACATGCTACTGCCTCAGCATTGCTCTATACCTATATTTCATATCTTTAGATGGAGCATTAATGCGCATTTTTGCAGCTCAAGTGTCTTGGATGGTGCTCTACCTGTAGTGTCAGAGCAAGAGCTTGACTTTGCTTGGAGCACCCCTTTGCAGCGCATTGTGTTTTAGGGTTGTGGTGTTACTGTCATGGATAGAGTTATTTTGAAGTACTTACGCCAGAGCCCCCTCGAGGATTGGTAACGGGAATGATGATCTCAAAACATCTGTTGTAAGACTAAGCTAGGAATAAGCATAGGGATAAAAGAAAGTTTTAAACCATAAACACACCCTTATAAATGTTGGCTTTTCACAAGCATAGACATAAGATTTTAAAGGTTATTGCAATTTGCGAATCAGATTCAAGAGCTAGAAAAATTCTAAAACAAAAATTTCAAGTCATCTAAATAACAAAGGGTTAATCTGTGAATTTTTTGAAGGATATATTGATCCTGATTCATCTAATTTTTGGATTCGAAAATAAGTCCCGATGTTTATCTTTAACAAATCCTGTACCTCCTGTGTTTGGATCAACCAACGTCCCGTAATCTCTTTGTCCTCAAAAGTGAAAAAAAAATAGATTTCCCCAAAATTCCATTTTGTAGATAATAATGTTTTGCTAGGAGAGTAGCAAAAGATAAGTATGGCGGTGTAAAAAATGCCAGTTTATCATCATTCTTATGAATTAAAACAAACCTAGTTCTTAGGGTTTTAACTTCGTAAATGGATTTTTGGGTTGCATTTAGGCATAAATTAGGTTAGGCATGCATTATGCTTTTTAGTTGAGTATTAAGGGTAATCAGATTATCAGATCCCCAAAACCCTACCACTCAAGAAGGCAACTAGTGAAGGAGAAACTCAAACCAGCTAGGACTCAGCCTAAGCCAGCTCACCAAAGCTGGATACCAGATCACTTGGACTAGGGTTAGGTCATTCTAGCTCCATTTAGCTCATCCCAATTTAATGGCAGCTCAAGATAGCTCATCCTAGCTCACCCTAGCTCAAATCAGCTCAGATCCAGCTCAACTTAGTTGAGTCTAACTCATCTTAGCTCCCATCAGTTCACTAAGAGTTCTAGCTAGCTCAACTTAGTTGACTAGAGTCCACCCCAGCTCAAGTCCAGCTACCTCCAGCTTTACTCAACTCAAGCCAGCTGAAGATGACTTCACCTAGCTCAGGCTAGCTCAAGTCCAGCTCCCGGGGACTCTGCCTAGCTCAACTTAGTTGAGCTAAGCTACCTTAGCTACTCCAGCTAGCTAGGTCCTCCCCGGGAAGATAAGACCCAGCTCACCTCAGCATAACTTAGTAGAACCCAGCTTACTTTAGCTTGGCTTAGCAGCTAGCAAAGAACTAGCAATCTAAGCCAACTAAAGTAGCTCCTTGCCATCTTCTTGAGTAGCCACCAGCTCCTATCCAGCTCGAAGCATCACCTTCTCAACTCCTCTCCTCAAAACCCTAGCTCCCTCTGCCTTTTGCCTAACTCCCTACTAGATAAGCTAGCTTAGCTTAGCTAAACTCTAGCTCCCTTGGCCATCCACCATCCATTCATCACCTACAACTTAACTCCACCTCTCCACATAACTAGTCCACCTAAGCTAGTCGACAAGCCCATATTTGTGGGCTAATTATGTATTTTAGTGCCTAGACATTAAGTTAACATGTACATTTATATAGCATACATTAATATGTAAATAGGATAACATAAAATTACCTATTTCATGCATTTCATTCATTGATAATATCATTTAGAATTTATTTAGAATATCATGCATTGAAATAGGTTGCATCACATATAGTGTTTTGGATTTAACATAGAAGTTAAGGTCATAAATATAAATAACCCAATAATCATTTTATTTTTATTTTCTTCTTCTCTGCAGCAATGGCCTCCCAATACTGAATGCGCACCATAATGGCTGAGGAGAGTGGATCTGCACATCGTCGTTGCTTCCTCTTCTCCACGTCGCTCCCTCTTCTCCATGTTCCTACAACCATAAAAGAAGACTCCAACTGCACCATCACCAGCGGGCTATCACCCCCGATCAAATATTGCGTAGAGATCAAATTCTCCTCCATTTCAACATTGCCAGCCTCCTACCATGTGTGCAACTCCACATCACTACAGGCAAGCAGGGTGACAGACTGTTGCACCACCGTTGGATTGTGCAGATTATAGTGAACACCTCAGCGTGCATTGCCATCATCACCAACATCAGCAACTACTACAACTTCACACCCTGCACCTTATTCCCCCTGCCAGTTAAGACATTCAGGAAGTTTCCCGGACGTCTGATGCCCCCTTGCTACGCCTTCGCATAGCAGCACACCTGTAGCGATCTCGCCTACGTGTAGCCTTCCGTGTGCAGCCTTCATCTCAATGACACTGAGGTGGACCTTGTTTCCACCGCTTGGAGGAGAAACCAAACTTCACATCTACGAGGAGGAACTTGAACATTGGTGAACCTTGTTGTCACCAACTGGGAGGACATCCGGAGTGATCATCTTCATCTCCGTTGATTTTTTAGTAGATAGTTTATGTTTTAGAAGTTTACTTTTCTTTATTTTCTTTCACATACATTTGGTTTGAAACCCTTGATCTGGGGTACATTTTTAGGGGTTTGTTCTCCGATTTTGTTTTAGGCCCGTGTTGGATAATTTTTCAGGAGCCTGTTCCCATTTCTTTAGACTTAGGTTTTTCTTCTCTTTCGTGGATTGATTTTATTTGAGCATAAGTAGCTAAAAGAAGAAAATAAAACAAAACACAAGCTGCCTGCTAGAAGCTACCTGCCCCTAGGATGAACCATTCAGGTGTGTATGAGCAGCCTCTAGATTTATTTTCTGCATTGCATGCATTCTTGCATCGCTGATTGCTGGAAGCAAGGTACGCATCCTGTTACTTTGCATCCATATCTTAATCACACATTTGCATTTGGACTTAATTCCTAAACCACATAATTTGTCTTGAAACGATCTAACAAGTGGTCACATTAAATTTCTAAAAAGGACTAAGTAAAGGAGGAGCACAATAAAACCCAAGGAGTTGATTTGAGATATTATGCTGCAGTTCAAAATTCAAATTCAAACTTTTACGGTGAATGCACATGTACATGACTACGTACTAAAGCACACAATTAGACACTCCTTGGTTTTGACCTACTAGGAAAGAACTCTCCTACCATTGGATACCAAAGTGCTTGAAACTTAAGTTCAAAGATTTTGTAACTCCAAGTAGGGGGATACCCTGTCACGGATTTTTGAGGGTAGTTAAGAAGCACTGCGAAAGCATAGCTTCAAAGGAAGGCTTAGGCCTACTTGCATCCCTCGATCTTCTATCCTTGGAGTACTTTACCATTTGAACTTTAGGGCAGAGCACCTAAGTTCCAATTAGGTCTTCATTAAGGCATTTCGTAAGTTGACAATAAGCATGTAATTGATTGGGCAATTTGTATTGTCACCTACAACTGGACTAAAATCTCAAAGGCCTTAATTGATTAAAGACAAAAGTCCTTTTGAATTGTGTTTGTGGTGTATGCTTGGTAGGTGGTCTCTGAGGAGACAATTTGTGTTTAATTCAGTACCTAAAAGAATCCTTTGGAGAGCCAACCAAGAGAGAAGAGAGATGGCTGAAGAAGAGAGAGTAGAGAATCAACGTTCATTGAGAGACTATTTTATCCCTACCAACCAACCTGGCCATACACTAAGAAGACCTGGAGGGAACAATCCATATGAAATCAAGAGTAGTACCATATCTTTGTTGCCCCCATTATATGGTACTTCTAGGGAGGACCCCTACAGGCATTTGGAGGAATTCACCGAGGTCTGTTCCATGGTGAGATTGCAGGGTGTTACTAATGACGCCTAAATGCTAAGCCTCTTTCCTTTCTCCCTCAAGGATAAGGCGAAGCGTTGGTATCACACTCTAGATGGTAGAGTGATACTTGGGATGCCTTGAAGGGAGAGCTTTTGAAAAAATACATACCCATGAGCAAGACTAATCACTATCGGAGGGAAATCATAGGTTTACTCAACAAGATGGAGAACAATTTCATGATGCATGGGAGCGCTTCAAAGATTTGTTACGCTTATGTCCCCATAATCAAGTGCCAAGATGGCAACTTGTAGAAAGGTTCTACACTGGATTAAATGACAAGCATAGGCAAATAGTGGATGGTGCTTGTGCAGGAACCTTTCTCACAAAAACTGAAGATGAGGCTTGGGATCTTTTTGAGACCTTGAGTGAGAATTCTATCCACCTAAATTCTACCTATTTGGATAGGAAACCCACTCTTATGCAACAAAAGATTGAGGCAAATGGGGCTAGGGATGCCTAGAATTTGGCCTTCCAGATTCAATTACTGAACCAAAATAAGAAAAGGCTTATAATAAACCCTAGCCAACTCACGCCAAATGCCTCCACTTCCCAGGCTTTTGAAAGCTCCATTTTCCAAGGCAATATGCATGCTACTGTGGAGTGTCATTTGGCCTCCCAATTCCCTGACCTTGTATAGGTCGACCTTAATGCCAACCAAGGGTTCTGTCCCAGACCTCGTAATGACTCTTTCTCCAACACCTATAACAAGGGATGGAGGAACCATCCCAATTTTTCATGGAGACAGGAGAATGTTTCTAATTTAGGGAATTATAGACCCCAACCGTTTCAGACTTAATAGTATAATCAACCTCCTTTTCCCTCCCAACCATCCAAGACTTTTGAGATGGATGAGCTTAAAGACATGCTGAAGGCCATGCAGGAGAATCAAAGCATGATCATCCACTCTCATGACAAGGCAATCAATGAGATGAAATCACAATTTAGACACATTTTCGAGGCCATGAGCAAAAGGGAGACAGGGAAGATTCCCAGTTCATCTAAGGAGAACCCTAAAGGTGAAAGGGATTATCTTTAGGGAGCAAGCCCAGGCGGTGACTATTCTGAGGAGTTAGAAAGAAATTTCCAAACCTGATGCTCATATAGTCCCACCTTCTGAAAACCCATCCACCCCGACTTTTGCCCCCACCGGAGAAGACTCGCCCAACTCTTCTCCGCTTTAAATCACCTCACCAGAAGAGTTATCTCTGTTCCCCCACTTACTCGACATGACAACCCTTCCACCCAGAAATTGAGAGTGCCCTTTCCAGAGCACTTATCTAACTCTGGGCAGACTTCTGCTGGCTCATCTAGAGGCAAAGATAGGACGGACGAAATCATGGAGACTTTCAAACAAGTGCAGATTAACCTGCCCTTGCTTGAAGCTATTAGGTAGACTCCATTGTATGCCTGCTTTCTAAAGGACCTGTGCATGAAAAAGCAGCAATTGAGGAAACAAGTTCAATCAAAAGTTGTCCTACCTGATTCTGTTAGCCCAATTATACAACACGGGACACCCCCAAAACTTAAGGACCCAGGAGCCCCATACATCTCAGTGGTCGTTGGCGACCTACATATACATAAGGCTTTGCATGATCTGGGTGCGGGGGTAAACATCCTTCCGAGCTATGTATATGAACATCTTGGAGGAGCCAATCTAAAGCCTTCCCTTGTAATCCTCCAAGTTGCAGACCATTCTTTGAAGACACCACGGGGCCTGCTGGAAGATGTCCTCATGAGAGTGGAGGATTTCTTCTTCCCCATTGACTTTCTAGTACTGGACACTGACCCTACCAACAAACCAACCAAACCCTCCATCATCTTGGGCCACCCTTTTCTTGTGACTTCTAATGCCTCAATCAATTGTCACACTAGGATGTTAAAAATGGGCTTTGGGAATAGGAAAATTTAGCTTAATGTGTTTGATGCTTATAAACAAGCTGGACTTACGGATTTTTACCAAGTTGAGGTGGGTGGTAGATGACCTGATTGAAGAGACAACTGCAATTTTATGCGATGACCCCCTTCAGCATGCCATGCTATATGACCATTCCCATCTCTTAGAGGAATGTGAAGGGGATGTGCTAGAACTTGAGGAATTACTTGGAGTTTCTATTGAGTCTCTTTCCCCATCATACCTGCCTAAGGTAGATCTGCTACCCGAGATGGGGACTTCTATTATGAAACCCTCAACCATACAAGCCCCCAACCTTGAACTAAAACCCCTCCCAGACTCTCTCAAGTATGTATTCCTTGGGCCAAATGAAACACTCCCTGTAATCATCTCATCTACACTATCTGAAGTGCAAGAGGGAGCCTTGCTAGACTATTTATCAAGAAACAAGGAAGCCATAGCTTGGAAGATTGTTGATATTAAGGGCATAGACTCTACACTCTGCATGCATCACATTTATACTGATGATTCCATCAAACCATTTTGAGACATGCAAAGGCATCCTAACCCTAACATGAGGGAGTAGGTCAAAAAGGACATTCTGATGTGGTTGGACGCTAGGATCATTTATCCCATCGCAGATAGAAAATGGGTTAGTCTAATCCATGTGGTGCCAAAGAAAGCAAGCTTCACGATAGAAACAAAAGATCGGGGTGAATAAGTGGTGACCAGGCCCTCAACTGGTTGGAGGGTCTGCATTAACTACCACAAACTGAACACCGCTACCCAGAAGGATCACTTTCCCTTACCCATTATTGATTTCATCCTAGAGAGATTGGCAGGGAACAAGTATTTATGCATTTTAGATGGATATTCTGGGTATAACCAGGCTGCAGTCTTCCCCGATGGCCAAGATAAGATAACTTTTACTAGTCCCTATGGAACTTTTGCATTTAGGCATATGCCATTTGGATTATGTAATGCATCGGCAACCTTCCAGTGGTGTATGATGTCCATTTTCTCGGACAAGATTGACAAGTGCATTGAGGTTTTTATGGATGACCTCCATTTTCAGCTCGTCTTTCGACCAGTGTCTCTGCACTTAGAGAATGTCCTGAAGAGATGTAAGGAGATTGGTTTAGTCCTTAGCAGGGAGAAAAGCCACTTCATGTTACAGAAAGGCATTGTACTTGGGCATGTTGTGCCTGAAAGGGCTTAGAAGTAGATAAGGCTAAGGTTAATTCTATTTCCAAACTCTGATTTCCAATGAAGGTCAAATAGATTAGATCCTTTCTGGGCCATGCAAGCTTTTATAGGTGATTCATTAAGAATTTTAGCAAAATTTCTAGGCCACTTTGCGACTTATTGGTGAAGGAATCTTCTTTCAATTTTGATTCAAAGTGTGTCGAGGCCTTTCAAACTCTGAAGGAGACCTTGATCTCTATGCCTATTCTCCGAGCTCCAGATTGGACACTCCCATTCGTGCTGATGTGTGATGCTTTGGATTACACAGTGAGAGTAGTCCTTGGACAAAGGGTTGAGGGAATACCACATGTGTTGCACTATGCCAGCAAGACTTTAATCGAACCACAGCAAAACTACACCGTCACTAAGAAGGAATTACTTGCTGTAGTTTTTGCTTTGGAAAAGTTTAGGTCTTATCTTCTTGAATCCAAGGTGATCATATTTACTGATCATGCGGCAATGAAACATCTCATTGCCAAGAAGGACTCTAAGCCACATTTAATTAGGTGGATTCTACTCCTTTAAGAGCTTGACTTGGAGATTCGTGAAAAGAAAGTAGTGGAAAATGTAGTGGCTGACCACTTGTCTCTCCTTCCACTTGATGAATCTCCATCTGGAGACATCTGCGAGACATTTCCTAATGAAACCCTTATGGTGGTAACACCAACTTCACCCTCGTATGCGGATACAGTTAATTACTTGGTCACTGGAGAAACTCCTAGTTCTTGGGATGAGCAAAAATGGAAGAGATTCATTTCCCAAGCAAGATTCTTTTATTGGGAAGAGCCAAAATTATTTAGACTTGGATAAGACCAAGTATTGAGATGTTGTGTGCATGAAGAGGAGCAACAAAGTGTGTTGAGATTCTGCCATGAACTTCATTGTGGAGGACACTTTGGTGCTATGAAAATGGCTTTTATGGTTCTCCAGTCTAATTTTTAGTAGCCAACTCTATTTAAGCATTCTCTTAACTTTGTTAACGCCTATCTTAGATGTCAACGGACTAGAACGATCGGGAAGGGGAATGAGATGACCCAACACCCTATCCAACCTGTGGAAATTTTTGATGTTTGGGGGATAGACTTCATGGGTCCCTTCCTTTCTTCCCATTGGTTTGAGTATATCTTGGTGGCAGTGGATTACGTCTCCAAGTGGATAAAGGTCATTCCTACGTGCACAAATGACCACTCTGCGGTCTTGAAATTTGTGAAGGCCAATATCATATCTCACTTTTGCTGCCCCACAACAATTATAAGTGATGGGGGACATTTCCAGAACCACCACTTCAATCGGCCACTCAGGAGTCTAGGGGTATCTCACAAGATTGCTACGCCTTACCATCCTCAGACGAGTGGACAAGTTGAAGTGTCAAATAGGGAGATCAAGAACATTTTTAGAAAAGACTGTTAGGCCAAATAGGAAGGACTGGTCCCAAAAGTTCGATGATGCTTTATGGGCTTATCAAGCAACCTACAAAACCCCTTTGGGTATGTCTCCCTTCCGGATAGTGTATGGGAAAGCATGCCACTTACCCATTGAACTTCAACATAGGGCACTCTGGGCTATCCGAAGTGTCAACTTGGATTTAGAGCAAGCTGGTAAGGCATGTTTATTGGAGTTGACTGAGCTTGAGGAGCAGAGGAATGATACTTATGACACCTCCCAAGCTTATAAAGAGAGAACTAAGGTCTTGTATGATAAATATATCCTTAGAAAGACCTTTGAGCCTAACCAAAAAGTCTGGCTTTTCAATTTCAGACTTAAGCTTTTTCCAGGGAAATTGAAATCATGTTGGGATGGGCCTTACATTATCACCAAAGTTTTTCCGCATGGGGCAGTAGAGATCAAGAGCCCTTCCTCTTCAGCAACACCCTTTACCGTCAATGGCCAACGATTAAAACCTTATGTAACTTTGGATGGCCATCTGGTTGACGAGGTCACTCTTGAGGAGCCTTAGCTCCTTTCATTCCTACCTCAGGTAATATCTTCCCTTGGCTACTTACTTTCAATGAGACATTGTTTGAACCAGGCATAGGGGGATAGGACTTAAGTGTCTATTTATAGCATGTTGCATTCATAGTGCATTTACAAAAAAAAAGAAATTGCATTATTGAGCTTAACTGACTAGGCCCTGCATTCTTAAGCAGACCAGAACTTTAGGTTAGACTATGTTGACTCTAGGTGTTTGACTTTAGAAGCTAAGTTGAAGACCTTTAGGGTCCTTTGTGGACTTAAAAACTTAAGTAGGAGTTAAGTTGCAAACCATTCCTCAAGAGGTTGAGGAAGGAAAGCTAGGGATTGAGTTAAAGGCTGGGTAGTACTTGTTGCCTTTTTCTACCTTTTGGTTTATGGGTCCTCGTAGCCTAAGCATCCACATTTCACGCACACTTGGTCTTGTGTAAATAATGATAACCTTAATTACTTTCTTGGAGAAAAATTTGGTTCTCTTAGTTCTGACTTATGAGAAGCTTGAAAACACAAGTTGATTGGAAGAGTTCCTACCGCAGGAGAGGTGGAGTATATACTCACCATGAGGATGCGATGACAATATGTCACCTCCTCAGCACTTGTCTCTTAGGATGTCCATCCTACTGGGGGCATGTAAGCACATTGTGCGGTTCAAGTACCATAGGCAACCCTATCTCGAAGTGTTGATTGCCACAGGCTTTAATTTATTTTAGAAATTCATGGTCGATACTATCTCGAAGTGTCGATTGCTAGGAGTTCTTGAGGTTGCTATGGGTGGTACTATCTCAAAGCATCGAAAGCCAAGCACCCTTCGAGATTCGGTGATGGGACAATGAATCCGACACAGACCATGTTAATAGCTGATCCAAGGTTAGACTTAGAAGAATCAAACAAATATATATATATGGGCGAAAAAAAAAAAAATCCTCCTTCTAGGTTGGCAATCATACCAACATCAAATAAATCAGACCATTGCACATGTATGGATGCTTTAATCTTTGGGACCAATAGAACTTAGGGTACAGTTAGAAATCAGGGAAGCCTGTGCCTGCAACTCATCCTTAGCTGACCTAATTTGTAATTTAGCAACTACTTGGGAACCTTAGGTTTAAAGTCTGAACTTAACATGTTTCTAAAGGAAGACCAATTTGGTTTGCTAGTCTACTTGAAGAGCTGAGTTATTGCTTGAATTTGCTAGGGACTAGCAAAAACTAGGCATGGGGTCATTTTATGAGCCCATATTTGTGGGCTAATTATGTATTTTAATGCCTAGACATTAAGTTAACATGTACATTTCTATAGCATACATTAATATGTAAATAGGATAACATAAAATTACCTATTTCATGCATTTCATGCATTACATGCATTGATAATATCATTTAGAATTTATTTAGAATATCATGCGTTGAAATAGGTTGCATTACATATAGTGTTTTGGATTTAACATAGAAGTTAACGTCTTACATATAAATAATTGAATAATCATTTTTTTTTATTTTCTTCTTTGCAGAAACGGCCTCCTAATATTGAATGCACACCTTAATGACTGAGGAGAGTGGATCCTACACATGGTCGTCGCTTCCTCTTCTCCACGTCGGTCCCTCTTCTCCATGTTCTTGCAACCATAAAAGAAGACTCCAACCACACCATCACCAGCGGGCCATCACCCCCAATCCACTACTGCGCAAAGATCAAATTCGCCTCCATTCCACCACCGTCGGCCTCCTACCATGTGCATAACTCCACATCACCGTAGGCAAGTAGGGTGATAGACTGTTGTACCACCGTTGGATTATGCAGATTACCGTGAGCACCTCAGCATGCGTTGCCACCATCACCAACATCAGCAACTACTACAACTCCATGCCCTGCACCTTCATCTCCCCCGCCAGTTAGGATGTCCGAGAAGTTTCCCGGACGTCTGATGCCCCCGCACAGCAGCACACCCACAGCCTTCTCTCCCACGCACAGGTGCTGTACACCGCCAACATCTCCGCGCACACCTCCTCACGTGACTTGCACCCTCGGCCTCATGCCCCTTAGGGCCGGTGTCACCCTTGGCTTCGCATCTCTCACGCTCCATGCGTGCTCGCACTCATTGATCTCCCCCTCAAGTGAACCTCCTCGCCTCCAGACCACGTGCACTGCGTGCGCCTCCTAGCTGCCATCCTCGCCTCCTGGTGCATGCCACTTTCCTCGAGTGCAAATCTCTGCACTATTCTTCTTCTCCAAGAAGTACCCAACATTGATCGTCCATCTCCACACACTGCCTCCTCCTCCAGCCATGAAACTCCATTCCGTTGACGCTATTGACTTCGCCTCGCCCTCAGGAACTCGCCCATGCCCGCAGCAAGCCCTCCAGTAGTCCGCACACACCCGCCACCTCTGGTGGCTTCCTCCTCACTAGCGATAAGTCCAACTGCCGTTGGCAACCATTCGCCACACTGTGACAATCAATGAGAAGCCCTCGACCTACTTATCCTCCATCACGAACCTCGCAGCCAGTGAGGCTTCCTTGTGTGAGCACAAGCCTCTTCTTGAAATCCCCTATTTTTGTCTCAATTAAAATTTATGGTGGAGTGCCATTGCCAAACTTCATTTTTTCTAATTTTATTAATATTATATTATGGCTACTTTGATTGAATACCCCTCTACTTTTACATAAATGCAATTTTAGCATATCTTCTCATTGTTATCCTGATTTAGAGTGAATTTTGGACTCATTAGTAGGGAGAATCTTAGTGAACATCATTTCTCTCTTATTGCAAGTTTGAAATAGGCTTTGCCTCCCTGTGGATACAACCCGCTCTCTGTGAGTGGTTAATTTCATTTTAATTATTTTGATTAGTTGATTTTCTACCATTTAGAAATACAATGACAAATCATCTTAATCATCATTTTCGAAAGCAAAAATCGACTCGTCACTAGCTACCTACTCCTACTCCAAGTTGGTGCCACCACCATCACCACCCTTCGCCCCTCAACCACCACCAAAGGTCACCAACAATGTGGCAACAAAACCACCATAACCACCTCCAAGTTGGCACCACCTTTTCCCTCCAAAAACCCTTTCATCCTATCCTTACACCTAAGCCCACAAATCATCTTAGCCCTCCACCTAAGAACCCTTCTAGAAGCCCCTAGGTTGGTGCCAATTTAGTGGTTCCTCTCCACCACCAAAAGCCACCAACACCACCGTAACTACCACCCTACAAGCCCCTTGAGTTGGCACCAACCTCCCTCCACCCTAGGATCCTTAACCACCTCCTAAAACCCATCCTAGCCCTACATCTAACCCATGCCAACTACCTCCTTCTCCACCTCTAACAAAACCCTCCTAACCACCACTAAAAACCCATCTTCCCTGAAGATGGCGGATTCGCACGTGGATAGGATTGAGTTTTGGAAAACTCGTTGTCGTAGTTCGATTCACGAGAAAATTCGTCGATCAGATAAAATTTATAATTAAAACTCAAAAAGTGAGTCCCTAGTCGAACACAGGGAGGTGAACGTTTGGTTTTAAAAATCTGCATTTTGCTTTTTATTTGTTTTTGTCATTTTTATCTTTTCTAATTTTATTAGCATTTTTAACAAGCAAAAGATCAGGTCGATGAATTCTAGCTAATCTACTTGCAAAATAAAAGATAGGGAGGCAGAGATAGAGAAATAATCACGGATTTTTATAATCAATTATTTCTTACAACTCGGCAAGCAGGAAAACTATACTACGAAAGCAATAAAGATAGAGATAGGTGAGAGAAATCCCCCTTGATAGTTGCTTGGAGGACGACTCGCTTTGACGTCACCTGGAGGAAGGTAGTAAGGAGCGGGACGAACTAGGATGGAGCTGGAGGATGGAGGACGGGGTAGGATGGTGTTGCGACGAGGATCTACTTCACGAAGTAGGTGAGAAGATGGTCACAGGATGCTCCATGAAGGGGAATGAGAGGAGGGAAAATATTTGGTTTTTTACTTTAGAAGAACATCCCAGGCTTGGGACAAGCTCTCTCTAGAGCCTTGGAGGTGGTGAGAGGAAGAAAGGAAGAGATGAAGAAGAATGGGAGAAGTAAGGGTCCTTTTATAGTGGAGGAAAGAATCAAATTCGTATATAGGACATTTAGTGATGGTCATAAAGGTCACTGAAGATCTATCGCAAACGTCGCTGAAGGCAGCCTTGCCCCATGCCACCACTACGCTGGTGCACGCGGAGTCGTGCACCTCCTCGTGCTACGCACTTGCATGTGCTGCCGCTACCCCCACGCGTGCCCATGCGCACCAGCTGCATTGCTATGCAAGCATGCCTCCACGTGCGTGTGCATGCCCGCACTGCTGTGCGCATGCGGTGGCGCAGGCGTGCGCATGGGCAGCCTAGGTTGCGCCATGTGGCACGATCTGGGTCGTCCATCTTCTTTTCGCTATAGGAGCTACTACGGAGGTCAGATTGAGTCGATTTTCATGTCATTGGGCTATGATTGTTGACCCGAATCCATTCATGCAGTCAAATTTGTTGTTTGAAGCTTTGAATTACATTGCCTAGTTGCTTGGCCATTGATCTTCCTCGGACTGCATATGGTGCTACGAGACTCTGATCATGGCGATTTCGGTGGCGTTGGACTCCGATCGTCGTTTTGATCAGATCCGTATGGTTGGATCATCAATCCGAGGCTCTAAAATAAATCTCCTTCTCTCCTGACCACAAAAAGGACTCAATTAACCTAAAATATACACAACTACTCTAAATGCAGAATGATGCATGCTATGCAATATTTATAATATAGAATGCAAACATGCATAAATAGGCATTTTAACCTAGATGGATGTGTCTACATCATGCCCCGATGCCTATCTTTGCTAGTCCCTAGAAAAATTAAACTGCATGTATGTATAAAAGTAGAGTTAGGACTTAATCGCTTAAGCCTAAGTTGTTTATTAACAATAGAAAATTTCAACTAAGGTCCTAAACTATGAAGACTCAACAGTACCCGGGTGTCTGCCAGAATGCAAACTGCCCAAGCCTTTTTTGAAAAGGGAAGATACATTTTTTTTCTTTTCTAATTTTTTTGGACATTTGGAGTTTGAGAGTTTCGGGATTACTTTTTACGGTTACCCGACCTGCCCAAGACTCGAAAAGGACTTAAGTGCTAAGCATCTTGTGAAAGGGTGATAGACTCACTAAGCGATCGTTAAAATGGACTTCAGGTTTCTACGACCCTAGATGACCATAATGATTTCTGCCTAGAGGTTTATCTTTCCGATCGGTAGCTTTCTTCCTACTTTTTTTTTTATTTTTTATGGGGTCAACACTAGGGCAAATCTAGTGTATATCTACCCGATTTATTCTACTTCCCTACTTCTTCCCTAAGTGTTTTGGGAATTATTTGCGCATTTTTGTGAGCTGGGCTTTAGACAACCAACTAAAGGGCTGTTACCCATGGCAACTTGGCAGCCATACTCATGCGGTGAAGTGTGTTTTTATTTTCCTATTTTTTTATTTTCTCCTTTTTCTATTTTTTTTTCTTTTTGGGTACCATTTTCTTTTCTTTTTTTCTTTTCCCTAAGTAGGTAGCTTCCCTGATCTATGATTTACCTAAAGGCAATATGAAGAGAATGATCATGTGGCTGGGCTTTGGACAACCAGCTGATGAGTTGTTACTACCGACAACTTACCAGCCATACCACCCAAGACAATTCATTAGCTACCCAATTTCCGTAAAAATCGTCGGAAAGTGAGTTAGTGCAAATAGTGTGTAGATGCTTAGACTTAAAATCCCCTCAAATCAGAGGGTGAGTTGATAAGTGATGTAAACATGTTTACACTACTTAAGATGTCTATTTATGCATGTTCTTAAGCATAGGATTGCATTGCATACTATAAATATTGCATAACATGCATCATATTGCATTTAGATTAGTTTAAATAAAATGGAGGTTAATTTTCTCCTCTTATGTTCATGGACAGGGCAAACTTTTTATTGAGACCTTAGATCGAAGATCCAACTGTACAGATATGATCAGGGCGACGATTGGAGTTTAAGGACTCTAAGATCTCCCTAATCAGACACCTGTAGTATCAGATAAAGATCGAGGAACCCTTGAAGATCAAGGGCCAAGATGGTGTGAATCCGCACTTGAAATGACAAATCCGACCGCATGGATGGATTCGGATCGATGATCGCAGCCTAACGACGTGAAAATTGACCCAATCCAACAACCGTGGCACCATCTACATCATCCAGAAGATGGACGACTAAGATGGAGCCACATGGTGCCATCTCAGCTACCCAATCGGCCGATGCACTCGCCGCATCATCTCTTCTTCATCGCTTCTCTGCCGTTGGATGTGCATCCAATGGCTGTAGATACGTGCACCTTAACTCATCCACGCCACCATTTCCCCTACGTAACGCGGCGGGTGGAGGCTTTATCGCGAGCGAGCGACGTGCGTTCGAAACGCAAAGAGTGGGCGAGTGGGCGCGATTGACCACTCGATCGCAATCGAATGGTCACGCATGTGAAATTGCACTCATGCCATATCGCACGCCATGCCTCATGCAGGATCGCACAGGGGCAGGCGTGTAGAGGAGGTGGGCGGAGGCGCGACTTAAGCCATTCGATCCTGAGAGCAGCTGAACGTGTGCACGCGTTACGCGCGAGGAGGTGAGCTAGCATGCGCGCGCCGCGCACTACGCCCACGATGGGGCTTTAGTGATTGTTTTATCCATCACTAAAGACCACTTAATTAATGATTTTCAAATTAAAATGACCAAATTGCCCTCACTCCTTCCAACTATAAAAGGAGACCCCTCCACATGAAATTCTCATCCCTTCCTTCTCTTCTCTACCTCTCCAAAGCTCAAGAGAAGCTTGTCCCACACCCGGGATGCTTCTCGCGAGATAAAGTCAATTTTTCATCCCCCTTTCGGAAACGGATCCCACTACGACGATGACGTGCTGCCCCGTTCACGTTCTTCCTGCTTCGTCCTCCTTCATCCTGCTCTGTCCTCCTTCGAGGTGTCGTCCCATCCGTCTCGTCCTCCAAGCGACCGTCGAGGAGGATATTTCTCTCTCCATTCTTTTTTATGCTTTCTAGAGTAGATTTACTGCTTTCTAGTGTAATCATTTTCTGCTTTCTAGTCATAATGTTTAGTGAAATAAACATTCTTTTTAATGATGAATTCCATGTTCATTCTACATCTCATTTTGGTTTTTGTTTGTAATATTCTCTCTCTCTCTCTTTCTCTCTCTTCTATTTATTGTAAATAGTTAGATAGTTCTAATCAATTAATTTACTTCGTGACAAATAAAACAAATGCATATTTTTTAAATCAAACATCCGCCTCCCTGTGTTCGACCCGGGATTTCCATTCCGGTATAAATTTTATTTGTTGAGCACGAGTTCTTCGCTTTCATACTACGATGACAGGTTTTTCAAAACCAAACACGTTAGCGTAGCAACTTGTGCGTTCAACATTTTGGCATCGTTGCCAGGGAGGCGATGCTCTTTGATTTTTCTTCGCATTTTTATGACTTACGAATTATTTACCTCACTTCTCTCCTTTCTTATTGTGATTGCAGGTACTCTTTTGAGATGAGCCAACGCAGTAGATTGGAGAAAAGTGATGTTAAAGGTTCTGTGAGTTATCCCCCACCTCCCACCCATTAGATTTCATTTCACTACAAAATAACACAAACATCAATCAACCTAGGTGTTCTTATAAACTCTAAGGTTAGATTATTTGTTGTTTGACACCCACACCTGTCCCAATCTCCACATTAAAAAATGAAAAAAAAAATCTCACAGAGGTACACAACCTCATCTAATTTTCAAACTCAACCGATAAACAGATCTTTGGAGCTGGTACACACATCCAAACACATAATTGAGTAGAAATCAGATTAGGTAATCACTTGTGTGCCTAATTAAGTGGTGCAACAGGCCAATTGTTGGAGTTGATTGGGCCGCACCACTTCAATTAAAATCAATTCATCAAGTAGCTGCCACTTAGGTTCAACTCTTAGGGATTTACCAGGCACTCCATATTCTTTTAAGTTTTAAAGGAAAACATCTTCACCCGTGCTTTCAAAACCTGGTGTGCCAACAAAACTTGTTTGAAAACACCTAAAGCTGAATCCTAAAATCTACTAAGCAAGATTTGAACCCTAAAATTCACTACATCAAAAGTAATCTTGCTTGAAAACCACTGGTTGTGCATGCACACACAAATCAATCAATCATTAAGGGCACAACCCATATAAAGGTGCCATCACATTTCAAAGCACATTCAAACCTAGTCCTAAATAAACTAAAGTAGACATTGGCCTTAAGGATTCGACTCACTCTTCAGAGCCCAAAACGAGATTATTTTCAGTTAGTCTATTTCTACTGATCAATCTGATGTCTAGTTAGGGGAGTAGAATCAAACGATCGCAATTGGGGGGTACACTAGGAACTGGAGGCGCAAGCTGAAGGAAGAACCTTCTCCCCAGTCCCTCTTTCTAACTGGTTGGATTGAACAGACATAAGTAGATCAAATCGTTCCTTTATCTCAAGACGGGTTTTGGGAGTCTGTAGGTCTTAAGGCTAGCCCACTTAAGGACAGGTTTGATTGTTTGTATTGCAGGGTACCTTTCTTCCTTCCGTCTCTCATGAATCCTTCCACATATTACACACATTCTTGCTCTTTCCCTCCTGTTTTGAATTATCCTCAACATGACGATTATCCTGACTCATACTGTAATCAACCATCAGTTAGTTGGGATAACTCGAATTGGGGAAACAATTCTGGACCTCTGTGTTTAGGGTCAAACCATGAACACTTTGATTGTGATTTTTATCCTTCTCAGAGCCACATCAATTATAGATCGTCACCCTTTCATGAAGAACCTAATACAATCTACAATCAATAAGGATACACTGATTCTTACCCATCCTCTGATTACACTGCCTTTAGGTCATCACCACCTTTTGAACAATCCAAAATGACCTATTATCAGGAAGGGTATAATGAATCTCAATTCGTTAATTCCCCTGCATTGACCCCAAACTCACCTAACCCTGAACCAACTCATTTGGTTCAGGGTAACCAGGTTCAAGATAAGGTTCTGGCTAACTTAAGGAATATCATACAATCTTTAGAAGTTCAGTCAATACCTTGAATTGAGAGATTAGAGCCTCTGATTGAAATGATTGATGATTTGAATAAGTATTTGTTGGATTGGCTCTAGGATGTTAAGGATAAGAACCTAGGTGAGTTTCTACTTGGGAAGTTAGTGAAATTGACGATGATATTTGTGGTTGCTTTAGTTCAGTTGTGGGATGATTCCCAGGGTGAACTCCCTTCAAGAGAGCCAATGTCAGAATCCGCTCAGGCACCTGTTGGGAGGGACACGTGTTACGAGGCTAACCATGTTGATTAAAGCAACCAATTAAGGATGATCTAATTTCTTCACCTGAGATCCCTGAGCTGGGGTATGAGGAAACGTATGTCTCCATGGACCAGAAAGTGATGGATGATTTTGAAACATACATTAATATGTATTTCGATTTCTTTGATTCTGATGGTGCAGATTCACCTTACGAAGTCTCACATGAGTTTATATAATATGATTTCTGTGAGACGATTGGACATAAGGAATATAATAGATCATTTGATAGCCCAATAACTGAGGACACTGACCTTATGAGGGCTCACATTATAGATCTAGAATCGCATTCTCTGGAGGATTCAATCCAATGCCTTGATTGTCAGTTAAACCCATTTGAATTTATCGATGATTCTGTTTTTGAGATAACTTGACCCAAGTCAATTCTGATTTACCCACATCTTTTAGACTTGGAAATTTTAGACGGGGTAATTAATATGCAGGAGGTTTCGAATTTTGACATTCTGAATGAGGAGGATAGGAGCTTGGAAATTTTGATTTGGAAAGCAAGTTCTGGAGGAAGTAGAAGACTGAGTCGAAGGGTTCCTATTAAGCTGAAGCCATCAAACCAGGACCTTTACGACATTTGTTCTGAGGATGCCGAACCCAAGCACACATTCAATGATTATCCATTTGAGCTTGAATTCTCTGTAACCCAACTTTTTGGTCTTGGGTTGCATCCTCATAAATCGCAGGCTCGACCCTGCTTGCGCACTGATTTTAGGTTTTGGGTAATTTTTATCAAGAACCTGAGATATTCTCGATTATGGGGTATGGGTCTGCACCACAATCTGGTCCACATCTGTGGACATCTGCTGACAGGTCAGAGGTTTCTTATGTTTATTCTGATTCTGACCTACACCTGTGAATTCTTTATTTCTCTTCCTTGTATAGTGTGCCTAGTTGAAGGCACTAAATTCAGCACATATACAGTTCTTTTTAGTTTTTATCTCGGAGCGGACTTGACATTCACGCAATTCAGGTGCTTTCTACTCTATTCCACTCTGTTTTACGTCTTTTTAATACAATGAGGACATTGCATTAGATAGGCATGCGGGGGTGGATATTCATCTCTGAATTTATTCGTTAGCTCCGTAGATTTATTTTTTTTTCTTAAAAAAAAATTGGAATTAGGAAAGAGAACTTGGCTTTAAGAAAATTTTCAATCTTAGGAAATAATACATTATGATCTGAACACAAAGACCCTTCAGGTCATTGGACTTAATCAGCCCGTGTATCCATTAAAATGTGGATTTTTTTTTCGAATCCTCGCTAACTTGAATTGTATTTTAATTGGAGTAAATAAGTTTGGGTGATAAGTACACGACTTATCAACCCACCTTCTGATTTGAGGGAATTTTGAGTTTTAAGCATCTACACACTATCTTGTCACTACTCGTTGTTCACTGATTTTAACGGAAATTGGGTAGCTAATGAACCTTCTAGGGTGATATGGCTGGCAAGTTATTGTGGGTAACAACCCATAGGTAGGTTGTCCAGAGCCGAGTCACTGGACCTTTCTCTTTTTATTGCCTTTAGGTAAATCTTAGACCAGGGAAGCCACCTACTTAAAAAGAAAAGAGAGAGAGAGAGAGAAGGAGAAAAGAAAAAAAGAAATAAGCCACACTTCGTGGCATGAGTATGGCTGGCAAGTTGTTGGTGGTAACAACTTATCGACCGGTTGTCCAGAACCTAGCTCAATAAATGCACTGAAAATTCCCAAAACACTTTGGAAGAAGTGGAGAAGTAGAATAAACTAGGGAGATATACACTAGATTCACCCTTGTGTTGACCCTGTAAAAATAAAAGTAGGGAGAAAGCTACCGGTTGTAAGGATACACCTTTAGGTAGAATTCTCTTTTTAAGGTCACCTAGAGGCATAGAAATCCAAAGTCCATTTTAACTACTGATCAACGAGTCTGTCACATTCACAATATGATGCTTAGAACTTAGGGTTCTCATCAAATCTTGGGTGAGTTGAATGGCCGTAGAAATCCACTCTTAAATCCTAAAACTCAAAAATCCAAAAAAAAAATAATTAGAAAAGAGGAAAAAGAGAAAAATAGATTTTTCTTTGACTAAGGCGAGGGCTTGAGGCAGTCTACATTTTGACAGATACTCGGGCACTGTTGTGTCTTTGAATGTTCAGATCCGAAGTAGACATTTTCTTAATAATTGAAAATAACTCAAGCCCAAATAATCCGACCTGATTCTTTTATAAATAGTATAAAGTTTTTGCTAGGGACTAGCAAAAGATAGGGATGGGGTATGATGTAAACATGTTTACACTACTTAAGATGTCTATTTATGCATGTTCTTAAGCATAGGATTGCAATGCATACTATAAATAATGCTTAACATGCATCATCTTGCATTTAAATTAGTTTTAAAAAAATGGAGGTTAATTGTCTCCTTTTATGTTCATGGACAGGGCAAACTTTTTATCGGGGCCTCGGATCGAAGATCTAACCGTACAGATGTGATCAGGGCAACGATTGGAGTTCAACGTCTCCAAGATCGCCCTAATCAGACACCTGTAGCATCAGATAAAGATCGAGGAACCCTAGAAGATCAAGGGCCAAGATGGTGTGAATTTGCAATTTAAATGACAAATCCAACTGCATGGATGGATTTAGATCGATGATCGCAGCCTAACGACACAAAAATCAACTCAATCCGACAACCGTGGTAGCATCTACATCATCCAGAAGATGTACGGCCAAGATGGCACCACGTGGCGCCATCTCAGCTGCCCAACAGGCCACTGCACTAGCTGCACCATCTCTTCTTCATCGCTTCTCCGCCGTTGGATGCGCATCCAACGACTGTGGATGCGCACGCCTTAACTCATCCACGCAACCATTTCCCCTCCGTAGTGCAGCGGGTGGAGGCTTTATCGCAAGTGGCCAACACGCATTCGAACCACAAAGAACAGGAGAAAGGTGAGGACGAGCCAGTGCGATTGACCCCTCGATCACGATCGAACGGTCGCACGTGCGCAATTGCGCTCATGCTATTTCGCACGCCGCACCTCACACGGGATCGCACGTGGGTAGGCGCGCAAAGGAGGCAGGCGAAGGCGCGACTTAAGTTGTCCGATCTCACGATCGGACGGCTAAGAGCAGCTGAACGTGTGTGCGCATTATGTACAAGGAGGTGAGCAGGCGCACGTGCGCCGCCCACTATGCCCACGATGGGGCTTTAGCTACGGTTTTATCCGTCACTAAAGACCCCTGATTTAATGATTTTAAAATTAAAATGACCAAATTGCCCTCACTCCTTGCAACTATAAAAGGAGACTCCCTCCACATGAAATTCTCATCACTTCCTTCTCTTCTCTACCTCTCCAAAGCTCAAGAGATGCTTGTCCCACACCCGGGATGCTTCTCGCGAGATAAAGTCAATTTTTCATCCCCCTTTCGGAAGCGGATCCCGTGATGACGATGACGTGCTACCCCGCTCCCGTTCTTCCTGCTTCGTCCTCCTTCGTCTTGCTCCGTCCTCCTTCGTCCAGGTGTCGTCCCATCCAGCTCGTCCTCTAAGCGATCGTCGAGGAGGATATTTCTCTCTCCGTTCTTTTTACTGCTTTCTAGTGTAATCATTTTCTACTTTCTAGTCATAATGTTTAGTAAAACAAACAATCTTTTTAATGATGAATTCCATGTTCATTCTACATCTCATTTTGGTTTTTGTTTGTAATATTCTCTCTCTCTCTTACTCTCTCTCTCATCTATTTATTTTAAATAGTTAGATTGTTCTAATCAATTAATTTACTTCGTGACAAATAAAACAAACGCGTATTTTTTAAATCAAACGTCCGCCTCCCTGTGTTCGACCCAGGATTTCCATTCCAGTATAAATTTTATTTGTTGAACATAAGTTCTTCGCTTTCATACTGCGATGACAGGTTTTTCAAAACCAAATACGTTAGCATAGCAACTCGTGCGTTCAACAATAAGTCATGTACTTATCATCCCAATTTATTCACCAAATTAAAGCAAAATTACTTGGTGAGGACTCAAGACTAAGTCCACATTTGAGTGGACACCTGAGGTAATTAAGCTTGAAGACCTGAAGAGTCTAAGTGTTTGGGTCTTATCGTATCATTTCCTAAAGTTAATAACTTCTAAATGCCTAAGTTCTCTTCTATTTTTTTTTTCCTTTTGAATTTTCATCATTTCTTGTAAGAAACTAAAAGAAATTCTATGAAGTTAACAAAATGATTTTAGGAATTAATTATCCACACCCCATGCCTAAATGATGAAATGTCTTCGTTGTAAAAATAAAGACATGAAAAGGGCAGAGTAAATAGAATATCACCTGAATTTCATGAAAATCCAGTCAGCACCGTAGAGAGAAGAGAGTATACACATGTGATAAGTTTAATGCCTTTAGCTAGGCATAAAATACATACAAGGAAGAAATGGAGAATTCACAAGTGCGGGTCAGAATCAAAATCAAAAGATTAATCCTCAGACCTACCAGCAGAAGATGTCCACAGATGTGTACCAGATTATGGTGTAGACCCATGCCCTAGGGTCGAGTGGTTCTAAGGTTCTTGATGAAAATCACCCAGAACCTAAGATTATTGTGCTTGTAGGGTCGGGCCTACGATTTGATGTTGTGCAACCCAAGACTAAAGCGTTGAACAATAGATTGATCTAATTCATTAAAATTGGTTGTCCACTTATAGTTCAGCTCAGGAAGATAGTCAATTATTCCAAGCTTGGGTCGCACGTGAAAGATATCATAAGGGTCCTGATTGAAGGTAGGTGGTTTCAGATCAACAGGAACCCTCATATCCAAAATTGTATTTCCCTCAGAAGTAGCTTCCCAGATTTTCATTTCCACATTTCTACCCTCTAAAATCAATATTCCCAGGACCTCCAAATCGTTATGCACCCCATCTAAAGTACCTAAGTCCAACAATTGTGATTGAATCAGGATTGACTTGGGTTTGGTGATCTCAAAAATATCTTCATTTAATTGTCTAAGGTGTGGTTGAGGAATGGGGCTACTGATTGAATCATCAGGATTCGAATCATCTAAGTTAACCCCAACATGATCATACTCTTCAATGATTGGGCTATCAAATGGTTCATCAGATTCCTCAAGCATGTTTGTCTCACTAAAATCATCTTCCTTATACTCAAGTGAGACTTCACTAAGAGATTCTTCACCCTCGGAGTCAAAGAATTCATGATCCTCATTTATATATGTCTCGATTATCATCTCCTGGTTCAAAGAGACATCTTTTCTCGCTCCCTAGCTTGGGGATCTTGGGTGAATCAATTGGTTCATCGTCAATCAGTTGCTCTACACCAACCTGGTCATCTCCAGTCTCAGAAAATGTAACCCCCCTGACAGGCGCTTGAGCAAGTTCAGACATTGGCTCTTCTGAACGGGGTTCATCTTGAAAATCATCCCAATCTTGGACTAGGGCAACCACAAATTTCTTCCTCAACCTCGACAATTTCCCAAGTAGAAACTCACCCAAGCCCCTATCCCTAACATGTTGAAGCAAATCCAATAAAGAGCTATTCTGCTCATCAATCATTTTTATCATAGTCTCCCATGCTTCAGTGCATGGTGTTGGCTAGGCTTCTAAAGATTGTATGGTGTTCCTCAAGTTAGCCAACACCCTATCATGGATCTGGTTCCCCTGAACTGAATGGTTCGATTTAGGTTTGGGCGGGTTTGAGTTAAATCTAGGGGAGTCAAGATATCAAGGTTCTCGGGTCCCTCCCTGATAGTAGTCCATTTCATGTTGTTTAAAGAATGGTGGCAACATATATTCAGTGAAATACTGGGGTGGGTAAGTGTTAGAATCAGCATATCCTTCATGGTTGTAGATCTGATTAAGTTGATCATAGAAGGGTAGAGATCTATAATCATTGTAGGCGTGAGAAGGATGATAATCATAGTCTTGTTCTCTAGGGTTAGACCCTAGACACTAAGGTTCAGATTCATATCCCCAATGAAAGTTGTCCTGGCTAGGAGATGGGTAGTCATAATTCAAGTCGGGATAGTAATCATCTTGGGGATAAGTGTTGGTAGGAGGGTAGGATGGGAAATGCATGTAAGATGTGGAAGGAAACATGGTAGAATAGGAGGGAAATCAGAAGAGAGAAAGAAGCCCTGCAATACAAGCAATCAACCCTATCCTTAGGTGGGTTAGCCTAAAGTCCTACAGACTCCTAGGACCTATGTTGAGATTATAAATGATTTGGCCTACTTCTATCCAGTCAATCCAACCGGTTAGAAGGAGGGGCTGGGGAGAAGGTTCTTCCTTTGGCTTGCAACTCCAGTTCCTAGTGTACCCCCTAGCTGCAGTCGTTTGATGGTACTCCCCTAGCTAGACATCAAATGGACCAGTAGAAGGAGATTAATTGAAAAATCTCAATCTAGGCCCCAAAGAGCGAATTAATCCTTAAGGCCATTGTCTACTCAGTTTTAGTTAGGTTTCGGATGATTATGCTCTTGGAATGTGATGGGCCCTTTAGATGGGTTGTGTCCTTAATTATCAGTTAAAATGTGCGCTCGTGTACACCAGGGTTTGCAAACAAGGTTATTTGATGATGTGTCTTTTAGGGTTTAATCATAAGTGTATTCAGTTAGGGTTCAGTAGAACACTCCAGGTTTTTTACAAGCACTAGTGATGATGTATTCATTTAAAAATCAAAAGAAAAATGTGGAGTGCTTGGTTTAGCCCTAAAAATCAACCCTAAGTGGCAACCTACTGATGAATCACTTTTATCTTAAGTGGTGCGGTCCAAACAGTTCAATCAATTGGCCTATTTCACACTTAGTTCAGGCACACAAAATTGTTTGACCTATTCAGATTTCTACTCACTTATTGGTGTGTTGAGTTAGGGTGTACTGGATCCATAGGTCAAATTCTGGTTAAGTGGTAGAATGGATTTGAAGTGGTGCGCCTTAAGTCAAGAGTTGTGGCTGTTAATGTGTGTCTCCTTCAAAAAATCCCACAATAGAAGAGTATATATACATATATATGTATATATATTTTTTAATATATGTTGGTGGGTGAGATGGGTGGAGGTAGCAAACAAGCAACCAGATCTATCCTAGGGTATATAAAAAGCACCTAAGTTGATTTGGGTTTGAGTTATTAGTGTGGTGAAATGAAATCTAGGGTCGGGGTGGTAGGGGAAAACTTACAAATGTCTCTACCCACACTTTACTCCAATCTACCACCTTCGACTCCTCGACCAGGTTCCTATAGGATAATAAATCGAAGAAGGATTGGTTAGAAAAATATGTATGTAATGCGGGAAAATGAGAAAAAACCAAAGAGCGTTGCCTCCGCAGCAATGGAGCCAAAATGATGATGGTGGATTTGCACGCGGATGAGATTGAGTTTCGGAAAACCCGTCATCGTAGTTTGATTCGAGAGAAAATCTATTGATCAGATAAAATTTATAACTAAAACTCGAAAAGTGAGTCTCGGGTCGAACATGGGGAGGCGAACGTTTGGTTTTGAAAATCCACATTTCCCATTTTATTTGTTTTTGTTGTTTTTATCTTTTCTAATTTGTTTGATATTTTTAGCAAGCAAGAGATCAGGTCAATGAATTCTACCTAATCTACTTGCAAAATAAAAGAGAGAGAGATAGAGATAAGAGAGAGAAACAATCATGGATTTTTATAATCAAATGTTTCTTACAACTAGGAAGTTGGAAAACTATACTACTAAAGCAATAAAGATAGAGATAGGTGAGAAAATCCCCCTCAACGGTTGCTTGGAGGATGACTCGCTCTGACATCACTGGAAAAAGGTGGTGAGGAGTAGGATGAACAAGGACGGAGCCGGAGGACGGAGGGAGGGGCAAGATGGCATCGTGGCGAGGATATACTTCCCGAAGTAGGTGAGAAGATGGCCACGGGATGCTCCACAAAGGGGGATGAGAGGAAGGAAAATATTTGGTTTTCTACTCTAGAAGAGCATCCCAGGCTTGGGACAAGCTCTCTCTAGAGCCTTGGAGGTGGTGAGAGGAAGAATGGAAGAGATGAACAAGAATAGGAGGGGTAGGGGTCCTTTTATAGTGGAGGAAAGAATTAAATTCTTATACAGGACATTTAGTGATGATCATAAACGTTGTTGAAGATCCACTGCAGACGATGCTAAAGATAGCCTTGCACCCACGTTGCCACTATGGTGGTGCGTGCTCCGTGTGCCTCCCCGCACTACGTGCCTGCATGCGCTGTCGCTGCCTCCACGTGGGCCCATGAGAACCTGCTACGCTGCTATGCGTGCATGCCCGTGTTGCTGTGTGCGTCCGATGGCGCATGCATGACCATGGGTAGCCTAGGTTGTGCCATGTGGCATGATCTGGGCTGTCCATCTTCTTTTCATTGTAGGGGCTGCTATAGAGGTCAAATTGAGTCAATTTTCATGCCATTAGGCTGCAATTATCGACCTGAATCCATTCACATGGTGGGATTTTTTGTTTGAAGCTCTGAATTATGTCACCTAGCCCCTTGTCCTTTGATCTTCCTCAGATTGCATATGGTGCTATGAGACTCCGATCAAGGTAATTTCGGAGGCGTTGGACTCCGAGGGTTGTCCTGATCAGATTCATATGGTCGAATCATCAATCAAAATAAATCTCCTTCGCTCATAACCACAAAAAGGATGCAATTAACCTAAAATATACACAACTACTCTAAATGTAGAATGATGCATGCTATGTAATATTTATAATATAGAATGCAAATCTAAGCCTAGCAACATGCATAAATAGGCATTTTAACCTAAATGGATGTGTCTGCGTCATTCCCATAGTTTAATTTCCACCTAAATCTACCCATAGCCCACAGCGAAGGAGAAGAAGGAGAGAAGAAGATTAATGGGGCAACATACCTGCCCCCTTGATGCCTTCTTCTCATTTCTTCTCCATGTGCCACGCCAAGGAGGAGGAGATCTTCACTCCACAGGGATGGCTAGGCAGAGGAGGAGAATTAAGGGTGGTGCATGCCCACCCTTGTAGGAGAATTAAGTTGGAAGATTCCACCTTGGAGGAGCCTAGGCACACCCCCCCTTTGGGCTTGCCAGGAGAAGGCCACACCTTGGAGGAGCTTTTCAAGGAAAAGGAGGACTTCTTTTCAACTACGAGAGCAGCCGTAGTTGGAACGAGGGCTTCATGTTCTTCACCAACATTCATAGGGTTAGTGTTTTCATTATTTGTATTTTAATTTCTAGTAGTATAAGCATTCCTCTACTAGGGTTTTTGTAAAACACTTTTTTGTCAATCAAAGTTGCCTTTTTCGTAATTAGCCTTTGTTGCAATTCTTGTCACTTTATCTTTAGTGCACTTTCACTCTTTCTTTCTAATTACCCTAGGCCTCCACATGCCTAGGGTGATCTTAGAAAGAAATCATTTTTTTCACTTAGATTTTAGCTATTATATGTTAGCCTTTTTCATCATCAAAATTGCATCACCTTGTTATTCAAAACAAAATAAAGAATTATATATTCAAAAAGTCCAAAAAGAAAAATGATTTTCGTATTTAAGCAAGAGATTGATTTTTGTGAAAATTGCCTCCTTGGATGACCCTAGATATTCCCACTATCTAGGATTAAAAATTTTAAAAGTGAATCAATTTTTGTACGTTACAACAATCTTAAAAACCCTAATTACAAATCGTATAAAAATCCAACCATGTTGTAGTCAAAAATCATCATATTTAGGAAAATATCACATTGTAGTATAGCGACGAAAATAGATATGACATTTAAATTTATAATGCTCTAAAAGTCATGAGTTTCGAAGTCTTTCGCAGGAAGCAAGTGTAATAAATCAATTCACTAATCACAATAATCAGTGATAATAATGCAAATGAATCAAATGATATTCAATAAAAAGCAATAATGTGTCTCAAGGTTAGGGACAAAAAAATATAAATCAAGGCCTAAAAATAGTGGTTGAAACCACTAATTAAGCCCTATAATTAGCACAATTCCTAAGAATCCAACAGTACTCAAGAGCCAAATATCTCAATAGTAGCCTTCAACCACTTAGCCACGTTAGCTAAGTTCTCAATAAGTCCATAGTAGCTAGGACCAATGTCAGACGTTGGGCATGTGCATCAGATGCCTTAACTACCAACCATAGTAGCCCTAAGATCTCAGAAATTGCCAAAGTGTTGGCACGCACCCCAAGGTGCTATAGTGCAAAACCACCCTCCTTACTCAAATTTTCCTTTCTCTCTCCTCAGATCCAGAATCGGGTATAGGGTATACGAGTAATTGGGTTATCAAGTCAAGAACAGTGACCAGGCCTACGTGCACATGACCACCGGCGAGTGAGGGCGAGTCCATAAGGGGGCCTCACCCCCTCAGTGCTGAGGCAACATGGTCGAAGCACTAATTCCTCATATGCGCGAAATAAGTCAAAAGTCCTAAAGGTGGGATTATTTAGGAAGCTGCCTTTAAGTGCTACAGCAGCTGTTGTCGTTCGTGAATTGGTGTTGTTGCTGCTTCATTTTGCTCAATTGAAGGTGTAGGCGGCATTGCAAGGTGAAGCCACTGCGATTGGTCGTGAAGTCATGGCCGAAGGTGCTCGGAGTGTAGCAGATGATGCTGAGGATGACGGAGGTGGCAACAGAGGTTTGGTGATACTTGAAATGCAAGAGTATGACCTCATGGTCCAATCAAAATGGCTCAAAAAATTCACCGAACCACGGCAAGTGTGAAGGTAGTGATGATTTCATGTGTGCATGTGTGTGGCAATCAGCCAGTGTCGAAGAGGGTGACAGAGAGCAGGGGTGTTCTGCTTGCCAAAATAGGAGTCAAAGCCCTCAATTTCTTGAAGGCTTTTGTTCTAGGAGATGAGGCAAAGGTGTAGCAAGTGACAATGGTGGATTTGGTGCGATGTGGCACTAGCAATAGCTTGTCGAAGTTCATGCTGGCAGTGGGGAAGACGGTGTGGGAGAGCAGGACACGACAGCTATACCTAAGAACTAAGGACCTAGGGATGTTCTAGAGAGGGAGAGGAAAGGGTTGAGAGTACTTAGGAGGCTTGAAAAAGGAGGAGGCATCATACTTTGACCAGCCGAATGCGAGGAAGATGAGAGTGATGGTGAGGTTGAACAACGACGATGAAGGCAGAGGGGACCTCTACTTTCAGGTCCTCCATCCGAGATTTCCACCCTGGGTTCGATCTCCACCTTAGTGGGATTGTAGTGATCTCACATCTGAGGGTCCTGTGGCAGGTTGATGAAGGCATGGAATAGATTGGTGAGGTGCTGTAATTGATTCTGAATGTTGGGCTCTTCTTCTTGGTTTTCCATGGATGCAGATGATGGGGATCTAGGCTCAGATATGGAAGAGATGTCAATCTAGTCGGGTGGTAGCACAAACAAATGGCTTAAGGCTTAGCCTCAACGAGAATGAACTGCTAGTGGAGGCCTCAAGTGTGCTCTTAAGGACCTCCTCCCGAACATGCACTATAGAACCAGATGAGGGACAGAATATGTAATGGACATAATCAAGGAACCCAAAAAATCTTTAGATGACTAAAGAGGTTCGAGGTGGATGATACCTCTGGATTAGAAACTCTCTCACCCAAGAATTACTTGAGCAGCCAAGAAGGGAGAGTCCCGAAAGGTCCCGTACATGGTAGAGATCCCCACGGGTTACAGGGTTTCCCCACCCAACCTTCCTTGTCACTGAGAATCCATGTAAATCAGAATGAGCTAGTTTGACTCCTAACTCTACCAATTTTAATCCTGATCATGTGCCTTGAATTTCACTTGAATTTCCGAGTTGATTTTGATTATGACCTAATTTGGAGGTTGGTTAACCCACAAAATGGATCAACTTCACCTAACCTGCCATAAAGTTTATGATGAGTTGGGTAAAGAATCTAAACTCAGCTTGAGTGGTTTTCAAACAGGTTATTAGGTCCCAAGTTTTAGTGATTTAAGTGATTGTTAGAGCCTGCTTTTAGGGTTCACTTGGTTAGATCAATTCAACCAAGGCTTAGGTAACACATGATGTGGGAAGTCTATTCTCTTTAAATCAGGCAAGTGTGTTTTCTTGAAACCCTAATTTGGCTCTATTCTCCAAGTCCAATTCTTTCCAAAGTTGGCACCTAGGGCTCAATCAAGAAGGTGAATAGCCCAAGGCACCTTAAGTCCCTAATAGGTGCAAGTATTGGGATTGGGGATCTCTAAGCAAATCAGATCAAATCAGGCAACTCAGGTGATTAATTACTATGAAATAAAGAGAGTTGATCCTAATTGATTCTCTTTTTAATCCTTTGAGAGATAAGGGGCTTAAGAAGAAGGAAATGAGATTACCTACCCCTGGTTTGGTTGTCGTGCCGTCAATTTTCAGTTTCACCTCGCAAAATCATAATAAATCAGATAAAGCAAGTTAGTACCAAATCAGAATTGCAAGCAGTGAATGAAATATGCATTGCTCCCCAACAACAACGCCAAAATGTTAACTAGCTTTTGTTTAATTTCAAATACGTGTTGTAATATAGTCAACAGAAGCGAATCAAGATTTGAATTTGTAATCTTGAAAACATGAATGTGTCCGAGTTCATTCGTAGGGAGTAATTTTAAGCAAATCAATCACTAGTCACAATTATCAAGGATAATAATACAAGTGAATCAAAAAGATATGCAATATATGTTAGGAATGTATCACAAGTATCAAAGTACAAAAAGAACGAGTAAAAATGGTGGTTTGAACCACCAAATTTAACCCTACAATTTAAGCTCTTAATCAACTCAAATAAATCAACATTAATCTCAATCAAATATCTCAGAAACAACGAAAGTACAAAAGTTAGATGGTGCATCTATGGTACAGATGCTTTATCTCACGCCTTTAGAAGAACTACTCAGGCCAAGGCATAGTGTAGAGGCACAAGGCCACACAAAGCCTCAAAATGGCTAAGTGCTGAGGAGTGGGTGGGGTACGAATTTTGAGGCCATAGTGCCAAACCTCACCCTAGCCTCCTAAGATTTCTCTCATACCCAGGTGAAAGTAACCGAGTAAACGAATTCGGCCAAGATCCACGTGTGCATGGGCACGGGCATGCATAGGTGTGTGTATGGGGACCTCACCCCCGATGCATGTTGAGATGAACAACAATGGGCACGAAATCCTCTTATTTGCCTTCGTAAGCTTCTGACGCCACAATGTGTGACTAAACCCACTTCTTTTCTTCGCACGCGGCTTCATGTGCTTGCAGCAAGTGGTGTCAAGGAATTGAGGACTCTGCAACTGCGTCTTTGCTCGGTTGAAGGCCTGGGAAGCTGCACAAGTAAGGTTTGCTTCGATTGAGGGCAGTAGCAAGTCAGCTGGTGGTCAGAGACAAGCAAACGTGGTCAGAGAAGATGGTGGCAGTGACGACGCTCTAGCGAATACCTGAAGAGCAAAATACAGCCTTGCGACCTTGTCAGTCAAGTTCAAACTCTTTGCCAATGCTTGGCAAATGTGTTGGTGGCCATGATGTGGTGATTCAAGGTGCAAAGCGGCCTGTTAACATCAAATAAGGTGAACGGAGGTCTTGCAGTTTGACAGGGCAATGGAAAGTAGAAAGCCCTAAATTTATTTAGGGCTTTTACTCAGGGCAATACGGTGGAGGTTTCGGGTGTTGTGGTGGGTGGTCTAATGTAGTGTGGTGGCCATGCGAGCTCGTTGGAGCTTTGTCAGCCTTGACGAAGATGAAGGGCGTGAGAGTGGTGCAGTGGTTGAATTGAGAGGTTAGGGAAGTGGAATTGAAGTAGAGAGGGAGAGGAAGAGAGGGAGGTGCTTAGTTGGATGAGAGGGTGATGGATTGGTGCCGACTGTGATTAGTCAGCACCGAGGACGAAGATGTCTCCGGCAAAGGGAACGACAGTGAAGAAGAGGTCAAAATAGATGGAACTTTGGCCGGCTACCATCAAAAGAAGATGAGGAAGATGATGGTGCATCCAATTTGGTTGTTGGATGCATGGAAGAGAAGGGGCAAGAGGGCTTCCGAAGCTGAGGTCGGAGGAGGAGAGGAAGAGGGTTTGTGGCCTGAAAACTAGCTGAGGTGGACGGTGAAATCTCGAAGGCTTTTTATAAAGCTCAGGGCCAAGCTCTAAAGCAAGGAAAGGGGCTTGAAATGCCCAAAATTTCAATGGAAGAGATCCCTAAATTGCCTCATGTTCGCTTGATCTCCATGGGCCAATTCAAGTCTCATTAGGCAGTTCAATTGATTAGGAAGGTTATTGCGATCATTCCCTCCAATTTTTGAGGAGTTTGGCTCTGATTTTAAGGAGAAATCCTCCCTCAAATCTCATTGTAGAGATTCATTCACACTAATGGATGTAGGGACCCATTTGAAGAAAATGATGGGAAAGTTAAGGACCTAGTCGCAATAAAATTAAAACCTAGGGTCTAAATGTAAGAAATAGAGTTTATAAGGGTTAAAATGCAAACTAGGTCAAGATGGACTCTGATTTGGCCAAAATTTTGGTGCTAACCTAATTTGGACCCAGGGAATTCAATGGTGAACTTGGATTTGAGTTTTCACCTCGTCTGACTAGGTAATTTGCATAGAAGCTGAAATTGTAGTAAATTTTCGTCTGAAAGCCTATTTTAGATCAAAATGGATTTAAATGGTCAAGCAAAGGGTACCAAGCCTCTTAGAACATTTTTTTATGAATTTTAGGAGGTTTATAATGATTTTATTTTCACTAGAACCTCTTCAATTTAAGCAGGTTGATAATTAGGGTTTTTGTTATTGTTTTCACCCTCTAAATGCATGAAACCCTATTTCAGTCAGTGTTAACCCGCTTTTAGACTTTTGTGTTCATTTGACCATCAATTAACCCTTGAGTGGCCTCGTAGTTAATCTATGTTGGTGATGTGCTGTTAAAATTATAGAATTAACCTTGATTCCCTATTTTCTTCCAAAATTAGAATGATGCAAAGTTGTGTCCCTCAGATGATTAGGTAGGAGCTTTTGTCATTCAAACCTAACAAAATGTGGCTAGTTAGAGCCCATGATGGTGTTACCATCAATCTCCTAAGCAATAATCCCTTTAATTTTAGTTGGATTTTGAGCTAATTTGATAGAGAATTTCTCTCTCAAATCTCGGCCTGAAGGTGAGTTCCCACTTTAATGATGGTAAGGACCTGGATGCAAATAATATGACAAAGATAGGGGGCTATTTGTAAGAAACTTGAAACTTAGGGCTACAAATTTGAGAAATAAAGTTTTCAGTGGCTAAAATACAAACTTCATAAAGATGGACTCTAATTGGGCCTAAATTTTGGCCTTAACCTAATTTGGACCGAAGGAATCTAATGGTGAACTTGGATTTGATTTTTGACCTTGTTTGATTGGGTAAATTTCTCAAAAGCCCAAATCAAGGCAAATTCTCGTTCAGATGGTCAAAGTGAAGGTACCAATCCTCTTAGAATATTTTTCAATGATTTTTAGGAGTTTTAAATTAATTTTATCTTGACTAGAACCTTTTCAATTTAGGCGGGGTTCATAATTAGGGTTTTCAATACTTCTTTCGACCTCGACATGCATCAAACCCTGATTCAATCAGTGTAAACCTACCTTTTAGTCTTTTATACCCATTTAACCTTTAATTAACCCTTGAGAAACCCCTTGGTTAATCTGCATTTGTGATGTGTTGTTAAAATGAAATAATTAGCCTTATTTTCTTATTTTCTTCTAAAATCAGATTACTGCGAAATTGTGACCCATAAATGATAAAGTAGGAGCATTTACCAATTGAATTTGACTAATTGTGTCAAGTTAGGATACATAATGGTGCTACCATTAGTGAGTTTGATTTTGGTGCACAGGGTTCTAAGTGGTCATGCCACTTCTCAAGGTGATTGAATTAGGAGTGGTAGTTGGGTATTGATTCCCCTAAGAACGAGTAGGAAGGATAGGTGTAGAAGGATGTGGAACTTGAGGTAAATAAAAACCAAGGGGAGTTAAAGGAGGTTGTTGAATCATATGAGCTTGGTACACCTTATTTTGATACAACCCTTGAGGATTATGTTCTAATTAGGCATGTTTCGAGGGTTTAGAATAGGTTGGGATGAGAGGGCACCAGGTTGTCTATAATCAAGTTTAGGCCCTATTTGGTTCTTCAAATCTCTGATGGACTAGGTCAATTGTTGCATAGTGATAAATCTACATTTATCCATGTTAATTTTCCTATTTAAGCATGTTCCTAGGTTCATAGAAGCGTCATGCATTATAAATATTACATAACATGTATCATTTCTCATTTGGAGTAATTCTGTAAATTCTACATTAATTTGCCCATTTTTGTGGTTAGGGGATAAGTTGATATATTTTGGGGTCTCGGATTGAAGATCTAACCATACAAATTTGATCAAGATGACGATCTAAGTCCAATGCCTCCGAAATATTCTTGATCGGGCTTCTATAGCATCATTTGCAGTCCGATGAAGATTAAAGGATAAGGGCACGGTGGTGAAATCTAAACTTCAGATGAAAAATTCAACCACACGGATGGGCTTGGATCGATGATCACAGTCTAATGACATAAAAATTGATTCAATCCGACAACAGTGGCACCACCTACAAGCAAAAGAAGATGGATGGCTCAGAAGGTGCCATGTGGCAACATGCTAGCCCTCCAAACCATCTCAGCACAACTACCCCTCCTTAAAGGTGCATTCATCATTTAATCTCAGTCGTTGGTTCTCAATCCAACGGTCGAGATCTTCCTCAAGCGTGCCTCATCTTTTAAAGAACTCCATGTGAAATCTCAACCGTTGGATCAATGACTGAACGACTGAGATCAATGTGTGGTTCCTACAGTTCTTAATGATATACTAGAGGGAGGGGTGAATACTATCACTTGATAATTTAAAAGTAGTAACTATGAATATAATTCAAACCATAGAATAACATGCATAGATGGCACCTGAATTTATAGTGGAAAACCTTCCCAGGTAAAAACCACTACCTAATCTTCCCAGCTTAGGATTTTTTTGACTAGGCAAGGCTAGTCAATCCACCATTGTACCACTTGAACTAGGGTGGCACAACCTTCTAGAATAATCCCTTCTCTTTTCTACCTAAAGAGAAGCACAACAACAATGGGACATCGCAACAACTTGGGACCCACAATCAAAGCAATAGATAGAGACAAAAATAGTATAATCCTATGGAACCTCAAGGAAACTCAAACTGAATTTTTTGCAGAGGTTTAGATCAACATGCTTTCAAAAGTGCAGAAGCACTTGAGAGAAAGCATGAGAGCTCTTTTTCTAGATGGATTTCTTCTTTGAATGTGTATTGAAAATGGGCTGCCCTGGATCTCTATTTATACTAGAAAATCGACCTGAAAAGGAATTAATCCGAATCTAATTGGTTGATTAAAATGACTTTTGGTCAGTCAAACTAGTTATTTGATCGATCAACATTTGGCAGATTAATTAAGTTAAATGGTCAATCAAAGATGTATTAATCAACTTCCTAAATTGGGATGGTTTGATTGATTAAATAAGTTGGTTGGTCGATCAAATCATTTGGTCAATCAATTAACCTACGAAATTGCATCTTAGAGATTTACGTTAAGCGCAAAAATTCATTTGAAGTCATTTGAGGTTCCTTACAAAATATTCTAGACTCAAGAAAAGTAAAAAGACTCTGAGAAGCAAAATGACAATCTTCTTGATTTATTTCATGAATCCAAAGAGAGTTCTGAAAGATTAGTCTAGATAGATAGCATAATTTTGACTCATCAAAATAGAGGTACTTATAATCTCCCCCTTTTTAATGACAACAAAATTATAATTATGTATAGATAGATAAAAAGTTTAAGAGTTATGCATAATATCTCCCGCTTTTTGTTTCAACAAAAAGTAAACATATAGCTATCAATTTTATCTATCTCCCCCTTATACAAGTAATTGAAGCAGGTAATTTCTAAAATGCAACTCAATTTAGAAATAGAAATAAACATGCAGCTTATATATAAAAAGATAATCATGCATCTGATATATATATATGAAAAGCAAGATAAAATAGTCCACATAATATAAAAGAGTACTACAACCAAAGAAGCTATAAAATACTATCTATGCAATAGTGCAGAAAAGAAACTATCTAAAACTACACCAAGGAGGTCATGATGGTGTCCAAAGTGCTCTGGAGGTATGCATCTAACTCAAGGTCCATCGAGTCAGATCTGTCTGAGGAGGTCGAATGTCCAAGCTGTTGATAGGCATTCAAGTCGATGTTATGAGGAAAGAGATGCTTCCATCGTATTATAGTCAACAAAAATGCTTTACAAGATTTAAATTTATAAAGTGCTCAAAAATAAGAAATTGAGTCTGAGGTCGTTCGCAGGGAGCAAAGATGGAATTCACACATTAATCACAATATTAATAATGAGCACAAGAACAAGGATATGCAATGAATATCAATAATCAAAATGTATGCAATAATAACCCAAACTGTATCTCAGAAAAGAAAGGGATAAAAAGAATAGAAGACCTCAAAACAATGGTGATTTAAATCACCAATTAGATCCTTAAATTAAGCATATATCCCACAACTCAATCTAACTCAAATATCGCAACAATGGTATCAACCACTTATGCACAAATTCCACATCAGCATTAGCCAAATATATCCATAGTGTTCACAACCAATCCTAAGTCAGACGTTGGAGGCAAACCTCAGATGCCTTAAGTCTCAAAGCAGCACAAGGCACCAGAGTGCCAACACAGAGTAAGCCTTCTTCCTTAGATGCTAAGTGTTAAGCATTTAAGCACGCACCTCAATGATGAATAGTGCAAAACCTACCCCTACCCTCCTTTGAATTTCTCTTCTTTCCCCTTATCAAAATAGGCTAATCAGATTTATAAGCAGGTAATCGAATCCAGGTAGGGTCCAGACCCACGGGCAGTGAATCATGTGTGAGGAGTGAGAGCGTGCATGGGGAACCTCACCCCTTGTGTGACAGAGGCGATATGGCCTCAGTGCTTATTTCCTTTATGCACTGCATACGTTTTATCCCACAAGATGTGGGATTAAAATTTGCAGCTGCCTTTGCGTGAGTTGCTTGTGTACTATGGTTGATGGATTTGAAGAATTGGGGCAATAGCTATAGCGTCCTCTCATGCTAATGGCTAGGAAACCTTTAGATATCAGGTTCACTTCAATTGAAGACAACAATAAGTCCAGAGATGATCGGCGATGGACAGACATAGTCGGAGAAGATGATGGCAGCAACGACGAAGACAGCGAACACCTGAAAACATAAATACGACCTCTCAACCCAATTATAATTGTTCAGGACCTTCGTCGAACTATGGTGAGTGTGGCGAGGTTGGTGGCATGGTGAATAGTAGTCTATGGAGGGTAGTCAAGGTCGAAGATGGCATTGTATGATGGGTTGCTCGATGAAGCGGTGGAGAGCAAGAAAGGTGAAATAGGGTAAGGGCTTTTGATGGTGGAGTCGTGGTGAAGTTTTTGGTGGCTGTAGTGGGTGGATTGGTGGAGTTTCGAGGGCACATAGGTTCACTGGAGCTACGTCGGTGCTGGGGAAGACAATAGGGGAGGCAGTGGATTGGCGATTGAATTGAGGTTTGAAGGGTCTAAACCTAGGCTTGAGAGGGAGAGAAGGAGATTGAACCTAATTATGGATGACGGGGAAGGAGATCCTCGCTGGCTTTGATTGGACAGTGCTGGACGGGACGAAGTGTTTCGTGGTGAGAAGCGGTGAGGAAGAAGGGGTATGGGGGCTTGTTATTGGTACAGTGAGAAGTGAAAGGAGACGAAGAAGATCCCTCTGCCTATCGTATGTGGCAGAGGGTGACGACGAAGATTTGGA
Source organism: Thalassia testudinum (assembly GCA_037157565.1). Lineage (NCBI taxonomy): Eukaryota > Viridiplantae > Streptophyta > Magnoliopsida > Alismatales > Hydrocharitaceae > Thalassia > Thalassia testudinum. Next base: position 202,026,987 of record JAZHRO010000031.1, read on the forward strand.
GAAGGTTGCCGGAGTCACAGTAGAGACGACCGAAGGAAGGGAAAGATGAAGATTTTAGGCCTAGACTGGACTAAGGAGGACAGCCGAACTTCCAGGAGCTTTTATAGGGCTTGAGCATGTCAAATTAGAAAGAATTCTTCCAAGAGAATGGGATTTCAGAGAGTTTTGGCTTTGGAAAAAATCTTGAGTTCGCACGAGCTTCTCGCTTCGAATTTGAGCTTGAGCTTGCATTCAGATGAAAGAGGATCTTGTCGCGATCTCCTCCAATTTTGGAGGAGATTGGACGTTGATTGAAGGAGATGAACACGGTCAAAGTTGGTTTATAGGTCGGTTGACCTAACAATGGTAGAAGAGACCTGTTTGTGAAGAAGATGAGAAATTAGGGGCCTTTTTGCACAGAATTTCGAAAGCTAGGAGTTTAAGTGAGAGAAATAGGGGTCTTAGGGACTGAAATGCAAACTTGGTCAAGATGAACTCTGATTGGGCCTAGATTTCCGTACTAACCTAATTTGGACCCAATGTATCTAATAGTGCATTCAAATTTGAGTTTTGACCATGTTTATCTAGGAAATTTGCATAGAAGCCGAAATCAGGGCAAAATCTCATCTAAAACTTTATTCTAGGTCAAAATGGATTCAAATGGTCAAACCAAGGGTACCAAACCCCTCAGAATATTTTTCTGTGAATTTTAGGAGGTTTAAATGAATTTTATCCTAACCAAAACCTCTTTAATTTAAGTGGGTCTAAAATTTGGGTTTTGGTGTGCTGTTTTGGTGCATGAACCCTCATTTTTGTCTGTGTGGATCCACTCTTAGAACTTTAATGATTATTTGACCTTTAATTTACCCTTGAAAAGGTTGATGGTTACTCTGCATTTATGATGTGATGTTAAAACTGCAGATTTAACCTTGTTTTATTATTTTCTCCTCAAAACATATTTGAGTGAAATTATTATCCTCAGGCAATTATTCAGCAGAATTTGTCACTTGATTTCAACTAATTCAAGTTATTTATGGCTAATGATAGTGTTACCAACATACCGCCATGACTAACTTTTGCTAGTCCTTAGCAAAATCTCATGGAATGAACTAGATCTCTAGACCATGCTTTTGATGTTCAAATGCTTGATTTGTGCTACGCTCTAGAAATTAGATTGGAATGCCAACAATAGGTCTAGAGGTACTCAAGTGCCAGCCAAGATCCTAGACCTGACCAGATTTAGACTGGGTTTGTCGCTAGGGTTTCTAAGGCCCACAAAAACTACTTAGAGGTTCGTTGACCCCAACAGTTAAAGCACCCGTGCGAAAACGTATCATGTCCAGGTTCAATTTGCCAGTGCATCTTGATGGGAGAGATAGAGAAGGATATTTCATTTGGAGAGTTTTATCTCTTTTCTTTTTATATTTCCCTAGATTCAGCCTTGAATTTTCCCTAAACACAGTCTGTATTAGATTCCTTGTCCCCATCATCGATCCTTGAAGGGTCCCTGACTTTCGATGCTTCGGGATAGCATCGTTCATGACTACCCCCAGAACTCTTGGCTTTTGACACTTTGAGATAGTGCCACCCATGGCATTCTATAGCTAAATTCAAGCCTAATCGAGGGGACAATATCCTAAGAGACACCCGGTAGGATATTTAGATATCCTAAGAGACAAGCACCGAGGAGACGATTTGTTAATACGCATCTTTGAGGGGAATTTTCACATCTCCACACTGGGAACTCATTCAATCAACTCGTATCTTCGAGCCGCTCCTAAGCTATATCTTAGAGAACTTTTTATAACAGAACACTTTTGGCATTATTTCTTCATTAAGCACACTGAACCAAACTAGTGTGAGGATTTTTAGGTGCTCAGGTTACCAAGTCCTATAAACCAAAGGGCAAGTAACGGGGTTGAATAATCCCTAATGATGTAGACACATTTAATTAAGTTAAACTTCCTATTCATGCATGTTCCTAGGCTTAGATTTGCATTTCATATTATAAATATTGCATAGCATGCATCATTCTGCATCTAGAATAGTGTATATTTTAGGTTAATTGCATCCTTTTTATGGACAGGAGGGAAGGAGATTTACTTTAGGGTCTCAAATTAATGATCTGAATGTACGGATCACATCACGATGATGATTGGAGTCCAACGCCTCTAAGATGGTCCTAATCAAAATTCCATATCACCTTATGTGATCCGAAGAAGATCAACGGCCAGGGGGCATTGTGACATCCTTACAAGCTTCGGATGAAAAGTCCGACTGTACGGATCGATCCGAAGAGAGGATCGTAATCCGGCAACATGGAAATCATCTCAATCTGAGCACCATGGCACCCTCTACAACAGAAATAAGATGGACGACCCAGATGGCACCATGTGGCTCCATCTCGGCCGCCCAGCTTCGGCCAGCAGCAATCGCCCACACCTTTCATCATTTGCACCATCCATTCCCAACCGTTGGAACTTGATCCAACAGCTTGGAATCCTCCACACTGGTCCTCAAATGCTCCTCGCGACACAAAGATGGGCGTGGTCCATTGGTGGAGGTGTGCACTCTCAAGGGAGGGGCGCGGGTTCAAATCCCCGCAACCCCACCGAATTTGCATTTGGAGGCGACCCACCGGACGCACCACAGCACACGCGTGCACACAAGCAGCACACATAGCTGCTCACGCATGCACAGCCTTGCACGCACGCGCAAGTAGCACAGCATAGCCACAGGCTTGCACAGTGCATGCCAGCACACGCGCGTGCATTACGGTGTGGGAGGCACAAGCGGGTGATGTGCACGCCAGGACTGGAACGAATCTTCAGCGACAACTTGCATGGGTCATTAGTGATGATTGCAGCTATCATTAAAGCCCTTAGACAGATTTCATCCTCTTCCTTCCACTATAAAAGGACCTAACCCCCTCCAATCTTCACTATCTCTTCCTTTCTTCTCCTCACCACCTCCAAGGGTCTAGAGAGAGCTTGTCCCAAGCCCGGGTTGCTCCTCTGGAGTAAAATCAAACATTTTCCCACCTCTCATCGCCATTCTTGGAGCATCCCGCAGTCGTCCTCTCAACTCCTTTGGGAAAAAGATCCTAGTCACGACGACGTCCTACCCCATCCTCCTTCCTCCACCATTGTTCTCCCTTGTCCTGCTCCTTACCACCTTCTTTGAGGCACTGTCAGAGCAAGTCGTCCTCCAAGCGACCGTCGAGGGGGGATTCTTCTCACCTATCTCTATCTTTCTACTTTTGTAGTGTAGTTTTCCCGCTTTCATAGTTGTAGAAACATTTGTTCAAAAATATATGATTTCTCTCTCTCTCTCTCTTATATTTTGCAAGTAGATTAGTTAGATAATGTTTTAATCGATCTAATCTCCTGCTTGATAAAAACACCAAAGAAATTATAAAAGATAAGAACAACAAAAACAAATAAAAGCAAAACACGGATTTTGAAACCAAGCATTCGCCTCCCTATGTTCGACCTGGGACTCACTCGAGTTTTGGTTATAAATATTATTTGATCGATGAATTTTCTCGTGAATTGAACTACGACAATGGGTTTTTCAAACTCAAAACCTTTCTGCGTACGAATCTCTGCCACATCATTTTGGCGTCGTTGCCGGTGAGGCAACTCTCTTTGGTTCTTTCCTTGTTTCTCCACATTACTTACATATTTTTCTAACCTATCTTTCTTCTTTGATTCACTGTCTTGTAGGAACCTGATCGAGGAGCTGAAGGCGATAGATTTGGGTAAAGTACGAGTAGGGATTTCTGTAAGTTTACCGCGCCACCCCCACCCTAGTTTCCATTTCGCCACACTAATAACTCAAACTCAAATCAACCTAGGTTCTTTTGTAAACCTAGGATAGATCTAGTTGTTTGATTGTCACTTCGCCTCATCTCTCCCACATACATAAATTTTAAAAAAATTAAAAAAAGTTTTCTGATTGTGGGATTTGTTGATAGAGACACATTAACACCCACAACTCTCGACTTAAGGCGCACCACTTTACATTTATTCTACCACTTAACCAAGATCTGACTTGTGGATCCAGTACACCTTAACTCAACACACACATAAGTCAGTAGAAATCTGATTAGGTTAAGACTTTTTGTATGCCTTAATCAAGTGGTGCAACAGGCCAATTGCTTGAACTATTTGGGTCACACCACTCAATCTGAAATAGATCCATCAAGTAGCTTGCCACTTAGGGTTGATTTTTAGGGTTGAACCAGGCACACCACATTATTTTTTATTTTTAAAGGAATATATCATCACCAGTGCTTGCAAAACTTGGAGTGTTCTCTTAAACCTAATTAAATGAACCTAAAAATTAAACCTTAAAAGCTACTAAACAAAGTTAAACCCTCAAAGAAACATCATCAAATAACCTTATTTGCAAACCCTGGTTGTTCATTCACACACATTTGAATTGATCATTAAGGGCACAACCCATATAAAGGGCCCATCACATTCGAAGAGCATAATCATCCCAAACTTAATTAAAACTGAGTAGACGTTGGACTTAAGGATTGATTCTCTCTTTGGGGCTCAAATTGAGAGTTTTTCCAATTAATCTGCTTCTACTGGTCCATTAGATTTCTAGCTAGGGGAGTAGCGTCAAACAACCACAGTTTGGGGGTATCAAAGGAACCTGAGGCAAAAGCTAAGGGAAGAACCTTCTCCCCAGCCCCTCCCTCTAACTGGTTGGATTGGCTGGATAGAAGTAGACCAAATCATTTCTATCATCTCAAGACAGGTTCTGAGAGTCTATAAATTTGTAGGCTAACCCACCTAAGGACAGGTTTGGTTGATTGTATTGCAGGGCACCTTTCTCTATCTATTTTCCCTCCTATTTCACCATGTATTCTTCCACATGACACTCTCATTTCCAATCCTACCATCCTACCAACACTTATCCTCAAAATGATTACTATCCTGACTCGACTTACGATTACCCATCCACTGGCCAGGATAACCTTGATTGGGGATATGAATCCGAACCTCATTGTCCAGAGCCTAACCCTGGACAACAAGACTATGATTATCATCCTTCTCACGCCTACAATGATTATAGATCTCCACCCTTTGATAATCACCCTAACCCCATCTATAATCAAGATGGATATGTTGACTATAACACCTACCCTCCCCAAGATTATGTTGAACATAGGTCACCTCAATTCTTTGAACAACCTGGGAAAGCCTACTATCAGGGAGGGACCCTATAACCTCAATATCTTGACTCCCGTAGATTGAACCCAAACCCACCTAACCTTGAACTAAACCATTCGGTTTAGGTGAACCAAGTCCAAGACAGGGTGTTGGCTAACTTGAGGAACACCATACAATCTTTAGAAGCTCAGCCAACACCATGCACTAAACATTGGAGCCTGTGATCAAAATGATTGATGAACTTAATAGTTCATTATTGGATTTGCTCCAAGATGTTAGAGATAAGGTTCCGGGTGAGTTTCTACTTGGGAAATTATCAAGATTGAGGATGAAATTTGTGGTTGCCCAAGTCCAATCTTGGGATGATTCTCAAGATTAACCCCCTTTAGGAGAGCTGATGTCTGAACCCGCTCAGGTGCTTGTTAGGGGAGATAAATGTTTTGAGACAGGAGAAGACCAGGTTGGTCTAGAACAACCGATTCAGGATGAACCAATTGCTTCACTTGAGATCCCCAAGCTAGAGAGCATGGAAAAATATGTCTCTATGGACCAGGAAATGACATATGATTTTGAGACATATATGAATGAGGATCAAGAATTCTTTAATTCTGAGGGTGAGGAATGTTTGAGTGATGTCTCACTTGAGTTTAAGGAAGAAGATTTTAGTGAGATGAACAGGCTTGACGAGCATAACGAACCTTTCGATAGCCTGATTATTGAAGATTATGATCATGTTGGGGCTAACTTGGACAATCCAAATCCTAATGATTCGATCAATAGCCCCATTGCTCAACCACACCCTAAAGGGATGAATTATGATATTCTTGAGATCACTAGACCCAAGTCAATCCTAATTCATCCACAATTGTTAGACTTGGGTATTTTAGAAGGGGTGTGCAATGATCTGGAGGTCCCATAAACATTGATTTTGGAGGATAGAAATGTGGGAAAGAAAATCTGATACTCTAAAATGTTTAGTGTTAATATTATCAATTAGAGTCAATTTCAAGGGTACTTGTGCGATAATGTCAGATTATAGTGGGCTCAGGAGCATTGCATGCTTTCTGCATTATTTCATGTTAAAGATCGCTTAGAATCAATGTTTAATGACCATGTGCACAAGTCCATATTGAAACAGGTCTCAGATGAGCGATCAGACCATATAGATGGATCCGAATCAACGAACAAAGTCCAATAGACTCAAAATCACCTCAGTTCGACATCTGTAGCAACTACATCAAGCACAAGAAAGGTCATTGGCCAGGGGGCAACGAGCCATCCTTATAGGCTTTGGATGAAAAATTCGACCATACGGATGGATCCGAAGCGACAATCGCAGTCCGGCAGCACCAAAATCAACACAATCCGAGCACCGTAGCATCTTCTACAACAAAAAGAAGATGGATGGCCCAGACTGTGCCACATGGCGCCATCTAGGCCACCCAATGATAGCCATGAATGCATCAGCACCTCCCTCTCTTAGGCACTTCATCGAGCAATATAAGCCATTTGATCTAAGATCTAACGGCTGTAGAGTCAGGGTGCTTGTGCAAAGATGAACCTATGCGCAACCTTGGCACATTGGCTACGACAACAACCCGCAGCCATGGGATGCATGTTTGAATCCTGTTGCATCCCAATTTTGCAATTGAGGCACAGTGTAGTAGAAGCAACTGCAGTGCAAGCAAGCATGCTTGCACGCGCATGGAAAACAGCACAGTGCAACAACGTGCACACAGCAACGCGTGAAGTAGCATGTGCGAGGTAGCAAGGCGCGATGCACAAGCTTAGTGCCAGCACACGCACACACGCACTACAAGGAGCTCCAGTGGGGCGTGAGCAGTGGGGGCACATCTTCAGCGATAGTTGCAAGGGTCTTTAGTGATGCTTGCTGCTATCACCAAAACCTAATGAAAAATTTGAGCCTTTCTTCAACTATAAAAAGGGTCCTACCCCTCCCATTTTCACCAAGCTTCCACCCACGAGATACCACCACCTTCTAGAGTTCTACGCAAGGTCCCGAAGCTGCTGATCCACCGATGGAAGCCCCTCCACCGCCGTGGTTGTCTCAACGCATTCTTCTTTCTTGTCTTAGTGTTATTTTATTTTGTAGTGTACTTCATGTCATGATTTTGTTAATGCATTCATCTACATTATGTTTGATTACACATTTGATAAGATATTGTTCACACATTAATCTTATGACATGGTTCTCTAACCCTTTTCTCTCTCTTTGTCTCTCTCTCTCTCTTTCTCTCTCCTTATCTTTCTTTCTCTCTTATTTTCTTAAATCGATTTTCAAACACACAAATGACATATTTACATGATACGAAAGCAAGTATTTGATCTAATTATTGCCTCCCTATGTTTGACACTCAGGCTCACCTTTGATTCTTTAATTAAAATTGACGTCATAAGCTCACTACAACAAACAGTTTTGCCCAAATGCGTTCAGCGAACATAAGCTTTTGGCGCCGTTGCTGGAGAGGCAATGGATCTCTTATTCACTTTCATTTTCTTGGAAATATTCATATTTGTTTTATCTAACTTGCTCTTATATCTCTTCTTTTGGTTGCAGGAACCTCATGCATCAGCAATGGGAGGAGAATGAGCCAGGTTGGATCAAAGGAAGCACAAGAAGAAAACTACCATCAACCTGAAGGTTTGATCTTGTCTTCCCACGATCCAAAGGTAATTTATCATCTTTGGACCAATAAAAATGGTGGTGTGTTAAAAGAAAAACCCTCTCATTTGTTTGTTGAAGAAAAGCACCACCATTAAGTTTGTAACCCGTTAATTTCGCAATATGATTTTCTGGATTTGGGTTGAGGACACAATTTGAGGACCCTAAACACCTCTAAAAATTTTGATTGGACACATCTTAACAAAATATTAAAAATATTCATTGAGTAGAAGTTGCACACCCTAGGATTTTCCAGACTATAGAGTTTTTGATTTTATAGCCACACAAAAGGCCTTAAAGAAAATCAATCTTCACCAACCGTGTGACTATAAAATTGTGCCTTGTTTGAATGTGTAAACAAGTGAAATTTTTAAAATCCATTAAAGCAAGATTCAAACCCTAAAAATCACACATCTCAATCTTGCCTGCTAAAGAACACTTGTTTTGGCATTGGGTCCTTGCATCCAATTGTGCACGGACATGACCCAGATAGGACCAATCTAAGTCCAGGAAGTGTGATTGGGTTTGTAAGTGCTTGGCCTTAATTTCCATTGTGGAATTCGATGTCTAGGCTGTGGGGAAGTATCAAACGACCACGGTTGTGGGGTATAAAGGAACCGACGGCGCATGCCAAAGGAGGAACCTTCCCTTCAATCCCCTCAAAATCAACCTAGTCGGATTAACTTTGGGAAAAGAGGTTTAAGTGCTTGCAGATTTGATCACTCTCTTTAGGACTTCTAGGTCACCTAGGTCTACACTGTAGGGCCTAGATTTGTTTGCTTGATTGTGCACATAATTCTCTCATATGTTCTTTCCTCATCCATCCATGGATTTTATTGCATATCTTTCCTACCTAAACTATCCCCAACATGATTTGTATTCTAACCCATGTAGAACGCATCAACAGTTTACTTGGGATAACCAGCCACCTAGTTGGGGATACAATCGAAGATTTGATTATCTTGAAGACCCTTCTTATCCCAACTATCCCAATTTCACTCAACCCGCACCAACTTGCTATTGGGATACATCCAACCCAACAACCTAGGGTTACGATCCAAACCATAGGGATCCTTATCTTGATTCTCTTTATGATGACTCTTCTTTTAGGTCCTGCCCACCCACTAATCAATCTAATAGGACCAACACTCTAGGAGAACATCAAGGCCCCTACCCTTCCTAGGGCCATAACCAAGATAGGTCATCTGAATTCAAGGATCTCTCCTACTTGACCTATGGATTGGAAGGGATTTTAGAAAAGTGGAAATCGTAGGATGATCATAAATCTAGGAAAATCAAGAATGATCAAACCCTGCTGTGGACCCCTAATGAAGAAACCGACTAGGAGGATGACTTAAAACCTTAATTATTCTGGAGTAGGACTAGATAGAAAATGGTTCCTCTTGAAGAATTGGACCCTGAAAATGATAGAATGGAGGACCCACCCAAGAACTTAAACCCAAGTACGGATTCTAGTACACACCCTCAACCACACCCTCCTAACCCTAATTTGAATGCTAAGGAGGAAATCCAAGGGAATCTTAATGACACTCTGTCAATTCTTGATAACCTTCAGTTGGAGTTACATAGACAGAATCAATAATTGATTGAGGGGAAACAAGCCATAATTGATACTTTCCAACAACTGGAGGAAGAGAGCCAAAGAAAACTGTTGCAAGCAACTCCGTTTACGGAATTCATGAAGCAAGGCCATGCAGTGATTGATTGGACTACACCTATTTACCCAAAATTGGTTTAGTCCACCATTGATACTCTCTAGGAGTTAGACAACACAATAGAAAATGCCATTAAGGATTCCTCAAAACATGATTTAGGGAGAGTTGAGGACAAACATCAGGAAGAAAGTGAGAATTTGTGGGTTGATGTCTTTGAATCCAAATATGATCTTTCCAAGGAAAGTGATTTGGTGGAAGATAAATCCAAAATTGAAGATGGGGAGTGGGATTACAATTCTGAAATAACCGATCTCAAATCATTTGAAACCCCCATCAGAAGTTTAGAGGAGGGCCAAGGGAAAGAATTTGAGCTAGAGGATGAAATTAGCCCTACCTTTAATACAACCTCGAAAATTGAGTCTGATATGAAAGAGGTTGAAGGTAATATTCTTAGGGTCACAGAATGGGAGGGAATAAGCAATGAAACTCTAGTTGAAGAAGGGATGGATTTTTATTTGGAGAGAGACCTCACTCTTGATTTTAGGGCTCATTGTGAAACTCTTAATTTGGTTACATGCCCTATCAGAATTGAAATCCCGCAACCCGAAGGCACTGGAATTGAAATACCTTTGAGGGATTACAATTTTAAAGGGACACAAGCTGATTGCCAAACCTACATCTTTAGTGTCTGACATTTTAGATTCGGGTTACGCTCGTCCAACTTCTCTCCACTTTCTTTTACGTCCTTCTAGTGTAAGCTTCTCGCTTTCTAGCGTAGATTTTCGGCTTTCTAGTATAGCAAGTAGTTGTAGCAAGTAGTTGTAATGAACATTGCTCTATGGTAATGAAATCCATGTTTATTCTATCTCTGTTTTTTCTTTATTTGTAATATTCTCTCTCTTTGTTCTATTATTTATTCTTTAGGTACATAGCTAGTTTAGATTCAATTTGACCAGCAAATTTGCTTCGTGACAATAAAACAAATGCGATTTTTAATCAAACGTCTGCCTCCCTATGTTCGACCCGAAATTCATTTTGAGTTTTGGATAAAATTTATCAATTGACGCTATTTCTTCATAAATCACACTATAACAATGGGTTGTCAAAACTCAAATCCATTTGCGACGATTTTCCACTTCAACACCTACCCCTCCCATTTGCACCAAGCTTCCACCCATGAGATACGACCACCTTTTAGAGTTCCAAGCAAGGTCCTGAAGCCGCCGAGCCACCGACGGAAGCCCCTCCATCGCCGCGGCTGTCTTGACACATTCTTCTTCCTTGTCATTATGTTATTTTATTTTGTAGTGTAGTTCATGTCTTGATTTTGTTAAAGCATTCATCTACATTATGTTTGATTACACATTTGATAAGAATTTGTTGGCACATTGATCTTATGATGTGGTTCTCTAACCATTTTCTCTCTCTCTCTCTCTTTTCTCTCATTTTCTCAAATCGATTTTCATGTGCACAAATGACATATTTACATGACACAAAAGCGAGCATTTGATGTAGTTACTACCTCCCTATGTTTGACACTCAGACTCACCTCCGATTATTTAAAATTGACTTCGTAAGCACACTACAATGAATGATTTTACACAAACATGTTTAGCGAACGTCAAAATCTAGAGGCTAATTTTGAGGGAAACACAATTCTGGATCTAAGGGTTCCTATTGACCTAAAACCACCAACTTTTTACCAAGACCCTTACGATATCTTTGACATGCAACCCAAGCTTTGAATAACTGACTATCTTTCTGAGCTAAACTTCAAATGGTTATCTTAACCTAGTGAATTAAATCTACCTTTTGTCTGACACTTTAGTCTTGGGTTGCACACCACCAAACCACAAGCCCGACCCTATAAGCTCAATAATCTTCAGTTTTGGGTGATTTTTATCCAAAACCATAGAACCACTCGACCTTGGGGCATGGGTCTACACCACAACTTGGTCAACATTTGTGGACATCTTCTGTTTGTGGGTCTAATGATTAATTTTTTGAGTTTGATTCTGACCTGCACTTGTGAATTCTCAATTTCTTCCTTGTATGTATTTTATGCTTAGCTAAAGGCATTAAACATAGTGCGTGTGTAAACTCTCTTCTCTCTACGGAGCTGATCGAATTATCACGAAACTTAGGTGATATTTTGTTATTCCACCTGTTTTATGTCTTTATTTCTACAAAGAGGACATTGCATCATTTAGGCATGGGGGGTGGATACTTAATCCTAAAATTATTTCATTAGCTATGTAGAATTTCTTTTATTTTCTTAAAAAAAATGAAAATTCAAAAATACAAGAAAAGAAAAAAATAGAATTAGAAGAGAACTTAGGCTTTTGGAAGTTATTAACTTTAGGAAATGATACTTTTGGACCTGAACACTTAGACTCTTCAAGTTTTCAGACTTAATTAGCCTGGGTGTCCACTCGAATGTGGACTTAGTCTCGAGTCCTTGCCAAGTAATTTTATTTTAATTTTGTAAATAAATTTGGGTGATAAGTATACGACTTATCAACCTGCCCTCTGATTTGAGGGGACTGTAAGTCTAAGCATCTGCACACTATTTGCACTGACTCACCTTTCGACAGTTTTTACGGAAACTAGGTAGCTAATGAACTTTCTAGGGTAGTATGGCAGGCAAGTTATCGTGGGTAACAGCCCATTGGTCGGCTGTCCAGAGACCAGCTACATAACAATACTCATTCTACTGCTTTTAGGTAAATCTTAGATCAAGGAAGCCACCTACTTAGAAAAAGATAAAAATGATACTCAGAAAATAAAAAGAAAAAAAAGAAACATAGAAAAAGGAGAAAAATAAAAATAGAAAAGCGGTAGTTTGTCATGGGTAACATCCCATTGGCCGATTGTCCAGAGGCTAGCTCATAAAAATGCATAAATAATTCCCAAACACTTAGGGAAAAAGCGGGGAAGTAGAATAAATCATGGAGATATACACTGGGTTCGCCCTTGTGTTGACCTCATAAAAAAATAAAAAAGGTAGGGAGAAAGCTACCGAACAGAAAGATAAACCTTTAGGCAGAAACTCTTGAGGTCACCTAGGGTCGTAGAAACTTGAAGTCCATTTTAACAGTCGCTCAATTAGTCTATCACTATTTCACAAGATGCTCAGCACTTAGAGTCCTTTTCGAGTCTTGGTTGGGTTGGGTAGCTGTAGAAAGCTGCCCTGAAACCTTAAACTAAAAAAAAATATAAAAAAATAAGAAAAGAAGAAAAACAAAAAATTGCATCTTCCTTTTTCAAATAAGGTGAGGACTTGGGCAGTCTGCATTCTAACAGACACTCGGGTATTATTGAGTTTTCGTTGTTTAGGCCCTTAGTTGAAATTTTCTTTCGTTAATAAACAACTAATGCCTTAAACGATCGAGCCCTAATTCTATTTTTATACAAATAATATAGGTTAATTTTGCTAGGGACTGGTAAAAGATAGGCATAGGGGTATGATGTAGACAAATTTAATTAGGTTAAAATACCTATTCATGCATGTTCCTCGGCTTAGATTTGCATTTTATATTATAAATATTGCATGGCATGCATCATTTTGCATTTAGAATAGTTGTGTATATTTTAGGCTAATTGCATCCTTTTTATGACCAAGAGGGAAGGAGATTTATTTCAAGGCCTTGGATGATGATCCAAATGTATGTACTTGATCAGGATGATGATCGGAGTGCAACACCTTCAAGATCATCCTAATCGGAATCCCGTATCACCTTATGCAATCCAAGGAAGATCAATGGCCAGTGGCCAATGTGACATCCTTAAAGGCTTTAGATGAAAAATCTGACCGTACAGATGATTCTAGAGCGACGATTGTAGTCCGGCAATGGGAAAATCATCTCAATCCGAGCATCATGGCACCCTCTACAAGAGAAAGAAGATAAACAACCTAGATGGCACCACGTGGCGCCATCTCAACCACCCAACTCCAGCTAGTAGCAACTGCCCAAACCCTTCATCATCTGCGCCCTCCATTCCTAGCCGTTGGATCTTGATCCAACGGCTCCAAAGCCTCCACACCTTTCTTCAAATGCTCCTCCTCACGACACTAAGATGGGCGTGGCCCGTTGGTGGAGGTGTGCACTCTCAAGGGAGGGTCACGGGTTTGAATCCCTGCAACCCCCCCCCCTCAATTTGCAATTAGAGGTGATTGGCAAGATGCACCACAACACACGTACGTGAACAAGCAGAGTGCACAAGCTACACAACACAGCCACAGCCGCATGCAACGCATCCAGCGAACACACGTGCATCATGGCGCAAGAGGCACGGGCACGTAATGCACGCACCAGCAATGGAATGGATTCTCAGCGACATCTTGCATGGGTCTTTAGTGATAATTGCTACTGTCACTAAAGACCTTGGATGGATTTCTTCCTCTTCCTTCCACTGTAAAAGGGCCTAGCCCCCTCCATTCCTTACCATTTCTTCCTTTCTTCTCCTCACCACATCCAAGGCTCTAGAGAGAGCTTATCCCAAGCCCAGGATGCTCCTCTAGAGTAGAATCTAGTATTTTCCCACCTCTCATCCCCATTCGTGGAGCATCCCACGCCCGTCCTCTCACCTTTTCTAGGAAGAAGATCCTCACCATGATGGCGTCCTGCCCCATCATCCTTCCTCTGCCATCACTCTCCCTCGTCCCACTCCTTACCACCTTTTTCTGGTTGCCATTAGAGCAAGTCGTCCTCCAAGCGACCGTCGAGGGGGATTCTTCTCACCTATCTCTATCTTTTTGCTTTTGTAGTGTAGTTTCTTGCTTTCATAGTTGTAGGAACATTTGTTCAAAAATATATGATTTCTCTCTCTCTTATATTTTGCAAGTATATTAGTTAGATAATTTTTTCATCGATCTGATCTCTTGCTTGATAAAAACACCAAAAAAATTATAAAAGATAAAAATGACAAAAACAAATAAAAGCGAAATGTAGATTTTACAAACCAAACATTCGCCTCCCCATGTTTGACTTGGGACTCACTAGAGTTCTGGTTATAAATTTTATTTGATCGATGGATTTTCTTGCGAATTGAACTACGATGACGGGTTTTCCAAACTCAAAACCTTTCCGCATAGGAATTTCTGCCACATCACCTAAGCCTTGGACCTACTACATCAGCTTCGCACTATCCTCAACCTCCTAAGGACTAATCTGGATCTTAACGAATACATGAGTGTTTAAGTCCTACAATAAGCCCAAGAGGCCTCACATCAGCACCCATACTAATCTCCTTGTCTCTAACATTTTAGGACTTAATCTTTGTATTAATTTGGTCTAGAACTTAAGTAAATCCCATAATCAATTGATATGACTATCATTTTTGTTTCTGATTTTTGCTCCTTTTTGACATTTTGTATCTCCTACTCTTTTCCTCCTCAAGAAAGATTTTCAGTCATTTCACAAAATTTTCCTCCCCTTTTTCCATTGTTTCTGCAATATATTTTTTTTATGAGAACCGCTCAGAGAATTGAATTTTGATTTGTTTCCACTTTAACACTCTCCCATGTCTAAGTTTTGTAATGTCCTCATTATAAACTAGGTGGGTACGAATTCAACTTGGTTTAAGATTTAAAATAGGGTCAAGGGATGGGTGAATGGGTCGGGATAATTGTTGCAGATGATTTCAAGATTTGATACAGTTACCAAAGGTGGAGTCGGCTATTCTAAAGTTGAACCCAAAAGTGCTATAGGAGTGTAGCCCAAAAGGATGATTAGAAGGATCTCGAGTTTTTGGAATGACGGGTTTCCTCCCGTTAAGAGCTAAATTCAATGCCTTCAGCCGAGTAAAAGGTGATCAAAGAGAAGGGGTGCTTAAATCTGAGGAATTTTGTAGAACAAGCACCTTGATCAATAGCCTGGTTTGTAACGACCCAAATTTGTAATACTCTTGAAAGGCTAATTAAAAACCTTAATTAGTTGCTTAATGTGAGATTAAGGGTTTAGGAAACCCTAATTTAGTGATTATTAGCCTTGGAATTAAACAATTCTCCTAAGTCATTAACAAAATGTCAATAAATGAAAAGTTGAGGGGCCATTTGTGAGGAAAACATGTTTGGAGGCATTTCTTAAGGCTCAAGTAAGAAGCTGAAGGGCTTGGATGCAAATTTCACAACACTTATATAAGAGAGAGATTTAAAAATTTAAAAGAAAAACCTCATTTTCTTCTCCCCCTCAGCCGGTGCCCGTTCCTCCCTGCCTGCTGCTACAAGGAGAAGGGAAGGAAGGAGAGGAGAGCTGTTGTTGAAGTTGTTGTTTTAGTTGTTGTGGTTGTTGCTGCTGCTGCATGAAAGAAAGGAGAAGAAGAGAGGAAAGGAGGTGGTGCTACTACCATCGCTGCTGCTAATGTTGCTGCTGTGATTAGGAGAGGAGAAAGGAGCTCCAACTGAGGTAGGGATTATTCTCTTGTTTCATCCTCTTGTTCCCGCAACTAGAAGTAGCCAAAAAGGGTTGTTTTGGTTAAAATTTCCATGTTGCTTATGATAATGGTTGAGTTATGCCCTAGTTATAGGCTAAATCTTGGGAATGCCAAATGGAGGGTTTCCATTGTGGGTTGAAATTCTTATTGAGGTCTTTAAATTCATGTGGTTTTACATGTTTACCATCGATTCCAGGTTGTAGACGTAAATTGTGGTTTGGATTAGGGTTAACTAGGTGCTTTGATATGTTTAACTAGGTGCTGAGAGCACCTAGTACCAGTACTAATGACCAGTACCAGTACTAGTTGACCTAGCATCACAATGTAATGCATTGAAATGGGGACTGAGAGCACCTAATATCAGTACTGGTGATCAGTACCGGTATTGGATGGTTCCAGTCATTGAACTGGGGCTACCTAGTACCAGTACTGACTGGGTTGTGTTGGTATAAGGCCGGTAGTGCCCAGTACTGGTACTGATGTTTAGTATGAGGATTGGCTGAGTATTTGTGATATAGGTTGGTGGTACACAGTATCAACACTAATGTTTAGTACCGGTACTGGCTGGGCTAAAAGGGAAATGGTCGCGTGTGTTTCGCATGTTAGAAATCACGATTACAAGTAACTCGTCGTCGAAGTTGTAAAACACGTCGATTAGATAACATTTATACCAAAACTTCAAGGGAGTCTCGAGTCGAACACAGGGAGGTGACGTTTACTTTACGTGAAAATCGCACTTCGATTCATTTCTTTTTGCTATTTTAGGGTTTTGTTATTTTTTGTATTTTTGAAATAAAAGACAAGCAAATGAATCACAAGATAGAGATGTGGAATGAAAATGGTATATATATCAATCCAATGTCTATTAAAATCTACTATGAAAGCATAAAAAGAGAGGGAGGTGAGAGGAAATCTCCCGAATCGGCTGTCTAGTGGGACGATGGCGCCTGGCGGAAGCTTGGACAAAGGAGGTGAGGAGCGAGACAACGAAGGTGAGATGCCAGAGGACATCAGGTTGAGGAAAGCTTTGGCATAGCTCTGGAATGGAGGTGAGAAGACGGAGTTGATCTGCTACCAGAATGGAGGTGGGAGGATGGCTCCAAGGTGACCTATGAAGGGAGATGGGAAGTTGGAAGAGTATTTGGTGGGGCAAAGGTTCGCTACATGAATAGGCACCTTGGGAGCTTGAGAACAAGCTCTAATGGAGCGTTGGTAGGCTTGCTAGAGCTTAAGAGTAGGTGGGAGTAGAGTAGGTAGAGATGGCTTGGAAGGGAGGGGGTGTAGGTCTGTTTATAGTGGAGGAGAAGAGGCAAAAATAGCTATGGGACATTAGTGACATCCAGGCCGTCGCTGAAAATGTCACTATAGATAGCTCATGTCCGCTGGCACCCACAGCTGGCTTTGCTGGCATGCGATGAATTACCGACGGCAGTAAGCATCGCTGTAAGTCCAGCTCATGCGCCGTTGTAGGTCCAGCTCACGCTGTGCTGGCGTCGTGCTCCTACCTTGCCGCACACGCCTAGTCCTGCTCTGCACGCATGCACTCCTGCGCACCCATGTTGCTGCGTACATGAGGTGCTACGTGCGTGTGCTGGTGGCCTGGGCTACGCCACGTGGTGTAGTCTGGGCCATCCATCTTCTGCTTGTTGTAGGGGCTGCTATAGAGGTCAGATTGAGTCAATTTTTATGCCATTAGGCTACGATCGTCGGCTCGAATCCATCAGTGTGGTCAGATTTATCATTTGGAGCTCCGAATTATGTCTCCTAGTCCCTTAGCCACTGAACTTCCTCGGATTGCATATGGTGCTACGGGACTCCGATCGAAGCGATTTCAGAGGCGTTAGACTTCGATCGTCATCTTGATCAGATCCGTATGGTTGGATCACCAATCCAAGGTTCCAAAATAATTATCCTTCTCTCCTAACCACAAAAAGGACGCAATTAACCTAAATTATATACAACTACTCTAAATGTAGAATGATGCATGTTATGCAATATTTATGATATGAAATGCAAATCTAAGCCTAGGAACATGCATGAATTGGCATTTTACCCTCAATAAATGTGTTTACATCATACCTTCATGCTTATCTTTTGCTAGTCCCTAGCAAAATTAAACTATATGCTATGTATAAAAGTAGAATTAGGATTAGATCGCTTAAGCTTAAGTCGTTTATTAACAATAGAAAATTTCAAGGTCCTAAACTACAAAAACTCAACAGTACCCAGGTGTCTGCCACAATGCAGATCGCCCAAGTTCTCGCCTTATTTGAGAATGGAAGATATATATTTTTATTTTTCTTCTTTTCTAATTTTTTTATACTTTTGGAGTTTAAGAGTTCCGGGATAACTTTCTACGGCTACCCGACCTGCCCAAGACTCGAGAAGGACTCTAACTACTAAGCATCTTTGTCAAAAAGTGATAGACTCACAAAACGACCGTTAAGACGGACTTCAGGTTTCTACGACCCTAGGTGACCTTGTCTAATGGTTTGTCTTTAAAATCTGTAGCTTTCTCCCTACTTCTTTTATTTATGGGGTCAATACAAGGGTAGACCCAGTGTATATCTCCCCGATTTATTCTACTTCCCCACTTCTTCTCGAAGTGTTTAGGGAATTATTGTGCTTTTTTTTTTATTGTGAGCTAGGTTTTGGACAACCGGTCGATGAGCTGTTACCATCGACAACTTGCCAACCATACTCGTGCAGTGAAGTGTGGTTTTTTTTTTCTCTCTTTTTTTTTTTTCCTTTCTTTCTCTATTTTTTTTTTTAAGTAGGTGGCTTTCCTGATCTAAGATTTACCAAAAGGAAGTACAATGAAAATGGTCTTGTGGCTGAGCTTTGGACAACAGGCCGATGAGTTGTTACCACCGACAACTTGCCAGCCATACCACCCAAGTCGGTCCATTAGCTACCCAATTTCCGTAAAAATCACCGGAAAGTGAGTCAGTGCAAAAAAATGTGTGTAGATGCTTAGGCTTAATGTCCCCACAAATCAAAGGACAGGTTGATAAGTCGCATACTTATCATTCCAAATTATTTACCAAATTAAAATAAATTTTAATTGCCGAGGACTCGAGACTAAATCCACATTTGAGTGAACACCTGGGCTAATTAAGTCCGAAGACCTGAAGAGTCTAAGTGTTTAGGTCCTCTCGTATCATTTCCTAAAGTTAATAACTTCCAAATGCCTAAGTTCTTTTTCCCTAATTTCTTTCTTTTTTTTATCTTGTTTTCAAATTTTCAATTTTTTTTTAATTTTATAAGAAACTAAAAGAAATTCTACGAAGCTAACATAATGATTTCAAGAATTGATTATCCACCCCCCATGTCTAAATGATGCAATGTGCTCATTGTAAAAATAAAGACATGAAAAGGGCAGAGTAAACAGACCATCACCTGAGTGTCATGAAAATCTGGTCAGCTCCGCAAAGAGAAGAGTGTATACACACGTGCTAAGTTTAATGCCTTCAGCTAGGCATAACATACATACAAAGAAGAAATTGAGAATTCACAAGTGTGGGTCAGAATTAAAATCAAAAGGTTGATCTTGAAACCCGTCCGTAGAAGATGTCCACAGATGTGGACGAGATTATGGTGCAAACCCATGCCCCAGGGTCGAGTGGTTCTTAGGTTCTGGATGAAAATCACCCTGAACAGAAGGTTGTTGTGCTTGCGAGGCCAGGCCTACAAGTTAGTGGTGTGCAACCCAAGACCAAGGTGTCGAACAATGGGTAAGGATGGTTAATAGGTGCGGTTGTCCACTTAACATCTAGCTCAGAAAAATAATCAGTTATTCAAGCTTGGGTCGTACATGAAAGATATCATAAGGGTCCGTATAGAAGATAGGTGGTTTCAAGTCAATAGATACCCTTATATCCAAACTTGTTTTTCCCTCAAAATTAACCTCCCAAATTTTTATTTCCAACTTCCTATCCTCTGAAATCAAGGTTTCTAGGACCTCCATATCATTGTGCACCCCATCTAAAGTACCCAAGTCCAACAATTGTGGCTGAATCAGGATTGACTTGGGCACAATGATCTCAAAAGTATGTTCATTCAGCTCTTCGGGGTGTGGTCAAGGAATGGGGCTACTAATTGAGTCGTTGGGTATCGGCTTCTCCAAGTTAGCCCCAATCAAATCAGAATCTTCAGTAGTTGGGCTACCAAATTGGTCGTCATACTCCTCGAGCCCATATGTCTCACTAAAATCATTCTCCTCAAGCTTAAGTGAGACTTCACGAAGAGATTCCTCACCCTCAAAATCAAAGAATTCATGATCCTCATTTGTATATGTCTCAACATCACAAGTCATTTCATCATCCAAGGAGACATAATTTTCTTCATTTCCTAACTTGCGGATCTTAGCTGAATCAATCGATTCATCCTCAAAGGGTTGCTCTAGACCAATCTGGTCATCTCCAATCTCCGAATATATATCCCCCCTGACAGGCGCCTGAGCGGGTTTAGACATTGGCTCTCCTGAAGAGGGTTCATTTTGAGAATCATCCCAAGATTTGACTAGGGCAACCACAAATTTCATCCTCAACCTCGACAACTTCCCAAGTAGAAACTCACCCAGGTCCCTATCCCTAACACTTTGGAGCAAATCCAATAGAGAACTATTAAGTTCATCAATCATTTTGATCATATGCTCTAGTGCTTCAGTGCATGGTGTTGGCTGGGCTTCTAAAGATTGTATGGTGTTCCTCAAATTAGCCAACA
The DNA here is from genome assembly GCA_037157565.1 of Thalassia testudinum. Taxonomy (NCBI): domain Eukaryota; kingdom Viridiplantae; phylum Streptophyta; class Magnoliopsida; order Alismatales; family Hydrocharitaceae; genus Thalassia; species Thalassia testudinum. Next base: position 202,047,671 of record JAZHRO010000031.1, read on the forward strand.
CCCTATCCTGGATCTGGTTCACCAGAATCGACTGGTTTGATTTAGGTTTGGGTGGGTTCAGGTTAAATCTAAGGGAGTCAAGATGTCAAGGTTCTCGGGTCCCTCCTTGACAGTAGGTCATTTTAGGTTGTTTAAAGGTTGGTGGCGACCAAAATTCAGCATAATTCTGGGGAGGGTAAGTGTTATAATCAGCATATCCTTCACAGTTGTAGATCTGGTTAGGTTGATCATCAAAGGATGGAGATCTATAATCATTGTAGCTCTAGGAAGGATAGTAATCATAGTCTTGTTGTCCAAGGTTAAGCCCTGGACATTGAGGTCCAGATTCATATCCCTAATCAAAGTCATCCCGGCTAGTGGATGGATAATTACAAGTTAAGTCGGGATAGTAATCATCTTGGGCGTAAGTGCTGGTAGGAGGATAGGATGTGAAATGTGTGTAGGATGTGGAAGGGTACATGGTGAAGTAAGGAGGGAAATCAGAAGAGAAAGGAGCCCTGTAATATAAAAATACATTCCTGTCCTTAGGTTGGGTAGCCTAAAGGTCTACAGACTCTCAGAATCCGTCCTAAGATTATGGATGATTTACTCTGCTTGTGTCTAGGTAATCCAACCAGTTAGAAGGAGGGACTGGGGAGAAGGTTCTTCCTTTGGCTTATGCCTCCAGTTCCTAGTGTACCCCCTAAATCTGGATCTCGATGAGCGAACCAGTCCTTAGGGCCAACGTCTAATCAATTTTAATTAGGCTTGGGACAATGGTGCTTCAAGAATGTGATGGGCCCTTTAGATGGGTTGTGCCCTTAATGATCAGTTAAAATGTGTGTGCATGCACAACCAGGGTTCTCAAACAAGGTTATTTGATGATGTGTCTTTTAGGATTTAACCTTGTTTAGTAGCTTTTAGGTTTAATTCTTATGTTGGTTCAATCAAGGTTTAGTAGAACACTCCAAGTTTTGAAAGCACGGGTGATGATATGTTCCTTTAAAAATCAAAAATAATGTGGAGTGCCTGGTTCAGCCCTAAGAATCAACCCTAAGTGGCAAGCTACTTGATGGATTAGTTTTAGATTGAGTGGTGCAGCCTAAACAACTCAATCATTGGCCTATTGCACCACTTAGTTAAGGCACACAAGAATGCTTAACCTATTCAGATTTCTACTCACTTATATGTATTTAGTTGAATTGTATCGGGTCCACAGGTCAGATCCTGGTTAAGTGGTAGAATCAAAGTGATTATGCGCCTTAGGATAAGTTGTGGGTGTTAAGTGTGTAGCTTTTAGAAAATCCCACAATCAGATAACACTTTTTTTTTATTTATGTGGATGGCAAGTGAGTGGAGGTGGCAAACAAACAACCAAATCTATCATAGGGTTTATAAAAAGCACCTAAGTTAATTTGGGTTTAAGTTATTTGGTTATGGAATGAAAACTAAGGTGGGGGTGGTGTGGGGGACACTTACAAAACACTCTACCCGCATTTTACGCTGGTCTACCGCACTTGGATCTCCATGTTAGGGTACCTGCAAGATAGTAGATCAAAGACAAGTAGGGTTAGTGCTACGTAAATGCAAAGAAGTGCAATAAATAATAAAGTAAATTCTGTTGCCTTCTCGGCAATGGCGCCAAAATGGTCACGCGTGTTTCGCGTGTTAGAAATCAGGGCTACAAGTAACCGGTTGCTGTAGTTGCAAAACATGTCGATCATATAAAGTTTATACCGAAACTTCAAGGGAGTCTCGAGTCGAACACAGGGAGTCGATGTTTACTTTACGTCAAAATCGTGCTTCGATTCGTTTCTTTTCGATATTTCAGGGTTTTGTTATTTTTTTGTGTTTTTGAAATAAAAGACAAGCAAATGAATCATAAGATAGAGATGTGGAATGAAAATGGTACATATATCAATCCAATGTCTATTACAATCTACTATGAAAGCATAGAAAGAGAGGGAGGTGAGAGGAAATCTCCAGAATCGGCTATTTGGTGAGACGATGGCGCCTAGCGGAAGCTCGGACGAAGGAGGTGAGTAGGACTACGGAGGTGAGATGCTGAAGGACGTTGGGTTGAGGAAAGCTTCGGCATAGCTCCGGAATGGAGGTGAGAAGACGGAGTTGATCTGCTATCGGAATGGAGGTGGGAGGACAGCTCCAAGGTGACCTATGAAGGGAGATGGGAAGTTGGAAGAGTATTTGGTGTGGTAGAGGTTTGCTACACTAATAGGCACCTTGGGAGCTTGAGAACAAGCACTAATGGAGCGTTGGTAGGCTTGCTAGAGCTTGGGAGTAGAGTAGGTAGAGATGGCTTGGAAGGGAGGGGGTGTAGGTCCTTTTATAGTGGAGGAGAAGTTGTAAAAATTGGTATGGTACCATTAGTGACATCCAAGCCATCACTGGAAATGTCGCTGTAGGCAGCTCATGCCCACTGGCACCCACTGCTGGCTTTACTGCCATGCGATGAATTATTGACGGCTGTAAGCATCACTGTAGGTCCAGCTCACGCTGTGCTGGCGTCGCGCTCCTACTTACTGCACGTGCACGCGCTGCACTGTGCACATGCGTTCCTACACACATGCACTGCTGCGCACGTGCGGTGCTGCGTGCGTGTGCTGGTGGTCTGGGTTGCGCCACGTGGCGTAGTCTGGGCCATCCATCTTCTTCTTGTTGTAGGGACTACTACAGAGGTTGGATTAAGTCGATTTTCACACTGTTAGGCTACGATCGTCGACCTGAATCCATCCGCATGGTCAGATTTATCGTTTGAAGCTTCGAATTATGTCTCCTAGTCCCTTGGCCATTGATCTTCCTCGGACTGCATATGGTGCTATGGGACTCCGATCGAGGCGATTTCAGAGGCGTTAGACTCCGATTGTCATCTTGATCAGATCCGTGTGGTCGAATCGTCAATCCGAGGCTTCAAAATAAATATCCTTCTCTCCTAACCACAAAAAGGATGCAATTAACCAAAATTATATACAACTACTCCAAATGCAAAATGATGCATGCTATGCAATATTTATAACATGAAATGCGAATCTAAGCCTAGGAACATGCCTGAATAGGCATTTTACCCTCAATAAATGTGTTTACATCAGGAAACAACTATTGTTGTCTAGTACCGATACTGGCTGGAACCTGGGATTTTATTCTAGTGGTTATCAAACATCTAATAAATTCATTAGAAGTCTGATAGCCATAATCCCGATGTTTGATCTCTTAGTCAGACGTCCCTGCAACTCGATTGCAGTTCCAGGGACTATGCCCCTAGCGATTGGACATCTAACATTGCATCGGATGCCTAATGTGCTCGTTTGGATGTCTAGCCAAGGAATCAAACGGTCGTCTGTTACTGTTTCTGACTTTTGGCGTGAAGTCATTGTTGAATGTCTGTTCTTATAGTTAGATGTCCAGACTAGTCTTTAGACATCCAAGGAAGAGTTTGGACGTCCAATACTATTGGCTTGGGATGGGTCTCCCTGGTATTTTATCTCTAGATGTCCAGGTTGTGTATCAGAAATTCTATAGTACACTTTTGGGCATTTGACACTTGTGCTGGACATCCGATAAGATACTTGTGGTCTTATTGTGTGTGGAATTTCCCCACATGGGTCGGTGATGTAAACACATTTACACTACTTAAGATGTCAATTTATGCATGTTCTTAAGCATAAGATTGCATTTCATGATATAAATATTGCATTACATGCATCATCTTGCATTTAGAATAGTTTGAATAAAATGGAGGTTAATTGTCCCCTTTTATGTGCTTGGACAGGGCAAATATTTTATCAGGGCCTCGGATCAAAGATCCAACCGTATGGATGTGATCAGGGCGATGATTGGAGTTCAACAACTTCAAGATCGCCCTAATCAGGCATCCGTAGCATCAGATAGTGACCTGGGAATCCTAGAAGATCAAGGGCTAGGATGGTGTAAATCAACACTTCAGATGATAAATCCGACCGCACGGATGAATTCGGATCGACGATCGCAGCCCAACGACACAAAAATCTAGTCAATCCGACATCCGTGGCACCATCTACAACTTCCAGAAGATGGACGGCCAAGATAGCGCCACGTGGCACCATCTCAGCCACCCAAACGGCCGCTTCATCTTGTGAAGGCTCCACTCCCGATCGCTCTCCGCCGTTGGATCTTAATCCAACAGCTGTGGGCACTCGCATTTAAAAGCGCCCGCTCGACCATCCGCGCCCCATAGCACAGTGGTCGAGCGCGCTATCGTTAGCACGGGGAGCGGGTTCGATCCGTGGCGAGGGGCTGGAGGGCGCGATCAATTGAGGCGCATGGAGCGTCAGATGGAGATCGGACGGCCGCGCGCGCCCAATAGCGTCGACGCGCAATCGGATGCGCAATCAGACGCGCGGGGGGTGCACAACGCAGCGGGCGCGAATGCATTTTAAGCCGTCCGATCTCGTGATCGGACGGCTGAAAAGCGCTGTACATGCGTGGACGTTGAGGAGGGGCAGCCGAGGAGATGCGTGTGGGTACGGAGGCGACGCCCACGTCGGGGCTTTAGTGACGAATTTATCCGTCACTAAAGACCCCTCTTTTATTATTTTGAAGTTGTAATGTCCATTTTGCCCTCACTCCTTGCAACTATAGAAGGAGACCCCCTCCATGCGAAATTCTCATCCCTTCTTTCTCCTCTCTACCCCTCCAAAGCTCAAAAGAAGCTTGTCCCACACCCGGGATGCTTCTTGCGAGATAAAGTCCAATTTTGTTCCCCTTCGGAAGTGGATCCCGCGACGACGACATCGTGCTGCTCCATTCCCGTTCTTCTGCTTCGTCCTCCTTCGTCCTGCTTAGTTCTCCTTCATCCAGGCGTCCTCCCGTCCAACTCGTCCTCCAAGCAATCGTCTAGGAGGATAACTTCTCTCTCCCATTCTTATTTACAGCTTTTCTAGTGTAGAATTTTCCTGCTTTATAGTGTAATTGATTTTCTGCATTCTAGTGTAACTTTTATAAACAATTGAAATATTGAATGCATGTTCTCTTTCTCTCTCTCTCTCTCTCTCTCTCTTAGTTTGATAGCTCCATTGTAATTATATCGCCTTGCTTAACAAAAATCTAAAAGAATATAATTGCGAATATAGATCAACGTAGCCTCCCTGTGTTCGACCCGGAATTCTTTTCGGTATAAATTTTATTTGTTGAACACGAATTCTTCGCTTTCGAACTACAACGACAGGTTTTCTGAAACCAAACACATAAGCTTAGCGATTCGCAAAAACCCGTTCAACATTTTGGCGCCGTTGCCGGGGAGGCAATGATTTCCGATCTTTTCTTCGCATTTCTTGCACTTTATTTATTTTCTAACTAGCTTTCTCTTGTGTCTATTGTTTTGCAGAGACCTCCATCAAGGAATCAACAAGCGGTAGAATGGAGTAAGGTGCAATTGAAACTGTAAGTGCTCTCCCATTCTTTCCCCCTCCATAGATTTCATTCGCCACATTAAATCCAAAACCCAATTAACCTAGGTGTTTGCATAAATCCTAGGAATAGTTTGGTTGTTTAGATTTTCACTCACATTCATTCCACCCTCATCCATAAAAAAAAAAAAAATAACAAAAAGATAATCTTGTGGGGTAATTTTCAACAAACACACAACACACACCCACATTCAAGGCACTTGATCAACTTGATTTGTTTTCTACTCAACCGGGTTCTGATCTGTGGAACCGGTACACACAAAGCAACACATAACAGAGTAGAAATCATTCTAGGTTAATCATCTTTGAGTGCCTAACTTAGTGGTGCATTTGTGGCCAGTTGTTTGAGTTGTTTGGGCCGCACCACTTTATTTTAAAACCAACTCATCAAGTAGCTCCTCAGGGTTTTCAATTTAGGTATATTCCAGGTACTCCACTTTCTTTCTGATTTTAAAGGAAAACAATCTTCACCCGTGTTTTACAACTTGGTTTGCCTAGAAACTTGATTGCAATTCACCTAATTTGAAACCCTAAAAGCTACTAAGATTTGAACCTTAAAATTCACCACATCAAAAATAATCTTGCTTGAAAACCACTGGTTGTGCACACACACACAAATCAATCAATCATTAAGGGCACAACCCATTTAAAGGGCCCATCACATTCCAAAGCACATTCAAACCTAGCCCTAAATAAAATAGAGTAGACATTGGCCTTAAGGATTGGAATCGCTCTTCAGAACCCAGAACGAGATTATTTTTGATTAGTCTATTTCTACTGTTCAATCTAATGTTTAGCTAGGGGAGCAGAGTCAAACAATCGCGGCTGGGGGGTACACTAGGAACCGGAGGCGCAAGCCGAAGGAAGAACCTTCTCCCCAGTCCCTCCTTCTAACTGGTTAGATTGAACAGACAGAAGTAAATCAAATCGTTCCTTTATCTCAAGTCGGGTTTTGAGAGTCTGTAGGTCTGTAGGCTAACCCATTTAAGGACAGGTTTGATTGTTTGTATTGTAGGGCACCTTTCTTCCTCCCGAGTCTCATGAATCCTTCCACATATTTCACACATTCCCGCTCTTTCCCTCCTGTTGTGAATTATCCTCAACAAGACGATTATCCCAACTCATATTGTAATCAACCATCAGTCAGTTGGGATAATTCGGATTGGGGATACAATTTCGGACCCCCGTGTTTAGGGTCTAACCCTGAACACTTTGATTCTGATTTCCATCCTTCTCAGAGCTACATCGATTATAGATCGTCTTCCTTTCATGCACAACCTAATATGATCTACAATCAAGAAGGATACACTGATCCTTACCCATCCTCTGATTTCACTGCCTTTAGGTCATCACCATCTTTTCAACAATCTGAAATGACCTATCATCAGGAAGGGTATAACGAATCTCAATTCGTTAATTCCTCTGCATTGATGTCAAACCCGCCCATCCCTGAACCAACTCATTTAGTTCAGGTTAATCAGGTTCAAGATAAGGTGCTGGCTAACTTGAGGAATATCATTCAATCTTTAGAAGTTCAGCCAATACCTTGCATTGAGAGATTGGTGCCCGTGATTGAAATGATTGATGATTTAAACAAGTCTTTGTTGGATTGGCTCCAAGATGTTAAGGATAAGAACCCAGGTGAGCTTCTACTTGGGAAATTAGCAAAATTGAGGATGAGATTCGTGGTTGCTTTGATTCAATCATGGAATAATTCCCAGGATGAACCCTCTTTAGGAAAGCCAATGACAGAACCCGCTCAGGCACCTGTTGGGGGGACACGTGTTACGAGGTTGACCAGATTGAATTAAAACAACCAATTAAGGATGATCTGATTTCTTCACCTGAGATCCCTAAGCTGGGTTACGAGGAAAAGTATGTCTCCTTGGAACACAAAGTGACAACTGATTTTGGGACATACATTGATAAGGATCCTGATGGTGAAGATTCAAGTTGCGAAGTCTCATGCGAGTTTTCTGAACACGATTTCTGTGAGACGATTGGGCCTGAGGAATCTGATAGATCAATTGATAGCCCAATAACTGAGGATACTGATCTTATTAGGGCACACATTATGGATCCAGAACCACATTTTCTGGAGGAATCAATTCAATGCCCTGATTATCAGTTACACCCTGTTGAGCTTATTGATGATTCTAATTCTGAGATAATTAGACCCAAGTCAATTTTGATTCTGCCACATCAATTAGACTTGGAGATTTCAGATGGGGTGATGAATATACAAGAGGTCCTGGAATTTGATATGCTGAATGAGGAGAATAGGAGCTGGGAAGTTCTGATTTGGGAAGTCAATTTTGGAGGAAATAGAAAATTGAGTCGAAGGGTTCCTTTTAAGCTGAAACCATCAAATCAGAACCCTTACGACATTTGTTTCGAGGATGTCAAACCCAAGCACACATTCAACGATTATCCTTTTGAGCTTCAATTCTCTGTAACCCGACTTTTTGGTCTTGGGTTGCATCCTCAGAAATCGCAGGCCCGTTCCCGCTTACATTATGATTTTAGGTTTTGGGTAATTTTTATCCAGAACCTAAGATATTCTCGATTATGGGGTGTGGGTCTGCACCACAATCTGGTCCACATCTGTGGACCTCTGCTGACAGGTCAGAGGATTCCTCTATTCATTCTAATTCTGACCTACACTTGTGAATTCTTCATTTCTTTTTTTTGTATAATGTGCCTAGTTGAAGGCACTAAACTCAGCACATATACAGTTCTTTTTAATTTTTCATCTCGGAGCGGACCTGACATTCACGCAATTCAGGTGCTTTCTTCGCTTTTCCACTCTGTTTTATGTCTTTTTAATACAAAGAGGACATTGCATTAGATAGGCATGGGGGGTGGATATTTATCTCTGAATTCATTCGTCAGCTCCGTAGATTTGTTTTATTTTGATTTAAAAAAAAATCAAAATTAGGAAAGAGAATTTGGGTTTAAGAAAATTTTCAATCTTAGGAAAAACTATATTAAGATCTAAACACAAAGACCCTTCAGGTCTTTGAACTTAATCAGCCCGTGTATCCACTAAAATGTGGATTTGTTTTTCGAGTTCTCGCCAACTTGAATTTTATTTTAATTGGAGTAAATAAGTTTGGGTGATAAGTACACGACTTATCAACCCACCCTCTGATTTGAGGGAATTTTGAGTCTTAAGCATCGGCACACTTTCTTTGCACTAACTCGTTGTTTGGCGATTCTAACGAAATTTGGGTAGCTAATGAACCTTCTAGGGTGATGTGGCTGGCAAGTTATCATGGGTAATAGCCCATAGGTAGGTTGTCTAGAGTCCAGTCATTGGACCTTTCTTAGTTTGCTGCCTTTAGGCAAATCTTAGTCTAGGGAAGCCACCTACTTTAAAAAAAAAAAAAAAAAAGGAGAAAAGAACAAAAAGAAATAAGCCACACTTCGCCGCACGAGTATGGCTGGCAAGTTGTCGGTGGTAATAGCTCATCGACCGATTGTCCAGAACCCAGCTCAGAAAATGCACTAAAAATTCCCAAAACACTTAGGAAGAAGTGGAGAAGTAGAATAAATCGGGGAGATATGCACTGGATTCACCCTTGTGTTGACCACGTAAAAAAAAAAGTAAAAGTAGGGAGAAAGCTACCGGTTGTAAAGAAACACTTTTAGGTAGAATTCTGGTTAGGTCACCTAGAGGCGTAGAAATCCGAAGTCCGTTCTAATTGTCGGTCAACGAGCCTATCACAATCACAATAAGTTGCTTAAAGCTTAGGGTTCTCATCAAATTTTGGGTGAGTTGAATGGCCGTAGAAAGCCACTCTTAAACTCGAAAATTTGAAAATCAAAAAAAAAAAAAAAAAAATAGAAAAGAGAAAAAGAGAAAAGAAATTTTTCTTTTAATAAGGCGAGGGCTTGAAGCGGTCTGCATTTTGGATGATACCCAGGCACTGTTGTGTCTTTGAAAGTTCAGTTCCTAAGTAGACAATTTCTTAATGATTGAAAAATAACTCAAGTCTAAGTAATCTAACCTAATTCTTTTATAAATAACATATAGTTTTTGCTAGGGACTAGCAAAAGATAGGCATGGGGGTATGATGTAAACATATTTACACTACTTAAGATGTCTATTTATGCATGTTCTTAAGCATAGGATTGCATTTCATGATATAAATATTGCATTACATGCAACATCTTGCATTTAGAATAGTTTGAATAAAATGGAGGTTAATTGTCTCCTTTTATGTGTTTGGACAGGGAAAATATTTTATCAGGGCCTTGGATCAAAGATCCAACCATATGGATGTGATCAGGGCGACGATTGGAGTTCAACGACTCCAAGATCGCCCTAATCAGGCATCCGTAACATCAGATAGTGACCCAGGAACCCTAGAAGATCAAGGGCCAGGATGGTGTAAACCTGCACTTCAGATGATAAATCCGACCGCGCGGATGAATTCGTATCGACGATCGCAGCCCAACAACACAAAAATCGAGTCAATCCGACATCCGTGGCACCATCTACAACTTCCAGAAGATGGATGGCCAAGATAGCGCCACGTGGTGCCATCTCAGCTTCCCAAATGGCCGCTTCATCTTGTGAAGGCTCCACACCCGATCGCTCTCCGCCGTTGGATCTTAATCCAATGGCTGTGGGCGCTCGCATTTAAAAGCGCCCGCTCGACCATCCGCGCCCCATAGTGCAGTGGTCGAGCGCGCTATCGCGAGCGCGGCGTGCGGGTTCGATCCGCGGCGAGGGGCTGGAGGGCACGATCAATTGAGGCACGTGGAGCGTCAGATGGATATCGGACGGCCGCGTGTGCCCGATAGCATCGACGTGCGATTGGACGCGCAATCGGATGTGCGGGGGGCGCGCAACGCAGCAAGCGCGGACGCATTTTAAGCCATCCGATCTAGCGATCGGACGGCTGAAAAGCGCTGGACATGCGTGGACGTTGTGGACCGAGCAGCCGAGGAGGCGCACGTGGGTGCGGAGGCGACGCCCACGTCGGGGCTTTAGTGACGGATTTATCCGTCACTAAAGACCCCTCTTTTATTATTTTGAAGTTGTAATGTCCATTTTGCCCCCACTCCTTGCAACTATAGAAGGAGACCCCTTCCATATGAAATTCTCATCCCTTCTTTTTCCTCTCTACCCCTCCAAAGCTCAAAAGAAGCTTGTCCCACACCCGGGATGCTTCTTGCGAGATAAAGTCCAATTTTCGTTCCCCTTCGGAAGTGGATCCCGCGACGACGATGGCGTGCTGCTCCGTTCCCGTTCTTCTGCTTCGTCCCCCTTCGTCCTGCTTCATTGTCCTTCACCCAGGCGTCGTCCCATCTGACTTGTCCTCCAAGCAATCGTCGAGGAGAATAACTTCTCTCTCCCATTCTTATTTACAGCTTTTCTAGTGTAGAATTTTCCTGCTTTATAGTGTAATTGATTTTCCGCATTCTAGTGTAACTTTTATAAACAATTGAAATATTGAATGCATGTTCTCTTTCTCTCTCTCTCTCTCTTAGTTTGATAGCTCCATTGTAATTATATCGCCTTGCTTAACAAAAATCCTAAAAAAATATAATTGCGAATATAGATCAACGTAGCCTCCTTGTGTTCGACCCGGAATTCTTTTCGGTATAAATTTTATTTGTTGAACACGAATTCTTCACTTTCGAACTACAACGACAGGTTTTCTGAAACCAAACACGTAAGCGTAGGGATTCGTAAAAACCCGTTCAACAGTCGGGAACTTAAAATGATTAGTTAAATTCCTGTCTAGTACCAAGAATGGAAGGTATTAATCCATGTTAGCATCTAATAATAGAAACTTGGATTATGGCCATAATTGGGACTTACGATGATTAGTCCTGATGAGAAATGGAGTGAACCTACGTATAATGCATGAGGCCATGTTATCAGGATATCTGCGAGGCTAGATGTGCAATATTAAACAAGGATTTGTATAAAATGTGGAAGGGGTATAGAAACCCTAATTGGCAAATAAGAATAACTCTGGGATAATAGAGTGTGGGTTCTATCAAGAACCTTGGTAATAATAAAATATGAGGAGTTGAATGGGGGATTTAAGGTTTGGAAATTGATGCTGGAGACACCTAGTGCCGATACTGGTGACCTGTGTCAGTACTAGTTGGATTAGCATAAGTTAGAGATGAAACTTAAGTCAGCTACTGAGGGCACCTAGTATCGGCATCAGTGACCCATATCGATACTAGTGGGCTTAGTAGCCATGGCAGAAGGCACCAATACCAGTACGGATGCTCAGTATTGGTATGGGCTAATTTATTTGGAAAGGTGTGGCTGGTGCCTGGTACCGAATCTGTGTTCGGTATCGGTACTAGCTAGGGTTGGAAATTATATTGAGGTTACCCAGTGCCGGTACTAGGGTCTAGGACCGATACTACTGCCCTTTCAGAGGTTGTGCTATGGGTGCACAATACCGGTATCAAAGCTTAGTATCGGTATTGGTACTCTATAACCTAGTGGGTGAAGAAGGTGCCTAGCCCCGATTCCAAAGGGTAGGACCAGTACTGGTGTACTTGTTCTTTAGCATTGAACAGTAAAGAAGGATAAAATTTTGCTTAACTTGGTTGAGGGCTGAAGTTCGAACTTTGAGATCAAGATCTCTTGGGTTCATTTTACGGACACGTGTGTGTGTACTGGTGGTCTGTTCAGGAGCATAGATCACGTAAAAGATGAGCACGTTGTAGTATAGCGCGAAATACATCTCGAGCAAATAAATTAACGAAACTGGTGAGTCTCGGTTGATCACAGGGAGGCTGAAGCACTTTTGATTTCATGAATTTATTCAAAATATAAGTACTAAATAATAGAAACAATCAATCCCAACATCCACATCACAAAGAGATTGAATTTGACAAATACGATAGAATGAAAACATGAATATAAACAACTACTACTGTAACAGAATGAGGGCACCACGGGTGGTCCATGGTGGCCTTTTGGAGAGGTTGGGAAGAGCAGCAACAATCCGTCATGGTGGCCCAATAGACGCTTCAGATGGAGGTGCAAGGATGGATGCAGAGAAGACAGGAAGAAGAAGAATAGAGAGGAGTTGTAGAAGGTGGAAGATGAAGAAACTGAGGGAGGGGGCCCTTAGGCCTCTTTTTTATCCTTAGTGAAGGGCATTTAGGGTATTTGGGCCCTTAATTTCATGCAAAGGCTTTAGATTAATCAGATCCATTGATCGGGAGATCAATGATCCTGATTAAGCCTTCCAAATCCTTCTTCAATCCATGATTTAATTTGGTGCTACCACGTGGCGTGCTGTGTGCCCTTGGATTCGTATTTGGTGGCTCCCGCTTGCCTGCCACTCGCCCGCTAGTCTGCACGCCCGTCGCTCAGTGCTCAAACGTGCCTCAAATCATAAGGCTTCTTAGCCATTTGATCTCTCAATCGAATGACTAAAAAATCCTGTGCAGCACCTGCTGAGCCCTAAGGGGTGCATCTGCATTTGACGCTCTTCCCCTCGCCATGCGTTCGCCGGTGATCCACCCGATGAAGATCCGGCGGTGGAATTTCACCTGCAAGCGGCCAACCCCCAATCGCGCTTCAAACTCGTGTCTTGCGTTGTCTATTAGGCATGCTCTTCGCTGTGCTACGCACGTAGATTGTCGTGCTTTCCAAACCCTATGCAGCCGCCCTCGGCCGTTGGATGGGAATCCAACAGTCGAGATCTCTCCTTTGGTTGATGAGGCGGCTGGAGGCAGGCAACGTAGCTGCATTGCGGCCGTTGGATGACAACCCAAAGGCCCATGGCTCACCTTCCCAGATTGGGGCGAGGTGAGGGGCAGCTGCAATGGCACTACATGGCACCATCGTGGCCATCCATCTTCTTCTCCTTGTATCTGATGCTGTAGGCATCTGATTGAGTTTATTTCTGCACCGTTGGACTATGAACATCAATTTCGATCCATCCATGTGGTTGGATTTGTCATCTAAGGTCTGAATATTCTTCAATTTGCCCCTTGGCTCCTACTTCTACGGACTCCCTAGGGTGCTACAGGAGCCTGATTGATGCACTCTTGGAAGCATTGGACTCTCATCGTCATTCCAAATAGATCCATAAGGTTGGATCAGTCATCTGCAGCCCTGGATTACCTGCAATTATTAATACCACTCAAATAGCACATTATTATGTATAAAACATATAAATCATCTAAGATGCAAAGTACGGTGTGTATGCAAGCAGAATGCCCAGGTTAAGCTAGGCTCTACCTAAATTCAGGTGAATTAAGGCCTATGATTACTATGCAATCATATCCCCATGCCTAAATCTTACTATTCCCTAGTAATTGCAAGACTAAATGGAGTTTATCAAGAGTTTAACTAAAGGTTTATTTCTTTTTGTTTCATAAAAAAAATTCAAAATCCAGATAACCATGAATATGTAATGTTGTAGCTTCTGCAACGGGTACAAGCGAAGAGTCGATATACATTTAAAGCTTGTACTTGACCCTTAGTAAAATTCTATTGGGATAGGCAAATCATTCTCTCAGGGATATAAACTATTCTCTGATTTTAGCTCTGGCTTTTGGCTTAGGTAGAAGATGTCTAAGTTAACTAGATTTGTATTTGGTGGCTCACTCTCTTTTAGTGCTACATAGAGACTAGTATTTCAGAATCTAGATTTCTAAATTATTGAATAAATTAACTTAGAGAAAGGCTGGAAAATTATGCTCTCTTTAATCTTTTGTACTTTTTCTTTTCTCTCTCTCTCTCTCTTTTTCTTTTTGTTTTTTCTTCCTGAGCTCATATCTTACCAGATTTGCAACTATATTTGGTGGTCTTGCATGGCATTACACTTTAATTAGGTTCTAATAACCCTATTACTAAGTAAGATCCCTTAGCCCGTATTTGGGCAGTCAGAAATACAGAAAAAGGTTAAGGCTATATTTGCTGGTTTGTAGGGATGGTAAGTGTTTTTGCCTCAAAATAGTTTGACTTACATAACTCAAACTTCTTATCTTAACACTTCTTTTTTTTTTTAGGCAAATATCTCTTTTGTATGCTTTTTCTTTCTTTTATATATATCTACTAGCACAATGCCGTTACCAACATGACATAATGCAACAATGTAACATGACATACATACTTTTATTCATGAGGCAATATTTTGGAGTTTTTGGGATGACCAAGAGGATCTCAGGTGGCTTATTTCGTGCAAGTGCCTACTTTCGGCACTAGATAGGGAATGGATAGGATGACGTATTTCTGACCTTGACATCAGTACCCTCTTCAGCCGAGGATTCCGTAGAGGACGGTCGTGACCATCCACCTCAGTCCTAGTTTGATCAGAACCCGTTCTCTGTGTTTTTGCCTTATCTGGTGGCTCTCATAAAGAATTTCTCACAAAATTAGTACGCAAGAACTGAGAGCGAAAACTTTGCCTATCTCCGAGTGTCATTATTCAATTATTCAAAGTTAAAGATTCCTTACACTAGCCTTAGAGCACCAGTAGACTCTCTACTCTCATCTCACACATGTTGTGGTGGATCTACTATATGATGGTTCACCTGACTCCCTGATTGCTATCTAAGGGTTCAGGAGAAGAAGCAATGCTTCTTCTCGACAAACTAGAGATGTCTATTGGTTTTCATAATGGATCCATTGCAAATTCTATATGTAGATGTGAGGTTATACTGGATTCTAAGCTTAGGAATCTACTAAAGAATAAATCTTTAATAAAACCTCTTGATAAAACTATCTAATTGCCCACTTATTGCCAGAAAATTTTCAATTTTTATGGACTACCCCCCTATGCCTAAGTGTTTGCATGTCCTCATGCATGAATAAAAGAAATAGGGCAGGGTGTATGTGGATAGAAATCACCTGAAACTGCTTCTAAGTTGTCATTCAGCTCGTGCCATCACTACAATGCCATACACAATATGCAAAACAATATGTGAAACAATATGCGAAAATGAAATATGCTATGTATATATGGTATGCATATATGTATACATGTTGAGTTTAATGCCTCTAGCTGGGAAACTCATTAGTCACACGTCCTCAAAAAGATGTATTGTTTCGTTAGCAGGAGGAGGTTCCTGGGCAAAGAATGGTTTGAGGCGCTAGCCATTAACCGTAAAAACATGCCCAGATTTCGAGTCTCTAATTTGGACCGCCCCGTTAGGATACAGATGGACCACCAGAAATGGCCCCATCAATCTGGACTTGATCTTTCCGGCAAAGAATTTGAGTCGGGAGTCAAAAAACCAGACCTGCTGGTTAGGTGCAAACTCCTTCCTCCAGATGTGTCGATCACGGAAAGCCTTTGTCTTGTTGTTGTATATTTTTGCATTTTCATAAGCTTTCCACCTAATCTCCTCTAACTCACTGAGCTGGAGTTTTTTGTCATAACCTTCGGCTTCGAGGTTAATATTACACTTCTACAGTACCCAAAAGGCACGATTCTCCAACTCCACAAAAATGTGATAGGCCTTTCCATATGATTGCGCAGCAATCATAGGTCTTAATTGACCTACATTAAGCTAGGACTTAGCATAAGTTAGGGTTATTCATGCATACATATGCATTATTTGCATCTTTACTGCTTTACTTTAGCTATGCATAAAATAATGTTATAATGTGCTGATTAAGTGCATTATGTCGATTGCAGGCAATAAGCTGATCAGGAACTAGATCTGGAGCTGGATCTGAAGCCGGATCAAGGATAGCGAGTGTTGCAGTAGAGCTGGAGCAGAAGACTTAGATTAGATATAGGAATAATGATGTATGGGAGTTCAGGTGTTCTATGCTATTAAGTAGGAATAAAGCAGTAAAATGTGAAGAGCTTAGGTCCATCGTAGCCCTAGGATAGCCTAGAGACTTCCCCAAGCCTTAGCCACCCTTAGATTAGGTCACAACACCCTAGGAAGCCCTAAAACCCTAGTTCCAACCCTTATCTGGACGTCCAGATAAGTTATAGGACGTCCAGGACCCTTAGCCATCTCCCGCACACCTCAAACCCACTTCTGCAGTGTTATTGGACGTCCAGACACTTTGTCAGACATCCAATTTCTGTAGAATACCCAAAACAGAACCCGAAATCCCTCTTGACCTTGATTGGACGTCCAGACAACAAGTCTGGACTTCTGATTTTTGAGTATAAGATGTCTGACACTATTATTAGACGTCCGATACTGCTCTCCAATTCCTGTTTTGAGATTTAAGC
This sequence comes from Thalassia testudinum, assembly GCA_037157565.1. Lineage (NCBI taxonomy): Eukaryota > Viridiplantae > Streptophyta > Magnoliopsida > Alismatales > Hydrocharitaceae > Thalassia > Thalassia testudinum. The sequence goes on from JAZHRO010000031.1 coordinate 202,064,304, forward strand.
CTTGATCTTGGATCTCTAGGTCCCTAAACCCAATTCCAACCCCATAAAAACCTAAATTAAGGTGCCCTAACCCTAGTACATCACCTCTAGACCTCCCTAAGGACCTAATTAGGTCCTCACTAAACCTAATTGACTTAGATCTTAGTAAATTCCATCAGCCTATTCAATTGGACTCATTGAGTCCAATTGAGCCCTGATCTCAGCACACATTGTCCAATTGGACTCAGTGAGAGTCCAATTGACCTAGACATAAATTAATTGAGTTTTTTTACTCTCAATTAAGTTTCCACACACCCAACTAAACTTGTATTAAGTTTAATTTCACTTTACCTTAGTAAACTAGGGTTTACAACCTTAATTTGAGACCTACCTTGACCTAAACTCACTAGAACCTAACCTAATCAACCTAGCCACCTAGGTTTTGACCCACACACACCATCCACACGAAAATATCTAGCCTAGAGTTCTCTAGAACTCTCTACAATGTGTTGTTGCCTTGGTTGCCAAAATTAGCAACCAAGAGCCATTCAATTTTTAGATCCACATTTGGTTGATCTAAAAACCACCATCCACCCTCTCTCTCTCACTCTCCCACGAGCTCCCACCATAGGCCTTTCTAGAGAATTCCATAACTCTCTAAAGAGCTTCCCTTAGGTCTATAAAAAGACCTAAGGGGTGTCCATTTGCACCCATTCACTTCCTTGGCAAAATTCACTCCATTGGTGCCATTCATGCCACCTCCACTTAGCTAGCCACTCCACCTCCACGAGCTCACTGCTACCATCGTGGAGGACACCATGCTGGGATGTTGGATCAACCCTACCTCTCTCCAAGGGTTGTCCTAAGCTACATTGGCCACCCCTCATTCTCTACCTGACCACTCCAAGGCCACCGGGGACCACCCCTAAATGCCCTTTTATTATTCTAGATTTAATTCATGCTCTTCTTAATTTTATTGCTTTTATTTACTGCTTAGTAGTATAGTTTTACTTCTCCCACAATGATGCATGCAAAATTCCCCCGTAGATTCTTGTATGCGATCATTTTCTGGTAGCTAGGTGATGTAAACACATTTATTAAGGGTAAAATGCCTATTCATGCATGTTCCTAGGCTTAGATTTGCATTTCATGTTATAAATATCGCAAAGCATGCATCATTCTGCAATTAGAGTAGTTATATATAATTTAGGTTAATTGCATCCTTTTTGTGGTTAGGAGAGAAGGATATTTATTTCGGAGCCTCAGATTGATGATCCAATCGTACGGATCTGATCAGGACGACAATCGGAGTCCAACGCCTCTGAAATCGCCTCAATCGGAGTTCCGTAGCACCATACGCAATCCGAGGAAGATCAACGGTCAAGGGACTAGGAGACATGATTCAGAGCTTGAAATGATAAATCTGACCACGCGGATGGATTCGGGTCGACGATCGTAGCCTAATGGCACAAAAATTGACTTAATCCGACCTCTGTAGCAGCCCCTACAATAAGAAGATGGACGGCCCAGACTACGCCACGTGGCATAGCCCAGGCCGCCAGCACACGCACACAGCACCGTACGCGCGTAGCAACGTGGGTCCGCGTGCGGGCACGTGGGTGCACAGGCGCGCATGCGAGCAGTGCTAGTGCGTAGGTGCGTATGCATGCGTCGCAATGCAGGAGCGGCGCCAGCATAGCATGAGGTGGACTACAGCGACACATGAGCTGGACTTACAGCGATGCTTACAGCCGTGGGTAATTCACCGCATGCCAGCAAAGCCAGCTGTGGGCGCAAGCAGGCATGAGCTGTCTACAGTGACGTTTCCAGCAACGGCCTGGATGTCACTAATGGTCCCATACCGATTTTTGCCTCTTCTCCACCACTATAAAAGGACCTTCACCCCCTCCCTTCCTAGCCATCTCTACCTACTCTACTCCCACCTACTCCCAAGCTCTAGCAAGCCTACCAACGCTCCATTAGAGCTTATTCTCAAGCTCCCAAGGTGCCTATTAGCATAGCGAACCTCTACCCCACCAAATACTCCTCCAACTTACCATCTCCCTTCATAAGTTACCTTGGAGCCGTCCTCCCACCTCCATTCCAGTAATAAATCAACTCTATCTTCTCACCTCCATTTCGGAGATACGCCGAAACTTTCCTCAACCCTACGTCCTCCATCATCTCACCTCTATCGTGCCGATCCTCATCTCCTTCGTCCGAGCTTCTGGCAGGCGCCGTTGTCTCGCTGAACAACCGATTCGAGAGATTTCCTCTCACCTCCTCTCTTTTTATGCTTTTATAGTTCATTGTAATCAACATTAGATTGACATATATGTCATATTTGTTTCATCTCTATCTTGTGACACGTTTGCTTGATTTCTTTTATTTCAAAAATTCAAAAAAATATCAAAACCCTAAAATACCAAAAAGAAACGAAACGAAGCGTGATTTTCAATAAAGTAAACATCGCCTCCCTATGTTCGACTCGGGACTCCCTTAGAGTTTCGGTATAAATTTTATCTGATTGACGTGTTTTGCAACTACGACAATGGGTTACTTGTAACCCCAATTTCTAACACGCAAACACACACGACCAGTAGGTTTAATTTTCAAGCATTTATGTACAAGCTTTCCTCTAGATTCCTTGTGCAAACAACTCCCCAATGAATGAATGAAAATGAATTTATATATATATATATATATATATATCTTTATGTGTTTGAAATCACCTTGAGCTTATTGATTAAAATTATATTTGTGTGATTCAAGTTGCCTGTTTCTAACTCCTAATATTCTCGCAACTAAGCATGTCATACTTAACTACGTAATAATCACGAACCAGCATGCGACTCTAAACAAAGTAGAGCAATAGAAGATTGATTTCAGAAGTAAACAAATGCCTCCCAAAGACGAACGACTGGGACTCAAGTCTCGTAATCTTTACAAACTGAATTTTTGACGAACGTTTTTGCGCAACTATACTATGATCTTCGACGAGTTTCAAAATGAGTGAAAATGGATTCTGTCAAATGGAGCCATTGCCAGGGAGGCAACGTAATTTTTCTTGATTTCAATCTTTTAATCTATCACTGACGAATCTGCCTCTACTTTGTTTTTGATGTGTAGGACAACACGGAAGGAAAACGGGATCTACGCACACATCGAGCACAGCGAAGAAAAATCAGGTGCACATCATCTCTCTCTAGATTAGGTTTCTTTTTTCTAAACCCTAGGACTAGATTTACTTTCTGCAATTTCGTTTGAGAAATTCTTTGAAAAAAAAAGAGAATTTTCTTATTTTCGTAAAAAAAGAAATCAAAATCAGAAAAATTTTGAAAAAAAAATCTAAATTAGGTTTTCTTTCGAATCTAGGTTAGTTTGAAAAAAAAAAGATATTTTCTTTGAATCTTTTGAAAAATTCTTTGCAAAAAAAAAAGTGCAAAAGTTAAAAAAAAGAAGCATTTTTGGTGGAAAGCTTAGATTTTAAATTCAAACCTCTTTAAAAAGCTTTTCCACCATCTCCTAATTTTCGACTAGATTTCAAGCTCGATTTAATAATTTGATTGCCAAAAAACTAGTCAGCGAAAAATTTTGAAATTTGGGCTAAACCTTCATTTTCAAACCATCTTCGAAACACCACTGTTATTTTAGAAAATTCCAAGTATAAAATTTTTAAAAATTCGCGAAGTACACAGGGGTAAGACTAACCCAAATTCAAAAATTTTCAAATTTCAAAAAGTGATTCCGAGCAATTCGCGAATCTGTTTTGACTAAAAATGCTGGGGTTTGAAAGCTGACCAAATTTGCCTTATTTTACATATTTTTCACGAATTTTTGAAGGCAATTTGTTATCATTTCAAAGCAAAAGACCGACCATGGGTCAAAATTCCAGATCTGACCCCCTGATATTGAAAATTCCCTAAAAATTCGATTGAAATAGTAAAAATTCCAAGAAAATAGTCTCCGAAAAACTAATTGAAAAAGGAATCTACTCGCAAAATTTCAAATTAATTGGATTCCAATTATCATCAGAGAACCAACTTTACTTTTGTGGTCTGCTGAAACAAAAAAAAAACCCTAGAAGTGCATGCAACTTAGGTTGAATCTTTAGGGTTACAACTAGAGACCACACCTTGGGGTAACCTAGACTTAATCAAGTATAGTTAGCCGGTGAGCTTGGTCACCTTGTGGGCCACTGACCACAAACCCCACTGAATAAAACGGGTAAAAATTAATTGTAAAGCACGAAATCAACCTGAGTTCATTGTCATACTACTAGGTGTTTTTAACCTCTCTTGCCAAACCCGGTGACTAAGTTTGTGGGGTAGTGTCAAACGATCGTAGCTCGGGGGTCAACGGAACCGGAGGTGTAAGCCAAAGGAAGAACCTTCCCCTTAGTCCCCTCATAACTATACTGGCTGGGTTAGCTTGAGAGGCAGGATTCACTTTTAGTCAGTTGTATGATGAACTTATCTTCAGGAATTCAAATCCCTAACGAAAAATCTGGTCACTTGATCTATAAGAACCATTTGATTGACAGGGCCTTAGCCTTGTCCTGTGTGGCTACACCAACCCAGGGGTTGGGCAGTGTATGCACGGAAGGAGGTCACTTCGACATCACTTGGTTGGACCTTGGGAGCCACTCCCAAGGAGGCGAGTCACCTCACCCGGACCATCTTCTCCCCCCATTTCTTCTATATGCTAACACTGGATCTGGACCTAATCAGGACCCAAAAGAGCTGGACCTATGAGCTTATTTGAGAGCTCGGGTCACTGAATCAGCTCAACCATGGGATCAGAACTCAAGGTGGTGAAGATGACTTTTCGCTTCGCCTAATCCTTCTCCTCGGGTTACCAAAATGGTTAACCCATATCCTAACCCTAGATATTATGACCCATACCAGTCGGTCCCTCAAAGGATCGCATCTTATAACCCAGAATATGGATTTCATACTCATGCTTCTCACCCATGGAACATGGGTAGACCTGATTCACCCCCTGGAACCCCTGAAGAGATACTGGTGCAAATGCGGCCACATTACATAATACAGAGAGCTATAGCGAGTGCTAAGGAAAAGGCCACATCCTATCTACACAAAATCTAGGCTATCATTGAGCCAAACCAAAGACAAAGCTGGATTCCGCATCAACAAGCTGTGATGGAGCTCCTTTGGGAAATAGCAGAGATAACAAGGCTAATGAGAGAAAATCAGGAAACTCAAGAACTACTACTTTTGAGATATTAAGTGGAAAACAACCTTGAAGACTTCGAGGAATCCAAAACGATTATGCTGGAGGGACACAAAAGATTCTCGGAAGCAGATACTAGAAGATCACTCAAGGGAAAAAGAATCTAGCGTGGATATGAGACAGGAGCAGGAAGTAGGCCGAATGGGTTCATCTGAAATTGAGGAGGAAAGGACTGATATCTCCAGGACTGAGCCGCAATCAGATTATCCTGAATCCTGGGAGACACCACTCGGGTTAGATAACCCAATCGAGACAAGGGAAGTAGATCAAATTGAGGATATGGATCTTGAGGCAAGCATTACATGCGACACTATTGATTAGCCTATCCTGAATCCTGGGAGACACCACTCGGGTTAGATAACCCAATCGAGAAAAGGGAAGTAGATCAAATTGACGATATGGATCTTGAGGCAAGCATTACATGCGACACTATTGATCAGCCTAAGCCACTTCCCATTGTTGGTGAACCTGTGCTTGAGCCAACATCTTTTGATTTGCACTTTTCTTCTTTCACCTACATCCCTAATTCGGATGCTAGAGATTTTGAGATGACACTTTCTATCCCCAAGCATGATATCCGAAGACCAGAAATAGCTATGGATGCTGGAATTACTGAGGAACCCAATGCATATGAGGGTGAAGCTTTGAGCAAAAGGAGCTGGGGATGCACCTATCATCATAGTCAATCTAATAGATGGCTCGACTCTGAGCCTTAGGAGATAACCTCTAATGAATCAGAGATGGGTACTGATGAGGATGAAGTAATTTCTGAAGAGGATTTCAGTGACCTCTCCACAGATCTTCTACTTTCACGGATACCCCTATATGACCTAGAGCCTGGAGAGGGCATGATCTTTGATGTCAATTATCATTATGAGGATCCCTATGACTCAGATTCTTGTTCTGAGATACATTTTGATCTACTCCCTCAGCAACTTCTTGCTGATTTGTGGGACATGATAAATCAGCTGAATCAACATCATGATCCCCCCTCTAATTATCCTCTATTTTCCACCACTACTCCACACTTTCTTATAGCTAGACTTTTTGGAGTAGGGGTGCACAATCAGTTGGTTCGCATCTCCAGACCACTGATTCTGGGAGCGTACGAGCATATCTTTCTCTTAATCTTAGCCGGCTCCTATGCTAGAAATGACACATCTGATTGAGTTTTCGCCTAGCTGGAGGCGTTAAACTCAGCACATATAGATACCATTCACCCCACATTCCACCATCATTTATATATAGCCATTTTTATACATAGCATATTTTTGTTTTAGCATATTTCCTTTATGTATATTGCATGCTAACAGGTTGGCCGGCGCTGAATATAATTTCAGGAGCAATTATAGGTGATTTCTACCAGTTCTCTCCCAGTAATATTTATTTTCTTTTACATTCAAGCATGAGGACATGCAAGAACTTATGCATAGTGGGGTAGATACAGCAAAAAATGAAAAAATTTTCATGCCAACACTTAGGAAAACCTTGGAGCTGCATGTAAAACATACTTTAGGACCCTAAATAAAAGAACAACCAACTCCACCTCCAATGCTCGCATTGGAGCTAGAAATCGTTCGCAATAGCCACTTCCGACTCACCCGCTCACCTTTTGTTCTAAATTTAGGGTCAAGCTGATTGTAACCCGATATGGGAAATTCACGAAGTACAAATTATGCAAGGTTACATGTCTATAGCATATATACATATTGCAATCATGAATAAGATTATTTTATTAAGAGAATGCATTAGGGATTTTATCCTCTAGTTGATTCCTGTAATCTGGAATCTAGTACAACTTTTCACACACATGTAGAATTTGCAATGGATTCATGGTGAAGGCTGATAAACGTCTTCAGTCTGTCGAGAAGAAGCAGTGCTTCTTTTTCTGAACCCCTGGACAGTGTTTTGGGAGTTAGGAAAATTTTCTTCCAAAAATCCACCAAATGGTGTGAGATGAGAGTAGAGTGTACTGGTGCTCTAAGATTAGAGTGAGGAATCTGGAATCCTAGATAATTAGGTGATGATACTCTAAGATTAGACATAGTTTCACTCTCAGTTCCCGCATATACATTTTTGTGTGAAATTGTGAGAGCCACCGAATAAGGCAAATACGTGAAGAGAGAGTTTTCATAAAACTAGGGCTAAGGTGGATGGTTACAACCATTCTCTACGGAATCCTTAGCTGAAGGAGGGTATTGATATCAAGGTCAGAAATACACCGTCCTATCCGTCTCTCCCAGTACCGTGAGTAGGCACTTCCACCAAATAAGCCACCCAATGTCTCTTGAGTACCACCAATCCCTAATAATGTCTCCTCAATAAAGTTCATGGATGTATGTTAGTTGTGTTATGTTAAAAACAAAAAAAAAGATGAAAAGAAAGAAAAATTGACAAAATTAGAAAAAGAAGAAAAAGCAAAGAAAAGAATGAATATTTAGTGTTTCTTTCATCGAGGCAATACCACCAAATAAAATTGAGATCCACCAAATATGGCCTTAACCTATTTTCTTGTGTTTTTGACTGCCCAAATACTAGCTGAGGAATTCTGACTTAGTGTTAGGGTTATGAGAACTCAATTAAAGTGTTAATGCCTAGTGAGACCACCAAATACAGATCATATGTGTGAATTTGGTGAGATAGTGAGCTCTAAGAAAAAGAAAAAGAGAGGATGAATACAAAGGAATCAAAGAGAGCATAATTCTTCTCATCTTTCTCTATGTTGAGTTACTTAGTAATCCAGGAATCTAGATTCTGTAGTACAAGTCTCTATGTAGCACCAAGTGAGAATGAGCCATCAAATATATAATCCTTTCCCTCAGAGATTCTTACCTAAGCCTAAAGTTGGGGTGGAATTCATAGAATATCTTGAATGCCCCGAGGGAAGAAGTCCGCCTATCCTGCTAGAATTTTTACTAGGGGTCAAGTACAGGCTTTAGAGGTGAATCGATTTTTCACTCGAATCCGTTGCAAAAGCTACATAGCTGCACTTTCACGATTGTCTGGATTTCTAGAGCATAGGATGAAAACAAAAAGTAAAAAAATCTCTACGCATACAGTTGATAAAATAATCAGACCCTTAAGGACCTTTGCTGTAAATAATTTAGTCTTGTATTTGCTAGGGACTAGCAAGATTTAGGCATGGGTGTATGATTGCACAGCAATCATAGGTCTTAATGAACTAGATTAAGCTAGGACTTAGCATAAGTTAGGGTTATTCATGCATACATACGCATTATCTGCATCTTTACTGCTTTACTTTAGCTATGCATAAAATAATGTTATAATGTGCTGATTAAGTGCATTATGTCAATTGCAGGCAATAAGCTGATCAGGAGCTAGATCTGGAGTTGGATCTAGAGCAGGATCTGAAGCTGGATCAGGAATAACGGGTGTTGCAGCAGAGCTGCAGTAGAAGACTTAGATTAGATGTAGGAATAATGATGTAAGGGAGTTAAGGTGTTCTATGCTATTAAATAGGAATAAAGCAGTAAAATGTGAAGAGCTTAGGTCCATCCTAGCCCTAGGATAGCCTAAAGACTTTCCCAAGCCTTAGCCACCATTAGATTAGGTCACAACACCCTAGGAAGCCCTAAAACCCTAGTTCCAACCCTTATCTAGATGTCCAGATAAGTTATAGGACGTCCAGGACCCTTAGCCATCTCCCGCACACCTCAAACCTACTTCTGCAGTGTTATTGGGCATCCAGACACTTTGTCAGACGTCCAATTTCTACAGAATACCCAAAACAGAACCCGAAATCCCTCCTAACTCTGATTGGACATCTAGACAACAAGTCTGGACTTCTGATTTTTGAGTATAAGATGTTTGAAACTATTATTAGATGTCTGATACTGCTCTCCAATTCCTATTTTTAGATTTAAGCCTTAATCTTGGATTTCTAGGTCCCTAAACCCAATTCCAACCCCATAGGAACCTAAATTAAGGTTCCCTAACCCTAGTACATCACCTCTAGACCTCCCTAAGGACTTAATTAGGTCCTCACTAGGGACATCAATGTAGACCCACCAAGAAGTTGTGGTGCGGGTCGAGATGGATTCACTCAATTCATTTTTTATCACAATGAGTCCTACCTTTTTGGGCACAATTTCAATGGGACTCACCCACTGGCTGTCGAAAATTGGATAGATAACGTTCATGTCCAACCATTTAATGATCTCCTTCTTAACAACATCCAACATATTTGGATTTAGGCATCTCTGAGGATGTCTCGATGGTCTCACCCCTTAATCAGTGTAGATTTGGTGAGTGCAATATGAGGGGCGAATCTCGTGGAGATTAGCAATGCCCCTCCCGATAGTAGCCCTATGTGCTTGTAAAATGGAGATCAACTGGTTTTCCTGGTCTGGAGTTAAGTGAGCATTGATAATCATAGGATACGTCTCACTTTCTCCCAAAAACACATACTTGAGAGAATCAGGTAAGGACTGTAACTCTAATACCAGAGGGTGGGGAGAGGGTTTATGCAGGGGAGGAGAGAAAACAATGGAAATCTACTGATCTTGACTATTAGAGAATCCGCCTGCTATGGTCATGTAATCCTGTCTTAAGATATCAATGCTAGATAGGATAGGATAGTCAGGATCAGGGGTGTTAGGAGTAGATGAACACCCATGACAACTAGATCCATGGGATGAAATATGTATGCCATTACTCTTAGTCCCATGTTGATTGCAATCTATGACCCCTGATAGTGAAGATGAATGTGCCATTAGCTCACTGCAGAGGAGCCCAATGTTCCCACAGAAGGCTGAATCTTCATCTTCACTATCCTCCTCAATTAAATCTCAATTCAAGTTCTTTGATGCCCTGAAAATGTCTAACCTAAGCTTTTGGTTTCCTAGGGCAATCTCCATGCATCCTGATGCACAGTCAATGTTTGCGTGGGCGATTGCAAAAAATGGGTAACCTAGTATAATCGGTGCAATACAGAGATTAGGAGGAACCTCCATATCAAGAACAAAAAAGTCCGCTGGAAAGCAGAATCCTTGGACTTTTACGATCACATTTTCAACCACCCCCCTCAACGTTTTCACCGATCGATCAGCCAACTGTATGGTAACTAAGGTGGGCTTTAACTCCCTGAATCAAAATCGATCAAATATTACGGTGGTGGTTAGGTTGATGGATGACCCCAAATCAAGAAGGGCCCTATCAAAAGGGGAATCTCGCAAAAAGCAGGAAATCAGTGGTGTGCTCAGGTCCTTTTTGGGCAGTAAGTCGGCTAAGATAACCGCACTGGCTTCCATAGATAATACTGCCTATCGTCTGATTCTCTGTTGTCACTTCGGAGTACAGTAGTCCTTGAAGAACCTAGCAACAGCAGGGATGTGATCTATTGCTTCAAGGAGAGGGACCTTATGTGAACTTCCTTGATCATCAATTTCAGGTCCTTGAAATTCTGCGTGTCCTTTTTATGTGTTGAATCTCGTGTTAGAGCCACGGGAAAAGGGATGGGAATTTCAGGGTCTAGGGGCTTCTTTCCTTTATCTAATGAAGATGGCTTGTGAGAGGAAGAGGGTTGTAAGCCATCTCGTGGTAGAGCATAGGAAAAATCATTACCCGCTTACCTAGGTAGTGGGTCCTGTGTAGTCTTTCTGTTCCTTAAGGTGATAGCTTTTGCATCGACGTGCTATCCATGATGGGGCAGAGGAGCTGGTTGGTCTGGATACACAGGGTTTGGCAATAGAGGTGGTTGACTGAGAGCATAACCAGGTGGTGCGGGAGGTGCTTACAGAACAGCATGTGCCTGTCCGTATTGATTAGCCCATATTTGTGGGCTATTTAAGTATTTAAGTGCCTCGACATTAAGTTAATTTTAACATTTAGATAGCGTACATTAGGATGTAACTAAATTAATTCATATTTTTATCTTAAGTGCATAATTCATGTGTGGCATCCATATCTAAATGCATTTAGAATTAACCTAGAATTGCATACATTTGATCAGTTAATTAATTAGGTGCATTACATACATTGTTTTAATTAACATAGAAGTTAAGGAGTTATGTATAAATAATCCTAATTATTTTATTATTCTTCTTCTCCATCTTGCAGGTAACCGGTCCATCTCCGCCTCCTCCTCCTGCGCATTCACTCGTCCAGCATTCACTCGACAGTGGCTTGCTTGAATTTCAAAATCCTTGTAGCCACAACTACAAAGGAGGAAGAATGGCTGCCATACAGAGGAGGCCTCCATCCCCACTCCTCACCATGCAGAGAACTTGTTCTCACCTACTCCACTACCATCGGCCAACCGCAGTGGAGCTCATATCTTGTTTTGGCTGCGCTATGACCATTATAAGTGATGGGGGACTTCATTTCCGAAACCACCACTTCAATCGGCTACTCAGGAGTCTGGGAGTGACTCATAATGTCACTACCGTTACCATCCTTAGACGAGTGGCCAGGTTGAAGTGTCAAATAGGGAGATAAAGAACATTTCAGAAAAGGTTGTTAGACCTGATAAGAAAGACTGGTCCCAAAAGCTCAATGATGCTTTGTGGGCAAATCGAATTACGTCTCCGTTTCGAATTGTGTTTGGGAAAGCGTGCCATTTACCCATTGGGTTGGAACATAGGGCACTTTGGGCTATTCGAAGTGTTAACATGGATTTAGAAAAGGTGGGTAAGGCATGACTTCCGGAATTAAGTGAGCTTGAGGAGTTGAGGAATGATGCTTATGACACCTCTCAAGCTTATAAAGAGAGAACTAAGGTCTTACATGATAAGTATATCCTTAGAAAGACCTTTGAGCCCAACCAACAAGTCTGGGTCATGAATTCCTGACTTAAGCTTTTTCCAGGGAAATTAAAATCTCGTTGGGATGCGTCTTACATAATCACTAAAGTGTTTCCACAAGGAGCTGTGGAGATTAAGAGCCCTTCCTCTTCAACAACTCCCTTTATCCTCAACAGCCAACGGTTAAAACCATACATTACTTTGGATGACCATCTGGTTGACGAGGTCACTCTTGAGGAGCCTTAACTCCTGTCATTCTTTGCCTCAGGTAATATCTTCCTTTAACTATTTTGTTTCCAACGAGGCCATTATTTGAACCAGGCATGAGGGAGAGGACCTAAGGCATCTGTTTATAGCATGTCTACATTTTGCATTCATTCATGCCTATTTCATTCGAAAAGAAAAAAAGAAAAAAAGAAAAATATTTTGTATTATTGAGCTTCATTCTTAAGCAGACCAGAACTTTAGGTTAGACTAAGTTGATTCTAGGTGTCGAACTTTAGAAGCTAAGTAAGCTACTAACTTTAGACCTTTAGGGTCCTTTGTGGACTTGAAAACTTAAGTAGGAGTTAAGTTCCGAACCATTCCTCAAGAGGTTGAGGAAGGAAAGCTAGGGATTGAGTTAAAGGCTGGGTAGTACCTGGAGTCTTGTTCTACCTTTTGGTTTACGGGTCCTCGTAAGCTAAGCATCCACATTTCACACACACTTGGTCTTCTGTAAATAGTGATAACCCTAATTCATTTCTTAAAAAAAAGCTGGTACTTTTAGTTTTGACTTAGGAGAAGCTTGAAAATACAATTTGATTGGAAGAGTTCCTGCTGCAAGAGAGGTGGAGTATATACTCACCTTGAGGATGCGATGATAACATGTTACCTCCTCGATGCTTGTCTCTTAGGATATCCATCCTACTAGGGGCATGTAAGAGCATTGTGCAGTTCAGGTACCATGGGTGGCCCTATCTCGAAGTGCTGATTGCCACAGGCCTGAATTCGCTTAAGAAATCCATGGACAATACTATCTCGAAGTGTCGATTACCAAGAGTTCTTTAGGTCGCTATGGGTGGTGCTATCTCAAAATGTCAATTGCTAGGAGTTCTTTGGGTCGCTATGGGCGGTGCTATCTCGAAGCATCGAAAGCCAAGCACCCTTCGAGGTTCGATGATGGGAACAATGAATCCGACACAGACCGTGTTGATAGCTGATCCAAGGTTAGACTTAGAGGAATCAAGCAAAAATATATATATTAAAAAAAAAAATCCTTTTTCCTCTCTAGGTTGGAAATCATACCAACCTTAAATAACTTAGACCAATGCACATGCACGGATGCTTTAATCTCGGGGATCAATAAACCCTTGGGTAGACTTAGAAATTAGGGAAACCTATGCCTAAAACTCGTCCTTAGCTGACCTAGCCTGTAACTTAGCAACTACTTGGGAACCTTAGGTCTAAAGTCTAAACTTAACATGTTTCTAAAGGAAGACCGATTGGTTTGCCTAGTCTACTTGGAGTGCTAGGTTATTTCTTAGATTTGCTAGGGACTAGCAAAAATTAAGCATGGGGGCATTTGATTAGCCCATATTTGAGGGCTATTTAAGTATTTAAGTGCCTCGACATTAAGTTAATTTTAACATTTAGATAGCATACATTAGGATATAATTAAATTAATTCATATTTTTAGCTTAAGTGCATAATTCATGTGTGGCATCCATATCTAAATGCATTTAAAATTAACCTAGGATTGCAAACATTTGATTAGTTAATTAATTAGGTGCATTACATACAATGTTTTAATTAACATAGAAGTTTGTTTCAAAAAAAAAAAAAAGAAGTTAAGGAGGTTTGTATAAATAATCCTAATTATTTTATTATTCTTCTTCTTCTCCTTTTTGCAGGTAACCGGTCAGTCTCCGCCTCCTCCTCCTACGCATTCACTCATCCAGCATTCCCTCGATGGTGGCCTGTTTGAATTTCAAAAGCCTTCTAGCCATAGCTACAAAGGAGGATGAATGGCTGCCATTCAGAGGAGGCATCCATCCCGACTCGTCACCATGCAGAGAACTTGTTCTCATCTACTCCACTACCACCAGCCAACCTCGGTGGAGCTTCCCCACCGTGGGCGTGTGGGGTGACAACTCGCACCACCATCGCAAAGCTTCATATTACATATCACCTCCCCCGGTAACCGCCCATCAACTCCACCACAGCAGGCGCACGCACGCCTTTGGTATGCTTCCTCCTCGCAACAACTCCGCCCATAGCAATAGCACTGCATGCATGCCGTCACTGTACTTCCTCCTCGCAGCAAGTCTGCCCGCAGCAGCAGCATCGTGCACACGCCCTTGCTGTGCCACCGCCTCGCTGATGCAGCAACACATGTCCTCCAGCAACTCTGCTTGCGTGCGACCGCTCACACCCCTTGCTGCACCTCCATCACACCCGTAGTAGCCCTCCACCTCCAACCCACGGGCAGCTCCCCTCGTCCACCTCCAAGCACTACAGAGCGTCCTCCTTGTAGCAACCACGCCCGCATGCAGAGCGCGCTGCACCTCCGCCTGCACCTCCCTTGCTACACCCCTGCCCGTAGCACACCTCCAGCAAGCGCAGTAGGTAGCGCGTGCATACCCACGCCCCTCTTCGCCTCCAGTGTGCGCATCCCTCTCACCGCCTGCACACACATCCATCAACGCGTGCCACCATCTTGCAACTGTCACGAGCAACCATCTTCATTCCCTCCTCCCCGCAGGCAGCAAACAAGGGTTGCAGTTGGCACCCACCATCCATTCCTCCACGTCGTCACCATCTCCGGCCGCCATTCTTCAAACCACCACCGCCATCAGAAGAGACTCGAAGGTCTTATCCTTCACCATGAATCTCGCCTCCAGCTACGGCCTACCGTGCACGCACGCCAAGCACGAAGGGAATCCCCTATTCCACTCTCAATTAATAATTACATTAACTGCCATTATGAGATTATTATTATTATTATTATATTGTGTCACATTGCAAAATATATCCTTCAAATATGTGTAATTGCTATTTCAGCATTATCTAGTGTTGTTTACTTAATCTAAAGTTGGATTTGGCTTGATTTCTTGACAAAATCAATAGTGAACATTCATTTTTTATATTAACAAGTTTAATTAGGTGATTGTCTCCCTGTGGATACGACCCGCTCTTCTACGAGTGGTTTAATTTTTAATTGCTTTGATTAGTTGATTTTCCACCACTTAGCAATATAATGACAAATCTTCTTAATCATCATTTTCGAAAGCAAAAATTGACTCATCACCTGTGGTGCTTGGAATCTAGGTGGGGCACCCTGATTCTACACATATCTCGGGTTTGGGACAAGTTGGGAGGGTAAAGCTCCCTGTGTCCTATGCTCCTGCATCATCTGGTTTTGCGTGTTCTGTATGCTCTGTATTTAGTCAGCCATTGCCTTCATTATTTGCAGGCTGTCATGAGTAGATTTTCGAATTGATGCTTGCAATTCCTCCTTCAGAGACTCCAAAGGGTCAGCCCACTTTGGAGGGTAGTTGGCAGCTTGGTACAGCGGCTGATAGATAGAGCGTGTCTGTTGCTACTGAGACTGGAATGGTTGTTGCCTAGGATGCGTGTTCTACACAATCTCGTATTGTCCGGTCTAGTAGTTTGGAGATTGACTCGATCTTTGTGGGTTACCAGACCAGGACAAATTGGGATGCTAGCGCCAACCAGGGTTATACATTTCAGAATCTAGGTTGTTACGCCCATAACCCTGAATAGCATTAACATCTTCGTAAGCTGAAGATGTCTCAGATGCAAATTCATCAAAAGAATATGCACTTGCATCATCTTGTGGTGCGTAACCATGACTGTACAGTGCCGGAGACACATTGTTCATGGGTTCCTGGTATGTAGGATCCTGCAGAGATGGAGAGAAAACATCCTGAGTAAACGGATATGTACGAGTAGAGGGGGTTGGAGATGCTTGAGAGGAGTAAGATGGAGTAGTGCTGCCAGAAGATCTAGATCTAGCTCGCATTAATTCATCGAGCTTCTTATTGAGCAGATCCACCTTATCTAGCTTTTTGGTGATAATGTCCATGTTGGCTCGGGCATACTCGACTTGAGCTTCATGGACACTGACTCGTTGTTGTCCAGGTCACTGGAACTGGTTCATTGAGGTGGCATTCATCGAGTTCTCTGCTAAGGACTTGAACAGTTCAAAGGCATTATTCTTGTCCTTTGAGAGGAAATTCCCACCGCTAGATGCATCAGCCAAGTATCGATGTGTGTCATCCAGCCCATGGTAAAATACTTAAGCAAGGTGCCATTTGGGTACACCATGGTGTGAGTACTTCCTGAGAAGATCGTGGAATCGGTCCTAGGCATCATGCAGCTTCTCTAGGGCCTTGGGCAAAGGTTGTGATCGTGTGCCTCATAGCATTTGTTCGACCTATCGAGAAGAACTTTTGGAGGAATTTACGATGTAATTCCTCCCAGGCTCCAATTGGCCTCCCGATGGTCTTGAACCAATAAGCAGCTTTATCCTTGAGAGAAAAAGGAAAAAGCTTCATGAGAACAATTTCGATATCTACATTTCTAGGTCAAACTGACTCTACAATCCGACTCAGATCTTCGATGTGCTGGAAGGGATCCTCATTCGAGTTTCCGTGGAAATGAGTCTGAAGCAAAATTATGATATTTGGCTTCAACTCAAATGCATCTCTGCCTGTGGGAATCCGAACCTGAGGTGGTACAATTGTTGCTGCCGGATCATAGAAGTCTCGTAGTTGTTCTCCATGTGCTCGATGCTGCATTTTGTCAAGTGTTGTGAGAATCCTGTTGATGCTCTGTTTGCATTTTTGTTCCGTTTCCTCGATCTTGGCTTCTAGAGAAGCCATTGGGTCCTGATTCTCAGGGTCTTGACGAACTTGAGGACCAGGATTAGCCATTTCAGCTAATTGAGTGGAAGAAGGTTGAGAAGAGACGTTGGGCGAAAATCACCTTTGCCTCCTTGGATTCGGCTCCCAAGGTCTCACAAGTTTAGGTCCTAATGACCTTCTTCTTTGCATACACCAACTCAACAGGTTGGTGCAGTCAAGCAAAACAAGGCTAAGGCCATGTTAATCAGAGTGGTCCTTTAGATCAGATGACCGGATTTTTCATTTAAGTTGGTGTTATTAAAAAAAATTCGACGAGAGACCGATTGTAAGGAATTCCCGCCTCACAGGCTAACCTGGCTAGTCTGGTTATGAGGGGACTATGAGGAAGGTTCTTTCTTTTGCTTTTGCCTCTGATTCTGTTACCCCACAGCCATGGTCGTTTGATGATACCCCGCAGGCTTAAACAGCAGGTTTTGCAGGCGATGTTGGAACTACTTAGTAGTTTCAAGTGAAATGCAGGTTATTTGATATATTTTCGTGAATTTTTAACTTGTTTCTTCAATTTAGTAGATGGTGGGTGGTCAACAAGGAGACTCGCCTCACCAGCTAATTCTTGGGCTCGTTGGAGTCTAAATTAGTCTATGTGGTCCTATTGGTTCATGCACTTCTAAGTTTCTTTTAAATTGAAGACCACAATTCAAATGTATACTCTAAAGTAAGATGGAATCAAAATGATTTGAAACTTGGCAAGAAGATTCCTTTTTAAATAAACATTTTAGAGGGTATTTTTGCAAAATTTTTACTATTTCTAGCGATTAGTTATGAATTTTTAACAAACTAGGGGTCAAATATGGGGTTTAGACCCTATGCTGGTTATTCTGTTGGAATCAATATCAAATATGCTCCAAAAATTTTGTAAAATTATGATATTGAAAGCCAATTTGATTATCTTTCAAACCCCACAAATCCGAATAAATCAGATTTGTATGTTAGTCAGAATTGATTTCTAAAGTTCATAAAAATTCTATTTTTAAGCAATTTGATCAGTATGTAGTCCATGAATTTTTAAAAATTCTATAGAAAAAATTTATTTATGGGAAATGTGGTGTTTGAAAGATAATTTCAAGATCTAGTTCTATTCCGAATTTCATGATTTTTGGATCATCAAAAATATGACTATTGAATTTTAAAGATGACACTTAATTTCTGGCCTAGTTTCTAATAAGAATGTGTGCACCTAATTTCCGCAGTGCCCACTTTGCCTCGTTCACCGCTTCGTGTCGTTGCTCCTGCACACAAAAACACTATATTAGAGATAAAATCAAAAGTCACTGTGCCTCCCCGACAACGATGCCAATTTGTTCAGGAGCGTAGATCGCGTAAAAGATGAGTACGTTGTAGTATAGTGTGAAATACGTCTCAAGTAAATAAATTAACGGAACTGGTGAGTCCCGATCGATCACAGAGAGGTAGAAAGCACTTTTGATTTATGTGTTTATTCCAAATATAAATACTAAATAATAGAGACAATCAATCGCAACATCCACATCACAAAGAGATTGAATTTGATATATGCGATAGAATGAAAACATGAATGTAAACAACTACTACTGTAATAGAATGAGGGCACCACGGGTGGTCCATGGTGGCCTTTTGGAGAGGTTGGGAAGAGCAGCGACGATCCGTCGGGGTGGCCCAACAAATGCTTAAGACAGAGGTGCAGACACAGATGCAGAGAGGATGGGAAGAAGAAGAGAGAGGAGTTGTAGGAGGAAGAAGAAGAAACTAATAGAATGCTTTTCAAAGGGGGCCCTTAGGCCTCTTTCTATAGCTTTAGTGAAGGGCATTTAGGGTATTTGGCCCTTAATTCCATGCAAAGGTTTTAGATTAATAAGATTCGTTGATTGGGAGATCAATGATCTTGATTAAGCCTTCCTAATCCTTCTTCAATCCACAGTTTAATCTGGTGCTGCCACATGGCACACTGTGCGCCCTTGGATTTGCATGCGACAGCTCTCGCACACCCACCGCTCGCCCACTCGTCTGTATGCCCGCTGTTCAGTGCTCAAATTCATCTCAAATCCTAAGGCTTCTCAATCATCCGATCTCTCGATCGGATGGCTTAAAAGGCCTGCATAGTGCCTGCTAAGTCCTAAGGCATGCATCATCACACGCGTCTACATCCGACGCTCATGCACCCACCACACGTAAACTGCTGATCCACCCGATGAAGATCTAGCGGTGGAATTTCACCTGCGGGCGACCGACTCCCAATCGCTTCGAATCCGCGTCTTGTGTTGTCTGTTAGGTGTGCTCTCCACTGCGCTACGTGAGCAGATTGTCATGCTTTCCAAAACCTATGCAGCCGCCCTCGGTCATTGGATGGGAATCCAATGGTCAAGATCTCTCCCTTGATTGATGAGGTGGCTGGAGGCGGGCAACGTGGCTGCATCGCGGCCATTGGATGATGATCCAATAGCCCACAACTCTCCTTCCTAGATTGGTGCACGATGAGGGGCAACTATGATGGCACCACGTGGCACCATCATGGCCGTCCATCTTCTTCTCCTTGTATCTGATGATGTATGCCTCCAATTGAGTTGATTTTTGTGCCGTTGGATTGCGAACATCAATCAGGATCCATCTGTGCGATTGGATTTGTTATCTGAGGTCTAGATATTCTTCAATTTGCCCCTTGGCTCCTACTTCTTCTACGGACTCCCTAGGGTGCTACGAGAGTCTGATTGATGCGCTCTTGGAAGCGTTGGACTCCTGTCGTCATTCCAAATAGATCAATAAGATTTGATTAGTCATCTGCAACCCTGGATTACCTACAATTATTAATACCTCTCAAATAGCACATTATTATGTATAAAACATATAAATCATCTAAGATGCAAAGAACGGGTGTATGCATGCAGAATGCCCATGTTAAGCTAGGCTCTACCTTAATTCAGGCGAATTAGGGCCTATGATTGCTGTGCAATCATGGTCTTGATTACAGACGATCTCGGTGGTGCAAAATCGGGGTTTCAAGCACGTAATGTGGGTTTTGCAGTCATGGTTTGAACAAGCAACTTGAGCTAGCAATAGGTCAAGATTACCTAATAATAGATGTATGCTACTTGAGTTTATTAATAATGGGGAGTGGGTCCTTGATGTTTGATAGTTTGTTGAAAGTAATAATTGTCTCGAGACTGTGTGATTCTGATATCAGAATCTCATGTAAGGTTAGAACCTAATTGGGGGTCTAACAGGTACCCCAATGGACAGGGATGAATGGAAAAAAAGTGCAACTAGATCCTAGAGGGTGAAGCATATGTGTGTGTGTGTGTGTGTGTGTACACCTATAATTTGAGCATGAAGCTCTCTAAACACATTAAAAGCAATTTGAATTGACTGAGTAATGACTTGAATCTCACAAGATGACACCTATGACTCGATCCGAGTTTAAGAAGAGGAAATGCTTAGATCTTAAGGTCATGAATAAGACCTCAAGAGATCCACTAGGTTCTTAGGATTGCTTTCTAGGCACAAAACCCAAATGAAACCAATGAGATGGTAAGTCAACTAGGTGAGCTTGTAAGGCTACCCCCTTAGACTCGATGAACCATGGGTACACTACGTGGGTAGAAGACCTGAGCTATTGCGGCAGCAAGAGGCTACCAAGGAGATTTTCCTCAGAAAAGGAAGGTTCCTATGTTTAGTGATAAGCCTTAGGGCTGTCACTGGTGTTTGGTACTTGGATGTACCTGAATCCGACTTGATGTGAAGGTACTCGAGCAAGAGGCTCACTAGGCGACCGCATATGCGGAATGGCTAGGGTACTGAGATGGATTAGTTGAGATCTCGTCCAACGGTAGATTGAAAGGGCACACTCAAGGACTGTGCTCCTACAGGGAGCTGCTCCTAGCGAGAGCACTGGTGTGGCTCGACAATTCTGGCCAATCCTGCGATGATGATCAGGTTTGATCTGTGACTAGTCCTTGTTGGACACCATTTGGGTTCGTGTTTCATGATCACAGGCCATAAGCCTGGGTAGCTCCCAAGAGGCCCAACTCTTCTGACTGAAGTCAGTAATGTACTCAATACATCGAGAACGAGCATGCCTTTCTAGAAGATTAACAGACTACTAATCTCTCCCTCGGCCAAGGTGAGACTATCAAGCTAGGATTCAAAGGAAAGGATGCATCTCCATCTCCTCTAGTAGAGAGGGATGATTTCCAAAATCTGATCATTAAGGAGAGTGAGGGAATAATTTATTACACCAAATTGAGGAAGGAACTTGGGTAACTTGTTAATGGGTTATTGGACCAAGGTGATTGGTTGTACCAGGTAGGGTTCAAGAAGCCAGAACCTAGAGTGTGGGTTTAGGCTAAGAACTAGCTAGTAAATGAAACTGTACACTATCCTGTTTGGTTGAGATACAGTAGATGATTATTTCCTGCTGAGCCATTTGGTTCATCGCTACTTTTTGATCTACTTTATGGTTGTTGTTGCGAGTGTCGATGTATGGAATTTGTCGCTACGCAAGTTTGTGCGTGCTTTGTTGAAAGGTACATTTAATGCTTTGGTTTATAACAAATTATGTTTTATTATTGCTTTCCTGTATTAATTATGTGCCATTCATTCTGTACTTTCTTCCAATTTATGTCCTAAATAGAACTCTTTTTAGCTCGACTTAGTTAGCTACAACCCAAATTAAATAAACCAGTACCTCTTTCCTTTCCTTCCCTCGGGACTCTGACCCTCATTTTGGGGTTTGAGTTTTGGGGCATGACATTGCTAGTCCAACTAGGTGCTTGTTCAGATCAACAGGCTGATGATGTAGACCAAACCCAATCAGTTTGGTGAGTTGATGGATGTGAATCAATAGGTATGGAGCCCACCAGATGCTATGTGGCTCGAAAATATGTGGAAGTGAGAATATAGGGTTTGGCTAAATTGATTCAGCCTAGTCAAAATAGGGGTCTTCAAAAGTTAATGGATCAATGGAGAATGTAGGAACCCTACTGGTGGGATCAGAGAAGGATAAGATGTGATTATCGATCTGATCTGTGTCTGACAGAGAGCGTTCTCGCGCATTTGAAAGTTGTCAGAAATCGTACCATAGTCGCACAAAAATGTTTGTCAAAAATTAAGTTTGTAAAAATTACGAGACTTTGAGTCCAAGTCGTTCGTCTCTGGGAGGCGTTGCTTTCACTTTTGAAATCGATCTTTTTACTACTCTACTTCGTTTAAAGACACACGTCGATTTCCAATCTCCTAACAAAAACTTCACCACTTTTATTATTAACTCTGATCACATGCGCATGCGTCAAGTAAATTACGAAAGTGGACGTGTGAGTTTCTGTGCGCACGATTCTAGTGAGGTGGTGACTAGTTATGGAGAAAGCATCTATTGTTATATTTTCAATATCCTCAGGAAACGACATGTTGGTGCGTAATAGATAGACAGTTAAAGAGCGGGCACTTAAATCACGCAAATACGATAATCATTCAGCTCGTGGTGATTTCAAACACATAAAGAGATATATATATATAAAAGTATTTTCATTCATTCATTGGGGAGTTGTTTGCATAAGGAATCTAGAGGAAAGATTATACATAAATTCTTGAAATTAAACCTACCTACCAGAAAATGATCGCATACAAGAATTGATGGGGGGATTTCGTATGCATCATTGGGGGAGAAATAACACTACACTACTAAGTAGTAAATAAAAGTAATAAAATTATAAAGAGCATGAATTAATTCTAGAAGAACAGAGGGCATTCAGGGGTGGTCCCCGATAGCCTTGGAGTGGTCGGGAGGAGAATGAGGGGTGGTAGCAAAATACGCGTGATTTGTAAAAGCAGGTTTTTAACGTCGTTGTAACACGCGAATCCGCTTTCGCTCTTAAATTTATATTCCTAGATAGGAGAGTATCTAGGGTCGTCCAAGGAGGCAAAAATTGCAAAATTAATCCTCTTGGTTACAGATAGATCTCAACTTCTTTTTGATATTTTTCAATATGTAAATTTTTTTTTTGTATTTTGAAAAGACGAGGGCAAACTGCAGATTGTAGCGGAAAGAACTAACACCTACAAATGATTAACTAAAATCTAAAAGATAGAAATATCTTCTTCCTAAGCTCACTCTAGGCAAGTGGAGGCCTAGGCTAATTAGGAAGAAGAGGTGAAACAAGTGCTAGAACCAAAACAAACAACTGCAATAAAAAGCTAAAAGAAGGCAATTTTGATTGAGTAGAATGAGTGTTCTTTTCAAGGACAAGTAGAGGAATGCTTCTACTAGAATTAAACAATCTAAAAGCAAGAAAAGAAACACAAATCCTCTAGATAGATGGTGAAGAAGAGGGCTTCTTGCTCCAAGGTTGGTGGCTCCCAATCTTGAAAAGAGTCCTTCAACTCCTTCCTTGCAGTGCTCCGCCAAGGTGATGTCCTCCAAGGCAAGCACTAAGGGGGCGTTCCCTAAGCTTCTCTCCAATGGTGGACGTCCACCCTAGGTCCTTCTCCCTTGCCTGGCCGTCCTCCTTGAAGTGGAAGAGTCCCCCTCCTTGGCGTGGCCCAAGTTGAAGAGAGTTGGGAGAAGAAGGCACCAAAAGGGCTGGTGATCTGCCCCTTTAATCTCCTTCTCTACTCCTTCTCCTTGGGCGTAGGTATAGGTGGATGCAGGTAGAAAAATACACTAAGGGAGGATGCTCCCAAATGGTGGTAGGTGGTGGGTTTTTATAGAATAGGAAGGGGGCTAAGGTGTCCCTTGAAATAGAGGGCCAAGATGGAATGATGGAGGTGGTTAAGGATCCAATGGTCAAGGGTGTTTGACGCCACCTTAAGAGGCACCAAGGGGGTAGTTATGGGGGTTGACACCCCTTGATATTGGCGCCAAAATGGCTTCTAGAAGAGGGTCTAAGTTGGCACCAAGAAGGATTCTAGAAGGGGGGTTAGGTGGATGGCTAGGATGGCTTATGTGGGTAGGTGTAGGGTGGATTAAGGGCTGAAGGTTGGCGCCAATATAGAGGTGGTTAGGGTTAGTTTTTGGTGCCAACTTAAGGTGTCTTTTGGTGGAGATAATGGGGTGAAGGGATGGCTAGGAGGTGGCGCCAACTTGAGTAGAGTAGCTAGCTTAAGTAGGCTTAAGTTGGTGAAGCTAGCTAGGGTTGACTTTAAAGGTGGTGGATGGCCAAGGAGCTGGTTGTTAGCTAAGCTAGCTTAGCTAATGGAGGAGTAGAGGAGAAGGAGTTGGAGCTAGGGTTTGGAGGGAGGAGCTGAGGAGGAGAAGTCTGGAGCTGGAGCTGGAGCTGGCAGCTGCTGAAGAGGCTGGCATGGGGCTACTCTAGCTGGCTTAGCTTGCTAGTTCTTTGCTAGTTGCTAAGCCAAGCTAAAGTAAGCTAGCTTCTACCAAAGTAAGCTGAGGTGAGCTAGGTCTGGTGCTCCCGGGGAGACTCAAGCTGTTTGAGGTAGCTAAGGTAGCTTAGCTCAACTGAGTTGAGTTAAGCTGAGTCCCCGGGAGCTGGACTTGAGCTTCCTGAGCTGGGATGAATTCTTCTTCAGCTGGCTGGAGCTGAGTGGAGCTGGATGTAGCTGGATCTGAGCTGGGGTGAACTCCTGTCAACTTAGCTGAGCTAGCTAGAGCTCCCTGTGGACTTGTGGGAGCTGAGATGAGCTAGACTCAGCTAAGTTGAGCTGTATCTGAGCTGACTTGAGCTAGGGTGAGCTAAGGTGAACTCTCTTGAGCTGCCATCCAGCTGAGATTAGCTGAATGGAGCTGGGATGAGCTAACCCTAGTTCAAGTAAGCTAGGTTCCAGCTGCGGTGAGCTGGATCAAGCTGAGGTGAGCTGGATCAAGCTGAGGTGAGCTGGATTAGGCTGAGTTCCAGCTTGTCTGGGCTTCTCCTTCACCATTTGCCTTCTTGAGTGCTAGGGTTTTAGGGATCTATATATCTGTACATTCCTAACACTCACAAAAACATATTAAAAAGACAATAAAAAATGCAATGCATGCCTAACCTATTTTATGCCTAAATGCATCCCAAAAACCCGTTTGCAGAGTAAAATCCTAAGAGCTAGGTTGGTTTTAATGTATAAGAATGATGATAAACTGGCGTTTATCAAGGGGCGGCCAATGTAGCTTAGGCTGACCCTTGGAGAGAGGGTGGAGTGATCTAGCATCCTGGCATGATGTCCTCCATTGTGGTGGTAGTGAGCTTGTGGAGGTGGAGTGGCTAGCTAAGTGGAGGTGGCGTGAATGGCACCAATGGAGTGAATTTGCCAAGGAAGTGAATGGAGCCAAGGGATGTGAATGGGTGCAAATGGCCACCCCTTAGGTCTTTTTATAGACCTAAGGGAAGCTCTCTAGAGAATTATGGAATTCTCTAGAGAGGCCTGTGGTGGGAGTTCATGGGAGAGTGAGAGAGAGAGAGGGTGGATGGTGGTTTTCAGATCCACCAAATGTGGATCTAAAAATTGAATGGCTCTTGGTTGCTAATTTTGGCAACCAAGGAAACAGCACATGGTAGAGAGTTCTAGAGAACTCTAGTCTAGATATTTTCATGCGGATGGTGTGTGTGGGTGTGTGTGGGTTGAAACCTAGGTGGCTAGGTTGATTAGGTTAGGTTCTAGTGGGTTTAGGTCAAGGTAGGTCTCAAATTTGGGTTGTAAAGCCTAATTCACTAAGGTAAAGTGCAATTAAACTTAATACAAGTTTAATTGGGTGTGTGAAAACTTAATTGAGAGTAAAACAACTCAATTAAGTCAGGTCTAGGTCAATTGGACTCTCACTGAGTCCAATTGGACAATGTGTGCTGAGATCAGGGCTCAATTGGACTCAATGAGTCCAATTGAATAGGCTGATGGAATTGGCTAAGATCCAAGTCAATTAAGTTTAGTGAGGACCTAATTAGGTCCTTAGGGAGGTCTAGAGGTAATGTACTAGGGTTAGGGAACCTTAATTTAGGTTCCTATGGGGTTGGAATTGGGTTTAGGGACCTAGAGATCCAAGATCAAGGCTTAAATCTCAAAATAGGAATTGGAGAGCAGTATCAGACATCTAATAATAGTGTCAGACATCTTATACTAAAAAATCAGAAGTCCAGACTTGTTGTCTGGACGTCCAATCAGAGTCAAGAGGGATTTTGGGTTCTATTTTGGGTATTCTACATAAATTGGACGTCTGACAACGTGTCTGGATGCCCAGTAACACTGCAGAAGTGGGTTTGAGGTGTGCGAGAGATGGCTAAGGGTCCTGGACGTCCTATAACTTATTTGGACATCTAGATAAGGGTTGGAACTAGGGTTTTAGGGCTTCCTAGGGTGTTGTGACCTAATCTAAGGGTGGCTAAGGCTTGGGGAAGTCTCTAAGCTATCCTAAGGCTAGGATGGACCTATGCTCTTCACATTTTACTGCTTTATTTCTACTTAGTCGAATAGAACACCTTTAACCCCCTTACATTATTGTTCATTTATCTAAACTAAGCCTTTTGCTCCAACTCTACTGCAACTCTCATTATTCTAGATCCAGCTTCAAATCAAGCTCCTGATCAGCTTATTCCCTGCAATTGACATAATATATTTAATCAGCACATTATAACATTATTTTATGCATAGCTAAAAGAAAGCAGTAAAGATGCAGATAATGCGTATGCATGCATGAATAACCCTAACTTATGCTAAGTCCTAGCTTAATCTAGGTCAATTAAGACCTATGATTGCTGTGCAATCAGTGTCCAATTCCTGATCAAAAGATGGTGGCAAATCATATGCAACCGGATCAGAGAGCAAAGAGTTAGAGTAGAAATTGATTCTAGTGGCAGGTCGAGGTTGGGTTCAGATTTTGAAAGGCTCTGTACATCGAGGTCCAAATCATCGGCCTCAACATCAAAATCAAATAACGGGTCATGGATGCTGAGGTCGTAGACTCACTCATAATCATAAGGAAACAATGGATCTGCGAAGTCAGAGTAGGATTTGAAATCATTAGAGAATCTATAAAGATTAGTTTCTGAACTTGATTCAAGATCTAGATTTCCACCACTAGACAAATCATGATGCATGAAATCAACAACTTGACTTTGATCTAACCTAATCTAAGATTCCAAGCTCAAAAAGGTATCCTTATTAGGCATAGGCTCTGATTCTTGACTCCTATGGTAGATCCAATCAAATTCCAACTCTTCCATCTTCTCTATTTTGGTATCATAAATCAGTGTGACTTGTGAAAAATCAATTCATTCTTTAGAGGAGTCTGGAGAGGCATAACCATCAAATATGGGCCCAAAATCACAATTCAAATATGAAATCTGATTCTCATCACATTGTGCCTCCTAATTATCCCAAATAGGCTCAAATCTAGATTCCAGGTTAAAGCCAGGAATTTGGTCACTAGAATCTGGACATGGTTCTATTAGGTTGTCAGAATCACTCTTGACAATTACCTTTACAGGATAAGGTATGGGAATTACATCCTCAAGAGGTTCTGACTCTACTTTGTCACATGTGTTTGGAGAATCAAGGCATGATGGACTAGCTTCATGGCTCTCTAAGGCTGGTTCATAATTGGGAACACCTGCAACTGGATCCACCTAACCCACCTTTTGATCAGGTATGTCATTCGGCATAAAGTTTGACTCTGATTCCATTTGCGTTGAGGGTACACAACAACCTCGATTTTCGAACTCGGGCTCTAGGAAATCATATTGATCCTCTACATCGTTCCAAGATTCATCATTCGATTCTAGGTAGGAATCAGGGTATTTGTAATTTATGGTCAGTTTTAATAGATTTATTATATTCTTTCATTTCTTAATGTTATCTTGGTGCATTTCCCAAAGTAGTGGATTTGTCAGACATTGGATATGCTCAGCATTATGCAATCTCTCTAATTCAATGTATTATATTATAAGAGTATCCCGGGTTGAACCATTTATTATTTATGTCAACATCAGCTGACCATGGTTCACAATGAAGGTTGTTGTTTCTGACACATTAACCTGAATGTTCCTAAATGGATCTAAGGTCTTGCAATACTCATCATGATGTCTAAGAGCAGCCTCGATCATTTTCTCTTTTATGCTCATTTGGGATTTAGGTTTCCTAAATAGTCTTCCTATGTTGTCAGGTTGCATTTTCAAATTAGGTGGTGGATTAGGATGTAGAATCAAATTTCAATCCAAATTGAATTGACTAGATCAAATCAGATTTTCCCCAAGAAGATCAACTCTAATGGAGACCTCTAGGTAAAAAGACCTAGGGACCTTTCCTATGTATGTGCTTTGGAGAATAGATGAGGAGCTGGATGTTTATTGGACCCAATCAAGGCACCCAAAGATTTTTGGATGACTATAGCTATTTTGAGGCAGATAATACCTCTGAATCAAAAATCCATATACCCGAGAATTACTTTGGTATCCAGGAATGGAGAGTCCCGCAAAGACACCTACATGGTAGAGCGTCCCCATGGGTTATAGGGTTTCCCCCACCCAGCCTTCCTTGCCACTATGGTTCCAAGTAGATCGGAATGTGCAAATCGAGACCTAAGTCTAGCAATTTTATCACTAATTTATGCCTTGAATTTCACTTGATTAGAAGTTGATTTAATTTGTGACCTAATTTGGAGGTTGGTTGACCCACAAAGTGGAATAACTTCACCTGACTTGGCCTAAAGATTCAGTATAAAATTTGGGTCAAAACCCAAATCACCCAGAATTGACTCTCAGGTTATTAGGTCCAAATTTTAGGATTTAAGTGAATTTAGAGCCTTGATTTTAGTGTTTACTTGAACAAATCTTTTCAACCAAGGGCTTGAGTAGCACAAATGTGGGAATGTCAACATCCTATAATGTAGGCAAATGTGTACTAACATTTCAAAACCCTAATGTATAAACCCTTGTTGGCTCTATTTCCAAGTCCAATTTGATCTCAAATGTAACACCTTTGACTCAAACAAGAATGTGAGTAGTCCAAGATATCGAGAATTTAAGTGTAAATCCCCAATAGGTACAGGAAATCAGAATGGGGATCTCTAATTAAATCGTCTAACTTCAATCAGATATCAAACTAATTTCGTAAATCAGGAAATTTGCCTTTAAATGATAATTACTAGAAAAATAAGACAAGTGGATCCTAATTCATTTATTTCCTTTTTCTCTTCCCAGGATTAGGAGATGATCTGGGAAGAAAAAAAATTTTACCTACCCTTGGAGTGGTTGATTGCATAGATCTCCTCATGATGTACCTCGCAAAATCATAACAAAATAGATAGGGCAATTTAGTAATCAGCTCAATCAAATAAGATAAAACTAGTGGTGAATTGTGCATTGCTCCTCAAAAACGGTGCGAAAATTTTGATAGGCATTCAAGTCGATGTTATGAGGAAAGAGATGCTTGGGTCATAGTATAGTCGACAAAAATGCTTTTACAACATTTAAATTTATAAAGTGTTCAAAAATAAGAAATTGAGTTTGAGGTCATTCACAGGGAGTAAATATGGAATTCAGACACTAATCATAATATAAATTATGAGCACAAGAACAAAGATATGCAATGAATATCAATAATGAAAATGTATGCAATAATAAGCCAAGTTATATCTCAGAAAAGAAATGGAAAAAAGGAATAGAAGACCTCAAAACAATAGTGATTCAAATTACCAATTAGATCCTCAAATTAAGCATATATCCCACAACTCAATCTAACTCAAATATCGCTATAGTGGTGTCATCCACTTACCCATAAATTCCACATCATCACTAGCGAAATATATCCATAGTGTTCACAGCCAATCCCAAGTCAGACATTAGAGGCAAACCTCAGATGCCTTAAGTCACAAAGCAGCACAAGGCACCAGAGTGCTAACATAGAGTAAGCCTTCTTCCTCAGATGCTAAGTCTTAGGCATTTGAGCAAGCACCTCAAGGATGAACAGTGCAAAACCTACCCCTACCCCCTTTGAATTTCTCTTTTTTACCCTTATCAAAACATGCTAATTTGATTTGTAAGATGGTAATCGGATCCAAGTAGGGTTTGACCCACAGGTAGTGAATCGCGAGTGAGTAAGAGCGCGTGGGTAAACACATGCATGGGGGACCACACCCCCTTGTGACATAGGCAATGGAGATGGAGAACACCTGGAAACATAAATATTGCCTCTCAGCGCAATTAGAATTGTTCAAAACCTTCTCCCAACTACAAGTGTGGCGAGGGTGGCGACGTGGTGAATAGTGGTCTGTGGAGGGTGGTCGAGGTCAGAGATGGCGTTGCTATGGTGGGTTGTTCGATGAAGCGGTGGAGATCATGAAAGGTGGAATAGGGTGAGGGCTTTTGATGGTGGAGTCATGGCGGAGCTTTTCGTGGTGGTAGTAGGTGGATTGGTGGAGTGTCGAGGGCACACGAGTTCACCGAAGCTACACCGACGCTGGGGAAGACGATGGGGGAGGCAGTGGATTGGCAATCGAATTGAGGTTTGAAGGGTCTAATCCTAGGCTAAAGAGGGAGAGAAGGGGATTGAACCAAATTATGGATGATGGGGAAGGAGATTTGTGATGGCTTTGATTAGTCGGTGCCGGAGGGGACGAAGTCTCCGATGGTGAGAAGCGATGACGAAGAAGGGGTCTGGGAGCTTCATCTTGGTACAACGAGAAGCAAAAGAAGGAGAGGAAGAAGATCCCTCTACCTATTGTACATGGCTGAGGGTGACAACAAAGATTTGGAGGAGGTCATTGAAGTCGCGACGTAGATGGCTAGAGGAAGGGAGAGATGAAGATTTTAGGCCTAGACTGGACTAAGGAGGATGGCCGAACTTCTAAGAGCTTTTATAGGGCTCGAGCATGCTCAAATTAGGAAGAATTCTTCCAAGAGAATGGGATTTTAGAGAGTTGTGGCTTTGGAAAAAATCTTGAGTTCTCACGAGCTTCTTGCTTCGAATCTGAGCATGACATTACGTTCAAATGGAAGAGGACCTTGTTGCGATCATCTACAATTTTTTAGGAAATTGAATGTTGATAGAAAAAGATGCACACAGTCAAAGTTGGTCTATAGGTCAGTTGACCTAACAATGGTGGTAGGGACCTATTTATGAGGAAGACGAGAAAATAGGAGCCTTTTTGCAAGGAATTTCGAAAGCTAGTCGATTAAGTGAGAGAAATAGAGGTTTTAGGGACTGAAATGTAAACTAGGTAAAGATGAACTTTGATTGGGCAAAAATTTTGGTACTAACCTAATTTAGACCCAAGGAATCTAATGGTAAACTTGGATTTGAGTCTTGACCACGTTTAATTGGGAAATCTGCATAGAAGCCCAAATCATGGTAAAATCCCATCTGAAACTCTTTTCTAGGTCAACATGGGTTCAAATGGTCAAACCAAGGGTACCAAACCTCTTAGAATATTTTTTGGTGAATTTTAGGAGGTTTAGATGAATTTTATTGTGACTAGAACCTCTTCAATTTAAGTAGGTTTGAAATTATGATTTTGGTGTGTTATTTTATCCGTAAAACCCTGTTTCTGTCTGTGTGGACCACTCTTAGAAATTTAATGCTTATTTGACCTTTAATTAACCCCTGAAAAATCTTGTGGTTACTCTGTATTTATGATGTAGTGTTAAAACTACAAATTTAACCCTATTTTAATGTTTTCTCCTCAAAATGAATTTGAGTGGAATTACTATCCTCACGCAATTATTCAAGGGTTTTTGTCACTTGATTCAACTAATTCAAGTTAGTTATGGCTAGTGATAGTGTTACCATCACAAACCAAAGGCATCTCTGATTTGACAAAGAGGGCGTTGGCTGCCTAACTGTTCGACAAGGAGTAATCTCTGTTACTACTAGAGGAGGTGAAGGAGGTGCTACTAAAGAGAGAGGAACTGTAGTAGACCGACGAGGATGAGGAGGCATGTGGAGCTGCTATTGAATACCATAATAGACACTCCATGTATATCTAGGAACTGACCTTGAGCATTCA
This sequence comes from Thalassia testudinum, assembly GCA_037157565.1. Taxonomy (NCBI): domain Eukaryota; kingdom Viridiplantae; phylum Streptophyta; class Magnoliopsida; order Alismatales; family Hydrocharitaceae; genus Thalassia; species Thalassia testudinum. The sequence continues at coordinate 202,096,121 of JAZHRO010000031.1, forward strand.
GGTAGCCAGATACTTGATGCCCATGTCTCATCATCACAAGGTCTATCTCGCGCTATCAGAGCATCATCAAAGAAATCTCGTCAGTAACATCTTGAATACTGACGAAGTCCCTGCCTGAGAGCAGTCTGTCAAGAAGACCCCACTCCTAGTCGTAGAAAGATGGAGCATGTTTCACTGGAAGAGGACTGAAATGATTCCAACACGGTTTCGTAAAAGATGAGGATAAGTCGTTGCAACATGATTAAATAGTTTTCTTTTAAAATTTATGTACCTAGATAGTGGAGTATCTAGTGTCATCCAAGGAGGAAAAAAAAGTTCCACCAAGCTCAACTTTACCCTTGCTATTTTTTGTATTTTTTGGTTATGTAATTTTTTTGTTGTTTTTTGATATAAGAATGTAAAGCAAGTAAAGATAATGTGAAGCACCTACTTGCATACACACTCAACTAAAGATAAATATGGCATGTAGTTGAGCCCCCTTAGATACGGGTGTGCCTAAGGAATCAAGGGTGATGCAACAACTAGAAAGGAAAGCCAAGGAAGCAAATGTAATAATAAGATTAATACTATGATGCGAGTTCTTACAACAATTCAAGGTCAAGGCAAACTATAACTACAAGTTACCAACTAAGAGAAGAACACAAGGAAGGAAAAGAGAGAGAGAGGATGGTGTGGAGGTGGTGTTGCTGAAGTTGGTAGTGATTCCTTCTCCAACTTGACGTGAGGAAGAAGCGATAGAAGGGCTACAACGGGTGGTAGTGGTTGATCCCCTTGAACCTTCTTCTCTCCTTGCTCCTTGAGGTGGCGTGAATGGTGGTGGATGTGGTGGTGGCTTCTCTCAATTCTCCCCCCTCTAAAAAAGATATCTCCTCATGGTGCCTTAGGTCCCTTTATAAAGAGAGTAATTAAGGGAGCCTAAAGGTCACACTTTTGAATTCCAAAGGGAGCCATTTTTGGAGCCAACTTTCGGCTCCCTCTTCAGAAGTGGCGGCTAGCTATAAAGGTTGCTTTTAGCTTGCTAAGGAAGCTTCCAAGAGGTGGCTTACTTGGGAAGGCAATAGCCTCCCTTGACAAGGTGTGTCCCTCTTTAATTTCTTGACTGTCTTATACACCTCATGGCTTTAATTCCAATAAATGAATTGCTTGGAATGATTTTTATCCAAGCTCATTAATTCATCTTCCACATGTAACATGACTTCATTTATGTAGCTCCTCAAGGTGCTCATTCAGGAATGGGTACCTAAGGGTTGCTGCACAAGCTAACAAAAGAAGATCAAGGTACTAATTTATATCAAAATTTCAACATAGGCTAGCTTGGCATATTATTTCTAAAATTCAATGATGTAAGATGATTTATGCAATAATGTACTAGGGATAAGCCCCAAAATAAGCCTAACATGCATGCAAAATTGGTGTTTATCACACCCCCATGCTAAGCTTTTGCTAGTACCAAGGAAAACAAAACTCCTAAACATATTTTTATTAGGAAGGGTGTTGGGAATGGTAGATCACGTGTTTTAGGAAAACAATGTCGTTGTTCGTAGTATAGTCATGAAATCCAATCAACAAAAAATATTTCTCGAATAATGAGACTTTGAGTCCTGGTCGTTCATCTCTGGGAAGCATTATGGAAATGATTTCAATCTCGCTTGCTTTACTCACTTAAAATTGCATGCCAATTTGTAATTATTTACGTATTCATGCATGACATGCTGTTGCAATAATATCAGAAATCAAAGCAGGAAACTTATTTATCACAATAAAGATATTGCAAGCAAGCTCATGGTGATCTTTTAACACACATATAGATATATATATATATATAAATGACATTTTCATTGATTACATCAGGGTGATTACAGAGCAAAGCTAGCAGAAAGCTTGTACATGAATGATTGAAAGCAGAAAACTATCTAGCAGAAAATAATTGCATGTGTGAATCTATCGGGGGATTAAACATGGATCATTGAGGGAGAATATGGAGCTACACTACTAAGCATAAATAAAGCACAGAGTTTAGAAGAACTACTTAGCTAGATTATCAGAACGAAGGGCATTCGAAGGTGGTCTCCAATGGCCTTTGAGTGGTGGGGAGGAGGAGCAGCCAATGGTGGGTAGGCAGGCCCTTGGAGATGTGGAGGAGAAGTGCTCTAGCCTTGGCGTGGAGGTGGTGGAACCTTGGTGAGGGAGCTCATGGAGATGGAGGTAGAGTGGAGGTGGAATGAAGCCAAAATTAAGCCAAGATTAGATGGATGCAAATGGCCACCCAAGGGTCCTTTAAATAGACTTGTGGCATTCTCTCTATAGAGGTGTAGAACTCTCTAGGGAGAGCTCCAAGTGTGGCCGTCCAAGGCGAGGTGGAGGTGGTTCTTAGATCCACCAAAAGTGGATCTAAGAGAAGACCCATCCTTGGTTGCTATTTTTGGCAACCAAGGTGGTGCCACCTTTGGAAAATCCTAGAAGGCTCTAGGTGGTGTGGGAGTACGTGAATGGGTGTGTGTGTGTGTGTGGGTGTGACATAGGTGGCTAGGTGGTCTAGGTTAGGTCCTAAGGGGTTTGTGTTAGTGTAGGCCCCAAATTAGGGTTGCAAACCTTAATTTGCTAAAGAGAAAGTGCAATTAAACTTGACATATTTTTAATTTAGTGAGTGTGAACTTATTTGAGAGTGAAATACCTCAATTAAGTTGGGCTTAGATCAATTGGATTCTCACTAAGTCTAATTGAACTTGTATGGGTTGAGATTTGAGCTCAATTGGACTCTTTAAGTCCAATTGACTAGGCAATTGTAATTAACTATGATCCAAGTCAATTGAGCTTAGTGAAAACCTAATTACATTCTTAGGAAGGTCTAGAGGTGGTGTACTAGGCTTAGGGTACCTTAATTTAGGTTCCCAGGGGGTTGGAATTTTGTTTTGGAACGTAGGAACTCAAGATCCATGCTTGAATTCCAAAATAGGAACTTGAGAGCAGTTCCAAACATCCAATTTAAGTACCAGATGACTTATACTAAAAAATTAGAAGTCCAGACCTCTTGTTTGGACATCTAATTTGAGTCAGGAGGGAATCAGGGTTCTGTCATGTGGATTCTGCAGAAGTTAGACGTCTGACCAAGTGTCTGGACATCCAATAACATTGTAGACATGGGTTTAAGGTCTTCCGCTCCAGCTCTGATGTAGCACTAGCTTCAGGTGCAGCTTTAGATCTTGCTCTAGAGCTTCTTATTACCTGCAATTTATATAATTCACATAATTAGTACATTATATCATTATTTCATGCATAGCTAAAGGAAAGTGGTAAAGATGTGAATAATGCTTACACATGCATTAATTACACTATCTTATGCTAAGTTTTAACCTAATTTAGGTCAATTAAGACCTTTGATTGCTGCATAATCATACTCCCATGCCTAAATCTTCCTAGTCCCTAGCAAATGCAAGATTAAGTTATTTATAGAAGGGTCCCTAGAGGACTGATTATTTTTATCAAGTGTATGACTAGAGATTCTTTTCCTTTTCATTTTCAACCTAAAATCTAGAAATCTAGAAATCTAGATAATCGTGAAAGTGCAGCTATGTAGCTTTTGTAACGGATTCAAGTGAAAAACCTGATTTACCTCTAAAGCCTGTACTTGACCTCTAGTAAAATTCTAGTAGGATAGGCAAACTTCTTCCCTCAGGATATTCAAGATATTCTATGAATTCCACCCTGGCTTTAAGCTTGGGTAGAGAATGTCTGAGGAAAATGGCTGTGTATTTGGTGGCTCACTCTCATTTGGTGCTAAATAGAGACTAGTACTACAGAATCTAGGTTCCCAAATTATTAAATAACTCAACTTAGAGAAAGACGAGAAAGGCTATGCTCTCTTTTGTTTCCTTTGTATTCACTCTCTCTTTCTCTTTTCTTTTCTTTTTGTTTTCTTTTCTTGAGTTCACAATATCACCAAATTCACACATATATTCCATATTTGGTGGTCTCACATGGCATTAACACTTTAGTAGAGTTCCAATAACCAAGTCAGAATTCCTTAGCCAGTATTTGGCCAGTCAGGAACACAGAAAAAGTGGGTTAAGGCCATATTTGGTGGATCTCCACTTTCTTTGGTGGTATTGCCTCAATGCAAATGAAATAAACACTGAAATATTTATACTCTTTTTTCTACTTTTTCTTTTTCTATATATATTTTTTCTTTTTCCTTCTCTCTGTTTTCTTCTTTTCTTTTTCTCATCTTCTTTTTATTTTTTTTCTAATTTTTTCAATATCTATTTTTCTCTCTTTCTCTTATATATATAAATATCAACACGATGCAATATAGCACACGACATACACGACTTTTATTCAAGAGGCATTATTAGGGATTGGTGGTACTCAAGAGATATCGGGTGGCTTATTTGGTGGGAGTGCCTACTCTCGGTACCGGGAAGAGATGGATGGACGACATATTCCTGACCTTGACATCAATACCCTCTTTTAGCTGAGGATTCCGTAAAGAATGGTCATAACCATCCACCTTATCCCTAGTTTTATGAGAACTCAATCTCCATGTATTTACCTTATTTGGTCGCTCTCAATATTTCACACTATCTTATGCTAAGTTTTAACCTAATTTAGGTCAATTAAGACCTTTGATTGCTGCATAATCATACTCCCATGCCTAAATCTTCCTAGTCCCTAGCAAATGCAAGATTAAGTTATTTATAGAAGGGTCCCTAGAGGACTGATTATTTTTATCAAGTGTATGACTAGAGATTCTTTTCCTTTTCATTTTCAACCTAAAATCTAGAAATCTAGATAATCGTGAAAGTGCAGCTATGTAGCTTTTGCAACGGATTCAAGTGAAAAACCTGATTTACCTCTAAAGCCTGTACTTGACCTCTAGTAAAATTCTAGTAGGATAGGCAAACTTCTTCCCTCAGGATATTCAAGATATTCTATGAATTCCACCCTGGCTTTAAGCTTGGGTAGAGAATGTCTGAGGAAAATGGCTGTGTATTTGGTGGCTCACTCTCATTTGGTGCTAAATAGAGACTAGTACTACAGAATCTAGGTTCCCAAATTATTAAATAACTCAACTTAGAGAAAGACGAGAAAGGCTATGCTCTCTTTTGTTTCCTTTGTATTCACTCTCTCTTTCTCTTTTCTTTTCTTTTTGTTTTCTTTTCTTGAGTTCACAATATCACCAAATTCACACATATATTCCATATTTGGTGGTCTCACATGGCATTAACACTTTAGTAGAGTTCCAATAACCAAGTCAGAATTCCTTAGCCAGTATTTGGCCAGTCAGGAACACAGAAAAAGTGGGTTAAGGCCATATTTGGTGGATCTCCACTTTCTTTGGTGGTATTGCCTCAATGCAAATGAAATAAACACTGAAATATTTATACTCTTTTTTCTACTTTTTCTTTTTCTATATATATTTTTTCTTTTTCCTTCTCTCTGTTTTCTTCTTTTCTTTTTCTCATCTTCTTTTTATTTTTTTTCTAATTTTTTCAATATCTATTTTTCTCTCTTTCTCTTATATATATAAATATCAACACGATGCAATATAGCACACGACATACACGACTTTTATTCAAGAGGCATTATTAGGGATTGGTGGTACTCAAGAGATATCGGGTGGCTTATTTGGTGGGAGTGCCTACTCTCGGTACCGGGAAGAGATGGATGGAAGACATATTCCTGACCTTGACATCAATACCCTCTTTTAGCTGAGGATTCCGTAAAGAATGGTCATAACCATCCACCTTATCCCTAGTTTTATGAGAACTCAATCTCCATGTATTTACCTTATTTGGTCGCTCTCAATATTTCACACTATCTTATGCTAAGTTTTAACCTAATTTAGGTCAATTAAGACCTTTGATTGCTGCATAATCATACTCCCATGCCTAAATCTTCCTAGTCCCTAGCAAATGCAAGATTAAGTTATTTATAGAAGGGTCCCTAGAGGACTGATTATTTTTATCAAGTGTATGACTAGAGATTCTTTTCCTTTTCATTTTCAACCTAAAATCTAGAAATCTAGATAATCGTGAAAGTGCAGCTATGTAGCTTTTGCAACGGATTCAAGTGAAAAACCTGATTTACCTCTAAAGCCTGTACTTGACCTCTAGTAAAATTCTAGTAGGATAGGCAAACTTCTTCCCTCAGGATATTCAAGATATTCTATGAATTCCACCCTGGCTTTAAGCTTGGGTAGAGAATGTCTGAGGAAAATGGCTGTGTATTTGGTGGCTCACTCTCATTTGGTGCTAAATAGAGACTAGTACTACAGAATCTAGGTTCCCAAATTATTAAATAACTCAACTTAGAGAAAGACGAGAAAGGCTATGCTCTCTTTTGTTTCCTTTGTATTCACTCTCTCTTTCTCTTTTCTTTTCTTTTTGTTTTCTTTTCTTGAGTTCACAATATCACCAAATTCACACATATATTCCATATTTGGTGGTCTCACATGGCATTAACACTTTAGTAGAGTTCCAATAACCAAGTCAGAATTCCCTAGCCAGTATTTGGCCAGTCAGGAACACAGAAAAAGTGGGTTAAGGCCATATTTGGTGGATCTCCACTTTCTTTGGTGGTATTGCCTCAATGCAAATGAAATAAAAACTGAAATATTTATACTCTTTTTTCTACTTTTTCTTTTTCTATATATATTTTTTCTTTTTCCTTCTCTCTGTTTTCTTCTTTTCTTTTTCTCATCTTCTTTTTATTTTTTTTCTAATTTTTTCAATATCTATTTTTCTCTCTTTCTCTTATATATATAAATATCAACACGATGCAATATAGCACATGACATACACGACTTTTATTCAAGAGGCATTATTAGGGATTGGTGGTACTCAAGAGATATCGGGTGGCTTATTTGGTGGGAGTGCCTACTCTCGGTACCGGGAAGAGATGGATGGACGACATATTCCTGACCTTGACATCAATACCCTCTTTTAGCTGAGGATTCCGTAAAGAATGGTCATAACCATCCACCTTATCCCTAGTTTTATGAGAACTCAATCTCCATGTATTTACCTTATTTGGTCGCTCTCAATATTTCACACAAAATGTATACATAAAAATCGATAGTGGAAACTGTGCCTATTCTCTTAGTATCATCACCTAATTATCCAGACTTCCAGATTCCTTACACTAATCTTAGAGCACCAGTACTCTCTACTCTCATCTCATGCTATTTGGTGGATTTTTAGAAGAAAATTTTCCTGACTCCCAAAGCACTATCCAGGGGTTCAGGAAAAGAAGCACTACTTCTTCTCGGCAGACTAAAGACGCTTATCAGTCTTCACCGTGAATCCAATGCAAAATCTACGTGTGAGTGTCAAAATTGTATTGGATTACAGATTACAGGAATCAACTAAAGGATATGATCCTAATGTATTCTCTTGATAAAAATGATCTTATTCATGAATGCATTATGTGTAAATGCTATAAACAAGTAACCTCTTTCGTTTGTACCTCATAAAATTTCCTTATCAGGTTACATTTAGCTTGGTCCTAAATTTAGAATAGAATGGTGAGTGGGTGGGTCAGATATGGCTGTTGCGGATGATTTCTAGCTCCAATGCGAGCATTGGAGTTGGAGTCGATTATTCTTATATTTAGGATCCTAAATTACATTTGACATGCCTCTCTGAGGTTTTCTAAGTGTTGGCATAAAAAAATTTTTCAGTTTTGCTGTATATCTACCTTCCCATGCCTAAGTTCTTGCATGTCCTCATGCATGAATATAAAAGAAATAATTACAGTAGGAAGTGAGTACAGATCACCTAGATTTGCTCCTGAATTTTAACATTCAGCACTGGCCAGCTTGATAGTATGCAATATGCAAAAAGGAAATATCCTAAAAAAAATATGCTATGTAAAAGGCGAGTATGTATAAGGTGATGAAGAATGCAGGTAGATGCTGAGTTTAATGCCTTCAGCTGGGCGAAAACTCAATCATATGGATCATTTCTTGCATTAGAGCATGTCAAAATCAATACAAAGATATGTTTGTGTGCTCGCAAAATCAGTGGTCCACAAATGCGAACCAGCTGATTGTGCACCCCTACTCCAAAAAGTCTAGTTATAACAGAATACGAAGTAGTGGTGGCAGGTAGAGGGTAATAAAAGAGAGGATCATGATGTTGATTCTGCTAATTTATCATGTACCCTAATTTAGTAGGAAGTTGCTGAGGGAGTATATTGATATCATCCCAGAATATGCGAAAATCGGAGTCTAAGTCGTAAGGTTCTTCATAATGGTAATTAACATCAAAGATCATGCCCTCTCAAGGCTCTGGGTCATATGGGGATATGCGTGGAGGTAGAAGTTCTATGGGGAGGTCACTGAAATCTTCGTTAGAAATCACTTCGTCATCATCAAAATTTATTTCTGATTCATCGGAGGCTGACTCTTTAGGTTCTGAGTCGAACCATCCATTAAACTGGCTAGGATTATAAGTGAGTCCCCAATTCATTCTACTCAGTGCTTCACCCTCATATGTAGTAGGCTCCTCATTACTTCCTGCTTCAGATAACATGGCTACTTCTTTGAGCAAGACATCCTTGGCTATCTCTTTTCTTTGGGTACCCAAATCAAGAGGTGCAGTCTCAGTGATTTCCACATCACCTTGGTAGGTGAAAGAAGAAGGGTGCAAAGCAATTGATGTTGGGTCAAGGACATATTCAATTTCTATGGGGAGTGGTATAAATTGATCAGTGGTGTTACATGGAATTCTTGCCTCCAGATCCGTATCCTCAAATGGATCTTCATCCTTCAACTTTGCCAGGTTGTCCAACCCATAATATGTCTCCCAAGATCCTAAGTATCCATATTGCAACTCAGTCTTGGAGATATTCGTCCTTTCCTCATCATTTTCTCGAATAGAGTTTGCAAATGAATCCATTCGAGATGTTTCTTACTCTTGTCCCATATCTGTGGCTTCTTCTTCCCCTGATTTTCTTTCGGGTATCTGCTCCTGTGAATTGTCTTCAAGTGTGGTCAATTCAGGTTCTTCGAGGTCTCCCAGGATGTTCTCCAATTGATAATGCAAAAGCAGCATCTCCTGAAGAATATGATTCTATTTAAGCGCCCTTGTTATTGATGCCAATTCCTGAAGGCCCTCCATTAAGGCTTCCTGGAGTGGAATCCAGGTTCATCTTTAGTCTGGATCATTGATAGCCTGGATTCCATGCAGATAGAATGAGACTCTATCTCTCATCCCAGTTATAACTTGCTGTAATCTATAATGTGGTCGCATATACAATGGTAGTTCCTCAAGGGTTCCAGAGGGTGAAACATATCTACCCATATTCCATGGGTGAGATGCAGGAGTATGAAATTCATTCCCTAGGTTATAAGATGAGGTCCCTTGCGTGATCTACTGGCACGGGTCAGAATACGCAGGGTCAGGATATGGGTTAACCATTTTGGAAACCTGTTGATGCATGAAACTCGATCGTGTTTTAATAGTTAGTTACGTCGTAGTATAGGTGATCAAGCATCGTCAACAAATAAAAGTTTTATTACTCGAAAACCTAAGTATCCGAGGTTGAACACAGGGAGCAATTGGAATTTACTACTAATCTCAAGAATGTAATTGAACATTTTAATTACTCAAAATTTAATTCAAATATAAATACATGAGTTTGAAAAGTAATTGAGGCAAAAAGGAGAAATTGGACGTCTGATCCTATGATCAGATGTCTTAAAAGTAGGTTTCCCTTCTCTTAATTCTTTTTCTTCTTCTTTCTCTTCTACAGTGCTTCTTTTCTTATGTCTTCTTTCTTTCTTCTCCTGCAGTATCTCTCTCTACGGGTCTTCTTCTTCTTCCATGGCTCTGCTTCCTTTCTTGGTTCTGTTTGCCTTCAGTTCCTCTTCTTGTTCTTCAGTTCTTCCTCTCTTTTCCCTTCGTCTCTTCCTTTTCTTCTGCGAAGGCTTCCCTACTTCTTCTTCATTTCCCTTGCTAGTAGCGGCTAAGTGTTTGCTTCATTCCTTCCTTCTTTCTTCCCTTCACAACCACAGCAAAGCACAAAACCTAACCTTCTACCCACACCCGCCCGTCTCTCTCTCCCTACACCACTCTCAGGACGCTCTCCCATAGCCGCATATAAACGGGTCGGATCTCACGCCCGTGACCAGGCTTAACAGCGTGAGGGTGATGCGCGAGGTGTGCTCAGGACAGGGTCGGGACGGGTCGCGCCAGATCCACGTGGTGAAATCGTGGATGAGGCGGCGTGAGATAGGTGAGGGACCTCACCCCAGGTGCATTCCGAGGCGCTGAACCGCTATCACAAAAACAATATAAACCATGGCAGTGCTTTGTAAGTTATCGATGTGGGACTAAAACTCCCGGCCTTCTCTCGCGCGCGCCCGTAGAAGTCTATCATTCAATTTCCACAGCTGCGGCCTTCGTTGAGTTGCTCGCTGAACCCCTTGGCTTCGCAAGGCCTGCCCACATTCGCAGCACCTGGAGCCTTGCGGTCCTGAAGCCTGGAGCGAGCGTGGAGCTTCCTCGAGTTGCCGTCAATGGCGGCTGGGGCGTGGAACCTATCAGACACGAAAAGAGCCTCGCGGCCTAATCAGATCACCGAGGAACCTTGGCCTTGTCACGGCGAAGGTGAAGAGCTAGGTGGCAGGCAGCGGGGCGGCCTAGGCGTGCGTGCCTAGGTCGCCCTGTGGGCGGATGGATGGGTGTATTCAGGGGACTATTGTGGAGGCGTATAGGGACTGTGGATGGGTGGAGATTACTCAGTGAGGTGAGGCGGAGGTTATGTGATGGTCAGTGAGGCATGTGGGGCTACGGAGTGATGGGAGCGACTCACCGAAGGGTGGCTGGAGATGTGGAAGGTGATGGTGACCAGCGGCAGTCGAGGGGTTTTTGATGAAATAAAATGAGGGGAATGAAAGAGGGGATAGAGGAGAATGGTTTTAACCTAACTAAAGGGACGAAGGGGAGGAGGAGGCGGACGATAGTACCTACTGTCGCCGGAGAAGAAGACGCCCAGTGGGGGAAGACGGCGGCAACGACGGGGCTAGGGCAGCTCACGCGGGTGTTGCACGACGCGGAGGAGGATGAGAAAGACGATTCTGCCATTGGTTTTGTGGTAGAGCGAAGAGGAAGGGGAGGGGGGCTCGCTGGAGCTCGCTGGACACCTTGGCCGGAGAAGGAGATGAATTTGAGGTGGAATCCCAGCCAAGTCAAGTTGAGGAGATGTGGTCGGAGTTAGGGTTTAATTTATAGGTGTTTTGCCGTGCTTCTGGTGCGTGGAGGGCAAGCTTCTAGCCACCAACGTCTCGCTGGAGATGGAAGGTGGTTAGATACCCAAATCTCTCGTGCGTTCGCACGAGAGATTGGGTGCAAATCTGGGATCATGGTCGGGTTTAGATGGAAGGGGATTCCTCAGAGAATCTCCCTTCCAATTCTGGGAGGAGATCTCTAAGGGATCTGAGCGTATTCCCTCTCTAATCCTCACCGGAGAAGGATTCTTCCCCAATAATGGTGGAAGGACTTCATTGTAAGATTGGCGAGAAAGATAGGGGGTTGCTGTGATGGTTTTCAAAATTTAGGGACCAAAATGTGATTGGGTGTACTAAATTGCAAAGTAGGTCAAGATGACCTCCCCTTAGGTCCAAATTTTGGTACAGACCTAATTTGGACCTAAGGAATCCAATGGAAAAGTTGGATTTTAGGTTTGACCACGTTTGACTGGACATTTTGCATAAAAACCCAAACTAGGTCAATTGATGAGCTAGGACCCTAATCTAGGTCAAACTAGGTTCCAAAAGCCAATTTGAATGTTATAAACCCTAGGGTATATTTTTCCATGATTATTAGAGGGTTTAATTAATTTTTATCCTGATCGAAACCTTGTTGAATTAAGCGGGTCTGTTTTAGGGTTACAAGATGTCATTTAATTCCTGGATTGCACATGAACCCATTTCTGATTGATTCAACCCACTTTTTATCTCATTTAGACTATTTGACCTATGTTTTGTCTCTGAGAAATCCCGTTTATGTGCTGCAATGGTAAAATTACAATTTTAACCTTTATTTCATGTTTTCTTCTTAGAACACTTATTCCTTCAATTAAGCCCTCTTCTAGGTTATGTAGGAGCTTTTATTCTCTTTATTAGGTCAAAATGAGCTAGTTATGGCTCATGATGAGGCTCTCATCATACCCCCATGCCTAGCTTTTGCTAGTCCCTTAGCAAAATTTCAAGGTTTTAACTTCCATTCTAGACCCTGAGTGTCTGTCATTAATTATGATAAGTGCTTCTTTTATGAATAGGTCAGAATGCTGACAATAGGCCTAAAGGTACTCAAGTACTAACCAAAATCCGGACCTGACCCGCTTTAGCCTCAGCCCTCCGCAAAGGTTTCTAAGGACCACAGAAACTAACCTAGGGTTTGTTGGACTCCGCGGTTAAAGCACGCGTGCTTGAGACATTTTTAGCCTAGGTTCAGTTTGCAGTGCATTTTTGTAAGAGAGAGACAGAAGATTTATTTGTTTGGAGAGCTTTCTCTCTCTTTTCTTTTTATTTCTAGCTTCAGATTAGCTCCTCAACACAGTCTGTATCGGATTCCTCGTCCCCATCATCAATCCTCAAGGGTCCCTGGCTATCGAGATTTCGAGATAATCCCGCCCATGGCAACCCCTAGAAGCCTGGCCTTCGAGATTTTGAGATAATCCTGCCCATGGCGTTCCGTGGCCGAATTCAGACCCTGGCGATCGACATTTCGTGATAATGCCGCCCATGGTATCTGAACCAGCAGAGTGCTTACATGCCCCCGGTAGGATATTTAAATATCCTAAGAGACAAGCACCGAGGAGACGATATGTTGTTACGCATCTTCGAGGGGAATTTCCCGCCTCTCTATGCCAGGAACTCATCCAAATCAACTTGTGTTGATTGGCCACTCCTAATCTAGGTGAATTTTTCAGAACATTAAACACTTTCGCATGATTTGGATATTTATGCTCACTGAACCAGACTGTGTGTGAATTTTGGGTGCTTAGGTTACCGAATCCCACAAATCGAAGGTCAGTTAACGAGGTCGAATACTTCCTAAGCCTTATACCTAATACTTAAGCTTTGCATTTTCCCCAACCTCTTGAAGATTATCCAAATTTTAGCGGATACGTGAATTTTTAAGCTAAAGAATTTAGCCTAAGAGACCTAAGACCAGCGTTCCTGCTAATCTCTTGTTATGTCTCCTTAGCACTTTTCTTTTCATTTCTTTACTTGATCTGGTCTAGAACTTCAGTTAATTCCTTAATCTTTTACTAATGACTACCTCTTTTTCTTTTTCATTTTGTGCTCCTTTTGTCATTTTTTCTCTTTTTCTCCTCCTTATAATTATGTGGCTCACAAAATTTCCTCCCTCCCCCATTTTTTATTCTTTTTCATAATTTTTCAATTTTTTTATGTTTTTGACATATGCGAATTTTTTTGTGTGTGAGAATCCTTCTGATTTTTTCTTGGTTCTGTATGTATGCACTTTATCACCCCCCCATGCCTAAGTTTTGCAATGTCCTCATTGTAAACAGAGGGTGTGAAATAGTGTTGAGGTCAAGGACTTAGAACAGGATATATTGGGTGGGTGAATGAGTCGGAAATGACTGATGCGAAAGATTTCAAGCTCTGATACATGTACCAGAGGTGGGATCAACTGTCTAAGGCTGAACTCAAGGTGCAATGGACGTGGAGCATAGACGGATAATCAGACGGGTCTCTATTTTTAGGATGATGTGTTGCCTCCCGTTAAGCGCTAAATACCACGCCTTCAGCCGAGCGGAAAATGGAGTGGAGAGGGAGTGGTCAAATCAGCAGAATTTTGTAAAACAAGCACCTTGATCAAGAGCCTGGTTGGTCCAACCAGGTGCTTGTTAAGATCAGTCGGCTGATGATGCAGCCTAGACCCAATAAGTCTGGTGGGTTGATAGATGTAGATCAACAGATGCGGAACCCACCAAATGCCATGTGGTTCAGATGGATATGGAAGTGAAAACTTGAGTTTAGGCTGAGTTGAATCAGCCTGGTCAGAGTAGAGCTTCGAAAAATAGTCAATGTATGGTGTGGAAACCCTACAGGGGTGATCAAAGAATGATGGCTCCTGATTTTCGGTCTGGTTAATACCTGATACCTGGTATAGATATGGAGTTGAATCATCTGCAAACAGCTCAGTGAGAGGTGAATCAGAATAGAAATTGAGTCCGATTGCGGGTCGGGATAGAGAATGGGTTTTGATTGATTCTGTATATGTGGAGTAGGTGGCTTCAAAGAAAATTGGCTTGTTATAATCAGGAAGCAGATTTTCTCCGATGTTATGGTCAGATTCAAAATCGTCAGAGAGTTTGCGAAAATTAAAATCGGAATGAGATTCAAGATCATGAGTTCCACCATAGAGTAAATCATATTCAGCAGCCTGATTGGGGTCTAGCCTAAATGTTAATCCTAAGCTTAAAAAGGTGTCCCTATCTGGTAGAGGCTCAGGTCCTAAGCTAGTAGGGTAGACCCAATTGAAACCCCACTCGTCCAACTCCTCGGTTTCTGTATCGTAAATTAGCGTGACTTCCGAAAAATCGTTTAGTTCCTTTGAGGATGTTGGCAAGGGATATTCATCAAATCGAGGCCCAAAATCATATTCTTCATTAAAAGATTGATCTTCTTCATATGGGGCCTTGAAATATTCAAAATGAATTTTAGATCTAGGTTCTAGGCTTAGGATGTGGGTTGAATCACTAGAATCTAGGTTTGAATAACCTTCGAGGGTCACCTTATCAGAATAAGGGACGGAATTTACACCCTTGAGAGGTTCAGATCTACTCTCATACTTGTAGGAGTTTTGGGATTCTAGAATAGGCTCAACATGGTATTTTCCTGCATTTGGAGCTTCCCAACCTTCTTCAATATCAGGCACATTGTACTCCATCTGGGTTGGGAATCCACAACCATTTTGTGCCTCAAACCCGAGCTCAGATTGATCCCCGATGTTGTCCCAAGATGGTTCATCTTCTATTTGTGGTATATACGGGTACTTCTGGTCAATAATTTGTTTTACTAATCTCATTATCTCTTCCCGATTTTCAAGACTATCTTGGTGTTGCTTCCAAAGTCGAGGATTTGTCATACATTGAAGGTATTCAACATTGTGAAGTTTTTCTATCTCAATGTATCCAGTAATGATCAAGTCATGGGTTGATCCTTTTGTGGCTTCTGCTAATAATACTTGGGCACAAGTTATGATAAAGGTTGTGGTTGTTGGGACATCAACCTGAATGTTTCCTATTGGTGTTGAGGTTTCTTCTTTTTCATAGAATTTTAGGGCATCCTCAATCATTTTATCTCTCATGGATCTATGATATTCAGGTTTCTTGAATGGTAGTCCTAAATGGTTTGGTTGCATATTTGGATCAGGTGGTGGAATCAAGATGTAGAATCAGAGTTTGAATCAAGATCAAGTTATGAAGCGATCAGATCTGAATAACGAGTCCCACTGAAAATGTATGTGTGTGCTCTGAAGAGAAAAGATGAGGGACTGGAGGTGTTTTTGACCCAATCAAGACACCCAAAGACGTTTGGATGACTATGGAGGTTCGGGGCGGATGGTACCCCTGGATCAGAAAGTCGTCCACCTGAGAATTACCTGGGCAGCTAGAGAGGGAGAGTCCCGCAAAGACCCCTACACGGTAGAGCGTCCCCACAGGTTATAGGGTTTCCCCCACCCGTCCTCTCTTGTCACTGAGATTCCAGGTAGACCAGAATGGGGACCTTGACCTCTTAAGTCTACCACTTTTATTTCAAAGGTGCTTTAGGGTTCTCACTTGAACTTTAAATGTTTTGATGTTGTGACCTAATTTGGAGGTTGGTTAACCCAATGGGTCAACTTCACCTGACATGTCCTATAGATGGCAGAATGATTCTAGGCTTGGGACCTAAAGATCACCCTGATTCGACTCTCAGGTTATTAGGTCCAAAAATTTTAAGATTCAAGTGATTTTAGAGCTTAATTTTTCTTAGGATTTGTTTTGTTAAGATCTCTTCAATCAAGGTCTTGGGTAGCACACTGATGCGAGAGGGTTTATTTCCTTTTATACAGGCATGTGTGACTAACACTCCAAGATCCTACTGTAGAAACCCTAATTTGGTTCTATTTCCAATCCTCTTTTTCTTTTTGAAAAGGTTCTCTTTGGACTTAAAAACAAGAAGTGTGTTGTCCACAGAGATTAAGCGTGATTTCTATTAGGCACATGAATTTGTGGGATAGAATCTGAAAAAATCACAACTTCAAGAAGATTTGAAAAATTTTCGCAAAATTAGGAAATGTTTGCCTTAAAGATGGTGATTACTATAAAAAGAAGGCAATTGATTCCTAAATTAATTTTCTTCCTTTTGTCTTTCAAAGCTTAGGAGATAGTTTAAGGAAGAAAAGAAATTACCTGCCCTGGAGTGGTTGACTTGTGGGAGGGATTTTCTCGTGAAATACCTACAAGATCACAACAAAGCAAAGTAGGGCAAGTTAGTGTTCAATATGATAAAAAGTATGTAGAGACTAGTGATAAATTGCGCGTTGCTCCCCGGCAACGGCACCAAAATGTTGATGCGACTAACTCGATCGTGTTTTAACAGTTAATTACGTCGTAGTATAGGTGATCAAGCGTCATCAACAAATAAAAGTTTTATTACTCAAAAACCTAAGTATCTGAGGTTGAACACAGGGAGCAATTGGAATTTACTACTAATCTCAAGAATGCAATTGAACATTTTAATTACTCAAAATTTAATTCAAATATAAATGCATGAGTTTGAAAAGTAATTGAGGCAAAAAGGAGAAATTGGACGTCTGATCCTATGATCAGACATCTTAAAAGTAGGTTTCCCTTCTCTTAATTCTTTTTCTTCTTTCTCTTCTGCAGTGCTTCTTTTCTTCTGTCTTCTTTCTTTCTTCCCCTGCAGTATCTCTCTCTACGGATCTTCTTCTTCTTCCTTGGCTTTGCATCCTTTCTTGGTTCTGTTTGCCTTCAGTTCCGCTTCTTGTTCTTCAGTTCTTCCTCTCTTTTCCCTTCGTCTCTTCCTTTTCTTCTGCGAAGGCTTCCCTACTTCTTCTTCATTTCCCTTGCTAGTAGTAGCTAAGTGTTTGCTTCATTCCTTCCTTCTTCCTTCCCTGCACAACCACAGCAAAGCACAAAACCTAACCTTCTACCCACACCCGCACGTCTCTTTCTCCCTACACCACGCTCAGGATGCTCTCCCAAAGCCGCATATAAACGGGTCGGATCTCGCGCCCGTGACCAGGCGTAACGACGTGAGGGTGATGCGCGAGGTGTGCTCAAGACAGGGTCGGGTCGGGTCAGGTCACGCCAGATCCGCGTCGTCAAATCGCGGACGAGGCGTCGTGAGATAGGTGAGGGACCTCACCCCAGGTGCGTTCGGAGGCGCTGAACCGCTATCACAAAAGCAATATAAACCATGGCAGTGCTTTGTAAGTTACCGATGTGGGACTAAAACTCCCGGCCTTCCCTCACGTGCGCCCGCAGAAGTCTATCATTCAATTTCCACAGCTGCGGCCTTCGTTGCGTTGCTCGTTGAACCCCTTGGCTTCGCAAGGCATGCCCATGTTCGCAGCACCTGGAGCCTTACGATCCTGAAGCCTGGAGCAAGCGTGGAGCTTCCTCAAGTTGCCGTCAATGGCGGCCAGGGAATGGAACCTGTTAGACACGAAAAGAGCCTTGTGGCATAATCAGATCACCGGGGATCCTTTGCCGTGTCACGGCGAAGGTGAAGAGCTAGGTGGCAGGCCGTGGGGCGACCTAGGCGTGAGTGCCTAGGTCGCCCTGTGGCCGGATGGATGGGTGTATTCGGGGGACTATTGTGTAGGTGTATAGGGACTGTGGATGGGCGGAGATTACTCAGTGAGGTGAGGTGGAGGTTATGTGATGGTCGGCAAGGCATGTGGGGCTGTGGAGCGATGGGAGCGACTCGCCGGAGGGTGGCTGGAGATGAGGAAGGTGATGGTGAACAGCGGCGGTCGAGGGGTTTTTGATGAAATAAAATGAAGGGAATGAAAGAGGGGATAGAGGAGAATGGTTTTAACCTAACTAAAGGGAAGAAGGGGACGAGGAGGTGGACGGCAGTACCTGCTGTCGCCGGAGAAGAAGACGCCCAGTGGGGGAAGATGGTGGCAACGACGGGGCTAGGGCAGCGTGCGCGGGTGTTGCGCGACGCAGAGGAGGATGAGGAAGACAGCTCTGCCACTGGTTTTGTGGCAGAGCGAAGAGGAAGGGGAGGGGGGCTCACCGGAGCTCGCTGGACACCTTGGCCGGAGAAGAAGGAGATGAATTTGAGGTTGAATCCCAGCCAAGTCAAGTTGAGGAGATGTGGCTTAAGTTAGGGTTTAATTTATAGGTGTTTTGCCGTGGTTCTGGTGCATGGAGGGCAAGCTTCTAGCCACCGACGTCTTGCTGGAGATGGAAGGTGGTTAGATACCCAAATCTCTTGCGCGTTCGCACGAGAGATTGGGTGCAAATTTGGGATCATGGTCGGGTTTAAATGGAAGGGGATTCCTTAGAGAATCTCCCTTCCAATTCTAGGAGGAGATCTCTGAGGGATCTGAGCGTATTCCCTCTCTAATCCTCGCCGGAGAAGGATTCTACACCAATAATGGAGGAAGGACTTGATTGCAAGATTGGCAAGAAAGATAGGGGGTTGTTGTGATGGTTTTCAAAAGATAGGGACCAAAATGTGATTGGGTGTACTAAATTGCAAAGTAGGTCAAGATGACCTCCTCTTAGGTCCAAATTTTGGTACAGACCTAATTTAGACCTAAGGAATCCAATGGTGAAGTTGGATTTTAGGTTTTACCACGTTTGACTGGACATTTTGTGTAAAAACCCAAACTAGGTCAATTGATGAGCTAGGACCCTAATCTAGGTCAAACTAGGTTCCAAAGGCAAATTTGAATGTTCTAAACCATAGGGTATATTTTTCCATGATTTCTAGAGGGTTTACTTGATTTTTATCCTGATCGAAACCTTGTTGAATTAAGCGGGTCTGTTTTAGGGTTACAAGATGTCATTTAATTCCTGGATTGCACATGAACCCATTTCTGATTGATTCAACCCACTTTTTATCTCATTTAGACCATTTGACCTATGTTTTGTCTCTAATAAATCTCGTTTATGTACTGCAATGGTAAAATTACAGTTTTAACCTTTATTTCATGTTTTCTTCTCAAAACACTTATTCCTTCAATTAAGCCCTCTTCTTGGTTATGTAGGAGCTTTTATTCTCTTTATTAGGTCAAAATGAGCTAGTTATGGCTCATGATGAGGCTCTCATTATAACCCGAGGAGAAATATCATGCGAAGCAAAAAGTCATCTTTGCCACCTTGGGTTTTGATCCCAAGGTTGAGCTAAATTAGTGACCTAGGCTCCCAGATGAGCCCTTGAGTCCAGATTCTATGGATTTTGACTAGGTCCAGATCCAGGTGTTGAAGCTACGGGTTACTATGCTTTCGAATTTGGTTTTGAAAACCTGTCGTTATAGTTTGAAAAGTGAAGAACTCGGATTCAACAAATAAAATTTATATCGGAATAGAAATCCCAGGTCGAACATAGGGAGGTGGACGTTTGATTAAAAATGCACGTTTGTTTTATTTGTCACAAAATAGAATAGCTAGTTGAAAACTATTTAATAAATTGAAGAGAGAGAAAGAGAATATTACAAATAAAACAAAAGGGATGTAGAATAAACATGAATTTCATTATCAGAAATTGTTCATTACACTACCCATTATGACTAGAAAGTGGGAAATGATTACACTAGAAAGTAATAAATCTATTCTAGAAAGCAGTAAAAAGAATGGAGAGAGAGATATCCTCCTCGATAATCGCTTGGAGGTCGAGCCAGACGGGATGACGCCTGGAAGACGAGGAATGGAGCGGGAAGAAGGAGGATGAATCGGGAAGAACGGGAATGAAACAGCACGTCGTCATTGTCGCGGGATCTACTTCTCGAATGTAGAGAGAGGACAACCGCAGGATACTCCACGAAGGGGGACGAAGGTGGAAAAACTAAGATTTTTACTCTAGAGGAGCATCCTTGGTTTGAGACAAGCTCTTAGAGCTTTGGAAGGGGTGAGAGAAGAGAAGGGATGAAAATTTCTTATGGAGGGGGTCTCCTTTTATGGTTGCAAGGAGTGAGGGCAATTTGCTCATTACATGTTGAAAATCATTAATTCAGGACCTTTAGTGACGAATAAATCCATCACTAAAGACCTGAACATGGCCGTAGTAGGCAGCGCACGCACGCCCGCTCACCTCCCCGTGCCTCAACGTGCATCCACGATCTTCCAATCTCAACGGTTCGATCGTGAGATCAAATGGCTAAGAGCGCTCCTCGCCCGCCTCATCCGCACACCTCAACGCATAGGATGGCGCATCACCTTGCCATGTCAGATGGCGCGTTCAGCCAATTGGGTGAGCACAACAGCCTGATCTCCATCGTGCATTCGGTTGCACCCACGCACCCGCTCCAATTGAGGCATGTGGGTGCTCGATCCCGCGCCTCAACTTCGTGTTAAGGTGCTCGACCAACGCACTGTGGGTGCATTTGTGTCGAGCGGTTAACTTAAGCACGGGTGCCTTGCAGCCCTTGGATCTTGATCCAACGGTGGAGAAGCATTGGCAAGAGGTGCTTTAATGGATGCGTGCGACCAGTTGGGTGGTCAAGATGGTGCACGTGGTGCCATCTTGGCCGTCCATCTTCTGGGTGATGTAGATGGTGCCATAGGTATCAAATTGAGTCTATTTTCGCGCTGTTAGGCTATGACCGTCGATCTGAATCCATTCGTGTGGTCGGATTTGTCATCTGAAGTGCACATTAACATCATCTTGGCCCTTGATCTTTTAGGGTTCCTTAGTCTCTATCTGATGCTACGGATATCCGATTAGTGCGATCTTGGAGTCGTTGAACTTGAATCGTTGCCCTGATCAGATCCGTACGGCTGGATCTTCTATCCAAGGCCCCGATAAAAAGTCTCCCTATCCCTGACCATAAAAGGGGACAATTAACCTCCATTTTATTCAGACTAATCTAAATGCAAGATGATGCGTGTCATGCAATATTTATAGTATGTAATGCAATTCTATGCTTAAGAACATGCATAAATAGACATTTTATGTAATATAAATATGTTTACATCACACCCCCATGCCTATCTTTTGCTAGTCTCTAGCAAAAATTGCATGCTATTTATAAAAGAACTAGGTTGGATTATTTGGGCATAGGCTATTTTCAACATTAAGAAAATTTTTACTTAGGATCTAAGATTTCAAAGACACAACAACGCCTGGGTATCTGCCAAAATGTAGACCACCTCAAGCCCTCGCCTTATTCAAAGAAAATTATCTTTTTCTCTTTTTCTTCTTTTCTATTTTTTTTTGAATTTTTGAGTTTAGGGTTAAAGAGTGGCTTTCTATGGCCATTCAACTCACCTAAGATTTGATAAGAACCCTAAGTTCTAAGCATCTTATTGTGAATGTGATAGATTCATTGATCGGCAATTAGAACGGACTTTAGGTTTCTACACCTTTAGGTGACCTTAAAACGAGAGTTCTGCCTAATGGTGTATCTTTACGACCGGTAGCTTTCTCCCTACTTTTATTTTTATGGAGTCAATACAAGGGTGAATCCAGTGTATATCTCCCCAATTTATTCTACTTCTCTGCTTCTTCCTAAGTGTTTTGGGAATTTTCAGTGCATTTCTTGAGCTAGGTTCAGGACAACCGGTTGATGAGTCGTTACCACCAACAACTTGCCAGCCATACTCATGTGACGAAGTGTGGCTTATTTCTTTTGTTTTCTTTTTCTTATCTCCTTTTCTTTTTCTTTTCTTTTTGACTTTCTTTTTCTTTTTTTTAAGTAGGTGGCTTCCCTTATCTAAGATTTACCTAAAAGCAGCAAGAAGAGAATGATCCAGTGACTGGGCTCTGGACAACCTACCTATGGGTTGTTATCTACGATAACTTGCTAGCCATATCACCCTAGAAAGTTCATTAGCTACCCAATTTCCGTTAAAACCGCCAATCAACAAGTCAATGAAAAGAAAGTGTGTAGATGCTTTAGACTTAAAATTTTCTCAAATCAGAGGATGGGTTGATAAGTTGTGTACTTATCACCCAAACTTATTTAATCAAATTACAATAGAATTAAGATGGTGAGGACTTGAAAAGCAAATCCACATTTTATTGGATACACAGGCTGATTAAGTCTGAATACCTGAAGGGTCTTCGCATACAAATCATATAATTTTATTTCCTAATATTGAAAATTTTCTTAAGCTCAAGTTCTCTTCCCTAATTCCACAAAATTATATATACATATAAATGAAAGAAAATAAAATGAATCTACGGAGCTGTCGAATTAATTCAGAGATAAATATCCACCTCCCCATGCCTATCTAATGCAATGTCCTCATTGTATTAAAAAGACATAAAATAGAGTGGAATAAAGTAGAAAGCACCTGAATTGCATGAATGACGGGTCTGCTCCAAGATAGAGAAAAACTATATATGTGCTGAATTTAGTGTCTTAAGCTAAGCACACTATATAAAGAAGAGAAATAAAGAATTCACAAGTGCAGGTCAGAATGAGAATAAAAAGATGAAACCTTTGACCTACCAGTAGATGTCCACAAATATGGACCAGATTGTGGTGCTGACCCATATCCCATGATTGAGAATATCTAAGGTTCTGGATAAAAATTACCTAAAACCTGAAATCAGTATGCAAGTGGGGTCGAGCCTACGATTTATGAGGATGCAACCCAAGACCAAAAAGTCAAGTAATAGAGAAATCAAGCTCCAAATGATAAGTAATGAATGTGTGCTTGGGTTGGACATCCTCAGAACAAATATCGTAAGGGTCCTGGTTTGATGGTTTCAACTTAATTGGAACCCTTAGACTCGGTCTTCTACTTCCTCCAAAGTTTGCTTCCTAAATCAAAATTTCCCAGCTCCTATCCTCCTTCAGAATGTCAAATTCTGGGATCTCCTGCATATTAATCACCCCATCTGAAATTTTCAAGTCTGAAAAATGTGGCTGAATCAGAATTGACTTGGGTTTAGTTATTTCAAAAATAGAATCATCAGTAAGTTCAATGGGGTGTAACTGACAATCAAGGCATTAGATTGAATCCTCCAAAAATTACGATTTTGGATCTGTCATGTGAGCCCCAATAAGATCAGTTTCCTCAATTATTGGGCTATTAAATGATTTATCAGATTCCTCAGGCCCATTCGTCTCACAGAAATCGTGTTATGTAAACTAACGTGAGACTTCGCAAACTGAATCTTCACCATCAGAATCAAAGAAATCAAAATCCGTATTAATGTATGTCCCAAAATCATCTGTCACTTTCTGATCCATGGAGACATACGTATCCTCGTACCCCGGCTCAAGGATCTCAGGTGAAGAAATCAGATCATCCTTAATTGGTTTCTCTAGTTTAGTCTGGTCAACCTCGTAACACGTGTCCCCTCCAACAGGTGCCTAAGTGTGTTCTAACAAGCTCTCATGAAGGGGGTTTATCCTTGGAATCATCCCATGACTGAACTAAAGCAACCACAAATCTCATTCTCAATTTCACTAACTTCCCAAGTAGAAACTCCCCTGGGTTCTTATCCTTAACATCTCGGAGCTAATCCAACAAATATTTGTTCAGATCATCAATCATTTCAATCAAGGGCTCCAATTTTTCAATGCAAGGTATTGGCTGAACTTCTAAAGATTGTATGATATTCCTCAAGTTAGCTAAAACCTTATCTTGAACCTGGTTACCTTGAACCAAATAACTTGTTTCAGGGTTGGGCAGGTTTGGGATTAGTGCAAAGGAGTTAACGAATTGAGATTCGTGATACCCTTCCAGATAATAGGTCATTTTGGATTGTTCAAAAGGTGATAATGACCTAAAGGCAATGTATTCATAAGATGGGTAAGGATCAGTGTATCCTCCTTGATTGTATATCATATTAGGTTTTCCATGAAAGGGTAGCGATCTATAATCGATGTGGTTCTGAGAAGGATAGAAATCACAATTATGGTGTTCAGGGTTATACCCTAAACATAGAGGTCCAGAACTGTATCCCCAATTCGAGTTATCCCAACTAACCAATAGTTGATTACAGTATGAGTCAGGATAATCATCATTTTGAGGATAACTCATAACAGGAGGGAAAGAGCGAGAATGCATATAAAATGTGGAAGGATTCATGATAGACGAGAGGAAGAAAGGTGTCTTGCAATACAAGCAATCAAACCTGTCCTTAAGTAGGCTAACCTAAAGACCTACAGACTCCCAGAACCTGTCTTGAGATAAAGAAATGATTTGATCTACTTCTGTCTGTTCAATCCAACCAGTTAGAAGGAGGGATTGGGGAGAAGGTTCTTCCTTCGACTTGCACCTTCGGTTCTTAGTGTACCCCCCAACCACGATCATTTGATTTTGCTCCCCTAGCTAGACATCAAATTAAATAGTAGAATCAGACTAATAAAAAATAATCTCGTTCTGGGCTCCAAAGAGCGAGTTGAATCCTTAAGGCCAACGTCTACTCTGTTTTATTTAGGGCTATGTTTGAATGTGCTTTGTAATGTGATGGGCCTTTATCTAGGTTGTGCCCTTAATGATTGATTGATGTGTGTGTGCGTCCACAACCAGTGGTTTTCAAGTAAGATTATTTTTTATGCGGTGAATTTTAGGGTTCAAATCTTGCTTAGTAGCTTTTAGGATTCAATTTTAGGTTTTTTCAAACAAGTTTTGTTGGCACACTAGGTTTTGAAAGCACAGGTGAAGATGTTTTCCTTTGAAACTTAAAAGAATGTGGAGTGCCTGGTAAATCCCTAAGAGTTGAACCTATATGGTAGCTACTTGATGAGTTGATTTTATTTGAAGTGGTGCGACCTAATCAACTCAGACAATTGGCCTGTTGCATCACTTAATTAGGCATACAAGTGATTACCTAATCTGATCTCTACTCAATTATGTGTGTGGATGTGTGTACCGATTCCAAAGAACGATTTACCAGTTGAGTTTGAAAATCAGATGAGGTTGTGTACCTCTGTGAGATTTTTTTTATTTTTCTTTTTAAATGTGGAGGTTGAGGCGGGTGTAGGTGTCAAACAAACAAATAAAACTAACCTTAGAGTTTATAAGAACACCTAGGTTGATTTATGTTTGTGTTTTTATGCGGTGGAATGAAAACTAATGGGTGGGAGGTGGGGGAAAACTTACAAAACCTTCAACAGCACTTTGCTCCAATCTACCACTTTTGCTCATCTCAAAAGAGTACCTGCAATTACAATAAGAAAGGAGAGAAGTGAGGTAAATGATTCGTAAGTTGGAAAAAGTGAAAAAAATCAAAGAGCGTCGCCTCCCCGGCAATGACGCCAAAATGTTGAAGCTACGGGTTACTACGCTTTTGAATTTGGTTTTGAAAACTTGCTGTTGTAGTTTGAAAAGCGAAGAACTCGGATTCAACAAATAAAATTTATATCGGAATAGCAATCCCAGGTCAAACTCAGGGAGGCTGATGTTTGATTAAAAATGCATGTTTGTTTTATTTGTCACGAAACAGAATAGCTAGTTGAAAACTATTTAATAAATAGAAGAGATAGAAAGAGAATATTACAAATAAAAGTGAAAGGGATGTAGAATAAACATGAATTTCATTATTAGAAATTATTAATTACACTACTCATTACGACTAGAAAGCGGGAAATGATTACACTAGAAAGCAGTAAATCTATTATAGAAAGTAGTAAAAAGAATGGAGAGAGAGATATCCTCCTCGACGATCGCTTGGAGGACGAGCCAGACGGGACGACGCCTGGAAGACGGGGAATGGAGTGGGAAGAAGGAGGACGAAGCAGGAAGAATGAGAATGAAACAGCACATAGTCGTCGTCATGGGATCCACTTCTCGAATGCAGAGAGAGGACAACCGCAGGATGCTCCACGAAGGGGGACGAAGGTGGAAAAATTAAGGTTTTTACTCTATAGGAGCATCCCAGGTTTCGGACAAGCTCTTAGAGCTTTAGAAGGGGTGAGAGAAGAGAAGGGATGAGTATTTTGCAAAGAGGGGGTCTCCTTTTATAGTTGTAAGGAGTAAGGGAAATTTAGTCATTACATGTTGAAAATCATTAATCCAAGACCTTTAGTGATGGATAAATCCGTCACTAAAGTGCTGAACATGCCGTAGTGGGCGGCGCACAAGTGCCCACTCGCCTCCCCATGCCTCAATGCGTGTCCACAATCTTCCAATCTCGGCCGTTCAATCGTGAGATCAAACGGTTCAGAGCGCTCGTCGCCCCCCTCATTCTCATGCCTCAATGCATGGGATGTCACGTTCAGCCGATTGGGCGTGCACAGCTGCCCGATCTCCATCTTGCAGTCGATTACAGCCACGCGCTCGCTCTAATTGAGGTGTGCGGGGGCTCGATCCCGTGCCTCAACTTCGCATTAAGGCGCTCGACCAACGCGCTGTGGGTGTGTTTGTGTCAAGCGCTTAACTTAAGTGTGGGTGCCTTGCAGTCGTTGGCTCTTGATCCAACGGCGAAGAAGCATTGGTGTGAGGTGCTTCAGCGGATGCGTGCGGCTAGTTGGGTTGTCGAGATGGCGTCACGTGGTGCCATCTTGGTCGTCCATCTTCTGGGTGATGTAGATGATGCCATGGGTATCGGATTGAGTCGATTTTTCATGCTGTTAGGCTGCGATCGTTGATCTGAATCCATTCGTGCGGTCAAATTTGTCGTCTGAAGTGTAGATTAACACCATCTTGACCCTTGATCTTTTAGGGTTCCTCAGTCTCTATTTCATGCTACGGATATCCGATTAGGGCAATCATGGAGTCGTTGAACTCCAACTGTCGCCCTGACCAGATCCGTATGGTTGGATCTTCAATACGAGGCTTCGATAAAATGTCACCCTATCCCTGACCATAAAAGGAGACAATTAACCTCCATTTTATTCAGACTAATCTAAATGTAAGATGATGCGTGTTATGTAATATTTATAGTATGTAGTGCAATTCTATGCTTAAGAACATGCATAAATAGACATTTTATGTAATATAAACATGTTTACATCACCAGGATTAGCTACTTCGGCAAAGAGGATAGAAGAAAAGGGTAGGGGAGAAGATGGCCTGGGGGAGGTGACTTACCGCCTTGGGAGTGGCGGTGCAACCAATCGAGGTCTGAGTGACCTCCTTCTCGCATACACCAATGAACCCCTGGGTTGGTGCAGCTAGCCAGACAAGGCTAAGGTCCTGTCAATCAGATGGTCCTTATGATCAGATGATCGGATTTTTCAATTTTGTTTCGAATTTCTAAAGAAAAATTTGTTGAGAACTGACTAAAAGTAATTCCCGCCTCTGAAGATAACCCGGCTAGTCTATGTATGAGAGGAGTAAGGGGAAGGTTCTTCCTTTAGCACTCGCCTCCGGTTCCTTTGTAACCCCAAGCTACGGTCGTTTGACACTACACTGTAGACTTGTCACCAAGTTTGGCCAGAGAGGTTGAAATCACCGAGTAGTATGACAACAAATTCGAGTTCAAATTCATGTTTTAAAATTATTTTAACCCTTTGTTTTTCACTGAGGTTTGTGGTGGGTGGCCAACAAGGTGACCAAGGTCACCGGCTAAACACTAGACTTAATTAAGTCTAGGTAGGCTCAATTGCAATCTCTAGAAATTTGACCCTAAATATTGAGCCTAGTGTATGCAAATTCTAAGTTTTCAGTAGACCAACGAAATAAAAATAATTCTTTGAACACAAATGGAATCCAAATAAAGTGAAATTTGGCAAGTAGATTTATTTTTCAGTTATATTTACAGATAATTTTTTTATAATTTTTACTATTTCAATCGAATTTACAAGAATTTTTAAATGCCAGGGGGTCAGATTTAGAATTTTGACAATGGTCAATTTTTTCCTTTGTAACAGTATCAAATGATTTTCAAAAATTTAGGAAAAATATAGAAATCAAAGCTAATGAGATCAGCTTTCAAACCCCACCATTTTTAGTCAAAACAAATTCGCGAGTTGTTCAGAATTGATTTTTGAATTTTGAAAATTTTCAAATTTGGGTTACTTTGACCCCATTGTACTTCACGAATTTTTAAAAATTGTGTGCTTTGAATTTCCTCAAATAAATGTTGCCATCTGAAAGGTGGTTTGAAAGCAAAGTACTTGCTCAATTTTTAGAATTTTTTCTCACTAATTATTTGGAAAATGAATTTTTAATTTAGAAATTGAAGTCTGGCCAAATTTAAGCAGGTGGTGGAAAAACTTTTAAAAGTGGTTGAGATTTAAAATTCAAAATTCCACCAAAAATGATTTTTTTCATCAAAAATTTTCGAAATTATTTTTGGAGGGAAAAAATTATTTCAAATTTTTCTCTACTTTTTTTTTAAACAAAAACTAAACTAACCTAGGATTCAAAAAGAAACCTAATCTAACAACATATATTTTTTTCTTTTTGAAATATGTAGATTTTTTTAATTATTTTTTTTCAAAAAAAAATTTCTAGCTAAGAAAATATAATCTAATCTAGGGTTGGAAAGAAAATCCTAAGCTAAGAGATAGAAGATGTGCACCTGCATTTTTTCTCCTCGCTCGATGTGTGCGCAGATCTTGTTTTTCTTGATTTCCTGCACATACAGAAACAAGTAGAGGTAAATTTGTCACTGAAAGTCCTAAGATCAAAAATCAATCACGTCACCTCCCCGGCAACGGCACCATTTGTTGGGAACGGTAGATCGCATGTTTTAGGAAAATAATGTCGTTTGTAGTGTAGTCGCGAACTCCGGTCAACAAAAATATTTCTAGAATAACGAGACTTTGAATTCCAGTCGTTCATCTATGGGAGGCATTATGGAAATGATTTCGATATCACTCGCTCTACTCGCTTAAAATCACATGCCAATTTGTAATTATTTACGTATTCATGCACGACATGCTGTTGCAAGAATATCATAAATCAAAGTAGGCAACTTATTTAACAATAAAGATGTTGCAAGCAAGCTCATGGTGATTTTTCAACACACATATAGATATATATATATCGAAATGATTTTTTCATTGATTGCATCAGGGTGATTACTAAGCAAAGCTAGCAGAAAGCTTATACATGAATGATTGAAAGTAGAAAACTATCTAGCAAGAAACGACAGCATGCATGAATCTATGAGGGGATTACACATGCATCATTGAGGAAGAATATGGAGCTATAATACTAAGCATAAATAAAGTAGAGAGATTAGAAGAACTACTTAACAAGATTATTAGAAAGAAGGGCATTCGGAGGTGGTCTCCAATGGCCTTTGAGTGGTGGGGAGGAGGGGCGGCCAATGGTGGGTAGGCTGGCCCATGGAGATGTGAGGGACGATTGCTCTTGCCTTGGCATGGAGGTGGTAGAACCATGGTGAGGGAGCTCATAGAGATGGAGGTAGCATGGAGGTGGAATGAAGCCAAAATTAAGCCAAGATTAGATGGGTGCAAATGGCCACCCAAGGGTCCTTTAAATAGACCATTGGCATTCTCTCTAGAGAGGTGTAGAGCTCTCTAGAGAGAACTCCAAGTGTGTCCATCCAAGGTGAGGTGGAGGTGGTTCTTAGATCCACCAAAAGTGCACAGCAATCATGCAACCTAAATTACCTGAATTAAGGTAGATTTTAGCATAACTTAGGAACAATCCATGCATAAGCATCGTAATTGACATAATAGTTAGTTTGCTAGCTGCATAGGTAAAATCATCATTTTATGTACTAATGAGAGATGAAATTAATCGCAAATGATTCAAAGTCACGGATGACAGATTAGTCCAGACAGATTTGATCAGAACGACGATGGGAGTCCAACACTTCCGAAATTATCTCAATCAGATAACTAAAGCATCATGTGTAGTCCATAAAAGAATGGAGATCATGGAGCCAAAGGATAAAGATCTGAGACTCAGATGTAAAATCCAACCGCACAGATGGATCCGGATCAACAATCGCAGTCAAACGGTACAAAAATCAACCTAATCGAAGGTCTACATCACCAGATACAAGGAAAAGAAAATAGACGGCCATGATGGTGCCATGTGGAGCCATCACAGCCGCCCCTCACCGCTGGCCCATCTCTGAAGACCATCCCTCACCCGCTCTCGACCGTTGGATGGCCATCCAATGGTCCACAAACTATCCACGTCGCCCATCCAACCGCACCTCATCAAAGATGGAGAAGATCTCGACCGTTGGATCTTCATCCAATGGCCAAGAATAAGTAGCGTTAAAATGTAAACACAACAAAGCAAAGGCCTCAACGTAATGGTAAGCATGCTAGTCCGCAAATGAAGGGTGTGCGTTCGAATCGCCTGAGCACAAAATCACAAGGCGATAGCGCGACGGAGGAATCAGACCGTTAGATCTTCAAAGGGAAGTGCAAATGCTAACACTTGGCGAGCGGGAGAGCGTCAGATCAGCACATGAGATCAAACAAGTGTTGTATGTGCAATCTCACATGCCTTTTGTGAAGGCAGTGGCGCGCTTAGTTTAAGCCATCCAATCGTAAGATCGGACGGGTAAGGCTTGAGCACGTGGACTTGAATTCGCGAGCGCACTCGTGGAGAGAAAAAAATGAGCGGGTGTTGGCGAGGAGCGCGCAAAGCCAAACGATCTTGATCCAAAGAAGCAAAAGCGGCCACGTGTCGGCATCTGGCGAAACCCGAGTGCTGAAGGTGCACGAGGAGCAGGCGGGTGCGATCCAAGGGCTCAGCAGCCGCCACGTGTCAAGCAGAGGTGCGTTCCAAGCGTAAAATGCGATTTAGGGGTTGTTTTGAGGCCAGATCTAATCCATTGATCTCCTAATCAATGGATCTGCTCAAACCAGAGTAGTTACACGAGATGGAGGGCTAAAATACCCTCTTTTCCCTCCATCAAAGCTATAAAAGAAGGCATAGGACACCCCAGTTGAAAGACAACTCCTGCAAATCAACTCCAAACATCTCTCTTCCACCTTCCTCGAGACTAAGCTCTCCCTCTACAACTCCACTCTGACCTTCGTCCTAGTGCTCTAGATCTAAGGTGCTGTCGCATCTTGCACAAGCATCCTACAAGCAATGTCGTCTCTCTGCCTCCTTCTATGTCTCTCTCTATCTCTCTCTCTATCTATTTGCTATTTCTCTTTTTCTATTTAGCATAGCAGTTTCTACTTTGTAAACTATTTATGAATGCAATAAAATTCTGATCTTCTGAATGCCTGATATCTCCTTTTTATATATATATATACATATATAAATACCTGTTATAAGTAGTTTTCTGAAGAGCTTCTGTATAAATTGAGATTCCTCCCTGTGAACAACCTAGTACTCACCGGTCTCTACAAATTTATTTGTCAACGTGTTTTCATGCTATACTACAACTAGATAATCTTTTAAAATGCGATATACACACCAAACAAGTTGGCGTTGTTGCCAAGGAGGCAATGGAAATTTTTGAAGCCTTTCTTCATAGTTCTTATTTGAGATTTCTAACCTATTATATTTGCATGTGTAGGAAGTGCAGAAATCCAAGGGAAAGAGGCAACAAATGGAGAAATTGCAGGTTCGAATCTCAGGTTAGTACCCATAGTTTGGATTAGTAGATTTATAAATATTAGGATTTTCTTGAACCTTAGGATTAGTTAGAGATGCTTGCTTAATAAAATAATAATAATAATATATCTCTTGATTTTCAAGCTAAAATAAAGTCTTATCTTTTAAATTCAATTTCTGAAGATCCCTACTTCCAAATATTCACAACTGTTTACTAGAGTTGAGTATCGAAGTCAGGAAAAGCATATCCAAATTTTGCGCAAATCTTAGTTATAGAAAAATTTTAAAAATTCACGCAATGATCTATTATCAAAACGATTATTGTTCCTAATTTTTTAGAGTTCAAAATGTCATAAGAATTTTTATACAACTCCAGTTGACTTGTAATTTGTGACACTAAATTTTTGAGAAAATATAGAATTTAGAAATAATCTGAAAAAAATATTTCCTATACGGTTGATTGATCGGATTATCTAATCATGAACTAGGGGTCAAAATAGACTACAAAACCCCCAGTACAATTTAAATCAGAAAAAAATAGAAAACATGGATTAAAATTCCTAAAAAAAATATCTTTTGAGTGCCTAGTTAGTGGTGCAATAGGACTAATTGATTGCATTGCTTGTGTCACACTACTAATCTGATCTTTGGACTTAAAAGAACATCTAGAACTATCTGTGCTTAGGGCTTCACATTAAGGGTAGAGCACACCTGCATTTCCATATTTAAGGGAAATTTATCCAACAATTAGGATTTGCAAAACTCTTGTGTGTCTCATCAGAACCTTTATTGAAGATATTAACCCAAGTGAACCCTAAAATGCATTAACACAAGCATTCGAATCTTAAAATTCACTACATCATGAGAAATTGCTTGTGATCCTTTTTGCCATGCACTCACACATTTGAAAACAATTTTAAGGGCAAACACCCCCCTAACACCCATCATATTCCAAAAGCACATCAAACCCAAGCTTAAAACTAAGTAGACGTGCCTAGGCAGGACTAATAGTCTTGGGGACTTGAAATTAGATTGGGCTAAGGTTAAGGCCTTGTCTACTTGGACCCAATGGTGACAAGAAAGGTCGGTACAGTAACCACGTTAACCCTTAGTGGTGTCCCACCATGCGAGGTGTCCTAGGGGGCCCTACCCTTCTGGCCAGCCAAGTAATTCAAGGGTTGATCTAATCCAGTCATGTTTTAGGGAGCCAAGATCAGGTCTATTTAGGGATAACACTGTAAGGACCAGTTTGATTGCTTGCATTGAGCGGGTGGGGTTTCTCTCATCTATCTTCTCTCTCGTCTACAGACATTCTTCTTGTGCATGCAAGGTAGAAGATCTCAAAATCCTAATTTTCCACCACCATTAAAAAGAAATCTTAAGAAGAAGACCTAATTTTTCTGAATACATTCCAACGGCCAATTTCCATGAGGAAGAACTGATTGAGGAGGAAACCATGGACCCTTACTCTTTTGCCTCACACTATTCCTCCTTTTCTCCCTATCCCAATCCTTCCCTTACTTCAACTTCTTCAAGATGGGAGAACTCTCCTCAACACCCAGGACTTGATTCCCTTGCCTACACCTCATATTCCTCGGGTATAGCTAGGCCTACCTCAAATTCCACATGAATCGCTGGATATCAAGGATCTCTACAACCTCAAAAGACACTCTCCATGTAGGACCAGCTCTTGGTTGGCATGACCAACTATCTTGACCGGTTCAACCAAACTCATCTCTCCCTAGATCAGGGATGTATACCTAGAATATCAATCTTATCCTTGAAATCACTTTGCAAATTATCCCAATTTCACCCAAACAACTTCACCTTCTCATTGGGATAACCCTACAACACCAAACCAAGGATATGATTCTTACCCTAGGTATTCAGATTCAACTAACGAAACAAATTCTGGAAGTTATTATCATCAGCCTGCTTAAATTCCTGAGCACGGCCGTGATCCTGAGGTCACCCAATTACTCCAACTAGTCCAGAGGATGAGAGAAGCTAATAAAACAAATATAGATAATATGACAAAATAGCTCAATAGAATCCGGAAAGCACAAGGTGATAAAACTGGTCCTAGTATGAAACAAGTTGGTGGTAAGCCACTCAAGGTTGAGGATCCAACCTTAAGTATGACATCTTATTAAATCCCAACCTCCTCAAACACTGAGCCCACCCACCTACCTCGAGATTATGCAGAATAGATCCTTTTTGTTATCCCAAAAGCTAACTTTGAGGAGGAAGGCTCACTTGAGGAATTATATCTTGATTTAGGCCCTGAATTGCAACCATTCTACTTTGAGAAGCTAAATGTTAAGCTTTTAGCAAACACCCCGAGGATCCACAATGTAAAACCCTCCCCCACCCCACTCACAATTTCTACTCCTTATTCCAGAATAGGGCATTAATCGAGTTTATAGAGATAATCGGATCATGAGCATAGGGGACCATACCGGCCGGTGTGAGAGGCGAGTGAGGTGTGCGTGGATATGTGAGTGGGGGACCTCACCCGCGTGTGCCTGAGCGATAAGCCCATGTGAGGAATTCAACTTATATGAGGTGGGCAGCTCGTCTACTCATGAGGTGGGACTTTGTCCCCCACCTTTCTCCGTCACACGTAACCTTATTTTGCAGCAGGTGAAGGCTCATCAAATTGGTGTTGTAGTTGCTGCTGGTTGCTACAATTGAGTGCCAGGAGCTCTTCTTGACTTGGAACTGCAGCGCCTGGAAGTTAAAACGAGGTCAGAGCAAGTCGAAGCACGACAGTCAACGAAGGTGATGAATGGCGAAGATGAGATGTCTGGCAAAAGTACCTAAAGCATGAAAATGGCCTCATGGACCAATTAGGAGTGCTCAGAAGCTTCACCTTGTCACGTGGAGTATGATGGTGGGGTTAATTGAGTGAACGATAGTGTGTGGTGGCCGGAGGGTGAAGGGATGATCAGTGGATTGATGGGTTCTTCGACACAGGGTTTGTGTAAGTGAAACCCTCATTTTGTTGAGAGGTTTTGATTGCATGGTCATGGGCGAGCTTGTGGTGGTGGTTGCATGTAGTGGTCGCACGACCTCCCTGGAGGCATGGTCGACGTTGGAGAAGATGGAGGGGGAAAGGACAATTCATCGATCGAATTATGATAAGGAGTGCAACCTAAGCTATGGTGAGAGAGGGAGAGAAGAGACCTAATTTAAGGATGAAAGGGGAAGGTATCACGCTGGCTTGCCTCGCTAGATGCAAGGGAGACGAGGACCTCTGGTGAGGGAGACGACGAGGAAGACAGGAGGAGGAAGCTTTTGCTTTGGTCGGCAAGAAGCGGACGAGGATGAGGAAGATGATGACACTCTCAATTTGATTGTTGGAAGGCTGGAGTAAAGAGGTTGAGGGGTCTCGTCGGAGTTGCGGCGAAGGTGACCGGAGAGAGAAGAAAGAAGATTTTTTGTGGCCTAACTAGACTAGAAAGGATGACTAAAGCTCCAGGAGTTTTTATAGAGCTCAAACTAGGCTTGAATTGGCCTAAATTAGCTTGGATTCCTCGCAAAATTCATGAGGAAAACCCACTAAATTTTGAGAGTTTTTCAAAGCTTATCACTTTGAATCTATGCTTGAGATCACATTCAGATGGAAGAGGATCTTGTTGCAATCATCTCCTCCAAAATTGGATGAAATCGGACTTTGATTGAAGGAGAAGTACTTGGTCAGAGGCCAGTTTGACCCACGGTTTAGGAAACCTAGAAGCTTCAGGCAGAAGGGGTCCTTTCATGAAGAAGACAATAAACCTAGGGGGCTGAACACAAATAATTTTGAAACTTAGCGGTTTAAGTGTAGGAAAGAGAGGTTTTAGGGACTGAAGTGCAAACTAGGTCAAGATGGACTCTGATTGGGTCCATGGTGTCGGTTCGTTTGATGACCGGGTTTTGGTTTTGTTATAACGTTGTAGTAAAGCCGGTTATTACCAACATTTCAAATATAAATTTTTTACTCGGAAAATAAAAGAGTTCCCGAGGTCGAACTCAGGGAGCAAGTTGTATTCTAGAGATATACATGTTTCTTTTACAAAATAAAGAAAGAGAGAGGGAAAGAATTTGTTGTTCTCTTCGTTTTCTCCTCGTAATGTTCTTCTTTCTTTCTTTCTTCAGAGCTCCTTCTTCTTCTTCTTCGTTCTGCAGGGGTGATGCTCCTCTTCAGATCTCCTTCTTCTTCTTCCTTGGTTTCTGTCTTGGCCTCTCTTCTTCTTTTTCTGCAGTCTCTTCTGTGAAGGTTTCTTCTTCCTTGGCTCTGCTGCACTTCTTCTCTGCAGCCTTTCCTCTTCTTCTGCCTTGCTCAGTCTCTTCTTCAGAGTTTCTTCTTGTTTTTCCTCCCTGCGGCTAAGTGTCAGCTTCTTCTTTTCTTTTTCAGCCAGGGATGTCACGCGAAGCTTTCTTCCTCAGCTGCTTCAGGCCGTCGTCTGATTTCCAAATCAGACGACTTAACTACCTGTTGCTACAGTTAGCTTCCTTCTTCTTCCGCGGGTCTTCTTCTTCGCCTGTGCCTGCACACTTCAGAGTTTTTCGTCAGAGGCAAAACCTACTCTACCCTCCCCCCCCCGCGTCTCTCTTTCTCTCTGAAACCACTCTTGGGAAAGCTCTCCCAGAGCTACCGGGTAACCGGGTTCGGATCAGGCCCGGGTCCAGGCCCACCGGCGTACGTGGTGGGCGAGGAGTGCAGGTCAGTCTTGAGTCGGGTCGGGTCGGTTCGGGTCAGGTCCGCGGGGCGTGAGCGCAGACGAGACCGGGTAACCGGGCGGGTGAAGGGGACCTCACCCCGTGTGCTGAGGCAGTAAGCCTTCAGCACTTTTGCATCTTATGTCGCTGTGGCTCTTCAGGCGTTTCCGAGGTGGGACTAAACGGCCCACCTCAATTGCGCGCCCGCAGCGGGGAATTCAGCAGGAGATGGCGGCGTCACGCGGAGCTTTCTTCCTCAGCTGCGAACCTGGTGTTTTGCCAAAACTCCTCGCAAGGCCTGGGAGTGAATCTGGGCTTGGCGCTGAGCGTGGCGCGCCTGTAGCTGCAGGCGGAAGCAGTTCCTCCTGCACGGCAATGGCGGCGGAGGTCGGGTGGCCTGTCCACAAGAAAACAGCCTCTCAGCCTAATCAGAGAGTGCCAGGAGCTTCGCCAGGGTGCGGCGAAGCTTGTGTGGGTGGTGGCGAGGCGCGGGGCGGTGTGCGAGGGCTGCCCTAGGTCGGACTGTGGGTCGGAGGATGGGTCTGTTCGGTGGAGTTGCAGAGGGTGATGTGGGGGAAGTGGCAGGGCGGAGGTTGGTCAGGGTGAGGAGGTGGAGGTCCTGCGGTGGTCGGCGAGCCGTGTGGGTCGCTGAGGTGATGGGAGCGGCTCGCCGGAGGGTGGTCGGAGACGAAGGGGGTGAAGGTGGTCAGGGTCGGTCGAGGGCTTAAGTGAATAAATTGAAAGCGGGGAAAGAAAGAGGAGAAGAAGGGGAGTAGCTCTAGCTTACTTGCAGGGACGAAAGGGGAGGAACAGGGCGACAGTCGTATCGACTGTCGCCGGAGAAGACGATGCTCAGGGAAAGGGGCGGCGGCGAGCAGAGAGCCGGAGAGGCGCCAGCTGGGTGCGGCGTGGCGCGGGAAGAGCGGGGGAGGAAGTCTCTGCTGCTGGTATTGCGGCAGAGCGAAGAGGTGGAGGGGGAGGAAACCGCCGGAGCTGGTGAGCGTCTGCCGGAGGAAGAAGAGAAGAAAGTTGGGGATTTTCTCCGTCAGATCCAGGCTGCCCTGGTCGGTGGAGCAGCGGGGGGTATTTATAGGGATCAAACAGGGAGGAAGGCGGAGGGAGACGACGTGTCTCCCTCGCCGGAGGATGGTCGGAAACAAGAACCCATACCGTCCGTGCGTTCGCACGGCCGGTATGGTGGGCTACAACGACCAGGGGGTGTCCCTGCGACGGCTGACGACGCAGGGCACCCCCGGTTTACTTGCCAGGTCCCCCACCTCACCCTGCGCGGCGCCATACTCCGCGCAAGGTCGCCGGAGCATGGTGCTGGCAGGTTTTGCAGGAGGGACCTGATTGCAAAGAACGAAGGAGAGTTGGGGGCCAAAATGCGAGGGTTCAAAAGTTGAGGGCCAAAGAGTAAATATATGAGGACCAAAGTGTAAAGTCGGTCAAGGAGGTTTCTTCTTAGGCTCAAGTTTTTATACATGACTAATTAGGACCCAAGGAATCTGATGGTGAATTTCATTTTCATATTAAACCATGTTTGACCTGTCAATTTGTGCAAAAACCGAAATTAAGTTATTAATTGGGCATGGTTCTCAATGTAGGTCAAAATGGGTTCTAAAGGCCAAATTGAAGGTTCTAAACCCTAGAGATTATTTTTCTATGAATTTTAGAGGGTTTATTCTATTTTTACTTTGCCTCGAACCTTGTGAATTGAAGTGGGTTGTTTTAGGGTTACAGATTTATCATTTAGTTTCTTGGAATTGCTGTAGCCCTTGCTAGATCATTTCATCCCACTTTTATTCTTATTAAGCTGCTTTGACCTATGTTTGGGCCCTGAATTACCCTGTATGCAGATTATACTGGTGAAATTGCATTTTTACCCCTTATGACTTGTTTTCACCTTAAACTCAGAATTCTCTGAGTTAAGCCTTTCCTTGAGTTATGTAGGAGCTTTTATCCTTTGTATTGGGTCAAAATGAGCTAGTTATGGCTCATGATGAGGTTCTCATCAGTCCAAATTTTGCTACTAACCTAGTATAAACCCAATAAATCTAACGGTGAAGTCAGATTTGAGTTTTGCCATTAAGTGATAGTTAATAGAAAAATAAGGTAAGTGGATCCTAATTCATTTGTTTCCTTTTTTTCTTCCCAAGATTAGGAGGTTGATTATGGAAGAAGAAAAATTTTATCTGCCCCTGGAGTGGTTGATTGTGCGGAAGATCTTCTCATGATGTACCTCGCAAAATCAAAGCAAAACAGATAGGGCAAATTAGTGCTCAAACCAATAAAGAAAGAGATGATTAGTAGTGAATTGTATATTACTCCTTGGCAACGGTGCCAAAATGTTTATCGTGCAAGTCATCTTTTAAAAATATGCATCGTAGTAAAGGACAAAAGTCGCGACAACACTTACATTTATAAAACTCGAAAACATAAAATGAGTCCGAGGTCGTTCATAGGAAACAAATATAAAATTCATGAACTAATTGCAATATAGAAATAATGAGCATAATCAATGAATCACAATTAAAGATATTCAATGAATAATCTACTCAAAAATATATGCAATGATAAACCAATGTATCTCAAGAACAATGGGATAAAAAGAATAGAAGAAACCCTAAAAAGTGGTGATCTAAATCACCATTTAATCCCTTCGATCAAAGCACATATTTAATTAAGAAATTAACTCAAAATTTCCAATAGTGCCTCAACCACTTATCCTCATAAATACATCCACGGTATCAGAATCTCAAGCCAAAGCTAAGCAACACAGGCCTCATATAATCCCACAATACCTTCAATCAGTCGTCAGACTCTAAGGTCAGGCGACTTAACCATTAAGAACTCATACCAAGGCACAAGGGCAACCACAAAATAAGCCTTCTTCCTCATAAGCTAAGTGTTAAGCTTTTAAGCATGCACCCCAAGGATCCATAGTGCAAAACCCTCCCCTACCCCGCTCACAATTTCTCCTCTCTATTCAAGAATCTGGCATTAATCAGTTTTATGGCAGGTAATTGAATCATAAGAGTAGGGGACCAGACCCTCCAACGTGAGAGGTGAGCAAGATGTGCGTGGATATGTTCGTGGGGGACCACACCCCCCGTGTGCTTGAGGCGATAAGCCCATGTGAGGAATTCAACTTACATGCAATGGGCAGCTCGTCTACGCACGAGGTGGGACTATGTCTCCCACCTTTCTCCATCGCACGTAACCTCATGTTACAGCAGATGAAGGCTCATCAAGTTGGTGTTGTAGCTGCTGCTGGTTGTTGCAATTGAGATCCTGGAGCTCTTCTTGACTTAGAACCGTAGCGCTTGGAAGTTGCAGCAAGGTCGGAGTAGGTCGGAGCAAGGCGGTTGTTTACAGGGGCGATGTCGGTGTTTAAAATTAAATGATGCATTGTAGTATAGCTGAAACCACCCTAAAAACAAATAAATTTTATTACTCAAATGTTAAGTCCAAGATCGAACATAGGGAGCAAATGGAGTTCATACACTATTTTCAATAATAGATGCAATTTGAACACTTAAAATTACTCAAAATATAATTCAAAATATCAAGCAAGAGTTTATGACTAATATGTAGCACAAAAGAGAAATTGGAAAGAATTGGATAAAAGTGTTTGATTCTTCTTTCTTTGTCTTTTTCTTAGGCTTCTTTCCTTCTTTCTCTGATGTCTTCTGCCTTCTTCCTTCCTTGGCTTCTTTCTCCTTTCTGCCTTCTCTGCAACAGTGCCTTCTCCTTCCTATTCCTTAGCATCCTCTACAGCTTCTTTCTTACTCAGTCGTGCCTTCAGATCCTCAGCTTCCTCTGCGGTCTTCTTCTCCTTAGTGCCTTCTCTGAAACAGTGCCTTCTCCTTCCTTAGCCTTTCCTTCAGGGTCCTCTTCCTTCTTCAGCTTCCTCTTCCTTTCCCTACACACAAGTGCAAAACCTACCTACCTATCCACCCCCATGAACTATCTCTCTTTCTCTCTTAGGCTCTCTCTCCCAGTTCCATTCTCAGGTATATGAGTCGGGTTAGCGCACCTGGGTCCAGGTGCACAGACGTGGGTGATGCACAAGGACTGCTGGGTAATCAGGTCAGGTCAGCCAAGTCCGCGGAGTGGTGAATCGCGGATGAGGCGAGTGGGCGAGGGGACCTCGCCCCGTGTCAGGAGGCGAAGAGCCTCTAACACAAACTCAATTTATGCTGCACAGCCTCCTCCAAACTTTTCGAGGTGGGACTAAAAGTCCCACCCACTTCGCTTGCACACCCATAGTGGATATCTTCTTAATTGCTGCAGCTACGAGGTTCTCAAGGGCCAATCACTGGCTGGAAGCGTTCATGTGACAACTCTGTGCCTCCTGGACCTGGATGTCTGGAGCCTAATGCTTGGATTGAAGCTTGCAAGCAAGCTTCACAGTTGCTTCAATGGCGGTTGAGGTCAAAACCCTGTCAACATGAATACGGCTTCACAGCCCTGTTAAAATACTTAGAAAGCTTCGCCATGACACGACGAAGGTGGCTCAGGTGCTGGTGTGGTGCGGGACGACCTAGGCGCACGTGCCTAGCTCATTCTGTGGCCATAAAAGTGGGATTGTTCGAGGGCAGTGTATGGTGCATGTGGTGGTCAATGGAGAGGGGGAAGATGATCAGTGGATGGTGGCAGAGCTTCTGAGGGGTTTGGCAAGGTGGAAGGTGATGTGGAAGTAACGGAGACACCTCACCGGTGGTCCGCCAGAGGTGGAGACGATGGTGGTGGTCTACAGTGGTCAAGGGGTCAAAAATAGAAATAGAGAGGGGGGAAATAAAGAGAGGAGAGAGGGGAAGAATTCCAACCTAGTTTAAGGATGAAGGGGGGCGAGATGGCGGTAAGCACGTACCTGCCACCACCAGAGACGAAGGTTCCAGTGGAGGGGGACGACGACGACGAAGAGGGTAGTTGGTGCATGTACAGGTATGGTGAGACGCGGACAAAGGAGGTGGAGATAACCCTGGCACTAGTATAGTGGCAGAGTAACGAGAAGAGTGAGGAGGAGTCATTGAAGCTCGCTGGATGCTTGGTCGGAGGAGAAGAGACGAAGTTGAGGGTTGTTCTCCGGCCAAACCAAGCTAAGAATGATCGGCCTGATCAGGGTTTTCTTTTATAGTCTCTGGTGGAGGGCCTTATGGTTGGAAGGCAAGCTTCCAAGCACGGGTATCCTCTCCAGAGTAGGAAGGTGCGAGATACCCAAATCTCTCATGTGTTCACATGAGAGATTGGGTGACAATCAAGTCTTGGAATTGTGTTTAGATGGTCGAGAATTCCTCGGAGAATCTCCCTTTCAGTTTTGAGAGGGAGTCTCTGAGGAATCAGGGAGAAATCCTCCTTGAGTCCTCATTGGAGTAGGACTCCTCCGATGTAATGGCAGAGGAACCTAATTGCAAAGAATGGTGAGGAAGATAGGGTGGCATCTACAAGGTTTTCAAAAGCTAGGGTCTAAAAGTAATTGGGTTGGACTATTTCACAAAGTAGGTCAAGGTGAACTCCCGTTAGGTCCAAATTTAGTATAAAACTAATTTGGACCTAAGGAATCCAATGGTGAAGTTGGATTTTGGGTTTGATTACGTTTGAATAGGAATTTTACATAAGAATCAAATTTAGGGCAAATGTTTGACTAGGACCCCTATTTAGGCTAAAATGGGTTCCAAAGGATAAATTGAAGGTTCTAAACCCTAGAGGATATTTTTCCATGAATTTTAGAGGATTTAGTTGAATTTTATCCTAACCAAAATCTTGTTAAATTTAATGGGTCTATTTTAGGGTTAGAAGAAGTCATTTAATTCCCAGATCTCACATTAATCCTTTTCTGATTGAACCAACCCACTTTTTATCTTGTTAAGACCAATCGACGCATGTTTAACCCCTGAGAAATTCTGTTGTTGCACTGCAATGGTAAAATTGTTTGTTTCTTACTTTTCTCTCAAAATAATTATTCCTTGAACTAGGCCCTTCCTTGGTTATGTAGGAGCTTTTATTCTCTTTTCTAGGTCAAAATGAGCTAGTTAGGGCTCATGATGGTGTTCCCATCATACCCCAATGCCTACCTTTTGCTAGTTCCTTAGCAAAATTTCAAGGTTTTAACTTCTGTTCTAGACCATGAGTCCTTTCACAATTTATGATAAGTGCTTTTTCGTTTTCCTTTTGATTAAGTTAGAATGCCGATAATAGGCCTAGAGGTACTCAAGTACCAAACAAGATCCGGGCCTTACCAGCTCTAGTCATGGTCTTCCGCAAAGGCTTTTAAGGCATGTAGGAACTATCCTAAGGTTCGTTGGTCTCCGTGGTTAAAGCACCCGTGCTTGAGATATTTTTAGCTTTGGCTCAGTTTGTAATGCATTTTTTTTGTAAGAGAGAGATAGAGGATTTATTTGTTTGGAGAGTTTTCTCTCTTTTCTTTTTATTTCTAGCTTTGGATTGGCTTTTCAACACGATCTGTATCGGATTCCTCATCCCCATCATCAATCCTCAAAGGTCCCTGGCAATCGATGCTTTGTGATCGCATCGCCCATGGCAACCCCTAGAACCCTGGCTTTCGAGTTTTTGAGATAATCCCGCCCATGTCATTTTGTAGACAAATCCAGACCCTGGTAATCGACATTTCGTGATAATGGCACCCATGGCATCTGAACCAGCAGGATGCTTACGTGCCCCCAGTAGGATGTGTAAATATCCTAGGAGACAAGCACCGAGGAGACGATATGTTGTTACGCATCTTCGAGGGGAATTTCCCGCCTCTCCGCGCTGGGAACTCATCCAAATCAACTTGTGTCGATCGTCCGCTCTTAAACTAGGCAACTTTTTTCAGGACATTTAAATGCTTTTGCGTGATTTTGATTGTTATGCACACTGAACCAAACTCTGTGTGGATTGGGGTGCTTAGGTTACCAAGTCCCGCAAACTAAAGGTTAGTTAACAAGGCCAAATACTCCTTAAGTCTTAGACCTAATACTTAAGCTTCGCATTTTCCCCAACCTCTTGAGGATTATCCAGATCTTTGTAGATACTTGAATGTTTACGCCTAAGTGTCTAGCCCAAAAGTCCTAAGATCAGCGTTCCTACTAATGTCTTTTTGTGTCTTATTAGCAATTTTTCCTACATTTTTCTTTTCCTTGATGTGGTCTAGAACTTTGGTTAATCCCTTAATCTCTTACTAATGACTATTCTTTCCTTTTTCATTTGTGCTCCCTTTGACATTTTGCTCTTTTTCTCCTCATGTTTATATAGCCTCAAAATTTTCTTCCCTCCAATTTTTTATTCTTTTTCACAATTTTCTATTTTTTGGTATTTTTGACATATGTAATTTTTGTGAGAATCCTTCTGACTTTTCTTGATTTCTGTATGTTTGCACTTTACCACCACCCCATTCCTAAGTTTTGCAATGTCCTCATTGTAAACGGAGGGTGTGAAACAGTATTGGGTCCAAGGATTTAGAATAGATTTATTGGGTGGGCGAAAAGGGTCGGGAATGACTGTTGCGGACAATTTCAAGCTCTGGTACATGTACCAGAGGTGGGATCGACCGTTCTAAGGCTGAACTCAGGGTGCAATAGACGTGGAGTAC
Source organism: Thalassia testudinum (assembly GCA_037157565.1). Lineage (NCBI taxonomy): Eukaryota > Viridiplantae > Streptophyta > Magnoliopsida > Alismatales > Hydrocharitaceae > Thalassia > Thalassia testudinum. The sequence goes on from JAZHRO010000031.1 coordinate 202,140,051, forward strand.
AGAAGGATAATCAGACGGATCTTGGGTTTTTGGGATAACAGGTTGCTTTCCGTTAAGCACTAAATTCAACGCCTTTAGCCGAGCAGGAAATGGGATGGAGAGGGAGTGGTCAAATCAGCAGAGTTGTTTAGAACAAGCACCTTGATTAAGAGCCTGGTTGGTCCAACCAGGTGCTTGTTCAGATCAGTAGGCTAATGATGCTGCCCAAGCCCAATCAATCTGGTGGGTTGATAAATGTAGATCAAGAGATGTGAAACCCACGATATGCTATGGAGCTTGGATGGATGTGGAAATGTAAATTCGAGTTTTGGCTGAGTCGGATCAGCCTAGTCAGAGTAGGGATCCGTAAAATAATCAGTGAATGGTGCAGAAAACCTACGGGGCTGATCAGAGAATGATGGAGCATGGTCTTCAATATGATCTCTATTCATTACCTGGTATATATGTGGAGTTGAATCATCTGCAATCGGCTTAGTAAGAGGGAAATCAGAATAGAAATTAAGTCTGGTTGGGGGTTGGGGTTGAAAACGGGTTTGGATGGGTTCTATATGTGTGGAAGAGGTGGCTTCAACGAGAATTGTATATAAGGGCTCTTCTAGAAAGGAGTGACAGGTGGTTTCATGTAGAGAGTCCTCATAGTAGCTCTTAAAATCAAAAGTGAATGCCTGAAGAATGTCTATAGGATGATGGAAATTTGAGTCAACAAAAGATTTGATCTCTGGGTTGCAGTCACTCTCGGCATTTTCTAGTTTTGATTCTTGAGGATCGAAAAGAAATGATTCCATGTCACTGGAACCTGAACTGAAATCAGTGATCTCAGGAACCGGGACCTCAAAGTCAGAGTCGGAGAATGAATCACGTGAGCTGAGGTGTAGATTGGCTCGTTGTATTGAAGAAGCCGAGGTTCTCCGAAATCATGGTAAGATTCGAAATCATCGGAGATCTTGCAAAAATCCAGTTCTGAATGAGATTCGAAATCATGACTTCCACTACTAAGTAAATCACATGATGTAGACTTAGCAGCTTGACTTGGGTCTAGCCTATATGTAACTTCTAAGCTCAAAAAGGTGTTCTTATTTGATCTAGGCTCAAGTTCTAGGCTTGTAGGAAAGACCCAATCAAAACCCCACTCGTCCAACTCCTCGATTACTGTATCGTAAATTGGTGTGACTTCCGAAAAATTGATTTGAACCTCTAAGGATGTTGGAGAGGGATATTCATCCAATAGAGGCCCAAAATTATACTCTTCATTGAAAATTTGATTTTGTCATACGAGGCCTCCTAATCTTCCCAATAAGTTTCAGATCCAGATTTTAGGCTGAGGATGTGGGTTGAAGTACTAGAATCTAGGTCCGAATAACCTTCGAGGGTCACCTTATCAGAATAAGGGGTGGGATCTACACCCTCGAGAGGTTCAGTTCTAATCTCATCATTGCAGGAGTCTATGCTTGGTGTTCCAGGGTCTAGGATTGGTTCAACATTGTGTTCTCCTACAATTGAGACTTCCCAACCTATTTCAAGATTAGGCATGTTGTACTTCATATGGGTTTGGAATCCACAACAACTCTGTGCCTCAAACCTAGAGTTTAGGAAATTGGATTGATCCTCAATACTAGTCCAAGATGGTTCATCATCTGTTTGGGGCATGTACGGGTATTTCTGATCTATAATTTGTTTCAATAATCTCATCATCTCTTCCCGTTTTTCAAGATCATCTTGTTGTTGTTCCCAAAGTACAGGATTTGTCATGCATTGGAGGTATTCAACATTGTGCAGTTTTTCTATCTCAATGTATCCTGTTATGAGAGTGTCTCAGGTTGATTCTTTTGTAGCTTCTATCAATAGTACTTGGGCACAGTTTATGACGAAAGTTGTTGGTATACTAACCTGAATGTATTCTACTAGTGTTGTGGCTTTGTATTCAATTTCATAGAATTCAAGGGCATCATCAATCATCCTATCTCTCATGGATCTCTATGATTCAGGTTTCTTTAATGGTAATCCTAAGTAACTTGGCTGCATATTTGGATCAGATGGTGGAATCAAGATGTAGAATCAGAATTTGGATCAAGATGTAGAATCAAGTTGTGAAGTGATTAGTTCTAAATAGAGAGTCCTATTGAAAATCTATGTGTGTGCTCTAAAGAGAAGGGATAAGGGACTGGATGTGTTTTTGACCCAATCAAGGCACCCAAAGATGTTTGGATGACTATGGAAGTTCGGGGCTGATGATACCCCTGGATTAGATAGTCCACCTGAGAATTTCCTGAGCAGCCAGAGAGGGAGAGTCCTGCAAAGACCCCTACATGGTAGAGCGTCCCCATGATAAATGCCAGTTTATCATCATTTTTATGCATTAAAACAAACCTAGCTCTTAGGATTTTGCTCCGCAAATGGGTTTTTGGGCTGCATTTATGCATCAATTAGGTTAGGCATGCATTGCACTTTTTATTGTCTTTTTAATGTGTTTTTGTGAGTGTTAGGGATATGCAGATTGTCAGAACTCCAAAACCCTAGCACTCAGGAAGGCAACTGGTGAAGAAGAAGCTCAGACTAATTGGAACTCAGCTTGATCCAGCTCACCATAGCTAGATTCCAACTCACTTGAACTAGGGTTAGCTCATCTTAGCTCCATTTAGCTCACCTCAGCTAAATAGCAACTCAAGAGAGCTCATCTTAACTTACCTTAGCTCAGGTCAGCTCAGATCTAGCTCAACTTAGCTGAGTCTAGCTCATCTCAGCTCCCATTAGTCCACAAGGAACTCTAGCCAGCTCAGCTGAGTTGACTGGAGTTCACACCAGCTCAAGTCCAGCTACAGCCAGCTCCACTCAACTCCAGCCAGCTGAAGATGATTCATTCCAGCTTTGGAAGCTCAAGTCCAGCTCTCGGGGACTCAGCTTAGCTCAACTCAGTTGAGCTAAGCTACCTTAGTTGCCTTACCCAGCTTGATCCTCCCCAGGAGCATTAGACCCAGCTCACCTCAGCTCCTTTCAGTAGAAGCCAGCTTGCTTTAACTTGGCTTAGTAGCTAGAAAAGAACTAGCAAGCCAAGCCAGCTAAGGTAGCTCCTTGCAGCTCTCTTCAGCAGCCACCAGCTCTAGTGCAACTCAAGATGACTACCACCAGCTCTTCTCCCTAAAAACCCTAGCTCCAAATGCCTCCAACTCTACTCCCTACTAGCTAAGCTAGCTAAGATTCTTAACTTAGCTAGTCCACCTCCATGGCACCAAAACCTACTACCCTACTACCTAAGCTCTAGCGAAAAGACCACCTACTCCTACTTTTTTTTGGTGCCAACTATCCCTTCCATCACCACCCTACATCCACCATCAAAACCCATCTCCACCCTCCATTTTTTCCCTCCAAAATTGCCTTCTAGAAGGTATTTTTGGAGGGAAAACAAAGTCACCTCTTCATTTCCCTCCCATTTTTCCCTCCAAAAATATCCAAGCACCCCTTCATTTCCCCCCAAAAAAAACACCATAACCACCCCCCTTCCAATTCTATAAATACCCTACCCTACCACCACATAATTCCCATCCTCCATTAGTGTTTACTTCCACCTACATCCACCTATACCTACGGCCAAGAAGGAGTAGAGAAGAAGATTAAAGGGCACATCACCAGCTTCTTTGGTGCCTTCTTCCCCCCACTCTCTTCAACTTGGGCCACGCCAAGGAGGAGGAGCTTTCCACTTCAAGGAGGATAGCCAGGCAAAGGAGAAGAACCTAGGGTGGACGTCCACCCTTGGAGGAGGAGAATTAAAGGTGGTAGCTACCTCCTTGGTGGACACCATTTTCAAGGAAGGAGAAGGATGTAAACACCTTGAAAATGATGTCCTCCAAGGTGGTAGCTACCACCTTTAATTCTCCTCCTCCAAGGGTGGACGTCCACCCTAGGTTCTTCTCCTTTGCCTGGTCGTCCTCCTTGAAGTGGAAAGCTCCTCCTCCTTGGCGTGGCCCAAGTTGAAGAGAGTGGGGGAAAGAAGGCACCAAAGAGTCTGGTGATGTGCCCCTTTAATCTTCTTCTGTACTCCTTCTTCTTGGCTGTAGGTATAGGTGGATGTAGGTGGAAGTAAACACTAATGGAGGATGGGAATTATGTGGTGGTAGGGTAGGGTATTTATAATATGGGAAGGGGGGTGGTTATGGTGTTTTTTTGGAGGGAAATGGAGGGGTGCTTGGATATTTTTGGAGGGAAAAATGGGAGGGAAATGAAGAGGTGCCTTGGTTTTCCCTCCAAAAATACCTTCTAGAAGGCAATTTTGGAGGGAAAAAATGGAGGGTGGAGATGGGTTTTGATGGCGGATGTAGGGTGGTGATGGAAGGGATAGCTGGCACCAAAATAAAGGAGTAGGTGGTCTTTTTGCTAGAGTTTAGGTAGTAGGGTAGTAGGTTTTGGTGCCATGGAGGTGGACTAGCTAAGTTAAGAATCTTAGCTAGCTTAGCTAGTAGGGAGTAGAGTTGGAGGCATTTGGAGCTAGGGTTTTCAGGGAGAAGAGCTGGAGGTAGTCATCTTGAGCTGCACTAGAGCTGGTGGCTACTGAAGAGAGCTGTAAGGAGCTACCTTAGCTGGCTTGGCTTGCTAGTTCTTTGCTACCTACTAAGCCAAGCTAAAGCAAGCTGGCTTCTGTTGAAAGGAGCTGAGGTGAGCTGGGTCTAATGCTCCCGGGGAGGAACAAGCTAGGTAAGGCAGCTAAGGTAGCTTAGCTCAACTGAGTTGAGCTAAGCTGAGACCCCGGGAGCTGGACTTGAGCTTCCAAAGCTGGAATGAATCATCTTCAGTTGGCTGGAGTTGAGTGGAGCTGGCTGTAGCTGGACTTGAGCTGGTGTGAACTCCAGTCAACTCAGCTGAGCTGGCTAGAGTTCCTTGTGGACTAATGGGAGCTGAGATGAGCTGGACTCAACTAAGTTGAGCTGGATCTGAGCTGACCTGAGCTAAGGTAAGCTAAGATGAGCTCTCTTGAGCTGCTATTTAGTTGAGGTAAGCTGAATGGAGCTAAGATGAGCTAACCCTAGTTCAAGTGAGTTGGAATCTAGCTATGGTGAGCTAGATCAAGCTGAGTTCCAGTTAGTCTGAGCTTCTTCTTCACCAGTTGCCTTCCTGAGTGCTAGGGTTTTGGAGTTCTGACAATCTGTATATCCCCAACACTCACAAAAACACATTAAAAAGACAATAAAAAGTGCAATGAACGCCTAACCTAATTGATACCTAAATGCAGCCCAAAAACTCGTTTGCGGAGCAAAATCCTAAGAGCTAGGTTTGTTTTAATGCATAAAAATGATGATAAACAGGTGTTTATCACACCCCCATGCCTATCTTTTGTTAGTCTCTTAGCAAAACTTTAGCTTTTTTGGAAAATGGAATTTTTGGGAAATCTAACTTTTTTCTACTTTTGAGGAGAAAAAGATTAAGGGACCTTGGTTGATCTAAACACAGGAGGTACGGGATTTGTTAAAGATAAACATCGGGATTTGTTTTAGATCCAACCATTAGATAAAACGGGATCAATATATCCTCCAGAAAATTCACAAATTAACCCCTTGTTAATTCAGATGACTTGAAATTTTTGCTTTTAGGATTTTTCTGGCTCATGAATCTGATTCGCAACTTGCAATATCCTTTAAAACCTTATGTCTGTGCTTGTGGAAAGCCAACATTTATAGGGGCATGTTAATTTATTTGTTTATTCTCTTTTTCTTTTTTTTTTTCTCTCCCCCATGCCTATTTTTAGCTTAGTCTGACAACAGATGTGTCGGGATCATCATTCCCGTTACCAATCCTCGAGGGGGCTCTGGCGCCAGTACTTCGAGGTAGCACTGTCCATGACACCACCCATGAGCTCACAACTCCAAAACACAATGTGGTGTAAAGGGGCACTCCAAGCAAACTCAAGCTTTTGCTCCAACACTATAGGTAGAGCACCATCCTAGACACTTGAGCTGCTAAAATGCGCTTTAATGCTCCATCTAAAGATATGAAATATAGATATGGAGCAGTGTCGAGGCGGTAACATGTTGACATCGCATCCTCAAAGGAAGCATTTTCCTCCTTCTCAGTGGTGGGAACTCAAACCAATGATCTGCTTCAGACTTTTACTAAGTCCAAACAAGGGAGTTTTTCAAATTTTTAGTTGTTTTTTAAGTGTTGGCTTGTGTGTGAAAATTGACACAAGAAGTTCCTCAAGACATGCAAGTTTTTGAATCAGAAACTAAGCCAAATACTTTCCATATTACAAAATAGGATCAAGTCACCTGAACTATCATGAGTTCAGGTGGAATTTTTAGAGAAGGATATCTGATCTAGTCTAAAATAGACCCTCAAATTCTAATGACTAGATCCACATCCTCATCCCTAGTTTGTTAAAGATTAAATCCCATTGTACCAAAAGTGAATTTTTCAACCTTAGTCCTGATTTCAAAATTTTTCCTCAAAAAGTTTTTAACATTTTTATTTTTTTGGGTATGCAAGCAGGAAAATAAAATAAAGAAAAATGCATGTTTTTAGGTTTTTAAAATCCTAAATCGATCGTCAAATTTTAAAAACACCCCCCATACTTAAGATATGCCATGTCCTGATGCATTAGGAGGGAAAAGGGATCACCTTAGTGAAGAACGGTTAAGTTTAGGATGATCAAAGCCTAGAAAAAGAAGAAAAAGGGAAAACAGGAAAAAATGATGGATTACCTCCCATCCAGTGCTATGTTTTACGCCATTCAGCTGGGCGTGAAGGTATGCACGAAAGACGGAAAATCATGTAAATAGTTGGACACTTGGATGCCAGCAAAAAAGGTGTCTTCTTCTAGATCCCTAGAAAATTGATTAGAAGCAATATTGGGATCAAAGTTGGATGGAAAATGATAAGTGTCACCCGAGTCTAGCCATGGTTTTAAATCAGGTTTGATGCCGAATTCGAGTGGGGTTGGTGGTAGGTCCATAAGGAGTCGGGGAAGGGATGGTGAGGATTGGGTGAAGTTAGTGTAGAAAAATGGGGTGCGGGAATAGTGGGTGGGTTAGGGTGATCAGGGGGTGCATCAGAAATGGATTTGGGGTCAAGACAAGTCTTCAGATCACAGATTTCACCGACCACTGATTCTGAGTCAGAGTCCTCAAAAAAATTATGGTCGATAAGGGTATCTATTAACATTGTCTCCTCCACCATATTGGAAATTTCCGTATCTGAGTCCTCAAAAAAGTTATCATCATGGAATCTCCTGGAGGATTTGAAAATATCTAAACTGATAGTTTGGCCTGTGCAAGTGCTATCCATTTTGCCTATGTGGCAATTGATATTTGCCTTTGCAGTGGCCAAAAAAGGGCATCCAAGGATTATTGGGGAGTCCAGTAATGATTCAGGTACCTCAATCTCAAGAACCAGAAAGTCTGCAGGGAAGACACAATTCTGGACCTTGATCAAAACATCCTCAACAATCCCACGAGGTTTAATTGTAGATCGGTTGGCTAATTGCAGGGTAACCTCGATGGGTTTTAATTCACCGATCTGAAATTCTTCAAATAAAATTATGGGAATAATATTAACTGAGGCACTAAGATCAAGGAGGGCGTGATTAAAGGTAGTACCATCAATAATTACTGAAATTAAAGGGGCCCCCGGATCTTTCATCTTAGGAGGCAGCTTACTCTGTATGACAGAGCTTACTGTCTCCGAAAGATGCACCTGTCGTAGATTTTTGTCCTGCCTTTTAGGAGTACAAATCTCTTTCAAAAATTTGGCATAGGTAGGTATATATTTGATGGCATCTAGGAGAGGAATATTGATTTGAACTTGCCCAAATAGATCCATGAGTTTTTCTGTAGTGGGCTTAGATTTCTTTTTTCTAGTGGTGGTGGGGTGGAGTGCTTGTGGGAAAGGGATAGGAATCGTGTCTTGAAATTGTCGTGTTTCTTTTTCTTCCCGATGGAGAGGTGGGGAGTCAATTTGCACAGGGATTTCACCAAGTTTGTGTGAAGGCCCGGGATTAGTGGTGGTTTTCCCACTCCTCAAAGTAACTGCATGTGCAGTCGGATTATTATTTGGAGGAGGTAGGGGGCCTGTGATTGCGGAAACCTGGGAGGCTGCAGAGGTGGTGGATTAGGAGGAGGCCGATTCAGGTAGTGTGGAGTTCTGCCTGGATATTGGTTCCCTTGGTGATTAGGGTTGGGCATGGGTTGGGACGGAAGATGTCCTGCAGGTCTTTGCGTGGGAGTAACCCCAATCTGGTTGTTCAGATTTGTGATGATGCGGGTTACTTCCATCATTTTTGTTTGCATTTCCTGTAGGGTTCGCATCATCTGGGCATTGATGTCTTGTTAGGATGGCCCAGGGTGAAAGTTTGGATTCGACCCATACCCCTTAAAATGATCTGGTTGGGAAGGAACCTGATTATTCCAGGAGTAGTTCGGGTAATTTTTCCAATTGGAAGAATTTTTAAATGGCTCCAGGATGGTAGAAATATTGTGAGTAGGGTTAAGATCTGGATAGTTGTAATTCCCTAGTGAATCATGGGCAACCTCAGAATATTGGTAATAATCAGCAGGAGTAGTGTTGAGATTGTGCAAATTTTCTCTTCGTGGAAAGTTAGGTTGGGTTAGATGTGGATTGTGTGGAGCCTGGGTTGATGTGGCCAGTCTTTCCACAATTTTCTTTTGATTAATATGCATCTGGTCGAGTTTTTGAGCGATCATTTGAAGATCGTCTTGGGTGACAGGGATAGATTGAGTGCCTACTTCATGAACACCGAATTGCAGGTTTTGAGTTTTGCAAAATGTGTTCATGGAAGCTTGATTAAATGAGTTTTCACTCATTTCTTCAAAAGGGTCATAGGCACTTTCAGCATCCTTATTTAAGAAGTTGCCGCCACACGAGGCATCGACGAAATGTCGGATTTGATCTTCTAATCCATGGTGGAAGATTTGCACGAGCTGCCATAAAGGAATCTCATGGTGCGGGCAACTTCTTAAGAGATCTTGAAATCTTTCCCATGAATCATGGAAAGTCTCACCAGATTTTTGGTGAAAGGTCGTAATAGATCTTCGCAGGGAATTAGTATGACCTATGGGAAAGAATTTCTTGAGGAAGGCACTCTTGAGCTGAGGCCAAGTTGTGATGGGTCGGCCAATGGTCCTGAACCAATAAGCAGCCTTATCTTTAAGATATAATGGAAAAAGCCGCATCAGCCATGTGTTTTCTTGCACATTTCGGGAACGAGTTGTTTGTGCAAGAAGAGTCAGCTCTTCAAGGTGGCTGAAAGGGTCTTCCCTAGAAAGGCCATGAAAGTGTTTAATTAGGTTCAGGACTGTAGGCTTGATCTCGAAGTCCCCCTCTAGTATGACCACCCCTGGTCGTTCCTCATAATAAGACGGATCATAAAAATCTTTTAGAGGAATAATAGGCTACTGACGGGGTGGTCAGTTTGGCCTTTGATTGGCTAGGTTTTGGATGTTCCTAGTCAATGCTTGTAGATTGGAATCTAATTTATCAATCTGCTCAACCATCAATTTTGAAAGATCAGGCAGGGGGTCTTCATGTTGTGTTTGGGGTAATTCAAGATTAGGGAGCTCCAAGTGTGGGAAGTTAAAGGTGGGTGGGTTTTGGGTGGAAGGGTTAGAATTAGGGTTAGTAGTGGGGTTAGAGGTAAGATTAGAGGTGGAAGTGGAAGGGTTAGTGGATCCATTTTGTTGATTTTCCATTTTTTTAGGAGAAGAAGGCAGAAAAAGTGGTCCTTTTACGCGGGGGGCGAAATCAAATGGTCCTTCCAAGTGTGGATTTTGAGACCGTCGCCCGTGCATAAAATGGAAGAATGGCAGGGGAGGAGAAGAGAAAGAGATGAGAGAAAGTGTGCAAATCAAACAACCAAAGCTAGACCTAACTTAAGTGTGACTCCCTAAAAATAAACCTAAGACTTGGTCTACGTAGGAAATAAGTAATCAATAGTGAATACCCATTCTGTCAACAAATCTAGCCAAGTTGCTTAAGGGGAGGTTTGGGCCGAAACGTTTCCCAGGGAAAACCCCAAGTGCTTGTACAAACCCGCGCCTGGTCGCTTGACACGGCCCCTCAGCCTGAACGCCAAATATAGATGACAGAATTGGTATTAACTAATGAAGACTTAAGACCTATATAGCAAGCCTAAGTTGATGAAGCCTTAGGGGTCAAGTTGCTACAGATTTTAGTTAGGTCTAGGATACTATAGTGCACACGGAATGTGGAGGGTGTTAATTGGGTTTTTGCCCTGTTATTTCAATTTTTTTTGTGTGTGTGAAGGAATTGGAGAGTAGCTCCAATGAAAAGCAAGTTGTCACACAATTATTGTATTTTTGTCTTTTAGGATTGGATTTAACTTAGTGTATTTTTAGGGTTTTCTTTTTTAAGTTTTCAAAGAAGTTTGAGATTCCACAAACAAGAGGAAATTAATTTGTATGGGTGAAGATATGTTTCCTTTTGTTTGTTTCTAAAAATGAAAAAAAGAAACCCTAATCCAATTGGTCCTAGGATAGAAATTTAACTACCAATGAGTTATTTTTAGGCTTTCTGTATTAAGTAGTGGTCCAAACAATTCAAAAAACACCACTCCTTTGAAGAGAATCAAATAAGAATTCAAGAAAATATTTTTGTAAGATTTTAGGAATTTTTTTGGTAATTGTTTTAAATTTTTATTCGTACTAGTGTCAAAGTCTAAAAATGATACCTATTGGTATTTTGGACTTTTTAGATTACCACTGACCTCAGAAAATTTTGGTAATTTTTTATTATGTGTAAAATTTCGCAAGGATTCCAGAAAGCTAAATTTCATAAAAATTAGATGAGTATAAAAATTTTAAAAATACTTTGACAGTAGCAAAATAGGAAGATTAGAGGGTGTGACCCTCTGTAGTCCACGAATTTTTAAAAATTAAATACAAATCCAATTGATCTAAAATTTGGAAAAAATGTTCCTAACCTAATTTGGAATCACTATATGAAATTTTATGATTTTATGAGGCCTTTGGTGTTGGGGATTGATTTTTCAATTCCGGACAGAAATCTCGATCTGAAAAATAGAACACCAATACTAGGATCAGAGTGGTGTTTAGTGAAGCATACAAGCAAACAATGGATTTTTATGGGCACCACTCCACTTAATTAAAGTGTTTAGGGTCCTGAAAGCCAAGTTTAATATTTTCTTTGGTAGTCTTTTAGCCTAAATGTGATAAAAAATGGGGAACCAACCTGAAATCGTGGGAAGAAAAGGAACTTTGAGCTTTTGCTTCTCAATTCCCACTTTCCCGCTGTAGTTCCTGCACACACTAGAGAAAAGAAAGAGAAGGGGATGAGATCCACTTCAAGCAAGAGAAAACAAAATTAAGCAAATCTGTGCCTCCCAGCAACGGTGCCAAAAAGTGATGCGAAAAGTCACGTGATTTATAAAAGCAGGTTTTTAATGTCATTGTAACACATGAATTCGCATACGCTTTTAAATTTATATCCTAGATAGGGGAGTATCTAGGGTCGTCTAAGGAGGCCAAATGTTTGCAAAATTAATTCTCTTGCTTACAAAATAGATCTCAACTTTCATTTTGGTATTTTAAATATGTAATTTTTTTTGTTTTGAAAAGAGAGGGCAAAATGCGAATTGTAGCGGAAAGTACTAACACCTATAATTAATTAACTAAAACTTAAGAGATAGATATATCCTCTTCCTATGCTCACTCTAGGCAAGTGGAGGCCTAGAGTAATTAGGAAGAAGAGGTGAAACAACTGCTAGAACAAAAACAACAATTGCAATAGAAAGTAAAAAGAAGGCAATTTGATTAACTAGAATTTGTGTTCTTTTCCAAGACGAGTAGAGGAATGCTTCTACTGAAATGAAAAAATCTAAAAGCAATAAAAGAAACACAAATCCTCTTGCAAAATTTGGTGAAGAAGGGAGTCTTCTTGCTCCAAGCCTAGCTATTCCCTGGCTAGCAAATTCACTCTCATATTCTACCTAGAGCCCACGCCCAAGAGAGAAGAAGAAGAAGAATATTAAGGGGATATTCTGTCCCTTTGGTGCCTTCCCCTCTTCCCTTCTCTCTTGAGCCCATGCCAGCCAAAGGAGGAGCCAAGCAAGGAAGATCTTTGGAGGAGATCTTGAAGGTGGTCCATGCCATCTTGGAGGAGAATTTGAGGGTGGTGCACACCCACCCCTTGGAGGAGAGCATTGAAGGTGGTAGCATCAACCTTGGAGGAGCTCTCAAGGAAGGAGAAGAAGGAGGCCCTCTTTTCAAGCCAAGGAGCAGCTAGGCTTGGAGCAAGAAGACTCCCTTCTTCACCAAATTTTGCAAGATAATTTGTGTTTCTTTTATTGCTTTTAGATTTTTTCATTTCTAGTAGAAGCATTCCTCTACTTGTCTTGGAAAAGAACACAAATTCTAGTTAATCAAATTGCCTTCCTTTTACTTTCTATTGCAATTATTGTTTTTGTTCTAGCACTTGTTTCACATCTTCTTCCTAATTACTCTGGGCCTCCACTTACCTAGAGTGAGCTTAGGAAGGGGATATATCTATCTCTTAAGTTTTAGTTAAGTAATTATAGGTGTTAGTACTTTCCGCTGTAATTTGCATTTTGCCCTCGTCTTTTCAAAACAAAAAGAAATTACATATTTAAAATACCAAAAAGAAAGTTCAGATCTATTTTGTAAGCAAGAGAATTAATTTTGCAAACATTTGGCCTCCTTGGACGACCCTAGATACTCCCCTATTTAGGATATAAATTTAAAAGCGTATGCGAATTCGCGTGTTACAACGACATTAAAAACCCGCTTTTATAAATCACGCGACTTTTCGCATCACCCCACGGGTTACAAGGTTTCCCCCACCCGACCTCTCTTGTCACTGAGATTCCAGGTAGACCAAAATAGGGACCTTGACCTCTTAAGTCTGCCACTTTTATTTCAGATCACAGGTGCTTAGGGTTCCACTTGAACTTTAGATGTTTTGATTTTATGACCTAATTTCAAGGTTGGTTGACCCACAATGTACTCTAACTTCACCTGACTTGCCCTAAAGATGGCAGAATGATTCTAGGTCATGATCTAGAAATCACCCTGATTTGACTCCCTAGTTATTAGGTTCACGATTTTTACGGTTCAAGTGATTTTACAGCTTGATTTTAGGGTTTTTCGTGATTAGATCCTTTCAATCAAGGGCTTGGGTAGCACATAAGTGCAGGTGGGATTATTTCCTTTTATGCAAGCAGGTGTGAACTAGCACTCCAAAGCCCTACTGTAGAAACCCTAATTTGGTTCTATTTCCAATCCTTCTTAATTTTCAAAAGTTCTCTTTGGACTTCAAACAAGAAGTGTGTAGTCCACGGAGATCTAGAAATTAAGCATGATCTCTAATAGGCACAAGAATTTGTGGGGTAGGATCTCTAAAAATCACTTCAACTTTAATAAGTTTTGAAAAATTTTTTGCAAATTAGGAAACTAGCCTTTTAAATGACAATTACTATAAAAAGAAGGCAAGTAATTCCTAATTGATTGCTTCTCTTTTTGTCTTCCCCAAATTTGGAGATCGATTTGGGGAAGAAGAGAGAATTTACCTACCCTAGAGTGGTCGATTTGCATGGAAGATCTCCTCATGGAATACCTTGCAAAATCACAATAAAATAAATAGGGCAAGTTAGTGTTCAAACATAATCAAAATAATGCAGAGACTAGTGCTGAATTGCATGTTGCTCCCCGACAACGGTGCCAAAATGTTTATAGGGGAAATGTTGGTGTTTAAAAGTAAATGATGTGTCATAGTATTGTTGAAATCACCTTGAAAACAAATAAGTTTTATTACTCGAATGTTAAGTCCGAGGTCGAACACAAGGAGCAAATGGAGTTCATACACTAATCTCAATAATAGATGCAATTTGAACGCTTAAAATTACTCAAAATATAATTCAAAATATCAGGCAAGAGTTTATGACAAATATGTAGCATAAAAGAGAAATTGGAAAGAATTGGATAAAAGTGTTTGATTCTTCTTTCTTGTCGTTGGCTTCTTCCTTCTTTGTGTTTTTTTAGGCTTCTTTCCTTCTTTCTCTGATGTCTTCTACCTTCTTCCTTCCTTGGCTTCTTTCTCCTTTCTGCCTTCTTTGCAACAATGCCTTCTCCTTCCTATTCCCTAGCGTCCCCTACAGCTTCTTTCTTCTTCAGCCGTGCCTTCAAATCCTCAGCTTCCTCTGCGGTCTTCTTCTCCTTATTGCCTTCTCTGCAACAGTGCCTTCTCCTTCCTTAGCCTTTCCTTTAGGGTCCTCTTCCTTCTTCAGCTTCCTCTTCCTTTCCCTGCACACAAATGCAAAACCTACCCCTACCCACCCCCACGAACTCTCTCTCTTTTCTCTCTTAGGCTCACTCTCCCAGAGCCATTCTCGGGTATGCGAGTTGGGTTAGCGCACCCGAGTCCAGGCGCATCAGCGTGGGTGATGTACAAGGAGTGCTGGGTAATCAGGTCAGGTCAGCCAGGTCCGCGGAGTGGTGAATCACGGACAGGGCAATTGGGCGAGGGGACCTCACCCTGTGTCAGGAGGAAAAGAGCCTCTGACACAAATTCAATTTATGCCGCACAGCCTCCTCCAAACATTCCGAGGTGGGACTAAAAGTCCCACCTGCTTCACTTCCGTGCCCACAATGGATATCCTCTTAATTGCTGTAGCTGCAAGGTTCTCAAAGGCCAATCACTGGCTGGAAGCGTTCGTCTGACAACTCCGTGCCTCCTGGACCTGGATGTCTGGAGCCTGATGCCTGGATTGAAGCTTGCAAGCAATCTTCACAGCTGCTTCAATGGCGGCCGAGGTCGAAACCCTTTCAACACAAATACAGCCTCACGACCCTATTAAAATACTTAGAAAGCTTAACCGTGAAACGGCGAAGGTGGCTTGGGTGCTGGTGTGGTGCGGGATGGCCTAGGCATGCGTGCGTAAGTCGTTCTATGGTCGTGAAAGTGGGGTTGTTCGGGGGTAGTGTATGGTGCATGTGGTGGTCGATGGAGATGGGGAAGATGATTAGTGGATGGTGGCGGAGCCTCTAAGGGGTTTGGCGAGGTGGATGGGGATGTGGAAGTGACGGAGACACCTCGCTGGTGGTCTGCCGTAGGTGGAAACGATGGTGGTGGTCTGCGGTGGTCGCGGGGTCGAAAACAGAAATAGAGAGGGGGAAAATAAAGAGAGGAGTGAGAGGGGAAGTATTCTAACCTAGTTCAAGGATGAAGGCGAGATGGCAGTTGGTGGGTACCTGCCGCTGCCAGAGACGAAGGTTCCAGTGGAGGGGGACGGCGACGACGAAGAGGGTAGTTGGCACGTGCATAGGTATGGCGCGATGCGGACGAAGGAGACAGAGATGACCCTGGCACTGGTATTATGGAAGAGTAATGAGAAGAGGGAGGAAGTGTCAACGGAGCTCACTGGATGCTTGGCCGGAGGAGAAGAGACAAAGTTGAGGGTTGTTCTCCGGCCAAACTAAGCTAAGAATGATCGGCCAGGTCAAGGGTGTCTTTTATAGTCTCTGGTGCAGGGCCTTATGCTTGGAAGGCAAGCTTCCAAGCATGAGTATACTCATCGGAGTAGGAAGGTGCATGATACCCAAATCTCTCATGCGTTCGCATGAGAGATTGGGTGACAATCAAGGCTTGGAATTGTGTTCAGATGATCGGGAATTCCTCAGAGAATCTCCCTTTCAATTTTAAGAGCGAGTCTCTGAGGAATCAGGGAGAAATCCTCCTCAAATCCTCGCTGGAGTAGGACTCCTCTGCTATAATGGCGAAGGGACCTAATTGCAAAGAATGGCGAGGAAGATAGGCGGGTATCCACAAGGTTTTCAAAAGCTAGGGTCTAAAAGTAATTGGGTTGGACTGTTTTGTAAAGTAGGTCAAGGTGAACTCCCCTTAGGTGCAATTTTTGGTATAAACCTAATTTGGACCTAAGAAATCCAGTGGTAAAGTTGGATTTTATGTTTGACCACGTTTGACTGGGCATTTTACACAAAAACCCAATTTAGGGTAAATGTTTAACTAGGACCCTTATTTAGGCTAAAATGGGTTCCAAAGGCCAAATTGAAGGTTATAAACCCTAGAGGATATTTTTCCATGAATTTTAGAGGGTTTAGTTGAATTTTATCCTAACCAGAACCTTGTTAAATTAAATGGGTCTGTTTTAGGGTTACGAGAAGTCATTTAATTCCCTGATCTCACATTAAACTTTTTCGGATTGAACCAACCCACTTTTTATCTTGTTAAGACCAATTGACCCATGTTTAACCCCTAAGAAATTTTTTCGTTGCACTGCAATGGTAAAATTACAATTTTACCCTTTGTTTCTTTCTTTTCTCTCAAAACAGTTATTCCTTGAATTAGGCCCTTCACTTGGTTATGTAGGAGCTTTTATTCTCTTTTCTAGGTTAAAATGAGCTGGTTAGGGCTCATGATGGTGTTCCCATCAACGGTCGATGAAGGTGATGAACGGTAGAGACGAGATGTCCGGCGAAAGTACCTAAAGCATGAAAATGGCTTCACGACCCAATTAGAAGTGCTCAGAAGCACTGCCTTCTCACGTGGGGTACGATGATGGGGTTGATTGAGTGAACGGTAGTGTGTGGTGGCTGGAGGGTGAAGGGATGATCGATGGATTGATGGGTTCTTCGGCCAAGCATTTGTGTGAGCAAAACCCTCAATTTCTTGAGGGGTTTTTCTTGCATGGTCGTGGGTGATAAGTCCACTTTTATGGACCATTATTTGGCCTAAGTACTCTTTAATTAGTCATTCTTAGTTAATATTTGATTAGGAATTAAGGGGGAATTCAACATAGTCTGTGTATCATCTTATGCACCAATTTTATGCTTAATAACATATGATATGTTATGATAATTATTTGGTGGATGCAGGTTAGGTGCAATACACTTGAAGGCAGCAGTCAGGCATCCAAAATCCCATTTTAAGACATCTGGAATCTAATCTGGATGTCTGGAGCCTACAGCGTGGATTCCTTGCCAACCAAACATTTTAAGACATCTGATAGTTTTATCAGACGTCTAATGCCTAACGGATAGGACTTATCCTTCTATTCCAACTACTCGCAATCTCCGCAAGTCGTTGCAGAAGTCGGCCGCAGATATTTTAAAAAGAGTATGCGCCAATGAAAAGGGCCATCATCTTCTCCCCCGCCCTACTGGGAATATTCTCTACCGTGAAGGAGGCAAGCACCATGGTGCATGCACTGTGCAAGAAGCATGAACTGTGGACCACGTACTCCACTGCACCACCACCTTCATCACCCCTAATGCTCGCACGTCTCTTTCACAGCAAATTGTTCCCTTCCTCCTCGTCTGCAATAGCAACATCGACTGCACACTTCCTCCACAATCGCGAGCGGTCTCTGGCGCACCCCCTGCAGCGCCACCCACCAGCGCCACCTCCTTTGCACATCGGCAGCAGAGCCCACTAGGGCAACCATAGCCGCACGGACCATCTCTCCTTGTTCCTCTTCTTTTTCTTCTCCAACAGGAAGGAGGAACCCAACACCGCCGGTTACACCCCACACGCAGCCGCTAGTACACGCCACCATTCTCCACGTCATCGCCTCTGTTGAGCTCTCCTTGACCTCCCGAGCTCGGCCATGCCCTTAGACACGCCGCCCACGACCACGTCCACCGGCGAGCCGCCTCCACCGTCACTACCCCTCCTCGTTGCCGACGTCAACTCCGACTGTTGTTTGGACCGTTACCACCACCATCAGAAAGCCCTCGTCGTGGCTGGCCTTCCTCGAGCTCCTCGACCTCCGCCATCGACTCCTCTTTGTGCAAGCACAAGGGGAAGTAATCCTCTATTTTGGGTTCTATTTAAATTTACTAATTATGCCATTGTGGAACACTATTCAAATATTTTGTTGGCTTAAATTATTATAAGGAAATTGCAATGGTACACCTATTTTTTCTCGTATTTAATTTGCTCTTGATATGCACATCAATTCTCATTGAAATTAGGTTCAGATTTGCATGTAACTAGAAATTACATACTCTATCACTACACATGCATCATTTAAATATTTTTTAGAGCTTGATTTATGATGTGAAGTTTGCGAAAATAGCCCTCAACTTCTCACGAAATTGAAAGCTACATTCTGAGCTGCAAATTCATTGAACTGATTTCGCGAAGGTGTCTACGAACATGATGACTCTCTACTCATGAATTTATTGGATCTATTCCTCCATGTGGACACGACATCCTTTTTGTGGTTTAAATTGATATCTATTTTGATCTTTGATTGAGAGATTTCCACCACCTAAATTACAACGACGTATCATTCTATTATCTTCTTAATCAAGCGAAATTCTCTCCATCAGTGGGTGAGCTTGTGGTGGTTGTTGCGAGCAGTTTGGTTGCATTTAGTGGTTGCACGGCCTCACCGGAGGTGTGACTGGAATTGGAGAAGACGGAGGGGGAAAGGGCAGTTCATCGATCAAATTATGATAAGGAGTGCAACCTAAGCTACGGTGAGATAGGGAGAGAAGAGACCTAATTTAAGGACAAAAGGGGGAGGTATCGTGTCGGCTTGCCTCATCGGACATGTGGGAGATAAAGTCCCATGGTGGGGGAGACAGCAAGGAAGACAGGGGGAGGAAGCTTCCCTTCTGCGTGGCGAGAAGCGAATGAGGATGAGGAAGATGATGGCACTCTCAAATTGATTGTTGGAGGCTGGAGAGAAGGGGTCGAGGGGTCTCATTGGAGTCACAATGGAGGCAGCCAAAGAGAGAAGAAAGAAGAGTTTTTGTGACCTAACTAGACTAGAAAGGATGGCTAAATCTCCAAGAGCCTTTATAGAGTTCAAACAGGGCTTGAATTGCCCTAAATCAGCATGGATTCCTTGTAAAATTCATGACAGAAACCCACTAAAATTTGAGAGTTCATCGAAGCTTCTCATTTTGAATCTGTGCTTGAGATCATGTTCAGATGGAAGAGGATCTTGTTGCGATCATCTCCAAAATTGGAGGAAACTGGACTTTAATTGAAGGAGAGTCACTTGGTCAAAGGTCGGTTTGACCTATGGTTTAGGAAACCTCGATGCTTTAGGTAGCAAGGGTACTTTCGTGAAGATGATAAACCTAGTGGGCTGAATGTAAATAATTTTGAAACTTAAGGGTTTAAGTGTAGGAAATAGAGGTTTTAGGGACTGAAGTGCAAACTAGGTCAAGATGGACTCTGATTTGGTCTAAATTTTGGTACTAACCTAATTTTGACCCAAGAAATCAAACGGTGAAGTCAGATTTAAGTTTTGACCATGTTTGATTGAACAATTTGCATAGAAGCCCAACTTAGGGCAAAATCCCATCTGCAACTCTATCTAAGGTCAAAATGAGTTTAGATGGTCAAACCAAAGGTAGCAAACCTCCTAGAATGTTTTTTTGTGAGTTTTAGAAGGTTTAGATGAATTTTAGCCTGACCAAAACCTATTTAATTTAAGCAGGTCGGGAATCCCTTCCAAAATTGGATGGGAGGAATCTTAGAGGATGAAGGGCAGCCCTAGGGTGACAAGAAGGCGAAAACTTGGTGTTGAAGGATGGACAATCTGGAGATCTAGGGCTTGGAGGCGGAAGGAAAGAAGAGGTCCCATGGCAGCTGGGAGAGGGGTGGCAGGAAGAGGACATGCTTACCGAGGCAGGCTGTGAGGTAACAAGGAAATTGTGTGTTTCCATTGTCGACGGTGAGGGCATACGGCGGAAGTGTACCATTACCCCCTGGTTTGCCTAGCGCGTGGGGGGCATAGCCATAAACGGGACTCCTGCATGGCTAACCAAGGGTAGCCGTGGGGAGGGGCTGACATGCACACTAGGGCAACAAATTTTGTGGTGCCACCACCTCCACCTCCACCTACCTATGGGGGGCACACGGTGGATGTGGAAATCCCTATGAAAGAAGACATCACGATGGCTGAGCTTGTGTTGAGAGGGGCTCTGGTCAAAGAGGTGATGATGGGTAATCCTTCCCTGGAGAAGATCCATCAGATGGTAAGCTTGCTATCCTTGTCGACTAGTGGTTGGAAGATTGCGTCTCTCTCCCCTACGCGTTTTGTGCTTTTTATTTTGGGGATGATTGACGTAGAACACCTGCAGTTTCATTCGAGTGCTTTTGATGGATTGATGGTGATTTGGAGGTTGGTCTCCCCCTTTTATGGCTCCTTGCCTTAGCGGCTGCCCTAGAGAGCAGGTTCTAGGTCGGGGAGATTGGGAATTAAGGGCCTACCATGACATCTATGATCAAAAGAGGTGGTGGCAGCCATGGTTGCAGGCTTTGCTACATTAGCCGAAGATGCTGAGGTTGGACTGCTGGAGGGAGATGGCCAGGTTTTGAATGCTTTGGTTGTTGTGTTCAAGGTAGGCTCTATGCCTGAAAGGCTTATCCTCTGCTGTGGGGGGAGCTTATGGTTGTTGATCTTGTGTTTCACAATGGATGTTACTAATGGGGGATTCAATCAGAATAAAACATCTTTTGCGAAGATTGTGAATGATGAGGCCATCTTGCAACAACCGGGCCATGTGACCCCTGATGAGGTGCCTGGGCCTAAAAAGCGCAAGGATCACCACCACCTGGGGGAGGAGGAAGGGATGGAAGTGACATCGGTAGAAGAAGATGTGGCTGAGGAAATGATAGTAGCTATGTCAATGTCAGATACATCTAATCAGCGGGTTCTGCAAGAGATTTCCACCAATTCTATGAGACTGCAGCTGATATAGACACATCTATTTAGGTTAAAATGCCTAATCATGCATGTTCCTAGGCTTAGATTTGCATTTCATGTTATAAATATTGCATAGCATATATCATTCTGCATTTAGAGTAGTTGTATATATTTTAGGTTAATTAGGTCCTTTTTATGGTCAGGAGAGAAGAAGATTTATTTCAGGGCCTCGGATGGATGATCGGACCGTACGGATCTGATTAGGATGACAATCGAAGTCTAACACCTCTGAAATAGTCTAGATTAGAGGCCCATAGCATCATATGAAGTCTAAGGAAGATCAACGGCCAGGGGAAATGTGACATCCATACAGGTTTAGGATGAAAAATCCGATTGTACGAATGGATCCAAAGCGATGATCGTAGTCTGGCAACATGGGAATCATCTTGATCAGAGCTCCGTAGCACCCTCTACAAAAAGAAGAAGATGGACGGCCCAGATGGCACCACATGGCACCATCCAAGTCACCCAACATGGTCCAACAGCAATTGGGAGGCATCCCCTCAACATATTCATCGTCAATTCTTAGCTGTTGGATCTTAATCCAATGGCTGAGAGCTCTCCTCCACCGTGTGCCTTAAGACATCCGCGCGACCATCTGGATGATTTGGCATAATGGTGGAGGCATGGGCTATCAACGGAGGGGCACAGGTTCGAATCCCTGTAGCCCCCCCAATTGGCCAATTGAGTGTGGCACCAGCAAAGGAATTGAAGGGTGCGGATCTTCAGCCATAGTTGGGTGGGCCTTTAGTGACGCTTGTAGCTATCACTAATGGCTTGCATTGTGTGTGTGCCAGCAAAGGAATTGAAGGCGCAGATCTTTAGCGACAGTTGGGCAAATCTTCAATGAGGATTACAACCATCACTAATTACCCATCAACGATTTTGTCTCTCCTCCACTATAAAAGGACCTGCTCCCCTCCATTCCAAAACATCTCTTCCTTTCTTCCTCTCACCACCTCCAAGGCTCTAGAGAGGGCTTGTCCCAAGCCCGGGATGCTCCTCTAGAGTAGAAAACAAATATTTGTTCCTGCCTCTCATCCTCCTTCATGGAGCATCCCGTGGCCATCTTCTCACCACCCTTCGGGAAGAAAATCCTCGCTGCGACGTCGTCCTTGTTGGAACCTTGTTCAACATCTTGTTTTGGTGTTAACAAAATTATTATGGATTAATGTTTGCCATTAAGTGTTTTCAGATTTAGGTGAAGGAGCAAGGCAAACAAGAAATGATGGAGGCATGATGGTGAGAAGAAAAAGATCATGTCATGGAGGATGATGAGGATGTGTCAAGGAGAAGAAGATCATCTTCGACCTTTAGTTTCTCTAGTTCAGATTTTATATTTATAGATTGTATATGCCTCTTAACAAGAGAATTTAACTTAGATCATAAAAATCAATTAGAGATAAATTAAGATTTATATGGCATTCGTTTTCGAAGAATGTAATGAATTAAAACACTTAAAATAGGTACTTGTCAGCAAGTATCAGTACTATTCATCAGTACTGGTATTTGGAAGGCACAGGATTGAGAATTCATCTCAAACTGTGAACAACAAGTGCCGGTACCAACCATGAGTACCGGTACATGTTGGCCACAGGTTGAAGCCTTTATTCTGGCCTGAACCTTACATGTATCGGTACCCATGATGAGTACCAGTACAAGTAGGTTACTGTGCCCAAGGAATTTCAAACCTGGGATTCACAAGTATCGGTACCCATAATGAGTACCAGTACCAGGACTCATGTACTGGTGGTAGTGAGTTACCAGTACCAGTACAGGTACTTTAGTACCGGTACTAGCTAGCCATTGGCCCAAATCAGAATGGCAGAAATATTAATTCCAACAATGTGAACGTTGGGAATTAAATACCAACGTCAAGTAGACGAATCCTTGAGGTCCTAAACTCAATAAAATGACCCTAGGACTCTTTGTTTGCATACAAGATATAGAAGAGACATAAGAGAAAATTCTAGAGCATATAATTCATATTTTCCACCACATATTAAAGAGAAGAAATCGTGTTTGCTGCTTTCCAATCGTGCTACGGGTTTGCAAACACATTGACATGTTTTGTTCACGCAATTCAACATGATTCGCGTCCATCCTAAGCTCTCAAATCGGTAATATTATTTTAACTATTGTTGAGAGGCGTACGATCTTAGTTGTAAGAGTTTTCTTTCTTACACCTGTATTTCATTTGTTCTTGAGCATTTGCTCGTTGGGTTGTAACAAACCCATTTTTGTACTTTGGTTGAGGTAACCCGTTAACTACCTCGATTTAGTAAATTGATTTCCTCGGGGTTGAGGGAATCGGGTTAAAAACCCTTGGGAGGCTTAGGTAGTGGAATACCCAAGGGAGGGGAACCACTATACATTTTGTGTCCTTTCTATGGTTTGATTACTTGTGCAAATTGTCTTGTTATTACTGATTTTCTGTTTGAGTTTTTTTGCGCGTAGCCACATATATATATCAGATCTTTAGATCCTATCAAGCGGTATTTGAGCTTGTTCAAGTGGTATCAGAGTAGGTAGCGAGAAGAAGTAAAAACTCTTGCTCACAATGGCGTCAACCTCAAGGCGCATCGAAGGACAATCGTCTACCCATCCTCCCTATTTCAATGGGACAGACTACGGGTATTAGAAGAGGAGGATGCAAGTCTTCCTCAAAGAAATGGACGAGGAGTCATGGATTCTCATTCAAGAGAAGTACACGGATCTGAAGCCGCAGGAAGGCATAGCTTGGACAATTGGTCAAAAGAAGAAGATTGTAGGTAATGCAAAGGCGATGAATGCACTTTATTGTGCATTATCAAGGGAGGAGTTCAACCGAATTTCCGCATGCGAGTCCACCTACAAGATTTGGAATACTTTGCAAATCACCTATGAAGGTACTAACAAGGTAAAAAGAAACCCATATTTCTATTCTAACCGAAGAATATGAGTGTTTCAGGATGACAAAAGGTGAAACAATCAAAGACATGTACACAAGGTTTGGGGAAATAGTTAACCCCTAAAGAACCTTGGAGTGAAGTTCACAGAAGAGCAGCTTGTAAGGAAGATCTTAGGATCTCTTACAATTGATTGGTCTCCAAAGACTACAGCGATCCAAGAGGAAAAAGATCTACCACTCTCCCCTTGGATGATCTAATTGGAAGCCTCATGGCATATGAAGTCCAATTGGAGAATATCAAGAAGAACAAGGAGAAGGCGATAAGCAAGAAGAAAAGCATTGCTTTTAGAGCAATCAAGGAGGACTCAGACTCAACAACATCAGAATCTGAAGATGAGAAGATGGAAATGCTTACTAGGAAATTCTACAAATTTCTCAAGAAGCAAGGTAAGCAAGTCAATAAAATTTCAACTAATATTATTTGCTATGAGTGCAAGAAGAAGGGACACTTGCGGAAGGATTGCCCTATGAATAAGGAGAAGGAAGACAAAAGGAAAGACACAAAAGAAGTCAAGAAGAAGAAGAGGAGAGCTTTAAAAGCAACATGGGATGATAGTGACTCTAACATGGACACTGACTCTAGCTAATCGAATGATGATGAGGTCGCTCATCTATGTTTGGCAGCAACTACAAAAGATACAAACAATGAGGTAAACCCTGATTTCTCTTTTGAAGAATTATTAGAAGCTTATGAAGAATTATATCATAAAGCTAAGTCATTTAAAAAGGAAAATAAGGTTTTAAAGAACAATTATCAAACATTAGAGTTAGAAAAATCATGTTTAGAAATAGAATTAGAAATGTCAAAAGAAACTAATAATCAATTGCATGCAAAGATATTAGAACTAGAAGATATTTATGAGAATTTTGAAAGGACTTTGAATAATCTTAAAATAACAACTAGGCTAAATACTGAATTTTGTGATTCATTAAAATCAAAATTTCAAAGTAAAAAGAATATACAAAATAAATCAAATGCACCTAGGCATGCATGGATGTATCAAAAGGCTAAAAATCCCAAGAATTATAGATCTAACACTAAAAAGTTCTATAAATCTCAGGATTTGAAAGATGCTAACTCTAAAGGACCCACAAGAAAATGGATACCTAGAAAAGATATTTGTTTTGCAGGAGTAGATCAAAGTAATCAATGGGTGTTCAAGGCACATAACTTAACACTTCAACCTTTCTATAGGTTGAATGAAGACCAAGAATGTTGGACGAGAGATGCTTGGTATCCACAAGCTCCATTTTACTATTGGTAAATTTTATGATATGATATTTCTTCATTTTTTTGTGATTAACAAAAAGGGGGAGAAAGATAGAGGGCAAATAGTAATATTTTTAGGGAGAGCATATATTGAGGGGGAGGATTTAATTAAAAGTTTTTCTCCTTCATATAACATTGTTAAAAGTTATTTTTATTCTTATAATTATCTATTTACAAGATAGTTTTGTCAACACCAAAACGAAGGAGATTGTTGGAACCTTGTTCCACATCTTGTTTTGGTATTAACAAAATTATTATGGATTAATGTTTGTCGTTAAGTGTTTTTCAGATTTAGGTGAAGGAGCAAGGCAAACAAGAAATGATGGAATCATGATGGTGAGAAGAAAAAGATTATGTCATGGAGGATGACAAGGTTGTGTCGAGGAGAAGATCATCTTCGACCTTTAGTTTCTCTAGTTTCGATTTTATATTTATAGATTGTATATGCCTCTTAACAAGAGAATTTATCTTAGATCATAAAAATCAAATAGAGATAAATTAGGATTTATATGGCATTCGTTTTCAAAGAACGTAATGAATTAAAACACTTAAAATAGGTACTTGTAAGCAAGTACCGGTACTACTCATCAGTACCGATATTTGCAAGAAACAGGTTTGAGAATTTGTCTCAAACTATGAACAAGTACCGGTATCAACCATGAGTACCGGTACATGTTGGCCACAGGTTGAAGCCTTTATTCTGGCCTGAACCTTACATGTATCGGTACCCATGATGAGTACCAGTACAAGTAGGTTACTGTGCCCAAGGAATTTCAAACCTGGGATTCACAAGTATCGGTACCCATAATGAGTACCAGTACTAGGACTCATGTACTGGTGGTAGTGAGCTACCAGTACCAGTATAGGTACTTTAGTACCGGTACCAGCTAGCCATTGGCCCAAATCAGAATGGCAGAAATATTAATTCCAACAATGTGAACGTTGGGAATTAAATCCCAACGTCAAGTAGACGAATCCTTGAGGTCCTAAACTCTATAAAATGACCCTAGGACTCTTTGTTTGCATACAAGATATAGAAGAGACATAAGAGAAAATTCTAGAGCATATAATTCATATTTTCCACCACATATTCAAGAGAAGAAATCGTGTTTGCTACTTTCCAATCATGCTACGAGTTTGCAAACACATTGACGTGTTTTGTTCACGCAATTCAACACGATTCGCGTCCATCTTAAGCTCTCAAATCGGTAATATTATTTTAATTATTGTTGAGAGGCATAGGAAATTAGTTGTAAGAGTTTTCTTTCTTACACCTGTATTTCATTTGTTCTTGAGCATTTGCTCGTTGGGTTGTAACAAACCCGTTTTTGTACTTGGGTTGGGGTAACCCATTAATTACCTCGATTTAGTAAATTGATTTCCTCAGGGTTGAGGTAATCAGGTTAAAAACCCTAAGCTGGGAGGCTTAGGTAGTGGAGTACCCAAGGGAGGGGAACCTCTATACATTTTGTGTCCTTTCTGAGGTTTAATTGATTGTGCAAATTGTCTTGTTATTACTGATTTTGTGTTTGAGTTTCTACATGCATAGCCATATATATATATATCAGATCTTTAGATCCTATCAAGTGGTATTTGAGCTTGTTCAGTCCTGCCTCGACCTCTGTCCTCCGGCTTCGTCTTCGTTCGTCCCGCTCCTCACCACCTTCCTCTAGGCGACGTCAGAGTGAGTCATCCTCCAAGTGATCGTCGAGGGGGATTTCTCTCACCTATATCTATCTTTATTGCTTTTGTAGTATAGATTTCCCACTTTCCTAGTTGCAACAAACATTTGTCTCGAAATATATGGTTATTTCTCTCTCTCTCTCTTATATTTTGCAAGTAGATTTGCTAGATAAAATTTCGTCGACCTGATCTCCTGCCCTATTAAAAATACCAAAAAAATTAGAAAAGACAAAAATAACAAAAACAAATAAAAGCAAAACGTGTATCTTTCAAAATCAAACGTTCACCTCCACGTGTTTGACCCAGGACTCACTTTTTGAGTTTCGGTTATAAATATTATCTAATCAATGGATTTTCTCGCAAATCAAACTACGATGATGGGTTTTCCAAACCCGAACCCTTTACACATGTGAGTCCACCATCACTAGCAGCCCAGCCTGCCAGCAATGAAGGGACTGAAATTCGGTGCAGGGTCAGCTTCCAAGGTTGGTGTGGGTAGATCTCCATATAAGCTCAGGCAGAGGCGACAAACCACCATGGTGAAACTTGATGAAAATGACATTGTTGCTATTATGAAGGTTGGCAAAGTTCAGAACTCTACTAAGGGGGGCACCAATGAAGCACGATGAGGGTGCTTTCTTGGAACGTGCGTGGGCTACGTGACAAAAGCTATAGGGCTTCTCTTTCGAGATATCTGAGGGAGTGGGAGATAGACTATGCTATCATTAAAGAGACACACATAGAGACTGAGGAGGACAGGGCCTAGGCTGATCTAATGAATGGGGGTGCAGCTAAGTGTGTGATGCTTGATTCACAAGGTAGATCAAGGGGCATTGTTTTGTGGTGGAGGAAAAATGGTCTACAAATGTTGGGGGTTTCTAAAGCCAGACATTTGCTGACTTGTAAGTACAAAAGGAGTGAGGGGGATAATGTATTCTACATTACTAGGGTATATGGCCCTTGTGTTGCCTCTATAAGGCAGGAGATGTGGGAGGATTGGTGCACAGCAACAGAATATGTTAATGGGGCTGCATGGCCTTTGGGTGGAGACTTTAATTGTGTGTTGATAAGGAGGGACAGGCAGAATGGAGCGGTGGACAGTGCATCTATTAGATTTCAACTGATGGTTTAGGCTCTTGGTTTGAGTGAATATCCGTCCTCTAGAACTAAATTCACTTGGAGAAATGGAAATGGCCTTATGTCAAAGATTGACAGATTTTTTGGAAATGCTATTCTTCTAGACATGTTTCATTTGTCATCTATGTCTGGGTTGGAACACCCTTTTTCTGACCACACACCCCAGGTTTGGGATAGTGGGGAACAAGTGCGCATAGGCTCATACTTCAAGTTCAGAAGATCATGGTTGAGAGAGCAAGGATTCCGTGAGATGCTTGAGGTGTGGTGGAGGGCCAAACATGTGGAAGGGTCGGCCACTATCAAACTTGTGTCCAGATTGGCTACTATGCGCATTATGCTTAAGGAGTATGGGGTTGCAGTGTCCACTTTGAGGCATGAGAGGCGCTTTGAGGCATTGATGGAAATCCAAGGCCTCGATACAAAAGAAGCAACTGGTCCCCTAACTGATCAGGAACTTGATGCTAGAAGATTGTGGCAAGGTGTGGTGGTGGAGGAGGACCTAAAACAAGAGATGGATTGGAGGGAACGTTCCAGGCAACTTTGGCTTAAAGAGGGTGACACCACCACCAAATTCTTCCACTTGGCAGCCAGTTCTCGTAGAATGATCAATTTAATTTCCTCCATAATCAAGGACGATCATAGAATTTCCTCTTTGCTGGATAGTAGAGCTGAGGCCATCAAATACTTTAGAGACTCTTCATGGACAACAGGCAGAGGCTTATGGAGAATGGCAGCGAGTGATTCACCTAGAGTCTTTGATGAATGGGTGTCCAGATTGATCGCAACCATCATTGAGAAAGAAACTGTGGACGCCATTAAAGACTTGAACAATGAAGGCTCTCCTAGTCCTGATGGTATCCAAGTCTTTTTCTATAGGAAGATGTGGGGCTTGGTTGGTAAAGAGGTGATGGACGTTATCAAGGAATTTGAGGGGGGTAATTCTGGGTTTGGTAAGATCAATAAATCCTTTCTTTTCTTGTTGCTAAAGACACAAGGAGTAGAGAATTTCCCTGATTTCAGACCTATAGCTCTCTCGAACTCCATTTACTTGGTGGTGAGAAAGATTTTGGCGAATAGGTTGAGGTCATCTTGCAAGACTTGATTCATCCAGTCCAATCAGCTTTCCTCCCCAATAGATCTCTGCAAGAATAATTTATCATGGCCCAGGAGATGGTGTGTGGCTAGCATAAGAGGAAATGTAAAGCCTTCATGTGGAAAGGGGATTTCTGGAAGGCCTATGATTCTATTTCATGGCCTTATTTGTGGGAGGTCTTCAAGAGAAGAGGGTTCCCTCCCCTCTGGATCCAATGGATGAAGTGGTGCATTACAACTACTTCTTGCACTCCCTTGATCAATGGGAAGCCTTGTGGGGCTTGGATTCAGCCACAATGTGGAGTTGGACAAGGATGCCCGCAAGCTCCATTGGTGTTTAACCTTCCAGTCGATGGTTTGACTAGATATGCCTGCAAACTTTCTGAGGCGGGTATTATTCGAGGATGCTCTTTATCCAACAAGAGAGCTATGGCTCCTATACTCTAGTACACTGATGATACAGTCTTTTTTGTTGAGGGGACAGAGGTTGAAGCCCACGCACTAGGGTATATGGTTAATATTTTTGGCAACATTTCAGGTCTGAAGATGAATAGGGAGAAGTCTCATCTGGTCTGCTTTGGCCTGAATGAGCAAGAGCAAGATGCTCTCTCTGATATCCTGGGAACTCCACATACCAACCTGCCCATTAGGTACTTGAGGCTGCCCCTGAGGTGTTCAAAACTAAGGAAAAGCGACTGCAACATTCTCTTTGATAAGATTTCAGTCAAGTTGGAAGGGTGGAATAGTATGTTCTTGTCTAAGGGTGGAGGACTCATCTTACTGAACTATGTTATTGATAACTCTACATTTTGTGGCGATAATTCTATCAATCGGGGTTTATCTTAAGGATAACATTCACAAATAGCACATCATAAATGGGCATGGGAGCATTACATGCATTACACATTGAGATTTCTTATAAATCAATGTTAATGGCCATTTGTACAAGTTCATGTCAAAACAGGCCTCAGATGAGCAATTGGACCGCACAGATGGATTTAGAACGACGAACGAAGTCCAACAGACTCAAAATCGATCAAATCCGACATCCGGAGCTCCCACAACTAGCCCAAGAAGTTTTGGTCGTTGATCTGATGATCAACGGCCCACAGGCGACCATGTGGCGGCATCTGATGTGCTCGCAACTTGGCGCATCTAATCAACAAGCACCCACAATTAGATCTTGACGCACCTGATTTCGTCGCCGCGACAAAGCAAGGCACACAGCACAGCGGTCCGCGCCTCGCCCTCGCACAGAGAGGCGAGGGTTCGACCTGCCCCGTGCCTCACTCGTCGACCTCTACTTGTGCCGCGGCTAAATCAAGCTGCCCGATCAGCAACAAATGATGCAGATGGAAGGCACGTGGCACGATCGTGAGTGTTCCTTCCAAACACATGCGATGACTAGCGGGGTGCGTGCTACGCAAGCACGATCTGCGAGCACACCCTCCACGCAATCTCAATTGTCTAATCTTCGATCGGATGGCCCTCAAGGCACGCACACAGATCGCGAAGGAGAAGAAGAGCAGGTGCACACGTTGGACCGGCGGGTAGGGGTCTACATCGACGCTTTCGGCATGGTTTTAGTGACATGCCAGATGTCGCTAAAGCTCCTACCTAAATTAGAAACCCCTTCTTCCTATATAAACCCCCTCCAACCACCCAAGTAAAGCATTTATTTTTCACTTGCAAGCCTTCCACCTTACTCCTAGCTACCCTTAGCACCTTTTTGTACTCACCGGAGTCGACGAGCTACCGACGGAGCCCTCCTCCACCGTCATGGCCGCCTCGCCCTCTCCTTTCCCTCTCTCTCTCTCTTTACCCTAGTATTACTTTATTTTTGTTTAAGCATTTGTCTATTGCTGTATTTATGAAAACTCAAGTTGCATGTTGAATTATGTTGGCTCTCTTTTTATCGAGTTTTCTCTCATCGTGATATGAATGAACGCTATGAGAAAAAGATTCTAACCTGACTCTCTCTCTCTTTCTCTCTCTCTCTCTCGCTTTTCTCTCCTGCATTTTCTCGCGCACAAGCAAAATCCTGCCATTTCCTTGACAACTAAATGACAAAAAAATCCACTTTCACACCTCCCTGTGTTCGACACTCGGACTCACGCCCATTCTTATATTTAAAACTGATGTTGCGAATGCGAAGCTACAACAACCTAGTTAAACAAACGCATTCGTAACACATCAGTTGGCTCTGGACAACTGGCCAATGTGCTGTTACCCACGACAACTTGCTAGCCATACCACCCTAGAAGGTTCATTAGCTACCCAATTTCTGTTAGAATCTCCGACGAGTGAGTCAATGCAAAAATGTGTGCAGATGCTTAGACTAAAAGTCCCTCCAAGTCATAGGGCAAGTTGATAAGCCGTATAGTTATCACCCTATTTTATTGGTAGATTAAAATAAATTAAGGTTGCGAGGATTTGAAACTAAAGCCATATTTTAACGGACACCAGGGCTAATTTAGCCTTAAGGACTGAAAAGTCTAAGTGTTTAGGTTCTTTTCATATTATTTCCCACTTTTGACAAGTTCCTAATGCCTAGGTTTTTCTTCCTAAATTCATCATTTTTTTTAATTTTATTCAGATTGATAAAATGAACTCAGAACTTGCAAATTAGTTATTACCTCGATCCTAGTCTTTTACTTCTCCCCTTTCAAGGCCTCGAAGTCTATCTGGAAGTACATGGATCTAATGCAAAAGAGGTCCTTCTAGAAGGGTGCACAACATGAAGGTAGATTTTTGCAGCCACTAAAGTTGGAGCAACTTTGTTGCCCCAAGGAAGGAGGTGGTTTGGGGATTAAAGCGCTAAAAGAGTTTAATGAGGCCTTACTAATCAAGTGGGCTATAAAAATTCTTAATGGGGTAGAGAAGCCATGGACTAAATTCATTACAGATAACTGTGGTAATTCTAATAGTGCTTTGAAGAGATTATGTCCTTCCCAACCTTCACCATTCTGGCATTCTGTTCTCCAGGCTCTTAAGAGCAATTGGCACCCACTAGAGCCCGTGCTAGGTGATAGAAGGGCATTTAACTTCTGGAGTGAGAAATGGTCTTCGTTGGGCCCTTTGAGGGAGTCCTACCCAAGGGTTTTTTCAGCAATGGAAGACAAGGATGGAGTAGTGAGTAGCTACTGGCCTGAATCAAACGAATGTTGGCAACTGAATGAGGCCGAGTCCATCTGAGAGAGAACTCGGCTGTGGGAGGAAAGACTAAATTTAATTTCAGACCTGGAATGCTTTAAACCTAGGACTGGTGTGGAAGATAGTTATGCATGGGATGGCATCTATACAGCTCAACGTGCTTATGGAAAAATTATGGATAATGGCAGTGATATGGGAAGTGATCACATTGATAAAAACTCTGGCTCTTGAAGATCCCCCTCAAGGTACAAATTTTTCTTTGGCTTTGTAGAAGGGAGGGCTTGGTTACAGGTGATCTCAGACATAAGAGGATGGGTGCAGCTCTACATGAATGTCATCTTTGTGGAATGCACACCAACAGTCTTAGCCACATATTTTCATCTTGTTTGATTACAGATGTGATATGGAGAAGAACTTGCCTGGAGACACTCCCTCCATGGGAATCCTTGTGGCATAGCTTTTTAATACCTGGGAGGCCGCACCTGCGCATGGCTGCGACACTGTGGTGCGTGTGGAGGGAGAGGAATGAGAGATTATTTCAGGAGAGACCAGTATGCTGTGAGCAAATTGTAAATGAGTGTTGGTCCCTCATACATACATGGAGATTTGATTTGTAACTCTCCATGTTTTTCCTTTTACTGATCA
This sequence comes from Thalassia testudinum, assembly GCA_037157565.1. Classification (NCBI taxonomy): domain Eukaryota; kingdom Viridiplantae; phylum Streptophyta; class Magnoliopsida; order Alismatales; family Hydrocharitaceae; genus Thalassia; species Thalassia testudinum. Next base: position 202,172,718 of record JAZHRO010000031.1, read on the forward strand.
ATAAAATGCCCTCCTAGATTGCTATCATAACACGATAGCTATCCTCTCAATTTCGAAAAAAAAAAATTTAAACAGGTCGGAAATTAGCTGTTGCTGTTCTCGAAATGCGTGAAACCCTGTTTCTATCTGTATGGACCCACTCTTTGGACTTTAATGCTCAACTGACCTTGAGTAACTCCTGGGTGACCCCATGGTTACTCTGCATTTATGATGTGATGTTAAAATAATAAAATTAACCCTGTTGTAATGTTGTCTCCTCAAAACAGATCTCAGTGGAACTACGGCTCTCAGGCGATTATTCAGGAGCATTTGTCTCTTGATTCTGACTAATTAAAGGTAGTTATGGCTAATGATGGTGTTACCATCATTATGTTTCATCAAAATCAATTCCTTCTTCTCTATTATACCCTTGGCCCACAAGTCTCACCTTGTTCCTAATTACTTCCCCTGATTCATTCAACTTGTTCCTATAATAGTCTGAGAGTCAGGTTTTGGAATAAGTTACCATACTTGATTTCTTTCAAATTGGTTCAATTCATCTTCCATTGTAATAATCCAACAATCATCAGAAAATGCTTCCTTAACATTTTTAGGTTCTAGTTGAGAAACAAAGGCTGAAAAAGCTAAGGAGTTGCCTGAAGATCTGGTTTGAACTCCTTTGGATAGGTCTCCTATCACAAGTTCTTTTGGATGATCCTTCATATAGACATATCATTTGGTAATTTATTTGATATGTTTTCTTCTGGTATGTTTGAAGGATCTCTTATCTGGTCATCATCATCATCATTAGAGAAGATTGTGGTTGAGCTAGAGTCTCATTGAAAGATGCATGCATAGTTTCCTCAACAACAGAATTCTTCTTGTTAAACACTCTATAGGCTTTACTTCTGGTTGAGTAACCTAAGAAGATTCCTTCTGAGCTCTTATCATTAAATTTATCAAGATTATCCTTTGTGTTCAATATAAAGCATTTACAACCAAATATCTTGAAATAGGAAATTCTAGATGTTCTCCCATAATAGAGTTCAAATGGTGTTTTGTTTAGGATAGGTCTAATTAGGGATCTATTTTGGATATAGCAAGTAGTGTTTATAACCTCAACCCAAAAATATCAAGATAGCTTTGACTCGCACGGCATTGTGCGGGCACATTCTTGCATGGTCCTCTTTTCCTTTCAACAACTTCATTTTGAGGTGCAGCTCTAGAAAAAGCAAATTCATGTTTCATCCCATATTGATCACAGAAGTCAAGAAAAAGATTGATTCTCAAATTCTCCACCATGATCACCTCTAGTCCTAATGACTTCCAATCTTTCTCATTTTGTAACCTTCTTACTAATTTACTGAAAACATCTATAGTAAGATCCTTACTTTTTAAGAAAGATACCTAAGTAAATCTTGAAAAATCATCAATTATGATTAGATAGTATTTGCACCCACTTAAGCTTTCAGATTTGGTTGATCCGAGTAAGTCTAAGAGAGGTGGTAACCATCCTTTTAGGTTTAAACAAATTTTTTGTTTATTTACCAATTTCACAAAAATTGCAAACTTTACGTGAAACTAATCTTTCGTAGACTTTTGACGAGTTCATGCTTCACAAGTCTATTGATATTCTTCATGTGAACATGACCTAGCCATTTGTGCCAAAGTATTGCCTCATCATCAAATGTGACAAGACATTCAATGCTATTGCATTTATCAAAGTTGACAATATAAATGTCTTTATGCCTTTATCCTTTAAGGAAGACTTGTTTGGTTTCTTTGTCTCTTATTTTAAAGCTAGTTGAGTTGAAGGTAATTCTATAACCTTAATCACAAATTTGACTTATGATGAGGGCCTCATCATGAGCCATAACTAGCTCATTTTGACCCAATAAAGAAGATAAAAGCTCCTACATAACCTAAAAGAAGGCCTAAATGAAGGAATAAGTAGTCTAAGAAGAAAACATGAAATAAATGTTAAAACTGTAATTTTACCATTGCAGTACATAAACGGGATTTCTCAAAGGCAAAACATAGGTCAAATGGTCTAAATAAGATAAAAAGTGGATTAAGTCAATCAGAAATGGGTTTATGTGCAATCCAGGAATTAAATGACATTTAGTAACCCTAAAACAGACCCACATAAAGCAAAAAGGTTCCGATCAGGATAAAAATCAAGTAAACCCTCTAAAAATCATGGAAAAATATCCTCTAGGGTTTAGAACATTCAAATTGGCCTTTGGAACCTAGTTTGACCTAGATTAGGGTCGTAGCTCATTAATTGACCTAATTTGGGTTTTTACGCAAAATGTCCAGTTAAATGGGGTCAAACCTAAAATCCAACTTCACCATTGGATTCCTTAGGTCCAAATTAGGTTTTCACCAAAATTTGGACCTAAGGGGAGGTCATCTTGACCTACTTTGCAATTTAGTACACCCAAATCACATTTTGGTCCCTAACTTTTGAAAATCATCACAGAGATCCCCTAACTTCCTCGCCAACCTTGCAATCAGGTCCTTCCACCATTATTGGGGCAGAATCCTGCTCCGGCGAGGATTAGAGAGGGAATACTCTCTGATTCCTTAGAGATCCCCTCCCAGAAATGGAAGGGAGATTCTCTGAGGAATTTCCTTCCATCTGAGTCCAGTCATGATCCCTGATTTGATCCCAATCTCTCGTGCGAACGCACGAGGGATTTGGGTATCCACCCACTTTCCTTCTCTGGTGAGCCATCGGAGACGGATACGTGCCCTCCAAGCTCTGAACACACAGCCCAATGCCTATAAAAGAACCCCCAAACCCAGCCGCTCATTTTCAGCTCGACCTGGCCGGGGTTTCACCTCAGATTCGTCTCTTCCTTCCAGGCCAGGGTACCCAGCGAGCTCCGACGAGCTTTCTTTCCTTTCCTCTTCACTCTGCCACAAAACCAGTGGCAGAGACTTCTTCCTAATTCTCCTCCGCGACACGCAATACCCGCGCACGCTGCCTCAGACCCGTCGTAGCCGCCATCCTCCCCCACTGGGCATCTTCTTCTCCGGTGACAGCAGGTACAGCCATCCGCCTCTCCGCCCCCTTCGTCCCTACAATTAGGTTAGAACTACTCCACAACTTCCCTTCTTTCTTTTCCCCATTCTATTTCACTTGATTGCCCCTCGATCGCCGCCGTCCACCGTCACCTTCCTCATCTCCGGCCACCCTCCGATGAGGCGCCGTCGCAAAAGTTCCGCCTCACCACACTGAACACACTCCGCCCCTCCACTGCCACGCTACACCTCCACAACGCACCCTCGAACTCACCCATCCACCCGGCCACAGGGCGACCTAGGCACGCACGCCTAGGCCACCCCGCGGCCTGCCACCTTGCCCTTCACCTTCCCTGTGACAAGGAGAAGGTCCCCCAGTGATCTGATTAGGCCGAGAGGCTCATTTTGTGTCTGAAAGTTCTCCAGCCCCTGCCGCCATTGACGGTGACTCGAAGAAGCTCCAAGCTCGCTCCAAGCTTCAGGACGGCCAGGCTCCAAGTGCAGCTCACTCAGGGAGGCATTGCGAAGATATCTGGTCCAGTGAGCGATGCCACAGAGTTTGCAGTTGAGGGAATCAAAGGCGTTGTCTGCTGCGGGTGCGCGAGAGAAGGCAGCAACCTTTAGTCCCACATTGTGGACTCACAAAGAGGTGGAGTGGTTTAAATAGTTTTTGTCATGTGGTTTCAGTGCCTCCGAACACACATGGGGTGAGGTCCCTCACCTATTTCACGGTGCCTCATCCGCGATTTCACCACTCGAATCTGGTGCGATCCGACCCAACCCCGAGCATACCTCGTGCATCACCCACACACCGGTGCGCCTGGTCACGGGCACGCGATCTGACCCGTTAACCCGACTCTGGGAGAGCGTCCTGAGAGTGGTTCACAGAGAGAGAGAGACACGCGCGGGTAGAGGGAGGGATAGGTTTTGCTTCCCCTTATGTGCAGGCGAGCGGAGCGCCGAAGAAGCTGACACTTAGCCGCAGGGAGGAGAAACAAGAAGAAACTCTAAAGGAGAGGCTGAGCAAGGCAGAAGAAGTAGTATAGCAGAGCCAAGCAAGAAGAAGCCTTCGCAGAAGAGAGAAGAAGGAAAAAGAGAGGCCAAGACGGAAGCCAAGGAAGAAGAAGGAGAAGGCAGAAGAGAGACTGTAGAGAAAGAAGAAGAAACAATCAAAGGAGGAAAATACTTTTAAGACGTCTGATCTTGTGATCAGACGTCCAATTTTACTCTTTTGCCTGGATTACTTTTTAAATGCATTTGAATTAAACTTTTGAGTAAATTAGAGTGTTCAATTACATTTGAGATTAGTAGTAAATTCCGATTGCTCCCTGTGTTCGACCTCGGATACTCTGATTTTCGAGTAATAAAAACTTTTATTTGTTGACGACACTTGATCACCTATACTAAGATGCAATAATTGTTAAAACACGATCGAGTTTCGCGCGTCAACAACTTACACTAAGCAAATTAAGTTTTAGTCCTTTAACTAAGTGCACATTGTCAAAAGAGGTAGAAGAGTTACCAATTTGGCTAGTACCAATAATACGACCCTTGTGTCATTCCCAAATGTAACTATACCACCTTCCTAGTGGTTGACTTCCAAGAACAAGCCTTCCTCTCATACATGTGCTTGGAAATCCATTGTCCATGCTCCACCTTCTTTCTTCTTGATCCAATCATTTGTTTACATCTGTGCGGTCTAGGATCATTGGATCTATAAATTGTCTTCAATCTTCCATTTGATTCACAATATGTCCACCTTTTATAATATACTTGACCTACAAAACAAGATTTCAAGAGTGCTTTTGGTACCATTTTTCGCTTAGGTCCACGGTTGTTAGTTTGTGTTGCCTATTTAGGCGAGCTACCTTTCTCTTTCTTTTGACGTGAACTAGATGCATCATGGTCATTTTTTGGGTATATATCCTAACCCAAATTTTATGGTGGTCTAGGTTTGTGTTCCTAGTAGTTTATGCAAATTATGACTACCTTTGTGAATTTGGCTAAATCATTTACAAGATTAGCAAAATTTTCTTTTAGTTGATCAATATCTACCTTTAGCTTACCAATCTCTGATCTTAATGAAGTGATTTCATGAGATAGTTCCTTATTTTATGATGCAAGTATATCTTTTTGTGCTTTTTCTTCTACTAAATTTTTTGCTAAGCTTTTGTTTTCCAACTTAAGTGATTTAGCTAAGTTATGCATTTCAAAGAAAGCTTCTAATAACACATCTGGAGAAAAAGAAGTTACCTCATATTCTAGGGCCATGAGTCCTAGATGAGCTTCTTCGCTGGAGGTCTCCTTTAGATCTTCTTTTAAGCTTGATTCAAACTCATCCCAGGTTGCTTAAAGAGCTTTCTTCTTTCCATCCTTCCTTGAGATTTTCTTCTTTCTTTCTTCTTCCTTTCTAAGAAGTGGATAATCTTTTCTGACGTGTCCCTTCCTCTTATAGTTGTAGCAAATGAGGGTATCTTCTTTAGAGTCTTCCTTCTTCTTTCTCCAATTCCTTTTGTTCTTAAGGAACTTCCTTAACTTCCTCAAAAGAAGAGCTATATCATCTTCATCTTCACTTGAGGTCTCCACTGATTGATCATTGGCTTCAAGTGCTACCATCTTCTTCTTGACTCCTTCACTTTCATGTTCTTTCATATGTTGAAGTTGAACATCGTATGCCATCAGACTACCAACATGATTTTCTAACTTTAAGGTAGATAGATCTTTTGATTCTTGAATCACAGTGATCTTTGCCTCCCAATCACTAGTGAGTGATTGTAGGATTTTCCCCACCAGGGCTTCATTCTTGATTTCTTGATCCAGGTTATGTAGAGAGTTTACAATGTCTGTGAACCTTGTAAACATCCCCTTAATGGACTCCCCTTTCTTCATCCTGAATAACTCATACTTTTGCATTAGTAAGTTGACTCAGGTTTCCTTTACCTTGGAGGTATCTTCAAGGGTGACTGTAGACTACCCCTCAGCATACGTGTCAACAGAGGACTTTGACATCTTCTGGACTACTCTAACTCTAATACCAAGTGTGGTTCCTATGGATCTTAATGATATACTAGAGGGGAGGGGTGAATACTATCAGCTGATAATTTAAAAATAACTTGAAAAACAATTCAAACCACATAATAACATGTATAGATGACACTTGAATTTATAGTGGAAACCCTTCTCAGGTAAAAACCACTACCTAAGCCTCCCAGCTTAGGATTTTCTCGACTAGGAAAGGCTAGTGAATTCACTATCATGTTACTTGAACCAGGGTGGTGCAACCTATTATAACAATCCCTTCTCTTTTCTAGCTGAAGAGAAGCACAATAGCAACGGTTCTTCCCAACAACTTGGGACCCGTAATCAAAGTAAGAAAATCAAATTGAATTTTTCACAAAGGTTTAGATCGGTGTGCTTTGGAAGGTGTAAAAGCAAAAGTGTGGAAGCACTTAAGAGAAAGCACGAGAGTTCCTTTCCTAGATGGATTTCTTCTTTGAATGTGTATTGAAAAAGGGTTGCCTTGGAACTTTATTTATACTAGAAAATCGACGTAAAATGGAATTAATCTCAATCCAATTAGTCGATCAATTAAGGTTGTTTGGTCGATCAAAATGACTTTTGGTCGTTCAAACTAGTTATTTGATCGATCAACATTTGGTTGATTAATTAAGCTAAATGGTCGATCAAAGGTGTATTAATCAACTTCCTAAATTGGATTGGTTTGATCAATTAAATAAGCTGGTTGGTTGATCAATTAACCTAAGAACTTAATTTTAGAGATTTACGTTAAGCGTGAAAATTCATTTGTGGTTCCTTACAAAATATTCTAGACTCAAGAAAAGTAAAAAGACACTGACAAGTAAAACAACAATCATCTTGCTTTATTCCATGAATCTAGAGAGAGTCCTGAAATATTGGTCTAGACAGATAGCATAATTTTGGTGCATCAAAATAGAGGTACTTACATTATGCAAGTCATACCATCCCCCTCAAGGAAGCTCATCCATCATGCAATCACGGCCGTTGATTCACCATCAAATGGCCACTAGCACCTGCTCCTGAAGTCACCTTTTTGACAATCCACACTCATAGCATAGTGGGTAAGAACCTTCACCAAGCAGCAGGTCGCATGTTCGAATCCCAATTCTCATGCCTTTTAGCTAATGTATGGAATCAATTGAGCCGTGCGATCTCTATTGAACGCACCTGATTAAGCCACGTCACCTCACTCAAGAGCACTCACATCTTAAGGGCACACTCTTCATGTGCTCACAGCCATGTGATGGTGATCAAGTGGTGGGAGAAGTGCGATGTAGCTGCATAGATGAGTTCAGGTGTGATGACGTGCCATCGTACGTAGAAGAGGTGCGATTGTTCAGCCATTTGGAAGCGCTTGCAACCGTCTAATGATGGCTTGATGCATGTAATGCCAACGCTCGATCCAGCGTCGTTTGATTCAAACCAATGAATCACATTCCATGCACCCAACAGTCATGCTCCCTTCAGCAATGCTTGCACGTGTCAATAAAGGCCATAGAATTAATTCTTGAGGCCTTGAAATGACCTTTTTGCTTCCATATCTTCACTTATAAATAGCCTAGCCCTCCTACACATTTCTTCATCCCTTCCTATGCTTCTCTCACCCTTCCCAAAGCTTTAAAGAGCTAGTCCCATGGCCAGGATGCTCCACTAGAGTTTATAAACCCAAATTTTCTCAACCTCTCACCCCAATTCATAGGCACTCATGGCTATCTTCTCACCTTGTTCGAGAAGTGGATCCTGTTGCGATACCGCCCTGCTTCATCCTTCTTCCTCCATCTTCATTCTCCCATGTCCAGCATCTCACCACTATCTTCCAGGTGCTCCGTCAACGCAGCTCATCCTCCAACCAACCGTCAAGGAGGATTGCTCTCATCTCTTCTCCTTTTATCATTTTCTATAATAGTTTTATTTTTTGCAAGTAGTTGTAATGAACCCTGATTTGTTTTATGAAATAATCGTTCTAACTCGCTCTTTCTTCTATTATTTATTCTTTAAGTAGAGTAGCTCATGTAAATTGATTTCAACCGACTATTCTGCTTGTGATAATAATTTCAAACATGGCTTTTAAATCAAACGTTCACCTTCCCATGTTCAACCTGGTACTCACTTCAAGTTTTGATTATAAAAATTATTTGATTAGTAGATTTTTTGCAACTACAACAATAGGTTTTCGAACTCAATTTTACTCGTGTAAAATCTCACTCATCATTTTGGCTCCGTTATCGAGGATGGAACCCCGATCGCCCGCATGACAGGAGGGAATACTCACCACTGTACTCTCATCATTCAACTAACTATTCTTCTTGTTAAGTCACACTGGTTACACATAAGTGATTAGAAATCAAACTAGGTTAACCACATTTGTGTACCTTAATTAGTGGTGCATTCGACCAATTGTTTGATATGTTTGGGTTGCACCATTTTATTTAAAATCAATTCATCTAGTAGCTGCCCCTCAGGATCCAATTGTTTGGGCTAAACCAGGCACTCTATTTTATTCTTTATTTTTAAAGGAAAATACTTATACCAGTGCTTTCAAAACCTGGTGTGCCTCACTGAACCTGATTGAACAAACCTAACAATTGAATCCTAAAAGCTACTAAACGAGGTTAAATCTTAAAAGACACATCATCAAATAACATTGTTTGAAAACCCTAGCTTTGCATGCACACACTGATTAATTAATCTTTAAGGATGCAACCCAAATGAAAGGGCCCATCACATTCCTGAGCAAAATCCAACCTGAGCCTAATTAAAACTGAGTAGACATTGGCCTTAAGGTTTGATTCACTCTACAGGGTCCAAATTGAGATTATTTTTTATTAATTTACTTCTACTGGTCCATCTAATGTCTAGCTAGGAGAGTAGTGTCAAACAACCACTGTTGGGGGGTATCAAAGGAATCCAAGGTGCAAGCCAAAGAAAGAACCTTCTCCCCAATCCCTCCCTTTAATTGGTTGGGTTGACCGAACAGAAGATCAAATCATCTATAGTCTTAAGATAGGTCTTGGGAGTCTATAGATCTTTAGGCTACTCACTTAAGGACATGTTTGATTGCTTGTACTGTAGGGTACCTTCCTCTTTTCTGTTTCCTTCCTACATCTCCATGTATCCTTCCACTTCTTATTCTCATTTCCACTCCTACCCTCCTAACACATCTTATCCCAAATATGATGATTATTATCCTGACTTGTCCTACACTCAACCATCTACTAGTTGGGATAACCTGGATTGGGGATATAATTTCGTACCTCAATGTCCAAGGCCTAACCTTGGACAATAAGACTATGATTATTATCCTTCTCACGCCTATGCTGATTATAAATCTCCACCCTTTGAAGAACAAACTAATATGATTTACAAACAAGAAGGATATACTGATTACAACCCTTACACTCCCCCGGATTACACTGCATATAGGACACCACCCTTCTATGAACAACCCGAAATGACCTACTATTAGGGGCGGCCCAAGAACCTCAATTCTCTGACTCTCCTGGATTGAACCCAAACCCACCCAACCCTGAATTGAACCATTCGGTTCAGGTGAACTAGGTACAAGATAGGGTGTTGGCTAACTTGAGAAATACCATACAATCTTTAGAAGCTCAGCCAACACCTTGTACTGAAGAATTGGAGTCACTAGTTCAAATGATTGATATCTTAACAAGTCTTTATTGGATTGGCTACAAGATGTTGAGGATAAGGACCTGGCTGAGTTATTACTTAGGAAATTGTCAAGTTTGAGGATGAAGTTTGTGCTTGCTCTAGTTCAATCTTAGGATGATTCCCAGGATGAACCCCCTTCAGGAGAGCCTATGTCAAAATCCATTCAGGCACCTGTAGAGGGGATACTTTTTATGAGATAAGGGAGGACAAGGTTGAATTAAAGCAACCAAATGAGGCTAATATGATTTCTTCACCCAAAATCAGAGCACCAGGGAATGAGGACAAATATGTCTCCATAGACCAAGGAATAATAGATGATTTTGAGACATATATAAATGAGGATCATTATTTCTTTGATGTTGAGGGTGAAGGATCCTTAAGTGGTGCCTCACTTGAAATTTCATAATTTTAAGAGAATCTTAGTGAGACGAATGGGCCTGAGGAATTTGATGAATTATTTGAGGGCCCTTCAGTTAAGGAATTTGATCCAGTTGGGGCTAACATAGAGGATTTAAATCCTGGTTTTATGGATGATTTAATCAGTAGCCCCATTCCTAAACCACACCCCGAAGAATGTAATTATTTTGTTGCTGAAATCACTATACCCAAATTAATTCTGATGTAGCCATAATTTTTGGACTTCGATAATTTAGATGGGGTGTGTAACAATCTAGAGGTTTTGGAAACCCTAATTTTTTAGGGTAGAAATTTGGAAATGACAATCTGGGAGGTTAATTCTGAGGGAAATACAAATTTGGATCTAAGGGTTCCTATTAACTTGAAACTACCAACCTTTTACTAGGATCCTTATGATATTTCTGATTTTGAGGATGTGCAACCCAAGTATAACATAATGGATTATCTTTTTAAGTCGAATGTTAAATAGACAACCTCACCTATTAGTTCAAGCTTACATATTGTCCAGCACTTTAGACTTGGGTTACATGAGCACAAACCGCAAGCCTGGCCCCGCAAGCACAATGATCTCTAATTCTAGTTAATTTTTATCTAGAACCTTAGAACCACTCGACCTTAGGGCATGGGTCTGCATCATAACCTAGTCCACATCTGTGGAAATTCCTTGCTGACAAGTCTAAGGATTAATCATTTTCTCCATATCCTCACTTGCCATTTTGATTCTTGTATTTCTTCCCCTTGTTTGTATATTGTGCCTAGCTAGAGGCAATAAACTTGCCATTTGTGTATACTCTATTTTCATCTCGAAACTAATTGGTTAGTCATGGAATTCAGGTGCTTTCTTCTCTACTCCACTCTATTTCATGTCTTTTTAATACAATGAGGACATTGTATTAAATAGGCATAGGGGTTGGATACATTCATCTCTGAATTATTTTGTTAGCTCCATATATTCTTTTTATTTTCTCTTTATTTATGAAAAAAAGAAAAGAAGAATTAGGAAAAGATAACTTAGGCATTAGAATTTTTCAACCTTAGGAAATAATATAATAGGACTTAAACACTTAGACTCTTTAGGACTTCGGACTTAATTAGCCTAGGTGTCCACAAAAATGTGGACTTATTTCTCGAGACGTTGCCATTGTTTTAATTTGTTTCTAATTGGTTAATAGTTGGGGTGATAAGTACACGACTTATCAACCTGCTCTCTGATTTGATGGCACTTATAGTCTAAAGCATCTGCACACTATCTGTACAAACTCACTTTTCAACAGTTCTAACGGAAATTAGGTAGCTAATGAACTTTCTAGGGTGGTATGGCTGGCAAGTTATCTTCAGTTTAACCCCTCATTGGCTGGTTGTTCAGAGCCCAGCCACACGATCCATTCTCTTTGACTGTTGCTTTTAGGTAAATCTTAGATCAGAGAAGCCACCTACTCAGAAAAGAAAAAAAGAAGAAAACTATTGAAAATGTAAAGAAAAAAAAAGAAAATATAGAAAAGAAGAAAAAATAAATAAATAAGCTATACTTCATCGCATAGGTTGAAAGTGAACTAGGGGGTGATTAGTGCTAAAGGTGGTAAACAAATCGCTAATTGCAAATAATGCAGATTTAAGATAAACCTAATCAAACCACAAATGAACACAAGGATTTATAGTAGAAACCCAACCCTGGGAAAAATCACTACCTAGATCTCCCAATGTAGGATTTTGCCCCGAGTCCAACTCGGAATACTAATTGGTACTTATGGATTACCAAACCCTTTTACAAACCCTCTTAATATCCCAATCAACAGTAATGAGTACCAAACTCTTTTTCAATCCCTCTTGATATTCCAATCAAGAGCAAACTCCTCTTTCTCAAGAGGAAAGGAACCCACAACCTGGGCCCTTAGATTACAAGTAGATTAAGGAATAAAATAGAATTAAAATACAATTTAGCTCATATGGATAGCCCCAATAAGATATGCAATCAATTATATGAACTAGCTATCTAGGAGACTAAAGTGAACTCCCTTAGTGAATGTATGAAGGTGATGCTATTGGGAGTTGAGGTGGTTGAGCTCCAAGGAATGTGGTCTTCAAAGACAAGAGCTCATAGCACCTCCAATGAACACCAAGTGTAGGTTTTAGCTAAATGTGGACTTGAATGCACTTTAGAGTGTGTTTTGGTGTGTTCCATATCTTTTATCTATTCTCAAAGAGTAGGAAACCATCACATATATATGTAGAGGTGAATGGACTAGTTTAGGTGTGCATAAGGCCCCTCTTCAATGGCTAAAAAGCTTCCCAATTGGATTTGTGATGTAGACACAATTATTAAGGGTAAAACGCCTATCCATGCATATTCCTAGGCTTAGATTTGCATTTAACGTTATAAATATTGCATAGCATGCATCATTCTACATTTAGAGTAGTTGTATATAATTTTGGTTAATTGAGTCCTTTTTGTGGTCAGGAGAGAACAAGATTTATTTTAGGGCCTCAGATGGACGATCAGACTGTATGGATCTGATCAGGACAACAATTGGAGTCTAACACCTCCAAAATCGTCTAGATCAGAGTCCCGTAGCACCATACGAAGTCTGAGGAAGATCAACGGCCAGGGGGCAATGCGACATCCATACGGGCTTCATATAAAAAATCCAACCATACGGATGGATCCAGAGCAACGATCGTAGTCTGGCAATGTGGGAATCATCTTGATCTGAGCATCGTGGCACCCCCTGCAACAGAAAGAAGAATGGACGGCCCAGATGGTGTCACGTGGCGCCATCCAGGCCACCCAACATCGGCCAGCATCATCCGCGACCTTCATTCCCAACCATTGGATCTTGATCCAATGGCTGAGAACGCTCCACCGTGCATGCTAAGTCGTCCCGTCGACCTTTTAGATGTCTTGCTATAGTGGTTAAGCACCTGACCCTCAAGGGAGGGGCGTGGGTTCGAATCCCCGCAACCCCCCCCCCCCCCAATTGGCCAATTGAGTGCATGTGCGCGCATACAGCAGTAGCACACAGCATAGTGCCCACACGCAATAGCAGTGCAACGCCTGCACGCACAGCACAATGCCAGCATGCGAGTGTGCGCATGTGACAAGGAGCGCATGATGTGTGCACCAGCAGAGCATGAGCAGCGGGAAGATCTTCAAGGACGTGGGCCTTTAATGATGCTTGCAGCTATCACTATTGGTCTGCGTGTGCCAGTAAGAGGAATTGAAGTGCGATCTTCAGCGACAGCTGCAGGGATTTGTAGCGACGTTTACGGACATCAGTAATGACCCAAATGTGAATTTGCTCTTCCTCCACTATAAAAGGACCTACCCACCACCATTCCAAACCATCTCTTCCTTTCTTCACCTCACCACCTCCAAGGCTCTAGAGAGAGCTTGTCCCAAGCTCGAGATGCTCCTCTAGAGTAGAACCAAACATTTTCCTACCTCTCATCCCCCTTCGTGGAGCATCCCGTAGCCGTCTCCTCACCTCCCTTCAGGAAGAAGATCCTCTTCGCGACACCGTCTTGCCCCATCCTCGATCCTCTAGCTCCGTCCCCGTTTGTCCCGCTCCTTACCACCTTCCTCTAGGAGACGTCACAGCGAGTCATCCTCCAAGCGACCATCGAGGGGGATTTCTCTCACTCTCTCTTTTTTTTGCTTTCGTAGTGTAGATTTTCCACTTTCGTAGTTATAGCAAATAGTTGTTCATGAATGGATGATTGTCTCTTTCTCTCTCTCTAAAATTTTTGCAAGTAGATTAGCTAGAATTCATCTACCTGATCTCTTGCTTGCTAAAAATACAAAAAAATTAGAAAAGATAAAAATGACTAGAAACAAATAAAGTGAAGTGAGGATTTCATAAAACCAAACGTTCACCTCCCCATGTTCGACCTGGGACTCACTTTTCAAGTTTCAATTATAAATTTATCTGATAGATGCATTTTGCGAGCAACGACAATGGGTCCTCCAAACCCTGAATTTTAATTCACAAAGCACGCCTCCATCAATTTGCCAATGACTAACAAATATGCTCCAAAAATGCTTTATCTAATGTTAGGTAAAAGTAAGCTAACGTTAGGTGAACTATCTAACATTAGGTACTCAGTAAGTAAAAAGTTTGCTATCTCCTAGAGTCACTCAATTTGGCTCAAAATAGCCTACCTAACATTAGGTAACCTCTACCTAACATTAGGTCAACTACCTAACGTTAGTTACAAAGTTAGTGTAAAGTTCGTTATTCCTTGGAGCTTCCAAATGACACCAGACTACTATCTAACGTTAAGTCTCATATACCAAACGTTAGATGGCCTATAAAAGGCACTCTAACTGTCCAAACGGATATCTAGGGTTCTCACTAAGTGTTAGGGTCATGCAATAACACCTATAGACTTAAACATATTTTGACCTATTTAGGCTGTGTGTGGTGTTCTTGTGAGAATTGCATATGAATCCCCTATGTTTATGCTAATATGAAATCTGATTAAGACTCTCCTTACATTCTAAAGAATATAAAATTGCAACTCAATTCCTATAATGCAAGGAGACCTAAACTTGAGGAGCATGATCTCCTCCTTCTTGGCTTTGGATTTCGTCAAGAGAGCTTAAACCTGAAAATCAATCTTGCAATATCTATGCATAAGATCCAATTTTAATCTCAATTTCTTGAGATGTTTATCATCATCAAAACCATCATTAAAGGGTAATGTGGTGCCTAATTGCTTATGCATCAACATGAGTATGGCTAGCAAGTTGCCATGGATAACCCGCCAATACCAGTTGTCCAGAACCCAACCCAAGAAAATGCACAAATAATTCCTAAACACTTAGGAATAAGTAAGAAAGTAGAATAAGCAGGGGAGATATACATTGGATTTGCCTTTGTGTTGACCCGACAAAAAAAAAAAGTAAGGAGAAGCTATTGATCGTTGTTGAACGAGAATCTACGCTAACGTGTTTAGTTTTGGAAAACCCGTCGTTGTAGTTCGAAAGCGAAGGATTCGAGTTCAACAAATAAAATTTATACCAAAATAAGAATTCCGGGTCGAACTCAGGGAGGCTACGTTGATCTATATTCGCAATTATGTTTTTTTAGGATTTTTTGATAAACAAGGCAAAATAATTACAATGGAGCTATCAAATTGAGAGAGAGAGAGAGAAAGAGAGAGAGAAAGAGAACATGCATTCAATATTTCAATTGTTTATACAAGCAAACGAAATGAAAGTTACACTAGAAAGCAGGAAATCAATTACACTATAAAGCAGGAAAATTCTACACTAGAAAAGCTGTAAATAAGAATGGGAGAGAGAAGTTATCCTCCTCGACGGTCGCTTGGAGGACGAGCCGGACGGGACGACGCCTGGACGAAGGAGAACGAGGCGGGATGAAGGAGGACGAAGCAGAAGAACGGGAACGAAGCAGCACACCGTCGTCGTCGCGGGATCCACTTCCGAAGGGGGACGAAAATTTGGACTTTATCTCGTGAGAAGCATCCCGGGTGTGGGACAAGCTTCTCTTGAGCTTTGGAGAGGTAGAGAGGAGAAGGAAGGGATGAAAATTTCGTATGGAGGGGGTCTCCTTTTATAGTTGCAAGGAGTGGGGGCAAAATGGACATTACATCTTCAAAATAATAAATAAGGGGTCTTTAGTGACGGATAAAACCGTCGCTAAAGCCCCGCCGTCGCCGTCGCCGCCGCGCCTACGCGCGCCTGCTCGGCTGGCCTGCGCGCGTAACGCATACGCACGTCCGCGTCGTCTCAGCCGTCCGATCGCGAGATCGGACGGCTTGAACGCGTCCGCGCCCGCTGCGTAGCGTGCCGCCCGCGTGTGATCGCGCGCCCACCAGAGCGTCCAATTGCGCGTCGGCGCTATCGGGCGCGCGCTGCCGTTGGATCTTCATCTGACGCTCGTGCGCACCCGCTCGCCCACGCCTTCGACCCCCTCACCGCGGCTCGAACCCGCGACCTCTGCTTCGCCCGCGGCTGCGTCGCCGCTGCGCTACGCGGGCGAAATGGTCGCGCGGACGTTTTTAAACGCGAGCGACCGCAGCCGTTGGATCGAGATCCAACGGCGGAGAGGAGACGGTGCGCGGTCTTCACAGGACTCCTGCGGCCGATTGGGCGGCTGGGATGGCGCCACGTGGCGCTATCTTGGCCGTCCATCTTCTGGAAGTTGTAGATGGTGCCACGGATGTCGGATTGACTCGATTTTTGTGTCGTTCGGCTGCGATCGTCGATCCGAATTCATCCGTGTGGTCGGATTTTCCATCTGAAGTGCGGATTTACACCATCCTGGCCCTTGATCTTCTAGGGTTCCCCGGTCACTATCTGATGCTACGGATGCCTGATTAGGGCGATATTGGAGTCGTTGAACTCCAATCGTTGCCCTGATCATATCCATACGGTTGGATCTTTGATCCGAGGCCCCGATAAAATATTTGCCCTGTCCAAGCACATAAAAGGAGACAATTAACCTCCATTTTATTCAAACTACTCTAAATGCAAGATGATGCATGTAATGCAATATTTATATCATGAAATGCAATCCTATGCTTAAGAACATGCATAAATAGACATTTTAAGTAGTGTAAATGTGTTTACATCAATCGTAAAGATAAACCTTTAGGTAGAAATTTTTTTAAGGGTCACCTAGGGTGGTAGAAACCTGAAGTCCATTCTAATCGCCGATTAATGAGTCTATCACATTTTCACAATAAGATGCTTAGCACTTAAAGTTCTTTTAGAGTTTTAAGTGGTTTGGGTAGCCATAGAAAGGTGCCCCTAAACTCTAAACTAAGATATCCAAAAATAAATTAGAAAAGAAGAAAAGGAAAAAAATTGTATTTGCTTTAGAATAAGGCAAGGGCTTAGGCAATTTGTATTTTGGCAGGCACCTGAGCATTGTCGAGTTTTTCTAGTTTAGGCCTTTAGTAGAAATTTCTTATTATTGAAAAATAACTGTTGCCTAAGTAATTTAATCTTAATTCTATTTATACATAGCATTTAATTTAAATTTTCTAGGGACTAGCAAAAGATAGGCATGGGGGAGTGATAAATCAACATTTATCCATGTTAATTTGCCTATTTAAGCTTGTTCCTACGTTCATAAAAGCATCATGCATTATAAATATTGCATAAGATGCATCATTCTGCATTTATAATAATTCTATAAATTCTACATTAATTCGCCCCTTTTTGTAGTTAGGGACAAGGTGATATATTTTGGGGCCTTGGATTGAAGATCCAACAATACAAATCTGATCAGGATGACAATCAGAGTCCAACACCTCTAAAATCATCTTGATCGAACTTCCATCGCATCATTTGTAGTCCAAGGAAGATCAAAGGCCAAAGGGAAAGGTGGCAAAAATTCAAACTTCAGATGGCAAATCCAACTGCACGGATGGGTCTAGATTGACGATCGTAGCCCAATGGCGCAAAATCGGTCCAATCCAACATCTGTGGCACCACCTACAAGCAAAAGATGGAACACTTAGATGGTGCCACATGGCACCATCCTAGCCCTCCAAACCATCTCAGCATAGCCACCCCTCCTCAAAAATGCATTCATCATTTAATCTCAACCATTAAATCTCAATCCAACGGCCGATATCATCCTCAACTGTGCCTTATCATCTAAAGGAAAACTCCACGTGAAATCTCAGTCGTTAGATCAACAATCGGATGGCTGAGATCAATGCAAGTCACACCATGCCCCTCAAGGAAGCTCAACCATCACGTAATCATAGTCGTCGATTCACCATCGAATTCCCACAAGCACCCGCCCCTTAAGTCACCTTTTCATCAATCCATGTGCATAACATAGTGGGTAAGAGCCTTGACCAAGCAGCAGGTCACACACTCGAATCCCAATTCGTGCGCCCTTCTACTAAAGCGTGGAATCAATTAAGCCATGTGATCTCAAATGGACACGCTTGATTGAGCCATGTCGCCCCACTCAAGAGCACTCGCATCTTAAGCGTGCACTGTTCACGTGCTCACAACTATGTGATGGTGATCAAGTGACGAGAGAAGCACGATGTGGCTGCACAGATGAGCTCAGGCACGATGACGCGCCATTGTACCTACAAGAGGAGTGCTTGTTAAGCCGTCTAGAAGCTCTTGTAGCCATCCGACGATGGCTTGATGCATGTAATGCCAACACCCAATCCAGCGTCATTTGATCTGGATCCAATGGCTCATGTTCCATGCACCCAACAATCATGCTCCCTTCAACAATGCCTACATGTGCCACTAAAGGTTCTAGAATAATTCTTAAGGCCTTGAAATGACCTTTTTGCCTCCATATCTTCACCTATAAATAGCCTACCCCTCCTACACATTTCTCCATCCCTTCCTATGTTTCTCTCACCCTTTCCAAAGTTGCAAAGAGCTAGTCCCATGCTCGGGATGCTCCACTAGAGTTTATAAAAATAATTTTTCCCATCCTCTCACCCCTACTTGTGGGCACCCATGGCTATCTTCTCACCTGGTTTGGGAAGTGGATCCCACTACGACGCTACCCTGCTTCGTCGTCCTTCCTCAGGATTCACTCTCCCTCATCCAACATCTCACCACCATCTTCTGGGTGCTCCAGCAACACGACTCATCCTCCAAGTAACCATCGAGGAGGATTTCTCTCACCTCTTCTCTTTTTATCGCTTTCTAGAATAGTTTTATTTTCTGCAAGTAGTTGTAAGGAACCCTAACTTATTTTATGAAATAATTATTTTCTCACTCTTTCTTCTATAATTTATTCTTTAAGTAAAGTAGCTTGTGTAAATTGATTTCAACCGATTATTTTGCTTGTGGCAATAATTTCAAATGTGCCTTTTAAATCAAAAGTTCGCCTCCCCGTGTTTGACCCAGGACTTACTTATATTTTCAATTATAAAAATTATTTGATTAGCGAATTTTTTGCAACTGCAACGACAAGTTTTCAAACTTGAATTTACTCTTGTAAAATCTCACTCATCACATAGCTTGCAGCATGGAAGTGCTTGTGTCCATCAGTTGCTGGTTCTGATTTAGGATAGCCAACTCAGTTTAGCTAGGTTGGTTAGGGGGCACGAATTGGTAGGGTTCATCTAGCAGGGTCTAGGTTGTGAAATTTATTAGTTTCATTGCCCCTAGCTTTTCCAAGAAAAATTTAGGTAGTTCCTCCAACTAGGATTATGAGTGTTGGAGAAAGGATTTCTACTATTTCCTTAGATAGCCGACACATCCTCATATCTAGGTGATGATGAGGATAGTAGTGTAGAGTCAGGATAGCTGGGATCAAAGGTCCCTACTTGGGTCCCATGAGAATGGCCCTAGGTTAGTTGGCTCGCATCTTGAGCCATGTATAGCTTGTTCACAAACTCCCTCCCTGAGGGAGCTTGGATAGTGCATGATGGGAGGGTTGCTCCCTTCCTATTTTGGCTCATTAGTTCATCCAATTTTTTAGATACAACCTCAACTTTGTCCAGTTTCTTACATATCAGATTCATGTCCACATTACTGGAGTTCTCCTGTACCAAATAAATTCCACCTCTAGGTTGCATGGATCTCACACAAGTTTTCATGGAGGCATTATTTAGAGAATTTTCACTTATATTTTCAATAAATCAAAAGCACTAATCTGATCCTTACTCATAAAATTACCTCTACAAGCTGCATCCACAATGCTCCTCATATGATCATTAAGTTCATGATAATAGATCTGCAATAGTTGCCATCTAGGAACCTCATGATGCGAGCATTTTCTAATTAAATCCCTGAATCTCTCCCAAGCCTAATGTAATGGTTCTTTAGGATGCTAGGAGAAGGTGGTGATAGGTCATCTAAGTGCATTAGTTTTTCCGATTAGGAAAATTTTCTTTAGGAAGGCGCTTCTTAACCACCCCCCCCCCATATGTTAATAGGCCTTCCTACAGTCCTAAACTAATGGATAGCTCTCTCTTAGGAGAAAAGGGAAGAGTTTCACCTTTAGCACATCATCGTGTAGGTTAGGTATTCTAATTGTCTCACTATGGCTATGAACTCTTCTAAGAATTGAAAGGGTTCTTTATCATTGTTGCCCTTAAAGTGAAGTAGGAGCTGTATAATGGAGTGCTTGCTCTCAAAGTGAGCCTCTATAGGTGGGACCCTAACATATGGTTGATGTTGGTACTGGGCAGGGTTATAGAATTCCCTCAAGGGTCTAGCCTGTGGATTTTGGATCTGTAAAATCTCAAGCACCTCCTACATTTGAGTCTGGTGATTCTATTGAAACTGATTCCACTGGAGTTGGAGGTTTTGGATTTGGGCCTAAGGATCTATCTAATTTGGTTGTGAAGTCTGGTTGGGTAGATTAGCCATCAAGTCAAGGTTAGAGTTTGTTGAGCGCGATAAATCGGTATTTTAAAAGTCGTTGCATTGTAGTATAGCCAATAAATAGCGAAAATAATAAATACAATTTATTACTCGAATTTAAGTCTGAGGTCAAACACAGGGAGCAAGTATTGCATTCACACGCTAATCTCAACATATAATATAAATGAGCACAAGAAATTACTCAAAAACTAATATGCAATGTATAACATGAGTATATGAAGAGTCAAAAAGGAAATCTAGACAAAATAATGGTGATTTGGATCACCAATTATTAGTCTAACACATAGAACAATTACTTAAATATAATCAAATGAAGGAGCAGCAAAAAATCAGACATCTGAAAAGGCGTTGCTACAGTACTCCTCTTTGATTTTTCTTCTGCTGTTCTTGTAAGCACCTCTGTTTTGACACACCAAAATTATGTTTATTACTAAGACTGACATTTTAGGACTACCTTGGATTGAAGCCTCTATTCAAGACACAAGTTCATATAGTTGCTAATGTGCATCTTTTTCATTTATTTGAGTCTAGGACTTTATTGTAAGGAACCTCAAATCAAAATAAAAAATGATTTTTTCGCATATCTTTTCAAATCCAAATTTTAAGGTTATTGATCGACCAGACTTGTTAATTGATCGACCGAAACACATTGATCGACCAACCTACTTATTTGACCAATCAAATCAGTCCATTTTAGAAAGTTGAGAAAAATCCTCTTGATCGACCAACCAAGCTAATTGATTGACCAACAAGTGATCTACCAACATTCTTAATTGATCAACCAAAGTACCTTCTGATCGACCAATAACCTTAATTGATCGACCAATTTTATTTCCTATTCAAGCAAAACCTTTTGTATAAATAGAGGTCGTACGCAACCCATTCATATACAACGTTTAAAAAGAAACACCATTCAAAAATAGATCTTCTCGTGCTTATTGCAAAAGGCTTTCACGTCCTATCTTCATGCTCTACGAAAGCACGACACCTCGAAACTCTGCGAAAAATCAGTTTGATCATTTATTGAGTTTCCATAGAATTCATTTTATTGTTATTCTATTTTGTTGTTTTGATTTATGAATCCCAAGCCTATTTGGAAGATCCGTGGTTGTTTTTTCTTCTCTTCAGGATAAAAGAGAAGGGTTTGTAAGAGGTTGTGCTACCCTCGTTCAAGTGGTGTGAATAGTGGATTGACTAGCTTGTACTAGTCTGAAAGGTCCTAAGCTAGGAGGCTTAGGTAATGGTTTTTACCCGAATTGGGTTTCCACTATAAATCAGGTGTACTCTATGCATGAATCTCTATTGTCTTATTTTTAACCTGACTCATATTGTTAAAAGCAATACTATTCACCCCTCTCCTTTAGTATTTAGTTGTGATCCACAAGATATTCTCCAACCCTCATTTGGTATTAGAGCTAAGTTGTCTAGAAGATGTCAAAATCATCTATCGACACATACACTAAGGGGCAATCTGTTGTTCATCCTCCTCTCTTTGACAGGATGAACTACCGATAGTGGAAGACAAGGATGCAAATCTTCCTGGAGTCCATGGATTTCAAAGTGTGGGACATCATCGCCTCCAAGTATACTCATCTTGAGATCAAGGAAGGAGTAGTTGTGACACCAGATCAAAAGAAGATGACAACTCACAATGCAAAAGCCATGAATGCAATCTTTTGTAGGCTTTCGAGAGCAAAATTCAACTGCATTTCTGCTTGCAAGATAGCCTA
The DNA here is from genome assembly GCA_037157565.1 of Thalassia testudinum. Lineage (NCBI taxonomy): Eukaryota > Viridiplantae > Streptophyta > Magnoliopsida > Alismatales > Hydrocharitaceae > Thalassia > Thalassia testudinum. The sequence goes on from JAZHRO010000031.1 coordinate 202,194,927, forward strand.
TGAAATCTGGAACATCCCCGAAGTGACCCATGAAGGCACGACAAAGGTAAAGGAAACTAGAGTGAATTTACTAACTCAAAATTACGATCTTTTTAGGATGAAGAAAGGCGAGTCAATGAAGGAAATGTTCATGAGGTTTATGGACATCATAAATTGTCTAAGGAACCTAGATTAGGAGATCAAGAATGAAGCACTGGTGAGAAAGATACTCCGATCTCTCACCAGCGATTGGGAAACCAAGACCACAACAATATGGGAGTCGAAAGATTTGTCTACCCTTGAATTAGATGATCTTATCGAAAGCTTGATGGCCTATGAAGTTCAACTTCAACACATGAAGGAGCATGAAGGCGAAGGAGTAAAGAAGAAAGCCATAGCCCTTGAAGCCACTCAAGAATCTGAAGAAACTTCAAGTGGAGAAGAGGAAGACATAGCACTCCTATCCAGAAAATTCAGAAAGTTTCTTAAGGACAAGAAAAACTGGAGGAAGAAGAAAGAAGGAAGAAACAACGACATAGTCGTCTATTATAACTGTAAGAGAAAGGGACACATCAGGAAGGATTGTCCACTTCTCAGGAAGGTATCTGAAAAGAAGAAGAAGCACTTCAATAAAGATGGAAAGAAAAAAGACTTTACTGCAACTTGGGATGAGTCAAACTCAAGTTCAGAAGAAGAAGAAACATCAGGAGAAGAAGCTCTTCTCGGTTTGATGGCACTAGAAGATGAGGTAACCTCCTTTACTCAAGATGAACTATTAGAGGCATTCTTTGAATTGCATGATATAGGTACATCATTAAAATTAGAAAACAAAAACCCAATAAAGATACTAAATAAAGAGAAAGCACAAAAAGAAGCACTTGACAATCAAAACAAAGAGCCATCTATTGAAATTACAACACTAAAATCACAAATAAACCACTGAGAAATAAACATAGATAAATTAAAAGAAAACTCTATTGTTCTACTAAGTGGCCTGACAAATTCACAAACGGAAATAGAAATCTACATAAATTGTTAGGAACACAAACCCAAAGCACCACAAAATTTGGGTTAGGCTATATACCAAAGAATAGCCATGAAGCATCTAGTTCCAATCAAAACAAAAAGAAAGGTAGCCTGCTAAAACAGGCAATGAAAACTAACCGCTGTGGACCCAAACAAAAATGGGTACCAAAAAGCATTTAGCAATCTTATTTTGTAGGCTCAGTAGATTATAAGACATGGACTTTCCAACAAATCAATGGAACATTGAAGCCACTATATCAAACGAGGCCTCACAATCACAAATCAATGATGGGAAAGAGAAGAAAGAAGATGAATTATGGATAGCGGTTGTTCCAAGCACATGATTGGCGAGGAAGACCTATTCCTTCAACTCAACCTTTAGGAAGGTAGTACGATCACGTTCGAGAACAACCACAAGGGTTGTATTATTGGTACTGGCGAAATTGGTAATTCTTCTACCTCTATTGATAATGTGCACTTAGTTAAAGGTTTAAAAGACAATCTATTAAGTGTAAGCCAAATATGTGATAAGGGGAACAAAATTACGTTTACATCTAAAGGTTTTAAAATTAGTGATGAAGAAACAAATCAAGTTATTCTCAAAGGAAAAAGACACAAAGATATTTACACCATAAGCTTCGACAAATATGACAGTCTTGAATGTCTAGTCGTATCTAACAAAGAAGCAACTCTTTGGCATAAAAGACTAGGTCATGTTCACATTGGAAACATTAGTAAACTTGTGAAACATGAACTTGTCAAAGGTCTACCAAGGATCGACTTCAAGAAAAGCAAAGTCTGTGATTCTTGTCAAGTCGGCAAACAAACCAAAAACCCTTTTAAACCAAAAAGGATGGTTAGCACTTCTCAACCCCTGGAGCTACTTCACTTAGACTTATTCAGACCAACCAAATTTGAAAGCTCAAGCAGGTGCAGATATTGTTTAGTCATAATTGACGGCTTCTCTAGATTTACTTGGGTATCTTTCTTAAAGAGTAAGGACTTAACCTTAGATGCCTTTACCAAACTAGTTAGAAGATTACAAAATGAAAAAAGATTATAAGTAATTAGAATCATAAGTGACCATGGTGGAGAATTTGAAATGAACCTTTCTTGAATTTTTGTGATCAATATGGAATTAAACATGAATTTTCCTTCCTTAGAGCTGCACTGCAAAATGGTGCAGTTGAAAGGAAAAATAGGACCTTACAAGAGTGTGCCTGCATAATGTTGTGCGAGTCAAAGCTGCCTCGATATTTTTCGGCTGAGGCTGTAAACACTATTTGTTATATCCAAAATAGAACCCTGATCAGACCAATTCTAAAGAAGACACCCTTTGAACTCTATCATGGAAGAACACCTAGAATTTCCTACTTCAAGATTTTCGGATGTCGATGTTTTATACTCAACACTAAAGATAATCTTAATAAGTTTGATGCAAAAAGCTTAGAAGGGATTTTCCTAGGTTATTCAACCAGAAGTAAAGCCTATAGGGTCTTTAATAAGAAGAATTTTGTTGTTGAGGAAACCATGCATGTATCATTTGATGAAACATTAGTTCAACCTAAATCTTCCATGATTGATGATGATGATACAATAGATGATCCTTCAAACATTCCAGAAGATATTATTCCTAATGAACTACCCAAAGATATCTCTTCTGTAAAAGATCATCCTAAAGAACTAGTAATAGGTGAATTATCAAGAGGAGTTCAAACCAGATCTTCCCTTAACACATTAGCATTTACAACTTTTGTATCTCAATTAGAACCTAAAAATATTAAGGAAGCCTTCTTGGATAATTATTGGATTATTGCTACGGAAGATAAGCTAAACCACTTCAGGAAAAATCAAGTATGGGAACTTGTTCCAAAGCCTAAGCAACAAACTATTATTGGAACCAAGTGGATTTTGAGGAACAAACTTGATGAACCAGGACATGTAGTTAGAAATAAAGCTAGACCTGTGGCTCAAGGATATAATCAAGAGGAAGGAATAGATTTTGATGAAACACATGCACCTATTACCCAACTTGAATCTATTAGAATGTTCTAGCTTTTGCAGCCTATATGGAATTTAACCTTTCCCAAATGGGTGTCAAAAGTGCCTTTTTAAATGAATTCATAAAGGAGGAAGTCTTTGTTAAACAACATATAGGATTTGAAGATCCAAATCATCCAGAACATGTATACAAATTAAACAAAGCATTGTATGAATTAAAGCATTCTCCACGAGCTTGGTATGAAATATTAAATACTTAATCGACAATGAGTTTAAAATTGGTCAAATCAATCCAACTTTATTTACGAAAAGAAAACAAAATGACCTCCTAATAATTCAAATATATGTAGATGATATTATTTTCAGTGCTACTAATTATCTACTTTGCTGAGAATTTGCAAAGGTTATACAGGATCAATTTGAAATGAGTATGGTAGAACCTAAATTCTTCCTACGTCTTCAGATTGATAAACTATCCTCCGAAATCTTCATATCTCAAACAAAATACACAGCAAAGATATTGAAGAAATTCTCAATGGACAAAGTCAAAGGCAAAGAAACATCGATGGCAGCTTCTACCCAATTAAAAACTGACGACATAGGTAAGTCAGTAGATTAAAAACTTTATAGGAGCATGATACGTTCTCTATTATACTTAACTGCAAGTAGACCTGACATTCTACTTTGCACTTGTTTATGTTCTCGTTTTCAATTAAACCCTAAGAAATCACATCTGAATGCTATTAAAAGAAGAATCCTTAGATATCTAAACAACACACAAGACTTAGGACTCTTTTATCCAAAGTCAAATACATTGGAATTATATTCCTTTTGTGATGCTGATTATGTGGGTAGCTACATAGACCAAAAGAGTACTAGTGGAACTTGTCAATTTCCTGAAAATTCCCTTGTCTCTTGGTTCTCTAGAAAACAAAACACTGTATCTCTATCCACAACTGAAGCAGAATATGTAGCAGCATCCTTAGCATGTTCACAACTATTGTGGATGAAAAAAACATTAAAAGATTTTGGATTAACTTTTAAAAACAACAAAATCTTGTGTAACAACACTAGTGCAATCAATTTATCCAAGAATCCAGTACAACACTTTAGGACTAAACATATTGATATTAGACATCACTTTCTTCGAGATTGTCTTAAAAGGGGATGTCAACTTAGAATTTATTACACAGAAAAATAGCTAGCCAATATATTCACAAAACCTTTATCAAAAGATAAGTTTAATCAATTTGCCATTCACTAGATTTATCTAGATTAAAAGAGCTTAATTAAGTAGTCTAGAAAATGACTCTTTTACTGTTTTGATCGATCAATTTTCAAAAATTGATCGACCAAAACTTGAATTTGCCTGGCGAGAATTTTCCCTCCACTGTTTTCTCTTTTTGATCGATCAACTAAAATATTTGATCGACCAAACTGTTTGGGCAAGAATTTTCCCTCCAAACTTTCAAACTCTGATCGACCAAATACTTATTCTGATCGATCATTTCTCATTTCGATCGACCAAAACTGGGTGGATTCACTTTTGCGATTGTGATCTTGTTTCCTCGTTTTCCAATCTCAATCTTTGTTTACCATTTCTAACCTATGTGATTAGTTGCCTTAAGTGCATTTACCTATTTTGCTAATCACATTCTCTTTAAAAACTCCTCGTTTTTACCCCTAAACTCAATTTTTAACCATCATAAAAGGTCCCCACTTCTCTCAAACACTACCCCACAATTTCTACTCTTCTCTAATCGTCCAACGTCGTCGGCTTTGACCTCCTCGCACACGACCTCCTCCATGCGTAGGTCCCTCTTGCATCGGACCTCGCAAGAGCATGCCCGATCATCGTGTCCTCCATAGCATGACTTTGTGACCTCCGTGCTCGCACAACTTCAACCTCCTCGCACGACCTCCATCCAGCCTCCTTTTTGATCGACCAACTTTGGTTCGATTTTGGTACATTCTAAACCTTGAATACATCCATCCCTTTGGATTTTTCTTGTGTTGAAAATGTGATTTGACTTACTCTCACTTGTTTGATCTTGTTTTTCTATTTATTTCTTGCAAAATCTTGTAGCATACAAGAGTTTATCATCTGATCGAACACTTTTTTTTCTGGTCTGAGGTCTTTTGGTCGACCAAACCCCTTAGTTGATCGACCAATCGTCTGGTTCTTTTTTGGTTGGCCAGTCAAATTTTTTGATCGGCCAACCGTGTTTTCCAGCACCTTATCATGGCACCAAAATGTCTACGCGGCTCTTCTAGTTGTCGTGATGATACTTTCGATCGCTTTTTCATTACCGAGGTTGCTCATGATCGTTTCTTGCTGTTTGTGAAATTCTCTCCACATGTTGGTAGACCCATTAATTTCACTTATTTCGAGTCTATTTTCCCTGGGATCCATGAGAAATTTGCATACCATCAAATTTTACATTTGTTTGAGTGGAACTTTTATGCGAGTTCCAAACATAGCCGCATTCCCAGTGTTGATCCCATGTCCTATCACCTATTTTATGCCAATCTCAAAGATATTGGTGAAGGCTCCAACATCGAGTTGACCTCGAACGTCTACAAGATAGAAGTTCTGGTCAATGCGGATGTTTTGATGGAGATTCTTGGCTGTCCTTCTATTGGACCTACTTTTCTTGAGTTGCATCAGCAAATTCAATCTGATACATCAGGGAGACCCTACTTACTCCCTCTCATTTTGACTTGGGCCGTCCTGCCAAGTCACCCTTTTTTCATCATTTGCCTCACTTTCTAAACCATGTTTTCTTGTGGAACTTTATGTCCAAGTCCACATCTTTTGAAAACTACCCTGGTATAATGTTGATCACTCTCTATGCCTTTATGAAGAATGGTTTAATTGGAACCATTTGATTCTTTATCTCATGAGTAAACCACCTAGCAACTCCTTCTAGTTTGGGACACTTCTATCTCATATCTTTCTCCATTTCAGTGTACCCATGGACATTAATTATAAACAGTTTATCACTCGTGTCTCCATTTTTGATAAACTCACTTATGCGAAGATGGAGCAAGCTCAGGGAGCTCGTGATGAGGGTGCACCACAAGAGCAGCAGCAGGAGGAGCAGACCACTATACCTCCTCTGTTCCTGCCTTATGAGCACTTCAATGAGACTTGTCCACCTCCAGTGAGAACATCACCATCTTTCTACGACCGAGACTGGAGTCTCTTGGATAGACAGATTTCAGGTAGGGACTTTGTCACTATTTAGGATGTGATAGCTGGTATTTCTTTGATATGCATGGGCAGAGAGAGACAGACATGGTTATGGTGAGGCACGGGCATCAAGTATCAGAATACCTGAATGCTCAAAGTCAGTTTTTGGGCAGACTTAGAGAGTCTGTTCATAGCATTCAACAGCAGCATCACCGACCTCCTAGACCTCGTCGTTCGACTACCATGCCTTTTGCAACACCTCCTCCTCCTCCTTCATCAGCTTCACCAGCAGCACCACCAGTAGACCAGTAGATCACTCCTCCTTGCAGGGCATCCATGCATTCAACACCACGTTCGTCAGCTCAGCGATGCCTTTGCCTTGGTCAACCTGCATCTTCAGAGAGATTAGACTCACTGGATCTTGAGCTAGATACTGATCTTCAGAGCACCATGGATGCATTTATGGCATCGTTAGCTGATTAATTATTCTATTTGCTTTCATTTTGGCATGTATTAGTTTATTCTAGACTCTTTTATATGTTATCTTTTCTAGGCATTTTATTATGATGTTGCATGAATATTATCTCCTTTAGTTCTATATTATTATCTCTCTCAATGCATGCTCTTATATTGATGCTTATATTACTTGTTTAAATAGGAGTTAATTGTGAAATAACCAACAGCATGTTTACTTTTTGCTGAAACAAAAAGGGAGAGATGTTATGCAAAGTTATTTTCAAATTCATAATTATAATTTTGTTGTCATCAAAAAGGGAGTGAATGTAAGCACCTCTATTTTGATGTACCAAAATTATGTTTATTGCTAAGACTGACATTTCAGGACTATCAGACACAAGTTCAAATAGTTGCTATTTTGCGTCTTTTTCATTTATTTGAGTATAGGACTTTATTATAAGGAACCTCAAATAAAAATCAAAAATGATTTTTTCGCGTATCTTTTCAAATCCAAATTTTAGGGTTATTGATCGACCAGACTTGTTAATTGATAGACCAAAACACTTTGATCAACCAGCCTACTTATTTGACCAATCAAATCAGTCCATTTTAGGAAGTTAAGAAAAATCCTCTTGATCGACCAACCAAGCTAATTGATCGACCAACATTCTTAATTGATAGACCAAAGTACTTTTTGATTGACCAATTAACCTTAAGTGATCGACCAATTTTGTTTCCTATTCAAGAAGAACTTTTTGCATAAATAGAGGTCATATGTAGCCCATTTATATACAACATTTAGAAAGAAACACCATTCAAAAATAGATCTTCTCATGCATATTGCAAAAGGCTTTCACATCCTATTCTTCACGCTCTTCGAAAGCACGACACCTCGAACCTCTGCAAAAAATCAGTTTGATCATTTATTGAGGTTCCATAGAATTCATTTTATTGTTTTGATTTACGGATGCCAAGCCTATTTGGAAGATCTATGGTTGTTTTTGCTTCTCTTCAGGATAAAAGAGAAGGGTTTGTAAGTGGTTGTCCCACCCTCATTCAAGTGGTGCGAATAGTGGATTGACTAGCTTGTACTAGTTAGAAAATCCTAAGCTAGGAGGCTTAGGTAGTGGTTTTTACCCAGATTGGGTTTCCACTATAAATCAGGTGTACTCTGTGCATGAATCTCTATTATCTTATTTTTAATCTGATTCATATTTTTAAAAGCAATCCTATTCACCCTCCCCTCTAGTATTTAGTTGTGATCCATAGAATATTCTCCAACCCTCACTTCTTCCTTGCCTTGTCTTCTGTTGCTCTGCACTTCTTCTACCTTGGATTCTCTCTCTGCTTCTTATTTTGCCTCTCCTCTTTTTTGTTCCGTCCTTCTTTGGCCCTTGTGATGCACAGGGGGAACTCACCTCTGAAATCGATTAACTGTCGAGAACACTAAAGAGCAAAACCCCCCTTAACCCCACGCTCTCTCTCTCTCTTCCTTCTCCTCTTCCTCTCTCAGGAATAATCGAGTAGTCGGATATGCACGCATTTCGGTCCAGGGTCACCGGCGTGGTGTAGTGACAGAGGAGTGAGAGGCTTGGCAGGTCAGATGAGTGAGGGTGTAATGGGACCTCACCCCATGGTTGGAGGCGATAAACCCCAATCACAAAAATAATATATTTGGCTTCAGCTACTTTGTCCCACACGATGTGGGACCATCTTAGTCTCCTTTCATCTCAATGTAGTAGCTAATGTTGAAGACCTTGATTCGGGCAACAAGTGGGCATGCAAGCTCCAATTGAGATCCTGGAGTGAAGCCTAGATATAGTCCACAAGTCCTGAGGATGCTGGCTAGACATGGAACTGCCGGAGAACAACGAAGAACAGGCAGAGATGATGAAAGAGCGATCTTCATTTTCATTGAAAACTTTAACATAAAATGATGTGTCGTATTTAATTGCGTGGTCGAAAATCATTTTTCAAAACATTTTAATTTTTAGAATCTAACCATGAATAGTTAGGTCATCTCCACAAGGAGGAATTAACCTGTCAAACATGAGTAATGATGTATCAAGTAATCGGGAATTTCAACGAATGTGCATGCTAATTAGTATTCTCATTTCCAACATAAATTCTCAATTTAGATAATTAACCAAGAATCTGAGGGTGCACATGCAAAATCACCACTATGGAAAAACCAGAATTGCTATCTTAATACTGACAAGCATCATCAAATTTATCTAAATCAGAATTTGTTCCCCATAGCAAAGATACATGTTAGCTTAGTCATGAGATGAATATAATGTGACTGCATGCAATTCCATTAAAATTGAGTGTCATTCATGCAATTCTGCTGCAATATAATATTAATACAAATAAATAAATAGTAGCTTTAACAGTGGCATACCCTATAATTTTAATAGGGGAAAAATAGGGGAATCTCCTCTCCTATGCATGCGTGTGGAGTGACGATCATTAGCCAGCTGGAGTTTGTGGAGGTGCGTCGAAGGCCAGGCGTCGTAACGGAGGTGGCGTGGTGGCCGGACGGTGGAGGTGTGTTGCCGGTGTTGGGTTCTATCACATGGTTGTGCGTGCGGCCTGTGGTGTGGCCTGTGGCTACATGCTCATGCGTGGGTCCGTTGAGGCGTTGCACAGTCTGAGGCATGGCTTGAGGTGCGAGGTGGGCTGCGTGCAAGGGGCGCGTGTGCAACTGCGGTAGTGGGTTCTTCTCTTCGTTGCAGCAGTGGAAGAACGAGGAAGACGGAGAAGACGAGAAGCGTGGTCTGTAGTGCATGTCCTTGCGTGCTATTAGAATGCTGCGTGGCGCACACTTGGAGGCGATGGCCCGTGTGGCTGCTAGCCGCGTGAGGGCACTGGTGTGCTACGCCCAGGGGAGGTAGGTGCAGTGTGCGGTGGGGGTTGGTGTAGCGCCTGCAGAGGGTGCAAGTGCAGGCAGGAGGTTGTTTGCACATGGTGGGGGCTGGTGCAGCACCTGCAGAGGGTGCAAGTGCGGGTAGGCGGTTGTTTGCTTGCGGTGGAGGCAGGCTGGCGTGGGAGGATGAGGCGCTGTGGCAGTGTGGTGAAGGCAGGAGGGCACTGGTGTGGCTGATGAGGGCTTGGTGCAGGCACTGGTGGCCCTGCGCGAGTGTGGGCGGTGCAAGATGTGAAGGTAGTGTACGCTTGGTTCCATAGTGCCCGCCCTCTCCACGGTGGGGAAGGTGGAGAAGAAGGGATATCCCCTCAGCAGGAGAAGAAGAAGACTCCACTCTCTCCCAGAACCTCTTTTTATCTCCTCTCCCGTGCAAGTTAAGGGATTTTCAAAATCCCTTACTAAACATGACCGACGCTTGTTGGGTTATGTTGAAGGAGGACGGCCATAGGTGGAGATATTTGTGGGGGGGGAATATCTTTCCACCCCCTATTCTTTTCCACAATTGATCCTCCTCCCTCTTCTTCCCGATTATTAGCCTGATAGAGTAGATTAATTGGAGAAGATGAGTGCGCTGTTGCAGGACCCTGCATGAAATATAATTACATAATAAGCAATAGAAGAAATGTAAACTTAAATAATGACACATGCAATCATTTAATGACCAAATGTGATTATTAACAAACATACAATGTTAGAATTGAATTACTTAGGCGTAACAATAGTCCATTAAAATGGACTCATCAAATACCCCCATGCCTAAGATTTGCTAGTCCCTAGCAAAAAGAAAAAATAATAGAAGTAATCAGAAGATTTCTTCTTTTCTTATTTCACTGCTTTAGTGTTCCAGACAAATGTGACGTGATAATAGCCTAGGTAACAGATCCAAGTGAAAAGCCAATTCGCATTGCGAGTTTGTACTTCACCCTTGGTAAATATTTCTGTCGAGATAGGCAACTACTTCCCTCAGGGATAATGTAGAAGATAATCTGTAATTTGACCCCGGCCTTTGGCTTAGGTATGAGATATCTAGTTGAATGGATTTGTATTTGATGGTAAACACTCATCTGGTGCTACATGTAATCTAGTACTACAGACTCTAGCTCTCTAGACTATTAGACAAGTCAACTCGGAGAGAGGCTAAACAACTGTCTCTCTTGATGTTTCTTGGCGCTCACGCTTTTCTTTCTTTTCTTTCTGAGATCACAAATCTCGCCAGATTTAGTAATTGTACTCACTGTTTGGTGTCCTCACATGGCATCCACACTTCAATTAAAATCCTAATAACTCTACAACTAAGTTAGAGTCCTCAACTAGTATTCGGGAGATCAGAAATATTGAAAGGTAGGTATCGGTCATATTTGGTGGAACGCGATAGGTGTTTTGTTTCCTCAGAAGCAATGTTGCAACGATAACCCTGGACTCTTTTCTTTTTCTTTTCTCTCTCTTTTCTTTTCTCTCTTTTTTTTATTTTTTTTATAATTGTTTCTTTTTCTTCTTCTTTTTTTTTTATCAATCAACACAACACAATACAGACTTTTATTTATGAGGCATTATTAGGGATGATGATGATCGAGAGGATATTGTGTGGCTTATTTGGTGGAAGTGCCTATTCTCGGCATCAGAAAGGAATGGATGGGACAGGCATATTTTTGACCTTTGACACTATTACCCTCCTTCAGCTGAGGACTCTATGAAGGATGGTCATAGCCATCCACCATAGTCATAGCTTTATTAACACTCCATCTCTATGTATCTGCCTTATTTGGTGACTCTCAGGAATTCACACAAAGTACACATACAGGAACAGAGAGCAAAAACTATGCCTAACTCTGAAGTATCATCATCTAATTGTCCAAAACTTAAGAGTCTGATGAGTCCATTTTAATGGACTAATATTACGCCTAAGTAACTTTAATTATACCTTTTAGGTTTGTTAATAACTATATTAAGTTATAGAAGGGTTGCATGCATCATGATTTAGGTTTACATTTATTCTATAACTTAATATGTTCTTTTTATGTGCAGGAAAAATAATTGGCAAAAGAATGAGGGGAAAAGGATAAATTACCCTTTTTCAAATCACTGGCAGCTGTTCTTTTCCCTATTCTCCGGGGAACCCTCAACAGCCGCCGGCGAGAGATAGTTAAGGGATTTGAAATCCCTTAACTCTCGCAGGCGCAATGGAGGAGAAATTAAAAAAAGAGGAATCCATCCAGGGAGAGCGGGAGAAATCCATCGAGGAAGAGAAGAAGCGTGCATTGTGGTCCATCTTCCCCCTTGCGGGGAAAAACCTCACCAAAGCGCCCGCACCCTCCAGCCTCTCCAACCAGCCGAGGGCACACACCCGTGCGCCTTCTCCTTCCTGCAAGCACAACGCTCTCCCCCTACAGAGCGCCCTCTCCATGCCAGGCACGCCTTCCTCCTGCCACTCCAGCGCTCCCTGTAGAGCGCCCTCTCCATGCCAGGCACGCCTTCCTCTTGCCGCTTCATCTCCCTGCAGTCCGCGCCACCAGCTCACCCGCACCATCTGCAGGCGCACCTACTTCCCGCTCCTGCACCGCACTGCAGCAACACACCCAAGCGTCCATCTCCCTTCCATGCGTGCGCCAGCATCTGCAACACCCACCTCTCTTGTACGCCTCACCGTAGCTGCTCCAACCTTCAGCGCACCAAGCCCGCGGGCACTACCTATGCCCACCTGCAGATCGCACACCCGCACGCCTGCCTTCGCGCTCCAGCCTCTGCTCACCGCCTCACCGCAAGCGCGTGCATGCCAACGCCGCCTACCGCCAGCACCTTCATCCTTCAACAGAGCCAATAGGTCGGTGCTCCGGCCACCTCCATCGCCGCCGCTGCCACCATCGGAGAGCCCTTGTCCTCGCCGTCCTCCTTAGCCTCTCCAAAGCCCCGCCGATTCTCTCTTTCCATCGCAAGGAGGAGAGAGCAAAAAAGCTCTTTTTTCCCACCAATTAGTATTTACATTCAGTGCCATTGCCACATAATTTGATTTTATTTATTATTATTATATTATGGTAGAATTGCGCTTGAACACTCATAGTTCCTTATAATTGCATGATATTGATATTCACTAGTTTGAAGATTGATTTTTGGGCCTAACATAAGTACTAATTTTCTATAGTACACATCACGTGAAAATTGCATAAATTCATCATAAATTTATTGAGGATTTCTGTGAGGGAAAACTGCACATATACCCTTATCTTTTTAAGTTATTGCAAATCTACTTTCCTTCACATTTTATGTCAGATTTGAATAGGGATTTCGCACTATCTGAAATAATATTAAGTATTTATTGCATAATTGCCTCCCTGTGGACACGACCTGCTCTTCTGCGAGTGGTTATTTTCATTATTTTTCATTAGTCGATTTTTCCACCACTTAAATACTTTAACGCAAAGCGAAAAGTCGGCTGTTAAATTGGCGCCGTTGCCGGGGAAGCAACAGATGCAATAGATTTACTTTGTTGTTTTTAAATCTTCTGAGTTGCGAAATTATCTAATCATTTTGATTATTGTGCGAGGAATCTGAAGAGGCAACGGGGCGCAATAGAGCGGCAACAACAACCACGAGTTAGGCCACACGAGGAAATGATGAAGGAGACCAAGATCCTGTTTCGCAGAGGATTCTCCATCGTCACAAATTTAATTCTGTCTTTTCGCCCTTGTAGTAATTGGGCTGAATTTTTGGGGGTTCATCCCAGCATTCTTTAGCTACTAGGGCTTATAATATTTTTGGTCCATGTGTGATTATATTTTCTGCTTGCTTGCTTTTAAAAACCAATAAAGAAAATATCGAGCTGCCTATTTAGAAGTTGCATGCCCTTAGGTGCGCGCATTTAGGGGTGATTGAGTAGCACATTAGATCTTATTATTGCATTGCAAGCATATTCGCACGAAGATTGCTGGAGACAGGTGATAAACACCAGTTTACCATCATTTTTATGCTTTAAAACTAACCTAGCTCTTAGGATTTTACTCTGCAAACGGGTTTTTGGGCTGCATTTAGGCATAAATTAGGATAGGCATGCATTGCATTTTTTATTATTGTTTTAATGTGTTTTTGTGAGTGTTAGGGATGTACAGATTCACAGATCCCTAAAACCCTAGCACTCAAGAAGGCAATTGGTGAAGGAGAAGCCCAGACTAGTTGGAACCCAGCTTGATCCAGCTCACCATAGTTGGAACCTAGCTTACTTGAACTAGGGTTAGCTCATCCCAGCTCCATTCAGCTAATCTCAGCTGGATGGCAGCTCAAGAGAGTTCACCTTAGCTCACCCTAGCTCAAGTCAGCTCAGATCCAGCTCAACTTAGCTGAGTCTAGCTCACCTCAGCTCCCACTAGTTCACAGGGAGCTCTAGCTAGCTCAGCTGAGTTGACAGGAGTTCACCCCAGCTCAGATCCAGCTACATTCAGCTCCACTCAACTCCAGCCAGCTGAAGAAGAATTCATCTCAGCTCAAGAAGCTCAAGTCCAGCTCCCGGGGATTCAGCTTAGCTCATCTCAGTTGAGCTAAGCTACCTTAGCTGCCTCAACCAGCTTGATTCTCCCCGATAGCACCAGACCTAGCTCACCTTAGCTCATTTTGGTAGAAGCTAGCTCACTTTAGCTTGGCTTAGCAACTAGCAAAGAACTAGCAAGCTAAGCCAACTAGAGTAGCCCCATGCCAGCCTCTTCAGCAGCAGCCAGCTCCAGCTCCAGCTCCAGACTTCTTCTCCTCAGCTCCCTCCTCCAAACCCTAGCTCCAACACCTTCTCCTCTACTCCTCCATTAGCTAAGCTAGCTTAGCTTAGCTTAGCTTAGCTTAGCTTAACTTAGCTATGCTCCAACTTCCTTGGCTTGTACTACCCCAAAAACCCACCTACCAACTCTACCCAACTAGCTCCACCTAAGCTCCACATAAGCTAACCTACTTGGCACCAACCTAACCTACCCACCACCTCCAAAAGACACCTAAAAGTGGCGCCAAAAACTACCCATAACCACCCCTTAATGGCGCCACTCTTCCCTCCGAAACCTCCCCTCATCTCCACCACACAATCTCCCTTGAACCCATCTCCACCATCCACCTAACCCCCCTTCTAGAAGACCCCATGTTGGCGCCAACATGGTGGTGTCTCTCCACCACCAAAAGACACCAACACCACCATAACTACCCCCTTTAACACCTCTTGGGTTGGCGGCAACTCTCCTTAGCCATAGGATCACCAACCACCTCCATTCTTCCATCCTAGCCCTCCATTTCAAGGGGCACCTTAACCCCCCATCCTACCCTATAAAAAGACCACTACCCACCACCATTCAAGCCATCCTTGGCTAGCCATTTCACTCTCATATTCCACCAAGAATCCCACGTCCAAGAGAGAAGAAGAAGAAGAAGATTAAGGGGATATTCTGTCCCCTTGGTGCCTTCCCCTCTTCCCTTCTCTCTTGGGTCATGCCAGCCAAAGGAGAAGCCAGGCAAGGAAGATCTTGGAGGAGATCTTGAAGGTGGTCACGCCACCTTGGAGGAGTTTTAAGGGTGGTGCATGCCCACCCCTTTGGAGAGAGCATTAAAGGTGGTAGCTTCCACCTTGGAGGAGCTCTCAAGGAAGGAGAAGAAGGAGGCCCTCTTTTCAAGCCAAGGAGCAGCTAGGCTTGGAGCAAGAAGACAACCTTCTTCACCATTGTTACTAGAGGATTTGTGTTTCTTTTCTTGCTTTTAAATTGTTCAATTCTAGTAGAAGCTTTCCTCTACTTGTCCTTGAAAAGAACACTCATTCTACTCAATCAAAAATTGCCTTCTTTTAAGCTTTTTATTGCAGTTGTTTGTTTTGGTTCTAGCACTTATTTCACCTCTTCTTCCTAATTACCCTAGGCCTACACTTGCCTAGAGTGAGCTTGGGAAGAAGATATTTCTATCTTTTAGAATTTTAATCATTTGTAGGTGTTAGTTCTTTTCGCTACAATCTGCCGTTTGCCCTCGTCTTTTCAAAATACAAAAAAAATTACATATTGAAAAATATTAAAAAGAAAGTTGAGATTGTATTCCAAGCAAGAGAATCATTATTGCAATTTTTGCCTCCTTGGACGACCCTAGATACTCCCCTATCTAGGATATAAATTTTAAAAGCGAAAGCGGATTCGCGTGTTACAACGACGTTAAAAAATTGCTTTTACAAATCACGCGTATTTCGCTGTCACTAACCGGGAATTTTGATCACTTTTTGGCACCGCTGCCGGGGACGCACGGCTTTGCATTAACTCATTTTCTCTTGCTTGAAGTGGATCTCATCCCCTTCTCTTTCTTTCTTTTGTGTGTGCAGGAACTACAGCGGGAAGGCGGGAATCTGGAAGAGAGAGCTCAAAGGTCCTTTTCTTCCCGCGAAAATTCAGGTTGGTTCCTCTTTCTGGTCACATAAATAATTAAAACTTCCAAAAATATATTAAACTTGGCTTTCAGGACCATAAACACTTAAATTAAGTGGAGTGGTGCATTTTAAAATCCATTGTTTGCTTGTATGCTTCTTTAGCACCATTCCATTGCAAGTATTGGTGTTCTATTTTTCGGGTCTGGATTTTTGTCCAGACTTGAAAAATCGATTCCTAACACCACAGGCCTTCTAAAATCATAAAATTTCATAGAGTGATTCCCAATTAAGTTTGGAACATCTGTTCCAAATTTCAGATCAATTGGATTTGTATTTAATTTTTAAAAATTTCGTGGATTACAGAGGGGTCACACCCTCTAATCTTCCTGTTTTGCTACTGTCCGCGAATTTTCAGAATTTTTATGCTCATCCAATTTTTATGAAATTTATCTTGTTGGAATCCCTGTGAAATTTTACATATCATATAAAATCATAAAAATTTTCTGAGGTCGGTGGTAGTACTAAAAAGTTCATAATACCCACAGGTATTATTTCTGGACTTTGACACCAGTACAATTAAAAATTTAAAACAATTATCAAACGAATTCTTAAAATCTTATAAAAATCTTTTCTGGAATCCTTGTTTGATTTTCTTCAAAGTAGTGGTGTTGTTTGACTTGTTTGGACCACTACTTAATTCTGAAAGCTAAAAATAATTCATTGGTAGTTAAATTTCTGTCTCAGGGATAATTGGTTTAGGGTTTCTTCTTTCTCTTTAGAGACTCAATTAAAAGGAAATATACAATCACACATACAACTTGTCTTTCCTTTGATTGTGAACTTTCAAACTTGTTTGAAAACTTAAAGAGAAAAACTCTAAAATTCATTTAATTAAATCACATCCTAAAAGACAAAAATATAAAAAAATTGTGTGACAACTTGATTTTCATTGGAGCCACTCTCCAATTCCTACACACACACAAAAAAATCAAATAACAGGGCAACAACCCAATAAACGCCCTCCACATTCCGTGTGCACTATAGAATCCTAGACCTAATTAAAATTTGTAGCAACTTGACCCCTAAGGCTTTATCAACTTAGGCTTGCTAGTTAGGTCTTAAGTTTTCTTTAGTTAGTACCAATTCTGTCATCTGTATCTGGTGTTCAGGCTGAGGGGCCGTGTCAAACGACCAGGCGCGGGTTTGTACAAGCACCTGGGGTTTTCCCTGGGAAACGTTTGGGCCCAAACCTCCCCTTAAGCAACTTGGCTAGATTTGTTGATAGAACGGGTATTCACTATTGACTACTTATTTCCTATATAGACCAAGTCTTATGTTATTATTAGGGAGTCACATTTAAGTTAGGTCTAGTTTGTTTGTTTGATTGCACACTTTCTCTCATCTCTATCTCTTCTCCTCCCCTCCATTTCTTCCAAGTAGTGCATGCACGGGCGACGGTCCCAAAAGCCACACCTTGAGGGACCATCTGATTTCGCCCCCCGTAGCAAGAAATCATTGTTTTCTTCCCCCTCGTCTTCTAGAAAAATGGAAAACCCAGGAAGCCGTCAAAAAAATTCTGCTTCCACTTCTAACCCGTCAGCCGACCCACAAGCTGACTCCACCCTCCCTCACCTTCCTAACTTGGAGCAACCAGAAATATCAGCAGGGCCAGGTGGCCCTCCAATTATAACCCATAATACAAATCCCTTTGCATTAATGGTCGACCATTTGGCTCGGCTACAACAAAATCAAGAAGATCTAGCTAGGACTGTCACGAACCTAGCTAATCAAGGACAAAATCCACCACCTCGCCAACAGCCTGTCGTTCCTCTTAAGGATTTCTATGATCCTTCCAATTATGAGGAAAGACCAGGGGTGGTCATACCACAAGGGGATTTTGAAATCAAACCCGCTATTCTAAACCTTATCAAGCATTTTCATGGTCTTCCAAGAGAGGACCCTTTTTGTCATCTCGAGGAATTAACTGTCCTCGCTCAAACCACTCGTTCCCGCCATGTGCAGGAAGACATGTGGTTAATGAGACTCTTTCCTCTCTCTCTCAAAGACAAAGCATCACATTGGTTTAGAACAGTTGGACGTCCTATTACCACCTGGCCCCAATTAAAAAGTGCTTTTCTTAAAAAAAATTTTCCGATCGGTCGAACAAATGCATTAAGAAGATCTATAACGACCTTTCAACAAAAAATTGGTGAACCCCTCCATGAAGCCTGGGAAAGATTTCAGGAACTTCTAAGAAGTTGTCCCCACCATGAAATTCCACAATGGCAGCTAGTGCAGATCTTCTATCATGGATTAGAAGATCAATTAAAACGATTTGTGGATGCCTCATGTGGGGGCAATTTTCTTAACAAAGACGCCGAAAGTGCCTATCTTCTCTTTGAAGAAATGAGTGAAAACTCATTTAACATGACTTCAATGGACACTTTTGGCAGATCACAAAACCCCAGACATGGAGTCCATGAAATTGACTCCAAAACCACCTCTGTTCCAGTCACACAAGATGATTTATATATGTTAGCTCAACGACTGGACCAGATGCAAATTCACCAAAAGAAAATAGAAGAAAAGCTCACAAACAAACAAGCTCCACACGTCCACTCTCCACACACTAACCCCCCACACATTCTCCGAAGAGAGAATCTACACAATATCGATGCCACATCTGTTGACTAGCAATTCCCGGCTGATTTCCCGCAAGATTTAACCGGGAATTTTGACCAAAATATTGTTGATTCCACCTCGAAAAATATTTATGCTCTCCAGGAGCAATTTAGAAACCCCTCCAACATTTCCAATCAAAATTGGAGGACTAACCCGAATCACTCCTGGAAAAACCCGAATCCGATTCCTCTTCCCAAACAAAACTATTTTGGGAATTATGGGCAACCTTTGTATCAACCTGGACCATCCCAGGATGATATTAATAATCAGGTCATGAAAACTCTGCAAGGAATGCAGACTCAAATGACAGAAGTAACCCGCATGGTTACCAATTTACAACAACAAGTTAAGGTTACTCCTGATCATCGACCTATTGGGAATTTACCATCCCAACCCATGCCCAACCCAAACAATCAAAGGAGTCAATTCCAAGGTGGATATCACAGTCAACCTATTCATCCAGCACCTCAGCATTCGCCGGGTTTCAATAACAGCCAGGCTCCCCGTCCTCACCCTAGAAACAACCAGACTGCAAATGCAGTTACCTTGAGGAATGGGAAAACCACTCAAAATACCCTGCCTGTTAAAGAAACCCGCTCTAATGACACACAGATTAACTCTTCCCCTCCTATTGTTCAGGAACCAATTCACGCAAAACAGGGCAACCCTGCCCCATTTCCACAAGCCCTCCACTCTTCAAAAAAGAAAAAAACAAAATCTGAGCCCACTGAGAAGGAATTAATGGATTTATTTGGGCAAGTAGAAATTAATATCCCTATCCTAGATGCCATTAAGTATATCCCTGCCTATGCAAAATTCTTAAAAGATTTATGTACTCCAAAAAGGCAGCCCAAGAATTTAGGAAAGGTGATTCTTCCAGAGACAGTCAGCTCAGTTGCAGAGCCGACTGCCTCTTAAGAGAAAAGATCCCGGCGCCCCCCTAATCCAAGTTATCATTAATGATACCTCATTTGATCGCGCTCTGTTGGATCTTGGTGCCTCAATTAATCTTATCCCCACAATTATTTTTGAGGAATTTAAGATCGGTGAATTGAAACCTATTGAGGTTACTCTCCAATTAACCGACCGATCTACGATTAAACCAAGGGGAATTGTTGAAGATGTTCTTGTCCGGGTCAAAGATTGTCTATTCGCAGTAGACTTTTTAGTCCTGGACATAGAGGTACCTGAAGCACTTAAGTTTGCCCCCATTATTCTTGGAAGACCATTCTTAGCCACCGCCCGCGCCAATATTGATTGTGATTCTGGAAAGATGAAGATCATGTGTGGCGGTGAATCTGTAACCCTAGACATTTTTCAAGCCTCTAGGCGATTCCAGGAACCAGATTTCTTTGATGATTCGGATTCAGAAATAGAAAACATTGTGGAGGAAACATTGCAGATTTCCCAATTAGGTTCCTGTTTTGCTGTAAATACGGTTCCTGAACAATCTACTTTTTCTCACCCTTCCACCTCAACTACACAACCAGCTAACATTCCAGCTGACCCTTTCACTCTCACCTCACCTCTAACCCACAAAGCAGAAACCCTTTCGGAACCAGGCCTACAATTGGAATTAAAACCTTTGCCCGATTCACTTAAATATGTTTTCCTGGGTCCAAATCAGACCCTGCCCCTGATTATAAATTCTGGACTCACCGGGGCACAAGAGCACAAACTTCTCCAGGTTTTGAGTAAATATCGAAAATCTACTGGCTGGACCCTTTCTGATCTTAAAGGCATTCATCCGTCCTATTGTACGCACCGTATATTTTTAGAGGATGATTCTCGCCCCTCCCGCCAACCACAAAGGCGCTTGAATCCTAGTATGCAGGAGGTGGTAAAAAAGGAGATTATTAAGTGGCTGGATGCTGATATCATCTACCCCATTTCTGACAGCTCCTGGGTTAGTCCAACTCAAGTTGTCCCCAAAAAGGCTGGACTAACAGTTGTCACCAATGAAAAGGGGGAAAATATAGCCACTCGAACCTCTTCTTCTTGGCGCGTGTGTATAGATTATCGAAAATTAAACACCGCCACTAAGAAGGATCATTTCCCGCTCCCTTTTATTGATCAAATCTTGGAGCGGTTAGCCGGACGGGAATTTTACTATTTTTTGGACGGTTATTCTGGCTATAATCAAGTAGCGGTTCATCCTGAGGACCAGGATAAAACAACTTTCACCTGCCCCTTCGGAACCTTTGCTTTCCGAAGAATGCCCTTCGGTCTTTGCAACGCACCAGCGACTTTTCAAAGGTGCATGCTTGCAATTTTTTCAGACCTGGTAGGTGAATGTTTAGAAGTTTTTATGGATGACTTCTCTATTTTTGGAGATTCTTTTGATCATTGCCTCAAAAATCTTGAAAGAACCCTCCAAAAGTGCATAGAAGTTAACCTGGTCCTCAGCTGGGAAAAAAGCCATTTCATGGTCCAAGAAGGTATTGTCTTGGGCCATGTTATTTCTAAACAAGGAATTGCGGTAGATAAAGCAAAAATAGATGCTATATCTAAGCTCCCACCGCCCACTACTGTCAAACAAATCAGATCCTTTTTGGGTCATGTGGGTTTCTATCGTCGATTCATACAAAACTTTTCCCAAATCTCCAAGCCTTTAAGTCAGCTTCTTACTAAAGACCAGCCATTTGATTTTAATAATAAGTGCCTGGAGAGTTTTTTGAGGTTGAAGAAAGAGGTTACTGAGGCACCAATATTGCAGGGACCTGACTGGAATAGTCCCTTTGAATTAATGACAGATGCCTCAGATTTTGCTGTAGGGGCCGTTCTAGGGCAAAGAATTGGCAAGAAACCCGTTGTGATCTATTATGCCAGCAAAACCCTTGATGACGCACAACGGAATTACACGGTTACTGAAAAGGAACTTCTTGCCATTGTATTTGCCTTGGAAAAATTTAGATCTTATCTGTTGGGGTCACGTGTCACTGTTTATACAGACCACTCAGCAATTAAATATTTTCTGACTAAGAAAGATGCGAAACCCCGCCTTATCCGTTGGATTCTGCTGCTCCAGGAATTTGACCTGGAAATCAAGGATAAGGCGGGATTGCACAATGTAGTGGCTGATCATCTCTCTCGTCTTATGACAAATGACATAATGACCCCACCAGATCAGTTCCCTGATGAAAGTATTTTAGCTGCTACAACCCTCCCTTGGTTTGCACCCATTGCAAACTACTTAGCAACAGAACAAATCCCCGCTGATTGGCCAAAAACAAAACGGGATAAGTTCTTTGCCGATATTAAATATTATTTTTGGGAGGAGCCCGACCTTTTCCGCATTTGTGCCGATCAGGTTATTCGACGATGTGTCCCTGATTCTGAAATCCATGATATCTTAACACATTGTCACTCAATGGCCTGTGGCGGACATTTTTCGGGCAAGAAAACTGCAGCTAAAATCCTTAATGCAGGATTTTATTGGCCCAGCTTGCAGAAAGATGCTCATGACTTTGTTCGGTCCTGTGTGCGTTGCCAGAGCATCGGCAACATGACTCGAAAGGATATGATGCCCCTTAATCCTATTTTAGAGGTTGAAATTTTCGATGTTTGGGGCATCGACTTCATTGGACCGTTCATCAACTCTGGTGGGTATTTGTATATATTAGTCGCAGTAGACTATGTTTCTAAATGGATAGAAGCAATACCCACCCGCACTAGTGATCACCGTGTGGTTGTCGAATTTCTTAAGAAAAATATTTTCTCAAGATTCGGCATACCAAAAGCCATTATCAGTGACGGAGGCTCACATTTCACCCACTCACAATTCCGTCACCTCCTTTCTAAATACGGGGTTAATCATAAAATTTCCACACCATATCACCCCCAAACTAATGGCCAGGCTGAAGTTTCTAACCGGGAAATTAAAAATATTCTACAAAAAACGGTTAGGTCCGACCGTAAAGACTGGTCCACCAAATTGGACGACGCTTTATGGGCCTACCGTACCGCTTTTAAAACTCCGCTTGGCATGTCTCCCTTCCGTCTGATTTTCGGGAAGGCATGCCATCTCCCGGTAGAATTAGAACATAGGGCTTTTTGGGCAATAAAACAACTTAATATGGATTTATCTGATGCCGGTAACCATAGAAAATTACAATTAACTGAATTGGAAGAATTACGTAATTTTTCCTATGAAAATGCGAGGATTTATAAAGACCGAACAAAGAAATTTCACGATAAATATATTGTTCGGAAACACTTTGACGTTAATCAACGTGTTTGGCTTTTCGATGCGAGATTACGTCTTTTTCCTGGCAAATTAAAATCTAAATGGACCGGCCCCTTTATTGTTCATAAAACATATCCATACGGCGCTGTTGACCTTTTTGATCCACAAACTAATTCGATATTTCAAGTCAATGGCCAGCGTTTAAAGCCCTATTTTGACCATACGCCTAAAATTCCATCTGAATCTTTTAATTTTACTGAGCCAACCACCCTTGATCACTAGTACACATCACGCCCGGCTGAATGGCGTAAAAGATAGCACTGGATGGGAGGTAACCCATCATTTTCTTGCTTTCCTTTTTTCTTCTTTTTCCAGGTTTTGATCATCCTAAACCCGACCGTCATCACTAAGGTGATCCCTTTTCCCTCCTAATGCATGAGGACATGGCATATCTTAAGCATGGGGGGTGTTTTTAAATTTTTATGATCGATTCAGGATGTTCAAAACCTAAAAACATGCAATTTTCTTTAATTTATTTCCTGCTTGCATACCCAAAAAAAATAATAAAAATGTTGAAAACTTTTTGAGGAAAAATTTTGAAATCAGGACTAAGGTCGTAAAATTCACTTCTGGTACAATGGGATTTAATCTTTAACAAACTAAGGATGAGGATATGGATCTGATCATTAGAATTTTAGGGTCTATTTTAGACTAGATCAGATATCCTTCTCTAAAATTCCACCTGAACTCATGATAGTTCAGGTGACTTGATCCTATTTTGTAATATGGAAAGTATTTGACTTAGTTTCTGATTCAAAAACTTGCGGGTCTCAAGAAACTTCTTGTGTCAATTTTCACACACAAGCCAACACTTAAAAACAACTAAAAAAATTGAAAAGCTTCCTTGTTTGGATTTAGTAAAAGTCTGAAGCAGATCATTGGTTTGAGTTCCCACCGCCGAGAAGAAGGAAAATACCTTCTTTGAGGACGCGATGTCAACATGTTACCGCCTCGGCGCTGCTCTATATCTATATTTCATATCTTTAGACGGAGCATTAAAGCGCATTTCAGCAGCTCAAGTGTCTTGGACGGTGCTCTACCTATAGCGTCGAAGCAAGAGCTTGAGTTTGCTTGGAGCGCCCCTTTTCACCGCATCGTGTTTTGGGGTTGTGAGCTCCTGGGTGGTGTCATGGACAGTGCTATCCCGAAGTACTGGCGCCAGAGCCCCCTCGAGGAATGGTAATGGGAATGATGATACCGACACATCTGTTGTAAGACTAAGCTAAAAATAAGCATGGGTGAAAAAAAAAAAAAACACGTCCTTATAAAGGTTGGCTTTTCACAAGCACAGACACAAGGTTTTAAAGGAATTTGCAAGTTGCGAATCAGATTCACGAGCCAGAAAAATCCTAAAAACAAACATTTCAAGTCATCTGAATTAACAAGGGGTTAATTTGTGAATTTTCTGAGGATATATTGATCCCGTTCTATCTAATGGTTGGATCCAAAAACAAATCCTGATGTTTATCTTCAACAAATCCCGTATCTCCTGTGTTTTAATCTACCAAGGTCCCTTAATCTCTTTTTCTCCTCAAAAGTCAAAAAAAGTAGATTTCCCAAAAATTCCGTTTTCCAAAAAAAATTAATGTTTTGCTAAGAGACTAGCAAAAGATAAGCATGGGGGTGTGATAAACACCAGTTTATCATCATTTTTATGCTTTAAAACTAACCTAGCTCTTAGGATTTTACTCTGCAAACGGGTTTTTGGGCTGCATTTAGGCATAAATTAGGATAGGCATGCATTGCATTTTTTATTATTGTTTTAATGTGTTTTTGTGAGTGTTAGGGATGTACAGATTCACAGATCCCTAAAACCCTAGCACTCAAGAAGGCAATTGGTGAAGGAGAAGCCCAGACTAGTTGGAACCCAGCTTGATCCAGCTCACCATAGCTGGAACCTAGCTTACTTGAACTAGGGTTAGCTCATCCCAGCTCCATTAAGCTAATCTCAACTGGATGGCAGCTCAAGAGAGTTCACCTTAGCTCACCCTAGCTCAAGTCAGCTCAGATCCAGCTCAACTTAGCTGAGTCTAGCTCACCTCAGCTCCCACTAGTTCACAGGGAGCTCTAGCTAGCTCAGCTGAGTTGACAGGAGTTCACCCCAGCTCAGATCCAGCTACATTCAGCTCCACTCAACTCCAGCCAGCTGAAGAAGAATTCATCTCAGCTCAGGAAGCTCAAGTCCAGCTCCCGGGGATTCAGCTTAGCTCATCTCAGTTGAGCTAAGCTACCTTAGCTGCCTCAACCAGCTTGATTCTCCCCGATAGCACCAGACCTAGCTCACCTTAGCTCATTTTGGTAGAAGCTAGCTCACTTTAGCTTGGCTTAGCAACTAGCAAAGAACTAGCAAGCTAAGCCAGCTAGAGTAGCCCCATGCCAGCCTCTTCAGCAGCAGCCAGCTCCAGCTCCAGCTCCAGACTTCTTCTCCTCAGCTCCCTCCTCCAAACCCTAGCTCCAACACCTTCTCTACTCCTCCATTAGCTAAGCTAGCTTAGCTTAGCTTAGCTTAGCTTAACTTAGCTATGCTCCAACTTCCTTGGCTTGTACTACCCCAAAAACCCACCTACCAACTCTACCCAACTAGCTCCACCTAAGCTCCACATAAGCTAACCTACTTGGCACCAACCTAACCTACCCACCACCTCCAAAAGACACCTAAAAGTGGCACCAAAAACTACCCATAACCACCCCTTAATGGCGCCACTCTTCCCTCCGAAACCTCCCCTCATCTCCACCACACAATCTCCCTTGAACCCATCTCCACCATCCACCTAACCCCCCTTCTAGAAGACCCCATGTTGGCGCCAACATGGTGGTGTCTCTCCACCACCAAAAGACACCAACACCACCATAACTACCCCCTTTAACACCTCTTGGGTTGGCGGCAACTCTCCTTAGCCATAGGATCACCAACCACCTCCATTCTTCCATCCTAGCCCTCCATTTCAAGGGGCACCTTAACCCCCCATCCTACCCTATAAAAAGACCACTACCCACCACCATTCAAGCCATCCTTGGCTAGCCATTTCACTCTCATATTCCACCAAGAATCCCACGTCCAAGAGAGAAGAAGAAGAAGAAGATTAAGGGGATATTCTGTCCCCTTGGTGCCTTCCCCTCTTCCCTTCTCTCTTGGGTCATGCCAGCCAAAGGAGAAGCCAGGCAAGGAAGATCTTGGAGGAGATCTTGAAGGTGGTCACGCCACCTTGGAGGAGTTTTAAGGGTGGTGCATGCCCACCCCTTTGGAGAGAGCATTAAAGGTGGTAGCTTCCACCTTGGAGGAGCTCTCAAGGAAGGAGAAGAAGGAGGCCCTCTTTTCAAGCCAAGGAGCAGCTAGGCTTGGAGCAAGAAGACAACCTTCTTCACCATTGTTACAAGAGGATTTGTGTTTCTTTTCTTGCTTTTAAATTGTTCAATTCTAGTAGAAGCTTTCCTCTACTTGTCCTTGAAAAGAACACTCATTCTACTCAATCAAAAATTGCCTTCTTTTAAGCTTTTTATTGCAGTTGTTTGTTTTGGTTCTAGCACTTATTTCACCTCTTCTTCCTAATTACCCTAGGCCTACACTTGCCTAGAGTGAGCTTAGGAAGAAGATATTTCTATCTTTTAGAATTTTAATCATTTGTAGGTGTTAGTTCTTTTCGCTACAATCTGCCGTTTGCCCTCGTCTTTTCAAAATACAAAAAAAATTACATGTTGAAAAATATTAAAAAGAAAGTTGAGATTGTATTCCAAGCAAGAGAATCATTATTGCAATTTTTTCCTCCTTGGACGACCCTAGATACTCCCCTATCTAGGATATAAATTTTAAAAGCGAAAGCGGATTTACGCGTTACAACGACGTATTTTAACAAACCGCGTATTTTCGCCATCAACAGGTATATCTTTCTAACTTTTTCATCTAGCTCTTGTTCACGCATTTGCATTCAAATTTAAATTCAAGACCACCAAGTTGTTTGAGTTTACTAATTCAGTGGTCATATAACTAAAAGCAGAACTAATAATCAGATTCAACCCTAAAAGCAATTCACATTTGATTTGATTCTAAGGGACTTGTCTGCGATTTCAAAAGAAATTACAAAGATTTGCGGTGTGTTGCACACTTCTGACACTGAGCATGCACATTAGGCACCACACTAAGGCTTGATCCCTTAAGACTATAGGCACCGATCTCTTTATCAGTGCAAACCCTCCTATTGTGCTTTGTGGTGGTGGTGATACTATCTTTTGATCAAGTGTTTTGATACTCCACGGAGGGGGACACCCCTTAAAGGAACAAAAGGGTAGTTAAGGGGCACCGCATATGCATCGCCTCAAAGGAAGGGTTCGCCCTACTTGCATCCCTTTGTTCGTCCTTGGAGTAACTTCTCACTTGATCACTTGGGAGTATCATCCAAGCAAAGTATAGGTCCTAGGGCACTCGAAGGTTGAATTAAGACACGTAATTGCAGTGAAAAACTTATTTGGCCATTTATATTAACTAATTCAACATCCACAATAAAGAAGGTTAAGATTTCAAGTCCACACCCCTCTTATACCACTTACGTGGGAACGGAGGGATAAGTCTTGATCTTTTGACTTAGCTTTGGAGTGGAGGTTTGACTTACTCAAAAAAAAAAAAATTCTGAATTGTGTTTTGTATGCTTGGTAGATGCTCTCTTGAGGGTAGTCTAGTGTTTGAGCCTGAGCCTGAGAGAATTCTTAGGAGAGCTCACCTAGGAGAAAAAAAGAACGAATGGCTGAGCAAGGTGCAAATCAACAAAGGACCCTAAGGGACTATTTTATTCCTACTAACCAACCTACACAAGCACTAAGACGACCGGCAGGGGATAATCCGTATGAGATCAAGAGCAGTACCATATCTTTATTGCCCTCTTTTTATGGTACTACTAGGGAGGACCCCTACCGGCATTTGGAGGAATTCACCAACGTCTGTTCCACGGTGAAGCTCCAGGGCTTTACTGATGAAGCCCAGATGAGGACTCTATTTCCTTTCTCCCTAAAGGATAAGGCCAAGCACTGGTATCATACCCTTGATGCAAGGGTAAATGATTGGGCTACCCTTAAGGGAGAATTTTTAAAAAACTATCTTCCTATGAGTAAAACCAACCATTACAGAAGAGAGATTATGGGTTTTAATCAACAGGAAGGGGAGCAATTTCATGAGACTTGGGAGCCCTTTAATGACCTTCTTAGGTTATGCCCCCACCATCAAGTGCCAAGATGGCAGTTGGTCGAAAGGTTCTATAACGGATTATCTGGAAGACATAGGCAAACCATTGATGTAGCCTGTGCAGGAACCTTCATGACCAGAACTGAGGATGAAGCCTAGGCATTATTTGAAACTTTAAGCGACAACTCCACACATCTGTCCTCTACATATCAAGAAAGAAAACCATCAATCTTGCAGAGGAAGATAGAGGCCCATGAAGCTGGGGCTTCTCAGGATTTGGCTTATCAGATTCAACTATTGAATAAAAACTTTGATAGGCTTTTAGCAAACCCCGGCATGAACCCGCAAGCAGCCTCTATTTTTCAGGCTTCAAGAGAATGCTCCATTTGCCAAAGCACAACGCACGCCACTGCGGAGTGCCATCAGGCAAACCAATTCCCTGAGTTGATTCAGGCCGACTTGAACGTTGCCCAAGGTTTCCGCTCCCCTCACAATAACCCTTACTCCAACACTTATAATCCAGGGTGGCAGAACCATCAAAACTTCTCTTGAAAGCAAGCTAATGCTTCTAACTCAGGGAATACAAGACCCTTACCTCCCCAGGCCACATACCAACCTTCTTATGAAAACCCTCCTCCAAATAAGCCCTCTTAGAGGGATGAACTGAAGGCCATGATGAAAGCAATGCAAGAGCATCAAAATATGGTCATCCAATCTCAGAATAAGATGATTACTGATATGCAATCCCAAATTGGTCATCTTAATAAGGCAGTTAGGCAACATGATCCGAGGAAGCTGCCTAGCTCTTCTGAGGAGAACCCTAAGGGCAAGGGGGTTGTATTCAGGGAGCATGCCCAAGCAGTGACCGTGTTGAGGAGTGGAAAAAAGATTGACAAGCCTGATAACACTCCTACGATTACATCTCAGAATTCCCCTTCCACACCTGACCCGACTTCCATCTCACCCGAGGAAGAGCCACACCACTCTCCCTCACAAAAAATCACCCACAATGAGGATGTCATCCTTCCACCACCCCTTTCCTGCCATGATGGCCCCTCTACCCAGAAGCCGAGGGTGCCCTATCCAGAGCGCCTATCTGCTCCTGGGAATCTTCTGTTGGCTCGTCTGGAGCCAAGGATAGGATGGAAGAGATTATGGATACTTTTAGGCAAGTCCAGATTAACTTGCCTCTGTTGGAAGCGATTAAACAGATTCCATCCTATGCCACATTTCTGAAGGACCTGTGCACCCAGAAGTGCCGATCTAGGAAATAGGCCCAAACCAAGGTCATCCTGCCTGACCATGTTAGCTTGGTTCTTCAGCATGGAACACCCCCCAAAATGTCAGACCCAGGGGCCCCGTATATTTCAATGGTTATAGGTAACCAACACATTGACGAGGCTCTGCTCGATCTGGGTGCGGGGGTAAACATTCTACCGAGCTCTATCTATGACCTTTTGGGAGGAGGAAAGCTGAATCCTAGTCCAGTAATCGTCTAGGTTGCAAACAAATCACTTAAGACACTGCGGGGATTGTTGGAAGATGTCCTTGTGAGAGTGGAGGATTTCTTCTTCCCCGTTGACTTTTTGGTACTTGATACTGACCCATCTAATAAGCCCACAAAGCCATCTATTATTCTGGGATGCCCCTTTTTGGCCACAGCCAATGCCTCTATAAATTGTAGATCCGGGGCACTTAAAATGGGCTTTGGGAACAAGAAGATCCAGTTGAATGTTTTTGATACTTACAAGCAACCCAGATTTGAAGATTGTTCTTAGATTAAGGTCGTTGATGAAATAATTGAAGAGACTACTCCAGCACTCTTATGTAGAGATCCCCTTTAGAAGGTCATATCTCAGGACCATCCCTCGATTATTAAAGAAACTGAAAGGAAAATGCCCGAACTAGAAGAGTTGCTGGGGGTACACACTGAATCTCTATCCCCACCTTGGATTGTGAAGGTAGATCCGCTGCCTGAGGTGGGGACATCTCAACTAAAACCCTCAATCCAAAAGGCTCCTGAATTGAAGTTGAAAACCCTCCCGAGCACATTGAAATATGCTTTCCTTGGTCCTAATAACACGCTCCCTGTTATTATCTTGTCTGCATTATCTGAATTGCAGGAAGGAGCTCTACTTGAGTGTTTACAAAGGCACAAGGAAGCAATTGCCTGGACAATTGCTGATATTAAGGGTCTTGATCCCTCTCTTTGCATGCATCATATATACACGGACGAGTCCGTGAAGCCCTTCCGAGATATGCTGAGAAGGCTCAATCCTAATATGTGGGAGGTTGTTAAAAAGGAGATTCTGAAATGGCTGGATGCAGGGATTATCTATCCCATTTTAGATAGTAAATGGTCAGTCCTATTCACGTAGTTCCGAAAAAGGTAGGAATCACTGTGGAGGAGAATGACCAAGGAGAACTGGTGACCACTAGACCCTCAACTGGTTGGAGGGTCTGCATTGATTACCGTCGTTTAAACACGACTACCCAGAAAGACCATTTCCCCTTACCGTTTATCGATCAAATTTTGGAACGATTGGCGGGGAACAAGTACTTTTGTTTTCTTGACGGGTACTCTGGGTACAATCAGATAGCCTTTTTTCTTGATGATCAGGAGCGTACCACCTTCACGAGTCCTTATGGCACTTTTGCGTTCCACCAAATGCCATTCGAGTTATGTAACGCTCCTGCCACTTTCCAACATTGTATGATGGCTATCTTTTCTGATATGATTGACGAGTTCGTTGAAATTTTCATGGATGACTTCTCCATTTATGGCTTGTCATTTCATCTATGCCTTTCGCACCTTGATAAAGTCTTAACCCGTTGTGAAGAGGCAAAGCTGGTGCTTAGCTGGGAGAAAAGCCACTTCATGGTCCAGCAGGGCATTGTGATAGGGCATATAGTTTCCGAGAGAGGATTAGAGGTGGACATCGCAAAAATTGATTCCATCTCTAAGCTTCCATTGCCAGCCAATGTTCGTCAGGTTAGATCTTTCCTTAGCCATGCTGGATTTTATAGGCGCTTCATTAGAGACTTCAGTAAAATCTCTAAGCTACTCTGCGACCTGTTAGCGAAGGATGTCTACTTCGAT
This sequence comes from Thalassia testudinum, assembly GCA_037157565.1. NCBI lineage: Eukaryota > Viridiplantae > Streptophyta > Magnoliopsida > Alismatales > Hydrocharitaceae > Thalassia > Thalassia testudinum. Next base: position 202,226,076 of record JAZHRO010000031.1, read on the forward strand.
TTTGATGATAGATGTGGCGAGGCTTTCCAAGCTTTGAAGAAAGCCCTCATTACCATGCCGATTCTCCAAGCACTAGATTGGACCCTCCCGTTTGAGCTTATGTGCGATGCTTCTGATTTTTCAGTGGGAGCAGTCTTAGGTCAAAGGGTTGATGGCAAACCTCATGTGCTGCATTATGCTAGCAAAACCCTTACGGATCCTCAGCAAAACTACACGGTCACTGAAAATGAATTACTTGCTGTAGTATTTGCCTTGGAAAAGTTTCAGTCTTATCTTTTGGGATCCAAGGTTGTGGTGTTCACTGATCATTCATCCCTTAAGCATCTTCTAGCTAAAAGGGACACCAAACCTCACCTAATTCGTTGGATTCTGCTACTCCAAGAATTTGATCTGGAAATTAAAGACAAGAAAGGAGTTGAAAATGTGGTAGCAGACCATTTGTCTAGGATCCCTATTGAGGCATCAAACCCTGCTGGCGGTATTCAAGAGACTTTCCCTGATGAGTCTCTAATGGCCGTGGAAGCTAAAACTCCTTGGTTCACTGACATAGTGAATTATCTGGTCACGGGCATCACCCCCAATACTTGGGACAAGCAGAAGCGAGACAGGTTTATCGCCAATGCTAAATTTTATCACTGGGAGGAACCCGAGCTTTTTAGAATAGGCCCTGATTAGCTGTTTCACCGTTGCATCCCTGATGAGGAACAAAGAAGTGTTCTGAGTTTCTGCCATGACCTCCACTGTGGGGGACATTTTAGTGGGAAGAAGATTGCTCATAAGGTTCTTCAGTCTGGTTTTTGGTGGCCCACATTATTCCAAGATGCAAATACATATGTGGGGGCATGTCTACGTTGCCAGCAGATGGGAACCATTGGAAAAAGGGATGAGATGCCCCAACAACCTATCCTCCTTGTTGAAATCTTTAATATTTGGGACATTGACTTCATGGGTCCCTCTCCTATGTCCTTCGAATATGAATACATCCTTGTGGCTGTTGACTATGTATCAAAATGGATAGAAGCCATCCCCACACGAACCAATGACCATTTCGTGGTCTTGGGCTTTGTTAAGGCTAATATCATTTCTCGGTATGGGTGCCCAAGGACTATCATAAGTGATGAAGGACCTCACTTTAAGAATGTACACTTCACAAGACTACTCCAAAATTTGGGAGTCAACCACATGATAGCCACACTTTATCATCCCCAAAAGAGTGGACAAGTTGAAGCGTCTAATAGGGAGATTAAGCGAATTTTTAAAAAAACTGTCAGACCTGATCCGAAGGATTGGCCTAAAAAATTAAATGACGCTCTTTGGGCCTATAGAACTGCATATGAGACTCCCTTGGGCATGTCTCCTTTCCGTCTTGTCTACGAAAAAGCGTGCCACCTTCCCGTTGAAATCCAACATAAAGCTTATTGGGCTATTAAAAACGTTAACTTAAATCTGGATAAAGCGGGAAAAGTATGTATGTTAGAATTAAGTGAGTTTGAGGAGCTTCGTAATGAAGCTTATGAAACTTCTCAAGCTTACAAGCAATGTACAAAAGTCTTCCATGACAAGCACATCATTAGAAAGACTTTTGAGCCCAACCAGGGGGTCTGGCTTTTCAATTCTAGACTTAAATTATTTCCTGGAAAGCTCAAGTCTCGTTGGGATGGGCCATACGTTGTTATCAATACCTTCCCTCATTGAGCTGTAGAGATTAGGAACCCTATTTTAGGTGCGAGCTTTAAAGTAAATGGCCAGCAACTTAAACCGTATATTACTCTTTCAGATGGCCAGGTTTTGGATGCACTACGGCTTGAGCCTTAGCTCCTCCCACTCTTCTCCTCATGTGATATTCTTCTATGTCTATATTTTTCCAATGAGGACATTGTCAGTCTTAGGCATAGGGGGATATAACCTGAGAATGTTTATAGTGTTTATAGCATTTATAAATATTTGCATACATATTTATATATATTAAAAAAAAAAATTTTTTTTTAGCTGATTGGGTTTGTCCCTAGCAAAATACCTTTGTTATTGGAGGTTTTTCTTCCGAAATTATTTCTTAAGTTTAGAATCCAGTACATTTAATTCACGTGCACGTAGACTTGGTAATGGATCCTTAAGGAAAACCATTAAGCATTTGTAGTCCACTGAACCCTTGGACAGTTCATAGAGAGTCAGGCATACCATCTTCTAATAAATCCACCTCATATTTGTGAGAAGTAGAGAGATTACTAGTGCGCTAAGTCTAGTGTAAGGACTCTTAAGTTCTGGATAATTAGATGATGATACTTCAGAGTTAGGAGTAGTTTTCACTCTCTATTCCTGTGTGCATACTTTGAGTGAATTCCTGAGAGTCACCAAATAAGGCAGATACACAGAGATTGAGTCTTAATAAAGCTATAACTATGGTGGATGGTTACGATCGTCCTTCATAGTGTCCTCAGCTAAAGAGGGTAATAATGTCAAAGGTTAGAAATACACATGTCCTATCCATTCCTTCCTGGTGCCGAGAATAGGCACTTCCACCAAATAAGCCACACAACTTCCTCTTGACCATCATCATCCCTAATAATGCCTCGTAAATAAAAGTCTGTATCGTGTTGTGTTGATTGAAAAAGAAACAAAAACAAGAAAAAAAAAAGAAATATTGAAAAAGAAGTAGAAAAAGAAGACATAGAAAGAAGAAAAAGAAGAAATAGTTATATTATAGAAAAAAAAGTCTAATTTTCTAATGTAATATTGTTTCTGAGGCAACAAAACACCTTTCACGTTCCACCAAATATGACCCATACCTACCTTTTAGTATTTCTGATCGCCCGAATATTGGTTGAGGACTCTAACTTAGTTGTAGAGTTATTAGGACTTTAATTGAAGTGTGGATGCCATGTGAGGCCACCAAATAGTGAGTACAATTTCTAAATCTGGCGAGATTTGTGATCTCAGAAAGAAAGAAAAGAGAGAGTGCCCAGGAATATCAAGAGAGCACAATTGTGTAGCCTCTCTCAGAGTTGACTTGTCTAATAGTCTAGAGATCTAGAGTTTGCGGTACTAGACTATATGTAGCACCAAATGAGTGTGTGCCACCAAATACAAATCCATTCAACTCGATATCTCCTACCTAAGCCAAACACCGGGGTCAAATTACAGATTATCTTTTGCTTTATCCCCGAGGGAAGTAGTTGCCTATCTCGACAGAAATTTTTGCCAAGGATGATGTACGAACTCCTAATGCGAGTCGGCTCTTTCACTTGGATCTATTACCTAGTCTATCAGCACTTCACATTTGTTTGGATTTCTAAAGTTTTGAAGTAAGAAAAAAAGAAATCTTCTGATTACTTCTATTATTTTTCATTTTTGCTAGGGACTAGCAAATCTTAGGCATGGGGTTATTTGATGAGTCCATTTTAATAGACTAATATTACGCCTAAGTAACTTTAATTATATCTTTTACGTTTGTTAATAACTATATTAAGTTATAGAAGGGTTGCATGCATCATGATTTAGGTTTACATTTATTCTATAACTTAATATGTTCTTTTTGTATGCAGGAAAAATAATTGGCAAAAGAATGAGGGGAAAAGGATAAATTACCCTTTTTCAAATCATCGGCGGCTATTCTTTTCCCCATTCTCTGGGGAACCCTCAACAGCTGCCAGCCAGAGATAGTTAAGGGATTTGAAAATCCCTTAACTCTCGCAGGCGCAATGGAGGAGAAGTTTAAAAAAGAGGAATCCATCCAGGGAGAGAGGGAGAAATCCATCGATGTACTGTGGTCCATCTTCCCCCTTGCGGGGAAAAACCTCTCCATCCAGTCGAGGGTGCACACCCGCGCGCCTTCTCCTTCCTGCAAGCATAGTGCTCTCCCCCTGCAGGGCACCCTCTCCACTCCAGGAGTTCCTTCCTCCTGCCACTCCAGCGCCCTCTCCATGCTAGACACGCCTTCCTCTTGCTGCTCCAGCTCCCTGCAGTCCGCGCCACCAGCGCACCTACGCCATCTACAGGCGCACCTACTTCCCATTCCTGTACCGCACTGCAGCAATGCACCCGCGTGCCCATCTCCCTTCCACGCGTGCTCCAGCATCTGCAACACTCGCCTCGCCTGTACATCTCACCGCAGCCGCTACCTCCACCCACCTGCAGACCGCACGCCTGCCTTCGCGCTCCAGCCTCTACTCACTGCCTCACCACAAGCGTGCACACACCAACGTCGCCTGCCACCAGCACCTTCATCCTTCAACAGAGCCAACAGGTCGACGCTCTGGCCACCTCTGTCACTGCCGCTGCCACCATCAAAGAGCCCTCTTCCTCACCGTCCTCCTTAGCCTCTCCAAAGCCCCGCTGGTTCTCTCTTTCCATCGCGAGGAGGAGAGAGCAAAAAAGCTCTGTTTTCCACCAATTAGTATTTACATTCAGTGCCATTGCCACATAATTTGATTTTATTTATTATTATTATATTGTGGTGGAATTACGCTCGAACACTCAGTTCCTTATAATTGCATGATATTGATATTCGCTAGTTTGAAGATTGATTTTTGGGCTTAACTTAAGTACTAGTTTTCTCTAGTACACATCACGTGAAAATTGCATAAATTCATCATAAATTTATTGAGGATTTCTATGTGGGAAAACTGCACATATACCCTTATGTTTTTAAGTTATTGCAAATATACTTTCCTTCACATTTTATGTCAGATTTGAATAAGGATTTCGCACTATCTGAAATAATATTAAGTATTTATTGCATAATTGCCTCCTTGTGGACACGACCCGCTCTTCTGCGAGTGGTTATTTCATTGTTTTTGATTAGTTGATTTTTCCACCACTTAAATACTATAATGCAAAGCGAAAAGTCGACTGTCAGAGTCCTTGCACTAGACTTAGCGCACCAGTAATCTCTCTACTTTCATCTCACAAATATGGGGTGGATCTACTAGAAGATAGTATACCTGACTCCCTATTAACTATCCAATGGTTCAGTAGACTACAAATGCTTATTAGTTTACTACAAAGATCCATAACCCAGTCTACGTGCATGTGAAATAAATGTAGTGGATTCTAAATTTAAGAAATAATTCAAGGAGAAAAACCTCCAATGGCAAAGATATTTTGCAAGGGACTAACCCATTCAGCTCAAGAAAAGAAATTTTTTTTTTATATATGCTAACCTAAATGCATGAATACTTCCTAAAATGCAAAATCCACCCCCCATGCCTAAATCCTACAATGTCCTCAATATAAAATTAAAATAGGGGGAGAAAGGAAAGAGATCACCTGACAACGATGTTATTCAGACTACTGGGTTCCCTCCCAACAAGTGCTGCATTTTTTTGTTAGCAGCCAAACTTATAAGGAACCTATAAGTCTGGTTCCAGGAAGAAAAAGTTAGGCCCTAAAAATATGCGTAATAGAGTGGGCCTAGAGAACAAGTAGCCGCGGATGTTGGCAACCTGATGATGCAACGTAATCCCAAATTCTCGCCAGAAAGTATGAAAGCAGAAAACGTCATTGGCTACCTGGGGAGGTCTAGGAATAAGAAAGGGAATATGAAAAGAGGCCTCTCGAAACAGAATAAGTGGAGGATAACAAGGATCCTCCAAAATAGTATGGGTTTTAAAAGATATAAACATTAATATTTGAAACCCTTGAATGGCAAGACTAAAAGTACAAGCATCAATCCACACTCGTCATTCTACCGGAGGATGTACTGGCCTGATATGTTCTCCAGAAAGAATGTACATGAGCAAAGATCTGAGCCAAGGATCGGTTAGGGAGTATAAGGGTTGTTTGTAGTGTTGGAAGGTAATGGTTAAGTCCAATGAGGGCTTAGTCAGTGTCAGGTCCAATTCCAACAATGATTCAGATTATGTATACTCCCTAACAGTTGTAGACAATTTCATGTTACTCTGCCTAGCATTAATGATCGAAGTCATATTTGAATCAAGGGTAGACTCCAAATTACAACTCTTTGATGGCAGGGTCAAACTATCAGAATCATTATCATTAAGCTCATCCCCGAATTCATTTGGTTCACTCAAATTTTTGTCCGGGTGTATATGTGATTCAATAGGGAAGACAGGAGTTGGATCAGTATCCTTAATTATTCCTAAAGGAGGATTAGTCTTAATATTTTGGAACAAGCCTATATCTCTGAATTCGTTATTCTTCTCGGGATATAAATCCTCAATTGACATGTTTTGTCCCCAAGAGTCTCCCATAGGCTTCTCACTATTTTGTCTGTCCTCCTCTAATATCAACTCCTGTTTTGATGGAGGATGACTCTCAAAAGAAGGGAGGAATCTGGGTTTCACCATATTATTTATATCCTTTGAAGGTAAATCCTTAAATAACAAATAATTCCCCTATGATTCACTCCAGATTTTCAGCCCAAATTCCTCTATTGGCGCATCCTCATCCTCTGAAATAGACTCTTCATCTCCCTGAGACCAAAATTGATCTAATTCATCCTCCATTCCCTTAGGGTCACCTTCATTGGGTGCATTTAAATCCTCAGGATGCTGAATGGTAGGTGTTGATTCCCTAAGTGGAGGGTCAGGAGTAGGCTCACTAAGGGTAGAATGGGATTCCACCAAATAATCAATAGGGGAAGTGATAGGAACAATGCAACCTTGACCCAGGTTGGTAGGGGTAAGGAGAATACTGTCATTGGGGTCAATGTCCTCAAGAGGTACCATCTTCCCTTGCTTTTGACTCCAATATAGCTCGGGTGGATAATCACTATGATCGTTCTCCTCTAGTGGCCGTGTCTCATTGGGAGAGTCTAAGTGATAGCTACATAAAAATGGATCCCTATAGTCATTGGTTTCCTAAGAATTATTTTCATGATCATGGTCGTATGGGTAGGCATCAGAATTACTAGGAAGCGTGTAGCTAAGCCATCTTATTTCTTCACTTAACTGTTGACTATTCACATCTCTCCCATGGATTCCATCATTTCCTTTTGCTATTTTTGCATTTCTATCATAAAAGAGGAGAGACTGGAGGATAGTCAATTTCAGGCTCTAGTTGCCTAGGGGTATCGGTCCAACCTCGATACGGAAAATCATGAAGGCTAGGAGGGTTGGGTGTTTGCATAGAAGTAGAGATTCTAGGGTTGGAAAATCCCACTCCTAGGCTCTGCTCAAAAGTGGGAGTTATCGGGCCAGTACTCCCAGGATAAGAATAAGAATGATCCCATGAATTGTCAACGTACTCATCAAAGGATGGATACGCTTGGGGCATGGGATCCTGGTTAAAAGATGGGAAGTATTGACTCTGATAATCTAAATGATAGAAATAAGGGTGATACATTTCTTTAAGCCAACGGTTTTAACTCTCTTAGGATTTAGAAGAATTCAGAACACAAGCAAAAACTTCCTAGAGAGTTCTAACACTGTCAACTAGAGAATTCAGAACACAAGCTTTTAATAGTTTCATTTAGATTTACATTTGTGATATCTAACTTGCTCTCATCTTTTAGATTTACATTTAAAAGCCAAATAAAGCCATGCCTTCCCGACAACAATGCCAAAAAGTGTTCTACATCTGAATATGATAGCGAAAAATGTGCTTTTGTCGTAGTTTAAGCTCGTAGAAACTCTTAAATTTATTTCAAATCAAACTTTTAAAAATATGGAAATTGAATTTTAAAACGAAGTCCGAGTCATTTGCAGGGAGGTAGTCGGAAAAGTTCACTTTCCTAATGCTAAGAAATAGATAAGCAGATTTGAATTCAAGATTATTACTACTAGAATGTAACTACAACTAATAGAATTCAACTAATATAAATATTAGAAGAAAGCAAATAACTTGAAGGCAAGTTGAAAAAGAATTACCAGAATTTTATTGCGAAATCAAATGTCAAGACATGATTACAACTAGAAGAGTGCTTGAAATCAAATCTAATTACAACTAGAACTAGAAACTAAAGACTAAGAACTAAGGACTTCGAAGGTGAAGTCTGGAGCGGTGGCGTAGAAGTAGATACAAAGGCACACCCACCATCTCCAATGAGAAGAAGTAGAAGAAGAACTAGTTCTAGTTGGTGGCACTTATTTAGAGGTCAAAAAGACTTGTGATTGGTTGATCCAAGTTGCCTTAGATCACCAAAATAAATGGCTAGGATTAGGAGTCTAGGAATCAAAGGGTAAGATGAAGGAATAGGTGGATAGAATAGGTTAGGTGTTGTTGGAATTGATGAAGGGCTAGGATGGCTTTGAGAGGATGATGGAGGGCTATGATTGTCTCAAATTTTTGTCTCTTTCTTTTTCGAATTTCAAGTTACGCATAAGAGCAAAGTTGTATCCCTAGAAATCAGCTTTCCAATGCAACTTGAATCACTCAATTTGGATTTGAAATAAAATAGTTATGGCTAAAATACTAAAGATGTGTCATGTTGTTATGAATTTCGAGATTAAGTTTAGGATTAGGAATATGATTTGGTTTAGGGTTTTATGATAGGTATTTAGGTAGGTAATTTAGGACCCTAGGAGTTAGATCAAGTGGTGGATAAATTATGGTGTATATTGACCATCCAAAGTAGTATTTATTGGAGGATAAAAGGGATGGCCAAATAAGGTTTGTTAGGTTTGGATTTAGGATTAGGTTGGGTAGAAAATTAAGGTTTGTTTAATCAATAATTGCTAGCTAATAAGTTTAGAAAGGGAGGTGTGATGACTAGTCGTTATATAGGAAAATTAGGCTAGGTTGGGTGGCAATTAAGTGTGGGGAATTAGGCTCCTAATTAGGTTAGGTCTAAGGGCTAATTGGTTTAGGAAATAAGTCCACCAAACTAGGTTCAATCCTTTTCTAGGTAAGCTCAAATCAAAAAGTCCAATCAACCTTGCTCTGATCAACCTAAAATTTTGTATTTGCACATATAAAAGTAAATACATCAAGGTACTAGATACAATTGCAGGAAAAATTGCATAAAAGCCTAAAAGTATGTCATATTTATAGAATGACCTAGAATGCCTATTTTGACCTAATTAAATGTAATCTAACTTAAATTACACTCAGACCAACATTAGTTAGGCATTAATTAACATAAATAATCATGGAAATATCAAGGCCTAGGCAAGCCTCTTCTTCTGGAGTGTCTTCACTTGAGGCATTTTCTTCATCACTTGAGGATGAATCAGAATCATGCCATGTTGCATGAAATACTTTCTTCTTGAACTTCTTAAATTTCTTCTTTGGTGTGAAATCCATCTTCTTGCATTCTTTTTCCTTCTTTGAAAAGGACAATCCTTCCATATGTGACTAACATTTTTGCAATTATAGCATGCCACAGGCTCTTCCTTCTTCTTGTCCTTTTTCTTTTTAAAATTTCTCTTATTTCAAAGGAAATGTTTAAATTTCCTTGAAAGCAAAATAATATCTTCATCATCTCCTGAGCTTTCATCTAAGTCATCATATAAGTTAAGGGCTAATTCTTTCTTCTTTGAATCTTCATTGTCTTTCTTCTTTTAAGAAAGCTTATTTTCATAAGCTATAAGATTTCCAACCAAGTTCTCCATACCAAGATTTTTAACATCATTGGCTTCTACAATGGCAGTAACCTGGGATTCAAATTTACTTATGATAAATCTAAGAATTTTTTCTTCCAATTCTCATTCCATAAAATTCTGAGGGCTTTCAAATTGTTTACTGTATTAGTAAAACATGTATACATATCCTTGATAGTTTTATGTTCCCGCATCTCAAATTTTTCAAAATCATTAGTTAATAAAATAATTTTGAAGCTTTTTACCTTTGTTGTTCCTTCATGAGTTATTTGAAGGGCTCTCCAAATTTCGTTTGCACTAGTGCATTATGAAACCCTATTGAACTCCTCAACAATTAGTGCATAATAAAGAGTATTCATAGCTTTCGAATTAAAAGCAAGTTGCTTCTTTTGAACATCTATGCAAGTGCCTCCCTGAGGTTTTTCTTATTCACAAAGGGAGTATTCACCATATCCCAAATAGAATATTCACTGGATTAAAGAAAATTTTCCATCCTTTATCACCAAAAGTTGTAATTAGATCTGACAAACAATGGTGGGTTTATGGTTGAATGGTCATTGTTTGAAGATGTAGTTGCTACAACTCTCGATGCCATTACAAATCACTTGAAATGTACTTCAATAATATGGTGATTGGTGGTGCAAAGTGTTGATGGGGCTAAATTGAGGCTTTAAAAGATGCATTCGTTGTAGTAATAAATCCTCAAAAATAGCTCAAACAACATATAATATTTATAACTCAAATATCAAAAATGAAAGTCCAAGGTCGTTTGCTGGGAGCAAATAGGAATTCAATCGCTAATCTCAATAAATAATGTAAATGAGCATAATTAATGATAATAATTACTCAAAGCTAATAATCAATGTAGCACATGAGTATATCAAGAATCTATTGAGACAAAAAGTCATCTAAGACAAAATAATGGTGATTTGAATCACCAATTATTAACTTAGATACATATATAATAATTACTTAATCATCTAAATAAATGAACAGTTTAACAATGCAAACTTTAGTGCACAGTGCACTTTATCAGACGACAGGGCACTCAATAAGACGGCTTAAGTCAGCCTTGCTATAGTGCCAAGAGGGCACTGGGCTTCTTCTTCAGCCTTCTCTTCTTTCGCTGTTCTTCTTCTCTTCTTCTCTCTTTGACTTCTGTTCTTCATGCACAGAGGGAGGCAATCCCTCCAACGACTAAGTGTCAGTGACTCCCAAGAGAGCAAAACCCCCCCAACCCTACGCTCTCTCTCTTTCTTTTTTTCTCTCTAGGTCAACCTCTTTCATGCCCTCCCAGGGCCATGCATGGTAACCGATTATCGGGTAATTGGAGGATAGAGTGCTCCCAAGTCCAAGGCCACCGGCGTGGTGTAGTGACCGAGTGAGTACAGGGCTAGGTGGGTCGAGCCATCTTAGCATGTGTGAGGGGACCTCACCCCCAGTGTTACAAGGTGATAAGGCCTGTGCACAAAAACATAATAAGGTGCTTCACTCAGTTTGTCCCACACAATGTGGGACTAAAGTGTCGCCTCCTTTTCGCATGCGCCTGTAGGTGATGGTTCCTTCAATTGTAGCAACCACTGGGGTTCATGCCCCCAATCAAGGACCTGGAAGGGTGCTTGGGGCTAGTCTGCATAGCCTGGGACCAAGAACTGGTGATATCATGGCCCTGAACATGAAGAACAAGGCTGAAGATGGCAAAAGCGACGAAGTGTGACAGTGAGAACCTGAAACACTGAATAAGGCGTCACGCCCATGTTAGAATACCTCAGGAGCTTCGCCAAGTGTTGGCGATTGTGATGGTGGTGTTTGTGTGGCGTGGGAATGGGTGAGGTGGCCAAGCGATGATGGAGAAGATGGTGTGAAGGTGGGTTGTTTGATGGAAGGTTTGAAGGGCAATAGACCTAACTAGGTTAGGGCTTTTGCTCCTGTGGTCGAGGTGGAGGTCATGAGCTAGTCAGCGAAGTGTTTGGAGTAGTGGAGTGAGTGGAGGGCTTCGCCGGAGGAGTGGCTGGAGCGAAGGAAGATGATGGTGTTTGTAAAGTGCAAGGGGTCTTTTTGGGATTTTAGGCAAGGAACTAATCCTAAGAGCTAAAAGAAACTACGCTAACCCTAATCTAATGGACAGAGGGGGGAGAACACTGATGAGTTGATTTTCTCTTAACAAGATGATAATTAAAATGATTTGTCGTTTGTAGTTCTAAGTGGTCGAAAATTGACTAATCAAAGTATTGAATTAAAATTAAACCACTCAAGACGAGTAGGTCATGTCCACAGGGAGACAATGGCCTATTAAAACTTTCATCAATCAAAAATCGATGTTCGCTATTGATTTCCCAAGAAAATTATGTCAAATGCCGCATTAGATATGTGTTTAAATAAAAGCACAAGCTGAAATCATATTTATGACAATCAAGAGGGAGTTTAATGCAATGTTCACAATAACAAAATATTAATACAAAGTGGCAATGGCATTGAATGTAAAATTTAATTGGGAAGGAAACAGGGGATTTCTTTCCCTTGTGCTTGCGCAAGAAGGAGGTAGCGGCTAGAGACGAGGCTCGTAGTGGAGGACAAGTGAAGCGAGGGCTTCGCAGTGGTGGTCGCAGCGAAGTGCGAGGCAACTCGAGGTGGCCAGATGGATTTGTGGAAGATGATGAGTTCCAGCAACTTGTTCAACTCTTGAGGTGGCTACTCCACGAGCAAGCATTTCTGCTGCAGCTACACAAGGAGATGGAGGTGGCGTTGGCTGCTGATGGTGTGTGCGGCCGTGCCCGCGTTCAAGGAGAAGGTGCAGCTACTGCTGTGCCTGCTAGAGGCGATGTTGGCTATGTGTGGGAGAGGTAGCGTGCATCAGTCGTGAGGGAAAAGAGGTACGCGAGATGGCTGTTGGCTATGCGAGGGGATGCGTGCAGGTGCACGGGGGCAAGCTGCTGAAGGAGCGCAGCTGCAAGGGCGCTACTGGAGAACACGTGGCCGCACGCATGTTATTGCGGGCATGGTGAAGGTATTGGCCAATGTGTTGAAAGCGAGGGGGAGCATAGGGGCACACGCACGCGAATGGTTTACGTTGGGTTACGCGTAGCCTCTGCTGAAGGTGGTGTGCTACTACGGGCTGGGTTGCGTGCAGGCGAGGAGGGCAGTGGCGCGTTGTTGGTGATGATGGTGGTGGGTTTCGTTGAAGTGGAGGAGAAACAGAGGAAGAAGAAACAAAGAGGAAGAAGGTGGTAAAGAGGCTTCAGACGTCCAGGAAGTTTCCCGAACGTCTTAAAATTGCAAAAATGGTTGATGGTGTGTTAGTGCGGTGGTGGTTGCTGGTGATGATGGTGAGGGTGGTGCACGGTGATGGTTGTGTGACATCGGAGATGCACGCACACGGTGTTGGCACGAGTCCACCGGATTGGCACGGTGAGCTGTCACCTTGCTGGCCTACGGTGTGGTGGAGCTCGACCTTGGAGACATACAGTGGTCGCGATGGAGGTGAGCTCGAAGCTCTTCACAGTGGTGGAGTCGGGGCGGAGTCTCTCTATGCATGGTCATCTCCTCCTCCCTTTGTAGCTGCAAGTGATGAATTTGAAAATAAAGAGGTGGGATCAGATCCTCTTCATGGCAAATGAATGCTTGCAGCTGTGCATGAATGGGTGCGTGAGGAGGAGAAGCAACCGTTACCTGTGGAGGAGGAGAATAAGAAAATAATAAAATATTATGATTATTTATGCACAAATCCTTAACTTCTATGTTAGATTAAAACAATGCAAGTAATTCACCTAATTGATTAACTAATCAAATGCATGCAATTCTAAGTTAATTGTAAATGCATGCAATGAATGAATTATGCAATTAAGCTAAAAAATATGAAGTAATTTATTTACATCCTAATATATGCTAGCTAAATGTTAAGGATATCTTAATATCTAGGCATTTACACATTTAAATAGCCCACAAATATGGGCTAATCAAACGCCACCAGCTTTGATCGGCTGGTGTCGTGGAATAAGGCACTCCGGTAGGGTGATGATGGCGACGACGATAGAGGGAGAGCGACAGCAGCTGGTATTGCACGACGTGGAGGATGCTAAGGGAGATCAATCCATTGTCGGTATTACGAACGAATGAGGAATGGAGACGGAGGATGTTGCCAAAGCTCGCGGAGCTTTTTGGTCGAAGAGGAGGGAAGAAATTGGGGTAATTCCACCCAAAAATGAGTCTAGGGAACTCAGCGAGGTCAGAGGGTCCTTTTATAGGTCTCTAGAGATCGATTTGAGCTTGGGAAGTAAGCTTCCCAAGCTTGGAATGTTCATTGGAGATAAGAGATTGAAAGATACTTGAATCTCTCATGCATTCGCATGAGACATTGGGAAGGTTGTTGGGCTTTGGATCTGGCTCAAAAGGAAGGAAATTCCTTGACGAACTTCCCTTTCAATTCTGAGAGGAATTCGTCAAGGAATCAAGGAGAAAATGTCAAATCAATCTTGTCAGAGTTGTAGGATTAGGATTTCATGGTGGTAGGGACCTATTTGTGAAAATGATGATAAAGATAGGGACCTAAATGCAAAGGATTCAAAAGTTAGGGGCATGAGTGTGAAATAAAAGAGTCAGACAATACCAAATTACAAACTAGGTCAAGATGATCTCAGATTGGGCCCAAATTTTGGTACAAACCTAATCTGAACCCATGGAATCCAATGGTGAAGTTGTATTTTTGTTTTGACTTAGTTTTTTTGGGTAATTTATGAAGAAACCCAAATTAGGGCAAATGTCTGTCTATGACTCTATTTTAGGTCAAGATGGGTTCCAATGGCCAAATCAAGGGTGCCAAACCCTAAAGAATATTTTTCTATGAATTTTAAAGGGTTTAGGTGAATTTTATCCTGACCATAACCTCAGCTAGTTAAGCGGGTATATTTTTAGGGTTTCACAAGTCATTTAATTCCTGTAATGTGCAAAAATCCTTTTCTGTCTATTCTAACCCACTTGTTAAACTCTTAAGATCATTTGACCTTTATTTAACCCCTGGAGAAACCTGTGGTTATTCTGCATTCATGATATGATGGTAAAATTATAGTTTTAACCCTAGTTTCTTGTATTTCCCTCATAATGGATTTGTAGTGAATTACGTCTCTCTAGCGGTTATGTAGGAGCATTTATTCCTTGATTATGATTAATTAAAGCTAGATATGACTGATCATGATGTTATCATCATACCCCCATGCCTAAATTTTTCTAGTCCCTTAGCAAAATCTTATGGAATTAACTCAAATTCTAGACCATGTGTTTAGATCTCTGATGTGTGCTTTTTGTTAGATTAGGTCAGAATGCCAATAGTAGGCCTAGAGGTACTCAAGTACCAACCAAGATCCAAACTTGACCAGCTCTAGCCTCAGTCTGCTGTGAGGGTTTCTAAGGCCCACAGGAACTAGCCTAAGGTTCATTGAACTCCACAGTTAAAGCACCCATGCTTAGATAATGGTTAGTCTAGGTTCAATTTGTAGTGCATTTTTGTAAGAGAATGATAGAAGAATTTTTTTTGTATTTTTGGAAAGTTTTCTCTCTCTTTTCTTTTCTTTATTTCTAGCTTTGGATTGGCTTTACAACACGGTCTGTATCAGATTCCTCATTCCCACCATCAATCCTCGCAGGGTCCCTGGCTTTCAATGCTTCGAGATAGCATCACCCATGGCAACCCCCAGAACCCTAGCTTTTGACACTTCGAGATAGTGCCGCCCATGTCGTTCTGTAGCTAAATTCAGGCCTTAGCAAACAACATTTTGGGATAATTCCACCCATGGTACCTGAATCAGCACAAGGTGCTTACGTGCCCCCGGTAGGATATTTAAATATCCTATGAGACAAGCATCGAGGAGATGATATGTTATTGCGCATCTTCGAGGGAAATTTCCCTCCTCTCCACATCGGGAACTCTTCCAAATCAAGTTGTGTTGGTTAGTCGTTCCTAATCTGCGTAGCTTTTCATAATAGAATTAACGCTTTGCGTGATTTTGATAATTAAGCACACTGAACCAGACTATGTGTCGATTAGGGTGCTTAGGCTACCGAGTCTCGCAAACTAGAGGCTAGTTAATGAGGATAAATAATCCCTAAGCCTTAGACCTAATACTTAAGCTTCGCATTTTCCTCAACTTCTTGAGGATTATCCAGATCTTAACGAATACTTGAATTTTTAAGCCTAAAACAAGCCCAAGAGGCCTAAGAACAGTGTTCATACTAATCTCTTTTGTCTCTTAGCACTTTTGTCTTTTATTTCTTTCTTTTGATTTGATATAGAACTTAAATAAATCCCATAATCTTTTACTATATGACTAACTCTTTTTGTTTCAAATTGTTGTTCCTTTTTGACATTTCAAAATCACCTCCCCTTTTCCTCCTCAAGAATGATATGCAATTAATTCTTTCAAAATTTCCTTCCCTTTTCTCCACTTTTTTGTTCTTTTTCAATTTTTTATTTTTTTGATTTTTTGGAATATGTATTTTTTTGTGAGAACCCTTCATAACTGTGAATTTTTGTGTGTTTGCACTTTAACATCCCCCCATGCCTAAGTTTTGCAATGTCCTCATTGTAAATGGAGGGTATGAAATAGTTTTGGGTTCAGGAATTAGAACAGGATTATCGGGTGGGCGAATGGGTTGTGAATGGTTGTTGTAGACAATTTGAAGCTCTGAAACGAGTACCAGAGGTGGGATCGACTGTTCTAAAAACTGAACTTAGAGTGCAATAAACATGAAACACAGAAAGGATAATCAGAAGGATCTTAGTTTTTGGAATGATGGGTTGCCTCCCATTAAGTGCTAAATTACATGCCTTCAGCCGAGCCGAAAATGGTATGGAGGAGTGGTCAAATCAGATGAATTTTGTAGAACAAGCACCTTGATTAATAGCCTGATTGGTCCAACCAAGTGCTTGTTCAGATCAGCAGGCAGATGATGTAGCCCAAACCCAATCAATCTGGCAGGTTGATGAATGTGGATCAAGAGATGTGGTACCCACTAGATGCAGTGGAGCTCAAAAGGATGTGGAAGTGAAAAATTAGGGTTTGGCTGAGTGGAATCAGCCTGCCCAGAGTAGGGATCCTCAAATGAAAAAGAATCAGTGGAGGATGTAGGAACCCTACGAAAGTGATCAGAGAAGGATGGGGCATGATTCGCAGTCTGATTAATGTCTGAAACTCGAATGAAATGTGGAGGAGAATCATGTGCAACCAGCTTATTGAGAGGAGAATCAGAGAAGAAATTGAGTCCGATTGCAGGTCGGGGTTGATAATAGGTTTTAGAAGGTTCTGCATGGGTTGTAGAAGAGGTATTCAAATCATTGACCTCAGCCTCAAAATCAAAGGACGTGTTGTAGTTGCTGAGGTCGTAGATTGGCTCATAATCATTAGGAAACAATAGTTCTCTGAAATTAGGGTAAGATTCGAAATTATCGGAGAACTTGTGAGAATCATGCTCTAAATTTGATTCAGGATCAACGGTTCCACCACTGAGTAAATCAAGATGTGGAAAAGTAGTAACCTGACTCAGGTCTAGCCTATTGTCAGAATCCAAACTTCAAAAAGGTGTCCCTATTAGGCATGGGCTTGGGATCTTGGCTTGTAGCAAAGACCCAATCAAAACCCAACTCTTCCAACTCCTCGATTTCTATATCATAGATTGGCATGACTTTCGAAAAATCAATCTGTGTTTATGAGGATGTTGGAGAAGTGCATTCATCAAATAAAGGCCCAAAATCATGATCCAAATTCAAAATCTGATTTTCATCACACGGGGCCTTGTAATCATCCCAAGAAGGCTCAAATCCAGATTCTAGGTTAAGGGTATGGGTTGGATCAATAGAATCTAGATTGTGCTCTACAGGGATGTCAAAATTGCTCTCGAGAGTCACCTTATCATAATAAGGGATGGAATTTACACCCTCGAGAGGTTCTGATTCAATCTTATTATCACAGGTGTATGGGAAATCTAAGCTTGGCGAACCAGGGTTTTGTATCTCTAGGGCTGGCTCAAAATTGTGATCACTTGCAACTGGAACTTCCCAACCCATCTTAAGATCTGGTCTATCAATTTGTTCATACTTTGAATTAGATTCCATTTGGGTTGGGGGTCCATAACAACCTTGATCATCACATTTGGGATTTAGGAAATTACATGGATTACTGGAATTACTCCAAGATGTCATCTTAACTTCTGATGGGTATTTTTGATCAATGGTTCTATATAACCTATCCAGCAATTCTCTCCATTCTTTCAAAAAATTATGGAGTTCTTCTAGAGCTGAAGGATTTGACCAATATTGCTGACAATCATTGTTGTGTAATTTCACCAATTCACTGTGTTTTGCTAATAGATGATCCCGGGTTGAACCGTGTTTTATTTGTGTCCATATTATCCCTACGTAGTTCTTGATGAGGTTTGTTGTTTTTGCAAATTTTTCCATCGTGTCCCTTTTATAATATTCTTCATGATTTTTATAGGCATTCTCAAGTATCTTTTCTTTTATGCTCATTTAGGACTCAAGCTTCTTAAATAGTCTTCCTATATAGCCAAGCTGCATTTTTTTGAATCAAGTGGTGAAATCAAGATGTAGAATCAAAACCAAGATTAGATTTGAAGTTAATCAGATCTGAAAGAAATCCTTAAGATGATCTGTGTATGTGCTCTAAATAGAAGGGATGAGGGACTGGATGTGAAATTAACCCAATTAAGGCACCCAAAGATTTTTGGATGACTAAGACACTTTCGAGGCAGATGATACCTCTGAATCAGAAATTTGCCCACCCGAGAATTACCTAGGTAGTCAGGAAAGGAGAGCCTCGCAAAGATCCCTACACGATAGAGCGTCCCCATGGGGTATAGGGTTTCCCCACCTGACCTTCCTTGTCACTGAGGGTCCAGGTAGACTGGAATGTACGAACTTAAGACCTTAAGTCTACCAATTTTATGTCCTAATTTGTGCCTTGAGTTTCACTTGATTAGAAGTCAATTGAACTTGTGACCTAATTTAGAGGTTGGTTGGTCTACAATGTAGACCAACTTCACCTGACCTGCCATAAAGATGGCGGAATGAGATCTAGGTCAAGACCTAGAAATCACCCTGATTGACTCTTAGCTTATTAGGTCCAAGAATTTTAGGGTTCAAGTGAATTTAGAGCCTGATTTTAGGGTTTTTCTTATTAGATCTTTTCAACTAAGGGCTTGGGTAGCACACAAATGCAGGAGGGTTAGTTTCATTTTATGCAGGCAAGTGTGAACTAGCACTTCAAAACCCTAGAATTGAAACCCTAATTGGCTCTATTTTGTATCTAATTTGATCTTTAAAATGTTCTCCTTAGACCTCAAACAAGAAGTGCGTAGTCCAAGAAGATTAGAAATTAAGCGTAGTCCTTAATAGGCACAGGAAATTTTGGGGTAGGGAATTCTAAATAAAATCATCTCAATCTTCAATCAGATTTGAAAAAAAAAATTTGCAAACCAGGAAACTTGCCTTTTAAATGATGATTACTATGAAAAATAAGGCAAGTGATTCCTAATTGATTGTTTCTTTTTTTGTCTTCCCAAGATTAAGAGGTTGATTAGGAAAGAATAGAGAAGTTATCTACCCTGGAGTGGCTATTTTGCATGGAAGATCTCCTCGTGAAGTACCTCACAAAATCATAGTAAAGCAAATAGGGCAAGTCAGTGCTCAAATATAATCAAATAATGCAGAGAATAGGTTGAATTGCCATTATTCCCCGGCAATGTCGCTAAAATATTGATAGAGCTAAATCGAGGCTTTAAAAGATGTGTACATTGCAGTAATAAATTCTCAAAAATAGCTCAAACAATAGATAATATTTATAACTCAAATATCATAAATGAAAGTCCGAGGTCGATTGTTGCGAGCAAATAGGAATTCAATCTCTAATCTCAATAATAATGTAAATAAGCACAATTAATGATAACAATTACTCAAAACTAATAATCAATGTAGCACATGAGTATATCAAGAATCTATTGAGACAAAAAGTCATCTAAGATAAAATAATGTTGATTTGAATTACCAATTATTAGCTTAGATCTACATATAATAATTACTTAATCATCTAAATAAATGAACAGTTTAACCATGCAAACTTTAGTGCACAGTGCACTTTATCAGACAGTAGAGCACTCAATCAGATGGCTTAAGTTAGCCTTGCTATAGTGCCAAGAGGGCACTGGGATTCTTCTTCTTCAGCCTTCTCTTCTTTCTCTATTCTTCTTCTCTTCTCTTTTTGACTTCTGTTCTTCACGCACAGATGGAGGCAATCCCTCCAGCAGCTAAGTGTCAGCCGACTCCCAAGAGAGAAAAACCCCCCCAACCCCGCACTCTCTCTCTTTCTTTTTTTCTCTCTAGGTCAACCTCTTTCATGCCCTCCCAGGGCCATGCATGGTAGCCGGTTATCGGGTAATCAGAGGATAAAGTGCACCTAAGTCCAGGGTCACCGGCATGGTGTAGTGACCGAGTGAGTACAAGGCTAGGTGGGTCGGACCGTCTGAGCGGGTGTGAGGGGACCTCACCTGCAGTGTTACGAGGTGATAAGGCCTGTGCACAAAAGCATAATTAGGTGCTTCACTCAGTTTGTCCCACACGATGTGGGACTAAAGGGTTGCCTCCTTTTCGCGTGCGCCTGCAGGTGATGGTTCCTTCAATTGCAGCAACCACTAGAGTTCACGCCCCCAATCAAGGACCTAGAAGGGTGCTTGGGGCCAGTCTGCATAGCCTAGGACCAAGAACTGGGGATATTGTGGCCCTGAACACGAAGAACAAGGCTAAATATGGCGATGACAGTGGAGCGTGACAGCGAGAACCTGAAACACTGAATGTGGCCTCACACCCATGTTAGAATACCTCAAGAATTTCTCCAAGTGTTGGCGAATGTGATGGTGGTGTTTGAGTGGCGTAGGAATGGGTGAGGTGGCCAGACGATGACTGAGAAGATGGCATGAAGGTGGGTTGTTGGATGGAGGGTTTAAAGGGGCAATAGACCTAACTAGGTTAGGGCTTTTTCTCCTGTGGTCAAGGCAGAGGTTGTGAGATAGTCGGCGAAGTGTTTGGAGCAGTGGAGTGAGTGGAGGGCTTCGCCAGAGGAGTGGTCGGAGCGGAGGAAGATGACGATGTTCGTAGAGTGAGAGGGGTCTTTTTGGGATTTTGGGTAAGGAACTAATCATACGAGCTAAAAGAAACTAAGATAACCCTAATCTAATGGACGAAGGGGGGAGAACACCACCAACTTTTTTCGGCCGGTGTTGAGGAAGAAGGCACCCCAGTAGGGTGATGACGGCGGTTGGTATTGATGACGTGAAGGGAGTTGAGGGAGATAAATCCGTTGTCGATATTGTGAACAGACGAGGAATGGGGACGGAGGATGTCGCCAGAGCTCGTGTAGCTTTTCAACCGGAGAGGGGTGAAGAAATTGGGCTAATTCCGGCCAAAAATGAGTCTAGGGAACTCGGCGAAGTCTGAGGGTCCTTTTATAGGTCTCTAATCGCATGGGTTTCGTGTGTTTGAAATTGGGGTTAAGTGTAACCCGTCATCGTAGTCGCAAAATGCATAATCAAATACAATTTATACCGAAGCCCTAAGGGTGTCCCGGATCAAACACAGTGAGGCTACGTTTACTTTGTATGAAAACCACGCTTTAATTTATTTCTCTTTGGTGTTTTGTGGTTTTGTTAGTTTTTTGTTTTTGAAATCAAATGATAAGCAATCACAAGAGAGAGATGGAATCAAATATGATATATTGCTTGAATGTCAATTACAATAAACTATGAAAGCATAAAAGAGGAAACGGGTGAGAAGAAATCTCCCGAAGCGGCTGTTCGGTGAGACGTTGGCACCTGGTAGAAGCTCAGATGAAGGAAGTGAGGAGCAGGACAACGGAGGTGAGATGTAGGAGCACATCGGGTAGAGGAAAGCTTCAGCGCAGCTCTGGAATGGAGGTGAGGAGGCGGAGTTGATCTGCTACCGGAATGGAGGTGAGAGGACAGCTCCAAGGCAACCTATGAATGGGGATGGGAAGATGGAGAAATATTTGGTGGCGCAGAGTTTCGTTACACTAATAGGAGCCTTGGGAGCTTGAGAGTAAGCTCTAGCGGAGCGTTGGTAGGCTTGCTAGAGCTTAAAAGTAGGTGGGAGTAGATTAGGTAAAGATGGCTTGGAAGGGAGGGGGTGTAGGTCCTTATATAGTGGATGAGAGGAGGCTAGAATAGGCATAAGACCAATAGCGACCTCCAAGACATCACTGTAAATGTCGCTGTTTCTAACATATGCCCGCTCACACACAGAGCTAGCCTTGCACCTACGAGCAACTTGTGACGGCTGTAAGAGTCACTAAAGGCCTGCCAGGCTATTGCTAAAGGTCGTGCCAACCAAGCACACGCCCGCAACTGGCTCGCACATCATGCGACCCTGGTTGCACGCACGCTCGCACACTGGTGCTGCGCTTGCACTGCGGTTGGCTGTACGCGTGCCTGTGTGCATGCGTGCTTGCACTACGCTGTGGCCAGCCATGCATGCGCCAGTGTGCGTGCTTCCAATTTTTGATTTGGGGGGTCCGCGAGTCTCGAACCTGTGCTCCTTCTTTGCAAGACAAGAGCTTCACCGTTGCGCCAAGCCAGCTTTTGTGACGTAAAGACGTCTGATGGGCATGAGGTGGATAGATCTCCTCAGCCATTGGATCTTGATCTAATGGCTGGGAATGGAGATGAGGGGGCTCGTTCCAGTAGCTGTAGGCCAGTGTTGGGTGGCCTAGATGGCAACACATGGGGCCATCTGGGCCATTCATCTTCTTTCTGTTGCAGAGGGTGCCATAGTGCTCAGATCGATTAGATTTCTGTACTGTCGGACTGCAATCGTTGCTAGGAATCTATCCGTATGGTCAGATTTCTCATCCGAAGCTCGTAAGGATGTCGCATTGCCCTCCTGGCCGTTGATCTTCCTCAGACTTCATATGATGCTACGGGACTCCGATCTAGACGATCTCGGAGGTGTGAGACTTCGATCGTCATCCTGATCAAATCCGTATGGTCCAATCATCCATCTATGGCCTTAAAATAAATCCTCTTCTCTCCTGACGATAAAAAGGATCGAATTAACCTAAAATATATACAACTACTCTAAATGCAAAATGATGCATGCTATGCAATATTTATAACATGAAATGCAAATCTAAGCCTAGGAACTTGCATGATTAGGCATTTTAACCTAAATAGATGTGCCTATATCATACCTCCATGCCTATCTTTTGCTAGTCCCTAGCAAAGTTAAACTACATGCTATGTATAAAATCAAAATTAGGATTAGATCGCTTAGGCCTAAGTCATTTATTTACAATAGAAAATTTCAACTAAGGTCTTAGACAATGACACTCAATAGTACCCGAATGCCAGAATGCAAACCGCCCAAGTCCTTGACGTGCCGATTTTTCGCTTTCGATTAAGTTTCGCACATGAAATAACGCATTGCTGTAGTTTGCAAGTGGTGGAAAAATCGACTAATCAACAATTAAAATAACCACTCAATAAGGAGCGGGTTATATCCACAGGGAGGCAGTGGCCTATTTAAACTCGCAAGGGTCAAAAATCGATGTTCACTATTAATTTCATCAAGAAATCAAGCCAAAATCACTCTTCAATTAAGGTAATAAGACTTTAGCATGTTGATATTGTATTTATGAAAAAGAGGGAGGTTCTTTACATAAAATCACCATAATAATTAAATCAGAAAATGAAGTTCACAATGGCATGAATCATAAAAACTAATAGGTGCTTTACTATAGAAAAATAGGGGAAAACTTCCCCTTGTCCGTGTATGAGGAGGAGGATATGGCCGGAGGTTCGAAGCTCGGAGGAAGATCTCTAGACCGAGGGCTTCGTGGTGGTGGCGGTTGATTACATAGTAATCATAGGTTTTAATTGACCTAAATTAGGCTAGGACTTAGCATAAGTTAGGATAGTTCACGCATGCATAAGCATTACTTGCATCCTTACTGCTTTCTTTTAGCTATGCATAAAATAATGCTATAATGTGCTAATTAGGTGCATTATGTCAATTACAGGTAATAAGTTGACCAGAAGGTAGATCTAAAGCTGGATCTGAAGAATAAAGAATAACTCAAGTTGCAGTAGAGTTGGAGTAGAAGACCTAGAATAGGATGTAGTAGACAATAATGTAAGGGGTTGAGGTATGCTACTCAATTTAAGTAGGAATAAAGTAGTAAATTATGAAAAACTTAGGACCATCCTAGCCCTATGATAGCCTAGAAGCTTCCCTAAGCCTTAGCCACCCTTAGATTAGGTCACCACACCCTAGGAAACCTTAAAACCCTAATCCTAGCCTCTATCTAGACATCCAGATAAGTTATAGGACATCCAGAACCCTTAGCCAACTTCCACACACCTTAAACCCACTTCTGCAGTGCTATTGGACATCCAAACACTTGGTCAGACGTCCAATTTCTACAGAATAGCCAAGATAGAACCTAGAATCCCTCCTGACTCTAATTGGAAGTCCAGACAGAAAGTCTGGACTTCTAATTTTTCACTATAAGATGTCTGACACTATTATTGGATGTCCAGAACTGCCCTCCAGACCCTAGGTCCCTAATTTGAGATTCAAACCTTGATCTTGGAACTCTAGGTCCCTAAACCCAATTCCAACAACATATGAACCTAAATTAAGGTGCCTTGACCCTAGTACATCACCTCTAAACCTCCCTAAGGACCTAATTAGGTCCCCACTAAACCTAATTGACTTGGATGTTAGTCAATTCCATCAGCCTATTCAATTGGACTCGTTGAGTCCAATTGAGCCCTGATCTCAGCACACACTATCCAATTGGACTCAGTGAGAGTCCAATTGACCTAGACTTGACTTAATTAAGTTATGTTACTCTCAATTAAGTTTTTACACACCAATTAAACTTGTATTAAGTTTATTTGCACTTTACCTTAGTAAATTAGGGTTTACAACCCTAATTTCAGACCTACTTGACCTAAACCCACTAGAAAGTAACCTAATCAACCTAGACACCTAAGTTTCAACCCACACACACCATCCACCTGAAAATACCTAGCCTAGAGTTCTCTAGAACTTGCTACCATGTGTTGTTGCCTTGGTTGCTAAAATTAGCAACCAAGAGCCATTCAATTTTTAGATTCACATTTGGTGGATCTAAAAACCACCATCCATCATCTCTCTCTCACTCTCCCATGAGCTCCCACCATAGGCCTCTCTAGAGAATTCTATAATTCTCTAGAGAGCTTCCCTTAGCTCTATAAAAAGACCTAAGGGGTGGCCATTTGCACCCATCCACTCTTGGTTCCATTTAGCTTAGTTTCATTCCACAACCACTCCACCTCCATGTCCACAAGTAGCTTCACCATGGCCACCACCACCTCCATGCCAAGATGCTGGATCACCTCTCCAACCTCTCTCCAAGGGCTAGCCTAAGCACCATTAGCCGCCCTCCTCCTCTCAACCAAGTCAAAGGCCATCAGAGCCACCTCTGAATGCCCTTATTTCTACTATACTAGATTATAGTTCTTCTTAGATTTACATGCTTTATTTACTGCTTAGTAGTGTAGCTCTACATTCTCCTCTAATGATGCATGCATAATCCCCCCTTAGATTCATGTATGTGATCATTTTCTGCTAGCTAGATTTGTATTTCTAAGAATTCCTCTATAAGCTTTCCACGAGCTTAATGCTATAGCCACCATCTTGAATTGAATAAATGAAATCTTTTTATATATATATAGCTATGTGTGAAAATCACCATGAGCTTATTGCAATATATTTTGTGTGATTGAAGTGGCCTGCTTTTAATTACTATCTTTTGGCAAATAGAGTGTTGTACATAAATACGTAAATCACCATAAACCGGCATGAGATTTTAAGCAAGTAGAGCAAAAGAGATCGATTTCAAATCTGCATTTCCATAAATGCCTCCCAGAGATGAATGACCGGGACTCCATGTTTCGTTATCTTTATAAATTTTTTTTATCGTATTGCACACTATACTACGATGCTTTTTCTTTTCAAAATGCACTTTACGAATCACAACAAATGCCGCCGTTGTCGGGGAGGCAACATCATTTTTTATTTCGATCTCTTGAATTATGACTGACAAATCTTCCTCTGCTTGTCTTTTGATGTGCAGGAAAATAGGAAAATCGGGAATCTGCGCATGCAACGAGCATAGATTAAAACAAAAATCTGGTGCACATCTCATCTTAGATTAGGATTTCCCTTTCTAAACCCTAGGTTAGATTTATTTGAAAAATAAAAATAAAAATAACCTATTTTCTTTTGTGAAAAAGAAAAGAAAATCAAAGAAAAAAAATCTAGGTAGTTAGATTAGGTTTCTTTTTGAATCCTAGGTTAGTTTTGAAAAAGCAAAAAAAAAATTGAAAATCCTTCGGAAAAAAAAATCCTTCTTGAAAAAAAAAATTTTAAAAAAAAAAAATTGGTGAAAAGTTTGAATTTTAAACTCAAACACCTTTCATAAGCTTTCCCACAACCCTTTGATTTTCGGCCAGACTTTAAATTCTGATTTAAAATTCAATTGCCGAAAAATTAGTGAATGAAAAATTCTAAAATTCGGGCTAGACCTTCATTTTCAAACCATCTTTCAAATGGCACCATTCATTTAAAAAAATTCCAAGTACAAGATTTTTAAAAATTCACGAAGTGCAAGGGGGTCAGACTAACCCAGATTTGAAAATTTTCAAAATTCCAAAAGCAAGTCCAAGTAATCTGCGAATTTGTTTTGACTAAAAATGGTGGGGTTTGAAAGATGATCTCATGTTGAAACATGAATTTTTGAAAGTCATTTGATACTATCTCAAGTTGAAAAGTCGACCATGGGTTAAAATTCCAGATCTAACCCCCTGACATTCAAAAATATCTATAAATTCGGTTGAAATAGTAGAAATTATAAAAAAATATTCCCTAGAAAGATAATTGAAAAAGAAATTTGCCTGCTAAATTTCAACTTATTCTAATTCCAATTTTATGAGAGAATTGGTCTTAATTTCATGGTCTGCTGAAGAAGAAAAAAATAAAAAAACCCTAGAATTGCATGAACCCTAGGTTACATCTTTAGGGTTACAATCTAGAGACCATATTTGGGCTAGCCTAGACTTAGTCAAGTCTAGTGCTTAGCCAGTGAGTTTGGTCACTTTGTGGGCCACTCACCACAAACCCCAAATGAAGAAAAATGGGCTAAAATCAATTTTAAAACACGAAATCAACCTGAATTCGTTGTCTTACTACTGAGTGTTTTCAATCTCTCTTGCCAAACCTGGTGACTAAGTCTGTGGGGTAGTGTCAAATAATTGCAGCTAAGGGGTAATGGAACCAGAGGCGTAAGCCAAAGGAAGAACCTTCCCCTTAGTCCCCTCGTAACCAGACTGGTTGGGTTAGCTTGAGAGGCGGAAATCACTTTCAGTCGATTGCACGACGAATTTTTTTTCTTCAGGAATTAGAACTTGAAATGAAAAATCTGGTCATCTGATCATAAGGACCATTTGATTGACAGGGCCTTAGCCTTGTCTAGCTTAGCTACACCAACCCAGGGGTTGGGTGGTGTATGCAAGGAAGGAGGTCACTTAGACCTCAACTGGTTGGACTTTGGGAGCCACTCCCAAGGAGGCGAGTCACCTCGCCAAGACCATCTTCTCCCCCCACTTCTTCTACTCCCTTAGCCGCAATGGCTAATCTTGGACCTAGATCGGGTCAAGATGCTGGTAATCTGGACCTGATGCCTTGTCTGGAGGCCCGGGTTGTTGAATCTAAGGAGCAGCATCAATAGAGCACGGATCGTATCTTGACGATGCTTGATAGAATGCAGCATCCACCACAAGAATAACTTTGGGATTTCTATGATCCAGCCGCACCTATCGTCGCACCCTTAGTTCGGATTCCCGTAGGCAGAGACACATTTGATCTCAAGCCTAATGTGATCGGTTTGATCAGCAGTTATTTTTATGGAAACTCAAGCGAAGATCCGTTCCAGCACTTAGAGGCCTGAGTCGACTCACAGAAACGATTCCACCCAGGAATGTTGATCTTGGGATTGTTCTGATGAAGCTTTTCCCATTTTCTATGAGGGACAAGGCTTCATATTGGTTCAAGACCATTGGGAAGCCAATTAGAACATGCCGACATTACGACGTGAATTCCTGCAAAAGTTCTTCCTGATCGGTCGAACGAATGCAATGAGGCATGCAATCATGACTTTCTCCCAAGGAGCTAGGGAGAAGTTGCATGACACCTAGGATCGATTTCACGACCTTCTTCGAAAATGCCCGCACCATGGTATACCCAGATGGCACCTAACTCAGATCTTTTACCATGGGCTGGATGACACACATTAGTATCTGGCTGATGCATCTAGTGGCAGGAATTTCCTCGCAAAAGACAAGAATAGTGCATTTGAGTTGTTCGAATCTTTGGTGGAGAACTCGATGAATGCTGCATCCATGAACTAGTTCCAGTGGCCTGGTCAGTAGTGGGTTGGTGTCCATGAGGCTCACACCGAGTCTATTTGAGCTGACATGGATATCATCGTCAAGCAGCTAGATAGAATAAACTTGATCAAGAAAAAGATTGACCAAATTAGTCATGGTCAATCTGACCTGAACTCTGCTACTCCAAGACCCTCATATGCACCTGGAGCACCTCCTACTCGAGTTAATCTACTCACTCATAATGCATCCTCTCCTTATTTACGAGATCCTGCATATCAGGATCCCGTAAACAGTCCCGATCTGGCACCATATCACCAGGGTTACACACCACCCGCTGACTATAATACGTATCCCCTTGAGGGATATACGTCTCAGACATCTTCGGCTTACGAGGATGTCAGTTCTATTCAAGGATACAGATGTAATAACCTGTATTCAGAGACGTATAACCCTGGTTGGCACCAGCATCCGAACTTCTCCTGGTCTGGTAACTCACAGAGACCACATCAAGATCCACACTACCAGATTAGACAATACGGGAATGTGCGAAACACATACCCTAGGCAGCAGCCATTCGCGTATAAGTAGTAGCAACCTTGTTCTATATACCAGCCGCTGTACCAAGCTGCCAGTCACCCTCCAAAGCAGGCTGACCCTCTGGAGGCACTAAAAGAGGAGCTACAAGAATCGATGAGGAAGTCTACGCAAGATAGCTTGCAGATAATGAAGGCGATGGCTGACTAGATACAGACTATACAGAACACGCAAAACCAACTGTTGTAGGAGCATAGGACTCAGGGAGCCTTGCCCTCCCAACCTGTCCCGAACCCTCGATATGTGTAGAACCAAGGCACCCCACCTAGGTTTCAAGCATCATAGGGACAGGCACACACCATATTACAGGTGCCTCCTGCACCACCTGGTTATGCTCAAGGCCAGCCGCCTTTGATGCAGAACCCCGCATACTCTGCCCCTTCAGCTCCCCCACCACCTCATGGACAGCAAGCTAATGCAAATGCTGTCTCATTGAGGAGTGGAAGGAAGACATTGAACCCACCACATAGGCAGGCGGGTCCTGATTTTTCTCACCCTTCATCGTAGGTGGGTTCGACTCCTTCATCTCAGGAGCCACCTATGGTAGATAAGGGTAAGAGGCCACTTGACCCTGAGATTCCCGTCCCTTTTTCTGAGGCTCTAATGCGAAATGTAGTACTGAAGGACACATGGAATTTTGAGGACCTGAAGTCAATGTTCAAGGAAGTACATATTCAGGTCCCCCTCCTTGAGGCAATTGATCACATCCCCACTGTCTCTAGGTTCTTCAAGGATTATTGTACCCTGAAGCAACAGCCTAGAATTGGACGACAGGCGATACTGTCAAAAGAAGCTAGCACTGTGATTCTAGTCAACTTGCCACCGAAAAAGAAAGACCCTGGTACCCCACTCATATCCTACTTCTTGCAGTATTCTCCATTTGATCGGGCCCTTCTAGATCGGGGTTCGTCCATCAACCTAACTCCCACTGCCGTATTTGATCGATTTTGATTTGGGGAGTTAAAGCCTACCTCGGTCTTGATTCAGCTAGCTGATAGATCAGTAAAAACATCTAGGGGGGTGGTTGAGAACGTGATCATAAAAGTCCATGGATTCTGCTTTCCCACATATTTTTTTATTCTCAATATGGAGGTTCCTCCTAATCTCGAAGATGCACCAATCACGTTGGGTCACCCATTTCTAGCGACAGCCTGAGCAAACACTGATTGTGCATCCGGGTGTATGGAGATAGCTCTAGGTAATGAGCGACCTCGACTTGACATATTCAGGGCATCAAGGAATTTTGACTGTGATCGCATAGAGGATGGTGAAGATGAAGATTCGACATACTGTGGTAACATTGGGCTCCTTTGTGATGACCTAATGTCTCATTCGTCCACACTATCAGGGTTCTTGGACCTCGATCCACATGGGACTGCGACCACTGCACTACACATATCTCCCTGAGGATCCGATTGTTTAGGGTGTGTTTCTGACCACAGCACCCCTGAATCTAGCTATCTTGATCCATACACTACTGGATCGTCCTTATTGTTACAAGAAGATGTGACCACAGCTAACGAGTTTCCAATTATCACAGTCACAACTGACTATCTCACAAGTCGCGAATCAGTGGGAATTCACACGCATCCGGATCATCAAATTTCCACCTTCGAATCTGCTCCTCCTATTCCCATCTCTGACTCTGACCCACCCATGATTGAATTGAAGCCCTTACCTGACTCACTTAAGTATGTGTTCTTAGGCGAAAGTGAGACATACCCGGTCATTATTAGTGCCCACTTAACCCAAGAACAAGAGCATCAATTGATTTCTACGCTACAAGACCATAGGGCTGCTATAAGGTGGAGCATTGCTGATCTCCATGGTATTCGCCCCTCATTTTGCACTCATCACATTTACACGGATGAGGGGATGAAACCTTTGAGACAACCTCAAAGAAGGCTAAACCCGAATATGTTAGAGGTTGTTAAGAAGGAGATCATCAAGTGGCTGGATGCAGGGATTGTATACCTAATCTCTGACAACCAATGGGTGAGTCCGATCCAGATAGTGCCAAAGAAAGTAGGACTCACCGTAGTGAAAAATGATAAAGGCGAATCCATCCCGACTTGCACTGCGACATCTTGGCAGGTCTACATCGACTATAGGAAACTGACCATGGCTACCCAGAAGGATCACTTTCCTTTGCCTTTCATTGATCAGATCTTGGAATGGTTAGTCGGACGTAGTTTCTTTTGCTTTTTGGATGGATACTTCGGGTATAATCAAGTAGCGATTAGCCCAGAAGATCAAGACAAGACCGCATTCACATGACTCTTTAGAACATTCGTTTTCAAGCGGATGCCCTTTGGCCTCTGCAATGCACCAGCAACATTTCAGCATTGTATGATAGTCATCTTCTCTGACATGATTGGGGACTATGTGGAGGTGTTCATGGATGACTTCTCCATTTTTGGAGATGATTTCGCATCTTGTCTTGATAACCTCACCAAAATCTTGAAACGGTGTATTGAAGTAAACCTAGTACTATCCTAGGAGAAAAGCCATTTCATGGTGAGGGATGGCATAGTACTATGGCACAAGATCTCTAAAAATGGACTCGAGGTCGATCAAGCTAAATCTGAGATTATTTCCCACTTATCCCCACCAAGCTCAGTCAAGCAGATCAAATCATTCTTGGGTCACGTCGACTTCTATCGGAGATTTATACGTGATTTCTCAAAAATTGCATGACCTTTGACGAATCTCCTTGTTGTCGATGCCCCATTCAAATTCGACACATCATGTCTCAGTGCCTTTGAGACTTTACGAAGCGCTATCTATGATTCCCCGATTCTCCAACCACCCGACTGGTCGCTTGATTTCAAGATAATGTGCGATGCTTCTGATTTCGC
The DNA here is from genome assembly GCA_037157565.1 of Thalassia testudinum. Classification (NCBI taxonomy): domain Eukaryota; kingdom Viridiplantae; phylum Streptophyta; class Magnoliopsida; order Alismatales; family Hydrocharitaceae; genus Thalassia; species Thalassia testudinum. The sequence continues at coordinate 202,257,529 of JAZHRO010000031.1, forward strand.
CATCGGTGCTATTTTAGGCCATCATCGAGAGAAACAACCTGTTGTCATATACTATGCTAGCAAGATGCTAAATGAGGCTCAGCACAATTATACTGTCACCAAAAGAGAACTACTAGCAGTAGTATTCAGGTTGGAGAAATTCAGATCTTATTTATTAGGGTCCAAAGTTATCATCTTCACTGACCACTTTTCCCTCCGGCATTTGTTGGCAAAGAAGGATGCCAAACCCTGACGCTTCAGATGGATCCTTCTATTGCAAGAATTTGATATTGAAATCCATGACAAAGCTGGGAAGTAGAATGTTGTGGCGGATCACTTATCCAGACTAGACCCATCCCACATTCCTTATTCCCTGCCTATCCACGACCAATTTTTGGATGAATCCCTTTTGGTAGTTCACTGTGTTGAGTTCCCCTGGTATGCAGATATCGCAAACTATCTTACCACAAGCAAGATTCCCATGATCCTATCCAAGAACTAGAAACTCAAATTTACTGCGGAGGCCAAATTCTACTTCTAGGATGACCCACTGCTTTTCCGCATTGGAGCGAATCAGATTATTCGAAGATGCATCCTAGATTCTGAGATTCCCAGAGTGTTATCCTTTTGCCACAATGATGCTTGTGGTGGTCATTTCTCAGGACGGAAAACTGTTGCAAAAATTTTGTAGTTGGGATTTTTCTGGCCAACTATTTTCAGAGATACACACAAATACACCCAGCACTGCAAATGATGCCAGTCGGTCAGCTCTATGACCAAAAGAGACATGATGCCACTCCAACCCATCATGGTTGTAGAAGTGTTCGACATTTGGGGCATTGACAGAAACTGTTCTCACGTGTTTTGAAAGTCATCAAAAATTGTAGTATAGTCGCGCAAAAATGTTCGTCAAAGATTAAGTTTGTAAAAATTACGAGACTTTAGTCTCGGTCGTTCGTCTCTAGGAGACATTTGTTTTACTTTTGAAATCGATCTTTTTGCTACTCTACTTCGTTTAAAATCACACGCTGGTTTATGATTATTACGTATTGAAGTACGACATGCTTAGTTGCAAGTATATCAGGAATTTAAAACAGGCAACATTAATCACTCAAAAGATATTGCAATAAGCTCATGGTGATTCTCAACACATAGACATATATATAAAAATATATCTTCTATTCATTCAAGAGAGTGTTTGCAACATGGAAGGTAGAAGAAAGCTTGTACATGAATGCTTAAAAATGTAAATCTAGCTACCAGAAAATGATTGCATACAAGAATCTACGGGGGGATTTTGCATGCATCATTGGGGGAGAAGTAAGACTACACTACTAAGCAGTAAATAAAAGCAATAAAATTATAAAGAGCATGAATTAAATCTAGAAGAATAAAAGGGCATTCAAGGGTGGTCCCCGATGGCCTTGGAGTGGTCAGGAGGAGAATGAGGGGTGGCCAATGTAGCTTAGGCCAACCCTTGGAGAGAGGTAGGGTTGATCCAGCATCCCGGCATGATGTCCTGCATGATGGTGGTGAGCTCGTAGAGGTGGAGTAGCTAGCTAAGTGAAGGTGGGCGTGTATGGAGCTAATGAAGTGAGTGGTACCAATGGAAGCCAAGGATGTGAATGGGTGCAAATGGCCACCCATGGGGTCTTTTTATAGACCCAATGGCTTCTCTCTAGAGAGGTGTGGAACTCTCTAGAGAGAGTCCAAGAGTGGCTGGCCACATGGGGTTGGAGGTGGTCTTTGAGATCCAAACATTGTGGATCTCAATTTGAATGCCTCTTGGTTGCTAAATTTGGCAACCAAGAGGTGGTGCCATCTCAAGAGGTCTCTAGAGAATTCTAGAGAAGTGTGTGCGTGAATGGGTGTGTGTGTGTGTATGTGGTCGTGCTCTACATGGCTAGGTGGCTTAGGGTAGGTCCTAAGGGGTTTGTGTAGGTGTGTCTTGATTTTAGGGTTGCAAACCCTAATTGCTAAGGTTAAAATGCAATTAAACTTAACCTAAGTTTAATTGAATGAGTGTGAACCTAATTGAGAGTGAAATAACTCAATTAGGTTAGGTTTAGGTCAATTGGACTCTCACCAAGTCCAATTGAATTTGTGTGGGTTGTGATCTAAGCTCAATTGGACTCAATGAGTCCAATTGACTTAGGTGAAGGTAATTGACTTTGATCTAAGTCAATTGGGTTTGGTGAGGACCTAATTAGATCCTTAGGTAGGTCTAGAGGTGATGTACTACGGTTATAACACCTTAATTTAGGTTCCTTTGGGGTTGGGATTAGGTCTAGGGAGCTAGAGATCTAAGATGAACACTTGAATCTCAAAACAGGGACTGGAGACCAGTATCAGACATCCAATAATGGGATTAGATGACTTATACTCAAAAATCAGAAGTCCAGACTTCAGTTCTGGATGTCCAATTTGAGTCAGGGGGAAATCAAGGTTCTATTTTGGGTACTCTGCAGAAATTGGACGTCTGACAAAGTGTTTGGACGTCCAATAACACTGCAGAAGTGGGTTTGAGGTGTGCGGGAGATGGCTAAGGGTCCTGGACATCCTATAAATTATCTTGACATCCAGATAAGGGTTGGAACTAGGGTTTTAAGGCTTCCTAGGGTGTTGTGACCTAATCTAAGGGTGGTTAAGGCTTGGGGAAGTCTCTAGGTTATCCTAAGGCAAGGATGGACCTATGCTCTTCACATTTTACTGCTTTATTTCTACTTAATAGAATAGCAAACCTTTAACCCCCTTACATTATTGTTCCTATATCTAAACTAAGCCTTCTACTCCAGCTTTGCTACAATTCTCGTTATTCCAGATCTAGCTTCAGATCCTACTCCAAATCCAACTCCAGATCTACTTATTGCCTGCAATCGACATAATGTACTTAATTAGCACATTATAACATCATTTTATGCATAGCTAAAGTAAAGCAGTAATGATGCAGATAATGCTTATGCATGCATGAATTTCCCTAACTTATGTTAAGTTCTAGCTTAATCTAGGTCAATTAAGACCTATGATTGCTGCGCAATCAAGCATCGATTTTATGGGCCCTTTTCCAAACTCGCATGGCTTCGAGTACATATTACTAGCTGTTGACTATGTCTCAAAGTGGGTCGAGGCCATCCCGACGAGACAAGCTGATCATAAGACCGTCATTTCTTTCATACGGGAATACATCTTCGCGAGATTTGGAATACCCCACGCTCTGATTAGCGACGACGGAAGCCACTTCATCCACTCCCACTTCAGGTCATTATTAAAGAAATACGGGGTACATCACTGTATAGCCACCCTGTATCACTCGTAGACCAATGGGCAGGCTGAAGTGTCTAACCGTCAGATCAAATTGATTCTCCAGAAGACCATTAGACCAAATAGGAAGGACTGGTCCAATAAATTAGTTGATGCACTCTGGGCATATCGAACCGCGTACAAGGCCCCACTCTGAATGTCACAATATTGTATGGTATATGGTAAGGCCTGTCACCTTCCTGTAGAGCTGGAACACCGCACCTTTCGGGCGGTGCAAAAATGTAAACTTGACCTCGATGTAGGAGGTCAAGAATAGAAACTCCAGCTCAGTGAATTAGAAGAGATCCGGCGAGAGGCCTATGAGAACGCATTTATATACAAGGACAAGACCAAGGCCTTTCGTGATTACCACATAACCGGAGAAAAACATTCACGCCCAACCAACAAGTCTGGTTGTTTGATTTGCAACTGAAACTTTTTTCAAGGAAGCATAAGTCCAAGTGGATTGGCCCATATGTTGTGATTCACCCATATCCTAATGGGGTAGTCTAAATCAGGGACCAAAATCCTGGGCATGTATCTACGGTAAATGGCCAATGCCTCAAGCCATTCTTGGCCCAGGAACCTCCTCCAACTAACGAACTCATTCATCTTATTGAGGATATCTGAGTAAGTTCTCACCCAGCTAGAGGCGTTAAACTCAACACGTATAGATAGCATATCCCACATTCTACCATCATCTATACATAACCATTTTTATACATAGCATATTTTTCTTTTAAGAATATTTCTTTTGCATATTGCATATTGTCAGGTTGGCCGATGCTGAAAGTTAAAATTGCAGGAGCAATTCCAGGTGATTTCTACCCATTTACTCCCAGCTGTACTTATGTTCTTTTATATTCATGCATGAGGACATGCAAGAACTTAGGCATGGGGGGGTAGATACGACAAAACTGAAAATTTTTATGCCAACATTTAGGAAAACCTCGGAGTTGCATGTCAAACATACTTTAGGACCCTAAATGAAAGAACAACCAACTCCACCTCCAATGCTCGCATTGGAGCTAAAAATCATCCGCAACAGCCACTTTTTACTCAACCGCTCACCCTTTTGTTCTAAATTTAGGGTCAAGCTGAATGTAACTTGAATGGGAAATTTCATGAAGTATGAATATAAGAGGTTACTTGTTTATAACATATATACATAGTGCTTTCATGAATAAGATTATCTTATTAAGACAATGCATTAGGGATTTTATCCTTTACTTGATTCCTGTAATCTGAAATCTAATACAATTTTTCACACACGTAGAATTTGCAATGGATTCACAGTGAAGGCTAATAAATGTCTTTAATCTGTCGAGAAGAAGTAGTGCTTCTTCTCCTGAACCCCTAGACAGCATTTTGGGACCTAGGCAAATTTTCTTCCAAAAATCCATGAAATAGTGTGAGATGAGAATAGAGAGTACTAGTGCTCTAAGATTAGTACAAGGAATTCGGAATCCTAGATAATTAGGTGATGATACTTAAAGATAAGGCATAGTTTTCACTCTCGATTCCTGCGTATATATTTTTATATAAATTTTGAGAGCCACCAAATAAGGCAAATATGCGGAGAGTGAGTTTTCATAAAACTAGGACTAAGGTGGATGGTTACGACCATTCCTTACAAAATCCTCGACTGAAGGAGGGTATTGATGTCAAGGTCAGAAATACACCGTCCTATCCATCTCTTTTGGTGCCGTGAGTAGGCACTTCCACCAAATAAGCCACCCAATGTCTCTTAAGTACCACCAATCCCTAATAATGCCTCCTCAATAAAGTTCATAAATGTATATTATTAGTGTGTGTTGCGTTGAAAAAATTTACATAGAAAAAAAAAAGAAGAAAAAGAAAAAAAATTAGAAAAGAAGAAAAAGTAAGAAAAAAAAGAGTTTGTGAATATTTAGTACTTATTTCATTTGCATTGAGGCAATACCACCGAATAAATTTGAGATCCACCAAATATAGCCTTAACCTATTTTCTATGTTTCTAGCCTCCCGAATACTTGCTAAGGAATTCCGACTTAGTGTTAGGGTTATGGAAACTCAATTAAAGTGTTAATGCTAAGTGAGACCACCAAATACAGGTCATATGTGTGAATCTGGTGAGATTGGGAGCTCTAAGAAAAAGAAAGAAAAGAAAAGAAAAAGAAAAAGAGTACGAGAGAATGAATATAAAGGAATCAAAAGAGAGCATAGTTTTTCTCATCTTTCTCTAACCTGAGTTATGTAATAATTTGGGAATCTAGAATCTATAGTACTAACCTCTATGTAGCACCAGTCGAGAGTGAGCCACCAAGTATATAATCTTTTCCCTCTAAGATTCTCTACCTAAGCTTAAAGTCAGGTGGAATGCATAGAATATCTTGAATACCCCGAGGAAAGAAGTCTGCCTATCCCGCTAGAATTTTTACTAGGGGTCAAGTACAAGCTTTAGAGGTGAATTAGTTTTTCACTCGAATCCGTTGCAAAAGCTACATAGCTACACTTTCACGATTGTCTGGATTTCTAGAGCATAGGATGAAAACAAAAAGGAGAAAAATCTCTTGGCATACACCAGATAAAATAATCAATCCATTAGGGACCCTTCTGTGAATAATTTAGTCTTGCATTTGCTAGGGCCAGCAAGATTTAGGCATGGGGGTATGATTGCGTAGCAATCATAGGTCTTAATTGACCTAAATTAGGTTAGGACTTAGCATAAGTTAGGACAGTTCACTCATGCATAAGCATTACTTGCATCCTTACTGCTTTCTTTTAGCTATGCATAAAATAATGCTATAACATGCTGATTAGGAGCATAATGTCAATTACAGGTAATAAGCTGACCAGAAGGTAGATCTAAAGCTGGATCTGAAGAATAAAGAATAACTCGAGTTGCAGTAGAGCTGCAGCAGAAGACCTAGAATAAGATGTAGTAGACAATAATGTAAGGGCTTGAGGTATGCTATTCTATTTAAGTAGGAATAAAGCAGTAAATTATGAAGAACTTAGGACCATCCTAGCCCTATGATAGCCTAGAAGCTTCCCCAAGCCTTAGCCACCCTTAGATTAGGTCACCACACCCTAGGAAACCTTAAAACCCTAATTCTAGCCTCTATCTGGACATCCAAATAAGTTATAGGACGTCCAGAACCCTTAGCCAACTCTCGCACAGCTTAAACCCACTTCTGCAGTGTTATTGAACGTCCAGACACTTGGTCAGACGTCTAATTTCTGCAGAATAGCAAAGACAGAACCTAAAATCCCTCCTGACTATGATTGGACGTCCAAACAAGTCTGGACTTATGATTTTTCACTATAAGACTCTGACACTATTATTGGATGTCCAAAACTGCCCTCTAGACCTTATTTTGAGATTCAAGCCTTGATATTGGATCTCTAGGTACCAAAACCCAATTCCAACCCCATAGGAACCAAAATTAACGTGCCCTAACCCTAGTACATCACCTCTAGACCTCCCTAAGGACCTAATTAGGTTGTCACTAAACCAAATTGACTTGTATCTTAGTCAATTCCATCAGCCTATTCAATTGGACTCGTTGAGTCCAATTGAGCCCTGATCTCAGCACACACTATCCAATTGGACTCAGTGAGAGTCCAATTGACCTAGACCTAACTTAATTGAATTATTTTACACTCAATTAAGTTTTCACACACCCAATTAAACTTGCATTAAGTTTAATTGCACTTTACCTTAGTGAATTAGGGTTTACAACCCTAATTTAAGACCTACCTTGACCTAAACCCACTAGAACCTAACCTAATCAACCTAGCCACCTAAGTTTCAACCCACACACACCATCCACATGAAAATACCTAGCCTAGAGTTCTCTAGAACTCTCTATCATGTATTGTTGCCCTGGTTGCTAAAATTAGCAACCAAGAGCCATTCAATTTTTAGATTCACATTTGGTGGATCTAAAAACCACCATCCATCCTCTCTCTCTCACTCTCCCATGAGCTCCCACCATAGGCCTCTCTAGAGAATTCCATAATTCTCTAGAGAGCTTCCCTTAGGTCTATAAAAAGACCTAAGGGATGGCCATTTGCACCCATCCACTCTTAGTTCCATTTAGCTTAGTTTCATTCCACATCCACTCCACCTCCATGTCCCCGAGTAGCTTCACCATGGCCACCATCACCTCCACACCAAGATGCTGGATCACCTCTCCAACTTCTCTCCAAGGGCCAGCCTAAGCACCATTGGCCGCCCCTCCTCCTCTCAACCAAGTCAAAGGCCATCAGAGCCACCTCTGAATGCCCTTATTTCTGCTAGACTAGATTATAGTTCTTCTTAGATTTACATGCTTTATTTACTGCTTTGTAGTGTAGCTCTACATTCTCCCACAATGATGCATGCATAATCCCCCCTTAGATTCATGTATGCGATCATTTTCTGCTAGCTAGATTTGTATTTCCAAGCATTCCTCTATAAGCTTTCCATGAGCTTAATGCTGTAGCCACCATCATGAATTGAATGAATGAAATCTTTTTCTATATATATATCTATGTGTGAAAATCAACATGAGCTTATTGCAATATATTTTGTGTGATTGAAGTTGACTACTTTTAATTACTATCTTTTGGCAACTAGCATGTCATACAACAATACGTAATTCACCATAAATCGGCATGAGATTTTAAGCAAGTAGAGCAAAGGAGATCGATTTCAAATCTACATTTCCATAAATGCCTCCTAGAGACAAACGACCGGGACTCCAAGTCTCGTTATCTTTGTAAATATTTTTGCTGATCGTATTGCGCACTATACTACGATGCTTTTTCTTATCAAAAATGCGCCTTACGAATCACAACAACGGCAGCGAGTTGCGAGGTGGCCAAAGCCAGCTGGATGGAGCTTCGGTGAAGGTGGGTTCTGGTGGTGGCTGCTGGCTGCGCTTGCTGGAGGAGTGCGGACTGCTGGAGACGCGCGGGTACGTGCGGTGCTCTATTGATGGAGCGCAGCTGCTGGAGATGTGTTGACCGCAAGTGTTGGAGCTACGGGGGTGACGGAAGTGCTGAAGGGGTAGGTGCATGGAGGTGTGATGAGACACTCATCATGATCTCTAATTACCCCTAATTAACTAGTCTTCCTAATTAATTAGCTAAGGTTATGAATTTATAAGGGTTAATTATAGAATAAGGGATATTTAGTCAAGGACCTTAAAATAAGTTAAAAATGACATTTTATCATCCAATTAACATTATTAATAATTTAGATAATAATTGGACTCAAAATCCTATTAATCATTTCCTTAATTAATAAGATAACTTAAATATAATGTATACCTAAGTATATAATAACTTAAGTGATTTTACTTAATCTAATAAATTAACCTAAAAAGGTCAAAAGTGTAAATTCAAGGTGTAAACACAATATTTACCTTATTTACTAAAATATATAAAAAGTTGAAAAAGATTTAAGTTAAAATAAACCTTCAAAACCTGGGTTTACATTTTAGTCCTTAATATTCATTATAGTCGGGTCCTTATTTCTCACACAGGTCCTTAAGTTTTATTACTTTTATGTCCCTCTTCATCTTCTTCTTCTTCTCCAGCCAAACGAACGGCTGCCGGTAGAGAGTCACCCCACTGCACGATCATCGCCCTGTCAGCATCATTCCTCTTTGTCCAAGCTCTTGCAGCTTGCGCTCACCACCTCCACTTGATCCACTAGTCTGGATTAACCGAGAATCCTATTTTTCAGTGGGAGATAACCTCACCGTCGTCGGAGACGACGACAGAGGTTAAGCTCCTCAGGCTCCTTCTTCGGCCAGACCTCGCCATTCTCTTCGCCGCAAAATGCTATGAATACCCCCTCACACCTCTGATTTTATTCAAGTTGGCTTCCTTCCCTCTTCTAACACTGCAGCCAACCCAATAGGATATTCGTCCAAAACTCTGGCGACTTCCCATTCCATTTTCCGACTTCCTCCATCCATCTTAAGCAGCCGAGGAGATCCACTGTGGTCTTCCGCACCTCTGACACAGGCGCTGACCCAAGGATTCCTCTGCTCCACCTTAAATCCACCCGCCGAAGATCTTTCTTCAACCCACTGATTTCGTCGTCCGCCATGAGACTTCGGCAGAACCCTATTAACCCCTTCGTCTAGGTAACAGCAGATTAGGAGTAGGAGTAGGAGTAGGCTAGCTTAGCTAGTTAGTTTAGTTAGTTAGATTAGAGTAATGTCAGATTTTAGTTTCATCTCCTCCGACTCCAATGAGTTAGTTGAGATCGCCAAGGCTTTAATCTTGTCTTTTTAATCATTGTACACCTTCCTGTATCTTCCATGTTCATTTCTAAATCACGTAAACGTTAATTAAATCACCTAAATGCCTAATTCAAATCTCACCTTCACTGACTACTGACACTGTCTATGGTGACAGTAATCGAGATAATTCCACCTCCATTGGGTTCTTTCATCATCTATCACCACTAATGAACCCTAATCGACACTATAATACCTATTATTGTCATCTATAAATTAAACGCCCAAATCTTAATTAAGTTCCTGAGCTCGCTGTCCATGGTGGCTCAGGAACAGTTCAAACTAGAAATTAAATATATATTTATGAATATTAACATCTGTTGACTTGCTTTAACCTCTCAATCGAGCGGTTAAACAAGTCCTGAGCTTTAACTACTCAAATCCTTTAAGAAAATAATTTCACTGTCAAATCTTAATTCTAATGGATAAATGAAGAATTAAAGGTGATACTAAAGTTCCTTGCAACCTCAGGATCCTTTTTGAATAAAAAATGGTTAATTTTATCAATCTGCGCATAATTTTTGCCATTTTATGGACTCACCGGAGCTCCGACGAGCTCCGACAAGCCAAAACTATGTTACAGCCTCTAAAACTTACTGAGAAGCTCCAGAATGTTATTATATGGATCACTGATTAATATTTTGATATTTGTTTGAGGATTTAACCACTGGAGCTCAAGAATGAACTTCATCTTCCCTAACTCCGGCGGAGTTGGAGAAGTCTGATAAAAAGATATAAGAGACATCTAATGAACTCAGAAGCTTCAGTGCAATGCACTGAAGCTATTTAAACCCTCAAAACATTGTAACAACCTTCCATTAATTCTATCGAACACACACCTTTTTCAGTTCAAGCGACAAGCCTGAAACCCTAGGAATTAAGGTCAGAACACAAATCTAAAGATCTGAATAAGTTTCTGAGGTTGAGAAGACTCTATTTAAGGCTTTGATTTCTTGGGAGGAAGGTTTGAACAGAAAGTCAATTTTCATGCTTCCACAGTCAAATATGAGTCTGTTAATGGAGATCTGAGCTTAAATTGAGGAATTGAGATGTGAAAATTGTTTCTGGGAACTTATATCATTATCTGAAAGTGATTAAAGTAAGCTCAAATGATTTACTTAGTGAAGATTTAGTTTCTGCCAATTTTGGCTACTTTCGAACCTAAACCAATAGGAGAAGTATTTTGATGAAATTTAAACTTAAAACCTGCCCAGATTGATCTGTTATAACCCTTAGAATTAATCTAAATTGATTAGAAACACTTTTAAGTGTCTGTTGCACATATTGATGTCTGAAAAATTGAACTCTGAAGCTTTCAGAGAAGTGAAGAGCTTCTCTAGTGGTTTTGAAAGTCTTAAAAGCTTAAAACATATTCTAACAGATGTGGAATCACTTATATAACATGTACAGACCTTTAAATAAAAGAGAGAAATCCATCTGAGGACTCTCCTAACTTAATTTCACTTCCAGGCTAGTAAAAACCCCGTAGGAACCCCTGATTTCATCTTCTAAATTGAAAAGGAAAACATCATTAAAACATTAAATTGACCCTAAAATTGTGTAGATTAACCTTAGAGCTTTCCAACAAACTTGAAATCATTTGATTTGGAGCTCTGGGTAGAAAGTTATGATAATTTGAATTCGGGTCTAGAAGGGGTAGGATAGTCCCACCTCAGTTCACGAGCGCGTGCCTGGGGATAAAAGTAATTCGTTGCAGGGCCTCTTCAGTCGTCAGCGCTCGGCACACCGGTTACCGATTCCATCTGATCTGAGCATTGCATGTGTGTGTGTGTGCAGGCTTATGCCTGCGGGTGTGCGCCCTTGGGGGCGTGTGAGAGAGATTGTGCCCTGGGAAGGCAAGAGTGGCCTGGGAGGCCGAATTGAGTCGATGTGGCTCGAGACTGTGAACCGATAAACAAATGAACCAAAAACGAACCTAATTGAGATTAGGCGAGGACCGAGTAGGGTCTGGTCCCACCCTGGTCTCAGGGTGCTGTGTATCCTCGAAAGGACCTTGCCGCAAATAAAATAACTTTTGGTTAAAAAAGTAAAAAAACTCAGTTCAGCTGAAAGTTTAAGGAAAAGAGAAGCTGCTGAAGGATGTTAAGTTAAAATGTTAAGTGTTGAAGCTGAAAGCTAAAGAAGGAGCACAGGCGCTAAGGAGTGTTAAGGAAAAGAGACTAAGGAACAAAGGAGAAAACTAAGGGAAGAAGAGAAGGCAGGAGAAGACTAAGGGAAAAGGAATAAGAGACAGGAAGAGAAGAAGGCAGGAACAACAGAAGAAAGAGAGTTTGAGAGAGAAGAAAATAAGATAGAAGGAGATAAGAGGCTGAAGAAATAAATGAAGAAAATTATTTTTTCTTGCATCATTTTTTTTAATTATTTTTTGTTCTTAATTGTGAAAAGGCATATTTTAATAGAATAACTTTTAAATGCCTTAATTTCTTAGAATGAAATTGAATTGAAAAACTAACATGTTTACTTGTTAATAAAGTACAACATTTTGAGTAAATATGTTTTTCATATGGAATTTTGTATATCCTTTATAGTTTAAATATTTTGACAAAATTCATGTTTTTAAAATCAAATTAGTTATACCTCCTAAACTTATAGAGAAATAAAAGAGAATTGGTGAATTTGGAGAAAAATTATTATACCTCCCAGTGAACGACCTGGACTCAACCAGTAAAAATTTCTAAAATGTTAGGTTAATTCAACCCTATACTACACAACTGACACAACTTCGAGTTAACCTAAGTGATTTCTTCTACTCTTAATTAAGCGAAATTAACTTAATTACTGAGTTGAGTGGAACCAGTGATCAAGGTGCTGCAAAAGCGCGTGCAGGTCACACGCGTGCGAAGGAGAGGGCATGCCTACTGGAGGTGATGTGCGCTGTTGGTGTTCGTGAGGAGTACTGTGCGAGCTGGGTGCACCGGAGGGGCACTGTGACTGCTGGAGGTGCAAGGAAGGCTATGCACACAGGCCGTGTAGGAAGGGTGGTGCTCGTGGAGGCACAGCGAGGGTGGCGAGGCGCGGAGGAGATGGGTGCGTGAGAATGGCGTAGCTGTAGGTGGTGAGGTGCACGTTGGCAGTGGAGGCACGTGTTGTTGGCGTTGAAGTGGTGGAGATGGTGATGGGTTCTTTTTTTGGTGGTTCACGCAAAGGGTAAAAAAAACGAAGAGGAATGTGGAGGTCAGACGTCTAGGATCATTCCCAGACATCTTAACTAGCGTGGATGGTTGTTAGTGGTGGTTGCTGGCAGTGGTGGCTGGCGCTAACTGCATGGCCTTCAGGCACATGCTCGCGGTAAACTGCACAAGCCATGGATGGCACGGTGGTCTGTCACCCCGCCTGCCCGCGTTAGTGTTGACTTGTGCACATGGTTGACGCCAGCGATGGTGATGTGAAGAAGCTCAAAAGCACTGCGTAGTGGTGGGTTAGGATGGTGGTGGCCTACAAAGCCCAGTTGAGGCTCTCCCTTCTTTTATGCTGCAAGAGGAGTGCAGGCAGTGAAGGCAGACGTTGGTTGAAGAAGAGGTGAAGCGACACAGATCGTGGGAACAAAGATCCACAATTGTCGCTTGTGCATTTAGCCAGCGCACTCTCCTACATGCATCCATTGGAGATAAAATAAAGAAATTAAATGAGGGTTATTTATGTACAAAACCCATAAGAAATACTAAACCCTATTCTTATTTAAACTATGTATGTAATGTATGTATGCAAACTAATTTGTAACTAGCCACTTTGATTCTAATGCATGCTTACACATGGATGAAATATACATGAAAGTATATTTGTAAACTAGTTTATTTACATATTAATACATGCTATGTATATCCAACTATAAACTTATTGTCTAGGCATTTAAATAATAAATTAGCCCATAAATATGGGCTCATCAAATGCCTCCATGCCTAGTTTTTGCTAGGCCCTAGCAAATTCAAGCAATAACCTAATTCTTCAAGTGAACTAGCCAACTCAATCGATCTTCTTTTAGAAACATGTTAAGTTCAGACTTTAGACCTAAGGTTCCCAAGTAATTGCTAAGTTACAAACTAAGTTGGCTAAAGACAAGTTGCAGGCATAGGTTTGCCTAATTTCTAACTCTACCCTAGGGTTTATTGGTCCTAGAGATTAAAGCATCCGTGCATGTGCATTGGTCTGAGGTATTTGAGGTTGGTTTGATTGCCAACCAGGAAAGAGAGTAAGAAAGGGATTTTTTTTTTTAAAATATATAGTTTTTTTGTTTGATTCCCCTAAGTCTAACCTTGGATAAGCTATCAGCACGGTCTGTGTCGGATTCATTATCCCCATCACCGAACCTCGAAGGGTGTCTGGCTTTCGATGCTTCGAGATAGCACCGCCCATAGCGACCCCAAGAACTCCTGGCAATCAACACTTCGAGATAGTATTACCCAAGGATTTCTAAAGTGAATTCAGGCCTGTGGCAATCAGCACTTCGAGATAGGGCCGCCCATGGTACCTGAACCGCACAATGCGCTTATATGCCCCCAATATGATGGATATCCTAAGAGACAAGAGCTGAGGAGGTGACATGTTATCATTGCATCCTCAAGGTGAGTATGTACTCCACCTCTCCTGCGGTAAGAACTCTTCCAATCAACTTGTGTTTTCAAGCTTCTCCTAAGTCAGAACTAAGAGAACCAAAATTTTTCTCTAAGAAAGGAATTAGGGTGATCACTATTTACACAAGACCAAGTGTGTGTGAATTGTGGATGCTTTGGTTACGATGACCCGTAAACCAAAAGGTAGAAAAAGACATCAAGTACTACCCAACCTTTAACTAAATCCCTAACTTTCCTTCCTCAACCTCTTGAGGAATGGTCCACAACTTAACTCCTACTTGAGTTTTTCTCAAGTCCACAAATGACCCTAAAGGTCTAAAGCTAGTAACTCAACCTAGCTTCTAAGTCGAACCCTAGAGTCAACTTAGTCTAACCTAAAGTTCTGGTCTGCCTAAGAATGTAGGGTCTAGCCAGTTAAGCTCAATAATGTAAAATATATTCTTTTTTTTTAACAAATGTATGCAATGCAGAATATTTAAACTAAATGCATGAATGCACTATGTATAAATGCTATGTACAGATGCCTTAGGTCCTATCCCCCCCATGCCTTGTTCAAATAATGTCCGCATTGAAAGTAGAATGACCAAGGAAAGATATTACCTGAGGCGGAAGAGAAAGGAGCTAAGGCTCCTCGAGAGTGACCTCATCAACCAGATGGCCATCCAAAGTAACGTAAGGTTTTAATCGTTGGCTGTTGACGGTGAAGGGTGGTGCTGAAGATGAAGGGTTCTTGATCTCCACAGCCCCATGCGGAAACACTTTGGTGATAACATAAGGCCCATCCCAACGTGATTTCAATTTTCCTAGAAATAGCTTAAGTCTGGAATTGAAAAGGCAAACTTGTTGGTTGGGCTCAAAGGTCATTCTAAGGATATATTTATCATTCAAGACCTTAGTTCTCTCTTTATAAGCTTGGGAGGTGTCATAAGCATCATTCATCAGCTCCTCAAGCTCGGTCAACTCCAGTAAACGTGCTTTACCAACTTGCTCTAAATCCATGTTGACACTTCGGAAAGCCCAAAGTGCCCTATGTTGAAGCTCAATGGGTAAGTGGCATGCTTTCCCATACACAATTCGGAATGGAGACATACCCAAACGGGTTTTATAGGTCATTCGATATGCCCATAAAGCGTCATCGAGCTTTTGGGACCAATCCTTCCTATCTGGCCTAATAGTCTTTTCTAAAATGTTCGTAAGCTCCCTATTTGACACTTCAACCTGGCCACTATTCTGAGGATGGTAAGGGGTAGCAATCTTGTGAGTTACTCCCAAACTCCTGATTAGCCAATTGAAGTGATGGTTCTGGAAATGAGGTCCCCCATCACTTATAACCATCATGGGGCTGCCAAAGTGAGATATGATATTGGCCTTCACAAATTTCAAAACCATAGATTGGTCATTTGTGCACATAGGAATGGCCTTTATCCACTTGGAGACGTAATCCACTGCCACCAAGATATATTCAAATCCATGGGACGAAGGGAAGGGACCCATGAAGTCTATACCTCAAACATCAAAAATTTCCACAGGTTGAATAGGGTGTTGGGGCATCTCATTCCTCTTCCCAATCGTTCCAGTCTGTTGACATCTGAGATAGGCCTTAACAAAGTAATGGCCATCTTTAAATAAAGGCCACCAAAAATCGGACTGGAGAACCTTCAAAGCTATTTTCTTAGCACCAAAGTGTCCTCCACAATGAAGCTCATGGCAAAATCTCAACACACTCTGTTGCTCTTCTTCAAGCACACATCGTCTTCAAACTTGGTCTTGTCTAATATGAAATAATTCTGGCTCTTCCCAATGAAAGAATCTAGCTTGGGAAATGAATCGCTTCCATTTTTGTGCATCCCAAGAACCAGGGGTTTCTCTAGTGACCAAGTAGTTAACAGTATCTGCATACCAAGGTGAAGTTGGTGTTACCACCATAACGGTTTCATCGGGAAATGTCTTGCAGATGTCTCCAGATTGAGAGTCATCAAGGGGAAGGCGAGACAGGTGGTCAGCCACTACATTTTCCACTCCTTTCTTTTCATTAATCTCCAAGTCAAACTCTTGAAGTAGTAGAATCCATCTAATTAAACGTGGCTTAGAGTCTTTCTTGGCAATGAGATGTTTCACTGCTGCATGATCAGTAAAAATGACCACCTTGGATCAAAAAAGATAAGACCTAAACTTCTCCAGAGCAAAAACTACAGCAAGTAATTCCTTTCAATGACTGTGTAGTTTTGTTGTGGTTCAATTAAAGTCTTGCTAGCATAATGCAGCACATGTGGTTTTCCCTCAACCCTCTGTCCAAGAATGGCTCCCACAGCATAATCTGAAGCATCACACATCAGCTCAAATGGGAGTGTCCAATCAGGAGCTTAGAGAATAGGCACAAGGTCAAGGCCTCTTTCAGCGTATGAAAAGCCTCGGCACACTTTGAATCAAAATCGAAGGAAGATTCCTTCACCAATAAGTCACAAAGTAGCCTAGAAATTTTGCTGAAATTCTTAATGAATCGCCTATAAAAACCTGCATGGCCCAGAAAGGATCTAATCTGTTTGACATTCATGGGCAATGGAAGTTTGGAAATAGAATCAACTTTAGCCTTATCTACTTCCAAGCCTCTTTTAGACATAACATGCCCAAGTACAATGCCTTTCTGTACCATGAAGTGGCTTTTCTCCCAGCTGAGGACTAAACCAGTCTCCTTACATCTCTTCAGCACATTCTCTAAGTGCAGGAGACACTGATCGAAAGACGAGCCGTAAATGGAAAAGTCATCCATAAAAACCTCGATGCACTCGTCAATCATGTTCGAGAAAATGGACATCATACACCGCTGGAAAGTTGTAGGTGCATTACATAATCCAAACGGCATACGCCTGAATGCAAAAGTGCCATAAGAACTAGTGAAAGTTGTCTTATCCTGATCATTAGGGAAGACTGCAACCTGGTTGTACCCAGAATATCCATCTAAAAAGCAGAAATACTTGTTCCCTGCCAATCTCTCAAGGATCTGATCAATAAAGGGCAAGGGAAAGTGATCCTTCTAGGTAGCAGTGTTCAATTTGCGATAGTCAATGCAAACCCTCCAACCAGTTGAGGGTCTGGTCACCACTTGTCCAAATTGGTCATTTGTTTCTACAGCGAAGCCTGCCTTCTTTGGCACCACATGTATTGGACTAACCCATTTGCTATCTGTGATGGGATAAATGATCCCAGCGTCCAACCACTTCAGAATCTCCTTTTCAACCACCTCCCTCATGTTGGGGTTAAGACGTCTCTACATGTCTCAAAAGGGTTTAATGGAATCATCAGTATAAATGTGATGCATGTAGAGCGTAGAGTCTATACCCTTAATATCAGCAATCATCCAAGCTATGGCTTCCTTGTGCATTGATAAACAATCTAACAAGGCTCCCTCTTGCACTTCAGATAGTGCAGATGAGATGATTACAGGGAGCATATCATTTGGCCCAAGGAATACATACTTGAGAGAGTCAAGGAGGGGTTTCAGTTCAAGGTTGGGGGCCTGTATGGTTGAGGGTTTCAAAATAGAAGTCCCCATCTCAGGTAGCAGATCTACCTTAGGTAGACATGATGGGGAAAGAGACTCAGTAGAAACTCCAAGCAATTCCTCAAGTTCTAACACTTCCCCTTCACATTCCTCCAAGAGATGGGAATGCTCATTTAGCATGACATGCTGAAGGGGGTAATCACATAAAATTGCAAGAGTTGCCTCTTCAATCAGATCATCTATCACCTCAACTTGGGAACAATCCTCAAATCCAGCTTGTTTATAAGCATCAAACACATTCAATCGTATTTTCCTGTTCCCAGAGCCCATTTTTAACGCCCCAGTGTGACAATTAATTGAAGCATTAGAAGTCGCAAGAAAAGGGCAACCCAAAATGATTGAGGGCTTGGTTGGTTTGTTGGTAGGGTCAATGTCCAATACTAGAAAGTCAACGAGGAAAAAGAAATCCTCCACTCTCACAAGGACATCTTCCAACAGGCCCCGTGGTGTCTTCAATGAACAGTCTACAACTTGGAGGATTACAGGGGAAGGCTTCAGATTGCCTCCTCCAAGTTGTTCATATACATAGCTCGGAAGGATGTTCGCCCCCACACCCAGATCAAGCAGAGCCTCGTCTATTTGTAGGTTGCCAATGACCATTGAGATGTATGGGGCTCCTTGGTCCTTAAGTTTCGGGGGTGTCCCATGTTGTATAATTAAGCTAACAGAATAAGGCAGTACAACCTTTGATTGGACCTGTTTCCTTGATTACTGCTTTTTTTCGTGCACAGGTCCTTAAGAAAGTGGGCATAGGATGGAATCTGCTTGATAGCTTCAAGCAAGGGCAGGTTAATTTGCACTTGTTTGAAAGTCTCCATGATTTCGTCCATCCTATCTTTGGCTCCAGATGAGCCAGCAGAAGTCTACCTAGAGTAAGATAAGTGCTTTGGAAAGGGCACTCTCAGTCTTTGGGTGGAAGGGTTGTCATGTCGGGTAAGTGGGGGAATGGGAACAACCTCTTCTAGTGAGGTGATTTCAAGTGGAGAAGAGTTGGGCTGCTCTTCTCCAGTGAGGTCGAAAGTCGGGGTGGATAATTTTTCAGAAGGTGGACTAGAGAAGCATCAGGTTTGGAAATTTCTTTCCCACTCCTCAGAAAAGTCACCGCCTGGGCATGCTCCCTAAAAATAATCCCTTTCCCTTTAGGGTTCTCCTCAAATGAACTGGGAAGCTTCCCAGTCTCTCTTTCACTCATGGCCTCAACAAGGTGTCCAATTTGTGATTTCATCTCATTGATTGCCTTGTCATGAGATTGGATGATCATGCTTTGATTCTCCTGCATGGCTTTCAGCATGACTTTAAGCTCATCCATCTCAGAAGTCTTGGATGGTTGGGAGGGCATAGGAGGTTGATTATACTGTTGAGGCTGAAAGGGTTGGGGTCTGTAATTCCCTAAATTAGTGACATTCCCCTGTCTCCATGAAAAATTGGGGTGGTTCCTCCATCCCTCGTTATAAGTATTGGAAAAAGGGTCATTACGAGGTCTGGGTTGGAACCCTTGGGTGGCATTCAGGTCTGCCTGTACAAGATCAGAGAATTGGGAGGCCAAATGATAATCCACAATAGCGTGCATATTGGCATTGCAAATGACGCATTCAGAAGCTTGGGAAGCAGAGCCATTTGACATGAGTTGGTTAGGGTTTGTCATAAGCCTTTCCATGTTTTGGTCAATAATTGAATCTGAAAGGCCGAATTCTAGGTATCCCTAGCCTCATTTGCCATAATCTTTTGCTGCATAAGAGTGAGTTTCCTATCCAAATAGGCAGAATTTAAATGGATAGAATTCTCACTCAAGGTCTCAAAAAGATCCCAAGCCTCATCTTCAGTTTTTGTAAGAAAGGTTCCTGCACATGCTCCATCCACTATTTGCCTGTGCTTGCCATTTAATCCAGTGTAAAACCTTTCTACAAGTTGCCATCTTAGTACTTGATGATGGGGACATAAGCGTAACAAATCTTTGAAGCGCTCCCATGCATCATGAAATTTTTCTCCATCTTGTTGAGCAAAACCTATGATTTCCCTCCTATAGTGATTAGTCTTGCTCATGGGGAAGTATTTTTTCAAAAACTCTCCCTTCAAGGCTTCCCAAGTATCCACTCCACCATCTAAAGTGTGATACCAATGCTTTGCCTTATCCTTGAGGGAGAAATGAAAGAGGGTTCGCATTTGGGCGTCATCAGTAACACCCTACAATCTCACCGTAGAACAGACCTCGGTGAATTCCTCCAGATACCTGTAAGGGTCCTCCCTAGAAGTACCATAGAATGAGGGCAACAGAGATATGGTACTACTCTTCATTTCATATGGATTATTCCCTCGAGGTCTTCTCAATGTATGGCCAGGTTGATTGGTAGGGATAAAATAATCTCTCAAAGATTGTTGGTTTTCCACAATTCTATTCTCTCCTTCCTCGGCCATCTCTCATCTCTCTTGGTTGGCTTTCTTAAGGATTCTTTCAGGTTCTGAATTAAACACAAGTTGTCTCCTCAGAGATCGCCTACCAAGCATACACAAACAAACACAATTCCAAAGGACTTTTGTGAATTTTAATCAATTAAGGCCTTTGAGATTTAAGTTGAGTTGTAGATGACAATACAAATTTCCTAAACAATTACGTGCCTATTGTCGACCTAGGAAATGCCTTAATGAAGACCTAATTGGAACTTAGGTGCTCTACCCTAAAGTTCAAATGGTAAAGTACTCCAAGGATGGAAGATTGAGGGATGCAAATAGGCCTAAGACTTCCTTTGAAGTTGTGCTTTCGCAGTGCTTCCTAACTACCCTCAAAAATCCGTGACAGGGTATCCCCCTCCTTGAAGTCACAAAACCTTTGAGCTTAAGTTTCAAGCACTTTGGTATCCAATGATAGGAGAGTTCTTTCCTAAAAGCTTAAAAACCTAGGAGTGTCTAAATGTGTGCTTTGGTGCAAGGATCAAACAAGTGTGCATAAACCGAAAAAGGTTGAAATTTTTTTTTTTTGAATCGCAACACAATGTCTCAAATCAACTCCTTGGGTTTTATATGTTCCTCCTATTGATTAGTCCTTTTTTAGAAAATGTGACTACTTGTTAAATCGTTTCAAGACAACTTATGTGGTCTTCGAATTAAGTCCAAAATGCAATGCATGATCACAATATGGATGCAAAGTAAGAGAATGTGCACCTTGCTCCCAACAATCAACGATATCAACCTCTGTTTAGAAAAAGAAAAAGAAAAAGAAAAATAATGGTAATATATATATAAATAAATGGTGATCTGAAAGCTGAAACAAAAATACAATAAGTATTTATGGATATTCAACCTCTGTTTTGAAGACTTTCCAGGCCACAGAAGCTTGATTCGCTCAAGCTCGGCTTAATTCACTTGAGCATTGACAAAATAGATCAGAATCTCTCCTAACTAAGGACGTATTCTTGTACCTGAGACACCAGTACAGGATCCATTGGTTTGCTTTTACTTGAGAGCTTAATTAAACTTGGTTCACACTACACATATCAAGAAAGACCAGGTGAACATAAGATCCAACCCTAGTGTTCATTAGGGGTGGTGGAGTCCTTACCTGTGCACGCAGGTAGACTTTTTATCCCAAGCTTTAGTCTTGTGTTTAGGAGTGACTCTTTCCACCAAAATGAAACTCTCCCACCAAAAAGAAAAAGAAAAAAAAAAGTGTGCTCCTTCAAAAAGTGTTGTAAGAGATATACTGACACATGTTTCAAAAAAAAAATGCAAATAAGTCAGTATATCCCACAAATGTCTGTAAAGTCTTTGCCCTACAAGAAGTTCTTCAGGGCAGGTTACAAATACCTTGTTTTCCTTTGAGCCACAAAAATCAGAAAATGAGAGTTGAGTTTTTCGTCATCTTAAGGGTCAATCCGAAAACACGAGCTGAAACTGGGACCAACCTGTACTTAAAGATTCGTGAAACCCTGGACTTGAGTCTTAATGTTCATCTGGTCAGTCTTGATCCTTCACTATGCACAAGCCATAACCTCTTGAGCTCTCGAGTATGGCAAAAACCTCCTGGGTCCTGAAAATCGTACTTAAGGTTTAAATATCAAGAATCCTGGTTAGTTGAGAGATGGCCTATGTCATGTGAGACTTAAAGTACTGATAGTCTTCTCTACAATTGGTTCTCACAATATCCAACAATAAACACACCTATATTACCTCAGAAGAAAATCTTTAGCTTAAGACCATTAATAAATACTGTTTGCTAGGGACTAGCAAAAGATAGGCATGGGGGTATGATTGCACCGCAAAATACGCCTGCAATAATGCCTTCTTATGCTATTTCCTAGCATTACCTATGCATATTAGGATTCCGTAGTTGCATTTGTAAAAATAAATGTATACATGCATCAGATTGAGAGGAAAGAAGAATGAAATAAGTGGCCTTGCATTTTACCTTTTTTCCTCAAGTGCCTCTTTGCAAAAATCCACCACCTCTATTTTTATTCCCACTTGATTTTTAATTTTCCCTACGGCTGCATGCAACTTCTCCTCGCACCATTCCCTGCCACAGCTGCCCTTGCCATTCCTTGCCAAGCCATTCCATCCCTCTCCCTGCAGCTGCATGCGGCCATGCCATTCCTCTTCTATTTAAAGACCGCAGCTCCTGCCTTTGCAAAGGGGGGTCACAGTAGCAAAAAGAAAAACCCACCAGCAGGCCACCACCTTCCTCTCCTCCCTCTACATCCATATGCTAGCCCTCCTCCGAGGAGAAACCCGACGGGCAGGAGCTCACTGTGGTGCACACCACCGTAGTGAGACCACCATCGCCCAGCTCTTCCAAGAGTCGGTGGGCGTGGTGGCTCTGTTTTCATTTTTTCCGTTCCCACACCTTCCCGCCATTGGAGCCGCTTCAAGCTTCGCGGCAGCAGCAGCTAAGTGGTAGCAGCAGCAGCAGCAGCAGCCCCAGCAGCTTCCGCGAGCATCTGCAAGCACCCTAGCCCCTCCACGTGCGCCTACAAACCTTCCCCGCTTCCGCTTCTCCACTCTGACGCACGCCCTCCACGCCTGCAACAGGCCGCTACGTGCCTCTGCAGCAGCCGGCCAAGTGCCTCCCCACCCCCTGCTAGCCTCTGCAAGCCTCCGCGCCCGCCTGCAGACACCTCGCCTCCTTCTCCGCACGTGCTGTCGCACGCCCTCCGCGCCCACAACCGGTCGACACAGGCGTTCTCCTCTACGCGAATACGTGCCCGCAGTGCAGACGACTTAACTCGCCTCCTGCAGAGCGGCTACATTCTCTCTCCCGCTCTCTCCCACTCTCCTGCCCTCTCTCTCCCGCTCTCTCTCTCTCTCACTCTCTCTCACAACACTTTCTCACACTCTACACCGATGCACACACACACCTACACTCACACTTTCACACACACACACACACCTATACTATAAACATATATATACGTATACTTATATATTGATACATATATATATATTTATATACATATATATATACATATATAGATATGTATATATATACTTATATTTATACATATAGTAGTATCTTTATACTTATGTATTAGTATACATATATATATATATAAATATAGATACATATATATATCTATATACTTATACATATATTTATATAAATATACATATATATAAATATATATATATCTATATATATATTACCTATATAACTAAGTATAGATACATACATATATATATATATATATATACACATATATACACACCTACTTATATATACATACATATATGCATATATATATCTATATAACTATATATACATATATACATATATCTACATATCTAGACACATATACCTATATGCGTATATTATTATTATACATATATATACATATATATATACATCTATATAGTATTATATACATACATACATACATATATATATATATATATACATCTATACATATATATATCTATAACTATATATACATACATATATATATATACTTAGCTACATATATCCATATATACATATATTACTATACATATATATATACCTCTATATAGTTATACGCATATACATATACATATACACTTATATATACATATATATCTACATATATATATATATATATATATACCTATATATTTATAACCATATATATATATATATAGACATATTTACATATATACATATATATATATTTTTTTTTTCACCTTATTTATCATACGCTGTATCGCGGGAATATCTGCACCAGTTGCTGATATTCCCCGATACACGTGTACAAAAAGCGTGGTTGCATACATCATCCACCATCCATCCCATACTCCATGCGGCACCTAGTCCTGTTGGTTGCATCTCTCTAGACGACAACCAACTTGACAACGTGCTACACTGTCGCCTCCACCCATACCCCTTTATATACATACTATATACATATATACATATACTGTATTTACTTTATTTCTATTTCGCTTTCCTGTTAATAAAAAAAAGATAAAAAATATATATATAAAAAAGAAAAGATAATCTTTGACTTGAAGGTACCCTATCTTGCGAATAGTAAGATTCATTTTGGAACTCTATTTTGGCTCAAAGCCAAGAACATAATTTTGAGGGTGTGCCTCAAGGACAAAGATTACCATAAAAAAATCAAAATAAGAAAAACACCAAAAACATAACAAACAAATGGAAGAGACTAGTTGTAGGAAAGGCGTAGAAACTCGACTTGTACCCCACTTCCCTGAGTTCGACCCTGGACCTAAAAGTGACAAGATAAAATTAAGTAGGCCAGGTTAAAAATTTTGTAAAGAGATGGTTAGGTCCGAATTAGGTTAACCACTATACACATTTCAACGACAAAATCATCATATTAACAACCTATCCGGGTTCGACCATACACTATTCCCCTAGATAGACATCAAATGGACCAGTAGAAGTAAATTAATCAAAAAAAATCTCAGTCTAAGCCCCGAAGAGTGAATCAATCCTTAAAGCCAATGTCTACTCAATGTTAATTAAGCTTGGGATGATTGTGCTCTTGGAATGTGATGGGCCCTTTAGATGGGTTGTGCCATTAATGATCAGTTAAAATGTGTGTGCGTGCACAACTATGGTTTGCAAACAAGGTTATTTGATGATGTGTCTTTTAGGGTTTAACCTTGTTTAGTAGCTTTTAGAGGTTGGTTCAATCAAGGTTTAGTAGAACACTCAAGTTTTGAAAACATGAGTGATGATATGTTCCTTTAAAAATCAAAAATAATGTGGAGTGCCTAGTTCAGCCCTAAGACTCAACCCTAAGTGGCAAGCTACTGATGAATCACTTTTAATTTGAGTGGTACGGCCCAAACAAATTAATCAATTGGCCTATTCGCACCATAGATTAAGGCACACAATGTCTTAGCCTAATCAGATTTCTACTCACTTATGTGTTTTGAGTTGAAGTATACCGGGTCCACAGGTTAGATCCTGGTTAAGTGGTAGAATCAAAGTGGAGTGGTGCACCTTAAGTCAAGAGTTGTGGGTGTTAAGGTGTGTCTCTTTCAGAAAATCCCACAATCAAATAACACTTTTTTTTATTTATGTGGATGGTGAGGTGAGTGGGGGTGGCAAACAAACAACCAAATCTATCCTAGGGTTTATAAAAAACAACTAAGTTGATTTGGGTTTGAGTTCTTAGGTTATGGAATGAAAACTAAAGTGAGGGTGGTGTGGGGAACACTTACAAAACACTCTACCCATACTTACTCTGGTCTACCACACTTGGATCTCCATGCTAGTGTACCTGCAAGACAATAGATTAGAGATAAGCAGGGTTAGTGCTATGTAAATGCAAAGAAGCTCAGAAAAAAATAAAGTAAATTCAGTTGCCTCCTTGGCAATGACGCCAAAATGATTGCATGTGTTTCGTGAGTTTGAAATCAGGGTTACAAGTAACCTGTCTTCGTAGTTGCAAAACTCGTGGTAAAATAAAATTTATACCGAAACTCCGAGGGAGTCCCAAGTCGAACACGGGGAGGCGAATGTTTGGTTTTATAAAAATCCACGTTTCTATTTTTATTTGTTTATTTCATTTTTATCTTTTCTAATTTTTTTGGTATTTTTAGCAAGCAAGAGATTCGGTCGATGAAAACTTTATCTACTTGAAAAAATAAGAGAGAGGAAGAAAGAGAGAGAGAGAAACAATCATCTATTCATGAAGAATTATTTGTAACACTATGAAAGTTGAAAATCTACACTACGAAAGATTAAAAAGATAGAATGAGGTGAGAGAAATCCCCCTCGATAGTTGCTCGGAGGACGACTTGCTTTGATGTCGCCTGGAGGAAGGTGGTGAGGAGCAAGACGAAGGAGGACGGAGTTGGAGGACAGAAGATGGGGCAGGACGGCATTGCAGTGAGGATCTTCTTCCCGAAGAGAGGTGAGAGGATGGCCACGGGATGCTCCACGAAAGGGGATGAGCGGAGGGAAAACTATTTGGTTTTCTACTCTAGAGGAGCATCCTGGGCTTGGGATAAGCTCTCTCTAGAGACTTAGAGATGGTGAGAGGAAGAAAGGAAGAGATGGTTTGGAATGGTGGTGGGTAGGTCCTTTTACAGTGGAGGATGAAGAACAAATTCTCATCTGGGTCATTACTGACGTCCATAAACGTCGCTGCAGTTTTCGCTGAAGATCTACCCTTTAATTCCTCTTGCTGGCGCACGCAGACCATTAGTGACAGCTACAAGCCTCACTAAAGGTGCGCATCGCTGAAGATCCGCTCCGCTGGCACGCGCATTGCACACTACTCGCTTCACGCGACCATGCTCCCTACGTCGTGTCGCACGCGCACGCTGGCATGCACTCCACTACTGTGCGCGATGCACTACTCGCGGTTGTGGCTGTATGTGGTGCACTACGCATGGCTACAGCTGTGCACGGTGCACTACTGCTAGCCGATGTTGGGAGACCTGGGTGGCGCCACATGGCACCATCTGGGCCATCCATTCTTCTTTCTTTTGTAGAGGGTGCCACGATGCTTAGATCGAGATGATTCCCATGCTGCTGGACTGCGATCGTCGCTCCGAATCCATCCATATGGTCAGATTTTCCATGTGAAACCCGTATGGATGTCGCATTACCCCCTAGCCGTTGATCTTCCTCAGACTTCATATGATGCTACGGTTCTCTGATCTAGACAATTTCAGAGGCGTTAGACTTCGATCGTCGTCTTAATCAGATCCATACAGTCCAATCACCCATCCAAGGCCCTGAAATAAGTCTTCTTCTCTCCTGACCATAAAAAGGGCCTAATTAACCTGAAATATATACAACTACTCTAAATGTAGAATGATGCATGCTATGCAATATTTATAACATGAAATGCAAATCTAAACCTGGGAACATGCATGAATAGGCATTTTAACCTAAATCGATGTGTCTATATCAAATATTATTCCCAAACGTCTAAGAGCCTTTCCAGACGTCTAATAAAGAGACATTTAACAAAATCTTCATTTGTCAGACCCAATCTAACCATTAGGTTCTTGGGAAATCAATTCCCAAAAGTTCCTTTTGTATTAAATGTCCATATAGACGTCTGATGGATAAACACTAGATCCTTGTTTGAATCTGATCAAATCCAGGAATAAACCCTCTTAGTTTCAGACGTCTAATAATTCACTCAGACGTCTTGAAATCCTTATTCAAACATCTGATCCTTCTTGAGAAGAACACTATTTAGATCCAATTAATTCCAGGAAACCCACCCTACAGAATTAGACATCTAGACTTTACATTAGATATTTGACCATACGTTTGACGTATATTTTAGATGTCAGATTATGTTGTCAAACCTAATTATGACCCTAATCTCATTAGATTTTGGACTAATTTTTCTTAGACTTAATCCCAATGACTAAGAGCCCTCTTCGAAGCCCTCTTGAAGGTTCCTAAGGCCTCTATAAATAGAAGAGGACCTCTCTTTGGCTAAGGACACCTTGAGAGAATACTTTCCACTAATTAACACACATTTTGTGAAGGAGATCAAAAGAATAAGATTGTATCCAAGTTCTCCAAATCTCATACTACACATCTGAGAGCACTGATTCACAACGCAATTCACGCCTATTCACTTCCATCTTAGGGAAGTTGTTAAGCCTATAGTAGCTAAGTCCCCATTTATATTTTGTGAGTCTATAGGTTATTATTTTTCATTTTGTTTTTGGTTGGGTATTCACATTGCGAATTCCTGTCTCCTCCGTGAGACAAATACTCTTCGTAAAGAAGAGAGGTTGAGGTACACTACCCTCATGTAAGTGGTGTGTGATGATAACGTCACCATTAGCCATATCTAACTTTAATTAGTCATAATCAAGGACTAAATGCTCCTACATAACCACCAGAGAGGCGTAATTCGCTGCACATCCTTTTTTAGAGAAATACAGTAAAATAAGGGTAAAACTACAGTTCTAACAGCATATCTCAATTACAGAACAATCATGGGATTTCTCAGGGGTTAATTAAAGGTCAAATGGTCTTAATTGTCTAACAAGTAGGTCCATGCAGATAGAAATGGGTTTTTACGTGTTTCGAGAATTAAATGACTTTTGAAATCCTAAAAACAAACCCACTTGATTTGCTGAGGTTCTGGTTAATATAAAATTCACCTAAACCCTCTAAAATCATAAAAAAATATTCTCTAGGGTTTGGTATGCTTGATTTGACCATTGGAACCCAATTTGACCTAAAATAGAGTCTCAGATAAATAGTTACCCTAATTTGGGTTTTTGCATAAATTATCCAGTCAAACTTGGTCAAAACCTAAATCCAACTTCACCATTGGATTCCATAGGTCTAAATTAGGTTTGTAGCAAAATTTGTACCCAATCTGAGATCATCTTAACCTAGTTTACAATTCAGTCCACTCTGATTCTTTCTCTCACATCCGTACCCCTAGCTTTTGAAAGTATTTGCATTTACCCCCCTAACTTCATCTCCTTCTTCACAAATAGGTCCCCACCACCTGCATTTTCCTAAATCCTACTCTGGTGACCATCAAATAGGAAGATCTCCCTGATTTCTCGCTCAATCCCTTCCAAAATTAGAAGGGA
Source organism: Thalassia testudinum (assembly GCA_037157565.1). Classification (NCBI taxonomy): domain Eukaryota; kingdom Viridiplantae; phylum Streptophyta; class Magnoliopsida; order Alismatales; family Hydrocharitaceae; genus Thalassia; species Thalassia testudinum. Next base: position 202,286,262 of record JAZHRO010000031.1, read on the forward strand.
GATTCCTAAGAAGATCTACAATTTGAGCCACACGTTGGGCTCTGATTTGCACCCAAATCCTCATGCAAATCCTTCAAAGAGTTGGGTTACCAACTTCGATGAGCCTTCCAAGCTTGGAAGCTTGGCTTCCAAGCTTTAACCGCTCCCTGAGGCCTATATAAGGATCCCCAGGGCCTGCCCGTTCTCCTCAGAAAGGTTTGGGGCCAAAACCCTTTTCAAAACTTCACCTCCAACCTTGCTCTACCTTAGCTCCAATGAACTTCTTCCTCCAATGTCTCTATCCTCCCAACATCCAAATTGGGAGCTCCAATATCTCCCTCTCCTTCGTCCACTCCTCAACGGCCAAATCAGGGGCGTCTCTACCTCGTTCTTCGTCACTGCTTCTACCTCACCAGAGCACTTCATCTTCTCCGTCGTTGGTGTACCAGAATCGGCATGGAATCCCCTCCTTTCGTCCACTTAGAATAGGTAGTTAGTTCCCTTAATCTCCTAGATTAGTTTCCTCTACCAAAAACCAAAAAAAAACCCTCGACTCCACTGATCACCCTCGTCTTCTCCACGTCTGGCGACCACTCTGGCGAGGCGTTTCCACCACTACACAACTTCATCCTCCTCGCCGACACACCCTCAAGCACCGCCATCCCTCCGCGAGCAAAACCCCTCTATCTATTCACTATTTCACCCACTCAAATGTCTGCCGACCTACCCACCTTCGCACAGCCATCTCCCCCTTCGTCCGGCCACCTCACACACTCTCACGCCACAAAAACACCTCCACCATGTCCACCATGCTTCGGTGGACCTTTTGAACTTGATTGACGTGGCCAAAAGGCCTTATTTGTGTTTTCAGATTCCAGGTTGCCATCACCATTGACAAAGAGCTTTGAGCATGCGTAAAGCTTACTCTAGGACCGCTCAGCTCCAGGTCGCAGTCCCAGGTGAAGTTGAACCCACCAAGATAGACACAGAGGTGATCACTTGGGGGCTCTGACTGCGTCCCAGACCCCAATTAGACGAAGTACCAGCCCTTGCAGTCATCCGCAAAGGAGCTCAATTTGCAAGCAAACGCGTGGAGAAAAGGGACCGACTTTAGTCCCACATCATTAACCACCGAGCAGACATAGTCACATAAATTGGAAAAGTGACATAGGCTCTTTGGCTCAAGTCACACAGCGGGGTGAGGTCCCCCGCTACCCATCACATGCCTCACCTGTGACACCTTGCATGCGGGCCTGGTCTGATCCGTTTACCTGCCTAAGCCCACACCTCGGCTGCGACCCACGCCCGCAGCCCTAGTTTCGAGTGCACTCTGATCCGATACCCGACTACCCGATTATATCTGAGAGGAGTAGGAGAGGAAGAAAGAGAGAGAGAGTGCGAGGTTAAGGGGGGGTTTTGCTCTATTGTGTAATGGCTAACACTTAACCGCATCTAAAGAATAGTTCCCCTCTATGCATGAAGAAGAAAGTCCAAGTCAAGGAAGAAAAAAGAAGAAGAGGAGAGGTAAAAGAAGCAGAGAAGCCAAGGAAGAAAGAAAGGAAAAGAAGAGGGCCTGTGCACGCAGAGAAAGAAGAAGAAGAAGAGAAAGAGAAGGCAAGATGCAGGCAAAAGAAAATCAAAGAGGAGTACTGTAGCAATGCCTTTTAAGATGTCTGATTTCTGATTATCTACTCCTTCATTTGATTATATTTAAGTAATTGTTCTATGTGTTAGACTTATAATTGGTGATCCAAATCACCATTATTTTGTCTAGATTACTTTTTACTCTTCATATATTCATGTCGTATAATGCATATTAGATTTTGAGTAATTAATTGTACTCATTTACATTAAATATTGAGATTAGCGCGTGAATTCCATACTTGCTCCCCGTGAACGACCTCGAACTTCATTTCTGATATGTGAGTTATAAATTTTACCTGTTGTTCGAGCTATTTCTGAGGAATTATTACTACAACGAACGTATCTTTTAAAACCTCAATCTAGCGCGTTACAACAGTGTGGCTATAATTGATGATTGTGTCACCCACATTTTAAGAGATATGTTAGTGGATTTGATATACTCAGTAGATCAAGAAATCCTAAGTCAAAAGACTTAGGTGGTAGTTTTTACTCGAGTTGGGTTTTCACATAAATATTCTTGTGTCTTGTTGTGAATGCTTGAGTGATTGCATTTTATTTGTATCAAATTTCAATTTCACTATTCACCCCTAGTGGAATTTCAGTGATAACCTGCTCTGATACCAAGTGAGAATAAAATAAGAGGGGGCTCAATTGTGCATAATAAAATCAAAAATAAACTTTTAAACACCCAAAAATAATAAACCACTAATGAGCATTGGCTTTTAGAAAGGAAACCCGTATCTTGGAAAAACCTCTACCTTGTTTCCCAACAAGGATTTTCAAAATAATCCATTATCAATACCACTTTCCACGAAGGGTGGTATGGCTCAATTGCATCAACCACTTTCTTGTACAACCTACAAGAAAGTACTTTTGTTCTTCCAAGAAGAATGGGAGTTCCACAACTTGGAAACCCAAACACCACAAATATGTAAAGTAAATTATACAAAAGGTCCTATAGAGCCAAATGTGTGTGTGGGGAGAAATATATGCTCATAAAATAAAAGAATAAACTCCAATATAACTTTCCTTTGTGAATATGAAATTGCACGTGAAAGCAAGGACTATAATAAGAAATACTTCCTTTGTACTTCCCTTAAGAAAGATCAACGTTGGTGCATAGGAAGTAAATCAAGACCTTGTAATAAAAGACTGCTTGAATGAAGTGATGGGGATATCTTGCGTATGAATATTCTTCATAAAAGAAATCTTCTTCAAAAATAATTTCTTGAGGAAGTTTAGAGAAACTTCATGTGTATTACTCAAGGAATTATATATGTATATTTATAAGAGTCATAAGATCCTCAAATAGACAATAATAATTGAAATATAAACATTGAGATAGTTCTTTTAGAAAAAGAAACTGAATCTGCAATCCCCTTTATTAGACAGATATGTGAAAGTAATCGTTAAGTAAGAGACATTAAAAATAACTAAGTTATTAATATATGGTTTCCTCAAATAATTGATTTTGACTTGTAATTTTAAGTTTGAATCTATAAGTTCCCTAAAGAACAACCATTGTTGAAATAACATTAATAGGAAAAAGTAACGTTATTCAAAATGAATAAAATTTTGTTTTGGACAAATAATAATAATAATTGCAAGCTATTAAAGTTTATTTTATAACTTAGTTTGTGCTTGTGGGGCTCTTTACAAAAGATCTAGAAATTACAAAGACAAGAGTAATCTTAGAGATGGAGCCAACAAATGAATAATCCATCTATCATTCTTGTTCTTTATCATTTTTGTATCAAGAAGATCTAGAAATCAAAAACAAAATATAATACAAAATAATAAATCGATATTTTGCTAAACATCAAAATAGAGTGTGTTATAACAGTAAGGGGATGTAGTGGTGCCATGTGTAACCTTGTCCTTGAGCTTCTTCACTTTATTTCTTTATATAGCTCTTCCAGCTTTAGTTAACCTACATCTTACATATAAACAAAGCACAATAATTATTCCCAAACCAATTTTGTGCTAAATGTAGGCACTAAACCTAATATGCAGTTACCTACAATGTAACTAGCCATGAGACTAACACGATTCAGGCATATTATTATTAGTTATCATGAATTTATCAATAACCCAAATTAAGCTCCCAAGACTTAAGTTAATTCAACCTTAGGGGCACGTCTACTCAGCTTTAGGCTTAGGAATTTGTGCTTTGGAATGTGATGGGCGTGAGACTGGTGGTTGCCCTTAAATATCAATTTCAATGTGTAATATGATGCAACACATAAGCAAGCAAGGCCTTTATTTTTGAGATTTGGAGGCTTTTAGGGTTCCACCGTGCTTTAATGAGTTTTAGGGTTACACTTGCCTCTTTTAGAGTTTCAAAAGAAGCTATTGTTGGTGATGTAATTTCCTTTAAACAACTAAATCCAATGCAAAGTATGCATGATAATTTTAGGAAGATTACTCACAAAAAAATTTTGAATCCTTTGTAAGCAGTTATAACCCCAGAATGAATGTCCTATATTAAAGATAACCTCTAATAAGTGCCGATTTTAGTATGAGAGATATATATTTTTTCAATGGAAAGATAGACAAACGAAAACTAACTAGATAAGTAATTTTTCTTTTTTGTTTTCTTTAAAATGTACGGGTAAACAATTTTTTTTCTTTTTAGATAATGTGACCAAGATGTTAGGACTCACCTTCTTGGACCTATCTAAATAGGCCCAGGTCTTGAACCTTCACCTTAAAGATGCAAAAACAAAACAAATGCAAAACAAGTTAGTGACCTAGGATAAAAAGAAAATGCAACTAAATGCATGTAATAGAAAGCAACTAGAAATTTACAAAGGATAATATTGTGTAGTTGTAGCACAAAAATCATAACTATTTTAAATTTATATTTTTCGAACTCGTAGAAATTTAAGTGAAGATGGGAGTCCGAGTCATCTCATAGGGAGGCAAAGGTTCTAATAGATTCTTAACTAGACCAAACTACTATATTTTTGGTATTTTTAGCTTTTCAAATTTTTATAATATTTTAAATAGGAAAGAAGATAAAGGGACATCAAAATAGGGACCCAATCAAAGAATCAAGACCTAAAGGTAACTTGTGAATAAATAAATTTCAAGAATGTAAAAATCCAACTAAAATTACTGAAGCTACTTTAATTCCTAACTAAGGTTCCTACCAAACTTCACATAAATATAAGATCTGGAACTCACATAGTAAATTCGAAAGTAAAAGATAGGGACTAATTTGTGATATTATCAGAACTCGAATGTAAATGATATTTTAATTTTTACAGAAAGTGAACTTTTGTATGAAATTTGAATGGTATCCTAATCTAACATGTAGGAACAAAATTTTATTTTCGGTATTTTTGGATGAATGGAAATAAATGCAAATTCAAGAGTAGATAAATGCAAATCACATAAAACATAGAAACTATACTAACATGTAGTATTGACTAACATGAAGAATAGCATCAAAAAAGAATTATTTATTAATGGAAAATGTGCACGACTAATGTCATCAACTACAAAAAAAGCATGAAATGCAAATAACATAAAACAAAAAGACATAAGTAGAAGAATGAGTAGAAGAATAGACGACTCATGGTGGACGTGGAGAGTACCGCCACTGACCAACAAAAGGTTGCTTGCTTGAGAAGAATTGGACACTATAAGAAAAAGTAGTTTTGGTCACAGGTTTTTGGTCATAGTTCCTGACACCGTGACCAAAAGTAACCTATGGTCACAATTTTAGGTGGAACTGTGACCAAAAGGGTTATGTTCCTGGTAGATGCATTAAATCTATGGTCATGGTTTTAAAATTATGACAAAAAATAACATATCGTCACCATTCCACCTAAAACCCTGACCAAAAGATGAAAGGAGTACATAACCTTTGGTCATTGTTCTAAAACCGCGACAAAATACCTTTGGTCATAGTTCTAGAACCGTGACCAAAAGTTTTTTTAAAAGAATGGGTTAAACCCCCATCCTCTTCCCCTCCCGAACCTTGCACTAGAGGAAATCCTCCTTGCCCTTCTTGTCATCCCCATGTTGTTGCCTACTCCCCACCCTCCTCCTGACGAAAAAAATTTGTACGGACGATAATTAAAAAACATTAATTGTTAATTACAGAAGTGGAAAATATAAACATCAATCGATCTCCATTATTTACAAAATTTGAAGGGTCGTAAATTGATGATATTGATGTACTCATGCAAATCGAGATTCATCCACGTCCATTGAAGACATATCATAGGAAGAAGAGAAAGGAACTATAGTATCTCTTCTCATGTATCCCGGACTTATGTATTATATGATATTTCTCTCTTTGATGTGTTATGTATACATCTTTTATTTTGAAAACTGATGTTCCTCTTTTATTGGAATGGTGAAATATATTTTCTCATTCCCGACCCTCTATTTTTTTCGGGTTGTTCAATGTAGTGTTTTCAGAATAGTATACTCATGTGTTGTGAATTCCACTATCCCCATCTTAGTTTATTGTGGTGTTCAGTGCTTTTGAGAAAAAAGGGTCAGATCAAAATCAGCTTTCCAATGGTTGACTCTAAAATTGACTTTTGAAAAGTCAACTTTACATAGTTAAGTTGAGTTTGCAAAAGTTGACTTTACATAGTTCACTACTAAGGGCAACACGCACATTTCGTCCATAATGGGGCATAATAATCTCAATAATGTCAAGTAGGCATGTGCACCTCCGCAGGCACAAAGCTCTCACTGAGTCTTGTGGAGGCAATTCAATATAGCCACCAAAAAGTGTCCTTTTACGAATGATGTAGGACTAAATTCTCTCTCAATAAAAATTGACTTTCGAAAAGTTGAATTTAATATGTTAAAATCGACTTCTCAAAAGTCAATTTTGCTATAGGACCCTAACCATTGCAAAAACCCATGTCTATAGGCATTACCAACAATAAAGTCGACTATTGCAGGGTCGAATTCACTTGAAGTGAAGCGACTCTTTAGAAGTTGACTTTGTTGAAGGTTTCATCAAATTATCTTTTCCCCACCCATAATCCTCCATTTCTTTCTTCTTTTAACTGTTCGTACAAATTTCTTTCCTCCTCCTCACCCTCCTTGGCCTTGCCCTCACTTGCCTCTACCCACAACCTTCATCACCAAAATCCCCTCTCCTCCTCCTCCATCTCCGTGATGTTCACCAAGAACAACCTCCCGACGAGCCTATTCTTGGGTACCATCAAGGGCTTCTGAATCTTCAGTGACAAGATCTTTGAGGTGGAGTTGAAGGGCCCATGCATGGTGAGGTTCAAGAACAAGGTAAGGTATGAGGTCATGGTGAGCGACAACATAAGCTATTAGGAAACTGGGGCCCTCCATGGGGTCTCCAGACAAGAGTTCTTCTTGTGGACATCCTAGGGTCTTTGCAAGGATGTCCCCAAGTGGTAGTGCACCAAGGCCGAGGATGCAGGGAGATGAGCAACTTCAAGATCAGGCAGGAGTGCCTTGATAGGCTTGCAATTGTCCCTGTTGCATTCAAGCTTTTGCCTGTGTTCCTCGTAGCCCCTAAGTGGCAGAAGCACCACGCCGCCTTCATCACATTGTCTCAGATCGCTGAGGGTTGAGCCAAGGTATTGAGTCAATTTCCTCACATTCCAATCATTCTTATGACTAGGTATTTTTAACTGAAAGACTATCAAATGTGGATCTATAATTATTCTCCAATCCGATGTTGGATCTAGAAGATTTCGATATCAATATTATATTGTTAAGGTGTTTGTGGTAACTATTAGCCTCTGTTGATTGGAAGAAGCTTTTCAAGACCCTTAACTACTCAATTACATTCTTAAGGATGACTCTCAACTCCTTTAATTTTTCCATAACTCAGTGGCTATTCTTAAGGATCAAAGGTTATTGGTATTCTTTAAACCCTCAACTGCTCAATCTATTAGGTAGGCATGAATTGTGTTTCATCCTAATGTATAGCTATATGGGCCTGATGTCCTATTTGGGTGGCAAGGAGTATCCTCTCTCATTAAGTTGGTTGAACTAGAGGTCTTAACATCTGTTTTTCTCTCAAATTCTAAAGACTTTCAAGGAGGGCACTACTTGGCAAATGCAGGATGGTTCTACCTTCATCACTAATGGTGCCACCTTCATGTTGGATTTATACTTACAATGCAATGTGCATTATTATTCAAGGTGACATATTCATTTTGTTATTACCATTTGCATCTTCTTACTTGGAAGAAAATGTTGCTTTTGGTAATGAGTCTTCACCAAATGTCTAGAAATGTTGCATTATGTTATGTAAGGAATGGAAGAGTAGGATATATTCTTCACCAAATGTTGCATTAGGTCTAGAAATGAGTCTTCACTAAATCATAGGAATGATTACTTGTATAGAAATATTTGATTCCAAATTTTTGTTCATCCATAAATGTAACAAAATAGTTGTCTAATTTCAAATTTTTGTGCTACTCCATGAGTGCATAAATCTTTCTTTCTTTCCTTTTTCATGCCTCATTCATAAATCACTTCTTAGAGTTGCACGTAGACAATTGCTTGTCCCATGCCACCCTCAACTCCATGAGATCGAATCTACACACCTCCTACATGAATCCCATGCAAGATCCAATAATGTATATTCTTGTGAAGTGTATTAAATTGATTATAGTCAACATAAGAAGCTCCTAAAAGGAAATTACATTTAGAAGCACAAAGTAATGTTGCTATAAGCTTATTAATGCATGTGTATAATAAAAATTGATGTTGACAGGGTAGTTATCCTTAGTAATTCATGAGAGGAGAAGGCACACTTGCTTTTGCAAGATCAAAATCAAAGGTGTGTCCCATTTCTAACTTGCTATAAGTTTGCATTTCATGATCTCATAATTGTTTGAGTTTCATTGAATATCTACCTGGTCACCTCCAATACTTGAATCTGTATTCATATTATTTTTTAGAAGATTATATCTTCCATGGTATTGTTGTTTTTTTTTTTGGAAAGGTTCCATGGTACCCATGTTTTCCCTTTTAAAGGTAAATAATGACGCTTCTTTGAACCTTGTTCTATATCTTACTCATTTCAGGCACCGATAATATCTATTGATGGGAACCAAACAATCCTTAATGATACAGATGAAAAGCATGGAATGAAATGGTATTTCTAGCTTCTTTTCTTCTTAGCTTTTTTGCTATAGTGTTTCTCATGGAGCATTTTACAAATTCAGTGGACATGGGTTCTAGTTTAATTTCAGACTAAGGTTTTCAATTACAAAGCTATAGGAGTCATTGTTGCTCACAAGGTAGGGGTGGGTGATAGGAACACTATCATCTATCATAACTGGACTAATTTAGCCAAATTCAAAGGTTAAATCCTCCTTAATAATCATGAGAAGGTCGTAATTCAGTTCTGAGTTGAATTTGAGAAGAAAGGAAATTCCATTAATTCTACTATTTTAACAAGAAATCACGAATGCAGATTAAATAAGGGGTTAATTAGTGCCTAATCTAAGGTCAAATAAACTTAAATTTCCAAGAATTGGGCTCGAACTAATTGAATCAGGGTTTTTTGAGAATTAAGGATTAATTTAATAATAAAAAACCTAATTACAGCCTCACTTCAATTGAATGGGTTTTGGTGAAAATAAATGTAATATAAACCTCTTAAAAATTATTTAAAAATATTTTATGTGGTTTTGAACTTTCACTTTGACCAAATGAACCCATTTTGACCAAAAACAGACCTAGGTAGGAAATTACTCTATTTTGGGTTAAAGTGTAAATTTCCAAGTCAAACTTCGAAAAATCCAAATTTAAGGTCACCATTAGATTTTTTATGTCCAAATTAGGTTATCCCTAAATTTTGACCCCAATCAGAGTTTATCTTGATCTTATTTGCAGTTTAGCCCATTCGCCCCTATTTATTACAAAACTACCCCTAAGTTTTGATCTCTCTTGCATTGAGGCCCCTGCCTCCATATTCCTCGCTCCAATTGAGGCACCAAGAAATGAAGTAATAGCATCAACATACCCATCATCGTTGAAATTCAGTCACAGATTTGTTAACAAATTCTCAACCAAATCTCACCAAACTTGGTAAGCTTGCTCCTCACATCATGCCGAATCCAATGAGCCCCCACTCAAGGTCTAATTTGGATGGAATTGATGCCGGAAAGCATCAATTTCATGAGCTACAAGTAAGCCAAATTGCAAGACAAACTTGCATGTTTTGGCTCAATTGTGAAGGAATTCTCCTCTATAAATAGGTCTCAACTTCTACAAGTTAAAACCATGCCGAATTGATCAGATCTCCTCCCTCATCTTCTTCCTTGTCGACAGAATTCGAGCATCACCAGAGCTTCTTCCTCCCCCTTCCTCACCCTCTGCCACATATAATAGGTAGAGGGCTTTGCTTCCTCTTGCAACTACGAAGCTTACCTTGAAGCTTTGGCCTCCAATTCTTCTTCCTTAGCTCTATCCACCTCCATCTTCGTCCTTGCCAATGAACTCTGGCGAAGTCCTTCCCTCTTCCTCTCTCAAAATTAGGCTAGGGCTTTCTCTCCTCTACCCCTCAATTAGCTTTAGGGAGCTTCTTGGCTCCATCCATTAACTCCTTCTTCGACTTCGCCACTGTCCGTCACCTCCATCTTCATCGTCCCACATCCCTTGCCTTCCTCTCACCCAATCACCTTAGGCAAAAGCTTCCCCACACCTCCACAAAGCTTTTTCCCAAGGTGATTGAACCTCAAATCACCTCCACCATCATCCACGATACACGTCGGTGAAGCTCCTCCAGAGCTCGTCGACTATGCACATCTGCCCACCCATATACACAATCACCATAGGGTTTTTGATCGGCAAGTGGCGCCAGTGGTTCTCGTGTGCTTAATTAGGCTAAAAGGCCATGCTTTATGTGTGCAAGTGTTTATTGATTTCCACCTTCCTCTCCAATGTTGAGTGGCCTCATCCGGTGAGTAATCAACAAAGCCACCACCTTCTCCCCATGCGAAACCACTTGGAGACTCCATCTGGACTGTGGATTGCCAATCCCATGGTTGAGCTAGATCCAATTGAGTAGGACCTCATTCATGGCAAGAACGATGAAGAAGAGTAGAACTTTTTAGTCCCACATCATGGAACAAAGGGGCTGAAGAGGTGCATATAAGGAAATTAGCTTCCCTAAGGCTTGCTTAAGAAATAGGGGGTCGGGTCCCCATCTACCTTACAAGCACACACGCTCGTACACACGTAGACACGCCTGAACCAGGTCTAGGCTAGTTTTGAATCAGCCTTGGGCGTGTTCTAGATCGGATTTTGGGCTTACTTTGGGCTGGCTCTTTGGCTGAGCTTTGGACCAAATGTTGGCTTGGCTTTGAGAGGCTCTCCGTGGTTGAATTTTTCCTAAGTGTTGAAGGCTTTACCTTAGTTGCAAAACCATTTGTTTTACCTCATGTTGAAGCAAAAAACGTACACAAATGGAGTTGAGTTTTGAAAACTCATCTATGTAGTATGATTTGCGAAGAAACCCGTCAACAGATAAATTTACCGAAACTCGAAAAGAATTCCAGGTCAAACACAGGGAGGCCAAGTCGATTTGAAATCCATAGTTACATATATATTTTTGTTATTTTTTTTTAGAAAGCGGGATAATTACAAGGAACTCGATACAAAAACTAAGAGAGAGATAGAGAAGAATCACTTTAATAAGTTTGGTGATGTAAACATGTTTATATTACATAAAATGTCAATTTATGCATGTTCTTAAGCATAGAATTGCATTACATAATATAAATATTGCATAGCATGCATCATCTTACATTTAGATTAGTTTGAATGAAATAGAGGTTAATTGTCTCCTTTTATGTTCAGGGATAGGATAAATTTTTATTAGGGTCTCAGATCGAAGATCCAACCGTACAGATCTGATCAGGGCAACGATTGGAGTTCAACGACTCCAAGATCGCACTAATCAGACATCTGTAGCATCAAATAGAGACCAAGGAACCCTAGAAGATCAAGGGCCAAGATGGTGTGAATCTGCACTTCAGATGACAAACCCGACCACATGAATGGATTCAGATCGACGATTGCAGCCTAACAGCGCAAAAATCGACTCAATTCGATAACCGTGGCACCATCTACATCATCCAGAAGATGGATGGCCTAGATGGCGCCACTTGGCTCCATCTCAACTGCCCAACTGACTGCGCGCATCAGCTGAAGGCCCTCGCATCAACGCTTCCCTGCCATTGGATCTTGATCCAACGGCTGCGATGCTCTTACGCTTAAGTTAAGCGCTCGACAAAAACGCACCCACAGTGCATTGGTCGAGTGCTCTAACGCAAAGCACAGGCGCGTGTTCAAGCCTCACCACGCATCAATTAGAGCAGAGGTGCACGCCCGATCGACTGCACGATCGCAATCCAGCGGCCACGTGTGCTCAATCCAGATCACGTGCCATCTCACGCCCACGTGTAATGAGGGATAGCACACGTAGGCGCGCGATGAGGAGGCACAGCAAGGATCTCTCTCAGTCGTTCGATCTCACGATTGAATGGCTGAGATTTGAAGGATGTGAATGAGCGTTGCACCTTGAGGAGATGAGCGGGCGAGCGTGTCGTACCACTACGTCCACTTTCGGACCTTTAGCGACAGTTTTATCCATCACTAAAGTCCTGAATTAATGATTTTTAAATTAAAAAGACCAAATTGCCCTCACTCCTTGCAACTATAAAAGGAGACCCCCTCCATACTAAATTTTCATCCCTTCTTTCTCTTCTCTCCCTCTCCAAAGCTTAAGAGAAGCATGTCCCACACCTGGGATGCTCCTCGAGAGATAAAGTCAAATTTTCATCCTTATTTCAGAAGCGGATCTCGCGACGACGACTACGTGCTGCCCCATTCTTATTCCTCTTCCCTCAACCTCCTTCTTCCCGCTCCGTCCTCCATCTTCCAAGCGGCATCTCGTCCAGCTCGTCGTCCAAGCGATCATCGAGGAGGATAACTTCTCTCTCCGATCCCTCTTTTCAGCTTTCTATAGTAGAATTTTCCTGCTTTCTAGTGTAAAAGATTTCCTGCTCTCTAGTGTAATTTTTCTCTTAATATAAACATTTTATATTAAGTGCATATTTTCTCTCTCTCTCTCATTTATTCTGATTGTTAATATTGCTTCATTGTAATTATGTCGCTTCATTTTTCAACAAAAACTCTAAAAAAAATATGATTGCGAATATAGATTGACATAGCCTCCCTGAGTTTGACCTAGGATTTCTATTCCGGTATAAATTTTATTTGTTGAACACGAGTTCTTCACTTTCAAACTACGACGACAGATTTTTCAAAATCAAATACGATAGCACAGTAACTCGTAGCTTCAATATTTTGGCGCCGTTACCAAGGAGGCAACGATTTCCGATCTTTTCGCATTTCACGCACTTTATTGTCTTTTAACTTGCTTTCTCTTGTGTCTATTATTTTTCAGAGTCCTCCATCAAGGAATCATCAAGCGGTAGACTGGAGTAAAGTGTAGTTGAAGACAACTTTAAGTGCTCCCCATTCTTCCCCCCTCCATAGATTTCATTTGTCATATTAAATCCAAATTTCTATTAACCTAGGTGTTTGCATAAATTCAAGGATTAGTTTGGTTGTTTGGATTCTCACTCACATTCATTCCACCCTCGTTTATAAAAACAAAAAAAACTAAAAAGATAATCTTGTGGGGTAATTTTCAACAGACACAGCGTACACCCACATTCAAGGCACTTAACCTAATTGATTTCTTTCTACTCAACTGGGTTCTGATCTGTGGAACCGGTACACACAAGGCAACACATAAAAGAGTAGAAATCATTCTAGGTTAACCATCTCTGTGTGCCTAATTTAGTGGTGCAGTTTTGGCCAATTGTTTGAGTTGTTTGGGCCGCACCACTCTACCTAAAATCAACTCATCAAGTAGCTCCTCCTTAGGGTTTTCAATCTAGGTCTATTCCAGGCACTACACTTTATTTCCGATTTTAAAGGAACGCAATCTTCACCTGTGTTTGAAAACCTGGTTTGCCTCAAAACTTGATTGAAATCAACCTAATTTTAAACCCTAAAAGTTACTTAAGCAAGATTTGAACATTAAAATCCACACATCATAAATAATCTTGCTTGAAAACCCTGGTTATGCACACACTTACATAATTCTCAATCAATCATTAAGGGCACAACCTTTTTTAAGGGCCCATCACATTCCATAAGCACCACAATCCCAGGCCTTAATAAAATTGACTAGACATTGGCCTTAAGGACTGATTCGCTCTTCAGGGCCTAGTCTGAGATTGTCTTTGATTAACCTACTTGTACTGATTAATCTGATGTCTAGCTAGGGGAGTAGCATCAAACGACCGCGGCTGGGGGATACACTAGGAACTAGAGGCGAAAGCCGAAGGAAGAACTTCTCCCCAGTCCCTCCTTCTAACTTGTTGGATTGAGTAGACACAAGTAGAGTAAATCATTTACAATCTTAAGGTTGGTTTTGGGAGTCTGTAGATCCTTAGGCTACCCCACTTAAGGACAGCCGTGTTTTTTTGTGTTGCAGGGTCCTTATCCCTAGTCCTTCCGACCTTCTCCTAGTTTATGCTGGGAAGACAGTCATTGAATCCTCGATTGGAAGGACCACTAGAGTATTCTAGGAGGTGCAAATTGGATTTTGGTCAAATTGATCCCATGGCTGACCAACAGCCTCCTCTGCCTCGGGATCCATAGGAGGAATTCCGAAGGCAACTAGAACAAATGCAGAGAATGTAGGAATGGTTCCAGAGAATGTAGGGTGCTCAACCCTTGAAGGATTTTTATGATCCTTCAAATTACGGGGAACGTCCCGGCATCCAGATTCCGATCGAAGACGTAGAAATCAAGCCCCAGATGTTAAGCCTGATCAAACATTATCATGGGCTTGGCTCCGAAGACCCGTTTCAGCACTTGGAGGACTTGACCACTTTGGTCTAGACCACCAAGGCATGAACGTGAATGAGGAGCAAATGATCATGAGGCTCTTCCCCTACTCTCTTAAGGATAAGGCCGCTCATTGGTACAGGACAATAGGAAGACCAATTGCAACTTGGAATGAGTTGAAATCAGCCTTTCTAAAGAAATTCTTCCCAGTCGGACGTACCAATGCCTTGAGAAGGGCAATCACTACCTTCACCCAATGGCCGGGGGAGCAGTTTCATGTGGCCTGGGAGTGATTCCAGGACCTATTGCGGAGGTGTCCACACCACGAGGTGCCAAAATGGCAACTCGTGCAGATCTTCTATCATGGGTTGACTGAGCAACTTAGAAATCATGTGGATGCTTCTTGCAGAGGCAACTTCCTCAACAAAGACACAGATAATGCACATGATTTGTTTGAGGAAATGAGTGACAATTCAATCAATCATGCCTCCATGGATTCCTTTAACAGGTCCCAGTAGCTCAGATCAAATGCCAATGAAGTCCATGACTCTCATTCATTTGATATGGAATTGATTTGTAACAAACTTGACAAGGTGGACTTGGTTGCTAAGAGAATGGAAGAGTGGATGGCTAGAAATTCTATGAATAACTCTCGTTCCACTCAATCCCAAAATTTAGGATTCCATTCTTCGCGAGCTCCTTCTGGACAGGAGTTCGAGAATCAACTCGATACGACTGAACCTGTGAGTTAGCATTTTTTGGAACCTCATGGGTTCCAAACTGGGGAGTTTGATCCTAGGTTTTCTGATCCTTCCCTTTCTTTCTCTCCATCCTCACCCTATGAGGATGTCTGTGCTGTATAGGAAAATGTTAGATCCAATCCCTATTCTAATGCTTATAATCCAGGTTGGAGAAACCACCCTAACTTCTCCTGGAAAAATCCAGGGAAACAGACCCAATTTCGACCCGGCAACTATGCTCCACAACGACCAATGGATCAGGGTCATGTGTATACTCAGTTGCCCCCAAATCAGGTCAATTAGCCAGCTTGGAATGCCCGTCAACCCGTAGGGCAAGCTGATTTGAACCAACAAATGGTAGAGATGCAAGGATCCATGCTTCAACTCATGCAGCTAATGAAAACCTCACTGGATAACTTGTAGATTGGGCTCATTGCTAACTCTCATCAACCTGGATCTCTACCATCCCAACCCATACCCAACCTGCGAAATATTCTAAATCCAGGCAATCAAGCCCATGGGTATGGAAATCAGAGGGACCCACACAAACATGCTCAGGTGGTTGAGTAGGGTCCCTCCTCTTCTTCTTCTTCTTCTAGACATCAAGAATTCCTAGCGAATCAAGCCCCTCCAATCTTTCCTAACCCTCCATAAGACCCAAACTCTTATGCATCTGCAAATTCTGTCACCTTAAGAAGTGGTAAGCAGACTCAGGATCCACAACCACACTATCCTGATCTACCGAATCCTGAAGAACTTGAGGAGAGAGAAGAAAATTCTGGAGAAGAAATCAAGGCTCAGGAACCTAATTCCAAAGATCTGACTCATGTTCCTTTTCCTGAAGCCTTGATCAAATCAAAGAAGAAGAAGTCTGTTGATAGTAATTAGGAGCTTCTGAATATCTTTAAGAATGTTGAGATCAATATTCCGCTCCTCGATGCTATCAAGCATATGTCGGCTTACGCGAGACTTTTAAAGGATTTATGTACACAAAAGCGTAAGTCGAGAGAATCTGTTCCGAGGAAGGTGGTACTCTCCAAGTAGGCTAGTTCTATTATCCTACACCACCTCCCTCAGAAAAAGAGAGATCCAGGTGCTCTGTTAATTTCTTGTGTCATCGAAGATTACACATTTGATAGAGCACTTCTGGATCTGGGTGCATCCATCAGCCTAATTCCGGCTTCTCTTTACGAGAAGTTTGGATTAGGTGAACTTCGGCCGACTTCAGTAACACTACAATTAGTGGACCGTTTGGTCACAAATCTGCGAGGCGTTCTTGAAGATGTTATAGTTAAGGTCAAGGATTTCTATTTTCCTGTAGATTTCCTTGTCCTTGACATAGATGTACCTGAAAATCTGAGGAACACGCCCATCATTCTGGGGCGTCTGTTCCTGGCTACCACTAAGGCCAACATTAACTGTGAAAGCGGTAGCATGGAAATCGCCTTTGTGGATCAATGAATGAAATTGGATATTTTTAAGGCGATTAATAAATTTGAGGATTGTGGATTTATTGAGGAACTTGAGGAGGATAATGTAAACATTGAAACTTGTTTGATGGTTTCTTTAATTGAAAGTTCCTCCTTTGATGACGAATTGGACCCGCAACCCTCAATGGCAGACCAGCCATCTTCTGAAGAGGTTATTGATTTTGTTCACTCACAACCTCTTCCTCTTGTTGAGTCTTCAGCATCTTCCTTACCGTCAATCATCAACCCGCCCAGCTTGAACGGAAACCATTGCCTGAGAATTTGAAATATCAATTTTTAGGAACTCAGAAGATGCTCCCTATGATTATCAGTGCTAAATTAACAAAGGAGCAAGAGATTAAATTGATCAAGGTCCTGAAGGAACACAAGGAGGCAATTGGTTGACCATTCATGACCTTAGGGGGATCGAGCCATCTTACTGCAATCATAGAATATTCTTGGAAGATGGATCCCGCCCTTCTCGCCAGATGCAAAGGAGATTAAATCCAAATATGCAAGAAGTGATCAAAAAGGAAATCATTAAGTGGCTCGATGTAGGAATTATTTATCCAATCTCTGATAGTCCCTGGGTAAGTCTCATACATATTGTGTTGGTGCTAGAGCACCACGATCATTTATTTTGATGATAAGAAAACACGTGTTATTTAACATTTGCACTTGGAGTCTTAGATTTCAGGTCAATTGCAAATGGAGATGTGATTAGACTGAATTCGAGCTTGCATCCAGGACGGATTAGAGGAGCTTGATGGAGAACAGAGGGGATTCGCGAGGAGCGATAGATTGAAGATGGAAGGACAAGAAGAATATGATAGAATTCTATTTATTCCTTTCATGTACTTTTGTCTTTATTTTCTTGCTCTTTATTTCCTTAGAACATTATGTTAAAGAGCCTCAAAGTACCCTAACAGTAGTCCTAGGAACACTGGCACAACCCTAGGATACTTAGGTTTTCTGTAGAGAACTTAGAAAACCAATATAGGATTCAAACAGCATTTCCAGACGTCTAATTCCCAAATCAGACGTCTGATAATGTGTTTTAAGACGTCTAACTGTTGATTCAGACGTCTGATAATATTTAGGCTGGACATAGTTAGTTCTGTCTGATGAAATCAGATGTCCAAACCTTAGACCAGACGTCTTAGGAGACGTCTGATGACTTTGCCAGACGTCCAATTAGTGGACCATTGGATCTCTTACATACACTCAAGGATACGACCATTAGAGCCTTATCAGACGTCCTTAAGCCCTTCCAGACATCTGATAATTGACCGTTTTGCCTCGACTGACCTGAAAATCTCTTCTCAGAGATTTTCTAGCCGTTGTAAATCCATTCCCACGAAAAAGTAGGTTTCCAGACGTCCTGTATGTCGTCTGATGGACTTGCACTAGAACCCTGTTTAGATCTGATTCAAGTCAGGAAGAGACCCACCCAAAATCAGACATCTGACCTTATTTTCAGACGTCTTAAAGTGGTGTTCCAGATGTCTGATGCCAGAATTAGACGTCTGATTACCCTGTCAGTGCAATGATTGTTCCTGATTTCGGGCTGATCCACTTGGGCTTTGCATCCAATGGCTATGGAAGCTTTTCCAAGCCTTCCAAAGCCTTCCTATGGCCTCTATAAATAGAGGGGAGCCTTTACACACCTAGATACACAAGACACACACCTTGCAATACACTTTCAAACCATTTTATGTCTCTCTTGCTCTCTAAGCTCTAGTTCTACATCTAGAGAGCATCAAGCTATTTTGCACACCCGCTCTCCCACCATAGTTCACGAGAGCAACGTTGCGCCATTGCGTGGCTCACACACCTACGTCATCAACTCGACGCACTCCTTGCAAAAGGGAATTTCTTAATTCCTATAGAAGCTTAGGTTTAAAATTACTTTGTTGGCTCTATAGGATTATTTGTTATTTTATCTTTGTTATTTGGTTGGGTATTCGCTTTGCGAATTCCCGTCTCCTTCGTGGGACAAAATCCTTCTCGTGAAGAGAAGGGGTTGAGGAACGCTACCCTCGCACTTGTAGCATGGTTGTAATTGAGGTTGAATCACCCTCGTTTAAAGTGATTCGGTTAGTGGATTTGAACAACTTGGTTGATCGAAAAATCCAAACTCGAGAGGGTTAGGTGGTGGTTTTCACCCAGTTTGGGTTTCCACCAAAAAATTATTGTGTACTCGTGTGATTGAATTTTTTGTGAGATTGTTTATATTCTATTCTGCAATTTTTTACGTCATGCTGATCTCACCCCCTTCGAGTAGGGAAATCACAATTGGTATCAGAGCAAGTCTTGCTGTTTCGGCCTAACAACCAAGCAAGAAGATCTATGGAGGGGAGCGATTCCGCGGGTAGGATTTCCGAGGGGCAGTCCACCGTCCGACCACCCTATTTCGACGGAAGCAACAACCCCTACTGGAAGTTGCGGATGAGGACGTGGCTTCAAGCCACCGATTTCACAATTTGGGCCAGGTGCGAGACCCCCTTCGACATCCCAGAAAAACCCACCGGAGGATACTCGCAACAGCAGATTCGTGAGCTCTCTTTAAACGCAAAGACCATAAATGCCCTTTACTGCGCACTTAGCTCGGAGGAGTTCAATAGAATCTCGCAATGCGCCACCGCATACGAGATCTGGCACACACTTGAGGTAACTCATGAAGGTACCTCTAAGGTAAAAACTTCTAAACTAAATTTACTTTCACAAGAGTTTGAGGCTTTTTCCATGAAATCTAACGAATCCTTAAGTGAGATGAACACTAGGTTCACTCTCATTGTAAATAACTTGAAAACATTAGGGAAGACTTTCATCAAGGGGGAGCTTCAAGGGAAGCTTCTTCGTTCCCTTGGACCGGAGTGGGAATAGAAAGTCACCACCATCGAGGAGGCGAATGAAGTGGAGGAGCTCAACGTGGAAGATCTCCTAGGCAATCTAATGGCCTACGAGACTAAGTTGAAGCAGAAGAAGAAGGATACACCGGAGCCTAAACCAAAGAAGACTCTCGCCTTCAAAGCTGCGTCGGATAGCGAGGTAAGTTCCGACGAGGAAGACTTTAAATTTTTACTTAAAAATTTTTCCAAGTTGTGTAGGGAATTGAAGAAGGAGAAGGAGAGCCCGAGACGTTGCTATCACTGCAACGAGAAAGGGCACCTACGACCAGAGTGCCCTCTTCTCAAAAAGGAGAAGAAGAAGGAAAAGGAAAAGAGATCTAAGAAGAAGGCATTCCAAGCCACTTGGGATGATTCCAGCTCAAAGGAAGAAGAAGAAAAGTCCATAGAAGAAGAAATCGCATGCTTCGGTTTCATGGCCAGAGGAAGCGATAGCGAAAGCGGAAGTGACTAAGACAACGAGGTAAGTTACGACTTACAAGAAGCTTTTAATGAACTTTTTGAAGTTAGTAAAGCACTTAAGATAGAAAATAAAAGCATGAAAAAGAATCTTAGTTTTCTTAGAAGTGAAAATAATAAGTTAGAAATAAAACTTAAGGATCTAGAAGCTAGTCCTAAAAATGATAACCTATTATTAGAAAATCATAACCTCATCAATGAAAATAATAAATTGATTGAGGAAAATGTTAGTCTAAAAATGGAAATTTCTGATTTTAAGACTAAGATGAGTATTATAGAAAATGAACTTGCATGTCTTAGGGAGAAATCAAATAAATTGATAAATAGGGTAGATAACCTATATAGCCCTAAGGTTGAGATAGGATCTCCGTCAAGGAGACCCGCTAACAGATCCTGATCCAAGCTCACTTGGATACCGAAGAAAAATTTGGAATCTTGTTTTGTAGGTTTCAGAGATAATTACAACACAAATGACTGGACCTACAAACTCAAGGCTGGTCAACTCGAGTTGGGAGAACCAAGGAGTAGACCAAGGAGGAGAACAAGAAGACTGACGAGACGACGAACAAACAACGAACCCGCTGCACATCGACCGCCAAACTGGAGACCGGCACCAATGCCCGGGCCTCCAAGCTACGGATGGGAGCCCCATCCGATGTGGCATCGACCACAACCATTCGGGCCATTTTATTGGCCATGGTAGGTGAGGTAAAAACCATTTACCCTATCTTTTTATCATAAGCATTTAGATAGGGGGAGCAAAAAATTATAAGCTAATTGTCAATTTTTAAGGGGGAAATATAAGGTAGCTAAATTTCCTTTAGAAAGGGGGAGAAAAATAATAGTTATCTTGTTATTATAAAAAAAAAAGGGGGGAAGGACATTATCTTTGTTAAAAGAAATTTTTAGAAGAGCATGTTTTAAGGGGGAGTTATAAAAAATTTAAAATCAATCAAACCTTTTTTATAATGTCAAAAAGGGGGAGGATTTTTTGCATTATTATTTATGGCTTTGTCATCATCGAAAAGGGGGAGATTGTTGGTGTTAGAGCACCACGATCATTTATTTTGATGATAACAAAACACGTGTTATTTAACATTTGCACTTGGAGTCTTAGATTTCAGGTCAATTGCAAATGGAGATGTGATTAGACGGAATTCGAGCTCGCATCCAGGACAGATTGGAGGAGCTTGATGGAGAACAGAGGGGATTCGCGAGGAGCGATAGATTGAAGATGGAAGGACAAGAAGAATAGGATAGAATTCTATTTATTCCTTTCATGTAGTTTTGTCTTTATTTTCTTACTCTTTATTTCCTTAGAACATTATGTTAAAGAGCCTCAAAGTACCCTAACAGTAGTCCTAGGAACATCGGCACAACCCTAGGATACTTAGGTTTTTTGTAGAGAACTTAGAAAACCAATATAGGGTTCAAATAGCATTTCCAGACATCTAATTCCCAAATCAGACGTCTGATAATGTGTTTTAAGACGTCTGACTGTTGATTCAGACGTCTAATAACATTTAGGCTGGACATAGTTAGTTCTGTATGATGAAATCAGACATCCAGACCTTAGACCAAACGTCTTAGGAGACGTCTGATGACTTTGCCAGATGTCCAATTAGTGGACCGTTGGCTCTCTTACATACACTCAAGGATATGACCATTAGAGCCTTATCAGATGTCCTTAAGCCCTTCCAGACATCTGATAATTGACTGTTTTGCCTCGACTGACCCGAAAATCTCTTCTCAGAGATTTTCTAGCCATTGAAAATCCATTCCCACGAAAAAGTAGGTTTCCAGACATCCAGACATAGTGCCAGACGTCCTATATGTCGTCTGATGGACTTGCACTAGAACCCTGTTTAGATCTGATTCAAGTCAGGAAGAGACCCGCCCAAAATCAGACGTCTGACCTTATTTTCAGACGTCTTAAAGTGGTCTTCCAGATGTCTGATGCCAGAATTAGATGTCTGATTACCCTGTCAGTGCAATGATTGTTCCTGATTTCGGGCTAATTCACTTGGGCTTTGCATCCAACGGCTATGGAAGCTTTTCCAAGCCTTCCAAAGCCTTCCTAAGGCCTCTATAAATAGAGGGGAGCCTTTACATGCCTAGATACACAAGACACACACCTTGCAATACACTTTCAAACCATTTTGTGTCTCTCTTGCTCTCTAAGCTCAAGTTCTACATCTAGAGAGCATCAAGCTATTTTGCGCACCCGCTCTCCCGCCATAGTTCACGAGAGCAACGTTGCGCCATCGCGTGGCTCACGCACCTATGTCATCAACTCGACACACTCCTTGCAAAGGGAACTTTCTTAATTCCTATAGAAGCTTAGGTTTAAAATTACTTTGTTGGCTCTATAGGATTATTTGTTATTTTATCTTTGTTATTTGGTTGGGTATTCGCTTTGCGAATTCCCATCTCCTTCGTGGGACAAAATCCTTCTCGTGAAGAGAAGGGGTTGAGGAACGCTACCCTCGCACTTGTAGCGTGGTTGTAATTGAGGTTGAATCACCCTCGTTTAAAGTGATTCGGTTAGTGGATTTGATCAACTTGGTTGATCGGAAAATCCTAACTCGAGAGGGTTAGGTGGTGGTTTTCACCCGATTTGGGTTTCCACCTAAAAATTATTGTGTACTCATGTGATTGAATTTTTTGTGAGATTGTTTATATTCTATTCCGCAATTTTTTACGTCACGCTGATCTCACCCCCTCCGAGTAGGGAAATCACATATTGTTCCTAAGAAAGCTGGGATTACCATTGTGACTAACGAGAGAGGAGAATCTGTCATAAATCGTTCAGCTTCCTCTTGGAGGATTTGTATTGATTACAGAAAGCTGTACACGACCACAAAAAAGGATCATTTTCCCCTGCCTTTCATTGATCAAATCTTGGAAAGACTAGCCGGGTAGAAGTACTTCTATTTTCTTGATGGCTACTCAAGATACAAAGAAGTTCCTATCCATCCCGAGGATCAGGAAAAAACTACTTTCACCTATCCCTACGAAACCTTTGCTTTCTGTAGGATGCCTTTCGGTTTATGCAATGCACCTGCAACTTTTCAAAGGTGTATGTTAGCCATATTCTCTGACGTGGTGGGAGAGTTTATGGAAGTCTTCATGGATAATTTCTCTATTTTTTGAGAATTGTTTGACTCCTATTTGGCTAATCTAGAAATCATTCTTAAGCAATGTATCAAAACACGATTGGTCCTTAACTGGGAAAAGAGTCATTTCATGACCCAAGAAGGCATCGTCTTGGGTCATGTAATCTCTGAATGGGGAATCGAAGTGGATAAAGCTAAGGTTGATGCTATCGCTAAACTTCCTCCTCCCACATCTGTTAAACAAGTCCGATCATTTCTTAGTCATGTAGGATTCTACAGAAGATTCATCAAGGATTTCTCGAAGGTTGCTCGTCCCCTGAGCAATCTTCTCGCCAAAGAAATGCTATTTGTTTTCGACGAATCATGCTGTAAGGAATTTGATTTCCTGAAAATGGCAGTCACTTGTGCTCCAGTGTTGCAACCACCGATTTGGACAGCCCCTTTTGAGATCATGATCGACGCTTCTGGTTATGCGGTCGGGGATGTCTTGGGTCAGAAAATAGATAGAAAGCCCTCTGTCATCGACTACACTAGTAAAACTCTGGATGAAGCCAAGAGGAATTACACTGTTACTAAAAAGGAATTACTAGTCATAGTGTTTGCTTTGGAAAAATTCAGGACTTATCTCCTAGGGTCTCATGTTATCATCTATACCGACCACTCGGCCTTGAGACATCTCTTGGCCAAAAATGATACCAAACCCTAGCTTATTCGTTGGATTCTTCTGCTTCAAGAATTTGATCTTAAAAGCAAGGATAAAATTGGGGTACAAAATGTGGTGGCGGATCATTTGTCGAGACTCCTAAGTGATTCTTCTCATCCGGACATCCCGATTGCTGACACTTTTCCAGACGAAGCTATTCTTACAGTTTCAGGTGTCCAAACCCCATGGTTTATTTACATTGTTAACTATTTGATCGTTGGTCAAATCCCCTAGGATTGGACCAAGCAACAACAGGATAGACTCAAATTTGAGGCCAAATACTACTTTTGGGAGGACCCTGAACTGTATCGCATTGGCTCTAATCAGATTATTCGTCGATGTGTTCCAGAGAATGAATTCAACAGTATACTCGAGTTCTGCCATGCATCTGCGTGTGGTGGACATTTCTCCAGGAAAAAGACGGCCGCAAAAATTTTGCAACCTGGCTTCTATTGGCCGTCTATATTTAAGGATGCCCAGGATTTCTCAAGGTCATGTTCTCGATGTCAGGCACTCGGAAGCATAACTAAGAGAGATATGATGCCCCTAAACCCAATTCTTCCTGTCGAAATCTTCGATGTTTGGGGCATCAATTTCATGGGACCCTTTCTCCCTTCATTTGGACATCAGTACATTCTTGTTGCTGTTGATTATGTGTCCAAATGGATTGAGGCGATTCCCACCCAAACCAATGACCATAAGGTGGTCATTGATTTTGTCAAGAAAAATATCTTCAGTAGGTTTGGGATTCCGAGGGCCATCATCAGTGACGGTGGCACTCATTTTACTAATGCTCAATTTTGAAATTTGTTGGCCAAATACGGTGTTAATCATCGAATTTACACACCTTACCATCCCCAAACGAATGGACAAGTCGAGATCTCCAATCGAGAGATCAAGAACATTCTGCAGAAAATGGTTAGGCCTAATCGTAAGGACTGGACTCAAAAGCTTGAGGATGCTCTTTGGGCCTACCGTACGGCGTATAAAACACGCATCGACATGTCTCTGTTTCGTTTGGTGTATGGAAAGGCATGCCATCTACCCATAGAGATTGAACACAGGACATTCTGGGCAATCAAACAATGCAATTTAGATCTGAATTTAGTTGGGAAGATCAGGAAACTCCAACTATCTAAGTTGGAAGAGCTTAGAAATGATGCATATGAGAATGCCAAGATCTACAAGGCTAGAACCAAAGCTTTACATGATCAATTGATTTCCCGCAAGAGCTTTGAGCTGAACCAGAAGGTCTGGTTATTCGATTCTCGACTTAAGCTCTTTCCTGGCAAACTTAGATCTAAATGGAATGGCCCATTCATTATTGACCAGATTTTTCCAAATGGAGCCGTTCAAATCTCTAACCCATAGATGGGTAACACATTTAAAGCCAACGGTCAACGTCTGAAGCCTGTTATTGACCGTACTCTTCCAGAACCCATCTCAGACATGGTTGCTCTAGCCATATTGTGACTTCTTTGGCTGGACTTCGCCTAGCTGATGACATTAAACTCAACAGTTGTACATATGACACAAAGCTGACCCGAGCTTCATATTCAGGTGATATCTTTCATACTCTACCCTTTCTTTCATGTCTCTTTCTCAATGTGGATATTGCATCAGCTAGGCATGAGGGGGTGGATTCATTTTTGAATCATTTTGTTAGCTTTGTGAAATTCTTGTAAATTGTATTTCTCTTCTTTTTTATACATAAAAAAAAAATTGAATTAGGAAGGAATATTTGGACACTAGGACTTTTCAATCTTAGGAAATATTACATTAGGATATGAACACAACGACCCTTCAAGTCTTTGGACTTAATCAACCTATGTATCCACTAAAATGTGGATTTATTTTTTGAGTCCTCACTAACCTGAATTCTATTTTAATTTGAATAAATAAGTTTGGGTGATAAGTACACGACTTATAAACCCGCCCTCTGATTTGAGGGAACCTTAAGTCTAAAGCATCTACACACTATCTTGTCACTGACTTGTTAATTGGCAGTTCTAACGGAAATTGGGTAGCTAATGAACCTTCTAGGGTGATATGGCTAGCAAGTTATCATGGGTAACAGCCCATAAGTAGGTTGTCCAGAGCCCAATCACTGGACCATTCTCTTCTTGTTGCCTTTAGGTAAATCTTAGACCAGGGAAGCCACCTACTTAAAAAAAGAGAAAAAGAAAGTCAAAAAGAAAAGAAAGGAGAAAAGAAAAAAAGAAAAGAAGAAAATAAAAGAAATAAGCCACACTTCGCCGCACGAGTATGGCTGGCAAGTTTTCGGTGGTAACAACTCATCGACCGGTTGTCCAGAACCTAGCTCAATAAATGCACTAAAAATTTCCAAAACACTTAGGAAGAAGCGAAGTAGAATAAACTGGGATATATACACTGGATTCACCCTTGTGTTGACCCCATAAAAATAAAAGTAGGGAGAAAGCTACCAGTTGAAAAGATACACCTTTAGACAGAACTCTCTTTTTTAAGGTCACCTAGAGGAGTAGAAACCCGAAGTTCGTTCTAATTGCCGATCAACGAGTCTATCACATTCATAATAAGATGCTTAGAACTTAGGGTTCTTATCAAATCTTTGGTGAGTTGAATGGGCGTAGAAAGCCACTCTTAAACCCTAAACTCAAAAATCAAAAAAAAAAAGAAAAGAAGAAAAAGAGAAAAAAAAGAAATTTTTCTTTGAATAAGGTGAGGGCTTGAGGCGGTCTGCATTTTAGCAGATACCCGGGCACTATTATGTCTTTGAAAGTTCAGATCCTAAGTAAACATTTTCTTAATGATTGAAAATAACTTATGCCCAAATAATCCAACCTAACTATTTTATAAATAGCATATAGTTTTTGCTAAGGACTAGCAAAAGATAGACATAGGGGTGTGATGTAAATATGTTTATATTACATAAAATTTCTATTTATGCATGTTCTTAAGCATAGAATTGCATTACATAATATAAATATTGCGTAGCATGCATCATCTTGCATTTAGATTAGTTTGAATAAAATGGAGGTTAATTGTCACCTTTTATGTCCAGGGATAGGGAATTTTTTTATCGACGCCTCGGATTGAAGATCTAACCAAACAGATCTGATCAGGGCGACGATTGGAGTTCAACGACTCCAAGATTACCCTAATCAGGCATCTATAGCATCAGATAGAGATCAAGGAACCCTAGAAGATCAAGGGTCAAGATGGTGTGAATCCGCACTTCAGATGACAAATCTGATCACACAAATGGATTCGAATTGACGATCGCAGCCTAGCGGCGTGAAAATCAACTCAATCCAATAACCGTGGCACCATCTACATCATCTAGAAGATGGACGACCAAGATGGTGCCACATGGTGCCATCTCGGCCGCCCAACCGACCGCACACATCAGCTGAAGGCCCCTACATCAACGCTTCCTCGCCGTTGGATCTTGATCCAACGGGTGCGACGCACCCGCGCTTAAGTTAAGCGCTCGACACAAATGCGCCCACAGTGCATTGGTCGAGAGCTCTAACGTGAAGCACAGGCACGCGTTCGAGCCTCGCCACGCATCAATTGGAGTGGAGGTGCGCGCCTGATCAACCGCACGATCGCGATCCAGCCGCCACGCGTGCTCAATCCAGATCACGCACCATCGCATGCCCGCGCGTAACGTGGGATCTCACATGTAGGTTCACGATGAGGAGGCACGACGAGGATCTCTCTCAGTCGTTCGATCGAACGGCTGAGATTTGAAGGACGTAAACGAGCGTTGCACCTTGAGGAGATGAGCGGGCACGCGCGCCGCCCCACTACGCCCACGTTCGGACCTCTAACGACGGTTTTATCCATCACTAAAGGTCCTAAATTAATGATTTTCAAATTAAAAAGGCTAAATTACCCTCACTCCTTGCAACTATAAAAGAAGACCCCCTCTATACGAAAATTTCATCCCTTCCTTCTCTTCTCTCCCTCTCCAAAGATCAAGAGAAGCTTGTCCCACACCTGGGATGCTCCTCGAAAGATAATGTCAAATTTTCGCCCTCATTTCGAAAGCAAATCCCATGACGACAACAATGATGTTCTGCCCCATTCTCGTTCCTCCTGCCTCGACCTCCTTCTTCCCACTCCGTCCTATGTCTTCCAGGCGGCGTCTCGTCCAACTTGTCCTCCAAGCGATCGTCGAGGAGGATAACTTCTCTCTCCCATCCCTCTTTTCAGCTTTCTAGAGTAGAATTTTCCTACTTTCTAGTGTAATAGATTTCTCGCTTTCTAGTGTAATTTTTCTCTTAATATAAACATTTTATATTAAGTGCATGTTTTCTCTCTCTCTCGTTTACTCTGATTGTTAATATTGCTTCATTTTAATTACGTCGCTTCGTTTTTCAACAAAAACTCTAAAAAAAATATATTTGTGAATATAGATCGATGTAGCCCCCTGAGTTCGACCCAGGATTTCTATATCGGTACAAATTTTATTTGTTGAACATGAGTTCTTTGCTTTCAAACTACGACGATAGCTTTTCAAAACCAAATACGATAGCATAGTAACTCGTAGGTTCAACACTTGGAAAATGTCATTACAACTAGAAAGCGGGAAATTATGCAGCTAGTAAGCGGGAGAATATTACAGCTAGAAAGCAAGAAAATCTACTCTAGAAAGTAATAAAAAGAAGGTGGAGAGAAGTTATCCTCCTCGACGGCTGCTTGGAGGATGAGTCGGATGGAACAATGCCTGAAAGACAGAGGACGAAGATGGAAGAAGAAGAATGGAGTGAGAAGAACCGAGGCTAAGGCAGGGCATCATCGTCGTCATGGGATCCACTTCTGGAATGGGGGCGAGAAAACTTTGATTTTGACTCTAGAGGAGCATCGCGGGTTTGGGACAAGCTTCTTTAAAGCTTTGGAGAGGGAGAGAAGTGAAGGAAGGGATGAAGAAGAAGTGGAGGGTGTAGGTCCTTTTATAGATGAGGTTTGAGGGGGAAAATGGGTCATTTTAACATCAAAACATTAATGTCAGGTCTTTAGTGACGGATAAAACCATCACTAAAGACCAGATCATGGGTGATGTGTGCGTGCGCGTTGCACGCCTCTTCTTCTCCCCACGCACAATGCATGCCCACATTCTTTTCATCTTATGATCGGACGGCTTAAACACACCACACCCGCGCTTCATTGCATGCCTGTGCGTGCGATGATGCATGTAGAAGCGTGTTATCATGTGCATGCACGCTCCTTGCCCATCCATCATTCCACGTCTCCCGCATCTGCGCTGCTTGCACTTCATCCAATGGTGGAATCGAGTCGCTCCCACACCTGCGCCTTGATTTCAGGCATGTGGGGGCTTGAACCCACAACCTCAGCTCTACAGAAGTGCCTTCGCCCAACGCGTTGCGTCCGCGTTTGAGGCACGCAGATGGGTCTTATGCTCAGCCGATCTTGGTTGTTGGATCTTCATCCAACAGTCGAGATCTCTTGTCACAAGAGCCTTTAGGAGTCGAGCAGAGGGGTGCGGCCAGGTGCGGATGGTTGGGATGGTGCCACATGGCACCATCCTGACCGTCCATCTTCTTTGTGTTGTAGATGGTGCCACAGATGTCAGATTGTACCGATTTTTGCATCGTTAGGCTATGATCGTCGATCCAAACCCATCCGTGCGATTAGATTTGTCATCTAAAATGTGGATTAACACCAACTTGGCCCATGATCTCTAATTTTCCTCGGGTTATATCTGATGTTACGGTAGTCTGATCAGGGCGATCTTAGAGTCATTGAACTCTGATCGTCACTTTGATCTGATCCGTACGGTTGGATCTTCAATCCAAGGCCCTGATTAAAAGTCACCCTGTCCTTAGCCACCAAAAAGAAGAAATTACTATACAATTTGTACAATTTGACCTAAATGCATGATGATACATGTTATGCAATATTTATAATGCATGATGCTAATATGATACTAAGAACATACATTAATAGACATTTTTGGCTATTCAAATGTATGCACATCACCTCACACTCATTTATTTTTTACCATTGATAATGATATTCATTGCATAATATATTCTCTTTGCATCAAACTATTGTGCTTCATTCTATATTTATTTGATTAGTGGTTAATTGCGATTAATTTGCTCCCTGATATGACCTTAGATTCACAAATTTGATATTATAAATTTAAATATTTTCGTCGCTTTAGTCACTATACTACGACGCGTATTTTTAAACCCGACTTCAGCACGATCAACAGTGGACCCCAAATCTGTTTAAAGGGGAGGAATTGATAACATCAAATGCTTTTCACAACGTTCCATATATCGGTAATGGATATTTTTTTTCTTCAATAATTAAAAGGATATTGACACATTAAAGTAAATTTTTTATGGTTCTTATACCATGATCCTAAGAGAGCTATAAGTTTTCTTAGATTCATATATCAATTTTGGTAGTGTTATAGCATTTATTTTTTATGATAACAATTTTTTGTATCTGTTCTCAAATTAATATGTAAAAGGTTGGCTTGTGAAACACATTCTTTAATTCTTTTTTTCAAATTTTTTATATGCTTTTGTTCACTCATTAATATATGGAGTTCATAATGCTCAATGATAATTACCTAAAAAAAGCCCTTGTACAGATGTGACCTTTGTATAAACTCTCCTAGTACCTGAAGAATGCCTGCTTAGTAGTTGCTCTTTTGTACTTGAGTTAAAATTCTCACATTGATATCATCCTCATTCTATCATTTGCCCTTGTGACGTATGACTCATTTTTGTTTGCTTCAGTCCAACAATGTTCATTGGTGTTTGGTTTTTTCCTTGTGATGTAAAATAGTGTTCCTTGTGACATATTTTAACGCATTGTCGTTTATGGTTGGCTTGTGTCAACAATAAAGAAGTGAGTTCAAAAGTTTTCAGTTGTATTTCAAGGCTTTGCTTGAGGGCTTCATGTCGATTAGATTGTATTTGGTGTTTTAGAGAAGTTTTGCACAAGCTTGAACCTGGTTCGGTAACCAAGATGATCATATGGTAGTCTTCTATGATGATTACTTTCTATTTCATCTTTTCAAAATTTTAACCATTGCTAAAATTATGGTTTTTCATATCATCTTAAAGGAATTTGAACACATCTATGGATATAGGAAAAAATGGGTTGAGTGAAAGGCCTTCTCTATTATTATAGGACATATCTAGGGTTCACGACCATCTTGGTGCTTTTTCTTTGTTCCCTTACAAAGATATTTTCTTGTATGAGACTGCATTACCATTGGATTTGATTGATCTATCTATTGTATCTAAATCTTCTGCTTTTATCTATCATGTGCACTATGTTCGTGGTAGTGTGGTCGTGGTAGAGGGGAGAAGATACAAAGGCAAGTTAGAAGATAGAGGTTCTGTCATTCTAAAGGGGGTTCAAAAGTTTGTTTCAATGAAATTATATGGCTTTGCTTAAGATGTCATTTTGATTGGATTAGTCTTATATGGCCTTGCTTGAGATGTCATGTTGATTGGATTAGTCTTAGTGTTTACAGAACACTAGCTGGAGATGTGGTTCTACATAAACTTGGGGTATTTAAAGTTAATTATCTAGTAGGCATTCTATGATTTTTTTTCTTTTTGGATATTGTCTTGAGCAATACCATGACTTTTTCAGGTAGGGGAGGATATGGGCATATCCATATGCAAAATGAGGTTAAGTGAAGGCCTTCTCGACCCCTCTCTAGACTCTTCTTTTTAATTTATGAATGTTGTGTTATCTTGCAAAGGTATCACTTATAGAAGATCATATGAGGGGTCTAATATATCCACCTTCTTCATTTACAACTTAGGCTTTTTTCTCTTTAATTATGTCAGCACTACCTTACAAGTAATTAAATAGGGAAAGGATATAAAGACATGCTGCTTGATGGGGGCTTTAATTATGAAGCATTCTAGTCAGTTTTTTGTGATTGAGGTTGGCTTCTACTTATACAAAAGAAAGCGGTTCAAAAGTTTGTTTTTTTGAAGTCTAGCTGGAGATGTGGTCTTACATAAAACTTGGACTTAGGTCGACTATTTCTTACTTGATGGAGTATTTGAAGTTCATTTGGTGGTCATGTTGTAATGGTTGTTACCTTTCTTTAGCTATACTCACGTTTGGTTATCAAGAGAGACTAATAGTATTATAACTTTTAGTTCTCTAAGTATCAATATTTGGTCTATTTACCTATCCTTTGCCTGCCCACGAGCTTGCCCTTTTTGAAGCACCATCCAATTTCCCTTTGTTCTAGGAAAGCCTTCCTTCATGCCACTTTGTTGCAAATCCAATGATGTTTTGAGCAATATGAAGGCTCTTTTGTGTCATATTGAGAAGTTTTATAAAGGCATTGATGGTGAACCCATTTTCAAAAACTGATTGAGTAGAGGTACAAGATATTTCTTTAGACTAGATGGCTTCATGTTGTCTTATTTTGCAAAAGTTGCACCATTTACAACTGTACAATGTTACAATTCATAAATCACATGATTTTTCAGGAATGTTTGATATTACTGTAATATGCAGAAGGCATGCAAGGTAACATTACCTCTCACCCTTCTTAGATCAACAATGTAGCTGCTATTTCCTTTTTCTTCTAATTTTGCACCAATGATCACTAGAAGTCAAGCACCATGATGATGCCACTGAAACCTAATGTTTTATGATTGATGCATCTTTTGCTTCTAATGTCAAATTTGATTCATTTTGGAGGCTTTCCTTTAGATGATTATTAATATTACAAATATTAATCTCTTGTATAGTGATGAGGAGTCGCTTTTTCAAGGTCTTGCTCTAAATGATGATTTATGTGCATTTGGGGTGAGGTGTCGCAAATCATTCTTCTTTCCACTTTCTACCTCATCCATCCGACGATTTTGGAGGACCTAGGGTAGGTGGCATAAAAGCTGTCAGATAGCTAATCTTTTATTTTTATCTTTACAACATTTGTAATTTTCATATGTACACATTTCTTTCTCATATAATTCATGTTCTCTTATTAAAAAATTTTGTGAATCATGTATATGTGCTATGTGTTTGTAAATTATTGTACATGTATTTTCTTGATTGATGATCATTATATATGTGGTGCATGATGGTCTTGTGGTACATGAATGTAGGAAAAAAATTATATAAAATATGCTGCATTTGTGGGGTGAACGACAATGGTAGGTTATATAGGTTTCTTATTGAAATTTACAAAAAATGATTATATTTTTTTTTTCCTGAAAAAGAGTTTTGGTCATGATTCATGAACCATTAATAAAGACTTTTGGTGACGATTCATGAAATGTGGCCAAAACTCTTTGGTGACAATTCACAAACCATGACCAAAGCCCTTTGGTCATGGTTAAAATCATAACAAAATACTTTCCATCATCATTCATAAACTATGACCAAATGTCTTTAGTCACTATTTTTAACTGTGACCAAAAGCTCTCAAGGCTGAGTCAAGGTGGGGGCATTTTGGTCATGATTTTAGGTTGAACTATGACTAAAAGCTTTTAGTTACAGTTCTTACTCCATGACCAAAAGTTACAACTTTTGGTCATGGTTTTAAATGAAACGGTGACCGAAACTCTTCCATTACATAGCTATTGCCGATGCTAATTAGTGGCGAGTTTTAGGCTTCTGGTCACAAATGAAGTTTTCAACCTTTACCAAAACCCTTTTTTGTTGTTGTGGAAGGAATTTGAAGATGCTAATGATGACAGAGAAGCCTTGATGAAGATGGAGGAGTAAGGGGATGGCCTTAAGGTGGAATAGAAGGGAGAGTAGGAGGCATGGATAGAGGGGGATCGAGGGTTTCTAAGGAGGAGAAGGGAGGACCATCGAGAGGGTGGTAGAGAGGGAGAGGATGGTAGAGATGACATGGAGAATGATACAGAGAGAGATGGTCTTGGCATGGAGGAGGGTGGAGGGTTTATATAGAAGAATTGGCATGGAGGGTGGTGATGTGAAGAGGCTTAGATGGCAAGGATTCATTGGATTGATGATATGGAGAGGATGTGGCTGCATCATTTGATTTGAAGAAGGGGTTGGGTAAAAGGATAGATGGTGGAGATGAGGGCAGGGGTGGTGGTGTGGAGGGCTTGATGGGAGGGAGGTAGATGGCATAGACTCTTAGGGATAGGGCTAAGGTATTGGTTGTTGGAGCGGTGGATTATGATGTCGCTTGGGTGATGTTGCACAATGTGAATGGAGGGGGGGAAGGGTTTATGAATTGATGAGGTGGAGGAGGATGGCATGGGATATTGCTGGTGAAATTATGGCTAGGTTCACCCCAAAAGGGCTAGATGAGCTTATGTAGTGGAGAGGAAGCTACCTGCTCTTATCTTCACTTCTTTCTTAGCTCAGGCATTCATAAATTAAGCATGATCTTTTCTTTGTTGGAGATGATTGTATCCAACAAAGGGGACATGCCCTTTGGAATACTCTCCCAAAGAAAAAGGAAAATTACGACGGTGAATATTTGAGGATCAGGCCCCCTCCCTAGACATACACTAATTTGGTGGAACTGGGCAACTAAGCTCTCACATTCTCACTTCTTGGACTACGATGCCCCTCTTCCACCTTCTCTACTCCACTTTCCTTTCAGGCCTTGTAGGCATAATCAATAGGGAATGGAGATTCTAGAATTGTCACATGTACATGATCAAGGAGTTTTCAATGGAAGTATAGTCGCAGAAGTCCACTTTTAATTGTTGTCCTTAAAGAAAGAGGTACATTTCTTTACACCTGAGACAAGAATCTGTGTCTATATTTGGGCTATATAGATTTGGCAACCCAATAGTTTAGGTTACATGAAGTGTAAGGCCAATAGGTTTGGAAGCTGGTTTGAATAATCCAATACAAGATGTAGATATCTTCTTAAAATGGGTGTTATACAGCTCCAATATTTGGAGTGAAGTTCGAGCTTTGTCAGTAGAGCATTGGAGATCTAATTCCATTAGCAATCATTTCAATAAGTGGATCAAAACATGAATGAAGTAGATGAGCTTGGAGAAGTTATCTAGTATGTCTTCTATCTAAACTATAATGATAATGTGTATAGACTAGTTCCAAAAGGGATAACTGTGACCTTAAACTACTCATATGTGTCTCTATATGTGTAGGATAAATGGGATATATGATATATCTTGAAGGTTAGCTATCGCCTTAGCAATACAATAACCATCACTCTTTACTAGGGCTATATGATGTACATCTAGTGATTTTGATTAGGTATGGGCCTAATTGATAAATTAGTTATTCGTAATTGGAAAATTATGGAATGATACTTTAATTAATTTGTCAACATAAATTCCTCAATTAAAGAATTGAAAAATGACTATTAGAATCAAATAAATTAATAAATGATTTAAGCCTTTGATCTAGAGTGATCCTAATCATCAATGGACTCAAGAATTGCCTACAAGGTCTCCTTGCAACACAATATAACAATTACCAATGCAGTATGAAAAGAAATTTAATTATATGTTTCAATTCGTTGAAACATATAATTGATAAGTAATTAGAAAATTACTAAGGGCATTTTTGTAAATATTAAAGTATTGGAATTCACTTTAAGTAGAGAGAGTACGAAAAGGCATTCATGGAAGATCAATCCTCTCCATCCTTCTTCTACTCCTTGGTTGTCCCCTCTTCTACAAAAAGGAAGAGGGCACACCCCTTTTCCTCTTCTTATTTGGTGACCATGCTTCTTGGTGAAGGAGCGTAGAGAAGAGATCTACTGCGTAAAGATCGATATCCTCATTTAATGTTGTGCTTATCATCAAACCCCAAAGGAGTTGCAACTTATATTGGGGGCTTTGAGTAGGCGTGTAGAATCGTTTTCACGCACTATTTTATTCCTATGATAGCCAATCACAGAGGAATAACTTCCTAACTCATGCAGCTGGAAATCAAGTCCCTCATCTTAATCCAATTCGATCGGTGGTTTTGTGTGAATATTTTTTGCGTTTGCAAAAAGTTTTAAAACATCTCATTAGCTCCGTGATGCGCCACATCCTTCACCTCCATCGTGGGATCTTTATTTCTCATCAAATTTTCTGAACATGAAAAAGTCTAGCACGTTCCCCCAAATTTTAACATGGGGAAGGCATGTCTTGGGCAGTTGAAGTAAGTTATGCTAAAACAACTTTCTTTTGGTTTTCTCCGTGAGGTTTTCGTATGGACGTTTAAAAAGTGAACAACACGGTCTCTTGACCTCCTGAAAGAAGTTAGATATTAGATCACCACAGAAAGCAGGGGTGGTTCCGTATAATACAAGAAGAATTTGATCCATATGGGTCAAAGAGCGTACAGAATTTTGCCATTCTCAGCTTTCCATGATTATTCTAAAGGGATTCGCCTAAACTCGTGCTTTTCCGAAAGGAATGGGTAGAATTTAAAGGTGAAGGAGGGAAAGGCATTCCATGCAGATCGGATATGATTCCACTCTCTTTTCTTTCAAAAATCTTTAGAAAACTTTTGGGCTCGGATAAGGATGCATATTGACAAACAGAAACTTGAAAAATGACCATATATATCGTGTTAGAGAAATTGGACTAATTACTGCTATGAGTGCTACAATTTCAGGAATAAGTTGGACGGGAACGTTTGAAAGAACCAGATATCCAATATGTTCAATGCTTACCTATGCACAGATTGTCGTGTAAAGTCTGAACAAAATGTAGTTAAATATGAGCGTCGAATATCTTAAATAGGCATATCTATCTCTCAACAAGAGGATAATAATAATCATATAATGGAAGGCACAACCATGTTTGCGGAAAAATTCCATATAGTTGCAAATGGACACGACTTACCAAGGAACAGTTTTCGTGTGGGAAAAATTCACCAGTTCCCCCCATTTTCTTAAAATTACAATATATTTACTTGGAAACATTCATATCTTGAGGTGGGTCGGGCCGTAAGTATGGCTGATCCAGTTACATCAGCAACCAGACTAATTAACCCAGGTCCGTTAATCAGCCCATAGGCCTAACTTTGTGATCCCAAGCCCAAGCCAAGTCGGAGTGGCCCACAAGCCAATGCAATTTTATGTTGATGTTGTGATCGTTGACTTTCTTAATATTTTAAAGCTAAAAGATGCTAAACTTATAGTCTGATCTAAAACTATTTCTGTGGATCGATATATATATATATATATATATATATATATATATATATATATATATATATATATCGAGTATGGCCGGTAATAAAATCAAAACTTAGGGTTGAACAGGTGTACAATTTTATGAGCAAGGCCCGGCCCATTGGTATAGCACTATTTTAGGAGCTGGGCGGAGGTCCGGCCCATTGTTCAAATCTAGTTTCTCTACTGGTCTTGGATTTACATGAGTTGTTATATTATCTAGATTCTCTGTTTCCCTTTTTTAATGTATTCAGTTAATAACGTTTTTGGAGAACTAATGTCCAAGTGAAAGGCTCCTAATTTTTTAAATTAAATAAATCAATCAAATATGAACACAAGCAAACGTACTCAGGTTTAGCTCCATATGGTACCATCGATGCATTTGAAGGCTGTCTTTAGCGTATATAATAACTACATATACATATCAATTTACTTTAGGCTTCCACGAGAAGAAATTTAATAATTCTGATCAGAAAATCTAATAATTCTTGTCAAAACTGTCAACTCATGTGCTTCTGATTAGACAACGCGTAGGCTGGTTGTTACAGGAGAGGAGGGGTACTCAATGATTTCTCTGGGCTCTTCGTGCTAAACATCATTAATTATCGTATCAATTTGATCCACTAGTTTCTTTGGTGATTATCATTTTTTACTGTTCAGAAAAAGTTCTTGTAAATAATCAGGAAATGTTCGGACGGTGCACACATGCAGATACAGATCGTAGTGGATTTACAGTACAGTCCAAGGCCAGTTGCTTGGGACATTAATTTTTCAAGAGGGAGGTTAAATTCCATCTATTAGTTGATCTCTTATTTACTGATTTAAATTTAATCATTTTAATATGAATTGTCTAACATCATATTTAATTAGTGTCAGTTAAATTTATCTTAAAATTGTATATTATTTATATCTTTATATCTCTCATATTTCATATTTTTAACATCATTATCAAATAAACATTACAAGAATTAAACATCACAATTTAATATCAATTCAAGTAAATATAAATTAATGTTAATATCACTTTAGAAATAAATAAAATTATAAATTAATATTAATTTAATATTTCTTAACACAACTTTTCTAATCGATTAAATAAACTAATCCTAAAATTATGATTAATGACCAACCATCCATGTTAAAAAAGTGGATGTTCGAACTTGGTTAAGTCAAGTAGGATTGCGTGGTTACCATGAACTTAAAAGTTAAAACATCGTAGGCAAATAATTAAGTTTTACCGAGTCAGTTAATTCCAACTTCTGTCTGTCAAAGAAACCCTTTTTGAGGACCGAAATCCTTCTTCTCCACTGATCCAAACTTCAGTTGTAACTGATACATGCATGCAGATTAAACAAATATTGAGCCAAGAAGAGATGAATAGCAATTAACACTACTCCGATGACAACAACTACCGATCTATGTACAATGGTGCATGCAGGCAAGCGAATCAAGCACCCTCGAGGATACACACATTTATACTTACTACTAACTAAAGCAGGGTTTTTACCTGCCAGGTGCCAACCCTCCGCACCCTCTCCCCCTGCCCGTCTGGTGCTTCACCCACTCTCTCTCTCTCTCTCTCTCTCTCTCTCACAATCAGTTGGTCACATGCCGCAATTAATGCCCATATACATAACTTTGATGCTGACTATCGTATTTGCACACGTTCGGAATTAATTTAAAAGAATAAAGACATATTTAGTGAAAAGTGACTGTTGTGTAGCGGGAGGTATGTATATATTGATAATTGATAAGGTTAGAATACTTTGTCAAAAGTTAAATCCTATATGTAACATACAGAAGAGTAAATGGATATTTATCGGAGATTAGATTTTTGATGGAATATCTTTTGTGAACTTTTGTATACCAAGAGTTATATATATATATATATATATATATATATATATATATATATATATATATATATATATATTAGTGATTGATAAGATTATAATAAACGTAGAAGAGTCAGTGGAATGTTAAAATATTTTATAAAAAATTAGATACGATACATAATACACAAGATCAAATGGGTATTTTTTCCATATATTAGATTTTTGTTGGAATATTTTTTGTGGATGTCCATAACACACGTTACAAATAGTGGACCTTTTGTTTATTAAAATTAAAGAAGTTAAAATATCTTCTTCTTTTTTTCAATAAAAGAGTAATGTATTACTCAACCATAGGTAATTGGTCAAATTTTATTTGTCGGTGTGATGCATTATCTAATCCTAATACTATTTATTATTTAATTATAACTTTAAAATATAAATTATGTATTATTATGTGATTTTTTCTTGACAATTAATTTTTATGTATCCTAAAAATAAATTTAATTACGTTGTTATATATATTATAATAAAATATATAAAATTTGATGAATAAATAACGTTCAATGATATTCGTCGATATCTTTAAATATAATAATAATTTTAATTATTTGTTATAATTTTTTTTAAAATTAACAATAAATGTAATTATTCGTTGTGATTTATTTTTTATTTGTTAACGACCAATAACATCATCACCTTTCTTTTCAAGATAAATGAATAATAAAAAGTATTTTTTATAATTTTTTCTAAGGCCTCCTGATAAACTCCCCCACTCCGATTTTCCCCACCCCCACCTCCATTCTCCCCCTACTCCTCCCTTCACTCGAAGGTCGCCCATCCCTCGACCTCCACGACCTCTCCCAACCTCCCCTCGCTGATCCCTCAACCTCCCCTCAACCTCGACCACCACCACCAATCACCTCGACCTCAATCGATCTCCACTGCCACTCACCTCATCCTCAACCTCGACCAATCGCCACTACCACTCCTCGCTCTCGCATCGCCAATCCCGTTGACCGATCAGATCCCTAGATCGGTCAGATTCGTATTTCGCTACTTCGATTTAGGGATTTATTTATTGATGTCAAAGGCTCTGAGAAGATTGGTGGTTAGGTGTTGCACTTATTTAGTACTAAGCTGCTGCGATGTAGTGATTAGCATAAGGCAGAGGTCCCTGGGGAGTGGTCGTGGGAGGAGCAGCAACGCAACGGCGGGGTCTCCAAGTGGGATGGGGTGAGGAGCAGCCAGGCGCGGGGCTACCTGAGGTCCATGTTTCCTGGGGACCTCTGCCTCTTCTACCACTAGGGTGGCGAGTCCCTCGCGATCATCGTGGTGGTCAAGGCCACGAGATCATGGTACGGGGAGGAGGATGAGGGAGGAGGAGCAGTGGATGTTCGCGAGGTGGGGAAGACGAGGAGGGAGGTGGGGCTGAGGGAGATCAAGGCGGAGGGGAAGAGGGTGAAGGGTTTTGCACTCATCAGGTAGCCGAGGCTCTCGATGCTTCCCGTGCCGCCCGACATGTGGGAGAGGATTTGCGACATGGGGGGAGGCTATGAAGATGGAGGAGATGGGGATCGGGATGATGGAGGGAAGGGGAAGGGTTGATTTATGTGTGCACATGAGGTGTTTGCGGAAATGCCTATGAAGGAAAGGGATAGATAATTTCGGTAGGTGATGGTAGTGTAGTGCGTCTATTTCAGGGAATGTTTTGGAGACTGCTACACCTTAGTGTGTAGTAGTGCAAGGGAAATTAGATGTTGTGACTTGATGAAGGGATGAGAGGTAACCCATCAAGGTTCTTATAGCCCAACGAAATACATTGTTAAGGAAATTAGATGTTGTGGCTAGGTGGATGGACGAGAGGTATCCTATCAAGGCTCTTATAGCCCAATGAAATACATTGTTAAGTCCATAAGCAAGCATCTATGAATGAAGTCAAATAATCCTAGGATGAGAATTTGGATCTTACGGTAGGCATAGTGGCCGTGAAGGGAAGAGCATCATCCTTATCCTAAATTTTTGGGGAATATTCAAGGATGGCTGAATGCACCTAGACACCAAATTAAAAATCCAAGACTTGACTTGTATATTGATTGGGCATAGTTCGAGACAAGAGACTGGTCTCTGATAAATAAATTGGGAAGACTGCCATTTTTCTGTAAATCCCATGTCGTATGGTAGAGGGTAGTTCCCTCGATACATATTCTCCCAAGTGGTGCTTACATGTCTATTTAAGCATCTACTATAGGGAAAAAAAAGAAAAAAAATTCAAATTTTGCACATTGATTATTTATTTGGTTAATAAAAAAAATCATTTTCGTGGCACCTTGGATTTCCAACTCGCAATGCTAACATGTAGATCACTTGCAGTCACTCATAGCTATACTTGTATAGTTACATATACAAAACATTCATCCAATAAATGATAGCAGAAATGAGAGGAAGAGAGAGAGAGAATGGTAAAGCATAAAACATAAACATGTAACCATCACATTTACATTATACCGCCATTGTTATATTTACAAGGTACAACTAATTATATTAGTACATGTTCAAAATGTTTTGCAATTACAAAAGATGAAAGGATCACATATACATATTGTGGCACCTTGGATTCGCTAATTCGTGGCATCCAAAATAAACTTGTGATTTACCTATACCTGGACCTATATGCATGCACACCAACACACGAAACATCCACAAATGAACAATAGGTGGAAGCAAGAGAGGATAATGAAAATTAGGAGAATAACAAATGTATCAACTATAGATCTCGATTCTTTTATATTATAATCCCATTGCTGTGTTAGTTGAGCTACCTGTGTTGCTTTCTAAGACACCAAGTGACACAACTGGTTATAGCTAAGAGGAAAAAAATTCTTCTTGTTCCAATCACAGTAGGAGAAAACACTGGTTGACCACTCACCATGGAAGTACTAACATAAAAGCATACCAAGCATTTCAAACACAAGTTATAAATCTATCTATTTTCTATGTCAAATCAAATTCAAGTTCATTTAGATGCAAAGTTTGATTTTTTATTTTAATTTCATACACTTTGTGCTTAACGTCGTCGAGTCTTAAATATTTGGTGTTCTTTTTGTGATGTTTGACTCAATTTTTAGGTACATTAAGTGCAACCTATTTTCTTTTTTAGTGAAAAAATGCATTAATTTATAGTTAATGAGATCATTTTTGTCAATTGCAAGGTTGTTGTATTTGGTTGAAAAATGGATAAACGTTGGATGAGAAAACCCATTAGTAGTAATGAATACCAAAGAGGAGTTTAAGGTTTCATTCAGTTTACCATTGAAAGTGATTTAAAAGGAGATAAAATTTATTGTCCCTGTCCGAAATGCTTCAATATGAAGTTAAGAAGTCCAGAGGATGTTCATCTTCATTTGTTTCATTATGGGATTTTGTCAAACTATTGCCAATGGACTTTTCATGGAGAACAAAACCTTATGTCTGGTTGCAATGTATCCCTAAGACTACAAAGTTCTAGTGACCCACCTTATTATGAGCAAGTAAAATCTACAAGGCAAGTTGATATTAAAAGATTATTTGAAGACATTGGAAGTTTTAGATCTACAAGTCCAAATAGTCCAAATAATGTTCCATTGGGGCAAGATGGTGATGAAGGAGGTAATTTTGAGATTGATGATGATCTTCAAGGTAGAAATATGGGTGGTAGACCTAACTTGCATGGCGATAAGACTTCTACTCAATTTCATAGCATTTTAGAAGATTATGATAAGGACCTTTATCCAGGTTGCAAGAACTTTTCCAAGATATTGTTCATCTTGAGATTGTATCACCTTAAGTGTTTTAATGAATGGTCTACCAAAAGTTTTAGCATGTTACTTGAATTATTGAATGAAGCTTTACCTGAAGGATCCTTGCTTCTCTCTACATACTATCAAGCAAAAAAGATTATCAAAGCATTACAACTTGGTTATGAGAAAATTCATGCTTGCCGAAATGATTGCATGTTGTTTTATGGAAATGGTCTTGAAAAGCAAGATAAATGCAATGTAATGCAT
The DNA here is from genome assembly GCA_037157565.1 of Thalassia testudinum. Classification (NCBI taxonomy): domain Eukaryota; kingdom Viridiplantae; phylum Streptophyta; class Magnoliopsida; order Alismatales; family Hydrocharitaceae; genus Thalassia; species Thalassia testudinum. Next base: position 202,329,188 of record JAZHRO010000031.1, read on the forward strand.
CGCATTGGCAAAATGTGAATAATGATGATGATAATGCTAATAAGAATGATGTGATAACCAAACAAAAGGCATGCAAAGTTTTGCGGTACTTCTCTTTAAAATCACGACTTGGTAGGCTTTATCATTCATTAAAGACAACATTATCAATGAGATGGCACGTAGAGGGTCGTAAAAAGGATGGTAATATAAGTCATGTGGCTGATGGATTAGCTTGGAAGGAATTTGATGCTCGATATCCAGACTTTTCCTCTGAAGATTGTAATTTAAGGCTTGCACTATTTAGTGATGGATTTAATCCTTGTCGAACAATGAATACAACATACAACACTTGGCCGGTTGTGTTGGTTATATATAATTTGGAACCATGGGCTTGTATGAAATAATCTTCTCTACTTCTTTCTATGATTATTCCCTGATAGAAGAGTCCTGAAAATGATATTGATGTTTTTGTGAAGCCTTTGATTGAAAAATTGAAGGACTTGCGGGAAGACATCAATGTCTTTGATGCCCATACAAAGCAGAAATTCAAATTAAGAGCAACACTTCTTAGGACAATTAATGATTTTCGTGCACTTGGAAATTTAAGTGGCTAGAGTACGATGAGGCAATTTGCTTGTCCCTATTGCATGGTTGAAACTCCTTTTCAATGGTTGACTCACAATGGCAATTTTTCTTACATGGGTATGTTGGTGCTAGAGCACCACGATCATTTGTTTTGATGATAACAAAATACGTGTTATTTAACATTTGCACTTGGAGTCTTAGATTTCAGGTCAATTGCAAATGGAGACGTGATTAGACGGAATTCGAGCTCGCATCCAGGACGGATTGGAGGAGCTTGATGGAGAACAGAGGGGATTCGCGATGAGCGATAGATTGAAGATGGAAGGACAAGAAGAATAGGATAGAATTACATTTTATTCCTTTCATGTACTTTTGTCGTTATTTTCTTGCTCTTTATTTCCTTAAAACATTATGTTAAAGAGTCTCAAAGTACCCTAATAGTAGTCTTAGGAACACCCGCATAACCCTAGGATACTTAAGTTTTCTGTAGAAAACTTAGAAAACTAATATAGGGTTCAAACAACATTTCCAGACGTCTAATTCCAAGATCAGACATCTGATAATGTGTTTTAAGACATCTGACTGTTGATTCAGACGTCTGATAACATTTAGGCTGGACATAGTTAGTTCTGTCTGATGAAATCAGACGTCCAGACCTTAGATCAGACGTCTTAGGAGACGTTTGATGATTTTGCCAGACATCCAATTAGTGGACCATTGGCTGTCTTAGCATACACTCAAGGATATGACCGTTAGAGCCTTATCAGACGTCCTTAAGCCTTTCCAGACGTCTGATAATTGACCATTTTGCCTCAACTGACCCGAAAATCTCTTCTCAGAGATTTTCTAGTCGTTACAAATCCATTCCCACGAAAAAGTAAGTTTCCAGACGTCCAGACATAGTGCTAGACGTCCTGTATGTCGTCTGATGGACTTGCGCTAGAACCCTGTTTAGATCTGATTCAAGTCAGGAAGAGACCCACCCAAAATCAGACGTCTGACCTTATTTTCAGACGTCTTAAAGTGGTCTTCCATACGTCTGATGCCAGAATTAGACGTCTGATTACCCCGTCAATGCAATCATTATCCCTGATTTCGGCCTGATTCTCTTGGGCTTTGCACCCAATGGCTATGGAAGCTTTCCTAAGCCTTCCAAATCCTTCTTAAGGCCTCTATAAATAGAGGGGAGCCTTTGCACACCAACATACACCCAAGCAACATACTTTCCACTCTTTTGTGTCCAAAAAGAAGCCCTTGCTCTCCAAGCTCAAGCTCTACATCTTAAGAGCATCAAGTCTTTGCGCACCCGCTCTCCCACCGTAGTTCACGAGAGCGACGTTGCGTCGTCGCGTGACTCACGCACCCACGTCATCAATCCGACGCACTCCTTGCAAAGGGGAGTTTCCTAATTCTTATAGAAGCTTAGGTCAAAAATTACTTTGTTGGTTCTATAGGATTATTCGTTATTTTATCTTTGTTATTTGGTTGGGTATTCTCTTTGCGAATTCCCGTCTCCTTCGAGGGACAAAATCCTTCTCGTGAAGAGAAGGGGTTGAGGAACGCTACCCTCGCACTTGTAGCGTGGTTGTAATTGAGGTTGAATCACTCTCGTTCAAAGTGATTCGTTTAGTGGATTTGATCAACTTAGTTGATCGGAAAATCCTAACTCGAGAGGGTTAGGTGGTGGTTTTCACCCAGTTTGGGTTTCCACCTAAAATTATTGTGTACATTGTGTGTTTGTCTATTTTGTGAGATTGGTATTTTTTCAATTTCGCATTTTTTACGTCACGCTGATCTCACCCCCTTCGAGTAGGGAAATCTACAATTGGTATCAGAGCAGGTTCTTGCTGTTTCGGCGTAACAACCTGGCAAGAAGATCATGGAGGGGAGCAGTTCCGCGTGTAGGATTTCCGAGGGCCAATCTACGACTCGTCCGCTGTTCTTCGACTGGAGCAACTACCCTTTTTGGAAGCTGCGGATGAAGACATGGCTTCAAGCCACCGACTTCACAATTTAGGCTAGGTGCGAGACCCCCTTCGACATCCCAGAAAAATTCGCCGAAGGATACTCGCAGCAGCAGATCCGGGAACTCTCTCTCAACGCGAAAATAATGAACACGTTGTACTGCGTGCTCAGCTCGGAGGAGTTCAACAGAATCTCGCAATGCGCCACCGCATACGAGATCTGGCACACACTTGAGGTAACTCACGAAGGGACCTCTAAGGTAAAAACTTATAAAATTAATTTACTTTCACAAGAATTTGAATCTTTTTCCATGAAATCTAACGAATCCTTAAGTGAGGTGAACACTAGGTTCACTCTCATTGTAAATAACTTGAAAGCATTAGGGAAGACTTTCATCAAGGGGGAGCTTTAAGGGAAGCTTCTTTGTTCCCTCGGACCGGAGTGGGAACAGAAAGTCACTACCATCGAGGAGGCAAACGAAGTGGAGGAGCTCAACATGGAAGATCTCCTAGGCAATCTAATGGCCTACGAGACAAAGTTGAAGCAGAAAAGAAGGATACACCGGAGCCTAAACCGAAGAAGACTCTCGCCTTCAAAGCCACGTTGGATAGTGGTTGAAACTCCTTTTCAATGGTTGACTCACAGTGGCAAGTTTTCTTACATGGGTAGTCGTCGATAGCTATAGCCAAGCCATCCTTTTCAATTTCAAAAGGAGCAATTTAATGGTTCAGAAGAGCTTTGTTTGCCTCCAATTACACCATCTAGAGTTGAGATTGAAAGACAACTACGAGGCCTTAAATTTAGTTATGGGAAGGCATTTGCTTTGTCAAAAAAGCGACAAAGAGATGGAAGCTCACAAAGGCAAGTTGAAGTACTAGCACCACAAGAATGTGTTTTTGAGGATTTTGATGACTTAGTTGATGATGATATCAAGTGTGAGAAGAGATATGAATCACAAAATGTTAGCATACATATCTGGAAGACAAAGAGTATCTTTTTTGATCTTCCATATTGGAGGCACAATCTCCTTTGTCATAGCTTAAATGTTTTGCACATAAAAAAGAACATTTTTGATAACGTAATTGAGACTTTAATTGATATCCTTGGTAAAAGCAAAGATAACTTAAAAGCATGTCTTGACTTGCAAAAGATGGGATTAAGAGGAGAGCTCCATCTCAAGTTTAAGAATGATAAGTATTATTTTGATCCAGCTTCTTACACGCTGAACACAAAAGAAAAAGATCTATTTTTGTCCGTATTGAAAAATCTTAAGGTTCCTGATGGTTATGCTTCAAATATATCAAGATCGGTAAATCTTAAAGAAAAGAGGCTTGTCAACCTTAAGAGCCATTATGGTCATATTCTCATGCAAGATATTGTTCCCATTGCTCTCAGAGCCTCAGTGTCAAAATCAATTGTGATTGTCATCTCTAAATTATCTAATTTTTTTAAGTCCTTGTGTACAAAGACACTCGACCCAAGTGAGCTCGATCAATTACAATCTTGTGTTGTGCTCATAATGTGTCAAATGGAGAAGATTTTCCCATGAAGTTTTTTTACTATTATGGTTCACTTGATGATTCATTTGGTTGAGGAGGTTAAGCTTGGAGGTCTAGTGGTTTATAGGTGGATGTACCCTATTGAAAGGTAAGCATTACATTTACCTTAGTTGTTTACCATTATATATTTTATATTCTTGATCTTATTTTGATTGTTTAACAATTACCTCATACCATATATTCTTATGTCGCTTGAAGTCTCATGTGAGAAATAAAGACTACCCAGAAGGATCCATTGCAGAGGGATATGTAGCTGATGAATGTTTAACCTTCATTTCAAGATACTTTGGTAGTGTAGAGACAAGATTCAATCATCAACTAAGGAATAATGATAGGGTTGAAAAGTTGGTTGGATATTTGTTTGAGAGTGGTGGCCGAGTTCTTGGGAGGAGAGATGATTGTGATTTTGATAGCATGTCACTTGCTCAAGCACATCATTTTGTGCTTCTTCATTACAAAGGCATCGAACAATTTCGTAGATACGTCTAATAATTTGTATAATTGATGGAATGTTTTTATAACCAATTTGTTTCAGCATTTTCATCGTTAGTAATAGTTTCAACTATTAATTAATTTAGTGAGTTATTACTTGAGATACGCAACATATACAATTCCAATCAAGTCAATAGTGAGATGGAGCAAAAGTAGCTGCTTGAGCACTTCCCATCATGGTTATCACAAAAGGTAGTGCATCATTATCTATTACAATTCTTGTTCTTTAAGTCATTTGCAACTTTTAACATTTTCTTTTATTCTAGGTTACAAGATTGGAAAAAAATCAATATCCTCATGAACTAGTGGCAATAGCAAGGGGTCCGAATAATGTGGTTAGAAGTTTCAACTCAATGGATTTAGATTTCACACAAAATCCATAGAAAGATACTGAAGTGTACAGAAAGTAAAGTTATGGTTGAAATAGTTGACCTACCTTATTATGGTACCCTCATTAGTATTTATGAGTTAAACTACTCTTCAGAGGTTAAGGTTGTCCTTTTTCGTTGTAATTGCGTGGATGTTAAATCTCGTAGAGGATTGAAGATACAAAATGGATGCACTCTAGTAAACTTTTATAGATTAATACATACAGTGAAACATCTAGTAGATGATCCATTCATATTTTCAACTCAAGCAAGACAAGTATTCTATGTTCAAGATCCCCAAAGTAGTGGATGACATCATGTTATTGTTACAAAGTCTAGAGACTTGTTTGATATGGGTATCTCAAATGACAATGATGAACAAGAAGATGCAATTTCATATAATCCTTGCATGCCTAATGTTACAACAGTTGACGACTTAGACCATTGTAGCACCTAGATTAGAAGGGATGAAGATGACAATGATTGAAACTTTAAAGTCGAAATTTTGCATGGTATGTATGATTTCAATATGAGGTTCATGTTTCACATGGCTAAGCCCTCTCCCATGACTAATGACTTGTATATTGGCACATACCTGAGACTTTATCAAAGGAGTGATATCTAATCGAACTGTTGAAAGATTACGAGAATAATAACCAAGTCAATTTCAGAGATAAAGAAGAAGCCTGTTTAAATTATTTTTAAAGAAAGGTGCTTTTGGAATGACAAATACACGATTGTGCTTATACTTTATTTTCCAAATCTTTCCTTGATTGCCACAGTGGATTGAGATGCTTGAACACAGCAAAGCAACTATCCCATTTTTGGCCTAGAACTGATCTTACAGAGGTGTCAATATTAGGTGATAAAAATTGCATTTCCTCTCATTTCTCAAAGAATGTATATTCAACATAGAAATTCAAGTTTATCTACAGAATGATAAAGATGGGTTTTCTATGCCATAAATAATATGTTGAAAGAAAGGAACACAAGTTCTTTAATGATTACTTTTCTATGAAAGAAGAAATAAGCTTCCTAGTCAAAGCATATTTAAGTTCATGTTACAGTTGAATCCATATGAAAATTTTTGGTCTTTAACTTTCAAAGATGGAGACTCAAGCAAGCCTAAAGACATCCATTTCCAAAAATGCAATCCCAATTATGCAAGTATGCTTGTGGGTCATATTTGTTACGCTTGTAAGCAATGTATATCTTACATCTTGTACCATTCTAAAGCTTCTATCCTTTACTTCTTTTCCTGAGCGGGAAGAATTCTAATGTGAACAAAGGAAACAAAAGGATATGCAATCTCGGATGGCAATAGTAGTTTTAACTGCTGCAGAATCCATAGGGAGACATAAGCCATGAAACTAAAGACTGCTCTTATTCCCAAAGAGACAAAGAGAAGTAGAGTTCATAAAAATGAATAGTTTGACTCATCATCCTTCTATTAAAATCCCAAGCCCTTTCTTAATATTATAGAAAGGAGGTAAACATAACTTATTCATGTCTAAAAACCTAGGATATTCCTTTTCTTAAAAGAAAGAAAATTATGGAAATAAAATGAACACTGTATACCCAGTGAGAAAAATCAACTAGGTAACCTATCCTTCTTGTCTAGCAACAGAACAAGATCCTTGTGTAGACCTTCAATGGGATCAGACAGGAGTGAACCCAAATGGATGTCACTGCACTTTTCGGTGAATTTTGTTAGGCAACAAAGGGAACTAGGAAATGGTGGATTGCTTATATATTTAGGCTATTTAGACAGAAGTGAGTCAATCTGAAATTTTGCAGCCACTCTGCAATATCCAAAAGAAGTAAACAGTAGATGACACAAGCCAATATTATACGTTAACTAGTTTTCGGGCATGGTAGTGTTTCTTCATTTGTTTGACATCTATTATGTTTGTTTTGTTTCATTGAAAAGTATCACTTTCATTTTATTGAATGATTTGGCAGACTATGCTCCTTATTCATTTCAAAACTTTGATAAAAATATTATTAGCAGCTGTTGTTTTTATTGGAACATCTTTTGGTGGAAAAGTCATTGATGTTGTCAAAGGACACAAACTGCATTGGAATAAATTGTATTTAATAAATATTTTTTGGTAATCAAGCTGATGGGGATACAGTCCTTTATACTGTTGGCAGTATCGACTGATTACTTCATTTGATATCAATCTATTGGCATCAAAGAATACCACTCGTTTCCTGCAAATTTTAGATGATTCAAAATATTTGGAACATGGATTCTAATATGATTAGCATCCTAGTACATTTCTTCTTATTTTAGATGGTTAATATTACTATCACTAACTTTATAATGTTTGAAATGCTACTTACTACAGGCATACTTTATGGCTCCATCAAGAACTTTCAATGGATGCCATATATCTGAATCACAATCATAGGACAAAGTAGTCAATGAAGAACCATCTAATTCAACTAACATTCCAAGAGAATAAAAGAAACCAAAAATACTAGGCCCTGGGGATGACATGCATGAAAATGTGAAAATTTTAGGTTTTATGAGTTGATTTTATAAGGAAATCTTTAGTTTATTTTATAAGAAAAATCTATCTAGTTCTATTAACCATTGGTTATTGAACTTGTAATTTGATAGATGAAAGTGGAATTGTGAGAATAAGAAGAGGACTCACATATGCTAAAGATGTGTGGTCACTACCTAATGGGCATAAGGTACTTGTTGAGTGTAATGAATTAGCTTAAGTTGTAGATAAAGCGGTTGGGATATTGAGTAGTTGGCTTGGCACTGTGGCTCACAATGGAACAATGTGCCTGCTAGACTATGAGGATTGGAGAGTACTCAAAAAGGTCTATGGTGGTTATCTTATTGGCCAAGTGAAGGTAAGAATAAAATATAAGGTACAGGTGTTTAAAGTGAAAATCGTGTTGTGCAATCTTTCTTTTTATTCTTGTTGTATTAATATTATAATTGTGATTTATTTATGTATATAGATGAAATTTCTATTTCCTGAAAATGTTTATGTGGATACTTGGATTTTTGAATCACTTGGTCAAAAATGGAGAGGATTCAAGCATGCCCTTAAAGTTAAATACGTTCCTAAGGATGCATTGGAAGATACACTTGAGAGAGAGTTGAAAAAACTTCAGGTATATTTCTATCGAAAAATAATTTTATAAGTACTCTTTTTTTCGAAACTAAAATCTATTTTTAAAATTAATTTTTAGTTCCATTTTAAAAATAGATCATTAGTCGTGTTCCTGAACATGTTGAAGTTGGGCAATGGAAGCATTTGGTTGAATACTGGTTCTCAAAGAAGAGTAAAGTAATGTTTTATTCACAATTTATAATAAAAAAATTAATATTGTGTTTTTTTTTCCTTTATTTGAAAAAAATCATAACAAATAATGAGGAAGTTGTACATTACAAAAGTGTTCAAATGCTGGCAAGTTGGCAAAGCAAGTAGCTTTGGATCGTGGGACTAATCAACATACAACTGGTTTCAAGAGCTATGCTAGGAAGAAAAAGGAATTCGCATGCTTGCTCTCTTTTTCTTATTCTTTAATGCTGAATAAAACTTAACTATCTTCTTATATGTTTGATTTTCTTGACCTATATAAAGCATAAAGATAATGGATGAGATCCTAGTAAGATTGAATTTTTTGTGATCACACACCAGAAAAGTAAGAATGATGAAGGGATACTAGTGTTTATCAATGATATTTCAAGACAGAAAGTGGTATGGCTTTAATGAAATAATTTTGTTTATTTTTGTTTATGCTTGATGTTTTATGTAGTCATTCATTACAATGATTTTTTCAATTGACAATAATTTTTACAACTTAATCATACAGGAAATTGCAAGAAAGCTAATATAGGAATGTTTATCTAATTTTGAATCATTTAGTGGTGTTGTTGACACCGAAGTATGTGATGAAGTTTTTGGAGTGCACATATGGGGTAGAACTAAAGGGTATGGCTTGGGAGCAAGATATTTACAACATTAAGGGCATCGTATTATTGTTAGGAATACAATTGAGAATGTAGAGATAGAATCGATAAAGTTGCAGATGAAATAAATGCAAGAGATAATGAAAATTCTAAAGATTTAAAATGAATTGCTAATCACAATCTTATGCCAAAATATGGGTGAGCAATCTATGGAAAATATGAGACACTTGTAGGCATGTTTCATAATACTTGTATGCTTATTTGCTATCTAGTTGATCATTTGATGTCTTTATGTGAAAAGATTATTTTTCTTTTATTTATTTATTTATTTTTGGGGCTACCATAGAAGAGAATGAACTTTTTTCAACAATTTGTTGGATTTTCTAATTCTTTTGAGGTGAATAATGAAGTATTTTATACTTTTATATGTAACGAATTATTTTTTATGGAGTGATTTTCTTGTTAATGATCTTAATTTTTGTTTGTAGGTTCCCGATTTGTCAAAGAAGCCATCAAGTAGTGGCACAAAAAAACTAGTAGTAGGTTTTGGTCAAAAATAATTTTGTTGGAGCATTATGGATGGTAAGCTTTTATCAAAATTAATATGGTATTTTTGGTAGGTTACAACTATGGCACTGGTCATATAATATTTAATTAGAATTCAAATCATTTTCTCTTGTCCAATGTAGTTGTGGCAGCTTAAGGGATGGTGATGACATGGGTTTTACCTACTAAAAAAAGATTTGCATGTAAAAACCTTGTAGGTTATTAGATACATTCCCTTTCACCCACACTCACTATCCTGGCATTTCTCATCCTAGCAAACCCCTCCCTCCATCTCAAGTTCTCTTCCAATTTCTAAAACCTGTGTGTACCCTCCTTTCTACTACATGAAAGTTAGTGGTACATATACTAAGAAGGGATGTTGATCATAAGAAAGTACTGAGGTAATAATGATTGAATTAGGGGCATCTGTGTAGATAGCCTATGAGAACTGAGTCAGATGGTTGAATTGGGAGGAGGAAGGTTGGAAATGTTTGGCTTTAATAAAGCATTTTCATGTTTTGGGGAGCTGGTATGGGTGGATGGGACAAATAGCTCATTAGAAATAGTGTGAAGTGAGTGACCATACACTGACCTGTCCCGCAGAGTGGGAGGTCTGGCTGAAGTTGGACTTTGGATGTCCTCTCCCTCCAGACTTCTGTCATCCTCTCCAGTATTTGAGAGGATAATCCTAGATGTTTTGTGAACCTCATATCAAGCCTAACCACACCTTGGTTATGTAATAAAAAAATGGCTAATAAATAACAAGTATGAAAGTTCAAGAATGGTTAAGAACTTTTTTGATAGTTTACTCTATTGAAGGTGATCTTTTAGACGATGAGGTTGGTATGGCTTGATAATATTGAGTGGATAGCAATTTCACTTCATAAGAAAAAAAAAATTGAGATGTGATTGGCCAATGCACAAGGAAGAAGCTAGAACTATGATAAAGGGATCAAAGTCATCAACGAATTTAGTACTTTCTTACTTGTCACTAGAATCTTAACCTTTTGGATTTTACTAACATGGGTTTTCATCTAGATTAGCTTGAGGTTGTGAAAAAAAGATATAGGTTACAAAGTACCTACTTCCTTGAAAGAGAAATATACATGTTAGAGAAAATTTAGGAAATAGTATTTTAAAAAGTAGGAATCATCTCTTTCTATATTTTTAGGAATTACCTCTTTCTATGTTTATCTATTTCCAAATTGTAGGAGATATGCTTTAGCTTGTTTAGAATTTGATTTGTTTCCATGTTTAGGATTAGGATTAAAGGTAGGATTGATCCCTTTCTATATAAAGGAATGAACTCTCTTTGTTTTCTTTGAAATTTGAGATGAATAAGTTCTAATTGCAAAAGTCTCCACCATACAAGTATATTGTCTAACAAAGCCCCTATGCATACTTGAACAAGCCCCAAACTGAAGCAAGGAGAATTCTAATGGCATATGATCTAGTGTCTAGTATCTACTGTATCCTTAGAACTTCAAGTTCAAGTTCCCTATTTTGTCAGATTTGCATATGTATGAAGATGAGTTTTTTCTTTTTGTCTCAAGTCAAGATACCATATAAATATCATATTGTTTCTCTTGTATGAAATTTTTTTAGTACTAACTTCTAACATAATACTACCATACCAACTTGTTATTTTACTTTCATCACCTAAAATAAGGATCCTGCCTTCATATCTTGCTCTATGGTTTTTAATAACTTTTACTAAGCTGTCATTGTTGCCATTATCGTCATGAAGTTGGTCTTCATTTCTTCGAACATCATCTGCTAATCAAAAATCTAGTACAGTTTTGTGGGAATATGCAAAAATTTGAGAGGGATTGGCATTTTATCCCCTACAGGGGAGGTGACTTCAACTTCTTTCACCATGGGATCCTTTGCCATTAGCTCAAGCTTTGCCCTTATGCATCTACCTCCCTTCTAATCATCAAGATCGAAGTCTTTAATTTCATCCAAGCCATTTGTTAATCTCATCATTGCTGATCTACACCTATATTCCGAAGGTTGCATCAATATTCTATATATATTGGATACATATGTGTTAAGAGAGATCACATCTATATTCTGGAACCAACCTCTTTACCCTTTCTGAACAATCATTAGCTAGGGCTAGGATGCCAAGTAAGCAAGTAGATGATCCCAAGCTACAAGAAAAACACACTAGAGTACCTAAGAGATGATCAGAAAGAGTAATTAAATAGCATGGCATCCCAACTACCAAGAAGATGTATGAAGACATTCCAAACAAATCAGAACTTAACTTCAGGCATTCCTTCCCCATTCCATACACTACCTGACCATTTGATGCTCTACTTGGCCCCTCCTATATTTCCAAACAACCCCATGAATTCTCCAGTATATGGTGGCCAAACATAGAATCTTAAAAATATTTTTCTAGTTTGTAGGGAATTTTTTCCCATATTAGCTTATAAAGACATGAAACTTGAAGTCACCAAAAAGAGAATGATACAAACCAAAAGCTTGCTTGTTTTGAAACCTAATGGATGTACCATAAATTACATAGGCAAAGTTTATTTAGAAAATCAAAAATACTTGTAATTTTGTGGAAGTTTACTCTACTCAAAATCGAAAATACTTGTAAAATCAGAAATACTTGCATTTGTAATTTAATGTCTGCATGTTGGTGATTTGATCCTTTCTCTTTTGTTTTTTTAATTTGGATCATTTCTCCTTTTGTGCATGTCATGTTTGCATAGGGGTCGTGCTAATCTTCTCTATAGAATTTGAAAAGAAATTAATATATAAGTTGATCATTAGGGTCAGGTATTCTAATTTAATCTGATTGCTTATGTTTCTTGTGAAGTTATTTTATAGAATTCTGAAGGGAAACCAGCTGAAACAATAGTAATTAATTAACCAAAACAAAGGAAGTCTACTCTAAAACTTGAGATACTCTGACGGATACTTGAGCTACAGACGAAACTACTTGACAGGGAGAATATCTTTGCATAGCTACATGTTAGATTTCCTCTCCCATCTTTCTTTTGCATCAAGCCCCCAATGCAACTTCTTACGTTTCTTTGGTTTTAGAGTTAATGGAGTTTCTACCTTGAGGTTTTCATTTATTTTCCTGCTACATTTTTCTACTATTGATGTTACTACCAAGATACCTAAAATCCTAATTGATGAGAGCCTCATCATAAACCCTAACTAGCACAATTTGATCTAAATAAGTGTGAAAAAGCTCCTACAAAATCTAAAGAAAAGCCTAACTCAGAGAATTCTGAATTGAAGAATAAAATAAGTCATGAGGGGTAAAACTGTAATTTTACCAATGTAGTACACAATCAGGGTGTTTAAGGGTGTAAACACAGGTCAAATGAGCTTAATAAGGAAAGAAGTTGGATGATCTGATCTGAAAAGGGTTATAGCAACTTCTAGGAATTAAATGACATTCTATAACCCTAAAAATAAATCCACTTTAATTCACAAGGTTCTAGGCAGAGTAAAAATCAACTAAGCCCTCTAAAAATTATGGAAAAATACTCCCTAGGATTTAGGACCTTCAATTTGGCCTTTGCAACCTTATTTTGACCTAATTTGAGAACTATGCCCAAATTTTAACCTAATTTGGGTTTTTACGCAAATTGATAGGTCAAACTTGGTCAAACCTAAAATCAAACTACACCATTAAATTCCTTAGGTTCAAATTAGGTTGGTACAAAAATTTGGGCCTAAGTGAAGACCATCTTGACCGACTTTACAAATTGGTCCTCTTGAATTACTTTTCGACCCTTATCTTTTCAAAACCTTCCATTTGGCCCCCTATCTTTCCCTTCGTTCTTTGCAGAACGGTCCTCCCTGCCACCCTGCACAGGCACCATACCTTCGGCGACCTTGCGCGGAGGATGGCTGAAACGTCGTCGCAACCGGGTTTGAGGGTTTTGGTTTTGTTATAACGTTGTAGTAAAGCCGGTTATTGCCAACATTTCAAATATAATTTTTTTTTTACTCGGAAAATAAAAGAGTTCCCGAGGTCGAACTCAGGGAGCAAGTCGTATTCTAGAGATATACATGTTTCTTTTACAAAATAAAGAGAGAGGGAAAGAATTTGTTGTGATGTTCTTCTTTCTTTCTTTTCTTCAGATCTCCTTCTTCTTCTTTGTTCTGCAGAGGTGATGTTCCTCTTCAGATCTCCTTCTTCTTCTTCCTTGGTTTCTGTCTTGGCCTCTCTTCTTCTTTTTCTGCAGTCTCTTCTGTGAATGCTTCTTCTTCCTTTCTTTCTTCAGATCTCCTTCTTCTTCTTCCTTATGGCTGCAGAGCTTCTACCTTCAGCTACTAAGTCTTCCTTTCTTCTTCTTCTGCTTTGGCCGTTGCTCTTCTTTTCTTTCTTTCTTCAGCCTGCCTTCTTTCCTGCTCTGGCTGCTGACCTTCCGTCGTCTGACCCGGTGCTTCGACGACTTAACTATGCATTTGCTACAGTGCAGCTCCTTCTTCTTCGCCTGCACTTCTTCTTCCGCGGGTCTTCTTCTTCGCCTGCACACTTCAGAGTTTCTCGTCAGAAGCAAAACCTACTCTACCCTCCCCCCCCCCGCGTCTCTCTTTCTCTCTGAAACTACTCTTGGGAAAGCTCTCCCAGAGCTACCGGGTAACCGGGTTCGGATCAGGCCCGGGTCCAGGCCCACCGGCGTGCGTGGTGGGCGAGGAGTGCAGGTCAGTCGAGTCGGGTCGGGTCGGTTCGGGTCAGGTCCGCGGGGCGTGAGCGCGGACGAGACCGGGTAACCGGGCGGGTGAAGGGGACCTCACCCCGTGTACTGAGGCAGTAAGGCTACTGCAGTTTTGCATCTTATGTCGCTGCGGCTCTTCAGGTGTTTCCGAGGTGGGACTAAACGGCCCACCTCAATTGCGCGCCCGCAGCGGGGAATTCAGCAGGAGATGGCAGCGTCACGCGGAGTTTTCTTCCTCAACTGCGAACCTGGTGTTTTGCCAAAACTCCTCGCAAGGCCTGGGAGTGAATCTGGGCTTGGCGCTGAGCGTGGCGCGCCTGTAGCTGCAGGCGGAAGCAGGTCCTCCTGCGCGTCAATGGCGGCGGAGGTCGGGTGGCCTGTCCACAAGAAAACGGCCTCTCGGCCTAATCAGAGAGTGCCAGGAGCTTCGCCAGGGTGCGGCGAAGCTCGTGTGGGTGGTGGCGAGGCGCGGGGCGGCGTGCGAGGGCTGCCCTAGGTCGAACTGTGGGTCGGAGGATGGGTCTGTTCGGTGGAGTTGCAGAGGGTGATGTTGGGGAAGTGGTAGGGCGGAGATTGATCAGGGTGAGGAGGCGGAGGTCCTGCGGTGGTTGGCGAGCCGTGTGGGTCGCTGAGGTGATGGGAGCGGCTCGCCGGAGGGTGGTCGGAGACGAAGGGGGTGAAGGTGGTCAGGGTCGGTCGAGGGCTTAATTGACTAAATTGAAAGCGGGGAAAGAAAGAGGAGAAGAAGGGGAGTAGCTCTAGCTTACTTGCAGGGACGAAAGGGGAGGAACAGGGCGACAGTCGTATCGACTGTCGCCGGAGAAGACGATGCTCAGGGAAAGGGGCGGCGGCGAGCAGAGAGCCGGAGAGGCGCCAGCTGGGTGCGGCGTGGCGCGGGAAGAGCAGGGGAGGAAGTCTCTGCTGCTGGTATTGCGGCAGAGCGAAGAGGTGGAGGGGGAGGAAGCCGCCGGAGCTGGTGAGCGTCTGCCGGAGGAAGAAGAGAAGAAAGCTGGGGGTTTTCTCCGTCAGATCCAGGCTGCCCTGGTCGGTGGAGCAGCGGGGGGTATTTATAGGGATGAAACAGGGAGGAAGGCGGAGGGAGACGACGTGTCTCCCTCGCCGGAGAATGGTCGGAAACACGAACCCATACCGTCCGTGCGTTCGCACGGCCGGTATGGTGGGCTACAATGACCAGGGGGGTGCCCCTACGACGGCTGACGACGCAGGGCACCCCCGGTTTACTTGCCAGGTCCCCCACCTCACCCTGCGCGGCGCCATGCTCCGCGCAAGGTCGCCGGAGCATGGTGCTGGCAGGGTTTTGCAGGAGGGACCTGATTGCAAAGAACGAAGGAGAGTTAGGGGCCAAAATGCGAGGGTTCAAAAGTTGAGGGCCAAAGAGTAAATATATGAGGACCAAAGTGTAAAGTCGGTCAAGGAGGTTTCTTCTTAGGATCAAGTTTTTATACATGACTAATTAGGACCTAAGGAATCTGATGGTGAATTTCATTTTCATATTAAACCTTGTTTTACCGGTCAATTTGCGTAAAAACCCAAATTAAGTTATTAATTGGGCATGGTTCTCAATGTAGGTCAAAATGGGTTCTAAAGGCCAAATTGAAGGTTCTAAACCCTAGAGATTATTTTTCTATGAATTTTAGAGGGTTTATTCTATTTTTACTTTGCCTCGAACCTTGTGAATTGAAGTGGGTTGTTTTAGGGTTACAGATTATCATTTGGTTTCTTGGAAGTGCTGTAGCCCTTGCTAGATCATCTCATCCCACTTTTATTCTTATTAAGCTGCTTTGACCTATGTTTGGGCCCTGAATTACCCTGTATGCAGATTATACTGGTGAAATTGCATTTTTACCCCTTATGACTTGTTTTCTCCTTAAACTCAGAATTCTCTGAGTTAAGCCTTTCCTTGAGTTATGTAGGAGCTTTTATCCTTTGTATTGGGTCAAAATGAGCTAGTTATGGCTCATGATGAGGTTCTCATCATACCCCCATGCCTAGCTTTTGCTAGTCCCTTAGCAAAAACTTAAGGTTTCAACCCTTGTTCTAGACCATGAAGTTTCTAATGGTTTTAGATAAGTGCCCTTTTTTATTTGAGCATAGATTAGGTTAGAATGCTGACCATAGGCCTAAAAGGTACTCTAGTACCAATCAAGATCCAGATCTGTCTAGCCTTAGCCTCAGTCTTTTAGCAAAGGTTTTTAAGGCCCACAAGAACTAACCTAAGGTTTATTTGACTTCGTGGTTAAAGCACCCGTGCTTGAAATGATTTTAGCCCTGGCTCAGTTCGCAGTGCGTTTTGTAAGAGAGAGATAGAAAGTTTTTCTGTTTGGAGAGTTTTCTCTCTCTTTTTCTTTTTAGTTCTAGCCTAGGATTGGCTTTTCAACACGGTCTGTATCAGATTCCTTGCTCCCATCATCAATCCTCAAGGGTTCCTGGCGATCGATGCTTCGAGATAGCACCGCCCATGGCAACCCCCGGAACCCTGGCTATTGAGATTTCGAGATAATCCCATCCATGGTATTTCGTGGCCGAATCTAGACCCTGGCAATTGACACTTCGAGATAATGCCATCCATGGAATCTGAACCAGCAGAGTGCTTACATGCCCCCCGTAGGATATGTAAATATCCTAAGAGACAAGCACCGAGGAGATGATATTTTGTTACGCATCTTCGAGGGGATTTCCCGCCTCTCTGCGCTGGGAACTCGTCCAAATCAACTTGTGTTGATCGGCCGCTCCTATTCTAGGTGTTCTTTTCAGATTTTTGCGACGCTTCTGCGTGATTCTGATTTTTACGCTTACTGAACTAGGCTGTGTGTGAGATTAGGGTGCTTAGGTTACTGAGTCCCGTAAACCAAAAATTAGTTAACGAGGCCGAATACTCCCTAAGCCTTAGACCTAATACTTCAGCTTTTCATTTTCCTCAACCTCTTGAGGAGTGTCCAGATCTTAATGGGTACTAAGAGTCTATTCAAGAATGCCTAAGGTTTGCATTCTTTACTAATCTTATTGTGCACTTTTCTTGAATGAGGTCTAGAACTTAGGTTAATTCCTTAGTTCCTTACTAATGACTATCACTTTTTCTCATAATTTTGTGCTCCTTTTTCATTTTGTTTCTTTTCTCCTTCACAAAATTTTCTTCTCCTCTTTTCCTCTTATTCTTTTTCGAAAAATTTTTTTTAATTTTTATGGTGTTTTTGGCATATGTGAATTTTTTTGTTTGAAACCTTTTCTTACAAATTTTTGTACTTTCATACCCCCCCATGCCTAAGATTTGCAATGTCCTCATTGTAACCTAGGGGGTCTTAGTTCATTCCTTAAGACAGAAATTTGGATGAGTGAATGGGTCGGGTTGAATTTTTGCGGACGATTTCAAATCCCAGATGCAAACATCTGAGTTGGGGTCGGCTGTCTACAAGGGTGAACTTCGAGTGCTGAAAGGTGTCAGAACAAGTTTCAGGTTTTCAAAGAGAATGACGGGCTGCCTCCCGTTAAGCGCTGAGTTTTACGCCATCGGCTGGGCGCAATAAGCTCAAGGGGAAAGGAGGATATAAGATGCCTCAACCAAATCAGTAGAAGTTACATCAATGAACGGCTTGAGTCTCTGACCGTTCACGATGAAAGGTTCAGAATCGTGGCTGAGTGGACTGATTTCGATTGCTCCATTTCCAAAAACCTGTCGGACCAAATATGGTCCGACCCACTTAGATCTCAGTTTTCCTGGGAAGAGTTTGAGTCGGGCATCAAAGAGTAGGACCTTTTGACCAGGATGAAAGATCTTTCTCGAGATGTGTTTGTCGTGGAAGGCTTTAACCCGCTCCTTGTAGATTTGCGAGTTCTCGTACGCGTCTATGCGTAATTCATCGATCTCGCTGATTTGGAGTTTTCTGTGGGTCCCAGCCTTAGAAAGATCCAGATTACAGTTCCGTACTGCCCAATAGGCTTTATGCTCCAGTTCGACGGGAAGGTGGCATGCCTTTCCGTACACCAGTCTAAAGGGAGACATGCCTAATTGGGTCTTGTGGGCGGTCCTATAGGCCCACAATGCTTCCGGAAGTCGGGACGACCAGTCCTTCCTGTCAGGTCGAACAGTGACTTGCAGGATTTTCTTGATCTCCCGATTAGACAGCTCAGCTAGACCATTAGTTTGGGGGTGGTAAGGAGTAGAGATTCGGTGAGACACCCCGTATTTGGTCATCAGTGACCTAAACTGAGCATTTGTGAAATGGGTCCCCCCATCAGAGATTATTGCACGAGGAATCCCGAACCTTGAGAAAATGTGTTGATGAATAAATTTGAGAACGATTTTGTGATCATAGGTTCGGGTCGGTATGGCTTCGATCCATTTGGACACGTAGTCCACAGCCAACAGAATGTATTCGAAACCATCCGAAACAGGAAAGGGGCCCATAAAATCAATCCCCCAAACATCAAAGATTTCGCATACTAGAATCGGTTGCATAGGCATCATGTCGCGATGGCTCATGTTGCCCAAAGTCTGGCAACGACTGCATGCCTTGCAATGACTGTATGCGTCTTTGAACAGTGTGGGCCAGTAAAAGCCGCACTGGAGGACTTTTGATGCGGTTTTATGCCCGGCAAAATGTCCACCGCATGCCTGGTCATGGCAGAAAGAGAGGATATTGTTGACTTCCCCTTCCGGGACACATCTCCGGATGATCTGATCGGCACCTATGCGGAAGAGGTACGGGTCTTCCCAAATGTAATACTTGGCATTGGAGCGTAATTTGTCTTTCTTGGCCTTCGGCCAATCGGACGGGGTCTGATGAGATGCCAAGTAATTTACAATATTAGCAAACCATGGAAGGCTAGTACCAATAGTCAGCAGGTGCTCATCGGGAAAATGCTCAGTGATGGGTCCGGAAGGGTCAATTATTTCAGAAGGAAGACGGGACAAGTGATCAGCTACCACGTTTTGTTTTCCCGCTTTATCGCGAATCTCAAGGTCAAATTCTTGCAACAGCAAGATCCATCGGATCAATCGAGGTTTCGCGTCCTTCTTTGCAAGGAGATGCCTCACAGCCGTGTGATCCGAGTATATGATGACATGGGAACCCAGAAGGTACGATCTGAACTTCTCTAGGGCAAATACTACAGCTAGCAGCTCTTTCTCAGTAACTGTATAGTTACGCTGAGCCTCATCGAGTGTTTTGCTGGCGTAGTAAATGACCACAGGTTTCTTGTCATTTTTCTGCCCCAAAACCGCTCCTACAGCGAAGTCGGATGCATCACACATGATCTCAAAGGGTTGAGACCAATCAGGGGACTGTAGGATCGGGGCTTGGGTGACTCGGTCACGCAGGATTTCAAATGCTTGAGTGCATTCCTTGGAGATTTCGAAGGGAACATCCTTGGAGAGAAGAGTGGTCAGGGGGCGTGCGATTTTTGAAAAATCAGGGATAAATCGTCGATAAAAATCGACATGCCCTAAAAAGGATCGGATGTCCCTGATCGAGCTAGGCATAGGAAGGTGAGAAATCAGATTAACCTTAGCTCGATCCACTTGGATACCTTTCTCCGAAATTGAGTGTCCCAGGACAATTCCCTCAGGCACCATGAAATGGCTCTTTTCCCAGGAAAGAACCAAATTCACGTCGATGCACCGCCTGAGTATCTGGACCAAGTGTTGGAGGCAATTGTCGAATGATGCTCCGAAAACTGAAAAGTCATCCATGAAGACTTCCAGATAATCACCTACCATATCTGAGAATATGGCAAGCATGCATCGCTGAAAAGTAGCGGGTGCATTGCAAAGACCGAAAGGCATCCTTCGGAAAGCGTATGTTCCGAAGGGGCAGGTGAACGTGGTCTTTTCTTGGTCCTCAGGATGGATTGCCACCTGGTTATAACCGGAGTACCCGTCAAGAAAGCAGAAGAACCTATTTCCCGCTAGTTTTTCGAGAATTTGATCAATGAAGGGTAGTGGGAAATGATCCTTCTTCGTGGAGGAATTGAGTCGACGGTAATCTATACAGACTCTCCACGAGTTGGCTAATCGGGTAGGAATGATTTCTCCGGTCTCAGTCGTTATAGTGGTGAGTCCTGCCTTCTTGGGCACGACCTGAATTGGGCTCACCCAACGACTATCGGAGATCGGGTAGATGATCCCGGCATCTAACCACTTGATGATCTCCTTTTTCACGACCTCCTGCAGATTGGGGTTTAAGCGTCTCTGCATTTCACGAGAAGGTCGTGTGCCCTCTTCTGAATAGATATGATGAGTACAATAAGAGGGACTTATTCCAGTCAAATCATCGAGAGTCCATCCGATGGCTCTGCGATGTTGCTGGAGGACAACAATCAGACGGGATTCCTGTTCAGGACTGAGGTTGGAATTGATGATCACAGGAAGGGTCTGATTAGAACCCAAAAAGATGTATTTTAAATGAGCAGGAAGGGGTTTCAGTTTGAGGATGGGGTTTTCAGCAGCAGCGGGTGGTTCAGTATAGATGTGAGGTTCAAGGGTGGAAGTTACTGGGTTGTTCATATCTGGATTCAACTCCTCTGTTTGCGGGTCAAGATCCTTCTGTGGTTGATGAGGCACAATCGAGTCACTCTGGAGGTGTGATTCATCAACCAAAGTCTTGATGTCACAAATTTGCTCGATGACGCCGCAATTAATTCCTTGTTGGGCCTTAAATATATCAATTTTCAGTGTTTGATCTCCAAACTTAAGCTCTATTTGGCCCTCCTCACAGCTGATGTTGGCTCTAGCAGTAGCCAAGAAAGGTCTCCCTAGAATGATTGGTGTATCCCTAGGGTTCTCAGGTGCATCCATGTCTAAGACTATAAAGTCCACTGGAAAATAGAAATCCCGCACTCTCACGATAACATCCTCGAGAATCCCTTTTGGTGACTTTATAGATCGATCTGCTAATTGTAATGTCACCTCGGTTGGTTTCAGCTCAGATTCTTCCAGATGGTCAAGTAAGGATGTGGGTATCAGATTTATAGATGCACCTAAGTCTAACAATGCTCTATCAAATTGGGTACCACCTATCTTACAGGAGATCAGGGGAGTTCCAGGATCTTTTGCCTTGGGTGGGAGTCTACTAAGGATTACAGAGCTGGCTTGCTCTGACAGAACAATTGGGCTCCCTCCCTTGGTTCGCGGCTTACGCTGGGGTGTACATATATTCTTTAGAAATCGTGCGTAAGCTGGTACGTGGCGGATTGCATCCATCAAGGGGATGTTTATGTGGACCTGCTCAAAGAGCTTGACCAGGTCCTCCTCAGGGGCCACGGGTTTGGTGGTCTTCTTTCCCTTGGTCAGGGCCTCGGGAAATGGGATCTTGGTTGGTTCCTCTAGGATAGGTCCAGGTTGTGGGTCTGGAACAGCGGTACCTTGGATAACTATCCTAGGGTCATGGTTATCAGGCTGGGAGTGGTTTGGATAATGCGGGTCCTGAGTTGTCTTACCACTACGTGTTGTTACAGAATTTAATCCGGCCTGATTTTGGTTTGGGTTTGGTAGGAGGGGTGGCTGCTGCTGAAATCCCGCACGAGAAGTTGAGGCATCCATCTCGTCTGGAGATGGAGCAGTGGGGGCCTGATAAATCCATTGAGTGTGGCCTAAATTTGGATTCATAACGTGCTTCTGGGTTGGCACGTTATTTGGGTTAGGAAGGGGTTGGGAAGGGAGTGTGCCTGGCTGGCGAGAATTTGCCAACTGGGCCAGTTGAGTTTTAACTTCAGTAAGCTCGTCCTTGTGCTGTTTTTGAATAGCCGCATTCGATTTTTGAATGTCAGCCAGAGTCTGAAGGATTAAGGACATTTGATCTTGATTTGGCCCTGATGGATAAGTAGGGTTGGGCCGAGGCTGAGGTGGCTGGTAGTGATGAGAGGGCTGTGGGCGGGACTGAAAAGGTGGTCTTTGGGTTTGGGAATTTCCCGCCCACTGAAAATTGGGATGGTTTCGCCATCCAGGGTTGTAAGTGTTGGAGAATGGGTCGTTCTGGATGGCGTTGAGGTCCTCGCAGGTCTGAGGAACCTCCTGAGAATCAGGGAAAGGAGGAATGGAGTTCCCCCGGCTGGTGAAGAAAGGATCGGATGATCTTCCAGTCCAAGAATCAGATGGGGATGGATATGGATCCATCCCAAGGGAGGATCAGTGGAGGATGTTTTGCACAGTCTCCTGTGTGGAAGGAGGTTGTGCAAAGGAGTTACGCGCAGAGGTGGCTCGCTGCAAGTGCTGAGTTAGCTCATCCACCTTCTTTTCAATGATTGAGACCTTGTCCAATCGACTGGCCATTAATTCCAGGTCGACTGATGCGGACAGGTCCTGCGTCTCATGTGCTCCCTTAAGATTCGTCGCTGCGCGGGTATTCGTCCTGTCGAATAATCCCATGGAGTCATTGTTGATGGAGTTCTCGCACATGTTTTCGAGAATCTCCCATACGGTGTCTTCATGTTGACCCATGATGTTTCCTCCGCAGGTTGCATTGACGAAAAGGCGGATGTCCTCACGGAGTCCCTGGTAAAAAGATTGGACTCGTTCCCATTTAGGAACTCCGTGATGGGGGCACTTCCTCATGAGATCCTGAAAACGATCCCATGCCTCATGGAGAGGTTCTCCTGATTGTTGAATGAAGTGTGTAATCTGATGGCGCAAGGCGTTGGTCCGACCAACGGGAAAGAACTTTTTCAAAAACTCGGATTGAAGTTCTTCCCAAGTGTTGATCGGCCAGGTCTGAGTTTGATACCAATGGGCGGCCTTGTCCATAAGAGAAAAGGAGAACATCTTCATGAGAAGAATATCCCGATTTTGCGCATCTGATCCAAAAGTGTGGGCCAGATGCTTTAGCTGTTTGATGTGCTGGAAGGGATCTTCAGAATTAAGCCCATGGAATTTAGGTATAGCATGAATCATGTTGGGCTTTAGTTCGGAATCAGGTCCTCCAATCGGGATTCTGACTCGAGGCTCAATGGCCACTGCAGCAGGATTGTAGTGATCCCGCATCATAGGACGCTGTGGTGGGTGTACGAAGTTTTGGAAGAGGTCATTGAGTCGCTGGAGCTGGTGTTCCAGATTATTTTCTTCCTCAACTGGCTGAGCCATGATGAGGGAAGAAGAAGAACTTGGTTCTGAATCAGAAGAGAGAATAATGTGAGGGTGTTGCTGCACAAATACGGGCGTCGAGGCTTGGCCTTGACGAGAGCGAATTTCTAATGGAGGTCTTAAGGGTGGTCCTAGAGACCTCCTTCCGTACATGCACAGTTGGGAGGGGTAAGTTTAGAAGGTGCTGGACCCAATCAAGACACCCAAAAATGTGTTGGGTGACTATAGAGGTGCGGGGCAGATGGACCCCTTGATCAGAAAGATCGTCCACCTGAGAATTACCTGGGCAGCCAGAGAGGGAGAGTCCCGCGAAGACCCCTACACGGTAGAGCGTCCCCACGGGTTACAGGGTTTCCCCCACCCGACCTCTCTTGTCACTGCGGTTCCAGGTAGACCAGAATGGGGATCTTGACCTCTTAAGTCTACCAATTTTAAGATCAGGGTGCTTAAGGTTTCACTTGAACTTTAGTCTTTTTAAGTGCAAAGAGTGACCTAATTTAAGGTTGGTTGACCCAAGGGGTCAACTTTACCTATTGTTTTCTTTAAGAGCTTTTAGGTCCTGTCTTTTAGGGTTCAAGTGTTTAGAGAGAGCCAATTATTTAGGATTTTTCTTGTTAATTATTTTCGATCAATGGCTTGGGCACACCTCTTTTGGATCTCCTCAATTCTTGATTAAGGGGTGTGTCTCTACTGAAATCCTAATGTTTGACCTTATGTTGGCTCTACTTGGTCCATTTAACTCTTTGTTGGGCAATTAGGGCTCAAGCAAGAATGTGTTAGCCCTTAAATACCCTTAATATTGTGCAGGAGTGATGAGTTGAAAACATGCAACTCTTTATGGTTACTAAGTATGGAAGGCAGGTTAGCCCTATATTGCTTGTTCTTTTCTTTTCTTCCTCTTTAGAGTTTAGGGGTTAATAGTGAGAGGAAAAATTTACCTGTCTTCGGAGTGGTTGTCGTGTGGTTGCTTGTCTCCTTGAGTTCCTGTAGTTGCACAAAAGAGAGGAGATTATCAGAACTTAAAAGAAACAGGAATGTTTACCTCTAGAATAGCCGTTGCTCCCCGGCAACGGCGCCAAAATGAAACGTCGTCGCAACCGGGTTTGAGGGTTTTGGTTTTGTTATAACGTTGTAGTAAAGCCGGTTATTGCCAACATTTCAAATATAATTTTTTTTTTACTCGGAAAATAAAAGAGTTCCCGAGGTCGAACTCAGGGAGCAAGTCGTATTCTAGAGATATACATGTTTCTTTTACAAAATAAAGAGAGAGGGAAAGAATTTGTTGTGATGTTCTTCTTTCTTTCTTTTCTTCAGATCTCCTTCTTCTTCTTTGTTCTGCAGAGGTGATGTTCCTCTTCAGATCTCCTTCTTCTTCTTCCTTGGTTTCTGTCTTGGCCTCTCTTCTTCTTTTTCTGCAGTCTCTTCTGTGAATGTTTCTTCTTCCTTTCTTTCTTCAGATCTCCTTCTTCTTCTTCCTTATGGCTGCAGAGCTTCTACCTTCAGCTACTAAGTCTTCCTTTCTTCTTCTTCTGCTTTGGCCGTTGCTCTTCTTTTCTTTCTTTCTTCAGCCTGCCTTCTTTCCTGCTCTGGCTGCTGACCTTCCGTCGTCTGACCCGGTGCTTCGACGACTTAACTATGCATTTGCTACAGTGCAGCTCCTTCTTCTTCGCCTGCACTTCTTCTTCCGCGGGTCTTCTTCTTCGCCTGCACACTTCAGAGTTTCTCGTCAGAAGCAAAACCTACTCTACCCTCCCCCCCCCCGCGTCTCTCTTTCTCTCTGAAACTACTCTTGGGAAAGCTCTCCCAGAGCTACCGGGTAACCGGGTTCGGATCAGGCCCGGGTCCAGGCCCACCGGCGTGCGTGGTGGGCGAGGAGTGCAGGTCAGTCGAGTCGGGTCGGGTCGGTTCGGGTCAGGTCCGCGGGGCGTGAGCGCGGACGAGACCAGGTAACCGGGCGGGTGAAGGGGACCTCACCCCGTGTACTGAGGCAGTAAGGCTACTGCAGTTTTGCATCTTATGTCGCTGCGGCTCTTCAGGCGTTTCCGAGGTGGGACTAAACGGCCCACCTCAATTGCGCGCCCGCAGCGGGGAATTCAGCAGGAGATGGCAGCGTCACGCGGAGTTTTCTTCCTCAACTGCGAACCTGGTGTTTTGCCAAAACTCCTCGCAAGGCCTGGGAGTGAATCTGGGCTTGGCGTTGAGCGTGGCGCGCCTGTAGCTGCAGGCGGAAGCAGGTCCTCCTGCGCGTCAATGGCGGCGGAGGTCGGGTGGCCTGTCCACAAGAAAACGGCCTCTCGGCCTAATCAGAGAGTGCCAGGAGCTTCGCCAGGGTGCGGCGAAGCTCGTGTGGGTGGTGGCGAGGCGCGGGGCGGCGTGCGAGGGCTGCCCTAGGTCTAACTGTGGGTCGGAGGATGGGTCTGTTCGGTGGAGTTGCAGAGGGTGATGTTGGGGAAGTGGTAGGGCGGAGATTGATCAGGGTGAGGAGGCGGAGGTCCTGCGGTGGTTGGCGAGCCGTGTGGGTCGCTGAGGTGATGGGAGCGGCTCGCCGGAGGGTGGTCGGAGACGAAGGGGGTGAAGGTGGTCAGGGTCGGTCGAGGGCTTAATTGACTAAATTGAAAGCGGGGAAAGAAAGAGGAGAAGAAGGGGAGTAGCTCTAGCTTACTTGCAGGGACGAAAGGGGAGGAACAGGGCGACAGTCGTATCGACTGTCGCCGGAGAAGACGATGCTCAGGGAAAGGGGCAGCGGCGAGTAGAGAGCCGGAGAGGCGCCAGCTGGGTGCGGCGTGGCGCGGGAAGAGCAGGGGAGGAAGTCTCTGCTGCTGGTATTGCGGCAGAGCGAAGAGGTGGAGGGGGAGGAAGCCACCGGAGCTGGTGAGCGTCTGCCGGAGGAAGAAGAGAAGAAAGCTGGGGGTTTTCTCCGTCAGATCCAGGCTGCCCTGGTCGGTGGAGCAGCGGGGGGTATTTATAGGGATGAAACAGGGAGGAAGGCGGAGGGAGACGACGTGTCTCCCTCGCCGGAGAATGGTCGGAAACACGAACCCATACCGTCCGTGCGTTCGCACGGCCGGTATGGTGGGCTACAATGACCAGGGGGGTGCCCCTGCGACGGCTGACGACGCAGGGCACCCCCGGTTTACTTGCCAGGTCCCCCACCTCACCCTGCGCGGCGCCATGCTCCGCGCAAGGTCGCCGGAGCATGGTGCTGGCAGGGTTTTGCAGGAGGGACCTGATTGCAAAGAACGAAGGAGAGTTAGGGGCCAAAATGCGAGGGTTCAAAAGTTGAGGGCCAAAGAGTAAATATATGAGGACCAAAGTGTAAAGTCGGTCAAGGAGGTTTCTTCTTAGGCTCAAGTTTTTATACATGACTAATTAGGACCTAAGGAATCTGATGGTGAATTTCATTTTCATATTAAACCTTGTTTGACCGGTCAATTTGCGTAAAAACCCAAATTAAGTTATTAATTGGGCATGGTTCTCAATGTAGGTCAAAATGGGTTCTAAAGGCCAAATTGAAGGTTCTAAACCCTAGAGATTATTTTTCTATGAATTTTAGAGGGTTTATTCTATTTTTACTTTGCCTCGAACCTTGTGAATTGAAGTGGGTTGTTTTAGGGTTACAGATTATCATTTGGTTTCTTGGAAGTGCTGTAGCCCTTGCTAGATCATCTCATCCCACTTTTATTCTTATTAAGCTGCTTTGACCTATGTTTGGGCCCTGAATTACCCTGTATGCAGATTATACTGGTGAAATTGCATTTTTACCCCTTATGACTTGTTTTCTCCTTAAACTCAGAATTCTCTGAGTTAAGCCTTTCCTTGAGTTATGTAGGAGCTTTTATCCTTTGTATTGGGTCAAAATGATCTAGTTATGGCTCATGATGAGGTTCTCATCAATGGCACTGCGTAGGGTAAGGCAGCTGCTCTCAGGAACGAACGGGGGGTTCCCTGCATCGTCCTCTATAGCATGGACCCTCCCCTGTGACCTGTGGCTGCCCATGCCTCTCGTGCGAATGCACAAAAGGCAAGGGTCTCCATCTCCAGCCATCTCCGGCGAGTTCCCCACATCGCTCCCTCGAAACCCTCTCCTCGCCAACACCTTTATAAGGAGCAGCAGGAGTTGCCGTCTCCTTCAAGCCTGATTTGGCCAACGTTCCCTTCCCAATTTCGTCTCCACCCACGGCAAAAATGCCTGCAGGCTCCAGTGGCCCTTTCCTCCTCTTTTCGTCGCTCTGCTGCCATACCTGCAGCAGAGCCCACTCCACCTCATCTTCCCGCGCCAGGCCGCACCAGCTGGCGCCTTCCCGACCTCTTCCTCGCCGCCGTTACTCCCTTCTGGGCTCCTTCGTCTCCGACGTCGGCAGTTATGCTTCGAGCGCTGCCTCCCTCCCTCTTCGTCAATTAGGTAGGTAAAAACTTTCCCCTCTCTCTCCCTGTTATTTCCCCCTTACTAATTTACTATTTCAACCCACCGACCACCACTATCCATCACCACCTTCTCCATCTCTGGCTGCCCTTCGGCGAGGCGTACTTGCCACTCCACGCCTCCATCCGCCTCGCCAGCTACCCCTTAAGCTTTGCGTCGTCTTACTGACACCGAATCCACCCTCCATTCACCACCTAGCACCTCCAGACCACTCCCCGAACACACCCACTCCTACTCACGTAGAGTGCCCTAGGCACACAGCCATAGGCACTCTCGCATCTCGCCGACCCCTGCACTGCACTCGCCAAGCTCTGGCGGACCTCCCTGAACCTTTTTGACGTGGCCGTGAGGCCGTTTGCGTGTTTCAGGTTTCGCCCTCCTCGCCGCCATTGACGAGTAGTAGGAGCTGCTTGGTAGGCAGCTCCAGGTCTCTTCAGCTCTAGGAAAGAGCCCCAGGCGATGCGGAAGGGAGCCGCGCACACATCTAGGACTTCACTTGGGGTCGCAAGCTTCGGCTGTTGCCCAAATTACGCGAAGTTTTCTTCCCCAGGCGCTTGAGATTGGAGGTGGGACTTTAGTCCCACCTCGGAACTGTATGGGCACACGCCCATACATAAATTGAAAAAGTGCTATCGACTGGTTGCCTCCGATAGCACTGGGGTAAGGTCCCTCACCTACTCACCCGGTCTTGTCCGCAACATGCCCACGCGGATCTGACTCGACCTGACTTCCCACTCCTATGCACTCCTCACGCACCACCCAAGCCGGTGCACTTGGACTCTGGCACGCGACCCGACCTGATTACCTGGCTCTGGGAGAGCTTACCAAAGAGAGATTCAGAGAGAGAGAGATGCGGGGAAGGGGTAGGGGTAGGTTTTGCACTGACGTCTATGTGTGTGTGCAGGAAGGAAGAAAGGAGAAGAGGAGTAGTGGCCGGGACTTAGCAGCGCAGGGAAGAAGGAAGAAGGAAGGAAGGAGAAGAGAAGAGGAAGCCAAGAAGAAAAGAAAAGAAGGAGAAGCTGATCAGATAAGGCATCTGGGCTCTAAATCAGATGTCGGTGAAAAAGAAGAAGAGGCAGTAGCAGAAAGAAAGGAAGAAGCAGAGAAGCCCTTCAGAAAGGAAAAGAAAAGAAGAAGGACGGAACTGCTGAAGACAAAAGACAGAGAAGAAGAGTGAAGAAGAAGGGCCAGAGCAGAAGAAAGAAGAAGCAGAGAAGCCCTTCAGAGATGGAAGAAAGGAAAAGAAAAGAAAAGAAGAAGAAGAAGAAGCCAAGAGAAAGAGAGAGACTGCCGCACAAAAAACCAAAGAAAATAAGAAAGGAGGAAGAAGAAGAGGAGTCCTTCAGAGAAGAAAGAAAGGAAAAGAAGAAGAGCTTTGCCGCAGGGAAGAAGAAAGAAGAGAAGGAAAAGGGGAAAAAGAAAGAAAGGAGCAATTTTTACTCTCTTTCTCTCTCTCTCTCTTTTTCTTAATTTTTGTAAAACATTATATATTGTGAATTTATATGCTTCTGGAATTATAGTTTGCTCCTTGAGTTTGACCTCAGGAAACTTTTTTTCCGAGTAACAAATTGTATTAAACTGGTGACCATTTCTTTATACGATACTACGACGAAACCCTAGAGCGAAATAACTGCCCGCAACCACTAATGCTGTTAACATGCCCTACCTTGCTCAAGTAGAATGGTGAACTGCTTTGATATCTTGTTTTCCCTCTTAACACATGTAAATTTGGTATACATGTAATCTACTCCAATTTGGTGTTTTTTTTTTGGTGAAGTTACTATCAAGGAAGTAGCCAACTAGTTACAACTAACTTGTGAAATTGACGATGATTATTTTTCTTGGCTCGAAATTTTTTTTTTTGTTTTTTCTTTCCAAATCATGTAATAGGGCCTTAAAAGTCTTAAGTTTCATATCTTCGTTGTTGATGGCATTTCTTTGTTTCTTTTTTGTTAAAGCTTCCACACATGCAATCATCAGACCAGTGGCAAGATAGTACAAGGACTAAGCATGGACAGGTTGCAAGGATCATTTGTGGATAGGTTTCAAGGATCATTCGTGGATAGGTTGCAGTTAGACATCTTTGTGCTAAGTACAATTGTGCTATAGTTTGTGTTTTGTCTAGTTATGGATTACAATTACCTTCATGTTTTAGACACTACTTTTTGTCCATTTCTATAGAAGTTTAGCCATGTTTTTTATTAGGTACTTAAATTCTCAAAAGGTTTATAAAGGTAGGTAGCTTTTTGTTTGACTTGTTTGTATGAAACCTCTCCACAATCTTTCAGGTGTATTTTTTATAAAGTTTTCATTGGAAAATTTCAATTTGTGAGGAATGTTTTACTAGATATTGTAAAATAAAATTTTACTTTATACGTAATCAACATAAATTATAAGTATGATACATTATGAGTATTTTAAAGGATGATTAATAAAAAATTTTATTCTTGCTACATTGCAATGAATTAATCATTGGCATTTATTTACAAGGCAACAAAAAAAATTGTTGTTAAAAGAAAGTAAAGACAACGAAAATATTCATCGCTAAATTTAAAGTATGTGATGATTTTAGTGATGATTTTATTTATTTGAATTTACTAATGAATATATTATTTGTTGTAGATTTAACAATGGCTCGTATAGCAACGAATGTGATGACGAATAAATTATTCTTTAGCAAGTCATATAACGACGATTTATTCGTCGTCGTCTTCATAAAATATTTGTCTTCCTCGACCGTTTTTGTTGTAGTGATATGTGTGACATGCATTATTTATTCTATATGCAAGACAAGTACTTTTTTTATAGAATAATTTGCTTTGTATGAAGTATTGTACATTGTAACATTGGATATAAGGATGTAAATAGGGTGAAGTTTGGTTGTGTTTACATATTTATTTTCAAATTTAATACATATGCATGCATGCCCTATCCACTTCGCATGGATTCCCACATCTCCCTTTCTCTCTATTTTTTTTCCTTCATTAATCCTGCAATAAAGCGTGAGACCAAACACACTAGGGTATTTACTACTAGAGGGGTAAACACAGAAACCCCTTTAGTTTTGAAGCGTAAATACGCTCATCTTGACATTCAAGACACCACTGAGTTGACTCTTGGTGATCTTTGTAATTCACCTTCAGACTTTGGACCGAAACCCAAAGGTATTTCTTAGATGGTCTACCAGGAGGAGATGATTGAAGACATTACATTAAGGAGCTCAATTGGATGAAAGTGTTTTCTATCGAAATGTCGGCTCTTTGGAACTGTAGCCCTTAGTTCCAAAAGCTCTGCTCCCCGTCTTGTAGTAGTAGCTGAGTGAATTGAGAAGCTTATGTCTGGTTTCTTTGTTTGGTCTCCTATGTATCGCAGCTACTTTGATCCCGAAGCCTCCTAGGCAACTTCGTCCAATTACTCAAGTTTTCAAATCAAATAAATGAAAGATTCGGATTATTGTACGCAAGGAGCGTTGTTGTGCAATCTAATGGCCATCCATATGTGGACTATCCACGGTCATCTTTATTCAATCTGTAATAAGTTGTAAATTGTGAGATCTATGTAAGTCCCATGGTAACAATTTTTTCTTACTAGACTTTTTTACTCATTCAAGAAAGAGCCCTGAGTGTAAAAGGGAAAGTTGGAAAATTTGTCGTAGCCACATGAACAGGGCACATGGGCGAAAATGGACTGGGAGAGTAACTTGTGTGAATAAATTTTAAGTTTAAGAATGCAAATCGAATTCTATGGCCAAACAATGAGAATCTTGACTTTGATAAGAGAAACTCATGTTTAGGTTTCTATCCTGCATCATTTGAAAGATAGGTATGCGAGAAATAGTCAGTTTTTTCTTGATTTGCTCAAATAGAATTTTGAGTCCTAAAAAAGAAGAAAAGAAAAAAGAGTGAATATACTTTAGAAAATTATTTTAGGTAGCAGGATATCACCAAGAAAGTCTCAAACTTGGAAAATGCTCACTTATATCTAAAGATACATTTTGGAGGTGCTTTGACAAAATCCAATCTTAACTTTGGGTTTAGCATATAGATTTACTCTTAAAGATGCAACTTGCTTGGTTCTCTTGTGGTTGAGAAATGGTCTTGTACTTAAAAGATTGGTACTTAATCCTAGCCTTTAGAAAGAGGATTCAAAATTGATTAGACATAAGAAAAATATAACTCATTTTATGGCATTATTTATGTAAAAGCTTCAACTCAAATAGCAGGATCCTACTTTAACACAACATTTAGAATGGAATGGTAAACTTTCTTTATGAACAATCACTCTATGAAGATGCTAATCCCACCTGTGCCCTTTGCAAGGGGTATATTGAAGAGACTGATCATTTATTCTTTTCTTGCACCTACTCCTTCACCATTTGGACTTCAATTTGGGGACATATTGCTTCGTCTCGTGTGATACTTCAGAATCTCCCGACCCTCTCAAACCTCCTATTACAGACTCACTCCACAGATTTTTGGAAGATTCTCACAGCAATCATATGAGGGAAAGGAATGGATGTAGGCATGGTGAAAATCCTACCCCTTCTTTGGTGCTTGCCAGGAACATATTACTTATGATTGTACAATCTCATGTTCAATTTGTTTTTTATTATTCCATGTTTTTTCATCCACTTGGGGGTATTACCCTTGTAATTTGGTCGATTGACCACCTATTTTGAGTACATACATAATCATTTGCCAAAAACAAAATCACTCTAAGGATAACTAAAAATAATAATTATTCAATGATTTTCTCATGAAAGAAGAGCTTTTTTTTTCTTAAAAAAAGGGTTCTAGGTTGAGGCTTTTCAAATTCCAGGAAGCAAGTAAAAAAATTTGCCCATGCTAATTTGCCATGTGAAAATCACATATGCTAATGTGGCATGCTCTAATTGCATTGTTAGCGTGATTTAGAGTGATATGTCACTTGGGAAGGGAGATGTGTAAAGGTGGGAGGAAGGTTGAAAATGGTGCGATGAAGGCCGGGCTCTTCGAAACCCATCTACTAAGTTGCGGAAGGATAGGGAGATGAAGAAAGAAATTACTACCTCTTGTATATGTATATAGTTCGGTCATTGAGATGGTATTTTACGATATACACATATATATACGCCTGCCCTGACCATTACTATTAATTAATTGCACCATCCTTCTCTCTCTCTTTTTCTTCTTAGAAGGATGAGATGGAGACCCGTCGACGTTTTTGGTGTAAGAACATTTACAAATTATGCCCGTAGCTAGATCGACGAGTGGTTGATTGACATGCATGGATCTTTCTTACAACTGCACTTAATTGGTGTAGTAGTTATCTGAGTGGATTTGGCGACAATATTAACAACGAGGCCCCAGTGGCGATGGGCGTAATCGACGAATTCGTCAATCTCGTCATCGCTGTAGGTCCCGACATAGGTGTCCCCATTGAGGTCAGCATGGGTGGCTTATGCCAAGGGAGCGAAGGGCGTCGGTGAGCTCGGCGCGGCTGATGTGCCCATCCTTGTTGAGGTCCACATGCTTCCTCAGCCATTCCCTAGGTCGCTCATTCTTGCCATCACCGCCAGCCTTCTCCTCAGCTTCATTTTCTGAAGTTGAGAATATGTGGCAGTTTCCTGGCAGACCTCTTAGTTGATGGTCTTTATATATAGGCCGATTGGGGATCGACGTACTATTATTAGCGTGGCCAATTATCCAAGTCGCTGGTCCTTTTTACAAGAGGGTACAGCTTTGGACCCATGTTGGACGCCATTCCGATGTAGATGTCGATCTCTCCCTTAAGCTACCTTTTTGGCACACCCCTACTCTTTCTATTCAAAAAACAAACAACATGAGCAAACGTGTCTAAAAATTTCACCCAACTCAATGAAACAACTCCATAACACAAGTATAATTTGCAATTTCCTTTTTTTTTTTTTGCAAGGTACATTTGGGGTGGAAAAGTTCCTGATCAATAATATAAATTGCAACATAACTCCATATCCGATTGGAGTTTTTCTTTCTCAAGAGATAATGTAATTTTATTTTTTGTGAAATCCTGAGAAAGTCAATTGTGTCAATCATAGTCGCGAA
The DNA here is from genome assembly GCA_037157565.1 of Thalassia testudinum. Lineage (NCBI taxonomy): Eukaryota > Viridiplantae > Streptophyta > Magnoliopsida > Alismatales > Hydrocharitaceae > Thalassia > Thalassia testudinum. The sequence goes on from JAZHRO010000031.1 coordinate 202,362,898, forward strand.
AATACATCATTTTTAATTTATAAATCGTCACCTAAGCATATCAATGTACACGGTGAAAAAAATTTCTCTACACCAATGGTATATCTACACCAACATCAAGCATATGTTGCTATAAGCTCTATTATACTTTGCTATATTTATATGCTATGTCGGCAGATACCTTTAGAAGATAGAGAAAAAGCAATGGAGATAAATATTTCTTCTTTTAGCTTCTACATTGCTAGGCCTTGGGCCACTCCTCCCTAATCTCTTTCCTCACCGCCAGAGTCAACGCCACTTCTCCCCAACCTCTTTCCTTGTCGCTCGAGTCGACACCACTCCTCCTCAGCCTGTTTCCTCACCATTGAATTGACACCCCTCCAACATCTACTCCAATAGAACACTATAAAGATATTTGATCAACACCCTAACACCTCTGCTGAGTCGACACTACTCTCCCTTCAATGTCGCCACCCCTGATCGAGCTCCACATTCTCATCGACTCAGGTTAGTTAAAGCTACCTCTCTCTCTATTCTTGCCCTCGTTGGGATCATCGAAGGTGGAGAGATCACTTTTGGGGTTTCGGATCGATCTCTCACTCAGATTTGATCTCTCGCTCAAATTTTTTCCTTTAAGGTTTCTGAAATCTATACTCAAATCTCTCCTTTAGTTTCCATCGATCATGTTCAACTCAATCAGATCTCTCCCACTCGAATTGATCTCTCTCACTCGATTTCTCTCTATCAATATTTTTCATTGCTCCTTCAATTAGATTGCTCCAACTCGATCTCTCACTCTCTATTGATGTTTTTGTATGTCTTTGCTTGATTAGATTTAGTCTAAACGGTGATGCTCAATTATAGACTTTGGTAACTTGATTAGGTTTTTTCCTTTGTTCAGATCTCTGTTAAATCATATCTGATCAGATCACAAACAATTGAGACAAATATAGTGGTGGTGGTGAGGTAACAAAGATTAGGTTATGTTTTGGCAATGAAGAAAAATAGTGCTGGTGGTGGTAAGGTAGAAGAGGGTATAGATTAGGGGAAATCAATTGCAGCAGCAACATGTGTAGGGGAAATTAGTAGCATGTGTAAGAAGAATAATTTAGCAGCATGCTTTGGTAACTCAGGTTAGTTCAATTTGCTTCTTCATCAGCCAAGTAACTTGTAAAATGGGTCACTACCCAATAACTAGAAACCGTTCATATCACATGTTTTTGCAATCTTGAATAAGTTTTTACTCCAATAAAAATAAATGAAGCCATCTTTCATATGGTTGTCAAATATTTTGCCATAGCAAAAGATGTTAGAATAGAGGGTCCAAAGTGGGGAAAACATAATTTAACAAGGTTACTGCTTTGTCAGATTGAGATATTCAAGGTAACACATTTTGATTAGATAGGTATTCAACAAACCATATCTATGATATGAAGCAAATAATTTAAGTGAACTCCCTATCCCTTGAATGCTTATAGACAAATTGATTTCCTTTACTTTTTCTTAATATGGAATGGTAAGATTTGTTTTTGACTAGGTATATTCATACGTGAATGGTTACAAGGGAACTGATTTCATCATAAATATTAAACTTAAGTATTCTAATCATCATGTTCTGTGGTCAGGTTAATTAAATGTAAATAGTCCATAAAGCATTCAATGGCTTCTATAACTAATTTTTAGAAAATAAATCTGAAGATGAATAAATTCTTAATGGATCTATATATGTTGAAGTTGAAATGTCTATCTTGTTATGTCCACTCACTGTTGACCTATAACATAGCAGTCATTTGGCTTAAGTGACAATGAACAAATGAAGAAGCTTACATTTTCTTTTTTATTGCATTTTCGTAAAAGACACTACTAGGTAAAAAGGCTTATCATGGAAGAATACATTTTTTAACATTTTTCTTTCAACTTGCAGAATGATTTGTGTAGATTGGAATAAATCCTCTTGACTTAAAAAAATCACTTAAATTTTTAACAAAAGGAAGGATCAACAAACTGGCCTACCTACTGACATTACTACAAGATGTGGATGAGAAGATTTCAAAGTTCATACCTTTCTTAGAAGATTTGGAATCAGAGTTCAATCCATTCTTTAGGGATGAAACTCCTTCATGAAGCACATCATCCATGTCGAAACTTTTTTGGCCTACCCATCATTAGAGTCCCTTGACAATGAGTCATTGATTAAGATAGGCCTTCCTTTTGTTTAGGGGGATTAGGATAGGCATTCCAAAGTCCTTGTTCACACGTGCCTGATGTATGCTTTTATCAAAGAGCACCACATGCCTTGCAAAGATCAACCTTCATAAAATTAATATGTATAGGTCCATTTCTAGATAAGATCCAATTAAATTATTTTCTTGCACAATACAGGCTCAAAATTTCATTTAGGATGCAATTTACGCCTGATTGTTCCTTGATCATCATCAAAGAGCATCACGTGTGATCTCATGTGAATTCAGAGTTCCAAATATTCAATTGGACCATTTCCAAAAGATTACAATAAGATGACTCAAGATTACAATTGGGCCATTTCCAAAAGATTGCAATAGGATGTCCCTTATTCTATGATCAAGTCCTGAATTAGGATCAATGAATCATGGCCTCTTACAATTAAAGGATGTCCAAAATCCCATCTTCATCAGTTATCTAGACAATAGGGCTTGTAGAGGCATGTCCAAAGAGTCAGCCCCAGCTGAGAAAAAAGAAAGGAAATGCTCTAATCTCATTTATCCAGCTGAGATTTTTCCCAATCTCTATTTGTGAGAAAATGCTTAAAGTTTGATTGCAAGTGGAACGAAAGGAAATAGTAGTTCTAATGTGAATATTTTCCTTTTCTTTTCAACAACAAATTGTTTAAAAACAAAAATAAAGACTTAAAAATTCTTTCCAAGATTGTTGTTTTATAGAGAACTTAAAGAATATCTCCTTAAGATGATTTCTTAGTTATGATTTTTTTGAAAAGGCATCAAGCAAAAAGTAGTTCTCGGGGTAGCCACACCAAGCATCAGTGATGCTGCATCACTTTGTGGCTAAATCCATCCACGAGGAGGCTTCTATTTACCCAATGAGGAGGCCATGGCGACATCTTTTCATTTAAGAAATCCACTGGTCAGATATCAAATTGTCTCTTCAAGGTCTCTCTATTTCGGGGAGTTTTTCTTTTGTAAAGGGTTTTGGGAGATTGTAGGGTTACAATGGCATTAGATGAAGATATATTGTATCTTATGTAGATGATACACTCTTAAAGAATTAGTTAAAGGTTGTCGCATCGAAAATCGTTGTATTTAGAAAAATATCGTATTGTATTTAGGAAAAAATCAATAGGTGTGGAGCCCACTAGACGCTTTGTGGCTCAAATAGATGTGGAAATGTGAATCTAGGGTTTGGTGGAATCAACTCAGCCAGATCAGAGTAGGGGTCCTCAAAAGAAAATGGATCTTTGAAGATTGCAGGAAGCCTACTGGTGGGATCGGAAGGTAACTGTTGGTTTGATCAATGTCTGATTCCCTGTCAAAACATGGTGGTGAATCATATATAATCGGATCAGAAAGAGGTGAGTTAGAATAGAAATTGATTTAGGTGGCGGGTTGGGGTTGGGATCAGTTTCTGAATGGCTCTGGCTCGAGAGTCAAAGATAGAGCTACTTCGAGTTCCAAATCATCGCCTCAGAATTAGAATCAAAGAATGGATCATGGATACTGAGGTCGTAAGCTGGCTCATAATCATCTAAAAACAATGGTTCTTCAAAATCAGAGTGTAATTCGAAATCATTGGAGAATTTGTGACAATCAGTTTATGCACCTGATTCAAGATCAAGATTTCCACCATAGAAAAAATCAAGATCATTGAATTATCAACCTAACTTTGGTCTAGCCTATTCTCAAATTTTAAGCTCAAAGAGGTGTCCTTATTGGTCACAGGCTTGGGTTCTGGGTACCTAGGGTAGATCCAATCAAATCCCAACTCTTCTAACTCCTTTATTTTTGTATCATAAATTGGTGTGACTTTCAAAAAATCATTTCATTCTTCTAAGGAGTCTGGAGAAGTATAATCATCAAATACATGCCCAAAATCATAATTTAGTTCTAAAATATTATTCTTAAAGCATTAGGCCTCATGATCATCCCAATTAGTCTCAAATCTAGATTGTAAGTTTGGTGTAGGGGTTGAGTCACTAGAATCTGGACTCGGTTCTACTTGGATGTCAAAATTATTCTCAAGGAATACCTTAACGGGATAAGGTGCGGGAGTTACATCCTTGAGAGATTCTGAGACTAGTTCATCATAGGTGTTTGGAAAATCTAGGCATGATGGACCAGATTCATAGCTATCTATGGCTGGCTCATAATTGGGAACACCTGCAACTGAATCCACCCAATCCACATCATGATCAAGATTTTCATTCTACACAAAATCATAATTTGATTCCATTTGGGTTGGGAATCCATAACAACCTTCATTTTCATACCCAGGCTTTGGAGAATTACATTGATCCTCAAGATTGCTCCAAGATGTCTCATCAATTTTTGAGTGGTGATATGGGTATTTCTGATCAATGACTTGTTGCAACATATTTAGTATAAACCCACATTTCTCAATGAGACCTTGGTGTATTTCTCAAAGTGGTGGATTTGTCAAATATTGAAGATACTCAGTGTTATGTAATTTCCACAATTCATTATAGTCTGATAAAAGAGCATCTCGGGTTGAACCATGTATCATTTATGTAAATATCATCCTGGCACGGTTCATAATGAGGGTTGTTATTTCTGGTACATTAACCTGAATGTTCCTAAATATATCTGAGGTCCTGTCAAATTCTTCCCTATGTCTAAGGGCAGCCTCGATCATTTTCTCTTTGATGCTCATGCTAGATTCAGTTTTCTTGAACATTTTTCCTATATTGTCAGGTTGCATCTCAAAATCAGGTAGGGGATCAGGATGGAGAATCAAATTCAGGTCCAGATTGATTAGATCATATCATATTAGATTTTGCAAAAGATCAACTCTAATGGAGGCCTTTAGGTCAGACCTAGGGACCTCTCTTTCGTATGTGTACTAAAGAATAGATGAGGGACTGGATGTGTATTGAACCCAATCAAGGCACCGAAAAAATTTTGGATGACTAAGACTGTTTGAGGCAAATGGACCTCTTTGATAAAAAATCCACATACTTGAGAATTACTTGGGCAACCAGGAAGGGAGAGTCCTACAAAGACCCCTACACGATAGAGAGTCCTCACGGGTTACAGGGTTTCCCTTACCCGACATTTTTTGTCATTGAGATTCCAAGTAGATCAGAATATATGAATTGAGACCTAAGTCTAACAATTTTAGCCCCAATTGTGCCTTCCATTTCACTTGATTTAGAAGTTATTTCAATTTGTGACCTAATTTGTAGGTTGATTAATTCACCAAGTGAACTAACTTCACTTGACCTACCCTAAGGTTGAGGATGAAATTTGGGTTAAAGCAACCAAATCACCTTGGATTGGTTCTCAAGTTATTAGGTCCCAAATTTTATGGATCAAGCGAATTTAGAGCCTTGATTTTAAGGTTCACTTGATTAGATCAGTTCAAACAAGGGCTTAGATAGTACACAAATGCAGGAAGATCAATTTCATTTATTGTAAGCAAGTGTGTACTAACACTTCAAAAACACTAATGTGAAAACCCTAGATTGGCTCTATTTCAAGTCCAATTTGATTCCAAAATATGACATCTTGGACTCAAACAAGAAAGCGAGTAGTTCAAGATGTTGAGAAATTTTAACGTAAATCCCTAATAGGTACAGGAAATCAAAATGGGGAATCTCTAATCAAATCATACCAACATTAATCAATTGTTAATAAATCTCGCAAATCAGGAAACTCTTTGCCTTTAAATGATATTACTAGGAAAATAAGGCAAGTGGATCCTAATTGATTTGTTTCCTTTTTCTCTTCCCAAGATTAAGAGATGATTAGGGAAGAAGAGAAATTTTACCTACTCCTAGAGAGGTTGATTACGCGAAAGATCTTCTCATGATGTACGCCACAAAATCAAAACAAAGTAGATAGGGCAAGTTAGAAATCAAATCAATCAATCAAGAATGATATGACTAGTGGTGAATTGTGTGTTGCTCCCTGACAACGGCGTCAAAATGTTGCATCGAAAATTATCGTATTTAGGAAAATATCACGTCGTAGTATAACGACAAAAATCGATACAACATTTAAATTTATAATGTTTGAAAAATCGTGAGTTCTGAGGTCGTTCGCTGGGAGCAAATATAGAATTCAAACACTAGTCAAGTATTAGAAATAATGAGCACAATAATTCACAATAAAGATATTCGATGAATAAATGATTTACTCAGAAAGATATTCAATTAATAGCAAATTATATCTTAGAATTGATGGAACAAAAAGAATATAAATGAACATAAAAATGATGATGTGAATCACTAATTAAATCCCACAATTAAGCATGAATCCCAATACCAACAGTAACCACAATATCTCAAACCCTAATCAAATGTTTCAATAGTAGTCTTCAACCACTTATCCACATCAATACAGAGCCAAATAATTCCACAGTACCCTCAACCAAGGTCACAATCTGACGTTGGGCAAGTGAGGCAGATGACTTAAGTCACCAAACACCGCAACTCCTTTAGATCTCCTTAGAATTCACTAAGTGTGCACACACCCCAATGATGAATAGTACAAAACCTCCCCCTTTCCTCAAAATTTCCTCATCTCTTTCTCAGATCTAGGTATAGCATATCAGGTAATCGGGTCAGGTATAGGGACCAGGCTCACATGCACTTGATTGTGGGTGATGTGTGGGGCAAAGGTGAGCGGGGACCTCACCCCCATGTGAGACGTATTAAGTCGATATCACAAATGTGTTATATACGCATTTCTGGTTTTAAGTTCGTCGATGTGGGACTAAATCCCATTGTCTTCCTCGTGCGAACTATAGAGGATTTGAAGCTTCGAATTGAAGCTGCTAGTGCTGCTACTTCTTTAATTGAAGTTGTAGGTGTGTTCTCCAGATGAATCCGCAGCGATTGCAAGTGATGTCTTCATCATTGATCGATCGAAGCACGGCAGACGGAGGTAGAGTGACCAATTGGCAGCAAGTACTTAAAAGCATGGAATATTGGCCCTATGTCCCATTTAGCAAGTTCATGAGCATCGCTGGAGCACGGCGACTGTGGTGGTGGTGGTCTTGATGTGATTGGAGGTGTGAGGAGGTCTGTCGAAGGTGGACGTGCAAGTGATTGGTGGGTTAGGTCGATGGAGCGTTCGAGTGGCCGAGAGTCCTAATTAGATTAGGGCTTTTGTGGTGTGGCACATGAGGAATGTAGTGGTGGTGGTAGTTGTGTGTTTTGGTGTGTGTGGTGACTAGATGAAGCTCATCGGAGCTTCGTCGGCTATGGAGATGACGAAGAGGGAGAGTGGTGGACGGCAGTGGTCTTGGGGTGAGAAGGGGTTGATCCTAGACTAGAGAAGGAGATGAAGTGTCAGACCTAATCTAAGCGACAAAAGGGAGGAGTTTTCTCCTTGGCTTGCCTCGTCAGATGCATAGGAGATGATTGCCTACGGTGAGTGAGATGGCGACAAGGAGAGGGGAAGGAGGCCTCCGCTGTGGTTGGCGAGAGGTAGACGACGGTGAGGAAGAGGACACTCCCAATTTGGCCATTGGGAGACTATAGGAAGATGGAGGAGGAGGGTTGCCGGAGCTGCGGTGGAGGTAGCCAGAGAAGAGAGGAATTGGGTGATTTTGGTTGGAACCGAGCTCAAAATGAATGCTGGGATGCGTGCGAGCTTAAATAGAGCTTAGAAATGAGCTCTAATTGGAGGATTTCATGCATTTGAGTTGAGCATTTTAGGAAGCAAGACCACTAATTTCCATGAGCTTTCTAGGGTTCTAGGATTCGAGTTCGGCCTCGGGATGAAGTCCAATGGATTCCTCGTGATCTTAACATCAATCCCTCCAAATTTAGAGAGATTTGGTGCTGATTTGAGAGAGATTTCCTCTGTCGAATGTCGACTTGAAGGTGTTTACACTGTTCATGGCAGTAGGGACCTAACTGCAAGCAAGATGACAAAGTTAGGGGGTTCTTGGTAATAAACTTGAAACTTGGGGGTCTAAGTGTAAGAAATAGAGACTTAAGGACTAAATTGCAAACTAGGTCAAGATAGACTTTGATTGAGCCAAAATTTTGGTATTAACCTAGTTTAGACTCAAAGAATCTACTGTTGAACTTGGATTTGAGTTTTAACCACGTTTGACTAGGAAAATTGCATAAAAGCCCAAATTAAGGCAAATTCTCGTTTGAATCTCTATTCTAAATCAAAATGGGTTCAAATGGTCAAACCAAAGGTACCAAACCTTTTAGAATATTTTTATATAAATTTTAAGAGATGTAGATTGATTCTATCTTAACCAGAACCTTTCCAATTTAAGTAGGGCTGATAATTAGGGCTTTCAGTCCTATTTTGGTCCTTGAAATGCATGAAACCTTGATTCTGTCAGTGTGAGCCCACTTTTTGAACTTTTAAGTTCATTTGACCTTAAATTGACCCTTGATTAACCCCATGGCTAATCTGCATTTGCGATGTGCTGTTAAAACAGTAGAATTAACCCTATTTTCTTATCTTCTTTCAAATCAGATTAGAGTGGAATTATGGTCTCAGGCTCAGGCGATCATCTAGGAGAATTTATCTCTTGATTCCAGCTAATTTAGGCTAGTTATAATGAATGATGGAATTACCATCAAGGGTTAGTGAAAAACTATTCCTATTAGCCCGTTGGAGAGGTTTCTAGCCCAATAGTCAGCCTAAGAAAAGCAACATTTATACATTTTCAATACATTTTGTCAACAACTCCAAATTTCTTAAAGGAATGGTCAGGACAAGTCTGATGCAAAATACCAAATTTGAGTGTAATTTAGTACACGAAAAGATTTGAGTAAGAAAACCCATCGTCGTAGTGCATAGAAATCCACTACCAGATAAAATTTATAACCGAAACTCGAGGTGAGTCCTAGGTTGAACACGGGGAGGCGAACGTTTGGTTTTGAGAAATCTACACTTCGATTTTATTTTTTTTTGTTGTTTTTGTCTTTTATGAATTTTTTGGTATTTTTAGAAAGCAAGAGATCAGATGAATTGTTATCTATTATACTCTACACTAACAAAATAAGAGAGAGAGAGAGGGAGAGAGAAACTTTTCATAAAATTGATCGATGTATATTACTAGTAATTGAAATTACACTAGAAAGCAATAAAAGATAGAATGGGTTGTGAAGAATCCCCCTCGACAATCACTTGGAGGATGACTCACTCTGACGGTGCTTAGACGAAGGTGGTGAGAGGCTGGATGGAGGAGAACAGCGTCAGAAGATGGAGGGCAGGACAGGACGGCATCACAGCAAGGATCTACTTCCCAAAGTGCTGAGAGGATGGCCACGAGATGCACCACGAAGGGGGATGAGAGGCGGGAAAATAATTTGGTTTTCTACTCTAGAGGAGCATCCCAAGCTTGGGACAAGCTCTCTTGATGAGAACCTCATCATAAACCCTAACTAGCTTACTTTGATCTAATAAAATGAACAAAATCTCCTACATAACCTAAAGGAAGGCATAATTCAGGGGATTACTGATCTAAAAAAGGAACATGAAACAAGGGGTAAAACTGCAATTTTACCATTGCAGTGCATTAACGAGATTTCTAAGGGTCTAGACATAGGTCAATTGGACTTAATAAGAGAAAAAGTGGGATGGTTCAGTCAGATAAGGGTTATTGTGAAATTTAAGAATTAAATGACATTATGTAACCCTAAAACAAACCCACTTAAATTCACAAGGTTCCAGGAAAGATAAAAATAAACTAAGCCCTCTTAAATTCATGGAAAAATATCCCATAGGGTTTAGAACCTTCAATTTTTCCTTTGGAACCTGTTTTGACTTAGATTGGGGACCAAACCCAATATTTGATCTAATTTAGGTTTTTGTGCAAAATGACCAGTCAAACGAGGTCAAACCTAAAATCCAACTTCACCATTGGATTTCTTAGGTCCAAACTAGGTTTGTTCCAAAATTTGGACCTAAGGGAAGGTCATCTTGACCTACTTTGCAAATTGGTCCACCCAATTATATTCTAGCCCTTAACTTTTGAAAACCCTTGCAATTACCCCCTCATCTTTCTCGTCACTTTCTTCATTTTGGTCCCTCTACCATCGCAGCAGGGACCCATACCATCGGCGACTTTACGAGCTGGTTTTCTCCTCATCTCCATGGGGAGCTGCTCCCAGATTTGAAAGGGGAGCTCCTTGCGAAGCCCCCTACCGCATGAGCAACTCCCCATACCCTAAATCGCCCCATGCCTCTCGTGCAAATGCTCGAGAGGTATGGGTCTCCCTCCGGCCATACCTTCGGTATGGTGTTCCCGCCTCCTCCTTGCGATTCTCCCTCTGCCCGCGCCTATTTAAGCTTGCCCAAAGCCCTCCGCTTTTGGCAAGCCTATTTTGGTCGAAGATTTCCCCCCAAATTTGTCTCCTCATCCTCCGGCCAACTGCCTGCAGGCTCTGGCGACTCTCTCTCCCTCTTCTCACCACTCTACTGCCATACCAGTGGCAGAGCCATCTCTGTCGTGTTCCTCCGCGCTGCGCCGAATAAGCGTGCACCCCCTGACCCTCCTCGTTATCGTCGTCTCTCCATCTCAGGGCCTTCGTCTCCGGCGACGGCAGGCATGCACCGATCGCCCTCAGCCTCCCCCCTTCACTCTAAGTCCCTTAGTTAAGTCCTCTTACTCTACTCTTCATTTTGTCTCATTCAATTTCGTAAAACACCTCTCAATAGCCACTGTCCACCTTCGTCTCCCTCACCTTCGGCAGACCATCAGCGAGGTGCAACCATCACTCCACCACTCCACACGCCTCACCAACCACCTCGACAGCATCGCCATCACTCATTGATCATCCTCCGCAACTTCACCAACTGCCACACACACCCTACACTTCCACCGAACACACGCACCTTCACGGCCACATAGCGACCTAGGCACGCACGCCTAGGCTGCCCCGCGGCCAGCCAATCCCCACCTCACCTTCGCCGTGATACGGCGAAGGTTTTCCTATAGTCTGACAGGGCCACGAGGCCATATTCGTGCATTCCAGGTTCGTGCCTCCGCTGCCATTAGCGAAGGTGTGAAGGAGCTCCCTCACTCGCTCCAGGACAACCCACTCCAGGAAAACACATCCCAGGTGTGCGGAATCCCTTTACAAGCCTTATGCACCTGGCAATCAAGGTTTTCATCTACCCCAGCTGCACCAATTACGCAGACCTTCCCCATGCGAGCACCAGCAGAAGCGGGTGGGACTTTAGTCCTACCTCGGAAACACCCAGTGCAGGTGAGCACCTTTTATTATTTTTGTGTTTTCTTTAGGTCACCTTAGAACATAGGGGTGAGGTCCCTCACCCTCACTTGCTCACGCCTCATCCGTGACTTGCCTCTACTGACCTAGCTGCCTGACCCGACTACCCGTGCACTCCTCGCGCACCACCCACACCAGTGCACCTAGTCCCGGGCACACATACCCGACCCGATAACCCGAGAAGGCTCTGGGAGAGTTGTCCTGAGAGAGAAATAGAGAGAGAGACATGGGGAGGGTAGGGGGTAGGTTTTGCTTCCCTATGCTGTGCAGGGAAGAAGGAGGAAGAAGCAGCTGAAGGAAGGAGAAGCCGCAGGGGAAGAGGAAGCAGCTGAACGAAGGGGAAGCCACAGAGGAAGAAGAAGTAGCTGCTGAGAAGAAGAAGAGAAAGAGGAAGGAGACTGCAGAGGCCAAGGAAGAAGAAGCTAAGGACTTAGCTGCAGAAATCAGAAAGAGAGAAGGAAGAAAGAAGAAGGAGCAGAGGTTGAAGAAGGAAGGAGACTGCATACAGAGAAAAAGGAGCTGCAGAAGAAGAAGGCAAGGAGGTGGCGTAGCAGCTCAAGAAGAGAAGAAGAAGAAGCTAAGGAGGAAAGCCAAGTGAAGAATCAAAGTAAAGGCACTGTAGCATTCATTAGTTAAGGCATCTGATTCACAGAATCAGACATCTGAAGAAGGCCAAAGATAGAGAAAGAAGAAAGAAAGCAAAGAAAAAAAGAAAGAGAGAAGAGAAGAAGGAAGAAAAGAAAAAGAAAGAGAGAATTTATTTCTTTTTCTTCCCTAGCATTTATCTACATTGCATTGAACATCTTTTAAGTAAAATTTGAGATTTATGATTTTGCTTCTAAAATACCGAATTGCTCCCTGAGTTCAACCTCCAAAGCTTTTAAATTTCGAGTAAATAAAATTAATAACTGTTTATACGATGTTTTCAAACTATACTGCAACGAATATCCTCTTAAAAACCATGATCTCGTCGTAGCATTCGATTATTTTTGGCACTGTTGCTGGGGCGCAACGGGCATTTTAGAAGCTTTGATCACAATTTATGATTCACTACTAATTTAATTTCTCTCTTTTGTTGTGATTATTTCAGGAAAATCCGAGGAGAGAAAAGTAGCCGCACAATGACCATACTAGGGAATAGGTAACCTTTTATTAACCCTCTCTCTTAATCCCCTCAAAATCTAAAAAGGAGAAACAAAGAGAAAAATCAATCTAGGGCTACCTATTCCATATTTAGTAATCCACAAGAGTTGCTTGGTTTTTATTTTTAACACATTTTGATTAAATATCCACTTAAGGTAACTAGGGTTAAGACCTTCTTGATTGAGCCCTAGGTTCCAATTTGTGAGGCAACTAAATTGGACCAAATAGAGCCAACTTAAGGATCACAAGCTATGGTTTTAGAGACACATCTTCTTCTAAGAAAAGAATCAAAAATTCCAAAAAGAGGTGTGCCTAAGCCTTGTTTGAAGAGACCTATCCAAGAGAAACCCTAAGCAAATCAGGCTCTTAATCTACTTGAACTCTAAAAGAAAGGACCTAAGAAGCTCTCAAGGGAACAAAGAGGTGAAGTTGATCCTTTGGGTCAACCAACCTTTAAATTAGGTCACTTTGCACTCAAAAGGCTTAAAATTCAAGGCGAACCCTAAGCACCATGATCTTAACTAAAAGAGGTAGACTTAAGAGGTCAAGGTCCCTATTCTGGTCTACCTGGAATCTCAGTGACAATAGAGGTCAGGTGGGGGAAACCCTGTAACCCGTGGGGGCACCCTATCCTGTAGGGGTCTTCGCAGGACTCTCCTTCTCTGGCTGCCCAGGTAATTCTCAGGTGCATGACCTTCTAATCCAGGGGTATCATCCACCCCGAACCTCTATAGTCACCCAACATATTTTGGGTGCCTCGATTGGGTCCAGCACATTCTGATCTTATCCAATCCATCGATGTATGTTTGGTAGGAGGTCCTTGAAACCTCCTTTAGAAATCCACTCTCCCCGAGGCCAAACCTCGGTGCCCTTGTTTGTGCAGCAACCCCACCACATAGACCTTTCCTCTAAATCAGAACCAAGTTCTCCTTCTTCCATCATGGCCCACCTTGATTCTACATCAAAATTCTGATTCTACATCCTGATTCCACCACCTGATCCAAATATGCAGCCTAGTTACCTAGCATTACCCTTCAAGAAACCTGAATCACAAAGATCCATGAAAGATAGGATGATTGAGGATGCCCTTGAGTTCTATGAAATTAAATATAAACCCTCAACACCAATAGAAGACATTCAGGTTGATGTCCCAACAACCACAACCTTCATCAAAAACTGTGCCCAAATTCTATTGACAGAAGCCACAAAAGGATCAACCCGAGACATGCTCATAACAGGATACATTGAGATAGAAAAATTACACAATTCTGAATACCTTCAATGCATGAAAAATACTATACTTTGGGAACATCACCAAGATGCTCTTGAAAAATGGGAGGAGATGATGAGATTACTGAAATAAACTATCGACTAAAAATACCCGTATATACCACAAACAGAGGATGAACCATCTTGGAACAGTATTGAGGATCAATCCGGTTTCCCAGATCTCGGGATTGAGGCACAGAGTGATTGTGGATTCCCAACCCGAATAGAAGACAACATGCCTAATATTGAATTAGGTTGGGAAATTGCAGAAGAACACAATGTTGAGCCAACCCTAGACCATGAATCACCAGTCTTAGAATACCAAGACTCCTGCAATAATGAGATTAGAACTGAACCTCTTAAGGGTGTAAATCCCGCCCCTTATTCTGATAAGGTGACCCTCAAAGGTTATTCGAACTTAGATTCTAGTAATTCCATCCACATCCTAAGCCTAGGATCTAGATCTGAAACTTATTGAGAAGATTACGAGGTCCTGTATGATGAAGATCAAATTTTCAATAAAGAGTATGATTTCGGGCCTCTAGTTGATGAATATCCCTCTCCAACTTCCTTAGGGAATCAGATAGATTTTTCTCAAGTCATGCCAATTTATGATATAGAAATCGAGGAGTTGGATGAATGGGGTTTTAATTGGGCCTGTCCTACCAGCTTGGAACTTGAGCTTAGTAAGAACACCTTTTTAAGCTCAGAATTGACATATAGGCTAGACCCCAGTTAGGCTACTGAGTCCACATCATGCGATTTATTCTGTGGTGGAACTCATGATCTCGAATCTCATGCAAAGCTTGATTTTCGCAAACTCTCCGACGATTTCAAATCTGACTATGATTTCAGAGAGACTCTACTTCCTGAACAAACCAAGCCAATCTACGACCTCAGCTCACATGACTTATTCTCCGACTCCAACTCTGAGGTCCTGGTTCCCGAGATCACTGATTTAAGTTCAGGTTCCAATGATAGAATCATTTCTTTTCGATCCTAAGGAACCAAAACCAAAAATTGCCAAGAGTAATTGTAACCCAAAATTCAAATCTTTTCTTGATTCAGATTTCCTTCATCCTATAGAAACTCTTCAGGCATTTGATAGTTACCAAGAGGACTCTCTACAAGAGACCACCTATCATTCATTTCTCGAAGAGCCCTCATACACTATTCTCATTGAAGGCACCTCTTTCGAACATACAGAACCAATCAAAACCCATTTTCAACCTCGACCCGCAACTGAACTAAATTTCTATTCTAATTCCCCTCTTATTGAGCCGATTGCAAATGATTCAACTCCACATCTATACTGGGTTTCAGACATTGATCAGACTAAAGACCATGCTCCATCATTCTTTGATCACCCCTGTAGGGTTTCTACGTCATTCACTGATTATTTTACGGATCCCTACTTTGACCAGGTTAATTTGACTAAGCCAAACCCCGCAGTCACACTTCCACATCCGTCTAAGCTTCATAGTATATGGTGGGTTCCACACCTCTTGATCTACATTTATCAACCCACCAGATTAATTGGGTTTGGGCTGCATCATCAGCCTACTCATCTGAACAAGAACCTGGTTGGACCAACTAGGCTCTTGATCAGGGTGCTTGTTATACAAAACTCCGCTGATTTGACTATTTTCTCTCCATCCCATTTCCCGCTCGGCTGAAGGCATCGAATTTAGTGCTTAATGGGAGGCAACCCGTCATTCTTTGAAAAGCTCGAAACCTTTCTTGACATTTCCATGCTGAATTCATATTGCACTTTAGGGTTCATCCATTATAACTGCCGACTCCACCTCAGGTACCCATACCTGAGACTAGAAATCATCCGCAACAGTCACCTCGACCCGTTCACTCACCCAACACCTATCCTAATGAATGAACCAAGCTGAATACAAACCCACCTAATTTACAATGGGGACATTGCAAATCTTAGGCATGGGGGGGTATGAAAGTGCAAAATGTATGAAAACTCATATCAAGAAAAGTTTTCAACAAAAAAAATCACATATTAAAGAAAAAAAAAACTGAGAAGAGGAGAGAAAATTTTTGTGGGCTATACAAAACAGGGGGAGAAAAAGAGCAAAATGATAAAATAGGAGCACAAAATGAAAAAGAAAGAGAGTCATTAGTAAGAGATTAAGGGATTAACCGAAGTTCTAGACGACAACAAGAAAAGTAAAGAGAAAGTGATAAAGAGACACAAAGAGATTAGTAGGAATGCTAACCTTAAGCCTTTTTGGCTAGACTCTTAGTACCCGCTAAGATCTGGATAATCCTCAAGAGGTTGAGGAAAATGCAAAGCTTAAGTATTAGGTCTAAGGCTTAGGGAGTATTCTACCTCGTTAACTGACCCTCGGTTTGCGGGACTCAGTAACCTAAGTACCCCAATCCACACACAGTCTGGTTTAGTACGCTTAACTATTAAAATCACGCAAAAGTGTTTTAATATTCTGAAAATGTTGCCTAGATTAGGAGCGGCCGATCAACACAAGTTGATTTGGATGAGTTCCTGGCGCGGAGAGGTGGGAAATTTCCCTCGAAGATGTGTAACAACATATCGTCTCCTCAGTGCTTGCCTCATAGGATATTTACATATCCTACTGGGGGCATGTAAGCACTCTACTGGTTCAGATACCATGGATGGCATTATCACGAAATGTTAATCGCTAGGGTCTGGATGCAACCACGGAACGCCATGGGCAGGATTATCTCGAAATCTCAAAAAACAGGGTTCTGGGGGTTACCATGGGCAGTGCTATCACGAAGCATCGATTCCCAGGAACCTTTGAGGATTGATGATGGGGACGAGGAATCCAATACAGACCATGTTGAGAAGCCAATCCGAAGCTAGAATTAAAAAGAAAAGAGAGGGAAAACTCTCGAAACAAATAAATCCTCTGTCTCTCTCTTATAAAATGCACTATAAACTGAACCAATGCTAAAAATGTCTCAAGCATGGGTGCCTTAACCACGGAGTCCAATAAACCTTAGGATAGTTCCTGCGGGCCTTAAAAACCTTCACGGATGATGAGGCTAAAGCTGGATCGGTCTGGATCTTGGTTGGTACTAGAGTACCTTTAGGCCCATTGTTAGCATTCTGACCTAATCACAGAGGAAAAAGAAGAAAAAACACTTATCATAATTGGTGAAAGGAATTCATGGTCTAGAATAGAAGTTAAAACCTTAAAATTTTCCCAAGAGACAAGCAAAAGCTAGGCATGGGGGTATGATGAGAACCTCATCAGGAACCCTAACTAGCTTACTTTGATATAATAAAATGAACAAAAGCTTCTACATAACCAAAAGGAAGGCATAATTCAGGGGATTACTGATTTGAAAAAAGAACATGAAACAAGGGGTAAAACTGTAATTTTACCATTACAGTGCATCAACGGGATTTCTAAGGGTCTAGACATACGTCAATTGGATTTAATAAGAGAAAAAGTGTGATGGTTCAGTCATATAAGGGTTATTGTGAAATTTAAGAATTAAATGACATTCTGTAACCTCAAAATAAACCCACTTAAATTCACAAGGTTCTAGGTAAGATAAAAATCAACTAAATCCTATAAACTTCATGGAAAAATATCCTTTAGGGTTTATAACCTTCAATTTTGCCTTTGGAACCTGTTTTGATCTAGATTGGGGACCAAGCCCAATATTTGACCTAATTTAGGTTTTTGTGCAAAATATCTAGTCAAACGAAGTCAAACCTAAAATCAAACTTCACCATTGGATTCCTTAGGTCCAAATTAGGTTTGTACCAAAAGTTGCACCTAAGGGAAGGTCATCTTGACCTACTTTGCAAATTGGTCCACCTAATTACATTCTGGCCCTTAACTTTTGAAAACCCTTGCAATTACCCCTAAGATTTCTCGTCACTTTCTTCATTTTGGTCCCTCTGCCATCGCAGCAGGGACCCATACCGCCGGCGACTTTGCGAGTCGGTTTTCTCCTCATCTCCATGGGGAGCTGCTCCAAGATTTGAAAGGAGACCTCCCTACGAAGGCCCCTACTGCATGAGCACCTCCCCATACCTTGAATCGTCCCATACCTCTCGTGCGAATGCTTGAGAGGTATGGGTCTCCCTCCGGCCATACCTCCGGTGTGGTGTTCCCACCTCCTCCTTGTGATTCTCCCTCTGCCCACGCCTATTTAAGCTTGCCCAGAGCCCTCTACTTCTGGCAAGCCTGTTTTGGTCGAAGATTTCCCCCCAAATTCGTCTCCTCCTCCGGCCAATTGCCCGCAGGCTTCGGCGACTTTCCCTCCCTCTTCTCACCACTCTGCCACCGTACCAGTGGCAGCGCCATCTCTTTTGTGTTCCTCCACGCTGTGTCGTACCAGCACGTGCCCCTATGACCCTCCTCGTTGTCGTCGCCTCTCCGTCTCAGGGCCTTCGTCTCCAGTGACGGCACACACACGTCGCTTGCTCTCCACCGCCCCCCTTCACTCCAAGTCCCTCAGTTAAGTCCTCTTTCCCCCCTCTTCATTTTCCCCTTATTTATTTCCTAAATTGACTACTGCCACACTCCACCTCCATCATCTCCTTCACCTTTCGCCACCAACTCCGGCGAGGCCGCTCCACCTCCACAGGTCGTCCCATCCCTCACCGACAAGTCCATAGGCATCCCCTCACTCCACTCAATGTTTCCCCTCACTCATACCACCACTCCACTCCCCCAAACTCACCCTCGAACACAACCACACATACGCACACAGTGTGCCCTAGGCATGCTCGCACAAGTGTCCCCACTCCATGCCAACCACTGCAGCACACTCGTTGCACCTCGACAAGGCTTCCCATGTATTCTGACAAGGCTACAAGGCCGTTTGCCTAATGACAGGTGTTGACCCTCTCCACCGCCATTGACGTAGTAAGGAGCTTGCTTGGGATCTCCTCTAGGTCTCTCTGCTCCAGGTGCAGGGTCCCAGGTGCGTGGGCTCCCTTCGCGAACCCTTCATGCCAGCAATTGGAGTCCCAGGGCATTGCATCTGCTGCAATCGACCATGGCACCTACTGCGGGCGTTTGCGAAGGAAGGTGGGACAACATAGTCCCACCTCGGAAGATTGTGAGAAGGCGAAGTGCTATAAGATGAAAAGGTGCATTGGCTTGGTTGCCTCTTGACCATGGGGTGAGGTCCCCTCGCCCACCACACCTCATCCACGACCCACACCTCCACGGACCTGGCTGCCTAACCCGACTACCCGTGCACTCCTCGCACACCACCCACGTCGGTGCGCCTGGTCCCAGGCACACATACCTGACCCGATAACCCAAGAAGGCTCTGGGAGAGCTATCTTGAGAGCGAAATAGAGAGAGAGATGCAGGGAGGGTAGGGGGTAGGTTTTGCCTCTCTGTGCTGTGCAGGGAAGAAGGAGGAAGAGGAAGCAGCTACGGGGAAGTGGAAGAGAAGAAGAAGTTGAGTAGCTAAAGGAAGAAGCAGTCGCAGAGATAGAGAAAAAGAAAGAAGGAGGAAGAAGAAGCAGCTGTGGAGAAGAAGAGAAAGAAGAAGGAGACTGCAGAGGCCAAGGAAGAAGGAGCTGAAGACTTAGCCGCAGAAAGACAAGGAAGAAGAAGGAAGCAGAAGGACTTGGACAAAGACAGAGAAGAAGGAGCCACAGAAGAAGAAGAGGAAGGAGGACTTGAAGAAGAAGAAGGAGGAGGTGCAGCTGCTCAAGAAGAGAAGAAGAAGAAGCCAAGGAGGAAAGCCAAGTGAAGAAGAAAAGAAAGAGCACTGCAGCAAGCCATCAGTTAAGACGTCTGATTCACAAAATCAGACGTCTGAGAAAAGAAAGACAGAGGAAGAAAGAAGGAAAAGGGTGCGGCCAAGAAGAGAAAAGAAAAGCAAGAAAGAGAGGAAGGGAGAAGCCATCAAGAAAATATCTCCTCTTCCATTGCTATTTTCTTTTTAGTTTTCTTATACATAAACTTTCATTTATATCCTTGTTAAATATCATATTGTGAGAGTTGTGATTTTGCTTCTAAAATACCGAATTGCTCCCTGAGTTTGACCTTGAAAGTTTTTAAATTTTGAGTAAATAAGATTGGTAATCATTTATACGACGTTTTCAAACTATATTGCAATGAATATCCTTTTAAAAACCATGATCTTGTTGTAGCATTCGATTATCTCTCTAGAGCCTTAGAGGTGGTGAGGGAAAGAAAGGAAGAGATGAAGAAGAATGAGAGGGGTAGGGGTCCTTTTATAGTGGAAGAAAGGATCCATTTTGTACATAGGACATTTAGTGACAGCCATAAACATCACTGAAGATTAGTCACAAGTGTCGCTAAAGCTCCAACTCATGCATCCCATGCACTATGCTCGTGTGCGCTCTTCGTGTGCCCGTTCTCTTGTGCCTGCTGGCGCTGATTGCCTTCGTGCGTGCTTACTGCTGCCTGGATAGCGCCACGTGGCACAATCTGGGTCGTCTATCTTCTTCCCTTTGTAGGGCTGCTGCAGAAGTCGGATTGAGTCAATTTTCACATCGTTGGGCTACGATCATCAACCCAAATCTATCCGTATAGTTAGATTTATCATTTGAAGCTCCAAATTACGTCACCTAGTCCCTTGGCCGCTGATCTTCCTCGGACTGCACAAGGTGCTACGGGACTTCGATCAAGACGATTTTGGATGCGTTGGACTCCTATCGTCGTCCTGATTAGATCTATATGGTCAGATTGTTAATCCGAGGCTTCGAATTAAATCTCCTTCTATCCTTGCCATAAAAGGATGCAATTAACCTAAAATTTATGCAAACTACTCTAATTGTAGGATGATGCATGCTATATAATATTTATAACATGGAATGCATATCTAAGCTTAGGAACATGGATAAATAGCCAATTTATCCTAGTTAAATGTGTCTTCATCAACTTAAAATTGCTTAAAGGAATGGCCAGAACAAGTAGGATGCAAATTATCAAATTTAGGATAAAAGTGCTTACAAACAAGCTCTTTTTCTATTATTCTTTAGACATCTTACATTCGCAAAAAAAAAAGAAAAGAATCCCTTTTTCAAAATATAAATATAATTAGTGATAACATAACCCTTGTCCCTTCTCCCCTAAATAATACTCACATTGAACTTCACCGGCAATCATCTACCCCTTCTAATCTCTCACCAACATTCTTCTTACGAGATCTTTGGCACTGCTAGAAGCAGTGGTTGGGGGACTGATGTCGAAAAATGCGATATGGTAATTCATTCGTTGTAGCATGCAAATACAATGTCAATTTTAAAAGAGAAATACGAAGATGTGAATACGAGTGTCGATCTCAGAGAGGAATGAAAATCGGATCAATTAATCTCTTAGTTTATTTCCACATGATGATTTGTTTGCTTGCGTGGAGAATAGAAAGAGAGCGAGAGAGAGTAGGGTTAGAAACTTCGTGATATGATGGTTATTAGCTATGTATGAACTAAAGACATGATTAGGCGACTTAATAAAAAGCAAAAGAAAATGAAATCCAACTTAGAATAGGAAAACAAGAAAGCAATAATAATAGAATAAAACTTGTTGCATAATAACAGTCGCGAACAATGCTAGATGAATGCTTTAAAGAAATCCAACTATAAGCTAAAGAAAAGTACGTGTGGGAAGGAAGAGCATCGAGCCAGCCACGGTGGTGGAGGATGCTTCGTCGGTGGCTCAGCAGCTCCGGGAAGGTGGTTGGCAACTCTTTGGTTGTGGAAATATGCTTGGCTGAAGCTAGGAAGAGTTGATTGCAAATGGAGGTCCATAGGGCCTTTTATAGGCACGTGGCAAATCATTTGGTGAGAAAATCATGCCCAAATCATGCACATGCCCGGCCATCATGCGCACAGCCACTCGCACACGGCCAGCACATGCACAGTGCATGGATAGCTGCGCACACAACTGGGCTTTGCTGAAGCACTTGAAGATAACTGCTAGCCATTGGATTAGAGCTGTGGATTGCCATCGAACGACCCTCTACAGCCCAAGATTACGTGATTAGGATTTTTAATCGTGGAGAGCATGTTAAGATCACGTGGAGTGCATCGTGGTTGTGGGATCACCATCAAAGGGATGGGATTGCCTGCGAGATCGTGCCCAACGCCGAGCGTACACTCGCACGTGTGATCTAGTGTCGGATCATGCATGCGCAAATCGCGTGCATTTGGGAGCACCATGTTGCCACCTCCATCGTCGTTCGTCTTTGACTGAGCGGTCCAATTTTTCTCGCGCAAGATTCAGCGGATTGAAGTTGCTCATCATGAATTGAACATGTGCCTCACGAAGAGCTTAAGAGCGTCGACTGCTGTTCCACGCCCTCGAGAATGTCGTGTTTATGATTTAATGCTCACTCATTCTTAGCTGTTGGATGAAGATCCAACGGCCAAGATTGCGTGGGCCTTTACATTCAGAGGCTGTGAAGCGCTTAGGGGAGGTGTGGTTCAGTGACACATGGCCGATTTTGGGTTGTTGATCATTAGATCAATGGCTAGAACTTATTTGGCTCATTGTGGGAGCTACAGAGGTCGAACTAGGGTGATTTTGAGTTTGTTGGACTCTGTTTGTCAATCCAGAACCATTCGTATGTCTGGTTGCTCATTTGAGACCTGTTTAAATATTCACTTGTACACATGGTCATTAAACATTAATTATAAACAATCTAAATGTAGAAATTACACAATATGCCTGTATTGCTCCCTGACCCACTATAACATGATATTAATGCGCATGCACCCTCAAAATTGACTCTAACTGATATAATTATCATCATTATATGTGGAGTTATCAAGGATTGAGCAAGAACTAATTAAACGTATGTGGTTGACATAAATTAATGGTCACTATTATTACTTTTCTTGTCATGGGCAGCAAGCTGCACTAAATTAAAAATCGTCATCATCATTACCATTATCATAGAGGCTAAATTGTAAAAAATATATTTCATATGAGCCACCTAAGATCACATACAGTTATAGGGACGGAATCGGGCATAGGAGGGCGATTCAGGCAATTCTCTTAGTTCTTTTCTATGGATTCCCATTTTTTTTATTTGGAAGGGAAATAGATTCCCATAATTATACATAGTTTCTTGCTTTCTAAAGCATCCCTTGGAATGCCTTTAGGCTCATAAAGGAGACACTTGGTGACTTTGCTTCCATTTTACATGTAACACTTATTTATTGGTTTATGGTGAAGAGGATGCCTACTAATGAATGATAGTCATTTTTTATGTTTCCAAAATAGATTGATGATTATTTATGGCTTCAACATGCAGCAACATAGCTTTTATTAGTTAATCATCAACTAGGAAAGGGGAAAAAGTGGACAAGTAATATTCCATTCTGTACTTTGTTAGCAATCATGATTGGCTAAAAAAAATGTTGTGCTTTCCAGAAAGACACTGTAATGAAAGGAAGAAATAATATCTATAATATTATTTCCAGAAAGATACTATAATGTTGTGATTATGTACTTTTCTTTCTTTGTTTGCTTTTTCTTTTAGCTTTTAACGTTTCCAAGAGAATCACCCACCTACACGATAGTAGCACCATTTTGGTTTAATCTTTTTGGGAAATTTCTCGAGTAAACTTCTTCCATAATGATAGGTGTCATCATCTGCAGATATCGAAACATTACCCTTGTCAATCTCATGTGTTTTGGTTTCTTCTTTGTTTATACCATTGCCTTCTCTCTTTGACTAAGCTTCTTCTATCTTTGATTGAGCTTCTTCCCTTCTTGCAACTACAAGAAGCTACTTCCCTTTATGGTACTCATCAACCTTATTCTTGATAGCAGCAATGATGAGAAACTCATTTACCAATTCATGTAATATTTTAAGTTTAATCTCACCATCTTCAAGACTATAATGCCCTCCCTTAATAATGGATATATGGGATGATGGATCAAGTTCCTGTTTGAACTCTAGAAAGTTGCAAAGGTATTCATTATAGTTTGTTGGTGTGATCTTTGATTTTCATTTTTTTCTCTGGACAGCCATGGCATACTCTCCATCTTTAATAAGCATATTGTGTAATGTAGAATGTGTCTCTATAATAATAATCAGAGCACCATCCTTATGGCCTACAACCTTTTCAAAATTCTTAAGTGAGAGGCCATAAGTTCAGCACCCTTCTAAACAAAGAATAGAAATCCTACACCATTAGGAGATCACCCACACAATTTAGAGGGATCATGAAATCTATAGATGGGGGATGACAGTCAGCAAAAACTAGATCATATGCTCTAGATTTCATAAGAAGGTCATCTATTGGGTATTTGATAGGTTCTTCAATCATCTTTTCTTGTTCATTCTCAAGCTTTTAATCTTCTTTTCTATTGGAAGTTTGTCCTGACTAGCTTGTTTTCTTTTCTTGAGGTTATGTCTGCTCCACTCCTTGATCATATTGCATAGCTCTTTGGGCAGATATATTCGTAGTCCATACTTCTGAGCCAACTTTTCATGAACCACCAATGGAGCACTCTGAGAAGTTGATTTCCTTATAAATGATTTTAACAAACTTCAATTTATTGGTAGCTTCCTCCACATAATAGAATTGGCATCAACTATAGAGGTATCAACTACTAATTTCTGTCTATCTAACCAGCCAACCATGACCCTTTTTCTGGAATCCTCTAGCTTCAAGATTGCAAGGACAAATAGACTCATCTTTCCTCCCATGCAACTCCATGCCCTCAAACATGTTTCCTTGCAACTTGGGAATAATTGTGTCCACAAGCTCCTTCAATGTGAGCATGTTGTATTGAACCATTTGCAATTGGGGACCAAATGCTCCACCTTCTTTCTTTCTTTCTTTCCTCTAACCATTTGAGATTCTTTACATAGAATTCACTTAGGATAATGTTACTCTAGTTATCTTCCTCTATGGTTCTTGGTGGAGCTTCGATAGTCCTAAACTTTACAACTTGAAATAATTTATTTCTGCATCTTCAACTTGTCAAACTTATGTGTAAAAAAAATTGCCAATGGAATTAGAAATTTCCATTGAAGATAGAATCTCTACTCAACCTTTGCTTGACATGCATGGATTTCATAGGTGGATCAAGGAACTTAAGTTACTCTTTGGAAAATTGACCACCTATGATGATAGATCATTGTTAGCATGTCATTTGGATAGGTGACCCCACCTTCTATTGATAATCGTTAAAAGACTCCTTACTAGACCAAAATATTATCATTGAACACATTGAACATACATTTAGGAAACATGGTCTGTGCCAATGATCTATCCAAATATTGAAAAACATGATGACCCTGAGAAAGGAATTAAAAATCCATAGATACCACATTTAGTGAAAATTTTTATGATGATGATGCATTTTAATTGTACCTACTTGTTTAGGGATGAAGCTCCAACATCCATGGCCATACTTGTTGATGTGCCTAGGGAGCTTCTTATCTTAGGTGACCAGAGACCCTTCCTATGCTTCTTCTTGTAGCAGTAGTGAAAGGGATGTTGGTCAGACCCGATTAGGTGTGTGTTAATATGGTGATTTTATCGTTGAGATGTGTATAGTGGTTAACCTAAATCGAGCCTAAACATCTCTTTAAAAAAATTTTTTACCTAGCCTACTTGATTTTATCTTGGTCACTTTTAGGCCTAGGGTTAAACACAGGGAAGTGGGGTTAGAAGTCAAGTTTCTACGCCTTTCCTACAACGAATCTCTTCCGTTCGTTTATTATGTTTTTGGTATTTTTCTACTTAAGATTTTTTTTTGATAATCTTTGTCCTTGAGGTACACCCTCAAAATTAGGTTCTTGGCTTTGAGCCAAATTAGGGTTCCAAAATTGGTCTTGCTATTCGCAAGACTGAGTACCTGCAAGTCAAGACTTATTTTTTCTCTTTTATATATTTTTTTATCTTTTTACTGGCATGAAAGAGAAATTGAAATAAAGTAAATATAGTATATATAGATGTAGATATTATATATGTATAAAGGGGTGGGAGTGGAGGTGGAGATGGAGTGTATCACGGTGTCGAGTCGGTCGTCGTCTAGAAAGACGCAACCAACAGGACGAAGTGCCGCGTGGAGTGTAAGATGGATAGTGGAAGACGAGTGCGAATACGCTTTCTATACGCATGTATCGGGGAATATCAACAACTGGTGCACATATTCCCGCGATACCACGTATGGTAAGTAATGTGAAAATATATATATATATACATGTATATATGTAAATATATCTATATATATATATGGTTATAAATATATATGTATATATGTATAGGTATGTAAATATATGTATAGATAGATATATGTATAGATGTATATATATATATGTATATGTATGTATATATAACTATATAGGTGTATATATATATGTATGTATATATATGTAGAGTAATATATGTATATAGATATATGTAGATAGATATATATATGTATGTATATATAATTATAGATATATATTTATATATGTATGTATATTTGTATATATATGTATATATATATATGTATCTATACTTGTACTTAGTTATATAGGTAGTAATATATATATAGATATATGTATATATATATGTATATAGACTAATACATAGTTATATAAGTACTAATATATGTATATATATATAAGTATATAATAGTGTATAGGTGAGAGTGTGTGTGTGCGAGAGTGTGAGTGTGTGTGTAAGTGTCGACAGAGAGAGAGGGAGAGAGTGCTGTGAGAGAGAGAGAGAGAGGGCTTCCTGCTGGAGTGAAGGGGGCGTTTAAGCCGTTCACGCGCTTAGGGCCGACGTCTGGTGTCCACGCGCACGCGCACACGCACGTGTGTAGGCACGCGGAGAGGCGTGCGCTGGAGGGAAGTGGGTGCGAAGAGGACCACATCGCACAGCGTTCCACGGAGAGCTGGAGCGGGTGCACGCAGACGTACGCGGGCGAAGATGCGGGCGGGTGCAGGTGACGTGGGCGCACGCAAATGCGCGGGTGAGCGCTGGAGCAGGCGATGGGCTAGACGCGGGTGCGGGCAGTGGCTGGTAGCGATGCGCCAGGTGATTGAATAAGTGAGAAACTTACCAGTCACCCCACTGTAGCCACCGTGTTCTACGGAAATGCGTGAACAGTGGCTACAGTGGCCGAATGAGCCACGCAACCGCTTGGGTCCGGTGTTGTGAGTGCGGATGGCTCGGCGTGCGCGTAGAAGAGGAATGCGCCGGCTGGGCTTGCAGGCAAAACTCGCTACAAGGCACGCGGAGAGGCTAGGTTGTGGGCGAAGGAGCGCGACAGGGCGTGCGGTGGCCTGCGAGTGCTGGCTGGCGTGCGCGGTGAAGCTTGGCCGGCCGCTGCAGGGGTGCGCGGTGGCTGGTTGCGGGTGGAAAGGTGAGTGCAGCGCGAAGAAGCGGGAGGCGAGGGCACCTGCAAGCACGTGCTGGAGGCGAGGGCGGCCTGCAGGCGTGTGCTGGAGGGCCTTGCAGCTGCTGCCGCCTTGCTGCTACTGCTACGTGCAGAGCTTTGAGCTTCAAAGCTTGAAGCTCCTACTCCAATGGCTGAAGTGGCTTGGACGTTGAAACAGGGAAAGAACCACCATGCCCACCGGCTCTTTGATGAGCTGGGCGGTGGTGGACTCACGGTGGTGGTTGTGCACCACCGTGAGGTACTCCTGCCTGCAGAGTGTCTCCTAAGAGGAGGAGGGCCTGCGTATGGAGGGAGAGGGGAGGGGATGGCTTGGAAGGGAAGAGCTGCTGTGTGGGTTATTTTTCATGGACCAAGCTCCCTTGCAAAGGAGGAGCCATGCACTTTTTAAAGAAGAAGAAAGCATGCACAGCAATGCCCTGGCTGTGCATGGCTTGTGCATGGCTTGGCAGGGCATGCGGCTGCACAGCATGGCTGAGCAGGACAAGGTGCGAAGAAGAAGAAGCCATTCCTTGCAGCCGTGGGAAGATTTCAAAGTCAAATAAAATTAAAAAATAAAAAGATGGTGAATTTTGCAAAGCAGCACTTGAGGAATATGTGAATTGCGAGGCCATTTTATTCACTCTCCTCCCCTCTCAATTAAATGCATGCATGCGTCTATATTCACAAATGTGACTATGTCTACCTAATATGCATTGGTAATGCTAGGAAATAGCACAAGACGACACAATTGCAGGTGTATTTTTGTGATGCAATCATACCCCCATGCCTATCTTTTGCTAGTCCCTAGCAAAACATTTTTTTGTATTGTATTTAGCAATGATCTTAAGCTGAAGATTTTCTTCTGAGGCGATATAGGTGTGTTTATTGTTGGATATTGTGAGAACCAATTGTGGAGAAGACTACTAGTACTTTAAGTCTTACATGACAGATCATCTCTCGACTAACCAGGACTCTTGATATTTAAACCTTAAGTACGATTTCCAGGACCCAGGAGGTTTTTGCCGTACTCGAGAGCTCAAGAGATTATGACTTGTGCTTAGTGAAGGATCAAGACTGACTAGATGAACATTAAGACTCAAGCCCAGGGTTTCACGAATTTTTTAAGTACAGGTTGGTCCCAGTTTCAACTCTTGTTTTCGGATTAACCCTTAAAAAGATGACGGAAAACTCAATTCCCATTTTCTGACATTTGTGGCTTACAGGAAAATAGGGTATTTGCGACTTGCCTTGAAGAACTTTTTTAGGGTAGAGACTTTACAGACATTTGCGAGATATACTGACTTATTTGCATCTTTTTTTTTTTTTTGAAACACGTGTCAGTATATCTATTACAACATTATTTGGAGGAGCACACTTTTCTTTTTGGTGGGAGAGTTCTTTATTGGTGGAAAGAGTCGCTCCTAAACACAAGACTAAAGCTTGGGATAAAAAGTCTACCTGCACGCACAGGTAAGGACTCCACCTTCCCTAATGAACACTAGGGTTGGATCTTATGTTCACCTGGTCTTTCTTGATATGTGTAGTGTGAACCAAGATTACTTAGGCTCTCAAGTAGAAGCAAACCAACGGATCCTGTACTTGTGTCTCAGGTACAAGAATACATCCTTAGTTAGGAGAGATTCCGATCTATTTTGTCAATGCTTAACTGAATTAAGCTGAGCCTGAGCGAATTAAGCTTCTGTGGCTTGGAAAGTCTTCAAAACAGTGGTTGAATATCCATAAACACTTATTGTATTTTTGTTTCAGCCTTTAGATCATTACTAAACACCATTTTCATTTTTCATTTTTTTTTCTTTTTATATTTATATATAAATAGAAATTACATGATACCATAAAATACCCAGATCCTATGGATGCCTATCCACCCCCCCATGCCAAACAATGGTATGTCCTCATATGCATGTAGGGTAGGGTAGAGGAAGGATGAAAGATCGGGTAATGAGAGGTGAGGTGCAGGGTATATAGCAGGGTGGGTGGATGGTGGGTGGTGAAGTGAAAAGTGAAGTGATCGTGACAGTGGCATGAAAAGTGATGGTGGATGGTGAGTGTTGTTGGGGTGCCTCCCAACGAGCGCTGAATTTAACGTCCCCAGCTGGACTCAGAATGAGGCAAAGAATTAGTTACCCTCCAGCAGGGCAACAGTTTCTCCAACGGGGGCAGGTTCATGAGTAAGATAGGGTTTCAAATGCTGCCCGTTGACCATAAATTTATGCCCAGATTTGGGATCTTCAATTTCAACGGCCCCGTTGGGAAATGGTCTCGAGACCAGGAAAGGGCCAGTCCATTTGGACTTCAGTTTCCCAGGAAAGAATTTGAGCCGGGCATTATAGAGCCAAACTTGCTGAGATGGCTCGAATTCTTTCTGCCAAACACGGCTGTCGTGAAAAGCCTTAGTACGTTGTTTGAAGGTTAAAGCTGAATCATAGGCTTCACGACAGAGCTCTTCCAGCTCCTGGAGTTGGAGTTTCCTTTCTCGACCACACAGGTCTGGGTCGAGGTTACATTGGCGAATCGCCCAATAAGCGAGGTGCTCCAACTCCACGGGCAAATGATAAGGCTTCCCGTAAATGATTCTATATGGAGACATACCAAGAGGAGCCTTGAAGGCAGTCCGATGCGCCTAAAGTGCGTCAATCAACTTGTCAGACCAATCCTTACTGTCAGGCCGAACCATTTTCTGGAGAATCTGCTTGATTTGTCGGTTCGACACTTTTGCCTGGCCGTTCGTCTGAGGATGATACGGGGATGCGATATGATGGTGGACTCTGTATTTCCTCAGAAGTGCCCGAAAAGATGCATGGGTAAAGTGGCTTCCTCCATCCGAGATAATGGCTCGAGGGATCCCAAAGTGCGCAAAGATGTGGTCTTTGACAAATCGGGTGGATATAACATGGTCAGCACGGCGTGTGGGAATAGCCTCGATCCATTTCGAAACATAATCAATAGCCATGAGGATAAATTCGAAGCCGCTGAAAGGAGGAAAGGGACCCGTGAAATCAATTCCCCAAATGTCGAAGATTTCTGCAGCTAGGATGGGTTGTAAGAGCATCATGTCATGACGTGACATTAACCCTAACGACTGGCACTTAGTGCAATATTTGGCATAATTGTGTGCATCCTGGTGAAGGGAGGGACAAAAGAAACTGCACTGCAACACCTTGGCTGCAGTTTTCCTCCCAGAGAAATGCCCTTCGCAGGCCTGATCGTGGCAGAAGGATAGCACACTGGGGAATTCGCTGTCAGGAATACCGCGACGGATGATTTGATCAGCACCTATCCGAAAAAGAAGTGGATTATCCCAAAAATAATACTTTGCTTCTACCATGAGATGCTCGCACTGGTTTTTAGACCAGCCACGTGGAAGGGATCCAGAAGCAAGGTAATTGGCAATGTCGGCATATCACGGTCCACTTGCCACATTTATTGCCAATAGGTGCTCATCAGGAAAAATTTCATTGATCGGCAGAGTAAGTCCAATATGGTCAGGGTACAGTCTGGAAAGGTGATAAGCCACAACATTCTGGGCTCTGGCCTTATCGCGGATCTCAATGTCAAATTCTTGGAGCAGAAGGATCCAACGAATCAGTCTAAGCTTGGCATCCTTCTTGTGTATGAGATGGCGAATGGCCGCGGATCGGTGAAAACAATAACATGTGAGCCCAGAAGGTAGGAGCGGAATTTCTCCAGCATAAAGACAATCGCCAGTAGTTCTTTCTCAGTGGTAGTATAATTATGCTAGGCCTCGTCCAACGTCTTACTGGCGTAGTACACCACGAAGGGGTGTCTATCGCGTCTTTGTCCCAAGATGGCTCCGACTACAAGGTCGGAAGCATCACACATGAGTTCAAAGTCGAGGGACCAATCAGGTGGCTGGAGAATAGGGGCCTTGGTGACAGCATCACGCAGCTGCGTGAATGCTTGTATGCAGTCGGGGCCCATATCGAAGGGTACGTCGGTTGATAGGAGATGACTTAAGGGTCGAGAAATCTTGGAGAAATCTTTGATAAATCTCCTATAGAAACCGACGTGTCCCAGGAAGGAGCGGATTTGTTTGATAGAGACAGGTACAGGTAAATCAGCAATTACATCGAGCTTAGCTCTGTCAACCTCGATACCCCTATTGGAGATGATATGCCCGAGAACAATTCCCTCGTGCACCATAAAATGACTTTTTTCCCAAGAAAGCACGAGGTTTACATCAATACATCTCCTAAGGATACGAGTTAGGTTGGCAAGACAGTCATCGAAAGATGGTCCAAAGACCGAAAAGTCATCCATGAAGACCTCGAGAAAGTCACCCACCATGTCATGGAATATCGCCAGCATACATCTCTGGAAAGTTGCTGGTGCATTACAAAGTCCAAACGGCATCCTTCTAAATGCAAAGGTGCCGAAGGGGCAAGTAAAAGTGGTTTTCTCTTGGTCCTGGGGGTCAATTGCCACCTGGTTATATCCTGAGAATCCATCCAGGAAACAGAAAAATTTATTTCCCGCTGACTGCTCCAGGATTTGGTTAATGAAAGGTAGCAGAAATTGATCTTTCTTAGTTGTAGCATTGAGTTTCCTATAATCTACACACACTCTCCAAGATGTAGGAGTGCGTGTAGGGATGGATTCACCCCTGTCATTGACACGAATGGTGAGTCCTACCTTCTTGGGCATAATGTGAATCGAACTCACCCAGGGGCTATCGCTGATTGGGTAGATTATACCCACATCTAGCCACTTAATGATTTCTTCTTAACGACCTCCCGCATGTTAGGGTTGAGACATCGCTGCATCTAGTGAGAAGGTCGAGCCTCCTCCTCCGTATATATACGGTGAGTGTAGTAGGAGGGGCTAATGCCAAATAAGTCTGATAAAGACCATCCAATGGCTGCCTTGTGTTCCATGAGGACCTTCGTTAGTTTGCACTCTTGCTCCCTGGTCAATTTTGAACTAATGATTACAGGGAGCGTTTCATTTGGTCCCAAGAAAACATACTTAAGTGTACTAGGCAGCTCTTTCAGCTCGGGAGTGGATGGTGAAAGGTCTGGCATTTCATGGGATGAGAGTGTCCCAAGCGGATTGGAGAACAAGTTGGGAGGAAGAAGTTGGCCCTCAGATTGGCCAAGAAGAGGGGCTTCTTGGATGGATGGCTCCAAGAAGGAATAGCCCCAGTGAGAAGCATGTGGGCTCAAGGTCCCAGTGTGGATTTGCAACTTCGCCTGATTTGGTGGGAAAGAAAGGGCAATCCGATCTTCAATAGTGTGAACTGGCAGTGAGTAGCCCGGATATGACTCAGACCACGAGGTATGGGAAGCGGAGAAAACCTCGTGAGAAGTCTGGTCAAGAGAAGGTACGGGATAGGGGAGGGATGGGGGAACGTCACAATATGTGTTGGTCAAGAAATTGTCAATGTTTATAGGTAATCCGCAGCAGTCAGAATAGGTCCCAATTAGTCCGATACACGTGCTGATGGCCATGTCCTTATCAGACGTGTCATCCTCGATGCAATCGCAATCAAAGTTCTTGGCTGCCTTGAAGATGTTAAGCTTGAGCTTTTCAGATCCAACGGCAATCTCAATACAGCCCGACTCGCAGTCGTTATGGGCGTGGGCTGTGGCCAAGAAAGGTCGACTAAGGATGATCGGACAATCAGAAAGTGAGCTAGGAACTTCCATATCTAAAACAAGAAAGTCAATAGGAAAATAGAGACTGTTGACCCTAACCACCATGTCTTCCACCACACCCTTCGGGATTTTGACAGAACGATCTGCCAATTGTAACGTGACAGGGGTGGGTTTCAGATTTCCCAAGGAAAATTTTTCTAGCATGATGGTTGGTATAAGATTGATGGAAGATCCTAGATCAAGTAGGGCACGGTTAAAATTGTAGCCTTGGATGCTACAGGAAATCAGTGGTGCGCCAGGATCTTTCTGCTTCGGTGGTAGATTTGACAGTATAGCACAACTCGCATGAGGTGAGAGAACCACCGGATTCTTAGTTTTCTTTGACTTTCGCCTGGGTGTTGTGTAGTCTTTGAAAAATCGGGCGACAGTAGGTATGTGGTTGATAGCCTCGAGCAGGGGTACCTTGATTTCTATATCCCTGAACAAATTACGCAGGTTATCAAAGGCCTGCGTATCTTTCTTTTTGCCATTTGGCTCCCTCAGTAGAGCCTCAGGGAATGGGACTGATTCTGGCACCAATTTGGGTGTATCGTCCTCTGGCGAATGCGGTGTGCATCCCGAATGAGAGGGTGATGAAGAAGACGGGCCAGGATCAGGTCGAGGCGGATCAAAAGTTTGCTTACCGCTCCTCGTAGTGATAGCATTGGATGATGTGGGTCCAGTGGGATCATAAGGCGGAGGAGGGTTTGCAATAGGGACATAAGAGTGAGGTGCTGTAGCGGGATTAGCCTAAAATACCGATGGAATGCTCGGAGCATGCAGAATCTAATTAACCTGCCCCTGAGAAGGTTGTACCTGTGGTTGAGGACCACAGGGTACGAAATTTTGCGGGTTTGGAATAGGTTGGGCATGAAGAGTACCCTGAGATTGAGTCGCCATGCGTAGTTGACTGATCTCAGCATTCTGCTGCGCTAATTGGTGCTGAAGAGAGGTCATGTTCTCTTCATGGTGCTTTGACATTTCCATCATCATTTGCATCAATTTGTCAAGAGGACTTGATGCGTGTTTTGTTTGCGGTACGGAAGGGCCTAATGGCAGATTTGCCATAGGAATAGACTGGGCCCTTGGGATGACGAGTGCGGACGGTCGCATTGGTCCACCTGCGGGGTTTTGGCACTGCGGGTTGTTGGACCATGCGAAATTTGGATGATTTCACCACCCTGGGTTATAGGTGGCAGAGAAAGGGTTGTTCCCAGGGTGCAAGCATCTTCTATGCCAGAAGACGTGTCTGCATGTAAATATGAGTTCGAGCATACGAAGGCTTGGTCCTCCGTGTCGAAATACTGGCTCGCAGAAGCCAGTTCCACATGACTTACCGAGTCGCTCGGTGCGACACTAAGTAAGGAAGGTCTTACAGGTTTCTTGGGATAAGCCTAGTGTTCGAAGAATTGGAATTGTGACGAAGTGGTGAGGTGGGGGTGTTTGCCATAGAACGGGGGGGGGGTTGGCCAGAAGCTCATCAGGCTTCTTGTGCACGACGGAGACTTCATCCAATTTCTGTGCAATAAGGCTAAGATCAGTGGATGAATGGGAGGGTCCCGTGTCAACTTCGTGGACATTACGGGGCAGGCTGGTACGATTAAAGGCGACAATGGAGGCATTGTTCATTGAGTTTTCACTCATATTTTCAAATAGTTCGAATGCTCCATTCTCATCTTTATTCAAGAAATTCCCTCCGCAGAAAGCATCTGCAATCTGCTTCAAAGTCCCATTGTAGAAAATCTGGGCTATATGCCACTTAAGCAGACCGTGGTGCGGACACTTCCTGAGGAGGTCATTATACCTCTCCCATGCCTCATGAAATTGTTCGCCATTTTGTTGCATAAAGGAGGTGATAGCACAACGAAGTGCATTGGTTCGCCCGATTGGGAAGAACTTCTTGACAAATGTTGTTTGCATCGCTTCCCAAGAGTGGATGGTTCTCCCAAGGGTGCGTAACCACAGCGACGCTTTATCCCGCAATGAAAATGGGAACATTTTCATGAGTACCATAGGTAACCTGATATTTCAAGGTTTAACAGTTTCAGCCAATCGGGTTAGGTCTTCCAAGTGGAGAAAAGGATCTTCACTTGCAAGACCATGGAAGTGAAAATTTATTAGGCCAATTATGTTAGGCTTCACTTCAAAGTCGTCCCCGCCCATAGGGACCCGAATTTGTCCTGTGGTCTCTGTAGTAGCGGGATTCCGATATGAGCTAAGAGACCTAGGCTCCTCCCGTTTGGAAGGGTTCTGCATTTCCTCCAATGTTTCCCGAATGGCTTCAATTTGTTCATTATACATTTCCATTTGGGCTTGGAGGCAGGTTATGGGATCTAAGGCTCCACCACTTGGTGGGTTTTGAGGGCGATTTTCTCGCTCGGGATTTGGGGGTGGGTGTGCAGCCATGTTTGTGGAGGAGGAGGACTATTCGGCTTCTTTTCTAGATTTATTAGACAATTCACACAGTTCAGGGTTTTGTGACCTCCTCCCAAACATGCACTACTGCAGGAAGAATTGGGGGGATACGAAGGGAAAAGAGATGAGAGAAATGACGCCGCAAAGGTACACTTGATGACAAATCAATACAATCAAATTCGTAACCTCTACAGTGTGCCCTTAGACCAAAAGATCTAAGTTACCTACTATCACGAACTACGGAACCGAATGCAAGCACCGCGGAACCACTGGGCCAGATTGAAAGGCCGTTTGCCCCAGTCTTAGACACCCGATAGCACGTGGGAACCCTCACCAGTACGTAGGCGCTACACGCAGGTAGTTAGACCTCCAATCCTTAATAAGGGTCAAGTTGCTACCAATTTTAGTTAGAGGCTTAGGATCAAGTGCTTTTGGAATGTGAAGGGCGTTGTTTACGGGTAATGCCCAAGTGATTGATTTTTCAAGTGTGTAAAATAAGCATGCAACAGGGAAATCTCCCTGAATTGAAGTTTTTAATTGGTAAATGGTTTTTAGAATTCAGCCTTAAGTAGTATGGATTTTAGGATTTCTCTGAATTACCAATTCAACCAATCTTCAGGTTTTCAGAGAATACATGTTTTCTTCTAAGCCCAACAAACCCTTCTTCAATGTCAATTGGTTAATGCATGCTAAAATGCAATGGGCTTCCCTAAATGGAGATTTCTACGTGTGGATGCACGAATCAGTTTTAGATTAGTGTGAAAGGGAGCCAAAGCACTTCAATTCAAGTGCTCCCAATCACCGAAAAGATGCCCACACACAAGGATCAACCAAAAGATAAGGAAAATCAAATTGTTGGGGTTGAAGTATTCGGGATCGAATCTTAGGCACGTGAAAGGTCGTGGTGGGGTTGGAATTAACTCAATTCCAAGTCTCCCCACCAAAAATGTGATCCCGAATTTGTAGATAAATGAGGCAAAGAGGGGTGGCAGTCAATCTTTTTATTTGCCTCAAAGAATACTTCACACGACGAAAAATTCAAGAATCAAGATTCTTGGATTTTCGCTATGCGAAGTTTGGCGGGAAATCCCGGGGCGGTGGGAGTGATGACAAACAATCAAACAAGTGGTTTTTAATCCACTTGCCCCAAGAGATCCCAAGAAGTGTTTTTTTTTTTATTAAGGTTACAAGTTAACCTAGGTTGCTAAGAGAGAAAGACCTACTTATGCAGCAACGTGTGCGAAGCTCCAATGTGGTGTCGGCGTCTTCACGCACTCGTTCCTGCCTTGGATCTACCTACATCTCCGACTTTGTCTGCCTGTCTTCTCCTTGCAGCAGGTTCACCTGCACACCAATAAACAAACACACCCATGAAGAGAGAAGAGAAAAAATGAAAGGAATGGAATAGAAACTTACTTGAATATGCACTTCCCCGGCAACGGCGCCATGAAAGGGATGTTGGTCGGACCCGGTTAGGTTGTGTTAATATGGTGATTTTATCGTTGAGATGTGTATAGTGGTTAACCTAAATCGAACCTAACCATCTCTTTACAAAAATTTTTTACCTGGCCTACTTGATTTTATCTTGGTCACTTTTAGGCCCAGGGTCGAACTCAGGGAAGTGGGGTTAGAAGTCAAGTTTCCATGCCTTTCCTACAACGAATCTCTTCTATTCATCTATTATGTTTTTGGTGTTTTTCTATTTAAGATTTTTTTCTGATAATCTTTGTCCTTGAGGTACACCCTCAAAATTAGGTTCTTGGCTTTGAGCCAAATTAGGGTTCCAAAATTGGTCTTGCTATTCACAAGACTGAGTACCTACAAGTCAAGACTTATCTTTTCTCTTTTATATATTTTTTTATTTTTTTTACTGGCATGAAAGAGAAATAGAAATAAAGTAAATATAGTATATATAGATGTATATATTATATATGTATAAAGGGGTGGGGGTGGAGGCGGAGATGGAGTGTAGCACGGTGTCAAGTCGGTTGTCGTCTAGAAAGATGCAACCAACAGGATGAAGTGCTGCATGGAGTGTAGGATGGATGGTGGAAGACGAGTGCGAACATGCTTTCTATAAACGTGTATCGGGGAATATCAGCAACCGGTGCAGATATTCCCGTGATACCACATTTGGTAAGTAATGTGAAAATACATATATATATGTATATATGTAAATATATCTATATATATATATATGGTTATAAATATATAGGTATATGTGTACTTATATATGTATATATGTATATGTATATATATGTATATATGTATAGGTATGTAAATATATGTATAGATAGATATATGTATAGATGTATATATATATATACATATATATGTATATGTATGTATATATAACTATATAGGTGTATATATATATGTATGTATATATATGTACAGTAATATATGTATATAGATATTTGTAGATATATATATATATATATGTATGTATGTATGTATGTATATATAATTATAGATATATATGTATATATGTATGTATATTTGTATATATATATGTATAAATATATGTATATATATGTATATATATATATGTATCTATACTTGTACTTACTTATATAGGTAGTAATATATATATATATATATGTATATAAGTATATATATATATATATAAATATATATGTACATATAGATATATATATATATGTATATAGACTAATACATAGTTATATAAGTACTAATATATGTATAGATATATGTATATATATATATAAATATATATAGATATAAATATATAGATGTATATATATATATATATAAGTATATAATAGTGTATAGGTGAGAGTGTGTGTGTGCGAGAGTGTGAGTGTGTGTATGTGTCGACAGAGAGAGAGGGACAGAGTGCTGTAAGAGAGAGAGAGAGAGAGAGAGGGCTTCCTGCTCAAGGCCGATGTCTGGTGTCCACACGCGTGCAGAGGCGCGTAGGCACGCGGAGAGGTGCACGCTGGAGGGAAGTGGGCGCGGAGAGGATCGCAGCGCATAGCGCTGCATAGAGAGCTAGAGCGGGCGCACGCAGACGTACGTAGGAGAAGGGAGCGGGCGAAGACGTGGGTGGGTGTGGGCGACGCGGGTGCACGAAGACGTGCGGGTTGGTGCTGGAGCGGGTGCGGGGCTGGACGCAGGTGCGGGCAGTGGCCGGTAGCGGTGTGCCGGGTGATCAGATAAGTGAGAAACTTACCGGTCACCCCACTGTAGCCACAGTGTTCCACTGAAATGCGTGAATAGTGGCTGTAGTCCCCGGGCGAGCCGCGCAACAGCTTGCGTCCGGTGCTGTGAGTGCGGATGGCTCAGCGCATGCGCGGAAGAGGAATGCGTCGGCTGGGATTGCAGGAGAAACTCACGACAGGGCACGCGGAGAGGCTAGGTCGCGGGCGAAGGAGCGCGACAGGGTGTGCGGTGGTCTGCAGGTGCTGGCTGGCGTGCGCGGTGAAGCTTGGCCGGCTGCTGCAATGGCGCATGGTGGCCGGTTTTGGATGGAAAGGCGAGTGTAGAGCGAAGAAGCGGGAGGCGAGGGTGCCTGCAGGCGAGTGCTGGAGGGCCTTGCGGC
Source organism: Thalassia testudinum (assembly GCA_037157565.1). NCBI lineage: Eukaryota > Viridiplantae > Streptophyta > Magnoliopsida > Alismatales > Hydrocharitaceae > Thalassia > Thalassia testudinum. The sequence continues at coordinate 202,401,718 of JAZHRO010000031.1, forward strand.
TGCTACCACCTTGCTGTTGCTACTACGTGCAGAGCTTTGAGCTTCAAAGCTTGAAGCTCCTACTCCAGTGGCTGAAGTGGCTTGGACGTTGAAACATGGAAAGAACCACCACGCCCACCGGCTCTTTGATGAGCTGGGCGGTGGTGGACTCACGGTGGTGGTTGTGCTCCATCATGAGGTACTCCTGCCCGCAGAGTGTCTCCTCAGAGGAGGTCGGCCTGCATATGGAGGGAGAGGGGAGGGGACAGCCTAGAAGGGAAGAGTTGCTGTGTGGGTTCTTTTTCGTGGACCTGGCTCCCTTGCAAAGGAGCCGTGCACTTTTTAAAGAAGAAGAAAGCATGCACAGCCATGCCCTGGCTGTGCATGGCTTGTGCATGGCTTGGCAGGGCATGCGGCTGCAGAGCATGGCTGAGCAGGACAAGGTGTGAAGAAGAAGAAGCCATTCCTTGCAGCCGTGGGAAGATTTCAAAGTCAAATAAAATTAAAAAAATAAAAAGATGGTGAATTTTGCAAAGCAGCACTTGAGGAATACGTCAATTGCGAGGCCATTTTATTCACCCTCCTCCCCTCTCAATTAAATGCATGCATGAGTCTATATTCACAAATGAGACTATGTCTACCTAATATGCACTTGTAATGCTAGGAAATAGCACAAGATGGCACAATTGCAGGTGTATTTTTGCGGTGCAATCAAGTTGGAATGCCTCCCTTTTCTAGAATCAATTGGGAATCTCAAGCAACGAGAATTGGGCAACAAAATTGGATTGACCTTTGCTTGCTTAATGCTCTCTCACTTAGCTATAGAAGAATAATTTCAAATGCAGTGATGGAAACATCATATAATTACTCCACTACTTCCCACTATAACGATCATTTTGTCTTGATTTGTTAACTATCAGCATCCTATTACAAGATCCTAATAATCAATTCATTCCAAAATGCAAGAATAGCAGCTGCTACTAATTATTACTAGAAGCTAGTTTGCTACATGGATTTGTTCTACCTAAAAGTATTCATCTATTACTTGCACCTACACATCTAAATTCCTTCATGCATCTTTGATTCAATTGAAGTAATCTCCTGTAATTGGCAAAAACCATTTGGTGGAGTAGCTCAATAATGTGATTGTATGGGTTCTCTTTCAAGAACCCTCCTACAATTTTGCTGCACCAGTTAGGATTTGATTGAGAGGAAGCTTTGAGGGGGTGACAATTTAAATTGTATCATTAGGAAATAACAACTTTAGAAGATGATACTAGATGCACGAGTCAATCTATGCATTATGTTGATGCATGAGTCAATTTGATTGGAGGTGGATCTCTCATGATGAGGATTTTGCATGGAGTAGATTAAGCTATCGGTTGCCATCCATCTACTGGTAAGTACCAGATTTGTGTATTTGGAGATGTACAACTTAGCTTTAGAGTAATATTTTAGATTTTCCTCCTCTTTCCTTTTTCATATTTTGGAACTATAAGAGATTTTTCCATAAATGTCAACTAACTGAATCTCCATTTGTTGGATACATGCTTTCTTACAAGTTCTAGATGAAATTCTTTGCTTGTCTTATATGTTGCCTTTTTGTCTTAGCTTACCTTATATGTTATTAGTAAGCTACTTTTTGTGAAAATATTAAAGTAACGTCTTTTAATGGGAGAGATTGACTAAATGCCCTAGTGAGAGATTATATAGATATATATAGTTTCTGGTTGCTTATAATATCATTCCATTGTTTCTGCGTGAATAGAGAATAATATGTTTGTATTTTGTCTCTACTTCAATTCATATCTTGTCCATTCAAAGAAGCAGCTCATGTAGTTGTTACTATGCTGACGTAGATTTTGTGGTTGATTTAGCTTTTGGAGTTGTTAACCATGGCTTTCCTAAAAAATTTGAATTTGTTTTAATCTGGCTTGTCATTATTTTCCTGTTATACCTATGGAGAACATTGTTGCAACATGTGGTGGTGGTTCAAAAACTATATTTGCAATAGTTTCCACTTCAAACGAAGTTCAGTCTTTCCTTGAGGTAGTGATAGTGAAAATACGTGATTTGTTAATTAGGTTTTTGGAAATCGTTGTAACTTGTAAATCCATTTCACTTTTAAAATTTCTAACCTAGATAGGGAAGTATCTAGGGTCGTCCAAGGAGGTAATATTTTGCGAAATCAATCTCTTGCTTGAAAAGTAGAAATCACCTTTCTTTTTGTTGTTATTCAATATATCATTTTTTTCTTTTGGGTTCTTGAAATAAAGGGGAAAATATGAAGTTGTTGACCGGAAAAAGTACCATAACTAAAATGCCAAAATCTAAGTGAGAAAATTATTCTCTTTCTAAGCTCAACCTAGGCTCGTGAAGGCCTAGGTTAATTAGAAAGAGAAAGTGAGATTATACTAAGATCAAGAAAGTAGTGCAAAAAAAATGCAACAAGAAATGAAGGCAACTTTTTCTTTATTAAAGGAAATTGTCTACAAGTATAGGAAAGCTTCTAAAGAAAAGACAAGTAAAGAAGAAACAAAATCCTTTAATTGCTGATGATGATGAAGAAGGTGAACTCCTCTTGCTCCAAGTCAAGTGGCTCCTTGGCTTGAAAAGAAGGTTCCTTCTTCTCCTTTGCTTGGCAAGCTCCTCCTAGCAAGCCCAAGGGGGTGTGCTTGATCTCCTCCAAGGTGGATGGAATTCCACCTTCAAAAGCTCCTCCTAAGGTGGTGTGGACCACCTTTGATTCCTCCTCCAAGGGTGGTTGTGTACCACCCTTCAATCCTCCTCCTAGGGTAGGCGTGCACCCTAGGTTTCCTTCCAATGCCTGGCTGCTTCCCTTGGTTGGTGTGGAGTCAAGAGAGAAGAGAAGAGGGGAAGGCACCAAGGGGACAAAGTATCCCCTTAATCTTCTTCTTTTTCTTCTTCTCTTGACCTTCTATGTAGGTAGAAATATGGGTAGAAAAAATGTAGCCAAGGTTGGATTTTAATGGTGGTGGCAGGGAGTTTTTATAGGAGTAGGAGGGGGTAGGGTTGGTTATAGGATGGACGGTTATGATGGGGGTTTGATGGTGGTTATAGGATCCTAGGGCTAGGGTTGTTGGCACCAAAATGGAAGGGCACTTGGTGGTTGGTGCCAACCCTAGGTGGTTGCTAGGGTGAAGGGTTTGGTTAGGTGTGTTGTAGGGTGGAGATGGAGTTATGTGATGGTGGTTGTGAGATGAAGGGATAAGGTGTGTTGGCTCCACTTGAAGAGGTATGAGTAGGTGTGGTTAAAGGAGAGTTGGCACCAACTTTGGTGTGGTTAAAGGGGTAGGTTTGGCATGGACATAAAGGAAGGCTAGGATGGCTTTTTATGGTGGTTGTTATGGGATTAAGGGTAGATATAGGTGGCGCCAAGATGGAAGGGTGTGGGTGGTGTTTTGGCACCAAAATAGTGGTGGTGTAGGGTTGGTTATGGTGGCTTAGGGTTGGTGCCACTAGTGGGCTTCTAGAAGGGGCTAGGTGTAGGGTTTCGATGGGGATAGAGGGAGAGGTGTAGGGCTAGGATGGGGGTTCATGTTGGCGCCAAAATGAAGGGGTGTATAGGGCTTTTTGGCACCAACATGAAGGGGTGTATAGGGTGGTGGTTATGGTGGGTTGGCGCAAAAAAGGGTTAGGGTTAGTTAGGGTTAAGGTGGAGGAGTGGACGGCCATGGATTTTTAGGTGGAGCTGGAGCTTAGTTAAGCTGGCTAAGCTAGCTTATCTAGTAAAGTAGAGGTGGAGGAGCTAGGGTTTCATGAAGGAGGAGCTGGGAGAGAAGACTTTGGAGCTGATGGAAGCTATGTTGGAGCTGGGTCTGTTGAGGCAGCTTCAAGGGGAGCTCAACTGTTGAGCTCAGCTACTTAGTTCTTATGCAAGTAGCCAAGCCTGGGTAGTTGAGATCAGTTGAGTTGACCTAAACCTGGTTGGAGCTAGGTTGAGCTGGAACTACCTCTAATGAGAACTCTAGAGCTAGCTAAGCTACTAGTTGACAAGTAGTAGCTCAGCTAGTTTAGAGTCCAGCTGCCATGAGCTGGGTGGAGCTGGAATGAGATAGGGCTGAGTTGAGGTGAACTTCAGTCAACTCAGCTGAGCTAGCTAGAGCTCCCTGTGAACTAGTGGGAGATGAGATGAGCTAGACTCAGCTAAGTTAAGCAGGATCTGAGCTGACCTGAGTTAGGGTGAGCTAAGGTGAGCTCTCTTGATCTGCCATTCAGCTAAGGTGAGCTGAATGGAGCTGGATGGAGCTAAGCTTTGTCCAAGGGAGATGGTATCTTGCCATGATGAGCTGGAATTAGCTGAGTCCTAGCCTGATTGAGCTTCCTCTTCATCAATTGCCTTCTTGAGTGCTAGGGTTCTAGGGATCTGACTCTCTGCTTATCCCTAACACTCTAAGAAACACATCAAAAAGTACAACAAATGCAATGTATGCCTAACCTAATTTATGCCCAAAAACCCATTTACGGATCAAAATCCTAAGAGCTAGGTTTGTTTTAATGCATAAGAATGATGATAAACTGGTGTTTATCACACCCCCATGCTTATCTTTTACTAGTCTCTTAGCAAAACTTTAATTTTTACAAAATGTAATTTTTGGCAAATCTAATTTTTTCAACTTTTCAGGAGAAAGGTTACGGGACATAGGCTGATCCAAGCATAGGGGGTACGGGATTTGTTAAGGATAAACATCCGAATTTGTTTTCAAATCCAAAAATTAGACTAAAATGGGATCAATTTATCCTCCAAAAAATTCATAGATTAGGCCCTTGTTAATTTAGATGACTTGAAATTTTTGTTTTAGGATTTTTCTAGCTCTTGAATCTGATTCGCAACTTGCAATAACCTTTAAAACTTTGTGTCCGTGCTTGTGGAAAGCCAACATTTATAAGGGTGTGTTTTTAGTTTAAAACTTTTTTTTCTCTCCCCCATGCTTATTTTTAGCTTAGTCATATAACAGATGTGTTGGGATCATCATTCCTATTACCAATCCTTGAGGGGTATCTGGTGGCAGTACTTCGAGATAGCACTGTCCATGACACCACCTAGGAGCTCACAACCCCAAAACACAATGTAGTGTAAAGGGGCGCTCCAAGCAAACTTAAGCTCTTGCTCCGACACTATAGGTAGACCACTGTCCAAGACACTTGAGCTGCAAAAATGTGCTTTAATGCTCCATCTAAAGATATGAAATATAGATATGGAGCAATGTCGAGGTGGTAACATGTTGACATCGCATCCTCAAAGGAGGCATTTTGCTCCTTCTCGACAATGGGAACTCTAACCAATGATTTACTTTAGACTTTTACTAAGGCCAAACAAAAGGGGTTTTCTAATTTTTAGTAGTATTTAGGTGTTGGCTTGTGTGTGAAATTTGACGTAGGAAGTTTTTCATGAAATGCAAGTTTTTGAATCAGAAACTAAGGTAGATACTTTTCATATTACAAAAGAGGATCAAATCACCTGAACTATCACGAGTTTAGGTGGAATTTTTGAGAAGGATATCTAATCTAATCTAAAGAAAGACCTTGAAATTCTAATGATAAGATTCGTATCCTCATCCCTAGTTTGTTAAAGATAAAATCTCGTTGTACCAAAAGTGAGTTTTCAACCTTAGTCCATATTTCAAAATTTTCCTCAAAAAGTTATCAATATTTTTATTTTTTTGGGTATGCAAGCAGGAAAATCAAAATGACTAAAGAAAAATGCATGTTTTTAGGTTTTGAAAATCCTAAATTGATCATCAAAATTTAAAAATAGCCCTATTTGCAAGGTGAGATCGATGTTTAAAATGAAGCATTGTAATATAGACGAAATCACTTTGAAAACAAATACAATTTTTATTACTCGAAAAAGTTCCAAGGTCGAACATAGGGAGCAATTGGAATTCACACACTAATCTCAACAATTAATGTAATTTGAACACAAAATAATACTCAAAAAGTAATTAGGAATGTAGAGCATGTGAGTATATGAAGAGTAAAAAGATTTTTAGACAAAATAATGGTGATTTGGATCACCAATTATAAGTCTAATACATAGACTAATTACTCAAATCTACTAAAGGGAATATGAAATTAGACGTCTGATTTTGCAATCAGATGTCTTAAACGACGTTTTCTACAATACCCCTCTTCTTTTCTTCTTCTCTTTCACTTTGATTTTTCCTTTCTTTGATTTCTCTTTTCTTCTTCTTCTTCTTCTCTTTCTCTGATTTCTCTGATTATTCCTTTCTCTGCTTCATCTATATCCTTCTCTTCCTCTCTTCTTCTTCTCAAGCTTGCTTCTTCTTCTGTTCTTGTTTCTCTTCTAATTCTCCTCTTCTTCTCTTCTTCCTTCTTTGTCTTTTTTGCCTTTTGAATCCGGCTAAGTGTTGGAGCCAATCTTCTCAGAGCAAAAACCCCCTTCCCCCACGTAACTCTCCTCTCTCTTTCTCTCTTTCTATTTTAGTCTCGCACTCCCAGAGCCATAGTCGGTCGGGTAATCGGACTTAGCGCATACCCCGGTCTAGGCTCACTGGTGTGCGGTGGTGAGAGAGGAGTACAGGTCAGGCAGGTAGTCAGGTCGGCCAGGTCCACGGGTGTTGTTAAGACCCGTGCTGTTTGAGCCTTTTAAGACATCTGGACTGTGGGTCAGATGTTTGGTCAGACGTTTGGACACCTTCCCAGATGTTTGGAAATCAAAAATTTTCAGTATGAGCTCGTGTCTACACGCGGGCTGCGCGCAGACAGTACTCTCATTTTTCCTCCCCTTCTTCTCTCTCTCCCCGCCTCTAGGAAACCCTAAATACTTGACCTTATAAAACCCCATTCCCTCTCTTGTTCTCACACCAGCCACCTTCCCCTCTTCTTCTCTACTCCAGCGAGGGAGCCAGTACGAGCGATAGCGCGAGAGCTACGGCGAGGAGGAGCGACGTGAGGAGAGGAGGAGGAGAGTGAGCTCGCGAGCTCGCGTGGGAGCTCACTGGTGAATGCATGGACGGAGCGGTGCGTGTGCGAGGACAAGTGCATCGGGAGAGTCCTCCCCGACACTGCTGCAGCCGGAGCTGCAGGTGAGGAGGGGCGAGGCGCGGCCACACGCGGCACGAGCGCAGCGGAAGCAGGTTCTGGTTCTAGGTTTTTCCCAGAATCAGACGTCTGGAGTGACCTCCAGATGACGGTGTGGACTTCTGGAGGCAGTTCCAGACGACTGAGGTGAGAGTTTCGCGAAGGTACGTTCCCTTTGTAGATATGGCCATGCAGGCCACTTCGTAGGAACACCTTGCATGCCCTTTTTGAGAATATTTAGTGGATTTCATGTAGGATTTGCTTCGGGAAGGCGTGGGACACGCCCTCCCACGCAATTCAGATGTCTGGGAGACGTACCAGAGGATGGGAAGCATTTCTAGACATCCAGAGAGGTGGTCGGACGTCTAGAGCTAGGTCCAGACGGTCCAGAAGAGTTCCTGAACATCTGAGGATTGGCGTAGAGCTTGAGGTATGATACCGGACACTTTTAAGACATCTGGAAGTTGTTCCAGACGTCTGATTTGAGTCAGAGACCCTATTTTTGATCCGTTTAGGACCCGTTTGAGGTCTGTTTTCCACAAATAAGATGCCAATGTGTTCCTTGTGAGTTCCTCTACTTGTTAGAAGGCTTTTCATACTGTTCTAATAGTTCCCTTATGATTGTTCCTTGTTATAGGACTTCGTTCCGTTGCGGGTTCAGGGCTTGCTGAGTCACGTGAGCCTGCCGTTCAAGCCCCCAATACTCCTGGGTTTACTGGTAGAGTGGCTTCCCCTAAATTAATTATAACCCAAATGCATGTGTGGAATGAATGATTAGAACCTAGGATATGGCAAGAATCCTAGGACGAGAAACACTTGAAATGTCTGTATTGGATGATTGAATTGCAGTCTTGAATGAATAATAGCTACCTGTGAAATATGAAGTACTTGTGCTAGCTAACTGTTGCATCTAAATTTCCTGTTGTATACGTTAAATGACATAATATGAGCTGCATGTACATAAATTGAGAATGGTAATGTGAATGATGGAAATATGAGCTATCTGTGTATAACCTATGTATGGAAATGTGAACGATAGCAATACAAGTTGCATATGTATAACCTAAAAATGGAAATAGAAATGATGAAACCTGGTATGGCATGGCATGAGCATGAACCCTATGGGGAATTAGGAGTAGAGCTCCTGGAAATAAATGGAATGGATCTGGAAATGTGAGTGGGGAAGTGAGCTGGCCCTTGAGTACGGAGTACCAAGGAGAGCGACTGTCCCCCTGTTTAGTGCAGAGCGAAGCTAGCCGCCCTTAGGTTGGGACCCGGGGTTAGGATTGGCCACTCTGTACCAACTTCTTGGTCCTCGCGTACATGGTACTGGGGAGAGCTACTAGTTTAGGGAGAGAGCTAGCCACCCCACAGGGCCCGGGGTTCAGCTAGCCGCCCTACATCGACTTGTTAGGCCCACTAGGCAAACCTTGGTAGTCAGGTGAGGGTGTGCGGGCTATGGAGGGGAGAGACCCCTATTTGTTTCTTAGGGGCTAGACCCATGTTACTGAGAGGGCTAGGCCCTATACTGGTTCCGTGCTGTACTTGGGCACACCTGCTAATGGAAATGACTGACCGCATGCCAGTGCAGGGTAGCTACCCGTGCGCTTATCGTGCGTGCAGTAGTCACCGTTATGTCTGTCCGTGTCCTTGGGATGGTTGACTAGGTGTAGGATCACCATGGGGGACTCTCCCGGCCAGGAGAGCACCACGTGTGCCTTCTACTCTTTGGAAAAGATTGCAATCAAGATCGTTCCCATGAGGAACATTTGAGATCAAGAAAGAGAACTGATAAATAAACCAAGCGGTGAAAAAGAATAATTAGTAAAAGAAAGTAATTGAAAAACAACAGCTACTTGTCCACTTTTACTACTTTAGTTAGTTGTTTGCTACTCTACTCAACGTTCGTTGACTTTGTGTACTCATACCCTTTTTAGGTCCAGGTGTTGAGCAGCCCGAGTCTACGGCTGCAGAGGGTGTTGGGCCTAGTAGAGCCCAGTAGTTGTAGTTCTTTTGTTGTACTCCTTTTGTAGTAGTGAGTAGACTCTTGTACCTTTATGTTCTGTACTTTTATGTTCTGTACTTTATGTTCCTGTACTTGTTACTTTCTACTGTTGTGGTGGTGATACGTACTGTAGCAGTTTTTACTTCTTTACTGCTATACCTTTTTACTGATAGTTGCTTAGCATAGTGAATGTGGTTTACTTTCCTACTTTTTGGTTACTTTCTTGTTGGATGACTGGGTCTTGGGATCTGTCGAGTTGGTTCGGTCTCATGCCCTGTAGGGATTTGGGAACCGGGTCGTAACAAGATGGTATCAGAGCAAGGTCATCCCGAGAAGTGAACCAACTAGCTTGAGAATAACCAATTCACGTGCTTGTGACTATAGTAACCACCACAACGTATCTTTTGACATCTGTTCTGAGGTTCTTTTGCTGAATGTCCGTTGAAATTGATGTCTTCCTGTTTTGTTGTTCGTGTCTCCTTGCAGGAGATGCCTCGACGTGAAGTCCTTGAGGCAGGCTGCGGACGCGACCGTGGACGAGGTCGGAGGGGTGGACGTCCTGAGCCTGATGTTTTAGTGGACTAGCCACTTCTTCCGGGCATTCAGGCCCAGGACCTCGCCTAGCTGATACGCGAGATATTACGAGAGGAGCTCCACCCACCTCCACGGGCACCTCTCCCTGGGAACGTGGATGGGGAGTCCTCTGTGGGACCACGAGATAGACGTAGCGCTAGATGTGGGGGAGGGGGTGGTCCTCCACCGCCCCCACCGTACTCTAACACTTCCGAACACGAGCCCTCCCTGCCTGGAGGCATGCCCGTTTCCCCACTTCAGCGACATTACGAGCTTTTCGGACAATTCCGAAAGCTGAAGCCCCCCTCCTTCAAGGGGGATGAGGACCCGACTGAGGCGGAGGACTGGTTAGAGCAAATCGGGAAGGTGTTCGACACCCTTCTCCCCCTGCGGAGTGCCGCGTGTCCTTTGCCATGTACCAACTGGAGAGCGCGGCACACAGGTGGTGGAGGGCGGTCAGAGGTCAGGAGGGGGCAGAGCCGACATGGGATTGGTTTGTTACCCTCTTCTGTGAGCAGTACTTTCCGCAGATGTGGCAGGATCAGAGAAGGCGGGAGTTCCACACTCTCCGCCAGGGGACAATGACTGTCAGCACGTATTGTATGCATTTTCTGGAGCTGTCTTGTTTCACTGCGACAGCTGTGGTTACTGAGGAGGAGCGCTTGTGGAGGTTCACTGAGGGGCTTCGATCTGCCATTCGGGGGTACGTCAAACCCCTGAAGCTGGCCACGTTCTCGAGAGCGGTGGAGGTAGCTATGACATATGAGGAAACGAACCCGGCCGCACATGACACTGGCAGCGGACAGAAGAGGCCCTACCAGTCAGACTACTCACAGGGCCAACGAGAGAGGAGGCACACGGCACCCGCAGGAGAGTCGTCATGCTTTGAGGGGCCGTCAGTGGCCTTTAGAGGCCCCCGACAGGGGCCAGCTACCAGCACTGGACCCCCGCCCAGCCGTCAGCAGGGACCTACCGACGGTGGGAGTCGAGTTCCCCTCTGCTACCAGTGTGGCTAGCCGGGCCACATCAGGAGGGACTGCCCATCTAGGGCTGGAGGTCAGCAGATGCTCCCCGCACCGAGCGTTGGAGGACGAGCAGGAGGCCGTAGTTCCCAGGCGCGTGGGGGAGGACAGCAGTCGCGGGGAGGGTACCGGCCATCGGCTCTTCGTACGATGCAGAGTGTGGCTGCTTCTTCCGCACCAAGAGCTGAGGGGCATATCAATGCCCTGACACACAAAGATGCTAGAGCTTCATGTTCAGTGGTGGCAGGTATGGTTACAGTTTCCGGTAGACTAGTTTACACACTTTTTGATTCCGATGCCACACACTCGTTTGTTGCTGCTAGTTTTGCTGTCAGTTTGGGACAGGACTATGTGTTGTTAGAGGATCCTTTTGTGATCAGAGGTCTGGGTGGTCAGCTGTTTGTAGCTGAGGAGGTTTACGTAGACTGTGAGGTTAGTGTTGGGGGACACAGCCTCCCCGCTGATCTGATTGTGATACCGATGGAGGACTTTGGCATGATTCTGGGGATGGATTGGCTATCTGCTTACCACGCTTTGGTGGAATATTTTGAGAGGAAGATTGTCTTCTCCATATCGGAGATACCTTCTTTTGAGTTTCACGGACAATCGGTGGACAGAGGCTTCAGGTGCATTTCTGCACTTCAGGCAATGAGACTTTTGGGCCAGGGGTGTGAGGGCTTTCTGGCTTGTGTAGTGGCAGAGCCCAGCCCCGTGGTAGACTTTTAGAGCATCTCGGTGGTCAGAGAGTACCCTGACTGTTTACAGAGGAGCTGTCAGGACTACCGCCTGAGCGTGAGATCGAGTTAGAGATCTCACTGGTATCGGGGACTAGCCCCATTTCTATGGCACCTTATAGGATGGCACCACTTGAGCTGCTAGAGCTCAAATACCAGTTGCAGGACCTATTGGAGAAGGGTTTTGTGAGGCCCAGTGTGTCTCCGTGGGGAGCCCCAGTGTTATTTGTGAGGAAGAAGGATGGTACCCTACGCCATTGTGTGGACTACAGACAGCTGAATAGGGTCACCATCAAGAATAGGTATCTGCTGCCGAGGATTGATGATTTGTTTGACCAGTTGTGAGGTGCCACAGTTTTCTCCAAGATAGACTTGAGGTCTAGCTACCATTAGTTGAGGACCAAGGAGACCGACGTCTCCAAGACAGCTTTCCGCACCCGGTACGGACACTACGAGTTTTTGGTCATGCCGTTTGGGTTGACCAATGCCCCCTCTACTTTCATGGATTTGATGAACCGGGTGTTCAGACCGTATTTGGATCAATTTGTGGTAGTATTTATCGATGATGTGCTTATCTACTCGTGGGATCAGGCACAGCACGGACAACACTTGCGGATGGTTCTGGACATGTTGAGATGACGTAGGCTATATGCCAAATATAGCAAGTGTGAGTTCTGGTTTAGGTAGGTGACCTTCTTAGGTCATGTGATTTTAGGGGATGGCTTGGCTGTGGATCCAGCCATGGTAGAGGCAGTGCTCAGGTGGGAGAGACCACGTACAGTGACAGAGATCCGTAGTTTTTTCAGACTGGCAGGTTACTATCGATGGTTTATCAGGGGTTTCTCACAGATTGCATGTCTTATGACATAGTTGACTCAGAAGGATGTGCCCCTTTCTTGGATAGACGCTTGTGAGGCATGTTTTCAGGAGTTGAAGGAGAGGCTGACTTCGGCTCCTGTGCTTACCATCCCAGATAGCAGTGGCGGTTTCGTTGTGTACACAGACGCTTCATTGTAGGAGATAGGGGGTGTGCTCATGCAGCGGGGTCACGTTGTCGCTTACGCTTCACGGCAACTGAAGCCCATTAGCATTACTACCCTACCCATGACTTAGAGCTGGCAGCTGTCGTCCTCGCATTGAAGACATGGAGGTACTACCTGTATGGTGAGACTTTTGAGATATTCACGGATCATAAGAGCCTCAGGTTTTTGTTTGATCAGAAGGAGCTTAACATGAGATAGAGACGTTGGTTAGAGCTCCTGAAGGCTATGACTGCAGCATCTCCTACCATCCAAGGAAGGCCAATGTGTTGGCTAACGCTTTGAATAGGAAGGTGCCTTCCCACTTGGCCAATTCACGGGCACAGAGTTGGAAACTCATCGAGGAGTTGGGTAGTTGGCGACCCCTAGAGTTACAGGGGCATTGCAGGTCAGTGATAGTGACACGGTAGACGAGACCAGAGCTGATAGATTGCATCATTATAAGACAGATGATAGACACGTACTTGCAGTCGTTGCGAGATAGAGTACTGTTAGGGGACCCTGGAGACTTCTCCTTTACTGATGGGGTACTGCACATGAGGGGACGTTTGTGCGTTCCCAGAGACGAGGAGCTGTTGAGAGAGATCCTGACTAAGGCACATGGTTCCAGGTTCACCATACATCCTAGGAACACGAAGATGTATCATGATCTGAGATGTGACTTTTGGTGGAGGGGAATGAAGTGGGATATAGGTGAGTTCGTGCAGCAGTGTTTAGTGTGCCAGCAGGTGAAGGCTGAGCATCAGAGGACTGCAGGGCCATTGCAGCCACTTCCAGTGCCAGAGTGGAAGTGGGAGAGCATCACCATGGACTTGGTGGTGGGTTTGCCCGTTACCCAGTGAGGACATGACATAGTCTGGGTGATTGTGGATAGATTTACGAAGACGGCACGTTTCTTGCTGATCCGAGTCACCTTAGGACCAGTACAGTTGGTAGAGAGATATATTCGTGACGTGGTACGTCTGCATGGAGTTCCACATGAGATTGTATTCAACCGGGATACCCATTTTACATCCCAGTTTTGGGCTAAGTTTCAGCAGGCTTTGGGGACACGGTTGAGGTTCAGCATGCGTACCACCCCTAGATGGATGGACAGTCAGAGCGCACGATACAGACGCTTGAGGACCTTTTACGTGCCTGTGTACTGGACTGGAGGGGCTCTTGGGAGGAGCAGTTGCCCCTGGCAGAGTTTGCATATAATAACAGTTATCACTCGAGCATCGGCATGGCACCCTACGAGGCTCTGTACAGACAGAGGTGTACTGCACCCTTGAGTTGGGTTGAGGTGGGGACCAAATGGGAGGTTGGCCCCAGGCCGATCAGGCAGAGTCAGGAAGTGGTTGAGTAGATTCACAGATGACTTCGCACTGTTAGGAGCAGACAGAAGAGTTATGCCGATCGGAAGCACAGAGAGGTGCAGTTCGAGGATGGGGATCACGTCTTTCTACGCATTTCTCCCATGAAGGGCCTGCAGCATTTTGGCATGAAAGGGATGCTCGTGCCGAGGTTTGTGGGGCCCTTTGAGGTCCTCGAGCAGGTAGGACCCGCTGCTTATAGGCTTGCCCTTCCTCCCCAGCTTTCTGATGTGCACGACGTGTTCCACGTGTCCAACCTCAGGAAGTATGTCGCCAATCCCAGTAATGTTCTGAGCCACGAGAGTTTCGAGGTGGGTGACGACCTGACCTACCCCGAGCGACCAGTGCAGATGTTAGACAGAGCCATCTGGGGTTTGAGACGGAAGCAAGTACCCCTGGTGAAGGTCTTGTGGGGGAGCTAGAGGTACGAGGAGGCTACCTGGGAGCCCGAGGCGACGATGCGAGAGTGGTACTCGAAGCATTTTGAGGGTATGTCTTTTCTGACCAGCTTCAATCCTCTTTAAGTTTGTTATGCGTATATTGTTCTTTTTCCGCACCCTAGCTAGCTCAAGTTTTGGGGACGAAACTTCCTTTAAGTTTGTTATGATGTTAAGACCCATGCTGTTTGAGCCTTTTAAGACGTCTGGACTGTGGGTCAGATGCCTGGACACCTTCCCAGATGTTTGGAAATCGAAAATTTTGAGTACGAGCTCGCGTCTGCGTGCGGGCTGCGTGGAGACAGTACTCTCATTTTTCCTCCCCTTCTTCTCTCTCTCCTCGCCTCCAGCAAACCCTAAATACTCGACCTTATAAAACCCCTTCCCCTCTCTCGTTCTCCTTACACCAGCCACCTTCCCCTCTTCTTCTCCACTCCAGCAAGAGAGCCAGCACGAGCGAGAGCACGAGAGCGTCGATGAGGAGGAGCGGCGTGAGGAGAGGAGGAGGAGAGTGCGGTCGTGAGCTCGTGTGGGAGCTCATCAATGAGCGCACGGTCGGAGTGGCGCGTGCGCGAGGAGGAGTGCATCAGGGGAGTCCTCCCCGACGCTGCTGCAGCCGAGGAGGGGCGAGGTGGAGCGATGTGCGGCGTGAGCGCAACGGAAGTAGGTTCTGGTTCTGGGTTTTTCTTAGAATCAGACGTCTGGAGTGACCTCCAGACGACGGTGCGAACGTCTGGAGGCGGTTCCAGACGACTGAGGTGAGAGTTTTGTGAAGGTACGTTCCCTTTGCGGATATGGCCATGTAGGCCGCTCCGCAGGAACACCTTGCATGCCATTTTTGAGAAGATTTGGTGGATTTCGTGCAGGATTCGCTTCGGGAAGGCGCGGGACATGCCCTCCTACGCATTTCAGATGTCTGGGCGACGTACCAGACGACGGGAAGCATTTCCAGATATCCAAAGAAGTGGTCGGACATCTGGAGCTGGGTCTAGACTATCTAGAAGAGTTCCTGGATGTCTGAGGATTGGCGTAGAGCTTGTGGTATGATACTGGACACTTTTAAGATGTCTGGAAGTTGTTCTAGACATCTGATTTGAGTCAGAAACCCTATTTTTGACCCGTTTAGGGCCCTTTTGAGGTCTGTTTTCCATAAAGAAGATACCAATGTGTTCCTTGTGAGTTCCTCTACTTATTAGAAGGCTTTCCATACTATTCTGATAGTTCCCTTGTGATTGTTCCTTGTTATAGGACTTCATTCCGTTGCGGGTTCGGGGCTTGCTGAGGCACGTGAGCCTATTGTTCAAGCCCCCAATACTCCTGGATTTACTGATAGAGTGGCTTCCCCTAAATTAATTATAACCCAAATGCATGTGTGGAATGAATGATTAGAACCTAGGATATCGCAAGAATCCTAGGACGAGAAACAGTTGAAATGTCTATATTGGATGATTGACTTGCAGTCTTGAATGAGTAGATAGAATGATAACAATTACTTGTAAATGAATAACAGCTGCCTGTGAAATATGAAGTACTTGTGCTAGCTAACTGTTGCATGTAAATTTCCTGTTGTATATGTTAAATGACATAATATGAGCTGCATGTATATAAATTGAGAATGGTAATGTGAATGATGGAAATACGAGCTACCTGTGTATAACCTATGTATGGAAATGTGAACGATAGTAATACAAGCTACATATGTATAACCTGAAAATGGAAATAGAAATGATGAAACCTGGTATGACATGGCATGAGCATGAACCCTACGGGGAATTAGGAGTAGAGCTCCTGGAAATAAATGGAATGGATTTGGAAATGTGAGTGGGGAAGTGAGCTGGCCCTTGAGTACGAAGTACCAAGGAGAGCGACTGTCCCCCTGTTTAGTGCAAAGCGGAGCTAGCTGCCCTTGGGTTGGGACCTGGGGTTAGGATTGGCCACTCTGTGCCGACTTCTTGGCCCTCGCATACATGGTACTGGGGAGAGCTACTAGTGTAGGGACAGAGCTAGCCACCCCATAGGGCCCGAGGTTCAGCTAGCCACCCTACGTCGACTTGTTAGGCCCACTGGGCAAACCAGGGTAGTCAGGCGAGGGTGCGCGGACTGTGGAGGGGCGTGACCCTTGTTTTGTTCTTAGGGCCTAGACCCCTATTACTGAGAGGGCTAGGCCCGATACTGGTTCCGTGCTGTACTTGGGTGCACCTGTTAACGGAAATGACTGACCACGTGCCAGTGCGAGGTAGCTAGCCGTACGCTTATCACGCGTGCCATAGTCACCGTTATGTCTGTCCGTGTCCTTGGGATGGTTGACTAGGTGTAGGATCACCACGGGGGACTCTCCCGACCAGGAGAGCACCACGTGTGCCTTCTACTCTTTGGAAAAGATTGCAATCAAGATCGTTCCCACGAGGGACATTCGAGATCAAGAAAGAGACCTGGTAAATAAACCAAGTGGTGAAAAGGAATAATTAGTTAAAGAATGTAATTGAAAAACAACAGCTACCTGTCCACTTTTACTGCTTTAGTTAGTTGGTTGCCACTCTACTTAGCATTTTCAAGTCCAGGTGTTGAGCAGCCCGAGTCTACGACTGCAGAGGGTGTTGGGCCCAGTAGAGCCTAGTAGCTATAGTTCTTTTGTTGTACTCCTTTTGTAGTAGTGAGTAGACTCTTGTACCTTTATGTTCTGTACTTTTATGTTCTGTACTTTATGTTCCTGTACTTGTTACTTTCTACTATTGTGGTGGTGATACGTACTGTAGTAGTTTTTACTTCTTTACTGCTATACCTTTTTACTGATAGTTGCTTAGCATAGTGAATGTGGTTTACTTTCCTGCTTTTTTGGTTACTTTCTCGTTGGACGACTGGGTCTTGGGATCAGTCGATCGGTCTGATCTCGTGTCCTGTAGGGATTCGGGAACCGAGTCATAACAGGTGATGTGTCGCGGACGAGTTTGGGTGAAGGTGGAGGAGGACCTCGCCCTCAGTGTTTGGAGGCAAACAATCCCATTCACTTATTCAATTTATGCGGCTGAAGGCACCTCTTCATATCCGAGGTGGGACTAAATGTCCCACCTTTCTTCCGTGCAATGCAGCAGCAAGACTCTTGGTCAAATTGATGGGGCTACGACTGCTGAAGCCCTTGCGTGAAGACTTGGACACCTGCACGCCTCAAGTTCGCACAGCTTGTAGGTATCCCCTGGAGTAGAGACACCCTGGAGCAGCTTGAAGCTTTCTCGAAGCTCGGCAACAATGGCAGGTCTTGGCCTCCTACCAGAAATCAAGAAAAGAGGTCTTATGGCTGCATTAGAATGCTCAGCAGGATCACCGTGGCATGACGAATGTGACGGTGGCAGTGGCGTGGAGAGAGGGTGCGTGTGGTGGCAGTCGGTGAGAGTGGGTCTGTTTGGGAAGGTGTTTAGGTGGATGATGGAGCGAATGGAGCGAGGGGAAATGATCAGGGATGTGTGGTGGAGGTTGTAGGGTGGTCAGCGAGGTGGATGGTGGTGCATAGCGGTGGGAACGCCTCGTCGGAGGAGTCGCCGGAGATGGAGATGAAGGTGCTCAGTAGCGTTGGTGGTCGGTTTTGGGAAATAGAGAGAGGGAGAAAGTAAGGGAGATAGGGAACCTAAGAACCTACTTCTAAGGACAAAAAGGGGAAGGGATCCCATGCCGGTGTGGTTGCCAGACGTGGGGAAGATGAACCTCCGTAGGAGAGGCGACGGTGAAGACAGGGAAGGAATGATGTCGGTTGGTATTGTGCGACGCGGAGGACGGTGATGAAGGTGAATTTGCCACCGGTTTTGTGGTCAGACAACGAAGAAGTTGGGGAGTGACCGTCGGAGCTTGTGGAGTTTTGCGACTGAAGGGGAGAGAGGAATAGGGGGGATTCTGGCCCAATTTCAAGCTGAGGAGAATGGTTGGACCCTAGGGAGTCGTTTATAGGTCGTCAGAGAAAGTTTTTATGCTTGGAAGCTAGGAATGCTCTCCAGATTTGGGATCTTCAAGAGACCCAAAACTCTCATGCATTCTCCTGAGAGATTGGGAAAGAATCAGGGCATCTAACTGGGCTCATATTGGAGAGGATTACTTGATGAATCTCCCTTTTAATTTTGGAAGGGATTCATTAATCAATTAGGGAGAAAATCTAAGTTGAAAGTTGTTGGAGTAGGTTTCCTCCACGATAATGATGGAGGGACCTAATTGTGAAGATGTCGAAGAAGCTAGGGGCCTGAATGCAAGGGTTTTTGAAAGCTAGGGCTAGAAATGTAATCAGACAGGACCTTTTTGCAAACTTGCTTAAGGAAAACTCATCTTGGCTCCAAATTTTGGTACAAACCTAATTTGGACCTAAGGAAGCCAATGGTGAAGTTGGATTTTGGTTTTGACCACGTTTGGCTAGGTAATTTATGTAAAAACCTAAATTAAGACAAATATCTTTTTGAGACTCCATTTTAGGTTAAGATGGGTTCTGATGGTCAATTTGAAGGTACTAAACCCTAGAGAATATTTTTCCATGATTTTTAGAGGGTTTAGGTGAATTTTATCCAGACTAGAACCTTGGTTAATTAAGTGGGTCTATTTTTAAGATTTTAAAAGTCATTTAATTCTCAGAACACACGCAAACCCATTTCTATCTGATTTAACCCACTTATTATCTTATTAAGATCATTTGACCTTTATTCAGCCCTTGAGAAAACTCGTGGTTGTACTGCATTCATGATAACCTGGTAAAATTGTAGTTTTAACCTTAGTTTCTTATTTTTCTCTTAGAATGGTTATGCAATGAATTATGACCTTCAGTTGGTTATGTAGGAGCATTTATTAACTTCATTGGGTCAAAATGAACTAGTTAGGGCTCATCATGGTGTTCCCATCAACCCCCCTATGCTTAAGATATGCAATGTCCTCATGCATTAGGAGGGAAAGAGGGATTACCTTAGTAAAAGGCGGTTGGATTTAGGATGGTCGAAACCTGGGGAAAAGAAAGAAAAAGAAAGCACGAAAAATGATGGGTTACCTCCCATCCAGTGTTATCTTTTACACCATTCAACCGGGCGTTGTGTGCATCAGTGATCAGCTGTGGTTGGTTCAGTTAAATCGAAAGATTCAGACAGAAGATTCAGGGCATGATCAAAATAGGGCTTCAAATGTTGGTCGTTGACTTGAAAAGTTGTACTAGTTTTAGGATCAAAAAGATCAACAGCGTCGTACGGATATGTTTTTAGGATAATAAAGGGGCCAGTTCATTTTGATTTTAGCTTTCTAGGAAAAATACGTAATCGTGCATCGAAAAGCCAAACACATTGATTAATGTCAAAATGTTTCTGAACAATGTATTTATCATGAAATTTCTTTGTTCGGTCATTATAAATCCACGTGTTTTCATATGAAAAATTACATAATTCTTTCAGTTCAGTCAATTGTAATTTTTTGTGGATACCGACATCAGATAAGTCCATATTTAATTACTTTATTGCCCAAAAAGCCCTATGTTCAAGTTCTACCAGGAGATGGCATGCCTTCCCAAAAATCAGACGGAAGGGAGACATGCCAAGCGGGGTTTTGAAAGTGGTACGGTAGGCCCATAAAGCATCATTCAATTTGGTGGACCAGTCTTTACGATCAGGCCTAATCATCTTTTGTAAAATATTTTTGATTTCCCAGTTAGAAACTTCTGCTTGACCATTTATTTGGGGTTGATAAGGTATGGAAATTTTATGATTAACCCCATATTTAGAAAGAAGGTGACGGAATTGTTAGTCAGTGAAGTGTGAGCCTCTGTCACTGATAATGGCCTTTGAAATGCCGAATCTTGAGAAAATATTTTTCTTAATGAATTCGACAACCACACGGTGATCATTGGTGCGGGTGGGTATTGCTTCAATCCATTTCGAAACATATTTGACTGCAAGTAGTATATACAAATACCCACCAGAGTTGATGAACAGTCCCATGAAGTCGATGCCCCATACATTGAAAATTTCAACCTCTAAAATTGGATTAAGAGGCATCATATCCTTCAAAGTCATGTTGCCGATGCTCTAGCAACGCACACAGGACCGAACAAAATTATGAGCATCTTTGTGCAAGTTGGTGATTACATAGCAATCATGGGTCCTAATCAACCTAAAAAATGTCTGAACCTAGCTTAATTTGTGGATATTGCACTCATATCTTGCATATCATACATTGCATCAGTCTATTTAGAATAAGATGGGATATCATGCTATTTAATGGTTTCTATTACTATTTGCAGGTAATAAAATGATCCAAGATGAAGAAGATAGTGGAATAAAGCAATAAAGGAAGAATAAGACTGATCTAGACAAGAGGAGTGAGGAGGATAACCTTATACCTACCCTTAGAAACCATAGGATAGCCTTCCCAAACCCAAAACCATCTCCATTAGGACACCTTAGCCTCAAAACCCAAACATGGATAGCACTATCCATGTTCTTATGCACCCTATCCCTCTCCCAAACACTTAGGAACCAAAACCCACTTTCCAGCACCTTTTAAGACATCCAGACATCTGGCTAGACATCTGATTTCTGCAGAATAACAAGCTAGGAAGGCAGAACTCATACTGACATAGAATTGGACATCTAATTTAATGTCCAGACATCCAATTTTGTAATATAAGATGTCTGACCACTATTTTGGACATCTGATACTACTCTCTGGTTCCTAATTTTGGTGTTGGAAGCCCTATCTTGCCTATTTTGACCTGGGAACCCCACCAGACAACCTAAGGAACCTAATTAGAGATCTCCTAAGCCTAGTCCACTATACATAGCCCTACTTATCCTATTCCTAACCCAATTTAACCATCCCATACCTAATTAGGTGCATCTACAGTTGATTGGGTGCACTTGAGCCTAATTGGATCCACCCAGGATCTAATTGACTCATACCTATTTGGGTTACCCTAGCCTAATCACATGCACACATCCAATTAGACTTGACCTAGACCTAATTAGGTTCACTCCTATCCAATTAGACTTTCCTGAGCCTTATTAGGTCCATACCCACCTAATCTAGATTGACCCAACCTATTTAGCGCCTAATACTACGAAAACCCACAACCTAGCCCTACAAAAAAAACACACCCACACACATACACAGACACACCTTCCTATTCTACCCCTACCAAACCCACCCACACTTTTGGAAACCCTAAAACTTGTGTCAAACCTAGATCCTAAAAAGGTGGCATTGGCTATTTTTGAGCCACCAAAAGTGGCAACCAAATGGAGCCTTCTCATAAGGACAAAGAGAGAGCCACAAAATTGCACCCCCATATTTTCCATTCACTCTCTTCCTCTCTCAACATGCGACCACACCTCCTCCTCCAAGGCTTCCTCCATGGACGGCTAGGAAGAAGATCTCCTCCAAGCTTCTTCAAGGGCGGCAAGAAGAAGGATCCATCAACATCCTCCTCCTCTCTTCTTCTCTTGGGTGTGTTTCTTCTTCCTCCATAGAGGGTCCACACCCCCATTTTCTTTTGCTCTTAGACGACCATAGAGAAGACCCTCCTCAAGGTTTTCTCAAGGATGACCATTGGTAGAGAAAGTGTGCATCACCCTCCTCTCTCCACTTGGGTGCACACACCCATCCTCCTCTCTTTGGTCGACGGCCAAGAAGGCTTCTCCTTAGCCTCCTTTGGTTGATCCCTTTCTTTAGTTTAGCTTTATTTCCATGTATCCGGATTTTATAGTGACGTAATTTTTGATGCATGATACTATTGTCTAATGGTTTTATATGCATGCTATTATCTTCATGACTTACAACTTTGATGCATGCTTATTAGTGTACTTAGGCACGTCCCATTTAGGTTTGTCACACCATGCACGGCCACCATGACCCCACTTAGATCCACGTAGTCACCTAGGTTTTCGCTAGCACATCTAGATCTAGGTTTCATTTTGTGTCTCAAAATAAAAATAAAAAAAAACACAAAAAGGCCAAAAATATTGGGTTAGATTAGATTTAGGTTAGAAAAGCCGTTCCAATTCTTGACTCATTTTCACGCCTCCCAAAGATGAACAACCGAGACTCAAGTTCTAAAAAGAAAAGAAATCTATGCGAGTTTCCTTATTATAAATATTTTTGATCAAGGGTTTAGTGCAACTATACTACGATTTTTGATAATTTCGAAATGCATGAAAACAGACTTGTCAAATGACGCCATTACCAGGGAGGAAACACGCTAGTTTAGATTTGGATTTGCTTAACTTTTATTGTTTTAATTGTAGGGTGCCAAGACGAGGATCTGCGCACACATCAACTCGTGGTGAAGACCACAAGTATCATTCTTCATCCTCAATTTTGTTGCTTTATTAGGTTAGAAAGAGAAACAAAAAAAATTATATATATAAATTAAAATTCAAATTTTCGAATTTGAATTTACAAAAAAAATATTTTTTTTCTTCTTTGGTGTGTGTGTTTTAACTTGAAAATTATTTAAACACACCAAAGTTAGATTTGGAAATCCAGCCAGAAATTATTGATGATTTAAAAAAAATTTATTATCACCCAATTAGGCATCCAAAAATCTTAGGATTTTTTATGATTTTAGGGTTTCAAACAGGCTTTCTAAATACACCTTTTATTTGGAAAAATTCACACTGTACCAATTATGAAAATTCATATAGTGGAAGGGGGTTAGAACAGTCTATACTCTGATTTTATTCAAATTTAAACAGTAATTCCAGCCTCTACATAAATTAGATTGATATGAAATTTGTGGGGTTAGAAAGCCGCTGAAACCTAGTTTCTCCTATAAATTTTCAATAATTTTGGGATTTTCTTTTATACTATTTCAAACTTCATTTCTTGCAGGGGGTCCATCTAGTCTATTTGACCCCTTGGAACATAAAAATTCATGAAAAATTTAATGAAATATTAAAAATCTTAAAAAATACACTATGAAAAACTTATTAAAAAAGGAAGAACTCTACCAAATTTCATCTTCTTTTGCTTTGTGTACTGATCTGGGGAGAGATTTCAAGTCAGAATAAGGTCTGACTGCATATTCTTAGAAAAGCATAAACCCTAGGACATACAACTTTAGCGTTTAAATTTTTCTAGAGGCCTAAACTGAGTTGATTCATTTTAGTTGCCTAGTAGTTGAGGTTGATTTATTGATTGATCCCCTCACTTACCTGAACTAAACTGATTTACATTTCAACTTAGGCAACCACTTAGGTCTATTTCATTTAGTAGTGGTGCATTAGGACCATTGTTTTCCTTGATTGGGTCACACCACTTCTACCTTGTTGGGCTTAAAAGCATCATATAGACCTATCTGATATTAGGGTTTCCACACTAGGGTAGAGCACATTTGCATTCCGCACTTAAAGGAAATTCATATAACAAATTTAGACTTGCAAAACTTGTCGTGTGCTCCACTACAACCTTGTTTGAATTGACTTAAACAAGGAAACCCTAAAAGAAAAAATTAATGCAAACACTTGAACCATAAAATTCACTACACCAATTAAAGCTTGTATTGAAAATCCTTTGTCTGAGCACTTCACACTCACAATTCTAATTTTAAATGCACTTCACATTCCAAGAGCACTCTAAGCCCAAGCCTAAAACTAAGTAGACGTGCCTTAGGCAGGACTAAATTAATTGGTAACTGAAATTTAATTGGGTAAAAGCCAAGGCCTTGTCTATTTGGACCAACTGGTGACAAGAAAGGTCGGTGCGGTAACCGCGTTAACCTCTAGTGGTGTCCCACTATGCGGGGTGTCCTAGGGGGTCCCACCATTCTTGCCAGGCAAGTAATTCAACGGTTGGTTTAACTTAGCTCCATTTCAGGATACTAGGTTTAGATCCAATTAGGGTATACAATTTAAGGCTAGCTTGTTTGCTTGTTTGCTTGATTTGGGACTCTCTCATCTTTCTTCCTAGGCCTTTGCCTTAATTCCACCAGCCCCTTGTAGCTGGTCGAGTCTTCCTAAGGAAGACTATCTCTTTTCTCAAATATCCATGAACCCATATCATTCTTTTGACCCTCAGGGTTCTCCATCTCCCAACCCAACCATGATTTCGACTCCTCCTGGTTGGGAGACTCATCTTAACCAGCTGGGATATGATCATCCTTATCCCCCAGCTTATTTAGAGCTTGGACCTCATGGATCCGACCCTTATCTAGATCAGAACCAATTGAAAGCCATAGTTGCTGAATTTCGGGAATATAACAAGGATTATACAAATCAATGTGCCAAGCTCCTGGAGCAAATTAGACGATCTCAGGCACATTCTCAATCTTATCACTCCTCTGAGGAACAAGAGACTTGGAACAACCAGCCTAGTGGGTCTAGTGACCCATATTTTGCATCCACTAGCTACTCTACTAATTCTTGCTACCATTGGGAGGTATCCTGACTCAGCCAACCCAAAAGGCACCTTTGGACCTAATCCATGATTTGGGTAGATCATTTGAGGAATGCACCATTTTTGATACACCTATACCTGATGATATATCACTAAGGAATTGGAATAGTGGATCACAAGTACAGCACCACAAAATAGGTTCTCAATCAACTCCCTCTATAGTCAGCCCCATTCAGGGTGATACACCTATTGATTCATATCTGGATTCGTATAACCCTGAGTGGAGAGACAGTCCTGATCTTTCATGGCCACCACAGAAACTGACTCAAACTGAACATCAATCTAGGCCAACCCAATACACCACTCAATCCACTTTAGAGCAACCATTTAGTCCAACCCAACCCAGAACCACCCTTAAGGATATCATGAACATTTTGTTGGACTTTGATAAGAAAAATGAAGAAAGGCTGACTAAGATGGAAAATCAAGTGAGATTTCAAGGGGATCAAATCAAGAGACTTCAAGAATCACTTTATCCCTGTATACACACTCCTCTTCACTCCTATTCTCCACCTATTCTTCCAACCCCTCCTCCAATCTATCATACATGTCCTTGTACAGGAGCCAACTCTTAGGCCTCTAAAAGGAAGAGAAAAGCTAAGAGCCCACCCAAACGATCTAATTTGGGCTCAACCAAAATTCATAAGACTAAACCCACATCCAGCTCTGACTCAGACTCTAGGGACAAAAAGAGGAAAAAGGCTTTTGAAGTTGATTTGACCTATTTACCCTTTCCTGAGGCCTTAAAGAAAGAGTCACAAAAGAAGAAAAAGACTTGCACACCTAAAGAGGTGGTTTTATCAGCTAACATAAGTGCATTTGTTTCTAGTACTCTACCACCTAAAAAGATCGATCCCGGAAACCTTTCATATCTTGTGCCATCAAGGGATTCACCTTCAATAAAGCCCATGTGGATCCAGGGTCTTCCATTAGCTTGATTTCTACTGCCCTTTTTGACCACACCAGACCTGAAGATCTGCACCAAACACCTGTCGCCATAAGAATGGCAAGTGGCTCCATCAAAACACCTAAGGGGGTAGTTCAAGATGTGATCACCAAAGTGCAAGGTCTTAGTTTTCCAGTTGATTTTATTATTTTGGACATGGATATACAGGAAAAGCTAAGTAATTTACCCATCATTCTGGGTCGCCCTTTCTTGGCTATGGCTAATGCACGGATTGAATGTTACTTAGGATGTATGGAAATGAGTAGCGGCAATGAGAAGATTCACTTTGATATTTATGCAACTGCTAAAAAAACCAAAGTCAAGGTATTTTCTGGATGACATGGAAAATGATTTGGAGGGTAATTTGGAAGAAACCATGGTAATTGACACCTGGGTAGAACTGCATGACCCGAATCAAGAATCCATTAGATCACATAAGTCACCCTCAATACCAGATCAAATCATTGATAGCAAGGTTGACTATCTTGATCGACCTAGCCCAATTCAAACCCCTACCCCTTGAAATGAATCCCAGATTACTCAATTGATCAAAATGATTCATGAAATAAAAGAAGCTAGAGCAAGAGAATATGATGATATAAGAAAAGAACTTCATAGAATCCGGGACAAGTAATAAAAATCAGAAATGTTTGAATTTGGGTTAGGTGTGTCACAACCGATTTGTGATTCGGTGGTGGTCATGCAGGATTCTATTGATCAAACACCTGAGGTGGATGATATTGATAATCCTATTGAAGTTGAGAATGGAGATTTATTTGAGAATCTTGATCTTGATTTAGGGTCGGAATACCAATCATTTCATTTTGAGGAACCAAGCATTAAGGGACCTAAATATGATTTTGTTGTATTTGAGAATAACCATGGAGACATTGATGAATTAATTCAAATGATCACATACACAGAGAAAAAAAATCAAAAAGACCTTAATGACTCCTCAATCAATGATTTAGCCCATTCCACATTCACGGAGGGACTCACTACTGAATCTAATGACCAATTTCATCTAAGTGAGAAGAAGGAAATATCCACTTATGAAATAGATATTCAAGAAATTGAAAGATAATTGGGGATTTCATATGATGAGTTATCTGAGGAAGCTAAAAATTTTGGGGAATCTTGTGATAATTGGGAATTAGAATTGAAAATTTTTGAAGAGATAAAAGAAGATGATACACAAACATCTTTGGCAGAGATAGAGACTGATCACTGGACTTTGATTTTCAGATCTGACTACACTACTTGGGTCATGCCTTCCATTCATCACCATTATCAGAACCCATATGACTTTACCCCACATGACTCTATGATGGGAACACCATCATGAGCCATAACTAGCTTATTTTGACCCAATGAAGAGAATAAATGCTCCTACATAACCAACTGAAGGTCATAATTCACTGCATAAACTTTTTGAGAGAAAAATAAGAAACTAAGGTTGAAATGGTAATTTTACCATTGCACTACAACCATGAGTTTTCTCAAGGGCAAAACAAAGGTCAAATGGTCTTAATAAGATAACAAGTGGGTTGGATTTGACAGAAAAGGGTTTGTGTGTGTACTGTGAATTAAATGACTTCTTGAAACTCGAAAAATAGACCCACTTGATTAACCAAGATTTAGGTCAGGATAAAATTCACTTAAACCCTCTAAAAATCATAAAAAAATATTCGCTAGGGTTTAGAACCTTCAATTTGGCCATTAGAACCCATCTTGACCTAGAATGGGGTCTCGACAGATATTTGCCATAATTTGGGATTTTAGATAAATTACCCATTCAAACATGGTAAAACTAAAAATACAACTTCACCATTAGATTCCTTAGATTCAAATTAGGTTTGTACCAAAATTTGGACTTAAGGGGAACTCATCTTGACATAATTTGCAAAAAGGTCCTATTTGATTACATTTCTGCACCTAACTTTCAAAAACCCTTACAAATAACCCCCTAACTTCTTCAGTGTTTTCACAAATAGGTCCCTCCACCATTATAGCAAAGGAATCTTACTTCGATGAGCTTTGAAAGGAGGTTTATCCTTGATTGCTCAGAGAATCTCTTCCAAAATTGGAAGGGAGCTTCTCTGAGTAATTCCCCCCAATCTGAACCCGGTTTGATATCCTAATTCCTTCTCAATCTCTCATGCGAACGTATGAGAGATTTGGGTCTTTTGAAGTTTCCATCTCTGGCGAGTTTGCCTTGCTTGGAAGCTTGGTTTCCAAGCACAAATCCCTCTCCAGAGACCTATTTAAAGACTCCCTAGATCCAACTGAGTATCCTCAGCTTGAATTTGGGTCAGTTCTCCCTACATTCCTCTCTGCCTCACCGGCCACAACCCTCCGCAAGCTCCGACGGCTTCTCCCTCACTCGCTCGTCGCCCAACCAAAATACCAGTGGCTGGGTTAACTCCACCGCAGTCGTCCGTGTCGTGCAATACTAGCCGATGTCGCCTCTGCCCTATCCTCACCGCTGCCTCATCTACGGAGGTATTCATCTTCCCCACATCTGGCAACCATATCGGCGTGGGATTCTCTTCCCTTAGATTAGGTTTCTTAACTTCCCTATCTTCCACACTTGCTTCCCCTCTATTTCCCAAAATCATCCACCGATGCCACTGGCCACCGTCACCTTCTCCAGCTCTGGCGATACCTCCGGCAAGGTGCTCCCATCGCTCCACACCTCCATCCACCTCGCCGACCACCCTACAACCTCCACCACGACTCCCTGATCATTTCCCCTCAATCCAATCACTCCATCAACCATCCAAATACCTCCCAGAACAGACCCACCTTCACCGTCCATTCCCTTCACCGTCCGACCACCACAGCCACCTTCGCTCCTCACCATGACCACCATTACATTCTTCGTGCCACGGTGACCATGATGAACGTTTTGATGTGGCCATAAGGCCCTCTTTCTTGATTTCAGGTAGTAGGACGACGGCCGCCATTACTGTCGAGCTTGAAGCAAGCTTCAAGTGGTCCCAGGCCTTGCGCTACTCCAGGTGAGACCCCTAGGTTGTGTGGATTTGAAGCCCGCACATATCCACGCCATCAAGCAAAGGCTTCAGCTTCGGTAGCCTCGCCAATTAGAAGCCTCATCTGCTGTTGCGGCACGCAAAGGAAGGTGGGACATTTAGTCCCACCTCGAAAGTGGAAAGCTGCCCGAAGTCGCATAAAGGGAAAAAGTGTTGTAGGCTCTTCACCTCCAACATTGAGGGTGAGGTCCTCATCCCCCCTCTCACTAGACTCATCCGCGACATAACCCGTGGACCTGGTCAAACCCGACTACCCAACTACCCTTCACTCCTCGCTCACCACACACACCGGTGAGCCTGGACCCGGGTCTCTGTTAGGTCCGATTACTCGACCTGCTAAAGGCTCTGGGAGAGCAGTTCTGAAATAGGAAAGAAAGTGAGAGGAGAGCTACGCAGGGGAAGGGGGTTTTGTCCTGGAGAGTTTAGCTTGACACTTAGTCGGATTCAGAGGGCATAGCAGGGTTGAAGGAAGAAGAAGAAGAAGGAGAGGAGCACCACAAGGCTTAAGGCAAAGCAAAGAAGAAGAGGAAAACCTAGGGTAGAGAAAGAAGGAAGGAGAAGATAGAGAAGGAAGAAGCCGAAGAAGAAGGAAGCTAAGGCAGAAGGAAGAAGAAGAAGAAGCAAAGGCAGAAGGCAGAGCAAAGGAAGAGAAGGCCAAAGACAGAGAAAAAAGAAGAGAAGGCAGAAGGTAGAGAAAGCTAAGGAAAGAAGAAGCCAAAGAAAGAAGAGAAGAAGAAGAAGAATCAGAGAAAGATAAATCAGAAGAGGCACTGTAGCACTAGACATTTAAGACGTCTGATTGCAAAATCAGACATCTGTTACTCATATGCTCTTCATTATTTTGCCTACAACTCTTTATTTTTCATATACTCGTGCTCTACATTCCTAATTAGATTTTGAGTAGTATTATGTGTTCAATTTGCATTTACTATTGAGACTAGTGTGTGAAATCCATTTG
Organism: Thalassia testudinum; assembly: GCA_037157565.1. Lineage (NCBI taxonomy): Eukaryota > Viridiplantae > Streptophyta > Magnoliopsida > Alismatales > Hydrocharitaceae > Thalassia > Thalassia testudinum. Next base: position 202,431,286 of record JAZHRO010000031.1, read on the forward strand.
CTCCCTGTGTTCGACCTTCGAATATATTCGAGTAATAAAATTATATTTGTTTTGAATGCTATTCCTGCTATACAACAACGCAACACTTTTAAATACCGATCCAGTGCTCCAAACATTTTGGCACTGTTGCCAGGGTGAAACGCGGAATTCACCACTATTTCTCTGCATTATTTGATTATATTTGAGCACTAACTTGCCCTATTTGCTCTATTGTAATTTTGTGAGGTACTTCACGAGGAGATATTTAGCACAAATCAACCACTCCAGAGCAGGTAACTTCTCTATTCTTCCCTAATCAACCTCCTAATCTTGGGAAGACAAAAAGGAAACAATCAATTAGGAATCACCAGCCTTATTTTTCATAGTAATTATCATTTAAAAGGCAAGTTTCCTAATTTGCAAAATTTTTTTCAAATCTCATTGAAGTTGAAGTGATTTTGTTTAGAGATCTTACCCCAAAATTCCTATGTCTATTCAGATTACGCTCAATTTCTAATCTTCTTGGACTATGCACTTCTTGTTTGAAGTCCAAGGAGAACATTTTTGAAGATCAAAGTGGACTTGGAAATAAAGCCAATTAGGGTTTCTACATTAGGGTTTTGGAGTGCTAGTTACACTTACTTGCATAAAAGGAAACAAACCACCTACATTTGTGTGATACCCAAGCCCTTGATTGTAAAGATCTAATCAAGAAAAACCCTAAAATCAGTCTCTAAACTCACTTGAACCCTAAAATCCTTAGACCTAATAACTTGAGAGTTAAATTAGGGTGATTTCTAGGTCTTGACCTGGAGCCATTCTACCATCTTTAGGGCAGGTCAGGTAAAGTTGGACTACATTGTAGGCCAACCAACCTCTAAATTAGGTCACAAGTCAAATCAATTGCTAATTCAAGTGAAATAAAAGGCACAAATTAGGACATAAAACTGGTAGACTTAAGAGGTCAAGTTATCTATTCTAGTCTACCTAGACCCTCAGTGACGAGGAAGGTCGGGTGGGGGAAACCCTATAACCCATGGGGGTACTCTACCGTGTAAGGGCCTTTGCGGGACTCGCCATTCCTGGCTGCCTAGGTAATTCTCAGGTGGACGACTCTCTAATCCAGGTGTATCATCTGCCTCGAACCTCTATAGTCATCCAAAAATCTTTGGCTGCCTTGATTGGGTCCATATCACATCCAGTCCCTTATCCCTTCTACTTAGAGCACACACACAGATTTTCTTGGGAATCTCTATTTACATCAAATCACTACATTTTAAATTTTGATTTTACATCTTGATTCCACCATCTGATTCAAAAATGTAGCCTGGTTACTTAGGAAAACCATTGAAGAAACTTGAATCACAAAGATCCATGAGAGATAGAATGGTTGAGGATGCCCTTAAATTTTATGACATTGACTACAAAACCTCAAAACCAATTGAAGATATTCAGGTTGATGTATCAATAAAAACAACCTTCATCATAAACTATGCCCAATTATTATTAACAGAAGCAATAAAAGGATCAACCCGGGACATTCTCATAACAAGATACATCGAGATAGAAAAATTACATAACTTTGAATATCTCCAATGCATGACGAATTCTAAACTTTGGGAAAAACACCAAGATGATCTTGAAAAATGGGAAGAGATGATGAAATTGTTGAAACAAGTTATTGATCAAAAATACCCGTACATGCCCCAAACAGCTAATGAAAGACCTTGGAATAATATTGAGGATCAACATGATTTTCCAAATCCCAGGTTTGAGACACAAGGTTGTTGTGGATTCCCAACCCAGATGGAATATAACATGCGTAATCCTGAATTAGGTTGGGAGGTCTCGATTGTAGGAGAACACGATTTTGAGCCAACACTAGAAAACCAAAACCCTGGTTCACCAGGCATAGAATTCCTAAACTCCTGTAATGATAAGATTGAATCAGGACCTCTCGAGGGTGTAAATCCCACCCCTTATTCTGATAAGGTGACCCCCGAAGGCAATTTTGACCAAGATTCTAGTGATTCAACCCACATCCTTAGCCTAGATTCTGGATCTGAATCTTACTGGGATGACTACAAGGCCCCGTATGACGAAGGACAAAGTTTGAATTGGGATTATAATTTTGGGCCCTTATTTGATGAATATCCCTCTCTAACATCCTCAGAGAAATAGATTGATTTTTCGGAAGTCATGCCAATCTACGATACAGAAATCGAGGAGTTGGAAGAGTGGGGTTTTGATTGGATCTTCCCTACAAGCCAAAAGGTTGAGCCCAAATCCAATAGGGACACCTTTTTAAGCTCGGAATCTGAGAATAGGCATGACCCAAGTTAGGTTGCTACATCTACATCTTGTGATTTATTCTGTGGTGGAACCTCTGATCTCGAATCAAATTCAGAATTTAAGTCTCGCAATTTCTCTGATGATTTCGAATCTTACCATGATTACGGAGAACCTTTATTTCCTTACGACTACGATCCAATCGACGACCTCAGCTCACATGATCCATTCTTTGACTCTGACTCTGGGGTCCATAATCCTGAGATCACTGATTTAAATTCAGGTTCCATTGAGATGGAATCATTTTTTTGTTGATACTCAGGAATCAAAACCAACAAGTGCCAAGAGTGACTACAACCTAGAATTCTAATCTTTTCTTGATTCAGATTTTCATCTTATAAACACTCTTCAAGCATTTACCTTCGAGTTTGATGGCTACTATGAGGACTCTCTAAATGCACCCAGCTTTGAACCTTTGTTAGATAAGCCCTCATACACAATTCTTATTGATGCCACCTCCTCTACAAATACAGAACCTATTCAAACCTATTTTCAATCCCGACCTGCAACCAGACTCAATTTCTATTCTGATTCCCCTCTTAATGAGCCGATTGCAGATGATTTGCCTCCATATTTTTATTGGGTTGCAGACATTGATCAGACTACAAATCACGCCCCATCCTTCTCTGATCACTCATGTAGGGTTCCTGCATCATCCACTGATTCTTTTTCATTGAAGGATCCCTACTCTAATTAGGCTGATTCGACTCAGCTAAACCCTGGATTCACACTTTCGCATCATTCCGAGCTCCACAGTATATGGTGGGTTCCACATCTCTTGATCTGCATTTATCAACCCACCAGATTGATTGGGTTTGGGTTGCATCATCAGTCGGTTGATCTGAGCAAGCACCTGGTTGGACCAACCAGGCTTTTGATCAAGGTGCTTGTTCTACAAAATTCATCTGATTTGACCACTCCTTCTCCAGATCATTTCCCTCTCAGCTGAAGGCGTTGAATTTAGCGCTTAACGGGAGATAACTCGTCATTCCAAAAATCGAGAACCTTCTAATTATCCTTCTGTACTTCATGTTCATTTGCACCCTGAGTTCGGTCTTAGAATAGTTGATCCCACCTCTGATACACATGCCAGGGCTTGAAATCATCCGCAACAATCATTCCTGACCCATTCTCCCACCTGATAATCCTATTCTAAATTCTTGAACCCAAAACTGTTTCACACCCTCTGTTTACAATGAGGGCATTGCAAAACTTAGGCATTGGGGGGTGGTAAAGTGCAAACATTCAAAAATCAAAGTTCGGAAGGTTTCTCACAAAAAAATCACATATCCAAAAAATACCAAAAAAGTAAAAAATGTGAAAAAGAACAAAAAAATGAGAGGAGAGAAAATTTTGAGGCCACACAAATCTTGAGAAAAAGGGGAGGAGATAAAAATGTCAGAAAGGAGCATAAGTTGAAAAGAAGAGAAAAAGAGATAGTAATTAGTAATAAATTAAGGAATTAACTTAGTTCTAGACCATATCAAAAGAAAATGAAAGGCAAAAGGTGCTAATAAAACACAGAAGAGATCAGTAGGAATGCTGATTTTAGGCCTCTTGGGCTATGACCATAGGCTTAAAAATTCAAGTATCTGCTAAGATCTGGATAATCCTCAAGAGGTTGAGGAAAATGCGAAGCTTAAGTATTAGGTCTAAGGCTTAGGTAGTATTCGGCCTCGTTAATTGACCTCTGGTTTGCTGGACTCGGTAACCTAAAGCACCCCAATCCATACACAGTCTGGTTCAGTGCGCTTAAGTATCAAAATCACGCAAATGCATTTAAATTATTTTGAAAAAGTCACCTAGATTAGGAGTTGCTAATCAACATAAGTTGATTTGGACGAGTTCCCGACGTGGAGAGGCGGGAAATTCCCCTCGAAGATGCATAATAACATATCGTCTCCCTGGTGCTTGTCTCCTAGGATGTTTACATATCCTACTGGGGGCATCTAAGCACCCTGTGTTGGTTCAGATGCCATGGACGGCATTATCCCGAAATGTCGATTGCCAGGGTCTGGATTTAGCTACAGAATGCCATGGTCGGGATTATCTTGAAATCTCGTAAGCCAGGGTTTTGGGGTTTTCCATGGGCGGTGCGATCTCGAAGCATCGATTACTAGGGACCCTTTGAGGATTGATGATGGGGACTAGCAATCCGATACAGATTGCGTTTAGAAGATAATTCGAAGCTAGAAATAAAAAGAAAAGAGGGAGAAAACTCTCCAAAAAGAAAATTCCTCTGTCTCTCTCTTACAAAAATGCACTGCAAGCTAAACCAAGCCTAAAATGTGTTATAAGCACGGGTGCTTTAACTGCAGAGTCTAACGGACCTTAGTATATTTCCTGTGGGCCTTAAAAACCTTCGCAGCAGACCGAGGCTAGAGCTGGTCAGGTCCGGATCTTGGATGGTACTTGAGTAACCCTAGGCCTACTATCAGCATTCTAACCTAATCTACAGAAGAAAGCACACATCATAGTTTTTGAGCATCAAAAGATTTCATGGTCTAGAATCAAAGTTAAAACCTTAAAATTTTTCTAAGGGACTAGCAAAAGCTTAGCATGGGGGTATGATAGGAACACCATCATGAGCCATAAATAAGAGAATAAATGCTCCTACATAACCAACTGAAGGTCATAATTCACTACATAACCTTTCCGAGAGAAAAATAAGAAACTAGGGTTAAAATTGCAATTTTACCATTGCAGTACAACCACGGGTTTTCAAATGATCTTAATAAGATAACAAGTGGGTTGGATTTAACAGAAAAGGGTTTGTGTGTGTACTGTGAATTAAATGACTCCTTGAAAACCTAAAAATAGATCCACTTGATTAACCAAGGTTTTGGTTTGGATAAAATTCACTTAAACCCTCTAAAAGTCATATAAAAATATTCTCTAGGGTTTAGAACCTTCAATTTGGCCATTAGAACCCATCTTGACCTAGAATGGGGTCTCGACAGATATTTGCCCTAATTTGGGTTTTTAGATAAATTACCCAGTTAAACATGGTCAAACCCAAAATACAACTTCACCATTGGATTCCTTAGGTCCAAATTAGGTTTTTACCAAAATTTGGACCTAAGGGGACCTCATCTTGACCTAATTTGCAAAAAGGTCTTGTCTAATTACATTTTTGTCCCTAACTTTTAAAAACCTTACAATCAACCCCCTAGCTTCTTCATCATTTTCACAAATAGGTCCCTCCACCATTATAGTGATGGAATCCTACTTCGACGAGCTTTGAAAGGAGGTTTCTCCTTGATTGCTTAGAGAATCTCTTCCAAAATTGGAAGGGAGATTCTCTGAGTAATTCCCTCCAATCTGAACTCGGCTAGATACCCTAATTCCTTCCCAATCTCTCATGTGAACGCATGAGAGATTTGGGTCTTTTGAAGTTTCCATCTCCGACGAGTTTGCATTGCTTGGAAGCTTGGCTTCCAAGCACAAATCCCTCTCCAGAGACCTATTTAAAGACTCCCCAGATCCAACTGAGTCTCCTCAGCTTGAATTTGGGTCAATTCTCCCTACATTCCTCTCTCCCTCATCGGCCACAACCCTCCGCAAGCTCTGGCTGTTTCTCCCTCACTCACTCGTCGCCCAACCATAATACCAGTGGCTGGGTAAACTCCACCACAATCGTCCACATCGTGCAATACCGACCGACGTCGCCTTTGCCCTGTCCTTGCCACCGCCTCATCTACGGAGGTATTCATCTTCCCCACGTCAGACAACCATTCCGACATGGGATTCTCTTCCCTTTCATCCCTCAAATTAGGTTTCTTAAGTTCCATATCCTCCACACTTTCTCCCCCTCTCTTTATTTCCCAAAATCATCTACCGACGCCACTGACCACCGTCACCTTCTCCACCTCCGGTGATACCTCCGACGAGGTGCTCTCGTCGCTCTGCACCTCCATCCACCTAAATGACCACCATACAACCTCCACCTTGACTCCCTGATCATTTCCCCTCAATCCAATCACTCCATCAACCATCCAAATACCTCCCTGAACAGACCCACCTTTACCGTCGATTCCCTTCACCGTCCAACCACCACAGCCACCTTCACTCCTTGCCACAACCACCATTACATTTTTCGTGCCACGATGACCATGTTGAACGTTCTGATGTGGCCATAAGGCCCTCTTTCTTGATTTCAGGTAGCAAGACGACGACCGTCATTACTGCCAAGCTTGAAGCAAGCTTTAAGCGATCCAAGGCCTTGCGCTGCTCCAGGTGAGACCCCTAGGCTGTGTGGATTTGAAGCCCGCACGTATCCACACCATCAAGCAAAGGCTTCAGCCTTTGTAGCCTCACCAATTGGAAGCCTCATTTGTTGCTGCGACACGTAAAGGAAGGTGGGACATTTAGTCCCACCTTAGAAGTAGAAAGCCACCCGAAGTCACATAAAGGGAAAAAGTATTGTAGGCTCTTCGCCTCCAACACAGAGGGTGAGGTCCTCCTTCCCCCTCTCACCAGACTCGTCCGCGACGTAACCCGCTGACCTGGCCGAACCCGACTACTCGACTACCCTTCACTCCTCACTCAGCACACACGCCGGTGAGCCTGGACCTGGGTTTCTGTTAGGTCTGATTACCTGACCGGCTAAAGGCTCTAGGAGAGTGGTTCCAAAATAGCAAAGAGAGAAAGAAAGAGGAGAGCTACGTAGGGGAAGGGTGGTTTTTCCCTGGAGAGCTTAGCTCGACACTTAGTCAGATTCAGAGGGCACAACAGGGCTGAAGTAAGAAGAAGAAGGAGAGGAGCACCGCAGGGCTTAAGGCAAAGCAAAGAAGAAGAAGAAAGCCTACGGTAGAGAAAGAAGGAAGAAGACAGAGAAGAAGGAAGAAGCTGAAGAAGGAAGCTAATGTAGAAGGAAGAAGAAGAAGAAGCAAAGGCAGAAGGCAAAGCAAAGGAAGAGAAGGCCAAAGACAGAGAAAGAAGAGAAGGCAGAAGGTAGAGAAAGCTAAGGAAAGAAGCCAAAGAAAGAAGAGAAGAAGAAGAATCAGAGAAAGAGAAATCAGGAAAGGCACTGTAGCACTAGACATTTAAGATGTCTAATTGCAAAATCAGACATCTGTTACTCATATGCTCTTCATTATTTTTCCTACAACTCTTTTTATTCTTCATATACTCATGCTCTACATTCCTAATTAGATTTTGAGTAGTATTATGTGTTCAATTTGCATTTATTGTTGAGATTAGTGTGTGGAATCCATTTGCTCCCTGTGTTCGACCTCAAAATATATTCAAGTAATAAAATTGTATTTGTTTTGAACGCTATTTGGGCTGTACTACAACACAACACTTTTAAATACTGATCCAACGCTCCAAACACTCTACCCATACCCCTACCACCCACATTCTCCATCACCTCTTTGGGATGCCTTCACCTTCATTTCTTCCAGGCACCCGTACTTATTTGTCTTTCTTTTGTAGCATCTGGCTGTAGATAATCCCATGCCTCATCTACATATTTTTCCGATTATTTGGGCTTGGAATTCATGGACAACTGGTCCACTGTTGGCGAATGAGACTAAAATTCTTATCATTTGAGTCGCTATTCTCAATACTGTATTGATATATCCTTTTTGAATGTACACCCAGCTAGAGGTGTTAATCTCAGCACTTATATATAGCATATTTTCCTACATATTCAATTTTAGGTATTGGAATAAATGGAACATCAAAATTCAGGAGCCATTCCAGATGAATTCTACCCAATCACTCCCTGCCTTAATCTATTTTTCATTATATTCATGCATGAGGACATGCAGGAAAGTAGGCATGGGGCGAGTAGCAATTGTAAACTAAAATTTTTCTGCCAACACCTGAGAAAAACCTTTCGTACATCATGCTAATTGCACTCTAGGGTCCTTAAATTAAGAACATCAACTCCACCTCCAATGTTCACATTGGAGATAAAAATCGTTCGCAAGAGCCACTTTCGACTCATTCCATTCACCTTTTTGTTCTAAATTTAGAGTCAAGATGAATATAACCCGAATTAGGGAAATTTTTGAAGTGCAAATTTGAAAGGTTACAAATAGAATTTATGTATATTGCATTCATGAATAAGATTTTTATCAAAAGAATGTATTAGATATTTTATCCTCTAGTTGATTCCTGGAATCCAGTACAATTTTTACTCCCATGTAGATTTTGCAATGGATTCATGGTGAAGACTGATGAACATCTTTAGTTTGTCGAGAAGTAGTGCTCCTTTTCTTGAACACTTGGACAGTGTTTTGGGAGTCAGGTAGATTTTCTTCCAAAAATCAACCAAATAGTGTGAGATAAGAGTAGACTATACTGGTGCTCTAAGATTAATGCAATGAATTTGGAATCCTAGATAATTAGGTAATGATACTCAGAGATTAGGCATAGTTTTCACTCTCGGATCTTGTGTATACATTTTCGCGTGAAATTTTGAAAGCCACCAAATAAGGCAAATATGCAGAGAGCGATTTTTCATAAAACTAGGGCTAAGGCGGATGGTTACGACCATTCTTTACGGAATCCTTGGTTGAAGGAGGGTATTGATGTCAAGTTCAGAAATACACCATCCTATTAGTCTCTCCCGATGCCGTGAGTAGACACTTCCACCAAATAAGCCACCCAATGTCTCTTGAGTACCACAAATCCCTAATAATGCCTCCTCAATAAAGTTCATGAATGTATGCTAGCTTGTGTTGTGTTGAAAAAAAAAAATTATACATAAAAAAAGGGAAGAAAAAAAGATGAAAACAAAGAAAAATTGAAAAAGAAAAAAATTAGAAGAAGAAAAAGCAAGGAAAAAGAGCGTGTGAATATTTAGTGTTTATTTTAGTTGCATTAAGAGGCAATACCACCAAATAAGGCCTTAACTTATCTTTCTGTGTTTCTGATCGCCCGAATACTGGTTGAGGAATTCTGACTTATTGTTAGGGTTATGGAACTCAATTAAAGTGTTAATACCAAGTAAGACCACAAAATACAGGTCAAATGTGTGAATCTGGTGAGATTTGAGCTCTAAGAAAAAGAAAGAAAAGAAAAGAAAAAGAGAAAAAGGAAAAAAAGAAAAAGAGAATGAATACAAAGGAACCAAAAGAGAGCATAGTTTTTCTCGTCTTTCTCTGAGTTGAGTTACGTAATAATTTGGGAATCTAGATTCTATAGTACTAATTTCTATATAGCGCCAAGTGAGAGTGAGCCACCAAATAAACACATCCATTTCCCTCTGACATTCTCTACCTGAGCTTAAAGCTGGGGTGGAACTCAAAAAAATATCTTGGATACCCTAAGGGAAGAAGTTTGCCTATCTCGCTAGAATTTTACTAGGGGTTAAGTATAGACTTTAGAGGTGAATTAGGCCTTTCACTCAATTCCGTTGCAGAAGCTACATAGTTGCACTTTCATTTGTCTGGATTTCTAGAACATAGGATGAAACAAAAGGAGAAAAAACTTTAGTCAAACTCTTTGATAAAAAGAATAAGCAGTCTTTTAGGAATCGAATTTGTAAATAACTTAGTCATGCATTTAGTCTTGCATTTGCTAGGGACTAGCAAAGTTTAAGCATGGGGGTATGATTGCATAGCAATCATGGGTCATAATCAACCTAAAAAATGTCTGAACCTAGCTTAATTGGTGGATATTGCACTCATATCTTACATATCATGCATTGCATCAGTCTATTTAGAATAAGATGAGATATCTTGCTATTTAATATTTTTATTACTATTTGTAGGTAATAAAGTGATCCAGGATGAAGGAGATAGTGGAATAAAGCAACAAAGGAAGAAGAAGACTGATCCAGACAAGAGGAGTGAGGAGGATAGCCTTATCCCTACCCTTAGAAACCCTAGGGCAACCTTCCTAAAACCAAAACCACCTCCATTAGGATAGCCTTCCCAAACCCAAAACCACCTCCATTAGGACACCTTAGCCTAAAAACCCAAACATGGATAGCACTATCCATGTTCTTATCCACCCTATCCCTCTCCCAAACACTTAGGAACCAAAACTCACCTTAGAAAACCTAAAACCCACTCTCCAGTACCTTTTAAGACATCCAGACATCTGGTTGGATGTTGGATTTCTGCAAAATAACAATCCAAGAAGGCAGAACTCATACTGACACAGAATTGGACGTTTAATTTAATGTCCAGACATCCAATTTTGTAATATAAAACATCTGACCATTATTTTGGACATCTAATATTGCTCTCTGGTTCCTAATTTTGGTGTTGGAAGCTCTAGCTTGCCTATTTTGACCTAGGAACCCCACCAGACACACTAGGAAACCTAATTAGAGACCTCCTAAGCCTAGTCCACTATCCATAGCCCTATTTATCCTATCCCTAACCCAATTGAACCATCCCATACCTAATTGGGTGCATCTACAGTTGATTGGGTGCACCTGAGCCTAATTAGATCCACCCAGGATTTAATTGACTCATACCTATTAGGGCTACCCTAGCCTAATCACATGCACATATCCAATTAGACTTGACCTAGACCTAATTAGGTTCACTCCTATCCAATTAGAATTTCCTAAGCCTAATTAGGTTCATACCCACCTAATCTAGAGTGACCCAACCTATTTAGCACCTAATCCTACGAAAACCCACAGCCTAGCCCTACGGAAAATGCACACCCACACACATACACACACACCTTCCTATTCTACCCTTACGAAACCCACACACACTCTCTTGGAAACCCTAAAACTTGTGTCAAACCTACATCCTAAAAAGGTGGCATTGGCTATTTTGAGCCAAGAAAAGTGTCAACCAAATGGAGCCTTCCCATAAGGACCAAGAGAGAGCCAAAAAATTGCACCCCCATATTTTCCATTCACTCTCTTCCTCTCTCAACTTGAAATGACACCTCCTCTCCCTTTCAAGGCCGTCGTCCTCCTCCGTGGTTCCCTCCATGGACGGCTAGGAAGTAGTTCTCCTCCAAGCTTCTTCAAGGGTAGCAAGAAGAAGGATCCATCAACATCCTCCTCCTCTCTTCTTCTCTTGGGCGTGTTTCTTCTTCCTCCATAGAGGGTCCATGACCCCATTTTCTTTTCCTCCTAGATGGCCATAGAGAAGACCCCCCTCAAGGTCTTCTCAAGGACAACCATTGGTAGAGAAAGGGTGCAACACCCTCCTCTCTCCACTTGGGCGCACACACCCATCCTTCTCTATTTAGTGGACGGCCAAGAAGGCTTCTCCTTAGCCTCTCTTGGTTGATCCCTTTCTTTATTTTAGCTTTATTTCCATGTATCTAGATTTTATAGTGACTTAATTTTTGATGCATGATACTCTTGTCAGATGGTTTTATATGCATGCTATTATCTTCACGGCTTACAACGTTGGTGCATGCTTATTAGTGTACTTAGGGGCATCCCATTTAGGCTTGTCACACCACGTACGACCACCATGACCCCACTTAGATCCATGTAGTCACTTAGGTTTTCGCCAGCACATCTAGATCTAGGTTTCATTTTGTGTCTCAAAATAAAAAAAAAAAACACAAAAAGTGTGCAAAATACAAAAAGATCAAAAATATTAGGTTAGATTAGATTTAGGTTAGAAAAGCCGATCCAATTCTCTACTCGTTTTCATGCCTCCCAGAGATGAACGACCAGGACTCAAGTTCTAAAAAGAAAAGAAATGTATGCGAGTTTCCTTATTATAAATATTTTTGATCAAGGGTTTAGCATGACTATACTACGATTTCCGACAATTTCAAAATGCGTGAAAACGAACTTGTCAGTTGGGCCAAAAGAATCTCGCATTAAGGATTTTAGCTACAGTTTTCTTGCCTGAAAAATGTCCTCCATAGGCCATTGAATGACAATGTGTCAGAATATCATGGATTTCTAAATTAGGGACACATCACCTAATGCCTGATTGGCACAAATGCGGAAAAGGTCGGGCTCCTCCCAAAAATAGTATTTAATATTAGCAAAGAATTTATCCCATTTGATTTTTGGACAATTAGAGGGGATTCGTTCTATTGCTAGATAGTTTATAATGGGTGCAAACCAAGGGAGGGTATTGGCAGCTAAAATGCTTTCATCAGGGAATTGATTAGGAGGGTCATTATGTCATTAGCCATTTTATGATCTCACCTTATCCTTGATTTCCAGGTCAAATTCCTGGAGTAGCAGGATCCGACGGATAAGGCAGGGTTTCGCATCTTTTATTGTCAGCAAATATTTAAGTGCTGAGTGGTCGGTATATACAGTGACATGTGACCCCAAAAGATAAGATCTAAACTTTTTTAGGGCAAATGCAATGGCAAGAAGTTCTTTTTTAATAACTGTGTAATTCTATTGTGCATCATCAAGAGTTTTGCTAGCATAATAGATCACAATGGGCTTCTTGTCAATTCTTAATTCTTTTCCCTAAAATGGCCCCCATAGCGAAATCTGAGGCATTCGTCATTAATTCAAAGGGACTATTCCAATCAGGTCCCTGCAAAATTGGTGCCTAATATAGACACATCTATTTAGGTTAAAATGCCTATTCACGCATGTTCCTAGGCTTAGATTTGCATTTCATGTTATAAATATTGCATAACATGCATCATTTTGCATTTAGAGTAGTATATAGTTTAGGTTAATTAGGTCCTTTTTATGGTCAGGAGAGAAGAAGACTTATTTCAGGGCCTTAGATGGATGATCGGACCATACAGATCTGATTAGGATGACGATAGGAGTCTAACACCTTTGAAATCATCTTGATCGGAGAACCGTAGCATCATATGAAGTCCGAGCAAGATCAATGGCCAAGGGGCAATGAGACATCCATACAAGTTTCAGATGAAAAATCCGACCATACAGATGGATCCGTAGTGACAATTGCAATCCAGCAACGCGAGAATCATCTCGATCTGAGCATCGTGGCACCCTCTACAAAAGAAAGAAGAATGGACGGCCCAGATGGCGCCATGTGGCACCATCCAGGCCGTCCAATGCCAACCAGCAACAGCACACGCGCACAGCCGCAGCAGTGTGTAGGGCACCGTGCATAGCCATAGCCGTAGCAGTGCACCACGCACAGTGCAGCCGCACGCAGTAGCAGCGCAGTGCATGCCAGCGCGCGCTTGCACGGCGCGGGGAGCATGGGCAGGCATCACTAACGGGGCAGGCGGGGTAGGCACCAACGGGGCAGGCGTGGATCTTCAGCAACACATGCCTTTATTGGCTCTTGCAGCTATCACTAATGGTCTGCGCATGCTGGCAAGATGATTTGAAGGGCGGATCTTCAATGACAGCTGCAGCGACGTTTGTGGACGTCAGTAATGACTCAGATGCAAATTTGTTCTTCCTCCTCCACTATAAAAGGACCAACCCACCACCATTCCAAACCATCTCTTCCTTTCTTCCTCTTACCACCACCAAGTCTCTAGAGAGAGCTTGTCCCAAGCCTGGGATGCTCCTCTAGAGTAGAAAACTAAATACTTTTCCTTCTCCTCACCCCCATTAGTGGAGCATCCCGTGGCTGTCCTCTCACTACCCTTCGGGAAGAAGATCCTCACCACGATGCCGTCCTACCCGATCCTCTGTCCTCTGGCTTCGTCCCACTCCTCACCACCTTTCTCCAAGCGACATCAGAGCAAGTCATCCTCCGAGTAACCATCGAGGGGGATTTCTCTCACCTCATTCTATCTTTTTACGCTTTCTTAGTGTAGATTTTCCTACTTTTGTAGTTGTAACAAATAGCTGTTCATGAATAGATGATTGTTTCTCTCTCTCTCTCCCTCTCTCCTATCTTTTTGTAAGTAGATAAAGTTTTCATCGACCTAATCTCTTGCTTGATAAAAATACAAAAAAATTAGAAAAGATAAAATTGACCAAAAATGAATAAAAGTGCAGATTTTCAAAACCAAACATTCTCCTCCTCGTGTTCGACCCGGGACTCACTTTTCAAGTTTTGGTATAAATTTTATTTGACCACGGGTTTTGCAACTACAACGATGGGTTACTCGTAACCATGATTTCAAACTCGCGAAACACGTGTGATCATTTTGGTGTCGTTGCCGGGGAGGCAATGCTCTTTGTTCTTTTCTGTCTTTTTTGCACCTTACCTAACTTTTATCTCACTTTTTCTCTAATCTTACTATGATTGCAGGTACTCTTCTGAGGCGAGCCAAAGCAATTAGTTTGGAGAAAAGAGCGGATGAAGGTTTTGTCAGTGTCCCTCACACCACCCTCACCTTAGTTTTCATTCCATAACCTAATAACTCAAACCCAAATCAACTTAGGTGCTTTTTATAAACCCTAGGATAGATTTGGTTGTTTGTTTGCCACCTCCACTCACCTCTCCATCCACATAAATTAAAAAAATAAAAAAGTGTTATCTGATTGTTGGATTTTCTAAAAGAGACACACCTTAACACCCACAACTCTCGACTTAACGCGCACCACTCCACTTTGATTCTACCACTTAATCGGGATCTGACCTATGGACTAGGTACACTTAGTTCAACAAAGAAATAAGTGAGTAGAAATCTGAATAGGTTAAACATTTCTGTTTGCCTTAACTAAATGGTGCAATAGGCCATTTGATTGAGTTGTTTGGGCCGCACCACTCACTTTAAAACTGATCCACCAAGTAGCTTGCCACTTAGGGTTGATTTTTAGGACTGAACCAGGCACTCCACATTTTATTTCTGATTTTTAAAGGAAATATCTACACCAGTGCTTTCAAAACTTGGAGTGTTCTACTGAAACTTGATTGAACCAACCTAAGGATTAAACCCTAAAAGCTACTAAATAAGGTTAAACCCTAAAAGACACATCATCAAATAACCTTGTTTGAAAACCCTGGTTGTGCACGCACACACATTTAACTGATCATTAAGGACACAACACATCTAAAGGGCCCATCACATTCCAAGAGCATAATCATCCCAAGCCTAATTAAAACTAAGTAGACATTGGCCTTAAGGATTGATTCATTCTTCGAGGCTCAGACTGAGATTTTTTTCGATTAATCTGCTTCTGCTGGTCCATCTGATGTCTAGCTAGGGGAGTAGCGTCAAACGACCGTGGCTCGGGGGTACACTAGGAACTGGAGGCGTTAGCCAAAGGAAAAACCTTCTTCCCAATCCCTCCTAACTGGTTGGATTGATCGGATAAAAGTAGACTAAATCATTTATAATCTCAAGATTGGTGCTGGGAGTCTGTAGCTCTTTAGGCTACCCACATGAGGACAAGTTTGGTTGATTGTACTGCAGGGCACCTTTCTCTATTCTGTTTTCCCTCCTATTCCACAATGTATCCTTCCACTTCTTACACGCATTTCCCATCCTATCCTCCTACCACCACTTATCCCCAAGATGATTACTATTCCAACTTGACTTGTAGTTACCCATTGTTGAACGCACGAGTCGCTACGCTAACGTGTTTGGTTTTGGAAAACCTATCGTTGTAGTTTAAAAGCGAAGAACTCGTGTTCAACAAATAAAATTTATACCGAAATTGAAATTCCGGGTTGAACACAAGGAGGCGAACGTTTGATTTAAAAACTACACGTTTCTTTTTATTTGTCACGAGGTAATTCAATTTAAAACTATCTAATTATTTACAATAAATAGAAGAAAGAGAGAGAGGGTAAGAGAGAGAGAATATTACACATAGAAATAAAAAATGAGATGTAGAATAAACAGAGAATTTATCATTAAGGAACTTGTTCATTACAGCTACAAAGCATAAAACAATTGCACTAGAAAGCGATAAATTTACTCTAGAAAGCATTAAAAGAATGGAGGGAGAAATGTCCTCATCGATGATCGCTTGGAGGATGAGCAAAACTACTCTAGAAAGCAGTAAATCTATACTAGAAAGCAATAAAAAAAATAGGGAGAGAGAAATCCTCCTCGACAGTCGCTTGGAGGACGAGCCGGATGGGACGACACCTGGACGAAGGAGGATGAAGCAGGACGAAGGAG
This sequence comes from Thalassia testudinum, assembly GCA_037157565.1. NCBI lineage: Eukaryota > Viridiplantae > Streptophyta > Magnoliopsida > Alismatales > Hydrocharitaceae > Thalassia > Thalassia testudinum. Next base: position 202,447,540 of record JAZHRO010000031.1, read on the forward strand.
GACGAAGTAGAAGAATGGGAACGGAGTAGCACGTCGTCGTCGCGAGATCCACTTCCGAAGGGGGACGAAAATTTGGACTTTATCTCGCGAGAAGCATCCTGGGTGTAGGACAAGCTTCTCTTGAGCTTTGGAGAGGTAGAGAAGAGAAGGAAGGGATGAGAATTTCGTGTGGAGGGGGTCTCCTTTTATAGTTGCAAGGAGTGGGGGCAAAATGGTCATTACATCTTCAAAATAATAAATGAGGGGTCTTTAGTGATGGATAAATCCGTCACTAAAGCCCCAACGTGGGCGTAGCACTCGCGCCCACGCGTGCCTCCTCAGCTGCCCACTTCCTCAAAGCCCATGCACATTCATCAGATCGCGATCGGACAGCTTAAGACGCGCCTGACCCGCTCGCTGTGTGCCCGCCTAGCGCGTGTGATGCTGCGTGACGCCGCGTGTTCAATCAAGCGTGTTCTCAATTTAGCGTAGACGGCCGTCCGATAAAGATCCAACGCCCGCCTGTGCTCGCTCGCCTGCGCCTTCCTCCCCTTCGCTACGGTTCAAACCCGTGCTTGTGGCTCAAGTAAGCGCGCTCGACCGCTGCGCTATGAGGTGCGGATGGTCGAGCGGGCGCTTTTAGGTGCGGCTGACCACAGTTGTTGGATCAAGATCCAACGGCGGAGAGGGAGCGGGTGTGAGGTCTTCAGAGATTGCATGCGGTCGTTTGGGCGACCGAGATGGTGCCATGTGGCACCATCTTGGCCGTCCATCTCTTGATGCTGTAGATGGTGCCACGGATATCAGATTTACTTGATTTTTGCATCGTTGGGCTATGATCGCCAATCCGAATTCATCCGTGCAGTCGGATTTGTCATTTGAAGTGTGGATTTACACCATCCTGGCCCTTAATCTTCTAGGGTTCCCCGATCACTATCTGATGCTATGGATGCCTGATTAGGGCAATCTTGGAGTCGTTGAACTCCAATCGTCACCCTGATCACATCCATATGGTTGGATCTTTGATCTGAGGCCCCGATAAAATGTTTGCCCTGTCCAAGCACATAAAAGGAGATAATTAACCTCCATTTTATTCAAACTACTCTAAATGCAAGATGATGCATGTTATGCAATATTTATATCATGAAATGCAATCCTATGCTTAAGAACATGCATAAATAGACATCTTAAGTAGTGTAAATGTATTTACATCATACCCCCATGCTTGTCTTTTGCTAGTCCCTAGCAAGAACTATATGCTATTTATAAAAGAATTAGGTTGGATTATTTAGGCATGAGTTATTTTCAATCATTAAGAAACTATCTACTTAGTATCTAAACTTTCAAAGACACAACAGTGCCCGGATATCAGCCAAAATGCAGACTGCCTCAAGCCCTCGCCTTATTAAAAGAAAAATTTCTTTTTTCTTTTTTTTCTATTTTTTTTTATTTTCAAATTTTAGGGCTTAAGAGTGGCTTTCTATGGCCATTCAACTCACCCAAGATTTAATGAGAACCCTAAGCTTTAAGCATCTTATTGTGATTGTGATAGACTCGTTGACCGACAATTAAAACAGACTTCGGATTTCTACGCCTCTAGGTGACCTCGAAAAGAATTCGGCCTAAAAGTGTATCTTTACAACCGGTAGCTTTCTCCCTACTTTTATTTTTTTTACAGGGTCAACACAAGGGTGAATCCAGTGTATATCTCCCCGGTTTATTCTACTTCTCCGCTTCTTCCTAAGTGTTTTGGGAATTTTTAGTGCATTTACTGAGCTGGGTTCTGGACAACCAGTCGATGAGCTGTTACCACCGACAACTTGCCAGCCATTCTCGTGCGGCGAAGTGCGGCTTATTTCTTTTTGTTCTTTTCTCCTTTTCTTTTTGATTTTTTTTTTAAGTAGGTGGCTTCCCTGGTCTAAGATTTACCTAAAGGGAGCAAAAAGAGAAAGATCCAGTGACTGGGCTCTGGACAACCTACCTATGAGCTGTTACCCACGATGACTTACCAGCCATATCACCCTAGAAGATTCATTAGGTACCCAATTTTCGTTAAAATCGCCAGACAACGAGTCAGTGACAAGATAGTGTGTAGATTCTAGAAACTCAAAATTCCCTCAAATCAAAGGGCAGGTTGATAAGTCGTGTACTTATCACCCAAAATTTATTTACTCCAATTAAAATAAAATTCAGGTTGGTGAGAACTCAAAAAACAAATCCACATTTTAGTGGATACAGGGCTGATTAAGTCCAAAGACCTGAAGGGTCTTTGTGTTCAAATCATAATGTAGTATTTCCTAAGATTGAAAATTTTCTTAAACCCAAATTCTCTTTCCAAATTTCGATTTTTTTTTTATATAAAAGAAAATAAAACAAATCTACAGAGCTGACGAATGAATTCAGAGATAAATATCCACCCCCCATACCTATCTAATGCAATGTCCTCATTGTATTAAAAAGACATAAAACAGAGTGGAAAAGCATAGAAAGCACCTGAATTGCATGAATGTTAGGTCCGCTCTAAGATGAAAACTAAGAAAAACTGTATATGTGCTGAGTTTAGTGCCTTTAGCTAGGCACATTATACAAAGAAAAGAAATGAAAAATTCACAAGTGCAGGTCAGAATTAGAATAAACAGAAGAATCTTCTGACCTATCAACAGAGGTCCACAGATGTGGACCAGATTGTGGTGTAGACTCGTCCCCCATAATCGATAATATCTTAGGTTCTGGATAAAAATTACCCAAAACCTAAAATTACAATGCAAGCGGGGTCGGGCCTGCGATTTATGAGGATGCAACCTATGACCAAAAAGTCGGGTTACAGAGAATTGAAGCTCAAAAGGATAATCGTTGAATGTGTGCTTGAGTTTGACATCCTCGAAACAAATGTCGTAAGGGTTCTGATTTGATGGTTTCAGCTTAAAAGGAACCCTTCGACTCAATCTTCCATTTCCTCCAAAATTAACTTCCCAAATAAGAACTTCCCAGCTCCTATCCTCCTCATTCTGAATGTTAAATTCCGAGACCTCTTGCATGTTAATCACCCTGTCTAAAATCTCCAAGTCTAAATGATGTGGCAGAATCAGAATTGACTTGGGTCTAATTATCTCAGAAACAGAATTATCGATAAGCTCAACGGGGTGTAACTGATAATCAGGGCATTGAATTGATTCCTGCAGAAAATGCGATTCTGGATCCGTAATGTGTGTCCTAATAAGATCAGTTTCCTCAATTATTGGGCTATCAAATGATCTATCAGATTTCTCAGGCCCAATCGTCTCACAGAAATCATGTTCAGAAAACTCGCGTGAGACTTCGCAACTTGAATCTTCACCATCAAAGAAATCAGGATCCGTATCAATGTATGTCCCAAAATCAGTTGTCACTTTCTGTTCCCAGGAGACATACGTTTCCTCGTAACCCGACTCAGGGATCTTAGGTGAAGAAATCAGATCTTCCTTAATTGGTCGCTTTAATTCAATCTGGTCATAACACATGTCCCCCCCAACAGGTGCCTGAGCGGGTTCTGTCATTGGCTTTCCTGAAGAGGGTTCATCTTGGGAATCATCCCAAGATTGAATCAAAGCAACCACGAATCTCATCCTCAATTTTGCTAATTTCCCAAGTAGAAACTCACTCGGGTGCTTATCCTTAACGTCCTGAAGCCAATCCAATAAAGACTTATTCAAATCATCAATCATTTCAATTAGGGGCTCCAATCTCTCAATGTAAGGTATTGGCTGAACTTCTAAAGATTGTATGATATTCCTCAAGTTAGGTAGAACCTTATCTTGAACCTGGTTAACCTGAACCAAATGAGTTGTTCAGGGTTGGGCGGGTTTGGGCTCAATGCGGGGGAATTAACGAATTGAGATTCATTATACCCTTCCTAATAATAGGTCATTTCAGATTGTTCAAAAGATGGTGATGACCTAAAGGCAGTGAAATCAGAGGATGGGTAAGGATCGGTGTATCCTTCTTGATTGTAGATCGTATTAGGTTGTTCATGAAAGGAAGACGATCTATAATCGATGTAGCTCTGAGAAGGATAGAAATTAGAATCAAATTGTTCAGGGTTAGACCCTAAACACGGAGGTCTGGAGCTGTATCCCCAATCCGGGTTATCCCAATTAACTGATGGTTGATTACAGTACGAGTCGAGATAATCGTCATGTTGAGGATAATTCACAACAGGAGGGAAAGAACGGGAATGCGGGTAATATGTGGAAGGATTCATGATGCACGGGAGGAAGAAAGGCGCCCTGCAATACAAACAATCAAACCTGTTCTTAAATGGGTTAGCCTAAAGACCTATAGACTCCCAAAACCCATCTTGAGATAAAGGAACGATTTTATCTACTCCGTCTGTTCAATCCAACTAGTTAGAAGGAGGGACTGGGGAGAAGGTTCTTCCTTCGGCTTGCGCCTCCGGTTCCTAGTGTACCCCCCAACTGCGATCGTTTGATTCTACTCCCCTAGCTAGACATCAGATTGAACAATAGAAACAGACTAATCAAAAATAATCTCGTTCTAGATTCTGAAAAGTGATTCCAATCCTTAAGGCCAACGTCTACTCTGTTTTATTTAGGGCTAGGTTTGAATGTGCTTTGGAATGTGATGGGCCCTTTAAATGGGTTGTGCCCTTAATGATTGATTGATTTGTGTGTGCGTGCACAACCAATGGTTTTCAAGCAAGATTATTTTTGATGTGGTGAATTTTAAGGTTCAAATCTTGCTTAGTAGCTTTTAAGATTCAACTTTAGGTGTTTTTAAACAAGTTTCATTGGCACAATAGGTTTTGAAAGCACGGGTGAAAATGTTTTCCTTTAAAGCTTAAAAAGAATGTGGAGTGCTTAGTAAATCCCTAAGAGTTGAACCAAATTAGTAGCTACTTGATGAGTTTATTTTATTTGAAGTGGTGCGGCCCAATCAACTCAAATAATTGGCCTGATGCACCACTTAATTAGGCACACAAATGATTACCTAATCTGATTTCTACTCAATTATGTGTTTGAATGTGTGTACCGGCTCCTAAGATCGGTTTACTGGTTGAGTTTGAAAATCAAATGAGGTTGTGTACCTCTGTGAGATTTTTTTTTTCTTTTCTAATGTGGGGGTTGGGGTGAGTATGGGTGTCAAACAATGAACAATCTAACCTTAGAGTTTATAAAAACACCTAGGTTGATTGATGTTTGAATTATTATGTTGTGGAATGAAATCTAATGGGTGGGAGGTGGGGGATAACTTACAGGACCTTCCATAGCACTTTACTCCGATCTACCGCTTTTGCCTGTCTCGAAAGAGCACCTGCAATCACAATAAGAAAAAAGAGAAGTGATGTAAATGCTTTGTAAGTTACAAAACACGAAGAGAAATCAAAGTTTGCTGCCTCCCCGGCAACGGTGCCAAAATGTTGAATGTATCGAATCGCTACGCTAATGTGTTTGGTTTTGGAAAAACTGTCGTTGTAGTTTGAAAGCGAAGAACTCGTGTTCAACAAATAAAATTTATACCGAAATTGAAATTCCGAGTCGAACACAGGGAGACGGACGTTTGATTTAAGAACCACGCGTTTCTTTCTATTTGTCACGAAGTAATTCAATTTAAAACTATCTAATTATTTACAATAAATAGAAGAAAGAGAGAGAGGGTAAGAGAGAGAGAGAATATTACACATAGAAATAAAAAATGAGATGTAGAATAAACAGAGAATTTATCATTAAGGAACTTGTTCATTACAACTAGAAAGCATAAAACAATTGCACTAGAAAGAGATAAATTTACTCTAGAAAGCATTAAAAGAGTGGAGGGAGAAATGTCCTCATCGACAATCGCTTGGAGGACGAGCAAAACTACTCTAGAAAGCAGTAAATCTATACTAGAAAGCAGTAAAAAGAATAGGGAGAGAGAAATCCTCCTCGACGGTCGCTTGGAGGACGAGTCGAACGGGACGACGCCTGGACGAAGGAGGACGAAGCAGGAAGAAGGAGGATGAAGCAGAAGAACGGGAATGGAGCAGCACGCCATCGTCGTCGCAGGATCCACTTCCGAAGGGGGACGAAAATTTGGACTTTATCTCACGAGAAGCATCCCGGGTGTGGGACAAGCTTCTCTTGAGCTTTGGAGGGGTAGAGAAGAGAAGGAAGGGATGAGAATTTCATGTGGAGGGGGTCTCCTTTTATAGTTGCAAGGAGTGGGGGCAAAATGGTCATTACATCTTCAAAATAATAAATGAGGGGTCTTTAGTGACGGATAAATCCGTCACTAAAGCCCCAACATGGGCGTAGCACCCGCGCCCACGCGCGCCTCCTCAGCTGCCCGCTTCCTCAACGCCCACGCACGTTCATCAGATCTCAGCCGTCCGATCAGGAGATCGGACGGCTTAAGACACGCTTGACCTGCTCGCTGTGTGCTCGCCTGGCGCGTGTGATGTTGCGTGACGCAGCACGTTCAATCGCGTGTGATCTCAATTGAGCGCAGACGATAGCACCTGCCTGCGCTCGCTCGCCCATGCCTTCCTCCCCTTCGCTGCGGTTCGAACCCGCACCCGTAGCTCGCGTAAGCGCGCTCGACCGCTGAGCTACGAGGCGTGGATGGTCGAGCGGGCTCTTTTAAGCGCGGCTGACCACAGCCGTTGGATCAAGATCCAACGTCGGAGAGGGAGCGGGTGCGGGGTCTTCAGAGATTGCATGCGGCCGTTTGGGCGGCCGAGATGGCACCACGTGGTGCCATCTTGGCCGTCCATCTTCTGGATGTTGTAGATGGAGCCACGGATGTCGGATTGACTCAATTTTTGCATCGTTGGGCTGCGATCGTTGATCCGAATTCACCCGTGTGGTCAGATTTGTCATTTGAAGTGTGGATTTACAACATCCTGGCCCTTGATCTTCTAGGGTTCCCCGGTCACTATCTGATGCTACGGATGCCTGATTAGGGTGATCTTGGAGTCGTTGAACTCCAATTGTCGCCCTGATCACATCCATACGGTTGGATCTTTGATTCGAGGCCCCGATAAAATGTTTTCCCTGTCCAAGCACATAAAAGGAGATAATTAACCTCCATTTTATTCAAACTACTCTAAATGCAAGATGATGCATGTTGTGCAATATTTATATCATGAAATGCAATCCTATGCTTAAGAACATGCATAAATAGACATCTTAAGTAGTGTAAATGTGTTTACATCACCCATCCACTAGTCGAGATGACTTTGATTGGGGATATGAATACGGACCTTAGTGTCTAGGGCCTAACCTTGGACAACAAGAGTATGATTACTATCCTTCCCAAACCTACAATGATTTTGGGTCTCCATCCTTTGATGACCAAACCCACCTGATCTATTATCTAGAAGGATATAATGATTATAACACCTACCCTTCCTAGTATTCCACGGAATATAGGTTGCCACCATCCTTTGAACAACCTAGAACGACCTACTTTCAGGGAGGGACTTGAGAACCTTGACATCTTGACTCTCCTAGATTTAACCCAAACCCACCCAAACCTGAATCGAACCAGTCGATTCAGGTGAACCAGATCCAGGATAGGGTGTTGGCTAATTTGAGAAACACTATACAATCTTTAGAAGCTCAGCCAACACCATGCACTAAAGCACTGGAGCCTATGATCAAATTGATTGATCAACTTAATAGTTCATTATTGGATTTCCTCCAAAGTGTTAGGGATAGGGACCTGGGTGAGTTTCTTCTTGGGAAATTAACGAGGTTGAGGATGAAATTTGTGGTTGCCCTAGTCAAATCTTGGGATGATTCTCAAGATGAACCCTCTTCAGGAGAGCCAATATCTGAACCCGCTCAGGCACCTGTCGGGGGGGATACATTTTTTGAGACCAGGGATGACCAGGTTGAGCTAGAGCAACCCATTGAGGATAAACCGATTGATTCACCCGAGATCCTTGAGCCTGGGTGTGAGGAAAAATATGTCTCTTTGAACCAGGAAATGACAATCGATTTTGAGACATATATAAATGAGGATCATGGATTCTTTGATTCTAAGGGCGAAGAATCTCTTAGTGAAGTCTCACTTGAGCGTAAGGAAGATGATTTTAGTGAGACAAATGGGCTTGAGGAATCTGATGAACCATTTGATAGCCCAATTATTGAAGATTTGGATTCAGTTGGGGCTAATTTGGAGGATTCGAATCCTCATTTACTAGAAGATTCAATCAATAGCCCCATTCCTCAACCACACCCCAAAGGGTTTGATTTTCATTTGGAAATCAATATACCCAAGTCAATTATGTCAGCCATGATTTCTAGACTTAGGTAAATCATATGGGGTGAACGGCATGCTAGAGGTCCCAGAACTTGAGCACTTGATGTTGGAGGATAGGAATGTTGAAATGAAAATTTGGATGGTTAATTTTGAGGGAAAAACAAGTTTGGATCTAAGGGTTCCTATTGACCTAAAACCACCAACTTTTTACCAGAACCCTTACGATATCTTTCACGTGCAACCCAAGCTCGAAATAATTGATTATTTTTCTGAGCTGCACTATAAGTGGACACCTGATTTTAATGAATTAGATCAACCCATTGTTCGACACTTTGGTCTTGGGTTGCACACCACAAAACCACAGGCCTGGCCCGCAAACACAATAATCTTAGGTTCTGGGTTATTTTCATCTAGAACCTTAAAACCACTCGACCCTAGGGCATTGGTCTGCACCATAATTTGGTCCACATCTGTGGACATCTTTTACTGGCGGGTTTCAGGTTCAATATTTTTATTTTTATTCTGACCAACACTTGTGAGTTCTCAATTTCTTCTTTGTATGTACGTTATGCCTAGCTGAAGGCATTAAACATAGCATTTGTGTATACTCTCTTCTCTCTGCAGAGCTGACCAGGTTGTCATGAAATTTAGGTGATATTCTATTTACTCTGCCCTTTTTCATGTCTTTATTTTTACAATAAGGACATTGCATCATTTAGGCATGGGGGGGTGGATAATAAATTCCTGAAATCATTATGTTAACTCCGTAGAATTTCATTTAGTTTCATATAAAATAAAAAAAAATTGATTTTTTTAAATAGAAAGAAATTAGGAAAAGAGAACTTAGGCATTTGGAAGTTATTAACTTTAGGAAATAATACGAGAGGACTTTAACACTTAGACTCTTCACGTCTTTGGGCTTAATTAGCCCGGGTGTCCACTCGAATTTGGACTTAGTCTTGAGTCCTCGCTAATTCAAATTCATTTTCAATTTGGCTAATGAATTGGGATAATAAGTATGTGACTTATCAACCTACCCTCTAATTTGGGGGGTCTTTAAGCCTAAGTATCTACACACTTTTTTTTGTGCTGACTCACTTTTCGGTGGTTTCTTCGGAAATTGGGTAGCTAATGAATATCTAGGGTGGTATGGCTGGCAAGTTGTCGGTGATAACAACTTATCGACCGGTTGTCCAGAGCCAGTCACAAGACCATTTTCATTGTACTGCCTTTAGGTAAATCTTAAATCAGGGAAGCCACCTACTTAAAAAAAAAATAAACAAACAAAAAGAAAAAGAAAAAAATAGAAAAAGAAGAAAAAAATAAAAAATAAATAAAATCACACTTCACCGCACGAGTATGGCTGGCAAGTTGCCGTGGGTAACAGCCCATTGGTCGGTTGTCCAGAACCTAGCTCATAAAAAAAATGCACAATAATTCCCAAAACACTTAGGGAAGAAGCGAGGAAGTAGAATAAACTGGGGAGATATATACTGGGTTTGCCCTTATGTTGACCGTATAAATAAAAGTAGGGAAAAAGCTACCGATCGAAAAGATAAACCTTTAGGCAAGGTCACCTAGGGTTGTAGAAACTTGAAGTCTGTTTTAACGGCAATCTTGTGAGTCTTTCACTATTTTCACAAGATCTTAGCACTTAGAGTCCTTTTCGAGTCTTGGGCGGGTCGAGTAGCCGTAAAAAGTTATCCCAGAACTCTTAAGCTCCAAAAGTAAAAAAAAATTAGAAAAGAAGAAAAATAAAAAAATATATTTTCCCTTTTCAAATAAGGCAAGGATGTGGGCAGTCTGCATTCTGGCAGGCACCCGGGTACTGTTAAGTTTTCATTGTTTAGGACCTTAGTTGAAATTTTCTATTGTTAATAAACAACTCAGGCTTAAGCGATCTAATCCTAATTTTATTTTATACATAGCATGTAGTTTAATTTTGCTAGGGACTAGCAAAACATAGGCATGGGGGTATGATATAGACACATTTATTTAGGTTAAAATGCCTATACATTCATGTTCCTAGGCTTAGATTTGCATTTCATTTTATAAATATTGCATAACATGCATCATTTTGCATTTAGAGTAGTTGTATATATTTTAGGTTAATTAGGTCTTTATATGGTCAATAGAGAAGACTTATTTTAGGGCCTCATATGGATGATCAGACCATACGTATTTGATTAGGACGATGATCGGAGTCTAATGCCTTTGAAATTGTCAAGATCGGAGAACCGTAGCATCATATCAAGTCCGAGGAAGTTCAACGGCTAGGGGGAAATGCAACATCCATATGGGTTTCGGATGGAAAATCCGACCGTAGGGATGGATCCGGAGAGACGATCGTAGTCCAGGAGCATGGGAATCATCTCGATCTGAGCATCGTGGCACCCTCTACAAAAGAAAGAAGAATGGGCGGCACAGATGGCGCCACGTGGTGCCATCTAGGCTGCCCAACGACGGCCAACCACAGTGCATGTGCATAGTCGCAGACGCACGCAACGCAACATGCATAGCCACAGCGGCAACAGCGCACCGCTCACAGCGTAGCCATGCGCAGCAGCAGTGTAGCGCATGCCAGTGCGCGCGCGCATGGTGAGGGGAGCACGAGTGCATGAAGCGCACAAGACGCAATGCATGCGCCAGCACGACGGGTGCAGCGGGTTGGGCATGGATCTTCAGTGATGCAAGCCTTTAGTGATGCTTACAGTTGTCACTAATGGTCTGCTCGTGCCAGCAAGAGGATTTGAAGGCCGAATCTTCAGTGACAGCTGTAGCGACGTTTATGGATATTAGTAATGATCCATATACGAATTTGTTCTTCCTCCTCCACGATAAATGGACCTACCCGCCACCATTCCAAACCATCTCTTCCTTTCTTCCTCTCACCACCTCCAAGGCTCTAGAGAGAGCTTGTCCCAAGCCCAGGATGCCCCTCTAGAGTAGAAAACCAAATAGTTTTCCCTCCCCTCACCCCCATTAGTGGAGCAACCCATGGCCATCCTCTCACCGCCCTTTAGGAGGAAGATCCTCACTGCAATGCCATCCTACCCCATCCTCCATCCTCCAGCTCCATCCTACTCCTCACCACCTTCCTCCAGATGATGTCAGAGTGAGTCATCCTCCGAGCAACCGTCGAGGGCTGTTTCTCTTACCTCATTCTATCTTTTTACGCTGTCGTAGTGTAGATTTTCCTACTTTTGTAGTTGTAACAAACAATTCATGAATAGATGATTGTTTTTCTCTCTCTCTCCCTCTTATCTTTTTGCAAGTAGATAAAGTTTTCATCGACCTAATCTCTTGCTTGATAAAAATGCAAAAAAATTAGAAAAGATAAAAATGACCAAAAATAAATAAAAGTGTGGATTTTCAAAACCAAACGTTCGTCTCCCCGTGTTTGACCTGGGACTCACTTTTTGAGTTTCGGTATAAATTTTATTTGACCATGAGTTTTGCAACTACAACGACGGGTTACTCGTAACTCTAATTTCAAACTCGCGAAACACGTGCGATCAGTGCCTCAGTAACTTCCTTCTTTAACCTCAAAAAGCTCTCCAAGCATTTATCATTGAAATCGAATGGCTGGTCTTTAGTAAGAAGCTGACTTAAGGGTTTGGAGATTTGGAAAAAATTTTGTATGAATCTGCAGTAGAAACCCACATGACCCAAAAAAGATCTGATCTGTTTTACAGTAGTGGGTGGTGGGAGCTTAGATATAGCATCTATTTTTGCTTTATCTACTGTAATTCCTTATTTTGATATAACATGACCCAGGACAATACCTTCCTAGACCATGAAATGACTTTTTTCCCAGTTGAGGACTAGATTGACTTCTATGCATTTTTGGAGAGTTCTTTCAAGGTTCTTGACACAATGGTCAAAAGAATATCCAAAAATAGAGAAGTCATCCGTAAAGACTTCTAAACATTCACCTACCAGGTCTGAAATATTACAAGCATACACCTTTGAAAAGTCACCGGTGCGTTGCAAAGATCGAAGGGCATTCTTCAGAAAGCAAAGGTTCTGAAGGGGCAGGTGAAAGTTGTTTTTTCCTGGTCCTCAGGATGAATCGCTACCTGATTATAGCCGGAATAACCATCTAGAAAAAAGTAAAAATCCTATCCAACTAACCACTCAAAGGTTTGATCAATAAAGGGGAGCGGAAAATGGTCTGTCTTGGTGGCAGTGTTTACTTTTCTATAATCAATACACACGTGTCAAGAAGAGGCAGTTCGAGTGGCTATATTCTCCACATTTTCATTGGTGACAACTGTTTGTCTAGCCTTTTTGGGCACTACTTGTGTGGGACTAACCTAGGAGCTGTCAAAAATGGAGTAGATGATATTTGCATCAAGCCACTTAATAATCTCCTTTTTTACCACCTCCTACATATTAGGGTTCAAGCACCTTTGTGGTTGACGGGAGGGGTGAGAATCATCCTCTAGATATATATGATGTGTACAGTAGGATGAATGAATTCCCTTAAGATCAGAAAGGGTCCAGCCAATAACTTTTCTATTTTTACTCAAAACCTGGAGAAGTTTGTGTTCTTGCGCCCCAGTAAGTCCAGAATTTATATTTAGGGGTAGGGTTTGATTTCGACCTAGGAAAACATAGTTAATGGAGTTGGGCAAAAGTTTTAACTCCAGTTGTGGGCTCGGCTCCAAAAGCATTTCTGCTTTTTGTGTTAGTGGTGAAGTGAGAGTGAAAGGGTCAGCTGGAGTGTTAGCTAAATGTGTGGTTAGGGTGGGGGGGTGGAATGAAGTGGATTGTTCAGGAACCGTGTTAATAGCAAAACAGGAACCCAAATGTGAAATCTGCAAAGTTTCCTCCACTATATTTTCCATTTCTGAATCTGAGTCATCAAAGAAATCAGGCTCTTGGAACCTCCTAGAAGCTTGGAAAATATCTAGGGTTACAAATTCACTGCCACAGATGATCTTCATTTTGCCAGAATCACAATCAATATTTGCGCGGGTAGTAGCTAAGAATGGTCTTCCAAGAATTATAGGGGAAAACTTTAAAGCTTTCGATACCTCTATGTACAAGACTAAAAAGTCTACTGCAAATAGATAATTTTTGACTCGGACAAGGACATCCTCAATAATTCCCCTTGGTTTAATTGTAGATCGGTCTGTTAATTGAAGAGTAACCTCAACAGGCTTTAATTCACCGATCTTAAATTCCTTAAAAATAATTGTGGGGATAAGATTAATTGAGGCACCGAGATCCAATAAGGCGCGATCAAAAGAAGTGTCATTAATGATTACTTGAATCAAGGGAGCGCCTGGATCTTTTCTCTTAAGAGGCAGTTGGCTCTGCACAACTGAGCTGACTGTCTCAAGAAGGATTACCTTTCCTAAATTTCTGGGCTGCCTTTCTGGGGTACACAATTCCTTTAGAAATTTTGCATAGGCAAGAATGTACTTTATGGCATCTAGGAGACGGATGTTAATTTCAACTTGCCCAAATAAATCCATCAATTCCTTATCAGTGGGCTCAGATTTCTTCTTTTTCTTATTTTGTGAAGAATGGAAGGCTTGTAGAAATGGTGCAGGGTTTTCCTATTTTGCATTATTAGCTTCCTGAATAGGGTTAGAGGAAGAGGGGGAAGAGTTGATCTATTTTTCATTAAAATGATTTTCTTTAACAGGCAAGGGGTCTTGAGTGGTTTTCTCGTTCCTCAAAGTACCTGCATTTACAGCTTGGTTGTTTCTAGGATGAGGACGGGAAGCTGGACTGTTATTGAAACCCGGGGGATGCTGAGGTGCTGGGTGAATGGGTTGACTGGGGTATCCACCTTGGAACTGATTCCGTTGATTATTCAGGTTGGGCATGGGTTAGGAAGGTAAATTCCCAGCAGGTCGATGATCAGGAGTAACCCTAACTTGGTGTTGCAAGTTGGTAATCATCTGGGTTACTTTTGTCATTTGGTTCTGCATACCTTGTAGAGTTTTCATGACCTAGGTATTGATATCTTCCTAGGATGGTCCAGGTTGATATGTAGGTTACCCATAATTGCCAAAGTGATTTTGTTTGGGAAACGGAATCGGGTTCGGGGCTTTCTAGGAGTGATTCAGGTTGGTCCTTCGATTTTGATTGTAAGTGCTGGAGGGGTTTCTAAATTGCTCGTGGAGAGCATAAATATTTTTCATGGTGGGATCAAAAATATTCTGATTCAGATAATCAAAATTCCCAGTCAAATCTTGTGTAAAATCAGCAAAAAACTACTGACCAGCAGGTGTGGCATCAATGTTGTGCAAATTTTCTTTTCGGAGAAGTTGTGGAGTGTTAGTGTGTGGGCAGTTAAAGTGTGGAGAATTAAGGTGTGGAGCATGTTTGTAAGTGAGCTTTTCTTCCATCTTTTTCTGGTGAATTTGCATCTAGTCAGTTGTTGAGCTAACATATATAGATCATCCTAAGTGACCGGAACAGAGGTGGATTTAGAGTCAATTTCATTGACTTCGTGTCTGGGGTTTTGAGTTCTACCAAAAGTGTCCATTTAAGTCATATTAAATGAGTTTGCACTCATTTCTTCAAAGAGGAGGTAGGCACTTTCAGCATCTTTATTAAGGAAATTGCCCCCACGTGAGGCATCCATAAATTGCTTTAATTGATCTTCTAATCCATGATAGAAGATCTACACCAAGTGCCATTGTGGAATTTCATGGTAGGGACAACTTCTTAAAGGTTCTTGGAATCTTTCCCAAGCTTTATGGTGGGGTTCACCAATTTTTTGTTGTAAGGTCGTTATGGATCTTCTTAAAGCGTTAGTTCGACCGATTGGAAAATTTTTTTTTAGAAAAGCGCTCTTTAATTAAGGCCATGTGGTGATAGGCCGCCCAACCATTCTAAACTAGTGTGAAGCTTTATCTTTTAAAGAGAGAGGAAAAAGTCTCATTAACCACATGTCCTCCTACACATTGTGGGAATGAGTGGTTTGAGCGAGGATAGTTAATTCCTCGGGATGACAAAAAGGGTCCTCTCTCAGAAGACCAGGGAAATGCTTGATCAGGTTCAGAATAACTGGTTTGATCTCAAAATCCCCTTGTGGTATGACCACCCCAGGTCTTTCCTCATAGTTGGAAGCATCATAAAAATCCTTAAGAGGAATGATAGGCTGCTGGAGGGGTGGCAGGTTTTGCCCTTGGTTGGCTAGGTTCATCACAATCCTAGCCAAATTCTCCTGGTTTTGTTGTAGTTAAACCAAATGGTCGACCATAAAGGCAAAGGGGTTTGTATTTTGAGTTTATATTTGAGGGCCACTTGGCCCTGTAGGAATTTCTGGTTGCTCTAGATGAGGGAGATTAGGGATGGGGAAGTTAGCTTGTGGGTCGGCTGATGGGTTAGGAGCGGAAGCAGAATTTTTTTGTCAGTTTCTCAGGTTTTCCATATTTTTAGGAGAGGAAGAAGAAGAAAACAATGATTTTTTGGTGTAAGGGGCGAAATCAGATGGTCCCTTAGGATGTGATTTCTAGGACCTCCTGTACATGCACTTTTTTGGAAGAATTTGAGGGGAGAAGAGAGAGAGGTGAGAAAGTGTGCAATTCAAATAACAAATTCTAGACCTAACTTAATTGTGACTTCCTAAAAATTAACCTAAGACTTGGTCTTCCTAGGAAATTAGTAGTTAATAGTGAATACCCATTCTGTCAATAAATCTAGCTAAGTTGCTTAAGGGGAGGTTTGGGCCCAAGCTTTTCCTAGGAAAATCCCGAAGGACTTGTGCAAACTCGTGCGTGGTTGTTTGACACGACCCCTCAACCTGATACCAGATATAGATGATAGAGTTGGTATTAACTAGAGAAAACTTAGGACCTATATAGCAAGCCTAACTTGATGAAACCTTAAGGGTCAAGTTGCTACGGATTTTAGTTAGGTCTAGGATACTATAGTGCACACAGAATGTGGAGGGTGTTAATTGGGGTAATGCCCTATTATTTCAATTTTTAGTGTGTGTGTAGGAAATGGAAAGTGGTTCCAATTTCAAACAAGTTGTCACACAATTTTATGTATTTCTGTCTTTTAGGACTTGCTTTAAATTAATGCATTTTAGGGTTTCCTTTCTTAAGACTTCAAACAAGTTTTGAGATCCACAAACAAGAAGAAATCAAGTTGTATAGGTGAGGATATGTTTCCTTTATGTTTTAGGACTAAAAGGAAGGAAAGAAACCCTAATCCAATTAACCCTAAGATAGAAAATTACTACCAATGAATCTTTTTCTTTTTTTGGCTTTTTCTATTAAGTAGTGGTTGAAACAAATCAAACAACACCACCACTTTGAAGAAAATCAAACAAGGATTCCAAAAAAATTTTTTAAAAGATTTTAGGAATTTTTTTGATATTTATTTTGAATTTTTCTTTGTGCTGGTGTCAAAGTCCAGAAATGATACCCATGGGCATTTTGGACTTTTCAATATCACCACTGACTCACAAATTTTTGGTGATTTTATAAGATGTGTAGAATTTCCCAAGGATTCCATAAAATTAAATTTCATAAAAATTGGATGAGTTCAAAAATTCTAAAAATTCTTGGACAGTAACAAAATAGGAAGATTAAAGTGTGTGACCCCTATGCAGTCCACAAATTTTTGAAAATTATTTACAAATCCAATTACTCTGAAATTTGGAAAAAATGTTCCTTACTTGATTTGGAATCATTAGGTGAAATTTTATGATTTTAGGAGGCCTGTGGTGTCAGAAATTGATTTTTGGAATCCAGATAGAAGTCTAGACTCGAAAATCAGACTACCAAAACTTGAGGTGGAGTGGTGTTTAATGATGCAAACAAGCAAGCAATGGATTTTAATTTACACCACTCCACTTAATTAAGATATTTAGGATCTTGAAAGCTAGGTTTAGTATTTTTTTGGTAGGTTTTTAGGCTAAGTGTGACAAGAAAAGAGATGCTGACCTAGAATTCCATGGGAAGACAAGATACTTCAAGCTTCTCAAAATTTCCCACTTTCTTCCTACAATTGATTCCTTCACCCACAAGAGAAAAGAGAGACAAGGGGATGAGATCCACTTCAAGAAAGAGAATTAATCAAGCAAGTCGTGCCTCCTTGGCAATGGTGCAAAAAGTGAGCAAAAATACGTGATTTGTTAATTAGGGTTTTGGAAATCGTTGTGACACGTAAATCCATTTCGCTTTTAAAATTTCTAACCTAGATAGGGAAGTATCTAGGGTCATCCAAGGAGGTAATATTTTGCAAAATCAATCTCTTGCTTGAAAAGTAGAAATCACCTTTCTTTTTGTTGTTTTTCAATATAATATTTTTTCTTTTGGATTTTTCAAATAAAGGGGAAAATACGAAGTTGTTGACAGGAAAAAGTACCACAACTAAAATGATAAAATATAAGTGACAAAATTATTCTCTTTCTAAGCTCAACCTAGGCGTGTGAAGGCCTAGGTTAATTAGAAAGAGAAAGTGAGATTATACTAAGATAAAGCAAGTAGTGCAGAAAAAAAGCAACAAGAAATGAAGGCAACTTTTTCTATATTAAAGGAAATTGTCTACAAGTATACGACAGCTTCTAAAGAAAAGACAAATAAAGAAGAAACAAAATCCTTTAATTGCTGATGATGATGAAGAAGGTGAAACTCCTCTAGCTCCAAGTCAAGTTGGTCCTTGGCTTGAAAAGA
This sequence comes from Thalassia testudinum, assembly GCA_037157565.1. Taxonomy (NCBI): domain Eukaryota; kingdom Viridiplantae; phylum Streptophyta; class Magnoliopsida; order Alismatales; family Hydrocharitaceae; genus Thalassia; species Thalassia testudinum. The sequence continues at coordinate 202,465,410 of JAZHRO010000031.1, forward strand.
AGGTTCCTTCTTCTCCTTTGCTTGGCAAGCTCCTCCTAGCAAGCCCAAGGGGGTGTACTTGATCTCCTCCAAGGTGGATGGAATTACACCTTCAAAAGCTCCACCTAAGGTGGCATGGACCACCTTTGATTCCTCCTCCAAGGGTGGTTGTGTACCACCCTTCAATCTCCTCCTATGGTAGGCATGCACCCTAGGTTTCCTTCCAATGCCTGGTTGCTTCCATTGGCTGGCGTGGAGTCAAGAGAGAAGAGAAGAGGGGAAGGAACCAAGGGGATAGAGTATCCCCTTAATCTTCTTCTTTTTCTTCTTCTCTTGACCTTCTACGTAGGTGGAAATATGTGTAGAAAAAATGTAGCCAAGGTTGGATTTTAATGGTGGTGGTAGGGGTGGTGGTAGGGGGATTTTATAGAAGTAGGAGGGGTTGGGTTGGTTATAGGATGGATGGTTATGATGGGGGTTAGATGGTGGTTATAGGATCCTAGGGCTAGGGTTGTTGGCGCCAAAATGGAAGGGCACTTGGTGGTTGGCGCCAACCCTAGGTGGTTGCCAGGGTTAAGGGTTTGGTTAGGTGTGTTGTAGGGTGGAGATGGAGTTATGTGGTGGTGGTTGTGAGATAAAGGGCTAGGGTGTGTTGGCGCCACTTGAAGAGGTAAGAGTAGGTGTGGTTAGGGGAGAGTTGGTGCAAACTTTAGTGTTGTTAAAGGGGTAGGGTTGGCATGGACATAAGGGAAGGCTAGGATGGCTTTTTATGGTGGTGGTTATGGGATTAAGGGTAGATATAGGTGGCGCCAAGATGGAAAGGCGTGGGTGGTGTTTTGGCACCAAAATAGTGGTGGTCTACGGTTGGTTATGGTGGCTTAGGGTTGGTGCCACTAGTGGGCATCTAGAAGGGGCTAGGTGTAGGGTTTAGATGGGGATAGAGGGAGAGGTGCAGGGCTAGGATGGGGGTTCATGTTGGTGCAAAAATGAAAGGGTGTATTGGGCTTTTTGGCGCCAACATGAAGGGGTGTATAGGGTGGTGGTTATTGTGGGTTGGCGCAAAAAAGGGTTAGGGTTAATTATAGTTAAGGTGGAGGAATGGATGGCCATGGATTTTTAGGTGGAGCTGGAGCTTAGCTAAGCTAGCTAAGCTAGATTAGCTTGAAGTAGAGGTGGAGGAGCTCGGGTTTCATGAAGGAGGAGCTGGGAGAGAGGACTCTGGAGTTGATGGAAGCTATGTTGGAGCTGGGTCTGCTGAGGCAGCTTCAAGGGGAGCTGCTGGTGTAATGATTGTAAATGTTTGTTGGTAATAATTGTTGATCATGTCGTTGTAGTATAGGGTGTATAATATAACATTAAGGATGTCGTATAGTGGTGAGTATGGGTGAGTTCCAGTCATTACAACCATTATTATCATTTGCTTATTTATCTAATTTTTACTGGTTTTGTTCCAGGTCGTTCTCTGGGAGGCAATTTATTGAATTTAATTCGGTCACTCTTTGATTATCTCCAAAATTGTCTTCTTATTCAAAAAGAAACTTTACATTTAAAGAATGAATGAATGTTTTATTTACCTAGTTACTAAGAAGTGCTTGCAAAAATGCTAACTATGAACAAGCATCAAACAATCTATTATTATACTCTAAACTATGTATTTACAAGTTATACTATTAACACTAATATGTTAGTTCATACTACATTAGGATACCATAGTGTAAAAACTTAACTTACTAGTCATTTATTTATAGTGACATATATATCAGTTTTAGTGACAGATATAAACGTCGCTAAAGCTCAGAAAACACTATATACAACCTAAAGAAGCAAACTGAGGTCTTTAGCGACATTTATAGTGTCGTTTTATTCTGTTAGTAATTATGTGGGTTTAATTTTACATATGTACAGAGTCTTTTCTGTTGTTATCTCGTGTTATCTCTTTTTTTTTTTTTTTTTTTAAAGTCGTCTGTCCTTTCATTTTGTTCTGTGTAGTCTTTCAGAGGCTGCGATGGAGAGTCCTTAGTGTAAAATGTGTTTAATTAGCGGGCGCGCTTTTCGAGGGATACACAGCACCCTTAAGGTGGGACCAGACCTCTACTAAGCGCGCCCTAATCTCAGATTAGGTGCTTAATTACGTTTTCATATCAGCGCAGGGCCTCAGCCCAACGCCTTAAATAAGTTCGCACACACTCGGGCTCCCAGCCCCACATAGGAAGCACGCATTCAGTATTCAGCACATATCAGAATCGGGTTATCGGATCAGACGGAACAGGTGAAGTTTCGGGCGCCCGGCGCCATGACGACTAACTAAGCTATAGCATAAATTCTATTTATATAGCTGCGTTTTGTTTGCAGCCCACGATGTGGCGCTATTCCAGCGCCACATCGTGCGCTGGAAACCAGACGCAGCTGCGTCTGTGCGCGTTTTTGGCCCTCGATTTGGGGGCCATAAATTATTAAAAAAAATAAAATAAAATATGGTAAATAAAATATTTACATAATACTACATAATTGATTAATTAATTTTGAATTTTAAATATATTTACTATATAAATAAATTCGCTAAACTAGGCTGATTATACAGGTTGATTTAGGTGATTAAATAGTTAATTACTTATAAAATAATTAGTAAATGGTCTAATTGACCTTAAACAGTTTTAACTTACATACTTAAGTATTTAATACATATTTTTATTGTATTTTTACGAATTTATTTATGTTTTATTTAGGCTAAAATAGCAATTCTGTGTAGTTTATAATTAAAACTAAGTTACAGTAAGTTATACTAGGTATAATTATACTTTGACTAACTTAAATTACTTAATATATACATATATATATATATTCCCAAGTTTATAGATTTATTTACTTGATTATTGCTCTAACCTATTAACTTAGCTACTAAATCAGTAAATATAAATCTGTACATATATATATACATAGATCAGTAGATACATACATACTAGATTAGTATATATACATATTTTTTACATAGATTACATATGTATACGAATTTCTGTACAGGTTTTATACATATTTACAGTATAACTATGTATCTAACTGATATGCTATAGTTATAATACTATGAATGGGTGTATTTATAGTTTTAAAATAAGTCTATGCCATTAGGCTTTTGTATAAAGTTAGGGAATTAGAGTTGATTGATTTTTTTTATTTGAGTTTAGGCAGCAGCTTCAGCTACTGTCAGAGGAGATGGAGAAGAGAACAATGTGCTGTTTTAGTGTTATTTACAGTGGCAGTGGCTTAAGCCACTGTCAAATGGCTAACTGCTGCTGCAGTTAGTCCACTTGAAGAGGGGGGGAAGTATTCTACAGAGAAGAGGGAAACTTAGAGAAGAGGGGAGTTTAGAGAAGAGGGGAATGTAGCTGCTAAATGCAGCATATTGCTGTGTAACTGGGAGTAAGATAGAATTCAAAACAAACTACAATTTACAGAGTTGAAATCCAAATCTGAAAGGGGTTTAAATCTCATGTAAATTTAGCTTAAATACTCATTAGGAAAAAAAACCTTATCAGAAGCATCCTTTCAGATCAAAACAGCAAATGGCATTGAGTTAGTCTTCCTAATGCCATAGACAGCATGAAGGAAGACTTAGCTCAATCAATTAAAACCAAAGAAACACAATCCCAGTTTCTTGCAACCTTAAGGAGTATGGAAAACTCCTTAGGTTAGATAATCACCATTCAGAAATGATCATCAACACAAATAGTGCATGGCAGTTCTGAAATAGCAAAAAGAGACTAAGAATGCATTAAGGAAATTTAATGGAAGCTGGCGAATGCATTCAAAACAAAGTATAAACAGAATCATGAAAGGCTCTTCTGATTGGTTCTCTGTCACCAGAGAACTTCTCAGATTCCTTGCCTACAATGAAAACCAAAAATCCTTTCAATTTGTCAGATCTGTCAAAACATTTCAGAGAGTAAAAATCCTTTAAAATCCAGATCAAAAGTGCTCTGACAAACTGAGGCAATCCATTTAAAACAGAGGGGCTTTTGTGAAACAAATGGAGTGAGTGAGAAGCCCCAAATGGTGCTTGTGACGCCACTTTCAGATCTGAGGCAGTGCGCCATCAGATCTGAAATTGGGTCAGGATGTGTGGGTGATTGGTGAAAAATTCGTCGTTAAAAGGAAAAAACAAGAATCAGAATCTGGATGATGGGAAAAACAAAACATGAAGAGGGAGATAAATTGAACAGTGAACAGATGATTCTTCCCCTCTGATCTGGACTGATCAGAGGAGGTGAGGGAGGGGATCTAATGCTAATTCTACTCCTAAGACTAATCTAACTACAGCTAACATTAAACACTAACAATTAAAACTAAATCTATTCTAAACTACTGCAAACTAAATCTACAACTACTTGTGCAGAATTAAAAACTAAACTAAAAGGAAGAATGGGACCTATGGGTCCTTAGCCGGCGGCTAAGGAGGAAGAAAGGAGGAGGGTGACTCCAGCGGAGGGAAGAGTCTGCTAGTGAGACTCCAGGGTCGTCCTTAGGTGCTACGAGGTCCTTAGCGACGAGGAGGGTCGAGAGCAGGCGATGATTCCACAGCCGGTGGCTGTGAAATCAGGGTCTAGATGAGGAGGAGAGACTGGAGTGGAAGAATTGATCGCTAAGAGATGTAGGAGGGAGCGATCCCTTGCGCGCGACACCACTGAGGTGCTTAAATAGCAGCTCAGTGACTGAGATCACCGCAAGGGTGAGGTTAATTAGAATCAGGCCGGCGGCTAGGATGAGATGGGTAGAGCGCGCGGCGAGTCAAGAGAGAGATCTGGGAAGAGAGGTGAACGCACGCACCGAATCGCGCGAAGGTTCCATTTGATTCCAGCCGCAGATCGAGATCAAAAGTGCGATGGACGGTCGAGAATGGCTGTGTTCTTCGCGCGCTACAGTGCGCGTGAAGAACACAGGCTTCTCTCTGAAATGAGGGAAAACTTGCAGGAAGACCCTTAAACGAAGGGGTAGAAGAATAGCGTGCAGGTCCAAAAGTGAGAAGAACTATAACCGGAAGGGCCCTGCAGTCATACAGAAGGGTCCCTGCGGCTTGCAAAAAGGTCCAAGAAGGAGTTTTGAAGGGTAGAAATGTAATGCATGAAGGACCTAATTGTAATCTATTTATTTCTAAGCCTAAATGATGTCCAATTGCTTTCAAATTTTTACATGTGCTTAATTGAACATTTAAGACATTGATTTTACTTCTGATTTGTCTTTTCAAACTTGTTTATGTGTTCAATTGATGCATGGATCATCATTTGTTCTTTAGTTTTCAGAATATCTCATTTTTGTGACCTAATTAGGAGATTTTAACACACATTAAAAGTTTTAGGTCTTTTCTTTAATTCCCACACTTAACCCTTTTTATGTGTTAATTTGATATTGTTTTGCTTAGTATCTAGCTTAATTTCGGCCTTTTAGCTATGATGAGTAGCCACTCATCAGGAGCTAAACTTCTAAGCTCAGCTACTTAGTTCTTATGCAAGTAGCCAAGCCTTGGTAGTTGAGCTCAGTCGAGTTGACCTCAACCTGGTCGGAGCTAGGTTGAGCTGGAACTGCCTTTGATGAGAATTCTATAGCTAGCTAAGCTACTAGTTGACAAGTAGTAGCTCAGCTAGCTTGGAGTCCAACTGCCATGAGCTGGGTGGAGCAGGAATGAGTTGGGGCTAAGCTGAGGTGAACTTCAGTCAACTCAGCTGAGCTAGCTAGAGCTCCATGTGAACTAATGGGAGCTGAGATGAGCTAGACTCAGCTAAGTTGAGCTGGATCTGAGTTGACCTGAGCTAGGGTGAGCTAACGTGAGCTCTCTTGAGCTACCATTCAGCTAAGGTGAGCGGAATGGAGCTAACCCTCCAAGGGAGCTCGTATCCAGCCATCATGATCTTGAATTAGCTGAGTCCTAGTCTGATTGAGATTCCTCTTCACCAATTGCCTTCCCGAGTGCTAGGGTTTTGGGGATCTGACTCTCTGCTTATCCCTAACACTCCAAGAAACGCATCAAAAAGTACAATAACAAATGCAATGTATGCCTAACCAAATTTATGCCTAAATGCAACCCAAAAACCCATTTGCAGATCAAAATCCTAAAAGCTAGGTTTGTTTTAATGCATAAGAATGATGATAAACTGGCATTTATCAGGTAAATTTCTTGCCTTTCTATTTGCTTGATGATGGACAAAGTTAGTTATATGGGTAGATTATGAATAAAATTAGTAGCTAAAGATCTTCTTATAAGAAACATTTTGGATCAAGGTCTTAGTGGTGAGTTTTAGAAGGTTGGCAACATTTTCAAGTTGAAGATATATCATCATTTCCTTCTTGCCAAAGGTTTCTTAATGAAAAGAAAATTTTCTATTAAATGAAAATATATAATTTGCATATGTAATATGAACGACTAATATCCCTCTCTCTATTTGCTTGAAAAACCAAGCTTGGACTGAACAAAATGATTTTGTTTTTTATCTTATCAACTGAAATATTATTCAAGTTGTCCTAACTATGCTCAATAAGCTCATTCCCATTCAACAATAATGGCTAATATTAGAGAGAAATTATGAATATATGACAAGAGTGTGGGGCTTCAATTTTTTCAATGTGCCATGTCCATGTGGAGCATACTACCATAAGTTCAAGGTGGATTTTACTTCTACTTGCATTGTCTATAGACTCAAAATAATGGAACTTTTAGTTTTGAGGCTCTAGATTGAGTGAATATTGGACATCACATGGTCATATATGAAATTCAGTGGTTTTTGTGGCCAAAGTAGAAGTTGTTTCTTATTTTGCTCTGTTTCAACTTGTTAAATAATGCAAGGAAGATCAATAGCTATTTTATTTCTTTAAAAGCAACCCTATTTCTTTAAATGTTACAATTAATTTATCTAACCTTTTAAATTTTCTTAATATTATTGTAGACTGGCATGATCCTAAACATGCTCCTAAAGCTATGGGATGGGAGACAAACAAGGGGAAGTTAGCTTCTAGGTGTATAAGCCTGGCTCAATCAATGGATCCCAATAGGTGAAGACAGATATAATTAATATAATAACTTTGTTTCAAAGATGAAGAAAAGTTGATTACTTTGACAACAATGTGTTGTTGATAGTTTGGATATATTTGCTACTGATCTGAACTTGAATCTCATGAGATGGCACATGTTGCCATCTTTAAGTTTAAATATCCTGTCATTCCTCAAGTGTCTTCTTCTGGGTGCTGGTACACTTGGATGTTATGTTGCATGCATGCTTATGGTTGGTATTTTCATATCATATGCTACTTTTTTGTTTTATGAGTTTTCTCTTTCCTTTTCTTTTGCAATGATATTAAGGTAATGTTACTTATAGGCTTGGGGTGCTCAAAGAATTACATTGGTTGACAATAGTCGGGTTACTATGTCTGATGGGAACACCATCATAAGCCCTAACTGGCCACTTTTAGTCAGGCTTAAAAGATAAATGCTCATACAAAACCATCTGAGAGTTATAACTCCGCTTCAGGCTGTTTTGAGAAGTGAACAGAAAATTAGGGTTAATTCTGTAATTTTAACCGCATATCATGAACATAAAATAACTAAGGGGTTTATCAGGGGTGAAATAAAGGTCAAATGAGCATTTAAATCTAATAAGTGGGTACATGCAAACAGAAACGGGGATTCGCGCATTTTGAGAACTGATACAACACCCAAAATCCTAATTTCAGACTCGCTTAAATTACTGAGGTTTTGGTCAGGATAAAATCCATCTAAACCTTCTAACATTCATAGAAAAATATTCCATGAGGTTTGGTACCCTTGTGTTGACCATTGGAACCTATTCTGACCTTAAATAGAGTCACATATACAATTCTACACTAATTTGGGTTTCTACATAAATTACCCAGTTAAAATTGGTCAAAACTGAAATTCAACTTCACCATCATATTTCTTAAGTCCAAATTAGGTTTCTACCAAAATTTGGGTCCAATCATAGTTCATCTTGACCTAGTTTACATTTTAGTCCATTTAAACTTTATTTTTCACACTTTAAGCACCTAGCTTTCGAAATCTTTGCATTTAGCCCCCTAAATTCTCATCATTTTCTTCAAAAAGGTCCCTATCACCATTAACGGTGTGAACTCATCAACACCGACCTTCAATTTGGGATTCCTCCTTGATTTCTCGATCAATTACTTCCAAAATTGGAAGGAAGGATCTTGAGAGAATCCTCAATCACCTAAACCTTGTCTTGGGCTCCAATTCTCCTCATGAAGCTCGTGTGAACTCTTGGATTTCAGGGATCTCCTTCCCTGGCATTCTGAGCTCCTCAAGCTTGTTTCCAAGCTTAGAAGCTTGCCTGAAGCCTTTAAAAGGACCTCCATCGCATTGCCTAGCTCCTTAGCAAGTTCTAGGCCTAGAAATCCTCCATCTTCTCTACCTCCGGCCGGCTCCAGACTCACCTCTGGCGACCTTCTCCCTCCGGTCTCCTTGCTTGCTTCCATGTAATATAGGTATCAATTTTTCCTTCCCCAGCCTCGTTTGCACCTTGCCATACCTGCGAGGGGCTTCTTTCCCCTTCAGACATCGCCGTTCCTCTCCCCGAAGCCTCCTTCATCTCTGATGCTGGCCAGTCATAGCCGGTGTCACCGCCGCCCTTTTGTTGTTTGCAACATCCTTTGTTAGACTCCTCATCTCCCCCTGACCCGATTGACACACTCAACACCCACATTAGCACACTCTCACACTCGTACCATTGTCGTCTTCGACATCTCTGGCGTACCACCAATGTCCTCGCGAAACCACTACACCGAACCAAATCGCTCCCTACAGTTCTCAAAAGCTTCGTCGTGTCCTCACGAACAAAGCCCCTAAAAAAATTGAGGGAATTGGCCATGCACACATGCCACCGAACTCGACCTCCATCACATTCCTTTCTCGAGTTCGCCAGACCTCCACAAGCACTCCAACTCAATGCAAGCACCACTAGCACATTTGCCACATCCACGTGATCCTCTTGATTGTTTCTGACATGGATGAGAGGCCATCTTCTTCTTTTCAGGTCATCGCCAGAGCACCACTGTTGCCCCCGACTTCTCTAACCTTGACTGCAGTTCTCCAGCCTCAATCACTTGCGAATTCGCCTCTAGGTGCTGCGGATGACTCTCAGTTGCTCTACTAGGACCTCAATTGGAAACCACAGCCACGCCTTCGCCTCCAATTCGAAGCTTCATCTCCTGCTTCTTGATAAACGACAGTTTATCATCATTCTTATGCATAAAAACAAACCTAGCTCTTAGAGTTTTGCTCCGTAAATGGGTTTTTGGGCTGCATTTAGGCATTTATTAGGATAGGCATGCATTGCATTTTCTTTTGTTGTTTTAATGTGTTTTTGTGTGTTAGGGATGAATAGATATACAATCCCTAAAAACCCTAGCACTCAAGAAGGCAAATGGTGAAGAAGGAGCTCAGAATAACTGGAACTCAACTTGATCTAGCTCACCACAGCTGGAACATAGCTCACTTGAACTAGGGTTATCTCATCTTGGCTCCATTCAGCTAATCTCAGCTAAATGGCAGCTCAAGAGAGTTCATCTTAGCTCACCTTAGCTCATGTCAGCTCAGATCTAGCTCAACTTAGCTGAGTCTGGCTCATCTCAGCTCCCACTAGTCCACAGGGAGCTCTAGCCAGCTCAGCTGAGTTGACTGGAGTTCACCCAGCTCAGATCTAGCTACATCCATCTCCACTCAACTCCAGCCAACTGAAGAAGAATTCATCCCAGCTCAGGAAGCTCAAGTCCAGCTCTCGAGGACTCAGCTTAGCTCAACTTGGTTGAGCTAAGCTACCTTAGCTGTCTAAACCAGCTCAATCCTCCCTAGGAGCACCAGACCTAGCTCACCTCAGCTCCATTCAACAGAAGCCAGCTCACTTTAGCTTGGCTTAGTAGCTAGCAAAGAACTAGCAAACTAAGCCAGCTGGAGTAGCCCCATGTTGACCTCTTCAGCAGCTGCCAGCTCCACTTCAGCTCCGGACTCTTCAGAACCAGCTCCTCCCTCCAAACCCTAGCTCCAACACCTCCTCCTCTACTCCACTATTAGCTAAGCTAGCTTAGCTTAGCTTAGCTATGCTCCAACTTCCTTGGCTTGTACCACCCAAAAACCCTACCTAACAACTCCACCTACTAGCTCCACCTAAGCTCCACCTACTTGGCACCAGCTTAGCCTACCCACCACCTCCAAAAGACACCTAAAAGTGGTGCCAAAACCACCTAACTAACACCTTGTTGGCACCACTTTTCCCTCCAAAAATCCCCTTCATCTCCACCACACATCTCCCCTTAAACCCATCTCCACCCTCCACATAATCCCACCTTCTAGAAACCTCAAAGTTGGCGCCAACTCATGGCACCTCTCCATGGTTGGTGCCACTTTTAGGTGCCTCTTGACCAACCCTAACTACCCCCCTTACACCCCTTAGGTGGTGCCAACAACCCTTAATCCTAGGATCATCTAACCACCTCCATCCTTCCATCTTAGCTCTCCATTTCAAGAGGCACCTTAACCCCTCATCCTACCCTATAAAAAGACCACTACCCACCACCATTAAAACCATCCTTGGCTAGCAAATTCACTCTCATATTATACCTAGAGCCCACGCCCAAGAGAGAAGAAGAAGAAGATTAAGGGGATATTCTATCCCCTTGGTGCCTTCCCCTCTTCCCTTCTCTCTTGAGCCACGCCAGCCAAAGGAGAAGCCAGGCAAGGGAGATCTTTGGAGGAGATCTTGAAGGTGGTCCACGCCACCTTAGAGGAGCTTTTGACGGTGGTGCATGCCCACCCCTTGGAGGAGAGCATTGAAGGTGGTAGCATCCACCTTGGAGGAGCTCTCAAGGAAGGAGAAGAAGGAGGCCCTCTTTTCAAGCCAAGGAGCAACTAGGCTTGGAGCAAGAAGACTCCCTTCTTCACCAAATTTTGCAAGAGGATTTGTGTTTCTTTTATTGCTTTTAAATTTTTTTATTTCTAGTAGAAGCATTCCTCTACTTGTCTTTGAAAAGAACACAAATTCTAGTTAATCAAATTACCTTCTTTTTAATTTTCTATTGCAATTGTTGCTGTTGTTCTAGCACTTATTCTACTTCCACTCCCTAATTACTCTAGGCCTCCACTTGCCTAGAGTGAGCTTAGGTAGTGGACATTTTAATCTCTTAAGTTTCAGCTTAGCATTTTAGGTGTTAGCATTTTTTCGTCACAATTCGCACTTTGCCCGTATTATTTCAAAACACAAAATATATATATATTTAAAATACCAAAAAGAAAGTTGAGATGTATTTTTAGCAAGAGAATTGAATTGCAATTTTTGCTTCCTTGGACGACCCTAAATACTCCCTTATCTGGGATATAAATTTTAAAAAGCGTATGCGAATTTGCGTGTTACAATGACATTAAAAGCCTGCTTTTGCAAATCACGCGTATTTCGCATCACTACTGCATTGCGAAGAAGATTGGGAACATAGCTCCACATCATAGAAGACAAGAGCCTCAGCAGCGCATAAGTGGAATTTTCGCTCTTGGCTATTCGCCTCGGCACATGGGGTGAGGTCCTACTCACCGTACGTGCGCTCACTCCTCACCTGCTACACCTCTCAGGCGGGTCTGGACCTGTTACCGTATACTCGATTACCCGGTATTGTTCACTCGGGTCTGAATTGACAGAGAAGAAAGAGAATCAGAGAGAGAAGGGGGGAGGGTTTTGCTCTTAAGTCCTCTCCTCTTAGGACTTAGCTGCTGAAGGCTTAGCGAGGCCCTTGTGCCTTGCTCTTGTGAGCCTTGTGCTCTTTTGTTGCTGCTGTGTCTTGGCTCCTTTGAGGCGTGAAGTGTTAAGGCATCTGTGCCTTAGCTCTCTCGACTATTCAAATATTTAAGTGGATGTGAGCTTAACTTTGAGGGGTTAATTTGGTGATTCAAATCACCATTTTAACCCAATCTTTTTTTTGCACTATTATTCTGATCTTATTGAATTATCATTTTGAATAATCATTGCTGTCAAATTGCATATATTTCTTGAGATTGGTGAATAGAAATTGCATCTTTGCTCCCTACGAATAACCTCGAACTCTATTTCTTGAATCTGAGTATATAAATTTAAATGATTTGAGCAATTTTGTCCTATACTACAATGCATTTCTTAAACAACAACAATTTCACCTGAACAATGTCTAATCCATTGAGGCAATCCTTGTATACCTTTGATGATTGCCTTAATGGTGGTGAGTAAAAAAGCCTTAGTAGCTGCAAAAAGTCTGAAGCACATTTTCCCCACTACAGTAACTGCTAGTTCTAGGACTTCAACTTATAAGGAAGAAGCACTTCTGTATTTTGTTTAAGGTGATCTTGTACAGGAAGCTGAAGGTATCTCACTATCAATACCAATGACGGGACATCCAGTTTCTTCCCATGAGATTGCCACTGTGCTTGAAAACTGTAAATATCTTGAGACTCTTGTTGCTTCACATGATGTTATTTTCCTGTTGAGTAATACAAGGGACATCCAGAATGGCTATTTTGTACCTTAAGGGATCTTGGATCCAGGACCTAATTTATCTAATTCATGGATTGATGAATATGGATGGCTATAATCTTAAATACGTATTCTTTATTTTCTAAAAAAAGCTAGATGTAATATTTTAAGCCTTATAATTGTAAGTAATCATTAGACATTTTTGGTGTTTGATTCACTAGCAAGAAGTTGAATATGTAGCTGTCATTATAATAGCTTGGAACATATCCTTTTCTATAATTGCCTGATTGGACTCTTTGGTGAAGATATCATGTAATTCACAAACAAGTATATGATAGGTTTGATATTGGTTTTGCTCACTTTGGATGCACTTCTATCCTACAGCAAATCGAAGTCTAATGGGCTATCTTCCAGAAGGTTTTGGAGAATGGATTGCTTACCAAGAATGGCATGTAGCAGATGATTATTTATATGATTGTATTTGTGATTTTAATCCTGCTCTACCATGATGCATGTTCATGATTCCTCACTGATCATTTGGTGGAGGGAATATGCTTAATGCCAAATTGTAGCTATGAGTATGATCGGTGAGATCAATGTGGAAACTATGGGAAGCTCTTGAATCCCATTGAGTGAAAGGATCCAAAGTGTATTGCATGCCATAAGCTAGTATAGTGATAGGTCCTTTTACCTTTGATGGTAGATGGCACATAGATTGTGAGACCTAAATTTTGTTAATGATCTACATTTCTTTATTCTTGTTTTTCTAAATAGGTATGCTGCATCACTCTAGAGATCAGTGATACTAATCACATGTTATTGCCTAATAATGGATTCATTTCTTCCTTTTTGCAGAAAGATGGCAACTCACCTAAATGTGATATGATTATACTGCTATTGTAAGACATGTTAGAAGTAGTTACCCATGAAATGATGGTTATTGAGAATCGGTTGATCAACGTCACAAAATTGTTCTTTTTTGATTGCCAAATTTCTCAGTATCCATGGATCAAGTACTATAATGTGTTTACAATGAGTTGGTTGAGTTAGGTCATGGTAACAAGGATGTTGTTCCTCAGAGGCAACGTTTTGCTGGTACAGATTCATAGCCAGCTGTGTTGTTTCCTCCAGCTATGATTGCTCAATGGGAAGAATAGGTATGTAAAAGAAGCAAACATCACTTTATTGGAACTGGAGAAATGTAGATGGTGTGTCAATTATATTTTACTCGCAAAAGATTTTTCCAGGTTATGTTTTGTAGCCAGATTAATTCTTAGCATCTACCAACACTTCCTTTTGCCAAATGATGGCGTATCAATTATATTAATTCTTTCATTTGCCACACATTTTTCTTAATCTACTATTTTTTTTTCATAGATTGAATTCTTTGATATAGATGGCTAAAGTGTATTGATTTGATGGGTGGGCATCTTTGGATATTGGTGACATTCTTGCAGGTAAGAAAAAATGATGAGCTTGAAATGTTGGCAAAGGTGGCAATATTCAATGCAACTTTTAGAGAGATCTTGTAGTTCTCTTTGCCTTGATTTCTTGTGGTGTTCAAGAGGGTAAGGTGGGGTGACTATCCAAACTGTTTTGAGATTATTCATGTCTGACCACTCTTAGTTTGTATTATTTAATTAGGTTCATGAAACATGAATAGGATCAATGGTTTAAAGGTAAAATGGTACCCTTACACGGTACAGACCCAGGTTCGATTTCCAGCTGGTTCATCTATTTTAAGTTCCAAGTTGCAGAATTCATTTTTTAACTTTATGCTTATTGAATTTCCTTACTTTAAGCATAGAAATGGAAGGTTGTTAATAGGTTTGCTATCGGTGATTCGATAGCATTCCTTTCTTTCTCAAAAAAAAAAAGAAAAATCAGAATTATAAATAATTACGTGACATTAATTTCTTTCCTATTTCATGATAATGATGCAACTTGTAATTTGAATTTTGGGAAAATGTTATGTTCATCATAAAAAGCTTGGATATTTTTTATATGATTTTATTTCTTATTTTTACTACTTTTTAAAGGTAGATACTTAAAATTTTATTTCAATATTTATTTACTTTTTATTGATTATCTTCTAAAGAGACTGCATATACTTTTGGCTTAATACAATAAATTCAATTTTTATTAATGATGACTCTATAATTATTAGTGTTAATATTATCAATTAAAGTCAATTTTGAGGCCACATGTGCATTAATGTCATATTCTAGTGGGTTTAGGGGCATTGCATGCATTCTGCATTACTTTACATTAAGATTGCCTAGAATCAATGTTTAATGACCTTGTGTACATGTCCATATTGAAACAGGTATCAGATGATCAACCAGGCTATTCGGATGGATCCAAATCGATGAATGAAGTCCAACGGACTCAAAAATCACCTCGATTCGACCTCCGTAGCTCCCACAACAAGACGAGGAAGATCACTGGTTAGGGGGCAATGCAACATCCTTATGGGCTTTGGATGAAAAATCTGATTGTACGAAAGGATCTAGAGCGACGATCGTAGTTCGATAGCATGAAAATCCTCTACATCCGTGCACTGTGGCATCCTCCGACAGAAAGAAGATGGACAACCCAGATGGTGCGATGGGGTGCCATCTTGGCTGCCCAATACTGGCCAGCAGCCCCACCACCAGCTCTACTTCATCTGCATCATCGATTCTAGTTCTAACGGCTGTGAAGCCATCTGCGCCATGCTTCAGAAGCTCCTTCTTGTGACAACTTTGTGGGCATGGCTCATGGGTCGACAAGAGCATACCCAAAGGATGGGTGCAGGTTCGACCCTCGGTGACCCACCCAATCCCTCAATTGAAGGGGCAGCAGCAGCAGTAGTGCATACGTAGCTCAAGGCACTAGCAGCAGCAGTGTGTGTGTGTGGTCAGCACAGACATGGTGTGTGTACCGCATGAACCGGCGTAGTAGAGCACGTACGCAAAGGGCGTGCATGAGCTGGTTTTTAGCAACGTTTGAGTTGAACTTTTAGCGACGGCTTGGATGTCGCTATTGACCTAAGGATGGATTTTGGCCCTTTTCCTCCATTATAAAATGGCCCATCCTCCTGCACTTTTGGGGCATCTTATACCTAGCAAATCTCCCACCTCCATAGAGCTTCAAGGAAGGTCCCGGAGCCGTTGAGCCACCGACGGAAGCCCTCCACCACCATGGTTGCCTCGCCTCTCCATTAGCTACTAATTTTTTTTAATGTTTATGTTTGATTAAGCATTCCTCTAGCTTTATTGTTAGACATTTGTGCTTGTGCAATAGAATCTGTTATCTTGTTCCATATTCTACTATTCTATGTTTTAAGCAACGATATTAGTTTACCTTCTTTTAGTAATCAATTTCTCCTATGGATTTCTAACCCTATCATCTCTCTCTCTATTCTTCTCGCAAGCAAACCAAAATGAATATCTTGTGACATTAAAGCGATTAAATGATCTGATTTCTTGCCTCTCTGTGTTCGACACTCGTACTCACATACGGTTATTCTTATTAAAATTGAGGTTGTAAGAGTACGCTACAACAAATGAATTAACCTAACATATTTCCCAACGTCAGTTTTTGGTGCCATTGCCGGGGAGGTAATGGATCTTTTATTCACTTTTATTTCCTTGGGCATTATTCATACTTGTGTTATCTAACTTGCCTTTGTCTCTTCTTATTGGTTGTAGGAATCTCATACATCGACAATGGAAGGAGAGTGGATCGGATTGGATGAAAGGAAGTGCAAGAGAACCCTCTCTTGTCTTCCCACGATCCAAAGGTAACCCTTCATCTCTGGGCCAAGGAAAAGATCTAAGTGGTGGTGCTCTAAAAAGAACCCTCTCTTGTGTTTGTCGAAGGAAACACCACCATTAAGTTCCCAACCCATTAATTTCGCAACACTATTTTATAGACTCGGGTTGAGCACACGATTAGAGGACCCTTAACACCTTTAAAAATTCTTAAAACAATATTAGAGGTGCTCTTTCCAGTGGGAGAACTCCACCTAAAATTTCATAGCCAAATGCTTTGTGTTTTGGCCATGAGAAATTCTTCACTGGAAGGATGCAAGGTTGTCCTAATTTCTGGAGACTTGTAGGTTGTTTTTACTACTACGAACTCCACACAGCTCGGATTTGTAAGAGACTTATTTTTCTAGAAAGCTCTAGAAGTTCTCTACACTTCTTCTGAAGACTATTTTTTCATTTGAAAAAGATTAGTGCTTAATCTAATTCAATTCTTAAACTCACGCACTAATCTAGAGGTTCTAGATAGATTGACCTCCTTTTGGAAAAACGTAAATTTGGGTGGTCTATCATCCTCTAAAAATTTTGAAATTGATTTTATTGAAAAGATCGTTCGATTTTGGTTAGGATGGATTGCTTGCTTTGATTGGACCCTTCTTGATAAAGTCTAAAACATATTCATTAGAAGTTGCATGCCCTAGGATCTTCCACACTAGGGTGCTTTTAACTTCATAGTAACACAAAAAGGCCCTAAAGAAAATCAATCTTAAGCAACCGTGTGACTACATCTTTGTGCCTTGATTGAATTTGTAAACAAGTGGAATCTTAAAATCTAATAAAGCAAGGTTCAAATTCTAAAAGCCGTTCATCACAATCCTGCTTGATAAAGAACACTTGTTTTGGCATTAGGTCCTTGTACCTGATTGTGCACATAGCTCAACTGGAATTTTTAAGGGCATCAACCCCCTAACACCCTTCACTTAATCCCTAAGCACAAGCACTGACCTAGCCCTAAATTAAAATTGAGTAGACGTTGTCCCTAGGATTTATTGAGTCTGTTTCAAGGTATTTTTCCTGAACGCATTGCGAATTAGTGACATCTGTTTGCTCTGAAAGCTGCTAAGTTGGGAGGCCCGATTGTCAAACGACTTAACTAAGTAGGGGTTTGGCATAATTGGTAGCCTTTGAGACACACTCCCCCTACTTCACCTTCCCAACTTTACCACCTTCGAGAGTAAGGACAACACCGAATTCGTCGTGTGGTCGGAATTTACTTCTGAAGCGTAGGTCACCTAGGTCTACACTATGGGGCCTAGATTTCTTTGCATGGTTGTGCACACACCATTCTCCCATCTGTCTCCCTTTGCATTCCTCCTTGTTCTTCTCTAGTGTATGCACGGAAGGCGATCACTTCATCCTAAATTGGTTGCTTTAGATAGAGAGAGTAGGAGGAGACTTGATTTTTCAAGGGGTAGGACTGAGGAAATGGTTGACCCAATATTGAGGAGGTTGAGGATAAACCTCAAGCCAATGCCATGGCCATGATTCAGGCTCTGATTACAGCTAACCACAAACTTCAGCAACAACAGATCCATACCATCATGGGACCATACACTGACTGCAGAATCCTTAAGGGCAGAACCCTCAAGGGTAGCCCCTACTGAACCCACCTAACCCACCACCACCCCTTGAGGGCCAACCAAAGCCTCTCCGTGATTTCTATGATCCATCTGCTATCCATGTTGAACCATACCTTAGGGTCCCCGAAGGGGGAGATGATTTTGAGCCAAAACCTAATGTCCTTAGCTTGATTCAAAGCCATTTTTATGGGAGCTCAAATGAAGATCCTTTCCAACACCTGGAAGACTTAGATTGGATTGCACGGACCGTAAAAGAAAGGAACATCCGTTTGGACATTGTTTTAATCAAGATGTTTCGTTCTCCCTAAGAGACAAAGCTTCCCATTAGCTTAGAACCTTAGGGAGACCCATTTCCACTTGGGTGGAATTATTCTTAAGAAGCTTTATCCCATAGGAAAGACCAATGCCCTTAGAAGAGCCATCACTACATTCACCCTACAAAGTGGAGAGAAATTCCATGAGGCATGGGAATGATTCAACGAATTACTGAGGAAATGCCCACACCATGATGTTCCGAGGTGGCAATCGGCCCAAATTTTCTACCATGGTCTGGACAACAACCTTAGGAATTTCGTGGATGCCCCATGCAGAGGCAATTTTTTGAATAAGGATGAGGAAAGGACGTTTTAGCTTTTTGAGTCAATGAGTGAGAACTCGCTTAATAATGCCTCCATGACCCAATTTAATCGGTCCAGTCAACACCTTGGTGGGATTTATGAGGTGCAAACTAATTCTAAGATGGTTGACATGGACATTATAGCAAAGAATTTGATCGGGTTGAGTTGGTGGATAAGAAAATTGATGAGCTATTGAACCAATCCTGAACCCCATTGTAGAACTTCTTCCTAGCAAAGGGAGCACACAATATCGACCTGGTTCAGTCTATGAACCAAGTGCATCTGGAACAACCCTTGACCTTGTTCCAAGGGGGACCTTTGCTCCCTTAAACCTTGATCATTCTTTCCCCTCCCCTTTGGCATCTTCTACCTTTGAAGATGCCCATGCTATCTAGGGATATTCTAAGCCTGACCCTTTCTCCAACACTTGCAACCCTGGATGGCGCAACCACCCTAATTTTGCCTGGTCGAACCAAAAACCAAACTAATTCTAGAACCAACCCAGGCCAAACCCTCCCTCCTATCAGCAAGGTCCACCTGGTAGACCATCCTATAACTAGAATAGGGTGGCTCTGGCACAACAAAACCAAATGGACACTCTGATCAAAATGATGGCTGATATGAATCAGAAACATAAGGAGGAGATGGCTTTAGTGAAGGGACAATTGAGCTAGTTGTTGGATAACAAACAACAGGGGTCCCTTCCTTCTCAGCCACAATCGAACCCTAGGAATGTAATGAACAGAGGCCACAATCCTCAAGGGTTCCAACCAAATTAAGGGCAGGCCCATATGATTCTACAAGCCCCTCAGACACCCCCTGGGTTTTCCACTTCTTCTTCTTAAGGACCTAACCCTGGTTCCAATGCCTTAGCCAATGTGGCTAATTTGAGAAGTGACACTCAAACCCAGGACCCCAAATGGCTGACCCCTCCTGTGACCCCACTACCTGAGATACTTAATTCTGAAGATGAGCAGGAGGAACCCAAGGATAGGAACCTGGCCTGATTCAAACCCAAATCCCATACCCTGAAGCCTTGGATAAGGTAAAGAAGAAGAAAAATGTGGCTAAATACGAGGAGTTGTTACAAATTTTCAAGAAAGTATAGATCAATATACCTCTCCTTGAAGCAATCAAGCATATCTTAGCTTATGCAAAATTTTTGAAGGATGTTTGCACACCCAAACGTAAGCCAAAAACCTAAGCACCTAGGAAGGTAGTGCTATCTGAGCAGGCATGTTCGGTGATATTGAGTAGCCTACCTCCTAAAATGACTGACCCTAGAGCACCTCTGATCCCATGTAATATTGGTGACATGACCTTTGATAGAGCACTCTTGGACTTAGGTGCTTCAATTAACCTAATCCCGACTACCCTTTATCACCAGTTTGGGTTTGGAGAATTAAAGCCCACACCTGTGACTATCCAACTAACTGATCGATCTGTGAAAACCTTGACAGGGGTAGAAAATGATGTAATTGTTCGAGTTAAGGACTTCTACTTCCCAGTTGACTTCTTAGTACTTGACATGGAAGTCCCCGAATAACTACGAAGCACGCCCGTCATCCTAGGCAGACCCTTTTTGGCTATGGCCAAGGCTAACATTGATTGTAACATGGGATGTATGGAAACCATCTTTGGAGGTAGGAAGATGCAATTGGATGTCTTCAAGGCGACTAAGTCTTTCGATTGCAGTTGGGTCGAGGAATACGATCCCATGGAAACCCTGGTTGAAAAGTGCCTGACTATAAGCTCTTTAAAGGACCACCTGATTCGATCAGTTGTTGACTACCCTGACCTATCCCAATCTCTGCAGGTTGAACTCTGTAGAACTGATTACCACCGGCAACCTCCATTTGAGGAGATTGATGTCACTCAACTCCCTCCCTTCCCTTACCCATCAACATTGTACCACCTGCGCCTGAATTGAAGCCCTTGCCCAATAACCTTAAGTATTTTTTCCTAGGATCTGATCATACTTTCCCTGTGATTATCAATGCACACCTAACTAGGGACCAAGAACTTAGGTTGACTGCTACTCTTTCTGAGCATCCGATAGCAATTGGGTGGACAATCTCTGATTTAAGGGGAATTAGCCTTACTTATTACACTCACAAGATCTATTTGGAAGATGGGGCTCGACCTTCTCGCTAGATGCAAAGGCGACTATACCTGAATATGCTAGAGGTTGTTAAGAAAGAAATAATTAAGTGGCTTGATGCAGAAATCATCTACCCGATTTCCGATAGCCCCTGGGTGAGCCCTACTTAAGTGGTACCAAAGAAGGCCAGGCTCACCGTAGTTACAAATGACCAAGGCGAATTCATTCCCACCCACACAACCACCACGTGGCAGGTGTGTATTGACTATAGGAAGCTTAATGAAGCCACTAAAAAGGACTATTTCCCCCTGCCATTCATTATCCAGATTCTCGAATGATTGGCAAGAAGAAAATATTTTTGCTTTCTGGATGGATATTCATGATATAGCTAGGTTGCTATTTCCCCTGAGGACTAAGAGAAGACCACGTTCACTTGCCCGTATGGCACGTTTGCATTCCATCGTATGCCATTCAGGTTATGCAATGCACCGGCTACCTTTTAGCGTTGCATGTTAGCCATCTTCTCTTAGATGGTAGGTGAATATTTGGAGGTTATTATGGATGATTTCTCCATTTTTGGAGACTCATTCGACCATTATCTTAGTAACCTGGAGAAAATCCTAAAATGATGTATCGAGGTAAACCTTGTTTTAAGTTAGGAAAAGAGCCATTTTATGGTTCAAGAGGAGATTGTCCTTGGTCACATTGTCTCGCATAGGGGCATAGAAGTTGACCGAGCTAAGGTTGATTTAATTTCCAAACTTCCACCACCTAGCTCGGTCAAACAAATTAGATCCTTCCTAGGACATGTTGACTTCTATAGAAGGTTTATAAAAGATTTTTCTAAACTATCCAAGCCCTTGACTGACCTTTTAGCAAACGATGTGCTCTTTGACATGACACCTGATTGCATCAAGGCCTACACTACCCTTAGGGATACAGTCTCCACTGCACCCATTTTACAACCACCAGCCTAGTCCCAAGACATTGGGATAATGTGTGATGCATCAAACTTTGCTATTGGAGCAGTCCCAGGACAAAAATGAGAGAAGAAACTTGTGGTGATCTACTATGCGAGCAAAACCTTGGATGAGGCTCAATGGAATTACACTATCACGGAAAAAGAGATGCTCACTATAGTTTTTGTTTGGAAAATTTTGATCATACCTTCTAGGATCCCACGTGATCATTTACACTGACCAGTTGTCTATTTGGCATTTGTTAGCCAAAAAGGATGCTAAACCCAGGCTGATCAGATGGATCCTGCTCTTGCAGGAATTTGACCTAGAAATACGTGACAATCCCAGATCCAAGAATGTTGTAGTCGACCACTTATCTAGACTTCACCTGGAACACATTGGACCCTCATTACCCTTAATTGACACATTTCCTGATAAACAAATTCTAGCTGTGCATGGAAAGAGTCTACCCTGGTTTGCTAACTTAGTTAATTATTTAGTGGTAGGGCAAATTCCCCATGGCTGGTCTAGATTGCAACAGGATGAGTTCTTGGCTAAGGCCAAACATTATTTTTGGGTTGATCCAATGCTATTTAGACTTTCTGCTGATCAAATCATCATGAGGTGTATCTCCGAAGAGGAAGTTCAAAGTGTGATATCCTTCTGTCATAATCAAGCCTGTGGTGGCCACTTCTCTAGGAAGCAGATGGCCGCAAAAGTTTTGCAGTCTAATTTTTACTGGCCATTACTATTCAAGGATGCACATAACTTTGTGAAGACTTGCACTAGATGCTAGACCTTAGGGACCATGACCATAAAAGAATGATGCCTCTACAACCCATTTTGATCATCGAAATTTTTGATGTTTGGGGCATCGATTTTTTGGGTCCCTTCCCACCATCATACAACTTTGAGTATATACTAGTCTCAGTGGACTACGTCTTGAAATGTATCAAAGTTGTACCTACTTGAAAATGTGACCAAAAGGCTATCATGGACTTTGTTAAGAAAAATATCTTTTCTCGGTTTAGGATACCTAAGGCCATGATCAGCGATGGTGGGAGTCACTTCATTAATGCCCAGTTTCATTGCTTACTTAAGAAATACGGGGTCACTCACTGCATTGCCACCCCATATCACCTGCAAACAAATGGGGAAATTGGGGTCTCAAATAGGCAGATCAAGAATATTCTACAAATGACTGTGAGACCAGATTGGAAGGATTGGTCCACATGATTGGATGATGCCCTTTGGGCATATAAGACCACTTTTAAGATCCCAATTGGCATGTCATCATATCGATTGGTCCTTGGTAAAGCTTGCCACCTTCTAGTCGAGTTGGAGCATCAGGCATACTGGGCCATTAAGTAGTGTAATATGGATTTCCAGAAGGTTGAAACTCAAAGGAAGGTCCAACTCTTCGAGCTCGAGGAGATCCGTCAGGACGCTTATGAGAATAGTTGACTTTATAAGGAGAAGACGAAAGCTATCCACGACAAGCACATTAATAGAAAAACTTTCGAGCCGAATCAGTAAGTCTGGCTTTTTGATGCAAGACTTAAGCTCTTTCCTAGTTCCCAGGAAACTGAGATCTAAGTGGATGGGACCGTATCAAGTGGTCAGACCTTATCCTAACGGGGTGGTAGAAATTGTTAATCCTAAGACTGGGCAAACCTTTACAGATAATGGCCAAAGATTGAAACACTTTCTTGCTTAGATTCCCCCGAAGGAAGTTGTAACCCTCATTGAGGGTTGAATTGGAACTACGCCCAGATGGAGGCAATAAACTCAATGCTTCCTAGGAGGCAACCTAGAGGTTTCAAGCTGACCGAATACAAGATTACAACTCAGGTGATTTCTTTCCTTGCCCTCTTGCATACATTTAAATTCCAATGAGGACATTGTCTAAGATAGGCATGGGGGGTGGTAATTCTCATGATCTGAGTACAAAAATTGTTAGCTTGAATTAACTTTTAATTCTTTTTATTCAAAAAATAAAAGGAAAAGAAAACTTGGTTATGAACCTTCTACGGTGATATGGCTGGCAAGTTGTCGTGGGTAATAACCCATTGGCTGGTCGTCCATAGCCCAACCACAGGACCATTCTCTTTTACTTCCACCTTTAGGTAAATCTTTGATCAGGAAAGCCACCTACTTAAAAATAAAAATAAAAAAATAAAAAAATACAAATAGAAAAGGATAAAAGAAAAAAAGAAATAAGGCACACTTCATCGCATGAGTATGGCTGGAAAGTTGTCGTGGATAACAGTCCATTGGCTAGTTGTCCAGATCCCAACTCATAAACTACACAAGAATTCCAAAATACTTAAGAAAGAAGTAGGGAAGTAGCATAGTACGAGGAGATATACACTGGGTTCACCCTTGTGTTGACCCAACAAAAATAAAAAGTAGGGAGAAAGCTACCAGTCAATAAATACACCTTTAGGCAACATTTTCTCTTTCAGGTCACCTAAGGGCGTAGAAACCCGAAGTCGTTCTAATTGCCATTGTGTGAGTCTATCACTTTCACAATAAGATGCTTAGTACTTAGAATCCTTTCGAGTCTTGGGTGGGTTGGGTAGCTGTAAAAGTTACCTCGAAATCCTCAACTCCAAAAATCCAAAAACTATTAGAAAAGATGAAAAAGAAAAAATATATATAGATATTTGTTTCCAATATAGAATAAGGTGAGGACTTACGTGGTCTGCATTTTGCATGGAAACTGGGCACTGTTGAGTCTTGATTGCACAGCAAAAAGACACCAATAAAAGTGCCATCTTGTGTTATTTCCTAGCATTGCCATTGCATATTAGGTAGCCATAGTCGCATTTGTAAAAATAAATGCATGCATGCATTTATTTGAGAGGGGAGGAGAGTGAATAAATTGGCCCTGTAATTAACGTATTCTTCAAGTGCTGCCTTACAAAATCACCATCTTCATTTTTATTTGGCTTTGAATTTCTTCTTCTTTGCACGGCTACAGGGCATGGCTGCTTCTTCTTCGCTCCACTCCCTACTAGCCGCATGCTTAGCCATGCATGCAGCCCAGGGCATGGCTGTGCATGCCTCATTCCTCTTTAAAAAGGGCATAGCCATCTTCCTTATGGGAGACTGGTCCACACAACACACACAGCACCCTTCCTTCCTCCAGGCTATCTCCTCCCCTCTCCCCTCCATACGCACCCTCTCTTCCTCCTGAGGAGCTACGCTGCAGGTAGGAGCAGCTCACAGTGGTACACGACTACCACTGTGTGTCCCACGACCGCCCAGTTCATCAAAGAGCCGGTGGACGTGGTGGTTCACCTCTCTATTTTCGTCGCTCCAACCCTTTCTACCATTGCAACAGAGTCGAGCTTTGAAGCTCAACCGCAGTAGCAGCAAGGCACCGGCCGCCCCACGCAGCGTGCACGCCAGCAACCGGCGTAGCTCCTTCCGCGCACGCTGAACCAGGTGCAGCCGGTTGCCTGAGCCGAGTGCACACTGTAGCTACTGTTCACGCTAGAGATCACGACACTGTAGCTACAGTGCGGTGACCGGAAAGTTTCTCACTTATCTGGTCACCGCGTGCTCTCTTTCCATGCCACAACCGCCTCCAGCCCGCGCCTGCGTCTCTCCCCGCGCCTGCTCCAGTGCTTGTGCTCGCGTCTACACCCACCCGCTCCCGCATCCGCATCTTCGCTAGCGTCGCTGCAGTTCGCATCACGCTGCACTGAAGTCCTCGCCTCACACCTGCTCCCTCCAGCGTGCATGCGCATCTTCGCACGCCTGCGCTTGTGCGTGCCTGCAACTGCACGTAGGCCATCAGACGACGGGCGCAGCCTCCAAACAGCTTAAACGCCCATGCCCTCTTCCTCTAGCAGATGCTCTCTCTCTCTCTCTCTCACAGACACACACCTCACGCACACACACACACCACACTTGTACACACTCACATGTACACACACTCACCCACTTGTACACAACTATATACTTATATATATATATATATATACACATATTGATATATATATATTTATATACGTATATATACATATATACATATATCTGTACATATATTATTACCTATACAACTAAGTATAAGTATATATACATATATATATACATATATATACACATATATTTATACATATATATATATATACAAATATACATACATATATACATATATATCTATAGCTATGAATACATATATATATATATATATATCTATCTACATATATCTATATACATAGATACTTATACTAATATATCTATATACATATATATATATATCTATGTGCATATATTACTATATATCTATATATATATATATATCTATATCTATATAGTTATATATACATACCTATAGATCTAATTATAAATATATATATACATACATCTATCTATATATATATTTACATATCTATATATATACATATATATATATATAACTACATATACACCTATATAATTATAACCATATCTATATATATACATATAAATATATATTTATATATATATACATATATATATACATATAAATATATATTTATATATATATACATATATATATATATATATTTTTTTTTCATATCACCTATCACACGTTGTATCGCGGGAATATCTGCACCAGTTGCTGAAATTCCCTGATACATGAGTACAGAAAGCGTCTCCACACACACCTTCCACCCATCCATCCTACACTCCACGTGGCACTTCGTCCTGTTGGTTGTGTCTTCCTAGACGACGATCAACTCGACACCGTGCTACACGCCATTTCCACCTCCACCCCCACCTCTCTATATATATATCTATATATATATACATACTATATTTATCTTATTTCTATTTCTCTTTCCTGCTATTAGAAAGATAAAAAATAAATAAAAGAGAAAAGATAATCCTTGACTTACAGGTACTCAGTCTTGCGAATAGCAAGACCAGTTGTGGAACCCTAATTTGGCTCAAAGCCAAGAACCTGATTTTGAGGGTGTACCTCAAGGACAAAAATTATCAGAAAAAATCGTAAATTGAAAAACACCAAAAACACAATAAATGAATGGAAGAGATTCGTTGTAGGATAGGCGTAGAAACTTACTCACCTCTAATCCCACTTCCCTAAGTTTGACCCTGGGCCTAAAAGTGACCAAGATAAAATCAAGTACGCTAGGTTAAAAATTTTGTAAAAAGATGGTTAGGCTCGATTTAGGTTAACCACTATACTCATTTCAACGATTAAATCACCATATTAACACAACCTATCCGGGTCTACACCAAGTCTCTGTGAGTTAGGTTCTTAGTAGAAATTTCCTCCTGTTGACATGCAACTTCTACATGAGTGACCAATTCCTAATTTCAGATGTAAATAGCATTTAGGTTAAACCTTGCTAGGTACTAGCAAGGGGTGGGCATGGGGCAATGATGACTCTACAATTATTAGTGTTAATATTATCAATTAGAGTCAATTTTGAGGGCACATGTGCATTAATGTCATATTATAGTGGGTTTGGCATGCATTTTGCATTACTTTATGCTAAGATTGTTTAGAATCAATATTTAATGGCCTTGTATATAAGTCCATATTGAAATATGTCTCAGATGGGCAATCAAGCCATACGGATGGATCTGGATCAACGAACGGAGTCCAACGGACTCAAAAATCACCTCGATCCGACCTCCGTAGCTCCCACAACAAGTTTGAGGAAGATCAATGGCCAAGGGGCAATGCGACATCCTTACAGGCTTCAGATGAAAAATCCGACTGTACGAATGGATCCAGAGTGATGATCGCAATCTGACAACGTGGAAATCATCTCGATCTGAGCACTGTGGCATCCTCTACAATAGAAAGAAGATGGATGACCCAGATGGCACCATCTAGGCCACCCAATACTGGCTAGCAGCCCCACCACCGGCTCCTCTTCATCTACATCATCGATTCTCAGCCATTGGATCTTGATCCAAAGGTTGAGAAGCCATTCACAACATGATTCAGAAGCTCCTCCTCTCGACAACTTCATGGGTGTGGCTCAACGGTCGATGAGAGCATACCCAAAGGAGGGATGCAAGTTTAAGCCCCACCACCCCCTAATCTCTCAATTGAAGCGGTAGTAGCAATAGCAGCATGCGTGGCACACCCACGGTGCAAGGCACCGACAGCAGTAATGTGTGTGCGTGGTCAGTGCGGACACGGCGTGCATAGCGTGCCGGCTAGCACAATAGAGTGTGTAAGTGAAGGGTGCAGGTGAGTTGATCTTCAACGACGTTTTAGGTGAAGTTTTAGCAACAGCCTAGATGTCCTTGTTGACCTAAGGACAAATTTTGGCCGTTTTCCTCCATTATAAAAGGGTCCATCCTCCTCCACTTTTGGGGCATCTTCTACCTAGCAAATCTCCTACCTCCATAGAGCTTCAAGAAGGTTCTAAAGTTGTCGAGCCATCGATGCAAGCCCTCCACTGCCATGGCTGCCTCACCTCTCCGTTAGATGCTAATTTTCTTTAATGTTTATGTTTGATTAAGCATTCCTCTAGCTTTATTTTTAGACATTTGTGCTTATGCAATCGAATTTTTTATCTTGATCCATATTCTACTATTTATGTTTTAAGCAATGATATTAGTCTACCTTATTTTAGCAATCAATTTCTCCTATCATCTCTCTCTCCCACTCATACACACTTGATGAGAACCTCATCATGAGCCCTAACTAGCTCATTTTGACCTAATAAAGAGAATAAAAGCTCCTACATAACCTAGAGAAGAGCTTAATTGAAGGAATAAGTGTTCTGAGAAGAAAACATGAAATAAAGGTTAAAACTGCAATTTTACCATTGTAGTACATAAACGGGATTTCTCAAAGGCAAAATATAGGTCAAATGGTCTGAATAAGATAAAAAGTTGGTTGATTCAATCAGAAATGGGTTTATGTGCAAACTAGGAATTAAATGACATCTTGTAACCCTAAAACAGACCTGCTTAATTCAACAAGGTTTTGGTCAGGATAAAAATAAAGTAAACCCTCTAAAATTTGTGGAAAAATATCCCCTATGGTTTAGAACATTCAATTTGGCATTTGGAACCTAGTTTGACCTAGATTGGGGTCTTAGCTCATCAATTGACCTAATTTGGGTTTTTATGCAAAAAGTCTAGGCAAATGTGGTCAAACCTAAAATTCAACTTTACCATTGGATTCCTTAGATCAAAATTAGGTTTGTACCAAAATTTGGACCTAAGGGGAGGTCTTCTTGACCTACTTTGCAAATTAGTACACTAAATTACATTTTAGCCCCTATCTTTTGAAAACCATTACACATACCCCCTATCTTCCTCGCCACTCTTACAAAAAGGTCCCTCCACCATTAATGGGGAGGAATCCTTCTCCGACGAGGAATGGAAGGGGAATACTCCCTGTTCCCTCAGAGATCTCCTCCCAGATTTGGAAGGGAGATTCTCTGAGGAATCCCCTTCCAACTAAGCTCAATCACAATCTTTGATTCCATCTAATCTCTCATGCGAATGCACAAGAGATTTGGAGCCCCAACTACTTTCCTTCTCCGACGAAAAGTCGGTGGCAGAAGGCTTGCCCTCCACGCACCAAAAGCTCGGCCAGCACTTATAAAAGGACCCCTGGTCCTCTACGAATCTCTCAGACTTGTTTTGGCAGTAGAATCCCCCAGATTTCGTCTCCCCTCTCTCCGGCCAAGTAGCCTGCAAGCTCCGACGATTCTTCCTCCTCCCTCTCATCGCTCTGCTGCCATACTAGCAGCAGGGTTCACTCCGCCTTGTCCTCCCAATTCGCACCACACCAACGCATGCCCTCCTGTCCTCCTCCTCGTCGCCGTTACCTCCCTCAGGGCCGTCTTCTTCGACGATGGCACAAACGAGCCATCCGTCTCATCTGCTCCCCCCTTCGCTCCAAATAGTCCAGATATGCTCCCCATCTTGCACTCTTTCATTTTCCTCATTCCATTTCACACAACACCCCTCGACTGCCACTGACCGCTCGGATCTTCCCCATCTCTGGCCACCCTTCGACGAGATGCCTCTATCACTCCACAACCCCACATATCTCGCCACCCACCTCACAACCTATGCCACACTCCACTAAACGCCTTCCACCCATCCACAGGATGCCACACGCACTCCACGCTTCCCCTGACCTAACCCATAACTCCAGCCACAGAGCGACCCAGGCATGCACGCTTAGGCCACCCCACGGCCTGCCACCAATCGCCTCACCTTCGCCGTGATACAGTGAAGGTCCTCCTATTATCTGATAGAGCTGCAAGCTTCCTTTCGTGTCGTGCAGGGTCAAGCTTCCAGCTGCCATTAACAACGACTCAAGCTCGGCTGTTCTTCTGCTCCAAGCCACAATCGACCACTCCCAGGCTTCCAGACTGCACGAGTTGCGAGTGTGCGCAAGCCCAGGTTGATAAAGGGTGCTACGGACCTGTAGCTGCACCAATCGTGAAGCCGTTCTCCCGCAGTTGCCAGCAGCAGCGGGTGGGACTTTTAGTCCTACCTCGGTAAGTAGTGACCTGTTTGAGTACTTTAAATTGATTTTGTGATATCGTCTGGTCACCTCCAATTCACTAGGGTGAGGTCCCTCCACACCTATACACGCCTCGTTTGCGATTTCATCTCACAGACTTGGTAACTCGACCTGACTATCCTCCTGAGCACTCCTTGTGCACCACACCCACGTCGGTGCACCTAGACCCAGGCGTGCGACCAACCCGATAAATCGACTCTGGGAGAGCATACCGAAGAGAGATTCATGGAGAGAGAGATGCACGGGGAGGGTAGGGGAATAGGTTTTGTTGTATGGTGCTTGTGCAGGAAAAGGACGCTAAGGAGGAAGCAGCAAGAGAAGGAAGTAGGGACTTAGCTGCTGCAAGCGAGGAAGAAGGACACCCTGTAGCAAAGGTGCGGCAGACCAAGAGAAAGAAGAAGAGAGAGATAAAGGGGCAGACAAAGAGGAGAAGCAAGAAAGCAAAGGAAGAAGAGGAAGAAAAAGAAGAAGGCAACCTAAGAAGAGGCAGAGCCTGGACTTAGCCACAAGGAGAGAATCAAGAAGAGAAGGAAAAAGAAGACGAGAAGAAGCAGCTAAGGAAGAAAAAGAAAAGGAGAAACCATAGCTGCAGCAGAGCAAATCACAAATAGAAGAAAAGAATCTGAGAGTTTACTTTAAGACGTCTGATACAATATCAGACATCCAATTCTTTTTGAGCAATTTCTTTCCATAACATTATCATGTCGCTTCTTTTGAACTAGTCATTTCTTTTTATTAAAAAGTTGTGTTCTCAAGTTTTGGAATACTCAGATTGCTCCCTGTGTTCGACCTCGGATACTTTGATTTTCGAGTTATAAATTTTTATTTGTTTTCTCGGAACGTTCATCTATATTACAACGAGATATCTGTTAAAACACGATCTAGCCGCGTGAACATTTTGGCACGGTTGCCGGGGAGCAACGGGCACTTCTGAAGCTTTTGATCACAACTTCTGATCCAATACTGACTTAATTCCTCTCCTTTGTTGTGCTTGTCTGAGGGAAAGTAGAGAAAAGAAGAGCAGCTGCACAACGGCTACGCCAAAGAACAGGTAACTTTCATTAGCCCTCTCTCTTAACCCCCTTAAAGTCTGAAAAGTAACAAAGAAGAATCAACCTAGGGCTACCTGTTTCATACTTAGTAATTCATCGAAGTTGCCTGATTTTCATTTTAGCACATCTTGAATTGCACATCCAACTAAGGTAACTAGGGCTAAAACTTTCTTGATTGAGCCCTAGATACTAATTTTTGAGGTAGCTAAATTGGACCAACTAGAGCCAACCTAAGGATTGCAAAGCTAGGGCTTTTAGAGACACATCTTCTCTTAAACAAAGTAAAAAGTTTTTCCAAAAAGAGGTGTGCCTAAACCTTGTTTGAAAAGATCTATACAAGAGAAACCCTAAGCAAATCAGGCTTTTAATCCATTTGAACCGTAAAAGAAAGGACCTAAAAGCTCTCAAAAGAACAAGAGGTGAAGTTGATCCTTTGGGTCAACCAACCATAAAATTAGGTCACTTTTTCACTCAAAAGACCTAAAAGTTCAAGTGGAACCCTAAGCACCTTGATCTTAAAGTAAAAAAGGTAGACTTAAGAGGTCAAGGTCCCCATTCTGGTCTACCTGGAATCTCAGTGACAAGAGAGGTTGGGTGGGGGAAACCCTGTAACTCGTGGGGACACTCTACCATGTAGGGGTCTTTGCAGGACTCTCCCTCTCTGGCTGCCCAGGTACTTCTCAAGTGGACGACCTTTCTGACTAAGGGGTACCATCCGCCCCGAACCTCTATAGTCACCCAACAATTTTTGGGTGTCTCGATTGGGTCCAGCACCTTCTAATGTCATCACATCCTTCCGTGCATGTTTGGTAGGAGGTCCTTAAGACCATCCTTAAGACTTCCTTTAGAAATTCACTCTCATCGAGGCCAATCCTCGATGCCCTTGTTTGTGCAGCAACCTCACCACATAAATCTTTCATCCGATTCAGAACCAAGTTCTCCTTCTTCTTCCATCTTGGCACAACCCATTGAAGAAGAGAAAAACCTTAAGCACCAGCTTCAACACTTGAATGATCTCTTCCAAAACTTTGTAAACCCACCGCAGCGACCAATGATGCGAGATCACTATAATCCCGCTGCGGTGGCGATCGAGCCTCGGGTCCGAATCCTGGTTGGAGGTCCTAATTCTGAACTTAAGCCCAATGTGATTCATGCCATACCAAAGTTTCATGGGCGTAACTCCGAGGATCCATTCCAACACATTAAACAACTCAAGCATCTGGCCCAAACCTTCGCGTTAGATCCACAAAACTGGGATATCCTACTCATGAAAATGTTTTCTTTCTCCCTCCTGGAGAAGGCCGCCCATTGGTATCAAACTCAGACCCGTCCGATCAACACATGGGAGGAACTTTAGTCTGAATTTTTGAAAAAGTTCTTCCCCGTTGGCCGGACGAATGCCTTGCGCCACCAGATCACCCATTTCACTCAACAAACGGGAGAACCTCTTCACAAAGCATGGGACCGATTCTTAGATCTCATGCGAAAGTGCCCCCATCACGGAGTTCCTAAATGGGAACAAGTCCAGTCTTTTTACCAGGGACTCTGTGAAGACATTCGATTATTCGTCAATAAAACGTGCAGAGGAAACATCATGGGTCAACATGAGGACACGGTATGCGAGATTCTCGAAAACATGTACGAGAACTCGATTAATAATGACTCCATGGGCTTATTCGACAGGACGAATGCTCGCGCATCGACGAATTTGAGAGGGGCACATGAGACGCAGGACCTATCCACATTCGTCGACCTGGAACTGATGGCCAGTCGGCTGGACAAGGTTTCTATCATAGAAAAGAAGGTGGACGAGCTAACTTGGCATCTGCGGCATGCCACCTTTGCGTAGAACTCTTTTGCACGACCACCTCTAGTGAGGGAAATTGTGCAAAACATCTACCACCAATCTTCTCAGGGGATGGACCCGTATCCACCCCCGTCTGACTCTCGGACAGGAGTGACCTTCGATCCATTCTACTCGAGTTTGGGGAACTCTGAACCCTCGTATTCTGACTTTCCTGAGGTTCCTCAGACTTGCGAGGACCTCAATGCCATCCAGAATGACCGATTCTCCAATACCTACAACCCTGGATGGTGAAATCATCCAAACTTTCAGTGGACGGGAAATTCTCAGACTCAAAGACCACCGTGTCAGCCCCATCCACACGCCCCTCGTCCATATTAGCCGCCTCAGCCTCGGCCCAATCCCACCTACCAATCCAGGCCAAACCAGGATCAAATGACTCTTATCCTTCAAGCACTGGCTGACATTCAAAAGATGAATGCAGCAATGCAAAAACAGCACAAGGATGAGATCACAGAGGTTCACAACCAACTGGCCCAGATGGCAAATTCCTGCCAATCTGGCACCCTTCCTTCGCAACCTCTGCCAAACCCAAATAACATGCCGATCCAGAGGGCGTTATGAACCCAAATTCAAGCCACGCACATTTGATTTATCAGGCCCCTGCTGCTCCATCACTAGATGGGATGGAAGCTTCGACATCTTATGTGGGATTTCAGCAACAGCCTCCCCTCTTACCAAACCCAAACCAAAACTAGGCAGGATTAAACTCTTTAACGACACATAGTGGTAAAACAACCCAAGACCCACATTCTTCGAGCCACTCCAAGCCTAGTAGTAGTCAAAACCCTAGGATAGTTATCCAGGATACTCCTGTCCCAGATCAAGAACCTGGTCCTATTCTAGAGGAACCAACTAGGATTCCATTTCCTGAGGCCATGACCAAAGGAAAAAGGATAACCAAACCCGTGGCTCCCAAGGAGGATCTGGTCAAGCTCTTTGAACAGGTCTAGATAAACATCCCCTTGATGGATGCAATTCACCACGTACTGACTTACGCAAGATTCCTGAAAGACGTATGTATCCCTAAACGTAAGCCGCGAACCAAGGGTGGGAATCCGATCGTACTGTCAGAGCAAGCCAGCTCTGTCATCTTGAGTAAACTCCCACCCAAGGCTAAAGACCTAGGAACTCCCCAGATTTCTTATAAAATTGGTGAAACCCAATTTGACAGAGCCTTACTAGATCTAGGTGCCTCCATAAATCTAATACCTACATCCCTCCTTGACCACCTTGAAGAGTCCGAACTTAAACCGACTGAGGTGACGTTGCAGTTAGCTGATCGATCCATCAAGTCACCTAAAGGAATACTCGAGGATGTCATTGTTAGGGTACGGGATTTCTACTTCCCGGTGGACTTCATAGTTCTGGACATGGACGCACCTGAGAACCCAAGGGACACACCAATCATATTAGGGAGACCCTTTCTGGCAACTGCTAGGGCCAACATAAACTACGAAGAGGACCAAATAGAATTAAAATTTGGGAATCAAACTATTAAGATTGACAACCTTAAGGCCCAACAAGGGATTAATTGCGGGGTTATAGAGCAAATATGTGATATCAGAGCCATGGTTGATGAATCGCATACAGAGGACAAACTGATTATCCCTGATCAACCACTAGAAGATCAAAACCCGCAAATAGAGGAGTGCGAACATGATCTAGACACACCCATGACTCTGACCCTTGTTCCTGATACAAACCCCGAACCACCCGCTGCTGTTGACAATCCTGTCTTGGAACTCAAGCCCCTTCCCGAGCATCTGAAGTATGTCTTTTTGGGTTCCAATTAGACGTTTCCTATGATTATCAACTCCCGACTCACACCTGATCAGGAATCCCATTTGATTACTATTCTCCAGCATCATCGTAGAGCCATTGGATGGACTCTCGATGACTTGACTGGCATAAGCCCTTCGTACTGCACACATCGAATCTACATTGAAGAGGGTGCACGACCTTCAAGAGAAATGCAGAGACGTTTAAACCCTAACTTGCAGGAGGTCATGAAAAAGGATATCGTTAAGTGGTTAGATGCAGGGATCATCTACGCGATCTCCGACAGTAGTTGGGTGAGTCCAATACAAGTGGTGCCTAAAAAGGCCAGACTCACCATCATCACGACTGAAACTAGAGAGGTCATTCCTACTCGAATAACTAACTCGTGGAGAGTCTGCATTGATTACAGAAGACTCAATTCCTCCATGAAGAAGGACCATTTCCCACTACCGTTTATTGATTAGATCCTCAAGAAACTAGCGGGAAATAGGTTCTTCTGCTTTCTTGACGGGTACTCCAGTTACAACCAGGTGGCAATCCATCTAGAAGACCAAGAAAAGACCACATTCACCTGCCCCTTTAGGACGTACGCATTTCGAAGGATGCCTTTCAGTCTCTGCAATGCACCCGCAACCTTTTAGTGGTGCATGCTTGCCATATTCTCAGATATGGTAGGTGTTTATCTGGAAGTCTTCATGGATGACTTTTCAATTTTTGGAGCATCATTTGATGATTGCCTCCAACACTTGGTCCAAATACTCACGTGATGCATCGATGTGAATTTGGTTCTTTCCTAGGAAAAGAGCCATTTCATGGTGCCTGAGGGAATTGTCCTGGGACATCTAATTTCAGAAAAAGGCATCCAAGTCGATCGAGCTAAGGTTAGCCTGATTTCTAAGCTCCCTATGCCTAGCTCGATTAAGGACATCCAATCTTTTTTAGGACACATCGATTTTTACTGTCGATTTATCCCTGATTTTTCAAAAATCGCACGCCCCCTGACTATTCTTCTCTCCAAGGATGTGCCTTTCGAAGTTTCCAAGGAATGCACCGAAGCATTTGAGATCCTTCGTGACCGAGTCACCCAAGCCCTGATCCTACAGTCCCCTGATTGGTCTCAACCCTGTGAGATCATGTGCGATGCATTTGACTTCGCTGTAGGCATGGTTTTAGGGTAGAAAATTGATAGGAAACTCGTGGTCATTTACTATGCTAGTAAAACACTAGACGAGGCTTAGCGTAACTACACGATTATTGAGAAAGAGCTGCTAGCTGTAGTATTTGCCCTAGAAAAATTCAGATCATACCTTCTGGGTTCCCGTGCTATCATATACCTGGATCACACAGCTATGAGGCATCTCCTTGCAAAGAAGGACGGAAACCTCCATTAATCTGATGGATCTTGCTGTTGCAAGAATTTGACCTCGAGATTCGTGACAAAGCGGGAAAGAAAAATGTGGTAGCTGATCACTTGTCCTGCCTTCCTTCTGAAATAATTGACCCTTCCGGACCCATCACAGAACACTTTCCTGATGAGCACCTCCTGACTATCAATACAGGCCTTCCATGGTTCGCAGATATAGTGAATTACCTGGCATCACATCAGATCCCGTTCGATTGGCTGAAGGCCAAGAAAGACAAATTGCATTCCAATGCCAAGTATTACCTGTGGGAAGACTCGTATCTATTCTGCATTGGTGCTGATCAGATAATTCGATGGTGCGTCGCAGAAGTAGAAATCAAAGACATACTGCTTTTGCCATGACCAGGCATGCGGTGGACATTTCTTAGGACACAAAATCGCATCAAAAGTCCCCCAGTGTGGCTTTTACTGGCCCACAATTTTCAAGGATGCATACGATCACTGTAAGGCATATACCCGTTGCCACACCTTGGGCAACATGAGCCATCGAGATATGATGCCTCTACAGCCAATCCTAGTATGCGAAATTTTTGACATTTGGGGGATCGATTTCATGGGACCCTTCCCTATCTCGGATGGCTTTGAACACATCTTACTCGCCGTTGACTACGTATCCAAGTGGATAGAAGCCATTCCAACCCGAACCAATAATCAAAAGGTTGTTATCAAATTCATTCATCAAAACATCTTCTCAAGGTTCGGGATTCCATGAGCAATAATTTCCGACGGAGGGACCAATTTTACAAACGCTCAGTTCAAGTCACTGATGACCAAATACGGGGTGTCGCATCGAATCTCTACTCCCTACCACCCCCAAACTAATGGTCTAGCTAAGCTATTAAACCGAGAGATCAAGAAAATCCTTTAGGTTACTGTTCGACCTGATAGAAAAGATTGGTCTTCTTGGCTTCTGGAAGCATTGTGGGCCCATCGGACCGCCCACAAGACCCAATTAGGTATGTCTCCCTTCAGACTAGTGTACGGGAAGGCATGTCACCTCCTCGTCGAATTGGAGCATAAAGCCTATTGGGCAGTACGGAATTGCAATTTAGATCTTTCTAAGGCTGGAACGCATAGAAGGCTTCAAATAAGCGAGATCGATGAATTACGCCACAACGCGTATGAGAACTTGCGAATTTACAAAGAACAGGTTAAAGCTTTTCATGACAAACACATTTCCAGAAAGATCTTTCATCCTAGTCAAAAGGTTTTACTCTTTGATGCCCGACTCAAATTATTCCTAGGAAAGCTACGATCTAAGTGGGTCTGACCCTATGTAGTCCGACAAATCTTTGGAAATGGGGCCATTGAAATCAGCCCACTCAGCCATGATTCCGAACTCTTTGTTGTGAACGATCAGAGACTCAAACCGTTCATTGACATGACCAATACAAATTTGGCTGAGTCATCCTTTACTCTCCATTCTCCTTGAGCTCATTACGCCCAGCCGATGGCGTAAGACTTAGCGCTTAACGGGAGGCAACCCATCATTCTTTGAAAAACCCGAAACCTTTTCTGACATTTCTACGTGGAATTCATATTGCACTTTAAGGTTCATCCATTAGAATAGCCGACTCCACCTCAGGTACCCCTACCCGAGATTAGAAATCGTTTGCAATAGTCACTTCGACCCGTTCGCCCACCCAACACCTGTCCTAATGCATGAACTAAGCTGAAATCGAACCCACCTAATTTACAATGGGGACATTGCAAATCTTAGGCATGGGGGGGTATGAAAGTGCAAAAATGTCAGGAAAATTCATATCAAGAAAAGGTTTCAACTCAAAAAAAAAAAAAAAGAGGGGGAAGGGACAATTTTTTTTGGGCTATACAAAATGAGAGGAGGAAAAGAGAAAAATGCCAAAAAAGGAGCACAAAATGAAAAAAAAGGTGGTGGTCATTAGTAAAAGATTAAGGGATTAACTGAACTTCTAGACCAGATCAAGAAAAGAGAAAAAGAAAAAGAAAAGTGCTAAGGAGATATAAAAAGAGATTAGCAGGAACGCTGATCTTAGGCCTCTTGGGCTAGATTCTTTAGCTTAAAAATTCACGTATCCGCTAAGATCTGGATAATCCTCAAGAGGTTGGGGAAAATGTGAAGCTTAAGTATTAGGTCAAGGCTTAGGAAGTATTCGGCCTCATTAACTGGCCTTCGATTTGTGGGATTTGGTAACCTAAGCACCCTAATTCACACACAGCCTAGTTCAGTGTGCATAAATATCAAAATCACGCAAAAAGCATTTCAATGTTCCGAAAAAGTCACGTAGATTAGGAGCGGCCGATCAACACAAGTTGATTTCGACGAGTTCCCGACACGGAGAGGCGGGAAATTCCCCTCGAAGATGTGTAACAACATATCATCTCCTCGGTGCTTGTCTCTTAGGATATTTAAATATCCTACTGGGGGCATGTAAGCACTCTGCTGGTTCAGATGTCATGGGTGGCATTATCACGAACTGTCGATAGCCAGGGTCTGAATTTGGCCACGGAAAGCCATGGGTGGGATTATCTCGAAATCTTGAAAGCCAGGGTTCTGGGGGTTTCCATGGGCGATGCTATCTCGTAGCATCGATAGCCAAGGACCCTTGAGGATTGATGATGGGGACGAGGAATCTAATACAGACCATGTTGAGAAGCCAATCTGAAGCTAGAAATAAAAAGAAAAGAGAGAAAACTCTCCAAACAAACAAATATTGTCTCTCTCTTATAAAAACGCACTGCAAATTAAACCTAGGCTA
This sequence comes from Thalassia testudinum, assembly GCA_037157565.1. Lineage (NCBI taxonomy): Eukaryota > Viridiplantae > Streptophyta > Magnoliopsida > Alismatales > Hydrocharitaceae > Thalassia > Thalassia testudinum. The sequence goes on from JAZHRO010000031.1 coordinate 202,504,347, forward strand.
AAAATATCTCAAGCACAGGTGCTTTACCGCAGGTCCAACAAACCCTAGGGTAGTTTCAACGGGCCTTAAAAATCTTTGTAGAAGACTAAGGCTAAAGCGGGTCAGGTCCGGATTTTGGTTGGTACTTGAGTACCTCTAGGCCTATTGTTGGCATTCTAACCTAATCACAAAAGAAAAGAAAAGCACTTATCATAACTACTGACAGACACTCAGGGTCTAGAACAGAAGTTAAAACCATGAAATTTTATTAAGGGACTAGCAAAAGCTAGGCATGGGAGTATGATGAGAACCTCATCATGAGTCCTAACTAGTTCATCATGACCTAAGAAAGAGAATAAAAGCTCCTATATAACCTAGAGAAGGGCTTAATTGAAGGAATAAGTATTCTGAGAAGAAAACATGAAATAAAGGTTAAAACTGCAATTTTACTATTTCAGTACATAAACTGGATTTCCTAGAGGCAAAACATTGGTCAAATGGTCTGAATAAGATAAAAAGTGGGTTGGTTTAATCAGAAATGGGTTTATGTGCAAACTAGGAATTAAATGACATCTTGTAACCCTAAAATAGACCCACTTAATTCAACAAGGTTCTGGTCAGGATAAAATCAAGTAAACCCTCAAAAATTCATGGAAAAATATCCCCTAGGGTTTAGGACATTCAATTTTACCTTTGGAACCTAGTTTGACCTAGATTGTGGTCCTAGCTCATCAATTGACCTAATTTGGGTTTTTATGCAAAATGTCTAGTTAAACGTGGTCAAACCTAAAATTCAATTTCACCATTGGATTCTTTAGCTCCAAATTAGGTTTGTACCAAAATTAGGACCTAAGGGGAGGTTTTCTTGACCTACTTTGCAAATTAGTACACCTAATTACATTTTGGCTCCTATCTTTTGAAAACCATTACACATACCCCCCAATCTTCCTCACCACACTTACAAAAAGGTCCCTCTGCCATTAATGGGGAGGAATCCTTCTCCGACGAGGAATGGAGGGGGAATACTCCCTGTTCCCTCAGAGATCTCCTCCCAGATTTGTAAGGGAGATTCTCTGAGGAATGCCCTTCCATCTGAGCTCAATCACAATCTTTGATTTCCATCCAATCTCTCATGCGAACGCATGAGAGATTTGGAGCCCCAACTACCTTCCTTCTTCGGTGAGAAGTCCATGGCAGAAGGCTTGCCCTCAACGCACCAGAAGCTTTGCTAGCACTTATAAAAGGACCCCCGGTCCTCTGCGAATCTCTCAGACTTGTTTGGCCGCAGAATCCCCTAGATTTCATCTCCCCTCTCTCAGGCCAAGTAGCCCACAAGCTCCGGTGATTCTTCCTCCTCCCTCTTGTCGCTCTATTGCCATACCAATAGCAGGGTTCACTTCGCCTCGTCCTCCTGCGTCACGCCGCACCAGCGCACGCCTTCTTGCCCTCCTCCTCGTCGCCATTACCTCCCTCAGGGCCATCTTCTCCGACGACGGCACAAATGAGCCATCCGTCTCATCTGCTCCCCCCTTTGCTCCAAATAGTCTAGATAAGCTGCCCGTCTTCCACTCTTTCATTTTCCTCATTCCATTTCACACAACACCCCTCGACCGCCACTGACCGCCCGCATCTTCCCCATCTCCTGCCACCCTCTGGCAAGATTCCTCCGTCACTCCGCAACCCCATACGTCTTGCCACCCACCTCACAACCTCCGCCACACTCCACTGAACACCTTCCACAGATCCACAGGATGCCACAGGCACTCCATGCTTCCCCTGACCTAACCCATAACTCCGGCCACAGAGCGATCTAGGCACGCACGCCTAGGCCACCCCACGTCCTACCACCAATCGCCTCACCTTTGCTGTGACACGACAAAGGTCCTCCTGTGGTCTGATAGAGCTGCAAGCTTCCTTTCGTGTCATGTAGGGTCAAGCTTCCAGCCGCCATTAACGATGGCTCGAGCTCGACTGTTCTTCAGCTCCAGGCCACAATCGACCGCTCCCAGGCTTCCAGACCATGCGGGTTGCGAGTGTGCGCAGGCCCAACCTGATAAAGGGTGCTGTGGACCTGCAGCTACACCAATCGTGAAGCCGTTCTCCCGTAGTTGCAAGCAGCAGCAAGTGGGACTTTTAGTCCCACCTCGGTAAGTAATGACCTGTTTGAGTACTTTAAATTGATTTTGTGATATCGTCTGGTCGCCTCCCATTCACTAGGGTGAGGTCCCTCGTCACCTATACACGCCTCGTCTGCGATTTCATCCCGTGGACCTGGTAACCCGACCCGACTATCCTCCTGAGCACTCCTCGCACACCATACCCACGCCAGTGCACCTGGACCCAGGCATGCGACCGACTCGATAAATCGGCTATGGGAGAGCATACCGAAGAGAGATTCAGAGAGAGAGATGCGTGGGGAGGGTAGGGGAATAGGTTTTTTTGGTGGTGCTTGTGTAGGAAGAGGATGCTAAGGAGGAAGCAGCAATAGAAGGAAGTAGGGACTTAGCCGCTGCAAGCGAAGAAGAAGAAGAAGAAGAAGGACACCTTGTAGTAGAGGTGCGGCAGACCAAGAGAAAGAAGAAGAGAGAGATAAAGGGGTAGACAAAGAGGAGAAGCAAGAAAGCAAAGGAAGAAGTGGAAGAAAAAGAAGAAGGCAACCTAAGAAGAGGCAAAGCCAGGACTTGGCCGCAAGAAGAGAATCAAGAAGAGAAGGAAAAAGAAGAGGAGCAGAAGCGGCTAAGAAAAAGAAAAGGAGAAACCATAGCTGTAGCAGCGCAAATCACAAACAGAAGAAAAGAATCTGAGAGATAACTTTAAGACGTCTGATACAATATCAGACGTCCAATTCTTTTTGAGCAATTTCTTTCCACAACATTATCCTGTCACTTCTATTGAACTAGTCATTTTTTTTATTAAAAAGTTGTGTTCTCAAGTTTTGGAATACTCAGATTGCTCCCTGTGTTCGACCTCAGATACTTTGATTTTCGAGTTATAAATTTTTATTTGTTTTTGCGGAAAGTTCATCTATATTACAACGAGATATCTGTTAAAACACGGTCTAGCCACGCGAACAACACACTCTCTATTCTTCTCACAAGCAAACTAAACCGAATATCTTGTGGCATTAAAGCAATTAAACAATCCGATTTCTTACCTCCCTATGTTCGACACTCGTACTCACGTACGATTATTCTTATTAAAATTAAGGTCGAAAGCGCACGCTATAACAAATGAATTAACCTAACGCATTTCCCGACGTCAATTAACTCTATCAATTCCCTTATTTTCGTTGTAGTATATAAAAAAGTCACATTTATGTATCTTATATAATATAGAAAAAAAAAAGAGAGCCTGCGATACTTAACAATACATTTATATATTAGCATATAAAGAAATTATGGCAATAATAAAGGGAAAATATCACTATCTGTGTTCATCAAAACTTTATTTTCTATAGTGATGGAAATACTAACATTTTTACTGTTACTAAATTTTAATTTAAACATGGATGACTTGGTTTTAGTGACAGTATTATTGATGTTTAACATTGTTAAAGTTGATAGCCTAGATCTATACCAACGGATAAAATAGTTGCTATTAGCATAAAAGTCAAATTGGAAAACCTTTAGAAATTTCACCATCGCTATAGATTGAGGTACAACATCGACGATTTTTGCCATTGGCATAGCTTATAGCGACGCCTCTTAAAAGAACACCATGGTTGATCGTCGGAATAAACATGTGTAGCTATAACGATGGTATTTTAGAGATCGTTGGTGTAGGTAAAAACTTTGTAGTGGTAATGTTGGGAGTACGGGTCATCTTACAATAAGGCAATGATATGTAGATGTTTCCTGACCTGACTAAACCAATTATGATTTTTTTTCTTGGATTTTTTGAAGTATTTTTCTAATTTTTTTGAATACAAGACAAGAAAATCTTACCAAACTGACACCTAACTAAAGACTCGACTGGACTATAGACCTACAACCATAGAAAAACTTCACTTATTTTATTGGAGAATTGTTATTTAGATACTAAACAAATGCAAGTAATTTTTTGCAAATTGGATTAGTATAAAATTCAAGAAAAATAAAAAAAAATCAATTTTGTTTACTGTCTGACCCTCTCTCACTGTATGGATTTTATAAAATAAAATATAGAGAATTTGGATTTGAAATTCAATATGAAAAACTAGACTTGAAACCCCACAAGCATCTAAAATTTAGTGACTGTACAACGACTGTACCCCAAGTTATGAATTTTACAAAATGGATAATGACTTTGAAAATACTCCATACTCCTAAACTAGGTCCTATGGACACATTTTTTGGTATTTTTGAGATTTTGAAATTTTCTTGGGCTTTTGTATTAGTAAAGCAAGAAAATAGTCATAATAGAGATACTAGAAAGCTCACAAAATATAATTGCTACTCTAAGCAAGTACTACAAGTGTGAAAGCAAATACAATAAGCAAGAACAAGTAAGAATAAAAGAAGAAAAGGTGGAGTAGACAATTGAGCTGAGTGTGAAGAAGAACGGAAACATCTCGAAGAGCTCATGATGGTAGTGGAGAGATCCGCGTCAATCCTTGAGATGCGAAGAAGTAGCAGGAGTAATCAAAGGAGTCCAGAGGATACAGAGAAGAATGTAGAGAAATAGAAGGAGGAGAACTCGAGAGATAGGGAAATACTTCTAACGGAAAGCCTAATGGGAAAAGAGTAATCCTAAGGAAACTAGGAACCTAAATAGAAGGTAGAGAAGGTGGTGGAGGAAGATGAGTGTAGGAGAGAGGAAGAAGAAGACGACTAGGTGATTCAAAGAAACTGCTAAGTAATAAAACATTTGCTGTAGTGTAATTTTTTTCGAGAACAAAAATAAAAATAACCGAGACCTTGGTGAGTCTCGGGTTGAACGTGGGGAGGCGTAGGATCTTTCTAACTAAATTCAAAACATGAAACGAATACGATTAACTAATTTTTTAGGTATTTTTTTTTATAAAGATGGACCTGAGAAGAAGGAACACAAATCAGGAAATTATATAGAGGGTGGTGAGAAGAAGGGAATGCAAATATAACTGGAAATCAAACTTTTATTGTTACTAGAAAAGTGTCAAATTATGACTAGAACTAACTAGATCATGAACTAGAAAAATGACAAGAACTAGAAATAGAGATGCAGGAAAAGGTGAGATGGAGCATGGTCTGTTGTAGTAGCTGCCATGGAGATGAGGTGAGGAAGAAGTAGAGGAGGATGGCCACCAAGAGATGCAACAGAGGTTGGGCATCGAGGTAAGAAGGTAGACTAAGGAGGAGAGCTATGTAGAAGGTGGTGAGATGTGGGAATTATTCTAAACTAAGGAATTAATGAAGGGGGAAGGGGTAGGGTCTTATTTATAGAGGTCTCTAGGATTTAGATGGAGGGCTATGATTGAATAGGTTTAAGATCAAAGGCTAGGATCTATTCTAGTAGGTTATTTTTGTTGGAATACGATAGAAGGCTAGGATTTTTAAGAAAGGGATATACACTTTTATGCATTAGGAAAAGGCTTAGGATAAGATCTAAATGGAGGCTATAGGATAATGTTCTAGGGATTATTAGGCTACTAAAGGATATGATCTAGGGTTTTGTGTTTTTAGGAGGGAAAGGATAAGGTGGTGTGTTGGAAGGGATAAGGTGATGGGTTTAGTTTTAATTAGGCTCATTTAGCTGACCATATATAGGTTTATAATTAGGTCCATGATTGGCTAATTAGGTTACAAATTGAGATAGGTGGGTGGGTCTAGGGTTAGGAAAATTTAGGTCCTTAATTGGGCTAACCTAATTCTAAATAGGCTAGGTCAGATAAATAGGCTCATCCTCTCTACATAAGTGAGCTCAAACATGAAAGTTCAATCTCTAAGGCTTAAAATTGCTCTAAATGTACATAATATAACAAAGAAATCAATCTACCATATATAAGTTTGGGAAAAATTGCAAAAAAACCTAAAATTATGCAATATTTACAAAATGTACCTATATGACTAAACTGACCTAACTAAATGCATTCTAGACTACTCAACCCTCATATTAGCATTAGTTAGGAATAATTAATGTAAATATATATATCACACCTCCATGCTTAGCTTTTGTTAGTCCTCGTGTAAAGCACTAAGTGAAAATTATTCAAGAAAATAATATTTTACATAGGAAACCAATTTGCGAGTTTTGAGCTAAGCTAAATCAAAATCACCAATCCTAATTTTTCACCAAACAAAGTAAATGTACACAAAACCTCAACAGCAAAGACTCAATAGTTTTAAAGTATCAACTCAAATCTGGACTACCCAAATCAAATTAGGAATCTTATTATCCATCGGGCTTGGATCGCTAGAGTAACTTTCTTTGACTAAGTCGATCCACCCAAGCTTTGAATCAAATGTGAGAAACCAACATCTTGTGTGTGAAATAATGTGACTCTCCAGATGGGAAACTCAGTTGATTCCATGTATTCAATAAGGGTTAGAATTTCATTGCCCTATGGATCCAGTTTTTAGATTGGCCTTACTAGGAATTGGCAGCTTTCTCCTCACCATTTTTCCATCTCAGGGTCAACACTCTAGTTGTATACTGATTGTGCACCAATCATATGTTTTAATTGACCTAAATTAGGCTAGAACTTAGCATAAGTTAGGGTAATTCATGCATGCATAAGCATTATCTGCATCTTTACTGCTTTACTTTAGCTATGCATAAAATAATGTTATGATGTGCTGATTATGTTCATTATGTCAATTGTAGGCAATAAGCTGATCAGAAGCTAGATCTGGAGCTGGATCTGAAGCTAGATCAGGAATAATGGGTGTTGTAGCAGGAGTGGAGTAGAAGACTTAGATTAGACATAGGGAATAAAGATGTAAGGGAATTAAGGTATGCTATTCTATTAAGTAGGAATAAAGCAGTAAAATGAAAAGAGCTTAGGTCCATCCTAGCCCTAGGATAGCCTAAAGACTTCCCCCAAGCCTTAACCACCCTTACATTAGGTCACAGTACCCAAGGAAACCCTAAAACCCTAGTTCCAACCCTTATCTGCATGTCCAGATAAGTTATAGGATGTCCAGAACCCTTAACCAACTCCCGCACACCTCAAACCCACTTCTGCAGTGTTATTGAATGTCCAGACACTTTGCCAGACATCCAATTTCTACAGAATACCCAAAACAGAACCTACAATTCCCCCTGACTCAGATTAGACATCCAGAACTGAAGTCTGGACTTCTAATTTTTGAGTATAAGTCATCTAATCTTGTTTTTGGGCATCTGCAACTACTCTCCAGTTCCTATTTTGAGATTCAAGCCTTGATCTTAGATCTCTAGCTCCCTAGATCTAATTCCAATCCCATGGGAACCTAAATTAAGGTGCTCTAACCCTAGTACATCACCTCCAGACCTCCCTAAGGACCTAATTAGGTCCTCACAAAACCCAATTGACTTAGATCATAGTCAATTACCATTACCTAAGTCGATTGGACTCATTGAGCTTAATTGAGCTCAGATCTCAAACCACACAAGTCCAATTGGACTTATTGAGAGTCCAATTGGCCTAAACCCATCCTAATTGAGTTATTTCACTCTCAATTAGGTTCACACTCATTCAATTAAACTTGGGTTAAGTTTAATTGCAAATTCCCCTTGGCAATTAGGGTTTGCAACCCTAATTCAAGGCATACACCTACCTAAACCCCTTAGGACCTAACCTACATCACTTAGACACCTAGGAGACGACCACACACACACACACACACACCCATTCACGCACTCTCACACATCTAGAGTTCTCTAGAACTCTCTCCAAGTGGCGCCACTCTTGGTTGCCAAAATTAGCAACTAAGAGGCATTCAAATTAGGATCCACTTTTTGTGGATCTCAAAACCACTTGGCCGGCCACTCTTGGACTCTCTCTAGAGGGTTCCACACTTCTCTAGAGAGACTCCCTTAGGTCTATAAAAAGACGTAAGTCCACTCTTGGCCATCCACTCTTGACCATCCACTCTTGGCCATTCATTCCTTGGCATTCATTCCACTTAGGCTAGCCACTTCCATCTCCACTCCACCTCCATGAGGAGCACCACCATGAAGGCCACCTTCTCCACGCTAGGATGCTGGATCACTTCTCCAACCTCTCTCCAAGGGTAGACCTAAGCACCATTGGTCGCCCCTCCTTCTCTCAGCCACTAAAAGGCCATTGGAGACCACCTCCGAATGCCCTTCCTTCTGCTAGATTAGTAACTTAGCTCTCCATAGTTTTACTACTTATATTTACTGCTTAGTATTTTAGCTCTTATTCTCCCCCAATGATGCATGCAAAATCCCCCCTAGATTCCTGTATGCGATCATTTTCTGTTAGCGAGATTTATATTTTCAAGCTTTCCTGTATTTGCCTTCCTCTACAATCCATGTTGCAAACACCTTCCTGAATGAATGAATGACAGAAATATTTTATATATATATATATCTCTGTGTTGAAAATCACCATGAGTTTAGTGATTGCAAAATATTTCGTGTGATTAAAGTTGCCTGCTTTTCATTATCATCTATTGCAACTAAGCATGTCATGTTTAAATACGTAATAACCATAAACTGCCATGCGACTGTAAACAAGTAGAGTGAAAAGATAAATTTCAAATTTGAACAAACGCCTCCTAGAGATGAACGATTGGGACTCAAAGTCTCGTTATTTTTACAAACTCATTTTTGACAAACATTTTTGTGCGACTATACTACAATTCCGACGACTTTCAAATGCATGAAAATAGCTTCCGTCAAATGGTGCCGTTGCAGGGGAGGCAATGTCCTTTTTCTTGCTTTCGATCTTTCGAACTATCACTGACAAATCTGCCTCTACTTTGTTTTTGGATGTGCAGGACAACACGGGAAAAAAAATGGGATCTGTACACACAACGAGCATGGAAAAGGATTTCCAGGTGCACATCATCTCCTTCTTAGGCTAGGTTTTCTTGTGAACCCTAGGATTAGATTTGCTTCTATTAATTTCTTTTGAAAAAAAAGAAAAAAAAATTATTCATTTTCGTGAAAAACAAAAAAATAAAAAAAACAAAAAAAAATCAAAAAAATCTAGACTAGGTTTCTTTTGAATCCTAGATTAGTTTGAAAAAAGGAAAAAAAAAAAAAATTTTTGAAAACCCTTTGAAAAAAAAAATCTTTTTTGAAAAAAAAAAGTGCAATAGTTTTTGAAAAAAAAAAACACTTTTCGTGGAATGTTTGGATTTCAAACACAAACCTTCTTTAAAAGCTTCTCCACCATTTTCTGATTTTCAGCCAAGATTCAAAGTCTGTTTTAAAAATTCGACTGCCGAAAAACTAGTGAACAAAAAAGTCTGAAATTTGGGTTAAACCTTCATTTTCAAACCATCTTTCAAAAGACACTCTTCTTTTGAAAAAATTTTAAGTATAAAATTTTTAAAAATTCACGAAGTGCAAGGGGGTCTGACTGACATAGATTCGAGATTCTTCAATTCAAAAAGCAATTTCGAGCAATCTGTGAATCTATTTTGACTAAGAATGGTGAAATTGGCAAGCTGATCTCATTGGCTTTATTTTCCATATTTTTTACGAATTTTTCAAAGTCATCTAGTACTGTTTGGAAGCAAAAAATCAACTAGGGGTCAAAATTCCAGATCTGACCCTCTGACAATCAAAACTCTCTAAAAATTCGATTGAAATAGTAAAAATGACAAAAAAAATATTCTCTGAAAAGATAATTGAAAAAGGAATCTTCTCGCCAAATTTCAAGTTAATTGGATTCCAATTCTTATCAGAGAACTAATTGCATTCTTTGTGGTTTACTGAAGAAAAAAAAAATAAAAGAACAAAACCCTAGAATTGCATGAACCCTAGGTTACACCTTTAGGGTTACAACTTAGAGACCTCATTTGGGCTAACCTAGAATTAGTCAAGTCTTGTACTTAGCCGGTGTGTTGGTCACCTTGTAGGCTACTCACCAAAAGAAAACCCCAACTGAAGAAAATAGGATAAAATCAATTTTAAAACACAAACTAAACCCAAATTCATTGTGATACTACTGGGTGCTTTCAGCCTCTTGGCTGGGTTAGCTGAGAGGCGGAAATAGCTTTCAGTCGGTTGTTCGACAAATTTTCTTTAGGAATTAAAACTTAAAACGAAGAATCTGGTCATCTGATTCGTAAGGACCATCTGATTGACGGGGCCTTAGCCTTGTCTGGCTTGGCTACACCAACCCAGGGGTTGGGTGGTGTATGCGAGGAAGGAGGTCACTTCAACCTCAATTGGTTGGACCTTGGCGGCCACTCCCAAGGAGGCAAGTCACCTCGCCAAGACCTACTTCTCTCCCCACTTCTTCTACTCCTATAGCCACAATGGCTAATCCTGGACCTGGACCTAGACCGGGTCAGGATATTGATAATCTGGACCCGATGGCTCATCTGGAAGCTCGGGTAGTGGAATATGAGGAGCGGCATCGACAGAGCATGGACCGCATTTTGATGGCACTTGATAGGATGCAGCATCCACCGCGAGGAGAACAACTGTAGGATTTCCATGATCCAGCCACAACAATCATCGCACCTTTTGTCAGAATTCCCGCAGGCGAAGATGCATTTGAGCTCAAGCACAATGTGATTGGGTTGATCAGCACTCATTTCTATGAGAATTCAAGAGAAGATCCGTTCGAGCACCTAGAGGACCTGAGTTGACTCACAAAAATGATTCGACCTAGGAATATCGATCTTGGGATTGTTCTAATGAAGCTTTTCCCATTTTCTTTGAGGGACAAAGCTTCATACTGGTTCAAGACCATTTGGAAGCCAATTGGAACCTGGCCGAAATTACGATGTGAATTCCTGCAAAAGTTCTTCCCAATCGGTCGAACAAATGTGATGAGGTGCACAATCACGACTTTCTCCCAAGGAGCTGGGTAGAAGTTGTATGAAGCCTGGGATCGATTTCATGACCTTCTCCAGAAATGCCTGCACCATGGTATACCTAGATGGCACCTAGCTCAGATCTTTTACCATGGGCTAGATGACACACATCGGTATCTGCCGGATGCATCTAGTAGTGGGAATTTCCTTACGAAAGATGAGAATAGCACATTTGAGTTGTTCAAATCTCTGGCGGAGAACTCAATGAATGACGCATCCATGAACCAGTTCCAGCGGCCTGGTCAGTAGCAGGTTGGTGTCCACGAGGTTCACACCGTCTCTATTCGAGCCGACATGGATATCATCGTCAAGCAGCTGAATAGAATAAACCTAATTGAGAAAAAGATTGACCAAATTAGTCAAGGTCAATCTGACATGAACTCTGCCGCTTCAAGACCCTCCTATGCACCCCGAGCCCCTCCTGCTTGAGTTAATCTACTCACTCGAGATGCATCCTCTCCTTATTTATGAGATCCCGCATATCAGGATCCCGTATATAATCCAGATCTGGCACATTACGTCCAGGGTTACGCACCACCCACAGATTATAACACGTATCCCCTTGACAGATATACGTCTCAGACATCTTCGGCCTATAAGGACGTTAGTGCTATCCAAGGATACGGGCGTAATAACCCATATTCAGAGACATGTAACCCTGGTTGGCGCCAGCATCCGAACTTCTCTTGGTCTGGTAATTCACAGAGACCACACCAAGATCCACATTACTAGACTAGGCAATATGGGAATGCGTAGAACACATACCCTAGGAAACAACCATTCCCGCATCAGCAGCAACCCTGTTCTTTATACTAGCCGCTGCACCAAGCTGGCAGTCACCCTCCAAAGCGAGTTGACCCTTTAGAGGTACTGAAAAAGGAATTACAAGAATCGATGAGGAAATCTACATAGGATAGCTTGCAGATTATGAAGGCGTTGGTTTACCAAATACAGACTATACAGAACACGCAAAACCAACTGTTGCAGGAGCATAGGACTCAGGGAGCCTTTCCCTCCCAACCCGTCCCGAACCCTCGATATGTGCAGAACAAAGGCACCCCACCTAGGTTTCAGGCACCGCAGGGACAAACACATGCCATATTACAGGTGCCTCCTGCACCACCTGGTTACGTGCAAGGCCAACCGCCTCTGCAGAACCTCGCATACTCTGCCCCTTCTGCTCCCCCACCACCTCATGGACAGCAAGCCGATGCACATGCTGTCTCTTTGAGGAGCGGAAGGAAGACATTCGGCCCACCACATAGGCAGGCGGGTCCTGATTTTTTCCACCCTTCGCCGCAAGCAGGTTCGACTCCTTCATCTCAGGAGCCACCTACAGTAGACAAGGGTAAGAGACCACTTGACCCTGAGATTCCCGTCCCTTTTCCTGAGGCTCTGACGTAGAATGCAATACGGAAAAAGGACATATGGAATATTAAGGACCTGAAGTGAATGTTCAAGGAAGTACATATTCAGGTCCCCCTCCTCGAGGCAATTGATCACATCCTTGCTATCGCTAGGTTCTTTAAGGACTATTGTACCCCGAAGCAATAGCTGAGAATTGGACAATAGGCGGTACTGCCGAAAGAGGCTAGCGCTGTGATTCTAGCCGACTTGCTGCTGAAAAAGAAAGACCCTGGTACCCCACTTATATCCTGTTTCTTGCAGGATTCTCCATTTGATCGAGACCTTCTAGATCTGGGTTCGTCCATCAAGCTAACTCCCACTGCCATATTTGATCGATTTCGATTTGGGGAGTTAAAGCCTACCTCGATCATGATTCAGCTGGCTGATAGATCAGTCAAAACACCGAGGGGGGTGGTTGAGAACGTGACCATAAAAGTCCGCGGATTCTGCTTTCCCGCAGACTTTTTCATTCTCGATATGGAAGTTCCTCCTAATCTCTGAGATGCACCAATTATTTTGGGTCGCCCATTTCTAGTGACAGCTCGAGCGAACATTGATTGTGCATCTGGGTGTATGGAGATAGCCCTAGGCAATGAGCGACTTTGACTTGACATATTCAGGGCAGCAAAAGAATTTCGACTGTGATCGCATAGAGGAGGATGGCGAAGACGAAGATTTGGCATACTGTGGTAACATTAGGCTCCTTTGTGATGACCCAATGTCTCATTCGTCTGCACTATTGGGTTCTTGGACCTCGATCCACATGGGACTGAGACCACTACACTACACATATCTTCCCGAGGATCTGACTGTTTAGGGTGTGCTTTTGGCCACAACACCCCTGAATCTAGCTATCCTGATTCGTACACTACTGAATTGCCCTTTTTGTTACAAGAAGACGTGACCACAGCTAATGGGTTTCCCATTAATGCAGTCACAACCGATTATCTCACAGGAAGTGAATCAGCGGGAATTCACATCATACGGATCATCAGATTCCCACCTTTGAGTCTACTCCTATTCCCATTTCTGACGAGGATTTCAGTGACCTCCCCATAGATCTACTTTCGCAGGTTCCCCTGTATGACCCAGAGCCTGGAGAGGGCATGATCTTTAATGTCAATTATCATTATGAGGATCCCTATGACTTAGATTCTAGTTTTGAGATACGTTTTGATCTACTCCCTCAGCAACTTCCTGCTGAATTGTGGGACATGATAAATCAGCTGAATCAACATCATGATCCCCCTTCTGATTATCCTCTATTTTCCACCACCACTCCACACTTTCTTATAGCTAGACTTTTTGGAGTAGGAATGCACAATCAGTTGGTTCGCATCTTCAGACCATTGATTCTAGGAGCATACAAGCACATCTTTCTCTTAATCTTGATCGGCTCCTATGCTAGAACTGATATATCTAAGTAAGTTCTCACCCAGCTGGAGGCGTTAAACTCAGCACCTATAGATAGCATATCCCACATTCTACCATCATCTATACATAACCATTTTTATACATAGCATATTTTTCTTTTAGCATATTTCCTTTTCGCATATTGCATATTGTCAGGTTGGCCAATGCGGAATGTATAATTTCAGGAGCAATTACAGGTGATTTCTTCCCATTTACTCCCTGCTGTATTTATTTTCATTTACATTCATGCATGAGGAAATGCAAGAGCTTAAGCATGGGCGAGGTAGATACAACAAAACTAAAAATTTTTATGCCGACATTTAGGAAAACCTCGGAGCTGCATGTAAAACGTACTTTAGGACCTTAAATAAAAGAACAACCGACTCCACCTCCAATGCTCGCATTGGAGCTAGAAATCGTCCGCAGCAGCCATTTCCAACTCACCCGCTCACCTCTTATTCTAAATTTAGGGTCAAGCTGATTGTAACCTGATATGGGAATTTCACGAAGTACAAATTATACGAAGTTACTTGTTTATAGCATATATACATATTGCATTTATGAATAAGATTATTTTATTAAGAGAATGCATTAGGGATTTTATCCTCTAGTTGATTCCTGTAATCTGGAATCCAGTACAACTTTTCACACACACGTAGAATTTGCAATGGATTCACGGTGAAGGCTGATAAACATCTTTAGTCTGTCGAGAAGAAGCAATGCTTCTTTTCCTAAACCCCTGGACAGTGTTTTGGGAGTCAGGTAGATTTTCTTCCAAAAATCCCCCAAATAGTGTGAGATGAGAGTTAGAGTGTATTGGTGCTCTAAGATTAGTACAAGGAATATGGAGTCCTAGATAATTAATTGATGATACTCTGAGATTAGACATAGTTTTCGCTCTCGATTCCTACGTATACATTTGGTGTGAAATTTTGAGAGCCACCAAATAAGGCAAATACGCGGAGAGCGAGCTTTCATAAAAGTAGGGCTAAGGTGGATGGTTAGAACCATTCTTTACGAAATCCTTGGCTAAAGGAGGGTATTGATGTCAAGGTCAGAAATACACCATCCTATCCATCTCTCTCGATGTAATGAGTAGGTACTTCCATCAAATAAGCCACCCAATGTCTCTTGAGTACCACCAATCCCTAATAATGCCTCCTCAATAAAGTTCATAAATATATGCTAGCGTGTGTTGTGTTGAAAAAATTTACATAGAAAAAAAAAGTTGAAAAAGAAAAAAAAAGAGAGAAAAAATTAGAAAAAGAAGAAAAAGCAAGAAAAAAAAAAGAGTTTGTGAATATTTAGTGTTTATTTCATTTGCATTGAGGCAATACCACATAATAAATTTGAGATCCACTAAATATGGCCTTAACCTATTTTTTCGTGTTGCTGACCGCTCGAATACTGGCTGAGGAATTTCGACTTAGTGTTGGGGTTATGGAAACTCAATTAAAGTGTTAATGCCAAGTGAGACCACCAAATGTAGGTCATATGTGCGAATCTTGTGAGATTGTGAGCTCTAAGAAAAAGAAAGAAAAGAAAAAAAAAGAAAAAGAAAATGAGAGAATGAATACAAAGGAACCAAAAGGGAGCATAGTTTTTCTCGTCTTTCTCTTAGTTGAGTTATGTAATAATTTGGGAATTTAGATTCTGTAGTACTAATCTCTATGTAGCATTAGTTTAGAGTGAGCCACCAAATATATAATCTTTTCCCTCTAAGATCCTCTACCTAAACTTAAAGCCGGGTGGAATTCATAGAATATCGTGAATACCCCGAGGGAAGAAGTATGCCTATCCCGTTAGAATTTTACTAGGGGTCAAGTACAGGTTTTAGAGGTGTATCAATTTTTCACTTGAATCCATTGCAAAAGCTACATAGCTACACTTTCACAATTGTCTGGATTTCTAGAGCATAGGATGAAAACAAAAAGAGAAAAATCTCTAGGCATACACTTGATAAAATAATCAAAACCCTAGAGACCCTTGCTGCAAATAACTTAGTCTTGCATTTTCTAGGGACTAGTAAGATTTAGGCATGGGGGTATGATTGTGCAGTAATCATAGGTCTTAATTGACCTAAATTAGGTTAGAACTTAGCATAAGTTAGGGTAATTCATGCATGCATAAGCATTATCTGCATCTTTACTTCTTTACTTTAGCTATGCATAAAATAATGTTACAATGTGCTAATTGAGTGCATTGTCAATTGCAGGCAATAAGCTGATCAGAAGCAGATCTGGAGCTGGATCTGAAGCTGGATCAGGAATAATGAGTGCTGCAGCAAGATTAGAGCAGTAGACTTATATTAGACATAGGGAATAATGATGTAAGGGAATTAAGGTATGTTATTCTATTAAGTAGGAATAAAGCAATAAAATGTGAAGAGCTTAGGTCCATCCTAACCCTAAGATAGCCTAGAGACTTCCCCCAAGCCTTAGCCACCCTTAGATTAGGTCACAGCACCCTAAGAAACCCTAAAACCCTAGTTCCAAACCTTATCTGGACGTCTAGATAAGTTATAGGACATCTAGAACCCTTAACCAACTCCCGCACACCTCAAACCCACTTCAGCAGTGTTATTGGATGTCCAGACACTTTGTTAGACGTCCAATTTATGCAGAATACCAAAAATAGAACCTAGAATTCCCCTTGACTCATATTGGACATCCAAAGCTGAAGTCTAGACTTCTGATTTTTGAGTATAAGTCGTCTGATCTAGTTTTTGGACATCTGGAACTACTCTCCAATTCCTATTTTGAGATTCAAGCCTTGATCTTGGATCTCTAGCTCCCTAGACCTAATTCCAACCCCATAGGAACCTAAATTAAAGTGCCCTAACCCTAGTACATCACCTCTAGACCTCCCTAAGGACCTAATTAGGTCATCACCAAACCCAATTGACTTAGATCATAGTCAATTACCATTACCTAAGCCAATTGGACTCATTGAGCCCAATTGAGCTCAGATCTCAACCCACACAAGTCCAATTGGACTTAATGAGAGTCCAATTGACCTAAACTCAACCTAATTGAGTTATTTCACTCTCAATTAGGTTCACACTCATTCAACTAAACTTGGGTTAAGTTTAATTGCAAATTCCCCTTAGCAATTAGGGTTTGCAACCCTAATTCAAGGCATACACCTACTTAAACCCCTTAGGACCTAACCTACATCACTTAGACACCTATGACACGACCACACACACACACACACACCCATTCATGCCCTCCCACATGTATAGAGTTCTCTAGAACTCTCTCCAAGTGGTGCCACTCTTGGTTGCCAAAATTAGCAACCAAGAGGCATTCAAATTGGGATCCACTTTTTGTGGATCTCAAAACCACTTGGCCGGCCACTCTTGGACTCTCT
The DNA here is from genome assembly GCA_037157565.1 of Thalassia testudinum. Taxonomy (NCBI): domain Eukaryota; kingdom Viridiplantae; phylum Streptophyta; class Magnoliopsida; order Alismatales; family Hydrocharitaceae; genus Thalassia; species Thalassia testudinum. The sequence continues at coordinate 202,521,476 of JAZHRO010000031.1, forward strand.
CTAGAGAGTTCCACACTTCTCTAGAGAGACTCCCTTAGGTCTATAAAAAGATGTAAGGGGTGGCCATTTGCACCCATCCACTCTTGGCCATCCATTCCTTGGCATTCATTCCACTTAGGCTTAACACTTCCATCTCCACTCCACCTCCACGAGGAGCACCACCATGAAGGCAACCATCTCCATGCTAGGATGCTAGATCACTTCTCCAACCTCTCTCCAAGGGCCGGCTTAAGCACCATTGGTTGCCCCTCCTTCTCTCAGCCACTCAAAGGCCATTGGAGACCACCTCCGAATGCCCTTCCTTTTGCTAGATTAGTAACTTAGCTCTCTGTAGTTTTACTGCTTATAATTACTGGTTAGTAGTTTAGCTCTTATCTCCCCCAATGATGCATGCAAAATCTTCCCATAGATTCCTGTATGCGATCATTTTTTGTTAGCTAGATTTATATTTTCAAGCTTTCCTGTATAAGCTTTCCTCTACATTCCATGTTGCAAACACCTTCCTGAATGAATGAATGAAAGAAATATTCTATATATATATATATATCTTTGTGTTGAAAATCACCATAAGCTTAGTGATTGCAAAATATTTCGTGTGATTGAAGTTACTTGCTTTTCATTATCATCTATTGCAGCTAAGCATGTCATACTTAAATACATAATAACCATAAATCGCCATGCGACTGTAAACAAGTAGAGAGAAAAGTTCAATTTCATATTTAATCAAACGCCTCCCAGAGACGAACGACCGGGACTCAATGTCTCAATATTTTTACAAAATCATTTTTGATGAACATTTTTGCGCTACTATACTACAATTCCGACGACTTTCAAATGCACGAAAACGCTTTCTGTTAAATATCTCCCTGGATGCACCCTTAGGTCAGTTATTCCTATTTTTTTTCTCTTTTTTTCTATAAGATAACACTCATACGTAGTGAAGTGTTTTTATTGTGGAAATGGAAAGGGCAGCGTCCAAATATAATGAGATGCTATTTATTTGGTGGAAGGGCACCCATTTGTAACGAGGTGCTAATTTGTTTGGTGGGTTTTTTTTTCTCCTCATTTTTTTCAAAGTTTAAATATTTTTTTTCTCCAAATCATTTTTCTATTTGAGTGGCTCTCCATCCATTCAAGAATTGCACTTAAACACAGATCTAAATGCTAGAAGTGCAGGCTAGTTCTATACATCCAAAAATGGGGAGACTCTCCCACTACAACATGCCAGCCATACCCACAAGAATCATTTAGCCCTCAGGCTAAACCTTATTGACCACTAAGGACTCAACAAAATTGCCTAGAAGATGAGCTAGTGCAATGTTTAAGTGAAGGTGCATGGAACTGAAAGACTTTCCTAACCAAAGGATGGAAAGAAAAGTCATTCACTCATCACCCTTTTGAATTAATGCTTTTAGCTTTTTCATATCTCTTAAAAGACTTAGGAAAAAAAATCTTGATTTAGGTAAATACTCGAGAATTAAGTCTATAAAGACCTGAAAAGTATAGGCAGAAAGACTTTGTTTGTATATTTCGTAAGATCGTTAGGTCCTATAACTTGATAGTTTCCAATTTTTCGCAGCTCAATCAAACTCTAAAAACACTAATTTTTTTCTTTTTTTAGAAAACTAACATGCAATGGATGAAAACATGCCAAACAGTGACACTAATGCGAACAACAATGGCAAACTACAGGAATTTTGGAGTCTAGTATAAAAGTGACTCAGTCAAAATATGTAAATACACCCCCTCCCCCATGCCTATTTCATGAAATGTCCTTATTGTATGCTATAAACTTAAAGAAAAGGGTAGAAATCACTTGGAATCATCTAGGTCAAAACCATATAACCTGACTAGCTTCAAATTTGCAAACTAAACTAGGATACAAATATATTTAAGAAATCTAGCTATATATATACAAGTGCTAAGTTAATGCCTTCAGCTAGGCATAAGCCCTATAAAGAAGATATCAACAATTCAATAGAATGGGTCAGAATAAAAAGAGTTATTTGGTCATAAGGGTCTAAAATCAAAGGTCCACAGATCCAGACCAGATTGTGGAGCAGTCCCATGCCTAAGGGAAAAAAACAATGCAAGTGGTGGATCACGCATGCCCTCATCTTGTCATCCATAGTTCGTCAGGTATGCGGACGAGGGTTTAGTTTAGGAGGATGCAACTCGAGTGTAGAATTCTGAGCACCATTGATGTAGGCTAAATAATCAACTTGCCACCCTTTGAAAATCCAATCAATAAAATTGTACAAATCAGCTCGTATTCGGGTTACAACAGTTTGAAATGCACTAGGTCCTTAAGCGAATCCACAATCTCATCATGGAACCTAAAGTAAAAAATTAGATTTATCTCCAAATAAAAATTCAGACCTTCATACCAAATCAAGGTTTTCATGTTTGATTCCTCCATATTATTGGACCTTAAAAAATAGCTTCTTTGTCTTCAACCACTTTTAAAGTAAAATTTGATTTCAAAGTTTAAGTGGACGTTGAGCCAATGAAAATTTTGTCATCCAAATCAAACTTGGATTCATCACTTTTTCCCTCTTCTCAACTTGGGATGGGTTCTTCAAGAAATTCAACATAAAAAATCTCACAATCGGGTTCCCAAGCCCCATCTTTCGAAAATGCCTTTGCAACAAAATCAATTCCAATAGAATTTAGGTTAGATCTAGAGACATCAACCTCAATTTTTGGTTTTTGTGACTCAATCTCAATCATTTGGGTCTCGTGATGTTTCTCAGCCTCCCTAAACTTAGGATCCAAGGGTTTTAAATCATTGTCCAACTTTGGAGCAATGGAGAAATCAACCATGGACTTAAACAGTTAAGGACAATCTAGGTTAGTCCAATCAATCACCATAGGGCCTTCTTTCATTAATTCCAAGAATGGGGTTTCCTCAATTAAGGTTCTTTGGCCCTCATCCAATTGTTAGAATGAATAAATCAATTTTTTTTTACCCTCAATCAACTTTTGATTGTGTTGGTAGATCTCCAATTTATGTCTATAAAGAGTTGATTGGGTTCCACCTTGGGTCAAATTTGGGTTGGACTTACTGGTTGATTTGGGTGTTCTAGGGTTCATAGGCTGCTTTGGGTGGCCAGAAGATAGTAATTTCCAAGGTTTCTAACCTCAACCAAATCAGAATATCCATCGCCTGAATCATTATGTTTGGACCCACATTGGTTCCAGTCAGGGCTAGGCCTAAAAGAAGAGTTGGCACAAGGAGGGTCATAATCAAGATTTCAAAACCTAGGGTAAGGATCATATCCCTAGGGGGGTGGTGTGGGGTTATCCTAATAAGAGGGTGAAATGAGTTGGGTGAAATTGGGATAATCAACAAGGTGATTTTGGGAATATGATAGATATCCTAGGTACTAGGGTTCTAAGGTGTATCCCCAACCGAGGAAGGGGTTATCCCAAGTAGAATGTGGATAAAGTCTACTTCAGTTTCAGTAGGAATTATGTTAGGGATAGTTATGATAAGAGGTAGGATAAGCTTTGAAATACATGATTTGGAACAGAGGGAAGGGATGAGAAAAGAATTGAGAAGAGAGAATTAGATTGACCCCTAACAAACAAGTTGAAGCAAGCAATTCTACTCATAGAAGGTTACATCTAGGGGACCTAACCCTAGCACAAATAGGTAGATTGAATCAATTCAGTCCTTAAATTACTTACACACCCAAATCAAAGGAACCCCTTAAGAGAACTTGCATAGCGGACCCCCTCTAAGGGTTGATGCGGTTGCCGCATTGTCTGATCATGGTTGCCCAGGTAGATAAGGTCCTAACTTAAGTTTAGCCAAATCTAAATGTACTAGAAAAATTAAATCCAACCTAGTGGGTGCATCTATTCTGTTTTAGGGTTAGGTAGAATGTGCTCAAGGAATGTGATGGGCATTAGGGGGTGTTGCCCTTAAAAGTTAACCCAAAAAGTGCAGTGCATTTACAAAAAGGTCCTCAAACAAGATTTTTTTAATGAAGTGGCCTTTATGGTTAATCTTATTAAGAGAGGGATTTTAGGGTTTCAATAATATAATAGATTTAAACAAGGTTTACGTGAAGGCACACAAATAGTTTTGTAAGCATGGGTGATCATAGTTTTCCTTTAAATTTCAAAAGAGTTTGAGTGCCTAATTGAAAACCCTAAAAATTAGATCTAGGCAGGTAGCTTCTAGAAAATGAATCGCTTTTAATTGGTTCATGTGGTGTGGCCCAATACAAAGTAACTATGGCTTCTCAAACACCACTGAATAAGGAATCCAAAAAATATTTTTCAAGAATTTCAAATCCCTAAAATTTTTTTTTTCAAGAATTTTAAATCCCTAAATTCTTTTTTTAGATCTTTTTGTGTATTGGGGTCCAAACATTAGAAAAGACCCCTAGTTGGTATTTTGCATGAATCAAGTAGTGTTGTGCCTTAGAAAAATTTCATGATTTTTTTAGAGATAGGAATTTTAATCAGGAAACCAATGCAATTTCTTTCACACAATTTAGACTTGTAGAAAAATATTAAAAATCAAATACTGCACAAATTTAGGAATAGATTGGATCTTTGATAGGGGTCTAGTTAGCAAATTTTTAAATTTTTTCTACTAAGAGATAGGCCGTGAAATTTTCAAGGTTGGTTCCTAACTTCAAAACATACATCGAAGAGTAATTTTATAATTTTTGGGTGGATAAAAATCTGGGAAATAATTTTTTAAAATTGAATATATTTGCAACCCGAATTTCAAGCAACTCATGATTTCAAAGAGATAATATACACCAAAGAGAGATTTTTTTATATGCAAGCAACTCAAGCAAATAACTAATCAGAAGGATCAAATGAACACGTAATCTAAATGGATGAATATTTTTTTCCGCAAAGACACATAAAGGAAAAATTTATCCTAAGATGATTATGTGCACACCTACCTTAATATCTCTACCCGCAGTTTTCTCCAAATCAACCACTTATCTTTGGAATCCCTAGCCACCATGAGATACTGCACACAATTAGAGAAACAAAAACAAGTAGGTTAGAGAATTGAATGCAAACAATGAAAGAAGATATGAAAATGAATCCGTTGCTTCCCCAGTAACAGTGCCAAAATCTGATCCGAAGAAACTGCTAAGTAATAAAACGTTTGTTGTAGTGAGATTTTTTTCGAGAATAGAAATAAAAATAACTGAGACCATGGAGAGTCCCAAGTCCAACATGGGGAGGTGTAGGATCATTTTAACTAAATGCAAAACATGAAACACATACAACTAACTAATTTTTTGGTATTTTTTTTATAAAGATGGAGGTAAGAAGAAGGAACACAAATCAGGCAATTTTATAGAAGGGTGGTGAGAAGCAGGGAATGCAAATATAACTGGAAATCAACCTTTTATTACTACTAGAAAATAGTCAAATTACAAATAGAACTAACTAAAACATGAACTAGAAAAATGACAAGTAGAAATAGAGATGCAAAAAAAGATTAGATGGAGCATGGTCTGTTGTAGTAGCCGCCATTGAGATGAGGTGAGGAAGAAGCAGAGCAGGACGACCACCAAGAGATGTAGCAAAGGTTGGGCATGGAGGTGAGAAGGTAGACTAAGTTGGAAGGCTATGTGGCACATGTGGATAATGTGTAGGAATCTATAATATAAGATTAGGACTAGAAATAGGGTATTGCCACAAGGTGTGTAAGCTAGATTTTTAGATTAGGCTACGAATGTGATGTAGGTTTAGGATTAGGATTAGGTGAGCTGAGGGGAGCTAGTTAGGGTTTAGGATTGGGTGTCAATATTAGGATTAGGGCATAAGCTATCAGAGGTAGGTTATGAGGTGGGTTTAGGGTTAGGGTTTCAAGGAGGTTGGTGGGATGATTTCTTCTCCTCTTCTTTCATGCAGTTTGAATCACTTTGACTAGAACAAACATAAAGAATCTACTGATGGTAACACCATCATGAGCCATAACTAGCTTTAATTAGTCGTAATCAAGTGACAAATGCTCTTACATAATTGCCTGAGAGACATAATTCCATTCAAATATATTTCAAGAGAAGAACATATCATGAAAGTAAAGTAACCATGGGATTTCCCATGGGTTAATCTAAGATCAAATGAGCATTAAAGTCTAATAAGTTGGGTCTACATAGATAGAAACTGGGTTTCACACATTTTGAGAATCAAATCAGCACTTGAAACCCTAATTTCAAACCTGCTTGAATTATAGAGGTTTTGGTTAGGATAAAATTCATCTAAACCTCCTAAAATTCATAGAAAAATATTCCTTGAGGTTTGGTATCTTTGATTTGACCATTTGAACCTATTTTGACCATGAATAGAGTCAAAAAGATTTCTTCCCTAATTTGGGTTTATGTGCAAATTTCCCATCCAAACTTGGTTAAAAATGAAATCCGACTTCACCATCCAATTCCTTGGGTCCAAATTAGGTTTTAACCAAAATTTAGACCCAATCAAAATTCATCTTGACCTAGTTTACAATCTAGTCTCGTAAAACTATGTTCTTCACATCTAAGGCCCCAACTTTTGAAATTCCTTGCATTTAGCCCCCCAAGTTTATGTCTTCTTCACAAAAAGCCCCTTGCCATCATTAGTAGTTTGAACCTAAAGCACCTATCTTCAATCTGGGATTTCTCCCTGATTTCTCGACCAATTCCTTCCAAAAATAAAAGGGATGATCTTGAGAAAGTCCCTAATCATCTAAATCATATCTTGGACTTTGATTTGATCCATAGAGCTCATGCGAACTCCTCAAGATCAGGGAACTTCTTCCCTAAAAATCCAAGCTCTTCGAGCTTGTTTCCTTACCTAGAGCTTGCCCTGAGCTCTATAAAAAGTCTCCTACAGCAAGGCCTTACTGAGTCATTTCTATGTTGAAAATCCTCCTCTTCCCTTCTCTCCGGCCTCGAGCTCCACCGACTCCAGCGACCTCCTGAATCCCTCTCATCAAAGCCTCCAATGGTCAAATTGGAGGCACCTTCTTCCTCATCTCCTTCCTCCACTCCTCGCCAGACACAATAGGAGTTCCCAGACCCCCTAGTCGTCGCTGCTTCCATCACTAGAGGTTTCTCCTTCCTCGGTGCCAGCTAATCACGGTTAGTGCCTCTCCTCATCCCCTTCATCCACTAGCTAGGTATAATCCTTCCTCTCCCTCTCTAGAATAGGTTCAACTCCTCCCTCTCCTATTTCAACCGTCGACACACCCTCAACGCCACCATCTTCCTTCGCTTCGGCGATGCTCCAGCAAAGCCTTCTGAATGCCACAGACCATCAACCATCCTCGCATCACCTCCAAAAGCTATGACACCTCACGCCCACCAAAACCCTTCAAGAAATTGAGGGGATTACACACACAAAACCCCCACCGAACACCACCTGTCACCGACACATTCTCTGACTTCACATGCCCTCCACACTCACCTACATGATAAATTGACCCTGCCATAACCTTTGCCATCACTTGGTGAAGCTTAGGAGCTATCTGATTGGGGCTTTTGAGCCGGTTCTTGTGAATTGCAGGTCTTGTCATCGCTCGCCATCGCTGTCATCGTCTCCACCTTTGACCACCTTGCTCCGATTGCTCTGGCCTTGCTACCACGTCCAGATGCTGCGGCCTAGTTCTAGGAGCCTTCCCAGGGCTTCAATTAAGACGTGAAGTGTTTACATACGCTAGATTGGGTTTTAAACAGGTGACATTGCAGTATAGTCGAAAAAGCATTGAAAACAAATAAGAATTTTTATTACTCGAATGTTAAGTCCGAGATCGAACACATGAAGCAAATGGAATTTATTCACTAATCTCAATATATGTAATTTGAATACTTAAAGTCACTCAAAATCTAATTTGAAATATAATGCAAGAGTTTATGAATACTAAAATGTAGCAATAAAAGAGAAATTGAGAAGAATTGGATAAAAAGTGTTTGATTCTTCTTCTCTTTGACTTTCTTCAGCTTCCTCTTCTTTTCTTCTTTCTTTCTTTCTTCTTCTTCTATTCTTTCTCCTTCTTGGCTTCTCTTCTTTCCTTAGCTTTCCTTTTTCTTCCTTTCCTCTGCCTTAGCTTTGCCTTTGCCTTTTCTTTAGCCGCACCATCTTTGCTACAGTGCTTCTTCTTCCTTTGCTTCTACCTTCTCTGCCTTTCTTCCTTGGCTTCTGATTTGCTTCTTTCTCTTTCTTCTTCAGCCGCGCCTTCTCCTTCCTTCGTAATTTCTCCTTCCTCTGCGGTCTTCTTCCTTTCCTTTAGCTTTTGATACTTCCTACCTTCTCCTTCCTTCATCTTTGCCTTAGCTTCCTCAACGTCTTCCTTCAGCCCTTTGCTTTTTCTTCTTCTCTACGGTTGCAGCTTCCTCTTTCTTCTTCCTTTCCCTGCAGACACAAGTGCAAAACCTACCCCTACCCTCCCCCACATACACTCTCTCTCTTTTCTCTCTTAGGTTCGCTCTCCCAGAGCCAATCGGGTATTCGGGTTGGGTCAAGCACACTCGAGTTCAGGCGCATCAGTGTGGGTGGTGTGAGAGGAGTGCAGGGTAAATGGGTTAGGTAGCCAGGTCCGCATAGCATGGGTCGCGGACGAGGCAGGTGAGTGGGTGAGGGGACCTCACCCTGTGTTCTGAGGCAATCAAGAGAAAACACAAAAACAATTTAAAGCACTCACTGCACTCTATGCTTTCTGAGGTGGGACTAAAAGTCCCACTCGCTTTTGTGCACACCCGTAGGAAGATACTTCGCTCAATTGTCGCGGCTGTGACACTCTCTCAAAGCCACTCCCTGGCTAGATGTATGCCTGAGACAACTCCATGCCTCCTGGACCTGGAAACCTGGAGCGCAACTACTTGGAGTGAGCTTACGAGCTCCTTCACATCTCTCTAATGGCGGCAGAGGTCGAACCTGAGTTTCAAGCAATACGGCCTTGCAGCCTCATTAGTATACACAGGAAACTTCACCGTGGCTTGGTGAAGGTGCTGCAGTAGGTGGCTGGCTGCAGGACGACCTAGGCATGCGTGCCTAGGTCGGTCTGTGGTCGTGGTGATGGGTGTGATCGGGGGGACAGTGTGGAGGTGATGGCTGTCAATGGAGATGGGGAAAGTGGTTAGTGGATAATGGTGGAGGTTCTGAGGGGTCTGGCAAGGTGGATGGGTGTGTGGAGGTGACGGAGACATCTTGCTGGTGGTCTGCCGGAGGTGGAGAAGACGGTGGTGGTCTGTGGTGTCGAGGGGTCGAAAGTAGAAATAAAGAAGGGGGAAATGAAGAGAGGAGAAAGGGGAAGAGTTTTAATCTAATTTAAAGGATGGAGGGATAAGGAGAGCGGCTGGTGCATACCTGTTGCCACCGGAGACGAAGGTTCTAGTGGAGATGGAACGGCGACGACGAAGGGGAGTTTGGCGCATGCGTAGGCACGGCGCAACGTGGAGGAAGGAGGTGAAGACATCTCTGCCACTGGTATTGTGGCAGAGTGATGAGAAGAAGGAGGAGATGTCGCCGAAGCTCGCTGGACACTTGGCCAAAGGAGAAGAGAAGAAATTGGAGGTTGTTCTCCGGCCAAACCAAGCTTAATTTGAGCAGCAGGGACAGGGGGTCCTTTTATAGGTACTGGCAGAGGTCCTTGTGCTTGGAAGGCAAGCTTCCAAGTGCAAGAATCCTCATCGGAGTAGGAATGTGAGAGAGACCCAAATCTCTCGAGTGTTTGCATGAGAGATTGGTTGCGAATCAAGGCTGGAGATTACATTCCGATAATAGGGAATTCCTTAGAGAATCTTCCTTTCAAATCTGAGAGGGGATCTCCGTGGAATCAGGAAGAAATTCTTCTTGAATCCTAGCCAGAGTAGGACTCCTCTGCTGTAATGGCTGAGGGACCTAATTGCAAAGAGTGGCGAGGAAGATAGGGGGTCTTCGTAATGGTTTTCAAAAGTTACAGGTCTAAATGTAATTTGGTGGACTATTTTACAAAGTAGGTCGAGGTGACCACCCCTTAAATCCAAATTTTGGTACAAACCTAATTTGGACCTAAGGAATCTAATGGTGAAGATGGATTTCAGGTTTGACCATGTTTGACTAGACATTTTACACAAAAACCCAATTTAGGGCAAATATTTAGCTAGGACCCCTATTTAGGTCAAAACAAGTTCTAAAGGCCAATTTGAAGGTTATAAGCCCTGGGGGATATTTTTTAATGAACTTTAAAGGGATTAGTTGATTTTTATCCTGACCAGAACCTTGTTGAATTAAGTGGGTCTATTTTAGGGTTATAGGATGTCATTTAATTCTTAGATCTTACATTAACCCCTTTCTGACTAAACCATTCCACTTTTTATCTTATTAAGATCAATCGACCTATGTTTAGCCTCTGAGAAGTCCCATTCATGTACTGCAATGGTAAAATTGCAGTTTTACCCTTTATTTCTTATTTTCTTCCCAGAATAGTTATTCCTTGAATTAGGCCCTTCTCTAGGTTATGTAGGAACTTTTGTTCTCTTTTCTAGGTCAAAATAAGCTAGTTAGGACTCATGATGGTGTTCCCATCATACCACCATGCCTATCTTTTGCTAGTCCCTTAACAAAATTGGAAGGTTTTAATGTCTGTTCTAGACCATGAGTTTCTTTCATCAGTTATGATAAGTGCTTTTTCTTTTCTTTTGAGTAGGTTAAAATGCCAATAGTAGGCCTAGAGGTACTCAAGTACCAACCAAGATCCAGACTTGACCAGCTTTAGCCTCGATCCTCCGCGAAGGATTTTAAGGCCCGTAGGAAGTATCATAAGGTTCATTAGACTCCGCGGTTAAAGCACCCATGCTTGAGACATATTTTAGCCTAGGTTCAGTTTGTAGTGCATTTTTTGTAAGAGAGTGACAAAGGATTTTTTTGTTTGGAGAGTTTTCTCACTCTTTTCTTTTTATTTCTAGCTTCGGATTAGCTTCTCAACACGGTCTGTATCAGATTCCTCATCCCTATCATCAATCCTCAAAGGTCCTTGGCAATCGATGCTTCATGATAGCACCACCCATGGCAACCCCCAAAGACCTGGCTTTCGAGATTTTGAGATAATCCTGCCCATTGGTGTTCTGTAGCCAAATCCAGACCTTGGCAATCGACATTTTGTGATAATGCTGCACACGGCATCTGAACCAGCAGGGTGCTTAAGTGCCCTGGTAGGATATGTAAATATTCTAGGAGACAAGCACCGAGGAGACGATATGTTGTTATGCATCTTCGAGGGGAATTTGCCACCTCTCTGCACCGGGAACTCGTCCAAATCAACTTGTGTTGATCGGCTGCTCCTAATCAAGGGAACATTTTTCGGAACATTTAAACGCTTTTGCGTGATTTTGATAGTTATGTGTACTGAACCAGACTGTGTGTGGATTGGGGTGCTTAGGTTACTGAGTCTCGCAAATCGAAGGTTAGTTAATGAGGCCGAATACTCCCTAAGCCTTAGACCTAATACTTAAGCTTCGCATTTTCCCCAACTTCTTAATTATTATCCTGATCTTAGCGAATACTTGAATTTTTAAGCCTAAGAGTCTAGCCGAAAAGGCCTAAGATCAATGTTCCTACTAATCTCTTTGTGTCTCATTTAGCACTTTTTCCTTTATTCTTTTCCTTGATAAGGTCTAGAACTTCGATTATTCCCTTAATCTCTTACTAATGACTATTTGTTTTTCTTTTTCTATTTTGTGCGCCTTTTTGGCATTTTGCTCTTTTCTTCCTTATGTTTGTGTGACTTCAAAATTTTCTTCCCTCCTTTTTTTTGTTCTTTTTCATAATTTTCTAATTTTTTTCGTATTTTTGACATATGTGAATTTTTTGTGAGAATCCTTCTAACTTTTCTTGGTTTCTGTATGTATGCACTTTACCACCCCCCCATGCTTAAATTTTGCAATGTCCTCGTTGTAAATGGAGGGTGTGAAATAGTGTTGGGTCCAAGGACTTAAACAGGATATATTGGGTGGGCGAATGGGTCGGGAAATGACTGATGCAGACGATTTTAAGCTCTGGTATGTGTACCAGAGGTGGGATCGACTGGTCTAAGGCTAAACTCAGGGTGCAATAGATGTGGAGTATAGACGAATAATCAGACGGATCTTGGGTTTTTGGAATGACGTATTGCCTCCTATTAAGCACTAAATTCAATGCCTTTAGCCAAGCGAAAAATGGGATGGAGAGGGAGTGGTCAAATCAGCAGAGTTTTGTAGAACAAGCACCTTGATTAGGAGCCTGGTTGGTCCAACCAGGTGCTTGTTCAGATCAGTAGGTTGATGATGCAACTCAAACCCTATTAATCTGGTGGGTTGATAAATGTTGATCAGCAGATGTTGAACCCTCCCTATGCTATGGAGCTCTGATGGATGCGAAAGTGTAAATTCAAGTTTTGGCTGAGTCAAATCAGCCTGGTCAGAGTATATGTGAAGTAATCAGTGAATGATGCGAAAACCCTATGGGGGTGATCAGAGAGTGATGGAGCATGGTTTTCAGTCTGATCAATGTTTGATGCCTGATGTATGTGTGGAGTTGAATCATCTGCAATCGGTTCAGTGGGAGGGGAATCAGAATAGAAATTGTGTCCGGTTGCAGGTCGGGGTTGAAAATGGGTTTTGATCGGTTCTGTATATTTGGAAGAGGTGGCTTCAATGAGAATCGTGTATGAAGGCTCTTCTAGAAAGAAGTTACAGGTGGTTTCATGTAGAGAGTCTTCATAGTACTTTCAAAGTCAAAAGTGAATGCCTAAAGAGTGTCTATAGGATGATGGAAATTTGAGTTTAGAAAATATTCTAAATCTGGTTTGCAGTCACTCTTGGCATTTTCTGGTTTTGATTCCTGAGGATCGAAAAGAAATGATTCCATGTCATTGGAATCTGAACTTACTTCAGTGATCTTAGGAACTGGGACCTCAAAGTCGAAGTCGGAGAATGAATCATGTGAGCTGAGGTTGTAGATTGGCTTGTTGTATTCAGGAAGCAGATTTTCTCCGAAATCATGGTCAGATTCGAAATTGTCGGAATTATTACGAAAATCAAATTCTGAATGAGATTCGAGATCAAAGGTTCCACCACAGAATAAGTCACGTGATGTAGATTCAGCAGCCCGACTGGTGTCTAGCCTATATGTCAATTCTGAGCTTAAAAAAGTGTTCTTATTTGGTCTAGGGTCAAGTTCTAGGCTGGTAGGAAAACCCAGTCAACACCCCACTCGTCCAACTCCTCGATTTCTGTATCGTAAATTGGCATGACTTCCGAAAAATCAATCTGATTCGCTGAGGATGTTGGAGAGGGATATTCATCAAATAGAGGCCTAGAATCATACACTTCATTGAAAATTTGATCTTCTTCATACGGGGCCTCGTAATCTTCCCAATACATTTCAGCTCCAGATTCTAGGCTTAGGATGTGGGTTGAATCATTATAACCTAGGTTCGAGTAACCTTTGAGAGTCACCTTATCAGAATAACGGGAGGGATTTACACCCTCGAGAGGTTCAATGCTAATCTTATTATTGTAGGAGTTTTGGAATTCTATGCTTGGTGACCTAGGGTCTAGGGTTGGCTCTACATTGTGTTTACCTGCAATTGAAACTTCCCAACCTACTTCATTATCAGGCATGTTGTATTCTATCTGGGTTGGGAATCCATAATGACTCTGTGCCTCTAACCCGAGATTTAGGAAATCGGTTTGATCCTCAATACTACTCCAAGATGGTTCATCATCTGTTTGGGGCATGTACGGGTATTTTTGATTGATAATTTGTTTCAATACTCTCATCATCTCTTCCCATTTTTCAAGATCATCTTGGTGTTGTTCCCAAAGTACAGGATTCGTTATGCATTAAAGGTATTCAAAGTTGTGTAATTTCTCTATCTCAATGTATCCTGTGGTGAGAATGCCTCAGGTTGATCTGTTTGTGGCTTCTGTCAGTAAAACTTGGGCAAAGTTTATGATGAAGGTTGTGGTTGTCGGTACATTAACCTGAATGTCTTCTATTGGTGTTGAGGTTTTGTATTCAATTTCATAGAACTCAAGGGCATCCTCAATCATCCTATCTCTCGTGGATCTCTGTGATTTAGGTTTTTTGAAAGGTAGTCCTAAGTAGTTTGGCTGCATATTTGGATCAGGTGGTGGAATCAAGATGTAAAATCAGAATTTTGATGTAGAATCAAGTTGTGAAGTGATTAAATCTGAATAAAGGGTCCCACTGAAATTTTATGTGTGTGCTCTAAAGAGAGGGGATGAGGGGCTGGATGTGTCTTTGACCCAATCAAGGCACCCAAAGATGCTTGGATGACTATGGAGATTTGGGTCGAATGATACCCTGGATCGGAAAGTCGTCCACCAGAGAATTACTTGGGCAACCAGAGAGGGAGAGTCCCGCAAAGACCCCTACTCGGTAGAGCATCCCCATGGGTTACAGGGTTTCCCCCACTCGACCTCTCTTGTCAATGAGATTCCAGGTAGACCAGAATAAGGACCTTGACCTCTTAAGTCTACCACTTTTAAGATCAAAGGTGCTTAGGGTTTTCACTTGAACATTAGATGTTTTGGTGTTATGACCTAATTTGGAGGTTGGTTGACCCAAGGGGTCAACTTTACCTGACCTGCCCTAAAGATGGCAGAATGATTCTAGGTCAAGACCTAGAAATCACCCTGATTTGACTCCCAGGTTATTAGGTCTAAGGTTTTTAAGATTCAAGTGATTTTAGAGCTCAATTTTAGGGTATGTCTTGCGTAGATCTTTTCAACCAAGGGCTCAGCTAGCACACTGATGCGGGTGGGTTTGTTTCTTTTTATGCAAGCATGTGTGAACTAGCACTCCAAAACCCTTCTGTAGAAACCCTAATTTGGTTCTATTTCCAGTCCTCTTTGCTTTTCACAAAAATTCTCTTTGGACTTAAAAACGAGAAGTGTGTAATTCGCAGAGATTCGGAAGTTAAGCGTGATTTCTACTAGGCATAGGAATTTTTGGGGTAAACTCTTTAAAAATTGCTTCAACTTCAGTAAGATTTGAAAAAAATTTGCAAAATCAGGAAACTTTTTCCTTAAAGATGGTAATTATTATAGAAAGACGGCAGTTGATTCCTACTTTAATTGCTTCCTTTTGTCTTCCCAGGATTAGGAGATGGTTTTTAGGGAAGAAGAGAGATTACCTGCCCTGGAGTGGTTGATTTGCGCAGACGATCTCCTTGTGAAATACCTTGCAAAAATCACAGCAAAACAAATAGGGTAAGTTAATGCTCAAATATAATAAAAAAAATGCAAATACTAGTGATAAATTGCACGTTGCTTCCTGGCAACGGTGCCAAAATATTTACATATGCTAGATCAGGTTTTAAAAAGGTGGCATTGCAGTATAGTCAAAAAAGCGTTGAAAACAAATAAGAATTTTTATTACTCGAATGTTAAGTCCGAGGTCGAACACACGGAGTAAATGGAATTTATTCACTAATCTCACTAGATTTAATTTGAACACTTAAAGTCACTCAAAATCTAATTCAAAATATAATGCAAGAGTTTATGAATACTAAAATGTAGCAATAAAAGAGAAATTGATAAGAATTGGATAAAAAGTGTTTGATTCTTCCTCTCTTTGACTTTCTTCAGCTTCTCTTCTCTTCTTCTTTCTTTCTTTCTTCTTCTTATGTTCTTTCTCCTTCTTGGCTTCTCTTCTCTCCTTAGCTTTCCTTTTCCTTCCTTTCCTCTGCCTTAGCTTTTCCTTTGCCATTTCTTCAGTCGCACCTTCTTTGCTACAGTGCTTCTTCTTCCTTCCTTAGCTTCTACCTTCTCCACCTTTCTTCCTTGGCTTCTGATTTCCTTCTTTCTCTTTCTTCTTCAGCCACACCTTCTCCTTCCTTCTTGATTTCTCCTTCCTCTGCGGTTTTCTTCCTTTCCTCTAGCTTTTAATCCTTCCTGTCTTCTCCTTCCTTCTTCTTTGCCTTAGCTTCCTCAGCTTCTTCCTTCAACCCTTTGCTTTTCCTTCTTCTCTGCAGTTGCAGCTTGCTCTTTCTTCTTCCTTTCCCTACACACACAAGTGTAAAACCTACCCCTACCCTCCCCTGCATACAGTCTCTCTCTTTTCTCTCTTAGGTTCGCTCTCCTAGAGGCAATCTAGTATTCGAGTCGGGTCAAGGCGCACCGGCGTGGTTCGTGCGCGAGGAGTGCAGGGTAAACGGGTCAGGCAGCCAGGTCCATGTAGCGTGGGTCATGGACGAGGCAGGTGAGCAGGCGAGGGGACCTCACCCCGTCTTCTGAGGCAACCAAGAGAAAACACAAAAACAAGTTCAAGCACTTACCGTGCTCTAAGCTTTCCAAGGAGGCACTAAAAGTCCCACCCGCTTCTGCGCACACCCGTAGGACGATACTTCACTCAATTGCCACGGCTGTGACACTCTCTCAAAGCCACTCTCTGGCCAGATGTATACGCGAGACAAGTCCATGCCTCCTTGACCTGGAAACTTGGAGCACAACTTCCTGGAGCAAGCTTGAAGCTCCTTCACATTTGCTTTAATGGCGGCAGAGGTCGGACCTGCGTTTCAAGCAATACGGCCTTGCAGCCTCATTAGAATACACAAGCAGCTTCGCCGTGGCACGGTGAAGGTACTACGGTAGGTGGCTAGCCGCGGGGTGGCCTAGGCATGCGTGCCTAGGTCAGTCTGCGGTCGTGGTGATGGGTGCGGTCGGGGGGCGAGTGTGGAGGTGATGGCGGTCGATGGAGATGGGGAAAGTGGTTAGTGGATGATGGCGGAGGTTCTGACGGGTCTGGCGAGGTGGATGGGTGTGTGGAGGTGACGGAGACACCTCGCCGGTGGTCTGTCAGAGGTGGAGAAGACAGTGGTGGTCTACGGTGTCGAGGGGTAGAAAGTAGAAATAAAGAAGGGGGAAATGAAGAGAGGAGAAAGGGGAAGAGTTTTAACCTAATTTAATGGATGAAGGGATAAAAAGAGCGGCTAACATGTACTTGCTACCATCGGAGATGAAGGTTCCAGTGGAGAGGGAACGGCGATGACGAAGGGGAGTTTGGTGCGTGCGTAGGTACGGTGTGATGCGGAGGAAGGAGGTGAAGGCAGCTCTGCCACTGGTATTGTAGCAGAGCAACGAGAAGGAGGAGATGTCGTCAAAGCTTGTTGGACGCTTCGCTGGAGGAGAAGAGAAGAAATTGGAGGTTGTTCTCGGCCAAACCAAGCTTAATCTAGTGGAGAGGGAACAGCGATGACGAAGGGGAGTTTGGCACGTGCGCAGGTACGGTGCGACACGGAGGAAGGAGGTGAAGGCAGCTCTGCCACTAGTATTATGGCAGAGCGACGAAAAGGAGGAAATACTGCCAGAGCTCGCTGGATGCTTGGCTGGAGGAGAAGAGAAGAAATTGGAGGTTGTTCTTTGGCAAAACCAAGCTTAATCTGAGTAGCAGGGACAGGGGGTCCCTTTTTAGGTACTGGTAGAGGTCCTTGTGCTTGGAAGGCAAGCTTCTAAGTGCAAGAATCCTCGCCGGAGTAGGAATGTGCAAGAGACCCAAATCTCTCGAGTGTTCGCACGAGAGATTGGGTGCGAATCAAGGCTGGAGATTGCATTCAGATGATAGGGAATTCCTTAGAGAATCTCCCTTTCAAATCTGAGAGGGGATCTTTGAGGAATCAGGAAGAAATCCTCCTCGAATCCTGGCCAGAGTAGGACTCCACTGTAATGGCGGAGGGACCTAATTGCAAAGAGGGTTCAGTTGATTTTTATCCTGACCAGAACCTTGTTGAATTAAGTTGGTCTATTTTAGGGTTATAGGATGTTATTTAATTCTCAGATCTTACATTAACCATTTTCTGACTGGACCATTTCACTTTTTATCTTGTTAATATCAATTGACCTATGTTTAGCCCTTGAGAAATCCCATTGATGTACTGCAATGGTAAAATTGCAGTTTTACCCTTTGTTTCTTATTTTCTTCTCAGAACAATTATTCCTTAAATTAGGCCCTTCTCTAGGTTATGTAGGAGCATTTGTTCTCTTTTCTACGTCAAAATGAGCTAGTTAGGGCTCATGATGGTGTTCCCATCATGAAGCCACAGCAGCATCTTCAATTTCTTCAGGTTCACCTATAGCTGCTGTGCGAGGGAGAGCCTCCTCACCTAGTCCCACATCGTGGACTTAGAGGCTCACGACTGGGCATAAATTGATTTTGTGATTGCTGCTCTTCGCCCAAGTACATTGGGGGTCGGGTCCCTTTCCCACTTGCCCAATCATGCCTTGCCCATGATCACGCCCACGGGTCTGGCCACTATTCAAGATCTGATTACTCGCCTTCTTACTCGAATATGTACCCGGTTATCAGAGAAGAGAAAGAGGAGAGATTTGTGAGAGGAGGGGGGAGTGTTTTGCTTAGTCTTCGAATTCCTTCGGTGCATGCTAAAGACAAAGAGGTTTTCACACTTAGCCTCTGAGAGAGAGTTGGCCTTGTGCTTATGAAGGCTTGAAGAAGAAGAGGCCCTTGAGTTGTCTTGTGCCTTAGAACCTTTGAGGGTCTTGTGAGAGCCTTGTGCTCTGTTGGTGTGTGCCTCTTCTATTAAGGCGTCTGAGTCCTTATTCTGTCATCTGAAGCTTTGAGGTTGATTCTGCTGGTACTGTTGGAACATTTAAGTATCGAAGTTATCTGATTGATAATACTGTTGGATTTTTTGAATAAATTGAATACATGGGATGCATGGTTAATTAGAGGGATCTAAATGGTGATCTAAATCACCACTTTTTAGGTTTCTTTATTCTTTTTGTCTCTATATTCTTTGAGATACAATGATTTACTATGCTCATTAATTCTAAATCAAGATTAGTGTGTGAATTCCACATTTACTTCCTACGAATAATCTCGGACTCCAATTAGATTCTGAGTTTATAAATTTAAGTGTTTTGTGTGATTTTGTCGACTATACTATGATGCATACATATCTTAAACATCAACGAAAGCATATAACATCTACATAATAAAAATCCTTAATAAGTAATTAGTGAATAATCTTGCTCAAACAATGCAACCCTAGTTCCTATCATGCATGCAAGTAATTATTTATAATACACCTTGATTCTAGTGCAACTCATGCTACAAAATAAAGTTGAGCATGTTATCACATAGTTATGCATACTTATCATTCATTGTTTCCTATGCACATTTTGACCTATGGGAGTATTTTCATTTTTTTTCCATTGTAAGATGACCAATTTTAGATTAAAAGATTCTAATCTTAGGACAATTACTCTAGCACAAGTATATAGAAAAATTAGCTTTAATTTTTATTTGCAAATTAGTAAATTTTATTTTTTGACATGACTGAAAAATTACTCCATCGACAAACATGTATACCCTAAGTTGATAGCCCAATATGATTCTCTTGGGTTCACAATGTGTAAATCTATTTCACAACCATATAAATTACAACTATATCTTTGACTTTTTGAAATGTACCTATAGAGACAAGCAAAACATTGTATTTTTTATTCATATACACAAGAAAGAATGAGTACTAAAAATTAAAGAAAATTTTTGAAAAGTTTGTTGTATTTTTTATTTTCACTTTTATGTCCTGCCTTTCCTCATCTTCCCTCCTCCTCCATGGATCTTCTCCTTCTCCCACTCGTAGAGGCCTACTGCCACCACTCCCCAAATTCCTCTTCCTCTAACTCAATGTCTTTGGTGGCTTTATCACCGAGGGGAAGCTTCATAGTGTCCTCATCTTGTTGTTCAAACATTGTTAATACACAAAAAGAAATAGGAGGCATACAATAGCAAGTGGACAAAAGTAGGAAACTAAAAACTAGCATAAATATCATCAATATATATATACACACACATAACCATCATAGGTAGTGTCCCCGGCACTGATGCTGCAATTGTTTTAGAAAATGTAGATATATGAAAACTGCAATGATCATTCGCCAAAATAAAATGATCATCAATCACATTAGAAGCAACCTTAACTATGTTAATAAAGATAGATAAAAGTACTCTAGTTCCCAAAGTGATGGGGTAGAAACTATTTGATCCTAATGATGCTGACTGATTCAGATATGACACATGATTGATAACTGCATATTTAATTCACTTAATTTGTCTAAATTAAGTTAGGTCCTAAGTAAACACATCATACTTAAGTTATAAATAATACATCATAAGTATCTTAAGTGTATTAGGTTCATGCAAACATTTTTATGTAATTTGTACATATTATAATAATTATGATTTATGCAAGAATGAATGCGAGAGTTGAACTTGAAGTAAAGACAAGGCTTGAAGAAATTAAGAGGATACACTTTTTGCAAGGGGAAAAATGTAAATTCACTAAAGCTACAGATGCATTAACATAATTTGGCTACCAACACCTAAAGACCTTACTCCTAAAGAAATTCCAAGCTTCTCCAAGAATCTTTACAAATTTCTTGGAAGAGGGGACCACATCTCAATTTCCAACCTTACATGCAGTCAGCAAGCGAGCTGCTCACCAACTGTGTGCCAAACCTGTAACTTGTGTGCGCTCAAGTGTGTAGCCTTCAAGCTCTAGCTACAATGCACCATCCGCATGTCTAGACCTCACTAGCGCCATCCATGTGAGCGCCTTTAGTGAGCTAGCCCACCCATCACGCCCTTCAGCACCATGTGCTTGACACACGTGCAACTCGTTGATATTCACTAAATCTACACGATTTAAAATTAGAAATCGTTGTAGCGCATAAATAAAGTAATCAATTAAAATTTTTCTGAACTACTGGGAGTCAAAGTTGAACATGAGGAGGTAGTTGCTATTTTAAAACCTTTCATATATTTATTTTTTTTTTTGAACTAATGTACAAGTAATGTACTAGGGGTAGATATCAATATAGCAGGAATAACTATCAAGATATTAATAATGCAATAAAGTCAGATTGCAGAAAAAGTAATTCTATTGATAATATGGAAGAGTTTTACAAAGCAATAAGGAAAACTACAAGAAGATTAATAACATAAAAGAAGAGAGTAAGGAGAAAGAATTGTGGACCTGTTTGTAAGATGCTTGAGGAAGCTTCTAACGGAGCTTCAGATCTAGGTCACTAGGAGGAAGAAGATGAAAATCAGAGAGTCTTGAAGGTGGAGGAATGATGGTGGGCATGCACTGTGGTAGAGTACAGCTAGGTACTACTAAATTATACTAAAGAATTAACTAAAGACTAATGGGTTCCTAAGTGGTGGAGGCTAGGCATTTTTATAGGAGCGTAGGAAAAATATGGACCTCAGGATTTAATCAATGGTTGGTGATGGCCCACTTAATCAAAGTGAAGGAGGGCCACTGGATTGGGATCTAAGCATGTTGAGGAGTTGGCTAAGTAGAGGAATGATGTGGACCTTAGGATTGGCTAAGCCTAAATTAATTGTTATGATGTGGCATAGGTAAGGTTAGATCTAAGACTAATGTGGAGCACAAAATGGTGGATGGAGGATGCTTGACCGGCCATGGTGGTTTGTTGTGGAAACCAAGTGGCCAACCACATAGAGGGTCTTAGGTCCATAGATCTTAGGATGGAGGGTAAGGACAAATCCTAAAGGGATATAATCTTAGGTAGGCTTTAAGGAGGGGATAAGATCTAGGTTTTAGGAAGGGATAAGTAGGTGGGTAGGCTTGGTTAAGAGGGAGCCTTAGGATGTAGGATTAACGACGGATGAGGGGGTGTAGGTGACTAAACAAATAAGGAGGGGATATGATTCTTGGTGACCGACCAAGTGGAAGGGATATGATCTTAAGTGGCTGGCCACCAAGGAGGGGATATAATCTCTCGTTTGGTTGATTACGATGGCTTGGGAATCCATGATTTATCCCTCTTCATTAAAGCTCTTTGAATAACAAAGTGTGGAGCATATTCTTTGGATCATCACCTTTAACTGTGTTATCACGAGATCTTTATGGTTCATGATGTAAATATGTTTATATCACATAAACTATCTATTTATGCGTGTTCTTAGGCGTAGAGTTGCATCATACATTATAAATATTGCATAACATGCATTATCTTTCATTTAGGTTAGATTGTATAAAGTTTAGGTCAATTTTCTCTTTTTGTGGCCATGTAATAGGGTGATATTCAATTGGGGCCTCGGATCGAAGATCCAACTATATAGATCTTATCAGGGCGACGATCAGAGTACAATGACTCCAAGATCGCCCCGATCAGACTTCCATAGCATCAGATATAATCCAAGAAAGGTCAGAGATCAAGGGTCAAGATGGTGTAAATCCACACCTCAAATGACAAATCCGATCGCACGGATGGGTTTGAATTGACGATTGCAACCCAACTATGTGAAAATCGATTCAATCTGACATCCATGACACCATCTACAACTCATAAAAGATGGACGGTCTAATTGATGCCATGTGGTGCCATCCAGACCCTCCAAATCCCTTGCTACCCTGTCTTCTCATCCAACGGCTGAGAGTTGATTAGGTTGTCTCCCTCAACCCACATCTCATGTGGGAAGAATTCCACATCTAATCTCAACTGTCGAATCAAGATCTAACGGTCAGCATTAAATGGTATAGGAATTCTCTTCTTTTCTATCCACATGCATAGTGCGGTGGATAACATCCTTCCGCACGTGAGGTCGCTAGATCGAATCCCCACAGCGCACCTCCTGAGCACAAATACAATTTGAGTTAGGACCACCCGATCTCGTGTGGACAGCCTAATTTGTCCACGTCATGCGCTTAACAGCTGAAGTAGGCGCGCGATGAGCAACTTAAGTCGTCTGATCATAAGATTGTGGGCTTTAAGCATTGAGGAAGAGAAGATGAAGGCGCGGGAGCGATGCAATCTGAGCCATCAAATGTGAGATGGACGGCTGAGATTGTGAGATTGTGGATGAGCATTGCATGCGTTGAAATCAAAGGAAGAAGAGGCATGGCTGGGGCATGCATGTTGCCCACGTTCAGGCCTTTAGTGATGGATAAATCCATCACTAAAGACCCTGAAATTAATTTTTAAAGTGAAATGCTCTTTGTACCCCCTCTAATATTCACCAATAAAAGGCCATCACCCCTCCCTCTTATGCTGAGGTGCTACGAACCAGAGCTCCTTCCTTAGAACCAAACAGTGCTAGTTAGGAGTTGGTGGTAGAACACACTAAAAGTTTGGATTTGGTAGATGGGGTGGGGAGCTTCAAGGCTGAGGAGATGAGGACTGAAACTCTGGAGGATGGGGGTGGAATACCTCTGATCCAGGTTGAATCTACAGTGGTGGTTAAAGAAGGGGAGGAAGTTAATGTGATTAATGAACCTGTGGCTGAGGACCTGAAAGCTCCTGGTAGGGATCCTGTTGACTCTGATTTGGTAGATCCCTCTGTGAACTCCTTGGACTTGCAGTACTACTCTCCTATGGCTGATGAATTGCACTTGAAGTCTAAGACTCCTACCTCTGGGCTTGGGAAACCTCCCTACAAACTGAGGCTAAGAAGACACACTCCTACACAAAAAGTTGATGAGTCTTTCATTGCAACTGTGATGAAGGTTGGTGAAGCATCTGCTGCTAAGAATGGGACAGATCTGACATCCAAATGAGGATTCTTACTTGGAATGTGCGTGGGCTGCGCGATAGAAGTAGGAGGGGGTCTTTGCTTAGATATCTACGAGAATGGGAGATTGATTGTGCTATCCTCCAAGAGATGCATATTGATAGTGAATCTGACAGGGCATGGGTGGAGATGAGAGCTGGTCTTGCAAAGGACCTTGTGGTGATCAATTCCAATGGCAGATCTAAGGGAATTGCCATCTGGTGGAAGAAGCATGTGCTGCATTTGGAGGAGGTCTCTTTGGCTCGGCACCTTTTGACTTGCAGGTTCAAGAGAGGCCAGGGGAACAGTGATCTCTTTGTGACAGGTGTGTATGGTCTTAGTGACCCAAGCAGGAGGCACGAGCTGTAGGAGGATTGGAACCTGGCTGTAAATTTTCTGAATGGGGCGATTTGGCTTGTTGGAGGGGACTTCAATTATGTTTTGGTGGGGAGTGACAGACCCAATGGGGTGGTGGATAGCTCTGCCACTAGCTTCCAGTTGATGGTCCAGGCTTTGGGCTTGTGTGAGTTTCTCTCCTCAGGCTCTGAATTCACTTGGAGGAATGGTAATGGGCTCTTGTCCAACATTGATAGGTTTTTTGGCAATGCTGGGCTGATGGATCTCTTCTAATTGTCCTTTGTTTGTGGTATTGAATGTCCCTTCTTTGACCATACACCTTTGGTCTGGGACAATGGTGAGCAGGTGTTGGCTGGATCCTATTTCAAGTTTAGGAAGTCATGGCTGAGGGAGCCAGGGTTCAGAGATATGTTTACTGGTTGGTGGAGGGCCCAGCAGGTTGAAGGCACGGCTACCTTCAGGTTGGCTTCCAAGATTTTGGCTTTGAAAGGAATGCTAAAGGAGTATGGTGATATTATCTTTGTCCTTAGGCATCGGAAACATCGAGAGGCCTTGATGAAGTTTCAGGAACTGAGTGCCAAGGAAGCTGTGGTTTAGCTGTCTGAGCTGGACTTTGCTGACAGAAAGAGGTGGCAGGGGGTGGTGGCTGAAGAAGAACTGAAACTGGAGATGGATTGGAGGGAACGATCAAGGCAGCTGTGGCTAAGTGAGTGGGATGCAAACACTAAATTCTTCCACTTGGCTGCCATTTCTAGGAGAAGAGTTAATTTGATCTCTTCAATTATTAAAGAGGGGCAGAGAGTTACTCCATCTCTGATATCAGAGTTGAGGCTGTCAGGTATTTCAAGGAGTCTTCAAGAGCTACAAGTAGGGGCTATTGGAGGATGGCAGCTAGTGATCTCCCCAAAATTACAGAGGCTCAGGGGTCCAGCCTAATTGAACCTGTGTCTGAAGCTAAAGTCTTGAAGGCCATTAAGGATCTCAATTGTGAAGGATCACCTGGTCCTGATGGGATCCAAGTTCTCTTCTACAAAGAATTATGGGACATTGTGGGCACTGAGGTTATGGAAGTGATCAGAGAGTTTGAGAATGGCAATTTTGTCTTTGAAAGAATAAATAGGTCCTATCTCTTTCTTTTGCCAAAGACTCTAGGTGCTGAATCTTTTCAGGAGTTTAGACCTATTGCCCTCTCTAACTTTTTGTACTTGGTGATTGGCAAGGTCCTGGCCAATAGATTGAGGCCTATTTTACAAGATTTGATCCATCCTGCTCAATCAACCTTCCTCCCTGGCAGATCTCTACAAGAATCCTTTATCATGGCCCAAGAGATGATTTGTGGATGGCATAAGAGAAAATGCAAGGCTTTTATTTGGAAGGTTGACTTCTGCAAAGCTTATGATTCCATTAGTTGGCCTTATCTTTGGTATGTGCTTAAAAGAAGAGGCTTTCCTTTTGCTTGTATCCGTTGGGTGAAAAGATGTATCACCACTGCCTCTTTCACCCCCTGATAAATGGAAAGCCCTGTGGGTTGTGGATTCAGCCCCAATGTGGTATCAGGCAAAGATGTCTTTTGGCTCCTCTGATTTTCAACTTGGCAGTTGACAACTTGGCTTGGTATGCTTGTAAGCTTGCTGAAGTAGGTCTTATTAAAGGGTACTCTTTGTCTTGCAGGAGTAATCTGGCTCCCATTCTTCAGTCTGCAGATGATATGGTTTTCTTTGTAGAGGGGTCTATGGATGAAGTAATGGCTTTGCATCATATGATTAATATCTTTTGTGAGCTCTCTGGCTTGAGGTTGAATAGGGATAAATCTAGTTTGGTCTTCTTTAGCTTACCTGAGGAGGAGCAAGGAGCTTTAGCTGCTGCTTTGAGGACTCCTCGCATCAGTCTTCCTATTAGATATTTAGGGCTACCTTTGAGGTGCTTTAGAATGAAGAAGAGAGATTGGAGCTGCCTCTTTTACAAGATTTCAGTGAAATTGGATGGCTGGCATAGCAGTTTCCTCTCCAAAGGTGCAAGACTTATCTTGCTCAACTCTGTGATCACCTTCATCCCTGTTTTCTACTTTTCCATATTTAAAGCACCTAACTCCATTTGAAAAAGGTTGGGTGTGTTGAGAAAAAGGTTCTTTTGGAAGGGAGCTAAACATGAGGGTAGGTTCTTGCAACCACTCAAATGGGAGCAGATTTTCCTTCCAAAAGATAGGGGTGGACTTGGGATTAAGTCTCTAAAACACTTCAATGATGCTTTGCTACTTAAGTGGGCTGTTAAACTCTTACATGGAGACCTGAAGCCATGGACTGTCTTGATCAGAGATTGCTATGGTGCTTCCAACAGTGTGTTGTCCAGACTTCAGCCCAGCAGTCCCTCTCCTTTCTGGAAATCAGTGACAAGAGCTTTGGTTGATCACTTCCACCTGTTGCAGCCAACTCTTGGGGATGGCAAGACCTTCAGCTTCTGGAAGGAGGGGTGGTCAGTGCTGGGTGTCTTGAAGGAGCTCTATCCAAGGGCATTTTTGTCAGCAGGGTCAGGTCTTGCAGTAGCAGTAGCTGGAATCTGATTGAGGAGGATTCCAGCAGGAGGGGTACCTGGTTGTGGGAAGAGAGGAGGCTAATTTTAGACCTTGAGGGCTTCAGGCTTAGGCCTGGAGTGGAGGACAAGTACCTTTGGGAGGGGATTTATAATGTGCAAACTGGCTATAACAGAATTTTGAACCTTGAAAGTGGGTGGAGCTGCGACTTCATTGACAAGAAGATCTGGCTTCTAAAAATTCCTCTTAAGGTATAGATATTTCTCTGGCTATGTAGGAGAGATGGATTGATCACAAGTGATCTGCGACATAGAAGGTTGGGAACTGATCACCATGTTTATTTTTTGTGTGAGATGAATACTGACAATGTAAATCATCTCTTTTCTTCTTGCTTTGTCACTAAAGCTATTTGGAGGACATGTTAGGAGCCGCTACCAGATTGGGATTCTATCTGGGATGGGTTTGGTATGAGAGGGAAGCCACATGTACGCATGGCTGTCACTCTATGGTGTGTGTGGAAGGCAAGAAATGAGAGACTTTTTCAGGAGAGGCCGGTGTACTGTGAAAGAATTGTAAGAGAGTGCTGGTCCCTCATACATTTTTGGGGATCTCTTTTGTAATTTCTCTTGTTTATATAATATACCACTCTGGATTGTTATCGTAAGATGATAGCTTTCCTTTCTGTTTTAAAAAAAAATAAAAGGCCTTACAACCCCCACACTTTCTTCATCCCTTCCTTCACTTCTCTTCCTCTCTAAAGCTCTAAAGAAGCTGGTCCCAAACCTGGGATGCTCCTCTAGTGTCAAAATCAAAGTTTTCTCTCCCCTATTACGTAAGTGGATCACGCGATGACAATGACCCCCTACCTCACCCCTGATTCTTCCTGCTCCGTTCTTCGTCTTCCATCTTCGTCCTCTGTCTTCCAGGTGTCACCCCATCCGGTTCATCATCCAAGCAACCGTCGAGGAGGATAACATCTTTCTCCCTTCTTTATTGCTTTCTAGAATAAAATTTCCTTCTTTCTAGCTGTAATCATTTCCTGCTTTTTAGTTGTAAAAATAGTATTCAGTTTCAAAGTGATTGTTCTCTCTCTCTCTCTTAGTGTTAATATCAATTTCATTGAGATTATCTCGCTTTTAAAATAAAAATATCAAAAAAACATATAATCACGGATTTTAGATCGACGTAGTCTCCCTGTGTTTGACCCGGAATCTCTTTATGAATTTTGGTATAAATTTATCTTTTGATGGATTTCTTCGCAAATCATACTATAATGAAGAGTTTTCAAAATCCAATCCTTTTTGCATTGATCTTCCGATCAACATTTTGGCGTTGTTGCCAGGGAGGCAACACTCTATGATTTTTCATGTTTTCTCGCCTTACTTATCTTTTACCTGACTTCTTTCCTTTCTTATTGTGATTGCAGGTACTCTTACAAGGCAAGCAAAAGCGGTAGATTGGAGTCAAGCACTGTTAAAGGGTTTGTAAGTTTACCCCCACCTCCCACCCACTAGTTTTCATTTCACCACATAATAACACAAACACAAATTAACCTAGGTGTTCTTATAAACTCTAAGGTTAGTTTTTTATTATTTGTTTGTCACCTCCACCCACCTCACCCTCCACATATAAAAGAAAAAAATTAGAAAATCTCACAGAGGTACAAAACCTCTTCTGATTTTCAAACTCAATCGGTAAACTGATCTTTGGAACTCGTACACACACCCAAACACATAATCGAGTAGAAATCAGATTAGGTAATCACTTGTGTGCCTAACTAAGTGGTGCATCAAGCTAATTGTTTGAATTGTTTGGGCCGCACCACTTCAATTAAAATCAACTCATCAAGTAGCTGCCACATAGGTTCAACTTCTAGGGATTTACCAGGCACTCGACATTCTTTTAAGTTGCAAAGGAAAACATCTTCACCTGTGCTTTCAAAACCTAGTGTGACAATTGAACTTGATTGAATATACCTAAAGTTGAATCCTAAAAGCTACTAAGCAAGATTTGAATCCTAAAATTCACCGCATCCAAAAATAATTTTGCTTGAAAACCATTGGTTGTGCACACACACATATCAATCAATCATTAAGGGCACAGCCCAGATAAAGGGCCCATCACATTCCAAAGCACATTCAAATCTAACCCTAATTAAAACAGAGTAGACGTTCGGAGCCCAGACTGAGATTATTTTCGATTAGTCTATTTCTACCATTCAATTTGATATCTTGCTAGTGAGTAGAATCAAATGATCGTAGCTGGGGGGTACACTAGGAACCTGAGGCACAAGCTAAAGGAAGAACCTTCTCCCCAGTCCCTCCCTCTAACTGGTTGGATTTATCGAAATGAAGTAGATCAAATTGATTCTTTATCTCAAGATGGGTTCTGGGAGTCTGTAGGTCTTTAGGCTAGCCCACTTAAGGACAGGTTTGTTTGTTTGTATTATAAGGCACCTTTCTTCCTCCCATTCTGTCATGGATCCTTCCACATCCTATTCAAACTTCCACTCCTACCCTCCTACCAGTACTTATTCCCAAAATGATAATTATTTCAACCATACTATTCTCATCCATCTTCTAGTTGAGATAATTATGATTAGGAATATAGTTCCGGATCTCCGTGTTCAGGGTCTAACCCTGGACACCATAATCTTGATTCTTGTCCTTCTCCGAGCTACATCGATTATAGATCACCACCCTCATTTGGATAACCTAATATGATCTACAATCAAGAAGGATACACTGATCCTTACCCCTCCCCAGAATACACTGTCTTTAGGTCATCACCACCTTATGAATAACCTGAAATAACCTATTATTAAGAAGGGTATCAAGAACCTCAATTCATTGACTCCCCTGTAATGAACCCAAACCTACCCAACCATAAACCAAACCATTTGGTTTAGGTTAACCAGGCCTAAGAGAGGGTGTTGGCTAACTTGAGGAATACTATACTATCTTTAGAAGCTCAACCAACACCTTGCACTGAGGAATTGGAGCCCTTGATTGAAATTATTGATGCTCTTAACAAGTATCTGTTAGATTGGCTCCAGGATGTTAAGGATATGGGCCTGGGTGAGTTTTTACTTAGGAAATTATCAAAATTGAGGATGAGATTTGTGGTTGCGTTAGTTCAATCTTGGGATGATTCCGAGGATGAACCCCCTTCAGGAGAGCCAATGTTATAACCCGCTCAGGCACATGTTGGGAGGGACACGTGTTACGAGATCGGGATTGACCAGGTTGTTCTAGAGCAATCAAATAAGGATGATTTGATTTCTTCACTGGAGATCCCTAAGTTGAGGTACGAGGAAACGTATGTCTCCATGGATCAAAAAGTTATTAATGATTTTGAGATACACATTAATGCAGATTTAGATTTCTTTGATTCTGAAGGTGAAGAATCATTATGCGAAGTCTTGCATGAGTTTACAAAACACGATTTTAACGAGACAACTGGGCTTGAGGAATTTGATAAATCATTTGATGGCCCTAAAATTGAGGAATTTGATCCTGTTAGGGCTCGCATGGCAGATTCAAATCCTATTATGAAGGATTCAATTCATAGCCCCGATCCTCAATCACACCCCATAGAGTTTACTGACAATTTTGATTTTGAAATCACTAAACCCAAGTCCATTCTGATTCAGTCACATCTTTTAGACTTGGAAAATTCAGATGGGGTGATTAATATGCAGGAGGTCTTGGAATTTGAAATCCTGATTGCAAAGGATAGAAAGTGGGAAATGATGAAATGGGAAGTCAATTTCAGAGGAAGCAAAAGATCAAGTCTAAGGGTTACAATTTGTTTAAAACCACCAACTTTCTACCAGGACCCTTATGACATCTTCTCAAAGGATGTCAAACCCAAGAAAACATTCATTGATTATCCTTTTGAGTTTGATCTCTCTGTTATCCGAATTTTTGGTCTCGGGTTGCATCCTCACAAATCGTAGGCCCGACCCCACTTGCATATTGATCTTAGGTTTTGGATAATTTTTGTCCAAAATCTTAGATATACTCGACCATGGGGTATGGGTTTGCATCACAATCTGGTCCACATCTATGGACATCTTCTCCTGGCAGGTCCAAAGCTAGATTTTCTTATTTTGATGATGATCTACACCTGTGAATTCTTTATTTCTTCTTCTTTGTATAGTGTGCGTAGTTGAAGGCACTAAATTCAGCTTGTATATAGTTTCTTTTCATCTCGAAGAAGACCCTTTATTCATGCAATTCAGGTGCTTTATACTCTACTCCACTCTGTTTCATGTCTTTTTAATACATAGAGGACATTGCATTAGATAGGCATGGGGGGGTGGATATTCATCTCTGAATTATTTCGTCAGCTCCATAGATTCTTTTTGTTTTCTTTTTATTTATTAAGAAAAAATTGTGGAATTAGTAAAGAGAACTTGGGCTTTAGAAAATTTTCAATCTTAGAGAATAAAATTGTATGATTTGAACACTTAGACCCTTCAGGTCTTCGTGCTTAATTAGCCTGGGTGTCCACTAAAATGTGGACTTATTTCTTGAGTCCTCTTCATTCTAAATTCACATTTTAATTGATTAAATAAGTTGGGGTGATAAGTACATGACTTATCAACCCGCCCTCTGATTTAAGGGGATTTTAAGTCTAAGCATCTACACACTATTTGCACAGACTCGCTTTTTGGTGGTTTTTATGAAAATTGGGTAGCTAATGAACCTTCGAGAGTGGTATGGCTGGCAAGTTATCATGGGTAACAGCCCATTGGTAGGTTGTCCAGGGCCCAGTCACACCACCATTCTTTTCCTACTACCTTTAGGTAAATATTAGATCAAGGAAGCCACCTACTTAAAGAAAAAAAGAAAAAGAAAAAAAGAAAAAGAAAAAGAATGGAGAAAAGGAAAGAAGAAAAGAAATAAGCCACACTTCATCGCACGAGTATGGCTGGCAAGTTATTATCGGTAACAACCAATTGGTAGGTTGTCCAGAATCTAGCTCAAGAAATGCATGTATAATTCCAAAACAATAGGAAGAAGCAAAGAAGTAGAATAAGCCAAGGAGATATACACTAGGTTCGCCCTTGTGTTGACCCCATAAAAATAAAAGTAGGGAGAAAGCTACCGATCGAATAGGTACACCTTTAGGTAGAATTTCTTTTTATGGTCACCTAGGGGAGTAGAAACCCGATGTCCATTCTAATCGCTGATCAGTGAGTCTATCACATTTCACACAAAGATGCTTAGAACATAGGGTTGTCTTCGAGTCTTGGGTGAGTTGAGTGGCTGTAGAAAGCTACTTCGAAATCCTAAACTCAAAAATCCAAAAAAAATTAGAAATGAAGAAAAGAAGAAAAAGATCCTTCTTTGAATAAGTCGAGGGCTTAAGGTGGTCTGCATTTTGTCAGACACCCGGGCGCTATTGCATCTCTGTAGTTCAGGTCAAAGTTGAAATTCATAAGCATTGAAAAATAACTATTGCCCAAGAAATCTGACCTAATTCTCTTATAAATAGCATGTAGTTTTGCTAGGGACTAGCAGAAGATAGGCACAGGGGTGTGATGTAAACATGTTTATATCACATAAACGGTCTATTTATGCGTGTTCTTAGGTGTAGAGTTGCATCATACATTATAAATATTACATAACATGCATCATCTTGCATTCAGGTTAGATTGTATAAAGTTTAGGTTATTTTTCACTTTTTGTGATCAGGTAATAGGGTGGTATTCAATTGGGTCCTCAGATCGAAGATTCAGCCATATGGATCTAATCAGGGCGATGATTAGAGTTCAACGACTCCAAGATCACCCCGATTGGACTTCCGTAGCATCAGATATAATCTGAAGAAGGTTAGAGATCAAGGGCCAAGATGGTGTAAATCCACACTTCAGATGACAAATCCGAGCACACGGATGGGTTCGGATCGATGACCGTAGCCCAACGAAGCAAAAATCGATTTAATCTGACATCCGTGGCACCATCTATAATTTGTAGAAGATGGATGGTCCAGATGATGACACGTGGTGCCATCCAGACCCTCCAAATCCCTCACTGCGCTATCTTCTCATCCAAGGGCTGAGAGTTGATCAGGTTGCCTCCCTTAAGCCACATCTCATGTGAGAAGAATTCCACATCTAATCTCAGTCATCCAATCAAGATCCAACGGTCAAAATTAAATGGTACAGGAATTCTCTTCTTGTCTATCGACCCACGTAGTGCGGTGGATAACATCCTTCTGCACGTGACGTTGCGGGATTGAATCCCCACAGCATACCTCCTGAGCGCAAATCCAATTTGAGTTAGGATCGCCCAATCTTGTGTGGACGACCCTTATTCATCCATGTCATGCTCTTAATGACTGAAGTAGGTGTGTGATAAGAAACTTAAGTCATCCGATTGCGAGATTGTGGGCTTTAAGTGTTGAGGAAGAGAAGATGAAGGCGCGAGCACGATGTGATCTCAGCCATTGGATGGGAGATGGATAGTTGAGATCGTGAGATCGTGGATGAGCATTGCATGAGTTGAAATCAAAGGAAGAAGAAGAGGCATGGTTGGGGCACGCATGTTGCCCATGTTCAGGCCTTTAGTGACGGATAAATCCATCAGTAAATCCATCACTAAAGACCTTGAAACTAATTTTTAAAGTGAAATGACCTTTGTACCTCTCCAATCTTCACTTTTAAAAGGCCCTACGACCCCCACACTTTCTTCATCCCTTCCTTCACTTCTCTCCCTCTCCAAAGCTTTGAAGAAGCTCGTCCCAAACTTGGGATGCTCCTCTAGAGTCAAAATCAAAGTTTTCTCTCCCCCGTTCCAGAAGTGGATCCCGCGACGACGACGGTGCCCTGCCTTGCCTCCGGTTCTTTCTGCTCCGTTCTTCGTCTTCCGTCTTCGTCCTTCGTCTTCCAGGCGTCGCCCAGTCCGGCTCGTCCTCCAAGAAACCGTCAAGGAGGATAACATCTCTCTCCCTTTTTTACCACTTTCTAGAATAGAATTTCCCACTTTCTAGCTGTAATCATTTCCTGCTTTCTAGTTGTAAGAAATAGCATTCAGTTTCAAATTCATTGATCTCTCTCTCTCTCTTAGTGCTAATATCAATTTCATTGTGATTATCTCGCTTTTTGAAACCAAAGTACCAAAAAAAATTATAATCGCGATTTTTAGATGGATGTAGCTTCCCTGTGTTTGACCTAGAATCTCTTTACGAATTTTGGTATAAATTTATCTGTTGACGGATTTCTTCGCAAATTATACTACGACAAGTTTTCAAAATCCAATCCCTTTTGCGTAGATCTTCCGATCAACAGTTCGCGACTTCAAAGTGCTCCGACAGGTTGGGTGTGCTCCTCGAGGGAAGCCCTTTTTGATCTGCACCCTTTCATTCACTAGGATATTCATGAAGGGAATATGGACTTTTGGTATGACTTATGGATTGGGGAATACCCTCTCAAGAATTTTCTCCCTGATGATATCACGCTTCCCTTTGTCTTGATAAAAAATGCCTTGAATCTCTCCTTTTTGGAATCTCCATTCTCTTTTATCCCTTAACTTTTGAGACTTCTGATTTAGGATACATCTCTAGATCCTCAACCCAATTTGTGCAATTGGATGGTCGCCAACTTTGGTGAATTCTCGGTAGACTGGGTGTTGGACCTACGAGTTGCAACGCTAACGTGTTTGGTTTTTAAAACCTTGTTATTATAGCTTGAAAGTGAAGAACTCGTGTTCAACAAATAAAATTTATACTGAAATTGAAATTCCGGGTTGAACACAGGGAGGCTACGTCGATCTATATTCGCAATTATATTTTTTTTAGAATTTTTCTTGAAAAGCGAGGCGATGTAATTACACTGAAGCTATAACAACAATCAGACTAAAAAGGGAGAGAGAGAGGCAGAGAGAGAACATGCATTCAAAAATTAAAAATGTTTATACAATAAAACCAAATAAGAATTACACTAGAAAGCCGAAAATCAACTACACTAGAAAGCAGGAAAATTTTACACTAGAAAGCTGTAAAGAAGAATGGGAGAGAGAAGTTATCCTCCTCAACGATCGCTTGGAGGATGAGTTGGACGGGACGACGCCTGGATGAAGGAGGACGGAGCGGAAGAAGGAGGACGAAGCAAGATGAAGGAGAACGACGCAGCACGTCGTCGTCATTGCGGGATCCGCTTCCGAAAGGGGACAAAAATTTGACTTTATCTCGTGAGGAGCATCCCGGGTGTGGGACAAGCTTCTCTTGAGCTTTGGAGAGGTAGAGAAGAAAGGGAAAGGATGAGAATTTCATGTGGAGGGGGTCTCCTGTTATAGTTGCAAGGAGTGGGGGCAAATTGGTCATTACATCTTTAAAAGCATTAATTCAGGACCTTCAGTGACGGATAAAACTATCGCCAAAGGTCTGAACATGTGCCCACTCGCTTGCCGGCGCGCTCAATGCTTGCGCACGTTCAGCCATCCACAGCTGTCCGATAGCGAGATCGGATAGCTCAGATCGTGCTATGCCCGCCTCCTCAGCGTGCGCCCGATCACGTGCGATGCCGCATTACCGCCACGCGTGCAATAGTACGTGGACGCTATCGGGCACGTGTGACCATTCGATCGCAATCCGACGCTCGCCCACGCCCGATCACCCGCGCCCCTCTCCTGCTTGCTGCGACTCGATCCCGTGCCAGCGCCTCGCGATAAGGCGCTGAACCGCTGCACTACGTCGTCCAAATAGTCGCGTGGATGAAACCAAGCGTGCGCATCCACAACCATTGGATCTTGATCCAAAAGCAGGGAAGGGTGGATGTGGGGGCTTCAGCGGGTGCGTACGGGCAATTGGGCGGCCGAGATGGCACCACGTGGCGCCATCTTGGCCGTCCATCTTCTGGATGATGTAGATGATGCCACGGGTGTTGGATTGACTCGATTTTTGCATCGTTAGGCTGCAATCATCGATTCGAATCCATCCGTGTGGTCGGATTTGTTGTTTGAAGTGTAGATTTACACCATCTTAGCCCTTGATCTTCTAGGGTTCCCTGATCACTATCTGATGCTACAGATGCCTGATTAAGGCGATCTTGGAGTCGTTGAACTCCAATCGTCGTCCTGATCACATCTATACGGTTGGATCTTCGATCTGAGGCCCCGATAAAAGCTTTTCCCTATCCAAGCACATAAAAGGAGACAATTAACCTCCATTTTATTCAAACTACTCTAAATGCAAGATGATGCATGTTATGCAATATTTGTAGCATGCAATGCAATCCTATACTTAAGAACATGCATAAATAGACATCTTAAGTAGTGTAAACGTGTTTACATCATAACCCCATCCCTATCTTTTGCTAGTGCCTAGCAAAAACTATATGCTATTTATAAAAGAATTAGGTTGGATTATTTAGGCATGAGTTATTTTCAATAATCAAGAAACTGTCTACTTAGGATTTGAACTTTCAAAGACACAACAGTGCCCGAGTATCTGCCAAAATGCAGACCGCCTCAAGCCCTCGCCTTATTCAAAGAAAAATTTCTTTTTCTCTTTTTCCTCTTTTCTAATTTTTTAGATTTTCAAGTTTTAAGGTTTAAGGGTGGCTTTCTATGGCCATTCAACTCGCTCAAGATTTGATGAGAACCCTAAGTTTTAAGCATCTTATTGTGAATGTGATAGACTCACTGGCCGGCAGTTAAAATGGACTTCGGATTTCTACGCCTCTAAGTGACCTAAAAAGAATTCTGCCTAAAGGTGTATCTTTACAACTGGTAACTTTCTCCCTACTTTTATTTTTTTACGGGGTCAAGACAACGGTGAATCCAATGTATATCTCCCCAGTTTATTCTACTTCTCCACTTCTTCCTAAGTGTTTTGGGAATTTTCAGTGCACTTTTTGAGCTGGGTTCTGGACAACCGATCGATGAGTTGTTACCACCGACAACTTGCCAGCCATACTCGTGCGGCGAAGTGTGGTTTATTTCTTTTTTTCTTTTCTTTTTGATTTTTTTTTCTTTTTTCTTTTTTCTTTTTAAGTAGGCTTCCCTGGTCTAAGATTTACCTAAAGACAGCAAAAAAAAAAAAGGTCCAGTGACTGG
Source organism: Thalassia testudinum (assembly GCA_037157565.1). NCBI lineage: Eukaryota > Viridiplantae > Streptophyta > Magnoliopsida > Alismatales > Hydrocharitaceae > Thalassia > Thalassia testudinum. The sequence goes on from JAZHRO010000031.1 coordinate 202,557,974, forward strand.
GCTCTGGACAACCTACCTATGGGCTGTTACCCACGATAACTTGCCAGCTATATCACCCTAGAAGGTTCATTAGCTAGCCAATTTCTGTTAGAATCGCTGAACAACAAGTCAGTGCAAAGAAAGTATGTAGATGCTTAAAACTCAAAAATTCCCTCAAATCAAAGGGTGGGTTGATAAGTCGTGTACTTATCACCCAAACTTATTTACTCCAATTACGATAGAATTAAGATGGCGAGGACTCGAAAGATAAATCCACATTTTAGTGGATACACGGGCTAATTAAGTCCAAAGACCTGAAGGGTCTTTGTGTTCAGATCCTAATGTAAAATTTCCTAACATTGAAAAGTCCTAATGTCCAACTAATCCTTCCTAATTTTGATTTTTTTATGTATAAATAAGAAGAGAAAAATAATTTACATGAATTTCACAAAGCTGACCAAATGATTAAAAAATGAATCCACCCCCCCATGCCAAGCTGATGCAATGTCCTCATTGAAAAAAAGACATGAAAGAAAGGGTAGAATATGAATGATGCCACCTGAATTTGAAGCTCGTATCAGCCTTGTGTCGTATGTACAACTGCTGAGTTTAATGCCGTCAGCTAGGCGAAGTCCAGCCAAAGAAGTCACAGAATGGCTAAAGCAACTGTATCTGAGACGGGTTCTGGAAGAATACGGTCAATAATAGGCTTCAGACATTGACCGTTGACTTTAAATGTGTTACCCGTCTTTGGGTCAGAAATCTGAATGGCTCCATTTGGAAAAATCTGGTCAATTATGAATGGGCCATTCCATTTAGATCTAAGTTTGCCAGGAAAGAGCTTAAGTTTAGAATCGAATAACCAGACCTTCTGGTTTGGCTCAAAGCTCTTACGGGAAATTAGTTGATCATGTAGAGCTTTGGTCCAAGCCTTGTAGATATTGGCATTCTCATAAGCATCATTTCTAAGCTCCTCCAACTCAGGTAGTTGGAGTTTCCTGGTCTTCCCAACTAAATTCAGATCTGAAATGCATTATTCGATCGCCCAGAATGCCCTGTGTTCAATCTCTACGGGTAGATGGCATGCCTTTCCATGCACCAAATAGAATGGAGACATGCCGATGGGCATTTTATACGTCGTATGGTAGGCCCAAAGAGCGTCCTCAAGCTTTTGAGTCAAATCCTTACGATCAGGCCTAACCATTTTCTGCAGAATGTTCTTGATCTCTCGATTGGAGATCTCGACTTGTCCATTCATTTGGGGATGGTAAGGTGTGGAAATTCGGTGATGAACCCCGTATTTGGCCAATAAATTCTGGAATTGGGCATTAGTAAAATGAGTGCCACCATCACTGATGATAGCCCTCGGAATCCCGAACCTACTGAAGATATTTTTCTTGACAAAATCGATGACCACCTTGTGGTCATTGGTTCGGGTGGGAATCGCCTCAATCCATTTGGACACATAATCAACAGCAACAAGAATGTACTGATGTCCAAATGAATGGATAAAGGGTCCCATGAAATCGATGCCCTAAACATTGAAAATTTCGACAGGAAGAATTGGGTTTAGGGGCATCATATTTCTCTTAGTTATGCTCCCGAGTGCCTGACATCGAGAACATGACCTTGAGAAATCCTGGGCATCCTTGAATAAAGACGGCCAATAGAAGCCAAATTGCAAGATTTTTGCAGTCGTCTTTTTCTCGGAGAAATGTCCACCACACCCAGATGCATGGCAGAACTCGAGTATACTGTTGAATTCATTCTCCGGTATACATTGACGAATAATCTGATTAGAGCCGATGTGGTACAGCTCAGGGTCCTCCTAGAAGTAGTATTTGGCCTCAGATTTGAGTCTATCCCGTTGTTGCTTGGTCCAATCCTGGGGGATTTGACCAACGGCCAAATAATTAACAATGTTAGCAAACCATGGGGTGTGGACACCTAAAACTGTAAGTATAGTTTCGTCCGGAAAAGTGTCAGCAATTGGAATGTCCGGATGAGAGGAATCACCTAGGTGTCTCAACAAATGATCCGCTACCACATTTTGTACCCTAGTTTTATCCTTGATTTCAAGATCAAATTCTTGAAGCAGAAGAATCCAACGAATAAACCGGGGTTTAGCATCCTTTTTGTCCAAAAGATGTCTCAAAGCCAAGTGGTCGGTATAGATGATAACATGAGACCTTAAGAGATAAGCCCTAAATTTTTCCAAAGTGAACACTACAGCTAGTAATTTCATTTTCAGTAATAGTGTAATTCCTTTGGGCTTCATCCAGAGTTTTACTAGCGTAGTAGATGACAGAGGGCTTTCTATCAATTTTTTGACCTAGGATAGCCCCGACCGCATAATCAGAAGCGTCGGTCATGATCTCAAAAGGGGCTATCCAAATTGGTGGTTGCAAAACTAGAGCACATGTGACTGCCGTTTTTAGGAAATCAAATGCCTTTGGGCATGATTCGTCAAAAACAAACGGCGTTTCTTTGGCAAGAAGATTTCTCAAGGGACGAGCAACCTTCGAGAAATCCTTAATGAATCTTCGATAGAACCCCACATGGCCAAGAAATGATCGAATTTGTTTAACAGATGTGGGAGGAGGAAGTTTAGCGATAGCATCAACCTTAGCTTTATCCACTTCAATTCCCCGTTTAGAGATTACATGACCCAAAACGATGCCTTCTTGGGTCATGAAATGACTCTTTTCCCAGCTAAGGACCAATCGTGTTTTGATACATCGCTTAAGAATCATTTCCAGATTAGCCAAACAAGAGTCAAATGATTCTCCGAAAATAGAGAAATCATCCATGAAGACTTCCATAAACTCTCCCACCATGTCAGAAAATATGGCTAGCATACACTTTTGAAAAGTTGCAGGTGCAGTGCATAACCCGAAAGGCATCCTTTGAAAAGCAAAGGTTCCGTAGGGACAGGTGAAAGTAGTTTTTTCCTGATCCTCGAGATGGATAGTAACTTGGTTGTATCTCGAGTAGCCATCAAGAAAATAGAAGTACTTCTGCCCGGCTAATCTTTCCAAGATTTGATCAATGAAGGGTAGGGGAAAATGATCCTTTTTAGTGGCTGTGTTCAGCTTCCTATAATCAATACAAACCCTCCAAGAGGAAGCTGAACGAGTTGTGACAGATTCTCCTCTCTTGTTAGTCACAACGGTAATCCCAGCTTTCTTCGGAACAATATGTACGGGACTTACCCAGGGACTATCAGAGATTGGATAAATAATTCCTACATCAAGCCACTTTATGACTTCCTTTTTGACCACTTCTTGCATATTTGGATTCAATCTCCTCTGCATCTGGCAAGAAGGGCGGGATCCATCTTCCAAGAATATTCTATGATTACAGTAAGATGGCTCGATCCCCTTGAGGTCATGAATGGTCCAACCAATTGCCTCCTTATGTTCCTTCAGGACCTTGATCAAATTAATCTCTTGGTCCTTTGTCAATTTAGCACTGATAATCATAGGGAGCGTCTTCTGAGGTCCTAAAAATTGATATTTCAAATTCTCAGGCAATGGTTTCAATTCAAGCTGGGGCAAGTTGATGATTGATGGTAAGGTAGATGCTAAAGATTCAACAAGAGGAAGAGGTTGTGAGTGAACAAAATCAATAACCTCTTCAGAAGATGGCAGGTCTGCCATAGAGGGTTGCAGGTCAAATTCGTGTTCTGAGGAGGAACTTTCAATTGAAGAAACCATCAAACAAGTTTCAATGTTTTCATTATCCTCATCAAGTTCCTTAATAAATCCACAATCCTCAAATTTATTGATCACCTTAAAAATATCCAATTTCATTCGTTGGTCCCCAAAGGCGATTTCCATGCTACCGCTTTCACAATTAACGTTGGCCTTAACGGTAGCCAGGAACGGATGCCCCAGAATGATGGGCGTGTTCCTCAGATTATCAGGTACATCCATGTCAAAGACAAGGAAATCTACAGGAAAATAAAAATCCTTGACCTTAACTATAACATCTTCAATAATGCCTCGCAGGTTTGTGACCGAGCGGTCCGCTAACTATAGCGTTACTAAAGTTGGCCGAAGTTCACCTAACCCAAACTTCTCATAAAGAGAAGTCGGAATTAGGTTGATGGATGCAACCAGATCCAAAAGTGCTCTATCAAATGTGTAATCTCTGATGACGCAAGTAATCAACGGAGCACCAGGATCTCTCTTTTTTTGAGGGAGGTAGTGCAGGATAACAAAACTAGCCTGCTCAGAGAGTACCACCTTCCTCGGAACAGATTCTCTCGACTTACGCTTTTGTGTACATAATTCCTTTAAAAATCTTGCATAAGCCGGTATTTTCTTGATAGAATCAAGGAGCGGGATATTGATCTCAACATTCTTAAATAGATTCAGAAGCTCCTCATTGCTATCAACAGACTTCTTCTTCTTTGATTTGGTTAAGGCTTCAGGAAAAGGAACATGAGTCAGATCTTTAGAATCAGGTTCCTGAGCCTTGATTTCTCCTCTAGATTTCTCCTCTCTCTCCTCAGGTTCTTCAGGATTCAAAAGATCAGAATAGTGTGGTTGTGGATCCTGAGTCTGCTTACCGCTCCTCAAAGTGACAGAATTTGCAGATGCATAAGAATTTGGGTCTTGGGGAGGGTTAGGAAAGATTGGAGGGGCTTGATTAGTCATGAATTGTTGATTTGCAGAAGAAGAAGAAGAGGACGAGGAACCCTGCTCAACCACCTGAGCATGTGCTTGTGGGTCCCTTTGATTTCCGTACCCATGGGCATGGTTGCCCGAATTCATAATATTTCGCGGGTTGGGTACGGTTTGGGATGGTAGAGATTCGGGTTGACGAGAGTTAGCAATGAGCCTGGACTACAAGTTGTCCAGCGAGGTTTTCATTTGCTGCATGAGCTGGAGCATGGATCCTTGCATCTCTACCATTTGACGGTTCAGATCAGCCTGCCCTGCGAGTTGACGGGCATTCCAAGCTAGCTGATTGACCTGATTTGGAGGCAACTGAGTATATACTTGACCCTAACCTATTGGTCATTGAGGAGCATAGTTGCCAGGTCGGAATTGGGTCTGTTGCCCCGGGTTTTTCCAAGAGAAGTTAGGGTGGTTTCTCCAACCTGAATTATAGGAATTAGAGTAGGGGTTGGATCTAACATTCTCTTGTGCAGCACAGACATCCTCATAGGGTGAGGATGGAGAGAAAGAAAGGGAAGGATTAGAAAAACTGGGATCAAAGGCCCTAGTTTGGAACCCATAGGGTTCCGAAAAATGCTGACTCACAGGTTGAGCCGTATCGAGTTGATTCACGAACTCCCGTCCAGAAGGAGCTCATGAGAAACGGAATCCTGAATTTTGGGATTGAGTGGATCGAGAGTTGTTCATAGAATTTCCAGCCATCCACTCTTCCATTCTCTTAGCAACCAAGTCCACCTTATCAAGTTTTTTGCAAATCAATTCCATATCAAATGAATGAGAGGCATGGACTTCATTGACATTTGATCTGGGTTGCTGGGACCGGTTAAATGTATCCATGGAGGCATGATTGATTAAATTCTCACTCATTTCCTCAAATAAATCATGTGCACTATCTACATCTTTATTGAGGAAATTGCCTTCGCAAGAAGCATCCACATGATTTCTGAGTTGCTCAGTCAACCCATGATAGAAGATCTGCACGAGTTGCCATTTCGGCACCTTGTGGTGTGGACACCTCCGCAATAAGTCCTGGAATCACTCTCAGGACACATGAAACTGCTCCCCCGGTCGCTGGGTAAAGGTAGTGATTACCCGTCTCAAAGCATTGGTACGTCCGACCGGAAAGAATTTCTTCAGAAAGGCCAATTTCAACTCATTCCAAGTTGTAATTGGCCTTCCTATTGTCCTATACCAATGCATGGCCTTATCCATAAGAGAGTGGGGGAAGAGCCTCATGATCATTTGCTCCTCGTTTACGTTTCGTGCCTTGGTGGTTTGGACCAAAGTGGTCAAGTCCTCCAAATGCTGAAATGAATCTTCAGAGCCAAGCCCATGATAATGTTTAATCAGGCTTAACACCTGGGGCTTGATTTCTACGTCACCGGCTGGAATCTAGACACCAGGACGTTCCCTGTAATTTGAAGGATCATAAAAATCCTTCAAGGGCTGAGCGCCCTGCATTCTCTAGAACCATTCCTGCATTCTCTGCATTTGTTCCAACTGCCTTCGAAATTCTTCCTGTGGATTTCCAAGTAGAGGAGGCTGTTGGTCGGCCATGGGATCAATTTGACCAAAATCCAATTTGTGCCTCCTAGAATGCTCTAATGGTCCTTCCAATCAGGGATTCAATGACCGTCTTCCCAGCATAAACTAGGAGAAGGTCGGAAGGACTGGGGATAGGGACCCTGCAGCACAACAAAACAAGGCTATCCTTAAGTGGGGTAGCCTAAGGATCTACTGACTCCCAAAACCTACCTTAAGACTGTAAATGATTTACTCTCCTTGCATCTGCTCAATCCAACCAGTTAGAAGGAGGGACTAAGGAGAAGGTTCTTCCTTCGACTTTCACCTCCGGTTCCTAGTGTACCCCCAACTGTGGTCATTTGACTCTACTCCCCTAGCTAGACATCGGATTAATCAGTACAAGTAGGTTAATCAAAGACAATCTCAAACTAGGCCCTAAAGAGAGAATCTAACCTTAAGGTCAATGTCTACTCAATTTTATTAAGGCCTGGGATTGTGGTGATTATGGAATGTGATGGGCCCTTAAAATGGGTTGTACCCTTAATGATTGATTGAGATTTTTGTAAGTGCATTCACAACCAGGGTTTTCAAGCAAGATTATTTGTGATGCATGGATTTTAATGTTCAAATCCTGCTTAAGTAGCTTTTAGGGTTTCAAATTAGGTGGATTGCAATCAAGTTTCTAGGCAAACAAAGTTGTCAATCGTAGGTGAAGATTGTTTTCCTTTAAAACCAAAAAGAAAGTGGAGTGCCTGGAATAGACCGAGATTGAAAATCCTAAGGAGGAGCTCCTTGATGAGTTGATTTTAAGTAGAGTGGTGCGGCCTAAACAACTCAAACAACTGGCCACAAATGAACCACTAAGTTAGGCACTCAAAGATGGTTAACCTAGAATGATTTCTACTCTTTTATTTGTTGCTTTTTGTGTACCGGTTCCATAGATCAGAACCCAGTTGAGTAGAAACAAATCAATTTGATTAAGTGCCTTGAATGTGGGTGTATGTTGTGTGTTTGTTGAAAATTGCCCCACAAGATTATCTTTTTGTTATTTTTTTATATAAATGAGGGTGGAATGAATGTGAGTGAGAATCCAAATAACCAAACGATTCCTAAGATTTATGCAAACACCTAGGTTAATTGGAATTTGGATTTAATGTGTCGAATGAATCCATGGAGGGGAAAGAATGGGGAGCACTTACAGTTGTCTTCAACTGCACTTTACTCTAGTCTACCACTTGATGATTCCTTGATGGAAGTCTCTGTAAAACAATAGACACAAGAGAAAGCAAGTTAGAAAATAAGAAATTGTAAGAAATTCGAAAAGAAGATTAGAAATCGTTGCCTCCCCGGCAACGGCGCAAAAATGTTGAACCTACGAGTTGCTACGCTAACATTTTTGGTTTTTAAAACCTTGTCCTTGTAGCTTGAAAGCAAAGAACTCGTGTTCAACAAATAACATTTATATCGAAATTCAAATTTCAGGTCGAACATAGGGAGGCTACGTCGATCTATATTCGCAAATATATTTTTTTTAGAATTTTTCTTGAAAAGCGAGGTGATGTAATTACAATGAAGCTATAACAACAATCAGACTAAAAAGGGAGAGGGAGAGGGAGAGAGAGAGAACATGCATTCAATAATTCAAAATGTTTATACAATAAAACCAAATAGAAATTACACTAGAAAGTCAGAAATCCACTACATTAGAAAGTTGGAAAATTCTACACTAGAAAGCTGTAAAGAAGAATGGGAGAGAGAAGTTATCCTCCTCAACGATCGCTTGGAGGACGAGCTGGATGGGACAACGCCTGGATAAAGGAGGACGAAGCGGAAGGAGGACGAAGCAGGACGAAGGAGAACGAGGCAACACGTCATCGTTGTCACGGGATCCGCTTTCGAAAGGGGACGAAAATTTGACTTTATCTCGCGAGGAGCATCCCGGGTGTGGGACAAGCTTCTCTTAAGCTTTGGAGAGGTAGAGAAGAGAAGGAAAGGATGAGAATTTCTTGTAGAGGGGGTCTTCTGTTATAGTTGCAAGGAGTGGGGGCAATTTGGTCATTACATCTTTAAAAACATTAATTTAGGACCTTTAATGACGGATAAAACCGTCGCTAAAGGTTTGAACGTGGGCATAGTGGGCCGCGCGTGAGCGCCCGCTTGCTTGCTTGCGCGCTCAACGCTTACGTACGTTCAGCCATCCTCAGCCGTCCGATCGCAAGATCGGATGTCTCAGATCGCGCTATGCCTGCCTCCTCAACGTGTGCCAGATCGCATGTGATGTCGTGTTACCACTGTGCGTGTAATAGTGCGTGGACGCTATCAGGCGCGTGCGACCGTTCGATCGTGATCCAACTCTCGCCCGCGCCCGATCGCCCGCACCCCTCGCCTGCTCGCTGCGACTCGATCATGCACCAGTTCCAATCGATAAGGCACTGAACTGCTGCGCTACACCGTCCAAATAGTCGCGCGGATGAAATCAAGCGCGCGCATCCACAGCCATTGGATCTTGATCCAACGGCGGGGAAGGGCGGATGCGGGGGCTTCAGCGGGTGTGTGCGGGCGATTGGGTGGCCAAGATGGCGCCACGTGGTGGCATCTTGGCCATCCATCTTCTGGATGATGTAGATGATGCCACGGGTGTCGGATTGACTTGATTTTTATGTCGTTAGGCTGCAATCGTCGATCCAAATCAATCCGTGTGGTTGGATTTGTCGTTTGATGTGCGGATTTACACCATCTTAGCCCTTGATCTTCTAGGGTTCCTGGGTCACTATCTGATGCTACAGATACTTGATTAGGGGGATCTTGGAGTCGTTGAACTCCAATCATTACCTTGATCACATCTGTATGGTTGGATCTTCGATCCGAAGCCCTGATAAAAAGTTTGCCCTGTCCAAGCACGTAAAAGGAGACAATTAACCTCCATTTTATTCAAACTACTCTAAATGCAAGATGATGCATGTTATGCAATATTTATAGCATGCAATGCAATCCTATGCTTAAGAACATGCATAAATAGACATCTTAAGTAGTGTAAACATGTTTACATCACTGGGCCTATAATAGCAACTTCCAATCTTCTTTGGTTCTCAATGGTCTGAAAGACCTTTGGGATCTCATGCTTCCCCAGCATATCACTCTTTCTACTTGGTGTATTCTCTATGGTAAGCTCCCTACTTATGATAACTTGGCTAAACTCAAAATTCGTCTACCTTCCAAGTGTGTTGTTGTCCAATGATCCCCCAGTGTGAAACAATGGATCATCTCTTCTCTTCTAGTAGTTGGTCGACAATGTGTCAAATTTAAGTGTTTGCTAACTCCTAGATTCCTTATATCTCTCTAGATAGGTATTTCCCCATCATGCACTATCCCTCTCGCTCTTACAAAGGGGGGAAAATTAAGGGTCTCATTTGCTTCATCTTGTATTGTGTTTATAGAATTCGGAATCATATTATTCATGAGGGGTGTACCTTTCAAGTTATATCTCGACTTTTATCCTTTCTCTGAAGGATTTTGATCTCCTCTATTGGCATTGATCCCAGAAACCCTCCATCCTTATTTTAAGCTAGGTCTGTCCGAGCTCTGGGGTTAATTTGAATGTAGCTACTCTCTCTATTAACTCTTACAGTTTTGGAGGTTGGATTCATTGTGATTCCGAAGGGACATTTTACTTGGAGCTGTAGTGCAATTCTCTTTAACTACTAATGAATTTTGTTTACTTAAAACTATCTTGCATTCTTTTGTTGCTGCTCATTCCTTCTCTTTTCAGGTTGAGTCTAGTTCTATGCTTCTATATTATTGGTGGAAGGGGAAGATTCCAGTTGTGCCCAGGTTGAGGAGAGACTTTCACAACATCCTCCAGTACAGAATGAGGATAGTCTCATTGGATTTTGTGCATCACGCTGTGAATTCTACTGCCCTGCTCCATGCAAGTCTTGGGAATTCTGCCTAGACTATGTTTGATTCTCCATCTCAGGTCTCTGTCGCATTCGGGGTGGCATTTGGATGGATAAGCTCCAATTTCCCTATGTGTTGTAATTGTTCCAGTTGTTGGGATCCTTTTTGTACTAAGCCACACGTCATGGTTGCCTTTTTTCTATACCAGATAGGTTTTGGTTTAGTCCCCCTATCCATTTGTTTGCCTTCAAGGAGTGGGGGATGAATAAAATTTACTCCCGCTTTGGGAAAAAAAAAGAAAAAGGTTCTTTGTGTGGTGATGTGTAGGCCCTTAGATCATAGGTGTAAGGTGAGGATTAGTCTAGGCTTAGGCTTTCTAAACATAGGTAGGTCTAAGACAAGGTTTATTTGATGGAAAGGTTTGTCTTAGAGGTTAAAGGTAGAGATGAATTAGGAAGGGACAAGTCTCCTCCCTTGTCTTCAACTCTTCTTATCTTTAATTCTTGAGCTCATGTCTTGTTCTTCCTTTATTCTTCAATAATTTGGCTCCTAAGTAGTTGCATCTTCTCCCAAACTTTACTCTATAGTCTCTCAGCTTATTCACTAGGTCTTAATGCCTACATTATTCAAAATAGAGTATAATTAGGAGATAGTTACTTATAAAATAAATATAAAGCTTAAATATCCATGCATACTTACAATGCAATATTTATAAGCCTAATGCCTGATTTTACTAAGGAGCTAACCCTAGATTAAGAAAATTATTGTTATAAATTAAGTTGTTATCATTCGCATGCCCAGTGGCCTCTTCGCACACGCTCCATGCGTCCAATGTGCATGGAGAGCCATTCTTTCACCTATTTAACCCTTGTCTCCCCAATTGCCCAAGGCCATTCTTCTATTAATACCTCCATTTTGATGAAACAAAATTGTGTTTTATGGTGAACTTGCTACAACAATTTCCATTATTGCCATTGGTTGGAAATTGATGACAAAGCCCATTTAATCGACGCCATTAAGCGACGTCATTGTTAGAGTCGTTGTTTCTTTTTCTCATTGGTTATAAGGAACATCTAACATCAAAATATTGTTCGACCAATGAACGGATTGGATATTTCGATGTTGTTTGACAACCGATGGAAATTTGATTTGTCGTTGCTTATAAAAGAAGTGACGACATTGGTACATCACTTTTTCCTTCCTTTACGCACCCTTTCTTAAGTTTTGCTGTCGTTAAAATAATACACCGTCGCTCATATAAGAGACGATAAAAATATTTTAGCTGTCGCTTCTCCTAATTAGCGACAGTGTTGTTGCAAAAATTCTACACAAAAAGGTTGAGTTTTGAAAAACCCATCATTATAGTGCAATTTGTGAGGAAATTCATCAACAAATAAATTTTATCGAAACTCGAAAAGAATTCTAGGTCGAGCATAGGAAGGCTACGTTGATTTGAAATCCATGATTATATCTTTTTTGTAATTTTTGTTTAAAGGCGAGATAATCACAATGAATGATACTAATTAAAAGAAAGAGAGAGAGCAAAACACTTTTACAAAAAGGATAATGTTTTTATAACTAGAAAGTAGGGAAATATTACAACTATAAAGAAGTAAAATCTACTCTAGAAAGCAGTAAAGAGAAGGGAGGTGAGAAATTATCCTCCTTATCGACTGCTTGGAAGACGAAGAGCGGAGAAGGAAGACGGTGAACGAAGCAGAAAGAACCAGGGGCGAGGCAGGACGTCGTCGTCGCAGGATCCACTTCCAGAATGCGGGTGAGAAGATGACCATGGGAGCTCCACAAACAGGATGTGAGTGGACAAAATTTTGCTTTTAACTCTAGAGGAGCATCTCAGGTTTGGGACAAGCTTCTTTAGAGCTTTGGAGAGGGAGAGAGCTGAAGGAAGGGATGAATGAAATGTGGGGAGCGTAGGCCTTTCTATATGTGTAGAGGTTGGGGGCAAATAGGTTATTTTAACCTTAAAACATTAATATAGGGGTCTTTAGTACAGATCTAGGTGTCACTAAAGACCTTGAACGTGGCCATAGCTCGCACGCTTGCACCGCCCCCTCTTCCTTTGTTTCAACGCACAATCACATCCGCGCAATATCAACCGTCCGATCTTGAGATCAGATGACTTAACTCAATCTTACCCACGCCTTTAGCGAGCACTTGCACGTGAGATTGAGTGTCAATGGCACGTTGGATCACGCGTGAAGGATCCGTGCTCTCTGGTTGCACCATGTCGCTACTCCATCCACTCCACATCCAATGGCCGAAATCGGCCGTGCCTTGCGCTGAGTTGAATTGAGGCATGCGGTGAACTTTGAACCAGTGCCCTCATCTCACTCGTGGAGTGCTCAACCAATGTGCCAAGGCTGAGACTTTGTCACATTTCCAATCGAGGTGCGCATGCTCATGGCCGTTGGATCAAGATCCAACGACCCAGATTTGATCATGCTTACTTGGAGAGAGAGGGCGTGGTGGGTCCTCGCCATTTTAGCTGGGTTGGTTTGGGCAGTTGAGATGGTGCCATGTGGTGCCATCTTGGCCATCCATCTTCACATGCTTGTAGGTGGTGCCATGGATGTCAGATTGGATCGATTTTCATGTCGTTGGGCTGTGATCGTAGATCCAAACCCATCCATGTGGTCGGATTTGTCATTTGAAGTGCAGATTTGCACCATCTTTGCCCTTGACCTTTGACCTTTCTTAGATTGTATCTGATGATACGGAAGTGCGATCGGGTCGATCTTGGAGTTGTTGAACTTCAATCGTCGCCCTGATCAGATCTGTATGGTTGAATCTTCAATCTGAGGACCCAGTTAAATGTCGTCTATCCTTAACCACCAAAACGAGTAAATTACTATACAATTTATACACTTTGAACTAAATACATGATGATGCATGTTATGCAATATTTACAATGCATGATGCTTCTACGACACTAAGAACATGCATAAATAGACATTTTAGGCTATTCAAATGCATACACATCACACCCCCATGCCTATCTTTTGCTAGTCCCTAGCAAAAACTATATGCTATTTATAAAAGAATTAGGGTTGGATTTCTTGGGCAAAAGTTATTCTTCAACACTAGGAGATTTTTACTAAGGTCTGAACTACAAAGACACAACAGCGCCCGGGTGTTTGTCAAAATGCAGACCGCCTCAAGCCCTCACCTTATTCGAAGAAGGATATTTTTCTTCTTTTCTTCATTTCTATTTTTTTTTGGAATTTTTAGTTTAGGGTTTTGGAGTAGCTATCTACGGCCACTCAACCCAACCAAGACTCGAAGATAACCCTAAGTTCTAAGCATCTTTATGAGTGAAATGTGATAGATTCATTGATCGACGATTAGAACGAACTTCAGGTTTTTACGACCCTAGGTAACCTTAAAAAGGAATTCTGCCTAAAGGTATATCTATTCGACCAGTAGCTTTCTCCTTACTTTTATTTTTATGGGGTCAAAACAAAGGCGAACCCGGTGTATATCTCCCCGGCTTATTCTACTTCTCCTCTTCTTCCTAAGTGTTTAGGAATTATATGTGCATTTCCTAAGCCGAGATCCGAACAACCTACCAATGGGTTGTTACCCACGATAACTTGCGAACCATACTCGTGCGATGAAATGTGGCTTATTTCTTTTTTTCTTTTCTTTTCTCCTTTTCTATTTTTTTTCTTTTCTTTCTTTAAAAGGGTGGCTTCCATGATCTAAGATTTACCTAAAGGCAGTAGGAAAAGAATGGTCGTGTGATTGGGCTTTGGACTACCTACCAATGGGCTGTTACCAACGATAACTTGCTAGCTATGCCACCCTAGAAGGTTCATTAGCTACCCAATTTCCGTTAAAATCGTCGAAAAGTGAGTTAGTACAAATAGTGTGTAGATGCTTAGACTTAAAATCCCCTCAAATCAGAGGGTGTGTTGATGAATTGTGTACTTATCACCCCAACTTATTTAACCAATTTGAAGTAAATTTAGAATGGTGAGGACTCGATAAACAAATCCACATTTTAGTGGATACCGGGGCAGATTAAGTCCAAAGACCTGAGGGGTCTAAGTGTTTAGATCCTACTGTATTATTCCCAAAGGTTGAAAAATCCTAATGCCCAATTATTCTTTCCTAATTCAATTTTTTTTAAATAAAGAGAAAAATAAGTAGTTTACAAGAATTTCACAGAGTTGACAAAATGATTCAGAAATGAATCCACCGCCCCATGCCTAGCTGATGCAATGTCTTCATTGAAAATAAAATGCATGAGAAACAGGGTAGAACGAAGAAAATATCACCTGTATTCAATGATGCTCGGGTTAGCTCTGAGTCAGACTATATAATGCTGAGTTTAATGCCATTAGCTTGATGAAGTCCAGCCAAAGAAGTCACGTTAAGGTTAAAGGAACCTTACTGGAGATGGGTTCTGGAATAACACAATCAACATAAGGTTTTAGACGTTGTCCGTTGACCTTAAAAGCATTACCTGTCTTTGGGTTAGAGATCTCAATGGTTCTATTGGGAAATATTCGATTGATGATGAATGGGCCAACCCACGTTAACCTAAGCTTGCTGGGAAAGAGCTTAAGTTGAGAATCAACAAGCCAGACCTTCTGGTTCAACTCCAAGCTCTTGCGGGAAATTAGTTGGTCATGAAGAGCTTTGGTCCGAGACTTATAGATCTTACCATTCTCGTACGAATCATTTCTAAGCTCTTCCAACTCAGATAGTTTAAGCTTCCTTGTCTTTCCGGCTAAACTTAAATCAAAGTTGCATTTCTTGATCACCTAGAATGCCTGATGTTCAATCTCTACAGGTAAATGGCACGCCTCTCCATACACTAGACAAAATGGTGACATGTCGATAAGCGTTTTGTACGTCTTTTGGTAGGCCCAAAGAGCGTCCTCAAGTTTTTGAGTCCAATCTTTTCGATCAGGCCTAACAATCTTTTGCAGGATGTTCTTGATTTGTCGATTGGAGATCTCGGCCTGTCCGTTCATCTAAGGGTGGTAAGTTGTGGAGATTCTGTGATTTACCCCATATTTTGCCAGTAAACTATGGAACTGAGCATTTGTGAAGTAAGTACCACCATCGCTAATGATGGCCCTTGGAATCCTGAACCGACTAAAGATGTTCTTTTTGGTGAAATCGATGACCACTTTGTGATCATTGGTTTGGGTGGGAATAGCTTCGATCCACTTGGACATGTAATCAATAGCAACGAGAATGTACTGGTGCCCAAATGAAGGGAGGAAGGGTCCCATGAAAACGATGCCCCAAACGTCGAAGATTTCAACAGGAAGGATTAGGTTTAGAGGCATCAGATCTCTCTTGGTTATGCTCCTAAGTGCCTGGCATCGAGAACACAACCTCGAGAATTCCTGGGCATCCTTGAATAAAGACGGCCAATAGAATCTATATTAAAGTATTTTTGCAGCCGTCTTTTTCCTGGAGAAATGTCCACCACACGCAGCTGCATGGTATAACTCAAGTGTGCTTTGAAACTCATTCTCCGGTACACATCGGTGAATAATCTGATCATAGCCGATGCGATACAGTTCAGGGTCATCCCATAAGTAATATTTGGTTTTAGATTTGAGTCTATCTCGTTGTTGCTTAGTCCAATCCTGGGGTATTTGACCAACAACCAAATAATTTACTATGTCTGCAAACTAAGGAGTTTGGACACCTGAAACTGCTAGAATAGTCTCGTCCAGAAAAGTCTCAGTAATTGGAATATCCGGATGAGAAGAATCACTTAGAAACCTCGAATGGTGATCCGCCACCACATTATGTGCCCTGGATTTATCTTTGATTTCAAGATGGAATTCTTCAAGCAGAAGAATCCATCGAATGAGCCAGGGTTTGGCATCCTTTTTGGCCAAGAGATATCTCAGGGCTGAGTGGTCAGTGAAAATTATGATGTGAAACCCTAAAAGATAAGCCCTAAATTTTTCTAAAGCAAATACTACAACTAACAATTCCTTCTCAGTAACAGTGTAATTCCTCTGGGCCTTGTTCAGAGTTTTGCTGGCATAGTAGATGATAGAGGGCTTTCTGTCAATCTTTTGATCCAAAATAGCCTCGACCGCATAATCAGAAACATCAGTCATGATCATAAATGGGGCCATCCAGACCAGTGGTTGCAACACCGAAGCACAAGTGACTGCCATTTTAGGAAAATCGAGTGACTTGCAACATGATTCGTTGAAATCAAATGGTGTATCTTTGGCAAGAAGGTTGCTTAGAGGGGGAGCAACCTTAGAGAAGTCCTTGATGAACCTCCTATAGAATCCCACATGATCGAGAAATGATCAAATTTGTTTGATAGATGTGGGAGGAGGAAGTTTAGAAATAGCATCAACCATAGTTTTGTCAACTTCAATTCCCCATTTAGAGATTACATGACCCAAGACAATGCCTTTTTGTGTCATGAAATGATTCTTTTCCCAGCTAAAGACCAATCTTGTTTTGATGCATCTTTTAAGGATCAATTCGAGATTAGCCAGGCAAGATTCAAATGAGTCTCTGCAAATGGAGAAATCATCCATGAAAACTTCCATAAACTCTCCTACCATGTCAAAAAATATGGCCAGCATACACCTTTGAAAAGTCGCAGGTGCATTGCATAAGCTGAATGACATTCTACAGAAAGCAAAGGTTCTGTAGGGGCAGGTGAAAGTTGTTTTTTCCTAATCCTTGGGATGGATAGGGACTTGATTGTATCCCGAATAACCGTCCAGGAAACAGAAGTACTTTTGCCTAGCTAATATTTCAAGGATTTGATCAATGAAAGGCAAAGGGAAATTATCCTTTTTCGTGGCTATGCTCAGCTTCTTGTAATCAATACAGACCCTCCAAGAGGAAGCTGAATGAGTTGTGACAGATTCTCCTTTCACATTAATCACAATGGTAATCCTGGCTTTCTTGGGAATAATTTACACGGCACTTACCCATGGACTATCCGAGATCTGATAGATGATTCTTGCATGGAGCCACTTAATTATTTCTTTCTTGAACACTTCTCGCATATTAGGGTTTAATCTCCTCTGCATTTATCAAGAAGGGTGAGATCCATCTTTCATGAAAATTCTGTGATAGCAGTAATATGGCTTAATCTCCCTAAGGTCATGGATGGTCCAACCAATTGCCTCTTTATGTTCTTTTAAGACCTTGATCAGTTTTATCTCCTGGTTCGTAGTCAATTTAGAACTAATAATCACAGGTAGCATCTTCTTAGGTCATAAAAATTGATATTTCAAACTCTCAGGCAATGGTTTCTGCTCGAGCTAGGGCGAGTCTAAGATGGAAGGCAAGGAGGATGCTGATGAAGATTCATTAGGATGATCGAGAGGAAGAGGTTGAAAGTGAACAAAATCAACAACCTATTCAGAATGTGATGGGTTTGCCATAGAGGGTTCTGGGTTGGCTTCATCGGTGCAGGAGGAACTCTTAATAGCAGATATAGGTATACATGTCTCAATATTCAAGTTATCTTCCTTGACTTCCTCTATAAATCAACAATTCTTGAATTTATTAATCACCTTGAAAATATCCGATTTCAGTTTTTGATCCTCAAAGGCAATTTCCATGCTACCGCTCATACAGTTGATATTGGCCTTAGTAGTAGCTAGGAATGGATGCCCCAGAATGATGGGCGTGTTCCATAAATTCTCAGGTACATCCATGTCAAGGACAAGGAAATCTATAGGGAAATAGAAGTCCTTAACCTTGACAATAACATCCTCAATAACTCCTCTCAGATTTGTGACCGAATAGTTCGCTAACTGCAACATTACTGAGGTCGGCCGAAGTTCACCTAATCTGAACTTCTCGTAAAGAGAATTAGGAATTAGGTTAATGGATGCACCTAGATCTAAGAGTGCCCAGTCAAAAGTGTAATCTCTGATAGCACATGAAATCAAAGGGGCACCTAGATCTCTCTTTTTCGGAGGAAGGTGATGTAGGATAATAGAACTAGATTGCTCAGAGAGTGTTACCTTCCCTAAAAAAGATTTCCTCGACTTACACTTTTGGGTGCATAAATCCTTTAAGAATTTAGCATAAGCCAGTATGTGTTTGATAGCATCGAGGAGCGGGAAATTGATTTCAACATTCTAGAATATATTCAAGAGCTCGTCATTACTATCAACAGGCTTCTTCTTCCTGGGTTAATCAAGGCCTCAGGAAAAGGAACATGAGCTTGATCCTCGGAATCAGGTTCCTAAGCCTTGATTTCTTCTTCAGAGTTCTCCTTTCTTTCCTCAGGCTCACCAGGTTCTTCTTGACTAGAGCAGGGTAGATGTGGGTCTTGGGTTTGCCTTCCACTCCTCAAAGTAATGGAGTTGGCAGATGCATACAAGTTTGGGTCTTGGGGAGGGTTAGGAAAGATTAGAGGGGCTTGATTAGCCAGAAACCCTAGATTTGATGAAGTAGAAGATGAATGACCCTGCTCAACCACCCGAGCATGTTTATGTGGGTCCCTCTGATTCTCGTACCCTTGGGTTTGATTGCCTGGATTCTGTATGTTGCGTGGGTTGGGTACGGGTTGAGATGGCAAAGATCCAGGATGATGGGTATTGCAATGAGCCCGGTTTGCAAGTTGTTCAGCTAGTTTTTCATTTGTTGCATAAGCTGGAGCATAGATCCTTGCATCTCTATCATTTGACGGTTCAAATCAGCCTGGCCTATGGGTTGACGAGCATTCCAAAATAGCTGATTAACCTGATTTGGGGGCAGCTGAGTATAAAGATGACCTTGACCCATTGGTCTTTGCAGAGGATAGTTGCTGGGTTGAAATTGGGTTTGCTACCCTGGATTTTTCCAGGAGAAGTTTGGGCAGTTCCTCCAACCCGAATTATAAGCATTGAAATATGGGTTGGACCTAACATTCTCCTATACGACATAGACAAACTCATAGGGCAAAGATGGAGAGAAAGTAAGGGAGGGATCAGAGAAACTGGGATCGAAGGCCCTAGTTTGGAACCTGTGTGGTTTTGAGCAATGCTGGCTCACAGGTTGAGCCGCATCCAATTGATTCACGAACTCTCGTCCAGAAGGAGCTTGGAAAGAATGGAATCCTAAATTCTGGGATTGAGTGGATTGAGAATGGTTCGCAAAGTTTCCAACCATCCACTCCTTCATCCTTTTGGTAACCTGGTCCTCCTTATCTTATTTATTACAAATAAGCTCCATGTCGAATCAATGAGAGTCATGGACCTCATTAACATTCGATCTAGGTTGTTGGAACCGGTTAAATGTATCCATGGAGGCATGATTGCTTGAATTTTTAGTCATTTCCTCAAACAAGTCATGTGCAATATCTGCATCTTTGCTGAGGAAATTGCCTCTCCAAGAAGTGTCCATGTGATTTCTGAGTTTCTCAGTCAACCCATGGTAAAAGATCTCCACGAGTTGCCTTTTCGGCACCTTGTGGTGTGGACACTTCCGCAATAAGTCCTGAAATTGCTCCCAAAAAACATGAAACTGCTCCCCCAGTTGCTGGGCGAAGGTAGTAATCACCCACCACAGTGCATTGGTATGCCTGATTGGAAAGAATTTCTTTATGAAAATCGATTTAAGATCATTCTAAGTTGCTATCGGCATTCCTATGGTCCTGTACCAATGAATAGCCTTATCCTTAAGAGAGTGGGGAAAGAACCTCATGATCATTTGCTCTTCATTCACATTTTGTGCTTTGGTGGTCTGGACCAAAGTGGTCAAGTCCTCCAAATGCTAAAATGGGCCTTCAGAGCTAAGCCCATGGAAATGTTTGATCAGGCTTAACACCTGGGGCTTGATTTCAACGTCTCCGGCTGGAATCTGGACATTGGGACATTCCCCGTAATTTGAAGGATCATAAAAATCCTTCAAGGGTTGAGTGCTCTGCATTCTTTGGAACCATTCTTGCACTCTCTACATTTGTTCTAGCTGCCTTGAAACATCTCTTATTGATTCTGAGGTAGAGGAGGTTGTTGATAGGCCATGGGATCAATTTGGCCAAAATTCAGTCTACACCTCCTAGAATGATCTAATGATCCTTCCAATCAGGGATTCAATGACCTCCTTCCAAGCATAAACTAAGAGGAGGTTGGAAGGACTAGGGATAAGAAACCTGTAGCACAACAAAATAAGCCTATCCTTAAGTTGGGTAGCCTAAAGATCTACAGAATCTTAGAATTCATCTTAAGATTATAGACGATTTACTCTACTTGTATCCAGTCAATCCAACCAGTTAGAAGGAGGGGCTGGGGAGAAGGTCTTCCTTTGGTTTGTGCCTCCGGTTCCTAGTGTACCCCTCAATCGCGATCATTTGACGCTACTCCCCTAGCTAGACATCAGATTGACTAGTACAAGCAAGTTAATCGTGAACAATCTCAATCTGGGCCCCAAGGAGTGAATCAGTCCTTAAGGCCAGCCTCTAATCAATTTTAACTTAGGCTTAAGATTGTAGTGCTTATGGAATGTGATGGGCCCTTAAAATGGGTTGTGACCTTAATGATTGATTGAATATGTGTGAGTGCATGCACAACTAGGGTTTTCAAGCAAGATTATTTGAATGAGTGGATTTTAAGGTTCAAATTTTACTTAAGTTGCTTTTAGGGTTTAGAATTAGGTAAATTCAATCAAGTTCAAAAGGCAAACCTGATTTTGAAAAGACGGGTGAAGATCTTTTCCTTTTGAAATCAAAAGTAAAGTGGAGTACCTGGTATTGACCTAAATTGTAAACCCTAAGGGGAAGCTACTTGATGAGTTAATTTTGGATGAAGTGGTGTGACCCAAACAACTCAAACAATTGCCCTTAATGCACCACTAAGTTAGGCACACAAGCGGTTACCTAATCTGATTTCTACTTGATTATGTGTTTGGATGTGTGTGCACCGGTTCCAAAGATTAGTTGACCGATTGAGTTTGAAAATCAGAAGAGATTGTGTACCTCTGTGGTTTTTTTAGATTTTTTTTCTTTTTATAAGCGGAAGGTGGGATGAGTGGAGGTGGAAATCAAATAATCAAAACTAATCCAAGGGTTTATGAGAACATCTACGTTAATTAGGGTTGGCATTAGGTTTATGAAATGAACTCTATGGAGAGGGAAAGAATGGAGAGCACTTATAGTTGTCTTCAACTACACTTTACTCCTTTCTACCGCTTGAAGATTCCCTATTGAGGTACCTACAAAACAATAGAAAAGAAATAAAAGCAAGTTAGAAAATCGATAAGTGCGTGGAAATGCGGAAAGGAAATCAAGATTCATTGCCCCCCAGCAATGGTGCCAAAATGTTGTTGTGGAAATTCTACACAAAAAGGTTGAGTTTTGAAAAACCCATCAATGTAGTGCGATTTGCAAGGAAATCCGTCAACAAATAAATTTTACTGAAACTTAAAAAGAATTTCGGGTCGAACGTAGGGAGGCTACATCAATTTAAAATCCGTGATTATATTTTTTTGTAATTTTTGTTTAAAGGCGAGATAATCACAATGAATTGATACTAACTAAGAGAGGGAGAGAACAAAACACTTTTATAAAAAGGATAATCTTTTCACAACTAGAAAGTGGGAAAATATTACAACTAGAAAGTAGTAAAATCTACTAGAAAGTAGTAAAGACAAAGGAGGTGAGAAATTATCCTCCTCATTGACTACTTGGAGGATGAGCTGGAATGGGTGATGCTTGGAAGACAGAGAGCGGAGATGGAAGATGGAGAATGAAGCTTGAAGAACCAGGGGTGAGATAGGACGTTGTCGTCACGGGATCCACTTCTGGAATGGGGGTGAGAAGATGACCACGAGAGCTCCACGAACGGGATGAGAAGTGGACAAAATTTTGCTTTTAACTCTAGAGGAGCATCCCAGGTTTGGGACAAGCTTCTTTAGAGCTTTGGTGAAGGATGGAATGAATGAAATGTGGAGGGCATAGGCCTTTCTATAGGTGTAGAGGTTAGGGGCAAATAGGTCATTTTAACCTTCAAACATTAATATAAGTGTCTTTAGTGACGGATTTAAGCATCACTAAAGATCTTGAACGTGGCCGTAGCTCGCATGCACGTGCCACCCCCTCCTCTTCCTTTGTTTCAAAGCACAATCACGTCCGTGCAATATCAGTCATCCGATCTTAAGATCGAGTGTGTGCTCTGGTTGCGCCACGTCGCTCCTCCATCTGCCATCTCGCCTTAAACTCAATCTCTAGTTGTGAGACTTAAACTCAGTCTCGCCTGCGCCTTTAGCGAGTGCTTACGTGTGAGATTTAGAGTCAACGGCACATTGGATCTTACGTGAAGGATCCGTGCACTCTAGTTGCGCCACGTCGCTCCTCCATCTGCCATCTGCACTGCATCCAACAGCCGAAATTCACCTTGCCTTGCATGGCACTGAATTGAGGCACGCAATGAGCTTCGAACCCACACCCTCATCTTGCGCATGGAGCGCTCAACCAATGTGCCAAGGTCGAGACTTTGTCGCGTTTCCAATCGAGGTGTGCACGCTCATGGCCGTTAGATCAAGATCCAATGGCCCAGATCTGATCATGTGTGTGAGGAGAGAGAGGGCACGACAGGCCCTTTCCATTTTAGTTGGGCTAGTTTGGGTGACTGAGATGGCGCCAAGGGGCGCCATCTTGGTCGTCCATCTTCACATGCATGTAGGTGGTGCCACGAATGTTGGCTAAGACCGATTTTCAAGCCGTTGGGCTGCGATCGTCAATCCGAACCCACTCGTGCGGTCAGATTTGTCATTTGAAGTGTAAATTTTTACCATCTTGGCCGTTGACCTCTGATCTTTCTTAGACTATATCTAATGCTACAGAAGTCCAATCAGGGTGATCTTAGAGTTGTTGAACTCCAATCATCACCCTAATCAAATCCGTATGGTTGGATCTTCAATTTGAGGCCGCGATTAAATGTCTCCTATCCCTGACCACCAAAAAGAGTAAATTACTATACAATTTATATACTTTGACCTAAATGCGTGATGATGCATGTTATGCAATATATACAATGCATGATGCTTCCACGACACTAAGAACATTCATAAATAGTCATTTTAGTCTATTCAGATGCGCACACATCATACCGCATATAAGGTTTTAGGAAAACCACACCTCCTTTTTCTTGTCGTTGCTTATACAAATAAGCGACAGTAAATGTAATATTTTAGCTGTCGCTTATTAAGAGAAACAATGACATATAACGTTTTAGGAAAACCACACCTCCTCAATTTTGTCGTCACTTATTCAAATAAGCGAAGGTAAATGTATAATATTTGCCATCATCATTAAACTTTAATGCTGTCACTTTTTTCCAAAATCAATGGCATATGTAGGGATTTTTTTATTTTAAGATTATGAGAATTACCTACTAAACCTACTTAAAAGACCTGCTTTTATACAAAATAGCTAATGAAAATGAATACAAGTTTATATTTCATAAATATAAAGTCTAGTACATAAAAAGTTTGAAAATGAAATACTTAATAAAAAGGATAACATGAAAAACATAATAAAAGGAAATGGATAAAAATCAAAATGCTGCTGCCCAGATGCCACCAGCTCCACCTACACTGCCCATGTCATCATCATCTTGTCTGTAGATGCTGGGATCTAATGATGATGGATGCTCTGACTATCCCTTCTTCAGAAGAATGGATAGAAGCATCTGAAGCTTATCATCCATGGCATCCATCTGATTCTTCATCTCTACCTCTCTCTTCTCCCTCTTTGCCTCTCTCTTATTCTTCTCCTCCTCTTATCTCTGTAGTATGCCAATCTTTTGATGCAGTTGATCGACGACACTAGATGAGACAACACCTTTCCTCCCATACTAGCTGGAAAAGTTGTGTGCCCTCCCTACACTACGAATGAATCCACCGCGGTCTGGTGGCATCACTATACTAAATGCCTCCTTTGTATCCAAAGACTGCTGGACGCTGTCGGAGGTCTCGTTAGTTGGGGGATGTACCAAGTTACCATTTGCTCCTAAATGCATTAAAAAATATTGTTATAATATATATATACAAAGTTATAAATTTTTTGAGTTTAGGAAACTTACGTGCTTCTCTTAGTATGTCTTATGAATCCACTTACGAGCACCCTCAATTGCAGCCTTACTGTAGGTGACCTCGTAGATATCCATCCTACTCATCTCCCTCCCATCATGTGTAGTGAACTGAAAATATGAAAATGATATAATTTTTTTAAGATAACATACAAACTAACTAATATTCAAGTACGAAGTAGTTACAATATTTACGTAATGGCTTCTAATCGTCTCGATGCTCCTTCAACCCAAACAATGGGTCTGTGGTGGAGCTTTGGCCCTACTCTTCTTATTTTTCCTTGCTTGCTCCTATAATAAAAACATATATATATGTATAAATTAATATACACAATAATATTTTTTATGAAATTAAGATATATGAACGATGTAAACACATTTACTGAGGGTAAAATGCCTATTCATGCATGTTCCTAGGCTTAGGTTTGCATTTCATGTTATATATATTACATAGCATGCATCATTCTACATTTAAAGTAGTTGTATATAATTTAGGTTAATTGCATCCTTTTTGTGGTTAGGAGAGAAGGATATTTATTTCAGAGCCTTGGATTGATGATCCAACCGTACAGATCTGATCAAGACAGTGATAGGAGTCCAACACCTCTGAAATCGCCTCGGTCGGAGTCTCGTAGCATCAAATGTAGTCTGAGGAAGATCAACGGCTAAGGGACTAGGAGACATAATTCAGAGCTTTAAGTGACAAATCTAACCATGCTGATTGATTTAGGTCGACGATTGCAGCCTAACGACGCAAAAATAGACTCAATCCAACCTCTGTAGTAGCCCCTACAAAAAGAAGATGGATGGCCTAGACTATGCCATGTGGTGCAACCTAGGCCACCCAGCGCATGCACGTGGCACCGCATGTGAGTAGCAGCGCGGGTGCATGCATGCATGCAGTGTAGAGCCAGCTATGCGTGAGCTGGACTTAAGCGACGCATGAGCCAGACTTACAGCGATGTTTACAGTCGTCGCTAATTCTTCATGTGCCAGCAAAGCCAGCTTTGGGCGTTAGTGGGCATGAGCAGGCATGAGCTGCACAGCGATGCTTCTAGCGACGGCTTGGATGTCACTAATGGTCCCATAACTCTTTTTTGCCTCTTCTCCTCCACTATAAAAGGACTTGCACCCCTTCCCTTCCAAGCCATCTCTACCTATTCTACTCCCACCTACTCCCAAGCTCTAGCAAGCCTACCAACGCTCCATTGGAGCTTATTCTCAAGCTCCCAAGGCTCCTATTAGTGTAGCAAACCTCTGCCCCACCAAATATTCATCCATCTTCCCATCCCCATTCATAGGTCGCCTTGGAGCCATCCTCCCACCTCCATTCCGGTAGCAGATCATCTTCGTCTTCTCACCTCCATTCCGGAGCCACGCCGAAGCTTTCCTCAACACGATGTCCTCCTGCATCTCACCTCCGTCATCCCGCTCCTCACCTCCTTCATCTAAGTTTCTACCACGCACCGTCGTCTCGCCAAACAACCGATTCGGGAGATTTCCTCTCACCTCCCTCTCTTTTTATGCTTTCATAGTTCATTGTAATCGACATTGAATTGATATATATATCATATTTGTTCCATTTCTATCTTGTGATTCATTCTGCTTGTCTTTTGTTTCAAAAACACAAAAAAAATATCAAAACCATAAAATACCAAAAAGAAACGAATCGAAGCACGATTTTCACGTAAAGTAAATGTCACCTGCCTGTGTTCGACCCGAGACTCCCTTGGAGTTTCAATATAAATTTTATCTGATCGACGTGTTTTGCAACTACGATGATGGGTTACTTGTAACCCTGATTTCTAACACGCAAAACATGCCCAACCATTTTGGTGCCGTTGCCGGGGAGGCAACAGCATTTACTTTATTGTTTTCTGCGTTTCTTTGCATTTACATAGCACTAACCCTACTTGTCTTTGATCTACTGCCTTGCAGGTACCCTAGCAATGAGATCTATGTGCGGTAGACCGGAGTAAAGTGCAGGTAGAGTGTTTTGTAAGTGTCCCCCACACCACCCCCACCTTAGTTTTCATTCCTTAACCTAATAACTCAAACCCAAATCAACTTAGGTGCTTTTTATAAACCCTAGGATAGATTTGGTTGTTTGTTTCCTCCACTCACCTCGCCATCCACATAAATAAAAAAAAAAGTGTTATCCGATTGTGGGATTTTCTGAAAGCTACACACTTAACACCCACAACTTCTTATCCTAAGGCACACAATCACTTTGATTCTACCACTTAATCGGGATCTGACATGTGGACCCAGTACACTTCAACTAGATACACATAAGTGAGTAGAAATCTGAATAGGTCAAACATTTCTGTGTGCCTTAACTATGTGGTGCAATAGGCCAATTGGTTGAGCTATTTGGGCCACACCACTCAATCTAAAACTAATTCATTAAGTAGCTTGCCACTTAGGGTTGATTTTTAGGACTGAACTTGGCACTCCACATTTTATTTCTGATTTATAAAGGAATATATCTACACCAGTGCTTTCAAAACTTGGAGTGTTCTATTGATCCTTGACTGAATATACCTAAAGATTAAACCCTAAAAGCTATTAAACAAGGTTGAATCCTAAAAGACACATCATCAAATAACCTTGTTTGAAAACCCTGGTTGTGCATGCACACAGATTTTAACTGATCATCAAGGGCACAACCCATCTAAAGGGCCCATCACATTCCTGAAGCACCATGGTCCCAAGCCTAACTAAAATTGATTAGACGTTGGCCCTAAGGACTAGTTCGCTTGTCGGGATCTAAATTGAGATTGTTCACGATACCTGCTTATACTAGTCAATCTGATGATTAGCTAGGGGAGTAGCGTCAAACGACCGTGGCTGGGGGATACACTAGGAATTGGAGGCGCAAGCCAAAGGAAGAACTTTTCCCCAATCCCTCCTTCTAACTGGTTGGATTGCCTGGACATAAGTAGAGTAAATCATCTATAATCTTAGGACAGATTCTAAGTGTCTGTAGTCCTTTAGGCTACCCAAACTAAGGATAGGCTTGTATTTTTGTATTGCAGGGCTCCTTTCTCTTCTGATTTCCCTCCTTACTTTGCCATGTACCCTTCCACATCCTACACACATTTCACATCCTATCCTCCTACCACCACGTATCCCCAAGATGATTACTATCCTGACTTGACTTATAATTACCCATCCACTAGCTGGGATGACTTTGATTGGGGATACGAATCCAGACCTCAGTGTCCAGGTCCTAACCATGGACAATAAGACTATGATTATTATCCTTCCCAGAGCTATAATGATTATGGATTTCCATCCTTTGATGACCAAATGATAAACGGCAGTTTATCATCATTCTTATGCATTAAAATAAACCTAGCACTTAGAGTTTTGCTCCTCAAACGGGTTTTTGGGCTGCAATTAGGCATCAACTAGGTTAGGCATGCATTGCATTTTCTGTTGTTGTTTTAATGTATTTTTGTGAGTGTTAGGGATGAATAGTTATACAGATCCCTAAAAGCCCAACACTCAAGAAGGCAAATTATGAAGGAGGAGCTTAGACTAACTGGAACTCACCTTGATCCAGCTCACCTCAACTGGAACCTAGCTCACTTGGACTAGGGTTAGCTCATCCTAGCTCCATTCTGCTAATCTCAGCTGAATGGCGGCTCAAGAGAGCTCATTTTAGCTCACCCCAACTCAGATCTAGCTACATCCAGCTCCACTCAAGTCCAGCCAACTGAAGAAGAACCCATCCCAGCTCAGGAAGCTCAACTCAGCTCCCAGGGGCTCAGCATAGCTCAACTTTGTTGAGCTAAGCTACCATGGCTGTCACAACTAGCTCAATCATCCCCAGGAGCACCAGACCCAACTCACCTCAGCTCCATTCAATAGAAGCCAACTCACTTTAGCTTGGCTTAGTAGCTAGCAAAGAACTAGCAAGCTAAGCTACCTAGAGTAGCCCCATGTTGACCTCTTCAGTAGCTACCATCTCCACTTCAGCTCCAGATTCTTTTAATCCAGCTCCTCCCTCCAAACCCTAGCTCCAACACCTCCTCCTCTACTCCACCATTAGCTAAGCTAGCTTAGCTTATCTTAGCTTAGCTATACTCCAACTCCCTTGGCTTTTAACACCTAAAAGCCCTACCTAACAACTCCACCAACTAGCTCCACCTAAGCTCCAAATGAGCTAACCCTACTTGTCACCAACCTAGCATACCCACCACCCCCAAGAGACACCATAAAGTGGCGCCACTTTTTCCCTCCAAAAACCCCTTCATCTCCACCACACATCTTCCCTTAAACCCATCTCCACCATCCACATAATCACCCCTTCTAGAAGCCTAGAAGTTGGCGCCAACCCATGGCACCTCTCCATGGTTGGCACCACTTTTAGGTGTCCCTTGGCCACCCATAACTACCCCCCTTACACCCCTTAGGTGGTTCCAACCATCCTTAACCCTAGGATCACCTAACCACCTCCATCATCCCATCCTAGCCCTCCATTTCAAGAGTCACCTTAACCCCTCATCCTACCCTATAAAAAGACCACTACCCACCACCATTCAAACCATCCTTGGCTAGCAAATTTCCTCTCATACTCTACCTAGAGCCCATGCCCAAGAGAGAAGACGAAGAAGATTAAGGGGATATTCTGTCCCTTTGGTGCCTTCCCCTCTTCCCTTCTCTCTTGTGCCCACGCTAGCCAAAGGAGGAGCTAGGCAAGGAAGACCTTTGGAGGAGGTCTTGAAGGTGCTCCACGCCACCTTGGAGGAAAGCTTGAGGGTGGCGCACACCCACCCTTGGAGGAGAGCATTGAAGGTGGAAGCATCCACCTTGGAGGAGCTTTCAAGGAAGGAGAAGAAGGAGACCCTCTTTTCAAGCCAAGAAGTAGTTAGGCTTGGAGCAAGAAGACTCCCTTCGTCACCAGATTTTGTAAGAGGATTTGTGTTTCTTTTATTGCTTTTATATTTTCCATGTCTAGTAGAAGCATTCCTCTACTTGTCTTTGTAGAGAACACAAATTCTGATTAATTGAATTGCCTTCTTTTTAATTTCTTATTGCAATTGTTACCTTTGTTCTAACACTTGTTTCACTTCCACTCCCTAATTACTCTAGGCGTCCACTTGCCTAGAGTGAGCTTAGGTAGTGGACATTTTCTATCTCTTAAGTTTTAGCTAAGTAATTATAGGTGTTAGTACTTCCCGTCACAATTCGCATTTTGCCCTCATCATTTCAAAACAAAAAAAAATTACATATTTAAAATACCAAAAAGAAAGTTGAGATTTATTTTCTGAGCAAGAGAGTTGATTTGCAAGCAACCCGCCTCCTTGGACGACCCTAGATACTCCCCTATCTAGGAATATAAATTTAAAAGCATTTGCGAATTCATGTGTTACAACGACATTAAAAACCCACTTTTACAAATCATGTGATTTTTTGCATCACCAAACCAACCTGATCTACAATCAAGAAGGATATCATGATTATAACACCTACCCTCCCCAGTATTCCATTGAATATAGGTCGCCACCATCCTTTGACCAACCTAGAACGACCTACTTTCAGGGAGGGACCCGAGAACCTCGACATCTTGACTCCCCTAGATTCAACCAAACCCACCCAAACTTGAATCAAACCAGTCGGTTTAGGTGAACCAGATCCAAGATAGAGTGTTTGCTAATTTGAGGAAACCATACAATCTTTAGAAGCCCTGCCAACACCATGCACTGAAGCACTGGAGCCTAAGATCAAAATGGTTGATGAACTAAATAGTTCTTTATTGGATTTGCTCCAAAGTGTTAGGGATAGGGACCTAGGTGGATTTGTTCTTGGAAAATTATCGAGGTTGAGGATGAAATTTGTGGTTGCACTAGTCAAATCTTGGGATGATTCTCAAGATGAACCCTCTTCAAGAGAGCCAATGTCTGAACCCGCTCAGGCCCCTGTCGGGGGGATACATATTTGGAGATTGGAGATGACCAGATTGGTCTAGAGCAACCCTTTGAGGATGAACCAATTGATTCACCCGAGATCCCCAAGTCAGGAAACGAAGAAAATTATGTCTCCTTGGATGATGAAATGACTTGTGATGTTGAGACATATACAAATGAGGATCATGAATTCTTTGATTTTGAGGGTGAGGAATCTCTTAGTGAAGTCTCACTTAAGCTTGAGGAGAATGATTTTAATGAGACATACGGGCTCGAGGATTATGACGACCAATTTGGTAGCCTGACTACTGAAGATTCTGATTCGGTTAGGGCTAACTTGGAGGATCCAATACTCGACGACTCAATTAGTAGCCCCATTCCTCAACTACACCTCGAAGAGCTGAATGGACATACTTTTGAGATCATTGTGCCTAAGTCAATCTTGATTCAGTCACAATTGTTGGACTTGGGTACTTTAGATGGGGTGTACAATGATCTGGAGGTCCCGGAAACCTTGATTTCAAAGGATAGGAAGTTGGAAATAAAAATTTGGGAGATTAGTTTTGAGGGAAAAACAAGTTTGGATATAAGGGTACCTACTGACCTAAAACCACCTATCTTCTATACGGACCCTTATGATATCTTTCATGTGCGACCCAAGCCTAGAATAACTGATTATTTTTCTGAGCTAGATGTTAAGTGGACAACCGCACCTATTGAACCATCTTTATCCGTTGTCCGACACTTTGGTCTTGGGTTGCACACCACTAAACCAAGGCCCGGCCCTGCAAACACATCAACCTTCGGTTCTAGGTGATTTTCACCTAGAACCTAAGAACCACTCGACCCTGGGGCATGGGTCTGCACCATAATCTCATCCACATATGTGGACATCTTCTGTGGATGGGTTTCAGGATAAACCTTTTGATTTTGATTCTGACCCACACTTGTGAATTCTCAATTTCTTCTTTGTATGTATGTTATGCCTAGCTAAAGGCATTAAACTTAGCACGTGTGTATACACTCTTCTCTTTGTGGAGTTGACTGAATTTTCACGACACTCAAGTGATGTTCTGTTTACTCTGCCCTTTTCATGTCTTTATTTTTACAATGAGGACATTGCATCATTTAGGCATGGGGGGGTGGATAGTCAATTCCTGAAATCATTATGTTAACTCCATAGAATTTCTTTTAGTTTCTTATAAAATTAGAAAAAAAAAAGAAAATTTGAAAAAGATAAAAGAAGAAATTAGGAAAAGAGAACTTAGGCATTTGGAAGTTTTTAACTTTAGGAAATGATACGAGAGGACCTAAACACTTAGGCTCTTTAGGTCTTCAGGCTTAATTAGCCTGAGTGTCCACTCGAATGTGGACTTATTCTTGAGTCCTCACCAATTAAAATTTATTTTAATTTGGTGAATAATTTAGGATGATAAATATGTGATTTATCAACTCACCCTCTGATTTGGGGGGACTTTAAGCCTAAGCATCTACACACATTTTTTGCACTAACTCACTTTCCGACGGTTTTTATGGAAATTGGGTAGCTAATGGATTGACTTGGGTGGTATGGCTAGCAAGTTGTCGGTGGAAATAGCTCATCAGCCTATTGTCCAGAGCCCAACCACAAGACCATTTTTGTTGTATTGCCTTTAGGTAAATCTTAGATCAGGGAAGCCACCTACTTAGAAAAAAAAAAAAGAAACACTCAAAAGGAAAAAAAAGAAGAAAAAGAAAAAGGAGAAAATAAAAAAAACAAATAAAATCACACTTCACTGCATAAGTATGGCTGGCAAGTTGTCGGTGGTGACAGCTCATCAGCTGGTTGTCTAGAACCTAGCTCACAAAAAAAAAATGCATAATAATTCCAAAAATACTTAGGGAAGAAGCGGGGAAGTAGATTAAATCAGGGAGATATACACTGGGTTCGCTCTTGTGTTGACCCCATAAATAAAAGTAGGGGGAAAGCTACCGATCGCAAAGATAAACCTTTAGGCAAGGTCACCTAAGGTCATAGAAACCCAAAGTCCGTCTTAACGGCCATTTTGTGAGTCTGTCACTTTTTCACAAAGATGCTTAGTACTTAGAGTCCTTTTCGATTCTTGGGCAGGTGGGGTAGCTGTAAAAAGTTATCCCGGAACTCTCAAACTTCAAAAGTGCAAAAAAAGTTAGAAAATAAGAAAAATAATAAAAAAATGTATCTTCCCTTTCCAAATAAGACAAGGACTTAGGCAGTCTGCATTCTGGCAGACACCTAGGTACTGTTGAATTTTCGTAGTTTAGGACCTTAGTTGAAATTTTCTATTGTTAATAAACGACTTAGGCTTAAGCGATCTAATCCTAATTCTGCTTTTATACATAGCATAGAGTTTAATTTTGCTAGGGACTAGCAAAAGATAGGCATGGGGGTATGATGTAAACACAATTATTGAGGGTAAATTGTCTATTCATGCATGTTACTAGGCTTAGATTTGCATTTCATGTCATAAATATTGCATAGCATGCATCATTCTGCATTTAAAGAGTTGTATATAATTTAGGTTAATTATGTCCTTTCTGCAGTTAGGAGAGAAGGATATTTATTTCGGAGCCTCGGATTGACAATCCGACCGTACGGATTTAATCAAGACAACGATCGAAGTCCAACGCCTCTGAAATCGCCTCGATCAGAGTTCAGAAGCACCATATGTAGTCCAAGGAAGATCAATGACCAAGGAACTAGAATACATATTTTGAAGCTTCAAATGACAAATCCGACTGTGCGGATGGATTCGGGTCGATGATCGCAACCTAACGGCAAGAAAATCGACTCAATCTGACCTCTGTAGTAGCCCCTACAACAAGAAGAAGATGGACGGCCTAGACTATGCTACATGGTGCGGCCCAGACTATGCTACATGGTGTAGCCTAGGTCGCCCAGCGCACGCACGTGGCATCGCACACACGGAACAGCATGGGTGCGTGCGTGCCCGCAGGCACGCATGCACGCAGCACAGTGCTATCGTAGTGCCTGCGCGTAGGCATGCGCGCGTGCAGCAAGGCGGGGCAGTAGCGCCAATTATGCGTGAGCTAGACCTACAGCGACGCATGAGTTGGACTTACAGCGACGTTTACAGCCGTCGGTATTTCTTCATGCGCCAGCAAAGCCAACTTTGGGCGTGAGCAGGCATGAGCTACCTACAGCGACGCTTCCAACGACAACTTGGGTGTCACTAATGGTTCCATATCTATTTTTTGCTTCTTCTCCACTATAAAAAGACCTATACCCCCTCCCTTCCAAGCCATCTCTACCTACTCTACTCCCACCTACTCCCAAGCTCTAGCAAGCCTACCAACGCACCATTAGAGCTTGTTCTCAAGCTCCCAAGGCTCCATTGGTGTAGCAAACCTCTGCCCTCCCAAATATTCGTCCATCTTTCCATCCCCATTCATAGGTCGCCTTGGAGCCATCCTCCCACCTCCATTTCGGTAGTAGATCATCTCCATCTTCTCACCTCCATTTCGGAGCCACGCCGAAGCTTTCCTCAACACGACGTCCTCCTGCATCTCACCTCTGTCATCCCGCTCCTCACCGCCTTCGTCCGAGTTTCCGCCAAGCACCGTCGTCTCGCCGAACAGCCAATTCGGGTGATTTCCTCTCACCTTCCTCTCTTTTTATGCTTTCATATTTCATTGTAATCGACATTGAATTGATATATATATCATATTTGTTCCATTTCTATCTTGTGATTCATTTTGCTTGTCTTTTATTTCAAAAACACAAAAAAAAAATCAAAACCCTAAAATACCAAAAAGAAACGAATCGAAGCATGGTTTTCATGTAAAGTAAACGTAGCCTCCCTGTGTTCGACTCGGGACTCCCTTGAAGTTTCGGTATAAATTTTATCTGATCGATGTGTTTTGCAACTACGACGACGGGTTACTTATAACCCCAATTTCTAACCCTCAAAACACGCCCGATTTCTAACACATATATATGTATAAATTAATATACACAATAATACTTTTTATGAAATTAAGATATATGAAATTAATAAAATCAATTTTAATCGATTACTAACCTCTGCCTTGGGATTCAACCAATGCTCACATACCTACTTCCAATGTTCAGGTATGGCAGGAGGATAATTCTCCATTGCCTCCTCGAGTGAACTAGAGTTTGAGAAAAACAATATATGAAATTATGTACATAATAAAAATGTAAATGTTTAAATATTGTTACCTTTCTCTTGGTCTCCATCCTTCAATCTCTGGGAATTTTGGTGGCATGCTTAAGGATATATCAGGAGGCATTGGGGTCATCACCCCAATCGTAATTTTGCTACATTTATTTTTTAAAAAATGTCAATCTTACTTGATAATAATTTTAAGTTAAAATTATAAAAGAAATAATTAGGATAATGGAATTACCTCCAACTATTGGAGGAGTTGCCTCTTTAGCTCTATGGGCACCTTCCGCCAGTCAAAGTAGCAATTGGGCACAATGGACTTAGCCATTGTGCCCACTCGACTGATGAAGCCTAGGTGATTCTCCATCTCCCTTGTGGTTCTAGGCATGATCATTATTCTCAAGCCCTCAGGGATATGCTGGAGGTTTAAATTTTGTCTTCCTCCATCCTTTTTCTACTTTACATGTGTAAACATTAATTATATTCATTATATTTTTCTGAAGTTATAATAAACTTTAAAATATAAAAGTAATTAACTTCTTAAAAGTAGAGGAATTCTTACCGATGCATGTTCCGCTGCTAAGGGGTCCACATGAACTAGGAACGTACTCCCCACCATCTCATCCTCCACCTTCTACCCCTCCTCTCCCACTCCCTCCATGTCATCATTCTCATCTTTGTCCTCATCTGATGCTCCATAATCTGGATCATTCTCTACTCGCACTAGCAAGGTAGGAGTAATCTCCTTCCCCTTTCCCTTTCCCCTCGCATGCAGTAAACGTGCCAGGTCCCTGGGTGGTATGAAACGTGACTGGGGTGGAGCCTGGTGTCAGGGGGTTGGTAGAGCTTGAGGAGACGGATTGGGCTGGGTGGATGGCTGTCTCAGGGGGAGCCTTTCTTTTGGGTTTTTCCTTAAACAACTTCATTTGTAATGAGAAATAAATGCAATAATTAGTATAGTTGAAATTCATTAATATAAATCATTAATGAAAAAAGTTTGGTAAACATTAAAAGAATAATTAAAAATTTTGGCAGAGTTTCCCCTTAAATTTGGAGGTTTCTCTATAAACCTGCATATTAAAATGAAAGTGGGCACACCCCACATTAAAAAAAATTGTAAGGACAAACCACAAGGACCTACATATTTACAACTCCATGTTGTAACACCGTTCATTGAAATAACAATAAGGAAAGCAACAACATTCTAAACATTCAAAGAGCTAACTACTACAAATCTTCTCCTCTTTCTCCTCTTCTTGTTCTTCCCACACGCTATCCCTTCCTCCTCCTTCTCCTTTAATGTGGTGAGTGTTAGTGTGGGTGTGTTTAGGATAGTTAGAGGGTGTGCGTGTGTTTATGTGAATGTGGGTGTGTGCGAAATGAGTGAAGAGAGTCAGGTGAGGCAGCAAATAAGCATCACCCCACATCTCAAAAACATCATTTAAAAAATTCTGGCAGAGTTTGCCCTTAAAATTTTAAGTTTTCTATAAACTTGCATAGCACATAAGTGGGTACACGCTACATCCATTGAAATAAACAAAATATAAAGCAAATAAAAGGGTATACCCCACATCTATTCAATGAAATAAAAAATAATTTGTGGTCACATCCCACATCTGGCAAAAACCTATAATTTTATTTAATTAAATTGAAAACATTGAAATTATACATCTAACTACAACAGCCTCCGAGTATGGCTATCATCAATAACCTATAATTTGAGAAACAAAAGTAATTAAATAAAATATTATAAATGCCAATGTATAGAAAATAAATAAATAAAATGTGTAGTGAGTAAGAGTAACATATTTTGAACATGTGTGCGTGATTAAGTTCAAGTTTTGGTATTTCTAGTGTATAGAAAATGGCAGTAGAGGTTTAGGTTTCTTCAATTTGAATATGAATTTGATTTAAACAGAAATGAAACAAAGCAAAGAAATTGCTACTAACCTTTGATGCCTACATCTATTGCATTTGAATCTATATGACCTTCTTCCATTAATTCTTGGTATGCTTCAGACTGTACATCAAAATGATTATGTGGTACTGTTCTAATTGCTATAACCCATCCCCTTTAGCAATTATTGGGGATATAGAAAACTTGACCAATGTGATTGATTGCTTGACACGAAAATGTGAATGATTCATCAGACTGAAGAATTTGATGGTTACGATTTAAACTTAAGAAATTATGTTTCTTGTCAATTTTGAAACCAGTGCCCACCTTAAAAATATCAAACAAATGCCATTTAAATAGGACAACTCTGCGATCATATCTTAAGTTGATCTCCACAATTTCTTTGATTTGACCATAGTGTCCATCTAGATCGGTGAAAAGATTTGAATCAACAACTCTGGCTTGTTGCGTAACCTTTCTATTATCAATTTCTTATATTCTAAATCTGAACCCATTTATTATATACCTAGAGTGGTAATGTGCATAATGTAAGGGTGTATCAGAAATTACATCAAAATCTGGTATCCATCATGAGTCCTTATCCTCTTTCAATTGATTAACTTGATCTTTAAACAAATCTAAGAAGCCAAATTCGAATGACCTTGAATGAGGTAATTGTTCAAATTCCTCGTAGAATGGTCAATTTCTGGAATTTGTTTTAAAATATATAGATGTGTCAAAGGTGTGTCATTTTCTGAAATTTCCTTATACTCTATATGAAGAATCGACATTCCTCTAATATCAAAAATTGATAAACATTCTTCATCATTGTGATTGTATTCCTCCTCATAGTTCCTTTGAAGTTTATTAAAGTGGTTGTCGATTTCGTTCATGTACATGGAGGTAAAATTTATGCACTCCTCCATGAGATAACCTTCTACAATTGAACCTTCTGAGTTTGCCATGTTCAAAACATAATCTTTAAGCTTTTTTGAAAACTGCTCCACACGACACATCAATCTGAATTGTATAGTTCTACCGATTCTCGTTTCATTTGCAAGATGCAACGTAAGATGAACCATTACAAGGAAGAATGCTGGGGGAAGAATCTGTTCCATCTTATAGAGAGTAATAACTATTTGTTTATCCTAGTGATCCAGTGTATCATTTTGCAGTGTTTTTGAATAAACAACTTTGAAAAATCTACTCATCTCTGAGAATGAATCAGCAACTAGCTCAGATAGTATCCCCCATATCACTAATGGAAATAATACTTGCATATAAATATGGGAGTCATGACTTTTCAAGTTAGATATCTTTTTCTACACTTCATTCACATAATGAGAAATCTGCAATGAAAAATCATCTGACACCAGAATTTCCTTTAAGAAGGAAAACAGTCTACTCTTTTGATCCTGATTCAAGCTGTAAATAGCAGGTGGGAAGTAGCCGTCCTCCTCATGAATATGCAGCTTTGGACGTATCTCCAAACTCTTCATGTCTTTTCTTGTTTTCACTGTGTCCTTTGGATCGTCGGTCAGATTTAATATGTTTAAGAAGTTATCCATCACATTCTTTTTGATGTGCATAAATCTAAATTATGATGTATTGTAAGATCTTTTCAGTATGACAACTCCATCAAGAAAATGCTTTTCTTTCGAAACCCAAAATTTCTCAAGGTCATCTGCTCTTGTTTGAATGGTCGACCCAACCGTATCTCACCCATTTCTTGTAACCTCTCTATTATAACCTGACCTGGCAACCTGATAGAATCTATACTAAGTTTATTCTTTCGATTTTTCATTGAATATCAGCACGTCCTGCCATCAATTTTACCCCTGAATTGTGACGTTCACCAAACGAACATCCTGGTTGCATCATATGCTCGACATGTCCTGCCATTAAATTTTTTCTTTTCTCCATCATATGTCTTCACGCTGGTGTACCACAACTTTTTTAGTTGATTGATTAATGACCGGAAATAAACATCTATTGCATTTCCTGGTTGTTTTGGATTGGGTATTAATAGGGTCAGCATCATGAATGATGATCTCATACATAATCAGGGTAGTAAATTATAAGTGACCATTACAACTAGCCGTAAAGAGTAGATGGGTACATACTCTTAAATGGATTGAATCCATCGCATACATGACCCAACCACACATTCCATTCTTCTAAAGCGAATGAGTTATTTCTTTCATCAAATCTCTTCCACTCCTCTCAATCGATAGGATGATGTATTCTTCCATCTTTAGATTAACAATCTTGGTGCCTTGTTGATTAGCCCATATTCGTGGGCTATTTAAGTATCTAAATGTCTAGACATTAAATTAATTTTAACATTTAGGTAGCATACATTAGGATGTAAATAAATTAATTCATACTTTTTTAGCTTAGGTACATAATTCATGCATTTAGAATTAACCTAGGGTTGCATACATTTAATTAGTTAATTAATTAGATGCACTATTTTAATTAACATAGAAGTTAAGGTGTTATGTATAAATAACCCTAATTATTTTATTCTCTTATTCTTTTTCTCCTTACACAAGTAACTCCTCTGGCTTCGCCTCCTCCTCCTACGCATCACATTCATGCTACAGCATTTTGAATTTGAAATCAGTGTGGCCGTGTCTATAAAAGGAGGGAGACCTATCATTGAGGGAGGCCACCATCCTTTGCTCCTCACTGTGTTTAGAGGACCTTGCTCCTCTTCCATTCCATACCACCGGCCTCACCATGGCAG
This sequence comes from Thalassia testudinum, assembly GCA_037157565.1. Lineage (NCBI taxonomy): Eukaryota > Viridiplantae > Streptophyta > Magnoliopsida > Alismatales > Hydrocharitaceae > Thalassia > Thalassia testudinum. Next base: position 202,596,837 of record JAZHRO010000031.1, read on the forward strand.
AACGACTCACCACCGTGGGCATGTGGGGGTGACAGGCCACACCACCAAAGAGTCTCTGCAACTCTTCACCTCAGCCAACAACTCATGCCAACCTCCAACACACCCACCTTCAACGCACGTGCCATCTGCTTACCGCGCCTTCACCTTCATCCAGCCCACCGCACCCTCAACTCAGCCAACGCACGCCCTCACTTCATCACTGCAGCACCAGCCACCTGCGCACACACGCCCTCACCACAACTAGCGCACGTGCCAGTAGCTTCCCCCCACTCCATCAGACCCATCATGCACCTCTAGCCCAACCAGCACGCATGCGCCTCCTCGCCTTCTCCAGAACCTCCAGCGCCCATGCACTTCTGCACCTCCGCTCGTCCACAGCGTACGCTACACGTGCCTTCATGTCCGCACGCCACAGCCTGTGCTCCAGCACCCACGCTCACACACCCCTTGCGGCTTGCAGAGTCGCGCCTCCACGTGCCTGATTAGCCCATATTTGTGGGCTACTTAAGTATTTAAGTGCCTAGACATTAAGTTAATTCTAACATTTATTTAGCATAAATTAGGATGTAAATAGATTAATTCATATTTGTAATTGAATTACATAATTCATGCATTGCATTCATTGTTAAATGCATTTAGAATTAACTTAGAATTGCATTCATTTAATTAGTTAACCAATTAGGTGCATTGCATGCATTAATTTAAGTTAACATACAAGTTGAGGGTTTGTATATAAATAACCATAATATTTTATCATTATTTTTATTCTTCTTCTTTCAGCAACGGCTGCATTTCCTTCAGCTGCTACTCCAATGCCACCAGCTGCCGCATTAAAACCTGCAATCAAGGACAAGTGGAGAATGTGGATCTGCTCCCACCTCTCCATTCAAATCCATGCAGGTGGCTACAAGAAAGAGGAAGAGGTAGCCGAGATCTGGAGGCCACCATCCCAACAATGCACCACTGTGTAGAGAGTTGATCTCTCGTCCGTTCCACCACCACCGGCCTCAACCGCGGCGACGAGCCTCCACCACCATGGGCGTGTGGCGTGACAGGCCACACCGCCATTTGGAGCTCATCTGCATCACTGTGCCTCACCAGAATCAACATCAGCACCGTCGTCGTCATCACCAACAACCTTCACTGCAGCCACTGCAACTTCACAGCTCCGTCAATTAAGACGTCCGGGAAGTTTCCCGGACGTCTGAAGCTTCGTCCCCACACACAATAGCAACTGGCCTCCACTTCACGCCTGCATCCCTTTGGATGCACAAGCCTTCCATCCTCCAGCGCCAACCGCTAGCACCCTGTGCCTTCCTTGCACACCCTGCACTAGCCCACATGCGCACCCTGCAACCGCCTTCAGCCACTTACGCGGCCGACGTGCCCGCCAGTGTGCAGCACGCCCACCAGCTCCCCTCAGAGCGCCTCATCTCCTCCAGCATGTCCACTTCCGTGTGCCCACTCCCACACCTGCGCATGCCCCTGCTGCGCCTCACCTCCTTCAGCCCCTAGCGCACCCTCCTCACCTCTTGCAACAGCGCCTCCAGCCCACCCTGCAGTAAATCATCGATGCTTGTAGCGCACGGCTAGCAGCATCCAGCAGTAGCGGTGCGTCCTCTAGCAGCACCAACCTCCGCACACGTGTAGTCCAGTGTGTGCGCCTCCTCGCCAGGACCTCAGCCGTGCCCGTCCACGCCGCACGGCCTGCAGCACTTCAGCCCACACCAGAACCCACAACCACCGTTCCTCTGTCCGGCCACCTCGGAGCATCTTGCACGTTGCCGCGACCACCATCACAGAGCCCTCAGTCTAGAGATCCTCCTCTGAGCTTCACGCCTCCGGCCATTCCTTCCTCATCACGCACAGACAAGGGGAAGAAGATCCCCTATTTTGCTACAGTACCAACCTTATTAATATTTACATTCTATGCCATTGTCATCTTTTATTAATATTTTATTAAAGCTGCATCGCAAAAAATATTTGTTAGTTGGTCAAAATTGCCATTTCAGCAAGTTCTTATGATGCTTTCTTAATCTGAAGGCGGATTTGGCTCAATTCTCGTCGAAACTAACTATGAACATACGTTTTTAATCAGTGCGAGTTTAAATAAACCATTGCCTCCCTGTGGACACGGCCCTCTTTTCTGCGAGTGGTTATTTTAATTATTGATTAGTCAATTATTCCACCACATAGAACTACAAACGGCGCATCATTTTATGTAACAAACGACTTTAAAAGTGAAGAATCGACTTGTCAATGCCCACCTCCAGTGCCTCCCTACAGCACCTGCAGTCGGTGCCACCACCACGCCTGCGTGCACCTGCGTGTCCAGCAGAGGCCGTGCCTCCACGTGCCCATGCACTGCGTCCATCTGCAGTGCCTGTAGTGCCCACGAGTTGCTCTCCTTGTGCCTACAGCACGTGTGGTAGCAGCAGGCTCCTCCACCGCCGCCACTCCTCTCCTTCGGCAGGCCGGCTCCGGCCATCTCACGACTCACCGCTGCCACCACCGCGAAGGCCTCACTTCAGCTGACCTCTTGTTGGAGTAGCTCCTCGATTGAACCTCTCTCCCATGCGCAAGGAGGAGAGAGGTAAAATCCTCTACTTTTACGTTAATTACTATTTACATTTGAATGACATTGCCACCAAAATTAATTTCATTTTTTATTATTTTATTGTGGTGAAATTGTGACTTCGTACTCATGCTTTTTGATAATTATGTGGCTATTGTTATTCACATGTTTTAACATTGGTTTTGGATTAAAATGTGCATAAATTTTCTCTAATGCATGTCAATTGGAAATTACATAGAATCATCACATATTTATTGAATATTTCAGTGAGGAAATATTGCACATCTACCCTTATATTTTTTAGTTATTGTGCATCTTCTTTCCATCTCATTTCATGTCAGATTTGACTATGGATTTTGCACTTGATTGAAAGAATAGAAAATAATCGAGATTTTATTGCATCATTGCCTCTCTGTGGACACGACCCGCTCTTCTGCGAGTGGTTTACTTTTAATTTTAATTATTTTGTTAACCGATTTTCCACCACTTTGATCCTACAACGATAAATCATCTTAATACATTATTCGAAAGCGAAAACCATCTTATCAACTGACACCATTTCCAGGGAGGCAACAGACATAATAATTTCACTTGATTTCATTTCTGATTATTTCTCATTGCACAGTGATCTGACCATTTATTATTTTTTCTGTGCAAGGAATTAGAGAGAGGTGGCAGGCACATCGGGGAGAAGACATCGACCTTGAGTGACGCTTACACGCAGGGAAGACGAAGGAGACCTGGATTCTGCCTCTATAGGAGATTTTCCATTTCATAAGTTTTATTTCTATTTTCTTGCCCTTGTAGTAATTGGGGCTGATTTTTGGGAGCTTGTTCCCTTTTCTTTAGATTTATGTTTTTAATTTATTTTGTGGATTGTTTACCCTTTATTTGCTTGTGCATAAGTAGCTAAAATAAAAAATTAAAAAAAAAAAGAGCTACCTGCTTGAAGCTGCTTGCCCCTAGGACGAACCATTTAGGTCTGTATAAGCAGCCTCTAGATTTATTTCTCTGCATTGCATGCATTCTCGCATCATTGATTGTTGGAAGCAAGGTACGCATTCTCTTACTTTGCATCCTATTCTTGATCATGCATTGCATTTGGACTTAATTCGAAGACCACATAATTTGTCTTGAAAAGAATTAACAAGTGGTCACATTTTCTAAAAAAAAGATTAATCAAAGGAGGAACATATAAAACCCAAGGAGTTGATTTGAGACATTGTGTTGCGGTTCAAAAAATCAAACTTTTACGGTGTATGCATACTTCTTTGCACCAAAGCACGCATTTAGACACTCCTAGGTTTTTGAGCTGTTAGGAAAGAACTCTCTTATCATTGGATACCAAAGTGCTTGAAACTTAAGCTCAAAGTTTTTGTAACTCCAAGGAGGGGGATACCCTGTCACGGATTTTTGAGGGTAGTTAAGAAGCACCGCAAAAGCGCAGCTTCAAAGGAAGGCTTAGACCTACTTGCTTCCTTTGATTTTCCATCCTTGGAGTATTTTACCATTTGAACTTTAGGGCAGAGTACCTAAGTTCCAATTAGGTCTTCAATAAGCCATTTCATAGGCTGACAATAGGCACGTAATTGATTGGGTAGCTTGCTTTGTCACCTACAATTTGAACTAAAGTCAAAAGCCTAAATTTGTAAAGATCGAACAAGTCTTTTTGAATTGTGTTTGTAGTGCATGCTTGGTAGGCATTCTCTTAGGGGACAACTTGTGCTTGATCTTGAACCTGAAAGAATCTTAAGAAGAAACCTTCCAAGGGTAGAAATGGCCGGTTAAAGGTGCCTTAAGGAATATTTCATTTCAACCAATCAAGCTGGCCCTTCACTACGTAGACCTGGAGGGGACAATCCTTATGAGATCAAAAGTAGTACCATATCCTTGCTGCCCTCCTTTTATGGTGCTGCTAGGGAAGACCCTTATAGGCATATAGAGGAATTCACCGAGGTCTGTTCCATGGTGAAGCTGCAGGGCGTTACTGATGATGCTCAAATGCGAACCCTATTTCCCTTCTCCCTTAAGGACAAAGCCAAGTATTGGTATCACACCCTTGATGATAATAACACTTGGGATACCCTAAAGGAGTTTTTGAAGAAGTACTTCCCCATGAGCAAAACCAATCACTTTATGAGGGAAATTATGAGTTTTGTTCAAGAGGATGGGGAAGCTTTCCATGATGCGTAGGAGCGCTTTAATGACTTGCTGAGACTTTGCCCACATCACTAGGGGCCTAAATGGCAACTGGTTGAAAGGTTCTACATCGGACTTAATGATTTGCATAGGCAAACTATGGATGGTGCCTGTGCAGGAACCTTTCTATCTAAGACTGAGGATGATGGATAGAAAGCCCACTCTCATGCAAAGAAAGTTGGAGGCGAATGAGGCAGGGGACACCCAGAATTTAGCCTATTAGATTCAATTATTGAATCAAAACATGGAAAGGCTTATGTTGAACCCGAGTCCATTCGTATCTAACATCTCCACATCCCAAGCTTTCGAATGCTCAATTTGCCAAGGCAATACACACACCACTGTGGATTGCCACTTGGCCTCCCAATTCCCTGAGCTTGTACAAGTAGATCTGAATGCTGCTCAAGGGTTCCGTCCTAGACCTCGTAATGACCCTTTTTCGAACACTTATAATGAGGGATGGAGGAACCACCCAAACTTTTCATGGAGACAAGGAAATGTCTCAAATTCAGGGAATTATAAACCACAATCCTTTCAAAACCATCAAATGAACCAACCTTAGACCTTTGCCCAACCTAAGACCTCTAAGATGGATGAGTTGAAGGCAATGTTGAAAACTATGCAAGAAAGTCAAAGTTCTGTCATCCAATCTCTTGACAAGGCTATACATGAGATGAAATCACAAATAGGACACCTTGTTGAGGCCATTAGATAGAGGGAAACTAGGAAGCTCTGCAGTGCTGTTGAGGAGAATCCTAAAGGAAAAGGGATTGTCTTTAGGGAGCATGCTTAGGCAGTACTATTCTGAGGAGTGGGAAAGAAATTTCCAAACCCGATGCTCCTATAGTCTCACCCCCTAAAAAACCATCCACCTTGACTTTCACCCCCACCGGAGAAGACTTGCCCAAATCTTCTCCGCTTGAAATCACCTCACCAGAAGAAGTTGCCCCCGTTCCACCCCTTACTCGACATGACAACCCTTCCACCCAGAGATCGAGAGTGCCCTTTCCAGAGTGCTTATCCACCTCTGGGCAGACTTCTGTTGGCTCATCTGGAGCCAAAGATAAGACGGATGAGATCATGGAAACTTTCAAGCAAGTGTAGATTAACCTGCCTTTGCTTGAAGCTATCAGGTGGATTCCGTCTTATGCCCACTTCTTAAAGGACCTGTGCACGAAAAAGTGGCAATCTAGGAAACAGGTCTAATCAAAAGTTGTCCTGCCTGATTCTGTTAGCTCAATTGTTCAACATGGCACACCCTTAAACTTAAGGACCCAGGAGCCCCATACATCTCAGTAGTTATTGGTGACTTACAAATTGATGAGGCGCTACTTGATCTAGGTGCGGGGGTGAATATCCTTCTGAGCTACGTGTAAGAAAAACTTGGGGGAGGCAATCTGAAGCCTAGCCCTATAATCCTTCAATTTGTTGATCGATCACTTAAGACACCATGAGGAATTTTGGAAGATGTCCTCGTAAGAGTGGAGGATTTCTTCTTTCCTGTTGACTTCTTAGTTTTGGACACTGACCCTACCAACAAGCCAACCAAACCCTCCATCATTTTGGGCCGCCCCTTCCTTGCAACTTCTCATGCTTCAATCAATTGCAATACTAGGGCATTGAAAATGGGCTTTTTGAACAAAAGTATCCAGCTTAATGTGTTTGATGCTTACAAACAAGCCAGATTTGAGGATTGTTCTCAAGTTAAGGTGATAGATGACCTTATTAAAGAGGCAACCCCTACAATGTTATGTGATGACCCCCTTCAGCATGTCATGCTAAATGAGCATTCCCATCTCTTGGAGGAATGTGAAGGGGATATACTAGAACTTGAGGAATTGCTGGGTGTTTCTACTGAGTCTCTTCCCCCATCGTCTTTGCCTAAGGTAGATCTGCTACCTGAGATGGGGACTTATTGCACCGCAAAAATACACCTGCAATTGTGAGGTCTTGTACTATTTCCTAGCATTACCAGTGCATATTAGGTTTCCATCGTCTCATTTGTGAAAATACATGCATGCATGCATTTAATTGAGAGGGGAGGAGAGTGAATAAAATGGCCTTGCAATTAACATTTTTTCCTCAAGTGCATCTTTGCAAAATTCACCATCTTTTTATTTTTTATTTTTCTTGACTTTGAATTCTTCCCGCGGCTGCAAGGAAGGCTTCTTCTTCTTCCTCGCACCATGTCTTGCTCTGCCATTCCCTACAGCCACTCCTTGCAGCTGCATGCGAGCCATGCACAGCCACGGCATGGCTATGCATGCTTTCTTCTTCTATAAAAAGAGCTCGGCTCCTTCTTGCAAAAAGAGCCTGGTCCCCACGAAAAGAGCCCACAACAGCTTCTTCTTCTCCAAGCCACCGTCCCCTCCCCTCTCCCTCCATAAGCAGGACCTCCTCCTTAGAGGAGACACTTTGCGGGCAGGAGTCCATCACTGTGGTGCACACCCACCACAGTGAGACCACCACCACCCAGCTCATCAAAGAGCCGGTGGGCATGGTGGCCTTCTTTTCCCTATCTCACGTCCAAGCCACTGTAACCATTGGAGCAGGAGCCTCAAGCTTTGAATCTCAAAGCTCCGTACGCAGCAGCAGCAGCCACATGGCCCTTCAACGCACGCCTGCAGGCCGCCCTCGAGTCCAGCTCACGCCTGCAGGTGCCCTCGCCTCCCGCTTCTTCACACTGCACTTGCCTGTCCACACGCAATCGCCAACGTGCGCCCCTGCAGCGGCCGGCCAAGCTTCTCCGCGCACGCCAGCCAACACCCGTAGCCCCATCACGCGCCCTGTCACACTCCTTCACCCGCGACCTAGCCTCTCCACGCGCCCAGTCGCGAGTTCCGCCCGCAAGCCACCGGCCGGCGCAACCCTTCCACGCACACGCCAGCTCATGCACGCCAGCCTTGAGCCATCCGCACTCACAACATTGTCCGCTCCAGGTTGTGCGGCTCTCCCGGACACTATAGCCACTGTTCACGCGTTTCTGCGGAACACTATGGCTACAGTGGGGTGACCAGTAAGTTTCTCACTTATCCGGTCAGCCGGCACGCCGCAACCGACTAGCGCCCACGCCCGTGTCCCGCATCGAGTCCGCTCCAGCGTCCGCCCGTGCATCTACGTGCGGTCCTCTGCCAGCACCCGCTCCCACCCGCGTCTTCGCCCGCATGCGTCTGCGTGCGCCCACTCCAGCTCTCCGCACAGCACTGTGCGCTGTGGTCCTCGCTGCGCCCATCACCCTCCAGCGTGCGCGTCTTTGAGCGCATACGCACCTACGTGTGCGCGTGAAACCACCAGACGTCGGCCCTAAGTGCGCGGACGACTTAACCCTCCATCCTTAACTCTAGCAGCGCCATCTCTCTCTCCCTCTCTCTCTCTCTCACTGCACACTCTCCCTCTCTCTCTGCAAATACACATACACACACAAACTCACACTCTCGCACACACACACTCTCTCTTATATAGTATTATATACTTTTATATATATACATATACATATATATATTGATATATATATATATACTTATATTTATACATATAGTAGTACCTATATACTTAAGTATTAGTATACATACATATATATATATATATATATATATATACTTATATATATACATATATATTTACATATATACATTTACTTATATATACAGATGTATATATACATATATCTATACATATATTAGTACTTAAATAACGACGTATTAGTCTATATACTTATATATATATATATATAAATATACATACATATATACATATCTATCTATATAACTATATATACATATATATATATATATATACATATACATATCTATCTACATATATCTATATCCATATATTACTATATATATATATATTTACATCTTTATAGTTATATATACATACTTATACATATATATATGTATATATATATATATCTATACATATATCTATCTATACATATACTTATATAAATATATATATACTTATATATATACACACATATATACATATATAACTACATATATATACCTATATATTTATAACCATATATATATACATATAGATATATTTACATATATACATATATATATATATTTTCACATTACTTACCATATGTGGTATCGCAGGAATATCTGCACCAGTTGCTAATATTCCCTGATACACGCGTACAAAAAGCGTGGTCACACACATCTTCCACCATCCATCCTACACTCCACACAGCACCTCGTCCTGTGGTTGCGTCTTTCTAGACGACGACCGACTCGACACCGAGCTACACTCCATCTCCGCCTCCAACCCCACCCCTTCATACATATAATATATACATATATATATACTATATTTACTTTATTTCTATTTCTCTTTCCTAACAATAAAAGTTAAAAAAATATATATAAAAGAGAAAAGATAATCCTTGACTTGCAGGTACTCCGTCTTGCGAATTGCAAGACCCATTTTGGAACCTTGATTTGGCTCAAAGCCAAGAACCTAGTTTTGAGGGTGTGCCTCAAGGACAAGAATTATCAGAAAAAAATCTAAATAGAAAAACACCAAAAACACAATAAACGAATGGAAGAGATTCGTTGTAGGAAAGGCGTAGAAACTTGACTTGTAACCCCACTTCCCTGAGTTCGACCTTGGGCCTAAAAGTGACCAAGATAAAATCAAGTAGGCCAGGTTAAAAATTTTGTAAAGAGATGGTTAGGTCCAATTTAGGTTAACCACTATACACACTTCAACGATAAAATCACCATATTAACACACCTATCCAGGCCCGACCACCATCTTTTCTAGCACTGTTGCCGGGGAAGTGCGCCTTCAAGTAAGTTTTTACTCCATTCCTGTAGTTTTTTCTCTTCTCACAACCTTCTCTTCACGGGTGTCTCTATTTTTGGTGTGTAGGTAAACCTGTTGCAAGGAGAAGACAGGCAGACGAAGTTGGAGATGTGGGTAGATCCAAGGCGGGAACGAGAGCGTGAAGACGCCGACACCGCACTGGAGCTCCGCACATGTTGCTGCAAAAGTAAGTCTTTCTTTCTTAGCAACCTAGGTAAACTTGTAACCTTAGTAAAAAAAAACTAAAAACTAAAAACTAGAAAATCTTCTTGGATCTCTTGGGGTAAGTGGATTAAAATTCACTTGTTTGATTGTTTGCCCTTACTCCCACCACCCCGGGATTTCCCGCAAAACTTCGCATAGCGAAAATCCAAGAATATTGATTCTTGAATTTTTTACTGTGTGAAGTATTCTTTGAGGCAAATAAAAAGATTGATTGCCACCCCTCTTTGCCTCATTTACATGTAATTTGGGATCACCTTTTTGGTGGGGAGACTTGGAATTGAGTTGATTCCAACCCCACCATGAATTTTCAACTTGCCTAAGATTCGATCTTGAATATTTCAACCCCAACAAATTGATTTTTTTAATCTTTTGGTTGAGCCTTGTGTGGAAATCTTTCTAGTGATTGGGAGCACTTGAATTGAAGTGCTTTGGCTCCCTTTCACATAAATCTAAAACTGATTCGTGCATCCACACATAGAAATCTCCATTTAAGGAAGCCCATTGCATTTTAGCTTGCATTAACCAATTGACATTGAAGAAGGGTTTGTTGGGCTTAGAAGAAAACTTGTATTCTTGCAAAACCCTGAGATTGGTTGAATTGGCAATTTAGCGAAATCCTAAAATCCATACTACTTAAGGCTGAATTCTAAAAGTCATTCACCAATTAAAACTTCAATTCGGGGAGATTTCCCCATTGCATGCTTGTTTTACACACTTGAAAAATCAATCACTTGGGCATTACCCGTAAACAACGCCCTTCACATTCCAAAAGCACTTGATCCTAAGCCTCTAACTAAAATTGGTAGTAACTTGACCCTTATTAAGGATTGGAGGTCTAACTACCTACGTGTAGCGTCTACGTGCTGGTGAGGGTTCCTGCGTGCTATCGGGTGTCTAAGACTAGGGCAAACGGCCTTTCAATCTAGCCCGGTGGTTCCGCGGTGCTCGCATTCGGTTCTGTAGTTCGTGATAGTAGGTAACTTAGATCTTTAGGTCTAAGGGCACACTGTAGAGGTTAGGAATTTAATTGAATTGATTTGTCATCAAGTGCACCTTTGCGGCATCATTTCTCTCATCTCCTTTTCCCTTCTTATCCTCCCAATTCTTCCTGCGGTAGTGCATGTTTGGGAGGTCACAAAACCCTGAACTGTTTGAATTGCCTGATAATTTTAGAAAAGGAGCCAAATCGTCCTCCTCCTCCACAAACATGGCTGCACGCCCACCCCCAAATCTCGAGGGAGGAAACCGCCCTCAAAACCCACCAGGTGGTGGAGCCTTGGATCCCATAACCTGCCTCCAAGCCCAAATGGAATGTATAATGAACAAATTGAAGCCATAAGCGAAACTTTGGAGGAAATGCAGAACCCTCCCGAATGAGGGGAGCCTAGGTCTCTTAGCTCCTATCAGAATCCCGCTGCTACATAGACCATAGGACAAATTCAGGTCCCTATGGGCGGGGATGACTTTGAATTGAAGCCTAACATAATTGGCCTAATAAATTTTCACTTCCAAGGTCTTGCAAGTGAAGATCCTTTTCTCCACTTGGAAGACCTAACCCGATTGGCTGAAACTGTTAAACCTAGAAATATCGGGTTACCTATAGTCCTCATGAAAATGTTCCCATTTTTATTGTGGGATAAAGAGTCGCAGTGGTTATGCACCCTTGGGAGAACCATCCACTCTTGGGAAGAGATGCGAACAGTGTTTCTCAAGAAGTTTTTCCCAATCGGGCGAACCAATGTGCTTCGCCATGCTATGACTTCATTAACGCAACAAAACGGCGAACAATTTCATGAGGCATGGGAGAGGTATAATGACCTCCTCAGGAAGTGTCCGCAGCACGGTATGCCTAAGTGGCATATAGCCTAGATTTTCTACTACGGGCTAAATGAGACTTTGAAGCAGATTGCAGACGCTTCCTGCGGAGGGAATTTTATGAATAAAGACGAGAATGGAGCATTCGAATTGTTTGAAAATATGAGCGAAAAATCAATAAACAATGCCTCCATTGTCACCTTTAATCATACCAGCCAGCCTCGAAATGTCCACGAAGTTGACACGGGACCCTCCCATTCATCCACTGATCTCAACCTTATTGCACAGAAATTGGATGAAGTCTCCGTCATGCACAAGAAACTGGACGAGCTTCTGGCCAACCCCGCCCGTTCTATGGCAAACACCTCCACCTGACCACTTCATCACAATCCCAATTCTTCCAACACCAGGCTTATTCCAAGAAACCCCGCAAGACCTTCCTTACCGAGTGTCACGCCGAGTGACTCGGTAAGTCATGTGGATCTGGCTTCTGCGAGCTAGTATTTCAACACGGAGGACCAAGCCTCCGTGTGCTCGAACGCATATTTACATGCGGAAACGTCTTCTGGCATGGAAGATGCCTGCGCCTTGGGGAACAACACGTTCTCTACCACTTATAACCCAGGGTGGCAAAATCATCCAAAGTTCACATGGTCCAACAACCTGCAGCACCAAAACCCCGCGGGTGGACCAATGCGACCGTCCGCACCCGTCATCCCAAGGTCCCAGTTTAATCCTATGGCGAATTCGCCATCAGGCCCTTGCGTATTGCAAACCGAACACGCATCAAGTCATCTTGACAAATTGATGCGAATGATGACAGAAATGTCAAAGTGCCATGAAGAGAACATGACCTCTCTTCAGCACCAATTGGCACAAAAGAATACTGAGATCAGTCAACTACGCATGGCGACTCGATCTCAAGGCACTCTTCCCGCCCAACCTGTTCCAAACCCGCGAAATTTTGTACCCTGTGATCCTCAACCACAGGTACAACCTTATCAGGGGTAGGTTCATCAGATTCTGCAAGCTCTGAGCATTCCACCGGGATTTCAGGCTAATCCCGCTGTAGCAGCTCACTCGTATGTCCCCATTGTGAACCCTCCTCCGCCTTATGATCCCATTGGACCTACATCATCCAATGCTATCACTACGAGGAGCGGTAAGTAGACCGTTGATCCACCTCGACTTGATCCTGGCCCATCTTCTTCATTTCCCTCTCATTTGGGATGCGCACCGCATTCGCGAGAGGACAATACACCCAAATTGGTGCCAGAATCAATCCCATTCCCTGAGGCTCTACTGAGGGAGCCAAAAGGCAAAAAGAAAGATACACAGGCCTTTGATAACCTACGTAATTTGTTCAGGGATGTAGAAATCAAGGTACCCCTGCTCGAGGCTATCGACCACATACCTACTGTTGCCCGATTTTTCAAAGACTACACAGCACCCAGGCGACAATCAAAGAAATCTAAGAATCCGGTGGTTCTCCCGCCTCATGCGAGTTGTGCTATACTGTCAAATCTACCACCGAAGCAGAAAGATCCGGGCACACCGCTTATTTCCTGTAGCATCCAAGGCTGCAAGTTTAACCGTGTCCTGCTTGATCTAGGATCTTCCATCAATCTCATACCAACCATCATGCTCGAATAATTTTCCTTGGGAAATCTGAAACCCACCCTTGTCACGTTACAGTTGGCAGATCATTCTGTCAAAATCCCAAAGGGTGTGGTGGAAGATGTGGTGGTTAGGGTCAACAATCTCTGTTTTCCTATTGACTTTCTTGGTTTAGATATGGAAGTTCCTAGCTCACTTTCTGATTGTCCGATCATCCTTGGTCGACCTTTCTTGGCCACAGCCCACGCCCATATCGACTGCAAGTTGGGCTATATTGAGATTGCCGTTGGATCTGAAAAGATCAAGCTTAACATCTTCAAGGCAGGCAAGAACTTTGAGTGCGATTGTATCGAGGATGACATGTCTGACGAGGACATGACCGTTAGCGCGTGTATCGAACTAATTGGGACCTATTTTGATAGCTACGAATTACCTGTAAACACTAATGACTGCCTGATCAACACATACTGTGACATTCTCCCATCCCTCCCTTGTTCCATACCTTCTCCTGACTAGACTTCTGACGAGGTTTTCTCCGCTTCCCATACCTCATGGTCTGAGTCATATCCGGGCTACTCACTGCCGGTCCACACTCTTAAAGACCGGATTGCCCTTCCTTTCCTGCCTAATCAGGCGGATTTGCAAATCCACACTGGGACCTTGAGCCCATATCCTACTCACTGGGGCTATTTTCTTTTGGATCCATCTATCCAGCAAGCCCCTCTTCTTGGCCAATCTGAAGGCCAATTTCTTCCTCCTGACCTATTCTCTGATCTGCCTGGGACACTCTTGTCCCAAGAAATGCCAGACCTTTCACCACCCACCATCCACCCACCCTATCACCTTGTTGTATACCCTGCACCTCAGCTCTCGTTACCCGATCTTTCATCCTTTCTCTACCATTCCCTGCATGCATATGAGGACATAGCATTGTTTGGCATGGGGGGCTGGATAGGCATCCATAGGATCTAGGTATTTTATGGTATCATGCAGTTTCCACCTATTTATAAATATGTAAGAAAAAGAAAAAGAAAAAGAAAAAAAATATATATATAGTGTTTAGTAATGATCTGAAAGCTGAAACAAAAATACAATAAGTGTTTATGGATATTCAACCTCTGTTTTGAAGACTTTCTAGGCCACAGAAGCTTGATTCGCTCAGGCTTAGGCTTAATTCACTTGAGCATTGACAAAATAGATCAGAATCTCTCCTAACTAAGGACGTATTCTTGTACCTGAGACACCAGTACAGGATCCGTTGGTTTACTTCTACTTGAGAGCCTAAGCAATCTTGGTTCACAGTACACTTATCAAGAAAGACCTGGTGAACATAAGATCCAACCCTAGTGTTCATTAGGGAAGGTGGAGTCCTTACCTGTACACGCAGGTAGACTTTTTATCCCAGGCTTTAGTCTTGTGTTTAGGAGAGACTCTTTCCACCAAAAAGAAACTCTCCCACCAAAAAGAAAAGTGTGCTCCTCCAAATAATGTTGTAAGAGATATACTGACACGTGTTTCAAAAAAAAAAATGCAAATAAGTCAGTATATCTCACAAATGTCTGTAAAGTCTTTACCCTAAAAAAGTTCTTCAGGGCAAGTTGCAAATACCCTGTTTTCCTGTGAGTCACAAATGTCAGAAAATGGGAGTTGAGTTTTCCGTCATCTTCTTAAGGGTCAATCCGAAAACATGAGCTGAAACTGGGACCAACCTGTACTTAAAAATTCGTGAAACCCTGGGCTTGAGTCTTAATGTTCATCTGGTCAGTCTTGATCCTTCACTAAGCACAAGCCATAATCTCTTGAGCTCTTCAGTATGGCAAAAACCTCCTGGATCCTGGAAATCGTACTTAAGGTTTAAAAATCAAGAATCCTGGTTAGTCGAGAGATGATCTATGTCACATAAGACTTAAAGTACTGGTAGTCTTCTTTGCAATTGGTTCTCACAATATCCAACAATAAACATACTAATGTCGCCTCAGAAAAAAATCTTCAGCTTAAAGATCATTTCTAAATACTGTTTTGCTAGGGACTAGCAAAACATAGGCATGGGGGTATGATTGCACCACAAAAATACACCTGCAATTGTGTTGTCTTGTGCTATTTCCTAGCATTAGCAGTGCATATTAGGTTTCCATCGTCGCATTCGTGAAAATACATGCATGCATTTAATTGAGAGGGGAGGAGAGTGAATAAAATGGCCTTGCAATTAACATTTTTTCCTCAAGTGCATCTTTGCAAAATTCACCATCTTTTTATTTTTTTATTTTGCTTGACTTTGAATTCTTCCTGCGGCTACAAGGAAGGGCTTCTTCTTCTTCTTCGCGCCATGTCCTGCTCAGCCATTCCCTGCAGCCACTCCCTACAGCCGCATGCGAGCCATGCACAGCCAGGGCATGGCTGTGCATGCTTTCTTCTTCTATAAAAAGTGCTCGGCTCCTTCTTGCAAAAAGAGCTTGGTCCCCATGAAAAGAACCCACAGCAGCTGCTTCTTCTCTAGGCCACCGTCCCCTCCCCTCTCCCTCCATACGCAGGACCTCCACCTCAGAGGAGACACTCTGTGGGCAGGAGTCGGTCACTGTGGTGAATACCCACCACAGTGAGACCACCACTGCCCAACCCATCAAAGAGCTGGTGGGCGTGGTGGCCTTCTTTTCGCTGTCTCACGTCCAAGCCACTGCAGCCATTAGAGCAGGAGCTTCAAGCTTTGAAGCTCAAAGCTCTGCACGCAACAGCAGCAGTAAGGTGACAGTAGCCGCACGGCACTCCAGTGCACGCTTGCAGGTCGCCCTCTCCTCTAGCACATGCCTGCAGGCACCCTCGCCTCCTGCTTCTTCACGCTGCACTTGCCTGTCCACCTGCAACCGGCCACCGTGCGCCCCTGTAGCGGCCGGCCAAGCTTCTCCGTGCACGCCAGCCAACACCCGTAGCCCCACCACGTGCCCTGTCGCACTCCTTCGCCCATGACCTAGACTCTCCACGTGCCCTGTCGTGAGTTCCGCCCGCAAGCCACCGACTGGTGCATCCCTTCCACGCGTACGCCAACTTGTGCACGCCAACCCCGAGCCATCCGTAGTCACAGCACCATTCGCTCCCAGTTGCGCGGCTCGCCTGGCCACTGTAGCCACTGTTCACGTGTTTCTGTGGAACACTGTGGCTACAATGGGGTGACCGGGAAGTTTCTCACTTATCCGATCACCCAACGCGTCGCAACCGGTCAGCGCCCGCACCTACGTTTCGCACTGAGTCCGCTCCAGCGCCCGCCCACACGTCTGCGTGCGATCCTCTGCCAGCGCCCGCTCTCGCCCGCGTCTTTGCCCGCGTGCGTCTGCATGCACCCACTCCAGCTTTCCACGCAACCCTATGCGCTGCGGTCCTCTCCGCACCCATCGCCCTCCAGCGCGTGCCTCTTTGCGCGCATACGCACCTACGCATGTGCGTGAAACCACCAAACATCGACCCTGAGCGCACGGACGACTTAACCCTCCAGCCTTCACTCCAGCAGTGCCATCTCTCTCTCTCGCTCTCCCTCTCTCTCTCTCACAGCACACTCTCCCTCTCTCTGCAAATACACATACACACACACACTCACACTCTCGCACACACACACACTCTCTTATATAGTATAATATACTTATATATATATACATATACATATATATATATTGTTATATATATTTATTTATATACATATATATATACATATATATATATACTTATATTTATACATATAGTAGTACCTATATACTTAAGTATTAGTATACATACATATATATACACATATACTTATACATACATACATATATATATATAAATGTACATACATATATACATACCTATCTATATAACTATATATACATATATATATATATATATATATATACATATCTATCTACATATATCTATATACATATATTACTATATATATATATATTTACATCTATATAGTTATATATACATACTTATACATATATATATATATCGATACATATATATATCTATCTATACATATACTTATATAAATATATATATACATATATATACCTATATATTTATAACCATATATATATATACATATAGATATATTTACTTATATACATATATATATATTTTCATATTACTTACCATACGTGGTATCGCGGGAATATCTGCACCAGTTGTTGATATTCCCCGATACACACGTACAAAAAGCGTGGTCACACACATCTTCCACCATCCATCCTACACTCCACACGGCACCTCATCCTGTTGGTTGCGTCTTTCTAGACGATGATCGACTCGACACCGTGCTACACTCCATCTCTGCCTCCACCCCCACCCCTTCATACATATGTAATATATACATATATATACTATATTTACTTTATTTATGTTTCTCTTTCCTACCAATAAAAAGATAAAGAGAAATATATAAAAGAGAAAAGATAATCCTTGACTTGCAGGTACTCCGTCTTGCGAATCGCAAGACCCATTTTGGGACCCTAATTTGGCTCAAAGCCAAGAACCTAGTTTTGAGGGTGTGCCTCAAGGACAAGAATTATCAGAAAAAAATCTAAATAGAAAAGCACCAAAAACACAATAAACGAACGGAAGAGATTCATTGTAGGAAAGGCGTAGAAACTTGACTTGTAACCCCACTTCCTTGAGTTCAACCCTAGGCCTAAAAGTGACCAAGATAAAATCAAGTAGGCCAGGTTAAAAATTTTGTAAAGAGATGGTTAGGTCCAATTTAGGTTAACCACTATACACACTTCAACGATAAAATCACCATATTAACACACCTATCCGGGCCCGACCACCAGGGACTTCTATTATGAAACCCTCAACCATACAAGCCCCCGACCTTGAGTTGAAACCCCTCCCTAACACTCTAAAGTATGTCTTCTTAGGTGCCAATGATACGCTCCCTGTTATCATTTCAATTGTGCTATCTGAGGCACAGGAGGGAGCCCTGATTGAATGCTTGTCTATGCACAAGGAAGCTATTGCTTGGAGCATTGCTAACATTAAGGGTATAGACTCTACACTCTGCATGCACCACATTTATACTGATGATTCCATCAAGCCATTTAGGGACATGCAGAGACGTCTGAACCCTAATATGAGGGAGGTGGTCAAAAAGGAAATCCTGAAGTGGTTGGATGCTGGGATCATATATCCTATTGTAGATAGTAAATGGGTAAGTCCTATTCATGTGGTGCCAAAGAAGGTAGGCTTTATTGTGGAATTCAACGACCAATGTGAATAAGTTGTCACTAGACCCTCAACTGGATGGAGGGTCAGTATTGATTACTGCAAGCTGAATATCGCTACCCAAAAGGATCACTTTCCCTTGCCTTTTATTGATCAAATTCTTGAGAAATTGGCAGGAAATAAGTACTATTGCTTTCTCGATGGATATTTTGCGTACAACTAGGTTGCAGTCTTCCCTGATGACCAGGAGAAGATGACATTCACGAGTCTTTATAGTACTTTTGCATTCAAGCATATGTCACTTGGATTATGTAATGCCCCTGCAACCTTCCAGCGGTGTATGATGTCTATTTTTTCAAACATGATTGATGAGTGCGTTGAAGTGTTTATGGATGACTTCTCCATTTATGGCTCGTCTTTCGACCAGTGTCTCCTGCACTTTGAGAATGTGTTGAAGCGATGTAAGGAGATTGGTTTAGTCCTCAGCTGGGAGAAAAGTCATTTCATGGTACAGAAAGGAATTGTACTTGATCATGTTGTATCCGAGAGAGGTTTGGAAGTAGATAAAGCCAAGATTGATTCTATTTCCAAACTCCCATTGCCCATGAATGTCAAACAGATTAGATCCTTTCTGGGCCATGCCGACTTTTATAGGTGCTTTATTAAAAATTTTAGTAAAATTTCTAGGTCACTTTGTGACTTGTTGGCGAAGGAATCTTCCTTTAATTTTGATTCAAAGTGTGCCAAGGTCTTTCAAACTCTGAAGGAGGCCTTGATCTCTATGCCTATTCTCCAAGCTCTTGATTGGACACTCCCATTTAAGCTGATGTGTGATGCTTCGGATTATGCAGTGGGAGCAGTCATTGGACAAAGGATTGAGGGAAGACCTCATGTGCTGCATTATGCCAACAAGACTTTAACAAAACCTCAGTAAAACTACACCATCACTGAAGAAGAATTACTTGCTATAGTTTTTGCTCTGGAGAAGTTTAAGTCTTATCTACTTGGGTCTAAGGTGGTTATTTTTACTGATCATGCGGCAATGAAATATCTCATTGCTAAGAAAGATTCTAAGCCACATCTGATTAGGTGGATCCTACTCCTTCAAGAATTTGACTTAGAGATACGTGAAAAGAAAGGAGTAGAAATGTTGTGGCTGACCACTTGTCTCGCCTTCCACTCAATGACTCTCTTTCTGGAGACATCCGCGAGACATTTCCTGATGAAACTCTGATGGCGGTAACTCCAACTTTACCTTGGTATGCAGATACCGTAAATTACTTGGTCACTGGACAAACTCCTGGCTCTTGGGATGGCTCTTGGGATGAGCAGAAAAGAAAGCGATTCATTTCCCAAGCAAGATATTTTCATTGGGAAGAGCCAGAATTATTTAGAATTGGACAAGACCAAGTATTGAGACGTGTACCTGAAGAGGAACAACAAAGTGTGCTGAGTTTTTGCCATGAACTTCATTGTGGAGGACACTTTGGTGCTAAGAAAATTGCTTTTAAGGTTCTCCAGCCCGGTTTTTGGTGGCCTTCCTTATTTAAGGATTCTCATAATTTTGTTAAGGCCAGTATTAGATGTCAACAGACTGGAATGATTGGGAAGAGGAATGAAATGCCTCAACACCCTATTCAATCTGTTGAAATTTTTGATGTATGTGGAATTTACTTTATGGACCCCTTCCCGTCATCCCATGGTTATGAATATATCTTGCTGGCAGTTGATTATGTTTCTAAATGGTAGAGGCCATTCCTACGTGCATAAATGACCACTCTGTGGTTTTGAAATTTGTGAAGGCCAATAGCATATCTGGTTTTGGCTGCCCCAAGACTATTATAAGTGATGGGGGACCTCATTTCCGAAACCACCACTTCAATCGGCTAATCAATAGTCTAGGAGTGACCCACAAGGTTGCTACCCCTTACCATCCTCAGACGAGTGGCCAGGTTGAAGTGTTGAATAGGGAGATAAAACATATTTTGGAAAAGACCATTAGACCTGATAGGAAAGACTGGTCCCAAAAGCTCGATGATGCTTTGTGGGCATATCGAACGGCCTATAAGACACCTTTGGGTACTTCTCCCTTTCGAATTATGTATGGGAAAGCATGCCATTTACCTGTTGAGTTGGGACATAAGGCACTTTGGGCTATTCGAAGTGATAACATGGGTTTAGAGAAGGCGGGTAAGGCACGACATCTGGAATTAAGTGAGCTTGAGGAGATAAGGAATGATGCTTATGGCACCTCTCAAGCTTATAAAGAAAGAACTAAGGTCTTGCATGATAAGTATATACTTTGAAAGACCTTTGAGCCTAACCAACAAGTTTGGCTTTTCAATTCCGGACTTAAGCTTTTTCTTGGGAAGTTAAAATCTCATTGGGATGGGCCTTACATAATCACTAAAGTGTTTCCGCATGGAGCTGTGGAGATTAAAAGCCCTTCCTCTTTAGCAACTCCCTTTATCGTCAACGGTCAATGGTTAAAACCATACATTACTTTGGATGGCCATCTGGTTGACGAGGTCACTCTTGAGGAGCCTTAGCTCCTACCATTCTCTACCTCAGGTAATATCTTCCTTTAACTATTTTTATTTCCAATGAGGACATTGTTTGAACTAGGCATGGGGGAGAGGACCTGAGGCATTTTGTTTATAGCATGCCTACATTTTGCATTCATTCATGCATATTGCATTTAAAAAAAAAGAAAAGTTTTGAGCTTAACTGGCTAGGTCCTACATTCTTAAGTAAATCAGAACTCTAGGTTTGACTAAGTTGATTCTAGGGTTGAACTTTAGAAGCTAAGTGAGCTACTAGTTTTAGACCTTTAGGGTCCTTTGTGGACTTAAAAACTTTAGTAGGAGTTAAGTTGCAGACCATTCCTCAAGAGGTTGAGGAAGGAAAGCTAGGGTTGAGTTAAAAGGTGGGGTGGTACCTGGAGTCTTGTTCTACCTTTTAATTTACAGGTCCTTGTAACCCAAGCATCCAAATTTCACACACTTGGTCTGGTGTAAGTAAGTAATCAACTTAATTCCTTTCTTAAAAGAGATTTGGTTTTCTTAGTTTTGACTTAGGAGAGGCTTGAAAACATAATTTGATTGGAAGAGTTCCCGCCGTAGGAGAGGTTTAGTATATACTCACCTTGAGGATGTGATGATAACATATTACCTCCTCAGTGCTTGTCTCTTAGGATATCCATCTTACTGGGGGCATGGAAGCGCATTGTGCGGTTCAGGTACCATGGGCGGCCCTATCTCGAAGTGCCGATTGCTACAGGCTTGAATTTGCTTTAGAAATCCATGGGCGATACTATCTTGAAGTGTCGATTGCCAGGAGTTCTTGTGGTTGGTATGGGCAGTGCTATTTTGAAGCATCGAAAGCCAGACACCCTTCGAGGTACGATGATGGGGACAATGAATCTGACACAGGCCGTGTTGATAGCTGATCCGAAGTTAGACTAGAGGAATCAAACAAAAAAATTTGTATAAATATTATTAAAAAAAAATCCTTTTTCCTTTAACTCAAATAACTCAGACCAATGCACATGCACGGATGCTTTAATCTCAAGGATCAATAAACCTTAGGGTAAAATCAGAAATCAGGGAAACTTGTGCCTGCAACTCGTCTTTAGCCAACCTAGTCTGTAACTTTACAACTACTTGGGAACCTTAGGTCGAAAGTCTGAACTTAATATGTTTCTAAAGGAAGACCGATTGGGTCGGCTAGTCTACTTGGAGTGCTAGGTTTTGCTTGATTTTGTTAGGGACTAGCAAAAACTAGGCATGGGGTTATTTTATTAGCCCATATTCGTGGGCTATTTAAGTGTCTAAATGTCTAGAAATTAAATTAATTTTAACATTTAGGTAGCATACATTAGGATGTAAATAAATTAATTCATATTTTTTTAGCTTGAGTACATAATTCATGCATTTAGAATTAACCTAGGGTTGCATACATTTAATTAGTTAATTAATTAGATGAACTATTTTAATTAACATAGAAGTTAAGGTGTTATGTATAAATAACCCTAATTACTTTATTCTATTATTCTTTTTCTCCTTGCACAGGTAACTCCTCCACCTCTGCCTCCTCCGCCTGCACATCACATTCATGCTACGGCATTTTGAATTTGAAATCAGTGTGAAAATGGCTACAAAAGGAGGGAGAGCTACCGTTGAGGGAGGCCACCATCCTTTGCTCCTCACTGTGTTTAGACGACTTTGCTCCTCTTCCATTCCATACCACCGGCCTCACCGCAGCAGAACGACTCACCACCGTGGGCGTGTGGGGTGACAGCCCACACCGCCAAAGAGTCTCTGCAACTCTTCACCTCAACCAGCAACTCACGCCAACCTCCAGCACACCCACCTTCAGTGCATGCGCCATCTACCAATCACACCTTCACCTTCATCCAACCCACCACGCCCTCAACTCAGCCAATGCACGCTCTCACTTCATCACTGCAGCACCAGCCACCTGCGTGCACGCACCCTCACCTTAGCTAGCGCACGTGCTAGTAGCTTCCCCCCGCTCCATCAGACCCACCACTCACCTCGAGCCCAGCCAGCATGCTCGCGCCTCCTCACCTTCTGCAGAACCTCCAGCACCCCTGCACTTCCGCACCTCTGCTTGTCCATAGCGCGTGCTCCACCTTCACGTCTACGTGCTACAACCGGTGCTCCAGCACCCACGCTCGTGCACCCCTTGCGGTTTGCAGAGCCGCGCCTCCACGCGCCCACCTCTAGTGCCTCCCTCCAACACCTGCAGCCGGTGCCACCACCACGACCGTGCATACCTGTGATAAACGCCAGTTTATCATCATTCTTATGCATTAAAACAAACCTAGCTCTTAGGATTTTACTCCGCAAATGGGTTTTTGGGCTGCATTTAGGCATTAACTAGGTTAGGCATGCATTGCATTTTCTTTTGTTGTTTTAATGTGTTTTTGTGACTGTTAGGGATGAACAGATATATAGATCCCTAAAACCCTAGCACTCAAGAAGCAAATGGTGAAGGAGGAGCTCAAACTAGCTGCAACTCAGCTTAATACAGCTCACCACAGCTGGAACCTAGCTCACTTGAACTAGGGTTAGCTCATCCCAGCTCCATTCAACTAATCTCAGCTGAATGGTAGCTCAAGAGAGTTCATCTTAGCTCACCCTAGCTCAAGTCAGCTCATATCCAGCTCAACCTAGTTGAGTCTAGCTCATTTTAGCTCCCACTAGTCCACAGGGAGCTCTAGCTAGCTCAGCTGAGTTGACTGGAGCTCAACCCAGCTCAGATCCAGCTACATCCAACTCCACTCAACTCTAGCCAGCTGACGATAACTTCACTCCATCTCAGGAAGTTTAAGTCTAGCTCCTGGGGACTCAGCCTAGCTCAACTCAGTTGAGCTAAGCTACCTTAGCTGCCTCAACCAGCATGATCCTCCCCGGGACCACCAGACCCAGCTCACCTCAGCTCATTATGGTAGAAGCTAGCTCACTTTAGCTTGGCTTGGCAGCTGGCAAAGAGCTAGCAAGCTAAGCCAGCTAGGAACTACAGCGGGAAGGCGGGAATTGAGAAGCGAAAGTTCAAAGTTCCTTTTCTTCCCACGATTTCAGGTTGGTTCCCCATTTCTTATCACATTTAGGCTAAAATATTACCAAAACCATATTAAAATTTTCTTTCAGGACCCTAAACACTTTAATTAAGTGGAGTGGCGCCCATAAAAATCCATTGTTTGCTTGTATGCTTCATCACTAAACACCACTCTAATCCAAGTATTGGTGTTCTATTTTTCAGGTCCAGATTTCTATCTGAACTTGAAAAATCAACCCTTAACACCACAAGCCTCCTAAAATCATAAAATTTCATATAGTGATTCCAAATTGAGTTAGGAACATCTTTTATAAACTTTTGATCAATTAGCTTTATATTTAAATTTTAAAAATTCGTGGACTACAGAGGGGTCACACTCTCTAATCTTCCTGTTTTGCTACTGTCCATGAATTTTTAGAATTTTTATCCTTATCCAATTTTTATGAAATTTAGCTTTTTGGAATCCTTGTGAAATTTTACACATCATATAAAATCATTAAAATTTTCTGAGGTCATTGGTAATATTGAAAAGTCCAAAATATCCACAGGTATCATTTTTTGACTTTGACACCAGTACAAATAAAAATTTAAAACAATTATCCAACAAATTTATAAAATCTTACAAAAATATTTTCTGGAATTCTTGTTTGATTATCTTCAAAGTAGTGGTGTTGTTTAAATTGTTTGGACCACTACTCAATACAGAAAGCCTAAAAGTAACTCATTGGTAGTTAAATTTCTATCTTAGGACCAATTGGATTAGGGTTTCTTTTTTCATTTTTAGAAACAAACAACAAAAGGAAACATATCTTCACCCATACAACTTGATTTCCTCTTGTTTGTGGAATCTCAAACTTGTTTGAAAACTTAAAAAGAAAATCCTAAAAATGCACTAAGTTAAATCCAATCCTAAAAGATAGAAATACAATAATTGTGTGACAACTTGCTTTTCATTGGAGCCACTCTCCAATTCCTGCACAAACACAAAAAAAAAAAATTGAAATAACAGGCAATACCTAATTAACGCCCTCCACATTCCGTGTGCACTATAGTATCCTAGACCTAACTAAAATCCATAGCAACTTGACCCCTAAGGCTTCATCAACTTAGGCTTGCTATATAGGTCTTAAGTCTTCTTTAGTTAATACCAATTCTGTCATCTATATCTGGTGTTCAAGCTAAGGGGCTGTGTCAAACGACCAGGCGCAGGTTTGTGCAGGCATCTGGGGTTTTCCCTAGGAAACGTTTGGGCCCAAACCTCCCCTTAAGCAACTTGGCTAGATTTATTGACAGAACGGGTATTCACTATTGATTACTTATTTCCTACGTAGACGAAGTCTTAGGTTTATTTTTAGGGAGTCACACTTAAGTTAGGTCTAGCTTTGGTTGTTTGATTTGCACACTTTCTCTCACCTCTTTCTCTTCTCCTCCCCTCCCATTCTTCCATTTTATGCACGGGCGACGGTCTCAAAATCCGCACCTGGAAGGACCATTTGATTTCGCCCCTCACGCAAAAAGACCACTCTTTCTGTCTTCTTCTCCTTCTAAAAAAATAGAAAATCAACAAAATGGGTCCACTAACCCTTCCACTTCCACCTCTAATCTTACCTCTAACCCTACTATTAACCCTAATTCTAACCCTTCCACCCAAAACCCACCAACCTTTAACTTCCCACACTTGGAGCTCCCTAATCTTGAATTGCCCCAAACACAACATCAAGACCCCCTGCCTGATGTTTTAAAATTGGTGGCTGAGCAGATTGATAAATTAAATTCCAATCAACAAACATTGACTAGGAACATCCAAAACCTAGCCAATCAAAAGCCAAACCCACCACCCCGTCAGCAGCCAGTTATTCCTCTAAAAGATTTTTATGATCTGTCATATTATGACGAACGACTAGGGGTGGTCATACCAGAGGGGGACTTCAAGATCAATCCTGCAGTCTTGAACCTAATTAAACACTTCCATGGCCTTCCTAGGGAAGACCCTTTCAGCCACCTTGAAGAGCTGACTCTTCTTGCACAAACAACCCATTCATGAAATGTGCAAGAGGACTTATGGCTGATGCAGTTATTTCCATTATCTCTTAAAGATAAAGCCGCTTATTAGTTCAGGACCATTGGCCGACCCATCACAACTTGGCCTTAGCTCAAGAGTGCCTTCCTCAATAAATTCTTTCCCATAGGTCGTACTAATTCCCTACGAAGATCTATTACGACCTTTCAACAAAAATCTGGTGAAACTTTCCATGATTCTTGGGAAAGATTTCATGATCTCTTAAGAAGTTGTCCGCACCACGCGATTCCCTTATGGCAGCTTGTGCAAATCTTCTATCATGGATTAGAAGATCGAATTCGACATTTTGTCGATGCCTCATGTGGCGGCAACTTCTTAAATAAGGATGCTGAAAGTGCCTATGACCTTTTCGAAGAAATGAGTGAAAACTCATTTAATCAAGCTTCCATGAACGCATTTTGCAGAACTCAAAACTCGTAGTTCGGTGTTCATGAAGTAGGCACTCAATCAATCCCTGTCACCCAAGACGATCCTCAAATGATCGTTCAAAAACTTGACCAGATGCATATTAATCAAAAGAAAATTAAGGAAAGACTGGCCACATTAACCCAAGCTCCACACAGTCCACATCTAACCCAACCTAACTTTCCATGAAGAGAAAATTTGCATAATCTCAACACTACTCTTGCTGATTATTACCAATATTCTGAGGTTTCCCATGATTCACTGGGGAATTACAACTATCCAGATCTTAATCCCACTCACAATATTTCTACCATCCAGGAGCCCTTTAAAAATTCTTCCAATTCAAAAAATTACTCGAACTACTCCTGCAATAATCAAGTTCCTTCCCAACTAGATCATTTTAAGGGGTATGGGTCGAATCCAACCTTTCATCCTGGGCCATCCCAACAAGACATCAATGCCCAGATGATGCGAACCCTGCAGGAAATGCAAATAAAAATGACGGAAGTAACCTGCACCATCACAAATCTAAACAACCAGATTGGGGTTACTCCCACGCGAAGACCTGCAGGACATCTTCCGTCCCAACCCATGGCCAACCCTAATCACCAAAGGAACCAATATCCGGGCAGAACTCCACACTACCCGAATCAGCCTCCTCCTAATCCACCACCTCAGCAGCCTCCCAGGTTTCCGCAATCACAGGCCCCCCACCTCCTCCAAATAATAATCCGACTGCACATGCAGTTACTTTGAGGAGTGGGAAAATCACCACTGATCCTGGGCCTTCACACAAACCTGGTGAAATCCCTGTGCAAATTGACTCCCCACCTCGCCATTAGGAAGAAAAAGAAATACAAAAATCTCAAGACATGATTCCTATCCCTTTCCCACAAGCTCTCCACCCCACCACCAACAGAAAAAAGAAATCTGAGCCCACACAGAGGAACTCATGGATCTATTTGGGCAAGTTCAAATCAATATTACTCTCCTAGATGCCATCAAACATATACCTACCTATGCCAAATTTTTGAAGGAGATCTGTACTCCTAAAAGGCAGGCCAAAAATCTAAGACAAGTGCATCTTTCAGAGACAGTAAGCTCTGTCATACAGAGCAAGCTACCTCCTAAGATGAAAGATCCGAGGGTGCCTTTAATTTTAGTAATTATTGATGATACTACTTTCAATTGCACCCTCCTTGATCTTGGTGCCTCAGTTAATATTTTTCCAACAATTTTATTTGAAGAATTTTCGATCGGTGAAATTAAAACCCGTCGAGGTTACCCTGCAATTAGCTGACCGATCTACAATCAAACCTCATGGGATTGTCAAGGATGTTTTGGTCAAGGTCCAGAATTGTGTCTTCCCTGCAGACTTTCTGGTTCTTGACATTGAGGTACCTGAATCATTACTAGACTCCCCAATAATCCTTGGATGCCCTTTTTTTGGCCACTGCAAAGGCAAATATCAATTGCCACACAGGCAAAATGGATATCACTTGCGCCGACCAAACTATCACTTTAGATATTTTCAAATCCTCCAGGAGATTCCATGATGATAACTTTTTTGAGGACTCAGATATAGAAATTTCAAATATGGTGGAGACAATGTTGATAGATACCCTTACCGACCATAATTTTTTTGAGGACTCTGATTTAGAATCAATGGTCGGCAAAATCTGTGATCTGGAGACTTGTCTTGACCCCAAATCCATTCCTGATGCACCCCCTGATCACCCTAACCCACCCACTATTCCCGCACCCCATTTTTCCACACTAACTTCACCCAATCCTCACCATCCCTTCCTCGACTCCTTTATTATGGACCTGCCACCAACCCTGCTCGAATTTGGCATCAAACCTGATTTAAAACCATGGCCAGACTCGGGCTACACTTATCATTTTCCATCCAACTTTGATCCCAATATTGCTTCTAATCAATTTTCTAGGGATTTAGAAGAAGACACCTTTCTTGCGGGCATCCAAGTGTCCAACTATTAACATGATTTTCCATCTTCGGTGCATACCTTCACGCCCGGCTGAATGGCGTAAAAGATAGCACTGGATGGGAGGTAACCCATCATTTTTTCTTGCTTTCTTTTTTTCTTCTTTTTCCAGGTTTTGATCATCCTAAACCCGACCGTTCTTCACTAAGGTGATCCCTTTTCCCTCCTAATGCATGAGGACATTGCATATCTTAAGCATGGGGGGTGTTTTTAAAATTTGGTGATCGATTTAGGATTTTCAAAACCTAAAAACATGCATTTTTCTTTAGTTATTTTATTTTCCTGCTTGCATACCCAAAAAAATAAAAATGTTGAAAACTTTTTGAGGAAAAATTTTTGAAATTGGGACTAAGGTTGAAAAAATTCACTTTTGGGTACAATGGGATTTAATCTTTAACAAACTAGGGATGAGGATGCGAATCTGATCATTAGAATTTCAAGGTCTATTTTTAGACTAGATCAGATATCCTTCCCTAAAATTCCACCTGAACTCATGATAGTTCAGGTGACTTGATCCTATTTTGTAATGTGGAAAGTATTTGGCTTAGTCTCTGATTCAAAAACTTGCATTTCTTGAGGAACTTCTTGTGTCAATTTTCACACACAAGCCAACACTTAAAAACAACTAAAAATTAGAAAAACTCCCTTGTCTGGACGTAGTAAAGTCTGAAGCAGATCATTGGTTTGAGTTCCCACCACCGAGAAGGACGAAAATGCCTCCTTTGAGGGTGCGATGTCAACATGTTACCGCCTCGATGTTGCTCCATTTCTATATTTCATATCTTTAGATGGAGCATTAAAGCGCATTTTAGCAGTACAAGTGTCTTGGACGGTGCTCTACCTATAGTGTTGGAGCAAGAGCTTGAGTTTGCTTGGAGTGCCCCTTTACACCGCATTGTGTTTTGGGGTTGTGAGCTCTTGGGTGGTGTCATGGACAGTGCTATCCCAAAGTACTGGCACCAGAGCCCCCTCGAGGATTGGTAACAGGAATGATGATCCCGACACATCTGTTGTAAGACTAAGCTAAAAATAAGCATGGGGAAAAAAATAAAAAAATAAAAAATAAATAAATTGACACGGCCTTATAAATGTTGGCTTTTCACAGGCATGGACACAAGATTTTAAAGGATTTTGCAAGTTGCGAATCAAATTCATGAGCCAGAAAAATCCTAAAAATAAAAATTTCAAGTCATCTGAATTAATAAGGGGTTAATTTGTGAATTTTCTGGAGAATATATTGATCCCATTTTGTCTAATGGTTGGATCCAAAATAAATCCTGATGTTTATCTTTAACAAATCCCATACCTCCTATGTTTAGATCAACCAAGATCCCTTAATCTTTTTCTCCTCAAAAGTAGAAAAAAATTAGATTTCCCAAAAATTTCATTTTCCTAAAAAAATTAAAGTTATGCTAAGAGACTAGTAAAAGATAAGTATGGGGGTGTGTTAAATGACAATTTATCATCATTCTTACGCATTAAAACTAACTTAGCTCTTAGGATTTTATTCCGCAAATGGGTTTTTGGGCTGCATTTAGGCATTAACTAGATTAGTCATGCATTGCATTTTCTTTTGTTGTTTTAATGTGTTTTTGTGAGTGTTAGGGATGAACTGATATGTAGATCCCTAAAACCCTAGCACTCAAGAAGGCAAATGGTGAAGAAGGAGCTCAGACTAGCTGCAACTCAGCTTGATCCAGCTCACCACAACTGGAACCAAGCTCACTTGAACTAGGGTTAGCTTATCCCAGCTCCATTCAGGTAATCTCAACTGATTGGTAGCTCAAGAGAGTTCATCTTAGCTCACCCTAGCTCAAGTCAGCTCATATCCAGCTCAACCTAGTTGAGTCTAGCTCATTTTAGCTCCCACTAGTCCACAGGGAGCTCTAGCCAGTTCAACTGAGTTGGCTGGAGTTCACCCCAGCTCAGATCCAGCTACATCCAGCTCCACTCAACTCCAGCCAGCTGAGGATAACTTCATTCCAGCTCAGGAAGCTCAAGTCCAGCTCCCGGGAACTTAGCTTAGCTCAACTCAGTTGAGCTAAGCTACCTTAGCTACCTCAACCAACTTAATACTCCTTGGGAGCACCAGACCCAGTTCACCTCAGCTCATTATGGTAGAATCCAGCTCACTTTAGCTTGGCTTAGTAGCTAGCATAGAACTAGCAAGCTAAGACAGCTAGAGTAGCTCCATGACAGCCTCTTCAGCAGCTGCCAGCTCCAGTTCTAGCTCCAGACTTCTCCTCAGCTCCCCTCTTCAAACCCAAGCTCCAATACCTCCTCCTTTACTCCATAGCAAGCTTAGCTTAGCTTAGCTTAGCTAGCAACCAGCTCGTTGGCCATCCACCACCTTCAACTCAACCCTAGCCAGCTCCACCAACTTAAGCCCTACCTAAGGTAGCTATCCTACTCCAAGTTGGTGCCACCACTTAGCCAACTCTTCACCCCATCATCACCACCTAAAGGCACCAATTTTGGTGCCAAAATCTAACCCTAACTGCCCCCCTTTTTGGCGCCAACATCCACCCCCACATCCACCATACACATAACCCTACAACCTATCCTAGCCACCCACCTTCTAGAACCCTACTTGGCGCCACCTAAGCCCCCCTTCTAGAAGCCATTTTGGAGCCAGCTTCAAGGCGTGCCACCACCCATAACCACCCCCTAGGTGTCCCTTGGGTTGGCGCTAATTGACCTTAGCCATAGGATCCCCAACCACCTCCATCTTCCCATCTTAGCCCTTCATTTCAAGAGTCACCTTAGCTCCCTTCCTACACTATATAAACCCACCACCTACGGCCAAGAAGGAGTAGAGAAGAAGATTAAGGGGGCACATCACCAGCCCCTTTGGTGCCTTCTTCTCCCCACTTTCTTCAACTTGTGCCACGCCGAGGAGGTGCTTTCCACTTCAAGGAGGATGGCCAGGCAAAGGAGAAGAACCTATGATGGACGTCCACCCTTGGAGGAAGAGAATTAAAGGTGGTAGCTACCACCTTGGAGGACATCATCTTAGAGGAGGATAGCAAAGAAGGAGTTGGAGGACTCTTTTCAAGCTCGGGAGCTACCAAGTTTGGAGCAAGAAGCCCTCTTCCTCACCATCTATCTAGAGGATTTGTGTTTTATTTTTCTTGTATTTTCAAGTAGAGTAGAAGCATTCCTCTGCAGGTTTTGTGTGCACAATTTTGATTTAATTCAAATTGCCTTCTTTCAATTTTTGTTGCATAGCTTATTACAAATTTTGCCTAGCAATTTTTTCACTCCCTCTCCCTAATTATTCTAGGCCTCCACGTGCCTAGGGTGAGCTTAGGGAGAGGCTCTACCTGTCACCTTAGGGTAGGTTTCTTGAAGTAGGTATTAGTTGTTTTATAGCTTTCAACAAAAACTTGCATGTTGCCTTTATTTCAAAAATCATAAAAACTATATATTCAAAAAGACCAAAAAGAAAGTTGAGATTTATTTTCAAAGCAAGAGATTTAATTTTTGCAAACTTGCCTCCTTGGACGACCCTAGATACTCCCCTATCTAGGATACAAATTTAAAAGCGTATGTGAATTCGTGTGTTACAACGACATTAAAAAACCCACTTTTACAAATCACGTGACTTTTTGCACCAACCTGTGTGTCCAGCAGAGGCCACGCCTCCACGTGCCCACGCGCCGCGTGCATCGGCAGCGCCTGCAGTGCCCACACGCTGCTCTCTTTGCACCTGCAGCACGCGCGGCAGCAGCGGGCTCCTCCACCGCTGCCACTCCTCTCCTCCGACAGGCTGGCTCCGGCCATCTCACGACTCACCGCTGCCACCACAGCGAAGGCCTCGCTTCAGCTGACCTCTTATAGGAGTAGCTCCTCAATTGAACCTCTCTCACATGTGCAAGGAGGAGAGAGGAAAAATCCTCTACTTTTATGTTAATTACTATTTACATTTGAATGCCATTGCCACCAAAATCAATTTTAATTTTTTATTATTTTATTATGGTGAAATTGTGACTTCATACTCATGCTTTCTGATAATTGTGTGGCTATTGTTATTCACATGTTTTAACGTTGGTTTTGGATTAAAATGTGCACAAATTTTCTCTAATGCATGTCAATTGGAAATTACATAGAATCATCACATATTTATTGAGTATTTCAGTGAGGAAAAATTCCACATCTACCCTTAATTTTTGAGTTATTGTGCATCTTCTTTCCATCTCATTTCATGTCAAATTTGACTATGGATTTTGCACTTGATTGAAAGAATACGAAATAATCGAGATTTTATTGCATCATTGCCTCCCTGTGGACACGACCTGCTCTTCTGGGAGTGGTTTACTTCTAATTTTAATTATTTTGTTAAGCGGCTTTCCACCACTTTGATCCTACAACGATAAATCATCTTAATACATTATTCGAAAGCGAAAACTTTCTTATCACTTGTCATCCAGCGTGAAGTTTTAGTTGATATAAAAAGGCGTTGAAGCCTAGCTGTCAGCGGGAAGTACCAAAGAACCTTCTGAGGTTGTTTCCTCTTACTTTCATTTTTACCTTACTTATATCTCTCATGTCCACATTCAGGACAGTTACTCAAGTTTGCTAATTCATATCTGAAAGGAATGTAGTCATTGGGACATGCATCGATCTTTTCACAAACTAAACCAAGCTTTTGAATCTCTTCCCTACCTCATACCATGAAGCTAGAAAGCCATTAGGGTATTCGATAGCTCAGTAATAAACTGAAGTATTTCTGACATGAATTTAGCACTAGCTCTGTTCATAACCTTCATTTGAAACATCTTTAGTAAAAATGACAACTCTAACATTCTCGTAACATCGAGAGCAATAGGATCCTCAGCCGCCTTAATAGCATCATAGAACGGGTCACAACTGAATGGATCTTCTGCATCTGTATTTATATCATCTCCTACTCTCATCTCATTCAACATTTCTTGTATTTCTTCACCTCCACTATCAGCAATTTCCTCTTCAAACTCTTCATCAATAGTGTTCTCATTGTTTATGACTTTCTCATTAAGCTACTCTCTGTGAACTACCCAAGTAGTGTAATGCTGCCACCACCCATTACAAATCAAGTGCTCAGGCACAGTATTACGATCATGCAAGGAACCATTCAAACATCTTCTGCATGGGCAGAAGATATTATCAAGTTGATCTCCTCACCTACATATCTTCCTACCGTCATCAAAGTCCCAATCCAGGAATGAAATTACTTCGTCCTTATATCTGGTGTAATTTGAACCCTGCAATCCAATCCAAGATTTATCCATTATAACAAAAAATTTAATGTAAATAAATCACTTATTAGGAAGGGAAAGGATTGAATGATGTGTATCTTGATTAAGATTTTTACTTCATAGCCCATCCTCAAAGATTTGATCACAACTTAGATTTGCTCTTTACATGTAACCTTAGTGCAGTGAAATTTCAACAGCGTCTCCCTGCACTTCTCCAGTATATCCCCCAATACTAACCTTAACTAGATTTCCTTTAACACCCAGTCAAGGGTACCACAGGAAACTTGATAAGAGTAGTTGGTATACCAGAGAAGAGCAGGAAAAGC
The DNA here is from genome assembly GCA_037157565.1 of Thalassia testudinum. Taxonomy (NCBI): domain Eukaryota; kingdom Viridiplantae; phylum Streptophyta; class Magnoliopsida; order Alismatales; family Hydrocharitaceae; genus Thalassia; species Thalassia testudinum. The sequence goes on from JAZHRO010000031.1 coordinate 202,630,910, forward strand.
CAATCAAAATTTCATTGCACAAGGTTACATGTAACGAGCAAAAGTACGTTGTGATCAAATCTTTAAAGGCCTTCTTTAGTTCGGTACTTCATCGAACTAAAGTCAATCGAGTATTATGGAATGCTACAAAGACAACACATCATGCATATAAGTGAGGTATACATACACTTCCTGCATTGTCCATATAACATGATCATAAGTTTCGACGAGTGTGTAATTTGGACACAATTTGACTTGGATGACTTTTACACTAAGGGTTAGAATACCTAATGTTTGACCTTGCGTGCATATATCTTCTTTAGCAAGCGTGTGTATCTAAAATAATACTCATAATTGCAAAGAAATTGACATTAAACATAAGCAATCATCCGATAAGAAATAAAATTATTTTCATTGAATGCTAAAAAGAAATATACAAAAATGTTATTTTATCACAACTTGAGAAAACCACATTATTTCATTTCTAAGTTAAGTTTTATCCAACCTTCACAAGCTAGGCCTAAGACTCATTCTGCATATCATGAAGCTAGGCCTAGAACTTCATATAATCTATTCTAACAAATTCCTTTCATCTTAGAGATCATTTAACATCCATTAAATGTGAGATCAGAAGCTCTAAGGTTCATTGTAGCTTCAGGTTGACCAACTTAGTCTAAAAATTGACTTTTAGATTCTCAATATTTCAATCAAATTAATAACCTATATTGACCTTCTACGATCTTAAGAACTCATTAAACTTAAAAAGAAGAGAGATTGATAAATGGAATGCAATGTTCCAGGTCTGTCGCCGAAATGCTAAACCCTAAAACCTCAAACCCTACTAAACATTAAAACAATTTTCAAAAAATTGTGACAGAGTTTCCCCTTATACTTTTAAGTTCTCTATAAACCTGCATATCCAAATAATACTCATAATAAAAGTGGGCACACCCTACATTAAAGTTCTTTACAATCAAACAAGTGGGCACACCCCATATTCAAAATAAATCATACAAGTGGACACACCCCACATCCATTCGATGAAATTAACAACACCATATGGGCACACCCCACATCTAACAAAAACCTATATTATCATTTAAATAAATTGAAAACATTAAAATTATACTTCTAAGTAGTACGACATCCAAGAATGCCCATCAGTGATAACATGTAAATTAAGAAGATTTTGGTTAGAATTAGAGTAAATTAAGTTGATTAAAATATTTATTTGATTAGTGATGTAGGAGGGGAGAAGGGGATGGTCAGAAGGAGGAGGATGGGGAGGAGGAGCCAAGGATGAGGAGGGGATGATTACTAGTAGGAGGAGGATGGGGGGTGGTTAGGAGGAGGAGGAGGAGTAGGTGGCCAAGAGTGGGGGAGAGGAGGTCTAGGGGCTAGTAGAGGAGGTGGGGAGGGTGCTGGTGGAGGAGGAGGGGCTACGGTTGGCAAAGGAGGAGGACGGGGTGGGGGCTAGGCTGGCGGAGGAGGAGGGGGTGGGGGCTAGGCTGGCGGAGGAGGAGGGGCGGGGGTTGGTGGAGGAGGAGGAGGAGGGGTCGCAGCTAGCAGAGGAGGAGGTGGGGGTAGGGCCTGGGGCTGGCGAAGGAGGAGGAAGAGGAGGTGGAGGGGGTGAGGAGGAGGAAGGGGAGGGCTGCAGGAGGAGGACGAGGAGGAGGAGAGGGGCACTGGTGGAGGAGGAAGAGGTGGAGGAACTGGGGAGGAGCAGGACGAGGGGAAGAAACTGATGAGGAGGAGGGGGAGGGGGTAGACCAACCTGAGGTGGAGGAGGACGATTACGGGAGGCAGCGAGGAAGGGGGGCAAGGGTGAGAGGAGGAGAGGGTTTGGGTCGTCGAAGTTGAATAGTGATGGGAGGAGGCTCTGCGCATAGGTAGATGAATTGATAGATGCCATCGATTATATTACCAACCGACGACATAAGTCGCTTCAAAATTTTTTGCTGCACACCTAAATGCCCTGTCATTTTAACAAAATACATTCACCGTCACTTGTTGATGAGAGCCTCATCATGAGCCATAACTAGCTCATTTTCACCCAATAAAGAAGATAAAAGCTCCTACATAACCTAGAAGAAGGCTTAACTGAAGGAACAAGTGCTCTGAGAAGAAAACATGAAATAAAGGTTAAAACTGCAATTTTACCATTGCAGTACATAAACGGGATTTCTCAGAGGCAAAACACAGGTCAAAAGGTCTAAATGAGATAAAAAGTGGGTTGAGTCAATCAGAAATGGGTTCATGTGCAATCGAGGAGGTAAATGATATGTGGTAACCCTAAAATAGACCCGCTTAATTCAACAAGGTTCCGGTCAGGATAAAAATCAATTAAACCCTCTAAAAATCATGGAAAAATATTCTCTAGGGTTTAGAACACTTAATTTGGCCTTTGGAACCCAGTTTGACCTAGATTAGGGTCCTAGTTCATCAATTAACCTAATTTGGGTTTTTACGCAAAATATCCAGTCAAACGAGGTCAAACCTAAAATCCAACTTCACCATCGCATTCCTTAGGTCCAAATTAGGTTTGTACCAAAATTTGGACCTAAGGAGAGGTCATCTTGACCTACTTTGCAATTTAGTACACCCAAATCACAAATTGGTCCCTATCTTTTGAATACCTTTGCAGAGAGCCCCCTAGGTTCTTCGCCTCCTTTGCAAACCGGTCCTGCCGCCATTGCTAGGGCAGAACCGAGCTCCGGCGAGGTTCGGAGAGGGATTGCTCTCTAATCCCTTAGAGATTCCCTCCCAGAAATGGAAGGAGGATTCTCTGAGGAATTCCCTTCCTTATAAAGTCAATTACAATCGCTGGTGTGAACCCAATCTCTTGTGTGAACGCAGGAGAGATTTGGGTATCCACCTTCCTTCCAACTCCGGCGAGCCGGCAGACCTAATTGCGCGCTCTCCACGCGCTGACAGGAGCGGCCAGCACCTATAAAACACCCCCCAGACCCTACCGCAGGACAGGAGCTTGATTTGGCCGAGTTTCCCCCTTCAATTCCTCTCCTCTTGCCCGGCCAAATGTCCCAGCTAGCTCCGGCGAGCCCCCCTCCCCTCCCTCTTCGCTCTGCCACAAAACCAGTGGCAGAGTTAGCTTCCTGACCTCCCTCCGCGTCGCGCAGTACCAGCGCACGCCGCCTCAGCCCCATCGTCGCCGCCGTCCTCCCCCACTGGGTAGCTTCTTCTCCAGCGACAGCAGGTACTGCTGTCCGCCTTCCGTCCCCTTTCGTCCTTCCAATTAGGTTAGAACTCCTCTCCATCCTCTCCTCTCTCTTTTCCCCCTGTTATCTCATCTGATTACCCCTCGACCGACGCTGACCACCCTCATCTTCCACATCACCGACCGACCTCCGGCGAGCCGCTTCCACCATTCCAGCCCCCCACACGGCTCGCCAACCACCTCGAGAGCTCCGCCTCACCACCAGGAACTCGCTCCACCCCACCACTGCCACTCCAGATCTCCACAGTCACCCCCCGAACAACCCACCATCTCCGGCCACAGGTTGACCTAGGCACGCACGCCTAGGCCGACCTGCGGCCTGCAGCATCGTCCACCGCCTTCGCCGTGCCACGGCGAAGGTCTTTAGCTGATCTGATTGGGCCGAGAGGCTTGTTTTGTGTATGACAGTGTTTGAGCCGCTGCCGCCATGGACGACCTCCTGTGAAGCTCCAACGAAGCTCCAGGCATCAGGCTTCCCAGGCTGCAGATGCAGGAGACTCACGCGAGTGTCGCGAGGTGATTGAGCCCAGCACGGAGCGCCAGCAGAGCCATCCGCTTGGGCAATTGCATACGAGAGTCTGTGGGCGCGCGTGAAATCAGGACGGAACGTTTAGTCCCACATCGTGGGATTGCAACACTCAGGTACGCTATAAATTGTATTTGTGCTTTAAGCCGGTTGCCTCAGTAAGCACAGGGGTGAGGTCCCACACTGACCCCACCCGCCTCGTCCGCGGCTTGACCACGCGGATCTGGCGGATCCGACCTGACTTCAGCCAACGCACTCCTCGCGCATCACACCACTTGCAGGTGCGCCTGGTCCCGGGTACGATCCGACCCGATTATGGCTGTGGCTCTGGGAGAGCGTCCATGAGTGATTTGCTTGAGAGAGAGAGACACGTGGGTAGAGGGAGAAGGGGTAGGTTTTGCTCCTGTGCAGGCAGGCTGAACGCAGGAGAAGAAGGACTTGGCCGCTACAAAGAAGAAAAGAAAGGAGCAAGACAGAAGAAGAAGAAAGAAAGAAGCCTTCGCAGGAGAAGAAGGAAAGCAGAAGAAGAAAGAGCAAGACACAGAGAAGAAGAGAGGCAAAGAAAGATTAGAAGATCAAAAGAAGAAGAAGAAGGCTTCGCAAGACAAGAAAGAAAGCAGAGAAAGAAGCAAACGAAGAAGAAAATGAGAGACTGCAGAAGAAGAAGAAAAGGAGAAATACTTTTAAGACGTCTGATCTTGTGATCAGACGTCCAATTTCATTTCTTTTTGTCCTAACTACTTTTAATCGCATACATTCATAGTTGAATTGATATTTTGAGTAAATTAGAGTGTTCAATTACATTTTGACTAGTAGTAAATTCCATTTGCTCCCTGTGTTCGACCTCGGATACTCCGGTTTTAGAGTAATAAAAATTCTTTGTATTTGTTTGGACGTTTTGTCGGTTATACTACAACGTGATACGCTTTAAATCCGCACAAAACCGTCGACAAACACTTGTTGATGAGCCCATATTTGTGGGTTGTTTGGTTACTTAAATGCCTGAATTTTATATTAATAATAATATATAAATAGCATGCATTAGGTTGTAAGTAACTAATTCATACATTTGATTGATTAAGACATATACATAGGAAGCACTAAGTGGTTTACTCACTAATATGCATAGTTCAAGTAAATAGGATAGCATGCATTAGAAATAGGATTTCTTTTAGAGTGTTGTTTATAAATAACCCAATAATTAAATTGTTTATTCATTTCGTCTCTCCTGCTGGAATTGCATAGGAATAACAGAGTTGCTCAATCCGTGCGATTAGCCATCCAACCAAGCATCATCATTCTTGGGCAATCAAAGAGTCGGAAAGAGCAGATCTGGCCTTAATGGCCTTAACTCTCCTCTTGCTCTATTCAAATTCATCCCAGTGGGTCGAGCATGGATCTTCAGCGACGTGTGCCTTTAGTGACGCTTGCAGCTATCACTAATGGTCTGTGCACTCTAGCAAGAGGATTTAAAGGGTAGTTCTTCAGCGACGTTTATGGACGTCAGTAATGACCCAGATGCGAATTTGTTCTTCCTCCACTATAAAAGGACCTACCCGCCGCCATTCCAAACCATCTCTTCCTTTCTTCCTCTCACCAGCTCCAAGGCTCTAAAGAGAGCTTATCCCAAGCCCGGGATGCTCCTCTAGAGTAGAAAATCAAATAGTTTTCCCTCCCCTCACCCCCATTAGTGGAGCATCCCGTGGTCGTCCTCTTACTGCCCTTCGAGAGGAAGATCCTCGTCGCGACACCGTCCTACCCCATCCTCCGTCCTCCGGCTTTGTCCTCCATCCCGCTCCTTACCACCTTCCTCCAGGCGACGTCAGAGTGAATCATCCTCTGAGCAACCGTCGAGGGGAATTTTTCTCACCTCATTCTATCTTTTTACACTTTCGTAGTGTAGATTTTCTTACTTTTATAGCTGTAACAAATAGTTGTTCATGAATATATGATTGTTTCTCTCTCTCTCTCTTATCTTTTTGCAAGAAGATAAAGTTTTCATCAACCTAATCTCCTACTTGATAAAAATACAAAAAAATTAGAAAAGATAAAAATGACCAAAAATAAATAAAAGCGTAGATTTTCAAAACCAAATGTTCACCTCCCCATGTTCGACCCAGGACTCACTTTTCGAGTTTCGATGTAAATTTTATTTGACCATGAGTTTTCCAACTATGACGATGGGTTACTCGTAACCTTGATTTCAAAATCGCTAAATAGTGCGATTAGTGCCTCGGTAACTTCCTTTTTTAACCTCAAAAAACTCTCCAAGCATTTATCATTGAAATCGAACGGCTAGTCTTTAGTAGGAAGCTGACTTAAGGGTTTGGAGATTTAGAAAAAATTTTGTTTGAATCTACGGTAGAAACCCACATGACCCAAAAAAGATCTGATCTGTTTTATAGTAGTGGGTGGTGGGAGCTTATATATAGCATCTATTTTTGCTTTATCTATCGTAATTCCTTGTTTTGATATAATATGGCCTAGGACAATACCTTCCTTGACCATGAAATGACTTTTTTCCCACCTAAGGACCAAATTGACTTCTATGCATTTTTAGAGAGTTCTTTCAAGGTTCTTGAGAAAATGGTCAAAAGAATATCCAAAAATAGAGAAGTCATCCGTAAAGACTTCTAAACATTCACCTACTAGGTCTGAAAATATTACAAGCATACACCTTTGAAAAGTCACCGGTGCATTGCAAAGACCGAAGGGCATTCTTCGGAAAGCAAAGGTTCTAAAGGGGCAGGTGAAAGTTGTTTTGTCCTGGTCCTCAGGATGAATCACTACCTGATTATAGCTGGAATAACCATCCAGAAAATAGTAAAAATCCCATTTGACTAACCACTCAAAGGTTTGTCCCCACCAGGAGCAGAAAATGGTCTGTCTTGGTGGCAGTGTTTACTTTTCTATAATCAAAACACACGCGCTAAGAAGTGGCAATTCGAGTGGCTATATTCTCCACATTTTCATTGGTGACAACTGTTAGTCAAGCCTTTTTGGGCACTACTTGTGTGGGACTAACCCAGGAGCTATCAGAAAAGGGGTAGATGATATTTGCATCAAACCACTTAATAATCTCCTTTTTTACCACCTCCTTCATATTAGGGTTCAAGTGCCTTTGTGGTTGATGGGAGGAGCGAGAATCGTCCTCTAGATATATATGATGTGTACAGTAGGATGGATGAATACCCTTAATATCAGAAAGGGTCTAGCCAATAGCTTTTCTTTTTTTACTCAAAACCTGGAGAAGTTTGTGTTCTTTTTCTTCTTCTCTGTTCTCTGGCTTCTACCTTTCTTCCTTTGCCTTTCTTTTCCTCTACCTTCTTCTCTTTCTTTCTCTGTCGACTTTTCCTTCCTCTCTTTTGGCTTAAGCTTTGGCTTCTTCCTTGGCTTCAGCTTTCTTCTTCCTTCTTTCTTTTCTTCTTTCGCTGGCTTGCTTCCTCCACTGATTTTGGCTTCAGCTTCCTTGCCTTAGCTTTCTCTGCTTCCTTGCCTTCTCCTTCTTTTCTTCGGCCTTGTCTTCTCCTTCCTCTTCTCTTCGACCTGCAAAGAAAAACCTACCCCCTACCCGCATGAGCTCTCTTCTCACTTTTCTCTCTTAGGTTCGCTCTCCCAGAGCTAGTTCTTGGGTAATTGGGTCGGATACATGCCTAGGACCAGGCCCATTGGCGTGCGGTGGTGGGTGAGGTGTGCGGTCAGGTTGGGTCACTAGGTCCGTGGGGTGTGATCGCAGACGAGGTGTCAGGTTGAGTGAGAGGTGACCTCACCCCATGAGTTGGAGGTAATCAGCCCAATGCAGAAAATCACTTTATGCAGATGCGGTGCACCAGATGTTTCCGAGGTGGTACTAACTTCCCACCCCCTCTCACGTGCGCCTATAGCCAAGTGTCTTCATTCAATTGCAACTACTAGGATGGCTCTTGGCTTCAATTGGTCACCTGGAGATGTTTGCAAAGTCTCTCTGTGTGACATGGGACTGGATCCTGGAGTGGGCACGGCCAGGAGAAGCTTGCAAGCAAGCTCCTTGCTGTGCGTCAATGGCAGCGAGCCCCTGGACATGAAATCACACACACGACCTTGCGGCCACGTTAAAAAGCTTAGGGAGCTTCGCCAAGGTGCGGTGAACGTGCAATGGTGGTCGACGTGACGTGGAACCGCCTGAGGGAGCATGCCTAGGGCATACTGTGGTCATGTGTGTGGGTGTGTTCGGGGGCGCTTGTGGGTGAGTAGTGGAGTGTTGTGAGAGGGGGGGTTATGATCAGTGAGTCGGGGCGGTGCTTATGGACCGGTCGGCGAGGAGGGAGGTGGTCTGTGGGGGTGGAGCGAACTCACTGGAGTGGTGGCCGGAGGTGAAGGAGATGATGGTGGTGGAGTGCGACAGTGGTTGTTTGAAGGAAATAAAGAGGGAAAAGAATGTAAAGAGTGAGAGAGACTTATCTGGGAGTGAAGAGACGAAGGGGAAGGCAGGGATGGCATCTGTGTGTATTGCTGACATCGAAGATGAAGATGCTTAGTGAGGGAGGTCGGCAAGGATGAAGGGGAAACAGGAGCGTTGACGGGTACTGCGTGACGCGGACGAGCGAGAGGAAGAGGAACCTGCCACCAGTATTGTGGCTAGGCAATGAGGGAGAGTGGGAGAAGTCACCAGAGCTTGACGAGCAGGTCAGCCGAAGGAGTAGAGACGAAATTGAGGGAGTTCTCCAGCTGAATTCAAGCTTAGGAGATGCGGGGCGAATTGGGGTCTCTTAAATAGGCCATGGAGGTCGATTTTGTGCTTGGAAGCCAAGCTTCCAAGCACGGCAAGTTCACCGGTAGAGGAAACTCAAGAGAGACTCAAATTTCTCATGCGTTCGCATGAGAGATTGGGTACCAAATAGGGCTTCTAATTAGGTTCACATTGGAGGGGATTTCTAAGAGAATTTCCCTTGCAATTTTGAAGGGGATTCTCTGAGAGATCAGGGAGAACTCGCCCTTTCAAGCTCGCCGGAGTAAGATTCCCTCTGTTATAATGATGGAGGGACCTAATTGAAAAGAACGATGAAGAATCAGGGGGTCAATTGTAAATGTTTTTGAAAGATAGGCGGTAGAAATGTAATTGGGCTGGACCTATTTGCAAAGTGGGTCAAGATGAATTCCCCTTAGGTCCAAATTTTGGTACAAACCTAATTTGGACCTAAGAAATCCAATGGTGTGGTTGAATTTTGGGTTTGACTACGTTTTCCTGGGTAATTTACGTAAAAACCCAATTTAGGGCAAACATTTGTCTGAGACCCCATTCTAAGTCAAAATAGGTTCCAATGGCCAAATTGAAGGTTCTAAATCCTAGATAATATTTTTATATGATTTTTAAAGGATTTAGGTAAATTTTATCCTGACCATAACCTTGTTAAATCAAGTGGGTATGCTTTAGGGTTACGAGAAGTCATTTAATTCCCAGCATTCACACGAACCCTTTTCTGTTTGAACCAACCCATTTTTCTTCTTGTTAAGACCATTTGACCTATGTTTAGCCCTTGAGAGAACCCATTGTTGTACTGTGATGGTAAAATTACATTTTTACCCCTTGTTTCTTATTTTTCTTTCAGAAAGGTTATTCAGTGAATAAGGACCTCCAGTTGGTTATGTAGGAGCTTTTGTTCTCTTTTATGGGTCGAAAAGAGCTAGTTGGGGCTCATGATGGTGTTCTCATCATACCCCCTTGCCTCAGTACCAACCAAGATTTGGACCTAACCAGCTCTAGCCTCAGTCCATCACGACGGTTTTTAAGGCCCACGGGAAATATCCTAAGGTTCGTTGGACTCCGCGGTTGAAGCACCTGTGCTTGTAACATATTTTAGCCTCGATTAAGTTTGCAGTGCATTTTGTAAGAGAGAGAGACAGGGGATTTTCTTTGTTTGGAGAGTTTTCTCTCTCTTTTCTTTTTATTTCTAGCTTTGGATTGGCTTCTCAACATGGTCTGTATCGGATTCCTAGTCTCCATCATCAATCCTCGAAGGGTCTCTAGCAATCGATGCTTTGTGATAGCACCACCCATGGCAACCCCCAAAACCCTGGCTTTCGAGATTTCGAGATAATCCCACCCATGGCATTCTGTAGCTAAATCCAGACCCTAGCGATCGACATTTTGTGATAATGCTGCCCATGGTATCTGAACCAGCATAGGGTGCTTACATACCCCAGTTGGATATGTAAATATCCTAGGAGACAAGCACCGAGGAGACGATATGTTATTGTGCATCTTCGAGGGGAATTTCCTACCTCTCCGCATCGGGAATTTGTCCAAATCAACTTGTGTTGATCGGCCACTCCTAATCTAGGCGACTTTTTTTAGAATAGTTTAAGCACATTTGTGTGATTTTGATACTTATGCGTACTGAACCAGATTGTGTATGGATTGGGGTGCTTAGGTTACCGAGTTTTGCAAACCAGAGGTCAGTTAACGAGGCTGAATACTCCTTTAGCCTTGGACCTAATACTTAAGCTTCGCATTTTCCCCAACCTCTTGAGGACTATCCAGATCTTAGCGAATACTTGAATTTTTAAGCCTAGGAGTTTAGGCCAAGAGGCCTAAGATCAGCATTCCTTCTAATCTCTTTTGTGTCTCATTGGCACTTTTTTTCCTTTCATTTTCTTTTTCTTGATATGGTCTAGAACTTAGTTAATCCCTTAATTTCTTACTAATGACTATCACTTCTTTTTCATTTCATTTTGTGCCCTTTTTTAATGTTTTTCACTTTCCCCTTTTTTCTCCTCAGGATTTGTATGGCCTTAAAATTTTCTCTCCCCTCAGAATCTTTTGTTATTTTTCAAGAATTTTTTCATTTTTTTGGAATTTTTGGGATATGTGCTTTTTTGTTGAAACCTTTTCTTGTGAGATGAGTTTTCATGGTATTTTGCACTTTCATACCCCCCATGCCTACGATTTGCAATGTCCTCATTGTAAATTAGGTGGGTTCGAGTTCAGCTTAGATCATTCATTAGAACAGGTTCTGGGTGGGTGAACGAGTCAAGGTGACTGTTGTGAACGATTTCAAAACTCAGGTACGGGTACTTGAGGTGGGGTCGGTTGTTCCAATGGATGAACCCTAAAGTGCAATATGAATTCAGCATAGGAATGTCAAGAAAGGTTTTGGGTTTTTCAACAATATCGGGTTGCCTCCCTTTAAGCGTTGAGTTTTACGCCATCGACTGGGCGTAGTGAGCTCAAAGAGAATGGAGGGCAAATGATATCTCAGCCAAATTAGTATTGGTCAGGTAAATGAACGGTTTGAGTCTCTTATCGTTCATGACAAAAGGTTCTAAATCATGGCTGAGTGGGCGCTCTCAATGGCTCCATTTCCGAAGATTCGTCGGATGAGGTAAGGACCGATACATTTTGATCGTAGTTTCCCTGGAAACAGTTTAAGCTTGGCAACAAAGAGTAGGACTTTTTGACCAGGGTAGAAGATCTTTCTGGATATGTGCTTGTCATGAAAGGCCGTAACCTACTCTTTCTAAATTCACGAGTTCTCATACGCGTCGTGGCGTAATTCATCGATCTTGCTCATTTGAAGCTTTCTGTGGGTTCTTACCTTAGAAAGATCTAGATTGTAGTTCTGTACTGCCCAATAGGCTTTGTGCTCCAATTCGACGGGGAGGTGACATGCCTTCCCATACACCAATCTGAAGGGAGACATACCTAATTGGGTTTTGTGGGCAGTCCTATAAGCCCATAAAGCTTTCGGAAGTCAGGATGACCAGTCTTTCCTGTCAGGTCTAACAGTGACCTGGAGGATATTCTTGATCTCCTGATTTGATAGTTCAACTAGACCATTAGTTTAGGGGTGGTAAGGAGTAGATATTCGGTGTGACTCCTCGTATTTGGTCATCAGTGACCTGAACTGAGAATTAGTAAAATGGGTTCCTCCATTAGAGATTATAGCATGTGGAATCCCAAACCATGAAAAGATGTTCTGATGAATTAATTTGATAACCACCTTATCATCATTTGTTTGGGTCAGAATGGCTTCGATCCATTTGAACACATAGTCAACAACGAGTAGAATGTACTCGAAGCCGTATGAAATAGGAAAGGGTCCCATAAAATGAATCCCCCACACGTCGAAGATTTCACATACGAGAATCAGCTGTAAGGGCATCATATCACGATGGCTCATGTTGCCTAAGGTTTGGCAACGAGTGCATGCCCTACAGTGATTGTATGCATCTTTGAAAATCGTGGGCCAATAAAAGCCGCACTGGAGGACTTTCGCCTTGGTTTTATGACCTGAGAAGTGTCCACCGCATGCCTGGTCATGATAGAATGATAGGATGTCCTGAATTTTTGTTCTCATGACACATCGTTGAATGATTTGATCAGCACTGATGTGGAAAAGATATAGGTTTTCCCAAAAGTAATACTTGGCATCGAAAAGCAATTTGTCCTTCTTGGCCTTCAGCCAATCGGACGAAATCTGATGTGATGCCAGGTAGTTTACTATATCAGCAAACCATGGAAGCCCTATATTGATAGTCAGGAGGTGCTCATCAGGAAAGTGTCCCGTGATGGATCCGAAAGGGTCAATAATCTCAAAAGGAAGGCAGGACAAGTGATTAGCTACCACGTTCTCTTTTCCCGATTTGTCACGAATCTTGAGATCAAACTCTTGCAACAGCAAGATCCAACTGATTAATCGAGGTTTCGCATCCTTCTTCACAAGGAGATGCCTCACAGCTATGTGATCCAAGTAAATGATAACACGAGAACCCAGGTGATGTAATTCCCTACTCGGAGGGGGTGAGATCAGCGTGACGTAAAAAAAAATGCGGAATTGAAATATAAACAATCTCACAAAATAGACAATCACACAAGTACACGAGTATTTTTAGGTGGAAACCCAAACCGGGTGAAAACCACCACCTAACCCTCTCGAGTTAGGATTTTCCGATCAACCAAGTTGATCAAAATCCACTAAACGAATCACTTTAAACGAGGGTGATTCAACCTGAAATACAACCACGCTACAATTGCGAGGGTAGCGTTCCTCAACCCCTTCTCTTCACGAGAAGCATTTTGTCTCGCGAAGGAGACGGGAATTCGCAAAGCGAATATCCAACCAAATAATAAAGATAAAATAAACAAGTAATCCTATAGAGCCAACAAAGTAATTTTTAACCTAAGCTTCTATAGGAATTAGGATGCTTCCCTTTGAAAGGAGTGCGTCGACGACGCAGATGCGTGAGCCACGCGATGGTGCAACTTCGCTCTCGTGAACTACAGCGGGAGAGAGGGTGCACGAAGGCTTGATGCTCTCAAGATGTAGAACTTGAGCTTTGAGAGCAAGAGAGTCTTTTTGGACACAAAAGAGTGTGAAAGTGTGTAGCTAGGTGTGTCTAGTGTTTCTTAGATGTGTGTAAGTGTGTCAAAGGCTCCCCTCTATTTATAGAGGCCTTAGGAAGGCTTTGGAAGGCTTAGAAAAGCTTCCATAGCCATTGGGTACAAAACCCAAGTGAATCAGCCCGAAATCAGGAACAATCATTGTTCTGACAGGCTTATCAGACGTCTAATTCTGGCATCAGACGTCTAGAAGTTCACTTCAGGACGTCTGAAAATAAGGTCAGACATCTGATTTTGGGCGGGTCTCTTCCTGACTTAGATCAGATCTAAACAGGGTTCTTGTGCAAGTCCATCAGACGACATATAGGACGTCTGGCACTATGTATGGACGTCTGGAAACCTACTTTTTCGTGGGAATGGATTTGCAACAGCTAGAAAATCTTTGAGAAGAGATTTTCAGGTCAGTCGAGGCAAAACGGTCAATTATCAGACGTCTGGAAGGGCTTAAGGACGTCTGATAAGGCTCTAACGGTCATATCCTCGAGTGTTTGCTAAGAGAGCCAACAGTCCACTAATTGGATGTCTGGAAAAGTCATCAGACGTCTTCTAAGATGTCTGGTCTAAGGTATGGACGTCTAATTTCATCAGACAGAACTACTCAAGTCCAGCCTAAATGTTATCAGACATCTGAATCAACAGTCAGACGTCTTAAAACACTTTATCAGACGTCTGATTTGGGAATTAGACTTCTGGAAATGCTGTTTAAACCCTATATTGGTTTTCTAAGTTCTCTACAGAAAACCTAAGTATCCTAGGGTTGTGCCGGTGTTCCTAGGACTACTGTTAGGGTACTTTGAGGCTCTTTAACATAATTTTCTAAGGAAATAAAGAGCAAGAAAAAATAAAGACAAGAGTACAAGAAAGAGATAAACAGAATTCTATCCTATTCTTCTTGTCCTTCCATCTTCAATCTATCATTCCTCGTGAATCTTCCCTGTTCTCCGTCAGGCTCCTCCAATCCATCCTGGATGCGAGCTCGAATTCCGTCTAAACACGTCTACATTTGCAATTGACCTGAAATCTAAGACTCCAAGTGCAAATGTTAAATAACACGTGTTTTGTTATCATCAAAATAAATGATCGTGGTGCTCTAGCACCAACAATCTCCCCCTTTTTGATGATGACAAAACCATAAATAGAAATGCAAAAAATCCTCCCCCTTTTTGACATTATTGATAGCGATGGCGTGAAGAGATAATCGGGTTTTATTGTTATGTCGTTGTAGTATAGCCAGTTATTGCCATCATTTCAAATATATAATTTTTTACTCGGAAAATAAAAGAGTTCCCGAGGTCGAACTCAGGGAGCAAGTTGTATTTAGGGGTACAAAGTTTCTTTTACAAAAATATAGATAGATAGAGAGAGAGATGAAAATTTGTTGGCTTCTTCTTTCTCGTCTGTCTTCTTCTTTCTTTTCTCTTCCCTTTGGCTTTTGGTTCCTTTATCTCCTTGTGGTCTTCTTCTTCTTTCTGTCTTCTTTATCTACAGCAGTGGGTGATGTTCTTCTTCGTCAGTTCTTGTTTCTGCTCGTCTCTTTCTTTTTCTACTCCCTTGCGGTCCTGTTCTTCTTCTTCTTCTTTCTTTCTTCTTTTCCTTTCTTCAGACTTTCTTCTTCTCGTGCTCTTCTTCTTCTTTCAGTTCTTGTCTTGGCCTCTCTGCGTTCTCCTCTGCCTCGCCTTCCTTCTCCTTCTTTGCCTTCAGGACGTCGTCTGATTTTCCAATCAGACGACTTAAACCGCAGCTGCTACAGTGCCGCTCGGTGATCCTCCTTCCTTCAGCTTTCGTCTTCTTCCACGGTTCTTCTTCACCTGTGCCTGCACACTTACACAGCTTGATCAGTGAGGGGCAAAACCTATCTCTACCCTTCCCCGCGTCTCTCTCTCACAGAATCCGCTCATGGGATAGCTCTCCCAGAGCTGCCGGGTAGCCGGGTACGGGTCGCGCCCGGGTCTAGGCCCACCGGCGTGCGTGGTGGGCGAGGAGTGCAGGTCAGTCTAAGTCGGGTCGGGCCAGGTCCGCGGGGCGTGAGCGCGGACGAGACCGGGTAACCGGGCGGGTGAAGGGGACCTCACCCCGTGTGCTGAGGCAATAAGCCTCCAGCACTTTTTCGCTTTATACCGCTGCGTTCCTTCAGAGCCTTCCGAGGTGGGACTAAATGTCCTACCCCAATTTCGCGCCTGCGCGGAGGAAGCAGCCGGTAATCGCAGCGTTACGTGAGACCTTCGCGCGAGGGCTTCGACTCGACTGCAGCCTGGTGCTTCGCGAAGGCACCTTGCGCTGTCTGGGAGCGTAACCTGGGCGTGACTCACCTGGGGCAGCAGGTGAAGAAGCTGCTTTGCTTCAACAATGGCGGCGACGAGCGCAGGTACCTGCCCACAGAAAAATGGCTTGTCGGCCCAATCAGAAACGCGGAGGACCTTCGCCGTGGCACGGCGAAGGTGGTCGGGGGGTGTGCAGGCGGCGGGGCGGAGCCTAAGGGCTGCCCTAGGTCGAACTGTGGGTCGGGAGATGGGTTTGTTCGGTGGAGTTGCAGGGGGTGATTTGGGGGAAGTGGAGGGGCGGAAATGGATCAGGGTGAGGAGGCGGAGATTATGTGCAGGTCGGCGAGCCGTGTGGGATGCTGGAGTGATGGGAGCGGCTCTCCGGAGGATGGCCGGAGGCGGAGAAGGTGAGGGTGATTGGTCGGAATCGAGGGCGACAGTAGATGTTAAAGTGAGGGAAAGGAAGAGGGGAGGAAGAGGAGGAGTTCTACCTACTTAGCAGGACGAGGAAGGGCCAGAGCGGGCAACAGTCGTATCGACTGTCGCCGGAGAAGTAGATGCCCAGGGGAAGGGGCGGCGGCGAGCAGAGGGCCGGAGAGGCGCCAGCTGGGTGCGGCGTGGCGCGGGAAGAGCGAGGGAGAGCAACCCTGCAGCTGGTAGTGCGGCAGAGCGACGTGGAGGAAGAGTGCAGCTGGTAGGAGCTGGAGGGCTTCTTGTCGGAGTGGGAAGAGAGGAAGTGGGGGTCTTTCTCCGTCAGGACCGAGCTGGGAAGAACGGTGGAGCGACGGGGGTATTTATAGGACCGAATCAGGGAGGAAGGCGGAGGGAGACGACGTGTCTCCCTCGTCGGAGGACGTCGGAGATGGAAGCCCATACCGTCCGTGCGTTTGCACGGCCGGTATGGTGGATTACAGCGACCAGGGGGTGTTCCTGCGACGGCTGACGACGCAGGGCACCCCTGGTTGACTTGCCAGCCCCTCCCCCTCACCCTGCACGGCGCCATGCTCCGCGCAAGGTCGCCGGAGCATGGTGCTGGCAGGTTTTGGCAGGAGGGACCTGAATGCAAAGAAAAAAGGAGAGTTAGGGGCAGAAATGTGAGGGTTCAAAAGTTGAGGGCCAAAAAGTAAATATATGAGGACCAAAGTGCAAAGTTGGTCAAGAAGGTTTCTTCTAAGGCTCAAGTTTTTATACATGACTAATTAGGACCAAAGGAATTTGATGGTGAATTTTATTTCTAGATTAAACCTTGTTTGACCGATCAATTTATGCAAAAACCCAAATTAAGTTATTAATTGGGCATGGTTCTCAATGTAGGTCAAAATGGGATCTGAAGGCCAAATTGAAGGTTCTAAACCCTAGAGATTATTTTTCTATGAATTTTAGAGGGTTTATTCTATTTTTAATTTGCCTCGAACCTCGTGAATTGAAGTGGGTTTGTTTTAAGGTTACAGATTATCATTTAGTTCCTTGGAATTGCTGTAGCCCTTGTCAGATCATCCCACTTTCCTTCTTATTTGGTTTGCTTGACCTGTGTTTGGACCCTGAATTACCCTGTATGCAGATTATACTGGTAAAATTGCATTTTTACCACTTATGACTTATTTTCTCCTTAAACTCGGAATTCTCTGAGTTAAGCCTTTCCTTGAGTTATGTAGGAGCTTTTATCCTTTGTATTGGGTCAAAATGAGCTAGTTATGGCTCATGATGAGGTTCTCATCATACCCCCATGCCTAGCTTTTGCTAGTCCCTTAGCAAAAACTTAAGGTTTCAACCCTTGTTCTAGACCATGAAGTTCTTAATAGCTTTAGATAAGTGCTTTTTTTTATTTGAGCTTAGATTAAGTTAGAATGCTGACCATAGGCCTAAAAGGTACTCTAGTACCAATCATGATCCAAATCTGTCTAGCCTTAGCCTCAGTCTTTAGCAAAGGTTTTTAAGGCCCATAAGAACTAACCTAAGATTTATTGGACTTTGTGGTTAAAGCACCCGTGCTTGAAATGATTTTAGCCCTGGCTCAGTTCGCAGTGCGTTTTATAAGAGAGAGATAGAAAGTTTTTCTGTTTGGAGAGTTTTCTCTCTCTTTTTCTTTTTAGTTCTAGCCTAGGATTGGCTTTTCAACACGGTCTGTATCAGATTCCTTGCTCCCATCATCAATCCTCAAGGGTTCCTGGCGATCGATGCTTCGAGATAGCACCGCCCATGGCAACCCCCGGAACCCTGGCTATTGAGATTTCGAGATAATCCCATCCATGGTGTTCCGTGGCCGAATCCAGACCCTGGCAATTGACACTTCGAGATAATGCCATCCATGGAATCTGAACCAGCAGAGTGCTTACATGCCCCCAGTAGGATATGTAAATATCCTAAGAGACAAGCACCGAGGAGATGATATTTTGTTACGCATCTTCGAGGGGATTTCCCGCCTCTCCGCGCTGGGAACTCGTCCAAATCATCTTGTGTTGATCGGCCGCTCCTATTCTAGGTGTTCTTTTTAGAATTTTGCGACGCTTCTGCGTGATTTTGATTTTTACGCTTACTGAACCAGGCTGTGTGTGAGGTTAGGGTGCTTAGGTTACGGAGTCCCGTAAACCAAAAATTAGTTAACGAGGCCAAATACTCCCAAAGCCTTGGACCTAGTACTTAAGCTTTTCATTTTCCTCAACCTCTTGAGGATTGTCTAGATCTTAATGGGTACTAAGAGTCTATTCAAGAATGCCTAAGGTTTGCGTTCTTACTAATCTCATTATGCACTTTTCAGTTATTTTCTTGAATGAGGTCTAGAACTTAGGTTAATTCCTTAGTTCCTTACTAATGACTATCACCTTTTCTCATAATTTTTTGCTCCTTTTTCATTTTGTTTCTTTTCTCCTTCTCCTTCACAAAATTTCCTTCTCCTCTTTTCCTCTTATTCTTTTTCAAAAATTTTTAATTTTTATGGTGTTTTTGGCATATGTGAATTTTTTTGTTTGAAACCCTTTTCTTACAAGTTTTGCACTTTCATACCCCCCCATGCCTAAGATTTGCAATGTCCTCATTGTAACCTAGGGTTTTTTATTTAACTTAGTTCATTCCTTAAGAGAGAAATTTGAATGAGTGAATGGGTCGGGTTGAATTTTTGCAGACGATTTCTAATCCCAGATGCAAGCATCTGAGGTGGGGTCAGCTGTCTACAAGGGTGAACCTTAAGTGCAAAAAGGTGTCAGAAAAAGTTTTGGATTTTTAGGAAAATGACGGGTTGCCTCCCATTAAGCGCTGAGTTTTACGCCATCGGTTGGGCGCAATAAGCTCAAGGGGAATGGAGGATATAAGATGCTTCAGCCAAATCAGTAGAAGTTACATCAATGAACGGCTTGAGTCTCTGACCGTTCACGATGAAAGGTTCAGAATCGTGGCTGAGTGGACTGATTTCGATTGCTCCATTTCCAAAAACCTATCGGACCAAATATGGTCCGACCCACTTGGATCTCAGTTTTCCTGGGAAGAGTTTTAGTCGGGCATCAAAGAGTAGGACCTTTTGACCAGGATGAAAGATCTTTCTCGAGATGTGTTTGTCGTGGAAGGCTTTAACCCGCTCCTTGTAGATTTGCGAATTCTCGTACGCGTCTAGGCATAATTCATCGATCTCGCTGATTTGGAGTTTTCTGTGGGTCCCAGCCTTGGAAAGATCTAGATTACAGTTCCGTACTGCCCAATAGGCTTTATGCTCCAGTTCTACGGGAAGGTGGCATGCCTTTCCGTACACCAGTCTAAAGGGAGACATGCCCAATTGGGTCTTGTGGGCGGTCCTATAGGCCCACAATGCTTCCGGAAGTCGGGACGACCAGTCCTTCCTGTCAGGTCGAACAGTGACTTGCAGGATTCTCTTGATTTCCCGATTAGACAGCTCAGCTAGACCATTAGTTTGGGGGTGGTAAGGAGTAGAGATTCGGTGAGACACCCCGTATTTGGTCATCAGTGACCTAAACTGAGCATTTGTGAAATGGGTCCCCCCATCAGAGATTATTGCACGAGGAATCCCGAACCTTGAGAAAATGTTTTGATGAATGAATTTGAGAACGATTTTGTGATCACAGGTTCGGGTCGGTATGGCTTCGATCCATTTGGACACGTAGTCCACAGCCAACAGAATGTATTCGAAACCATCCGAAACAGGAAAGGGGCCTATAAAATCAATCCCCCAAACATCAAAGATTTCGCATACTAGAATCGGTTGCATAGGCATCATGCCGCGATGGCTCATGTTGCCCAAAGTCTGGCAACGACTGCATGCCTTGCAGTGACTGTACGCGTCTTTCAACAATGTGGGCCAGTAAAAGCCGCACTGGAGGACTTTTGATGCGGTTTTATGCCCGGCGAAATGGCCACCGCATGCCTGGTCATGGCAGAAAGAGAGGATATTGTTGAATTCCCCTTCCGGGACACATCTCCGGTGATTGGTCGGAATCGAGGGCGACAGTAGATGTTTAAAGTGAGGAAAAGGAAGAGGGGAGGAAGAGGAGGAGTTCTACCTACTTAGCAGGACGAGGAAGGGCCGCAGCGGGCGACAGTCATATCGACTGTCGCCAGAGAAGAAGATGCCCAGGGGAAGGGGCGGCGGCGAGCAGAGGGCCGGAGAGGCGCCAGCTGGGTGCGGCGTGGCGCGGGAAGAGCGAGGGAGAGCAACCCTGCAGCTGGTAGTGCGGCAGAGCGACGTGGAGGAAGAGTGCAGCTGGTAGGAGCTGGAGGGCTTCCTGTCGGAGTGGGAAGAGAGGAAGTGGGGGTCTTTCTCCGTCAGGACCGAGCTGGGAAGAACGGTGGAGCGACGGGGGTATTTATAGGGACCGAATCAGGGAGGAAGGCGGAGGGAGACGACGTGTCTCCCTCGCCGGAGGATGTCGGAGATGGAAACCCATACCGTCCGTGCATTCGCACGGCCGGTATGGTGGATTACAGCGACCAGGGGGGTGTTCCTGCGACGGCTGACGACGCAGGGCACCCCCGGTTGACTTGCCAGCCCCTCCCCCTCACCCTGCACGGTGCCATGCTCCGCGCAAGGTCGCCGGAGCATGGTGCTGGCAGGTTTTGGCAGGAGGGACCTGAATGCAAAGAACAAAGGAGAGTTAGGGGTGGAAATGTGAGGGTTCAAAAGTTGAGGGCCAAAAAGTAAATATATGAGGACCAAAGTGCAAAGTTGGTCAAGAAGGTTTCTTCTTAGGCTCAAGTTTTTATACATGACTAATTAGGACCTAAGGAATTTGATGGTGAATTTTATTTCTAGATTAAACCTTGTTTGACCGGTCAATTTATGCAAAAACCCAAATTAAGTTATTAATTGGGCATGGTTCTCAATGTAGGTCAAAATGGGATCTGAAGGCCAAATTGAAGGTTCTAAACCCTAGAGATTATTTTTCTATGAATTTTAGAGGGTTTATTCTATTTTTACTTTGCCTCGAACCTTGTGAATTGAAGTGGGTTTGTTTTAAGGTTACAGATTATCATTTAGTTCCTTGGAATTGCTGTAGCCCTTGTCAGATCATCCCACTTTCCTTCTTATTTGGTTTGCTTGACCTGTGTTTGGACCCTGAATTACCCTGTATGCAGATTATACTGGTAAAATTGCATTTTTACCCCTTATGACTTGTTTTCTCCTTAAACTCAGAATTCTCTGAGTTAAGCCTTTCCTTGAGTTATGTTGGAGCTTTTATCCTTTGTATTGGGTCAAAATGAGCTAGTTATGGCTCATGATGAGGTTCTCATCAATTATCAAAAAGGTTTAATTGATTTCCTATAACTCCCCCTTAAAACATGCTCTCCTATGAATTTGTTTTAACACAAGTAATGTCCTCCCCCTTTTTTTTTTTGTAACAACAAGATAGCTATTATTTTTCTCCCCCTTTCTAAAGGAAATTTAGCTACCTTATATCTCCCCCTTAAAAATTGACAATTAGCTTATAATTTTTTTTGCTCCCCCTATCTAAATGCTTATGGTAGAAAGATAGGGTAAGGAATTTTTACCTCACCTACCATGGCCAATAAAATGGCCCGAATGGTGGTGGTGGATGCCACATCGGATGGGGCTCCCATCCGTAGCTTGGAGGCCCGGGCATTGGCGCCGGTCTCCAGTCTGGCGGTCGACGTGCAGCGGGTCCATCAATTGTTCGCCTTCTCGTCGGTCTTTTTGTTCTCCTCCTTGGTCTACTCCTTGGTTCTCCCAACTCGAGTTGACCAACCTTTAGTTTGTAGGTCCAGTCCTTTGTGTTGTAGTTATCCCTGAACCCTACAAAACAAGATTCCAAATTTTTCTTCGGTATCCAAGTGAGCTTGAATCCGGATCGATTAGCGGGTCTCCTTGACGGAGATCCTTTATCAACCTTAGGGCTATAAAAATTATCTACTTTGTTGATTAGTTTGTTAGAGTTTTCCCTAAGGCATGCGATTTCTTTTTCTATAGTATGCATCTTAGTTTTTAAATCACAGATTTCTAACTTTAAACTATCATTTTCCTCAATTAATTTATTATTTTCATTGATGAGGTTTTTATTTTCTAACAACAGGTTATGATCCTTAGGACTAGAGCTACTTTCTAGGTCCTTAAGTTTTATTTCTAATCTTTCATTTTCACTTCTAAGAAAACTAAGATTCTTCTTCATGCTATTATTTTCTCTTTTTAGTGATTTACTAACTTCAAAAAGCTCATTAAAAGCATTTTGTAAATCGTAACTTACCTCGTTGTCTGAGTCACTTCTGCTTTCGCTGTCACTTCCTCTGGCCATGAAACCAAAGCAAGCGGTTTCTTCTTTTTCTTCTTCTTCTTCCTCTGAGCTTGAATCGTCCCAAGTGGCTTGGAACGCCTTCTTCTTAGATTTCTTCTCCTTTTCCTTCTTATTCTCCTTTTTGAGAAGAGGGCACTCTAGTCGTAGGTGCCCTTTCTCGTTGCAGTGGTAGCAACGTCTCGGGCTTTCCTTCTTCTCCTTTTTCTCTTTCTTTAATTCCCTACAAAACCTGGAAAATTTTTTAAGTAAAATTCTAAAGTCTTCATCGTCGGAACTTACCTTGCTATCCGATGCGGCTCTAAAGGTGAAAGTCTTCTTTGATTTAGGCTCCAGTGTATCCTTCTTCTTCTGCTTCAACTTAGTCTCGTAGGCCATTAGATTGGCTAGGAGATCTTCCATGTTGAGCTCCTCCACTTCATTCGCCTCCTTGATGGTGGTGACTTTCTGTTCCCACTCCGATCTGAGGGAACGAAGAAGCTTCCCTTGAAGCTCCCCCTTGATGAAAGTCTTCCCTAATGCTTTCAAATTATTTATGATGAGAGTGAACCTAGTGTTCATCTCACTCAAAGATTCGTTAGGCTTCATAGAAAAAGATTCAAATTCTTGAGAGAGTAAATTTATTTTAGAAGTTTTTACCTTAGAGGTACCTTCACGAGTTACCTCGAGTGTGTGCCAAATCTTGTATGCGGTGGCGCATTGTGAGATTCTGTTGAACTCCTCCGAGCTGAGCGTGCAATACAACGCGTTCATTGTTTTCGTGTTGAGCGAGAGTTCCCGAATCTGCTGCTGCGAGTATCCTCCGGTGGGTTTTTCTGGGATGTCGAAGGGGGTCTCGCACCTGGCCCAGACCGTGAAATCGGTGGCTTGAAGCCACGTCTTCATCCACAGCTTCAAGTAAGGGTAGTTGCTCCCGTCGAAGAATGGTGGACGAGTCGTAGAGTGGCCCTCAGAAATCCTACTCGCGGAACTGCTCCCCTCCATAGATCTTCTTGCTGGGTTGTTACACCGAAACAGCAAGACCTGCTCTGATACCAATTGTAATTCCCTACTCGGAGGGGGTGAGATCAGCGTGACGTAAAAAAAAATGCGGAATTGAAATATAAACAATCTCACAAAACAGACAATCACACAAGTACACAAGTATTTTTAGGTGGAAACACAAACCGGGTGAAAACCACCACCTAACCCTCTCGAGTTAGGATTTTCCGATCAACCAAGTTGATCAAAATCCACTAAACGAATCACTTTAAACGAGGGTGATTCAACCTGAAATACAACCACGCTACAAGTGCGAGGGTAGCATTCCTCAACCCCTTCTCTTCACGAGAAGGATTTTGTCTCGCGAAGGAGACGGGAATTCGCAAAGCGAATACCCAACCAAATAACAAAGATAAAATAAACAAGTAATCTTATAGAGCCAACAAAGTAATTTTTAACCTAAGCTTCTATAGGAATTAGGATGTTTCCCTTTGAAAGGAGTGCGTCGATGACGCGGATGCATGAGCCACGCGACGGCGCAACTTCGCTCTCGTGAACTACGGCGGGAGAGCGGGTGCGCGAAGGCTTGATGCTCTCAAGATGTAGAACTTGAGCTTTGAGAGCAAGAGAGTCTTTTTGGACACAAAAGAGTGTGAAAGTGTGTAGCTAGGTGTGTCTAGTGTTTCTTAGATGTGTGTAAGTGTGTCAAAGGCTCCCCTCTATTTATAGAGGCCGTAGGAAGGCTTTGGAAGGGTTAGAAAAGCTTCCATAGCCGTTGGGTACAAAGCCCAAGTGAATCAGCCCAAAATTAGGAACAATCATTGTTCTGACAAGCTTATCAGACGTCTAATTCTGGCATCAGACGTCTCGAAGTTCACTTTAAGACGTCTGAAAATAAGGTCAGATGTCTGATTTTGGGCGGGTTTCTTCCTAACTTGGATCAGATCTAAACAGGGTTCTTGTGCAAGTCCATCTGATGACATATAGGACGTCTAGCACTATGTCTGGACGTCTGGAAACCTACCTTTTCGTGGGATTGGATTTGCAACAACTAGAAAATCTCTGAGAAGAGATTTTCAGGTCAGTCGAGGCAAAACGGTCAATTATCAGACGTCTGGAAGGGCTTAAGGACGTCTGATAAGGCTCTAACGGTCATATCCTCGAGTGTTTGCTAAGAGAGCCAACGGTCCACTAATTGGACGTCTGGAAAAGTCATTAGTCGTCTTCTAAGACGTCTGATCTAAGGTCTAGAAGTCTGATTTCATCAGACAGAACTACTCAAGTCCAGCCTAAATGTTATCAGACGTCTGAATCAACAGTCAGACCTCTTAAAACACTTTATCTGACGTCTGATTTGGGAATTAGACATCTGGAAATGCTGTTTAAACCCTATATTGGTTTCCTAAGTTCTCTACAGAAAACCTAAGTATCCTAGGGTTGTGCCGATGTTCCTAGGACTACTATTAGGGTACTTTGAGTCTCTTTAACATAATTTTCTAAGGAAATAAAGAGCAAGAAAAAATAAAGACAAGAGTACAAGAAAGAGATAAACAGAATTCTATCCTATTCTTCTTGTCCTTCCATCTTCAATCTATCGTTCCTCGCAAATCTTCTCTGTTCTCCGTCAAGCTCCTCCAATCTGTCCTGGATACGAGCTCGAATTCCGTCTAAACACGTCTACATTTGCAATTGACCTGAAATCTAAGACTCCAAGTGCAAATGTTAAATAACACGTGTTTTGTTATCATCAAAACAAATCAACTAGAGATATGATCTAAGCTTTTCCAGGGCAAATACTACGGCTAGCAGCTCTTTCTCAGTAACCATGTAGTTAAGCTTTGCCTCATCAAGTGTCTTGCTAGCATAGTAGATTACCACGGGTTTCTGGTCAATTTTCTACCCAAGTGCCACTCCTACAGTGAAGTTAGATGCATCGCACATGATCTCAAAGGGTTGAGAGCAATCAGGGGACTGTAGGATCGGGGCTTGGGTAACTCAATCATGGAGGATCTCAAATGCTTGACTACATTCCTTGAATATTTTGAAAGGTACATCCTTAGATAGCAGAGTGGTCAGGGGGTGCGCGATCTTTTAGAAATCAGGAATGAATCGATGGTAAAAACTGGCGAAAGATCGGATGTCCTTAATCAGGCTAGGCATAGGGAGTTTGGAAATCAAGTTCACCTTGGCTCGATCGACCTAGATGCCTTTTTCTAATATGAGATGTCCTAGGACAATTCCTTCAGGCACCATGAAATGGCTCTTTTCCCAGGAAAGAACCAGATTCACGTCAATGCACCGCCTGAGGATTTGGAACAAATGCAGGAGGCAATCGTCAAATGATTCTCCGAATACTGAAAAGTCATCCATGAAGACTTCCAGATAATCACCTACCATATTTGAAAATATGGCAAGCATGCACCGCTGAAAAGTAGCGGGTGCATTGCAGAGACCGAACGACATCCTTCGGAATGCGTATGTCCTAAAGGGGCAGGTGAAAGTGGTCTTTTCTTGGTCCTCAGGATGGATTGCCACCTGGTTATAATCAAAGTACCCGTCCAAAAAGTAGAAGAACCAATTTCCCACTAGTTTCTCGAGGATTTGATCAATAAACAATAGTGGGAAATGATCCTTCTTTGTGGAGGTATTGAGTCTTCTGTAATCAATGCAGACTCTCCACAAATTTGCCATACGGGTCGGTATGATTTCTCCGATTTCAGTCGTGATCACAGTGAGTCCTACCTTTTTAGGCACAACCTGGATTGGACTCACCCACCGACAATCAGAGATCGAGTAGATGATCCCTGCATCTAACCACTTGATGATCTCCTTTTTCACAACCTCCTGGAAATTAGGATTTAGACGTCTCTGCATTTCATGGGTAGGTCATGTGCCCTCTTTGATGTAGATAAGGTGTGTGCAGTAAGAGGGGCTGATACCAGTCAAATCATCGAGAGTCCATCCAATGGCTCTTCGATGTTGCTGGAGAATAGTAATCAGACGGGATTCCTGATCAGGTGTGAGCCTAGAGTTGATAATCATAGGAAACGTTTGATTGGAACCCAAAAAGATGTATTTGAGATGGTCGGGAGGAGGCTTGAGTTCCAGAACAGGGTTATCAGCAGCAGCGGGAGGTTCAGGGTGTGTGTCAGGAGCAAGGGAAAGAGTTATGGGTGTATCTATGTCAGGTTTGGATTCCTCTAATTGCGGGTTTCGATCCTCTTGTGGTTGATCGGAAGTAGTCAAGTTGTCCTCAATATACAGATCGTTAACCACTGCCTTGATGTCACATATCTGTTCAATAACACCACAATTAATCCCTTGTTGGACCTTAAAGATGTCAATTTTTAATGTTTGGTTCCCAAATTTCAGTTCAATTTGACCCTCCTTACAATTTATGTTGGCCCTAGCAGTGGCCAAAATGGGTCTCCCTAGTATAATTGTGTATCCCTCAGGTTTTCTGGAGCATCCATATCCAAGACTACAAAGTCCATTGGGAAATAGAAATCCCGTACCCTAACAATGACATCTTCAAGAACTCCTTTAGGTGACTTTATAGGTTGGTCAGCCAACTATAATGTCACCTCTGTCGATTTAAGCTCAGATTCCTCAATGTGGTCAAGTAGGGATGTAGGTATTAAGTTTATGGAGGCTCCTAGATCCAATAAAGCTCTATCAAATTGGGTATCACCAATGGTACAGGAAATCAGCGGAGTACCTGGGTCTTTTGCCTTAGGTGGCAGTTTGCTCAAAATTACAGAGCTGGCTTGCTCTGACAGTACAATTGGACTCCCACTTTTGGTTCACGGCTTATGCTTAGGTGTACACACGTCTTTTAGAAATCGTGCGTAAGCTGGTACGTGGTGGATGGCATCCATCAAGGGGATGCTTATACGGACCTGCTCAAAGAGCTTGACTAGATCCCCCTCAGGTGCCACGAGTTTGGTTGTCCTCTTTCCCTTGGTCAAGGCCTCGGGAAATGGAACCTTGGATGGTTCCTCTAGAATTGGTCCAGGTTCTTGATTAGGGATAGGGGTATCCTGGATAACTATCCTACGGCTTGGGTTACTACCAGGCTGAAAGTGACTTGGGTAAGGTGGTTCTTGTGTTGCTCTGACACTATGGGCTGTAACAGAATTCAATCCTGCCTGGTTTTGGTTTGGTGTTGGTAAAATAGGTGGTTGCTGCTGAAATCCAGCATATGATGTCGAAGCTTCCATTCTGTCAGGTGATGGAACAGACAGGGCCTGATAAATCATGTAGGCTTGGCCTAGATTTAGGTTCATAACGCACCTCTAGTTCAACACGTTATTCGGATTCGGTAGGTTGGCGGGAATTTGCCATCTGGGTGAGTTGATTGCAAATCTCTGTGATCTCGTCCTTATGCTATTTTTGCATAGCCACATTTGTCTTCTGAATGTCAACCAAAGTCTGAATGATAAGAGTCATTTGATCTGTTTGAGTTGGCCCAGATTGATAGGTGGGGTTTGGCTGAGGCTAAGGCGGCTGATATGGATAAGGAGCTTGTGGACGGGGTTGATATGGTGGTCTTTGATTCTAATTATTTCTCGCCCATAGGAAATGATGTAAACACATTTACACTACTTAAAATATCTATTTATGCATGTTCTTAAGCATAGGGCTGCATTTCATGATATAAATATTGCATAATATGCATCATCTTGCATTTAGAGTAGTTTGAATAAAATGGAGGCTAATTGTCTCCTTTTCTGTGCCTAGACAGGGCAAACATTTTATTGGGGCCTCGAATCAAAGATCCAACCGTATGGATGTGATCAGGGAGACGATTGGAGTTCAACGACTCCAAGATCGCCCTAATCAGTCATCCGTAGCATCAGATAGTGAACGGGGAACCCTAGAAGATCAAGGGCCAGGATGGTGTAAATCCACACTTCAGATGACAAATTCGACCACACAGATGAATTTGGATTGATGATCGCAGCCCAACGACACAAAAATCAAGTCAATCCGACATCCATGGCACCATCTACAACTTCCAGAAGATGGATGGCCAAGATAGTGCCATGTGGCGCCATCTCAGCCACCCAAATGGCCGCTTGCATTCTATGAAGACCGCGCACCCGTTCCCTCTCCGCCATTGGATCTCGATCCAACAGCTGTGGACACGACTCGTTGAAATCATTTGCACGACCTTTTGGGCGAGGTAGCGCAGCAGTCCAACGCCTTA
This sequence comes from Thalassia testudinum, assembly GCA_037157565.1. Classification (NCBI taxonomy): domain Eukaryota; kingdom Viridiplantae; phylum Streptophyta; class Magnoliopsida; order Alismatales; family Hydrocharitaceae; genus Thalassia; species Thalassia testudinum. Next base: position 202,659,229 of record JAZHRO010000031.1, read on the forward strand.
TCGCGAGGCGCTAGCGCACATTCGAGCCTCGCCAAGCAGTTTTTGAGGCGAGCGGGCGCATTTTTATCGACCGTCAGATTGCAATCAAACGGCCTCTCGTGCTCGATAGCGTTCACGCGCTATTGCATGCGTGGCGTCACGCAGCATCGTAAGCGCTAGGCAGTCGCACAGCGAGCAGCCAGAGACGCATCTTAAGCCGTCCGATCGCGAGATCGGACGGCTGAGAATCAAAGTATGTGGGTGTAAGCGTTGTGCGTGGGCAGCTAAGGAGGCGCGCGTGGGCGTGGGAGCTACACCCACGTTGGGGGCTTTAGTGACGGATTTATCCGTCACTAAGGACCCCTCATTTATTATTTTAAAGTTGTAATGACCATTTTGCCCCCACTCCTTTCAACTATGAAAGGAGACCCCCTCCATACGAAATTCTCATCCCTTCCTTCTCTTCTCTACCTCTCCAAAGCTCAAGAGAAGCTTGTCCCACACCCGGGATGTTTCTCGTGAGATAAAGTCCAAATTTTCGTCCCCCTTCGGAAGTGGATCCTGCGACGATGACGGCGTGTTGCTCCGTTCCCATTCTTCTGTTTTGTCCTCCTTCGTCCTGCTTCATTCTCCTTCATCCAGGCGTCGTCCAGTCTGGCTCGTCCTCCAAGCGACCGTCGAGGAGGATTTCTCTCTCCCTATTCTTTTTACTGCTTTCTAGTATAGATTTACTAGTTTCTAGAGTAGTTCTGCTCGTCCTCCAAGCGATCGTCGAGGAGGACATTTCTCCCTCCATTCTTTTAATGCTTTCTAGAGTAAATTTATCGCTTTCTAGTGCAATTGTTTTATGCTTTCTAGTTGTAATGAACAATCTTCTTAATGATAAATTCTTTATTTATTCTACATCTCATTTTGATTTCTATGTGTAATATTCTCTCTCTCTCTTACCCTCTCTCTCTCTTCTATTTATTGTAAATAATTAGATAGTTTTAAATTGAATTACTTCGTGACAAATATAAAGAAACGCGAAGTTTTTAAATCAAACGTCCGCCTCCCTGTGTTCGACTCGGAATTTTCATTTCGGTATAAATTTTATTTGTTGAACATGAATTCTTCGCTTTCAGGCTACAACGACAGGTTTTCCAAAATCAAACACGTTAGCATAGCGATTCGTGCGTTCAACATCTTGTCACCATTGCTGGGGAGGCGACGATCTTTGATTTCTCTTCGCATTTTGTAACTTACAAATCATTTACCTCACTTTTCTCCTTTCTTATTGTAATTGCAAGTACTCTTTTGAGATGAGCAAAAGCGGTAGATTGGAGTAAAGTGCTATGGAAGGTTTTGTAAGTTATCCCCCATTCTTTCCCCCTCCATAGATTTCATTCGCCACTTTAAATCCAAATTCCAATTAACCTAGGTGTTTGTATAAATCCTAGGAATAGTTTGGTTGTTTGGATTCTCACTCACATTCATTCCACCTTCATTTATATTAAAAAAAAAATAAAAAGATAATTTTGTGGTGCAATTTTCAACAAACACAACGTACACCTACATTCAAAGGCACTTAACCGAATTGATTTGTTTCTACTCAACCGGGTTCTGATCTATGGAACCGGTACACATAAAGCAACACATAATTGAGTAGAAATCAGATTAGGTAATCATTTGTATGCCTAATCAAGTGGTGCATCAGGCCAATTGTTTGAGTTGATTGGGCCGCACCACTTCAAATAAAATAAACTCATCAAGTAGCTGCCAATTAGGTTCAACTCTTAGGGATTTACCAGGCACTCCACATTCTTTTTAAGCTTTAAAGGAAAACATCTTCACCTGTGCTTGTAAAACCTGGTGTGCCAATGAAACTTGTTTGAAAATACCTAAAGTTGAATCCTAAAAGCTACTAAGAAAGATTTGAACCGTAAAATTCACCGCATCAAAAAAATAATCTTGCTTGAAAACATTGGTTGTGCACACACACACGAATCAATCAGTCATTAAGGGCACAACCCATTTAAAGGGCCCATCACATTCCAAAGCACATTCAAACCTAGCCCTAAATAAAACAGAGTAGACGTTGGCCTTAAGGATTGGACTCGCTCTTCAGAACCCAGAACGAGATTATTTTCGATTAGTTTGTTTCTACTATTCAATCTGATGTCTAGCTAGGGGAGCAGAGTCAAACGATTACGGCTGGGGGGTACACTAGGAACCGGAGGTGCAAGCCAAAGGAAGAACCTTCTCCCCAGTCCCTCCTTCTAACTGGTTGGATTGAACAGACAGAAGTAGATCAAATCGTTCCTTTATCTCAAGATGGGTTTTGGGAGTCTGTAGGTCTGTAGGCTAACCCAATGAAGGATAGGTTTGATTGTTTGAATTGCAGGGTGCCTTTCTTCCTCCCATGTATCATGAATCCTTCCACATATTTCACGCATTCCCACTCTTTCCCTCCTGTTGTGAATTATCCTCAACATGATTATCCCAACTCGTATTGTAATCAACCATCAGTCAGTTGGGATAATTCAGATTGGGGATACAATTTCGGACCCCCGTGTTTAGGGTCTAACCCTGAACACTTTGATTCTGATTTCTATCCTTCTCAGAGCTACATCGATTATAGATCATCTTCCTTTCATGCACAACCTAATACGATCTACAATCAAGAAGGATACACTGATCTTTACCCATCCTCTGATTTCACTGCCTTTAGGTCATCACCATCTTTTGAAAAATTTGAAATGACCTATTTTCAGGAAGGGTATAACGAATCTCAATTCGTTAATTCCCCTACATTGATACCAAACCTGCCTAATCCTGAACCAGCTCATTTGGTTCAGGTTAACCAGGTTCAAGATAAGGTTCTGGCTAACTTGAAGAATATCATACAATCTTTTGAAGTTCAGCCAATACCTTGCATTGAGAGATTGGAGCCCTGATTGAAATGATTGATGATTTGAATAAGTCTTTGTTGGATTGGCTCCAGGACGTTAAGGATAAGAACCCGGGTGAGTTTCTACTTGGGAAATTAGCGAAATTGAGGATGAAATTCGTGGTTGCTTTGATTCAATCTTGGGATGATTCCCAGGATGAACCCTCTTCAGGAAAGCCAATGACAGAACCCGCTCAGGCACCTGTTGGGGGGGACACGTGTTATGACCAGATTGAATTAAAGTGACCAATTAAGGAAGATCTGATTTCTTCACCTGAGATCCCTGAGCCGGGTTATGAAGAAATGTATGTCTCCTTGGAACAGAAAGTGACAAATGGTTTTGGGACATACATTGATACGAATCCTGATTTCTTTGATGGTGAAGATTCAAGTTGCGAAGTCTCACACGAGTTTTCAGAACACGATTTTTGTGAGACGATTGGGCCTGAGGAATCTAATAGATCATTTGATAGCCCAATAATTGTGGAAACTGATCTTATTAGGGCACACATTACGGATCCATAATCGTATTTTCTGGAGGAATCAATTCAATGCCCTAATTATCAGTTACACCCCATTGAGCTTATCGATAATTTTGTTTTTGAGATAATTAGACCCAAGTCAATTCTGATTCTGCCACATCATTTAGACTTGGAGATTTCAGACAGGGTGATTAATATACAAGAGGTCCTGGAATTTGATATGCTGAATAAGGAGGATAGGAGCTGGGAAGTTCTGATGTGGGAAGTTAATTTTGGAGGAAATGGAAGATTGAGTCGAAGGGTTCCTTTTAAACTGAAACCATCAAATCAGAACCCTTACGACATTTGTTTCGAGGATGTCAAACTCAAGAACACATTCAACGATTATCCTTTTGAGCTTCAATTCTCTGTAACCCGACTTTTTGGTCTTGGGTTGCATCCTCATAAATCGTAGGCCGGCCCCGCTTGCATTCTGATTTTAGGTTTTGGATAATTTTTATCCAGAATGTAAGATATTCTCGATTATGGGGAATGGGTCTGCACCACAATCTGGTCCACATCTGTGGACCTCTATTGATAGGTCAGAAGATTCTTCTGTTTATTCTCATTCTGACCTGCACTTGTGAATTCTTCATTTCTTTTCTTTGTATAGTGTGCCTAGCTGAAGGCACTAAACTCAGCACATATACAGTTTTTCTTAGTTTTCATCTCGGAGCGGACCTGACATTCACGCAATTCAGGTGCTTTCTACGCTTTTCCATACTATTTTGTCTTTTTAATACAATGAGGACATTGCATTAGATAGGCATGAGGGGTGGATATTTATCTCTAAGTTCATTCGTCAGCTCCGTAGATTTGTTTTATTTTCTTTTATTAAAAAAAAAATCAAAATTAGGAAAGAGAATTTGGGTTTAAGAAAATTTTAAATCTTAGGAAATACTACATTATGATTTGAACACAAAGACCCTTCAGTTCTTTGGACTTAATTAGCTCGTGTATCCACTAAAATGGGGATTTGTTTTTCGAATTCTCGCCAACCTAAATTTTATTTTAATTGGAGTAAATAAGTTTGGGTGATAAGTACATGACTTATCAACCCGCCCTCTGATTTGAGGGAATTTTGAGTTTCTAGCATCTACACACTTTCTTTGCACTGACTCGTTGTTCGACAATTCTAACGGAAATTGGGTAGCTAATGAACCTTCTAAGGTGATATGGCTGACAAGTTATCATGGGTAACAGCCCAAAGGTAGGTTGTCCAGAGCCCAGTCACTGGACCTTTCTCTTTTTGCTGCCTTTAGGTAAATCTTAGACCAGGGAAGCCACCTACTTGAAAAAAGAAAGAAAGAAAAATCAAAAGAAAAAAGAAAAGGAGAAAAGAAGAAAAGAACAAAAAGAAATAAGCCACACTTCGCCGCACGAGTATGGCTGGCAAGTTGTCGGTGGTAACAGCTCATCGACCGGTTGTCTAGATCCCAGCTCAGTAAATGCACTAAAAATTCCCAAAACACTTAGGAAGAAGAGGAGAAGTAGAATAAATCGGGGAGATATACATTGGATTCACCCTTGTGTTGACCCTGTAAAAAAATAAAAGTAGGGAGAAAGCTACCGGTTGTAAAGATACACCTTTAGGCAGAATTCTTTTTGAGGTCACCTAGAGGTATAGAAATCCGAAGTCTATTTTAATTGTCGGTCAACGAGCTATCACAATCACAATAAGATGCTTAAAGCTTAGGGTTCTCATCAAATCTTGGGTGAGTTGAATGGCCGTAGAAAGCCACTCTTAAACCCTAAAATTTGAAAATCCAAAAAAATTAGAAAAGAGTAAAAAGAGAAAAAGAATTTTTCTTTGAATAAAGCGAGGGCTTGAGGTAGTTTGCATTTTGGCTGATACTCGAGCGCTGTTGTATCTTTGAAAGTTCAGTTCCTAAGTAGACAATTTCTTAATGATTGAAAATAACTCAGGTCCAAATAATCCAACCTAATTCTTTTATAAATAACATATAGCTTTTGCTAGGGACTAGCAAAAGATAGGCATGGGGTATGATGTAAACACATTTACACTACTTAAAATGTCTATTTATGCATGTTCTTAGGCATAGGATTGCATTTCATGATATAAATATTGCATAACATGCATCATCTTGCATTTAGAATAGTTTGAATAAAATGGAGATTAATTGTCTCCTTTTATGTGCTTGGACATGGCAAACATTTTATTAGGGCCTTGGATCAAAGATCTAACCATATGGATGTGATCAGGGCGATGATTGGAGTTCAACGACTCCAAGATCTCCCTAATCAAGCATCCATAGCATCAGATAGTGACTGGGGAATCCTAGAAGATAAGGGCCAGGATGGTGTAAATCCGCACTTCAGATGACAAATCTGACCACACAGATGAATTTGGATAGATGATCGTAGCCCAACGACACAAAAATCGAGTCAATCTGACATCCGTGGCACCATCTACAACTTCCAGAAGATGGACGGCCAAGATGGTGCCACGTGGCACCATCTCAGCCGCCCAAACGGTCTCTTGCATTCTATGAAGACCGTGCACCCATTCCCTCTCCACCGTTGGATCTCGATCCAACGGCTGTGGATGCGGCTCGTTGAAATCATTCGTGCGAACGTTTGGGTGAGGCAGCGTAGCGGTCCAGCGCCTTATCGCAAGGCGCTGGCACACGTTCGAGCCTCGCCAAGTGGTTTCTGAGGCGAGCGGGCACATTTTTATCGACCGTCAGATCGCAATCCAACGGCCGCGCGTGCCTGATAGCGTTCACGTGCTATTGCACGCGCGACGTCACATAGCATCGTATGCGCCAGGCAGGCGCACAGCGAGCTGGCGGAGACGCGTCTTAAGCCGTTCGATCTCTCGATCGAAAAGCTAAGAATCAAAGTACGTGGGCGTAAGCATTATGCGCTGGCAGCTGAGGAGGCACGTGTGGGTGCGGGAGCTACGCCCATGTTGGGGGCTTTAGTGACGGATTTATCCGTCACTAAAGACCCCTTATTTATTATTTTAAAGTTGTAATGACCATTTTGCCCCCACTCCTTGCAACTATAAAACGAGACCCCCTCCATACGAAATTCTCATCCCTTCTCTTCTCTACCTCTCCAAAGCTCAAGAGAAGCTTGTCCCACACCCGGGATGCTTCTCGTGAGATAAAGTCCAAATTTTCGTCCCCCATCGGAAGTGGATCCCACGACGACAACGGCGTGCTGCTCCATTCCCATTCTTCTGCTTCATCCTCCTTCGTCCTACTTCGTTCTCCTTCGTCTAGGCGTCGTCCCGTCCAGCTCGTCCTCCAAGCGACCGTCGAGGAGGATTTCTCTCTCCCTATTCTTTTTACTGCTTTGTAGTATAGATTTACTGCTTTCTAGAGTAGTTCTGCTCGTCCTCCAAGCGATCATCGAGGAGGACATTTCTCCCTCCATTCTTTTAATGCTTTCTAGAGTAAATTTATCACTTTCTAGTGCAATTGTTTTATGCTTTCTAGTTGTAATGAACAATCTTCTAAATGATAAATTCTTTGTTTATTCTACATCTCATTTTGATTTCTATGTGTAATATTCTATCTCTCTCTTACCCTCTCTCTCTCTTCTATTTATTGTAAATAATTAGATAGTTTTAAATTGAATTACTTCATGACAAATAAAAAGAAATGCGAAGTTTTTAAAACAAACGTCTGCCTCCCTATGTTCGACCCGGAATTTTCATTTCGGTATAAATTTTATTTGTTGAACATGAATTCTTCGCTTTCAAGCTACAACGACAGGTTTTCCAAAATCGAACACGTTAGCGTAGCGATTCGTGCGTTCAACAGGAAATTGGGATGATTCCGCCATCTAGGGTTATAGGTATTAGAGAATTGGTTATTCTGGATGGCATTGAGGTCCTCATAGGTCTGAGGAACCTCAAAAAAATTAGAGTACAAGGGTTCAGAGTTCCCCCAACTAGAGTAGGTTAGATCAGAGTTTCCTCCGATCCTAGAGTCAGACGGGGGTGGATACGGGTCCATCCCCTAAGAAGATCGGTGATAGATGTTATGCACAGCTTCCTTCCCAGAAGATGGCTGTGCAAACGGATTTTGCACAGAGGTGGCTCGCTGCAGATGTTGAATCAGCTCGTCTACCTTCTTCTCAATGATAGAGACCTTGTCCAACTAACTGGCCATCAATTCTAAGTCGACGGATGCGAACAGGCCCTGTGTCTCATGGCTCCCGTTGGATTCATCGATGCACAGGCATTCGTTTGGTCGAATAAGCCCATGGAGTCATTATTGATGGAGTTCTCGTACATATTCTCGATAATCTCCCACATAGTGTCTTCATGTTGCCCCATGATATTTCCTCCGCAAATTGCATTGACGGATAAGTAGATATCTTCACGGAGTCCCTGGTAAAAAGACTAGACTTATTCCTATTTAGGAACTCCGTGATGGGGGCACTTTCGCATGAGGTCTAGGAAATGGTCCCATGCTTCATGAAGTGGCTCTCCAGATTGCTGGGTGAAGTGTGTGATCTGGTGTCGTAGGGCATTTGTCCGACCGGCTGGGAAGAACTTTTTGAGAAACTCAGATTGTAGTTCAACCCATGTTTTGATTGGAAGTGTTTGAGTCTGATAGCAGTGAGTTGCTTTGTCCATGAGAGAGAAGGATAACATCTTCATGAGAAGAATATCCCAATTTTGGACATCTGACCCGAAGGTTTGGGCCAGATGTTTGAGTTGTTTGATGTACTGGAAGGTATCCTCGGAATTAAGCCCATGAAACTTAGCAATAGCATGAATCATGTTGGGCTTGAGTTCAGAATTAGGACCTCCAGCTAGGATTTGGACTCGAGGTTCAATCACCACCGCAGCGGGATTATAGTGATCTCACATCATAGGATGCTGCGGCGGGTTTACAAAGGCTTGAAATAAATCATTAAGGCACTGAAGTTGATTTTCAAAGTTATTCTCTTCTTCTGATGGTTGTGCCATGATGATGGAAGGAGAATTTGGTTCAAATGAATCAGAGGATATGTCTATGTGGTGGGGTTGCTACACAAACACGGACGTCGAGCCCTGGCATCGACGGGAGTGGATCACTAAAGGATGCCTCAAGGATGGTTTTAAGGACCTCCTACCGAACATGCACCAATGGTTTGGACGAGAGTAGAATGTGATGGACCCAATCAAGACACCCAAAAATTTGGATGACTATAATGGTTTGGGGCGGTTGATAACCCTTAGTCAGAAAGCTGTCCACCTAAGAAATACTTGGGTAGCCAGAGAGGGAGAATCCCGGAAAGACCCCTACATGATAGAGCGCCCCCTTGAGTTACACGGTTTCCCTCACCCGAGCTCTCTTGTCATTGATGTTCCAGGTAGACCAGAATAGGGAATTTGACCTCTTAAGTCTACCAATTTTAATTAAGAGCAAGGGTTCTTAAGATTCCACTTGAACTTTAGATGTATTGAGTGCAAAAGTTACCTAATTTCAAGGTTGGTTGACCCAACAAGGGGGTCAACTTCACCTATTTGTCCTTTGAGAAGTTTTTTAGGTCCTTTATTTTAGGATTCAAGTGAGATTAAGAGCCTGAATTTTAGGGTTTTCTTGAATAAGTCTCTTTAACCAAGGCTTAGGCACATCTCTTTTTGGAGAGTTTGATTCTTGCTTATGAAGGTGTGGCTCTAAAACCGTAAATTGAAATCCTTAATTTGGCTCTAATCTTGGTCCAATTTAGTTTGCCAAAATATGGTATCTAGGGCTCAATCAAGAAGGTGGTAGCCCTAGTTACCTTAAATGGGTGCACAAATCAATATTGTTGTTGAAATCAAATCAGGAAACTTGGTGAATTAGCTAGAAATGGAAAGCAGGTAGCCCTAAATGATTTTATCTTATTTTTTCCTTTTCAGAATGAGGGGCTTAAGAGAAAGAGATTAATTAGAAAGTACCTGCCCTGGGTGTGTTTGCTGTGCGGCTATCCTCCTTTGAATCTTCTCCCCTGAAACAACCACATCAAAATAGATATATCAAGTTAGTACCAAATCAGCAATTGTAATCAGGATTTCTAAATTGCTCGTTGCTCCCCGGCAACGGTTTCAAAATGTTTGGGACACTTGATCGGGTTTTAAAAAGGTTGCGTTGTAGCATAGTCAAAAAAGCATTCAAAACAAACACAATTTATTACTCGAATTCTAAAGTCCGAGGTCGAACACAAGGAGAAAATTAGGGTTGGGAAATCAAGATCACAACTTGAGAATTTGAAAGAATATAATATGCAATAAGATCAATGTTATAGTGCAAAAAGATAGGAATAAGGCACTAAAGGGACCAATGTATGTGAATAAAGCATAAAATTGGACATCTGATTTGTGAATCAGACACCTTAAAATGTTGATGCTACAGTGCTTGATCTCTCTTCTTTCTTCTGCTTATTTCTTCTCTCTTTGTCTCTGACGGCTGCCTTCAATCTTCTCCTTCTTTCTTTCTCTTCTCTGTTCTCTGGCTTTTGCCTTTCTTCCTTTGCCTTTCTTTTCCTCTACCTTCTTCTCTTTCTTTCTCTACTGGCTTTTCCTTTCTCTCTTTTGGCTTAAGCTTTGGTTTCTTCCTTGGCTTCAGCTTTCTTCTTCCTTCCTTCTTCTTTCGCTAGCATCCTTTTTTCTTCCTCCTCTGATTTTGGATTCAGCTTCCTTCCCTTAGCTTTCTCTGCTTCCTTGCCTTCTCCTTCATCTTTTCTTCCGCCTTGTCTTCTCCTTCCTCTTCTCTTCGGCCTGCAGAGCAAAACCAACCCCCTACCTGCGCAAGCTCTCTTCTCCCTTTTCACTCTTAGGTTTGCTCTCCCAAAGCCACTTCTCGGGTAATCGGGTTGAATATGCGCCTGTGACCAGGCCCACCGGCGTGCGATGGTGGGCGATGGTTAGCCCATATTTGTGGGCTATTTAAGCATTTAAGTGTCTCGACATTAAGTTAATTTCAACATTTATATAGCCTACATTAGGATGTAATTAAATTAATATACATTTTTAGACTAACTGCATAATTCATGTGTGGCATCCATATCTAAATGCATTTAGAATTAATCTAGGATTACATACATTTGATTAGTTAATTAATTAAGTGCATTACATACAATGTTTTAATTAACATAGAAGTTAAGGAGTCATGTATAAATAATCCTAATTATTTTATTATTCTTTTTCTTCTCCTTTTTGCAGGTAACCGCTCCGTCTCTGCCTCCTCCTACTACTCATTCACTCGTCCAGCATTGACTCGACGATGGCCTTTTGAATTTCAAATCTTGGTAGCTGTGGCTACAAAGGAGGAGGAATGGCTGTCATTCAGAAGGAGGCCACCACCCATTCCACCATCGTGCATCATTCCACCACCGTGGGCCTCCACGGCCAAGCTCCGTCATACTGTGGGCCAACGGGGTGACAAATCGCCGTGCCAAGAGGATGGACTTGACCACCACCATGCACGAGCTCCTTGAAGCTCACCTACCGTTAGTGCATCTACTGATGCATGACTTGTTACCCCTGTCCATAGGCACCATCACCACCTTCATCTTCTTCCCCATCCTCTGTTTTTCCTCCACTCCACAAAAATAAGCCCAAAAGCCACGCCATTCCCGTAGCAGCAGGACCGTGCGCGCCCCTTGTTGGTCCTCCAGAACACCCGCAACAGCCCTCCACAACCACCCCGTGTGCACCACGCATCTCCTCATAGCACATCCACGTGCACATGCCCCAGCAGCATCACCCTCGCTTCCAGCCAACGTGCAGCCCCCACCTACGTGTAGCGGCCATCTACAGTGCCGCCCAACCACGCGCCGCACCTCTTGCAGTATGCACAAGCGTGCAGCACTGCACACCCCTCACCAGCACGCAGCACCGCATGCCCCTCTCCAGCGCATAGCACCTCCCACTAGTGCCATTTACGCGCCACTGTGCGTGCCTCCCCACGGTGCACTTCACCTTCTACAGCACGCACCACGTACAGCAACCGCCCTCTCGTACCTCCTCCAGCACATGCCTCCCTACGTACATCCTCCAGTGCATGCTCCTTTCAGCATCGCTCCTCGCCTCTAGCCGCAAACGCAAGAGCAGCAACGATAGCCGCCACCGCCGCTACTTCTCACCTCCGTCCAGCCAGCTCAGGCCATCTCACGATGCGCTGTCGCCACCGCCGCGAAGGCCTCACTCCGGCCGACCTTTTGTCGGAGTAGCTACTGGAATGAGCCTCTCTCCCGTGTGCGATGAGGAGAGTGGTATAATCCTCTATTTTTACTTGAATTTCTATTTATAGAAATTGCCATCGCAACATTCATTTTCTTTATTTATTTGATTAATTAAATTATGGTGAATTTATGCCTTTATGCTTATGCTTCTAGAGAATTGTTAAGCCTTATTATTCATCTCTATGTGCATTACATTTAATTTTGAATTACATTTTAGTATGCATGCATGTGAAAAGCACATGGCATACCCTTTCACATGGATAGTTTTCTTACATAAAAATTATGTTAAAAACCCTTGACTTCTCCAAAAATTTATGGTTTACATTCAGAGCTACATAGGCATTGTTTGATTTGATGAATATTTTAGCGAACTTGATTTCTACTTAATTGTGAGTTTAAATAAGTCATTGCCTCCCTGTGGACACGACCTGCTCTCCGGTGAGTGGTTTAATTTTAATTCTAATTGTTTTCTAAGTGGTTTTCCACCACTTTAATACTAAAATGACAAATCATCTTAATCATATTATTCGAAAGCGAAAATCGACTTATCAAATGGCACCGTTGCCGAGGAGGCAATGGGCCTATTAGACTCGCATTTATTTAATTATTTGTTCACATTTTATTTGAGGAAATTCGATTTTCCGTTTGGTGCGAGGTACACGTATTTGGAGACATCTTGTCATGCCAGCCTCAAAGATCATGCAATCCTTGACATTGTCGGTGGAGTTGCAAAACTGGGAGAAGGAGCATCACACCTGCTAATGTAAACACATTTACACTACTTAAGATGTCTATTTATGCATGTTCTTAAGCATAGGATTACATTTCATGATATAAATATTGCATTACATGCATCATCTTGCATTTAGAATACTTTGAATAAAATGGAGGTTAATTGTCTCCTTTTATGTGCTTGGACAGGGCAAATATTTTATCAGGGCCACGGATCAAAGATCCAACCGTATGGATGTGATCAGGGCGACGATTGGAGTTCAACGACTCCAAGATCGCCCTAATCAGGCATCCGTAGCATCAGATAGTGACCCGGGAACCCTAAAAGATCAAGGGCCAGGATGGTGTAAATCCGCACTTCAGATGATAAATCCGACCGCACAGATGAATTCGGATCAACGATCGCAGCCCAACGACACAAAAATCGAGTCAATCCAACATCCGTGGCACCATCTACAACTTCCAGAAGATGGACGGCCAAGATAGCGCCACGTGGTGCCATCTCAGCCGCCCAAGTGGCCGCTTCATCTTGTGAAGCCCCCGCGCCTGAACTCTCTCCGCCGTTGGATCTTAATCCAACGACTGTGGGCGCTCGCATTTAAAAACGCCCGCTCGACCATCCGCGCCCCATAGCGCAGCGGTCGAGCGCGCTATTGCGAGCGCGGGGCGTGGGTTCGATCCGCGGTGAGGCGCTGGAGTGCGCGATCAATTGAGGCGCGTGGAGCGTCAGATGAAGATCGGACGGCCGCGCGTGCCCGATAGAGGCGACGCGCGATTGAACGCACAATCAGACGCGCGCAGCGTGCGGGCGCGGACGCATCTTAAGCCGTCCGATCTCGCGATCGGACGGCTGAAAAGCACTGGACGTGAGCGGGCGTTGAGGAGTGGGCAGCCGAGGAGGCGCTCGTGGGCGCAGAGGCGACGGCCACGTCGGGGCTTTAGTGACGGATTTATCCGTCACTAAAGACCCCTTATTTATTGTTTTGAAAGTGTAATGTCCATTTTGCCCCCACTCCTTGCAACTATAAAAGGAGACCCCCTCCATACGAAATTATCATCCCTTCTTTCTCCCCTCTACCCCTCCAAAGCTCAAAAGAAGCTTGTCCCACACCCAGGATGCTTATTGCGAGATAAAGTCTAATTTTCGTTCCCCTTCGGAAGTGGATCCCGCGACGACGACGGCGTGCTGCTCCGTTCCCGTCTTCTGCTTCGTCCTCCTTCGTCCTGCTTCATTCTCCTTCATCTAGGCGTCATCCCATCCGGCTCGTCCTCCAAGCAATCATCGAGGAGGATAACTTCTCTCTCCCATTCTTATTTACAGCTTTTCTAGTGTAGAATTTTCCTGCTTTATAGTGTACTTGATTTTCTGCTTTCTAGTGTAACTTTTATAAATAATTGAAATATTGAATGCATGTTCTCTTTTTCTCTCTCTCTCTCTTTCTCTCTCTCTCTCTTAGTTTGATAGCTCCATTGTAATTATATCACCTTGCTTAACAAAAATCCTAAAAAAATATAATTGCGAATATAGATCAACGTAGCCTCCCTGTGTTCCACCCGAAATTCTTTTCGGTATAAATTTTTATTTGTTGAACACGAATTCTTCGCTTCCGAACTACAACGACAGGTTTTCCGAAACCAAACACGTAAGCGTAGCGATTCGCAAAACACGTTCAACACCTGCCTCAGCAATGCCTTGGTGGACCTTGTTTCCACCGCTGGAGGAGATATCTGTAGGACGACACCTTCATCTCATCCATTTAGTTGTATATAGATTTTATTTTTCTTTCTTCTCTTTATTACATTCATTTGAAAACCCTTGTTTTAGGCCCATGTTGGGTAATTTTTGGGAGCCTGTTTCCTTTTTCTTTAGATCTAGGTTTTCTTTTGTGAATTGATTTTATTTTTCTTGATTGTGCATAAAAAAAATAAAAAAAAAAAAAACTCGAGCTACCTGCTAGAAGCTGCCTGGCCCTAGGTCATATCATTTAGGATTGAATGAGCAGCATCTAGATCTAATTTCCTATCTTGCATATTGCATGAAGAATGTTGGAATCAGGTATGCACTTCTAACTTTGCATTTCTACCTGTCATGCAAATGCATTTGGATTAATTTCAAGACCACCTAATCTGTATTGAATAGATTTAACAAGTGGTCACATATTTTCTGGAAAAAGGACTAATTAAAGGAGGGACATTTAAAAACCAAGGATTTGATTTTCAAACTTGGCATGCAATTCAAAATTCAAAATCCTTTGCGGTGTATGCACACTTATATCTCTTGCACCATGACACATTTTTAGACACTCTTCAGGTTTGGAACCGCTAGGACTAGAGCCTCCTATTACTGAGGTCTAAAGTGACCCAAACTTTAGTTCAGAGGTGAAGTTGCCTCCAAACCTTGCGGATTGAGGGTAGTTAAGAAGCACCTCGAAAGCAATGCTTCAAAGGAAAGGTTTAACCTTCTTTGCCATGTTTGGTGGTGACTAAACTTTTTGCGCTTTAGGGAGGATCACCTAAGTCCCAGTTAGGTCTTCTTAGGCGATCCATAGGTCGACAATAAGCACGTAAATTGATTGAACAAATTGTATTGTCACCTACAATCTGACTTAAAATCGAAAGCCTAAATTGGGAAAGACCTAAAAAGTCCTTTTTGAATTATGTTTTGCTTAGGGAATTCTGATTGAGGTGTGAGTTAGAATAGACCACATTGATTTTCATCCTTTCACATCTTGCCCACACCCTTACCCCACTCTGCACTCTTTGATCCCATATGCCGAGATGTTCCATCCTTTTATGGACATAATGATAATCATTGGGATCCTTTTTACTCCTATTATAGGAGTATTGGCTTGCTTAAGCCCCAAATTAGTGAGTAGAACCTAGGAGTAGAATTTGCCTTGCCCGATATCCCACATACCATAGAAATACCCAACCCACCCTCCCTGAATGATTATAATGTTTGGACAAATACTCCTAGGTACTATAACCTTGAGCCTGACTTCTATTCTGATAGAAATGATGACCTCTCCTCCTTAAAGATGCAAATACAGAAAATGCAAGGTGAAATGATTGATTTATTAGGAGAATCTTCGAGAGCAAGCCAACAAGAGAAAGAAGCCATTAGCCACCCAACCTGCCCCATTGAAGATGAAATACACCCCTCTACACTAGATGCATCTCCCGTGGGAGAGCTACATCCAAATTTGGGAAATTTTGGGGATTATGTAAGGGAGAATAGCTACATTTCGAGGATTGATTTTGAAACCTCCCTGTTAGATGACACTTCCTTGAGAGGTCCACGCCTTATGTGGGAGGAAGATACATATGAAAGTAGCTATGCATTGGATGAAAAAAGGTGGCAACCCAAGGAAGATGATGATAAGGTTGAGTATCCACCTGAATTATATTGGAGTCAAAAGAAGGGAATGACGGTACCATTGGAAGACCTCGACCCAGATGATAGTATTTTCGTGACATTTGATGAAGTGGGACAAAGTCAAGTTGTTAATCCTGCCCTCCCTTCTGATCACGAGATGGAACTCAAGCCCACCCTTAGGGTACCTAACCCTGAAGAAATTCACCTATCTGAGGAGTCCGATGTTACCAGTGTAAACAATTTACCCCAGATAGAGTACCATAGGGGATCTGCTGAGATTTTAGATGATTCTAGACCTCGGGTATATGATGAATCACATGATGAGGAAAAGGATAAATTATATGAGGAACCTACATTCAAGATTTGGAGTGACACTAAGGGTGTTTATGTCTTATTTGAAGAGTTAGCCCCTGAGGATGTCACAAATTTGACCAAATTAGGTTTCCTTAGTACACCCATCGATGATATTTCTCCTCATGGTGAAATAATGGAAAATTTTAAATCAACTTCTAAGATTTATGTGGATTCACATATAGATTTCGGGGAAGATTTGAGTAAAGAACAAGAACCTGGGGATTACATTGATAGGATAATCTCTAGATCTGTTGCTTCCAACCTACCTTCATTTGATTCGAAGTCACCCTCTGATTCACTTATGTCTGAAGGAAAAATTTTGACTCCTGATGAAGTGCAAGAAGATACTTGTGATAGTGCAAGGAATGCTGGGGATGCAATTGAGGATTTGGAAAGATTGTTAGGGATGAACACCAAGCTGATTAAACCCAACCTAGATCTTGTGGCCATCCTACATCCTCGAAACTTGGACACGCTAGATGATCCTTGGCTTAGAGATATGCTCACTTTTGTTCTGACCAGGGGGCTTAACAAACCAATATCTCTTGTAATAGGATATCAGGTATGGATTGATGATTCCTATGGTCAGTTCATTACCCTAGGGGTTTATTTCTGCACCATTCCTTCCCCATTCCTTTTAGAGGATCCTTGTCATCCTCCCCCTACCCCTTTGGAGGTTATTATGCTAGTTTATCCTTTAGAATTTCCTATGGTCACCTAGGAAGATTTCATTCAAATCTTAGTTGGGCAAGCATTTGCTATTGGGATTCATCATCAGCTCGCCAACATCCTAGGTTACCTGTTTTCTAGGCCATCATTACTTTGTTCATTTTTAGGGCCTATTTCTGCGATCCTTGAACCTGATTTGCGGGTTCTTTGGCTACTCGGCTGCTAGCAAATTAACGGCAGCTCATCTCTGACTCAGGTAATATCCTTCTTTGCAATGGGGACATTGCAGATTTTAGGCATGGGCAGGTAGACTTAGGGATATACATAGCATTTATACATAGTGCAATCATGCATTTAGTTAAAGCATTCCGCATTGCATACATTTGCATTAAGAAAAAAAAGAGAGAACAAAAAGAAAAATATTTTGTAATTATTGAGCTTAACTGGCTGGGCCCTGCATTCCTAAGCAGACCAAAACTTTAGGTTAGACTAAGTTGATTCTAGGTTTCGAACTTTAGAGGCTAAGTTGGGCTACTGGCTTTAGACCCTTAGGGTCTTTTGTGGACTTAGAAACTTAAGTAGGAGTTAAGTTGTAGATCATTCAGCTAGAGATTGAGTTAAAGGCTGGGTAGTACCTGGAGTCTTATTTTACCTTTTGGTTTACAGGTCCTCGTAACCTAAGCATCCACATTCCACACACTCTTGGTCTTGTGTAAATAGTGATCACCCTAATTCATTTCTTAAAGAGAATTTGATTCTCTTAGTTTTGACTTAGGAGAAGCTTGAAAGCATAATTTGATTGGAAGAGTTCCAATGACAGGAGAGGTGGAGTGCATACTCACCTTGATGATGCGATGATAACATGTCACCTCCTCGACGCTTGTCTCTTAGGATATCCATCCTACTGGGGGCATGTAAGCACATTGTGTGGTTCAGGTGCCATGGGCAGCCTTATCTCGAAGTGCCAATTGCCACAGTCCTGAATTCACTTAAGAAATCAATGGGCGATACTATCTCGAAGTGTCGATTGCCAGGAGTTCTTGGGGTCGCTATGGGCGGTGCTATCTCGAAGCATCGAATGCTAGGCACCCTTCGAGGTATGATGATGCGGACAATGAATCCAACACAGACCGTGTTGATAGATGATCTAAGGTTAAACTTAGAGGAGTCAAACAGAAAAATATATATATTGAAAAAAAAAATTATTTTTCCTCTCTAGGATGGTAACCATACCAACCTCAAATAACTCAGACCAATGCACATGCACGGATGCTTTAATCTCGATGATCAATAAACCCTAGGGTAGAGTTAGAAATTAGGGAAACTTGTGCCTGCAACTCATCTTTAGCTGAATTGGTCCGTAACTTAGCAACAACTTGGGAAGCTTAGGTCTAAAGTCTGAACTTGACATGTTTCTAAAGGAAGACCAATTGGGTTGGCTAGTATACTTGGAGTGCTAGGTTATTACTTGGATTTGCTAGGGACTAGTAAAAACTAGGCATGGGGGTATTTAAGTATTTAAGTGCCTTGACGTTAAGTTAATTTTAACATTTAGATAGCCTACATTAGGATGTAATTAAATTAATTCATACTTTTAGCTTAAGTGCATAATTCATGTGTGGCATCTATATCTAAATGCATTTAGAATTAACCTAGGATTGCATACATTTGATCAGTTAATTAATTAAGTGCATTAAATACATTATTTTAATTAACATAGAAGTTAAGGAGTCATGTATAAATAATCCTAATTATTTTATTATTCTTTTTCTTCTCCTTTTTGCAGGTAACCGCTTCGTCTTTGCCTCCTCCTCCTGCTCATTCACTCGTCTAGCATTGACTCGATAGTGGCCTTTTCAATTTCAAATCTTGCCAGTTGTGGCTACAAAGGAGGTGGAATGGCTGTTGTTCAGAAGGAGGCCACCACCCATTCCACCACCATGCAGCATTCCACCACCGTGGGCCTCCACGGCCAAGCTTCGTCATAATGTGGGCCGGCGGGGTGACTGATCGTTGCGCCAAGAGGATGGACTTGACCACCACCGTGCACAAGATCCTTGAAGCTCGCCTACCGTGAGTGCATCTACTGATGCACGACTTGTTACCCCTATCCACAGGCACCATCACCAGCTTCATCTTCTTCCCCATCCTCTGTTTTTCCTCCACTCCACAAAAGCAAACCCAAAAGCCATGACATTCCCATAGCAGCAGGATCGTGCGTGCCCTTGCTGCTCCTCCAGAACACTCATAGTAGCCCTCCACGACCACCCCACGCATTCCACGCATCTCCGTGTAGCACATCCACGCGCACACGCACCAGCAGCGTCACCTTCGCTTCCAGCCAACATGCAGCCCCCACCTGAGTGCAGCGGCTAGCTGCAACGCCGCCCAACCACGTGCCACACCTCCTGCAGCACGCACCAGCGTGCAGCACTGCACGCCCCTCACCAGCGCGCAGCACCTCATGACCCTCTCCACTGTGCAGCACCGCCCTCTAGCGCCATTTATGCGCCACTGCATGTGCCTGCCTTCGGCGTGCTTCACCTTCTGCAGCACGCACCATGCGCAGCAACCACCCTCCTGCACCTCTGCCTACATGTGCCTCCCTGCGTGCGTCCTCCAGCACACGCTCCTTGCAGCACCGCTCCTCGCCTCCAACTGCACACGCAAGAGCAGTAGCGACAACCACCGCCGCCTGTCCATCGCGCACGCAAGAGTAGCACTGCTCCTCTGTCCAGCCGACTTAAGCCATCTTGCGATGCGCCACCGCCACCGCCGCGAAGGCCTCGCTCTAGCCGACCTTTTGTCGAAGTAGGTCCTTGAATGAGCCTCTCTCCCATGTGCGAGGAGGAGAGAGGTATAATCCTCTGTTTTTACTTGAAGTTCTATTTGTAGAAATTGCCATTGCAACATTCATTTTCTTGATTTATTTGGTTAATTAAATTGTTGTGAATTTATGCCTTTATACTTATGCTTCTAGAGAATTGTTAAGCCTTATTATTCATCTCTATGTGCATTACATTTAATTTTGAATTACATTTTCGTATGCATGTAAGTGAAAAGTACATGGCATACCCTTGCACATGGATAGTTTTCTTAAGTAAAAATTACATTAAAAACCCTTGACTTCTCCATAAATTTATGGTTTACATTCAGAGCTACATAGGCATTGTTTGATTTGACGAATATTTCAGCGAACTTCATTCCTACTCAATTGCGAGTTTAAATAAGTCAATGACTCCCTGTGGACACGACCCGCTATTTTGTGAGTGGTTTAATTTTAATTCTAATTATTTTTCTAAGCGATTTTCCACCACTTTAATACTAAAATGATAAATCATCTTAATCATATTATTTGAAAGCGAAAATCGACTTATTAGGCGAGGTGTGCGGTCGCGTCAGGTCACTAGGTTCATGGGGTGTGATCATGGATGAGGCGTTGGGTCAGGTAAGAGGGGACCTCACCCTGTGAGTTGGAGGCAATCAACCTAATGTAGAAAATCACTTTATGCAGATGCGGCGCACCAGATGTTTCCGAGGTGGGACTAACTTCTCACCCCCTCTCACGCGTGCCTGTAGCCAAGTGTCTTCCTTCGATTGCAGCTGATGGGATGGCTCTTGGCTTCAATTGGTCACTTGGAGATGTTTGCTAAGGCTCTCCGCATGACCTGGGACTGGATCCTGGAGTGGGCATGGCCTGGAGAAGCTTGCAAGCAAGCTTCTTGCTATGCTTCAATGGCGGCATGCCCCTGGACCTGAAATCACACACACGGCCTCGTGGCCACGTTAAAAAGTTCACGAAGATTTGCCAAGGTGCGACGAACGTGCAGAGGTGATCGACGTGGCATGGGACCGCCTGAGGGAGCGTGCCTAGGGCACATTGCGGTCGTGTGTGTGAGTGTGTTCGGGGGTGCTTATGGGTGAGTTGCGGCGTGTTGTAAGTGGGGGGTTATGATCAGTGAATCGGGGCGGTGCTTATGGACTGTTCGGCGAGGAGGGAGGTGGTCTGTGGTGGTGGAGCAGACTCACTGGAGTGGTGGCCGGAGGTGAAGGAGATGATGGTGGTGGAGTGCGGCAGTGGTTGTTTGAAGGAAATAAAGAGGGAAAAGAATGTAGAGAGTGAGAGAGACTTATTTGGAAGTGAAGAGATGAATGGGGAGGCAGGGATGGCGTCGGTGCGCATAGCCGATGCTGGAGACGAATTTGCTCAGTGAGGGAGGTCGGCGAGGACAAAATTGGAAACAAAAGCGTTAGTGGGTGCTGCATGACGCGAACGAGTCAGAGGAAGAGGAACCTGCCGCCAGTGCTATGGCTAGGCAGCGAGGGAGAGTGGGAGAAGTCGCCGGAGCTTGATGAGTAGGTCGGCCGAAGGAGGAGAGATGAAATTGAGGGAGTTCTTCGACTGAATTCAAGCTTAGGAGATGCGGAGCAACTTGGGGTCTCTTAAATAAGCACAGGAGGTTGATTTTGTGTTTGAAAGCCAAGCTTCCAAGCATGGCAAGTTCACCAACAGAGGAAACTCGAGAGAGGCACAAATCTCTCATGCGTTTGCATGAGAGATTGGGTACCAAATAGCGCTTCTAATTGGGTTCACATTGGAGGGGATTTCTCAGAGAATATCCCTTTCAATTTTGAAGGGGATTCTCTGAGAGATTAGGGAGAACTCACCCTTTTAAGCTTGCCGGAGTAGGATTCCATCTACTATAATGGCAGAGGGACCTAATTGCAAAGAACGATGAAGAAGCTAGGGGGTCAATTTTAAGGGTTTTTGGAAGATAGGGGTAGAAATGTAATTGGGCTGAATCGATTTGCAAAGTGAGTCAAGATGAATTCCCCTTAGGTTCAAATTTTGGTAAAAACCTAATTTGGGCCTAAGGAATTCAATGGTGAGGTT
Organism: Thalassia testudinum; assembly: GCA_037157565.1. NCBI lineage: Eukaryota > Viridiplantae > Streptophyta > Magnoliopsida > Alismatales > Hydrocharitaceae > Thalassia > Thalassia testudinum. The sequence continues at coordinate 202,680,873 of JAZHRO010000031.1, forward strand.
GTATTTTTGGTTTGACCATGTTTGACTAGACAATTTACGTAAAATCCCAATTTAGGGCAAACATTTGTCTGAGACCCTATTCTTGGTCAAAATAGGTTCCAATGGCCAAATTGAAGGTTCCAAACCTTAGAGAATATTTTTATATGACTTTAGAGGATTTAGGTGAATTTTATCCTGACCAAAATCTTGTTAAATCAAGTGGGTATGTTTTAGGGTTACAAGAAGTCATTTAATTCCCAGCATTCATACGAACCCCTTTCTGTTTGAACTAACCCACTTTTTATCTTATTAAGATCATTTGACCTGTGTTTAGCCCTTGAGAAAATCTGTTGTTGTACTGCAATGGTAAAATTGCAGTTTTACCCCTTGTTTCTTACTTTTCTCTTAGAAAGGTTATTCAGTGAATTAGCACCTCCAGTTGGTTATGTAGGAGCTTTTGTTCTCTTTTATGGGTCAAAAATAGCTAGTTAGGGCTCATGATGGTGTTCCCATCAATATTACAACTATAAAGCAGTAAAATCTACTTTGGAATGCAGTAAAAGGAAGGGAGGTGAGAAATTATCCTCCTCGTCGACTACTTGCAGGACGAACCAAAACAGGTGATGCTTGGAAGACGGAGAGCAAAGATGGAATGGCACATTGGATCATGCGTGAAGGATCCTTGCTCTCTGGTTGTGCCACGTCGCTGCTCCATCTGCCATACACTCTGCATCCAACAACAGAATCAACCGTGCCTTGTGCTGAGTTGAATTGAGGCGTGTGGTGAACTTCGAACAAGTGCCCTCATCTTGCTCATGGAGCACTCAACTAATGTGCTAAGGTCGAGACTTTGTCGCGTTTCCAATCGAGGTGCACATGCTCATGGTCATTGGATCAAGATCCTATAGCCTTGATCTGATCATGCTTACTTGGGGAGAGAGGGCGCAGTGGGTCCTCGCCATTTTAGCTGGGCCGGTTTGGGCAACTGAGATGGTGCCACGTGGTGCCATCTTGGCCGTCCATCTTTACATGCTTGTAGGTGGTGCCATTGATGTCGAATTAGACCGATTTTCATGTCGTGGAGCTGTGATCGTAGATCCGAACCCATCCGTGCGGTCGGATTTGTCAATTGAAGTGTGGATTTACACCATCTCAGCCCTTGACCTCTGACCTTTCTCAGATTGTATCTGATGCTATGGAAGTCTGATTAGGTCGATCTTGGAGTTGTTGAACTAAATACACTTTGAGATAAATACATGATGATGCATGTTATACAATATTTACAATGCATGATATTTCTATGATACTAAGAACATGCATAAATAGACATTTTAGGCTATTCAAATGCATACACATCACACCTCATGCCTATCTTTTGGTAGTCCCTAGCAAAAACTATATGCTATTTATAAAAGAATTATTATTTGATTTCTTGGGAAAAAGTTATTCTTCAACACTAGGTGATTTTTACTAAGGATTTGAACTACAAAGACACAATAACACCCGGGTGTTTGCTAAAATGCAGACCACCTCAAGCCCTCACCTTATTCGAAGAACAATCTTTTTCTTCTTTTCTTCGTTTCTATTTTTTTTTTTGGAATTTTGAGTTTAGGGTTTCAGAGTAGCTATCTATGGCCACTCAACCCACCCAAGACTCGAAGAGAAGCCTAAGTTCTAAGAATCCTTATGAGTGAAATGTGATAGATTCACTAATTGGCGATTAGAACGATCTTCGAGTTTCTATGACCCTAGGTGACCTTAAAAAGGAATTCTGCCTAAACGTATATCTATTCAACCAATAGCTTTCTCCTTACTTTTATTTTTATTGGGTCAGCACAAGGGCGAATCCAGTGTATATCTCCTTGGCTTATTCTACTTCTCCATTTCTTCCTAAATACTTAGGAATTATACATGCATTTCTTAAGATGGGATCCGAATAACCTACCAATGGGCTGTTACCCACGATAACTTGGCAACCATACTCGTGCGGTGAAGTGTGGCTTATTTTTTTTTTCTTTTCCTTTCTCCTTTTCTATTTTTTTTCTTTTCTTTTTGGATTTTTTTTTCTTTTCTTTCTTTAAATAGGTGGCTTCCATGATCTAAGATTTACCTAAAGGCAACAGGAAAAGAATGGTCGTGTGACTAGGCTCTAGACAACCTACCAATGGGCTGTTACCCATGATAACTTGCCAGTCATACCACCCTAGAAGGTTAATTAGCTACCCAATTTCCATCAAAGCCATCGAAAAGTGAGTCAGTACAAATAGTGTGTAGATGCTTACACTTAAGATCCCTTCAAATTGGAGGGCGGGTTGGTAAGTTGTGTACTTATCACCCTAACTTATTTAACCAATTTGAAGTAAATTTAGAATGGTGAGGACTCAATAAACAAATCCACATTTTAGTGGACACCCGGGCTGATTAAGCCGAAAGACCTGGAGGGTCCAAGTGTTCGGATCCTACTATATTATTCCCTATGGTTGAAAAATCCTAATGCCCAATTATTCCTTCCTAATTCAATTTTTTTTAAAATAAAGAGAAAAATAAGTAGAATTTACAAGAATTCCATTGAGTTAACAAAATGATTCAGAAATGAATCCACCGCCCCATGCCTAGCTGATGCAATGTCCTCATTAAAAATAAAATGCATGCGAAATAGGGTAGAATGAAGAAAATCACCTGTATTCCATGATGCTCCGGTCAACTCTGAGTCAAATTGTACAAGCGTTGAGTTTAATGCCATCAGCTAGGCGAAGTCTAGCCAAAGAAGTCATGTTAAGGTTAAAGCAACCTTATCGGAGATGGGTTCTGGAATAACATAGTCAACATAAGGTTTCAGATGTTGTCCGTTGACCTCAAAAGAATTACCCATCTTTGGGTCAGAGATCTCAACAGCTCCGTTGGGAAATATTCGATCGATGATGAATGGGCCAACCCACTTTGACCTAAGCTTGCTGGGAAAGAGCTTAAGTCGAGAATCAACAAGCCAGGCCTTCTGGTTCAGCTCAAAGCTCTTGCAGGAAATTAGTTGGTCATGAAGAGCTTTGGTCTAAGCCTTATAGATCTTGGCATTCTCGTACGCATCATTTCTAGGCTCTTCCAACTCAGATAATTTGAGCCTCCTAGTCTTTCCAGCTAAACTTAAATCAAAGTTGCATTTCTTGAACACCCAGAATGGCCGATGTTCAATCTCTACAGGTAAATGGCATGTCTCTTCCTACACCAGACGAAATGGTGACATGTTGATAGGCAATTTATACGTCGTACGGTAGGCCCAAAGAGCATCCTCAAGTTTTTGAGTACAATCTTTTCGATCAGGCCTAACCATCTTTTGTAGGATGTTCTTGATTTCTCGATTGGAGATCTCAGCTTGTCTGTTCATCTGAGGGTGGTAAGTTGTGGAGATTCTATGATTTACCCTGTATTTTGCCAGTAAACTATAGAACTGGGCATTTGTGAAGTATCACCACCGCTGATGATGGCCCTCGGAATCTTGAACTGACTGAAGATGTTCTTTTTGATGAAATCAATGACCACTGTGGTCATTGGTTTGGGTGGGAATAGCCTCGATCCACTTGGACACGCAATCAACAGCAACGAGAATGTACTGGTGCACAAATGAAGGGAGGAAGGGTCCCATGAAATCGATGCCCTAAACGTCGAAGATTTCGACAGGAAGGATTAGGTTTAGAGGCATTAGATCTCTCTTGGTTATGCTCCTAAGTGCTCGGCATCGAGAACACAACCTCGAGAATTCCTGGGCATCCTTGAATAAAAATGGCCAACAGAATCTAGATTAAAGTATTTTTGCAGCAGTCTTTTTCCTGGAGAAATGTCCACCACACACAGATGCATGGCAGAACTCAAGTATGCTTTGAAAATCATTCTCCGGTACACATTGGCAAATAATCTGATCATAGCCGATGCGATACAGTTTAGGGTCATCCTAGAAGTATTATTTGGCTTCAGATTTGAGTCTATATCGTTGTTGCTTAGTCTAATCCTGGGGTATTTGACCAACAACCAAATAATTTACTATGTTTTCAAACCAAGGGATTTGGACAACTAAAATTGCTAGAATAGTCTCATCCAGAAAAGTATCAGTAATTGGAATATCTGGATGAGAAGAATCACTTAGAAGCCTTGAAAGGTGATCCGCCATCACATTCTATGCCCCGGATTTATCTTTGATTTCAAGATCGAATTCTTGAAGCAGAAGAATCCATTGAATGTGTTGGGGTTTGGCATCCTTTTTGGCCAAGAGATATCTCAAGGATGAGTGGTCAGTGAAAATTATGATGCGCGACCCTAAAAGATAAGCCCTGAATTTTTCTAAAGCAAATACTACAGGAAGCAATTCCTTCTCAATAGCAGTGTAATTCCTCTAGGCCTCATCTAGAGTTTTGCTAGCGTTGTAGATGATAGAGGGCTTACTGTCAATCTTTTGATCCAAAATAGCCTCGACCATGTAGTCAGAAACGTCGGTCATGATCTCAAATGGGGCTGTCCAGACCAGTGGTTGCAACACCGGAGCACAAGTGACTTCCATTTTAAGAAAATCGAGTTCCTTGCGGCATGATTCGTTGAAATCAAATGACGTATCTTTGGCAAGAAGGTTGCTCAGAGGGCGAGCAACCTTAGAGAAGTCCTTGATGAACCTCCTATAGAATCCCACATGATCGAGAAATGATAGAATTTTTTTGACAGATGTGGGAGGAGGAAGTTTAGAAATAGCATCAACCATAGTTTTGTCAACTTCAATTCCCCATTCAGAGTTTACATGGCCTAAGACAATGCCTTCTTGTGTCATGAAATGACTCTTTTCCCAGCTAAAGACCAATCTTGTTTTGATGCATCTTTTAAGGATCAATTCAAGATTAGCCAGGAAAGATTCAAATGAGTCTCTGAAAATGGAGAAATCATCCATGAAAACATCCATAAACTCTCCTACCATGTCAGAAAATATGGCCAGCATACACCATTGAAAAGTCGCAGGTGCATTGTTTAGCTGAATGACATTCTACGGAAAGTAAAGGTTCCATAGGGATAGGTGAAAGTTGTTTTTTCCTGATCCTTGGGATGGATAGGAACTTGATTGTATCCCGAATAACCGTCCAAGAAACAGAAGTACTTTTGCTTGGCTAGTATTTCAGGGATTTGATCAATGAAGGGCAAAGGGAAATGATCCTTTTTTGTGGCTGTGTTCAGCTTCCTGTAATCGATACAGACCCTCCAAGAGGAAGCTGAACTAGTTGTGATAGATTCTGCTTTCTCATTAGTCACAACGGTAATCCTAGCTTTCTTGGGAATAATTTGCGCGGGACTTACCCATGGACTACCCGAGATCAGATAAATGATTCCTACATGGAGCCACTAAATTATTTCTTTCTTGACCACTTCTCGCATATTAGGGTTTAATCTCCTCTGCATCATGAGACAAGGGCGGGATCCATCTTCCATGAAAATTCTGTGAATGCAGTAAGATGGCTCAATCCCCCTAAGGTCATGGATGGTCCAACCAATTACCTCTTTATGTTCGTTTAAGACATTGGTCAGTTTTATCTCTTGCTCCGTAGTCAATTTAGAACTGATAATCACAGGTAGCGTCTTCTTAGGTCCTAAAAATTGATATTTCAAACTATCAGGCAATGGTTTCTGTTTGAGCTAGAGAGGGTCTAAGATGGAAGGTAAGGAGGATGCTGATGAATATTCATCAGGATGATCGGGAGGAAGAGGTTGAAAGTGAAAAAAATCAACAACCTATTCAGAATGTGGCAGGTTTGCCACAGAGGGTTGTGGGTTGGGTTCATCGGTGCAGGAGGAACTCTCAATAGCAGATACAGGTATACATGTCTCAATAGTCAAATTATCTTCCTTGAGTTCCTCTATAAATCCACAATTCTCAAATTTATTAATCGCCTTGAAAATATTCAGTTTCAATTTTCGATCCCCAAAGGCAATTTCCATGCTACTGCTCTTATAGTTGATATTGGCCTTAGCAGTAGCTAAGAATGGATGCCCCAGAATGATGTGCGTGTTCCATAAATTCTTAGGTACATCCATGTCAAGGATAAGGAAATCTACAGAAAAATAGAAGTCCTTAACCTTGACAATAACATCCTCAATAACTCCTCTCAGATTTGTGACCGAACAGTTCACTAACTGCAATGTTATTGAGGTCGACCGAAGTTCACCTAATTCGAACTTCTCGTAAAGAGAATTAGAAATTAGGTTAATGGATGCACCTAGATGCAAGAGTGCCCAGTCAAAAGTGTAATCTCCGATAACACATGAAATCAAAGGGGCACCTGGATCTCTCTTTTTCAAAGGAAGGTGATGTAGGATGATAAAACTATCTTGCTTAGAGAGTATTACCTTCCTCGAAAAAGATTTCCTCGGCTTACACTTTTGGGTGCATAAATCCTTTAAGAATTTAGCATAAGTCGGTATGTGTTTGATAGCATCTAGGAGCAGGATATTGATTTCAACATTCTTGAATATATTCAAGAGCTCCTCATTACTATCAACAGGCTTCTTCTTCCTGGGTTTAATCAAGGCCTCAGGAAAAGGAACATGAACCAGATCGTCAGAATTAGGTTCCTAAGCCTTGATTTCTTCTTCAGTGTTCTCCTTTCTTTGCTCAGGCTCACCAGGTTCTTCTTGACTAGAGCAGGGTAGGTGTGGACCTTGGGTTTGCCTTCCACTCCTCAAAGTAATGGAGTTGGCAGATGCATACAGGTTTGGGTCTTAGGGAGGGTTAGGAATGATTAGAGGGGCTTGATTAGCCAAAAACCCTGGATTTGATGAAGAAGCAGAAGATGAAGGACCCTACTCAACCACCCGAGCATGTGCATGTGGGTCCCTCTGATTCTCGTACCCTTGGGTTTGATTGCCCGGATTCTGTATGCTGCGTGGGTTGGGTACGGGTTGAGATGGCAAAGATTTGGGATGATGGGTATTAGCAATGAGCCCAGTTTGCAAGTTGACCATCGAGGTTTTCATTTGTTGCATAAGCTAGAGCATAGATCCTTGCATCTCTATCATTTAACGGTTCAAATCAGTCTGGCCTACAGGTTGATGAGCATTCCAAACTGGCTGATTGACCTGATTCGGGGCCAGCTGAGTATAAACATGACCTTGACCCATTGGTCTTTGCAGAGAATAGTTGCTGGTGATGCGAAAAGTCACGTGATTTATAAAACCAGGTTTTTAATGTCGTTGTAACAAGCGAATTCACATACGCTTTTAAATTTATATCCTAGATAGGGGAGTATCTAGGGTCATCCAAGGAGGCCAAATGTTTGCAAAATTACTTCTCTTTCTTACAAAATAGATCTCAACTTTCTTTTTGGTATTTTAAATATGTAATTTTTTTGTTTTGGAAAGACGAGGGCAACATGCGAATTGTGGCGGAAAGTACTAACACCTATAATGCTAAGCTGAAACTTAAAAGGTTAAAATCTCCACTACCTAAGCTTGCTCTAGGCAAGTGGAGGCCTAGAGTAATTAGGGAGTGGAAGTAGAATAAGTGCTAGAACAACAGTAACAATTGCAATAGGAAATTAAAAAGAAGGCAATTTGATTAACTAGAATTTGTGTTCTTTTCAAAGACAAGTAGAGGAATGCTTCTACTAGAAATGAAAAAAATTTAAAAGCAATAAAAGAAACACAAATCCTCTTGCAAAATTTGGTGAAGAAGGGAGTCTTCTTGCTCCAAGCCTAGCTGCTCCTTGGCTTGAAAAGAGGGCCTCCTTCTCCTTCCTTGAGAGCTCCTCCAAGGTGGATGCTACCACCTTCAATGCTCTCCTCCAAGGGGTGGGCGTGCACCACCCTCAAAAGCTCCTCCAAGGTGGCGTGGACCACCTTCAAGATCTCCTCCGAAGATCTTCCTTGCCTGGCTTCTCCTTTGGCTGGAGTGGCTCAAGAGAGAAGGGAATAGGGGAAGGCACCAAAGGGAAAGAATATCCCCTTAATCTTTTTCTTCTCTCTTGGGCGTGGGCTTCTAGGTAGAATATGAGAGTGAATTTGCTAGCCAAGGATGGTTTGAATGGTTGTGGGTAGTGGTCCTTTTATACGGTAGGATGAGGGTTTAAGGTGCCTCTTGAAATGGAGGGCTAGGATGGGAGGATGGAGGTGGTTAGATGATCCTAGGGTTAAGGATGGTTGGCGCCACCTAAGGGGCGTAAGGGGGGTAGTCAGGGTTGGTCAAGAGGCACCTAAAAGTGGTGCCAACCATGGAGAGGTGCCATGTGTTGGCGCCAACTTTGATGCTTCTAGAAGGTGGGATTATGTGGAGGGTGGAGATGGGTTTAAGGGGAGATGTGTGGTGGAGATGAAGGGGATTTTTGGAGGGAAAAGTGGCGCCAACAAGGGGGTAGTTAGGGTGGTTTTGGCACCACTTTTAGGTGTCTTTTGGTGGTGGTGGGTAGGCTAGGTTGGTGCCAAGTAGGGTTAGCTTATGTGGAGCTTAGGTGGAGCTAGTTGGTGGAGTTGTTAGGTAGGGTTTTTGGGTGATACAAGCCAAGGAAGCTTGAGCATAGCTAAGCTAAGCTAAGCTAAGATAGCTTAGCTAATGGTGGAGTAGAGGAGGAGGTGTTGGAGCTAGGGTTTGGAGGGAGGAGCTGGTTCTGAAGAGTCCGGAGCTCAAGTGGAGCTGGCAGCTACTGAGGAGGTCAACATGGGGCTACTCCAGCTGGCTTAGCTTGCTAGTTCTTTGCTAGCTACTAAGCCAAGCTAAAGTGAGCTGGCTTCTATTGAATGGAGTTGAGGTGAGTTGGGTCTGGTGCTCCCAGGGAGGATTAAGCTGGTTGAGACAGCTAAGGTAGCTTAGCCCAATTAGCTTGAGCTAAGCTGGGTCCCCTGGTGCTGGACTTGGGCTTCCTGAGCTGGGATGAGTTCTTCTTCAGCTGGCTGGAGTTGAGTGGAGCTGGATGTAGCTGGATCTGAGCTGGGGTGAACTCCAGTCAACTCAATTGAGCTAGCTAGAGCTCCCTGTGGACTAGTGGGAGCTACAATGAGCTAGAATCAACTAGGTTGAGCTGGATCTGAGCTGACTTGAGCTAGGGTTAGCTAAGATGAACTCTCTTGAGCTGCCATTCAGCTGACATTAGCTGAATGGAGCTTGGATGAGCTAACCCTAGTTCAAGTGAGCTAGGTTCTAGTGTGGTGAGCTGGATTAAGCTGAGTTCCAGCAAGTCTGAGCTCCTCCTTCACCATTTGCCTTCTTGAGTGCTAGGGTTTTAGGGATCGGCATATCTGTTCATCCCGAACACTCACAAAAACACATTAAACAACAAAAGAAAATGCAATGTATGCCTAACCTAGTTAATGCCTAAATGCAGCCCAAAAACCCATTTGCGGAGTAAAATCCTAAGAGCTAGGTTTATTTTAATGCATAAGAATGATGATAAACTGGCATTTATCAGCTGGGTCAAAATTGGGTCTGCTACCCTGGATTTTTCCAGGAGAAGTTAGGGCAGTTCCTCCAACCCGAATTATAAGCATTGAAATATGGGTTGGACCTAACGTTCTCCTGTACGGCGTAGACATCCTCATAGGGCAAGGATGGAGAGAAAGAAACGGAGGGATTAGAGAAACTAGGATCAAAGGCCCTAGTTTGGAACCTGTGGGGTTCTGAGCAATGCTGGCTCACAGGTTGAGCTGCATCTAATTGCTTCACGAACTCCCATCCAGAAGGAGCTTGGAAAGAATGGAATCCCAAATTATGGGATTGAATGGATTGAGAGTGGTTCACAAAGTTTCCAGCCATCCACTCCTCCATCCTTTCGATAACCAGGTCCACCTTATATAGTTTATTACAAATAAGCTCCATATCAAATCAATGAGAGTCATGGACCTCATTAACATTCGACCTAGGTTGTTAGGACCAGTTAAATGTATCCATGGAGGCATGATTGATTGAATTTTCACTCATTTCCTCAAATAAATCCTGCGCACTATCTACATCTTTGCTGAGGAAATTGCCTCTGCAAGAAGCGTCCACGTGATTTCTGAGTTGCTCAGTCAACCAATGGTAAAAGATCTACACGAGTTGCCTTTTCGGCACCTCATAGTGTGGAACTTCTGCAATAAGTCCTGAAATCGCTCCCAGATAACATGAAACTACTCTTCCGGCAGCTGGGCAAAAGTAGTAATCGCCCACCTCAGTGCAATGCCATGCCCGGCTGGAAGGAATTTCTTTAAGAAAGCCAATTTAAGATCATTCCAAGTTGCTATCAGCCTTCTTCTGGTCCTGTACCAATGACCAACCTTATCCTTAAGAGAAGTGGGGAAAGAGCCTCATGATCATTTGCTCTTCATTCACGTTTCGTGCTTTGGTGGTCTAAACCAAAGTGGTCAAGTCCTCCAAATGCTAAAACGGGTCTTCAGAGCCAAGCCCATGGAAATGTTTGATCATGCTTAACACATGGGGCTTGATTTCAACGTGTCCGGATGGAATTTGGACATTGGGACGTTCCCCATAATTTGAAGGATCATAAAAATCCTTCAAAGCTTGAGCGCTCTGCATTCTCTACATTTGTTCCAGCTGCCTTTGAAACATCTCGTTGATTTTAAGGCAGAGGAGGTTGTTGATCGACCATGGGATCAATTTGGCCAAAATTCAGTCTACGCCTCCTAGAATGATCTAATGATCCTTCCAATCAAGGATTCAATGACCTTCTTCCAAGCATAAACTAGGACGAGGTCGGAAGGACTGGGGATAAGAACCCTCCAGCACAACAAAACAAGCCTGTGCTTAAGTTGGGTAGCCTAAGGATCTACAGACTCTCAGAATCCATCTTAAGATTATAGATGATTTACTCTACTTGTATCCAGTCAATCCAACCAGTTAGAAGGAGGGGTTGGGGAGAAAGTTCTTCCTTTGGCTTGTGCCTCCGGTTCCTAATGTACCCCCAATCGCGATCGCTTGACACTACTCCCCTAGCTAGACATCATATTGATTAGTACAAGCAAGTTAATCATGAACAATCTCAATCTGGGCCCCAAGGAGCGAATCAGTCCTTAAGGCTAACGTCTAATCAATTTTAACTTAGGCTTAAGATTGTAGTGCTTATGGAATGTGATGGGCCCTTAAAATTGGTTGTGCCCTTAATGATTGAGTGAATATGTGTGAGTGCATGCACAAATAGGGTTTTCAAGCAAGATTATTTGAATGAGTGGATTTTAAGGTTCAAATCTTGCTTAAGTAGCTTTAGGGTTTAGAATTAGATAAATTCAATCAAGTTCAAGAGGCAAACCAGAGTTTCAAAACATGGGTGAAAATCTTTTCCTTTTGAAATCAAAAGTAAAGTGGAGTGCCTGGTATTGACCTAAATTGTAAACCCTAAGGGGAAGCTACTTGATGAGTTAATTTTAGATGAAGTGGTGCGGCCCAAACAACTCAAACAATTGGCCTTAATGCACCACTGAGTTAGGCACACAAGCGGTTACCTAATCTGATTTCTACTTGATTATGTGTTTGGATGTGTGTGCACCGGTTCCAAAGATCAGTTGACTGATTGAGTTTGAAAATCAAAAGAGGTTGTGTACCTCTATGTTTTTTTTAGATTTTTTTTCTTTTTATAAGTAGAGGGTGGGATGAGTGGTGGAAATCAAACAATCGAAACTAATCCTAGGGTTTATGAGAACACCTAGGTTAATTAGGGTTTGAAGTAAGGTTATGAAATGAACTCTATGGAGGGGGGAAGAATGGGGAGCACTTACAGTTGTCTTCAACTGCACTTTACTCCTTTCTTCCACTCGAAGATTCCCTATTGAGGTACCTACAAAATAATAGAAAAGAAATAAAAGCAAGTTAGAAAACTGATAAGTGCGTAGAAATGCGGAAAGGAAATTAAGATTCGTTGCCTCCCCAGCAACGGTGCCGAAATGTTATTGCGGAAATTCTATGCAAAAAGGTTGAGTTTTGAAAAACCCGTCAATGTAGTGTGATTTGCGAGAAAATCCGTCAACAAATAAATTTTACCGGAACTCGAAAAGAATTTCAAGTCGAATGCAGGGAGGCTACGTTGATTTGAAATCCACGATTCTTTTTTTTTGTAATTTTTGTTTAAAGGCAAGATAATCATAATGAATCGATACTAACTAAGAGAGAGAGAGAGAGTGAGAACAAAGCACTTTTATAAAAAGGATAATGTTTCTACAACTAGAAAGTGGGAAAATATTACAACTAGAAAGTAGTAAAATCTACTACAAAGTAGTAAAGACAAGGGAGGTGAGAAATTATCCTCCTCATCGAGTGCTTGGAGGACGAGCCGAAACTGGTGACGCTTGGAAGACGGAGAGCGGAGACGAAAGATGGAGAATGAAGCTAAAAGAACCAGGGGCAAGACAGGACGTCATCGTCGTGGGATCCACTTCTGGAATGGGGGTGAGAAGACGACCACGGGAGTTCCACGAATGGGATGAGAAGTGGACAAAATTTTGCTTTTAACTCTAGAGGAGCATCCCAGGTTTGGGACAAGCTTCTTTAGAGCTTTGGAGAGGGAGAGAGGTGAAGGAAGGAATGAAAGAAATGTGGCGGTCGTAGGCCTTTTTATAGGAGTAGAGGTTGGGGGCAAATAGGTCATTTTAACCTTAAAACATTAATATAGGTGCCTTTAGTGACGAATTTAAGCATCACTAAAGACCTTAAACATCGTCGTAGCTCGCACGCATGTGCCACCCTGATGTAAACACATTTATTGACGGTAAAATGCCTATTCATGCATGTTCCTAGGCTTAGATTTACATTTCATGTTATAAATATTGCATAGCATGCATCATTATGCATTTAAAGTAGTTGTAAATAATTTAGGTTAATTATGTCCTTTTTGTGGTTAGGAGAGAAGGATATTTATTTTGGATCCTCGGATTGACAATCCGATCATACGAATCTGATCAAGATGACGATCAGAGTCCAATGCCTCTGAAATCACCTCGATCGGAGTCCCATAGCAACATATGCAGTCTAGGGAAGATCAACGGCCAAGGGACTAGGAGACATAATTTGAAGCTTTAAATGACAAATCCGACACACGGATGGATTTGGGTCGACGATCGCAGCCTAACAGTGTTAAAATCGACTCAATCCGACCTCTGTAGCAGCCCCTACAACAAGAAGAAGATGGACGACCCAGACTACGCCACGTGACGCTGCCCAGGCTGCCCAGCGCATGCACGCGGCACCGAATGCGTGCAACAACGTGGGTGCGCATGCGGCAAGGCGGGGGAGCAGTGCCAATTATGCGTGAGGTGGACCTACAGCAACGCATGAGCTGGACTTACAGCGACGCATGAGCTAGACTTACAGCGACGTTTACAACTGTTGCTAATTCTTTGCATGCCAGCGAAGCCAACTTTGGGTGTGAGCAGGCATGAGTAGGCATGAGCTGCCTACAGCGATGCTTCTAGCGACGGCCTTGATGTCACTGATGGTCCCATACCTATTTTTGCCTCTTCTCCTCCACTATAAAAGGACCTACACCCCCTTCCTTCCAAGCCATCTCTACCTACTCTACTCCCACCTAATCCCAAGCTCTAGCAAGCCTACTAATGCTCCGTTAGAGCTTGTTCTCAAGCTCCCAAGGCGCCTATTAGTGTAGTAAACCTCTGCCCCACCAAATACTCCTCCAACTTCCCATCCCGCTTCATAGGTCACCTTGGAGTTGTACTCCCACCTCCATTCCGGTAGCAAATCACCTCTGTCTTCTTAACTCCATTCCGAAGCTACGCCGAAGCTTTCCTCACCCCGATGTCCTCCTACATCTCACCTCTGTCATCCTGCTCCTCATCTCCTTCGTCCAAGCTTCCGCCAGGCACCGTCGTCTCACCAAACAGCTGATTTGGGATATTTCCTCTCACCCCCCTCTCTTTTTATGCTTTCATAGTTTATTGTAATTGACAGTAGAAGTGATATATATCAGATTTGTTCTATATATCAGTTTTGCTTGTCTTCTTCTTTCAAAAATACAAAAAAAAATAACAAAACCCTAAAATGCCAAAAACAAACAAAACGAAGTGCGATTTTCAATAAAGTAAGCGTCGCCTAGCTGTATTTGACCTGGGACTCACTTTTCGAGTTTCAATATAAATTTTATCTGATCGACGTGTTTTGCAACTACAACGATGGGTTACTCGTAACCCCGATTTTTAACATGCGAAACACACTCAACCATTTTGGCGCCGTTGCCGGGGAGGCAATAGAATTTACTTTACTGTTTATTGTGTTTCTTTGCATTTACATAGCACTAACCCTACTTGTCTTTGATCTATTGTCTTGCAGGTACCCTAGCATGGAGATCCAAGTATGGTAGATCGGAGTAAAGTGCGAGTAGAGTACTCTGCAAGTGTCCCCCACATCCCCCCCACTAGTTCATTTCACCACACTCATAATCAAGACCTAATCTACTTAGGTGTTTGCATAAACCCTAGGATAGCATTATTTGTCTTGTTTTCCACCTTCACCCACCTCACCCTCGCATATAAAAAAAATAAAAAAAGGTACTTTCTGTGGGACAAATCAATATACACACTCTATACACCGACATTTGAGGCACATAATCGAACTTGATTTTCATCTACTCAGCTAGGCTTCCGACCTGTGGACCCGATACATGAATTCAACACATAAAAGAGTAGAAATCATATTAAGTTAACCACCTTTTTATGTGCCTTAATCGGTGGTGCTTTTGAGCCAATTGATTGAATTATCTGGGCCACACCACCTGAACTAAAAGAGGTTCATTTTCTAGCTGCCCCATAGGATTCAATAATTAGGTTAAGCCAAGCACTCCATATTTTTCTTGATCTCCAAAGGAAAATACTTGAACACGTGCTTTCAACAACAAACTTGGTTTTCCTCACAAAACTTGGTTGAAAACACCTAATATTTGAATCCTAAAAGCTATTAAGCAAGATCCGAACCCTAAAACTCACCTCATCATTAATAATCTTGCTTGAAAACCTCTTGGTTGTGCACATTCACACGTTCTCAAATAAATCATTAAGGTCACAACCAATCTAAAGGGCCCAACACATTCCTGAAGCACCATTGTTCCAAGCCTAACTAAAATTGATTAGACATTGGCTCTAAGGACTAGTTCGCTTGTCGGGATCTAGATTGAGATTGTTCACGATTAACCTACTTATACTAGTTAATCTGATGTCTAGCTAGGGGAGTAGCGTCAAACTACCACGATTTCGGGGTACACTAGGAATCGGAGGTGCAAGCCAAAGGAAGAACCTTCTCCCTAGTCCCTCATTCTAACTAGTTGGATTGCCTAGACATAAGTAGAGTAAATCGTCCATAATCTTAGGATGGATTTTGAGAGTTTGTAGACCTTTAGGCTACCCAACCTAAGGACAGGCTTGTATTTTTTGTGTTGTAGGGTCGCTTCTCTTCCCCATCCTTCCAACTTCCTTCCAGTGTAAGCTTGGAAGGAGGTCATTGAACCCTAGATTAGAAGGACCTTTAGACCATTCCTAGAGGCGGAGGTTGAGCTTTAGCCAAGTAGATTCCCACTCTCGAACCAGTAAGAGCTGATTCAGAGGCAGTTAGAAGAATTGCAGCAGATGCAGCAATGGTTCCGACGAATGAATGGTCAAGGCGCTCGGCCCTTGAAGGATTTTTGTGATCCTTCAAATTATGAAGATCGTCCCAACGTTGTGATTCCCACTGGAGATGTTGAGATCAAGCCCCAAGTTTTGAGTCTAATTAAACACTTTCACGGGCTTGGCTCAGATAACCCATTCCAACATTTGGAGGACCTGATCACTCTGGTTCAGACCACTAAATCGCGAAATGTGGATGAAGAACAGATGCCCGTGAGGCTTTTCCCCCGCTCACTCAGAGATAAGGCCGCACATTGGTATCGTACCATTGGAAGATCGATTACTACCTGGACAGGTTTGAAATCGACCTTCCTGAAGAAATTCTTCCCAATTGGGTGAACCAATGTGTTGCGACAGGCAATTACTACTTTTGCCCAGTAGTAGGGGGAATCGTTTCATGAGGCCTAGGAGAGATTCCAGGATCTGTTGCGGAAGTGTCCACACCACAAGGTGCCTAAATGGCAACTTATGCAGATTTTTTATCACGGGTTGAATGATCAACTCCGTAATCATGTGGATGCTTCTTACGGAGGCAATTTCCTCAATAAGGATGCATATAGCACGTATAATTTGTTTGAGGAAATAAGCGAAAATTCTTTAAACCATGCCTCCATGGAAACCTTCAACTGATCCCAACAAATTAGATCAAATGCCAATGAGGTCCAAGATTCTCATACATCTGATATGGAATTGATCTGCAATAGGTTAAATAAGATGCATCTGGTTACTAAACGAATGGAAGAGTGGATGTTCGGAAAATCCAATTTTTCTAGATCCACTCAATCCCATGGATCGGGATTCCATTCTTCATAAGCTCCTACGGGACAGGAGTTTGTGAACCAACTAGAGCCAGCTCTTCTCGAAACCTTATGGGATCCAAATTGGGTCCTTTGATCCTAGTCTTTTTGATCCTTCTTCATCCTCATCTTATGAGGATGTTCATGCTGTCCAATAGAATGTTAGGTCTAACCCTTATTTGAATTGTTACAATTCTGGTTGGAAAAATCATCCTAACTTCTCATGGAAAGATCAGGGGCAGCAGACCCAATATTGACCCAACAACTATGTACCGCAAAAACCAATGGGTCAGTGATGAGAGCCTCATCATGAGCCCTAACTTTCTCAGTTTGACCTATGAAAGAGAATAAGAGCTCCTACATAACCTGGAGAAGGACCTAATTCAAGGAATTAATGTTCTTAAAAGAAAACATGAAACAAAGGTTAAAACTGCAATTTTACCATTGTAGTACATAAATAGGATTTCTCAGAAGCAAAACATAGGTCAAATGGTCTGAATAAGATAAAGAGTAGGTTGGTTAAGTCAGAAATGGGTTATTGTGCAATCCAAGAATTAAATGACATTCTGTAACCCTAAAACAAGCCCGCTTAATTCAATAAGTTTATGGTCAGGATAAAAATAAACTAAACCATCTAAAATTCATGGAAAAATATCCCCTAGGGTTTAGAACCTTCAATTCGGCCTTTGGAACCTCTTTTGACCTAGATTGGGGTTTCAGCTCATTATTTGACTTAATTTGGGTTTTTGTGTAAAATGTCTAGTCATACGTGGTCCACCTAAAATCCAACTTCATCATTGGATTCCTTAGGTCCAAATTAGGTTCGTACCAAAATTTGAACCTAAGGGGAGGTCATCTAGACCTACTTTGCAAAATAGTCCACCCAATTACATTCTGGCCCTAACTTTTGAAAACTCTTGCACAGACCCGCTAACTTCCTTGCCACTCTTACAATCAGGTCCCTCGACCATTAATGAGGAGAAATTCTACTCTGGTGAGGAATGGAGGGGGAGTACTCCCTGATTCCTCAGAGATCTCCTCCCAGATTTGGAAGGGAGATTCTCTGAGGAATTCCCTTCCATTTGAGTGTGATTTTAATCTCTGATTTGCACCCAATCTCTCATACGAAGGCTGGAGAGATTTGGGTATCCAATGGATTCCTTCTTCGGTGAGGACTCTCATGCTTGGAAGCTTGTCTTCCAAGCACAAGAGCCCCTGCCAGCATCTATGAAAGGATCCTCAACCCCAGCTGCATCTCTTCAACTCGACTTGGCCAGAGATCCACCCCAATTTCATCTTCTTCTCCTCCGGTCAGGAAGTCCAGCGAGCTCTGGCGAGCCTCCCTCCTGTTTCTCGTTGCTCTGCCACACTACTAGTGGCAGAGTTGCCCTCACCATCTTCCTCTACGTAGCGCAACACCTGCGCGCGCACCTCTAGACCCTTCGTTGACACCGCTCTCCCTCCCCTAAACACCATCTTCTCCGGCAGCAGCAAGTACAACCAGTAGCCACCTCTCCCCCTTCGTCCACTTAGTTAGGTTAGAATTACTCCTCTTTATCCCCTCTTAAATTCCCCTCCCTCTATTTTCCCTTTCAATCCCTCACAGCCGCTGTCTACCACCATCTTCTCCATCTCCAGCCGCCCACTAGCGAGGTGCCTCCACTGCTCCACACCTCCACACGCCTTGCCAGATACCTCACTACCTCCGCCACAGTCCACTGATCACCTTCCGCCCATCCATCGACCACCATCACCTCCCTAAATGTCCCCCGACCAAGCCCATAAGCACAGCCACACGGTGACCTAGGCAAGCACGCCTAGGTTGCCCCGCGGCCTGCCACCCACTGTCCCACCTTGGCCAAGACACGACAAAGCTCCTCAGGTGTTTTAATGGGGCCGATAGGCCGTATTAAGTGAAATGCAGGTCGACCCCCCTTCCGCCATTGACGCTGAAGCAAGAAGGTTGCTCCAGGCCGCATCCACCCAGGTGTTGCGCTCCAGGACGTGCGGATTAGTCTTACGCATCCACGCAGCTAGGCAATTGGCTAGAGAGAAACTGCATCTGTGGCAATTGAAGGCGACACCCTGTGGGCACGTGAGCGAAGCGGGCGGGACACTTTAGTCCCACCTCGAAAATCTTTAGCGCAGGTATGTAGTATAAATTGAATTTGCATTTTGTGCTAGTTGCTCGAGTCACACAGGGGTGAGGTCCCTCGCCCTCACCCCTTGCCCGCAACCTGCCCCTGTGGATTTGGCACCCGACCTATTTACCTAAACCTAGCACTCCTTGCGCATCACACCCACGCTGGTGCGCCTAGACCTGGGCACATGATACCTGACTCGAATGCCTGGCTCTGGAAGAGCGTACCGAAGAGAGCAATAGAGAGAGAGAGACGCGGGGAGGGTAGGGGGTAGGTTTTGCTACGTGGTGTTGTGCAGGGAAGAAGAAGACAAGAAGGAAGAGGAAGGCGCAACTGAGGTGAAGCTGAACAGGGAAGGAAGGATACTTAGCCGTAGAAAGGAAGAAGGAAGGAAGGCCAAGGAGAAGAAGAAAAAGAGGAGAGCTAAGGAAAAGGCTGAAGAAGGAAATCAAGGCAAGGAAGGAAAAGGAAGAAGAAGAAAGGCAGAAGCCAAGGGAAGGAGCAGCACTGTAGCAGAGATGCAGCTGAAGAAGAAAGAAGAAAGAAAGAAGAAGAGAAGTAAAAGAACAAGACAGAGGAACATAAGAAATAGCAGAACTAAAGAGACGAAGAAAAGTGAAGAAGAAAGAAAGTAGAAATGAGAAGACTCAAGAAGGAGAAGGAAATAAGAGCTTAAAAAGAAATATCTTTTTAAGATGTCTGATTCTATATTTTTCTATTTTTGTTATAATTAATTCTTAAATTCTTGCATTTATGTTCTGAATTAAGTTTTGAGTAACTCTAAGTGTTCAATTACATTATTGAGATTAGTGAATAAATTCCATTCGCTCCCTGTGTTCGACCTCGGATACTTAGGTTTTCGAGTAATAAATTTTTATTTGTTATCAATGCTTGGTCACCTATACTACAATGCGACTGACTTATACTCATCTAAAAAGCCCGACAAAGCATTATAACATTTTTGCGCCGTTGCCGGGGAGCAACGCACAATTTATCACTAATCTCTACATTCTTTTTAACTATATTGAACACTAACTTGCCCAATTTATTTTATTGTGATCTTGCTAGGTGTTTCAAGAGAAGAAATCTCCTGCGCAAGTCAACCTCTCCAGGGCAGGTAACCTCACTTCTTCTCTAAAATCCATCGCCTAACCCTTGAAAGACAAAAGGAAGAAACCAACTTAGGAATCAATTGCCTTCTTTTTATAGTAATTACAATATTTAAGGCAAAGGTTTCCTAATTTTGCGAAAATTTTTAAAAATTCATTGAAGTGGAAGCGATTTCTTAGAGATCCTATCCCACAAAATTCCTGTGCCAAATAGAAATCACGCTTAATTGTTGCAGACAACACAGTTCTTGTTTTTGAGTCCAAAGAGAACTTTTGTGAAAAAGAGGATTGGAATAGAACTAAATTAGGGTTTCAACAGTAGGGTTTTTGGAGTGCTAGTCACACATTCCTGTATAAAAGAAAATGAACCCTCCGCATCAGTGTGTTACCCAAGCCCTTGATTGAAGAGATCTGAACAAGACAAACCCTAAAAATTGAGCTCTAATAGCACTTGAATCTTAAAAAATCTTGGACCTAATAAACTGGGAGTCAAATCAGGTTGATCTCTAGGTCCCAGGCCTAGAATCATTTTGCCATCTTTAGGACAGGTCAAGTAAAGTTGACCCCTTCGGTCAACCAACCTCCAAATTAGGTTACAACATCAAAACATCTACACTTCAAGTGAAAACCCTAAAGCACCTTTGAAATAAAAGTGGTAGACTTAAGAGGTCAAGGTCCCCATTATTGTTTACTTGGAATCTCAGTGACAAGAGAGGTCGACTGGGGAAAACCCTATAACCCATGGGGATGCTCTACCGTGTAGGGGTCTTTATGGGACTCTCCCTCTCTGGTTGCTCAGGTAATTCTCAGGTGGACGACCTTCTGATCCAGGGGTATCATCCGCCCCGAACCTCCATAGTCATGCAAACATCTTTGGGGGACTTGATTGGGTCAAAAACATCTCCAGTCCCTCATCTTTTCTCTTTAGAGCACACACATACATTTTCAGTGGGACTCTTTATTCAGATTTAATCGCTTCATAACTTGATTCTACATCTTGATTCCACCACCTGATCCAAATATGCAGCCAAACCACTTATGACTGCCATTCAAGAAACCTGAATATCGGAGATCCATGAGAGATAGGATGATTGAGGATGCCCTGAAATTCTATGAAAAAGAAGAAAAAACCTCAACACCGGTAGAAAGCATTTAGGTTGATGTCCCAACAACCACAACCTTCATCATAACTTGTGCCCAAGTGCTATTGGCAGAAGCCATAAAATGATCAACCCAAGACTTGCTCATCACAGGATACATTAAGATAGAAAAATTGCACAATCTTGAATACCTTCAATGCATGACAAATCCTATACTTTGGGAGCAACACCAAGATGATCTTGAAAAATGGGAAGAGATAATGAGATTATTAAAACAAATTATCGACTAGAAATACCCGTATATGCCACAAACAGAAGATGAACCATCTTGGGACAACATCGAGGATCAATCTGATCTCGAGTTTGAGGCACAAAATGGTTGTGGATTCCCAACCCAGATGGAGTACAATGTGCCTGATATTGAAGAAGGTTGGGAAGTTCCAATTGCAGGAGAACACAATGTTAAGCCAACTCTAGACCATGAATCACCAAGCTTAGAATCCCAAAACTCGTGCAATAATGAGAGTAAAACTGAACCTCTCGAGGGTGTAAATTCTGCCCCTTATTCTGATAAGGTGACCCTTGATGGTTATTTGGACCTAGATTCTAGTGATTCAACCCACATCCTAAGCCCAAAATCTCGATCTGAAACCTATTGGGAAGATTTCGAGGCCCCATATGAGGAAGATCAATTTTTCAATGAAGAATATGATTTTGGGTCTCTATTTGATGAATATCCCTAGTCAACATCCTCAGAGAAACCAATCAATTTTTCGGAAGTCATGTCAATTTACGATACAGAAACTGAGTTGGACAAGTGGGGTTTCAATTGGGTCTGTCCTACTAGCTTGGAACCTGAGTCTGTACCAGATAAGGATACCTTTTTAAGCTCAGAATTGACATCTAGGCTAGACACCAGTCAGGCTGCTGAATCTACAGCATATGATTTATTCTATGGTGGAACTCATGATCTTGAATCTCATTCAGATTTTGATTTTCTCAAACTCTTCGACGATTTCGAATCTGACCATAACATCGGAGAAAAACTACTTCCACATTATAACAAGCCAATCTACGACCTCAGCTCACATGACTCATTCTATAACAACGATTCTGAAGTCTCGATTCCCGAGATCGCTGATTTCAGTTCATGTTCCAATAACATGGAATCATTTCTTTTCAATCCTCAGGAATCAGAACCAGCAAATGCCGAGAGTGATTGCGACCCAGAATATGAATCTTTTCTCGACTCCGATTTCCAGTTTCCCATAGACACTCTCTAGGCATTCGCTTTTGATTTCGAAAGTTACTATGACGACTCTCTACATGAGACCACCTGTCATTCCTTTCTAGAAGAGCCCTCATACACAATTCTCATTGAAGCCACCTCTTCCACACATACAGAACTGATCGAAACCCGTTCTCTACCCTGACCCGCAACCGAACTCAATTTCTATTCTGATTCACCTCTCACTAAGCCATTTGCAGATGATTCAACTCCACATCTATACTGGGCATCAGGTATCGATCAGATTGAAAAACATGATTCATCATTCTCTAATCACCCCTGTAGGTTTTCCACACCATGCACTGATTATTTTTCAGAACCCTACTCTGACCAGGCTGATTCAACTCAGCCTAAATGCAAGTTTTCATTTCCACATCCATCATAACTTCATTGCATATGGTGGGTTCCGCATCTGTTGATCTACATTTATCAACCCACCAGATTGATTGGGTTTGGGCTACATCATCAGGCTGCTGCAATTAACAAGCACCTGGTTGGACCAACCAGGCTCTTAATCAAGGTGCTTGTTTTACAAAAATCCATTGAGTTGACCACTCCCTCTCCACCCCATGTTCCGCTCGGTTGAAGGTGTTGAATTTAGCACTTAGCGGGAGGCAACCTATCATTCCAAAAATAATGACCCGTCTGATTATCTGTCTATACTCCACGTCAATTGCACCTTGAGTTCAGCCTTAGACAGTTGATCCCACCTCTGGTACACGGACCAGAGCTTGAAATCGTTCGCATCAGTCATTTCCGACCCATTCACCCACCTGATGTATCCTGTTCTAAGTCCCTAACCTCAACACTATTTCACACCCTCTGTTTACAATGAGGACATTGCAAAACTTAGTCATGGGGGGGTGGTAAAGTGCATACATACAGAACCTAGAAAAAGTCAGAAGGATTCTCACAAAAAATTTTCACATATGTCAAAAACACAAAAAAATTGAAAAATTATGAAAAAGAACAAAAATTGGAGGGAGGAAATTTTGTGAGCCACATAATCATGAGAAAAAGTGCAAAATGACAAAAAGGAGCATAGAATGAAAAAGAGATAGTCATTAGTAAAAGATTAAGGAATTAACTGAAGTTCTAGACCACATCAAGAAAAAAATGAGAGAAAAGTGCTAATGAGATAAAGAAAGAAATTAGCAGGAACGCTGATCTTAAGCCTTCTGTGCTAGACACTTAGGCTTAAAAATTCACATACCCACTAAGATCTAGATAATCCACCAAAGGTTGGGGAAAATGCAAAGCTTAAGTATTAGGTCTAAGGCTTAGGAAGTATTCAGCCTTGTTAACTGACCTTCGGTTTGCGGGGCTCAGTAACCTAAGCACCCCAATTCACACACAGTCTAGTTCAGTGTGCATAATATCAAAATCACGCAAAAAGCAGTTTAATGTTCTGAAAAAGTTGCCTAGATTAGGAGCGGTCGATCAACACAAGTTGATTTGGATGAGTTCCCGACGCGGAGAGGTGGGAAATTCCCCTTGAAGATGCGTAACAACATATCATTTCCTCAGTGCTTGTCTCTTAGGATATTTAAAAATCCTACCGGGGGCATGAAAGCACTCTACTGGTTCAGATACCATGGGTTGTATTATCATGAAATGTCGATTGCCAGGGTCTGGATTCGGCCACGGAATGCCATGGGTGGGATTATCTCAAAATCTCGAAAGCCAAGGTTCTGGGGGTTGCCATGGGTGGTGCTATCATGAAGCATCGATTGCTAGGGGCTTTTGAGGATTGATGATGGGGACGAGGAATCCGATACAGACCATGTTGAGAAGCCAATCTGAAGCCAGAAATAAAAAGAAAAGAGAAAGAAAACTCTCCAAACAAATAAATCCTCTGTCTCTCTCTTACGAAAATGCATAGCAACCTGAACCTAGGCTAAAAATGTCTCAAGCATAGGTGCTTTAACCGCGGAGTCCAACGAACCTTAGGATAGTTTCTACGGGCCTTAAAAATCGTTGTGGAGGACTGAGGCTAAAGTGGGTCTGGTCCAAATTTTGGTTGATACTTGAGTACCTCTAGGCCTATTGTCAGCATTCTTAACCTAATCAAAATAAGAAGAAAAACACTTATCATAACTGGTAACCGACACTCAGGGTCTAGAACAGAAGTTAAAACCTTGAAATTTTGCTAAGGGACTAGCAAAAGCTAGGCATGAGGGTATGATGAGAGCCTCATCATGAGCCCTAACTAGATCAATTTGTGAAAGAGAATAAAAGCTCCTACATAACCTGGAGAAGGACCTAATTCAAGGAATTAATGTTCTGAGAAGAAAACATGAAAGAAAGGTTAAAACTGTAATTTTACCATTTCAGTACATAAACAGGATTTCTCAGAGGCAAAACATAGGTCAAATGGTCTAAATAAGATAAAGAGTAAGTTGGTTCAGTCAGAAATGGGTTATTGTGCAATCCAAGAATTAAATGACATTCTGTAACCCTAAAACAGACCCGCTTAATTCAACAAGGTTCTGGTAAGGATAAAAATCAACTAAGAGATCTAAAATTCATGGAAAAATATCCCCTAGAGTTTAGAACCTTCAATTCGACCTTTGGAACCTCTTTTGACCAAGATTGGGGTCTCAACTCATTATATGACCTAATTTGTGCTTTTGTGTAAAATATCCAATCAAACCTCAAATCCAACTTCATCATTAGATTCCTTAGGTCCAACTTAGGTTTGTACCAAAATTTGGACCTAAGGGGAGGTCATCTGGACCTACTTTCCAAAATAGTCCACCCAATTACATTCTGACCCCTAACTTTTGAAAACTCTTTTGTAGACCCCCCTAACTTCCTCGCCACTCTTACAATCAGGTCCCTCGACAATTAATGAGAAGAAATCCTACTTTGGCAAGGAATGGAGGGAGAGTACTCTCTGATTCCTCAGAGATCTCCCAGATTTAGAAGGGAGATTCTTTGAGGAATTCCCTTCCATTTGAGTGTGATTTCAATCTCTGATTTGCACCCAATCTCTCGAGCGAAGGCTTGAGAGATTTGGGTATCCAACGAATTCCTTCCCTGGCAAGGACTCTCATGCTTGGAAGCTTGTCTTCCAAGCACAAGAGCCCCTGCCAGCATCTATGAAAGGATCCTCAACCCCAGTCGCATCTCTTCAGCTTGACATGGCCAGAGATCCACCCCAATTTCATCTTCTTCTCCACCGGTCAGGAAGTCCAGCGAGCTCCGACGAGCCTCCCTCCTCTTTCTCATCGCTCTGCCACACTACTAGTGGTAGAGTTGCCCTCACCATCTTCCTCCGCGTCGCGCAACACCTGCGCGTGTACCTCTAGACCCTTCGTCGTTGCCGCTCTCCCTCCCCTGGATACCATCTTCTCCGATGATAGCAGGTACAGCCAGTAGCCACCTCTCCCCCTTCGTCCACATAGAAAGGTTAGATTTACTCCTCTCTATCCCCTCTTAAATTCCCCTCTCTCTATTTTCCCTTTCGACCCCTCGCAACCACTGTCCACCGCCATCTTCTCCATCTCCGGTCGCCCATCGGCGAGGTGCCTCGACCGCTCCACACCTCCACAGGCCTCACCAGATACCTCACTACCTCTGCCATAGTCCACTGATCACCTTCCTCCCATCCATCGACCACTATCACCTCCCTAAACGTCCCCTGACCAAACCCATAAGCACGGCCACAAGGTGACCTAGGCACAGACGCCTAGGCCGCCCCGTGGCCTGCCACCCACTGTCCCACCTTGGCCAAGACACGGCGAAGCTCCTCAGGTGTTTTAATGGGGCTGACAGGCCATATTAAGTGAAATGCTGGTCAACACCCTTCCGCCATTGACGCTGAAGCAAGAAGGTTGCAAGGTCGCTCCAGGCTGCATCCACCCAGGTGTTGCCCTCTAGGACGTGCGGATTAGTCTTGCGCATCCATGCAGCTAGGCAATTGGATGGAGAGCAACTGCAGCTGTTGCAATTGAAGGTGACACCCTGCAGGCACGTGAGTGGAGTGGATGGGACACTTTAGTCCCACCTCAGAAATCTTTAGCGTAGGTATGTAGTATAAATTGAATTTGTGTTTTGTGCTAGTTGCTCAAGTCACACAGGGGTGAGGTCCCCCACCCTCAACCCTCGCTTGCGACCTGCCCCCGCGGATCTGGCACCCGACCTGTTTACCTAAACCTAGCACTCCTCACGCATCACACCCACGCCGATGCGCCTGGACCTTGGCACGTGATACCCGACCCGATTGCCTGGCTCTGGAAGAGCGTACCGAAGAGAGAAATAGAGAGAGAGATGCGGGGAGGGTAGGGGGTAGGTTTTGCTACGTGGTGTTGTGCAGGGAAGAAGAAGACAAGAAGGAAGAGGAAGGCGTAGCTGAGGCGAAGCTGAGCAGGTAAGGAAGGATACTTAGCCGCAGAAAGGAAGAAGGAAGGACAAGGAGAAGAAGAAAAAGATGAGAGCTAAGGAAAAGGCTGAAGAAGGAAGTCAAGGCAAGGAAGGAAAAGGAAGAAGAAGAAAGGCAGAAGCCAAGGGAAGGAGCAGCACTGTAGCAGAGGTGCAACTGAAGAAGAAAGAAGAAAGAAAGAAGAAGAGAAGTAAAGGAGCAAGATAGAGGAACATAAGAAAGAGCAGAACTAAAGAGATGAGGAAGAAAAGTGAAGAAGAAAGAAAGCAGAAATGAGAAGACTCAAGAAGGTGAAGGAAATAAGAGCTTAAAAAAGAAATATCCTTTTAAGACGTCTGATTCTATATTTTTCTATTTTTGTTATAATTGATTCTTAAATTCTTGCATTTATATTTTGAATTAAGTTTTGAGTAACTCTAAGTGTTCAATTACATTATTGAGATTAGAGAATAAATTCCATTTGCTCCTTGTGTTCGACCACGGATACTTAGGTTTTCGAGTAATAAATTATTATTTGTTATCAACGCTTGGTCACCAATGCTATAATGCGGCTGACTTATACTCATCTAAAAACGCCAACAATGCGTTATAACAGTCAGGGTCATGTATATACTTAGTTGCCCCTGAAT
Source organism: Thalassia testudinum (assembly GCA_037157565.1). Classification (NCBI taxonomy): domain Eukaryota; kingdom Viridiplantae; phylum Streptophyta; class Magnoliopsida; order Alismatales; family Hydrocharitaceae; genus Thalassia; species Thalassia testudinum. The sequence goes on from JAZHRO010000031.1 coordinate 202,707,912, forward strand.
CAAGTTAATCAACCTATGTGGAATGCTCAACAGCTCGCCGAGTAGGTTGACTTGAACCTGAAAATGGTAGAAATGCAAGGGTCAATGCTACAACTCATGCAACAGATGAAAACTTCACTAGACACCTTGCAATCCGGACTTAGTACAAACAACCAACAACCTGGATCTCTACCATCACAATCTGTACCAAACCCAAGGAACGTACAGAATCGAGGCGCTAGGCCTCAAGGGTTTGGTAATGATGGGGTGTTGCATGCTCAAGCTCATGCTATCTATCAAGCTACCCCAGCCCCTCCCGACGTGAACCAAGTTCCTACCATAATCAACTGAGAGCCTCCTGTTTTGCCCAACCCTCCTCAAGGCACTAACCAACAGCATTTTACCATGGCAAACACCATCACCTGAAGGAGTGGTAGTAAACAGAAGGGACCTACCCAACCCCATGTCAACCCCATTAGGCCCCGTAGCAAGAATTCTAAACTCCCAACTAAGAATGTGATCAACAAAACATCAGAGTCTGATTTGGGAGTATGTTGTTGTTGTATGGGCAAACAGAAAAAGTCAGAGGAGAAATTGGAGGAAAGGATGTCCTTACTTTGGTCTTTCAAATTGACAATCATTTTACTCCTCGTGGCTCTCGAATCAATCCCCGCCTATGCCATAGGTTTACTGAATGCATATAAAGAAAGGCGTAGAGAGAAATCTGAAAATAATAAGAGAGTAGTTTTGTCCAATAACATAAGCACACTAATCCTAAACAAGCTACCTCCTAAGAAGTAGGACTCGAGAGCCCCGCTGATTTCCTGCACAATAGGAAACATTACTTCTGATTGGGCCCTCCTCGACTTGGGTGCTTCCATTAATGTGATCCCCACCTCACTGCACATGTAATTGGGTCTAGGCTACCTAAAACACACTAACATAACCTTGCAGTTAGCCGATAGCTCCATTACAAAACCAAGGGGTATTTTGGAGGATGTTTTAGTCAAGGTTAATGATTTGCATTACCTTGCTGATTTCATGGTCCTGGACATGGAAACCCCAAAAATAGCTCAACTACACCCTGATTATTTTGGGAAGACCTTTCCTGGCTACTGCCAAGTCGAGAATTGATTGTGAATCGGGAAATATAGAAATGGCCTCAGGGGATAAGATAAATCGATTCAATATTTTTGAGGTCTCAATGAAGAATAAAATTAAGTGTGGTTCCATGGAGGAGCTTAGTAGAATAGAGGAAGTAATGGCCATACATACCTTAGACAACATTTTAATGGCCAACTCAACCCAGACTTGGGAAGAAGATCACACGGTTGAGGAAATAATTGAAGACAAAACAAAAATGTGACCAATTGTAGCAACGCAGGATAAGGAAGATATACATGAAATCAAAAATTTGTTGGATGATTCACATGATCAAGATAAAACCCAACAACATCCTTATCCTGAATGCTTAGAGTTTGAGGTCCAACTTGTGGGTGGGAATTTTGAGGATTAGGATGGTTGGTTTAAGAACCCAGAGTGTGAGGATGAAATTGAACATTGGGGAAAATCTCTTCAAACATTAGGTATTCTAGAGTACCCACAAATCCCTAGCACATCACAAAACCTTCATCATCCTTTTTCACCCAACCATTGCACAAATTTTATACCCAACCACACTTCCTTTGTAATAAATTAGCAAAACTCCTATTGGAGACCATTTGGGCTCTCCCTGCACCACTAGCTTGCCACTTTCATTGTTCATCTCTTTGGCAAGCCCATTTTCACTCTCCAGGACCTATACTTGGGGGCCCGGAAACTGTGTTGTTGTGGCCTCAATGTTTGGGACCTCGCTTAGCTGAAGGCACTAAACTCAGCACATGTAAAGACTGTTCCAAGCTAACCAGAGTCTCATGGAACCAGGTGCTATTCTTCCACTTCTACTCTCCCGCATGCTTTCATTTTTCATAATGACATTGTAATAGCTAGGAATGGGGGGTGGCATATTTTATAACCTTTTTTGTCAGCTGTAACAGTAATTTCCTACTATTTGATATTAAAAAAAATTGAAAAATTGAAAATGATATAAAAAGAAAGAAATTAGGAAAAGAGAACTTAGGCATTTGGAAGTTATTAACTTTAGGAAATGATATGAGAGGACCTAAACACTTAAACTCTTCAGGTCTTAGGGCTTAATTAGCCTAGGTGTCCACTCGAATGTGGACTTAGTCTCGAGTCCTCGCTAATTAAAATTTATTTTAATTTGGTAAATAATTTGGGATGATAAGTATGTGACTTATCAACTTGCCCTCTGATTTGGGGGGACTTCAAGCCTAAGCATCTACACACATTTTTTGAATTGACTCACTTTTCGGCGGTTTTTACATAAATTGGGTAGCTAATGGACCGACTTAGGTGGTATGGCTAGTAAGTTGTCAGTGGTAATAGCTCATCAGCCAGTTGTCCAGAGCCCAGCCACAAGACCATTTTCATTGTACTGCCTTTAGGTAAATCTTAGATCAGGAAAGTTACCTACTTAAAAAAAAAAAGAAAAAGGAGAAAATAAAAAAAAATAAAACCATACTTCATCGCACGAGTATGGCTGGCAAGTTGTCGGTGGTAACAGCTCATCGGTCGGTTGTCCAGAACCCAGCTCAGAAAAAAAATGCACAATAATTCCCAAAACACTTAGGGAAGAAGCCGAGAAGTAGAATAAACTAGGGAGATATACACTGGGTTCACCCTTATGTTGACCCCATATAAAAGAAAGTAGGGAGAAAGCTACCGATCGTAAAGATAAACCTTTAGGCAAGGTCACCTAGGGTCGTAGAAACCCAAAGTCCGTTTTAACGGCCATCTAGTGAGTCTTTCACTATTTTCACAAGATGCTTAGCACTTAGAGTCCTTTTCAAGTCTTGGGTGGGTCGGGTAGCCATAAAAAGTTATCCCAGAACTCTCAAACTCCAAAAGTACAAAAAAAATTAGAAAAGAAGAAAAATATTTAAAAAAATCTATCTTCCCATTTCAAATAAGGCGAGGACTTGGGCGGTCTGCATTCTGGTAGGCACTCGAGTACTGTCAAGTTTTTGTAGTTTAAGACTTTAGTTGAAAGTTTCTATTGTTAATAAATGACTTAGGCTTAAGCGATCTAACCTTAATTCTACTTTTATACATACATATAGTTTAATTTCGCTAGGGACTAGCAAAAGATAGGCATTGGGGTATGATATAAACACACATTTATTGAGGGTAAAATGCCTATTTATGCATGTTCCTAGGCTTAGATTTGCATTTCATGTTATAAATATTGCATAGCATGCATCATTCTACATTTAAAGTAGTTGTATATAATTTAGGTTAATTATATCGTTTTTGTGGTTAGGATAGAAGGATATTTATTTTGGAGTCTCGGATTGACAATCAGATCGTATGGATCTGATCAAGATGACGATTGGAGTCCAATGCCTCTAAAATTGCCTCGATCAGAGTCCCATAGTACCATATGCAAACCGAGGAAGATCAACAGCCAAGGGACTAGGAGACATAATTCAAAGCTTCAAATGACAAATCCGACCGCGCGGATGGATTCGTGTCGATGATCGTAGCCTAACGACCGCCAAAATTTACTCAATCCAACTTTTGTAGCAGCCCCTACAACAAGAAGATGGATGGCCCAGATTGCGCCATTTGGCGCAGCCCAGGTTGCCCAGCACATACACGTAGCATTTCATGCGGCACCATACGCGCACGTAGGAACGCATGCGCACAGCGCAGTGTTAGCGCGTGGGCGAGCACACATGCGGCAATGCGAGGGAATTGTGCCAACTATGCATGAGCTGGACCTACAAAGACGCATGAGCTAGACTTACAACGACGTTTATAACCGTCGCTAATTCTTCTCACACCAACAAAGCCAACTTTGGGCGTGAGTGGGTATGAGCAGGCAAGAGCTTCCTACAACGACGCTTCCAGCAATGGCCTGGATGTCACTAATGGTCCCATACCTATTTTTGCCTCTTCTCCTCCACTATAAAGGACCTACACCCCCTCCCTTCCAGGCTATCTCTACCTACTCTGCTCCTACCTACTCCCAAGCTCTAGTAAGCCAACCAACTCTCCATTAGAGCTTGTTCTCAAGCTCCCAAGGCGCTTATTAGTGTAGCAAACCTCTGTCCCACCAAATACTCCTCCAACTTCCTATCCCCCTTCATAGGTCTCCTTGGAGCTATCCTCCCACCTTTATTCCGGTAGCAGATCACCTCCATCTTCTTACCTCCATTCCAGAGCCACGTTGAAGCTTTCCTCAACCCGACGTCCTCCTGTTCCTCACCTCTGTCGTCCCGCTCCTTCTGCCAGGCACCATCGTCTCGCTGAACAGTCGATTCGGGAGATTTCCTCTCACCCCCCTCCCTTTTTATGCTTTCATAGTTTATTGTAATTGACAGTGGAAGTGATATATATCAGATTTTTTCTATATCTCTTGTGATTCATTTTGCTTGTCTTCTTCTCTCAAAAATACAAAAGAAAAACAAAACCCTAAAATACCAAAAATAAACAAAACGAAGTGTGATTTTCAATAAAGTAAACATTGCCACCCTATGTTCGACCTGGGACTCACTTTTCGAGTTTTGGTATAAATTTTATCTGATCAATGTGTTTTGCAACTACAACGACAGATTACTCGTAACCCTGATTTCTAACATGCGAAACAAGCCTGGCCACACCCCCTCCTCTTCCTTTGTCTCAAAGCACAATCATGTTCGTGCAATATCAGTCGTCCAATCTTGAGATCAGATGACTTAAACTCAATCTCTCCTGTGCCTTTAGCGAGTGCTTATGCCTGAGATTGGGCATCAATGGCACATTAGATCGTGCATGAAGGATCCGTGCGCTCTGGTTGCGCCATGTCACTGCTCCATCTGCCATCTACACCGCATCCAACAGCCGAAATCCGCTGTGCCTTGCACTGCACTGAATTGAGGTATGCGATGAGCTTCGAACCCACGCCCTCATCTCACACGTGGAGCACTCAACCAATGTGCCAAGGTCGAGACTTTGTCATGTTTCCAATCGAGGTGCACACGCTTATGGCCATTGGATCAAGATCCAACGACCCAAATCTGATCGTGCGTGCGAGGAGAGAGAGGGCACGATGGGTCCTTTCCATTTTAGCTGGGCCAGTTTGGGCGATCGAGATGTTGCCAAGTGGCACCATCTTGGCCGTCCATCTTCACATGCTTGTAGGTGGTGCCACGGATGCCGGATAAGACTGATTTTCAAGCCGTTGGGCTACGATCGTCAATCCGAACCCATTCGTGTAGTCGGATTTGTCATTTGAAGTGTGGATGTATGCCATCTTGTCCCTTGACCTCTTATCTTTCTTGAACTGTATACGATGCTACAGAAGTCCAATCAAGGCGATCTTAGAGTCGTTGAACTCCAATCATCACCCTGATCAAATCCGTATGGTTGGATCTTCAATCTGAGGCTGCAATTAAATGTCTCTTGTCCCTGACCACCAAAAAGAGTAAATTACTATACAATCTATATACATTGATCTAAATGCATGATGGTGCATGTTATGCAATACATACAATGCATGATGCTTCTACGACACTAAGAACAATCATAAATAGTCATTTTAGTCTATTCAGATGCGTACAGATCAAATCGCATATAAGATTTTAGGAAAACCACACATCCTTTTTTTTTTCGTCTCTTATACAAATAGGTGACGGTAAATGTAATATTTTAGCTGTCACTTATTAGGAGAAACAATGACATATAATGTTTTAGGAACACTACACCTCCTCTTTTTTATCGCACTTATTCAAATAAGAGAAGGTAAATGTACAATATTTGCCATCATCATTAAACTTTAATGCCGTCACTTTTTTCCAAAATCAATGGCATACGTAGGGTTTTTTTTTATTTTAAAATTATGAGAATTACCTACTAAACCTACTTAAAAGACCTGCTTTTATACAAAAATAGCTAATGAAAATGAATACAAGTTTATATTTCATAAATATAAAGTCTAGTACATAAAAAGTGTGAAAATGAAATACTTAATAAAAAGGGTAACATGAAAAACATAATAAAAGGAAATGGATAAAAATCAAAATGCTGCTACCTTGATGCCACCAGCTCCACCTGCATTTCCCATGTCATCATCATCTTGTCTGTAGATGCTGGGATCTAATGATGACAGATGCACTGACTATCACTTCTTCAGAAGAATGGATAGAAGCATCTGAAACTTATCATCCATGGCATCCATCTGATTCTTCATCTCTACCTCTCTCTTCTCCCTCTCTGCCTCTCTCTTATTCCTCTCCTCCTCTTGTCTTTATAGCATGTCAATCTTTTGATGCAGTTGATCGACAACACTAGATGAGATAGCACCTTTCCTCCCATACCAACTAGAAAAGTTGTGTGCCCTCCCCACACTACGAATGAATCCATCGTGGTCTGGTGGCATCACTCTCCTAAATGCCTCTGTTGGATCCAGAGACTACTGGACGCTGTCAGAGGTCTCGTTAGTGGGGGGATGTACCAAGTTACCATTTGTTCTTAAATGTATTAAAAAATATTATAATAATATATATATACAAAGTTATAAATTTTTTGAGTTTAGGAAACTTACGTGTTTCTCTTGGTATGTTTCATGAATCCACTTATGAGCACCCTCAATTGCAGCCTTACTGTGGGTGACCTCGTAGATATTCATCCTACTCATCTCCCTCCCATCATGTGTAGCGAACTGAAAATATGAAAATGATATAATTTTATTAAGATAACATACAGATTAAGTAATATTCAAGTGCGAAGTAGTTACAATACTTACGTAACGACTTCTAATCATCTCAATCCTCCTTCGATCCAAACAATGGGTCTGTGGTGGAGCTTTGGCCCTATTATTCTTATTTTTCCTTGCTTGCTCCTGTAATAAAAACACATATATATGTATAAATTAATATACATAATAATATTTTTTATGAAATTAAGTTTTATGAAATTAATAAAATCATTTTTAATCGATTACTAACCTCTACCTTGGGATTCAGCTAATTCTCACATACCTACTTCCAATGTTCAGGTATGACAGGAGGACAATTCTCCATTGCCTCCTCGAGTGAACTAGAGTTTGAGAAAAATTAAATGCCAAATGTAAATGGTTAGAAATAATATATGAAATTATGTACATAATAAAAATGTAAATGTTTAAATATTGTTACCTTTCTCTTGGTCTCCATCCTCCAGTCTCTATGAATTTTGGTGGCGTGCTTAAGGATATATTAGGAGGCATTGAGGTCATCACCCCAATCGTAATTTACCGACATTTATTTTAAAAAAAATGTCAATCATACTTGATGATAATTTTAAGAAAAAATTATGAGAGAAATAATTAAGATAAATTGAATTACCTCCAATTGTTGGAGGAGTTGCCTCTTTAGCTCTATGGGCACCTTCCGCCAATCAAATTAGCAATTGGGCACAATGGACTTAACCATTGTGCCCACTCAACTGATGAAGCCCGAGTGATTCTCCATCTCCCTTGTAGTTCTAAGCCTGATCACTATTCTCAAGCCCTCGGGGATATGCTGGAGGTTTAAATTCTTTGTCTTCCTCCGTCCTTTTTTTACTTTACATGCGTAAACATTAATCGTATTCATTATATTTTTTTGAAGTTATAATAAACTTTAAAATATAGAGGTAATTAACTTCTTAAAAGTAGAGGAATTCTTACCGACATTTGTTTCACAGCTAAGGGGTCCACATGAACTGGGAACGTACTCCCCACCATCTCATCCAACACCTCCTCCCCCTCCGTTCCCACTCCCTCCATGTCATCATTCTCATCTTTATCCTCATCTGATGCTCCATAATCTGGATCATTCTCTACTCGCTCTAGCAAGGTAGGAGCAATCTCCTTCCCCTTTCCCTTTCCCCCTGCATGTAGCAAATGTGCCAAGTCCCTAGGTGGTATGAAACATGACTGGGGGGGAACCTGGTGTCGGTGGGTTAGTAGAGCCTGAGGAGACGGATCGGGCTGGGTGGATGGCTGTGTCTCAGGGGGAGCCTTTCTTTTGGGTTTTTTCTTAAACAACTTCATCTGTAACAAGAAATAAATGTAATAATTAATATAGTTGAAAATCATTAATATATAAATCATTAATGAAAAAAGTTTGGCAAACATTAAAGGAATATTTAAAAATTTTGACAAAGTTTCCCCTTAAATTTGGAGGTTTCTCTATAAACTTGCATATTAAAATGAAAGTAGGCACACCCCACATTAAAAAAAATTGTAAGGACAAACCACAAGGACTTGCATATTTACAACTCTATGTTGTAACACCGTTCATTGAAATAACAATAAGGAAAGCAACAACATTCTAAATGTTCAAAGAGCTAACTACTACAAATCTTCTCCTCCTCTTCTTGTTCTTCCCACACGCCATCCCTTCTTCCTCCTCCTTCTCCTTTAATGTGGTGAGTGTTAGTGTGGGTGCGTTTAGGATAGTTAGAGGGTGTGCGTGTGTTTATGTGAATGTGGGTGTGTGCGAAATGAGTGAAGAGAGTCAGGTGAGGTAGCAAATAAGCGTCACCCCACATCTCATAAATGTCATTTAAAAAATTTTGGTAGAGTTTGCCCTTAAAATTTAAAGTTTTCTATAAACCTGTATAGCACATAAGTGGGTACATCCCACATCCATTGAAATAAACAAAATATAAAGCAAACAAATGGGTCCACCCCATATACATTCAAATAAAATAGCTAAACATGTAACACAAGTAGGTACACCCCACATCTATTCAATGAAATAAAAAACAATTTGTGGTCACATCCTACATCTAGAAAAAACCTATAATTTTATTTAATTAAATTGAAAATATTGAAATTATACCTCTAACTACAATAGCCTCCAAGTATGCCTATCATTGATAACCTATAATTTGAGAAATAAAAGTAATTAAATAAAATATTATAAATGCCAATGTATAGAAAATAAATAAATAAAAAGTGTAGTGAGTAAGAGTAACATATTTTAAACATGTGTGCATGATTAAGTTCAAGTTTTGGTATTTCTAGTGTATAGAAAATGGCAGTAGAGGTTTAGGCTGCTTCAATTTGAATATGAATTTGATTTAAACAGAAATGAAACAAAGAAAAGAAATTGCTGCTAACTTTAGATGTCTACATCAATTGCATTTGAATCTTTATGACCTTCTTCCATTAATTCTTGGTATGCTTCAAACTGTGCATCAAAATAATTACACGGTATTGTTCTAATTGCTATAACCCATCCCCTTGGGCAATTATCGAGGATATAGAAAACTTGTCCAATGTGAATGATTACTTGACATGCCAATCACTACAAGAAATTAACCTTTTCGTGGAGGTTCAAAACCACCGGCAAATGGTATAAAACCGTCGCTAAAAACTGATGGCAAATCCCCCATCTACAAAGACTTTTGCCATCGGTTTCCATTAGAACCATCGGCAGATATTGAAAACCGCCGTGAAGATGAACCGCCGGCAAATATTTACCTTTGCCAATAGTTTTGTTAATCGCCGATTAATGTAACCTTTTACCATAGGTTTTATAACCGCCGGTATAACCTATGGCGATAGTTTTAAAACCATTGGTAGAACATTTAGCGACAATGATAAAAATCGCCGGTAAAGATGTTGAATGCCAAATTTCTTTTCACGACAATTGCATAACCGTCGGGGTAGATCACATATCCTATATGCGATCATATAATATAACATTCACTTAATAACCTGTATACCGATCATGTTCATGCAAATCTATAGCATTCACATAATAACATGAACTCACATAACATTCACATAATAACCTGTATACAAGCATGTATTCCATCACATAGCATTCAAATAATGACATACAAAAAATATAATCCTAGAAAATAAAATTTAGAACACATAAAAGTCGAACATATGAAAGTATAACATAAATAAAAGTTTTAGAACTTCACTTTCTCAACATAGTTTCCAACATAGTTTTCAACATAAATAAATCAATCTATGGATCTATGCTCAACAAATGTACTAACAAGATCGAATAGCCGGTCAATCTTCTGATTTTGTTTTTCTATTAATTCTTTATGCTCCTTCCTATCTTCACGAAGTTCCTCCACCTGAGTCACAAGATTTTCCACCTGAGTCGTGAGATTGTTAAGTTGCTCTTGTGATGCTCCTCTATTATTTCTACTATACCAGCTACTAATAGTGGCACCTACTCCACCACATAAGACACGACCTGGATGCTCTTTTGGATGTATTGTCTTAAATGCATCCTCTGCAGTCATCGATGTTGATGAGCATTCACCGCCACTCTCTACCAGAGTCATGAGTTGTGTCATTCGCTCCTAATTTAAAAAATGTTAGTCAATATATTATTTAATATAACTTTGGAGAAAAACTAAATTATCAGAAACAAAACATTATAACTCCTGCATGTGAGCTTCGTTTTTATAACACAAACAACAAAATTTAGAGGCAAGAAATAAAGTAAACACTGCTACCTATATAAATTTAGAGGTAAGAAATTTAGAGGCAACAAAATTTTGGAAATAATATTTAGACAAGAAATATTGTGCTAACAATTTGTCTTCTAGAAGAGTATTGAAACCCAATGAAGTTTATAGTTTTACTTATTAAGGTTTGTTGTGTAGGAGGATTGCTGTGGGTAAATGAGTGGAATGCCCTTTAGGTTGCTTCCTTCTAGAATTAAGGACAAGCCAGTAAAGTTGATTGTCCACAGGATGAGGAATGCCCTTCAAGCTACTAGCCTCTCACCCTATGGACCATGCACAAGGGGGAGGAAGAAAAGCACTCGACTAGTCCAATATTAGTTGATGGTCCATGCCTGAGGATTGGATCGCTAAATATTAGTGGGATTATCTGAATTATGTCCAATTGCAAATTGAGCTTTCCTAACTCAGTTTGGCTTGAGCTTCCCTTCCCCTAGGATAGCCTTTTTCCTCCAATCTGCTATGCACTTCGGGTCCCAAAGGACAAATACATCCCATAGGTTTTGTCCAGATTAGAAGATAGTTGGACTGTTAGTTCATACCATAAACTAGCTAAAATAATTTCCCACCATTTAACAAGGAGTTAACTCTTCTCCATTATTCTTAACCCTTCAACCTAATGTCATGTCTAATTGAAATCTATGCATCACTTATTTCCTCCAATTGAGAAATAAAAAACTGATCATATGGTCACTTACTGAAATCGAATATTCTTCTCAATGATGGAGATTTATCCAAAAATAGATTGTTAACATATTCAAAATAAATGAGAAATAAAGTAGAATTCAGAATGATCATCATCAGAGAAAAAGGAACAGGCAGGGCTAGGTATTGGTGTTCTAAGCATGAGGAGTGGAGAACATACTCTGTTACATGTGGGCTAGGAACTGGGCTATGAGAAAGAAGGAAGGTTTTCATTTCCAAATGTGCCTCCCATGGCAGACCTTGTGTATGAAGTGGAGCTTGTCATTTTCGATGAGGCTAAAGAGGTTCCATCTTCCTAGTTAAACATGTTTTCTTACCAGATTATATAAGCACAAAAATACTGGTGATTTAAGTTCCAACAAAATTGACAGAATGGATTTAACGAGCTTAAGCTTATCCAGGGGAAAGCATGGAGTGATATGACTGCTGAAGAAAGGATAGAAGCAGTAGAGGAAGGAAATTGGAGGGGAATTCTTATTTCAAGGATGATAAATTGGAGGAGGCTATGCAACAGTATGAAATGGTTGCTGACCCTAGATAGCTTTTATAGATATATTTTGTCTTTATTTTCATTCATCTTGAGATTAATGGTGAAAAAAGCATTATGCCCAGGCTGTTGCATACATGGGAGATGATTTTATGTTCTAGCTCTTTGTGAAATACTGGGACATGGCTTTGGCTGTGAAAAACCCCTGCCATCTTAACATGGTTGCTTGCTTGATAAAGTTAAAGAGTTATGATGAAGCAATTAGACAATGTAGCATAGTAAGCTTTTTAGCTTATTTGGTTATTTCTTGCTACAATCTTTATTTTTGAAAATGAAACTATTTATTTGAATTGATATGTGTATTGTTAAAAGGATGCAATTACTTTGAGCAAATTCTCTATATATTTATCAAAAGACAATCACACAAAAAGAATTCACCAATTTATGTGAAAAACCCTTCTCGATGGAAGAGAAAACCATGGGGACTTGTTGAGGATTATTCTAGGTTATGCTTAGTAGTGTGTTAACATTTAATGTTAGCTACCTTTTATGATGTGTGAGGTTGAAAGAGGTTTTTGGTTTGTGGTTTGGATGTGGAGTTGATCCCAAGCATTATATCAGACATCTACTATTAAATGAAAAATCAATTAGGACCTGTAGATGAATGTTAATACTTACGTGATTTTGTTGATATGTCGAATGACACCAAGATTGAGAGCCATCTGAAGCAACTTTAGTTCTTGAATATTCATATGTCCTAACCCAATCAAGTGTATCACCATTATGACTTTTAGACTGAAAAAAGAAGAAGATGACTTTGTTATTATAATCCTTAATCATATGAAAATGTGTTTATTTAATAAACTCACATAATCATGCTTCATTTCATCTATACTCTTTCTTCCTAGAACATGTGTAGGACTAGGAGCTTTGGCCCTATTTGTCTTATTCTTTTCTAATTGATCCTGAATAGTACCACAATAAAATTTAATTATTTGTAAGGATAAAATATATGTATAAATGATGGTTATAAAATTTACCATCACTTGCAGCATCATCCAATGTTCACATGTTGTCCTCCATTGATCTTTATCGATGCCTTCAGGTACATCAGCCACTGCCTCCTCCCATGTTTCATGTGCATCATAATGCTATTTTTCAAATGTAAAACTGATTAGTAATTACTTTCAAAGTTATATACTTGAAGATGTAAATGTATCTTTACCTTTTCTTTCATTTCTGCCCTCCAATTATTATGCATCTTCCCTGCTCTTTTGAGTAGGCTGCTTTCACAATTGGGCAATTCCCCCAATCAAAAATTCCCTACATAATAAACATTATGTTAGTAATATACGAGTTAAACATAAATTTAAATAACAAATTAATATGATTTACTGCCAGCTCTCTTAAAAGATTGCCCTTATAACATTGCTCCACCCTTCTTCAATCAAATGAGGCAAATGGAATGTGTGCACGAACAAGGTACCCAAGCCTACTAATGAAATCAGGTTTATTTATTGCCTGACCACCACTACAAATATCAACTTTAATCCTTTCCCCCAGATTTGCATTCTAAAAGTCCTTGCAATGAGTGCGCCCTCTAACACGTCTTGCTGTAACATATTAAAATATGATGTGTTATTTTAATGACAAGCCCTTTTCAGTGTATCCTACTGTGGGAATTATCCCATTCCCTGGTAAAAAATTTTGAAGGACAAAATAGACTTAAGCGTAGTATCAGTAAAACAATTTTGTCTTGTTTATTCTTTCTCGTGCTTGTAGGGATGAATTTTCATCATGAATTTTATCATCTTAGGACTACTTATATAGGTTTGTATTCTAATGTTATCATTGTTTGCAACCACAAACTTTTTCCTGGCTATCATTCCATATTCTAAGGGACTTATTGTATCATCAGACCACAAAAAAAAAGGAAAAAGAAAAAGCAATCAACATGATGTGAGTGGTGCTAAAATGAGAATGCGTATAGTGCCTTTTTTTTCTAGAGAAACCTGCCAGCTATCTTGGAAGGAGTCTGATGACTTTGGGTCAATCTATCCAGTGAGTTAAGGACCTGACAAACCTAAATGCAGGTTCTACTGTCTTGCACCCTCATATAGCTAGAAAGCAAGTCTGCATCAAATGAACTTCTTTCTTGTCTCCTAAGTTATAAAGGAAAGAATTCATGGATGGCACATTCAACCTTGTCCGGATGAACCTTTCCTGCCCATAGCTCCTGTATCTGTTAGAATGTATCTGTTATAACTAGAAATCTTTGTTTGACCTGGTAGAATGTATCTGTTAAAATTTTTTCTTTATTCCTTCATCATAAATTGTTTGATGCTGCTTTCAGTTGCAAATTTTCATTTGATGAAAGACTTTGTAATGTTATTTGTTGCATTTCATTTCCATTTATTCATCTTTTCTGATTTACTTTAAGGGACTTGTATTGACCAATTTTATCTCCTGCTCACCAGTTCATAGGATTTTTAGAGCCATATATGGTCGACGACCATTCAAAAGGTTGGAAGCACTAGATCATCGTCTTTAGACATGGGATCTGATGGTAGATTTTTGAAGTGATTCTGCCTAACACTTTCTTTGTGTCGATGGCCATTCAAAAGGTTGAAGTGACGGCAGACATGGGATCATAGCCTAACTCTTTCTTTGAAGTGATTCTTCACCAGCAGATTTTCTGTTGGTCTTTTTAGCTCATTAATTTTAGTGGAGTTGTATTTATAGGGTAGGATTGACATTTTGTTTGCATTCCACTTCAGTTATGTAGCATCAATAGAGAGCTGCTATAAGCTGAAGCCTTGCATACAAGAAATTTAATAGGTCTACAGATAGATTTGGTCAAGGAACAAGAAAATTTCAACAACAGATTTGGTCTACCCAACAAGAAATTTCATCAGCAGATTTGGTCATATTCTAATATGATTTGGCCCCAAGTTAGTCTAATATGCTCTAATACTTTCATAATATATTATCCACTATAAGTTAGTCTTTTTTTCTAATATGATTAGAACCAAGTAAGTAGGGCAGTTTTGGACATATTTGAAGATTTCGAATATGAAGGAGACATGCTTCCCAACAGCTAATTTGAGATAAAGTATTATTCACAAACACAAAAAATGAGATTAGGAACTCTGTTCTAAGAAGCTTTAGCAAAGGAAAAACATTGAGGCAACATTTTTAAATGCATGTTATACAGAAATTTTGCATGTTATTACACTTAATTGTGCATGTTATCAATTCATATCCTAAGTTGATATGAAAATAATAAATGGTTTAATAGTAGTACACCATTGATGTCTCAGCCTGCCTAGGATTTTTAGATATATGAGGACCCTGATCCTCTATCCCCTGACCCTCATGTCCTAGACGAGTCGAGTGAGTAGTCCCAAGGTCAACAACATCCTCATAGGCTCTAGCTCTGGTAACCTTCTCTTAAATCGCATCCTTGGCATCTACAATGTTATAGCAAAATGTTAATAGCCTTTATATAAAAAAGAAACTATAAGTGAAAAAACAATAACATTTATAAATATTTACAATGTACAAAAATGCTAAGTTGAAGTAATTACCTTTAAATGCAAAAGTGTGTCTTTAAATATCCATATCTACTACACTGGGACCCACTACACCTTCACTGAAAACCTCTTGATATGCATCTGAATCCATTACAGGCTCATCATCATTTTGAACATTGTAGTAATCTCTTGGCATTACTTTAATAGGTATGATCCATCCACTTCTTGCATTGTCATCAACATAAAAGACTTGCTCCACTTGAATGGCAAGTGCGAATGGCTCACTTGCCTGTAAAATCTTTCTATTCTTATTCAAACTAATGAAACCATGACATTGATCCAATCGAAAACCTATATTTTCTTTGAACACATCAAACCAATCACATTTGAAAAGGACAACTCGACAATCATGAGTGAAGCTGATCTCAACAATGTCAGTAATTTGTCAATAATAAACATCGCAACCAGATTGTAAATTGCATTTAACTATAACACCAGAAAGTTGTGTCAATTTCACATCATCAATAACTTTCTTTCTAAATCTAAACCCATTAATTATATATCATGAATGATAATGAACATGTCTCAATGGGCTCTACACTAATATGTCGAAATCTTCTATCCATCGAGGGTCATTGGTTTTATTTAATTGTTGCACACGTAACATAAACCATTCTATGAATTCTATGCCACGACAAGTTGAATTAGAACTCTTCCTAAACTTATCATAAAAAGGATCAACTTTGGGGATTTGCTTCAATAAGTATAAATGCGCAAGGCAAAGTTCTTTTTCAGGCATTAATTCAAATGTTGTCTTTAAGAATGCCCTTCCTTGAATCTCAAAGATAGAAAGGAGTTCATCAATGTACTCATTGTACTAACCTTGATCGTTCCTTTCAATACGCTTAAAACGATTATCTGGCCCATCCATGTACATCGAACAAAAATTAATACATTCCTCAATGAGATATCCTTCGACAATTGACCCTTCAGGTTTTGCCGTATTCATCACATAATCCTTAAGTTTCTTTAAGTAACGTTCAAATGGATACATCCATTGGAATTGTACAGGTCCAGCTATCCTTACTTCATTGGCTAAATGAAGCGTGTGATGTACCATGATGTCAAAAAATGTAGGTGGAAAAATTTGTTCCATTTTGCACAACGTGATTACAATTTGTCTGTCCCAGTAATCTAACATTTTGCAATCTAAGTTCCTTGAATACACAACTTTAAAGAAGTTACTCATCTCTATTATTGTGTCGACTACTAGTTGAGGTAACACTCCTCGAACTACTAGTAGAAACAATACTTGCATGTAGACGTGACAGTCGTGACTTTTGAGACCGCTAATCTTCTTCTGTGCTTCATTTACACACTTGGAAAGGTTTGAAGAATATCCATCTGGAGCCCTAATTTCCTTTAAGAATGAAAATATTTTATGTCGTTGCTCTTGATTTAGTGTATATAATGCATCAGGAAAGTCAACTCTACCACCATCATTCTGCTTAACATGTAACTTAGGGTAAATGCCCATTTGCATTAAATCATTTCATGTCTTCAAAGTATCTTTTGGATTATCTGTTAGATTCAACATATCCAAAATATTATCCATCACGTTCTTCTCTATATGCATGACATCAAGATTGTGACGAATTTTCAGATTCTACCAATAAGGTAACTCCATGAAGAAAATGCTCTTCCTTTTAGACCCACGCAAGCGATCAACGTCATGCTTAAATGTACGTCCCAAACGAACATTACCGAATTCATGCAACTTATCCATTATCTTGTCCCCTGGCAACCTATTTGTATATGTCGTCAATAAGTTTTTCAGATTTCTTGTTGAGTAACGACATGATTTACCATCAAATCAATCCTTAAAATCGCTACTCCTCCATCTGTGTTCAATTAGAAGAAACCTACGATGCCCCAAGTAAGAAAATTTGTTACTGTCTCGCAGTTGTAGATGGTGTGTATCTTCCATACAAACAGGACAAGCATATTTCCCCTTTGTGCTCCAACCAGACAAGTTAGCATACACAGGAAAGTCATTTATCGTCCACAACACTGCAGCTTGCATCTGAAATAATTATTTTTTCTGTGCATCATAAGTTTCGACACCAACGTTCTATAAGATTTTCAACTCATCTACAAGTGGCTGCAAATAAACATCAATAGCATTTCCAGGGGCCTTTGGACCAGGTATGAGTAAGCTCAACATCATAAAAGCTGATTTCATACACATCCAAGGAGGCATGTTATACGTAACTATCACAACGGGCCATATAAAGTATGGAGGATGCATGTTTTTAAATGGATTAAATTCATCACTTGCAAGGCATAAACGTATATTCCGTGCCTCTAATGCAAAATCTGGATACCTGTTATTAAATGCAATCCACTCATCAGCATCTGCAGGATGACGCATCATTCCATCGCATGACTTATTTTCATGGTGCCATGTCATCCACTTTGCAGTCTTACTAGACATGAATAGGCGCTATAGTCTTGGAATCAGTGGAAAGTAATGCAACACCTTCTGAGGTTGTCTTTTCCCTTTTCTTTTCTCACCTTTATATCTCGACTTGCCACTTTCTGGACAACTCTCCAAGCTGTTGTTATCATGTCTATACAGGATGCAATCATTAGGGCATGCATCTATCTTCTCACTTTTTAGCCCTAAGGCACGAAACTATTTCTTAGTGTCATACCATGACTATGGAAAATCTTTTCGAGTATTTAACAATTCTCCAATAAATTTGAGAACATCTGAAATTAACTTAGAAGTTGCTCTATTCATCACCTTAATTTGAAACATATTAAGAAGGAACAATAATCTAGACATTGAATTAATCTCTGGAGCAATAGGTTCTTCCACTGCTTTTAATGCATCTCAAAACTTACTATAATCACGGAACATACTTTCATCGTCCATTAGATTTTCCTGACCATCTTCCATCTCTTCCAACATTGTCATAACATTGTCACCACCTACATAATTGAATATTCAATAGTGGTGCATCATTCCAAACTCTTCGCAGGCACCTCCCAATGAGCGGTCCATATCGTGTAATGAAGCCACCATCCATCACATATGAGATGCTCAAATACAATATCTCATTCGAATGACAATCCATTCATACAATTCTTGCACGGGTATAAGATCTTATTATACAATCTTGCTTTCCTAAGTAGTTTCCTATCATCATGAAATGGCCAATCCAAAAACTGTATCACTCCACTCTTGTAACGAATGTAGTCGATGCTTCTCAAAGCTATCCAAGACTTGTCGATATCAACCTAAATATGAAAATGACAACCACAATTTGAAGTTACACAATGGAGTGCATAACTACTTTGATCATAACTTAGGTGTTATTTGTCACATGTAACACATATATGTCAAATAACTTAGGTGTTATTTAAGGACAATCAAGACTTGTGTCATGGTATAAAGACAACGCATTATGCATATATGTGTAGTATATATACATTGACTCATTGTCCATATAACATGATCACAAGTATTGAACGGGCAAGTATCTTTTCCTTAAGGTTCATAATTAACCTAAAACCTATAATAAGAAGATTAGGTGTTACCTTCAAAATGCAAGTAGAGACTAATGTAAAACCTTAGATAAGTCCAAAGTCTTGAGGATGAAGCCTCAAATAGAAATAGAATATTAGAACCTGAAAAGGCATCAATCAAAAAACATTAGAATTAAAAATCTAATGTGTTTTAGAGACATTAGATTGGAGACAATGGTGGATTGGAGTTGTCTACACTGTGTTTCAAAGAACCATTTGTGCCTTTACCAACCATGGATGATGGAATCTATTGTGATCAATGGTAGATGCAAAAAGTTTACTTCAACATATCTTTAATGTTGCTGTTGATGCTAGGTAAGGCTATTGAAAAGCCTCTTTTTCTTTATCCTTCATTTTTCTCTATTTCTTTTTCTTCAAGTTATTGAAAAATGCTTGTTAAAAGAAAAACTTATTAAAAAACAAAATGAAATGATAAACATCACAATTTAAATATAAGAACCCAATTCTAAACATAGTGACTCTAAACAAATCTTTTAAAAGAGATATCTTTCGTCTATTTTTCATGTGTGAATAGTGCTCATGACACCTATTCATTTGCTTGAATAGCATTTAAATCAGATATGTCAAAGGTAGATCACATTCACCATGTTATTTTTGGAAGAATTCAAGTGGCCATGGTGGTAGTGCTCATGAAGCACTATTCACCTTTTGTTTTTCCTTCTCTTTTTGGAAGTAGTACTATACACCATGTTAACTCACTGGGTTTACTGTTCATTACATCGGATCAATGCTCATCTTGTAATTTCTCAAGCATGTTCTCATACCATTATATCAAAAGAAATTGGATCTGCAAAATAGAAAGGCTGCAGCAAAAATTGCATCATACAAGTCAGATAGCATATGTTTTTGGAGAAAAGGTGGGTAGCATATCATAGCCCAAAAACCTTGCGACATCTGAAAAAGATAATCCTACATAGTAAACTCATGAAAATAACTAGTGAGATATAAAGATTAAAAATTATTAGTTGACAACTTAGATATAAGCATTTTGGGTAGTTGTTTGCGTTTATGGGACTCATACTCAATAACTTGTTAAGGCTAATTTTTCTCAAATAGATTTGAGATTAGGCTCGGGTTGTTACAAATAATATCAAAGTCAAACTCCTTCTAAGAGGAAAGTTCTACCCTTGAGATGGCCAAAGAGGCCATGAAATGGAGCTGCCACTACTACTAATAGTAGATTTATTGATTGAACCCTTACGAGTACATTAAGATTTCAAGTGGAGAAAATTATGACACCCAATGAAAGTGAGTAGTGGGATATATGAATTGAAAATTATTACTTGACAACTTAGGTTTAAGTATTCTGGATAGTTGTTTGGGTTTATGGGACATATATCCAACAAATTGCCAATGCTAGTTTCTCTCAAATAGTCTCGTGATTAGGCTCGGATTGTTACAAACCTAGTGTGATGATTGTGCCATGGAAAGCTATCACTGCTGTATCACATCTGTCAATTTGGAATTCAGATCTTAACCATGTATCTTGGAGAAGAAGATAAGGTATTTTAGATTCATGGTGCCACTCTCCAATGATTCCTAAGTTGGCACACGATCGTGGGAGTGTCTATTGCCAGAAGTGACGTTGATACTTTGATTGTTAATCTGAGATATAAGGGTTGCTATTACATGCAGTACTACACCTTGGGCCGTCATTATCTCTGGATGATTCCTTGGCCAGTGCCCTTTTTAAGGGGGTTTGGAGGTACGAATTATCCTTTTCTATAATTTTTAGTCCATACAATTACTATTTACTTGCTCAAATGACTGTCGTCATAATAGCACCTATAATCCTGAGGAGTGCTATGACTCTAATGTGATAGAATATATTTGGAAGAACCTATAAGACTTTGATTTTTGGATATGTTTCCTTGCTGCTAGCATCTACTTTCTGAAGGTGTCATATTTGTCATAATCAATTACCAGCAGAAATTTCGAGTAGGGTCACAGGTTTCAAAATTTTGTAAATCAGCCTAATCACCGAGAGCTCTACAAATGCCAGATGATTCTACAGTGTCTTTGGAAGTTACTTCTTGGACTTTGAACTTTTGTCTATTATAGGATTTTCCTCTGTGGTTAACCTAGGCTCTATTAACCTAACAACTTCTTTGTTGTACTTCTTAAGTTTCAAGGGAATCTTCTTTATGACAGAGAAGAAGGTTAACGCTGCTTTCTCATCCCCAATCAAGATGATTTTGAATGGATTTTGTGAGAAAGGGAACGCACGAGCGATGCCAGAACGATGGTGAATGGAGGTTTGGTTTGGTAGAGAGGAGGAAGAGGGTTACCATCATGAAGCAATGGTGGACAATCGATCGATGATGACGATGAAACGAGCGAAGATGACGATGAACGATGGTGGACGATTGACAATGGTCGCGGACGTTCAACGGTGGCCGTAGACAATAAGGACGATGGAGAACGCCAAAGATCGCACGATGGTGAGGATGAGGACGAAGCGTTGAGGAGTTGCGATGGTGAGGATGGTGAGGAAGCATAGATGGTGAGGTTGGTGAGGATGAGGGGATTAGTTGTGATGTTGAGGGTTTTGGGAGGAACCGACGTCAGTTGGATGGGATGAGGGTTTAGGGTAAGTCGGTGGCTTAGATCAGAATGGGAATGACACTTCATCTACATCGGAGGTTTAGAACCGAAGGCAATAGATATAGTTTAGGTATGCTAGCAGTTCTAACATAATCGTCGTCAAATATTTGAATTCCCATCAGTTATATATAATTGCCAGTAAATATCTACCACTAAAAGCCTGATTTCTTGTAGTGAATGTGAATGATTCATCACACTGAAGAATTTGATGGTTACGATTTAAACTTAAGAAATTATGTTTCTTGTCAATTTTGAAACTAGTTCCCTCTTTAACAACATCAAACTAATGACATTTAAATAGGACAACTCTATGATCATATCTAAAGTTGACCTCCAAAATTTCTTTGATTTGACCATAGTATCCATCTGGACCGATGAAAAGATCTGAATCAACAACTCTGGCTTGTTGTGTAACCTTTCTATTATCAATTTCTTATATTCTAAATTTGAACCATTGATTACATACCCAGAGTGGTAATGTGCATAATGCAATGGTGTATCAACAATTACATCAAAATCTGGTATCCAGCATGAGTCCTTATCCTCTTTCAATTGATTAACTTGATCTTTAAAGCAATCTAAGAAGCCAAATTCAGATGACCTTGAATGAGGTATTTGTTTTAAATGGGTCAATTTATGGAATTTGTTTTAAAATATATAGATGTGCCAAAGGTGTGCCGCTTACTGACATTTCCTTATACTATGTATGAAGAATCGACATTCCTTTAATATCAAAAATTGATAAACATTCTTCATCATTGTGATTGTATTCCTCCTCACAGTCCCTTTGAAGTTTATTAAAGTGGTTGTCAGTTTCGTTCATGTACATGGAGGTAAAATTTATACACTCCTTCATGAGATAACCATCTACAATTGAACCTTCTGGGTTTTCCATGTTCAAAACATAATCTTTAAGCTTTTTTAAAAACTACTCCACAGGACACATCAATCTGAATTGTATAGGTCAACTGATTCTCGCTTCATTTTCAAGATGCAACGTAAGATGAACCATTACATCGAAGAAAGCTGGGGGAAGAATCTGTTCCATCTTACAGAGAGTAATAACTATTTGTTTATCCTAGTGATCCAGTGTATCATTTTGCAGTGTCTTTGAACAAATAGCTTTGAAAAATCTACTCATCTCTGAGAATGAATCAACAACTGGTTCAGATAGTATCCCTCGTATCACCAGTGGAAAAAATACTTGCATATAAATATGAGAGTCATGACTTTTCAAGCTAGATATCTTTTTCTGTGCTTCATTCACACAACGAGAAATCTACAACGAAAAATCATTTGACACTAGAATTTCCTTTAAGAAGGAAAACAGTCTACTCTTCTGATCCTAATTCAAGTTGTAAATAGCAGGTGGGAAGTAGCCATCCTCCTCATGAATATGCAGCTTTGGACGTATCCCCAAACTCTTCATGTCTTTTGTTATTTTCACCGTGTCCTTTGGATCATCGGTCAGATTTAATACGTCTAAGATGTTATCCATCACATTCTTTTTAATGTGCATAAATCTAAATTATGATGTATTGTAAAATCTTTTCAGTATGGCAGCTCCATAAAGAAAATGCTTTTCTTTCGAAACCCAAAATTTCTCAAGGTCATTTGGTCATGTTTGAATGGGCAACCCAACCGTATCTCACCCATTTCTTGTAACCTCTCTATTATAACCTGACCTGGCAACCTAATAGAATCTATACTAATTTTATTCTTTCGATTTTTCATTGAATATCAACACATCTTGGCATCAAATTTACCCCTGAATTGCGATGTTCGCCAAAGGAACATCTTGGTTGCATCATATGCTCAACACGTCCTGCCATAAAATTTTTTCTTTTCTCCATCATATGTCTTCATGCTGGTGTACCACAACTGTTTTAGTTGATCGATTAATGTCCAGATTTCCTGGTTGTTTTGGATTGGGGATTAATAGGGTTAGCATCATGAATGACGATCTCATACATACTCAGGGAAGTAAATTATAAGTGACCATTACCATTGGCCGTAAAGAGTAGACGTGTACATACTCTTAAATGGATTGAATCCATCACTTACAAGACCCAACTGCATGTTCCATTCTTCTAAAGCAAATGAATTATTTCTTTCATCAAATCTCTTCCACTCCTCTAAATCAGTTGGATGATGTATTCTTCCATCTTGAGATTTACAATCCTGGTGCCTTGTCATCCACCGTGAAGTTTTAGTTGATATAAAAAGGCATTGAAGCCTAGCTGTCAGCGGGAAGTAACGAAGAACCTTCTGAGGTTGTTTCCTCTTACTTTCATTCTTACCTCCATTATATCTCTCATGTCTACATTCAAGATAGTTACTCAAGTTTGCGAATTCATTTCTAAAAGGAATGTAGTCATTCGGACATGCATCGATCTTTTGACAGACTAAACCAAGCTTATGAATCTCTTCCCTACCTCATACCATGAAGCTAGAAAACCATTAGGGTATTCAATGGCTCAGTAATAAACTAAAGTATTTCTGACATGAATTTAGCACTAGCTCTCCTTATAACCTTCAATTGAAACATCTTTAATAAAAATGACAACTCTGACATTCTCATAACACTGAGAGCAATAGGATCCTCAGTCGCCTTAACAACATCAAAGAACGGGTCACAACTGAATGGATCTTCTACATCTGTATTTATATCCTCCCCTACTCTCATCTCATTCAACATTTCTTGTATTTCTTCACCTCCACTATCAGCAATTTCCTTGTCAATCTCTTCGTCAATAGTGTTCTCATTGTTTATGACTTTCTCAGTAAACTCCTCTTCGTGAACTACCAAAGTAGTGTGATGCTACCACCAGCCATTACAAATCAAGTGCTCAGGCACAGTATTACGATCATGCAAGGAACCATTCAAACATTTTCTGCATGGGTAGAAGATATTATCAAGTTGATCTCCTTGCCTAAATATCTTCCTATCGTCATCAAAGGCCCAATCCAGGAATGAAATTACTTCATCCTTATATCTGGTGTAATTTGAGCCCTACAATCCAATCCAAGATTTATCCATTATAACCTAAAATTTAATTGAAATAAATCACTTATTAGGAAGGGAAAGGACTGAATGATGTGTATCTTGATTAAGATTTTTACTTTATAGCCCATCCTCAAAGATTTGATCACAACTTAGATTTGCTCATTACATGTAACCTTAGTGCGGAGAAATTTCGGCAGCATCTCCCTGCACTTCTCCAGTATATCCCCCAATACTAACCTTAGCTAGATTTCCTTTAACACCCAGTTAAGGGTACCACAGGAAACTAGATAAGATTAGTTGGTATATTGGAGAAGAGTAGGAAAAACCAACCGAAATTTCATTGCATAAGGTTACATGTAACAAGCAAAACTAAGTTGTGATCAAATCTTTAAAGGCCATCTTTAGTTCGGTACTTCATCGAACTAAAGTTGATCGAGTATTATGGTGATAGGTCCATTTTTGTAGACTATTATTTAGCCTAATTACTATTTAATTATTTGTTCTTAGTTGTTAATTAATTAGAAGTTATATGGCATTTCACCTTGGCTTGCAATTAAATTTATGCACTAATTTTACATTTAATAGCATATGATATGATCTATTTGATGAAAGCAGGTTAGGTACGAGAGTTAGACATCCATTGTTGCTTCTATAAGACATCCTCAATTGAGTTTGGACGTCTGATGAGTAGGGATTGTAGTACTGTCAACTTTTAAGATGTCCAGAACTTATTTTGCATGTCTGATGATGTTCAAACTGCAGTCGCCTTTCCTCCGCCAACTGTGCCTCATCTCTTCAACCACCCAAACAACTCACGATCTTCGGTGAGTGGCTGGAGAAATCAACGGCCAAAGAAAAACAAACCAGGGATGTTTAAAATGAAAGCTGGAATCTTCCTCAGGGATCAATCTTCCTTCCCCACTACGGGGATATCCTCCATCTCGACCACCGAGACAGAAGCTTACACCGTGAACACATAAGCGCACACTGTGAACCCTTGCAAGCTTCCACTATGACCACCTCTTCATCCTCCTAGGCGGTAGCGAGCGTGGTGATAGCCGCTCGCCGTTGCCTTCACCATGCCATCCAGCCACAGCCGCATACGCACTGCATATGCCACCACTGCAGACCACTCCCCAAGTAGCCTCACCATGCACACTACCCCCTCACCACGCGCAGCCACACCACGCACTACCAGCTTCTCACTGCTCTCATCACGTGTGCACCCTCACGCACTTGCAGCCACATGCCTGCACCACTCCACGTGCACCAGCACAAGCAAAGCCCACGCTCAAGTCGCATGCATTCGCAGCCGAAGCTGGGCTCCAGCCCGCGTGCGTGTGGCTTCTTCTTCATCTTCCTTTTCACATTGAAGGAACCCAACAAATAGCGAGAGGGCCACCACCGCAGCAGTCCTCGACAACCTTCGTTCCCCACGCTGTCGACTCCATTGGATTCACCTCACCACCACATGCTCGCCCACGCTCGCGGCAGCGCCTCCCGCAGCCCACGCATGTGCATTGGAAACCCGCCGCCGGCAAGCTTCTCCTCCGCCGGCCGGCCACCTCTGTCCATCTCCGTCGACGCCGCGACCTCCATCGGACCGACCTCGTCTTCGTCAACCTCCCTTGCTCATCAGCAGCCCGTCGAAGCTCCTTCTTCACATGCAAGGAAGAGATAGGAGAAATCCTCTATTTTCTCTTGCAATAGTATTTACGGGGTATTGCATTGTAACAAGCCACTATTCATTTATTTATTGACTTATCATATTATGAAAGATTTGCATGAATAGCCCTGCTTTCTATCAGAATTACGGATAGCTGAACTCTTCTCATACATGATAGAGTATTGAATATTGGTTATGGGAAACAAGTTCCGTTTTGATTAAGATTGACGATGCTTGTCAGTACTAAGATCATGATTCACGTGTTTCTATTGTGGTGATTTTGCATGTGCACCCTCGCATTATTGATTAATTATTTAAATCAAGAATTTATGTTGAAAACACATGCACCAGTTAGTATGCATACGCGTTGAGTTTCCCGAATAAACGAGAGACTATTCACTAGTTTAAATAGGCTAATTCCTCCCTATGGAGACGACTTAACTATTTTCATAGTTAGATTCTGAGAATTAAAATATTTTGAAAAGCGATTTTCTACCACGCGATTAAATACAACGACACCATTTTCTGTTAAAGTTTTCAATTAAAATGAAGATCGCTCTTTCAAATGGCACCGTTGCCAGGGAGGAAACACACCTATTAATTTTTTTAGGAATTTTATGTTATTTTTATGCTATTTTGAAAGCTTTTCTGAATTACTAACTATGGATCTTCTTCTGTGCAAAAACACGTAACGAACGTGGCAGGCATGCACCACGGAGGCGATATTTTTGGTGGACCTTGATGCCACCTAGAGGCCAGCAACAGGTGCTTGTGGGCTTTGATCCCACACACGTAGGCATATGGAGGAGCCTTTGTCTGATTTAGTCTTTAAATCTTAGCTTAGATTTAGTTTAGATAGACATTAGAACTTAATTTCTATCTTTTGGATCCTTGTCGGGCATTTTTGGGAACGTGTTACCAGTGTTTCTTTATTTCTTATCTCTCTTGTATGCGGGAGCATATTTTCGGGAGCGTGTTCCCATTTTATTTAGAGTATAGGATTATTTGAATTATTTGAACTACATATAGGTTAGTTAGTTAGTTATATTAGGTTTGATTGCTTAATATTTATTTAGAAAAAAATCAAACTGCCTTCTAGAAGTTGCATATCAATAGGGCGATCATCTAGGACTGAATGAGCAGCATCTAGTTTATCTTAATTGCATTGTAGACATCCCTACATTGAAGAAAGTTGGAATAAGGTACGTCTTTTTCTAGAGCATCAATTACCTATCATGCATCTGCATTGAACCTAAATCTAAGACGACTAAAGTGCTTGAATCGAATTAATTCAGTGGTCACTTTAAAAATTGGGACTACAAAGAGGTTGGATCTTAAAATCTGTGACTTAAAATTGTCTGCAAAAGGATCTTGGTTGTGAGATTTCAAAACTCAAAACACGAACGTATAATTGCACACCTGAGACACTGTGCACCTCACACATAAGGTCACTAGATAAATTTCTACCTCTCCTCTTTGCACCACAAGGGAAGTTAGTTGGAAATCAACAAGCCTATCCACCAAGTTAGTTTGGTTTCTTGTGCGTGGGCTCGATTCGAGACTTCCATCCCTTGCGAGTAGGTTGTAGGCACCAACAAAGGTTGGCCTAGGAAGCGTAATTCTTGCAAAACTTGTTTGGCCACCAACTAAACACCTAAGACATAGAATCTACTAAAAACAGATCCCATTGTATTTGCATTTGTTTTGACAGTGGTAAAACTCTCTCGGAAGTTTCTGATTTCTTTTTAATCCTATGAGAGTTTAACATGTTTAATTGAAAGAAATGGACTATCCTTACTCCTATCATTTTGACCAGGATCCCATGTCCCGAGCGTATCCATCCTTTGATTGGTACATTGATAATCCATGGGATCATTCATATTCTTATCCTAAGAGTACTGGCCTGATAGCTCCCACTTTCGAGCAGAGCCTAGGAGAGGGATTTTCCAACCTTTGAATCCCTACTACTATGCAAACACCCAACCCTCCCACCCTTCATGATTTTCCGTATCGAGGTTGGATCGATACCCCTAGGCAATCAGAGCCTGAGATTGACTATCCTCCCCAATCTGATTGTAGTAGCCTCTCCTCTTTTATGATAGAAATGCAAAAACAACAAAAGGAAATGATGGAATCTATGGGAGAGATGTTGATGAATAATCAGCAATTGAACAAAGAAATTAGATAGCTTAACTACGCTCTTCCTAGTAATTCTGATCCCTACCCATACAACCGTGATCATGAAAATAATTTCGAGGAAACCAATGACAGTAGGGATCCCATTTTACGTAGCTATCACTTAGACTCTCCCATTGAGACACGGCCACTAAAGGAGAACGATCCTAGTAATTATTCACTCGAGCTATATTGGAGTTAAAAGAAAGGGAAGATGGTACCTCTTGAGGACCTTGACCCCAATGAGAGTATTTTACTTACCCCTGCTAACCCGGGTCAAGATCGTATTGTTCATATCACTTCCCCTACTATTTATCTAGTAGAATCCTATTCTACCCTTAGTGAGCCTAATCTTGACCCTCCACTTAGGGAATCAACACCTTCTATTCAGCATCCTGAGGATTTAAATGCACCTAATGAAGGTGACCCTAAGGGAATGGAGGATGAATTAGATCAATTTTGATTTCAGGGATATAAAGAATCTATTTCAGAGGACAAGGATGACCCAATGGAGGAACCCAGACTGAAAATCTGGAGTGAATCACAGGGGGATTATGTGTTATTTGAGGACTTGCCCCCTGAGGATATAAATAATCTGGTGAAATCCGAATTCCTCCCTTCTTTTGATTTTGAGAGTCACCCTCTGCAAAACCACGAGTTGATATTGGAGGACAAACACAATAGTGAGA
Source organism: Thalassia testudinum (assembly GCA_037157565.1). Lineage (NCBI taxonomy): Eukaryota > Viridiplantae > Streptophyta > Magnoliopsida > Alismatales > Hydrocharitaceae > Thalassia > Thalassia testudinum. Next base: position 202,736,932 of record JAZHRO010000031.1, read on the forward strand.
AGCCTAAGGGAGACTCTCAGGGACAATATACATCAATTGAGGATTTATACCCCGAGAAGAACAATGAATTCGGTGATAAAAGCTTTCTCCATAACCTTAAAGATGATAATCCTCCTAAAGATATTAAGGATAATGAAGTAGCACACAAAGTCCCTAGAAAGGATGTAATTGACAAGAAAGAACCCGGGGATGGATTTGCTGATAATTCTGATCTCGCTACTTCCCAAGAAACCCAACTGTCGTCAAAGCATGTTGATCATGAGTCTACTAATGAGATATTGAATTCTATTCATGACTCATCTATTGTAGAGGAGCTGTCAGAGGTTCATAAAATAATGAAGGTAGGTAAGGATGTGAAATATGAATTCTTATTGGGAATGGAACCTAAACAGCCTAAGCCCTCTTTAGACCTAATAATTACCACCCAATGACTCAAGCAACCAGTAGATTCCTTACCTAATCCTCGGCTTAGGTCTCTTCTCATTTACATTCTTTCTGGAGAATATATCAGGCCAGTACATCCTCTGGTAGAATGGCGAGTGTGGATTGATGCTTGTACTTTTAGTCTCACCATTCAAGGGTTTGAAATAATAATGTTTATATCTTTTAAAACCTGTCCTACTTTGGAGGATCCTTGTTATCCTCCACTTATTCCGTTTCGGGAGGTCCCTTTTGATATTCCTTTTGTTATTCCTAGACCTCCCAAGGTAGCCAACGAGGTTCTCTGCTTTCATGTCTTCTGGCGATCATTTGTCATCACGTTGCATTATCAGCTCGCCAACATCCGTGCCTACCTATTTTCTAGGCCCGCGCTGTTATGCATATTTTTAGGGCTTAGCTTTTTCTATCTGGAACCAGACTTACACGTTCCCTATAACTCTGGCTACTGACAGAAAATGCAATGCTTGTTGGGAGGCAATCCAACATCAAGAATAACACCATCATCAGGTGATTTCCTTCCATTCTCCCCCTGTTTTAATTTTACAATGAGGACATTGTAGGATTTAGGCATGGTGAGGTGCATTTTGCATTTTAGGAAGTATTCATGCATTTAGGTTAGCATATATATATCTAAAGATTTCTTTTCTTGAGCTGAATTGGTTAGTCCCTAACAAAACATCTTTGTCATTGAGGTGTCATTAAAGATTTTTCTTCTTAAATTGTTTCTTAAATTTAGAATCCAGTACATTTACTTCACTTGCACATAGACTGGGTAATGGATCTTTGAAGAGAACCAATAAGCATTTTTAGTCTACTGAACCCTTGGTCAGTTAATAGGGAGTCAGGCATACTATCGTCTAATAGATCCACCTTATATTTGTGAGAAGAAAGTAGAGAGATTTGGTGCACTAAGTCTAGTGCAAGGACTCTTATGTTTTGGATAATTAGATAAGGATATCTCAGAGTTAGGTATAGTTTTCACTCTCTATTCCTGTGTGCGTACAATGTGTGAATTCCTGAGAATCACCAAATAAGGCAGATACACAGAGATTGAGTCTTAATAAAGCTATGACTATGGTGGATGGTTACGACCGTCCTTCATAGAGTCCTCAGCTGAAGGAGGGTAATAGTGTCAAAGGTCAAAACTACGCTTGTCCTATACATTCCTTCTCGGTGCTGAGAGTAGGCACTTCCTCCAAACAAGCCACACAATATCCTTTTGAACATCATCATCCCTAATAATGCCTCAGAAATAAAAGTCTGCATCGTTTTATGTTGATTTACAAAGAAAGGAAAAGAAGGAAAAAAGAAACAATTATATTTAGAAAACACAAAACAAAAAAAAACAAAACAAAATAGAAAAAAAAGAAGAAAAGACAGAGTGAAAAGAAAAAGAAAAGAGTCCAAGTTTATAATTTTATCTTCGTGACGTTTTTGAGGCATCAAAAAACACCCATGGTGATCCACCAAATGTGACCCATACCTACCTTTCAATGTTTCTGATCGGTCGAATACTGGCTGAGGACTCTAACTTAGTTGTAGAGTTATTAGGACTTTAATTGAAGTGTGAATGCCATGTGAGACCACCAAATAGTGAGTACATTTACAAAATCCAGTGAGATTTGTGATCTCAGAAAGAAAAGAAGGAAAAGAGTGAGCACAAAGGAATATCAAGAGAGCACAGTTGTTTAGCCTCACTCCGAGTTGACTTGTTTAGTAGTTTAGAGATCTAGAGTCTATAGTACTAGACTACATGTAGCACCAGATGAGTGTGTGCCACCAAAAACAAATCCATTCAACTCGATATCTCCTACCTAAACCAAAAAGCTGGGGTCAAATTTACAGATTATTTTCTGCTTTATCCCCAAGAGAAGTAGTTGCCTATCCTGATAGAAATATTTGCCAAGGGATAAGTACAAATTGCAAATGTAAGTTGGTTATTTTCACTTGGATCCGTTACCTAGGCTATTATCACTTCACATTTGTCTGGATCTCTAAATTTTTGAAATAAGAAAAGAAGAAACCTTCTGGTTACTTCTATGGTTTTTCACTTTTTGCTAGGGACTAGCAAAACTTAGGCATGGGGGCATTTGATAAGTCCATTTTTTGTGGACTATTATTTAGCCTAGTACTATTTAATTATTTGTTCTTAGTTGTTAATTAATTAGAAGTTATATGGAAATTCACCTTGGCTTGCATTTAAATTTATGCACTAATTTTACATTTAACATCATATGATATGATCTATTTGATGAATGTAGGCTAGGTACGAGAGTCTGACATCCATTGTTGCTTCTATAAGACATCCTAAATTGAGTTTGGACATCTGATGAGCAGGGATTGTAGTACTATCAACTTTTAAATGCCCAGAACTTGTTCTGGATGTCTGATGATGTTCAAACTGCAGCCGCCTTTCCTCTGCCAATTGTGCCTCATCTCTTCAACCACCCCAACCACTCACGATCTTCGCTGAGTGGTTGGAGAAATCGATAGGCAAAGAAAAATAAACCAGGGATGTTTAAAATGAAAGCTGGCATCTTCCTCAGGAATCAATCTTCCTTCCCCCCTGTGGGGATATCCTCCATCTCCACCACTGTGACAGAACCTTACACCGTGAACCCATAAGCGCATACTGTAAACCTTTGCGAGATTCCATTGCGGCCACCTCTTCATCCTCCTTGGCGGTAGCGAGCATGGTGACAGCCACTCGCCGCTGCCTTCACCATGCCATCCAGCCATAGCCGCGCACGTGCTGCACACGCCACCACTGCAAATCACTCCCCAAGCAACCTCACTGCGAGTGCTACCCCCTCACCGCACGCAACCACACCACGCATCTCCAGCCTCTCACCGCTCTTACCACACACGTGCCTTCAAGCACCTGCAGTCACACACCTACGCCGCTCCACATGCACCAATGCAAGTGAAGCCCGTACTCCAGCTGCGTGCTTGCGTAGCCGAAGCCGCCCTCCAGCCCACGTGCGTGTAGCTTCTTCTTCTTCTCCATCTTCTTCTTCTTCATCTTCCTTCGTACACTGAAGGAACCCAATAAATAGTGAGAGGGGCACCACAGCAACAGTCCCCGATGACCTTCGTTCCCCACGCCATCAACTCCATTGGATTCGCCTCACCACCACGTGCTCACCCACAACTGTGGCAGCACCTCCTGCAGCCCACGCGCGCACATTGGAAACCAGCCATAGGCAAGCTTCTCCTCCACCGACTGGCCACCTCCGGCCATCTTCGTTGATGCCGCGACCTACATTGGATCGGCCTCATCTTCATCAACCTCCCTTGCTCGTCAGCAGCCCGTCGAAGCTCCTTCTTCACACGTGAGAAAGAGAGAGGAGAAATCCTCTGTTTCCTCTTGCAATAGTATTTATGGGGTATGCCATTGTAACAAGCCACTACTCATTTACTTGTTGACTTATCATATTCTGCAAGATTTGCATGAATAACCCTTTTTTCTGTCAGAATTACGGATAGCTGAACTCTTCTCATACATGATAGAGTATTGAATATTGGTTATGGCAAACGAGTTCCGTTTTGATTATGATTGACGATGCTTGTGAGTACTAAGATCATGATTCACGTGGTTCCATTGTGGTAATTTTGCATGTGCGCCCTCACAATTTTGATTAATTATTTAAATCAAGAATTTATGTTGAAAACATGTGCGCCAGTTAGTATGCATACACGTTGAGTTTCCCAAATAAACGAGATACTATTCACTAGTTTAAATAGGCTAATTCCTCCCTGTCGAGATGACCTAACTATTTTCGTGGTTAGATTCTGAGAATTAAAATGTTTTGAAAAGCGATTTTCTACTACGTGATTAAATACAATGACATGTCATTTTATGTTAAAGTTTTCAAACAAAACGAAGATTGCTCTTTCACATGCTACAAAGACAACACATCATGCATGTAAGTGAGGTATACATACACTTCTTGCATTGTCCGTATAACATTATCATAAGTCTCAACGAGTAAGCAATTTGGACACAATTTGACTTGGAGGACTTTTACACTAAGGGTTAGAATACCTAATGTTTGGCCTCGTGTGCATATATCTTCTTTAGCAAGCGTGTGTATCTAAAATAATACTCATAATTGCAAAGAAATTGACATTAAACATAAGCAATCATCTGATAAGAAATAAAATTATTTTCATTGAATGCTAAAAAGAAATATACAAAAATGTTATTTTATCACAACATTAGAAATCCACATTATTTCATTTCTAAGTTAGGCTTTATCCAACCTTCACAAGCTAGGCCTAAGACTCATTCTGCATATCATGAAGCTAGGCCTAGAACTTCATATAATCTATTCTAACAAATTCCTTTCATCTTAGAGATCATTTCACATCCATCAAATGTGAGATCAGGAGCTCTAAGGTTCATTGTAGCTTCAGGTTGACCAACATTAGTCTAATAATTGACTTTTAGATTCTCAGTATTTCAATCAAATTAATGACCTATATAGGCCTTCTACGATCTCAAGAACTCATTAAACTTAAAAAGAAGAGAGATTGATCACTGGAATGCAATGTTCCAGGTCCGTCGCTGAAATGCTAAAACCTAAAACCTCAAACCCTACTAAACATTAAAATAATTTTCAAAAAATTTTGACAGAATTTCCCCTTATATTTTTAAGTTCTCTATAAACCTGCATAGCAAGATAATACTCATAATAAAAGTGGGCACACCCTACATTAAAGTCTTTTTCAATCAAACAAGTGGGCACACCCCACATCCACTCAATGAAATTAACACTATATGGGCACACCCCACATCCACTCAATGAAATTAACACTATATGGGCACACCCCACAATTATCAAAAACCTATATTATCATTTAAATAAATTAAAAACATTAAAATTATACTTCTAAGTAGTACAACATCCAAGAATGCCCGTCAGTGATAACATGTAAATTAAGAAGATTTTGGTTAGAATTAGAGTAAATTAAGTTGGCTAAAATATTTATTTGATTAGTGACATAGGATAGGAGAAGGGGGCAATCATGACGAGGAGAAGCCAAGGAGGAGGAGGAGGAGGGGGGGTGGTTAGGAGGAGGAGGAGGTGGAGCAACTAGGGAGGAGGCGGAGGAGTAGGTGGTCAAGAGTGGGGAGGAGGAGGGCTAAGGGCTAGTAGAGGAGGAGGGGAGGGGGCTGGTGGAGGAGGAGGGGCTGCGGCTGGCAAAGGAGGAGGGGGTAGGGGCTGGGCTGACAGAGGAGGTGGGGCAAGGGCTGGCAGAGGAGGAGGGCCCGTGGCTGGCAGAGGAGGAGGTGGGTGCGGGGCCTGTGGGTGGTAGAGGAGGAGGAGGAGGTGGTGGAGGGGGTGACGAGGAGGAGGAAGGGGAGGCTTGCAGGAGGAGGATGAGGAGAGGAGGAGGAGGAGGGGGCACTGGCGGAGGAGGAAGAGGTGGAGGAACTTGGTAGGAGTAGGACAAGGGGAAGGAACTGAGGAGGAGGATAGGGAGGGGGTAGACCGACCTGAGGTGGAGAACGACGACGGGAGGCAGCGAGGAGGAGGGGCGAGGGCTAGTGGAGGAGATGGCTTGGGTCGTTGAAGATGAACAGTGGTGGCAGGAGGCTCTGTGCATAGGTAGATGAATCGATAGATGCCATCGATTATATTACCGAGTGACGTCATAAGTCGCTTCAAAATTTTTTGCCACACACCCAAATGCCCTAGCATTTTAACAAAATACATTCACCATCGCTTATTGATGAGCCCATATTTATGGGTTGTTTGGTTACTTAAATGCCTAGATTTTATATTAATAATAATATGTAAATAGCATGCATTAGGATGTAAATAACTAATTCATACATTTGATTGATTAACACATAAACATAGGAAGCACTAAGTAGTTTACTCACTAATATGCATAGTTCAAGTAAATAGGATAGCATGCATTAGAAATAGGATTTCTTTTAGAGTGTTGTTTATAAATAATCCAATAATTAAATTATTTATTCATTTCGTCTCTCCTTTTGGAATTGCATAGGAATAATAGAGCTACTCAATCCGTGCGATTATCCATCCAACCAAGCATCATCATTCCCGGGCAATCAAAGAGTTGGAATGAGCAGATCTGGCCTTAATGGCCTCGACGCTCCTCTTGCACTGTTCAAATTCATCCCAGGTAGTATAAAGGAGGAAAAACACTACCCACTTTGGTAGGCCTTCATAGCTTTCCCTAATGGGCAGAGAACTCAGCTTCTCATCAGCTCCACCATTGATTGCACTGCAAAAATATGCCTACAATTGTGCCATCTTGTGCTATTTCCTAGCATTGCTAATGCATAATTAGGCCTCCATAGTTGCATTGTAAAAATACATGCATGCATGCATTTAATTGAGAGGAGAGGAGAATGAAATAAGTGGCCTTGCATTTTACTTTTTTTCTCAAGTGCATCTTTGCAATATTCCCATCTCCATTTTTTATTTCTTTTTGATTTTGACTCCCTTCCCACGGCTGCATCTTCTTCTTCTCCACGCACCTTGTTTCCCTGCAGCAGCCTCTCCCTGCTAGCCCTTCCCTGCGGCTGCCATTCCCTGCTGTAGCCGTGCATGAGCCATGCACGGCCATGCCTTCTCCTATAAAAGGCCACGGCTTCTACCTTCAAGAGGAAGCCTGGTCCCAGCCAAAACAACCCACCTACACTTCTTCTCCAGGCCGTCCTCTCCTCCATTCCCCTCCATATGCAGGCCCTCCTCCTCGGAGACACCCAGCGGGCAGGAGCTGTCACTGTGGTGCACACCACCACAGTGAGACCACCACCGCCCAGTTCTTCAAAGAGCCAGTGGGTGTGGCGACTCCTTTCCATTTTTTTTTCCCGTTCCAGACCTTCAGCCATTGCCGCAAGCTTCAAGCTCGAAGCTCGGCGGCAGCAGCAGCAGTGGCAAGAAGGCAGCAGTAGCACGCAGCAGCAGCCCAGCCTCCTTCGGCGCACACCTGCAAGCGCCTCAGTGCTCTCCGCCTCCGCTTTCTCCGCTTTGTCGCAAGCCCTCTTCCGTCCACAACCAGCTGCTGCGCGCCTCTGCAGCGGCCGGCCAAGCTCTTCCCGCCCCCCCTGCCAGCCTCTGCAAGCTTCCGTGCGTGCCAGCAGACACCTTGCCTCCCTCTCTGCACACGCTGTCGCGAGCTTTCCGCGCTCGCAACCGACCGGTGCAGGACTTTCTCCCTCGCGCGCCAGCCGCGAGCTGGCCTCACTCACAGCATCGCGCACTGCCGGTTGCGCGGCGCGGACGACCACTGTAGCCACTGTTCACGCGAGTCATTGTGACATTGTGGCTATAGTGGGGCGACCGAAAAGTTTCTCACTTTCCCGGTCACCCAACGGGCCACGACCGCCGTTCACCCGTACGCGTGCCTGCCCGCGTGTCTCCGCCCGCATCGCCCACACTCTCCCGCACATTTGCTAGCTCGCCCCACTCACCAGCGTGCGCCCGCATCACCCGCTGCCTTCGCCCGCTCCATCCTTCGCGCAGCCTGTGCGCTGCGGGTTCCTCTCCGTTCCCTACTCCCACGCGCTCCTCTCTGCGCAGACGCACCTGCACACGAGCCTGAAGTCTCCAGACGATGCCCGCTAACTGCAGATGACCTAACTTAACACTCCAGCAGAGCGGCTGCTGCCTCCTCTCCCGCTCTCTCTCTCTCTCTCACTCTCTCTCACAACACATAGCACTCTACAACGACACACACACGCACCTACACTAACAATTCCACACACCCACACACACATATACGCTATTGTATGCATATATATCTTTACGTATACTTATATATTGATATATATATGTATACATATATATATACATATATTTATATACATATATATATACATATATATACTTATATTTATACATATAGTAGTATCTATATAGTTATGTATTAGTATACATACATACATACATACATACATACATACATATATATATATATATATAGACTTATATATATACACATATACTTATATAAATATACATACATATATACATATATCTATACATATATATATATATATATATATATATAAATATACATATATCTATATATATATTACCTACATAACTAAGTATAGATATATATATATATATATATATATATATACACATACATATATACATATGTATATTTATATAACTATATATACATATATACATATATATACATATCTAGATACATATACCTATATGCATATATTATTATTATTATTATATATATATATATATATCTATACATATATGTATCTATAACTATATATACATACATATATATATATATACTTAGCTACATATATCTATATACATATATTACTATATACTTATACATACATATATATATACCTCTATATAGTTATATATACATACACATATATATATATATATATACATATACATATATATATATATACCTATATATTTATAACCATATATATACACATATACATATACATATATTTACATACATATATATATATATATTTTTCACATTATTTACCATACGCTGTATCGCAGGAATATCTACACCAGTTGCTGATATTCCTCGATACACGCATACAAAAAGCATGGTCGCATACATCATCCACCATCCATCCCATACTCCACGCGGCACCTAGTCCTGTTGGTTGCGTCTCTCTAGACGACGACCGACTCGACACCGTGCTACACTCCATCTCCGCCCCCACCCCTACCCCTTTATATACATAACATATATATATATATACTGTATTTACTTTATTTCTGTTTCACTTTCCTGTTATTAGAAAGATAAAAAATATATATAAAAGAGAAAAGATAATCTTTGTCTTGTAGGTACTCCGTCTTGCGAATAGCAAGACCCGTTTTGGAACCTTGTTTTGGCTCAAAGCCAAGAACCCAATTTTGAGGGTGTGCCTCAAGGACAAAGATTACCAGAAAAAAATCTAAATAAGAAAAACACTAAAAACACAATAAACGAATGGAAGAGACCTGTTGTAAGAAAGGCGTAGAAACTTAACTTGTAACCCCACTTCTCTGAGTTTGACCCTGGGCCTAAAAGTGACAAGATAAAATCAAGTAGGCCAAGTAAAAGAATTTTGTAAAGAGGTGGTTAGGTCCGATTTAGGTTAACCACTATACACATTTCAATGATAAAATCACCATATTAACAACCTATCTGGGCTCGACATCATACTCTTTTCTAGCGCCGTTGTCGGAGAAGTGCGCCTTCAAGTAAGTTTCTATTCAATTCCTTTCAAATTTTCTCTTCTCTTCATGGGTATCTCTGTTTTTGGTGTGCAGGTGAACCTGGTGCAAGGAGAAGGCAGGTAGATGAAGTCAAAGATGTGAGTAGATCCAAGGCAGGAACGAGAGCGTGAAGATGCCGACACCGTATTGGAGCTTCTCACACGTTGCCGAACAAGTAGGTCTTCTTTTCTTAGCAACTAGGGTTAACTTGTCACCTTAATAAAGAAAAAAAAATTTAACTAAAAACTAGAAAAACTTCTTGGGATCTCTTAGGGCAAGTGGATTAAAATTCACTTGTTTGATTGATTGTCTTCACTCCCACCACCCCAGGATTTCCCGCCTTACTTCGCATAGCGAAAATCCAAGAATCGTGATTCTTGAATTATTCGCCGTGTGAAGTATTCTTTGAGGCAAACACAAAAAGATTGATTGCACCCCTCTTTTTCCTCACTTATCTACAATTCGGGATCACCTTTTTGGTGGGGAGACTTGGAATTGAGTTAATTCCAACCCTACCACGACTTTTCAACTTGCCTAAGATTTGATCCTGAATACCTCAACCCCCAACAATTTGATTTTCTTTTGGTTGAGCCTTGTGTGTGGACATTTTTCTTGGTGATTGGGAGCACTTGAATTGAAGTGCTTGGCTCCCTTTCACATTAATTTAAAACTGATTCATGCATCTACACATAGAAATCTCCATTTAGGGTAGCCCATTGCATTTTAGCATGCATTAACTAACTGATATTAAAGAAGGGTTTCTTGGGTTTAGAAAGAAAACTTGTATTTCATAAAAACCCAGAGATTGGTTGAATTAGTATTTTAGCGAAATCCTAAAATCCATACTACTTAAGGCTGAACTCTAAAAACCATTCACCAATTAAGAACTTCAGTTCGGGGAGATTTCCCCGTTGCATGCTTATTTTACACACTTGAAAAAATCAATCACTTAGGCATTACCCGTAAACAATGCCCTTCACATTCCAAAAGCACTTGATCCTAAGCCTCTAACTAAAACTGGTAGTAACTTGACCCTTACTAAGGATTGGAGGTCTAACTACCTATGTGTAGCGGCTACGTGCTGGTGAGAGTTCCTGCGTGCTATCGGGTGTCTAAGACTGGGGCAAACGGCCTTTCAATCTGGCCCGGTGGTTCTGCGGTGCTTGCATTCGGTTCCATAGTTCGTGATAGTAGGTAACTTAGATCTTTAGGTCTAAGGGCATACAGTAGAGATAGGAATTTGATTGTGTTGATTTGTCATCAAGTGTACCTTTGCGGCATTGTTTCTCTCATCTCTTTTTCCTTCTCATCTCCCCAACTCTTCTTGCAGTAGTGCACGTTTAGGAGGAGGTCACAAAACCCTGAACTGTTTGAATTGCTTGATAAATTTAGAAAAAGTGCCGAATCGTCATCCTCCTCCACAAATATGGCAAACACCCCCACCTCACCACTTCGTCACAATTCCAATTCTTCCAACACTAGGCTTATCCCGAGAAACCCTATAAGACCTTCCTTACCGAGTGTCGCATCGAGCGACTCAGTAAGACATATGGATCTAGCTTCTGCAAGCTAGTATTTCGACATGGAGGACCAAGCCTCCATGTGCTCGGATGCATATTTTCGTGCGGACACGTCTTCTGGCATAAAAGACGCTTGCACCCTGGGCAACAACCTGTTCTCTGCCACGTATAACCCAGGGTGGAGAAATCATCCAAATTTTGCATGGTCCAACAACCTGCAGTGCCAAAACCCTACGAGTGGACCAATGCGACTGTCCGCACTCGTCATCCCAAGGGCCCAGTCTAATCCTATGGCGAATCTGCCATCAGGACCATGCGTACAGCAAACAAAACACGCATCATGTCCTCTTGATAAATTGATGCGAATGATGACAGAAATGTCAAAGCGCCATAAAGAGAACATGATCTCTCTTCAGCACCATTTGGCGCAGCAGAATGCTGAGATCAGTCAACTACGCATGGCGACTCGATCTCAGGGCACTCTTCCCGCCCAATCTGTTCCAAACCCGTGAAACTCCGTACCCTGTGGTCCGCAACCACAGGTACAACCTTCTCAAGGATAGGTTCATCAAATTCTGCAAGCTCCGAGCATTCCACTGGGATTTCAGGCTAATCCCGCTACAGGACCGCACTCTTATGATGATTGCGATTGCATCAAGGATGACACATCTGACGAGGACATGATCGTCAGTGCGTGTATCAGACTAATTGAGACCTATTCAGACTGCTGCGGATTACCTGACGACTGCCTGATCAACACATGTTGTGACGTTCCCCCATCCCTCCCTTATCCCGTACCTTCTCATGGCCAGACTTCTAACGAGATTTTCTCTGCTTCCCATACCTCGTGGTCTGAGTCATATCCGGGCTGCTCACCGCCGGTCCACACTCTTGAAGACCAGATTACCCTTTCTTTCCCACCAAAACAGGCAGATTTGCAACTCCACACTGGGACCTTAAGCCCACATCTTACTCACTGGGGCTATTCCCTTTTGGATCCATCTATCTAAGAAGCCCCTCTTCTTGGCCAATCTGAGGGCCAACTACTTCCTCCTGACTTGTTTTCTGTTCCGCCTGGGACACTCTCGTCCCATGAAATGCTAGACCCTTCACCATCCGCCATCACTTTTCACACCACTATCACGATCACTTCACTTTTCTCTTCACCACCCACCATCCACCCACCCTACCACCCTGCTGTATACCCTGCACCTCAGCTTTCGTTACCCGATCTTTCATCCTTTCTCTACCTTTCCCTGCATGCATATGAGGACATAGCATTGTTTGGCATGGGGGTTGGATAGGCATCCATAGGATCTAGGTATTTTATGGTATCATGCAGTTCCCACCTATTTATAAATATGCAAGAAAAAGAAAAAGAAAAAAAATATATATATAAATTGTGTTTAGTAATGATCTGAAAGCTGAAACAAAAATACAATAAGTGTTTATGGACATTCAACCTCTGTTTTGAAGACTTTTCAGGCCACAGAAGCTTGACTCACTCAGGCTCGGCTTAATTCACTTAAGCATTGACAAAATAGATCAGAATCTCTCCTAACTAAGGATGTATTCTTGTACCTAAGACACCAGTACAGGATCCGTTGGTTTGCTTTTACTTGAGAGCTTAAGTAAACTTGGTTCACACTACAAATATCAAGAAAGACCAGGTGAACATAAGATCCAACCCTAGTGTTCATTAGGGAAGGTGGAGTCCTTACCTGTGCGCACAGGTAGACTTTTCATCCCAGGCTTTAGTCTTGTGTTTAGGAGTGACTCTTTCCACCAAAAAGAAACTCTCCCACCAAAAAGAAAAAAAAAGTGTGCTCCTTCAAAAAAATGTTGTAAGAGATAAACTAACACGTGTTTAAAAAAAAAAAAAAAGGTTGCAAATAAGTCAGTATATCTCACAAATGTCTGTAAAGTCTTCGCCCTACAAGAAGTTCTTCAAGGCAGGTTACAAATACCTTGTTTTCCTATGAGCCACAAAAATCAGAAAATGGGAGTTGAGTTTTTTTCGTCATCTTCTTAAGGGTCAGTCCGAAAACACGAGCTGAAATTGGGACCAACCTGTACTTAAAGATTTGTGAAACCCTGGGCTTGAGTCTTAATGTTCATCTGGTCAGTCTTGATCCTTCACTAGGCACAAGCCCTAACCTCTTGAGCTCTCGAGTACGGCAAAAACCTCCTGGGTCCTGGAAACTGTACTTAAGGTTTAAATACCAAGAGTCCTGGTTAGTCGAGAGATGATCTATATCATGTGAGACATAAAGTACTGGTAGTCTTCTCTACAATTGGTTCTCACAATATCCAACAATAAACACACCGATATCACCTCAGAAGAAAACCTTCAGCTTAAGATCATTTCTAAATACTGTTTTGCTAGGGACTAGCGAAAGATAGGCATGGGGGTATGATTGCACCGCAAAAATATGCCTACAATTGTGCCATCTTGTGCTATTTCCTAGCATTACTAATGCATAATTAGGCCTCCATAGTTGCATTGTAAAAATACATGCATGCATGCATTTAATTGAGAGGAGAGGAGAATGAAATAAGTGGCCTTGCATTTTACTTTTTTTCTCAAGTGCATCCTTGCAATATTCCCATCTCCATTTTTTATTTCTTTTTGATTTTGATTCCCTTCCCACGGCTGCATCTTCTTCTTCTCCACGCACCTTGCTTCCTTGCAGCAGCCTCTCCCTGCCAACCCTTCCCTGCGGCTGCCATTCCCTACTGTAGCCGTGCATGAGCCATGCACGGCCATGCCTTCTTCTCCTATAAAAGGCCACGGCTTCTACCTTCAAGAGGAAGCCTGGTCCCAGCCAAAACAACCCACCTGCACTTCTTCTCCAGGCCGTCCTCTCCTCCATTCCCCTCCATACGTCGGCCCTCCTCCTTGGAGACACCCGGCGGGCAGGAGCTCTCACTGTGGTGCACAACACCACAGTGAGACCACCACCGCCCAGCTCTTCAAAGAGCCGGTGCGTGTAGTGGCTCTTTTCCATTTTTTTTTCCCGTTCCAGACCTTCAGCCATTGCCGCAAGCTTCAAGCTCAAAGCTCGGTAGCAGCAGCAGCAGCGGCAGGAAGGCAGCAACAGCACGCAGCAGCAGCCTAGCCTCCTTCCGTGCACGCCTGCAGGTGCCCCAGCCCTCCGTGTGCGCCTACAGGTCCTCTCCACCTCCGCTTTCTCCACTCTGTCGCAAGCAATCTTCCGCCCGCAACCGGCTGCTGCGTGCCTCTGCAGCGGCCGGCTAAGCGCTTCCCGCCCCCTGCCAACCATTGCAAGCTTCCGCGCGCGCCTGTAGACACCTCGCCTCCCTCTCCGTGCACGCTGTCGCGAGCTCTCTGCGCTCGAAACCAACCGGCGCAGGTCTTCTCCCTCGTGTGCCAGCAGCGAGCCAGCCTCACTCACAGCACCGCCCACTGCCAGTTGCACGGTGCGGACGACCAATGTAGCCACTGTTCACGCGAGTCATCGCGACACTGTGGCTACAGTGGGGTGACCGGAAAGTTTCTCACTTTCCTGGTCACCCGGCACGCCGCGACCGCTGTCCACCCGTGCGTGCGCCTGCCCACGCGTCTCCGACCGCGTCGCCCGCACTCTCCCACGCGTCTGCTAGCCCGCCCCACTCGCCCACGTGTGCCCACGTCACTCGCTGCCTTCGCCCGCTCCAGCCTTCTCACAGCACTGTGCACTGCGGGTTCCTCTCCGCTCCCCACTCCAGCATGCTCCTCTCTACGCCGACACGCCTGCGCGCGAGCCTGAAGTCTCCAGACGACGCCCACTAGCTGCAAACAACCTAACTTAACACTCCAGCAGAGCGGCTGCTCTCTTCTCCCGCTCTCTCTCTGTCTCTCACTCTCTCTCACAACACTCACAGCACTCTACACCGACGCACACACACACCTACACTAACACATCCACACACCCACACACACATATACACTATTGTATACATATATATCTATAGGTATACTTATATATTGATATATATATATATATACATACATATATTTATATACATATATATACTTATATTTATACATATAGTAGTATCTATATACTTATGTATTAGTATACATACATACATACATATATATATATATATATCTACTTATATATATACTTATATATATATAAGTATATAGATATATATATATATACATATACTTACATAAATATACATACATATATGCATATATCTATTAATATATTACCTACAAAACTAAGTATAGATATATATATATATACATATATACATATATATACATATCTAGATACATATACCTATATACATATATTACATATATATATATATATATATATATATATACATGTATATAGTATTATATACATAGATACATATATATATATATATATACTTCTATACATATATTTATATATATATATATATACTTAGCTACATATATCTATATACATATATTACTATATACTTATACATACATATATGTACACCTCTATATAGTTATATATACATACACACATATATCTATATACATATATATCTACATATATATATACCTATATATTTATAGCCATATATATACACATATGCATAAACATATATTTACATACATATATATATATATATATATTTTCACATTATTTACCATACGCTGTATCGCAGGAATATCTGCACCAGTTGCTGATATTCCCCGATACACGCGTACAAAAAGTGTGGTCGCATACATCATCCACCATCCATCCCATACTCCACGTGGCACCTAGTTCTGTTGGTTGCGTCTCTCTAGACGGCGATCGACTCGACACCGTGCTACACTCCATCTCCGCCCCCACCCTCACCCCTTTATATACATAATATATACATATATATATACTGTATTTACTTTATTTCTGTTTCGCTTTCCTGTTATTAAAAAGATAAATATATATATATAAAAGAGAAAAGATAATCTTTGACTTGTTGGTACTCCATCTTGCGAATAGCAAGACCCATTTTGGAACCCTGTTTTGGCTCAAAGCCAAGAACCCAATTTTGAGGGTGTGCCTCAAGGACAAAGATTACCAGAAAAAGATCTAAATAAGAAAAACACCAAAAACACAATAAACGAATGGAAGAGACCCATTGTAAGAAAGGCGTAGAAACTTAACTTGTAACCCCACTTCCCTGAGTTCGACCCTGGGCCTAAAAGTGACAAGATAAAATCAAGTAGGCCAGATAGAAAAATTTTGTAAAGAGATGGTTAGGTCTGACTTAGGTTAACCACTATACACATTTCAACAATAAAATCACCATATCAACAACCTATCCGGGCTCGACATCAACCACCATCGGCCTCAACCACGACAGAGCTTCGCCACTGTGGGCGTGCGGGGTGACAACTTGCACCGCCATCATAGAGCTCCACATCCATCCTTGCCAAGCCATCCCCTCTGCTTAAGTCATCTGGGAAGGTTCCCGGACGTCTGAAGGCCCAACAGCACCACCACCATCTTCACTTCTTCCTCTTTCCTTTTTTTCCCTTGTTTCACCTCCACCGAACTGAACACACCACCACTACCTCCTCACCGGCCCTTAACGCATGCCACCGTGTCACCCTCTCCTCCACGCACTATTGCAACTCGCCACGCCACCAGCCCAGTGTGCCTAGCCACCACTGGCACCACCATCGAGCGCACCTCCTCCTCATGTGTCCAGCTCACCCTTGCGTGCACCCTTCTCGCATGCACATACACGTGTGTAACCCACAGCAACAATAGCATTCGGCCTCCCCATCCTCTTCTTCTTCGTCAATAGGGAGGAGGAACCCAACAACCATCACTGTTCCTCTACACATAGCCACCACCACAGACCCCCGTTCTCCATGCCGTCGCCTACGTTGAGCTCGCCTGGACTCCACGAGACTTGCCATACCCTCGATCGCACCATCTGCAACCCCACGCAAGCATGGAGCTGCTCCCACCGTCGGTGGCATCCTTCTCTCTGGGGACTACCGTCGGCTACCGTTTAGCGTGCCATCATTGCCCACGCATAGCCCTTATTGCGGCCAGCCTTCTCCAAGCTTCTCACAGTCAACCATCGTCTCTCCTCCACACATGCATGAAGGGAAGAAAAGCTCTATTTTTGGTTTGATTTTTATTTACATTCACATGCCATTGATGAAATGTGGGATTTTTTAGTTAATAATATTCTAATCTTGTGATTTTGTGAGAACTCCCATCTTTCACGAAATACAATATCAGTTGATTCATGTTTTATTATGTTAATTGAAAGGCGATTTTGATTCAGTTTCTTTGCGAAATTAATTACGAACATCGATTTTTGACTTCTGCGAGTTTTAATAGGCCATTGTCTCCTTGTGGATACAACCCGCACCTTCGTGAGTGGTTTATTTAATTTGTTTTGATTTGCGTTGTTCGCCACTCGATTTTTGTACTGCAACAATTTGATTTATATTTTCAAAAACTAAAATAACATAGTCAGAAATGGCGTCGTTGCCGAGGAGGCAAGAAGCTTAATAAACTCGCATTCATTCATTTGTTGACACTAATTTAAATTTTGGAAGCTTATTTCACTCTGAATCTTTTTGTTGTGGTGCGAGTGCATATGTTCTGCGACACACATTCTACGACTCACCATCACACTAGCTATCGTGAGTGGTGACCCTTGACATCACTAGAGGAGAAATTGTTTGAGCCACCTTAAAAGAAACCAAATTGCCAGGAGAGGAAGGACAAGGATGTGATGATCATCTCCGTACATTTAGTCGTTGATTTGATTAGAGTAGGATTTAGACTTTAGATTTAATTTTATTTTCCTTGCACATTTGGTTTGAGACCCTTGTTTTGGGTTACATTTTAGGGACTTGTTCCTCAACTTTCTTTTAGGCCCTTGTGTGGGTGACTTTTTGGGAGTTTATTCCCATTTCTTTAGACTTAGGTTTTTCTTCTATTTCGTGGTTTGATTTTATTTATCTTTGTTTCTGCATAAGTAGATATAAGGAAAAAAAAATCAAAACACGAATTGCCTGATAGAAGCTACATGCCCTATGACGACCATTTAGGTGTGAACAAGCAGCATCTAGATTTTATTTTCTACATTGTGTGCATCTTGCATCATTGATTACTGGAAACAAGGTACACATCATCTTACTTTGCATCCATATCTTGAGCATGCATTTGCAATTGAACTTAATTCCAAGACCACCAAGTTTGATTTGAATTGTTTTAATAAGTGGTCACCGTAAATTTTATGAAAATGACTAAGTAAAGGAGGAACACAATAAAACTCAAGGAGTTGATTTGAAACATTATGCTACGGTTCAAAATTCAAACTCAAATCTTTTACGGTGTATGCACACTTGTTTGATCTTTGCACCAAGGCAAGCATTTAGACACTCCTAGGTTTTAAGTTGCTAGGAAAGAGCCCTCCTACCATTGTATTCTGAAGTGTTCAGAACTCAAGATCGAAGGTTTTGTAAATCCAAAGAGGGGGATACCCTGTCATAGATTTTTGAGGGTAGTTAAGAAGCATCATGAAAGCACAGCTTCAAAGGAAGGCTTAGGCCTACTTACATCCCTCGATGTTCCATCTTTGGAGTTGCTTTACCATTTGAGCTTTAGGGAAGAGCATCAAAGCTCCAACTAGGTCTTTTTAGGCATTTCGTAGGTTGACAAATAGGACCATAATTGATTAGGCAACTTGTTTTGTCACCTATATTCTAAACTAAAGTCGAGAGCCTAAACCTGTAAAGACCTAACAAGTCCTTTTGAATTGTGCTTTTAGTGCATGCTTGGTAGGCGATCTCTTAGGAGACAACTTGTGTTTGATCCAGAACCCGAAAGAATCCTAAGAAGAAACCACCCAAGAGAAGAAATGGCTTGTCAAAGGAGCCTTAAGGAATACTTCATTCTGACCAAGCACCCTGGCTCTATACTACGTAGACCTGAAGGGGACAATCTCTATGAGATCAAAAGCAGTACCATATCCTTGCTACCCTCCCTTTATGGTACTGCTAGGGAAGACCCCTATAGTCATATAGAGGAATTCACCAAGGTCTATTCTACGATGAAGCTACAGGGCGTTACTAATGACTCCCAAATGTAGAACCTCTTTCCTTTCTCCCTCAAAGACAAGGCCAAGTATTGGTATCATACCCTAGATGGTATTAACTCTTGGGATGCCTCAAAGGAGTTTCTGAAGAAGTACTTCCCCATGAGCAAAACTAATCACTTTCGGAAGGAAATTGTGAGTTTTGCACAGAAGGATGGGGAAGTTTTCCATGATGCATGAGAGCGCTTTAATGACCTTTTGAGACTTTGCCCGCATCACCAAGTGCCCAAGTTGTAACTGGTTGAAAGGTTCTACACGGGACTAAGTGATTTGCATAGGAAAACTGTGGATGGTGCTTGTGCAGGAACCTTTATGTCTAAGATTGAGGGTGAAGCTTGGAACCTATTTAATTCTTTGAGTGAGAATTCTATCCACCTAAATTCTGCCTACTTGGATAGAAAACCCACTCTCATGTAAAGAAAGTTGGAGGCAAATGAGGCTAGGGACACCTAGAATTTAGCCTACCAGATCCAATTGTTGAATCAAAATATGGAAAGGATTATGTCGAGCCCGGACCAATTCACGTGTAGTACCTCTACATCCCAAGCTTCAGAATGCTCCATTTGCCAAGGCAATACACACGCCACTGTGAATTGCCATTTGGCCTCCCAATTCCCTAAGCTTGTACAGGTGGACCTGAATGCCACTTAAAGGTTTCGTCCCAGACCTCGTAATGACCCATTTTCCAATACTTATATTGAGGGATGGAGGAATCACCCAAACTTTTCATGGAGACAAGGGAATGTCTCCAATTCAAGGAATTATAAACCACAACCCTTTCAAAACCAACAAATGAAGCAACCTCGGACCTTCACCCAACCAAAGACCTCTGAGATGGATGAATTGAAGGCATTGTTGAGAACTATGCAAGAAAGTCAAAGTGCTATCATCCAATCTCATGACAAGGCTATACATGAAATGAAATCGCAGATAGAACACCTTGTTTAGGCGATTAGATAGAGGGAAATTGGGAAGCTTTCCAGTGTTTCTGAGGAGAATCCTAAAGAAAAAGGGATTATCTTTAGGGAGCATGCCCAAGCGGTGACAATTCTAAGTGGGAAAGAAATTTCCAAACCTAGTGCTCCTATTATCCCACCTTCTGAAAACCCATACACCTCGACATTCGCCCCCATTGGAGAAGAATTGTCCAACTCTCCTCGGCTTGAAATCACCTCACCAAAAGAGGTTGCCCCCATTCCACCCCTTACCCGACATGACAACCCTTCCACCCAAAGACCGAGAGTGCCCATTCCAAAGAGCTTATCCACCTCTGGGAAGACTTCTGCTCGCTCATTTGAAGTAAAAGATAAGATGGATGAAATCATTGAGACTTTCAAGAAAGTGCAGATTAACCTACCCTTGCTTGAGGCTATCAGGAAGATTCCATCTTATGCTTGCTTTCCAAAGGACTTGTGCACGAAAAAGTGGCAATCTAGGAAATAGGTCCAATCAAAAGTTGTCCTGCTTGATTCTGTTAGCTCAATAGTTCAACATGGCACACCCTCGAAACATAACAACCTAAGAACCTCGTACATCTCGGTGGTCATTGGTGACTTACAGATAGATGAGGCTCTACTTGATTTGGGTACGGGGGTGAACATCCTTCTGAGCTACGTGTATGAACAACTTGGGGGAGGCAATCTAAAACCTATCTCGATAATCCTCCAAGTTGCAGATCGATCACTAACGACACCTTAGGGAATTCTAGAAGATGTCCTCATGAGAGTAGAGGAGTTCTTCTTCCCTGTTGACTTTTTAGTTTTGGACACAAACCCTACCAACAAACCAACCAAGCCTTCCATCATTTTGTGCCACCCCTTCCTTGCAACTTCACAAGCTTCAATCAATTGCAAAACTGGGGCATTAAAAATGGACTTTGGGAATAGGAAAATCTAGCTTAATTTGTTTGATGCTTATAAACAAGCTGGGCTTGAGGATTGTTCCCAAGTTGATGTGAAAGATGACATGATTGAAGAGATAACCCCTGCAATGTTATGTGATGACCCCCTTCAGCATGTCATGCTAAATGAGTATTCTCATCTCTTGGAGGAATGTAGAGGAGATATACTAGAATTTGAGGAGTTGCTTGGTGTTTCTGCTGAGTCTCTTTCCCCATCATCTCTGCCCAAGGTATATTTGCTACCTGAGATGGGGACATCTATTATGAAACCCTCAACCATACAAGCCCCCGACATTGAGTTGAAACTACTCCTGGACACTCTCAAGTACGTCTTCTTGGGTGCCAATGATACGCTCCTTGTTATCATTTCAGTTGTGCTATATGAGGCATAGGAGGAAGCCCTGATTGAATGTTTGTCTACGCACAAGGAAGCTCTTGCTTGGAGCATCGCTGATATTAAGGGTATAGACTCTATACTCTGCATGCACCACATTTATACTGATGATTCCATCAAGTCATTTAAGGACATGCAAAGATGTCTTAACCCCAATATGAGGGAGGTGGTTAAAAAGGAAACTCTAAAGTGGTTGGACACTGGGATCATATATCCCATTGCAGATAGTAAATGGGTAAGTCCTATCCATGTGGTGCCAAAGAAGGCAGGCTTTACTATGGAGTTTAATGACCAAGGTGAACAAGTTGTGACTAGACCCTCAACTGTATGTAGGGTCTACATTGACTACTCCAAATTGAACACCGCTACCCAGAAAGATCACTTTCCCTTGCCTTTTATTGACCAAATTCTCAGAAAATTAGTGGGGAATAGGTATTATTTTTTTCTCGATGAATATTCTGGGTACAACAAGGTTGCAGTCTTCCCTGATGACCAGGAGAAGATGATTTTCATGAGTCCTTATGGTACCTTTGCATTCAGACATATGCCATTTGGACTATGTAATGCATCAGTAACCTTCCAGTGGTGCATGATGTCCATTTTCTCGGACATGATTGACGAATGTGTTGAAGTGTTTATGGATGACTTCTCAATTTAGGACTCATCTTTCAACTAGTGTCTCCTACACCTAGAGAATGTGATGAAGTGAAGTAAGGAGACTGGTTTAGTCCTCAGCTGGGAGAAAAGCCACTTCATGGTGCAGAAAGGCATTGTACTTGGGCTTGTTGTGTTTGAGCGGAGCTTGGAAGTAGATAAAGCCAAGCTTGAGTCTATTTCTAAACTTCTATTGCCCACGATTGTCAAATAGATTAGATCCTTTTTGGGCCGTGCTGGCTTTTATAGGTGCTTTATTAAGAATTTCAGTAAAATTTCTAGGTCACTTTGCAACTTGTTGGCAAAGGAATCTTCCTTCAATTTTGATTCAAAGTGTGCCGAGGCCTTTCACACTTTGAAGGAGGCCTTGATCTCTGCACCTATTCTCTGAGCTCCATATTGGACATTCCCATTTGATCTTATGTGTGATGCTTCGGATTATGCAGTGGGAGCAGTCCTTGGACAAAGGGTTGAGGGAACACCACATGTGTTGCACTATGCGAGCAAGACTTTAACCGAACCATAGTAAAACTACACCATCACTGAAAAGGAATTACTTGTAGTTTTGTTCTGGAGAAGTTTATGTCATATCTTCTTGGGTCTAAGGTGGTTATTTTCACTGATCATGCGGCATTGAAGCATCTCATTGCCAAGAAGGATTCTAAGCCATGTTTGATTAGGTGGATCCTACTCCTTCAAGAATTTAACTTGGAGATACGAGAAAAGTAGAAAATGTAGTGGTTGACCACCTGTCTCACCTTCCACTTGAGGACTCTCCATCTGGAGACATCAGCGAGAGATTTCCCGATGAAACCCTTTTGGCGGTAACATCGACTTCACCTTGGTATGCTGATACCGTCAATTACTTGGTCACTGGTGAGACTCCTGGCTCTTGGGATGAGTAGAAAAGGAAGAGATTCATTTCCCAAGTTAGATACTTTCATTGGAAAGAGCCCGAATTATTTAGAATTGGACAAGACCAAGTACTGAGACGATGCATGCCTGAAGAGGAGCAACAAAGTGTGTTGAGTTTTTGCCATGAACTTCATTGTGGAGGACACTTTGGTGCTAAGAAAATATCTTTTAAGGTTCTTCAGTTTGATTTTTGGTGGCCTACGTTATTTAAGGATTCTCATAACTTTGTTAAGGCCTGTATTAGATCTCAACGAATAGGAATGATTGGGAAGAGGAATGGGATGCCTCAACACTCGATTCAACCTGTTGAAATTTTTGATGTTTGGGGAATAGACTTTATGGGACCCTTCCCTTTGTCCCAAGGTTATGAGTATATCTTAGTGGCAGTGGACTATGTCTCTAAATGGATAGAGGCCATTCCTATGCGAACAAATGAACACTCGATGGTATTGAAATTTGTGAAGGCCAATATCATATCCCGATTCGGTTGCCCTAAGAATATTATTAGTGATAGGAGACCTCATTTCCGAAATCACCACTTCAACCAATTACTCAAGAGTCTAGGGGCCATTCACAAGATTGCTACCCCGAGTGGCCAAGTTGAGGTGTCGAATAGGGAGATAAAGAACATTTTATAAAAGACCGTTAGGCCTAATAGGAAGGACTGGTCCCAAAAGCTCAATGATGCTTTGTGGGTGTATCGAAAGGCCTATGTTTACACAGCAAAATCGGTGTTTAAAAGATAAATGATGTTGCATCATAGTATAGTTGAAATTGCCTTGTAAACAAATAAGAATTTTTATTACTCAAATGTTTATGTTCGAGGTGGAACACAGGGAGCAAATGGAATTTATTCACTAATCTCAATCAATGTAATTTGAACACTTAAAGTTACTCAAAATCTAACTCTAAATATAATGCAGGAGTTTTATGAATAAAGTGTAGAAATAATTGAGAGGAAGAGGATAAAAAGTTTGATTCTTCTTCTCTTTGACTTATTATTCAGTTTCCTCTTTCTCTGCCTTTCTTTCCTTCTTTCTTTTGGCTTTGGTTGATGGCTTCCTTCTTCTTCTATTCTTTGATTTCCTTGTCTGACTTTCTCTTCTTCTTCTTTAGCTTTCCTCTTTCTTCTTTCTTTGACGTCTCTTGCAATAGTGCCTTTCTCCTTCTTTGTCTTCTTTTGCCTTGATTTCTTCTGCTTTTCCTTCTCTGTGGGTGCAGCTTCCTTCCTCCTCTGGCCTCAGCTTCCTCTTCCTTCTTCCTTTCCCTGCACACACGAGTGCAAAACCTACCCCTACCCTACCCTGTGTACACTCTCTCTCTATTTCTCTCCTTGGTTCACTCTCCCAGAGCCAATCGGGTATCCGGGTCAGGTTACGCGCACCCGGGTCTAGGCACATCGGCGTGGGTGGTGCACGAGGAATGCTAGGTAAACGGGTTAGGGAAGCCAGGTCCGCGTAGCATGGGTCGCGGACGAGTCGGGTGAATGGGCGAGGGGACCTCACCTCATGATCTGAGGCAACCAAGAGAAAGCACAAATTCAACTTATAGCACTCACCGTGCTTCAACCTTTCCGAGGTGGGACTAAAAGTCCCACCCACTTCTCTCACACCCAAAGGAGCCTGTTCTTCCTAATTGCTACAGCTGTGATGCCTCGGAAAGCCACTCACTTGGCTGGATGCATGCACAAGAGAACTCCGCATCACCTGGGACCTGAGACTTGGAGCGCAACTGCCTGGAGCGAGCTTGCGAGCTTCTTCGAGCCAGCACTAATGGAGGCAGAGGTCGGACCTACGTTTCAAATAATACAACCTTTCGACCCCATTAGAACATACAACCAGCTTAGGTGTGCATGCCGGCGAAGGTGTCTAGCTGGGTGGCTAGCCATAGGGCGGCTTAGGTGTGCATGCCTAGGTCGCTCTATGGTCGTGATGATGGGTGTGGTCGGGGGGCGAGTGTGGAAGGTATGGCAGTCAATGGAGATGGGGAAAGTGCTCAGTGGATGATGGCATAGGTTATGAGGGGACTGGCGAGGCATTTGGATGCGTGGAGCGATGGATGCGCCTTCGCCGGTGGTCAGGAGGAGATGAGGAAGATGGTGGTGGTCGACGGTGTCGAGGGGTCGAAAGTAAAAATAAAGAAAGGGGAAATAAAGAGAGGAGAGAGGGGAAGAGATTCAACTTACTTAAGGGACGAAGGGGGATAAAAGGGCGGCTGGCGTGTACCTGCCGCCGCTGGAGAAGAAAGTTCCAGTGGAGGGAGAACGACGACGATGAAGAGGCTTTTGGTGCATCCGTAGGTGCGGCACGACATGGAGGAAGGAAGTGAAGACAGCACTGCCACTTCTATTGTGGCAGAGCGACAAGAAGGAGGTGGAGGAGTCACCAGAGCTCGCTAGACGCTTTGGCCGGAGGAGAAGGGAAGAAATTGGAGGGTTTTCTCCTATCAAGCCAAGCTGGATTTGAGCGACCGGATCAAGGGGTCCTTTTATAGGTACTGGCAAAGGTCCTTGTGCTTGGAAGGCAAGCCTCCAAGTGCAAGAATCCTCACTGTAGTGGGACTCAGTGAGAGACCCAAATCTCTCGAGCATTCGCATGAGAGATTGGGTGCGAATCAAGGCATGTGATTGCGTTCAGATGATAGGGAATTGCTCAAAGAATCTCCCTTTCAAATCTGAGAGGGGATCTCTGAGGAATCAAGGACAAATCCTCCGTGAATCCTCGCTGGAGTAGGAATCCTCCAGTGTAATGGCAGAGGGACCTAATTGCAAAGAGTGGCGAGGAAGGTAGGGGGTTTACGCAATGATTTTCAAATGCTAGGGGTTAAAATGTAATTGGGTGGACTATTTTGCAAAGTTGGTTAAGGTGTCCTCCCCATAGGTCCAAATTTTGATACAAACCTAATTTGGACCTAAGGAATCCAATGGTGAAGTTGGATTTTAGGTTTGACCACGTTTGACTAGACATTTGACACAAAATTTGAAATTAGGGTAAATAATTAGCTAGGACACCTACTTAGGTAAAAATAAGGTTCCAAAGGCCAATTTGAAGGTTCTAAAAGGTAGGGGATATTTTTCCATTATTTTTAGAAGGTTTAGTTGATTTTCATCCTGACCAGAACCTTGTTAAATTAAGTGAGACTGTTTTAGGGTTAGAAGATGTCATTTAATTCTTAGATTGCACGTGAACCCATTTCTGACTAAACCAACTCACTTTTTATCTTGCTAAGATCAATTGACCTATGTTTAGCCCCTAAGAAATCCCGTTGATGTACTGTAATGGTAAAATTGTAATTTTACCCTTTATTTCTTATTTTCTTCTCAGAACAATTATCCCTTGAATTAGGCCCTTCTCTATGTTATGTAGGAGCTTTTGTTCTCTTTTCTAGGTCAAAATGAGCTAGTTAGGTCTCATGATGGTGTTCCCATCATACCCCAATTCCTAGCCTTTGTTAGTCCCTTAGCAAAATTTCAAGGTTTTAACTTCTGTTCTAGATCGTGAGTTTCTTTCACCAGTGCTTTTTCTTTTTCTTTTGTGACTAGGTCAGAATGCCGATAGTAAGCCTAGAGGTACTCAAGTACCAACCAAGATCCGAACTTGGCCAGCTTTAGCCTCGATCCTCCGCGAAGGTTTTTAAGGCCCACAGGAACTATCCTAAGGTTCGTTGGACTCCGTGGTTGAAGTACCCATGCTTAAGACATATTTTAGCCTTGGTTTAGTTTGCAGTGCATTTTTGTAAGAGAGAGACAGAGGATTTATTTGTTTGGAGAGTTTTCTCTCTCTTTTCTTTTTATTTCTAGCTTCGAATTGGCTTCTCAACATGGTCTGTATCGGATTCCTCATCCCCATCATCAATCCTCAAAGGTCCCTAGCAGTCAATGCTTCCTGATAGCACCGCCCATGGCCACCTCCAGAAATCTAGCTTTCGAGATAATCCCACCCATGGCATTCCGTAGCCAAATTCAAACCTTGGAAATTGACATGTCGTGATAATGCCGCCCATGGCATCTGAACTAGCAGGGTGCTTACGTGCCCCCAGTAGGATATGTAAATATCCTAGAAGACAAGCACCGAGGAGATGATATGTTGTTATGCATCTTCGAGGGAAATTGCTTGCCTCTCCATGTTGGGAACTCATCCAGATCAACTTGTGTTGATCGACCGCTCCTAATCTAGGTAACTTTTTCATAACATTTAAATGCTATTGCGTGATTTTGATAATTATGCGCACTGAACCAGGCTATGTGTGAGTTGGGGTGCTTAGATTACCGAGTCACGCAAACCAAAGGTCAGTTAACGAGGCTGAATACTCCCCAAGCCTTAGACCTAATACTTAAGCTTCGCATTTTCCCCAACCTCTTAAGGATTATCTAGATCTTAGTGGATACTTGAATTTTTAATCCTAAGAGTTTAACCCAAAAGGCCTAAGATCAGCGTTCCTACTAATCTCTTTTTGTGTCTCATTAGCACTTTTTTTCTTTGTTCCTTTTCTTTGATGTGGTCTAGAACTTCGGTTAATCCCTTAATCTCTTACTAATGAATATCTCTTTTTCTTTTTCATTTTGTGCTCCTTTTTGTCATTTTTCGCTTTTCGTCCTCATGCTTATGTGACTTCAAAATGTTCTCTCCCTCCTCCATTTTTTTGTTCTTTTTCATAATTTTCTATTTTTTTTGGTATTTTTGACATATGTGAATTTTTTGTGAGAATCCTTTTGACTTTTCTTAATTTCTATATGTTTGCACTTTACCACCCCCCATGCCTATGTTTTGCAATGTCCTCATTGCAAACGGAGGGTGTGAAATAGTATTGGGTCCAAGGACTTAGAATAGGATTTATCGGGTGGGTGACTAGGTCGGGAATGACTGATGAAACGATTTTGAGCTTTGGTACGTGTACCAGAGGTGGGATTGACTGTTCTAAGGCTGAACTCAGGGTGCAATAGACGTGAAGTACAGATAGATAATCAGACGGATCTCGAGTTTCTGGAATGATGGGTTGCCTCTTGTTAAGCACTAAATTCAACACCTTCAGCCAAGCGAGATATGGGATGGAGAGGGAGTGGTTAGATCAGCAGAATTTGTAGAACAAGCAACTTGATTAAGAGCCTGGTTGGTCCAACCAGGTGCTTGTTGAGATCAACAGGCTGATGATGCAGCCCAAACCCTATTAATCTGGTGGGTTGATGATGTAGATCAGGAGATGTGGAACCCACTATATGCAATGGAGCTCAGACGGATGTGGAAGTGTAAATTTGGGTTTTGGCTGAGTCAAATCAGCCTGGTCAGAGTAGGGATCCGTGAAGTAATCAGTTAATGGCATGGAAACCCTACAGGAGTGATCAGAGAATGATGGAGCATGGTCTTTAGTCTGATCAATGCTTGATACTCGATATATATGTGGAGTTGAATCATCTGCAATTGGCTCAGTGAGAGGGGAATCAGAATAGAAATTGAGTCCAGTTGCAAGTCAGGGTTGAAAACGGGTTTTGATCAGTTCTGTATGTGTGGAAGAGGTGCCTTCAATGAGAATTGTGTATGAGGGCTCTTCTAAAAAGGAGTGACAGGTGGTCTCATGTAGAGAGTCCTCATAGTAGCTTTCAAAGTCAAAGGTGAATGCCTGAAGAGTATCGATAGGATACTGGAAATCTGAATCAAGAAAAGATTTGAATTCTAAGTTGAAATCACTCTCGGCATTTTTTGGTTTTGATTCCTGAGGATCGAAAAGAAACGATTCCATGTCACTGGAACCTGAACTTAAATCAGTGATCTCGGGAACTGGGACCTCAGAGTCGAAGTTGGAGACTGAATCATGTGAGCTGAGGTCGAAGATTGGCTTGTTGTATTCAGGAAGTAGATTTTCTCCAAAATCATGGTAAGATTCGAAATCGTCGGAGATATTGCGAAAATCACATTTTGAGATTCAAGATCAAAGGTTCCACCATAGAAAAAATCATATGATGTCGATTTAGCAACCTGACTGGGGTCCAGCCTATATGTAAATTCTGAGCTCAAAAAGGTGTTCTTATTTGGTATATGCTCAAGTTCTAGGCTCGTGGGAAAGAGCCAATCAACACCCCACTCGTTTAACTCCTCGATTTTTGTGGCATAAATTGGCATGACTTCCGAGAAATCGATCTGATTCTTTGAGGATGTTGGAGAGGGATATTCATAAAATAGAGGCCCAAAATCATACTTTTCATTGAAAATTTGATCTTCTTCATACGGGGCCACGTAATCTTTCCAATATGCTTCCGATCCATATTCTTAGCTTAGGATGTCGGTCGAATCACTAGAATCTAGGTCCGAATAACCTTCGAGGGTCACCTTATCAGAATAAGAGGCGGGATTTACACCCTCAATAGGTTTAGTTATAATCTCATCATTGCTGGAGTTTTGGAATTCTATGCTTGGTGATCCATGGTCTAGGGTTGGCTCTATATTATTGTTATGAACGCGCGACTTCAGACATCTCTTAAGACGTCTGGGAGGTGGCCCAGACGTCGGACCAGACGTCTGGAACCCCTCCCAGACGTCTGGGATTCGGTTACAGCGGCACGCGCGGTGGCGTCTGCGTGCCTACGCACGTAGACCTGCGAGTGCCCTTTTTCCCTCTCCTCCGCAGGCGCTGCCCCCCTGTCCCGCTCTCTCTCTCCTCCCCGCGAGGCTTTAGAAAGCCTCGCCCTCTCCCTCACTCTCACCACCTCCGCTTCTCCTTCTCCTTCCATCCGGTGCACGAGTGCGAGCGCGAGTGAGCGAGCGACGGCAGTGGCAGCCGCGGTGAGTGTGGGGGGGAGGTGCTGCGCGAGAAGAGGAGGCGCTCGGTCGTGAGGGCGAGCTTGCCAGGGCTGCTAGAGCCGGTCGGCGGGGGCGCAGCGGGTGCGGAGTGATGTGGAAGGCCTGCTGCAGCTCGAGCAGTAGGCGGACGAGGCACGGCGCGGGCGTGCATCGCGGGCGGAGGGCGAGTCGCGCCCTGGTTCTAGAAATTTTTCCAGAATCAGACGTCTGGGCTTCCAACCAGACGATGAGGAAGACGTCTGGAGGACTGTCCAGACGTCTGGTAAGTAAGTTATTTTCGTACCTTCTTTCCTTCGACCATCCGTACTGAGCACGAGGAATGGGTACGCGTAGGGTCTGAGATTCGTATCCAACGTGAATCAGACGTCTGGCAGTGGTGCCAGATGACGGGAGCGACTTCCAGACGTCCGGGGTGACCATCGGACGTCTGGGAACTAGGCTAAACGCCCCCACAGGCTTCTGGACGTCTGAGAGACCACACAGAACAAAGGTAACCTCTGATCCACTTTTTAAGACATCTGGAAGAGGTTCCAGACATCTGATTTTACACTGTTTTGTCATTTTCGACCCGTTTAGGGCCCGTTCGGAGTCCGTTTTTCGCGTTTCGAGTTGCGTGCTTTTCGGAATTAAATCCTCTACCCATCTACAGTAGTTGTATACTATTTTGAGAAACTCCTTGTGTTTGATCCTTGTGATAGGCCCCCGTTCCGTTGCAGTCTCGGGGATTGCGGAGGTACGCAGGATTCCCGACCACGCCCCCAGTACGCCTGTTGTAACCGGTAGAGTGGCTTTTAAGTTTATTAGTATAATCTGTTAAATTATGGAACCATAAATAGAACCTAGGACATTGCATGAATCCTAGGAATGAGAAACTAGAATGAATGGTAGATCCTAGGGTGTTGCATGAATCCTAGGGCTGGAAAACTATATTGTATGATATATCCTAGGGTATGGCATGAATCGTACGATGGGAAGAACTAGTGGAATATATGAATACTGCAGTCTTAGAAAATGTGCAAAGGAAATAATAGCTACCTGTAAATTGGTTTAACAGCTGCCTGTTATGAATAAATGAGCATGACTGAGAGTATGGGATGTATGAAGGTGAAACTGGAAAGGTGAAACCTAAATGTGCTGAGTTAAAAGAACTGGAACCCTACGCAGAATTAGGAGTGGAACTCCTGGAAAGAGAAAGGAATGGAACTGAGAAAGAAAGACGTGGTAGTGTGCTGTCTCTTGGGTACGTAGTATTAAGGGAAGTACCTGTACCTGTTTAGTGTAGAGCGGAGCCAGCCGCCCCAGGGACCCGGGGTCAGGACTGGCCACTTTGTACCGACTTGCTGGCCCTCGTGCACGTAGTACCGAGGAGAGCTACTAGTGTAGGGAGGTACTAGCTACCCCACGGGCCCCGGGGTTCTGCTAGCCTCCTACACCGACTTGTTAGGCCCACTGGGCAAACCAGGGTAGTCAGGCGAGGGTGCGTGGACTGTGGAGGGGCCAGGCCCCTGTTTGGTTACTGTGGAGGGGTTGGACCCCTGTTACTGAGAGGGCTCTGCCCTGTACTGGTTCTGTGCTGTGCTTGGGCGCTCCCGTTAACGGAAAAGACTGACCGCGTGCCAGTGCGGGTTAGCTACCTGTGCATTTATCGCGTGTGCCGTAGTCACCGTTACGTCTGTCCGTGACCTTGGGGTGGTTGACTGAGAGTAGGATCACCACGGGTTACTCTCTCGGCCAGGAGAGCACCACGTGCTACTTCTACTTTTTGGAAAAGACTGCAATCAAGATCGTTCCCACGAGGAACATCCGAGATCAAGTGAAGGATCCGAGAATTGGATAAATTTTGAAATAATAGAAAGACGTAAATAAAGGAAGAAAGAAAATTAAAACAGCTACTGTACACTTTACTGTTTCTTTAGTTTAGCTGCCACTCTACTCAGCGTTTTGCTGACGTGTTACACTCATTACCTTTCAGGACCAGGTGTTGAGCAGCCAGGGTCAGCGGCTGCAGAGGACGCTGGGCCGAGTTGGGTCCAGTAGAGTTACCACTATTCTCTTGTACCTCTTTTTGGTTCCACTGTAGTGAGTAGTTCTTGTTACCGCTGTACTTTTCCTTACCTGCAGTTTCATATTATGTTATGAATGTTGTTCTACTGTTGTGGTGGTATATACTGTAGTGGTTTCTTTCCTTACTGCTGTATTTTCTTAGTGTTAGTTATATTCATGCTGAATGTTGTTTATTTTACTACTCTTTTGGTTACTTCCTCGTTGGACGACCAAGTCTTGGGATTAGTCGAGTCGGTCCGGTTCTCGTGTCTCGTAGGGACTTGGGAATCGGGTCGTTACAAGATGGTATCAAAGCAAGGTCGTCCCGAGAAGTGAATCAACTGACTGGAAAATAACCAATTCGCATGTCTATAACTGGAGTAGCCACCACAACACATCTTTTGACATGAGCTCTTAGACGTTTCCATTCGGTATCATTCTGTAGTGACGTGTTCCGTTTTGTTTCGCGTCTCCTTGCAGGAGATGCCTCATCGCGGGACTGGTGAGGCGGGCCGCGGGCGCAGCCGAGGACGAGGTCGGCGAGGTGGGCGTGCCGTTGCCGACGCCTTGGTGGACCAGCCACTACTCCCGGGCATCCAGGCCCAAGACCTCGCCCAGCTGATATGGGATATTGTGCGAGAGGAGCTCCACCCACCGCCCCGAGCGCCTCCCCCTGGGGCTGCGGAGGGGGATCCTCTATGGGACCACCCGATGGACGCGGCGCTGGTCGCTGGGGAGGGGATGGGCCGCCGCAGCCCCCACCTTCCTCCGACACTTCTGTGCACGAGGCACCGTTGCCTGGAGGTGCACCAGCATCCCCATTGCAGCGCCACTCCGAGCTCTTCGGGCAGTTCTGGAAGCTGAAGCCCCCCTCCTTCAAGGGGGATGAGGACCCGATCGAGGCAGAGGACTGGCTCGAGCAGCTGGAGAAGATTTTCAACACCCTTCACCCCCCGGTGGAGTGCCGCATGGCCTTTGCCATGTACTAGCTGGAGAGTGTGGCACACAGGTGGTGGAGGGCGGTTCGGGGACAGGAGAGGGACGAGCCAACCTGGGATCGGTTCGTCGCCCTCTTCTGCGAGCAGTACTTTCCCCAGACGTGGCAGGACCAGAGGAGGTGGGAGTTCCACACTCTTCGCCAAGGGACGATGACCGTGAGCGCGTACCGCACGCGTTTCCTGGAGCTGTCCCGCTTTGCAGCGATAGCGGTAGCTACTGAGGAGGAGCGCCTTTGGAGGTTCACCGAGGGGCTCCGGCCTGCGATTCGGGGGTATCTCAAACCCCTGAAGCTGCCTACATTTTTTAGGGTGGTGGAGGCAGCCATGACTTACGAGGAGACCAACACGTCCGCGCGAGACACTGACGGCGGGCGGAAGAGGCCCTTTCAGCTAGACTTGTCACAGGGCCGGCGAGAGAGGAGACACGTGGCATCCGTAGGAGAGCTGTCACGTTTTGCAGGGACATCAGTGGCCTTTGGGGGCCCTCGACAGGGGCCAGTCGCCAGCACCGGACCCCTGCCCAGCCGACAGCAGGGACCCACTGATGGCGGGAGTCGGGTTCCCCTCTGTTACCAGTGTGGCCAGTCGGGCCACATCAGGTGGGACTGCCCGTCTAGGGCAGGAGGTCAGCAGATACTTCCCACGCAGAGCACTGGAGGGCGCGCAGGAGGACGTGGTTAACAGGCGCGAGGAGGAGGACAACAGTCACGAGGAGGGTACCGGCCAGCACTTGCCCGTCCGACGCAGAGTGTGGCTGCTTCGTCCGCACCTAGAGCTGAAGGGCATATCAATGCCCTGACACACAGGGATGCCAGAGCTTCGGGCTCGGTAGTGGCAGGTATGGTTTCAGTTTCCAGCAGACTCGTTTACACACTTTTCAATTCCGGCGCTACACACTCGTTTGTCGCAGCCAGTTTCGCAGTTAGTTTGGACCAGGATTATATGCTGTTAGAAAATCCGTTAGTAATCAGAGGTCCGAGTGGTCAGCTATTTGTAGCT
The DNA here is from genome assembly GCA_037157565.1 of Thalassia testudinum. Classification (NCBI taxonomy): domain Eukaryota; kingdom Viridiplantae; phylum Streptophyta; class Magnoliopsida; order Alismatales; family Hydrocharitaceae; genus Thalassia; species Thalassia testudinum. The sequence goes on from JAZHRO010000031.1 coordinate 202,770,935, forward strand.
GAAGAGGTGTACACGGATTGCAAGGTCAGTGTCGGTGGACATAGCTTGCCAGCTGACTTGATTATGATACAGATGGAGGACTTTGGAGTGATTCTGGGGATGGACTGGCTGTCTGCTTACCACGCCTTGGTAGACTGTTTTGGGAGGAAGATGGTCTTCTCCATGCTGGAGTTGCCTTCTTTCGAGTTTCATGGACAGCCAGTGGACGGAGGCTTCAGGTGCATTTCGGCACTTCGGGCGACATGACTTTTGAGCCAGGGGTGTGAAGGCTTCCTAGATTGTGTGGTGGCAGAGCCCAGCCCTGTGGCAGACTTCCAGAGCATCCCGGTGGTCAGAGATTACCCTGACGTGTTTCTAGACGAGTTACCAGGACTGCCGCCCGAGCGCGAGATCGAGTTTGAGATCTCGCTAGTACCAGGGACCAGTCCCATCTCCACCGCGCCATACAGGATGGCATCGCTTGAGCTACAAGAGCTTAAGTCTCAGTTGCAGGACCTTTTGGAGAAGGGTTTCATGAGGCCCAGTGCGTCTCCCTGGGGAGCCCCGGTACTGTTTGTGAAAAGGAAGGATGGTACCCTACGCCTTTGTGTGGACTACCGACAGCTGAATAGGGTCACCATCAAGAATAGATATCCGCTGCTAAGGATCGACGACTTGTTTGACCAATTGCGAGGTGCCACGGTGTTCTCCAAGATTGACTTGAGGTCGGGATACCACCAGTTGAGGATTAGGGAGACCGACGTCTCCAAGACAGCTTTCCGCACCCGGTAAGGACACTACGAGTTTTTGGTCATGCCGTTTGGGCTGACCAATGCCCCCGCTGCTTTTATGGATCTGATGAACCGGGTGTTTAGACCGTACTTGGACCAGTTCGTGGTGGTTTTCATAGATGGTGTACTCATCTATTCTAGAGATCAAACGCAGCACGGACAGCACTTGCGGATGGTTCTGGACACTCTGAGACGACGTAGGCTGTACGCCAAATACAGCAAGTGCGAGTTCTGGTTGAGGGAGGTGACCTTCTTAGGTCATGTGATCTCTGGAGACGGCTTGGCAGTGGACCCAGCCAAGGTCAAGGCAGTACTCAGGTGGGAGAGACCGCATTCAGTCACTGAGATTCACAGTTTCCTGGGACTGGCAGGCTACTACAGACGATTCATCAGAGGTTTTTCACAGATTGCGCGTCCTATGACACAGTTGACCTGGAAGGACGTGCCCTTCACTTGGACAGACGCCTGTGAGGCGTGTTTTCAGGAGACCCAGGGGACTTCTCTTTCACAGACCAGGTGCTGCGCCTGAGGGGACTGTTGTGCGTTCCTAGAGATGAGGAGCTGTTGAGAGAGCTCCTGACTGAGGCACACGGTTCCAGATTCACCATACATCCCGAAAACACGAAGATGTACCATGACTTGAGACACGAGTATTGGTGGAGGGGGATGAAGCGGGATGTGGGTGAATTCGTGCAGCAGTGCTTAGTGTGCCAGCAGGTGAAAGGCGAGCATCAGAGGCCTGCAGGGCCACTACAGTCGCTTCCAGTGCCAGAGTGGAAGCGGGAGAGCATCACCATGGACTTGGTGGTGGGATTACCTGTTACCCAGCGAGGACACGACGCTGTCTGGGTAATTATGGATAGACTGATGAAGACGGCACGATTCCTGCCGATCCGAGTCACTTTGGGACCAGCACAGTTGGCAGAGAGGTATATCCGCGACGTGGTACGACTACACAGAGTTCCGCGAGAGATCGTATCCGACCGGGATACCCGCTTTATGTCCCACTTTTGGGCTGAGTTTCAGTAGGCCCTGGGGACGCGGTTGAGGTTTAGTACAGCTTACCACCCCCAGACGGACGGACAGTCTGAGGGCACGATACAGACACTTGAGGACCTTTTGCGTGCCTGTGTACTAGACTAGAGGGGCTCTTGGGAGGAACACCTGCCCCTGGCGGAGTTTGCATACAACAACAGCTATCACACGAGCATCGGCATGGCTCCCTACGAGGCTCTGTACGGACGGAGGTGTACGGCACCCTTGAGTTGGGTTGAGGTGGGGACCAAGTGGGAGGTTGGCCCCAGGTTGATCCGGCAGAGTCAGGAGGTAGTCGAGTAGATCCACAGGCGACTCCGCACTATCAGGAGTAGATAGAAGAGCTACGTGGATCGGAGACGCAGAGAGGTGCAGTTTGAGGTTGGGGACCACGTCTTTCTCCGTGCTTCACCCATGAAGGGCCTGCAGCAGTTTGGAGTGAGAGGGAAGCTCACGCAATGGTTTGTGGGGCCCTTTGAGGTCCTGGAGCGGGTTGGACCCGTTGCTTACAGGCTTGCCCTCCCTCCCTAGCTTTCTAGTGTGCACGACGTGTTCCACGTGTCCAACCTCAGGAAGTACGTAGCCGATACCAGTCTCGTATTGAGTCACGAGAGCGTCAAGGTGGACGACAACCTGACCTACCTTGAGTGGCCAGTGCATATTCTAGACCGAGCCGTCCGCAGTTTGAGACGAAAGCAAGTACCCCTGGTAAAGGTTTTGTGGAGGAGCCAGCGGTACGAGGAGGCTACCTGGGAGCCTGAGGCGACAATGCGGGAGCGGTACCCGGAGCTCTTCGCGGGTACGTCTTTTTGGACTGGCTTCGGTCCTCTTTGAGTTTGTTATGGTTACTATGACATTTTTCCCGCACCGTAGTTAGCGCAAGTTTCGGGGACGAAACTTCCTTTGAGTTTGTTATATTGTGACGAACGAGCAACTTCAGATGTCTTTTAAGATGTCTGGGAGGTGGCCCAGATGTCGGACCAGACGTCTGGAACCCCTCCCAGACATCTGGGATTCGATTACAGCGGCACGCCCGGTCGCGTCTGCGCGCCTGCGCGCGTAGACTTACGGGTGCCCTTTTTCCCTTTCCTCCGCAGGCGCTGCCCCCTGTCCCACTCTCTCTCTCCTCCCCGCGCGGCTTTAAAAAGCCTCTCCCTCTCCCTCACTCTCACCACCTCCGCTTCTCCTTCTCCTTCCAGCCGTTGCGCGAGTGCGAGCGCGAGTGAGCGAGCAGCGACGGTGGCAGCCACGGCGAGTGCGGGGGGGAGGTGCTGCGCGAGAAGAGGAGGCGCTCGGCCGTGAGGGCGAGCTTGCCGGGGCTGCTAGAGCCAGCCGACGAGGGCGCAGCGGGCGCGGAGTGACGCGGGAGGCCTGTTGCAGCTCGAGCAGCAGGTGGACGAGGTGCGGCGCGGCAGTGCGTCGCGGGCGGAGGGTGAGTCGCGCCCTGGTTCTAGAAATTTTTCCAGAATCAGACGTCTGGGCTTCCAACCAGACGACGAGGAAGTCGTCTGCAGGACTGTCCAGACGTCTAGTAAGTAAGTTATATTCGTACCTTCTTCTTTCCTTCGACCGTCCGTACTGAGCACGAGGAATGGGTACGCACAGGGTCTGAGATTCGCATCCAACGAGAATCAGACGTCTGGCAGTGGTGCCAGACGACGGGAGCGACTTCCAGACGTCCAAGGTGACCATCGGACGTCTGGGAACTAGGCCAGATGCCGCCACAGGCTTATGGACGTCTGAGAGACCACACAGAACAAAGGTAACCTCTGATCCACTTTTTAAGACGTCTGGAAGAGGTTCCAGACGTCTGATTTTACACTGTTTCGTCGTTTTCGACCCATTTAGGGCCCGTTCGGAGTCCGTTTTCGCATTTCGAGTTGCGTGCTTTTCGGAATTAAATCCTCTACCCGTCTACAGTAGTTGTATACTATTTTGAGAAACTCCTTGTGTTTGATCCTTGTGATAGGCCCCCGTTCCGTTGCAGTCTCAGGGGTTGCGGAGGTATGCAGGATTCCCGACCATGCCACCAGTATGCCTGTTGTAACCGGTAGAGTGGCTTTTAAGTTTATTAGTATAATCTGTTAAATTATGGAACCATAAATAGAACCTAGGACATTGCATGAATCCTAGGAATGAGAAACTAGAATGAATGGTAGATCCTAGGGTGTTGCATGAATCCTAGGGCTGGAAAGCTAGATTGTATGATAGATCTTAGGGTATGGCATGAATCCTAGGATGGGAAGAACTAGTGGAATATATGAATACTGCAATCTTGGAAAATGTGGAAAGGAAATAATATCTACCTGTAAATTGGTTTAACAGCTGCCTGTTATGAATAAATGGGCATGACTGAGAATATGGGATGTATGAACGTGAAACTGGAAAGGTGAAACCTTAATGTGCTGAGTTAAAAGAACTGGAACCCTACGGGGAATTAGGAGTGGAACTCCTGGAAAGAGAAAGGAATGGAACTGAGAAAGAAAGATGTGGTAGTGTGCTGTCTCTTGGGTACGTAGTACCAAGGGAAGTACCTGTACCTGTTTAGTGCAGAGCGGAGCCAGCCACCCCAGGGACCCGGGGTCAGGACTGGCCACTTTGTACCGACTTGCTGGCCCTCGTGTACGTAGTACCGAGGAGAGCTACTAGTGTAGGAAGGTACTAGCTACCCCACGAGCCCTGGGGTTCTGCTAGCCTCCTACACCGACTTGTTAGGCCCACTGGGCAAACCAGGGTAGTCAGGCGAGGGTGTGCGGACTATGGAGGGGCAAGGCCCCTGTTTGGTTACTGTGGAGGGGTTGGACCCCTGTTACTGAGAGGGCTCTGCCCTGTACTGGTTCCGTGCTGTGCTTTGGGCGCACCCGTTAACGGAAACGACTGACCGCGTGCCAGTGCGGGTTAGCTACCTGTGCGTTTATCGCACGTGCCGTAGTCACCGTTACGTCTGTCCGTGACCTTGGGGTGGTTGACTGAGAGTAGGATCATCACGGGGGACTCTCCTGGCAAGGAGAGCACCACGTGCTACTTCTACTTTTTGGAAAAGACTGCAATCAAGATCGTTCCCACGAGGAACATCCGAGATCAAGTGAAGGATCTGAGAATTAGATAAATTTTGAAACAATAGAAAGACGAAAATAAAGGAAGAAAGAAAATTAAAATAGCTACTGTACACTTTACTGTTTCTTTAGTTTAGCTGCCACTTTACTCAGCATTTTGCTGATGTGTTACACTCGTTACCTTTCAGGACCAGGTGTTGAGCAGCCAGGGTCAGCGGCTGTAGAGGACGCTGGGCCGAGTAGGGTCCAGTAGAGTTACCACTGTTCTCTTGTACCTCTTTTTGGTTCCACTGTAGTGAGTAGTTCTTGTTACCGCTGTACTTTTCCTTACCTGCAGTTTCATATTATGTTATGAATGTTGTTCTACTGTTGTGGTGGTATATACTGTAGTGGTTTCTTTCCTTACTGCTATATGTTCTTACTATTAGTTATATTCATGCTGAATGTGGTTTATTTTAGTGCTCTTTTGGTTACTTCCTCGTTGGACGACCAGGTCTTGGGATTAGTCTAGTCGGTTCGGTTCTCGTGTCTCGTAGGGACTCGGGAATCGGGTCGTTACAGTTATGTTCTCCTGCAATTGGAGCTTCCCAACCTAATTCAAGATTAGGCTTGTTGTATTCTATCAGGGTTGGGAATCCACAACCACTCCATGCCTTAAACCCAAGATTTGGAAAATCGGATTGATCCTCGATATTGTTCCAAGATGGTTCATCATCTATCTGGGGCATGTACGGGTATTTCTGATCGATAATTTGTTTCAATAATCTCATCATCTCTTCCCTATTTTCAAGATCATCTTGGTGTTGTTCCCAAAGTATAGGATTTGTCATGCACAGAAGGTATTCAAAATTGTGTAACTTTTCTATCCCAATGTATCCTGTTATGAGAATGTCTCGAGTTGTTCCCTTTGTGGCTTCTCTCAAAAGTACTTGGGCACAGTTTATGATGAAAGTTGTGGTTATTGGTATATTAACCTGAATGTCTTCTACTGGTGTTGAGGTTTTATATTCAATTTCATAGAATTCAAGGGCATCCTCAATCATCCTATCTCTCATGGATCTCTGTGATTCAGGTTTTCTGAAAGGTAGTCCTAAGTAATTTGGCTGCATATTTGGATTAGATGGTGGAATCAAGATGTGGAATCAGAATTTGGATCAAGATGTTGAATGAAGTTGTGAAGTGATTAGATTTGAGTAGAGTCCCACTGACAATCTAAGTGTGTGCTCTAAAGTGAAGAGATGAGGACTGGATATGTTTTTGACCCAATCAAGGCACCCAATGATGTTTGGATGACTAATGAGGTTTGGGGCGGATGATACCCCTGGATCAGAAATTCGTCCACCTGAGAATTACCTGGGCAACTAGAGAGGGAGAGTCCCGCAAAGACCCCTACACGGTAGAGCATCCCCACGGGTTACAAGGTTTCCCCCACCTGACCTCTCTTGTCACTGAGATTCCAGGTAGACCAAAATGGGGACCTTGACCTCCTAAGTCTACCACTTTTAAGTTCACAGGTGCTCAGGGTTTTCACTTGAACTTTAGATTTTTTGGTGTTGTGTCGAAATTTGGAGGTTGGTTGACCCAAGTGTCAACTTCACCTGACCTGCCCTAAAGATGGCAGAATGATTCTATGTCAAGACCTATAAATCACCCTAATTTGACTCCCAGGTTATTAGGTCCAATGTTTTTAAGATTCAAGTGATTTTAGATCTCAATTTTAGGGTTTGTCTTGCATAAATTTTTTAAATCAAGGGCTTGGGTAGCACACTGATGCAGGTGGGTTTGCTCCTTTTATGCAAGCATGTGTGAACTAGCACTCCAAAACCCTACTGTAGAAACCCTAATTTGGTTCTATTTCCAATCGTCTTTGCTTTTCACAAAATTTCTCTTTGAACTTAAAAACAAGAAGTGTGTAGTCCATGGAGATTTGGAAATTAAGCGTGATTTCTACTTGGCACAGGAATTTGTAGGGTAGGATATTAAAATCGCTTCAACTTCAGCAAGATTTGAAAATTTTCACAAAATCAGGAAACTTTTGCCTTAAAGATTGTAATTACTATAGATAGAAGGCAAGTGATTCCTAATTGATTACTTCCTTTTGTCTTCTCAAGATTATGAGGTGGATTAGGGAAGAAAAGAGGATTTACCTACCCTGTAGTGGTTGACTTGCATGAGAGATTTCTTCGTGAAATACCTTGCAAGATCACAACAAAACAAATAGGGGAAGTTAATGCTCAAAATAGAATCAAACGAATGTAGAGACTAGTCATAAATTGCACGTTGCTCTCCGGCAAGGGTGCCAAAATGTTTACATAGTAAATTCGATGTTTAAAAGATAAATGATGTTGCGTCGTAGTATAGTTGAAATCGCCTTGTAAACAAATAGTAATTTTTATTACTCGAATGTTTAAGTCCGAGGTCAAACATAGGGAGCAAATGGAATTTATTCACTAATCTCAACCAATGTAATTTGAACACTTAAAGTTACAAAAAACCTATCTCAAAATATAATGTAGGAGTTTTATGAATAAAATGTAGAAATAATTGAGAGGAAGAGGATAAAAGTTTGATTCTTCTTCTCTTTGACTTATTCTTTAGTTTCCTCTTTCTCTACCTTTCTTTCCTTCTTCTTCTTTCTTTTGGCTTAGGTCGATGGCTTCGTTCTTCTTCTTCTATTCTTTGATTTCCTTCTCTGACTTTCTCTTCTTCTTCTTTAGCTTTCCTCTTTCTTCTTTCTCTGATGTCTCTTGCAACAGTGCCTTTCTCCTTCTTTGCCTTCTTCTTCTACCTTGATTTCTTCTGCTTTTCCTTCTTCTCTGCAGTTGCAGCTTCCTTCCTCCTCTGGCCTCAGTTTCCTCTTCCTTCTTCCTTTCCCTGCACACACGAGTGCAAAACCTACCCTACCCTCCCCTGCGTACACTCTCTCTCTATTTCTCTCCTCGATTTGCTCTCCCAGAGCCAATCGGGTATTCGAGTCGGGTTAAGCGCACCTAGGTATAGGCACACCGATGTGGGTGGTGCACGAGGAATGTTGGGTAAACGTGTCAGGGAATCTAGGTCCGCGTAGCGTGGGTCGCGGACAAGTCAGGTGAACGGGAAAGGGGACCTCACCCCGTGATCTGAGCCAACCAAGAGAAAACACAAATTCAACTTATAGCACTCACCGCGCTTCAACCTTTTCGAGGTGGGACTAAAAGTCCCACCCGCTTCTCTCACGCCCACAGGAGCCTATTCTGCCTAATTACTCCAGCTTTGATGCCTCACAAAGCCACTCACTTGGTTGGATGCACGTGCGAGACAACTCCGCATCGCCTGGGACCTGAGACCAGGAGCGCAACTGCCTAGAGCAAGCTTGAGAGCTTCTTCGAGCTGGCACTAATGGTGGCAGAGGTCAGACCTGCGTTTCAAACAATACGGCCTTTCAGTCCCATTAGAACACACAGGTAGCTTCGCCGTGGCACGGCGAAGGTGAATAGGTGGGTGGCTGGCTGTGGGGAGGCCTAGGCTTGCGTGCCTAGGTCGCTCTATGGCCCTAATGATAGGTGTGGTCGGGGGGCGAGTGTGGAAGGTATGGCAGTCAATGGAGATGGGGAAAGTGCTCAGTGCATGATGGCGGAGGTTATGAGGGGTCTGGCGAGGCATGTGGATGCGTGGAGCGATGGATGCACCTTCATCAGTGGTCGGCCGGAGATGAGGAAGATGGTGGTGGTCTGCAGTGTCGAGGGGTCAAAAGTAAAAATAAAGAAAGGGTAAATAAAGAGAGGAGGGGAAGAGATTCAACCTTCTTAAGGGACGAAGGGGGATAGAAGGGCGGCTGGCGCATACCTACCGCCACTAGAGAAGAAAGTTCAAGTGGAGGGAGAACGGCGATGACGAAGAGGCTTTTGGCACGTGCGCAGGTGAGGCGTGACGTGGAGGAAGGAGTTAAAGACAGCACTGCCACTTCTATTGTGGCAGAGTGATGAGAAGGAGGAGGAGGAGTCATCGGAACTCGCTGGACACTTTGGCCAGAGGAGAAGGGAAGAAATTGGAGGGTTTTCTCCAGCCAAGCCAAGCTGGATTTGAGCGACCAGATTAAGGGGCCCTTTTACAGGTACTGGTAGAGGTCCTTATGCTTGGAAGGCAAGCTTCCAAGTGTAATAATCCTCACCAGAGTGGGACTCAGTGAGAGACCCAAATCTCTTGAGCATTCGCACGAGAGATTGGGTGCAAATCAAGGCATGTGATTGCATTCAGATGATAGGGAATTCCTCAGAGAATCTCCCTTTCAAATCTGAGAGGGAATCTCTGAGGAATCAAGGAGAAATCCCCCTTGAATCCTCACCAAAGTAGGACTCCTCAGCTGTAATGGCGGAGGCACCTAATTGCAAAGAGTGGCAAGGAAGATAGGGGGGTCTGCACAATGATTTTCAAAAGCTACGGGTCAAAATGTAATTTGGTGGACTATTTTGCAAAGTAGGTCAAGGTGACCTCCTCTTAGGTCCAAATTTTGATACAAACCTAATTTTGGCCTAAGAAATCCAATGGTGAAGTTGGATTTTAGGTTTGACCACGTTTGGCTAGGCATTTTACGTAAAAACCCAAATTAGGGTAAATAATTAGCTAGGACCCCTACTTAGGTCAAAATAGTTTCCAAAGGCCAATTTGAAGGTTCTAAAATGTAGGGGATATTTTTCCATGATTTTTAGAAGGCTTAGTTGATTTTCATCCTGACCAGAACCTTGTTAAATTAAGTGAGACTATTTTAGGGTTACAAGATGTCATTTAATTCTTAAATTGCACATGAACCCATTTCTGACTGAACCAACTCACTTTTTATCTTGCTAAGATCAATTGACCTATGTTTAGCCCCTGATAAATCCCGTTGATGTACTGCAATGGTAAAATTATAGTTTTACCCTTTATTTCTTATTTTCTTCTCAGAACAGTTATCCCTTGAATTAGGCCCTTCTCTAGGTTATGTAGGAGCTTTTGTTCTCTTTTCTAGGTCAAAATGAGCTAGTTAGGTCTTATGATGGTGTTCCCATTAGCCTATAAGACCCCTTTGGGTACATCTCCCTTTTGAATAGTGTATGGGAAAGCATGCCATTTACCTGTTGAGTTGGAGCATAAGGCACTTTAGGCTATCTGAGGTGTCAACATGGATTTAGAAAAGGTGGGTAAGGCACAATTTCTAAAATTAAGTGATATTGAGGAGCTGAGGAATGATGCTTATGACACCTCTCAAGCTTATAAAGAGAAGGCCTTGCATGATAAGTATATCCTTAGAAAGACCTTTGAGCCCAACCAATAAGTTTGGCTTTTCAATTCCAGTCTTAAGCTTTTCCCAGGAAAATTGAAATCATATTGGGATGGGTCATATATAATAACCAAAGTGTTTCTACATGGGGTTGTGGAGATCAAGAGCCCTTCCTCTTCAGCAACACCCCTTACCGTCAACAGCCAACGATTAAAACCATATGTTAATTTGGATGGCCATTTGGTTGACGAGGTCACTCTCGAAGAGCCTTAGCTCCTGTCATTCTCCACCTCAGGTATCAACTAACTATTTTGCTTCCAATGAGGGCATTGTTTGAACCAGGCATGGGGAGGATAGGACCTGAGGCATCTGTTTATAGCATGTCTACATTTTGCATTCATGCATGCATATTGCATTCAAAAAAAAAAAAAACCTTGTTGTTATGCTTAACTGGTTGAGCTCTACATCTTTAGGGATAAGACCAAGACTTTAGGTTTGCTTAAGCTGACTCTAGGTATATAATTATAGGAACTAGGGTTGAACTACTAACTTTAGAACTTTAGGGTCTATTTGGACTTAAAAACTTAAGTAGGAGTTAAGTTGCGGACCATTCCTCAAGAAGTTGAGAAAGGAAAGCTAGGGATTGAGTTAAAGGTTGGGTAGTACGTGTTGTCTTTTTCTACCTTTTGGTTTATGGGTCCTTGTAACCAAAGCATCCACATTTCACACACACTTGGTCTTATGTAAATAGTGATCACCTTAATTCATTTCTTGAAGAAAATTTGGTTCTCTTAGTTCTGATTTAGGAGAAGCTCGAAATCACAACCTGATTGCACGAGTTCCTATCTTATGAGAGGTGGAGTATATACTCACCTTGAGGATGTGATGATAACATGTCACCTCCTCAGTGCTTGTCTCATAGGATATCCATCCTACTGGGGGCATGTAAGTGCATTGTGCGGTTTAGGTACCATGGGCGGCCTTATCTGGAAGTGTCATTTGCCACAGGCCTAAATTCGCTTAAGACATCCATGGGCGATACTATCTTGAAGTGTTGATTGCCAAGAGTTCTTGGGGTCACTGTGGGTGGTGCTATCTCAAAGCATCAAAAGCCAGGCACCTTTTGAGGTATGGTGATGGGGACAATGAATCCAACACAGACCGTGTTGATAGCTGATCCAAGGTTAGACTTAGTGGAATTAAACAAAAAAATATATATATATTATAAAAAGAAATCCTCTTACTCCCTTTCTAGGTTGACAATCATACCAACCTTAAATAAATTAGACCAATGCACATGCACGGATGCTTAAATCTCTAGGAACAATAAACCCTAGGGTAGAGTTAGAAATCAGGGAAACTTGTGCCTGCAACTTATCCTTATCTGACCTAGTCTGTAACTTAGCAACTACTTAGGTACCTTATCATCTAAGGTTAGATAGTGCAACCTTATTTCTGTGAATAGCTCAATTGAGTCAGCTTGGACCACTTGGAGTGTTTGGTTGTTGCTTAAATTTGCTAGCAACTAGCAAAAACTAGGCATGGGGGCATTTGATGAGCCCATATTTGTGGGTTGTTTGGTTACCTAAAAGCCTAGATTTTAGATTAATAATAATATATAAATAGCATGCATTAGGATGTAAATAAGTAATTCAAACATTTGATTGATTAGCACATATACATAGGAAGCACTAAGTGGCTTACCCACCAATATGCATAGTTTAAGTAAATAAGATAGCATGCATTAGAAATAGAATTTCTTTTAGAGTGTTGTTTATAAATAACCCAATAATTAAATTCTTTATTCATTTCCTCTCTCATACTGGAATTGCATAGGAATAATAGCTGCTCTTCCCTACGATTAGCCATCCAAGCAAGCATCGTCATTCCCGGGCAATCAAAGAGCCCGAAAGAGTGGATCTGGCCTTAATGGCCTCGACACTCCTCTTTCTTCTTTCAAATTCATCCTTGGTGGTATAAAGGAGGAGCAACATTACTAACTTCGGCAAGTCTTCATCCCTTTCCCTACTGTGCGGAGAACTCAGCTTCCCGTTCGCTCCACCACCACCAACCTCAACCGTGGTGGAGCTTCGCCACCGTGGGCGTGCAGGGTGAGAACTTGCAATGCCATCACAGAGCTCCGCATCCATCCTTGCTATGCCATCCCCTCCACTTAAGTAGTCCGGGAAGGTTCCCGGATGTCCAAAGGCCCAACAGCACAACCACCATCTTCACTTCTTCCTCTTTCCTTTTTTTCTCTTGTTTCACCTCCACCGAATGGAACACACCACTGCCACCTCCTCGCCGACCCTCAACACACGCCACCACATCGCCCTCTCCATGCATTGTTGCAACTCTCCACGCCACTAGCCTAGCGTGCCTAGGCATCACTGGTGCCACCATCGAGTGCACCTCCTCACATGTCCAGCGTACCCTTGCATGCACCCTCCTCGCGTGCGCATACACATGTGCCACCCACAGCAATAACAGCTGTTGGCCACCCCATCCTCTTCTTCTTCTCTGTCAATAGGGAGGAGGAACCCAACAACCATCGCCATTCCTCTACACGCAGCCATCGCCATGGGGCCCTGTTCTCCATGCCATCGCATCCGTTGAGCTTGCCTCGACTCCATGAGACCAGCCATACCCTCAATCGTGCCATTTGCAACCCCATGCAAGCACAGAGCTGCTCGCACCGTCGGTAGCATCGTTCTCTCCAGCGATGGCCGTTAGCCACCGTTCGACGCACCGTCACCACCCATGCATAGCCCTTGTTGTGGCCAACCTTCTCCGAGCTTCCTGCTATCTACCATCGCCTCTCCTCCACGCATGCATGAAGGGAAGAAAATCTTTGATTTGGGTTTAATTTTTATTTACATTTGCATGCCATTGATGAGATGTGGGATTTTTGAGTTAATAATATTCTAATCTACTGATTTTGTTAGAACTCCCTCAATCTTTCACGAAAATACAATATCAGCTGATTCATGTCTTATTATCTTAACTGAAAGGTGATTTTGATTTAGTTTCTTTGCAAAATTAATTACGAACATCGATTTCTGACTAGTAGGAGATTTAATAGCCCATTGCCTCCTTGTGGATATGACCCGCTCCTTCGTGAGTGGTTTATTTAATTTGTTTTGATTTGCGTTGTTTGCCACTCGATTTCTCTACTACAACGATCTTGCTTTTTATTTTCGAAAACTAAAATAACGTGGTCACTTATATCAAAAACTGATAGTAAAAACACATTTAAAACTCCATCTCTCTTCTTTGTTAGTGTCGAGGGGAGGGTTAATTTTACACCTCCTTCGCCATCACTTGATAAAATAAGTGACGACAAATATTTATTTGTCATCGCTTTATAAAATGATGGCAAAGAACTGATGGTATTGCCCATCTTTCTATTAGTGGCTAATCTTTCAGGATCATGCTCGTACAAATCAAGTACTTATCCTCTGTGTGAATCAAAGTGAAGATTCCGAAGAGTCAATGTGTCTTTTAGTAAAGTGCTTGAGTCTAAAAATTATGTACGAAACCTCAAAAATGTTTTCACGATTTTTTAAGTTGTAAAATAAAAATTTAGACAATATTGATTGACCAAAATATTAGAATTGATCGATCAAATCAATTGACCGATTAAAATAGGAAGATTGATTGACCAAATTATCCTAACAATCAAATCTGATTTTCTCACAATTGATCAACCAATTAAATATTCGATCGATCATCAATTGATCGATAAAAAATAATAAATTGGTAGATTAAAATGAAAATTGGTTGATCAAAATAATAAATTGATCAAATAATATGATTCGAATGATTTTTTCTAACATTCCAAAAATGCTCTGTTTTCACCTATGAATTGGTCTCCATTCCCCTTATTTTAAAACACACCTTCAGAAACATTACAAAGAGAAAAAGTGCTTCCACTCCAATTCTTCTTCGTGCTTTTGTGCTCATTCTTCTACACTCTTTAAAAGCACATCGCTCTGCACTTCTAAAAAGAAAACTTGGTTTGGATATTTTAATTATCTGAGGTTCCATAGGATTAATTTATGTATTCATTTATTTTGTTCATTTCATTTGTTAGGATCCATTGTATTGGGATACTAGAGGTTGTTGTGGCTTCTCTTAATAGGTAAAAGAGATCTGGTTTGTAAGAGGTTGTGCCAGCCTCATTCAAGTGATGCATTAGTGGATTGACTAGCTTTGCCTAGTCAGGAAAATCCTAATCTGGGAGCCTTAGATAGTAGCTTTTACCCTTAGGGGCTTCCAATAGAAATCATTGTGTATATTGTGGGATTGTTTTTATTATGCCATATATTTTTTTACAGTCGATATCACACTTGATCTTGTGTTTATGGCCAAGTAAGATCCGTACAGGTAGTTGCACATATGCCACTCTTTCATCTTCCACATCTCCTTCCTCCTTCCCTAATCTCTCTCTCCCTCCATTTTCTTCCACTTGGTCATCCCCTCTCTCTCTCTTTACCATTCTTTCTCTCTCTTCCTCCATTCTCTCTCCTCTCTATTCACCTTTACGCCTCTATTCCTCTAACAAAAGAATACCTCTTCCACCTCCATTTTTTTCTCTCTCTCCCATCAAATATTCCCTTCATGCCACCATCTTAGGTAGCACTACTCTAGTCCTTGATAACACTAGTTTATCATCATCCTTAGTATCCATTCACACCTAGTTCTTAGGGTTTTGAAAATTGCATTGCATTATTTCATTGCATTTAGCATGCATTTGCATTTAGGGTTTAGGTTATGCATTGTCATATTTTCTATCATTTTATGTGGTAACATATTTCATATGATCGTCAGTGATGAATGCACCATAAAAATTATGCAACCCTGGCAATATGAGAGGCACATTTACATGAGAAGTTGACAAAAGCACTTGTAGCTAGATCCAAGCTCATATCAGCTAGATCTAGCTCAATTCCAGCTCCATCCAGCTCATGACAGCTCATCTCTAGCTCATGAAGCTCAAGCTAAGCTCAAGCCAGTTGAGCTCACCATCTGCTCCTATGCTAACTAGCTGATCTAGCTAGGAAGACATCAGGAGACTCATCTTCAGCTCCCCTCAGTTCTAGGAAATTTTCTCAGAGATCCCCTCAACTCCTCCATCAACTCAGCTAAGCTACTAGTTAGCTTAGCTAGCTAAATCCTACTCCATGGCTAACCACCACCAACCCTAACCTCCACCTTACCCCTCCTTTGGCACCAAAAATCACAACCAATACCACCCTTGCATCCCTTCCTCCTTTGGTACCAAGAATGGCACCCCTTCACCTAACAACCACCAACCTAACCAACTAAGGGTCGGTGCCAACTCCACCATGCAACCTTTGAGTTGGCATCAACCATCCTAAGCCCTCCATTACCATAGCCACCATAAAATGGACCCTTCCTAGCACTTCCTTCTACCCATGCCACCTTAACCTTAACCACACCAAAGAGTTGGCTGATAGTGGCATAAGAAGCCAGGTTGAATTGTGCAACAAAAATAATACAAACAATCACAGTAAGAGCAGAAGTATTTAGAGAGGAAACCCCTACAGGAAAAACCTCTAGCTAGATCTCTCAATCTAAGATTTTGCCCCTGCCCAAGTAGGAATTACTAACAACAAGTAATATTACAAAACCCCTCTTCTTGGACAAACCCCGAGAAGAGTTTTGCCCCTCTACTAAGAGGAAATGGGAAACCCATAAATCAAGTACCCAAATAAACTAACAAAAAGCAATATAAATAAGCCAAATAAGCCTTGAATGAAAGAATAAGAATACTCCCTTCTTCAAACAAATGAGTAGTAGGAAGAAGAGTTGCTCTCAAGAATAGTAGCACAAAAGTATCACACAAGAAAGCACACAAGAGAGCACAAATGGGATCAAGAGCTTTCAAATGAGTAGAATGTGACTTTCTTTGTTGTAATTCCTTAAGGCTACCAATGGGAGGTATATATAGGTGTAGGAGGTCGTATTTGAGCTTAGGTAGTCATTTGAATTTGAATTGAATTGGAATAAATTGAGAAAGAACAAGCTATAAAGCATTAACTCAAATTTTGACTATATCAGATGTTTGAAAAACATGGAAAGACATCTGAAAATACTATTCTAGGCATCTAAAAATAAACCAGGATGTCTAAAAAAACTCCAGGAAAGTAAAGTGGTTACTGGATCAAATACAGGGACATATGATCAAAAGTTAGACATCTGAATATAAATGTTCAGATGTCTAAAAAGGCATTAGGGAAAGAGTGCTCGTTACTAGAATGAAATTAAACCCAAACAGGGATCTAGAGATATATGGTCAGATGTCTTAAAAATAACCAGCAAACGTCTGAAAAAACTTAAGGATGTTTCATGGCCTTCAACGTTCCAAAATCAAAGTATAATAGTACTTAAATGCGATCAAAATAAACGTTGAAAAGAATAGTGAACGTCGGATGGAATTAGACGGCTCCAGACAGAGTCAAACATCTGAATAACTCCTAAGATTCTGACCGTTGTTCTAAAGAGTTAAGAGATTATCAGAATCTCAAGGAGGCATCTGAAAATCAAGGAGGCATATGAAAACACTAAACCAAATGTCTAAAAATAGTAGACGTCTGAAAATCTTAGATGACAGAGGTTGCAAGATCTGACAATGAATATAGGTTCTGGACATCATGATGGATGATGTAGACACATTCGTTTAGGTTAAAATCCCAATTTATGCATGTCTCTAGGCTTAGATATGCATTCCATACTATAAATATTGCATAGCATGCATCATTCTGCATTTAGAGTAGTTTGTGTATATTTTAGGTTAATTATATCCTTTTATGGCCAGGAGAGGGAGATTTAATTTTGAACCTCAGATTGACGATCCAACTGTACGAATTTGATCAAGACAACGATCAGAGTTCAAAGCCTTCGAAATAGCCTTGATCGGAGTACTATAGCAGCATATGCAATCCGACGAAGATCAATGGCCGAGGGACTAGGTGATGAAATTCGAAGCTTCAAATGATAAATCCAACTGCACAGATGGATTCAGGTTGATGATCGTAGCCCAACAATGCGAAAATCGACTCAATTCGACCTCTACAGTAGCCCCTACAAAGGAAAGAAGATGGATGGTCCAAATCGCGCCATGTGGTGCAACCTAGGCCACCCATGCGCATGCACGTGCCACCGCACACACGCAACGGCAGCACAAGGCATTGCGTGCATGAGCACAGTGAGCACGCTAAGGTGCACCAGCGTAGCGAGCATGCGAAGGCACAGTGACGCAATAGCGGACATGGGCGTGCGACACGGGCACACGGAGCGCGTGCTAGTGCAGCGGCCATGGTGAGGCACATCGGCTATCTTCAGGGACGTTTGTGGAGGATCTTCAGCGATGTTTGTGATCATCACTAAATGTCATGTATACGAAATTGATCCTTTCCTCCACTATAGAAGGACCCCTACCCCTCCCATTTTTCTTCATCTCTTCCTTTCTTCTCCTCACCACATCCAAGGCTCTAGAGAGAGCTTGTCACAAGCCCGGGATGCTCCTCTAGAGTAGAATCAAATATTTTTTCCTCCCCTCATCCCCATTCGTGGAGCATCCCACGACCGTCTTCTTACCTACTTTGGGAAGTAGATCCTCGCTGCGACGCTGTTCTGCCCTACCCTCCATCATCTAACTCTGTCCTCATTCATCCCACTCCTCACCACCTTCCTCTAGGCGATGTCAGAGCGAGTTGTCCTCTGAGCGATCGTTGAGGGGGATTCTCTCACCTATATCTATTTTTACTGCTTTCTAGTGTAGTTTTTCCTGCTTTCATTGTTGTAGAAACACTTGATCAAGCAAAATATGATTGTTCTTCTCTCTCTATATATATATATTATTTTTTCAAGTAGATTAGTTAGACAAGTTTGCATTAGCCTGATCTCTTACTTGATAAAAATACCAAAAAAAAATTGAAAACATAAAAATGACAAAAATAAATAAAAAGCGAAACACTGATTTTTCAAACCAAATGTTCACCTTCTCGTGTTTGACTTGGGACTCACTCGAGTTTCTGTTATAAATATTACTTGATCGACGGGTTTTCTTGCGAATCAGACTACGACGATGGGTTTTCCGAACTCAAGCCTTTTCGCGATGAATCTACATCGCATCATTTTGGCACCATTGCCGAGGAGGCAATTCCCTTTGGTTCTTACTGCGTTTTCCGCCTTACTTAATGTTAAGAGCGCTGAAGCGGTGTTTGAAAGTGTTGCGTTGTAGTATAGCTGAAATAGCATTCAAAACAAATACATTTTATTACTCGAATATATTCCGAGGTCGAACAAAGGGAGCAAATGGAATTCACACACTAATTTCAATAATAAATGCAAATTGAACACATAATACTACTCAAAATCTAATTAGGAATGTAGAGCATGAGTATGTGAAAAGTAAAAGTAATTGTAGACAAAATAATAGTTACTCAAATTGACTAAAAAAGGAAAGAAATAGGAATTCAGATATCTGATTTTACAATCAGATGCCTTAAATGATTTTGCTACAGTATCCTTCTTTTCTTCCTTCTTCTGATTTCTCTGATTCTGTCTTTCTTCTTCTTCTTCTTCTGCCTTCAGCCTTCTCTTTTCCTTCTTTGGCTTTCTTCTTTTTCTTCTTCTTCTCTTCCTTAGGCTTTCTGCTTTCCTTAGCTTTCTCTACCTTTCTTCTCTTTCTACCTTGGCTTCCTTCTTCTTTCTCTGTCTTTGGCCTTCTCTTCCTCTTCTTCTGCTTGACCACCTCTTCTTCTTCAGCTTCTTCCTTCTTCTCTTTCTCTTCCGTCTGCCTTCTCTTCTTCTTCCCTTCTTCCTTCAGCCCTATTGTACCCTCTGAATTGGACTAAGTATCGAAGGCAAACTCCTCAGAGAAAAACCCCCTACCCCTACACAACTCTCCTCTCTCTTTCTCTCTTTCTATTTCAGCTTCACTCTCCCAGAGCCTTAATTGGACAGGTAATCGAACCTAACACAGACCCAGGTCCAGGCTCACTAGCGTGTGTGGTGAGCGAGGAGTGTAAGGTTGGGTCGGGTAGTCAGGTCGGCCAGGTCCACGGGTTATGTCGCGGATGAGTCTGGTGAGACGGGGGAGGAGGACCTCACCCTCAATGTTGGAGGCAAAGAGCCTCTGGCACAAAATCAATTGATGTTGGTGTAGGCGTCTTTCAACTTCCGAGGTGGGACTAAATGTCCTACCTTCCTCTCGCGTACACAGTAGCAGGTGTGTGGCCAAATTGGAAAGGCCACAGAGGTTGAAGCCTTTGCTTGGTGGCTTGGATGCGTGCAGGAGAGGATTTCACACAGCCTAGAGTGATCTCCCGGAGTAGAGCGAGGCCTGGAGTGGCTTGAAGCTTGCTTCAAGCTCAGCAACAATGGCGTCAGTCGTTCTGAACCTAAAATCAATAGCATATCCTCGCGGACATGTCAAATCACTCAGGGAGCATTGCTGGAGCATGGCAGATGTGATGGGAGTGGTTTCGTGGCGTGTGGAAGGCTGTGGTGGCGTGCCTAGGGCACACTCTGTGCATGTGAGTGGGTGTGTTCGATGGGGTGTTTGGGTGAGTGGCGCAGTGAGTGGAGTGAAGGGAAGTGATCAGGGAGGTGAGGCAGAGGTCGTAGGGTGGTCAGTGAGGTGGATAGAGGTGCGGAGCGACGGGAGCACCTCGCCGGAGGTATCGTTGGAGGTGGAGGAGGTGAAGGTGTTCAGTGGTGTCGGTGGATGATTTAGGGAAATAAAGAGAGGGAAAGAGAGTGTGGAGGTTAGGGAACTTAAGAAACCTAATCTAAGGGTTGAAAGGGAAGGGAATCCCATGCCAGTATGGTTGCCGAACGTGGGGAAGATGAATACTTCCATAGATGAGGCGGCGGCGAACACAGGGCAGAGGCGACGTCGACTAGTATTAGGCGACGTCAGCTAGTATTGCGCGACACGGACGACTATGGTGGGGATAACTTGACCACTGGTGTTGTGGTTGGGCGACGAAAGAGTGAGGAAAAGGCTGCCAGAGCTTGCGGAGATTGTGGCCAGCGTGAGAGAGAGGAATGGAGGGGAACTGGCCCAATTTCAAGCTAAGGAGACTCAGTTGGATCTGGGGAGTCTTTAAATAGGTCTCTGAGGAGGTTTGTGCTTGGAAGCCAAGCTTTCAAGCAAGGCATGCTCGCCGAAGAAGGAAAATTCAAAATATCCAAATCTCTCACGCAGTCGCATGAGAGATTGGGAAACAATCAGGGATCAAAGATGGGTTCAGATTGGAGGGAATTACTTAGAGAATCTCCCTTCCAATTTTGGAATGGATTCTTTGAGCAATCATGGAGAAACCTCCTTTCAAAGCTCGCCGGAGAAGGATTTCTCTGCTACAATGGTGAAGGGACCTATTTGTGAAAATGATGAAGAAGCTAGGGGGCTGATTGCAAGGGTTTTTGAAAGTTAGGGGTAGAAATGTAATCAAACAGGACCTTTTTGCAAATTAGGTCAAGATGAGTTCCCCTTAGGTCCAAATTTTGGTACAAACCTAATTTCGTCCTAAGGAATCCAATTGTGAAGTTGGATTTTGGGTTTGATCACGTTTGACTGGGTAATTTATGCAAAAACCCTAATTAGGGCAAATATCTGTCTGAGACCCCATTTTAGGTCAAGATGGGTTCCAATGGCTAAATTGAAGGTACTAAACCCTAGATAATAATTTTATATGATTTTTAGAGGTTTTAAGTGAATTTTATTCTGACCAGAACCTTGGTTAATCAAGTGGGTATGTTTTAGGGTTTCAAGAAGTCATTTAATTCACAGAACACATACAAACCCTTTTCTGTTTGGTCCAACCCACTTATAATCTTATTAAGACCATTTGACCTTTATTTAGCCCTTAAGAAAACCCATGGTTGTTCTGCATTGGTAAAATTACAGTTTTACCCCTAGTTTCTTGTGTTTCTCTTAGAAAGGTTATGTAGTGAATTAAGACCTTCAGTTGGTTATGTAGGAGCATTTATTCTCTTCATCAGGTCAAAATGAGCTAGTTAGGGCTTATGATGGTGTTCCCATCACTTAACTTTTTAGCTCACTTTGCTCCTTTCTTTCTGTGATTACAGGTACCCTTCCAAGGCGAGCCAAAGCAGATAGATCGGAGTAAACTGCAGTTAGAAGGTTCTGTAAGTTTACCCCTCCACCCTACCCTAGATTTCATTTTGCCACACTAATAACTCAAACTCAAATCAACCTAGGTGCTTTTATAAACTCTAGGATAGATATGATTGTTTGATTGTCACTTCACCTCACCTCACCCACCCGTATAAACTAAAAATACAAAAAAATTACTCTTCTCTTCTTATAAGATTAAGATGAAAGTTACACACATTAAACACCCACAACTCTCGACCTAAGGCACACCACTCTACATTGATTCTACCACTTAATCAGAATCTAACCTGTGGATCCGATACACTTAACTCAACACACACATAAGTGAGTAGAAATTTGAATAGGTCAAACATTCTTGTGTGCCTTAACAAGTAGTGCAACAGGCCAATTGCTTGAACTATTTGGGCTGCACCACTCAAATTTAAAGTGATTCATCAAGTAGCTTGCCACTTAAGGTTGATTTTTAGGGTTGAACCAGGCACTCCACATTTCTTTCTGATTTCTAAAGAAATATGTCATCACTAGTGCTTTCAAAACTTGGAGTGTTCTACTAAACCTAATTGAACGAACCTAAACATTAATCCCTAAAAGCTACTAATAATGTTAAACCCTAAATGACATAACATCAAATAACCTTGTTTGCAAACCCTGGTTGTGCACGCACACACATTTTAACTGACCATTAAGGGAACAACCCATCTAAAGGGTCCATCACATTCCAAGAGCACAATCATCCCAAGCCTAATTAAAACTGAGTAGATGTTGTCCTTAAGGATTGATTCACACTTCAGGGCTCAGATTGAGATTTTTTTTTATTAATCTGCTTCTACTAGTTTGTCTGATGTCTAGCTAGGGGAGTAGCATCAAACAATCGAGGTTGGGGGGTATCAAAGGGACCGGAGGGGTAAGCCAAAGGAAGAACCTTCTCCCCAGCCCCTCCCTCTAACTGGTTGGATTGATCGGATAGAAGTAGACCAAATCATTTCTATCATCTCAAGATAGGTCCTAGGAGTTTGTAGGTCATTAGGCTACCCACACAAGGATAGGTTTGGTTGCTTGTATTGCAGGGCTCCTTTCTTTCTCTTCTTTTTTTTCCCTCCTACTCTACTATGTATCCTTCCATATCTTTCACACATTTCTAATCCTACCCTCCTACTAACATGTATCCTCAAGATGATTAATATCCCAACTCGACTTATGATTACCCATCTCCTAGCCAAGATAACTTTGATTGGGGATATGAAACCGGACCTCAGTGTCCAGGGCCTAACCCTAGACAACAAGACTATGATTATTATCCTTCTCACGCCTACAATGATTATAGATCTCCACCCTTTGATGACCAAACCAACCCGATCTATAATCAGGAAGGATATGTTGATTATAACACCTACCCTCCCTAGTATTCCACTAAATATAGGTCACCACGATTCCTTGAACAACCCAAAACAACCTACTATCAAGGAGGACCCCAAGAACCTCAATATCCTGACTCCCCTAGATTTAACCCGAACCCACCCAACCTTGAACTGAACCATTCGATTTAGGTGAATCAAGTCCAAGACAGGGTGTTGGCTAACTTGAGGAACACCATAAAACCTTTAGAAGCTCAGCCAACACCATGCACTGAAGCATTAGAGCCTATGATCAAAATGATTGATGAGCTGAATAACACTTTATTGGATTTGCTCCAAGATGTTAAGGATAGGGGCCCAGGTGAGTTTCTTCTTGGGAAATTGTCAAGGTTGAGGATGAAATTTGTGGTTGCCCTAGTCCAATCTTAGGGTGATTCTCAAGATGAACCCCCTTCAGGAGAGCCAATGTCTGAATGCGCTCAGGCGCCTATCAAGGGAGATACATGTTCTGAGACTAGAGATGACTAGGTTGGTCTAGAGCAACCAATTCAGGATGAACTGTTGCTTCACCTGAGATCCCGGAGCCAAGGAGAGAGGAAAAATATCTCTTTGAATCAGGAAATGACATATTATTTTGAGACATATAAACGAGGATCAACAATTCTTTAATTGTGAGGGTGAGGAATCTTTAGGTGAGGTCTCACTTAAGCTTAAGAAAGATGATTTTAGTGAGACAAATGGGCTTGAGGAGCATGATGAACCATTTGGTAGCCCGTTCATTGAAGATTTTGATTCAGTTGGGGCTAATTTGGAGGATTCAAATCCTCATTTACTAGAAGATTCAATCAGTAGCCCCATTCCTCAACCACACCCCAAAGGGATTGATTTTGATTTGGAAATCATTATGCCCAAGTCAATTCTGATTCAGCTATGATTTTTGGACTTGGGTACATCATATAGGGTGAATGATATGCTAGATGTCCCAGAGCCCAAGCACTTGATGGTGGAGGATAGGAATTTGGAAGTGAGGATCTGGGAAGTTAACTTCAGGGAAAGTAGAATTTTGGATCTAAGGGTTCCTGTTAAGCTGAAACTACCTACTTTCTACAAGGACCCTTATGATGTCTTTGATGTGCAACCCAAGCATAACATAATTGATTATATTTTTGAGC
Source organism: Thalassia testudinum (assembly GCA_037157565.1). Taxonomy (NCBI): domain Eukaryota; kingdom Viridiplantae; phylum Streptophyta; class Magnoliopsida; order Alismatales; family Hydrocharitaceae; genus Thalassia; species Thalassia testudinum. The sequence goes on from JAZHRO010000031.1 coordinate 202,794,735, forward strand.
CAAATTCCACAAGGATAAATAAGCATAGTGAGTTAGACTTACCCATTATCTGACACTTTAGTCTTAGGTTGTACACCACCAAACTACAAGCCCAGCCCCGTAAATACAATAATCTTAGGTTCTAGATGATTTTCATCAAGAACCTTAGAACCACTCGACCCTGGGGCATGGGTCTACACCATAATCTACTCCACATCTGTGGACATCTTCTGCTAATGAGCTTAAGGATCAATGTTTTAATTCTGATTCTAACTCGTACCTGTGAATTCTTAACCTCTTCTATGTTTGTATTTTATGCCTAGCTAAAGGCATTAAAGTTAGCACGTGTATACTCTCTTCTCTCTGTGGAGCTGACCGGATTGTCACGAAACTCAGGTGATATTCTATTATTCCACCCATTTCATGTCTTTATTTCTACAATGAGGACATTGCATCATTTAGGCACGAGGTTGGTTACATAATCCTAAAATTATTTCGTTAGTTCTATAGAATTTCTTTTATTTTCTTTTAAAAAATTGAAAATTCAAAAAGAAAAAAAAAGAAAAAACTAGGATTAGGGGAAGAGAACTTAGGCATTTGGAAGTTATTAACTTTATGAAATGATACGATAGGACCTAAATACTTAGACTCTTTTGGTCTTCGGACTTAATTAACCCAAGTGATGTAAACATGTTTACACTACTTAAGATGTCTATTCATGCATGTTCTTAAGCATAGGATTGCATTGCATACTATAAATATTGCATAACATGCATCATCTTGCATTTAGAGTAGTTTGAATAAAATGGATGTTAATTATCTCCTTTTATGTTCATGGACAGGGAAAACTTTTTATCGGGGCCTCGGATCGAAGATCCAACCATACAGATGTGATCAGGGCGACGATTGGAGTTCAACGACTCCAAGATCGCCTTAATCAGACATCTGTAGCATCAGATAGTGATCAGGGAACCCTAGAAGATCAAGGGCTAAGATAGTGTGAATCCACACTTCAAACAAAAAATCCAACCACACGGATGGATTCAGATCGACGATCACAGCCTAACGACGTGAAAATCGACCCAATCCGACACCTGTGGCACCATCTATGTCATCCATAAGATGGACGGCCAAGATGGCGCCACATGGCGCCATCTCAGTCGTCCAACCGGCCCTCAGGACCGCCGCTACCTCTCCAAAGAAAATCCAACATGCTATCTGGGCCGTTGGATCTTGATCCAACAGTCCTGACAGCATGTTCAAAAGTTCGGCCGCCCGCCCATCCATGCACGTAGCATAGTGGAAAAGGCGCTCGGTCACCTTTAGACTCATGTTTGAATCGCAAGGCACGGGCGAGCGGGTGCGATTGGCCATTCGATTGAGATTGAACGATCATGTGTGCACAATTGCGCTCACGCCATATCGCACGCCGCGCCTCACGTGGAATCACACGTGGTCGGGCGCGCAAAGGAGGCATGCGTTACACGCGAGGAGGTGAGCGGGTGCGCACGCGCCACCCACTACACCCACATTTGGACCTTTAGCGACGATTTTATCCGTCACTAAAGGTCCTGAATTAATGTTTTCAGAGTTGTAATGACCAAATTGCCCCCACTCCTTGGAACTGTAAAAGGAGACCCCATCCATACGAAATTCTCATCCCTTCCTTCTCTTCTCTACCTCTCCAAAGCTCAAGAGAAGCTTGTCCCAAACCTAGGATGCTCCTCGCGAGATAAAGTCAAATTTTCGTCCCCCTTTCGGAAGTGGATCCCACGACGACGACAACGTGCTACTCCATTCTCATTCCTCCTGCCTCGATCTCCTTCTTCCCACTCTATCCTCCTTTGTCCAGGTGGCGTCTCGTCCAGCTCATCCTCCAAGCGATTGTCGAGGAGGATAACTTCTCTCTCCCATTCTTCTTTACAGCTTTCTAGTGTAGAATTTTCCTGCTTTCTAGTGTAGCTGATTTCCCACTTTCTAGTGTAATTCTTCTTTGGTTTTATTGTATAAACATTTTGAATTATTGAATGCATGTTTTCTCTCTCTCTCTCTAGTTTAGTCTGATTGTTATTATGGCTTCATTGTAATTACATTGCCTCACTTTTCAAGAAAAATTCTAAAAAAAATAATTGCGAATATAGATCAACGTAGCCTCCCTATGTTCGACCTGGAATTTTCATTCCGGTATAAATTTTATTTGTTTAACATGAGTTCTTCGCTTTCAAACTACATCGACAAGGTTTTTTTTAAAGCCAAACACGTTAGCATAGCAACTCGTGCGTTCAACATTTTGACGCCGTTGCCAAGGAGGCAACGATTTTCGATCTTCTTTTTGCATTTCATGCACTTTATTATTTTCTAACTTGCTTTCTCTTGTGTCTATTGTTTTGTAGAGACCTCTGTCAGGGAATCATCAAGCAGTAGACTGGAGTAAAGTGCAGTTGAAGACAACTGTAAGAGCTCCCCATTCTGCTCCCCTCCATAGATTTCATTTGTCACATTAAATCCAAATTCCAATTAACCTAGGTGTTTGCATAAATCGTAGGAATAGTTTGATTGTTTGGATTCTCACTCACATTCATTCCACCCTCATTTATTAAAATAATAATAATAATAAAAAGATAATCTTGTGGGGTAATTTTCAACAAACACACAACGTACACCCACATTCAAGGCACTTAACCTAATTGATTTATTTTTACTCAATCGGGTTCTGATCTGTGGAACCGGTACACATAAAGCAACACATAAAAGAGTAGAAACATTCTAGGTTAACCATCTTTGTGTGCCTAACTTAGTGGTGCATTTGTGGTCAGTTGTTTGAGTTGTTTGGGCTGCACCACTCTACTTAAAATCAACTCATCAAGTAGCTCCTCCTTAGGGTTTTCAATCTAGGTCTATTCCAGGCACTCCACTTTCTTTCTGGTTTTAGAGGAAAACAATCTTCACCCATTTTTGATAACTTGGTTTGCCTAGAAACTTGATTGCAATCGACCTAATTTGAAACCCTAAAAGTTACTTAAGCAAGATTTGAACATCAAAATCCATGCATCACAAATAATCTTGCTTGAAAACCCTGGTTGTGCACGCAGTTACACAAATCTCAATCAATCATTAAGGGCACAACACATTTTAAAGGCCCATCACATTCCATAAGCACCACAATCCCAGGCCTTAATAAAATTGAGTAGGCGTTGGCCTTAAGGTTTGATTCACTTTTCAGGGCCTAGTCTGAGATTGTCTTTGATTAACCTACTTGTACTAATTAATCTGATGTCTAGCTAGGGGAGTACCGTCAAATGACCATGGCTGGGGGGGGTACACTAGGAACCGGAGGTGAAAGCCAAAGGAAGAACCTTCTCCCCAGTCCCTCCTTCTAACTAGTTGGATTGAGCAGATGCAAGTAGAGTAAATCATTTACAATCTTAAGGCAGGTTTTGGGAGTCAGTAGATTCTTAGGCTACCTCACTTAAGGACAGCCTTGTTTTATTATGTTGTAGGATCCCTATCCCCAGTCCTTCTGACCCTAGTTTATGCTGGGAAGACGGTCATTGAATCCCCAATTGGAAGGACCATTAGAGTATTCTAGGAGGTGCAAATTGGATTTTGGTCAAATTGATCCCATGGCCGACCAACAGCCTCCTTTGCCTGGAAATCAACAGGAAGAATTTTGAAGGCAGCTGGAACAAATGCAGGAATGGTTCTAGAGAATGCAGGGTGCTCAGCCCATGAAGGATTTTTATGATCCTTCAATTTACGGGGAATGTCCAAGTGCCTAGATTCCAGCCAGTGACGTAGAAATCATGCCCCAGGTATTAAGCCTGATCAAACATTATCATGGGCTTGGCTCCGAAGATCCGTTTCAGCACTTGGAGGACTTAACCACTTTGGTCCAAACCACCAAGGCATGAAACGTAAACGAGGAGCAAATGATCATGAAGCTCTTCCCCAACTCTCTTAGGGATAAGGCCGCACATTGGTATAGGACAATAGGAAGACCAAATGCAACTTGGAATGAGTTGAAATCGGCCTTTCTGAAGAAATTCTTCCTAGTCGGACATAGCAATGCTTTGAGACGGGAAATCACTACCTTTACCCAGCAGCCGGAGGAGCAGTTTCATGTGGCCTGGGAGTGATTCCAGGACCTATTGCGGAGGTGTCCACACTACGAGGTGCTGAAATGGCAACTCGTACTGATCTTCTATCATGGGTTGACTGAGCAACTCAGAAATCATGTGGATGCTTCTTGCGAAGGCAATTTCCTCAATAAAGATGCAGATAGTGCACATGATTTATTTGAGGAAATGAGTGAGAATTCAATCAATCATGCCTCCATGGATACATTTAACCGGTCTCAGCAGCACAGATCAAATGTCAATGAAGTCCATGACTCTCATTCATTTGATATGGAATTAATTTGTAACAAACTTGATAAGCTGGACTTGGTTGCTAAGAGAATGGAAGAGTGGATGGATGGCAATTCTATGAACAACTCTCGATCCACTCAATCCCAAAATTTGGGATTTCATTCTTCACGAGCTCCTTCTGGATGGAAGTTCGTGAGTCAACTCGATGTGGCTCAACCTGTGAGTCAGCATTTTTCGGAACCCCATGGGTTTCAAACTGGGGCCTTTGATCCCAGTTTTTCTGATCCTTCCCTTTCTTTCTCTCCATCCTCACCCTATGAGCATGTTTGCGCTGTACAAGAGAATGTTAGATCCAACCCCTACTCTAATGCCTATAACCCAGGTTGTAGAAACCACCCTAACTTCTCTTGGAAAAACCCAGGGCAACAGACCCAATTCTGACCCGGCAACTATGCTCCGCAACGACCAATGGGTCAGAGTCCTGTATATACTCAGTTGCCTCCAAATCAAGTCAATCAACCAGCTTGGAATGCCCGTCAACCCGCAGGGCAGGCTGATTTGAACCGACAAATGGTAGAGATGCAAGGATCCATGCTCCAGCTCATGCAGCAAATAAAAACCTCGCTGAACAACTTGTAGTCCGGCCTCATTACTAACTCTCATCAACCCGGATCTCTGCCATCCCAACCCATACCCAACCCATGAAATATTATGAATTCGGGCAACCAAGCCCATGGGTACGAAAATCAGAGGGACCCACACGCACATGCTCAAGTGGTTGAGCAGGGTTCCTTGTCCACTTCTTCTTCTTAATCTACAAATCAACAATTCCTAGCTAATCAAGCCCCTCCAATCTTTCCTAACCCTCCCCAATACCCAAATTCTTATGCATCTGCAAATTTTGTCACTTTAAGGATTGGTAAGCAGACTCAGGATCCACAACCACACTATTCTGATCTTTTGAATCCTGAAGAACTTGAGGAGAGAGAAGAGAATTTTGGAGGAGAAATCAAGGCTCAGGAATATGATTCCAAAGATCTGACTCATGTTCCTTTTCCTGAAGCCTTGATCAAATCAAAGAAGAAATCTGTTGCTAGCAATGAGGAGCTTCTGAATCTATTTGAGAATGTTGAGATCAATATCCCGCTCCTTGATGCTATCATGCACATACCGGCTTAAGCAAGATTTTTGAAGGAATTATGTACACAAAAGCGTAAGTCAAGAGAATCTATTCCGAGGAAGGTGGTACTCTCTGAGCAAGCTAGTTCTGTTATCTTGCACCACCTCCCTCAGAAAAAGAGAGATCCAAGTGCTCTGTTGATTTCTTGCGTCATCGGAGATTACACATTTGATAGAGCACTTTTGGATTTGGGTGCATCCATCAACCTAATTTCAACTTCTCTTTACGAGAAGTTTGGATTAGGTAAACTTCGACCAACTTCAGTAACGCTACAGCTAGCGGACCACTCGGTCACAAATCCGTGAGGCGTTATTGAAGCTGTTGTAGTTAAGGTCAAGGATTTTTATTTTCCTATAGATTTCCTTGTCCTTGACATGGATGTACCTGATAATCTGAGGAACACGCCCATCATTCTGGGGCATCCATTCCTAGCTATCGCTAAGGCCAACATTAATTGTGAAAGTCGTAGCATGGAAATCGTCTTTGGGGATCAACAAATTAAATTGGATATTTTTAGGGCGATTAATAAATTTGAGGATTGTGGATTTATTGAGGAACTTGAGGAGGATAATGGAAACATTGAAACTTGTTTGATGGTTTCTTCAATCGAAAGTTCCTCCTTTGATGACGAATTCGACCTACAACTCTCTATGACTGACCTGCCATCTTCTGAAGAGGTTATTGATTTTGTTCACTCACAACCTCTTCCTCTTGTCGAATCTTCAGCATCTACCCTACCATCAATCATCAACCTGGCCCAGCTTGAACTGAAACCATTGCCTGAGAATTTGAAATATCAATTTTTAGGACCTCAGAAGATGCTCCCTATGATTATTAGTGCTAAATTGACAAAGGTGCAAGAGATTAAATTGATCAAGGTCCTGAAGGAACATGAGGAAATTGGTTGGACCATTCATGACCTCAAGGGGATCAAGCCATCTTACTGTAATCATAGAATATTCTTAGAAGATGGATCCCACCCTTCTCGCCAGATGCAGAGGAGATTAAATCCAAATATGTGAGAAGTGGTCAAAAAGGAAATCATCAAGTGGCTCGATGAAGGAATTATTTATCCAATCTCTGATAGTCCCTAGGTAAGTCCCGTGCAGATTGTTCCAAAGAAAGCCGGGACTACCGTTGTGACAACAAGAGAGGAGAATCTATCACAACTCGTTCAGCTTCCTCTTGGAGGGTTTTTATTGATTATAGGAAGCTGAACACAGCCACTAAAAAGGATCATTTTCCCCTGCCCTTCATCAATCAAATCTTGAAAGATTTGCCAGGTAGAAGTACTTCTATTTTCTTGATGGTTACTCGGGATACAACCAAGTTCCTATCCATCCCAAGGATCAAGAAAAAACTACTTTCACCTGTCCCTACGGAACCTTTGCTTTCCGTAGGATGCCTTTCGGGTTATGTAATGCACCTGTGACTTTTCAAAGGTGTATGCTAGCCATATTTTCTGACATGGTAGGAGAGTTTATGGAAGTCTTCATGGATGATTTCTTTATTTTCGGAGAATCATTTGACTCTTGTTTGGCTAATTTGGAAATGATTCTTAAGTGATGTATCAAAACACAATTGGTCCTTAGCTGGGAAAAGTCATTTCATGACCCAAGAAGGCATTGTTTTAGGTCAGGTAATCTCTGAATGGGGAATTGAAGTGGATAAAGCTAAGGTTGATGCTATCGCTAAACTTCCTCCTCCCATATCTGTTAAACAAATCCAATCATTTCTTGGTCATGTGGGATTCTATCGAAGATTCATCAAGGATTTCTCGAAGGTTGCTCGTCCCCTAAGCAATCTTCTTGTCAAAGAAATGCCGTTTGTTTTCAACGAATCATGCCGAAAGGCATTTGATTTCCTAAAAATGGCAGTCACCTGTGCTCCAGTTTTGCAACCACCAATTTCGACAGCCCCTTTTGAGATCATGACCGACGCTTCTGATTATGCGGTCGAGTCTATCTTGGGTTAGAAAATTGATAGAAAGCCCTTTGTCATCTACTACGCTAGTAAAACTCTGGATGAAGCCTAGAGGAATTACACTGTTATTGAAAAGGAATTACTAGCTATAGTGTTCGCTTTGGAAAAATTCAAGGCTTATCTCTTAGGGTCTCATGTCATCATCTATACCGACCACTAGGCCTTGAGACATCTCTTGGCCAAAAAGGATGCTAAACCCTGACTTATTCATTGGATTCTTCTGCTTCAAGAATTTGATCTTGAAATCAAGGATAAAACTGGGGTATAAAATGTGGTAGTGGATCATTTGTCGAGACTCCTAGGTGATTCTTCTCGTCTGGACATTCCGATTGCTGACACTTTTCTAGACGAAACTATTCTTACAGTTTTAGGTGTCCACGCCCCATGGTTTGCTGACATTGTTAACTATTTGGCCGTTGGTCAAATCCCCAGGATTGGACTAAGCAACAACGGGATAGACTCAAATCTGAGGCCAAATACTTCTGGGAGGACCCTGAGCTGTACCACATCAGCTCTGATCAGATTATTCACCGATGTATACCGAAGAATGAATTCAGCAGTATACTTGAGTTCTACCATGCATCTGGGTGTGGTGGACATTTCTCCAGGAAAAAGATGGCTACAAAAATCTTGCAATCTGGCTTCTATTGGCTATCTTTATTTAAGGATGCTCAGGATTTCTCAAGGTCATGGTCTCGATGTCAGGCACTCGGCAGCATAACTAAGAGAGATATGATGCCCCTAAACCCAATTCTTCCTGTCAAAATTTTAGATGTTTGGGGCATTGATTTCATGGGATCCTTTCTCCCTTCATTTGGACATCAGTACATTCTTGTTGCTATTGATTATGTGTCCACATGGATTGAGGCGATTCCCACCTGAACCAACGACCATAAGGTGGTTATCGATTTTGTCAAGAAAAATATCTTCAGTAGGTTTGGGATTTCGAGGGCCATCATCAGTGTGGTGGCACTCATTTTACTAATGCCCAATTCCGAAATTTATTGGCCAAATATGGGATTAATCACTGAATTTCCACACCTTACAATCCCCAGAAGAATGGACAAGCCAAGATCTCCAATTGAGAGATCAAGAACATTCTGCAGAAAATGGTTAGGATTGATTGGAAGGATTGGACTCAAAATCTTGAGGACGCTCTTTGGGCCTACCATACGGCGTATAAGACGCCCATCGGCATGTCTCCATTCCGTTTGGTGTATGGAAAGGCATGCCATCTACCCGTAGAGATTGAACACAGGGCATTCTAGGCGATCAAACAATGCAATTTTGATCTGAATTTAGCTGGGAAGACCAGGAAACTCTAACTATCTGAGTTGGAGGAGCTTAGAAATGATGCATATGAGAATGGCAAGATCTACATGGCTCGGACCAAAGCTCTACATGATCAACTAATTTCCCACAAGAGCTTTGAGCTGAACTAGAAGGTCTGGTTATTCGATTCTAAACTTAAGCTCTTTCCTGGCAAACTTAGATCTAAATGGAATGGCCCATTCATAATTGACCAGATTTTTCCAAATGGAGCCATTCAGATTTCTGACCCAAAGACGAGTAACACATTTAAAGTCAACGATCAACGTCTAAAGCATGTTATTGACCGTATTCTTCCAGAACCCGTCTCAGACACGGTTGCCCTAGCCATTCTGTGACTTCTTTGGCTGGACTTCGCCTAGTTGATGGCATTAAACTCAGCAGTTGTACATATGACACAAAGTTGATACGAGCTTCATATTTAGGTGACATCTTTCATACTTTACCCTTTCTTTTATGTCTTTTTTTCAATGTGGACATTGCATCAACTAGGCATGGGGGGGTGGATTCATTTTGGAATCATTTGGTTAGCTTTGTGAAATTCATGAAAATTATTTTTCTCTTCTTATTTATACATTAAAAAAAAATTAGGAAGGAATAGTTGGACATTAGGACTTTTCAATCTTAGGAAATACTACATTATGATCTGAACACAAAGACCCTTCAGGTCTTTGGACTTAATCAGCCCGTGTATCCACTAAAATATGGATTTATTTTTCGAGTCCTCACCAACCTAAATTCTATTTTAATTGGATTAAATAAGTTTGGGTGATAAGTACACAACTTATCAACCCACCCGCTGATTTGAGGGAATTTTGAGTTTTAAGCATCTACACACTATCTTGTCACTGACTCATTGTTCGGCGATTCTAACGGAAATTGGGTAGCTAATGAACCTTCTATGGTGATATGGCTGGCAAGTTATCATGGGTAACAGCCCACAGGTAGGTTGTCCAGAGCCTAGTCACTGGATCTTTCTCTTTTTGCTACCTTTAGGTAAATCTTAGACCAAGGAAGCCACCTACTTAAAAAAAAAAGAGGAGAAAAGAAAAGAAAAAAAGAAATAAGCTACACTTCGCCACATGAGTATGATTGGCAAGTTGTCGGTGGTAACAGCTAATCGACCGGTTGTCTAGAACCCAACTCAATAAATGCACTAAAAATTCTCAAAACACTTAGGAAGAAGCGGAAAAGTAGAATAAACCGGGGAGATATACACTGGATTTACCCTCGTGTTGACCCCGTAAAAAAATAAAAGTATGGAGAAAGCTACCAGTTGTAAAGATACACCTTCAGGCAGAATTCTTTTTTAGGTCACCCAGAGGAGTAGAAATCTGAAGTCTGTTTGAACTGTCGGTCAACGAGTCTATCACATTCACAATAAGATGCTTAGAACTTAGGGTTCTCATCAAATCTTGGGTGAGTTGAAAGGCCATAGAAAGCCACTCTTAAACCCTAAAACTTGAAAATCCAAAAAAAAAAAATAGAAAAGAGAAAAAAAGAGAAAAAGAAAATTTTCTTTGAATAAGGCGAGGGCTTCAGGCGGTCTGCATTTTGGCAGATACTCGGGCACTGTTGTGTCTTTGAAAGTTCAGATTATAAGTACACATTTTCTTAATGATTGTAAATAACTCATGCCCAAATAATCCAGCCTGATTCTTTTATAAATAGCATACAGTTTTTGCTAGGCACAAGCAAAAGATAGGCATGTGGGTATAATGTAAACATGTTTACACTACTTAAGATGTCTATTTATGCATGTTCTTAAGCATAGGATTGCATTGCATACTATAAATATTGCATAACATGCATCATCTTGCATTTAGAGTAGTTTGAATAAAAAGGAGGTTAATTATCTCCTTTTATGTTCATGGACAGGGAAAACTTTTTATCGGGACCTCGGATCGAAGATCCAACCATACAGATGTGATCAGGGCGACGATTGGAGTTCAACGACTCCAAGATCGTCGTAATCAAACATCTGTAGCATCAGATAGTGATCGGGGAACCCTAGAAGATCAAGGGCTAAGATGGTGTGAATCCACACTTCAAACGACAAATCCGACCACATGAATGGATTCGGATCGACGATCGTAGCCTAACGACGCAAAAATCAACTAAATCCGACACCCATGGCACCATCTACATCATCCAGAAGATGGACTGCCAAGATGGCGCCATGTGGCACCATCTCAACCATCCAAGCGGACCTCAGGACCGCCGCTGCCTCTCCAAAGAAAATCCAATGCGCAATCTAGGCCGTTGGATCTCAATCCAACAGTCCTGATTGCATGTTCAAAAGTTCGGTCCCCCGGCCATCCACGCACGCAACGCAGTGGATAAGGCGCTCAACCGCATTCAGACACAAGTTCGAATCACAGGGCATGGGCGAGCGGGTGCGGGTGAGTGGACGCGATTGGCCATTCGATCGAGATCGAACGGTCGCATGCACGCAATTGCGCTCACGCCGTATCGCACACCGTGCCTCACATGAAATCACAAGCAGGCGGGCATGTAGAGGAGGCGGGCGAAGGCACGATCTAAGCCATCCGATCTTGCTACTGGATGGCTGAGATCGACTGGACGTGCGCATGCGTTACGCGCGAGGAGGTGAGTAGGCGCGTGCTAGCCACCCACTACACCCACGTTCTGACCTTTAGCGTCGATTTTATCCGTCACTAATAGTCTTGAATTAATGTTTTCAGAGTTGTAATGACCAAATTGCCCCACTCCTTGCAACTATAAAAGGAGGCCCCCTCCATACGAAATTCTGAACGCTTCTTTCTCCTCTCTACCTCTCCAAAGCTCAAGAGAAGCTTGTCCCACACCTGGGATGCTCCTTGCGAGATAAAGTCAAATTTTCATCCCCCTTTCGGAAGCGGATCTCGCGACGACGACGACGTGCTGCTCCGTTCTCCTTCCTCCTGCGTCGATCTCCTTCTTCCCACTCCGTCGTTCTTCATCCAGGCGACGTCTCGTCCGGCTCGTCCTCCAAGCGATTGTCGAGGAGGATAACTTCTCTCTCCCATTCCTCTTTACAGCTTTCTAGTGTAGAATTTTTCTGCTTTCTAGTGTAGCCTATTTCCTGCTTTCTAGTGTAATTCTTCTTTGGTTTTATTGTATAAACAATTTGAATTATTGAATGCATTTTTCTCTCTCTCTCTCTCTAGTTTAGTCTAATTGTTATTATGGCTTCATTGTAATTACATTGCCCCACTTTTCAAGAAAAATTCTAAAAGAATATAATTGCGAATATAGATCGACGTAGCCTCCCTGTGTTTGACCTAGGATTTTCATTCCGGTATAAATTTTATTTGTTGAACACGAGTTCTTCGCTTTCAAACTAAAACGACAAGGTTTTTTTCAAAACCAAACACATTAGCATAGCAACTCGTGCGTTCAATTATGATGTAAACATGTTTAAACTACCTAAGTTGTCTATTTACGCATGTTCTTAAGCATAGGATTGCATTGCATGCTATAAATATTGCATAACATGCGTCATCTTGCATTTAGAGTGGTTTGAATAAAATGGAGGTTAATTGTCTCCTTTTATGTTCATGGACAGGGAAAAATTTTTATTGGGGCCTCGGATCAAAGGTCCAACCGTACAGATGTGAACAAGGTGACGATTGGAGTTCAACGACTTCAAGATCGCCCTAATCGGACATCTGTGGCATAAGATAGTGATCGAGGAACCCTTGAAGATCAAGGGCTAAGATGGTGTGAATCCACACTTTAAACGAGAAATCCGACCACACGGATGGATTCAGATCATCGATCGCAGCCTAACGGTGCGAAAATCGACTCAATCCGACAACTGTGGCACCATCTACATCATCCAGAAGATGGATGGCCAAGATGGCGCCACGTGGTGCCATTTCAGCCATCCAATTGGCCCTCAGGATCGCCGCTGCCTCTTCAAAGAAAATCCAATGTGTGATCTGGGTCATTGGATCTTTATCCAACGGTCCAGATCACGTGTTCAAAAGTTCAGCCGGTCGCCCAACCACGCACGTAGCGTAGTGGATAAGGCACTCGATCGCCTTCAGATGCACGTTCGAAACGTAGGGCGCGGGCGAGCGGGTGCGGGCGAGCGAGCGCGATTGGCCATTCGATCGAGATCGAATAGTCGTGCATGCGCAATTGTGCTCACGCTATATCACATGCCACGCCTCACGCGGAATCACACGTAGGCGAGCACATAGAGGAGGCAGGTGGAGGTGCGATCTAAGCCTTCCGATCTCGCGATCGGATGGCTGAGATCGGCTGGACGTGCGCTTGCGTTACGCGTGAGGAGGTGAGTAGGCGCACGTGAGCCACCCGCTACGCCCACGTTCGGACCTTTAGCATCGATTTTATCCATCACTAATAGTTTTGAATTAATGTTTTCAAAGTTGTAATGACCAAATTGCCCCACTCCTTGCAACTATAAAAGGAGGTCCCCTCCATACGAAATTCTCAACCCTTCCTTCTCTTCTCTACCTCTCCAAAGCTCAAGAGAAGCTTGTCCCACACCTAGGATGCTCCTCGCGAGATAAAGTCAAATTTTCGTCCCCCTTTCGGAAGTGGATCCCATAACGACGACAACGTGCTGCTCTGCTCTCGTTCCTCCTGCCTCGATCTCCTTCTTCCCACTCCGTCCTCCTTCGTCCAGGCGGCGTCTCGTCCGGCTCGTCCTCCGAGCGATTGTCGAGGAGGATAACTTCTCCCTCCCATTCTTATTTACAGCTTTCTAGTGTAGAATTTTCCTACTTTCTAGTGTAGCTGATTTCCTATTTTCTAGTGTAATTCTTCTCTGGTTTTATTATATAAACAATTTGAATTACTGAATGCATGTTTTCTCTCTCTCTCTCTAGTTTAGTCTGATTGTTATTATGGCTTCATTGTAATTACATTGCCCCACTTTTCGAGAATAATTCTAAAAAGATATAATTGCGAATGTAGATCGACGTAGCCTCCCTATGTTTGACCCAGGATTTTCATTTCAATATAAATTTTATTTGTTGAACACGAGTTCTTCGCTTTCAAACTACAATGACAAGGTTTTTTTCAAAACCAAACACGTTAGCATAGCAACTCGTGTATTCAATTATGATGTAAACATGTTTACACTACTTAAGATGTCTATTTATGCATGTTCTTAAACATAGGATTGCATTACATGCAATAAAAATTGCATAACATGCATCATCTAAAATTTTGAGTAGTTTGAATAAAATGGAGGTTAATTGTCTCCTTTTTTGTTCATGGGCAAGGCAAACTTTTTATCAGGGCCTCGTATTGAAGATCCAACCGTACAGATGTGATCAGGGCGACGATTGTAGTTCAACGACTGCAAGATCGGCCCATTAGCAACTCATGTATTCAATTATGATGTAAACATGTTTACACTACTTAAGATGTCTATTTATGCATGTTCTTAAACATAGGATTGCATTACATGCAATAAAAATTGCATAACATGCATCATCTAGCATTTAGAGTAGTTTGAATAAAATGGAGGTTAATTGTCTCCTTTTTTGTTCATGGGCAGGGCAAACTTTTTATCAGGGCCTCGTATTGAAGATCCAACCGTACAGATGTGATCAGGGCGACGATTGTAGTTCAACAACTGCAAGATCGCCCCAATCAGACATCTGTAGCATCAGATAGTGATCGGGGAACCCTGGAAGATCAAGGTCTAAGATGGTTTGAATCCACACTTCAAACGACAAATCTGACCGCACAGATGGATTCGGATCGACGATCGCAACCTAACAACGTGAAAATAGACTCAATCCGACACCTATGGCACCATCTACATCATCCAGAAGATGGACGGCCAAGATGGTGCCACGTGGCACCATCTCAACCGTCCAACCGGCCCTCAGGACCACCGCTGCCTCTCCAAAGAAAATCCAATGCACGATCTGGGCCGTTGGATCTTGATCCAACGGTCCTGATTGCGCGTTCAAAAGTTTGACCGCCCGCCCATCCACCTGCGCAGCGTAGTGGATAAGGCACTCGGCCGCCTTCAGACGCACGTTTGAATCGCAGGGCGTTGGCGAGCAGGCGCGATTGGCCGTGCGATCTAGATGGAACGGTCTCGCGCATGAAATTGCGCTCACGTCGTATCGCATGCCACGCCTCACGTGGAATCACATGCAGGCGGGCACGTAAAGGAGGCAGGTGGAGGCGCAATCTAAATCGTCTGATCTCGCGATCGGACCACTGAGAACGGCTGGATGTGTGTGTACGTTACGCACGAGGAGGTGAGCGGGCACACGCATGCCACCCACTACACCCACGTTCAAACCTTTACTGACGGTTTTATCTGTCACTAAAGGTCCTGAATTAATGTTTTTAGAGTTGTAATGACCAAATTGCCCCCACTCCTTGCAACTATAAAAGGAGACCCCCTCCATACGAAATTCTCATCCCTTCCTTCTCTTCTCTACCTCTCCAAAGCTCAGGAGAAGCTTGTCCCACATCCGGGATGCTCCTCGCATAATAAAGTCAAATTTTCGTCCCCCTTTCGGAAGCAGATCCCGTGACGACGACGACGTGCTGCTCCATTCTCGTTCCTCCTACCTCAATCTCCTTCTTCCCACTCCATCCTCCTTCGTCCAGGCAGCATCTCATCCGGCTCGTCCTCCAACCGATCATCGAGGAGGATAACTTCTCTCTCCCATTCTTGTTTACCGCATTATAGTGTAGAATTTTCCTGCTTTATAGTGCAACTGATTTCTCTCTTTCTAGTGTAATTCTTCTTTGATTTTATTGTATAAACATTTTGAATTATTGAATGCATGTTTTCTCTACCTCTCTCTAGTTTAGCCTGATTGTTATTATGGCTTCATTGTAATTACATTTCCTCACTTTTCAACAAAAATTCTAAAAAAATATAATTGCAAATATAGATCGACGTAGCCTCCCTATGTTCGACCCAGGATTTTCATTCCAGTATAAATTTTATTTGTTGAACACGAGTTCTTCGCTTTCAAACTACAACGACAAGTTTTTTTCAAAACCAAACACATTAGCATAGCAACTCGTACGTTCAATTATGATGTAAACATGTTTACACTACTTAAGATGTCTATTTACACATGTTCTTAAGCATAGGATTGCATTGCATGCTATAAATATTGCACAAAATGCGTCATCTTGTATTGAGAGTAGTTTGAATAAAATGGAGGTTAATTGACTCCTTTTATGTTCATGGACAGGGCAAACTTTTTTTCGGGGCCTCGGATCGAAGATCCAACCGTACAGATGTGATCAGGGTGACGATTGGATTTCAGCGACTCCAAGATCGCCCTAATCAAACATATGAAGCATCAGATAGTGACCGGGAACCCTAGAAGATCAAGGGCTAATATGGTGGGAATCCACACTTTAAACAACAAATTTGGCCGCACGGATGGATTCGGATTGACGATCATAGCCTAACGGCGCGAAAATCCACTAAATCCAACATTCGTGGCACCATCTACATCATCCTAAAGATGGACGGCCAAGATGGCGCCACGTGGTGCCATTTCAGCCATACAACTGGCCCTCAGGACCGCCGCTGCCTCTCCAAACAAAATCCAACGCGTAATCTAGGCCGTTAGATCTTGATCCAACGGTCTTGATCATGTGTCCAAAAGTTCAGCTGCCTGCCCATCTGCGCGCGCAGTGTAGTGGATAAGGCGCTCGGCCGCCTTCAGACACACGTTCGAATCACAGGGAGAGGGTGAGTAGGTGCGGGCGAGCGGGCGCGATTGGCCATTCCATCGAGATCGAATGGTCGCACGCACGTAATTGCACTCACGCTGTATCGCATGCCGCACCTCACGCGGAATCACACACAGGCGAGCATGTAGAGGAGGTGGGCGGAGGCGCGATCTAAGTCGTCTGATCTCACGATCGGACGGCTCAGATCGACTGCACATGCGCATGCGTTATGCATGAGGAGGTGAGCGGGCGCATGAGCGCCGCCCTCTGCGCCCACATTCGGACGTTTAGCGACGATTTTATCCATCACTAAAGGTCATGAATTAATTTTTTAGAGTTGTAATGACCAAATTGCCCCCACTCCTTGCAACTATAAAAGGAGACCCCCTCCATACGAAATTCTCAACCCTTACTTCTCTTCTCTACCTCTCCAAAGTTCAAGAGAAGCTTGTCCCACACCCAAGGTGCTCCTCACGAGATTAAGTCAAATTTTCGTCCCCCTTTTGTAAGCGGATCCCGCGAAGACGAAAACATGCTGCTCCGTTCTCATTCCTCCTGCCCCGAACTCCTTCCCACTCCGTCCTCCTTTGCCCAAGTGGCGTCTCATCCGGCTTGTCCTCCAGCCGATCGTCGAGGAGGATAACTTCTCTCTCGCATACATCTTTACAGCTTTCTAGTGTAGAATTTTCCTGCTTTCTAGTGTAGCTGATTTTCCATTTTCTAGTGTAATTCTTCTTTGATTTTATTGTATAAACATTTTTATTTATTGAGTGCATGTTTTCTCTCTCTCTATCTCTCTAGTTTAGTCTGATTGTTATTATGGCTTCATTGTAATTACATTGCCTCACTTTTCAAGAAAATTTCTAAAAAAATATAATTACGAATATAGATCGACGTAGCCTCCCTATGTTCGACCTGGGATTTTCATTCCGGTATAAATTTTATTTGTTGAACACGAGTTCTTCGCTTTCAAACTACAACAACAAGGTTTTTTCAAAACCAAGCACGTTAGCATAGCAACTCGTGCATTCAATTATGATGCAAACTTTTTCACACTACTTAAGATGTCTATTTATGCATGTTCTTATGCAAAGGATTGCATTGCATACTATAAATATTGCATAACATGCATCATCTTGCATTTAAAGTAGTTTGAATAGAATGGAGGTTAATTGTCTCCTTTTATGTTCATGGACCGAGCAAACTTTTTATCGGGGCCTTGGATCGAAGATCCAACCGTATAGATGTGATTAGGGCGACGATTGGAGTTCAACGACTCCAAGATTGCCCTAATCAGACATCTGTAGCATCAGATAGTGACTGGGGAACCTTAGAAGATCAAGGGCCAAAATGGTGTGAACCCATACTTCAAACGAAAAATCCAACCTCTCGGATGGATTCGGATTAACGATTGCAGCCTAACGGTGCAAAAATCGACTCAATCCGGCACCCGTGGCACCATCAACATCATCCAGAAGTTGGACGGCCAAGTTCGCACCATGTGGCACCATCTCAGCCGTCCAACTAGCCCTTAGGAGTGCCACTGCCTCTCCAAAGAAAATCCAACGTGTGATCTGGGCCGTTGGATCTTGATCCAATGGTCCTGATCGCGTGTTCAAAAGTTCAACCGCCCGCCCATCCATGCGCACAGCGTAGTGGATAAGGTGCTCAGCCGCCATCAGATGCACATTCAAATCGCAGGGTGCGGGCGAGTGGGCATGATTGGCCATTCGATCGAGATTGAACGATCGCGCATACGTAATTGCGCTCACGCTATATCGCATGCCACGCCTCACGCGGAATCACATGCAGGTGGGCACACAGAGGAGGCAGGCGGAGGCGCAATCTAAGCCATCCGATCTCGCGATCAGACGGCTGAGATCGGCTGGACGTGCACGTGCGTTACGCGAGAGGAGGTGAGTGGGCGTGCGCGAGCCACCCACTATGCCCACGTTCAGACCTTTAGTGACGGTCTTATCCATCACAATAGTCCTGAATTAAAGTTTTTAGAGTTGCATTGACCAAATTGCCCCCACTCCTTGCAACTACAAAAGGAGACCCCCTCCATACGACATTCTCAACCCTTCCTTCTCTTCTCTACCTCTCCAAAGCTCAAGAGAAGCTTGTCCCACACTCATGATGCTCCTCACATGATAAAGTCAAATTTTCGTCCCTTTGCTCACGCGACGACGACGTGCTGCTCCGTTCTCGTTGCTCCTGCCTCGATCTCCTTCTTCCCACTCCATCCTCCTTCGTCCAGGTGGCGTCTGGTCTGGCTCGTCCTCCAACCGATCGTCGAGAAGGATAACTTCTCTCTCCCATTTTCTTTACAGCTTTCTAGTGTAGAATTTTCTTGTGTTCTAGTGTGGCTGATTTCCCGCTTTCAAGAGTAATTCTTCTTTGATTTTATTGTATAAACATTTTGAATTATTGAATGCATGTTTTCTCTCTCTCTCTAGTTTAGTCTGATTGTTATTATGGCTTCATTGTAATTACATTGCCTCCCTTTTCAAGAAAAATTCTAAAAAAATATAATTGCAAATTTAGATCGACGTAGCCTCCCTGTGTTTGACTCGGGATTTTCATTCCGATATAAATTTTATTTGTTGAACAAGAGTTCTTTGCTTTCGAACTACAATGACAAGGTTTTTTTCAAAACCAAACATGTTAGCACAACAACTCGTGTGTTCAATTATGATGTAAACATGTTTACACTGCTTATGATGTCCATTTACGCATGTTCTTAAGCATAGGATTGCATTGCATAATATAAATATTGCATAACATGCATCATCTTGCATTTAGAGTAGTTTGAATAAAATGGAGTTTAATTATCTCCTTTTATGTTCATGGACGAGGAAAACCTTTTATCGGGGCCTCGGATCGAAGATCCAACCGTACAGATGTGATCTGGGTGACGATTGGATTTCAACGACTCCAAGATCACCCTAATCAGATATCTATAGCATCAGATAGTGATCAGGGAACCCTAGAAGATTAAGGGCTAAGATGGTGTGAATCCACACTTCAAACGACAAATCCGACTGCATGGATGGATTCGGATCGACGATCACAGCCTAACGGCGTGAAAATTGACCCAATCCGACACCCGTGGCACCATCTACATCATCCAGAAGATGGACGGCCAAGATGCCGCCACGTGGTACCATCCCAGCCATCCAACCGACCCTCAGGATCGTCGCTGCCTCTCCAAAGAAAATCCAACGTGCGATCTGGGCAATAGGATCTTGATCCAACGGTCCTGATCGCGTGTTCAAAAGTTCAGCCGCCCGCCCATCTACGCGCGTAGTGTAGTGGGTAAGGCGCTCGACCACCTTCAGACGCACGTTTGAATCGCAAGGCGCGGGAGAGTGGGTGCGGGCAAGCAGGTGCGATTGGTGGTTCAATCGAGATCGAATGGTCGTGCGCGCGCAATTGTGCTCACGCCATATCGCACACCGCACCTCACGCGAAATCGCATGCAGTTGGGCACGTAGAGGAGGTAGGCGAAGGCGTGGTCTAAGCCATCGGATCTCGCGATCGGACGGCTGAGATCGACTGGACATGCACGTGTGTTACACGCGAGGAGGTGAGCAGGCACGCGTGCGCCGCCCACTAAGCCCACGTTCGGACCTTTAGCGACGGTTTTATCCATCACTAAAGGTCCTAAATTAATGCTTTTAGAGTTGTAATGACCAAATTGACCCCATTCCTTGCAACTATAAAAGGAGACCCCCTCCATATGAAATTCTCATCCCTTCCTTCTCATCTCTACCTCTCGAAAGCTCAAGAGAAGTTTGTCCCACACCCGAGATGCTCCTCATGTGATAAAGTCAAATTTTTGTCTCCCTTTCGGAAGCGGATCCCGCGACGACGACGGCGTGGTGCTCCGTTCTCGTTCTTCCTGCCTCGATCTCCTTCTTCCCACTCCGTCCTCCTTCGTCCAAGCAGCGTCTCGTCTAGCTCATCCTCCAACTGATCGTCAAGGAGGATAACTTCTCTCTCCAATTCTTCTTTATAGCTTTCAAGTGTAGAATTTTCCTGCTTTCTAGTTTAGTTGATCTCCCGCTTTCTAGTGTAATTCTTCTTTGATTTTATTGTATAAAGATTTTGAATTATTGAATGCATGTTTTCTCTCTCTCTCTCTTTAGTTTAGTCTGATTGTTATTATTCCTTCATTGTAATTACATTGCCTCACTTTTCGAGAAAAATTCTAAAAAAATATAATTGCGAATATAGATCGACGTAGCTCCCTGTGCTCGACCTGGGATTTTTATTCCGATATAAATTTTATTTGTTGAACACGAGTTCTTCGCTTTCAAACTACAACGACAAGGTTTTTTTCAAAACCAAACACGTTAGCATAGCAACTCGTGCATTCAACACCAAGTATCCACTCGAATGTGGACTTAGTCTCGAGTTCTCGCTAGGTAATTCTATTTTAATTTGGTCAATAAATTGGGGTGATAAGTACATGACTTATCAACCCACCCTCTGATTTGAGAGGAATTTAATCCTAAGCATCTACACACTATTTGCACTGACTCACTTTTCAATAGTGTTTATGGAAATTCGGTAGCCAATGAACAGTCTAGGGTGGTATGGCTGGCAAGTTGTCGGTGGTAACAGCTCATCGGTTGGTTGTCTAGAGCCCAGCCACACGACCATTCTCTTCCTGCTGCCATTAGGTAAAACTTAGATCAAGAAAGCCACCTACCTAGAAAAAAAGAGAAAAAGAAACACTCAAAAGAAAACAAAAAAATAGAAAAAAGAGAATAAAAAAAATAAAGCCACACTTCACTACAACAGTATGGATGGCAAGTGGTCGTGGGTAACAGCCCATTGGCTGGCTGTCCAGAGCCCAGCTCACAAAAATGAACAAATAATTCCCAAAACATTTAGGGAAGAAGTGGGGAAGTAGAATAAACCGGGGAGTTATACTCTGGGTTCGCCCTTGTGTTGACCCCATAAAAAAAAAAAGTAGGGAGAAAGCTACCGATCAAAAAGATAAACCTTTAGCATAATTTTTTTAGGTCACCTAGGGTCGTAGAAACCTGAAGTCCATTGTAATGGCCACTTAGTCAGTTTATCACCCTTTCACAAGATGCTTAGCACTTAGAGTCCTTTTCGAGTCTTGGGCGGGTCGGCTAGCCATAAAAAGTTACCCTAAAACTCTCAAACTCCAAAAGTCCAAAAAAAATTAGAAAGACCAAAAAGAAAAAAAATGTATCTTCCCTTTTCAAATAAGGCGAGGACTTAGGCGGTCTGCATTTTGGTAGACACCTAGGTACTTTTGAGTTTTCATAGTTTAGAACCTTAGTTGAAAATTTCCGTTTGTTAATAAACAACAAATGCCTTAAGCAATCGAGCCCCAATTTCATTTTTATATATAGCATATAGTTTAATTTTGCTAGGGACTAGCAAAAGATAGGAATGGGGGTATGATGTAAACACATCCATTATGGTTAAATCATATTTATGCATGTCTCTAGGCTTAGATATGCATTCCATGCTATAAATATTGCATAGCATGCATCATTCTGCATTTAGAGTAGTTTGTGTATATTATAAGTTAATTGTGTCCTTTCATGGCCAGGAGAGAAGGAGATTTAATTTGGAACCTCAGATTGACGATCCGACCACACGGATCTGATCAGGACGACGGAGTCCAATGCCTCCAAAATCGCCTTAATCGAAGTCCCGTAGAATCATATGCAGTTCGTGGAAGATCAACGGTCGAGGGACTAGGTTGCATAATTTGGAGTGTCAAATGAAAAATCCAACCATACGGATGGATTTGGATTGACGATCACAGCCAAACGGTATAAAAATCGACTCAATCCGATTTTTGTAGCAACCCCTACAAAGGAAAGAAGATGGAAGGCCCAGATCATGCCACGTAGCGCAACCCAGGCCACCCATGCGCACGCAAGTGCCATCACACACACACAATAGTGCAAGCACGCTCGTGCATGGAGGCACGCATGTACAGTGTAGCAGCAGTGCAAGGCACTGTGCACATGGGCGTAGTGGGCACGCGAAGGCACAGTAGCGCAGCGTGCAGACACGCGAAGGTGCAACGGCACAGAAGCAGGCGTGGTTGCATGACATGGGTGTGCGGAGCATGCGCCAGCGTAGCAGCAATGGTAAGGCACTTGGGCTATCTTCAGCGACGTTTTTGGCAGATCTTCAGCGACGTTTATGACCGTCACTAAATGTCTTGTATATGAAATTGATCTTTTCCTCCACTTTAAAAGGACCCATACCCCTCCCATTTTTATTCTCTTCCTTTCTTCCCCTCACCACATCCAAGGCTCTAGAGAGAGCTTATCCCAAGCCCGAAATGGTCCTTTAGAATAGAATCAAATATTTTTCCCTCCACTCATCCCCATTCGTGGAGCATCCCGTAGCCATCTTCTCACCTACTTCGGGAACTAGATCCTCGCCGTAGCGCCGTCCTACCACACCCTCCATCCTCCATCTCTGTCCTCGTTCATCCCACTCCTCACCACCTTCCTCTAGGCGATGTCAAAGCGAGTCATCCTCCGAGCGACCATTGAGGGGGATTCTCTCACCTATATCTATCTTTACTGCTATCTAGTGTAGTTTTTCCTGCTTTTATAGTTGTAGAAACATTTGATCAAGCAATATATGTATATTCTTTTCTCTCTCTATATTATTTTTGCAAGTAGATTAGTTAGACAAGTTTGCATCGACCTAATCTCTTGCTTGCTAAAAATACCAAACAAATTTAGATAAGATAAAAACAACAAGAACAAATAAAAAGCAAAACACAGATTTTTCAAACCAGACGTTTACCTCCTCATGCTCGACCTAAGACTCACTCAAGTTTTGGTTATAAATATTATCTGATCGATAAATTTTCTCGCGAATAGAACTACGACAATGGGTTTTCCTATCTCAAACCTTTTTGCGACGAATCTACGCCGCATCACCGGACAACTAGAAAAATTCATTAGATGTCTACAAAATCAGATTCAGACGTCCGAAGGAAGAGAGAGACGTCTGAAAAACCAACAAAAATAAGACTTCGAAGATTGCGAGTATGGCAAAAGACATCAAGGCTTTTTACATACTAAAAGTTTAAAAAAAACTAGAAATAAAATCTTTTGCCCTTCCTTTTCCTCGATCCTAATCTTTAAGTCCTTCCTGCACTTTAAATTTTTCCTACAACATGTTAGTCTTTTCCAAGAATAGTTCATTTGTCATTATCAAAAAAATACAATTATATCATTGGTGCCAACTCTCCTTTACACACCCCTCCACATGGTACCAACCATCCTAAACCCTCCATCCATTAAGATCTAATCCTAACCACCCATCATCTCCATGCCACCTAACCCTATACCCTTCATCTAACTCCACACCAACCCTCCCATCCCCCTTATAAAAAGACCACTAACCCACACATATGACCTATCCTTGGCTATCATAATTTCCTACCTATATCCACCATATACTCAACCATAGGAAGGAGAGAAGAGAAGAAGATTAAGGAGGATCCCTTGCCTCCTTGGTGCCTTCTTCTTCCCTTTCTTACTTTGTCCAAGCCAAAGAGCAACCCTAAGGAGTACGACCAAGCATAGAGGAGAAAAGGTGTTGACGTCCACCTTTGGAGAGGCTAGAGAGGTGGAGCATCTAGAAGCATTTGAAGAAAGGAGCCAAGGAGAAGCCCTTTTCAAGTACGAGAGCAGCCACATTTGGGGCAAGGACTATCGAAAGCTTCAATTAGAAGATTTTCTATCTCTCTCTCTTCAACTTTTGTATTATCTATTTTTGTTTTTAGGAATCTTTCCTCTATAAGCATTCCTCTACATGTGACATTTTCAAGTAGCAATACAAATTTAAGTGCCTTTCCTTTTTTTGCTTTGTCATTTTATATGCCTTCATGCCAAGTAGCTAGTTAGATTCTTGTTGCACACACTTCTACCTTCTAATTACCCTAGGTACACCTTCCTAGGGTGAGCTTAGAGGTGTAGATTTAATTATTGCACTTAGGCATAGTTTTACTTTATCTTGTTGCCCCAATTATTTCAAAACCCTAAAACTAGCAAAACAAAAATACAAAAACGAAGATTCTTGTTTTTGCAAGAGAGAAATTACTTTTGAAAACTAAAATTTCCCCCATGGAGTATCCTAGGTACTCCCACTATCTAGGAATATAAATTTAAAAGTTGGTCGATTTTGCATGTTATAATGACGTCAGAAACCCATTTTAACAAATCATGCATTTTCCGTGCCACTTTTTGGCTCCATTGCTAGGGAGGCACGGCTTAGTTTTTTTATTTGTATACCTATTGCTTCATTAGGTCTTCACTAGATTTGTTTTAATTTTGAATCAGGTGTAAATTGGGAGCGAGAGCAAGATTTGGAATCTCTTGGAGCGGAAACTTCAAGTTCTCTTATCTTCCCACGATTCCAGGTAAGTACCTAAGCTAGAATCTCTTGGAATATCATAAAAATCTCAAAAAAATATTTCAAAAATATCAAAACCTATAAAACAAGAAAAATTTAGCATGGTGGAACCTTAAAATTAATTTGAGTGCTTGTTTGCTTCATTTCTCTTCCACATCTTTCTTACCAGTGTTGAATTTTTGAAAATCCAAACTTCTGTCTTCTTTTTCAAAAATCAAGTTCATGCATAAAGAGACTTCCTAAGATCTTAAAACTCTGCCCAAGAAATCCCCTTTGAGTCTGGAACTTAACCTCCAAATTTTAGAAGATTTGAATAAATAGAAAAAATTAAAAATTTTGGGGACTAAACAAGGGTCACACCCTAATTCCTTAATATTTTCTTATTGTCTGTGAATTTTCTAAATTTTTGTACTTATTAGATTTGGACAAAATTTATATTTCTAGAATCCTTGAGAAAATCTCTATAACATATAAAATTTTAAAACATTTAAAAGATTGTTTAAGTTTTCTGCAGAATCAATTTTTCGAATCTATCTTTTTTGATGTTTGACACTAGTATAAAAAAAATTCCAAAAAAATATGAAACTTTGAAAATTCATTTTTGGACTCCTTGTTTGATTTCCTATCAGGTGGTAGTGTTTTTTGTCTTGTTTGGATTGCCACCTAAAAAGATTTTTAAAAAGAGATTCATTTTAGGAGTTGCACACATGGGTTTCTACCTTAGGGTTTGATTTTCACTCTTAGTCACACAATCAATTAAAAGAATTGGCTTTCACTAAATACAATTTGATTGCAATTATTATGTGAAGCACTCTTAACCTTGTTTGAATACATTGAAAGCGAGAATCCTAAAATCTACAACATCTATATCAAACCCTAAAATCGTTCACCCTAATCTTTGTTTGCATACTCCTTGTTTTGATTGGGCATCACATTCCTACCCAAATTCGCACAAAAAAAAGAAATGATCGAGCATTACCCCAATCAACGCCCTCCATTCCCAATGCACTTCTAAGTTCCTAAGCCTATCTAAAAATTGTAGTCACTTAATGATGGTAGCACCATCATTGGTGTTAATTAGCCAAATTTTTTCCTAATTATAGTAATAAATGCTCCTTATTATTCATCAAAAGATCATAACTCTGTTCTGAATCTAATGCAAGAAGATAGGAAATCCCATTAATTCTATTGTTTAACACCTAATCACAATTGCAGGTTAACTAAGGGGTTAATTAGGGGTTAATTCATGGTCAAATGAACTTAAATTTCTTAGAAGAGGGCTTGAACTAACTGAAACATGGTTTTTCGTGTTTCAAGGATTATTTTATTAATAAAAGCCTTAAATATAGCCTCACTTCAATTAAGCAGGTTTTGGGTGAAATAAATGTAATCTAAATATCTTAAAAATTATATAAAAATATTCTAAGAGGTTTGAAACCTTTACTTTTACTAAGGGAACCCTTTTCGACCAAAAATAGAGACTTAGGTGGGAATTTATTCTGTTTCAGGCTTCTATGTAAATTTCCCAATCAAACTTGGTTAGAAATCAAATCTGAGGGTACTATTTGATTCCTTGGGTCCAAATTAGGTTAACCCAAAATTTGAACCCAATTAGAGTCCATCTTAACCTAGATTTTTAGCTTACAGTTCTCTGTTTATTACACACGGCCTTCTATCTTTTGTGTTTTTATCACAACTAGTCCCCTGCTTCTTGACATTCCTTGCAAGAAGGCTCCTCCATTGCCTTCTCCTTTACCATGTAAACACGGTGAGTAGCAACAACAAGAAAAGAACCCATGCCGTTGAAATTCAATCAAAGATTTGATTGAGATCTTCACCAAATTTGGTGGGTTTGTTCTTCAAGACATGCTCGATCCATCAAGCCCAATCTTGACCTCCAATTTTGAATGTATCATCACCAGCAAGCATCGATTTCTTGTCTCCTAAATCGGCCAAATTCGTAAGTTGAACTTGCGAATTTGTGGTCAATTGGCTCCTAACGATCTTCTATATAAAGGGCTCTACCTTTTCACGAAAAAAGGGGGAGGAATTAAGCTGACAAATCCCTCCTTCTCTTCTTCCTCGTCAACGAAAAAACCCACCACCGGTGCTCTTCATCCCACTTCTTCGCCCACTGCTATGTACAATAGGCAAAGGGCTTTGCTTCCTCTTCATACGAAGCTTTACATGAAGCTTTGGACCCCAATTCCCCTTCGTCAACTCTAGCGACCTCCACCTTCTTCCTCAACACTAGTGAACTCCAACAACATCCTCCCTTCTTTCTCTCCCAAAATTAGGTTAGGGCTTGCTCTCATCTACCCCTCAATTAGCTCTAGGGAGCTTTTGATCTCCATCTATCATCATCTTCATAATCTTTGACCACCCACAACAACCACCAACCACACCTTCACCGCCTAGCCTTATTCATGTTCCTTCGACTCAATTGAGGTGGGAAAAAGGTTACCCACCTTCCCGCAAACCTTTTGCCAAACACAATTGAACTTCACGACACCTCCCACACTCTTCACCATTCATGCTGGTGGGGCTCCTTCGAAGTTCATCGGATGACAACGTTCATCCACCTTTGCCCCCAGTTTTCTTAGGGCTTTTGTTCAACGAATAGCGTCGAACCTTATTATGTATCTAATTGGGTCGGAAGGCCACGTTTCCTTACATAGGTGTTCATTAGACATCATCATCTTCCTCAACATCGTTTGCCCACTTTCGATGATGAATTAACAAGGCCCCCACCTCCTTGTTGCGTGGAACCACTAAGGGAAGAGATTTGGACCATTGATCTTGAGTTCCACGGCCAATAGCTTGGCCATCTCCTTCGGTCGAAGAAGAAGAAAGACGTGGGAATATAATCCCACCTTGTTTAGGAAATAAGCTGCTCTAGCACTAATAAGGAATCTTGACCCATTACTACTCACCCAAGTAGTATGGGAACGGGTCCCCATTATACTCACAAGCACATGCACGTGCCCTTGCCCGCCTAGGCATGCTCAGGTGGGTCTGGGCTGGATCCAAATTTGATTAGAGGAAGAGGAGTTGTTGGACCCAGAAGGGGGCTAATTTTGCTTTCGACCGAATTTAGGGGAAACTTAAGACATCTGATGATTCTACGTATTGAGCTTTTTGAGTGGCAAAAATTCTAAGTGCTGACTTTAGCTTGGTTAATAAGCACATTTTTTGCTCAACAGTTATTTTTATTTTTTTATTTAGTTTAGATATTGCAATTAATTGAATATATTCCACTTTATATCAAGCTCTCTGTGCTTCATTTTATATACATGATTAGTGATTTAATTGTGATTATTTGCTCCCTGAGACTACCTCGGAACTCACATTTCAAGAATATGAATTTAAGTGTTTCCATCGCTTTAGTCACCGTACTATGATGTATATTTAAATCCGACTTTAGCATGTTAACACATGACCATTAAGGACTTCATACAATTCTAGGCTTGATATCTAGATATTGAGATTTCTCTAATTAATCCTAATTCCCTTAATCAAACCTTGTCAAGACTAAGAGGGAAGTCAAACGATGGGTACGGGTTTACATAAGCCCATGGTGATTTTTCCGGGACATGGTTGGGCCCAAGCCTCCTCTTCTAGTCTAGCCAGATTAGTTTTGGGAAGTAGAGTTAATTACTGATTTCTTAATATTCAGGTTCCTAAGTCTTAGGTTTTTCTTAAGGAGTCAACCTTAAGTTAGGGTTAGAGCTTTGATTGCTTGAATTACAACTTTTCTCCCTTCTCTTCCCTTCTCTCCTACTCCCATTCTTCTGATAGGTGTATGCACAAGCATCAGTCTCAAAATCCACACTTGGAGGGACCATTTGCTTTTGCCCCCTGCACAAAAAGACCTCCCTATTCTTCTGCTTATTTTCATTCCTCTGATAAAAAAATGGAAAACAATCAAAATAGGTCCACAAATCCTTCCAATTCTTCCTCCACTCAACCTAACCCCCCAGAACGTAACTTTACACCTCAGCCTAATATTCCTATTCCTAACTTGGGATTAGGAAATCCTCAAAATCTAGAACAACCAAAACAAAATCAGAATCCACCCAATCCTCTCCTTTTGATGTTTGAACAACTGGTTCAACTTCAAGCTATTCAATAATAGTTGGCTAGGACTATCACGAGCCTAGCCAACCAAAGGCAGAATCAACCACCCAAGGAACCTCTCATCCTTCTTAAGGGTTTTTATGATCATTCCAATTATGAGGAGAGACCTGGGGCGGTGATACCTGAAAGGGATTTCAAGATCAAACCTGCCATCCTGAACCTTATTAATCATTTCCATGGTCTTCTGAGAGATGGCCCTTTTAGCCACCTCGAGGAGCTAACCGTCCTCAACTAGACTACCCGTTCCTGCAATGTGTGGGAAGATTTGTGGCTCATGAGACCTCTTTCCTCTCTCTCTAAATGATAAGGTCGCTTATTGGTTCAGGATGGTTGGTCATCCTATCACTACCTAGCAGCAATTAAAAAGTGCTTTTCTTAAGAAATTCTTCCCGATTGGTCATACAAATGCCTTATGAAGATCCATTATGACCTTTCAATAGAAGCATGGTGAATCTCAACACGAGTCTTGGGAGACATTTCAAGAATTATTAAGGAGTTGTTCCCACCATGAAATTTCGTGATGGCAGTTAGTGAAGATCTTTTATCATGGACTAGAAGATCAATTGAAATGATTCGTGGATGTCTCGTGTGTTGGCAACTTCCTTAATAATTATGTTGATAGTGCCTACCAATTATTTAAAGAAATGAGTGAAAACTCGTTCAATCTAGCATTGATGGACACTTTTGGTACGAATTCAAACCCAAGACTCGGAGTTAATGACATCGACTCTAGATCCTCATCAATTCCAGTTACCTAGGATGATCTTCAAATGATTACACACAAACTGGATCAGATGCAGATTGACCAGAAAAAGATTGAGGGAAAGTTGAACCAAGAACATGCTCCACATCTAACCCCCCTAACAACATGAAAAGAGAAAACTTGCACAATATTGATGCTATCCTAGCTGAGCAGAATCATTTTTCTGAGGTTTCATCAGATTTGACAGGGACTTATGATTTGTTGAACCAAAATCCTTTCAGCCCAACTATTGAAAACATTTTCGCTCTCCAAGAGCATTTTTGAAATTCCTCTAACTCCTACAATCAAAATTGAACAAATAACCTGAACCCCTCTTAGAAAGCCCCTAATCAGGTTCCTTTACAAAGGCAATTTCAACATGGGATCTATGGGCAAAATCACTTTTCATCTGGGCCTTATCAAGAAGATATCAACACCCAGGTTATGAAGACTGATGATAATGTCATCATCAGCCATAAATAGCTTCAATTAGTTTGAATCAATTGACAACTGCTCCTACATAGCCGTCAGAGCGTCGTAATTCATTGCATATCCTTTCTGAGAAGAATCCATTAAAATAGGGTTAAATCTACAGTTTTAATAGAAGATCATAAATGCAAAACAATTATGGGGTTTCTCAGGGGTTAAACTAAGGTCCAATGAGCATTAATGAGTAACAAGAGGGTTCGTACAAGTAGAAACAGGTTTTCACGCATTTCGAGAATTAACGGATACCCGAAACCCTAATTTCAGACCTGCCTAATTAATAGAGGTTTTGGTCAGGATAAAATTCACTTAAACCTTCTAGAAATCATAGTAAAATATTCCATAAGGTTTGGCATCCTTAATTTGACCATTGGAACCCATTTTGACGTAAAAGAGAGTCTCAGATAGGAAGTTGCCTTAATTTGGGTTTCAATGCAAATTGCATAGTCAAACTTAGTCAAAACCAAATTTTGACTTCACCATTAGATTCCATAGGTCCAAATTAGGTTTGTACCAAAATTTGGTCCTAATCAGAGATCATCTTGACCTAGTTTGCTTGTTGGTCCAATCTAGCTCTTTTACTCTCAAATAGCCCCTCAGATTTTGAAATCCATTACAAAGCCCCCTAACATCATTGTCTTCTTCACAAATAGGTCCCTGCCACCATGGAGGTCAACCAACCTCCAGGCTGGCATTGACTGACCTAAATCCTACTCAAATGGCAATCAAATCCCACCAAACTTGATGGGATTGACGTTCACACATAGATGGATCATTTGGGATCAATTTGGAGTTCCAAATCCCCATAGATTGCTCATGCGAATGCAAGAGAATCATGGGTCCTATTTCTTCAATCCCAACCCATGGAAATCCTTCTTTCCTAATCAAGAGCTCTCCCTGAAGCTTTACAAAGAGCCGGCATGCACAACCTTACATCCTTAGCTTGGTTTGGAGGTCGAAATCCCCTTCTCTTCTCCCCGACCTCCGTCTCCACCAACTCCAGCAACCCTCTTCGACTACCTTCCTCATTCGCCGTCACAGACAATAGTCGGTGGGTTCTCCTTCCTCTCGCTCTTCTGCATCTTGCAATACCAGTGAGCACCACCTACCTCCCCTCGTCGTCACCGCTTCACCCACCGGAGATTTCATCTTCCCCACTTTCAGCCATCACATCAGCATTGGAATCTTCCCCTTTTGTCCATCTAGGTTAGATAGTTAGGTTTCCCTCTCCCCTTACTTTCTTTTCATCCCCTGAAACCCTCGATTTGACCCACGGTCACCGGCCTCCCCCTCCATCTTCCTTCGCTTTGGCCGAGCTTCGGTGAGGTCAGGAGCATGCTATACACCACCAAACTGCTCCGTTCCACCTCCAAAACCTTTGCCACTCATCCTCGCACAAAACCCCTCAACCGATTTTGCATCTCATCCACTCATGACCTCCACTGAACACCTACGCCTTCGCGTTCCTTCTCCATTTTCCGTAGACCACCACACGCATCCTTACACCATGACACACCCATCACCACCTTTGCCATTCTTCAGTGAAGCTAAGGAGCAATTTAACTAGGGTTTTCGAGCTTGTATGCTTATTTCAGGTCCTCACCGATGTTGTGTCATCACCGCCATCATCTCCACCTTGTTCTTCAAGCTCCGACCACGAGAGCTCCAGGTTCTGCTTCCAGGACTCGTGCAACATCAACAGGACCCTTCCTAGGTACTCAATCAAAGGCCTTACCCTCAGTTATGACCTCAATTGGAGAAGTAGCTGCCATGGCCTTGTGCAAGTGTTTATCGTGCTGGATCGGTATTAAGAGTGTCACATTGTAGTACAGCCGAAAAAGCATTCAAAATAAATAATTTTATTACTCAAATTTAATGTTCGAGGTCGAACATAGGGAGCAAATGGAATTCACGCACTAAGCTCAATAATAAATGCAAATTGAACACATAATACTACTCAAAATCTAATCAAAAATATAAATCATGAGTATATGGATAATAAGAATGAATGTAGCTAAAAATAATGGAGAGCTTATGAATAATTGGATGTCTGATTATAAAATCAAACGTCTTAAAATTATGTGCTACAGTGCCTTTTCCTTCTTCTTTCTTTGCCTTCTTTCTTTGATTTCTCTTGCAATCTCTCTTCTTCTCTTTCTTATCTGGCCTCTCCTTCCTTTCTTTCTCTGTCGTTGGCTCCTTCTTCCCTTTATCTTCTCTTTTCTTTACCTTCTACATGTTCTGTCTCTTCCTTGGCTTCTTCTTCCTTCCTTCTTTGGCTTCTTCCGTTACCTTGCGAACCTCAGCTTCTACCTTCTTCTTTCTTCTTTGTTGCCTTGGCTTCTTCCTTGTTCTCCTGCCTTTCTCCTTCCTTCTTCTTCTTCCTTGGCCTCTTCTTCCTTCCTTCTTTGGCCTTTCTCTTCCTTAGCTTTCTTCCTCCTTCCTTCTTTCTTCGCTGCCTAACCTTTTCTTTTTCTCGGTATTTGGCTAAGTGTGGAGTGCAGCTTTCCACAGTAAAACACCCCTTCCCCTGCATAGCGTTCCTCTCTTCTCTCTTCTCTATTTCGGTTTGCTCTCCCAAAGTCACATTCGGGTCGGGTAATCGGACCTAATGGAGACCTAGGTCCAGGTACACAGGCGTGGGTGGTAAGCAAGGAGTGAGTCGGTCAGGTAAACGGGTCATGGCCAGGTCTGCGTGGGCAATTCCACGGACGAGGCTGTGAGAGGGGGAGAGAGGGACCTCACCCCATAAGTAGGAGGCGACAAGGCTAATGCAGAAATTCCTTTTATGCAGCAACACTTACTTATCCAGTTCCGAGGTGGGACTAAATGTCCCACCTCCCTTGCGTGCGCCGCAGCAGAGATGTCTGGCTTAATTGGTGAGGCTGCACGGCCTTTGACTCTAATTGGTAGCCTGGATGCATTCGTTCCTCAAATCCGCACCTCCTGGGACTCGTGCCTGGAGCAGCAGCACCTGGAGTGCATCAAGCAACTTCAAGCTTCTTCGTCCATGGCTGCCGGTGTTGCATGAACCTGAAATCATGAGCACGACCTTGCGGTCACGCTAAAATGCTCAGGGAGCTTCGCTAAGGCACGGTGAATAGGTGGCGGTGGTCGGTGTGGCATGGGAGCGGCTGTGGTGGTGTGCCTAGGGTTCTCTGTGGCCGTGTGAGTGGGTGAGTTCGAAGGCACTTTTGGGTAGTCGACAGAGAGATTGGAGTAGTGGGAGAAGATCAATGGGGTGTTGCGGAGGTTGTAGGGTGGTTGGCGAGGCAGGTGGAGGTGTAGAGCAACGGGGGTGCCTCGCCGGAGGTATGGCCAAAGGTGGAGAAGGTGAGAGTGATCGGTGGCATTGAGGGGTGTTTTTGAGAAATAAAGAGAGGGAATGGGAGTAGGAGAGAGAGAGAGAAGCTAACTGACCTAAACTAAGGTTGAAGGAGATAGGAGAGGCATCCAGGCTAGTATGGCCGATGCCGGAGACAAAGATCTCCATAGATGAGGCGACGACAAAGATGACGGCAGTGGCGGCGTCAGGGCTGGTATGGCCGACATGGATGATTGAGAGGAAGATAACCCAACCACTAGTACTGTGGTTGGGTGATGAGAGAGAGAGGGAGGAGCTGTCGGAGCTTGCGGAGGTGTTGTGGCCGATGAGGAGAGAAGAATGTGGGGTGGATCGACCTATTTCCAAGTTGAGGAGAAGTGGTTGAATCAGGGGCTGCTTAAATAGTCCTCAGGAGAAGGATTGCTCGGAGTTGGAAGCTTCAAAATGACCCAAATCTCTCATTCATTTGCATGAGAGATTGGGTACAAATTAGGGCTCAACGATGTGTTCAGACTAGAGGAGATTGCTCGGAGAATCTCCCTTCCAATTTTAGGAGGGATTCTCTAAGTAATCAAGGAGGAATCACCTCCTAAAGCTTGGCGGAGTAGGTTCCTCCGCTATAATGGTGGAGGGACCTATTTGCAAGGATGATGAAGGAGCTAGGGGGGTTTCTACAAAGGTTTTCAAAAGATAGGGGTAGAAATGTAATCAGGTTGGACTTATTTGCAAAGTAGGTCAAGATGAGTTTTCCTTAGGTCCAAATTTTGGTATAAACTTAATTTTGACCTAACAAATCCAATGGTGAAGTTTGAGTTTGGGTTTGTCCACGTTTGACTAGGCAATTTACGCAAAAACCCAATTTAGGGTAAATATCTGTTTGAGACCCCATTCTAGGTCAAAATGGGTTCCAAAGGCCAATTTGAATGTTCTAAACCCTATAGAATATTTTTATATGATTTTTAGAGGGTTTAGGTGAATTTTATTTTGACCAGAGCCTTGTTTAATCAGGTGGGTCTCTTTTAGGTTACAAGAAGTCATTTAATTCCCAGAACTCACACGAACCCTTTTCTGTCTAAACCAAACCAATTTTATCTTGTTAAGATTTTTTGACCTGTGTTTAGCCCTTAAGTAAACCCATGATTGTACTGAAATGGTAAAATTGTAGTTTTACCCCTTGTTTCTTGCTTTTATCTCAGAATGATTATTTAGTTAATTAAGACCTTCATTTGGTTATGTAGGAGCTTTTATTCTCTTCACTAGGTCAAAATGAGCTAGTTAGGGCTCATGATGGTGTTCCCATCATACCCCCATGCCTAGCTTTTGCTAGTCCCTTAGCAAAATTTTAAGGTTTTAACTTCGATTCT
Organism: Thalassia testudinum; assembly: GCA_037157565.1. Taxonomy (NCBI): domain Eukaryota; kingdom Viridiplantae; phylum Streptophyta; class Magnoliopsida; order Alismatales; family Hydrocharitaceae; genus Thalassia; species Thalassia testudinum. Next base: position 202,829,764 of record JAZHRO010000031.1, read on the forward strand.
AGACCATAAGTTCCTTGATGTTCAAAAACTATGATGGGTGCTTCTTTTCTTTTGATTAGGTTCGAATGCCAATAGTAGGCCTTGAGGTGCTCAAGTACCAACCAAGATCCATACCTGACCAGCTCTAGCCTCAGTCTACCGCGAAGGTTTTTAAGGCCCACAGGAACTATCCCAAGGTTCGTTGGATTCCACAGTTAAAGCACCCGTGCTTGTAACATATTTTAGCCTTGGCTCAGTTTGTAGTGAATTTCTTTTTACGAGAGAGATAGAAGAATTTTCTTTGTTTGGATAGTTTTCTCACTCTTGTCGTTTTATTTCTAGCTTCGTATTGGCTTCTCAACACGGTCTGTATCAAATTCCTAGTCCCCATCATCAATCCTTGAAGGGTCCCTGGCAATCGATGCTTCGTGATAGCACCGCCCATGGCAACCCCCAGAACCCTGGCTTTCGAGATCTTGAGATAATCCCGCCCATGGCATTCTGCAGCTAAATCCAGACCCTTGCAATTGACATTTCGTGATAATGCTGCCCATGGTATCTGAACCAGCACAGGGTGCTCACATGCCCCCAGTAGGATTTGTAAATATCCTAGGAGACAAGCACCGAGGAGACGATATGTTATTGCCCATCTTCGAGGGGAATTTCCCACCTCTCCATGCTGGGAACTCGTCCAAATCAACTTGTGTTGATTGGCCGCTCCTAATCTAGGTAACATTTTCAAAATAGTTTAAACACATTTGCGTGATTTTAATACTTATGCGCACTGAAGTAGACTGTGTGTGGATTGGGGTGCTTAGGTTACCAAGTCCCGTAAACGAAAGGTCAGTTAACGAGGCCAAATACTCCCTAAGCCTTAGAACTAATACTTAAGCTTCGCATTTTCCCCAACCGCTTGAGGACTATCTAGATCTTAGCAAATACTTGAATTTTTAAGCCTAGGAGTCTAGCCCTAGAGGCCTAAGAACAACGTTCCTACAAATCTCTTTTGTGTTTCCTTAGCACTTTTTTTTCATTCATTTTCTTTTTCTTGGTATGGTCTAGAACTCAGTTAATCCCTTAATTTCTTACTAATGACTATCTTTTTTCTTTTCAATTTGTGCTCCTTTTTGATACTTTCCCCTTTTTCTCCTCAAGATTTGTATGGCCTCAAAATTTTCTTTTCTCCTCCATTTTTTTTGTTCTTTTTCACAATTTTCTATTTTTTTGGTATTTTTGGAATATGTGATTTTTTTGTGAGAACCCTTCTGAATTTTGATTTCTTGCATGTTTGCACTTTATCACCACCCCATGCCTATGTTTTGCAATGTCCTCATTATAAACGAAGGGTGTGAAACATGTTTGGGTTCAGGAATTTTAGAATAGGATTTATCGGGTGGGCGAACGGGTTGGGAATGACTGTTGCGGACAATTTGAAGCTCTGGCACGTGCACCAGAGGTGGGATTGACTGTTCAAAAACTGAACTCAGGGTGTAGTAAACATGAAGTACAGAAGGATTATTAGAATGATCTTGGGTTTTTGGAATGACGAGTTGCCTCCCATTAAGTGCTAAATTCAATGCCTTCAGTAGAGCGGGAAACGGTATGGACAGGGAGTGGTCAAATCAACTGAGTTTTGTAGAACAAGCACCTTGATCAAGAGCCTAGTTGGTCCAACCAAGTGCTTGTTCAGATCAACAGGTTGATGATGCAGTTCAAACCCAATCAGTCTGGTGGGTTGATAAGTGTAGATCAAGAGATGCAGAACCCACCATATGCTATGAAGCTCAGAATGATATGGAAGTGTGAATCCAGGGTTTGGCTGAGTCAAATCAGCCTAGTCAAAGTAGGGATCCTAAAAATAATCAGTGGATGATGCGGAAACCCTACAGGAGTGATCGGAGAATGATGGAGCATGGTTTGCAGTCTGATAAATGTCCAAAACTCGATAGAGATGTGGAGGCAAATCATCTGCAATTGGCTCAGTAAGAGGGGAATGAGAATAGAAATTAAGTCCGATTGCGTATCGGGGTTGAAAATGGGTTTGGATGGATTCTGTAAATGTAGAGGAGGTAGCATTAATAAGAATTGTGTATGAGGGCTCCTTTAGAAAGGAATTGAAGGTGGGTTCATTTAGAGAGTCCCCATAATAGCCATCAAATTCAAAAGTGAATGCCTAAAAAGTGTTTATAGGATGAAGAAAATCTGGGTCAAGAAATGATTCGAAGTCTAGGTTGCAGTCATTCTCGGCACTTTCTGATTTTGATTCCTAAGGATTGAAAAGAAATGATTCCATCTCATTGGAACCTGAATTTAAGTTAGTGATCTCAAAATCAGGGACCTCAGAGTCGAAGTCGAAGAATGAATCATGTAAGCTGAGGTCATAGATTAGCTCGTCATAGTCAGGAAACAATGGTTCTCCAAAATCATGATAAGATTCGAAATCGTCGGAGAAATTGAGAGAGTCAAGTTCTGAGTTCGATTCGAGATCAGAGGTTCCACCATCAAAAGATGTAGACTTAGCAGCCTGACTTGGGTCTAGCCTATTCTTTGATTCTGATCTCAAAGAGGTGTCCTTATTTAGTCTAGGCTCTAGTTCTAGGCATGTAGGAAAAATCCAATCATAACCCCACTCTTCCAACTCCTCGATTTCTATATCGTAGATTGGCATGACTTTTGAGAAATCAATCTGTATCTCTGAGGATGTTGGAGAGGGATATTCATCAAACAAAGGCCCAGAATCATAATCTTCATTTAAACTTTGATCTTCGTCATATGGGGCCTTGTAATCTTCCCAATAAGTTTCAGATCCAAATTCTAGGCTAAGGATGTGGGTTGCATTACGAGAATCTAGGTCAAAATTTCCCTCGACGGTCACCTTATCAGAATAAGGGGCGGGATTTACACCCTCGAGAGGTTCTGTTTTAATCTCATCATTAAGGAAGTCTCAGAATTCTATGCTTGGTGAACCAGGATTTTGGTTTTTTAGGGCTGGCTCAAAATCATGTTCTCCTACAATTGGGACTTCCCAACCTAATTCAAGATCAGGCATGTTATATTCCATCTAGGTTGGGAATCCACAACAACCTTGTGCCTCAAACCCAGGATTTGGGAAGTCATGTTGATCCTCAATATTAGTCCAAGATGTTTCATTAACTATTTGGGCCATGTACCGGTAATTTTGATCGATAACTTGTTTCAGCAATCTCATCATCTCTTCCCATTTTTCAAGATCATCTTGGTGTTTTTCCCAAAGTACAGGATTTGTCATGCATTGGAGGTATTTAGAGTTATGCAACTTTTCTATCTCAATGTATCATGTTATGAGAATATCTCGGGTTGATCCCTTTGTTGCTTCTGTTAATAATAATTGGGCACAATTTATGATGAAGTTTGTTGTTGTTGGTACACTAACCTAAATGTCTTCTATGGGTTTTGAGGTTTTGTACTCAATCTCATAAAATTCAAGGGCATCCTCAACCATTCTATCTCTCGTGGATCTTTATGATTCTGGTTTCTTGAATGGTCTTCCTAAGTAACCAAGCTGCATATTTGAATCAGATGGTGGAATCAAGATGTAGAATCAAAATTCAAGTTTAGAATGAAGTGATTTGATCTGAATAGAGACTCCCAAAGAAAATCTATGTGTGTGCTTTAAATAGAAGGGATGAGGGACTGGATGTGATGTTGACCCAATCAAGGCACCCAAAGATTTCTGGATGACTATAGATGTTCGGGGCAGATGATACACCTGGATCAAAAAACGATCCACCTGAGAATTACCTGGGCAGCCAAAGAGGGAGAGTCTCGCAAAGACCCCTATACGGTAGAGCACCCCCATGGGTTACAGGGTTTCCCCCACCTGATCTCTCTTGTCACTAAGGGTCTAGGTAGACTAGAATGGATAACTTGACCTCTTAAGTCTACCAGTTTTATAGCCTAATTTGTGCCTTTGATTTCACTTGAATTAGTAGTTATTTTGGCTTGTGACCTAATTTGGAGGTTGGTTGTCCTACAATGTAGTTCAACTTCACCTGACATATCCTAAAGATGGCAGAATGAATCTAGGTCAAGACCTAGAAATAACCCTGATTTGACTCCCAAGTTATTAGGTCCAAGTATTTTAACGTTCAAGTGAGCTTAGAGTCAGATTTTAGGGTTTTTCTTGATTAGATGTTTTCAATCAAGGGCTTGGGTAGCACACAAATGTAGGTGGGCCTATCTCCTTTTATGTGAGAAAGTGTGAACTAGCACTCCAAAACCCTAATGTAGAAAGCCTAATTTGGCTTTATTTCCAAGTCTATTTTGAGTTTTACAAATGTTCTCCTTGGACTTCAAAAAAGAATGTAGTCTAAGAAGATTAGAAACTAAGCATAATCCCTAATAGGCATAGGAGTTTTGGGGTAGAATCTCTAAAAATCGCTTCAACTTCAATAAGATTTGAAAAAGAATTTTGCAAATCAGGAAGCTTTGTCTTTTAAATGATGTTTACTATGAAAAAGAAGGCCGGTGAATCCTAATTGATTGTTTCCTTTTTGTCTTCCCAAGATTAGGAGGTTCGATTAGGGAAGAATAGAGAAGTTACCTACCCTGGAGTGGTTGATTTGTACGGGAGATCTCCTCATGAAATACCTCGCAAAATCACAATAAAATAAATAGGGCAAGTTAGTGCTCAAATATAATCAAAATAATGCAGAGAATAGTGGTGAATTGCGCGTTACTCCTCGGCAACAGCACCAAAATGTTTATCACGCTGGATCGGTGTTAAGAGTGTCAAAATGTAGTACAACCGAAAAAGCATTCAAAACAAATAATTTTATTACTCAAATTTAAAGTCCGAGGTCGAACATAGGGAGCAAATGGAATTCATGCACTAAGCTCAATAATAAATGCAAATTGAATACATAATAATACTCAAAATCTAATAAAAAATATAAAGCATGAGTATATAGATAATAAGAATAAATGTAGCTAAAATAAATGGAGAGCTTATGAAAAATTAGACGTCTGATTATAAAATCAAACATCTTAAAATTATGTGCTACAGTGCCTTTTCCTTCTTTCTTTGCCTTCTGTCTCTAATTTCTCTTGCAATCTCTCTTCTTCTCTTTCTTCTCTGGCCTCTCCTTCCTTTCTTTCTCTGTCGTTGGTTTCTTCTTCTCTTTGTCTTCTCTTTTCTTTACCTTCTCTATCTTCTGTCTCTTCCTTGGCTTCTTCTTCCTTCCTTCTTTGGCTTCTTCCTTTACCTTGCGAACCTTAGCTTCTGCCTTCTTCTTTCTTCTTCGCTGCCTTGGCTTCTTCCTTCTTCTCCTGCCTTTCTCGTTCCTTCTTCCTTGGCTTCTTCTTCCTTCCTTCTTTGGTCTTTCTCTTCCTTAGCTTTCTTCCTCCTTCCTTCTTCGGTGCTTGACATTTTCTACTTCTTGGTATTTGATTAAGTGTGGTGTGAAGCTTTCCACAGCAAAACCCCCCTTCCCCTACGTAGAGTTCCTCTCTTCTCTCTTCTCTATTTCGATTCTCTCTCCCAGAGTCACATCCGGGTTGGGTAATCGGACCTAACAGAGACCTGGATCTAGGCTCACCAGCGTGGGTAATGAGCGAGGAGTGAGTCAATTGGGTAAACGGGTCGTGGCCAGGTCCTCATGGGTAGTGTCGCAGACGAGGTCGTGAGAGGGGGAGAGAGGGACCTCACCCCATGAGTAGTAGGCGACAAGGCTAATGCAGAAATTCCTTTTATGTAGCTACGCTCACTCGTCCAGTTCCAACAAGGCTAAGGTGTCCCACCTCCCTTATGTGTGCTGCAGTAGAGATGTCTGGCTTAATTGGCGAGGCTGCTATGGCCTTTGACTCTAATTGGCAGCTTGGACGCATTCGTGCCTCAAATCCACACCTCCTGGGACTCGCGCCTGGAGTAGCAACACCTAGAGTGCATCAAGCAGCTTCAAGCTTCTTCGTCCACTGCGACTGGTGTTGCGTGAACTTGAAATCATGAGCACGGCCTTGCGGCCACATTAAAATGCTTAGGGAGCTTTTCCAAGGCATGACGAATAGGTGGAGGTGGTCGATGTGGCGTGGGAATGGCTGTGGTGGCATGCCTAGGGTTCTCTATGGCTGTGTGAGTGGGTGTGTACGGGGGTGCTTTTGGGTCATCGATGGAGAGATTGGAGTAGTGGGAGATGATCAGTGGAGTGTTGCGGAGGTCGTAGGGTGGTTGGCGAGGCGGGTGGAGGTGCGGAGAGATGGGGGCGCCTCGCTGGAGGTATGGCAGAAGGTGGAGAAGGTGATGGTGATCGGTGGCATCGAGGGGTGTTTTTGAGAAATAAAGAGGGGGAACGGGAGTAGGAGAGAGAGAGAAGCTAATTGACCTAAACTAAGGATGAAGGAGACAGGAGAGGCATCTGGCCTGGTATGGCCGACGACGGAGACGAAGATCTCCGTAGATGAGGTAGTGGCGAAGATGAGGGTAGTGGCGGTGTCAAGGATAGTATGGCCGATGCAGACAATTGAGAGGAAGATAACCAAACCACAGGCATTGAGGTTAGGTGATGAGAGAGAGAGGGAGGAGCCACAAAAGCTTGCGGAGGTGTTGTGGCCGGCGAGGAGAGAAGAATGTGGGGTGGATCGACCCAATTCCAAGCTGAGGAGAAGCGGTTGAATCAGGGGCTGCTTAAATAGCCCTTAGGAGAAGGATTTGTGCTTAGAAGCCAAGCTTCCAAGCAAGGTATGTTGGCCAGAGTTGGAAGCATCAAAAAGACCCAAATCTCCCATGCATTCGCATGAGAGATTGGGTACAAATTAGGGCTCAGTGATGGGTTCAGACCGGAGGAGATTACTCAGAGAATCTCCCTTCCAATTTTGGGAGGGATTCTCTAAGTAATCAAGGAGGAATCACCTCCTAGAGCTTGTCGGAGCAAGATTCCTCCGCTATAATGGTGGAGGGACCTATTTGCAAGGATGATGAAGAAGCTAGGGGGGTTTCTACAGAGATTTTCAAAAGATAGGGGTAGAAATGTAATCAGGTTGGACTTATTTGCAAAGTAGGTCAAGATGAGTTTTCCTTAGGTCCAAATTTTGGTATAAACTTAATTTTGACCTAACAAATCCAATGGTGAAGTTGGAGTTTGGGTTTGTGCACGTTTGACTAGGCAATTTACGCAAAAATCCAATTTAGGGCAAATATCTATTTGAGACCCCATTCTAGGTCAAAATGGGTTCCAAAGCCTAATTTGAAAGTTCTAAACCCTAGAGGATATTTTTCTATGATTTTTATAGGGTTTAGGTGAATTTTATCCTTACCAGAACCTTATTTAATCAAGTAGGTCTGTTTTAGGGTTAGAAGAAGTCTTTTAATTCGTAGAACTCACACGAACCCTTTTATGTCCGAACCAATCCACTTTTTATCTTATTAAGACCTTTTGACTTGTGTTTAGCCATTGAGAAAACTCGTGGTTGTGTTGCAATGGTAAAATTATAGTTTTCCCCTTATTTCTTGCTTTTATCTCAGAATGATTATTCAGTGAATTACGACCTTCATTTGGTTATGTAGGACCTTTTATTCTCTTCATTAGGTCAAAATGAGCTAGTTAGGGCTAGGCATTGACACTGTTTGAGACTCGATAACCTGAGTATATGGATTCGACTATGAGCTTAGATCTGAGAGATATGGAAAGGAGGAAATTGTTAGAGAGCGGGGGGAGGGTTTTGCTCCTCTATGTATGCGGCTAACACTTAGTCACTGAAGGCCCCTTTTGCTTGTGAAGGAGAAAAGGAAGAAAGGGAAGACCTTGAGAAGAAGAAGAGAAGGAGAAGGCTCGTGCAGAAGAAATAAAGAAGAGGGCTTTGAGAGCATTTATCACTTAAGTCATCTGATGCTTGATTCTATTGTCTGAATTTTGAAGCCTTAAAGGATTAAGGACACTCTAGATTAATTTGGCCACTTATCTTGTGTGACATTTATGATTGATGATACTGTCCAAATATTTGAGTAGTTAATATATGCTTAACTAAGGCTAATAATTGGTGATCTAAATCACCATTATTTTGTCTTAATCTCTTTTTATCATAGTGAACTTTTGAAATGCTCTTGCTTAGTATTAAATATCATTTGAGTATATTTTTATTCATTGAATATCTTATCTCTCTATTTATGCTCAATTACTTGTGCTCAATGATTCTGAATGTGATTAATGTTGTGAATTCCATATTTGCTCTTTGTGTTCGACCTCAGATTCTATTGTAGATTTTGAGTTTATAAATTTTATTTCTTTGAGAGCTATTTGTTGACTATACTACAACGCATTTCTTTAAAACTCGATGAAAGCCCAAAAACATTTTAGTGCCATTGCCAAGGAGCAACGTGCAATTCACACATTGATTTTATTTTTTCTTGATTATTTACCTAAGCACTAATTTGTCCTGTTTGATTTGATTGTGATTTTGCGAGGTACATCACGAGGCAATCTTCCGCGCAAATCAGCCACTACCAGGGTAAGTAATCTCTTTTCTTCCCTAATCTATCTCTTAATCTTGGGAAGATATAAAAGGAAACAAATCAATTAGTAACCACCTACTTTATTTTCATAGTAGTCATCACTTAAAATGCAAGTTCCTTATTTGCAAACGAAAAATTCATATTTGATTGAATTCAAGACGATTTTGATTAGAGATCCCTACCATATTTCCTGTACCTATCAAGGATTATGCTTAATTTCTGATCGCCTTGGACCACGCACTTCTTGTTTGAAGTCCAAGATGAACATTTTTAAGATCAAATTGGACTTGAAATAGAGCCAATTAGGGTTTCAACATTATGGTTTGAAGTGCTAGTTCACACTTGCCTGAGTTAAAGGAAATTGACCCTCCCTCATTTGTGTGCTATCGAAACCCTTTCTTGAAAAGAACTAATCACTTAAACCCTAAAATTAGCCTCCAATTTCACTTGAACCTGAAAAATTATGGACCTAATAACTTGAGAGTCAATTTAGGGTGATTTCTGGGTCTTAACCTAGATTTCATTCTCCATTATTTAGGACAGGTCAGATGAAGTTGGTCTACTTTGTGGGCCAATCAACCTCCAAATTAGGTCACAAATCAAATCAATTTTTAAATCAAGTGAAATCCAAGGCACAAATTAGCCTAAAATTGGTAGACTTAAGGTCTCAATTCGTACATTCCAGTCTACTTGGACTGCAGTGATAAGGAAGGTCAGGTGGGGGAAACCCTGTAACCCGTGGGGATGCTCTACCATGTAAGGGTCTTTGCGGGGTTCTCCCTTCCTGGCTGCCCAGGTAATTCTCGGGTGTGTAGATTTTTTATTTAGAGGTATCATCTACTTCGAAACAGCCTTAGTCATCCAAAAATCTCTGTGTGCCTTGATTGGGTCCAATTCGCATCCAGTCCCTCATCCGTTCTATAGAGCACATACATAAGAACGTCCTTAGGTTTTTTTTAACCTTAGAGGCCTCATTAGATCTTCTATGGGATTTCTGATCTGATCTGATTACTTCAATTTGAGCCTGAATTTGATTCTACATCCTGATCCATCACCTAATTTGAAAATGCAACCTGGCAATGTAGGAAGACCAATTAGGAAATCCCGAATGTCCCTGAAAGATAGAATGATTGAGGATGCCCTTAAATATTATGAAGAACATGAGAGAACCTCAAATCCAATTAGCAGGATTTCAGTGTATGTTCCAGAAATAGCCCACATTTTGAACGGTGTTCAGATGATGCTGACACAAATGACACATGGTTCAACCCGGGATGATCTCTTATTAGAATATATTGAATTGAAGGAATTACATGGTAATGAATATCTACAATGTGTGTCGGACCCACAACTTTGGGGGATGTACCAAGGTCTCATAGAGAAACGTGGGTACATGATAAACACATTACAAAAGACCATTGATCAAAGATACCCATACATTCCTTCAGTAGATGATGAGACATCTTGGAGTAAGACTGAGAATCAATATGATTTCCCAAATCCCAGGTTTGAGAATCAAGGTTGTTGTGGACCCCCAACCCAGATGGAATCTATTTCAAATTATGTGCAAATTGATATGCCTAATCTTGAGATGGGTTGGGAGGATCCGATTGCAGGTGTTCCCAATTGTTAACCAACCTTAGAAAATCTTGAAGCTGGTTCATCAACCCTAGATTTCCCCACACCTATGATGATGAGCTTAAAACAGAACCTCTCAAGAGTGTAAATCCTAAGCCTTATCCTGTTAAGGTAACTCTCGAGAATGACTCTGACATCCCAATAGAGCCCAGCTTAGATTCTAGTGTTCCAACCCTTGCCCTTAACCTAGAATCTGGATTCAAGACTATTTGGGATAATCATGAGGCCCAATGTAATGAGAATCAAATTTTGAATATAGATTATGATTGTAGGCCTATATTTGATGATTATACCTCTCCAACCGCCTCAGAAATCGAGGGGGTGGAAGAGCTGGGATTTGATTGGGTCTATCCTAGGAACTAAGAACCTGAGGCCATGCCTAATAAGGACACCTTTTTGAGCTCAGAATCAGAAATTAGGTTAGATCCAACTCAGGTTGCTGATTCTACACATCTTGATTCATTCTATGGTGGAACTCCCAATCTAGAATCAGGTTCAGAACATGATTCTTGCAAATTCTCCAATGATTTCGAATCCTACTCTGATTTTGGAGAACCATTGTTTCCTGATGATTACAAACCAATTTACCACCACAACATCCATGAGCCATTCTTTGATTCTGATGCTTGGGTCAATGATTTGGAACTTCAAGAAGCCACACCTTTTGATCCTCATACAGAGCCTTCCAAAACCCATTCCCAACCCCGAACCACCATCGGAATCAACTTCTACTCTGATTCGCCTCTCTCCGATCTAGTTGCATATGATTGTCCTCCATCTATTGATTGGGTTTCGAACAATGATAAGATTGATAATCACTTCCCATCCTTTTTTGATCCTACTAGTAGGCTTCCTACATCCTCCATAGATCCATTTTCTTTTGAGGATCCCTACTCTGACCAGGCTGATCCGACTCAGCCAAACCCACGATTAGCACTGCCATATCTGTTTGAGCCACAAAATACTTGGTGGGCTCCTGATGGGAACACCATCAGGAGCCATAAGTAGCTCAATTTAGTCATTATCAAGGAATAAAAGCTCCTACATAACCACCAGAGCACCCTAATTCCTTGCATAATAATTCTGAGAGAAAAATAAAAAAAAGGTTTAAACTGCAATTTTACCATCATATCTTGAATGCAGAACAACCATGGGTTTTCTTAGGGGTTAGATAAAGGTCAAATGGTCTTAAAAGTCTAACAAGTGGGATTATATAGACAGAAAAGGGTTCTCGCATGTTTTGAGAATTAAATGACTTTTGAAACCCTAAAAATAGGCCTGCTTAATTAACTGACGTTATGGTCAGGATAAAATTCACCTAAACCATCTAAAATTCATATAAAAATATTCTCTAGGGTTTGGTACCTTCCATTTGACCATTAGAACCCATCTTTACCCAAAATAGCGTCTCAAATTGACATTTACCTGAATTTAGGTTTTTGCATAAATTACCCAGTCAAACTAGGTCAAAAGAAAAATCCAACTTCACCATTGGATTTCCTAGGTGTAAATTAGCTTTGTACAAAAATTTAGGCCAAATCTGAGACTGTCTTGACCTAGATTACAATTTGGTTCCGTCTAATTCTTTTATATCACACATATGCCTTTAACTTTCAAAATCCTTACAAATGGGGATTATTTTTGTCATCATTTTCTTCAAATAGGTCCCTACTGCCATGAATCTTAATCCTACAAACTCCGGCGACCTAAATTTGGCAAGTTCTCGTTGATTCCTTGACGAATCCCTCTCAGATTTGAAAGGGAAGTTCGTTAAGGAATTCCCTTCCTTTTGAGCCAATTCCCATGTCCTCAAATCTTCCCAATCTCTCATGTGAATGCATGAGAGATTTGGGTATCCTAGAGAATTCCAACTCCGGCGAGCTTTCCAAGCTTGGGAAGCTTGCTTCCCAAGCTCAAAACTTCCTCCAAAGGCCTATAAAAGGACCCCTAGATCAAACCGAAGATTCCACGCTCGAATTCGATCGGATTCCCCCTTAATTTCGTCTCGCCCCATCCGGCTGAAGCTCCTCGACATCCGGCGAGATCCTCTGACTCCATCCTTTATCCACGCACAATACCAGTGGCGGATTTATCTTCCTCACTCTCTTTTGCGTCGTGTTGTACCTGCCGACGCGCCATCCTCAGTCTTTCTCGCTGATTCTTACTCATCAGAGCACCTTCTTCCCCGATGCCAACCATATCGCAATCGATGCAACCTCAACTCCCCGTCATCTGCTGATAATGAAAATGGTTGTTGGTGATAATTGTTGACACCGATGCTCCCCGGCAACGGCGCCAAAATAATGATGTTGAAGTTGTTTGATGATGGTGTAATGATTATTGTTATGATCATGTCGTTGTAGTATAGGGTGTATAATATAACCTTAAGGATGTCGTATAGTGGTGAGTATGGGTGAGTACCAGTCATTACAACAATTATTATCATTTGCTTATTTATCTAATTTTTACTGGTTTTGTTCCAGGTCGTTCTCTGGGAGGAAATTTATTGAATTTAATTCGGTCACTCTTTGATTATCTCCAAAATTGTCTTCTTATTCAAAAAGAAACTTTACATTTAAAGAATGAATGAATGTTTTATTTACCTAGTTACTAAGAAGTGCTTGCAAAAAATACTAACTGTGAACAAGTATCAAACAATCTATTATTATACTCTAAACTATGTATTTACAAGTTATACTATTAACACTAATATGTTAGTTCATACTACATGAGGACACCATAGTGTAAAAACTTAACTTACTAGTCTTTTATTTATAGTGACATATATATCAGTTTTAGTGACAGATATAAACGTCGCTAAATCTCAGAAAACACTATATACAACCTAAAGAAGCAAACTGAGGTCTTTAGCGACATTTATAGTGTCGTTTTATTCTGTTAGTAATTATGTGGGTTTACTTATACGTATGTATATTACTTATTCTACTGCTGTATGTACAGCAAGTCTTTTCTGTCCTTGTTATCTCGTGTGTTCCTTCTCTTAAGTCGTCTGTCCTTTCAATTTCTTCTGTGTGGTATTTCAGAGGCTGCAATGGAGACGGGGTTAGGCTAACGTCCTTAGTGTAAAATGTGTTTAATTAGCGGGCGCACTTTTTGAGGGATACACAGCACCCTACGGGTGGGACCAGACCTCTACTAAGCGCGCCCTAATCACAGATTAGGTGGCTTAGTTACGTTTTCAACCTCAGCGTCAGGCATCAGCCCGACGGCCTTTAAGCACGCACACGCTCGGGCCCCCGGCCCCACAGACATATCAGAGTTCAGCACACATCGGGTAATCGGACCGGAAATAATAGGCAGTGTTTCGGGCGCCCTGCGCCTTGACGACTGCTTCAACTATAGCATAAATTATATTTATATGGCTGCGTTTAGTTTGCAGCACACGATGTGGCGCTATTCCAGCGCCACATCGTGCGCTGGAAATCAGACGCAGCTGCGTCTGTGCGCGTTTTTGGCCCTCGATTTGGGGGCCATAAATTATTAAAAAAAATAAAATAAAATATGGTAAATAAAATATTTACGTAATACTACATAATTGATTTATTAATTTTGAATTTTAAATATTTTTACTATACAAATAAATTCGCTAAACTAGGCTGATTATACAGGTTGATTTAGGTGATTAAATAGTTAATTACTTATAAAATAATTAGTAAATGGTCTAATTGACCTTAAACAGTTTTAACTTACATACTTAAGTATTTAATACATATTTTTATTGTATTTTTACGAATTTATTTATGTTTTATTTAGGCTAAAATAGCAGTTCTGGGTGTTTAAAATTAAAACTAAGTTACAATAAGTTATACTAGGTATAATTATACTTTGACTAACTTAAATTACTTAATATATATATATATTCCCAAGTTTATAAATTTATTTACTTGATTATTGCTCTAACTTATTAACTTAGCTACTAAATAAGTAAATATAAATCTGTACATACATATATACATAAATCAGTAAATACATGCATAATAGATTAGTATATATACATATTTTTACATAGATTACATATGTATATGAATTTATGTATAGGTTTTATACATATTTACAGTATAACTATGTATCTAACTGATATGCTATAGTTATAATACTATGAATAGGTATATTTACAGTTTTAAAATAAGTCTATGTCATTAGGCTTTTGTATAAAGTTAGGGAATTAGAGTTGATTGAGTGTTAGTGTTCAATTAAGACAGCAGCCACAGCTACTGTCAGAAGAGATGGAGAGAAGAAGAATGTATTTAGTATGTGTTGTTTACAGTGGCAGTGGCTTAAGCCACTGTCAAATGGCTAACTGCTGCTGCAGTTAGTCCACTTGAAGAAAGGGGAACAAAAAAATTCACAAATGAAAGGGGAATTTGGAGGAGAAGAGAATTTGGAGATGGAGGGAAATGTAGCTGCAAGTTGCAGCACGTTGCTGTATAACTGGGAATAAGATTAAATTCAAAACAAACTAAACATTGAAGAGATGAAATCCAAATCTGAAAGGGGTTTAAATCTCACGAAAATCTCATGTAAATTCAGCTCAAATACTCATTAGGAAAAACCTTATCAGAAGCATCCTTTCAGATCAACATTCAAATGGCATTGAGTTAGTCTTCCTAATGCCATAAACAGCATGAAGGAAGACTTAGCTCGATCAATTAAAACCAAAGAAACACAATCCCAGTTTCTTGCAACCTTAAGGAGTATGGAAAACTCCTTAGGTTAGAGAATCACCATACAGAAATGATCATCAACACAAATAGTGTATGGCAGTTCTGAAATAGCAAAAAGAGACTAAGAATGCATTAAGGAAATTTAATGGAAGCTGGCGAATGCATTCAAAACAAAGTATAAACAGAATCGTGAAAGGCTCTTCTGATTGGTTCTCTGTCACCAGAGAACTTCTCAGAGTCCTTGCCCACAATGAAAACCAAAAATCCCTTCAATTTGTCAGATCTGTCAAAACATTTCAGAGAGTAAAAATCCTTTAAAATCCAAATCAAAAGTGCTCTGACAAACTGAGGCAATCCATTTAAAACAGAGGGGCTTTTGTGAAACAAATGGAGTGAGTGAGAAGCCCCAAATGGTGCTTGTGACACCAGTTTCAGATCTGAGGCAGTGTGCCATCAGATCTGAAATTGGGTCAGGATGTGTGGGTGATTGATGAAAAATTCGTCGTTAAAAAGGAAAAAAACAAGAATCAGAATTTGGATGATGGAAAAACAAAACATGAAGAGGGAGATAAGTTGAACAATGAACAGATGATTCTTCCCCTCTGATCTGGACTGATCAGAGGAGGTGAGGGAGGGGATCTAATACTAATTATACTCCTAAGACTAATCTAACTACAGCTAACATTAAACACTAACAATTAAAACTAAATCTATTCTAAACTACTGCAAACTAAATCTAACACTACTTGTGCAGAATTAAAAACCTAAACTAAAAGGAAGAATGGGACCTATGGGTCCTTAGCCGGCGGCTAAGGAGGAAGAAAGGAGGAGGGTGACTCCAGCGGAGGGAAGAGTCTGCTAGTGAGACTCCAGGGTCGTCCTCAGGTGCTACGAGGTCCTTAGCGACGAGGAGGGTCGAGAGCAGGCGATAATTCCACAGCTGGTGGCTGTGAAATCAGGGTCTAGATGAGGAGGAGAGACTGGAGTGGACGAACTGATCGCTAAGAGATGTACGAGGGAGCGATCCCTTGCGCGCGACACCACTGAGGTGCTTAAGTAGCAGCTCAGTGATTGAGATCACCGCAGGGGTGAGGTTAATCAAAATTAGGCCGGCGGTGAGGATGAGATGGGTAGAGCGCGCGGCGAGTCAAGAGGGAGATCTGACCGTCAGATGAGATCTGGGAAGAGAGGTGAACGCACGCACCGAATCGCGCGAAGGTTCCAAAAGAATCCAGCTGCAGATCGAGATCAAAAGTGCGATGGACGATTGAGAATGGCTGTGTTCTTCGCGTGCTACAGTGCGCGTGAAGAACACAGGCTTCTCTCTGAAATGAGGGAAAACTTGCAGGAAGACCCTTGAACGAAGGGGTAGAAGAATAGCGTGCAGGTCCAAAAGTGAAACAACTATAACTGGAAGGGCCTTGCAGTCATACAGAAGGGTCCCTGCGGCTTGCAAAAAGGTCCAAGAAGGAGTTTTGAAGGGTAGAAATGTAATGCATGAAGGACCTAATTGTAATATATTTATTTCTAAGCCTAAATGATGTCCAATTGCTTTCAAGTTTTTACATGTGCTTAATTAAACATTTAAGACATTGATTTTACTTCTGATTTATCTTTTCAAACTTGTTTATGTGTTCAATTGATGCATGGATCATCATTTGTTCTTTAGTTTTCAGAATATCTCATTTTTGTGACCTAATTAGGAGGTTTTAACAGACATTAAAAGTTTTAGGTCTTTTCTTTAATTCCCACACTTAACCCTTTTTATATGTTAATTTGATATTGTTTTGCTTAGTGTCTAGCTTAATTTCGGCCTTTTAGCTATGATGAGTAGTCACTCATCATACCCCCATGCTTACGTTTTGCTAGTCCCTTAGCAAACAATCTGTTGAAGTGTAAGGCAATTTAAGTATCAGCAAGGTAAGTGTGTAAAGATATCTTTTTCTTCTTTCAAAAATTTTTAAGTGTTTTATGATGATCTTTAAGCTGAAAAAATTTTTTCAATAAACCAACTGTGTTTTTGGACATTGTGAGAACCTGGTTACTGAGGATAACCTACCAGAACTCGAGGCTTAAATGACATAGACCATCTCTCAACCAACAAGGACTCTTGATATTTAAACCTTAAGTCGAATTCCAGGACTCAGAGGGTTTTACAGAGACTCAGAATGCTATGAAGTTATGGCTGTGCTTTGTGATAAGTCAGGACTAACCAGGTGAATTCTAAAGCTCAATCCCGGGGTTTCACTTCTTTTTAAGTCCAGGTTGGTCCTAACTTCAGCTCATGTTTTCGGATGACTATCAAAAATTGATGGTATTCAATCACAACCCTTATTGTATTTGTGGCTCAGAGAAGATTTTTTTTTTTTTTTTTGTTTGGTGGATAAACAGGGTATTTGTTTTGAACCCTGAAAACATTTTTGGTGGAAGAGTAGTTTTTCAGACTTTTTGGAGAACATAGTTGACTTTTTTTTTTTTTTTTTTTTTTTTGAACAGTATGTCTCCCGAACTTATTTGGTAGAGAACACTGTATTTGGTGGGTGGATTTCCTTTTTTTTTTTGTGGAAAGAGCTTCTCCTAGACACAAAACTAAAGATTAGGACAAAGAGTCTACCTGCACGCACAGGTAAGGACTCCACCTTCCCTAATGAACACAAGGGTTGAGGTTTAGGTTCAAGTGGTCTTTCCTGACACTGTGTAGTGTAAGCCAAGGTTACTTAGACTCCTAAGTCAAAGCAAACCAACGAATCCTGTACTGGTGACTCGGGTACAAGAATTGTCCTAAAGTTAGGAGAGACTGTGGTCTATCTTGTCAAGGCTCGAAGTGTATTAAGCCTAAGCTTGTACCAAGCTTCTATGGCCCGGCAGGTCAAACCAGTAACGGTTGAATGTCCATAGACACTTTTTTTTTTTTTTTTTTTCAGCTATAAGATCACTTATCTTTTCTTTCTTTTTCTTTTTCTTTTTCTCCCTCCCCTCTTGAAATGAATGTCCTCCTTTGATAATGAAGTACATGTCCCTTATTGTATTTTTGGAATTTTTCTAATTTGTTGTGTTTTTTTTTTTATTTTTAGCTTTGTAATTTTTTTCAAAATTTTTCAATTTTTTTGAAGTATATAATTTTTTTTTTTTTATAATACTATATGTACTATAGTTGTGTCTACAATTGCATTTTGGTTTAAATGGTTTACCATTTACACCCCCCCATGCTTAAATGTTTCAATGTCCTCATTGAATGAAAGGGTGGATGCAAATGCATGCTCTTCTTTTCAGTATCCTAGACTGGGTGATGGAAGGAAGTCGGAATGAGGAGATAAAATCTCTGTGCGGACGATTTTAAGTCTGATCTAGGATCAGAGTGAACAGTCGGGCTAGGAAGTGAAATGCATGACATGTGTGTCAAAGAATGTATGCTCAGAATGCAAGGGTAGACACTATGCGCAAATAAAGGCAAGAGTAAGAAAGGTGTAAAACAGCTATATACAAGGGTAGGTGTTTGCTAAGTTTAACGCCTTCAGCTAGGCGAAAACTTAGTTGGTAGCTCAAAATGTAGGAGCGAAATGGTGGAATTGACAAGTCTGAGATCATGCGGGTCAATAAAAGGTTTCAGTCTTTGTCCATTAACAATAAAGGGTTCAGATTTGTCAAGTTCAGTGATCTCAATGGCTCCATTATCAAAAAGTCTCAAGATCATGTCGATTCAGTGTTATGCACTGGTTGTGAAATGTCATGTGTTTGGTCTTGCAGTGCTGGTCTAGGTTGGACATACCTTTGAGCAGGTATGTTCCTAGGGTTGGGTTGTGCTTGTGATGGGAGTGAATGTGGTTGACGGGACTCCGTCAAGTGTGATAGCTGGGCTCTCATCTCAGCTAAGGCCGCATCCTGTCTTTGCTGCATAGCAATATTCTGTTGTTGCATATCAGCAAGAGCTTTCATGATAGACCCCAACTGGTCATCTCGTGTAGGCCCAGATTGAGAGTATTGGGTGGGCCTAGGTTGGGGTTGTTGGTAGGTACGCGGTGGATATCCGTGTGATTGTGGAGGTGGTGCTCGGATCGGGTTGTGTAATGGTGGTGCAGAAGGTTGTTGAAAAGGAGGTCTCTGTGAATTTCCCGACCACGAGAAATTTGGATGATTACGCCATCCAGGGTTATAGGTTTGTGTGAAAGGATCATTGTGAATGGCATGAAGCTCCTCCGAAGCTCCAGAAGGTGCAGGGAAGTCAGTGATGGGAGGAACAAAGGTTCCTCGAACCGGTGAAGGATATAGAAATGGAAAATCCGGTAATGCAGTTTGTGTCACAGAAAGGTTATTCACAGTTTCCCTCCCTGTGGGAAACTGAGAAGAAGTGTTTTGTGCTGGTGACTGAGAAGAAGAAGATGGGTGTTTTGAGAGAAATTTCCATACTTCATCTACTTTCTTCTCGATTAAGCCCACTTTATCCAGTTGACTAGCCACTATCTCTAAGTCTTTGCTACTGGATTGGGCTTCATGTACCCCCGTGTGTGAGTGGGAATGTGAGGACTTTCTATTAAACACGCTCATTGAAGCATTATTAATAGAGTTTTCGGCCATGCCTTCAAAGAGCTCAAAGGCTGAGTCCTCGTCCCGACACAGGAAATTGCCTCCACAAGCGGCATCTACAAAATTCCGTGTGTCATCATGGAGCCCATGGTAGAAGATCTGGACCTGTTGCCAGCGTGGAACACCATGGTGGGGACATTTTCTCAAAAGCTCATGGAATCTCTCCCAAGCCTCGTGCATAGGTTCTCCTGAATTCTGGGTGAAGGTGGTGATGGCACGCCTTAAGGCATTAGTGCGGCCTACAGGAAAGTACTTCTTTAAGAACTCATGTTCTAAAGAAGCCCAGGAATCTATAGGTGTAGTCCGTGCAAGTGTTCTAAACCAAAAGGCTGCCTTATCTTTTAATGAAAAGGAGAACATTTTCATCAAAAGCGTGTGCTGATCATGTCCTTGCGGACCCAAAGTTTGGGCAAGATTCTTCAGCTCCTCTAAATGCTGAAAGGGGTCCTCAGAAGCAAGTCCATGGAAGTGAGGAATGAGTGCTATAATGTTCGGCTTCAGTTCAGCAGCACGACCCCCACTGGGATAACGTACCACAGGCATTGGTTGGGCAACTGCGGGATTATAATAATCTCGTAGTTGAGGTCTACGGGGTTGGGGTGGTTCCTGAGGATTTCTAGGTTGAAGTGGTTGTGGTTGGGGGTTAGCTAATAGATTTACAGCTTGAGCAAGCTGTTGCACCTGTTGGGTTAAGGTATTCATTTGTAGTTGTGTATCGAAAAGGTGCTGAAGATGAGGCATAGGTCCTCTCTCCGGGGGTGGATTAGGATGATTAGGATAAGGTGGAGGTTGGAACCTAGGGATAGGTGGTTGCTGTGGTAGAGGATGTGCAACTAAGTCTGGAAGAAGTTCTTCAAAATCCTCAAAGTGTGAAGAATCAAGATCATCCTCTTGGCGAGGGGGATTGTGAAAAGTATTTTGAGACTCAGGAGGTAAGGGATTAGAAGTGGAAGGCAAAGAAGATGATGCAGTAGCTTGGGTAGCAGTACCCAAGGGGAGTACAAGTTCTGGGTTTTGGGATCTCCTACCTTCCATTGAGTTGGTTTTTTGAAATCCCGTTTACTCTAATTCGATCCAACTCAATGGGAAAAAAATTTTAACGTTCACAATAAAATAGAAGAATCCCAATAAAATCTCAATTCAAGAAGACCAATCAATCGAAATGAATCGGAGAAAATTTTTCCTAGAGGCTGCTACGCAAAGTATGTTATACGCAAACAATTGTTTCAAACAATTGTACGTATCCTAAGATAAACCTAGCGAAGTGCAGACCTCTAAAATCCACTGGGAATCTGGATAAGACTGAGCGTGCGAATCCAGATCCTGTGGTTGCAGAAAGATGAGGTAGAAACCCGTGTATTGTGGCCTTAAGTGATCGTGCTGTGTGCACGATAACATTCAGCACAAGGCGATTAAAATCTCAAACATGGTTTCACCCAATTTTGCTATCTCCTTTTTGATTTGATTGAAGTGATTAAAATGTGTTTTCTATGCTGCTCGTTTCACTTTTTAATAAATGCAGAACAAGTAGTGGTCTTCTTAACTTTAAGTCAAATGCAAATATGGCAGGAGTTAGAGTTAGGTAAGAAATGAGTACCTGACTCCAGCAATCTTCTAATGCAGATTTGACTTGAATTAAAATCTAGCAGGAATGAAATGCAATCCTAAAAATGGATGCCTAAGGTTATGCTGCTGCTAGATAAGTATGAGATCTTTTTGATTTTTTTTTTGATTTTTTTTTTATTATATGTAATAAACAAAAACAAGAAAAGAAATTAACGCGGAAAATTGAAATCGAAAAACCGAGAAAAAGAAGATAAAGTCCAGGCAGTCCAGAATTATTACAAAAATTGTGTGAGAACAAGCTCTCACAACTTATGACTAACAATTGTTCCTAATTAATAAACCTAAACTATCCATACTAAAACTAATACTAAAATCCTACAGCTACTTCGAGGCAAAACTCCACCAGGAAGACGGATCTGGAGCGCAGCGACTCCACCAGGAAGACGACACTCCTCCTCAAGTGCTGTGGAAAAATAAATGATTAGTAAAAGAATAAAGGAATGTATAAACAAATAATTCAATGGAAAATAAAAGAAATTACAATGAATGAATGAATGAAATAAAGAATTTCTATATAAAAAGAAAATTTTGGTGCAAAGAGCGTTGCCTCACCGGCAACGGTGCCAAAATATGATAATGATGAAAGTTGTTGACACCGATGCTCCTCGGCAACGGCGCCGAAAAATGATGATGTAAATTGTTGTTGGTGATAATTGTTGACACCGATGCTCCCCGGCAACGGCGCCAAAATAATGATGTTGAAGTTGTTTGATGATGGTGTAATGATTATTGTTATGATCATGTCGTTGTAGTATAGGGTGTATAATATAACCTTAAGGATGTCGTATAGTGGTGAGTATGGGTGAGTACCAGTCATTACAACCATTATTATCATTTGCTTATTTATCTAATTTTTACTGGTTTTGTTCCAGGTCGTTCTCTGGGAGGCAATTTATTGAATTTAATTCGGTCACTCTTTGATTATCTCCAAAATTGTCTTCTTATTCAAAAAGAAACTTTACATTTAAAGAATGAATGAATGTTTTATTTACCTAGTTACTAAGAAGTGCTTGCAAAAAATACTAACTATGAACAAGCATCAAACAATCTATTATTATACTCTAAACTATGTATTTACAAGTTATACTATTAACACTAATATGTTAGTTCATACTACATGAGGATACCATAGTGTAAAAACTTAACTTACTAGTCTTTTATTTATAGTGACATATATATCAGTTTTAGTGACAGATATAAACGTCGCTAAATCTCAGAAAACACTATATACAACCTAAAGAAGTAAACTGAGGTCTTTAGCGACATTTATAGTGTCATTTTATTCTGTTAGTAATTATGTGGGTTTACTTATACGTATGTATATTGCTTATTCTACTGCTGTATGTACAGCAAGTCTTTTCTGTCCTTGTTATCTCGTGTGTTCCTTCTCTTAAGTCGTCTGTCCTTTCAATTTCTTCTGTGTGGTATTTCAGAGGCTGCAGTGGAGACGGGGTTAGGCTAACGTCCTTAGTGTAAAATGTGTTTAATTAGCGGGCGCGCTTTTCGAGGGATACACAGCACCCTACGGGTGGGACCAGACCTCTACTAAGCGCGCCCTAATCACAGATTAGGTGGCTTAGTTACGTTTTCAACCTCAGCGTCAGGCCTCAGCCCGACGGCCTTTAAGCTCGCACACGCTCGGGCCCCCGGCCCCACAGACATATCAGAGTTCAGCACACATCGGGTAATCGGACCGGAAATAATAGGCAGTGTTTCGGGCGCCTTGCGCCTTGACGACTGCTTCAACTATAGCATAAATTATATTTATATGGCTGCGTTTAGTTTGCAGCACACGATGTGGCGCTATTCCAGCGCCATATCGTGCGCTGGAAATCAGACGCAGCTGCGTCTGTGCACGTTTTTGGCCCTCGATTTGGGGGCCATAAATTATTAAAAAAAATAAAATAAAATATGGTAAATAAAATATTTACGTAATACTACATAATTGATTAATTAATTTTGAATTTTAAATATTTTTACTATACAAATAAATTCGCTAAACTAGGCTGATTATACAGGTTGATTTAGGTGATTAAATAGTTAATTACTTATTAAATAATTAGTAAATGGTCTAATTGACCTTAAACATTTTTAACTTACATACTTAAGTATTTAATACATATTTTTATTGTATTTTTACGAATTTATTTATGTTTTATTTAGGCTAAAATGGCAGTTCTGGGTGTTTAAAATTAAAACTAAGTTACAATAAGTTATACTAGGTATAATTATACTTTGACTAACTTAAATTACTTAATATATATATATTCCCAAGTTTATAGATTTATTTACTTGATTATTGCTCTAACTTATTAACTTAGCTACTAAATAAGTAAATATAAATCTGTACATACATATATACATAAATCAGTAAATACATGCATAATAGATTAGTATATATACATATTTTTACATAGATTACATATGTATATGAATTTATGTACAGGTTTTATACATATTTACAGTATAACTATGTATCTAACTGATATGCTATAGTTATAATACTATGAATAGGTATATTTACAGTTTTAAAATAAGTCTATGTCATTAGGCTTTTGTATAAAGTTAGGGAATTAGAGTTGATTGAGTGTTAGTGTTCAATTAAGACAGCAGCCACAGCTACTGTCAGAAGAGATGGAGAGAAGAAGAATGTATTTAGTATGTGTTGTTTACAGTGGCAGTGGCTTAAGCCACTGTCAAATGGCTAACTGCTGCTGCAGTTAGTCCACTTGAAGAAAGGGGAACAAAAAAATTCACAAATGAAAGGGGAATTTGGAGGAGAAGAGAATTTGGAGATGGAGGGAAATGTAGCTGCAAGTTGCAGCATGTTGCTGTATAACTGGGAATAAGATTAAATTCAAAACAAACTAAACATTGAAGAGATGAAATCCAAATCTGAAAGGGGTTTAAATCTCACAAAAATCTCATGTAAATTTAGCTCAAATACTCATTAGGAAAAACCTTATCAGAAGCATCCTTTCAGATCAACATTCAAATGGCATTGAGTTAGTCTTCCTAATGCCATAGACAGCATGAAGGAAGACTTAGCTCGATCAATTAAAACCAAAGAAACACAATCCCAGTTTCTTGCAACCTTAAGGAGTATGGAAAACTCCTTAGGTTAGAGAATCACCATACAGAAATGATCATCAACACAAATAGTGTATGGCAGTTCTGAAATAGCAAAAAGAGACTAAGAATGCATTAAGGAAATTTAATGGAAGCTGGCGAATGCATTCAAAACAAAGTATAAACAGAATCATGAAAGGCTCTTCTGATTGGTTCTCTGTCACCAGAGAACTTCTCAGAGTCCTTGCCCACAATGAAAACCAAAAATCCCTTCAATTTGTCAGATCTGTCAAAACATTTCAGAGAGTAAAAATCCTTTAAAATCCAAATCAAAAGTGCTCTGACAAACTGAGGCAATCCATTTAAAACAGAGGGGCTTTTGTGAAGAAAATGGAGTGAGTGAGAAGCCCCCAATGGTGCTTGTGACGCCACTTTCAGATCTGAGGCAGTGTGCCATCAGATCTGAAATTGGGTCAGGATGTGTGGGTGATTGATGAAAAATTCGTCGTTAAAAAGGAAAAAAACAAGAATCAGAATTTGGATGATGGAAAAACAAAACATGAAGAGGGAGATAAGTTGAACAATGAACAGATGATTCTTCCCCTCTGATCTGGACTGATCAGAGGAGGTGAGGGAGGGGATCTAATACTAATTATACTCCTAAGACTAATCTAACTACAGCTAACATTAAACACTAACAATTAAAACTAAATCTATTCTAAACTACTGCAAACTAAATCTAACACTACTTGTGCAGAATTAAAAACCTAAACTAAAAGGAAGAATGGGACCTATGGGTCCTTAGCCGGCGGCTAAGGAGGAAGAAAGGAGGAGGGTGACTCCAGCGGAGGGAAGAGTCTGCTAGTGAGACTCCAGGGTCGTCCTCAGGTGCTACGAGGTCCTTAGCGACGAGGAGGGTCGAGAGCAGGCGATAATTCCACAGCCGGTGGCTGTGAAATCAGGGTCTAGATGAGGAGGAGAGACTGGAGTGGACGAACTGATCGCTAAGAGATGTAGGAGGGAGCGATCCCTTGCGCGCGACACCACTGAGGTGCTTAAGTAGCAGCTCAGTGATTGAGATCACCGCAAGGGTGAGGTTAATCAAAATTAGGCCGGCGGTGAGGATGAGATGGGTAGAGCGCGCGGCGAGTCAAGAGGGAGATCTGACCGTCAGATGAGATCTGGGAAGAGAGGTGAACGCACGCACCGAATCGCGCGAAGGTTCCAAAAGAATCCAGCTGCAGATCGAGATCAAAAGTGCGATGGACGGTCGAGAATGGCTGTGTTCTTCGCGTGCTACAGTGCGCGTGAAGAACACAGGCTTCTCTCTGAAATGAGGGAAAACTTGCAGGAAGACCCTTGAACGAAGGGGTAGAAGAATAGCGTGCAGGTCCAAAAGTGAAACAACTATAACTGGAAGGGCCTTGCAGTCATACAGAAGGGTCCCTGCGGCTTGCAAAAAGGTCCAAGAAGGAGTTTTGAAGGGTAGAAATGTAATGCATGAAGGACCTAATTGTAATATATTTATTTCTAAGCCTAAATGATGTCCAATTGCTTTCAAGTTTTTACATGTGCTTAATTGAACATTTAAGACATTGATTTTAGTTCTGATTTATCTTTTCAAACTTGTTTATGTGTTCAATTGATGCATGGATCATCATTTGTTCTTTAGTTTTCAGAATATCTCATTTTTGTGACCTAATTAGGAGGTTTTAACACACATTAAAAGTTTTAGGTCTTTTCTTTAATTCCCACACTTAACCCTTTTTATATGTTAATTTGATATTGTTTTGCTTAGTGTCTAGCTTAATTTCGGCCTTTTAGCTATGATGAGTAGCCACTCATCATCTTCCAACTACCTAGATAAGTCCCCTACCTCCTCTACTTCATTTTCAACCCAACCGCACTCAATTTCGACCACGCTACCGCCCGTTCACCGTCATCCCTTCCACATCCAGCCACCCCTTCGGAGAGGCACATCTTGCTCCATACACCACCAAACCCCTCACCGTTCATCCCTACACCTCCGCCTTGACCCCAAGAGCAAAAGACCTAACTTAGTTAGGTTGATTGCTCCTCCACAACCTTCGCCGAACATCGCACCTTCGCCCTTCACTTTTCCTCACCGTCCAGCCACCATAGTCACCTTCACGACACGCCACACACACCACCACGTACGCCGTGCTACGGCAAAGCCTGTTGAACCTTCTAATAAGGCTACAAGGCCGTGTTCTTCATTTCAGGTCTTTGCTCCTTCGATCGCCATTGACGAAGCTTCGAGCAAAGCTTAAAGCTTGCTCTAGCATCTGCAAATCCCAGGAGAAGTCCCAGGCGCAGCAGAGAGCTCCTAGAATCACAACCCAAGGACCAATTAGGCCCTTTGATCGGGACTTTGACTATAATCGCAAGAAGTAGCAGCATGCAAAGGGAGGTTGGATAGTCCCACCTTGGAAGCTGACGAGTGCCCGCACCAGCATAAAGTGATTTTGTTGCATAGGCTTATCGCTTCAGCAAGTGCAAGGGGTGAGGTCCCCACACAAGCCTCACCCGCGACACCTTACACATGGGTCTGGCCGATCTAATAACCTGCCTAACCTAAGCACTCCTTGGTTGCCACTCACAACTGGCAGCCCTGGTTTCGGGTGCGCTCTACTTGAATACCCGATAACCTGAGGCCCAAAGAGGGCTGATCCTAGAGAGAGAAGGAGGGAAAAACATGTGGGGGCAGGGGGTTTTGCTCTCAGGACCAACAACAGACACTTAGCCATTTAAAGAACCTCCCCTCTGTGCGTTAAGAAGGAAGGACAGGAAGCCTAAGCGACAGAGAAAGAAGAGAGAAGGAACAACCAGAAGAAGAAGGAAAGAAAGAGTAACTGCAGAAGAGAAGGGGCATAGAAAAGAAGAGAAGAGGAAGGGTACCTGTTTATCACGCTGAATCGGTATTTAAAAGTATTGCCTTGTAATATAGCCGAAAAAGTGTTCAAAACAGATATAATTTTATTACTCGAATTTAAAGTCTGAGGTCGAACACAGGGAGCAAATTGGTATTTAGAAATCAAGATCACAATTCAAAATTTAAAAGAATATGCAATAATATCAATGACAAAGTGCAAAAATATGGGAGTAAATGGTGATGTAGATCACCAAATACTCCTACAATATCAACTAAGGAACTCAATGTATATGAATATGAAGTAAACTCAAATTAGATGTCTGATTTGTAAATTAGACGACTTAAATGTCTGATGCAATGCTCTTCCCTTCTAATTTCTTCTTTCTCTGCTTCTCTTCTACAGCTCTTCTTCTTTCTCTTCCTTCTTCTTCTTCTACTCCTTCTTCTTCTTTGGCTTTTGTCTTCCTTGGCCTTTACAATCTTCCTCCTTTTGCCTTCCTTAACTTCTCCTTCTTCTTCCTTCAGCTTCTCCCTCCTCCTTCCTTCAGCTTCTTCCTTCTCTACCTTTCTCTACCTTCTCTCTTCCTTTGCCTTTCTTCTACAGCTTCTCTTCGTCCTCTTCAGCCTACACTTCTTCTTCAGCTTTTTCTTGCAGTAAAGCCTTCCCCTACCCGCATGTAGCTCTCCTCTCTTCTCTCTTAGGTTCCCTCTCCTAGAGTCGCAGTGTCAACCGGGTTATTGGGTTGGGTACGTACCAGGGACCAGGCCTACTACCGTGCGGTGGTGGACGAGGAGTGTAGGTCGAGTCAGGTCAGCCAAGTCCACATTGGTAGTGCCGCGAATGAGACCGGGTCGGGTGAGAGGGACCTCATCCCATGGTTCGAGGCAAAAAGGCTAAGGCACAAATTCAACTTATGTGCCTTCGGTCGCTTCGCAGCCGCCGATGTGGGACTAAACGTGCCTTCTTTCTTTGCATGTTTGCAGTAGAGGGTGGTTGCCTCTAATTGCCTCAACTACCGAGGCTCTTGTCTTCAATTGAGGTCCTGGGCTCATGCAAGGAGTGATTCCATGCAACCTAGACCTGAATCCTGGAACTGGCAAGGCCTGGAGTGGCTTGGAGCTTGCTTCAAGCTCGGTCACCAATGATAGATGATGCCTGAACTTGAAATCACAAAGATGGCCTTGCAGCCATGTCAAATTGCTCAGGGAGCATCGTTGAGGCACGACAAATGTGCTGGGGTGGTTGTCATGGCATGGAGACATCTGTGCGAGCGTAACTATGGCACATTGTGTGCGAAGGTGTGGGTGTGTTCGGGGGTGCGTCTGGGTGAGTGGTGCGGTGACATGAGTGAGGGGAAGTGTTCAGTGGTGTGTGGGGGAGCTTATGGACTTGTCGGCGAGGGGTGGGCTGACTTGCGGAGGTGGAGCGACCTTGTCAGAGTTGGTGGCCAGAGATGAAGGAGATGAGGGTGATGAAGGTCGACAATGGTCGATTTTGGGAAATAGAGAGTGGAGAAGAAAGTAGAGGGGAGAGAGAACTTAGCTAGGGTGTTAGGAGACAAAGGAAGGTAGAGGTCATGTCAGTCGAGGTGTAGCCGACACCAGAGATGAAGGCACTCAGAGAGAGACGGTCGGCGAGGATGAAGGGGTGTAGGAGCATCGACGGGTGCTGCGCGACGTGGACGAAAGCGAGGAGGAAGAGTCTGACATTGGTATTGTGGTTAGACGATGAGGGAGAGTAGGGAAGGTTGCTAGAGCTTGAAGTGCGAATCGGTCGAAGGAGGAGAGAAGAATTTGAGAGGGTCTCCGATCGAATTCAAGCTTCGAGGAGTCGGGGCGATCTAGGCTTCTTTAAATAGAGTCTTCAAGGTCGATTAGGGCTTGGGAGGAAAGCTTCTCAAGCAAGGAAAGCTTGCAGGAGAAGGAATCCATTAGGATACCCATGTCTCTCATGCGTTCGCATGAGAGATTGGGAAAGAATCTGGGATCAGATATGGGTTCAGATTGGAGGGATTTTGTCAGAGAATCTCCTTTCTAATTTTGGGAGGGATTCTCTGAGAAATCAAGGAGAAACCTCCTTCCAAAGCTCGTCGGAGTAGGATTCCTCCACTATAATGGCAGATGGACCTAATTGCAAAAATGATGAAGAAGCTAGGGGGCAGTTTGTAACAGTTTTTGAAAGATAGGGTTTTAAATGTAATCAGACTGGGCCTTTTTGCAAAGTGGGTCAAGATGAGTTCTTGTTAGGTCCAAATTTTGGTACAATCATAATTTTAATCTAAGGAATCAAATGGTGAAGTTGGATTTTGGGTTTTACCATGTTTGACTAGGAAATTTATGCAAAAACCCAATTTTGGGCAAATATCTATCTGAGACCCCATTCTAGGTCAAGATGGGTTCCAATGGTCAAATTTAAGGTTTTAATCCCTAGAGAATATTTTTTTATGATTTTTAGAGGGTTTAGGTAAATTTTATCACCAGAACCTTGCTTAATCAAATGGGTCTATTTTAGGGTTTCATGAAGTCATTTAATTCACCGCACACACATAAGCCCTTTTCTGTCTTATCCAACCCACTTATTATCTTATTAATACCCTTTGACCTTTTTTTAGCCCTTGAGAAAATCCATTTTTGTACTGCATTGGTAAAATTACAGTTTTACCCCCAGTTTCTTATTTTTCCCTTTGAAAGGTTATGAAGTGAATTAGGACCTTTAGTTGGTTATGTAGGAGCTTTTCTTCTCTTCGTTGGGTTAAAATTAGCTAGTTAAGGCTCATGATGGTGTTCCCATCATGCCCCCATGGCTAGCTTTTGCTAGTCCCTTAGTAAAATTTTAAGGTTTTTACTTTGATTCTAGACCATGTAATCTTTTTTATGCTCAAAATTGTGATGTGTGCTTTCCTCTGTGGATTAGGTTAGAATGCCGATAGTAGGCCTAGAGGTACTCATGTACCAACCAAGATCTGAACCTGACCAGCTCTAGCCTCAGTTTGCCGCGAAGGTTTTTAAGGCCCACAGGAACTATCCTAAGGTTCATTAGACTCTGCGGTTAAAGCACATGTGCTTGTAACATATTTTAGTCTTGGTCAGTTTGCAGTGCATTTTTGTAAGAGAAAGATAGGAATTTTCTTTGTTTGGAGAGTTTTATCTCTCTTTTCTTTTTATTTCTAGCTTCGGATTGGCTTCTCAACACGGTCTGTATCGGATTCCTAGTCCCCATCATCAATCCTTGAAGGGTCCCTGGTAATCGATGCATCGGGATAGCACCACCCATGGCAATCCCCAAAACCCTGGCTTTCGAGATTTCGAGATAATCCCGCCCATAGCGTTCTGTAGCTA
The DNA here is from genome assembly GCA_037157565.1 of Thalassia testudinum. Lineage (NCBI taxonomy): Eukaryota > Viridiplantae > Streptophyta > Magnoliopsida > Alismatales > Hydrocharitaceae > Thalassia > Thalassia testudinum. Next base: position 202,860,062 of record JAZHRO010000031.1, read on the forward strand.
AATCCAAACCCTGGCAATCGACATTTCATGGTAATGCTGCCCATGGCATTTGAACCAGCATAGGGTGCTTACATGCGCCTGGTAGGATAAGTAGATATCCTAGGAGACAAGCACTGAGGAGATGATATGTTATTATGCATCTTTGAGGGGAATATCCCGCCTCTCTGTGCTGGGAACTCGTCCAAATCAACTTGTATTGATCGGACGTTCCTAATCTAGACAATCTTTTTTTTTTTCAGAACAAGTTAAATGCATTTGCGTGATTTTGATACTTATGCGCACTGAACCTGACTGTGTGTGGATTGAGGTGCTTAGGTTACTGTGTCCCACAAACCAGAGGTTAGTTAACGAGGCCGAATACTCCCTAAGCCTTAGACCTAATACTTAAGCTTCGCATTTTCCCCAACCTCTTGAGGACTATCCAGATCTTAGTGGATACTTGAATTTTTATGCCTAAGAGTCTAGCCCAAGAGGCCTAAAATCAGTGTTCCCACTAATCTCTTCTGTGTTTCATTAACACTTTTTTCCTTTCATTTTCTTTTTCTTGATATGGTCTAGAACTCAGTTAACTCCTTAATTTCTTACTAATGACTCTCTTTTCTTTTTCTTTTCAATTTGTGCTCCTTTTTTTTTGACATTTTTCACTTTTCCCCTTTCTCTCCTCAAGTTTTGTATGGACTCACAATTTCCTCTCTTCTCAGAATTTTTTGTTCTTTTTGAAGAATCTTTTCTTTTCTTCATATTTTTGGAATATGTGATTTTTTTTAATGAAACCTTTTCTTGTGAGATGATTCTCGTGGCATTTTGCACTTTCATGCCCCCCTATGCCTACGATTTGCAATGTCCCCATTGTAAATTAGGTGGGTTTGAGTTTCGCTTAGATCATTCATTAGAATAGGTTCTGGGTGGGTGAACGGGTTGAGATGACTGTTTACAGAGGATTTCAAGCTCGAGTACAGGTACCTGAGGTGGGGTCGGCTATTCTAATGGATGAACCCTAAAGTGCAATATGATTTCAGCATAGGAATGTCAAGAAAGGTTTCAGGTTTTTCAAAAATGGTGGGTTACCTCTCGTTAAGCGCTGAGTTTTACACCATCAGCTGGGCACAATGAGCTTAGGGAGAATGGGGGATAAATGATGTCTCAGCCAAATTTGTATCGGTAAGGTCAATGAACGGTTTGAGTCTCTAATTGTTCACGATGAAAGGTTCTTAATCATGGCTAAGTGGACTGATCTCGATGGCTCCATTTCCAAAGATTCATCGGATGAGGTAAGGTCTGATCCATTTTGATTTGAGGTTTCCTGGGAATATCTTGAGTTTGGCATCAAAGAGTAGGACTTTTTGACCAGGGTGAAAGATCTTTCGGGATATGTGCTTGTTGTGAAAGGCCTTAACCCGCTCTTTGTAAATTCGCAAGTTCTCATACGCACCGTGGCGTAATTCATTGATCTCGCTCATTTAAAGCTTTCTATGGGCTTCTACCTTAGAAAGATCTTGATTACAGTTCTGTACTGCCCAATAGGCTTTGTGCTCCAATTCGATGGGGAGGTGACATGCCTTCCCATACACCAATCTAAAGGGAGACATACCTAATTGGGTTTTGTGGGTGATCCTATAAGCCCACAAAGCTTCCGGAAGTCGGGATGACCAGTCTTTCCTGTCAGGTCGAATAGTGAACTGGAGAATTTTCTTGATCTCCCGATTTGATAGCTCAGCTAGACCATTAGTTTGGGGGTGATAAGGAGTAGAGATTTGGTGTGACACCCCATATTTGGTCAACAATGACCTGAACTGAGCATTAGTGAAATGGGTCCCTCCATCAGAGATTATCGCATGTGGAATCTCGAACCGCGAAAAGATGTTCTGATGAATGAATTTGATAACCACCTTATGATCATTGGTTCAGGTCAGAATGGCTTCAATCCATTTGGACACGTAGTCAACAGCGAGTAGAATGTACTTGAAGCCGTCAGAAATAGGAAAGGGTACCATGAAATTAATCCCCCAGACATCTAAGATTTCATATATGAGAATCGACTGCAAGGGCATCATATCACGATGGCTCATGTTGCTTGAAGTCTGACAAATCATGCGCCAATAGAAGTTGCACTAGAGGACTTTTGCTACAGTTTTATGACTAGAGAAGTGTCCACCTCATGCCTGGTCATAGCAGAAGAACAAGATGCCCTAAATTTTCGCTTAAGAGACACATCGTCGAATGATTTGATCAGTGCCGATGCGGAAGAGATACAGGTCTCCCTAGAAGTAATACTTGGCATTGGAAAGCAATTTGTCCTTCTTGGCCTTCGGCCAATCAGACAGGATCTGATGTGATGCTAGGTAGTTTACTAGATCAGCAAACCATGGAAGCCTTGTACTGATAGTCAGGAGGTGCTCATCCGGAAAATGTTCTGTAATGGGTCTGGAAGGGCTGATAATGTCAGAAGGGAGGCGGGACAAGTGATCAGCTACCACATTCTATTTTCCTGCTTTGTCGCGAATCTCGAGGTCAAACTCTTGCAATAGCAAGATCCAGTGGATTAATCAAGGTTTCGCGTCCTTCTTTGCAAGGATATGCTTCACAGCTATGTGATCAGAGTAAATGATAACACGAGAACCCAGAAGATATGACTTGAACTTTTCCAGGGCAAATACTACGACTAGCATCTCTTTCTCAGTAACTGTGCAGTTACGCTAAGCCTCGTCAAGTGTCTTGCTAGCGTAGTAGATGACCACGAGTTTCCCATCAATTTTTTGCCCAAGTATCGCTCCTACAGTGAAATCAGATGCATCACACAAGATCTCAAAGGGTTGAGACCAATCCGGGGACTGCAGGATCGGAGCTTGGGTAACTCGATCACGTAGGGTTTCAAATGCTTGAGTGCATTCCTTGGAGATTTCAAAAGGAACACCCTTAGATACTAGAGTGGTCATGGGGTGCACGATCTTTGAGAAATCAGGAATGAATCGACGGTAAAAATCGACGTGCCCTAGGAAAGATCGGATGTCCTTGATCGAGCTAGGCATAGGGAGTTTAGAAATCAGATTCACCTTAGCTTGATCAACCTGGATGCCTTTTCTGATATGAGATGTCTCAGGACAATTCCTTCAAGCACCATGAAATGGCTCTTTTCCTAGGAAAGAATCAGATTCACGTCAATGCATCGCCTGAGGATCTGGACTAAGTGCAGGAGGCAATCGTCAAATGATTCACCAAATACTGAAAATTCATCCATGAAGACTTCCAGATAATCACCTACCATATCTGAGAATATGGCAAGCATGCACCACTGAAAAGTAGCGGGTGCATTGGAAAGACAGAATGGCATCCTTCGGAACACGTACGTCCCAAAAGGGCAAGTGAAAGTGGTCTTTTTTTGGTCCTCAGGATGGATTGCCACTTGGTTATAACCGGAGTACCCGTCCAAAAAGCAGAAGAACCTATTTCCCGCAAGTTTCTTGAGGATCTAATTAATAAACGGTAGTGGGAAATGATCCTTCTTTGTGGAGGTATCGAGTCTTCTGTAATCAATGCAGACTCTCCACGAATTCGCCACATGGGTCGGTATGAGTTCTCCGATTTCAGTCATGATCACGATGAGTCCTACCTTCTTTGGCACAACCTGGATTGGACTCACTCACTGACTGTCAGAGATCGGGAAGATGATCCCAGCATCTAACCACTTGATGATTTTCTTTTTCACGACCTCCTGCAGATTAGGATTAAGATGTCTCTGTATTTTACGGGAAGGTCATGTGCCTTCTTCAGAATAGATACGGTGTGTGCAGTAAGAGGGGATGATGCTAGTCAAATCATTGAGAGTCCATCCAATGGCTCTTCGATGTTGCTGGAGAATAGTAATCAGATGGGATTCCTGATCAGGTGTGAGTCTGGACTTGATAATCACAGGAAACGTCTGATTGGAACCCAAAAAGACGTATTTTAGATGATCATGAAGAGGCTTAAGTTCGAAAATAGGGTTATCAGCAGTAGCGGGCAGTTCAGGGTGTGTGTCAGGAGCAAGGGAGGGAGTTATGGGTGTGTCTAAGTCAAGTTCGAACTCCTCTGATTGCGGGTTTTGATCCTCTTGTGGTTGATCAGAAGTAGTCAGGTTTTCCTCAATATACTCATCATCAACCACAACCTCGATGTCACATATCTGTTCTATAACTCCACAATTAATCCCTTGTTGGGCCCTAAAGATGTCGATCTTTAGTGTTTGGTTCCCAAATTTCAGTTCAATTTGTCCCTCTTCACAATTAATGTTGGCCCTAGCAATGGCCAAAAAGGGTCTCCCTAGTATGATCGGTGTGTTCCTCGGATTTTCTATAGCATCCATATCAAAGACTACGAAGTCCACCGGGAAATAGAAATCCTGAACCCTAACAATGACATCCTCAAGAACTCCTTTAGGTGACTTAATAGACCGATTTGCCAACTGTAATGTCATCTCTGTCGGTTTGAGCTCAGATTCCTCAAGATGGTCAAGTAGGGATGTAGGTATTAGGTTTATGGAGGCTCCTAGATCCAATAAAGCTCTATCAAATTGGATATCACCAATTGTACAGGAAATCATGGGAGCACCTGGGTCCTTTGCCTTAGGTGGGAGTTTGCTCAAAATTACAGACCTGGCTTGCTCTGACAATACGATTGGGCTCCCACTTTTGGTTCACGGCTTACGCTTAGGTGTACACACGTCTTTCAGAAATCGTGTGTAAGCCAGTACATGGTGGATCACATCCATCAAGGGGATGTTTATCTGGACCTGTTCAAAGAGCTTGACTAGGTCCTCCTCAGGTGCCATGGGTTTGTTTGTCGTCTTTCCCTTGGTTAAGGCCTCGAGAAATGGAACCTTGGATGGTTCCTCTAGAATAGGTCTAGGTTCTTGCTCTAGGATAGGGGAATCCTGGATGACTATCCTAGGGTTTGGTTTACTACAAGGTTGAAAGTGGTTTGGGTAAGGTAGGTCTTGTGTTGCTTTGCCACTACAGGTTGTCACTAAATTTAGTCCTGCCTGGTTTTGGTTAGGTGTGGGTAAAATAGGTGGCTGCTGCTGAAATCCCACGTATGATGTCGAAGCTTCCATCCCGTTGGGTGATGGAGCAGAAGGGGCCTAATAAATCATGTGGGCTTGGCCCAGATTTGGGTTCATAACATGCCTCTGGTTCAACACGTTATTCGATTTCGGTAGAGGTTGTGAAGGGAGTGTGCCAGGTTGGCAGGAATTTGCCATCTGGGCGAGTTGATTGCGAACCTCTGTGATCTTATCTTTGTGCTATTTTTGCATAGCCGCATTCGTCTTTTGAATGTCAGCCAGAGTATGAAGGATGGGAGTCATCTGATCTGTCTGAGTTGGTCCAGATTGATATGTGGGGTTGGGCCAAGGCTGAGGCGGTTGATATGGATGAGGATCTTGTGGATAGGGTTGATATGGTGGTCTCTGATTCTGATTATTTCCCACCCACGGGCAATTGGGATGATTGTACCATCCATGGTTATAGGTGTTAGAGAATGAGTCATTTTGGATGGCGTGGAGGTCCTCGCAGCTCTGAGGAACCTCAGAAAAGTCAGAGTATGAGGGTTCAAAGTTCCCCCAACTAGAGTAGGCAGGATCGGAGTTTCCTCCAGTCCTAGAGTTACACGGGGGTGGCTACAGGTCCATCCCTTGAGAAGATTGGTATAGATGTTATGCATAGCTTCCCTCCCAGAGGGTGGCTATGCGAACGGGTTTTGCGCAGAGGTTGCTCACTGTAGATGTCAAGTTAGCTCATCTACCTTCTTCTCAATGATAGAGACCTTTTCCAAATGATTGGACATCAGTTCCAAGTCGACGGATGAGGACACACCCTACGTCTTATGTGCTCCCCTTGGATTCGTCAAAGCGCGGGCATTCGTCTGGTCGAATAAGCCCATGGAGTCATTATTGATGGAGTTATCTCACATATTCTCGAGAATCTCCCGCATAGTGTCTTCGTGTTGACCCATGATATTTCCTCCGCAAGTTGCATTGATGAATAAATAGATATCTTCACAGAGTCCCTGGTAAAAAGACTGGACTTGTTCCTATTTAGGAACTCAGCGATGGGGGCACTTCCGCATGAGATCCAGGAAACGGTCCCATGCTTCATGAAGTGGTTCTCCAGGTTGCTGTGTGAAGTGTGTGATCCAGTGTCATAAAGAATTCATCCGACCAATTGGGAAGAACTTTTTCAGAAACTCGGATTGTAGTTCAACCCATGTGCTGATTGGATGCATTTGAGTCTGATACCAGTGAGCTGCTTTGTCCATGAGAGAGAAGGAGAACATCTTCATGAGAAGGATATCCTGATTTTGAACATCTGACCCGAAGGTCTGGGCCAAATGCTTGAGTTGTTTGATGTGCTGGAAGGGATCCTCAGAATTGAGCCCATGAAACTTTGGAATAACATGAATCATGTTGGGCTTGAGTTCAGAATCATGACCTCCAGTCGGGATTTGGACTCGTGGTTCAATCGCCACTGCAGTGGGATTGTAGTGATCTCGCATCATAGGATGTTGTGACAGATTCAGAAAGGCTTGGAATAAATCATTAAGGCACTAAAGTTGGTTCTCAAGGTTATTCTCTTCTTCTACGGGTTGTGCCATGATGATGGAAGGAGAATTGGGTTCAGATGAATCAGAGGAGATGTCTATGTGATGGGGTTGCTGCACAAACACGGAAGTCAAGGCCTGGCCTCGATGGGAGTCAATGACTAAAGGAGGCCTCAAGGTTGGTCTTTAGGACCTCCTACCAAACATGCAACGATGGTATGGATGAGAGTAGAATGTGATGGACCCAATCAAGACACCCAAAAAGTTTGGATGACTATAGAGGTTTGGGGCGGATGATACCCCTTAGTCAGAAAGCCGTCCACCTAAGAAATACCGGGGCAGCCAGAGAGAGAGAGTCCCACAAAGACCCCTACACGGTAGAGCGCCCCCACGAGTTATAGGGTTTCCCCCACCCAACCTCTCTTGTCACTAATGTTCCAGGTATACTAGAATGGGGACTTGACCTCTTAAGTCTACCAGTTTTAATTAAGAGAAAGGGGGCTTAAGATTTCACTTGAACTTTAGATGTATTGAGTGCAAAAAGTGACCTAATTTCAAGGTTGGTTGACCTAGCAAGGTGGGTCAACTTCACCTGTTAGTCCTTTGAGAAGTTTTAGGTCCCTTCTTTTAGGATTCAAGTGGGATTAGGAGCCCAAATTTTAGGGTTTGCTTTGATTAAATCACTTCAACCAAGGCTTAGGCACAAATCATTTTAGAGAGTTGATTCTGTTTATGAAAGTGTCTCTAAAATCCTAAATTGAAATCCTTAATTGGCTCTAGTTTTGGTCTAATTTAATTTTCCAAATGTGGTATCTAAGGCTTAATCAAGAAAGTGGTAGCCCTAATTACCTTAAATGGGAGCACAAATCAGTTTTGTTGTTGAAATCAAGTCAGGAAACTTGATGAATTAGCTAAGAATGTAAAGCAAGTAGCCCTAATTGATTTTGCTTTTTTTGTTCCTTTCAGAATGAGGGGCTTACGAGAGAAAGTAATCGGAAATTATCTACCCCTGGCGTGTTTGATGTGCGGCTGTCTTTCTTTGAATCTTCTTCCTGAAACAACCACAACAAAAAGAGATAGCAATTTAGTACTAAATTAGAAATTTTAATCAAGAATTCTAAATTTCCCATTGCTCCCTGGCAACAGTACCAAAATGTTTATCACGTTGAATCAATATTTAAAAGTATTGCATTGTAATATAGCCGAAAAAGCGTTTAAAACAAATATAATTTTATTACTTGAATTTGAACTCCAAGGTCGAACATAGGGAGCAAATTGGTATTTAGAAATTAAGATTAGAATTCAGAATTTAAAAGAATATGCAATAATATCAGTGTCAAAGTGCAAAAATATGGGAGTAAATGGTGATGTAGGTCACCAAATACTCCTACAATATCAACTAAGGAACTCAATGTATATGAATATGAATTAAACTCAAATTGGATGTCTAATTTTTAAATCAGATGACTTAAACGTCTGATGCAGCGCTCTTCCTTTCTAATTTCTTCTTTCTTTGCTTCTCTTCTACAGCTCTTCTTTCGCTTCCTTCTTCTTCTTCTACTCCTTCTTTGGCTTCTGTCTTCCTTGGCCTTTACAATCTTTCTTTGCCTTTTGCCTTCCTTAGCTTCTCCTTCTGCTTCCTTCAGCTTCTCCCTCCTCCTTCCTTCATCTTCTTCCTTCTCTGCCTCTCTCTACCTTCTCTCTTCCATTGCCTTTCTTCTACCTTGACCCTTAGCTTCTCTTCGACCTCTTCAGCCTACACTTCTTCTTTAGCTTTCGCCTGTAGCAAAACCTACCCCTACCCTCATGTAGCTCTCCTCTCTTCTCTCTTAGGTTCTACTCTCCCAGAGCCACACACTCAATCAAGTTATCGGGTCCAGTATGTACCCGGGACCAGGTCCACCGGTGTACGGTGGTGGGCGAGGAGTGCAGGTCAGGTTGGGTCAGCCAAGTCCGCATGGGCAATGCCGTGGACGAGACTGGGTCTGGTGAGAGGGACCTCACCTCATGGTTCTAAGGCAATAAATCTAAGGCACAAATTCAACTTTTGTGCCTTCGGTCGCTTCGCAACCGCCGATGTGGGACTAAACGCGCCTTTCTTCTTTGCGTGCCTGCAGTAGAGGGTGGTTGCCTCTAATTGCCTCAACTACCAAAGCTCTTGTCTTCAATTGAGGTCCTGGGCTCGTGCAAGAAGTGATTCCGCCCAACCTGGACCTGATGCCTGGAATTGGCAAGGCCTGGAGCAGCTTGGAGCTTGCTTCAAGCTCGGTCACCAATGGCGGATGTCGCCTGAACCTGAAATCACAAAGATGACCTTGATGCCACATCAAATCGCTCAGGGAGTGTTGCTGAGGCACGTCGAATGTGCTGGGGTGGTTGTCATTGTGTGGAGACGTCTGTGCGAGCGTGCCTAGGGCACACTGTGTGCGAAGGTGTGGGTGTGTTCGGGGGTGCGTCTAGGTGAGTGGCATTATGATATGAGTGAGAGGAAGTGTTCAGTGGCATGAGGGGGAGCTTATGGACTTGTCGGTGAGGGGTAGGATGGCCTATGGCGGTGGAGCGGCCTCACTGGAGTTGGTGGCCAGAGATGAAGGAGATGAGGGTGATGGAGGTTGGCAGTGGTTGATTTTGGGAAATAGAGAGTGGAGAAGAAAGTAGAGGAGAGAGAGAACTTAGCTAGGGTGTTAGGAGATGAAGGGAGGCAGAGGTGATGTTGATCGAGGTGTAGCCAAAGATAGAGATGAAGTCACTCAGAGAGAGAAGGTCGGAGAGGATGAAGGGGGCAGGAGCGTCGGTGGGTGCTATGCAACGCGAATGAAAGCAAGGAGGAAGAGTCTACCACTGGTATTGTGATCAGACGATGAGGAGAGTAGGGAAGGTCGTCGGAGCCTGAAGATCGAATCGGCTAGAGGAGAGAAGAATTTGAGAGGGTCTTTGGTCGAATTCAAGCTTCGAGGAGTCAGGGCAATCTGGTCTTCTGTAAATAGAGCCCTGAAGGTCGATTAGGGCTTGGGAGGCAAGCTTCCCAAGCAAGGAGAGCTCACAGGAGAAGGAATCCGTTAGGATACCCACGTCTCTAAAGTGTTTGCATGAGAGATTGGGAAAGATTCTGGGATTAGAGATGGGTTTAGATTGGAGGGATTTTCTTAGAGAATCTCCCTTCAAATTTTGGAAGGGATTCTCTGAGCAATCAAGGAGAAACCTCCTTCCAAAGCTCACCGGAGTAGGATTCCTCCGCTATAATGGTGGAGGGACCTAATTGCAAAAATGATGAAGAAGCTAGGGGGTAGTTTGTAAGGGTTTTGAAAGATAGGGGTTCAAATGTAATTAGACTGGACCTTTTTGCAAAGTAGGTCAAGATGAGTTCCCCTTAGGTCCAAATTTTGGTACAAACCTAATTTGGACCTGAGGAAGCCAATGGTGAAGTTAGATTTTGGGTTTGACCACGTTTGACTAGGAAATTTATGCAAAACCCAATTTAGGACAAATATCTATCTGAGACCCCATTCTAGGTCAAGCTGGGTTCCAATGGCCAAATTGAAGGTTCTAAACCCTATAGAATATTTTTCTATGATTTTTAGAGGATTTAGGTGAATTTTATCCTGACTAGAACCTCGGTTAATCAAATGGATCGATTTTAAGGTTTCAAGAAGTCATTTAACTTACAGGACACACACAAACCCTTTTCTGTCTGATCCAACTCACTTATTATCTTATTAAGACCCTTTAACCTTTTTTTAGCCCTTTAGAAAACTTGTTGTTGTACTGCCTTGGTGAAATTATAATTTTACCCCTAGTTTCTTATTTTTCTCTCCAAAAGGTTATGTAGTGAATTAGGACCTTCAGTTGGTTATGTAGGAGCTTTTATTCTCTTCATTGGGTCAAAATGAGCTAGTTAAGGCTCATGATGGTGTTCCCATCAGTGCCCTCTTGGCACTGTAGCAGTGAGTGATTTAAGTTGCCTGACCAGCTAAACAAACGTCTGAGCATCATTTGAAGTACACTGTGCACTTATATTACGTGGAATTTATTTGCTTAGTACTATTGAGTTATTTGATATAAATAGTGAGGGATAATCGATGATTCAAATCACCATTTTACCCCATTCTTTTTGCATTATCTGACATTAAATTTCATTTATATATCATTCTTGTTTGAAATTCTATCATATATTACTTATATTGCTTTTGAATTATGATCTTGAGAATTATTTTGCCAATTGCTCCATGTGTTCGTCCTTAGATTTCTTTCGAGTATAAATATTATTTATTTTCAAGCAATTTTGACCTCTACTACGACAACTTTTGAAACCTTGATTTTGCTCTGTCAATAGCTCCGCATCTCCTAATTCACATTCATAAACTCACCAGATTGATTGGGTTTGGGTTACATCATTAGCCTGTAGATCTTACAAACAACTGGTTGACCAACCAGGCTTTTGATTAAGGTGCTTGTTCTACAAAACTCATCCTATTTGATCACTTCCTCTCCATGATCACCTTTTGCTCGGCTGAAGGCATTGAATTTTGTGCTTAACGGGAGGCAACCCATCATTTCAAAAAACTCAAGACCCTTCTGATCATCCTTTTGATCTACACTCCTACTGCACATAGAGTTCAGAGTTAGAACAGTCGACTCCACCTTTGGTATTCGTATCAAAGCTTGAAATCTTCTGCAACAGTTATCTCGACATGTTCACCTACCCTTTGACCTTGTTTTAATCCTTGAACTAATTGATTTCATACTATCCGATTTACAATGAGGACATTGCAAAACTTAAGCATCGGGGGGTGTTAAAGTGCAAACAAATAGAAAATCAAGTAACTGAAGGGTTCTCACAAAAATTATACATAGTAAAAAAGAACCAAAAAAATAAAACATTGCAAAAGAACAAAAAAATGGAAAGGGAAGGAAAATTTTGAGAATCGATTGCATATCATTCAAGAGGAGAGAGAGTTTAAATGTCAAAAAGGAGGAACATTCAAGAACAAAAATGATAGTCATTAGCACTTAATCATGGAAATTACTTAAGTTCTAGACCTAATCAAAAGAAAAAAATCATGTCCTGAAATAAGAAAGAGACAAAGAGATTAGTATGAGTGCTAATCTTAGGCCTCTTAGGCTTATTTTAGGGCTTAGACATTCACGTATCCGTTAAGATCTAGAATAGTCCTCAAGAGGTTGAGGAAAGTGCAAAGCCGATGTATTAGGACTAAGGCTTAGGATTATTCAGCCCTGTTGCCTACCCTTTAGTTTGCAGGACTTGGTAACCTAAGCACTAATGAGTCGATTTTTACTTTCGAAGATGATAATTAAGATGATTTGTCATTGTATTTCTATGTGGTAGAAAATGGACTAATCAAAGTATTGAATTGAAATTAACCACTAACAGGAGAGCAGGTCGTGTCCATAGGGAGGCACTGGCCTATTAAAGATTGCACAAGGTGGAATAGAATGATCACTTAAGAAATCCCCAAGAAATAAGACCAAAACCCCTTCTAAATTAAGCTAAAATAATATGATATATTGAATTTGACCTTTATGCAAAATAGGAAGGGGTTTCTTATAATGTTCAGAATATTAACTAATTAAATGAGACAATAACTCTCACAATGGCATGCCACCGTAATTTTTATTTAAACAAGAAATAGAGGATTTGGTTTGCCTTATCTCATTCATGGAGGAGACCATGGCTGGAGGCATGAAGCTAATTGGAGGTCGAGTGGGCCGAGAGCTACTTGATGACGGCCGTGGTGCGGCAAATGGTGGCTGGCGGCGGTTGGAGTTGTCGCCAGTGAGGAGGAAACTGCTGGCTATGGCAGGTGTGTGCGGACTGCAGGAGGGCTTACCGTGGGAGTGGGAGAGTTTCCGAGGGTGAGGTGAGGTTGATAGCGTCAATGCGACGGAGTTTCGTGGCTGAACAAGGCGACTGCGTGTGGAGATAGACGGTGGATGATGGGTTCTTCTTGGAGAAGAAGAACAATGTTGAAGAAGAAGATGGATCATGGCCGTGCACGCATGCAAGGAAGATGGCATGCTACTAACTACTGCACATGTGCGTGGAGGGTGGCCCACAATGGCGGATGCGTGGTCTGTTGCTCGTGACTTTGAAGGCACATGATGAGGATGGCGCTAGGCGTGCGTGTGCGGAGGGTGGCGCGTGAGGATGTGAAACGGCGCAGGCGGTGCGTGTGCACTGCTGCACATGGAGGCACACTACTGGTGCACAATGAGGTGCTGTGCATGCGGAGGCTGGAGGCGAGTGGTGCGCCGGAGGGGCATTGGTTGGTCTGTTGGTGATTGAAGATGTTGGGTTAGTTTTGAGTTGGAAAAGAAAATAGAGGAAGAAGAAGAACGAAGAAGCGCAGGCTGTGGAGATGGGGCTTTAAACATCTGGGAAAATTCCCAGATGTCTTAACTGGAGGGAAAAATGAATGTGAAGATGGCGCGTGGAGGTAGCGGTGATGTTTCTGGTGATGGTTGCGTAGCCGTCAGAGATGCACGTGCACGGTGATGCAAGGCTCTACAAATGATGATGTAGGCTGTCAACCTGCACGTCCACGGTGGCGAAGCTCTCGCCCCGGTAGAGGGCGGTGGTGGTGTGACGGAGGAGCTTGAAGCTCTGCATAGTGATGGAGTAAGGGTTGTGGCCTGTTGAGCTCTCGGGTGAAAGCACATTTTATGCAACAGGAGGATGCGTGCGGCCATGCGTTGGTTGAAGAGGAAGTGAAGCGGCGAAGATCGTGGGGAACAGAGATCCACGATTGTTGCTTATGCATCTCCTGCATGCATCTGTTGGAGAAGAAATAAATAATATAAAGAAAAGAAATGAGGGGTTATTTATGTGCAAACCCTTAACTTCTATGTCAAATCCAAAACTCTATACATAACACACCAAATTGGTTAACTAATCAAATGCATGCCATTCTAACTTAATTCTAAATGCATTTAGTTATGAATGCAATGCATGAATTATGCAATCAAGTCAAAAATCTAAACTAACCTATTTACATCCTAATGCATGCTAAATAAATGTTAAAAATAACTTAATATGTAGGCATTGAAATACCTAAATAGCCCACAAATATGGGCTCATCAAATGTCACCTTGCCTAGTTTTTGCTAGTCCCAGCAAATTCAAGCAATAACCTAGCTCTCAAAGTGGACTAGCCAACCCAATTGGTCTTCTTTTAGAAACATGTTAAGTGCAGACTTTAGACCTAAGGTTCCCAAGTAGTTGCTAAGTTAGAAACTAGGTCGGCTAAGGATGAGTTGGAGGCACTGGTTTCCTTGATTTCTAACTCTACCCTAAGGTTTATTGTTCCCAGAGATTAAAGCATCCGTGCATGTGCAATGGTTTGATTTATTTGAGGTTGGTATGATTGCCAACCTAGAAAGAGGATTTTCTTTTTTCGCTCATTTATATTTTTGTTTGATTCCTCTAAGTTTAACCTTGGATCAGCTATCAACATGGTCTGTGTCGGATTCATTGTCCCCATCACCGAACCTCGAAGGGTGCCTGGCTTTCGATGCTTCAAGATAACATCGCCCATAGCGACCCCAAGGACTCCTGGCAATCGACACTTCGAGATAGTATCACCCATGGAATTCTTAAGCGAACTCAGGCCTGTGGCAATCGGCACATCGAGATAGGGTCGCCCATGGTACCTAAACCGCACAATGTGCTTACATGCTCCTAGTAGGATGGATATCCTAAGAGACAAGCACCAAGGAGGTGACTTGTTATCATTGCATCCTCAAGGTGAGTATATACTCCACCTCTCCTGCGGTAGGAACTCTTCCAATCAACTTGTGTTTTCAAGCTTCTTCTAAGTCAGAACTAAGAGAACCAAATTTTTTCTCCAAGAAAAGAATTAAGGTGATCATTATTTACATAAGACCAAGTGTGTGTGAAATGTGGATGCTTAGGTTACGAGGACCCATAAATCAAAAGGTAGAAAAAGACATCAAGTACTACCCAACCTTTAACTCAATCCCTAGCTTTCCTTCCTCAACCTCTTGAGGAATGGTCCGCAACTTTAATGCTACTTAAGTTTTTAAGTCCACAAAGGACCCTAAAGGTCTTCAACTTAGCTTCTAAAGTCAGACACCTATAGTCAACATAGTCTAACCTAAAGTTCTGGTCTACCTAAGAATGCAGGGCCCGACTAGTTAAGCTCAATAATGCAAAATGTTTTTATTTTATTTATTTATTTATTGAATGCAATATGAATGCATGAATGCATTTTTTATTTTTAATGCACTATGAATGCAAATGCTATAAACAAACACCTCAAGTCCTATCCCCCCATGCCTGGTTCAAACAATGTCCTCATAGAAAGTAAAATGGCCAAGGGAAGATGTTACCTAAGGTAGGAAAGAAAGGAGCTAAGGCTCCTCGAGAGTGACCTCATCAACTAGATGGCCATCCAAAGTAATATAATGTTTTAATCGTTAGTTGTTGATGGGAAAAGGTGGTGCTGAAGAGGAAGGGCTCTTAATCTCCATAGCCCCATGCGAAAACACTTTGGTGATAATGTAAGGCCCATTCTAATGTGATTTCAATTTCCTTGGAAAAAGCTTTAGTCTGAAATTGAAAAGCTAGGCTTGTTGGTTGGGCTTAAAGGTCTTTCTAAGGATATACTTATGATGCAAGACCTTAGTTATCTCTTTATAAGCTTGGGTGGTGTCATAAGCATCATTCCTCAGCTCCTCAAGCTCATTCAACTCCAGTAAATGTGCCTTACCTGCTTGCCCTAAATCCATGTTGACACCTCGGATAGTGCAAAGTGCCCTATGTTAAAGTTCAACCGGTAAGTGGCACGCTTTCCCATATACTATTCGGAAGGGAGACACACCCAAAAGGGTTTTGTAGGCCATTTGGTAAGCCCATAAAGCAACATCCAGCTTTTGGGACCAATCCTTCCTATCTAGCCTAACAGTCTTTTCCAAAATGTTCTTAATCTCTCTATTCGACACTTCCACTTGGCCACTCGTCTAAGGATGGTAAGGGGTAGCAATCTTATGAGTTACTCCCAGACTCTTGAGTAGCTGATTGAAGTGGTGGTTCCCGAAATGAGGTCCCCCATCACTTATAATCATCTTGGGGCAGCCAAAGCCAAAAATGATATTGGCCTTTACAAATTTCAAGACCACAGAGTGGTCATTTGTGCTCGTAGGAATGGCCTTTATCCACTTGGAGACGTAATCCACTGCCACCAAGATATACTCAAACCCATGGGACGAAGGGAAGGGACCCATGAAGTGTGGATACCCTACTAGGAGGGGGTGACATAATAAATTATGGAAATATAATACATACCAATCTCAAAAAATTCAATCACACAATGTACACAATTATTTTTAGGTGGAAACCCAAACCGGGTGAAAACCACCACCTAACCCTCTCGAGTTAGGATTTTCCGATCAACCAAGTTGATCAAATCCACTAAACGAATCACTTAAACGAGGGTGATTCAACCTTAATTACAACCACGCTACAAGTGCGAGGGTAGCATTCCTCAACCCTTCTCTTCACGAGAAGGATTTTGTCCTACGAAGGAGATGGGAATTCGCAAAGAAAATACCCAACCAAATAACAAAGTAAAATAACAAATATAGTCCAATAGAGCCAACAAAGATTTAAACCTAGCTTCTATAGGAATTAGGAACTCCCCTTTGCAAGGAGTGCATCGAATCGATGACGCGGGTGCGTGAGCCACGCGACGACGCAACGTCTCTCTCGTGAACTACGGCGAGAGAGCAAGTGCGCAAAGGCTTGATGATCTCAAGATGTAGAACTTGAGCTTGGAGAGAAAGAGCTTTTGTAGGACACAAAAGAGTGTGATAGTGTATTACCAGGTGTGTCTTGTGTATCTAGGTGTCTCTAGGTGTGTGTTTGTGTGCAAGAGGTTCCTCTCTATTTATAGAGGCCTTAGAAAAGCTTTGGAAGGCTTTGGAAAGCTTCCATAGCCGTTGGGTGCAAAGCCCAAGAGAATCAGGCCGAAATCAGGAATAATGATTGCTCTGACAGGGTTATCAGACGTCTGATCCTGGCATCAGACGTCTGGGAAACCAGTTTAAGACGTCTGAAAATAAGGTCAGACGTCTGATTTTATGCGGGTTTCTTCCTGACTTGAATCAGATCTAAACAGGGTTCTAGTGCAAGTCCATCATACGACATATAGGACGTCTGGAAATATGTCTGGATGTCTGGAAACCTACTTTTTCTGCAGGAATGGATTTCCAAGAGTTGCAATGGCTAGAAAATCTCTGAGAAGAGATTTTGGGTCAGCCGAGGCAAAACGGTCATTTATCAGACGTCTGGAAAGGCTTAAGGATGTCTGATAAGGCTCTAACGGTCATATCTTCTAGTGTTTGTTAAGCTAGCCAACGGTCCACTAATTGGACGTCTGGTAAGTCCATCAGACATCTTCTAAGACATCTGGACTAAGGTCTGGATGTATGATTTGATCAGACAGAACCTGCTAAGTCCAGCCTAGTTGTTATCAGACATCTGAATCAACAGTCAGACATATTAAAACATATTATCAGACGTCTGATTTTGGAATTAGTCGTCTGAAAAGTTGTTTGAACCCTATATTGGTTTTCTAAGTTTTCTACAGAAAACCTAAGTATCCTAGGGTTGTGCAGGTGTTCCTAGGACTACTGTTAGGGTACTTTGAGGCTCTTTAACATGATGTTCTAAGGAACAAAAAGGGCAAGGAAATAAAGACAAAAGTACATGAAAGAAATAAACATATTTCTATCCTATTCTTCTTGTCCTTCTATCTTCAATCTATCGCTCCTCGCGAATCTCCTCTGTTTTCCATCAAGCTCCTCCAATCCATCCTGGATGTAAGCTCGAACTCCGTCTAGTCATGTCTCCATTTGCAATTTGCCTGAAATCTAAGACTCCAAGTGCAAATGTTAAATGACACGTGTTTTGTTATCATCAAAACAAATGATCGTGGTGCTCTAGCACCAACAATCTCCCCCTTTTTGATGATGACAAAACCATAAATAATAATGCAAAAAAATCCTCCCCTTTTTTGACATTATCAAAAAGGTTTGATTGATTTTAAATTTCCTATAACTCCCTCTTAAAACATGCACTTCTATGAATTTCTTTTAAAAGTAATGTCCTCCCCCTTTTTGTAACAACAAGATAGCTATTATTTTTCTCCCCCTTACTAAAGCAAATTTAGCTAACTTACATCTCCAACTTAAAAATTGACAATTAGCTCATAATTTTTTAACTCCCCCTATCTAAATGCTTATGATAAAAAGATAGGGCGAAGAATTTTTACCTCACCTACCATGGCCAATAAAATGGCCCAAATGGTGGTGGTGGATGCCACATCGGATGGGGCTCCCATCCATAGCTTGGAGGCCCAGGCATTGGCGTTGGCCTTCAGTCTGGTGGTTGACATGCAGCGGGTCCATCGTTTGTTCGCCGTCTCGTCGATCTTCTTATTCTCCTCCTTGGTCTACTCCTTGGTTCTCCCAACTCGAGTTGACCAGCCTCGAGCTTGTAGGTCCAGTCCTTCGTGTTGTAGTTATCCCTGAAACCTACAAAACAAGATTCCAATTCTTTCTTCGGTATCCAAGTGAGCTTGGATTCAGATCTGTTAGAGGGTCTCCTTGACGGAGATCCTTTCTCAACCTTAGGGCTATATAGGTTATCTACCCTATTTATCAATTTATTTGATTTCTTCCTAAGACATGCAAGTTCATTTTCTATAATATTCATCTTAGTCTTTAAATCAGAAATTTCTAATTTTAGACTAGCATTTTCCTTAATCAATTTAGTATTTGCATCGATTAAATCTTTATTTTCTAATAACAGGTTATCATTTTTAGGACTAGCTTCTAGATCCTTGCGTTTTATTTCTAATCTTTCATTTTCACTTCTAAGAAAACTAAGATTCTTTTTCATGCTATTTTTTCTATTTTTAGTGATTTACTAACTTCAGAAAGCTCATTAAAAGCGTCATGTAAATCTGGGTTTACCTCATTGTTGGAGTTGCTTTCGCTGTCGATGTCGCTTTCTCCGATTGCCATGAAACCCATGCAAGTGGTTTCATTCTTTTTCTCTGATTCTTCTTCCTCCGAGCTCATCTCTTCATGAGTGTCTTCTAACTTCCTCCATATCTTGTGGGCGGTAGTGCACTCTTGGATTTGGTCGAACTCTTTCGGACTCAACGCGCAATACAGGACATTCATTGCCTTTGCGTTAAGTGAAAGCTCTCGAATCTGCAGCTGCGAGTAGCCTCCTTGGGGTTGCTGTGGGATCTCGTATGGGGTTTCGCAACATCCCCATATCTCAAACTCAGTGGCTTGGAGCCACGTCTTCATTCTCATCTTCCAATATCCGAAGTTCCTTCCGTCGAAATAGGGTGGTCGGATGGTGGACTGCCCTTCGGAGATTCGGATTGTGGAACTGCTCCCCACCATGATCTTGTTGCAGGGTGTTATTCTGATCTCGCAAGAACCTGCTCTGATACCAATTGTGGATTCCCTACTAGGAAGGGGTGACGTAATAAATTGCGGAAATATAATATATACCAATCTCACAAAATTCAATCACACAATGTACACAATTATTTTTAGGTGGAAACCCAAATCGGGTGAAAACCACCACCTAACCCTCTCGAGTTAGGATTTTCCGATCGACCAAGTTGATCAAATCCACTAAACGAATCACTTAAACGAGGGTGATTCAACCTCAATTACAACCATGCTACAAGTGCGAGGGTAGTGTTCCTCAACCCCTTCTCCTCACGAGAAGGATTTTGTCCCACGAAGGAGACGGGAATTCGCAAAGAGAATACCCAACCAAATAACAAAGTAAAATAACAAATATAGTCCTATAGAGCCAACAAAGATTTAAAGCTAGCTTCTATAGGAATTAGGAAACTCCCCTTTGCAAGGAGTGTGTCGAATTGATGACGCGGGTGCGTGAGCCATGCGACGACGCAACGTCGCTCTCGTGAACTACGACGGGAGAGCGGGTGCGCAAAGGCTTGATGCTCTCAAGATGTAGAACTTGAGCTTGGAGAGCAAGAGCTTTTGTAGGACACAAAAGAGTGTGAAAGTGTATTACTAGGTGTGTCTTGTGTATCTAGGTGTCTCTAGGTGTGTGTTTGTGTGCAAGAGGTTCCTCTCTATTTATAGAGGCCTTAGGAAAGCTTTGGAAGGCTTTGGAAAGATTCCATAGCCATTGGGTGCAAAGCCCAAGAGAATCAGGCCGAAATCAGGAATAATGATTGCTCTGACAGGGTTATCAGACGTCTAATCCTGGCATCAGACGTCTGGGAAACTAGTTTAAGACTTCTGAAAATAAGGTCAGACATCTGATTTTATGCGAGTTTCTTCCTGACTTGAATCAGATCTAAACAGGGTTCTAGTGCAAGTCCATCAGACGACAGATAGGATGTCTGGCACTATGTCTGGACGTCTGGAAACCTACTTTTTCTGCGGGAATGGATTTCCAAGAGTTGCAACGGCTAGAAAATCTCTGAGAAGAGATTTTGGTTCAGCAGAGGCAAAACGGTCATTTATCAGACGTCTGGAAAGGCTTAAGGACATCTGATAAGGCTCTAACGGTCATATCCTCCAGTGTTTGTTAAGCCAGCCAACGGTCCACTAATTGGACGTCTGGCAAGTCCATCAGACGTCTTCTAAGACGTCTGGACTAAGTTCTGGACGTCTGATTTGATCAGACAGAACTTGCTAAGTCCAGCCTAGTTGTTATCAGACATTTGAATCAACAGTCAGACATCTTAAAACATATTATCAGACGTCTGATTTTGGAATTAGACGTCTGAAAAAACTGTTTGAACCCTGTATTGATTTTCTAAGTTTTCTATAGAAAACCTAAGTATCCTACGGTTGTGCAGGTGTTCCTAGGACTACTGTTAGGGTACTTTGAGGCTCTTTGACATGATGTTCTAAGGAACAAAAAGAGCAAGGAAATAAAGACAAAAGTACATGAAAGAAATAAACATATTTCTATCCTATTCTTCTTGTCCTTCCATCTTCAATCTATCGCTCCTTGCGAATCTCCTCTATTTTCCATCAAGGTCCTCCAATCCATCCTGGATGCGAGCTCGAACTCCATCTAGTCACATCTCCATTTGCAATTTGCCTGAAATCTAAGACTCCAAGTGCAAATGTTAAATGACACGTGTTTTGTTATCATCAAAACAAACGATCGCGGTGCTCTAGCACCAACATGAAGTCTATCCCCCAAACATCAAAAATTTCCACAGGTTGGATAGGGTGTTGGGGCATCTCATTCTGCTTCCCGATCATTCCAGTCCATTGACAATGAATACAGGCCTTAACAAAATTATGAGAATCCTTAAATAGAGTAGGCCAGCAAAAACCTAACTGGAGACCTTAAAAGCCATTTTCTTAGCACCAAAGTGTCCTCTACAATGAAGTTCATACAAAATCTCAACACACTTTGTTGCTCCTCTTCAGGCACACAATGTCTCAATACTTGGTCTTGTCCAAGTCTAAATAATTCTGGCTCTTCCCAAGGAAAGAATCTAGCTTGGGAAATGAATCTCTTCTGTTTCTACTCATCCCAAGAGCTAGGGGTTTCTCTAGTGACCAAGTAATTAACGGTATCAGCATACCAGGATGAAGTCAGTGTTACCGCCATAAGGGTTTCATTAGGAAATGTCTCATGAATGTCTCCAAATGGAGAGTCATCAAGTGGGAGGCGAGATAGGTGGTCAGCCACTACATTTTCCACTCCTTTCTTTTCACGAATCTCCAAGTCAAACTCTTGACGGAGTAGAATCCACCTAATTAAACATGGCTTAGAGTCCTTGGCAATGAGATGTTTTACTGCCACATGATCAATAAAAATGACCACCTTAGAGCTAAGAAGATAAGACCTAAACTTCTCCAAAGCAAAAACTATAGCAAGTAATTCATTCTCAGTGACAGTGTACTTTTGTTGTGGTTCGGTTAAATTCTTGCTGGCATAATGCAGCACATGTGGTCTTCCCTCAACCCTTTGTCCAAGGTCTACTCCTACTACGTAATTTGAAGCATCACACATCAGGTCAAATGGGAGTATCCAATCTGGAGCTCGGAGAATAGACGTAGAGATAAAGGCCACCTTCAGAGTTTGAAAGGCCTTGGCACACTTTGAATCAAAATTGAAGGAAGATTTCTTCGCCAACAGGTCGCAAAGTGGCCTAGAAATTTTACTAAAATTCTTAATAAAGCACCTATAAAAGTTGGCATGGCCTAGAAAGGATCTAATCTATTTGACATTCCTAGGCAATGGGAGTTTGGAAATGGAAACCACCTTAGCCTTATCTACTTCCAAGCCCCTTTCAGACACAACATGCCCAAGTACAATGCCTTTCTGTACCATAAAATGACTCTTCTCCTAGCTAAGAACTAAACTAGTCTCCTTACATCTCTTCAGCACATTCTCTAGGTGCAGGAGACACTGGTTGAAAGATGAGTCGTAAATGGAGAAGTCATCCATAAAAACCTTGATGCACTCATCAATCATGTCCGAGAAAATGGACATCATACACCACTAGAAGGTTGCTGGTGCATTACATAATCCAAACAGCATATGCCTGAATGCAAAAGTGCCGTAGGGACTAGTGAAAGTTGTCTTATCTTGGTCGTCAGGGAAGACTGCAACCTGGTTATACCCAGAATATCCATCTAAAAAGCAGAAATACTTGTTCCCTACCAATTTCTCGAGGATCTGATCAATAAAGGGCAAGGGAAAGTGATCCTTCTAGGTAGCGGTGTTCAGTTTGCGGTACTCAATGCAGACCCTCCAGCCCGTTGGGGGTGTGGTCAACACTTGTTCTCCCTAGTCATTAGTTTCTACAGTAAAGCCTGCCTTCTTTGGCACCACATGGATTGGACTAACCCATTTGCTATCCGCAATGGGATATATGATCCCAGCATCCAACAACTTCAGAATCTCCTTTTTAACCACCTCCCTCATGTTAGGGTTAAGACGTCTTTGCATGTCTCGAAATGGTTTAATGGAATCATCAGTATAAATGTGATGCATGCAGAGCGTAGAGTCTATACCCTTAATATCAACTATTGTCCAAGCTATGGCTTCCTTGTGCCTTGATAAGCATTCTAGCAATGCTCCTTCTTGCACCTCAGATAGTGCAGATGAGATGATTACAGGGAGCGTATCATTTGGCCCAAGGAATACATACTTGAGAGAGTCTGGGAGGGGTTTCAGTTCAAGGTCAGGGGCTTGTATGGCTGAGGGTTTCATAATAGTAATCCCCATCTAAGATAGCAGATCTACCTTAGGTAGGTATGATGGGGAGAGAGACTCAGTAGAAACTCCAAGCAATTCTTCAAGTTCTAGAACATCCCCTTCACAGTCCTCCTAGAGATGGGAATGCTCATTTAGCATGACATGCTGAAGGGAGTCATCAAATAAAATTATAGGAGTTGTCTCTTCAATTAGGTCATCTACCACCTCAACTTGGGAATAATCCACAAATCCAACTTGTTTATAACATCAAACACATTAAGCCAAATTTTCCTATTCTCAAAGCACATTTTTAATGCCCGAGTGTGACAATTAATTGAAGAATTAGAAGTCGCAAGAAAAGGGTGGCCCAAGATGATGGAGGGGTTGGTTGGTTTGCTGGTAGGGTCAGTGTCCAATACTAGAAAATCAACGGGGAAGTAGAAATCCTCCACTCTCATGAGGACATCTTCCAGCAGGCCCTGTGGTGTATTCAAGGATCAGTCTGCAACATGGAGGATTACAGGGGAAGGCTTTAGATTGCCTCCTCCAAGTTGCTCATATACGTAGCTGGGAAGGATGTTTACCCCCTCACCCAGATCAAGCAGAGCCTTGTCTATATGTAGGTCACCAACGACCACCAAGATGTATGGGGCTCCTAGGTCCTTAAGTTTTGGGGGTGTCCCGTGTTCTATAATTGAGCTAACAAAATCAGGTAGGACAACCTTTGATTGGACATGTTTCCTCGATTGCTACTTTTTCATGCATAGGTCCTTTAGAAAGAGGGCATAGGACGGAATCTGCCTGATAGTCTCATGAAAAGGCAGATTAATCTGCACTTGCTTGAAAGTCTACATGATTTCATCCATCCTATTTTTGGCTCCAGATGAGCCAACGGAAGTTTGCCCAGAGTCAGCCAAGTGCTCTAGAAAGGGCACTCTCGATCATTGGGTGGAAGGGTAGGGTTGTCATGTCAGGTAAGTGGGGGAACGGGGACAACCTCTTTCGTTGAGGTGATTTCAAGCAGAGAAGAGTTGGGCGGCTCTTCATTGGTGGGGGTGAAAGTTGGGGTGGATGGGTTTTCAGAAGGTGGGACAATAGGAGAATCTGGTTTGTAAATTTCTTTCCCACTCCTCAGAATAGTCACCACCTGGGCATGCTCCCTAAAATCAATCCCTTTCCCTTTAGGGTTCTCCTCAGATGAACTGGGAAGCTTCCCAGTCTCCCTTTTTCTCATGGCCTTGACAAGGTGTCCAATTTGAGATTTCATCTCATTGATTGCCTTGTCATGAGATTGGATGATCATGCTTTGATTCTCCTGTGTGGCCTTCAGCATGGCCTTAAGCTCATCCATCTTAGAAGTTATGGGCGTTTCAGAGGGGATAGGAGGTTGATTATACTGTTGAGTGTGAAAGGGTTGGGGTCTGTAATTCCTTGAATTGGGGACATTCCCTTGTCTCCATGAAAAATTGGGGTGGTTCCTCCAACCCTCATTATAAGTGTTTGAAAATGGGTCATTACGAGGTCTAGGATGGAACCCTTAGGCGGCATTCAGGTCCGCCTATACAAGGTCAGGGAATTGGGAAGCCAAATGGCAATCCACAGTAGTGTGCGTATTGCCTTGGCAAATGAAGCATTCAGAAGCTTGGGAAGTAGAGGCATTTGGCATGAGTTGGTTAGGGTTTGACATAAGCCTTTCCATATTTTAGTTTAACAGTTGAATCTGGAAGACCAAATTCTGGGTATCCCTAGCCTCATTTGCCTCAATCCTTCATTGCATAAGAGTGGGTTTCCTATCCAAATATGTAGAATTTAGGTGGATAGAATTCTCACTCAAGGTCTCAAAAATCTCCCAAGCCTCATCTTCAATTTTTGTGAGAAAGGTTCCTACACAGGCACCATCCATTGTTTACCTGTGCTTGTCATTTAATCTAGTGTAGAACCTTCCTACAAGTTGCCATCTTGGCACTTGATGATGGGGACATAAGTGTAACATATCTTTGAAGCACTCCAATGCATCATGAAATTGTTCTCCATCTTGTTGAGAAAAACCTATGATTTCCCTCCTATAGTGATTAGTTTTGCTCATGGGGAAGTATTTTTTCAAAAACTCTCCCTTCAAGGCATCCCAAGTATCCACTCTACCATCTAGAGTGTGATACCAATGCTTCACCTTATCCTTGAGGGAGAAATGAAAGAGAGTTCACATTTGGGCATCACCAGTAACACCCTGCAATCTCACCATGGAATAGACCTCTGTGAATTCCTCCAAATGCCTGTAGGGGTCCTCCGTAGAAGTACCATAGAATGAGGGCAATAGAGATATGGTACTACTCTTGATTTCATGTGGATTGTTTCCCCCAGGTCTTCTTAGTGTATGGCCAGGTTGATTGATAGGGATAAAATAGTCTCTCAACGATCGTTGATTCTCCACTATCTCTTCTTCAGCCATCTCTCTTCTCTCATGGTTGGCTCTCATAAGGATTCTTTCAAGTTCTGAATTAAACACAAGTTGTCTCCTTAGAGATCACCTACCAAGCATACACCACAAACACAATTCAAGAGAACTTTTATGTCTTTAATCAATTAAGGCCTTTGAGATTTTAGCCCAGTTGTAGGTGACAATAAAAATTGCCTAATCAATTATGTGACAATTGTCGACCTATGAAATGCCTTAATAAAGACCTAATTGGAACTTAGGTGCTCTGCCCTAAAGTTCAAATGGTAAAGTACTCCAAGGATGGAAGATCGAGGGATGCAAGTAGGTCTAAGCCTTCTTTTGAATCTATGCTTTCGTGGTGCTTCTTAACTACCCTAAAAAATTCGTGATAGGGTATCCCCCTCCTTAGAGTTACAAAACTTTTGAACTTAAGTTTCAAGCACTTTGGTATCTAATGGTAGGAGAGTTCTTTCCTAGCAGCTCAAAAACCTAGGAGTGTCTAAATGCATGCTGTAGTGCACAATCATGCACATGTGCATTCACTGTAAAATTTTGAGTTTGAATTTTTGAACCACAACACAATGTCTCAAAGCAACTCCTTGGTTTTTACTGTATTCCTCCTTTACTTAGTCCTTTTCAAAAATTTGATGTGACCACTTGTTAGATCATTTCAAGATAAATTATGGGGTCTAGGAATTTAGTCCAAATGCAAATGCGTGATCAAGATATGGATGCAAAGTAAGAGGATGCGTACCTTGCTTACAGCAATCAGCGATGCAAGAATGCACGCAATACAGAAAATAAATCTAGAGGCTGCTTATACACACCTAAATGGTTTGTCCTAGAGGCAAGCAACTTCTAGTAGGCAGCTTGTGTTTTGTCTTTGTTTTTTTTTTTTACCTACTTATGCACAAATAAAATCAATCCACGAAAGAGAAGAAAAACCTAAGTCTAAAGAAATGGGAACAGACTCCCAAAAAATTACCCAACACGAGCCTAATAGAAAGTTGGGGAACAAACCCCTAAAATGAACCCCAGAACAAGGGTCTCAAACCAAATGAATGTGAAGTCTAAACTAAATCTAAGCTAATCTAATATACTATCTATTCTATCTATTCAGAATGGAGGATTTGATGCTTGTAGCTTCCTCAAAATGTTCTCCTCTGAATTGTGGCCCAAGATCAACCTCAATTGTGCGCACAATGGCTATGTTGCTCCGAATGTGTGGCCAACGGATGATGTCGAGGGTCGCCTGATCTCTGAGGCTGGTGCGGCAAGATGTAGAACATATGTGTTACCTCGCACCAAAAAGATCTAAGTTAAATATTCCTCAAAAATAATGTGTGAAAAAATAAATAGATAAATGCAAGCTTAACAAGCCTACTGCCTCCCCAACAACAGCGCCATTTGACGAGTCGATTTTCGCTTTCAAAGGTGATAATTAAGATGATTTGTCATTGTATTTCTAAGTGGTAGAAAATCGACTAATCGAAGTATTGAATTTAAATTAACCACTCACAGGAGAGCGGGACGTGTCCACAGGGAGGCATTGGCCTATTAAAGATTGCACTAGGTGGAATAGAATGTTCACTTAAGAAATCCTCAAGAAATGAGACCAGAGCCCCTTTTAAATTAAGCTAAAATAATATGATATACTGAATTTGACCTTTATGCAAAAGAGGAAGGGGTTTCTTATAATGTTCACAATATTTAACTAATTAAATGAGAAAATAACTCTCACAATGGCATGCCACCGTAATTTTTATTTGAACAAAAAATAGAGCATTTCGTTTGCCTTAGCTCATGCATGGAGGAGACCATGGCTGGAGGCGTGAAGCTAACTGAAGGTCGAGTGGATCAAGGGCTACTCGATGATGGTCGCAGCGTGGTGAATGGTGGCCAACGGCAGTCGGAGTTGTTGTCGGTGAGGAGGAAGCTGTCGGCTATGGCGGGTGTGCACGGAGTGCAGTAGGGCTTGTCGTGGGCGTGGGCGAGTTCTTGAGGGTGAGGTGAGGCTGGTAGCGTCGACGTGATGGAGTTTGGTGGCTGGATGAGGTGACTGTGTGTGGAGATGGAAGGTAAATGATGGGTTCTTGGAGAAGAAGAACAGTGTTGAAGAAGAAGGTGGACCATGGTCGTGTGGGCACGCAAGGAAGATGGCACGCTACTGGATGCTGCACGTGCACGTGGAGGGTGGTGCGCAATGGCAAGTGTGTGGTCTGCTGCTCGCGGGTTTGAAGGCCTACGCAATGAGGTTGGAATAGAGTGTGCATGCAGGGATGGTGGCAAGTAAGGAAATGAAGCGACGCAGGCCACACATGGTGTGCTACTACATGCAAAGGCACACTGCTGGTGCGCGAGGAGGTGCTGTGCACGTGGAGGCTGGAGG
Source organism: Thalassia testudinum (assembly GCA_037157565.1). Lineage (NCBI taxonomy): Eukaryota > Viridiplantae > Streptophyta > Magnoliopsida > Alismatales > Hydrocharitaceae > Thalassia > Thalassia testudinum. Next base: position 202,887,727 of record JAZHRO010000031.1, read on the forward strand.
TGAGTGGTGTGTCAGAGGGGCGTTGGTGGTTGAAGATGTTGGGTTAGTTTTCAGGTGGAGGAGAAAACAGAGGAAGAAGAAGAACGAAAAAGCGTGGGCCGTGGAGATGGGGCTTCAGACATCTGGGAAAATTCCCAGACGTCTTAATTGGAGGCAAAAATGAAGGTGAAGATGGTGCATGGAGGTAGTGGTGATGTTGATGGTGATGGTTGCTTGGCCGTCAAAGAGGCACGCGTGCAGTGATGCGAGGCTCTGCAAATGACGATGCGGGCTATCACCCTGCACGTCCACGGTGGTGAAGCTCTCACCACGGTAGAGGCTGGTGGTGGTGAGATAGAGGAGCTTGAAGCTCTGCACAATGATGCAGTGAGGGTCGTGGCCTGCTAAGCTCTCGGATGAAAGCTCATTTTATGCTGTAGGAGGATGCGTCCAGCCGTGCATTGGTTGAAGAGGAAGTGAAACAACAAAGATCATGGGGAACAGTGATCCACGATTGTCGCTTGTGCATCTCCTACATGCATCCGTTAGAGTAGAAAAAAATAAAATAAAGAAAAGAAATGAGGGTTTATTTATGTGCAAACCCTTAACTTCTATGTTAAATCTAAAACACTATTTATAATTCACTTAATTGGTTAACTAATCAAATGCATTCCATTTTAAGTCAATTCTAAATGCATTTAATTATGAATGAAATGCATAAATTATGCAATCAAGTCAAAAATCTAAACTAACCTATTTACATCCTAATGCATGCTAAATAAACGTTAAAAATAACTCAACATCTAGGTAATGAAATACCTAAATAGCCTACAAATATGGGCTCATCAAGCACCCAAAATCACACACTTAGTCTCCTTGGTGGGAAATTCCCCTCGAAGATGCGTAATAACATATCGTCTCCTTGGTGCTTGTCTCCTAGGATATCTAAATATCCTACCGAGGGCATGTAAGCACTTTGTGATGGTTTAGGTGCCATGGGTGGGATTATCCAGAAATGTCAATTGCCAGGGCCTGAATTTAGCTACAAAATGCCATGGGTAGCACTATCTCGAAGTGTCGAAAGCTAGGGTTCTGGGGGTTGCCATGAGCAGTGCTATCCCGAAGCATTGATTGCCAAGGACCCTTCGAGGATTGATGGTGGGGACAAGGAATCTGATACAGACTTGTTTAGGGCCAATTCGAGGCTGGATCTAGGAAAATCTAGAAAGAAAAGAGAGAGAAAACTCTCCAAATGAAAAATCTACTTCTATCCCTCTCTCTTACAAAAAAATGCATTAGCAAACTGAACCTAGACATGTTACATTCTAAGCATGGGTGCTTTAACCGCTAGGTTCAACGAACATCTGGGTAGTTTCTACGAACAGTAGAAAACTTCATGACAGATTGAGACTGAATCTGGTCAGGTCAAGATCTTGATTGATACTTGAATACCTCTGGGCCTACTTTTAGCATTCTGACTTAATTTCTAAAAAGTAATAAGAATCAGGACACTGAACATTAATGCATGGTCTAGAACTCTAGCACTTTTCATAAGATTTTGCTAAGGGACTAGGAAAAGTTAGGCATGGGGTATGATGATATCGTCACCATCAGCCATAACTAGCTTTAATTAGTCAAAATCAATTGACAACTACTCCTACATAACCACCAGAGAGTCGTAATTCATTGTATATCCTTTCTGAAAAGAATGCATTAAAAATAGGGTTAAATCTGCAATTTTAACAAAAGATCATAAATGTAGAACAATCATGGGCTTTCCCAAGGGTTAAACTAGGGTCAAATGATCATTAATGACTAACAAGAGGGTTCGTACAGGCAAAAATAGGTTTTCACGCATTTCGAGAATTAACGGACACCCGAAACGCTAATTTTAGATCTGCCTAATTAACAGAGGTTCTAGTTAGGATACAATTCACCTAAACCTTATAAAAATAATATAAAAATATTCCAAAAGGTTTGGCATCCTTGATTTGACCATTGGAACCTATTTTGACCTAAAACAGAGTCTTAGATAGGAAGTTGCCCTAATTTGGGTTTCTATGCAATCTTTCCAGTCAAACTTGGTTAAAACCAAAGTCCAACTTCACCATCAGATTCCTTAGCTCTAAATTAGGTTTGTACCAAAATTTGGGCCCAATCAGAGATCAAGGGCCTAGTTTGCATTTTGGTCCAGTCTGGCACTTTTTCTCTCAAATAGCCCTTAGCTTTCAAAATCCATTACAAAGACCCCGCTAGCTTCATTGTCTTCTTCAAAAATTGACCCCTGCCTCCAATGGTGGTCAATCGACCTCCAGGCTAGCGTTGGCTGACCTAAATCATACTCAAATGGCAATCAAATCCCACCAAACTTTGTGGGATTAATGTTCACACATAGACGGATCATTTGGGATCAATTTGGAGTTCCAAATACCCATAGATTACTCGTGCGAACGCACAAGAATCATGGGTCCTATTTCTTCAATCCCAAGCCATGGAAATCCTTTTTTCCTAATCAAGTGCTCTCCCTGAGGCTCTATAAAGAGCTAACGTGCACAACCTTACATCCTTATCTTAGTTTGCAGGTCGAAATCCCCTTCTCTTCTCCTCGACCTCCTTCACCACCAACTCCAATGACCCCCTTTGACTACCTTCTTCGCTCGTCGTCACAGACAATAGCCGGCGGGTTCTCCTTCCTCTCTTTCTTTCGCATCTTGCAATACCAGCGAGCATCGCCCACCTCCCCTCGTCGTCATCACTTCACCCACCGAAGATTTCGTCGTCCCCACGTCTGGCCATCACATTGGCATGGGAATCCTCCCCTTTCATCCAACTAGGTTAGCGTAGTTAGTTTTCCCTCTCCCCCTACTTTCTTTTCATCCCCTTAAACCCTCGATTTGACCCATGAACACCGGCCTCCCCCTCCATTTTCCTTTGCTCTGGTCGAGCTCCAAGGAGGTCGCGAGCATGCTATACACCACCAAACTACTCTACTACACCTCCAAAACCTCCACTGCTCATCCTTGCACAAAACCCCTCAAACGATCTTGCATCTCATCCACTCACAACCTCCATCGAATGCCTACGCCTTCGCACTCCTTCTCCGACCTTCGCAGACAACCACACGCATCCTCACACCCATCACCACCTTCTCCGACCTTTAGCGAAGCTAAGGAGCATTTTAATTGGGGCTTTCAAGCCCATATGCTTGTTTCAGGTCCTCGCCGATGCTCCGCTTTCGCCACCATCATCTCTAACTTGTTCTTCAAGCTCCAGCCACGAGAGCTCCAAGTTCCACTTCTAGGACTCGCGCAACATCTCCAGGACCCTTCCCAGGTCCTCATTCAAAGGCCTTACCCTCAGTCGTGACCTCAATTGGAGAAGTAGCTGCTGCGGTCATGCGCAAGGAAGATAGCAATGGGATTAGTCCCACATCGGTGAAAGATGAGCATGCAGCTAGGGATATATTATTTTTATGCTTTCATCTATTTTCCCAGTCACTTGAGGGGTCAGGTCCCACACACCCTTTCACCCGCTTAACCGGCCTATGCCACTCCTCCCCTGCGACCTACACACACAAGCTTGGACATTGTTTGAGACCCGATAACTCGAGTATGTGGATCCGACTATGAGCTTAGGTCTGGGAGAGAAGGAGAAAAGGAAATTGTGAGAGAACGGGGAGAGGGTTTTGCTCCTCTATGTATGTGGCTAACAGTTAGCCGCTGAAGGCCCCTTGTGCTTGTGAAAGAGAAAAAGAAGAAAGGGAAGGCTTTGAGAAGAAGAAGAAGAGAAGAAGGAGAAGCTCGTGCAAAAGAAACAAAGAAGAAGGCATTAAGGGCCTTGATCACCTAAGTCATCTGATGCTTGATTCTGTCATCTGAATTCTAAAGCCTTGAAGGATTAAGGCCACTCTGAATTAATTTGGCCACATATCTTGTGTGGCATTTCTAATTGATGATACTGTCCAAATATTTGAGTAGTTAATATATGCTTACTTAAGGCTAATAATTGGTGATCTAAATCACCATTATTTTGTCTTAATCTCTTTTTGTCACAGTGAACTTTTGAAATACTCTTGCTTAGTATTGAATATCATTTGAGTATATTGTTATTCATTGAATATCTTATCTTTCTATTTATACTCAATTACTTGTGCTCATTGATTCTGAATGCGATTAATGTTGTGAATTCCATATTTGCTCCTTGTGTTCGACCTCGGACTCTATTGTAGATTCTGCGTTTATAAATTTATTTGTTTAAGAGCTAGTTGTCAACTATACTACAACGCATTTCCTTAAAGCCTGACGAAAGCCCAAAAACAAAGACCTTGCAGGGTATGCAAAATCAAATTGTGGAGGTTACTCGTGTAGTCACCAATTTACAAATCACACTTGAGTTACACTTGATCAAAGACTTGCAGACAATTTGCCTTCTCAACCCATGCCAAATCCCAACAAATAAAGGAACCACTTTCAAGGCAGAAATCCCAATCATCCCACTCACCTAACTCCTCAGCACCCTCCGAGTTTCCATCAAAAAAAGCTTCTCGACCTCCTCTAAGAAACAATCATGCTACCAATGTAGTGACCTTAAGGAGTGCAAAAATAACATTTTGAGAGTTCCTTCGGATCTGAAAGGATACTAGAGAGGAAGGGTGAATAGTATCATCTTATATAAACTTTAAATATTGTAGTAGCAAAGACAAATCAAACCACAAAAATTCATGCATAGAAGACACCTAGATTTATAGTAGAACCCTTCCTGGGTGAAAGCCACTACTGGTGAGCAAGATTTCATACGTGAAAAGATTTGACTTGGAAAACCCATCATCAAAGTGTGTAGAAATTTGCTAACCAAATAAAATTTATAACCGAAGCTCGATGTGAGCCCCCGATCGAACACAGGGAGGCGAACATTTGGTTTTGAAATCCTTATTTTGATTTATTTCTTTTTGGTGTTTTTATCTTTTGCAATTTTTTGTATTTTAATAGGCAAGAGATCATATCGACAAAATATTTATCTAACTAATCTACTTGCAAAATAAGGGAGAAAAAGAGAGAGAGACAAATAGAGAGAGAAAATATTTCACAAATCAAGAAATGTCTATTACAACTAATTAAAAATACACTAGGAAAGCAATAAAAGATTAAAAGAGGTGAGAAGAATCAATCCCCCTTGACGATCGCTTGGAGGACGACTCGCTTTGATGGTGCTTGGATGAAGGTGGTGAGGAGTTGGAGGAAGGAGAATGAAGACGGAGGATGGAGGGCGGGACAAGATGGTGTCGCGGCGAGGATCTACTTCTCGAATGTGGTGAGAGGATGACCACGGGATGCTCCATGAAGGGGGGCGAGAAGGGAAAGAAAATAATTCTTTTCTACTCTAGAGGAGCATCCCAGGCTTGGGAGAAACTCTCTCTAGAGCCTTGGAGGTGGTGAGGGAGAGAAAGGAAAAGATGAAGAAGAATGGGTGGGGTAGTGGTCCTTTTATAGTGGAGGAGAGGAGGCATTTTGCATATGGGGCAATTAGGGACATTAAAAACCTTGCTAAAGCCTCACTGTAAACATCGTTAAAGGGCCTACTGGCACTCACACATGCACTTACGGCGTGCATGCACCACTGGCTTTGGCGAGGACGATTGGCAGTCGTTGGATCAGAAGCGGTCGGTTGAGATGGCGCAAGGATCATACGCCTCAACCGCACGTCAGATACCGCGTGTGATCACCCATTATAACCTGCATGCACGCGCTGCACTCATCTAGTGCATGAGGATGCTCCATGTGGGAGCTCTGGGAACATCTGATGGAGATCAAGTGGTCGAATTTAGCTCTCGTGCCCCATGTTGGAAATTGGAGACTTCAGTGGATTTCGAACTTGTGTCATGACTTTGCGGGTGACGCTCTCAACCTCTGACCCAAGACCGCGGATTGTCACATGGTCGAATTCGTGTGCACATGCTCTCGACCGTTGGATCTCGATCCATGGGTTGAGATCTCATCAAGGCCGTCACCTTTAAGGCGAGGTAGGGGCTGCAATCGATATTAGGCGGCTATGATTGCGCCATGATGGCCATCCATCTTTTTCGCTCTGTAGGTGGCACCACGGATGTTGGATTAGGTTGATTTTCACACTATTGGGCTACGATCGTCAATCTAGATCCATCCATGCTATTGGATTTGTCGTCAGAGTTTTAGATTGGCACCACCTTGCCCCTTGGCCTTTGATCTTCCTTGGACTATATAAGGTGCTATAGGGCTCCGATCAAGGTAATTTTGGAGGCGTTAGACTCCGATCGTTGTCTTGATCAAATCTGTATGGTCAGATTGTCAATTAGAGGCCCCAAAATAAATCTCTCTCTCCTAGCCACAAAAGGACGTGAATTAACCTAAAATTTATACAAACTATTCTAAATACAGAATGATGCATGCTATGCAATATTCATAATATGGAATGCATCTATAAGCTTAGGAACATGCATAAGTAGGCATTTTAACCTAAATGGATGTCTATACATCATACACCCATGCTTATCTTTTGCTAGTCCCAAGCAAAATAAAACTATATGCTATTTATAAAAACAGAATTAGGATTCAATTACTTAGGCTTAAGTTGTTTATTAACAATAGAAGATTTCAACTAAGGTCCTAAACTACGAAGACTCAACAGTGCCCAAGTATCTACCAAAATGCAGATCGCCCAAGTCGTCGCCTTATTTTGAAAAGAGAAGATATATTTTTTTCTATTTTTTCTTCTTTTCTAATTTTTTTGCATTTTTAAGTTTAGAGTTTTGGGGTCGCTTTCTATGGCTACCCAACCCACCTAAGACTTGAAAATAACTTCAAGTTCAAAGCATCTTGTGAAAAGTGATAGACTCACTAGGAGGCCGTTAAAATGGACTTCGGGTTTCTACGACACTAGGTGACCTTAAGAAGAATTTCTGCCTAATGGTGTATCTGTACAATCGGTAGCTTTCTTCCTACTTGTTTTATTTTTTTATGGGGTAACACAAGGGCGAACCTAGTGTATATCTCCCTGATTTATTCTACTTCCCTGCTTCTTCCCTAAGTGTTTGGGAATTATTTGTGCATTTTCTGTAAGCTTGGCTTTGGACAAACGGCCAATGGGCTATTACCCACAACAGCTTGTTAGCTATACTTGTGTGGTGAAGTGTGGCTTACTTTGTTATTATTATTTTTTCTTCTTTTCCATTTTTTTGAGTATATATATATATTTCTTTTTCTTAGTAGGTGGCTTCCCTAATCTAAGAATTACCTAGAGGAAGTAGAAAGAGTATGATCATGTAGCTAGGCTCTAAACAATCGACCAATGGGCTATTACCCACGACAACTTGCCATCCATACTACCTTAGAAAGCTCATTAACTACCTAATTTCTATAAAAATCATCGCAAAGTGAGTCAGTGCAAATAGTGTGCAGATGCTTTAGACTAAAAGTCCCCTCAAATTAGAGGAAAGGTTGATAAGTCGTGTACTTATCACCCCAATTTATTAGCCAAATTAAAATAAAATTAACGTGGTGAGGACTCGAGACCAAGTTCACATTTTAGTGGATACCCGAGCTAATTAAGCCCGAAGACTTGAAGAGTCTAAGTGTTCAAGTCCTAGAGTATTATTTCCTAAAGTTAACAACTCCTAATGCCTCAGTTCTCTTCTCCTAATTCGAAAATGTTTTGTCATTTTAAATTTTTAATTTTTTTAAAAGAAAATAAAAGAAATTCCTTGAAGCTAACAAAATAATATCAGGATTAAGTATCCATATCCTTATGCTAACTGATGCAATGTCCTCATTATAAAAATAAAGAAATGAAAAGGGCAAAATAAGTAGAGTATCACCTAAATTTTGTGAAAATCTAGTCCGCTTCGCAGAGAAAGTTGAATATACACATGTGCTAAGTTTATTGCCTTTAGCTAGGCATAATATACAAACAAGGAAATTGTGAATTCACAAGTGTGGGTCAAAATCAAAATAAAAATATTGATTATAGGACCCACTAGCAAGTGCCCACAGATGTGGACCAGGTTATGGTTCAAGCCCATGCCCTAGGGTCGAGTGGTTCTATGGCTTTGGATGAAAATCACCTAGAACCAGAAATTGTTGTGCTTGCGGGGTCAGGTTTGTGGTTTTATGGTGTGCAACCTGAGTCTAAAATGTTGGACAATGGGTAGGTCTAAATCACTGGGCCTGTTTGTCCGTGTGGAATTTGGCTCAAAAATATAATCAATTATGTTATGCCTGGGTTACACATCCCTAGAATAAAAATTATCATAGGGGTCCTAGTAAAAAGTATGTGGTTGATGATAACATCATCATGAGCCATAACTAGCTTTAATTAATCGAAATCAAGTGACAAATCCTCCTACATTATCGCCTGAGAGTCGTAATTCCCTGTACATCCATTCTGAGGAGAGTGCATCAAATCAAGGGCTAATTCTACAGTTTTAACTGCACATTATGAATGTAGAGTAATTACGGGGATTCCCAGGGGTTAATCTATGTTCTGATGAGCATTGTCTAATAAGAGGGTCCACACAAATAGAAATGGGTTTTCACGCACTTTAAGAACTAATTAATAACCTGAAACCCTAATTTCAAATCAACATTGTTTTGATTCTCTTTTCTTTTTGATTAATTGATCTTCTAAAATATTAGGTTACTTTGAATATCCATCTAATCGATTTTATTCATTGAATATCTATTTTAATGCTCAATTAATTATGCCCATTAATTCTGAATTGAGATTAATGTATGAATTCCATATTTGCTCCCTCTGATCGACCTCGGACTCCATTTTTTGTTATGAGTTTATAAATTTAATTATTTTTGAGAGATTGAGGCTTTGCTACGATAATTACTCCTTAAAACCCCTCGATAGTTCGAACAACATTATGGCACCGTTGCTGGGTAGCAACGCACAATTCACACATTAGTCTTATCTTTCTTAATTTTTATCTGAGCACTAACTTGCCATGTTTGCTTTGTTTGTGATTTTGTGAATTACATTATGAAGAAATCTTCCACGTAAATCAACCACTCCAGGGGTAGGTAAAATTTTTCTTCTTCCCTAAATCAACCTCCTAATCTTAGGAAGAGAGAAAAGAAAACAAATAATTTGGATTCATCTGCCTTATTTTCATAGTAATCATCATTTTTTAAGGCAAGTTTTCTTATTTGCGAATTCAAAACTGATATCTAATTGAAGTTGAAACGATTCTATTTAGGGATCTCTACCCTGATTTCCTGTACTTACTAGGGATTTATGCTTAATTTCTAATCATCTTGGACTACGTACTTCTTATTTGAAGTCCAAGATGTACATTTTGAGATTAAATTGGACTTGAGATAGAGTCAATTAGGGTTTCTCCTCTAGGGTTTTGAAGTGTTAGTTCACACCTGCCTGAATTAAAGGAAATTAACCCTCCCGTATTTGTGTGCTGCCCAAACCCCTGCTTAAAAAGATCTAATTAGAAGAACACAAAATCAAGCTCTAAATTCACTTGAACCCTGAAACTTTAGATCTAATAGCCTGAGAGTCAATCCAGGTGATCTTTGGGTCTGAACCCACATTACATTCTCCATCTATTAAGGCAGGTCATGTGAAGTTGGTCTACCTTGTGAGCCAATCAACCTCCAAATTAGGTCACAAATTGAATTAACTTCTAATCAAGTGAAATCCAAGGCACAAATTAGGCTAAAATTGGTAGACTTAAGGTCTCAATTTATACATTCTGGTCTACTTGGAATCGTAGTGACAAGGAAGGTCGGGGTGGGGAAACCCTGTAACCTGTGGGGATGCACTACCATGTAAGGGTCTTTGCAGGGCTCTCCCTTCCTAGCTGCCCAGGTACTTCTCGGGTGTGTGGGTTTTTGATTTAGAGGTATCATCCACCTCAAAACAAGCCTTATTCATCCAAAAATCTTTGGGTGCCTTGATTGGGTCCAATTCCAATCCAGTCCCTCATCTATTTTTTCGAGTACATACACAAGAAAGGTCCCTAGGTTGTTGACATAGAGGCCTTCATTAGAATTAATCTTCTTAGGGATTTTTTATATGATCCAATCACTTCAATCTAAACCTAAATTTGATTCTACATCTTCTTCCACCACTTGATTTGAAAATGGAACCTGACAATTTAGGAAGAATTTGTAGGAACCTGAATCCTAAATGACCATAAAAGAGAAAATGATTGAGGTTGCCCTTAAACACTATGAAGATTTTAGCACGACCTCAAATCTAGTTAGCAAGATTAAGGTTAATGTATTAGCAACAACAACCTTTATTACAAATCATGTCCAACTGATATTAACAAAGATGACAAATGGTTCAACCCGGGATATTCTCATGACAGGATTCATTGAAATAGAAAGATTGCATAATTTTGAGTATCTTCATTGTCTGAAAAATCCACGAGTTTGGGAAAAGCACCAAGATGACCTTGAGAAATGGGAAAACTTGATAACTATGTTGAAGCAGGTCATAAATCAAATTTACCCATATCAACAGTTAGAAATTGATGATCTCTCAAAACCCAGGATTGAGGATAGAGGTTGTTGTGAACCCCCAACCCAAATGGAATCAGATTCAAACTTCATAACAATTGACATACCTGATCTTAATGAGGGTTGGGAGGTTCCAATTTTAGGTGTTCCCAATTCTAAACTAGCTTTAGAGAGCCTTAAAGTTGGTCCATCAATCCTAGATCCCCCAGATGCATTTGATGATAAGCCTGAATCAGAACTTCTCGAGAATATAATTCCCGAGCCTTATCCTATTAATGTAATTCTTGAGAATGATTCTAACATTCCAATTGAGCTTATTCCATATTCTAGTGACCCAATTCCTACCTTTAACCTAGAATCTAGATCAGAGCCTATTTGGGATGATCAATGATTAGCCCATATTCGTGGGCTATTTAAGTATCTAAATGTCTAGACATTAAATTAATTTTAACATTTAGGTAGCATACATTAGGATGTAAATAAATTAATTCATATTTTTAGCTTAAGTACATAATTCATGCATTTAGAATTAACCTAGGGCATACATTTAATTAGTTAATTAATTAGATGCACTATTTTAATTAACATAGAAGTTAAGGTGTTATGTATAAATAACCCTAATTATTTTATTCTTTTTCTCCTTGCACAGGTAACTCGTCCAGCTCCGCCTCCTCCTCCTGCGCATCACATTCATGCTACAGCATTTTGAATTTGAAATCAGTGTGGCCGTGGCTACAAAAGGAGAAGGGAGAGCTGCCGTTGAGAGGAGGCCACCACCCTTTGTTCTTCACTGTGTTTAGAGGACCTTGCTCCTCTTCCATTCCATACCACCAGCCTCACCGCAGCAGAACGACTCACCACCGTGGGCGTGTGGGGTGATGAGACACTCATCATGATCTCTAATTACCCCTAATTAACTAGTCTTCCTAGTTAATTTACTAAGGTTATGAACATATAAGGGTTAATTATAGAATAAGGGATATTTGGTAAAGGACCTTAAAATAAGTTAAAAATGACATTTTATCATTCAATTAACATTATTAATAATTTAATTAATAATTGGACTCAAAATCCTATTAATCATTCCCTTAATTAATAAGATAAGTAACTTAAATATAATGTATACCTAAGTATATAATAACTTAAGTAATTTTACTTAATCTAATAAATTAATCTAAAAAGGTCAAAAATGTAAATTCAAGGTGAAAACATAATATTTACCTTATTTACTAACATATATAAAAAGTTGAAAATGATCTAAATTAAAATAAACCTTCAAAACCTGAGTTTACATTTTGGTTCTTAAAACTTATTACAATCGGGTCCTTATTTCTCACATTGGTCCTTAAAATTTATTACATTTAAGTCCATTTCCCTCTTCTTCTTCTTCTTCAGCCGAATGAACGACTGGTGGCAGAGAGTCACGCCACCACATGATCACCTCCCTGTCGACATCAACCTTCTTTGTCCAAGCTCTTGCAGCTTGCGCTCACCACCTCCTCTTCATCCACCGGTCTGGATTAACCGGAAATCCTACTTTTCAGTGGGAGATAACCTCACCGTCGTCGGAGACGACACCGGAGGTTAAGCTCCTCATGCTTGTTCTTCGGCCAGACCCCGCCATTCTCTTCGCCGCCAACTACTATAAATACCCCCTCACCCCTCTGATTTTACTCAAGTTGGCTCCCTTCCCTCTTCTAACACTGTAGCCGACCCAATAGGCTATTCGTCCAAAACTCTGGCGACTCTCCATCTCATTTTCTGACTTCCTCCATTCATTCTGATTAGCCGAGGAGATCCACCATGGTCTTCCGCGTCTTTGACACAGGCGCCAACCAAAGGAATCCTCTGCTCCACCTCAAATTCGCCCGCTGGAGATCTTTCTTCCACCCTCTGATTTCGTCGTCCGCCATGAGCCTTCAGCGAAACCCTATTGACCCCTTCGTCCAGGTAACAGTAGATTAGGAGTAGGAGTAGGAGTAGGTTAACTTAGTTAGTTAGTTTAGGTAGGTAGTTAGTTATATTAGATGTAATTTTAGAATTTCAGTGTTCACCTTCTCCGACTCTGGCGAACTCCTTGAGTTCGCCAGAGCCTTAATCTTGTCCTTTTAAATCATTGTTCACCTTCCTTTATCTTCCATGACAATTTCTGGCACATTTAGTCACTTAATTGATCACCTAATCGCCTAATTCATATTTCACCTCCACCGACTACTGTCACTGTCCATGGTGACAGTAGTGGGCTTAGATCACCTTCATAAGGTCTTTCATCATTTATCCACCACTTATGGACCCTAATCGACACTATAATACATATTATTATCACATATAAATTAAACGCCCAATCTTAATTAAGCTCCTGAGCTCACTGTCAATGGCGGCTCAGGAGCAGTTCAAGCTATTAATTAACTATATAATTATGACTGCTATTATCTGTTGACTTGTTTTAACCACTCAATTGAGTGGTTAAACAAGTCCTGAGCTTAATTCAAATCAGATTTTTTAAGAAACGAATTCACTGTCAAATCTTAACTCTAATAAACAAAATGGGAATTAATTGTGATTCTGAGGTTCCTTGCAACCTCAGGATCCTTTTTAGATTAAAAATGGTAAGTTTAAACAATCTGTACATAGATTACATATTTTCTTGACTCACCAGAGCTTCGGCGAGCCAAATTTGTGCTTCAGCCTTTAGAATTCGTTGAGAAGCTCCAGAATGATATAATGTGGATCACCGATTGTTTTAAGGATGTTTATTTGAGGATTAAATGACTGGAGCTGGAGGTAGGTCTTCATCTTCTCCAACTCTGGTGGAGTTGGAGAAGTCTGATAGAAGAGATCTGAGAAGAATTTAAGGGACCTAGAAGCTTCAGTGCAATGCACTGAAGCTGTTTATGCTCTTAGATCACTGTAACAACCTTCCAATGGCTCTGACTAACACACACCTTTTCAAACTCAGGCGGCGAGCTTGTAACCCTAGAAATCTTGGTCAGAACACTTATCTAAAGATCTGAATAAGTTCCTGAGGTTGAGAAGACTCTATTTGAGGCTTTGATTTCTTGAGAGAAGGCTTTGAATAGAAAGTCAAATTTTTGTGCCTTCACAGTCAAACTAAGTTTGATTATGGAGTTCTGAGCTCAATATGAGAAATTGATGAGATTAAGTTGTTTCTAAGAATTTGTTGGATGGTTTTAAAGTGAATTAAGTGAGCTTAGGTGAATAATTTAGTGAGAATTTGAATTCTGTCAGTTTGGGTTACTTTCGAACCCAAACTAACAGTAGTGATATTTTGATGAGATATGAACTTGAATCCTAGCCAGATCATTTAGTTTTAATCCTTAGAATTAGTTGAAATTGATCAGAAACATTCTTTGTGTCTGTTGTACATATCAAAGTATGAAATTTTGAACTCTGAAGCTTTCAGAGCAGTGTAGAGCTTTCATGCTATTCCTGAAGGTCATGTGAGCTTAAATCTCACTTCAGCAGATGTGGAATAACCTTTAGAACCTGTACAGACCTTTAAATGAGAGATAAGTCCATCTGAGGACTCTGTGAAGTTAAAACCATTTCTAGGCGATAAATAACCTGTAGGAACCCCTAATTTTACCTTTCAAATTGAAGAGAAAAACATCCTCTAAACCTTAAATTGACCCTGCAACCCTATAGAGTAATCTTAAAGCTTTCCAACAAACTTTAAATCACTTGAAATGGAGCTTTGAGTAGAAAGTTATGATAATTTAAAGTTGGGTCGGGAAGGGGTTAAGATAGTCCCACATCGTTAGTTTCTGAGCGCGCGCCTAGGAACAAAAGCAATTTGTTACATGGGCTCTTCAGTCGTCAGCGCTCGATGCACCGGTTACCGATCTGATCATTCTGAACCTATTCTGAGCATGTGTGCCTGCGGGTGTGCGCCCGAGTGGGAGTGAGCGAGTGTGTTCCCTAGGAGGGCGAGGCCTGGCAGGCTGGTTAAGATGGATTAGCTCGAATGTATGAACCGAAATGAATAAATTGAAATCGAACCTAATTGAGATTAGGCGAGGACCGAGTAGGGTCTGGTCCCACCCTGATCTCAGGGTGCTGTGTATCCTAGAAAGGACCTCGTCGCAAATAAAATAATTTTTGGTTAAAAAGTAAAAAAAATTTGATTCAACTAAAGGATTAAAGAACAAAAGAAAAGAGAAGCAGGGAAGCTGATGGCTAAGTACTGAAAGCTAAAGTTAAGTGTTGAAGCTGAAGGCTAAGGAAACAAAGGAGCACAGGCACTACTAAGGCACTAAGGAAGGAGAAGACTAAGGGAAGAGAAGAAAATGCCGGAAAAGAACAGAAGAAGAGAAGTAAGAAAGAGAGCTCAAGATAGAGAATAAAAGGAAAAGAAGAGAAGAAGAGAGAGGCTGAAGAAGTAAAGAGAGGAAATTATTTTTCTTCCATCATTTTAATTTCTTTTTGTTCTTAATAATTGTAATAAGGCATGTTTTAATAGAACTTTTATTGCCTTAATTTCTTTTGAAATAAAATTGGAAAACTAACATGTTAATAAAGTACATCATTTGAGTAAATATGTTTTTCATATGAAATTTTGTATATTCTTTATAGTTTAAATATTTTGGGAAAATTCTTATTTTAAAATCAACTTAGTTATACCTCTAAAACTTATAAGGAAAATAAAAGATAATTGGTGAATTTAGAAAAAATTATACCTCCCAGTGAACGATCTGGACTCAACCAGAAAAAATTTCTAAAATGTTAGGTTAATTTGACCATATACTACACAACTGACACAATTTCGAGCTAACCTAAGTAACTTTTTCTACTCTTAATTAAGTGAATTAACTTAAATACTGAGTTCAGTAAGCCGCACGTTTAATAGCCCACACTGCCAAAGAGTCTCTGCAACTCCTCACCTCAGCCAACTCATGCCAACCTTTACGCACCCACCTTCAGCGCACGTGCCACCTACCACCGCGCCCTCAACTCAGCCAGCACACACCCGCGTTCTCGCTTCACCAGTTGCTCCAACCAACCTCCAACCCTTGCACCACCGCACGCCCTCACCTCATCACTAGCAGCATTAGTGCCCTCGCCAGCCACCTGTATGCGCGCGCTCTCACCCCAGCACCCTCACCTCAGCCAGCGCACCCGCCAGCAACCCCCCCCGCTCCATCAGACCCACCACGTGCCTCCAGCCTAGCCAGCACGCCCGTGCCTCCTCGCCTTCTCCAGAACCTCTAGTGCCCCTGCACTTCCGCACCTTCGCTCGCCCACAGCGCGCTCTCCACGCACCTTCACGCCCATGTGCCAGTAGCCCACGCTCCAGTACGCATGCCTGCGCACCCCTTGCGGTCTGCAGAGCCATGCCTCCACGTGTCCACGCTCGAGTGCCTCCCTGCAGCACCTGCAGCCGGTGCCACCAACACGCCCATGCACGCTTGTGTGCCCTACAGAGGCTGCGCCGCCACGTGCCCATGCTCCGCGTGCATCTGTAGCGCCTGCAGTGCCTGTGCACTGCTCTCCTTGCGCCTGCAAGACGCACGGCCAGTAGTAGGCTCCTCCATCGCTGCCACTCCTTTCCTCCGGTAGGCCAGCTCCAACCATCTCATGACGCACCACTGCCACCATCGTGAAGGCCTCGCTTCAGCCGACCTCTTGTAGGAGTAGCACCTCGAATGAACCTCTCTCCCATGCGCATGGAGAGAGGTAAAATCCTCTGCTTTTACTTTAATTAATAATTACATTTGAATACCATTGCCATGAAAATGAATTTTGATTTATGATTATAATATTGAGTGAAATTGCGACTTCATACTCAAGCTTTCTTACAATTGCGTGGCTTTTGTGATTCACATTGTTTGACATTAGTTTTGGATTAAGATGTGCACAAATTTTCTCAAATGCATGTCAATTGGAAATTACATAGATTCATCACATATTTATTGAATATTTCAGTGAGGAAAAAGTACACATCTACCCTTATATTTTTGAGTTATTGTGCATCTTCTTTCCATTGCATTTCATGTCAGATTTGACTATGGCTTTCGCACTTGATTGAACGAATACGAAATAATCAAGATTTTATTGCATCATTGACTCCCTGTGGACACGACCCACTCTTCTATGAGTGGTTAATTTTTATTGTAATTATTTTGTTAAGAGATTTTCAACCACTTTGTTACTAAAATGACAAATTATCTTAATCACATATTCGAAAGTGAAAACCGTCTTATCAAATCGCATCATTGTCGGGGAGGCAATAGGCTTAATTAAATCGCATTCATTTATTCATTCGTTCACATTGGTTTAAATTTTGAATCATATTTAACTCTGAATTTTTTTTTCTGATGTAAGTGCCAATCTGTGACACACATTCTACAACTCGCAATCACACTAGCTATCGTGAAAGGCAACCCTTGACGCCGCAAGAGGAGAACTTGTTCGAGCTACCTTGCAATGAACTAGATCACTAGGAGGAGAAGGATGAGGACGCGACGATCATCTCTGCACATTTAGTCGCTGATTTGATTAGAGTAGAATTAAGACTTTAGACTTAATTTTTCATTGCACATTTGGTTTGAAACCCTTGTTCTAGGGTACAGTTGAAGGGTTTGTTCCCCGATTTTGTTTTAGGCCCGTGTTGGGTAATTTTTGGGAGCCTGTTCCCTTTTCTTTAGATTTAGGTTTTTAATTTATTTTGTGGATTGTTTACCTTTAATTTGCTTGTGCATAAGTAGCTAAAAAAAACTAAAAGAAAAAAAACACGAGCTACCTGCTGGAAGCTACTTGCCCTTAGGTCGAATCATTTAGGACTGAATGAGCAGCATCTAGATCTAATTCTTGTCTTGCATATTGCATGAAGAATGCTGGAATCAGGTATGCACTTCTAACTTTGCATTTCTACCTGTCATGCAAATGCATTTGGACTAATTCCAAGATCACCTAATCACTATTGAATAGATCTAAGAAGTGGTCACATATTTTCTAGAAAAAGGACTAATTAAAGGAGGGACATTTTAAAAACCAAGGATTTGATTTTCAAACATGGCGTGAGATTCAAAATTCAAAATCTTTTGCTATGTATGCACACTTATATCTTTTGCACCACGGCACACTTTTAGACACTCCTTAGGTTTGGAAATACTAGGACAAGAGCCCTCCTATCATTGGATTCTGAAGTGTTTAGAACTTGAGATCAAAGGTTTTGTAACTCCAAAGAGGGGGATACCCTGTCACGGATTTTTGGGGGTAGTTGAGATGCACCGCGAAAGCACAGCTTCAAAGGAAGGCTTAGGCCTACTTGCATCCCTCGATCTTCCGTCTTTGGAGTTGCTCTACCATTTGAGATTTAGGGAAGAACACCTACGCTCCAACTAGGTCTTCTTAGGCGAGCCGTAGGTCGACAATACGCACGTAAATTAATTGAACAAATTGTATTGTCACCTACAATCTGACTTAAAATCAAAAGCCTAAATTGGGAAAGACCTAAAAAGTCCTTTTTGAATTGTGTTTTGCTTAGGGAATTCTGATTGAGGTGTAAGTTAGAATGGACCACATTGATTTTCATCCTTTCACATCTTGCCCGCACCCTTACCTTACTCTTCACTCTTCGATCCCAAACACTGAGATGGCCCATCCTTTGATGGACATAATGACAATCATTGGGATCCGTTTTACTCCTATTATAGGAGTATTGGCCTGGTTGAGCCCCAAATCAGTGAGCAGAACCTAGGAGAAGGATTTGCTTTGAGCAATATCCCACACACCATAGAAATACCCAACCCACCCTCCCTGAATAATTATAATGGTTGGACAGACACTCTTGGGTACTATAAGCCTGAGCTTGACTTTTCTCATGATAGAAATGACCTCTCCTCCTTGAAGATGGAAATACAGAAAATGCAAGACGAAATGATTGAATTGTTAGGAGAATCTTCGAGAGCAGGCCAACAAGAAAGAGATGAAATTAGCCACCCAATCTACCCCATTGAGGATGACGTACACCCATCTACAATTGATGCATCTCCCATGGGAGAGCTACACTTTAAGTTGGAGGGAAATTTTGGGGATTATGTAAGGGGGAATAGCTACTTTTCGAGGATCGATTTTGAAACCTCCCCATTAGATGACACTTCTTTGAGAGATCCACGCCTGAAGTGGGAGGAAGATACATATGAAAGTAGCTATGCATTGGATGAAGAAAGGTGGCAACCTGAGGAAGATGATGATAAGGTTGAGTATCCACCTGAATTATATTGGAGTCAAAAGAAGGGAATGATGGTACCATTGGAAGACCTCGACCCAGATGATAGTATTTTCGTGACATTTGATGAAGTGGGTCGAAGTCAAGTTGTTAATCCTACCCTCCCTTCTGATCACGAGATGGAACTCAAGCCCACCCTTAGGGAACCTAACCCTCCAGAAATTGACCTATCTGAGGAGTCCAATGTTACTAGTGTAAACCATTTACCTCAGATAGAGTACCCTAGGGGATCTGTTGAGATATTAAATGATTCTAGACCTCGGGTATATGATGAATCATATGATAAGGAGAAAGACAAATTATATGAGGAACCTACTGATGTAAACACATTTACACTACTTAAAATGTCTATTTATGTATGTTCTTAAGCATAGGATTGCATTTCATGATATAAATATTGCATAACATGCATCATCTTGCATTTAGAGTAGTTTGAATAAAATGGAGGTTAATTGTCTCCTTTTATGTGCTTGGACAGGGTAAATATTTTATCGAGACCTCGGATCAAAGATCCAACCATCTGGATTTGATTAGGGCGGCGATTGGAGTTCAACGACTCCAAGATCGCCCTAATCAGGCATCCGTAGCATCAGATTGTGACTGGGGAATCCTAGAAGATCAAGGGCCAGGATGGTGAAAATGCACACTTCAGATGACAAATCCGATTGTACAAATGAATTCGGATTGACGATCGCAACCCAACGACACAAAAATCGAGTCAATCCGACATCCGTGGCACCATCTATAACTTCCAGAAGATGGATGGCCAAGATGGCGCCATCTCGACCGCCCAAACAGCTGCACGCATTCTTTGAAGGCCCCGCACCCACTCGCTCTCCACCGTTGGATCTTGATCCAACTGCTGTGGTCAGCCGCACCTAAAAGCATTCGCTCGACCATCCGCGCCCCATAGCGCAGCGGTCGAGCGTGCTTTCGCGAGCGGCGGGCGCGAGTTCGAGCCGCAGCGAGGGGTTGGAAGGCGCAGGCAATTGAGGCGCGTGAAGCGTCAGATGGAGATCCAACGGTTGGCACACCCGATAGCGCCGATGCGCTATTACACGCGCGGCATGGACGTGCGATCGCACGCGGATGGGCGCACAGCGCAGCGGGCGGAGATGCGTCTTAAGCCGTCCGATCGCGAGATCGGACGGTTGAGAATCAATGAACGTGCGATGGCATTGAGCGCGCAGGCAGCTAAAGCAGCGCGCGTGGGCGCGGAAGCTACACCCACATTGGGGGCTTTAGTGACGGATTTATCCATCACTAAAGACCCCTCATTTATTATTTTGAAGTTGTAATGTCCATTTTGTCCCCACTCCTTGCAACTATAAAAAGAGACCCCCTCCATACGAAATTCTCATCCCTTCCTTCTCCTCTCTACCCCTCCAAAGCTCAAGAGAAGCTTGTCCCACACCCGGGATGCTTCTCGCGAGATAAAGTCGAAATTTTCGTTCCCCTTCGGAAGTGGATCCCAGACGACGACAGCGTGCTGCTTTGTTCCCGTTCTTCTGCTTCGTCCTCCTTCATCCTGCTTCGTTCCCCTTCGTCCAGGCGTCGTCCCGTCTAGCTCATCCTCCAAGCAACCGTCGAGGAGGATTTCTCTCTCCCTATTCTTTTTACTGCTTTCTAGTATAGATTTACTGCTTTCTAGTGTAGTTTTTCTCGTCCTCCAAGCAATCGTCGAGGAGGATATTTCTCCCTCCATTCTTTTAATGCTTTCTAGAGTAAATTTATTGCTTTCTAGTGTAATTATTTTATGCTTTCTAGTTGTAATGAACAATCTCCTAAATGATAAATTCCTTGTTTATTCCACATCTCATTTTGATTTCTCAATGTAATATTCTCTTTCTCTCTTACTCTCTCTCTCTCTTCTATTTATTGTAAATAATTAGATAGTTTTAAATTGAATTATTCTGTGACAAATAAAAAGAAACGCGTAGTTTTTAATCAAACATCCGCCTCCCTGTGTTCAACTCGGAATTTCAATTTTGGTATAAATTTTATTTGTTGAACACGAGTTCTTCGCTTTCGAACTACAACGACAGGTTTTTCAAAACCAAACACGTTAGCGTAGCGATTCGTGCGTTCAACATTTTGGTGTCGTTGCCGGGGAAGCGATGCTCTTTGGTTTCTCTTCGCGTTTTCTAACTTACAAATCATTTACCTCACTTTTCTCCTTTCTTATTGTGATTGCAGGTACTCTTTCGAGACAGGAAAAAGCGGTAGATCGGAGTAAAATGCTGTAGAAGGTTTTGTGAGTTATCCCCCACCCCCCACCCATTAGATTCCATTCCACAACATAATAATTTAAACATCAATCAACCTAGGTGTTTTTATAAACTCTAA
This sequence comes from Thalassia testudinum, assembly GCA_037157565.1. Taxonomy (NCBI): domain Eukaryota; kingdom Viridiplantae; phylum Streptophyta; class Magnoliopsida; order Alismatales; family Hydrocharitaceae; genus Thalassia; species Thalassia testudinum. Next base: position 202,908,817 of record JAZHRO010000031.1, read on the forward strand.
GGTTAGATTGTTTGTTGTTTGACACCCATACTCACCCCAACCCACACATTAAAAAAAGAAAAAAAATTAAAAAAATCTCAAAGAGGTACACAACCTCATCTGATTTTCAAACTCAACCGGTAAACCGACCTCAGGAACAGGTACACACATTCAAACACATAATTGAGTAGAAATCAGATTAGGTAATCATTTGTGTGCCTAATTAAGTGGTGCATCAGGCCAATTGTTTGAGTTGTTTGGGCCGCACCACTTCAAATAAAATAAACTCATCAAGTAGCTGCCACTTAGGTTCAACTCTTAGGGATTTACCAGGCACTCCACATTCTTTTTAAGCTTTAAAGGAAAACATCTTCACCCGTGCTTTCAAAACCTGGTGTGCCAATGAAACTTTTTTGAAAACACCTAAAGTTGAATCCTAAAAGCTACTAAGGAAGATTTGAACCTTAAAATTCACCACATCAAAAATAATCTTGCTTGAAAACCACTCGTTGTGCACGCACACACAAATCAATCAATCATTAAGGGCACAACCCATTTAAAGGGCCCATCACATTCCAAAGCACATTCAAACCTAGCCCTAAATAAAATAGAGTAGATGTTGGCCTTAAGGATTGGACTCGCTCTTCAGAACCCAGAATGAGATTATTTTCGATTAGTCTGTTTCTACTGTTCAATCTGATGTCTAGCTAGGGGAGCAGAGTCAAACGATCACAGCTGGGGGGTACACTAGGAACCGGAGGTGCAAGCCGAAGGAAGAACCTTCTCCCTAGTCCCTCCTTTTAGCTGGTTGGAATGAATAGACAGAAGTAGATCAAATTATTCCTTTATCTCAAGACGGGTTTTGGGATTCTGTAGGTCTGTAGGCTAACCCATTTAGGGACAGGTTTGATTGTTTATATTGCAGGGCACCTTTCTTCCTCCCGTGTCTCATGAATCCTTCCACATATTTCACGCATTCCCGCTCTTTCCCTCCTGTTGTGAATTATCCTCAACATGACGATTATCCCAACTCGTATTGTAATCAACCATCAGTCAGTTGGGAAAATTCAGATTGGGGATACAATTTCAGACCCCCGTGCTTAGGGTCTAACCCTGAACACTTTGATTCTGATTTCTATCCTTCTTAGAGCTACATCGATTATAGATCATCTTCCTTTCATGAACAGCCTAATACGATCTACAATCAAGAAGGATACACCGATCCTTACCCATCCTCTGACTTCATTGCCTTCAGGTCATCACCATCTTTTCAACAATCTGAAATGACCTATTATCAGGAAGGGTATAACGAATCTCAATTCATTAATTCCCCTGCATTGAGCCCAAACCCACCCAACCCTGAACCAACTCATTTGGTTCAGATTAACCAAGTTCAAGATAAGGTTCTGGCTAACTTGAGGAATATCATTCAATCTTTAGAAGTTCAGCCAATACCTTGCATTGAGAGATTGGAGCCCCTGATTGAAATGATTGATGATTTGAATAAGTCTTTGTTGGATTGGCTCCAGGATGTTAAGGATAAGAACCCGGGTGAGTTTCTACTTGGGAAATTAGTGAAATTGAGGATGAGATTTGTGGTTGCTTTGATTCAATCTTGGAATAATTCCCAGGATGAACCCTCTTCAGGAAAACCAATGACAGAACCCGCTCAGGCACCTGTTGGGGGGGACACGTGTTACGAGGCTGACCAGATTTAATTAAAGTGATCAATTAAGGATGATCTGATTTCTTCACCTGAGATCCCTGAGTCGGGTTACGAGGAAATGTATGTCTCCTTGGAACAGAAAGTGACAACTGATTTTGGGACATACATTGATATAGATCCTGATTTCTTTGATGGTGAAGATTCAAGTTGCGAAGTCTCACGTGAGTTTTCTGAACACGATTTCCGTGAGACGATTGGGCATGAGGAATCTGATAGATTATTTGATAGCCCAATAACTAAGGAAACTGATCTTATTAGGGCACACATTACGGATCCAGAATCGCATTTTCTGGAGGAATCAATTCAATGGCCTGATTATCAGTTACACCCCGTTGAGCTTATCGATAATTCTGTTTCTGAGATAATTAGACCCAAGTCAATTCTGATTCTGCCACATCATTTAGACTTGGAGATTTCAAACGGGGTGATTAACATGCAAGAGGTCCTGGAATTTGATATGCTGAATGAGGAGAATAGGAGCTGGGAAGTTTTGATTTGGGAAGTTAATTTTGGAGGAAATGGAAGATTGTGTCGAAGGGTTCCTTTTAAGCTGAATTCATCAAATCAAAACCCTTACGACATTTGTTTCGAGGATGTTCAACTCAAGCACACATTCAACGATTATCCTTTTGAACTTCAATTCTCTGTAACCCGACTTTTTGGTCTTGGGTTGCATCCTCATAAATTGCAGGCCCGACCCCGCTTGCATTCTGATTTTAGGTTTTGGGTAATTTTTATCCAGAACGTAAGATATTCTCGATTATGTGGTGCGGGTCTGCACCACAATCTGGTCCACATCTGTGGACCTCTGTTGACAGGTCAGAGGATTCTTCTATTTATTCTAATTCTGACCTGCACTTGTGAATTCTTCATTTCTTTTCTTTGTATAGTGTGCCTAGCTGAAGGCACTAAACTTAGCACTTATATAGTTCTTTTTAATTTTCATCTCTGAGCGGACCTGACATTCATGCAATTCAGGTGCTTTCTTCGCTTTTCCACTCTGTTGTATGTCTTTTTAATACAATGAGGACATTGTATTAGATAGGCATGGGGGGGTGGATATTCATCTCTGAATTCATTCGTCAGCTCCGTAGATTTGTTTTATTTTCTTTTATATATAAAAAAAATTCGAAATTAGGAAAGAGAATTTGGGTTTAAGAAAATTTTCAATCTTAGGAAATACTACATTAAGATCTAAACACAAAGACCCTTCAGGTCTTTGTTCTTAATTAGCCTATGCATCCACTAAAATGTGGATTTGTCTTTGAGTCCTCGCCATCTTAATTCTATTATAATTGGAATAAATAAGTTTGGGTGATAAGTACACGACTTATCAACCCACCCTCTGATTTGGGGGAATTTTGAGTTTTAAGCATCTACACACTTTCTTTGCACTGACTCGTTGTACGGCGATTCTAACGGAATTTGGGTAGCTAATGAACCTTCTAGGGTGATATGGCTGGCAAGTTATCGTGGGTAACAGCCCATAGGTAGGTTGTCCAGAGCCCAGTCACTGGACCTTTCTCTTTTTCCTACCCTTAGGTAAATCTTAGACCAGGGAAGCCACCTACTTAAAAAAAAAAAAAGGGAGAAAAGAACAAAAAGAAATAAGCCACACTTCGCCGCATGAGTATGGCTGGCAAGTTGTCGGTGGTAATAGCTCATCGACCGGTTGTCTAGAACCCAGCTCAGTAAATGCACTAAAAATTTTCAAAACACTTAGGAAGAAGCGGAGAAGTAGAATAAACCGGGTAGATATACACTGGATTCACCCTTGTGTTGAACCCGTAAAAAATAAAAGTAGGGAGAAAGCTACCGGTTGTAAAGATACACCTTTAGGTAGAAGTCTTTTTGAGGTCACCTAGAGGTATAGAAATCCGAAGTCTGTTTTAATTACCGGTCAACGAGTCTATCACAATCACAATAAGATGCTTAAAGCTTAGGGTTCTCATCAAATCTTGGGTGAGTTGAATGGCCGTAGAAAGCCATTCTTAACCCCTAATATTTGAAAATCCAAAAAACTTAGAAAAGAGTAAAAAGAAAAAGAAATTTTTCTTTGAATAAGGCGAGGGCTTGAGGCGGTCTACATTTTGGCTGATACCCAGGCATTGTTGTGTCTTTGAAAGTTCAGTTCCTAAGTAGACAATTTCTTAATGATTGAAAATAACTCTGGTCGAAATAATCCAACCTAATTCTTTTATAAATAGCATATAGTTTTTGCTAGGGACTAGCAAAAGATAGGCATGGGGTATGATGTAAACACATTTACACTACTTAAAATGTCTATTTATGCATGTTCTTAAGCATAGAATTGCATTTCATGATATAAATATTACATAACATGCATCATCTTGCATTTAGAGTAGTTTGAATAAAATGGAGGTTAATTGTCTCCTTTCATGTGCTTGGACAGGGTAAATATTTTATCAAGACCTTGGATCAAAGATCCAACCATATGGATGTGATCAGGGCGACGATTGGAGTTCAACGACTCCAAGATCGCCCTAATCAGACATCTGTAGCATCAGATAGTGACTAGGGAACCCTAGAAGATCAAGGGCCAGGATGGTGAAAATCCACACTTCAGATGACAAATCTGACTGCATAAATGAATTTGGATCGACGATCGCAGCCCAACGACGCAAAAATCGAGTCAATCCGACATCCGTGGCACCATCTACAACTTGCAGAAGATGGACGGCCAAGATGGCGCCATCTCGACTGCCCAAATGGCTACACGCATTCTATGAAGGCCCCGCACCCGCTCGCTCTCCGCTGTTGGATCTTGATCCAAGGGCTGTGGTCGGCCGCGCCTAAAAGCGTCCGCTCGACCATCCTCACCCCATAGCGCAGTGGTCGAGCGCGCTTTCGCGAGCGGTGGGCACGAGTTTGAGCCGCAGCGAGGGGCTGGAAGGCACGGGCAATTGAGGTGCGTGGAGCGTTAGATGGAGATCCAACGGTTGCGCACGCCCGATAGCGCCGATGCGCTATTACACGTGCGACATGGACGCGCGATCGCACGTGGATGGGCGCACAGCACAGCGGGCGGAGATGCGTCTTAGATCGTCTAATCGCGAGATCGAACGGCTGAGAATCAATGAACGTGCGATGGCGTTGAGCACGCGGGCAGCTGAAGCAGCGCACGTGGGCGCGGAAGCTACGCCCATGTTGGGGGCTTTAGTGACGGATTTATCCGTCACTAAAGACCCCTCATTTATTATTTTGAAGTTGTAATGTCCATTTTGCCCCCACTCCTTGCAACTATAAAAGGAGACCCCCTCCATACGAAATTCTCATCCCTTCCTTCTCCTCTCTACCCCTCCAAATCTCAAGAGAAGCTTGTCCCACACCTAGGATGCTTCTCGCGAGATAAAGTCCAAATTTTCGTTCCCCTTCAGAAGTGGATCCCGCGACGACGACGGCATGCTGCTTTGTTCCCGTTCTTCTACTTCATCCTCCTTCGTCCTGCTTCGTTCCGCTTCGTCCAGGCGTCGTCTCGTCCGGCTCGTCCTCCAAGCAACCGTCGAGGAGGATTTCTCTTTCCCTATTCTTTTTACTGCTTTCTAGTAGAGATTTACTGCTTTCTAGTGTAGTTTTGCTCGTCCTCCAAGCAATCGTCGAGGAGGATATTTCTCCCTCCATTCTTTTAATGCTTTCTAGAGTAAATTTATTACTTTCTAGTGTAATTGTTTTACGCTTTCTAGTTGTAATGAACAATCTCCTCAATGATAAATTCCTTGTTTATTCCACATCTCATTTTGATCTCTCTATGTAATATTCTCTTTCTCTCTTACTCTCTCTCTCTTCTATTTATTGTAAATAGTTAGATAGTTTTAAATTGAATTATTCCGTGACAAATAGAAAGAAACGCGTAGTTTTTAATCAAACATCCACCTCCCTGTGTTCGACCCGGAATTTCAATTTCGGTATAAATTTTATTTGTTGAACACGAGTTCTTCGCTTTCGAACTACAACGACAGGTTTTTCAAAACCAAACATGTTAGCGTAGCGATTTGTGCGTTCAACACCTACATTCAAGATTTGGAGTGACACTAAGGGTCATTATGTCTTATTTGAAAAGTTAGCCCCTGAGGATGTCACAAATTTGACCAAATTAGGTTTCCTTAGCACACCCATTAATGATATTTCTCTTCATGATGAAATGATGGAAAATTTGGAAGCAACTTCTAAGATTTATGTGGATTCACATATAGACTCCGGGGAAGATTTGAGTAAAGAACAAGAACCCGAAGATGACATTGATAGGATAATCCCTAGATCTGTTGCTTCTAACTTGCCTTCATTTGTTTCGAAGTCACCCTCTGATTCGCTTATGTCTGAAGGTGAAATTTTGACTCTTGATGAAGTGTAGGAAGATACTTACGATAGTGCAAAGAATGCTAGGGATGTAATTGAGGATTTGGAAATATTGTTAGGGATGGACACTGAGCTGATTAAACCCAACCTAGATCTTATGGCCATCCTGCAACCTCGAAACTTGGACACCCTTGACAATCCTTGCCTTAGAGATTTGCTCACATTTGTTCTGACCGGGGGGCTTAACAAACCAATATTTCTTGTAATGGAGTATCTGGTATGGATTGATGATTTCTTTAGTCAATCCATTGCCCTGGCAGTTTATCTCTGCACCATTCCTTCCCCATTCCTTTTGGAGGATCCTTGTCATCCTCCCCCTACCCCTTTGGAGGTTGTTGTGCCAGTTTATCCTTTAGAACCTCTTCTGGTGACTGGGGAAGATTTTATTCCCATCCTGGTTGGGCAAGCATTTGCTATCAGGATTCATCATCAGCTTGCCAACATCCTAGGTTACCTATTTTCTAGGCCGGCATTACTTTGCTTATTTTTAGGGCCTATTTCTATGATCCTTGAACCTAATTTGCAGGTTCTTTGGCTACTCAGCTGCTAACAAAAGAACAACAACCCATCTCTGACCCAGGTAATATCCTTCTATGCAATGAGGACATTGCAGATTTTAGGCATGGGGGGGTGTACTTGGGGATATACATAGCATATTGCATTCATGAATTTAATTAAAGCATTCTGCATTGCATACATTTCCATTGAAAAAAAAAATTGTAATTATTGAGCTTAACTGGCTAGGCCTGCATTCTTAAGCAAATCAGAACTCTAGGTTAGACTAAGTTGATTCTAGGATCGAACTTTAGAAGCTAAGTGAGCTACTAGCTTTAGACCTTTAGGGTCCTTTGTGGACTTAAAAACTTAAGTAGGAGTTAAGTTGCGGACCATTCCTTAAGAGGTTGAGGAAGGAAAGCTAGGGATTGAGTTAAAAGGTTGGGGTAGTACCTGGAGTCTTGTTCTACCTTTTGGTTTACGGGTCCTTGTAACCCAAGCATCCAAATTTCACACACTTGGTCTTGTGTAAGTAAGTGATCACCTTAATTTCATTCTTAAAAGAAATTTGGTTCTCTTAGTTTTGACTTAGGAGAGGCTTGAAAACAAAATTTGAATAGAAGAGTTCCTACAGTAGGAGAGGTGGAGTATATACTCACCTTGAGGATGCGATGATAACATATTACCTCCTCGGCACTTGTCTCTTAGGATATCCATCCTACTAGGGGCATGTAAGTGCATTGTGCGGTTTACGTACCATGGGTGGCCCTATCTTGAAGTGCCGATTGCCACAGGCCTGAATTCACTTAAGAAATCCATGGGCGATACTATCTCGAAGTGTCGATTGCTAGGAGTTCTTGGGGTCACTATGGGTGGCGCTATCTTGAAGCATTGAAAGCCAGGCACCCTTCGAGGTACTGTGATGGGGACAATGAATCCGACACAGACCGTGTTGATAGCTGATCTGAGGTTAGACTTAGAGGAATCAAACAAAAAAATATATATTATTTTTTTAAAAAAAATCCTTTATCCTTTAACTCAAATAACTCAGACCAATGCACATGCACGGATGCTTTAATCTTAGGGATCAATAAACCTTAGGGTAGAGTCAGAAATCAGAGAAACTTGTGCCTGCAACCTGTCTTTGGCCGACCTAGTCTGTAACTTAGCAACTACTTGAGAACCTTAGGTCTAAAGTTTGAACTTAATATGTTTCTAAAGGAAGACCAATTGGGTTGGCTAGTTTATTTGGAGTGCTAGGTTTTGCTTGGATTTGCTAGGAACTAGCAAAAACTAGGCATGGGGGTATTTGATTAGCCAATATTCATGAGCTATTTAAGTATCTAAATGTCTAGACATTAAATTAATTTTAACATTTAGGTAGCATACATTAGGATGTAAATAAATTAATTCATATTTTTAGCTTAGGTACATAATTCATGCATTTAGAATTAACCTAAGGTTGCATACATTTAATTAGTTAATTAATTAGATGCACTATTTTAATTAACATAGAAGTTAAGGTGTTATGTATAAATAACCCTAATTATTTTATTCTTTTATTCTTTTTCTCCTTGCACAAGTAACTCCTCCGGCTCCGCCTCCTCCTGCACATCACATTCATGCTACGGCATTTTGAATTTGAAATCAGTGTGGTCGTGGCTACAAAAGGAGAAGGGAGAGTTGCCATTGAGATGAGGCCACCATCCTTTGTTCCTCACTGTGTTTACAGGACCTTGCTCATCTTCCATTCCATACCACTGGCCTCACCGCGGCAGAACGACTCACCACCGTAGGCGTGTGGGGTGACAGCCCACACTGCCAAAGAGCCTCTGCAACTCCTCACCTCAGCCAACTCATGCCAACCTCTACGCACTCACCTTCAGCGCATGCGCCACCTACCACTACACCCTCAACTCAGCCAGCACACGCCCGCGCTGTCTCCTTCACCAGCTACTCCAACCAACCTCTAGTACTTGCACCACCGTACGCCCTCACTTCATCACTAGCAGCATCAGCACCCTCACCAGCCACCTACACGAGCACGCTCTCACCCCAGCACCCTTCCCTCAGCCAGTGCACGTGCCAGCAACCCCCCCCCACTCCATCATACCCACCACGTGCCTCTAGCCCAGCCAGCATGCTCGCGCCTCCTCACCTTCTCTAGAACCTCCAGTGTCCCTGCACTTCTGCACCTCCGCTAGCCCACAGCGCACGCTCCACACGGCTTCACACCCACGCGCCAGCAGCCCGCGCTCCAGTACCCATGCCCGCGCACCCCATGCGGCCTGTAGAGCCGCGCCTCCATGCTTGCACGCTCCAACGCCTCCCTGCAGCACCTATAGCTGGTGCCACCAGCACGCCTGCATGCACCTGTACACCCTGCAGAGGCTGCGCCTCCACGCGCCCATGCTTCGAGTGCATTTGCAGCACCTACAGTGCCCACGCACTGCTCCCCTTATGCCTGCAGCACGCACAGCTAGTAGCAGGCTCCTCCACCATCGCTACTCCTTTCCTTCGGCTGGCCAGCTCCGGCCATCTCACGACGCACCACCACCACCACCGCGAAGGCCTCGCTTCAGCCGACCTCTTGAAGGAGTAGCACCTCGAATGAACCTCTCTCCCATGCGCAAGGAGGAGAGAGGAAAAATCATCTGCTTTTACTTTAATTAGTAATTACATTTGAATGCCATTGCCATGAAAATGAAATTTGATTTATGATTATAATATTGAGTGAAATTACAACTTCATACTCAAACTTTCTTACAATTGCATGGCTTTTGTGATTCACATTATTTGACATTCGTTTTCGATTAAGATGTGCACAAATTTTCTTTAATTGATGTCAATTGGAAATTTCATAGATTTATCACATATTTATTGAATATTTCAGTGAGGAAAAATTGCACATCTACCCTTATATTTTTGAGTTATTGTGCATCTTCCTTCCGTTGCATTTCATGTTAGATTTGACTATGGATTTCGAACTTGATTGAATGAATACGAAATAATCGAGATTTTATTGCATCATTGCCTCCCTATGGACACGACCCGCTCTTCTGTGAGTGGTTAATTTTTATTGTAATTGTTTTATTAAGCGATTTTCCACCACTTTGTTACTAAAATGACAAATCATCTTAATCACATTATTCGAAAGCGAAAATCGTCTTATCAATCAAGAGGCCCAATTTGATGAGAATCAGATTTTGGATCTGAACTATGATTATGGGCCTATTTTTAATGATTACACCTCTCCAACCTCCTCAAAAATGAGAATTGATTTTTCAGAAGTCAAACTGATCTATGATACATAAACTGAGTTGGAAGAGATGGGATTCGATTGGGTCTATCTTAAGAGCCAAGAACCTTAGCTTATGCCTAGTAAGGATACCTCTTTTAGCTTAGAATTTAAGGTTAGGTTAGATCCAAGTTAGGTTGTTGATTCTACACATCTTGATCCATTCTATGGTGGAAATCCCAATCTGGAATCAAGTTCAGAAACTAATCTTCATAAATTCTCTTATAATTTCGAATCTTACTCTGATTTTGGAGAACCTTTGTTTTCTGATGATTATGAGCTTGTTTACGTCCTCAGCATCCATGATCCTTTCTTTGATTCTGATGCTGGGGCCAATGATTCAGACCTTAAAGAAGCCACACCTTCTGATCCACATATAGAGCCATGCAAAACCCATTGCCAACCTTGACCTGCCACTGGAATCAACTTCTACTTTGATTGAACTCTCTTTGATCCAGTTGCATATGACTCCCCTCCATCTTTTGATCGAGTTTCAAACATTGAGCAGATTGATAATCACTTCTTATCCTTCTCTGATTTCACCTGTAGGGTTCCTACATCCTCCATAGAGCCATTTTCTTCTGAGGATCCCTACTCTGATAAGGCTGATCCGACTCAGCCATAGCCACAATCTGCATTTCTACATCTCTTTGAGCCTCAAAGTTCTGGTGGGCTCCATACCTATTGATTCACATTCATTAAACCACTAGACTAATTGGGTTGAGGCTACATCATCAGCTTATTAATTTGAATAAGCACCTAGTTGGATCATCCAGGCTATTGATCAAGGTGCTTGTTCTACAAAACTCATCTGATTTGACCACCCCTTCTCCTTGACCACCTTCTGCTTAGTCGAAGGCATTGAATTTAGTGCTTAACGGGAGGCAACCCATCATTCCAAAAACCTGAGACCCTTCTGATTATCCTTTTGAGCCATACTCCTACTGCACTTCTGAGTTCAGTTTTAGAACAACCGACTCAACCTTTGGTACTTGTATGAAAGCTTAAAATCGTCCACAACAGTCTCACCCACCCTTTGATCCTATTCTAATCCTTGAACTAAACTGAATTTGTACCCTCTTGGTTTATAAGGAAGACATTACAAAACTTAGGCATGGGGGGTGTTAAAGTGAAAACATATGGAAATTCAATTCTATGAGGGGTTCTTACAAAAAAATAAACATTCAAAAAAATAAAAAATAGAAAAAAAAGAAAAAAGAATTGGAGAAAGGGGAGGAAATTTTGTGAACTAAAATGAAAATCTTTCTTGAGGAGGAAAAGAGAAGGAATTAAAATGTCAAAAGGGAGCAAAATCAAAAGCAAAAACAAAAATGATAGTCATTAGCACATGATTATGGAATCTACTTAAGTTCTAATACCTAATCAAAAGAATAATTAAGTCCTAAAAACAAAGAGACAAAGAGATTAGTATGAGTGCTGATCTTAGGTCTCTTGGATCTATTTTAAGGTTTAAACACAAGTATTTATTAAGATCTAGATTAATCCTCAAGAGGTTGAGAAAAATGCGAAGTTGATGTATTACATATAAGTCTTAGGGATTATTCCGCCCCCTTGCCTGCCCTTAGGTTTGTAAGACTTGGTAACCTAAGCACCCAAAAATCACACACTAAGTCTATCTCAAAGATCTTGCCAAAAAGTGCTATGTTCTAAAATCTGCCAAAAGTGCTTAATAAAGAAAAATCTGCCAAAAGTGCTATGTTATAAAAAGCTATCTCAAAGATCTTGCTTAGGAGCAGCTGGGCAACACAAGTTGATTGGACAAGTTCCCGACGTAGAGAGGTGGGAAATTCCCCTTGAGGGTGCGTAATATCATATCGTCTCCTCGGTGCTTGTCTCCTAGGATATCTAAATATCCTACTAGGGACATGTAAGCACCTTATGCTGATTCAAGTGCCATTAGCAGGATTATCCCGAAATGTCGATTGCCAGGGCCTAAATTTAGCTACAGAATGCCATGGGTGGCACTATCTTGAAGTGTAAAAATCTAGGAGTGTAGGGGTTGCCATGGGCAATGCTATCCCGAAGCATCGAAAGCCAGGAACCCTTTGAGGATTGATGGTAGGGACAAGGAATTTGATACAGACTGTGTTTTGGGCCAATTCGAGGCTAGATCTGGGGAAAAATAAAAAGAAAAGAGAGAAAACTCTCCAAATGAAAAATCCTTCTCTATCTCTTTCTTACAACAATGCACTAGCACACTGAACATGGACATGTTACATCTATGCATGGGTGTTTTAACGGCTGGGTTCAATGAACCTTTGAGTAGTTTTTGTGGGCCTTAGAAACCTTCGTAGTAGACTCAAGTTGAAGCTAGTCAGGTCTGGATCGTGATTGACACTTGAGTACCTCTAGGCCTATTGTTGGCATTATGACCTAATTCCTAGAGAGTAGCACAAATCAGGCATCTGAACTTCAATGCATGGTCTAGAACTATAGTTCTTTCCATAAGAGTTTGCTAAGTGACTAGCAAAAGTTAGGAATGGGGGTATCATGATAACATCATCATGAGCCATAACTAGCTTTAATTAATCAGAACCAAGTGACAAATGCTCCTACATAATCGCCTGAGAGTCGTAATTCCCTACACCCATTCTGAGATGAGTGAATCAAATCAAGTTTTAATTCTACAATTTTAACAGTACATTATGAATGTAGAGTAATTATAGGATTTCCCAGAGGTTAATCTAGGGTCTAATGAGCAATAAAGTCTAATAAGAGGGTCCACACAGATAGAAACGGGTTTTTACGCACTTTGAGAACTAATTCATAACCTGAAACCCTAATTTCAAATCTGCTTAAATAACAGAGGTTTTGGTCAGGCTAAAATTCATCTAAACCTTCTAAAATTCATAGAAAAATTTTCCATAAGGTTTGATATCCTTGATTTGACCTTTGGAACCTATTTTGACCAAGAATAAACTCTTAGATGGAAAGTTACCCTAATTTGGGTTTCTGTACAAACTGCCAAATCAAACTTAGTCAAAACTAAAATCCAACTTACCATCAAATTCCTTGAGTCCAAATTAGATTTGTACCAGAATTTGGGCCTAATCAGAGTTCATCTTGACCTAGTTTGCATTTTAGTCATGTTAGACTTTTTCTCTCACATACAAACCCCTAACTTTCAAATTATTTACAAATTACCCCCCAACTTTGTTGTCTTCATCACAAAAAGCTCCCTGCTTCCATGGTAGTTGTGAACCCAAAAGAGCCAAGCTTCAAGTAGGGATACCTCCTTGATTTCTTGACCAATCCCTTCCAAAATTGGAAGGGATGATCATGAATACATCCCCAATCACCTGAATCGCATCTTGGACTCAGATTTGGCCCAAGAAGCTCGTGCAAACCCTTAGAATTTCAGGGACCTTGTTCCCTAATTTTTTGAGGTCTTCAAGCTTATTTCTAAGCTTGAGAGCTTGCCCGAGCTCTATGAAAGCTCCTAGGTGTTCTAACCGTGCCCTTCAGTTCGATTTTGACCACACATGTTAAACTTCTTCCCTCTCTAGCCACCTCCACCGTAGCTCCGACGACTCTTCTCCAACCTCCTTCTTCACCCGCTGCCACGTACTATAGGTAGGGAGAATGCTTTCATCTCCTTCCTCCGCTCCTCGCCAACCACAGTAGGAGCTTCCAGACCTCCTCTTCGTTGTCGCTCCTTCCACTGGAGGCATTCTCTTCCATGGCACCGGCCAATCATAGTCAGCGCTCCTGCCCCTTTTGACCGTTACTAATTCCCTAACTTCCACTTCCCCTCTACTCTCTTTCCCCCTCTTTAAACTCTAGTTTCATTCGATGACCACACTTCTCCCACTACGTCTTCTTCCACTCCAGTCGAGCTCCGATGACGCGTCCCTGACACGACACTACACCAAACACACCTGGTCCACCTCCATAAGCTCGACCTCATCTCACCCATCCAAACCCCTCACTTAATTCCACCAAAAACCCACTGAAATGCCCCACTGAACTCACCCACTTCCACTCACCTCCTCCGAGTTTTCCCAACCACTCCACTCTACAACACACCACAAGGACTCCGCCATCACCATTATCGTCCTCAGGCTAACCTTCCAAACTGCTTTGACATAGCCACAAGGCATTGTTGCTTGTTTTAGGTCTCAGTCACCGTCGACATTCCGTCTGCCGCCATCCATCATCGTCAGATGCTTCAAGACCTCAACTCCAGCTCTTGAAGCCGCGGAACTACTTCACATATCTACCTGCAGTGGCAATTAGAGAACAAAGCTCTGTCATTGCTCCAATTGAAGGTGCTTCCTCCAACAGTTGAACGCGAGTGAAGGATAGTGGGATAGTCCCAAATCGTGAATAGCTGGACTCGTGCGCACACATAAGTTGAATTTCTAATCAAAGCTTTCTGCCCAAGACACGGGGGTCAGGACCCCATGCACATCCGCCTACCTGCTTACCCGACCGCTCACTCCTCGCCTGTGATACACGCTCGCAGGCCTGGTCCCTATTCACGCTCGATTACCTGGTTATTGTACGTGCCCGTAGACCAAAATATGCTGGGTTTGAGAGAGAGGAGGGGAAGATTTGTGAGAGAGAGGGGGAGGGTTTTGCTCTTGAGGGCTTGACCTTATGCTGGAGAGAAAGAGATCTCTCTCTACACTTAGCTGCTGAAGGAAGTTGGTTCCCTTGTGCTATGAAGAGGGAAAGCCTCTAAAGAAGAAGAGTCATGCTTGTGCTTGAGAAGGAGAGGATTGTGAAGAAGGAAGGAAGTTGAAGAAGAAAAGAAGGCCTTTTGAGAGCCTTGTGCCAATGCTCACATAGGTTGTCTGATCTGATTTGGCATTGTCGAATGATTTAAGTACTATAGTTTGCATTGAATTCTGATTTGAATAATTTTAGTAATTGAATGCATGCTTAATTAAGAGAATAAGTGGTGATTCAAATCAACGTTATTTCGATTCTCTTTTCTTTTTGATTCATTGATCTTCAAAAATATTAGGTTACATTGAATATCCATCTGATCGGTTTTATTCATTGAATATCTATTTTAATGCTCAATTAATTGTGCTCATTAATTCTGAATTGAGATTAATGTATGAGTTCTATATTTGTTCCCTATGATAGACCTCGGACTCCATTTTTTATTCTGAGTTTATAAATTTAATTATTTTCGAGTGATTGAGGCTTTGCTATGACAATTACTCCTTAAAAACCCTCGATAGCCCGTTTAATAGTCAGGTCAATAGGAACCCTTAGATCCAACATTGTATTTTCATCAGAATTAGCCTCTGATATGCACACATCTAATTGGCCTAAAATGCCTATTTATGCATGTTCATAGGTCTATAGAAGCATCATGCATTATAAATATTGCATAACATGCACTTCATGCATTACAAATATTGCATAACATGCATCATCATGCATTTAGATTAGTTTGTGCAAATTATAAGTAAATTTCCCCTTTTTGTGGCTAGGGGATAGGGTGACATCATTTCAGGGCCTCGAATTGAAGATCCAACCGTACGGATCTGATCAGGGTGACGATCGGAGTCCAACGCCTCTAAGAATGCCTCGATCGAACTTCCGTAGCATCAAATGCTATTCAAGGAAGATCAGAGGCCAAGGGGCAAGGTGGTGTAAATTCCATACCACAGATGACAAATCCAAATGCATGGATGGGTTCGGATCGACGATCGCACCCCAACAGCATAAAATCAGTCCAATCCAACATTTGTTGCACCACCTACAAGTCAAAGAAGATGGACGGCCATGATGGCACCACGTGGCGCCATCACAGCTGCCCAACATCTCCGGTGCTGTCCCTCCTCATAAAGGTCATGCGATCTCAATTGTTGGATTGAGATCCAATGGCTGAGAGCATCGCGGCCATAATTCAAAAATGTGAGAAAGAGGCGGCTGTAGCGCATTGGTTATGACGTCAAACTGTGAGGAGGTGCATGTTCGAATCTCGCCGAGCATCTTCATCTGTGAGCGCTCGCGCCAATCAAAATTCAACCACCGGATCAGTGATGAGCGGGCGTGGTACAGCCATGTGGCACTGCTAGGGGCGCTGGATGGAAGCGCAGCATGCATGCATGAGATGGTGTGCCATCAGATGCTCCATCACACATGGACGCATGTAACAGCTGAAGAGGAATCAACCTTGTGCAATCTAAGCCATCCAATCAAACTATCGAGCAGCTAAGGGCAATTGAGCATAATGAAGGGTTAAATGGCTGAAGGTGAGCGGATGGCTACGTGGCAACGTGTGGACCGTGTGATCGATGATGGATGGCTTACATTCCACCCAAGCTTCAGCGACGTGTATCTGCAGTCATGCATCTATCTATCACTAAAGGCAACAAAGTTAATTTTTGAAAGTTAAAATGCCACTTTTACCCTCATATCTTCAACTATATAGAGCCCCTACGCCCTCCACTTTTTCTTCATCCCTTCTCTCCTTATCTCACCCCTTCCAAAGGTATACGAGCTGGTCCCATACCCAAGATGCTCCATTAGAGCTAGAGTAAAATAAATTTTCATCTTCTCACCCCCTTCGTGGTGCATCCTCTGGATGTCTTCTCGCCACCATTTAGGAAGTGGATCCCGCTGCGACGTTGCCCTGCTTCGTTCTCCGTCCTCGAGCTCCGTCCTCCTTCGTCCAGCATCTCATCCCCATCGTCCAAGTGCTTCGTCAACGTGGCTCATACTCCAAGCAACCATCGAGGAGGATTTTCTCACTCTTTTCACCGCTTTCTAGTGTAGATTTCCAACTTTCTAGTTATATAAATTAGTTGTAATGAACATTTGGCTATAAAATATTGGTTCTCTTTCTCTCTCTTTTCTCTTTATCATTCTCTCTCTCTTTTCTGTTATTTATTCTTTAAGTAGATAGCTAGTGTAGATTAATTTCAACCAGCTAATCTGCTTTCCAAAAATAATTCTAAACATGGTTTTTAATCAAATGCTTGCCTCCCTATCTCCGACTTGGGACTCACTAAAGTTTCTGTTATAAATTATATTTGATAGCAAATTTTATGCAACTACAACGACGGGTTTTTAACTCAACCTTTTATGTGTACGAACCTATCTAATCATTTTGGCACTGTTGCTGGGGATCGAATCCCGTTAATCATTTCGGCATCGTTGCCGAGGATTAAATCTCGTTCATCATTTTGGCGCCATTGCCAGGGAAGCAACACTTTTTGATTTCCCGCATTTTCCACCTTACTTATCTTTTACCTCACTATTCTCTTTTTTTACTATGATTATAGATACTCTTTTGAGGAGAGTCGGAGCTGTAAGATTGGAGCAAAGTGCCATTGAAGGGTCCATAAGTTTACCCCACACCACCCACACCGTAGATTTCATTCCATCACCTAATAACACAAACCCTAATTAACCTAAGAGCTTGCATAAACTCTAGGATTAGTTTAGTTGTTTTGTTGCCACCTCCACCCACCTCACCCTCTGCTTATAAAAGAAAAATATAAAAAATCCTACAGAGGTACACAACCTCTTCTGATTTTTCATACTCAACATGTAACTCGATCTGTGGAACTGGTTCACTCATCAACACATAATCGAGTAGAAATCAGATTAGGTAACCACTTGTGCGACTAACTCAGTGGTGCATCAAGCCAATTGTTTGAGTTTTTGGGCCACACCACTTCATCTAAAAATAACTCATCAAGTAGCTTTCTCATTAGGGTTAACATTTAAGGTCAGTATTAGGTACTCCATCTTATTTTAATTTCAAAGGAAAACATCTTCACCCATGGTTGCAAATCTTGGTGTGCCTCCTGAACTTGATTGAATTCACCTAAATTCAAACCATAAAAGCTACTTAAGCAAAATTTGAACTCTAAAATCTACTCATTCAAATTATCTTGCTTGAAAACCCTGGTTGTGCACTCACTCACACATCTCAATCAATCATTAAGGGCACAGCCAAGATAAAGGGCCGAATCACATTCCCAAGCACATTAAAACCTACGCCTAATTAAAACAGAGTAGATGTTGGCCTTAAGGATTGGACTCGCTCTTTTGGGCTTAGATCAAGATTATTTTTTATTAATCTGCTTCTACTGTTCAATCTGATGTCTAGCTAGGGGAGCAGTGTCAAATGACCGCGGTTGGGGGGTGATGAGTCCATTCTAATGGACTATTATTACGCCTAAGTAATTCTCTTTTAACATTGTACGTTTGTTAATATCTACATTAAGTTGTAGAATGATTGCATGCATCATTATTTAATTTTACATCCATTTTATTGCATTCTATAACATAGTATGTAATTAGTTTATGTTTCATGCAGGTCCCGCAATAGCGCACTCATTACATCTTCTCCACTTAATGTATCCATCCGGCTAATAATCGAGAAGAAGAGGGAGGAGGACCAATGGGAAAAAGAATAGGGGGAGAAAAGATATTTTCCCCCACAAATTTCTCAACATATGGTCGGCCATCAACAACCTCACCAATAGCATCGGCCATATTTAGTAAGGGATTTGAAAATCCCTTAACTTGCGCCAGGGTGGAGATAAAAAGGAGGCAGAGAAAGGAGAGGAGCACTAGATCTTCCCCCTGTGGGGAACTTCTCCATCTTCTCCACCGTGGAGAGGGTGAACATTGTGCACCAAGCACCCATCTCCAGTGCCCCTGCCAGGCCGCGCACGCAGGCGCATCCTCCCTTCCAGCACCACTACCCCATCCTGCCCTTCAGTTGCACAAGCACCCATCCACCCTCCAGCACCTCCCTGAAGCACGTCCCCCACCTCTGCAGACCCGCCTCGCCTCACCAGCCGCTCCATCCAGTGCTCCCTATAGCTGCGCCTGAAGGCATTGCGTGCCTTCACCACTGCCAGGCCCATACCTGCAGGCACTGCACAACTGCACCGCTCACCCACGCCCTTGCCAAGCATCGCATGCACCACACCAGCGCCTGCCTTCGCAACCGCAGTGCTTCCCCTCTCTGCAGGCACCCTTCTCCAGCGCCCGCAGGCGCTCGCTGCCACCTTGTGCGCTCCTGCACCACCCGCTTCTCCAATCATTGCATCAACCTGCACCGTGCCCTCCAACCAACCCGTAGGCACGCACCCCTCTGCAGACCCGCCTCGCCTCACCAGCCGCTCTAGCTAGCACCAAGCGCCCTGCCTATATGCACCTCCCCGCTCCTCCGCAGGTAGGCGCATCGCTGCGGCTGTCATCTTCTCCTCCAATAGGGTGGAGGCCCTCCTCCGCCTACTGCACCCACCTCCGGCCACCTCTCGCCGTTCTGCCCCCGTCATCGTGATCCCCATGCACCAGTCAACCTTCCCCCATAGTAGCTCTGTTGTCGGTTGATGAGAACCTCATCATGAGCCATAACTAGCTCATTTTGACCCAATACAAAGGATAAAAGCTCCTACATAACTCAAGGAAAGGCTTAACTCAGAGAATTCTGAGTTTAAGGAGAAAATAAGTCATAAGGGGTAAAAATGCAATTTCACCAGTATAATCTGCATACAGGGTAATTCAGGGCCCAAACATAGGTCAAAGCAGCTTAATAAGAATAAAAGTGGGATGAAATGATCTAGCAAGGGCTACAGCAATTCCAAGAAACTAAATGATAAATCTGTAACCCTAAAACAACCCACTTCAATTCACAAGGTTCGAGGCAAAGTAAAAATAGAATAAACCCTCTAAAATTCATAGAAAAATAATCTCTAGGGTTTAGAACCTTCAATTTGGCCTTTAGAACCCATTTTGACCTACATTGAGAACCATGCCCAATTAATGACTTAATTTGGGTTTTTGCGCAAATTGACCGGTCAAACAAGGTTTAATATGAAAATGAAATTCACCATCAGATTCCTTGGGTCCTAATTAGTCATGTATAAAAACTTGAGCCTAAGAAGAAACCTCCTTGACCGACTTTACACTTTGGTCCTCATATATTTACTCTTTGGCCCTCAACTTTTGAACCCTCGCATTTTGGCCCCTAACTCTCCTTCGTTCTTTGCAATCAGGTCCCTCCTGCAAAACCTGCCAGCACCATGCTCCGGCGACCTTGCGCGGAGCATGGCGCCGCGCAGGGTGAGGTGGGGGACCTGGCAAGTAAACCGGGGGTGCCCTGCGTCGTCAGCCGTCGCAGGGACACCCCCCTGGTCTTTGTAACCCACCATACCGGCCGTGCGAACGCACGGACGGTATGGGTTCTTGTTTCCGACCATCCTCCGGCGAGGGAGACACGTCGTCTCCCTCCGCCTTCCTCCCTGTTTGATCCCTATAAATACCCCCCGCTGCTCCACCGACCAGGGCAGCCTGGATCTGACGGAGAAAATCCCCAACTTTCTTCTCTTCTTCCTCCGGCAGACGCTCACCAGCTCCGGCGGTTTCCTCCCCCTCCACCTCTTCGCTCTACCGCAATACCAGCAGCAGAGACTTCCTCCCCTGCTCTTCCCGCGCCACGCCGCACCCAGCTGGCGCCTCTCCGGCTCTCTGCTCGCCGCCGCCCCTTTCCCTGAGCATCGTCTTCTCCGGCGACAGTCGATACGACTGTCGCCCTGTTCCTCCACCTTCGTCCCTACAAGTAAGCTAGAGCTACTCCCCTTCTCCTCCTCTTTCTTTCCCCGCTTTCAATTTATTCAATTAAGCCCTCTACCGACCCTGACCACCTTCACCCCCTTCGCCTCCGACCACCCTCCGGCGAGCCGCTCCCATCACCTCAGCGACCCACACGGCTCGCCGACCCTCACCGAACCTCCGCCTCATCACACTGAGCACCCCCCACCCCTCCACTGCCACTCCACACCTCCGTAACACTCCCCCGAACAAACCCATTCCTCCGGTTGCAGTCCGACCCAGGACTGCCGCCAGACACCACCTTGCGGCCTGCCGCGCAGCTCCTCACCTTCGCCGGGCCACGGCGAAGGTTCCCCAGTGGTTTGATCAGGCCGAGAGGCCATATTCGTGTCCGACAGGTTTTGAGGTTCGACCGCCATTAACGCACATTGAAGCAGCTTCTCCCGCGCTCCAGGCTTGAGGACTCCAGGTCTCCAGCTGCTGCGGAGTACAGGGAGTCTTGCGAAGGCAGCCAGCCAGCAACCTATGCAAATAGAAGCCGCAGCTGCAGAAGCCAGGCCGCGGTCTCCCTGCAGGCGCACGCGAGGAACGGTCTGCGTTTAGCCCCACATCGGTAAGCCTCACACCCGTTCCACTGTTTAAATTGATTTCGTGCACTAGCCTTACTGCCTCAGTACACGGGGTGAGGTCCCCTTCACCCGCCCGGTTACCCGGTCTCGTCCGCGCTCACGCCCCGCGGACCTGACCCGACCCGACTTAGACTGACCTGCACTCCTCGCCCACCACGCACGCCGGTGGGCCTGGACCCGGACCTGACCCGAACCCGATTACCCGGTAGCTCTGGGAGAGCTTTCCCAAGAGTGGTTTCAGAGAGAAAGAGAGACGCGGGGGGGGGAGGGTAGAGTAGGTTTTTGCCTCTGACGAAAAACTCTGAAGTGTGCAGGCGCAGGCGAAGAAGAAGGAGCTGCACTGTAGCAAATGCATAGTTAAGTCGTCGAAGCACCGGGTCAGACGACGGAAGGTCAGCAGCCAGAGCAGGAAAGAAGGCAGGCTGAAGAAAGAAAGAAAAGAAGAGCAACGGCCAAAGCAGAAGAAGAAGAAAGGAAGACTTAGTAGCTGAAGGTAGAAGCTCTGCAGCCATAAGGAAGAAAAAGAAGGAGATCTGAAGAAAGAAAGGAAGAAGAAACATTCACAGAAGAGACTGCAGAAAAAGAAGAGAGGCCAAGACAGAAACCAAGGAAGAAGAAGAAGGAGATCTGAAGAGGAGCATCACCTCTGCAGAACGAAGAAGAAGAAGAAGGAGATCTGAAGAAAGAAAGAAAGAAGAACATCACGAGGAGAAAACAAAGAGAACAACAAATTCCTTCCCTCTCTCTTTCTTTATTTTGTAAAAGAAACATGTATATCTCTAGAATACGACTTGCTCCCTGAGTTCGACCTCGGGAACTCTTTTATTTTCCGAGTAAAAAATTTATATTTGAAATGTTGGTAATAACCGGCTTTACTACAACGTTATAACAAAACCAAAACCCGGTCATCACATCAAAACGAACCAGTTTCATTTTGGCGCCGCTGCCGGGGAGCAACGGCTATTCTAGAGGTAAACATTCCTGTATCTTTTAATTTCTGATAATCTCCTCTCTTTTGTGCAGCTACAGGAACTCAAGAAGACAAGCAACCACACGACAACCACTCCGAAGACAGGTAAATTTTTCCTCTCACTATTAACCCCTAAACTCTAAAGAGGAAGAAAAGAAAAGAACAAGCAATATAGGGCTAACCTGTCTTCCATACTTAGTAACCATAAAGAGTTGCATGTTTTCAACTCATCACTCCTACACACTATTAAGGGTATTTAAGGGCTAACACATTCTTGCTTGAGCCCTAATAGCCCAACAAAGAGTTAAATGGACCAAGTAGAGCCAACATAAGGTCAAACATTAGGATTTCAGTAGAGACACACCCCTTAATCAAGAATTGAGGAAATCCAAAAGAGGTGTGCCCAAGCCATTGATTGAAAATAATTAACAAGAAAAATCCTAAACAATTGGCTCTCTCTAAACACTTGAACCCTAAAAGACAGGACCTAAAAGCTCTTAAAGAAAACAAGAGGTAAAGTTGACCCCTTGGGTCAACCAACCTTAAATTAGGTCACTCTTTGCACTTAAAAAGACTAAAGTTCAAGTGAAAACCTTAAGCACCCTGATCTTAAAATTGGTAGACTTAAGAGGTCAAGATCCCCATTCTGGTCTACCTGGAACCGCAGTGACAAGAGAGGTCGGGTGGGGGAAACCCTGTAACCCGTGGGGACGCTCTACCGTGTAGGGGTCTTCGCGGGACTCTCCCTCTCTGGCTGCCCAGGTAATTCTCAGGTGGACGATCTTTCTGATCAAGGGGTCCATCTGCCCCGCACCTCTATAGTCACCCAACACATTTTTGGGTGTCTTGATTGGGTCCAGCACCTTCTAAACTTACTGATGAGACGTCGGTTC
Organism: Thalassia testudinum; assembly: GCA_037157565.1. Lineage (NCBI taxonomy): Eukaryota > Viridiplantae > Streptophyta > Magnoliopsida > Alismatales > Hydrocharitaceae > Thalassia > Thalassia testudinum. Next base: position 202,931,744 of record JAZHRO010000031.1, read on the forward strand.
GACCGGTTTGTGTTATATCGTTGTAGTAAAGCCGGTTGTTACCAACGTATCATATAAAATTTTTTTTACTCGGAAAAATAAAAGAGTTCCCGAGGTCGAACTCAGGGAGCAAGTTATATTCTAGAGATATACAAGTTCTATTACAAAAATAAAGAGAGAGAGAGAGAGATGAAAAATTGGCTTCTTCTTCTTTTCTTCTTTCTTCCTCTTTGTCTTTGGTTCTTCCTGTTCTTCTTCTTCTTCTTCTTCTTTTTCTTCTGCTTTCTTCAGATTTTCCCCTCGTGCTCTTCTTCTTGTTTCCTTTCTTTCTTTTTCGTCAAGATCATCTTCTTCTTTTCTTGCTTCTTGCTTCTCTTCATTCCTTCTTCTTCTTTGTCTTCACCTGCCTTGACTTCTCTTTTTCTTCTTCTTCTTTGTCTTCACCTGCCTTGACTTCTCTTTTTCTTCTTTCGCGATGGCCGTTGCTCTTCCTTCTTCTTCAGCGGGTCTTCTTCTTCTTTGGCTGCTGACCTTCCGTCGTCTGCCCCGGTGCTGAGACGACTTAACAATGCCTTCGCTACAGTGCAGCAGCTCCTTCTTCTTCAGTGGGTCTGCTTCTTCTTCTTTGGCCTGCACACTTCAGAGTTTATTCGTCAAGAGGCAAAAACCTACTCTACCCCCCTCCCCCGCGTATCTCTCTCTCTGAAATCACTCTTCGGAAGCTCTCCCAGAGCGCTACCGGGTAATCGGGTTCGGGTCAAGCCCGGGTCCAGGCCCACCGGCGTGCGTGGTGGGCGAGGAGTGCAGGTCAGTCTAATCGGGTCGGGCCAGGTCCGCGGAGCGTGGTCACGGACGAGGCCGAGTCGGGTCGGGTCGGGTGAGAGGGACCTCACCCCGTGGTAACTGAGGCAAACAGCATAAGGCAGTTTTTGCCTTTATGCATCCGCGCGCCTTTGAGAGATTCCGAGGTGGGACTAAATGTCCCACCCCAATTCTCTTACGCCTGCAGCAGGGATGGTGCTCCCAATTGCATCGGCTGTTGAGGCGTACAGCTCCAATCGAGGGCCAGGGTGTGTGCGTGAGACTCTTCCGCGCTGGCCGTGGCTATTCAATCTGGGATATCTCGGCTTGGAGCAACCTCGAGCAGGCTTCGAGCTTCCTCGCCAATGGCGGTCAAGGCCTGGAACCTGAAACCAATGGCACGGCCTCTCGGCCAAATCAGACAGGCGGGGGACCTTCGCCGTGGCACGGCGAAGGTGGTCAGGGGGTCTGCAGGGGGCGAGATGGAGCTGTCGGGTCGTCCTAGGTCAAACTGTGAGCGAGGGAGTGGGTGTGTTCGGTGGGTCTGCAGAGGGTGTTTGGTGGGAAGTGGAGGGGCGGAAGAGGATCAGGGTGAGGAGGCGGAAGTTCTGCGGTGGTCGGCGAGCCGTGTGGGTCGCTGAGGTGATGGGAGCGGCTCGCCGGAGGGTGGTCGGAGGCGGAGAGGATGAGGGTGAACAGGGTCGGTAGAGGGCTTAATTGACTAAATCGAAAGCGGGGAAAGAAAGAGGAGGAGAAGGGGAGTAAGTCTAACTTAACTGCAGGGACGAAGGGGGAGGAACAGGGCGACAGTCGTATCGACTGTCGCCGGAGAAGACGATGCTCAGGGAGAGGGGCGGCGGCGAGCAGAAGGCTGGAGAGGCGCCAGCTGGGTGCGGCGTGGCGCGGGAAGAGCAGGGGAGGAGGTCTCTGCTGCTGGTAGTGCGGCAGAGCGAAGAGGTGGAGGGGGAGGAAGTCGCCGGAGCTGGTGAGCGTCTGCCGGAGAAAGAAGAGAAGAAAGCTGGGGGTTTTCTCCGTCAGGTCCAGGCTGCCTTGGTCGGTGGAGCGGCGGGGGGTATTTATAGGGTTGAAGCAGGGAGGAAGGCGGAGGGAGACGACGTGTCTCCCTCGCCGGAGCATGGTCGGAATTCGAACCCATACCGTCCGTGCGTTCGCACGGCCGGTATGGGGGGCTACAGTGACCATGGGGGTGCTCCTGCGACGGCTGACGACGCAGGGCACCCCCGGTACACATGCCAGGTCCTCCACCTTACCCTGCGCGGCGCCATGCTCCGCGCAAGGTCGCCGGAGCATGGTGCTGGCAGGGTTTTGCAGGAGGGACCTGTTTGCAAAGAACGAAGGAGAGTTAGGGGCCTAAATGCGAGGGTTCAAAAGTTGAGGGCCAAAGAGTAAATATATGAGGACCAAAGTGTAAAGTCGGTCAAGGAGGTTTCTTCTTAGGCTCAAGTTTTTATACATGACTAATTAGAACCTAAGGAATCTGATGGTAAATTTCATTTTCATATTAAACCTTGTTTGACCGGTCAATTTGCGTAAAGACCCAAATTAAGTTATTAATTGGGCATGGTTCTCAATGTAGGTCAAAATGGGTTCTAAAGGCCAAATTGAAGGTTCTAAACCCTAGAGATTATTTTTCTATGAATTTTAGAGGGTTTATTCTATTTTTACTTTGCCTCGAACCTTGTGAATTGAAGTGGGTTGTTTTAGGGTTACAGATTATCATTTGGTTCCTTGGAAGTGCTGTAGCCTTTGCTAGATCATCTCATCCCACTTTTATTCTTATTAAGCTGTTTTGACCTGTGTTTGGGCCCTGAATTACCCTGTATGCAGATTATACTGGTAAAATTGCACTTTTACCCCTTATGACTGGTTTTCTTCTCAAACTCAGAATTCTCTGAGTTAAGCCTTTCCTTGAGATATGTAGGAGCTTTTATCCTTTGTATTGGGTCAAAATGAGCTAGTTATGGCTCATGATGAGGTTCTCATCATACCCCCATGCCTAGCTTTTGCTAGTCCCTTAGCAAACAACTTAAGGTTTCAACCCTTGTTCTAGACCATGAAGTTTTCAATGGTTTTAGATAAGTGCCTTTTTATTTGAGCATAGATTAGGTTAGAATGCTGACCATAGGCCTAAAAGATACTCTAGTACCAATCAAGATCCAAATCTGTCTAGCCTTAGCCTCAGTCTTTTAGCAAAGGTTTTTAAGGCCCGCAAGAACTAACCTAAGGTTTATTGGACTTCGTGGTTAAAGCACCCGTGCTTAAAATGATTTTAGCCCTGGCCCAGTTCGCAGTGCGTTTTGTAAGAGAGACATAGAAAGTTTTTTTTTTCTGTTTGGAGAGTTTTCTCTCTCTTTTTCTTTTTAGTTCTAGCCTAGGATTAGCTTTTCAACACGGTCTGTATCAGATTCCTTGCTCCCATCATCAATCCTCCAAGGTTCCTGGCGATCGATGCTTCGAGATAGCACCGCCCATGGCAACCCCCGGAACCCTGGCTATTGAGATTTCGAGATAATCCCATCCATGGTATTCCGTGGCCGAATCCAGACCCTGGCAATTGACACTTCGAGATAATGCCATCCATGGAATCTGAACCAGCAGAGTGCTTACATGCCCCCCGTAGGATATGTAAATATCCTAAGAGACAAGCACCGAGGAGATGATATTTTGTTACGCATCTTCGAGGGGATTTCCCGCCTCTCCGCGCTGGGAACTCGTCCAAATCAACTTGTGTTGATCGGCCATTCCTATTCTAGGTGTTCTTTTCAGATTTTTGCGACGCTTCTGCGTGATTCTGATTTTTACGCTTACTGAACCAGGCTGTGTGTGAGATTAGGGTGCTTAGGTTACTGAGTCCCGTAAACCAAAAATTAGTTAACGAGGCCGAATACTTCCTAAGCCTTAGACCTAATACTTCAGCTTTTCATTTTCCTCAACCTCTTGAGGAGTGTCCAGATCTTAATGAGTACTAAGAGTCTATTCAAGAATGCCTAAGGTTTGCATTCTTACTAATCTTATTGTGCACTTTTCAGTTATTTTCTTGAATGAGGTCTAGAACTTAGGTTAATTCCTTAGTTCCTTACTAATGACTATCAACTTTTCTTATAATTTTTGTGCTCCTTTTTCATTTTGTTTCTTCTCTCCTTCACAAAATTTTCTTCTCCTCTTTTCCTCTTATTCTTTTTCGAAAAAATTTTTTAATTTTTATGGTATTTTTGGCATATGTGAATTTTTTTGTTTGAAACCTTTTCTTACAAGTTTTTGCACTTTCCTACCCCCCCATGCCTAAGATTTGCAATGTCCTCATTGTAACCTAGGGAGTCTTAGTTCAGGGTGAACTTCGAGTGCTGAAAGGTGTCAGAACAAGTTTCAGGTTTTCAAAGAGAATGACGGGCTGCCTCCCGTTAAGCGCTGAGTTTTACGCCATCGGCTGGGCGCAATAAGCTCAAGGGGAACGGAGGATATAAGATGCCTCAGCCAAATCAGTAGAAGTTACATCAATGAACGGCTTGAGTCTTTGACCATTCACGATGAAAGGTTCAGAATCGTGGCTGAGTGGACTGATTTCGATTGCTCCATTTCCAAAAACCTGTCGGACCAAATATGGTCCGACCCACTTAGATCTCAGTTTTCCTGGGAAGAGTTTGAGTCGGGCATCAAAGAGTAGGACCTTTTGACCAGGATGGAAGATCTTTCTTGAGATGTGTTTGTCGTGGAAGGCTTTAACCCGCTCCTTGTAGATTTGCGAGTTCTCGTACGCGTCTGTGCGTAATTCATCGATCTCGCTGATTTGGAGTTTTCTGTGGGTCCCAGCCTTGGAAAGATCTAGATTACAGTTCCGTACTGCCCAATAGGCTTTATGCTCCAGTTCGACGGGAAGGTGGCATGCCTTTCCGTACACCAATCTAAAGGGAGACATGCCCAATTGGGTCTTGTGGGCGGTCCTATAGGCCCACAATGCTTCCGGAAGTCGGGACGACCAGTCCTTCCTGTCAGGTCGAACAGTGACCTGTAGGATTTTCTTGATCTCCCGATTCGACAGCTCAGCTAGACCATTAGTTTGGGGGTGGTAAGGAGTAGAGATTCGGTGAGACACCCCGTATTTGGTCATCAGTGACCTAAACTGAGCATTTGTGAAATGGGTCCCCCTATCAGAGATTATTGCACGAGGAATCCCGAACCTTGAGAAAATGTGTTGATGAATGAATTTGAGAACGATTTTGTGATCACAGGTTCGGGTCGGTATGGCTTCGATCCATTTGGACACGTAGTCCACAGCCAACAGAATGTATTCGAAACCATCCGAAACAGGAAAGGGGCCCATAAAATCAATCCCCCAAACATCAAAGATTTCGCATACTAGAATCGGTTGCATAGGCATCATGTCGCGATGGCTCATGTTGCCCAAAGTCTGGCAACGACTGCATGCCTTGCAATGACTGTATGCGTCTTTGAACAGTGTGGGCCAGTAAAAGCCGCACTGGAGGACTTTTGATGCGGTTTTATGCCCGGCAAAATGGCCACCGCATGCCTGGTCATGGCAGAAAGAGAGGATATTGTTGACTTCCCCTTCCTGGATACATCTCCGGATGATCTGATCGGCACCTATGCGGAAGAGGTACGGGTCTTCCCAAATGTAATACTTGGCATCGGAGCGTAATTTGTCTTTCTTGGCCTTCGGCCAATCGGACGGGGTCTGATGAGATGCCAAGTAATTTACAATATTAGCAAACCATGGAAGGCTAGTACCAATAGTCAGCAGGTGCTCATCGGGAAAATGCTCAGTGATGGGTCCGGAAGGGTCTATCATTTCAGAAGGAAGACGGGACAAGTGATCAGCTACCACGTTTTGTTTTCCCGCTTTATCACGAATCTCGAGGTCAAATTCTTGCAACAGCAAGATCCATCGGATCAATCGAGGTTTCGCGTCCTTCTTTGCAAGGAGATGCCTCACAGCCGTGTGATCCGAGTATATGATGACATGGGAACCCAGAAGGTATGATCTGAATTTCTCTAGGGCAAATACTACAGCTAGCAGCTCCTTCTCAGTAACTGTATAGTTACGCTGAGCCTCATCGAGTGTTTTGCTGGCGTAGTAAATGACCACAGGTTTCTTGTCATTTTTCTGCCCCAAAACCGCTCCTACAGCGAAGTCGGATGCATCACACATGATCTCAAAGGGTTGAGACCAATCAGGGGACTGTAGGATCGGGGCTTGGGAGACTCGGTCACGCAGGATTTCAAATGCTTGAGTGCATTCCTTGGAGATTTCGAAGGGAACATCCTTGGAGAGAAGAGTGGTCAGGGGGCGTGCGATTTTTGAAAAATCAGGGATAAATCGTCGATAAAAACCGACATGCCCTAAAAAGGATCGGATGTCCCTGATCGAGCTAGGCATATGAAGGCGAGAAATCAGATTAACCTTAGCTCGATCCACTTGGATACCTTTCTCCGAAATTGAGTGTCCCAGGACAATTCCCTCAGGCACCATGAAATGGCTCTTTTCCCAGGAAAGAACCAAATTCACGTCGATGCACCGCCTGAGTATCTGGACCAAGTGCTGGAGGCAATCGTCGAATGATGCTCCGAAAACTGAAAAGTCATCCATGAAGACTTCCAGATAATCACCTACCATATCTGAGAATATGGCAAGCATGCATCGCTGAAAAGTAGCGGGTGCATTGCAAAGACCAAAAGGCATCCTTCGGAAAGCGTATGTTCCGAAGGGGCAGGTGAATGTGGTCTTTTCTTGGTCCTCAGGATGGATTGCCACCTGGTTGTAACCGGAGTACCCGTCAAGAAAGCAGAAGAACCTATTTCCCGCTAGTTTTTCGAGAATTTGATCAATGAAGGGTAGTGGGAAATGATCCTTCTTCGTGGAGGAATTGAGTCGACGGTAATCTATACAGACTCTCCACGAGTTGGCTAATCGGGTAGGAATGATTTCTCCGGTCTCAGTCGTTATAGTGGTGAGTCCTGCCTTTTTAGGCACGACCTGAATCGGGCTCACCCAACGACTATCGGAGATCGGGTAGATGATCCCGGCATCTAACCACTTGATGATCTCCTTTTTCACGACCTCCTGCAGATTGGGGTTTAAGCGTCTCTGCATTTCACGAGAAGGTCGTGTGCCCTCTTCTGAATAGATATGATGAGTACAATAAGAGGGACTTATTCCAGTCAAATCATCGAGGGTCCATCCGATGGCTCTGCGATGTTGCTGGAGGACAACAATCAGACGGGATTCCTGTTCAGGATTAAGGTTGGAATTGATGATCACAGGAAGGGTCTGATTAGAACCCAAAAAGATGTATTTCAAATGAGCAGGAAGGGGTTTCAGTTCGAGGATGGGGTTTTCAGCAGCAGCGGGTGGTTCAGTATAGATGTGAGGTTCAAGGGTGGGAGTTATTGGGTTGTTCACATCTGGATTTGACTCCTCTATTTGCGGGTCGAGATCCTTCTGTGGTTGATGAGGAATACTCAAGTCATTCTGGAGGTGTGATTCATCAACCAAAGTCTTGATGTCACAAATTTGCTCGATGACGCCGCAATTAATTCCTTGTTGGGCCTTAAATATATCAATTTTCAGTGTTTGATCTCCAAACTTAAGCTCTATTTGGCCCTCCTCACAGCTGATGTTGGCTCTAGCAGTAGCCAAGAAAGGTCTCCCTAGAATGATTGGTGTATCCCTAGGGTTCTCAGGTGCATCCATGTCTAAGACTATAAAGTCCACTGGAAAATAGAAATCCCGCACTCTTACGATAACATCCTCGAGAATCCCTTTTGGTGACTTTATAGATCGATCTGCTAATTGTAATGTCACCTCAGTTGGTTTCAGCTCAGATTCTTCCAGATGGTCAAGTAAGGATGTGGGTATCAGATTTATAGATGCACCTAAGTCTAACAATGCTCTGTCAAATTGGGTACCACCTATCTTACAGGAGATCAGGGGAGTTCCAGGATCTTTTGCCTTGGGTGGGAGTCTACTAAGGATTACAGAGCTGGCTTGCTCTGACAGAACAATTGGGCTCCCTCCCTTGGTTCGCGGCTTACGCTGGGGTGTACATATATTCTTTAGAAATCGTGCGTAAGCTGGTACGTGGTGGATTGCATCCATCAAGGGGATGTTTATGTGGACCTGCTCAAAGAGCTTGACCAGGTCCTCCTCAGGGGCCACGGGTTTGGTGGTCTTCTTTCCCTTGGTCAGGGCCTCGGGAAACGGGATCTTGGTTGGTTCCTCTAGGATAGGTCCTGGTTGTGGGTCTGGAACAGCGGTACCTTGGATAACTATCCTAGGGTCATGATTATCAGGCTGGGAGTGGTTTGGATAACGCGGGTCCTGAGTTGTCTTACCACTACGTGTTGTTACAGCATTTAATCCGGCCTGATTTTGGTTTGGATTTGGTAGGAGGGGTGGCTGCTGCTGAAATCCCGTACGAGAAGTAGAGGCTTCCATCTCGTCTGGAGATGGGGCAGTAGGGGCCTGATAAATCCATTGAGCGTGGCCTAAATTTGGATTCATAACGCGCTTCTGGGTTGGCACGTTATTTGGGTTAGGAAGGGGTTGGGAAGGGAGTGTGCCTGGCTGGCGAGAATTTGCCAACTGGGCCAGCTGAGTTTTAACTTCAGTAAGCTCGTCCTTGTGCTGTTTTTGAATGGCCGCATTCGATTTTTGAATGTCAGCCAGAGTCTGAAGGATTAAGGACATTTGATCTTGATTTGGCCCTGATGGATAAGTAGGGTTGGGCCGAGGCTGAGGCGGCTGGTAGTGATGAGAGGGCTGTGGGCGGGACTGAAAAGGTGGTCTTTGGGTTTGAGAATTCCCCGCCCACTGAAAATTTGGATGGTTTCGCCATCCAGGGTTGTAAGTGTTGGAGAATGGGTCGTTCTGGATGGCGTTGAGGTCCTCGCAGGTCTGAGGAACCTCCTGAGAATCAGGGAAAGGGGGAATGGAGTTCCCCCGGCTGGTGAAGAAAGGATCGGATGATCTTCCAGTCCAAGAATCAGATGGGGATGGATATGGATCCATCCCAGGGGAGGATCGGTGTAGGATGTTTTGCACAGTCTCCTGTGTGGAAAGAGGTTGTGCAAAGGAGTTACGCGCAGAGGTGGCTCGCTGCAAGTGCTGAGTCAGCTCATCCACCTTCTTTTCAATAATTGAGACCTTGTCCAATCGACTGGCCATTAATTCCAGGTCGACTGATGCGGACAGGCCCTGCGTCTCATGTGCTCCCTTAAGATTCGTCGCTGCGCGGGTATTCGTCCTGTCGAATAATCCCATGGAGTCATTGTTGATGGAGTTCTCGCACATGTTTTCGAGAATCTCCCATACGGTGTCTTCATGTTGACCCATGATGTTTCCTCCGCAGGTTGCATTGACGAAAAGGAGGATGTCCTCACGGAGTCCCTGGTAAAAAGATTGGACTTGTTCCCATTTAGGAACTCCGTGATGGGGGCACTTCCTCATGAGATCCTGAAAACGATCCCATGCCTCATGGAGAGGTTCTCCTGATTGTTGAGTGAAGTGTGTAATCTGATGGCGCAAGGCGTTGGTCCGACCAACGGGAAAGAACTTTTTCAAAAACTCGGATTGAAGTTCTTCCCAAGTGTTGATCGGCCGGGTCTGAGTTTGATACCAATGGGCGGCCTTGTCCATAAGAGAAAAGGAGAACATCTTCATGAGAAGAATATCCCGATTTTGCGCATCTGATCCAAAAGTGTGGGCCAGATGCTTTAGCTGTTTGATGTGCTGGAAAGGATCTTCAGAATTAAGCCCATGGAATTTAGGTATAGCGTGAATCATGTTGGGCTTTAGTTCGGAATCAGGTCCTCCAATCGGGATTCTAACTCGAGGCTCAATTGCCACCGCAGCAGGATTGTAGTGGTCCCGCATCATAGGACGCTGTGGTGGGTGCACGAAGTTTTGGAAGAGGTCATTGAGTCGCTGGAGCTGGTGTTCCAGATTATTTTCTTCCTCAACTGGCTGAGCCATGATGGGGGAAGAAGAAGAACTTGGTTCTGAATCAGAAGAGAGAATAATGTGAGGGTGTTGCTGCACAAACACGGGCGTCGAGGCTTGGCCTTGACGAGAGTGAATTTCTAAAGGAGGTCTTAAGGGTGGTCTTAGAGACCTCCTTCCGTACATGCACAGTTGGGAGAGGTAAGTTCAGAAGGTGCTGGACCCAATCAAGACACCCACAAATGTGTTGGGTGACTATAGAGGTGCGGGGCAGATGGACCCCTTGATCAGAAAGATCGTCCACCTGAGAATTACCTGGGCAGCCAGAGAGGGAGAGTCCCGCGAAGACCCCTACACGGTAGAGCGTCCCCACGGGTTACAGGGTTTCCCCCACCCGACCTCTCTTGTCACTGCGGTTCCAGGTAGACCAGAATGGGGATCTTGACCTCTTAAGTCTACCAATTTTAAGATCAGGGTGCTTAAGGTTTCACTTGAACTTTAGTCTTTTTAAGTGCAAAGAGTGACCTAATTTAAGGTTGGTTAACCCAAGGGGTCAACTTTACCTATTGTTTTCTTTAAGAGCTTTTAGGTCCTGTCTTTTAGGGTTCAAGTGTTTAGAGAGCCAATTGTTTTAGATTTTCTTTGAATAGGTATTTTCAGACAAGGGCTTGGGCACACTTCATTTGGTTTTCTCAATTCTTGCTTAAGGAGTGTGTCTCTAAATCCCTAGTGTTGGATCCTAGGTTGGCTCTACTTGGTCCAGTTAATTCTTTGTTGGGTAATTAGGGCTCAAGCAAGAATGTGTTAGCCCTTAAATACCCTTAATAGTGTGCAGAAATAATGAGTTGAAAACATGCAACTTTTATGGTTACTAAATATGGAAGACAGGTTAGTCCTATATTGCTTGTTCTTTTCTTTTCTTCCTCTTTAGAGTGTAGGGGTTAATAGTGAGAGAAAAGATTTTACCTGTCTTCGGAGTAGTTGTGTGGTTGCTTGTCTTCTTGAGTTCCTATGGCTGCACAAAAGAGAGGAGATTATTAGAACTTAAAAGATACAGGAATGTTTACCTCTAGAATAGCCGTTGGTCCCCGGCAGCGGCGCCAAAATGATGAGACGTCGGTTCGACCGGTTTGTGTTATATCGTTGTAGTAAAGCCGGTTGTTACCAACGTATCATATAAAATTTTTTTTACTCGGAAAAATAAAAGAGTTCCCGAGGTCGAACTCAGGGAGCAAGTTATATTCTAGAGATATACAAGTTCTATTACAAAAATAAAGAGAGAGAGAGAGAGATGAAAAATTGGCTTCTTCTTCTTTTCTTCTTTCTTCCTCTTTGTCTTTGGTTCTTCCTGTTCTTCTTCTTCTTCTTCTTCTTTTTCTTCTGCTTTCTTCAGATTTTCCCCTCGTGCTCTTCTTCTTGTTTCCTTTCTTTCTTTTTCGTCAAGATCATCTTCTTCTTTTCTTGCTTCTTGCTTCTCTTCATTCCTTCTTCTTCTTTGTCTTCACCTGCCTTGACTTCTCTTTTTCTTCTTCTTCTTTGTCTTCACCTGCCTTGACTTCTCTTTTTCTTCTTTCGCGATGGCCGTTGCTCTTCCTTCTTCTTCAGCGGGTCTTCTTCTTCTTTGGCTGCTGACCTTCCGTCGTCTGCCCCGGTGCTGAGACGACTTAACAATGCCTTCGCTACAGTGCAGCAGCTCCTTCTTCTTCAGTGGGTCTGCTTCTTCTTCTTTGGCCTGCACACTTCAGAGTTTATTCGTCAAGAGGCAAAAACCTACTCTACCCCCCTCCCCCGCGTATCTCTCTCTCTGAAATCACTCTTCGGAAGCTCTCCCAGAGCGCTACCGGGTAATCGGGTTCGGGTCAAGCCCGGGTCCAGGCCCACCGGCGTGCGTGGTGGGCGAGGAGTGCAGGTCAGTCTAATCGGGTCGGGCCAGGTCCGCGGAGCGTGGTCACGGACGAGGCCGAGTCGGGTCGGGTCGGGTGAGAGGGACCTCACCCCGTGGTAACTGAGGCAAACAGCATAAGGCAGTTTTTGCCTTTATGCATCCGCGCGCCTTTGAGAGATTCCGAGGTGGGACTAAATGTCCCACCCCAATTCTCTTACGCCTGCAGCAGGGATGGTGCTCCCAATTGCATCGGCTGTTGAGGCGTACAGCTCCAATCGAGGGCCAGGGTGTGTGCGTGAGACTCTTCCGCGCTGGCCGTGGCTATTCAATCTGGGATATCTCGGCTTGGAGCAACCTCGAGCAGGCTTCGAGCTTCCTCGCCAATGGCGGTCAAGGCCTGGAACCTGAAACCAATGGCACGGCCTCTCGGCCAAATCAGACAGGCGGGGGACCTTCGCCGTGGCACGGCGAAGGTGGTCAGGGGGTCTGCAGGGGGCGAGATGGAGCTGTCGGGTCGTCCTAGGTCAAACTGTGAGCGAGGGAGTGGGTGTGTTCGGTGGGTCTGCAGAGGGTGTTTGGTGGGAAGTGGAGGGGCGGAAGAGGATCAGGGTGAGGAGGCGGAAGTTCTGCGGTGGTCGGCGAGCCGTGTGGGTCGCTGAGGTGATGGGAGCGGCTCGCCGGAGGGTGGTCGGAGGCGGAGAGGATGAGGGTGAACAGGGTCGGTAGAGGGCTTAATTGACTAAATCGAAAGCGGGGAAAGAAAGAGGAGGAGAAGGGGAGTAAGTCTAACTTAACTGCAGGGACGAAGGGGGAGGAACAGGGCGACAGTCGTATCGACTGTCGCCGGAGAAGACGATGCTCAGGGAGAGGGGCGGCGGCGAGCAGAAGGCTGGAGAGGCGCCAGCTGGGTGCGGCGTGGCGCGGGAAGAGCAGGGGAGGAGGTCTCTGCTGCTGGTAGTGCGGCAGAGCGAAGAGGTGGAGGGGGAGGAAGTCGCCGGAGCTGGTGAGCGTCTGCCGGAGAAAGAAGAGAAGAAAGCTGGGGGTTTTCTCCGTCAGGTCCAGGCTGCCTTGGTCGGTGGAGCGGCGGGGGGTATTTATAGGGTTGAAGCAGGGAGGAAGGCGGAGGGAGACGACGTGTCTCCCTCGCCGGAGCATGGTCGGAATTCGAACCCATACCGTCCGTGCGTTCGCACGGCCGGTATGGGGGGCTACAGTGACCATGGGGGTGCTCCTGCGACGGCTGACGACGCAGGGCACCCCCGGTACACATGCCAGGTCCTCCACCTTACCCTGCGCGGCGCCATGCTCCGCGCAAGGTCGCCGGAGCATGGTGCTGGCAGGGTTTTGCAGGAGGGACCTGTTTGCAAAGAACGAAGGAGAGTTAGGGGCCTAAATGCGAGGGTTCAAAAGTTGAGGGCCAAAGAGTAAATATATGAGGACCAAAGTGTAAAGTCGGTCAAGGAGGTTTCTTCTTAGGCTCAAGTTTTTATACATGACTAATTAGAACCTAAGGAATCTGATGGTAAATTTCATTTTCATATTAAACCTTGTTTGACCGGTCAATTTGCGTAAAGACCCAAATTAAGTTATTAATTGGGCATGGTTCTCAATGTAGGTCAAAATGGGTTCTAAAGGCCAAATTGAAGGTTCTAAACCCTAGAGATTATTTTTCTATGAATTTTAGAGGGTTTATTCTATTTTTACTTTGCCTCGAACCTTGTGAATTGAAGTGGGTTGTTTTAGGGTTACAGATTATCATTTGGTTCCTTGGAAGTGTTGTAGCCTTTGCTAGATCATCTCATCCCACTTTTATTCTTATTAAGCTGTTTTGACCTGTGTTTGGGCCCTGAATTACCCTGTATGCAGATTATACTGGTAAAATTGCACTTTTACCCCTTATGACTGGTTTTCTTCTCAAACTCAGAATTCTCTGAGTTAAGCCTTTCCTTGAGATATGTAGGAGCTTTTATCCTTTGTATTGGGTCAAAATGAGCTAGTTATGGCTCATGATGAGGTTCTCATCACTTACCTCTTCCAAACAGTGCATGTACGGAAGGAGGTCCCTAAGACCACCCTTAAGACCTCCTTTAGAAATTCGCTCTCGTCAAGGCCAAGCCTCGACGCCCGTGTTTGTGCAGCAACACCCTCACATTATTCTCTCTTCTGATTCAGAACCAAGTTCTTCTTCTTCCCCCATCATGGCTCAGCCAGTTGAGGAAGAAAATAATCTGGAACACCAGCTCCAGCGACTCAATGACCTCTTCCAAAACTTCGTGCACCCACCACAGCGTCCTATGATGCGGGACCACTACAATCCTGCTGCGGTGGCCATTGAGCCTCGAGTCAGAATCCCGACTGGAGGACCTGATTCCGAACTAAAGCCCAACATGATTCATGCTATACCTAAATTCCATGGGCTTAATTCTGAAGATCCCTTCCAGCACATCAAACAGCTAAAGCATCTGGCCCACACTTTTGGATCAGATGCGCAAAATCGGGATATTCTTCTCATGAAGATGTTCTCCTTTTCTCTTATGGACAAGGCCGCCCATTGGTATCAAACTCAGACCCGGCCGATCAACACTTGGGAAGAACTTCAATCCGAATTTTTGAAAAAGTTTTTTCCCGTTGGTCGGACCAACGCCTTGCGCCATCAGATTACACACTTCACTCAACAATCAGGAGAACCTCTCCATGAGGCATGGGATCGTTTTCAGGATCTCATGAGAGAGTGCCCCCATCACGGAGTTCCTAAATGGGAACAAGTCCAATCTTTTTACCAGGGACTCCGTGAGGACATCCGCCTTTTCGTCAATGCAACTTGCGGAGGAAACATCATGGGTCAACATGAAGACACCGTATGGGAGATTCTCGAAAACATGTGCGAGAACTCATCAACAATGACTCCATGGGATTATTCGACAGGACGAATACCCGCGCAGCGACGAATCTTAAGGGAGTACATGAGACGCAGGGCCTGTCTGCATCAGTCGACCTGGAATTAATGGCCAGTCGATTGGACAAGGTCTCAATCATTGAAAAGAAGGTGGATGAGCTGACTCAGCACTTGCAGCGAGCCACCTCTGCGCGTAACTCCTTTGCACAACCTCCTTCCACACAGGAGACTGTGCAAAACATCCTCCACCGATCCTCCCCTGGGATGGATCCATATCCATCCCCATCTGATTCTTGGACTGGGAGATCATCCGATCCTTTCTACACCAGCCGGGGAAACTCCATTCCTCCTTTCCCTGATTCTCAGGAGGTTCCTCAGACCTGCGAGGACCTCAACGCCATCCAGAACGACCCATTCTCCAACACTTACAACCCTGGATGGCGAAACCATCCCAATTTTCAGTGGGCGGGAAATTCCCAAACCCAAAGACCACCTTTTCAGTCCCGCCCACAGCCCTCTCATCACTACCAGCCGCCTCAGCCTCGGCCCAACCCTACTTATCCATCAGGGCCAAATCAAGATCAAATGTCCTTAATCCTTCAGACCCTGGCTGACATTCAAAAATCGAATGCGGCTATTCAAAAACAGCACAAGGACGAGCTTACTGAAGTTAAAACTCAACTGGCCCAGTTGGCAAATTCTCGCCAACCAGGCACACTCCCTTCCCAACCTCTTCCTAACCCAAATAACGTGCCAACCCAGAAGCGCGTTATGAATCCAAATTTAGGCCACGCTCAATGGATTTATCAGGCTCCTACTGCTCCATCTCCAGACGAGATGGAAGCCTCAACTTCTTATGCAGGATTTCAGCAGCAGCCACCCCTCCTACCAAACCCAAACCAAAATCAGGCCGGATTAAATTCTGTAACAACACGTAGTGGTAAGACAACTCAAGACCCGCATTATCCAAACCACTCCCAGCCTGATAACCATGACCCTAGGATAGTTATCCAAGGTACCGCTGTTCCAGATCCACAACCTGGACCTATCCTAGAGGAACCAACCAAGATCCCGTTTCCCGAGGCCCTGACCAAGGGAAAGAAGACCACCAAACCCGTGGCCCCTGAGGAGGACCTGGTCAAGCTCTTTGAGCAGGTCCACATAAACATCCCCTTGATGGATGCAATCCGCCACGTACCAGCTTACGCACGATTTCTAAAAAATATATGTACACCCCAGCGTAAGCCGCGAACCAAGGGAGGGAGCCCAATTGTTCTGTCAGAGCAAGCCAGCTCTGTAATCCTTAGTAGACTCCCACCCAAGGCAAAAGATCCTGGAACTCCCCTGATCTCCTGTAAGATAGGTGGTACCCAATTTGATAGAGCATTGTTAGACTTGGGTGCATCTATAAATCTGATACCCACATCCTTACTTGACCATCTAGAAGAATCTGAGCTGAAACCAACCGAGGTGACATTACAATTAGCAGATCGATCTATAAAGTCACCAAAAGGGATTCTCGAGGATGTTATCGTGAGAGTGCGGGATTTCTATTTTCCAGTGGACTTTATAGTCTTAGACATGGATGCACCTGAGAACCCTAGGGATACACCAATCATTCTAGGGAGACCTTTCTTGGCTACTGCTAGAGCCAACATCAGCTGTGAGGAGGGCCAAATAGAGCTTAAGTTTGGAGATCAAACACTGAAAATTGATATATTTAAGGCCCAACAAGGAATTAATTGCGGCGTCATCGAGCAAATTTGTGACATCAAGACTTTGGTTGATGAATCACACCTCCAGAATGACTTGAGTATGCCTCATCAACCACAGAAGGATCTTGACCCGCAAACAGAGGAGTCAAATCCAGATGTGAACAACCCAGTAACTCCCACCCTTGAACCTCACATCTATACTGAACCACCCGCTGCTGCTGAAAACCCCATCCTCGAACTGAAACCCCTTCCTGCTCACTTAAAATACATCTTTTTGGGTTCTAATCAAACCCTTCCTGTGATCATCAATTCCAACCTCAGTCCTGAACAGGAATCCCGTCTGATTGTTGTCCTCCAGCAACATCGCAGAGCCATCGGATGGACTCTCGATGATTTGACTGGAATAAGTCCCTCTTATTGTACTCATCATATCTATTCAGAAGAGGGCACACGACCTTCTCGTGAAATGCAGAGACGCTTAAACCCCAATCTGCAGGAGGTCGTGAAAAAGGAGATCATCAAGTGGTTAGATGCCGGGATCATCTACCCGATCTCCGATAGTCGTTGGGTGAGCCCAATTCAGGTCGTGCCCAAGAAGGCAGGACTCACCACTATAACGACTGAGACCGGAGAAATCATTCCTACCCGATTAGCCAACTCGTGGAGAGTTTGTATAGATTACCGTCGACTCAATTCCTCCACGAAGAAGGATCATTTCCCACTACCCTTCATTGATCAAATTCTCGAAAAACTAGCGGGAAATAGGTTCTTCTGCTTTCTTGACGGGTACTCCGGTTATAACCAGGTGGCAATCCATCCTGAAGACCAAGAAAAGACCACGTTCACCTGCCCCTTCGGAACAAACGCTTTCCGAAGGATGCCTTTCGGTCTTTGCAATGCACCCGCTACTTTTCAGCGATGCATGCTTGCCATATTCTCAGATATGGTAGGTGATTATCTGGAAGTCTTCATGGATGACTTTTCAATTTTCGGAGCATCATTCGACGATTGCCTCCAACACTTGGTCCAGATACTCAGGCGGTGCATCGATGTGAATTTGGTTCTTTCCTGGGAAAAGAGCCATTTCATGGTGCCTGAGGGAATTGTCCTGGGACACTCAATTTCGGAGAAAGGTATCCAAGTGGATCGAGCTAAGGTTAATCTGATTTCTCACCTTCCTATGCCTAGCTCGATCAGGGACATCCGATCCTTTTTAGGGCATGTCGGTTTTTATCGACGATTTATCCCTGATTTTTCAAAAATCGCACGCCCCCTGACCACTCTTCTCTCCAAGGATGTTCCCTTCGAAATCTCCAAGGAATGCACTCAAGCATTTGAAATCCTGCGTGACCGAGTCACCCAAGCCCCGATCCTACAGTCCCCTGATTGGTCTCAACCCTTTGAGATCATGTGTGATGCATCCGACTTCGCTGTAGGAGCAGTTTTGGGGCAGAAAAATGACAAGAAACCTGTGGTCATTTACTACGCCAGCAAAACACTCGATGAGGCTCAGCGTAACTATACGGTTACTGAGAAAGAGCCGCTAGCTGTAGTATTTGCCCTAGAGAAGTTCAGATCGTACCTTCTGGGTTCCCATGTCATCATATACTCGGATCACACGGCTGTGAGGCATCTCCTTGCAAAGAAGGACGCGAAACCTCGATTGATCCGATGGATCTTGCTGTTGCAAGAATTTGACCTCGAGATTCGCGACAAAGCGGGAAAACAAAACGTGGTAGCTGAACACTTGTCCCGTCTTCCTTCTGAAATAATTGACCCTTCCGGACCCATCACTGAGCATTTTCCCGATGAGCACCTGCTGACTATTGGTACTAGCCTTCCATGGTTTGCTAATATTGTAAATTATTTGGCATCTCATCAGACCCCGTCCGATTGGTCGAAGGCCAAGAAAGACAAATTACGCTCCGATGCCAAGTATTACATTTGGGAAGACCCATACCTCTTCCGCATAGGTGCCGATCAGATCATCCGGAGATGTGTCCCGGAAGGGGAAGTCAACAATATCCTCTCTTTCTGCCATGACCAGGCATGCGGTGGCCATTTTGCCGGGCATAAAACCGCATCAAAAGTCCTCCAGTGCGGCTTTTACTGGCCCACACTGTTCAAAGACGCATACAGTCATTGCAAGGCATGCAGTCGTTGCCAAACTTTGGGCAACATGAGCCATCGCGACATGATGCCTATGCAACCGATTCTAGTATGCGAAATCTTTGATGTTTGGGGGATTGATTTTATGGGCCCCTTTCCTGTTTCGGATGGTTTCGAATTCATTCTGTTGGCTGTGGACTACGTGTCCAAATGGATCGAAGCCATACCGACCCGAACCTGTGATCACAAAATCGTCCTCAAATTCATTCATCAACACATTTTCTCAAGGTTCTGGATTCCTCGTGCAATAATCTCTGATGGGGGGACCCATTTCACAAATACTCAGTTTAGGTCACTGATGACCAAATACGGGGTGTCTCACCGAATCTCTACTCCTTACCACCCCCAAACTAATGGTCTAGCTGAGCTATCTAATCGGGAGATCAAGAAAATCCTGCAAGTCACTGTTCGACCTGACAGGAAGGACTGGTCGTCCCGACTTCCGGAAGCATTGTGGGCCTATAGGACCGCCCACAAGACCCAATTAGGCATGTCTCCCTTTAGACTGGTGTACGGAAAGGCATGCCACCTTCCCGTAGAACTGGAGCATAAAGCCTATTGGGCAGTACGGAACTGTAATCTAGATCTTTCCAAGGCTGGGACCCACAGAAAACTCCAAATCAGCGAGATCGATGAATTACGCATAGACGCGTACGAGAACTCGCAAATCTACAAGGAGCGGGTTAAAGCCTTCCACGACAAACACATCTCGAGAAAGATCTTTCATCCTGGTCAAAAGGTCCTACTCTTTGATGCCCGACTCAAACTCTTCCCAGGAAAACTGAGATCTAAGTGGGTCGGACCATATTTGGTCCGACAGGTTTTTGGAAATGGAGCAATCGAAATCAATCCACTCAGCCACGATTCTGAACCTTTCATCGTGAACGGTCAGAGACTCAAGCCGTTCATTAATGTAACTTCTACTAATTTGGCTGAGGCATCTTATATCCTCCGTTCCCCTTGAGCTTATTGCGCCCAGCCGATGGCGTAAAACTCAGCGCTTAACGGGAGGCAGCCCGTCATTCTCTTTGTAAACCTGAAACTTGTTCTGACACCTTTCAGCACTCGAAGTTCACCCTTGTAGACAGCCGACCCCAACTCAGATATTTGCATCTGGGATTTGAAATCGTCCGCAAAAATTCAACCCGACCCATCCACTCACCCAAATTTCTGTCTTAAGGAATAAACTAAGACCCCCTAGGTTACAATGAGGACATTGCAAATCTTAGGCATGGGGGGGTATGAAAGTACATAAACTTGTAAGAAGAGGTTTCAAACAAAAAAAAAAATTCACATATGCCAAAAACACCATAAAAATTAAAAAAATTTTTCGAAAAAGAATAAAGAGGAGAAGGAAATTTTGTGAAGGAGAAGAAAAATGAAATGAAAAAGGAGCACAAAATTATAAGAAAAGGTGATAGTCATTAGTAAGGAACTAAGGAATTAACCTAAGTTCTAGACCTCATTCAAGAAAATAACTGAAAACTGCACAATGAGATTAGTAAGAATGCAAACCTTAGGCATTCTTGAATAGACTCTTAGTACCCATTAAGATCTGGACACTCCTCAAGAGGTTGAGGAAAATGAAAAGCTGAAGTATTAGGTCTAAGGCTTAGGGAGTATTCGGCCTCGTTAACTAATTTTTGGTTTACGAGACTCAGTAACCTAAGCACCCTAATCTCACACACAGCCTGGTTCAGTAAGCGTAAAAATCAGAATCACGCAGAAGCGTCGCAAAAATCTGAAAAGAACACCTAGAATAGGAGCGGCCGATCAACACAAGTTGATTTGGACGAGTTCCCAGCGCAGAGAGGCGGGGAAATCCCCTCGAAGATGCGTAACAAAATATCATCTCCTCAGTGCTTGTCTCTTAGGATATTTACATATCCTACTGGGGGCATGTAAGCACTCTGCTGGTTCAGATTCCATGGATGGCATTATCTCGAAGTGTCAATTGCCAGGGTCTGGATTCGGCCACGGAATACCATGGATGGGATTATCTCGAAATCTCAATAGCCAGGGTTCTGGGGGTTGCCATGGGCGGTGCTATCTCGAAGCATCGATCGCCAGGAACCCTTGAGGATTGATGATGGGAGCAAGGAATCTGATACAGACCGTGTTGAAAAGCCAATCCTAGGCTAGAACTAAAAAGAAAAAGAGAGAGAAAACTCTCCAAACAGAAAAACTTTCTATCTCTCTCTTACAAAACGCACTGCGAACTGAGCCAGGGCTAAAATCATTTCAAGCACGGGTGCTTTAACCACGAAGTCCAATAAACCTTAGGTTAGTTCTTGTGGGCCTTAAAAACCTTTGCTAAAAGACTGAGGCTAAGGCTAGACAGATTTGGATCTTGATTGGTACTAGAGTACCTTTTAGGCCTATGGTCAGCATTCTAACCTAATCTATGCTCAAATAAAAAAGGCACTTATCTAAAACCATTAAAAACTTCATGGTCTAGAACAAGGGTTGAAACCTTAAGTTTTTGCTAAGGGACTAGCAAAAGCTAGGCATGGGGGTATGATGAGAACCTCATCATGAGCCATAACTAGCTCATTTTGACCCAATACAAAGGATAAAAGCTCCTACATAACTCAAGGAAAGGCTTAACTCAGAGAATTCTGAGTTTAAGGAGAAAATAAGTCATAAGGGGTAAAAATGCAATTTCACCAGTATAATCTGCATACAGGGTAATTCAGGGCCCAAACATAGGTCAAAGCAGCTTAATAAGAATAAAAGTGGGATGAAATGATCTAGCAAGGGCTACAGCAATTCCAAGAAACTAAATGATAAATCTGTAACCCTAAAACAACCCACTTCAATTCACAGGGTTCGAGGCAAATTAAAAATAGAATAAACCCTCTAAAATTCATAGAAAAATAATCTCTAGGGTTTAGAACCTTCAATTTGGCCTTTAGAACCCATTTTGACCTACATTGAGAACCATGCCCAATTAATGACTTAATTTGGGTTTTTGCGCAAATTGACCAGTCAAACAAGGTTTAATATGAAAATGAAATTCACCATCAGATTCCTTGGGTCCTAATTAGTCATGTATAAAAACTTGAGCCTAAGAAGAAACCTCCTTGACCGACTTTACACTTTGGTCCTCATATATTTACTCTTTGGCCCTCAACTTTTGAACCCTCGCATTTTGGCCCCTAACTCTCCTTCGTTCTTTGCAATCAGGTCCCTCCTGCAAAACCTGCCAGCACCATGCTCCGGCGACCTTGCGCGGAGCATGGCGCCGCGCAGGGTGAGGTGGGGGACCTGGCAAGTAAACCGGGGGTGCCCTGCGTCGTCAGCCGTCGCAGGGACACCCCCCTGGTCTTTGTAACCCACCATACCGGCCGTGCGAACGCACGGACGGTATGGGTTCTTGTTTCCGACCATCCTCCGACGAGGGAGACACGTCGTCTCCCTCCGCCTTCCTCCCTGTTTGATCCCTATAAATACCCCCCACTGCTCCACCGACCAGGGCAGCCTGGATCTGACGGAGAAAATCCCCAACTTTCTTCTCTTCTTCCTCCGGCAGACGCTCACCAGCTCCGGCGGTTTCCTCCCCCTCCACCTCTTCGCTCTGCCGCAATACCAGCAGCAGAGACTTCCTCCCCTGCTCTTCCCGCGCCACGCCGCACCCAGCTGGCGCCTCTCCGGCTCTCTGCTCGCCGCCGCCCCTTTCCCTGAGCATCGTCTTCTTCGGCGACAGTCGATACGACTGTCGCCCTGTTCCTCCCCCTTCGTCCCTGCAAGTAAGCTAGAGCTACTCCCCTTCTCCTCCTCTTTCTTTCCCCGCTTTCAATTTTTTCAATTAAGCCCTCTACCGACCCTGACCACCTTCACCCCCTTCGCCTCCGACCACCCTCCGGCGAGCCGCTCCCATCACCTCAGCGACCCACACGGCTCGCCGACCCTCACCGAACCTCCGCCTCATCACACTGAGCACCCCCCACCCCTCCACTGCCACTCCACACCTCCGTAACACTCCCCCGAACAAACCCATTCCTCCGGTTGCAGTCCGACCCAGGACTGCCGCCAGACACCACCTTGCGGCCTGCCGCGCAGCTCCTCACCTTCGCCGGGGTACGGCGAAGGTTCCTCAGTGGTTTGATCAGGCCGAGAGGCCATATTCATGTCCGACAGGTTTTGAGGTTCGACCGCCATTAACGCACATTGAAGCAGCTTCTCCCGCGCTCCAGGCTTGAGGACTCCAGGTCTCCAGCTGCTGCGGAGTACAGGGAGTCTTGCGAAGGCAGCCAGCCAGCAACCTATGCAAATAGAAGCCGCAGCTGCAGAAGCCAGGCCGCGGTCTCCCTGCAGGCGCTCGCGAGGAATGGTCTGCGTTTAGTCCCACATCAGTAAGCCTCACACCCGTTCCACTGTTTAAATTGATTTCGTGCACTAGCCTTACTGCCTCAGTACACGGGGTGAGGTCCCCTTCACCCGCCCGGTTACCCGGTCTCGTCCGTGCTCACGCCCCGCGGACCTGACCCGACCCGACTTAGACTAACCTGCACTCCTCGCCCACCACGCACACCGGTGTTCCTGGACCCGGACCTGACCCGAACCCGATTACCCGGTAGCTTTGGGAGAGCTTTCCCAAGAGTGGTTTCAGAGAGAAAGAGAGACGCGGGGGGGGGAGGGTAGAGTAGGTTTTTGCCTCTGACGAAAAACTCTGAAGTGTGCAGGCGCAGGCGAAGAAGAAGACCCGCGGAAGAAGAAGGAGCTGCACTGTAGCAAATGCATAGTTAAGTCGTCGAAGCACCGGGTCAGACGACGGAAGGTCAGCAGCCAGAGCAGGAAAGAAGGCAGGCTGAAGAAAGAAAGAAAAGAAGAGCAACGGCCAAAGCAGAAGAAGAAGAAAGGAAGACTTAGTAGCTGAAGGTAGAAGCTCTGCAGCCATAAGGAAGAAAAAGAAGGAGATCTGAAGAAAGAAAGGAAGAAGAAACATTCACAGAAGAGACTGCAGAAAAAGAAGAAGAGAGGCCAAGACAGAAACCAAGGAAGAAGAAGAAGGAGATCTGAAGAGGAGCATCACCTCTGCAGAACGAAGAAGAAGAAGAAGGAGATCTGAAGAAAGAAAGAAAGAAGAACATCACGAGGAGAAAACAAAGAGAACAACAAATTCCTTCCCTCTCTCTTTCTTTATTTTGTAAAAGAAACATGTATATCTCTAGAATACGACTTGCTCCCTGAGTTCGACCTCGGGAACTCTTTTATTTTCCGAGTAAAAAATTTATATTTGAAATGTTGGTAATAACCGGCTTTACTACAACGTTATAACAAAACCAAAACCCGGTCATCACATTAAAACGAACCAGTTTCATCGGTGCTCTCTCTCGAGGAGGAGAGAGAGTGAAAGCTCTGTTTTCTCTACAATTAAAAATTACATCTAATGCCATTGCCACAGGAAATTAATTTTGATTTATTATTATTTTATTGTGGCAAAATTACGCATGAACACTCATATTTTCTGATAATTACACGTTATTGTTATTCACCTATTTCAAGATTGGTTTTGGGATTAACATGTGCACAAATTTTCTCTAGTATATGTTAATTGAAAATTACATAAAATCATCATATATTTATTGAAGATTTCAGTGAGGGAAATTGCACATATACCCTTATATTTTTGAGTTATTGTGAATCTTCTTTCCATCGCATTTTATGTCAAATTTGCCTAGGGATTTCTCACTTAATCGAAAGAATACGAAATAATCGAGAGTTTATTGCATAATTGCCTCCCTATGGACACGACCTGCTCTTCTATGAGTGGTTATTTTTATTGTTGATTAGTCGATTTTTCCACCACTTAAATACTACAACGCATAGCGGAAAATCGACTCGTCAAATTGGCGCCGTTGCCGGGGAGGCAACAGATGCAATAGATTCATGTTATTATTATTTTTTGAATATTCTAAGTTGCACAATCATCTGATCATTTTTATTTTTGTGTGAGAAATCTGACACGGGGACAGGCGTAGTAAAGCGACGACATTGACCCTGAACGACTTGCACAGCGGAGATGATCTTTTTGGTGGACCTTGACGCAACCTGGAGGATGGCAACAGGAACACGTGGGCCTTGATCCCACACACATAGGCTTACGGAGATGCCTATTTCCAATTTAGTCAGTAGATCTTAGTTAGATTTAGTTTAGATAGACATTAGAATTAAATTACTGTCTTTTGGACCCTTGTTGGGTATTTTTGGGAACGTGTCCCCAGTGCCACTTCATTTCTTATCACTCTTGTATGTGGGAGAGTATTTTCAGGAGTGTGTTCCCATTTATTTAGATTATAGGATTATTTGAACTATTTGAACTGAATTTTGGTTAGTTAGTTAGATTGGGTCTATTTGTTTATTATTAAATATATATATATACATTTATTCGAACTGCCTGCTAGAAGCTGCATATCTATAGGACGACCATCTAGGACTGAATGAGCAGCATCTAGTTTATTTTTATTGCATTGCATTCATACATTGCACGAAGAAAGCTGGAGTAAGGTACGTCTTGTCTTGAGCATCAATTACCTGTCATGCATATGCATTAAACTTAAATCTAAGACCACTAAAATGCTTGAATCAAATTAATTCAGTGGTCACTTTAAAAATTAGGACTGCTAAGAGGTTGGACCTTAAAATCTGTGACTGAAAATTGTGTGCAAAAGGATCCTATTTGCGAAATTTCAAAAATCAAAGCAGGATCGTATGTTTGCATACTTGAGACACTGTGCACCTCACACATAAGGTCACTAGATAAATTTCTACCTCTCCTCTTTTGCACCACAAGGGAAGTTAGTCGGAAATCAACAAGCCTATCCACCAAGTTACTTCGATTCCTCGTGTGTGGGCTCGATTCGAGACTTCCATCCCTTGCGAGTAGGTTATAGGCACCAGCAAAGGTTGGCCTAGGAAGCGTAATCTTTTGCAAAACTTGTTTGGCCACCAATTGAACATTTAATTCTAAGACCTTCAATCTACTAAAAACAGATCCCTTTGAATTTGTATTTGCTTTGACAATAGAACTCTCTAGGAAGTTTTCTGCTTATATTCTGATTTCTTCTAAATCCTAGGAGAGTTAAAACTGTTTTGCTTAAAGAAATGTGATGAGAACCTCATCATGAGCCATAACTAGCTCATTTTGACCTAATACAAAGGATAAAAGCTCCTACATATCTCAAGGAAAGGCTTAACTCAGAGAATCCAGAGTTTGAGAAGAAAATAAGTCATAAGGGGTAAAAGTGCAATTTTACCAGTATAATCTGCATACAGGGTAATTCAGGGCCCAAACATAGGTCAAAGCAGCTTAATAAGAATAAAAGTGGGATGAAATGATCTAGCAAGGGCTACAGCACTTCCAAGAAACCAAATGATAATCTGTAACCCTAAAACAACCCACTTCAATTCACAAGGTTCGAGGCAAAGTAAAAATAGAATAAACCCTCTGAAATTCATAGAAAAATAATCTCTAGGGTTTAGAACCTTCAATTTGGCCGTTAGAACCCATTTTGACCTACATTGAGAACCATGCCCAATTAATAACTTAATTTGGGTTTTTGCGTAAATTGACCGGTCAAACAAGGTTTAATATGGAAATGAAATTCACCATCAGATTCCTTAGGTCCTAATTAGTCATGTATAAAAACTTGAGCCTAAGAAGAAACCTCCTTGACCGACTTTACACTTTGGTCCTCATATATTTACTCTTTGGCCCTCAACTTTTGAACCCTCGCATTTTGGCCCCTAACTCTCCTTCGTTCTTTGCAATCAGGTCCCTCCTGCAAAACCTGCCAGCACCATGCTCCGGCGACCTTGCGCGGAGCATGGCGCCGCGCAGGGTGAGGTGGGGGACCTGGCAAGTAAACCGGGGGTGCCCTGCGTCGTCAGCCGTCGCAGGGACACCCCCCTGGTCGTTATAACCCACCATACCGGCCGTGCGAACGCACGGACGGTATGGGTTCTTGCTTCCGGCCATCCTCCGGCAAGGGAGACACGTCGTCTCCCTCCGCCTTCCTCCCTGTTTGCTCCCTATAAATACCCCCCGCTGCTCCACCGACCAGGGCAGCCTGGATCTGACGGAGAAAATCCCCAGCTTTCTTCTCTTCTTCCTCCGGCAGACGCTCACCAGCTCCGGCGGCTTCCTCCCCCTCCACCTCTTCGCTCTGCCGCAATACCAGCAGCAGAGACTTCCTCCCCTGCTCTTCCCGCACCACGCCGCACCCAGCTGGCGCCTCTCCGGCTCTCTGCTCGCCGCCGCCCCTTTCCCTGAGCATCGTCTTCTCCGGCGACAGTCGATACGACTGTCGCCCTGTTCCTCCCCTTTCGTCCCTGCAAGTAAGCTAGAGCTACTCCCCTTCTTCTCCTCTTTCTTTCCCCGCTTTCAATTTAGTCAATTAAGCCCTCGACCGACCCTGACCACCTTCACCCCCTTCGTCTCCGACCACCCTCCGGCGAGCCGCTCCCATCACCTCAGCGACCCACACGGCTCGCCAACCACCGCAGGACCTCCGCCTCCTCACCCTGATCAATCTCCGCCCTACCACTTCCCCCACATCACCCTCTACAACTCCACCGAACAGACCCATCCTCCGACCCACAGTCCGACCTAGGGCAGCCCTCGCACGCCGCCCCGCGCCTCGCCACCACCCACACGAGCTTCGCCGCACCCTGGCGAAGCTCCTGCACTCTCTGATTAGGCCGAGAGGCCGTTTTCTTGTGGACAGGCCACCCGACCTCCGCCGCCATTGACGCGCAGGAGGACCTGCTTCCGCCTGCAGCTACAGGCGCGCCACGCTCAGCGCCAAGCCCAGATTCACTCCCAGGCCTTGCGAGGAGTTTTGGCAAAACACCAGGTTCGCAGCCGAGGAAGAAAACTCCGCGTGACGCTGCCATCTCCTGCTGAATTCCCCGCTGCGGGCGCGCAATTGAGGTGGGCCGTTTAGTCCCACCTCGGAAACGCCTGAAGAGCCGCAGCGACATAAGATGCAAAAGTGCAGTAGCCTTACTGCCTCAGTACACGGGGTGAGGTCCCCTTCACCCGCCCGGTTACCCGGTCTCGTCCGCGCTCACGCCCCGCGGACCTGACCCAAACCGACCCGACCCGACTCGACTGACCTGCACTCCTCGCCCACCACGCACGCCGGTGGGCCTGGACCCGGGCCTGATCCGAACCCGGTTACCCGGTAGCTCTGGGAGAGCTTTCCCAAGAGTGGTTTCAGAGAGAAAGAGAGACGCGGGGGGGGGGAGGGTAGAGTAGGTTTTGCTTCTGACGAGAAACTCTGAAGTGTGCAGGCGAAGAAGAAGACCCGCGGAAGAAGAAGTGCAGGCGAAGAAGGAGCTGCACTGTAGCAAATGCATAGTTAAGTCGTCGAAGCACCGGGTCAGACGACGGAAGGTCAGCAGCCAGAGCAGGAAAGAAGGCAGGCTGAAGAAAGAAAGAAGGAAGAGCAACGGCCAAAGCAGAAGAAGAAGAAAGGAAGACTTAGTAGCTGAAGGCAGAAGCTCTGCAGCCATAAAGAAGAAAAGGGAAAAGAGAAAGGGTCACCACAATTGCAGAAGAAGAAGAAGAGAGGTCAAGGCAGAAAACCAAAGAAGAAGAAGAACAAGGAGCTCTGAAGAAAGAAGGAGATCTAAAGAAAGAGAGAAAGAAGAGCATCCCCCTCTGCAGAACAAAGAGAAAACAACAAATTCTTTCCCTCTCTCTTTCTTTTTGTAAAAGAAACATGTATATCTCTAGAATACGACTTGCTCCCTGAGTTCGACCTCGGGAACTCTTTCATTTTCCGAGTAAAAAAATTTATATTTGAAATGTTGGTAATAACCGGCTTTACTACAACGTTATAACAAAACCAAAACCCTCAAACCCGGTTGCCGCGACGTTTCATTTTGGCGCCGCTGCCGGGGAGCAACGGCTATTCTAGAGGTAAACATTCCTGTTTCTTTTAATTTCTGATAATCTCCTCTTTTGTGCAGCTACAGGAACTCAAGAAGACAAGCAACCACACGACAACCACTCCGAAGACAGGTAAATTTTTCCTCTCACTATTAACCCCTAAACTCTAAAGAGGAAGAAAAGAAAAGAACAAGCAATATAGGGCTAACCTGTCTTCCATACTTAGTAACCATAAAAAGTTGCATGTTTTCAACTCATCACTCCTGCACACTATTAAGGGTATTTAAGGGCTAACACATTCTTGCTTGAGCCCTAATTGCCCAACAAAGAGTTAAATGGACCAAGTAGAGCCAACATAAGGTCAAACATTAGGATTTCAGTAGAGACACACCCCTTAATCAAGAATTGAGGAAATCCAAAAGAGGTGTGCCCAAGCCATTGATTGAAAATAATTAACAAGAAAAATCCTAAACAATTGGCTCTCTCTAAACACTTGAACCCTAAAAGAAAGGACCCAAAAAGCTCTCAAAGAAAACAAGAGGTAAAGTTGACCCCTTTGGGTTAACCAACCTTAAATTAGGTCACTCTTTGCACTTAAAAAGACTAAAGTTCAAGTGAAACCTTAAGCACCCTGATCTTAAAATTGGTAGACTTAAGAGGTCAAGATCCCCATTCTGGTCTACCTGGAACCGCAGTGACAAGAGAGGTCGGGTGGGGGAAACCCTGTAACCCGTGGGGACGCTCTACCGTGTAGGGGTCTTCGCGGGACTCTCCCTCTCTGGCTGCCCAGGTAATTCTCAGGTGGGCGATCTTTCTGATCAAGGGGTCCATCTGCCCCGCACCTCTATAGTCACCCAACACATTTTTTGGGTGCCTTGATTGGGTCCAGCATCTTCTAAACTTACCTCTTCCAACTGTGCATGTACGGAAGGAGGTCCCTAGGACCACCCTTAAGACCTCCATTAGAAATTCACTCTCGTCAAGGCCAAGCCTCGACGCCCGTGTTTGTGCGGCAACACCCTCACATTATTCTCTCTTCTGATTCAGAACCAAGTTCTTCTTCTTCCCCCATCATGGCTCAGCCAGTTGAGGAAGAAAATAATCTGGAACACCAGCTCCAGCGACTCAATGACCTCTTCCAAAACTTCGTGCACCCACCACAGCGTCCTATGATGCGGGACCACTACAATCCTGCTGCGGTGGCCATTGAGCCTCGAGTCAGAATCCCGACTGGAGGACCTGATTCCGAACTAAAGCCCAACATGATTCATGCTATACCTAAATTCCATGGGCTTAATTCTGAAGATCCCTTCCAGCACATCAAACAGCTAAAGCATCTGGCCCACACTTTTGGATCAGATGCGCAAAATTGGGATATTCTTCTCATGAAGATGTTCTCCTTTTCTCTTATGGACAAGGCCGCCCATTGGTATCAAACTCAGACCCGACCGATCAACACTTGGGAAGAACTTCAATCCGAGTTTTTGAAAAAGTTCTTTCCCGTTGGTCGGACCAACGCCTTGCGCCATCAGATTACACACTTCACTCAACAATCAGGAGAACCTCTCCATGAGGCATGGGATCGTTTTCAGGATCTCATGAGAAAGTGCCCCCATCACGGAGTTCCTAAATGGGAACAAGTCCAATCTTTTTACCAGGGACTCCGTGAGGACATCCGCCTTTTCGTCAATGCAACCTGCGGAGGAAACATCATGGGTCAACATGAAGACACCGTATGGGAGATTCTCGAAAACATGTGCGAGAACTCCATCAACAATGACTCCATGGGATTATTCGACAGGACGAATACCCGCGCAGCGACGAATCTTAAGGGAGCACATGAGACGCAGGACCTGTCCGCATCAGTCGACCTGGAATTAATGGCCAGTCGATTGGACAAGGTCTCAATCATTGAAAAGAAGGTGGATGAGCAGACTCAGCACTTGCAGCGAGCCACCTCTGCGCGTAACTCCTTTGCACAACCTCCTTCCACACAGGAGACTGTGCAAAACATCCTCCACCGATCCTCCCCTGGGATGGATCCATATCCATCCCCATCTGATTCTTGGACTGGAAGATCATCCGATCCTTTCTTCACCAGCCGGGGGAACTCCATTCCTCCTTTCCCTGATTCTCAGGAGGTTCCTCAGACCTGCGAGGACCTCAACGCCATCCAGAACGACCCATTCTCCAACACTTACAACCCTGGATGGCGAAACCATCCCAATTTTCAGTGGGCGGGAAATTCCCAAACCCAAAGACCACCTTTTCAGTCCCGCCCACAGCCCTCTCATCACTACCAGCCTCCTCAGCCTCGGCCCAACCCTACTTATCCATCAGGGCCAAATCAAGATCAAATGTCCTTAATCCTTCAGACTCTGGCTGACATTCAAAAATCGAATGCGGCCATTCAAAAACAGCACAAGGACGAGCTTACTGAAGTTAAAACTCAACTGGCCCAGTTGGCAAATTCTCGCCAGCCAGGCACACTCCCTTCCCAACCCCTTCCTAACCCAAATAACGTGCCAACCCAGAAGCGCGTTATGAATCCAAATTTAGGCCACGCTCAATGGATTTATCAGGCCCCCACTGCTCCATCTCCAGACGAGATGGATGCCTCAACTTCTCGTGCGGGATTTCAGCAGCAGCCACCCCTCCTACCAAACCCAAACCAAAATCAGGCCAGATTAAATTCTGTAACAACACGTAGTGGTAAGACAACTCAAGACCCGCATTATCCAAACCACTCCCAGCCTGATAACCATGACCCTAGGATAGTTATCCAAGGTACCGCTGTTCCAGACCCACAACCTGGACCTATCCAAGAAGAACCAACCAAGATCCCGTTTCCCGAGGCCCTGACCAAGGGAAAGAAGACCACAAAACCCGTGGCCCCTGAGGAGGACCTGGTCAAGCTCTTTGAGTAGGTCCACATAAACATCCCCTTGATGGATGCAATCCGCCACGTACCAGCTTACGCACGATTTCTAAAAAATTTTTGTACACCCCAGCGTAAGCCGCGAACCAAGGGAGGGAGCCCAATTGTTCTGTCAGAGCAAGCCAGCTCTGTAATCCTTAGTAGACTCCCGCCCAAGGCAAAAGATCCTGGAACTCCCCTAATCTCCTGTAAGATAGGTGGTACCCAATTTGATAGAGCATTGTTAGACTTGGGTGCATCTATAAATCTGATACCCACATCCTTACTGGACCATCTAGAAGAATCTGAGCTGAAACCAACCGAGGTGACATTACAATTAGCAGATCGATCTATAAAGTCACCAAAAGGGATTCTCGAGGATGTTATCGTGAGAGTGTGGGATTTCTATTTTCCAGTGGACTTTATAGTCTTAGACATGGATGCACCCGAGAACCCTAGGGATACACCAATCATTCTAGGGAGACCTTTCTTGGCTACTGCTAGAGCCAACATCAGCTGTGAGGAGGGCCAAATAGAGCTTAAGTTTGGAGATCAAACACTGAAAATTGATATATTTAAGGCCCAACAAGGAATTAATTGCGGCGTCATCGAGCAAGTTTGTAACATCAAGACTTTGGTTGATGAATCACACCTCCAGAGTGACTCGATTGTGCCTCATCAACCACAGAAGGATCTTGACCCGCAAACAGAGGAGTTGAATCCAGATATGAACAACCCAGTAACTCCCACCCTTAAACCTCACATCTATACTGAACCACCCGCTGCTGCTGAAAACCCCATCCTCGAACTGAAACCCCTTCCTGCTCACTTAAAATACATCTTTTTGGGTTCTAATCAGACCCTTCCTGTGATCATCAATTCCAACCTCAGTCCTGAACAGGAAACCAGTCTGATTGTTGTCCTCCAGCAACATCGAAGAGCCATCGGATGGACTCTCGATGATTTGACTGGAATAAGTCCCTCTTATTGTACTCATCATATCTATTCAGAAGAGGGCACACGACCTTCTCGTGAAATGCAGAGACGCTTAAACCCCAATCTGCAGGAGGTCGTGAAAAAGGAGATCATCAAGTGGTTAGATGCCGGGATCATCTACCCGATCTCCGATAGTCGTTGGGTGAGCCCAATTCAGGTCGTGCCTAAGAAGGCAGGACTCACCACTATAACGACTGAGACCGGAGAAATCATTCCTACCCGATTAGCCAACTCGTGGAGAGTCTGTATAGATTACCGTCGACTCAATTCCTCCACGAAGAAGGATCATTTCCCACTACCCTTCATTGATCAAATTCTCGAAAAACTAGCGGGAAATAGGTTCTTCTGCTTTATTGACGGGTACTCCGATTATAACCAGGTGGCAATCCATCCTGAGGACCAAGAAAAGACCACGTTCACCTGCCCCTTCGGAACATACGCTTTCCGAAGGATGCCTTTCGGTCTTTGCAATGCACCCGCTACTTTTCAGCGATGCATGCTTGCCATATTCTCAGATATGGTAGGTGATTATCTGGAAGTCTTCATGGATGACTTTTCAGTTTTCGGAGCATCATTCGACGATTGCCTCCAACACTTGGTCCAGATACTCAGGCGGTGCATCGACGTGAATTTGGTTCTTTCCTGGGAAAAGAGCCATTTCATGGTGCCTGAGGGAATTGTCCTGGGACACTCAATTTCGGAGAAAGGTATCCAAGTGGATCGAGCTAAGGTTAATCTGATTTCTCACCTTCCTATGCCTAGCTCGATCAGGGACATCCGATCCTTTTTAGGGCATGTCGGTTTTTATCGACGATTTATCCCTGATTTTTCAAAAATCGCACGCCCCCTGACCACTCTTCTCTCCAAGGATGTTCCCTTCGAAATCTCCAAGGAATGCACTCAAGCATTTGAAATCCTGCGTGACCGAGTCACCCAAGCCCCGATCCTACAGTCCCCTGATTGGTCAAAACCCTTTGAGATCATGTGTGATGCATCCGACTTCGCTGTAGGAGCGGTTTTGGGGCAGAAAAATGACAAGAAACCTGTGGTCATTTACTACGCCAGCAAAACACTCGATGAGGCTCAGCGTAACTATACGGTTACTGAGAAAGAGCTGCTAGCTGTAGTATTTGCCCTAGAGAAGTTCAGATCATACCTTCTGGGTTCCCATGTCATCATATACTCGGATCACACGGCTGTAAGGCATCTCCTTGAAAAGAAGGACGCGAAACCTCGATTGATCCGATGGATCTTGCTGTTGCAAGAATTTGACCTCGAGATTCGCGATAAAGCGGGAAAACAAAATGTGGTAGCTGATCACTTGTCCCGTCTTCCTTCTGAAATAATAGACCCTTCCGGACCCATCACTGAGCATTTTCCCGATGAGCACCTGCTGACTATTGGTACTAGCCTTCCATGGTTTGCCAATATTGTAAATTACTTGGCATCTCATCAGACCCCGTCCGATTGGCCGAAGGCCAAGAAAGACAAATTACGCTCCGATGCCAAGTATTACATTTGGGAAGACCCGTACCTCTTCCGCATAGGTGCCGATCAGATCATCCGGAGATGTGTCCCGGAAGGGGAAGTCAACAATATCCTCTCTTTCTGCCATGACCAGGCATGTGGTGGCCATTTTACCGGGCATAAAACCGCATCAAAAGTCCTCCAGTGCGGCTTTTACTGGCCCACACTGTTCAAAGACGCATACAGTCATTGCAAGGCATGCAGTCGTTGCCAGACTTTGGGCAACATGAGCCATCGCGACATGATGCCTATGCAACCGATTCTAGTATGCGAAATCTTTGATGTTTGGGGGATTGATTTTATGGGCCCCTTTCCTGTTTCGGATGGTTTCGAATACATTCTGTTGGCTGTGGACTACGTGTCCAAATGGATCGAAGCCATACCGACCCGAACCTGTGATCACAAAATCGTTCTCAAATTCATTCATCAACACATTTTCTCAAGGTTCGGGATTCCTCGTGCAATAATCTCTGATGGGGGGACCCATTTCACAAATGCTCAGTTTAGGTCACTGATGACCAAATACGGGGTGTCTCACCGAATCTCTACTCCTTACCACCCCCAAACTAATGGTCTAGCTGAGCTGTCTAATCGGGAGATCAAGAAAATCCTGCAAGTCACTGTTCGACCTAACAGGAAGGACTGGTCGTCCCGACTTCCGGAATCATTGTGGGCCTATAGGACCGCCCACAAGACCCAATTGGGCATGTCTCCCCTTAGATTGGTGTACGGAAAGGCATGCCACCTTCCCATCGAACTGGAGCATAAAGCCTATTGGGCAGTACGGAACTGTAATCTGGATCCTTCTAAGGCTGGGACCCACAGAAAACTCCAAATCAGCGAGATCGATGAATTACGCATAGACGCGTACGAGAACTCGTAAATCTACAAGGAGTGGGTTAAAGCCTTCCACGACAAACACATCTCGAGAAAGATCTTTCATCCTGGTCAAAAGGTCCTACTCTTTGATGCCCGACTCAAACTCTTCCCAGGAAAACTGAGATCTAAGTGGGTCGGACCATATTTGGTCCGACAGGTTTTTGGAAATGGAGCAATCGAAATCAGTCCACTCAGCCACGATTCTGAACCTTTCATCGTGAACGGTCAGAGACTCAAGCCGTTCATTGATGTAACTTCTACTGATTTGGCTGAGGCATCTTATATCCTCCTTTCCCCTTGAGCTTATTGCGCCCAGCCGATGGCGTAAAACTCAGCGCTTAACGGGAGGCAGCCCGTCATTCTCTTTGAAAACCTGAAACTTGTTCTGACACCTTTCAGCACTCGAAGTTCACCCTTGTAGACAGCCGACCCCAACTCAGATGTTTGCATCTAGGATTTGAAATCGTCCGCAAAAATTCAACCCGACCCATTCACTCATCCAAATTTCTGTCTTAAGGAATGAACTAAGACCCCCTAGGTTACAATGAGGACATTGCAAATCTTAGGCATGGGGGGGTATGAAAGTACAAAAACTTGTAAGAAAAGGTTTCAAACAAAAAAATTCACATATGCCAAAAACACCATACAAAAAAAAAAAAAAAAAAATTTCAAAAAAGAATAAGAGGAAAAGAGGAGAAGAAAATTTTGTGAAGGAGAAAAGAAACAAAATGAAAAAGGAGCACAAAATTATGAGAAAAAGTGATAGTCATTAGTAAGGAACTAAGGAATTAACCTAAGTTCTAGACCTCATTCAAGAAAAGTGCACAATAAGATTAGTAAAGAATTCAAACCTTAGGCATTCTTGAATAGACTCTTAGTACCCATTAAGATCTGGACACTCCTCAAGAGGTTGAGGAAAATGAAAAGCTGAAGTATTAGGTCTAAGGCTTAGGGAGTATTCGGCCTCGTTAACTAATTTTTGGTTTACGGGACTCAGTAACCTAAGCACCCTAATCTCACACACAGCCTGGTTCAGTAAGCGTAAAAATCAGAATCACGCAGAAGCGTCGCAAAAATCTGAAAAGAACACCTAGAATAGGAGCGGCCGATCAACACAAGTTGATTTGGATGAGTTCCCAGCGCAGAGAGGCGGGAAATCCCCTCGAAGATGCGTAACAAAATATCATCTCCTCGGTGCTTGTCTCTTAGGATATTTACATATCCTACGGGGGGCATGTAAGCACTCTGCTGGTTCAGATTCCATGGATGGCATTATCTCGAAGTGTCAATTGCCAGGGTCTGGATTCGGCCACGGAATACCATGGATGGGATTATCTCGAAATCTCAATAGCCAGGGTTCCGGGGGTTGCCATGGGCGGTGCTATCTCGAAGCATCGATCGCCAGGAACCCTTGAGGATTGATGATGGGAGCAAGGAATCTGATACAGACCGTGTTGAAAAGCCAATCCTAGGCTAGAACTAAAAAGAAAAAGAGAGAGAAAACTCTCCAAACAGAAAAACTTTCTATCTCTCTCTTACAAAACGCACTGCGAACTGAGCCAGGGCTAAAATCATTTCAAGCACGGGTGCTTTAACCACGAAGTCCAATAAACCTTA
Source organism: Thalassia testudinum (assembly GCA_037157565.1). Lineage (NCBI taxonomy): Eukaryota > Viridiplantae > Streptophyta > Magnoliopsida > Alismatales > Hydrocharitaceae > Thalassia > Thalassia testudinum. Next base: position 202,968,000 of record JAZHRO010000031.1, read on the forward strand.
GGTTAGTTCTTGTGGGCCTTAAAAACCTTTGCTAAAAGACTGAGGCTAAGGCTAGACAGATTTGGATCTTGATTGGTACTAGAGTACCTTCTAGGCCTATGGTCAGCATTCTAACCTAATCTATGCTCAAATAAAAAAGGGCACCTATCTAAAACTATTAAAAACTTCATGGTCTAGAACAAGGGTTGAAACCTTAAGTTTTTGCTAAGGGACTAGCAAAAGCTAGGCATAGAGGTATGATGAGAACCTCATCATGAGCCATAACTAGCTCATTTTGACCTAATACAAAGGATAAAAGCTCCTACATATCTCAAGGAAAGGCTTAACTCAGAGAATCCTGAGTTTGAGAAGAAAACAAGTCATAAGGGGTAAAAGTGCAATTTTACCAGTATAATCTGCATACAGGGTAATTCAGGGCCCAAACATAGGTCAAAGCAGCTTAATAAGAATAAAAGTGGGATGAAATGATCTAGCAAGGGCTACAGCACTTCCAAGAAACCAAATGATAATCTGTAACCCTAAAACAACCCACTTCAATTCACAAGGTTCGAGGCAAAGTAAAAATAGAATAAACCCTCTGAAATTCATAGAAAAATAATCTCTAGGGTTTAGAACCTTCAATTTGGCCTTTAGAACCCATTTTGACCTACATTGAGAACCATGCCCAAATAATAACTTAATTTGGGTTTTTGCGCAAATTGACCGGTCAAACAAGGTTTAATATGGAAATGAAATTCACCATCAGATTCCTTAGGTCCTAATTAGTCATGTATAAAAACTTGAGCCTAAGAAGAAACCTCCTTGACCGACTTTACACTTTGGTCCTCATATATTTACTCTTTGGCCCTCAACTTTTGAACCCTCGCATTTTGGCCCCTAACTCTCCTTCATTCTTTGCAATCAGGTCCCTCCTGCAAAACCTACCAGCACCATGCTCCGGCGACCTTGCACGGAGCATGGCGCCGCGCAGGGTGAGGTGGGGGACCTGGCAAGTAAACCGGGGGTGCCCTGCGTCGTCAGCCGTCGCAGGGACACCCCCCTGGTCGTTATGACCCACCATACCGGCTGTGCGAACGCACGAACGGTATGGGTTCTTGCTTCCGACCATCCTCCGACGAGGGAGACACGTCGTCTCCCTCCGCCTTCCTCCCTGTTTGCTCCCTATAAATACCCCCCGCTGCTCCACCGACCAGGGCAGCCTGGATCTGACGGAGAAAATCCCCAGCTTTCTTCTCTTCTTCCTCCGGCAGACGCTCACCAGCTCCGGCGGCTTCCTCCCCCTCCACCTCTTCGCTCTGCCGCAATACCAGCAGCAGAGACTTCCTCCCCTGCTCTTCCCGCGCCACGCCGCACCCAGCTGGCGCCTCTCCGGCTCTCTGCTCGCCGCCGCCCCTTTCCCTGAGCATCGTCTTCTCCGGCGACAGTCGATACGACTGTCGCCCTGTTCCTCCCCTTTCGTCCCTGCAAGTAAGCTAGAGCTACTCCCCTTCTTCTCGTCTTTCTTTCCCCGCTTTCAATTTAGTCAATTAAGCCCTCGACCGACCCTGACCACCTTCACCCCCTTCGTCTCCGACCACCCTCCGGCGAGCCGCTCCCATCACCTCAGCGACCCACACGGCTCGCCAACCACCGCAGGACCTCCGCCTCCTCACCCTGATCAATCTCCGCCCTACCACTTCCCCCACATCACCCTCTGCAACTCCACCGAACAGACCCATCCTCCGACCCACAGTCCGACCTAGGGCAGCCCTCGCACGCCGCCCCGCGCCTCGCCACCACCCACACGAGCTTCGCCGCACCCTAGCGAAGCTCCTGGCACTCTCTGATTAGGCCGAGAGGCCGTTTTCTTGTGGACAGGCCACCCGACCTCCGCCGCCATTGACGCGCAGGAGGACCTGCTTCCGCCTGCAGCTACAGGCGCGCCACGCTCAGCGCCAAGCCCAGATTCACTCCCAGGCCTTGCGAGGAGTTTTGGCAAAACACCAGGTTCGCAGCCGAGGAAGAAAACTCCGCGTGACGCTACCATCTCCTGCTGAATTCCCCGCTGCGGGCGCGCAATTGAGGTGGGCCGTTTAGTCCCACCTCAGAAACGCCTGAAGAGCCGCAGCGACATAAGATGCAAAAGTGCAGTAGCCTTACTGCCTCAGTACACGGGGTGAGGTCCCCTTCACCCGCCCGGTTACCCGGTCTCGTCCGCGCTCATGCCCCGCGGACCTGACCCGAACCGACCCGACCCGACTCGACTGACCTGCACTCCTCGCCCACCACGCACGCCGGTGGGCCTGGACCCGGGCCTGATCCGAACCCGGTTACCCGGTAGCTCTGGGAGAGCTTTCCCAAGAGTGGTTTCAGAGAGAAAGAGAGACGCGGGGGGGGGGAGGGTAGAGTAGGTTTTGCTTCTGACGAGAAACTCTGAAGTGTGCAGGCGAAGAAGAAGACCCGCGGAAGAAGAAGTGCAGGCGAAGAAGAAGGAGCTGCACTGTAGCAAATGCATAGTTAAGTCGTCGAAGCACCGGGTCAGACGACAGAAGGTCAGCAGCCAGAGCAGGAAAGAAGGCAGGCTGAAGAAAGAAAGAAGGAAGAGCAACGGCCAAAGCAGAAGAAGAAGAAAGGAAGACTTAGTAGCTGAAGGCAGAAGCTCTGCAGCCATAAAGAAGAAAAGGGAAAAGAGAAAGGGTCACCACAATTGCAGAAGAAGAAGAAGAGAGGTCAAGGCAGAAAACCAAAGAAGAAGAAGAACAAGGAGCTCTGAAGAAAGAAGGAGATCTAAAGAAAGAGAGAAAGAAGAGCATCCCCCTCTGCAGAACAAAGAGAAAACAACAAATTCTTTCCCTCTCTCTTTCTTTTTGTAAAAGAAACATGTATATCTCTAGAATACGACTTGCTCCCTGAGTTCGACCTCGGGAACTCTTTCATTTTCCGAGTAAAAAAATTTATATTTGAAATGTTGGTAATAACCGGCTTTACTACAACGTTATAACAAAACCAAAACCCTCAAACCCGGTTGCCGCGACGTTTCAAAATGGATCACCCTTACTCCTATCAGTTAGATTATCAAAGTCAATACTTCCCATCTTTTAATTAGGATCCCATGCCCCGAGCGTATCCATCCTTTGATTGGTACATTGATAATTAATGGGATCATGCTTATTCTTATCCAGGGAGTACTGGCTTGATAACTCCCACTTTTGAGCAGAGCCTAGGAGCGGGATTTCCCAACCCTGAAATCCCTACTTCCATGCAAACACCCAACCCTCCCACCATTCATGATTTTCCGTATCGAGGTTGGACCGATACCCCTAGGCAACTAGAGCCTGAAATTGACTATCCTCCCCAACCTGATAATAGTAGCATGTCCTCTTTTATGATAGAAATGCAAAAACAGCAAAAGGAAATGATGGAATCAATGGGAAAGATGTTGAGGAATAGTCAATAGTTAAATGAAGAAATAAGACAACTTAGCTACACGCTTCCCAATAATCCTGATCCCTACCTATGCGATCATGATCATGAAAATAATTCTGAGGAACCTAATGACAATAGGGATCCAATTTTATGTAGCTATCACTTAGACTCTCCCAATGAGACACGGCCACTAGAGGACAATGATCATAGTGATTATCCACCTAAACTATATTGGAGTCAAAAGCAAAGGAAGATGGTACCTCTTGAGGACCTTGACCCCAATGACAGTATTCTCCTTACCCCTACCAACCCGGGTCAAGGTTGTATTATTCCTATCACTTCCCCTATTGATTATTTGGTGGAATCTCATTCTACCATTAGTGAGCCTACCCATGACCCTCCACTTAGGGAATCAACACCTACCATTCAATATCCTGAGGATTTAAATGCACCCAATGAAGGTGACCCTAAGGGAATGGAGGATGAATTAGATCAATTTTGGTCTCAGGGATATGAAGAGTCTATTTCAGAGGATGGGGATGCCCCAATAGAGGAACCTAGACTAAAAATCTTGAGTGAACCACAGGGGAATTATTTATCATTTGAGGATTTACCTCCAGAGGATAGAAATAATATGATTAAATCCAAATTCCTCCCTTCTTTTGGGAGTCATCCTCCATCAAAATAGGAGTTGCTATTAAAGGAGGAAAAATAGAATAGTGAGAAGTCTATTGGAGACTCTTGAGGACAAAACATGTTAATCGAGTATTTATACCCCGAGAAGAATAGCAAATTCAGTAATATAGGCTTGCTTCAAAACATTAAGACTGATCCTCCTTTGGGAATAATTGAGGATACTGATCCAACTCCTAATGAATCACATTTGCACCTCGACAAAAATTTGAGTGAACCAAACGAATCTGGGGATGAGCTGAATGATAATGATTCTGACATTTTGACCCTGCCATCAAAGAGTTGTAATTTGGAGTCTGCCCTTGATTCAAATATGACTCCGATCATTATTGCTAGGTAGGGTAATATGCAGTTGTCTACAACTGTTAGGGAGTATACACAATCTGAATCCTTGTTGGAATTAGACCTAACACTGACTAAGCCCTCATTGGACTTAACCATTACCTTCCAACACTATAAACAACCCTTATACTCCCTAATCGATCCTTGCCTCAGATCTCTGCTCATGTACATTGTTTCTAGAGAACATATCAGGATAGTGCATCCTTAGGTAGAATGGCAAGTGTGGATTGATGCTTGTACTTTTACTCTCGCCATTCAAGGGTTTGAACTAATAATGTGAATATCTTTTAAAACCCATCCTGTTCTGGAGGATCCTTGTTATCCTCCACTTATTCCGTTTTGGGAGGTCCCTTTTCATATTCCGTTTATTATTCCTAGACCTCCCAAGGTAGCCAATGAGGTTCTTCTCTTTCATATCTTCTGGCAAGCATTTGTATTACGTTGCATCATCAACTCGCCAACATCCATGGCTACTTGTTTTCTAGGCCTGCGCTGTTATGCATATTCATAGGGCCTAACCTTTTCTGTTTGGAACCAGACTTATAGGTTCCTTCTAAGTCTGGCTGCTGATAGAAAATGTAGCACTTGTTGGGAGGCAACCCAGCGGTCAGAATAACACCGTCGTCAGGTGATGCTTTTCCTTTCTCCTCCTGTTTTAATTTTACAATGGGGACATTGTAGGATTTAGTCATGGGGGGGTGCATTTGCATTTTAGGAAGTATTCATGCATTTAGGTTAGCAGATAAAAAGAAAAAAATTCTCTTTTCTTGAACTGATTGGGTTAGTCCCTAGCAAAATACCTTTGTCATTGGATGTTTTTCTTCTGGAATTATTTCTTAAGTTTAAAATTCAGTATATTTATTTCACGTGCACGTAAACTTGGTAATGGATCCTTGAGGAAAACCAATGAGCATTTGTAGTCTACTGAACCCTTGGACAGTTCATAGGGAGTCAGGCATACTATCTTTTAATAGATCCACCTCATATTTGTGAGAAGAAAGTAGAGAGATTACTGGTGCGCTAAGTCTAGTGCAAGGACTCTTAAGTTTAGGATAATTAGATGATGATACTTCAGAGTTAGACATAATTTTCACTCTCTATTCCTGTGTGCATACTTTGTGCGAATTCCTGAGAGTCACCAAATAAGGTAGATACACAGAGATTGTGTCTTAATAAAGTTATAACTATGGTGGATGGTTACCATCGTCCTTCATAGAGTCCTCGGCTGAAGGAGGGTATTGTGTCAAAGGTCAGAAATACGCCTGTCCTATCCATTCCTTCTCGGTACCGAGAATAGGCACTTCCACCAAATAAGCCACACAATATCCTCTTGACCATCATCATCCCTAATATTGCCTCATAAATAAAAGTATGTGTCATATTATATTCATTAAAAAGAAAAAAAGAAAAAGAGAAAAAGAGAAAGAAGAAACAGTTATATATATAAAAAAAAGAAGAAAAGTCAAAGTTTATAATGTAACATTGTTTCTAAGGCAACAAAACACTTATCGCGTTCCACCAAATATGACTCATACCTACCTTTAATATTTTTGATCGCCGGAATTCTAGTTGAGGACTCTAACTTAGTTGTAGAGTTATTGGGACTTTAATTGAAGTGTGGATGCCATGTGAGGCCACCAAACAGTGAATACAATTACTAAGTCTGACAAGAGTTGTGATCTCAGAAAGGAAAGAGTGAGTGCCTAGGAACATCAAGAGAGCATAATTGTGTAGCCTCTCTCAGAGTTGACTTGTCTAATAGTCTAGAGATCTAGAGTTTGTAGTACTAGACTATATGTAGCACCAGATGAGTGTGTGCCACCAAATACAAATCCATTCAACTCGATATCTCCTACCTAAGCCAAACGCCGGGGTCAAATTATAGATTATCCTCTGCTTTATCCCCGAGGGAAGTAGTTGCCTATCCCGACAAGCAATATTTACTAAGGGTGAAGTATGAATTTCCAATGCGAATTGGCCTTTTTCACTTTGATCTGTTACCTAGGCTTTCATCACTTCAGAGTTGTCTGGATCTCTAAAGTTTTGAAATAAGATTAGAAGAAATCTTCTGATTACTTCTATTATTTTTTTCTTTTTGCTAGAGACTAGCAAATCTTAGGCATGGGGGTATTTGATGAGTCCATTCTAATGGACTATTGTTACGCCTAAGTAATTCTTTTTTAATATTGTATGTTTATTAATATCTACATTAAGTTGTAGAATGATTGCATGCATCATTATTTAATTTTACATCTATTTTATTGCATTCTATAACATAGTATGTAATTAGTTTATGTTTCATGCAGGTCTTGCAACAGCGCACTCGTTACATCTTCTCCACTTTATCTATCCATCCGACTAATAATCGAGAAGAAGAGGGAGGAGGATCAAGGGGAAAAAGAACAGGGGGAGAAAAGATATCTTCCCCCACAAATTTCTCAACATATGGCCAGCCATCAACAACCTCACCAACAACCCCGGCCATATTTAGTAAGGGATTTGAAAATCCCTTAACTTGCACCGGGGAGGAGATAAAAAGTAGGCGAAGAAAGGAGAGGAGCACTAGATCTTCCCCCTTGCTGGGAACTGCTCCATCTTCTCCATCGTGGAGAGGGCGAACATTGTGCACCAAGCACCCATCTCCAGCGCCCCTGCCAGGCCGCGCCTGCAGGCGCATCCTCCCTTCCAGTGCCATTACCCCATCTTGCCCTTCAGCCGTACAAGCGCCCATCTACCCTCCAGCACCTCCCTACAGCACACCCGCCACCTCTGCAAACCCGCCTAGCCTCACCAGCCACTCCCTCCAGCCGCGCCTGAAGGCGCTGCGTGCCTTCACCACTCCCAGGCCTGCACCCACAGGTGCTGCACAGCCACACGCTCACCCATGCCCCTGCCAAGCACCGCAGGCACCGCACTAACACCTACCTTCGCAACCACAGTGCTTCCCCTCTCTGCAGGCGCCCTTCTTCAACGCCCGTAAGCGCTCGCTGCCACCTTGCACTCTCCTGCACCGCCCGCCTCTCCAATCACCACACCAGCCTGCACCGTGCCCTCCAACCAACCCGCAGGCACGCACCCCTCTATAGACCCGCCTCGCCTGACCAGCCGCTCCAGCCAGCGCCAGGCACCCTACCTGTACGCATAGCCCCGCTCTTCTGCAGGCAGGCGCGCGGCTGCGGCTGTCATCTTCTCCTCAAACAGGCCGGAGGCCCTCCTCCGCCTGCCATGCCCACCTTCGACCACCTCTCACCATTCTACCGCCGTCATCGTGATCCCCACGCGTCGGTCAACCTTCCCCTATGGCTGCTCCGTCGCCGGTGCTCTCTCGAGGAGGAGGAGGAGAGAGAGTGAAAGCTCTATTTTCTTTGCAATTAAAAATTACATCTAATGCTATTGCCACCAGAAATTAATTTTGATTTATTATTATTTTATTATGGCAAAATTGTGCATACACACTCATATTTTCTGATAATTGCACGTTATTGTTATTCACCTATTTCAAGATTGGTTTTGGGATTAACATGTGCACCAATTTTCTCTAGTATATGTCAATTGAAACACATAAAATCATCATATATTTATTGAAGATTTCAGTGAGGGAAAATTGCTCATATACCCTTATATTTTTGAGTTATTGTGAATCTTCTTTCCATCGCATTTTATGTCAGATTTGACTAGGGATTTCGCGCTTAACCGAAAGAATACAAAATAATCAAGAGTTTATTGCATAATTGCCTCCCTGTGGACATGGCCCACTCTTCTGTGAGTGGTTATTTTTATTGTTGATTAGTCGATTTTTCCACCACTTAAATACTACAACGCATAGCGGAAAATCGACTCGTCAGGGGGTATCAAAGGAACTTGAGGTGAAAGCTAAGGGAAGAACCTTCTCCCCAATCCCTCCCTCTAACTGGTTGGATTGATCGGAAATAAGTAGACCAAATCATTCCTTTCATCTCAAGACGGGTTCTAGGAGTCTGTAGATCTTTAAGCTATCCAACTTAAGGATAGGTTTGACTATTTGTATTTCAGGGCACCTTTCTTTTCCTCCTGTTTCGTCATGGATCCTTCCACATCCTACTCGCATTTCCACTCCTACCCTCCTACCACTACTTATTCCCAAGTTGATTATTATCTCAACTAGACTTATTCTCACCCATCTACTAACTGGGATAATCCTTATTGGGGATATAATTCCGAACCTCTGTGTTCAGGGTATAATCCTAGACACCACGATTTTGATTTTTATCCTTCTCTGAGCTACACTGATTATAGATCTCCACCCTTTGATGATCAATTTAGCCCGATCTACAATCTAGAAGGATATCCTGATGACAATCCCTACCCTCCCCAAGACTACACTGCATATAGGTCACCACCCCTCCTTGAACAACCCGAAATGACCTATTACTAGGGAGGGCACCAAGAACCTCAATTTCCTGACTCCCCTAGACTAAGCCCAAACCCACCCAACCTTGAACAAAACCATTTGGTTCAGGTAAACCAGGTCCAAGATAAGGTGTTGGCAAACTTAAGGAACACCATTTAATCTTTAGAAGCTTAGCCAACACCCTGCACTGAAGAACAACCTTTGATTGAAATAATTGATGATCTTAACAAGTATTTGTTCGATTGGCTTTAAGATGTTAAAGATAAGGACACGGGTGAGTTTTGACCTGGGAAATTGTCAAAATTGAGGATGAAATTTGTGGTTGCTTTAGTTTAATCTTGGGATGATTCTCAGGATGAACCCCCTTCAGGAGTGCCAATGTCAGAACCTGCTCAGGCACTTGTAGGATGGACACATTTTATGAGACCGGGGATGACTAGGTTGGTCTAGAGCAACCAGATGAGGATGAATTGATTTCTTCACCTGAGATCCCCGAACCAGGGTACAAGGAAAAGTATGCCTCCATGGAGCAGGTGTTGAACGTGATTTCTACGTTGAAAGTTTTGAGTTTGAAAACCCATCATTGTAGTCATGTAAAAATATGTCAAGAAAATAATTTAACAAAAACTCTGGTGAGTCCCAGGTTGAACATGGGGAGGCGAACATTTGATCAAAAACTGTATTGGGATTTATTGTCACGAAGTAGATTAGCTAGTTGAATTAAATCTACCCTAGCCATTCTACTTAAAGAATAAAAAAATAGAAGACAGAGAAAGAATAATACAAAGAAAGGGAGAGAATAAACAAATATTTCCTAACATATTCATTACATCTATGTGCTATGCTAGAAAGTAGGAAATCCACACTAGAAAGCGATAAAAGGGAAGGGGATGAGAAATTATCCTCCTCGACGGTTGCTTGGAGGACGAGATGTGTTGATGGAGCACCCGGACAAGGGTGGTGAGATGCTGGGTGAAAGAGGATGAAGACGGAGGATGGAGGATGAAATAGGGTGACATCACAGTGGGATCCACCTCCCAAACAACGGTGAGAGGACAACTGTGGGCGTTCCACAAATGAGGGTGAGAAGATGGAGAAATTGTATTTAAGACTCTAATGGAGCATCTTGGGTTTGGGACGAGCTCGTAGAGTTTTGGAGGAGGTGAGAGAAGAAAGGAAGGGATGAAGAATGAGGTCATAGGGCAGCCTTATATAGTTGTAGGAATGGGGGCATAAAGGTCATTTTCTCTCTTTACAAAATAAATGCTGGGTCTTTAGTGACTGATATAAATGTCACTAACGACCCACGTCATTAAAGCGCACGTGTGCCCTCTCCTCTTTGCCTTTAGCCGTTGAGTGGTTCATCACGTTTGATCAATAACACCCATTCGATCAAGAGATCGGATGGACTAAGAGTGCCCAAACCCCTTCGCCTTCACGCACCCTTGCATGTGATGGCACATCTGATGGCGCGTCATTGCACTCATCCCCCGAGTGCACGCATCCAACAAGCAAGATCGCACCATGTCACCAGATCCTCACCGCTCAATGTGCATCGCACGTTGAATTTAGCTACATCTGCATGCACACTTGATTTGAGGAGCTCGGCATCTTGATCTCATGCCTCCTCTTCGCAGACGAAGGTGCTAGCCAATGCGCTATCTCGCTGGATTGTCGAGTTTTTGGTTTAGGTTGCAAGGTTTCATGACTGTTGGATCTCGATCCAATGATCGAGACCAAGCACCCTTAGCCTTCAGGAGATGAGAGCACTGGCTTCGATAGATGTGGTGCCATCTGGGCCGTTGGATGGTGATCCAATGGCTTAGATCAATGGTTGTGATGCTTTAAGAAGTTGGGTTGGTGTAGCGGATGGTCTGGATGGCACCACATGGCGCCGTCTAGACAGTCCATCTTATGTGGTACCATCCAAACAGTCCATCTTCTCTTGCTTGTAAGTGGTGCCACGGATGTCGGATTGGACCGATTTTTGTGCCGTTGGGCTACGATCTTTAATTTGAACCTATCTGTGTGGTTGGATTTTTCATCTGATGTGCGAATTTTACACCACCTTGCCCCTTGACTTCTGATCTTCCTCGGGCTACATCTTATGCTATAGAAGTCTAATCGGGACGATCTCGGAGGCATTGGACTTTGATCGTCGCCCTGATCAGATCCGTATGGTTGGATCTTCAATCCAAGGCTCCGAAATGATCTTTCCCTGTCCCCTAGACACAAAAGGACAAATTAACCTATAATTTGTACAAACTAATCTAAATGCATGATGAGGCATGTTATGCAATATTTATAATGCATGATGCAATTATATGCCTAAGAACATGTATAAGTAGATAGTTTATGTGACATAGATGTGGCTACATCACACCCCCATGCCTATCTTTTGTTAATCCCTAGAAAAACTATATGCTATTTATAAACAAAGTTAGGATCAAATTACTTGGGCAATGTTATTTTTCAATACTAAGAAATTTCTACTAAGACCTGAACTACAGAGACAATAGCACCTAGGTATCAGCCAAAATGCAAATCGCCCCAAGCCATCACTTTATTCAAAAGCAAAAACATTTTTTTTCTTTTTCTTCTTTTCTAATTATTTTTTTTATTTTTGAGTTTATAGTTTTGGGGCAGCTTTCTACAGGTACCCAACCCACCCAAGACTCAAAAGGAACACTAAGTGCTAAGCATTTTTTGTGTGAATGTGATAGATTCACTGATCAGCAATCAGAACGAACTTCGGGTTTCAACGCCCATAAGTGACCATGAAAAGAAATTCTACTTAAAGGTATATCTATCCAACTCATAGCTTTCTCCATACTTTTTATATTTTTATGATGTCAACATAAGGGCGAACCTAGTGTACATCTCCCTACTTATTCTACTTCCTTACTTCTTCCTAAGTGTTTGGAATTATGCGTGCATTTCACAAGCTGGGTTCTGGACAACCGGCCAATGCACTGTTCCCACTGACAACTTGCCAACCATTCTCGTGCGGTGAAGTGTGGTTTATTTCTTTTTCTTCTTTTCTATTTATTTTTCATTTATTTTTGGATGTTTTTCTATTTTTTTTTTAAGTAGGTGGCTTCCCTAATCTAAGATTCATCTAAATGCAGGAGGAAGAGAATGGTTGTGTGGCAAGGCTCTAGACAACTAGTTAATGAGCTGTTAGCACTAGCAACTTGCCAGCCATACCACCCTAGAAGGTACATTAGCTACCCAATTTATGTTAAAATCACCAAAAAGTGAGTCAGTTCAAAGAGTGTATAGATGCTTAGACTTAAAGTCCCCTCAAATCAGAGGGTGAGTTGATAAGTCATGTACTTATCACCCTAACTTATTAACCAATTAGAAATGAATTTTTAAATGGTGATGACTCGAGAAACAAGTCTACATTTTAGTGGACACCCAGACTGATTATGCCTAAAGACCTGAAGAATCTAAGTGTTCAGGTCTTAACGTATCATTTCCTAAAGGTGACAAACTTCTAAAGCCCAAGTTTTCTTTGCCTAATTCAAATTTTTTTTTCTTTTTTTTTCAAAAATAAAGAGAAAATAAAAGGACTATACGAAGCTAACAAGATGATTTAGAGATGAATATCCATCCCTCCATGCCTATCTAATACAATGTCCTCATTGTATTAAAAAGACATGAAACAGAGTGGAGTAAGTAGAAAGTGCCTAAATTTCATGATTATCTGGTCAGCTCCGAGATGAAAATAGACTGTATATGTGTTTAATTTAGTACCTTCAGCTAGGCACACTATACAAAAGAAGAAATTAAGAATTCACAGGTGCAGGTCAGGATCAAAATAAGAAAATCGATTATTTGACCCGAAAAGAGATGTCCACAAGTGTGGATGAGATTGTGGTGCAAACCCATGCCCCAGGGTCGAGTGTATCTAAGGGTCTAGATAAAAATTACCCACAGTCGGAGATCAGTATGCAAACGGGGCTGGGCTTGCGATTTGTGAGGATGCAACCCAAGTCCAAAAAGTTGGATAATAGGAAAATTCACATCAAAAAGATAATCAATGAATTTGTGCTTCGGTTGCACATCCCCAAAATCAAAATGTCATAAGGGTCCTAGTAAAATGTTGGTGGTTTTAGGCAAATAGGAACCCTTGGACTCAAACTTCTACTTCCCATGGAATTGGCTTCCCAAATTTTCATTTCCTAGTTCCTATCCTCCATAATCATAATTTTTGGGAGCTCACAAATGTCATCATCCCTGTATAAAATATCAAAGTCCAGGATTTGTGGCTGAATCATAATTGACTTGGGTTTGGTGATCTCAAAAATCAAATCTTCATTATGGTCAATGGGGTGTGATTGAGGAATAGGGCTATGAATTGAATCATCCTGTAAACAAGATCTGTATCTTGCAAGCTAGCCCCAACAGGATCAATTTCCTCAATTATAAGGCCATCAAATGATTCATCGAATTCCTCAAGCCCAGTCATCTCACTGAAATTATCTTCCTCAAACTTAGGTGAGACTTCACATAATGATTCTTCACCTTCAGAATCAAAGCATTCTGGATCCACATTTATATATGTCTCAAAATCATTTATCATTTCTTGGTGCATGGAGACATTTTTTCTTGTACCCTAGCTCAAGGATCTTGGGAGAAGTAATCAATTCATCCTCAACTAATTGCTCTAGAATAATCTGGTCATCCCTGGTCTCATAAGACATGTAACAGGTGCTTGAGCGAGTTCTAACATTGGCTCTCCTGAAGGGGGTTCATCCTGGGAATCATCCCAAGATTGAATTAAAGCAACAAAAAATTTCATCCACAATTTCGACAACTTCCCAAGTAAAAACTCACCTGGGGCTTTATCCTTAATATCTTGGAGCTAATCCAACAATACTTGTTAAGATTGTCAATCATTTGGATTAGAGGCTCCAATTCTTCAACGTAGGGTGTTGGCTAAACTCCTAAAGATTGAATGGTATTCCTTAAGTTAGACAACACCCTATCTTGGACCTTGTTCACCTGAACCAAATGGTTTGGTTCAGAGCTTGGTGGGTTGGGTTCAATCCAGGGGAGTTAAGGAATTGAGGTTCTTGGTACCCTCCCTGATAATAGGTCATTTATGATTGTTCATAAAGGGGTGGTGACCCATATGCAGTGTAATTTTGGGGACAGTAAGGATCAACATATCCTTCTTGATTGTTGATCATATTAGGTTGTCCATAGGAGGGCGGTGATCAATAATCGATGTAGCTCAGAGAAGGATAAAAATCAAGATCATGGTGTTAAGGGTTAGACCCTGAATACGAAGGTCCAGAACTGTATCCCTAATCAAAGTTATCCTGGCTAATGGATTAATGGTCATAAGTCGGGTCAGGATAGTAATCATCTTGGGAATAAGTGGTGGTAGGAGGGTAGGAGTGGAAATGTGAGTTGGATGTGGAAGGATCCATGACGAAACTAGAGGAAGAAAGGTACCCTGCAATATAAACACTCAAACCTGTCCTTAGGTGCGATAACTTAAAGACCTACAGACTCTCAGAACCCGTCTTGAGATGAAAGGAACGATTTGGGCTACTACTTTCTGGTCAACCCAACCAGTTAGTGGGAGCGATTGGGGAGAAGGTTCTTCCCTTGCCTTTCACCTCAAGTTCCTTTGATACCCCACAATCATGATCGTTTGACTCACTCCCCTAACTAGACACTAGATTGAATGGTAGAAGCAGATTAATAAAAAATAATCCCAATCTGGACCCTGAAGAGAAAGTCTAATCCTTAAGGCCAATGTCTGTTTAATTTTAATTAGGGATAGGTTTGAATGTGCTTTGGAATGTGATGGACCCTTTATCTGTGTTGTGCCCTTAATTATTAGCTTCTATGTGTGTGCGGGCAAAACCAATGATTTTAAAATAAGGTTAATTGATGATTTGTCTTTTAGGGTTCAACCTTGTTTAGTAGCTTTTAGGGTTCAACTTTAGGTGTATTCAATCAAGTTCAGTTGGCACACCAGGTTTTGAAAGCATAGGTAAGATGTTTTCCTCTAAAACATAAAAGAATGTGGAGTGCCTAGTTAATACCTAAAAGTTGAATCCTAAGAGGCATCTACTTGATGAGTTGTTTTTAAATGAAGTGGTACAGCCCAAACAACTCAAACAATTTACCTGATGCGCCACTGGATTAAGCACACAAGTGGTTCACCTAATCTGATTTCTATTCGATTATGTGTTGATGAGTGTATCGATTCCAAAGATCGGGTTATCGATTGAGTATGAAAAATCAGAAGAGGTTGTGTACCTCTGTGGGATTTTTTTTAGATTTTTTTCTTATATGGAGGGTGAGCTGGGTGGAGGTGACAAACAAACAACCAAGACAAACCTTAGAGTTTATGCAAGATCCTAGGTTAATTAGGGTCTGTGTTATTAGGTGGTTGATTGCACAGCAATCATGCAACCTAAATACCTGAATTAAGCTAGATTCTAGCATAACTTAGGAATAATGCATTCATAGGCATCGTAATTTGCACAACAACTAGTTTATTAGTCATATAGATAATATCATCATTTTACATACTAATGAGAGATGATTTTAATCATAGATGATTCGAAGCTACGGATGTCAGATCAGATCGAATAGATTTGATCAGAACGATGATGGGAGTCCAACACTTTCAAAATCATCTCGATCAGACAACCAGAGCATCGTGTGCAGTCCATAAAAGAATGGAGATCATGGATCCAAAGGACAAAGATTTGAGCCTTAGATGAAAAATTTAACTGCACGGATGGATCCAGATCAACGATCATAGTCCAACGGCACAAAAATCAACCCGATCAGAGGTCTACATCACTAGATACAAAGAAAAGAAGATGAACGACCATGATGGTGCCATGTGGCACCATCACAACCACCCCCTCATTGCCACCACATCTGAGAAGGCTACCCTTACACGCTGTAGGCCGTTGGATCTTCACCAACAGCCACGAGCACGCCGCATCGCCCACCTCACCGCGCTTCATCAAGGAGAAGATATCAACCGTTGGATATTCATCCAACATCCGAGAGTAAGTTACCTTAAAACCTAAATGCAATAAAAAGAAGGAATAGCGCGTTGGTTAGCACCTTTGCTGTGAAGCGAAGAGCACATGTTCGAGCGGTGCCTTACATGAAATCAGTCATGGATTAAATAGCATCGTTGGATCACGAGCGAAGAGTGGAGATGAGCCACGCGATGAGTTGAGAGCAAATCGCAGTTGAACGCCTGATCCAACGTGTAATCCCACGCGGTTTCTGAAGCGCGAAGGTGAGGGGCGAGCGTTTAAGCCAATCGATCTTACTAACGTTGAGGTGCATTTTGAAGGCGAGTAGCAAGCGGGAAAATGAAACACATGCACGAGGAGAGATCCGCAGCTATCTGATCCTGATCCAATGCACGAGAGCGTGCCATGTGTCAGCCAGAGATTGAATCTGAGAGATAAGAAGGATTTTGAAGGGGTTTTAATTCTAATCAGGTCTATTGATCTCCCGATCGATGGATCTGATTAATCCAAAGGTTGTTGCATGAATTTGACGGCTCAAATGCTTTATTTGCCCCTCAACACAAATATAAAAGAAGGCCTAAGGCCCCCTTTAAAGAACATACTCCCACCATCAACTTCATACAACTCTCTCTCTCCAGACCAAGCTCTCCCTCTACAACTCTTCTCTAACCTTCATCCGGATGCTTTTGATTTGAGGTCCTGTCGCATCTTGTACAAGCATCTTACAAGCGGCATCGTCTCTCTACCTCCTTCTATCTCTCTCTTTCTCTCTATCTCTTTCTCTCCTATCTATCTGTCTCTACTTTTTGCATAGTAGTTTCTACAGTGAAAAACTCATTATCAATGAAATGAAAATTGATCTTATGGATATCTGATGCCTCTTTATACATATATACATATATAAATACCTATTAGAACTAGTTTTATTGAAAACCTTCTCATAAAATCGAGATTGCCTCCCTGCGAATAACCCAGTACTCACCTGTCTTTATACATTTATTTGTCAGTGTGTTTTCATGCTATATTACAACTAAATAATCTTTTAAAATGTGATTTACATGCTGAACAAGTTGGCGCCATTATCGGAGTGGCAATGAAAATTTTTAAAGCTTTTTAAGGTGCTTATTTGAGATCTATAACTTGTTATTTTTCTGTTGATTTCAAGAATGCTAGGAAATCAGAATGAAACACAACAATGGGAATTGCTGGTTCGAATCTCAAGTAAGTACCTGTAGGTTAGTTAGATTAGAAGAAAAAGAATCAGAAAAATTAGGATTTTCTAGAATTCTAGGATTAGTTAGAATTTTCTTGCTTATTGAAAAAAAATTTTCTCTTTTGATTTTCAGGCTGATATAATGTTTTATCTTAAAAATTCAATTCCCAATGATATGCACATCCAAAAATTCTCAAACTTTTACCAGACGTGAGTTTTGAAGTCAGGAACAACATATCTAAATTTCGTACAAATATAAGGTAAATAAAAATATTAAAAATTTGTGTACTGATCTATTATCAATTCAGTTATTATTCCTAATTTTTCAAAGTTCACAATATCATAAGAATTTTTATACAAGTCTAATGAACTTGAAATTTATGGAACTGAATTTCCAAGATAATCAAGAATTTAGGAAAAATATAAAAAAAAATTTCTTGCATGTTTGATTGTACGTATTATTCAATCATGAACTAGGAGTCAAAATAGAGTACAAAACCTACAGTACTCTTTAAATCAGAAAAAAATAGAAAACGTGCATTAAAAATTCTTGAAAAATATTTTACGAATGCCTATTTAGTAGTGCAATAGGACCAATTTATTGCATTACTTGGGTCACACCACTTCCTTGAATTTGGACTTAAAAGAAGCATCTTAGCACTATTTGTTTCTAGGGTTTCACATTAACGATAGAGCACACCTGCATTTCCATACTTAAGCAAAATCTATCAAACAAATTGGGATCTGCAAAACTCTTGTGTTCCTCATCATAACTTTGATTGATGATATTAAATCAAGTGGACTGTTCATCGCTCTAAATCAGGATTTTAAAAATAATGCGTCGTAGTATAGCCGATAAAGCACGAAAAACAAATAGAATTTATACTCAAATGAAATCCAAGGTCGAAGACAGGGAGAAATTAACAATTTAATACTCAAGATTGCAATTCCAAGCACAATATAGCAATATAATGGAAATCTCAAGCACAAATAATATAAATATAGAAGCAAGAGTAAATGTAGCCAAAAAGATTAGGGTAAAATGGTGATTTGGATCACCAAATTACCCTATTAAGATTATACTAGATAATGCAATAGTACTAGTCAACCAAATGCCATGTAAATTGAGTGCACAGTGCACTCCCTATCAAAGATCAGATGGCTTAACCGTCTAGATGCTACAATGCCAAGAGGGCACTGTTCTTCTTGGCTTCTTCTTTTCTTTCTCCTGCCTTAGACTCTTTTATTCTTCTCTCTTTCCTCTTCATGCATAAGGGAGGAAACTCACGAATTTTAGCTAAGTGTTGGGGGCTTTCAGGAGCAAAAACCCCCCTTCCCCGCTCTTTCTCTTTCTTTTCTCTTTCTCAGACTCGAGTGTATAAGCGGGTTGGTAATCGGATAATTGAGTCAAGGTCCAAGTATGTGGGCAGTGGTCATGGACGACGGTGCATAGGGTGTGTGGGGGACCTCACCCCCCAGTGTCGAGGCAATACAGCCCTGGCACTTTTTCCTTTTATCTGTAGTTGAGGCTCTATTTCTTGCCGATGTGGGACTAACGTCCCACCTTTGTTCTTCACACAAGGTAGCGAAGGCTGCAACTACTTCCTTCATCAAATTCGTGTAGAGGACTTGGTCAAAGGCCTGAATTGATCAATGGGGAAGCTTCTTGGGCTGTATTCGTGTCACCTGGAGTGAGTGCTTAGGAAATGTATTGCAACAACATGTGCTGGAGCTCTGTCGAAGTAGCTATGTCAATGGAGACCGGTAACGAGTACCTGAAAATCGAAAGAAGGGCCTCATGGCTATGTCAGAGGATTTCAAAAGCGTCACCGGGTGACAACGAGTGCAGTGCAGGTGTTTAGGTGCGGTGGCATGGTCGAGAACCTTTTGGTGAAGGACGTAAGTGTGAGTGAAAGCGTGTGTGTTCGGTGGCACTATAGGGAGATCAATAGCCCTCGGTGAGTGAGGGCTTTTGATCGTCCTGATGAGGTGGAGCTGTGGAGCATTGGATTGGCATGTTTGAGTGCATGTGGAAGCCACTAGGGCTCGTCGAAGGTATGTTGGCAAGGTAGAATATGATGTCACGGGAGGCGATGCGTTGGTCGAGTCGGAGCGGCACAGATGAAGTTGTAAAGTAGCGAAGCTAAGGAGTTGATTTGAGTAGGTAGCGGACAACGAGGAGGAGCAACGTTGGGTTTAGTATTGTCAGCGTCAGAGACGAAGGGAGCTCTGGTGGGAGAGAACGCCAACGATGAAGGGGTAGGAAGTACCTCGGAAGTATGTCAAAGTACGAAAGAAGCTGGGGAGTCGAGACCAGCCAGCTATAGTTCGTGATGGCCAGTGAAGAAGCTCAGAGGAAGGGGACACCAAAGCGAGGTGAAGCGAGTCAAGGAGGAGAGGAAATAGGGCTAGATTTGGTTCAATTTCTTGCTAAAGAAGGGAATGCCATGGGGGTCCTTTTATAAGCCAGAGGGTGAGCTTTCAAGCTTGGAAACCAAGCTTTCAAAGCTCGAAAATCATAGAATAGGTTTAGGATTTCCAAGAGTTCGCATGAACTCTTGGACAAGATTTGGAAGGTAAGATCTGCCTTAGATTGAAGAGCAACTCCTCAAGAATCTTCCGTCCAAATTTGGAAGGGTTTCGTCGTGAAATCAGGGATAATCTCTTGATTGATGGTCGACGGTTCATGGGTTCACACAGTAATGGTGGCAGGGGCATTTCTGCGAAGAAGATGGAGAAGTTTGGGGGGGTTTTGTAATAATTTCAAAAGCTGAGGGGTTATTTGAGAGAATAAGAGTCAAACTTGGACTAAAATGCAAACTAGGTCAAAATAATTTCAAATTGGGTGTAAATTTTGCTACAAACCTAATTTGGACCGAAGGAATCTAATGCTGAAGTTGAATTTTGATTTTTACCTAGTTTGACTAGGTAATTTGTGAAAAAATCAAAAATAGGGAAATAATCTATCTGCGACTCCATTTTGGATCAAAACGGATTCTGATGGTCAATTAAAAGATTCTAAACCCTAGAGAATATTTTTATATGAATTTTAGAGGGTTTATGTGAATTTTATCCTGACCAGAACCTCAAAGATTAAGTGGGTCTATTTTTAGTGTTTCAGATACCATTTAATTCTTGAAATACGTGAAAACCTGTTTCTGTCTGCATGGACCCCTTTATTAGACTTAAATACATATTTGACCTTTAGTTACCCCTGAAAAACCCCAGGGTTATTCTGGATTTGTGGACTACTCGTAAAATTACAGAAATAGCTTTTTATTCTTTTTTTTCTTCTCAAAACAACTCAACCTACCCAAGAGACCTTTTGACTGATATGTAAGAGCTTTTATTGACTTTATCAGATCAAATTGAGTTAGTTATAGCTCATGATGATGTTCCTATCTTACCCCCATGCCATTATAAACCAATGAGATGCTTTGTCTTTGAGAGAGAGGAAAAAGTCTCATTAACCACACGTCTTCCTGCACATTGCGAGAACGAGTGGTTTGAGCGAGGATAGTTAATTCCTCGAGATGACAAAAAGGGTCCTCTCTTGGAAGACCATGGAAATGTTTAATAAGGTTTAGAATGGCTGGTTTGTTCTCAAAATTCCCTTGTGGTATGACCACCCCTGGTCTTTCATCATAATTAGAAGGATCACAGAAATCCTTAAGAGGAACGAAAGGCTATTGGCAGGGTGGTGGATTTTGTCCTTGGTTAGCTAGGTTCATGACAGTCCTAGCTAAATCTTCTTGATTTTGTTGTAGTCGAACCAAATGGTCGACCATTAATGCAAAGGGATTTGGATTTTGAGTTATAATTGGAGGGCCACCTAGCCCTGTTGGTATTTCTGGTTGCTCGAAGTTAGGGAGGTGAGGGAGGGTGAAGTCAGCTTGTGTGTCGGCTGACAGGTTAGAAGCGGAAGCAGAATTTTTTTGTCAGCTTCTTGGGTTTTCCATTTTTTTTGAAGAGGAGGAAGAAAACAATGAGTTTTTGCTGTGGGGGGTGAAATCAGATGGTCCCTCAAGGTGTGGTTTTTGGGACCGTCACCCATGCATGCACTGTTTAGGAAGAATTGGAGGGGAGGAGAAGAGAAAGAGATGAGAGAAGGTGTGCAATTCAAGCAAACAAAGCTAGACCTAACTTAAGTGCGACTCCCTAATAAGAAACCTAAGACTTGGTCTATGTAGGAAATAAGTAATCAATAGTGAATACCCGTTCTGTCAACAAATCTAGCCAAGTTGCTTAAGGGGAGGTTTGGGCCCAAACATTTCCCAAGGAAAACCCAAGGTGCTTGTACAAACCCGCACCTGGTCGTTTGACACAGCCCCTCAGCTTGAACACCAGATATAGATGACAGAATTGGTATTAACTAAAGAAAACTTAAGACCTAGATAGCAAGCCTAAGTTGATGAAGCCTTAGGGGTCAAGTTGCTACAAGTTTTAGTTAGGTCTAGGATACTACAGTGCACACGGAATGTGGAGGGTGTTAATTAGGTTGTTACCCTGTTATTTCAATTTTTTTTTTTTGTGTGTGCAAGAATTGGAAAGTGGTTCCCAATGCAAATCAAGTTGTCACACAATTTGTTTTGTATGTCTTTTAGGATTCAATTTGATTGAATGTGTTTTAGGGTTTCTCATGTTAAATTTTCAAACAAGTTTGAAACTCCATAATAAAAGGAAAAATAAGTTGTATGGGTGATTGTATATTTCCTTTAAATTGTGGGACTAGAAAAAAGTAAGAAAGAGACCCTAATTGGAGTTGAATCCTAATACAAAAAATGACTACCAATGAAATTTTTTTTGGGGTTCCTGAATAGGTAGTGGTCCAAACAATGCAACCAACACCACTACCTTATGTGAAATCAAACAAGGATTCCAGAAAAGATTTTTGTAAGATTTTATTAATTTGTTTGATAATTATTTTAAATTTTTAATTGTACTGGTGTCAAAGTCCAGAAATGATACCGGTGGGTATTTTGGACTTTTCAGTATTACCACCGACCTCAGAAAATTTTGGTGATTTGATGTGTGAAATTTCACAAGGATTCCAGAAAGCTAAATTTCACAAAAATTGGATGAGTATAAAATTTCTAAAAATTCACAGACAGTAGCAAAATGGGAAGATTAGAGGGTGTGACCCCTCTGCAGTCCACAAATTTTTAAAAATTAAATACAAGGCCAACTGATCTGAAATTTGGAACAGATGTTCCTAACCCAATTTGGAATCATTGTATGAAATTTTATGATTTTAGGAGGCTTGTGGTGTTAGGAATTGATTTTTCAAGTCCAAACAGAAATCTGGACTCAAAAAATAAAACACCAATAATTGCAATGGAGTGGTGTTAAAGAAACATTCAAGCAAACAATGGATTTTAAAATGCACCACTCCACTTAATTAAGTTGTTTAGGGTCCTGAAAGCCAAGTTTAGTGTATTTTGGTAGTTTTTTAGGTTAAGTGTGACAAGTAAGAAGAACCAACCTGAATGTTCATGAGATGACAAGGAACTTTGAGCTTTCGCTTCTCAATTCCTACTTTCCCGCTGTAGTTCCTGCACACACTAGAGAAAAGAAAGAGAAGGGGATGAGATCCACTTCAAGCAAGAGAAAACAAAATTAAGCAAAGCCATGCCTCCCCGGCAATGGTACCAAAAAGTGATGTGAAATATGCGTGATTTGCAAAAGCGGGTTTTTAATGTTGTTGTAACATGCGAATTCGCATATGCTTTTAAATTTATATCCTAGACAGGGGAGTATCTAGGGTTGTCCAAGGAGTCAAAAATTGCAATTCAATTCTCTTGTTAAAAATACATCTCAACTTTCTTTTTGGTATTTTAAATATATATATATTTTTGTGTTTTGAAATAATATGGGCAAAGTGCGAATTGTGATGAAAAAAATGCTAACACCTAAAATGCTAAGCTAAAACTTAAGAGATTAAAATGTCCACTACCTAAGCTTACTCTAGGCAAGTGGAGGCCTAGAGTAATTAGGGAGTGGAAGTAGAATAAGTGCTAGAACAATAGTAACAATTGCAATAGAAAATTAAAAAGAAGGCAATTTTGATTAACTAGAATTTGTGTTCTTTTCAAAGACAAGTAGAGGAATGCTTCTACTAGAAATAAAAAAATTTAAAAGCAATAAAAGAAACACAAATCCTCTTGCAAAATTTGGTGAAGAAGGGAGTCTTCTTGCTCCAAGCCTAGCTGCTCCTTGGCTTGAAAAGAGGGCCTCCTTCTTCTCCTTCCTTGAGAGCTCCTCGAAGGTGGATGCTACCACATTCAATGCTCTCCTCCAAGGGGTGGGCGTGCACCACCCTCAAAAGATCCTCCAAGGTGGCATCGACCACCTTCAAGATCTCCTCCAAAGATCTTCCTTGCCTGGCTTCTCCTTTGGCTGGCGTGGCTCAAGAGAGAAGGGAAGAGGGGAAGGAACCAAGGGGACAGAATGTCCCCTTAATCTTCATCTTCTTCTTCTCTCTTGGGCGTGGGCTCTAGGTAGAATATGAGAGTGAATTTGCTAGCCAAGGATTGTTTCAATGGTGGTGGGTAGTGGTCTTTTTATAGGGTAGGATTAGGGGTTAAGGTGCCTCTTGAAATGGAGGGCTAAGATGGAAGGATGAAGGTGGTTAGGTGATCCTAGGGTTATGCGTTGTTGGCGCCACCTAAGGGGTGTAAGAGGGGTAGTTAGGGTAGGTCAAGAGGCACCTAAAAGTGGCGCCAACCATGGAAAGGTGACATGGGTTGGCGCCAACTTTGAGGTTTCTAGAAGGTGGGATTATGTGGAGGGTGGAGATGATTTTAAGGGGAGATGTGTGGTGGAGATGAAGGGGATTTTTGGAGGGAAAAGTGGCGCCAACAAGGGGGTAGTTAGGGTGGTTTTGGCACCACTTTTAGGTGTCTTTTGGAGGTGGTGGGTAGGCTAAGTTGGCACCAAGTAGGTGGAGCTTAGGTGGAGCTAGTAGGTGGAGTTGTTAGGTAGGATTTTTGGGTGGTACAAGTCAAGGAAGCTGGAGCATAGCTAAGCTAAGCTAAGCTAGCTTAGCTAATGGTGGAGTAGAGGAGGAGGTGTTGGAGCTAGGGTTTAGAGGGAGGAGCTGGTTCTGGAGAGTCGGGAGCTGAAGTGGAGCTGGTAGCTGCTGAAGAGGTCAACATGGGGCTACTCCAACTGGCTTAGTTTGCTAGTTCATTGCTAGCTACTAAGCCAAGCTAAAGTGAGCTGGCTTCTATTGAATGAAGCTGAAGTGAGCTAGGTCTGGTGCTCCCGGGGAGGATTGAGCTGGTTGAGACAGCTGAGGTAGCTTAGCTCAACCAAATTGAGCTAAGCAGAGTCCCCGGGAGCTGGACTTGAGCTTCCAAAGCTGGGATGAATTCTTCTTCAGTTGGCTGGAGTTGAGTGGAGCTGAATGTAGCTGGATCTGAGTTGGGGTGAACTCCAGTCAACTCAGTTGAGCTAGCTAGAGCTCCCTGTGGATTAGTGGGACCTGAGATGAGCTAGACTCAGCTAAGTTGAGCTGGATCTGAGCTGACCTGAGCTAGGGTGAGCTAAGATGAGCTCTCTTGAGCTACCATTCAGCTGAGACTAGCTAAATGGAGCTGAGATGAGCTAACACTAGTCCAAGTTACCTATGTTCCAACTGTGGTGAGCTGGATCAAGCTGAGTTCCAGTTATTCTGAGCTCGTCCTTCACCATTTGCCTTCTTGAGTGCTAGGGTTTTTAGGGATTGTATATCTGTTCATCCCTAACACTCAAAAAAACACATTAAAACAACAAAAGAAAATGCAATGCATGCCTATCCTAGTTAATGCCTAAATGCAGCCCAAAAACCCGTTTGCGGAGCAAAACTCTAAGAGCTAGGTTTGTTTTTATGCATAAAAATGATGATAAACTGCCGTTTATCACACTCCCATGCTTATCTTTTGCTAGTCTCTTAGCAAAACTTTAATTTTTTTTGGAAAATGGAATTTTTGGGAAATCTAATTTTTTTTCAACTTTTGAGGAGAAAAAGATTAAGGGACCTTGGTTGATCTAAACACAGGAGGTAGGGGATTTGTTAAAGATAAACGTTGGGATTTATTTTTGGATCCAACCATTAGACAAAATGGGATCAATATATCCTCCAGAAAATTCACCTATTAACCCCTTGTTAATTCAGACGACTTGAAATTTTTGTTTTTAGGATTTCTCTGGCTCATGAATCTGATTCGCAACTTGCATAATCCTTTAAAATCTTGTGTCCATGCTTGTGAAAAAGCCAACATTTATAGGGGCATGTTAATTAATTTATTTATTTTTTCCCCCACATGCTTATTTTTAGCTTAGTCTTACAACAGATGTGTCAGGATCATCATTCCCGTTACCAATCCTCGAGGGGGCTCTAGTGCCAATACTTCGGGATAGCACTGTCCATGACACCACCCAGGAGCTCACAACCCCAAAACACAATGCGGTGTAAAGGGGCACTCCAAGAAAACTCAAGCTCTTGCTCCGACACTATAGGTAGAGCACCGTCCAAAACACTTGAGCTGCTAAAATGTGCTTTAATGCTTCCTCTAAAGATATGAAATATAGATATGGAGCAATGCCGAGGCGATAACATGTTGACATCGCGTCCTCAAAGGAGGCATTTTCTCCTTCTCAGCGATGGGAACTCAAACCAATGATCTGCTTCAGACTTTTACTAAGCCCAAACAAGGGGGTTTTTTTAAATTTTTAGTTGTTTTTAAGTGTTGGCTTGTGTGTGAAAATTGACACAAGAAGTTCTCATGAAATGCAAGTTTTTGAATCGGAGACTAAGTCAAATACCTTCCACATCTCAAAATAGGATCAAGTCACCTGAACTATCATGAGTTCAGGTGGAATTTTAGGGAAGGATATCTGATTTAGTCTAAAGATAGACTCTGAAATTCTAATGATCATATTCGCATCCTCATCCCTAGTTTGTTAAAGATTAAATCCCATTATACCCAAAAGTGAATTTTTTCAACCTTAGTCTCGATTTAAAAAAAAAAATTCCTCAAAAAGTTTTCAACATTTTTATTTTTTGGGTATGCAAGCAGGAAAATAAAATAACTAAAAAAAAATGCATGTTTTTAGGTTTTGAAAATCCTAAATCGATCGTTAAATTTTAAAAACACCCCCCATGCTTAAGATATGCAATGTCCTCATGCATTAGGAGGGAAAAGGGATCACCTTAGTGAAGAGCGGTTGAGTTTAGGATGATCAAAACCTGGAAAAAGAAGAAAAAAGGAAAGCAGAAAAAATGATGGGTTACCTCCCATCCAGTGCTATCTTTTTCGCCATTCAGCCGGGCGTAGTGTGCATTAATGATCAAGGGTGGCTGGCTCGGTAAAATTAAAAGATTCAGACAGAATTTTAGGCATATGATCAAAATAGGGCTTTAAACATTGGCCGTTGACTTGAAAGGTTGAATTAGTTTTTGGATCAAAAAGATCAATAGAGTCGTATGGATATGTTTTATGGACAATAAAGGGGCCAATCCATTTTGATTTTAATTTGCCAAGAAAAAGACGTAATCTTGCATCGAAAAGCCAAATGCGTTGATTAACATCAAAGTGTTTCCGAACAATATATTTATCATGAAATTTCTTTGTTCGATCTTTATAAATCCTCGTGTTTTCATAGGAAAAATTATGTAATTCTTCCAATTCAATTAATTATAATTTTCTATGGGTACCGGCGTCAGATAAATCCATGTTGAGTTGTTTTATTGCCCAAAAAGCCCTTTGTTCTAATTCTATCGGGAGATGGCATGCCTTCCCAAAAATCAGATGGAAGGGACACATGCCAAGCTAGTAGGTGGAGTTGTTAGATAGGGTTTTTTGGTGGTACAAGCCACGGAAGCTAGAGCATAGCTAAGCTAAGCTAAGCTAGCTTAGCTAATGGTGGAGTAGAGGAGGAGGTGTTGGAGCTAGGGTTTAGAGGGAGGAGCTGGTTCTGGAGAGTCCGGAGTTGAAGTGGAGCTGGCAGCTGCTGAAGAGGTCAACATGGGGCTACTCCAGCTGGCTTAGTTTGCTAGTTCTCTGCTAGCTACTAAGCCAAGCTAAACTGAGCTAGCTTCTATTGAATGGTGCTGAGGTGAGCTGGGTTTGGTGCTCCCGGGGAGGATTGAGCTGGTTGAGACAGCTGAGGTAGCTTAGTTCAACCAAATTGAGCTAAGCTGAGTCCCCGGGAGTTGGACTTGAGCTTCTTGAGCTTGGATGAATTCTTCTTCAGCTGGCTGGAGTTGAGTGGAGCTCGATGTAGCTGGATTTGAGCTGGGGTGAACTCCAGTCAACTTAGCTGAGCTAGCTAGAGCTCCTTGTGGACTAGTGGGAGGTAAGATGAGCTAGACTCAGCTAAGTTGAGCTGGATCTGAGCTAACCTGAGCTAGGGTAAGCTAAGATGAGCTCTCTTGAGCTGCCATTCAGCTGGGACTAGCTAAATGGAGCTGAGATGAGCTAACCTTAGTCCAAGTGAGCTATATTCCAGCTGTGGTGAGCTAGATCAAGCTGAGTTCTAGTTATTCTGAGCTCCTCCTTCACCATTTTCCTTCTTGAGTGCTAGGGCTTTTAGGGATTATATATCTTTTCATCCCTAACACTCACAAAAACACATTAAAACTACAAAAGAAAATGCAATGCATGCCTGTCCTAGTTAATGCCTAAATGCCCCCAAAGACCCATTTGCGGAGCAAAACTCTAAGAGCTAGGTTTGTTTTTATGCATAAGAATGATGATAAACTATTGTTTATCAAACCCTTTTTCTGAATTGATTCTTACAGCGTTTTGCACTTTAATACCCCCCATGCCGACGATTTATAATGTCCTCATTGTAAATTAGGTGGGTTTAAGTTCAGCTTAGATTGTACATTAGAATAGGGTAAAAGGGTGGGTGAATGGGTCGAGATGATTATTGCGGACGATTTCAAGCTCTGCTACGAGTACTAGAGGTGGAGTGAGCTATTCTATTGGACGAACCCTAAAGTACAATATGAGTTCAGCAAAGAGATGTGTCAAAAGGGTTTTGGGTTTTTCAAAAGATGACGGGTTGCCTCCCATTAAGCACTGAGTTTAACGCCATCAGCTAGGCACAATCAATTTAGGGAGAATGGAGATCAAAGGATAATGTCGCTAAGTTTGCATTAATACGTTCGATGAACGGCTTGAGTCACTGGCCATTCACAATGAAAGGATCAAAATCTAGGCTGGGTTGACTGATTTCGATGGCTTCATTTCCAAAGATATGTCTCACCAAGAATGGTCCAATCCATTTAGATCTGAGTTTGCCTGGGAAAGGTTTTAGTGTGGCATCAAAGAATAGGACCTTCTGACCAGGATGAAAAGTTTTCTAGATATGTGTTTGTCATGAAAAGCCTTCACCTGCTATTTGTAAATTTGTAAGTTCTCATGTGCGTGATAAATGCCAGTTTATCATCATTCTTATGCATTAAAACAAACCTAGCTCTTAGGATTTTACTCCGCAAATGGGTTTTTGGGCTGCATTTAGGCATTAAATATGTTAGGCATGCATTGCATTTTTTATTGTCTTTTTAATATGTTTTTGTGAGTGTTAGGGATGTACAGATATATAGATCCCTAAAACCCTAGCACTCAAGAAGGCAAATGGTGAAGGAGAAGCCCAGACTAGCTGGAACTCAGCCTAATCCAGCTCACCTCAGCTTGATCCAGCTCACCTCAGCTTGATCCAGCTCACCGCAGTTGGAACCTAGCTTACTTGAACTAGGGTTAGCTCATCCCAGCTCCATTCATCTAATCTCAGTTGGATGGCAGCTCAAGAGAGTTCACCTTAGCTCACCCTAGCTCAAGTCAGCTCAGATCCAGCTCAACTGAGCTGAGTCTAGCTCATCTCAGCTCCCACTAGTCCACAGGGAGCTCTAGCTAGCTCAGCTAAGTTGACAAGAGTTCACCCCAGCTCAGATCCAGCTACATCCAGCTCCACTTAGCTCCAGCCAGCTAAAGAAGAACTCATCCCAGCTCAGGAAGCTCAAGTCCAGCTCCCAGGGACTTAGCTTAGCTCAACTCAGTTAAGCTAAGCTACCTTAGCTGCCTCAACCAGCTTGATTCTCCCCGGGAGCACCAGACCTAGCTCACCTCAGCTCATTTTGGTTGAAGCTAGCTCACTTTAGCTTGGCTTAGCAACTAGCAAAGAACTAGCAAGCTAAGCCAGCTAAAGTAGCCCCATGCCAGCCTCTTCAGCAGCAGCCAGCTCCAGCTCCAACTCCAGACTTCTTCTCCTCAGCTCCTTCCTCCAAACCCTAGCTCCAACACCTTCTCCTCTACTCCTCCATTAGCTAAGCTAGCTTAGCTCAGCTTAGCTTAGCTATGCTCCAACTTCCTTGGCTTGTACCACCCAAAAAAACCCACCTACCAACTCCACCCAACTAGCTCCACCTAAGCTCCACATAAGCTAACCTACTTGGCACCAACCTAACCTACCCACCACCTCCAAAAGACATCTAAAAGTGGCACCAAAAACTACCCATAACCACCCCTTAATGGCGCCACTTTTCCCTCCAAAATCCCCCCTCATCTCCACCACACAATCCTCCTTGAATCCATCTCCACCATCCACCTAACCCCCCTTCTAGAAAACCCCATGTTGGCGCCAACATGGGGGTGTCTCTTCACCACCAAAAGACACCAACACCACCATAACCACCCTCTTTAACACCCCTTGGGGTGGCGCCAACTCACCCTAGCCATAGGATCACCAACCACCCTCATCCTTCCATCCTAGCCCTCCATTTCAAGGGGCACCTTAACCCCCCATCCTACCCTATAAAAAGACCACTACCCACCACCATTCAAGCCATCCTTGGCTAGCCATTTCACTCTCATATTCCACCAAGAATCCCACATCCAAGAGAGAAGAAGAAGAAGATTAAGGGGATATTCTGTCCCCTTGGTGCCTTCCCCTCTTCCCTTCTCTCTTGTGTCACGCCAGCCAAAGGAGAAGCCAGGCAAGGAAGATCTTGGAGGAGATCTTGAAGGTGGTCACGCCACCTTGAAGGAGTTTTTGAGGGTGGTGCACGCCCACCCCTTGGAGAGAGCATTAAAGGTGGTAGCTTCCACCTTGGAGGAGCTCTCAAGGAAGGAGAAGAAGGAGGCCCTCTTTTCAAGACAAGGAGCAGCTAGGCTTGGAGCAAGACGAAAACCTTCTTCACCATTGTTACAAGAGGATTTGTGTTTCTTTTCTTGCTTTTATATTGTTTAATTCTAGTAGAAGCATTCCTCTACTTGTCCTTGAAAAGAACACTCATTCTACTCAATCAAAATTGCCTTCTTTTAGTTTTTTTTTATTGCAGTTGTTTGTTTTGGTCGTAACACTTGTTTCACCTCTTCTTCCTTATTACTCTAGGCCTCCACTTGCCTAGAGTGAGCTTAGGAAGAAGATATTTCTATCTTTTAGATTTTAGTTAATCATTTGTAGGTGTTAGTTCTTTTCGCTACAATCTGCAGTTTGCCCTCGTCTTTTCAAAATACAAAAAAATTTTGCATATTGAAAAATATTAAAAAGAAAGTTGAGATTATATTCCAAGCAAGAGAATCATTATTGCAATTTTTGCCTCCTTGGACGACCCTAGATACTCCCCTATCTAGGATATAAATTTTAAAAGCGTAAGCGGATTCGCGTGTTACAACGACGTATTTTAACAAACCGCGTGAAATCACTATCACTTTTTGGTGCCGTTGCCGGGGAGGCACGGCTTTGCATTAATTAATTTTCTCTTGCTTGAAGTGGATCTCATCCCCTTCTCTTTCTTTCTTTTGTGTGTGTAGGAACTACAGCGAGAAGGCGGGAATTTTGAAGCGAGAGCTCAAAGATCCTTTTCTTCCCGTGAAATTCAGGTTGGTTCCCCTTTCTTGTCACATTTAGGCCAAAAAACTACCAAAATACACTAAAATTGGATTTCAGGACCCTAAACACTTTAATTAAGTGGAGTGGTGCATTATAAAATCCATTGTTTGCTTGTATGCTTCTTTAGCGCCACTCCACTGCAAGTATTGGGGTTCTATTTTTCGGGTCCAGATTTCTGTCCAGACTTGAAAAATCTATTCCTAACACCACAGGCCTCCTAAAATCATAAAATTTCATAGAGGTATTCCTAATTAAGTTAGGAACGTCTGTTCCAAATTTCAGAACAATTGGATTTGTGTTTAATTTTTAAAAATTCGTGGACTGCAGAGGGGTCACACCCTCTAATCTTCCTATTTTGTTACTGTCCGCGAATTTTTAGAATTTCTATACTCATCCAATTTTTTTGAAATTTATCCTGCTAGAATTCTTGTGAAATTTTACACATCACATAAAATCACAAGAATTTTCTGAGGTCAGTGGTAATACTGAAAAGTCCACAATACCCACGGGTATCATATCTGGACTTTGACACTAGTACAATTAAAAATTCAAAACAATTATCAAACAAATTCTTAAAATCTTACAAAAATCTTTTTTGGAATCCTTGTTTGATTTTCTTCAAAGTAGTGGTGTTGTTTGACTTGTTTGGACCACTACTTAATTCAGAAAGCCAAAAATAAATTCACTGGTAGTAATTTTCTATCTTAGGGATAATTGGCTTAGGGTTTCTTTCTTTCTCTTTAGAGACTCAATTAAAAGGAAATATACAATCACCAATATAACTTGTCTTCCCTTTGATTGTGAGATTTCAAACTTGTTTGAAAATTTAAAGAGAAAAGCCCTAAAATACATTTAATTAAATTAAATCCTAAAAGACAAAAATACAAAAAAATATTGTGTGACAACCTAATTTTCATTGGAGCCACTCTCCAATTCCTGCACACACACACAAAAATCTAAATAACAGGGCAACATCCCAATAACGCCCTCCACATTCCATGTGCACTGTACTATCCTATACCTAACTAAAATTTGTAGCAATTTGACCCCTAAGGTTTCATCAATTTCGGCTTGCAATATAGGATTTAAGTTTTCTCTAGTTAATACCAATTCTGTCATCTATATCTGGTGTTCAGGCTGAGGGGCCGTGTCAAACGACCAGGCGCGGGTTTGTACAAGCACCTGAGGATTTTCCTGGGAAACGCTTGGGCCCAAACCTCCCCTTAAGCAACTTGGCTAGATTTGTTGACAGAACGAGTATTCACTATTGATTACTTGTTTCCTAGGTAGACCAAGTCTTAGGTTAAATTCTAGGGAGTCACAATTAAGTTAGGTCTAGAATTTGATTGCTTGTGTGCACACTTCTCTCATCCCCATCTCTTCTCCTCCCCTGCCATTTCTTCCATTTTGCACGGGTGGCAGTCCAAAACTCCACACTTGGAGGGACCACTTGATTTTGCCTCCCCAAAAAAGACTTTTCCTGCATTCTTCCTCTTCTCTCAAAATGGAAAATCAAAATTGGTCCTCTAACCCGCATGCTAATTTTTATTTCCCCTATTTTTCCACCCAGGAGCTACTTAATCAAGCCCCTCCACCTAATCTCCACCCTATCATGGCTCAGCTACAAGTTAGGCAACAACAGTTGCATATGGATTTAACAAACCTAGCCAACCAAGGGAGTCCTGCCACACCTACCCAAGCTCCACACATTCCACATCTCACCCCTTTAAACACCCGTAAGAGAGAAAATCTGCATAAATCTCATGCTGAGTATAATTATTATTCTGAGGCTTTCTATGGTTCAACAGGGAATTATGTTTATCCCAATCATCACCCCACCCAAAATGTCCCTACTTTCCAGGAGAAATTGAAAAATTCCTCTAATAGGGGAAATTATCCGGCTCACTCCTAGACCAATCCGGTTCCACACCAACAACAAAACCCGTTTGGAGGGTATGATTCTAATCAGACTTATCAATTTGGGCAATCTCAAGAAGACATTAATGCCCAGATGATGAAAACCCTGCAGGAGTTACAAAGAAAAACAAAGGAAACAACCCATCTTATTAACAATCTCAATGATCAAATTAGGGATATTCCGACTCAAAGACCTGCAGGACACTCACCATCCCAACCCACACCAAACTTTATTAATCCCAGGAACCAACACCCAGGTGGATACCAACATCAGAACCACAAGGTTCAGCCTCCTATTAACCCAATATCACAGCACCAACCCAGTTTCTATCAAAATCAGCCCCCCCCATCTCCTCCCAGTGACCATCAAGCTGCGTATGCAGAGACTTTGAGGAGTGAGGAAACCAACATGGATTTAAGGCCTTCACATTCAAATGATGAAACTGATTCTCAAGCAATGCAGATTGACTCCCCTAACCTCAATAAGGAAGAAGAAAAAGAAATCCCAAAAACACCTGATTCAAACCCTATTTCCCACTCTCAAAAACTACAATCCAACAATCCAAAATCAGAGCCCTCTGACCACAATCCTTTGGACTTATTTGAGCAAGTCAGGAGGACTATTCCCCTCCTAGATTCTCCCCATGCCTCTAAAAAATTTACTTCAAAAAGTCATGATCAGAATCTAGAAAGGTTGGTCCTTTCTAAGACAGCCAGCTCAGTTTTTCAGAGCATGCTGCCTTTCACAAAAAAGGACCAGGGCACATCGCTCATCTCAGTTGTCATAACTGACACCATTTTTTCTTGCGCCCCTCTCAACTTAGGTACCTCTAGTAATCTCATCCCCCCAGTCTTATTTGAGGAATTTCGATTCAGTGATTTAAAACCTCCTAAGGTTCAATTTCAATCGGAAGATCGATCTACCATTCAACCACGGGGAGTTGTTGAGGATAGTATTATCAAGGTCCGAAATTGTTTATTTCCGGTAAATTTTCTGGTCCTTGACATAGAGGTACCTAAGGCTCTCATTAATACCATTCTTGGAAGACCCCTTTTGATTACCGCAACATCTAATATCCATTCTCATTCTGGGAAAATGAATATAAGTTGTAGTAACCAGACCTTCTCATTAGATTTATTTCTAGCTTCCAAGAGGTCCAGTGATCATAAAATTTTTGAGGATACTAATAATAAAATGGAAGCAGTATTTGAAAAGTATATGTTGATCCAATCTCATTCAGCTTTGACCACTATTGATCTAGATTTTATTGATTCTTATTCTAAGGATAATTATGTGGTCCAAGACTTTCCTGATCAACTAGGGTTTGACTTTCCCCCTTTTCATCTTCCTGATTTTTCACCAAAAATATCCACACTAACTTCACCCATCTTGCATATCACTAACTCCTTTCCCCTCCCTTTTCTATTGGACCTACCACCTGATCCACCTGAGTTTGGCCTTCATCATCAATTCAAACCATGGCCAGATCGGGGTCCTTTTTCCATTTCTCTATTTTATTTTGATCCCTTTATCTTTACCACTCATCCTTTTAGGGATCTTGAGGAAGACACTTTTATTAAAGACATTCAAGTGTCCAATTATTTACATGATTTTCCGTCTTCCGTGCAAACCTTCACGCCCGACTGAATGGCGTAAAAGATAGCACTGGATGGGAGGCAACCCATCAATTTTTCTTGCTTTCCTTTTTTTTTTTTTCCAGGTTTTGTTCCTCCTAAACCTGACCGTTCTTCACTAAGGTGATCCCTTTTCCCTCCTAATGCATGAGGACATGGCATATCTTAAGCATGGGGGGGTGTTTTTAAATTTGACGATCGATTTAGGATGTTCAAAACCTAAAAACATGCATTTTTGTTGAATTTATTTCCTGCTTGCATACCTAAAAAAAAAAAGCAATTTTCTTTAATTTATTTCCTGCTTGCATACCCAAAAAAATAAAAATGTTGAAAACTTTTTGAGGAAGAATTTTGAAATAGGGACTAAGGTCGAAAAATTCACTTTTGGTACAATGGGATTTAATCTTTAACAAACTAAGGATGAGGACATGGATCTGATCATTAGAATTCCAGGGTCTATTTTAGATTAGATCAGATATCCTTCTCTAAAACTCCACCTGAACTCATGATAGTTCAGGTGACTTGATCCTATTTTGTAATATGGAAAGTATTTGACTTAGCTTCTGATTCAAAAACTTGCGTGTCTTGAGAAACTTTTTGTGTCAAGCCAACACTTAGAAACAATTAAAAATTTGAAAAGCTCCCTTGTTTGGACTTAGTAAAAGTCTGAAGCAGATCATTGGTTTGAGTTCCCATCGTCGAGAAGAAGGAAAATTCCTCCTTTGAGGACGCGATGTCAACATGTTACCACCTCGGTGCTGCTCCATATCTATATTTCATATCTTTAGACGGAGCATTAAAGCACATTTTAGTAGCTCAAGTGTCTTGGACGGTGCTCTACCTATAGTGTCGGAGCAAGAGCTTGAGTTTGCTTGGAGCGCCCCTTTACACCGCATTGTGTTTTGGGTTGTGAGCTCCTGGGTGGTGTCATGGACAGTGCTATCCCGAAGTACTGGCGCTAGAGCCCCCTCGAGGATTGGTAACGGGAATGATGATCCCGACACATCTGTTGTAAGACTAAGCTGATAAAAAGCATGGGGGAGAGAAGAAAAAAAGAATAAATAAATAAATTAACATGCTCCTATAAATGTTGGCTTTTCACAATCACAAGGATTTTTGCAAGTTGCGAATCAGATTCATGAGCCAGAAAAATCCTAAAAACAAAAATTTCAAGTCATCTAAATTAACAAGGAGTTAATTTGCGAAGTTTCTGGAGGATATATTGATCCTGTTTCATCTAATGGTTGGATCCAAAACAAATCTCGATGTTTATCTTTAACAAATCCTGTACCTCTTGTGTTTAGATCAACCAAGGTCCCTTAATCTATTTCTCCTCAAAAGTAGAAAAAAATTAGATTTCCCAAAAATTCCATTTTTTTAAAAAAATTTAAGTTTTGATAAGAGGCTAGCGAAAGATAAGCATGGGGGTGTGATAAACGCCAGTTTATCATCATTTTTATGCATTAAAACAAACTTAGCTCTTAGGATTTTGCTCCGCAAACGGGTTTTTGGGCTGCATTTAGGCATCAATTAGGTTAGGCATGCATTACACTTTTTATTATCTTTTTAATGTGTTTTTGTGAGTGTTAGGGATATGCAGATTGTCAGAACTCCAAAACCTAGCACTCAGGAAGGCAACTGGTGATGAAGAAGCTCAAACTAACTGGAACTCAGCTTGATCCAGCTCACCATAGCTGGATTCCAGCTCACTTGAACTTGGGTTAGCTCATCTTAGCTCCATTCAGCTCATCTCAGCTGAATGGCAGCTCAAGAGAGCTCATCTTAGCTCACCCTAGCTCAGGTCAGCTCAGATCCAGCTCAACTTAGCTGAGTCTAGCTCATCTCAGCTCCCATTAGTCCACAGGGAGCTCTAGCTAGCTCAGCTGAGTTGACTGGAGTTCACCCCAGCTCAGGTCCAGCTACATCCAGCTCTACTCAACTCCGGCCAGCTAAAGATGACTTCATTCCAGCTTAGGAAGCTCAAGTCCAGCTCCCGGGGACTCAGCTTAGCTCAACTCAGTTGAGCTAAGATACCTTAGCTGCCTCACCCAGCTTGATCCTCCCCGGGAGCATTAGACCCAGCTCACCTCAGCTCCTTTTAGCAGAAGCCAGCTTGCTTTAGCTTGGCTTAGTAGTTAGCAAAGAACTAGCAAGCTAAGCTAGCTAAGGTAGCTCCTTCTAGCTCTCTTCAGCAGCCACCAGCTCTAGTGCAGCTCAAGATAAATACCTCCAACTCTTCTCCCTGAAAACCTTAGCTCCAAATGCCTCCAACTCTACTCCCTACTAGCTAAGCTAGCTAACCTGTTTAACTTAGCTAGTCCACCTCCATGGCACCAAAACCTACTACCCTACTACCTAAGCTCCAGCAAAAAGACCACCTACTCCTACTTTATTTTGGTGCCAACTATCCCTTCCATCACCACCCTACATCCACCATCAAAACCCATCTCCACCCTCCATTTTTTTCCCTCCAAAATTGCCTTCTAGAAGGTATTTTTGGAGGGAAAACCAAGGCACCTCTTCATTTCCCTCCCATTTTTCCCTCCAAAAATAACCAAGCACCCCTTCATTTCCCTCCAAAAAAACACCATAACCACCCCCCTTCCCATCCTATAAATACCCTACCCTACCACCACATAATTCCCATCCTCCCTTAGTATATTTTTCTACCTAAACCACCTATACCTATGGCTAAGAAGAAGGAGTAGAGGAGATTAAAGGGGAACATCACCAGCCCCTTTGGTGCCTTCTTCTCCCCACTCTCTTCAACTTGAGCCACGCCAAGGAGGAGGACTCTTCCACTTCAAGGAGGACGGCCAGGCAAAGGAGAAGGACTTAGGGTGGACGTCCACCCTTGGAGAGAACTTAGGGCACGCCCCCCTAGGGCTTGCCTTGAAGGACATCACCTTGGCGGAGCACTGCAAGGAAGGAGTTGAAGGACTCTTTTCAAGATTGGGAGCCACCAACCTTGGAGCAAGAAGCCCTCTTCTTCACCATCTATCTAGAGGATTTGTGTTTTCCTTTCTTTATGTCAATTTTCTAGTAGTAGAAGCATTCCTCTACTAGGCATTTTTGTTAAACACTTTTTTTTTAATTATCTAGTTGCCTTCTTTGCAATTTCTTGTTTGCATTTCTATTTGCTTGTTTTTAGCATTCCTCATTCCCTCTCCCTAATTATTCTAGGCCTCCACTTGCCTAGAGTGAGCTTAGGGAGAGGCTCTACTTGCCACTTAGAAGTAGTATTTTAAATTGAAGTGTAAATCACCTTCTCGTCACCATTCCGCATGTTGTCTTAATTTAAAACAAAAAAAATGATATATTGAAAAATACCAAAAAGAAAGTTGAGATTGTATTCCAAGCAAGAGAATCACTATTGCAAACATTTGGCCTCCATGGACGACCCTAGATACTCCCCTATCTAGGAATATAAATTTAAGAGTTGATCGGTTTTACGCGTTACAACGACGTATTTTAACAAACCACGTGAAATCGCTATCACTTTTCCGTGTGCACTATAGCATCCTAGACCTAATTAAAATTTGTAGCAACCTGACCCCTAAGGCTTTATCAACTCAGGCTTGCTATTTAGGTCTTAAGTTTCCTTTAGTTGATACCAATTCTATCATCTGTATCTGGTGTTCAGGCTGAGGGGCCGTGTCAAACGACCAGGCGCAGGTTTGTACAAGCACCTGGGGTTTTCCCTGGGAAACGTTTGGGCCCAAACCTCCCCTTAAGTAACTTGGCTAGATTTGTTGATAAAACGGGTATTCACTATTGACTACTTATTTCCTATATAGACCAAGTCTTAGGTTATTATTAGGGAGTCACATTTAAGTTAGGTCTAGTTTGTTTGTTTGATTTGCACACTTTCTCTCATCTCTATCTCTTCTCCTCCCCTCCATTTCTTCCAAGTAGTGCATGCACGGGCGACGGTCCCAAAAGCCACACCTCGAGGGACCATCTGATTTCGCCTCTCGCAGCAAGAAATCATTGTTTTCTTCCCCCTCGTCTTCTAAAAAAATGGAAAACCCAGGAAGCCGTCAAAAAAATTCTGCTTCCACTTCTAACCCGTCAGCCGACCCACAAGCTGACTCCACCCTCCCTCACCTTCCTAACTTGGAGCAACCAGAAATACCAGCAGGGCCAGGTGGCCCTCCAATTATAACCCATAATACAAATCCCTTTGCATTAATGGTCGACCATTTGGCTCGACTACAACAAAATCAAGAAGATCTAGCTAGGACTGTCACGAACGTAGCTAATCAAGGACAAAATCCACCACCTCGCCAACAGCCTGTCGTTCCTCTTAAGGATTTCTATGATCCTTCCAATTATGAGGAAAGACCAGGGGTGGTCATACCACAAGGGGATTTCGAAATCAAACCCGCTATTCTAAACCTTATCAAGCATTTTCATGGTCTTCCAAGAGAGGACCCTTTTTGTCATCTCGAGGAATTAATTGTCCTCGCTCATACCACTCGTTCCCGCAATGTGCAGGAAGACATGTGGTTAATGAGACTCTTTCCTCTCTCTCTCAAAGACAAAGCATCACATTGGTTTAGAACAGTTGGGTGTCCTATTACCACCTGGCCCCAATTAAAAAGTGCTTTTCTTAAAAAATTTTTTCCGATCGGCCGAACAAATGCATTAAGAATATCTATAACGACCTTTCAACAAAAAATTGGTGAACCCCTCCATGAAGCCTGGGAAAGATTTCAGGAACTTCTAAGAAGTTGTCCCCACCATGAAATTCCACAATGGCAGCTAGTGCAGATCTTCTATCACGGATTAGAAGATCAATTAAAACGATTTGTAGATGCCTCATGTGGGGGCAATTTTCTTAACAAAGATGCTGAAAGTGCCTATCTTCTCTTTGAAGAAATGAGTGAAAACTCATTTAACATGACTTCAATGGACACTTTTGGCAGATAACAAAACCCCAGACACGGAGTCCATGAAATTGACTCCAAAACCACCTCTGTTCCAGTCACACAAGATGATTTATATATGTTAGCTCAACGACTGGACCAGATGCAAATTCACCAAAAGAAAATAGAAGAAAAGCTCACAAAGAAACAAGCTCCACATGTCCACTCTCCACACACTAATCCCCCACACATTCTCCGAAGAGAGAATCTACACAATATCGATGCCACATCTGCTGACCAGCAATTTCCGGTTGATTTCTTGCAAGATTTAACTGGGAATTTTGACCAAAATATTTTTGATTCCACCTCGGAAAATATTTATGCTCTCCAGGAGCAATTTAGAAGCCCCTCCAACATTTCCAATCAAAATTGGAGGACTAACCCGAATCACTCCTGGAAAAACCCGAATCCGATTCCTTTTCCCAAACAAAACTATTTTGGGAATTATGGGCAACCTTTGTATCAACCTGGACCATCCCAGGATGATATTAATAATCACGTCATGAAAACTCTGCAAGGAATGCAGACTCAAATGACAGAAGTAACCCGCATGGTTACCAATTTACAACAACAAGTTAAGGTTACTCCTGATCATCGACCTATTGGGAATTTACCATCCCAACCCATGCCCAACCCAAACAATCAAAGGAATCAATTCCAAGGTGGATATCACAGTCAACCTATTCAGCCAGCACCTCAGCATCCGCCGGGTTTCAATAACAGCCAGGCCCCCCGTCCTCATCCTAGAAACAACCAGACTGCAAATGCAGTTACCTTGAGGAATGGGAAAACCACTCAAAATACCCTGCCTGTTAAAGAAACCCGCTCTAATGACACACAGATTAACTCTTCCCCTCCTATTGTTCAGGAACCAATTCACGCAAAAACAAGGCAACCCTGCCCCATTTCCACAAGCCCTCCACTCTTCAAAAAAGAAAAAAACAAAATTTGAGCCCACTGAGAAGGAATTAATGGATTTATTTGGGCAAGTAGAAAGTAATATCCCTATCCTAGATGCCATTAAGTATATCCCTGCCTATGCAAAATTCTTAAAAGATTTATGTACTCCAAAAAGGCAGCCTAAGAATTTAGGAAAGGTGATTCTCCCAGAGATAGTCAGCTCAGTTATGCAGAGCTGACCGCCTCTTAAGAGAAAAGATCCCGGCGCCCCCCTAATCCAAGTTATCATTAATGATACCTCATTTGATCGCGCTCTGTTGGATCTTGGTGCCTCAATTAATCTTATCCCCATAGTTATTTTTGAGGAATTTAAGATCGGTGAATTGAAACCTGTTGAGGTTACTCTCCAAATTAGCCGACCGATCTACGATTAAACCAAGGGGAATTGTTGAAGATGTTCTTGTCCGGGTCAAAGATTGTCAATTCGCAGTTGACCTTTTAGTCCTGGACATAGAGGTACCTGAAGCACTTAAGTTTGCCCCCATTATTCTTGGAAGACCATTCTTAGCCACCGCCCGCGCCAATATTGATTGTGATTCTGGAAAGATGAAGATCATGTGTGGCGGTGAATCTGTAACCCTAGACATTTTTCAAGCCTCTAGGAGATTCCAAGAACCAGATTTCTTTGATGATTCGGATTCAGAAATAGAAAACATTGTGGAAGAAACATTGCAGATTTCCCAATTAGGTTCCTGTTTTGCTGTAAATACGGTTCCTGAACAATCTATTTTTTCTCACCCTTCCACCTCAACCACACGACCAGCTAACATTCCAGCTGACCCTTTCACTCTTACCTTACCTCTAACCCACAAAGCAGAAACTCTTTCGGAACCGGGCCTACAATTGGACTTAAAACCTTTGCCCGATTCACTTAAATATGTTTTCCTGGGTCCAAATCAGACCCTGCCCCTGATTATAAATTCTGGACTACCCGGGGCACAAGAGCACAAACTTCTCCAGGTTTTGAGTAAATATCGAAAAGCTATTGGCTGGACCCTTTCTGATCTTAAAGGCATTCATCCGTCCTATTGTACGCATCGTATATATTTAGAGGATGATTCTCCCCCCTCCCGCCAACCACAAAGGCGCTTGAATCCTAGTATGCAGGAGGTGGTAAAAAAGGAGATTATTAAGTGGCTGGATGCTGATATCATCTACCCCATTTCTGACAGCTCCTGGGTTAGTCCAACTCAAGTTGTCCCCAAAAAGGCTGGACTAACAGTTGTCACCAATGAAAATGGGGAAAATATAGCCACTCGAACCGCTTCTTCTTGGCGCGTGTGTATAGATTACCGAAAATTAAACACCGCCACCAAGAAGGATCATTTCCCGCTCCCTTTTATTGATCAAATCTTGGAGCGGTTAGCCGGACGGGAATTTTACTATTTTTTGGACGGTTATTCCGGTTATAATCAAGTAGCGGTTCATCCTGAGGACCAGGACAAAACAACTTTCACCTGCCCCTTCGGAACCTTTACTTTCCGAAGAATGCCCTTCGGTCTTTGCAACGCACCTGCGACTTTTCAAAGGTGCATGCTTGCAATTTTTTCAGACCTGGTAGGTGAATGTTTAGAAGTTTTTATGGATGAGTTCTCTGTTTTTGGAGATTCTTTTGACCATTGCCTCAAAAATCTTGAAAGAACCCTCCAAAAGTGCATAGAAGTTAATCTGGTCCTCAGCTGGGAAAAAAGTCATTTCATGGTCCAAGAAGGTATTGTCTTGGGCCATGTTATTTCTAAACAAGGAATCGCGGTAGATAAAGCAAAAATAGATGCTATATCTAAGCTCCCACCGCCCACTACTGTCAAACAAATCAGATCCTTTTTGGGTCATGTGGGTTTCTATCGTCGATTCATACAAAACTTTTCCCAAATCTCCAAGCCTTTAAGTCAGCTTCTTACTAAAGACCAGCCATTTGATTTTAATAATAAGTGCCTGGAGAACTTTTTGAGGTTGAAGAAAGAGGTTACTGAGGCGCCAATATTGCAGGGACCTGACTGGACTAGTCCTTTTGAATTAATGACAGATGCCTCAGATTTTGCTGTAGGGGCCATTCTAGGGCAAAGAATAGGCAAGAAGCCCATTGTGATCTATTATGCTAGCAAAAGCCTTGATGATGCACAACGGAATTACACGGTTACTGAAAAGGAACTTCTTGCCGTTGTATTTGCCTTAGAAAAATTTAGATCTTATCTGTTGGGGTCACGTGTCACTGTTTATACAGACCATTCAGCAATTAAATATTTGCTGACAAAGAAAGATGCGAAACCCCGCCTTATCCGTTGGATTCTGCTACTCCAGGAATTTGACCTGGAAATCAAGGATAAGGCGGGATTGCACAATGTAGTGGCCGACCATCTCTCTCGTCTTATGACGAATGACATAATGACCCCGCCAGCCCTGATGAAAGTATTTTAGCTGCTACAACCCTCCCTTGGTTTGCACCCATCGCAAACTACTTAGCAACAGAACAAATCCCCGCTGATTGGCCAAAAACAAAATGGGATAAGTTCTTTGCTGATATTAAATATTATTTTTGGGAGGAGCCCGACCTTTTCCGCATTTGTGCCGATCAGGTCATTCGACGATGTGTCCCCGATTCTGAAATCCATGATATCTTAACACATTGTCACTCAATGGCCTGTGGCGGACATTTTTCGGGCAAGAAAACTGCAGCTAAAATCCTTAATGTAGGATTTTATTGGCCCAGCTTGCACAAAGATGCTCATAACTTCGTTTGATCCTGTGTGCGTTGCCAGAGCATCGGCAACATGACTCGAAAGGATATGATGCCCCTTAATCCTATTTTAGAGGTTGAAATTTTCGATGTTTGGGGCATCGACTTCATGGGACCGTTCATCAACTCTGGTGGGTATTTGTATATATTAGTCGCAGTAGACTATGTTTCTAAATGGATAGAAGCAATACCCACCCGCACAAGTGATCACCGTGTGGTTGTCGAATTTCTTAAGAAAAATATTTTCTCAAGATTCGGCATACCAAAAGCCATTATTAGTGACGGAGGCTCACATTTCACCCACTCACAATTCTGTCACCTCCTTTCTAAATACGGGGTTAATCATAAAATTTGCACACCATATCACCCCCAAACTAATGGCCAGGCTGAAGTTTCTAACCGGGAAATTAAAAATATTCTACAAAAGACGGTTAGGCCCGACCGTAAAGATTGGTCCACCAAATTGGACGATGCTTTATGGGCCTACCGTACCGCTTTTGAAACTCCACTTGGCATGTCTCCCTTCCGTCTGATTTTCGGGAAGGCATGCCATCTCCCGGTAGAATTAGAATATAGGGCTTTTTGGGCAATAAAACAACTTAATATGGATTTATCTGACGCCGGTAACCATAGAAAATTACAATTAACTGAATTGGAAGAATTACATAATTTTTCCTATGAAAATGCGAGGATTTATAAAGACCGAACAAAGAAATTTCACGATAAATATATTGTTCGGAAACACTTTGACGTTAATCAACGTGTTTGGCTTTTTGATGCGAGATTATGTCTTTTTCCTGGCAAATTAAAATCTAAATGGACCGGCCCCTTTATTGTCCATAAAACATATCCATACGGCTCTGTTGACCTTTTTGATCCAAAAACTAATTTGATATTTCAAGTCAATGGCCAGCGTTTAAAGCCCTATTTTGACCATACGCCTAAAATTCCATCTGAATCTTTTAATTTTACTGAGCCAGCCACCCTTGATCACTAGTGCACATCACGCCCGGCTGAATGGCGTAAAAGATAGCACTGGATGGGAGGTAACCCATCATTTTCTTGCTTTCCTTTTTTCTTCTTTTTTCAGGTTTTGTTCATCCTAAATCTGACCGTCATCACTAAGGTGATTCCTTTTCCCTCCTAATGCATGAGGACATGGCATATCTTAAGCATGGGGGGTGTTTTTAAAATTTTTACGATCGATTCTGGATGTTCAAAACCTAAAAACATGCAATTTTCTTTATTTCCTGCTTGCATA
Source organism: Thalassia testudinum (assembly GCA_037157565.1). Lineage (NCBI taxonomy): Eukaryota > Viridiplantae > Streptophyta > Magnoliopsida > Alismatales > Hydrocharitaceae > Thalassia > Thalassia testudinum. Next base: position 203,012,387 of record JAZHRO010000031.1, read on the forward strand.
CCAAAAAATAAATAAATAAATAAATAAATATATATATATATATATATATATATATTGAAAATTTTTTGAGGAAAAATTTTGAAATCAGGACTAAGGTCGAAAAATTCACTTCTGGTACAATGGGATTTAATCTTTAACAAACTAAGGATGAGGATATGGATCTGATCATTAGAATTCCAGGGTCTATTTTAGACTAGATCAGATATCCTTCTCTAAAATTCCACCTGAACTCATGATAGTTCAGGTGACTTGATCCTATTTTGTAATATGGAAAGTATTTGACTTAGTTTTTGACTCAAAAACTTGTGGTTCCCGAGAAACTTCTTCTGTCACTCTTCACACACAAGCCAACACTTAAAAATAACTAAAAATTTGAAAAACTCCCTTGTTTGGATTTAGTGAAAGTCTGAAGCAGATCATTGGTTTGAGTTCCCACCTCCAAGAAGGAGGAAAATGCCTCCTTTAAGGACGCGATGTCAACATGTTACCGCCTCGGCGTTGCTCCATATCTATATTTCATATCTTTAGACGGAGCATTAAAGCGCATTTTAGCAGCTCAAGTGTCTTGGACGGTGCTCTACCTATAGTGTCGGAGCAAGAGCTTGGGTTTGTTTGGAGCGCCCCTTTTCACCGCATCGTGTTCTGGGGTTGTGAGCTCCTGGGTGGTGTCATGGACAGTGCTATCTCGAAGTACTGGCGCCAGAACCCCCTCGAGGAATGGTAACGGGAATGATGATCCCGACACATCTGTTGTAAGACTAAGCTAAAAATAAGCATGGGGGAGAAAAAAAATATATGTATATATAAAAATAAATAAATAAATGAACACGCCCTTATAAATGTTGGCTTTTCACAAGCACAGCCACAAGGTTTTAAAGGATTTTGCAAGTTGAGAATCAGATTCATGAGCCAAAAAAATTCCTAAAAAATAAATTTCAAGTCATCTGAATTAACAAGGGGTTAATTTGAGAATTTTTTGGAAGATATATTGATCCCGTTCTATCTAATGGTTGAATCCAAAAACAAATCCCGATGTTTATCTTTAACAAATCCCGTACCTGCAGTGTTTTTAATCTACCAAGGTCCATTGATCTCTTTTTCTCCTCCAAAGTCGAAAAAATTAGATTTCCCAAAAAAAATTCCGTTTTAAGTTTTGCTAAGAGACTAGTAAAAGATAAGCATGGGGGTGTGATAAACGCCAGTTTATCATCATTCTTATGCATTAAAACAAACCTAGCTCTTAGGATTTTACTCCGCAAACGGGTTTTTGGGCTGCATTTAGGCATTAAATAGGTTAGGCATGCATTGCATTTTTTATTGTCTTTTTAATATGTTTTTGTGAGTGTTAGGGATGTACAGATATATAGATCCCTAAAACCCTAGCACTCAAGAAGGTAAATGGTGAAGGAGAAGCCCAGACTAGCTGGAACTCAGCCTAATCCAGCTCACCTCAGCTTGATCCAGCTCACCTCAGCTTGATCCAGCTCACCGCAGCTGGAACCTAGCTTACTTGAACTAGGGTTAGCTCATCCCAGCTCCATTCAGCTAATCGCAGTTGGATGGCAGCTCAAGAGAGTTCACCTTAGCTCACCCTAGCTCAAGTCAGCTCAGATCCAGCTCAACTGAGCTGAGTCTAGCTCATCTCAGCTCCCACTAGTCCACAGGGAGCTCTAGCTAGCTCAGCTAAGTTGACAGGAGTTCACCCCAGCTCAGATCCAGCTACATCCAGCTCCACTTAGCTCCAGCCAGCTGAAGAAGAACTCATCCCAGCTCAGGAAGCTCAAGTCCAGCTCCCAGGGACTTAGCTTAGCTCAACTCAGTTAAGCTAAGCTACCTTAGCTGCCTCAACCAGCTTGATTCTCCCCGGGAGCACCAGACCTAGCTCACCTCAGCTCATTTTGGTAGAAGCTAGCTCACTTTAGCTTGGCTTAGCAACTAGCAAAGAACTAGCAAGCTAAGCCAGCTAAAGTAGCCCCATGACAGCCTTTTCAGCAGCAGCCAGCTCCAGCTCCAACTCCAGACTTCTTCTCCTCAGCTCCTTCCTCCAAACCCTAGCTCCAACACCTTCTCCTCTACTCCTCCACTAGCTAAGCTAGCTTAGCTCATCTTAGCTTAGCTTAGCTTAGCTATGCTCCAACTTCCTTGGCTTGTACCACCCAAAAAAATCCACCTACCAACTCCACCCAACTAGCTCCACCTAAGCTCCACATAAGCTAACCTACTTGGCGCCAACCTAACCTACCCACCACCTCCAAAAGACATCTAAAAGTGGCGCCAAAAACTACCCATAACCACCCCTTAATGGCGCCACTTTTCCCTCCAAAATCCCCCCTCATCTCCACCACACAATCCTCCTTGAATCCATCTCCACCATCCACCTAACCCCCCTTCTAGAAAACCCCATGTTGGCGCCAACATGGGGGTGTCTCTTCACCACCAAAAGACACCAACACCACCATAACCACCCCCTTTAACACCCCTTGTGGTGGCGCCAACTCACCCTAGCCATAGGATCACCAACCACCCTCATCCTTCCATCCTAGCCCTCCATTTCAAGGGGCACCTTAACCCCCCATCCTACCCTATAAAAAGACCACTACCCACCACCATTCAAGCCATCCTTGGCTAGCCATTTCACTCTCATATTCCACCAGGAATCCCACGTCCAAGAGAGAAGAAGAAGAAGATTAAGGGGATATTCTGTCCCCTTGGTGCCTTCCCCTCTTCCCTTCTCTCTTGGGTCACTCCAGCCAAAGGAGAAGCCAGGCAAGGAAGATCTTGGAGGAGATCTTGAAGGTGGTCACGCCACCTTGAAGGAGTTTTTGAGGGTGGTGCACACCCACCCCTTGGAGAGAGCATTAAAGGTGGTAGCTTCCACCTTGGAGGAGCTCTCAAGGAAGGAGAAGAAGGAGGCCCTCTTTTCAAGCCAAGGAGCAGCTAGGCTTGGAGCAAGACGAAAACCTTCTTCACCATTGTTACAAGAGGATTTATGTTTCTTTTCTTGCTTTTAGATTGTTTAATTCTAGTAGAAGCATTCCTCTACTTGTCCTTGAAAAGAACACTCATTCTACTCAATAAAAATTGCCTTCTTTTAGTTTTTTTTATTGCAGTTGTTTGTTTTGGTCCTAGCACTTGTTTCACCTCTTCTTCCTAATTACTCTAGGCCTCCACTTGCCTAGAGTGAGCTTAGGAAGAAGATATTTCTATCTTTTAGAATTTAGTTAATCATTTGTAGGAGTTAGTTCTTTTCGCTACAATCTGTAGTTTGCCCTCATCTTTTCAAAATACAAAAAAATTTTACATATTGAAAAATATTAAAAAGAAAGTTGAGATTATATTCCAAGCAAGAGAATCATTATTGCAATTTTTGCCTCCTTGGACGACCCTAGATACTCCCCTATCTAGGATATAAATTTTAAAAGCGTAAGCGGATTCGCGTGTTACAACGACGTATTTTAACAAACCGCGTGAAATCGCTATCAGTGCGTCATTGCGTAGTTCCTCGATCTCACTCATTTGAAGCTGATGGTGGGTTTTGGCCCTAAGCAGATCTAGATTGCACTTCCATATTGCCAAATAGGCTTTGTGCTCCATCTTGACGGGGAGGTGACATGCCTTCCTGTACACCAATCTGAACGGAGACATACCTAATTGGGTCTTGTGGGCGGTTCTATATGCCCACAAAGCTTCTGGAAGTTGAGCCGACTAGTCCTTACTGTCAAACCGAACAGTGACCTGGAGGATTTTCTTAATCTCATGGTTAGATAGTTTAGCCAATCCGTTAGTTTGGGGGTGAGAAGGAGTCGAGATTCGGTGCGACACCTCGTACTTTGTCATTAAGGATCAAAACTTTGCACTCATAAAATGGGTCCCTCCATCAGTGATAATGTCACGTGGGACATCAAACCGTTAGAAGATGTGCTGGTGAATGAATTTGATTACCACCTTATGATCATTGGTTCAGGTCGAGATAGCTTCGATCCACTTAGACACGTAGTCTATAGTGAGGAGAATGTATTCGAAGTCGTCCAATTTAGGGAAGGGTCCTATGAAATCAATCCCCCATATATTGAAGATTTTTGCATATGAGAATCGGCTGTAAAGGCATCATACCGCGGTGGCTCATGTTGCCCAAGGTCTGGCAACGAGTGCATTCCTTACAGTAATCGTGTGCATCATTAAAGATTGTGGGCCAATAAAAGCCACACTGGAGGACTTCAGCTACGGTTTTATGTCCGGAGAAGTGTCTACTGCAGGCCTAGTCATGGCAGAAGGACAAAATGTCCTGAATTTCCACTTCCGGGATGCATCATCTGATGATCTGATCAGTACCAATGTGGAAGAGGTATGGGTCTTCCTAAATGTAGTACTTGGCATCAGAAAGCTACTTGTCCTTATTGGCTTTCAGCCAATCAGACGGGTTCTAATGTGATGCCAAGTAGTTAACCAAATCAGTGTACCAGGGAAGCCCTGCACTGATAGTCAGGAGGTGCTCATCAGGAAAGTGTTCTGTGATTGGTCCAGAAGAGTCGATGATATCAGAAGGAAGGCGAGACAAGTGACCAGCTACCACATTTTGTTTTCCCACCTTGTCGTGAATCTCAAGGTCTAATTCTTACAGCAACAAGATCCAGCGGATTAGTCGAGGTTTCGCATCCTTCTTTGTGAGGAGGTGCCTCACTGCAGTGTGATTTGAGTATATGATAACACGGAAACCCAAAAGATAGGATGAAAAATTTTCAAGGCCAAATACTACAGCTAGCAGCTCTTTCTCAGTAACAGTGTAGTTACACTGAGCCTCGTCAAGTGTCTTGCTAGTGTAGTAGATGACCACGGGTTTCCCATCTATTTTCTACCCAAGTACTGCATCCACTACGTAGTCATATGCATCGCACATGATCTAAAATGGTAGCAACCAGTCAGGGGATTGCAGGATTGGTGCTTGAGTAACTTGATCATGCAGGCTCTCAAATGCATGAGTGCACTCCTCGGTAATTTTGAAAGGGACTTCCTTTGAGAGAAGATTAGTTAGGGGGCACGTGATTTTTGAGAAGTCAGGAATGAAATGGTGGTTAAAATCGACGTGCCCCAGAAAAGAGCGGATGTCCTTTACCGAGCTAGGCATGGGTAGTTTGGAAATCAAACTAACCTTAACTCGATCATCCTAGATGCCTTTTCCAGAGGTGAGGTGACCCAGGACAATTCCCTTAGATACCATGAAGTGGCTCTTTTCCCAGGAAAGAACTAGATTCACGTTGATACAACGCCTGAGGATTTGGTCCAAGTGCAGGAGGCAATCATCAAAAGATTCCCCAAATACGAAGAAGTCATCCATGAAGACTTCAAGGTATTCACCTACCATATCTGAGAGTATGGCAGGTGCATTGCAGAGATCGAACGGCATCTTATGGAATGCATACGTCCCAAAGGGGCAAGTGAAGGTTGTCTTCTCTTGGTCTTCAGGATGGATTGCCACCTGGTTATAGCCAGAGTACCCATCCAAGAAGCAAAAGAATTGTTTTCCAGCCAATTTTTCGAGTTTCTGGTTAATAAATGATAATGGGAAATGATCCCTTTTTGTGGAGGCATTCAATCTTTGGTAATCAATGCAGACTCTCCATGAGTTTGCGATGAGGGTGGGTATAATGTCTCTGATTTCAGTCGTAATGATGGTGAGTCCTACCTTTTTGGGCACAACCTAGATTAGACTCACCCAACAACTATCGGAGATCGGGTAGATGATACCTGCATCTAACCACTTGATGATCTCCTTTTTCATGGCATCTTGTCGGTTCGGATGCAGGCGTCTCTGCATTTCACGGGATGGTCGTGTGCCCTCTTCAGTGTAGATGTGATGCATGCAATATGAGGGACTGATGCCAGTCAGGTCATCGAGAGTCCACCCAATGTCTCTCCAATGCTATTGGAGGACAGAAATCAAGTGGGTTTCCAGATCAGAGTTAAGGCGGGAATTGATGATCACAGGAAATGTCTGATTTGAACACAGGAAGACATATTTGAGATGGTCAGGGAGGGGTCTCAACTCCATGACTGGATTTTCAGTAGCAGCAGGTGGTTCAGGGTGAGGTTCAGGAGCAACGGCTGGAGCTAAAGGTATCTCTAGGTCTAGTTCAGGCTCCTCTAAGTGTGGGGTTTGATCCTCTTGTGGTTGATCATTAGAGATAAGCAGGTTTTCCTCGACATATGGGTCGTCAACCACGGAATCAATGTCACAAATTTGTTTGATAATCGCACAATTAATTCCTCCTTAGGCCTTAAAGATATCGATCTTTAGTGTCTTCCTCTGAAATTTTAACTCAATTTTTCCCTCCTCACAATTGATGTTGGCCTTAACTTTGGTCAGAAAAGGTCTCCCTAAAATGATCGGTGTGTTCTTCAAGTTCTCAGGAGCATCCATGTCTAAGACTATAAAATCCATGAGGAAGTAAAAATCTCAAACCCTAGTAAAAATCTCAAACCCTAACTATGGCATCCTCAAGAATTCCTTTAGGTGATTTAATAGATCGATCAGCCAACTGCAATGTCACCTCTGTCGGTTTGAGCTCAGATTCTTCAAGGTGGTCAAGTAGTGATGTAGGTATTAGGTTTATGGCGGCTCCTAGATCCAATAATGCACTGTCAAATTGAATATAACCAATTGTATAAGAGATTAGAGGGGTACCGGGATCTTTTGACTTAGGTGGGAGCTTACTCAAAATGATGGAGCTGGCTTGCTACGACAATATGATTAGGCTCCTGCCTTTGGTTCACAGCTTACGCTTTGGTGTACATACATCTTTCAAGAATCTTGTGTAATCCAGCAAGTTGTGTATCGTATCCATCAAGGGATGTTTATTTGGACCTACTCGAAGAGCTTGACCAAGTCCTCAAGTGCCATAGGTTTGGTTTTCTTCTTTCCCTTGGTTAAGGCCTCGGGAAATGGAACCTCAGATGGTTCCTCTAGAATTGGCTCAGGCTCTTTAACAGGGATGGGCGTGTCCTGGATAACCAATTTAGGGTTATGGTCTACAGTCTCAAGTGATTTGTGGCTATGAAAAGGTAGGTCCTGTGTTGCTTTGCCACTACGAGTGGTGACGGAATTTAATCATGCCTGATTCTGGTTTGGGCTAGGGAGGATAGGTGTCTACTGCTGAAATCTAGAATAATAGGTTGAAGCCCCCGTCTCGTAAGAGGGTGGAGTAGAATGGGCCTGATAGATAAAGTGGGCTTGGCACTGATTTGGATTCATAGTGTGCCTCTGGTTCGACACATTATTTGTATTCGGAAGAGGCTGAAATGGGAATACACCCGGCTGGCGAGCACTTGCTAGCTGGGCCAATTGATTGTGTAGCTTAGAGATCTCTTCTTTATGTTGCTTTTTCATGTCAACCAAGGTCTGGAGAATCAAAGATGTCTGATCTTCCTTAGGTTCTCTAGATTGGAAATTTTGATTGGGCCTTGGTTGAGTTGGTTGATAGGGACATGGGTTTTGTGGTCGAGGTTGGAATTGAGGTCTTGGATTTGGGTTATTTCCTGACCACGCAATGTTTGGATGATTACGCCATCTAGGGTTGTAGGTATTAGAGAAGGGATTGTTCTGGATGGCATGGAGATCCTCGCAGGTCTGAGGATCCCCAGAATAATCAAGGTAGGAGGGTTCAGAGTTCCCCCAACTATGGTAGGTTGCCCCAACTGTGGTGGTCCAGATTGGTTAGATCCTCCACGGGGGTGGATACGCATCCATCCCCAGAGAGTGGTAGATATTGTGTGCAGCTTCCCTACCTAAGGGTGGGTGTGTATATGTGCTTTGTGGTGTAGAGGTGGTCTTGTGTAGATGTCGAGTGATGTTGTTGACCTTCTTCTCAATGATGGAGACCTTATCCAATTGACTAGCTACCAACTCCAAGTCAACGGATGTGGCAAGGCCTTGAGATTCATGTACCCCTGATTGTTTGTCAATGTGCGGGTGGACTCTTGGTCATACGCACCCAATGACTCATTATTCAGGGAGTTCTCACACATGTTCTCGAGAATTCCCCAAATCTCATCTTCAAGCTGACCCATGATGTTGGCACCATAGGTTGCATTAACAAATACCTTGATGTCATCACGGAGCCTGTGGTAAAAGGATTGGACCTGTTCCCATTTCGAGACTCTGTGATGGGGGCATTTACGCATGAGATCCATAAAATGATCCCATGCCTCATGTAGAGATTCTCTCTCTCCTTGGGAGAAGTGCATGATTTGGTGTCGCATAGTGTTTGTGTGACCAATGGGATAGAATTGTTGTAGGAAGGCAGTTTGAAGCTTTTCCCTTGTGTTGATCTCATGTGGATAAGTTTGAAACCAGTAGGCAGCTTTGTCGGCCAGAGAGAAGGAGAAGATCCTTAAGAGCAAGCGGTCTCGATTCTGCATGTCTGCCCCAAAGGTGTGGGCCAGATGCTTTAGATTCTTGATGTGTTGGAAAGGATCCTTGGAGTTCAAGCCATGAAATTTTGGAGTTATGTGAACCATACTAGGCTTGAGTTCCACCTCGAGTCCTCCTGCAGGGATATTGATTCGTGGTTCGATCTCCACTACCATGGGATTGTAGTGATCTTGCATTTGAGGACATGGCGGTGGGTTGATGAAGGCCTTGATCTAATCTCTGAAATAAAAGAATTGTTGTGGTTCAAAGTTAGGCTATTCTGGTTGATCCATGGTGGTGATTGTAGGTTCGGGCTTAGAATAAGAGGAAATGTCAATATGATTAGGTTGTTGCACAAACACAGAGGTCGAGGCTTGGCCTCAATGAGAGTGAATAACTATTGGAGGCCGTAAGGGTGGTTTTAATGACCTCCTCCCAAACATGCACCAACGGAGAAGATAAGGGATAGAATATCAGATGGACCCAATCTAGGCACCCAAAGATTTTTGGATGACTATAGAGGATCGAGGCAGATGATACCCCTGGATCAGAAAGTCGTCCACCTGAGAATTACCTGGGAAACCAGGAAGGGAGAGTCCTGCAATGACCCTTACACAGTAGGGCATCCCCACAGGTTGTAGGGTTTCCCCCACTCAACCTTCCTTATCACTGAGGGTCCAGGTAGACCAGAATGGATAACTTGACCTCTTAAGTCTACCAATTTTAAGTTTCGATGAGGTGCTTATGATTCCACTTGAACTTTAAGATATTTTTGTGCAAGATGACATAATTTGAAGTTTGGTTGACCACACAAGGTGGGTCAACTTTACTTGATTTGTCCTTAATTATTAGGTCCCAACTTTTTAAGATTCAAGTGGATATTTAGAGCCTAATTTTATGGTTTGCTTGATTAGGTCAATTCAAGCAAGGCTTGGGAAACACACAAGTTGGGAGAATATATTCTTGATTAAGCACGTGGAGTCCTAAACCCTAGAATAGAAATCCTATTTTGGCTCTGATTGATCCAATTAGTTCCATCCAAATTTGGTACCTAGGGCTTAAGCAAGAAGGTGATAGCCCTAAATACCTTGAACCCTAAGTAGGAGCAGAAATCAGGGTTAGGGTTTGTCTACAAAAGAATCAAATTAGGTAGCTTGTGAGTATTGATTCTAGGAATGAAAAGAAAGTTGTCTCTAATTGATTTTCTTCCTTTTTTATCTCTTCTTAGAATTATGGGCTTTTAAGGAAAAAGGGAATCGAATTTACCTGCCACTGGAGTGTTTGGTGTGTGGCTAACTCTCCTCTATTGGATTCCTGCATAGATCAAAACAAAAGAGATAGAGAAAGTTAGTATCAAATCAGAAATCGCAATAAAGAGATCAAATTGCGTGTTACTCCCCAGCAATGGTGCCAAAATGTTTATCGCTCTAAATCGGGATTTTAAAAATAATGCGTCGTAGTATACTCGATAAAGCGCAAAAAACAAATAGAATTTATACTTGAAGGAAATCCAAGGTCGAACATAGGGAGCAATTAACAATTTAATACTCAAGATTGCAATTCCAAGCATAATATAGCAATATAATGGAAATCTCAACCACAAATAATATAAATATAGAAGCAAGAGTCAATGTAGCTAAAAAGATTAGGGTAAAATTGTAATTTGGATCACCAATTACCCAATTACAGTTGTACTAAATAATGCAATAGTACTAGTCAACCAAATGCCATGTAAATTGAGTGCATAGTGCACTCCCTGCTAGAGATCAGACGGCTTAACCGTCCAGATGCTACAGTGCCAAGAGGGCACTCTTCTTCTTGGCTTCTTCTTTTCTTTCTCCTGCCTTAGACTTTATGCTTCTCTCATTTCTCTTCATGCACAAGGGAGGAAACTCATGAATTTTGCCTAAGTGTTGGGGGCTTCCAGGAGCAAAAACCCCCCTTTCCCTCCTCTCTCTTTCTTTTTTCTTTCTCAGACCTTGGTGTATAAGCGGGTCGGTAACCGGATAACCGGGTCAGGGTCGAGGTTCGTGGGCAGTGGTCACAGATGAGGGTGAGTAGGGTGTGCGAGGGACCTCACCCCCAGTGTCAAGGCAACAAGGCCCTGACACCTTTTCCTTTTATCTACAGTTGAGGATCCATTGCTTGGTGATGTGGGACTAAAGTCCTACCTTTGTTCTTTGCACAAGGCAATGGAGGCTGCAACTGCTTCCTTCACCAAATTGGCTTAGAGGACTTGGTTAAAGGCCTGAATTAATCAGCGGGGAAGCTTCTTGGGCTGAATTCGTGTCACCTGGAGTGAGTGCCTGGGAAATGTGTTGCAAGAACATGCGTTGGAGCTCTGTCAAAGTAGTTGCATCAATGGAGACTGGTGACGAGTACTTGAAAATCAAAAGAAGGGCCTCACGGCCATGTTAGAGGATTTCAAAAGCATCGCCGGGTGACGAGTGCAATGCAGGTGTTTAGGTGCGATGGCATGGTCGGGAAACTTCGGGCGAAGGCCGTGAGTGCAGGTGAAAGCGTGTGTGTTCAGTGGCATTATAGGGGGATCAATAGCAGTCGATGGGTGAAAAATTTTGATCGTTGTGATGAGGCGGAGGTGTGGAGTGTGGGAGCGACATTTTTGAGTGTGTGTGGAAGCCACTAGGGCTTGCTAGAGGTATGTCGGCAAGGTGGAAGATGAAGTCGCGAGAGGCGATGCGGTGGTCGAGTCGGAGTGACGAAGACGAAGTTGTGAAGTAGCAAAGCTAGGGAGTTGATTTGAGTAGGTAGCGGACAAGGAGGAGGAGGAGCGACGCCGAGTTTGGTATGGCCGACGCCGGAGATAAAGGGAGCTCCGGTAGGGGAGAACGGTAACGACGAAGGGGAGGAAGCGCCTCGAGGGTATGTCGAGGTGTAGAAGAAGCTGGGGTGTCGAGACTGGCCGGCTATAGTTCGTGACGACTGGTGTAGAAGCTCGAAGGAAGGGGTCGCTAGAGCGAGGTGGAGCGAGCCGAGGAGTAGAGGAAATAGGGCTAGATTTGGCTCAATTTCTCGCTAAAGAAGGGAATGCATGGGGGTCCTTTTATAGGCCAAAGGGAGAGATTTCAAGCTTGGAAACCAAGCTTTGAAAGCTCGAAAATCACGGAATAATAGGTTTATGATTTCCAAGAGTTTGCATGAACTCTTGGACGAGATTTGGAAGGCAAGATTTGCCTTAGATTGAAGAGCAACTCCTCAAGAATCTTCCTTCCAAATTTGGAAGGGTTTCATTATGAAATCAGGGAGAATCTCTTGATTGAAGGTTGTGGTTCATGGGTTCACACATTAATGGTAATAGGGGCATTTCTGTGAAGAGGATGAAGAAGTTAGGGAGGTTTTTGTAATAATTTTAAAAGCTGAGGGGTTATTTAAGAGAATAAGAGTCAGACTTGGATTAAAATGCAAACTATGTCAAAATAATCTCAGATTGGGACCAAATTTTGATACAAACCTAATTTAGACCCAAGGAATCCAATGGTGAAGTTGGATTTTGGTTTTGACCTAGTTTGACTATGTAATTTATGAAAAGACCCAAATTAGGGCAATAGTCTGCCTGTGACTATTTTGGTTTAAAATAGGTTCTGATGGTCAAAACAAAGATGCTAAGCCCTAGAGAATATTTTTCTATAAATTTTAGAGGGTTATGTGAATTTTATCTTAACTAGAACCTTAGTAGATTAAGTGGGTCTATTTTTAGGATTTCAGATGTCATTAAATTCCTAAAATACGTGAAAGCTCGTTTCTGTCTACATGGACCCCTTTTTTAGACTTAAATGCATATTTGACCTTTAGTAACCCTTGAAAAATCCTGTGGTTATTTTGTATTTTTGGATTACTGGTAACATTGTAGAAATAACCTTTTATTCTTTTTTTTCTCAAAACCACTCAACCTGCCCAAGAGACCTTCTGACTTTTATTGACTTTATTAGATCAAATCAAGGTAGTTATGACTTATGATGGTGTTCCCATCATGAACCTTAAAATTCACTAACACAAGCATTTGAATCCTAAAATTCACTTCATCATAAAAAAAATTGGTTGTGAACCCTTTGCCTGAGCATTTCACACATCTGAAAATCAATTTTTAAGGGCAAACACCCCCTAATGCCCATCATATTCCAAAAGCACATCAAACCCAAGCTTAAAACTGAGTAGACGTGCCCTAGATAGGACTAATAGTCTTGGGGACTTGAGATTAGATTGGACTAAGGTTAAGGCCTTGCCTACTTGGATCCACTGGTGACAAGAAAGGTCAGTGTGGTAACCACATTAACCCTTAGTGGTGTCCCACTATGCGGGGTGTCCTAAGGGTCCCACCCTTCTGGCCAGCCAAGTAATTCAAGGGTTGATCTAACCTAGTCATGTTTTAGTTAGCCAAGATCAGGTCTATTTAGGGATAACACTCTAAGGAACAGTTTAATTGGTTACATTGAGCGGGCGGGGTTTCTCTCATCTGTCTTCTCCTTCTCATCTACAGACATTCTTTTGGTGTATGCAAGGTAGAGGATCTCAAAATCTTGATTTGCTACCACCATTAGATTAATTCCTTGGAGAAGACTGAACAATCAAGGATCTGAATCTAAAGCCTCTGCAATGGCTAGTCTCCATGAGGAAAAAGAGATTGATGAACAAAATCTGGATCCTATGACTCTATTACAAAGGCAGATTACTAAGAATGGCCAACATCATGACCGACAGATGGAAGTTATAGTGCAGGCTAGCACTCGACTCCAAAACGAAAGGGCAGATTGGCCTCTCCGTGACTTTTATAACCCTTCTAATGCCCAACCTGAACCCTTTGTTAGGGTACCTCATGATGGGGATGATTTTGAACTCAAACCTCAGATCATTAACTTGATTCCCCACTTCCATGGCCGTGAATCAGATGACCCCTCCCACCATCTTGAAGAGCTCCTACACATAGGAAGAACTTTTGGCCCTATGAACATGAATGAAGGTACCCTGATGACGAAGATGTTCACATTCTCCTTGAAAGATAGAGCTACACATTGGTTGAGAACAATTGGTAGACCAATCCTAACTTGGGAAGACTTGAGAAGCACATTCCTAAAGAAATTCTTCCCCATAGGAAAAACTAATGCCCTTAGATGTGCCATAACAACCTTTAAGCAGAACCCCGGGGAACAACTACATGAGGCTTGGGAGAGGTTCAATGATTTACCTAGGAAGTGGCCTCATCATGGGATTCCAAAATGGCACTTGGCTCATATTTTCAATTATGGGTTGAGTGACAATATGAAGAATTTGGTTGATGCAGCATGTGGGGCCAATTTCCTAAGTCGAGATGCTGAGGGAGCCTTTCAATTGTTCGAAAATATGAGTGAAAATTCCATCAATAATGACTCAATGTCTGCCTTTAACAGAGCTAATAAACCAAGAAGTGGAGTTTATGAAGTTAACAATAATTCAAACTCGGTTGATTTAGAATTAATTGAACAATGATTAGACAAGGTGGAACTAGTGAGAAAGAATGTGGAGAATTTGGATAAGAAACTGGATAATCTTCTGAAGGATGGAAGTTCCTTAGGTACACAATCTAGATTAAACCCTATGCCTACCCAAGGAATGAATATGTTAACCCACAACCAATTCTCCAACCCCTTAGGTCAGGAATCAGTGCACAACATTAATGACCTAACCTTGGCTCCACCTATGAGCCAACTGAACTTAGACCTACCTCTTTCTGGGTACCAAGGAGGGACCTTGACGCCCTCAAATTTTGAACTAGGCAGCCCGATGCCTAGTTATCCTGAGAATGTGAATGCACTCCAGGGTTACACTAGAAATGAGCCCTATTCAAACACGCACAACCCTGGATGTCACAACCATCCTAACTTTGCTTAGTCAAGTCAGCAACCCACCCAAGGTCCTAACTTGACTAAGCCCAACACACAATCGTGCACATACCAGCCACAGCCTACTCAGGAAAACCGACCCTCTTATTTGAGTCTAGTCCTCAAAGAAATGAGAGAGATGAATGAAAGACATAAGGAAGAGATGAATCAATTGAGGACATATTTGATGGGATGATTGGACCAGCTAGTAGATGCTAGACAACATGGGATGCTGCCATCCCAACCCATCCTAAACCAAAAAAACTTCAATAGGGTTAACCAGCACAACACACAGGAGCAACAAGCACACCTAATTCAGCCTACTACCCAGCACCCACCAGTCTTTGTTAACCCTAACCCAACCTAGGCTCAACCCATTTTGCAGAACCCACCTTACCCTAGAAACCCTAATGCAAATGCCTGTGCTTTCACTTTGAGAAGTGGGAAATAAATCCAAGATCCTTCTACATCAAAATCTTTCCAAGATCTTGAGGAGCCTGAATCTGACCTGGGAGACCAAGCTAATGTAGAAAACTAGACTCAAGATTTGAATACTCATGATTTTTCTAAAGCACCTTTTCCTGAAGCCTTCATCAACTCTAGGGAAAGGAAAACTAACCAATCTAAGGAGTGGCTTGAGATTCTAAAGCAAGTCCAGGTGAATATACCACTCCTTGAGGCCATTGAGAACATTCCAGCCTATGTGAAATTTCTAAAGGAATTATGCACACTAAAATGATAGTCCAAATCATCAAAAAGGGTCGTGATTTCTGAACAAGCTAGTGCCATCATCCAAAATAAGCTTCCTCCTAAAAGGAAAGATCCAGGAACCCCCTTAATCTTATGTGAGATAGATGGTTTCATCCTGGATTGAGCCTTATTGGACCTTGGTGCCTCCATCAACTTAATCCCCACATAATTATGTGAAGAGCTAGATTTAGGTCCCTTGCAACATACTAATGTGTCCCTTCAGCTTGCTGATAGGTCAACCAAAATTCCAAAACTCCTTGTAAAAAATGTGATTGTAAAAGTAAGGGATTTTGAATATCCTCTTGATGTAAACACATTTACACTACTTAAAATGTCTATTTATGCATGTTCTTAAGCATAGGATTGCATTTCACGATATAAATATTGCATAACATGCATCATCTTGCATTTAGAGTAGTTTAAATAAAATGGAGGTTAATTGTCTCCTTTTATGTGCTTGGATAGGGCAAACATTTTATCGAGGCCTCGGATCAAAGATCCAACCATATGGATGTGATTAGGGCAACGATTGGAGTTCAACGACTCCAAGATCTCCCTAATCAGGCATCCGTAGCATCAGATAGTGATCGGGGAACCCTAGAAGATCAAGGGCCAAGATGGTGAAGATCCGCTCTTCAAATGACAAATCCGACCTCACGGATGAATTCGGATGGATGATCGTAGCCCAACGACACAAAAATCAAGTCAATCCGACATCGGTGGCACCATTTACAACTTCCAGAAGATGGACGACCAAGATGGTGCCACGTGGTGCCATCTCGGCCGCCCAAACGACCCCACGCATTCTACGAAGGCCCCGCACTCGCTCGCTCTCTGCCATTGGATCTTGATCCAACGGCTGTGGTCAGCCGCGCTTGAAAGCGTCCGCTCGACGATCCGTGCCCCTTAGCGTAGCGGTCGAGCACGCTTACGCGACCGGCGGGCACTGGTTTGAGCCGCAGCAGAGGGTTGGAGGTGATCGCGATCGGACGGCCACGCGCGCCCAATAGCATTCACGCGCGATTGAACACGCGATCGCACGCACCAGGCAGGCGCAGCGCAGCGGGCGGAGATGCATCTTAAGCCGTCCGATCTCGCGATCGGAAGGCTGAGAATCATAGAGTGTGCGAAGCCATTCCGCCCGCGGGCAGCTGAAGCGACGTGCGTGGGCGCGGAAGCTACGCCCACGTTGGGGGCTTTAGTGATGGATTTATCCGTCACTAAAGACCCCTCATTTATTATTTTGAAGTTGTAATGTCCATTTTGCCCCCACTCCTTGAAACTATAAAAGGAGACCCCCTCCATACGAAATTCTCATCCCTTCCTTCTCCTCTCTACCCCTCCAAAGCTCAAGAGAAGCTTGTCCCACACCCCGGATGCTTCTCGCGAGATAAAGTCCAATTTTCGTTCCCCTTCGGAAGTGGATCCCGTGACGACGACGGCGTGCTGCTTCGGTCCCGTTCTTCTGCTTCGTCCTCCTTCGTCCTACTTCGTTCTCCTTCGTCCAGGCGTCGTCCGTCCGGCTCGTCCTCTAAGCAACCGTCGAGGAGGATTTCTCTCTCCCTATTCTTTTTAATGCTTTCTAGTATAGATTTACTGCTTTCTAGTATAGTTTTGTTCGTCCTCCAAGCAATCGTCGAGGACATTTCTCCCTCCATTCTTTTAATGCTTTCTAGAGTAAATTTTTTGCTTTCTAGAGTAATTATTTTATGCTTTCTAGTTGTAATGAATAATCTCCTCAATGAAAAATTCCTTGTTTATTCTACATCTCATTTTGATTTCTCTGTGTAATATTCTCTTTCTCTCTTACTCTCTCTCTCTCTCTTCTATTTATTGCAAATAATTAGATAGTTTTAAATTGAATTATTCTGTGACAAATAAAAAGAAATGCGTAGTTTTTAAATCAAACGTCCGCCTCCCTATGTTCGACCCGGAATTTTCATTTCGGTATAAATTTTATTTGTTGAACATGAATTCTTCGCTTTCGAACTACAACGACAGGTTTTCCAAAATTGAACACGTTAGCGTAGCGATTCGTACGTTCAACATTTTGGCACCGTTGTTGGGGAGGCGACGCTCTTCGATTTCTCTTCGCGTTTTGTAACTTACAAATCATTTACCTCACTTTTCTCCTTTCTTATTGTAATTGCAGGTACTCTTTTGAGATGAGCAAAAGCAGTAGATTGGAGTAAAGTACTATGGAAGGTTTTGTATGTTATCCCCAATTCTTTCCCCCTCCATAGATTTCATTCGCCACATTAAATCCAAATTCCAATTAACCTAGGTGCTTGCATAAATCCTAGGAATAGTTTGGTTGTTTGGATTCTCACTCACATTCATTCCACCTTCATTTAAAAAAATAAAATAAAAAACAAAAATAAAAAGATAATTTTGTGGGGTAATTTTCAACAAACACACAACATACACCCACATTCAAAGGCACTTAACCTAATTGATTTGTTTCTACTCAACCGGGTTCTGATCTGTGGGACTGGTACACATAAAGCAACACATAAAAGAGTAGAAATCATTCTAGGTTAACCATCTTTGTGTGCCTAACTTAGTGGTGCATTTTTGGCCAGTTGTTTGAGTTGTTTGGGCCGCACCACTTCAAATAAAATAAACTCATCAAGTAGCTGCCACTTAGATTCAACTCTTAGGGATTTACCAGGCACTCCACATTCTTTTTAATCTTTAAAGGAAAACATCATCACCTGTGCTTGCAAAACCTGGTGTGCCAATGAGACTTGTTTGAAAACACCTAAAGTTGAATCCTAAAAGCTACTAAGCAAGATTTGAACCTTAAAATTCACCACATCAAAAATAATCTTGCTTGAAAACCACTGGTTGTGCATGCACACACAAATCAATCAATCATTAAGGGCACAACCCATTTAATGGGCCCATCACATTCCAAAGCACATTCAAACCTAGCCCTAAATAAAATAGAGTAGACATTGGCCTTAAGGATTGGACTCGCTCTTCAGAACCTAGAACGAGATTATTTTCGATTAGTCTGTTTCTACTGTTCAATCTGATGTCTAGCTAGGGGAGCAGAGTCAAACGATCGCGGCAGGGGGGTACACTAGGAACCGGAGGCACAAGCTGAAGGAAGAACCTTCTCCCCAGTCCCTCCTTCTAACTGGTTGGATTGAACAGACAGAAGTAGATCAAATCGTTCCTTTACCTCAAGATGGGTTTTGGGAGTCTGTAGGTCTGTAGGCTAACCCATTTAAGGACAGGTTTGATTGTTTTTATTACAGGGCACCTTTCTTCCTCCCTTATCTCATGAATCCTTCCACATATTTCACGCATTCCCGTTCTTTCCCTCTTGTTGTGAATTATCCTCAACATGACAATTATCCCGACTTGTATTGTAATCGACCATCAGTTAGTTGGGATAATTTCGATTGGGGATACAATTCCAGACCCCCGTGTTTAGGGTCTAACCCTGAACACTTTGATTCTGATTTCTATCCTTCTCAGAGCTACATCGATTATAGATCGTCTTCCTTTCCTGAACAACCTAATACGATCTACAATCAAGAAGGATACACCGATCCTTACCCATCCTCTGATTTCACTGCCTTTAGGTCATCACCATCTTTTCAACAATCTGAAATGACCTATTATCAGGAAGGGTATAACGAATCTCAATTCGTTAAATCCCCTACATTAAGCCCAAACCCGCCCAACCCTGAACCAACTCACTTGGTTCAGGTTAACCAGGTTCAAGATAAGGTTCTGGGTAACTTGAGGAATATCATTCAATCTTTAGAAGTTCAGCCAATACCTTGCATTGAGAGATTGGAGCCCCTGATTGAAATGATTGATGATTTAAACAAGTCTTTGTTGGATTGGCTCCAGGAAGTTAAGGATAAGAACCCGGGTGAGTTTCTACTTGGGAAATTAGTGAAATTGAGGATGAGATTCGTGGTTGCTTTAATTCAATCTTGGAATAATTCCCAGGATGAACCCTCTTCAGGAAAGCCAATGACAAAACCTGCTCAGGCACCTATTGGGGGGACACGTGTTACGAGGCTGACCAGATTGAATTAAAACAACCAATTAAGGATGATCTGATTTCTTCACCTAAGATCCCTAAGCCGGGTTACGAGGAAACGTATGTCTCCTTGGAACAGAAAGTGACAAATGATTTTGGGACATACATTGATACGGATCCTGATGGTGAAGATTCAAGTTGCAAAGTCTCACGCGAGTTTTCTGAACACGATTTCTGTGAGACGATTGGGCCTGAGGAATCTAATAGATCATTTGATAGCCCAATAACTGAGGACACTGATCTTATTAGGGCACACATTACGGATCCAGAATCGCATTTTTTGGAGGAATCAATTCAATGCCCTGATTATCAGTTACACCCTGTTGAGCTTATTGATGATTCTAATTCTGAGATAATTAGACCCAAGTCAATTTTGATTCTGCCACATCATTTAGACTTGGAGATTTCAGACGGGGTGATGAATATACAAGAGGTCCTAGAATTTGATATGCTGAATGAGGAGGATAGGAGCTGGGAAGTTTTGATTTGGGAAGTTAATTTTGGAGGAAATGGAAGATTGAGTTGAAGGGTTCCTTTTAAGATGAAACCATCAAATAAGAACCCTTACGACATTTGTTTCGAGGATGTCAAACTCAAGCACACATTCAATGATTATCCTTTTGAGCTTCAATTCTCTGTAACCCGACTTTTTGGTCTTGGGTTGCATCCTCTTAAATCGCAGGCCCAACCCTGCTTGCATTCTGAGTTTAGGTTTTGGGTAATTTTTATCCAGAACCTAACATATTCTCGATTATGGGGTGTGGGTCTGCACTACAATCTGGTCCACATCTGTGGACCTCTGTTGACAGGTCGGAGGATTCTTCTGTTTATTTTAATTCTGACCTGCACTTGTGAATTCTTCATTTCTTTTCCTTGTATTATGTGCCTAACTGAAGGCACCAAACTCAGCACATATACAGTTCTTTTTCGTTTTCATCTCGAAGCGGACCTGACATTCACGCAATTCAGGTGCTTTCTACGTTTTTCCACTCTGTTTTATGTCTTTTTAATACAATGAGGACATTGCATTAGATAGGCATGGGGGGGTGGATATTTATCTCTGAATTCATTTGTCAGCTCCGTAGATTTATTTTATTTTCTTTTATTTAAAAAAAAATTTCAGAAATTAGGAAAGAGAATTTAGGTTTAAGAAAATTTTCAATCTTAAGAAATACTATATTAAGATCTGAACACAAAGACCCTTTAGGTCTTTGGACTTAATCAGCCCATGTATCCACTAAAATGTGGATTTGTCTTTCGAGTCCTCACCATCTTAATTCTATTATAATTGGAATAAATAAGTTTGGGTGATAAGTACACGACTTATTAACCCACCCTCTGATTTGAGGGAATTTTGAGTCTTAAGCATCTACACACTTTCTTTGCACTGACTCATTGTTCGACGATTTTAACAGAAATTGGGTAGCTAATGAACCTTCTAGGGTGATATGGCTGCAAGTTATCGTGGGTAACAGCCCATAGGTAGGTTGTACAGAGCTCAGTCACTGGACCTTTCTCTTTTTCCTACCTTTAGGTAAATCTTAGACCAGGGAAGCCACCTACTTAAAAAAAAAAAAAGAAAAGAAAAAAAAAATCAAAAAGAAAAGGAGAAAAGAACAAAAAGAAATAAGCCACACTTCACCGCACGAGTATGGCTGGCAAGTTGTCAGTGGTAACAGCTCATCGACCGATTGTCCAAAACCCAGCTCAGAAAATGCACTAAAAATTCCCAAAACACTTAGGAAGAAGCGGAGAAGTAGAATAAATCGGGGAGATATACACTGGATTCACCCTTGTGTTGACCCCGTAAAAAAATAAAAGTAGGGAGAAAGCTACCAGTTGTAAAGATACACCTTTAGGTAGAATTCTTTTTGAGGTCACCTAGAGGCGTGGAAATCCGAAGTTCATTTTAATTGCCAGTCAATGAGTCTATCACAATCACAATAAGATGCTTAAAACTTAGGGTTCTCATCAAATCTTCGGTGAGTTGAATGGCCGTGCAAAGCTACTCTTAAACCCTAAAATATGAAAATCCAAAAAAATTAGAAAAGAGTAAAAAGAGAAAGAAATTTTCCTTTGAATAAGGTAAGGGCTTGAGGCGGTCTGCATTTTGGCTAATACCCGGGTGCTGTTGTGTCTTTGAAAGTTCAGTTCCTAAGTAGACAATTTCTTAATGATTGAAAATAACTCAGGTCCAAATAATCAAGCCTAATTCTTTTATAAATAACATATAATTTTTGTTAGGGACTAGCAAAAGATAGGCATGGGGGTATGATGTAAACATATTTACACTACTTAAAATGTCTATTTATGCATGTTCTTAAGAATAGGATTGCATTTCATGATATAAATATTGCATAACATGCATCATCTTGCATTTAGAGTAGTTTGAATAAAATGGAGGTTAATTGTCTCCTTTTATGTGCTTGGACATGGAAAACATTTTATCGGGGCCTCGGATCAAAGATCCAACCGTATGGATGTGATCAGGGCAACGATTGGAGTTCAACGACTCCAAGATCGCCCTAATCAGGCATCCGTAGCATCAGATAGTGATCGGGGAACCCTAGAAGATCAAGGGCCAGGATGGTGAAGATCTGCACTTCAGATGACAAATCTGACTGCACGGATGAATTTGGATCGACGATCGCAGCCCAACGACACAAAAATCAAGTCAATCTGACATCCGTGGCACCATCTATAACTTCCAGAAGATGGATGGCCAAGATGGTGCCATGTGGCGCCATCTTGGTCGCCCAAACGGCCGCACGCATTCTACGAAGGCCCCGCACCTGCTCGCTCTCCGCCGTTGGATCTTGTTCCAACGGCTGTGGTCGGCCGCGCTTAAAAGCGTTTGCTTGACCATCCGCGCCCCGTAGCGCAGCGGTCGAGCACGCTTACGCAACTGGTGGGCGCGGGTTCGAGCCACAGCAGAGGGTTGGAGGCGCAGGTGATTGGGCACGGGCGGGCATTGGATCGCGATCAGACGATCGCCCGCGCCCAATAGTGTTCACGTGCGATTGAACGCGTGGCGTCACGCGTGATCGCACGCGCCAGGTGGGTGCAGCGTAGCGGGAGGAGATGCGTCCGTTGCGCGCGTGGGTAGCTGAAGCGGCGTGCGTGGGCGCGGAAGCTATGCCCACTTTCGGGGCTTTAGTGACGGATTTATCCGTCACTAAAGACCCCTCATTTATTATTTTGAAGTTGTAATTTCCATTTTGCCCCCACTCCTTGCAACTATAAAAGGAGACCCCCTCCATACGAAATTCTCATCCCTTCCTTCTCCTCTCTACCCCTCCAAAGCTCAAGAGAAGCTTGTCCCACACCCGGGATGCTTCTCGCGAGATAAAGTCCAATTTTCATTCCCCTTTGGAAGTGGATCCCGCGACGACGACGACGTGCTACTTCGGTCCTGTTCTTCTGCTTCATCCTCCTTTGTCCTACTTCGTTCTCCTTCGTCCAGGCGTCGTCCCATCCAGCTTGTCCTCCAAGCAACCGTCGAGGAGGATTTCTCTCTCCCTATACCTTTTACTACTTTCTACTGTAGTTTTGTTCGTCCTCCAAGCAATCGTCGAGGAGGACATTTCTCCCTCCATTCTTTTGATGCTTTCTAGAGTAAATTTATTGCTTTCTAGAGTAATTGTTTTATGCTTTCTAGTTGTAATGAACAATCTCCTCAATGAAAAATTCCTTGTTTATTCTACATCTCATTTTGATTTCTCTGTGTAATATTCTCTCTCTCTTACTCTCTCTCTCTCTTCTATTTATTGTAAATAAATAGATAGTTTTAAATTGAATTATTCTGTGACAAATAAAAAGAAACGAGTAGTTTTTAAATCAAACTTCCGCCTCCCTGCGTTCGACCCGGAATTTTCATTTCGGTATAAATTTTATTTGTTGAACATGAATTCTTCGCTTTCGAACTACAACGACTGGTTTTCCAAAACAGAACACGTTAGCGTAGCGATTCGTACGTCCAAAATGTTGAACGTTTACGAATCGCTATGCTAATGTGTCCGATTTTGGAAAACCTGTCGTTGTAGTTCCAAAGCGAAGAATTCGTGTTCAACAAATAAAATTTATACCGAAATGAATTCCGGGTTGAACACAAGGAGGCTACGTTGATCTATATTCGCAATTATATTTTTTTAGGATTTTTGATAAACAAGGTGATATAATTACAATGGAGCTATCAGACTAAAAGAAAGAGAGAGAGAGAGAAAGAGAACATGCATTCAATATTTCAATTGTTTATATAATCAAACTAAATAAAATTTACACTAGAAAGCGGAAAATCAATTACACTATAAAGCAGGAAAATTCTACACTAGAAAAGCTGTAAATAAGAATGGGAGAGAGAAGTTATCCTCCTCGACGATTGCTTAGAGGACAAGCCGGACGGGACGACATCTGGATGAAGGAGAACGAAGCAGGACGAACGACGACGAAGTAGAAGAACAGGAATGAAGCAGCACGCCGTCGTCGTCGCAGGATCCACTTCCGAAGGGGAACGAAAATTGGACTTTATCTCGCGAGAAGCATCCCGGGTGTGGGACAAGCTTCTCTTGAGCTTTGGAGGGGTAGAGAGGAGAAGGAAGGGATGAGAATTTCGTATGGAGGGGGTCTCCTTTTATAGTTACAAGGAGTGGGGGCAAAATGGACATTACAACTTCAAAATAATAAATGAGGGGTCTTTAGTGACGGATAAATCCATCACTAAAGCCCCCAACGTGGGCGTAGCTTCCGCGCCCAAGCACGCTGCTTCAGCTGCCCACGCACGCAACGGCTTTGCACGCACTATGATTCTCAGCCATCCGATCGCCAGATTGGATGGCTTAAGATGCATCTCCGCCAGCTACGCTGTACTCACCTGGCGCGTGCGATCGCGCGTGACGCCGCTCGTTCAATTGCGCGTTGGCGCTATCGGGTGCGCGCGGCCGTCCGATCTCCATCTGACGCTCCACGCGCCCAATAGCTTGCGCCTAATTTGAGGCTCGCGGGACTCGATCCTGCGACCTCCGCTTTGCCCGCGGCTGCATCACCGCTGCGCTACACCTTCGAAATGGTCGCGCGGATGAATTAGCCAGCCGCATCCACAGCCATTGGATCTTGATCCAACGGCAGAGAATCGACGCGTTGATTGAAGAAGAAGAGGTGCGGCTAGTCCAAATCATCAAAAAGGGTCGTGATTTCTGAATAAGTTAGTGCCATCATCCAAATTAAGCTTCCTCCTAAAAGGAAAGATCCAGGAACCCCCTTAATCTTATGTGAGATAGATGGTTTCATCCTGGATTGAGCCTTATTGGACCTTGGTGCCTCCATCAACTTAATCCCCACATAATTATATGAAGAGCTAGATTTAGGTCCCTTGCAACATACTAATGTGACCCTTCAGCTTGCTGATAGGTCAACCAAAATTCCAAAAGGCCTTGTACAAAATGTGATTGTAAAAGTAAGGGATTTTGAATATCCTGTGGACTTCCTTATTTTAGATATGGAGGCATCAGAAAACTTGAACCACACCTCAATAATCATAGGGAGACCATTCTTGACCACTGCCAAGGCTCTACTCAACTGTGATACGAGGGTTATGCACATCACCTCTGGAAGAAAGAATTGTCAACTCATTATCTTTAAAGCTTCCCAAAAGAATAAGGTGAATTATGGTTCCATCGAGGTTGTAGGAATAATAGAACAAGTTTTGGCAATTCACACTAAAGATGATCCAAATCCTGCCAAAGATCAAGAACAACACGAAGGGAAAGAAGGGGATGTACTTTAGGGTAATTTTGATCTACCATCTCCCATGGAAAATCAAATTGAACAAGACATTAATGAGATTGAGAAACTCTTGGGAATAACTTATCATGAGCTAGATGATAATGTGAAGAATCCCCAATACACTCACCTTGAGATCCAGGAACTATTAAATTTTTAGGGAATTCAAGAGAGTGGACAATCTAAGGTCATGAACCAGGAAATAACCCCAGAAGAAGTTGAAAACATAATGGACTGGGGAATAACTTATAAGACAACTAGTTCAAATGGATGTCTTGACTTAGAAGTGACTTCGGATGAGGAAGAGGAAATTTCTAATAAAGATTTTGACGAATTCCACACAACTCTACCCCTATCCTCATATGACCTAGAACCTGGAGGACTCATGATTTTTGCTATCAACTACCATTATGTAGACCCTTATTACTCTGATTTAGAACCATATTTAATTCTAAATCTTGATTTCAATCCAGACCCCATACCACATCTTCTTGAATTATGGAACTGGATTGATAGACAGGCTCTGCAATTTGAACCTCATCCACCTGGCCCTATTTTATATTCCAAATCAGAAAGACTCTTTGGAATAGGGCTGCATCATCAGCTGGTTTGCATTTATGAATCAATGATTCTAGGACCAAATGATCATATCTTTCTACTAATCTTAAATTCCCTACAACAGTTATTACTTCTTCTCTTAACCCACAGTATTGAACTACATATTTTTGGGTTTAAGTCCAAAAAATGACATTAAACTTAGCGCTGGTTGGGAGGCAATCCAGTATTCATTACAGGTAGCTCTGCATCCTCTACATCCATGCTGACCTAGATTAACAAGAACAGTCAGGTGATATCCCCTCCAGTTGTTTATTATATTTTGATTTTCATGCATACATTTCAATGAGGACATTGTAATGAATAGGCATGTGGGGTGGACATTGCATGTCTAATTTTTATGTCAAAAAAAAAATGCATCTGGCATAAAGAAATGTTCTAGCAAGGTTTTATTAGGGATTTATTCTTAAGTTGATTCCTAAGTTTAGAATCTAGTACAATTTCACACTTACACGTAGAATTTGCAATGGATCCTTTGTGAAGATCGATAAACATCTTTAGTTTATTGAGAAGAAGCAGTGCTTCTTCTCCTAAGCCCTTGGACAATAATTAGGGAGTCTGGAAAACTATCTTCTAACAGATCCACCAAACAAGTATGAGGTGAGAGTAGAAAGTCTACTGGTGCTCTAAGGCTAGTATGAGGAATCTTAACTTTTCAATAATTAGATAATGATACTCGGAGTTAGGCATAGTTTACGCTCTCGATTTCTGCATACAAATTCCTAGTGCGAATATTTTTAGAGCCACCAAATAAGGCAAATACGTAGAGAGTGGGTTCTGATAAAACTAGGACTGAGGTGGATGGTCACGACCGTCCTTTACGGAATCCTCAGCTGGAGGGTATTAATGTCAAGGTCAGAAATACGTTGTCCTATTCATTCCCTTCCCGGTACCGAGAATAGGCACTTCCACCAAATAAGCCACCCGATATCTTCTTAAACACCCCTAATCCCGAATATTGCCTCGTAAATAAAAGTTCGTATGCTATATTGCTTTGCGTTAGTAGATATTTAGATACAAAAAAAAGAGCAAAAGAAAAAAAATGAAAAAATAGATATATATATTTATAGAAAAAAACATAAGAAAAGAAAAGAAAAGAAAAGAAAAGAAAAAAGAAAAATATATATACATAAAAAATAGAAAAAAAGGAAAAAGTAGAAAAAAATGAGTTTAGGAGTTTAGAGCTTCTTTCAAGTGTATTGAGTCAATAACACCTACTACTCTTACGATCCACCAAATATAGCCTTGACTTACTTTTCTATATTTCTGCCCCCCTAAATACGGGCTGAGGAATTCTAACTTAGTCTTAAAGTTATCAGAACCAAATCAAATTGTTAATGTTAGGAGAGACCACCAAATAGATTGACAAATTTGGTGAGATTATGAGCTCTAAAAGAAAGAAAAGAGAAGAAAAAGAAAGAAAAAGAATGAGTACAAAGGAATTGCCTCTCTTTGAGTTGAATTATTTAATAATCCGAAAATCTATGTTCTAATGTACTAGTTTGTATGCAGCACTAGATGAGTGTGAGCCATCGAATGCAAATCTACTTAACTCAGAAATCTTCTACCTAAGCCAAAAGCTAGGGTTGAATTTATAGATTATCTTATAACCTTAAGGGAAAATGTCTGCCTATCCCAATAGATTTTTACTAAGGGTCAAGTACGAGCTTTAGATGTGGATTGGCTTTTCACTTGGATTTTTTGCATAGGCTACAACAAAATACATTTACGATTTTCTGGATTACTACAATTTTGGATGAAAACAAAGGCATAAACCTCTAGTCAAACTCTTGATAAAAATTAGTCATATAGGACCATTTTGCATTTAGTCTTGTATTTGCTAGGGACTAGCAAGATTTAGAAATGGGGGTGTGATTGCACAGCAATCATGCAATCTAAATCACCTGAATTAAGCTAGATTATAGCATAACTTAGGAATAATGCATTCATAGACATCTTAATTTACACAATAGCTAGTTTATTAGTCATATAGATAATATCGTCATTGTATGTACTAATGAGAGATGATTTTAATCGCAGATGATTCGAAGTCACGGATGTCAAATTAGACCTAACAGATCTAATCAGAATGACAACGGGAGTCCAATGCTTCCAAAATCATCTCGATTAGACAACTAGAGCATCGTGTGCAGTCCATAAAAGAATGGAGATCATAGAGTCAAAGGACAAAGATCCGAGCTTAAGATGAAAAATCCAATCACATGGATGGATCTGGATCAGCGATTGCAGTCCAACGGTGCAAAAATTAACCCGATCGGAGGTCTACATCATCAGATACAAAGAAAAGAAGATGGACGGCCACAATGGTGCCATGTGGCACCATCACAGCTACAACCTCATCGTCACCCCATTTGAGAAGGCTACCCTCACATGCTGTGATCATTGGATCTTCATCCAACAGCCACGAGCGCGCCGTGTCGCCTACCTATTCGCGAGCGAAATCGAGGTTTTAAATCATTATGTTGTAGTACAGTCAAAATCGCTTTGAAAATAAATAATATTTATTACTCAAATTTGAAAGTCCGAGGTCGAACACAGGGAGTAATATGAGTTCACACACTAATCTCAAATAGTGCAAATGAGCACAAGAATTTAAACCAAATAAACTACTCAAAAATGATAAACAGTGTAGAACATGAGTATAACAAGAATTCAACATGATAAAAAGAAATCTATAACAAAATAATGGTGATTTAGATCACCAATTATTTAGTATAGTTATATGTAAACTGGAGTAATCAATAATGCCATAGTCATCAGGACCAAATACTCGCATAGTAGCTTGAATGCTATAGTAATCAGACATCTCCTTTGGAGATCAGATACCCTAAACTCTTCTTCTACTTCTTTCTTCTTCTCTTCTTTCCTTTTTCTTCTTCCTTGGCTTCTCTTTTCTTTCTCTTCCTTCTTATCTTCAAGCCTTCTTCTTTTGTTCTTTCCTTCTCTACCTTCTCTTTATGCACAAGCCTCCTTCCTTTCTTCCTCTTCTTCTTTCTTTCTTCACGCACAAAGGGCAGCCATCTCAGATTTTGACTAAGTGTCACACGAGGCAAAACCCTCCCTCGCTTTGCGATCTCTCTCTCTTTCTCTCCTCTTCAGTTTCGCCCTCCCAGGGCCACTTCTGGTAGTCGGGTAATCGGGTAGGCACGCACCCAGGTCCAGGCTCACCAGCAGTGGGTGGTGAGCAAGGAGTGAAGGCTTAGGCGAGTCGGGTGTACCAGGTCCATGGGTATATGTCACGGATGAGGCACGTGAGGGTGTGGGGGACCTCACCCCCTGTGACTTGAGGCACTAAGGCCTACAGAGAAATTCAATTTATGCGCTGTCGACGCCCTTTCACTTGTTGATGTGGAACTAAATCCCACACCTTTTTCCTTTTGCATATCCAAGCAGCAGTAGGAGGTCCCTTCACCTAACTAGAATGGTAGCTACAGTCCTCTGGCTTAATTGAGGACCTGGACTTGTACGTAGGATGTTCCTGCATCACTTGGAGATGAATTGGGTGAAGAATATGGCCGGAGGACTAAGCTCGTGGTCAGACGACGTGACAGTGGCGGAGAACGATGGCAAGTACCTGAAATCCACAAAATGGCCCTTCGACCATGTTAAATGAGCTTAGAGGCTTCGCTGGATGATGGTGAAGGTGGTGGAGGCAATTTCATGGTGAGTCGAGGCGTGTGGCAGCCTGCTGGAGGCAGAGATGGTCGGAGGAAGTGGGTTTGTTCGATGAGTGTTTTGGGTGGATGGGAAGGCAAATAGATAGAGGACTTTTGTAGAGTGGAGCACGGTGGAGCTTACGGAGGTGATAGCGGTGCGATTCGTGCAGTGGAGCAGTGGTTGGGCATCGCTAGAGCTTCGTCGAAGTGGAAGAAGACTGAGGGGGAGATGTGTGATTGGTAGTTGTTTTGAGAGATAGACGTACGGAAGAAGGAGGGAAGTAGGGGAAGTTAAAGAACCTAGTTAGAGACGAAAGGGGTAGGGTGGTGTCGGCTGTGGTTGGCCGGTGCCATGGACGAAAGGTTCACTGATAAGGGAGACAACGAGGATGAAGGGGCTAAGGCACCTTTGAGTTGGCTGTTGAGAGGTAGAGGAAGTCGGGAAGGAAGGAGATGCTCCCAATTTGGCCATTGGGAGGCCGTGGGACGATGGGGGAGGAGTTCGCCGAAGCTAGGTCAGAGGAGGCTGGAGGTAGGCTTAGGAGAGGGTTTTTGGCCTTAAAACTAGCTCAAATGCACGGTCATGCCCTGGGGTCTCTTTTATAGGCCATAGGAAGCCCTTCTAAGCTTGGAAAGAAGCTTTCAAGCTTAGAAGGTAGCTGCAACAAAGGATACCTGAACCTTTGAAAGATTCGCATGGCCTTTTGGGAAGGACTTAGAGCCTAAGGAATGGCTCAAATGGAAGGAAACTTCCCAAAGAATCTCCGTATCAATTTTGAGAGGGATTGATTGAGAATCGAGTGAGAAATCCTCTCTCATAACTCAACGATGAAGGTTTCACCTTCCAAAAATGGTGCGGGGACCTTCTTGTGAAGTAAACAAAGAAGTTGGGGAACTATTTGTAAGAAAATTCAAAAGTTAAGGGTCTGAATGAGATAGAAAGAGTCTGACTGGACCAAAATGCAAACTTGGTCAAGATGATCTTAGATTGGGACCAAATTTTGGTACAAACCTAATTTGGAACCAGGAAATCCAATGGTGAAGTTAGATTTAGGTTTCGACCAAGTTTGACTATGTAATTTATGCAAAAACCCAAATTAGGGCAAATGTCTGTCTGAGAGTCTGTTTTGGGTCAAGACGAGTTATAATGGTCAAGTAGAAGGTTCCAAACCCTAGAGAATATTTTTATATGAATTTTAGAGGGTTTAGATGAATTTTATCCTCACCATAACCTCAATTAATTAAGAAAAAATATTTTTAGGGTTTTAAAAAGTCATTTAATTCTCAAAACATGTGCAAACCCTTTTCTGTTTGTTCCAACCAACTTATTAGACTTTTAGGACCATTTGACCCTTAATTGCCCCCAAGAAAAACCCGTGATTGTATTGCATTCATGATATGATGGTAAAACTACAGTTTTAAACCTACTTTCTTGTATTAGCCTCAGAATGGTTATGTAGTGACTTATGGCTCTTTGGCAGTTATGTAGGAGCATTTACTGACTTAATTGGATCAAAATAAGCTAGTTATGTCTCATGATGGTGTTCCTAACACTACCTTACCTCTCTTCATCAAGAGGGAGAAGATCTCGACCGTTGGATCTTCATCCAACGGCTGAGAATAAGTTACCTTAAAACCTAAACTCAATGTCTATCGCGCTTGATCGGGTTTTAAAAGATAACAAGTTGTAATATAGCCGACAAAGCATTCAAACAAATAGAGAATTTTATTACTCAAAAAATCGGAGTATCCGAGGTCAAACACAGGGAGCAATCTCAGTACTTTTAAAAACTAGAGAATACAGCTTTTAAATGAAAGACAATTGATTCAAAGAGAGATTTATGAAAAGAATTGCTAAAAAATAACAGGATTGGTCGTCTGATTTCTATATCAGATGTCTTAAATGTAGCTATTCTTCTTCTTGTTTTGATTCTATTTTGGCCTTCTCTGCAGTCTTCCTCCTTACTTCTCTCTTCTGCCTTCTTCTTCTGCGTAGGCTCTTCTTTTCTTTTCTTTTGTTCTACAGGTCTTCTTCTTCCTTGATCTTCTTCCTACCTTTGCTTCTTTTCTCTTCTGTCTTCTTCTTTCTCTCTGCAGTCCTTCTTTCTTCCTTCTCTTCTCTGCCTCGCTCAGCCTCTTCTTCCTTGCAGCTAAGTCTCTTTTCTTCAACGCTCAGCCTGCCTGCACAGAGAGCAAAACCTACCCTGTCCCTCTACCTGCACGTCTCTCTCTCTGCAATTCTCTCAAAGGATGCTTTCCCAGAGCCGCAGGTAATCGGGTCGGATTTCGTACCCGGGACCAGGCGCACCGGCGTGAGGGTGATGCGTGAGGTGTGCTCAGATGGGGTCGGGTCGGAGCCCACCAGATCCGCGAGGTGAAACCGCGGATGAGGTAAGCGTAAGGTGAGGGGCCTCACCCCTGTGTGTTTGGAGGCGAAGAGATAGTAACACAAAATCAATTTAAATCATACCTGCGCTTCCTATTTTGCCGATGTGGGACTATTAGTCCTGCCCTGCTCTCGCGCACGCCCGCAGAAGACCTTCTTCCATTGCCAAGGCTGCGGACTTCGCTGCGTTCCTTGCTGGACCAGATAACTTCGCACTGCTTGCCCGAGTCCGCTGCACCTGAAGTCTGCACGTCCTGAAGCCTGGAGCTGCTCCGCGTCACTGTCAATGGTGGCAGGGGCTTGAATACTGTCAAACAAAAAACAAGCCTCTCGGCTTAATCAGATCAGCTGGGGACCTTCGCCGTGGCACGTCGAAGGTGGTGCACGGTGTAGTAGGTCGTGGGACAGCCTAGGCATGTGTGCCTAGGTCGTCCTGTGACAGTAGGTGTAGGTGTGTTCGGTGGAGCGTTGAGGAGGCGTAGAGGGATGGTGGATGGGCGGAGGTTATTCGGTGAGGTGAGGCGGAGCCTCTGAGTCGGTCGGCAAGTCGTGCGGAAGTGTGGAGCGACGGGAGCGATTTGTCGGAGGTTGGTCGGAGGGATGGAAGATGGCGGTGGTCAGGCGTGGTCGAGGGGTAATTAAATGAAATGCAAGGGGGAAAAGGGAGAGGGGAAGATGGGGAATGTATCTGGACTGTTCTAGAAGAGAAGGAGGCAGCGGAGTGGACGGCGCGTAGCTACCGTCGTCGGAGAAGAACCCTGAGGAAGGGAGCGGCAACAAGGACGAGGTCAGGGGAACGCGCGCTTGGTACGACGCGACGCGGGAGGAAGAGGCGAAGTGGACTCTGCTGCTGGTATGGCAGCAGAGCGATGAGAAGGAGGGGAGGAGGTCGTCGGAGCTTGCTGGTTCCTTGGCCGGAGATAGAAAAGAAAATTTGGGGGAATCTCCGCAAAGACAAGTCTGAATTTGAGCCGCCGAGTTTGGGGATTCTTTTATAGGTGCTAGTCGAACTTTCTAGTGCGTGGAGGGCACGCAATCATCTCCGATGACTCACCGGAGAAGGAAAGTGGGTAGATACCCAAATCCCTCGTGCGTTCGCACGAGAGATTGGGATCAAATCAGAGATCGTGATAGGCCTCAGATGGAAGGGAATTCCTCAGAGAATCTCCCTTCCATTTCTGGGAGGGGATCTCTGAGGAATCAGAGAGTATTCCCTCTCTAATCCTCGCTGGAGCAGGATTCTGCCCCAACAATGGTGGAAGGACCTGATTGTAATGTTGGCGAGGAAGTTAGGGGGCTCTCTGCGATGATTTTCAAAAGATAGGGACCAAATTGTGATTTGGGTGTACTAAATTGCAAAGTAGGTCAAGATGACCTGCCCTTAGGTCCAAATTTTGATATAAACTTAATTTTGACCTAAGGAATCCAATGGTGAAGTTGGATTTTAGGTTTGACCACGTTTGACTATATATTTTGTGTAAAAACCCAAATTAGGTCAATTGATGAGCTAGGACCCTAATCTAGGTCAAACTGGGTTCCAAAGGCCAAATTAAGTGTTCTAAGCCCTAAGGGATATTTTTCCATGATTTTTAGAGGATTTACTTGATTATTATCCTGACCGGAACCTTGTTGATTTAAGCGGGTCTGTTTTAGGGTTACCAAATGTCATTTAATTCCTGGATTGCTCATAAACCCTTTTCTGATTGACTCAACCCACTTTTTATCTTATTTAGACCATTTGACCTATGTTTTGCCTTTGAGAAATCCCATTTATGTACTGCAATGGTAAATTGTAGTTTTAACCTTTATTTCATGTTTTCTTCTCAGAACACTTATTTCTCCAATTAAGCCCTCTTCTAGGTTATGTAGGAGCTTTTATTCTCTTTATTATGTCAAAATGAGCTAGTTATGGCTCATGATGAGGCTCTTATCATACCGCCATGCCTAGCTTTTGCTAGTCCCTTAGCAAAATTTCAAGGTTTTAACTTCTATTCTAGACCCTGAGTGTAAGTGCTTTTCTTTTTCTTTTGTCATTAGGTTAGAATGCCGACAATAGGCCTAGAGGTATTTAAGTACCAACCAAAATCTAGACCTGTTCTGCTTTAGCCTCAGTCCTCCGCAAAGGTTTCTAAGGCCCACAGAAACTATCCGAGGGTTTGTTGGACTCCGCGGTTAAAGCACCCATCCTTGAGACATTTTTAGCCTAGGTTCAGTTTTGCAGTGCATTTTTGTAAGAGAGAGATAGAAGATTTATTTGTTTGGAGAGCTTTCTTTCACTTTTCATTTTTTATTTCTAGCTTCGAATTAGCTTCTCAACACGGTCTGTACCAGATTCCTCGTCCCCATCATCAATCCTCAAGGGTCCCTGGCTTTCGAGATTTTGAGATAATCCCGCCCATGGCATTCCATGGCCGAATTCAGACCCCGGCAATCGACATTTAATGATAATGCCGCCCATGGTATCTGAACCAGCAGAGTGCTTACATGCCCCCAGTAGGATATTTAAATATCCTAAGAGACAAGCACCGAGGAGATGATATGTTATGCATCTTCGAGGGGAATTTCCCGCCTCTCCACGCTGGGAACTCATCCAAATCAACTTGTGTTGATTGGCCGCTCCTAATCTAGGTGACTTTTGTAGAACATTAAACGCTTTTGCGTGATTTGGATGTTTATGCGCATTGAACCAGACTGTGTGTGAATTTGGGGTGCTTAGGTTATCGAATTCCACAAACCAGAGGTCAGTTAACGAGGTCGAATACTTCCTAAGCCTTAGACCTAATACTGAAGCTTCACATTTTCCCCAACCTCTTGAGGATTATCCAGATTTTAGCAGATACATGAATTTTTAAGATAATGAATCTTGCCCAAGAGGCCTAAGACCAGCATTCCCGCTAATCTCTTGTTATGTCTCCTGAGCACTTTTTCTTTTATTTCTTTTCTTGATCTGGTCTAGAACTTCAGTTAATTCCTTAATCTTTTACTAATGACTATTTCTTTTCATTTTCATTTTGTGCTGCTTTGTTTGGCATTTTACTCTTTTCCTCCTCTCATTTGTATGACCCTGAATTGTTCCTCCCCTCCTTCAAGTCTCTTTTTTTTTCTTAAATGAAACCCTTTCTTGATATGAATTTTCCTGACATTTTGCACTTTCATACCCCCCCAAGATTAAGATTTTCAATGTCCCCATTGTAAATTAGGTGGGTTCGATTTCAGCTTAGTTCATGCATTAGGACAGGTGTGTGGTGAGTGAATGGGTCGAAGTGCTTGTTGCGAACGATTTCTAATCTCGAGTAGGGATACTTGAGGTGAAGTCGGCTGTTCTAATGGATGAACCCTAAAGTGCAATATGAATTCCGCATAGAAATGCCAGAAAAGGTTTCGGGCTTTTAAAAGAATGACGGGTTGCCTCCCGTTAAGCGCTGAGTTTTACGCCATCAGTTGGGTGCAATGAGCTCAAGAGGAATGGAGGGTAAAGGATGACTCAGCCAAATCTATATCGGTCATGTCAATGAACGGTTTGAGTCTCTGACCGTTCACAACAAAGGGTTCAGAATCGTGGCTGAGTGGGCTGATTTTAATGGCTCCATTTCCAAAGATTTGTCGGACTAGGTAAGGTCCGACCCACTTAGATCGTAGCTTTCCTGGAAATAATTTGAGTCGGGCATCAAAGAGTAAAACCTTTTGACCAGGATGAAAGACCTTTCTAGAAATGTGTTTGTCGTGAAAAGCTTTAACCCGTTCTTTGTAAATTCGTGATCGTGGCGTAATTCATCGATCTCGCTTATTTGAAGTCTTCTGCAGGTTCCAGCCTTAGAAAGATCTAGATTACAATTCCGTACTGCCCAATAGGCTTTATGCTCCAATTCGACAGGGAGGTTACATGCCTTCCCATACACTAGTCTGAAGGGAGACATTCCTAATTGGGTCTTCTGAGAGGTCCTATAGGCCTACAATGCTTCCGGAAGCTGGGAAGAACAATCTTTTCTATCAGGTCAAACAGTAACCTGAAGGATCTTCTTGATCTCTCGGTTAGATAGCTCAGCTAGACCATTAGTTTGGGGGTGGTAAGGAGTAGAGATTCGGTGTGACACCCCGTATTTGGTCATCAGTGACCTGAATTGAGCGTTTGTGAAATGGGTCCCTCCGTCGGAAATTATAGCATGTGGGATCCCAAACCTTGAGAAAATGTTTTGATGAATGAATTTTATAACAACTTTATGATTGTTGGTTCGGGTCGGAATGGCTTCTATCCACTTGGAAACATAGTCAACTGCAAGTCAGATGTATTCGAAGCCATCCGAGATCGGGAAGGGTCCCATGAAATCAATCCCCCAGACATCAAAAATTTCACATACCAAGATCGGCTGCAGAGGCATCATGTCTCGATGGCTCATGTTGCCCAGAGTCTGCCAACGGGAACATGCCTTACAGTAATCGTATGCATCCTTGAAACTTGTGGGCCAGTAAAAGCCACATTGGAGGACTTTTGATGCGGTTTTATGTGCTGAGAAATGTCCACCGCATGCCTGGTCATGGCAAAATGAGAGTATGTCTTTAATTTCCACTTCCGCGACGCATCGTCGAATTATCTGATCAGCACCAATGCGGAATAGATACGGGTCTTCCCAAAGGTAATACTTGTCATTGGGACGTAATTTGTCCTTCTTAGCCTTCGGCCAATCGGACGGAATCTGATGTGATGCCAGGTAATTTACTATATCTGCGAACCATGGAAGACTTGTACTGATAGTCAGGAGGTGCTCATCAGGAAAGTGTTCTGTGATAGGTCCGGAAGGGTCAATTATTTCAGAAGGAAGGCGGGACAAGTGATCAGCTACCACATTTTGCTTTCCCGCCTTGTCACGAATCTCAAGGTCAAATTCTTGCAACAGCAAGATCCATCGGATTAATCGAGATTTCGCATCCTTCTTTGCAAGGAGATGCCTCACAGCTGTGTGATCCGAGTATATGATGACACGGGAACCCAGAAGGTATGATCTGAATTTTTCTAGGGCAAATACTACAGCAAGCAGCTCTTTCTCAGTAACCGTATAGTTACGCTGAGCCTCATCCAGTGTTTTGCTGGCGTAGTAAATGACCACGGGTTTCCCATCAATTTTCTGCCCCAAAACTGCTCCCACAGCGAAGTTAGATGCATCGCACATGATCTCAAAGGGTTGAGACCAATCAGGGGACTGTAGGATCGGGGCTTGGGTGACTCGGTCACATAGGATCTCTTGAGTGCATTCCTTGGAAATTTCGAAAGGCACATCCTTGGAGAGAAGATTGGTCAGGGGGCACGCGATTTTAGAGAAGTCAGGGATAAATCGATGGTAAAAATCGATGTGCCCCAAAAAAGATCGGATGTCCTTAATCGAGCTAGGCATAGGGAGCTTGGAAATCAGGTTAACCTTAGCTCGATCCACTTGGATGCTTTTCTCCGAGATTAAATGTCCCAGGACAATTCCCTCAGGCACCATGAAATGGCTCTTTTCCCAGGAAAGAACCAAATTTACATCGATGCACCGCCTGAGTATTTGGACCAAGTGTTGGAGGCAATCGTCAAATGATGCTCCAAAAATTGAAAAGTCATTCATGAAGACTTCCAGATAGTCACCTACCATATCTGAGAATATGGCAAGCATGCACCGCTGAAAAGTTGCAGGTGCATTGCAGAGACCGAAAGGCATCCTTCGAAATGCGTACGTCCCAAAGGGGCAGGTGAATGTGGTCTTTTCTTGGTCCTCTGGATGGATTGCCACCTGGTTGTAACCGGAGTACCCGTCAAGAAAGCAGAAGAACCTATTTCCCGCTAGTTTCTCGAGGATCTGATCAATAAACGGTAGTGGGAAATGATCCTTCTTCGTGGAGGAATTTAGTCTTCTATAATCAATGCAGACTCTCCACGAGTTAGCTATCTAGGTAGGAATGACTTCTCCGGCTTCAGTCGTGATAATGGTAAGTCCTGCCTTTTTAGGCACCACCTGTATTGGACTCACCCAAAGACTGTCGGAGATCGGGTAGATGATCCTTGCATCTAACCACTTTATGATCTCCTTTTTCACGACCTCCTGTAGGTTAGGGTTTAGGCGTCTTTGCATTTCTCTTGAAGGTCGTGCGCCTTCTTCTGTGTAGATTCAATGTGTGCAGTATGAAGGGCTTATACCAGTCAAATCATCGAGAGTCCATCCAATGCCTCTACGATGTTGCTGGAGAATAGAAATCAAACGGAGTTCCTGGTCAGGTGTGAGTCGAGAGTTGATAAGCACAGGAAACGTATGATTCGAATCCAGAAAGACGTACTTCAGATGTTCGGGAAGGGGCTTGAGTTCCATGACAGGATTGTCAGCAGCAGCGGGCGGTTCGGGGTTTGTATCAGGAACAAGGGTAGGAGTCATAGGTGTGTCTAGATCTTGTTCGCACTCCTCTGTTAGTGGGTTTTGATTCTCTAGTGGTTGATCAGGGATAATCAGGTTGTCCTTTATATGCAATTCATCAACCACGGCTCTGATATCACATATTTCCTCTATAACCCCACAATTAATCCCTTGTTGGGCCTTAAAAATGTCAATCTTCAGGTTTTGATTCCCAAATTTTAATTCTATCTGGCCCTCTTCGCAGTTTATGTTGGCCCTAGCAGTGGCCAAAAAGGGTCTCCCTAATATGATTGTTGTGTCCCTTGGCTTCTTAGGTGCATCCATGTCCAGTACTATGAAGTCCACCGGGAAATAGAAATCTCGTACCCTAACAATAACATCCTCGAGTATTCCTCTAGGTGACTTGATGGATCGATCGGCTAACTGCAATGTCACCTCAGTGGGTTTAAATTCAGATTCTTCAAGGTGGTCAAGGAGGGATGTAGGTATTAAATTTATGGAGGCACCTAGGTCTAGTAAGGCTCTATCAAATTGGGTTTCACCAATTTTATAGGAAATCAAGGGAGTTCCTGGGTCTTTAGCCTTGGGTGGGAGTTTGCTCAAGATGACAGAGCTGGCTTGCTCTGACAGTATGATTGGATTCCCATCCTTGGTTCACGGCTTACATTTAGGGGTACATATGTCTTTCAGGAATCTTGCATAAGCTGGTATGTGGCGAATGGCATCCATCAATGGGATGTTTATCTGGACCTATTCAAAGAGCTTGACCAGATCCTCCTTGGGGGCCACGGGTTTGGTTATCCTTTTTCCTTTGGTCAAGGCCTCAGGAAATGGGATCCTAGTTGGTTCCTCTAGGATAGGTCCAGGTTCTTGATCTGGGACAGTGGTATCTTGGATAACTATCCTAGGGTCTTGGCTATTATCAGGCTTGGAGTGGTTCGGATAATGTGGGTCTTGGGTTGTTTTACCACTATGTGTTGTTACAGAGTTTAATCCGGCCTGATTTTGGTTTGGGTTTGGTAGGAGGGGTGGCTGCTACTGGAATCCCGCATAAGATGTCGAAGCTTCCATCCCGTCTGGCGATGGAGCAGCAGGGGCCTGATAAATCAAATGTGCTTGGCCTAAATTTGGATTCATAACGCGCTTCTGGGTTAGCACGTTATTTGGGTTGGGCAGAGGTTGCGAACCTCTGTGATCTCGTCCTTGTTCTGTTTTTGCATTGCCGTATTCATCTTTTGAATGTCAGCTAGTGCTTGAAGGAAAAGAGTCAGTTGATCCTGGTTTTGCCTGGATTGGTATGTGGGATTGGGCCGAGGCTGAGGCGGCTGATATGGATGAGGGGCTTGTGGATGGGGTTGATATGGTGGTCTTTGAGAATTTCCCGCCCACTGAAAGTTAGGATGATTTCGCCATCCAGGGTTGTAGGTATTGGAGAATGGGTCATTCTGGATGGCGTTGAGGTCCTCGCAGTTCTGAGGAACCTAAGGAAAGTCAAAATACGAGGGTTCAGAGTTCCCCCAACTCGAGTAGAATGGATCGGAGGTCACTCCGGTCCGAGAGACAGATGGGGGTGGATATGGGTCCATCCCCTTGGCAGATTGGTGATAGATGTTTTGCACAGTTTCCCTTGCCAGAGGTGGTCGTGCAAAAGAGTTTTGCGCAGAGGTGGCTTGCTGCAAATGCCGAGTTAGCTCGTCCACCTTCTTTTCTATGATAGAAACCTTGTCCAACCGACTGGCCATCAGTTCCAAGTCGACAGAATTGGACAGGTCCTGCATCTCATGTGTCCCTCTCAGATTCGTCGATGCACGGGCATTCGTCCTATCGAATAAGCCCATGGAGTCATTATTTATGGAGTTCTCTCACATGTTTTCGAGAATCTCCCACATCGTGTCCTCATGTTGGCCCATGATGTTTGCTCTGCACGTTGCATTGACGAATAAACGAATGTCTTCACGGGGTCCCTGGTAAAAAGACTGAACTTGTTCCCACTTAGGAACTCCGTGATGGGGACACTTTCGCATGAGATCTAAGAATCGATCCCATGCTTCATGAAGAGGTTCTCCCGGTTGTTGAGTGAAATGAGTGATCTGGTGGCACAAGGCATTCGTCCGGCCAACGGGGAAGAATTTTTTCAAAAATTTGGACTGAAGTTCATCCCATGTGTTGATCAGACGGGTCTGAATTTGATACCAATGTGCGGCCTTGTCCAAGAGGGAGAGCGAAAACATTTTCATGAGTAGGATATCCCAGTTTTGTAGATCTAACCCGAAGGTCTAGGCCAGATGCTTGAGTTGTTTAATGTGTTGGAATGGATCCTCAGAGTTAAGCCCATGAAACTTCGGTATGGCATGAATCATATTGGGCTTCATTTCAGAATCAGGTCCTCCATTCGGGATTCATACTCGAGGTTTAATCGCCACCGCAGCGGGATTATAGTGATCTCACATCATAGGTCGTTGTGGTGGGTTTACAAAGTTCTAAAAGAGATCATTAAGGCGTTGAAGTTGGTGTTCAAGGTTATTCTCCTCTTCAATGGGTTGTGCCATGATGGAAGAAGGAGAACTAGGGTCTGAATCAGATGAAAGATTTATGTGGTGGGGTTGCTGCACAAACAAGGGCGTCGAGGCGAATTTCTAAAGGAGGTCTTAAGGGTGGTTTTAAGGACCTCCTACCGAACATGCATCGAAGGATGTGATGAGATTAGAAGGTGCTGGACCCAATCAAGACACCCAAAAATTGTTGGGTGACTATAGAGGTTCGGGGCGGATGGACCCCTTAGTCAGAAAGGTCGTCCACTTGAGAAATACCTGGGCAACCAGAGAGGGAGAGTCCCGCAAAGACCCCTACACGGTAGAGTGTGCCCACGAGTTACAGGGTTTCCCCCACCCGACCTCTCTTGTCACTGCGGTTCCAGGTAGACCAGAATGGGGACCTTAACCTCTTAAGTCTACCTTTTTTACTTTAAGATCAAGGTGCTTAATGTTCCACTTGAACTTTTAGGTATTTTGAGTGAAAAAGTGACCTAATTTTAAGGTTGGTTGTCCCAAGGGATCAACTTCACCTCTTGTTCCTTTGAGAGCTTTTAGGTCCTTTCTTTTAGGGTTCAAATGGATTAAAAGCCTGATTTGCTTAGGGTTCCTCTTGTATAGATCTTTTCAAACAAGGCTTGGGAACACCTCTTTTTGGAAAAATTTATTTCTTTGTTTAAGATAAGATGTGTCTCTAAAAACCCTAGCTTTTTAATTCTTAACTTGGCTCTAGTGTGTCCAATTTAGTTGCCTCAGAATTTATTACCTAGGGCTCAATCAAGAAAGTTTTAGCCCTAGTTACCTTAGTTGGATGAGCAAATAAAAATGTGTTGAAATGAAAATCAGGTAACTTGATGAGTTACTAAATATGAAACTGGTATCCCTAAGTTGATTGTTCTTCTTTTTTTTTTCTTTTCAGGTTTTGAGGGAGTTAAGAGAGAGGGCTTACGGAAATTACCTGTTCCTTGGAGTGTCTATTGTGCAGTAGCTCTTCTTTCCTTTTTTCTTCCCCTGTGATAAGCACAACAAAAGAGAGGAGTTAGGTCAAATATTGGATCAAAAAGTTGTAATCAAAAGCTTTAACAATGCCCATTGCTCCCCGGCAACGGCGCCAAAATGTTTATCGCGCTTGATCGGGTTTTAAATGATAACAGGTCGTAATATAGCCGACAAAGCGTTCAAACAAATAAAGAATTTTATTACTCGAAAAATCGGAGTATCCGAGGTCGAACACAGGGAGCAATCTCAGTACTTTTAAAAACTAGAGAATACAACTTTTAAATGAAAGACAATTGATTCAAAGAGAGATTTATGAAAAGAATTGCTAAAAAATAACAAGATTGGATGTCTGATTTCTATATCAGACGTCTTAAATGTAGCTATTATTCTTCTTGTCTTGATTCTGTTTTGGCCTTCTCTCCAGTCTTCCTCCTTACTTCTCTCTTCTGCCTTCTTCTTCTGCGTAGGCTCTTCTTTTCTTTTCTTTTGTTCTACAGGTCTTCTTCTTCCTTGATCTTCTTCCTGCCTTTGCTTCTTTTCTCTTCTGTCTTCTTCTTTCTCTCTACAGTCCTTCTTTCTTCCTTCTCTTCTCTGCCTCGCTCAGCCTCTTCTTCCTTGCGGCGAAGTCTCTTTTCTTCAACGCTCAGCCTGCCTGCACAGAGAGCAAAA
This sequence comes from Thalassia testudinum, assembly GCA_037157565.1. Taxonomy (NCBI): domain Eukaryota; kingdom Viridiplantae; phylum Streptophyta; class Magnoliopsida; order Alismatales; family Hydrocharitaceae; genus Thalassia; species Thalassia testudinum. The sequence goes on from JAZHRO010000031.1 coordinate 203,054,518, forward strand.
CCTACCCTGTCCCTCTACCCGCATGTCTCTCTCTCTCTCTCTCTGCAATTCTCTCAAAGGACGCTCTCCCAGAGCCGCGAGTAATCAGGTCAGATTTCGCACCCGGGACCAGGCGCACCGGCGTGAGGGTGATGCGCGAGGTGTGCTCAGATGGGGTCAGGTCGAAGCCCACCAGATCCGCGAGGTGAAACCACGGACGAGGTAAGCGTAAGGTGAGGGGCCTCACCCCTGTGTGTTCGAAGGCGAAGAGACAGTAACACAAAATCAATTTAAATCATACCTGGGCTTCGTATTTTGACGATGTGGGACTATGAGTCCTGCCCTGCTCTCGTGCGCGCCCGCAGAAGACCTTCTTCGATTGCCAAGGCTGCGGACTTCGCTACGTTCCTTGCTGGACTAGATAACTTCGCACTGCTTGCCCGAGTCCGCTGCACCTGAAGTCTGGACGTCCTGAAGCCTGGAGCTGCTCCGCGTCACTGTCAATGGCAGCAGGGGCTTGAATACTGTCAAACACAAAACAAGTCTCCCGGCTTAATCAGATCAGCTGGGGACCTTCGCCGTGGCATGGCAAAGGTGGTGCACGGCGCACAGGTCGTGGGATGGCCTAGATGTGCATGCCTAGGTCGTCCTGTGACCAGAGGTGTGGGTGTGTTCGAGGGAGCGTTGAGGACGCGTAGAGGGATGGTGGATGGGCAGAGGTTGTTCGGTGAGGTGAGGCAGAGCCTATGAGTCGGTCGGTGAGTCGTGCGGAAGTGTGGAGCGACGGGAGCGATTCGCCAGAGGTTGGCCGGAGGGATGGAAGATGGCGGTGGTCAGGCGTGGTCGAGGGGTAATTAAATGAAATGCAAGGGGGAAAAGGGAGAGGGGAAGATGGGGAATGTATCTGGACTGTTCTGGAAGAGAAGGAGGCAGCGGAGTGGACGGTGCGTAGCTGCCGTCGTCAGAGAAGGAGAACCCTGAGGAAGGGAGCGGCGACGAGGATGAGGTCAGGGGAACGCGTGCTTGGTACGGCACGACGCAGGAGGAGGTGGCGAAGTGGATTCTGCTGCTGGTATGGCAGCAGAGCGATGAGAAGGAGGGGAGGAGGTCATCGGAGCTTACGGGTTCCTTGGCCGGAGATGGAAGAGAAGAAAATTTGGGGGAATCTCCACCAAGACAAGTCTGAATTTGAGCGGCCGGGTTTGGGGATTCTTTTATAGGTGCTGGCTGAACTTTCTAGTGCGTGGAGGGCACGCAATCATCTCCGACGGCTCGTCGGAGAAGGAAAGTGGGTAGATACCCAAATCCCTCGTGCGTTCGCACGAGAGATTGGGATCAAATCAGAGATCGTGATAGGCCTCAGATGGAAGGGAATTCCTCAGAGAATCTCCCTTCCATTTCTGGGAGGGGATCTCTGAGGAACCAGAGAGTATTCCCTCTTTAATCCTCATCGGAGCAGGATTCTGCCCCAACAATGGTGGAAGGACCTGATTGTAAGGTTGGCAAGGAAGTTAGTGGGCTCTCTGCGATGATTTTCAAAAGATAGGGACAAAATTGTGATTTAGGTGTACTAAATTGCAAAGTAGGTCAAGATGACCTCCCCTTAGGTCCAAATTTTGGTATAAACCTAATTTGAACCTAAGGAATCCAATGGTGAAGTTGGATTTTAGGTTTGACCACGTTTGACTATACATTTTGCGTAAAAACCCAAATTAGGTCAATTGATGAGCTAGGACCCTAATCTAGGTCAAACTAGGTTCCAAAGGCCAAATTAAGTGTTCTAAACCCTAGGAGATATTTTTCCATGATTTTTAGAGGGTTTACTTGATTATTATCCTAGCCGAAACCTTGTTGATTTAAGCGGGTCTGTTTTAGGGTTACCAAATGTCATTTAATTCCGAGATTGCACATAAACCCATTTCTGATTGACTCAACCACTTTTTATCTTATTTAGACCATTTGACCTATGTTTTGCCTTTGAGAAATCCCATTTATGTACTGCAATGGTAAAATTGCAGTTTTAACCTTTATTTCATATTTTCTTCTCAGAACACTTATTTCTCCAATTAAGCCCTCTTTTAGGTTATGTAGGAGCTTTTATTCTCTTTATTATGTCAAAATGAGATAGTTATGGCTCATGATGAGGCTCTCATCATACCCCCATGCCTAGCTTTTGTTAGTCCCTTAGCAAAATTCCAAGGTTTTAACTTCTGTTCTAGACCCTGAGTGTAAGTGCTTTTCTTTTTCTTTTGTGATTAGGTTAGAATGCCGACAATAGGCCTAGAGGTATTCAAGTACCAACCAAAATCCGGACCAGTTCCGCTTTAGCCTCAGTCCTCCACAAAGGTTTCTAAGGCCCACAGAAACTACCCTAGGGTTTGTCGGACTCCGCGGTTAAAGCACCTGTGCTTGAGACATTTTTAGCCTAGGTTCAGTTTTGCAGTGCATTTTTGTAAGAGAGAGATAGAAGATTTATTTGTCTGGAGAGCTTTCTTTCACTTTTCATTTTTTTATTTGTAGCTTTCAATTAGCTTCTCAACACGGTCTATATCGGATTCCTCGTCCCCATCATCAATCCTCAAGGGTCCCTAGCTTTCGATATTTCGAGATAATCCTGCCAATGGCAACCCCCAGAACCCTGGCTTTTGAGATTTCGAGATAATCCCGCCCATGGCGTTCTGTAGCCGAATTCAGACCCTGGCGATCGACATTTCGTGATAATGCCGCCCATGGTATCTGAACCAGCAGAGTGCTTACATGCCCCTAGTAGGATATTTAAATATCCTAAGAGACAAGCACCGAGGAGACGATATGTTGTTACGCATCTTCGAGGGGAATTTCCTGCCTCTCCGTGCTGGGAACTCATCCAAATCAACTTGTGTTGATTGGCCGCTTCTAATCTAGGTGGCTTTTGTAGAACATTAAACGCTTTTGCGTGATTTGGATGTTTATGCGCATTGAACCACACTGTGTGTGAATTTTCGGTGCTTAGATTACCGAATCCCGCAGACCGGAGGTCAGTTAACGAGGACGAATACTTCCTAAGCCTTAGACCTAATACTCAAGCTTCGCATTTTCCCCAACCTCTTGAGGATTATCCAGATTTTAGCAGATACGTGAATTTTTAAGCTAACGAATCTAGCCCAAGAGGCCTAAGACCAGCGTTCCCGCTAATCTCTTGTTATGTCTCCTTAGCACTTTTTCTTTTATTTCTTTTCTTAATCTAGTCTAGAACTTCAGTTAATTCCTTAATCTTTTACTAATGACTATTTCTTTTCATTTTCATGTTGTGCTCCTTTTTTTGGCATTTTACTCTTTTCCTCCTCTCATTTGTATGACCCTGAATTGTTCCTCCCCTCCTTCAAGTCTCTTTTTTTTTTTTTAAATGAAACCCTTTCTTGATAAGAATTTTCCTGACATTTTGCACTTTCATACCCCCCATGCCTAAGATTTGCAATGTCCCCATTGTAAATTAGGTGGGTTCGATTTCAGCTTAGTTCATGCATTAGGACAGGTGTGTGGTGAGTGAATGGGTTGAAGTGACTTGTTGCGAACGATTTCTAATCTCGTGTAGGTATACCTGAGGTGAAGTCAGCTGTTCTAATGGATGAACCCTAAAGTGCAATATGAATTCCGCATAGGAATGTCAGAAAAGTTTTCAGGTTTTTCAAAGAATGACGGGTTGCCTCCCGTTAAGCACTGAGTTTTACGCCATCAGTTGGGCGCAATGAGCTCAAGAAGAATGGAGGGTAAGGGATGACTCAGCCAAATCTATATCGGTCATGTCAATGAACGATTTGAGTCTCTGACCGTTCACAACAAAGGGTTCGAAATCGTGGCTGAGTGGGCTGATTTCAATGGCTCCATTTCCAAAGATTTGTCGGACTAGGTAAGGTCCGACCCACTTAGATCGTAGCTTTCCTGGGAATAATTTGAGTCGGGCATCAAAGAGTAAAACCTTTTGACCAGGATGAAAGACCTTTCTAGAAATGTGTTTGTCGTGAAAAGCTTTAACTCTTTCTTTGTAAATTTGCTAGTTCTCATACGCGTCGTGGCGTAATTCATCGATCTCGCTTATTTGAAGTCTTCTGTGGGTTCCAGCCTTAGAAAGATCTAGATTACAATTCCGTACTGCCCAATAGGCTTTATGCTCCAATTCGACAGGGAGGTGACATGCCTTCCCATACGCTAGTCTGAAGGGAGACATTCCTAATTGGGTCTTGTGAGCGGTCCTATAGGCCTACAATGCTTCCGGAAGCCGGGAAGACCAATCTTTTCTATCAGGTCGAATAGTAACCTGAAGGATCTTCTTGATCTCTCGGTTAGATAGCTCAGCTAGACCATTAGTTTGGGGGTGGTAAGGAGTAGAGATTTGGTGTGACACCCCGTATTTGGTCATCAGTGACCTGAACTGAGCGTTTGTGAAATGGGTCCCTCCGTCGAAAATTATAGCACGTGGGATCCCGAACCTTGAGAAAGTGTTTTGATGAATGAATTTTATAACAACTTTATGATTGTTGGTTCGGGTCGGAATGGCTTTTATCCACTTGGAAACATGGTCAACTGCGAGTACGATGTATTCGAAGCCATCTGAGATCGGGAAGGGTCCGATGAAATCAATCCCCCAGACATCAAAAATTTCGCATACCAAGATCGGCTGTAGTGGCATCATGTTTCGATGGCCCATGTTGCCCAGAGTCTGGCAACGGGAACATGCCTTACAGTGATCGTATGCGTCCTTGAAAATTGTGGGCCAGTAAAGGAAATCCCAGGGTGGTGGGAGTAAAGGAAAATAATCAAACATGTGAATTTTAATCCACTTGCCCCAAGAGATCCCAAGAAGTTTTTCTAGTTTTTTTTTTTCTTATTAAGGTTACAAGTTAACCTAGGTTGCTAAGAAGGAAAGACCTACTTGTGCAGCAACGTGTTCGAAGCTCCAGTGCGGTGCCGGTGTCTTCACGCTCTTGTTCCGGCCTTGGATCTGCCCACGTTTCCGACTTCATTTGCCTGCCTTCTCCTTACAACAGGTTCACCTGCACAGCAACAAACAAAAACACCCATGAAGAGAAGGGTGTGAGAATAGAAAAATTGAAGGAATGGAGTAAAAACTTACTTGAATGCGCACTTCCCCGGCAATGGCACCATGAAAAAGATGTGGTGTAGACCGGATAGGCTATGTTAATATGGTGATTTTATCGTTGAAATGCGTATAGTGGTTAACCTAAATCGAGCCTAACCATCTCTTTACAAAATTTTTAACCTGGCCTACTTGATTTTATCTTGGTCACTTTTAGGCCCAAGGTCGAACTCAAAGAAGTGCGATTAGAAGTGAATGAGTTTCTATGCCTTTCCTACAACGAATCTCTTCCGTTCGTTTATTATGTTTTTGGTGTTTTTCTATTTAAGATTTTTTCTGATAATTCTTGTCCTTGAGGCACACCCTCAAAATCAGGTTCTTGGCTTTGAGCCAAGTTAGGGTTTCAAAACTAGTGTTCGCAAGACTGAGTACCTGCAAGTCAAGGATTATCTTTTCTCTTTTATATATATATTTTTTATCTTTTTATTGGCAGGAAAGAGAAGAATAAATAAAGTAAATATAGTATATATATATGTATATATTATATATGTATAAAGGGGTGGGCATGGAGGTGGAGATGGCATGTAGCATGGTATCGAGTTGGTCGTCATCTAGAAAGACGCAACCAACAGGACGAAGTGCCGCGTGGAGTGTAAGGTGGATTGGTGGAAGATGAGTGCGAACACGCTTTCTGTATGCGTGTATCGGGGAATACCAGCAACTGGTGCAGATATTCCTGCGATACAACGTATGGTAAGTGATATGAAAAAATATATATATATATATCTAAAAATATATATCTATATGTAAATATATATATGGTTATAAATATATAGGTATATGTGTACTTATATATGTATAGATAGATGTATGTATATATATATATATGTATATATAGTTATAGATATATATGTATATATGTATGTGTATTTTTATATATGTACATATGTATAAATATATGTGTATATATATATATATATATGTATGTATGTATGTATGTATACTAATACTTAGGTATATAGGTACTACTATATGTATAGATATAAGTATATATATATATATATGTATATAAATATAAATATATATATATATATTTATGTATATATATAAGTATATATTAATGTACAACTGAGAGTGTGTGTGTGCGAGAGTGTAAGTGTGTGTGTGTATGTGTGTGCAGAGAGTGTGAGAGAGTGCTGTGAGAGAGAGAGAGAGAGGGAGAGCATCTGCTGAGTGAAGAATGCTACAGTTAAGTCGTCCGCGTCCTTAGGGCATCGTCTGATGGCCACAACGCACCGCGCTGCGCGTAGGCATGCGAAGATGTGCACACTGGAGGGAGTGAGCACGCGGGAGAGAGGCCGCAGCACACTGCGCTGCGCGGTGAGGCGGGCGCTGAAGCGAAGGTGCTGGGAGCGGGCGAAGGGAGCGAGTGCACGCAGACGCTTAAGCGGGTGGGCCTACGTGGGCGAACGCAGACACGCGGGCGGGTGCTAGAGCGGGCACCGGGTGGGATGCAGGCGCGGGCTGGGACCAGTTGCGGCATACCGGGTGACCAGATAAGTGAGAAACTTACCGATCACCGCACTGTAGCCACAGTGTTCCGCTGACTAGCATGAACAGTGGCTACAGTGCAAGGTCGAGTCGTGCGGCCGGGTGCGCCCGGTGCTGTGAGTGCGGGAGCCATTGCGCGAGCTGACGCACGTGCGGAAGGTCTGCGTCAGCGGCTGGCGAGCGCGGAGAGGGCTGGGCCGTGGGCAGAGCTTCGCAACAGGGTGCATGGAGAGGGGTGCAGGCGACCTGCAGGAGCACGCAGTGGCCTGCGTGCGGCAGACAGTGGCCGGTTAAGCTTCAATGCTTGAAGCTCCAGTGGCAATGGCAGGGTTGGCTTGAACGGCGAAACAGAGAGGAGAAGACCACCAGGCCCACCGGCTCTTGATGAGCTGGGAGGTGGTGGGACTCACAGTGGTGGTTGTGCACCACTGTGAGGTGCTCCTACTTGCAGAGTGGCTCCTCATAGGAGGAGAGGTTCATATGGAGGGAGAGAGGGGAGAAGGCGGCCTAGAAGGGAAGAAGCTGCTGTGTTTTTTTGTGTGGACCAGGCTCCCTTTTGCAAAGAAGAAGCTGTGCTCTTTTAAAGAGGAAGAAGGCATGCACCGCCATGCCCTGGCTGTGCATGCTGTGCATGGCTGGCAGGGCAAGCTGCTATGCAGATCATGGCGTGAGGAAGAAGAGGCCATGTCTTGTGCCACGGGAAGAATTCAAAGTCAAATAGAAATAAGAAAATAAAGATGGAGATTTTGCAAAGCAGCACTTGAGGAATTTGTAAATTTCACAGCCATTTTATTTCACACTCCTCCCATCTTAATTAAATGCATGCATGTATGTATTTTTACAAATGCGACTATGGATGCCTATTATGCACTGGTAATGCTAGGAAATAGCACAAGATGGCACAATTGTTGGTGTATTTTTGCTGTGCAATCATCCCACGTGGTTTCTGAAGCACGAAGGTGAGGGGCATTGCATTTAAGGTGACTTTGAAGTGCATTTTGAAGGTGAGCGGCGAGCAGGAAAACGCAACACGCACACGATGAGAGATCCGCAGCCGTTCGATCCTGATCCAATGCACAAGAGTATGCCACGTGTTAGCCAAAGATTGAATCCAAGTGATAAGAAGGCTTTTGAAGGTGTTTTGAGGCCTAATTAGGTTCATTGATCTCCCGATTGATGGATCTGATTAATCCAAAAATTATTGCATGAATTTAAGGGCTCAAATGCCCTATTTGCCCCTCAACACAACTATAAAAGAAGGCCTAGGGCCCCCAGTTGAAGAACATACTCCTACCATCAACTTCATACAACTCTCTCTCTCTCCAAACCAAGCTCTCCCTCTAAAACTCTACTTTGACATCATCCTGACGCTTTGGATCTGAGGTGTTGCCGCATCTTGTACAAACATCCCACAAGAGATGTTGTCTTTCTGCCTCCTTCTCTATCTCTCTCTCTCTTTCTCTCTTTCTATTTATCTGTCTCTACTTTTTGCATAGTAATTTCTACTGTAAAGAACTCTTTATCAATGCAATGAAATTTGATCTTATGGACATCGATGCCTCTTTATACATATATACATATATAAATACCTATTAGAACTAGTTTTATTGAAAAGCTTTTGTTAAAATTGAGATTGCCTCCTTGCGAACAACCTAGTATTCACCGGTCTTTAGAAACTTATTTGCTGACATGTTTTTGTGCTATACTACAAATAAATAATCTTTTAAAATGCGATTTATGCACCGAATAGTGGTGTAATGAAAAATTGTGGGTGGAAGGTGGGGATATACTTACAGAACCTTCGTCTACATTTTTCTCCAATCTAACCGCTCTAGCCTACCTCGGAGGAGTACCTGCAATCACAGCAAGATCGGAGAAAAAGTGAGATAAAAGTTAGGTTAGGCGGAAAATGCAAGAAATCAAAGAGCGTTGCCTCCCCGGCAACCAAGACTATTCTTCTTGAAGAATAATTAATAGAAGATAGAGAAAGAATAATACAAAAAAGGAGGAAATAGGTAGAGAATAAACAAATATTTCACAATGATAGAAACATGTTCATTACATCTATGTGGTACACTAGAAAGTAGGAAATCTACATTAGAAAGCGATAAAAAAGAAGGGGATGAGAAATTATCCTTCTCGACGGTTGCTTGGAGGATGAGCCACGTTGACGAAGTGCTTGGACGAGGGTGGTGAGATGCTGGATGAAAGAGGATGAAGATGGAGGACGGAGGATGAAAAAGGGTAATGTCGCAGTAGGATCCACTTCCCGAACAGCGATGAGAGGACAAACATGGGCGATTCATGAACAGGGGTGAGAAGATGGAAAAAATTATATTTAAGACTCTAATGCAGCATCCTATGCTTGGGATGAGCTCGTAGAGCTTTGGAGGAGGTGAGAGAAAAAGGAAGGGATGAAGAATGAGGTGGTAGGGGTGGCCTTATATAGTTGTAGGAATGGGGGCATAAAGGTCATTTTAACGGTTTAAAAAATAAATGCTGGGGTCTTTAGTGACAAATATAAACATTAGTAAAGACCCACGTCATTAAAGCACACATGCACCCTCACCTCTTTGCCTTCAGCCGCTTAGCACTTCATTGCGATCGATCGATCATAGCCGTCCGAACAAGAGATTGGACGGCCTAAGAGCTCTCAAACCCCTTCGCCTTTAGCGTTACGTGCACCTTCGCATGAGATGTTGCATCATCGCTTGCATCCGCCGAGCTCATGCATCTAACGCGCAAGGTCGCGCCATGTCACTAGATTCTCACCGCTCGATGTGCATTGCACAGTTGAATCTAACCGTGTCCACGTGCGCGCTTGATTTGAGGTGCTCGATGTCTCGATCTTGCACCTCCTCTTCGCGGATGAAGGTGCTAGCCAATGCGATGTCTCATTGTGTTGTCGAGTTTTTGGTTTAGGGTGCAAGTGTACATGACCGTTGGATCTTGACCCAATGGTTGACATCAAGTGCCCTTGGGCCTTAGGAGATGAGAGTGCTGGCTTCGATAGACGTGGCACCATCTGGGCTGTTGGATGGAGATCCAAAGGCTCAGATCAATGGTTGTGACGCTTTAAGAAGTTGGGCCGGTGCAGCGAGTGGTCTTAATGATGCCACATGGCACCATCTAGACCGTTCATCTTCTCTTGCTTGTAAGTGGTGCCACGAATGTCGAATTGGACTAATTTTCACACCATTAAGCTGCGATCGTCGATCCGAACCCATCCGTGTGGTTAGATTTTTCATCCGATGTGCGAATTTTACACCACCTTGCCTTTTGACATCTGATCTTCCTCAAACTACATCTGATGCTATGGAAGTCCGATTGGGGAGATCTTAGAGGGGTTGGACTTTGATCGTCGCCTTGATCAAATTTATATGGTTGGATCTTCAATCCGAGGCCTTGAAATGAGCTTGCCTTGTCCCCTGGCATCGAAATGATCTTAATTAGCCTAGGTTCCCACTAAAATGTGGATTTATTTCTCAAGTCCTTGCCATTCTAAATTCATTTCTAATTGGTTAAATAAGTTGGGGTGATAAGTACACAACTTATCAACCTACCCTCTTATTTGAGGGAACTTATAGTCTAAGCATCTACACACTCTTTGCAATTACTCACTTTTCAGCAATTTTAATAGAAATTGGGTTGCTAATGAATTTTCTAGGGTGGTATGGTTGGCAGGTTATCTTAGGTAATAGCCATTGGCTGATTGTCTAGAGCCCAAGCACATGACTATTCTCTTTCTACTGCCTTTAGGTAAATCTTAAATCAGGGTAGCCACCTACTTAAAAAAATAATTAAAAAGGGAAATACTAAGAAAAATGATAAGAAATAAAAAGAATAAAAAGTAAATAGATAAGCCACACTTCACCGTATGAGTATAGTTGTCAAGTTGTCGTAGGTAAAAGCCCATTGGCTGGTTGTCTAAATCCCAGCTCACAAAATGTACGTTTAATTCCAAACACTGAGGAAGAAGCAAGGAAGTAGAATAAGCTAGGGAGATATTTACTGGGTTCGCCCTTGTGTTGACCCCATAAAAATAAAAAGTAGAGAGAAATCTACCAGTCAGATAGATACACCTTTAGGTAGAATTTCTTTTCAAGGTCACCTAGGGGCGTAGAAACCCAAAGTCTATTCTGATTGCCGATCAATAAGTCTATCACATTCACATAAAAAGATCCTTAGCACTTAGAGTTCTTGTCGAGTCTTGGGTTGGTTGGGCAGCCATAGAAAGCTGCCTCGAAACTCCTAACTCAAAAAATCAAAAAAATTAGAAAATAAGAAAAAGAAATAGATGTACTTGCTTTTGAATAAGGCAAAGGCTTGGGTGATCTGCATTTTGGTAGAAACCCGAGCACTATTGAGTCTAGGTAAGTTCAATTTTTTAGTTGAAATTTCTTAGTGTTGAGAAATAAATATTAGCCAAGTATTTTTATTCTAACTCCGTTTATAAATAGCATGTAGTTTTGCTAAAGATTAGCAAAAGATATGCATGGGAGTATGATGTGCACACATCTAATTGGCCTAAAATACCTATTTATGCATGTTCCTAGGTCTTTAGAAGCATCATGCATTACAAATATTGCATAACATGCATCATCATGCATTTAGATTAGTTTGTACAAATTATAAGTTAATTTTCCTTTTTGTGGCTAAGGGATAGGGTGATATCATCTCAAGGCCTTGGATTGAAGATCCAACCATATGGATATGAACAAGGCGACGATTGGAGTCCAATACCTTCGAGATCGCCTAGATTGAACTTTCGTAGTATCAGATGCAGTCTGAGGAAGATCAGAGGCCAAGAGGTAAGGTGGTGTAAAATTTGTACCTCAGATGACAAATCCAACCACACAAATGGGTTAAGAATGATAATCGCAGCCCAATGGTGTGAAAATCGGTCCAATCCGACATCTGTGGCACCATCTAAAAGTCAAAGAAGATGAACAACCATGATGGCGCCATGTGGCACTATCACAGCCCTCTAACACCTCTGATGTTCTCCCTCATAAAGGCTATGCGATCTCGACCGTTGGATCGAGATCTAATGGTTGAGAGTGTTCTGGCCTTAATTCAAAAATGTGACAAGAAGGCAGTCGTAGCACATTGGTTATGATGACAAATCGAGAGGAGGAGGTGTACGTTCAAATCTTGTCGAGCATCTTCATTCGCGAGCACCTGCACCAATCAAAATTCAAACGCTAGATCGACGATGAGTGGGCGCAGTGCGACCACATCGCACGGCTAGGGACGCTGGATGGCAGCGCAGCGTGCTCGTGCGAGATGACGTGCCATCACACGTGCATGCACGTAACAATTGAAGAGGAATCGGCCTCATGCGATCTAAGCCATCTGATCAAACGAATGGATGGCTGAGGGTGATTGAGCATAATGAAGGCTTAAATGACTAAGGTGAGCAGATGGTGACGTGGAAACGTGTGGACTGTACAATCGGCGATGGATGGCTCACATTCCACCGGAGCTTCAGCGACGTGTGCCTACAGTGACACACGTATCCGTCATTAAAGGCAGCAGAGTTAATTTTTGAAAGTTAAAATGTCACTTTTACCCTCATATCTTCAACTATATAAAGCCCCTACACCCTCCACCTTTTCTTCATCCCTTCTCTTCTCTTACCCCCTCCAAAGCTCTACGAGCTGGTCCCATACCTGAGATACTCCATTAGAGCTAGAGTAAAATAATTTTTCATCTTCTCACCCCCTTCGTGGAGCACCCCGTGGTTATCTTCTTGCAACTAATCCAGAAGCGGATTCCGCTGTGATGTCGCCCTGCTTCATTCTCCATCCTCCAGCTCCATCCTCCATCTAGCATCTCATCCCCATTGTCCGAGCGCTTCGTCAACGCGGCTCCTCCTCTAAACAGCCATCGAGAAGGATTTTCTCATCCCTGTCTTTTTACCGCTTTCTAGTATAGATTTCTAGCTTTCTAGTTATAAAAATTAGTTGTAATGAATATTTGGCTATAAAATATTGGTTCTCTTTCTCTCTCTTTTCTCAGCATTTTTCTCTCTTTTCTATTATTTATTCTTTAAGTAGCTAGTTAGCGTAGATTAATTTCAACCAGCAAATCCGCTTTTTGAAAATAATTCTAAACATGATTTTTAATCAAACGTTCGCCTCTCTGTGTTTGACCCGAGACTCACTAGAGTTTTGATTATAAATTTTATTTGATGGTAAATTTTTACGCAACTACAATGATGGATTTGTAACTCAACCTTTTACACATATGAATCTAGCTAAGTAGCCTCCCAGATTTTCATTTCCAAATTTCCACTCTCCACAATCATAATTTCATATTCCATGGCCTCCTACATATTATTTACCCCATCTAAATTATCTAAATCAACTAATTGTTGTTGAATCAGGATTGACTTGGTACAATGTTCTTAAAAGTATCAACATTCAGCTCGTTGGGGTGTAGTTGAAGATTGGGGCTATCAATTGGATCATTTATTATAATAGGATCTGAATCCTCCATGTCAGCCCTAATCAGCTCATAATCCTCAATTATCAGGCTATCAAATGGTTCATCATGCTCCTTGAGCCCTTTTGTCTTACTAAAATAATTTTCCTTAACTTCAAGTGAGACTTCACTAAGAGATTCCTCACCCACAGAATTAAAGAATTCTTGATCCTCATTTATATATGTCTCAAAATCATATATCATTTCCTTGTCCATGGAGACATTTTTCTTCATTCCTTAACTTGGGGATCTTATGTGAGAAGATCGGTTCATCCTCAATGGGTTGCTTTAGACCAACCTAGTCATCCCCGATCTCATAAAATTTATCCCCCTCGATAAGTGCCTGAGCAGTTTTTGACATTGACTTTCCTGAAGGGGGTTTGTCCTGGGAATCTTCCCAATATTGGACTAAGGTAACCACTAATTCCATCCTCAATCTTGATAATTTCCCAAGTAAAAATTCACTCGGGCCCCTATCCTTAACATCTTGGAGCCAATCAAATAAAGAACTATTAAGTTCATCAATCATTTTGATCATAGGCTGTAATGATTTAGTACATGGTGTTGGTTGAGCTTCTAAAGATTGTATAGTGTTCCTCAAGTTAGCCAACACCCTATCTTGGTCCTAGTTCACCTGAATCGAATGGTTCAGTTCAGGGTTGGTTGGGTTTGGGTTAAATCTAGGGAGGTTAAGAAATTGAGGTTCTTAGGTTCCTCCCTGATATTAGGTTGTTGTGGGTTGTTCAAAGAGAGGTGGTGACCTATGTTCAGCATAATCTAGGGGAGAGTAGGTGTTATAATCATTATATCCTTCTTGATTGTGGATCAGGTGAGGTTGATCATCAAAGTGTGAAGATCTATAATCAATATAAGAGTGAGAAGGATAATAATCATAGTCTTGTTGTTCAGGGTTAGGCTCTAGGCACTGAGGTCTAGAATCATATCCCCAATCAAAGTTATCTCGGCTAGTGGATGGGTAGTCATAAGTCGAGTTGGGATGGTAATCATCTTGGGGATAAGTGGTGCTAGGAGGGTAGGATTGGAAATGTGTGTAGGATGTGGAAGGATACATGGTGAAGTAGGAGGAAAAATAGAGGAGAGAAAGGGGCCCTACAGTACAATCAAACCAAACTTGTCCTTAAATTGGGTAAATTAAGGGCCTATGCTTCAAAAATGAACTCTGACCACACAATGAATTTGATATTGTCCTTACACCTAAAGGTGGTAAAGTTGGGTCAGCGAAGCAGGGGCAGTGTGCCCTAAGGGCCACTATTCCAAACCCCTACTTAAGTTGTTTGATAATCGGACCCCCCAACTTAGGACCTTTTGAAACAAGTAGACGTCACTAATTCAAAATGCAATCAAGTGAATACCCTGAAACAAACTCTATGAATCCTAGGGCCAACGTCTACTCAATTTTAATTATGTCCTGGGATGATTGTGCTCTTGGGAATGTGATGGGCCCTTTAGATGGGTTGTGACCTTAATGATCATTTAAAAATGTGTGTGTGTGCACAACCAGGGTTTTCAAGCAAGATTATTAAACATGAGGTTGATTTTAAAGTTCAAATCTTGCTTAGTAGCTTTTTGGGTTTAATCTTTAGGTATATTCAGTGGAACACTCCAAGTTTTGAAGACACAAGTGTGGATATATTCTTTTAAAGATAAGAAATAATGTGGAGTGCCTGGTTTAGCCCTAAAAATCAACCCTATAGGGCAAGCTACTGATGAATCACTTTTCTCTTAAGTGGTGCAGCCTAAATAGCTTAATCAATTGGCATGTTGCACCACTTAGTTAAGGCACACAAAAAATATTTAGCCTATTTAGATTTCTGATCACTTATTTGTGTGTTAGCTTTGATTGTATCAGGTCCACAAGTCAGAATCTCGGTTAAGTGATTAAATTAGAAAAGGTGCGCCATAAGTTGAGAAATTTGTGGGAGTGTAAGGTGTGCTAATTTTAGTTATGTCCCATAATCAGAATATTTTTTAAATTTTATATATATATATGGGGGGTGAGGTGAGGTGAAGTGACAATCAAACTATCAGATCAATCCTGGAGTTTATAAAAGCACCTAGGTTGATTTGAGTTTGAGTTATTAGGTGATGGAATGGAAATCTAATGAGTGGTGTGGATACACTTACATAACCTTCTAACTGCACTTTTCTCTGATCTATTCCACTTTGGCTCGCCTTGGAAGGGTATTTGTAATCACAGAAAGAAAGGAGCAAAATGAGCTAAAAAGTTATGGCAGAAAACGCGGAAAAATCGAAGAGCGATGCCTCCCCGAAAATAGCGCCAAAATGATGAGCAAGATTTTGTATGTGAAAAGATTTGAGTTGGAATACTCATCGTCTCAGTTAGTAGAAATCTGCCAACCAGATTAACTTTATAACCAAAGTTCGAGGTGAGCCCCTAGGCAAAGACAACGAGGCAAACATTTGGTTTTGAAATTCACATTTCGATTTATTTCTTTTTGGTGTTTTTATCTTTTGTAATTTTTTTGCATTTTAATAGGCAAGAGTTCAGATTGACAAAATATTTATCTAACTAATCTACTTGCAAAATAAGGGAGAAAAGGAGAGAATATTTCATAGATCAAGCGATGTCTATTACAAATAATTAAAACTACACTAATAAAGCAATAAAAGATAGAGAATGGTGAGAAGAATCCCCCTCAATAGTTGCTTGGAGGATGACTCGCCTTGACAGTGCCTGGATGAAGGTGGTAAGGAGTTGAAGGAAGGAGAATAGAGCGGAAAGATGAAGGGCAGGACAAGATGGCATCGCAGTGAGGATCTACTTCCCAAATGTGGCGAGAGGATGACCACTGGATGCTCCACAAAGTGGTGTGAGAAGCGGGAAAAAGATATTTCTTTTATAAACTAGAGGAGCATCCTGGGCTTGGGACAAGCTCTCTCTAGAGCCTTGGAGGTGGTGAGGGAGAGAAAGGAAGAGATGAAGAAGAATGGAAAGGCTAATGGTCCATTTATAGTGGAGGAGAGGAGGCATTTCGTGCACGGGGCAATTAGCGACATTAAAAATGTTACTAAAACCTCACCGAAAATGTCGCTAAAGGGCCTGTTGGCGCTCATACACACACGTGCGGCGTGCATGCACCATTATCTTTGGCGAGGACAATTGGCAACCATTGGATCTGAAGTGGTCGGTTGACATGGTGCGAGGATCGTGCTCTTCAAGTGTGCGCTAGATACTACGTGCGATCGCATGCTATCACCTGCGTGCACGCATCTCGCTCATCTGGTGCACGAGGGTGCACCACGTAGTAGCTTTGGAACCATCAGATGGAGATCAAATGATTGAATTTAGCCCTTGCGCCCCACGTTGGAAATTGGAGATGCCTACGGGTCTCGAACTTGGGTCGTGACTTTGCGAGTGATGCTCTCAACCATTGACCCAAGACTGCGGACTGCCACATGGTCGAATTCGTGCACACATGCTCTCGACCATTGGATCTCAATCTAATGGTCAAGATCTCATCAAGGACTTCTTTAAGGCAAGGCAGGGGCTGTAGTTGATATTGGGTGACTGTGATGGCGCCATGTGGCACTATCATGGCCGTCCATCTTCTTTACTTTGTAGGTGGCACCATGGATGTCGGATTGGGCCGATTTTCACACCGTTGGGATGTGATCGTCAATCCAGATCCATCCATGTGGTTGGATTTGTCATCTGAGGTTCAAATTTGTGCCACTTTGCCCATTGGCCTTTGATCTTCCTCAAACTACATAAGGTGCTATGGGACTTTGATCAAGGAGATTTTGGGGGTGTTAGACTCTGATTGTCATCTTGATCAGATTAGTATGGTCGGATCGTCAATATGAGGCCCTAAAATAAATCTCCTTCTGTCTTAGCCATAAAAGGACTCAAATTAACCTAAAATTTATACAAACTATTCTAAATGCAAAATGATGCATGCTATGCAATATTCGTAATATGGAATGCATCTATTAGCTTAGGAACATGTATAAATAGACACTTTAACCTAAGTGGATCTATATACATCAACACCTAAGCCTCTTAGCTTTGGATTTTCCTAGCTAGTTGAGGCTAGTTAATCCACTAACGCACCACTTGAAATGAGGGTGGCACAACCTGTTACAATGATCCCTTCTCCTAACAACCTGAAGAGAAGCACAATAACAACAACAAAGGATTTCTCCCAACAGCTTGGGATCCGTAATCAAAAGCAACAAGTAATATAACAACAGTATAAACCTATGGAAGCTCAAGGAAAGTCAAACCAGATTTCAACAGAGGTTTGAATTGTTGTGCTTTGAAAGTTGAGAAAGCAGAAGCGTAGAAGCACTTAGAGGGAAGCACGAAAAGCTCTTTCTTTTAGATGGATTTCTTCTTAAGAGTGTGTTTGAAAAAGGCTATGTACGTCCTCTATTTATACTAGCAAATCGACCAGGAAAGAAAATCAAATTGGTTGATCAATTGAGGTAGTTTGGTTGATTAAAATGAGTTTTGGTTCGTCAAACTAGTTATTTGATCAATCAATGATTGGCTGATTAATGAACTTAAATGGTTGATCAAACAAGTATCTATCAACTTCCTAAAATGGGCTAATTTGATTTATTAATTAAGTATGTTGGTTGATTAATATATTTGGTCGATCAATTTAGTTATTTGGTCAATCAATAACCCTAAAAACTTATTTTTTATTAGAACTACGAAAATCCATTTGAAACTTATTTTGAGGTTCCTTACAAAATAATCTAGACTCAATAAAGATAAAAAGACACTAAGACAAAGTTAGTAGTCTTCTAGCTTTGATCCATGAGAGTGTCCTAAAAGATTAGTTTAGCAGATAAAAGATTTTAGTGCATCAAAATAGACGTACTTACATTCTCCCCCTTTTTTATGATAA
Organism: Thalassia testudinum; assembly: GCA_037157565.1. NCBI lineage: Eukaryota > Viridiplantae > Streptophyta > Magnoliopsida > Alismatales > Hydrocharitaceae > Thalassia > Thalassia testudinum. The sequence continues at coordinate 203,072,506 of JAZHRO010000031.1, forward strand.
CAAAATTAGAATTATGTAGAGAGATACAAATATAATGAGTTATGCATAATATCTCCCCCTTCATGTTTCAACAAAAGTAAAACATGCAACTAGCAACTTTAATTATCTCCCCCTTAAACATGTAATTGAAGAAGTAATAGTTATAACATGCAACTCAATTTTTCAATAAACTTGCAGCTGATATAAGTAAAGATAACCATGCATTTGATATATATATAGAGATGGAAGGCAAGATAAAATAGTCCACAGGATATAAAGTGTACTATAGACCAGAAAACTATAAAAATACTACCCAAAATAGAAAGAAACTAAGTGAATCTACTCCAAAGAAGACATAAGGCATTCATCATGCTCTGGAGGTCTGTATCTAACTTGAGGTCCCTCGAGTCAGATCTCTCTGATGAAGCAAGGTGTCCAAGACAAAAGCATCACTGAGCTTATGACCAGGGCATTGGCTACCTAGATGTTCGGTGAGGAGGTGTCACCTGCTGGTCAATCGCTGTTGTAGTAGGAGGAGGAGGAGGTGCTGTTAATGATGGAGGCACTGTAGCAGATTGAAGAGGACGAGGAGGCCTGTGAAGTTACTACTGAATCTAGTGAATAGACTCTCCAAGTGTATCCAAAATTGGCCTTGAGCATTTAGGTATTTGGATACCTGAAGCCCATGTCTCATCATCACCAAATCTGTCTCTCACTGTCGGTGCATCATCAAAGAAATATCGTCAATAACATCCTAAATACTGACGTAGTCCCTGCCTGTAAGCCATCTGTTGACAAGGCCCCACTCCTGGTCATAAAAGGATAGAGCAGGTCACACTAGAGGAGGACAGGTCATTGTGAAATGCTCATATGGAGGGAAAAGAGGTGGTACTATAGAAGAGGGTCTGTCTGGCTCTAGAGGCTACTGCTGTTCGTCTGCATCCTCACCACGAGCTCCCTGTGCTTGCTCCTGTTCGCGGCGTAGATCGCGTAGAAAATTAACACATTGTAGTATTGCTTGAAATACGTCTCGAGCAAATAAATTAATAGAACTTGGTGAGTCTCGGTCGATCACAGGGAGGCAGAAAGCACTTTTGATTTCATACACTTGTTATCAATATGATTACTAAAGAATAGAAACAATCAATTACAATATTCACATCGCAAAGAGATTGAATTTGATATATGTAATAGAATGAAAACATGAAAGTAAACTACTACTAATCTAACAGAACAAGGGCACCATGGGTAGTTCGTGGTGGCCTTTCGGGGAGGCTAAGAAGTGCAGCAACAATCCATCAGGGTGGCCCAACGGATGCTTCAGACGGAGGTGCAAAGATGGATGCAGAAGAGACGGGGAGAAGAAGAGAGAAAGGTTATGAACGAGGAAGAAGAAAATTGAGAAGTGCCTTCAAAGGGGGACCCTTTGGCCTCCTTTATAGCTTTAGTGGAGGACAAAGAAGGCAATTGGCCCCTTAAATCCATGTAAATCCCTTGGATTAATCAAATCCGTTGATCAGGAGATCAACGACCCTGATTAAGCCTTCCAAATCCTTCTTTTATCCCCGATTGAATCTAGTGCTGCCACATGGTAGCTTGTGCGCCTTCGGATGCAGATCGTGTGGCTCCTGCTCACCCGCGCTCGCCCGCACATCCACGCCTTCGCCGCTCTCCTCTTCCGAGTGCCCAAACCTTAGCCGTCGTATTGTAAGATTGGACGACTTAAACTCAAGCTCCATCGCCTCTTGAAAATCCTAAAGCGTGCTCTTAGGCATTTCCGCGCACGTCATCACATGCATTGTTGATCCAGTGCCTCCGCGCTTGCCACACATCCGTTGCTGAGCCACTTAATGGAGATCTGATGGTTGAATTCCCTCTGCGACCGCGTCGCTCTTGATTTCACGCATGGCACTACTCAAACGTGTGCCCCTCATCTCGTGGAGAGAGCGCTAACCAACATGCTACTCCTACGTGTCTATTGCATCTACGTTTTGTTGGCACACGCTCTCGGCTGTTGGATGGGAGCCCAACGGTCGAGATCTCATCTAATCTGATGATGCGGTTAAAGGCGGGCGTGTGACTGCGATCGCGGCCATTGGATGACGATCCAACGGCCCACGATTCTCCTTCCAAATTGAGGCATGGTGAGGGATTGCCATGATGGTGCCACCGCGGTTCTCCTTCCAAATTTAGGCAAGGTGAGGGGCGGCTACGATGGTGCCACGTGGTACCATCATGGTCGTCCATTTTCTTCTTATATCTGATGATGTAGGCCTCCGATTAAGTTGATTGTTACACCATTGGACTGCAAACATTGATCCAGATCCATCTGCGTGGTTGGGTTTTTCATCTAAGTTTTAGATATTCTTCAATTTTCTCTTGGCTCCTACTTCTGTGGACTCTCTAGGGTGCTATGGGAGTCTGATTGATGTGCTCTTGGATGCGTTGGACTCTCGTCATTATTCCAAATAGATCCATAAGGTTGGATCGCTCATTCACAACCCTAGATTCCTGCAATTAATAATACCTCTCAAATAGCACATATTATGTATAAAACATATAACTCATCTAAGATGCAAAGTACGATGTGTATGCATGCAGAATGCCCATGTTAGCCTAGGTTCTACCTTAATTCAGGTGAATTAGGTTTTATGATTATTACTCAATCAGCTCCATCTTGGTATAAGTGAGCTTATAAAAAATGGAGACTCTCGTAATGAATTTGTTGTGGTTAATATCCATTAAGACATTAAAATGTAGGAAGATGTGAGATAGGAGTGTCCCAAACTGGAAGGAGCTGGTGGGTTGCTTGCTCATCAAATAAAGAATCAAGTGGTTCTAGTTGAACCGCTTGTTCTTGAGAAAGGCATAGAGAGTGATGAGCATGATACCAGGGGAGTTCTCAAAGGTGGTAGACTTAGACATAAAATTTCATTGAAAAACTCTATTAAGAAAAAATGGAAGACAACAAAAATATGGTGACTTAGCAGGACAACTGAAGTCATAATGATTGTGAGTGAGTAGGGTCTCCCAAATAGACTTCGTTTGTGCCTACTGGTTGATGAGCTTGATTTCTTACGTCAAACGATTTGAGTTGGAAACCCATCATTGTAGTGCATAGAAATTCACTAACTAGATAAAATTTATACTGAAAGTCAAGGTGAGTCCTGGGTCTTACATAGGGAGGTGAACGTTTGATTTTAAGAAATCCGCACTTCGATTTTATTTCTTTTTATTATTTTTGTTGATAGGATCTATAAATAGATGGCTACATGCACAAATACTCAAGCAAAGTATTAATAATAACAAAAGGATTTGTACAGATCACCTTCATAGAAATTGGCACAAGATGTATAGTGGTTTCCCACTCACTTGCATACTCCACTACCTATGCCTCCTAGCTTAATATTTTTAACTTGATCCCCTTAACCCTAAGGGAATCAATTTACTATAAATTGATCTAATTAACGGGTTACCTCAACCCAAGTACAATGACGGGTTTGTTACAACCCAACAAGCAAAAGCTCAAGAACAAAATAAGCACAGGTGTAAGAAAGAGAAATCTTACAATAGAAAACCTAAGCCTCTCAACAAGTATATAATTGATATTACCGATTTGAGAGCCTAGTAAATATGTGAATCACCTTGTGAATATTTGAAAGAAACACATTAAAATGTTTGCAAAGGCATAGAAGGATTTGAGTGCTGCAAACTATATCTTCTCTTCATAATATGTTGGAAATATGAAAATTAAGCTCAAGAATTTTTTTCTTGTATTTCATATGTCCAAATTAAGGGTCCAAGGGTTTATTTATAGAGATAGGACCTTAGTGGAATGTCTACTAGACAATGGGGTTTAAATCCCAACGTTCAAGGTCTCAAAATTAATTTTCTAGTCATTCAGTTCTGAGCCAATGGCTAACTATGACAATTATTTTGTGTTTTAAGTAAACTTGTCACAGAAAGTACCTATTGGGTATCGGTACTAATAATGAGTACCGATACTTGTTGCCTCCATATTTGGGTTAAACACTTAACACAAATCTGTAACCCACTTGTACCAGTATTGATCATGAGTACCGGTACTCATTGCCTCTAGTATCGGTATTGATCATGAGTATCGGTACTCGCGGGGTACCAATTTATTTCTTTGAAAAAGCTCGAACCTGTAACTCACATGTATCGATACTAAACTTTAGTATCGGTACTTGTGGGTTAACAAGTACCTTTTTAAACATGAATATAACTTGATTACTAGCCCATTTTTACAAATACTTTAAACATTAAAAAACTATTTTTTAAACAATACGTACTTTGAAATAAATTGAATGATCATAATGGTTTATCCTAATTTATCTCTATATGATTTTTATGATCTAATTCATGTTTCTTTGTTAAGAGGCATACATTCCAGTAAAGTAAAAATCTAATCTAAAAAATCTAAAGGTCGAAGATGATCTTCTCCTCCTCATCATCTTTCCTCCATGTCATGATCTTCTCCTCCTCATCATCATGCCTCCTTGCCATAGTTCAATGTTTGCATAAATCTGAAAAACACTTAATTACAAACATTAATCCATAATAATTTTGTTAATACCAAAACAAGATGTTGAACAAGGTTCCAACATTTGTCTTTTATGATTTTTTGGTATTTTTATAAAGCAAGAGATCATATCGACAAAACTTTATCTAACTAATCTACTTGGAAAATAAGAGGGAGAGAGAGAGAGAAACAATCACATATTTTCAAAACAAGTGTTTGCTACATATAATCGAGAAACTACAACTAAACTAGAGAGCGATAAAAGGTAAAGGTGAGAAGAATCCCATTCGACAGTTGCTTGAAGGATGACTCGCTCTGACATCACCTGGATGAAGGTGGTGGGATGCTGAAGGAAGGAGAACGACGGTGGAGGAAGGATGTCGGGGCAAGATAGCATCACGGTGAGGATCTACTTCCCAAAGTGGTGAGAGGACGGCCATAGGAAGCTCCACGAATGGGGGTAAGAGGTGGGAAAAATGTTTGATTTTCTACTCTAGAGGAGCATTCTGGACTTGGGACAAGCTCTCTCTAGAGCCTTGGAGGTTGTGACGGAGAGAAAGGAAGAGATGATGAAGAATAGGATGGGCAGGGGTCCTTTTATAGTGAAGGGGAGGATGCATTTCGTACATAGAACATTTAGTGACAACCATAAATGTCGCTGAAGATCTGCCGCAAGTGTCGCTGAAGGTCCAACTCACGCACCCCACGTGCAATGCTCGTGCGTGCCCGCTGGCACTTGCTTCTGCATGCCTCCACGTGCAATGCGCTCTGCGCGTGCGTTGTGTGCTATCATTGTGCTGATGTGCACCCATGCTGCTGTGCACACTCGTGCGGTGCACGTGCTCGTGGTGCTACACACATGCGATGCTGTGTGCTCACCCATGGGCGGTCTGGATAGCACCACATGGCGTAATCTGGGTCGTCTATCTTCTTTCCTTTCTTGGGGCTACTACAGAAGTCGGATTAAGTCAATTTTTACACCGTTAGGCTGCAATTGTCGACCTGAATCCATCCGTGCAGTCAGATTTATCATTTGACACTCCAAATTATGTCACCTAGTCCCTTGGCCATTGATCTTCCTTGAATGTGTATGGTGTTACGAGACTCCTGTCATGGTGATCTTGGAGGTGTTGGCCTCCGATCATCGTCCTGATCAGATTTGTACAGTCAAATCATCAATCTAAGGCCCTAAATTAAATCTCCTTCTCTCTTGACCATAAAAGGACACAATTAACCTAAAATTTATGCACACTATTCTAAATGCAAATGATGCATGCTATGTAATATTTATAGTATGGAATGCATATCTAAGTCTAGGAACATTCATAAATAGGCATTTTATCCTAAATAAATGTGTCTACATCATACCCCCATGCCTATCTTTTGGTAGTCCCTAGCAAAATCAACCTAAATGCTATGTGTAAAAGTAGAATTAGGGTCTAATCACTTAGGCAAGATTTATTGATTGCATTGGAAAATTTCAACAAGGACCTAATCTACAAAGACTCAACAGTGCCCGGGTTCCTGCCAAAATGCAGACCGCCCAAGTCCTTGCCTTATTTTGAAAAGGGAAGATACATATTTTTTCTGTTTTTCTTCTTTTTTATTTTTTTATTTTGGATTTTCAAGTTTAGAGTTTCGAGGCAGCTTTCTATGACTACCCAACCCACCCAAGACTCGAAAAGTACTTTAAGTTCTAAGCAACTTGTGAAAAAGTGACAGACTCACTAGGCGGCAGTTAAAATGGACTTCAGGTTTCTACGACCCTAGGTAACCTAGAAAAATTTACTTAAAGGTTTATCTGTTCAACCGGTAGCTTTCTCGCTACTTTTTCTTATTTTTTTATGGGGTCAACACAAGGGCGAACCCAGTGTATATCTTACTGGTTTATTCTACTTCCCTGCTTCTTCCCTTTGTGTTTTGGGAATTATTTATGCATTTCGTGGGCTGAGTTTTGGACAACCGGTCAATGAGCTGTTCTACCGGCCACTTGCCGGCCATACTCGTGTGATGGAGTGTGGCTTTTTATTTTTCTTTTTTTTGGGTATTTATCTATTTTTTTTTCTTCTTATTTTTTTTTAAGTAGGTGGCTTCCCTGATCTAAGATTTACCTAAAGGCAGCAGAAAGAGAATGGTCGTGTGGCTAAGCTCTGGACAACTGGCCAATGAGCTGTTACCACTAACAACTTGCCAACCAAACCACCCTAGAAGATTCATTAGCTATACAATTTCCATTAGAACCACTAAAAAGTGACTCATTGCAAATAGTGTGCAGATGCTTTAGACTTAAAGTTCCCTCAAATCAGAGGGCAGGTTGATAAGTCGCATACTTATCACCCCAATTTATTAGCCTTGTTAAAGTAAAATTAACATGGCAAGGACTCAAGAACAAGTCTATATTTTAGTGGACACCCGGGCTGATTAAGCTCAAAGACTTGAAGAGTTTAAGTGTTCAGGTCCTAAAGTATCATTTCCTAAAGTTAACAACTCCTAATGCCTAAGTTCTCCTCTCTTAATTCTTTTTTTTTTTGTCTTTCCGAATTTGATTCCTTTTCGCAAAGAAAATAAAAGAAATTCCATGGAGATTACAAAATAATTTTAGGATTAATTATCCACCTCTCATGCCTAAATAATGCAATGTCCTCATTGTAAAAATAAAGACATGAAAAGGGTAGAGTAAACAAAATACCGCCTAAATTTCATGAAAATCCAGTCAGCTCTGCAAAGAGAAAGGAGTATACACATGTGCTAAATTTATTGACTTTAGCTAGGCATAATTTACAAATAAAGAAGAAATTAGGAATTCACAAGTGCGGGTCAGAATCAGAATAAAAATATTGATCCTAAAACCCTCCAGCAGAAGATGTCCCTAGATGTGGACCAAGTTGTGGTGCAGATCCATGCCCCAAGATCGAGTGGTTTTAAGGTTCTGGATGGAAATCACCTAGAATCGGAGATTGTTGTGCTTGCAAGGTCGGGCCTGCGGCTTTTTGGTGTGCAACCCAAGTCTAAAATTGTAGACAATAGGTAGATCTGATTCAGTAGATTCCGGTGTTCACTTATAGTTCAGCTCAGAAAGATAGTCAATTGTTTTGTAGTTGGTTGCACGTTAAAGATATTGTAAGGGTCCTGGTAAGAGGTTGGAGGTTTTAGGTCAATAGGAATCCTTAGATCCAAAATTATGTTTCCCTCAGAATTAGCCTCCCAAATTTTCATTTCCAAATTTCTACCCTCCAAGTTCAAGTGTTTGGGTTCCGGGACCTCTAGCATATTATTCACCCCATGTGATTTACCGAAGTTCAAAAATCGTGACTGAGTCAAAATTGACTTGGGTTTGATAATGTCAACATCATCAATATATTCTTCGGGGTATGTTTGAAGATTAGAGTTGCCAATTATAATAAGATCAGAATCCTCTATGTCAACCCCAATCAGATCATAATCCTCAATTATTGGCTATCAAATAGTTCATCATGCTCCTCAAGCCCATTTGTCTCATTAAAATCATTTTCCTTTACTTCAAGTGAGACTTCACTAAGAGATTCCTCACCCTCAGAATTAAAGAATCCTTGATCCTCATTTATATATGTCTCAAAATCATATGTTGTTCCTCGGTCTATAGAGACATTTTTCCTCGCTCCTTGGCTTATGGATCTTGGGTGAGAAAATCACATCATCCTCGATTGGTTACTCTAGACCAACCTGCTCATTACTACTCTCAGAAAATGTGTCCCCCCCGACAGGCGCTTGACCAGGTACTGACACTGGCTCTCCTGAAGGGGGCTCATCCTGGGAATCATCCAAATATTGGACTAAGGCAACCACAAATTTCATCCCCAATCTTGATAATTTCCCCAGTAAAAACTCACCCGGGTCCCTATCCTTAACATCTTGGAGCCAATCCAATAAAGAACTATTAAACTCATCAATCATTTTGATCATAGGCTCCAATGCTTCAGTGCATGGTGTTGGATAAGCTTCTAAAGATTGTATAGGGTTCCTCAATTTAGCCAACATGCTATCCTGGACCTGGTTCACCTAAACCGGATGGTTCGGCTCAGGGTTGGGTGAGTTTGGGTTTAATCTAACGGAGTTAAGAAATTGAGGTCCTCCTTGATAATAGGTCATTTCAGGTTGTTCAAAGAGGGGTGGTGACCTATATTTAGTATAATTCTAGGGAGGGTAAGAATTATAATCATCATATCCTTCTTGATTGTAGATTGAGTTGGTTTGTTCATAAATGGATGGTGATCTATAGTCAGTGTAGCTTTGGGAACACTACAAGAAATGTGACTTTTGGCGACAGATATTTACTGGTGGTTTTAAATAGATGATGGGAATTCAAATATTTGGAGACAATTATATCTAAACCGCCAGGAAATGTAAACAATCTCTTATGCCATCAGTTTTCAACCTCCAGCATAGATGAAGTGTCATTCCATAAACCCTCACCACATCCAATCTATTGGTTCACCGCTTGCCTAAAACCCTTAGCCATCGCAACCAACAAGTACTCCTCACAGCCATCCGAAGTGACAGTTCCTCCTCACCACTTTCCTCCTCATGGCTTCCTTCATCTATCCTCACTGTCAGCGACCACGCCATCCTCAGCCATCCTCGACAACGTTTCCTCCTCATCGTGACCACGACAGGTCTTCGTGGTCCATCATCGATGATCCACCGTCGTCCTTCATCATCAGCGATCATCCTTTGTGATGACAACCTCATCCTCCATTCAACATCGGCAATCGTCCATCATCATATATCATCCTTCGACCACACCTCAACCTCTGCGATGGTGAAAAGGGGCAAAATTTAGGGCAAGAGCACATTTAGGTAAGGGGATGAGAAGGGGGTATTATTTAAGATAGGTTTTTGGGCAAAGCGATTTTGATCCTTATTAGTTCATTGTACTAGATGATGTGTATTGAGTCTTGACTTCAGCCAATTTGATGATGTGTATTGGTCTTTAGGTATCCTATTTTTTTCAAATAGGGTTTGCATGATGGTTCAAAGAACCTACAACATCATAATCTTGCAGAATATGAAGATTCCCTTATAATCTTGCAGAATATGATGTTCTGCGACATTATTTTTCTCTCTCTAGGGGTCGCTTGAAGCTCATGCCTTTAGATGAGCATCATCAAGATTAATGCCTACAATTGGCTTAATTAATGCTTGAAGAAGCATCATCAAGATTCCAGCTAACTAGAACTCATGTGAAAATCACCACCAATTCTACATTTATAGTTCCATGTGTTTGTACTCAATTTCGGTCAATCAAAGTTTTAAAACAAGTGTAACACTCATGAGACCAGGGCCTTTAAAATTTCAGTGTTATTAACTACATGAAATCCAATGTGAAAAAGGCAAATGTTAGATTTTAAGGTTGTATATATATAACAACTAGCAAGCATAGTCTTCTATACACTAGTTCTAAGGGCTGTACTGATTTGGGCTCCTGGTATTAGCTGACTTCAATTTAGATTTAATCAATTTAAGCAAATTTTGCTTCATGTACGAGGGGCCAGAGCAACCTTTTGATTTTGGACCTCTTTTCTATCAAATTGTTTATTCACGTGAATTTCATGTGAATGTTCTCAAATTTATAATATTAAAACCTAGGATGGTTATAACATACTCCTTGATCTTGATCCCATGTCTATATTTAATCATCACTCATTTCCATAGTTGGGACTCGTGAACTTGTAGTTCTAGTTGTCATTTTCTCTTGGTTCATTCTTTTCTTCTCTAGCTCCTTAATTGAATGGGGATCCTCAATTGTTATATATGGTGTGAAGCGGCATCTGTCCATTGTATTATATATCGATGCCTGAGGTATTCTTCCTAATTTGGGAAATAAATTAGGATGTTCTTTTGGGTGCTTCCTTTCATGCAACGATGAAGCAAGCAAGGTTGGGAGTTTTATATATGTTGTTCTGACATATGGTTTCGATCTGGAGAATTAAGTGTATTTAGATCTCTGATATATCCATCCATCTTTTTTAGTCACACAAAGACTGCTTGGTTTCATAACTGCAGCTTACGTATCTCGCTTTGACAATCATTATTAACTGAGGCATATAATTCCTCAGTTAATCTATTCTTGTAGAAAAAAAAAATTCTCCAACTTAAGTTGTAATTAGCATGAATATTATAGAATGATGGAACTCTCACCAGTAGAAATGACGAGAGCTTGGGCAGTGGGATTGAGGTTTGATCTTGCCCATGGGAGCATTCTCACGTAGACCAACTGCATTAGCACCAACTATTCATAATTAGTTTCAATTAGTTAAATTCACAGATATCATTTCAATGTAGTGATTCCGCTTAAAACATTTAATTCGATATGTATATATGTACTAATTGCATCTCAACACATATGCAGCAGTGGTCACAACAGAATGTCTACTATGATAATCAAATGCTACGTTTGAATTTGAAGAAGGGTGAGATGCTCACAATGAGAGCATCTCTTGGCCATGGCTAGCTTTTGGTCGTGAGCTGAATGGGTTAGCGACACCATGGCTTTTGGATGTATGATCAATTCTAGCAAGGTTAGCGAATAATGGCATGATATATGATTTCTATAGGAAGAAACTTGTGATAAGAAGAGGAGATGAGGGTGTAGATGAGATGGTGAAGGAGGGTATTTATAACATAATTAGAGAAAGAGTGTTGAAGGGGCGGTGTTGATGGTTTCAGCTTGAGTGCCACCACCCCTTGTTTTTGGTGCTAATCCAACATGTTCATGAAATAGTTGAGCTAGCACTCCTCCCAATTGAATGGCCCATAAGATTGGGAGTTAAATTAAGCACTCTGGTTTGGCATGAAGATTGGATCAACCTCTCTTTACAGTTACAGCAAACATATATGAAGACTGCCTGAAATTTTTGATTATACAAATTTTTGTATAATGAAGACTCTTTTATTAAAAATTTTTAATTCTAATGTTTTTGATTGATAACTTTTCAGGTTTTAATATTCTATTTCTATTTGAGGCGTGATCTTGAAGACTTTTGATGTATCTAAGATTTTACATTAGTCTCTACTCACATTTGAAGGTAACACCTGATCTTATTATTATAGGTTTTAGGTTAATCATGAACTTAGGGTTAATAGGTAGGTATATATGCAAGTGTTGTAGTGGGGTGTGCCTACTTATAAATAATTGTATGCATGTGATGCAGTGGGGTGTGCCGACATTTAAATTATAGAATAAGTATATATTCTACAATCGTGTTGCTAAACATGTATTTTTGAGAAATACACTAGATTACACAAGAAGCTTTGCCTTTTCTTTAAAATCATATATTGCAGGAAAGCTTGTTACTATTGTTACAAGTATATACATGTGTCATCCACAACTTAGGTTCATGTGATTAAACAATAGGAAATGAGAACTCTAAGGTTACTTGTTAGGGTGGTTTGATAATGTGTCAAAATACTTGCCCGTTCAAGACTTGTGATCATGCTATAGGGACAATGAGTCAATGTATAAATACTACACATATATGCATAATGTGTTGTCTTTATACAATGACATAAGTCTTGATCATCCTCAATTTAGAAGTGGTCTGAATTGAGGGTTCTTCAATATTTGATCACAACTTAGGTCATATTATTTTCATGTTACCTACGTATGTCAAAATTTTGGTGGTATCTTCTTCCCCATCTCTGGTCTACCAACTGATTTTAGCTAGCTTCTTTAAGCACCCTTCATTGGGTGTTTTAGGAATCAAGTTAATGTCAGTCTCGAAGTGTTGAAGCGAGTTATCGAGGAGTTTTAGATATGCTCTATTGTAGTAAAATCTCCTAAATAGATCTCTCAACAAATACAATTTATAACTGGAATATCTAAAATGAAGTCTGAGGTTGAACACAGGGAGCAAGTATTGTAATTCATGCACTGATCAAAATAAATATGTAAATGAGCACAAGAAATCAAATCAATAGTGATATTCAATGAATGATAACTACTCAAATCTGATATTCAATGTATAACATGAGTATATCAAGAGTTAAATATGACAAAAAGAAGCCTAGAATAAAATAATTCTAATTTTGATAACCAATTATTAGTCTAAGCATATATATATCAATTACCCAAATATATAAAATAAATGAATAGTGGCTTGAACCACTTTAAGCTTTAATTCCACATGCTCGGAAGGTTATCAGACATTGGGCTCTCAAGTCAGATGGCTTAAATGTTGCCTACTACAGTGCTCTATAAAGATCCTTCTTCTTCAACTCCTCCTCTTCTTTCTCTCTTCTTCTTCCTTTCTTCGTTTCTTCTTCTTCTCCAACCTCAGCTTCTTTTCTTCACAAAGCCTTCTCTTCCTTTCTTCCCTTAGCCTTTTCTCCTTCAATGCCCTTCCTTCTTCTTCCTTGCATAGGCTCTTCTTCTTTTAATCTCTCACAACTAAGTGTTTGACATGGTTAAGCTTCAAAGAACCAAACCCACCCCTCCCTTGCTCCTCTTTGTTTCATCCTCTTCTATCTCTCAAACCCAGGTTAATTGGGTATTCGGACATGCACAGTAACTGGGTCCATGCTCACCAGTAGTGGGTGATAAGCAAGGAGTGAATAGGCTTAGGCAGGTCAGGCAAGTGCGGGTGAAGCGGGGACCTCACCCCCAGTGTCTTGAGGCAACAAGGCCTCTTCACAAAATCATAATAAGCACTGTAGGACCTCTTTTCATGAACAATATGGGACTATCAAGTCCCTCTTCCTTCGCATGAAGGCAACTGTGAAGACGCCTCTAATTAGCACAACTACTGAGGTCGTGATGCTAAATTGAAGACCTGAAGACCTGCTTGGATCTTTTTCACTTGACCTGGGAGGTATCTGAATGAAGAACACGGTTGTTAGGCTTGATGAACACAATTGGGGAAGACATTGTGGCGGTGCAGCTTTAGTGAAGACCTAAGAATGTCAACATGGCCTCTCAGCCACATTAAAAGAGTCCATAAGCATCGTCAGATGGCATGGATTGTAATAGCGGTGATTGCGTGGCATGAGGAAGTGAGTGGAGGTTTGTGGAGGTCGGGGGATGATGTGCGAAGGTGGGTTGGTCGACGGCATGTTTGGATGGGCGATAGGGTGGAATAGGTTAGGGCTTTTGTTCATGGTGGTGTGGCAGGGGTGTAGGAAGTGTTGGTGAGGTGTTTGGACGTGTGTAGCATGTGGAGGACCTCTCCAGAGAGGTGACCGGAGGTGAAGACGAAGGTGGATGGCGATTAGGTCGAGGGTTGATTTTTGGGTTTTAATAAAGGGAATTAACCTAGGGAACTAAGGGAACCTATCTAACCCTAAACAAATAGTTAAAAGGGAAGGATTCCAATGCTGATGGTATGCCGAACATGGGGAAGAAGAATACTTTGATGGTAGAAGCAGCGACGATGAGAGGGCATAGGCAGTGGCCGCTAGTACTGTGATGTACGGAAGAAGGTGAGGAAGAAGAATCCACTCGATATGGTCTGTGAGGGTGGACGAGGAAGGTGGTCGGAGAAGGTCGCCAGAGTTGGTGGAGATGGAGGTTGGGGAGAAGGGAAGAGGGGGTATCTAGCCTCCAAACCAATCTAAGGAGGACGATTTATCCTCAAGGATCCTTATATAGGCCCCAAGAGAGCTTTCCAAGCTTGTAGACCAAGCTTGGAAGCTTCGAAGCTTCATGAAATAGGAGACCCAATCCTTCAAATGATTCGCATGAGCTTTTGGGAAGGAATTAGGATTCATGGCCGGTCTTAATTGGAAGAGAATTCCTCAAGGAATCTCCCTTTCAAATTTGGGATTGCTTGATTAAGAAACGAGTGAGAAAATCTCACTTGAATATCACCGATGAGCTACAGGTATTCCTAATGGAGGTAGGGACCTAGTTGTGAAGGTGATGACCTAGTTTTGAAAGCTGAGGGGCCATCTGAGAAAAGAAGAATCAGATTGGACCAAAATGCAAACTAAGTTAAGATGATCTCCAACTCTGCCCAAATTCTGGTGCAAATCTAATTTGGACCCAAGGAATCTAATGATGAAATCAAATTTTGGTTTTGACCATGTTTGATTGGGTAATTTATGCAAAAATCAAAAGTAGGGCAACTATCCATCTAAGACTCTATTTTAGGTCAAAATGAGTTCCAATGGTCAAAGCAAAGGTGCCAAACCTTAGAGAATATTTTTATATGATTTTTAGAAGATTTAGGTGAATTTTATCCTGATCAAAACCTCAGTTAATTAAGTGGGTCTAATTGAAACCTCAGTTAATTAAGTGGGTCTATTTTTAGGGTTTTAGGTGTCCATTAATTCTTGAAAAACACGAAAACCCATTTCTATTTTCACGAACCCTCTTATTGGACATTTATAAACATTTGACCTTGAATAAATCCCTGGGAAACCCCATGGTTACTCTACATTTATGATATGATGGTAAAATTACCTATGCACCCCTGATTTTATGTTAATCTCTCAGAAAGGATATGTAGTGAATTATGATCTTCTGGCAATTATGTAGAAGCATTTATCAATCAATTATGACTAATTAAAGATAGATATAGTAGATGATGACGTTATCATCATACCCCCATGTCTAACTTTTGATAGTCCCTTAGCAAAATCTTATGAAAAGAACTAAAGTTCTTGACCATGCTTTTGAAGTCTAGAGTCCTGATTTATTCTTCCTTTTAGGAGTTAGGTTAGAATGCTAATAGTAGGCCGAGAGATACTTGATGTGCATACATCTGAATAGCCAAAAATGTCTATCAATGCATGTTCTTAGTATCATATCAGCATCATGCATTGTAAATATTACATAACATGCATCATCACGCATTTAGGTCAAATTATACAAATTGTATAGTAATTTCTCCTTTTTGGTGGCTAGGGATAGGGCAACTTTTAATCGGGGCCTTGAATCAAAGATCCAACCGTATGGATCTGATCAGGGCGATGATTGGAGTTCAACAACTCCAAGATCGTCCTGATCGGACTTTCATAGCATCAGATATAATCTAAGGAAGGTCAGAGATTAAGGGACAAGACGGTGTCAATCCACATTTTAGATGACAAATCCGACCGCACGGATGGGTTTGGATCAATGATCGCAGCCTAATGACGCGAAAATTGAACCAATCTGGCATCCATGGCACCTTCTACAAATCATAAAAGATGGATGGCCAAGATGGCGCCACGTAGTGCCTTCTCAGCCGCCCAAACTGGCCCAGCCAAATTTGTAGACTTGCTATGCTCTCTCTCTCCTCAAACAACTGATCGATCTGAGCTGTTGGATTTCCATCCAAAGACCACGAGCTTTGGACACCAGGCAAGCATTCATGACCATCCACTGAAGTAGCATAGTGGACGCAAGCACTTCACGTGAAGAAGAGGCATTGGGTTGAGCCCCCGCGAGCCTCAAATTCGAGCATGGGGTGTGGGTGGATTCAATTCAGCCGTCAGAAGGCGATCGTGCAAGTAAGGAGCGGAGATGTGGCGAGTGCAGGTGCCTTGGATCGCTTACGTGCATGATGATGCGCTTCTACACGCTCCATCACATGCATGGGCGTGCGATTGCTCTAAGGCTGAGCGGGCGAGGAGCGGTTTAAGCCATCCAATCTCGTGATCTAATGGCTGAGACTGCTTGGACGTGCGCATGCGTTAGGCACGCGGGAGAGGAGGAGACGAGGAGCGCGCTTGCACATCGCCCACGTTCAGGCCTTTAATGACGTTTAATTCCATCACTGAAGGATCTTGCATTAATGTTCTTTATATAAAAAGACCTAATTTCCCCAAACCTCTACACCTATATATATCCCTACAAGCTCCATTTCTTCTCCATCCCTTCCTTCACCTCTCTCCCTCTCCAAAGCTCTAAAGAAGCTTGTCCCAAACCCGAGATGCTCCTCTAGAGCCAAAATCAAAGTTTTCTTCCCCTATTCCGAAAGTGGATCCTACGACGACAACGACGCCCTACCTCACCCCTAGTTCTTCCTAATCCATTCTTCGTCTTCTATCTTCATCCTCCGTCTTCTAGGCCTCGCCCCATCCGACTTGTCCTCCAAGCAACCGTCGAGGAGGATAACATCTCTCTCCCTTCTTTACTACTTTCTAGAATAGAATTTCTCGCTTTCTAGCTATAATCAATTCCTGCTTTCTAGTTGTAAAAGCAATATTCAGTTGCAAAGTTAGTGTTCTCTCTCTCTCTCTTAGTGTTAATATAAATCCATTGTGATTATCTCGCTTCTAAAACAAAAATACAAAAAAATATATTTGTGGATTTTAGGACATATCCTCTTTGTGCTCGACCTGGAATTTCTTTACGAATTTTAGTAAATTTATCTGTGGATGGATTTCTTCGCAAATCATACTACGAAGACGAGTTTCTAAAACACAACTTCCATTTGCAACGTTTTCCACTACAACATTTTGGTGCTGTTGCTGGGGAGGCAATGATTCTCAATTTTCTTTCCGCATTTCGTGCACTTTATTGTTCACTAACTTGCTTTTGTTTCCCTTCTATTATTTTGTAGGTACCTGATGAGTCGACTTTTACTTTCGAAAATGATGATCAAGAAGATTTGTCGTTTGTATTTCTAAGTGGTGGAAAATCGACTAATCAAAGTATTGAATTAAAATAAACCACTCAAGAGGAGCGGGTCGTATCCACAGGGAGGCAATGGCCTATTAAAACTTGTACTGATTAAAAATAGATGTTCACGATAAATTTCGTTAAGAAACCAAGTCAAAATCGCTTTCAGATTAAGTAAACAAGAGCTAATGCTGAAATAGTAATTATGCACATCTGAAGGATATATTTTGCAATGTGGCAAAATATAATACTAATAAAATCTCGCAATGGTAGCTAATGTAATTATTAATTGAGAGTGGACCAGGGGATTCCCTTCGTGCTTGGTGTGCGTGCACAGCAGGCTGCCGCTGGAGGCGAGATTCATGGTGAAGGATAAGACCTCTGAGCCACTTCCGATGGTGGTAGTGGTTTGATGAATGGCGGTCAGAGATGGCGGTGGCGAGGAGGAATGGATGGTGGGTGTCTGGCTACAACCCCTATTTGCTGCCTGCGGAGAGGAGGGAACGGAGATGGTGGCTCGGGACAGTTGCAGAGACGGTGGCACACACTGATGGAGGATCGCAAGGAGGTGCACGCATGTGTAGTGTGGGATGGCTACTGTGCACGGTGCGGGAGGGCTATGCATGCTAGGCGACTGCACGTGCAGGCGCACTGCTGGTCGCATCGGCTGTATGTGTGCATGGGACGCTGCTCGAGTAGGCGGAGGCGCAGCGAGGGGGCGCAGTGAGGGTGTATGCGCTGGAGACTAGTCGGGGCTACTTGCTACTACTGCATGTGTGGAGAGACGTGGAGCACGTGCAAGGAGAGGTCGGCTGTTGCTGGCCGCTTTGGCTTGAAGGTGGTCTGCGGTGATGGTGGTGGTGGGTTCGTTGAGTCTTGCAAATAGAGTAACGAAGGTGATGATGAATAGTATCATGGAAAAGAAGAGAAAAGAGAGAATAGAGAGAAAGAAGAAAGAAGATCTTCACGTGGCTAACGAGGCATACGCTTATGGTAAGTGGATGAGGTCATTGGCTTGGCGCGGTGACCTGTCACTCCGCTGGTCCACGGTGTGGCGAGGCTCAGCTGTGGAGACCATAGTGATGGGCGGATGCATAGTGGTGGAGTGGGGTGGTGTCTCCCCGAGCATGGCAGCCACTCCCCCTCTCTTGTAGCCATCTGCAATTCAAATGGAGAAGTGATGGAGATCCGCTTCTTCTGGTCCTCTTCACTACTGTGTTCATTTCCTGATTTGGCCATAAATGGCCTGTCGGGGTGGAAAGATTGTTGCAGCACGAAGGAAGATATAAAAATATATGTGGATTATTTGTATGAAAAACCCTTATATTTCTAACTATTTAATGCATGTAATGTATGCATGTAAACTAAATGATGCTAGTTAATTTATATATGAATATAATGCATACAAGCAAATATGTATAAATAATATTATTTACATCTTAATACTTGCTATGTATAAGTTAATATTACTCTAATGTCTAGGCATTTAAGTAAATAATTAGCCCACAAATATGGGCTCATCAAATACCCCCATGCCTAGTTTTTGCTAGTCCCTAGCAGATTCAAGCATGAACCCAGCTCTTCAAGTGGACTAGCCAACCAAATTGGTCTTCCTTTAGAAACTTGTTAAGTTACAGATTTTAGATCTAAGGTTCCCAAGTAGTTGCTAAGTTACAGACTAGGTCGGCTAAAGATGAGTTGCAAGCATAGGTTTCCCTGATTTCTAACTCTACCATAAGGTTTATTGGTCCCAGGGATTAAAGCATCCATGCATGTGCATTGGTCTGAGTTATTTGTGGTTGGTATGATTGCCAACCTCGAAAGAGAGTAAGAGGATTATATATATATATAAATATATATATTTTTTTTTGTTTGAGTCTAAATCTAACCTTGGATCAGCTATCAACACGATTTGTGTTGGATTCATTGTCCCCATCACCGAACCTGGAAGGATGTCTAGATTTCGATGCTTCAAGATAGCACAACCCATAGTGACCCCAAAAACTCCTGGCAATCGACACTTCGAGATAGTATTACCCATGGATTTCTTAAGCGAATTTAGGCCTGTGGCAATCAGCACTTCGAGATAGGGCCGCCCATGGTACCTGAACTGCACAATGCGCTTACATGCCCCAGTAGGATGGATATCCTAGGAGATAAGCACTAAGGAGGTGACATGTTAAGGTGAGTATATACCCCACCTCTCCTGCGGCAGGAGCTCTTCCAATCAAATTGTGCTTTCAAGCTTCTCCTAAGTCAAAACTAAGAGAGCCCAATTTTCTTTAAGAAATGGATTAGGGTGATCACTATTTACACAAGACCAAGTGTGTGTGAAATGTGGATGCTTAGGTTACGAGGACCCGTAAACCAAAAGGTAGAAAAAGACACCAGGTACTATCCATCCTTTAACTCAATCCTAGCTTTCCTTCCTCAACCTTTTGAGGAATGGTCCGCAACTTAACTCCTACTTAAGTTTTTAAGTCTACAAAAGACCCTAAAGGTCTAAAGCTAGTAGCTCAACTTAGCTTCTAAATTCAGACACCTAGAGTCAACTTAGTCTAACCTAAAGCTCTGGTCTGCCTAACAGTGCAGGGCCCAACTAGTTAAGCTCAATGCAAATTTTTTTTTTATTATTATTTTTTTCAATGCAAATCTATGCAATGCAAAATGCTTTAACTAAATGCATGAATGCACTATATATAAATGCTATGTATATCCCTAAGTACACCCCCCCATGCCTAAAATCTACAATGTCCTCACTACATAGAAGGATATTACCTAGGTCAAAGTTGGGCTACCGTTGTTTTGTTAGCAGCCGAGTAGCCAAAGAACCTATAAATCAGGTTCAAGGATCATGGAAATAGGCCCTAAAAATGAGCAAAGTAGTGCTGGCCTATAAAATAGGTAACTTAGGATGTTGGTGAGCTGATGATGAATATCAATAGCAAATGCTCGCCTAACCAAGATGGGAATGAAATCTTCCCAGGTCACCAAAGGAGGTTCTAAAGGATAAACTGGCATAACAACCTCAAAAGGGGTAGAGGGAGGATGACAAGGATCCTCCAAAAGAAATGGGGAAGGAATGGTGTAGAGATAAACCCCAAGGTAATGGACTGACCATAGAAATCATCAACCCATACTCGATACCCCATTACAAGAGATATTGGTCTATTAGGCCTCCTGGTCAAAATAGTAGTTAGCATATCTTTAAGCCAAGGATTGTCTAAGGTGGCTAAGTTTCGAGGTTGCAGGATGGCCATAAGATCTAAGGTGGGTCCAGTTGGCTCAGTGTCCATGCTTAACAACCTTTCCAGTTCTTCAATCGCATCCATAGCAACTCTGGTAATATCACAAGTATCTACCTGCTCTTCATTAGTGATCATTTTTTCACATGGAGTCAAATTTTCACCTTCAGACATAGGCAAATCAGAGGATGACTCCAAATCAAATGAAGGTAGGTTGGAAGCAACAGATTTAGGGATTACCCTATCAATCTCATCCCTGGGTTCTTGTTCTCAAGTCCTCCCCAGAGTATATATGTGAATCCACATAAATCTCAAAAGTTGCTTCCACATTTTCCATTATTTCATCATAAGGAGGGATATCATCAATGGGTGTGCTATGGAAACCTAGTTTTGCCAAATTTGCGACATCCTTAGGGGTTAATTCTTCAAATAAGACATAATCACCCTTAGTGTCACTCCAAATCTTGAATGTAGGTTCCTCATATAATTCATCCTTCTCCTCATCAAACTATTCATCATGTACCGAAGGTCTAGAATCATCTAAAATCTCAGCAGATCCCTGATGTGCATACATCTGATTAACCTAAAATACCTATTAATGCATGTTCTTAGTGTCACATTAGCATCATACATTGTAAATAGTGCATAACATGCATAATCATACATTTAGATCAAGTTGTATAAATTGTATAGTAATTGTCTCCTTTTTATGGCCAGGGACAGGGCAACCTTTTATCGAGGCCTCGGATCAAAGATCCAACCGTACAGATCTGATCAGGGCAACGATTGGAGTTCAATGACTCCAAGATCATCCTAATCGAACATCCGTAGCACCAGATAGAGATCGAGAAACCCTAAAGATCAAGGGCCAAGATGTTGTTAATCCACACCTCAGACGATAAATCCGACAGCATGGATGGATTCGAATCGACGATCGTAGCTTAACAACATGAAAATCGATCCAATCCGACACCCGTGGCACCGTTAACAATACTTAGAAGATGGACGGCCAAGATGGCACCACGTGGCTCCATCTCAGTCACCCAATAGACCCCCAAGGATTCGCCTCTGCCCTTCCTCTTCATCGGATCGACGATTCTCCATCGTTGGATGCCCATCCAACGGCTGCAGACCCATGCGCACAAAATCACCACGCGACACAAAGTCACCCGCAGCGTATTGGTCTAGTGCCCTTTGCGACAATAGCAAGCACGCGATTAAATCCGCCCGGTCGCCAAATTAGCGCAAGCAAGTGCACGGGTGCACAATGGGAGCCGTTCGATTCGCATCAAGGGGCACTGAGCGAGCTATAGCGCCTACGCACGATCAGATGCGTGGCGCTTACGCGTGATCACACGCGGGCACGCGATGTAGGCTAGGATGGTTTAAGTCATCTGATCTCTTAATCGGACGACTGATATCGCGCGTACGTGCATATAAGTTTTGGGCAGAGAAGAGGAGCAGGCGCACGCGGCACACGCACACGTCACCCACGATAGACCTTTAGTGACATTTAAGTCCGTCACTAAAGGTCCCATATTAATGTTTTTGAAATTAAAATCTCCAAAATGCCCCCACTCCTTGCAACTATAAAAGGAGACCCCCTCCATACAAATTTCTCATCCCTTCCTTCTCTTCTCTCCCTCTCCAAAGCTCAAGAGAAGCTTGTCCCACACTCGGGATGCTCCTTAAGAGCTAAAATTAATTTTTTTCCCCCATTCCGGAAGCGGATCCCACCACAACGACAATGTGCTGCCTCATTCCCATTCCTCTTGCTTCGACCTCCTTCTTGCTCTATTCCTTGTATTCCAAGTGTCGTTTCGTCCGGCTCATCCTCCAAGTGATTATCGAGGAGGATAACTTCTCTCTCCCATTCCTTTTTCCTGCTTTCTAGAGTAGAATTTTCTTGATTTCTAGTGTAACAATTTCTCGCTTTCTAGTGTAATCTTTTCTCACTTTCTTAGTTGTACAAACATTTTGCAACATCAAGTTAATGTTTTCTCTCTGTCTCTTATTGTCAATATTTATTTCATTTCATTGTGATTATTCCGCTCTTTAAACAAAAACACAAGAAAATATTAGGAATTTTGATCAACGTAGCCTCCCTAAGTTCGACCTGGGATTTCTTTTCCGATATAAATTTTATTTGTTGAGCCTGAGTTCTTCGCTATTCAAACTACAACAACAGGTTTTCAAAACCAACTTCGATTGCATAGTCTTCCGATGTTCAACATTTTGGTGCCGTTGCCGAGGATGCAATGATTTTCCGATCTTTTTTTCGCATTTCACGCACTTTACTACCTTCTAACTTACTTTCTCTGGTGTCTATTATTTTGCAGATACCTCTATCAGGGAATCATCAAGCGGTAGATCGGAGTAAAGTGCAGTTGAAGACAACTGTAAGTGCTCCCCATTCTTTCCCCTCCATAGATTTCATTTCATCACATTAAATTCAAATTCCAATTAACCTAGGCATTTGCATAAATCGTAGGATTAGTTTGGTTGTTTGGATTTCCACTCACACTCACATTTCACCCTAGCATATTAAAAAAAAAAACAAAAAGATAATTTTGTGGGGTCATTCAGCATACACACAACATACACCCATATTTAAGGCACTTAACCTAATTGATTTTCTACTCAACCGGATTCCAATCTGTGGAACCGGTACAAACAAATCAACACATAAAAGACTAGAAATCATTCTAGGTTAATCATTTCTGTGTGCCTAACTCAGTGGTGTAATTGTGGCCAATTGTTTAAGTTGTTTGGGTCACACCACTCATCCTAAAATCAACTCACCAAGTACCTTCCTCTTAGGGTTTTCAATCTAGGTTCATGCCAGGCACCCCACTTTATTTCTAATTTTAAAAGGAAAGCAATCTTCACCTGTGCTTGAAAACCTGGTTTGCCTCAAACTTGATTGAATTCAACCACATTCTAAAACCTAAAAGCTACTTAAGCAAGATTTGAACATTAAAATCTACTCAACACAAATAACCTTGCTTGAAAACCCTGGTTTTGCATGCACTTACACATACTCAATTGATCATTAAGAGCACAACCCATTTTAAGGGCCCACCACATTCCAAAAGCACTACAATCCTAGGCCTCAATAAAATCGAGTAGACGTTGGCCTTAAGGACTGATTCGCTATTCGAGGCCTAGTCTGATATTATTTATGATTAACTTACTTGTGCTGATTAATCTGATGTCTAGCTAGGGGAGCAGCATCAAACGACCACAGATGGGGGGCACACTAAGAACCGGAGGTGCAAGCCAAAGGAAGAACCTTCTCCCCAATCCCTCCTTCTAACTGGTTGGATTTAGCAGACACAAGTAGAGTAAATCGTTTATAATCTTAAGGCGCGTTCTAGGAGTTTGTAGATCCTTAGGCTACCCCACTTAAGGATAGGCTTGCTTTGTTGTGCTGCAGGGTTCTTATCCCCAGTCATTCCGACCTTTTCGTACTTTATGCTGGGAAGGTCATTGAATCCCCGATTGAAAGGACCACTAGAGTATTTTAGGAGGCGTAGATTAGATTTTCGCCAAATTGATCCCATGGCCGATCAACAGCCTTCTCTGCCTCAGGATCCTCAGGAGGTATTTCAAAGGCAGCTGGAACAAATGAAGATAATGCAAGAATGGTTCCAGAGAATTCAGGGTGCTCAGCCCTTGAAGGATTTTTATGATCCTTCAAATTACGGGGAATGTCCCGGTGTCTAGATTCTTGCCGGAGACACAGAAACCAACTGCCAGGTGTTAAGCCTAATCAAACATTTCCATGGGCTTGGCTCTGAAGACCCGTTCTAGCACCTGGAGGACTTGACCACTTTGGTCCAGACCACCAAGACGCGAAACGTGAATGAGAAGCAAATGATCATCAGGTTCTTCCCCCATTCTCTTAGGGATAAAGCCTCTCATTGGTACAGGACTATAGGAAGACCAATTGCAACATGAAACGAGTTGAAATTGGCCTAACTGAAGAAATTCTTCCCTGTCGGACGTACCAATGCTTTAAGACGGGCAATCACTACCTTTACCCAGTGGCCGAGGGAGTAGTTTCATGTGGCCTGGGAGTGAGTCTAGGACCTATTGCGGAGGCGTCCACACCACGAGGTGCCGAAATGGTAACTCGTGCAGATCTTCTACCACGAGTTGACTGAGCAACTTAGAAATCATGTGGACGGTTCTTGCAGAGGCAATTTCCTCAACAAAGATGTTGATAGCATGCACGATTTGTTTGAGGAAATGAGTGAGAATTTGATCAATCATGCCTGCATGGATACTTTTAACTGGTTCCAGCAGCCCAGATTGAATGTTAATAAAGTCCACGACTCTCATTCATTCGATATGGAATTGATTTGTAATAAACATGATAAGGTGGACTTGGTTGCTAAGAGAATGGAGGAGTGGATGGCTGGAAATTCAATGAACTCTCGATCCACTCAATCTCAGAATTTGCGATTCCATTCGTTGCGAGCTCCTTTGGGACGGGAGTTCGTGAATCGACTTGATGCAGCTCAACCGGCAAGCTAGCATTATTCAGAACCCCTCGGGTTCCAAACTGGGGCCTTTGATCCCAGTTTCTCTGATCCTTCCCTTTCTTTCTCTCCATCCTCACCCTATGAGGATGTTTGTGCTGTATAGGAGAATGTTAGATCCGACCCCTACTCCAATGCTTATGATCCAGGTTGAAGAAACCACCCTAACTTCTCCTAGAAAAACCCGAGGCAGTAGACCCAATTCTGACCCAACAACTATGCTCCACAACGACCAATGGGTCAGGGTCATGTTTATACTCAGTTGCCTTGGAATCAGGTCAATCAGCCAGCTTGGAATGCTTGTCAACCCGTAGGGTAGGCTGATTTAAATCGACAAATGGTAGAGATGTAAGGATCCATGCTCCAGCTCATGCAGCAAATGAAAACCTCACTGGACAACTTGCAAATCGGGCTTATAGCTAACTCTCGTCAACCCAGATCTCTACCATCTCAACCCATACCCAACCCGCAAAATATCCTGAATTCGGGCAACCAAGCACATGGGTACGGAAATCAGAGGGACCCACATGCATATGCTCAGGTGGTTGAGCAGGGTCCTTCCTCTTCTTCTTCCGCAAATCAGCGATTCTTAGCTAATGAAGCCCCTCCAATCTTTCCTAACCCTCCCCAAGACCCAAACTCATATGCATCCGCAAATTCTGTTTCCTTGAGGAGTGGTAAACAAACTCAGGATCCACAACCACACTATTTTGATTTACCGAATCTTGAAGAACTTGAGGAGAGAAAGGAGAACTCTGGAAAAGAAATCAAGGCTTAGGAACCTGATTCCAAAGATCTGACTCATGTTCCTTTTCCTAAAGCCTTGATCAGATCAAGGAAGAAGTCTGTTGATTGTAATGAGGAGCTTCAGGATATTTTCAAGAATGTTGAGATCAATATCCCGCTCCTCGACGCTATCAAGCATATACCGGCTTACGCGAGATTTCCAATGGATTTATGTACACAGAAGTGTAAGTCGAGAGAATCTGTTCTGAGGAAGGTGGTACTCTCCGAGCAGGCTAGTTTTGTTATCCTGCACCACCTCCCTTAGAAAAAGACAGATCCAGGTGCTCCTTTGATTTCTTGTGTCATCGAAGACTACACTTTTGATAGAGCATTGCTGGATTTGGGTGCATCCATCAACCTAATTCCGACTTCTCTTTACGAGAAGTTCGGATTAGGTGAACTTCGGCTGACTTCAGTAACGTTGCAGTTAGCGGACCATTCAGTCACAAATCCGCGAGGTGTTATTGAAGATGTTATTATTAAGGTTAAGGATTTCTATTTTCCTGTAGATTTCCTTGTCCTTAACATGGATGTACCTGAAAATCTAAGGAACATGCCCATCATTCTGGGGCATCCGTTCCTGGCTACCGCTAAGGCCAACATTAACTGTGAAAGTGGTAGCATAGAAATTTCCTTTGGGGATCAAAGAATGAAATTGGATATTTTTAAGGCGATTAATACATTCGAGGATTGTGGATTTATTGAGGAACTTGAGGACAATAATGTGAATATTGAAACTTGTATGATGGTTTCTGCATTTGAAGGTTCCTCCTCTGATGATGAATTGGACCCGCAACCCTCTATGGCAGACCCACCATCTTCTAAAGAGGTTATTGATTTTGTTCGCTCTCAACCTCTTCCTCTTGATGAGTCTTCATTAGCATCTTCCTTACCTTCAATCATCAACCTGCCCCAACTTGATCTGAAACCATTGTCTGATAATCTGAAATATCAGTTTTTAGGACCACACAAGATGCCCCCTATGATTATCAGTGCTAAATTAACAAAGGAGCAGGAGATTAAACTGATTAAAGTCTTGAAGGAACACAAGGAGGCAATTGGTTGGACCATTCATGAACTTAGGGTGATCGAGCCATCTTACTGCAAGCATAGAATATTTTTGGAAGATGTATCCCGCCCTTCTTGTTAGATGTAGAGGAGATTAAATCCAAATATGCAAGAAGTGGTTAAGAAGGAGATTATTAAGTGGCTCGATGCAGGAATCATTTATCCAATCTCTGATAGTCCTTGGGTAAGTCCCGTGCAGATTGTTCCCAAGAAAATCGGGATTACCGTTGTGACTAATGAGAAAGGAGAATCTGTCACAACTTATTCAGCTTCCTCTTGGAGGGTTTGTATCGATTAAAGGAAGCTGAACACGACCATGAAAAAGGATCATTTACCTCTGTCTTTCATTGATCAAATCTTGGAAAGATTAGCTGAGCAGAAGTACTTCTGTTTTCTTGATGGCTACTTGGGATACAACCAAGTTCCTATCCATCCCGAGGAACAGGAAAAAACTACTTTCACCTATCACTACGGAACCTTTGCTTTGTGTAGGATGCCATTTGGCTTATGCAATGCACCTGCGACTTTTCAAAGATGTTTGCTGGCTATATTCCCTGACATGGTGGGAGACTTTATGGAAGTCGTCATGGACAATTTCTCTATTTTGGAGAATCATTTGACTCTTGTCTAGCTAATCTTGAAATGATTCTTAAACGATGCATCAAAACAAGATTGGTCCTTAGCTGGGAAAAGAGTCATTTCATGACACAAGAAGGCATCGTCTTGGGTCATGTAATCTCTGAACGGGGAATTGAAGTCGATAAAGCTAAGGTTGATACTATCGCTAAACTTCCTCCTCCCACATCTGTTAAACAAATTCGATCATTTTTGGGCCATGTGGTTCTACAGGAGATTCATCAAGGACTTTTCGAAGGTTGCTCGTCCTCTGAGCAATCTTCTCGCCAAGGAAATGCCGTTTGATTTCGACAAATCATGCCGTAAGGAATTTGGTTTTCCTAAAATGGCAGTCACTTGTGCTCCGGTGCTGCAACCATCGGTTTGGACAACTTGTTTTGAGATCATAATCGACGCTTCTGATTACGTGGTCGGGGCTATTTTGGGTCAGAAAATTGATAGGAAGCCCTCTATCATCTACTATGCTAGTAAAACTCTGGACGAGGCCCAGAGGAATTACACTATTATTGAGAAGGAATTACTAGCCATAGTATTTGCTTTGGAGAAATTCAGGGCTTATCTCTTAGGGTCTCACGTCATTATATATACCGACCACTCGGCCTTGAGACATCTCTTGGCCAAAAGGGATGCCAAACCCCAGCTTATTCATTGGATTCTTCTGCTTCAAGAATTTGATCTTAAAATCAAGGATAAATCTAGGGTATAGAATGTGGTGGCGGATCTTCTGTCAAGACTTTTGAGTGATTCTTCTCATCCAGACATCCCGATTGCTGATACTTTTCCGGACGAAACCATCCTTATAGTTTCAAGCGTCCAAACCCCATGGTTTGCTAACATTGTTAATTATTTGGTCGTTAGTCAAATCCCCCAGGATTGAACTAAGTAAAAGTGGGATAGACCCAAATTTGAGGCCAAATATTACTTTTGGGAGGACCTTGAACTATACCGCATTGGCTCTGATCAGATTATTCGCCGATGTGTTCCGCAGAATGAATTCAACAGTATACTCGAGTTCTGCCATGCATTTGCATGTGGTGGACACTTCTCCGGGAAAAAGACGGCTGCAAAAATTTTGCAATCTGGATTCTATTGGCCGTCTTTATTCAAGGATGCCCAGGAATTCTCAAGGTCGTGTTCCCGATGCCAGGCACTTGGGAGCAAAACTAAGAGAGATATGTTGCCCCTAAACCCAATTCTTCCTGTCGAAATCTTCGACATTTGGGGCATCAATTTCATGGGACCCTTCCTCCCTTCTTTTGGATATCAGTTCATTCTTGTCGCTGTTGATTACATGTCTAAATGGATTGAGGTGATTCCCACCCGAACCAATGACCATAAGGTGGTCGTTGATTTTGTCATGAAGAACATCTTCAGCAGGTTCAGGATTCCGATGGCCATCATCAGTGATGATGGCACTCATTTCACTAATGCCCAGTTCTGTAATTTACTAGCTAAATACGGGGCTAATCACCGAATCTCCACACCTTATCATCCCCAGGCGAATGGACAGGTTGAGATCTCCAATCGGGAGATCAAGAATATTCTGCAGAAAACAGTTAGGCCGGATCGCAAAGATTGGACTCAAAAGCTTGAGGATGCTCTTTGGGCCTATCGTACGACGTATAAAATGCCCATCAGCATGTCTCCATTTCGTCTGGTGTATGGAAAGGCATGCCATTTACCCGTAGAGATTGAACATAGGGCATTCTAGGAAATCAAGCACTACAATTTAGATCTGAGTTTAGCCGGGAAGACCAGGAAACTCCAACTATTTGAGTTGGAATAGCTTAGAAATGATGTATATGAGAATGCCAAGATCTACAAGGCTTGGACCAAAGCTCTACATGACTAATTGATTTCCCGCAAGAGCTTTGAGCCGAACCAAAAGGTCTGGTTATTCGATTCTCGGCTTAAGCTCTTTCCCGGCAAACTTAGGTCGAAATGGAACGACCCGTTCATTATCGACCAGATTTTTTCAAACGGAGCTGTTCAGATCTCTGACCCGAAGACGGGTAATTCATTCAAAGTCAACAGTCAACGTCTGAAACCTGTTATTGATGATACTCTTCCAGAACCCATCTCAGACACGGTTGCTCTAGCCATGTTGTGACTTCTTTGGCTGGACTTCACCTAGCTAACAACATTAAACTCAGCAGTTGTACATGACTCAGAGCTGACCCGAGCTTCATATTCAGGTGATATCTTCCATGCTCTACCCTTCCTTTCATGTCTCTTTTTCTCAATGTGGACATTACATCAGCTAAGCATGGGGGGGTGGATTCATTTTTGAATCATTTTGTTAGCTCTGAAATTCTTGTAAATTCTATTTCTCTTCTTATATATACATAAAAAAAAAATGAATTAGGAAGGAATATTTGGACATTAGAACTTTTCAATCTTAGGAAATATTACATTAGGATCTGAACACTAAGACCCTTCAGGTCTTTTGGCTTAATCAGCCTGGGTATCCACTAAAATGTGGATATGTTTTTCGAGTCCACACCATTCTGAATTTTATTTCTAATTTGATTAAATAAGTTGGGAGATAAGTACATGACTTATCAACCCACCCTCTGATTTGAGGGAACTCTAAGTCTAAGCATCTACACACTATCTTGTCACTGACTTATTGTTCGACGTTTTTAACAGAAATTGGGTAGCTAATGAACCTTCTAGGGTGATATGGCTGGCAAGTTATCGTGGGTAACAACCCATAAGTAGGTTGTCCAGAGCCCAGTCACTGGACCATTCTTTTCCTATGGCCTTTAGGTAAATCTTAGACCAGGGAAGCCACCTACTTAAAAAAAAAAAAGTCAAAAAGAAAAGAAAAAGAAAAAGAAAAGGAGAAAAGAAAAACAAAAGCCACACTTCGCCGCATGAGTATGGCTGGCAAGTTGTCAGTGGTAACAACTCATCGACCGGTTGTCCAGAACCCGGCTCAAGAAATGCACTGAAAATTCCCAAAACACATAGGAAGAAGCGAAGTAGAATAGGTCGGGGAGATATACACTGGATTCACCCTTGTGTTGACCCCATAAAAATAAAAGTAGTGAGAAAGCTACCGGTTGTAAAGATGCACCTTTAGGCAGAACTCTCTTTTTAAGGTCACCTAGAAGCATAGAAACCCAAAGTCCATTCTAATTGCTGATCAACAAGTCTATCACATTCACAATAAAATGCCTAGAACTTAGGGTTCTCATCAAATCTTGGGTAGGTTGAGTGGCCGTAGAAAGCCACTCTTTAACCCTATACTCAAAAATCCAAAAAAAAAAATTCAAAGAGAAAAAAAAGAGAAAAAGAAATTTTTCTTTGAATAAGGCAACGGCATGAGGTAGTCTGCATTTTGGAAGATATCCGGGCGCTGTTGTCTATAAAAGTTCATATCCTGAGTAAAAAATTTCTTAATGTTGAAAATAACTTATGCCCAAGTAATCAAACCTAATTCTTTTATAAATAGCATGTAGTTTTTGCTAGGGACTAGCAAAAGATAGGCATAGGGGTGTGATGCGCATACATCTAATTAACGAAAAATGCCTATTAATGCATGTTATTAGTGTCACATTAGCATCATACATTGTAAATAGTGCATAACATGCATAATCACGCATTTAGATCAAGTTGTATAAATTATATAGTAATTGTCTCCTTTTTATGGTCAGGGACAGGGCAACTTTTTATCAGGGCCTCAGATCGAAGATCTAACCATACGAATTTGATTAGGGCAACAATTAGAGTTCAACGACTCCAAGATCGCCCTAATCAGACATCCGTAGCACCAGATAGAGACTGACGAACCCTAAAGATCAAGGGCCAAGATGGTGTTAATCCGCACATCAAATAACAAATCCGACCGTACGGATGGATTCGGATCGACAATCACAGCCTAATGACATGAAAATCAGTCCAATCCGACACCCGCATCACCATCTACAATACTTAGAAGATGGACGACCATCTTAGCTGCTTAACTGGCCCCCAAGGACACACCTC
This sequence comes from Thalassia testudinum, assembly GCA_037157565.1. NCBI lineage: Eukaryota > Viridiplantae > Streptophyta > Magnoliopsida > Alismatales > Hydrocharitaceae > Thalassia > Thalassia testudinum. The sequence continues at coordinate 203,103,877 of JAZHRO010000031.1, forward strand.
TACCTTTCCTCTTCGTTCGATCGACGATTCTCCACCATTGGATGCCCATCCAACGGCTGTAGACCCAAGGGCAAAAAATCACCATGAGACAAAAAGCCATCCGCAGCGCATTGGTCCAGCACCCTTTGCGAGAAGAGCGGGTGTGTGTTCGAATCCTCCTGATCGCCAAATCATCGCAAGCGAGTGTGCGAGCGCGTGATGGGAGCCATTTGATTCGCATCAAGCAGCGCTGAGCAAGTGATAGTGCCTACGCGTGATCAGACGCACTGCGCTTACACGTGATCACACGTGGGCGAGCGGTGTTGGCGAGGTTGGTTTAAGCCCTCCGATCTCTTGATCGGACGCTGATATCGCGTGTACGTGCGTATATGTTTTAGGTGGAGAAGAGGAGTGGGCGCGCACATGTCGCCCACAATGGACCTTTAATGACATTTAAGTCCGTCACTAAAGGTCCCATATTAGTGTTTCTCAAATTAAAATGTCCAAAATGCCCCCACTCCTTGCAACTATAAAAGGATACACCCTCCATACGAATTTCTCATCCCTTCCTTCTCTTCTCTCCCTCTCCAAAGCTCAAGAGAAGCTTGTCCCACACTCGAGATGCTCCTCAAGAGCTAAAATCAATTTTTCGCCCCCATTCTGGAAGCGGATCCCGCGATGACGACAACGTGCAGCCTCGTTCCTATTCCTCCTACCTTGACCTCCTTCATCCAGCTCCGTTCCTCATCTTCCAGGCATTGTCTCGTCTAGCTCGTCCTCCAAGCAATAATCAAGGAGGATAACTTCTCTCTCCCATTCCTTTTTCCTGCTTTCTAGAGTAGAATTTTCCTGCTTTCTAGTGTAACAATTTCTCACTTTCTAGTGTAATCTTCTCTTACTTTCTTAGTTGTACAAACATTTTGCAACTTCAAGTGAGTGTTTTCTCTCTCTCTCTCTCTTATTGTCTATATTTATTTCATTTCATTGTGATTATTCTGCTCTTTAAAAAAACACAAAAAAATATTGTGAATTTTGATCGACGTAGCCTCCCTAAGTTCTACCCAGGATTTCTTTTCCGGTATAAATTTTATTTGTTGAACCCGAGTTCTTCACTATTCAAACTACAATGACTGATTTTCAAAACCAACTTCGATAGCGTAGTTTTTCGACGTTCAACAATCCCCTAGGGTACTCTATCTGGGGTAAATGGTTTACACTGGTAACATCGGACTCGTCAGATAGGTGAATTTCATGAGGGTTAGGTTCCCTAAGGGTGGGCTTGAGTTCCATCTCATGATTAAAAGGGAGGGTGGGATTAACAACTTGACTTCGACGCACTTCATCAAATGTGACGAAAATACTGTCATCTGGGTTGAGGTCTTCCAATGGTATCATCATTCCCTTCTTTTGTCTCCAATATAATTCAGGTGGATACTCATCCTAATCATCATCTTCCTCGAGTTGCCACCTTTCTTCATCTAATGTATAGCTACTTTCGTACATATCCTCCTCCCACTTAAAGCGTGGACCTCTCAAGGAAGTGTCATCTAGTGGGGAGGGTTCAAAATCAATCCTCGAAAAGTAGCTATTCTCCCTTACATAATCCCCAAAATTCCCCAACTTTGGCTGTGGCTCTCCCACGGGAGATGCATCTAGTGTAGAGGGGTACACGTCATCCTCAATGGGATAGGTTGGGTAGCTAATGTCTTCTTTCTCTTATTGGCCTACTCTCGAAGATTATCCTAACAATTTATTCATTTCATCTTGCATTTCTATATTTCCATCTTCAAGGAGGAGAAATCATCATTACTAGCAGGAGAGAAGTCAGGCTCGGGCTTAAAGTACCTAGGAGTTTCTATCCAACCATTATAATCATTCAATGAGGGTAGGTTGGGTATTTCTATGGTGTGTGGGATATTGGGCAAGGCAAATCCCGCTCCTAAGTTCTGCTCACTGATTTGGGGCTTGATTGCACAGCAATCATAGGTCCTAATCAAGCTAAATAATGTCTGAACCTATCTTAAATTATGGATATTGCACTCATATCTTGCATATCATGCATTGCATCAGTCTATTTAGAATAAGATGAGATATCCTGCTAGTTAATGATTTTTATTGCTATTTACAGATAATAAAGTGATCCAGGATGGAGATAGCGGAATAAAGCAATAAAGGAAGAAGAGGACTGATCCAGATAAGAGGAGTGAGGAGGATAGCCTTATCCCTACCCTTAGAAACCCTAGGACAGCCTTCCCAAACCCAAAACAACCTCCATTAGGGCACCTTAGCCTCAAAACCCAAACATGGATAGCACTATCCATGTTCCTATCCCTCTCCCAAACACTTAGGAACCAAAACCAACCTTAGAAAACACAAAACCCACTCTCCAACACCTTTTAAGACGTCCAGACATCTGGTTGGACGTCTGATTTCTGCAGAATAACAATCCAGTAAGCCAAAACTCATACTAACACAGAATTGGACATCTAATTTAGTGTGCAGACATCCAATTTTGTAGTATAAGACGTCTGACCACTATCCTGGACGTCTGATACTGCTGTCTAGTTCCTGATTTTGGGTGTTGGAAGCCCTAGCTTGCCTATTTTGACCTAGGAACCCCACCGGACACCCTAGGAAACCTAAGTAGAGACCTCCTAAGCCTAGTCCACTATCCATAGCCCTACTTGTCCTATCCCTAACCCAATTGAACCATCCCATACCTAATTGGGTGCATCTACAGTTGATTGGGTGCACCCGAGCCCAATTAAATCCACCCAGGATCTAATTAACTTATACCTATTAGGGTTACCCTAGCCTAATCACATGCACACATCTAATTAGACTTGACCTAGACCTAATTAGGTTCACTCCTACCCAATTAGACTTTCCTAAGCCTAATTAGGTCCACACCCACTTAATCTAGATTGACCCAACCTATTTAGCACCTAATCCTACCAAAACCCACAACCTAGCCCTACGAAAAACACACACCCACACACACACGCACACCTTCCCATTTTACTCCCACCAAACCCATGCACACTCTCTTGGAAACCCTAAAAACTTGTGTCAAACCTAGATCCAAAAATTGTGGCATTTGCTATTTTTGGAGCCACCAAAAGTGGCAACCAAATGGAGCCTTCCATAAGGGCAAAGAGAGAGCAACAAAATTGGACCATCTCTCCATACACTCTCCCATCCATACTCTCCACTCTAAACTTACTTCCACCCTCCAAAACCTCAAAGGCCGTCGTCCTCATCCTCCTCCAAGGCTCCATGGACGGCTAGCTAGAGAAGCTTCTCTCCAAAGCTTCAAGGACGGCCATTGGTAGAGAAAGGGAGCAACACCCTCCTCTCTCCACTTGGGTGCACTAGCCCCCATCTTCTTCTTCTTCTTGGACGGCCATGAAGGCTCACCCATAGCCTCTTGTGGCCGACCATCTCTTTTGGTAGGCATGTAGACGGGTTTGCATACCCAAGGTCTAGCCTACACCCTCACATAAGGCCGATGGCCCTAGTGGTGACTTTCCGACGTGAGGGATTTTCTTCTATTTATATGCTTTCTAGTGTAGATGATGTGTGATAAATTTTTTATTTATAAATAATGCTTCTGTGATTGATTGTCCTCATGTTTGCTTGCTTATATGACACTTTGGTTTGTTCACACCATACACGGCTACCATGGCCTCATTTAGATGCACATAGTCACTTAGGTTTTTGCTAGTTTATCTAGATCTAGGTTTCAATTCGCTTTTCGAAATAAAAAAAATCAAAAACACAAAAAGACAAAAATAGTAGCTTAGGTTAGATTTAGGTTATAAAAGCTGATCCAAATCTCGATTCGTTTTCACGCCTCCCAGAGACGAACGGCCGGGACTCAAGTTCTAAAAAGAATAAAGATCTACGAGAGTTTCGTTATTACAAATATCTTTGACGAGTGGTTTTTACGACTATACTATGATTTCCAACGATTTCAAAATACGCGAATTCCACGCCCGTCAGGGCTTAACCAGGCCAATACTCCTATAATAGGAGTGAAAAGGATCCCACTGGTTGTCATTATGTCCATCAAAGAATGGACCATCTCAACGTATGGGATCGAAGATTACAGAGTGGGGATAAGGGTGTAGGCAAGATGTGAAAGGATGGAAGTCAAGGTGGTCCATTCTAACTCACACCACAATCAAATTCCCCAAGCAAACACAAATCAGAGGACTTTTTAGGCCTTTAATCGGTTAGGCTTTTGAGATTTTAAGTCCACTTGTAGGTGACAAATCAAGTTATTAAAACAGTTACATGCCTACTTGTCGACCTACGATACGCCTAAGAGGACCTAACTGGGACTTAGGTGATCCTCCTTAAAGCCCAAAAAGCTTAGTCACCACCAAACACGACAAAGAGGGATGCAAGTAGGGTCAAACCCTTCCTTTGAAGCGTTGCTTTCGCAGTGCTTCTTAACTACCCTCAATCCGCAAGGTTTGGAGGCAACTTCACCTCTAAACTAAAGTTCAGGTCACTTTAGACCCAAATAAAAGATGGCTCTTGTCCTAGCGATTCGAAACCTAAGGAGTGTCTAAACGCGTGTCATGGTACAAGAGATATAAGTGTGCATGCATCGTAAAAGATTTTGAATTTTGAATCACACACCAAGTATGAAATTTAGGTCCTTAGTTTTTAAATGTCCTTCCTTTAATTAGTCCTTTTTCAAAAAAAATTAAATATGACCACTTGTTAGATCTATTCAAATAAAACTTGATAGTCTTTGAAATTAAGGTCCAGATGCACATTCGTGAACAATATAGAATGCAAAGAAAGAGGACGTACCTTTCCTCCAGCAATCAGCAATGCAAGATGCACACAAATGCAAGCAAAATAAATATAGAGGCTGATCATTCACACCTAAATGGTCGTCCTAAGGCAGCCAGCTCATGTTTTTTTTTTTTAGCTACTTATGCATAAGCAAGAAAAATGAAATCAATCCACAAAAGAAAGTAAAAATCTAAAGAAAAGGGAATAGGCTTCCAAAAGGTTACCCAACATGGGCCTAAAAGAAAGTTGAGGAACAAACCCCTCAACTATACCCCAGAACAAGGGTCTCAAACCTAAATGTGCAAGGAAAATTAAGTCTAAAGTGTTAATCCTACTCTAATCAAATCAAAGACTAAATGTGCGAAGATGATCGTCACGTCGTCGTCCAATCCGGTTCCTTGCATGGTGGCTCGAACAATTTCTCCTATGGTGATGTCAAGGGTCACCTCTCACGATGGCTGGCGAGTCATAGAATGTGTCGCAGAATGTATTCACTCACACTAGAACAACAAGATACAAAGTTAAATGTGCTTCAAAAAATTTGAATCAATGTGAACAAATGAATGAATGCAAGTTAATTAAGCCTATTGCCTCCCCGGCAACAGTGCTATTTGACAAGTCGACTTTCGCTTTCGAAAATGATGATTAAGAAGATTTGTTGATTGTATTTCTAAGTGGTGGAAAATCAACTAATCAAAGTATTGAATTAAAATAAACCACTCGAGAAGAGTGGGTCGTATCCACAGGGAGGCAATGACCTATTAAAACATGTACGGATTAAAAATAGATGTTCACGATAAATTTCGTCAAGAAACCAAGTCAAAATTGCTTTCAGATTAAGTAAACAACAAGAGCTAATGCTAAAATAGCAATTATGCACATCTGAAGGATATATTTTGCAATGTGGCACAATATAATACTAATAAAATCTCACAATGGCAGCTAATGTAATTATTAATTGATAGTGGAACAAGGGATTCCCTTCGTGTTTGGTGTACGTCCACGGCAGGTTGCAGTTGGAGGTGAGATTCATGGTGAAGGATAAGACCTCCGAGCCACTTCCGATGGTGGTGGTGGTTTGAAGAATGGCAGCTGGAGATGGTGGTAGCGAGGAGGAATGGATGGTGGGTGGCTGGCTGTAACCCCTATTTACTGCCTACGGAGAGGAGGGAACGGAGATGGTGGCATGCGACAGCTACAGAGACGGTGGCATGGGCTGATGGAGGACGTCAAGGGGGTGCACGTGTGTGTAGCATGGGATGGTTGCTACGCACGGTGTGGGAGGGCTATGCGTGCTGGTCGGCTACGTGCACGGGTGCACTGCTGGTCGAGCTGGCTGTGCGTGTGCGTGGGACGCTATTCGGGCAGGCGGAGGCACAGCGAGGGGGCGCAGCGAGGGCGTGCGTGTTGGAGACTAGCCAGGGCTGCTTGCTGCTATTGTGCATGCGGAGAGATGTGGAGCACACACGAGGAGAAGCCGGCTGCTGTTGGCTGCTTTGGCGTGAAGGTGGTTTGCGGTGATGGTGGTGGTGGGTTCGTTGAGTCCTACAAACAGAGTAACAAAGGTGATGATGAATAGTATCATGCAAAAGAAAAGAAAAGAGAGAATAGAGAGAAAGAAGAAAGAAGTTCTTTGCATGGCCGACAAGGCACACGCTCACAGTAAGTGGTCGACGTCGTCAGCTTGGCACAGTGGCCTGTCACTCCGCCGGTCCACGGTGAGGTGAGGTGAGGCCGTGGAGACCACAGTGATGGGCAGATGCATGGTGGTGGAGTGGGGCGGTGTCTCCCTGAGCATGGCAGTCGCTCCCCCTCTCTTGTAGCCATCTGCAATTCAAATGGAGGAGTGATGGAGATCTGCTTCTTTCGGTCCTCTTCACTGTCATGTTCATTACCAGATCTGGCCATAAATGGCCTGTCAGTGTGGAGCGGTTGTTGCTGCATGATGAAAGATATAAAAATATATGTACATTATTTGTATGCAAAACCCTTATATTTCTAACTATTTAATGCATGTATTGTATGCACGTAAACTAAATGATGCTAGATAATTTATATATGAATATAATGCATGCAAGTAAATATGTATAAACTATATTATTTACATCTTAATACAAGCTATGTATAAGTTAATATTACTCTAATGTCTAGGCATTTAAGTAACTAATTAGCCCAAACATACGGGCTCATTAGTACCTCAACAGGGAATCTTCAAGCGGTAGAAAGGAGTAAAGTGCAGTTGAAGATAACTGTAAGTGCTCCACATTCTTCCCCCCTCCATAGATTTCAATCCATAATCTTAAATCAAACCCCAATTAACCTAGGTGTTCGCATAAACCCTAGGATTTGTTTGGATGCTTTGATTTCCACTTCCACTCATCTCCCCTTTGTTAAAAAGAAAACAAAAAAAAAACAAAATGATACTTCTTGTGGTATAAATCAACATACACACTACATACACCCACATTCAAGGTACATAACCTAACTTGATTTTTATCTACTCAACCGAGATTCCGACCTGTGGAATCAGTACATGCAAATCAACACATAAGAGAGTAGGAATCAGTCTTGGCTAATCATCTTGTGTGACTAACTCAGTGGTGCATTTCGGCCAATTGATTGAGTTGTTTGGGCCTCACCACTTCATTTTAAAATCAACTCATCAGGTAGCTTCCCCTTAGAGTTTACAATTTAGGTCAATATCAAGCACTCCACTTTACTTTTTGATTTCAAAAGGAAAAGATCTTCACCGGTGTTTGAACATCTAGTTTGCCTTGGAAACTTAATTGAACTCACCTAATTCTAAACCTTAAAAGCTACTTAAGCAAGATTTGAACCTTAAAATCCATTCATCCAAATAATCTTGCTTGAAAACCCTGGTTGTGCATGCACTCACACATATTCAATCGATCATTAAGGGCAAAACCCATTTTAATGGCCTACCACATTCCATAAGCACTACAATCCTAAGCCTAAGTAAAATCAAGTGGACATTAGCCTTAAGGACTGATTCACTCTTCGGGGCCTAAACAGAGATTGTTTATGATTAACTTGCTTGTACTAGTCAATCTGATGTCTAGCTAGGGGAGTAGAATCAAACGATCACGGCTGTGGGGTACACTAGGAATCGGAGGCACAAGCCAAAGGAAAGGCCTTCTCCTTAGTCCCTCCTTTTAACTAGTTGGATTGACTGGATACAAGCAGAGTAAATTGTCTATAACCTTGAGATGAATTTTGAGAGTCTGTAGATTTTTAGGCTACCCAACTTAAGGACAAGCTTATTTTGTTGTGCTGTAGGGTCCTTATCCCCAGTCCTTCCAACCTCTTTCTGGTTTATACTTGGAAGGAGGTCATTGAATCCCCGATTGGAAGGACCATTAGATCATTCTAAGAGGCATAGATTGAATTTTGGCCAAATTGATCCCATGGCCGATCAACAACCTCCTCTTCCTCAAAATCCACAGGAGATGTTTCATAAGTAGCTGGAACAAATGCAGAGAATGAAAGCATGGTTCCAGAGAATGCAAGGCGCTCAGCCCTTAAAGGATTTTTATGATCCTTCAAATTATGGGGAATGTCCTGGCATCCAGACTCCTGCCGGAGACATAGAAATCAAGCCCCAGGTGTTAAGCCTGATCAAACACTTTCATGGGCTTGGCTCTGAAGACCCATTTCAGCATTTGGAGGACTTGACTACTTTGGTCCAGACCACCAAAGCATGAAATGTGAATGAACAGCAGATGATCATGAGGCTCTTTCCCCACTCCATTAGGCATAAAGTTGCTTATTGGTATAGGACCATAGGAAGGTCGATCGTAACATAGAACAATTTGAAATTGACTTTCCTAAAGAAATTCTTCCCTATCGGACGTAACCTTCACCCAGCGGCTGAAGGAGCAATTTCATGTTGCCTTGGAGCGATTCCAAGACTTATTGTGGAAGTGTCCACACCACGAGGTACTGAAATGGCAGCTTGTGTAGATCTTCTACCACGGGTTGACTGAGCAACTCAGAAATCACGTGAATGCTTCTTGCAGAGGCAATTTCCTCAACAAAGGCGTAGATAGCTGATTGCACCGTAAAAATACATCTGCAATTATGCCATCTTGTGCTATTTCCTAGCATTACCAGTGCATATTAGGTTTCCATAGTCGCATTTGTGAATATAAACGCATGAATGCATTTAATTGAGAGGGGAGGAGAGTGAAATAAGTGGCCTTGCAATTAACAAGTTACTCAAGTGCTGCCTTGCAAAATTTCCATCTTCATTTTCTATTTCATTTTTATTTTTGACTTTCTTCTCTGCTGCTGGCATCTTCTTCTTCACGCCATGTCCTACTCAGCCATTCCCTTTTCATTCTCTTCCTACCAAGCCATGCACAAGCCATGAACAGCCAGGGCATGGCTATGCATGCCTCTTTGCTCTATAAAAAGAGCTCGACTTCTTCTTGCTAAAGGAGAGCCTGGTCCTCCACACAAAAAAATCCAACAACAGCTTCTCCTTCCAGGCCACCTCCTCCCCCTCTCCCTCCATATGCAGCAGCCCCTTCTCCTCTGAGGAGCCACTCTGCGGGCAGGAGTCCATCACTGTGGTGCACACCCACCACCGTGAGACCACCACCGCCCAGCTCATCAAAGAGCCGGTGGGCGTGGTGGTCTTCTCTTCCCTGTTTCAACTTTCCACGCCATTTCCGCCATTACCACAAAGCTTCAAGCTTTGGAGCTCAACCGGCCACCGCACGCCCCTGCAGCAGCCGGCCAAGCCCCACAGCAGCAGTAGCAAGGCGGCAGCAGCGCACGCAGGGCTCCAGCGCGCGCCTACAGGTGCCCTTGCCTCCACCTTCTTCGCGTACGCAAACCTCTCCGCGCCTGCAACCAACCGACGCACCCTTTCAACGTGCGTGCCAGCTCTTGCACGCCAGCCCCGAGCTGTCCGCACTCACATCACCAGGCGTAAGTGGTTGCGCGGCTCGCCCGGCCACTGTAGCTACTGTTCACGCATTTCTGCGGAACACTGTGGCTACAGTGGGGTGACCAGTAAGTTTCTCACTTATCCGGTCACCCGGCGTGCCGCAACAGGCCTTCGCCCGCATGCGCGTCTTGCCCCTCGTCCCGCTCCAGCGCCCGCCTGCACGTCTACGTGCAGTCCTCTCCGCACCCACTTCCCTCCACCGCGCACGTCCCCGCGCGCCTATGTGGAGTGCGGTGCACTATGGCCATCAATCGACGCCTCTTCGCGCGCAGACGGCTTAACTCTCCCAGCCTTCACTCCAGCAGTGCCCTCTCTCTCTCTCTCACAGAACTCTCCCACTCTCTCTCTGCAAAGACACACACACACACACTCACACTCCCATACACACACACACACACCTATACTCTACTTTATACATATATCTATACATATATTAGTACTTATATAATTATGTACTAGTCTATATACATACATACATATATATATACATCTATATACTTATATATATATATACACATATATATTTACATATATATATACTTATATACATATACATATATATATAGATCTATATACACATAAACTTATATATATATATATATATAAATATACATACATATATATATATATATATCTATAACTATATATACATACATATATATATATATACATATATATACATACACATATATATATATACATCTATATAGTATTATATGCATATACATACATACATATATATATATATATATATATATAGTTAGATACCTATATATATATACATATATGGCTATAGATATATTTACATATATACATATATATATCTATATATTTTCACATTACTTACCATACGTTGTATCGTGGGAATATCTGCACCAGTTGCTGATATTCCCCGATACATGCGTACAAAAAGTGTGGTCACACTCATCTTCCATCAATCCACCTTACACTCCACGCAGCACCTCGTCCTGTTGGTTGCGTCTTTCTAGATGACGATCCACTCGACACCGTGCTACACTCCATCTTTGCCTCCACCAACACCCCTTTATACATATATAGTATATACATTTATATATATATATATACTATATTCAATTATTTCTACTCTCTTTCCTACCAATAAAAAGATTAAAAAAAATATATAAAAGAGAAAAGATAATCCTTGACTTACAGGTACTTCGTCTTGCGAATAGCAAGACCCGTTTTGGAACCCTGATTTGGATCAAAGCCAAGAACCTAATTTTGAAGGTGTGCCTCAAGGACAAGAATTATCAGAAAAAAATCTAAATAGAAAAACACCAAAAACACAATAAACGAACGGAAGAGATTCCTTGTAGGAAAGGCGTAGAAACTTGACTTCTAACCCCACTTCCCTGAGTTCGACCCTGAGCCTAAAAGTGACCAAGATAAAATCAAATAGGCCAGGTAAAAGAATATTTTGTAAAGAGATGGTTAGGCTCGATTTAGGTTAACCACTATACACACTTCAATGATAAAATCACCATATTAACACACCTATCCGAGTCCCGACCATAATCTTTCAGGCACCGTTACCGGGGAAGTGCGCCTTCAAGTAAGTTTCTATTCCATTCCTTTCATTTTTTTTCTCTTCTCTCTTCACGGGTGTCTCTATTTTTGGTGTGCAGGTAAACTTGTTGCAAGGGGAAGGCAGGTAGACGAATTCGGAGACATGGGCAAATCCAAGGCACGAACGAGAGCATGAAGGCGTCGACACCACACTGGAGCTTCGCACACATGGCTGAACAAGTAGGTCTTTCTTAGCAACCTAGGTTAACTTGTCACCTTAATAAAAAAAAACTAAAAACTCAAAAACTAGAAAAACTTCTTGGGATCTCTTGGGGCAAGTGGATTAAAATTCACTTGTGTGATTGATTGCCTTTACTCCCACCACCCCAGGATTTCCCGCCTTACTTCGCATAGCGAAAATCCAGGAATCTTGATTCTTGAATTTTTCACGGTGTGAAGTATTCTTTTGAGGCAAACATAAAAAGATTGATTGCACCCCTCTTTGCCTCACTTATCTGCAAATTCGGGATCACATTTTTGGTGGGGAGACTTGGAATTGAGTTGATTCCAACCCCACCACGACTTTTCAACGTGCCTAAGATTCGATCCCGAATACTTCAACCCCAACAATTTGATTTTCCTTATCTTTTGTTTGAGCCTTGTGTGTGGACATCTTTTTGGTGATTGGGAACACTTGAATTGAAGTGCTCTAGCTCCCTTTCACACTAATCTAAAACTGATTCATGCATCCACACATAGAAATCTCCATTTAGGGAAGCCCATTGCATTTTAGCATGCATTAACCAATTGATATTGAAGAAGAGTTTGTTGGGCTTAGAAGAAAACTTGTATTCTTGCAAAACCTAGAGATTGGTTGAATTGGTATTTCAGCAAAATCCTAAAATCCATACTACTTTAAAGCTAAACTCTAAAAACCATTCACCAATTAAAACTTCAATTCGAGGAGATTTCCCTATTGCATGCTTGTTTTACACACTCTAAAAATCAATCACTTGGGCATTACCTGTAAAAAATACCCTTCACATTCCAGAAGAACTTGATCCTAAGCCTCTAACTAAAATTGGTAGTAACTTGACCCTTATTAAGGATTGGAGGTCTAACTACCTACGTGTAGTGCCTATGTGCTGGTAAGGGTTCCCACGTGCTATTGGGTGTCTAAGACTGGGGCATACGACCTTTCAATCTGGCCCGGTGGTTCCGCAGTGCTCGCATTCGGTTCCGTAGTTTGTGATAGTAGGTAACTTAGATCTTTAGGTCTAAGGGCACACTGTAGAGGTTAGGAATTTGATTGAATTGATTTGTCATCAAGTGTACCTTTGCGGCATCATTTCTCTCATCTCTTTTCCCTTCTTGTCCCCCCAATTCTTCCTGCGGTAGTGCATGTTTGGAAGGAGGTCACAAAACCCTGAACTATTTGAATTGCCTGATAAATTTAGAAAAGAAGCCGAATCATCCTCCTCCTCCACAACATGGCTACATGCCCACCCCAAATCCTGAGGGAGGAAACTGCCCTCAGAACCTACCAGGTGGTGGAGCCTTAGATCCCATAACCCGCCTCCAAGCCCAAATGGAAATGTATAATGAACAAATTGAAGCCATTAGGGAAACATTGGAGGAAATGCAGAACCCTCCCGAACGGGAGGAGACTAAGTCTCTTAGCTCCTATTAGAATCCCGCTGCTATAGAGACCATAGGACAAATTCAGGTCCCCATGGGCAGGGATGACTTTGAATTAAAACCAAACATAATTGACCTAATAAATTTTCACTTCCATGGTCTTGCAAGTGAAGATCCTTTTCTCCACTTGGAAGACCTAACCCGATTAGCTGAAACTATTAAACCAAGAAATATCGGGTTACCTATAGTCCTCATGAAAATGTTCCCATTTTTATTGCGGGATAAAGCGTCGCAGTGGTTACGCACCCTTGGGAGAACCATCCACTCCTAGGAAGAGATGCGAACAACGTTTCTCAAGAAGTTCTTCCCAATCGGGTGAACCAATGCGCTTCGCCGTGCTATCACTTCATTTATGGAACAAAACGGCGAACAATTTCATGAGGCATGGGAGAGATATAATGACCTCCTCAGGAAGTGTCCGCACCATGGTCTGCCTAAGTAGCATATAGCCCAGATTTTCTACTATGGGCTAAATGAGACTTTGAAGCAGATTGCAGATGCTTCCTGCCGAGGGAATTTCATGAATAAAGACGAGAATGGAGCATTTGAATTATTTGAAAATATGAGTGAAAACCCAATGAACAATGCCTCCATTGTTTCCTTTAATCATGCCAGTCTGCCCCAAAATGTCCACGAAGTTGACACGGGACCCCCCCATTCATCCACAGATCTCAGCTTTATTGCATAGAAATTGGATGAAGTCTCTGTCGTGCACAAGAAGCTAGACGAGCTTCTGGCCAACCCCGCCCGATCTATGGCAAACACCCCCACTTCACCACTTCATCACAATTCCAATTCTTCCAGCACCAGGCTTATCCCGAGAAACCCCGTAAGACCTTCCTTACCGAGTGTCGCGCTAAGCGATTCGGTAAGTCATGTGGATCTGGCCTTTGCGAGCCAGTATTTCGACATGGAGGACCAAGCCTCCATGTGCTTGGAAGCATATTAACATGCAGACATGTCTTCTGTCATAGAAGATGCTTGCGCCCTAGGGAACAACCCGTTCTCTGCCACTTATAACCCAGGGTGGAGAAATCATCTAAATTTCTCATGGTCCAACAACCCGCAGCGCCAAAATCCCGCGGGTGGACCAATGCGACTGTCTGCACCTGTCATCCCAAGGGCCCAGTCTAATGCTATGGCGAATCCACCATCAAGCCCTTGCGTACTGCAAACCGAACATGCATCAAGTCCTCTTGATAAATTGATGCGAATGATGATGGAAATGTCAAAGCGCCATGAAGAGAACATGACCTCTCTTCAGTACCAATTGGCGCAGCAGAATGCTGACATCAGTCAACTACACATGGTGACTCGATCTCAGGGCACTCTTCTAGCCCAACCTGTTCCCAACCCACGAAATTTCGTACCCCGTGGTCCTCAACCACAGGTACAACCTTCTCAGGGAGAGGTTCATCAAATTCTGCAGGCTCCGAGCATTCCACCGGGATTTCAGGCTAATCCCGCTGCAGCACCTCACTCTTATGTCCCCATTGCGAACCCTCCTCCATCGTATGATCCCACTGGACCTGCATTGTCCAATGCTATCACTACGAGGAGCGGTAGGCAGACCGTCGATCCACCTCGACCTGACCCTGGCCCGTCTTCTTCATCGCCCTCTCATTCGGGATGCGCACTACATTCGTGAAAGGACCATACACCCAAATTGGTGCCAGAATCAGTCCCATTCCCTGAGGCTCTACTGAGGGAGCCAAAAGGCAAGAAGAATGACACGCAGGCCTTTGATAACCTGTGTAATTTGTTCAGGGATGTAGAAATCAAGGTACCCTTGCTCAAGGCTATCGATCACATACCTACTGTCACCCGATTTTTCAAAGACTACACAACACCCAGGCGACAGTCAAAGAAAACCAAGAATCCGGTGGTTCTCTCGCCTCATGCAAGTTGTGCTATACTGTCAAACCTACCACCGAAGCAGAAAGATCCGGGCACACCACTTATTTCCTATAGCATCCAAGGCTGCAATTTTAACCGTGCCCTGCTTGATCTAGGATCTTCCATCAATCTTATACCGACCATCATGCCTGAAAAATTTTCCTTGGGAAATCTAAAACCCACCCCTGTCACGTTACAGTTGGCAGATCGTTCTGTCAAAATTCCGAAGGGTGTGGTGGAAGACGTGGTGGTTAGGGTAACAGTCTCTATTTTCCTATTGGCTTTCTTGTTTTAGATATGGAAGTTCCTAGCTCACTTTCTGATTGTCCGATCATCCTTGGTCGACCTTTCTTGGCCACAGCTAGTGACCATATTGACTGCGAGTCGGGCTGTATCAAGATTGCCGTTGGATCTAAAAAGATCAAGCTTAACATCTTCAAGGCAGCCAAGAACTTTGATTGCGATTGTATCGAGGATGACCGTCTGACGAGGACATGGCCGTCAGCGCGTGTATCGGACTAATTGGGACCTATTCTGACTACTACGGATTACCTGTAAACATAGACGACTGCTTGATGAACACATACTGTGACGTTCCCCCATCCCTCCCTTGTTCCATACCTTCTCCTGACCAGACTTCTGACGAGGTTTTCTCCGCTTCCCATACCTCGTGGTCTAAGTCATATCCGAGCTACTCACCACCGGTCCACTCTCCTGAAGACCGGATTGCCCTTTTTCCCGCCAAATCAGGCGAATTTGCAACTCCACACTGGGACCTTGAGCCCATATCCTACTCACTGGGGCTATTCCTTTTTGGATCCATCTATCCAAGAAGCCCCTCTTCTTGGCCAATCTGAGGGCCAACTTCTTCCTCCTAACTTGTTTTCTGTTCCGCCTGGGACACTCTCGCCGCAGGAAATGCCAAATCTTTCACCACCCACCATCCACCCACCCTACCACCCTGCTGTATACCCTGCACCTCAGCTCTCGTTACCCGATCTCTCGTCCTTCCTCTACCCTACCCTGCATGCATATGAGGACATAGCATCGTTTGACATGGGGGGGTGGATAGGCATCCTTAGGACCTGGGTATTTTATGGTATCATGCAGTTTCCACCTATATATATACATATAAAAAGAAAAAAAAAGGAAAAATGAAAATGGTGTTTAGTAATGATCTAAAGGCTGAAATAAAAATACAATAAGTGTTTATGGATATTCAACCATTATTTTGAAGACTTTCTAGGCCACAGAAGCTTGATTCGCTCAGGCTCGGCTTAATTCACTTGAGCATTGACAAGATAGATTGAAATCTCTCCTAACTAAGGATGTATTCTTGTACCTGAGACACCAGTATAGGATCCATTGGTTTGCTTCTACTTGAGAGCCTAAGTAATCTTGGTTCACACTACACATATCAAGAAAGACCAGGTGAGCATAAGATCCAACCCTAGTGTTCATTAGGGAAGGTGGAGTCCTTACCTGTGCACGCAGGTAGACTTTTTATCCCAGGCTTTAGTCTTGTGTTTAGGAGAGACTCTTTCCACCAAAAAGAAACTCTCCCACCAAAAAGAAAAAAGTGTACTCCTCCAAATAATGTTGTAAGAGATATACTGACACGTGTTTAAAAAAAAAAAAAAAAGATGCAAATAAGTCAGTATATCTCATAAATGTCTGTAAAGTCTTCGCCCTACAAGAAGTTCTTCAAGGCAGGTTACAAATACCTTATTTTCTTTGAGCCACAAATGTCAGAAAATGGGAGTTGAGTTTCCATCATCTTTTTAAGGGTCAATCCGAAGACACGAGCTGAAACTGGGACCAACCTTTACTTAAAAATTCGCAAAACCCTGGGCTTGAGTCTTAATGTTCATCTTGTCAGTCTTGATCCTTCACTATGCACAAGCCATAACCTATTGAGCTCTCGAGTATGGCAAAAACCACCTGGGTCCTGGAAATCGTACTTAAGGTTTAAATATCCAGAGTCCTGGTTAGTCGAGAGATGATCTATGTCATGTGAGACTTAAAGTACTAGTAGTCTTCTCTACAATTGGTTCTCACAATATCCAACAATAAACACACTTATGTTGCCTTAGGAGAAAATCTTCAGCTAAAGATCATTTCTAAATACAATACAAAAAAATGTTTTGCTAGAGACTAGCAAAAGATAGGCATGGGGGTATGATTGTACCGTAAAAATACACCTGCAATTGTGCCGTGTTTTGCTATTTCCTAGCATTACCAGTGCATATTAGGTTTCCATAGTCGCATTTGTGAATATAGACACATGCATCCATTTAATTGAGAGGGGAGGAGAGTGAAATAAATGGCCTTGCAATTAACAAATTCCTCAAGTGCTGCCTTGCAAAATTTCCATCTTCATTTTCTATT
This sequence comes from Thalassia testudinum, assembly GCA_037157565.1. Classification (NCBI taxonomy): domain Eukaryota; kingdom Viridiplantae; phylum Streptophyta; class Magnoliopsida; order Alismatales; family Hydrocharitaceae; genus Thalassia; species Thalassia testudinum. The sequence continues at coordinate 203,121,146 of JAZHRO010000031.1, forward strand.
TCTTTTTTATTTTTGACTTTCTTCTCTGCGGCTGCCATCTTCTTCTTCGCGCCATGTCCTGCTCAGCCATTCCCTTCTCATGCTCTCCCTGCCAAGCCAAGCATAAGCCATGCACAGCCAGGGCATGGCTGTGCATGCCTCTTTGCTCTATAAAAAGAGCTCGGCTTCTTGCAAAAGGAGAGCCTGGTCCTCCACAAAAAAAAATCCAACAGCAGCTTCTCCTTCCAGGCCGCCTCCTCCCCCTCTCCCTCCTTACGCAACACCTCCTCCTCTGAGGAGCCACTCTACGGGCAGGAGTCCATCACTGTGGTGCACACCCACCACCGTAAGACCACCACCGCCCAGCTCATCAAAGAGCCAGTGGGAGTGGTGGTCTTCTCTTCCCTATTTCAACTATCCATGCCATTTCCGCCATTACCACAAAGCTTCAAGCTTTGGAGCTCAGTCGGCCACTGCACGCCCCTGCAGCAGCCGGCCAAGCCCCACAGCAGCAGCACCAAGGCGGCAGCAGCACACACAGGCCTCTAGCACGCGCCTGCAGGCTCCCTTGCCTCCAGCTTCTTCGCATATGCGAACCTCTCCGCGCCCACAACCAACCGGCACACCCTTTCCATGCGTATGCCAGCCCCGAGCCATCCGCACTCACAGCACCAGGCGCAAGCGGTTGCGCGATTCGCCCGGCCACTGTAGCCACTGTTCATGCGTTTCTACGGAACACTGTGACTACAGTGGGGTAACCGGTAAGTTTCTCACTTATCCGGTCACTCGGCGCACCGTAACCGGCCTTCGCCCACGCATGCGTCTCGCCCCGCGTCCTGCTCCAGCGCCTGCCCACGCGTCTGCATGCGATCCTCTGCCAGTGCCCGCTCCTGCCTGTGCCTTCGCCTGCGCGCGCCTTCGTCCGCCGCACGTGCCTTCATCTGCCCGCTCCAGCCTCTCTGCGCAGCGCTGTGCGCTGCTATCCTCTCCGCGCCCACTTCCCTCCAGTGCACATGTCCTCGCACGCCTAGGCACAGCGCGGTGTGCTGTGGCCATCAGACGATGCCTCTTCACGTGTAGACGGCTTAACTCTCCCAGCCTTCACTCCAGCAGCGCCCTCTCTCTCTCTCTCACATAGAAGTCTCTCACTCCCTCTCTGCAAATACACACACACACACTCACACTCTCATACACACACACAGACACCTATACTCTACTTTATACATATATATATACGTACATATATATATATATACATATATCTATACATATATTAGTACTTATATAACTATGTACTAGTCTATATACATACATACATATATATATACATCTATATACTTATATATATATATATACACATATATGTTTACATATATATATATACTTATATGCTTATAAATATATATATACATACATATATATATACATATATATACATACACATATATATATAAACATCTATATAGTACTATATACATATACATACATACATATATATATATATCTATACATATATCTATCTATACATATAGTTACATACCTATATATATATACATATAACTACATATATACCTTTATAGTTATAACCATATATACATATAGATATATTTACATATATACATATATACATATTTTCACATTACTTACCATATGTTGTATCGCGGGAATATCTGCACCAATTGCTGATATTCCCTGATACACGCGTACAAAAAGCGTGGTCACACTCATCTTCCATCAATCCACCTTACACTCCACGCAGCACCTCATCCTATTGGTTGCGTCCTTTTAGATGACGACCTACTCAACATCGTGCTACACTCCTTCTCCGCCTCCACCCCCACCGCTTTATACATATATAGTATATATATATATATACTATATTTACTTTATTTCTGCTCTCTTTCCTGCCAATAAAAAGATAAAAAAATATAAAAGAAGAAAGATAATCCTTGACTTACAGGTACGCCGTCTTGCAAATAGCAAGACCTGTTTTGGAACCCTGATTTCGCTTAAAGCTAAGAACCTAATTTTGTTGGTGTGCCTCAAGGACAAGAATTATCGGAAAAAACTCTAAATAGAAAAACACCAAAAACACAATAAACCAATGGAAGAGATTCGTTGTAGGAAAGGCGTAGAAACTTGACTTCTAACCCCACTTCCCAGAGTTCGACCCTGGGCCTAAAAGTGACCAAGATAAAATCAAATAGGCCAGGTAAAAAAATATTTTGTAAAGAGATGGTTAGGCTTGGTTTAGGTTAACCACTATACACACTTCAACTATAAACTCACCATATTAACACACCTATCCAAGTCCCGACCAATAGTGTGCACGATTTGTTTGAGGATATGAGTGAAAATTCAATCAATCATGCCTCCATGGATACTTTTAACCGGTCCTTGTTGGGGAAAACATTGTAGATCGCATTTTTGATAAAAGCATCGTAGTATAGTTGCGAAATATGATCCAACAAAGATATTATTTTGTAAAAAATAACGAGACTTTTGAGTCCCGGTCATTCGTCTCTGGGAGGCGTTGCTTTTACTTTTGAAATCGATCTTACTCTACTTTGTTTAGAATCGCATGCCAGTTCGTGATTATTACGTATTTAGGTATGACATGCTTAGTTGCAAGAATATTAGGAATCGGAAACAGGAAACTTGAATCACAAAAGTAGAATGACAATTATTAAGCTCATGGTGATTTCAAACATACAGAGACAAATATATAAATAAAAGCATTCTTCATTCATTCAGCGAGAGAGTTGTTTGCAACATGAGACGTAGAGGAAAGCTTGTACAGAAATGCTTGGAATTTAAATCTAGCTACCAGAAAATGATTGCATACAAGAATCAATGGGGGGATTTCGCATGCATCATTGGGGGAGAAGTAAGACTACACTACTAAGTAGTAAATAAAAGCAGTAATTATACGAAGAGCTAAGCTACTAATCTAGCAGAAGGAAGGGCATTCGGAGGTGGTCTCCGATGGCCTTTGAGTGGCTGAGAGAAGGAGGGGCGGCCAATGGAGCTTAGGTCGGCCCTTGGAGAGAAGTTGGGGAGCTGATCCAGCTTCCTGGCATGGAGATGGTGGCCTCCATGGTGGTGCTCAACTCGTGGAGGTGGAGTGGAGATGGAAGTGGCTAGGCTAAGTGGAATGAATGCCAAGGAAGTGAATGGGTGCAAATGGCCACCCATTGGGTCTTTTTATAGACCTAAGGGAAGCTTTCTAGAGAATTATGGAATTCTCTAGAGAGGCCTATGGTTGGAGCTCGTGGGAGAGTGAGAGAGAGAGGGTGGATGGTGGTTTCTAGATCCACCAAATGTGGATCTAAAAATTGAATGGCTCTTGGTTGCTATTTTTGGCACCCAAGGCAACCACACATGGTAGAGAGTTCTAGAGAACTCTACGCTAGGTATTTTCACGTGGATGGTGTGTGTGGGTGTGTGTGGGTCGAAACTTTGGTGGGTAGGTTGATTAGGTTAGGTTCTAGTGGGTTTAGGTCAAGGTATGTCTCAAATTAGGGTTATAAACCCTAATTCACTAAGGTAAAGTGCAATTAAACTTAATACAAGTTTAATTGGGTATGTGGAAACTTAATTAAGAGTAAAACAACTCAATTAATTTAGGTCTAGGTCAATTGGACTCTCACTGAGTCCAATTGGACAGTGTGTGCTGAGATTAGGGCTCAATTGGACTCAATGAGTCCAATTGAATAGGTTAATGGAATTGACTAAGATCAAAGTCAATTAGGTTTATGGAGGTCTAGAGGTGATGTACTAGGGTTAAGGCACCTTAATTTAGGTTCCTATGGGGTTGGAATTGGGTTCAAGGACCTAGAGATCTAAGATCAAGGCTTAAATCTCAAACTAGGAATTGGAGAGCAGTATCAGACGTCTAATAAAAGAATCAGACGTCTTATACTCAAAAATTAGAAGTCCAGACTTGTTGTCTGGACGTCCAATCAGAGTCAGGAAGGATTTTGGGTTCTGATTAGGGTATTCTGCAGAAATTTGACATCTGACAAAGTGTCTGGACGTCCGATAACACCGCAGAAGTTGGTTTGAAGTGTGCGGGAGTTGGGTAAGGGTCCTGGATGTCCTACAACTTATCTGGACGTCTAGATGAGGGTTGGAACTAGGGTTTTAGGGCTTCCTAGGGTGTTGTGACCTAACCTAAGGGTGGCTAAGGCTTGGGGAGGTCTCTAGGCTATCCTAGGACTAGGATGGACTTAAGCTCTTCACATTTTACTGCTTTATTCATACTTAATAGAATAGAAAACCTTTAACCCCCTTACATTATTATTCCTACATCTAAACTAGGCCTTTTGCTCCAGCTCTGCTACAACTTCCGTTATTTCAGATCCAGCTTCAGATCCTACTCCAGATCCAGCTCCAGATCTGCTTATTGCCTGCAATCAACATAATGCACTTAATCAGCAGATTATAGCATTATTTTATGCATAGCTAAAGTAAAGCAATAAAGATGTAGATAATGCGTATGCATGCATGAATTTCTTTAACTTATGCTAAGTTCTAGACTAATCTAGGTCAATTAAGACCTATGATTGCTGCGCAATCATACCCCCATGCCTAAATCTTGCTAGTCCCTAGCAAATGCAAGACTAAATTATCTATAGCAAGGGTCCCTAATGGACTGATTATTTTATCAAGTGTATGCGTAGAGATTTTTCTCCTTTTTGTTTTCATCCTATGCTCTAGAAATCCAGACAATCGTGAAAGTGCAGCTATGTAGCTTTTGCAATGGATTCGAGTGAAAAATAATACACCTCTAAAGCCTGTACTTGACTTCTAGTAAAAATTCTAGCAGGATAGGCGGACTTCTTCCCTCGGGGTATTCAAGATATTCTATGAATTTCACCCCAGCTTTAGGCTTAGGTAGAGAATCTCTAAGAGAAAGGATTATAAATTTGGTGGCTCATTCTCACTTGGTGCTACATAGAGACTAGTACTACAGAGTCTAGATTCTAGGATTACTAAGTAACTCAACTTAGAGAAAGACGAGAAAAACTATGCTCTCTTTGATTCCTTTGTATTCATTCTCACTTACTCTTTTTCTTTCTTTTTCTTAGAGCTCACAACCTCACCAGATTCACACATAGGATCTGTATTTGGTGGTCTCACTAGGCATTAACACTTTAATTGAGTTCTCATAACCCTAACACTAAGTCAGGATTCCTCAGCCAGTATTCGGGAGGTCAGAAACACAAGAAAAATAGGTTAAGGCCATATTTGGTGGAGCTCAATTTTATTTAGTGGTATTGCCTCGATGAAATAAACACTAAATATTCATTCTTTTCTTTGCTTTTTCTTCTTTTTCTAATTTTTTTTTCAATTTTTTTCTTTTTCTTTTTCTCTTTTTTTATTTTATTTTACTTTTTCAACATAAGACAACTGGCATACATCCATGAACTTTATTGAGGAGGCATTATTAAGGATTGGTGGTACTCAAGAGACATTGGGTGGCTTATTTGGTGGAAGTGCCTACTCACGGCACCGGGAGAGACGGATAGAACAGTGTATTTCTGACCTTGACATCAATACCCTCCTTTAGCTGAGGATTCCGTAAAGAATGGTCATAACCATCCACCTTAACCCTAGTTTTATGAAAACTCGCTCTCTGCATATTTGCCTTATTCGGTGGCTCTCACAATTTCGCACAAAAATGTATACGCGGGAACAGAGAGTGAAAACTATGTCTAAACTCAAAGTATCATCACCTAATCATCTAGGATTCTAGATTCCTTGCACTAATCTTAGAGCACCAGTACACTCTACTCTCATCTCACACTATTTGGTGGATTTTTGGAAGAAAATCAGCCTGACTCCCAAATCACTGTCCAGGGGTTCAAAAAAGAAGCACTGCTTCTTCTCGACAGACTGAAGACATTTATCAGCCTTCACCGTGAATCCATTGCAAATTCTACTTGTGTGTGAAAAGTTGTACTGGTTTTCAGATTACAGGAATCAACTAAAGCATAAAATCCCTAATGCATTCTCCTAATAAAATAAACTTATTCATGAATGCAATATGTAACCTCATATAATTTGTACTTCATGAAATTCCCGTATCTGGTTACAATCAGCTCGACCATAAATTTAGAACAAAAGGTGGGAAGGTGAGTTGGAAGTGGTTGTTACGAACGATTTCTAGCTCCAATGCGAGCATTGGAGGTGGGGTCGGTTGTTCTTTTTAGTTAAAGTCCTAAAGTATGTTTTACATGCAGCTCTGAGGTTTTCCTAACTATTGGCAAAAAAATTTTTTTCAGCTTTTCTGTATCTACCCCCCGATGCCTAAGTTCTTGCATGTCCTCATGCATGACTATAAAAGAAAATAAATCTGACAGAGGATGAGTGGGTAGAAGTCACCTGGAATTGCTCCGAAAATATACATTTAGCACCTACCAACCTGTTGGCATGCAATATACAAAAGGGAAATATGCTAAAATAAAAATATGCTATGTATAAAAATGGTTATGTATAGATGATGGTGAAATGTGGGATATATGCTATCTATATATGCTGAGTTTAACGCCTCTAGCTGGGCGAAAACTCAATCAGATGTGTCATTTCTAGCATAGGAGCCGGCTAAGACTAAGAGAAAGATATGCTCATATTCTCCCAGAATTAGTGGTCTGAAGATGCGAACCAGCTGATTGTGCACCCCTACTCCAAAAAGTCTAGCTATAAGAAAATGTGGAGTGGTGGTGGAAAATAGAGGATAATCAGAGGGGGGATCATGATGTTAATTCAGCTGATTTATCATGTCCCACAATTCAGCAGGAAGTTGCTGAGGGAGTAGATCAAAATGTATCTCAGAACCAAAATTTGAGTCATAGGGATCCTCATAATGATAATTGACATCAAAGATCATGCCCTCTCCAGGCTCTGGGTCATATGGGGGTATCCGTGAAACTAGAAGATCTGTGGGGAGGTCACTGAAATCCTCATCAGAAATTACTTCGTCCTCATCAATACTCATCTCTGATTCATTAGAGGCTGTCTCTTCTGGCTCGGGGTCGAGCCATTGACTAGGATGGTAGGTGCGTCCCCAGCTCATTCTGCTCGAAGCTTCACCTTCATATGCATTGGGCTCCTCAGTAATTCATACCTCGGGTAGCATATTTATTTCTTCGGTCAAAGCATCCATAGCTACTTCTGGTCTTCGAATGTCAGGATCAAGGAAAGAAAGTGTCATCTCAAAATCTCTAACATCCGAATTAGGGATGTAGGTGAAAGAAGAAGAGTGCAGATCAGAAGGTGTTGGCTCTAGCACAGGTTCACCTACAATGGGAAGTGGCTTAAGCTAATCAGTAGTGTCGCATGTAATGTTTGCCTCAAGATCCATATCCTCAATTGGATCTACTTCCCTTGTCTCGATCGGGTTATCTAACCTGAGAGGTGTCTCCCAAGATTCAGGATAATCTGATTGTAGCTTAGTCTTGGAGATATCGGTCCTTTCCTCCTCAATTTCAGATGAACCCATTCGGCATACTTGCTGCTTCTGTCTCATATCCATGGTAGATTCTTTTTCCCCTGAGTGATCTTCCAGTATCTGCTCCCGAGAATCTTCTGTGTGTCCTTCTGGCGTAATCATTTCAGATTCCTCGAGGTCTTCAAAACTATTTTCCACTTGATATCTCAAAAGTAGTAGTTCTTGAGTTTCCCAATTTTGTCTCATTAGCCTTGTTATCTCTGCTGTTTCCTGAAGAAGCTCCATCACAGCTTGTTGATGCGGAATCCAGCTTTGTCTTTGGTTCGGCCCAATGATAGCCTGGATTTCGTGAAGATAGGATGCAGCCTTTTCCTTAGCACTCGCTATAGCTCTCTGTATTCTATAATGCTGTCGCATATGCATCGGTAGCTCTTCATGGGTTCCAGTGGGTGAATCAGGTCTACCCATATTCCATGGGCGAGAAGCAGGAGTATGAAATCCATATCCTAGGTTATAAGATGCGGTCCTTTGAGGGACCGACTGGTATGGGTCATAATATCCATGGTTAGGATATGGGTTAACCATTTCGGTAACCCGAGGAGAAGGATCAGGCAAAGCGAAAAGTCATCTTCGCCACCTTGGGTTCTGATCCCAAGGTTGAGCTGATTCAGTGACCCGAGCTCTCAGATAAGCTCGTGGGTCCAGCTCTTCTGGATCCTGATTACGTCCAGATCCAGGGTTAGCCATTGTGGTTAAGCAGATAGAAGAAATGGCTCGCCTCCTTGGGAGCAGCTCCCAAGGATCAATCAAATGAGGTCAAAGTGACCTCCTTCAGTGCATACACCACCCAACCCCTGGGTTGGTGTAGCCACGTAGGACAAGGCTAAGGCCTATCAATCAAATGGTCCTTATAGATCAGGTGACCAAATTTTTCGTTAGGGATTTAAATTCCTGAAGATAAGTTTGTCGTACAACAGACTGAAAGTGAATCCCGCCTCTCAAGCTAACCCAGCCAGTCTAGTTATGAGGGGACTACGGGGAAGGTTCTTCCTTTGGCTTACGCCTCCGATTCCGTTGACCCTCGAGCTGCGGTCGTTGGACACTACCCTGCAAACTTAGTCACCAGGTTTAGCAAGAGAGATTAAACTCACCCAGTAGTACGACAACAATCTCAGGTTGATTTCGTGTTTTAAAATTAGTTTTTAACCCATTTTCTTCAGTGGAGTTTTTGGTGAGTGGACCACAAGGTGACCAAGCTCACCGGCTAACTAGACTTAATTAAGTTTAGGTTAGCCAAAAGTGTGGTCTCTAGTTGTGACCCTAAAGGTTCAACTTAAGTTGCATGCACTTCTAGGGTTTTTCTCTATTTCAGCAGACCACAAAAGTAATGTTGATTCTCTAATAATAATTGGAATCCAATTAATTTGAAAATTTTCAATTAGATTCTTTTTATAATTAGTTTTTCAAAGAATATTTTCTTGTAATTTTTACTATTTCAACTGAATTTTTAGAGAATTTTGAAATTTAAGGGGTCAGATCTGGAACTTTGACCCCTAAACGATTTTTCGCTTTAAAACAGTAGCAAATGACCTTCAAAAATTTGGAAAAAATATGGAAAATAAAGCTAATGAGATCAGATTTCAAACCCCACCATTTTTAGTCAAAACAGATTCACAGATTGCTCAAAATCGCTTTTTGAAATTTGGAAAATTTTGAATCTGGGTCAGTTTGACCCCCGTGCACTTCACGAATTTTCAAAAAATTTTTACTTGGAATTCTTTTAATGTAATAGTGGCATTTGAAATATGGTTTGAAAATGAAAATTCATCTTGAATTTCAGAATGTTTCGCTAACTAATTTTTTGGCAATCGAATTTTTAAGTTAGATTTCAAATCTAGCCGAAAATCAGAAGATGGTGAAAAAGCTTTTAAAGTGGTTTGAACTTGAAATTGAAGCCTTCCAACAAAAAGATTTTTTTTTCTTTTTCAAAACTTTTGCACTTTCTTTTTCCAAAAATAATTTTTCAAAAAATTCATAGAAAATATCTTTTTTTTTCTTTTTACCCAAATCGAATGTTAATGAGGTTCACGACTCTCATTCATTAGATATGGAACTGATTCTTAATAAACTAGATAAGGTGGACTTGGTTACCAAAAGGATGGAGGAGTGGATGGCAGAAGACTCTACAAACAATTCTCGATCCACTCAATCCCATAATTTGGGATTCCATTCCACGCGAGCTCCTTCTGGATGGGAGTTTGTGAATCAATTGGATGTAGCTCAACCTATGAGCCAGCACTGTTTGGAACCCCACTGGTTCAAAACTGGGGCCTTTGATCCTAGTTTCTGTGATCCCTTCCTTTCTTTCTCTGCATCCTCGCCTTATGAGGATGTCTATGATGTGCAGGAGAATGTTAGGTCCAACCCTTACTCCAATGCTTATAATCCAGGTTAGAGGAACCACCTTAACTTCTCTTGGAAGAACCCAGGGCAGAAGACCCAATTCCGACCCATCAAATATGCTCTGCAAAAACCAATGTGTCAGGGTCATGTTTACACCCAGCCACCCCCAAATCAAGTCAATCAGCCAGCTTGGAATGCCCGCCATGCAAGGATCTATGTTCAAGCTCATGCAGTAAATGAAAACCTCACTGGACAACATGCAAACTGGGTTCATTGCTAATTCCTGTCAACCCGGATCTCTGCCATCTCAACCCATACCTAACCAATGTAATATACAGAATCCGAGCAATCGAGCCTAAGGGTATGGGATTCAGAGGGACCCACACGCACATGCTCAGGTGGTTGAGCAGGGTCCTTCCTCTTCTGCTTCCTCATCAAATCCGAGGTTTCTGTCTAATGAAGCTCCTCCAAACTTTCCTAACCCTCCCCAAGAGCCAAACCTGTATGCATCTGCTAACTCTATTACCTTGAGGAGTGGAAAGCAAACCTAGGACCCACAATTACCCTATTCTGATCTACCAATTCCTGGAGAGCCTAAGGAGAGAAAGGAGAACTCTGAATAAGAAATCAAGCCTCAAGAACCTAATTTCAAAGATCTGACTCATGTTCCTTTTCCTGAGGCTTTGATTCAACCTAGGAAGAAGAAGCCTGTTTATAGTAATGAGGTGCTCTTGAATATATTCAAGAATGTCGAAATCAATATCCTGCTCCTCGATGCTATCAAACACATACCGGCTTACACTAAATTTTTAAAGGATTTATGCACACAGAAGCCTAAGTCGAGGGAATTTGTTCAGAGGGAGGTGATACTCTCCGAGTAGGCTAGTTCTGTTATCGTGCATCATCTTCCTCCGAAAAAGAGAGATCTAGGTGCCCCTTTGATTTCTTGTGTCACCAGAGATTACACCTTTGATAGGGCACTTCTGGATCTAAGTGCATCCATTAACCTAATTCCGACTTCTCTTTAAGAGAAGTTTGGATTATATGAACTTCGGCCGACCTCAATAATGCTGCAATTAGTGGATCATTCGGTCACAAATCCTAGAGGCATTATTGAGGATGTTACTGTCAAGGTTAAGGACTTCTATTTTCCTATAGATTTCCTTGTCCTTGACATGGATGTACTTGAGAATTTAAGAAACAAGCCCATTATTATGGGTTATCCGTTCCTGGCTACCGCTAAGGCCAATATCAACTGTGAGAGCGGTAACATGGAAATCGCCTTTGGGGATTAGAAATTGAAATTGGATTTTGTTAAGGCAATTAACAAATTTTTGGAATGTGGATCTATAGAGGAACTTGAGGACGATAACTTGAATATTGAAACATGTATGGCGATTTCTACAATTGAAGGTTCCTCCTGTTGTGATGGATTTGACTTGCAACCCTCTATGGCAAACCCGCCACATTCTGAAGAGGTTATTGATTTTGTTCACTTTCAACCTCTTCCTCTTGATGAATCTTCATCAGCATCATCCTTAACTTCCATCCTAAACACGCCTTAGCTTGAGCTAAAACCATTGCCTGAGAGTTTGAAATATTAGTTTTTGGGACTTTGAAAGACGCTTCTTGTGATTATCAATGCTAGATTAACTAAGGAGGAGGAGATTAAACTGATCAAGGTCCTAAAGGAACACAAGGAGGCAATCGGTTGGGCCATTAATGACCTTAGGGGGATCAAGCCATCTTACTGCAATCATAGAATATTCTTGGAAGATGGATCCCACCCTTCTCACCAAATGCAGAGGAGATTAAACCTTAATATGTGAGAAGTGGTCAAGAAGGAAATAATTAAGTGTCTCGATGCAGTAATCACTTATCCGATCTCAGATAGTCCGTGGGTAAGTCCCTTTGCCCTTCATCGATCAAATCGTTGAAAGACTAGCATGGAAAAAGTACTTCTGTTTCCTAGACGATTACTCGGGATATAATCAAGTCCCTATCCAACCCAAGGATCAGGAAAAAATGACTTTCACCCATCCCTATGAAATCTTTGTTTTCCGTAGAATGCCATTCGGCTTATGCAATGCACTTGCAACTTTTCAAAGGTGTATGTTAGCTATATTCTCTGACATGGTGGGAGAGTTTATGGAAGTCTTTATGGATGATTTCTCTATTTTCAGAGAATCATTTGATTATTGCCTGGCTAATCTTGAAATGATCCTTAAAAGATGTATCAAAACAAAATTGGTCCTTAGCTGGCAAAAGAGTCATTTCATGACACAAGAAGGCATAGTCTTGGGTCATGTAATCTCTGAATGGGGAATTGAAGTTGACAAAGCTAAGGTTGATGCTATCACTAAACTTCCTCCTCCCACATCTGTCAAACAAATTAGATCATTCCTTGGTCATGTGGGATTCTATAGGAGGTTCATCAAGGACTTCTCTAAGGTTGCTCACCCTCTTAGCAACCTTCTCGCCGAAGATACGCCGTTTGATTTCAACGAATCATGCCATAAGGAATTTGATTTTCATAAAATGGCAGTCACTTGTGCTCTAGTGTTGCAACCACCGGTTTGGACAGCCCCATTTGAGATCATGACCGACACTTCTGATTACGTGGTTGAAGTTGTTTTGGGTCAAAAGATTGACAAGAAGCACTCTGTCATTTACTATGCTAGAAAAACTCTAGACGAGGCCCAGAGGAATTACACTGTTACTGAGAAGGAATTGCTAGCTGTAGTATTTGCTTTGGAGAAACTCAGGGCTTATCTCTTATGGTCTCATGTCATAACTTACACTGACCACTCAGCCTTGAGACATCTCTTGGCCAAAATGGATGCCAAAGCCTGGCATATCAGATGGATTCTTCTGCTTCAAGAATTCGATCTTGAAACTAAAAACAAATTTGGGGCACTGAATGCGGTTGCAGATCATCTTTCGAGACTTCTAAGTGATTCTCCTTGTCCGAATATTCCAATTGCTGATACTTTTTTGGACGAAACTATTCTTACAGTATCAGGTGTCCAATCCCCGTGGTTTGTAGACATTATAAATTATTTGGTTGTTGGTCAAATCCCCCATGATTGGACCAAGCAACAATGAGATAGACTCAAATCTAAGGCCAAATATTACTTCTGGGAGGACCCTGAACTTGGTCGCATCGGCTCTGATCAGATTATTCACTGATGTGTTCCGGAGAATGAATTCCAAAGTATACTCGAGTTCTGCCATGCATCTGCATGTGGTGGACATTTCTTTGGGAAAAATACGGTTGCAAAAATTTTGCAATCTAGATTCTATTAGCCATCTTTATTCAAGGATGCCTAGGAATTCTCGAGGTCTTGTTCCCGATGCCAGGCACTTAGGAGCATAACTAAGAGAGATATGATGCCTCTAAACATGATTCTTCCTATCAAAATCTTCATCGTTTGGGGCATCGACTTCATGGGACATTTCCTCCCTTCATTTGGACACCAGTACATTCTCGTCATTGTTGCTTACGTGTCCAAGTGGATTGAGGCCATTCCCACTCGAACCAATGACCACAAGGTGGCCATCGATTTTGTTAAGAAGAACATCTTCAGTCGATTTGGGATTCCAAGGGCCATAATCAGTGAAGGTGGTACTCATTTCACTAATGCCTAGTTCTGTAGTTTACTAGCAAAATACGGGGTAAATCACAGAATCTCCACACCTTACCACCCGAAGAGGAATGGATAGGCCGAGATCTCCAATCGAGAGATCAAGAATATTTTGCAGAAAACAGTTAAACCTGATCGTAAAGATTGGACTCACAAGGCTGAGGACGCTCTTTGGACCTACTGTACGACATACAAAATGCCTATCAGCATGTCACCGTTTCGTTTGGTGTATGGAAAGGCATGCCAGTTACCCGTAGAGATTGAACATCGGGCATTCTGGGCAATCAAGAAATGTAATTTAGATTAGAGTTTAGCTGAAAAGACCAGGAAACTTCTTGTAGGATAAATCAACATACACACTACATGCACCCACATTCAAGGCACATAACCTAACTTGATTTTTATCTACTCAACCAGGATTCTGAGCTGTGGAACCAGTACACGCAAATCAACACATAATAGAGTAGAAATCAATCTTCGTTAATCATTTTGTGTGCCTAACTCAGTGGTGCATTTCAACCAATTGTTTGAGTTGTTTGGGCCATACCACTTCATTTTAAAATCAACTCATCAAGTAGCTTCCCCTTAGGGTTTGCAATTTAGGTCAATACTAGGCACTCCACTTTACTTTTTGATTTCAAAAGGAAAAGATCCTCGCCCATGTTTGAACATCTGGTTTGCCTCTGAAACTTGATTGAACTCACCTAATTCTAAACCCTAAAGGCTACTTAAGAAAGATTTGAACCTTAAAATCCATTCATCCAAATAATCTTGCTTGAAAACCCTAGTTGTGCATGCACTCACACATATTCAATCGATCATTAAGGGCACAACCCATTTTAAGGGCTGATGAACACACATAAATTCAAGATAAATTGCTTATCTTTGATAGTTCCTAGGGTCAGCATTGCATATCATGTTATAAATATTGCATAACATCCATTGCATGGCATTTAAGATAGTTGTATATTTTATATATTAATTCCTCCATTTTATATGGCTAAGGGGCAATGCAACATCCATATAGGTTTCGGATGGAAAATCCAACCGTATGGATGGATCCGGAGCGACGATCGCAGTTCGGCATCGCGGGAATCATCTTGATCTAAGCACCGTAGCACCCTTTACAAGAAGAAGAAGATGGATGGCCCAGATGGTGCCACGTGGTGCCATCTGGGCCGTGGCGCCATCCAGGCCACCCAACACTAGCCAGCAGCATTTCCCAACTCCTTCATCTGCACCCTTCAATCCTAGCCATTGGATCAAGATCTAACGGCTGGGAGGCGGACGCACCAAGCCACTCCACACGACATAAGGAAAGGATTGCCGCAATAGTGGCAGCGCTAGTTTGCAAAGGAGGGGCACGGGTTCGAATCCCCGTAGCCCCTCCAACTCGCAAATGGGCGGGCGCTTGGAGCAGCAACTGCAGCGCCAGCGCAAGGTAGCACGTGCGTGCACGTGCAGGCCAGCGCATAGCAAGCGCACACACTAGTGCATAGCACACGCGCACACAACTGGGCGTGTGCGGTCAGCGCACGTGATGAGCGGGGAAGGCGGCGTGGGCGCAAGGGCAGTTGGCGCTAACTTTCAGCGACAGCTAAGCTGACCTATAGCGACGCTTACAGCCATCGCTATTTCATTGCAAGCCAGCAGAGCTAGTTATGGGCATGGGTGGAGGTGAGCTATCTACAGCAACATTTCCAGCGACGGTCTGGAGGTCGCTAAAGGTCCTGTATCCATTTTTAGCCTCTTCTCCTCCACTATAAAAGGACCTACACCCCGTCCCTTTCAATCCATCTCTACCTACTCTACTCCCACCTACTCCCATGCTCTAGCAAGCCTACCAACACTCCATTAGAGCTTGTTCTCAAGCTCCCAAGGTGCCTATTAGTGTAGCGAACCTCTGCCCTACCAAATACTCCTCCAACTTCCCATCTCCCTTCATAGGTCACCTTGGAGCTGTCTTCCCACCTCCATTCCGGTAGCAGATCACCTCCGTCTTCTTACCTCCATTCTGGAGCCACGCCGAAGCTTTCCTCAACACGACGTCCTCCTGCATCTCAGTTCCATCATCCCGCTCCTCACCTCCTTCGTCTGAGCTTCCGCCAGGCGTCGTCGTCTCACTAAGCAGTCAATTCGGGAGGTTTCGTCTCACCCCCCTCTCTTTTTATGCTTTTATAGTTCATTTTAATTGACATTGGATTGACATATATATCATATTTGTTTCATCTCTATCTTGTGATACATTTGCTTGATTTCTTTTATTTCAAAAATACAAAAAAATATCAAAACCCTAAAATACCAAAAATAAATGAAACGAAGAGCGATTTTCAATAAAGTAAACATCTCCTCCCTGTGTTCGACCCAAGACTCCCCTGGAGTTTCGGTATAAATTTTATTTGATCAACGTATTTTGCAACTACGATGATAGGTTGTTACCCCAATTTCTAAACATGCGAAACACGCACGACCAAGGGCCCACCACATTCCATAAGCACTACAATCCTAACCTAAGTAAAATCAAGTAGACGCTGGTCTTAAGGATTGATTCACTCTTCGGGGTCCAGACTGATATTATTTATGATTAACTTGCTTGTACTAGTCGATCTAATGTCTAGCTAGGGGAGTAGAATCAAACGATCGCAGCTGGGGGTTACATAAGGAACCGGAGGCGTAAGCCGAAGGAAGAACCTTCTCCCCAGTCCCTCCTCCTAACTGGTTGGATTGACTGGATACAAGTATAGTAAATCGTCTATAATCTAAAGATGGATTCTGAGAGTTGTAGATTCTTAAGCTACCCAACTTAAGGATAGGCTTATTTTGTTGTGTTGCAAGGTCCTTATCCCTAGTCCTTTCGACCTCCTTCTATTTTATGCTTGGAAGGAGGTCATTGAATCCCCGATTAGAAGGACCATTAGATCATTCTACAAGGCATAGATTGAATTTTGGCCAAATTGATCCCGTGGCCGATCAACAACCTCCTCTACCTCAGAATCCACAGGAGATGTTTCAAAGGTAGCTGGAACAAATGCAGAGAATGCAAGAATGGTTCCAAAGAATGCAGGGCGCTCAGCCCTTGAAGGAATTTTATGATCCTTCAAATTATGGGGAACGTCCCGCCGTCTAGATTCCTGCCGAAGACGTAGAAATCAAGTCCCAGGTGTTAAGCCCGATTAAACACTTTCATGGGAGCATTTGGAGGACTTGACCTCTTTGGTCTAGGCCACCAAAGCATGAAACATGAATGAAGAGCAAATGATCATGAGGCTCTTTCCCCACTCTCTTAGGGATAAAGCCGCTCATTGGTACAGGACCATAGGAAGGCTGATTGCAGCATGGAACGATCTGAAGATGGCTTTCTTCAAGAAATTCTTCCTTGTCGAACATACCAATGCTCTGAGACAGGCGATTACTACCTCCACCCAATGGCTGGGGAGCAGTTTCATGTTGCCTCAGAGCAATTCCAGGACTTATTGCTGAAGTGTCCACACCACGAGGTGCCGAAATGGTAGCTCATGCAGATCTTCTACTACGGGCTGACTGAGCAACTCAGAAATCACGTGGACTCTTCCTGCGAAGGCAATTTCCTCAACAAAGACATAGATAGTGCGCACGATTTGTTTGAGGAAATGAGTGAAAATTCAATCAATCTTCCCACCATGGATACTTTTAACCGGTCTTAACAACCTAGATTGAATGTTAATGAGGTTTACGACTCTCATTCATTCAATATGGGACTGATTTGTAATAAACCAGATAAGGTGGACTTCGTTACCAAAAGGATGGAGTGGCTGGTGGAAAACTCTACAAACAATTCTCGATCCACTCAATCCCAGAATTTGGTATTCCAATCCTCGTGAGCTCCTTTTGGACGGGAGTTCATGAATCAACTGGATGCGGCTCAACCTGTGAGCTAGCATTGTTCGGAACCCCACGGGTTCCAAACTGGGGCCTTTGATCCTAGTTTCTCTGATCCCTCCCTTTCTTTCTCTCCATCCTCGCCCATTGATGATGTCTATGATGTACAGGAGATCGTTAGGTCCAACCCTTACTACAATGATTATAATCTGAGTTGGAGGAACCACCCTAACTTCTCCTAGAAAAACCCGGGGTAGAAGACCCAATTCCGACCCATCAACTATGCTCCGCAAAAACCAATATGTCAGGGTCATTTTTACATCCAACTGCCCCCAAATCAAGTCAATCAGCCAGCTTGGAATGCCGACCAACCTGTAGGCAGGCTGATTTGAACCGTCAGATGATAAAGATGCAAGGATCTATGTTCAAGCTCATGCAGCAAATGAAAACCTCACTGGACAACATGCAAATTGGGTTCATTGCTAATTCCCGTCAACCTGGATCTCTGCCATCTCAACCCGTACCTCAGCAATGTAATATACATAATCCGAGCAATCTAGCCCAAGGGTATGGGATTCAGAGGGACCCACACGCACATGTTCATGTGGCTGAGCAGGGTCCTTCCTATTTTGCTTCTTCATCAAATCTGAGGTTTCTGGCTAATGAAGCCCCTCCAATCATTCCTAATCCTCCCCAAGACCCAAAATCTGCATGCATCTGCTAACTCTATTACATTGAGGAGTGGAAAGCAAACCCTGGACCCACAATTACCCTATTCTGATCTACCAAATCCTAGAGAGCCTATGGAGAGAAGGGAGAACTCTGAAGAAGAAATCAAGGCTCAGGAACCTAATTTCAAAGATCGGACTCATGTTCCTTTTCCTGAGGCTTTGATTAAACCTAGGAAGAGGATGCCTATTGATAGTAACGAGGAGCTCTTGAATATATTCAAAAATGTCAAAATCAATATCCTGCTCCTCGACGCTATCAAACACATATCAGTTTACGCAAAATCTTTAAAGGATTTATGCACACAGAAGCATAAGTTGAGGAAATCTGTTCTGAAGAAGGTGACACTCTTCGAGCAGGCTAGTTTTGCTATCCTACATCAACTCCTCCTAAAAAGAGAGATCCAAGTGCCCATTTGATTTCTTGTGTAATCGGAGATTACACCTTTGATAGGGCACTTCTAGATCTAGGTGCATCCATTAACCTAATTCTGACTTCTCTTTACGAGAAGTTTGGATTAGGTGAACTTCGACCGACCTCAGTAACGCTGCAGTTAGCAGGCTGTTTAGTCACAAATCTGAGAGGCGTTATTGAGGATGTTATTGTCAAGGTTAAGGACTTCTATTTACTTGTACATTTCCTTGCCCTTGACATGGATGTACCTGAGAATTTAAGGAACACGCCCATCATTCTAGGGCGTCTGTTCCTGGCTACTGCTAAGGCCAATATCAACTGTGAGAGCGATAGCATGGAAACCACCTTTTGGGATCAGAAATTGAAATTCAATATTTTTAAGTTGATTAACAAATTTGAGGATTGTGGTTTTATAGAGGAACTTGAGGAAGATAACTTGAATATTCAAACTTGTATGGTGATTTTTGTAATTGAAGGTTCCTCCTATTGTGATGGATTTGATCCACAACCCTCTATGGCAAACCCGCCACATTCTGAGGAGGTTATTGATTTTGTTCACTTTCAACCTCTTCCTCTTGATGAATCTTCATTAGCATTATCCTTACGTTCCATCCTAAACCCTCCGTAGGTTTAACTGAAACCATTACCTGAGAGTTTGAAATATCAACTTTTGGGACCTCGAAAGATGCTCCCTATGATTATCAATGCTAAATTAACTAAGGAGCAGGAGATTAAAGTAATCAAGGTCCTAAATGAACACAAGGAGGCAATCGGTTGGACCATTCATGACCTTAGGGGGATTGGGCCATCTTACTGCAATCATAGAATATTCTTGGAAGATGGACCCCGCCCTTCTCACCAAATGTAGAGGAGATTAAACCATAATATGCGAGAAGTGGTCAAGAAGGAAATAATTAAGTGGCTCGATGCAGGGATCATTTATCCGATCTCAGATAGTCCTTGGGTAAGTCTCGTGCAAATTGTTCCCAAGAAAGCCAGGATTACCGTTGTGACTAATAAGAAAGGAGAATCAGTCACAACTCGTTCAACTTCCTTTTGGAGGGTCTATATCGATTATAGGAATCTAAACACAACCATGAAAATAGATCATTTCCCTTAGCCCTTCATTGATCAAATCCTTGAATGACTAGTCGGGCAAAAGTACTTCTATTTGCTAGATGGTTACTTGGGATACAATCAAGTCCCTATCCATCTCGAGGATCAGGAAAAAATGACCTTCACCTGTCCCTACGGAACCTTTGCTTTCCTTGGAATGCCATTCGGCTTATGCAAAGCACTTGCGACTTTTCAAAGGTGTATGTTGGCCATATTCTCTGACATGGTGGGAGAGTTTATGGAAGTCTTCATGGATGATTTCTCTATTTTCGAAGAATCTTTTGATTCTTGCCTCGCTAAATTTGAAATGATCCTTAAAAGATGTGTCAAAACAAGATTGGTCCTTAGCTGGGAAAAGAGTCATTTCATGACATAAGAAGGCATCATCTTGGGTCATGTAATCTCTAAACGGGGAATTGAAGTTGACAAAGCTAAGGTTGATGCTATCTCTAAACTTCCTCCTCCCGCATCTGTCAAACAAATTCGATCATTTCTTTGTCATGTGGGATTCTATAGGAGGTTCATCAAGAACTTCTATAAGGTTGCTCGCCCTCTGAGCAACCTTCTCACCAAAGATACGCCGTTTGATTTTAACGAATCATGCTGTAAGGCATTTGATTTTCTTAAAACATTAATCACTTGTGTTCCAGTGTTGCAACCACCGGTTTGGATAGCCCTATTTGAGATCATGGTCGACACTTCTGATTACACGATCGGGGCTATTTTGGGTCAAAAGATCGAAAGGAACCCCTCTGTCATTTACTACTAGAAAAACTTTGCTCAATGCCCAGAGGAATTACACTGTTACTGAGAAGTAATTGCTAGCTGTAGTATTTGCTTTGGAGAAACTCAGGGCTTATCTCTTAGGGTCTCACATCATAATTTACACCGACCACTCAACCTTGAGACATCTCTTGGCCAAAATGGATGCCAAACCCCAGCTTATCCGATGGATTCTTCTTCTTCAAGAATTCGATCTTGAAATTAAAGATAAATCTGGGGCACAGAATGTGGTGGCGGATCATCTTTCGAGACTTCTAAGTGATTCTTCTTGTTCAGATATTCCAATTGCTGATACTTTTCTAGATGAAACTATTCTTACAATATCAGGTGTCCAATCCCTGTGGTTTGCAGACATTAAAAATTATTTGGCTGTTGGTCAAATCCCCCAAGATTGGACCAAGTAACAACGAGATAGACTCAATCTGAGGCCAAATACTACTTCTGGGAGGACCCTAAACTGTATTGCATCTGCACTGGTCAAATTATTCACCGATGTGTTCAGGAGAATGAATTCCAAAGTATACTTGAGTTCTACCATGCATCTGCATGTGGTGGACATTTATTCGGGAAAAAGGCGGCTACAAAAATTTTGCAATCTGGAATCTATTAGCCGTGTTTATTCAAGAATGCCTAGGAATTCTCGAGGTCGTGTTCCTAATGCCAGGCACTTGGGAGAATAACTAAGAGAGATATGACGCCTCTAAACCCAATTCTTCCCATTGAAATATTCGACATTTGGGGCATCGACTTCATGGGACCCTTCCTCCCTTCATTTGGACACCAGTACATTCTCGTAACTGTTAATTATGTGTCCAGGTGGATTGAGGCCATTCCCACTCGAACCAATGACCATAGGGTGGTCATCGATTTTGCTAAGAACATCTTCAGTCGGTTCGGGATTCCAAGGGCCATCATTAGTGATGGTGGTACTCATTTCACTAATGCCCAGTTCCATGGTTTACTAGCAAAATACGGGGTAAATCATAGAATCTCCACACCTTACCACCCTCAGAGGAATGGATAGGTCGAGATCTCCAATCGGGAGATCAAGAATATTCTATAGAAAATGGTTAGACCTGATCATAAAGATTGGACACACAAGCTTGAAGATGCTCTTTAGGCCTACCGTATG
Source organism: Thalassia testudinum (assembly GCA_037157565.1). Taxonomy (NCBI): domain Eukaryota; kingdom Viridiplantae; phylum Streptophyta; class Magnoliopsida; order Alismatales; family Hydrocharitaceae; genus Thalassia; species Thalassia testudinum. The sequence goes on from JAZHRO010000031.1 coordinate 203,142,657, forward strand.
GCATACAAAATGCCTATCGGCATGTCATCGTTTCATTTGGTGTATGGAAAGGCGAGCCATTTACCTGTACAGACTGAACATCAGGCATTTTGGGAAATCAAGCATTGTAATTTGGATTAGAGTTTAGCCGGAAAGACCAGGAAACTCCAACTATCTAAGTTGGAGGAGCTTAGAAATGTTGATAACGAGAATGCCAAGATCTACAAGGCTCGGACCAAAGCTCTTCATGACCAATAGATATCTCGCATGAGCTTTGAGTTGAACCAAAAGGTCTGGCTCTTTGATTCTCGACTTAAGCTATTTCTCGGCAAACTTAGGTCAAAATGGAATGACCCGTTCATTGTCAATCAGATATTTTCAAATGGAGTTGTTCTGTTCTCTGACCCAAAGATGGGTAATTCTTTTAAAGTCAACAGTCAACGTCTGAAGCCTTTTGTTGATCGTATTGTTCCAAAACCCGTTCCAAACATGGTTGCCCTAATCACATCGTGATTTCTTTAGCTGGACTTCACCTAATTGATGGCGTTAAACTCAGCACATGTACAGTCTGACTCAGAGCTTATCCAAGCATCATATTCAGGTGATATCTTCTATATTCTACCTTTCCTTTCAAGCCCTTTATTTTCAATGAGGACATTGCATCAGCTAGACATGGGGGGATGGATTGATTTCTAAATCTTTTGTCAGTTCTGTTGAATTCTTATAAATTTCACTTATTTTTGTTCTCTTAAAGAAAAATAAAAAAATGATGAAAAAACAAATTGAATTAGGAAAGAATAATTGGGCATTAGGATTTTTCAAGCGTAGGAAATAATACAGTAGGATCTGAAAACTTAGACCCTTCAGGTCTTCGGGCTCAATTAGCCTAGGTGTCCACTAAAATATGGATTTGCTTACCGAGTCCTAGCCATTTTGAATTTACTTTAAATTGGTTAAATAAGTTGGGGTGACAAGTATACAACTTATCAACCCACCCTCTGATTTGAGGGGATTTTAAGTCTAAGCATCTAGACAGTATTTGCACTAACACGCTTTTCAATGGTTTTTATGGAAATTGGGTAGCTAATGAACCTTCTAGGGTGGTATGGCTATCAAGTTATCATTGGTAATAGGTTGTTCAGAGCCCAGTCACACGACCATTCTTTTCCTGCTGCCATTAGGTAAATCTTTGATTAGGAAAGCCACCTACTTAAAAAAAAATCCAAAAAGAAAAGAAAAAATAATAGAAAAGGAGAAAAGAAAAGAAAAAGAAATAAGCCACACTTCACCGCACGAGTATGGCTAGCAAGTTATCATGGGTAACAGCCATAGGTAGGTTGTCCAGAACCCAGCTCAAGCATGCACGTAAAATTCCAAAACACTTTGGAAAAAATGGAGAGTAGAATAAGCCAAGGAGGCATACAGTGGGTTCACCCTTGTGTTGACCTCATAAAAATAAAAGTAGGGAGAAAGCTATCGGTCGAACGGATACACCTTTAGGTAGAATTTCTTTTCAAGGTCACCTAGGGGCGTAGAAACCCGAAGTCCATTCTAATCGCCGATCAGTGAGTCTATCACATTTCACATAAAGAAGCTTAGAACTTAGGGTTTCCTTCGAGTCTTGGGTGGGTTGCATACGAGAATGCAAAGATCTACAAGGCTCGGACCAAAGCTCATCATGTCCAATTGATATCCCGTAAGAGCTTTGAGCTAAACCAGAAGGTCTGGCTCTATGATTCTTTACATAAGCTCTTTCTTGGCAAACTTAGATCAAAATGGAATGACCCGTTCATTGTCGATCAGATATTTTCAAATGGAGCTATTTAGATCTCTGACCCAAAGACAGGTAATTCTTTTAAAGTCAACGGTCAACATCTGAAGACTTTTGCTGATCGTATTGTTCCAGAACCCATTCCACACACGGTTGCTCTAATCACATCATGATTTCTTTAGCTATTCTTCACCTAGCTGATGGCATTAAACTCAGCAAATGTACAGTCTAACTCAGAGCTGATCCAAGCATCATATTCAGGTGATATCTTCTACATTCTACTTTTCCATTGAAGCCTTTTATTTTCAATGACGACATTGCATCAGCTAGGCATGGGGGGATGGATTCATTTCTAAATCATTTTGTTAGTTCTATTGAATTCCTATAAATTCTACTTATTTTTGTTATCTTAAAGAAAAAAAATGATGAAAAGACAAATTGAATTAGGAAAGAATAATTGGGCATTAGGATTTTTCAACCGTAGGAAATAATATAGAAGGATCTGAAAACTTAGACCCTTCAGGCCTTCAAGCTTAATCAACCTAGGTGTCTACTAAAATGTGGATTTGCTTATTGAGTCCTAGCCATTTTGAATTTACTTTAAATTGGTTAAATAAGTTGGGGTGATAAGTATATGACTTATCAACCTGCTATCTGATTTGAGTGGATTTTAAGTCTAAGCAGCTAGACACTATTTGCACTGACTTGCTTTTCAACGATTTTTACGGAAATTGGCTAGCTAGTGAACCTTCTAGGGTGGTATGGCAAGCAAGTTATCATGGGTAACAGCCCATAGGTAGGTTGTTCAGAGCCCAGTCACACGACCATTCTTTTCCTGCTACCTTTAGGTAAATCTTCGATTAGGAAAGCCACCTACTTAAAAAAAAAAAACCCAAAAAGAAAAGAAAAAGAAATAGAAAAGGAGAAAACAAAAGAAAAAGAAATAAGCCACACTTTACTGCACGAGTATGGCTGGCATGTTATCATGTACCCGAGGTTCCTCATATAATTCATCTTCCTCCTCATCGCACAATTCATCATGTACCCGAGGTCTAGAATCATTTAATATCTCAGCAGATCCCCTAGGGTGCTCTATCTAAGGTAAATGGTTTACACTGGTTACATCAGACTCCTCAGATAGGTCAATTTCTTTAGGTTTAGGTTCCCTAAGGGTGGGTTTGAGTTCCATATCGTGATCAGAAGGGAGGGTAGGATTAACAACTTTACTTTGACCTACTTCATCAAATGTCACGAAAATACTATCATCTGGGTCGAGGTCTTCCAATGGTACCATCATTCCCTTCTTTTGACTCCAATATAATTCAGGTGGGTACTCAACCTTATCATCATCTTCCTCGGGTTGCCACCTTTCTTCATCCAATGCATAGCTACTGTCATGTGTATTTTCCTCCCACCTAAAGTGTAGATCTCTCAAGGAAGTGTTATCTAATGGGGAGGTTTCAAAATCGATCCTCGAAAAGTAGCTATTCTCCCCACAATTTCCCTCCAACTTAAAGTGTAGCTCTCCCACGGGAGATGCATCTGTTGTAGAGGGGTGTACGTCATCCTCAATGGGGTAGATTGAGTGGCTAATTTCATCTCTTTCTTGTTGGCCTACTCTCAAAGATTCTCCTAATAATTCACTCATTTCGTTTTGCATTTTCTGTATTTCCATCTTCAAAGAGGAGAGGTTATTTCTATCATGAGAGAAGTTAGGTTCAGGCTTATAGTACCCAGGAGTGTTTGTCCAACCATTATACTTTTCCAGGGAGGGTGGGTTCGGTATTTCTTTGGTATGTGGGATATTGGGCAAAGCAAATCCCGCTCCTAGGCTCTGCTCACTGATTTGGGGCTTAACTAGGCCAATACTCCTATAATAGGAGTAAAATGGATCCCAATGATTGTCATTATGTCCATCAAGGAATGGACCATCTCGGCGTCTAGGATCAAAGGATGCAGAGTGGGGGTGAGGGTGTGGGCAAGATGTGAAAGGATAAAAATCAATGTGGTCCATTCTAACTCACACTTCAATCAGAATTCCCCAACCAAAACACAATTCAAAAAGGACCTTTTAGGTCTTTCCCAATTTAGGCTTTTGATTTTAAGTCAGATTGCAGGTGACAATACAATTTGTTCAATCAATTTACGCGCCTATTGTCGACCTACGGCTCGCCTAAGAAGACCTAGTTGGAGCTTAGGTGTTCTTCCCTAAATCTCAAATGGTTAAGTAAATCCAAAGACGGAAGATCGAGGGATGCAAGTAGGCCTAAGCCTTCCTTTGAAGCTGTGCTTTCGCGGTGCTCCTCAACTACCCCCAAAAATCCGTGACAAGGTATCCCCCTCTTTGGACTTGCAAAACCTTTGATCTCAAGTTCCGAACACTTCAGAATCCAACGATAGGAGGGCTCTTGTCCTAGTCGTTCCAAACCTAAGGAGTGTTTAGAAGCGTGTCGTGGTGCAAGTGAAAAAGTGTGCGTACACCGTCAAAGATTTTGAACTTTGAATCGCACGCCAAGTTTGAAAATCAAATCCTTCGTTTTTAAAATATCCTTCCTTTGATTAGTACTTTTTCTAAGAAAATGTGACCACTTGTCAGATTTATTCAGTACAGATTAGGTGGTCTTCACATTAAATCCCAAATGCAATGCGTGATCAAAAAGAGGATGCAAAGTAAGAGAATACGTACCTTGCCTCCAGCGATCTTCGATGCAAAAATGCACGCAATGCAGAAAAGTAAATCTAGAGGCTGCTCATACAGACCTAAATGGTTCCTCCTAGGGCAGGCAGCTTCTAGCAGGCAGCTCATTTTTTTCTTTTTCTATTTTTTTTTAGAACTACTTATGCACAAGGAAATAAAAGTAATAATAAAGAAAATAAACCTAAATCTAAAGAAAAGGGAACAGGCTCCCAAAAGTTACCCAACACGGGCCCAAAACAAAATCGGGGAACAAACCCCTCAAAATACGCCCCAGAACAAGGGTTTCAAACTAACTGCAATGAAAAATTAAGTCTACAGTCTTAATTCTAGTCTAATTAAACTAGCGACTAAATACAAAGGTGTCCGTCACGTCCTCGTCCTTCTCCTCCTTTCAAAGTTGCTCGTCCACTTCTCGTCTGGTGATGTCAAGGGTCGCCTCTCACATAGGCTGATTCTTGCACAAAATTTCTCGCACAGAAAAGAAAATAATAAATGGTCAAATCTCTGTGCAATTGACAAATAATCAAAATAAAATTAGGCGAAATTATTGCATCTGTTGCCTCCCCAGCAACGGCGCCATTTGACTCATCGATCTTTCGCTTTTAAGTCGGTTGCAGTTTAATGTGGTGGAAAAATCGACTGATCAATATTTAAGAGGAAATAACCACTCGCAGAGGAGCGGGTCGTATCCACAGGGAGGCAATGACGTATTAAAATTTGCACCAATTAAAAACGTTTGTTCGTAGTTAGTTTGGACAAGAATCAAGCCAAGATTGCCTTTAGATTAAGGTTTAAGCAAGAAACAATGCTGAAATGGCAATTATGAGAAACTATAGGATATTTTCCGCAATGCAGAATCAATAAAATATCATTAAAAAGTGACAATGGCATAAAATGTAATTTCTAATTGATGGGTTACTGTAGCAAAATAGGGTAATTTTTCCTCTTTGTCTTGCGCGACGAGGAGCGGATGGCCAGGCGCGGGAAGCTCGCAGGAGGTCCCTTGGACTGAGGGCTTCGAATCGGTGGTGGCGGCGAGTCGCGCGGCGGCCGGAGGTGGCCGGATGAGCTCCGGCAGAGGTGCTACAGTCGGTGAGCTTGCGCGGCTGTTGGCGTGAGATTTGCTCGCGCGCTGCTGCTGACGGCTCTGCAGGCACGGGAGGACTGGTCTGCAGGCGGTTGAGCGGGTGCGGCTGCAGCTGGTGGGGGTGCGCAGGCTGCAGCAAGTGCGGGCGGAGGGCGCTGCTGGTGGTTCTGCAGGCGCGGGGGTGAATGGCGTGGACTGCAGGCACTGTTGGAGGGTGCAGGCGCGGGTGAATGGCGCTTGCAAGCGGCAGGCGTGGGCGGAGGCGTGCTCGGTTGTGCGGGTCTGCAGGCGCGGTTGGAGGAGGGCGCTGCAGCCGGTGAGTGTGTGGAGATGGCGTGAGCTGCAGGAGCGTGGAGAGCAGGTGCGATTGGAGGGTGCAGGCGCGGTTGAACTGAAGGTTGATGGGCGTGTGTGCGTTTGAAGGATGCAGTAGGCTGAGGAAGGCGTGGCTGTTGGAGGTGAGAGGGTGGAGTGTAGATGGGTACGCAGGCGAGTGGGTGGAGGTGTGCGGGTAGCTTCAGACGTCTGGGAAATTTCCCAGACGTCTTAAGTTACTGAAAGGGTGGCTGAATCAATAGCTCGGTGGTGGTGGTCGGCGACGATGGCGAGGGAGATGCACGCTAAGGTGCTCACGGTGATGCGGTGAGCTCCGGATGGTGGTGTGGCCTATCACACCACATGCCCACGGTGATGGAGACTCGTCGCCACAGTAGAGGCCGGCAGTGTGGAGTGGAAGAGAGTTCTCTCTTCACAGTGGTGGGTCAGTGGCGGAGGCCTGCCTTGCTCAGCATCCTCTCTCCTCCTTTTGTAGCAGCCTGCACAAATTTGAATGGAGAGGCAGGAGCAGATCCACCTTCTCCGCCGATCCATGAATGCGCTTTTAGTGAGGCCGGAGGCATTGCAGTGGTAGCCGAGCCGTTGCTGAGAAGAAGAAGAATAAAGGATATTATTAAAATATTATGGTTATTTATATACAAACCCTCAAGTTTTATGTTAACTAAAATAATGTACTTAATTAGTTAACTAATTAGATGAATGGCATTCTAAGCTAATTCTAAATGCACTTAAAATATGAATGCAATGTATGGATTATGTAATTAAATTAAAAATATGAATTAATCTATTTACATCCTAATTTATGCTAAATAAATGTTAGAATTATCCTAATGTTTAGGCATTTAAATACTTAAATAGCCCACAACTATGGGCTAATCAGGTAGCGACCACAGGTAGGTTGTCCAGAACCCAGCTCAAGCATGCACGTAAAATTCCAAAACACTTAGGAAAAAGTGGAGAAGTAGAATAAGCCAAGGAGACATACACTGGGTTCACCCTTATGTTGACCTAATAAAAATAAAAGTAGGGAGAAAGCTACTGATCCAATAGATACACCTTTAGGTAGAATTTTTTTCAAGTTCACCTAGGGGCATAGAAACCCGAAGTCCATTCTAATTGTCGATCAGTGAGTCTATCACATTTCACATAAAAATTCTTAGAACTTCGGGTTCCGTTCGAGTCTTGGGTGGGTTGCATACAAGAATGCCAAGATCTACAAGGCTCGGACCAAAGCTCTTCATGACCAATTGATATCCCGCAAGAGCTTTGAGCTGAACCAGAAGGTTTGGCTCTTTGATTCTTGACTTAAGCTCTTTCCCAGCAAACATAGGCCAAAATGGAATGACCCGTTCATTGTTGATCAGATATTTTCAAATGGAGTTATTCAAATCTCTGACCCAAAGATTGGTAATTCTTTTAAAGTCAACGGTCAACGTCTAAAGTCTTTTGTTGATCATATTGTTCCAGAACCCGTTCCAGACACGATTGCTCTAATCGCATCTTGATTTCTTTAGCTGGACTTCACCTAGCTGATGGCATTAAACTTAGCACATGTACAGTCTAACTCGAAGCTGATCCAAGCATCATATTCAGGTGATATCTTTTTCATTCTACCTTTCCTTTCAAGCCTTTTATTTTTGATGAGGACATTGTATCAGCTTGGCATGGGGGGATGGATTTATTTCTGAATCATTTTGTCAATTTTGTTTAATTCTTATAAATTCTACTTATTTTTGTTCACTAAAGTAAAAATAAAAAAATGATGAAAAAATAAATTGAATTAGGAAAGAATAATTGGACGTTAGGATTTTTCAACAGTAGAAAATAATACAGTAGAATCTGAAAACTTTGACCCTTCACGTCTTTGGGCTTAATCAGCCAAGGTGTCCATTAAAATGTGGATTTGCTTATCGAGTCCTAGCCATTTTGAATTTACTTTAAATTGGTTAAATAAGTTGGGGTGATAAGTACACGACTTATCAACCCACCCTCTGATTTGAGGGGATTTTAAGTCTAAGCATCTAGACATTATTTGCACTAACTGACTTTTTGACAATTTTTACGGAAATTAGGTAGCTAATGAACCTTCTAGGGTGGTATGGCTAGCAAGTTATCATGGGTAATAGCCCATAGGTAGGTTGTTCATAGCCCAGTCACATGACCATTCTTTTTCTACTTCCTTTAGGAAAATCTTAGATTAGGAAAACCACCTACTTAAAAAAAATCCAAAAGGAAAAAAAAATAGAAAAGGAGAAAAGAAAAGAAAAAGATATAAGCCACACTTCACTGCATGAGTATGACTGGCAAGTTGTCGTGGGTAATAGCCATTGGTAGGTTGTCCAGAACCCATCTCAAGCATGTACGTAAAATTCGAAAACACTTAGGAAAAGGCGGACAAGTAGAATAAGCCAAGGAGACATACACTGGGTTCACCCTTGTGTTGACCGCATAAAAATAAAAGTAGGGAGAAAGCTACCGGTCCAATAGATACACCTTTAGGCAGAATTTCTTTTCAAGGTCACCTAAGGGTGTAGAAACCTGAAGTCCGTTCTAACCACCAACCAGTGAGTCTATCAAATTTCACATAAAGATGCTTAAAACTTAGGGTTCGCTTCGAGTCTTGGGTGGGTTGCATACGAGAATGCAAATATCTACAAGGCTCAGACCAAAGCACTTCATGACCAATTGATATCCCACAAGAGCTTTGAGCTGGACTAGAAGGTCTAGCTCTTTGATTCTTGACTTAAGCTATTTCCTGGCAAACTTAGGTCAAAATGGAATGACCCATTCATTATCGATCAGATATTTATAAATGGAGCTGTTCAGATCTCTGACCCAAAGGCAGGTAATTCTTTTAAAATCAACGGTCAATGTCTGAAGCCTTTTGTTGATCGTATTGTTCCAGAACTAGACACGGTCGCTCTAATCACATCGTGATTTCTTAAACTGGACTTCGCCTAGCTGATGGCATTAAAATCATCACACGTACAGTCTGACTCAGAGTCTACCCAAGCATCATATTCAGGTGATATCTTCTACATTCTACCTTTCATCTCAAGCCTTTTATTTTCAATGAGGACATTGCATCAGCTAGACATGGGGGATGGATTCAAATTTGAATCATTTTGTCAGTTCTGTTGAATTCTTATAAATTCCACTTATTTTTATTCTCTTAAAAAAATAAAAAAAATGATGAAAAAACAAATTGAATTAGGAAAGAATAATTGGGCATTAGGATTTTTCAACCATAGGAAATAATACAGTAGGATCTAAATTCTTAGACCCTTCAGGTCTTCAAGCTTAATCAGCCTAGGTGTCCACTAAAATGTGGATTTGCTTATTAAGTCATAGCCATTTTGAATTTACTTTAAATTGGTTAAATAAGTTGGGGTGATATGTATACGACTTATCAACCTACCCTCTGATTTAAGGGGATTTTAAATCTAAGCATCAAGACACTATTTGCATTGATTCGCTTTTCGACAATTTTTATGGAAATTGGGTAGCTAATGAACCTTCTAGGGTGATATGGCTAGCAAGTTATCATGGGTAACAGCCCATAGGTAGGTTGTTCAGAGCCCAGTCACACGACCATTCTTTTCCTGCTGCCTTTAGGTAAATCATAGATTAGGAATGCCAACTACTTAAAAAAAAAAACCCAAAAGGGAAATAAAAAATAATAGAAAAGGAGAAAAGAAAAGAAAAAGAAATAAGCCACACTTCACCGCACGAGTATGGCTGGCATTTTATCGTCGATAACAACCATAGGTAGGTTGTCCAGAACCCAGCTCAAGCATGCACGTAAAATTCCAAAACACTTAGGAAAAAGCAAAGAAGTAGAATAAGCCAAGGAAACATACGTTGGATTCACCCTTGTGTTGACCTAATAAAAATAAAAGTAGGGAGAAAGGTACTGGACCAATAGATACACCTTTCGGCAGAATTTCTTTTCAAGGTCACCTAGGGCCGTAGAAACCTGAAGTCCGTTCTAATCGCAATCAGAGAGTCTATCACATTTCACATAAAGATGCTTAGAACTTCGGGTTCCCTTCGAGTCTTAGGTGGGTTGCATACGACAATGCCAAGATCTACAAGGCTTGGACCAAAGCTCTCAATGACCAATTGATATCCCGGAAGAGCTTTGAGCTGAACCAGAAGGTCTAGCTCTTTGATTCTCGACTTAAGCTCTTTCCCGGCAAACTTAGGTTAAAATGGAATGACCCGTTCATTGTCGATCAGATATTTTCAAATGGAGGTATTCAGATCTCTGTCCCAAATACAGGTAACTCTTTTAAAGTCAACGGTCAACATCCGAATCCTTTTGTTGATCGTATTGTTCTGGAACCCATTCCACACATGATTGCTCTAATCACATTGTGATTTCTTTAGCTAGACTTTGCCTAGCTGATGGCATTAAACCCAGCACATGTACAGTCTAACTAAGAGCTGATCCCAGCATCATATTCAGGTGATATCTTCTTCATTCTACCTTTCCTTTCAAGCCTTTTATTTTCGATGAGGACATTGGATCAGCTAGGCACGGGGGGATGGATTCATTTCTGAATCATTTTGTCAGTTTTGTTGAATTCTTATAAATTCTACTTATTTTTATTCTCTTAAAAAAAAATGATGAAAAAACAAATTCAATTAGGAAAGATTAATTGGGCATTAGGATTTTTCAATCGTAGGAAATAGTGCAGTAGGATCTAAAAACTTAAACCCTTCAGGTCTTCAGGCTTAATCAGCCTAGGTGTCCACTAAAATGTGGATTTTCTTATCGAGTCATAGCCATTTTGAATTTACTTTAAATTGGTTAAATAAGTAGGGGTGATAAGTGTACGACTTATCAACCCGCCCTCTGATTTGAGGGGATTTTAAGTCTAAGCATCTAGACACTATTTGCACTGACAGACTTTTCGATGATTTTTATGGAAATTGAGTAGCTAATGAACCTTCTATGGTGGTATGGCTAGCAAGTTATCGTGGGTAGCAGCCATAGGTAGGTTATCCAGAACCCAATCACACGACCATTCTTTTCCTGCTGCCTTTAGGTAAATCTTAGATTAAGAAAGCCACCTACTTAAAAAGAAAAAATCCAAAAAGAAAAGAAAAAAAATAGAAAAGGAGAAAAGAAAAGAAAAGGAAATAAACCACACTTCACTGCACGAGTATGGCTAGCAAGTTATCGTGGGTAACAGCAATAGGTAGGTTGTCTAGAACCCAGCTCAAGCATGCACGTAAAATTCCAAAACACTTAGGAAAAAGCGAAGAAGTAGAATAAGCCAAGGAGACATACACTAGGTTCACCATTGTGTTAACCTCATAAAAATAAAAGTAGGGAGAGAGCTACCGATCGAATAAATACACCTTTAGGCAGAATTTCTTTTCAAGGTCACCTAGGGGCATAGAAACCCAAAGTCCATTTTAATCGCTGATCAGTGAGTCTATCACATTTCACATAGAGATGCTTATAACTTAGGGTTCCCTTCGAGTCTTGGGTGGGTTGATTGGCCGTAAGAAGCTGCTCTGAAACCCTGAACTCAAAAATCCAAAAAAAAATTAGAAAAGAAGAAAAAAAGAAAAAGATCCTCCTTTGAATAAGGTGAGAGCTTGAGGCAATCTGCATTTTGGCAGACACCTGGGCATTTTTGTGTCTTTACAGTTCAAGTTCTTAATAAAAATTTCCTAGTGTTGAAGAATAACTTTTGCCCAAGAAATCTGACCAAATTCTTTTATAAGTAGCATATAGTTTTCGCTAGGGACTAGCAAAAGATAGGCATGGGGGTGTGATGTGCATACATCTGAATAGCCAAAAATGTCTATTAATGTATGTTCATAGTATCATATTAGCATCATGCATTGTAAATATTGCATAACATGCATCATCATGCATTTATGTCAAATTGTACAAATTGTATAGTAATTTCTTCTTTTTGTTGGCTAGGGATAGGGCGATTTTTAATTGAAGTCTCAGAAAAAAGATCCAACTATACGGATCTAATCAGGGCGACGATTGAAGTTCAACGACTCCAAGATCACCCTGATTGGACTTCCGTAGCATCAGATATAATCTGAGGAAGGTCAGAGATCAAGGGCCAAGATGGTGTCAATCCACACTTTAGATGACAAATCTGACCACATGGATGGGTTCGGATCGATGATTGCAACCTAACGGCATGAAAATTGGTCCAATCTAACATCTGTGGCACCTTCTACAAGTCACAGAAGATGGACGGCCAAGATGGCACCACGTGGTGCCATCTCGGCCGCCTAAACCTACCCAGCCAAATTTGCGTGGACCCACTGCGCTCTCTCTCTCCTTAAACGACCAATCGATCTAAGCCATTGGATTTCCATCCAAAGGCCACGAGCTCTGGACACCGGGCAAGCATTCGCGACCATCCACTAAAGTAGCACAGTGGACACAAGTGCTTCACACAAAGAAGAGGCATGGGGACAAGCCCCCGTGAGCCTCAAATTCGAGCGTGGGGCGTGGGCAAATTCAATTCAGCCGTTAGATGGCGATCATGTGGGCGAGGAGCGGAGACGTGGTGCGTCGACGTGCTTTGGATTGCGTATGCGCACAATGATGCGCTTCTACACACTCCATCGCATGCACGAGCATGCGATTACACTGAAGTTGAGTGGGCGAGGAGCAATTTAGGCTATCCAATCTCACTATTGGATAGCCGAGACTACTTGGACATGCGCATGCATTTGGTGCGTGGGAGAGGAGGAGATGGTAGGCACGCTTGCACGTCACCCATGTTCAAGCCTTTAGTGTCGTTTAATTCCATCACTAAAGGTCCTTCCATTAATGTTCTTTATATAGAAAGACCTAATTGCCCCCAACCTCTACACCTATATATAGCCTTATGACCTCCACTTCTTCTTCATCCCTTCCTTCACCTCTCTCCTTCTCCAAAGCTCTAAAGAAGCTTGTCCCAAACCCAGGATGCTCCTCTAGAGCCAAAATCAATGTTTTCTTCCCCCATTCCGGAAGTGGATCCTGCGACGACGATGATGCCCTACCTTACCCGTGGTTCTTCCTAATCCATTTTTTGTCCTCCGTCTTCGTCCTCTATCTTCCAGGTGTCGCCCTGTCCGGCTCATCCTCCAAGTAACCGTCAAGGAGGATAACATCTCTCTCCTTTCTTTATTGCTTTCTAGAATAAAATTTCCCGCTTTCTAGTTGTAATCATTTTCTACTTTCTAGTTGTAAAAATAATATTTAGTTGCAAAGTTATTGTTCTCTCTCTCTTAGTGTTAATATCAAATCCATTGTGATTATCCCGCTTCTAAAACAAAAATGCAAAAAAATATAATCGTGGATTTTAGATCGACGTAGCCTCCCTGTGTTCGACCCAGAATTTCTTTACAAATTTTGGTAATTTTATCTGTTGATGGATTTCTTCGCAAATCATACTAGGACGACGAGTTTCCAAAACACAACTTCCGTTTGCAACGTTTTCCGCTACAACAGTACTCAAGTACCAATCAAGATCCAGACCTGATTAGCTTTAGCCTCAGTCTACCGTGAAGGTTTGTAAGGCCTACAAAAGCTATCCTAAGGTTTGTTGGACCCAGTGGTTAAAGCACCCGTGCTTGTAACATCGTTAGTCTAGGTTTAGTTTGCAGTGCATTTTTGTAAGAGAGGGATAGAAAAATTCTTTAGATTTTTGGAGAGTTTTCTCTCTCTTTTTCTTTCCTATATTTCTAGCTTCAAATTGGCTTAAAAACACGTTCTGTATCAGATTCCTAGTCCCCACCATCAATCCTCGTAGGGTCCCTAGCAATTGATGCTTTGGGATAGCACTACCCATGGCAACACTCAGAACCCTGGCTTTTGACACTTCAAGATAGTGCTGCCCATGGCATTCTGTAGCTAAATTCAGGCCCTGGCAATCGATATTTTGGGATAATCCCTCTCATGGCACCTGAACTAGCAAAAGGTGCTTACATGCCCCTGGTAGGATATTTAGATATCCTAGGAGACAAGCACCGAGGAGACAGTATGTTATTACACATCTTTGAGGGGAATTTCCTACCTCTCCACATTGGAAACTCATCCAAATCAACTTGTATCTTCAAGCTACTCCTAATATAGGCAGCTTTTTCAGAACAGAATAAATGCTTTTGAATGATTTTGATTGATTAAGTGCACTAAACTAGACTTGTGTGTGGATTAGGGTGCTTAGGTTACCAAGTCCCTCAAACTAAAGGTTAGTTAACAAGGCCAAATAATCTCTATGCCTTAAGCCTAATACATAAGCTTCGCATTTTCTTCAACCTCTTGAGGACTATCTGGATCTTAATAGGTATGTGAATGTTTAAGCCTAAAAATAAGCCTAAGAGACCTAAGATCAGTACTCATACTAAGCTCCATGTCTCTTTAGCACTTTTGACTTTATTTTTCTTTCTCTTGATTTGGTCTAAAACATAAGTAGATTCCATAATCATTTTCTAAGACTAACACTTTTTGTTTCAAATTGTGTCTCCTTTTTGACATTTAAATCACCTCCTCTTTCCCTCCTCAAAAATGATATGCAATTAAGCATACAAAATTTTCCTCCCCTTTCAATCTTTTGGTTCTTTTTCAAATTTTTTATTTTTTTGGTTTTTTGACTATGTGTAATTTATTGTGAGAACCCTTCAGAAACTTAAATTTTTATGTGTTTGCACTTTAACACCCCCCCAAGCCTAAGTTTTGCAATGTCCTAATTGTAAACTTGAGAGTATGAAGTCAGTTGGGTTCATGGGTTAGAACAGGGTTAATGGGTGGGTGAACGGGTCGAGATGACTGTTGCAGATGATTTCAAGCTTTGGTACGAATACCAAAGGTGGAGTTAGCTATTCTAACTCTAACTCTAAGTGCAGTAGACGTGAAGCACAAAAGGATAATCAGAAGGGTCTTAGACTTTTGGAATGATGGGTTTCCTCCCGTTAAGCGCTAAATTCAATGCCTTCAGCCAAGCAAAAGACGGTACGGCTTTGATCAGGGTGACAATTGGAGTTCAACGATTCCAAGATCGCCCCAATTAGACTTCCGTAACATCATATGCAGTCCAAGAAAGATCAGAGGTCAAGGGGCCAAGATGGTGTAAATCTACACTTAAGATGACAAATCCAACCGCATCGATGGGTTCGGATCCACTATTGCAGCCCAACGGTGTGAAAATCGGTCCAATCTGATATCTGTGGCACCGTCTACAACACATAGAAGATGGACGACCAAGATGACACCACGTGGCACCATCTCAGCTGCCCAATCGGCGCAAGGACCCGCCGCTGTCTTTCTATTCTCAGTCGATCATCAAATCTTGACCATTGGATTCTCATCCAACGATTGAGATCCGGCTAAGACCACACCCTCAACTTTCTAAAGGAGCCCTCATCGCTCGATCAAAGCCGTTGGATTCTCATCCAACGGCTGAGGCACGACTTCGTTGAATCAAGACCGCAACCATCAGCGATGATGGTGTAGCGGTGAAGCAGTTGTGGGTGACACTGAGGCTGCGGGTTCGAGACCACGTGCGCTCGAAACAGAGTGAGAAGCGAGTGCAGTTAAATTGAGTCGTGTGATGCATGATGGATGGAGATGGAGCGGCCACGTGGTGCGCCCAGATGCAAGGAGTGTTGCATGCGCAATTAGACGCACATGCAAATGTGTGATCGCACGCGGGAGGCACTATCAAGGTGTGGGCGAGATGGATTCTAAGACGTCCGATGTCGCGATCAGATGGTTGATATGAAAAGAACATGGATATGCGTTGAGGCAGCCGAAGTTGAGGAGGTGGGCGTGCATGTGGATCTTCAGCCACATTCAGGCCTTTAGGGATGGACAAATCCATCACTAAAGAGCTTGAAATTAATTTTTGAAAGTGTTATGACCTATTTGCTCCCTCCAATCTACACCTATATATAGCCCTACGACCCCCACACTTTCTTCATCCCTTCCTTCACATCTCTCCCTCTCCAAAGCTCTAAAGAAGCTTGTCCTAAACCCGGGATGCTCCTTTAGAGTCAAAATCAAAGTTTTCTTGTCCCCGTTCTAGAAGTGGACCCTACGACGATGACAACACCTTACCTCGCCCCTAGTTCTTCTTGCTCCATTCTTCGTCTTCCATCTTCATCCTCCATCTTCCAGGCATTTCCCTGTCTGTTTTGTCCTCCAAGTAGCCGTCAAGGAGGATAACTTCTCTCTACCTTATTTTTATCGCTTTCTAGAGTAGATTTTCCTGCTTTCTAGCTGTAATATTTTCCCGCTTTCCAGCTATAGAATTTCCTGCTTTCTAGTTGTAAAGACATTTTCCAAGCTTATTAAAATGATTGTTCTCTCTCTCTCTTAGTGTTTATATCAAGTTCCTTGTAACTCTCCCGCTTTCTAAACAAAAACAACAAAAAAAATATATAACCGTGGATTTCAAATCGATGTAGCCTCCCTATGTTCGACCCAAAATTCCTTCGAGTTTCGATAAATTTATCTGTTGATGGATTTATTTGTAAATCATACTACATTGATGATTCTTCAAAACACAATCCCATTTGTGTACATTTTCCACCTCAAACAAAATCCAATCAATCTGGTGGGTTGATGGATGTAAATCAGTACATGCAGAGTCCACCAAATACATTGAGGCTCAACTAGATGTGGAAATGAGAATCTGGGGTTTGGCTGAGTAGATTTAGCTTGGTCAAGGTAGGAATCCTCAAAAGAAAATGGATATGTGGAGGATGTGAGATCCCTATGAGAGTGATCAGAGAAGGATGGGACGTGATTTGCATTCTAATCGATGTCCGAATCCCAATCAAAAGATGGAGAAGAATCATGTGCGACCGGATCATAGAGAGGAGAATCAGAGTAGAAATTGAGTTCGGTGGTAGGTCGGGGTTTAGAACGGATTTGAGAAGGCTCTGGATGTGGATTCGAAGAGGTGGCTTCTTTGAGAACTATGTGTGTTAAGGGCTCCCCTAGAAAGGATTCAAAAGTAGGTTCATTTAGGGAGTCCTCATAAAACCCATCAAAATCAAATGTAAATGCTTGGAGAGTGCTTATAGGATCATGGAAATCTAAGTCATGAAAGGATTCGAACTCGGGATTGCAGACACTCTCGGCACTTGTTTCTGATTTCTGAAGATCAAAAAGGAATGATTCCATCTTAATGTAACCTGATTTTGATTTAATGGTCTCCGGATTAGGGACTTCAAAGTCAGAGTCGAAGAGTGGTACATGGATGTTGAGGTCGTAGATTGGTTCATAATCATTAGGAAACAAAGGTTCTCCGAAATCATAGTAGGATTCAAAATCTTCAGAGAATTTGTGAGAATAAGTTTCTAAATCTGATTCTGGATCGGGAGTTCCACCACAGAAAGGATCAAGATAAGTAGAAGCAACAACCTGACTTGGATCTAACCTAATTTCAGATTCCAAGAACAAAAAGGTGTCCTTATTAGGCATAGGCTTGGGTTCTTGGCTCTTAGGGTAGATCCATTTGATTCCCAAATCTTCCAACTCCTTAGTTTCTGTATCATAGATCGACGCAACTTTCGAAGAATCAATTTGTGTCTCAGAGGAGGTTGGAGAGGTGTATTCATCAAATACATGCCCTAAATTGTATTTCAAATTCAAAGTCTATATTTCATCACATGGGGCCTCATAATTATCCCAAATAGGCTTGAATCCAGATTCTAGGTCAAAGGTAGGCATTATTCATTAGGATTTAGGCTGGGATATATAGGGATGTCAGAATTGCTCTTGAGAGTCACCTTATCAGAATAAGGGGCAAAATTTACACCCTCGAGAGTCTCTGTTTTAATTTCATCATCACAAGTGTCTAGGAAATCAAGGCTCGAAGGATCGGCTTCCCGATTTTCTAGGGCTGGTTCAGAATTATAAACACCTGCAATTGGATTCTCCCAATCCATCTCAAGATCAGGTATGTCAATTGTTATGAAGTTTGAATCTGAATTCATTTGGGTTCGGGGTCCACAACAACCATGATTCTTGAACCCGGGATTTGTGGAATCATGTTGATCATCAAAATTACTCTAAGATATCTTATTATCTGACGGGTATTTTTGATCAATGGTTTTATATAACTCATTGAGCAATTCTCCTCATTTTTCCATGAGATCTTGGTGTTTTTCCAAAAGTGAAGGATTTGACCAACATTTTAAACACTCGTTGCTATGTAATTTCATTAATTCATTGTATTCTGCTAGGAGATCATCCCAGGTTGAACCGTGCCTTATTTGTGTCCATAGTATTTTGAAACGGTTTAGAATGTGGTTTGTTGTTTCTATAAACTTATCCTGAATGTTCCTATCTAAGGCTTCATAATATTCTTCATGGTGTCTATAGGCAACCTCAATCATCTTGTCTTTGATGGTCATTTGGGATATAGGCTTCCTAATTACTTTGCCTAATAAGTCAGGTTGCATTTTTGAATCAAGTGGTGGAATCAAGATGTCTAGTCAATTTCAAATTCAGATTGGAGTTGATTAGATGAGGTAAGAAATCCCCAAGAAGATCTAATGAGGCCTCTTAGGTTAAAAACCTAAGGACCTTCCTGTGTGTGTGCTCCAGAGAAAAGAAGAGGGACTGGATGTTATTTGGACCTAATCAAGGTACCCAAAGATTTTTGGATGACTAAGGCTGTTTCGAGGCAGATGATACCTCTGAATCAGAAATATGCACACCCGAGAATTACACGGGTAGCCAGGAAGGGAGAGCCTTGCAAAGACCCCTACATGGCAGAGCGTCCCCATGGGTTATAGGGTTTCCCCCACCTGACCTTCCTTATCCCTGCGATTCAAAGTAAATCGGAATGTACAAACTTAAGACCTTAAGTCTACCAATTTTAGCCTAATTAGTGCCTTGAATTTCACTTGATTTAGAAGTTGATTTGATTGTGAACTAATTTGCAAGTTGATTGGCCTACAATGTGGATTAGCTTCACCTGACCTGCCCTAAAAGTTGGAGAATGGCATCTAGGTCAAGACCCAGAAATCACCCTAAATTGACTCTCAGGTTATTAGGTCCACAATTTTAGGGTTCAAGTGAAATTAGAGACTAATTTTAGAGTTCTTGATTAGATCTTTTCAAACAAGGGTATGGGTTGCACAAAAATGTAGGAGGGTTTATTCTCTTTAATGCAATCAACTGTGAACTAGCACTTCAATCCCTAATGTTGAAAACCCTAATTGGCTCTATTTCAAGTCCAATTAAATCTCAAGATGTTCTTCTTGGACTTCAAACAAGAAGTGCGTAGTCCAAGAAGATTAGGAATTAAGTGTAATCCCTAGTAGGTACAGGAAATCGGGGTAGGGATTTCTAAATAGAATCGCCTCAAGCTTCAATCAGGTGTGAAAATTTTTTGCAAATTAGGAAACTTGCCACTTTAATGATAATTACTATGAAAATAACGTAGGTAGTTCCTAATTGATTTTTTTTCTTTTTTATCTACCCAAGATTAGAAGGTTGATTAGGGAAGAATAGAAATTACCTGCCTCAGGAGTGGCTATTTTGCATGGAAGATCTCTGCATGATATATCTAGCAAAATCACAAGAAATCAAATAGGGCAAGTTAGTGCTCAAATATAATCAAATAAAATAAAGAACAGTGCTGAATTGCTCATTGCTCCCCAGCAATGGTGCAAAATGTTGAAGCGAGTTATCAAGGAATTTTAGATATGCTTCGTTGTAGTAAAATCTCCTAAATAGCTCTCTCAACAAATACAATTTATAACTCGAATATCTAAAATGAAGTTTGAGGTCAAATACAGGGAGCAAGTATTACAATTCACGCACTAATCAAAATGAATATATAAATGAGCATAAGAAATCAAATCAATAATGATAATCAACGAATGACAACTACTCAAATATGATATTCAATGTATAACATGAGTATATCAAGAGTTAAATATGACAAAAGGAAACCTAGAACAAAATAATTGGTGATTTAGATCACCAATTATTAGTCTAAGCACAAATATATCAATTACTCAAATATATGAAATAAATGAATAGTGGCTTGAACCACTTTAAGCTTTAATTCCACATACTCAGGAGGTTATCAGACGTCGGGCTCTCAAGTCAAATAACTTAAATGTCGCCTGCTACAGTGCCCTGTAAAGAGCCTTCTTCAGCTCCTCCTCTTCTTTCTCTCTTCTTCTTCTTCCTTTCTTCTTTTCTTCTTCTTCTCTGGCCTCAGCTTCTTTTCTTCACAAAGCCCTCTCTTCCTTTCTTCCCTTAGCCTTTTCTTCTTCAAAGCTCTTCCTTCTTCTTTTCATAGGCTCTTCTTCTTTCAAGCTCTCGCGATAAAGTGTTGGACATGGTTAAGCTTCAGAGAGCAAAACCCACCCCTCCCTCGCTCTCTCTTTGTTTCATCCTCTTCTTTCTCTCAAACCTAGGTTAATCAGGTATTCAAACATGCATAGTAACTGGGTCTAGGCTCACTGGCAGTGGGTGATGAGCAAGGAGTGAATAGGCTAAGGCGGGGTCGGGCATGTGCAGGTGAAGCGGGGACCTCACCCTCAGTGTCTTGAGGTAACAAGGCCTCTTCACAATATCATAATAAGCAATACAGGACCCCTTTCCATGAACGATGTGGGACTAGAAGTCCCTCTTCTTTCACACGAAGGTAGCTGTGAGGATGCCTCTAATTAGCATAGCTGCTGAGGTCATGATGCTTAATTGAAGACCTGGAGACTTGCTTGGATCTATTCCACGTGACCTCAGAGGTATCTGAATGAAGAACATGATCGTTAGGCTTGATGAACATGGCCGGGGAAGATGTTGCAGTGGCGGAGCTCCCGTGAAGATTTGAAAATGTCAACATGGCCTCTCGACCACATTAAAAGAGTCTGCAAGCATCGTCGGAGGGTGTGGAGTGCGATGGCAATGATTGCGTGGCATGAGGGCATGTGTGGTGGTCTGCGGAGGTCGGAGGATGACATGCAAAGGTGGGTTGGTCGACGGCGTGTTTGGATGTGCGATAGGGTGGAATAGCTTAGGGCTTTTGTTCGTGGTGGTGTGGTGGAGGTGTAGGAAGTGTTTGCTAGGTGTTTGGAGGTGTGCAGTGTGTGGAGGACCTCACCGGAGAGGTGGCCTAAGGTGAAGACGAAGGTGGATGGCGGTTAGGTCGAGGGTTGATTTTTGGGTTTTAATAAAGGGAATTAACCTAAGGATCTATGGGAACCTAACTAACCCTAAACTAACGATTGAAAGGGAAGGATTCCCGCATCGATGGTAAGTTGGACATAGGGAAGAAGAATACTCCGGTGGTTGAAGCGGCGACAACAAGAGGACGTAGGTAGTGGTCACTAGTATGGCGATGCACGGAAGAAAGTGGGGAAGAAGAATCCACCCTCTATGGTTTGTGAGGGTGGACGATGAAGGTGGTCGAAGAAGGTTGCCAGAGTTGGTGGTGATGGAGGTTGGGGAGAAGGGAGGACGGGGTATTCGGCCTCCAAACCAAGCTAATGAGGACGATTTGTCCTCAAGGGTCCTTATAGAGGCCTTAAGAGAGCATTCCAAGCTTGGAGACCAAGCTTGTGTTGGAACGTTGTTACACATCTTGTTTTAGTGTTAACAAAATTATTATGGATTAATGTTTGCCATTAAGTGTTTTACAGATTTAGGTGAAGAAGCAAGGCAAATAGGAAATGATGGAGGCACAGTGATGAGAAAATGATCATGACAAGGAGGAGGCAAGATGACAAGGAAGAGTTGAGAAGGAGAAGATCTTCTTCAACCTTTAGTACTTTAGATTTTATATTTATAGATTGTATATGCCTCTTAACAAAGAATCATAACTTAGATCGTAAAATCAAGTAGAGATAAATTAGGATTTATATTGCGAACATTTTCAAAGTACGTAATGGATTAAAACACTTAAAATAGGTACTTGTAAGCAAGTATCAGTACTGTTCATCAGTATTGGTATTTGCAAGGCACAGGTTTGAGAATTCATCTCAAACTATGAACAACAAGTACCGATACATGTTTGCGACAGGTTGAAGCCTTAATTTTGGCCTGAACCATATAAGTACCGGTACCCATGTTGAGTACCAGTATAGGTAGGTTACTGTGCCCAAGGAATTTCAAACTTGGGAGTCACAAGTACCGGTACCCATGATGAGTACCGGTGGTACCGGTACCAGGACTCATGTACTAGTGGCAATGAGCTGCTAGTACCGGTACAGGTACTTTAGTACTGATACCAGTTAATCGTTGGCCCAATTTTGAACGGCTAGAAAATTTATTTAGGCTATGTGAATGTTGGGAATTAAATCCCAACATCTAGTAGATGAGTATCCTAGGTCCTAAACTCTATAAAATGATCGTAAGACTCTTTGTTTACACACAAGAGATATTAGAAATACAAGGAAAATTCCTAGAACTATATTTCACAATTTTCCACTACATATTCCAAAGAAGGAATAGTTTGGTGCTCTCAATTTCTCTACGGATTTTCAAACACATCGATGTGATTTCTTCATGCATTGTCGAGGCATTCACTCTCATTCTAGGCTCTCAAATCAGTAACAATATATTTACATTTGTTGAGAGACTTAGGAACTTAGTTGTAAGATCTTTCTTTCTTACACTTGTATTTTATTTGTTCTTGACCATTTGCTCATTGGGTTGTAATAAATCCGTTTTTGTACTTGGGTTGAGGTAACCCGTTAATTACCTCGGTTAGTAAATTGATTCCCTTGAGGTTGAGGGAATCGGGTTAAAAATCCTAAGCTGGGAGGCTTAGGTAGTGGAGTATCCAAAGGAGGAGAACCACTATACATATTGTGCCAATTTTCTGTGGTTTGATCTTTTTTATATTACTAATATTTTGTTTAAGTATTTGTGCGCATAGATATTCCTCTATTTTAGATCCTACAGCTTGGAAGCTTCGAAGCTTCTCAAAATAGGAGAACCAATCCTTCAAATGATTGGCATGAGATTTTGCGAAGGAGTTAGGATTCACGACCGGTCTTAATTGGAAGAGAATTCCTTGAGGAATCTCCCTTTCAAATTCGGGATTGTTTGATTAAGAAACAAGCGAGAAAATCTCTCTCGAATCTCACCGGTGAGATGTAGCTATTCCTAATGGAGGTAGGGATCTAGATGTGAAGGTGATGACAAAGTTATGGGGGTCTCTGCAATATATTTTGAAAGCTTAGGGGCCATTTGAGAGGAGAAGAATTAGACTGGACCAAAATGCAAATTAGGTCAAGATGATCTCTGATTGGGCCCAAATTTTGCTACAAACCTAATTTAGACCCAAGGAATCTGATGTGAAGTCAAATTTTTATTTTGACCATTTTTGCTTGGGTAATTTATGCAAAAACCAAAATTAGGATAACTCTCCATTTAAGACTCTATTTTAGGTCAAAATGGGTTCTAATGGTCAAATCAAAGGTACTAAACCTTAGAGAATATTTTTCTATGATTTTTAGAAGGTTTAAGAGAATTTTATCCTAATCGAAACCTCAGTTAATTAAGTAGGTCTATTTTTAGGATTTTGGATGTCCACTAATTCTTGAAAAGCACAAAAACTCATTTTTGTCTGCATGGACCCTCTTATTAGACATTTATGAACATTTGACCTTGAATAAGCCCTTGTGAGACTCAGTGGATACCTTGTATTTATGATATGATGGTAAAATTATAGATTTACCCCTGATTTCATATTAATCTCTCAGAAATTATATGTAGTGAATTACGATATTCTAGTGGTTACGTAGGAGCATTAATCAATGGATTATGACTAATTAAAGCTAGATATGGCAAATGATGACGTTATCATCATGAGGGTATGCTGGAGAAGTGTAGGGAGATGCTACCAAAATTTATTCAAACATGTGTTACATGTGACAAATAACACCTAAGTTATGATTGACGAGTCGATTTTCACTTTCGAAGATGATAATTAAAATGATTTTTCATTGTATTTCTAAGTGGTGGAAAATCGACTAATCAAAGTATTGAGTTAAAATTAAACCACTCGAGAGGAGCGGGTCGTGTCCACAGGGAGGCAATGGCCAATTGAAACTCGCATTAGTCAAAAATCGATGTTCATTATTGATTTCCCAAGAAAATTGTGTCAAATACCACATTAGATATGTGTTCAAATGAAAGCACATGCTGAAATCATATTTATGATAATCAAGAGGGAGTTCAATGCAATGTTCATAGTAATAAATTACTAATATAAAGTGGCAATGGCATTGAATGTAAAATTTAATTGAGAGGGAAATAAGGGATTTCTTTCCCTTATGCTTGCACACGAAGGAGGTCGCAACTGGAGATGAGGCTCACAATGGAGGACAAGTGAAGCGAGGGCTCCGCCGTGGTGGTCACGGTGAAGTACGAGGAGACCTGAGTTGGCTGGATGGATTTGTGGAAGATGATGGGTTCTGACGACCTATCATCTCTTGAGGTGGCTGCTCCATGCACGAGCATTTCTACTGCAGCTGCACAACGAGATGGAGGTGGCGTTGACTGCTGATGCTACGTATGGCCGTGCGCATGGCCTAGAAGAAGGTGAGGCTACTGTTGTGAGCATTGCAAGCATGGCATGCATGAGGAGCTGGTAGAGGATGCGTAGGCGCGTACGGGGTAGCTGTTGGAGGAGCACAGCCACTCCCTTGTTGTTGCAGCTGCAGTTGTTGCATGAGCACGAAGATAGGGGGTATGGCACTGAGAGTAGTGCTGCGCGTTGGGGGTGCCAAAGCTGAAAGTGGCGGTGGCATGTGCAAAGATGGTGAGGATGGCAGTGAGGAGGTCCATGTGGTGCACACGGAGGCAGTACGCACAGTTTGGTCGGGCAGGTGGTGAAGGAGGTAGCAGATGGTAGGTTTGTTGGTGGTTGAAGACGTAGGGTTTGTTGGTGGAAGAGAAATAGAGGAAGAGGAAGAAGATGAAGAAGAAGAAGATGGAGATGTTGGGGGTGGTGGTGACCATGGGAAGGACTAGATGCACAGTTGTGAAGATGAGATGTGGAGGTGGTTGTTCCCAGACATATTAACCGGCTGGAAAGATGAAGGTGCAGGTGATGCGTGGAGGTAGCGGTGGTGTTGACGAAGATGGTTGCATGGCCGTCAGAGACGCACGTGCATAGTGATGCGAGGCTCTACAGATGATGGTGTAGGCTGTCACCCCGCACGTCCACGGTGGTAAAGCTCTCGCCGCGGTAGAGGGTGGTAGTGGTGAGATGGAGGAGCTTGAAGCTCTGCATAGTGATGGAGTGAGGGTGGTGGCCTGCTGAGCTCTCATGTGAAATCTCATTTTATGCTACAGGAGGATGCGTGCAACCGTGCATTGGTTGAAGAGGAAGTAAAGCGATGAAGATCATGGGGAACAGAGATCCACGATTGTCACTTGTGCATTGTCGCTTGGGCATCTCTTGTATGTATCCGTTGGAGAACAAATGAATAAAATAAAGAAAAGAAATGAGGAGTTATTTATGTGCAAACACTTAACTTCTATGTTAAAGCCAAAACACTGTATAATGCACTTAATTGGTTAACTAATGAAATGCATGCCATTCTAATTCAATTCTAAATGCATTTAATTATGAATGCAATGCATATATTATACAATCAAGTCAAAAATCTAAACTATCCTATTTACATCCTAATGAATGTTAAATAAATGTTAAAAATAACTTAATATCTAGGCATTGAAATACCTAAATAGCCCACAAATATGGGCTCATAAAATGCCCCCATGCTTAGTTTTTGCTAGTCCCTAGCAAATTCAAGCAATTACCCAACTCTCCAAGTGGACTAGTAATGATTTAAAGCACTTGGGTTTAAATTAATATAAATAAGAACCAAGTAGAGGAATGCTTAGTTCGGAATTAAAAATTTTAGATTTAATATAAATATAAATAACTAATATACAGAGCATTTTGTGAAAATTTCCTTACTTAGACTTAAACTCAAAACATCTTCAAAACACACTTTATTAAAAATAGTGTTATTAACAAGAAGTTATCAAAAATTAGAATCTCAAAAATCACTTATTCTTTGTAACCATTCTTAACCCTTAAAAACTTAGAATTCAATGTGTTTTAAGAAAACAAAGCCTGAGAGTTGGAAATTAAATTTTAACTCAAAAACTCAATAGACTTAAGTTAATCCTATTTGATTTCTATCAATCTAAGTTTAAGCAAATTAACCAGATATTCATCATTAATCAAACTTAGAGTAGTAAAACTTTAATCTACTAGCCTACAGCACTAAGGACAAACTTCTAAACCTAGGATTTTTTCAATCCTTTCTCCTTTAGGTCTCAACTGCAAATCCTCAAAACCCAATTTCTTAGGCTTCATTGCCCAATACCAAGGTTCAGTAGCTATGATTTTAAAACATCCATGCTTGTGAAGAGAGTTGTCTTAAAGGCATCCAAATTTGCAAAAATCCAGATCTTAAGGCATCGATTTCCACTCTAGATTATTCCAATTCAAGCCTTTGGCTTGGCCTTACTCAGATTTGGTTGCTTTCTCCTCACCAATTTTCTATCCCAAGGTCAACACTTTGTGTATATCTCCCCGATGGACTACTGGGTCTCTTATTCCTAATTTTTATCTCCATATTTTTTTTCAACTTTTTCTATAGGTTAGAACACCCATATGTAGCGAGGTGTTCTTTTATTTAATGGAACGAAGGGTAGCATCTATTTATACCGAGATGCTTTATTTTTATGGAAAAACTGCATAAGTACCCATTTGTAGCGAGGTACTTAATTGTAGGGTATTTTATTTTATTTTTCTCCCCCATCTCATTTTTCTTACTAACTTTATACTCCAAATCCTTTTTCTAGGTGAGTGGCACATCCTTCACCTTTTCAAGAACTGCCCCACGAAAATCCTTGGACTAAAGAGGATTTAGAATCGATCTCTTGACCCCTATGTTTTCGTGGTCTCAGATGCCATCAAGACAATTCTATGTGTGTGATTTTTGGATGTTTAAGTTACTTAGCTCTCAAACCAGAGCTTGGACAACAAAGCCATTCATTCTCAGGTTCTTTAAACTTTTAGTTTCCTCCTATAGGATCTGTCAAGACAAAAACTCACCAAGTCTAGCCAAATGTCCTTTACTTGATTAAGCTAACTATAGCCTGATAGACTTGAAGACTAAGATTCTACAACTCTTTACTTCATTAATTCTGAATATCTGGCCTTTTTACTTAACTTTATGATAAAATCAAATCTTCAGAAAGAAAAGGATTACTTAATCGAATTGATTAAAAAGTTACAATTTAATTCCAAAACTTAAGTTTTAAACTTAATACACCTTAGTTTCTTAATTTCAAGGTTAGAATAGAAAAAACAAAGCTTTAAGATTTAAAGATTCTAATTCAAATAAAATCTTGTTTAAAAGATTTTGCAAATAAAAGTGTGCTTTTACAAAATGTTATAAGTAAAAATATAAATAAGGATTTAATGCTCTTATATATATATTATAACTTCTTAATATTTTTTTTTCTGACCTAAAAGAAAGATCAAGCTCTTAATTAATATAAATATATATATATATTTTCTTCTTCTTTTCTTTATTCTAGAAGTAAACACCTGTCTTTTTATAATTTTTTTAAAATTTTCAATTCCCAAATTTTTGCATTTATATATTTTTATTTTTTTGCTTTATAAAATTTTCCAATTTTTATGAATTTTTTCAAAATTTTTCAAATTTTTATGATATTTTTTATTTTGAAATTTTTAGAAATTTTGGTATTTCTTTTTTCTTAATTTCATGGGTATTTAATTTTTATGTGTTTTTCTATTTATTTTCTCTACACATATACTTGAAGTGAAAATTTCACTTCACACCCCTCAAGCTAAGATTTTACAATGTTCCATTGTAAGAAGGGTGAAAAGATATTACACTTCATTTAGTGTAGGGTGATGGAAGGAGTCGGATAGAGGAGATCAAAGATCTCTGTGCGGACGATTTCAAGTTTGACCAAAGGTCAGAGTGGATAGTCAGACTAAATAAAGATAATCAATGTAAGATGAAGTGAAAAATCAGAAAAGTGTATGGGAAGAGAAAAGTATAGAAATCAGTAAATAGCTATGTACAAAATGCTAAGTTTTACACCTTCAGCTAGGCATAAACCCTAGTAAAGAACTCCTAAAAAGAATATGTATGGTAAAAACAAAGGAGTTATGGAAGAATTGGTTCAAAAATAGAAAAATAGATAAGACCACCTGGTAAAAACTCGTCCTGAAATTGCCTACAGTAGATCTCGCAGAACCAAAATCAGATTCCTAAAAATCTTAAAAATATCAGAGTGAATCTCATGAAGATCAAATCTGATTTAAGTTGAGATGTAAAATATTAAAGATTGAGGCAATCTAAGAAGTGATTCCAACCAAGTTCAGAAGAATAGTAGAGTCAATTCTGATTCTCAATAATAGGTAGGTCACTTTGATACAATAAAGGTTGCTGATGCGGTTTGGTGGATTGTTTTCAGGAAGTATAGAGGACAGGTTCTGATTAGAATCAAAGTCCTGATTAATGAAATGCACTTGGCCTTGATGTTGCCTAGGGTTTTGCAGATTCCTAGGATTTGGAATTTGCTGAGATGGAAGAGTACTTGGCTAACGATATTCAGCCAAAAGCATGATCTAATTTCATAAATCAGCTAATTCTACCTTACATTGCCTTTGAATCTTAGTGAGAGCTTCAGCAATTTGTTGCTGACTCTCTGTAACAGCTCACAAAATCTGGTCGAGCTGTGTATCTCTAATCGGCCCAGAATAATTCTGCATACTCATGGAATTAGACCACACATTTCGTTGCTGAGAAGGCAATGGAGATGGGTTTAGATGGGTTTAATTTGGATAATTTGGTCTTTGATTTTGATCAGCCCAAGAGAAATTTGGGTGGCTTCTCCATCCAGGATTATAGGAATTAGAATAAGGATTTGATCTTGGAATGTTTTCTTGGATGGCATGTAAACCAAAAAGATATGACGTGTTTTCTGCAACAGAAAAGGGTGGGAAAGATTGTGGGACAAAGGTCCCTTCTTGGGTTGGTGCAGGAGTAGATAGAAAACCCAAGGAAGATGGATCTCTAGAATCCAGATTATTCACAAATTCCCTCCTCATGGGAATTTGTGAAATAGGTGAATGCGCGGGATTTTGCGTAGCAAGTAGAGGTGTAAGAGTTTTCATAGTATTTCTGACCTCATCAAGATGCTTTGCTATGATGTTGACTTTGTCTAGTTTTTCTACAATAATTTCGAAATCCTTTAAACTGGATAGATTACCAATCTCGTGAATGCCTTTATGTGGATTTAGATGTGTTATATTCGTGCCCCACGTAAATTGTGACATGGATGCATTGTTGATTGAGTTCTCCGCCATCCCTTCAAATAATTCTGAAGTGGAGTTTGCATTGCGATTGAGAAAGTTCCCTCCACAAGAGGCATCGACTAGATTGCGAATGCCTTCTTGCAATCCATAATAGAAGATATGCATTAGTTGCCAACGAGGGATGTCATGATGTGGGTATTTCCTTTTTAATTCATGAAAGTGTTCCCACACTTCATGAATTGGTTCTCCTTGATATTGATTGTAAGTTGTGATTGCTCGCCTTAAAGCATTCATGCGACCAATAGGAAAGAATTTCTTCAAGAATGTAGATTCGAGTTTAGCCCAAGTTGAGATTAGCCTTACAATAGTTCTATACCAATATGCGGCTTTATCGTTAAGGCTAAAAGAGAACATCTTCATGAGTAGGATTTCCCTATTTTGATTTCGAGGTCTAAGAGTTTGAGATAGATTTTTAAGATCTTCAATATGTTGGAATGGATCCTCGAATGCAAATCCGTGAAAATGTGGGATTAGACCAATAATGTTTGGCTTCAATTCTGGGTCATTTTTCCCAATGGGAATCCTAACATTAGGCTCTACTTGTGCATTAGATGGATTATAGTAGCCTCTGAGTAGAGGCCTTGGATGAGGAATCGGTAAATCAGGAAGGTCAAAACCTGCCTTAGGTTGAGGTGGAGGACGGGTTTGAAGATTTTGTAAATTATTCAAAGCAGTAGTTAAAAGATTGATTTGGCGATTTTGTTCAAGCATTCTAAGGTTCTGGTTCAGGAGTGCCTCATGAATGTCAAAAGGCGGCATCTCCCCCTGACCAGAAGAAGAAGGGATCTCAAGATTCTGATTTTGCAATTAATTCATAGAAAGAGATGAATCAGACGGGAATTTAACTGGTTGCTTAGCTGCAACCAACTTTGGAGCACCTATCAAAGGAGTTACAAGAGGCGGATTCAAGGATCGCCTCCCGTGCATAAAACAAAAAGAATGTGCAAAGGCACACTGACACCACCAAAAATCAGCGGCAACAAAACTTGCAAAACAGTGCGAAAAAGCAGGTTTTTCTCTTCTTTCAAAGGAAAGAAGAGAGTCCTAGAATACGCAAAAATACTTTGGATGCAAACAAGTATATTATCAATATCAAAATACGCATCCTACACCTGTGTCTACGCAAGTGCGTATTCTTAAAGCTCAAAGGCCTAAGGTCTAGGATCGAGACCGCTCACTACTGGCTTCTCGAGGCTCTAGTAGTGAGACAGACTTGTTGATCTTCGACCAAAGCCCTAAGAGGTGCAAAGAGGAGAGATGGAAAATTTAGTCTCGTGTGACTCTAGTGATCGCGCTGTGTGTGTGATAGCATGCAATAGACTATAGTGATAAAACCCGCATGCATTTTGCAAACATATTTAAGTCATAATTTTAATTATCCTCTTTTTTTACTTAATCTTTTCAAAAATATGGTAGAAAGAAGTAAAGTGACCGCTTTTTAAGTATTTTCAAAAAAATATGTGGTCATGATATTATCTCTAAGACAGGGATCTACGCAGTTTTTTTTGTGTGTTTTCTCGTTGATGCGAGAAAAATAGTAGAAATTTTTCCCGAGTCAGATTGAAAAGTACTAGCAATTTTTCCCCAGTCGGATGGGCCCATGCGAGAAAAATAGTTTCAGTTTATTTCCAGTTCGCATAGTCACGAGCTCATCCGGCTCATGGCCTCCCAGGCCCATGCACACGCCCTCATGGGCCCACACTCGCATGCCCACAGGCACACACACACCCAGGCATGCACACTGCACGCACCCACACACACACCCAATGCTCAGTTCGTTTCCTTACGCCGTGTGCTGTCGACTGAGAAGTCCTTATCACAAATTAATTTTATACCCATGCGGCCACTCCAATCCTACCAAGGTGGGACTAAGTTTCCCCCTCCCAGACCAAACTTCAAATGTCGATTCCATCCAGCTCAGATCTCCATTCCAAGCAAATAAAAGCTTGTTGGAAAGCTCTTGAGATGTTCTACATGATTGGAGTATCAATTTGATACTCAAGGGAGGTTAAGCTCTTTGATTTGAAGGGTGAATGACCTGGGTTCACTACGTTCAAACTGGCCTGCAGAATGAAGTTATGGCTCAAAAGTCTTACAGAAGGTCTTTTGACTTCCAAATGAGGTATTGAAGAGGTTCAAAGGTTGATTTCGCAGCTGTTGGTGAAGGTAATAAGCTCTCAGGAGCTTCAGGAAGGAACAGAAGCTAAAAGCTTCTCCAAGGAGCTTCAGAACTGTGATTCAAACTCTGAAAGGTCCTATAGACAACTAAAGACCCAATTAATCAATTCAAATAACCTCTAGAGGTTGCTATGAATCTGTCTGGGTAGATTTTCCATTAAAATCTCATAAAAAATCCACTGTCATCAGTTTGGGTTCAAAAATAACCCAAACTGACAGAAATCAAATTCTACCATATAATTGATAAGAGCTTATCCAAATCTCATATGAATTATTTACAAACATCTCAGCAATAGTTTCAACTCCTCAATTTATCTATTTGAATCCAAAATCCAAGGATTAGACTTTAGTTTAACTAATTAGCCTTGAATTTTGACTTTCTGAGTTTAGCCATTTCAAAGGGAATTAAAGCCTTAAACATCTTCTCTTTAACTTTAGGAACAGATTCAAACCCTTAGAAAGATGATTCAACTAAGGTTCCTAGGGTTTCAGGCCTATCGTTTGAGCTTCTAAAGGAGTTTGTTCGTCAGGACAAACCACAATTTATCACAATGATTTAATCATGGAAATGGTCTCAAGGTAAGTTTCTGAAGCTTTTAGACTTTTTAAACAAGACTTAAACCTAACTATCAAACATCTCCAACTCTACTAGAGTTGGAGAAGATGAAGACCTAACAAAAACTCTAGACACTAAAACTTCAAAGAAACTACCTCAGCATGATCAGTAAACTTCAAATCAGAGTTCTGGAGCTTCTCACTAAGTTCTACAGGCTGAAGAGCTTGTTTTGACTCATCAGAGCTCACCGGAGCTTCAGTGAGTCCAGGAAAAGGTAAAACTGTATAGATGTTGTGAATTTATGCCATTAATGATTCAAAAAGCTTCCTGAGGTCACAAGGAACCTCAGGTACAAATTAATTTTGTCAATTGTTCATTAAAGTGAAGATTAAACAGTGAATTCATTTTAGACAAGTTTTGAGTTTAATTAGGCTCAGGACTTGTGTTCCCACACAATTGAGTGGAGGAAACAAGTCAAAAGATATTTGCGATGGTATATATGTAGTTACTTAATGATTTGAACTACTCCTGAGCTGTCATTAATAGCGAGCTCAGGAGATTAAGTAAAATTGGGCGTCTAAGGTATAGGGGGTAATTACTTAAATTAGAGTGAGGATTAGGACCCTTGAGTGATGGATAGACGGTGGAGAACCCCAGTAGAGGTGGACATAGCTCAACTACTGCTACCATGGACAACAGGAGTAGTTGGTGGAGGTAGAGGTGGTTTAGACGATTAAATGATCAATTTAGTAATTAAAAGGGATGGAAGTGTTCATGAGAGGTGTAAGAAGGTGGACAGTGACTTAGAAAGACAAAAGAATTGCTCCTGACAAGCTTAAGGATCTCGTTGGAGTTGAGGAAGACGAGTGCAAAATCTAGCATTATAACTACCTAATCTACCTAACTAATCAACCTAACTAACCTACTTACCTAATCTACTGCTACCTGGATGAAGGGGATAGGAGATCTCCATCGATGGTTCATAACAGAGGAGGAGATCAGAGGTTGGCAAAAGAGTTCGGCGGGTGGTTGTGAGGTGAAGCAGAGGAGCTCCTAGTCAGCACTTGTGTCAGAAGACTGGGTTGACGTCGGCGAAGGTCCAGAGAAATCGAAGATGGATGGAGGAAGATAGATGAAGCAGAGGAAGGTCGCCAGAGTTTAGAGAGAATAGCCTATCGGGTTAGCTCAGTGAAGAAGAGGGAAGGGAGCTAACTTGGTGCAAATCGAGGGTGTGGAGGGGTATTTATTGGTGGCGGCAGCTAAGATGGAGGTGGAAACTGGACGGAGAAGCGGCTAGGAGTGGAGTAACCACTAGCGTCTTCTTCGACACTGGTGAGGTTATCTCAAACCCTAAAATAGGATTATAGCTTCATCCAAACTGATGGATGAAAAGGAGATGGTGAGCACAAGCTCCAGGAGCTTGGAGAAGAAGGAATGATGTCTGATGTGTGATGATCAGGCAGTGGATGCACCTCCTGTCGTCAGCCGTCCAGAATGCTGAAGAAGAAAAGAAGAAGAAGTTTCAGGGACTTGTTCGTAGTGAAAGTTGAGGACCTAAATGAAGAACAAGGACCTCATTGAAATACAATTTGAGGACTAAAATGTAAACTCTGGTTTTCAAGGTTTACTTTAATTTAAATCTTTTTCAACTTTTTATATATGATTATAAATAAGACAATTATTAGATTTAAACCTTGAATTTACATTTTTTACCTTTTTAGCTTAATTTATTTAATTAAGCAATGTTACTTAAGTTATTACATACTTAGGTATAAATTGTACTTAAGTTAGTTAACACATTAATTAGATGAATTGCTAATAATATTTTGAGTCCAATTATTAATTAAATTATTAATAATACTAATTGGATGATAATATAGCATTTTAAACTTATTTTAAGGCCCTTTACTATTTATCCCTTATTTAATAATTAACCCATATATTTACATATTTCTAGCTAATTAACTAGGAAGACTAGTTAATTAGGGGTAATTAGAGACCATGATGAGCTTCTCATCAACTAGCCAACCCAATCGATCTTCTTTTAGAAACATGTTAAGTTCAAACTTTAGACCTAAGGCTCCCAAGTAGTTGCTAAGCTACAAAACTAGGTCGGCTAAGGATGAGTTGCAAGCGCAGGTTTCCCTGATTTCTAACTCTACCCTAAGGTTTATTGGTCCCAGAGATTAAAGCATCCATGCATGTGAAATGGTCTAATTTATTTGTGGTTGGTATGATTGCCAACCTAGAAAGAGGATTTTTTTTTTTCGCTCATATATATTTTTGTTTGATTCCTTTAAGTCTAACCTTGGATCAGCTATCAACACTGTCTGTGTCAGATTCATTGTCCCCATCACCGAAC
The DNA here is from genome assembly GCA_037157565.1 of Thalassia testudinum. NCBI lineage: Eukaryota > Viridiplantae > Streptophyta > Magnoliopsida > Alismatales > Hydrocharitaceae > Thalassia > Thalassia testudinum. The sequence goes on from JAZHRO010000031.1 coordinate 203,177,011, forward strand.
CTCGAAGGGTGCTTGTCTTTTGATAATTCGAGATAGCACTGCCCATAGCGACCCCAAGGACTCCTGGCAATCAGCACTTTGAGATATTATCGCCCATGTAATTCTTAAATGAATTTAAGCCTATGGCAATCGGTACTTCGAGATAGGGCCACCCATGGTACCTGAACCACACAATGTGCTTACATGCTCCCAGTAGGATGGATATCCTAAGAGATAAGAGCCAAGGAGGTGACATGTTATTGTCGCATCCTTACGGTGAGTATATACTCTACCTCTCCTGCAGTAGGAACTCTTCCAATCAACTTGCATTTTCAAGCTTCTCTTAAGTTAGAACTAAGAGAACCAAATTTTTCTCTAAGAAAGGAATTAAGGTGATCATTACTTATACAAGACCAAGTGTACGTAAAATGTGGATGCTTAGGTTACAAGGACCCGCAAACCAAAAGGTAGAAAAAGACACCAGGTACTACCCATCCTTTAACTCAATCCCTAGCTTTCCTTCCTCAACCTCTTGAGGAATGGTCCACAACTTAACTCCTACACAAGTTTTTAAGTCCACAAAGGACTCTAAGGGTCTAAAGCTAATAGCTCAACTCAACTTCTAAAGTCAGACACCTAGAATCAACTTAGTCTAACCTAAAGTTTTGGTCTTATGCCTAAGAATGCAAGGCCCAGCCAGTTAAGCTCAATTTAATTATATGCCTATATGGAATATTTTTTTCAAATCAATGCAAATGTATGCAATGCAGAATGTTTTAGCTAAATGCATGAATGCACTATGTATAAATGCTATGTATATCCCCAAGTACACCCCCCATGCCTAAAATCTATAATGTCCCCATTGTATAGAAGGATATTACCTAGGTTAGAGATGGTCTGCCGTTATTTTGTTGGTGGCCGAGCAACCAAAGAACCTGCAAATCAGGTTCAAGGATCAAAGAAATAGGCCCTCAAAATGAGCAAAGTAATTCTAGCCTAGAAAATAGGTAACCTAGGATGTTGGCGAGATGATGATGAGTCCCGATAGCAAATGCTCACCCAACCAAGATGGGAATGAAATCATCCTAGGTCACTGGAGGAGGTTTTAAAGGATAAACTGGCATAACAACCTCCAAAGGTGTAGAGGAAGGATGATAAGGATCGTCCAAAAGGAATGGGGAAGGAATGGTGCAGAAATAAACCCCCAGGGTGATGGACTGACCATAGAAAGCATCAATCCATACCTGGCACCCCATTACAAGAGATATTGATCTGTTAAGCCCCCCAATCAAAATAGTAGTGAGCATGTTTTTAAGCTAAGGATCGTCTAGGGTGTCCAAGTTTCGAGGTTATGTGGATGGTCATAAGATCTAGGTTGGGTTTAGTTGGCTCGGTGTCCATCCCTAACAATCTTTCTAATTCCTCAATTTCATCCCTAGCATCCCATGTACTATCACAAGTATCTACCTGCTCTTCATCAGTGATCATTTCAACGTATGGAGTCAACATTTTCCCTTCAGACATGGTCAAATCAGAGGGTGACTTCGAATCAAATGAAGGTAGGTTGCAAGCAACATATCTAGGGATTATCCTATCAACATCATCCCCGAGTTCTTGTTCTTTACTAAAATCCTCTCTGGAGTCTAAATGTGAATCCACATAAATCTTAGAAGTTGCTTCCACATTTTCCATTATTTGATCTTCATGAGGAAGAGTATTATCAATGAGTGCACTAATGAAACCTGATTTGATCAACTTCATGACATCTTTGGGAGGTAATTCTTCAAATAAGACATAATCATCTGTAATGTCACTCCAAATCCTAAGTTCAGGTTCTTTACATAATTCATCCTCCTCAACCAACAATTCATCATTCACCTAAGGTTTAAATCATCTAACATTTCCGCAGATCCCTTGGGACACTCTATCTGGGGTAAAATGTTCCTAATTGTATCGTCAGACTCCTTAGATAGGTGAATTTCTTCAAGGTTAGGTTCCCTAAAGGTGGGCTTGAGTTCCATCTCATGATCAGAAGGGAGGGTAGGATTAACAACTTGACTTTGGCCCACTTCATCAAATGTGACGAAAATACTATCATCTGGGTCGAGGTCTTCCAATGGTACCATCATTCCCTTCTTTTGACTCTAATATAATTTAGGTGGATACTCAACCAAATCATCATCTTCCTCAGGTTGCCACCTTTCTTCATCTAATGTATAGCTACTTTCATACATATCCTCCTCCCACTTAAGGCGTGAACCTCTTAAGGAAGTGTCATCTAGCAGGGAGGTTTCAAAATCAATCCTCAAAAAGTAGCTATTCTCCCTTACATATCCCCAAAATTCCCCTCCAAGTTAGGGTGTGGCTCTCCCACAGGAGATGCATCTAGCGTAGAGGGGTTCATGTCATCCTCAATGGGGTAGATTGGGTGGCTAATTTCTTCTTTTTCTTGTTGGCCTACTTTCAAAGATTCTCCTAATAATTCAATCATTTCATTTTGCATTTTCTGTATTTCCATCTTCTAGGTGGAGAAGTCATCATTACTATCAGGAGAGAAGTAAGGCTCAGGCTTATAGTTCTTAGGAGTTTCTGTCCAACCATTATAATCATTCAAGGAGGGTGGGTTGGATATTTGTATGGTGTGTGGGATACTGCGTAAGGCAAATCCCACTCCTAGGTTCTGCTCACTGATTTGGGGCTTAACCAGGCCAATACTCCTATAATAGGAGTAAAAAGGATCCCATTGGTTGTCATTTTGTCCATCAAAAGATGGACCATCACAGTGTATGGGATCAAAGATTGCAGGGTGGGGGTAAGGTGTGGGCAAGATGTGAAATGATGAAAGTCAACATGGTCCATTCTAACTCACACCACAATCAAATTCCTCCCAATACAGCACAAATCAGACGACTTTTTAGGTCTTTAGTCAGTTAGGCTTTAGAGATTTAAGTCCACTTGTAGGTGACAAATTAAGTTATCTAAACAGTTACGGACCTCTTGTCAACCTATGATATGCCTAAGAAGACCTGACTGGGACTTAGGTGATCCTCCCTAAAGCCCAAAAAGTTTAGTCACCACCAAACACGGCAAAGAGGGATGCAAGTAGGGTCATGCCCTTCCTTTGAAGTGTTGCTTTCGTGGTTCTTCTTAACTACCCTTAATTCACAAGGTTTGGAGGCAACTTCACCTCTGAACTAAAGTTTGGGTCACTTGAGACCCCAGTAATAGGAGGCTCTAGTCCTAGCAGATCAAAACCTAAGGAGTGTCTAAATGCATGCCGTGGTGCAAGAGATACAAGTTTGCATACACCGTAAAAGATTTTGAATTTTGAATCGCACACCAAGTTTGAAAATCAAGCCCTTGGTTTTTAAATGTCCCCCCTTTAATTAGTCCTTTTTTCAAAAAAATTCAATGTGACCACTTGTTAGATCTATTCAATACAGATTAGGTGGTCTTCAAATTAATCCAAATGCATTTGCATGATAGATAGAAATGCAAAGTTAGAAATGCATATTTGATTCCAGCATTCTTCATGCAATATGCCAGATGGGAAATTAGATCTAGATGCTACTCATTCAATCCTAAATGATTCAACCTAAGGGCAGGCAGCTTCTAGCAGGCAGCTCGCGTATTTTCTTATTTTTTATTTTTGCCTACTTATGCACAAATAATGAAAGATCAATCCACAAAAGAAAATAAAAATCTAAGTCTAAATAAATGGGAACAGACCCACACAAGGGCTTAAAAGAAAGTCGGGGAACAAACCCCTAAAATGTACCCCAGAACAAGGGTCTCAAACGAAATGAATGTGAAGTCTAAACTAAATCTAAGCTAATCTAATATACTATGTATTCTATCTATTCAAAATGGAGGAGTTGATGCTTGTAGCTTCCTCAAAATGTTCTCCTTCGAATTGTGGCTCAAGGTCCACCTCAATTATGCACAAGGTGGCTATGTTGCACCAAATGTGTGGCCAAAGGATGATGTCGAGGGTTGCCTGATCTTTGAGGCTGGTGTGGCAAGATGTAGAAGATATGTGTTACCTCGCACCAAAAAGATAGAAGTTAAATATGCCCCAAAAATAATGTGTCAACAAAAAATTAGATAAATTCAAGTTTAGCAAGCCTATTGCCTCCCCAGCAATGGTGCCATTTGACGAGTCGATTTTCTCTTTCAAAGATGATAGTTAAAATGATTTGTCATTGTATTTCTAAGTGGTGGAAAATCGACTAATCAAAGTACTGAATTTAAATTAAACCACTCGAGAAGAGCGGGTCGTGTCCACAGGGAGGCAATGGCCTATTAAAACTCAAATCAGACAAAAATCAATGTTCACTATTGATTTCCCAAGAAAATTATGTCAACTACCGCATTAGATATGTGTTCAAATGAATGCACAAGCTAAATTTGTATTTATGATAATCAAGAGGGAGTTCAATGCAATGTTCACAATAATAAATTATTAATATAAAGTGGCAATGGCATTGAATGTAAAATTTAATTGAGAGGGAAATAGGGGATTTCTTTCCCTTGTGCTTGCACATGAAGGAGGTCACGGTTGGAGACGAGGCTTGCGATGGAGGACAAGTAAAGCGAGGGCTCCGCGGTGGCATTCGCGGTGAAGTGAGAGGCGACTCGAGGTGGCCTGATGGATTTGTGGAAGATGATGGGTTTTGGTGACCTGTTCAGTTCCTGAGGTGGCTGCTTCATAAGTAAGGATTTCTACTGCAGCCGCACGAGGAGATGGAGGTGGCGTTGGTGTTCATTGCTCTGAAATGGGTTTTAAAATCATCGCATTGTAGTATAACTTGAATCAGTGCGAAAACATATAAAATTATTACTCGAATGAAATCCGAGGTCGAACATAGGGAGCAATATGGCAATTTAAAACTCAAGATCACAATCAAGGATGTAAGAATTTGCAATCAATAAAGATATATAAATGAGATCCAACGTCAATATTGCAAAAAGAAGAGAGGGTAAAATGGTGATTTGAATCACCAAATTACCCTACAATGTTAAGCTTAGCAAGCTACTCAAAGTAACAGATCAGATAAGTGATTAGCCCATAGTTGTGGACTATTTAAGTATTTAAGTGCCTAGACATTAGGTTAATTCTAACATTTATTTAGCATAAATTAGGATGTAAATAAATTAATTCATATTTCTAATTCAATTACATAATTCATGCATCTTATTCATATTTAAATGCATTTAGAATTAACTTAGAATTGCATTAGTTAACTAATTAGGTACATTGCATGCATTAATTTAGGTTAACATAAAAGTTGAGGGTCTGTATATAAATAACAATAATATTTTAACATTATTTTCTTTATTCTTCTTCTTGCAGGAACGGCTGGCTGTCGCTCCAACGCCACCAATTGCTGCAGGCCACTGATTTCAAATTTGTGCAGGCCACTACAAAAGGAGGAGAGAGGATGCTGAGCGAGGCATGCCTCCACCACCGACCCACCACTGTGCAGGGAGATCTTCTCTCTTCCATTCCATACCACCGGCCTCAACCGTGGCGGCGAGTCTCCACCACCGTGGGCGTGTGGTGTGACAGGCCACACTGCCATCCGGAGCTCGTCCGCATTACCATGAGCACCTTAGCGTGCATCTCACTCACCGTCGTCACGAACAACCACCGCCGCAGCCACTGTGCAATCACCCTCTCAGTCAGTTAAGACGTCTGGGAAATTTCCCAGACGTCTGAAGCTTCGACCTCCCACTCCTGCAACAACCACACTCGCCTGCTCACCAACTGCCTGCAACCTCACCCGCTCACTCCACGCCCTCCAGCCTGCGCACCAACGCCACCCCCATGGCAAGCAGTCTTCAACCGCATGCCCTCCAGCCTTTGAAGCCCACGCACGCACCGCCCGCCAACAGCGCACACAAGCACAGCCTGCAGCACCTTCCCACTCTCACTGCCTGCACACCCACGCCTCCAGCCAGCTATAGCATCCGCCCGCACGCCAACAGAGCGCGCAATCACCTGCGCACCCAGCGCCATCTCCATGCCCTCCAGGCCATGCACGACCTCCTCCCACGCCTGCAGAACCTCACGCGCGTGCTCCTGCACCCGCCTGCAACGCACGCTCACCGCCAACAGCAACTGCAACACCGGCTGCAGCCACCTCCATCGGAGCTCGTCCGGTCGACTCCGGCCGCCGCACGACATGCCGCCAGCACCGCTTCAAAGCCGTCGGTCCAAGGAACTTCCTCCGAGCTTCCCGCGTCCGGCCGTCCACTCCTCGTCGTGCACGGCAAAGGGGAAAAAATCCCCTGTTTTGCTACAGTAACTGGGCCATTAAAAATTTCAGTTTCTGCCATTGTCAATTTTTAATAATATTTTATTGATTCTGCATTGCGACAAATATCCTCTAGTTACTCAGAATTACTATTTCAGCATTGTTTCTTGCTTTAACCTTAATCTAATGGCAAAGTTTAGCTTGATTCTTGTCCAAACTAACTACGAACAAACATTTTTAACTGGTGCGAATTTAAATACGTCATTGCCTCCCTGTGGATACAACCCGCTCCTCTGCGAGTGGTTATTTCTTTTTAAATATTGATTAGTTGATTTTTCCACCACATAAAACTGCAAATGACTTTAAAGCGAAAAATCGATTCGTCAATAAGCCAAGCACAACTCAATTTAACCAACAGAACCAAGATATTAGATATCAGATGACAGATTTAGGCTCAGACACCTTAACAGAGGCAAAGGCCTCTTCTTCTTCAAGTTCTTCAAGCCTCAGGGAGAGGCTTCTCTCTTCTCTTTCTTTTCTTCTTCTTCCTCTTCCTTCTCTTCTTCTTTCCTTAGCTTGCAGCACAGGACTTAGCATGCCAACAGAGGCAAAGGCCTCTACAGATCTCTCAAGAGTCAAGAGGAGGGCAGCAGACCAAAACCCCCCACCTCTCCTCTCTTTTTCTCTTCTTCCTCTCTCAGAACCAGCAAACCAGACCAGACCCGGGTATCCAGGTAATCGAACTAAGCCCAGACTCGAGGGGCATGAGCGTGGGTGAGGGCATGTGTGGGCACGTGCTAGGGGACCTCACCCCATGCTTACTGAGGCGATCAAGCTGTATCACAAAATCAATTTAAGCACCTATTTGCGGCCGTCTGTTACCGAGGTGGGACTAATCCCATGAAGCTTTCTTCGCGCAGCTGTAGGATGACTTCCCTTACCAAATTGGAGTAGCAGCGAGGCGTGTTGATGCTAACTGGGAGCCTGGAGACCTAGAGCATGTAAATCCGCACCACTTGGTGGTGATTCCTGGGTGTCTAGAGCAAGAACAACACCTATAGCTCCTTGAAGAAGCTCCGCCAATGGCAGAGGTGACGTAATACCTGAAAGAGATGAACATGGGCTAAGTGCCCTAGTCAGTACGTTCAAGAGCTTCACCTTGATTAGGCAAATGCAACTGCGGTGGTCCGAGGGATGTAGACGTGTGTGGAGGGCTGACGGTGAGGTGGATGAGAGCGACAAGTGGGTGTGTTCAGTAGGAAGGTAGAGGGTTATAAACCCAAAATTTCTTCAGGGTTTCTGTAGGGTGAGTCATGGTGATGCTGATGGAAGTGGCAGCGACGGGTTTCGAGCAGTGTGGTGGTGTGTAGGCGTCATCGAAGCTTCGCCGGAGGCGCCAAACCTGCGCACGCACTAGCTACCTCTTCGTTGTCATTGCCCCCTTCTAACTGGAACCTTCATCTTCGGCAGCAGCAAGTACGTGCCATCCGCCATCCTCCCTCCCTTCATCCTTAAACTAGGTTAGATACGTTCCCCTTCCTCTACTCTTTATTTTCCCTCTCTTTATTTCTGTTTTCACCCCTTGACAACCACAGACCACCGCCATCGTCTCCACCTCCGGCAGACCACCGGCGAGGTGCCTCCGTCACTCCATGCACCCATCCACCTCACCAAACCCCTCAGAAGCTCTGCCACCTTCCACTGATCATTATCCCCCTTTCCATTGACCACCACAACCTCCGTTCACTCCCCCCAACCACACCCATCATCACGGCCACAGAACGACCTAGGCATGCACGCCCAAGCCACCCTGTGCCATGCCACCCACCGAGACATCTTCGCCGTGCCACGACAAAGCCTCCTGCGTGTTCTAATGAGGCCGCAAGGCTGTGTTGCTTGAACACAGGATCAGACCTCCACCGCCATTGAAGTAGATGTAAAGCAGCTTGCAACCTTCCCTCCAGGTTGCCTCGCTCTAGCCATTCAGGTCCAAGTGACACAGAATTGCCATACGCATGCTTCCAGCCAGTAGATTGGCTTTGAAGACCCTTGTAGCCACGGCAATTGAGCAAGGCACCTCCTGTGGGTGCGTATGAGGTGGGTGGGACTTCTAGTCCAACCTCAGTAAGTTTGGAGGAGGCGAAGTAGTATAAGTTGTAATTGTGTCAGGGGCTTATCGCCTCTTGACACGAGGTGAGGTCCCTCTCCCCTAACCACGCCTCGTTCGTAACCACGCTATGCAGACTTGGCTGCCTGACCTGATAACCTATGCACTCCTTGTGCACCACCCATGCCGGTGCCTGGACCCAGGCACACTAACCCAACCCGTTTACCCGAGAAAGGCTCTAGGAGAGTGAGCCTAAGAGAGAAAAGAGAGAGAGAATTTGCAGGGGAGGGTAGGGGTACGTTTTGCACTTGCTTGCAGGGAAAGGAAGAAGAAGGAAGCTGAAGGTAGAAAGAAAAGCTAAGGACTGAAGGAGGAAGCTGAAGGAAAATCAAAGGAGAAGAAAGCCACAGAGGAAGCTAAGCAAAAAAAAGAACCAAGGAAGGAGAAGAAACAGTTGAAGAAGAAGAAAGCTGAAGAGAAATTAAAGTCGAAGAAGGAAGGTGAAGTCAGAGAAGGAAAGAAGCCAAAGAAGAAGAAGAAAGAAAGAAAGGTAGAGAAGAAAGAAGAAGGAAAGAAGAACAGAGAAGCCAAAGAAGGGAAAGAGAAGAAAGAACCAAAGAGAAGAAGCAGAAGGCAGAAAAATAAGCACTGTAGCATTTGATTTTAAGACGTCTGATTCTCAATCAGACATCCAAATCTTTCCAAAATTCTCTTATATATTTTCTAGCTACATTTGATTAACCATATACTCCTGCTTTACATTTTGAATTAGATTTAGAGTAGTGTTCAAATTTCCTCTATTACTGAGATTAGTGTATGAATTCCATTTGCTCCCTATATTCGACCTCGGACTTAAACTTCGAGTAATAAAATTTATTTTTTTTCAAAGCGATTTCAACTATACTACAATGCATTACTTTAATCCTGATTTTACCTTGTCAACATTTTGGCGTCATTGCTGGGGAGCAACACGCAATTCAGCACTAGTTTCTGCATTATTTTGATTATATTTGAGCACTAACTTGCCCTATTTGTTTTGTTGTGATTTTTGCGAGGTATTTCACGAGGAGATCTCTTGTGCAAATCAACCACTCCAGGGTAGGTAACTTCTCTCTTCTTCCCTAATCCATCTCCTAATCCAGGAAAGACAAAAAGAAGCAATCAATTAGGAATCACCACCTTATTCTCTTTAGTAATTATTATTTTAAAGGCACAATTTCCTAATTTGTGAAATTTTGTCAAATCTTATCGAAGTTGAAGCGATTTCTTGAGATACTACCCCCCCAATGTTCCTGTTCCTATTAGAGATCACACTTAATTTCTGAATCTCCATGGACTACACACTTCTTGTTTGAAATCCAAAGAGAACTTTGGTGAAAATCAAAGAGGATTGGAAATAGAACCAAATTAGGGTTTCTACAGTAGGGTTTTGGAGTGCTAGTTCACACATGCTTACACAAAAGGAAACAAACCCACTTGCATCTGTGTGCTACCCAAGCCCTTGATTGAAAGAATCTAAGCAAGACAAACCCTAAAATTAAAGCTCTAAAATCACTTGATCCTTAAAAACCTTGGACCTAATAACTCGGGAGTCAAATCAGGGTGATTTCTAGGTCTTGACCTAGAATCATTCTGCCATCTTTAGGGCAGGTCAAGTGAAGTTGACCCCTTGTTGGGTCAACCAACCTTGAAATTAGGTCACAAAACCAAAACATCTAAAGTTCAAGTGGAACACTAAGCACCTTCAATCTAAAAGTGGTAGACTTAAGAGGTCAAAGTCCCCATTTTCGTCTACCTGGAATCTCAGTGACAAGAGAGGCCGGGTAGGGGAAACTCTGTAACCCATGGGGACACTCTACCGTGTAGGGGTCTTTGAAAGACTCTCCCTCTCTGGCTGCCCAGGTAATTCTCAGGTGGACGACTTTCCGATCCAGGGGTATCATCCGCCCCAAACCTCCATAAGTCAATCAAACATCTTTGGGTGCCTCGATTGGGTCAAAAACACATCCAGTCCCTCATCCCTTCTCTTTAGAGCACACACATAGATATTCAGTGGGATTCTCTATTCAGATCTGATCACTTCACAATTGGGTTCTACAGCTTGCTCCAAATTCTGATTCTACAACTTGATTCCACCATCTAATCCAAACATGCAGCCTAGATACTTAGGATTACCATTCAAAAAACTTGAATCACAGAGATCCATGAGAGATAGGATGATTGAGGATGCCCTTGAATTCTATGAAATTGAATACAAAACCTCAACACCAGTAGAAGGCATTCAAGTTAGTGCACCAACAACCACAACTTTCATCATAAACTATACTCAAGTGTTATTGACAGAAGCCACAAAAGGATCAACTCGAGACATTCTCATAACAGGATACATTGAGATAGAAAAATTGCATAACTTTGAGTACCTTCAATGCATGACAAATCCTGTACTATGGGAACAACACCAATATGATCTTGAAAAATAGGAAGAGATGATGAGATTATTACAGTAAGTTATCGATCAGAAATACCCATACACGCCCTGAACAGATGATGAACCATCTTGGAATAGTATTGAGGATCAATCCAATTTCCCAAATCTCGGGTCTGAGGCACAAAGTTGTTGTGGATTCCCAACCCAGATGGAATACAACATGCCTGATCTTGAATTAGGTTGGGAAGTTCCAATTGCTGAACACAATTTGGAGCTAGCCCTAGAAAGTAGATCACCAAGCATAGAATTCCGAGACTCCTACAATAATGAGAGTAGAACGGAACTTCTCGAGGGTGTAAATCCCGCCCCTTATTCTGATAAGGTGACCCTCGATAGTAACTCTGACCTAGATTCTAGCAATTCAACCCACATCCTCAGCCTAAAATCTGGATCTGAAACCGACTGGGAAGATTACGAGGCCCCATATGAAGAAGATCAAAGTTTCAATAAAGAGTATGATTCTGGGCCGCTATTTGATGAGTATCCCTCTCCAACATCCTCAAAGATACAAATCGATTTTTCAGAAGTGATGCCAATCTACGATACAGAAACTGAGTTGGACGAGTGGGGTTTTGATTAGGTCTTTCCTACAAGCCTAGAACTTGAGCCTAGACCAAATAAGGACACCTTTTTGAACTCAGAATCTACATATAGGCTAGACCTAAGTCAAGCTGCTGAGTCTACATCATGTGATTTATTTTATGGTGGAACCCATGATCTTGAATCTCATTCAGAACTTGATTTTCACAATATCTCCGACGATTTCAAATCTTACCATGATTTTGGAGAACCTCTCTTTCCTAAATACAACGAGCCAATCTACGACCTCAGCTCACATGATTCATTCTCTAACTTCGACTCTGAGGTCCCAGTTCCCGAGATCACTGATTTAAATTCAGGTTCCAGTGAGATGGAATCATTTCTTTTCAATCATCAGGAATCAAAACCAGAAAATGCTAAGAGTAACTGCAACCCAGAGTTTAAATCTTTTCTCAACTCAGATTTCTCGCATCCTATAAACACTCTCCAGGCATTCACTTTTGAACTTGAGAGCTACTATGAGGACTCTCTAAATGAACCCACCTGTAACTCCTTTCTAGAAGAGCCCTCATACACAATTCTCATTGAAGCCACCTCTTCTGCATATGCAGAACCTATCCAAACCCGTTTGCAACCTCAACCTGCAACCGGACTCAATTTCTATTCTGATTCCCCTCTTACTAAGCTGATTGCAGATGATTCAACTCCACATCTACACCAGGTTTCGGGCATTGATTAGACTGAAGACCATGCTCCATCATTTTCTGATCACCCCTATAGGGTTTCCACGTCATTCAATGATTATTTTACCGATCCGTTCTCTGACCAGGCTGATTCGACTCAGCCAAACCCTGAATTCACACTTCCACATCCATCCAAGCTCCATAGCATATGGTGGGTTCCACATCTCTTGATCTACATTTATCAAACCACCAAATTGATTAGATTTGGGCTACATCATCAGCCTACTGATCTGAACAAGCACCTAGTTGGACCAACCAAGCTCTTGATCAAGGTGCTTGTTCTACAGAACTCCGCTGATTTGACCACTCCCTCTCCATCCCATTTCCTGCCCAGCTTGAGGCATTGAATTTAGTGCTTAATGGGAGGCAACCCTTCATTCCAAAAACCCTAGATCCATCTGATTATCCATCTGTACTTTATGTATATTGCACCTTGAGTTCAGTCTCAGAACAGTCGATCCCACCTCTGGTACACATACCGGAGCTTGAAATCGTCTGCAATAGTCATTCCTGACCTAGTTGCCCACCTGATAAATCCTATTCTAAGTCCTTGCACCCAACACTATTTCACACCCTCCGTTTACAATGAGGACATTGTAAAACTTTGGTATAGGGGGTGGTAAAGTGTAAATATACAGAAATAAAAAAAAGTCAGAAGGATTATCACAAAAAAATCACATATGTCAAAAACACCAAAAAAATAGAAAATTGTAAAAAAGAACAAAAAAAATTGGAGGGAAGAAAATTTTGAGGCCATATAAGCATGAGGAAAAGAGCAAAATGTCAGTTGGAGCACAAAATGAAAAGAGAAAGAGAATAGTCATTAGTAAGAGATTAAGGGATTAGCCGAAGTTCTAGACCACATCAAGGAAAAAAGACTGAAGGAAAAAGTGCTAATGAGACACAAAGAGAGATTAGTAGGAATGCTAATCTTAGGCCTTTTGGGCTAGACACTTAGGCTTAAACATTCAAGTATCCGCTAAGATCTGAATAATCCTCAAGAGGTTGGGGAAAATGCGAAGCTTAAGTATTAGGTCTAAGGCTTAGGGAGTATTCGGCCTTGTTAACTGACCTTTGATTTGCGGGACTCGGTAACCTAAGCACCCCAATCCACACACAGTCTGATTCAGTGCGCATAACTATCAAAATCACTCAAAAGCATTTAAATGTTCTGAAAAAGTTACGTAGATTAGGAATAGTCGATCAACACAAATTGATTTGGACAAGTTCCCGGCACAGAGAGGCAGGAAATTGCCCTTGATGATGTGTAACAACATATCGTCTCCTCGTTATGTGTCTCCTAGGATATTTACATATCCTACTGGGGGCACGTAAGCACCCTACTGGTTCAAATATAATGGGTAGCATTATCATAAAATGTCGATTGCCAAGGTCTGGATTTGGCTACAAACACCATGGGCAGGATTATCTCGAAATCTCGAAAGCCAAGGTTCTAGGGGTTGCCGTGGGTGGTGCTATCATGAAGCATCGATTGCCAGGGACCTTTGAGGATTGGTGATGGGGATGAGGAATCCGATACAGACCGTGTTGAGAAGCCAATCCGAAGCTAGAAATAAAAAGAAAAGAGAGAGACAACTCTCCAAACAAATAAATCCTTTATCTCTCTCTTACAAAAAATGCACTGCAAACTGAATCGAGGATAAAATATGTCTCAAGCACAGGTGCTTTAGCCGCGGAGTGCAACGAACCTTAGGATAGTTCCTGCGAGCCCTAAAAACCTTCACGGAGGATCGAGGCTAGAGCTGGTTAGATCCGGATCTTAGTTGGTACTTGAGTACCTTTAGGCCTACTGTCGGCATTCTAACCTAACCAAAAAGAAAAAGAAAAAGCATTCATCATAAATTGTGAAAGGAACTCATGGTCTAGAACAGAAGTTAAAACCTTAAAATTTTGCTAAGAGATTAGCAAAAGCTAAGCATGGAGGTATGATGGGAATACCATCATGAGCCCTAACTAGCTCATTTTGACAAAGAAAAGAGAACAAAAGCTCCTACATAACCAAATGAAGGGCCTAACTTAAGGAATAACTGGTTTGAAAGAAAAGCAAGAAACAAAGGGTAAAATTGCAGTACAACAACGGGATTTCTCAGGGGCTAAACATAGGTCAATTGGTCTTAACAAGGTAAAAAGTGGGTTGGTTCAATCAGAAATGGGTTAATGTGAAATCTGGGAATTAAATGACTTCTCGTAACCCTAAAACAGACCCACTTAATTCAACAAGGTTCTGGTCAGGATAAATTTCACCTAAACCCTCTAAAATTCATTGAAAAATATCCTCTAGTGTTTAGAACCATCAATTTGGCCTTTGGAACCTATTTTGACCTAAATAGGGGTCCTAGTCAAATATGTGCCCTAAATTGGGTTTTTGAGTAAAATGCCCAATCAAATGTGGTCAAACCTAAAATCCAACTTCACCATTGGATTCCTTAGGTCCAAATTACATTTATACCAAAATTCAGACCTAAGGAGAAAGGTTGTATCCCCCTCTCCAAACCCCTCAGAAGCTCCACCACCTTCCACTAATCATTATCCCCCTCTCCATCGACAGCCACAACCTCCATTCACTCCCCCCGGCCACACCCATCGCCACAGCCACAAAACGACCTAGGCACACACGCCCAGGCCGCCCCTCGCCACGCCACCCTCTGAGACATCTTCGTCGTGCCACGGTGAGGCCTCCTACGTGTTCTAATGAGGTTGCAAGGTCATGTTGCTTGAACATAGGATCAGACCTCCGCCGCCATTGAAGTGGATGTAAAGCATCTTGCAACCTTCACTCCAGGCTGCCTCGCTCTAGGCATTCAGGTCCAGGTGACACGGAATTGCCACACGCATGCTTCCAGCCAGGAGATTGGCTTTGAAGACCCTTGCAGTCGTGACAATTGAGCAAGGCACCTCCTACGAGTGCATGCGAGGCGGGTGGGACTTTGAGTCCCACCTTGGTAAGTTTGGAGGAGACGAAGTGGTATAAGTTGTAATTGTGTCAGGGGCTTATCGCCTCCTAACACGGGGTAAGGTCCCTCTCACCTAACCATGCCTCGTCCATACCCACGCTACGTGGACCTGGCTGCCTGACTCGATAACCTATGCACTCCTTGCGCACCACCCACGCCAGTGCGCCTGGACCCGGGTGCGCTAGCCCGACCCATTTTCCCGAGAAAGGCTCTGGGAGAGCGAG
The DNA here is from genome assembly GCA_037157565.1 of Thalassia testudinum. Classification (NCBI taxonomy): domain Eukaryota; kingdom Viridiplantae; phylum Streptophyta; class Magnoliopsida; order Alismatales; family Hydrocharitaceae; genus Thalassia; species Thalassia testudinum. Next base: position 203,192,324 of record JAZHRO010000031.1, read on the forward strand.
ACTATGACAGAAAAGAGAGAGCATTTGGGAGGGAAGGTAGGGGTTGGTTTTGCACTTGCTTGCAGGGAAAAGAAGAAGAAGAAGGAAGCTGAAGGTAGAAGGAAATGCTAAGGACTGAAGGAGGAAGCTGAAGGAAAAGCTAAGGAGAAGAAAGCCGTAGAGGAAGCTAACGTAGAAAAAGAACCAAGGAAGGAGAAGACACAGTTTAAGAAGAAGAAGGCTGAAGAGAAATTAAAGCCAAAGAAAGGAGAAGTCAGAGAAGGAAAGAAGCCAAAGAAGAAGAAGAAAGAAAGAAAGGTGGAGAAGAACGGCTTCTTTCCTTCTCACAAAGACCCGTACACGGTAAAGCACCCACACGAGTTGCAAGGTTTCCCCCACTCGACCTCTCTTCTTACTGATGATTCAAGTAGACCAGAATGGGGACTTGACCTCTTAAGTCTACCAGTTTTTAATTAAGAGCAAGGGTGCTTATGATTTCTCTTGAACTTTTAAAATGTTTTTGTGCAAAGTGACCTAATTTGAAGATTGGTTAACCCAACAAGGTGGGTCAACTTCACCTATTTTGTACTTTGAAAAATTTAGATCTCTCTTTTAGTGTTAAAATGTGATTAAGAACTTGATTTTAGGGTTTGCTTCTATAGATCAATTCAGTCAAGGCTTAGGCACACATTATTTGGGAAGATTAATTCTTGATTAAGCAAGTGTGTCTCTAAAACCCTAAATTGGAAATCTTAATTGGCTCTGATTGGTCCAATTCGAGTTTGTCCAAATGTGGTACCTAGGGCTCAAACAAGAAGGTGATAGCCCTAGATATCTTAAGCCTTAAGTAGGTGCACAAATCAGGGTTTGGATGTTTCTCTAAATAGAATGTATCAAATCAGGCAACTTGATGATTAATCTACAAATATAATGCAAGTAGCCTTAATTGATTTTTTTCCTTTTTTGGCTTTTTAGAATCAGGGCCTTTCTTCTTCTTCCTCTTCCTTCTCTTCTTCTTCTTCCTTAGCCTGTAGCACAGGACTTAGCATGCCAGCAACGGCAAAGGCCTCTACAGATCTCTCAAGAGTCAAGAGGAGGACGGCAGAGCAAAACCCCCCTCCTCTCCTCTCTTTTTCTCGTCTTACTCTCTCAGAACCAACAAACCAGACCAGACTCAGGTATCTAGGTAATCAGACCAAGCCTAGACCCGCAGGACGTAAGCGCAGGCGAGGGCATGCGTGGGCACATGCGAGGGGACCTCACCCCATGCTTACTGAAGCGAACTGCATGTATTGCAAAAGCAATTTAAACGCCTATGCGCGGCCGTCTGTTACAAAGGTGGGACTAATCCCATGAAGCTTTCTTCGCGCAGTTGTTGGATGACTTCCCTTACCAAATTGGAGCAGCAGCAAGGCATGTTGATGCTAACTGAGAGTCTAGAGACCTAGACCACATAAATCCGCACCACCTGGAGGTGATGCCTAGGTGTCTAGAGGAAGAACATCACTTGGAGCTCCTTGAAGAAGCTCCTCTAATGGTGGAGGCAACGTGATACCTGAAAGAGACGAACACAGGCTAAGTACCCCATGCCTGCCCCCCCTTTAAGTCATTCGAGAACCCATCCTGGACATTTAAAGACCACCACCGTGCTCCATCTTCTTCTCCTTCTATTCTGCAACTCTACCAACATAACCCACAGCCACACACGACAGCCTCGCACACTGCAACCCACGCATATAGTAGTCCACGCGTAGTCTTTCCTCCTTGCACACAGTAGCAGCCGGCCACCTCTACACACACCAGTGCCCCTTGCATGCACTCCATCGCGTGCTTGCACGCCCACATGCCACAACCTCCCCTTCTTCCTCTTCTTCATCTTCTTCTCCAACAGAAGAAGAGGAACCCAACAAACTACCATCAACCTCCAATTGTAGCTGCCTCCACATGCCACCGTTCGATGCATCATCGCCTCCATCAGAGTCGCCTCACCTCCACGAGCATCTCCACGCCACCATTGAAGCCAACTGCAGCCATGCCCGCCGGCGAGCTGTCGCTCCTCCTCGTCGCCGGTGTCAACTCCAACCACTGTTCGGAGCACCACCACCACCATCGAGTTCCCCTCGTCGTGGCTGACCTCCACCAAAGCTTTCGCAGCCAGTAGCGACCACAAGCATGTACACGATCAAGAGCAACACATCCTCTATTTTGGGTATAATTAAAATTTACATTCAATGCCATTGTCAACTTCTGAATTTTGATTTTTGGACTATTATATAGTGGTGAAATTACATTAGCACATTTATACTTTCTTGTTATTATTCAATGCATGTTTTTAACTTGGGATTGCATCAAATTGTGACTCAGATTTGTGTCATTCCTCTCTCATACGAACACCATTGGAAATTACATGAGATGCCACTAATGATCACATCTTTTAATGAATATTTTCTTGAGGAAAAACTATGCCCACAACCTTACATTTTCTAGTTAGTGTGCGCATCCTTCTTCTCATCTTGTTTCACAGTAGATTTGGGCACAGATTTTATACCTGATTGGGTAGATTTAAAGGGAAATATTCCTGAATTTATTTCATCTATTCCTCCCCGAGAATACGATCTAATCCACCATGGTTAGTTTTATTTATAAATAGTTTTCTTTGGGATTTTTCCACTACAATGAAACATTATTTCTGCCAAGAGAAAAATGCCAAATCAATGGTGCGTGCAGTTGAGGAGAAGATGTGGCTCCTGCTGTGCGTGCTGGAGGCGCGGCGTGCACGAGGAGCTGGCGAAGGACACGTAGGCATGCGCGGGGGAGCTACTGTAGAAGCGTGGGTGCATGTGATCGAGCTGCTGGAGAAGCATGGCCACGCGTGTGTTGCTGTAGCTGTAGCTGCTGTGTGGGCGTAGAGATGGGGGGTGTAGTGCTATGAGCAGTGCTGTGCACTGGGGGTGCCAATGTTGGAAGTGGTGGTGGTGTGCGTGAAGATGGCGAGGATGGTAGCGAGGAGGCATACGTGGTGCATGCGGAGGCTGTGCGCGTAATCAGGTCGGGCAGGTAGTGAAGGAGGTAGCGGATGGTGGGTTTGTTGGTGGTTGAAGATGTTAGGTTTGTTGGTGGAAGAGAAATAGAGGAAGAGGAAGAAGAGGAAGAAGAAGAAGATGGAGATGTTGGTGGTGGTGGTGACCGTGGAAAGGAGTAGATGCACAGTTGTGAAGATGAGATGTGGAGGTGGTTGATGTAGGTACTTCAGATGTTTGGGAAAATTCCCAGACGTCTTAACCGGTTGGAAAGATGAAGGTGCAGGTGATGCGTGGAGGTAGCGGTGTTGTTGATGGAGATGGTTGTGTGGCCGTCAGAGACGCACGCACACAGTGATGGGAGGTTCTGCAGATGACGGTGCAGGCTGTCAGCCCGCACTCCACAGTGGCAAAGCTCTCACCGCGATAGATGCAGCGGTGGTGAGATGGAGGAGCTTGAAGCTCTGCACAATGATGGAGTGAGGGTGGTGGCCTGCTGAGCTCTCGGGTGAAATCTCATTTTATGCTGCAGGAGGGATGCGTGCAGCCGTGTGTTGGTTGGAGAGGAAGTGAAGAGATGAAGATCGTGGGGAACAAAGATGCATGATTGTCGCTTGTGCATCATTGCTTGTGCACCTCCTGCATGCATCCGTTGGAGAAGAAATAAATAAAATAAAGAAAAGAAATGAGGAGTTATTTATGTGCAAACCCTTAACTTCTATGTTAAATCCAAAACACTATATATAATGCACTTAATTGGTTAACTAATCAAATGAATGCCATTCTAACTCAATTCTAAATGCATTTAATTATGTATGCAATGCATGAATTATGCAATCAAGTCAAAAATCTAAACTAACCTATTTACATCTTAATGCATGTTAAATAAATGTTAAAAGTAACCTAATATCTAGGCATTGAAATACCTAAATAGCCCACAAATATGGGCTCATCATTGATCAAAGTAGTTATGCACTCCTTTGTGCAACTTCAAATTGTGGTTGTCATTTTCAAATTTAGGTTGATTTAGACAAGTCTTGGATAACTTTGAGAAGCATAGACTACATTCGTTATAAGAGTGGAGTGATACAGTTTTGGGATTGGACATTTCATGATGATAGGAAACTACTTAGGAAAGGAAGATTGTATAATAAGATCTTATGCCTGTGCAAGAATTGTATGAATGGATTGTCATTTGAAAGAGATTTGTATTTGAGCATCTCATATGTGATGAATGGTGGCTTCATTACACAGTATGAATCGCTCATGGGGAGGAGCCTGTGGAGAGTTCGAAACGACTCACCACTCTTGAATATTCTATTTATAGGTGGTGACAATGTTATGACAATGTTGGAAGAGATGGCAGATGGTCAGGAAAATCTAATGGACGATGAAAGTATTTTCTGTGATTATAGTAAGTTTTTGGATGCATTAAAAGCAGCGGAAGAACCTATTGCTTCAGGGATTAATTCAATGTCTTGATTGTCATTCCTTCTTAAGATGTTTCAAATTAAGGTGATGAATAGGGCGACTTCTAAGTTAATGTTAGATGTTCTCAAATTTATTGGAGAATTGTTAAATACTCCAAAAGATTTTCCACAGTCATGATATGACTCTAAGAAACAGTTTCGTGTCTTAGGGCTGAAAAGTGAGAAGATAGATGCATGCCCTAACGATTGTGTCCCATATGGACATGATAACAACAGCTTGGAAAGTTGTCCAGAATGTGGCAAGTCAAGATATAAAGGTGAGAAAAGAAATGGGAAAAGACAACCTCAAAAGGTATTGCATTACTTTCCACTGATTCCAAGACTACAACTCCTATTCATGTCTAGTAAGATTGCAAAGTGGATGACATGGCACCATGAAAATAAGTCATGCGATGGAATGATGCATCATCCTGTAGATGCTGATTAGTGGATTGCATTAAATAATAGGTATCCAGATTTTGCATTAGAGGCACGGAATATACGTTTAGGCCTTGCAAGTGATAGATTTAATCCATTTAAAAACATGTATCCTCTGTACTCCATATGGACTATTATGATAGTTACGTATAACATGCCTCCTTAGATGTGTATCAAATTAGCTTTTATGATGTTGAGCATACTCATACCCAGGCAAAAGGCCCCTAGAAATGCTATTGATGTTTATTTGCAGCCACTTGTAGATGAGTTGAAAATCTTGTGGAACGTTGGTGTCAAAACTTATGATGCACATAAAAAAAAATTCTTTCAGATGCGAGCTGCATTGCTGTGGATGATAAATGACTTTCTTGCATATGCTAACTTATTTGGTTGGAGCACAAAAGGGAAATATGCTTGTCTTGTTTGTATGGAAGATACACACCATCTATGATTGCGCAACAGTAACAAATTTTCTTACTTGGAGCATCGTAGGTTTCTTCCAGTTGTACACAAATGGAGGAGTAGTGATTTTAAGGATCGATTTGATGGTAAACCATGTCGTTACTCAACAAGAAATCTGAAAAACTTATTGACAACAAATACAATTAGGTTGCCAGGGGACAAAATAATGGCTAAGTTGCATGAACTCAATAATGTTCATTTGGGATGTATATTTAAGCGTGCCATTGATCTCTTGCATGGGTTTAAAAAGAAGAGCATCTTCTTCATGGAGTTACCCTATTGGCAGGATTAGAAAATTTGTCACAATCTTGATGTCATGCATATAGAGAAGAATGTGATGGATAATATTTTGGATATGTTGAATCTAACAGATAATCCAAAAGATACTTTGAAGACAAAATGATTTAATGCAAATGGGCATTTGCCCTGAGTTACATGTTAAGCAGAATGATGGTGGTAGAGTTTACTTCCCTAATGCATTAGATACACTAAATCAAGAGCAAAGATAGAAAATATTTACGTTCTTAAAGGAAATTAGGGTTCCAGATGGATATTCTTCAAACCATTCCAGGTGTGTGAATGAAGCATAGAAGAAGATTAGCGGTCTCAAAAGTCATGACTGTCATGTTTACATGCAAGTATTGTTTCCATTAGCAATTCGAGGAGTACTACCTCAACTAGTACTTGACACGATAATGGAGATGAGTAACTTCTTTAAAGTTGTGTGTTCAAGGAACATAGACTTCAAAATGTTAGATTATTGGGACAAACAAATTGTAATCACGTTGTGCAAAATGGAAAAATTTTTCCACTTCCATTTTTGGATATCATGGTACATCTCACACTTCATTTAGCTAATGAAACAAGGATAGCTGGACCTGTACAATTTGGATGGATGTATCCAGTTGAACGTTTCCTAAAGAAACCTAAGGATTATGTGTTGAATAAGGCAAAACCTAAAGGGTCAATCATCGAAGAATATCTCATTGAGGAATGCATTAATTTATGTTTGATGTATATGGATGGGCCAGATAATCATTTTAATAGTATTGAAAGGAATGATCAATGTCAGTACAAGGAGTACATTGATGAACACCTTTCTATCTTTGAGATTCAAGGAAGGGCAATCTTAAAGACAACATTTGAATTAATGCCTGAAAATGAACTTTGCCTTGCGCACTTATACATACTGAAGCAAATCCCCAAAGTTGATCCTTTTTATGATGAGTTTAGGTAGAGTTCTAATTTGGCTCATCGTGGCACAAAATTCATTGAATAGTTTACGTTATGTGTGCAACAATTAAAGCAAACCAATGACCCTCGATGGATAGAAGATTTTGACATATTAGTGTAGAGCCCATTGAGACATGTTCATTATCATTTAGGATATATAATTAATGGGTTTAGATTTCAAAAGAAAGTTATTGATGGTGCGAAATCGACACAACTTTCTGGTGTTATAGTTAAATGCAACTTACAATCTGGTTGCGATGATTATTATGGACAAATTACTGACATTATTGAGATCAGCTTCACTCATGAACGTCGAGTTGTCCTTTTTAAATGTGATTGGTTTGATGTATTCAAACAAAATACAGGTTTTTGATTGGATCCACATCATGGTTTCATAAATTTGAATAAGAATAGAAAGATTTTACAGACAAGCGAACCATTTGCACTTGCCATTCAAGTGGAGCAAGTCTTTTATGTTGATGACAATGCAAGAAGTGGATGGATCATACCTATTAAAGCAATGCTAAGAGATTACTACGATGTTCAAAATGATGATGAGCCTGTAATGAATTCAGATATGTATCAAGGGATTTTCAGTAAAGGTGTAGTGGGTCCCAATGTAGTAGATATGGATATATAAATACACACTATTACATTGAAAGGTAATTACTTCTACTTAGCATTTTTGTACATTGTAAATATTTATAAATGTTATTGTTTTTTCATTTAGAGTTTCTTTTTTATATAAATGCTATTAACGTTTTGTTATAACATTGCAGATGCCAAGGACGTTATTTAAGAGAAGGTTACCAGAGCTAGAGCCTATAGAGGATGTTGCTGACCTTGGGACTAGTCACCCGACTCCTCTAGGACATGAGGGTCAAGAGTTAAAGGATCAGGATCCTCAGATATTTGAAAATACTATGCAAGCAGAGACATCTAATGGTATATTATTACTAAACCATATATTATTTTCCATATCAACTTAGGATATAAATTGATAACGTGTAGAATTAAGTGTAATAACATGCAAAATTTTTGTATAACATTCCTTTAAAAATGTTGCCTTAATGTTTTTCCTTCGGTAAAGCTTCTTAGAATAGAGTTCCTAATCCAACTGCTCTGCTTACTTGGATCCAAGCCTAGAGTTGATCAAGACCTCAAAGTGTATACCATTTCAATATGCATTTCAAGCTTAGAATAGAGTTGATCAAGTATTAGAATAGAGTTCCTAATCCAACATGCATTTCAAGCTTCTTTTTTTAACAATGATTTCTTCTTCCTTTTTTTCTAAGGTATAGGTATGATTTATGGTTTCTGATAAGCTTTTGAGAAAAGTTTGTGCTATTTGTACACTTTGTTTCTATACTGAGTACACTCTGTTGGCTAGCAATGACATGATTGCTCTAAATCATTAGCTAGCATGCTCTAAATCAACCTTTTTTATAGTTGTCAGACTAAATCTAATTATATAGTTGGGGGTTACTTTGAGATATTGGGTGAAACAACAAATATCAAGTTGGACGTGCATGTTGTTGTGCATGTTTGGGTTCGGTTTGTGTTTGCATTTAGGTTCAAGCTTGGAATTTCTGAGCTTGACCATTTATTAAGTCTAAAAGCAACTAAAATTTCATATATGATATAAACATAGATATACACAAATACCACTATTAACCATTGATTTAGGAACCCCATCCTAAATTCTATAGCCCACAATCTCATATTCCTCCTTTCTTCCCTCAACACTCTAAGTGCCTAATGGAACAGGAAAGGAGTCAAATAGAAACCTGAACTCAATAGGTCAACATGCATGTAGTTAAAGATCAGCTAGGAGGAAAACCATGACATAAAAAGATTAAAAAAAGAAGAAATCATATATTTACCTGACAAATTATAGTTAACTAATTTGTAAGTTTCCAGAAATAGAAGTGACCTTGGGGGGATTAAACTAAACAAGGAAATCCACAAGGACATGCATGCAGTAAATGAATCTGTTAGATAGAAGGTGTGGATAAAGGCAAACGCATCATAACCTGCAGAAAATAAACAAATATTAAAAGTATGGTTGAGCAAGTGTAGAGGTTGACCTAAAGGACTAGGACTAGAGCTCATAAGTGAAGTTATTGGGTCAATTGGGCACCTTAATTAGGAGAAGCTCACCTCCAAGCTAGTTAATGGCATCATGAATATAATGGATGTGTAAGGTGGTCTATGCCTTGACCTTAAGGATGGTCTTTGATACTTCCATTGCTGTTGCTGAATATGGTAGCAGGTGGACCCGATAATGATAGTGGCATCGACTCACAGTTGGAAACTTGGACAGGCTTGGCATCCTAAAGCAATGCTTTCAAGATGGTCATTTAGGCATGCTTAGGGACCAAGGTGATGTGAGGACATGGTGCTAATTTTACCCTCAGGAGAGGCAATTTTGTTTGCCTCAAGCACTACCTAGGCTAGGGGTCAAGCACTTGAGCCAAATATGTAGTTTTTTATTTCCTAAAATGCTTTTAGGATTTTTTTTATTGCTTTTCTTTTATGGTAAAAGGTTATTCTCATGACGTCGATGATCATCCACTTTGTTAAAAAATACAGCAGTTTGTTATAATGTCAAAGCATCAGTGCCTGTATATACCATTAGCTTGTCAATCTTTACCATCTGGAAGCTGTTGACTGAGTTTTTGGAAATCTTTTCCTAGAGTAGCTGTCGTTAGTACCTGTATATACCTTGATTGTTACATTGCCTATTTATTTGTTATAGGTAAATAACAAAGCAGAAATGCCAAAATTATAATTTTTAACTCATATTAATTGAGTTGAGTTCATTTCAGTGGATTAATATAGTTGAAAAAACCATGTTTAATCATCCATACTAACCATAGATGTTTAATCATCCATACTGACCACAATAAGCTACCTAAAATTGTGATATGTAAGTTTACCATGATCTTCCATTTAATTCAAAATTGGCATCTCACTTTTGATTAGTCTAAAAGAAAAAGCTAACAAGTGATAAGATCTCACTTTTGATCTTATCATTATGTTAAGATTGTGTTGCCCATATTATAGTTGCAAAGTTAATAGGTACCAAGTAAAAGTAGCTACTACCAATTTAATGCCCAGCGGACCATTTAATACCATCCTTTGTATTTCTCTTTGATTCTTTTGTTGTCTTGGACTTGAAATCAAATGACACCTAGAATCAACATAAGCCACTTCTATAGATTCCTTGCCATTACTTATGATTAGTTCTTTGCTTTTTATTTTTGTAGTGGTTGCTTTCGTTCAAAGAATCAAAAAATCCATTTAACCCTGGATGTGTACACTCTTTAATCCTAGCATAGATCAATTATGCTTTATAGAGGAAATTAATCTATTATTTATAAAATTCATGTGATTTCTTAAAGCGACATTTGCAACCCAAACATTGATAGCCTCTAATCCTTCTCCTAATTCTTTTTTCAGCTAATATCCATGTCAATTTTGTAATCCTAATTTCTGTGACTAAAAGTTAGTGAAGTGATGTGGAGATGTAAGCACCAATGGGTTTGGACTTAGTTTTGGATTACTGGTTCAATGTTCAGTATGTTTGAGTAGTATAACCTTAAATTGTGTCAAAGCGTGGGCGTCGGTCAAACTTAATTATGTCTTTGGTAGAGTTTGGGTTGTAGTTGGAGCATAATTTGAGTCATAACCAAAAATGGTAACTGCATTGATATTTGCATCCCATCTTTTTTTCTTTTTCTTTTTGAGATAGAATACCTTGTTAGATTTGGTACTGTGGATTGACTTACATAAGGAGGAATCTTTTGACAAGTGAACTACCCAGGTTTTGCCTTCCATTTATTTACCTTAAATATCAAATAGATGGATGGACCAGATGAATCCTTCCCATTGACAAAACTGTGACGTGGAGCTCTCGAGCACCTATTCGGAAGGATTTCTTACAGCTTACAGGCATCAACTTCGTTACATCTCAAGCAACAATAACCTATCAGCCATTTCAGATTGTCTGCAGCCAATGTGAAAGTAAAGATAACATGCTGTCCAGACCGCTGCCCAGTGGCCTTGCGAATTGCCACCATCTAACAGTGTTCTTTGCATCCAAGAACCGGCTTCGTTGTCTTATCCCCCATGTAATTTTCCCCAGTCTTTCCCAGCTTGAGATTCTATATCTCAATGATAATGAGTTGAGTGGAGATATACCTGGGTGTATTTAGGAACTCGAGAATCTTAGTGAGCTTGTGATCTCCAATAACCATCTAAATGGGACCATACTGGAGAGGATTGGGCGGTGCACCTTGTCGACAGTAATCGCCCTTGGGGGGAATAACCTTGGCAGCCCGATCCCAAGCTCTATTGGGGCTTTGGAGAACTTAAACAGCTTGTTGCTATTTGAAAATAATCTCATTGGGAAGATCCCTCCAGGGATTGGGGACTGCAGTGCCTTAGTTGATCTTAGGCTTCAAAGCAACCGTCTCGAAGGGCCTATCCCTAGGGAGATCTACGAGCTAGCTAATATCAAGCATCTATACCTTTTTTATAATTAGCTTGAGGGTATCATTTCTCCTAATATCAAAAACATGAGTAAGCTGGCTGATCTGCAACTGTATAATAATAATTTGAGCTGTGAGATTCCCTCAGATATGGAAACCTTGAGGAGCCTCAGTTATCTCTCACTGGCACACAATAATCTGATTGGAATTATTCCTCCTGCAGTAGGCAAGTCGAGCTTAATGAAGCTCGTTAAGCTTGATCTCACCAGGAATGATCTTTATGGACCAGTATCTTCTGATCTCTGCCATGGAAATCACTTGACAGTTCTGGCTCTTGGAAGTAATCAGTTGAATGGAACCTTTCCTGTTGAGATTGGACGTTGCACATCCCTGAGAAGGGTAATCCTTAGTAACAATCTGATGCAAGGGACCCTTCCTAAAAAGTTGGGTCGAAATATGGGGATTTCTTATTTGGACTTGAAAGGTAATTCGTTCAGTGGAGTCATCCCTAAAGATCTTGGCCACTAGAGCAATCTCACCATGCTGGATGGGCAACCAGTTTAAGGGCCCAATGCATATTGAGTTGGGTAGTCTTCAGAAACTTCAAGTTTTGAAGGCTTCCTGTAACAAATTTAGTGGGCCCATACCTTCCTCTAACAAATTGCACAAGGCTCATAAAATTAGACCTTAGCAACAAGCTTCTTTCAGGTGTTGTTCCTATGGAGGTTGTGAAGTTAGTTAACATGTGCAGCCTTCTTCTCCAGAGCAATCAGCTAAGGGGTTCTATTCCTGATGTGTTCACATTTACTCATGATCTTGATGAACTGCAACTTGGAGACAATTTGTTGAAGGGTCATATACCTCCAACCCTTGGTAAAGTTTGTCAACTTTCTAGTATACTGAACGTAAGTGTTAACAGATTATCTGGGAACATTCCAAGTATCCTCGGCAGTCTGAGCAAGCTGCAGACGTTACACTTGTCTCAAAATTTCCTGAGTGGTGAGATTCCACTAGACCTAGATGGAATAATGTCACTTTCTTCTGTAAACATATCAAATAATCGATTATCTTGGGAGCTCCCTCCTAACTAGCTAAAATTTTGGCTACAATGCCCAATTCATTCAGAGGAAATCCAAAATTATGTGTTGTCAAAGATGACAAAGATAATTGTAGTAGAGCAGTAATTGACAAAGCGAGACTACCCTTGATACTAAGAGTGGTGTTTTGCAATGACCTATTCATTGTTGGAATGCTTACAGTCCATGTAATATGGAAGTCTCAATGCATGCATGCTTCTCTTCGCCTTCTATCACATAATGATGACTCATCTGAAGGATTACCACTGGATCTAAAGCCTTTTTTTACCCATACCACCCATTCCAACTTCAAAGTTTTGTATGATTCAAAACTTTATGCATGTCTATTGTCCTTTGCTCTCCTCCACCTATTCGATACTATTATATATAGCAGGTGTTGTAATGTAGCAGGACCCTTGGGCCAAGTTTTCAGCCCTTTGGATCATGATCAAAAGAGAGATGCTATGTTACAACACTTGCTGAGCACACAGTAAAGGTATTCTTATTGAACTAGAATTCAAACTTTGATGTATGATCGACATGCTTGCAAATGTCTCTTTAGTCAAATCCATAGCAAACCATTTCTACCAGGTGCATACTGACACAAGATCCAAAGAAAAATCTACCAACATACAAATGAGAAGTAATTGATTTGCCCTTCACCACAGCAATGACCAATCAAGGAAGTCCCCGACCATACCAGTCACTGTCAAGACAGAAGCCATTGGGTTTTGTGAAATCAATTAAGGACAGGAGCTTTTATCTCAGAGGCATGAAAGAAAAAAAAGAGTTGTCGCCATCATAAACATGTTAATGGAATGGCACATTTATCAAAATAGAACACATGTTTTATGACTTTTACTCATTCAATATGACTTTGGATAATTTTTGTTGAGCATTGTAGTACCTAGTACATAGTATCTAGGTACCTTGATTCACTAAAAACCTAGGTTGAACATTTATCGAATAGGTTTGGATCATCTCATCCAGATTAGAGAGGTCAGACTAGATCAACCTGACACAAAATGCACATAAGCATTGTTGGGTCTTGGCTGTGGCCTGTTTGGGCTAGTTAATGGCAATCCTTGGTCATCTGGTCTTACTGAGCTAATTCTGTGAACCTAGCTAGGAATGTTTTCCATTATTTCTCTTCCCTAAAAAGTGGGCAAGGAGTGAAGCATGTTACAGAAGGTTGAGAGAGATAGAGAAATAAAAGAAATATAGTTCTCCCATTTTCATTAGCAAAATGTTCAAATAAAGACATTTTCTAACTTGCAAATTGTAAACTGCAATGCGTGCCCTATATTCCTCTTTTATTGATGTATCTTCACTAAAATTATGTAACATCTCCAAATCGAAGAGTATAATAATTCAACTGGATACCCAAAAATAGCAACCACTAAGTGTTCCAATGACTTGGTGATAGCAAAATGTTTCCAAGTAAAAGGAGTAAAATTACAAGCACCCTGTTGGAACCTGGTTCCACATCTTGTTTTGGTGTTAACAAAATTATTAGGGATTAATGTTTGCAATTGAGTGTTTTTCATATTTAGGTGAAGATCAAGGAAAATAGGAATTGATGGAGGCATGATGATTAGAAGGAGATCATGACATGGAGGAGGCAAGATGACAAGGAAGAATCGAGGAGGAGAAGATCATCTTCGTCCTTTAGTTTTTAGTTTAGGTTTTTCTAATTTACAGAATATATGCCTCTTAACAAAGAATCAACTTAGATTGTAAAATAAATTAGAGATAAAATAGGATTTATACTACGATCATTTTCAAAGAATGTAATTGAATAATTCTCTTAAAAAGGTACTTGTTAACCCACAAGTACCAGTACTAAAGTTTAGTACCAGTACATGTGAGTTACAAGTTTGGGTTTTTTCAAAGAAACAAACCTGTACCCCGCGAGTACCGGCACTCATGATCAGTACCAGTATTGGAGGGAACGAGTACCGGTACTCATGATCAGTACTGGTACAAGTGGGTTACAGATTTGTGTTAAGTTTTTAAAACCTAAATCAGGAAGCAATGAGTACTGGTACCCATACTTTAGTACTAGTATTAGTTAGCCGTTGGCTTAAAATTGAATGGCTATAAAATTAATTTAGGTAATATGAACATTGGGATTTAAACCCCAACGTCTAGTAGACAACCCACTAAGGTCCTAACTCTATAAATAAACCCTTGGACTCTTAGTTTGCACGTAAGAAATAAAGAAGAAAAATTCTAGAGCTATATTTCATATTTTCACAATATTTTCAAGAGAAGGAATAGCTTACTACTCTCAATCTCTCTACGGATTTGCAAGCACATTAATGTGATTTCTTCACGCATTGTCAAGGCATTCATGTTCATTCTAGGCTCTTAAATTGGTATTAATTTTATATTATTATTGAGAGGCTTAGGTATTTTGTTGTAAGATTTTATTTATCTTACACCAGTGCTATATTTGTTCTTGAGCATTTGCTCGTTGGGTTGAAACAAACCCATCTCTTGTACTTGGGTTGAGGTAACCCATTAATTACCTTGTTTAGTAAATTGATTTCCTCGAGGTTGAGGGAATCAGATTAAAAACCCTAAGCTGGGAGGCTCAGGTAGTGGAGTACCCAAGTGAGTGGGGAACCACTATACATCTTGTGCCAATTTCTGTGATTGTATTTTGTGCAAATCATTTTTGTTATTACTAATACTTTGCTTGAGTGATTGTGCCCGTAGCCATCTATCTTAGATCCTATCACACCCCAAATAAGATAAACAAACAACTACCATAAATCAGAGCTTCATAAAGCATTGATATTTTTTTGTTATTTGATTATGCTCTTGGTTCCAGAAATGAAGGAAGAAAAGCTCTTTGACATTTTGGAGCTCTCTATATGTGCTCCTAAAATATGAACTTAAATAATCTTTTTAGGTTTTTGCTGTTGTTGTTGTTCTGTCCAGTTACTAATTAGTGAACATGATTTGAGCGTTGGTGCATGATTTGGCCGTGTTTGTGTGTGTGTGTGTGCTTCTTCAATTTGGCCATTTATCATGGATAGATACTCAGTTTTAGTTCTAAATTGGTTTAGTGTTTGTACATGTGCATGTATATGTGAGAAAGAAAATGCACATGATGTAACGTGAATAAGTGGATGATTTTTCTTTCCCTAGTGGAAATGATTGGTTTTCTTATAGAAAAATGGGCATGCTTTTGTCAGTTAATTTGGCACATTGTAGAATTGCAAGATTTTCTTGGAATAATAATATATTTTGCAGTCCACATGCAGGAGTTATAATGTATTATTTCTGATATTATAATTTTGCTCCAAAGTTATATTAAATAATATATAAACTAACATTTTTTTAATCAGGATCGAATGACACAACTCTAACTCTAGTAGAGAGTGGTGATGAATGCTCATCGACACCGATGACTGCAGAGGATGCATTTAGGACAGTACATCCAAAAAGTGCATCCAGGTCATGTCCTATGTGGTGGAGCAGGTGCCACCATTAGTAGTTGGTATGGTAGAAAAGGTGGAGGAGCATCACAAGAGTAGCTTAACAATCTCGCGAATCAGGTGGAAAATCTTGCGACTCAGGTGGAGGAACTTGGTGAAGATAGGAAGGAGCATAAAAAATTAATCGAAAACAAATTCATAAGATTGACCTCCTATTCAATCTTGTTACTAAATTTGTTGAGCATACACCATCACAATTTTTTCGTCGTCGTGATGATAATGATGTGTCCCCTTGACATGGTTCAATAGATCCTTAGATTTATTATCTATGCTGGAAATTATGTTGGAAACTATGTTGAGAAACTTATGTTCCAAAACTTTTATATATGCTATACTTTCATATGTTAGAGTTTTATGTGTTCTAAATTTTATTTTGTTGGATTATATTGTTTGTATGTTATTATGTGAATGCTATGTGATGGAATACATACTTGATATATAGGTTATTATGTGAATGGTATGTGAGTTTTATGTTATAATGTGAATGCTATAGATTTGCATGTACATGATTGGTATACAGGTTATTAAGTGAATGTTATATTATATGATTGTATATAGGTTATGTTATAAGATCTATGTCGATAGTTATGTAAATGCCATGAAAAGAAATTTGATGTCCAACATCGTTACCAGTGGTTTTTATCATAGTCGCTAAACATTTTATCAATGGATTTAAAACTATCGCCATAAGTTATACGGGCAACTATATAACTCATGGTAAAAGGTTACATTTGCCAGCAGTTGTCAACCCATGGTAAAAGGTTGCATTAACCAGTGGGTAACAAAACCATTGGCAAAGGTAAACATTTGCCAGTGGTTCGTCTTCGCGGCGATTTCAATATACACTGGTGGTTCTTATCGAAACCGATGGCAAATATCTTTGTCGACGAGGGATTCGATGTTAGCTAGCGACGGTTTTATACCATTTGTCAGCAATTTTGAACCTCCGCGAAAAGGTTGATTTCTTGTAGTGGAAGGATAATAATCATGATCATGATGTCCAAGGTTAGATCCTGAATAGTGAGGTCCAGAATCATATCCCCAATCAATGTTATCTCGACTAGTGGATGGGTAATCATAAGTCGAGTTGAGATAGCAATCATCTTGAGGATAAGTGGTGGTAGGAGGGTAGGATTGGAATTGTGTGTAGGTTGTGGAAGCATACATGGTCAAGTAGGAGGGAAAATAGAATAGAGAAGGGTGCCTTGCAGTACAATCAACTAAACTTGTCCTTAAGTGGGTAGCCTAAAGACCTATAGACTCCCAGGACCCATCTTGAGATGAAAGAAACGATTTGATCTACTTCTATCTGGTCAATCCAACGAGTTAGAGGAAGGGGTTAGGGAGAAGGCTCTTCCTTTGGCTTATGCCTTTGGTTCCTTTGATAGCCCCCAACCACGATCGTTTGACTCTACTCCCCTAGCTAGACATTAGATGAACTAGTAGAAGTAGATTAATCGAAACAAAATCTCAGTTGGAGTCCCAAAGAGCGAGTAAATCCTTAAGACGAATGTCTACTCAGTTTTAATTAGGCTTGGGATGATTGTGCTCTTGGAATGTGATGTGCCCTTTAGATAGGTTATGCCCTTAATGACCAATTTAAAAATGTGTGTGTGCACGACTAGGGTTCTCAAACAAGGTTTTGATGATGTGTCTTTTAGGGTTTAACCTTGTTTAGTAGCTTTTAGGGTTTAATCTCTAGGTGTATTCAATCAAGTTCAGGAGAACACTCCAAGTTTTGAAGTCACAAGTGATGGTATATTCCTTTAAAACTCAAAAATGATGTGGAGGGCTTGGTTCAACATTAAAAATCAACCCTATGGGGCATGCTACTAGTGAATCAATTTTAATTTGAGTGATGCAGCCCAAACAGTTCAAGCAATTGCCCTCTTGCACTACTTGATTAAGGCACATTGTTTAAGGGATCTAGATAGGAGTTTAAATGCATCTCGTTGTAGTAAAGTCTCCTAAATAGCTCTTCAACAGATATAATTTATACTTCGAAAATCTAGAAATGAAGTCCGAGGTCGAACATAGGGAGCAAATAGGAATTCACACGCTAATCTTCATTTAAAATATAAATGAGCACAATAAATGAAGCACTATAAAGATATTCAACGAATATTAATCTGTCACATTAAGTATTCAATGAAGCTCAATGTATCTTGGGATAAAAAGAATAGAAAAGCCAAAAGTGGTGATTTAAATCACCAACTAAGCCCTTTAGATATGCATCACAATATCTCAAATAAACCAAATCATCCAATAGTAATGAGACGGCTAACTTTCAAATCAGACGACATAAATGAAGCTTTGCTACAGTGCTTTCTTCGAAACTTTCTTCTATTCTTCTTTTCTTCTTTCTTTGGCTCTTCTTCCTTCTTCTCTTTGGCTTACAGTGACTAAGGGTCGAGCTCACTCTCTGAAGAGCAAAACCCACCCCTCCCCTGTTCTCTCTTTGTTTCTCTGCCTTCCTCCTCTCTTAGATATCTGGGCAATCAGGTATTCGGATCACATACCCGAGTCCAGGGTTGCAGGCGTGGGTTGCAACCGAAGAGTGATACGGCTTAGGTTAAGCGGGTTGGGTTAAGTGTGGGTGAGCAGGGACCTCACTGCCAGTGTATTGAGGTGATAAGGCACTATCACAAATTCACTTTATTCACTGCTTCCTCTTTGTCAGCTTATGATGTGGGACTAATCCCACATCTTTCTTCCACGTGCAATCAGTAGCTGGAGATTCCATCAATTGGCATGGCAGCTGAGGTTGGCATCCCCGATCAAGGACCTAGGATGGGTCCTGAGGCTATTTCGCACTACCTGGAGGTGTGACCTGGGGCGAACGTGACCTGGAGCTCGAAGAACAACATCGGAGATAAGGCGCGGTGGCAGAGCTCAGACCGGGAACCTGAATTAGAAAATAAGGCCTTTCGGCCACGTCAAAACATCTCAAAAGGTTCGTCGGACGTTGGTGAATGTAATGGGTGTGGTCTCTTGGAGGATGGAGGTGCGTGGTTGTCGGACGGAGTCAGGGATGGAGGCCGGTGATGGGTTTGTTTGGTGGCAGTTGTAGGGGGTCAATTGGATGAAATAGGAGAGGGGTTTGTGCGAGAATCAGTGGCGGAGCTTTTGGGAGTGTCAGCAAGGTTGATGGAGTTGTGTAGCAAGCAGATGACCTCTCCGGAGGGTGGTCAGAGGTGGAGAGGATGAAGGGAGAACGACGGTGTCGATAGGGTATTTTCGATTTTAAGTATGGGGATTTAGCCTAAAGATCTAACTATCCTAACTACCTAATCTAATTGGATGAAGGGGGTAGGATCCACGTTGGCTTTGTTATGCCGGCGATGGAGAAGATGAATCCTCTAGTCATGGAGCGGCGAGGAAGATGCGGAAGAAGACGTCTACGGGTATTGAGAGATGTGGACAAAGTTTGGAAAGAAGAATCCACGTGCTATTGTTTGTGAGGGTGGACGAGGAAGGTGGTCGGAGAATTCACCAGAGTTGGCAGAGAAGGAGGTCAAGGAGAAGGGAAGAGAGGGTGTCCGACCTCCAAACCAAGCTAAGGAGCACAATTATGCATTATGGGTACTTTTATAGGGCTCAAGGGGGTCATTTCAAGCTTGGAATCCAAGCTTGAAAACTTGGTAACTCGATGAAGAAGGAATCCCCTAAACCTTTGAAAGGTTTGCAAGAGCTTTTGGGAAGGTATCAGAGCCCAATAAATGGCTCAAATGGATGGAGAATTCTCAAGAGTTCTCCTCCCAAATTTGGAAGTGTTTCGTCAATCAATCAGGGAGAACTCTCCAATCAAAGGTCGCTGGAAAAATAGGTTTTGGAATTGAAGGCAGCAGTGATCTGTTGGTGAAGAAGACAACAAAGTTGGGGGCTATTTGCAAAGAATTCAAAAGTTAGGGGGATGTGTGTGAGAGAAAAGACTCAGAATGGATCAAATTGCAAACTAGGTCAAGATGATCTCTGATTGAGTGTAAATTTTGGTACAAACCTAATTTCAACCTAAGGAATTTAATGGTAGAGTTGGATTTTAGTTTTGACCAAGTTTGATTGGGTAATTTACGTAGAAACCTAAATTAGGGCAATTATCTGTCTGAGACTCTATTTTAGGTAAAATTAGGTTTCAATGGTCAAATCAAGGGTACCAAACCTTAAAGAATATTTATTATTTTTAGAAGATTTATGTGAATTTTATCATAACTAGAACCTCAGTGAATTAAGCAGGTCTATTTTAGGGTTTCAGATGTCATTTAATTCTCAAAATCCATGAAAAGCTATTTTTGTCTGCATGAACCCACTTATTAGACAATTATGACCATTTGACTTTTAATTAACCCCTATGAAACCCCATGATTGCTCTGCAATTAAGATATTCTATTAAATTTGTAGTTTTACCCTTTTTTTCATGCATTTCTCTCAGAATGGTTATGCAATGAATTACAGTCTTCTAGCGATTATGTAAGAGCATTTATCAATGGATTATGACTACTTAAAACTAAATATGACTGATGATGACTTTATTATCATACCCCCATGCCTAACTTTTGCTAGTCCCTTAGCAAAATCTTATGAAATGAACTTGAATTCTAGACCATGCCTTGATGCTCAAAGTCCTGATTTATTCTTCTTTTTGGAAATTAGGTCATAATGCTAATGATAGGCCTAGAGGTACTCAAGTACGAACCAAGATCCGGATCTAACCAGCTTTAGCCTCAGTCTACCACGAAGGTTTCTAAGGCCCACAGAAACTATCCAAAGGTTTGTTGAACTCAGCGGTTAAACCACCCACGCTTGAAACAAGGTTTGTCCAGGTTCAGTTTTTAGTGCATTTTTGTAAGAGAGAGGGATAGAAGAATTTCTTTACATTTTTGGAGAGTTTTCTCTCTCTTTTTCTTTTCTTTATTTCTAGCTTCAAATTGGCTCAAAAGCACGAACTGTAATAGATTCCTTGTCCCCACCATCAATCCTCGTAGGGTCCTTGGTAATCGATGCTTTGAGATAGCACTACCCATGGCAACCCCAAAAACCCTGGCTTTCAACATTTCGAGACAATCTCGCCCATGGCACCTGAACCAGCACAAGGTGCTCACATGCCCCCAGTAGGATATTTAGATATCCTTGGAGACAAGCACTAAAGAGACGGTATGTTATTGTGCATCTTCGAGGGGAATTTCTCACCTCTCCGCATCGGGAACTCGTTCAAATCAACTTGTGTAGATAAGTCGCTCTTAATCTAGGTAGCTTTTCATAACAGAGTAAACACTTTTGTGTGATTTTGATTATTAACCGCACTGAACCGGACTTTTGTGTGGATTAGGGTGCTTAGGTTACCGAGTCCAGCAAACTAGGGGTCAGTTAATGAGGCCGAATAATCCCTAAGCCTTAGACCTAATACATAAGCTTCTCATTTTCCTCAACCTCTTGAGAACTATCCAGATCTTAATGGATATGTGAATTTTTAAGCCTAAATCAAGCCCAAGAGACCTAAGATCAACACTCATACTAATCTCTTTCTCTCTCTATTATTCTAGGACTTAACTTTTTTTCTTTTGATTTGGTCTAGAACTTAAGTAGATTCCATAATCATTTACTAATGGCTCACTTTTTGTTTCAAATTGTAGCTCCTTTTTGACATTTCAATCAGCTCCTCATTTCCTCCTCAAGAAGATATGCAATTAAGCTTACAAAATTTTCCTCCCCTTTCTCCATTTTTTGCTTTTTTTTTCAAAGTTTTTTTATTTTTTTTAGTTTTTTGAAATGAGTAATTTTTTTTATAACCCTTCAGAAGCTTTAATTTCTATGTGCTTGCACTTTAACACACCCCCACGCCTAAGTTTTGCAATGTCCTCATTGTAAACTGGAGGATATGACCCAGTTGGGTTCATGGGTTAAAATAGGGTCAAAAGGGTGGGTGAATGGGTTGAGATGACTGTTGTGGACAATTTCAAGCTTTGGTACATGTACCAAAGGTGGAGTCGGCTATTCTAAAACTAAACTCAGAGTGCAGTAGACATGAAGCTCAAAAGGATAATCAGAAGGGTCTCGATTCTTTTGGAATGACGTGTTGCCTCTCGTTAAGCATTAAATTCAATGCCTTCAGCCAAGCAAAAAGTGGTCATGGAAAAGGAGTGGTCAACTCAGCAGAATTTTGTAAAACAAGCACCTTGATCAATAGCCTAGTTGGTTCAACTAGGTGCTTGTTTAGATCAACAAGCTGATGATGTAGCTTAAACCTAATCAATCTGGTGGGTTGATGGATGTGAATCAGTAGATGCAAAGCCCACCAGGTATTCTATGACTCAAAAGGATGTGGCATTACGAATCATGGGTTTAGTTGAATCGGATTAGCCTAGTCAAAGTGGGGATCCTCAAAAGAAAAAGGGTCAGTGGAGGATGTAAGAACCCTACATGAATGATCAGAGAAGAATGGGATGTGATTTGCATTCTGATCAATGTCTGAATCCAGATGAGAAGATGAAGAATCCTGTGTAACCGGATCAAAGAGAGGTGAATCATAATAGAAATTGATTCCGGTGGCAGGTTAGGGTTGGGTTTGGATTCGAGAAGGTTTTGTACATGGATTTGAAGAGGTGGCTTCTTTGGGAACTATGTGTGCTGAGGGCTCCTCTAGAAAGTATTCAAAAGTAGGTTCATCTAGAAAGTCCTCATAATGGCCATCAAAATCAAAGGAAATGCTTGAAGAGTGCTTATAGGATCATGGAAATCTAAGTCAAGAAAAGATTCAAATTCGAGATTGCAGACACTCTCGGCACTTGTTTCTGATTCTTGAAGATTGAAAAGGAATGATTCCATCTCAATGGAACTTGATTTTGAATCAATGATCTTGGGATTAGAGACCTCAGAGTCAGAGTCAAAGAATGGATCATGGATGCTGAGGTCATAAACAGCTTTGAAGTCATTAGGAAACAATAGTTCTCAGAAATTAGAGTAAGATTTGAAATCGTCAGAGAACTTGCAACAATCATGTTTTGAATTCGATTTCAGATCAAAGGTTCCACCACAAAATGAATCCAGACAAGTAGAATCAACAACCAGACTTGGGTCTAACCTAATTTCATATTCCGAGCTCAAAAAGGTGTCATGATTAGGTATGTGATGTAGCCACAATTATTGACGGTAAAATGCCTATTCATGCATGTTCCTAGGCTTAGATTTGCATTTCATGTTATAAATATTGCATAGCATGCATCATTCTGTATTTAGAGTAGTTTTATATTTTTGTGTTAATTAGGTCCTTTTTATGGTTAGGAAAGGAGATTTATTTCAAGGCCTTGGATGGACGATCCGACTATACGACGATTGGAGTCTAACAACTTCGAAATTGTCTAGATCAGAATCCTGTAGCATCATATGAATTTCGAGGAAGATCAATGAACAGGAGGGCACATCCATATGAGTTTCAGATGGAAAATCCAACCATACAAATGGATCCAGAGCGACAATTGCAGTTCGGAAATGTGGAAATCATCTTGATTTGAGCACCGTGGCACCCGCTGCAACATAAAGATGGATGGCCCAGATGGTGTCATGTGGAGCCATCTAGACCGCCCAACACCGGGCAATAGTGGCTGCTCCTCAAAGGCATTCCCCTTTGAGAGATCTGGGCTGTTGGATGCCCATCCAACGATTCTTGTGAAGCCACGTCCCTTGCCTATCTTCAAGAGAGCCTCCATCCGCGATCTTAATCGTTGGATGAAAATCCACCGACCTCGGATAATTCAAAACTGTGCACCTTTTGACGCATGCCGCAATGATCTCTAGAGGCGTTCTCAATGCTTTGGCACCGGTTCAAGCTCTCCCACTCTTCCAATCCAGCCGGCGGTGAGCTATGCTTGATTTTGACTGCCCGATCATGCATGAGCACCCGAGATGCAGATACATGGATGCACAGATGACCGCCAATCTAGTGAAGGTGCTCAAGCGGGCATCGGTGCACATCCCCATGCACAATCAGGACCATCCATCTCCAATCGAATGGTCCTCCTTCGATAACACGAGCATAGCTACAAGCGAGCGTGAGCTGGAGGTTACAGTGACAGTTGCACTAGCCTTTAGTTGCGCTTGTAGCTATCACTAATGGCCTGTGCTATGCACGGCCAACAAAGGAATTGAAGGGCGATTACAATTGTCACTAATTGCCCATGGATGATTTTTGTCTCTCCTTCACTATAAAAGGACCTATCCCCCTCCATTCCAAACCATCTCTTCCTTTCGTTCTCTCACCACCTCCAAGGCTCTAGAGAGGGCTTGTCCCAAGCCTGGGATTCTCCTTTAGAGTAGAAAAGAAAATAGTTTCCCACGTCTTATCCCCATTCGTGGAGCATCCCGTAGCTGTCCTCTCACCACCCTTCGGGAAGAAGATCCTCGCCGCGATGCCGTCCTACCCCATCGTCCGTCCTCCCGCTCCATCCCCGTTGGTCTTGCTCCTCACCACCCTCCTCTAGGCAACGTTAGAGCGAGTCGTCCTCCAAACGACTGTTGGGAATTCTCTCACCTCTTTCTATCTTTTTACGCTTTCATAGTGTAATCTTTCCTGCTTTCGTAGTTGTAAAAAATATTTGATTAGAAATCCATGATTGTTTCTCTCTCTCTGTGTTATATTTTTGTAAGTAGATTATCTAGATAAGCAATTGTCGATCTAATCCCTTACTTTCTAAAAAATTCCAAAAAAATTATAAAAGACAAAATGACAAAAACAAATAAAAACAAAGTACTATTTTCAAAACCAAACATTCGCCTCCCTGTGGTCGACCCGGGACTCACTTTTCGAGTTTCGGTTATAAATTTCATCTGATAGACACATTTTGGGAGCTACGACGATGGGTCCTCCAAACCCCGATTTCTACCACGCAAAACACGTTAATCATTTTGGCGCCATTGCTGGGGAGGCAACGCTCTTTGGTTTTTCTCGCATTTTCCTACCTTAACTTTTTAGCTCACTTTGCTCCTTTCTGTCTATGATTATAGGTACCTTTTCAAGGTGATAAACACATATAAATTCATCATAAAATGCTTATTTGTGATAGTTCCTAGGCTTAGCACTGCATATCATGATATAAATATCACATAGAATGCATCGTTCTGCATTTAGAGTAGTTGTTTATATTTTACGTTAATTAGGTCCTTTTTATGGTCAGGAGAAAAGAGGATTTATTTTAGGGCCTCGGATGGACAATTAGACCATATGGATCTGATCGAGACGACGATCGGAGACTAACACCTCAGAAATCGTCCAAATCGAAGTCCCGTAGCATCACATTAAGCCCGAGGAAGATCAACGGCCAGGGGGCAATGCGACATCCATACGGGTTTCAGATGGAAAATCCGACTGTACGGATGGATCTGGAGCGACGATCGCAATTCCGCATCGCAGGAATCATCTTGATCTGAGCACCGTAGCACCCTCTACAAGAAGAAGAAGATGGACGACCCAGATGGCACCACATGACGCCATCTAGACCGCCCAACACCGGCCAGCAGCACCGCCCAACTCCTTCTTCATTCGCGCCCTTCAATCCTAGCTGTTGGATCAAGATCCAACGGTTGGGAAGAGGACGCACCAAGTCGCTCCACACGACACAAGGGAGGGTTGCCGCAATGGTGGTAGCGCTGTTTGCAAAGGAGGGGCGCGGGTTCGAATCCCCGTAGCCCCCCCAATTTCCAATTTGGCTGGCTGCTTAGCAACGGCCGCACAACCGTGCAGCAGCAGTAGCGCAGCATAAGCGCACGTGCATGCCAGCGCACGCCAGTGCGTGCGACACGGGTGCGCGAAGCGTGCAGTGCCAGCGGAGCGTACGCTAGTAGGGAGGTGTGCGGATCTTTAGCAACATTTATGAGGGCCTTTAGCGACACTTGCAGCTGTCACTAAAGGCCCGCACTTGCCAGCAAGAGGAATTGAAGGACGGATCTTAAGTGACAGCTGCAGCGACATTTGTGGACATCACTAAAGGCCCGTGCACGCCAGCAAGAACAATTGAAGGGCGGATCTTTAGTGACAGCTGCAGCGACGTTTGTGGACGTTAGTAAAGACCCAGATATGATTTTTGCCTCTCCACTATAAAAGGACCTACACCCCCTCCCTTCCAAGCGATCCTTACTCTACTCCCACCTACTCCCAAGCTCTAACAAGCCTGCCAACGCTCCATTAGAGCTTGTTCTCAAGCTCCCAAGGTGCCTATTAGTGTAGCGAACCTCTACCTTACCAAATACTCCTCCAACTTCCCATCTCCCTTCATAGGTCACCTTGGAGCGTCCTCCCACCTCCATTCCAGTAGCAGATCAACTCTGTCTTCCTACCTCCATTCCAGAGCTACGCCGAAGCTTTCCTCAACCCGACGTCCTCCAGCATCTCACCTCCGTCGTCTCACTCCTCACCTCCTTTGTCCGAGCTTCCGCCCGGCACCGTCGTCTCACTAAACAGTCAATTCGGGAGATTTCCTCTCACCTCCCTCTCTTTTTGTGCTTTTATAGTAGATTGTAATAAACATTGGATTGATATATATACCATTTTCATTCCTTATCTCTATCTTGTGCTTCATTTGCTTGTCATTTATTTGAAAAACACAAAAAAAAATAACAAAACCCTAAAATACCAAAAAGTAACGAATCGAAGCACGATTTTCAATAAAGTAAACGTTGCCTCCCTGTGTTCGACTCGGGACACCCTTGGAGTTTCGGTATAAATTTTATTTGATCGACGTGTTTTGCAACTACGACGATGGGTTACTTGTAACCCCGATTTCTAACATGCAAAACTCGCACGACCATTTTGGTGCCATTGCTGGGGAGGCAACGGAATTTACTTTATTGTTTATTATGCTTCTTTGCATTTACATAGCACTAACCCTACTTGTCTTTAATCTACTATCTTGCAGGTACCCTAACATGGAGATCCAAATGTTGTAGATTGAAGTAAAGTGCGGGTAGAGTACTCTGTAAGTGTCCCACACTTTCCCCCCCACTAGTTCATTTCGCAACAATCATAACCAAGACCTAATCTACTTAGGTGTTTGCATAAACCCTAGGATAGAATTGTTTGTCTTGTTTGCCACCTTTATCCACCTCACCCCCACATTTAAAACAAAAAACAAAAAAAAAAAGTGATACTTGCTGTGGGACAAATAAATATACACACTCTATACACCCACATTTGAGGCACATAATCGGACTTGATTTTTATCAACTCAATTGGGATTCTGACCTATGGACCCAGTACACGAATTCAACACATAAAAGAGTAGAAATCATATTAGGTTAACCACCTTTTTGTGTGCCTTAATTGGTGGTGCATTTGAGCCGATTGATTGAATTGTTTGGGCTGCACCACCTAATCTAAAAGAGGTTCATTGTGTAGCTGCCCCATAGGATTCAATACTTAGGTGAAGCCAGGCACTCCATATTTTCTTGATTTACAAAGGAAAAATACTTGAACTTGTGCTTTCAAAACTTGGATTGCCTCACAAACTTTGTTTGAAAACACCTAATATTTGAATCCTAAAAGCTATTAACCAAGATTTGAATCCTAAAACTAACCTCATCATTAATAATCTTGCTTGAAAACCACTTGGTTGTGCATAGTCACACATTATCAAACGAATCATTAAGGGCACAACCGATTAAGGGCCCATCACATTCCAAAAGCACCAATATCCCAAGCCTAACTAAAATTGAGTAGACGTTGGCCATAAGGACTGGTTCACTCTACGGGATCCAGATTGAGATTATTCACGATTAACCAACTTATACTAGTCAATCTGATGTCTAGCTAGGGGAGTAGCGTCAAACGATCGCGGCTGGGGTGTACACTAGGAACCGGAGGTGCAACCCAAAGGAAGAACCTTCTCCCTAGTTCCTCCTTCTAACTGGTTGGATTTCCTGGACATAAGTAGAGTAAATCGTCAATAATCTTAGGACAGATTCTGAGAGTCTGTAGACCTTTAGGCTACCTAACATAAGGACAGGCTTGTATTTTTTGTGCTGCAGGGTACCTTCTTTTCCTCGTCCTTCCGACTTCCTTCCAGTGTATGCTTGGAAGGAGGTCATTGAACCCTCGTTTGGAAGGACCTTTAGACCATTCCTGGAGGCAGAGGTTAAGCTTTAGCCAAGTAGATCCCATGGCTAATCAACAACCACCTCCCCCACCTCTGAACCAGCAGGAGATGATTCAGAGGCAGTTGGAAGAATTACAGCAAATGCAGCAATGGTTCCAACGAATGAATGGTCAGGGCACTCGGCCCTTGAAGGATTTTTACGATCCATCAAATTATGAGGATCATCCCAGCATTGTGATCCCCGCCAGAGATGTTGAGATCAAGCCCCAGGTTTTGAGTCTAATTAAACACTTTCACAGGCTTGGCTCAGATGACCCATTCCAACATTTGGAAGACCTGATCACTCTATTTCTTACTCCCAAATCGTGGAATGTGGATGAAGAACAGATGCTCATGAGGCTTTTCCCCCATTCACTCAGGGATAAGGCAGCACATTGGTATAGTACCATTGGAAGACCGATTACTACTTGGATAGCTTTGAAATCGGCCTTCCTGAAGAAATTCTTCCCAATTGGGCGAACCAATGCATTACGACGAGCAATTACCACTTTTGCCCAGCGGCAGGGGGAACTGTTTCATGAGGCCTGAGAGAGATTCCAGGATCTGTTGCGGAAGTGTCCACACCATGAGGTGCCTAAATGGCAGCTTGTGCAGATTTTTTATCACGGGTTGAATGATCAACTCTGTAATCATGTGGATGCTTCTTGTGGAGGCAATTTCCTCAACAAGGATGCAGATAGCGCGTATGATTTGTTTGAGGAAATGAGCGAAAATTATTTAAACCACGCCTCCATGGAAACCTTTAACTGATCCCAACAAATTAGATCAAATGCCAATGAGGTCCAAGATTCTCGTACATTTGATATGGAATTGATCTGCAATAGATTAGATAAGATGGATGTCGTTACTAAATGAATGGAAGAGTGGATGTCCGAAAACTCTAATTTTTCTAGATCTGCTCAATCCCAGGGATCGAGATTCCATTCTTCGCAAACTCCTACGGGAAGGGAGTTTGTGAACCAACTAGAACCGGCCGACCTTTGAGCAACCTTTTCTCGGAACCTTATGGGTTCCAAACTGGGGCCTTTGATCCCAGTCTTTCTAATCCTTCATCCTCATCTTATGAGGATGTTCATGCTGTGCAAGAGAATGTTAGGTCCAACCCTTATTCGAATTCCTATAATTCTGGTTGGAAAAATCATCCTAACTTCTCTTGGAAAGATCAAGGGCAGTAGACCCAATATCGACCCAACAACTATCTACTGCAAAAACCAATGGGTCAAGGTCATGTATATACTCAGTTACCCCTGAATCAGGTTAATCAGCCCATGTGAAATGATCAACAACCCGCCGAGCAGGCTGACTTGAACCTAAAAATGGTAGAAATGCAAGGGTCAATGCTCCAGCTCATGCAATAGAAGAAAACTTCGCTGGACACCTTGCAATCCGGACTTAGTACAAACAACCGGCAACTTGGATCTCTACTATCACATTCTATACCAAACCCAAAGAATGTTCAGAACCGAGGCGCTGGGACACAAGGGTTTGGTAATGATGGGGAGTCGCATGCTCAAGCTCATGCTATCTATCAGGCTACCCCAGCTCCTCCCGGAGCTAACCAAGTTCCTACCATAATCAACTGGGAGCCTCCTGTTTTTCCCAACCCTCCCGAAGGCACTAACCAACAGCATTTTTCCACGGCAAACACCATCACCTTGAGGAGTGGTAGTAAACGCAAGGGACCTACCCAACCCCATGTCAACCCCATTAGGCCCCGTAGCAAGAATTCCAAACTCCCAACTAAGAATGTGATCAACAAAACTTCAGGGTCTGATTCGGGAGTATGTTGTTGTTGTATGGGCAAACAGAAAAAGTTAAAGGAGAAATTGGAGGAAAGGATGTCCTTACTTCAGGCTTTCAAATTAACAATCATTTTACTCCTCACGGCTATCGGATCAATCCCTGCCTATGCCATAGGTTTACTGAATGCATATAAAGAAAGGCATAGAGCAAAATTTGAAATCAATAGGAGAGTAGTTTTGTCCGATAACACAAGCACATTGATCATAAACAAGCTACCTCCTAAGAAGTAGGAGCCGGGAGCCCCGCTGATTTCCTGCACAATAGGAAATGTTACTTCTGACCGGGCCCTCCTCGACTTAGGCGTTCCATTAATGTGATCCCTACCTTACTGCACATGGAATTGGGTCTAGGCTACCTAAAACACACTGACATGATGATTGCACAGCAAAAATACACCAACAATTGTGCCATCTTGTGCTATTTCCTAGCATTACCAGTGCATATTAGGTATCCATAGTCGCATTTGTAAAAATACACGCATGCAAGCATTTACTTGATAGGGGAGGAGAGTGAATAAAATGACCATGAAATTTACATTTTCCTCAAGTGCTACCTTGCAAAATTCACCACCTTTATTTTGATTTTGATTTTTATTTGACTTTCTTCTCCGCAGCTGCATGGCATGGCAGCTTATTCCTCGCGCCATGCTCTGCAATAGCTCTCCCTGCCAGCCGCATGCAAGCCACTCCCTGTCAAGCCATGCCAAGCCATGCACAGCTAGGGCATGGCTGTGCATGCCTCTTTGCTCTTTAAAAAGAGCTCAGCCTTCTTCCTTGCGGCTGAGCCTAGTCCATGCCAAAACATAGCAGCTTCCCTCCTTCCAGGCCGTCTCCTCCTCTCTCCCTCCATACGCAGCCTCTCCTCCTCTGAGGAGCCACTCTGCGGGCAGGAGCACCTCACAATGGTGCACAACCACCACTGTGAGTCCCACCACCGCCCAGCTCATCAAGAGCCGGTGGGCATGGTGATCTTCTCCTCTCTGTTTCGCCATTCAAGCCAACCCCGCCATTGCAACTGGAGCTTCAAGCTTTGAAGCTCAACCGGCCACTGTCTACCGCATGCAGGCCACCACTCGCCCACGTGCAGGCCACCGCACTCGCCTGCAGGTCACCCTCACCCCTCTTCGTACGTCCTGTCGCGAAGCTCCGTCCGCGGCCCAGCCCACTCTGCGCTCGCCAGCAGCTGGCGTAGACCTTCCGCCCGCGCGCCAGGTCACGCAGCGGCTCCTGCACTCACAACACCGGGCGCACCCTGTCGTGCGGCTCGACCTTGCACTGTAGCCACTATTCACGCTAGTCAGTGGAACACTGTAGCTATAGTGTAGTGACCGGTAAGTTTCTCACTTATCTGGTCACTTGGCGGGTCGCAACCTGCGCTAGCCCATGCCTACGTCTCACCCCGCACCTGCTCCAGCTCCCGCCCCTGCGTCTACCTTCTCCCATGCATGCCAGCGCCTGCCCGCATCTTCTTCCGCTCCCAGCGCCTACGTCTGCCTGCACCCACCTCTTCGCGCAGTGCGGTGCGCTGCGGTTCTCTCGCCACACCCGCTCCATCCTGCGTGCGCGCGCCTCTTCGTGTGCCTATGCGTCTGCGCGCGCGCGTGGCCATCAGACGACGCGCTGGGGCTCCAGATGGCCTAACTCGCCTCCTTCACTCCAGCAGATGCCTTCTCTCTCTTTCTCTCTCTCTCCCTCTCTCTCACAGCACTCTCTCACTCTCTCTACGGACACACACACACACACACTCTCGTACACACACACCCACTCACTTATACACTAATATATACATATATATATATACATGCATATATATATTTATATACATATATATATCTATATATACTTATATCTATACATATAGTAGTACTTATATAACTAAGTATTAGTATATGTACATACATATATATATATATATAATTATATATATATATCTATACATATATATACATATACTTATATACGTATAAATATATACATATATATATATATATATCGATATATATATATATTATTACCTATATAACTAGTATAAGTATAGATACATATATATATATATATACATATATACACATATACTTATACATATATATATATATATACAAATATATATACATATATATATATCTATAACTATATATACATATATCTATATATATATATACATATCTATCTACATATATCTATATACATATATTACTATATATATATATACATATATATATACATCTATATAGTTACAAATCTATATATATATACATATATATATATACACATATAACTACATATATACCTATATATTTATAACCATATATATATTTACATATAGATATATATATTTACAGAAACATATATATATATATTCATATCACCTACCATACGTTGTATCGCGGGATTATTTGCACCAGTGGCTAATATTCCCCGATACACGCATACAGAAAGCATGTTTCACACACATTTTCCACCATCCATTCTACACTCCACGTGGCACTTCATCCTGTTGGTTGCGTCTTTCTAGACGACGACCGACTCGACACCGTGCTACATGTCATCTCCACCTCCATCCCCACCCCTTTATACATGTTTATTATATACATATATATACTATATTTGCTTTATTTCTGTTTCTCTTTCTTGCCATTAAAAAGATAAAAAAAATACACAAAAGAGAAAAGATAATCTTTGACTTGCAGTTACTCAGTCTTGCTAATAGCAAGAATAGTTTTGGAACCCTAATTAGGCTCAAAGCCAAGAACCTGATTTTGAGGGTGTACCTCAAGGACAAAAATTATCAAAAAAACATCTTAAATAGAAGAACACCAAAAACATAATAAACGAAAGGAAGAGATTCGTTGTAGGAAAGGCATAGAAACTTATTCACTTCTAATCCCACTTCCCTGAGTTAACCCTGGGCCTAAAAGTGACCAAGATAAAATCAAATAGGCCAGGTAAAAAATTTTTGTAAAGAGATGGTTAGGCTCGATTTAGGTTAACCACTATACTCATTTCAATGATAAAATCACCATATTAACACAACCTATCCGGGTCTACACCATAATCCTTTCATGGCGCCGTTGCCAGGGAAGTGCGTATTCAAGTATGTCTCTACTCCATTCCTTTAATTTTTTCTCTTCTCACACCCTTCTCTTCACGGGTGTTTTTGTTTTTTTTTGCTGTGCAGGTGAACCTATTGCAAGGAGAAGGCAGGTAGGCGAAGTAGGAGACGTGGGCAGATCCAAGGCAGGAATGAAAGCGTGAAGTAGCCGACACCGCATTAGTGCTTCGCACACATTGCTGAACAAGTAGGTCTTCCTTTCTTAGCAACTTAGGTTAACTTGTCACCTTAATAAAAAAAAAAAAAAAACCTAGAAAAACTTCTTGGGATCTCTTGGGGCAAGTGGATTAAAATTCACTTGTTTGATTGTTTGCCTTTACTCCCACCACCCCGGGATTTCCCGCAAAACATCGCATAGCGAAGATGCAAGAATCTTAATTCTTGAATCTTTCGCCATGTGAAGTATTCTTTGAGGCAAAAAAAAAAGATTGATTGCCATCCCTCTTTGCCTCATTTATCTGCAATTCGGGATCACCTTTTTGGTGGGGATACTTGGAATTGAGTTGATTCCAACCCCACCACGACCTTTCACGTGCCTAAGATTCGATCTCGAATACTTCAACCCCAACAATCTGATTTTCTTTATCTTATGGTTGAGCCTTGTGTGTGGACATCATTTTGGTGATTGGGAGCACTTGAATTGAAGTGCTTTGGCTCCCTTTCACACTAATCTAAAATTGATTCGTGCATCCACACATTGAAATCTCCATTTAGGGAAGACCATTGCATTTTAGCATGCATTAACCAATTGACATTGAAGAAGGGTTTATTGGGCTTAGAAGAAAACTTGTATTCTCTCAAAACTCGAAGATTGGTTGAATTGGTAATTCAGAGAAATCCTAAAATCCATACTACTTAAGGCTGAATTCTAAAAACCATTCACCAATTAAAACTTCAATTCGGGGAGATTTCCCCGTTGCATGCTTGGTTTACACACTCTCATAAAATCAATCACTTGGGCATTGCCCGCAAATAACACCCTTCACATTCCAAAAGCACTTGATCCTAAGCCTCTAACTAAAATTGGTAGTAACTTGACCCTTATTAAGGATTGGAGGTCTAACTACCTGCGTGTAACGCCTACGTGTTGGTGAGGGTTCTCGCGTGCTATCAGGTGTCTAAGACTGGGGCAAACACCTTTCAATCTGGCTTGGTGGTTCCGTGATGCTCGCATTCGGTTCCGTAGTTCGTGATAGTAGGTAACTTAGATCTTTAGGTCTAAGGGCACACTGTAGAGGTTAGGAATTTGATTGTATTGATTTGTCATCAAGTGTACCTGTGCGGTGTCATTTCTCTCATCTCCTTTTCCCTTCGTATCCCCCCCAATTCTTCCTGCGGTAGTGCATGTTTGGGAGGAGGTCACAAAACCCTGAACTATGTGAATTGCCTGATAATTTTAGAAAAGAAGCCACATCATACTCCTCCACAAACATGGCTGCACGCCCACCCCCAAATCCCGAGGGAGGAAATCACCCTCAAAACCCACCAGGTGGTGGAGCCTTGGATCCCATAACCTGCCTCCAAGCCCAAATGGAAATGTATAATGAACAAATTGAGACCATTAGGGAAACATTGGAGGAAATGCAGAACCCTCTCGAATGGGGGGAGCCTAGGTCTCTTAGCTCCTATCAGAATCCCGCTGCTATAGAGACCATAGGAAAAATTCCAGTCCCCATGGGCGGGGACGATTTTGAATTGGAACCTAACATAATTGGCCTAATAAATTTTAACTTCCATGGTCTTGCAAGTGAAGATCCTTTTCTCCACTTGGAAGACCTAACCCGATTGGCTGAAGCTGTTAAACCAAGAAATATCGGGTTACCTATAGTCCTCATGAAAATGTTCCTATTTTCATTGCGGGATAAAGCGTCGTAGTGGTTACGCACCCTTGGGAGAACCATCCACTCTTGGGAAGAGATGCGAACAGCGTTTCTCAAGAAGTTCTTCCCAATCGAGCGAACCAATGCGCTTCACCGTGCTATCACTTCATTTACATAACAAAACGGCGAACAGTTTCATGAGGCATGGGAGAGGTATAATGACCTCCTTAGGAAGTGTCTACACCACGGTCTGCCTAAGTGGCATATAGCCCAGATTTTCTACTATGGGATAAATGAGACTTTGAAGCAGATTGCAGACTCTTCCTGTGGAAGGAATTTCATGAATAAAGACGAAAATGGAGCATTTGAATTGTTTGAAATATGAATGAAAACTCAATGAACAATGACTCCATTTTCGTCTTTAATCGTGCCAGCCTACCCTGAAATGTCCACGAAGTTGACACGGGACCTTCCCATTCATCCACTGATCTCAGCCTTATCTCATAGAAATTGGATGAAGTCTCCATCGTGCACAAGAAGCTAGACGAGCTTCTGGCCAACCCCTCCCATTCTATGGCAAACACCCTCACCTCTCCACTTCGTCATAATTCCAATTCTTCCAACACCAGGCTTATCCCAAGAAACCCCGTATGACCTTCCTTACTGAGTGTCGCGCCGAGTGATTCGGTAAGTCAGGTGGATCTGGCTTCTGCGAGACAGTATTTCGACACGGAGGACTAAGCCTCCGTGTGCTTGGATGCATATTTACATGCGGACGCGTCTTCTAGCATAGAAGACGCTTGCGCCCTGGGGAACAACCTGTTCTCTGCCACTTATAACCTAGGGTGGCGAAATCATCCGAACTTCACATGGTCCAACGACCCACAGCGCCAAAACACCGCGGGTGGACCAATGTGACCATCCGCACCCATCATCCCAAGGGCCCAGTCTAATCCTATGGTGAATCCGCCATCGGGTTCTTGCATACTGCAAGCAGAACATGCATCAAGTCCTCTTGATAAATTGATGCAAATGATGACGGAAATGCCAAAGTGCCATGAAGAGAACATGACCTCTTCAGCACCAATTGGCACAGCAGAATGCCGAGATCAGTCAACTACGCATGACGACTCGATCTCAGGGCACTCTTCCTGCCCAACCTATTCCAAACCCGCGAAATTTCGTACCCCGTGGTCCTCAACCACAGGTACGACCTTCTCAGGGGCAGGTTCATCAAATTCTGCAGGCTCCAAGCATTCCATCGGGATTTCAGGCTAATCCCGCTGCAGCACCTCACTCTTATGTCCCTATTGCAAACCCTCCTCCGCCTTATGATCCCACTGGACCCGCATCATCCAATGTGATCACTACGAGGAGTGGTAAGCAAACCATGGATCTGACTCGACTTGATCCTGACCTGTCTTCATCGCCCTCTCATTCGGGATGCACACCGCATTCGCGAGAGGATGATACACCCAAATTGGTGCCAGAGTCAGTCCCATTCCCTGAGGCTCTACTGAGGTAGCCAAAAGGCAAGAAGAAGGATACGCAGGCCTTTGATAACCTGCGTAATTTGTTCAGGGATGTTGAAATCAAGGTACCCCTGCTCGAGGCTATCGATCACATACCTACTATCGCCCGATTTTTCAAAGACTACACAACACCCAGGCGGCAGTCAAAGAAAACTAAGAATCCGGTGGTTCTCTTGACTCATACGACTTGTGCTATACTATCAAATCTACCACCGAAGGAGAAAGATCCAGTTACACCGCTTATTTCCTGTAGCATCCAAGGCTGCAATTTTAACCGTGCCCTGCTTGATCTAGGATCTTCCATAAATCTTATACCAACCATCATGCTCGAAAAATTTTCCTTGGGAAATCTGAAACCTACCCCTGTCACGTTACAGTTGGTAGATCGTTCTGTCAAAATTTCGAAGGGTGTGGTGGAAGATGTGGTGGTTAGGGTCAACAGTCTCTGTTTTCCTGTTGACTTTCTTGTTTTAGATATGGAAGTTCCTAGCTCACTTTCTGATTGTTTGATCATCCTTGGTAGACCTTTCTTGGCCACAGCTCGCGCCCATATCGACTGCGAGTCGGGCTGTATTGAGATTGTCGTTGGATCTGAAAAGCTCAAGCTTAACATCTTCAAGGTAGCCAATAACTTTGATTGCGATTGCATCGAGGATGACACGTCTGATGAGGACATGGCCGTCAGCACGTGTATCGAACTAATTGGGACTTATTTTGACTATTGCGGATTACCTGCAAACACTGACGATTGCCTGACCAACACATATTATGACATTCCCCCATCCCTCCCTTTTCCCGTACCTTCTCCTAGCTAGACTTCTGACGAGGTTTTCTCCGCTTCCCATACCTCGTGGTCTGAGTCATATCCGGGCTACTCACCGCCGGTCCACACTCTTGAAGATCAGATTGCCCTTTCTTTCCCGCCAAATCAGGTAGATTTGCAACTCCACACTGGGACCTTAAGCCCATATATTACTCACTGGGGCTATTCCTTCTTGGATCCATCTATCCAAGAAGCCCCTCTTCTTGGACAATCTGAGGGCCAACTTCTTCCTGACTTATTTTCTGATCTACCTGGGACACTCTCGTCCCAAGAAATGCCAGATCTTTCACCATCCACTCCCGAGCTGAAAGAGCTGCCTAGTACACTTAAGTATGTTTTCCTAGGACGAAATGAAATGCTCCCCATAATCATCAGTTCAAAATTGACCAGGGAGAAGGAGTGCAAACTAACTGAGGTCCTTATGGAACACAAGGCAGCCATTGGATGGTCTTTATCAGACTTAACTGGCATTAGCCCCTCCTACTACATTAACCGTATATATACGGAGGAGGAGGCTCGACCTTCCGGTGAGATGCAGTGACGTCTCAACCCTAACATGCGAGAGGTCGTTAAGAAGGAAATTATTAAGTTGTTGGATGCAGGTATAATCTACCCGATCAGCGATAGCCCCTGGGTGAGCCCGATTCACGTTGTGCCCAAAAAGGCGGGACTCACCATCCGTGTCAATGACAGGGGCGAATCCATCCCTACACGCACTCCTACATCTTGGAGAGTGTGTTTAGATTATAAGAAACTCAATGCTGCAACTAAGATCACTTTCCGCTACCTTTCATTGGCCAAATCCTGGAGCAGTTAGCAGGAAATAAATTCTTCTGTTTCCTAGATGGATTCTCAGGATATAACCAGGTGGCAATTGACCCCCGGGACCAAGAGAAAACCACTTTTACCTGCCCTTTCAGCACCTTTGCATTTAGAAGGATGACGTTCGGACTTTGTAACATGCCAGCAACTTTCCAGAGATGTATGCTGGAGATATTTCATGACATGGTGGGTGACTTTCTCGAGGTCTTCATGGATGACTTTTCGGTCTTTGGACCATCTTTCGATGACTGTCTTGCTAACCTGACCCGTATCCTTAGGAGATGTATTGATGTATACCTCGTGCTTTCCTAGGAAAAAAGTCATTTTATGGTACACGAGGGAATTGTTCTCGGGCATATCATCTCCGATAGGGATATCGAGGTTGACAGAGCTAAGCTTGATGTAATTGCTAATTTACCTGTGCCTGGCTCTGTCAAACAAATTCGCTCCTTCCTGGGACACGTCGATTTCTATAGGAGATTCATCAAAGATTTCTCCAAGATTTCTCGACCTTTAACTCATCTCCTATCGACCGACGTACCCTTCGATATGGGCCCCGACTACATACAAGCATTCACGCAGCTGCGTAATGCTGTCACCAAGGCCCCTGTTCTCCAGCCACCTGATTGGTCCCTCGACTTTGAACTGATGTGTGACGCTTCTGACCTTGCAGTCGAAGCCATCCTGGGACAAAGACGCGATAGACACCCCTTCGTGGTGTACTACGCCAGTAAGATGTTGGACAAGGCCCAGCATAATTATACTACCACTGAGAAAAAACTACTAGCGGTCGTCTTTGGGCTGGAGAAATTCCACTCTTACCTTCTGGGCTCACATGTTATTATTTTCACTAATCACGCGGCTATTCTCCATCTCATGCACAAGAAGGATGCCAAGCCTAGACTGATTCGTTGGATCCTTTTGCTTGAGGAATTTGACATTAACATTCGCGATAAGGTCAGAGCCCAGAATGTTGTGGCTGATCATCTTTCCCGAATGGAGCCTGACCATATTGGATTTACCTTGCCGATGAATGAGATTTTTCCTGATGAGCACCTATTGGCAATTAATGTGGCAAGTGGACCGTGGTATGCCGACATTGCCAATTACCTTACTTCTGGATCCCTTCCACATGGCTGGCCTAAAAACCAGCGCGAGCGTCTCATGGCAGAAGCAAAGTATTATTTCTGGGATAATCCACTTCTTTTTCGCATAGGTGCTGATCAAATCATCCATCGCTGTATTCCTGACAGTGAATTCCCCAGTGTGCTATCTTTCTGCCACGATCAGGACTGTAGAGGCCATTTCTCTTGGAGGAAAACTGTAGCCAAGGTGTTGCAGAGTGATTTCGTTTGGCCCTCCCTTCACTAGGATGCACACAATTATGCTAAGCATTGCACTAGGTGCCAGTCGTTAGGGTCAATGTCATGACGTGACATGATGTCTTTGCAGCCCATCCTAGCTGCGGAAATCTCGACATTTGGGGAATTGATTTCATGGGTCCCTTTCCTCCTTCCAACGGCTTCAAATTTATCCTCATGGCTGTTGATTATGTTTCGAATGGATTGAGGCTATTCCCATGCGCCGTGCTGACCATGTTATATCCACTCAATTTGTCGAAGACCACATCTTTACGCGCTTTGGGATCCCTCGAGCCATTATCTCGGATAGAGGAAGCCACTTTACCCATGCTTATTTTCGGGCACTTCTGAGGAAATACGGAGTCCACCATCGTATCGCATCCCCGTATCATCCTCAGACGAATGGCTAGGAAGAGGTGTCGAACCG
Source organism: Thalassia testudinum (assembly GCA_037157565.1). Lineage (NCBI taxonomy): Eukaryota > Viridiplantae > Streptophyta > Magnoliopsida > Alismatales > Hydrocharitaceae > Thalassia > Thalassia testudinum. The sequence continues at coordinate 203,231,839 of JAZHRO010000031.1, forward strand.
GCAAATCAAGCAAATTCTCCAGAAAACGGTTCGGCCTAACTGTAAGGATTGGTCCGACAAGCTAATTGACGCACTTTGGGCATATCGGACTGCCTTCAAGGCTCCCATTAGTATGTCTCCTTATAGAATCGTTTACGGGAAGCCTTGTCATTTGCCCATGGAGTTGGAGCACCACACTTATTGGGCAGTTCGCCAATGTAACCTCGACCCAGACCTGTGTGGTCGAGAAAGGAAACTCCAACTCCAGGAGCTGGAAGAGCTCCGTCGTGAAGCCTATGATTCTGCCTTAACTTTCAACAACGCACTAAGGCTTTTCACGACAGCTGTATTCGGTGGAAAGAATTTGAGCCATCTCAGCAAGTTTGGCTCTACAATGCCCGGCTCAAATTCTTTCCTAGGAAACTGAAGTCCAAATAGACTGGTCCTTTCCTGGTCTCTAGACCATTTCCCAACGGAGCCGTTGAAATTGAAGATCCCAAACCTGGGCATAAATTTACGGTCAATGGGCAGCATTTGAAACCCTATCTTACTCATGAACCTGCCCCCATTGGAGAAGCTGTTGCCCTGCTGGAGGGTAACTAATTTTGTGCCTCATTCTGAGTCCAGCTGGGGACGTTAAATTCAGCACTCGTTGGGAGGCACCCCAACAACACTCACCATCCACCATCACTTTTCACGCCACTGTCACGATCGCTTCACTTTTCAATTCACCACCCCCCATCCACCCACCCTACCACCCTACTGTATAACCTGCACCTCAGCTCTTGTTACCCAATCTTTTGTCCTTCCTCTACCCTTCCCTGCATGCATATGAGGACATAGCATCATTTGGCATGGGGGGGTGGATAGGCATCCATAGGATCTGGGTATTTTATGGTATTATGCAGGCTCCATCTATCTATATATATTTAAAAGAAAAAAAATATGGTGTTTAGTAATGATTTAAAGGCTGAAACAAAAATACAATAAGTATTTATGGATATTCAAACACTGTTTTGAAGACTTTGCAGGCCATAGAAGCTTGATTCGCTCAGGCTCGGCTAAATTCACTTGAGCATTGACAAGATAGATCAGAATCTCTCCTAATTAAGGACGTATTCTTGTACCTGACACACCAGTACAGGATCCGTTGGTTTGCTTCTACTCGAGAGCCTAAGTAAACTTGGTTCACACTACACATATCAAGAAAGACCAGGTGAACATAAGATCCAACCCTAGTGTCCATTAGGGAAGGTGGAGTCCTTACCTGTGCGTGCAGGTAGACTTTTTATCCCAAGCTTTAGTCTTGTGTTTAGGAGAGACCCTTTCCACCAAAAAGGAACCCTCCCACCAAAAAGAAAAGTGTGCTCCTCCAAATAATGTTGTAAGAGATATACTGACATGTGTTTCAAAAAAAAAAAAAAAAAAAAAGAGAAGAAGAAAAGCAAATAAGTTAGTATATCACGCAAATATCTGTAAAGTCTTCCCCCTACAAAAGTTCTTCAAGGCAAGTCGCAAATATCCTGTTTTCTTTGAGCCACAAATATTATAAAATGGGAGTTGAGTTTCCATCTTATTAAGGGTCAATCCGAAGACATAAGTTGAAACTGGGACTAACCTGTACTTTAAAAATTCATGAAACCCTGGGCTTGAGTCTTAATGTTCATCTGGTTAGTCTTGAACCTTCACTAAGCACAAGCCATAATCTCTTGAGCTCTCGAGTACGGCAAAAACCTCCTGGATCCTGGAAATCGTACTTAAGGTTTAAATATCAAGAGTCCTGGTTAGGCGAGAGATGATCTATGTCACATAAGACTTAAAGTACTGGTAGTCTTCTTTGCAATTGGTTCTCACAATATCCAACAATAAACACACCTATGTTGCCTTAGAAGAAAATATTCAACTTAAGATCATTTCTAAATACAATATAAAAAATGTTTTGCTAGGGACTAGCAAAAGATAGGCATGGGGGTATGATTGCACAGCAAAAATACACCAACAATTGTGCCATCTTGTCCTATTTCCTAGCATTACCAGTGCATATTACGTATCCATAGTCGCATTTGTAAAAATACATGCATGCATGCACTCATTTGAGAGGGGAGGAGAGTGAATAAAATGGCCGTGAAATTTACATTTTCCTCAAGTGCTGCCTTGCAAAATTCACCACCTTTATTTTGATTTTGATTTTTATTTGACTTTCTTCTCCGCGGCTGCATGGCATGGCAGCTTCTTCCTCGCGCCATGCTCTGCAACAGCTCTCCCTGCCAGCCGCATGCAAGCCACTCCCTACCAAGCCATGCCAAGCCATGCACAGCCAGGACATGGCTGTGCATGCCTCTTTGCTCTTTAGAAAGAGCTCAGCCTTCTTCCTTGCTGCTGAGCCTGGTCCACGCCAAAACACAACAGCTTCCCTCCTTCCAGGCCATCTCCTCCTCTCTCCCTCCATACGCTGCCTGTCCTCCTCTGAGGAGCCACTCTGCGGGCAGGAGCACCTCACAGTGGTGCACAACCACCACTGTGAGTCCCACCACCGCCTAGCTTATCAAGAGCCAGTGGGCATGGTGGTCTTCTCCTCTCTGTTTCGCCGTTCAAGCCAACCCCGCCATTGCCACTGGAGCTTCAAGCTTTGAAGCTCAACCAGCCACCGTCTGCCGCACGTAGGCCACCGCTCGCCCGCGCGTAGGCCATCGCGTGCACCTACAAGTTGCCCGCACCCCTCTTCGCGCGCCATGTCGCAAAGCTCCGCCCGCGGCCCAGCCCTCTCCATGCTCGGCAGCAGTTGATGCAGACCTTCCTCACGCACGCCAGCTTGCGCAGCGGCTCCCGTACTCACAGCACCGGGCGCACCCAGTCGCATGCCTCGACCTTGCACTGTAGCCACTACTCACGCTAGTCAGCAGAACACTGTGGCTATAGTGCGGTGATCGGTAAGGTTCTTCTTTATCTGGTCACCCAGCGCGCCGCAACCTGCGCTAGCCCGCGCCCGCTGCAGTGCCTGCCTGTGCATCTGCCTTCTCCCCCGTACGCCAGCGCATGCCCACGTCTTCGCCTGCTCCCAGCGCTTGCGTCTGCCCGCACCTACCTCTTCGCGCAGCGCGGTGCGCTGTGGTCCTCTCCCCATGCCCGCTCCCTCTTGCGTGCACACGCCTCTTCGCGCGCCAATGCGCCTGCACACGTGCGTGGCCATCAGATGACGCGCTGGGGCTCCTGACAGCCTAACTCGCTTCCTTCACTCCAGCAGATACCTTCTCTCTCTCTCTCTCTCTCACAGCACTCTCTCACTCTCTCTGCAGACACACACACACCCACCCACTCACTTATACACTAATATATACATATATATATACATGCATATATATATTTATATGCATATATATATATCTATATATACTTATATCTATACATATAGTAGTACTTATATAACTAAGTATTACTATACATACATACATATATATATATCTTTACATATATATATATTATTACCTATATAACTAGTATAAGTATAGATACATATATATATATATATACATATATACACATATACTTATACATATATTACTATATATATATATACATATATATATATACACATATAACAACATATATACCTATATATTTATAACCATATATATATTTACATATAGATATATATTTACAGATACATATTAATATATATATTTTTTCATATCACCTACCATACGTTGTATCGCAGGATTATCTACACTAGTTGCTGATATTCACCGATATACGCGTACAGAAAGTGCGTTTCACACACATTTTCCATCATCCATCATACACTCCACACGGCACTTCGTCCTGTTGGTTGCATCTTTCTATACGACGACCGACTCGATACTGTGCTACACGCCATCTCCACCTCCACCCCCACCCCTTTATACATATATATTATATACATATATATACTATATTTGCTTTATTTTTATTTCTCTTTCCTGCCATTAAAAAGATAAAAAAAAATACACAAAAGAGAAAAGATAATCTTTGACTTGCACGTACTCAGTCTTGCTAATAGCAAGAACAGTTTTGAAACCCTAATTTGGCTCAAAGCCAAGAACCTGATTTTGAGGGTGTACCTCAAGGACAAAAATTATCAGAAAAAAATCTTCAATAGAAAAACACCAAAAACATAATAAACAGAAGGAAGAGATTCGTTGTAGGAAAGGCGTAGAAACTTATTCACTTCTAATCCCACTTCCTTGAGTTCGACCCTGCTCCTAAAAGTGACCAAGATAAAATCAAATAAGCCAGGTAAAAAATTTTTGTAAAGAGATGGTTAAGCTCGATTTAGGTTAACCACTATACTCGATTAAACGATAAAATCACTATATTAACACAACCTATCCAGGTCTACACCACATAACCTTGCAGTTAGCTGATACATCCATTACAAAACCAAGGGGTATTTTGGAGGATGTTTTAGTCAAGGTTAATGATTTACATTACCTTGCTGATTTCATGGTCCTAGACATGGAAGCCCCAAAACAGCTCAACCACACCCCGATTATTTTGGGAAGACCTTTCCTAACTACTACTAAGGCGAGGATTGATTGTGAATCTAGAAATATATAAATGGCCTCAGGGGATAAGACAAATCGATTCAATATTTTCAATGTCTCAAAGAAGAATAAAACTAAGTGTGGTTCGATGGAGGAGCTTGGCAGAATAGAGGAAGTAATGGCTATACATACCTTAGACAACCTTTTAATGGCCAACTCAACCCAAACTCGGGAAGAAGATCACACAGTTGCTGAAATAATTGAGGACAAAGCAAAAATGCGACCAATTGTAGCAACATGGGATGAAGAAGATATACATGAAATCAAAAAATTGTTGGATGATTCACATGATCAAGATAAAATCCAACAATATCCTTATCCTGAATGCTTAGAGCTTGAGGTCCAACTTGTGGGTAGGAATTTTGAGGATCAGGATGGTTGGTTTAAGAACCTAGAGTGTGAGGATGAAATTGAACATTGGGGAAGAACTCTTCAAACATTAGGTATTCTAGAGTACCCACAAATCCGCAACACATCACAAAACCCTTATCATCCTTTTTCAGCCAACCACTGCATAAATTCTATACCCAACTACACTTCCTCTGTGATAAATCAGTAAAACTCCTATTGGAGACCATTTAGGCTCTCCCTGCACCACCAGCTTACCACTTTCATTGTTCATCTCTTTGGTAAGCCCATTTTCACTCTCCGGGACCCATACCTGGGGGCCCGGAAACTGTGTTGTTGTGGCCTCAATGTTTAGTTATTGTTGATTGAGAACCTCGCCAAGCTAAAGGCACTAAACTTAGCACATGTAAAGATTGTTCCAAGCTGACCAGTGTCTCACGGAAACCAGGTGCTATTCTTCCACTTCTACTCTCTTGCATGCTTTCATTTTTCTTTCACAATGAGGACATTGCAAAAGCTAAGCATGGGGGGGTGGACATATTTTATAACATTTTTGTCAACTGTAACAGTAATTTCCTATTATTTGATTCTTTTTAAAAAAAAAATAGAATAGGAGATGAGAACTTAGGCATTAGGAGTTGTAAACTTTAGGAATTGCTTCTTTGAGACCTGAATACTTAGACTCTTCAGGTCTTCAGGCTTAATTAGCTCGGGTGTCCACTCGAATGTGGATTTAGTCTCGAGTCCTCGCCAATTAAAATTTATTTTAATTTGGTAAATAATTTGGGATGATAAGTACGTGACTTATCAACCCGCCCTCTAATTTGAGGGGACTTTAAGCCTAAGCATCTACACACATTATTTTGCACTGACTCACTTTCCGACGATTCTTACGGAAATTGGGTAGCTAATGGACTGACTTGGGTGGTATGGCTAGTAAGTTGTCGGTGGTAACAGCTCATTGGCCGGTTGTCCAGAGCCTAGCCACAGACCATTTTCGTTGTAATGCCTTTAGGTAAATCTTAGATCAGGGAAGCCACCTACTTAGAAAAAAAAACAAAAAAAGAAGAAACACAAAAAAAAAAAGAGAAAAAAATGTAGAAAATAAAAAAATAAATAAAACCACACTTCACTGCATGAGTATGGCTGGCAAGTTGTCGGTGGTAACAGCTCATCGGCTAGTTGTCCAGAACCCAGCTCACAAAAAATGCATAATAATTCCCAAAACACTTAGGGAAGAAGCGGGGAAGTAGTATAAACCGGGGAGATATACACTAGATTCACCCTTGTGTTGACCCCATAAAAAAAAGGAGAAAGCTACCGATCGTAAAGATAAACCTTTAGGCAAGGTCACCTAGGGTCATAGAAAGCCGAAGTCCGTCTTAACGGCCGTTTTGTGAGTCTATAACTTTTTCACAAAGATGCTTAGCACTTAGAGTCCTTTTTGAGTCTTGGGCGGGTCTGGTAGTCATAAAAAGTTATCCTGTAACGCTCAAACTCCAAAAGTACAAAAAAAATTTAAAAGAAAATTATCATCTCAAATATGGCAAGGGCTCGGACGGTCTGCATTCTGGCAGACACCCGGGAACTATTGAGTTTTTTTAATTAGGTCTTGGGGATGAGACTTTCGAAAGCAATCAATAAATTTTGCCTAAATACTCAAACCCTGATTCTACTGATATACATAGCATCTAGTTTAATTTTGCTAGGAACTAACAAAAAGTAAGCATGCGGGTATGATAAACACGTATAAATTCATCGTAAAATGCTTATTTGTGATAGTTCCTAGGCTTAGCACTACATACCATGATATAAATATCTCATAGCATGCATCATTCTGCATTTAGAGTAGTTGTTTATATTTTAGGTTAATTAGGTCCTTTTTATGGTCAGGAGAAAAGAGGATTTAATTTAGGGCCTCGGATGGACGATCAGACCATATGGATTTGATCAGGACGACGATCGGAGACTAACGCCTTTGAAATCATCCAGATCGGAGTCCCGTAGAATCACATTAAGCCCGAGGAAGATCAATGGCCAAGGGGTAATGAGACATCCATATGGGTTTCAGATGGAAAATCCAACCATACGGATGGATCCAGAGCGATGATCGCAGTTCGGCAATGTGGGAATCATCTTGATCTGAGCATCGTAGCAACCTCTACAAGAAGAAGATGCACGACCCAGATGGCACCACGTAGCGCCATCCAGACCGCCCAACACCGGCCAGCAGCACCGCCCAACTCCTTCATCCACACCCTTCAATCCTAGCCATTGGATCAAGATCCAACGACTGGGAAGAGGATGCACCAAGCCGCTCCACACGACACAAGGGAGGGGTTGCCGCAATGGTGGTAGCGCTGGTTTGCAAAGGAGGGGCACAAGTTTGAATCCCCGCAGCCCCCCCAATTTCCAATTTGGCCGGCCACTCAGCAGTAGCCGTGCAGTGCGCTGTAGTAGCAGCGCAGCGTACGTGCACGCGCATGCCAGTGCACGCCAGCACGCGCGCAACACGGGTGCGTGAAGCACGCAATGCACGCTAGCAGGGGGTGCACGGATCTTCAACAACATTTATGAGGGCCTTTAGCGACACTTGCAGCTATCACTAAAGGCCCACGCGTGCCAGCAAGAGGAATTAAAGGGCGGATCTTCAGCGACAGTTGCAGCGACGTTTGTGGACGTCACTAAAGGCCCGTGCACGCCAGCAAGAACAATTGAAGGGCGGATCTTCAATGACAGCTGCAGCGTCGCTTGTGGATGTCAGTAAAGACCTAGATATGATTTTTTCCTCTCCTCCTCCACTATAAAAGGACCTATACCCCCTCCCTTCCAAGCTATCTTTACCTACTCTACTCCCACCTACTCCCAAGCTCTAGCAAGCCTACCAACGCTCCATTAGAGCTTATTCTCAAGCTCCCAAGGTGCCTATTAGTGTAGTGAACCTCTGCCCCACCAAATACTCCTCCAACTTCCCATCTCCCTTCATAGGTCACCTTAGAGCCATCCTCCCACCTCCATTCTGGTAGCAAACCAACTCCGTCTTCTCACCTCCATTCCGGAGCTATGCCAAAGCTTTCCTCAACCCAACATCCTCCAGCATCTCACCTCCGTCATCTTGCTCCTCACCTCCTTCGTCCGAGCTTCCGCTAGGAGCCGTTGTCTCACCAAATAGCCGATTCGGGAGATTTCCTCTTACCTCCCTCTCTTTTTGTGCTTTCATAGTAGATTCTAATAAACATTGGATTGATATATATACCATTTTCATTCCTCATCTCTATCTTGTGCCTCATTTGCTTGTCTTTTATTTCAAAAACATAAAAAAAAATAACAAAACCCTAAAATTGCAAAAAGAAACGAATCGAAGCGCGATTTTGAATAAAGTAAACATTGCCTCCCTGTGTTTGACCCAGGACTCCCTTGGAGTTTCGGTATAAATTTTATCTGATCGACGTGTTTTGCAACTACGACGATGGGTTACTTGTAACCCTAATTTCTAACATGCGAAGCATGCACGACCACTAGGCGAGCCAAAAATGTGTAAAAGGTTTTGAAAAAAATGAAAAAACATTTTTGGTGGAAAGCTTGGATTTGAAACCCAAAACCCTCTTCAAAGGCTTTTCCACCAATTTTTGATTTTCAGCCAAATTTCAAAGTTAGATTTAAAAATTCGATTGTCGAAAAATTAGCGAGAAAAAAATTTTGAAATTTGAGCCAAACCTTCATTTTCAAACCATCTTGTAAATGGCACCATTCTTTTGGAAAGAAATCCAAGTATACAATTTTTACAAATTTGTGAAGTGCACAGGGGTCAGAATGACCCAGATTCAAGATTTTTCAAATTTCAAAAAGAAATTTCGAGTAATCCGCAAATCTATTTTGACTAAAAATGGTGGGGTTTGAAAGATGATCTTATTGGCTTTATTTTCCATATTTTTCCCAAATTTTCAAAGTTCAATTGATATTGTTTCAAAGTAGAAAATCAATCAGATGTCAAAATTCCAGATCTGACCCCCTGACATTCAAAAATCTCTAAAAATTCGGCTGAAATAGTAAAAATTCCAAAAAAATATTCTCCCGAAAGATAATTGAAAAAGGAATCTATGCGCCAAATTTCAAGTTAATTGGACTCCAATTATTGTGAAAGAATGAATTTTATTTTTGTGGTTTACTGAAACAAAACAAAACCCTAGAAGTGCTTGAACCTTACGGCAAATCTTTAGGGTTACAACTTAGAGACCACACTTGGGCTAACCTAGACTTAATCAAGTCTAGTACTTAGCCGGTGAGCTTGGTCACCTTGTGGGCCACTCACCAAGAGAAAACCCCAACTGAAGAAAATGGGCTAAAAAAGATTTTAAAACATGAAATAAAACCCAAATTCGTTGTCGTACTACTAGGTGTTTTCAACCTCTTGGATGGGTTAGCCATGAGGCAGGAATCACTTTCAGTCAGTTGTGCAACGAATTTTCTTCAGGAATTAAAACCTAAAATGAAAAATCCGATCATCTGATTCATAAGGACCACTTGATTGACAGGGCCTTAGCCTTGTCTGGCCTGGCTACACCAACCCTGGGGTTGGGTGGTGTATGCGAGGAAGGAGGTCACTTAAACCTCACTTGGTTGGACCTTGGGAGCCACTCCCAAGGAGGCGAGTCACCTCGCTGGGACCATCTTCTCCCCCTACTTCTTCTACTCCTGCAGCCACCATGGCTAATCTTGGACTTGGACCCAGACCGGGTCAGGATATCGAGATCCTGGACTTGATGGCTCATCTGGAAGCCCAGGTAGTCGAATCTGAGGAGCGACATCGGTAGAGCATGGATTGCATTTTGACGGAGCTTGACAGGATGCAGCACCCGCCGCGAGGAGAACAACTGTGGGATTTCTACTATCCAGCCACACAAATCATCGCACCACTAGTCAGCACGGGATTTGATACCTCGTGTCTCAGTGCCTTCGAGACTTTACGAAGTGCTGTCTCCGACTCCCCGATTCTCCAACCACCCGACTGGTCGCTCAATTTCGAGATGATGTGTGATGCCTCTGATTTTGCTGTCAGTGCTGTTTTAGGCCAACATCGGGAAAAACAACCCTTCGTCATATATTATGCTAGCAAGACGCTGAATGATGCTCAGCACAATTACACTATCACCAAAAAAGAAATGCTAGCAGTAGTATTCGGGTTGGAGAAATTCATATCCTACTTATTAGGGTCCAAGGTCATCATTTTCACTTATCACTCCGCCCTCCGGCATTTGTTGGCAAAGAAGGATGCCAAACCACAACTCATTAGATGGATTGTTCTATTGCAGGAATTTGATATCGAAATCCGTGACAAAGCTAGAAAGTAGAATGTTGTGGCAGATCACCTACCCAGACTGGACCTAGACCACATTCCTTATTCCTTGCCTATCCACGAGCAATTTTCGGATGAATCTCTTTTGGCAGTTCATTCTGTTAAGTTCCCTTGGTATGCGGATATCACGAACTACCTTGCCATAGGCAAAATTCCCACGAATCTATCCAAGGACCAGAAACTCAAATTCACTACAAAAGCCAAATTTTACCTTTGGGATGACCCACTGCTCTTCTGCATTGAAGTGGATCAGATTATTCGAAGATGCATCCCAGACTCTGAGATCCCCAGTGTGTTATCTTTCTGCCACAATGATGCTTGTGGTGATCATTTCTCGGGTTGGAAAACCACTGCAAAAATTTTGCAGTCAGGATTTTTCTGGCCAACCATTTTCAGAGATACACACGAATACGCCCAACACTGCAAAGGATGCCAATCGGTCGATTCTATGACCAGGAGAGACATGATGCCACTCCAGCCTATCATGGTCGTAGAAGTGTTCGATGTTTGGGGCATCGATTTTATGGGCCCTTTTTCGAACGCACATGGCTTCGAGTACATATTACTAGCCATTGACTATGTTCCAAAGTAGGTCGAGGCCATCCTAACAAGACGGGCTGATCATAAGACCATCATTTCCTTCGTACAATAGCACATCTTCATGAGATTCGGAGTACCCCGTACTCTGATTTGTGATGGGGGAAGCCCCTTCATCCACGCCCATTTCAGGTCATTATTAAAGAAATATAGGGTACATCACCGGATAGCCACCCAGTATCACCCGCAGACCAATGGGCAGGCTGAAGTATCTAACTATCAAATCAAGATGATTCTCCAGAAGATGGTTAGACTAGACAGGAAGGACTGGTCCGACAAATTAGTTGATGCACTCTGGGCATATCGGACTGCATACAAGGCCCCACTTGGAATGTCACCATATCGTATAGTATATGGCAAGGCCTGTCACCTTCCTATAGAGCTAGAACACTATGCCTTTTGGGCGATGCGAAAATGTAACCTTGACCTCGATGCAGGATGTTAAGAATGGAAACTCCAGCTCAGGGAATTAGAAGAGATCCGGTAGGAGGCCTATGAGAATGCATTGATATACAAGGACAAGACCAAGGCCTTTCACGACCACCACATCCGGAGGAAAGCATTCATGCCCAACCAACAATTCTGGTTGTTTGATTCACGACTGAAACTTTTCGCAAGGAAGCTCAAGTCCAAGTGGACTGGCCCTCATGTTGTGATCCAGCCATATCCTAATGGGGCAGTTCAGATTAGGGACCCAAAATTTGGGCATATATCTACAGTAAATGGCCAGCGTCTCAAGCCATTTTTGGCCCAGGAACCTCCTCCACTTGACGAGATTGTTTATCTTATTGAGGACGTGTGATTGAATTCTCGCCCAACTGGAGGCGTTAAACTCAGCACATATAGATAGCATCTATCTCATATTCCACCATCCTTTATACATAACCATTTTTATATATAGCATATTTTTCTTTTAGCATATTTTCTTTCTACATATTGCATACTAACAGGTTGGCCGGTGCTGGATGTACACTTTCAGGAGCAATTACAGGTGATTTCTACCCATTCTCTCCCTGCTGTATTTATTTTCTTTTATATTCATGCATGAGGACATGCAAGAACTTAGGCATCGAGGGTAGATACAACAAACTAAAAATTTTATGCCAACATTTAGGAAAACTGAAGAGCCACATGTTACACATACTTGTGACATGCAAAATTTTATGAAGTACAACCGACTCCACCTCCAATGCTCGCAATGGAGCTAGAAATCGTCCGCAACAGCCATTTCCAACTCACCCGCTCACCTGTTCTAAATTTAGGGTCAAGCTGAATGTAACTAGAAAGGGAAATTTTATGAAGTATGAATATACGAGGTTACTTGTTTACAGCATATATACATATTGCACTCATGAATAAGATTATTTTATTAAGAGAATGCATTAGGGATGTTATCCTCTAGTTGATTCCTGTAATCTGGAATCCAGTACAACTTTTCACACACACGTAGAATTTGCAATGGATTCATGGTGAAGGCTGATAAACGTCTTTAGTCTATTGAGAAGAAGCAGTGCTTCTTTTCCTGAACCCCTAGACAGTGTTTTGGGAGTCAGGCAGATTTTCTTCCAAAAATCCACCAAATAGTATGAGATGAGAGTAGAGCGTACTGGTGCTCTAAGATTAGTATAAGGAATCTGGAGTCCTAGATAATTAGGTGATGATACTCTGAGATTAAACATAGTTTTCGCTCTTGGTTCTTGCATATACATTTTTGTGCAAAATATTAAGAGCCACCAAATAAGGCAAACACACGGAGAGCGAGTTTTCATAAAACTAGGGCTAAGGTGGATGGTTACGACCATTCTTTACGGAATCCTCGACTGAAGGAGGGTATTGATGTCAAGGTCAAAAATACACCATCCTATCCGTCTCTCCTGGTGCCGTGAGTAGGCACTTCCACCAAATAAGCCACCCAATGTCTCTTGAGTACCACCAATCCCTAATAATGCCTCCTCAATAAAGTTCATGGATGTGTGCTAGTTGTGTTATGTTGAAAAAAAAAGAGAATAAAAAAAAGAAATGAAAAAAAAGTGATGAAAAGAAAGAAAAATTGAAAAAATTAGAAAAAGAAGAAAAAGCAATGAAAAAAGAGTGAATATTTAGTTCAGTTGCATTGAGGTTTTTTTTTTTTTTTTGAGAAAGAAAGGAATGCTATCGAAAAACCCATAGCAAACCAAGAGAGCTATTATTGATAATAAAAAATATTTACAAGTTTGACCCCCAATACTGTATGAGACTCCAGCATAAATTTACAATCTTTTCCACATGAACTGGGGTCTCCTGAAAAACACACTCATTTCTAGCCCTCCATACAGCCCATAGCACAGCCATCATATGTATATAAGGCTTATTCCCATCCACAAGACAGCTCCACAAATTTCCCCAAGTGGGTAAGGACTCATTGCATACTCTCCTCCAAATATAATCAGTGATCGCACATGAAGAGAAGATATGAATGCTAGAATCATTATGCAGCCCACATAAATAACAAAACTGGGTGGGGGTCCCAATCCTTCTATGCGTCAGATCTCCAGTAATCAATCCATCCCTCCTGCAAAGCCATAAGAAAATTTGTAACTTTAGTGATATTTTTAACTTCCATAGCTTTTTCCCCATTTCTTCACCTTCCGCCATCCTGGAGGACATTATCAATCTGTCATAAGCAGCCGCAGTAGAGAAATTACCTTCCCATTTGTATGTGTCATATTCATGAGGCATGGGTTTGAAAGTAGCAAGCTCTTGCATGAGACGTTCATTCTCCACTCGAGTTCTTGTTTCATGATTTTTCCTCCCACCATTATTTAACAACCACTGCTCTGAATCAGCATCCCAATAATCAGCTACCACTGCATTTTTATTTGCAGCCCCAGCATAAGCAAGGCGGAACCTATCTTTAAACATCCCTCCATGTACCCAATTTTCTAGCCAAAACTTGAAGCTTTTCCCATCACCTAAAACAGATTTGAAAAAATTCCAATTTTCCTTCAAGGCTCGCACCACAGAAAACCAAAAGGGGGATGGTTTACATGGGTTAAGACGATTTTTCTCATCATTGGTACTCCCATAACTGTCCTGGATAATTTCTGTCCATATTTTTTTTCCCCCTACAGCAACCGAACAACCCATTTCAATATTAAAGCTTCATTGAATTCTTCAAGGGATCTAACACCCATGCCTCACAGCTTCTTTGGTTTGCAAATTGATTCCCACTTCAAGGGTTGAAAGAAAGCCCCTTGATGAGAGGCCCCTTTCCAAAAGAATCTTTTCTGCATCACCTCCAGCTTTTTCCGAATAGAATTCGGAGCTCTAAGGACAGAGAAAAAGAAAACATGAATCGATGTGATAACAAAATTCAGTAATATATACCTCCCTCCTTTTGATAGGTATCTACTGCTCCAGCCCTCCAATTTCGTAGCTACCTTTTCGAAGAGGAAAGACCAATCTGCTTTCTTCAACTTAGAACATTTCAAAGGCAGACCCAGATATTTAATCGGCAATGGAACCACAGGTGTACCAAGAATGGTGGAGATCTCATTCTGTAAACCATTATTCATCCCAAACCAGACCAGGGAGGATTTACTTCCATTCAATCTGAGACCAGAAACCCCTCCAAACATTTTTACCATATGTAACAGAGCCTGTGCTTCTCTCTTCCCCCCTTCCACAAGAAAAACAGTATCATCAGCATACTAAAGTATAGGGGCTAGAGACCTATGATTAGACATTGAATGCCCCCTTATAAAACCATCCACAGCCAATTTGTAGGCAAATCTAGCCAAAGTATCCACCGCAAGGTTAAAAATCAGAGGGGTAATCGGGCAACCTTGCCTTACTCCACATTGGGGCTGAATCCAAGAACAACACGATTTACCATTTATCAATGGGGAAAAAGAGGCTGTCATAATGCATCTCTTCACCCATTGAATCAATAAGGGTGGAAATTTCCTCCTAAGAATCTCCCACATGTATGACCAGGAGACAGAATCATAGGCTTTGGAAAAATCTACTTTCCATAAGAAAGCCTTGGATTTTCTCCTTTGCCAACCCATTACAATTTCCTACGCCACAATGGATGAATCTTGTAATGATCTCCCAGGAAGAAAAGCTGACTGAACAGGCATTATCAAGTCCTTTAGAACCTCCCACAATCTGTTAGCAATTACCTTAATAATAATAAGGTAGATGGAATTAGATATCTCAATGGGTCTGTAATCAGAAAAACTTTCCACACTTGATTTCTTAGGTAACAAAAACAGATAGGATTTGTTCACCCTCTCAAATCTGGAGTTGCCCAATTCAAACTCATGGATAACCTTTAACACATCCACCTTAACAACATTCCATAGCTCTCTGTAGAAAAACACTTGAAATCCATCTGGACCTAGAGCCCCTTCATTATTTAACTCGTTAATAGCCTTTAGCACTTCGTGTTCAGAAATAGGAGTCACAAGCATGTCACTCTGTTCATTAGTTACACACGGGAAATCCATTGCTGCCATCCTCCAAGAACCTCTTGGAGCTACCTTGGAAGTTTCTTTAAAACATTTACTTGCTTCAGATCTAATCTCCTTAACCGAGGTAATATTTCTTTCTTCAACTTTAATAGATGAAATAAGGTTGAATCTCCTTCTAGCACTGGCCACAAGATGGAAAAATTTTGTGTTTGCATCACCCTCTTTAAGCCAAAGCTGTCTGGATTTTTCACGCCAATCCATTTCTAATTTCAGGTCTTCATCCCCCACAATTGCTTATGCTGCCTCAGCTGCTGCTCCTATTGGTCCAAATCTAGCCCGCACTCTTTCAGATCCAAATCCCTGATGACACTCAAGGCTTCCCTCCTCTTCTGGTCTCTGATCAGATTCACAGCCTGCCCATATTCTTTCAAAATTTCACGCAGACCAACCAATTTTGCAGCAAACTGCTATGTGGCAGTGCCTTGAACATCCTTGCTTTGCCACCACTGAGAAACCATTTGCACGAAGCCTTCTTCCCTAAACCAAGATCTCTTGCGTTTGAAGTATGATCCCATGTTTGCATTCACCCCACTGTCCCAAACCAAAGGCGTATGGTCAGAGAACGGCCTATCAAGGCTCAAAACAGTAGATAACTAATATCTCTCTAACAAACTAGGACTGGCAAAGAATCTATCCAATTTGGAAATCTATCCACTGCCATTCCTCCAAGTATATTCCACACCACTGATGGGATATTCCGTCAAGCCCATGTTCTGCACAGTCAATTGGAAGCCAGCTGTAGAATTATCCACTCTCCCATCTGGGTTATCATCACCAGAAAGATAACAATTGAAATCACCCCCTAACAACCGTGGGGTCTCTTGCACTCTTTGATGCATTGCATAGTGTTCCTCCCGCAAGCCAACTCTATCTGCTGCCACACAAGGACCATAAATACATGATATAAACCATTCCATATCACCTTGGGGAGATTGACATCTACAAGAAATTAAGAACCTATCACAAATAATCTCAGTTATTGAAATGGCAGATTTTCTCCACCAAAAAGCCAGTCCACTAGACCGACCAATAGCACCCTTAGCCGCAATATCACTATGGCCAAAATGCTTAAAACAGTCCCATTCTTGACCATTCTCCCTCTCCAAGTGAGTCTCTTGTATAAGGGCACAATCTATCTCCCACTCAGAGAGATATCTACACAATGAAGCCCTTCTTTGTTTGTTGCGTAGCCCACGCACATTCCAAGACAAAACTCTCATTCCTCATTAGAAAGATCCCCATTGGCCTTGCAGCCCACATATTCTACCATAATGGATTTAGCAATATCTTGTTCCACAATAGGGGGCAAGGTCTCCTTCCTTCTCCTTCTCAGCATGTATGGAGATCTACCCACACCTCTTTTTTGATTAGAACCACTGCCATACTGCAAATCAGCTGGAATAGCAAGCTGCATCTGGATTGGCTCTTTAAGCCTCAACTCCCTTCCTGTACTGCCCATTTCCATGCTGCAGTTCATCTCAAAATCTGCCAACTCAGTCTCAGGAACCTCCTGATAGCCATCCTCTTTGACTATCATAGCTAGTCTGTTATCAGCAGCTGTAACAACATCTTCCATCTGATCTTTCTCAGCCATGACACAACGGCAATCCTTCCTCTTTTTGGGTTCAGGAGCATCAACAGGAGGGGTGCGTCCACAGCTGTCACTCTATTTTCTCACCTCATTTTTGGTTCCAGACTTTAGTTTCTCCTTAGACAACTTATCTTGACCACATTCAACCTGTCCAAGAATAGCTAGCCTAACAAGCCAAGAGGTGCCCCCACATCTGATTGTGATCGAATCAGGAATTGAACCAGCATTGGTAACTCCCACCTCAATTTTTAGAGACTTAATGTCCCCCTCTCCAATCAGAACTTTAGAACCATCACAGATTGATGCAAAGCCTGCTAGCATTTTAGAGACAACTCCCTTTAACCGTAGGTGCAGTGGCAGTCCAGAGATCTCAAGGACAATCCTCCTGGAGGTCACTCTTTGTGGAGGCCGCTCAGATAGAGCCCCGTCAAAAGAAGAGACCATTCTCTAGATCACAATGAAGTCTTCGAAGATACTTGAACAAAATTTCAATCGTTCTACATCCAGCATGCCCAAACCATACACCAAGAAGCAAGAATGGGATAACATGGCAACTTTCTAGCCTGCAGATAGAAGATCTAAGGAACATACCAGATTTTGAAGCATTTCGATCGATGGCCTACCTGTCATGATCTCCCCAATCAAAGCACCACTCAGTGTGATCTCTGCAGTCAAGATCTCTTTCGAAGACGGGATCTCAACTTCAATTGTGTCCTACCCAAAATCGGCGGCGGTGGCGACTGAGTTTCATTCTTAACCCTCCAGACAGGATGCGAGACTGCCCTATGTGGTCGCAAAGGGATCCTCCTAGGGCACGACTCGCGCGTGTGTCCTTCACCCCTGTATTCCAAGCAAATCAGGGGGTTTTTACAAATCGTTGCCACATGCCCCCTTCGTCTGCATCTGAAGCAGAGAACATCTCCATTCTTCCTCCTCCAGGGACATCTTTGAGTATTTTCGGATGACCTAAAGAACTTCTCCTGCCAAATCCGCTCCCTTCTCCTCCAGGCCCTCCATCTCCACGTCCTCCATTCACCTTCTACGCCAACCCTGGATGGCTCTGCCCCACTGCTGCTCTCCACCCATTTTTGATCGCCTTTCGCTCACCTTCTACCCATCTCAAGAAATCGATTCAGTTGCATTGAGGTAATACCACCAAATAAATTTGAGATCCACCAAATATGGCCTTAACCCACCTTTCTTGTGTTTCTTACCTCCCGAATAATGGCTGAGGAATTCTGACCTAGTGTTAGGGTTATGGAAACTCAATTAAAGTGTTAATGCCAAGTGAGACCACCAAATACAGATCATATATGTGAATCTGGTGAGATTGTGAGCTCTAAGAAAAAGAAAGAAAAGAAAAGAAAAAGAAAAAGAGTAAGAGAGAATGAATACAAAGGAATCAAAAGAGAGCATAGTTTTTCTCATCTTTCTCTGGGTTGAGTTACTTAGTAATCCGGGAATCTAGATTATGTAGCACCAGTTGAGAGTGAGCCACGAAATAAACACCCGTATCCCTTAGACATTCTCTACCTAAGCCTAAAGCCGGGGTGGAATTCATAGAATACTTTGAATACCCCGAGGGAAGAAGTCTTCCTATCTTGCTAGAATTTTGCTAGGGGTCAAGTACAGGCTTTAGAGGTGTATCAGTTTTCACTCGAATCTGTTGCAGAAGCTACATAGCTATACTTTCACGATTGTCAGGATTTCTAGAGCACAGGATGAAAATAAAAAGGGGAAAAATCTCTATGCATACACTTGATAAAATAATCAGTCCCTTAGGGACCCTTGCTGTAAATAATTTAGTCTTGCATTTGCTAGGGACTAGCAAGATTTAGGCATAAGGGTATGATTGCGCAGCAATCATAGGTCTTAATTGACCTAAATTAATTTAGGACTTAGCATAAGTTAGGGTTATTCATGCATGCATAAGCATTATCTGCATCTTTATTGCTTTACTTTAGCTATGCATAAAATAATGTTATAATGTGCTAATTAAGTGCATTATGTCTAATGCAGGCAATAAGCTGATCAGGAGCTGGATCTGGAGTTGGATCTGAAGCTGGATCAGGAATAATGAGTGTTGTAGCAGGACTGGAGTAGAAGACTTAGATTAGACATAGGGAATAATGATGTAAGGGAGTTAAGGTTGCTACTCTATTAAGTAGGAATAAAGCAGTAAAATGTAAAGAGCTTAGGTCCACCCTAGCCCTAGGATAGCCTAGAGACTTCGCTTAAGCCTTAGCCACCCTTAGATTAGGTCACAGCACCTTAGGAAGCCCTCAAAGCCTAGTTCCAACCCTTTTCTAGATGTCCAAATAAGTTATAGGTTGTCGAGAACCCTTAGCCATCTCCCACACACCTCAAACCCAGTTCTGTAGTGTAATTGGACGTCCAAACACTTTGTCAGAAGTCCAATTTCTGCAGAATACCCAAAACAGAACCTAGATTTCCCCCTGACTCAGATTGGATGTCCAGAACTGAAGTCTGGACTTCTAATTTTTGAGTATAAGTCATCTGATCATGTTTTTGGATGTCTCGAATTGGTCTCCAGTTCCTGTTTTGAGATTCAAGCCTTGATCTTGGATCTCTAGCTCCCTAGACCTAATCCCAACCCCATAGGAACCTAAGTTAAGGTGTCCTAACCCTAGTACATCACCTCTAGACCTACCTAAGAACCTAATTAGGTCCTCACCAAACCCAATTGACTTAGATCAAAGTCATTCACCATCACCTAAGTCAATTGGACTCATTGAGTCCAATTGAGCTCAAATCTCAACCCACACAAGTTCAAATGGACTTAGTGAGAGTCCAATTGATCTAAACCCAACCCAATTGAGTTATTGCACTCTCAATTAGGTTTACACTCATTCAATTAAACTTAGGTTAAGTTTAATTGCAATTTCCCCTTAGCAATTAGGGTATGCAACCCTAATCTAAGGTATACACCTACCCAAACCCCTTAGGAGCTAACCTAAACCTCTTAGACACCTAGGGCACAACCACACAAACACACACACACACACACACACACACCCATTCATGCACCCACACTTCTCTGGAGTTCTCTAGAACTCTCTTGAAGTGGAGCCAACTCTTGGTTGCCAAATTTAACAACCAAGAGGCATTCAATTCTTAGATCCACAAATGGTGGATCTAAGAAACCACCAACCTCTCTCTTGGCCTGCCATTCTTGGTTTCTCTCTAGAGAGTTCCACACTTCTCTAGAGAGACTCCCTTAGGTGTATAAAATGACCTAAGGGGTGGCCATTTTCACCCATCCACTTTTGGCCATACATGCTTGGCTCCATCCACCTCCACTTAGGCTAGCCACCACCATCTCCACTCCATCTCCATGAGCTGAGCACCACCATGAAGGACACCACGCTAGGATGCTAGATCACTCCTCCAACCTCTCTCCAAGGGTTGACCTAAGCTCCATTGGCCGCCCCTCATTCTCCTCTCAACCACTCCAAGGCCATCGGAGCCCACACGCGTATGTCCTCACATTCTAATAGATTAGTAGCTAGCTCTTTATATTTACTACTTATATTTACTGCTTAGCAGTGTAGTCCTTATTCTCCCCCAATGATGCATGCAAAATCCCCTCGTAGATTCTTATATGCGATCATTTTCTGGTAGCTAGATTTACATTTTCAAAAATTCCTGTACAAGCTTTCCTCTACGTTTCATGTTGCAAACTCTTCTCCAAATGAATGAATGAAAGATACATTTTTATATATATCTCTATGTTTTGAAATCACTATGAGCTTATTGGTTGCCATCTTCTCTATGTGATTCAAGTTGCCTATTTTCACTTATATATTTTGCAACAAGCATGTCGTTTCCGGAAAATATAGAAAATCTAACTATAGACGCATTTTCTGTAAACAACCACCACATACTAGAATTGTGTGCACCGAAACTCACACTTTCACCTTTGTGATCTATTTAACACATGATCACATTATCAGGGTTCACAATAGAAGTGGTGAAATCTTAATCCGTAGACTTGAAATTGGCATGCGATTTTAAACAGAGTAGAGTGGTAAAAGATCGGATTCAAAAGTAAAGCAAACACCTCCCAGAGATAAACGATCGGGACTCAAAGTCTCGTTATCTTTAGAAAATAATTTTTTGTTTGATCGTATTGCGCACTATACTACGACAGTTTTCCAATCAAAATGCGCTCTACGATTCCAACAATCCTTTGATGATCAAACCAACCCGATCTACAATTAGGAATGATATGATGATTATAACATCTACCCTCCCCAGTATTCCACTGAATATTGGTCACCTTTATTTTTTGAACAACCTGAGACAACCAACTATCAGGGAGGGACCCGAGAACCTCAATATCTTGACTCCCCTAGATTAAACCCGAACCCACCCAACCTTGAACCGAACCAGTCAGTTCAGGTGAACCAGATCTAGGATAGGGTGTTGGCTAATTTGAGCAACACTATACAATCTTTAGAAGCTTAGCCAACACCATGCACTGAAGCATTGGAGCCTACGACAAAAATGATTCATGAGCTGAATAGCTCTTTATTGGATTTGCTCCAAAATGTTAGGGATATGGGCCTGGGTGAGTTTCTACTTGGGAAGCTGTCAAGGTTGAGGATGAAATTTATGGTTGCCTTAGTCAAATCTTAGGATGATTCTCAAGATGAACACCCTTCAGGAGAGCCAATGTTTGAATCTGCTCAGGTGCTTGTCAGGGGGGATACATTTTCTAAGACCGGGGATGACAAGGTTGGGCTAGAGCAACCCATTAAGGATGAACTGATTGATTCACCCAAGATCCCTGAGCCAGAGAGAGACGAAAAATATGTCTCTTTGAGCCAGGAAATGACAATCGATTTTGAGACATATATAAATGAGGATCATGAATTTTTTGACTCTGAGGATGAAGAATCTCTTAGTGAAGTCTCACTTGAGCATAAGAAAGATGATTTTAGTGAGACAAACGGGCTATGGGAATCTTACGAACCATTTGATAACCTAATTATTGAAGATTTGGATTTGATTGGGGCTAACTTGGAGGATTCGAATCCTCATTTACTAGAAGATTCAATCAATAGCCCCATTCCTCAACCACACCCCAAAGGGATTGATTTTGATTTGGAAATCATTGTACCCAAGTCAATTCTGAGTCAGCCACGATTTCTGGACTTGGGTAAATCATATGGGGTGAATGATATGCTAGAGGTCCCAGAGCCCGAACAATTGATGTTGGAGGATAGGAATTTGGAAGTGAGGATCTGGGAAGTTAACTTTAGGGAAAGTAGGAGTTTGGATTTAAGGGTTTCTGTTGACCTAAAACCACCTACCTTTTACCAGGACCCTTACGATATCTTTGATGTGCAACCCAAGCTTGGAATAACTGATTATTTTTCAGAGCTGAACGTTAAGTGGACATCCTCACCTATTGAACAATTTGTACCCGTTGTCCAACACTTTGGTCTTGGGTTGCACACCAAAAAATTGCAGGCCTGGCCCTGCAAGCTTAACAACCTTTGATTCTGGGTGATTTTCATCTAGAACCTGAGAACCACTCGACCTCGAGGCATGGGTCTACGCCATAACTTGGTCCACATCTGTCGACATCTTCTGCTGGTGGGTCTGAGGATTAATCTTTTGGTTTTGGTTCTGACCCACACTTGTGAATTCTTAATTTCTTCTTTGTATGTATATTATGCCTATCTGAAGGCATTAAAATTTAGCACATGTGTATATTCCACGTTCTCTGCAGAGCTGATCGGATTGTCACGAAATTCAAGTGATATTATGTTATTCTGCCTTTCTCATGTCTTTGTTTTTACAATAAGGACATTGCATCATTTAGGCATGGGGGGGTGGACACTTACTCTTGAAATTATTTCATTAGCCCTGTAGAATTTCTTTTATTTTCTTTTAAAAAAAATTGAAAATTCAAAAAAATAAAAAAAAGGAATTAGAAGAAGAGAACTTAGCCTTTTGGAAGTTATTAACTTTAAGAAATGATATGATAGGACCTGAATACTTAGACTCTTTAGATCTTCGGGCTTAATTAGCTCGGGTGTCCACTCGAATGTGGACTTAGTCTCGAGTCCTTTCCAAGTAATTCTATTTTAATTAGTCAATAAATTGGGGTGATAAGTGATGGGAGCATCATCATGAGCCATAACTACTCAATTTAGTCATTATCAAGGAATAAATGCTCCTACATAACTGTCAGAGAGCCATAGTTCATTACATAATCATTCTGAGAGAAAGACAAGAAAAGAGGGTTAAAACTATAATTTTACCATCATATTTTGAATGCAGAATAGCCATGGGTTTTCTAAATGGTTAATTAAAGGTAAAATGATCTTAAAAGTCTAACAATTGGGTTAGAACAGACAAAGAAGGATTTTCGCGTGTTTTGAGAATTAAATGACTTCTAGAACCCTAAAAATAGACTTGCTTAATTAAATAAGGTTCTAGTTATGATAAAATTCACCGAAATCCTCTAAAATTCATAGAAAAATATTCTATAGGATTTGGTACCTTCAATTTGACCATCAGAACCCATCTTGACCCAAAAAGAGTCTCTGACTGACATTTTCCCTAATTTGGTCTTTTTTGGATAAATTACCCAGTCATACTTTGCCATTGGATTCCTTAGGTCCAAATTAGGTTCGTACCAAAGTTTTGGACTAATCTGAGATTTCCTTGACCTAGTTTACAATTTGGTCCTGTTTGATTCTTTTCTATCACACATATGCCCTTAACTTTCAAAATCCTTGCAGAAAGCCCCCCATCTTTGTCATTGTTTTCATAAAAAGGTCCCTACCGCCATGAATCCTATTCCTACAAACTCCTGCAACCTTAATTTTGCAAGTACTCCTTGATTCCTTGACGAATCTTTCTCAGATTTGAAATGGGAGTTTGTCATGGAATTTCCTTCCTTTTGAGCTAATTTCCATGCCCTCAAGCCTTCCCAATCTCTCATGCAAATGCATGAGAGATTTGGGTATCCTAGAGAATTCCAACTCCGGCGAGCTTTCCAAGTTTGGAAGCATGCTTCCAAGCTCAAAACTCCCTCTCGAGGCCTATAAAAGGACCTCCAAATCAGACCGAACTTCCCAAGCTTGATTTTGGCCTAGAACACCCTTAATTCCTCACTCCTTGTCTAGCCGAAAAGCACCTCAAGCTCTAGTGACTTCCTCTGTCATCATTCTTCATCTGACCATAATACCAGTGGCAGATTCATCTTCTCTGTCTTCCTCTACGTCGCGCCATACCAGCAGATGCCCCTCTATCTCCATCGTCGTCACCGTCCCCCTCTACTGAACCACCTTCTTCCCCAACATCAACCATACTACAATCGGCACCACCTCGACTCCCCTTCACCTACCAACTACCTAGATAAGTCCCTTAACTCCTCTACTTCATTTTCGTCCTAATCACACTCAATTTCAACCATGCTACTGCCCGTTCACCATCATCCCTTCCTCATCTGGCCACTCCTCTGGCGAGGCACATCTCCTCCACACACCACCAAACCCCTCATCATTCATCCCTACACCTCCGCCTCGAACCTAGGAGCAAAAGCCTTAACTTAGTTAGGTTGATTGCTCCTCCAAACCCTCTACCGAACACACCCACCTCCACGCACCAACTCCGACACTGTCCGGCCACCATAGCCACCTTCACGACACGTCGCACCAACCACCATACTCGCCATCCTATGGTGAAGCTCCTAAGCTTATTTGATAAGGCTGAGAGGCCGTATTCTGACTTTCAAGTCTTCACTCCCTCGACCACCTTTACCATAGCTTCGAGCGAAGCTTAAAGCCTTCTCCAGTCATACAAGCTCCAGGTGATACACCCAGGTTGTGCGGATAGGTTCTAGGAAGAGCTCCAAGTCTTCAATTGGCACTAACACCTGTTGCTACTGCTCCAATTCCGCAAAGGCAACTGACTACAGCTGGACGCAAAAGAAGGCAGTGGGATAGTCCCACCTCAGAAGCTAACGAGCACCCGCACCTGCATAAATTGAATTTGTCTCAAAGGCTTATCCCCTAAAGTCATAGGGGGTGAGGTCCCCACGCCCCTCACGTGCCTCGCCTGCAACACTTACTTACAGGTCTGGCCGATCCGTATACTCGCCTAACCTAAGCACTCCTCGGCTGCCACTTACGGCCGGCAACCCTGGTCCCGGGTGCGCTCTACCCAAATACCCGATAGCCTGAGGCCCTGAGAGGGTAGATCCTAGAGAGGGAAGGAGAGGAAAGCATGAAGGGGCAGGGGGGTTTTGCTCTCAGGACCAACAGCCGACACTTAGCCATTTAAGGAACCTCCCCCTTATGTGTGAAGAAGGAAGCAAGAGAGAAAGCCTGAGCAGTAGAGAAAGAAGAGAGAAGGCAAAGCCAAAACAAAAGAAGAAGAGAGAAGGCACAGTTGCAAAAGAAGGAAAGAAGAAGATGGCACAGAGAAAAGAAAGAAGAAAAAGAGAAATACCTTTGAGCAGGATAACCTGTCTGACCGACTGAACAAACGTCTAAGCTTCATTTGAAGTGCATTGTGCCCTTATCCTACGTGCCATTTAATTGCTTAGTGCTATTGAGTTATTTGATATAAATTGTGAGGGGTAATTGGTGGTCCAAATCACCATTTTACCCCATTCTTTTTGCATTATCTGACATTCACTTTCATTCATATTTTCTTAGAATTCTATTGATTATATATTTATGTTGAATTGCAATCTTGAGAAGCATTTTTGCCAATTGCTCCCTATGTTCGACCTTGAACTTCATTTCTGATATTCGAGTTATAAATTTTACTTGTTTTTCACGTTGATTCAAACAATATTACAATGTGACGATATTAAAACCCATTTCAAAGTGAATAACAATAAGTATACAACTTATCAACTCGCCCTCTGATTTAAGGGGCCTTTAAGCCTAAGCATTCACACGCTATTTGTACTGACTCACTTTTTGGCAGTTTCTTCAAAAATTGGGTAGCTAATGAACTATCTAGGGTGGTATGGCTGGCAAGTTATCATGGATAACGACTCATTGGCCGGTTGTCTAGAGCCCAGCCACAAGACCATTTTCGTCGTACTGCCTTTAGGTAAATCCTAGATCAGGGAAGCCACCTACTAAGAAAAAAAAGGAAAAGAAAAAGAAAAAAAATAGTGAAAAAGTAGTAAAAGGAGAAAATAAAAAATAAGCAAAACCACACTTCATCGCACGAGTATGGCTGGCAAGTTACTGTAGGTAACAACCCATTGGCCGGTTGTCCAGAGCCCATCTCACAGAAATGCACAATAATTCCCAAAATAGTTATGGAAGAAGGGGGAAGTAGAATAAACCAGGGAGATATACATTGGGTTAGCTCTTGTGTTGACCCCATAAATAAAAGAAGTAAAGAGAAAGCTACCGTTCGAAGAGACAAACCTTTAGGCAAGGTCACCTAGGGTCGTAGAAACCTAAAGTCCATTTTAACGGCCGCCTAGTGAGTCTTTCACTCTTTTCACTAGATGCTTAGCACTTAGAGTCCTTTTTGAGTCTTGGGTGGGTCGGGTAGCTATAAAAAGTTATCCTGAAACTCTCAAACTCCAAAAGTCCAAATATATTAGAAAAGAAGGAAAAGCAAAAAAAATGTATCTTCCCATTTTAAATAAGGCGAGGACTTGGGCGGTCTACATTCTGGCAGACACCCGGGTACTATTGAGTCTTCGTAGTTTAGGGCCATAGTTGAAATTTTCTATTGTTAATAAACAACTTAGGCCTAAGTGATCGAATCATAATTCTAATTTTATACATAGCCTGTAGTTTGATTTTGCTAGGGACTAGCAAAAGATAGGCATGGGGGTATGATGTGGCCACAATTATTGAGGGTAAAATGCCTATTTATGCATGTTCCTAGGCTTAGATTTGCATTTCATGTTATAAATATTGCATAGCATGCATCATTCTGCATTTAGAGTAGTTGTATATATTTTAGGCTAATTAGATCCTTTTTATGGTCAGAAGAGAAGGAGATTTATTTTAGGGCCTCGGATGGACGATCCGACTATACGGATCTGATCAAGGTGACGATTGGAGTCTAACGACTCTAAAATTGTCTAGCTCAAAATCCTATCGCAACATATGAAGTTCAAGGAAGATCAATGGCCAGGAGGGCAATGTGACATCCATAAAGGTTTTGGATGGAAAATCCGACTGTACAGATGGATCCGGATCGACGATTATAGTCCGACAATGTGGAAATCACCTCGATCCAAGCACCGTGGCACCCTCTACAACAGAAAGAAGATGGACGGCCCAGATGGCACCATGTGGCACCATCTAGACCACCCAACACTAGCCAGTAGTGGTTGCTCCTCCTCAAAGGCATTCCCCCTCCCGAGATCTTGGTCGTTGGATGCCCATCCAATGGTTCTTGTGAAGCCACGTTGCCTTCCCATCTTCAAGAGAGCCTCCATCGCGTGATCTTAACCATTAGATTAAAATCCAATGACTAGGATCGCTTGACCATTGGCCTCGGATAATTCAAAATCATGACACCTTTCGACACATGGCGCAGTGGTCTCTAGAAGCGTTCTCAATGCTTTGGTGCTGGTTCGAGCTCTCCCACTCATCCAATCTAGCTAGTGGTGAGGTGCGTTTGATTTCAACCGCCCAATCACGCACAAGCGGCCAAGATGTAGATATGTGGATGCACAGATGACTACCGATCTAGCGGAGGTGCTCACGTGGGCATCGGCATACATCCCCACACGTAATCCAATGCGTACTTAAGCAGAGCTATCTCTGCACAATCAGGACTGTCCATCTCCAATCGAACGGTCCTTTGATAATGCGAGCACAGCTACAAGCTAGTGTGAGTTGGAGGCTACAACGACAATTGTTCGAGCCTTTAGTGACACTTGTAGCTGTCACTAATGCCCTGTGCTATGTGCACGCCAGTAAAGGAATTGAAGGGTGCGAATCTTCAATGACAGTTGGGTGGATCTTTAGCGACGATTGTAGCCATCACTAATTGCTCCTGTACGATTTTTGCCCCTCCACTATAAAAGGACCTATCCCCCTCCATTCCAAACCATCTCTTCCTTTCCTCCTCTCACCACCATTAAGGCTCTAGAGAGAGCTTGTCCTAAGCCCAGAATGCTCCTCTAGAGTTGAAATGAAAATAGTTTTCCCACCTCTCATCCCCATTCATGGAGCATCCCATGGTCGTCCTCTTATCGCCCTTCGAGAAGAAGATCCTCATCACGATGTCGTCCTGCCCCATCCTCTGTCCTCCAACTCCGATCCCATTCATCTCGCTCCTCACCACCTTCCTCCATGCGACGTCAGAGAGAGTCGTCCTCCAAGCGATCGTCGAGGGGGATTCTCTCACCTCTTTCTATCTTTTTTCTCTGTCATAGTGTAATCTTTCCCGCTTTCATAGTTGTAAAAAACATTTGATTAGAAATCCATGATTGTTTCTCTCTCTCTTATATTTTCGCAAGTAGATTAGCTAGATAAGCAATTGTCGATCTGATATCTTGTTTTCTAAAAAATTCCAAAAAAATTATAAAAGACAAAAATGACAAAAAAAATAAAAACAAAGCACGATTTTCAAAACTAAACGTTCGCCTCCCTGTGTTCGACCTGGGACTCACTTTTCGAGTTTTGATTATAAATTTTATCTGATAGATGTGTTTTGTGAGCTACGACAAAGGGTCCTCCAAACCCCAATTTCTACCATGCAAAACACATTAAGCAGTATGGGCTCAAGTTCTTTACTCTTAGGGTAGACCCAATCAATTTCCAACTCATCCAACTCCTCGATTTATGTATCATAGATTGGCATGACTTCTGAGAAATCAATGTGTCACAGAGGAGCTTGAGAGGTGTCTTCATCAAATACAGGCCCTGAATCGTATTTCAAATTTGAAATCTGACTTTCATCATTTTGGGCCTCATGATTATCCCAAATAGGCTTGAATCTAGATTTTAGGTTAAGGGTACGGATTGGATCACTAGAATCTAGGCTGGGCTCTACAGGGATGTCAGAATCATTCTCGACAATCACCTTAACAAGATAAGGCTCAGGATTTACATTCTCGAGAATGTCTGTGTTAAGCTCATCATCATGGGTGTTGAGGAAATCTAAGCTTGGTGAACCAGGCTCTTGATTTTCTAGGGCTGGTTTGAAATCGGGAACACCTGCAATTGGATCCTCCCCACCCTCACTAAGATCAGGAATGTCAATTGCTATGAAATTTGAATCTGAATTCATTTGGGTTGGGGGTCCACTTTAACCTTGATTCTCAAACCTGGGATTTGGGAAATGTTGATCTTTAGTGTTGCTCCAAGGTGTCTCATTATCCTTTGATGGGTATATTTGATTAATGCCTTCATATAATGCATCCAGTGCTATACCACGTGCCTTCATGAGATCTTGGTGTTTCTCTAAAAGTATGGGGTTTGACCAACATTGTAAATACTCATTGCCATGTAATGTCCTCAATGTAAAATATTCTCCTGGGTTGAACCATGTATCATTTGGGACAAAATCATCTAAGCATGGTTAAAAATGAATTTTGATTTGTTATTAACCTGAATCTCCCTAAATGGATTTGAGAATCTATAATATTCTTCATGATGTCTGTAAGCATCCTCAATCATTTTCTCTTTCATGTTTATTTAGGACTAAGGTTTCCTAAACACTTTTCCTGACATGTCAGGTTGCATTTTTGAATCAGATGGTGGAATCAAGATGTAGAATCAAACTCAGGATTAGATTGAAGTTGATCAGATCAGATTAGAAATCCCTGAGAAAATCTAATGTGGTTTCATAGGTTAAAAACCTAATGACCTTCTTGTTTGTGCACTCTAGAGAAAAGATGAAGGACTGGATATTATTTGGACCCAATCAAGGTAGCCAAAAATTTTTGGATGACTAAGGCAGTTTTGAGGCAGATGATACCTCTGAATCAGAAATCCGCACACCCGAGAAATACCTGGGCAGCCAGGAAGGGAGAGCCCCGTAAAGACCCCTACGCGGTAAAGCATCCCCAGGGGTTATAGGGGTTCCCCCACCCGACCTTCCTTGTCATTGCGATTCCAAGTAGATCGGAATTACAGACTTAAGACCTTAAATCTACCAATTTTAGCTTAATTAGTGCCTTGAATTTCACTTGATTTTGAAATTGATTTGATTGTAACCTAATTTGGAGGTTGATTGACCCACAATGTAGGTCAACTTCACCTAACTTGGCTGAAAGATGGCAAAATGAAATCTAGGTCAAGACCTAGAAATCACCCTGAATTGACTCTCAGGTTATTAGGTCCACAATTTTAGGGTTCAAGTGAATCTTAGAGCCTGATTTTTGGGGTTTCTCTTTATTAGATCTTTCCAAACAGAGGCTTGGGTAGCACACAAATGCTGGAGGGTTTATTCTCTTTATGCAGGTAAATGTGTACTAGCACTTCAATCCTTAATGTTGAAACCCTAATTTGCTCTATTCCAAGTCCAATTTGATCTTAAAATGTTCACCTTGGGCTTCAAGTAAGAAGTGTGTTAGCCCAAAGTGATTTACAAATCAAGCATAGTACTTAATAGGTATAGGCAATTTGGGTAGGGAATTCTACATAGAATCGCTTGAAGCTTCAACCAGATATGAAAATTTTTCGCAAATCAGGAAACTTGCCTTTTAAATGATGATTTACTAAGAAAATAAGACAGGCAGCTCCTGATTGATTTTGTTTCCTTTTCTCTCTTCAAAGGATTAGGAGGTTAGGGAAGAAGAGAGATTACTTGCCCTGGGAGTGGCTATTTTGCATGGAAGATCACCTTGTGAAGTATCTTGCAAAATCACAAGAAACAAACAAGGGCAAGTTAGTGCTCAGATATAATCAGATAGAAACAAGAATAGTGGTGAATTGCACGTTGCACCCCGGCAACAGTGCCAAAATGTTGAAGTGATCTAGATAGGATTAAGATTAAGTTATCATGTTGTAGTACAAAATCCTCAATCAATCTCTCAACAAATACATTTTATAGCTCGAAATTCTAGAAATGAAGTCCGAGGTCGAACATAAGGAGAAAATAGGAATTCACATGCTAATCTTCATTTAAAATATAAATGAGCACAATAAATGAAGCGCTATAAAGATATTCAATGAATATTAATCTGTCACATTAAGTATTCAATGAAGCTCAATTTATCCTGTGATAAAAGAATAGAAAAGCCAAAAGTGGTGATTTAAATCACCAACTAAGCCCTCTAGATATGCATCACAAATATCTCAAATAAACCAAATCACCCAACAGTAATCAGACATCTGACTTTCAAATTGGACAACTTAAATGAAGCTTTGCTGCAGTGCTTTGTTTGAAACTTTCTTATATTCTTCTCTTCTTTCTTTGGCTTGAGTCAAGCTCTCTCTCTGAAGAGCATAACCCACCCCTCCCCCATTCTCTCTTTCTTTCTTTGGCTTCCTCCTCTCTTAGATATCCAGGTAATCAGGTATTTGGGTCGCGGACCCAGGTCCACAGCTATGGGCTTGGGTCACAGTCGAGAAGTGATAGGGCTTAGGTTAAGCGGGTCGAGTTAAGTGCGAGTGAGTAGGGACCTCACCCCCAGTGTATTGAGGTGATAAGGTACTACCATAAATTCCCTTTATTCGCTGCTTCCTCTTCGTCAGCTTACAATGTGGGGCTAATCTCACATCTTTCTTCCACGCGCAATCAGCACTTGGAGGTTCCTTCAATTGCCGTGGCTATTGAGGTTGGCGTCCCCAATCAAGGACCTGGGAAGGGTCCTGAGGCTATTCCGCACCGCCTAGAGGTGTGACCTGGGGTGAATGTGACTTGGAGCTCGAAGAACAACATCAGAGATAAGGCACAATGGCGTTGCTCAGACCGAGAACCTGAAATAGAGGAAGGTGGTCGGATAACTCACCAGAGTTGGTGGAGAAGAGGTAGGGGAGAAGGGGAGAGAGGGTGTCTGGCCTCCAAACCAAGCTAAGGAGATCGATTATGCATTATGGGTCCTTTTATAGGGCTCACAGGGTCATTTCAAGCTTGGAATCCAAGCTTGAAATCTTGGTAACTTGACGAAGAAGGAAACCCCCAAACCTTTGAAAGGTTCACAAAAGCTTTTGGGAAGGCATCAGAGCCTAATGAATGGCTCAAATGAAAGGAGATTGTCTCAAGAGTTCTCCTTCCAAATTTGGATGGGTTTCGTCAATCAATCAGGGAGAACTATCCAATCAAAGGTCGTTGGAGAAGTAGGCTTAGGAGTTGAAGGCGGAGGGGATCTGTTGGTGAAGAAGACAATAAAGCTGGGGGGCTATTTATAAAGAATTCAAAAGTTAGGGGCATGTGTGTGAGAGAAGACTCAAACTAGACCAAAGTGCAAACTTGGTCGAGATGATCTCTGATTGGGCCAAAATATTGGTACAAACCTAAGTAGGGCCTAAGGAATCTGATTGTGAAGTCGAAGTTTGGTTTGGACAAAGTTTGATTGGGTAATTTGCGTAGAAACCCAAATTAAGGCAATTGTCTGTCTAAGACTCTATTTTGGTCAAATTGGGTTTCAATGGTCCAAATCAAGGGCACCAAACATTACATAATATTTTTATATGATTTTTAGAAGGTTTAGGTGAATTTTATCCTAATTATAACCTCAGTGAATTAAGCGGGCCTATTTTTAGGATTTCATATGTCATTTAATTCTCAAAACGCGTGAAAGTCCATTTCTGTCTACATGAACCCACTTATTAGACATTTATGATCATTTGACCTTTAATTAACCCCTAAGAAATCTTGTGATTGCTCTGCAATTAAGATATTCTATTGAAACTGTAGTTTTACACCTATTTTCTTGTATTTCTATCAGAATGGTAATGAAATGAATTTCGATCTTCTGGCGGTTATGTAGGAGCATTTAACAATGGATTATGACTAATTAAAGATAGATATAGCTGATGATGATGTTATCATCACACACAAAAATGTTTAACCTAATCAAATTTCTACTCACTTATTTGTTTGTTGTGTTAAGGTCCACCGAATCCACAGGTCAGATTTCGGTTAAGTGGTAGAATCAATGTGATTGTGCACCTTAGGTCGAGAAATGTATGAGTGTTTTAAGTGTCTCTTTCTAGTTTAATCCCACAAAAAGAGAAGCTTAATTTTTTTGTATTTTTGTAATTTATGCAGGTGGGTGATGTGAGTTGAAGTGGCAATCAAACAACAAGCACTAACATAGGGTTTATGTAAGCTCCTAGGTTAATTAGGGTTTGAGTTATTAGTGTGCAAAGTGAAATCTAATGGGTGGGGTGATCAAAACACCATCATGAGTCATAACAAGTTCATTTTGATCTAATTAAGTCGGTAAATGCTTCTATATAACTGCCAGAGAGCCATAAGTCACTACATAACCATTTCGAGGGAAATATACGAAAATAGGGTTACAACTATAATTTTACCATCATATCATGAATGCAGCACAATCACAGGTTTTCCCAGAGGGTAATTAAGGTTCAAATGGTCCTAAAAGTCTAACAAGTGGGTTAGAACAAATAGAAAAGGGTTTACACGTACTTTGAGAATTAAATGACTTTTGAAATCCTAAAAATAGACCTGCTTAATTAACAGAGGCTCTGGTCAAGATAAAATTCACCTAACCCTCTTAAATTCATTGAAAAATATTCTCTAGGGCCTGGAACCTTTAATTTGACCATCAGAACCCATCTTAACCCAAAATAGAGTCCTAGACTGACATTTGCTCTAATTTGGATTTTTGCATAAATTACCCAATCAAACAAGGTCAACACCTAAATCTAACTTCACCATTGGATTCCTTGGGTCCAAATTAGGTTTCTATCAAAATTTGGGCCCATTCTAAGATCATCTTGACCAAGTTTGCATTTTGGTCCAGTCAGACTCTTTCTATCTCATTCAGACCCTTAGCTTTTGAATTTTCTTACAAATAGCCTCCAACTTCTTTACCTTCTTCACAAGCAGGTCCCCGCACCATTTTTGGAAGGAGAAACCTTCACCGTCGAGTTTCGAGCGAGGATTTCTCGCTCAATTCTTAATCAATCCTTCTCAAAATTGATACGGGGACTCCTTGGGAAGTTTCCTTCCGTTTGAGCCATTTCTTAGGCTCTAAGTCCTTCCCAAAAGGTCATGCGAACCTTTCAAAGGTTCGGGTATCCATTATTGCAAGCACCTTCCAAGCTTGGAAGCTTCTTTCCTAGTTTGGAAGGGCATCCTATGGCTTATAAAAGAGACCCTAGGGCAAGGCCGTGCTCTTCAGCAAGTTTTGGCCTCAGAAACCCTCTTCTACTCCATCTCTGGCCACCTTCAGACTTAGCTCCGGCAACCCCTCTCCGCTCTCCTCCTCCGACCGTCCAACCATCAAATTGGACGGTCGACTACCTTCCCCTCGTCTTCACGAACCACTCCTACCAATGAGAGGTCATGCCTCTCCCTCAGTCAACGTCACCACCTTGCTGCACTATCTTCCTTCTGCTCCAGTCAACCAACACCGATAGCCCTCGGCCTCCCTACTCTTCGCTCAAGCCTTCTTTAGCTTCCTCCCTCTTTCTATTTCTTTTCCTACCCTCATAGATGCACACAATCACTAACCGACGATGACCACCTTCATCTTCCTCGTCTTCGGCTGTTCCTCAGGTGAGGCATACCTGCCACTACACTCCTCCATCTACCACGCCAACCACCACATAACCTTCATCGTTCTAATGAGAACAAAAGCCCTCTCCTATTTCACTCCACCACTCACCCAAATGTGCCCCCGAACACACCCACTCTTGCACGCACTGTCCAACTTCACCCGACATGCACAGACAATGCCACGCCACACAACCATCACCGGTGCACTCGCCGTGGTCTGGTGATCCTTCTTGAGCCTTCTGACGTGGTCGAAAGGCCTTCTTCCTGATTTCAGGTACTCGCCTCCTCCGCCATTGGAGCAGCTTCTTCAAGTAAGCTTCAAGGCAGCTCTAGGGTGCCTTCGCTCTAGGCTTCAACTCCTGGTCGTACGGAAACATCTCACAAACACACCTAGGTCCTTGATTGAGGACATGAGCCTCAGTAGTTGCCTTGATTTGGAAGGCATTCCAACCGCAGACGGAAGCGAAGAAGGGGCACTATCTTTAGTGCCACATCGTTAGCTGAAGAGCGCCCCACGGTGCATAAATTGAATTTGTGTTTAACACTGTTTGCCTCAGACACTGGGGGTGAGGTCCCTACTCACCTGCACCTCGCCCGTGACCCGTCCTCCGCGGGCCTGGCGCAGATCCGACTCACCTATCCCATTCCACTCCTCGGCTGCGATCACGCCTGCAGCCCTAGACCCAGGTGCGCTCTAGGTTCGAAACCCAATTACTCGGTATTGTAGAAGGCTCTGGAAGAGCGTCACCCAGAGAGAGAAAGAGAGATAGCACGCAGGGGTAGGGGGTTTTTGCTACAGGGGGAAATGGCTGACACTTAGCCATTTGAAGGATCTTCCCCCTCTACGTGAAGAAGAAGCACAGAAAATGAAAGAAGAAAAGGTGATGGCTTGAGAACAAAAAGGAGAAGAGAAGAAGAAGAAAAAAGGAGAAGAATAGAAGAACAGAAGAAGAAAAGAAGACAAGGCAGGGGAAGTAGAGAAGAAAGGCAGAAGAAGAAGAGAGACCCTTGAGTCTCTAAACAACACCGTAGCACAGGCTGTTTAAGCCATCTGATTGCATATATATGAGGCTTTGGTTTAATTGTAATTTGTGAGGAGTAATTGGTGATTTAAATCACCATTTTACTCCATTCTTTTTGCACATTCATACCTGACATTATTCTTATTGCAGTCTCTTATATTCTCGATTCAAATTGTGATCTTGAGTTTCGAATTCCATATTTCTCCCTGTGTTCGACCTCAGACTTAAAATTTGAGTATAACTTTTATCTATTTTCAAAGTGATTTTAGCTATACTATAATGCAATTTTTAACCTCAATTTTGCTGCAACAACATTTTGGCACTGTTGCCAGGGAGCAACGCACAATTCAGATCTCTTGGTTGCAATATCCGAGTCAATACTAACTTGCTCTATCTCTTTTAACTTTGATCTATTTCAGGGGATCCATTGAGAAAAATCAGCCACGCATCAACCACTCTAGGGGTAGGTAAACTCCATCTACCTTCTTCCAAACCCCTTGAATCTGAAAAAGCTAAAAAAGGAAGAAATCAATTAGGGCTACTTGCATTATATTCTTAGATTAATCATCAAGTTGCCAGATTTAATATATTGT
The DNA here is from genome assembly GCA_037157565.1 of Thalassia testudinum. Classification (NCBI taxonomy): domain Eukaryota; kingdom Viridiplantae; phylum Streptophyta; class Magnoliopsida; order Alismatales; family Hydrocharitaceae; genus Thalassia; species Thalassia testudinum. The sequence goes on from JAZHRO010000031.1 coordinate 203,268,092, forward strand.
ATTTAGACAAACATTCAAACCCTGATCTGTGCACCCATTTGAAGCTAAGGTATCTAGGGCTACCACATTCTTGTTTGAGCCTTAGGTAGCACATTTTGACAAACTAAATTGGACCAAATTAGAGCCAATTAAGTATTCCAGTTTAGGGTTTTAGAAGCACACTTGCTTAATCAAGAATTTATCTCTCCAAAACAATGTGTGCCTAGGCCTTGATTGAACTGATCTATTCAGGCAAAACCCTAAAATCAGGTTCTTAAATTCATTTGAACACTAAAAGAGGGACCTAAAATTCTCAAGAGCACAATACAGGTGAAGTTGTCCCACCTTGTTGGGTTAACCAATCTTCAAATTAGGTCACTTTTTCATGAAACTATCTTAAAAGTTCAAGTGAAATCATAAGCACCCTTGCCCTTAATTAAAACTGGTAGACTTAAGAGGTCAAGTCCCCATTCTGGTCTACTTGGAACATCATTGACAAGAGAGGTTGGGTGGGGGAAACCCTGTAACCTGTGGGGGTGCTCTACCGTGTAGGGGTCTTTGCGGGACTCTCCCTCTCTGGCTGCCTAGGTAATTCTCAGGTGGATGGCTTTCTGACTATGGGGTATCATCCTCCCCGAACCTCTATAGTCATCCAAAATTTTTGTGTCTTGATTGGGTCCATCACATTCTACCTCACATCTACTACATTGGTGCATGTTTAAGAGGTCTCTAAGACCATCCTTGCAGCCTCCTTTAGCTACTCATTTTGGTCAAGGCCAAGCGTCGACCTCTTTGTTTATGCAACAACCCAATCCAATCGATATCTCTTCTAATTCATCCGAACCTGATTCTCCTTCATCCATCATCATGGCACAACCGGCAGAAGAAAATAATCTTGAAAATTAGATTCAATGCCTCAATGATCTATTCCAAGCCTTTCTGAACCCAATGGAGCATCCAATGATGCGAGATCACTACAATCCCACTGCGGTGGCAATCGAACTCAAGTACAAATCCCCGCTGGAGGACCTGACACTGAACTTAAGCCCAACATAATTCATGCAATTCACAAATTCCATGGGCGTAATTCCTAAGATCCCTTCCAGCATATCAAACAACTCAAGCATCTGGCCTAGACCTTTGGGTCAGAGGCTCAAAATCGGGATGTTCTACTCATGAAAATGTTCTCCTTCTCTCTCATGGATAAAGCTGCTCACTGGTACCAAACCTAAATGCGTCCAATCAACACCTGGGTGGAACTTCAATTCAAGTTTTTCAGAAAGTTCCCTGTTGGTCAAACAAATGCTTTACCGCACCAGATCACACATTTCACATAGCAAGCAGGAGAACCACTTCACCAGGCATGGGATCGTTTTCTGGATCTCATGCGAAAGTGCCCCCACCATGGAGTTCCCAAATGGGAACAAGTCCAATCCTTTTACCAGGGACTCCATGAGGATATTCGATTATTCATCAATGCAACTTGCGGAGGAAATATCATGGGTCAACATGAAGACACCATGTGGGAGATTCTCGAGAATATGTGCGAGAACTCCATCAAAAATGAATCCATGGGCATGTTCGACCGGACGAATGCCCGTGCATTGACGAATCCAAAGGGAGCACATGAGGCGTAGGGCCTGTCCTCTTCCGTCGACTTGGAACTGATGATCAGTCATCTGGACAAGGTCTCTATTATTGAGAAGAAGGTGCACGAGCTCTCTAGACACTTGCAGCGAGCCACCTTTCTGCAAAACCTGTTCACGCACCCACCATCCAGTAGGGAGGCTGTGCACAACATCTATCATCGATCTTCTTAGGGGATGGACCCATATCCACCCTTGTCTGATTCTAGTTTCGGAGGAAACTCTGGATCCACCTACTCTAGTTGGGGGAACTCTGAACCCTCGTATTCCAACTTTTCTGAGGTTACTTAGACCTACGAGGACCTCAACGCCATTTAGAATGATCCATTCTCCAACACCTACAACCCTGGATGGCATAATCATCCTAATTTCACATGGTCAGGAAATAATCAAAACTAGAGACCTTAATATCAGCCCCAACCACAAGCACCTCGTTCATATCAACTGCCTCAGCCTCGGCCTAACCCAACTATCAATCTGGGCCAATTCATACAGACCAAATGACTCTTATCCTGTAGACTCTAGCTGACATTCAGAAGACGAATGCAGCTATGCAAAAATAACACAAAGACGAGATCACAGAGGTTCGCAATCAACTTGCCCAGATGGAAAATCCTCGCCAACTTGGCGCACTTCCTTCACAACCTCTACCTAATTCGAATAATGTGCCAAACCAGAGGCACGTGATGAACCCAAATCCGGGCCAAGCTCAATTTGTTTATCAAGCCCCTTCTACTCCATCACCCGAAGGATGGAGGCTTCAACATCATATATGGGTTACCAGCAGCAAGCACCTCTTTTACCCTTACCAAACCATAACCAGGTAGGATTGAATTCTATTACTACCCACAGTGGCAAAACAACACAAGACCCACCTTATCCAAGCTACTCCCAGCCTGGTAATACAATCCCTAAGCCTAGGATAGTCATCCAGGACACCTCTATCCCAGATCAAGAACCTGGATCTATTCTAGAGGAACCATCTAAGGTTCCATTTCTTGAGGCCTTGACCAAGGGAAAAAGGATAACCAAAACCGTGGCACCTGTGGAGGACCTGGTTAAACTCTTTGAGTAGGTCCATATAAACATCCCCTTAATGTATGCAATACGCCACGTACTAGTATACGCACGATTTCTGAAATACATGTGTACACCTAAGCGTAAGTCGTGAACCAAAGATGGGAACCCGATCGTACTGTCGAAGCAAGCCAGCTCCATCATTTTGAGCAAACTCCCTCCTAAGGCAAAAGACCCAGGCACCCCTCTAATCTCCAGTGAAATCGATCATATACAATTCGACTAAGCTCTAATAGATTTAGGAGCCTCCATAAATTTGAAACTAACATCCCTACTAGACTACTTTGAGGAATCTGAGCTTAAACCGACTAAAATGACTTTATAGCTAGCTAACCGATCTATTAACTCACCAAAAGAATTCTCAAGGATGTCATAGTTAGGGTACATGACTCTATTTCCTTGTGGATTTTATCGTCTTAGACGTGGATGCTCTTAAGAATGTGAAGAATACACCGATCATACTACGGAGATCCTTTCTGGCCACTACTAAGGCCAATATCAATTGTGAGGAGGGCCAAATTGAACTAAAATTTGGGAGCAAGGCACTAAAGATCGACATCTTTAAGGCCCAACAAGGAATTAATTGCAGAGTCATAGAACAGATTTACGATATCGAAGCTGTGGTTGATGACTTTGTTGAGGAAAACCCGATTATTTCTGATCAGCCACAAGAGGATCAAAACCCACAATTTGAGAAGCCTAAACTCAACCTAGACACACCCATAGCTCCTTCCTTTGCTCCCAACACCTACCCTGAACCAGCCGCTACTACTAACCACCCGGTTATGGAATTAAAGCCTCTTCCCGATCATTTCAAGTACATCTTTTTGGGTTCCAATCAGACATTTCCTATGATTATCAACTCCCAACTCACACCTGATCAAGAAACATGCTTGATTTCTATTCTCCAGCAACATCGAAGAGCCATTGGATGGACTCTCAATGATCTGACTGGTATCAGTCCTTCATACTGCACACATCACATCTACACTGAAGAGGGCTCACGACCATCCCGTGAAATGCAGAGATGCCTGAATCCAAATCTGTAGGATGTCGTGAAAAAGGAGATCACCAAGTGGTTAGATGTAGGGATCATCTACCCAATCTCTGACATTTAATGGGTGTGCCCAATCCAAGTTACGCTTAAGAAGGTAGGGCTCACTGTCATTAAGACTGAAACCGGAGAAACCATACCAACCCGTATAGCAAACTCTTGGAGAGTCTGCATTGACTATAGAAGACTCAATTCCTCCACAAAGAAGGATCATTTCCCACTACCGTTCATTGATCAGATTTTCGAGAAACTAGCGGGAAATTGATTCTTCAGCTTTTTGGATGGGCACTTCGGTTACAATCAGGTCGCAATCCATCCCTAGGACCAAGAGAATACGACCTTCACCTGCCCCTTCGGAACATACACATTCCGAAGGATGCCGTTCGATCTCTACATTGCACCTGCTACTTTTCAGCAGTGCATGCTTGCCATATTCTCAGATATGGTAGGTGAATACCTTGAAGTCTTCATGGATGACTTCTCAGTATTTGGTGAACCATTTGACGATTGTCTCCTGCATTTGGTGATGAGAGCCTCATCATGAGCCATAACTAGCTCATTTTGACCCAATAAAGAGAATAAAAGCTCCTACATAACCAAGTAGAAGGCCTAAATGAAGGAATAAGTATTTTGGGAAGAAAACATGAGATAAAGGTTAACACTGCAATTTTACCATTGTAGTACATAAATTGGATTTCTCATAGGCAAAACATAGGTCAAATGGTCTAAATGAGATAAAAAGTGGGTTAAATCAATCAGAAATGGGTCATGTGTAATCTAGGAATTAAATGACATTTGGTAACCCTAAAACAAATCCGCTTAATTCAACAAGGTTTTGGTCAGGATAAAAATCAAGTAAACCCTCTAAAATTCATGTAAAAATATCCTCTAGGGCTTAGAACATTCAAATTGGCCTTTGGAACCTAGTTTGACCCAGAATAGGGTCCTAGCTCATTAATTGACCTAATTTGGGTTTTTATGCAAAATATTCAGTCAAACGTGGTCAAACCTAAAATCCAACTTCACTATTGGATTTCTTAGGTCCAAATTATGTTTGTACCAAAATTTGGACATAAGGGGAGGTCATCTTGACCTACTTTGCAATTCAGTACACCCAAATCATAATTTGGTCCCTATCTTTTGAAAATCATCGCAGAGAGCCCCCTAACTTCCTCGCCAACCTTGCAATCAGGTCCTTCCACCATTATTGGGGCAGAATCCTACTCCGGCGAGGATTAGAGAGGGAATACTTTCTGATTCCTCTAAGATCCCCTCCAAGAAATGGAAGGGAGATTCTCTAAGGAATTCCCTTCCATCTGAGGCCAGTCTTGATCCCTGGTGTGAACCCAATCTCTCGTGCGAACGCACGAGAGATGTGGGTATCTACCCACTTTCCTTCTCCGGCGAGCCGTCGGAGATGGATACGTGCCCTCCAAGCTCTGAACACATGGCCCAATGCCTATAAAAGAACCCTTAAACCCGGCCGCTCATTTTCAGCTTGACTTGGCCGAACTTCCACCTCAAATTCTTCTCCTTCTCCAGCCAAGGGTCCAGCGAGCTCCGGCGAGCCCCCCTTCCCTTCCTCTTTGCTCTGCCACAAAACTAGTGGCAGAGACTTCTTCCTGATTCTCCTCCGCGTTGTGCAACACCTGCGCACGCCGCTTCAGCCCCGTCGTCGTCGCCGTCCTCCCCCACTGGACATCTTCTTCTCCAGTGACAGTCGATATAGCCGTCCGCCTCTCCACCCCTTTCATCCCTTTAAGTAGGTTAAAATCATTCCCCTCTATCCCCTCTTTCATTTCCTCACTGTATTTCACTCAATCGACCCCTCGACCGCCGCCATCCACCGTCACCTTCCTCATCTCCAGCCACCCTCCGGCGAGGTGCTCCCATCGCTCCGTAGCCCCACATGCCTCGCCGACCATCACATAACCTCCACCTCACCTCACTGAGTATCCTCCACCCGTCTATAGACCTGCTACGCCTACCCAACAATCCCTCGAACTCACCCATCCATCCGGCCACAGGGCGACCTAGGCACGCACGCATAGGCCGCCCCGCGGCCTGCCACCTTGCCCTTCACCTTCGTCGTGACAAGGTGAAGGTCCCCCGGTGATCTGATTAAGCCGAGAGGCTCGTTTCATGTCTGACAGTTCTCCTGCCCCTGCCGCCATTGACGGCGACTCGAAGAAGTTCCAAGCTTGCTCCAGGCTTTAGGACGTCCATGCTTCAAGTGTAGCTCACTTGGGGAGGCATTGCGAAGATATCTAGTCCAACGAGCGACGCCACAGAGTCTGCAGTTGAGGGAATCAAAGGCGTGGTCTGCTGCGGGCGCGCGAGAGAAGGCAGTAACCTTTAGTCCCACATCATGGACTCACAAAGAGGTGGAGTGGTTTAAATGGTTTTTGTCATGTGGTTTCAGTGCCTCCGAACGCACCTGGGGTGAGGTCCCGCGCCCCTTCACACGCCTCGTCTGCGGCTTCATCTCGTGGACCCGGCGAATCCGACCCGACCCTGAGCACACCTCGCGCATCACCCACTCACCGGTGCGCCTGGTCACGGGCACGTGATCCGACCCGTTAACCCGACTCTCGGAGAGCTTGCTGAGGGTTGTTTATAGAGAAAGAGACACGTGCGGGTAGAGGAAGGGATAGGCTTTGCTTCCCCCTTGTGTGCAGGCGAGCGGAGCGCCGAAGAAGCTGACACTTAGCCGCAGGGAAGAGAAACAAGAAGAAACTCTGAAGAAGTGGCTGAGCAAGGCAGAAGAAGAAGAAAGGCTGCAGAGAAGAAGTGCAACAGAGCCAAGGCAGAAGAAACCTTCGCAGAAGAGACTGCAGAAAAAGAAGAAGAGAGGCCAAGACAAAAACCAAGGAAGAAGAAGAAGACCCGTTGATACAAAGAAGAAGAAGGCAGAAGAGAGACTGCAGAGAAAGAAAGAAATATCAGAAGAGAGAAGAAGAATAATCAAAGGAGGAAAATACTTTTAAGACGTCTGATCTTGTGATCAGACGTCCAATTTTACTCTTTTGCCTGGATTACTTTTTTAAATGCATTTGAATTAAACTTTTGAGTAAATTAGAGTGTTCAATTACATTTGTGATTAGTAGTAAATTCCAATTGCTCCCTGTGTTCAACCTCGGATACTCCGATTTTCGAGTAATAAAACTTTTATTTGTTGACGACGCTTAATCACCTATACTACGACGTAATAACTGTTAAAACACGATCGAGTTTCGCGTGTCAACACTTGGTCCAGATCCTCAGGCGATGCATCAATGTGAACTTGGTTCTTTCCTGGGAAAAGAGTCACTTCATGGTACCTGATGGAATTATCCTAGGACATCTCGTCTCTGAAGAAGGCATCCAAGTTGATCGAGCTAAGGTGAATATGATTTCCAAACTCCCTATGCCTAGCTCGGTTAAAGACATCCGATCCTTCCTGGGGCTCGTTGGTTTTTACTATCGATTCATTCCCGATTTCTCAAAAATTACGTGCCCCCTGACTAATCTTCTATCTAAGGATGCCCCCTTTGAAATCTCCAAGGAGTGCGCTCAGACATTTGAGATCCTATATGATCGAGTTACCCAAGCACCTATCCTGCAGTCCTCCGATTGATCTCAACCATTTGAGATCATGTGCGATGCATCTGATTATGCTGTAGGGGTGGTACTTGGGTAGAAAATAGATGGGAACCCGTGGTCATCTACTAAGCTAGCAAGACACTTGATGAGGCTCAGCGTAACTATACAGTTACTGAGAAAGAGCTGTCAGCCACAGTATTTGCCCTGGAAAAATTTAGATCATATCTTTTGGGTTCCCAGGTTATCATATACTCATATCACACTGTAGGAAGGCACCTCCTTGCGAAGAAGGATGCGAAGCCTCGACTAATCCGCTGGATCTTGCTGTTGCAAGAATTCGATCTCGAGATTCGCGACAAAGTAAGAAAATAGAATGTGGTAGCTGACCACTTGTCCTGTCTTCCTTCTTCCGTCATCGACCCGTCTGGTCCAATCACTGAGCATTTTCCAGACGAGCACCTACCAGCCATTCACAATCTCCCTTGGTTTGCTGATATGCTAAACTACTTGGTTACGGGGAATGTTCTGCTAGATTGGCCGACTTCCAAGCAAGACAAGTTGATTGCCGAGGCCAAGTACTATATTTGGGAGGAACCATACCTTTTCCACATTGGCAATGATCAAGTGATCCGGAGATGCATTCTTGATGACGAGGTCATTGACGTAATGTCATTCTGTCACAACCAAGCCTACGGTGGCCATTTCTTTGGGCGTAAAACCGCAGCGAAAATTCTCCAGTGTGGGTTCTTTTCGCCCACTTTGTTCAAAGATGCATAGACGTATTTTAGGGCATGCGCTCATTATTAGACCCTTGACAACATTGTTGCTAAGGTGTCTTTTGATCTCCTTTCTCCCTGAGCTTATTGTGCCCGGCTGATGGCGTTAAACTCAACAATTAACAGGAGGCAACCCATCATCTTTTTGAAAAAGTCGAAACCCTTCTTGACACATCTTATGATGAACTCATATTGCACTTTAGGGTTCATCCATTAGAATAGCCGACTCCACCTCTGGTACTCGTACCCGAGCTTGAAATCATCCACAATAGTCACCCCAACTCATCCACCCACCCAACACCTGTTCTAATGAATGATCTAAATTGAACTCGAACCCACCTAATTTACAATGAGGGCATTGCAAATCATAGGCATGGGGGGGTATTAAAGTGCAAAACGTCGTGAAAATCACTTCACAAAAAAGGTTCCATAAAAAATAATCACATATTCCAAAGAAAAAAATCGAAAAAATAAAAGAATTGAAAAAGAACAAAAATAGGAGAAGGGAGGAAATTTTGAATTGATTGCATATCATTTTTTGATGAAAAAGGAGAGGAGATAAAAATGTCAAAAAGGAGCATAATTTGAAAAGAAAAGAAAAAGAGAGTCATTAGTAAAAGATTAAGGAATTGACTTAGTTCTAGACCAAATCAAAAGAAAGAAAATGAAAGACAAAAAGCGTTAAGAAACAAAAAGAGATTAGTATGAACACTGATCTTAGGCCTCTTGGGATGCAATCCTAGGCTTAAAAATTCAAGTATCCGCTAAGATTTGGATAGTCCTCAAGAGGTTAGGGAAAATACGAAGCTTAAGTATTAGGTCTAAAGCTTAGGGATTATTCAGCCTCATTAACTAACCTATGGTTTGTGGGACTCGGTAACCTAAGCACCCAAATCCACACACAGTCTAGTTCAGTGCACTTAAGTATCAAAATCATGTAAATGCGTTAAATCTGTTCTGAAAAAGTTACCTAGATTAGGAGTGGCTGATCAACACAAGTTGATTTGATTGAGTTCCTGGTGCGGAGAGGCGAGAAATTCCCCACGAAGATGCACAATAACATATCGTCTCCATGGTGCTTGTCTCCTAGGATATCTAAATATCCTACCAGGGGCTGTTCGAAAATCGTATCGCGCATTTTTGCTAGGAAAAACGTCGTAGTATAGGGCACAATACGATCGAACAAAGATATTCAATAAAAGATAATGAGACTTGAGTCTCGGTCGTTTGTCTCTGGGAAGCGTTGCTTTCACTTTTAAAATAGATTTTTTTACTACTCTACTTTGTTTAAAGATGCACACCGGTTTCCAATCTCCTAACTAAAACTTCACCACTTCTGTTATTAACTCGAATCACATGCGCAGGTGTCAAATAAATTACAAAGGTGAACGTGTGAGTTTCTATGCACACGATTCTAGTGAGGTGGTGACTATTTATGGAGAAAGCGTCTATCATTAGATTTTCAATATCCTCGGGAAATGACATGCTAGTGCGTAATGGATAGACAGTTAAAGAGAAGGCACTTAAATCACACAAATACAATAATTATTAAGCTCGTGGTGATTTCAAATACATAAAGATATATATATATACATATATATATATGTGCATTTTCATTCATTCATTGGGGAGTTGTTTGCAAAAGAAATCTAGAGGAAAGCTTGTACATAAATGCTTGAAAATTAAACCTAGCTACCAGAAAATGATTGCATACAAGAATCGATGGGGGGGATTTTGCATGCATCATTGGGGGAGAAGTAAGACTACGCTATTAAGTAGTAATAAAAGCGATAAAATTATGAAGAGCATGAATTAAATCTAGAAGAATAGAGGGCATTTAGGGGTGGTCCCTGATGGCCTTAGAGTGGTTGGGAGAAGAATGAGGGGTGGCCAATGTAGCTTAGGCCGACCCTTGGAGAGAGGGAGGATTGATCCAGCATCCTAGCATGATGTTCTGCATGGTGGTGGTAGTGAGCTCGTGGAGGTGGAGTGGCTAGCTAAGTGGAGGTTGCGTGAATGGCACCAATGGAGTGAATTTGCCAAGGAAGTGAATGGGTGCACTTAGCCGTCCATGGGGTCTTTTTATAGACCCAATGGTTTCTCTCTAGAGAGGTGTGGAACTCTCTAGAGAGAGACCAAGAGTGGCTGGCCACATGAGGTTGGAGGTGGTCTTTGAGATCCAAAAAATTGTGGATCTCAATTTGAATGCCTCTTGGTTGCTAAATTTGGCAACCAAGAGGTGGCGCCATCTCAATAGAGCTCTAGAGAACTTTAGAGAAGTGTGTGTGTGTGTGTGTGTAGTCGTGCTCTATATGGCTAGGTGGCTTAGGATAGGTCCTAAGGGGTTTTTGTAGGTGTAGGTCTTGATTTTTAGGATTACAAACCCTAATTGCTAAGGTGAAAATGCAATTAAACTTAACCTAAGTTTAATTGAATGAGTGTGAGCCTAATTGAGGGTGACATAACTCATTCAGGTTAGGTTTAGATCAATTGGACTCTCACTAAGTCCAATTGAACTAGTGTGGGTTGAGATCTAAGCTCAATTGGACTCAATGAGTCCAATTGACTTAGGTGAAGGTAATTGACTTTGATCTAAGTCAATTGGGTTTGGTGAGGACCTAATTAGGTCCTTAGGTAGGTCTACAAGTGATGTAATAGGGTTAGGCGTATGGGGTTGGGATTAGGTCTAGGGAGCTAGAGATCTAAGATCAAGACTTGAATCTCAAAATAGGGACTGGAGACCAGTATCAGACATCCAATAATAGGATCAGACGACTTATACTCAAAAATCAGAAGTCCAGACTTCAATTCTGACGTCCAATTTGAGTCAGGGGGAAACCAAGGTTCTGTTTTGGGTACTCTGTAGAAAATGGATGTATGACAAAGTGCCTGGACATCCAATAACACTGCAGAAGTGGGTTTAAGGTGTGCGGGATATGGCTAAGGGTCTTCGATGTCTTATAACTTATCTGGACGTCCAGATAAGGATTGGAACTAGGGTTTTAAGGCTTCCTAGGGTGTTGTGACCTAATCTAAGGGTGGCTAAGGCTTGGGGAAGTCCCTAGGCTATCCTAAGGCTAGGATGGACCTAAGCTCTTCACATTTTACTGCTTTAATCCTACTTAATAGAATAGCAAACCTTTAACCCCCTTACATTATTATTCCTACATCTAATCTAAGCCTTCTACTCCAGCTTTGCTACAACACTTGTTATTCCTGATCCAGCTTCAGATCCTACTCCAGATCCAGCTCCAGATCTAGCTCCTGATCAGCTTATTGCTTGCAATCGTCATAGTGCACTTAATCAGCACATTATAACATTATTTTATGCATAGCTAAAGTAAAGCAGTAAAGATGCAGATAATGCTTATGCATGTATGAATTACCCTAACTTATGCTAAGTCCTAGCCTAATTTAGGTCAATTAAGACCTATGATTGCTACGCAATCAGGGGCATGTAAGCACCTTGTACTAGTTCAGATTCCATGGGCGACACTATCTCGAAATGTCGATTTCTAGGGTCTAGATTTAGCTACAGAACGCCATGGGCGAGATTTTCTCAAAATCTTGAAAGCCAGGGTTCTGGGCGTTGCCATGGGTGGTGCTATCTCGAAGCATCGATTGCCAGGTGTTGATGAGGGTGAGATTATGGTTTTAAAGATGTTCGTTGTAGTATAGATGAAATCGCCTCGAAAACAAATAAGAATTTTCTTACTCGAAAACCTAAGTATCCGAGGTCGAACACAGGGAGCAAATGGAATCTATACACTAATCTCAATAATGTAATTTGAACACTTAAATCTACTCAAAACCTAATTCAGAATATAAATGCAAGAGTTTATGAATATTAAAATGTAGCAAAAATAGAGAGATTAAATTAGATTCAAAAATAGTTGATTCTTCTTCTTTCGATCTTCTCTTCTCTCTCTTTTCTTCTTCTCTGCCTTAGCTCTCTTCTTCCTTCTTTCTTCTTTGTGACTCCTTTCTTTGCTTTAGCTGTGCCTTTCTTTGCCTTACTTCTTCTTCCTTTATTCCTCTGTCTTAGCCTTGTCTCTCGCTGCCTTTCTTCTTTCTCTTTCTTCTCTTGCACAGCGCCTTTCTCCTTCTTCTTCCTCTACGGTCTTCTTCCCTGGCTTCTGTCTTGTTCTCCTTCTTTAGCCTTTGCCTTTAGCCGCACGTTCTCCTTCCTTCCTCTTTCTTTGGCCTTTGCCTCTGCATTAGCCTCTTCCTTCCTTAGCTTTTTCTTCTTCAGCCGCACCTCTCCTTCCCTTGGCTTCTGCCTTCCTTCTTCTTCTATTTCCTTCCTTACATTGCATGCAGCTGCACCTTCTTCTTTTCCTTCTTTGCTTTAGCTGCGCCTTCCCCTTCCTATCTCCTTTTCCTTAGCCTCTTTGCCTTTGGATTCTTTCCTTCCTTAGAGTTCCTCTTCCTTCCTTCTTCTTCCTTCACTGTGGCTATGCCTTAGCTCCTACCTTAGCTTCTTCCTTCCTCTCTTCCTTGCACACACTGAAGAGCAAAACCGCTCTACCTTAGCTCCTGGTCGTGTTTCACGTGTTAGAGATCGAGGTTACAAGTAACCTGTCGTCCTAGTTGCAAAACACATCGATCAGAAAAAATTCATACCGAAACTCCAAGGGAGTCCTAGATCGAACATAGGGAGGGGACGTTTACTTTATTGAAAATCGTGCTTCGATTCATTTGTTTGTTTCTTTTTTGTATTTCTGAAATAAAAGACAAGTAGAATGAATCACAAGATAGAAATGGAACAAATATGATATATATATCAAGCCAATGTCAATTACAATGAACTACAAAAGCATAAAAAGAGAGGGAGGTGAGAGGAAATCTCCCGAATCGGCCGTTCGGCAAGATGACGGCGCCTGGCAGAAGCTCGAATGAAGGAGGTGAGGAGCGGGACAACGGAGGTGAGATGCTGGAGGACGTTGGGTTGAGGAAAGCTTCAGCGTAGCTCTGGAATAGAGAGAGTTGATCTGCTATTGGAATGGAGGTGGGAGGACGACTCCAAGGTGAACTATGAAGGGACATGGGAAGTTGGAGGAGTATTTGGTGGGGTAGAGGTTCGCTACGCTAATAGGCACCTTGGGAGCTTGAGAACAAGCTCTAATGGAGCGTTGGTAGGCTTTCTAGAGCTTGGGGGTAGGTGGGAGTAGAGTAGGTAGAGATGGCTTGGAAGGGAGGGGGTGAAGTTCCTTTCATAGTGGTGGAGAAGAGGCAAAAATCGGTGTGGGACCATTAGTGACATCCAGGCCATCGCTGGAAACGTCGTTGTAGGCAGCTTATGCCTGCTGGTGCCCACAGTTGGCTTTGCTGGCACGCGATGAATTACTGACAGCTGTAAGTCGAGCTCACGCATCGCTGTAGTCCACCTCACGCTGCACTGCCTTGCCACGCTAGTGCTGCGTTGGCGCTGCGTGCATGCATGCTTGCACACCTGCACACCCGCGCTGCTGCACGTGTGCGGTGCTGCGTGCGTATGCTGGCGACCTGGGTTGCGCCACGTGGTGTAGTCTGGGCCGTCCATCTTCTTGTTGTAGGGGCTGCTAGAGAAGTCAGATTGAGTCGATTTTCACGTCGTTAGGTTGCGATCATCGACCCGAATCCATCCGTGCGGTCGGATTTATCATTTGAAGCTCCGAATTATGTCTCGTAGTCCCTTGGCCATTGATCTTCCTTGTACTGCATATGGTGCTACGGAACTCCGATCGAGGCGATTTCAGAGGCATTGGACTCCGATTGTCATCTTGATCAGATCTGTATGGTCGGATCATCAATTCGAGGCTCCGAAATAAATATCCTTCTCTCCTAACCACAAAAAGGATGCAATTAATCTAAATTATATACAACTACTCGAAATGCAGAATGATGCATGATATGTAATATTTATAACATGAAATGCAAATCTAAGCCTAGGAACATGCATAAATAGGCATTTTACCCTTAATAAATGTGTTTACATCATAACCCCATGCCTATCTTTTGCTAGTACCTAGCAAAATTAAACTATATGCTATGTATAAAGGTAGGATTAGGATTAGATCGCTTAAGCCTAAGTCATTTATTAACAATAGAAAATTTCAGCTAAGGTCCTAAACTATGAAAACTCAACAGTACCCGGGTGTCTGCCACAATGCAAACCGCCCAAGTTCTCGCCTTATTTGAGAAGGGAAGATATATAAATATATTTTTTATTTTTATTAATTTCTAATTTTTTTTTGTACTTTTGGACTTTGAGAGCTCTGGAATAACTTTTTACGACTACCCGACCCGTCCAAGACTCGAAAAAGACTCTAAGTACTAAGCATCTTTGGTAAAAAGTGATAGACTCACAAAACGGCCGTTAAGACAGACTTCGGGTTTCTACAACCCTAGGTGACCTTGCCTAAAGGTTTATCTTTACGATCGGTAGCTTTTTCCCTACTCCTTTTATTTATGGGGTCAACACAAGGGCAAACCCAGTGTATATCTCCCCGGTTTATTTTACTTCCCCGCTTCTTCCCTAAGTGTTTTGGGAATTATTGTGTATTTTTTTTGTGAGTTGGGTTCTGGACAACCGGCCAATGAGCTATTACCACGGACAACTTGCCAGCCATACTCGTGCGGTGAAGTGTGATTTTATTTATTTTTTTATTTTCTCCTTTGTCTTTTCTTTTTGAGTGTTCCTTTTTTTTTTTTTATAAGTAGGTGGCTTCCCTGATCTAAGATTTACCTAAAGGTAGTACAACGAAAATGGTCTTGTGGCTGGGCTCTAGATAATCGGCAAATGAGCTGTTACCACCGACAACTTGCCAGCCATACCACCCAAGTCGTTCCCTTAGCTACCCAATTTCCGTAAAAATCACCGGAAAGTGAGTTAGTGTAGAAAAAAATGTGTGTAGATGCTTAGGCTTACAGTCCCCCAAAGTCAGAGGGCGAGTTGATAAGTCGCATACTTATCATCCAAATTATGTACCAAATTAAAATAAATTTTAATTGGCGAGGACTCGAGACTAAATCCACATTCGAGTGGACACCCGGGATAATTAAGCCCGAAGACCTGAAGAGTCTAAGTGTTTAGGTCCTCTCATATCATTTCCTAAAGTTAATAACTTCCAAATGCCTAAGTTCTCTTTCCCTAAATTCTTTCCTTTTTTATCTTTTTTCAAATTTTCAATTTTTTTTTTAATTTTATAAGAAACTAAAAGAAATTCTATGGAGTTAACATAATGATTTCAGGAATTGATTATCTGCCCCCCCGTGCCTAAATGATGCAATATCCTCATTGTAAAAATAAAGACATGAAACGGGCGAAGTAAACAGAATATCACCTGAGTGTCATGAAAATTCGGTCAGCTCTACAGAGAGAAGAATGTATACACACGCACTAAGTTTAATGCCTTCAGCTAGGCATAACATACATGCAAAGAAGAAATTGAGAATTCACAAGTGCGGATCAGAATCAAAATCAAAAGGTTGATCTTGAAACCCATCTGTAGAAGATGTCCACAGACGTGGATGAGATTATGGTGCAGACCCATGACCCAGGGTCGAGTGGTTCTCAAGTTCTGGATGAAAATCACCCAGAACCGAAGGTTGTTGTGTTTGCGGGGTCGGGCCTGTGGTTTAGTGGTGTGCAACACAAGACCAAAGTGTCGGACAATGGGTAAAGATGGTTCAATAGGTGTGGTTGTCCACTTAACATCTACCTCAGAAAAATAATCAGTTATTTCAAGCTTGGATTGCACGTGAAAGATATCGTAAGGGTCTTGGTAGAAAGTAGGTGGTTTTAGGTCAATAGGTACCCTTAGATCCAAAATCAAACTTCCCTCAGAATTAGCCTCCCAAATCTTTATTTCAACAATTCTATCCTCCAACATCAAGGGCTCAAGCTTTGAGACCATTAGCATATTATTCACCCCATATGATTCTCCCAAGTCCAGAAATCATGGCTAAATCAAGATTGACTTGGGCACAAAGATCTCAGAAGTCAACTCTTCGGGGTGCAGATGAGGACTAGGGTCACTGATTGAATCATTAAGATTCGGATCCTCCAAGTTAACCCCAACCGAATCCAAATCTTCAATGAACGGGCTATCAAATGGTTCATCAGATTCCTCATGCCCGTTTGTCTCACTAAAATCATTTTCCTTATGTTCAAGTGAGACTTCACCTAAAGATTCGTCACCCTCAGAGTCAAAGAATTGATGATCCTCATTTATATATGTCTCAAAATCATAAATCATTTCTTGATCAAAGGAGACATAATTTTCTTCATTTCCTGACTTGGGGATCTCGGGTGAATCAATCGGTTCATCCTCAAATGGCTGCTCTAGCCTAACCTGGTCATCCCCAGTCTCAGAAAATGTATCCCCCCCGACAGGTGCTTGAGCGGGTTCAAACATTAGCTTTCCTGAACGGGGTTCATCTTGAGAATCATCCCAAGATTTGACTAGTGCAACCACAAATTTCATCCTCAACCTTGAAAATTTTCCAAGAAGAAACTCACCCAAGTCCCTATCCCTAACACTTTGGAGCAAATCCAATAGAGAACTATTAAGTTCATCAATCATTTTGATCATAGACTCTAGTGCTTCAGTGCATGGTGTTGCCTGAGTTTCTAAAGATTGTATAGTGTTCCTCAAATTAGCCAACACCCTATCCTGGATCTGGTTCACCTGAACCGACTGGTTCGGTTCAGGTTTGGGTGGGTTCAGGAATCTAGGGGAGTCAAGATGTCGAGGTTCTCGGGTCCCTCCATGAAAGTAGGTCATTCTAGGTTGTTCAAAGGATGGTGGCAACCTATATTCAGTGGAATACAGGGAAGGGTAGGTGTTATAATCATGATATCCTTCCTGATTGTAGATCGGGTTGGTATAGTCATCAAAGGATGGAGATCCATAATCATTATAGCTCTGGGAAGGATAATAATCATAGTCTTGTTGTCCAGGGTTATGCCCTGGACACTGAGGTCCAGATTCATATCCCCAATCAAAGTCATCCCAGCTAGTGGATGGGTAATTACAAGTCAAGTCGGGATAGTAATATCTTGGGGATAAGTGGTGGTAGGAGGATAGGATGTGAAATGTGTGTAGGATGTGGAAGGGTACATGGTGAAGTGAGGAGGGAAATCAAAAGAGAAAGGAGCCCTGCAATACAAAAATACAAGCCTGTCCTTAGTTTGGGTAACCTAAAGGTCTACAGACTCTCGGAATCTATCGTAAGATTATAGACGATTTACTCTGCTTATGTCCAGGCAATCCAACCAATTAGGAGGGACTAGGGAGATGGTTCTTCCTTTGGCTTGCGCCTTCGGTTCCTAGTGTACCCCCAGCTGTGGTCGTTTGACACTACTCCCCAAGCTAGACATCAGATTGACTAGTATAAGCAGGTTAATCGTAAACAATCTCAATCTAGATCCTGACGAGCGAACCAGTCTTTAGGGCCAATGTCTAATCAATTTTAGTTTGGCTTGGGACAATGGTGCTTCAGGAATGTTATGGGCCCTTTAGATGGGTTGTGCCCTTAATGATCAGTTAAAATGCGTGTGCGTGCACAACCAGGGTTTTCAAACAAGGTTATTTGATGATGTGTCTTTTTGGATTTAACCTTGTTTAGTAGCTTTTAGGGTTTAATTCTTAGGTTGGTTCAATCAAGGTTTAGTAGAACACTCCAAGTTTTGAAAGCACGGGTGATGATATGTTCCTTTAAAAATAAAAAATAATGTGGAGTGCCTGGTTCAGTCCTAAGAATCAACCCTATGTGGCAGGCTAATTGATGGATCAGTTTTAGATTGAGTGGTGCGGCTCAGACAACTCAATCAATTGGCCTATTGCATCACTTAGTTAAGGCACACAAGAATGCTTAACCTATTCAGATTTCTACTCACTTATGTGTATTTAGTTGAAGTGTACCGGGTCCACAGGTCAGATCCCGGTTAAGTGGTAGAATCAGAGTGATTGTGTGCCTTAGGATAAGAAGTTGTGGGTGTTAAGTGTGTAGCTTTCAGAAAATCCCACAATCAGATAACACTTTTTATTTATTTTTTTTATTTATGTCGATGGAGAGGTGAGTGGAGTTGGCAAACAAACAACCAAATCTATCCTAGGGTTCATAGAAAGCACCTAAGTTGATTTGGGTTTGAGTTATTCGGTTATGGAATGAAAACTAAGGGGGCGGTGGTGTGGGGGACACTTACAAAACACTCTACCCGCACTTTACTCCGGTCTACCGCACTTGGATCTCCATGCTAGGGTACATACAAGATAGTAGATCAAAGACAAGTAGGGTTAATGTTATGTAAATGCAAAGAAACGCAATACACAAGAAAGTAAATTCCGTTGCCTCCCCAGCAACGGTGCCAAAATGGTCGCGTCGTGTTTTGTGTGTTAGAGATCAAGGTTACAATGAACCTGTCGTCGTAGTTGCGAAACACGTCGATCAGATAAAATTTATACCGAAACTCCAAGGGAGTCTCGAGTCGAACACAAGGAGGCGATGTTTACTTTATTGAAAACCGCGATTCGATTCGTTTCTTTGTTTCTATTTTGTATTTTGGGGTTTTGTTATGTTTTTGTATTTTTGAAACAAAAGGCAAGTAGAATGAATCACAAGATAGAAATGGAACAAATATGATATATATATCAAGCCAATGTCAATTACAATGAACTACAAAAGCATAAAAAGAGAGGGAGGTGAGAGGAAATCTCCCGAATCAGCTGTTCAACGAGACGATGATGCCTGGCGGAAGCTCGGACGAAGGAGGTGAGGAGCGAGATGACGGAGGTGAGATGTTTGAGGACGTCGGGTTGAGGAAAGCTTCGACGTAGCTCTGGAATGGAGGTGAGAAGATGGAGTTGATCAGCTACCGGAATGGAGGTGGGAGGATGGCTCCAAGGTCACCTATGATGGGAGATGGGAAGTTGGAGGAGTATTTGGTGGGGCAAAGGTTTGCTACACTAATAGGCACCTTGGGAGCTTGAGAACAAGCTCTAATGGAGCGTTGGTCGGCTTTCTAGAGCTTGGGAGTAGGTGGGAGTAGAGTAAGTAGAGATGGTTTGGAAGGGAGGGGGTGAAGGTCCTTTTATAGTGGTGGAGAAGAGGCAAAAATCGGTATGGGACCATTTGTGACATCTAGGCCATTGCTAGAAACGTCGCTGTAGGCAGCTCATGCCCACTGGTGCCCATAGCTGGCTTTGCTAGTATGCGATGAATTACCGACGGTTGTAAGCGTCGCTGCAACTCTAGCTCATGCATCGCTGTAGTCCACCTCACGTTGTGCTGGCGCAGCTCCTACCTTGCCGTGCGCCCATGTGTTGGCATTGCGCGCATGCGCGCCTGTGCGCCCACACGCCTACGCACGCACTCGCGCCGCTGTACGCGTGCGGTGCTGCGTGCATGTGCTGGCAGCCTGGGCTGTGCCACGTGGCCCAGTCTGGGCCATCCATCTTCTTCTTGTTGTAGGGGTTGCTACAGAAGTCGGATTGAGTCGATTTTCGCACCGTTAGGCTGCGATCGTTGACTCAAATCCATCCGCGCCGTCGGATTTATCATTTGAAGCTCCAAATTCTGTCTCCTAGTCCCTTGGCCGTTGATCTTCCTCAGGCTGCGTATGGTTCTATGGAACTCCGATCGAGGCGATTTCAGAGGCATTAGACTCTGATTCTCGTCTTGATCAGATCCGTATGGTCGAATCATCAATCGAAGGCTCCAAAATAAATATCCTTCTCTCCTAACCACAAAAAAGATGCAATTAACCTAAATTATATACAATTGCTCTAAATGCAAAATGATGCATGCTATGTAATATTTATAGCATGAAATGAAAATCTAAGCCTAGGAACATGCATGAATAGGCATTTTACCCTTAATAAATGTGTTTACATCAATCCCCTACCCTCCTCGCATCACTCTCTCTCTATTTCTCTCTTCGATTTGCTCTCCCAGAGCTAGGTAGTCGAGTCAGGTTTCACGTGCCCAAGTCCAGGCGCATCAACGTGGTGTAGTGCTAGGTAAGCGTGTCGGGTACCAGGCCCTCGTGGGCATGTGTCGTGGACGAGGCGGGGGTGTGGGCGAGAAACCTCACCCTGTGTCGTTAGAGGCAATAAGCTAAAAACACAAAAACAATAAATACCACTCACCTCTTTCTTGAGTTCACGAGGTGGGAATAAAAGTCCCACCCACTTCTTCGCGCACACCCGCAGGAGACCTTCGCCCAATTGGGGTAGCTGGGTGCCTCGTGAAGCCTACTCTCAGGCTGGATGCATTCACGCACTCAACGCGTGTCACCTGGAGCGCAGCACCTGGGTGGATTTGGCTTGGAGCGCTGCTTGCGACCTCCTTGCTTCGTGCTTCAATGACAGCAGGGGCTCAGATCTGAAATACACGAATACTTCCCTGTGGCCCCATTAAAACACATGAGGAGCTTCGTTGTGTCAAGGCTAAGGTGAGGCGGTGGGTGGCTGGCCGTGGGGTGACCTAGGCGTGCGTGCCTAGGTCACTCTGTGGTTGTGAATATGGGTTAGGTCAGGGAGCGTTTAGGGAGGTGTTGGTGGTTGATGGAAGGGCAGAGGATGATCAGTGAATGATGGCAGATGTGATGAGGTAGGCGGCGAGGCGTGTGGAGTGGGTGAGTGACGGATTCGCCTAGTCGGTGGTCGGCGGGAGATGGTGAAGGTGGAGGTGGTCTGCGACGTCATGGGGTTGTAAACAGTAATAGAGATAGGGGAAATAAAAAGGAGAGGGAGAGGAACTTATCTACGTGTAGCTAGACGAAGGGGAAACAGAGGAGACGAGTGGTGCGTATGTGTCATTGTTGGGGAAGAAGACCCTGAGGTGAGGATGATGGTGACGAGGAAGAGGTCAGAGAGGCGCACTCGTGTATGGCGCAATGCGGAAGAGCGAGATGAAGATAACTCAGCCATAGGTATGGTGGTAGAGCAATGAGAGGAGGGGGAGGAATCGCAAGAGCTTGCCGGCAGTTGGCCGGAGATGAGAAAGGAAGAGATTAGGGTGTATCTCAGGCCAATTCAAGCTTGAGATGGCCAGGGGGATCTGGAGCATCTTTTATAGGCACTGACGGATGGCCATGTGCTTGGAAGGAAAGCTTCTAAGCATGGCAACCTCGTCGAAGTAGGAAATCCGTGCAATACCCATATCTCTCGAGCATTCGCATGAGAGATTGGGTGCGAATCGAATCTTGGGATCATATTCAGATGGTGGAGAAATCCTCAGAGAATCTCCTTTCCAAATCTAGGAGGAGATCTCTGAGGATTTGAGAAGATATCCTCCTCAAATCCTTGTTGGAGTGGGATTCCTCTGCTGTAATGGCAGAGGGACCTGAATGCAAGGAGTGGCGAGGAAGAAAGGTGGGTCTGTGTAAGGATTTTCAAAAGTTAGGGGTCAGAATGTAATTGGGTGGACTATTTTGCAAAGTAGGTCAAGATGACCTTCTCTTAGGCCCAAATTTTGGTAAAAACTTAATTTTGATCTAAGGAATACAATGGTGAAGTTGGATTTTAGGTTTGACCACGTTTGACTAGACATTTTGCACAAAAGCCCAAATTAAGTCAAATACTGAGCTAGGATCCCTATCTAGGTCAAAATAGGTTTCGAAGGCCAAATTGAAGGTTCTAAATCCTAGGAGATATTTTTACATGAATTTTAGAATGTTTAGTTTAATTTTATCCTGACCATAACCTTTTGAAATTAAGTAGGTCTTTTTAGGGTTACAAAATGTCATTTAATTCTTAAATCTCACAATAACCCTTTTCTGACTGAGCCATCCCACTTTCTCTCTTATTAAGTACAATTGACCTATGTTTAGCCATTGAGAAATCCCATTGATGTACTGCAATGGTAAAATTGCAGTTTTATCCTTTAGTTCATGTTTTCTTCCTAGAATAGTAATCCCTTGAATTAGTCCTTCCTTTAGGTTATGTAGGAACTTTTGTTTACTTTCTCGGGTCAAAATGAGCTAGTTAGGGTTCATGATGAGGTTCTCATCATAACCCCATGCCTAGGTTTTGCTAGTCCGTTAGCAAAATTTCAAGGTTTTAACATCTGTTCTAGACCATGAGTTTCTTTTATCAATTGTGATAAGTGCTTTTTCTTTTTCTTTTGTGACTAGATTAGATTGTCGACAATAGGCCTGGAGGTACTCAAGTACCAACCAAAATCTGGACCTGACCAGCTTTGGCCTCAGTCCTCCGGAAAGGTTTTTAAGGCCCGCATAAACTATCCTAGGGTTTGTTGGACTCCACAGTTAAAGCACCCGTGCTTGAGACATTTTTAGCCTAGGTTCAGTTTGCAGTGCATTTTTGTAAGAGAGAGACAGAGGATTTATTTGTTTGGAGAGCTTTCTCTCTCTTTTCTTTTTATTTCTAGCTTCGGATTGGCTTCTCAACACGATCTGTATCGGATTCCTTATCCCCATCATCAATCCTCAAAGGTCCCTGGCAATTGATGCTTTGTGATAACACCGCCCATGGCATCCCTTAGAACCCTGGCTTTCGATATTTCGAGATAATCCTACCCATGGCTTTCCATTGGCTGAATCTAGACCCTGGCAATCGACATTTCGTGATAATGCCACCCATGGTATCTGAACCAGCAAAGTGCTTACATTCCCCCGATAGGATATGTAAATATCCTAAGAGACAAGCACCGAGGAGACGATATGTTGTTACGCATCTTCGAGGGGAATTTCCCACCTCTCCGCGCCAGAAACTCATCCAAATCAACTTGTGTTGATCGGCTACTCCTAATCTAGGCATTTTTTTCAGAACATTAAAATGATTTTGCATGATTTTGATAGTTATGCGAACTGAACCAGATTGTGAGTGGATTGGGGTGCTCAAGTTACCGAGTCCCACAAAGTGAAGGTCAGTTAACAAGGCCGAATACTCCCTAAGCCTTAGACCTAATACTTAAGCTTCGCATTTTCCCCAACCTCTTAAGGAATATCCAGATCTTAGCGAGTACTTGAATTTTTAAGCCTAAGAGTCTAGCCCAAAGGGCCTAAAGTCGACGTTCCTACTAATCTCTTTTTGTGTCTCCTTAGCACTTTTTTTCTTTTTTCTTGATGTGGTTTAGAACTTCAGTTAATCCCTTAATCTTTCACTAATGACTATTTCAATTTTTCCATTTTGTGCTCCTTTTTGGCATTTTGCTTTTTTTCCTCATGTTTTGCATAGCCCAAAAATTTTCTCTCCCCCCTTAGTTTTTTTTGTTCTTTTTTCAAGACTTTTCAATTTTTTTGTGTTTTTTGTGATATGTGGTTTTTCTTGTTGAAGCATTTTCTTGATATGAGTTTTCATAACATTTTGCACTTTCATACCCCCCCATGACTACGATTTGCAATGTCCCCTTTGTAAATTAGGTGGGTTCGAATTCAGCTTAATTCATTCATTAGGGCAAGTGTTGGGTGGGCGAACGGGTCGAGGTGACTGTTGCAAATGATTTCTAAACTCAAGTATGGGTGCCTGAGGTGAAGTCAACTGTTCTAATTGATGAACCCTAAAGTACAATATGAATTCAACATAGAAATGTCAGAAAAGGTTTAGGGTTTTTCAACGAATGACGGGTTGCCTCCTGTTAAGCGTTGAGTTTTATGCCATCGGCTGGGCGCAATGAGCTCAGGGAGAATGAAGGATAAAGGATGTCTCAGCTAAATCGGTATTGGTCATGTCAATGAACGGTTTGAGTGTCTGACCGTTCATGATGAAAGGTTTGGAATTATGGCTGAGTGGACTAATCTCAACGACTCCATTTCAAAAGATTTGTCGGACTAGGTAGGGTCTGATCCACTTAGATCGTAGCTTTCCTGTGAATAATTTGAGTCAGGAATCAAAGAGTAGAACCTTTTGACCAGGTTGAAAGATCTTTCTAGAAATGTGCTTGTCGTGAAAGGCTTTAACCCGCTCTTTGTAGATTCGCTAGATCTCATATGCATCATGACATAATTCATCGATCTTGCTCATTTGAAGCTTTCTATGGGTTCCAGCCTTAGAAAGATCTAAGTTGCAATTTCGTACTACCAATAGGCTTTATGGTCCCATTCGACAGGGAGGTGACTGATGCAGACGATTTCAAGCTCTGGTACATGTACCAGAGGTGGGATCGACTGTCTAAGGCTGAACTCAAGGTGCAATAGACGTGGAGTACAGACGGATAATCAGACGAATCTTGGGTTTTTGGAATGACGGGTTGCCTCCTGTTAAGCGCTAAATTCAACGCCTTCAGCCGAGTGGAAAATGGGATGGAGAGGGAGTGGTCAAATCAACAGAGTTTTGTAAAACAAGCACCTTGATTAAGAGCCTGGTTAGTCCAACTAGGTGCTTATTAAGATCAGAGGGCTGATGATGTAGCCCAAACCCTATTAATCTGGTGGGTTGATAGATATAGATCAACAGATATGGAACCCACCATATGCAATGTGGCTCAAATAGATATGGAAGTGAAAACTCGGGTTTTGGCTGTCGAATCGGCCTAGTTAGAGTAGAGCTCCGAAAAATGATCAGTGAATGATGCAGACACCCTACGGGGGTGATCAGAGAATGGTGGATCATGTCTTTCAGTCAGATCAATGTTTGATACCCGATATGTGTATGGAGTTGAATCATCTGCAAACGGCTCGAAAAGAGGTGAATCAGAATAGAAATTAAGTTCGGTTGCGGGTCGGGGTTGGAAACAGGTTTTGATCAGTTTTGAATATTCGAAAGAGATGGCTTCACTGGAACCTAAACTTAAATAAGTGATTTCGGGAACCAGAACCTCAGAGTCGTAGTCAGAGAATGAATCATGTGAGCTGAGGTCGTAGATTGGCTTGTTGTATTTAGGAAGCAGATTTTCTCTGAAATCATGGTCAGATTCGTAATCGTCGGAGATATTACGAAAATCACATTCTGAATGAGATTAAAGATCATGAGTTCCACCATCACATGATGTAGATTCAGCAGCCTGACTGGGGTCTAGCCTAGATGTCAACTCATGCTCAAATCGGTGTTCTTACTAGGCTCCAGTTCCAAGTTGGCAGGACAGACCCAATTGAAACCCCACTTGTCCAACTCCTCGATTTTTGCATCGTAGATTGACATGACTTCTGAAAAATCAATTTGATTTTCTGAGGATGTTGGAGAGAGATATTCATCAAATAGAGGCCCATAATCATATTCTTCATTGAAACTTTGATTTGCTTCATATGGGGCCTTGTAATCTTCCCAATAGGTTTCAGATCCAGATTATAGGCTTAGGATGTGGGTTAAATCACTAGAATCTAAGTCTGAATAACCTTCAAGGGTCACCTTATTAGAATAAGGGGCGGGATTTACACCCTCGAGAGGTTCAGTTCTAATCTCATTATTGCAGGAGTTTTGGAATTCTAAGCTTAGTGATCTAGGGTCTAGGGTTGGCTCAACATTGTGTTCTCCTACAATTTCCCAACCTAATTCAATATCAGGCATGTTATCTTCTCTCTAGGTTGGGAATCCACAACCATTCTGTGCCTCAAGCCCGAGATCTGGGAAATCTGATTGATCCTTGATATTGTTCCAAGATGGTTCATCCTCTGTTTGTGGCATATACAGGTATTTCTAATCGATAATTTATTTTAATAATCTCATCATTTCCTCTCATTTTTCAAGATCATCTTGGTGTTGTTCCCATAGTACAAGATTTGTCATGCATTGAAGGTATTCCAAATTGCGTAATTTTTCTATCTTTATGTATCCTGTGATGAGAATGTCTCAGGTTGATCCTTTTGTGGCTTCTGCCAATAGCACTTGGGCACAGGTTACGATGAAGGTTGTGGTTGTTGGGACATCAACCTAAATGTTTTCTACTGGTGTTGAGGTTTTATCTTCATTTTCATAGAATTTCAAGGCATCCTCAATCATTCTATCTCTCAAGGATCTCCGGGATTCAAGTCTCTTGAATGGTAGTCCTAAGTGGTTTGGATGCATATTTGGATCAGGTGGTGGAATCAAGATGTAGAATCAGAGTTTGAATCAAGATGTAGAATCAAGTTATGAAGCGTTTAGATCTGAATAAAGAGTCCCACTGAAGTTTTGTGTGTGTGCTCTAAAGAGAAGAGATGAGGGACTGGAGATGTTTTTGACCAAATCGAGACACCCAAAGATGTTGGATGACTATGGACATTCGGGGCAGATGATACCCCTGGATTAGAAGGTCATCCACCTGAGAATTACTTGGGCATCCAGAGAGGGAGAGTCTAGCAAAGACCCCTACATGGTAGAGCGTCCCCACGGGTTACAGGGTTTCCCCCACCCGACCTCTCTTGTCACTGAGATTCCAGATAGACCAGAATGGGGACCTTGACCTCTTAATTCTACCTCTTTTAAGATCAAAGATGCTTTTAGGGTTTCACTTGAACTTTAGATGTTTTGGTTTTGTGACCTAATTTGGAGGTTGGTTGACCCAAAGGGTCAACTTTACCTAACCTGCCCTAAAGATGGCAGAATGATTCTAGGTCAAGACCTAGAAATCACCCTGAATTGACTCCCAGGTTATTAGGTCCAAGATTTTAAGATTCAAGTGATTTTAGAGCTCAATTTTTTTTTTAGGGTTTGTCTTGTTTAGATCTCTTCAATCAAGGGCTTGGGTAGCACACAAATGCAGGTGGGTTTATTTCCTTTCAAACAAGCATGTGTGACTAGCACTCCAAAAACCCTTATTATAGAAACCCTAATTTGGTTTTATTTCCAATCCTCTTTTCTTTTCACGAAAAGTTCTCTTTGGACTTCAAAGCAAGAAGTGTGTTGTCCGCGGAGATTAAGCGTGATTTCTACTAGGCATAGGAATTTGTGGGGTTGGCTCTAAAAATCGCTTCTATTTCAATAAGTTTTTGAAAATTTTACCTCACAAATTAGGAAACTAGCCTTTTGAGTGATGATTACTATAAAGAGAAGGCAAGTAATTCCTATTTTGATTGCTTCCTTTTGTCTTTCAAGTATTAGGCAATGGATTAGAGAAAAAGAGATTACTTGCCCTGGAGTGGTTGACTTGCACGGGAGATCTTCTCGTGAAATACCTTGCAAGATCACAACAAAACAAATAGGGCAAGTGAGTGTTAAAATAGAATAAAAAATAATGTAGAGATTAGTGATAAATTACGCGTTGCTCCCTAACAATGACGCCAAAATGTTGACGAGGGCGAGATCGGGGTTTTAAAGATGTTCATTGCAGTATAGGTGAAATCACCTCAAAAACAAATAAGAATTTTATTACTCGAAAACTTAAGTATCTAAGGTCGAACATAGGGAGCAAATGGAATCTATACACTAATCTCAATAATGTAATTTGAGCACTTAAATCTACTCAAAACCTAATTCAGAATATAAATGCAAGAGTTTATGAATAATAAAATGTAGCAAAAATAGAGAGATTAAATTAGATGCAAAAATAGTTTATTCTTCTTCTTTGGATCTTCTCTTCTCTCTCTTTTCTTCTTCTCTGCCTTAGCTCTCTTCTTCCTTCTTTCTTCTTTGCGGCTCCTTTCTTTGCTTTAGCCTTACCTTTCTTTGCCTTACTTCTTCCTCTGTTCCTCTGTCTTAAACTTGTCTCTCGTTGCCTTTCTTCTTTCTCTTTCTTCTCTTGCACAACGACTTTCTCCTTCTTCCCTGGCTTCTGCCTTGTTCTCCTTCTTTAGCCTTTGCCTTCAACCGCACCTTCTCCTTCCTTCCTCTTTCTTTAGCCTTTACCTCTGCGTTAGCCTCTTCATTCCTTATCCTTTTCTTCTTCAGCTACACCTCTGCTACAGTGCTTCTCCTACCCTTTGCTTCTGCCATCCTTATTCTTTGTTTTCCTTCCTTGCTTTTGTTTACGGCTGCACCTTCTTCTTTTCCTTCTTGGCTTCAACTGCGCCTTCCCCTTCCTTTCTCATTTTCCTTAGCCTCTTTGCCTTTAGCATCTTTCCTTCCTTAGAGCTCCTCTTCCTTCCTTCTTATTCCTTCACTGTAGCTGTGCCATAGAGCCTGCCTTAGCTACTTCCTTCCTCTCTTCCCTGCACACAATGAAGAGCAAAACCTATCCCCTACCCTTCCTACATCACTTTCTCTGTTTCTCTCTTTGGTTCACTCTCCTAGAGCCAGGTAGTCGGGTTGAGTTTCACGTGCCCGAGCCCAGGCACACCGGCGTGGCATAGTGCACGAGGAGTGCTAGGCAAATGGGTTGGGTACTAGGTCCTCATGGGTGTGTGTTGCGGACGAGGTGGGGGCATGGGCGAGGGACCTTACCCCATGTCTTTTGAGGTGGTAAGCTAAAAACATAAAAACAACAAATACCACTCACCGAGCTCTTGAGTTCATGAGGTAGGACTAAAAGTCCAACCCGCTTCTTCGCGCACACCCACAGGAGACCTTCACCCAATTGGGGCAGTTGGGCACCTCGCGAAGCCTGCTCTCAGGCTAGATGCATTCGTGCACTTAACGCACGTCACCTAGAGCGCAACACCTGGGTGGATGCCACCTAGAGCACTGCTTGCGACCTCCTTGCTTTGTGATTCAATGGCAGCAGGGGCTCAGATATGAAATACATAAATATGGCCTTGCAGCCCCATTAAAATACATGAGGAGCTTCGTCGTGTCAAGGCAAAGATGAGGCGGTGGGTGGCCGGTCGCGGGGCGGCTTTGGCGTGCGTGCCTAGGTCGCTTTGTGGCCGTGAATATGGGTTAGGTTGAGGGGCATTTAGGGAGGTGTTGGCGGTCGATGGAAGGGCGTAGGATGATCAATGAGTGATGGTAGAGGTGATGAGGTAGGTGGTGAGGCATGTGGAGTGGGTGAGTGACGGATTCGCCTCGCCGGTGGTCGGTTGGAGATGGTGAAGGTAGAGGTGGTCTGCGGCGTCGAGGGGTTAAAAACAATAATAGAGATAGGGGAAATAAAGAGGAAAGGGAGAGGAACTTATTTGCATGTAGCTGGACAAAGGGGAGACAGAGGAAACAAGCGGTGTGTATGTGCCGTCG
The DNA here is from genome assembly GCA_037157565.1 of Thalassia testudinum. Lineage (NCBI taxonomy): Eukaryota > Viridiplantae > Streptophyta > Magnoliopsida > Alismatales > Hydrocharitaceae > Thalassia > Thalassia testudinum. Next base: position 203,297,181 of record JAZHRO010000031.1, read on the forward strand.
TCAGGGAAGATGACCCTGAGGTGAGGATGACAGTGATGAGGAAGTGGTCGGAGAGGTGCGCGTGGATATGGTGGAACGTGGAAGAGTGAGACTAAGATAACTTAGCCACAGGTCTGGTGGCAGAGCGACGAGAGGAGGGAGGAGGAATCAGCAGAGCTTGCGGGCGGTTGGTCGAAGATGAGGAAGGAAGAAATTAGGGGTGTATCTCAGGCCAATTCAAGCTTGAGATGGTCAGGGGGATCTGGGGCATCTTTTATAAGCATTGGTGGAGGGCCATGTTCTTGGAGGGCAAGCTTCCAAGCATGGAAACTTCACTAGAGTAGGAAATCCATGAGATACCCATATCTCTCGAGCGTTCGCATAAGAGATTAGGTGCGAATCGAATCCTGGGATCATGTTTAGACGGTGGAGAAATCCTTAGAGAATCTCCCTTCCAAATCTGGGAGATCTTTGAGGATTCGAGGAGATATCCTCCTCAAATCCTCGCCGAAGTGGTATTCCTCCGCTGTAATGGTGGAGGGACCTGAATGTAAAGAGTGGCGAGGAAGATTGGGGGTCTGTGCAAGGGTTTTCAAAAGTTAGGGGTCAGAATGTAATTAAGTGGATTATTTTACAAAGTAGGTTAAGATAACCTTCCCTTAGGCCCAAGTTTTGGTACAAGCCTAATTTTGACGTAAGAAATCCAATGGTGAAGTTGGATTTTAGGTTTGACCATGTTTGACTACACATATTGCACAAAAACCCAAATTAAGTCAAATACTGAGGTAGGACCCCTATCTAGGTCAAAATAGGTTCCAAAGGCCAAATTAAAGGTTCTAAACCCTAGGGGATATTTCCCATGAATTTTAGAGGGTTTAGTGATTTTTATTCTGACCAGAACCTTGTGAAATTAAGTGGGTTTATTTTAGGGTTAGAGAATGCCATTTAATTCTTAAATCTCACAATAACCCTTTTCTGACTGAGCCATCCCACTTTTCCTCTTATTAAGTCCAATTGACCTATGTTTAGCCCTTGAGAAATCCCGTTGATGTACTATAATGGTAAAATTACAGTTTTATCCTTTAGTTCATGTTTTCTTCCCAGAACAGTAATCCCTTGAATTAGGCCTTCCTTTAGGTTATGTAGGATCTTTTGTTTAGTTTCTAAGGTCAAAATGAGCTAATTAGGGCTCATGATGAGGTTCTCATCACTAAGGACCCTGCAAGGATTGATGGTGGGAGCTAGGAATCTGATACAGACCATGTTGTAAAGCTAATCCAAGTCTAGAAATAAAAAGAAAAGAGAGATAAAATTTTCCAAAAAATAAAGAAAAATTCTTCTATCTCTCTCTTAAAAGAATGCATTGCAAACTGAACCTGGGCTAAAACATGTTATAAGCTCGGGTGCTTTAACCGCAGAGTTCAACGAACTTTAGGTTAGTTCCTGTGGGCCTTAGAAACCTTTGCTGCAGACTAATGCTAGAGCTCGTCAGGTCTGAATCTTAGTTGGCACTTGAGTACCTCTAGGCTTACTATCGGCATTCTGACCTAATCTATAAAAGAAAGCACATATCAGAGTTTTGAGCATAGAAAAGCATATGGACTAGAATTAAAGATAATTCCATGAGATTTTGCTAAGGGACTAGAAAAAGTTAGGCATGGGGGTATGATGGGAATACCATCATGAGCCATAACTAGCTAATTTTGATCCAATTAAGTCAATAAATGCTCCTACATAAATACTAGAGAGCCATAAGTCACTACATAACCATTTTGAGGGAAATACAAGAAAATAGGGTTAAAATTGTAATTTTACCATCATATCATGAATGCAATACAATCACAGGTTTTCTAAGGGGTAATTAACGGTCAAATGATCCTAAAAGTCTAACAAGTGGGTTAGAACAAACAGAAAGGGTTTGCACGTGTTTTGAGAATTAAATGACTTTTAAAATCCTAAAAATAGACCCGTTTAATTAATAGAGATTATGGTGAAGATAAAATTCACCTAAACTCTCTAAAGTTTATATAAAAATATTCTCTAGGGTTTAGAACCTTCAATTTAACCATCAGAACCCGTCTTGACCTAAAATAGAGTCCTAGACTGACATTTGCCCTAATTTGGGTTTTTGCATAAATTACCCAATCAAATGAGGTAAAAACATAAATCTAACTTTACCATTGGATTCCTTGGGTCAAAATTAGGTTTGTATCAAAATTTAGGCCCATTCTGAGATCATCTTGACCAAGTTTGCATTTTGGTCTAGTTAGACTCTTTTTATCTCATTCAGACCCTTAGCTTTTGAATTTTCTTACGAATAGCCCCCCAACTTCTTTACCTTCTTCACAAGTAGGTCCCCATTCCATTTTTGGAAGAAGAACCTTCACTGTCAAGTTTCGAGCATGGATTTCTCACTCGATTCTCAATCAATCCTTCTCAAAATTGATACAAGGATTCCTTGGGAAGTTTCCTTCCATTTGAGCCATTCCTTGGGCTCTAAGTCCTTCCTAAAAGGTCATGCGAACCTTTCAAAGGTTTGGATATCCATTGTTGCAACCACCTTCCAAGCTTGAAAGCTTCTTTCCAAGATTGGAAGGGCATCCTATGGCTTATAAAAGAGACCCTAGGGCAAGGTCGTGCTCTTCAACAAGTTTTGGCCTCAGAAACCCTCTTCTACTCCATCTCTAGCCACCTTCAGACTTAGCTCCGGTGACCCCTCTCCGCTCTCCTCCTCCGAATATCCAACCATCAAATTGGAAGGCCAACTACCCTCCCCTCATCTTCGTGAACCTCTCTTTCCAACAAGAGGTCATGCCTCTCCCTCAGTCGACGTTGCCGCCTCGCAGCACTATCTTCCTTCTCCGGCTCCAATCAACCAACACCGATAGCCCTTCACCTCCCTACTCTCTCGCTCAGGCCTTCATTAGCTTCCTCCCTCTTCCGATTTCCTGTTCCTACCCTCACAGATGCACACAACCACCAACTGTCGATGACCACCTTCATCTTCTTCATCTCCAGCCGTTCCTCTGGCGAGACATATCTGCCACTACACTCCTCCATCTGCCTCGCCAACCACCCCACAACCTTTCCTGTTCCACCGCGAACAAAATCCCTCTCCTATTTCACTCCACCACTCACCCAAACATGCCCCCGAACACACCCACTCTCACACACATTGTCCGAATCACCCCACACGCACAGACCATGCCACACCACACAACCATCACCGGTGCACTCACCGTGGTCCAATGATCCTTCCTAAGCCTTGTGACGTGGTCGAAAGGCCTTCTTGCCGATTTTAGGTACTCGCCTCCTCTGCCATCAGAGCAGCTTCTTCATGCAAGCTTCAAGGCTGCTCCAGGGTGCCTTCGCTCTAGGCTTCAACTCCAGGTCGTGTGGAAACATCTCACGAACACACCCAAGTCCTTGATTGAGGATGTGAAACTTAGCAGATGCCTTGATTTGGAAGGCATTCCAGCTGCAGACGCATGCAAAGAAGAGGCACTCTCTTTAGTGCCACATCGTCAGCTGAATAGCACCCCGCGGTGAATAAATTCAATTTGTGCCTAAGGCTATTTGCCTTAGACATTGGGGGTGAGGTGACGAGTCGATTGTTCACTTTAAAGTCGTTTGGAGTTTTATGTGGTGGAAAAATCGACTAATCAATATTTAAAAAGAAATAACCACTCGCAGAAGAGTAGGTCCTACCCACAGGGAGGCAATGTCATATTTAAATTCACACCGGTTAAAAACATTTGTTCGTACTTAGTTTAGACAAGAATCAAGCCAAAATTGCCTTCAGATTAAGGTTGAATCAAGAAATCATGCTAAAATAGCAATTCTTAATAACTAGAGGATATTTGTTGCAATGCAGATTCAATAAAATATCATTAAAAGATGACAATGGTAGAAAATGTAATTATTAATGGCATGGATACTGTAGAAAAATAGGGGATTTATTCCCCTTGGCAATGCGCGAAGAGGAGTTGACGGACGGAGGTGGGAAGCTCGGAGGAAGTTCTTTGGATCGAGGGCTTCGCAGTGGTGGTGGCAGCGAGTCGGGCAGTGGCCGGAGCTGGTCGAACGGAGCTCCGGCGAAGGTGGCTGCCAACGGTGATGAAGTGCCGCAGGTCATGTGGCGTGGCCAGGCACGGCTGGTGTCTTGGTGAGGAGGTGTGCGCACGGGACTACGCACGCGCAGAGGTGGCGCTGCTGGCGCACGTGGCTGCTGCTACTGCAGGGTGCACACGGAGGTGGCACACGTTCTGCAGTGCACTGGAGGTGCGCTAGAGGAGGGCGGCTCTACTGCTGGCACGCGGGTGAGCGCTGCAACCGGTGCTGCACGCTGGCGGGCGCGTGGGGTTGGTGGTGCAGGTGAGTGTGCGCACGCACTGGTGCGGCACTACAGGTAGCGGCAAGGAGGCTGCAGGCATGGGAAGGCTACAGGCGAGAGGCGCACAAGCGCGGGAAGGTTGCTGGCGCACGGTGTTATTGGTCGTGATGCACGTGCACCCACGAAGGCTGGAGGGAATGCGGATGAGGGTTGGCGCTTCAGGTGAGTAGGCGAGGGCAAGCAGTTGGCGGTGATGTTCACGAGTGTGGTTGCTGCTGGAGTGGGGAGGTCGAAGCTTCAGACGTCCAGGAAACTTCCCGAACATCTTAACTGGCTGAAGGGTGATTGTAGTAGCTGCGACGGTGGTTTTTGGTGACGACGGCGAGGGAGGTGCATGGCGAGGTGCTCACGGTAATGCGGACGATCTTTGGATGGCGGTGTGGCCTATCACACCACACGCCCACGGTGGTGGAGGGTCGTCGCAGCGGTTGAGGCCGGCGGTCTAGAATGGAAGAGATGGACTCTCTGCACAGTGTGGGTTGGGGTGGAGGCCTCTTGAGCTCGGCTGCCTCCTCCTCTCTTTTGAAATCAGCTGCTCGACCAGATCCAACACATCCGCTCCTCCTTGATTGGGTTCTTCACTGCGGTAGCTGGTGGAAGAAATGCAGCCGTTGCACGTAGAAGAAGAATAGAAATAATGATAAAATATTATGTTTATTTATATACAAACCCTCAACTTTTATGTTAACCTAAATTAATGCATGCAATGTACCTAATTAGTTAACTAATGCAATTCTAAGTTAATTCTAAATGCATTTAAATATTAATAAGATGCATGAATTATGTAATTAAATTAGACATATGAATTAATCTATTTACATCCTATTTTATGCTAAATAAATGTTAGAATTAACCTAATGTCTAAGCACTTAAATACTTAAATAGCCCACAAATATGGGCTAGTCAAATACCCCCATGCCTAGTTTTTGCTAGTCCCTAGCAAAATTAAGCGAAACCTAGCATTCCAAGTAGACTTGTCAACCCAATTGGTCTTCCTTCAGAAACATATTAAGTTCAGACTCTAGACACAAGGTTCCCAAGTAGTTGCTGAGTTACAGACTAGGTCGGCTAAAGATGAGTTGCAGGCACAAGTTTCCCTGATTTCTGACTCTACCCTAAAGTTTATTGATCCCTAAGATTAAAGCATCCGTGCCTATGCATTGGTCTAAGTTATTTGAGTTAAAGGAAAAAGTTTTTTTTTTTTAGAATAATATATATATATATATTTTTTGTTTGATTCTTCTAAGTCTAACCTCAGATCAGCTATCAACATAGTCTGTGTCAGATTCATTGTCCCCATTACCATACCTTAAAGGGTGCCTGGCTTTCAATGCTTTGAGATAGCACCGCCCATAATGACCCCAAGAACTCCTGGCAATCGACACTTTGAGATAGCATCGCCCATGGATTTCTTAAGCGAATTCAGGCCTATGGCAATTGGCACTTCGAGATAGGGCCGCCCATGGTACCTGAACCGCACAATGCGCTTACATGCCCCTAGTAGGATGGATATCCTAAGAGACAAGCACCGAGGAGGTAATATGTTATCATCGCATCCTCAAGGTGAGTATATACTCCACCTCTCTTGCGGCGGGAACTCTTCCAATCAAAATGTGTTTTCAAGCCTTTCCTAAGTCAAAACTAAGAGAACCAAATCTCTTTTCAGAAAGAAAGAAATTAAGTTAATTACCAGACCAAGTGTGTGAAATTTGGATGCTTGGGTTACAAGGACCCGTAAACCAAAAGGTAGAACAAGACTCCAGGTACTACCCCACCTTTTAACTGAAACCCTAGCTTCCCTTCCTCAACCTCTTGTGGAATGGTCTGCAACTTAACTCCTACTTAAGTTTTCAAGTCCACAAAGGACCCTAAAGGTCTAAAGCTAGTAGCTCATTTAGCTTCTAAAGTTTGACCCTAGAATTAACTTAGTCTACCCTAGAGTTCTGATTTGCTTAAGACTGCAAGATCTAGCCAGTTAAGCTCAAAACACTTTCTTTTTTTTATGCAAATGTATGCAATGAATACACTATGCTATGTGTATCCCCAAGTTAATACCCCCATGCCTAAAATCAGCAATGTCCTCATTGCATAGAAGGATATTACCTGGGTCAGAGCTAGGCTGAATAGCCAAAGAACCTGCAAATCAGGTTCAAGAATTGTAGAAATAGGCCCTAAAAATGAGCAAAGCAATGTTGGCCTAGAAAATAGGTAACCTAGGATGTTGGTGAGCTGATGATGAATCTCGATAGCAAATGCTCGCCCAACTAAGATGGGAATGAAATCTTCCCAGGTCACTAGAGGAGGTTCTAAAGGATAAACAGGTATAACAACCTCCAAAGGGGTAGGGGGAGGATGAGATGGATCCTCCAAAAAGAATGGGGAAGGAATGGTGTAAAGATAAACCCCCAGGGTAATGGACTGACTAAAGAAATCATCAATCCATACCCGATACTCCATTACGGGAAATACTGGTCTGTTAAGCCCCCTGGTCAGAACAAAAGTGAGCAATTCTCTAAGGAAAGGATCATCTAGGGTGTCCAAGTTACGAGGTTGCGGGATGGCCATAAGATCTAGGTTGGGTTTAATCAGCTCGGTGTCCATCCCTAACACTCTTTCTAAATCCTCAATTTCATCCCTAGCATTCCTTGCACCATCACATGTAACTTCCTGCTCTTCATCAGGAGTCACAATTTCACTTTCAGATATAAGCGAATCAGAGGGTGACTTCGAAATGAATGAAGGCAGGTTGGAAGCAATAGATCTAGGGATTATCCTATCAATGTCATCCCCGGGTTTTTGTTCTTTACTCAAATCTTCCCAGGAGTCTATATGTGAATCCACATAAATCTTAAAAGTTGCTTCGAAATTTTCTATCATTTCATCATGAGGAGAAATATTATCAATGGTTGTGCTAAGGAAACCTAATTTGGTCAAATTTGTGACCTCCTCAGGGGCTAACTATTCAAATAAGACATAATCACCCTTAGTGTCACTCCAAATCTTGAATGTAGGTTCCTCATATAATTCATCTTTCTCCTCATCACACAATTCATCATGTACCTAAGGCCTAGAATCATCTAATATCTTAGCAGATCCCCTAGGGTGCTTTATCTGAGGTAAATGGTTTACATTGGTAACATCAGACTCCTCAGATAGGTCAATTTCTTTAGGGTTAGGTTCCCTAAGGGTGGGCTTGAGTTCAATCTCGTGATCAGAAGGGAGGGTAGGATTAACAACTTGACTTTGACCCACTTCATCAAATGTCACGAAAATACTATCATCTGGGTCGAGGTCTTCAAATGGTACCATCATTCCCTTCTTTTGACTCCAATATAATTCAGGTGGATACTCAACCTTATCATCATCTTCCTCGGGTTGCCACCTTTCTTCATCCAATGCATAGCTACTTTCATGTGTATCTTCCTCCCACCTAAGGTGTTGATCTCTCAAGGAAGTGTCATCTAATGGAGAGGTTTCAAAATCGATCCTCGAAAAGTAGCTATTCTCCCTAGAATTTCCCTCCAACTTAAAGTGTAGCTCTCCCATCGGAGATGCATCTATTGTAGAGGGGTGTACGTCATCCTCATTGGTGTAGATTGGGTGGCTAATTTCATCTCTTTCTTGTTGGCCTACTCTCGAAGATTCTCCTAACAATTCAATCATTTCATTTTGCATTTTCTGTATTTCCATCTTCAAAGAGGAGAGGTCATTTCTACCATGAGAGAAGTCAGGCTCAGGCTTATAGTACATAGGAGTGTCTGTCCAACCATTATAATTTTTCAGGGAGGGTGGGTTGGGTGTTTGTATGGTGTGTGGGATATTGGGCAAAGCAAATCCCGCTCCTAGGTTCTGCTCACTGATTTGGGGCTTAACCAGGCCAATACTCCTATAATAGGAGTAAAACGGATCCCAATGATTGTCATTATGTCCATCAAGGGATGGACCATCTCGGTGTCTGGGATCGAAGGATGTAGAGTGGGGGTGAGGGTGTGGGTAAGATGTGAAAGGGTGAAAATCAATGTGGTCCATTCTAACTCACACCTCAATCAGAATTCCCCATGCAAAACACAATTCAAAAAGGACCTTTCAGGTCTTTCCCAATTTAGGCTTTTGATTTTAAGTCAGATTGCAGGTGACAATACAATTTGTTCAATCAATTTACGCACCTATTGTCGACCTATGGCTCACCTAAGAAGACCTAGTTGGAGCTTAGGTGTTCTTCCCTAAATCTCAAATGGTAGAGCAACTCCAAAGACGAAAGATCGAGGGATGCAAGTAGGCCTAAGCCTTCCTTTGAAGCTGTGCTTTCACGGTGCTTCTCAACTACCCCCAAAAATCCATGGCAGGGTATCCCCTTCTTTGGATTTACAAAACCTTTGATCTCAAGTTCCGAACACTTCAGAATCCAACGATAGGAGGGCTCTTGTCCTAGTATTTCCAAACCTAAGGAGTGTCTAAAAGCGTGTCATGGTGAAAGCAAAATAAGTGTGCATACACCGCAAAAGATTTTGAATTTTGAATCACACACCAAGTTTGAAAATCAAATCCTTGGTTTTTAAATTGTCCCTCCTTTAATTAGTCCTTTTTCTAGAAAATATGTGACCACTTGTTTTATTTATTCACTTCAAGACAAATTTTGTGGTCTTTGAATTAAATCCAAATGCAATGCGTGATCAAGAATAGGATGCAAAGTAAGAGAATGCGTACCTTGCTTCCAGCAATCAACGATGCAAGAATGCACGCAATGCAAAGAAATAAATTTAGAGGCTGCTCATACAGACCTAAATGGTTCGTCCTAGGGGCAGGCAGCTTCTAGCTGTCAGCTCATTTTTTTTTATTTTTAAAACTACTTATGCACAAGCAAATAAAAGTAATCAATAAACTAAAAACCTAAATCTAAAGAAAAGGGAACAGGCTCTCAAAAATTACCCAACACGGGCGTAAAACAAAATCGGGGAACAAACCCCTCAAAATATACCCCAGAACAAAGGTTTTAAACAAAATGCAATGAAAAATTAAATCTAAAGTCTTACTTCTATTCTAATCAAATTAGCGACTAAATATACAATGATGATCGTCGCATCCTTGTCCTTCTCCTCCTTTTCAAAATAGCTCAACCAATTCTCCTCTGGCGACGTCAAGGGTCGCCTCTCATAATGGCTGATTCTTGCACAAATTTCTCGCACAGAAAAGAAAATAATAAATGGTCAAATCACTATGCAATTGGCAAATAATCAAAATAAAATCAGGTGAAGTTATTGCGTCTGTTGCCTCCCAGGCAACGGCGCCATTTGACGAGTCGATTGTTCGCTTTAAAGTTGTTTAGAGTTTTATGTGGTGGAAAAATTGACTAATCAATATTTAAAAAGAAATAACCACTCCCAGAAGAGCGAGTCATATCCACAGGGAGGCAATGACGTATTTAAATTCGCACTGGGTAAAAACGTTTGTTCGTAGCTAGTTTAGACAAGAATCAAGCCAAAATTGCCTTCAGATTAAGGTTGAATCAAGAAATCATGCTGAAATAGCAATTCTTAATAACTAGAGGATATTTGTTGCAATACAGATTCAATAAAATATCATTAAAAGATGACAATGGTAGAAAATGTAATTATTAATGGCATGGATACTGTAGCAAAACAGGGGATTTATTCCCTTTAGCAGTGCACAAAGAGGAGTTGACGGTCGGAGGCAGGAAGCTCGGAGGAAGTTCTTTGGACCGAGGGCTTCGCAGCGGTGGTGGCGGCGAGCCGCATCGTGGCTGGAGCCAGTCGGACGGAGCTCCGGCGAAGGTGGCTACCAACGGTGCTGAAGTGCCATAGGCTGTGTGGCGTGGGCAGGCGCGGCTGGTGTCCTGGCGAGGAGGTGTGCGCACGGGACTGCACGCATGTGGAGGTGGCGCTGCTGGCATATGCGGCTGCTGCTACTGCAGGGTGCACATGGAGGTGGCACGCGTTCTGCAGTGCGCTGGAGGTGCGCTGGAGGAGGGCGGCTCTGCTGCAGGCATGCGAATTAGCGCTGTAGTCAGTGCTGGATGCTGGCGGGCGCATGGGGTTGGCACTGCAGGTGAGTGCGCGCACGCACTGGTGTGGCTCTGCAGGTAGCGGCGGGGTGGCTGCAGGCACGGGAAGGTTGTAGGCGGGAGGCACGCAAGCGCGGGAAGGCTGCAGGCGTGCGGTGCTGTTGGCCATGATGCACGTGCATTCACGAAGGCTGGAGGGCATGCGGATGAGGGCTGGCGCTTTAGGTGAGCGGGCGAGGGCAGGCGGTTGGCGGTGAAGTGGGCGAGTGTGGTTGCTGCTGGAGTTGGGTGGTCGAAGCTTTCCCGGATGTCTTAACTAGCTGAGGGGTGATTGCAGTAGCTGCGACGATGGTTGTTGGTGACGACGGCGAGGGCGGTGCACGACGAGGTGCTCACGGTAATGCAAACAATCTCCGGATGGCGGTGTGGCCTGTCACACCACACGCCCACGGTGGTGGAGGGTCGTCGCCACGGTTGAGGCCGGCGGTGTGGAATGGAAGAGATGGACTCTCTGCACAGTGTGGGTTGGGGGTGGAGGCCTCTTGAGCTCGGCTGCCTCCTCCTCTCTTTTGAAATCAGCTGCCCGACCATATCCAACACATCCTCTCCTCCTTGATTGGGTTCTTCACTGCGGTAGCTGGAGGAAGAAATGCAGCCGTTGCACGTAGAAGAAGAATAAAAGTAATGATAAAATATTATGGTTATTTATATACAAACCCTCAACTTTTATGTTAACCTAAATTAATGCATGCAATGTACCTAATTAGTTAACTAATGCAATTCTAAGTTAATTCTAAATGCATTTAAATATTAATAAGATGCATGAATTATGTAATTAAATTAGACATATGAATTAATCTATTTACATCCTAATTTATGCTAAATAAATGTTAGAATTAACCTAATGTCTAGGCACTTAAATACTTAAATAGCCCACAAATATGGGCTAATCATGAGGTCCCCACTCACCCGCTCACCTGCACCTCGCCCGTGACCCATCCCCTGCGGGCTTGGCACAAATCACGCTCGCAGCCTTGGACCCAGGTGTGCTCTAGGTCCAAAACCCAATTTTCTGATACTTTAGAAGGCTTTAGGAGAGCGTGACCCAGAGGGAAAGAGGGAGATAGCGTGCAGGGGCAAGGGGGTTTTTGCTACAGGGAGAAACAACTGACAATTAGCCATTTGAAGGATCTTCCCCCTCTACGTGATGAAGAAGCATAGAGAATGAAAGAAGAAGAGGAGAAGGCTTGAGCACAAGAAGGAGAAGAGAAGAAGAAGAAGAAAAAATAAGAAGGAGAAGAATAGAAGAACAGAACAAGAAGAAGAGAAGACAAGGCAAGGGAAACAGAGAAGAAAGGCAGAAGAAGCAGAGAGACCCTTGAGTCTCTAAACAGCACTGTAGGATAGGCTATTTAAGCCATCTAATTGCATATATTTGAGGCTTTGGTTTAATTGTTATTTGTGAGGGGTAATTGGTGATTTAAATCAGCATTTTACTCCATTCTTTTTGCACATTCATACCTGACATTATTCTTATTACAATCTCTTATATTCTGGATTCAAATTGTGATCTTGAGAATTGAATTCCATATTGCTCCCTATGTTCGACCTCGAACTTAAAAGTCGAGTATAAATTTTATCTATTTTCAAAGTGATTTTGGCTATACTATAATGCAATTTTTAACCTCGATTTCGTTGCGACAACATGGGGGTGGGGGTAAACTTACATAACCTTCTAACTACACTTTACTCCAATCTATCCACTTTGGCTCACCTTGGAAGGGTACCTGTAATCACAGAAAGAAAGGAGCAAAGTAAGCTAGAAAGTTAAGTAAGGCAGAAAATGCGGAAAAAAAAACAAAGAGCATTCCCTCCCTTGCAATGATGCCAAAACGGTGAGCATGATTCCACACGAGAAAATATTTTAGTTAGAAAACCCATTGTCGTTGTGTGTAGAAATCCACCACCAGATAAAATTTATACGGAAACTCGAGGTGAGTCCTAGGCTGAACAGAGGGAGGAAAACGTTTACTTTTGAGAAATTTGTGCTTTAATTTTATTTGTTTTTGTTGTTTGTCTTCTATGATTTTTTTCTATTTTTATAAAGTAAGAGATCAGATCGTCAAAACTTTATCTAAGTAATCTACTTGCAAAATATGATGAAGAGAGATAGAGTGAGAAATAATTTCATAGTTTTTCAAAACAAGTGTTTGCTACAAATAATCTAGAAACTACAACTAAACTAGAAAGCGATAAAAGATAAAGGTGAGAAGAATCTCCCTCGACGGTCTCTTGGAGAATGACTTGCTCTGACGTCACCTGGATGAAGGTGGTGGGAAGCTGGAGGAAGAAGAACGGAGGTAGAGGAAGGATGGGGCAGGACGGTGTTGCGACAAGGATCTACTTCCCAAAGTGGTGAGAGAATGGCCACGGGATGCTCCGCGAATGGGGGTAAGAGGCATGAAAAATGTTTGATTTTCTACTAGAGAGGAGCATCTCGGGCTCGGGACAAGCTGTCTCTAGAGCCTTGGAGGTGGTGAGGGAGAGAAAGGAAGAGATGATGAAGAATGAGAGGGGTAGGGGTCCTTTTATAGTGGAGGAGAGGATGCATTTCGTACATAGGAAATTTAGTGACAGTCATAAACATTACTGAAGATCCGCCACAAGTGTCGATGAAGGTCTAGCTCAAGCACCCCATACGCGGCGCTCACGCATGCCCGCTGGTGCAAGCTGCTATGTTCCTCCGCGCACATGCTGTGCTGCTGCTACGCTGAAGCATGCCCAAGCTGCTGCGTGCGCTAGTGGTGCTACGTGTGCGGTGTTGCATGCGTGCCCATGGGCGGCTTGGATAGCTCCACGTGGCGCAATCTGGGCCATCTATCTTCTTTCCATTGTAGGGGCTACTACAGAAGTCAGATTGAGTCAATTTTTGCATCGTTGGGCTGCGATCGTCGACCCGAATCCATTTGTGCAGTCGGATTTGTTGTTTGAAGCAACAAATTACATCACCTAGTCCCTTGGCTATTGATCTTCCTCGAACTATGTAAGGTGTTACGGGACTTCGATCAAGGTGATTGAGGTGTTGGTCTCTGATCATCGTCCTGATCAGATCCGTACGGTAGAATTATCAATCCGAGGCCCTAAATTAAATATCCTTCTCTCCTGGCCATAGAAGGATGCAATTAACCTAAAATTTGTACACACTATTCTAAATGCAGAATGATGCATGCTATGCAATATTTATATTATGGAACGCATATCTAAGCCTAGGAACATGCATAAGGGGAGGGTTGGGCCCAAGCATATCCCAGGAAAATCCCCAAGGGCTTGTGTAAACCCGCGCCTGGTTGTTGGACACGGTCCCTCAGCCTATCACCAGATATAGATGAAAGAATTGATATTAACTAGAGAAAACTTAAGACATAGAAAGCAAGCCTAAGTTGATGAAACCTTAGGAGTCAAATTGCTACAAATTTTAGTTAGGTCTAGAAGACTAGAGTGCACACGGAATGTGGAGGGCATTGATTTGTGTATTGGCCTATTATTTTAATTTTTATAGTGTGTGCAAGAATTGGAAAGTGATTCCAATATCAAACAAGTTGCCACACAATTAAATGTATTTCTACTTTTAGGATTTGCTTTAACATAGTGTGTTTTAGGGTTTGTCTCTTTAAGTATTAAAACAAGTTTGAAATTTCACAAATGAAAGGAAAATAGGTTGTGTCAATGAAGATCAATCTCCTATAATTTGTTGGTCTCTAGAAATGAAAAGAAACCCTAATCAATTTAGTCCTAAGTAGAAATTTAAGTACTAATGAGTTTGTTTTTGGCTTTCTTTTTTAGTAGTGGTCCAAAAAATTTAAGAAACACCACACTGTATGTAAAATCAAACAAGAATTCCAAAAAATATTTTTTTAAGATTTTACAAATTTTTTGATATTTTTAAAAAAATTTTCTTTATGCTAGTGTCAAAGTAAAAAATTGATACCCGAGGGTATTTTGGACTTTTCAGTACCACCACCGACCTCAGAAAGTTTTTGTGATTTTATGCGATGTGTAGAATTTCTCAAGGATTCCAGAAAGCTAAATATGACAAAAATGAGATGAGTATAAAAATTCCTAAAATTCATAGACAATAGCAAAAGAGGAAGATTATAGGAGATGAACCTCTTGCAGTTCATAAATTTTTAAAAATTTTATACAAACCTAATTGCTCTAAAATTTGTAAAGGGTGTTCCCCACTTGATTATAAATCATGGGTGAAATTTAAAGATTTTTAGAGGCCTGTGGTGGGTCAAGAATTGATTTTTGAAGTCCAGATAGAAGTCTAGACCCGAAAATTAGACTACTAACACTTGAGGTGGAGTGGTGTTTAATGAAGCAAACAAGCAATTAATTGAATTTTAAATGAAATCACTCCACTTAATTGTTTGAGATCCTGAAATCCAAGTTTAATGTGTTTTGATAGTTTTTAAGGCTATGTGTGACTAGAAAGAGGAACCAACCTGAATTTTTGCGGGAAGACAAGGAACTTTAAGCTCTCGCTTCCAAAATCCCGCCTTCTTCCTGCAATATCTGGACACACAAGAGAGAAGAGAGAAAAAAGGATGAGATCTACTTATCAAGCAAGAGATTTACAAAATAGAAAGCCATGCCTCCCTAGCAACGGCTCCAAAAGTGTTTTAGTTCTTACGTGGTTTGTAAAATTAGGGTTTTATCATTGTTATGCACAAAAATTGATTCGCTTTTAAATTGAGTCTAAGGGGGCCAAATGTTTCCAAAACTAGAGTCGCTTGCTTGAAAATAGAAATCTCCTTTCTTTTTGGTATTTTTGAATATATATATATTTTTGTTTCGAAATAACAAAGGTAACGTGAGTATGATGGCGGAAAAGCGAACTACAATTAATAGCTAATACCTAAGTGACAGAAACTGCTTTCTTTCTAAGCTCACACTAAGCATGGGGAGGCCTAGGGTAATTAGAAAGAAAGGGGTGAAAGTGCACAAAAGATAAAGCGAAAACCTGCAATAAAAATTCGACAAAAGCTATTTAAGAAGAAGGCAATTTTTATAGAAAGGATGATTTGTTTTACACAGAAACACTAGTAGAGGAATGCTTCTAATACTAGAAATAAAAATGCATAAAATAAAAACAAGGATCCTCTGAAAAGTCAATGAAGAAGATGAAGCTCTTGCTCCAACTACGGCTGCTCCCGTAGTTAAAAAGGGCTCCTTCTTTCCTTGACTTCCTCCTCCAAGGTGTGGCATCCTAGTAAATCCCAAAGGGGGGGCATGCACTTGCTCCTCCAAGGTGGAAGCTTCCACCTTAATTGATCTCCAAGGGTGGGCATGTACCACCTTCTCCTCCAATGCCTGGCCGTCCTCTAATTTGAAGAGAGTCTCCTCCATGGCGTGGCACAAGAAGAAGAGTGGAAAGGAAGAGGGCACCAAGGAGGCAAGAGATAGCCTCCTTAATCTTCTTCCTCCCTTCTTCTTCTTCGCCATGGGTTATAGGTAGAGTTAGGGTGGAAATAACACTAAATGGAGGATGGTTTTCTAGTGGTGGTTAGGAGGGGCATATATAGGGTAGGAAGGTGGTGGTTGGCGTGGATTATAGATGGAGGGTTAGGATGAAATTTAGGAGGTGGTTAGGTGATCTAAGGGTGGAGGTTGTTGGTGCCAACCTAAGGGGTTCATAGGGTGGTAGTTATGGTGGTGTTGGTGGCTCTTGGTGGTGGAGAGACACCACCAAATTGGTGCCAACAAGGGGGGTTTCTAGAAGGATGGTGAGGTGGATGGTGGAGATGGACTGAGGGAGTAGGTGTAGAGTTGAGATGAGGGCATTTTTGGATGGAAAAGTTGGCGCCAAAAGGAGTTGGTTATGGTGGTTTTGGCACCACCTTGTTGGTGTCCATTGGTGGTGGTTGAGGGGTGAAAGGTGGTGATGGTGGTGGCACCAACTTGGAGTAGAGGTGGAGCTAGCTTAGGTGGGCTTAGTTGGTGGAGCTAGTTAGGTAGGGTTTTAGGGTGATGGATAGCCATGGGAGCTGAGGTGTAGCTAAGGTAAGCTAAGCTAATCTAGCTTAGCTAGTAGTACGGTAGAGGAGTAGGCATCTAGAGCTAGGGTTTAGTGGAGAGGAGCTTGAGGAAGTTGTCTGGTGCTGAATTGGAGTTGGTAGCTACTGAAGAAGGTGGCTTGGAGCAACTTTAGCTGGCTTAGCTTGCTAGTTCTTTGCTAGCTTCTAAGCCAAGCTAAAGAAACATGGCTTCTGCTGAATAATGCTGAGAAGAGCTAGGTCTGATATTCCCAGGGCTGACCTAGCTAGTTGGAGTTGCTAAGGTAGCTTAGCTTAACTAAGTTGAGCTAAGTTGTATCCTTGGGAGCTGGACTTGAGCTTCCTGAGCTAAGATGAAGTCATATTCAGTTGGCCGAAGTTGAGTGGAGTTGGATGCAGCTGGTCCTGAGCTGAGGTGAACTCCAGTCAACTCAGCTGAGCTAGCTGGAGCTCCAAGTGAACAAATGGGAGCTAAGATGAGCTAGACTCAGCTAAGTTGAGCTGGATCTGAGCTGACTTGAGTTAAGGTGAGCTAAGGTGAGCTTTCTTGAGTTGCCATTCAGTTGAGATGAGTTGAATAGAACTAAGATGAGCTAACCCTAGTTCAAGTGAGTTGGATTCTAGCTTTGGTGAGCTGGATCAAGCTGAGTTCTAGCTGGTTTGAGCTTCTTCTTCACCAGTTGCCTTCCTGAGTGCTAGGGTTCCTGAGATCTGATTCTTTATATATCCCTTACACTCACAAAAACATATCAAAAAGGTAACAAAAATGCGTGATGCATGCCTAACCTAGTTTATGCCTAATGCAACCCAAAAACCCATTTGTGGAGTTAAATTCCTAAGAGCTAGGTTTGTTTTAATGCATAAGAATGATGATAAACTGACGTTTATCACACCTGCATGCTTATCTTTTGCTAATCTCTTAACAAAACTTTAATTTCTACAAAATGAAATTTTGGGGAAATCTACTTTTTTTCACTTTTGAGGAGAAAGAGATTATGAGACCTAGGTTGATCTAAACATGGAAGGTACGGGATTTGTTAAAGATAAACATCGAGATTTGTTTTCAGATCCAAAAATTAGACAAAAATGGGATCAATATATCCTCCAAAAAATTCATAGATTAACCTCTTGTTAATTCAAATGACTCAAAATTTTTGTATTTAGGATTTTTCTGGCTCTCGAATCTAATTTGCAACATGCAAAAAGCTTTAAAACTGTGTCTGTGCTTGTGAAAAGCCAACATTTATAAGGGCATGCTTTTGGTTTAAAACTTTTTTTTTTCTCCCCCATGCTTATTTTTAGCTTATTCTTATAATAGATGTGTCGGGATCATCATTCCCGTTACCAATCCTCGAGGGGGCTCTGACACCAGTACTTCGAGATAGCATTGTCCATGACACCACCGAGGAGCTCACAACCCCAAAACACAATGCGGTGTAAAGGGGTGCTCCAAGCAAACTCAATCTCTTGCTCCGACACTATAGGTAGAGCATCATCCAAGACATTTGAGCTGCAAAAATGCACTTTAATGCTCTGTCTAAAGATATGAAATATAGATATAGAATAACGTTGAGGCGGTAACATGTTGACATCGCATCCTCAAAGGAGGCATTTTCCTCTTTTTCAACGGTGGGAACTCAAACCAATGATCCGCTTCAGACTTTTACTAAGGCCAAACAAGGGGTTTTTTTTCTAATTTTTAGTTGTTTTTAGGTATTGGCTTGTGTGTGAAATTAGACACAAGAAGTTTTACATGAGATGCAAGTTTTTGAATCAGAAACTAAGCCAGATACTTTCCATATTACAAAGGAGGATCAAGTCACGTAAACTATCATGAGTTCAGGTGGAATTTAAGAGAAGGATATTTGATCTAGTCTAAAGATAGATCCTGAAATTCTAATAATTAGATTCGTATCCTTATCCCTTGTTTGTTAAAGATAAAATGCCATTTTATCAAAAGTGAGTTTTCAACCTTAGTCCCGATTTCAAAGTTTTCCTCAAAATGTTTTCAACATTTTTGTTATTATTATCATTTTTTTTTGGTATGCAAGTAGGAAAATAAAATAAAAAGATAAAAGAAAAAAATGCATGTTTTTAGGCTTTGAAAATCCTAAATCGATTGTCAAAATTTTAAAAACACCCACCAATGCTTCTGGTATGCAATGTCCTCATGCATTAGGAGGGAGAAGGGATCACCTTAGTGAAAGGCGGTCAGGTTTAGGATGGTCAAAACCTAGAAAAAGGAAAAGAAAGCAGGAAAAATGATGGGTTACCTCTCATCCAATGCCATCTTTCATGCCATTCAATTAGGCGTGACGGTATGCATAGAAGACTGACAATCATGTAAATAGTTGGATACCTGGATGCCCGCATAAAAAGGGTCATCTTCTGGATCCCTAGAAAGTTGAGTGGTATAAAGATGGGGATCAAAATTTGATGGAAAATAATAGGTGTAACCCGAGTCTAGCCATGGTTTTAATTCAGGATGGATGCCAAACTCAGGTGGGTCTGGTGGTAGGTCTAGGTGAAAGGGAGAGAAGTGTTGAGAGGTAGGTGGGGTTAGTGTGCAAGGGTGGGTTGAGAGAAAAGTGGGTAGGTCAGAGGAATAATCAGAGGGATCATCAGGAACATATTTTTATGGAAGACAAGTCTCTAAGTCAAAGATTTCGTCGACCACAAATTCTGAGTCAGATTCCTCAAAAATTTTGTGGTCAGGAAGGGTATCTACCAATATAGTCTCCTCCACCAAATTTGAAATTCAGCATCTAAGTCAAAAAAGTTATCATCATGGAATCTCTTGGAGGATTAAAAAATATCAACAGTGATAGTTTGGCCTATCCAGGTGATATCCATTTTGCTTGTGTGGCAATTGATATTTGCCTTTGTAGTGGCCAACAAGGGTTGTCCAAGAATTATTGGGACATCCATTAAAGATTCAAGTACCTCAATGTCAAGGACCAGAATGTCTGTAGGGAAGACACAATTATGGACCTTGACCAAAACATCCTCGACAATCCCACGAGGTTTGATTGTAGATCAGTCGGCTAATGGATGGGCGACCTCAACAAGTTTTAGTTCACCGATGTGAAATTCTTCAAATAAAATCGTGGGAATGATATTAACTGAGGCACTAAGATCAAGGAGGGCACAATCAAAGGTAGTATCATCAATAATCACTGAAATTAATGGCACCCCCAGATCTTTCATCTTAGGAGGCAGCTTGCTCTGTATGACAGAGCTTACTGTCTCTGAAAGATGTACCTATCCTAGATTTTTGGCCTACCTTTTCAGAGTACAGAACTCCTTCAAAAATTTGGCATAGGCAGGTATATATTTTATGGCATCTAGGAGAGGGATATTGATTTGAACTTGCCCAAATAAATCTATGATTTCTTCTGTTGTGGGCTCAGATTTCTTTATTCGATTAGTGGCGGGGTGGAGAGCTTGCAGAAAAGGGATAGGAGTCATGTCCTGAGATTTTTGTGTCTTTTTCTTCCTGATGTGGGAGTTTAGAGTCAACTTGCATAGGAATGTGGATTTGACCAAGTTGTTGTGAAGGCCCGGGATCAGTGGTGGTTTTCCTACTCCTGAATGTAACTGCATGTGCAATCGGATTATTATTTGGAGGAGGTGGAGGGCTTGCTGTTGTGAAAACCTGGGAAGCTACTGAGGTGATGGATTTATGGGAGGTTGGTTATGAAAGTTTTGATTTCTGCCTGAATATTTGTTCCTAGGGTTGGGCATGGGTTGGGGTGGAAGATGTTCTGCAGGTCTTTGAGTGGGAGTAACCCCAATTTAATTATTTAGATTTGTGATGGTGCGGGTTACTTCCGTCGTCTTATTCTGCATATCCTACAAGGTTTTCATCATCTGGGCATTGATTTCTTGTTGAGATGGCCCATGATGAAAGATTGGATTTGACCATACTCGTTAAATTGATTTGAAGATTGGGGAGGAACCTAATTATTTCAGGAGTGGTTCGGGTAATCCTTCCAGTTGGAAGAATTTCTAAATTGCTCCTAGATGGAAGAAATATTTTGATTGGGGTTAGGGTTTGGATAGTTGTAATTCCCCAGTGAATCATAGAAAGTCTCAGAATATTGGCAATAATCAACAGGGTTAGTGTTGAGATTGTGCAAATTTTCTCTTCGTGGAATGTTAGGCTGGGTCAGATGTGGATTGTGTGGAGCTTCAGTTGGTGTGGCAAGTCTTTCCTCAAGTTTCTTTTGATTAATGTGCATCTGGTCATGTTTTTGTGTAATCATTTGAAGATCATCTTGGGTTACAGGAATAGATTGTGTGCCTACTTCATGAGCACCAAACTGTGGGTTTGAAGTTCTACAAAATGTGTTCATGGAAGCTTGATTAAATGAGTTTTCACTCATTTCTTCAAATAGGTCGTAGGCACTTTTAGCATCCTTATTCAAGAAGTTGCTGCCACACGAGGCATCAACGAAACGTCAAATTTGATCTTCTAAACCATGATAGAAGATCTGCACGAGTTGCCATAAGGGAATCTCATGGTGCGGACAACTTCGTAAGAGATCTTGGAATCTTTCCCAAGAATCATGAAAACTCTTGCCAGATTTTGTAGGAAGGTCGTAATAGATCTTCGTAAAGAATTTGTACAACCTATAGAAAAGAATTTCTTGAGGAAGGCACTCTTGAGCTGAGGCCAAGTGGTAATGGGTCAATCAATGGTCCTGAACTAGTAAGCGGCCTTATCTTTAAGAGATAATGGAAATAGCCGCATTAGCCATAGGTCTTCTTGCACATTTCGAGACTGGGTTGTTTGTGGAAGAAGAGTTAGCTCTTCAAGGTGGCTGAACAGATCTTCCCTAGGAAGGCCAAGGAAATGTTTAATCAGGTTCAGAACCGCCGGCTTGATCTCGAAATCCCCCTCAGGTATGACCACCCCTGGTCCTTCCTTATAGTAAGAAGGATCATAAAAATCTTTTAGAGGAACAACAGGCTGCTGACAGGGTGGTGGGCTTGGCCTTTTGTTGCTAGGTTCTGGATATTCCTAGTCAACAATTGTTGATTGGTGTTAAGTTGAGCAATTTTCTCAACCATCAAGGTGTAGAGAACAGGCGGGGGGGCTTGCTATTGAGATTGAGGCATATCATCATTAGGAAGCTCCAAGTACGAGACATCAAAGGTGGGGGGGTTTTGGGTGGAACGGTCAACATTGGGATTAGAGGTGGGATTAGAAGTGGAAGTGGATGGGTTAATGGACCTATTTTGTTGATTTTCCATTTTTTTACAAGATGACAAAAAAAATAGTCTTTTGGAGTGGGGGACAAAATCAGATGGTCCCTCCAAGTGCGGATTTTGGGACCATCACCCGTGAATAAAAGGGAAGAACAGGATGGGACGAGAAGAGATGGAGATGATAGAAAGTGTGTAATTCAAACAAACAAAATTTCTAGACCTAGCTTAAGTGTGACTCCCTAAGAAAAAGTTAACCTAAGACTTGTTTTACATATGAAATAAGAATTCAATAGTGAATATCCATTTGATTGCACATAAATCATGCAACCTAAATCAACTGAATTAAGCCAGAACCTAGCATAACTTAGGATTAATGCATTCATATGCATCATAATTTGCACAATAGCTAGTTTATTAGTCAGATAGATAATATCGTCATTTTATGATCTTAAAGATAGATGATTTTAATCGTAGATGATTCGAAGGCACAGATGTCAAATCAGACAGAATAGATTTGATCAGTACGATGACGGGAGTCCAACGCTTCCGAAATCATCTCCATCAGACAACCAAGGAACCTTGTGTAGTCCATAAAAGAATGGAGATCATAAAGCCGAAGGTTAAAGATCCGAGCCTTAGATGAAGAATCTAACCGCACAGATGAATTAGGATCGATGATTGTAGTCTAACGGTACAAAAATCAACTCGATCGGAGGTCTACATCACCAGATACAAGGAAAAGAAGATGAATGGCCACGATAGCACCACATAGCACCATCACAGTTGATCCCTCACCACCACGCCATCTAGGAAGGCTGCACCGCATGCTATGGGTCATTGGCTCTTTATCCAACGACCACGAGCACGCCACGTCACCCGTCCAGCTAGATAAGTATAAATACAAACAAACAAGTATATATAGCAGAAGGTTCGCATAGCACGTTGGCTCACGCATGCGCACGAGATGCACATTCGAGCCATGTGCTGCGAGAAATTGAAGCAATGCTGGGTGCACAAGTGCGGGCATGGTTGCAATTGTGCGATTGGAGGGCAGAGGCGCGACCACGTGGCTCGATCAGAGCATGCAGTGAGCGGATGCGCGATCCCATGCACTTTCTGAGATCAGGAAAACGAGGCAAGCGCACTCGAGCAATCCAATCTCATGATAGAACGACTAAGGATTAGACGTTGAAAAGGGCCTTGCGGGTGCGTGCGCGGAGAGAGGTTATTGCAGCGGGCACACGAGGAGGAAGTAGGGTCGTGCGATCGCGATCCAAGGGCACAGCGGGCGCCATGTGTTAGCTAGGGATTAAATCCATGCGATGGAGGTGAATTTGAAGGATTTTTTAGGCCATATCTAATCCGTTGATCGGAAGATCAACGGATCTGATCAAACAGGAGTTGTTACACGAGATTAAGGGTTAAAATACACTTTTTTCCCTCCACAAAAGCTATAAAAGAAGGCCCAGGGCCACCCCAGTTGAAGCATCTCTCTCTTCCATCAACTCCAGACATATTCCACCTTCTTTGCAGCTCTCCGTTCCGACCTTCATCCCAGTGCTCTGGATCTGAGGTGTTACCGCATCTCTCACAAGCATCCCACAAGCAACGTCATTTCTCTGCCACTTTCTTCTTTCCCTCTCTCTTTCTATCTATCTGCTATCTATCTGTCTCTATTAGATTTTCTACTGTGAAAACTTTATCTAATTGAAATAAAATTCTTATTCTCTGGATATCTGTTGTATACATATATACATATATATATAGTTAGAATTAGTTATATTGAAACACTTCTACATAAATTACGATTGCCTCCCTATGAATGACCCGATACTCACTGGTTTTATAAATATTATTTGTCGACATGTTTTCATGCTATGCTACAACTAATTAACTTTCAAAATGTGAATTACGTGCCGAACAAGTTGGCGTCGTTGTCAGGGAGGCAACAGAAATTTTTGAAGTGTTCCTTGGTGCAAATTTGAGATTTCTAACTTGCTATTTTCGTTGAATTTGTGTGTGTAGGAAAGCGAGGAAATCAGAACAAAACACGACAATGGGAATTGCAGGTTTGAACCTCATGTAGGTACCCGTAGTTTAGATTAGTTAGATCTAGGATTTACTTAAGCCCTAGGATTAGTTAGAATTTGTTTGCATAAAAAAAATTCTCTTGATTTTCGAGCTGAAATAAAGTTTTACTTTAAAAATTAAATTCCTAGAGATCCGTATGTCCAAAAATTCTCAAGTTTTTTCTAGACGTATATTTCAAAGTCGGGAACAACATATCTAAATTTTGTTGAAATCGTAGTTATATAAAAATTTTAAAAATTCATGCATTGATCTATTATCAATACAGTTAGTGTTCTTGATTTTTCAGAATTCAAAATATCATAACAATTTTTATACAACTCCGATTGACTTGAAATTTAAAGAAATAAATTTCTAAGTTAACAAAAAATTTATAAAAAAATATGAAAAAATATTTCATACACATTTGATTACACAGATTATCCAATCACCAAATGGGGGTCAAAATAGACTACAAAACCCCTAGTACACTTTAAATCAGAAAAAAATAGAAAACGTGCATTAAAAATTCTTGAAAAATATTTTTTGAGTGCCTAGTTAGTGGTTCAAGAATATCAATTGATTGCATTGCTTGAGTGGCACCACTCATCATATTTTGAACTGAAAAGAATCATCTAGAATTATCTATGCTTAGGGTTTCACATTAATGATAGAGTACACCTGCATTTTGATATTTAAAGGAAATCTATCAAATAAATTAGGATTTGAAAAAATCTTGTGTCTCATCAAAACCTTGATTGAAAATATTAACTCAAGTGAACCCTAAAATGCATTAACACAAGCATTTGAATCATAAAATTCACTTCATCATAAGAAATTGCTTGTGAACCCTGTTTGCCTAAGCACTTCACACATTTGAAATCAATTTTAATGGCAAGAACCCCCTAATGCCCATCATAATCCAAAAACACATCAAACCCATGCCTAAAACTGAGTAGATGTGCCCTAGGTAGGACTAATAGACTTGGGGACTTGAAACTAGATTGGACTAAGGTTAAGACCTTGTCTACTTGGACCCACTGGTGATAAGAAAGGTCGGTGCAGTAACTACGTTAATCTTTAGTGGTGTCTCACCGTGCGGGGTGTCCTAAGGGGTCCTACCCTTTTGGCCAGCCAAGTAATTCAAGGGTTGATCTAACTCAGTCGTGTTTTGGGGAGCTAGGATCAGGTCTAATTAGGGTTGACACTCTAAAGATCAGTTTGATTGCTTGCATTGAGCAGGTAGGGTTTTCTCTCATCTATCTTCTCCTTCTCATCTACAAACATTCTTCTAGTGTATGCAAGGTAGAAGATCTCAAAATCTTGATTTGCTACCACCATTAAAAAGAAATCCTAGGAGAAGGCGTATTTATCCAGGATCTGAATCTAAACCTTTGCAATGGTTAGTCATCACGAGGAAGAAGAGATCGATGAACAAAATCTGGATCCTATGACTCTCTTACAAAGGTAGATCACTAAGTAGGGCTGCCATCATGATCGACAGATGGAAGTCATAATGCAGGCCATCACTCGACTCCAAAACGGAAGGGCAAACCAGCCCCTCCATGACTTTTATAACCCTCCTAATGCCCAACCTGAACCCTTTGTTAGGGTACCTCATGGTGGGGATGATTTTGAACTCAAACCTCAGATCATTAACTTGATTCCCCACTTCCATGGCCACGAGTCAGATCCCCTTTCACCACCTTGAAGAGCTTCTACACATAGGAAGAACCTTTGGCCCTAGGAACATGAATGAAGGTACCCTAATGATGAAAATGTTCCCATTCTCCTTGAAAGATAGAGCTGCACATTGGTTGAGAATAATTGGTAGACCAATCCTAACTTGGGAAGGCCTAAGAATCACATTCCTAAAGAAATTCTTCCCAATAGGAAAAACTAATGCCCTTAGATGTGCCATAACATCCTATAAGTAGAACCCTGGGGAACAACTACATGAGGCTAGGGAGAGGTTCATTGATTTAGCTAGGAAATGCCCTCATCATGGGATTTTGAAGTGGCACTTGGCCCATATTTTCTATTATGAGCTGAGTGATAATCTGAAGAATTTTGTTGATGTGGCATGTGGGGGCAATTTCCTGAGTTGAGATGCTGAGAGAAACTTTCAATTGTTCAAGAAAATGAGTGAAAATTCCCTCAACAATGCCTCAATGTCCACCTTTAACAGAGCTAATCAACCAAGGAGCGGAGTTTATGAAGTAAACAATAATTCAAACTTGGTTGATTTAGAGGTAATTGCACAACGATTAGATAAGGTGGAACTCATGGGAAAGAATGTGGAGAATTTGGATAAGAAGCTGGATAACCTTCTAAAGGGCAGGAATTCCTTAGGTACACAATCCAGATTAAATCCTATGCCTACCTAAGGAGTGCCTATACTAACCCACAACCAATTCCCCAACCCACTAGGTCAGGAATCAGTGCACAACATTAATGACCTAACCATGGCTCCACCTATGAGCCAACTATACTTGAACCCATCTCTTTCTGGGTACCAAGGAGGGACCTTGATGCCCTCAAATTCTGAACTAGGCAACCCAATGCCTTGTTATCCTAAGGATGTGAATGCACTCCAGAGTTACACAAGAAATGAGTCTTATTCAAACACTTACAACCCTGGATGGTGCAACCATCCTAACTTTGCTTGGTCAAGTCAGAAACTTGCCCAGGGTCCTAACTTGACTAAGCCAAACACTTTTGGGCAACCTAGTAGGTACACACAACCATGCACATATCAACCACAACCTACATAGGAAAACCAACCATCTAATCTAAGTCTAGTCCTCAAAGAAATGAGGGAAATGAATATAAGACAAAAAAGAAATGAATCAATTGAGAACAGATTTGACGGGATGATTAGACTAGTTAGTTGATGCTAGACAACATGGGATGTTGCCATCCCAACCCATCCCAAACCCATGAAACTTCAATAGGGTTAATTAGCACAACACACAGGAGCAACAAGCACACCTAATTTAGCTTGCTCCCCAGCATCCACCAGGTTTTGCTAACCCTAACCCAACCCAGGCTCAACCCATTTTGCAAAACCCACCCTACCCTTCTAGCCCTAATGCACATGCCTATGCTGTCAGTTTGAGAAGTGGGAAACAAATCAAAGATCCTTCTACATCAAAATCTTATCAAGATCTTGAGGAGCATGAATCTGACCTGGGAGACCAAACTAATCTAGGAAACAAGACTTAGGATTTGAATACTCATGATTTTTCTCAAGCACCTTTTCCTGAAGACTTGATCAAACCCAGGGAAGAGAAAGCAGATCAATCTAAGGAGTGGCTTGAGATTCTAAAGCAAGTCTAGGTGAACATACCACTCCTTGAGGCTATTGAGAACATCTTGGCCTATGTGAAATTTTTGAAGGAAATATGCACATCGAAACTCTAGGACAAATCATCAAAAAGGGTAGTGATTTCTAAACAAGTTAGTGCCATCATTCTAAATAAGCTCCCTCCTAGAAAAAAAGATCTAGGGACCCCCTTAATCTCATGTGAAATAGATGGATTCATCCTGGATCGAACCTTATTGGACCTTGGTGCCTCCATCAATTTAATCCCTACATAACTATATGAAGAGTTGAATTTAGGCCACTTACAGCACACTGAAGTGACCCTTCAGCTCGCAGATAGGTCAACCAAAATTCCGAAGGGCCTTCTACAGAATGTGATTGTAAAATTAAGGGATTTTGAGTACCCTGTGGACTTCCTTATTCTAGATATGGAGGCATCAGAAAACCTAAACCACACCCCGATAATCTTAGGGAGACCTTTCTTGGCCACAGCTAAGGCTCTAATCAACTGTAAGACAGGAATTATGCACATCACCTCTGGAAGGAAAAACTGTCACATAGTATATTTAAAACTTCCCAAAAGAATAAGGTGAATTGTGGTTCCATTGAGGTTGTAGGAACAATCAAACATGTTTTGGCAATTCATACTAAAGATGATCCAAATCCTGCCAAAGCTCAAGAAAGCATGAAGGGAAAGAAGGGGATGTACTTGAAGATAATTCTAATCTACCATCTCCCATGGAAAATCAAATTGAATAGGACGTTAGTGAGATTGAAAAACTCTTGGGAGTAACTTATGATGAATTAGATGATAATATAAAGAATCCTCAATACATCGACCCTGAAATTCAAGAACTTTTGAATTCTGAGGGAGTTCAAGAAAATGGACAATCTAAGGACATGAACTAGGAAGTAACCCCAGAATAAGAAGTTCAACACATAATGGAATGGGGAAGAACTTATAAGCCAACTGGTTCAAATGGATGGCTTGACTTAAAAGAAGTGACTTTGGATGAGGAAGAGGAAATTTCTGATGAAGATTTTGATGAATTCCACAAAACTCTACCTGTATCTTCATATGAACAAAAGCCTGGAGAACTCATGATTTTTGATATCAACTACCATCATGAAGATTCTTATGATTTTCATTTAGAACCAGATCTAAATCTCAATCGTGATCTCGATCCAGACCCTCTACCACCTCTTCTTGATCCATGGAACTAGATTAACGAATAGGCTCTGCATCTTCAACCTCATCCACCTGACCCTATTTCATATTCCAAATTAGAAAGATTCTTTGGAATAGGGCTGCATCATCAGCTGGTCCGCATTTGTGGATCACTGATTCTGGGACCAAATGATCATATCTTTCTACTAATCTTAAATTCTCTTGCAACTGTTATTACTTCTTCTCTTAACCCACAATATTGAACTGCATATTTTTGCGTTTAAGTCCAGCAAATGATGTTCAACTTAGTGTTGGCTGGGAGGCAACCCAGTACACTGTACAGGCAGCTCTACATCCTCTGCATCCATACTGACCTGGATTAACAAGCATAGTCAAGTGATATCCCCTCCTCTTGCTTATTATATTTTGATTTTCGTGCATACATTTCAATGAGGACATTGTAATGAATAGGCATGGGGGAGTGGACATTGCATGTCTAATTTTTATGTCAAAAAAAAAAATTTGCATTAGGCATAAAGAATTTTTATCAAGGTTTTATTAGGGATTTATTCTTAAGTTGATTCCTAAGTTTAGAATCCAATATAATTTTACACTTACAAATAAAATTTGCAATGGATCCTTTGTGAAGACCGATAAACATCTTTAGCTTGACGAGAAGAAGCATTGCTTCTCCTAAACCCTTGGACAATAATTAGGGAGTTAGGAAAACTATCTTCTAACAGATCCACCAAACAAGTGTGAGGTGAGAGTAGAAAGTCTACTGGTGCTCTAAGGCTAGTACGATAAATCTTAAACTTTGGATAATGAGATAATGATACTCGGAGTAAGGCATAGTTTTCGCTCTCGGTTTCTGCGTATAAGTTCTTAGTGCAAATCTCTTAAGAGCCACCAAATAAGGCAAATACATAGAGAGCGAGTTCTGATAAAACTAAGACTGAGGTGGATGGTCACGACTATCTTTTACCAAATCCTCGGCTGAAGGAGGGTATTAATGTTAAGGTCAGAAATACATTGTCCTATCCATTCCCTTCCCGGTGTCAATAATAGGCACTTCCTCCAAATAAGCCACCCGATATCCTCTTGAACACCCATAATCCTGAATAATGCCTAGTAAATAAAAGTTTGTTTGCTATGTTATGTTAAAAGATATTTGAAAAAATAAAGAGAAAAGAAAAGAAAATATATATATAGACATAGAAAAAAAATTTCAAGAAAGAAAAAGCAAAAAAGGAAAAAAAAAGAGTTCATAAGTGTTTTTAGAATTTATTTCAAGTGTAATGAGGTGACAACACCTACCACCCTCACGATCCATGAAATGCAGCCTTGGCCTACTTTTCTATATTTCTGGCTGCTTGAATACGAGCTGAGGAATTTTGACTTAGTCCTAGATTTATTAAAACCTAATCAAAGTGTTAATGCCAGGAGAGACTAACAAATATACTGATAAATCTGTTGAGATTGTGAGCTCAGAAAGAAAGAAAAGAAAAGAAAGGATAAGAAAAAGAGAAAGAATGAGAGAGAATGAGCACAATGGAACAAAAGAGAGCATAGTTTCTCGCCTCTCTCTGAGTTGAATTATTTCATAATATGGAAACCTAGGTTATAAAGTACTAGTCTATATGTAGCACCAGATGAGTGTGAGCCACCAAATACAAATCTACTTGACTCAGAAATCTTCTACCTAAGCCAAAAGCTGGGGCTGAATATATAGGTTACTTTATAACCCCGAGGGAAGAAGTTTGCCTATCCCAATAGATTTTTACTAAGGGTCAAGTATGAGCTTTAGATGAGGATTGGCTTTCACTTGGATCCGTTGCATAGGCTACAACAAAACACAATCATGATTATCTAGATTACTAAAGCTTCGGATGAAAACAAAAGACATAAACCTTTAACCAAACTCTTGATATAAAAATTACTCATGTAGGACCACTTTGCATTTAGTCATGCATTTGCTAGGGACAAGCAAGATTTAGGCATGGGGGTGTGATTGCACAACAATCATGCAACCTAAATTACCTGAATTAAGCTAGAACCTAGCATAACTTAGGATTAATGCATTCATAGGCATCGTAATTTGCACAATAGCTAGTTTATTAGTCAGATAGATAATATCATCATTTTATGACCTAAAAGAGATGATTTTAATCGCAGATGATTTGAAGCTATGGATGTCAAATCAGACCGAACAGATCTGATCAGAACGACAACGGGAGTCCAACTCTTCTAAAATCATCTCGATCAAACAACTAGGGCACCTTGTCCTGTCCATAAAAGAATGGAGATCATAAATCCAAAGGACAAAGATCCAAGCCTTAAATGA
Organism: Thalassia testudinum; assembly: GCA_037157565.1. Classification (NCBI taxonomy): domain Eukaryota; kingdom Viridiplantae; phylum Streptophyta; class Magnoliopsida; order Alismatales; family Hydrocharitaceae; genus Thalassia; species Thalassia testudinum. The sequence goes on from JAZHRO010000031.1 coordinate 203,327,746, forward strand.
AGAATCTAATCCCACGGATGAATCTTGATCAACGATAGCAGTCCAACGACACAAAAATCAACTCGATCGGAGGTCTACATCACCAGATATAAGGAAAACAAGATGAACGGACATGATGACGGCACGTGGTGCCATCACAACCGCTCCCTCACCACCGCCCCATCTAGGAAGGCCGCACTGCACATTGTTGAAGGTTCGATTGTCATCCAACAGCCACAGGCGCACCACGTCGCCTGTCCAGCTAGATAACTATAAATAGAAACAAACAAGTATATATGAAAGAAGGTTCGCACAGCGCATTGGCTCAGACCTGGGCGTGGAAGCACGTGATGTGTGTTAGATTCGTACGCTACGCGAAATTGAAGCGATGCTAGGTGCACGGGCACGGGTGCAATTGCGCCATCGGAGGGTGGAGGCACGACCACGTGGTGCAATCAGAGCACGTCGCGTCTATGCTTTGCAAGATCAGGAAGGCTAGGTAACCGTGTCAAGCCATCCGATCTCTTAATCGAAGAGCTGAGAATCAGGAGCTGAAAAGGGCTTTGCAGGTGCACACGCGGAGAGAGGTTGTTGCAGCGGGCACGTGACAAGGAAGCAGGGTCGTGCAATTGCTATCCAAGGATGCAGCAGGCACCACATTTCAGCTAGGGGTTAAATTTGCACGATGGAGGTGAATTTGAATGTTTTTTGAGGCCAGATCTGATCTGTTGATCTCCTGATCAATGGATCTGATCAAATAGGAGTTGTTACACTAGATTAAGGGCTGAAATTCCCTTTTTGCCCTCCAAAAAAGCTATAAAAGAAGGCCCAGGGCCCCCCAGTTGAAGCATCTCTCTCATCCATCAACTCCAGATATATTCCACCTTCTCTACAACTCTCCGTCCCTCTGCAACTCCACTCCGACCTTCATCCTGACGCTCTAGATGTGAGATGTTGTCCCATCTCTCACAAGCATCCCACAAGTAGCGTCGTTTCTCTGCCACTTTCTTCCCTCCCTCTCTCTTTCTATCTATCTGTTATCTATCTATCTCTATTAGATTTTCTATTGTGAAAAGCTTTATCTAATTGAAATAAAATTCTTATTCTCTGGATATCTATTTTATACATATATACATATATATATCTAGTTGGAATTAGTTTTATTGAAACACTTATGCATAAATTACTATTGCATCCCTGCAAATGACCCAGTACTCACCGATTTTATAAATATTATTTGTCGATGTGTTTTTGCATTATACTATAACTAATTAACTTTCAAAATGCGAATTACGTGTCAAACACCGTTCTATCAACAAATCTGGCCAAGTTGAATAAAGGGAGGGTTAGGCTCAAGCATATCCTAGGAAAATCCCCAGGGGCTTGTGTAAACCTACACCTAGTCGTTCGACATCGTCCCTTAGCCTGTCAACAAATATAGATGAAAGAATTGGTATTAACTAGAGAAAACTTAAGACCTAGAAAGCAAGCCTAAGTTGATGAAACCTTAGGGGTCAAATTGCTACAAATTTTAGTTAGGTCTAAGAGACTAGAGTGCACACAGAATGTGGAGGGCGTTGATTTGGGTATTGCCCTATTAGTTCAATTTTTATAGTGTGTGTAGGAATTAGAAAGTGATTCCAATATCAAACAAGTTGTCACACAATTAAATGTATTTCTATTTTTAGGATTTGCTTTAGCTAAGTGTGTTTTAGGGTTTGTCTCTTTAAGTATTCAAACAAGTTTGAAATTCCACAAACAAAAGGAAATCAAGTTGTGTCGATGAGGATCAATTTCCTTTAAATTGTTGGTCTCTAGAAAGGAAAAGAGACCTTAATCAATTTAATCCTAAGCAGAAATTTAACTACCAATGAGTTTGTTTTTTGCTTTCTTTTTAAGTAGTGGTCTAAACAATGCAACCAACACCACTATTGTATGTAAAATCAAACAAGGATTTGAAAAAATATTTTTTTAAGATTTTAGGAATTTGTTTGATATTTTTAAAGGATTTTTCTTTATGCTGATGTCAAAGCCAAGAAATGATACTTGAGGGTTTTTTCACTTTTCAGTACACCATTAGCCTCACAAAATTTTTGGGATTTTATGTGACATGTATAATTTTACAAGTATTCTAGAAAGCTAAATTTCACAAAAATTTGATGAGTACAAAAATTTCTAAAATTCACGGACTGTAGCAAAATAGGAAGATTAGAGGAGATGAGCCCTTTGTAGTCCACTAATTTTTAAAAATTTTATATAAATCCAATTTCTCTAAAATTTGGAATAGATATTCCTCACTTGATTTGAAATCACTGGTTGTAATTTCAAGATTTTTAGAGTCCTGTGGTGTCAAAAATTGATTTTTAAAATCCAGATGGAAGTTTGGACCCGAACATTAGACTACCAACACTTGAGGTGGAGTGGTGTTTAATGAAGCAAACGAGTAATCAATTGAATTTTCAATGAAACCACTCCACTTAACTTAATTTTTTGAGATCGTGAAAGCCAAGTTTATTGTGTTTTGATAGTTTTTAAGGCTATGTGCGACTAGAAAGAGGAACCAACCTGAATTTTCACGAAGATAAGGAACTTTAACCTCTCACTTCCAAAATCCCGCCTTCTTCCAGCAATACCTGCACACACAAGAGAGAAGAGAGAAAAGAGGATGAGATCCATTTATCAAGTAAGAGATTTACAAATTGCAAAGTCGAGCCTCCTTGGCAACGATGCCAAAAAGTGATCGGGTTCTTGTGTAGTTTGTAAAATTAGGGTTTTATCATTGTAACGCATAAAAATCGATTCACTTCTAAAATTGTAATCCTAGATAAGGAAAGTATCTAGGGTCGTCTAAGGAGGCCAAATGTTTGCAAAAATCAAGTCTCTTGCTTGAAAATAGAAATCACCTCTCTTTTTGGTACTTTTGAATATATGTATTTTTTTGTTTTGAAATAACAAAGGTAACACGAGTATGATGGCAGAAAAGCGAACTACACCTAATAGCTAATAGCTAAGTGACAGAAACTGCTTTCTTTCCAAGCTCACCTGAGGCATGTGGAGGCCTAGGGTAATTAGAAAGAAAGGGGTGAAAGTGCACTAAAGATAAAGCAAAAAATTGCAATAAAAATTCGATAAAAGCTATTTAAGAAGAAGGCAACTTTTATAGAAAAGAGGATTTGTTTTACACAGAAACACTAGTAGTGGAAGGCTTCTACTACTAGAATTAAAAATGCATAAAATAAAAATAATGATCCTCTGAAAAGTTGGTGAAGAAGATGAAGCTCTTGGTCCAACTATGGCTACTCCCGTAGTTAAAAAGGGCTCCTTTTCTTGACTTCCTCCTCCAAGGTGTGGCTTTCCCAGGCAAGCCCTAAGGGGGGGCGTGCACTTGCTCCTCCAAGGTGGAAGCTTCCACCTTAATTGATCTCCAACGGTGGGAGTGTACCACCCTTCTCCTCCAATGCCTGGCCATCCTCCAATTTGAAGAGAGTCTCCTCCTTGGTGTGGCACAAGAAGAAGAGTTGAAAGGAAGAAGGCACCAAGGAGGCAAGGGATAGCCTCCTTAATCTTCTTCCTCTCTTCTTCTTCTTGGCCATGGGTTATAGGTAGAGTTAGGGTGGAAATAACACTAAATGGAGGATGGTTTTTTAGTGGTGGTTAGGAGGGGCATATATAGGGTAGGAAGGTGGTGGTTGGCATGGATTATAGATGGAATGTTAGGATGGAATTTGAGAGGTGGTTAGGTGATCAAAGGGTGGAGGTTGTTGGAGCCAACCTAAGGGGTTTGTAGGGTGGTAGTTATGGTGGTGTTAGTGGCTCTTGGTGGTAGAGAGACACCACCAAATTAGCGCCAACAAGGGGGGTTTCTAGAAGGATGGTGAGATGGATTGAAGGAGTAGGTGTAGGGTTGAGATGAGGGCATTTTTGGATGAAAAGGTTGGTCCCAAAAGGAGGTGGTTATGGTGGTTTTGGCGCCACCTCGTTGGTGTTCTTTGGTGGTGGTTGTGGGGTGAAAGGTGGTGATGGTGGTGGCGCCAACTTGGAATAGAGGTGGAGCTAGCTTAGGTGGTCTTAGGTGGGCTTAGTTGGTGGAGCTACTTAGGTAGGGCTTTAGGGTAGTGGATGGCCATGGGAGTTGAGGTGTAGCTAAGGTAAGCTAAGCTAAGCTAGCTTAGCTAGTAGTAGGGTAGAGGAGTAGGCATCTGGAGCTAGGGTTTAGTGGAGAGGAACTATAGGAAGTTGTCTAGAGCTGAACTGGAGCTGGTAACTGCTGAAGAAGGCGGCATGGAGCTACTTTAGCTAGCTTAGCTTGCTAGTTCTTTGCTTGCTGCTAGGCCAAGCTAAAGCAAGCTGGCTTCGACTGAATAATATTGAGGAGAGCTGGGTCTGATAGTCCCGAGGCTGACCTAGCTAGTTAGAGTAGCTAAGGTAGATTAGCTCAACTAAGTTGAGCTAAGCTGTATCCCCGGGAGCTAGACTTGAGCTTCCTGAGCTAAGATGAAGTCATGTTCAGTTCGCTAGAGTTGAGTGGAGCTGGATGCAGCTGGTCTCGAGCTGAGGTGAACTCCAGGCAACTTAGCTGAGCTTGCTAGAGCTCCCAGTGAACTAATGGGAGCTGCGATGAGCTAGACTTAGCTAAGTTGAGTTGGATCTGAGCTGACTTGAGCTAAGGTGAGCTACGATGAGCTCTTTTGAGTTGCCATTTAGTTGAGATGAGTTGAATAGAGCTAAGATGAGCTAACACTAGTTCATGTGAGCTAGATTCCAGCTATGGTGTGCTGGATCAAGCTGAGTTCTAATTGGTTCGAGCTTCTTCTTCACCAGTTGCCTTCCCGAGTGCTAGAGTTCTTGAGATCAGATTCTCTTTATATCCCTAACACTCACATAAACACATCGAAAAGACAACCAAAATGTGTGATGCATGCCTAACCTAGTTTATGCTTAATGCAACCCAAAAACCCATTTGCGGAGTTAAATTCCTAAGAACTATGTTTGTTTTAATGCATAAGAATGATGGTAAACTGGCATTTATCAGCCATCGGAGGTCGTTGATCGATATGGTGGCTAGAGGAGAGGTGTGGGGTCGAGGTCATTTAATCAGTGGTAGAGAGGAGATGTGGGGATCAAAGTCAGGTATAGTGTTTGTAAGAAATTTGGTTAAGCGGCAAAATTGATGTTGCTTTATACAAAGTTGGGTCGAGAAAAAAGGTAAATACATTTAGGGTAGGCAATTGAGTAGATTAGGTTCAATTTAGGTGATTAAGAGAGAGATTAGAGGCGATTAGAATTGCAAACGTGAAAAGAAAATCCGCTTAGTTTTTAAAGATCAACACCATGTTTTGGTCGATCAAAACGAAAACTGATCAATCAATCATGCTCATTGGTCGATCAAGTTTCAAATTCTTGGAGAGAAAATTCCCACCGAAGATTTGGTCAATCAATCAAGGAATAATGATTGATTAAATAGTTTGGTCAATCAATTTGAAAATTTTGATCGATCAAAGGTTGAAAACAATGCAACTAAAATTATCAAATTAGTTCTTTCAACCTAGATAATCCTAGTGCATGGCAGATAATCCTAATGCATTTAAAAGGTTATATATATCTTTTGGTAAAGGTTTTGTAAAGATATTAACTAGCTGATCTTCAGTTTTAACAAATTCTAAGTTGATTTCAACTTTTAGGATATAATCCCTTAAAAAGTGATGCCTAACATCAATATGTTTAGGCCTAAAATGTTGAACAGGGTTTCTAGATAGATTGATGGCACCAATGTTGTCACAAAGTATTTTGTTATTTCTATAGGATAGGCCAAAATTTTTTAGTGTGTGTTTCATCCATAAGAGTTGTGAACAGGCTAAAGATGCAGCTACATATTCAGCTTATGTTATTAATAATGAAATAGTGTGTTGTTTTCTAGAGAACCAAGAGACTAGGGAATTTTTGAGAAATTGACACGTTCCACTAGTACTCTTACGGTCAGTAAAGCTACCCAGATAATTAGCATCACAAAAGGAATAAAGATCTAATGTGGCTAACTTTGGATGGAAAAGTCATAGATCTGGTGTGTGGTTTAGGTATTTAAGTATTCTTTTAACTACATTTAGGTGTAATTCTTTAGGGTCAACTTGAAAATGAGCACACAAGCAGGTGCTAAAGAGAATATCAAGTCTACTAGCAATTAAATATAATAATGAACCTATCATGCTTTTGTACAATTTTTGATCTACAAAGTTACTTGTCTCATCAGTTTTGAGTTGTGTAGAAGCTGCCAAAGACGTTTCTTTTCCTTTTACCTTGTCCATGGAAAATTTCTTTAAGATCTCCGTGGTGTATTTGGTTTGAGATATGAATATTCTAGAGGATAGCTGGTCAATTTGAAGTCTAAGAAAGAATCAAAGTTCTCCCATCATACTCATCTCAAACTGATCCTGCATTACATTTGTGAATTCTTAGCATAAAAAGTCATTAGTAGCATCGAAAATGATGCTATCTACATAAATTTGTATTATCAAGAGATCATTTTCTTTTCATTTTGTAAATAGAGTTGGACCAATTTTGCCAATTTTAAAATCATTTTCAATTAGGTAAGTTTTTAATCTGTCATACCAAGCTCATGGAACTTGTTTTGACCATACAATGGTTTATTTAGTTTATATACATATTCTAGATCGTTTGCATCTTCAAAACCTGGAAGTTGATTAACATAGACTTCCTCCTTGAGAAAACCATTTAGAAAGGCTTTTTTGACGTCCATCTAAAAGAGTGTAAGCTCCATGCAGGTTGTAAAAGCTAACAGCATTGTAATGGAATCTAGGTGAGCTACATGCACATAGGTTTCATCAAAATCTATTCCTTTTTCTTGATTATACCCTTAGGCCACAAGTCTAGCTTTGTTCCTAATAACTTCTCCTGATTCATTTAGTTTATTCCTAAAGATCCATTTGGTTCCTATGATGGGCTGAGAGTCAAGTTTTGGAACAAGTTCCCATACTTGATTTCTTTTAAATTAGTTTATCTCATCTTCCATTGCAATAATCCTACAATTATCGGAAAAGGCATCCTTAACATTTTTAGGTTCTAATTGAGAAACAAAAGCTGTGAAAGCTAAGGTATTGATGGAAGATCTAGTCTGAACTCCTTTGGATAGTTCTCCTATTATCAATTCTTTTGGATGATCCTTCATATAAGATATATCTTTTAGTAATTCATCCAAAATGTTTTCTTCTAGTATGTTTGAAGGATCTCCTACTTGGTCATCATCATCACTTAAAAAAGATTGTGGTTGAGCTAGGGTTCCATCAAATGATACATGCATAGTTTCCTCAATGACAAAATTCTTCTTGTTGAATACTCTATAAGCTTTACTTTTGGTTGAATAACCTAAGAAGATTCCTTCTAAACTCTTAGCATCAAATTTGTCAAGATTATCCATGGTCTTAAGTATAAAGCATCTACAAAAAAATATATTGAAATAAGAAAGTCTAGGTGTTCTTCCATGATAGAGTTGAAAGGGTGTTTTGTTTAGGATTGGTTTAATCATGGATCTATTTTGGATATAGCAAGCAATGTTTACAGCCTCAGCGCAATAATATCAAGGCAGCTTTGACTCTTACAGCATCGTGCGGGCACACTCTTGCAAGGTCCTATTTTTCCTTTCAACTACACCATTTTGACGTGCAGCTCTAGGAAAAGCAAACTCATGTTTTATGCAATCTTGATCACAAAAATCAAAAAAGGATTGATTCACAAATTCTCCGCCATGATCATTTCTAATCCTAATGACTTTAGACCCTTTCTCATCTTGCAGTCTTCTTACTAGTTTACTAAAAACATCGATAGTCAGATCTTTACTTTTCAAGAAGGATACCCAGGTAAATCTCAAAAAATTGTTAATTATGACTAAACAATATCTACACCCACTTAAGCTTTCAGATTTGGTTGGTCTGAACAAATCTAAGTGAAGTAACACCAGGGGTCGAGAGGTGCTAACCATCCTTTTTGATTTGTTTACCAACTTGACAAGAATCGCAAATTTTGCTTTTCTTGAAGTTGATCTTTGGCAAGCCTTTAATAAACTCATGTTTCACAAGTCTAGCGATGTTCTTCACATGACCGAGCCACTTATGCTAAAGTATTGCCTCTTCAACAGATGCGACAAGACATTCAAGGTTGTCACATTTGTCGAAGTTGACAATATAAATATCTTCATGTCTGTTTCCTTTTAGAAGAATTTATCTAGTTTTTTTATCTCTTATTTTAAAACCATGTGAAGTGAAAGTAATTTTATATCCTTTATCACATATTTGACTTATACTAAGAAGATTATGTTTTAAGCCGCTAACTAGATGCACATTATCAAAAGAAGTAGAGAAGTTACCAACTTGGCCAATACCAATAATACGACCCTTGTGGCAGTTCCCAAATGTGATTGTACCACCTTCCTGGCAGTGGAGTTGTAGGAACAGGCCTTCCTCCTATCATATGCTTGGAACACCCACTGTCCATGATCCATTTTCTTTCTTCTTGATCCTGTCATTTGTTTGCGTTTGTGAGGTCTTGCATCGTTGGATCTATAAATTGGCTTCAGGTTTCTATTTGTTTCTCGATATGTCCACCTCTTATAATCTACTTGACCTATAAAATAGGATTTCAAGAGTGCTTTGGTACCCATTTTTGCTTGGGTCCATGGTGATTAGTTGGTGCTGCCTATTTGGGTAAGCTACCTTTCTCTTTCCTTTGACTAGAACTAGATGCTTCATGACCATTTTTAGGTATGTATCCTAACCAAAATTTTGTGGTGCTTTGGGTTTTTGTTCCTAAGAGTTTATGTAGACTTTGACTACCTCTAGTGAATTTAGCTAAATCATCTAAAAGAATATCAGAGTTCTCTTTTAGTTTGTCTATATCTATTTTAAAGTTATCTATCCATGATCTTATTGAAGTAATTTCAATAGATAACTCCTTGTTTTGTGAAGCAAGTGTATCATTTTGTGCTTTCTCTTCTCCTAAGGCTTTTACTAAGGTTTTATTTTCTATATCTTTAGTGATTTAGCTATGTCATGAAATTCAAAGAAAGCTTCTGATAATTCATCTTGCGAAAAAGATGTTATCTCATCTTCTAAGGCCATGAGTCCTAGAAGAGCTTCTTCACTAGAGGTCTCTTCTTCCTCTGAGCTTGAGTATGACTCATCCCAGGTCGCTCGAAGAGCCTTCTTCTTCCCATCCCTTGGGAATTTCCTCTTCTTCTCTAATTCCTTCCTGAGAAGTGGATAATCCTTTTTGATATGTTCCTTCTATTTGCAGTTGTAGCAGATGATGGTGTCTGCCTTGGATTCTTCTTTCTTCTTTCTCCAACTCCTCTTGTCGTTGAGGAATTTCCTGAACTTCCTAGAGAGAAGAGTTATTTCTTCCTCTTCATCTTCTCTTGATGAATCTTCAAACTAATCATTAGCTTCGAGTGCCACAGTCTTCATCTTCACTCCTTCACTCATGTGTTGAAGCTGCTTCTCAAAATCTATCAGACTTCCAACAAGATCGTCTAGTTTCAAAGTAGACAGATCCTTTGATTCCTATATGGCTGTGGTCTTCGTCTCCCAGTCGCTAGTGAGTGACTAGAGGATCTTCTTTACCAAGTCTTCATTCTTTATGCCTTGATCCAAATTTTGTAGAGAGTTTACAATATTCATAAATCTTGTAAACATCTCCTTTATGGATTCACCCTTCTTCATCCTGAAAAGCTCATATTTTTGAGTTAGTAAATTTATACGAGTTTCTTTTACCTTTGATGTTCCCTCGTGGGTGACTTCGAGCATGCTCCAGATCTCGTGAGCCATCTTGCATGCAGATACGTGGTTGAAATCTTCCTTGAAGAGTCCACAGAAGATTGCATTCATGGCTTTTGCGTTGTGCGTTGCCAGTTTCTTTTGATCCGGAGTTACTGCTACTCATTCCTTTATTTATGGTCTTGTGTATTTGGATGCGATGACATCCCATACTTCATAATCCATAGATTTGAAGAATATTTGCATTTAGGTCTTCCAGTAGCCATAGTTTGTTCCACCAAAGAGTGGAGATCGAACTGCTGATTGCCCCTCAGCATATGTGTCAACAGATGACTTTGACATCTTCTGGACACTCTTGCTCTAATACCAAATGAGGGTTCCTACGGATCTCAATGGATACTAGAGGGGAGGGGTGAATAGTATCATCTTATATAAATTTTAAATATCATAGTAGCAAAGACAAATTAAACCACAAAAATTCATGCATAGAAGACACTTGATTTATAGTGGAAACCCTTCCCAGGTGAAAAGCACTACCAAAATTCAAAGCTCTTTCTTTTAGATGGATTTCTCCTTAAGAGTGTGTTTAAAAAACACTGCGTACGTCCTCTATTTATACTAGCATATCGACTAGAAAAGGAAATCAAATTTATCAATCAATTAAGGTAGTTTGGTCGATTAAATTGAGTTTTGGTCGGTCAAATTAGTTATTTGATTAATCAACAATTGGTTAATTAATGAACCTAAATGGTCGATAAAAGGGGTATTTATCAACTTTCTAAAATGGGCTAATTTGATTGATTAATTAAGTATTTTGGTTGATCAATTTAGTTATTTGGTCGATCAATAGCCCTAAAAACTTATTTTTTACTAGAAGTGAGAAAATTTGCTTGAAACTTATTTTAAGGTTCCTTACAAAATAATCTAAACTTAATAAAGATATAAAAACACTGAGGCAAAGTCAGTAATCTTCTAGCTTTGATCCATGAGAGAGTCCTAAAAGATTTGTTTCGCAGATAACATAATTTTGATGCATCAAAATAGAGGTACTTACAGATTCATCCACATCCAGAACCCAAATCAATAACAAGCAAGTTGACTCTTCTCCTTCTAACCTGACTTAGGAACATTAAAATGCAAAACCTTATTCCTTTTCCACAAGCACTTCATTCCACCAAAAACAAAAAGAAATCTGAGTCCTCTGATAAGGAACTTTTGGAACCTTTTGGGCAAGTTGAAATAAACATCCCTCTCCTAGATGCAATTAAATATATTCCTACCTATGCCAAATTCTTAAAAGATTTATGTACCCCTAAAAGGCAGTCTAGAAATCTAGGGAAGGTGATTCTTTCTGAGACACTTAGCTCAGTTGTGCAAAGTAAACTACCTCTTAAAAATATGGATTCGAGAGCACCTCTAATTTCGATTGTCATAAATGACACCACCTTTGATTGTGCCCTCCTTGATCTTGGTGCCTCCATTAATCTTTTCCCCACAATTGTTTTTGAGGAATTTAGATTCAGTGAGCTTAAGCCTATTAAGGTTACTCTATAATTAGCTGACTGATCTATAATTAAACCTAAGGGGATTTTCAAGGATGTCATTGTTCGGGTCCAGAATTGTCTATTTGTAGTAGATTTTCTGGTCCTAGATGTTGAGATTCTTAATTTCTAAAGAATGCCCCATTATTCTTGGAAGACCTTTTCTTGCCACTGCTAAGGCAAATATAAATTGTGATTCTAGAAAGATGAAGATTAGTTGCAGTGGTGAATCTATCACCTTGGATATATTTTAGGCATCCAAGAGATTCCAAGAACCAGATTTCTTTGATGATTCAGATTTGGAAATGGATAATTTGGTGGAAGAAACTATGCACATTTCACATGTAAGCACCTGCTTTACGATTGAATTCATTCTTGAGTCTCATTCACCTAACCCTCCTACCCTAACTACGCCTTCCACATCTAACTCTTCATCTGACTATTCCTCTCTTTCTTCTCCTCTAGACCTCCCTTCCCATTCTCTCTCTACATCAGGCCCACAGTTGGATCTGAAGCCTTTGCCCGACTCTCTAAAATATGTTTTCCTTGGACCTAATAATTCTATGCCTCTGATTATCAATTCTCATCTCTCTAGGGATCAACAGGAAAAACTTCTCCAAGTTCTGAGCCAAAAAAGAAAAGCCATTGGTTGGACTTTACATGATCTTAAGGGTATTAATCTATCCTATTGACGACTCTCGCCCCTCCCGCCAGCCTCAAAGGCAACTCAATCCTAATATGCAGGAGGTGGTTAAACATGAGATCATTAAGTGGCTTGAAACTGGCATCATTTACCCAATCACGTATAGCACTTGGGTTAGTCCTACTCAAGTTGTTCCTAAAAAAGTGAGACTAATTGTCATCACTAATGAGAAAGGGGAAAATATTGCCACTCAGACTGCTTAGTCTTGGCATGTGTGAATTGATTACTGAAAATTAAATGCCACCACCAATAAAGATCATTTTTCGCTCCCTTTTATTAATCAAATATTGGAGTGCTTAGCTAGTCAAGAGTATTACTATTTTCTTGATGGACGCTCCAACTATAATCAAGTCACAGTCCACCTCGAGGGCCAAGAGAAGACTACATTCACCTACCCCTTTAGATGCTTTTTGGATTGTGCAATGCACTTACTACTTTTCAGTGGTGCATGCTTGCCATATTTTCTAAATTGGTAGGTGAATGTCTTGAGGTTTTTATGGATGACGTCTCTATCTTTGGAGATTCTTTCAATTTGTGTCTTCCTAACCTTAACAAGACTCTCCAAAAGTACATAGAGGGAAATTTAGTCCTCAGCTGGAAAAAGAGCCACTTCATCATCCAGGAAGGCATCATCCTGGGCCATCTCATATCTAAAGATGGAATTCCGGTAGACCATGCAAAGAGTATTGCTATTTCTAGATTCCCACTGCCTAGTTCTGTTAAGTAGATATGCTCATTTTTAGCGTATGTGGGGTTCTACCAAAGATTCATCAAAGACTTCTCCAAAATCTCCAAACCCTTAAGTCAACCCTTTGACTTTAATCACCAGTTCTTAAAGACCTATGAACAGTTGAGGAAAGTGGTTACTAAGGCACCAATTTTACAGGAACCTAACTGGAATCATCCCTTTGAATTAATGATAGATGCCTCGGATTATGTTGTGGGGGCATTTTTAGAGCAACTCATTAACAAGAAGCCCGCTGTTATCTATTATGCTAGCAAAACCTTGGATGATACACAATAGAAATACATAGTCATTGAGAAAGAACTTCTTGCCATTGTGTTTGCCCTCGAAAAATTTCGATCTTATCTGTTGGGTTGCACATCATTAAATACATAGACCACTCAACACTAAAATATTTGTTGAACAAGAAAGATGCAAAACCCCACCTTATCTGATGGATTCTCTTACTCTAGGAATTTGATATGAAAATTAGGGATAAGGTGGGTTCACAAAATGTTGTGGCTGATCGTTTCTCTCGTCTCACAATGGATGATGTGCTTTCCCCCCCAGATAGTTTCCTTGATGAAACCCTCTTGGTAGTCTAACCTCCCTTGGTATGCCTCAATTGTGAATTATCCTGAGATTGATCAAATCCCTACTAACTGACCTAAATCTAAAAGGGATAAGTTTTTTGTAGATATTAAATATTACTTTTGGGAGGAGCTCGATATATTCTGTATCTGTGTTGACTAGGTCATCCGATGGTGTGTGTCTGATTTAGAATTTCATTGATATTTTGAACCATTGTCATGCAATGGCCTATGGTGGACATTTCTCGAGTAAAAACACTATGGCCAAAATTTTGAATTCTGGATTTTACTAGCCCAGCATACACAAAGATGCTCAAAATTTGTTCGATCTTGTGTGAGTTATTAGAGCATCGGCAACATGACAAAAAAGGATATGATGCCCCTCAACCAAATTTTGGAAGTTGAAATTTTTGATGTGTGGAGCATTAATTTCATGGGATCATTCATCAATTCTTGTAGGTATTTGTACATATTAGTCATTGTCAAATATATCTCTAAATGGATTGAGGCAATACCCATCCGCACTAGTGACCATCAAGTAGTCATTGCTTTCATTAAAAAGAATATCTTCTCAAGATTTAGAGTTCCTAAGGCCATCATTAGTGACGGAGGATCTCATTTCACCCACTCTAACGTCTGTCACCTTTTGTCTAAATATTGGGTTACTCAAAAAATTTTCACTCCTTACTATCCCTAAACTAATGGTCAGGTTGAAGTTTCTCACTGAGAGATCAAAATATTTTGCGAAAAATGGTTAGGCTCAATCATAAGGACTGGTACAGTAAACTGGATGATACTTTATGGGTCTATTGCACCGCTTTTAAAACTCCCCTTGTCATGTCCCCATTTCGTTTATTTTTGAATGGCATGTTATCTCCTGGTTGAACTTGAGCATAGGGCTTTCTAGGTAATTAAACAATTTAATATGGATTTATCTGACGTCGATAAACAACGAAAATTGCAAATAACTGAATTGGAAGAAATTCGCAATTTCTCTTATGAAAATGTGTGGATTTACAAAGACTAAACTAAACATTTTCATGATAAATATATTGTTCAAAAACATTTTGAACCAAATCAACGTGTTTGGCTATTCGATGGCCGATTATGAATTTTTCCTGGAAAACTTAAATCTAAGAGGACCGTTTCCTATATTGTCCTGAAAACATATCCATATGACGCTGTTGATATTTTTGATCCAAAAACTAATACTTCTTTATAAGTCAACGGCCAACGATTAAAACCATATCTGGATACCCGATTCTTGATGCACTTCATGTCTAACTAAAAAGGTGTAAAAGACAGCCCTGGGTGGGAGGTAACCCACTGTTTTCCTGCTTTCCTGTTTCCTTTTCCAGGTCTTGACCATCTTGATTCCGACCCTTTCACTCAGGTGATATCTTTTCCCTTCCTTATGCATGCGAACATTGCATATCTTAAACATGGGGGGGATGTTTCAAATTTTAACACTTGTTTCAGGATTTTCAAAACCTAAAAAAAATACAAAAATGTCTCTTATTTATTTTGCATGCATTTAAAAATAATCAGAAAAATTATAAACCAGTTTTTGAGGAATTTTTGAAAACACGGGACTAAGGTTAAGACTTTATTTCAATAAAGGTACACATGGGATTTAATCTTTAACAAACTCAAGACAAATCTACGGATCCTTTTGTTAGAATTTTTAGGTCTATTAAACTTAGACTAGATCAGGTATCCTTTAAAAAATTCCTTCTGAACACTTGATGATTCAGGTAACCTGATTTTGTTTAACAACCTAGATGGTACTTGACTTGGTTCTCGATCCAAAAACTTGCGTCTCTTTTGAAAACCTTGTGTAAAACATTTCATACACAAAGCCAACACAACCCAAGCCCCAAAAACACTAAATATTTAAAATGCCCCCTTGTTTTGACCTTGGTGAAAGTCTGAGGTAGATGATTGGTGCGAGTTCCTACTACCGAGAAGGAAGAAAATTTCCCCTTTAATGATGCGATGCCAACATGTTACTGCCTCGACGTTGCTTCGTATCTACATTTCATATCAATATACAGAGCATTAAGGTGCATTTTGCGGCTCAGGTGTCTTGGACGGTGCTCTACCCATAGCGTTAGTGCAAGAGCTTGAGTTCTCCTGGAGCGCCCCTTTACACCGCTTTGTGTTTTAGGGTTGTGAGCTCCTAGGGAGCGTCCCGGACAGTGCTCTCATAGTACCGGTGCCAGAGCCCCCTCGAGGATTGGTAATTGGAATGATGATCCTGACACATCTATATTAGGACTGATCTGAGGCTAGGCATGAGGGAGCAAACAAACAAAATACGCCAGAAACAAAGAAAAAGTTCCAAGAAAAATACGACTGTATAAATATTGTATCCCAAAAATGCTGGCCAATCACAAGCATTGACATTTGATTCTTCATGGTTATACGAGTTGTGGATCGAGTTCATGATCCAAGGAAGTCCTAACTGCAAAAATAGTTCCAGGTTATTTGAACTAAAAAAGGGTTAATTAGTGAATTCTTGAAGGATACATTGGTCCTGATTAGTCTAACCCTTGGATCCAAAGATGAATCCCAACATTTTATCCTTAACAAATCTCACACCTGCCTTATCAAAAATCAACTAAGGTCCCGCATTAAAATTTATTCCTCAAAACACAAAAATATATTTTCTTTGAAAAATAGTGTGATGTAGTTAAAATTTTGCTAAAGGATTAACAAAAAGATAAGCATGGGGATGTGATAAACACCAGCTTATTGTCATCCTTAATATCCATTCACACCTAGTTCCTAGGGTTTTGAAAATTGCATTGCATTATTTAAATGCATTTAGCTTGCATTTGCATTTAGGGTTTAGGTCATTCATTGTCATATTTTCTATCATTTTATGTGGTAACATATTACATTTGATTATCAAGGATGAATGAACCATGGAAATCATGCAACCTTGGCAATCTAAGAGGCACATTTACATGAGAAGAAGTCAACATAAGCTCTTGTAATTGGATCCCAGCTCATCTCAGCTGGATCCAACTCAATTCCAGCTCCATCTAGCTCAGGGCAGCTCATCTCCAACTCATGAAGCTCAAGCTAAGCTCAAGTCAGCTGAGCTCACCATCTACTCCTAAGCTAGCTACGAAGACTTCAGTAGATCATCTTCATCTCCCCTCAGCTCTAGGATATTTTATCAAATCTCCTCTCAAGTCCTCCATCAACTCAGCTTAGATAGCTTAGCTAAGCTCCACCTAAGTCCTACTCCATGGCCGATCACCACCAACCCTAACCTCCACCTTACGCCTCCTTTGGTGCCAAAAATCACAACAACTACCACCCTTGCATCCCTTCCTCCTTTGGCACCAAGAATGGCACCCCTTCACCTAACAAGCATAAACCTAGCCACCTAAGGGTTGGCGTCAACTCCACCATGCAACCATTGAGTTGACGCCAACCATCCTAAGCCCTCCATCACCATAACCACCACCAAATGGACCCATCCAAGCCCTTCCTTCTACCTACTCCACCTTAACCTTAACCACACCAAAATGTTGGCACCAAATCTCCTTTACAAATCGCCAATCATCCTAAACCCTCCATCCATTAACCACCATCCTAAGATCTAATCCTAGCCACCCATCATCTCCACGCCACCTAACCCTACACCCTTCATCTAATTCCATGCCAACCCTCCCATTTCACCTTATAAAAAGACCACTAACCACCACATATGACCTATCCTTGGCTATCTTAATTTCTTACCTATATCCACCATATAATCGACCATAGGAAGAAGAGAAGAGAAAAAGATTAAGGAGGATCCCTTTCCTCCTTGGTGCCTTCTTCTTCTTCCCTTCTTCCTTGGTCCAAGCCAAGGAGAAACCCAAAGGAGGATGGTTAGGAATAGAGGAGAAAAGGTGGTGGACGTTCACCTTTGGAGAGGCTAGAGAGGAGGAGCATCCAAAAGCATCTGAAGAAAGGAGCTAAGGAGAAGCCCTTTTCAAGTATGGGAGTAGCTGCATTTGGAGCAAGGACTATCCAAAGAAGTCCTTGTGGCTGTCCTTTTCAAGTGCCTTTTCAATTGGAGGATTTTCTATCTCTCTCTACTTCAACTTTTGTATTCACTATTTTTATTTTTAGGAAGCTTTCCTCTACAAGCATTCCTTTACATGTGACATTTTCAAGTAGCAATACAAATTTAAGTGCCTTTCTTTTTTGGCTTTGTCATTTTGTATGCCTTCATGCTAGGTAGCTAGTTAGATTCTTGTTGCACCCACTTCTACTCTCTAATTACCCTAGGTACACCCTCCTAGAGTGAGCTTAGAAGTGTAGATTTAATTATTGCACTTAAGCATAGTTTTACTTTATCTAGTTGCCTTGATTATTTCGAAACCCTAAAAACAACAAAACAAAAATACAAAAAAAGAAGATTCTAGTTTTTGCAAGAGAAATTACTTTTGAAAACTAAGATTGCCTCCTTGGATGACCCTAGATACTCCTGCTATCTAAGAATATAAATTTAAAAGTTGATAGATTTTGTGCATTACAACGACATCAAAAATCCGCTTTAACAAATCATGCATTTTCCATACTAGTCCTCTTGTAGTGCTGCTAACTCTCCGATGACCTCCGCTACTTCTTCCCTTCCATCCTAGCACTCCTAGCATCCTGGTGGACCACCAACGAACTTGACAGCCCTATCTCTACATCCTCCCTTCAAGTGATCACCCAGCGAAGCTTGTCTCTCTTCTCTCTCTCTCTCTCTGTTTCTCTCTCCCTTTCTTCTCTTTAGTTGTAATCTTTCTTCTTGCTTGTAATAAATTGATAGTTTGCAATATATTTTGAGTTATTTTTTATCTCTTCACTTGGCTTTACTATTGTGCTCTTAGAAAAAGATGAAACAAAAAACTTGCAAAAGATTAAAAAAAACTACCAAAAAGAAAAAAAATCGAAAAAGCAAGATTTTTGTGCCTTTGTATTGCCTCCTTGCAAATGGCCTTGGACTCACCATCCAGGGAAAAAATAAATTTATTGGATATAGATTTTTGGAACTACAACGAACATGTAACGTTTTATGTCATAAATTTTTCTGATTATCAAATTGGTATCGTTGTTGGGTAGGCAATAGGTACATTTTTCACTTTCTCTTTTTTTTCTTGTTTTATACTTTCTATCTAATTCTATTTTGTTTATTGCCTTGTTTGTAGGAAGATTGTACGAGAACAGGGTCGAAGTGTAGACAAGCACAAGATAGAGTAAAGTTCGGGTATAGATACCAGTTACGCACTCTTTTTTTTCTCTTTCATAGAAAAAAAATAAAAAAATTACTCGTCTATTTAGGATTTGCATAAACCTTAAGTGAGATTTGCTTGTTTGCTTGATGTAAAAAGCCATAAAAATAAAAATAAAAAATCTCTATTGATTGTGACTTTTCCTTGGGTTTGATGTAATTAGTGCTTGCTAGGCGGACTTAAAAGTGTAGGTTTACGTGTTTACAAAAACATGTCATTGTAGCTCGTTTTGCCTTTAACACTAATGCACTTAATTTTTTTAAAGGAACTTGAAATAGATTAACTTGATGGAGTCCTAGTCGATCCCACGAGGAGGCTTAGAAAGAACTTGGACCTTGTATTACCTTAAGTGAGTTCCTTTATTCTATTTTTGTGCTTTTGATCTTTTCCATTTTTTTCTTCTTTTCTTGTGAAAACAAAACAAAATCTAAGACTAACTAATGCACCTCTTTTTTTTCTGATTTTTAGCTTGATGACAAAGTGGAAAGAAAACTAACTACGCTTGCGAAATGCTATCAGGGAAGGTGATGATGGTGACCAAATAATACCAGTGGGTGATGTTTTGTGTGAAATGCGAGAAATGACTATGAGGGGAATTAGTAGGGGTAAGGAGGTTGAAGATGACTATGCAATAAGGCATGATATATATATATATTTGGCCTTTTTGTTTTAGGAAAGTAAAGACAACAACGATATATTTACAATTGCCAACTAAATAATGACAAAAGAACTTTAACTATACTCTTTTTTTTTATTTTCTTTTCTTTGCTAAAGGAATAAAAAGACACACAAGTGAACAATCTCACTTGCACTTGTATTTCACAAAAGTGTACTACAACATACTACAACGTACTATAACATAGAACACATGTAAATGACAACAACTCCATTACACTATGGTAGAAAGATCCACTCATACAAAGCTCGTAAAAGATAAATAATTACATAGCACTCTTCACTCCAACACTTGGAAAATGGTAATGACAAGATCAACTTGAAAATTGATTTCTTGAGGTCTTTCTCAAAGGAATGGAATCCAAAAGGGTGATGGGACAAATCTTGAGGTGTTGGTGATGATGGGGGTGATAAGGTTTAGGAACAAGGCCATGTAATGGAGGATGAAGTGCTTAAGCTCCCTAAGGTGTTGGATGTGTAGTGGCTCGGTGATGTGGGTGATTATATGCTCATTAGTCCTAATGTTAGTGGTGATGACCATGGCGGAGGTTAGGGAGATGGAAATGGAGATCCTATATTTGGAGGTGACATAGGTTTACTCTATAGTGGTGTTCTCGATGGAATCTATGTTGTGGGCTCTATGGAATGGTGATGGGACGGCCATGGTCCTAGGGATCTAAGGGTTGAGCTGGTGGTAGTAGGAGTAGGAGTTGGTCTTGTTGGTGGTGGTAATGGGAGTGTGTGAGTGTGAGGGAGTGAACTAAAGTGCTACAGTGGGTGTGTAGTGGTGGCATGTGTGATGGAGATGTAGGGCGTGCTTGGTGTGTGAAGTGAGTGAGTGTAAATGGTTGTGTAAGTAGTGGCGTGTGAGATCAAATGAGTGTGAGTGTGTATGCATCCTTGAAAGCAAATAAAGTAAAGTAAAAAGTAAGTAGTAAAATGCTTGAAAATGAAATCTACTCTACTAGCAAGGAATTTAAAAAGCAAGAAATACAAATCAACTAACTAAAATGCAAGTAAAGCAAATAGCAAGTAAGGAAAATACTAAGCTAACAAAGAAAACTAAAAAGAGAATGAGGAAGAAGATAGGTGTTCCTCCCAATCGGGGTACAAGGCCTATTAGAGGACGAAGAGGATCCTTGGCTCTAGGCCTACCTCTTCTTCACCTAGAAAACCAAGTCCAAGTAGGCACAAGCTAGCCTTTGGCCAAGGTTTGAGAACTTAACCATGGAGCTCATAAGGAGAGGAGTTCTTTGCATGAGAGTGGAGTAGAGAGGAGAGTGGAGGGTGGGGAGGGTGCACTATCCATGGGGTAGCCTTTTATAGAATGTTGGTTGGGGTATGGTGTTCCTATGGTGTAGGTTTAGCTAGGTTAGTTTAGGGTACAATATAAGGGTAGAAGGTTCTATAATAAGGTGCAAAAGAAGGTGAGGGTGTAGTCAAATCTTGGTCAAGCCAAATGATAGGCTCAAGTTGGTTTGGAGGGTTGTTGGGAGTAGGTAGGGATTAGGTAGGCTCTAAGTGGTGGTAAAGGCTAAGTAAGTGGGGTAAGGTGGGTTTAGATTAGTATGTGTTTGGGTTCTCTAATTGTGTGGGCTATAGTGTGTACTAGAGTGGGCCTTGAAAGAATAAATTAAATGCAAATATATAATGGCTACTACTAGGTCCACATAGAAGTAAATAAAAATTGGCAACTATAAATAACTATAATAAAAATGCACAAGTGTTATGCATGTATAAAATTATATATGAGAGTATGAATGACATGTAATTCACAATTTATGTATGTGCACAAGTATGTAAGTAAGGTGCATGTGCATGGGTTTGTGAGGCTAGGTTAATTGGGTGTGGATAGGTTGGCATAGGCTTTCTTGGGTTTGCTATTCTGCTCCTCTTGCTAGTCGCTTCTTTGCTTCCAACCTGTTGAGATGGTTCTCTTATCTCCTTAAGCTCCAATTTCACTCCTTGATTATGGTCCTACATGTATAAATTGATGATATTACTCAATGGACCATAATATGACAAAATTAGACGATGGATGTACAAATGCAAGTATGAATGCAATGCATGCAATGTATTCTCTATCTACAAAATGCGAGCTAGGTTATTAGCTTAATTTAGTCAAATTAAGACCCATGATTGCTATGTAATCATACCCCCATGCCTAAATCTTGTTATTCCCTTGCAATTAAATGCATGATCGACTAAGACCTAATTTTTTTTCCTTTTTCTTCTTTTCTAATTTTGTTTTTCTTTTCTTTTTCTTTTGGGTTCTACTTAGAAACATATTGATTCAAGAATTTGACTTCAAGATATTTAGTTGTCACCAACCCTTAGAACAAATACCTAGGATTTCATCTTTAGAGACTAAATAGTACCTAGGTGCCTACCAAAATGCAGATCCCCAATTCCTTGGCTTATTTATAATTTTTCTCTCTTTCTCTCTTTTTCTTCAAATATAATTTTTTGTTTGGTTTTTGTTTAGGGTTTCAGGGTAACTTTCTTCGGCTACCCAATCCACCCAAGATTTGAAAGACTCAATTGGAAGGTGGATGTAATGGATTCTAAATAGCCTTAAACTCCAATCGACCTTATTGAAAAAAATTGTTGCCCTTAGGTTTATCTTTTTGACCATGTAGCATCTCCCAAACGCTTTTGCATAGGTGTGTTTATTTTTCTACTTCCCTACTTCACCTTATTTATGGTAATAGAGTGAAGGTTGGGCTCTAGAAAAACAACCAATGGGGCATCAAACCCACGACAACTTACTAGCCATGCCAGTGTGCAGGTGTAGCTATGTTAACTTTTTTCTTCTTATTCATATATACTAATCTTTTTTCTGCTACTCTTTTTTACTGATTTTTGTCTTTCTTTTTTTGCAACTACCATTTTTTAATATGCATATATTTTTCATATATCATTTTTTTTGTGTTTCTAATTTTTCTCTTAGTAGGTGGCTTCCTTAGTCTGAGATGTACCTAAGGGCAATGGTCAAGGAGATGGTCTAATAGCTGGGCTCTGGACAACCGGCCAATGGAGTGACAAACCCACGACAACCTGCCAACCATATTACTCTTGTATGCTTAATGGCGCTTTAGCTCCCATTATAACTACCTAACAATGAGTCAATGTGATTTGTGTGTAGATGCTTAGACTTTTAAGACTTCCAAAGCAGAGGGTGGGTCGATAAGCCATATACTTATCATCCCAATTTATTGGTATTTTCAAGTATATTTAAGGTGGCAAGGACTCAAGAAAAAATCCACATCGTAGTGGATACCTAGGTTAATTGAGCCGCTAGACATGAAGAGTCTAAGCAACAAAACCCTAATTGCATTATTTCTCAGGGTCATTTTCTTAATACTAGTTGGTCTTTTCTTGACTCAATTTATTCCTTTTTGTTGTTTTGTAAATATGAAATTTTTTTATCCTTTTCTAAATAACTTTGTACAATGCAAACACACTTTTTTGTTTCATTTTTCATTATTTTTCAATTTTTTTTCTTTCTTTTCATTTGCAAGAATCCATATAGCCGACCACACTTAATGTGGGAAAAGGCTTGGTTGTTGTTGTTGTTGTTTCATTTGCAAAGTAATTCTATACAAAAGTTAAAAATATAAGAAATTTTTTTTCATTTTTTTTAATTTTTAGCTATTTTGAAAGAAATGACAAAACTCTAGATATTGGCATGATGTTAATCCTGCTCTACCCATCCCCCATGCCTAAATATAAGCATGTCATGCAAAATTTAAAACAAAGATCAGAAGGATAGATAGCACCTGAGTTTGATGTACTGTTTAGTGCTTCCAAAACCTAGAGAATAAAAGAATGATAGAGTATTTATAGGTGTGTTGGTTGCCTCCCAACAAGGGCTGAATTTAACACCCCCAGCTTGGTAGAAATTCAGTATATCAACCCTCAATCAAATTAATTGTTTCATCAAAAGGTAGGGTTCTTGGGGGATAACGGGCTTCAGTCTTTGCTCATTAATGGTGAATACATGCCCAATCTTAGCAACTTAGATTTGGACAAACTGATTTCCATAAGGGCACACAACGTGATAAGGTCCAAACCGCTTTGATTTCAATTTCCTGGGAATAGTTTGAGCCTAGCGTCGAATACCCAAACTGCCTGGTTTGGCTCAAACTACTTTCTTTAAATGTTCTTATCGTGGAAGGCTTTTAATTTATCTTTGTAAATCCTAGCATTTTTTATAAGCCTCCCTTCTAATCTCTTCCAATTATGTTAACTATAATTTTCTATGCTGACCTCCTTCTTCCAAGCCCAAGTTACATTTCTTTACTACCCAAAGAGATTCATGTTCTATTTCCATTGGCAGATGACAAGGCTTTCCATAAATCAATCAATATGGTGACATCCCCAAGGGAGTCTTGTAAGCAATTCGATATGCCCAAAGTGGGTCAATTAACCTTTCAGACTAGTCTTTTCTATTGGGTCTCACTATTTTCTGTAGAATTTCCTTGATTTGTCTGGTTGAGAGCTCCACTTGGACATTTGTTTGTGGATGGTATGGGGTAGAAATGTGGTGGTTTACCCCGTACTTTTCAAAAGAGATTTGAAATGGGCATGCATAAAATGACTTCCCCCATCACTAATCATAGCATGGGGAGAACCAAATTTGGTAAAGATGTTTTCGCGAATGAAACATATAATAGTTTTGTGATTAACATGTCTTGCTGGGATAGCTTCGACTCATTTGGAGACATAGTCTACTACTAAAAGAATATATTTGAAGCCATGAGAGTCTGGCAAAGGGCCCATAAAATTGATTCCCCAAACATCAAAGATTTCCATGACTAGCATTGGTTGAAGGGGCATCATGTCCCTTTTAGTCATGGTTCCCAATGCTTGGCATCACATGCAAGCACAGGGAAAACTATGTGCTTCCTTAAACAAAGATGGCCAAAAGAATCCTGACCGTAACACTTTTGTAGCAGTTTTTTGTCCTGAGAAGTGGCCTCCAAAGCTTCACTGTAGCAGAAAGATAGAATGCTTCTTGTTTCCGAATCAGGAACACACCTCTTGATGATCTAGTCTGACTTTAATCAGAAGAGCAATGGGTCATCCCAAAAGTAATATTTGGCTTCAGTGAGGAATTTGAGCTTCTGGCCCTTTGTCATGTCATGTGATATTTTTCCAGAGGCCAGGTATACTTTCATCAAGAAACTTTTCATTGATTGCTAAAGAAGGGATGAAATTTGGGTCCAATCTAGAAAGGTTGTTAGCAAGCATGTTTTGAACTCCAACTTTTATCCCTAATTTCAATGTCAAATTCTTGGAGTAGAAGGATCCATCTGATGAGATGTGGTTTGGCATCCTTCTTGGCCAATAAGTTCCAGAGGGCAAAATGATCAGTATATATAATCACTTTGGACCCCAGAAGATATGATCTAAATTTCTCCAACCTAGAAATAATAGCTAGCAGCTCTTTTTTAGTGATGGTGTAATTACACTAAGCTTCATTTAGCATCTTGTTGGCATAATAAATTATGTGGGGTCTCTTGTCTCTTCTTTGTCCTAAAACTACCCTACTGCGTAGTCAGAGGCATCGCACATAATTGCAAAATCAAGGGACCAGTCTGGGGGTTGGAGGATAGGTGAATCAGTGATAGCCTTTCTAGTGATAGTATAGGATTCAAGACAATCCTCATTGAATTGAAATGGGACATCATTTGAGAGGAGTTTGGCCAAGGGTCAAGCTATCTTAAAGAAATCTTGTATGAAACATCTATAAAACCTGACATGCCCAAAAATGATCTGATTTGTTGGACCGAGGCTGGCGGTGGTAGCTTAGAAATTACATCTAATTTTGATTGGTTGACTTCCAATCCTTTCTCTGAAATCTCGTGACCTAGCATTATTCCATTGTGAACCATAAAATGGCTCTTCTCCCATGAGAGTACTAGGTTCACATCTATACACCATCTCAAGCTCTTAGTTAGATGAGCCAGAGATGCTGAAAAATCATCTCCAAAGATGGAGATATCATCCATAAAGACCTCCATATAATCCCCTATCATATATGAAAAGATAGCCATCATGCAACGCTAGAGTGTTCTGATAAAGGCCAGTTTATCATCATTCTTATGCCCTAAAACAGATTTAGCTCTTAGGGTTTTTACTTCACAAATGGGTTTTTGGGCTGCATTTAGGCACCTACTTAGGTTAGGCATGCATTGCATCTTATTTTCTTTTTGATACATTTACTTGAGTTTTAGGGATAGATAGAAAGTCAGATCCTGCATACGTTGGCACTCAGGAAAGTAGAAGATGAAGAAGAAGCTCCTATCAGCTGGATCCAAACTAGATCTAGCTCATTCTAGTTGGATCAACTCATTTTTAGCTCCATTCAGCTCATCTTAGCTGAATGGTAGCTCAAGCTAGTTCAACCCAACTCCATTAAGCTTACCTCAGCTGGATGGCAGCTCAAACTTGCTCAAGATAGTTGATCTTAGCTCCATTCTAGCTCCTCCAACTCAGAGTAGTTCATTGGAAGCTCAACCTGACTAAATATATCTACTGCCATTAACTAGCTAGACCTAATAAGCTGAAGATGACCTCAACCAGCTCAAGTTCAACTCCCGGAAACTTAACTCAGCTCAACTTGATTGAGCTGAGCTACTTGACCTAAGCTAGCTGATGAGTCCATTTTAATGGACTGATATTACGCCTAAGTAACCTTATTTGTACATTTTAGGTTTGTTAATAACTACACTAAGTTATAGAATAATTGTATGCATCATGATTTAATTTTATAACATTCTATAATTTAATGTGTAATGATTATGTTCTTTTTATGTGCAGGAAAAATAAGTGGCAAAAGAATGAGGAGGAAAGGGTAAATTACCCTTTTAACCGGTGGTTGCTCTTTTCCCTTTCTATCGGCCACCCTCAACAGCCGCCGGCGTCTCCCCAATAGCCTCCTGCCAAAATTAGAAAAGGGATTTGAAAATCCCTTGATTGGCACATGCAAGAGAGAGAGGAGTTAAAGAGAAGAGGCGGCGTGCACTGGAAATCGATCCTCCCCCTGGCGGGGAACTACCCAGCATGCACTGTGGACCAGGATCTACATCTTCTCCATGCGCACATCTCCAGCCGCTTCTCCAATCCAAGCACACCGCCCACCTATGCCCGCTCCTTCATCACCAAGTCTTCACTGCCTAGCGCTCATGCTTAGGCTCTCCAGCACGGTGCCCGCTCCTTCCAGCCACCGCAGGCACACACTAGTGCACCCTACCACTCATCTGCCTTTAGCACATTGCCTGCCCTGCAACACCTACTCCAGCCTCCGCAAGCGCCTGCCCACACGCCATCTTCAGCGCCCCCTGCTATAGGCGCTCTCAACCGCACGCCGTGCTGCAGGTGCTCACGCCATCTTCCAGCGCACCCCCCTCCAACCTGCAGGCATCCCAGCTAGCGACTTCAACCTCCCCGCAGCACCCGCGCCTCAGCTTGCAGCCGCGCGCCTTCACCACTGCCGCACCCTCCTTCCTGCAAGCGCATCTGCAGACCGCAGGCGCCCGCACGCCTAACCATGCATGCTCTAACCTCTCAAGTAGACGCCCACGCCCTGCAACTTCCCACCGCACACCCGCAGGCATGCCTCCCCTTCATAGCATCTCCCTCCAGCTGCGCCTCAAGGTGCCATGCACCTTCACCTCTGCAACTGCCTGCAGCACACCTCCGCGCGCCGCATCTGCAGACCGCCTCCTGCGCACCGCACCACGCCACAGGTAGGCGCTGCGTGCACCTCCACCTTCTTGTTCAACAGGTCGGACCTCCGACCACCTCCACCAGCCACCTCCGTCGCCGCCGCTGCCACCACTGGAGAGCCCTCGTCCTCGTCGTCCTCCTGAGCCTTACGACAGCCCCACGGTTCTCTCTCTTTCTTGCTAGGAGGAGAGAGAAAGAAAGCTCTGCTTTCCCACCAATTAAAATTTACATTCAATGCCATTGCCACCTAATTTGATTTTATTTATTATTATTATATTATGGCAGAATTGCATTTGAACACTCATTGTTCCTTATAATTGCATGATATTGATATTAACTAGTTTAAAGATTGATTTTTGGGCTTAACTTAAGTACTAATTGTCTCTAGTACGCATCACGTGAAAATTGGATGAATTCATCCTAAATTTATTGAGGATTTCTGTGAGGGAAAACTGCACTTATACCCTTATCTTTTTAAGTTATTGCAAATCTACTTTCCTTCACATTTTAAGTCATATTTGAATAGGGATCTCGCACTATCCGAAATAACATTAAATAATTAAGTATTGATTACATCATTGCCTCCCTGTGGACACGACCCGCTCTTCTGTGAGTGGTTATTTTCATTATTTTTGATTAGTCGATTTTTCCACCACTTGAATAGTATAACGCTAAGTGAAAGGTCGTCTATCACTAGCTACTCCAGCTAGCTAGGTAATCTCTGGGAAGATCAAACCTAGCTCATCTCAGCTCATTAGTAGAAGCCAGCTCTTAGCTTGGCTTAGAAGTTAGCAAAGAACTATCAAGCTAAGCCAGTTAAGGTAACTCCTTGCAGTTCTCTTCAGCAGCCACCAGCTCCATTGCAGCTCAAGGAAGCTCCCTCCAGCTCCTCACCTCCAAAACCCTAGCTCCCTTTGCCTCCTATTCCATTCACCTACTAGCTAAGCTATCTTAGCTATCATAGCTTAGCCAGTCCACCTCCATGGCACTGTAATCCAACCCTAAAACTCCACCTAACTACATCAAATACACCTAACCCTAAGTCCACCTAAGCCACGTAGTCCACCATCCTTTTGGAGGAAACAATAGGCACCCTTCCACCCCTCTCCACCACCAAAAGCCTCCACCATTTTGGCACCAAAACCACCCATAACCGCCTTGGTTTTTGGTGCCAACTATCCTTGCATCTCAACCCTCCATCCAACACTTAAACCCATCCTAACCATCCAAACTTGGTGCCACCTAGGACTCTTTCTAGAAGACCATTTTGGCAGCAATTAGTGGTGTCCCTCCACCACCAAAAGACACCAACCACCACCTTAACTACCCCCCTCCCAACCCTTCATTTGGCCCCAACTAACCTAGGCCTTAGGATCAACTAACTACCCCCATCTAGCCATCCTAACCATCCATTCAAAGTGCACACCAACCAACCCTCGACCTTCCTATATATACCCCACCTAACCACCACCTAAAAATCATCTTCTCCATTAGTTTTAGTTCCACCATAGCCACCTAAACCTATGGCCAAGGAGAAGAAGAGAAGAAGATTAAGGGGGCAACTACCCGCCCCCTTTGTGCCTTCTTCCTCTCCCTTGTGCCATGCCAAGGAGGAGGTCTTGACACATTAAGGGATGGCTAGGAAAGAGGAGGAGCAAGGTGGTTGATGCCCACCTTGGAGGACAGCTTGGAGGAGGACTATTTGAAAGAAGCCAAGGAGAACCCTTTTCAAGTGCGGGACAACTGCACTTGAAGCAAGGGCAATCCAGAACTTCTACAGAGGATCACCCCTTCTTCTTCTTTATCTTCTTTATCTTTCCATGTTTTGGTATTAGATAGTATTTTCTCTTTTTATGTAGCAAGCATTCTGCTACACTTCATTTAGTTACTAGTAATGCAAGTCTTCAATTTGCCTTCGAATTTCTATTTGAATCCTAGTGTTCTTTTCATTTTTTTAGTAGCTTAGTGCACCACACTCTCTTCTCTTCTAATTACCCTAGGCACACTTGCTTAGAGTGTGTTTGGAGGAGAGGATTTATTCCTGTCACTTAGATTTAGTGATAGGCATAGTCTTTAGTGCAGTTCTATCTTTGCATTCCATTGCTCGACTATTTTGAAAACCCCATAAAAGCAACAAAAACTAAAATCACAAAATTATTTGTGATGATTTGAGAGGCAAGAGAGAGAACCATCTTTGTGACTAACAATTTGGCTTCCTTGGTTGACCCTAGATACTCCACTATCTAGGTTTATAAATTTAAGAGTTGATCGATTTTACATGTCCCAATGATGAAAACCTGCTTTTATAAAATCACGTAAAATCAGTATCATATTCCTGGATTGTTACACAATCCAAATGGCATTATTTTAAATGCAAAAGTACAAAAGGGGATGTGAATGTGGTTTCGTCTTGGTCTTAAGGATTGATGGCTACTTGGTTGTATCTCGAGTATCCATCCAGAAAATAGAAAAACTTCTACCCAGCAAGTCTTTCCAGTATTTGGTCTATGAATGGTAGTGGGAAATGGTCCTTCTTGGTTGCTACATTGAGTTTCCTGTAATCTATACACACCTGCCAAGGAGAAGTGGTGTGGGTGGGGATGGATTCATAGCTTTCAATTTTAACTACAGTCAATCCTGCCTTCTTAGGTGCCATCTGGATAGGGCATACCCAATGACTGTCAAAAATTGGGTAAATGATATCGGCATCTAACCACTTAATGATTTAGTTCTTAACAACTTCTAGCATGTTACGGTTGAGTCTTCTTTGTGGTTGTTTAGAAGGTTTTGCCCCTTTCTTGATGTAAACATGATGTGTGCAGTATGAGGGGTAAATTCCTTTAAGGTCTGAAATGCTCCACCCAATTGTAGCTTGCGTTCCCTTAAGACTGCTATGAGCTGCCTTTCTTGTTCTTGGGTGAGTTGTGAGCTTATGATCACAGCAAAGGTTTCATGCTCAAACAAGAGCACATACTTCAGTGAATAGAGTAGAGGCTTGAGTTCTAGCATTGATGGAGAAGGTTCAATGATACTCTAAGAGAATGTTTCTTGGTAAGAGCTTGTTGAGGGATGGTCTTGATGCTCATGAAAATCAAGTGGTGTCACTGAATTGATGGGCATTATAGGTCTCACAGATGCTACACTTGCGAGACGACCTTGCTCTAAACTTGATTCCATGTTGTCTGCCTCAGTGACATAGTATGGTGTAGTCCCATTTTCTACCCAGGTTAATGCTAGTAGTTCCATGTGAGAGGTTGAGTCTAGGTCTGCTAAAGCATCAAGGATAATCTATGGAGGGTAATCACTAGAGTCTTCCTGGGTTATGCTTAGAAGATCAGCTGAAATTTCCTTTATTATCACAAAATCAGGCATCCCAGGTGAATGGGCAATCAGATCAATGTATAGCATTCCAACGTTGGTGCAAAATTCCTAATCGTCATTTTCAAATTCATCATCTATTATGTCATAATCAAAGTTGTTGGTTGCTCGGAAAATATCCATCCTTAATTTCGCTCTCCCAGGGCTATTTTCATACATCTAGTTGCACAATAAATGTTTGCCCTGGTAGTCACCAAGAATGGATGAGCTAGAATTATAGGAGTTTCCTTTAAATTAGCTGAGAATTCCATGTCTTGGACAAAAAGGTCTACATGAAATAGAATCCATTAACTTTAATGATCACATTTTCCAGAATTCCCCTTGGCACTTTCACAATTTAGTTTGCTTGTTAGATTGTAATAGAAGTAAATTTTAAATCCCCAAATTGAAATCAATCATACACCGCATCATACACTGTGGTGGGGGTCAAGTTGATTGAGGAACCTAGGTCTAAAAGGGCCCTATTGAAAGGAGCATATGCAATTTGCAGGCAATCAACGGGGCTCTTGGTGTTGAATTGGAAAATCGTCGCAAACAGAAGTTGAGTTTTGAAAACTCGTTGTTGTAGTGGGATTTGCGAGAAAAACCATCAACAAATAAATTTTACCAAAACTCAAAAGGAATTCCGAGTCGAACATAGGGAGGCAGACGTTTGATTAAAAACTACGTTTTTTTATTGTCACGAAGCAGATTCACTGGTTGGATTGAATCTAAAGTATCTATCTACTTAAATAATAATGAATAGAAGAGAGAGAGTGAATAGTACAAATAAAGACAAAATAGTGATGGAATAAACATGTATTTCATAATCACAAAATAATGTCTATTACAACTAACCACTATAGTAGAAAGTGGGAAATCTTACAACTAGAAAGTGATAAATCTACTCTAGAAAGCAATAAAAAGGTGGAGAGAAGTTATCCTCCTCGACAGCTGCTTGAAGGATTAACCTAGATGAAGGTGGTGAGATGTGGGACGAAGCGCCTGGATGAAGGTGGCGAGATGTGGGATGAAGGAGAACGAGGACAGACGACGGAGGATGGGGTAGGAAGACATCACAGTGGGATTCACTTCCCGAATGGCAGTGAGAGGACCACCGCGGAATGCTCCACGAATGGGATGAGGAGGTGAAAAAATTATATTTTTAACTCTATCGGAGCATCCCAAGTTTGGAACAAGCTCTTAGAGCTTTGGAGGGTGATAAGAGAAGAGAGGAAGGGATGAATGAAATGTGGGGGCATAAGTCTTTCTATAGGTGTAGAGGTTGGGGGCAAAAAGGTCATTTTAAGTTAAAAACACTGATGTTGGGGCCTTTAGTAACGAATTTAAGCGAGCGTCACTAAAGACCCTAAACATGCCTTTAGCTCATGCGCACGCGTCGCCTCATCCTCTCCCGCACTCAACAATGCTCCCGCACATCCTGACAACCTCAGTCATCCAATCTTGCGATCAATGACTGAGATTGCATTGCGACATGCCTTCATAACGCCTCACCCGCATGCAATGGCCTGTGTAGAGGCATGTCTGATCACGCATGCGGCGCTCCTTGCATCTAGGAGTGCCACATGGCACTCTTGCCGTAGCCCAATGTGCATCATACGGCTAAAATCAACCACGCCCCACGTTCAGCTGATTTGAGGTGCTTGTGGGGACTCGAACTTGCGACCTCCGCGTCGTCCATGCCTTTGAGACCACTACGCTGTGGCTGCCATTTGGTCGCCCTAAGATCCAATGGCCCAGATCTAATCACACGGTTGAGGAGAGAGAGGGAGTGGGCACCTTTGGCTAGTGTGGGCGACTGAGATGGTGCCATGTGGTGCCATCTTAGCCATCCATCTTTTGTGCCTTGTAGATGGTGCCACAAATGTCGAATTGGATCGATTTTTGCATCGTTGGGTTGCGATCGTCAATCCGAACCCATCAGTGCAGTTGGATTTGTTATCTGATGTACAAATTTACACCATCTTGGCCCCTTGATCTATGATCTTCATTGGATTATTTCTAATGCTACGGAAGTACGATTAGGGTGATCTTGGAGTCGTTGAACTCCGATCGTCGCCCTGATCAAATCCATATGGTTGGATCTTCAATCCAAGGCCCCGATTAAATGTCTCCCTATCGCCTGACCATAAAAAGGAGAAATTAACCTAAAATTTTACAACCTATCTAAATGAATGATGATGCATGTTATGCAATATTTATAATGTATGATGCAACTTAATGTCTAAGAACATGCAAAAATAAACGGTTTAAGTGATATAAACGTGTTTACATCACACCAACATGCTTATCTTTTGCTAGTCCATAGCAAAACTACATGCTATTTATAAGAGAATTAGGTCAGATTTCTTGTGCAATAGTTATTTTTCAACACTTGGAGATTTCAACTAAGACTTAAACTACAGAGACACAACAGTGCTCAGGTGTCTGCCAAAATGCAAACCGCCTTAAGCCCTTGCCTTATTCAAAGAAGGATCTTTTTCTTCTTTTTCTATTTTTTTTAAAGATTTTTTAGTTTAGGGTTTCGGAGCAGCTTTCTAAGGCCACTCAACCCACCCAAGACTCGAAGAGAGCCCTAAGTTCTAAGCTTCTTTGTGTGTGAAGTGTGATAGATTGACTAATCGACGATTAGAAAGGACTTTGTGTTTCTACACCCCTAGGTGACCTTGAAAAGAAATTCTATCTAACGGTGTATCTATTCAACCAGTAGCTTTCTCCCTACTTTTCTTTTTATGGAGTCAACACAAGGGCAAACTCAGTGTATATCTCCCTGACTTATTCTACTCTGCTTCTTACTATGTGCTTAGGAATTATACGTGCATTTCTTGAGCTGGGTTCTAGACAACCTACAAATGGGCTATTACCCACGATAACTTGCCAGCCATACTTGTGTGGTGAAGTGTGGCTTATCTCTTTTCTTCTTTTCTTTTCTCCTTTTCTTTCTTTCTTTTTTTTTCCTAAGTAGGTGGCTTCCCTGATCTAAGATTTACCTAAAGGTAGTAGGAAAAGAATGGTCGTGTGACTAGGGTCTGGACAACCTACCAATGGGCTGTTACACATGATAACTTGACAACCATACCACCCTAGAAAGTTCATTAGCTACCCAATTTCCATTAAAATCGTCAAAAAATGAGTCAGTGCGAATAATGTGTAGATGCTTAGACTTAAAATCCCCTCAAATCAGAGGGAGGGTTGATAAGTTGTGTACTTATCACCCCAACTTATTTAACCAATTAAAATCTAAATTTTGAATGGCGAGGACTTGAGAAACAAGTCCACACTTTAGTGGACACCTAGGCTGATTAAGCCTAAAGACTTAAAGGGTTTAAGTGTTCAAGTCATACAGTTTTATTCTTTAAGATTGAAAATTTTCTGAAGCCCAAGTTCTCTTTCCTAATTACATAATTTTTTATTTTTTTAATTTTATATTTTTAATAAGTAAAAAGAAAACAAAAAGAATCTATGGAGATGACGAAATAATTTAGAGATGAATATCCACCCCCCCATGCCTACCTAATGCAATGTCCTCATTATATTAAAAAGACATGAAATTGAGTGGAGTAGAGCAGAAAGAACCTGAATTGCGTGAATAACAGGTCAGCTTCAAGATGAAAAGAAACTGTATACGTGCTGAATTTAGTGCCTTCAGCTAGGCACACTATACAAAGAAGAAATAAAGAATTCAAAGGTGTAGGTTAGAATCAGAATAAAAAGATTCACCTCAGGACCTGCCAGTAGATGTCCACAAATGTGAACCAGATTGTGGTGCAGACACATACCCCATGGTTGAGTATATCTAAGGTTCTGGATAAAAGTTATCCAAAACCTGAGATCAGTATGCAAGCGGGGTCGGGCCTGCGATTTGTGAGGATGCAACCCAAGTCTAGAAAGTCGGATAACAGAGAAATCAAGCTCAAAAGGATAATCAATGAATTTGCGCTTGGGTTGGACATCCTCTGAGTCAAAGAGGTCATAAGAGTCCTAGTAGAAGGTTGGTGGTTTCAAACAAAAACACCCTTAGACTCGATCTTTTACTTCCTCCAGAATTGGCTTCCGAAATCATCATTTCCTAATTCCTATCCTCCTCATTTAGGATTTCAAATTCTGGGACCTCTTGCATGATAATCACCCCATTTAAAATTTCTAAGTCCAAGATTAATGGTTAAATCAAAATTGACTTGGGTCTAGTGATCTAAAAATCAAAATCATCGCCATGATCAATGCGGTGTGATTGAGGAATGGGGCTTTGAATTGAATCCTTAATAGCAAGTTCTGAATCTGCCATGTGAGCCCCAACAGGATCAAATTCCTCAATTTTAGGGCCATCAAATGATTTATCGAATTCCTTAGGCCCAGATGTCTCACTAAAATTGTGTTTTGTAAACTCATGTGAGACTTCGCATAATGATTCTTCACCTTTAGAATCAAAGAATTCTAAATCTACATTAATGTATGCCTCAAAATCATCAATCACTTTCTGTTCCATGGAGACATAAATTTCCTCATACCCCGGCTCAGGGATCTCAGGTGGAGAAATCAATTCCCCTTATTTGATTACTCTGAAATAACTTGGTCAACCTTGGTCTCATAAAATGTGCCCCCCCTTACAGGTACTTGAGTGGATTCTGACATTGGCTCTCCTGTCAGGTGTTCATCTTGGGAATCCTCCAAAGATTGGACTAGAACAATCACAAATCTCATCCTTAATTTCGATAACTTCCCCAGTAAAAGCTCACCTTGGCCTTTATCCTTAACATCCTAGAGCCAATCCAACAAATACTTGTTAAGATCATCAATCATTTTAATCAGGGGCTTCAATTCCTCAGTGCAAGGTGTTGGCTGAGCTTCTGCAGATTGAATGGTATTCCTTAAGTTAGCCAACACCTTTTCTTGAACCTAGTTAACCTGAACCAAATGGTTTGGTTCAGGGTTGGGTGGGTTTGGGTTCAGTGTAGGGGAGTCAACAATTTAAGGTTCTTGATACCTTCCCTGATAATAAGTCATTTAGGGTTGTCCATAAGGAGGTGATGACCTATATGCAGTGTAATCTGAGGAAGAGTAAAGATCAGCATATCCTTCTTGATTGTAGATCATATTAGGTTGTCCAAATGAGGGCGGTGATCTATAATCGATGTAGCTCGGAGAAGGATAAGAATCAAGATTATGGTGTCCAGGGTTAGACCCTGAACACGGAGGTTCGGAACTATATCCCCAATCAAGATTATCCCAACTAGAAGATGGATGAGAATAAGTCTGGTTGGAATAATAATCATTTTGGGAATAAGTAGTGGTAGGAGGGTAGAAGTGGAAGTGCGAATAAGATATGGAAGGATCCATGACAGATGGGAGGAAGAAAGGCACCCTGTAATACAAACAACAAACCTGTCCTTAAGTGGGCTAGCCTAAAGACCTATAAACTCCCAGAACCCATCTTGAGATGAAGAAATGATTTGATCTACTTCTTTCTGGTCAATCCAACCAGTTAGAGGGAGGGGCTGGGGAGAAGGTTCTTCCTTTGGCTTGCACCTCTGGTTCCTAGTGTACCCCCCAGCCGCCATCATTTGATTCTGCTCCCCTAGCTAGACATCAAATTGAACGATAGAAACAGAATAATCAAATCAGCAGAATCAAATGATCGCGGCTGGGGGGTACACTAGGAATCGGAGGTGCAAGCCAAAGGAAGAACCTTCTCCCCAGCCTCTCCCTCTAACTGGTTAGATTGACCGGAAAGAAGTAGATAAAATAGAAAATAATCTCAATCTGGGCTTCAAGGAGAGAGTCCAATCCTTAAGGCCAACGTCTACTCTGTTTTAATTAGGGTTAGGTTCGAATGTGCTTTGGAATTAGGGTTAGGTTTAAATGTGCTTTGGAATGTGATGGGCCCTTTATCTGGGTTGTGCCCTTAATGATTGATTGAATAAATGTGAGTGCGTGCAAAGCCAGGGTTTTCAAGCAAGATTAATTTTTTTGGATGTGGTGAATTTTAGGGTTTAAATCTTGCTTGGTAGCTTTTAGGATTCAACTTTAGGTATATTCAATCAAGTTCAGTTGACACACTAGGTTTTGAAAGCACAAGTGAAGATGTTTTCCTTTAAAGCTTAAAAGAATGTGGTGTGCCTGGTAAATCCCTAAAAGTTGAACCTATGTGGCAGCTACTTGATGAGCTATTTTTAGTTGAAGTGGTGCAGCCCAAACAACTCAAACAAATAGCCTGATGCACCACTTAATTAGGAACACAAGTGATTATCTAATCTGATTTTTACTCAATTATGTGTTGATGAGTGTACCGGTCCCAAAGTTCGGGTTACCGATTGAGTATGAAGAATCAGAAGAGGTTGTGTACCTCTGTGAGATCTTTTTTATTTTTCCTTATATGTTAAGGGTGAGGCAGGTGGAGGTGACAAATAAATAATCAAAACTACCCTTAGAGTTTATGCAAGCTCTTAGGTTAATTAGGGTTTTTGTTATTAAGTGATGGAATAAAATCTAGTGGGTGGGGAGGAGGGGGTAAACTTACAGACCCTTCAATAGCACTTTACTCCAATCTACCGCTTTTTCCTATCTCAAGAGAGTACCTGCAATCACAATAAGAAAGGAGAGAAGTGAGGTAAAAAAAAGTAAGGCGAGAAAATGAGAAAAATCAAAGAGCGTCGCCTCCTCGACAACGGTGCCAAAATGTTGAATTGCAAAATCGTTGAAAACGAAAGTTGAGCTTTGAAAACTCGTTGCTGTAGTATGATTTGCAAGAAAAACTGTCAACAGATAAATTTTATCGAAACTCAAAAGGAATTCCGAGTCGAACACAGGGAGGCAGACGTTTGATTCAAAACAACGTTTGTCATATTGTCACAAAGCAGATTAACCTGTAGAATTGAATCTAAGCTAGCTATCTAGTTAAGTAATAATGAATAGAAGAGAGAGAGAGAATAATATAATTAAAGACAAAATAGAGATGGAATAAATATGGATTTCATAATCACAGAATGATGTCTATTACAACTAACCACTATAGCAGAAAGAGGGAAATCTTACAACTAGAAAGTGGTAAATCTACTGTAGAAAGCAGTAAAAAGAAGGTGGAGAGAAGTTACCCTCCTCGTCAGTTGCTTGGAGGATGAGCTGCGTTGACGGAGTGCCCAGACGAAGGTGGTGAGATGTGGGACAAAGGACAATGACGACAGACGACGAAGGATGGGATAGGGTGACGTTGCAGTGGGAACTGCTTCCCGAATGGCGGTGAGAGGACCACCGCGGAATGCTCCATGAATAGGACATGAAGGTGGAAAAAATATATTTTTAACTTTAGAGGAGCGTCCTGGGTTTGGGACAAGCTCTTAGAGTTTTGGAGGGGGGTGAGAGAAGAGAGGAAGGGATGAATGAAATGTGGGTGGCGTAGGCCTTTTTATAGGTGTAGAGGTTGGCTGCAAAAAGGTCATTTCAAGTTAAAAACATTAATGTAGGGGCCTTTAGTGACGGATTTAAGCGTCACTAACGACCCTGAACGTGGCCTTAGCTTGTGATCATGCACCGTCTCTTCCTCTCTCATGCTCAATAATGCTTGTGCACGTCCAGAAAACCTCAGCCGTTCGATCTTGCAATCGACAACTGAGATTGCATCGCGTTGCGCCTTCATAATGCCTCGCCCACGTGCGATGGTGCGTGCAGAGAAGTGTCTGATTGTGCTTGTGGCACTTCTTACATCTGGGCGCTCCACGTGGTGCTCCTACCGTCATCCGATGTGCATCTCATGGCTGAAATCAACCACACACTACGTTCAGCTGATTTGAGGCGCTTGCAGGGGCTCGAACGTGCGACCTCTGCGTCGCCCGTAGCTTCGAGACCATTGCACTACAGCTGCCATTTGGTAATGGTTACGAATTAAGCCACGAGCATCCATGGCCACTGGATCAAGATCCAACGGCCCAGATCTGAACACACAGTTGAGGAGAGAGAGGGAGCGGGCGCCTTTGGACGGTGTGGGCAGCTGAGATGGCACCACATGACACCATCTTGGCCGTCCATCTTTTGTATATTGTAGATGGTGCCACAGATGTCGGATTGGATCGATTTTTGCGTCATTGGGCTACGATTGTTGATCCGAACCCATCCGTGCAGTTGGATTTGTCATCTGATGTACATATTTACACCATCTTGGACCCTTGATCTCTAATCTTCCTTGGATTATATCTGATGCTACAAAAGTCCGATCAGGGTGATCTTGGAGTCGTTGAACTCCAATCGTCACCCTGATCAACTTCGTATGTTTGGATCTTCTATCCGAGACCCTGATTAAATGTCGCCCTATCACTTGACCATAAAAAGGAGAAATTAACCTAAAACTTATACAACCTAATCTAAATGCATGATGATGCATGTGATGCAATATTTAAAATGCATGATGCAACTTAATGTCTAAGAACACATAAAAATAGATGGTTTATGTGATGTAAACGTGTTTACATCACCTGGGTCCTTTTGTTTAGGCAGTAAATCACTATGTATAATAGCACTTGCCTATTGGGAGATGATCGCCTTGCTAGCCTCCTTGGACTGGTGCCTAAGTACAGTATTCCTTGAAAAAATAAGCTATGGTATGAATGTAATGAATGGCTTCCAACAAAGGCACTTGTATTTACACAACCTTAAACATGGCCTTTAATTCATCAATGTTTCTAGTGCCCTTTCCTCTTTTCTAAATCTCTTCCGTCACAGCCTTGGGAAAGGGCATGGGAATTTAAACTTTTGGGTCAGCCATTAATTCCTTTGCTTTTCTTTCCTTGTTCCTTTCATCCTCCAAGTGCTTAGATTCCCTTAATGGTTGGTTTGATGGGCTTGGGTCTTTTCTTGGAATGAGCTCTTTTATAGCTTTTCCACTCCTCAAAGTCACTACACTAGCATTAGCCTATGGCTCATATGGTAGAGGAGCAGAAGGTTTAGGTACAAATGGACCTTGAGGTGCAAGGAATGCAGCGGGGTAGGAAGGTGCATGCAATATAGCATGAACCTACCCCTGGGGGCCATTACGGCGTGTTTATTTTGTAGCAATGGAATTGACATGGAATGGAATAAAAAATAGAATTGAATGAGATAAGGAATGGAAAGGAATTGTTGATTCCATCTCTTTGTTTGGAATATGGTAGGAATGGAATCATTAAGGATGGATTTAATTCCTTTCATTTGTTTGATAGGCTCAGTCATCGAGATGAATGGAATCGAAGCTATTTTACATTTTTGACCCAAAACA
This sequence comes from Thalassia testudinum, assembly GCA_037157565.1. Classification (NCBI taxonomy): domain Eukaryota; kingdom Viridiplantae; phylum Streptophyta; class Magnoliopsida; order Alismatales; family Hydrocharitaceae; genus Thalassia; species Thalassia testudinum. Next base: position 203,367,378 of record JAZHRO010000031.1, read on the forward strand.
TTTCTAAAAGTATGGTAATTGTCAGTTTTAACATAAAATTTAAGTTATTTACATCTTAATCCATTAATAAGGAATATATTAATTTACATTAAAGCCCTTAATTTAAAGAAATATTTCATTTTAATCCAATACTTTATATATATTAAACAAAATAGTAAACCAATAAATAAGGAAAACATTAAATGCAAATTTATGAAATATAAATGTCAAAATTCAACTACATTATTCATTGCAAAAATCACAAAAAATAAACTCATAAAAATTTTAATCTAAAAAATATCTAGCAAGGCCTTCTTTCTCGTCATCTGTGAGAGTAAAGAAAAAATCCAATGCATCACCATCAGGAGTAATCTTTAGACCAATTTGATGGCGTTGACTTAGATTAAATGAAGTTATTTTTGATAACTCTCCATTCAGCTTCAGTTTGTTTTCAAGAGCACTAATCCCAATAGCTCTACTAAATTGGTTGGTTGCTTCTTTAATTTCTGATGTAATCATAGTTGCAGCATCGATGATAGATTTTCCGAGGGTATCTGTAAGAGACCTCTTTCTTTTACGCCCACAAACAGAATTATCTTTAGATACTTCTTGATTTCTTGAAAGAAGAGGGGATCCAAGATCAATATCATCTAACCCAACTGTATTAGCATCATTCTCATTTGCAGTTTCAACCACAACTTCATCAATAACATCAGCAGTAGCTTGGGCATTTCTTCCTATGTCACGATCTTTCCCGCAAATAGTACAAAAGTCATTATAATATGGGAATTGCTTATTTTTAAATTGAGCTGCATCCTTGTGACTCTGTAATCAAATATTAAATAAATGTTATAAGAAAATTTAATTTATAATAAAATTTAAAATTATAGTAGTTAGAAACATAATTCCTGCAAATAATTTTTCCAAATATCATTCTCAGCAACCACACACTTTAGATTTGGATCGTATCCAAAGCTACTTGAACTTCCATTTAACATATCCCACATAATGTGAAAATGATTTTTAAATGTCTTAATTCATGATTCAATATGTGGCCTTCCTTTTATTCCACGACCTGGTAATTTTCATTCAAGTGCCTTTTCTAATACTCCAAGATATCCTGACTTGAATCCATTATCAGCCTTGTAGGTCCCATCATGAACCAAATCAAGTAGTGCTTCAATAAGCTTTTGATCTTCCTCGTCTGACCATTTTCGCTTATTCTTTCCAAGGCCAAAATTCATATCTGTTGCTTGGCTCATATCATTTAAGAATAATTTACAAAATTACACCAGATAAAACAAATATATAAGAAAATGAAATAATCTTCATTAATTTCAAAAAAATATAAAGCAACTTTAACTATTCAATTGCAAGAAAATTTTACATCTTGAAATAAGATTGTCAAGGAAATGACTAAGAAAGAAAAGAAAAATGTGCTCAATTATATTCATGAATTAAACATTGCATTAGTTAAATTTTATCTCCATAATATCCATGCATCTGATGGTTCTACAATTGTTACCAACTTCGATTCGTCTTCTTCATCAGATTCATCACTTGAGTATTGCCCATTCATTTGCATATTTGGAACTTCTGGTACTTCATCTTCTACTGGATCATATTGCATCTCACGTCTTACATAATTATGAAGAAGACAAGCTAAAATAATTCTATTTTAAGCTTTTATTGGATAAAATGAGGGACTCCTCAATATTGCACAACGTTTCTTTAGTAATCCAAAACAACACTCAATCACATTCCTTGCTCTCGCGTGCTTCAAATTAAACACTTCTTTAGGGGTACTTGGTTGATAATTTATTCTCCACAAAGTCAAATGATATTGTTATCCTCTATAGGGAGCAAGAAAACCTTAATCGTTCATATATCCACAATCAACCAAATAATATTGCCCTGTAAGTAAAAATTAAGACTTTAGATTTCTGATATATTTATGTAGTCAATTTAAATAAACTTAATAAAGCATATTTGCTGCAAGGAACAATTAGTCCATTATTTCTTGAAAGTGCATCTCTCAAAACACGGCTGTCAGTTGCAGATCCTTCCCAACCTGATAATACATAGATAAATTGCATATCTGGTGAACATGCACCCAGAACATTAATTACAATTGTCTGTTTTCTTGACCTATACTTCGATTTTTCTATTTTTGGTACAATCACTTCAATGTATGTTCCACCAAGAGCACCAATATAGTCCTAAGACAGGAATCGATGGTTACTAATTACAAACATGCCCTAAATTAAAGATGACTATGTAAAATTATGCAAATATGTATGTACCTTAAACCATTTCCATCGATCATCAGTTGAATTTGCAAGAATTGGTTGTGGCTTTTTGTATAACTCATTATGTAGTTGTAAACCAGCATTCAAAACACGGTGGAAATACCTGCTGATTGTTTCTCCATACCGTATCAAATGAAATTTGATAACTCTATTCCTTACATGATGAGCAATAATATGTAAAAAGATAGCAACTTGCTCGTCAACTTGCATATTTCGAGAACCTGATAATTTGCCAATAGTTAACAAGTCACAAAGTTTTGAGAAGGCAAATCGATCCATTCTTGTCATTTCATCACAACTTTTTCCATTATCATATAACAATCTTTGAAGAGATTCACTTCATTGATAGTCTAAATTAATCCTATTTCTCTTCGATAGATGCTTTATGCTATGCCATCGGATAATCCCCTCCGTAATAATGAAAAATAGGTGTACCAATCGTAGTATATTCAACCAATGTACTATAATTATGATCGTTTTCTGTCATTGCTTCTTCTTCCTTAATGAATTGGGTAAATGTGCCATAACTACATGATATTAAAAGAAAAAATGAATTAAATTTTGCAAAATATAAGTAGTTTACATAAGATGTTTAATTAAATTAGGTGTAAAAGAATACAAACACGTTAAAAATCATGAGCAAATATAAATCAGTACTCCTCTTGTTTGAAAAAGAAATAGGCACTTATTATTACCTTTTTTTTACATATTAATTGCCTAATTAATTTGACTTCTTCAAAATATCATGAGCAATTTATGTGAGCTACAAATTCCTCCTCCATCTCCCTACTTAACTAAGCTAATAGGTGAAAGAGTGAGCTTATTATATACTATGCTCACATCAATCATTTGCAATTAAGCATTTTCAGAAAACTTTATATATGTCACACAAATACGGAGAATATCTTCTTATAAATTCAAGTGGTATTATAACCTGCTGGTTCCACTTGATTACGGTTGTAGGATAACTTTTAAATGCACATATATTATAACATGTTGCAAAAAGTATGAAAAAATATGTAAGCAACAAATTTTTCTTAGATAAAATAATATACAGGACCCCTCTAATCTCTTGTTCCCATTTCCTCTTAAGAAGAATCATAGACATAACCTATTTCATTACATGCATCTTTATCATCATATGTTCCAGACCCTATCATGTGTTTAATTAAAAAAAAAGGGTTCCCATGAAAAAAACACACTCCCCTCATCGATGAAACAAAATCGTCTTCAACATTTCTCTGCAGCAAACTCTTCCAACCCCCTCGTTCCTCCCACCTCCCTCCTCCCACCCCTCCCTCGACCCCACGTTCCCCATCACAGCAAGCTCCTCCAACCCCTTTCCTCCACAAACCCCCTCCTCCTTCCCCTCCCTCGACCCCTCGTTCCCCACCGCAGCAAGCTCCATCGCAGCAAGTAGCAAGCTCCTCCAACCCCCTTTCGTCCACAAACCCCCATCTCCCTCCTGAAGAGGATGGTGGTCGGCCCGGATAGGTTGTGTTAAATGGTGATTTTATCATTGAAGTGTGTATAGTGGTTAACCTAAATCGAGCCTAACCATCTCTTTACAAAATATTTTTTTTACCTAGCCTATTTGATTTTATCTTGGTCACTTTTAGGCCTAGGGTCGAACTCAGGGAAGTGGGATTAGAAGTGAAGTTTCTACGCCTTTCCTACAATAAATCTCCTCTGTTCGTTTATTATGTTTTTGGTGCTTTTCTATTTAGATTTTTTTCTGATAATTCTTATCCTTGAGCCACACCGTCAAAATTAGGTTCTTGGCTTTGAGCCAAATTAGGGTCCCAAAATGGGTCTTGCTATTTGCAAGACAGAGTACCTACAAGTCAAGGATTATCTTTTCTCTTTTATATTTTTTTTATCTTTTTATTGGCAGGACAGAGAAGCAGAAATAAAATAAATATAGTATATATATATGTATATATCTTTGTATAAAGGGGTGGGGGTGGAGGCGAAGATGGAGTGTAGCATGGTGTCGAGTCGGTCGCCATCTAGAAAGATGCAACCAACAGGATGAAGTGCCGCATGTAGTGTAAGGTGGATGGGTGGAAGATGAGTGTGAACACGCTTTCTATACGCGTGTATCGGGGAATATCAGCAACTGGTGCAGATATTCCCGCGATACAACCTATGGTAAGTAATGTGAAAATATATATATATATATGTATATATGTAAATATATCTATATGTATATATGGCTATAAATATATAGGTATATATGTACTTATATATGTATATATATATATATAGATATGTAAATATATGTATAGATGTATATATATGTATGTATATATATATAGTAATATATGTATATAGATATATGTAGATAGATATGTGTATATATATATATATATATATGTATATATAGTTATATAGATATATATGTATATATGTATGTATATTTGTATATATATATATATATATATATGTATAAGTAGGTGTGTATATATGTCTATATATATATATATGTATCTATACTTACACTTAGTTATATAGGTAATAATATATATATATAGATATATGTGTATATAAATATATATATATATATATGTATATAAACATATGTATATATGTAAGTATATATGTGTATATATATATATGTATGTATGTATATAGACTAATACATAGTTATATAAGTACTAATATATGTATAGATATAAGTATATATATATATGTATATATATGTGTATAAATATATATAGATGCAAATATATATATGTATATATATATATAAGTGTATAATAGTGTATAGGTGAGAGTGTGTGTGTGTGAGAGTGTGAGTGTGTATGTGTGTGCAGAGAGAGAGTGAGAGAGTGTTGTGAGAGAGAGAGAGAGAGAGCGAGAGAGACTGCTGAAGAAGAATGACGTTTAAGTCATCTGCAGCCTCAGGGCCGATGTCTGGTAGCGTGCACACGCACACAGGTGCGTAGGTGCACGAAGAGATGCGCACTAGAGTGAGTGGCATGGAGGAAGGAACCACAGCGCACAGCTCTACGCGGAGAGGCGAGTGCGGGTTGGCAGACGCGGGCACTGGGAGCGGGCGAGCGTACGCAGGCGAAGTTAGTTGGCGCTCGCAGACGCTGAAGGGGGCGGGTGCAAGCAAAGGCAGACGCACGGGCGGGCGCTGGAGCGGGTGCGGGGCTGGATGCGAGCACTGGCCAGTTGCGACACGCCGGGTGACCAGATAAGTGAGAACTTACCGGTCACCGCACTGTAGCCATAGTGTTCCGCTGAAATGCGAGAACAGTGGCTACAGTGCCGTGGCGAGCCGCGCAACCGCCTACGTCCGATGCTGTGAGTGTAGAGGGCGTGGATGGCTCGACACTTGTGCGGAAGAGTGGCACCAAGTGCTGTCTTGCGGGTGGGAGCTCGCGACAGAGCGTGCGGAGAGGGCTGGGCCACTGGTGAAGGAGCGCGATAGAGCACGTGGTGGCTTGCGGATGCTGGCTGGCATGCGCGGTGAAGCCTGGCCGGCCGCTACAGGGGCGTGCGGTGGCCGGTTGCAGGCGGAAAGGCGAGTGCAGCGCGAAGAAGCGGGAGGTGAGGGCACCGGCAGGCACGCGCTGGAGGTGAGGGAGGCCTGCAGGCGTGCGCTGAAGGGCCTTGCTGCTGCTGCTACTACTGTGCGGAGCTTAAGCTTCAAAGCTTGAAGCTCCTGCTCCAATGGCGGAATTGGCTTGGAAAGTTAAAATAGAGAGAGAACCACCATTCCCACCGGCTCTCTGATGAGCTGGGCGGTGGTGGACTCACAGTGGTGGTTGTGCACCACCATGAGGTACTCCTGCCCGCAGAGTGTCTCCTCAGAGGAGGAGGGCCTGTGTATGGAGGGAGAAGGGAGGAGGCGGCCTGGAAGGAGAAGGTGTTGTTCGTTGCGTTTTGGCGTGGACCAGGCTTGGCTCAAAGAAGAGAGCCGTGCACTTTTTAAAGAAGAAGAAAGCATGCACAGCCATGCCCTGGCTGTGCATGGCTCATGGCTGACAGGGAGAGGTGTTGCAGAGCATGGTGCGAGGAGGAAGGTCCAGCCATGTCATGCAGCCATGGAAGAATTCAAAGTCAAGTAAAATAAAAAATAAAAAGATGGTGAATTTTGCAAAGCAGCACTTGAGGAAAAATGTTAATTGCAAGGCCATTATTATTCACTCTCCTCCCCTCTCAATTAAATGCATGCATGCGTGTATTTTTACAAATGCGACTAGGGATACCTAATATGCACTAGTAATGCTAGGAAATAGCACAAGACGGCACAATTGCAGGTGTATTTTTGTGGTGCAATCATACCCCCATGCCTATCTTTTGCTAGTCCTTAGCAAAATATTTTTGTGTTGTATTTAGAAATGATCTTTAGCTGAAGATTTTCTTCTGAGGTGACATGGGTGTGTTTATTATTGGATATTGTGAGAACCCATTGTAGAGAAGACTACCAATACTTTATGTCTCACATGACATAGATCATCTCTTGACTAACCAGGACTCTTGATATTTAAACCTTAAGTACGATTTCCAGGACCCAGGAGGTTTTTGCCGTACTCGAGAGCTCAAGAGATTATGGCTTATGCATAGTAAAGGATCAAGACTGACCAGATGAACATTAAGACTCAAGCCCAGGGTTTCACGAATTTTTAAGTGCAGGTTTGTCATAGTTTCAGCTCGTGTCTTCGGATTGACCCTTAAAAAGATGATTGAAACTCAACTCCCATTTTATGACTTTTGTGGCTCAAAGAGAATAGGGTATTTGTAACCTGCCTTGAAGAACTTTTGTAGGACGATTTTACAGACATTTGTGAGATATACTGACTTATTTGCATCTTTTTTTTTTTTTTTGAAACACGTGTTAGTATATCTCTTACAACATTATTTGGAGGAGCACACTTTTCTTTTTGGTGGGAGAGTTTCTTTTTGGTGGAAAGAGTCTCTCCTAAACACAAGACTAAAGCCTGGGATAAAAAGTCTACTTGCGCACACAGGTAAGGACTCCACCCTTCCCTAATGAACACTAGGGTTGGATCTTATGTTCACCTGGTCTTTCCTGATATGTGTAGTGTGAACCAAGATTACTTAGGCTCTCAAGTAGAAGCAAACCAACGGATCCTGTAGTGGTGTCTCAGGTACAAGAATACTTCCTTAGTTAGGAGAGATTCTGATCTATCTTGTCAATGCTCAAGTGGATTAAGCCGAGCCTGAGCGAATCAAGCTTCTGTGGCCTGGAAAGTCTTCAAAATAGCGGTTGAATATCCATAAACACTTATTGTATTTTTATTTCAGCTTTTAGATCATTACTAAACACCATTTATATATATATATATAGGTGGAAACTGCATGATACCATAAAATACCCTGATCCTATGGATGCCTATCCACCCTCCCATGCCAAACAATGCTATGTCCTCATATGCATGCAGGGAAGGGTAGAGGAAGGACGAAAGATCGGGTAACGAGAGGTGAGGTGCAGGGTATACAGCAGGGTGGTAGGGTGGGTGGATGGTTGGTGGTGAAGTGAGCGTGATAGTGAAGTGAAAAGTGATGGTGGATGGTGAGAGGTCTGGCATTTCTTGGGACGGGAGTGTCCCAGGCGAATCGTAGCACCAGTTAGGAGGAAGAAATTGGCCCTCAGATTGGCCAAGAAGAGGGGCTTCTTGGATAGATGGATCCAAAAAGGAATAGCCCTAGTGAGTAGGATGTGGGCTCAAGGTCCCAGTGTAGATTTGCAAATCCACCTGATTTGGCGGGAAAGAAAGGGCAATCGGGTCTTCAAGAGTATGGACCGGCTGTGAGCAGCCCAGATATGACTCAGACCATGAGGTATGGGAAGCGGAGAAAACCTCATCAGAAGTTTGGCCAGGAAAAGGTACGGGACAAGGGAGGGATGGGGGAACATCACAGTATGTGTTGATCAGGCAATCGTCAGTGTTTACAGGTAATCCATAGTAGTCAGAATAGGTCCCAATTAGTCCGATACACACGCTGACGGCCATGTCCTCGTCAGACGTGTCATCCTCGATACAATCGCAATCAAAGTTCTTGGCTGCCTTGAAGATGTTAAGCTTGAGCTTTTCAGATCCAACGGCAATCTCAATATAGCCTGACTCGCAATCGATATGGGTGCGGGCTGTGGCCAAGAAAGGTCGACCAAGGATGATCGGACAATCAGAAAGTGCGCTAGGAACTTCCATATCTAAAGCAAGAAAGTCAATAGGAAAATAAAGACTGTCGACCCTAACCACCACGTCTTCCACCACACCCTTCGAAATTTTGACAGAACGATCTGCCAACTGTAACGTGACAGGGGTGGGTTTCAAATTTCCCAAGGAGAATTTTTTGAGCATGATGGTCGGTATAAGATTGATGGAAGATCCTAGATCAAGCAGGGCACGGTTAAAATTGCAGCCTTGGATGCTACAGGAAATCAGTGGTGTGCCCGGATCTTTCTACTTCGGTGGTAGGTTTGACAGTATAGCACAACTCGCATGAGGTGAGAGAACCACCGGATTGTTAGTTTTCTTTGACTATCGCCTGGGTGTTGTGTAACCTTTGAAAAATCGGTCGATAGTAGGTATGTGTTCAATAGCCTCGAGCAGGGGTACCTTAATTTCAACATCCTTGAACAAATTACGCAGGTTATCAATGGCCTGCATATCCTTCTTCTTGCCTTTTGGCTCCCTTAGTAGAGCCTCAGGGAATGGGACTGATTCTGGCACCAATTTGGGTGTATCGTCCTCTCATGAATGCGAAGCGCATCTCGAATGAGAGGGCGACGAAGAAGACAGGCCAGGATCAGGTTGAGGCAGATCGATGGTTTTCTTACCGCTCCTCGTAGTGATCGCATTAGACGATACGGGTCTAGTGGGATCATAAGGTAGAGGAGGGTTCGCAATGGGGACATAAGAGTGAGGTGCTGTAGTGGGATTAGCCTGAAATCCCGGTGGAATGCTCGGAGCTTGTAGAATCTGAACCTATCCCTGAGAAGGTTGTACTTGTGGTTGCGGACCACGGGGTATGAAATTTCGCGGGTTGGGATCAGGTTGGGCGAGAAGAGTGCCCTGAGATTGAGTCCCCATGCGTAGTTGACTGATCTTAGCATTCTGCTGCGCCAATTGGTGCTGAAGAGAGGTCATGTTCTCTTCATGGCACTTCGACATTTCCATCATCATTCGCATCAATTTATCAAGAGGACTTGATGCGTGTTCTGCTTGCGGTACGCAAGGGCCTGATGGTGGATTCGCCATAGGATTAGACTGGGCCCTTGGGATGATGGGTGTGGACGATCGCATTGGTCCACCCACGGGTTGTTGGACCATGCGAAGTTTGGATGATTTTGCCACCTTGGGTTATAAGTGGCAGAGAACAGGTTGTTCCCCAGGGCGCAAGCGTCTTCAATGCCAGAAGACATGTCCATGTGTAAATACACTTCCGAGCGCACAGAGGCTTGGTCCTCCATGTCAATATACTGGCTCGCAGAAGCTAGATCCACATGACTTACCGAGTCGCTCGGCACGACACTCGGTATGAAAGGTCTTACTGGGTTTCTCGGGATAAGCCTGGTGTTGGAAGAATTGGGATTGTGACGAAGTGCTGAGGTGGGGGTGTTTGCCATAGAACGGGTGGGGTTGGCCAGAAGCTCGTCCAGCTTCTTGTGCACAACGGAGACTTCATCCAATTTTTGTGCAATAAGGCTGAGATCAGTGGATGAATGGGAGGGTCCCATGTCAACTTCGTGGACATTATGGGGCAAGCTGGTATGATTAAAGGCGACAATGGAAGAATTATTCATTGAGTTTTCACTCATATTTCGAAATAATTCGAATGCTCCATTCTCATCTTTATTCATGAATTTCCCTCCGCAGGAAGCGTCTACAATCTACTTCAAAGTCTCATTTAGCCCATAGTAGAAAATATGGGCTATATGCCACTTAGGTAGACCGTGGTGCGAACACTTCTTGAGGAGGTCATTATACCTCTCCCATGCCTCATGAAATTGTTCGCCGTTTTGCTGTGTAAATGAAGTGATAGCACGACGAAGACCATTGGTTCGCCCGATTGGGAAGAACTTCTTGAGAAATGCTGTTCGCATCTCTTCCCAAGAGTGGATGGTTCTCCCAAGGGTGCGTAACCACTGTGACGCTTTATCCCGCAATGAAAATGGGAACATTTTCATGAGGACTATAGGTAACCTGATATTTCTTGGTTTAACAGTTTCAGCCAATCGGGTTAAGTCTTCCAAGTGGAGAAAAGGATCTTCACTTGCAAGACCATGGAAGTGAAAATTTATTAGGCCAATTATGTTCGATTTCAATTCAAAGTCATCCCCACCCATGGGGACCCGAATTTGTCCTATGGTCTCTGTAGCAGCGGGATTCTGATAGGAGCTAAGTGACCTAGGCTCCTCCCATTTGGGAGGGTTCTGCATTTCCTCCAATGTTTCCCGAATGGCTTCAATTTGTTCATTACACATTTCCATTCAGGCTTGGAGGCATGTTATGGGATCTAAGGCTCCACCACCTGATGGGTTTTGAGGGCAGTTTCCTCCCTCGGGATTTGGGGGTGGGCGTGCAGCCATGTTTGTGGAGGAGGACGATTCGGCTTCTTTTCTAAAATTATCAGGCAATTCACACAGTTCAGGGTTTTGTGACCTCCTCCCAAACATGCACTACCGCCGGAAGAATTGGGGGGATAAGAAGGGAAAAGGAGATGAGAGAAATGACGCCGCAAAGTTACACTTGATGACAAATCAATACAATCAAATTCCTAACCTCTACAGTGTGCCCTTAGACCTAAAGATCTAAGTTACCTGCTATCACGAACTACGGAACAGAATGTGAGCACCGTGTAACCACCGGATCAGATTGAAAGGTCGTTTGCCCCAGTCTTAGACACCCAATAGCACGCGAGAACCCTCACCAGCACGTAGGCGCTATACGCAGGTTGTTAGACCTCCAATCCTTAATAAGGGTCAAGTTACTACCAATTTTAGTTAGAGGCTTAGGATCAAGTGCTTTTGGAATGTGAAGGGAAATGTTTACGAGTAATGCCCAAGTGATTGATTTTTAGAGTGCGTAAATCAAGCATGCAACGGGGAAATCTCCCCGAATTGAAGTTTTAATTGGTGAATGATTTTTAGAGTTCAGCCTTAAGTAGTATGGATTTTAAGATTTCGCTGAATTACCAATTCAACCAATCTTCGAGTTTTGAGAGAATACAAGTTTTCTTCTAAGCCCAACAAACCCTTCTTCAATGTCAATTGGTTAATGCATGCTAAAATGCAATGGGCTTCCCCAATGGAGATTTCTATGTGTGGATGCACGAATCAATTTTAGATTAGTGTGAAAGGGAGCCAAAGCACCGCAATTCAAGTGCTCCCAATCACCAAAAAGATTTCCACACACAAGGCTAAACCAAAAGATAAAGAGAATCAAATTGTTGGGGTTGAAGTATTTGCGATCGAATCTTACCCAAGTGAAAAGTCGTGGTGGGGTTGGAATTAACTCAATTCCAAGTCTCCCCACCAAAAAGGTGATCCCGAATTGCAGGTAAATGAGGCAAAGAGGGGTGTCAATCAATCTTTTTATTTTCTTCAAAGAATACTTCCCACGATGAAAAATTCAAAAATTAAGATTCTTGGATTTTCGCTATGCGAAGTAAGGCGGGAAATCTCGGGGCGGTGGGAGTAAGGGCAAACAAACAAACAAGTGAATTTTAATCCACTTGCCCCAAGAGATCCCAAGAAGTTTTTCTAGTTTTTAGTTTTTTTTTTTTTTATTAAGGTGACAAGTTAACCTAGATTGCTAAGAAAGAAAGACCTACTTGTGCAGCAACGTGTGCGAAGCTCCAGTGCGATGTCGACATCTTCATGCTCTCATTCCCACCTTGGATCTGCCCATGTCTCCGACTTCATCTGCCTGTCTTCTCCTTGCAACAGGTTTACCTGCACACCAAAAATGGAGACACCCGTGAAGAGAAGGGCGTAAGAAGAGAAAAATTAAAGGAATGGAGTAAAAACTTAGTTGAAGGCGCACTTCCCTGGCAACAGCGCCATGAAGAGGATGGTGGTCGGACCCGGATAGGTTGTGTTAATATGGTGATTTTATCGTTGAAGTGTGTATAATGGTTAACCTAAATCGAGCGTAACCATCTCTTTACAAAATATTTTTCTTACCTGGCCTATTTAATTTTATCTTGGTCACTTTTAGGCCCAGGGTCAAACTCAGGGAAGTGGGATTAGAAGTGAAGTTTCTACGCCTTTCCTACAACAAATCTCTTCCGTTCGTTTATTATGTTTTTGGTGTTTTTCTATTTAGATTTTTTTTTGATAATTCTTGTCCTTGAGCCACACCTTCAAAATTAGGTTCTTGTCTTTGAGCAAAATTAGGGTTCCAAAATGGGTCTTACTATTCTCAAGACGGAGTACCTGCAAGTTAAGGATTATCTTTTCTCTTTTATATATATTTTTATCTTTTTATTGGTAGGAAAGAGAAGCAGAAATAAAGTAAATATAGTATATATATATATATGTATATATATATGTATAAAGGGGTGGGGGTGGAGGCAAAGATGGAGTGTAGCACGGTGTCGAGTCGGTCATTGTCTAGAAAGACGCAACCAACAAGATGAAGTGCCGCGTGGAGTGTAAGGTGGATTGGTGGAAGATGAGCGTGAACACGCTTTCTATACGCGTGTATCGGGGAATATCAGCAACTGGTGCAGATATTCCCGTGATACAATGTTTGGTAAGTAATGTGAAAAAATATATATATGTATATATGTAAATATATTTGTACGTATATATGATTATAAATATATAGGTATATATGTACTTATATATGTATATATATGTATAGATGTATATATATATATATATATATATGTATATGTATGTATATATAGCTATATAGATGTATATATATATAGAGTAATATATGTATATAGATATATGTAGATAGATATGTGTATAGATATATATATATATATATGTATGTATGTATATATAGTTATATATATATATATATGTATATATAGTTATATAGATATATATGTATATATGTATGTATATTTGTATATATATATATATGTATAAGTAGGTGTATATATATGTCTATATATATATATGTATCTATATTTATACTTAGTTATATAGGTAGAAATATACATATATATATATATGTATATAAACATATGTATATATGTAAGTATATGTGTGTATATATATATATATGTATGTATGTATATAGACTAATACATAGCTATATAAGTATATATATATATGTATATATATGTATATAAATATATATAGATATAAATATATATGTATATATATATATAAGTGTATAGTAGTGTATAACTGAGAGTGTGTGTGTGAGAGAGTGTGAGTGTGTGTGTGTATGTGTGTGCAGAGAGAGAGTGAGAGAGTGCTGAGAGAGAGAGAGAGAAAGAGAGAGCAAGAGAGACTGCTGAAGAAGAATGGCGTTTAAGTCATCTGCAGCCTCAGGGCCGACGTCTGGTAGCACATGCGTGCACGCAGGCGCGTAGGCACACAAAGAGACGCGCGCTGGAGTGAGTGGCGCGGAGGAAGGAACCGTAGCGCACAGCGCTGCGCGGAGAGGCGGGTGCGGGTTGGCAGACGTGGGCGCTAGGAGCGGGCGAGCGTATGTGGGAAAAGGAAGCGGGCACTCGCAGACGCTGAAGCGGGCAGGTACGGGCGAAGGCAGATGCGTGGGCGAGCATTGGAGCGGGTGCGGGCGCTGGCCGGTTGCGGCGTGCCGGGTGATCGGATAAGTGAGAAACTTACCGGTCACCGCACTGTAGCCACAGTGTTCCGCTGAAATGCGTAAACAGTGTAAACAGTGTCGGGGCGAGCCACGCAACTTCCTACGTCCGGTGCTGTGAGTGGGGAGGGCGTGGACGGCTCGGCACGTGCGCGGGAGAGTTGCGTCAAGTACTAGCTTGCGGGTGGGACTTCACGATAGAGCGTGTGGAGAGGGCTGGGCTGTGGGCGAAGGAGCGCGACAGAGCGTGCGGTGGCCTACGGGTGCTGGCTGGCATGCGTGGTGAAGCCTGGCCAGCCGCTCAAAGGTACGCGGTGACTGGTTGCAGGCAGAAGGACGAGTGCAGCACGAGGAAGCAGGAGGCGATGGCGCCTGCAGGTGCGCGCTGGAGGCGAGGGCGGCCTGCAGGCATGCTCTGGAGGGCCTTGCTACTGCTGCTGCTGTTGTGCGGAGCTTGAGCTTCAAAGCTTGAAGCTCCTGTTCCAATGGCGGAACTGGCTTGGAAAGTTGAAACAGAGAGAGAACCACCATGCCCACCGGCTCTCTAATGAGCTTGGCGGTGGTGGACTCACGGTGGTGGTTGTGCACCACCATGAGGTACTCCTGCCCGCAGAGTGTCTCCTCAAAGGAGGAGGGCCTGCATATGGAGGGAGAGGGGAGGAGGCGGCCTGGAAGGAGAAGGTGTTGTTCGTTGGGTTTTGGCATGGACCAGGTTCAGCTCAAAGAAGAGAGCCGTGCACTTTTTAAAGAAGAAGAAAGCATGCACAGCCATGCCCTGGCTGTGTATGGCTCATGGCTGATAGGGAGAGGCTTGCATGCGGCTGGCAGGGAGAGGTGTTGCAGAGCATGGCGCGAGGAGGAAGGTTCAGCCATGCCATGCAGCTGCGAGAAGAATTCAAAGTCAAGTAAAATGAAAAATAAAAAGATGGTGAATTTTGCAAAGCAGCACTTGAGGAAAAATGTTAATTGCAAGGCCATTATTATTCACTCTCCTCCGCTCTCAATTAAATGCATGCATGCATGTATTTTTACAAATGCGACTAGGGATACCTAATATGCACTGGTAATGCTAGGAAATATCACAAGACGACACAACGCAGGTGTATTTTTGTGGTGCAATCACCTCCCCTCCCTCGACCCCTCGTCCCCCACCGCCACCGCAGTGAGCTCCTCCAACCCCCTTTCTTCCACAAACCCCCTTCTCCCTCCCCTCCCTCGACCCCTCATCCCCCACCGCCACCGTAGCAAGCTCCTCCAACCCCCTTTCTTCCACAAACCCCCTTCTCCCTCCCCTCCCTCAACCCTTCGTCCCCCACCGCCACTGCAGCAAGATCCACCACAGCAAGTTCCTCCAACCCCCTTTCCTCCATAAACCCCCTCCTCCCTTCCCTCCCTAGACCCCTCGTCCCCCAACGCCACCGTAGCAAGCTCCACCAACCCCCTTTTCTCCGCAAACCCCCTCCTCCCCCCGACACCACCACCCCTCTCCAAGACCTTGATGACGAGGTGCCCTCTCTTCCCTGCGAAATCCTCCTCCTCCTCCTAGAAGAAGAAGAAGAAGTAGCAGAAGAACCTAACGAGGTCTCTCACCTCATCTCCCATATCGACGACCCCCTCCCCCACGTCGCGGCCAGTGTCAGCAAGCTAATCCTTCTTCCCTAATCCCTCCAAAGCCCCCCTCCTCCCCAAGCCGACCACCAGGTATCAACAACGACTATCTCATTTAAAAAAAAAAAAAATTGCCTGAATGCTGAAGAAACAGGATGCTGCCCAAATTACATTGATGCTACAAAGGTCGTTGAAGAGAACATTCGATGATGTGATGAACAGGGAGATGATGCACGATTTTAATAAACTATGAATTCGTCTGATTTGGAATGAGAACATTGGAAAGGAATACCGAATCTTAGGGGGGTTGGTGGGATTAGGATTTCCTTCTTCCATGGGAATGGGGAATCTTTGGAAATATTATTACTTTGTTAAGTTTAAATTCCAAACATGGTAATGGAATCAAGAGGGGATTTCTCATTCCATTCGTCCCCTAATTACTGCAAAACAAACACACCCTTAGGTCTTAGTGGGCCACTAGGAATGTTTCTAGGGTTTAGCACAGGTTGAGACGATAGTGTTCCTTAAGTCCAGTTGTCTTGACATAATTGATTAAGCTATGCCACTAGGGCTTTTGTGATAGCACTATACTTGTTGTCCATTCTCTGCAAGGTCTTTCGCAGGGCTTCCATAAGGTTAGATTTTTGTGGATGGTGTTGAGGATTTTCCCAATAATTTTACACCATGGGTGGTCTGGTGTGTAGCTGGTAGGGCTGTTGATATGGCTGTCAGGGGTATTCAAGAGCCTGTGGAGCATGAATTTTGGGTTGCTGGTGTGGTTGAGGAACGTAGGTAGGTTTGGTGTTTTTCCCACCTTACGAGAAGTTGGGATGCTGAGCCCATCTAGGGTTATATGTTTCAAAATATGGGTTATTGCACCTGAATACTTGCATAGCATTTACATTTTCATCGGTTGAAGATGCAATTGATGTGGTGTTATCATTGGAATACACATCATACTCAGAGTTGTGTGCATCACCCTGTTCAACTGGAACTAATTCCAAGTTGTTAACCGACTCCTGAAAAAATGTAGCCCTTGATGAAGTGGGCTTAGAGGGATCTCAAGTCAAAATCATTTATCTTTGTGGTTGGGCTCGAGGGATAGATGCAGGAAGAGGTGTGACTCCTTTAGAAGGGTATATCGATTCTAAATCAATTCATCTGGCTTCTTATCAAGCATGTCCACCTTGTCTAATTTTGAGGTCATGAAGTTCATGTCAACTTTGACAAATTCAAGATGAACCTCATGAGTTTTTGCTTTTGGGTGGCTAGATTTGTTAAATTAGCTCATGGATGCGGCATTCATTGAATTCTCAGCCAAGGATTCAAAAAGCTTGGATGCATTGTCTTCATCCTTGGCTAGGAAATTCCCGCCACTTGAGGTGTCAGCAAGGTACCTATCGGTATCATCTAACCCATGGTAGAAAATTTGGGCCAGATGCCATCTGGGCACTATTGGTGCAATCGTTGATTTTAATGATAACAAAGTGCTTGTTATTTAGCATTTGCATTTGAGTTTAAGTTTTTAGGAATAATGCAAATGGAATCAAGTGTGAAGGAGCTCAAACGCGCATCCATGGCGGATTGGAGGAGCTTGATGGAGGTATAGAAGAGATGGAGCTTTGCATGGAGCGAAAGCATGAAGAACAAGAAGAATATGATAGATGTCCTTTAATTATTATTTCTGTACTCTTTATTTATTTGCTCTTTTACTTTTCTTAGATTCATTGTTAAAGAACCCAAAGAATAACACCTGTAGTCCTAGGAACACTTACACTACCCTAGGATACTGATGGGAACACCATCGTAGGCCCTAACTAGCCACTTCTAGTCAGGTATGATTGATAAAAGCTCCTACATAATCATATGAGGGTCATAACTCTACATTATTCTAATTTGAGAAGAGAACGATAAATCCAGGTTAATTCTATAATTTTAACAGCACATCATAAACATGGATTAATAATGGGGTTTGTCAATGGTTAATTAGAGGCCAAATGAGCATTAAAGTCCAAAGAGTGGGTACACACAGATAGAAATAGGGTCTCACGCATTTCGAGAATCGTAACAACACACAAAACCCAAATTTCAGACCTACTTAAATTAAAGAGGTTATAATCAAGATAAAATTCATCTAAACCTCCTAAAATTCATATAAAAATATTCTAAGAGGTTTGGTACCCTTGGTTTGACCATCTGAACCCATTTTGACATTAAATAGGGCCTCAAATGGGATTTTGCCTTAATTTGGGCTTCTGTGCAAATTACTTAGTCAAACATGGTCAAACTCAAATCCAATTTCACCATTAGTTTTCTTCAGTCAAAATTAGATTAAGGCCAAAATATGGGCCCAATCAAAGTTCATCTTGACCTAGTTTGCAATAGAGTCCCTTAAAACTCTATTTTTTCACACTTAAGCCCCTAACTTTCAGATTCCTTGCAATCAAGCCCCTAACTTCTCATCATTTTCTTTAAATGGGTGCCTGCCACCATTGACGTGTGAATGTATCTACAATCGAACTTCAAATGAGATCTCCTTGATTCCTCAGCCAAATCCTCCCAAAATTGGAAGGAACAATCTTCAGGAGATCCTCTTTTGATTGAATCACTTCAGGGATTCCAAATCACACCATGAAGCTTAGGAGAAGCCCTCAAAACCCAAATCAAATCACGATGAAATCATGACTAATTCCCCTATTTGATCTCAAATCTGAGCTCTAGATCATAAGGTCATTCTTCTGAGCTCAAAAAAGATCGAGATACGTCCTCTTCTCTCTTCTCCAATCATCTGAAACTCAAGCTTCGACGAGCTTCTCCAACACCTTCCTCCAGCTAACCAATTGTCAAATTGACCAGCTCAATGCTCTCCCCTCTTCCTCATGACTGTCACCGGCCAAACCGCGATCGCTCTCCACCTCTCCGTCCTCGCCGCGGTGTTGCCATCGCCTTCACCTTCTTCGGCTTTGGTCCATCACAACAGGATGCCATTACTCACTCACTCTCTCTAAGTCCCCTACTCTCTCCCTCCCTCTCTCTCTCTAGATCATTTTTACACCCTTAGATCCTCATTTCAACCACTGTCCACCCCTCCACTTTGTCGTCTTCCTTACGATCGGCAAGGGCTCTAGTGAGCCCGTGCCAACACTACATGGCATGAAACTACATGCCATTACCACATACAACTTCACCTTACCCCATTAGCAAAATACCTTTGTTATTGGAGGTTCTACTTCTGGAATTATTTCTTAAGTTTAGAATCCAGTACATTTATTTCACGTGCACGTAGATTTGGTAATGGATCCTTGAGGAAAACCAATGAGTATTTGTAAGTTTATTGAACCCTTGGACAGTTCATAGGGAGTCAGGTATACTATCTTCTAATAGATCTACCTCATATTTGTGAGAAGAGAGTAGAGAGATTACTAGTGCGCTAAGTCTAGTACAAGGACTCTTAAGTTTTGGATAATTAGGTGACGATACTTTAGAGTTAGGCATAGTTTTCACTCTCTGTTCCTATGTATGTACTTTGAGTGAATTCCTGAGAGTTACCAAATAAGGTAGATACATAGATATTGAGTCTTAATAAAGCTATAACAATGGTGGATGGTTACGACCGTCCTTCATAGAGTCCTCAGCTGAAGGAGGGTAATAGTGTCAAAGGCCAGAAATACACATGTCCTATCCATTCCTTCCCAGTGTCGAGAATAGGCACTTCCACCAAATAAGCCACACAACTTCCTCTTGACCATAATCATCCCTAATAATGCCTCGTAAATAAAAGTCCGTATTGTATTGTGTTGATTGAAAAAGAAACAAAAATAAGAAGAAAAAGATAAAAAAGGAAAAGAGAAAAGAAGTAGAAAAAGAAGAAATAGAAAGAAGAAAAAGAAGAAATAGTTATATTACAAAAAAAAAAAAGAGTCCAAGTTTATGATGTAACACTATTTCTGAGGCAACAGAACACCTATCGCGTTCCATCACATATGACCCATACCTACCTTCTAGTATTTCTGATCGCCTGAATACTGGTTGAGAACTCTAACTTAGTTATAGAGTTATTAGGACTTTAATTGAAGTGTGGATGCCATGTGAGGCCACCAAATAGTGAGTATAATTTCTAAATCTGGCGAGATTTGTGATCTCAGAAAGAAAGAAAAGAGAGAGTGCCCAGGAACATCAAGAAAGCACAATTGCGTAGCCTCTCTCAGAGTTGACTTGTCTAATAGTCTATAGAGCTAGAGTCTGCAGTACTAGACTATATGTAGCACCAGTTGAGTGTGTGCCACCAAATACAAATCCATTCAATTTGATATCTCCTACCTAAGCCAAACACTGGGGTCAAATTACAGATTATCGTCTGCTTTATCCCCGACGGAAGTAGTTTCCTATCTTGACAAAAATTTTTGCCAAGGGTGATGTACGAACTCCTAATGCGAATCGGCTCTTTCACTTGGATCTGTTACCTAGGCTATCAGCACTTCACATTTGTCTGGATTTCTAAAGTTTTGAAGTAAGATAAGAAGAAATCTTTTGATTACTTCTATTATTTTTCATTTTTGCTAGGGACTAGCAAATCTTAGGCATGGGGGTATTTGATGAGTCCATTTTAATGGACTAATATTAAGCCTAAGTACCTTTAATCGTACCTTATAGGTGTGTTAATAATTGCAATTAATTTGTAGAAGAATTGTACGCATCATGATTTACGTATATGACATTCTATAACTTAATATGTAATGATTTTATTATTTTTATGTGCAGGTAATATATTAAGAAAGAGAAAGGGTTGGGGAGCAAATTTCCCCAACAACCGGAGGAACTTTTCCCTTTCCTCCGGCCATCTCCTCCAATGCCCGCCGACCAAAAATAGAAAAGGGATTTGCAAATCCCTTGATTGGCGCATGCGGAGAGAGGAACGAGTTAAAAAGAGAGGAGGCGGCGTGGACTGGGAAGGAATTTTCCCCCCCTTTCGGGGAAAGGCTCTATCTTCTCCACCGCTCCTTCTCCACCGCATGCACTATGTCCGCAGGTGCACACCGCTCCACCTTGTGCACCTGCAGGCGTGTGCCATCTCCAGTCGGCCTCGCAGCCACCGCACCTGCCTTCACCGCGTGCATAGAACCCACGCAACAACAAGCGCCCGCACGCCACAAAGCCTACAGGCCACCTCCTACTCACAGTGCCATCTGCAGACACCGCACCCCATCACCAGCAGTGCCTAAGGGCGCTGTGCACCTCAGCACGCCATCCTCCAGCGTGCCCCCTCCTTCCTGCAAGCACAGCGCTCGCCATCCTTCTACCGCTCCAGCTCCCTGCGGAGCACCATCACACCACCCCGCTCGCGTGCCTACCTCCGTCCATCTGCAGGCGCACCCACAGGCGCTCCCAACTGTGCACCTCACTGCAGGCGCACCTCCCTACAACGCCCGCACGCCCATCTGGACTGCCACGCTCACCCTCTCCATAGGCAGGCGCGCGCCCGCCCATCCACTGCAGTGTGCCTACACCTTCAGGCGTAGCACCATCACCGTACTTGCACCAACCTTCCCCGCAGGCACATGCCCAGCAGCGCACCCACAGGAGCCAACTGTAGAGCGCCATCTTGCCTCTCCATGCCAGGCGCGCGCCTGCACGCTCCACCACTAGCGCACCTCACTGCAGGCGCACAATGGCACTCACACCCGTTGATGCACGCCGCAACCTCCAGCACCTTCACAGCAGTCGCACAGCCACAGCAGTAGTCTCCGGCCAGCTCCGCCGGCCACCTCCGGCCACAACGCTACCACCGTTGCGTAGCTCTCGTCAAGCCGCACCTCCTTGCCGACTCTCGCGGCTAACCATGCGCGGCCGCACACGCAAGGAGGAGAGAGGAGAAATCCTCTATTTTTCCCTCTATTAAAAATTACATTCAATGCCATTGTCAAGTTTATATTAATATTTTATTTTGGCCACACTGCACTGGTGCACTCAGATTTTCTTAAAATTATTTAATTTGTGTTATGTGCATGTTTCTATCTTGAATTTCAAATTAGAATTGCATGAAAGTTGAATTCACATGATAAGCCAATACACATGCATCTTACACATATTTTGGGGCTTAATTTATGATGTGAAAATTGCATAAACACTCCTAAACTTTTAAAGAAATTGCAAACTTCATTTAAAATCGCATTTTCCTCGCATTAAAGTTGCAGAAGAGTTTGTGAACTGTGCATTCCTTGACTCGTGAATTTATTAGGCTAATTCCTCCTTGTGGAGATGACCTAACTCTTCGTGGTTAGTTTTGAAAATTTAAATGTTTTGAAAAGCGATTTTCTACCACGCGATTAAATACAACACATCATTTTATGATAAAGTTTTCAACGAAAACGAAGATCGCTCTTTCACTTGTAATGACCCTTTTTCCAACACTTATAACGAGGGTTGGAGGAACCAACCCAATTTTTCAAGGAGATAGAGGAATGTCTCCAATTCAGGGAATTACAGACCCCAACCCTTTGAGACTCAACAATATAATCAACCTCCTAACCTCTCCCAACCACCCAAGACCTACGAGATGGATGAGTTTAAGGCTATGTTGAAGGCCATGAAGGAGAATCATAGCATGATCATCCAATCTCATGACAAGGCAATCAATGAGATGAAATCCTAAATAGAACACCTTGTCGAGGTTGTAAGTAAAAGGTAGACTGGGGAGCTTCCCAGTTTATCTATGGAGAGCCCTAAAGGGAAAGGGGTTATATTTAAGGACCATGCCCAGGCAATGACTATTTTGAGGAGTGGAAAAAAAAATTCCAAGCTCGATGCTCCTATAGTCTCACCTTCTGAAAACCCATCCACCCCGACTATCATTTCCACTAAGGAAGAGCTACCCAACTCTCCTCCACTTGAAATCACCTCACCAGAAGAGGTTGTCCTTGTTCCACCCCTTACCCAACATGACAACCCTTCCACCTAGAGACTGGGAGTGCCCTTTCTAGAGCTCTTGTCTGACTGTAGGCAGACTTCTACTGGCTTATCTAGAGCCAAAGATAGGACGGACGAAATCATGGAGACTTTCAAACAAGTGCAGATTAACCTGCCTTTGCTTGAGGCTGTCAGGCAGATTCCATCCTATGCCCACTTTCTAAAGGACCTGTGCATAAAAAAGTGGGAATCGAGGAAATAGGTCCAATCAAAAGTTGTCATGCCTGATTATGTTAGCTCAATTATACAACACGGGACACCCACGAAGCTTAAGGACCTAGGAGCCCCATTGATCTCAGTGGTCGTTAGTGACTTACATATAGATGAGGCTCTACTTGATCTATGTACGGGGATAAATATCCTTCCGAGCTATGTATATGAACAACTTAGAGGAGGCAATCTGAAGCCTAGTCCCAAATCCTCCAAGTTGCAGACCTTTCACTGAAGACACCCCCGAGGTCTGTTGGAAGATGTCCTCGTGAGAGTGGAGGATTTCTTCTTCCCCTTAAATTTTTTGATTTTGGACATAAACCCTACAAACAAACCAACCAAGCCCTCCATCATTTTGGGCCGCCCCTTGTGACCTCGAATGCTTCAATTAATTGCAACACTGGGGCATTAGAAATGGGCTTTGGGAATAGGAATATATGCCTCAATCTATTCGTTGCTTACAAATAAACCGATCTAAGGGATTATTCCTAGGTTGAGATTGTGGATGATCTAATTGACGAGACTACCCAGCAATTTTATGTGATGACCCCCTTCAGTATGTTACGCTTAATGTTCATTCCCATCTTCTAGAGGAATGTGAAAGGGATATACTAGAATTGGAGGAATTTCTTGGAGTTTCTACTAAGTCTTTGGCTAAGGTAGATCTACTACCTAAGATGGGGACAACTATTATGAAACCCTCAACCATATAAGCCCCTGACCATGAGCTGAAACCCCTCCTGGACACTCTCAAGTATGTATTCCTTGGGCCAAATGATACGTTCCCTGTAATCATCTCATTTGCGCTATCTGAGGTGCAAGAGGGAGCCTTGCTAGACTACTCATGGAACAAGGAAGCCATAGCTTGGACAATCACTGACATTAGGGGTATAGACTCTACACTCTACATACACCACATTTACACCGATGAGACTATCAAGCCTTTTAGGGACATGCAAAGACATCTTAACCCCAACATGAGGGAGGTACTTAAAAAGGAAATTCTAAAGTGGTTGGATCCTGGGATCATATATCACATCGCAGATAGCAAATGGGTAAGTCATATCCACGTGGTGCCAAAGAAGGCAGGCTTTACGGTAAAAACCAATGACCAGGGAGAACAAGTGGTGACCAAACCCTCAACTGGCTAGAGGGTCTGCATAAACTATTGCAAGCTAAACACTGCTACCCAAAAAGATCACTTTCCCTTTCCCTTTTTTGATCAGATTCTCGAGATATTTGAAGGGAACAAGTATTTCCACTTTTTGGATGGATATTTTGGGTACAACCAGGTTGCAGTCTTCCCTGATGACCAGGAGAAGATGACTTTCACGAGTCCTTAAGTTACCTTTGCATTCAGGCATATGCGATTTGGATTATGTAATGCATCGGCAACCTTCCAACAGTGTATGATGTCCATTTTCTCGAACATGTTTGATGAGTATGTCAAGGCTTTTATGGATGACTTCTACATTTATAGCTCATCTTTTGACCAGTGTCTTCTACATTTAGAGAATGTGCTGAAGAGATGTAAGGAGACTGGTTTAGTCCTTAGCTGGGAGAAGAGTCATTTCATGGTATAGAAAGGAATTGTACTTGGGCATGTTGTGTCTGAGAAGGGTTTGGAAGTAGATACAGCCAAGGTTGATTCTATTTCCAAACTCCCATTGCCCACAAATGTCAAATAGATTAGATCCTTTCTGGGTCATGCTAGCTTTTATAGGCACTTTATTAAGAATTTTAGTAAACTTTCTAGGCCACTTTGCAACCTATTGGCAAGGGAATCCTCCTTTGATTTTGATGCAAAATGTGCCGAGGCCTTTCACACACTGTAAAAGGCCTTGATCTTTGCGCCTATTCTCTGAGCTCTAGATTGAGCACTCCCATTCGAGCTGATGTGTGATGCTTTAGATTATGTCGTGGGAGCTATCTCTAGAAAAAGGGTTGAGGGAAGACCTCATGTGCTACAATATGCTAGCAAGACCTTAACTGACGCATTAATAATAATAGCTCTCCTGGTTTTCTATCGGTGATTCGATAGCATTCTTTTCTTTCTCAAAAAAAAAAAAGACCTTAACTGACGCACAGCAAAACTACACTATGACAGAAAAGGAATTACTTGCTATAGTATTTGCTTTGGAGAAGTTTAGGCCTTATCTTCTTGTGTCTAAAGTGGTTATTTTTATTGATCATGCAGCAGTGAAACATCTCATTGCCAAGAAGGATTAGAAGCCATGACTTATTAGGTGGATCCTACTCCCTCAAGAGTTTGACTTGGAGATTCGTGAGGAGTGGAAAATGTAGTGGCTGACCACCTGTCTCGCTTTCCACTTGACGACTCTCCATTTGGAGATATCTACGAGACATGTCCCGATGAAACCCTTATGGTGGTAACACTGACTTCACCATGTTATGCTGATAAAATGAATTACTTGGTAACTAGAGAGACTCCCAGCTCTTAGGATGAGCAGAAAAGGAAGAGATTCCTTTCCCAAGCTAGATACTTTCACTAGGAATAGCCAAAATTATTTAGAATTGGACAAGACCAGGTTCTGAGGAGATGCATGTCTGAAGAGGAGCAACAAAGTGTTTTGAGATTTTGCCATGAGATTCATTGTGGACACTTTGGTGCAAAGAAAATGGCTTTTAAGGTTCTCTAGTTCGATTTTTGATGGACTACTTTATTTAAGGATTCAACTTTGTTAAGGCCTATATTAGACGTCAATGGACTAGAACGATTGGGAAGCAGAATGAGATGCCCCAACACCCGATTCAACCTGTCGAAGTTTTTGATGTATGGGGGATAGACTTCATGGGTCCCTTCCCTTCATCCCATGGATATGAGTATATATTGGTGGCAGTTGATTTTTTCTCCAAGTGGATAGAGGCCATTCCTACGCGCACAAATGACCACTCCGTGGTCTTGAAATTTGTGAATGCCAATATCATATCTCGCTTCGACTACCCCAAGACTATTATAAGTGATGGGGGACCTCATTTCTGGAACCGCCACTTCAATTGGCTACTCAAGAGTCTGGGAATAACTCATAAAATCGGTAACCCTTACCATCCTCAGATGAGTGGCTAGGTTGAAGTGTTAAATAGGGAGATTAAGAATATTTTGGAAAAGACTGTTAGGCCAGATAGGAAGGATTGGTCCTAAAATATAGATGTTGCTTTATGGGCATATAGAATAGCCTACAAGACTCCTTTGGGTATGTCTCCCTTCCAAATAGTATATGGGAAAGCATGCCATTTACCCATTGAGCTTTAACATAGGGCACTCTGGGCTATCTGAAGTGTCAACATGGATTTAGAAAAGGTGAGTAAGGCATGACTTCTGTAATTAAGTGAGCTTGAGGAGTTGAGGAATGATGCTTATGACACCTCCCAATCTTATAAAGAGAGAACTAAGGTCATGCATGATAAGTATATCCTTAGAAAGACCTTTGAGCCCAACCAACAAATTTGGCTTTTCAATTCCAGACTGAAGCTTTTTCTAGGGAAATTGAAATCTTGTTGGGATGGGCCATACATAATTACTAGAGTGTTTCCACATGGGGCTTTGGAGATCAAGAGCCCTCCTCTTCAGTAACACCCTTTACCGTCAATGGCTAACGGTTAAAATCGTATGTTACTTTGGATGTCCTTCTGGTTGACAAAGTCAGTCTCGAGGAGCCTTAGCTCCTCTTACTCTTCTTCTCAGGTAACATCTTCCCTTGGCTACTGTACTTCTAATAGTGCGGGAGGTGCATGTATTTAAAAGAGTCGTTATAGCTTGCACTCGCAACGTTGGTTTTAAATTAAGAAATGGACGGAGTCCGAGTGTCGGTCTCAAGGAGGTGTGAAAATCAGATTTTTCTTGTCACTTAATGTCATGGAAATAACAGGTTTCTGCTTGCGAGAAGTCGTGGGTGAAAATCGAGTGAGAGAGAGAGAAAGAGAGAGAGAGAGAATAGGGTTAGGATTTCTTCATTCACACATGCAACTTTAAAGATAAAAGAGGGCAAGTAACTAGATAGGAAACAACTTCATTTGACATGCAACTTTAGTTTATAATTACAACACTAGATAAATGCTTAAACACAAGTAAAGTAAAGCTTAAGATAAAGAGGGAAAGAGAGAGAGAAGACGGTGAGGCAGCCATGGTGGTGGAGAGGGGCTCCATCGGCAGCTCGTCGGCTCTGGTGATTACAAAGAGAGATAATGGTGGCTAGGAGTGGGGTAGAGCACTTGCAAGTGGATTAAATGCCTTCCATGGGTGGTTGGATGGAGTTTAAATAGGCAAAAGGGTTTTCTAATTCATGTATGGGCTTTAGCAACATCTGGGACGTCGCTAAACCCATACTAAATCCATCGGTGTAGCCCCCTTTGCCTACTAGTCACCAGCGCACCCTGTGCTTCTTCTGAGGTGATCCGCGCACGTGCGTTGTAAGCCATCCGATCGAAGATCGGACAGCTGAGATC
The DNA here is from genome assembly GCA_037157565.1 of Thalassia testudinum. Classification (NCBI taxonomy): domain Eukaryota; kingdom Viridiplantae; phylum Streptophyta; class Magnoliopsida; order Alismatales; family Hydrocharitaceae; genus Thalassia; species Thalassia testudinum. Next base: position 203,394,691 of record JAZHRO010000031.1, read on the forward strand.
TCGCGAAGGTGCGCTCGCAGATTGCTGCTGAGGCGCATGCATCTGTCGCGTCATTGCGTGCGTGAGCATCCGCGTGCATCCATTGTGCCGCGCAGCTCCATTTTCACCATTCATTGCTGATCGGGTGGTTGAAATTGAGAGTGCCTCAAGTCGCACAGAATTGAGAATCGGCGGACGTTTCGAACGCGCGCCTCTGAATGCGAGGTCGAAGCGCCGACCGCTGAGCTACGGGAGCAAATTGTCGCGGTTAGCGTCGGGCACGCAGGCATTCTCAGTCGTTCGATCGAAGATCGACGGCTATGAGTTGTCCTCCAGGTGAAGGCAGAGACAGGTGGTGGTCTGGATGCAACGAGCAGGTGCCACATGGCGCACTGTGGGCTGTTGATCATCAGATTAATGGTCAAAACTTCTTAGGCCCATTGTAGGAGCTCCGGATGTCGGATTTGGCCGATTTCGAGTTCGTTGGACTCTGTTCGTCGCTCTGAATCCATCCGTGTGGTCTGATTGCTCATCTGAGGCCTGTTTTGACATGTCCTTGTACACATGACCATTAATAATGCATTATAAGCAATCTTGATGTGCAATGCAAGTGATGCTCCTATTCCTATTTATAATGTGTTATCTGTGCATTTTGCTCTTAAGATAAACCCCAATTGATAGATTTATCACCCCAAGATGCAATGTTATCAACTTCCAATGAGGACATTGTTTTAACCAGGCATGGGGGGGATAGGACCTGAGGCATTCGTTTATAGCATGTATACATATTGCATTCATGCATTCATATTATATTAAAAAAAAAGTTTTAATTTGTTGAGCTTAATTGGTTAGTCCCAGCAATCTCTGTAGATGAGTTACTTAAAGTTCTATGCTAAAATGAATGATGAGATAAGACCTTAAATATCTTGCCTTAGGAGATAAGGAAGAGATATTAGTCTTAGACCCTTAAGGTTGGTTTGGCTTAAAAATCTAGGTATTTGTTAAGACACGGATTTTGCCTCAAGCAATTGAGGTACTTGAGAGGCTGATGTATTAAGTCAAGTGTTTAGGAAGTATAAAACTTCTCTATTTATTCCTTGGTTTGGGGATCCTTGAAACCGAAGTGTCTTTTTCACATACACAAACTTAAAACTAGGCAACCATGTGAGAGCTTACCGTAGGTTCTGTCCGAATTGGGGTTGGGGACACTAAATTAATGCACCTTAACTTATATTCAAACTTAAAAGAGATCCCTGCAGGGCATGGCTGGCATGTCACAAGTAGTAACCCCTAGGTGTGGGATGTCCAAAGCCCAGCCTTGCACCGGAGTCTTCTTAGATTTTACTTAGGCGAAGCATTTAGAAAGGACGAAGGAAAGCCACTCAAAAAAGAAAGAAAGAAAGAAATGGAGAATAAAAAAATGAGGAGGGAACACCTCGTTACACATAGGTGTCAATGAGAATAAAAAGTACCTCGTTATACATGGCTACCAAAATTATGAAAAAAAAAAAACATTGGAGAAATAACTGGGGATATATATACTAGGTTTGCCCTTATGTTGGCCTCAAAAAAAAAGAAAAGAAAGTGAGGAGAAAGCTGCCAAGTCTAAGTATGGTTAAACCTAAGTAGGTCTAGGTATGTGAAGGGCAAGTCTGATCCTGGGAACATATGAGAAGAACAAGTGTGGATGCCCATTAATCAAATTACACATTGAGCACTGAAACTTGAACATCTAGGATTTACAAACTCTAGGATAAACTTAGAAGTTCAAGAAACCATTGCCTGAGACCCAAACTGAAGCAAATGAAGTCTGAATTTTGACTAGTACTTTGATACCTTAAGGTCTAAGGTTAGTATTTCAACAAATCTCTAAAGGTGAGATATAATAAGGCATCCTAAAGGTTAATTCTACCCTAGAACTTAGGAATTCTTCATAGATGTTGCTAGGGACTAGCAAAAACTAGGTATGGGGGCATTTGATGAGCTCATATTTGTGGGCTATTTAGGTATTTGAATGCCTAAACATTAACTTATCATTAACATTTATTTAGCATGCATTAGGATGTAAATAGATTAGTTTATATTTTTGGCTTGATTGCATAATTCATGCATTGCATTAATATTTAAATGCATTTAGAATTGACTTAGAATGGCATGCATTTGATTAGTTAACCAATTAGGTGCATTACATGTATTGTTTTGAGTTTAACATAGAAGTTAAAGGTTTGTGCATAAATAACCCAAATATATTTTTATTAAACATATCTACAATGGATGCATGCAAGGGTCGTGCCTATCGAAGAGCATCAAGGAAGAGGCGATGAAAGTGGATATCTATCACCCACATTCATCGTCACTTCATTTCCTTCCCGCTCCATCATCTTCCCTGCAGCTATAATAGAAAGCCTCAAGTAACTCAGATCAGGAGGCCTCCATCCTCATTCACCATTGCGGAGAGAGTCCAAGCTCTCACCTGCTCCATCACCGCCGGCCTCAACCGTGGCAGCAAGTCTTTGCCACGGGCGTGTGACGTGACTGGTCATACCACTAGCTGGAGCTCAACGTACTACTGTGAGTGCACCTAGCTGGGGCACGACAGACCAACATCATCACACACATCCACCACCCTCCTCCAGACCTCAACCCATCACCATGTCAGAGTGACTATTCATCTTCTTCTTCCACTGCAACCAAACAAACCAAACATCATCACCACCTCCACCGCTTGCAGCACCACCAGCATCATGTCAAGCGACCAATGGCTGCAGCCCTTATACACCACTGCCCTCGGCTACGCGCCCCTGCGTGCACTGACTGCCCCTCCTTCCCCCTGCTGCACCTTTGCTCACATGCAGTAGAGGCTGCGTGCAACCCAACGCATAGCACCGCCACCACACACATCGACATCGCCACTTCGTCACCACCGCCCTAACGGCCCATGTGACCCACCTCACAACCTGCACCCCCCTTCCCCCCGTGTATCACCTCCTCTCCTCTGCGAGCTCCAACAGCAGCAACAGCCACAACCACTTACCACCCACTCCTCACCATGATCGGCTCCAACGCCCTCGCGACTCACCAACACCACCACCGCGGAGCTCTAGCTCCCCTTGAACTCTTGCGAGCTTCTCACCCCAAGCCATCACCCCTCGTGTGCACACCCTATATCTACGGCAATCCCCTGTTTTGATACAGTTAAGGGGTATATTAAAATTTACATTCATGTGCCTTTAAGAAAGGTGATTTTGGACTTAATAACATTTTAATATGGTGATTTTGTGAGAACTTCCTCCATCTTTCATGTAAATGCAATATCAGCTTGTTCATGCTTGACTATCTTAGTTAAAAAGCAATTTTGACTTTGTTTCTTGGCAAAATTAATCGTGAACATTTATTTTAAACTCATGCGAGTTTTGATAGGCCCATTCCTCCCCGTGGAGATGACCCGCTCCTCATTGAGTGGTTATTTTAATTATTTTGAAAAGTGATTTTCTACCACACAAGCAAATACGACACGTCATTTTATGTGAAAAACAACATCGAAAGCAAAAAATGTCTGTTCACCTTCCCCTCTTTCCTTCTCTCTTGTGCCCATGCTAAAGGGTCCATTTCCAAGGAGAGCCAGGCAGGAGGATGGCCAAAGAGGAGGAGAATCGAAGGTCGTCCACATCCACCCTAAGGAGGATTTTTTAGAGTGGGATTCTTCCACTCTAGGAGGAGCTAGGGCACACCCACCAAAGGCTTCCCAAGGAGGACATATCAACTTGGAGGAGTACATCAAAAAAGGAGTGGAGGATCCTTTCTAAGCCCAGGAGTAGTTGAGCTTAGAGAAAGGATTCTCTCCTCTTCATCACCATTACTAGGAGGATTTTATTTTATTATTTTTAGTATTTTCATTTCGATAGAAGAAGCATTCCTCTACAGGATTTTTGTAAAACATTTTCTCCTTAATATAAGTTGCTTTCCAATTTCTATTGCACTTATTTACATACTTTTTATTTTAGCACATTCACACTCTCTCTAATTACCCTAGGTCTTTACGTACCTAGAATGAGCTTAGAGAGAGGTTCTTCTTGTCACTTAAGATATAGTGATTAGGTGTAGTCTTTCTTTGCATTTCCATATTTTGTTGCCGGTTATTTCAAAAATCCAAAAAAATCCTATATTCAAAATTTCAAAGAGATAGTTGATTTCCATCTTGTCAAGCGAGAGATTTCAAAATTGCATCTTTCCTTCTTGCACGACCCTAGATGCTGATCCTATCTAGGTTATAGATTTAAAAGTGGTTACAAATTTGCATGTTGCAATGACTCAGAAACCTAATTTTATCAAATCACGAATTTTTGATATCAGGGCTCAAACCCAATACAATGCTCCGTTACATAATCCTTAAGTTTGCACAATCCTAATTCTTTATAGCTAATTAGACATTGGCTCTAGGGTTCATTTGAGTTAGTCTCAAAGTATAAACCCACATTGTAGGTCTAATTGGTGACATCTGCATTTTTCGTAAAGCACTAAGTTAAGGAGCCTAACTGTCAAATGACTTAAGCTGTGCAAGAGGTTACTCAATTAGCACCCCTTAGGGAAGCGTTCCCTCTACCTAGCCCAACTTAACCGGCTGTTGGATTAAGGACAACACTAATTCGACATATGGTGAGTTATATTTTAAAGGCTTAGGTCATTTAGGGTCACCCTTTTAGGATTAGAAGTGATTGTTTGTTTGAGTGTGGGAGGGGTATTCTCTCATTTGTCTCCTCTCACATCTCCTGCACATCTTGTTGCATAAATGGTAGGCGATCTTTGAATCCAAACTTAGCACCACCTTTGAATAGAAGACGTAGGAGGAGACTTTCTTATTCTCATCCTCATCAAGACAACACCATGGCTAGCCACCACGAGAGTAAGCATGGGGAGGAGGTTAACTTTGAGGATGACCCTATAATCAACCTCCAGTTATAGCTTAAGGCCGAGAGTGAATACCATGATAGGCAAATCAACACCATCCTTTAGGCCTTTGAATGCTTCCAGAATCCGAGTAGACCCAAAACTCTTAGGGATTTTTATAATCCCTCTAGTACACACCTAGAGCCTTATGTTAGGGTACCTAACAATGGGAACAAGTCTAAATTAAAACCTTAAATCATTAACGTCATTCCCCATTTTCATGGGCATAACAATGATGACCATTTCAACCATTTGGAATAACTTTTGAATGTTGGAAGGACCTTTGGCCCTAGGAACATGTCTAAAAATACCTTAATGATGAAGATGTTCCTGTTTTCATTGAAGAATAAGGTAGCCTAATGGCTTAGGTTGATAAGAAAACCTATTTACACTTGGGAGGAGCTCAGGAGTGCCTTAAAAAAAAAATTTCTTATTGGAAAGACCAATGCCCTGAGGCGTGCCATTATGACTTTCACACAAAATTTAAGGGAGCAACTCCATGAGGCTTAGGAGCAATTTATTGACCTCACTAGGAAATGCCCTCACCATGAAGTACCCAAGTGGTGCCTAGCCTAAATTTTCTACTAGGGCCTTAATGATAACCTAAGAAATTTGGTAGATGCTACTAGTGAAGGTAATTTTCTTAGTAAAGATTAGGATTGAGCATTCAAATTATTTGAGAATATGAGTGCAAACTCATTGAATAATGCCTTCATGTAAACTTTCAATTGATCTAGCGTGAAGTTGTGTACATAAAAGCATGTTTGTTGCAGCAAATACTCAAGTAGATACTTTGAAATGAAATCATTTCCAAACTTGAAAATATGGATTTGCTATTTTGAAATCGAAGTTTGTTCATCTCATGGGAAGGAAAATAGATATTCGTACTTTCCTAAGTGACTAATTATGTTGGTTTTTTTCTTCTTTGTAATTTTTTTGTGATATTTAAAATAAATCAATATCAAGAAAAACACTATCAACTACCAACCAAATGAAGATAGAAATAACTCTAACTATGGAAGCAATAAAATGAAGATACGCTAAAAATGGAAACAATATTTTATTGCTCTTTGGGAAAGTCTAATACAAACTAAGTAAAAATACAACTAGAGTAATGCTTAAAGAAAAATAGAAAATAAAATGCTAGAAAAGATGTTGTGAAGATAGTGGAGATGGCAGAGAAGCAGAAGTGAAGGCGTACCCAAATAATTCACATCAAAGGTGGCTTGGACTCACCTTGATCAATGATAAACACCAATTTTGTAAACACATTACCTTCTTTCTGCAAGTATCACAAGCAATTTTCTTAATTAGGGTTGCACTTGATCATTGAAAAATTAACAAGAGAAAAATAGAGATTAGGGTTTCAAAGAAACCTACGTCGTAGTATCTGCGAAAAACTCGAGATCAAATAAAATTTATAACAAGGATGGTGAGTCCCGGGTTATCAACAAATTTAGAAAGTAAAATCCCTAAACCAACTAGTCTACAGCATCAAGGATGGACTTCTAGACCCAGAGCCTTGTCAATCTGTCACCTTTAGGCCTCAACCACTAGTCTCCAAAACCCAATTTCTAAGGCTTCACTACACACTCAAGGTTTAGTAGCTATAAGGTTAAAATGTTCATGTACGTGAAATAGACTTGTTCTGCTGGCATCCAAAGTTGCAAAAATCTTGACCTTAAGACATCAAGATCCCAATCTAGGTTATTTCAATTCAAGCCTTTGGCTTGGCCTTACTTAGATTTGGTTGCTTTTCCCTCACTTGTTTTTATCACGAGGTCGGCACTCTTGGTGTATTTCCCTGATGGATCCTTGGGTGTCTTGTCGCATGTGTTTAGTGTGTCAGAACTTGGGGATACAAGTAACATGTTGTCGTAGTTACAAAACACGTCGATTAGATAAAATTTATACCGAAACTCCAAGGGAGTCCCGGGTCAAACATAGGGAGGCGATGTTTACTTTAAGTGAAAACTACGCTTCGATTCATTTCTTTTTTATATTTTAGGGTTTTGGTATTTTTTTGTATTTTTGTAAGAAAACAAGCAAACAAATCACAAGATAGAGATGGAACAAAAATGGTATAGATATCATTTCAATGTCTATTACAGTCAACTATGAAAGCATAAAAAGAGAGGGGGTGAGAGGAAATCTCCCGAATCGGCTATTCGGTGAGATGACGGTGCCTGGCAGAAGCTCAAACGAAGGAGGTGAGGAGCGGGACGACGGTGGTGAGATGCAGGAGGATGTCGGGTTGAGGAAAGCTTCAGTGTGGCTACAAAATGGAGGTGAGAAGACAGAGATGATCTGCTACCGGAATGGAGGTGGGAGGATGGCTCCAAGGCGACCTATGAAGGGGGATGGGAAGTTGGAGGAGTATTTGGTAGGGTAGAGGTTCGCTACACTAATACGTGCCTTGGGAGATTTAGAACAAACTCTAATGGTGAGTTGGTAGGCTTACTAGAGCTTGGGAGTAGGTGGGAGTAGAGTAGGTAGAGATGGCTCGGAAGGGAGGGGATGTAGGTCCTTTTATAGTGGAGGAGAAGAGGCAAAAATTGGTATGGGACCATTAGTGACATCCAGACCGTCGTTGGAAGCATTGCTGTAGGCAACTCATGCTCGCTCACACCCATGACTGGCTTTGCTAGCACGCGAAGAATTAGCAACGGCTGTAAGTGTCACTGTAGGTCCAGCTCATGCATCATTGTAGGCCAGCTCATGCATTGCTGGCATGCGCTGTCCCTGCCTCTCTTTACAGCACGCACACGTACGCTCACGCACTGGTGCTACGTTGTGCGCATGAGCGCATGCACCTGTGTTGCTGTGCGCATGCGGTGGGGCATGCGTGCGCTGGGCAGCCTAGGTGTGCCACGTGGTGCAGCTTGGGTCATCCATCTTCTTTTTGTTGTGGCGGCTGCTACAGAGATCGGCTTGAGTCGATTTTCATGCCGTTAGGCTACGATCATACCCAATCCATCCTCCCAGTTGGATTTGTCATTTGATGCTCCGAATTATGTCACCTAGTCCCTTGGCCGTTGATCTTCCTCGGACTGCATATGGTGCTACTGGACTTTGATCGAGGCGATTTTAGAGGCGTTAGACTCTGATCGTCGTCTTGATCAAATCTGTGTGGTCGGATCGTCAATCCGAGACTCCAAAATAAATATCCTTCTCTCCTGACCACAAAAAGGACGCCATTAACCTAAATTATATACAACTACTCTAAATGCAGAATGATGCATGCTATGCAATATTTATAACATGAAATGCAAATCTAAACCTAGGAACATGCATGAATAGGCATTTTACCCTCAATAAATGTGTTTATATCATACCCCCATGCCTATCTTTTGCTAGTCCCTGGCAAAATTAAACTATATGCTATGTATAAAAGCAGAATTAGGATTATATCTCTTAGTCCTTAGTCGTTTATTAACAATAGAAAATTTCAATTAGGGTCCTAAACTACGAAAACTTAGCAGTACCCGAGTGCCCACCAGAATGCGAACCGCCCAAGTCCTCGCCTTATTTGAAAAGGAAAGATACATTTTTTTATTATTTTTCTTATTTTCTAATTTTTTTTGTACTTTTGAAGTTTGAGTGTTCCGGGATAACTTTTCACGACTATCTGACCTGCCTAAGACTCAAAAAGGATTATAAGTGCTAAGCATCTTGTGAAAATAGTGAAAGACTCACTAGGCGGCCGTTAAAATGGACTTCTAGTTTCTATGACCCTAAGTGACCTTACCTAGAGGTTTATCTTTTCGAGCGGTAGCTTCTCCCTACTTCTTTTATTTATGGGGTCAACACAATGGTGAACCCAATGTATATCTCCCCGGTATATTCTACTCCACCGCTTCTTCCCTAAGTGGTTTGGGAATTATTATGCTTTCTTTTTTGCAAGCTAGGTTCTGGACCATCGGCCAATGAGCTATTACCACCGACAACTTGCCAGCCATACTTGTGCGGTGAAGTGTAGTTTTATTTATTTTTTTATTTTCTCCTTTTTCTTCTTTTTTCTCTATATTTCCTTTGTTTTCATTCTTTTCTTTTCTTTTTTCTTTTTTTTTTAAAGTAGGTGGCTTTCCTGATCTAAGATTTACCTAAAGATAGTACAATGAAAATGGTCTTGTGACTGGGCTCTAGACAACCGGCTGATGAGCTGTTACCACCTACAACTTGCCAGTCATACCACCCTAGATAGTTCATTAGCTACCCAATTTCTAAAGAAACTACCGAAAAGTGCATCAATGCAGAAAAATGTGTGTAGATGCTTAGGCTTAAAGTCCCTCCAAATCAGAGGGCGGGTTGATAAGTCGCATACTTATCATCCCAATTTATTAGCAAAATTAAAAATTAATTTGATTTGGTGAGGACTCGAGACTAAGTCCACATTCGAGTGGACACCCAGGCTAATTAAGCCCGAAGACCTAAAGAGTCTAAGTGTTTAGGTCCTCTCGTATCATTTCCTAAAGTTAATAACTTCCAAATGCCTAAGTTCTCTTTTCCTAATTTCTTTCCTTTTATATCTTTTTCAAATTTTCAATTTTTTTTATTTTATAAGAAACTAGAAGAAATTCTACGGAGTTAACATAATGATTTTAGGAATTGATTATCCACCTACCCATGCCTAAATGATGCAATGTCCTCATTGTAAAAATAAAGACATGAAAAGGACGGAGTAAATAGAATATCACCTGAGTGTCGTGAAAGTTTGGTCAGCTCCGTAGAGAGAAAAGTGTATACACATGTGCTAAGTTTAATGCCTTCAGCTAGGCATAACATACATACAAAGAAGAAATTGAGAATTCACAAGTGCGGGTCAGAATCAAAATCAAATGGTTGATCCTAAAACTCGTCTGCAGAAGATGTCCATAAATGTGGACTAGATTATGGTGTAGATCCATGCCCCAGGGTCGAGTGGTTCTCATGTTCTGGATGAAAATCACCCAAAACTGAAGGTTGTTGGGTTTGCGGGGCTAGGCCTACAGTTTAGTGGTGTGCAACCCAAGACCAATGTGTCGGACAACGGGTAAAGATCGTTCAATTGGTGTAGTTGTCCACTTAACATCTAGCTCAGAAAAATAATCAATTATTTCAAGCTTGGGTTGCATGTGAAAGATATCTTAAGGGTCCTAGTAGAAAGTAGGTGGTTTTAAGTCAATAGGTACCCTTAGATCCAAAATCAAAGTTCCCTCAGAATTAGCCTCCAAATTTTTATTTCAATAATTCTATCTTCCAACATCAAGGGCTCAGGCTTCGGGACCTCTAGCATATCATTCACCCCATATGATTCTCCCAAGTCCAAAAATCATGGTTGAATCAAGATTGACTTGGGCACAATGATCTCAAAAGTTAGCTCGTCGGGGTGCAGATGAGGAATGGGGTCACTGATTGACTCATCAAGTAAATGAGGATTCGAATCCTCCACGCTAGCCCCAACCGAATCAAAATCTTCATTGACTGGGCTATCAAATGGTTCATCATGCTCCTCGAGCTCATTTGTCTCACTAAAATCACCTTCCTTAAGCTCAAGTGAGACTTCACAAGAGATTCATCACCCTCAAAATCAAAGAATCCATGATCCTCATTTATATATGTCTCAAAATCATATGTCATTTGGTGGAGAGGGGAAAAGCATGAACCTTAGGCGGTCCGGTGAGAGCGTCACTGGTGATGGAGGTTGGACGACCTGGAGGTCGAGATCCTGGAGGAGAAAGGAGAGAGGTGTCCCGGTGGCCGAAGGAGCTAGGGCTACGGACAAAAGATAGACTTTCGATAGGCAGCCTTGGAGCAATAGGGAGGTTGTCTGCTTTCGCTGTCGGTGTCGTGGACATATGGCATCGGTGTGCCGCCGTCCTCTGGTCTGCTTGGCCTGCTAGGGGTATGGCCACAAACACGACTCCTGCACGACAAACATCAGATAACCTAGGGGAAGGATGCGCACAAGTAGTTAGGCTAAGAAGGTTGAGGTGCAATCGCCTCTTCCTCTTCCCCCTCCTGTTTATGGGGTGCACACCTTGGATGTGGAGATACCTATGAGCAAGGACATCAAGGTGGCGGAGCTGGTGCTGCAAGGGGCCTTGATCGTTGAAGTGATGATGGGCACTCTGTCCTTGGAGAAAGCTCATCAGCTAGTAAGGTCTCTTTCTCTTTCAACAGATGGTTGGAAGATTGTGGTCCTTTCCCCTTTGCGTTTTGTGCTGTTTGGATTGGGGATGGTGGATGTCGAGCGTTTGCATTTTCAATCGAGTGATCTGGGCAGGCTGATGGTGATTTGGCAGCTGGTTTCCACTTTTTATGGATCGCTGTCTAAGCGACCACCCCAAAGAACAGCCTCAAGATCAGGCAATCTTGAAATCAAGGGTTTACCATTACACATAAGATCAAAAGTGGTGGTGGCAGCTATGATAGCTGGGTTTGCTACATTGGCAGAAGACACTGAGGTTGGTCTGATTGAAGGAGATGGTAGTGCTTTGAATGTCTGGGTGGATGTTTTTAGGGCAGGGTCTGTTCCAGAGAAGCTGATCCTCTGATGTGGGGGGAGCTCCTGGCTACTGCTCTTGAACTTCACTACGATTAATAGGGATGAGAAATCACATCATAATCTCCCCTCTTATGCTGAGGTGCTGCAAGCCAAGGTAGGAACAATACTGTTGGATCGTGGAACACAAGAGAAGGCACCTAAGCCTAATAAGGGTAAGGACCTGGAGGATGGGATGGGTGTGATGATGGTAGAGGAGGAGTTGACAGAAAATCTGGACGCTGGGATGGATGTATCTGTGCTAAAAGGTGGTTTGACTGAGGATGAGAAAGAAGGAATGGATATGGCACTGATAAATGAGGTTATGGCTGAGGATATGAAAGTAGGGGAATCAAGAGCCAGTACTTCTGGTAGCTATGCTCTACAGGAGATTCCTTTGAACTCCTTAAGCTTGAAAAACAGCCCACCTACTGCTAAGGGCTTGTAGCTGGACTCAGTGGCTACATCCAAGACATGTTTGGGGAGACCTCCCTATAAACTTAGACTGAGAAGACATAGCTCTGTGCAAAAAATTGATGATTGTGCTATTGCAACTATGATGAAGGCTAGCAGAGTTTCTGCTGTGAAGAAGGGGGATTCTCATGATGCTAAATGAGGATCCTTTCATGGAATGTGTGTGGGTTGCACGATGGAAGTCGAAGGGCTTCTCTTCTGAGATACTTGAAAGATTGGGAAATTTACTGCGCCATTATCCAAGAAACACATATTGATAATGAAACTAAGAAGGCATGGATTGATACGGAAGCTGGGGATGCAAATGACTCTGTGATGATTAATTCAATTGGCAAATCTGGGGGTGTTGCTTTCTGGTAGAAGAAGAATGTGCTGCAGTTGGATGAGGTCTCTTTGGCTAGGCACCTGCTGACCTGCAAGTTTGAACGTACCCATGGAGGGTATGAACTGTTTGTTACAGGTGTCTATGGACCCTATGACCCCTGTAGAAGGCATGGAATTTGGCTGCTGATTTTGTGAATGGGGCTGCCTGGCTTGTTGGAGGTGATTTCAACTGTGTTGATGGGAAGTGATAGACCTAATGGTGTGGCTGATAGTGCAACCACTGGTTTTCAATTGTTGGTTCAAACCTTAGGCTTGAGTGAGTATCCATCTTCGAGCACTGAGTTTACTTGGAGGAATGGGAGTGGCCAAATGTCCAAAATTGATAGAGTTTTTGGCAATGCTGGGCTCTTGGACCTATTCCAATTGTCCTCTATTAGTGGCCTGGAACACCCCTTTTCTGATCACACTCCTTTAGTTTGGGATAGTGGTGAGAAAGTGCTTGCTGGATCTTACTTCAAATTCAAGAAATCTTGGTTGAGAGAACCGGGGTTCAAAGATATGCTTGAAGGATGGTGGAGGACCAAGAAGTTGAGGGCACTGCTACCATCAAGCTGGCCTCCAAGTTGACAGCTATGAGAGAAATGCCAAAGGAATATGGAGATGCTGTTTCTATTGTGAGACACCAGAGATGCAAAGAGGCCTTAAAGGAAATTCAAAACCTTGACTCTAGAGAGGCCACTGGCCTAATGACAGAGCAGGACTTCAAGAACAGAAGGTGGTGGTAGGGGGTGGTGGCTGAAGAAGACCTGAAGTTGGAGATGGACTGGAGGGAACACTCGAGACAGCTTTGGCTTAAAGAGGGGGATGAAAACACCAAGTTTTTACACTTGGCTGCCAACTCTCGTAGAAGATTCAACTTAATCTCTTCAATAATTAAAGATGGGCAAAGAATTTCTTCAATTTCTGATATTAGAGCCGAGGCCATCGAGTATTTTAGAGACTCTTCAAGGTCTGCTAGGAGGGGCCAATGGAGAATGGCAATGAGTGACTTACACAAGCTTTCTAAAGAACAGGTATCCAACCTGATTGCAGCCATTTCTAAGCATGAAACTTTGGCTGCCATCAAGGACCTCAACAATGAAGGCTCTCCTAGTCCTGATGGTATTCAAGTCCTCTTCTATAAAGAGATGTGGGGTGTAGTGGGCACAGAGGTTATGGATGTGATCAAAGAGTTTGAAGTAGGTAACTTTGGCTTTGAAGAAATCAATAGGTCTTTCCTATTCTTGTTGCCAAAGACACAAGGTGCAAAGTCATTTCAGGATTTCAGACCCATAGCCCTCTCAAATTCCATCTACCTGGTGATTAGTAAGGTCTTGGCAAATAGGCTACGGCCTATCTTGCAGGAGATGATCCACCCTATTCAATCAGCTTTCCTCCCTAACAGGTCTTTACAAGAATCATTCATCATGGCCCAGGAGATGGTTTGTGAGTGGCAAAAGAGGAAGTGTAGAGCATTTATGTGGAAAGTTGACTTCCGCAAGGCTTATGATTCTATCTGTTGGCCCTACCTTTGTGAAGTTTTTAAAAGAAGAGGTTTTCCTCCTCTTTAGATTAAGTGGATGAAAAGGTGACTCACAACTGCCTCTTTCACCCCCTTGATAAATGGGAAGCCCTGTGGTGCCTGGATTCAACCCCAGTGTGGGGTGAGGCAGGGATGCCATTTGGCACCCTTGATCTTCAATCTTGCAGTTGACAACTTGGCATGGTATGCTTGTAGACTTGCTGAAGCAGGCATTATTAAAGGATACTCCTCTAACAGGAGTGCTATGGCCTCTATACTTCAATATGCGGATGATACGATTTTTTTTGTGGAAGGATCCATTGATGAAGCCCATGCTCTTGGCCATTTGGTCAACATTTTTGGGGACATATTTGGTCTCAGGTTGAACAGAGAGAAGTCCAACCTGGTCTGCTTTGGGTTAGCTAAGGCTAAGCAAGGAGACATCTCTGCTACTCTGGGGACTCCTCACATCTGCCTCCCTATCAGATATCTGGGCTTACCCCCGAGGTGTTCAAGAATGAAGAAAAGAGATTGGAATTGCCTCTTTGACAAGATCTCTATGAAGCTGGCTGGGTGGAAAAGCAGTTTCCTCTCCAAGGGTGGTAGACTCATCTTGCTCAATTCAGTGATCACTTTCATCCCTGTCTTTTACTTTTCTATCTTCAAAGCTCCAAAATCTGTGTGGAAACATCTGGATGTACTGAGGAAGAGGTTCTTTTGGAGAGGCCCCAAGCTTGAGGGCAGATTTCTACAGCCATTGAAATGGGAGCAACTCTGCTAGCCAAAGGACAGGGGGATTGGCGATCAAATCTCTGAAGTAATTTAATGAAGCCTTATTGCTCAAATGGGCACAAATTTTTGCAAGGGGAGGTGAAATCGTGGACTGAAATGATCAAGGACAGATATGGTCCTTCAAACAGTGCACTCAAGAGATTGTAGCCCAATAGACCTTCACCCTTTTGGAGCTCTATGATCAAAGCCTTGGCTGACAACTGTCACCTACTGCAGCCGACCCTAAGTGATGGCAGAACCTTCAGTTTCTGGAATGAAGGCTAGTCTTTGCTAGGTGTTCTGAAGGAGGCCTACCCAAGGGCTTTTGCAGCAGCCATTGATAAAGATGGCATGGTCAGCTGCTTTTGGTCTGACAGCAGGAGCTGCTGGCTGCTGAATGAAGAGGATTCCACCAAAAGGGGCACCCGGCTGTGGGAAGAAAGGAGAAATCTGATCTCAAACCAGGAGAGCTTTAAACCAAGACATGTAGTGGATGATAATTATGTATGGGATGGAATTTACATAGTGTAATGTGGATATAGAAAGATTATGGAGAGTGACAGTGGGGGGGGCTATGATTTCATTGATAAAAAAAATTGGCTCTTGAAGATCCCCCTTAAAGTACAAATTTTTATTTGGTTGTGTAGGAGGGAGGGCTTGATAACAGGTGCTCTACGACACAGAAGAATGGGAGCTGCTTTTCATGAATGCCACCTGTGTGGGATGCACACTGATAACCTTAGCCACATTTTCTCGTCTTGCTTGATCACTGATGTAGTTTGGTGGAGGACTTGCCAGGAGCCACTACCATCGTGGGATTCCATTTGGCATGGTTTTGTTGTGACGGAGAGGCCGCATGTGCTCATGGCTGTAACTCTCTGGTGTGTGTGGAGGGCATGAAATGAGAGGCTTTTTTAAGAGAGACCGATCTGTTGTGAGCAAATTGTAAGAGAGTGCTAGTCCCCCATACATACATGGGGATCTGAATTGTAAATCCTCTTACTTATATATAATAGAATACCCTCCCGGATTGTTATCGTAAGATGATAGCTTTCCTTTTTGTTTCAAAAAAAAAAAAATCATATGTCATTTCATGGTCCATGGAGACATATTTTTCGTCATTCCCTAGCTCTAGGATCTCGAGTGGGAAACTCAATTCATCCTCAAAGGGTTTCTCTAGCCCAACTTGGTCATCTCAAATCTCAGAATATGTATCCCCCCCGACAAGCGCCTGAGTGGGTTCAGACATCGACTCTCCTGAAGAGGGTTCATCTTGAGAATCATCCCAAGATTTGACTAGGGAAACCAAAATTTTATCCTCAACCTCGACAACTTCCCAAGAAGAAACTCACCCAGGTCCCTATCCCTAACACTTTGGAGCAAATCCATTAAAGAACTATTAAATTTATCAATCATTTTGGTCATAGGCTCCAGTGCTTTAGTGCATGGCATTGTCTGAGCTTCTAAAGATTGTATAGTAGTCCTCAAATTACCAACACCTTATCCTAGATCTGGTTCACCTGAACTGACTGGTTCAATTCATGTTTAGGTGGGTTTGGGTTAAATCTAAGGGAGTCACAATGTCGAGGTCCTCAATGAACGTAGGTCATTCTAGGTTGTTCAAAGGCTGGTGGCAACCTATATTCAGTGGAATACTGGGAAGGGTAGGTGTTATAATCATTATATCCTTTCTAATTGTAGATCGGGTTGGTTTAGTCATCAAAGGATGGTGATCCATAATCATTGTAGGTTTGGGAAGGATAACAATCAAAGTCTTGTTGTCCAAGGTTAGGCCCTGGACACTGAGGTCCGGATGTGTATCCCCGATCAAAATCATCCCGGCTAGTGAGTGGGTAATTACAAGTCAAGTCGGAAGAGTAATCATCTTGGGGATAAGTGGTGGTAGGAGGGTAGGATGTGAAATGTGTGTAGGATGTGGAAGGGTACATGGTAGAAAAGGAGGGAAAATGGAGAAAAGAAAAGGTGCCATGCAATACAATCAGCCAAACCTGTCCTTATGTGGGTAGCCTAAAGACCTACAGATTCGCAGGACCCGTCTTGAGATTACAAACAATTTGGTCTACTTTTATCCGGTCAATCCAACCAGTTAGGAGGGACTGGGGGGAAGGTTCTTCCTTTGGCTTACGCCTCCGGTTCCTAGTGTGCCCCCCAGCCGTGGTCATTTGATGCTACTCCCCTAGCTAGACATCAGATGGACCAGCAAAAGCAGATTAATTGAAAAAAAATCTCAGTCTAAGCCCCGAAGAGCGAATCAATCCTTAAGACCAACGTCTACTCAGTTTTAGTTAGGCTTGGGATGATCGTGCTCTTGGAATGTGATGGGCCCTTAAGATGGGTTGTGCCCTTAATGATCAGTTGAAATGTGCTTGCGTGCACAACCAGGGTTTACAAACAAGGTTATTTGATGATGTGTCTTTTAGGGTTTAACCTTGTTTAGTAGCTTTTAGGGTTTAATTCTTAGGTTGGTTCAATTAAGGTTTAGTAGAGCACTCCATGTTTTGAAAACATAGGTGATGTTATGTTCCTTTAAAAATCAAAAATAATGTGGAGTGCTTGGTTCAACCCTAAGAATCAACCCTAAGTGGCAAGCTACTTGATAAATCAGTTTTAGATTGAGGGTGCGGCCCAAACAGCTCAATCAATTAGCCTGTTGCACCACTTAGTTAAAGCACACAAGAATGTTTAACTTATTCAGATTTCTACTTATGTGTATTGAGTTGAAGTGTACCGGGTCCATAGGTTAGATCCCAGTTAAGTGGTAGAATCAAAGTGATTGTGTGCCTTATGATAAGAAATTGTGGTTGTTAAGTGTGTAGCTTTCAGTTAAATCCAACAAGATAAGAATATATTTTTTACTTTTTTATATATGCAGGTGGGTGAGGTGAGTGGAGTGACAATCAAACAACCAAAATCTACCCTAGGATTTATGCAAAGCAACTAAGTTGATTTGGGTTTGAGTTATTAGGTTATGGAATGAAAACTAAGGTGGGGGTGGTGTGGGGGACACTTACAAAACACTCTACCCGCACTTTACTCTGGTCTACTGCACTTGGATCTCCATGATAGGGTACCTGCAAGACAGTAGATTGAAGACAAGAGGGGTTAGTGCTATGTAAATGCAAAGAAGCGTAGAAAACAATAAAGTAAATTCTATTGCCTCCCCGGCAACGGTGCCAAAATGGTCGCACGTCTTTAGCATGTCAGAAATCAGGGTTACAAGTAACCCGTCGTCGTAGTTGCAAAACACGTCGATCAAATAAAATTTATATCAATACTACAAGGGAGTCCCGGGTTGAACACATGGAGGCGACATTTACTTTAAGTGAAAACCATGCTTCGATTCGTTTCTTTTTGGTATCTTAGGGTTTTGTTGTTTTTTTGTATTTTTGTAAGAAGAAAACAAGCAAACGAATCACAAGATAGAGATGGAACAAAAATGGCATAGATATTACTTCAATATCTATTACAATCAACTATGAAACCATAAAAAGAGAGGGGGGTGAGAGGAAATCTCCCGAATAGACTGTTCGGTGAGATGACGGCGCCTGGCAGAAGCTTGGACGAAGGAGGTGAGGAGCGGGACGATGGAGGTGAGATGCTGGAGGACGTTGGGTTGAGGAAAGCTTCAGCGTGGCTCTGGAATGGAGGTGAGAAGACAGAGATGATTTGCTACCGGAATGGAGGTGGGAGGACGGCTCCAAGGAGACTTATGAAGGGGGATGGGAAGTTAGAGGAGTATTTGGTGGGGCAGAGGTTCGCTACACTAATAGGCACCTTGGGAGATTGAGAACAAGCTCTAATGGAACATTGGTAGGCTTGCTAGAACTTGGGAGTTGGTGGGAGTAGAGTAGGTAGAGATGGCTTGGAAGGGAGGGGGTGTAGGTCCTTTTATAGTGGAGGAGAAGAGGCAAAAATAAGTATGGGAGTATTAGTGACATCTAGGCCGTCGTTGGAAGCGTCACTGTAGGCAGGTCATGCCTGCTCATGCCCGCACATGCCCATAGCTGGCTTTGCTGGCGAGCTAAGAATTAGCGATGGCTGTAAGCATCGGTGTAGGTCCAGCTCATGCATTGTTGTAGGCCAGCTCATGTGTCACTAGCACCGCTGTCCCTACCTCTCTTTACCACGTGCGCACGCATGCTCACGTGCTGGTGCTGCACGGTGTGCATGCATGCACCCACGCTGCTGCACGTGTGCGGTGGTGCGTGCGTGCGCTGGGAGGCCTGGGCTGCACCACGTGGTGCAATCTAGGCCATCCATCTTCTTTTTGTTGTAAGGGCTGCTACAGAGGTCGGATTGAGTCGATTTTCATGCCATTAGGCTGCGATCGTCAACTCCAATCCATCCACGTGGCCAAATTTGTCATTTGAAGGTTCGAATTATGTTACATATTCCCTTGGCCATTGATCTTCCTCGGACTACATATGGTGCTACGGGACTCCAATCGAGGCGATTTAGAGGTGTTGGACTCCGATCGTCATCTTAATTAGATCCGTATGGTCGGATCCTCAATCCGAGGCTCCGAAATTATATACAACTACTCTAAATGCAGAATAACGCATGCTATGTGATGCGTCGTTTGTAGCTCTACGTGGTGGAAAAATCGACTAATCAATAATTAAAATAACTACTTGTAGAAGAGCAGGTCGTGTCCACAGGGAGGCAATGATGCAATAAAATCTCGATTATTTCGTATTCTTTCAATCATGTGTGAAATCCATAATCAATCCGACATGAAATGCGATGGAAAGAAGAAGCACAATAGCTCAAAAATATAAAGATATATGTCCAATTTTTCCTCACTGAAATATTCAATAAATATGTGATGATTTTATGTAATTTTCAATTGACATGTGTTAGAGAAAATCTGTGCACATTTTAATCCCAAAACCAATGTTAAAACATGTGAATATCAATAACTGCGTAATTATCAGAAAGCATGAGTATGCATTCACAATTTCGTCACAATAAAATAATCATAAATTAAAATTGATTTTGGTGGAAATGGCATTAAATGTAATTTTTAATTAACAACAAAACAGGGTGTTTACCTCTCTCCTCCTTGCTCATGGGAGAGAGGTTCAATCAAGGAGAGACTCCCACCGGAGGTTGGCTGAAGCAAGGTCGTCTCGGGGGTGGCAGCGGTGCGTCGCGAGGTGGCAGAAGTGACCTGCCGGAGGAGAGAAGTGGCGGTGGTGGAGGAGTTGCTGCTGCTACGTGTGCTGCAAGTGGGTGGAGATGGAGAGGCGTGGGCCCGTGGGCACTCTGCAGAGCATGTAAGCGCGCACGGAGGTGCGGCGCTGGGTGCAGGTGTTGTAGGTAGGCGCTGGAAGTGGGCGCGCAAAGATGGGTGCGGCAGTAGGTGCAGCTCTACATGCTGCAAGAAGGGCGCGAGCGTGAAGGCTGGAGCGCTGCAGGGTGCACGCGGAGGTGGGCGTGCGTTCTGCAGGTGTGTGGCAAGGCACTGTGGGGAGGCGCGGAAGTAGGCGTGCGGGAGGCTGGAGGCGCTGCAGGCCGGTGTCCAGGCGGTGGTTGTAGCTGCTAGGGATGTGCTAGCTACGCAGGTGCGTAGTGGGCTCGGCCGCAAGTGGCAGCTGCCGCTGGAGGTGCACTGGTGAGGGGTTTTGTTGAAGTGGAGGGGAAACAGAACATAAGAAATAAAAAGAAGATGGAAGAAGATATGGGAGTTCAGACATTTGGGATTATTCCTAGAGGTCTTAACTGGCACGGGGATGAGGAACTGAAGGTGGTTGATGGCGGTGGTTGTTGCCAGTGGTTGCGTGGCCCTTAGGCGCATGCTTGCAGTGATGCACAAGCCATAAATGGGGCAGCGGTTTGTCACCTCACCTACCCACGGTGGAGTGGTCTTGTGCTCGCGGAAGGAGGCCGGTGGTGTGGAATGAACAGGAGATCAACTCTCTACACAATGGTGGGTCGGGGATGGTGGCCTGCCCCGCATGATAGCTCTCCCTCCTCCTTTTGTAGCCACAGCCTTCGTTGCAAATTCAAAATGGCATAGCGTAAATGTGATGCGTAGAAGGAGGAGGCGGAGCCAAAGCCTGAAGAGTTACCTGTGCAAAGGAGAAAAAAAATGAAAGAATAAAATATTATGATTATTTATGCATAAGCCCTTAACTTCTATGTTAAATTAAAACAATGCATGCAATGCACCTAATTGGTTAACTAATTAAATGAATGCAATTCTAAGTTAATTCTAAATGCATTTAGTTATGAATGCAATACATGAATTATGTAATTAAATTAGAAATATGAATTAATCTATTTACATCCTAATGCATGCTAAATAAATGTTAGAATTAACTTAATGTCTAGGCACTTAAATACTTAAATAGCCCCCAAACATGGGCTAATCATTATGCAGTATTTATAATATGAAATGCAAATCTAAGCCTAGGAACATGCATAAATAGGCATTTTACCCTCAATAAATGTGTTTATATCAGTGTCTTATTCTTAATTTTTTTCTCCATATTTTTCTAATCCATTTTCTATATGTTAAAACACCCATTTGTGTTGAGGTGTTTTTATTAATTAGCAGCCATTTGTATTGAGGTGCATTATTGCAAGTTGTATATATATTTTTTTTCATAGATATATTTTTTTTGCCTTCTCATTTTTCTTACTACTATTTAAAATCTCCAAGTCCTTTTTCTAGGTGAGTGGCACATCCTTCACCCTTTGAAGAGCCACCCCATGGAAATCCTTGGAATAAAGAGGATACAAAACTGATCTCTTGATCTCTATGTTTTCGCGGTCTCAGATACCTATAAGACAATTCTAATGTGTGTGAAGTTTGGACACTTACGTTACTTAGCTCTCAAACTATAGAGTGGACAACAAAACCTTTCACTTTCAGGTCCCTTAAACGATTAGTATCAACCCGCAAGATCTATCAAGATGCAACTTGCCAAGTCTAGCCGAATGTCCTCAATCGATTAAGCTATCTATAGCCCATTAAACCTTTTGGTTAAGGATGCAACTAACCTCTTTACTTGATTAACTCTAAGTATGTAGTCTCTTTACTCAACTTGGTGATAAAAGTAGACATTCAAAAGTCATAAGCACATAACCTAGTCATACTGACTAAGAAAGTTACAATTTAATTCCAAAAATTAAGTCTTGTTTAAGAATTAATGACATCTTAGTTACTCTGTCTCAAAGTGAAGAGCAAGAATACTGATCGCATACTACGGTTTCAAACTTCTAACTCAAAAACTCCCATGTCAAAAGTGGTAAACAAATATGTGTTTCGAAAAGATATTGAAGACAAAGCCCAAAGTAGGGATTTAATGCTCTTATTTATGTACACTATTTGCAATATATATATATTGTTTAATTTCTGACCCTAGAATTCTTAACTCTTTAAATTATTAAATAAGGTCCATAATAATTTTCTTCCAAAATTCTTCTCATAATAAATGTAATCCCCCATAAAAAAGAAAATAGTTTTGATATTTTTGTTTTTATATTTTTATGGTTTATCAATTTTTCAAATTTTTATGTGCTTTCAAAATTTTAAATTTTTAGGTTAGGTTTTTCAATATTTTTCTTCTTTTGCCTACTATTACACTCAAAGTATTAAGATTAACTTTACTGCCCCCATGCTAAAATCTTATAATGTCCTCATTATAAAGATGGGTAAAGAAGACTCTAGAGTACTTTACTTAGTATAGGGTGACAGAATGAGTCATATAGAGGAGATCAACAGATCTCAAGGCAGACGACTTCTACTCCGACAAAAATCAAAGGGTTCAGTCGAACTAAGTGAAGAGTAAGCAAGAGAGAAGTGATCTATGCAAACACAAACTCAACTGTAGAAGTAGACAAAGACGAGAAAAATAGGATACAACTATAAACAGATGCTAAGTTTTACGCCTTCAGCTAGGCATAAACCCTAGTGAAAATTAACTCTCATAGCAGAAAAGATACAATATAGAATAACGGAGGTAAGGAAGAATTAGCATAAATCAGAATAATGCAATAACCACCCATAATCCGAAGAGTCAAACATAACCTCACCCTAATTTTCCTTGATAGATCTCTTAGGATCAAAATCAAATTCACGTAAAATTCTCAAGAAGATAGGAGTTGATTTGTAAGAGATAGACCTGATTTGAATCGAGTTAAAGATACTAACGGTTGAGGCAAAAGATAGGAGTAAGTTAAAACTAAAGGCATAGGCTTGCGACAAATCAATTTTGATTTTGAATGCTAGGAGGATCATTTTGATACAACCAAGGTGGCTGATGCAGGTTTGGTAACTCACTCAAAGGAGGTACAGAGGGTGAATTTTGGTTCGAATCAATGACCTGGTTAACTTTGTGTGCTTGGCTTTGATACGTAGGATGTGGCAGATTCCTAGGGTTTGGAGCTGGCTATGATGGAAGAGTACCTGGCTGACGAGACATAGCCAACTACATGATTTGATTTTGTAAATTAGCCAGTTTAGCCATACATTGCCTTTGGATCTCAGCTAGAGCCTTAGCATTACGTTGCTGGCTGTTAGTCATAGATCTCAAAATCTACTCGAGCTACGAGTCCCTATTTGGCCTTGAATAGTTATGCGTATTCATGTGGGTGGGCCTCACTTGTTGCTGAGAAGACAATGTAGGTGGGTTTTGACGGGTCTGATTCTGATAATTGGGTCTTTGATTGTGATCAACCCAAGAAAATTTTGGATGGTTTCTCCATATAGGGTTATAGGTGTTTGAATATGGGTTAGATCTTGAATCATTCTCCTAGATGGAATATAGATTGTAAGGATTCATCATGTTTTCTGCAACAAAATGCGGGGAAACAATAGAAAAGATGAGACGAAAGTCCCTCCTTAGGTTGGAACAAAACTGTGGTAATAACCCAAGGCAGAAGGATCTTGTATATCTAGGTTATTCTCAAATTCCCTCCCCATGGGAATTTGCGAAATGGTTTAATGCACGGGATTTGTAGCAAGTAAAGGTGTAAGATTCTTCATCGTGTTGTGAACCTCATTGAGATGCTTGTCTACGATATCTACTTTATCCAGTTTCTCTACAATAATCTCTAAATCTTGTGAACTGGATTGATTCGTGATCTCATGAGTGCCCTTCATATTCATGCTTCCTCTACTAAACTAGGACATGGAGGCATAATTGATAGAGTTCTCCACCATTCCCTTGAAGAGTTCATGAGCGAATTCCTCATCCCAATTCAAAAGTTGCCCCCACAAGAAGCATCCACGAGATTCCACACGCTCTCATGTAAACCCTAGTAGAATATATGCATGAGTTTCCAATGTAGGATATCGTGGTGTGGGCATTTTCTGAGTAGATCGTGAAATCATTCTCATGATTCATGTATAGGTTCTCCTTGATTATGTGTAAAAGTCGTGATGGATCACCTAAGTGCGTTGGTTCGACCTATAGGGAGGAATTTCTCTAGAAAAATGGATTTGAGTTCAGCCCAAGATGTAATAGGTCGAGTTATGGTTCGATACCATTAGGCGACTTTGTCCTTTAAAATAAAGGACAACATCTTCATCAACATGATTTCCTGATTTTGATTCTAGAGACCCAAAGTCAGAGATAGATTTTTCAGATCTTCAATGTGCTGAAATGGATCCTTGGATGCATGTTCATGAAAGTGTGGGATAAGACTAATGATATTTGGCTTAAGCTCAAAGTCATTTTCCCCTACAGGAATCCTTACTCACGGCTCCACCTGAGCATTAAAGGGATTGTAATAATCTTTAAGCAAGGCCTAGGTGGAGGATGTGGACCGAAACCAGGACTCGCTTAAGTCGACAAGCCTGAAGATTCTAGAGAGCGGTTGTCAACATATTGATCTGATGGTTCTGCTTGAACATCTTGATGTTTTGGTTCAGGAGTGCCTCATGGATATCAAAAGGAGGCATCTCCTTCTGACTAGAAGAAGCGGGAATCTCAGGATTCTGTGGCTGATCCATGGAATCAAATGTAGAAAAAGTAGTAGTAGATGGGATAGAGTGCTGCCCAGGAGTAGCGAGTCTAGGTAGATCTGTCAATGGAGAGATGAGGGGCGATCTCAGCAATTGCCTCTCGTACATAAACTGAAGAAATGTACATAGGCACACTTCGCCATTGCGAGAAACAGCGACAAGGAAAACTTGAATACAGCAAACAAAAATGAGTTTTCTTCTTTTCAAAGGAAAAGAAGACCTAGAATACGTGAGAAAATATGCTAAGACACAAATAGATAGTATATCAATAAAAATACACATCCTGCGTGTCTACATAGTGCGTATCCTATAAGCTCAAAAGTACTGGCTCCCTGGGGCTCTAGTAGTGAGGCAGAATTATTGATTTTCATCCAAGGCCCTAAGAGGTGAAAAGAGGTGAGGTAGAATGACAAACTCATGTGACTCTAGTTTGATTGCGCTATCTGTGCAATAGCATGCAACATATAGCAATGAAAAACTCGCACAAAAGTTCACAAATAGAGTATGACACAAGTTTTAGAAATTCCTACTTTTAATAATTATCTTCAAAATGAAAAGAAGATATAATGTGTTCGCCTTTTATCGTTTCAAACAAAAATATTGTCTTGCTTATAAAGTCGAAGACAGGGAACTATGTGGGTTTTTGCGTACTCTATCTCTGCAAAAGTAAATCTCGAAATAGATACTAGAAGGTAGAATGTACTCTTAAGACTGTATGCCTAGATACAACAGCTAGTTAGATCAGAATGTATTTTTGTCATTTTTATATCTCTAACTAAATGCAACAAACAATCTACACTAAAGACTAGGGAAAGAGTATCTCACAGAGTACAGAAAAACTGTGGGATATACAGAGAGAAAAGAGGCAAATGCAGGAATAGAAAACCTATCTTCTTCCTAACCAGGTACCTATTAGACAAATACTTGAAGAAGACAAGGAAAACACAATAAGTTAGAAATGAATATTACAAAAACAAGAATAATTTAGATGATAATGGTGAATATAAATTATGCAAGTTGCCTCCACGGCAACGGCACCAAAAAAAATTATGTGCAAATTTCAACACTATTAATTAAGGTTATTAACTTAATCAATAGTGCTAAAAATGCTGCCTAAGCTACCTTAATTAGTTTGTCGTTGTTAATTATAGTATAGGGAGCAAAGTAACTTAAAATTTAGAAAATTCTTTTTATTTGGTTGAGTCGAGGTCGATCACAGGGAGGCTTAATTAGCTTAAGTAATCACCATTTATTCTAAATTAATCTTTATTCTTAATTACTTAAGTTATACTACTTATATTATGCTAATAATGCTACTACTTACCAAATATAGCTTATGTTACTTTATAACATAGATTACTACACTAATAGCTTTCTTAAATAGACTAACTACATAATTAATGGTTTAATTACCTACTAATTACTATAATATGTTATCAACATGGATAATTGCATCAAAATGTACAAAGAATAACAAGCAATAATCCCATAAGCCAAAAAGAAATGATTTTCAATGAATTATAGAAGGAAAATTACATCAAAAGAGTTGTTTCGTAACAACTACAATTAATATCAACAATTATTCAACACATAGGCATTTTCCTCATTTCAAACTAAGCTCAATGCCTCTTTAATTCTCTTATTACTTTAGCCTTCACCTTCATGTAGCACTAAGTGTTCTCAACACTTAGCCAAATTCGTGCCCCTTTTTCCTTAACACTTAGGCTATTTACAAGCCCAACTATGCAAAAATTATTAGTTGGTAGCCCAGCGGTTCACAGAATCTGCAGTCCGAAGGGTCAGATAGACCACTACTAAGTCGAGCCCATAGTTTTATTTAGGTTTATTTTTGTATAGTTTTGGGCCATATCAATCACACAAAGCCATAGGACCCAGCCGCACGCCCATACAAGCCCATTCTCTCTCACTTAAGGTGTCAAGGGATATATGCTCTGTGGGATCTAACCCCATATTGAATAGGGAGCTTACCCATGTGTTTCTCTTTATATAGTGCTAATTGCTCACAAGTTATGAGGTGAGACTGTACGAGTCCCCTTCTCTTCAGCACATCCCTTCAACTCCAGCAAGAACTTCAACATTCGATTGTGAGCAGTTCACAGATCTAAATCAAGCGAGTAAATGCTCAATCGAAAGCTCTATGTGTCTATTGTTGATTGCAAGTCTCAATTAAATGAAAAGATCACAACAGATCCTTTGAATCAGAGCCTAAACATGCCTTAAAGATAGGTCAGCTTTGCTGGAGTTGAGCAGAGGTGAAGTTCTGCAATAGACATAATAATCTATGACATATCTAACAGATGAAGGCTCTAATAACCACTATAAACCATTTTGCAATGAGTGGAATAGGATTTCAGATCTGGGAAGCTCAGGACCACTCCAGAATCTTTAGAGCTTCAGATTGAAAGCTCATAACACTGAATTAGCGGTTTGAACAACTTGACAATTGGATTAGGACCTTTATAACCAATTTGGATTGATTCAAGAGATCAAATTGAATGGTTCTAAGATAGAATTGGCTTGGAATCTCATCAAAATGACATTAAACATCACTGAGGTTCAGAGAGAATACAATCTATGAAGGAATTCAAAATCACTATAACCCTCAATAAAACATAATCTAATTGGTTCCAAATGCTTCACAATTGATATAGGAACTCAAAATAGTTCTAAAATCCAAGTTTTAAAGTTTGAAACATTAAGAACTAGTCTAGGTTGACTAAATAGGTGGAGAGTTGACTTTAAGAATCAGAGACTTTTAGATCAACTAAAATATCCTATTCAACTGATTTCAACCTCAGAAATCTATTACACACATCAAAATTAAGTTTTGAGCACTCTAAGTGAGGTTTCAAGCACTTCCGCTTGAGATTAGGAGGATTTGAGTTCGTTAAAAAGGATTAAAGGTTTCCAAACCTATCTGTAGGTGAATTTGAACTCTAGGAACTCTAGTAATGCTTAAGGATCTTTTACTAAGTCTTGAGACTCACTAAGAAGCTCTCCTCAGCTCTACCGAAGCTGAGGAAGATGGAGTTCAATACCATAAAAAATACATTAAAACACAAGTCTAATAGGTGGTTTCTGATCCTAAGATCACAAATAGGTGATCTAGAGCTCTATAAGAAGTTTGGAAGACTGTGGTTAATCTTCAGATTCGTCGGAGCTCACCAGAGCTCCGATGAAGGCTAGATCTGTCGTCTGAGGATCAAATGTCCATAAAGCTACTCAAGAAATAGTTAAGAAGATTCTTAAGGTTCTTAATAACCTCAAGAACTCAATAAAAACTTCAATTAAGCACGAAGTAAAGAATATACTTTAGATTTCATCAAAATTACTTCCTGAGTTCAATAGAACTCAAGAGGTCTCACCTCAATCAATTGAGTGAGGTGAAAAGTCCAATAGGTGTCTGCGATGATATAGACATGAGAAATTAGTGAAATAACTCTTTTTGAGCTTCCATTGATAGTGAGCTCAGAAAGTTGAAATGAATTAGGCATTTATAAAATAGTAGGTATTTATTCTAATTAATAGTGAGAGTGGGGCCCTTGTGATGTGTAGGGGTGATGGAGGGCCCTAATTGAGTGTGTTATAGCCTTGGAGCCTCCACTTTGGATAGCAGAGGAGCTAAAGTGAGTGTGTAGTGGACTATGCATTTTAGGTGCTAAATCAGTGAATTAGAACATGGTAAATGATCGTAAAGAGGTGAGAAGTATGATCAGGTGAAGTATGAGGTGAATGGAAGTCCAATGAGGTCAGAATTGACGAAGAAGATGATGAAGAATTTGAACTAATTACATCTATTCCTAACTAGCTATGCGTCTGATCTACTCTGTGAACTATGCCTAATGTTATTCTACTATTTACCTAGATGAAGGAGGTGAGAGACTCCAGCTTTGGCACGTTGGAGACAGGAAGAAATCAGAGGGTATGAGAGAGACAACTCCGGCAAGATAGGAAAGTGGAGAGGAAGAGGAATCCGATGCTCCTCGCCCCTTTCACAGCTCTGGAGAGGAAGAAGGGTGAGAGAGGCAAGTGGCTCCGCTGGAGCAACTCCGCAGGAAAGGTGAGAGGTCATCGGAGGAGGAGAGAAACACCTATTGTCGACCTCATTTAAGGAAGAAAGGAGGGGACCAACCTTGATCATCGGAGCCTAGGAGGGCTTTTATAGGGAGAGAGGGGCGTTAGGAGCTAGGAATCTGAACGAGAGGTAGTCTACGTTCATCATAACCTTTGGCGTTATGTCTGACGTCGATGAGGTTATTCACCTTGACAAAATAGGACTTCAGGCTCATCTGAGCTGTTGGATGAGAAGAAGGTGGTGAACGAAGGTTTAAGGACCAAGGGAGAACAGTTCTGATGTAGGATAGACTATCACCGAATGGTCTAAGCATCGATTGATGGTGTCCATCCAAAGAGAAGAAGAAAAGAGAAAGAAGAGTTGTAGACAGGGACCTATGTGCAAAAAGTGAAGGACTTGATCAAGATAAAAGGACTCAGTTGATATAAAAGCTTAGGGCAGAAACGCAAACATTGAGTTTAATGGCTTGTTTTAATTTATTTATTTTTCAACCTTTATATATTATCATAAACAATGTAAATAATATGTTTATGACACGAAATTACATTTTTGGCCATTTTAGCTATATTTATTTAAATGAGTGCATTATTAAGTTAATTTAGAACTATAGATATAAGTTATATATATAATGCTTTTTATATAGCTATTTGCTTTTATTTGAATCCTATTAACTAATTAAACTTAAGTTAACACTAATTAAGCCTTAATTAAGTTATTTTAACTTATTGATAAGGTCCTTGCTATTTTTCCTTTATTATATAATTAACCCTATATTAATGCTATTCATTATTAATTAGCTAAGGAAACTAGGTAGTTAGGGTAAATTGGGAGCCATGATGAGTTCCTCATCACCAATCGTGCCTCTCACATGCACTGAGCTGTAAGGAGTGATGCAGCACTAGCATGGCTTCATTTGGAGCATTCATGGTTGATCGTGCAGCGCAATTTCGCTCCCCCCTCGTGCTGAGGAGGTTACAGATCAAAGCTCAATCCTGTGCCCCATGGATGGGTGTGTAGGGGTACTACCACTACACTAAGCCTGTGCCTTACCCATTGGATGATCATCTGATGATTGCACACACTCGAAATCCCAACTGTAGGATGGGAATCCAACGGTTGAGATCGTGTGAAACCGCATCCTTTAGGAAACATGAGGTGCATATCAGGCCCCTCTCAACCATTGGATGAAGATCCAACGGGTGAGGATTAATGGCATGGATGAGAAGGTGAGCAGCAATGGCCTTGGGTGGCTTTGGGCATCTTGGATGGCACCACGTGGCACCATCTGGGCCATCTATCTTCTTTTCTTCATATTAGATGCAATAGAGCTTCGATCGGGATGATTCTCGCATCAATGGACTGCGATCATCACTTTGAGTCCATCCATATAGTTGGATTTCTCATCCAAGGCTCCAATTTGTGTCACCTTATGCCCTGGGCATAAAAATATATAAATTACTATACAATTTATACAACTTTTTCTACATGCATGATTACACTATTAATGCAATATTTACAAATCTAAATGCACCTAAGTTGCTATGGAACCCACATAATAGGCATTTTTACATAAAATAATTTTACATCATGGTGTCCAAATGATGGGAGGAAGGGACCCATGAAGTCGATGCCCCAAACGTTGAAGATTTCGATGAGAATGATCAAGTTTAGGGGCATCATATCTCTCTTATTATCAAATTCACAAGAAGAATTAGGGTTTTGAAACCTCATCGTCATAGTCACAAATTTTCGAGATCGAATAAAAGTAACCAAGACTCGACAAGTCCCGAGTCGAACATAGGAAGGCTATATTTAATTGTAGAGAAATTCATGTTGGTTTATTTCGATTTAGTTTTTTTGGGTCAATATAATTTTTTTTTGTCTTTTTAGATAAGCAGGGTAACAGGTAGAGTTATGTCTAAGCTAAGCTAACTAATTCATTAAGCGAATAATTAAAAAGAGAAGAGGGAGAGAGAGAATCAGTTATATTACAATTCAAAGTTTATTAGAAGATAATGAAGCAAAATAATAATAGCACAATAGAAAGAATGGGGTGAGAAAAATCGCCCGAAGCGGTTGTTCGACGAGACGATGGTTCTTGGTGGAGGTTGGATGGAGGTGATGAGAGCCTCATCATGAGCCATAACTAGCTCATTTTGACCCAATAAAGAAGATAAAAGCTCCTACATAACCTAGAAGAAGGCTTAACTGAAGGAATAAGTGCTCTGAGAAGAAAACATGAAATAAAGGTTAAAACTGTAATTTTACCATTGCAGTACATAAATGGGATTTATCAAAATCAAAACATAGGTCAAATGGTCCAAATACGATAAAAAGAGGGTTGAGTCAATCATAAATGGGTTTATGTGCAATCTAAGAATTAAATGACACTTGGTAACCCTAAAACAGACCCGCTTAAATTAACAAGGTTTCGGTCGGGATAAAAATCGATTAAACCCTCTAAAAATCATGGAAAAACATCCTCTAGGGTTTAGAACACTTAATTTGGCCTTTGGAACCTAGTCTGACCAAGATTAGGGTCCTAGCTCCTCAATTAACCAAATTTGGGTTTTTACGCAAAATGTCC
The DNA here is from genome assembly GCA_037157565.1 of Thalassia testudinum. Lineage (NCBI taxonomy): Eukaryota > Viridiplantae > Streptophyta > Magnoliopsida > Alismatales > Hydrocharitaceae > Thalassia > Thalassia testudinum. The sequence goes on from JAZHRO010000031.1 coordinate 203,425,947, forward strand.
AGTCAAACAAGATCAAACCTGAAATCCAACTTCGCCATTGGATTCCTTAGGTCCAAATTAGGTTTATACCAAAATTTGGACCTAAGGGGAGGTCATCTTGACCTACTTTGCAATTTAGTACACCCAAATCACAAATAGGTCCCTACCTTTTGAATATCCTTGCAAAGAGCCCCCCAAGTTCTTCGCCCCCTTTGCAATCCGGCCCACTGTCATTGTTAGGGCAGAATCGAGCTTCGACGAGGTTCAGAGAGGGATTGCTCTCCAATCCCTCAGAGATTCCCTCCTAGAAATGGAAGGGGGATTCTATGAGGAATTCCCTTCCTTCTAAAGCTAATTACAATCGCTGGTGTGAACCCAATCTCTCGTGCGAATGCACGAGAGATTTGGGTATCCACCTTCCTTCCAACTTCGGTGAGCCGGCAGACCTAATCGCGCTCTCCACGCACTGATAGGAGCGGCCAGCACCTATAAAACACCCCACAGACCCTGCTGCAGGACCCAAGCTTGATTTTGACGGAGATCCCTTCCAAATTCCCTCTCTCCCATCTCCGGCCAAACGACCCGCAAGCTCTGGCAACCTCCTCCCCTCCTTCTCGTCGCTCTGCTGCCATACCAGCAGCAGAGTCCTCTCCGCCTCTTCCTCCCGCGTCCCGCTGTACCCCGCGCGCGTGCTCCTGACCTCATCTTCGTCGCCGCTTCCTCCCTCAGGGTCTTTCTTCCCCGACGACGGCAGTTACGAGCCGTCCTCTCCACCGCCTCCCTTCCTTCCAGACAACCCCAGATACATTCTCCATCCTCTCCTCTCTCTTTTCCCCCTACTATTTTACTTGATTACCCCTCGACAGTACCTAACCACCTCCATCATTCTCGCCTCCGACCGCCCTCCGGTGAGCTGCCCACACCACTCCGCCCCTCCACACGGCTCGCCAACCCCCTCGTGAGCTTCGCCTCACCACCAGGAACCCATTCCATTCCATCACTGCCACTCCAGACCTCCACAAGCACCCCCTAATCAACCCACCATCTCCGGCCACAGGTTGACCTAGGCACGCACGCCTAGGCCGACCTGCAACCTGCAGCATCGCCCACCGCCTCCGCTGTGCTACGGCGAAGGTTTCCAGCTATTTTGATTGGGCCAATAGGCCATTCTGTTGGATGTCAGGTGTACGCTCCGGCCGCCATTAACAGCCGAAGCAGCAGGGAGCTTGGAGCAGCTTCGGGCATCAGGCTTCCCAGGCTGCAGGTGCAGCAGACTCTCGCGAAGGTCACGAAGCGAACGAGGCCAGCCAGTCGCACAGAGGAGCCATCATCTTGGGCAATCGAGTGACGAAAGCTCTGCGGGTGCACGTGAAGGCAAGACCGACCAGATAGTCCCACATTGTGGGATTGCAAAACTCAGGTATCATATAAATTATTTTTGTGTTTTCTTCTTACTACCTCCATAAGCACAGGGGTGAGGTCCCTCACTGCCCCCACACGCCTCGTCCGCGGCTTGACGTCGCGGATCTGGCAGATCCAACCCGACCTAAACCTACGCACTCCTCACGCATCACCACTTGTTGGTGCGCCTGGTCCCAGGTGCGAATCCGACCCGACTACCCGTGTGGCTCTGGGAGAGCGTGCTTGAGTGAACTGCTTGAGAAAAAGAGAGATGCTTGGATAGAGGGACGGGGGTAGGTTTTTGCTACTGTGTGGTGTGTGCAGGAAGGAAGAAGTGACCGAGGTAGCGAACACTTAGCAGCTGAAGAACAGGAAGAGAAGAAAGAAGAGGTTGTGTGGCAGTGAAAGGAGAAGTCTTCGCCGAGAAGAAGAAGAAGAAGGAAGACAAGGCAGAAGAGAGAGAAGAACAAAGAAGAGGCCAAGTGAAGACTGCAAAGAGATCAGAAGAAAAAGAAGAAGAAAGAAGAAAGGCAAGGCAGGAGAAGAAGGAAGATACAGAAGCAGAAAGGAGAAGAAGAGAGAAAGAGAGATCACATTTAAGACGTCTGATACAGAAATCAGACGTCCAATTCTACATTTTTTTCACAAATCCTTTTTAAAATTCTCTCTTTGAATCAATTATATTTGCATTTAACAGTTGTATTCTTTGGTTTTACAAAGTATTGAGATTGCTCCCGGTGTTCGACCTCGGATACTCCAGTTGTTCTAGTAATAAAATTCTTTATATTTGTTTAAACGTTTTGTCGGTTATACTACAACGTAATACGCTTTAAATCCGCACAAAATCGTTGAGAACATTTTGGCGCCGTTGCCGGGGAGCAACGGGCACTTTTAAAGCTTTTGATTACGACTTTTCTATCTAATATCTGACTTAACTTCTCTCTTTTGTTGTGTTCAAGCAGGGAAAGCAAAACAAAAAGGAAAGAACAATAACTGCACAACAGACTCTCCAAGGAATAGGTAATCTCCATAAGCCCTCTCTCTTAACCCTCTCGCAATCTAAAAAGGAAGAAAAGGGAAAAATCAACTTAGGGCTACCTGTTTCATATTTAGTAACTCATCAAGTTGCCTGATTTTCATTTCAACATATTTTTGTCTGTTCATCCAACTAAGGCAACTAGGGCTAAAACTTTCTTAATTGAGCCCTAGGTGCTAATTTCTAAGGCAACTAAATTGGACCCACTAGAGCCAAGTTAGGGATTGCAAAGCTATGGTTTTTAGAGACACATCTTCTCTAAAACAAAGAAACAAACTTTCCAAAAAGAGGTGTGCCTAAACCGTGTTTGAAACGATTTATACAAGAGGAACCCTAAGCAAATCAGGCTGATAATTCATTTGAACCATAAAAGGAAGGACCTAAAAGCTCTCAAAGGAACAAGAGGTGAAGTTGATCCCTTGGGTCAACCAACCTTAATATTAGGTCACTTTTGCACTCAAAATACTTAAAAGTTCAAGTGGAACATTAAGCACCTTGATCTTAAAATAAAAAAAGGTAGACTTAAGAGGTCAAGGTCTCCATTCTGGTCTACCTGGAACCGCAGTGATAAGAGAGGTTGGGTAGGGGAAACCCTGTAATCCGTGGGGACGCTCTACTGTGTAGGGGTCTTTGCGGGACTCTCCCTCTCTGGCTACCCAGGTATTTCTCAGGTGGACGATCTTCAGATCCAGGGGTCCATCTGCCCCGAACCTCTATAGTCACCCAACAATTCTTGGGTGTCTTGATTGGGTCCAGCACCTTCTAATCTCATCACATCTTTCGGTGCATGTTTGGTAGGAGGTCCTTAAGACCACCTTTAAGACCTCCTTTAGAAATTCATTCTCGTCGAGGCCAAGTCTCGACGCCCTTGTTTGTGCAGCAACCCCACCACATAAATCTTTCATCTGATTCAGACCCTGATTCTCCTTCTTCTCCCATCATGGCACAACCCATTGAAGAGGAGAATAACCTTGAACACCAACTTCAACGCTTGAACGATCTCTTTCATAACTTTGTAAACCCACCGCAGTGACCTATGATGCGAGATCACTATAATCCCGCTGCGGTGGAAATCGAACCCCGAGTACGAATCGCAATTGGAGGACCTGACTCTGAACTAAAGCCCAATATGATTCATGCCATACCGAAGTTCCATGGGCTTAACTCTGAGGATCCATTCCAACACATTAAACAACTCAAGCATCTGGCCCAGACCTTCGGGTCAGATATACAAAATCGGGATATCCTACTCATGAAAATGTTTTCGTTCTCCCTCTTGGACAAGGCCGCACACTGGTATCAGACTCAGACCTGCCCGATCAACACATGGGAGGAATTACAGTCCGAATTTTTGAAAAAATTCTTCCTTGTTGGTCGGACGAATGCCTTGCACCACCAGATCACTCATTTCACTCAACAACCGAGAGAATCTCTTCACGAAGCTTGGGATCGATTCCTAGATCTCATGTGAAAGTGCCCCCATCACGGAGTTCCTAAGTGGGAACAAGTCCAGTCTTTTTACCAGGGACTCCGTGAGGATATTCGTCTATTCGTCAATGCAACATGCGGAGGAAACATCATGGGCCAACACGAGGACACGGTGTGGGAGATTCTCGAAAACATGTGCGAGAACTCCATAAATAATGACTCCAGGACGAATGCCCGCGCATCGACGAATCTAAGAGGGACACATGAGATGCAGGACCTGTCCACTTCTGTCGACTTGGAACTGATGGCCAGTCGGTTGGACAAGGTCTCTATTATAGAAAAGAAGGTGGACGAGCTAACTCGACATTTGCAGCAAGCCACCTCTGCGCAAAACTCTTTTGCACAACCTCCTCTGGAAAAGGGAAACAGTGCAAAACATATACCACTAACCTGCCAAGGGGATGGACCCATATCCACCCCCATCTGCCTCTCGGACCGGAGTGACCTCCGATCCCTTCTACTCGAGTTGGGGGAACTCTGAACCCTCGTATTCTGACTTTCCTGAGGTTCCTTAGAACTGTGAGGACCTCAACGCCATCCAGAATGACCCATACTGCAATACCTACAACCCTAGATGGCGAAATCATCCTAACTTTCAGTGGGCGGGAAATTCTCAAAGACCACCATATCAACCCCGTCCACAAGCTCCTCATCCATATCAGCCGCCTCAGCCTCGGCCCAATCCCACCTACCAATCCGGGAAAAATCAGGATCAACTGACTCTTATCCTTCAAACACTGGCTGACATTCAAAAGACGAATGCGGCAATGCAAAAATAGCACAAGGACGAGATCACAGAGGTTCGCAACCAACTGGCCCAGATGGCAAATTCCCGCCAACCTGGCACCCTTCCTTCGCAACCTCTGCCCAACCTAAATAACGTGCCGACCCAGAGGCGCGTTATGAATCCAAATCCAGGCCACGCACATTTGATTTATCAGGCCCCTGCTACTCCATCACCAGACGGGATGGAGGCTTCAACATCTTATGCAGGATTTCAGCCTCAGCCACCCCTCCTACCTAACCCAAACCAAAATCAGGCCGGATTAAACTCTGTAACAACACGTAGTGGTAAAACAACACAAGACCCACATTATCCGAACCACTCCAAGCCTGATAATCGCCAAGACCCTAGGGTAGTCATCCAAGATACTACTGTCCCAGATCAAGAACCTGGACCTATCCTAAAGGAACCAGCTAGGATCCCATTTCCTGAGGCCTTGACCAAAGGAAAAAGGACAACCAAACCTGTGGCTCCTGAGGAGGATCTGGTCAAGCTCTTTGAACAGGTCCAGATAAACATCCCGTTGATGGATGCAATTCGCCACATACCGGCTTACGCAAGATTCTTGAAAGACATATGTACACCTAAACGTTAACCGCGAACCAAGGATGGGAATCCGATCGTACTGTCAGAGCAAGCCAACTCTGTCATCTTGAGCAAACTCCCACCCAAGGCTAAAGACCCAGGAACTCCCTTGATTTCTTGTAAAATTGGTGAAACCCAACTTGATAGAGCCCTACTAGACCTAGGTGCCTCCATAAATTTAATACCTACATCCCTCCTTGACCACCTTGAAGAATCTGAACTTAAACCCACTGAGGTGACATTGCAGTTAGCCGATCGATCCATCAAGTCACCCAAAGGAATACTCGAGGATGTCATTGTTAGGGTACGAGATTTTTATTTCCCAGTGGACTTCATAGTACTGGACATGGATGCACCTAAGAACCCAAGGGACACACCAATCATATTAGGGAGACCCTTTTTGACCACTGCTAGGGCCAATATAAATTGCGAAGAGGGCCAGATAGAATTAAAATTTGGGAATCAAAATCTGAAGATTGACATTTTCAAGGCCCAACAAGGGATTAATTGCGGGGTTATAGAGGAAATTTGTGATGTCGAAGCCGTGGTTGATGAACTGCATATAGAGGAGAACCTGATTATTCCTGATCAACCACTAGAGAATCAAAAACCGCTAACAGAGGAGTGCGAACATGATCTAGACACACCTATGACTCCTACCATTGCTCCCGATACAAACCCCAAACCACCCACTGCTGCTGACAATCCTGTCATGGAACTCAAGCCCCTTCCCGAACATCTGAAATACGTCTTTTTGGATTCAAATCAGATGTTTCCTGTGATTATCAATTCTCAACTCACACCTGATCAGGAACTCCGTTTGATTTCTGTTCTCCAGCAACATCGTAGAGCCATTGGATGGACTCTAGATGATTTGACTGGTATAAGCCCTTCACACTGCACACATCGAATCTACACAGAAGAAGGCCCACGACCTTCAAGAGAAATGCAAAGACACCTAAACCCTAACCTACAGGAGGTCGTGAAAAAGGAGATCATAAAGTGGTTAGATGCAGGGATCATCTACCCGATCTCCGACAGTCGTTGGGTGAGTCCAATACAAGTGGTGCCCAAGAAGGCAGGACTTACCATCATCACGACTGAAACCGGAGAAGTCATTCCTACCCGAATAGCTAATTCGTGGAGAGTCTGCATTGATTACAGAAGACTAAATTCCTCCATGAAGAAGGATCATTTCCCACTACCGTTTATTGATCAGATCCTCGAGAAACTAGCGGGAAATAGATTCTTCTGCTTTCTGGACGGGTACTCCGGTTACAATCAGGTGGCAATCCATCCAGAGGACCAAGAAAAGACCACATTCACCTACCCCTTCGGGACGTACGTGTTTCGAAGGATGCCATTCGGTCTCTGCAATGCACCTGCAACTTTCCAGCGGTGCATGCTTGCCATATTCTCAGATATGGTAGGTGATTATCTGGAAGTCTTCATGGATGACTTTTCAGTTTTTGGACAATCATTTGACGATTGCCTCCAACACTTGGTCCATATACTCATGCGGTGCATCGAGGTGAATTTGGTTCTTTCCTGGGAAAAGAGCCATTTCATGGTGCCTGAGGGAATTGTCCTGGGACATTTAATCTCGGAGAAAGGCATCCAAGTGGATCGAGCTAAGGTTAACCTGATTTCCAAGCTCCCTATGCCTAGCTCGCTTATGGAGATCCGATCTTTTTTGGGGCACGTCGGTTTCTACCGTCGATTCATCCCTGATTTCTCAAAAATCGCACGCCCCCTGACCAATCTTCTCTCCAAGGATGTGCCTTTCGAGATTTCCAAGGAATGCACTCAAGCATTTGAGATCCTACGTGACCGAGTCACCCAAGCCCCAATCCTACAGTCCCCTGATTGGTCTCAACCCTTTGAGATCATGTGCGATGCATCTGACTTCGCTGTAGGAGCGATTTTGGGGTAGAAAATTGACGGGAAACCTGTGGTCATTTACTACGCCAGCAAAACACTGGATGAGGCTCAATGTAACTATACGGTTACTGAGAAAGAGCTGCTGGCCGTAGTATTTGCCCTAGAAAAATTCAGATCATACCTTCTGGGTTCCCGTGTTATCATATACTCGGATCACACAGCTGTGAGGCATCTCCTTGCAAAGAAGGATGCAAAACCTCGATTAATCCGATGGATCTTGCTGTTGCAAGAATTTGACCTTGAGATTCGCGACAAGGCGGGAAAGCACAATGTGGTAGCTGATCACTTGTCCTGACTTCCTTCTGAAATTATTGATCCTTCCGGACCTATTACAGAACATTTCCCTGATGAGCACCTCCTGACTATCAGTACAAGTCTTCCATGGTTTGCCGATATAGTTAATTACCTGGCATCACATCAGATTCCGCCCGATTGGCCAAAGGCCAAAAAGGACAAATTGCGCTCCGATGCCAAGTATTACCTATGGGAAGACCCGTATCTATTCCGCATTGGTGCTGATCAGATAATCCGACGATGCGTCACGAAAGTGGAAATCAAAGACATACTCTCATTCTGCCATGACCAGGCATGCGGTGGACATTTTTCTGGACATAAAACCGCATCGAAAGTCCTCCAGTGTGGCTTTTACTGGCCCACAATTTTCAAGGATGCATACAATCACTGTAAGGCATGTTCCCATTGCCAGACTCTGAGCAACATGAGCCATAGAGACATGATGCCTCTACAGCCGATCTTGGTATGCGAAATTTTTGATATTTGGGGGATTGATTTCATGGGACCCTTTCCGACCTCGGATGGCTTCGAATACATCTTACTCGCAATTGACTATGGTTCCAAGTGGATAGAAGCCATTCCGACCTAAACCAACAATCATAAAGTCGTTATAAAATTCCTTCATCAAAACATTTTCTAGAGGTTCGGGATTCCGCGTGCTATAATTTCCGACGGAGGGACCCATTTTACAAACGCTCAGTTCAGGTCACTGATGACCAAATACAGGGTGTCACACCGAATCTCTACTCCTTACCACCCCCAAACTAATGGTCTAGCTGAGCTATCTAACCGAGAGATCAAGAAGATCCTTCAGGTTACTGTTCGACCTGATAGAAAAGATTATTCTTCTCAGCTTCCGGAAGCATTGTGGGCCTATAGGACCGCCCACAAGACCCAATTAGGAATGTCTCCCTTCAGACTAGTGTACGGGAAGGCATGTCACCTCCCCGTCGAATTGGAGCATAAAGCCTATTGGGCAGTACGAACCTGTAATCTCGACCTTTCTAAGGCTGGAACCCACAGAAGACTTCAAATGAGCGAGATCGATGAATTATGCCATGACGCGTATGAGAACTCGCGAATTTACAAAGAACGGGTTAAAGCTTTTCATGACAAACACATTTCTAGAAAGGTCTTTCATCCTGGTCAAAAAGTTTTACTCTTTGATGCCCGACTCAAATTATTCCTAGGAAAGCTAAGATCCAAGTGGGTCGGACCCTACCTAGTCCGACAAATCTTCGGAAATGGAGCCATTGAAATCAGCCCACTCAGCCACGATTCTGAACCCTTTGTCATCAACGGTCAGAGACTCAAGCCGTTCATTGACATGACCGATATAGATTTGGCTGAGTCATCCTTTACCCTCCATTCCTCTTGAGCTCATTGCGCCCAGCCGATGGCGTAAAACTCAGTGCTTAACGGGAGGCAACCCGTCATTCTTTGAAAAACCCGAAATCGTTTCTGACATCTCTATGCGGAACTCATATTGCACTTTAGGGTTCATCCATTAGAATAGCCGACTTCACCTCAGGTATACCTACCCGAGATTAGAAATCATTCGCAACAAGTCACTTCCACCCATTCACTCACCACACACCTGTCCTAATACATGAACTAAGCTGAATTCGAACCCACCTAATTTACAATGGGGACATTGCAAATCTTAGGCATGGGGGGGATATGAACGTGCAAAATGTCAGAAAATTCATATCAAGAAAGGGTTTCACAAAAAAAAAAAAAAAGAGACTTAATAGAGGGGAGGAACAATTCAGGGTCATACAAATGAGAGGAGGAAAAGAAAGAAAAATGACAAAAACGAGCACAAAATGAAAATGAAAAGAAATAGTCATTAGTAAATGGTTAAGGGGTTAACTGAAGTTCTAGACCAAAAAGAAAAGAAAAAAGGAAAAGAAAAGTGTTATGGAGACATAACAAGAGATTAGCGGGAACGCTGGTCTTAGGCCTCTTGGGTTAGATTTGTTAGCTTAAAAATTCGCGTATCTGTTAAAATCTGGATAATCCTCAAGAGGTTGAGGAAAATGCGAAACTTAAGTATTACGTCTAAGGCTTAGGAAGTATTCAGCCTCGTTAACTGACCTTCGATTTGCGGGATTCGGTAACCTAAGCACCCAAATTCACACACAGTCTGGTTCAGTGTGCAAAAACATCCAAATCATGCGAAAAGCGTTTAATGTTCTGAAAAAGTCACCTAGATTAGGAGCGGTCAATCAACACAAATTGATTTGGACGAGTTCCCAGCGTGGAGAGGCGGGAAATTCCCCTCGAAGATGCATAACAACATATCGTCTCCTCGGTGCTTGTCTCTTAGAATATTTAAATATCCTACTGGGGGCATGTAAGCACTCTGTTGGTTCAGATACCATGGGCGGCATTATCACGAAATGTCGATCGCCAGGGTCTGGATTCGGCCACGGAACGCCATGGGCGGGATTATCTCGAAATCTCGAAAGCCAGGGTTCTGGGGGTTGCCATGGGTGGGATTATCTCAAAATCTCAAAAGCCAGGGACCCTTGAGGATTGATGATGGGGACGAGGAATCCGATACAGACCATGTTGAGAAGCTAATCCGAAGCTAGAAATAAAAAGAAAAGAGAGAGAAAAGCTCTCCAAACAAATAAATCTTCTATCTCTCTCTTACAAAAAAAAAAACGCACTGTAAACTGAACTTAGGCTAAAAATGTCTCAAGCACGGGTGCTTTAACCACGGAGTCCAACAAACCCTAGGATAGTTTCTGTGGGCCGTAGAAACCTTTGCGAAGGACTGAGGCTAAAGCAGAACAGGTCCGGATTTTGGTTGGTACTTGAATACCTCCAGTCCTATTGTCGGCATTCCTACCTAATCACAAAAGAAGAAGCACTTATCATTATTGACAGACATTCAGGGTCTAGAACGGAAGTCAAAACCTTAAAATTTTGCTAAGGGACTAGCAAAAGCTAGGCATGGGGGTATGATGAGAGCCTCATCATGAGCCATAACTAGCTCATTTTGACCCAATAAAGAAGATAAAATCTCCTATATAACCTAGAAGAAGGCTTAACTAAAGGAACAAGTGCTCTGAGAAGAAAACATGAAATAAAGGTTAAAACTGCAATTTTACCATTGCACTACATAAACGGGTTTTCTCAGAAGTAAAACATAGGTCAAATGGTCCAAATACGATAAAAAGAGGGTTGAGTCAATCAGAAATGGGTTTATGTGTAATCTAAGAATTAAATGACACTTGGTAACCCTAAAACTGACCCGCTTAAATTAACAAGGTTCCGATCAGGATAAAAATCGAGTAAACCCTCTAAATATCATGCAAAAACATCCTCTAGGGTTTAGAACACTTAATTTGGCCTTTGGAACCTAGTCTGAACTAGATTAGGGTCCTAGCTCCTCAATTAACCAAATTTGGGTTTTTACACAAAATGTTCAGTCAAACGAGGTCAAACCTGAAATTCAACTTCGCCATTGGATTCCTTAGGTCCAAATTAGATTTATACCAAAATTTGGACTTAAGGGGAGGTCATCTTGACCTACTTTGTAATTTAGTACACCCAAATCATAAATAGGTCCCTATCTTTTGAATATCCTTGCAAAGAGCCCACCAAGTTCTTCGCCCCCTTTGCAATCCGGTCCTGCCGCCATTGTTAGGGCAGAACCGAGCTCCGGCGAGGTTCAGAGAGGAATTTCTCTCTAATCCCTCAGAGATTCCCTCCCAGAAATGGAAGAGGGATTCTCTAAGGAATTCCCTTCCTTCTAAAGCCAATTACAATCACTGGTGTGAACCCAATCTCTCATGCGAACGCACGAGAGATTTGGGTATCCACCTTCCTTCCAACTCTGGCGAGCCGGCAGACCTAATTGCGCGCTCTCCATGCGCTGATAGGAGCGGCCAGCACCTATAAAACACCCCCTAGACCTTGCCGCAGGACCCAAGCTTGATTTTGATGGAGATCCCCTCCAAATTCCCTCTCTCCCATCTCCGGCCAAACGACCTGCAAGCTCCGACGACCTCCTCCCCTCCTTCTCATTGCTCTGCTGCCATACCAGCAGCAGAGTCCTCTTTGCCTCTTCCTCCCGCGTTGCGCTGTACCCCGCGCACGTGCTCCTGACCTCATCTTCGTCTCTGCTTCCTCCCTTAGGGTCTTTCTTCCCCAATGACGGCAGTTACGAGCCGTCCTCTCCACCGCCTCCCTTCCTTCCAGACAACCCCAGATACATTCTCCATCCTCTCCTCTCTCTTTTCCCCCTACTATTTTACTTGATTACCCCTCGACAGTACCTAACCACCTCCATCGTTCTCGCCTCCGACTGCCCTCCGGCGAGCTGCCCACACCACTCCGCCCCTCAACACGGCTCGCCAACCCCCTCGTGAGCTTCGCCTCACCACCAGGAACCCATTCCACCCCATCACTGCCACTCCAGACCTCCAGAAGCACCCCTTGACCAACCCACCATCTCTGGCCACAGGTTGACCTAGGCACGCACGCCTAGGCCAACCTGCAACCTGCAGCATCGCCCACCGCCTTCGCCGTGCTATGGCGAAGGTTTCCAGCTATTTTGATTGGACCAATAGGCCATTCTGTTGGATGTCAGGTGTATGCTTCGGCCGCCATTAACAGCCGAAGCAGTAGGGAGCTTGGAGCAGCTTCGGGCATCAGGCTTCCCAGCCTGCAGGTGCAGCAGAGTCTCGCGAAGGTCGCGCAGTGAACGAGGCCAGCCAGTCGCACAGAGGAGCCATCAGCTTGGGCAATCGAGTGACGAAAGCTCTACTGGCACGCGTGAAGGCAAGGCCGACCAGATAGTCCCACATCGTGGGATTGCAAAACTCAGGTATCATATAAATTATTTTTGTGTTTTCTTCTTACTGCCTCCGTAAGCACAGGGGCGAGGTCCCTCATTGCCCCCACACGCCTCGTCCACGGCTTGACGTCGCGGATCTGGCGGATCCGACCCGACCTAAACCTACGCACTCCTCGCACATCACCACTTGCCGGTGCGCCTGGTCCCAGGTGCGAATCTGACCCGACTACCCGTGTGGCTCTGGGAGAGCGTGCTTGAGTGAACTGCTTGAGAAAAAGAGAAACACTTGGGTAGAGGGATGGGGGTAGGTTTTTGCTACTGTGTGGTGTGTGCAGGAAGGAAGAAGTGACCGAGGCAGCGAACACTTAGCAGCTGAAGAACAGGAAGAGAAGAAAGAACAGGCTGTGTAGCAGTGAAAGGAGAAGTCTTCGCCGAGAAGAAGAAGAAGAAGAAGGAAGACAAGGCAGAAGAGAGAGAAGAACAAAGAAGAGGCCAAGTGAAGATTGCAAAGAGATCAGAAGAAAAAGAAGAAGAAAGAAGAAAGGCAAGGCAGGAGAAGAAGGAAGATACAGAAGCAGAAAGGAGAAGAAGAGAGAAAGAGAGATCACATTTAAGACGTCTGATACAGAAATCAGACGTCCAATTCTACTTTTTTTTCACAAATCCTTTTTAAAATTCTCTCTTTGAATCAATTATATTTGCATTTAACAGTTGTATTCTTTGGTTTTACAAAGTATTGAGATTGCTCCCCGTGTTCGACCTCGGATACTCTAGTTGTTCGAGTAATAAAATTCTTTATATTTGTTTAAACGTTTTGTCGATTATACTACAACGTAATACGCTTTAAATTCGTACAAAATCGTTGAGAACAGGAGGTGAGGTGTAGGATGATGGGGATGAGGTGCAGGAGAAAGACGGTTAGAGGAATGCTTCTCCAAGCTAGTGGAGAGGTAGATAGGAGTACCTAGGCTATAGGGAAGGGGGTGAGGTAATGGAGGTGATCTTCTGCCTTAATGGAGGTGAGGGGATAGCTCTAGAGTCTCCTATGAAGGTAGTGAGGAGAGGGACAAATATTTGGTGGGAGAGAGGATTCCTAAGCTAATAGGAGAGTTTTAAAGCTTGGGAGTAGGGCTATGGAGGCTTTGGAATGCTTCCTAAGCTCTAGAATAGGTGGAAAATTTGCAAGTAGAGATGGTTTGCAAAGGGAAGGGAAGAGGGGTATTTATAAGTCAGAGGATAGGCCAAAATCAACCATTGGTCATGCAATGCACATGAATGTTGTGCATGAGGCACAGTTGCGCACGCAGCGTACCAATGTACATTCGCACATTGTGCATAGCTATGCCTTGTGTTGGCACTATGTGGGCACGGCAAGGAGGGATAGCGGTAGTCCGTTGGATATCCAAGGGCCCATGATCACGTGCCATCACACTCTTCAAATCGCAAGAATCGCGTGTGGAATTGCACATTATCATGCTTGGGCACATCCATGACACCACGTAGACCTACCTCATTCGCCTGATCAAGATTTGACGGCACCAATTGTGCCTCTTGGACGTGTTGAGCTGTGAGGAGTGATGCAGTGCTGGCGTGGCTTCATTTGAAGTGTTTATGGCTGATTGTGCAGTGCAATTTTGATCCCCACTCGTGAGAGGAGGTCAAAGCTCGATCCTACGCCCCCTGGATGGGAGTTAAGGGTGCTACCACTATGCTAAGGCCGCACCTTGGCCATCGGATGATCATCTAATGATTGTGCACACTCGAGATCCCAACTATTGGATGGGAATCCAATGGTTGAGATCGCGTGAAACCGCACCCTTTAGGAAACATGAGGTGCAGATCAGGCCCCTCTCAACTGTTGGATGAAGATCCAATGGCTAAGGATTAATGGTGTGGATGAGGAGGTGAGTAGTGGTGGCCTTAGGTGTCTTTGGGTAGCCTGGATGGCACCATCTTGGTCGTCCATCTTCTTGTCGTATCGGATGCCATAGAGCTCCAATCGAGACAATTCTCACGTCAATGGATTGCGATTGTCGCTCTGACTCCATATTTCTTGTTCGAGGCTCCAATTTGTTTCACCCTATGCCCTGGCCATAAAATTATATAAATTAGTATAAATTTATTAAAATTATTCTAGATGCATGATTGCACTATTAATGCAATATTTACAAATATAAATGCAGCTAAGTTGCTACGAAACCCACATAATTGGCATGTTTACATAAAATAATGTAGACTTATCAGCACTCATGCATGCACTTAGTTCATTTTGCATCTAGCTTTGCACAAATTTTGCAATAAATGATGCCCTAATGCATTTGTCTAGCTGGTGCAGAATTTGACTCAGGTGACATGGCTCCTCATATCCTGAAATGGATTAATGACCACAAACCTAGCTCACCAAGCCTTTACAACAACTTGAAGCACCTCAATTATGGGGCTCCCTACTACATTGATTGAGCTCCTCATCTCATTCAAGAAGCTCAAGTCTCCACTACAAGGGTAAGCACATGCATTAAGGAGCTCATTCAAGAAAAGTCCACACCTAAATTTGTGCATTCAAAATCCAAGAAGGCACCTCTTGGTCGACCCCTTTAATTGGATTTTTTTACCACTCAAAAATCACCTTGAATAAAGAGGAAAATTCTTGGAACCATCCTCCATTTATGCCAACATGTGCCATTTCCTTATGCACCCTTTAACCACCCATTAGTTGGTGCATCTTTCCACCACCAAAAGACATCATTTTTTGAAACCAAAGATTCTTGGAGACTCTATCTCTTTGGATGGCTTGGATGGACTCCTAACTGGCACCTTTTCCATTTTGGCTTCCTAAACACTACACATACCTAGCCTATCAAACCACCTACCTACACCCTTGTAGGGCATCTTTGGCCACCACAAAATAAAGACAATTTCAAGCTCCATGCCAAGGGTCCTTGGAGGAGAGGAGGATTCAATAGAAAGCACGACCCCCTCTTGAAGCTCATCCTAGTCTCCAGGCTTCACGCTAAGCCTCAAGGAAGAAGAGGAGGAGCCCATCAACATCACTATTTTGCCATGGAGCCGAGATTCTTCACTCGAGCATAAGCTTTCCACTACCCTCATTTTCATCATTTTGTAGTCATTATTGTAGTAGCATAAACTAGTGTAATCCAACTCTTTCTATTAATTGAAATTGTTATTTCTTGCCTTCATTTCTTAGCCATAATTTTGTGTTGATTTCGTGATAACCTTCCCTCTTGATTTCCTTGGCATGCCTGTCCTTTGGAGAGCTCAAGAGGAGGGGTTCATGTTACCTGTAGATTTTAGTAGCGAAAAGTCCAAGTTGCTTCCCTTTTCTTGCATTTCTTTTGCTTTATTTCAAAAAGCTAAAAAATTCATATGTCTTCAAAAACAAAAAAATATAAGCAAGACCACCTTAGAATTTTCTTGAATACCAATTTGTCTCCTTGGATGACCCTAGATACTCCCTTATGTAGGATTATAAATTTAAAATACGATCGGATTTACGCATTGCAATACTTAATTCATATCTTTTTTCGTATCACAACACTCAATTTTCATACTCTTAATTGGATTAATACGGGCATCACCGGCACAATGCCCATCATTAAAAACCCATGCACACACTCATCCTAAGCCTAAACTAAAACTGGTAGCAACTTGACCGTAAGGATTTCATCCAACTTTAGGCTTGATATTCTCATACTAAATCATTTTCAATAGGCTTCAATTTCCTTGGATTAACCTAGTGTCTAGGTTGAGGGCCCATGTCAAATGACTGGGTGAGGGTTTATGCAAGCCCCTAGTGACATTCCTAGGACATGCTTGGGCCTAATCGCCCCCTTAAGCAACTTGGCAGGGTTAAGTAAGGGAAGAGTAGTCCATTGTTGATTTTTTGGTATACGAGTAAGCAAGTCTTTGGTTTTCAGGGAGTCTGCCTTACGGCTTAGTTCTTTGTTTGCTTGTTTGTGGGGGTGGGCATGTTTCTCTCCTAATCTCTTCTCTTCCCTCCAGTTCTTCTAAATCATGTGTTTTGATGCTTATCCCTCCAATCCTACCTACCCCCAACATGATCTCTATCCCAACTCAACCTACAACTAGCCATCTTCTAGTTGGTATAACCTTGAACCTAGATAGGGAGATGATTTAGGACTTCCTTATTTAGGGTTCAACCTTGGATATCAACAACTTAACTCCTATCCCTCTCAAGCTTACACTCAACATAGGTCCTCATCCCTCCAAGAATAATCTCATAGGACTTATACACAGGGAGGATACCTGGAACCCTCATATCATGACTCTCGTGGTCCACACTAAAGCCTACCCAGCCCAAAGCAAGACCTTAGGACCCAATTAGCCTTGGCTCAAAAGAATGTATTGGAGATTATAACACAGTCTTCGAACGTTAGATTCCCATCCAATACCCAGTAGCGATAAACTGGAGCCTTTGATAAAAATGATCGATTATTTCAAGAAAATGACAATAGAATTACTCCAAGGGGTTGAAGATGAAACTAATAGGGATTGAGCTAAGGTGTTAATTTCAAAGATGTCAAGATTGAGGATGAACTATGTGATTGCACTCATCCAAAATTAGGATCACTCTCACGATGAAGGTCTCACTAATGACCCCCCTCACGTTGAAGTAGTTGAAGAATCTTTACACATACCTATGGAGGAGAACTTGACTGAGCCAAATGAGACCTTGTATGATGCGATTAATCTGAAGGATGTAGAGCACACCATAGAATTTGAGGGTGAATCAAGTCCTTCATCCACGATCCTAGAACTAGGGAACGAGGAAAAATGTCTTTGAGGATGTAGGTACGATTCTTAATCAAGAGACATATATCTGAGGATCATGGATTTTTTGATTATGAAAATGAGGGATATTTCATTGATGGTGTCTCACTGGGAGAATCTGATGAAAACATTAATGGGAAAACATTTGAGGATTATAGGCACGAGGAATCTAATGAACAATTAATTGACAATCCTTTTGATGGGGTAGAAGCGAATAAGTTAATTGTAGAAATCTTTGAGGACTTGACTCCTAGCCTTACCCCCCAATCAGACCCCTAATATTGGATGAAAAATTGATTGGGCTTGAATTTGATCCACACAAGTCCACGCTAATTGATCCTAACTCTATGGACTTGGACATTTTAGAAGGGGTCAATGACATGTTGGAAGTACGAAGTCCCAAATGTGGAAATGATAATTATGGAGGATCAAAAAATGGATGTGACATTTTGGGAAGAAAATTCTAGGGGAGAGACATCTATGCAACTTAGGGTCTCAGTGTTTTAAAACCACCAACCTTGTTCAAGGACCCTTATGACATTTTTGACTTCAGCCTAGGGGTAGATATGGGACCTAAGTATACTTGATCCACTAACTTTTTGAGCTGAATGACCAGTGGACAGAAGGCTATTATCGTAAACATTTTATCTTGTGTCTAGCATTATAGACTTGCGTTGGACTCATCCAATTCAACATCCAAAGCACATGGCCAGTTATGGAGGGACGAAAGAATGCAGACATGCATAACCCACCACTTACAAAGTTCCCATCCCTTAGGGATGGACCTACACCACAATTTGGTTCACATTTGTGCACCATTGAATTTGAGCTCGTATGACCATATCTTTCTCGTAATCTTGACCCAGCCCACCAATATGATTATCTCTTCTCTACATAGGGTCTTCGTCTGGCTATAAGCTTAAAATGTAGCACTTGTTGGGAGTCAACCTAACACGATTTTGATGATTTTTCTTGGTTGTTTTTAGTTTTCCATTACAAGATCACCTCTCTCCAACAGATCTCCTAGCCATACAAATTGTGCTCAGGTGTTTTCTTTCCTTTCTCATGCATGAGGACATGCCATGACATTAGCATGGGGGGATTCACAAATTTTGAATTTGTTTCTCTTGCTTTTCTTAAAACAAAAAAAAGAGAGAAAAGGGAATAAAGTAGTGAAGAGTAGGGATTAACACTTTGGAAAATGGCGACTTTAGCATGACATTTCAGCGAGAGAGTTAGAGGACTAAGAATTTGTAAGTTAGACCCAGCAAGACAAGTGTCTTTATTGCTAAGGTTACTCACTTAAAATAGAAATTTGAATAGCCTCTAAGGAAACCGATTGAAACTGGGATTGGGAAAGAGTTATAGGAAGTACCCGACTAGATTTCAACCTTTGCACCTTTAACTTCCCTTTGAATTTGGTGTTGCATTAAACACACATGAGTCTCCTTGCAAGCTTCAGGTTCCCTTTACCCATTCACCGAAATAAAAGTATCTGTCCAAAACCCACCATGTCATGTTAGAAGAGGTCTAATCTTGTTTGGAGTTCCCGGCACTAAGAGGCCTAACCCTCAATGATGCACAATAACATGCCCTCTCCACGACGTCTGCTCCTTATGGATATTCGAATATCCTATGGGATGAAAAAAATGCATTTTGCGATTTAAGTACCATGGGCAGTACTATCCTGAAGCATCAAAAGCTAGAGCTTGGATTCACTTTAGAATGCCATGGGTGGTGCTATCTCGAAGCTTCGATTGCCAGGGTTCTGTAGGGCTTCCATGGTCGGTGCTATCTCGATGCATCAATTGTCAGGGGCCCTTCAAGGATCGAATTGATGGGAATGAGGATTCTGATACACTTCACGTGGACCAATTCAAAGCTGAACACAGAAAAAGAAAAAGGAAAACCTTCTGGTGAGTCCACTTTTGTGGACAAATTGGTATCTTAATGTTTAGACATTGGATTAATACTAATGAGTATATTGCATGCATTAGGATGTAAATGAATTACTTTATAAAGTTGCATTTAGGCATTCCTATACATGTAAACTAACATCACATGCAATACATCGTTTAAATTTAAATAGGATTTAGACTTATGGACATCATGCATTATTACATCTTTCTCGCATCTTAACCATTGCAAGTGAAGCTCACGCATGAAGTAGCCCTTTCCTCATCAGCCACTACATGTACACACAATGGCTAGAAGATGCAACGCCTATTTGGTGCATTGATGATCGTACGAATAGCGGATCTACTTTAATGCTCTTTTACCTTAATGTATGCCATGCATGGCTTTAAATGTCGACTAGCTATGTTTGTGCCAAGGGGGCCACCGATCCCACTCCATTGACTATGATCATCCATTACCACTGTGGGCCTCCAACCACGTGCATAAGCTCGTACCACTGTAGGCAGGAGGGGTGACAGACTACCACGCCAACCTGAGTCATGCAACCACCACCGCGCATCACCACGTGCCCCACCGCAAGCACCACCGTCATTGGTGGTGCTCTTGACCGCACCCTCCATAAAGCCTCCAGCATTCCTCTTCCTCTACATTTTTTTTTCCTCATGTTCGTCATCTTCTTCTTCATTTTTTTTACAGTTCATCATCTTCTCTACAAAGAACCCACCACCCCACACCAATAACTACGCCAACTCCAAGCGGCCAGTGGGACGCCACCCATCACTGTCGCCCCCTAGCTACTGACAGCCACTTGCGGGTGGCCAAGCATGACCATGAGTGGCTGAGCATGTGCATGACCTTGTTATGTTCTCGCCACCACCACCGTTATCTTCTCCTTGCCACCACCGACAGCCTCCGCCGTCACCGCCATTGGGTTCACCTTCATCTAGGGAACCTCCATCAAGGTTGCCACCACCAATGACCTTCTCCTCGATGTTCATGAGCGCTTAGAAGGAGGTGATCTATTTTTGCACAATAAAAGTTGGAGTTAATAATTATGCATAATGCCATTGTGAGATGCATTATTGATCTATTTATCCAATTATTATATTAAGATGGATTTGCATGAACCCCCTCCCACTTTCATTTAATTATGTTTTTTTATTCTCTCGCAATAACTTAAGTAAATAAGGATTAATGAGGTCAATGCTTAGGTGATAATTTGTGAACAACCTTTTTTTTAGACTTCAAAGAGTTTGTAATAGGTGTTTTCCTTCCTATGGAGATGACCTAACCCACGTGGTTGGATTCTTTTAAAGTTGGATTTATATAGTTAGGATTTTCTTTGACAGTCGATTTTCCACCATGTACCCACTACAATGACTTGACATTTTATGTTTAAAGCCCTATTGAAAGCGAAAATCGACTCAAGTGGTGTCGTTGCTAGGGAGGCAACAAACGTATTAAATTCCCAAATATTTATTTATTCACGTGAATTCAAATTTTGAGGCATATTTGTAACTCTTATTTTTCTATTTGTGGTACCAATATATGCATTTCTGCTGGAGAGTCATCGCACCAACGCCAACATCACCTTGGTGGACCTTGACGCCACCATAAGGAGGATATGAGAGGACCAGTCAAACCAAAGGGAGAAGAAGGAAAGGACAGACCCTACTTTTTGTGGATAATTAGTTTAATTTAGTTGCTAGAAAGAGACCCATTTATTTTCTTCATGTTTACATTCAGTTCTCCTGCCCTTGTTATGGGGCAGGTTTTCGAGGGAGTGTCCCCATTTATTTAGACACTAGGTTTGTTCTATTTTTTATTTCTTTTGTGGTGTGAATAGTTTTCCTTTGTTTGCTCTATAACTTTTAAAAAAAGTGATCTCTAGCTACATTTAAAAGCAGCATGCCATTAGGTCAAGCATATAGTTGTGAACGAGTAGCCTCTAGATTTTTATTCCTTGCACTACGTGCATTTGTGCATGATAGATTGTTGGAGGAAAGGTACGTCATATTCTTGCATCCATATTTGGCCAGGCATTACTATTAATACCCTTGTTTTGATGTAATAAAATTATGCTTTCCTTGAGGACTAACATTTACAGATAATTCAAGTCATGATGTCCTCGTCAACTGTAATTAAGGTCTTCAAGAGATATAGACACCAAAAGAAGACTTGAAGACTATTTTTATATTTATTGAGTATAGAATTATGTAAGGACCTCATAAGATAACAAACGATGCATTCTCAAAAAATCACAAAAATTGTTTTCTTCAAACCTAAGTTCTTACAACTATTGATCGACCAATTCCATTCTTAATCGACCAAGCATTGATCGACCAATTATATCTCTTTATTAATCAAATTCCTCCAACAGTTATATTTCTTTTTGATCGACCAAAAGACTTCCAACGGTTAACTTTTTTCATGGATTTAAGAAGTCGATCAAATCTCAATTTTAATCGATCAACATTGAATTGATCAAACTATTCTTTGAATTGACCAAAGTCAATTTTGATCAACCAATAATATATTTTGATCGATCAAAGCTACATTTTTAGAATTTCCAAAATAGGTCAAAAACCACCTATAATTAGGGCCTTCGACCCCCCTCTTCGAAACACACCTTAAGAGCTTTCCAAGAGCAATTTACGTAAACTCTCTCTAGTGCTTTTGCACCTCTGCATCAACAACTATTGTGCTCCAAAGCATGATCCTCTGCGATTCAAAAAAGCCTGGTTTGTTTTAACCTTACTGAGGTTCCATAGGAGTTATTATTATTTACTTTATATTATGTTTTTCTTAATCTGGGAATCCAAGTTGTCTTGGAAGTCCTCTTGTTCTTCTCTTGGTTAGGTGTGAGTGAAGACATTTTCTAAGAGGTTATGCCACCCTAGTTCAAGTGTACGTTAGTGGATTTGACTAGCATCAACTAGTCAAGAAAATCTTAAGTTGGGAGGCTTAGGTACTGGTTTTTACCTGGAAGGGTTTCCACTCTAAATCAAGTGTTATCTTTTTGGTCTTTGCTTATTTAAATTTTGATATATGGTGAATGATTTTTTAAACTCTCATAGAAATAGAAATAGAAATAGATATTACACTATTCACCCCCCTCTAGTGTATACTTGATCCATTAGGCTTCGCATGTACTCACATCTGGTATTTGACCCTGGTTACTCCAGTCATGATGTCAAAGTCCTCTGAGGTATACGTTGAGGGTCAGTCGACTGTTAGACCACCACTCTTCAATGGCACCAACTATGAATATTTGATGGTGAAAATTGCATAATTTATAAAATGCGATTTTTGGTCGTTGTAACACACAAAGTTGAAATCGCTTTTAAAGTTGTAATCCTAGATAGTGGTGGTATCTAAGGTCGTCCAAGGAGGTAGAAATGCAATTTTTATAATCTCTTACTTGAAAGATAGAAATCAACTTTCTTTTTGTCTTTTTGAATATGTGATTTTCATGGTTTTTAAATATGTGCAAAAGTGAATGTAGAGAAAACAAGAATTAGAAATCTAAATGTGAAGCAACAAGTGTCTTGTTTCTCCAACTCACTCCAATCACGAGAGGCTTGGAGTAATATTGGAACACACAATAAGAGAACAAAATAAGCTAACTAAAAGAAAAGTAGAGGAATGCTTCTTTGAATAAAAATTATTTTACAAAAAGAGTTGGAGAACTCACAAGAAAGAAGGATTCTTACTTGCAATCTCCAACACAAATTCAAACACTACATTACTATGCAAAAATAATAAAAGGTAAAGAAAAGCTTATGAAGAAAATGATGCTGCTGCAGAACTCCCATACTAATTCTGGTTGCCCTAGAATCAAAGGTAGCTTGCTCCTGAATCTCCTTCTCTTGGCAAGCCATAGATGGGGCGTTGTTTGGGAATCGTAAAGTGCATTTTTGATAGAAAAAAGCATCGTAGCATAGTGCGCAATACGATCAATAAAAATATTTATAAAGGTAATGAGACTAGAGTCTCGGTCGTTCGTCTCTGGGAGGAGTTTATGGAAATGCAGATTTGAAATCGATCTCTTTCGCTCTACTTTCTTAAAATCTCATGTTGGTTTATGGTGATTTACGTATTGATGTATGACATGCTAGTTGCCAAAAGATAGTAATTAAAGGCTGGCAACTTCAATCACACAAAATATATTGCAATAAACTCATGGTGATTCTCAACACATAGATATATATAGAAAAAGATTTTCATTCATTCAATTCATGATGGTGGATTAAGCATTAAGCTCGTGGAAAGCTTATAGAGGAATGCTTGGAAAAACAAATCTAGCCAGTAGAAAACGATCGCATACATGAATCTAAGGGGGGATTATGCATGCATCATTGGGGGAGAATATAGAGCTACACTACTAAGCAGTAATAAAAGCATGTAAACTATGAAGAACTAAGCTACTAATCTAGTAGAAATAAGGGCATTCGAAGGTGGGCTCCGATGACCTTTGAGTTGGTTGAGAGGAGAAGGAGGGGAGGCCAATGGTGCTTAGGTCGGCCCTTGGAGAGGGGTTGGAGAGGTGATCCAGCATCTTGGCATGGAGGTGGTGGTGGCCATGGTGAAGCAACTAGTGAAGGTGGAGTGGAGATGGAATGTAGCTAAGCTAAATAGAAGCCAAGAGTGAATGGGTGCAAATGGTCACCCCTTAGGTATTTTTATAGACCTAAGGGAAGCTCTCTAGAGAATTATGGAATTCTCTAGAGAGGCCTATGGTGGGAGCTCATGGGAGAGTATGAGAGAGGATGGATGGTGGTTTTTAGATCCACCAAATGTGGATCTAAAAATTGAATGGCTCTTGGTTGCTAATTTTAGCAACCAAGGCAACCACACATGGTAGAAAGTTCTAGAGAACTCTAGGATAGGTATTTTCATGTGGATGGTGTGTGTGGGTCGAAACTTAGGTGGCTAGGTTGATTAGATTAGGTTCTAGTGGGTTTAGGTCAATGTAGGTCTCAAATTAGTGTTGTAAACCCTAATTCACTAAGGTAAGGTGCAAGTAAACTTAATACAAGCTTAATTGGGTGTGTGAAAACCTAATTAAGAGTAAAATAACTCAATTAAGTCAGGTCTAGGTCAATTGGACTCTCTCTGAGTCCAATTGGACAGTTTGTGCTGAGATCAGGGCTCAATTGGACTCAATGAGTCCAATTGGATAGGCTGATGGAATTGACTAAGATCCAAGTCAATTAGGTTTAGTGAGGATGTAATTGGTCCTTAGGGAGGTCTAGAGGTGATGTACTAGGGTTAGGACACCTTAATTTAGGTTCCTAGGAGGTTAGAATTGGGTTTAGGGACCTAGAAATCCAATATCAAGGCTTGAATTCCAAAACAGGAACTGAAGGACAATTCTAGATGTCTAATAATAGTATCAGACATCATATAGTAAAAAATCAAAAGTCCAGACTTATTGTCTGGATGTCCAATTAGAGTCAGGAGGGATTCCAGGTTCTGTCTTAGCTATTCTGCAGAAATTGGATGTCTGACCAAGTGTTTGGATGTCCAATAACATTGAAGAAGTGGGTTTAAGGTGTGCGAGAGTAGGCTAAGGGTTCTGGATGTCCTATAACTTATCTGGACATCCAGATAGAGGCTAGAATTATGGTTTTAAGGTTTCCTAGGGTGTGGTGACCTAATCTAAGGGTGGCAAGGCTTGGGGAAGCTTCTAGGCTATCCTAGGGCTAGGATGGTCCTAAGTTCTTCATATTTTACTGCTTTATTCCTGCTTAAATAGAGTAGCATACCTCAACCCCTTACATTATTGTCTACTATATCTAATCTAAGTCTTCCACTCTAGCTCTGCTGCAACACCAATTATCCTTTATTCTTCTGATCTAGATTTAGATCCAGCTTCAGATCTACTTCTAATCAGCTTATTACCTGTAATTGGCATAATGCACCTAATCAGTACATTATAGCATTATTTTATGCATAGCTAAAAGAAAGCAGTAAACATGCTAGTAATGCTTATGCATGCATGAATTACCCTAACTTATGCTAAGTCCTAGCCTAATTTTGGTCAATTAAGACCTATGGTTGCTGCACAATCAGGCGTGCCTGGTTCCTCCTTGAGTGGAAGAATTCCACTCTCAAATCTCCTCCTTAGGGTAGACGTGAACCACCCTATATGCTCCTCCTCCTAGACATGCTCCTTGCCTAGCTTGACTCCTTGGCTTGGCATGTACACAAGGTAGAAGAAGGGAGAAAGTTGAAGGCAACAAGAGGGCAAGAGCACCCCCTTAATCTTCTTCTTCTTCTCTTCTCCTTGGTTGTGGGCTGTGGTGGAGTAATGGTGGATGTGTGCTTGCATATGCATAGCGAAGGGTACTTGGCTAAGGTAGGTATGGGTGGTATATATAGAGTTGTAGGAAGTGGGTAAGTGTGGTGATGGATGGGTGGTTAGGATAGGTTTTTAGGAGGTGGTTATGGATCCTAAGGTTAAGGTTCTTTGGTGCCAAAGGAAGGGGAATGTGGATGCTGGTTATGGTGGTGGAGAGGCACCATAAGGTGGCGCCAACTATGGGAGGTTAGTAGGGTTGGTGGTTGGCGTGGAGTATGGAGGGTGGAGATTAAGCGACACTATGTGGAAGGGTATAGGAAGTGGAGTTAAGGTGCGGTTAGATTCCTTTTGGCGCCAACTATGGGTTCTAGAAGTTGGCACCAAAAGGGAAGGCTAGGATTGGGTTCTTGGGTTAGGTGTAGGGTGGTGATTGAATTCTATTTTGGCACCAAGATAGAAGGGTGCATGCTGATGGTGTCTTTTTGTTTTGGCACCAAAAAGGGGTAGTTAATAGGTGGTTTTAGAGTAAAAATAGGTGGCTTTTGGTGGTGATGGGTGAAGGGGGTGGCTATTAGTCGGTGCCAAAAGTAGGTAGGAGTAGGGATAGCTTAAGTGGAGCTAAGTTGGGTTACTTGGTGCATCTTAGATTAGGTAGGGTTTAGGGTGATGGTGGATGACCATGGAATGGAGAGGAGCTAGGGTTAGCTAGCTAAGGTAGCTTAGCTAGTTAGAGAGTAGAGGAATCTAGGGTTTAGCTAGAAGAAGGTAGCAGTTGAATGGCAGATGACTACGCTATCGAAATTGGTTTTGAAAACATGTCGTTGTAGTTCGAGTAGCAAAGGAATCCGTTCAACAAATAAAATTTATACCGAAAAATCTGTAAAGAAATCCCGAGTCGAACTCAGGGAGGCTACATTGATCAAAATTGGCAATTATATTATTTTGTGTTTTTGTTTAAAGGGCGGAATAATCACAAGGAAATCAGTATAGACAAGAAGAGAGAGAACATTCACTTGATATTGCAAAATGTTTTTATAACTAAGAAAGCGAGAAATGATTACACTAGAAAGTGAGAAATTATTACAACTAGAAAGCAGGAAAATTCTACTCTAGAAAGCAGTAAAAAGAATGGGAGAGAGAAGTTATCCTCCTCGACGATCGCTTGGAGGACGAGCCAGATGGGACAACGCCTAGAAGACAAGGAATGGAGCGGGAGGAAGGAGGATGAAGTAGGAGGAACGGGAACAAGGCAGCACACTATGCTAACCTTGCAAGGCAGCACGCTACGCTAAGCCTGGCTTTGTGTTGCGTTTAATGTTTAAGGCGTGTGCTTCCACAGCTATTGGATCAAGATCCAATGGCCTAAATCTGGTGTGCAGTTGAGGAGAGAAAGAGAGGATGGGTGTCCTTGGCCAATTTGGGTGGCTGAGATGGTGCCACGTGGCACCATCTTGGCCATCCATCTTCTATATGTTGTAGACAGTGCCACGGATGTCGGATTGGATCAATTTTCACGCCGTTAGGCTGTGATCGATGATCCAAACCCATTCGTGCAGTCAGATTTTCCATCTGAGGTGCAGATTAACACCATCTTAGCCCTTGCTCTTTAGGGTTCCTTGGTCTCTATCTGGTGCTACGGATGTCCGATTAAGGCGATCTTGGAGCCTTTGAATCCAATCGTTGCCCTGATCAGATCCGTACGGTTGGATCTTCGATCTGAGGCCCCGATTAAAATGTCACCCTATCCCTAATCGTAAAAGGAGACAATTACTATACAATTTATACAACTTGATCTAAATGCATGATTATGCTTGCTATGCATTATTTACAATGTATTATTCTAATGTGACACTAAGAACATGCATGAATAGACATTTTAGGCTAATCAGATGTATGCACATCACAATTCCATGCCTATCTTTTGCTAGTCCCTAGCAAAAGCTATATGCTATTTATAAAAGAATTAGGTTGGATTACTTGGGCATAAATCATTTTCAACATTAAGAAATTTTTACTTAGGATCTGAACATTCAAAGACACAACAATGCCCGGGTATCTGCCAAAATGTAGACTGCCTCAAGCCCTCACTTTATTCAAAGAAAAATCTCTTTTTCTCTTTTTCTTCTTTTCTAATTTTTTTTAGATTTTTGAGTTTAGGGTTAAGGAGTGGCTTTCTACGACCACTCAACCCACCTAAGATTTGATGAGAACCCTAAGTTCTAAGCATCTTTATGTGAATGTGATAGACTTGTTGATTGGCAATTAGAATATAGTTCGAGTTTCTATGCCTCTAGGTGACCTTAAAAAGAGAGTTCTGCCTACAGGTGTATCTTTACGACCGGTAGCTTTCTCCCTACTTTTATTTTTTTATGGGGTCAACACAAGGGTGAGTACAGTATATATATCCCCAGCTTATTCTACTTCTCCGCTTTCTCCTAATTGTTTTGGGAATTTTTAGTGCATTTCTTGAGCTGGGTTCTGGACAACCGGTCGATGAGCTGTTACCACCGACAACTTGCTAGCCATACTCGTGCGTAGAAGTGTGGCTTATTTCTTTTGTTTTCTTTTTCTTTTTCTTTCTTTTCTCCTTTTTATTTTTCTTTTTCTTTTCTTTTTGACTTTCTTTTTCTTTTTAAGTAGGCGGCTTCGCTGGTCTAAAATTTACCTAAAGGCAGCAAGAAGAGAGTGGTCCAATGACTGGGCTCTGGACAACCTACCTATGGGATGTTACCCACGATAACTTGCTAGTCATATCACCTTAGAAGGTTCATTAGTGATCCAATTTTTGTTAAACTGTCGAACAACGAGTCAGTGACGAATAGTGTGTAGATGCTTAGACTTAAAGTTCCCTCAAATCAAAGGGCAGGTTGATAAGTCGTGTACTTATCACCCAAACTTATTTAATCAAATTAAGATAGAATTCAAGATGGCGAGGACTTGATAACAAATCCATATTTTAGTGGATACTTGGGTTGATTAAGCCCAAAGACCTGAAGGGTCTTAGTGTTCAGATCCTATTGTAATATTTCCTAAGATTGAAAAGTCCTAATGTCCAAGTATTCCTTCCTAATTCAATTTTTCTTTTATGTATATATAAGAAGAGAAATAGGATTTACAAGAATTCAACAAAGCTGACAAAATGATTCAAAAATGAATCCACCCCCCCATTCCTAGCTGATGCAATGTCCACATTAAGAATAAAAGACATGAAAGGACAGGTAGAATGTAGAAGATATCACCTGAATATGAAGCTCGGGTCAGCTCTGAGTTAGACTGTACAACTACTGAGTTTAATGCCGTCAGCTAGGCGAAGTCCAGCCAAAGAAGTCACAACATGGCTAGAGCAACTATGTCTAAGACGGGTTCTAGAATAGTACGATCAATAACGGGCTTTAGTCGTTGACTGTTGACTTTGAATGAATTACCCATCTTCGGGTCAGAGATCTGAATAGCTCTGTTTGAAAATATCTGGTCGATAATGAATGGGCCGTTCCATTTCGACCTAAGTTTGCCAAGAAAGAGCCTAAGTCGAGAATCGAATAGCCAAACCTTCTGGTGCGGCTCAAAGCTCTTACAGGAAATCAATTGGTCATGTAGAGCCTTGGTCCAAGCCTTGTAGATCTTGGCATTCTCATATGCATCATTTCTAAGCCCCTCCAACTCAGATAGTTGGAGTTTCCTAGTCTTCCTGGCTAAACTTAGATCTAGATTGCACTACTTGATTGCCCAGAATGCCCTATGTTCAATTTCTACGGGTAAATGGCACGCCTTTCCATACACCAGACAAAACAGAGACATGCCGATGGGCATTTTATACGTCATACGGTAGGCCCAAATAGCGTTCCCAAGCTTTTGAGTCCAATCTTTGCGATCAAGCCTAACCATTTTCTGCATAATATTCTTGATCTCTCGATTGGAAATCTTGATCTGTCCATTCGTCTAGCGATGGTAAGGTGTGGAAATTCGGTGATTAACCTCATATTTTGCCAGCAAATTATGAAACTGGGCAATAGTGAAATGAGTACCACCATCGCTGATGATGGCCGTCGAAATCCTAAACTTGCTGAAGATGTTCTTATTGACAAAATCGATGACCACCTTGTGATCATTGGTTTGGGTGGGAATCACCTCAATCCATTTGGACACGTAATCAACAGTGACGAGAATGTACTGATGTCCAAATGAAGGGAGGAAGGGTCCCATGAAATCGATGCCCCAAATGTCAAAGATTTCGATAGGAAGAATCGGGTTTAGGGGCACCATATCTCTCTTTGTTATGCTCCTAAGTGCCTGGCATCAGGAACACAACCTCGAGAATTCCTGGGCATCCTTGAATAATGACGGCCAATAGAATCCAGATTGCAAAATTTTTGCAGCTGTCTTTTTCCCGGAGAAGTGTCCACCACATGCAGATGCATGGCAGAACTCGAGTATACTGTTGAATTCATTCTCCAGAACGCATCGGCGAATAATTTAATCAGAGCCTATGCGGTACAGTTTAGGGTCCTCCCAGAAGTAATACTTGGCCTCATATTTGGGTCTATCAGATTATTGCTTAGTCCAATCCTAGGGGATTTCACCAATAGCCAAATAATTAACAATGTCACCAAACCACAGGGTTTGGACACCTAAAATTGTAAGGATGGTTTCGTCTGAAAAAGTATTAGTAATCGGAATGTCCTGATGAGAAGAATCACTCAGAAGTCTCGACAAATGATCCGCCACCACATTCTGTACCTCGGATTTATCCTTGATTTCAAGATCAAATTCTTGAAGTAGAAGAATCCAACAAATAAACTAAGGTTCGACATCCTTTTTGGCGAAGAGATGTCTCAAGGCCGAGTGGTCAGTATATACAATGACATGAGACCCTAAGAGATAAGCCTTGAATTTCTCCAAAGCAAATACTACAACTAGTAATTCCTTCTCAGCAACAGTGTAATTCCTCTGGACCTCGTCTAGAGTTTTACTAGCATAGTAGATGACAGAGGGCTTCCTATCAACTTTCTGACTGAAAATAGCCCCAACAACATAATTAGAAGCGTCGGTCATGATCTCAAAAGGGGCTGTCCAAACCGGTGGTTGCAACATTGGAGCACAAGTGACTGCCGTTTTAAGAAAATCAAATGCCTTATGGCATGATTCAATGAAATCAAACGGCATTTCTTTGGCAAGAAGATTGCTCAAAGGACGAGCAACCTTTGAAAAGTCCTTGATGAATCTCCTGTAGAATCCCACATGACCAAGAAATGATCGAATTTGTTTAATAGATGTGGGAGGAGGAAGTTTAGCGGTAGCATCAACCTTAGCTTTATCCACTTCGATTCCCCGTTCAGAGATTACATGACCCAAGACGATGCCTTCTGTGTCATGAAATGACTCTTTTCCCAGCTAAGGACCAGTCTTGTTTTGATGCATCATTTAAGAATCATTTCAAGATTAGCTAGACAAGAGTCAAACAATTCTCCAAAAATAGAGAAATCTTCCATGAAGACTTCCATAAACTCTCCCACCATGTCTGAGAATATGGCTAGCATACACCTTTGAAAAGTCACAACTGCATTGCATAAGCCAAATGGCATCCTATGGAAAGCAAAGGTTCCGTAGGGACAGGTGAAAGTAGTTTTTTCCTGATCTCAGGATGGATAGGAACTTTATTGTATCCCGAGTAGCCATCAAGAAAACAGAAGTAGTTCTACCCAACTAATCTTTCCAAGATTTGATTAATGAAAGGCAAAGAGAAATGATCCTTTTTCGTGGCTGTGTTCAGCTTCCTATAATCGATACAAACCCTCCAAGAGGAAGCTAAATGAGTTGTGATAGATTCTCCTTTCTCATTAGTCACAACAGTATTCCCGACTTTCTTGGGAACAATCTGCACGGGGCTTACCCAAGGACTATCAGAGATCGGATAAATGATTCTTTCATCGAGCCACTTAATAATCTCCTTCTTGATCACTTCTCGCATATTTGGATTTAATCTTCTCTGCATCTGGCGAGAAGGGTGGGATCCATCTTCCAAAAATATTCTGTGATTGCAATAAGATGGCTCAATCCCCCTAAGGTCATGAATGGTCCAACCAATTGCCTCTTTGTGTTCCTTCAGGACCTTAATCAATTTAATCTCCTGCTCCTTTGTTAATTTAGCATTGATAATCATAGGAAGCATCTTATGTGGTCCTAGAAACTTATATTTCAGATTCTCAGGTAATGGTTTCAGTTCAAGCTAGGGCAGGTTGATGATTGAAGGTAAGGAAGATACTGATGAAGACTCATCAAGAGGAAGAGGTTGAGAGTGAACAAAATCAATAACCTCTTCAGAAGATTGCAGGTCTGCCATAGAGGGTTGCAGGTCCAATTCATCATCATAGGAGGAACTTTTAAATGCAGAAACCATCATACAAGTCTCAATATTCATATTAACATCCTCAAATTCCTCAATAAATCCACAATCCTCAAATTTATTAATCGCCTTAAAAATATCTAATTTCATTCTTTGATCCCCAAAGGCAATTTCCATGCTACCACTTTCACAATTAATGCTGGCCTTGGCGATAGCCAGGAACAGACGCCCCAGAATGATGGGTGTGTTCCTCAGATTTTCAGGTACATCCATGTCAAGGACAAGGAAATCTATAGGAAAATAGAAATCCTTAACCTTAATAATAACATCTTCAATTACGCCTCATGGATTTGTGACCGAACGGTTTGCTAACTGTAGCATTACTGAAGTCAGCCGAAGTTCACCTAATCCAAACTTCTCGTAAAGAGAAGTCAGAATTAGGTTGATGGATGCACCTAGATCCAGTAGTGCTCTATCAAAAGTGTAATCTCCGATGACACAAGAAATAAAAGGAGCACCTGGATCTCTTTTTTTTTTTAGGGAGGTGGTATAGGATAACAGAACTAGCCTGCTCGGAGAGTACCACCTTCCTCAGAACAGATTCTCTCGACTTACGCTTCTGTGTGCATAAATCCTTTAAAAATTTTGCGTAACCCGATATATGTCTGATAGCGTCAAGGAATGGGATATTGATCTCGACATTCTTGAAAATATTCAGAAGCTCTTCATTACTGTCAATAGACTTCTTCCTTGATCTAATCAAGGCCTGAAGAAAAGGAACATGAGTCGGATCTTCGAAATCAGGTTCCTAAGCCTTGATTTCTTCTCCAGAGTTCACCTTTCTCTCCTCAGGTTCTTCAAGATTCAGTAAATTAGAACAGTGTGGTTGTGGATCCTGAGTTTGTTTACCACTCCTCAAGGTAACAGAATTTGCAGATGCATACGAGTTTGGGTCTTGGGGAGGGTTAAGAAAGATTGGAGGGGCTTCATTAGCCAAGAACCATTGATTTGTAGAAGAAGAAGAAGAGGAAGGACCCTACTCAACCACCTGAGCATGTGCATGTGGGTCCCTTTGATTCCTGTACCCATGGGCTTGATTGCCCGGATTCAGGATATTACGTGGGTTGGGTACGGGTTGAGATGGTAGAGATCTAGGTTTACAAGAATTAGCTATGAGCCTAGGTTGCAAGTTGTCCAGCGAGGTTTTCATTTGCTACATGAGCTGGAGCATAGATCCTTGTATCTTTACCATCTGTCGGTTCAAATCAGCCTACTTTACGGGGTGACGGGCATTCCAAGCTGGTTGATTAACCTGATTTGGGGGCAACTAAGTATAAACATGACCCTGACCCATTGGTCGTTGCGGTGCATAGTTGCTGGGTCAGAATTGAGTCTGCTGCCCTGGGTTTTTCCAAGAGAAGTTAGGGTGGTTTCTCCAACCCGAATTACAAGCATTGGAGTAGGGGTTGGATCTAACATTCTATTGTACAGCACAAACATCCTCATAGGGTGAGGATAGAGAGAAACAAAGGGAAGGATCAGAGAAACTGGGATCAAAGGTCCCATTTTGGAACCCGTGGGGTTCCGAATAATGCTGGCTCGCAGGTTGAGTCGCATCAAGTTGATTCACGAACTCCCATCCAGAAGGAGCTCATGATAAATGGAATCCCAAATTCTGGGATTGAGTGGATCGAGAGTTCATTGAATTTCCAGCCATCCACTCCTCCATTCTCTTAGCAACCAAGTCCACCTTATCTAATTTATTACAAATCAACTACATATCGAATGAATGAGAGTTGTGGACTTCATTAACATTCAATCTGGGCTACTGGGATTGGTTAAAAGTATCCATGGAGGAATGATTGATCAAATTCTCGCTCATCTCCTTAAACAAATCATGCGCACTATCTGCATCTTTGTTGAGGAACTTGCCTTCGCAAGAAGCGCCCACGTGATTTCTGAGTTGCTCAGTCAACCTGTGGTTGAAAATCTGCCCGAGTTGCCATTTTGGCATCTCGTGGTGTGGACACCTCTGCAATAGGTCTTGGAATCTCTCCTAGGCAACATGAAACTGCTCCCCTAGCCACTGGGTAAAGGTAGTAACTACCCGTCTCAAAGCATTGGTACGTCCGATAGGGAAGAATTTCATCAGAAAGGCTGATTTCAACTCATTCCAAGTTGCAATTGGTCTTCCTATAGCCCTGTACCAATGAGTGGCTTTATCCCTAAGAGAGTGGAGGAAGAGCCTCATGATCATTTTCTCCTCATTCACAGTTTGCACCTTGGTGGTCTGGACCAAAGTGGTCAAGTCCTTCAAGTGCTAAAATAGGTCTTCAGAGCCAAGACCATGGAAATGTTTAATCAGGCTTAACACCTGGGGCTTGATTTCTATGTCTCCGGCAGGAATTTGGACGCTGGGAAATTCCCTGTAATTTGAAGGATCATAAAGATCCTTCAAGGGCTAAGCACCCTACATTCTCTGGAACCATTCTTGCATTCTCTACATTTGTTCCAGCTGCCTTCAAAATACCTCCTGTGGATCCTGCGGCAGAGGAGGCTGTTGATCGGCCATGGGATCAATTTGGCCAAAATCTAATCTACACCTCCTAGAATACTCTAGTGGTCCATCCAATCGGGGATTCAATGACCTTCTTCCCAGCATAAACTAGGAAAAGTTAGGAAGGATTGGGGATAAGAACCCTGTAGCACAACAAAACAAGCTTGTCCTTAAGTGCGCTAGCCTAAGGATCTACAGACTCTCAGAACCTGCCTTAAGATTATAAACGATTTACTCTACTTGTGTCTGCCCAATACAACCAGTTAGAAGGAGGGACTGGGGAGAAGGTTCTTCCTTCGGCTTGCACCTCCAGTTCCTAGTGTACCCCCTAGCCGCAGTCATTTGACGCTACTCCCCTAGCTAGACATCAAATTGATCAGTACAAGCAGGTTAATCATAAACAATCTCAGACTAGGCCCCAAAGAGCGAATCAGTCCTTAAGGCCAACATCTACTCAATTTTATTGAGGCCTGGGATTGTAGTGCTTATGGAATGTGGTGGGCCCTTAAAATGGGTTGTGCCCTTAATGATCAATTGAGTATGTGTAAGTGCATGCACAACCAGGGTTTTCAAGCAAGATTATTTGTGATGAGTAGATTTTAATGTTCAAATCTTGCTTAAGTAGCTTTTAGGATTTAGAATTAGGTTGAATTCAATCAAGTTTGAGGCAAACCAGGTTTTCAAGCACAGGTAAAGATTGCTTTCCTTTTAAAATCAGAAATAAAGTGGAGTGCATGGTATAAACCTAGATTGAAAACCCTAAGAGGAATCTACTTGGTGAGTTGATTTTATGTTGAGTGGTGCAGCCCAAACAACTCAAACAATTGGCTACAATTGCACCACTGAGTTAAGCACACAAAAATGATTAATCTAGAATGATTTCTACTCTTTTATGTGTTGATTTGTGTGTATCGGTTCCACATATCAGAATCTGATTGAGTAGAAGAAAATCAATTAGGTTAAGTGCCTTGAATGTGGGTGTATGTTAAATTACCCCACAAAAATATTTTTGTATTTTTTATTTTATATGAGAGGGTGAAATGAATGTGAGTGGAAATCTAAACAACCAAACTAATCCTAGGATTTATGCAAACACCTAGGTTAATTGGAATTTGAATTTAATGTGATTAAATGAAATTAATGGAGGGGGAAGAATGGGGAGCACTTACAGTCATCTTCAACTGCACTTTATTCCGATCTACAGCTAGATGATTCCCTGATAAAGGCATCTACAAAATAATAGACATGAGATAAAGCAAGTTAGATGACAGTAAAGTGAGTGAAATGCGAAAAGAGGATTGGAAAATCATTGCCTCCATGGCAACGACACCAATATGTTGAATGGCGGATGACTATGCTATCAGAATTGATTTTGAAAACCTGTCGTTGTAGTTCGAGTAGCGAAGGAATCCATTCAACAAATAAAATTTATATCAAAAAATCTATAAAGAAATCCCATGTCAAACTCATGGAGGCTACGTCGATCGAAATTCGTAATTATATTTTTTTATGTTTTTGTTTAAAGGGTGGAATAATCACAAGGAAATCAGTATAGACAAGAAGAGAGAGAGAGAACATTCACTTGATATTGTAAAATGTTTTTACAACTAAGAAAGTGAGAAATTATTACAACTAGAAAATAGGAAAATTCTACTCTAAAAATCAGTAAAAAGAATTGGAGAGAGAAGTTATCCTCCTCGACAATCACTTGGAGGACGAGCCAGATGGGACAACTCCTGGAAGACGAGGAATGGAGTGGAAGGAAGGAGGATGAAGTAGGAGGAATGGGAATAAGGTAGCACGTTGTCGTCGTCGAGGGATCCACTTCCGAAATGAGGGCAAAAACTTGGTTTTAGCTCTTAAGGAGCACCTCGGGTGTGGGATAAGCTTCTCTTGAGCTTTGGAGAGGGAGAGAGGAGAAGGAAGGGATGACAAATCCATATGGTAGGGGTCTCCTCTTATAGTTGCAAGGATTGGGGGCAATTTCGTCATTACAAATTAAAAATATTAAATAAGTGGCCTTTAGTGACGGAATTAAGCATCACTAAAGCCCAAATCGTGGGCAACATGCACCCGTGCCTGTCGTTTGCTCCTCTCCTACATCGTGCTCAGCTATCCACGTTCATCGATCTTTAGCCGTTCGATCGTAAGATCGGACAGCTTAAAATCGCTAACCGCCAATACTTCTTCGCTTGCGAATGCATGCATGGCACGTCTAATCGTGTGTACATGAATCGAGACCGCTGAGCATGCCACGTCTCTACTCTTGCCACCACTCATCTTTGATCCAACAACCCAATTTGAGTCGTCCCTTGCATCTATGCTAGATTGAGGCTTGCAGGGGCTCAACCTCGTGCCTCTTCGCGTTTGAGCTTTCGCCTGTTACACTAAGCCTAGCTTTGTGTTGCATTTAGTGTTTAAGGCACGTGCTTCCACGGCCATTGAATCAAGATCTAATGGTCCAAATCTGGTGGGTAGTTGAGGAGGGAAAGAGAGGATGGGTGTCCTTGGCCATCCATCTTCTATGTGTTGTAGACGGTGCCACGGGTGTCGAATTGAATCAATTTTTGTGATGTTAGGCTGCAATCGTCGATCTAAACCCATCCATGTGATCGGATTTACCGTCTGAGGTGCAGATTAACACCATCTTCACCCTTGCTATTTTGGGTTCCTCAGTCTCTATCTGGTGCTACGGATGTCCGATTAAGGCGATCTTGGAGTCGTTGAACTCCAATCGTTGCCCTAATCAGATCCGTATGGTTGGATCTTCGATCCGAGGCCCTGATTAAAAAGTCATCCTGTCCCTGATAATAAAAGGAGACAATTACTATACAATTTATACAACTTGATCTAAATACATGATTATGCATGTTATGCATTATTTATAATGTATAATGCTAATGTGACAGTAAGAACATGCATTAATAGACATTTTAGGTTAATTAGATGTATGCACATCAGTAGCCAAAAGATGTTCAAAGTAGATCTGGAGCTGAAGTAAATTTCTCGGAGCTAATGACGGTTGAAGAGGTTGTCCTAGGAGCTCAACTACCTAGATTAGCTAGCTAGTTCTTCTGCTAGCAGCTAAGCTTGCATAGTGAAACTAGGTTGAGCTGATCTCAACTTATCTAAAGCTGGGTTGAGCTTGACCTACTTCTCTTGAGAACTCCTGAGCTAGCTTAGCTACTAAGTTGATAAGGAGTTGCTAAACTAGAAGGAATTCAACTACCATAAGGTGAGTGGAGCTGGGGAGAACTGGACTGGAGCTGGAATGAACTCCTGTCAACTAAGTTCAGCTAACTAGAGCTCCCAGTGAACTGATTAGAGCTAGGAGAAGCTATACTCAACTAAGTTGAGCTGGATTTGAGCAGAGTTGAGCTAAGTTAAGCTACCCTAAGTTGCCATCCAGCTAAGATGAGCTGAATGGAGCTAGAATGTACTGAAGCTAACCTAGTTGAGCTAATATTCTGCTATGATGAGCTAGATTCAGCTAGGGTTCAGCTGAATTGATCTTCCTCTTCACCTGTTACCTTCCTAAATGCTAGGGTTTTAGGGATTTAGCTATCTATTCATCCTTAACACTCAAATAAACGTGTCAAAAACACAAAAGCTATGCAATGCATGCCTAACCTAGGTAATGCCTAAATGCAACATGGAAACTTGTTTGCGAAGTTAAAACCCTAAGAGCTAGATCAGTTCTAAGGCATAAGAATGATGATAAACTGGGATTTATCACACCCTTATACTTATCTTTTGCTAGTCTCCTAGTAAAACTATTTTCACAAACTGATTTTTGGGAAAGGCTAATCTTTTTTTACTTTTGAGGAGGAGATTACGAGACTTTAGTTGATTAAAACATGAAAGGCACGGGATTTTGTTAAAGATAAATATCGAGATTCATCTTTTGATCCAAAAATTAGATGAATCAGGATCTATGTATCCTTTACAAATTCAAAAGTTAACTCCTTGATAATTCAAATGACCTGAAATTATTTTCCAATTAGGATTTCATTGGCTCTTGAATCTGACTCGTAGCTTACATAATCTTTTAAAATCTTGTGTCGATGCTTTATGGATGCCAACATTTATATGGTTGTGTTTTTAAAACTTTTTATTTTGTCTCCCCAATGCTTATTCCTAGCTTAAGCATGTGTCTAGATTATCATTCCCATTACCATTCCTCAAAGGAGGCATTTTCCTCCTCGACGGTGGGAACTCAAACCAATCATCTGCTTCGAATTTCACTAAGAGTAAGCAAGGGGTTTTTATAATTTTCTAAATAGTTTTTTTTTTAGGTGTTGTCTTTGTGTGTAAAATTTGACAAAAGAATTTTGTAAGAGATACAAGTTTTTGGATCATAAACTAAGCCAAGTAATTTTCAGGTCACAAAAAGAGGTCAAGCCACTTGAATCATCATGAGTTCAGATGGAATTTAGAGGAGAATACATGATTTAGTCTAAAGATAGACCCAGAGATTCTAACAATCAGATCTGCATCCTAATCCCTAGTTTGTTAAAGATTAAATCCCATTGTACCTTAAGATGAATCTTCAACCTTGGTATCGATTTTAAGATTTCCTCAAAAAGTTTTCAAAGTTTTTATTTTTTTGGGTATGCATGCAAAGAAATGAGACAAATATTTGAATGTGTTTAGGTTTTGAAAATCATGAATCGATTGTCAAAATTTAAAAACACCCCCCCATGCTTAAGATATGCCACATCCTCATGCAGTGGGAAGGAAAAGAAATCATCTTGGTGAAGGCAGTATGAATCAGGATGTCAAAACCTCTAAAAAAGAAAATAAAAAATGAAAAGCAGGAAAAATGCTGGGTTACCTTCCATCCAGTACTATCTTTTATGGCATTCAACAGGGTGTGAAGTCACTAACTATTGGGTACATCATGGAGGTCTTGAGTGTCCAATTACACTTTAATGGCATTCTCAAAATAGGGCTTAAGCCATTGGCCATTGACTTTGAAAGTGTTGTTTGTTTTAGGATCCAAAATTTTAACGACACCGTGGGGATAAGTTTGAATTACAATGTAAGGACCTTTCCATTTAGATTTAAGCTTACCAGAAAAACGTCTTAACCTCGCATTAAAAAGCCACATGCATTGATCAGGTTCAAATGACTTCCAAATAATGAATTTGTCATTAAATTTCTTTGTTTGGTCTTTATAAATGTGTGCATTTTCGTAAGCCATGTTGCGAAGTTCTTTAAGTTTGGTTAATTGCAGTTTCCTATGTTTTCTAGCCGCATCTAAATTGTAATTAAATTCTTTTATCGCCCAATAAACCTTGTGTTCCAGTTCAACCAGGAGGTAACATGCCTTGCCAAAAATTAGGCAGAAGGGCGACATGCCAGTCGGAGTTTTGAAAACCATACAATAAACCATAATGCATCATCAAGTTTGATTGACCAGTCTTTTCGATCGAGCTTTGCCATCTTTTGTAATATGTTTTTAATTTCCTGGTTTGAGACTTCAACTTGGTCATTTGTTTGAGGGTGATATGGAGTAGAGATTTTATGCTTCACCCCATATTTAGCAAGAAGTTGACAGAATTGGGAATGTGTAAAGTGTGATCCTCCATCACTAATTATAGCCTTAGGAACACCAAAGTGCGAAAAAATATTTTTCTTAATAAAATCCACGATGACCCGATGGTCATTAGTGCACGTGGGTACCGCTTCAATCCACTTTGAAATGTAGTCGACAGCGACTAAAATAAGCTGGTAACCAAAAGAAGTGACATGGTCCCATGAAATCGATGCCTCACACATCGAAGATCTCAACTTCTAAAATCGAGTTGAGGGGCATCATATCCTTAGGGTTCATGTTGTCGATGCTCTGGCAACGCACACATGACCGTGAAAAATCATGAGCATCCTTGTGTATGCTAGGCCAATAAAATCCATCATTTAAAACCTTGGCCACCATTTTCTTCCCCGAAAAATGTCCACCGCAAGCCATTAAATGACAGTGGTTCAGAATATCATGTGTTTCTAAATCGGGAACACACCATCTAATGACTTGGTCAGCACAGATGTAGAGCAGATCAGGGTCCTCCCAAAAGTAATATTTGATCTTAGAAAAGAACTTATCCCTTTTTTGTTTAGGCCAGTCAGAAGGGAATCATCCAATGATGAGATAATTAGCATAATTCTCATACCAAGGGAGGACTTGAGGGTAAGGAGCATTTCGTCTAGAAAAACGTCTGTTTCGGTCAATACATCACCAGTCTCTAGTCTTGATAGGTGATCGGCCATGACGTTTTGCGAACCCGCTTTATCTTTGATCTCCAAATCAAATTCTTGTAATAATAAAATCCATCGAATCAAGTAGGGTTTTGCATCTTTCTTATTTAGTAGGTATTTCAAGGCCAAATGATCAGTGTAGATGGAGATGTGTGACCCTAAAAGATAAGAATAAAATATTGAGAGGGCAAAACCAATCATAAGAAGTTCTTTTTCGGCAACAGTATAATTCTGTTGTGTTTCGTCGAGAGTCTTACTGGTAAATCACAATGGGTTTCTTGTTGATTCTTTGCCCTAGGATAGCTCCTACTGTGTAATCTGAGGCATTTATCATTAGCTCAAAAGGATGAGCCCAGTCAGGTCCTTGCGAAATTGGATACTTAGTAATCGCTTGCTCCAAAATATTGAAACTCTCCAATCAATTTTCATTAAAATCAAAGGGTTGGTCTTTAGTTAAAAGGTGGCTTAAAGGACGAGAGATTTTTGAGCAATCCTTAATGAATCATTAGTAGAATCCCACAGGCCCTAGAAAAGATCGTATTTGTTTCACCGAACTGGGTGGGGGAAGTTTTGAGATTGTATCAACCTTTGCTTTATCTATTGAGATTCCCTTTCTAGAAATAACATGGACCAGGACAATGCCTTCTTGAACCATAAAATGACTCTTTTCCCAACTAAGTACCAGGTTAACCTCAATACATTTTTGGAGAGTTCTTTCTAAATTTCAAAGACAATGATCAAAAGAATTGCCAAAAATGGAAAATCATCCATAAAGCCTCCAGGCAATCACCTACCAAGTTAGAAAAAATTGCTAACATACACCGTTGAAAAGTCACGGGTGCATTACACAATCCAAAGGGCATTCTTCGGAAAGCAAAAGTTCCAAAAGGGAAGGTGAAAGTGGTCTTTTCCTGGTCCTTAGGGTGGACTGCCACTTGATTATAGCTGGAATATCCATCTAAAAAGCAATATTATACTAATTGCAATATTATAGATCTAATTGCAAGCCGGATTTTGGAATGGGGTTAGTGGATAGTGTGAGATTTGATGTGATGGGTGAGGGTGTGTTAGACAATTGCTGCAGCTCAAGAGAAGAATCAATCACTAAACATGTTTCCATAGAAAGCATTTCCTCAACAAGATTTGAGGTTTTAGAATCTGAGTTATTAAAGAAATCTGGCTCGTGAAATCTTTTGGAAGCCCTAAAATATCTAATGTAAGTGTTTCACCACCTCAAGTGATATCCATTTTACCAGAATTGCAATTTATATTATGTTTGTGGTGGCGAGGAAGGGTCCTC
Source organism: Thalassia testudinum (assembly GCA_037157565.1). NCBI lineage: Eukaryota > Viridiplantae > Streptophyta > Magnoliopsida > Alismatales > Hydrocharitaceae > Thalassia > Thalassia testudinum. Next base: position 203,467,750 of record JAZHRO010000031.1, read on the forward strand.
TAAGAATGATAGGTGCATTTTTAAGTGCTTCAAGTACATCAATGTAGAGGACTAAAAAGTCCACAGCAAAGACACAATTTTGTACCCGAACAATGACATCCTCTACCATCCCTTTTGGGTGAAGTACAAATCGGTCAACAAGTTGAAGGGTTACTTTCACGGGTATAAGTTCGCTAAACTGGAATTCATCAAAAAGTATGGTAGGGATATGGTCGATAGATGAATCTAGGTCTAAAAGGGCACGATCAAAAGTAGTGTCATTAATGACAACTAATATTAGTAGGGAACCCAGATCTTTTCTTTTGTAAGGTAGTTTGCTTTGGACAACAGAGCTAACTGTCTTAGAAAGGACATCCTTTCCTTGATTTTTAGGCTGCCATTTTGGTGTATAAATTTCCTTTAGAAATTTCACGTAGACAGGAACATATTTAATCACATCTAAGAGAGGGATATTGATTTCCACTTGGCCAATAATTCATGTAATTCTTCTTCAAAAGGCTCAGTTTTTCTGGTTTTCTTTTTCTTGGAGTTCAATGCCTGTGGGAAAGGTGTTGTGTTTATGCTTTCGTCAAAATCCTAAGAGTGAACAAGGGTCGGAAAAATTTGCTCTCAATCCAATTTATTTGCCCGTAAGAGTCCTACATTTTGTGTAGTTTTTCCACTTCTTAATGTAACTACATTGGCAGTGTGATTATTTCATTGTGGAAAACATTAATTTTGCTGCAGGTTTTGAAAATCAGGTGGGAATTAGGGCATGGGATTTATTGGTTGATGAACTTGATTATTTTCTCTTGGGAGTTGGTTCCATTGATTTCGAGGGTTTGGAATAGGTTGGGAAGGTAAATTTCCCAAAGGCCTTTGATCGGGCATTATCGTGATTTGGTTTTGTAAATTATAAATGACACGAATAATGTCCTTCATCTGTTGCCCCATTCCTTGCAGGGCTTTCATTAATTGGTTATTAATATCAGCCTGTGAAGATTGGTTTTAGCCAAATTTCCCCATTTGATTTTGAAATTGTGGAACTTGATTGGTATTTTTCCAAGAAAAATTAGGGTTATTCCTCCAAGTGGGGTTATAGAGGTTGGAGGAATTATTTCAAAAATTATCTTGGAGAGCAAAAATGTTTTCGTTGACTGGGAGAAACATAGTGGAATTATCAAAAGTCCCAGTAAATTCAGGTGTAAGGTTAGGGTTTTGAAATCTGCTTGTGTCGACTTGTTGCAAATTTTCTCGGTGGAGGAGGGTCAGTTTAGTGTTAGAGTTAGAAAAGTGAGAGTTACGGTTGGTCGGAACAGGGTTCTGTGGTCATGCATTAAACTTTACTTCCATTTTCTTTTGATTGATTTGCATTTGGTCGAGCCTTTGTGCAAAAAGTTGCAAATCATCTTGTGTGATAGGGAGAGATTGTTGTTGCATCCCTACTTCATGGACACTTACTCGAGGATTGGCATTTCTGCCAAAGGTGTCCATGGATGAATGGTTGAAAGAATTTTCATTCATTTCATTGAAAAGTTCGTAGGCACTTTCGACGTCTTTGTTTAAAAAATTGCCCCATGTGAGGTGTCAGCAAATCACCTCAATTGGTCATCAAGACCATGGTAGAATATTTGCACGAGTTGCTAAAGTGGCACCTCATGGTGGGGGTAGCTTCTTAATAAATCTTGAATTCTTTTCCATGCTTCATGCATAGGCTCACAGGATTTTTGTTGGAAGGTGGTTATTGCGTGGTGTAAAGCGTTAGTTCGACCAATTGGGAAGTATTTTTTTAGAAATGCACTCTTTAGTTGTGTCCAAGTATTGATGGGTTTTCCCATCATCCTAAACCAATAAGCACCTTGCCTTTAAGGGAGAGTGGGAAGAGTTGCAATAGCCATTAGTCTTCTTACACATTACAAGATTTAGTGGTTTGGGCAAGGATCGTAAGTTCCTATAAATGGCTAAACGCATCTTCCCAAGGAAGGTCATGGAAGTGTTTAATAAGATTTAGGATAGTGGGTTTAATTTCAAAGTCTCCATCAAGTATGTCCACCCTAGGCCTTTCTTCATAATTTGAGGGATCATAGAAATCCCTCAAAGGAATAGTAGGTTCAGCATTGGGTGGTCTATCATTGGGTAGGTTTCTAACGGTCCTAGTAATTATTGTTCATTCGCTTGGAGTTGTTGGAGTTGGGTTACCATCATGAACAATGGGTTTGAATTGTCAAAATTCAAATTTCTCGTCGAGTTTTGCTGAGGCGACATTTCAAGTTAAGGTTCGGGAACTACAATTTCAGGTCGATGAAATTGATGCATGTTCCCATTTTGATGGTTAGATGAGGATGGGTTGTTTGTATTTTTTGTAGGATTTTCGGTGTTTTCCATTTTTTTATTTTCAATGGAGGAAGAAAACAAGTAAGTACGAGCTGTGCATACACTTAATGGAAGAATGAGAGGGGAGGAGAATAGATAGATGAGAAGTGTGCAAATCACGCAAACAAGCCTATTTCTGTCTTAGAGTTGACTCCTTAGAGAAACCTAAGACTTGGCAACCTGGAAAATAAGGAATCAATAAGTGAACCCACTTCCCAAAGATCACTCGGCTAGACTAAAAGAGGTGGCTTTGGCCCAAGCATGTCATGAAAAAATCATCAGGGGCTTGTGTAAACCCTTACCCGTCGTTTGACTTCCCTCCAAGTCTATCGCCACGTTTTCTAAGGGAATTAGGAGTGATTAATGATCCTTAAAATCCAGATATCAAGACTAAATTTGATGAAGTCTTTAAGTGATCAAGTGACTACATGTTTTAATTAGGCCTGGGTACCTGAATATGCACGGGAATGTGGAGGGCATTGATTGGGTTGATGCCCACTTATTTCTTTTTTTGGTGTGTGTAAATTGAATGGAGTGAGTCCAATGCCAATCAAGGTTGTCACACAATATTTATTGTTTTTCTGCCTTTTAGGATTTGATATTAGCAATGTGTTTTAGAGTTTTCTTGTTAAGAGTTCAAAACAAGTTTTGAATTCCACAATCACAAGGAAAACAAGTTGTATTGATGAGGATAGATTTCCTCTAGAATGTGGGACTACAAAATGAAATGAAACTCTAATTGATTTGAATCCTAAGCAGAAAATTTGCTATCATTGAATCTTTTCAAATAGATTAAACAACACCACTACTAGAAAGCAAATCAAACAAGGATTCCAAAAAATATTTTTTTGTGATTTTAGGAATTCATTTGGTATTTTTTTGGGATTTTTCTTTGTACAGGTGTCAAAGTCCAGAAATGATACCTGTGGTATTTTGGACTTTTCAGTAACACCCATGGTATTTTGGAATTTTTAGTACCACACCAGAAAATCACATGATTTATAAAATGCAATTTTTAGCCATTGTAAAATATGAAATTGCAATCGCTTTTAAATTTGTAATCCTAGATAGTGGTGGTATCTAGGGTCATCCAAGGAGGCAGAAATGCAATTTTTATAATCTCTTACTCGAAAAACAAAAATCAACTTTCTTTTTATCTTTTTGAATATGTGATTTTTATGATTTTTAAATATAGGCAAAAGTGAATGCGCAGAAAATGGGAATTAGAAATACTAAAGGTGAAGAAACAAGTGCCTTGTTTCTCCAACTCACTCCAAGCATAGGAGGCTTAGAGTAATGGAGGAACTACACACAACAAGAGAACAACACAAGCTAACTAAAAGAAAAGTAGAGGAATGCTTCTTTGAATAAAAATTATTTTACATACGGAGTTGGAGAACTCATAAGCGAGAAGGATTCTCACTCGTAATCTCCAACACAAATTCAAACACTACACTACTATGCAAAAATATGAAAAGGTAGAGGAAAGCTTATGAAGAAAATGATGCTACTCTAGAACTCTCACTCCAATTCTGGTTGCCCCAGAATCAAAGGAAGCTTGCTCTTGAATCTCCTTCTCTTGGCAAGCCCTAGATGGGGCGTGCCTAGTTCCTCCTTGAGTGGAAGAATTCCACTCTCAAATATCCTCCTGAGGGTGGATGCAAACCACCCTATATGATCCTCCTACTAAACGTCCTCCTTGCCTGGCTTGAATCCTTGGCTTGGCGTGGACACAAGGTAGAAGAAGGAACGAAGTTGAAGGTGCAAAGAGGGCAAGGCCACCCCCTTAATCTTCTTCTTCTTCTCTTCTTCTCCTTGGCCATGGGCTATGGTGGAGTAATGCTAGATGTGTGCTTGTATATGTGTAGCCAAGGGTAATTGGTTAAGGTAGTTATGGGTGGTATAGATAGAGTTGTAGGAAGGGGGTAGGTGTGGTGATGGATGGATGGTTAGGATAGGTTTTTAGGAGGCTGTTATGGATCCTAAGGCTAGGGTTCTTTGGTGCCAAAGGAAGGGGCATGTGGATGGTGGTTATGGTGGTGGAGAGGCACCATAAGGTGGCACTAACTATGGGAGGTTAGTAAGGTTGGTCGTTGGCATGGAGTATGGAGGGCTAGGATAGGCTTATGAAGTGGTGGTTATAGGATGGAGGGTGGAGATTAAGTGGCACCTTGTGGAAGGGTGTAAGAAGTGGAATTAAGGTGTGGTTAGGTTCCTTTTGGCACCAACTATGGGTTCTAGAAGTTGGTGCCAAAAGGAAAGGCTAGGATTGGGTTCTAGGGTTAGGTGTAGGGTGGTGATTGAATGCTATTTTGGCACCAAGATAGAAGGGTGTATGATGGTGGTGTCTTTTTGTTTTGGAGCCAAAAAGAGGTAGTTAATAAGTGATTTTGGAGGGAAAAAAGGTAGCTTTTTGTGGTGGTGATGGGGTGAAGGGGGTGGCGATTAGGTGGCACTAAAAATGGGTTGGAGTAGTGATAGCTTAAGTGGAGCTAAGTAGGGTTACTTGGTGGATCTTAGATTAGGTAGGGTTTAGGGTGATGGTGGACGACCATGGAGTGGAGAGGAGCCAGGGTTAGCTAGCTAAGGTAGGTTAGCTAGTTGGAGAGTAGAGGAATCTAGGGTTTAGCTCGAAAAAGGTAGCTAGGAGCTATCCGAAGTACATTTGGAGCTAAAGTAAATTTCCAGAGCTGATGATTGTTGAAGAGGTCTTCTTAGGAGCTCAACTACCTAGCTTAGCTAACTAGTTCTTCTGCTAGCAGCTAGGCTTGAGTAGTGGAGCTAAGTTGAGCTGGTCTCAACTTATTTGGAGCTAGGTTGAACATGATCTGCTTCTCTTGAGAACTCCTGAGCTAGTTTAGCTACTAAGTTGACAAGCAGTAGCTAAACTAGAAGGAGTCAAGCTACCATGAGCGAAGTGCAGCTAAGGGAGATGGATTGGAGCTGGAATGAACTTTTGTCATCTGAGTTGAGCTAGCTAGAGTTCCCAGTGAATTGATTGGAGCTAGGAAAAGCTATACTCAACCAAGTTGAGTTGGATCTGAGCTAAGTTGAGCTAAGTTAAGTTACCCTAAGCTGGCATCCAGCTAAGATGAGCTGAATGGAGCTAGGATGAGCTAAACCCAACCTAGTTGAGCTAATATTCAGCTATAATGAGTTGGATTAAGCTAGGGTTTAACTGAATTGATCTTCCTCTTCAATTGTTTCCTTCTTAAATGATAGGATTTTAGGGATTTGGCTATCTATTCATCCCTAACACTCAAATAAACATGTCAAAAACAAAAAACTATGCAATGCATGCCTAAACAAAGTAATGCCTAAATGCAGCCTGTTAAAATCCTAAAGCTAGATTAGTTTTATGGCATAAGATTTATGATAAACTGGCATTTATCAATATTGGAAGACCAGAATGCTGATCTTCCTAGAATCAATGGATTATGAAGTCTGGGACATGATAGCATCAAAATACATGTGACCAGAAAAGGTGTTGAGATCACTGCAGAGCAAAAGAAGATTGCCACACACAATGCTAAAGCCATGAATACCATCTTCAATGGTCTATCCAAGGATGAATTTAATCGTGTCTCAGCATGCCAAATGGCATATGAAATCTAGAACACTCTTAAAGTTACCCATGAAGAAACTTCAATAGTTAAGGAAACTCCAGTCAACCTCCTCACCCAAAAAATGAACTCTTTCGCAAGAAGAAAGGAGAAACCATGAAGGAGATGCACACCAGATTCACTGACATTGTCAACTCCTTAAGAAACTTCGATCAAAAGATCATAAATGAAGCATTGGTTCGAAAGATTCTCCGATCCCTGACTAGTGATTGGGAAACCAAGAGAACCACTATTCAGGAATCCAAGGATCTTTCTATGCTAAAGTTGGATGATCTTATAAGTAGCCTAATGGCCTATGAGGTTTAGCTCGAGCACATGAAGGAACTTGAAGGACAAGGCATGAGGAAAAAAGACCTTGCTATAAAAGCCAATACTGACTCTGAAGAATCAGAAGATCAAGATGAGGAAGATATACCCCTACTCCCTAGAAAATTCAAAAGATTCTTAAAGAATAAGAAGAGCTGGAAGAAGCAAAAGGAAGAACCACATGAAAATCAAGTTATCTGCTACAACTGCAAGAAGAAAGGGCACATGAGAAAATAATGACCTCAACTTAGGAAAGAAGTCAAAAAGAGGAAAGTCAGAAAACATCCCAGGCATGAAGCAAAGAAGAAGGCTCTGTAAGTAACATGGGATGATAGCGACGCAAGCTCGAAAGAAGAAAGTGAAGACACATCAAGTGAAGAAGCACTCTACGGTCTAATGGTGATCGAGGATAAGGTATCTTCTTTCACTTTTGATGAATTGCTAGAAGTCTTTTATGAGTTGCATGATTTCGCTAAAGCACTTAAAGTAGCCAATAAGAAATTAACAGAAGATCTAGATGAAGAAACATAATTAAAATACATTGCTGAATCTTTAAATCAGCAACTTTCTCAAGAAACTACTACTCTTAAAGCTCATGTTGATTCACCTCAAATAGAATTAGGAAAACTAAAGCAAAAATTGGTTGCTCTTGTAAATGATCTAGCAAAATTTACTAAAGGTAGAACCAACCTAGAAAAATTATTAGTCACACCAACCCAAATCACTACCAGATTTAGGTTAGGTTATATTCCTAATAATGATTATGAAGCTTGCACTTCACAAACTAACACACAAAATTCCTCTAGTCCTAAGGTCAAGAATAGGTTCATGTCTAAATAGGCACCTCGTAATAAATCTTAACCCAAAAGAAAATGAGTACCAAAAAGACTTTTAAAATCTTGCTTTTTAGGACACTCTAAGGAGGGACAATTAAAGTTTTTTGAATGGACCTTCCACCAACAAAAAGATGGACATCTTGTAGCTATAAGAAGAAATACAGGACCTCACAAACATAAACCAATGATAGGTCCAAGGCAAAGGAAGATGGGTCATGGACAATGGTTGGTCAAAGCACATGATAGGAGAAGAAGACCTATTTCTCAACCTCAACTTCAAGGAAGATGGTTCAGTCATTTTTGGCAACAACCACAAGGTCCATGATCTGCCAGATTTCGTACACTAAAAGATTGAGTTAAAACCCTTCATTATAGTCGCGTAAAAGTCCTCTATCAAATAAAATTTATAACCGAAACTCTGGTAAGTCCTGGGTCAAACTCAAGGAGGCGGACGTTTGATTAAAAATTGCATTTAGAATTATTTTCGGAAAGTACATTAGTTGGTCAAATTAAATCTACACTAGTTATTTTACTTAAAGAATAAATAAAAGAAAAGAGAGAGAGAATAATACAAAGAAAGAAAAATAGGGAGAGAATGAACAAATTTATAACCATAGGAGCATGTTCATCACATCTAATCGTGACAACTAGAAAGCTGAAAATCTACACTAGAAAGCGAAAAAAAGAAAGCGATGAGAAAATCCTCTTTGACAGCTGCTTCAAGGACGAGCTGCGTTGATGGAGCACCCGGACGATGGGGATGAGATGCTGGATGAGGGAGAATGGAGCTAGAGGATGGAGGACGGAGTAAGGCGATGTCACAGTGGGATCCACTTCCTGAATGGTAGGGAGAAGACAACCACGAGATGCTCCACGAAGGGGCTGAGAAGATGGAAAATTAGTTTACTCTAGCTCTAATGGAGAATCCCAAATATAGGACTAGGTCGTAGAGCTTTCGAAGGGGTGAGAGAAGAAGAGAAGGGATGGTCAAATGAGTGGTAGGGTTGGCCTTTTTATAGGTGTGAAGATGGGGGCAAAAGGGTCTTTTAACTGCTCAGAATTAATTATGTGGCATTTAGTGATGTTTATGCATGTCACTGAAGGCAAGCGTTGCTAAAGCCATGCCTCAACAAGGGCCATCCATCCTGCATCCAAGAGCTCAAATGTGGCCACGTCACCGCCGATCGATCTTCAGTTGTTGAGCACGGGTTCACCAAGCGTCACACGACGTGGCCACCACACGAGCCATTGGATCACGATCGCACGCTCTAGATCTCTCACGAGCACACACTGAGGAGTGTGTCTGATCGCGCACGCAATTGGGCATCGAATCGTGCATTCATCCGATGCGATGATCTGGGCCGTTGGCGTCTGATTGGACGGCTGAATCTAGCCTGTGCATGCGAGGAAGGAGCATGGAGGCGAGACTTGAACATGCGACATGTAGGCCTACATCTTTCATAACCGCTGCACTACGGGGCTTCTTTTGTCAAGTTCTTATTTTAATGTCGCGGCACTCTCAACCATTGGATCTCGATCCAACAGTCAAGATCGTGCGACCTTTGATGAAGAGGAAGAGTGTTGGTGCCTTCAGGTGACTTGGATGGTGCCACGTGGCACCATCTGGGCTGTCCATCTTCTTTTGCTCACAGGAGGTGCCACGAATGTCGGATTGGACCGATTTTTGTGCCGTTGAGCTACAATTGTCGATCTGAACCCATCTGTGCAGTTGGATTTGTCATCTGAGGTATGGATTTGCAGCACCTTACCCCTTGACCTTTGATCTTTCTCGGACTGCATATGATCCTACGGAGGTCCGATCGAGGCGATCTCGGAGGCATCGGACTCCGATCGTCGCCCTAATAAGATCCGTATGGTTTGTTCTTTAATCCGAGGCCTCAAAATGATATTGCCCTGTCCCCTGACCATAAAAAGGAAAAATTAACCTATAATTTGTATAATCTAACCTAAATGCATAATGATGCATGCTATGTAATAATTATAATGCTTAATGAAATTATACACCTAAGAACATGCAAAAATAGACAATTTGCATGAAATAAATGTCTACATCACACCCTTATGCCTATCTTTTAAAAGACCCTAGCAAAACTACATGCTATTTATAAAAGAATTAGTATCAAATTACTTGGGTAATATTTATTTCTCAACACTAAGAAATTTTTACTAAAGACTTGAACTACCTATACTCAACAATGTCCGGGTGTACCAAAATGTAGACCGCTCAAGCCCTCGTCTTATTCAAAAGAAAATACATCTTTTTCCTTTTCTTTTTTTCTAATTTTTTTTGGATTTTTGAGTTTAGAGTTTTGGGGTAACTTTCTAAGGCTACCCTACCCACCCAAGACTCGAAAAGAACTCTAAGTTCTAATCCTCTTTTTTTGTGAATGTGATAGACTCACTGATTGCCAATCAGAATAGACTTCAAGTTTCTACGCCCCAAGATGAGCTTGAAAAGAAATTCTTCCTAAAGGTGTATCTATCCGACAGGTAGCTTTCTCCCTACGTTTTATTTTTATGGGGTCAACAAAAGAGCAAACCCAGTATATATCTCTCCGATTTATTTTACTTTCCCACTTCTTCCTAAGTGTTTGGAATTAAACGTGCATTTCATTAGCTAGGTGATGAGCACCTCGTCATAAACCCTAAACTAGCACCATCTAACCCAGATTTGCAAGAAAAAGCTCCTACATAACTTATAGAAAGGCTTGACTCAGGGAAATTCTGAGTTTGTGAAGAAAATAGAAACTAAGGGGTAAAAATGCAATTTCACCAACGCAATCAGTAAACAGGGTGACTCAGGGTCCAAACATAGGTCAAACTAACCTAATAAAAAGGAACGTGGGATGATTTGATCCAATAAGGGCTACAGCAACTCCAAGGAATTAAATGACATCCTATAACACTAAAACAAACCCACTTCAATTCACAAGGTTCGAGGCAAAGGAAAAAATCAAATAAACCCTCTAAACTTCATAGAAAAATAATCTCTAGGGTTTAAAACCTTCAATTTGGCCTTAGGAACCCATTTTGACCTACATTGGGAACCATGACCAATTAATGACTTAATTTGGGTTTTTACGTAAATTGACTGGTCAAGCAAGGTCTGATCTAGAAATAAAATTCACCATTAGAATCCTTAGGTCCTAGTTAGTCATGTATAAAAACTTGAGCCTAGGAAGAGACCTTCTTGACGGACTTTACATTTTGGTCCTCATCTATTACTTTTTGACCCTCAACTTTTGAAACCCTCGCATTTTGGGACCTAAGTCTTCTTTGTTCTTTGCATTTGGGTCCTCCCTGCAAAACCCTAAGCAGCGCCATGCTCCGGTGACTTTGCGCGGAGACCCTCTACCAAGACAACCGGGGGTTCCCTGCGACGTCTGCTGTCGCAGGGACACCTCCATGGTCTCTGCGGCAGCCCATACCTTCCGTGCGAATGCACGGAAGGTATGGGTCCCTACTCCGGCCATCGTCCGACGAGGGAGGCACGTCGCCTCCCTTCGCCCTCCTCTCTGCTTTCACCTCTATAAAAGCTGCCTCCGTCTGCCGAACTCACCAGCTCGGTCCTGATGGAGAAACACCCCCACCTTTCCTCTCTTCCCACTCCGGTAGAAGCCCTCCAGCTCTGACGGTTCCTCCTCCTCCTCCTCGTCGCTCTGCCGCAATACCAGCAGCAGAGCCGCCTTCGCCTACTCTTCCTGCGTCGCGCCGTACCCAGCGCGTGCCCTCCCGCTCTCTCCTCGCCGCCGCCCCCTCTCTGGGCATCTTCTTCTCTGGCGATAGTCGATACGACTGCCGCCTGCTTCCGCCCTTCCCCCTTCGTCCAGAGCTTAGGTAAACGCTCCCCCTTCTCCTCCTCTCAACTTTCCCCCTGTTAATTTGCATTTTCGCACGCCCACATGCAACCTCCACCTCAACCTGCTCCGTCTCTGACCACCCCCTCCAGCGAGCCCATTCCACTGCCACAGACCCCCTTACTCCTCGCCGATCACCTCAAAAGCTTCCCCTCACTCCACTCCACAGCTTCGCCCCCGTCATTCCCTACCATACGCTACCAGAAGACCCCTTGAACAAACCCATTCTCGCGACCACAGTCCGACCAAGGGCTACCCCTGTACTCCTCCCCACACCTCGCCACCACCTGCACGAGCTTCGCCGCACTCTGGCGAAGCTCCCTGCACCTTCTGACTAGGCCGAGAGGCTGTATTTCTATGATCAGGCCACCCGTCCTCCGCCGCCATTGCTGAGCAGGTGGAGCTTCTTTCATCTACAGCTGCAGGTTCGCCCTCGCCCAGGCTTGCACTCCAGGACGCGTGGCTCGCCCCCGCGCAGCTTCCCAGGCCTGCAGCTGGGGTGAAAGCCTCACACACGGCCGCAATTGCCTGCAGCTCAGCTGTAGGCGCCAATTTGGGGTGGGACATTTAGTCCCACCTCGGTAGTTCTGAAAGCCGTGCACCCGCATAAATTGGAAAAGTGTTGTAGGCTTATCGCCTCAATTACACGGGGTGAGGTCCCTCTCACCCGCTTCACCCGGCCTCGTCCGCGACCACTCCCCCCGCGGACCTGGCCCGACCCGTATACCCGACCTTCACTCCTCGCCCACCACAGCACGCCGGTGGGCCTGGACCCAAGCGCGACCCGAACTCGAATACCCAGTGGCTCTGGGAGAGCTATCCTACGAGAGAAATCTAAAAGAGAGAGACGCGGGGGAGGGTAGGATTAGGTTTTGCCCTGACCAAGTTGTGTGAGTGTGTAGGTAGAGAAGAAGAGAAAGAAGGAAGAAGCAGCCAAAGCCGTGGCTGCTTGAAGCAAAGTAGAAGAAGAAGGACTGCGAGAAGAAGAAGAAGAAGAAAGACACAGAAGAAAGAAGAAAGGAGGACGCACTGTAGCAGAGGCTACTTAAGTCGTCTGATTGAAAAATCAGACGACGCTCTGAAGAAAAAGAAAAGCTTGGAAGCAAAAGAAAGAAAAGAAGAATAAAAGAACAGAAGAGAAAGAAGAAGAAGAAAGAAGACTGAGTGACTGAGGAGAAGAAAAAGAAGAGAAGAAGAAAAAGCCAACAAGATAAATCTCTCTCTCTCTCATTTTTGTAATAGGAACATTGTACTTCTAGAATATAGTTTGCTCCCTGAGTTCGACCTCGGGAAAACTTTTATTTTCGAGTAACAAATTGTATTAAATTGGTAACCGTTTCTCTATACTGTACTATGACGAAATATTAGAACAAGAGACGAGCGGCAACCAGTTTTTGGCGCCGTTGCTGGGGAGCAACGGCTATTCTAGAAGTAATAAAATTTCTATTTGTAAGTTTCTAATAATCTCCCCTCTCTTTTGTGCAGGTACAGGAAGAAAAAGATGCAGCCGCACCACAGCCACTCCAAGGACAGGTAACTTCCTATTAAACCCTAAAATTTTAAAGAGGAAAAACAAAGAAAAGAAATAGGCATAGCCTGTCTTTTGTACATAGTAATAGCTGCATATTCTCAGAAACTATTATTCCTGCACACAGTATTAAAGGTAATTAAGGGCTAACACTTTCTTGCCTGAGCCCTAATTACCCAGCAAAGCATTAACTGGACCAAGTAGAGCCAACATGAGGTCAAACATTAGGATTTCAGAGACACACCCCTTAATCAAGAATTGAGGAAATCCAAAAGGGGTGTACCCAAGCCATTGATTGAAAATAATTAATAAGAAAAATCCTAAAGAATTGGCTCTCTCTAAACACTTGAACCCTAAAAAAACAAGGCCTAAATTCTTAAGGGAACCACTAGGTAAAGTTGACCCCTGGGGTCAACCAACCTTCAAATTAGGCCACCTTGTTCACAAAAACACCTAAGAGTTCAAGTGAAACCTTAAGCACCTTGATCTTAAAATAAAAAAGGTAGACTTAAGAGGTCAAGATCCCCATTCTGGTCTACCTGGAACCGCAGTGACAAGAGAGGTTGGGTGGGGGAAACCCTGTAACCCGTGGGGACGCTCTACCGTGTAGGGGTCTTCGCGGGACTCACCCTCTCTGGCTGCCCAAGTAATTCTCAGGTGGACGATCTTTCTGATCAATGGGTCCATCTACCTCGCACATCTATAGTCACCCAACACATTTTTTGGGTGTCTTGATTGGGTCCAGCACCTTCTAAACTCTTCTATTCCAACAGTGTATGAATGGTAGGAGATCCTTAAGACCACCCTTAAGATCTCCTTTAGGAATTCACTCTCATCAAGGCCAAGCCTCGACGCCTGTGTTTGAACAGCAACCCTACCCGATCATTCTCTCATCTGATTCTGAATCAAGCTCTTCTTCCCCCATCATGGCTCAGCCAGTTGAGGAAGAAAACAATCTGGAGCACCAGCTCCAGCGACTCAATGACCTTTTCCAAAACTTTGTGCACCCACCGCAGCGTCCTATGATGCGGGACCATTATAATCCTACTGCGGTGGCCATCAAGCCTCGAGTCAGAATACCAACTGGAGGACCTGATTCCGAATTGAAGCCTAACATGATTCATGCTATACCTAAATTCCATGGGCTTAATTCCGAAGATCCCTTCCAGCACATCAAGCAGCTAAAGCATCTGGCCTAAACTTTTGGGTCAGATGCGCAAAATCGGGATATTCTTCTCATGAAGATGTTCTCCTTTTCTCTTATGGACAAGGCCGCTCATTGGTATCAAACTCAGACCCGGCCGATCAACACTTGGGAAGAACTTCAGTCCGAGTTTTTGAAAAAGTTCTTCCCCGTTGGTCGGACCAACGCCTTGCACCATCAGATTACGCACTTCACTCAACAAACAGGGGAACCTCTCCATGAGGCATGGGATCGTTTTCAAGATCTCATGAGAAAGTGCCCCCATCACGGAGTTCCTAAATGGGAACAGGTCCAATCTTTTTACCAGGGACTCCGTGAGGACATCCGTCTTTTCGTCAATGCAACCTGCGGAGGAAATATCATAGGTGAACATGAGGACACCGTGTGGGAGATTCTCGAAAACATGTGCGAGAACTCCATCAACAATGACTCCATGGGATTATTCGACAGGACGAATACCCGCGCATCGACAAATCTTAGGGGAGCACATGAGGCGCAGGGCCTGTCTGCATCAGTCGACCTGGAATTAATAGCCAGTCGATTGGACAAGGTCTCGATTATTGAAAAGAAGGTGGATGAGTTGACTCAGCACCTGCAGCGAGCCACCTCTGCGCATAACCCCTTTGCATAGCCCCCTTCCACAAGGGAAACTGTGCAAAACATTCTCCATCGATCTTCTCCTAGGATGGATCCATATCCACCATCTGATTCTCTAACCAGAGGTCCATCCGATCCTCTCTATACCAACCCGGGGAATTCCGTTCCCTCTTTCTCTGACTCTCTGGAGGTTCCTCAGACCTGCGAGGACCTCAACGTCATCCAAAATGACCCGTTCTCCAACACCTATAACCCTGGATGGCGAAACCATCCCAATTTTCAGTGGACGGGAAATTCCCAAACCCAAAGACCACCCTTTCAGCCCTGCCCACAACCCCCTCGTCCTTACTAGCCGCGTCAGCCTCGGCCCAATCCTACCTATCCATCAATGCCAAATCAGGATCAAATGTCCCTTATCCTTCAGACTTTGGCTGACATTCAAAGAACGAATGCGGCTATTCAGAAGCAACACAAGGACGAACTTACAGAGGTCCGAAACCAATTGGCCCAGTTGGCAAACTCTCGATAGCCAAGCACTCTTCCTTCCCAACCTCTTCCTAATCCAAATAACGTGCCAAACCAGCGGCGCGTTATGAACCCAAACCCGGGCCAAGCCCATATGATTTATCAGGCCCCCTCTGTTCCTTCATCCGACGGGATAGAGGCTTCCACTTCTTTTGCAGGTTACCAGCAGCAACCTATCTTACCCAATCCCAACCAAAACCAGGCAGGACTTAATTCCGTAACAACTCGTAGTGGTAAGGAAACCCAAGACCCACCTCATCCAAACCACTCCAAGCCTGGTAGTGATCCTAAGCCTAGGACAGTAATCTAGGACGTTCCTGCCCCTATCCCAGATCCAACACCTGGACCTATCCTAGAAGAACCAACCAAGATCCCGTTTCCCGAGGCCTTGACCAAGGGAAAGAAGACCACCAATCCCGTGGCACCTGAGGAGGACCTGGTCAAGCTCTTTGAGCAGGTCCACATAAACATCCCCTTGATGGATGCAATCCGCCACGTACCGGCTTACGCACGATTCTTAAAGAATGTGTGTACACCCCAGCGTAAGCCGCGAACCAAGGGTGGGAGTCCAATTGTTCTGTCAGAGCAAGCCAGCTCTGCAATCCTAAGTAGACTCCCACCCAAGGCAAAAGATCCTGGTACTCCACTGATTTCCTGCAAGATAGGTGATACCCAATTTGATAGAGCTTTGCTAGACTTGGGTGCATCCATAAATCTGATACCCACATCCTTACTCAACCATCTTAAAGAATCTGAGCTAAAACCAACCGAGGTGACATTACAATTAGCAGATCGATCTATAAAGTCACCAAAAGGGATTCTCGAGGATGTTATTGTAAGGATACGGGATTTCTACTTTCCTGTAGACTTCATAGTCTTAGACATGGACATACCTGAAAACCCTAGGGATACACCAATCATTTTAGGGAGACCTTTCTTGGCTACTGCTAGAGACAACATTAGCTGTGAGGAGGGCCAAATAGAGCTCAAATTTGGGAATCAAACCTTGAAAAGTGATATATATAAGGCCCAACAAGGAATCAATTGTGGTGTCATCGAACAGATTTCTGACATTAGGGCTTTGGTTGATGAAACACACTTCCAGAATGACCTGATTATACCTCATCAACCACAGAAAGATCTTGACCTGCAAACAGAGGAGTCCAATCCAGATATAAACAACCCAGTAACTCCTACCCTTGAACCTCACGTATATACTGAACCACCCACCACTGCTGATAACCCTATCCTCGAGTTGAAGCCTCTTCCTGCTCACTTGAAATACATCCTTTTGGGTTCTAATCAGACCCTCCCTGTGATTATCAATTCCAACCTCAATCCCGAATAGGAATCCCGTCTGATTACTGTCCTCCAGCAACATCGCAGAGCCATCGGATGGACTCTCGATGATTTGACTGGAATTAGTCCCTCTTATTGTACTCATCATATCTATTCAGAAGAGGGTGCACGACCTTCTCGTGAAATGCAGAGACATTTGAACCCTAATCTGCAGGAGGTCGTGAAGAAGGAGATCATCAAGTGGTTAGATGCCGGAATCATCTACCCGATCTCCGATAGTCGTTGGGTGAGCCCAATTCAGGCTGTGCCTAAGAAGGCAGGACTCACCACCATAATGACTGAGACCAGAGAAATCATTCCTACCCGATTAGCCAACGCGTGGAGAGTCTGTATAGATTACCACCGACTCAATTCCTCCATGAAGAAGGATCATTTCCCACTACCGTTCATTGATCAAATTCTCGAGAAACTAGCGAGAAATAGGTTCTTCTGCTTTCTTGACGGGTACTCCGGTTATAACCAGGTGGCAATCCATCCTGAGGACCAAGAAAAGATCACGTTCACCTACCTCTTCGGAACATACGCTTTCCGAAGGATGCCTTTCGGTCTTTGCAATGCACCCGCTACCTTTCAGCGGTGCATGCTTGCCATATTCTCAGATATGGTAGGCGATTTTCTGGAAGTCTTCATGGATGACGTTTCAATTTTTGGAGAATCATTTGACGATTGCCTCCAACACATGGTCCAAATACTCAGGCGGTGCATCGAGGTGAATTTGGTTCTTTCCTGGGAAAAGAGCCATTTCATGGTGCCTGAGGGAATTATCCTGGGACACTGATGAGAACCTCATCATGAGCCATAACTAGCTCATTTTGACCCAATACAAAGGATAAAAGCTCCTACATAACTCAAGGAAAGGCTTAACTCAGAGAATTCTGAGTTTAAGGAGAAAACAAGTTATAAGGGGTAAAAATGCAATTTCACCAGTATAATCTGCATACAGGGTAATTCAGGGCCCAAACATAGGTCAAAGCAGCTTAATAAGAATAAAAGTGGGATGAAATGATCTAGCAAGGGCTACAGCAATTCCAAGAAACTAAATGATAAATCTGTAACCCTAAAACAACCCACTTCAATTCACAAGGTTCGAGGCAAAGTAAAAATAGAATAAACCCTCTAAAATTCATAGAAAAATAATCTCTAGGGTTTAGAACCTTCAATTTGGCCTTTAGAACCCATTTTGACCTACATTGAGAACCATGCCCAATTAATAACTTAATTTGGGTTTTTGTGCAAATTGACCAGTCAAACAAGGTTTAATATGAAAATGAAATTCGCCATCAGATTCCTTGGGTCCTAATTAGTCATGTATAAAAACTTGAGCCCAAGAAGAAACCTCCTTGACCGACTTTACACTTTGGTCCTCATATATTTACTCTTTGGCCCTCAACTTTTGAACCCTCGCATTTTGGCCCCTAACTCTCCTTCGTTCTTTGCAATCAGGTCCCTCCTGCAAAACCTGCCAGCACCATGCTCCGGCGACCTTGCGCGGAGCATGGCGCCGCGCAGGGTGAGGTGGGGGACCTGGCAAGTAAACCGGGGGTGCCCTGCGTCGTCGACCGTCGCAGGGACACCCCCCTGGTCGTTGTAGCCCACCATACCGGCCGTGCGAACGCACGGACGGTATGGGTTCTTGTTTCCGACCATCCTCCGGCGAGGGAGACACGTCGTCTTCCTCCGCCTTCCTCCCTGTTTGATCCCTATAAATACCCCCCGTTGCTCCACCGACCAGGGCAGCCTGGATCTGACGGAGAAAATCCCCAACTTTCTTCTCTTCTTCCTCTGGCAGACGCTCACCAGCTCCGGCGGTTTCCTCCCCCTCCACCTCTTCGCTCTGCCGCAATACCAGCAGCAGAGACTTCCTCCCCCGCTCTTCCCGCGCCACGCCGCACCCAGCTGGCGCCTCTCCGGCTCTCTGCTCGCCGCCGCCCCTTTCCCTGAGCATCGTCTTCTCCGGTGACAGTCGATACGACTGTCGCCCTGTTCCTCCCCTTTCGTCCCTGCAAGTAAGCTAGAGCTACTCCCCTTCTTCTCCTCTTTCTTTCCCCGCTTTCAATTTATTCACTTAAGCCCTCGACCGACCCTGACCACCTTCACCCCCTTCGTCTCCGACCACCCTCCGGCGAGCCGCTCCCATCACCTCAGCGACCCACACGGCTCGCCGACCACCGCAGGACCTCCGCCTCCTCACCCTGACCAACCTCCGCCCTGCCACTTCCCCCACATCACCCTCTGCAACTCCACCGAACAGACCCATCCTCCGACCCACAGTCCAACCTAGGGCAGCCCTCGCACGCCGCCCCGCGCCTCGCCACCACCCACACAAGCTTCGCCGCACCCTGGCGAAGCTCCTGGCACTCTCTGATTAGGCCGAGAGGCCGTTTTCTTGTGGACAGGCCACCCGACCTCCGCCGCCATTGCCGTGCAGGAGGAACTGCTTCCGCCTGCAGCTACAGGCGCGCCACGCTCAGCGCCAAGCCCAGATTCACTCCCAGGCCTTGCGAGGAGTTTTGGCAAAACACCAGGTTCGCAGCTGAGGAAGAAAGCTCCGCGTGACGCCGCCATCTCCTGCTGAATTCCCCGCTGCGGGCGCGCAATTGAGGTGGGCCGTTTAGTCCCACCTCGGAAACGCCTGAAGAGCCGCAGCGACATAAGATGCAAAAGTGCTGAAGGCTTACTGCCTCAGCACACGGGGTGAGGTCCCCTTCACCCGCCCGGTTACCCGGTCTCGTCCGCGCTCACGCCCCGCGGACCTGACCCGAACCTACCCGACCCGACTCGACTGACCTGCACTCCTCGCCCACCACGCACGCCGGTGGGCCTGGACCCGGGCCTGATCCGAACCTGGTTACCCGGTAGCTCTGGGAGAGCTTTCCCAAGAGTGGTTTCAGAGAGAAAGAGAGACGCGGGGGGGGGAGGGTAGAGTAGGTTTTGCCTCTGACGAAAAACTCTGAAGTGTGCAGGCACAGGCGAAGAAAAAGACCCGCGGAAGAAGAAGGAAGCTAACTGTAGCAACAGGTAGTTAAGTCGTCTGATTTGGAAATCAGACGACGGCCTGAAGCAGCTAAGGAAGAAAGCTTCGCGTGACATCCCTGGCTGAAAAAGAAAAGAAGAAGCTGACACTTAGCCGCAGGGAGGAAAAACAAGAAGAAACTCTGAAGAAGAGACTGAGCAAGGCAGAAGAAGAGGAAAGGCTGCAGAGAAGAAGTGCAGCAGAGCCAAGGAAGAAGAAACCTTCACAGAAGAGACTGTAGAAAAAGAAGAAGAGAGGCCAAGACAGAAACCAAGGAAGAAGAAGGAGATCTGAAGTGGAGCATCACCCCTGCAGAACGAAGAAGAAGAAGAAGGAGCTCTGAAGAAAGAAAGAAAGAAGAACATCACGAGGAGAAAATGAAGAGAACAACAAATTCTTTCCCTCTCTCTTTCTTTATTTTGTAAAAGAAACATGTATATCTCTAGAATACAACTTGCTCCCTGAGTTCGACCTCGGGAACTCTTTTATTTTCCGAGTAAAAAATTTATATTTGAAATGTTGGTAATAACCGGCTTTACTACAACGTTATAACAAAACCAAAACCCGGTCATCAAACGAACCGACACCACTATTTTTGGCGCCGTTGCCGGGGAGCAACGGCTATTCTAGAGGCAAATATTCCTGTTTCTTTTTAATTTCTGATAATCTCCTCTCTTTTGTGCAGAAAACCACAGGAAATCAAGAAGACAAGCAACTGCACAACAACCACTCCGAGGACAGGTAAATTTTTTCCTCTCGCTATTAACCCCTAAAACTCAAAAGAAAGAAAAGAACAAGCAATATAGGGCTAACCTGTCTTCCATACTTAGTAACCATAAAAGTTGCATGTTTTCAACTCATTATTCCTGCACACTATTAAGGGTATTTGAGGGCTAACACATTCTTGCTTGAGCCCTAATTACCCAACAGAGAACTAACTGGACCAAGTAGAGCCAACATAAGATTCAGCATTAGGGTTTTAGAGACACACTACTTAAATCAAGAATGGAGAAAATCCAAAAAAAAAGTGTGCCTAGACCATTGATTGAAAATACTTATTCAAAAGAAAACCTAAAACAATTGGCTCTCTAAACACTTGAACCCTAAAAGACAAGACCTAAAAGCTCTCAAAGAAAACAAGAGGTAAAGTTGACCCCTTGGGTCAACCAACCTTAAATTAGGTCACTCTTTGCACTTAAAAGACTAAAGTTCAAGTGAAATCTTAAGCACCATGATCTTAAAATAAAAAAATGGTAGACTTAAGAGGTCAAGATCCCCATCCTGGTCTACCTGGAATCTCAGTGACAAGAGAGGTCGGGTGGGGGAAACCCTGTAACCCGTGGGGACGCTCTACCGTGTAGGGGTCTTCGCGGGACTCTCCCTCTCTGGCTGCCCAGGTAATTCTCAGGTGGACGATCTTTCTGATCAAGGGGTCCATCTGCCCCGAACCTCTATAGTCACCCAACAATTTTTGGGTGTCTTGATTGGGTCCAGCACCTGCTTATCTCATCCAGCCCTTCAGTATTTTTCAGGAGGTCCTTGAAACCTCCTATAGAAATTCACTCTCCCCGAGGCTAAGCCTCGGCTCCTTTGTTTTTGCAGAAATCATTCACATAGCCCCTCTTTCCTCTGATTCTGAACAAAATCCCCTTCTTCCATCTTGATTCAAACTTTGATTCTATATCTTGATTCCACCACCTGATCCAATTATGCAGCCTAATTACCTAGCAAGACTACCATTCAAAAAACCTGAATATCTGAGATCCATGAAAGATAAGATGATTGAGGATGCCCTTGAAATCTATGAAATCAAACCCTCAACACCAGTAGAAAACATTCAGGTTGATGTCCCAACAACCACAGCTTTCATCATAAACTGTGCCCAAATTCTATTGACTGAAATTTCAAAAGGATCAACCCGAGATATACTCATGACAGGATACATTGAGATGAAAAAATTACACCAATCTGAATACCTTCAATGCTGGACAAATCCTGTACTTTGGGAACAACACCAAGATGCCCTTATGAAACGGGTAGAAATGATGAAATCAGTAGAACAAATTATCAACCAGAAATACCCGTATATACCAGAAACAGAGGATGAACCATCTTGGAACAATATTAAGGAACAATCCAGTTTCCCAGATCTCGGGATTGAGGCACAAAGTGGTTGTAAAATCCCAACCCAGATAGAAGACAATGTTGAATTAGGTTGGGATATTGCAGGAGAACACAATGATAAGCCAAACTTAGACCATGAATTGCCAAGCTTAGAACTCCAAGACTCCTGCAATAACAAGATTAGAATTGAACCTCTGGAGGGTATAAATTCCGCCCCTTGTTTTGATAAGGTAACCCTCGAAGGTCATTCGGACTTCGATTCTAGTAATCCTACCCACATCCTAAACCTAGAATCTAGATCTGAAACTTATTGGGAAGATTATGAGGCCCCATATGAGAAAGATAAAATTTCTAAAGAAGAACATGATTCTGGGCCTCTATTTGATGAATGTCCTTTTCCAACATCCTCAGGAAATCTGATTGATTTTTCAAAAGATATACCAATTTACGATACAGAAACTGAGGAGTTGGATGAGCAAGGTTTTAATGGGGTCTATCCTACCAGCTTAGAGCTTGAACAGAACATCTTTTTGAGCCCAGAATTGACATATAGGCTAGAACCCAGTCAGGCTGCTGATTCCACATCTAATGATCTTTGCTGTGGTGGAATTCATGATCATGAATCTCATTTTCGCCAACTCTCCGACAATTTCAGATCTGACTATAATTGCGGAGAGATTCCCCTTCCTGAACACGCCAGGCCTATTTACGACCTCAGTTCACATGACTCTGACTCCGACTCTGAGGTCCTGATTCCCGAGATCACTGATAACACAGAATCATTCCTTTTCGATCCTCAGGAACCAAAAACAGAAAATGCCAAGAGTGATTACAACCAAGAATCCAATTTTTTTCTCGAATCCGATTCCTTTCATCCTACAAACACTCTTCCGGCATTTGATAGTTACCCAGAGGACTCTCTACAGAAAACCACCTATCATCTGTTTCTTGAAGAGCCCTCGTACACAATGGCCACCTCGTCCGCACACACAGAACGGATCAAAACCCCTCCCAAACCCCGACCCGCAACCGGACTCAATTTCTATGCAGATTCACCTCTCACCGAGCCGATTGCATTTCCACATCGGGTTTCGAACATTGATCAGACTACATACCATGCTCTATCATTCTCTGATCACCCCTGTAGGGTTCCTGCATCAACCACTGATTATCCTACGGATCCCTACTCTGACCAGGCTGATTCGGCTCAGCCAAACCCTGCGTTTACACTTCCACATCCATCTGAGCTTCATAGTTTATGGTGGGCTCCACACCTTTTTATCCACATCTATCAACCCACCAGATTGATTGGGTTTGGGCTGCATCATCAGCCTGTTGATCTGAACAAGCACCTGGTTGGACCAACCAAGCTCTTAATCAAGGTTCTTGTCTTACAAAACTCCGCTGATTTGACCATCCCCTCTCCATCGCATTTCCCGCTTGGCTGAAGGCATCAAATTTAGCGCTTAACGGGAGGCAGCCCGTCATTCTCTTTGTAAACCTGAAACTTGTTCTGACACCTTTCAGCACTCGAAGTTCACCCTTGTAGACAGCCGACCCCAACTCAGATATTTGCATCTGGGATTTGAAATCGTCCGCAAAAATTCAACCCGACCCATCCACTCACCCAAATTTCTGTCTTAAGGAATAAACTAAGACCCCCTAGGTTACAATGAGGACATTGCAAATCTTAGGCATGGGGGGGTATGAAAGTACAAAAACTTGTAAGAAAAGGTTTCAAACAAAAAAATTCACATATGCCAAAAACACCATAAAAATTAAAAAAATTTTCGAAAAAGAATAAAAGGAAAAGAGGAGAAGAAAATTTTGTGAAGGAGAAAAGAAACAAAATGAAAAAGGAGCACAAAATTATGAGAAAAAGTGATAGTCATTAGTAAGGAACTAAGGAATTAACCTAAGTTCTAGACCTCATTCAAGAAAAGTGCACAATAAGATTAGTAAAGAATGCAAACCTTAGGCATTCTTGAATAGACTCTTAGTACCCATTAAGATCTGGACACTCCTCAAGAGGTTGAGGAAAATGAAAAGCTGAAGTATTAGGTCTAAGGCTTAGGGAGTATTCGGCCTCGTTAACTAATTTTTGGTTTACGGGACTCAGTAACCTAAGCACCCTAATCTCACACACAGCCTGGTTCAGTAAGCGTAAAAATCAGAAACACGCAGAAGCGTCGCAAAAAAATCTGAAAAGAACACCTAGAATAGGAGCGGCCGATCAACACAAGTTGATTTGGACGAGTTCCCAGCGCAAAGAGGCGGGAAATCCCCTCGAAGATGCGTAACAAAATATCATCTCCTCGGTGCTTGTCTCTTAGGATATTTACATATCCTACTGGGGGCATGTAAGCACTCTGCTGGTTCAGATTCCATGGATGGCATTATCTCGAAGTGTCAATTGCCAGGGTCTGGATTCGGCCACGGAATACCATGGATGGGATTATCTCGAAATCTCAATAGCCAGGGTTCCGGGGGTTGCCATGGGCGGTGCTATCTCGAAGCATCGATCGCCAGGAACCCTTGAGGATTGATGATGGGAGCAAGGAATCTGATACAGACCGTGTTGAAAAGCCAATCCTAGGCTAGAACTAAAAAGAAAAAGAGAGAGAAAACTCTCCAAACAGAAAAACTTTCTATCTCTCTCTTACAAAATGCACTGCGAACTGAGCCAGGGCTAAAATCATTTCAAGCACGGGTGCTTTAACCACGAAGTCCAATAAACCTTAGGTTAGTTCTTGTGGGCCTTAAAAACCTTTGCTAAAAGACTGAGGCTAAGGCTAGACAGATTTGGATCTTGATTGGTACTAGAGTACCTTTTAGGCCTATGGTCAGCATTCTAACCTAATCTATGCTCAAATAAAAAAGGCACTTATCTAAAACTATTAAAAACTTCATGGTCTAGAACAAGGGTTGAAACCTTAAGTTTTTGCTAAGGGACTAGCAAAAGCTAGGCATGGGGGTATGATGAGAACCTCATCATGAGCCATAACTAGCTCATTTTGACCCAATACAAAGGATAAAAGCTCCTACATAACTCAAGGAAAGGCTTAACTCAGAGAATTCTGAGTTTAAGGAGAAAACAAGTCATAAGGGGTAAAAATGCAATTTCACCAGTATAATCTGCATACAGGGTAATTCAGGGCCCAAACATAGGTCAAAGCAGCTTAATAAGAATAAAAGTGGGATGAAATGATCTAGCAAGGGCTACAGCAATTCCAAGAAACTAAATGATAAATCTGTAACCCTAAAACAACCCACTTCAATTCACAAGGTTCGAGGCAAAGTAAAAATAGAATAAACCCTCTAAAATTCATAGAAAAATAATCTCTAGGGTTTAGAACCTTCAATTTGGCCTTTAGAACCCATTTTGACCTACATTGAGAACCATGCCCAATTAATAACTTAATTTGGGTTTTTGCGCAAATTGATCGGTCAAACAAGGTTTAATATGAAAATGAAATTCACCATCAGATTCCTTGGGTCCTAATTAGTCATGTATAAAAACTTGAGCCTAAGAAGAAACCTCCTTGACCGACTTTACACTTTGGTCCTCATATATTTACTCTTTGGCCCTCAACTTTTGAACCCTCGCATTTTGGCCCCTAACTCTCCTTCGTTCTTTGCAATCAGGTCCCTCCTGCAAAACCTGCCAGCACCATGCTCCGGCGACCTTGCGCGGAGCATGGCGCCGCGCAGGGTGAGGTGGGGGACCTGGCAAGTAAACCGGGGGTGCCCTGCGTCGTCGACCGTCGCAGGGACACCCCCCTGGTCGTTGTAGCCCACCATACCGGCCGTGCGAACGCACGGATGGTATGGGTTCTTGTTTCCGACCATCCTCCGACGAGGGAGACACGTCGTCTCCCTCCGCCTTCCTCCCTGTTTGATCCCTATAAATACCCCCCGTTGCTCCACCGACCAGGGCAGCCTGGATCTGACGGAGAAAATCCCCAACTTTCTTCTCTTCTTCCTCCGGCAGACGCTCACCAGCTCCGGCGGTTTCCTCCCCCTCCACCTCTTCGCTCTGCCGCAATACCAGCAGCAGAGACTTCCTCCCCCGCTCTTCCCGCGCCACGCCGCACCCAGCTGGCGCCTCTCCGGCTCTCTGCTCGCCGCCGCCCCTTTCCCTGAGCATCGTCTTCTCCGGCGACAGTCGATACGACTGTTGCCCTGTTCCTCCCCTTTCGTCCCTGCAAGTAAGCTAGAGCTACTCCCCTTCTTCTCCCCTTTCTTTCCCCGCTTTCAATTTATTCACTTAAGCCCTCGACCGACCCTGACCACCTTCACCCCCTTCGTCTCCGACCACCCTCCGGCGAGCCGCTCCCATCACCTCAGCGACCCACACGGCTCGCCGACCACCGCAGGACCTCCGCCTCCTCACCCTGACCAACCTCCGCCCTGCCACTTCCCCCACATCACCCTCTGCAACTCCACCGAACAGACCCATCCTCCGACCCACAGTCCGACCTAGGGCAGCCCTCGCACGCCGCCCCGCGCCTCGCCACCACCCACACAAGCTTCGCCGCACCCTGGCGAAGCTCCTGGCACTCTCTGATTAGGTCGAGAGGCCATTTTCTTGTGGACAGGCCACCCGACCTCCGCCGCCATTGCCGTGCAGGAGGAACTGCTTCCGCCTGCAGCTACAGGCGCGCCACGCTCAGCGCCAAGCCCAGATTCACTCCCAGGCCTTGCGAGGAGTTTTGGCAAAACACCAGGTTCGCAGCTGAGGAAGAAAGCTCCGCGTGACGCCGCCATCTCCTGCTGAATTCCCCGCTGCGGGCGCGCAATTGAGGTGGGCCGTTTAGTCCCACCTCGGAAACGCCTGAAGAGCCGCAGCGACATAAGATGCAAAAGTGCTGAAGGCTTACTGCCTCAGCACACGGGGTGAGGTCCCCTTCACCCGCCCAGTTACCCGGTCTCGTCCGCGCTCACGCCCCGCGGACCTGACCCGAACTGACCCGACCCGACTCGACTGACCTGCACTCCTCGCCCACCACGCACACCGGTGGGCCTAGACCCGGGCCTGATCCGAACCCGGTTACCCGGTAGCTCTGGGAGAGCTTTCCCAAGAGTGGTTTCAGAGAGAAAGAGAGACACGGGGGGGGGAGGGTAGAGTAGGTTTTGCCTCTGACGAAAAACTCTGAAGTGTGCAGGCACAGGCGAAGAAGAAGACCCGCGGAAGAAGAAGGAAGCTAACTGTAGCAACAGGTAGTTAAGTCGTCTGATTTGGAAATCAGACGACGGCCTGAAGCAGCTAAGGAAGAAAGCTTCGCGTGACATCCCTGGCTGAAAAAGAAAAGAAGAAGCTGACACTTAGCCGCAGGGAGGAAAAACAAGAAGAAACTCTGAAGAAGAGACTGAGCAAGGCAGAAGAAGAGGAAAGGCTGCAGAGAAGAAGTGCAGCAGAGCCAAGGAAGAAGAAACCTTCACAGAAGAGACTGCAGAAAAAGAAGAAGAGAGGCCAAGACAGAAACCAAGGAAGAAGAAGGAGATCTGAAGAGGAGCATCACCCCTGCAGAACGAAGAAGAAGAAGAAGGAGCTCTGAAGAAAGAAAGAAAGAAGAACATCACGAGGAGAAAACGAAGAGAACAACAAATTCTTTCCCTCTCTCTTTCTTTATTTTGTAAAAGAAACATGTATATCTCTAGAATACAACTTGCTCCCTGAGTTCGACCTCGGGAACTCTTTTATTTTCCGAGTAAAAAATTTATATTTGAAATGTTGGTAATAACCGGCTTTACTACAACGTTATAACAAAACCAAAACCTGGTCATCAAACGAACCGACACCACTAGACACTTAATTTCAGAAAAAGGCATCCAAGTGCATCGAGCTAAGGTTGATCTGATCTCTCGCCTTCCTATGCCTAGCTCGATCAGGGACATCCATTCTTTTCTGGGGCACGTCCGTTTTTACCATCGTTTCATTTCGGATTTCTTGAAAATCGCGCGCCCCTTGATTTCTCTTCTCTCTAAGGATGTACCCTTTGAAATCTCCAAGGAATGCACACTAGCCTTTGAAAACCTGTGTGACCGAGTCACCCAGGCACCTATCCTACAATTCCCTGACTGGTCTCAACCCTTTGAGATAATGTGCGATGCATCTGATTTCACTGTAGGAGCGATCCTGGGGCAGAAAGCTGATGGGAAACCTGTGGTCATCTACTACGCTAGCAAGACACTTGACGAGGCTCAGCGTAACTAGATGGTTACGGAGAAAGAGCTGCTAGCCGTAGTATTTGCCCTTGAAAAGTTTCGATCATATCTCCTGGGTTCCCATGTCATCATCTACTCGGATCACACGGCTATAAGGCATCTCCTTGCCAAGAAGGACGTGAAGCCCTGACTAATTCGTTGGATCTTGCTGTTGCAAGAATTCGATCTTGAGATTCGCAACAAGGCGGGGAGGCAGAATGTGGTAGCCCACCATCTGTCCCGTCTTCCTTCTGAGATTATCGACCCTTCCGGACCCATCACGGAGCATTTTCCTGATGAGCACCTGCTGACTATCGGTACTAGACTTCCATGGTTTGCTGATATAGTAAACTACTTGGCATCTCATCAGACCCCGTCTGATTGGCCGAAGGCCAAGAAAGACAAATTGCGTTCTGATACCAAGTATTACATCTGGGAAGACCCGTACCTTTTCCGCATAAGTGCTGATCAAATCATTCGGAGATGTGTCCCGGAAGAGGAATTCAACAATATCCTCTCTTTCTGCCATGACCAGGCAAACGGTGGCCATTTCTCTGGGCATAAAACCGCATCAAAAGTCCTTCAGTGTGGTTTTTACTGGCCCACGCTGTTCAAAGATGCATACAGTCACTGCAAGGCATGTAGTCGTTGCCAGACTTTGGGCAACATGAACCGTCGCGACATGATGTCTTTGCAGCCAATTCTCGTATGCGAAATCTTTGATGTTTGGGGGATTGATTTTATGGGCCCTTTTCCTATTTCAGATGGTTTCGAATACATTCTGCTTGCTGTGGACTACGTGTCCAAATGGATCGAAGCCATACCGACCCGAACCTGTGATCACAAGATTGTTCTCAAATTCATTCATCAAAACATTTTCTCAAGGTTCGGGATTCCCCATGCTATAATCTCTGATGGAGGGACCCACTTTACAAACGCTTAGTTTAGGTCACTGATGACCAAATACAGGGTGTCTCACCAAATCTCTACTCCTTACCACCCCCAAACTAATGGTCTAGCTGAGCTGTCAAATCGGGAGATTAAGAAGATCCTGCAGGTCACTGTTTGGCCTGACAGGAAGGACTGGTCGTCCCGACTTCCGGAAGCATTGTGGGCCTATAGGATCGCCCACAAAATCCAATTAGGCATGTCTCCCTTTAGACTGGTGTACGGAAAGGCATGTCACCTTCCCGTAGAACTAGAGCATAAAGCCTATTGGGCAGTACGGAACTGTAATCTAGATCTTTCAAAGGTTGGAACCCACAGGAAACTCCAAATCAGCGAGATCGATGAATTACGCCTAAACGCGTATGAGAACTCGCGAATCTACAAGGAGCGGGTTAAAGCCTTCCATGACAAGCATATCTCGAGAAAGATCTTTCATCCTGGTCAAAAGGTCCTACTCTTTGATGCCCGACTCAAACTTTTCCCAGGAAAGCTACGATCCAAGTGGGTCGGACCATATTTAGTCCGACAGGTTTTTGGAAATGGAGCTATCGAAATTAGTCTGCTCAGCCACGATTCCGAACCTTTCATCGTGAGCAGTCAGAGACTCAAGCCGTTCATTGATGTGATTTCTACTAATTTGGCCGAATCTTCTTATATCCTCCATTCCCTTTGAGCTTATTGCGCCCAGCCGATGGCGTAAAACTCAACGCTTAACGGGAGGTAGCCTGTCATTTTCCTAAAAATCCAAAACCCTTTTCATACTTTTGTGCACTTAAGGTTCGCCTTTTAGAGAGCCGACCCCACCTCAGATGCTTGCATCTGGGATTAGAAATCGTCCGCAGAATTCATCCTGACCCATTCACTCATTAAAACACTTGTCTTAAGGAATGAACTAAGTAAATAAAAACCCCCTAAGTCACAATGAGGACATTGCAAACCTTAGGCATGGGGGGGTATAAAAAGTGCAAAAGTTGTAAAAAAGGGTTTTAAAATAAAAAATTCACATATGCCAAAAACACCATAAAAATTAAAAAAAAAATTTCAAAAAAAAAAAAAGAATAAAAAGAATAAGAGGAGAAAGGAAATTTTGTGGGGGAAGGAAAAGAAACAAAAAGGAGCATAAATTGAAGAAAACAGTGATAGTCATTAGTAAGAAACTAAGGAATTGACCTAAGTTCTAGACCTTATTCAAGAAAAGAAATGAAAAGTGCATGGTGAGATTAGTAAGAACACAAACTTTAGGCATTCATGGATAAACTCTTAGTACCCATTAAGATCTAGACAGTCCTCAAGAGGTTGAGGAAAATGAAAAGCTTAAGTATTAGGTCCAAGGCTTAGGGAGTATTTGACCTCATTAACTAACTCATGGTTTACGGGACTCAGTAACCTAAGCACCCCAACCTCACACACAGCCTGGTTCAGTAAGCATAAAAATCAAAATCACGCAGAAGCGTCACAAAATTCTGAAAAATACACCTAGAATAGGAGCGGCCGATCAACACAAGTTGATTTGGACAAGTTCCCAGCACAGAGAGGCGGGAAATCCCCTCGAAGATGCGTAACAAAATATCATCTCCTTGATGCTTGTCTTTTAGGATATTTACATATCCTACTGGGGGCATGTAAGCACTCTGTTGGTTCAAATTCCATGGATGGAATTATCACGAAGTGTCAATTGCCAGGGTCTGAATTCGGCCACGGAATACCATGGATGGGATTATCTCAAAATCTCAATAGCCAGGATTCCGGGGGTTGCCATGGGCGGTGCTATCTCGAAGCATCGATTGCCAGGAACCCTTGAGGATTGATGATGAGAGCAAGGAATCTGATACAGACCGTGTTGAAAAGCCAATCCTAGGCTAGAACTAAAAAGAAAAAGAGAGAGAAAACTCTCTAAACAGAAAAACTTTCTACCTCTCTCTCTTACAAAACGCACTGCGAACTGAACCAGGGCTAAAATCATTTCAAGCACGGGGTGCATTAACCACGAAGTCCAATAGACCTTAGGTTAGTTCTTGTGGGCCTTAAAAACATTTGCCAAAGACTGAGGCTAAGGCTAGACAGATCTGGATCTTGGTTGGAACTAGAGTACCTTTTAATCCTATGGTCAGCATTCTAACCTAATCTAAGTTCAAATGAAAAAGCACTTATCTGAAGTTGTTAAAAACATCATGGTCTAGAACAAAGGTTAAAACCTTAGGTTTTTGCTAAGGGACTAGCAAAAGCTAGGCATGGGGGTATGATGAGAACCTCGTCATAAACCCTAAACTAGCACCATCTAACCCAGATTTGTAAGAAAAAGCTCCTACATAACTTATAGAAAGGCTTGACTCAGGGAAATTCTGAGTTTGTGAAGAAAATAGAAACTAAGGGGTAAAAATGCAATTTCACCAACGCAATCAGCAAACAGGGTGACTCAAGGTCCAAACATAGGTCAAACTAACCTAATAAAATGGAAAGTGGGATGATTTGATCTAATAAGGGCTACAGCAACTCCAAAGAATTAAATGACATCCTATAACACTAAAACAAACCCACTTCAATTCATGAGGTTCGAGGAAAAGAAAAAAACCGAATAAACCCTGCAAAATTTATAGAAAAATAATCTCTAGGGTTTAGAACCTTTAATTTGGCCTTAGGAACCCATTTTGACCTACATTGGGGACCATGACCAATTAATGACTTAATTTGGGTTTTTACGTAAATTGATCGGTCAGACAAGGTTTAATCTAGAAATAAAATTCACCGTTAGAATCCTTAGGTCCTAGTTAGTCATGTATAAAAACTTGAGCCTAAGAAGAGACCTTCTTGACCGACTTTACATTTTGGTCCTCATCTATTACTTTTTGACCCTTAACTTTTGAAACCCTCGCATTTTGGACCCTAAGTCTTCTTCGTTCTTTGCATTTGGGTCCTCCCTGCAAAACCTTGAGCAGCGCCATGCTCCGACGACTTTGTGCGAAGCATCGCGCCGCGCAGGGTGAGGGAGACCCTCTACCAAGACAACCAGGGGTTCCCTACGACGTCTGCTGTCGCAGGGACACCTCCATGGTCTCTGCGGCAGCCCATACCTTCCGTGCGAACGTGCGGAAGGTATGGGTCCCTACTCCAGCCATCCTCTGGCGAGGGAGGCACGTCGCCTCCCTCCGCCCTCCTCTCTGCTTTCACCTCTATAAAAGCCGCCTCCGTCTGCCGAACTCCCCAGCTCGGTCCTAACGGAGAAACACCCCCATCTTTCCTCTCTTCCCACTCCGGCAGAAGCCCTCTAGCTCCGGCGGTTCCTCCTCCTCCTCGTCGCTCTGCTGCAATACCAGCAGCAGAGTCGCCTTCGCCCGCTCTTCCCACGTCGCGTCGTACCCAGCGCGCGCCCTCCCACTCTCTCCTCACCGTCACCCCCTCTCTCTGGGCATCTTCTTCTTCGGCGACAGTCGATTCGACTACCGCCTGCTTCCGCCCTTCCCCCTTTGTCTAGAGCTTAGGTAAACGCTCCCCCTTCTCCTCCTCTCAACTTTCCCCCTGTCAATTTGCATTTTCGCACCCCCACACGCAACCTCCACCTCCACCTGCTCCATCTCCGACCACCCCCTCCGGCGAGCCCATTCCACTGCCACAGACCCCCTTACACCTCACCGATCACCTCAGAAGCTTCCCCTCACTCCACTCCACAGCTTCGCCCCCGTCATTCCCTGCCATACACTACCTGAAGACCCCCCGAACAAACCCATTCTCGCAGCCACAGTCCGACCTAGGGCTGCCCCTGTACTCCGCCCCATGCCTCGCCACCACCTGCACGAGCTTCGCCGCACTCCGGCGAAGCTCCCTGCACCTTCTGACTAGGCCAAGAAGCCGTATTTCTGTGATTAGGCCACCGTCCTCCGCCGCCATTACTGAGCAGGTGGAGCTTCTTTCACCTGCAGCTGCAGGTTCGCCCTCGCCCAGGCTTGCACTCCAGGACGCGCGGCTCGCCCCCGCACAGCTTCCCAGGCCTGCAGCTGGGGTGAAAGCCTCGTACACGGCCGCAATTGCCTGCAGCTCTCTCAGCTGCAGGCGCCAATTTGGGGTGGGACATTTAGTCCCACCTCGGTAGTTCTGAAAGCCGCGCACCCGCATAAATTGGAAAAGTGCTGTAGGCTTATCGCCTCAGTTACACCAGGTGAGGTCCCTCTCACCCGCTTCACCTGCCCTCGTCCGCGACCACCCCCCCCCCCCCCCGCAGACCTGGCCCGACCCGTATACCCGACCTACACTCCTCGCCCACCGCCGCACGCTGGTGGGCTTAGACCCAGGCACGACCCGAACCCGAATACCCGGCGACTCTGGGAGAGCTATCCTACTAGCGAAATCTAAGAGAGAGAGACGCGGGGGAGGGTAGGATTAGGTTTTGCCCTGACCAAGCTGTGTGAGTGTGCAGGCAGAGAAGAAGAGAAAGAAGGAAGAAGCAGCCAAAGCCGTGGCTGCTTGAAGCAAAGCAGAAGAAGAAGGACTACGAGAAGAAGAAGAAGAAGAAAGACACAGAAGAAAGAAGAAAGGAGGACGCACTATAGTAGAGGCTACTTAAGTCGTCTGATTGAAAAATCAGACAACGCTCTGAAGAAAAAGAAAAGCTTTGAAGCAAAAGAAAGAAAAGAAGAACAAAAGAACAGAAGAGAAAGAAGAAGAAGAAAGAAGACTGAGGGACTGAAGAGAAGAAAAAGAAGAGGACAAAGTCGAGAGAAAGAAGAGAAGAAGAAAAAGCCAACAAGACAAATCTCTTTCTCTCTCTCTCTCTCATTTTTGTAATAGAAACATTGTACTTCTATAATATAGTTTGCTCCCTGAGTTCGACCTCGGGAAAACTTTTATTTCCGAGTAACAAATTGTATTAAATTGGTAACCGTTTCTCTATACTGTACTACGACGAAATATTAGAACAAGAGATGAGCGGCAACCACTAGGTTCTGGACAACCGACTTATTGGCTGTTACCCACAACTTGCCAGTCATACTTGTGCGGTGAAGTGTGCCTTTTTTTTTTCTTCTTTTCTATTTCTCAATTTTTTTTGAATATTTTTCTTTTTTTTTCTTTTCTAAGTTGGTGGCTTCCCTGATCTAAGATTTACCTAAAGGCAGTAGAAAGAGAATGGTCATGTGACTGGGCTTTGGACAACCGGCTAATGGGCTGTTACCCATAACAACTTGGTAGCCATACCACCCTAGAAGGTTCATTAGCTACCCAATTTCTGTTAAAATCGCTGAAAAGTGAGTCAGTGCAAATAGTGTATAGATGCTTAGACAATAAGTCCCCTTAAATTAGAGGGTGGGTTGATAAGTCGTGTACTTATCACCCAAACTTATTTAACCAATTAGAAATGAATTTTTCGAATGGCGAGGACTCGAGAAACAAATCCACATTTTAGTGGACACCCAGGTGATGAGTCCATTTTAATGGACTGTTGTTATGCCTAAGTTAATTCTATTCTTACCTTTTAGGTTTGTTAATAACTACATTAACTTATAGAATGTTTGCATGCATCGTTATTTAAGTTTACATCTATTCTATCGCATTCTATAACTTAGTATGTAATTATTTTATGCTTTGTTGTTGTAGGAATAATGTTGGAAAAGAACAGGGGGGTGAAATAAATTTCCCCCAACAAACGGCCGCCTCAACACCTCCCTCAACCTCTGGTCTGCCTCAACACCTCCCCAACAGCTGTTGGGTAAAATTAGTAAGGGATTTAAAAATCCCTTGACTTGCTAATGGGGGAGGGGATAAAAGAGGTTCTTAGGAGAGAGAGGGGGCTGCTTCTTCTCCCCCTAGCGGGGACCCAACCATGAAGAGGGCGTGCACTGTGGGGAGAGCATGCACTGTGTGCACCAACTCCCACCGCCTGCCCACCGCGTCCTTGCACTACCTTTACCATGCCAAGCCCTCCACCGCCTGTCCAGCCTAGCCTGCCCTCACCGCACTACCTTCACATCTTCCACCGCCTGCACCTGCACTGACCCACCAGCATCCTACAGCCAGCCACACCCACAGGCAACCCACGCCATTGCGCACCCTCCACCGCTTGCCTTGCACGTCGTGCAGGCACTGCACCCATGCCAGCCTACACCAAGCACCCTCTCCAGCGCTCTCACCGTAAGCACTTGTCACCGCACCCTGCAAGCAACCGCCCGCAGGTGCTCACACCACCAACCAGCGCTCGCAGTGCAGCCGCCCGCAGGTGTGCCCTTCCATCCCGTAGGCAAACCACACGCAAGCAGATCGCCCGCGCACAGCCATGCCTGCAGTGCAACCACCCGCGCGTGCCCTAGTACGCCCTTACGCGTATGACCCTCGCGCACATCCGTGCAGGCTGCAGTAGCCGCACCATCCTCTCCATGCGCAGGCCTCCTCCTCCAACAAGGCCGATAGGCCGACGGCTATCCTCCACCGTCCGGTCGCTGCTGGCCACCTCTGGCCACCGCGTCACCACCATCGTGAAGCACGCGTCGAGGTGCACCACCCCGTCGACTCTCGCTGCCAACCGTGCACGATCGTTCACACGAGGAAGAGAGAGGATAAATCCTTTGTTTTCTCCTCAATTGATATTTACATTTAATGCCATTGCCATTTAGATATTAATATTTTATTCAAGCCACATTGCATTGATGCACTCATAGTTTCCTGAAATTACTTCACTTTTGTTATGTCCATCATTTAACTTTGAATTTCAAATCATATTTGCATGCAAGTTGAATTTACATGATATTCCATTACGCATGCATCATATACATAATTTTTGGAGCTTAATTTCTGACGTAAAATTACATAAATAACCCTGAACTTTTAAGGAAATTGCAAGCTCCATTTCAAATAGCATATTCCTTGCATTAAAGTTGCGATAGTGTCTGCAAACAGTATATTCCTCTACTCGTGAATTTATTGGTCCATTCCTCCTTGTGGATGCGACATCTTTATTGTGGTTAAATTTAATATTTACTTTTGATTGAGAGATTTTCCACCGCATTAAACATGACATATCATTCTATTGCTATCATAAATAAGCGAGAATCTCTCCGTCAAATGGCGCTATTGCCGGGGAGGCAACAGACGCAATAGATTCATGTTATTATTTTTTATTATTCTGAGCTGCACAATTATCTGATCATTTTTTTTATTGTGCGAGGAATCTGACGGGGCGACAAGCACAACATAGCGACGACATTGACCTTGAACGACGAACATGGCGGAGATGATCTTTTTGGAGGACCTTGGCGCCACCTGGAGGCCAGCAGCAGGAGCACGTGGGCCTTGATCCCACGCGCATAGGCTTATGAAGAAGCCTATTTCTAATTTAGTCATTAGATCTTAGTTTAAATTTACTTTAGTTAGACATTAGAATTTAATTTCTATCTTTTGGACCCTTGTCGGGTATTTTTGGGAACGTGTTCCCAGTGTTTCTTTATTTCTTATCTCTCTTATATGCGGGAGCGTATTTTCGGGAGCATGTTCCCATTTAATAAGATTATAGTATTATTTGAATTATTTGAACTACATGTTGGTTAGTTAGATTAGGTTTGTTTGCTTATTATTATTATTAAAAAACTAATAAATAAATAAATATCCGAACTACCTGCTAGAAGCTGCATATCTATAGGATGACCATCTAGGATTGAATGAGCAGCATCTAGTTTATTTTTACTGTATTGCATACATTCTTGCACGAAGAAAGCTGGAGTAAGGTACGTTCTCTTAAGCATCAATTACCAATCATGCATCTGCATTGAACCTAAATTTAAGACCACTAAAGTGCTTGAATTGAATTAATTCAGTGGTCACTTTAAAAATTGGGACTATTAAGAGGTTGGACCTTAAAATCTATGACTTAAAATTGTGTGCAAAAGGATCTTGTTTGCGAAATTTCAAAACTCAAAACACGATTGTATGTTTGCACACCTAAGACACTGTGCACCTTATACATAAGGTAACTAGATAAATTTCTACCTCTCCTCTTTTGCACCACAAGGGAAGTTAGTCGAAAATCAACAAGCCTGTCCACCAAGTTACTTTGGTTCCTCATGTGTGGGTTCAATTCGAGACTTTCACCCTTGCGAGTAGGTTATAGGCACCAACGAAGGTTGACCTAGGAAGTGTAATTTGTGCAAAACATATTTGGCCACCAACTGAACATTTAATTCTAAGATCTACAATCTACTAAAAATGGATCCCACTAAATTTGCATTTGTTTTGGCAGCGATAGAACTCTCTAGGAAGTTTCTGCTTGTGTTCTAAATTCTTCTAAATCCTAAGAGAGTTAAAACTATTTGGCTTAAAGAAATGGATCACCCTTACTCCTATCATTTATATTATCAGAGTCAATACTTCCCATCTTTTAACCAAGATCCTATGCCCCGAGCATATTCATCCTTTGATGGGTACATTGACAATTCATGGGATCATTCTTATTCTTACCTTGGGAGTACTGGCCTGATAACTCCCACTTTTGAGCAGAGCCTAGGAGCGGGATTTTCCAACCTTGGAATCCCTACTTTTATGCAAACACCCAACCCTCCCACCCTTCATGATTTTCCATATCGAGGTTGGATCGATACCCCTAGGCAACCAGAGCCTGAAATTGACTATCCTCTCCAACTTGATAATAGTAGCCTCTCCACTTTTATGATAGAAATGCAAAAACAACAAAAGGAAATGATGGAATCTATGGGAGAGATGTTGAGGAATAGTCAACAATTAGACAAATAAATAAGACAACTTAGCTACGCTCTTCCCATTAATTCTGATCCCTACCCATACGACCATGAACATGAAAATAATTTTGAGGAAACCATTGATAATAGGGATCCAGTTTTATGTAGCTATCACTTAGACTCTCCCAATGAGACACGGCCACTAGAGGAGAACAATCCTAGTGATTATCCACCCGAGCTATATTGGAGTCAAAAGCAAGGGAAGATGGTACCTCTTGAGGACATTGACCCTAATGACAGCATTCTCCTTAACCCTACTAACCCGAGTCAAGGTTGTATTGTTCCTATCACTTCCCCTATTGATTATTTGGTGGAATCCCATTCTATCCTTAGTGAGCCTACTCCTAACCCTCCACTTAGGGAATCAACACCTACCATTCAAATCCTGAGGATTTAAATGCATCCAATGAATGTGACCCTAAGGGAATGGAGGATGAATTAGATCAATTTTGATTTCAGGGATATGAAGAGTCTATTTCAGAGGACGAGGATGCCCCAATAGAGGAACCTGGACTGAAAATCTGGAGTGAATCACAGGGGAATTATTTATTATTTAAGGATTTACCTCCAAAGGATATAAATAATATGGTGATATCCAGATTCCTCCCTTCTTTTGAGAGTCATCCTCCATCAAAACAGGAGTTGATATTAGAGGAGGACAAACAACATAGTGAGAAGCCTAGGGGAGACTCTCAGGGACAAAACACGTCAATTGAGGATTTATACCCCGAGAAGAATAACGAATTTAATGATATAGGCTTGCTCCAAAACATTAAGACTAATCCTCCTTTAGGAATAATTGAGGATATTGATCCAACTCCTTTCTTCATTAATGAATCACATATACACCTCGACAAAAATTTGAGTGAACCAAACGAATCTGAGGATGAGCTTAATGATAATGATTCTGATATTTTGACCCTACCATCAAAGAGTTATAATTTGGAGCCTACCCTTGATTCACATATACTCAAAGGTGAAAATATGACTCCGATCATTAATACTAGGCAGGGTAACGTGAAGTTGTCTACAATTGTTAGGGAGTATACAAAATCTGAATCATTGTTGGAATTGGACCTAACACCGACTAAGCCCTCATTGGACTTAATCATTACCTTCCAACACTACAAACAACCCTTACACTCCCTAACCGATCCTTGGCTCAGATCTCTGCTCATGAACATTCTTTCTGGAGAACATATCAGTCCAGTACATACTCGAGTAGAATGGCGAGTGTGGATTGATGCTTGTACTTTTAGTCTTGCCATTCAAGGGTTTCAAATATTAATGTTTATATCTTTTAAAACCCGTCCTGCTTTAGAGGATCCTTGTTATCCTCCACTTATTCCATTTCGGGAGGCCTCTTTTCATTTTCCTTTTGTTATTCCTAGACCTCCCCAGGTAGCCAACGAGATTTTCTGATTTCATATCTTCCGGCGAGAATTTGGGATTGTAATGCATCATCAGCTCGCCAACATCCGTGGCTACCTATTTTCTAGGCCCGCGCTGTTATGCATATTTTTAGGGCCTAACTTTTTCTGTCGAGAACCAGACTTACAGGTTCCTTATAAGTCTAGCTGCTGATAGAAAATGCAACGCTTGTTGGGAGGCAACCCAGCATTCTGAATAACACCATCGTTAGGTGATTTCTTTCCTTTCTCCCCCTGTTTTAATTTTATAATGAGGACATTGTAGGATTTAGGCATGGGGGGGTACATTTTGCATTTTAGGAAGTATTCATGCATTTAGGTTGGCATATAAAAAATATATATATATTTCTCTTTTCTTGAGCTGAATGGGTTAGTCCCTAGCAAAATATCTTTGTCATTGGAGGTTTTTCTTCTTGAATTATTTCTTAAGTTTAGAATCCAGTACATTTATTTCACGTGCATGTAGACTGGCCTATGGATCTTTGAAGAAAACCAATATGCACTTTTAGTCTACTGAACCCCTGGACAGTTCATAAAGAGTCAGGCATACTATCTTCTAGTAAATCCACCTCATATTTATGAGAAGAAAGTAGAGAGATTACTGGTGCACTAAGTCTAGAGCAAGGACTCTTAAGTTTTGGACAATTAGATGATGATACTTCAACATTATGTATAGCTTTCGCTCTTTGTTCCTGTGTGCGTACTTTGTGTGAATTCCTGAGAGTCACCAAATAAGGCAGATACACAAAGATTGAGTCTTAATAAAGCTATGACTATGGTGGTTGGTTATGACCTCCTTCATAGAGTCCTCGGCTGAAGGAGGGTAATAGTGTCAAAGGTCAGAAATACACCAATCCTATCCATTCCTTCCCGATGCGGAGAATAGGCACTTCCACCAAATAAGCCACACAATATCCTCTTGACCACCATCATCCCTAATAATGCCTCATAAAGAAAAGTATGTATCGTGTTGTGTTGATTGATAAAGAAAGAAAAAGAAAATGAAAAAGAAAAAGAAGAAAGAAAAAAGAAGAAGAAACAATTATATTAAAAAAAAAGAAGAAAAGAAGAAAAGAGAGAGAGAAAAAGAAAAAGAAAAGAGTCCAGGGTTATAATTTTATCGTTGTAACATTGTTTCTGAGGCAACAAAACACCTATTGCGATCCACCAAATATGACCCATACCTACCTTTCATTATTTCTGACCGCCCGAATACCGGTTGAGGACTCTAACTTAGTTGTAGAGTTATTAGGACTTTAATTAAAGTGTGAATGCCATGTGAGGCCACCAAACAGTGAGTACAATTACTAAATCTAGCGAGATTTGTGATCTCAGAAAGAAAAGAGTGAGCACCAAGGAACATCAAGAGAGCACAGTTGTTTGACCTCTCTCTGAGTTGACTTGTCTAATAGTTTAGAGATCTAGAGTCTGTAGTACTAGATTACATAAGCGTGTGCCACCAAATACAAATCCATTCAACTCGATATCTCCTACCTACGCCTAAAGCCGGGGTCAATTTACAGATTATTTTCTGCTTTATCCCCGAGGGAAGTAGTTGCCTATTCTGATAAAAATATTTACTAAGGGATAAGTACGAACTACAAATGCAAATTGGCTTTTCACTTAGATCTGTTACCTAGGCTATTATCACTTCACATTTGTCTAGATCTCTAAAGTTTTGAAATATGAAAAGAAGAAATCTTCTGATTACTTGTATTATTTTTCATTTATGCTAGGGACTAGTAAATCTTAGGCATGGGGGTATTTGATGAATCCATTTTAATGGACTATTGTTATGCCTAAGTTAACTCTATTCTTACCTTTTAGGTTTATTAATAACTACATTAAGTTATAGAATATTTGCATGCATCATTATTTAAGTTTACATCTATTCTATCGCATTCTATATCTTAGTATGTAATTATTTTATGCTTTGTTGTTGTAGGAATAATGTTGGAAAAGAATAGGGGGTGAAATAAATTTCCCCCAACAAACGGCCACCTCAACACCTCCCTCAACCTCCAACCGGCCTCAACACCTCCCCAATAGCCGTCGGCCAAAATTAGTAAGGGATTTAAAAATCCCTTGACTTGCGGATGCGGGAGGGGATAAAAGAGGTTCTTAGGAGAGAGAGGGGGCTGCTTCTTCTCCCCCTAGTAGGGACCCAACCGTGAAGAGGGCGTGCACTGTGGGGAGAGCGTGCATTGTGTGCACCGACTCCCACCACCTGCCCACCTCATCCTTGCACTACCTTCATCGCGCCAAGCCATCCACCGCCTGTCCAGCCCAGCCTGCCCTCACCACACAGCCTTCACGTCTTCCACCGCCCGCACCCACACAAACCCACTAGCGCCCTGCAGCCAGCCACACCCGTAGGCAACCCATGCCCTTGCGCGCCCTCCACCGCCTGCCTTGCTCACCCTGCAGGAGCTGCACCCACGCCAGCCTGCACCAAGCACCCTCACCAATGCTCCCACCGCAAGCACCTATCACCATGCCCTGCAAGCAACCGCTCACAGGTGCTCACGCCACTAACCTGCGCCCACAGTGCAGCCGCCCGCAGGTGTGCCCTTCCATCCCGCAGGCAGACCGCACAGAAAAAGACCGCCCGTGCTTGGCCACACCCGCAGTGCAGCCACTCGTGCGCACCCTAGCACGCCCTTGCGAGCGACCCTCACGCGCATCCGCATGGGCTGCAACAGCTACACCATCCTCTCCATGCACGGGCCTCCTCCTCCAACAGGGCCAATAGGCTGGCAGATATCCTCCACCATCCGGCCATCGTCGACCACCTCCAGCCGCCGCTAGCCACCTCCGATCATCATGTCACCACCATCGCGAAGCACACGTTGAGGCACACCACCCCGTCGACTCTTACCGCCAACCGTGCACAACCGTCCACGCGAGGAGGAGAATTCCTCTATTTTCTCCTCAATTAATATTTACATTTAATGCCATTTCCATTTAGATATTAATATTTTATTCAAGCCACATTGCATTGATGCACTCATAGTTTCCTGAAATTACTTCACTTGTGTTATGTGCATCATTTAACTTTGAATTTCAAATCAGATTTGCATGCAAGTTGAATTTACATGATATGCCATTACACATACATCATATAAATAATTTTTTGGAACTTAATTATTGATGTAAAAATTACATAAATAACCCTAAACTTTTAAGGAAATTGCAAGCTCCATTTCAAATAGCATATTCCTTGCATTAAAGTCGCGATAGCGTCTACAAACAGTATATTCCTCTACTTGTGAATTTATTGGTCCATTCCTCCCTGTGGATGCAACATCTTTATTGTGGTTAAATTTGATATTTAGTTTTGATTGAGAGATTTTCCACCACATTAAACACAATGACATAACATTCTATTGCTATCATAAATAAGCAAGAATCTCTCCGTCACCAGGCTTATTAAGCCTGAAGACCTGAAGAATCTAAGTGTTCATGTCCTATTGTTTCATTTCCTAAAGTTGACAAATTTCTAAGGCCCAAGTTCTCTTTTCCTAATTCAATTTTTTTAAAAATAATAAAGAGGAAATAAAAAGAATCTACGAAGCTAACAAGATGATTCAGAGATGAATATCCACCCCCCATTCCTATCTAATGCAATGTCCTCATTGTATTAAATGACATGAAAAAGAGAGGAGTAGAGAAGAAAGCAACTGAATTTCATGATTACCCGATCAGCTCTGAGATGAAAACAAACTGTATAGTGTTAAATTTATTACCTTCAGCTAGGCACATTATACAAACAAAGAGGAAATAAAGAATTCACAAATGCAGGTAAGAATTATAATAAAAAGATAAACCTCAAGACCTGCCAACAGAGAATGTCCATAGATGTGGACCAGGTTATGATGCAGAACCATGCCTTAGGGTCAAGTGTATCTAAGGTTCTGGATGAAAATTACCCAGAACCAGAGATTAGTATGCAAGCAGGGTTGAGCCTACGATTTATGAGGATGCAACCCAAGTCCAAAAAGTCGGACAATAGAAAAATCAAGATCAAAAAGATAATCAATGAATTTATGCTTGGGTTGCACATCCTTAGAATCAAAAATGTCATAAGGATCTTGGTAAAAGGTTGGTGGTTTTAGGCAAATAGGAATCCTTAGACTTAGACTTCTACTCCCATCAAAATTGGCTTCCCAAATCTTCATTTCCCAGCTCCTATCCTCCACCATCACAGTTTCTGGGACCTCACAAATGCCATCATCCCTAAATAAAATATCCAAGTCCAAAATTTATGGCTGAATCAAAATTGACTTGGGTTTGGTAATCCCAAGAAAATAATCATGATTATGCTCAACGAGGTGTGATTGAGGAATGAGGCTATGAATTCAATCCTTTATGAAAACAAGATTTATATCTTCCAAGCTATCCCCAACAGGATAAATTTCCTCAATTATAGGGCCATTAAATGATTTATCATACTCCGTGGGCTCATTTATCTTACTAAAATTATCTTTCTCAAACTCAAGTGAGACATCACATAACGATTCTTTACCTTCAGAATCAAAGAATTATGGGTTCGCATTTATATATGTCTCAAAATCATCTATCATTTCTTGTTACATGGAGACATACTTTTCCTCGTACCCTGGTTTAGAAATCTCGAGTGAAGAAATCAATTCATCTTCAACTGGTTGCTCTAAACCAACCTGGTCATCCCTGGTCTCATAAAATGTGTCCCCCCTACAGGTGCCTGACTAAGTTCTGACATTGGCTCTCCTGAAGGGGGTTCATCTTGGGAATCATCCCAAGATTGGACTAAAGCAATTACAAATTTCATCCTTAATTTTGACAATTTCCAAAGTAAAAACTCACTCAGGTCCTTATCCTTAACTTAGAGCCAATCCAATAAACACTTGTTAAGATAGTCAATCATTTGATTCAGAGGCTCCAATTCTTTAGTGTAAGGTGTTAGTTGAATTTCTAAAGATTGTATGATATTCCTTAAGTTAGCCAACACCTAATCTTGGACCTGGTTTACCTGAACCAAATGTTTTGGTTCAGGGTTGGGTGGGTTTGGGTTCAATCTAGGGGAGTCAAGGAATTGAGGTTCTTGGTAACCTCCTTGATAATAGGTCATTTCGGGTTGTTTAAAGAGGGGTGTGACCTATATGCAGTGTAATCTAGGGTAGGGTAAGAGTTGTAATCAAGATATCATTCATGATTGTAGATCAAGTAAAATTTGTCATCAATGGGTGGAAATCTATAATCATGGTAGCTCGAAGAAGGATAAGTATCAATATCATGATGTCTAGGGTTAGACCCTGAACACAGAGGTCCAAAGTTGTATCCCCAATCCGAATTATCCCAACTAGTAGATGGTTGAGTACAGCATTGGTCGGGAAAATAATCATCATATTAGGGATAAGATGTGTCAAGAGGGTAGGAGTGGAAATGCAAGTAGAATGTGGAAGGATCCATGATGAAATGGGAGGAAAAGAAAGGTGCACTACATACAAACAAACAATCAAACCTGTCCTTAGGTGGGATAGCCTAAAGATCTACAAACTCCCAAAACCCATCTTGAGAAGAAAAGAACGATTTCGCCTACTTCTTTCTAGTCAATCCAACTAGTTAGAGGGAGGGATTGTGGAGAAGGTTCTTCCCTTGGCTTTTTCCTTAGGTTCCTTTGATACCCCTCAACTGTAGTCGTTTGACAATGCTCCCCTAGCCAGACATCAGATGGACTAGTAGAAGCAGATTAATCAAAAATAATCTCTATCTAGGCCTCGAAGAGTGAGTCCAATCCTTAAGGCTAACATTTACTTGATTTTAGTTAGGCTTAGGTTTGAATGTGCTTGGGAATGTGATGGGCCCTTTATCTGAGTTGTGCCCTTAATGATTGATTGAGATGTGTGAGTAAGTGCACAACCAAGGTTTTCAAGTAAGATTATTTGAATGAGTAGATTTTAGAGTTCAAATCTTGCTTAAGTAGCTTTTAAGATTTGAATTAAGGTGAATTCAATCAAGTGCAGCAGGCACACCAGAATTCAATCAAGATGTTTTCCATTGAAATCAAAATAAGATGGAGTGCCTACTACTAACCTAAAATGTCAACCCTAATGAGCAAGCTACTTGATGACTTGTCTTTAGATGAAGTGGTGTGGCCCGAACAACT
The DNA here is from genome assembly GCA_037157565.1 of Thalassia testudinum. Taxonomy (NCBI): domain Eukaryota; kingdom Viridiplantae; phylum Streptophyta; class Magnoliopsida; order Alismatales; family Hydrocharitaceae; genus Thalassia; species Thalassia testudinum. The sequence continues at coordinate 203,512,560 of JAZHRO010000031.1, forward strand.
CAAATAATTAGCCTGATACACCACTGAATTAGACACACAAGTGGTTAGCTAGTCTGATTTTTACTCAATTATGTGTTGATGAATGTACCAGTTCCAAAGATCGGGTTACCGATAGAGTATGAAAATTAGAAGAAGTTGTGTACCTCTGTGGGATTTTTTTAGATTTTTTTTTATATATATGGAGGGTGAGGTGGGTGGAGGTGGCAACCAAACAACCAAACTAAGCCTAGAGTTTATGAGAGCACCTAGGTTAATTAGGGTTTGAATTAGGGTGATGAAATAAAATCTATGGGGTGGGTGGAGGGGATATACTTACATACCCTTCAACAGCACTTTGCTCCAATCTTACAACTCTAGCTTACCTTAAAAGAGTACCTACAATCACAGTAAGAAAAAAGAAAAGTGAGGTAAAAGATAAGGTAAAAAATGTGGGAAATCAAAAACATTACCTATCAGCAACAGTGCCAAAATGATCTGTCAAATTTCATATGCTGAAAGATTGAGTTAAAACTCGTCATAGTCGCGTAAAAATCCTCTATCAAATAAAAATTATAATCGAAACTCTGGTGAGTCTCGGGTCGAACACGGGGAGATGAACATTTAATTAAAAACCACATTTAGAATTATTTCCATAGGATTTTCCCCTCTGGATGGTGGCTAGGGTTAGGAAAGAAGACGACAGCTGGAGGGTGTGGAGGTCTAGGAGGTGGCGTCAAAGAGAAAGGATGGAGGTTGGCAAGGCTAACACTCATGCGGCCTATGTGGTCGGCGACTTCTGGAGGAGACGGAGAGGTGGGAATGTACATATAGTGTGTTATCGATGCAGAAGAAGGGGTCACATGGCGGCGGTTTGCAGATATCCTACGCTGTGTTTAGCATGTGGAGGCTGGGGTCATAAGAAGGATTCGTGCAGGAGGGTGGGGAAGAAGGTCCAGAATGAAGGCGGACAACAGAGGGGCCAAGAAGTGAAGGGGGCGGTGCCACCTCCACCGTCGGTGAGTATAGGGCAAGCGTATGATGTTGAAGTCTCTCATATGGAGGAGGTTAGGGCCGCGGAGATGGCAATAAGGGGCACCCTGATTGGAGAGATCATGATTGGCTCCTTTTCCCTTGAGCGGATTCAAAACCTGGTAAGATCCCTATCCTTATCATCTTAGGGCTAGAAGGTGGTGCATCTGGGTGGCGCTCATTTTATGCTTTTTGACCTGGGTATGATTGATGTGGAAGGTCTTCATTTTTGCACAATAATCTTCAAGGGGACGACTGTTTTGTGGAGGCTGGTGTCCCCATTTGATGCGGCCTTGTAGGATCAACCTCCGCAGAGAGCGGAGAATAGGAGGGGCACTATGAAGATTTTGGGGCTCCCTTTGCATCTCTGAACTAGAGGGCTTGTGGCAAGGGTGATGGCGAGCTTCGCTACCTTGGTAGAGAATGCAAGGGTGGGCCTCTGCAAAGGGGATGGAAGATCAATCAAGGTGGAGGTGTCTGTGCTGAGTGGGGGGCCAATTCCAGACAAAATTATACTCAGTTGTAGGGGAAGCTCATGGCTCCTTCATCTGAAGATGGCTATCCTTCATGATGAAGAACCGCAATAGGAGCAGTAAAGGGCACACGCAGTGGACATTGGAGCGGACATTGCTGACAACAATGGCAGGCCGTTCGACATAGATCGGTCGAAACCTAAGAAGAGAAAGGAGCTACATTTCTCAGAGATGTGGGAGGAGATGCAGGGGGTGGAACAACCATCAACAGTGAATGCCATGATGCAAGAGGTAGAATTCATTAGGGATCTTGTGGTGGTAAATCCAGACAGGCAATGGCAGGAGGTTACATGATTCACCTCAACACACAATTCAGATCCCTTCTCTTTTATGACCTCGGAGGGCCCAAGTTATGATATAGGGTCATCCTCAAAGGGTAAGGCTATGCGCTCCCCTTATAAGCTTCAGGGAAGAACAACTGGTGGAGGTCAGCAATTTAGAAAGAGAAGATTGCGTCCATTCTATGTGTAGAGAGAAGGGTTGGGGAGCAGCAGGGGGTTAAAGAGCCCAAGGGATGAGGATTATGACTTGGAATGTGCATGGGTTGCATGACGGGGTGCAGTGAGCTTCACTGGCTCACTACCTTCGAGAGTGGGAGGTGGATTGCGCTCTGCTTTAGGAAACTCATGTTGAAGAAGGAGGAGCTTCTTTGTGGCAATCACTCCTTCAAGGCGATCAAGCCGATGTCTGGGCAGTGAATTCACAGGGAAGATCTAGAGGCCTAGCCGTGTGGTGGAAGACATCTAAGTTGGTTCTTAAAGAAGTTTGGAAGGGTCGATTCCAGGTGTCTTGCAAATTTCAATCAGTTGGGGATGGTCAGGACTTGGTCATCTCTTGTATCTATGATCCATGTGCAGATCATTTAAGGAGTAATTTGTGGACTAAACTACATCAGATGTCGGGCAGTATTGAGGGTATATCATGGCTCATGGGAGGAGATTTCAATTGAGTGCTATCGGAGAATGATAGAGGGAACGGAAGAGTTGACTGAGCTTCCCTTGGTTTCCAATTGGTGGTCTCTAAGCTTGGCTTGAATGAGTACCCCTTGGCTGTGGTTGAGTTTACATGGAGGAATGGGAACACGCTGGTTTCAAAATTGGATATGATCTTTAGGAATGTGAACTTATTGGCGAGATTCCAACTCTCTACTGTGACAGGAATGCCTAGACCCTTCTCGAATCATACTCCCTTGTTGTGGGATAGCAGGGAGGAATTTATCACAGGTACTGATTTTAAATTCAAAAGGCTTGGCTTAAGGAAGAGAGATTTAAAGAGATGGTAAGCCAGTGGTGGGAGCAAAAGCAGGTGGATGGTTCAGCAACCTATCAGCTGGTGAGGAAACTGAGAGATCTACGACTAATGTTGAAAGAATATAGGCAGACTATCGAGGTGGTGAGAAATCAGCAAAGGATCGAAGCTTTGGCAGCATTGCATGACCTGGATGAAAAAGAGAATAGAGGGATCTTGGATTAAGAGGAGTTGGCACAGAGGAGGATATGTCAAGGTGTGGTTCACACTAAAGACCTGACAAGAGAGGTGGACTAGAGGGAGAAGTTGCGGCAGCTGTGGCTAAAGGAGGGTGATGCGAATACGATGTTCTTCCACATGGCAGCCAGCTCTAGGAGGAGGGTGAACCTCATCTCTTCCTTGAAGAAGAAAGGACAGACTCTAACCTCTTTCGAAGACATTCATGGGGAGGTTGTTAGATACTTTAAGGAAACCACCAGGGTAGCGGGGAGGGGAGAATGGAGGATGGTAGCATCACGCATGCCACAGATAGATGACTCTGCAGGAAAAATTTTGATTGAACCCATTATCGAACAGGAGTTGATTGATGCTATGCCTGTTCTGAATGTTGAAGGTTCTCTAGGCCCAAATGGGTTTCAAGTGTTTCTTTACAAAGAATTTTGGCTGGCTGTCAAAGGGGATGTCATGGAGCTCATCCAAGAGTTTCAGTGTGGAAATTCAGGCGTGGAGTGACTGAATAAGTAATATATTTTTCTCTTGCAAAAGATATGTGGGGCAGAGAAGTCAGATTTTTGACCCATAGCACTTTCGAATTCAATTTATCTAATAATTAGCAAAGTGCTTGCAAACTAGCTGAGAGAGGTACTATCTAATCTGATCAGTCCTGTGCAGTCGATGTTCCTCCCAAACGGGTCATTTCAAGAGTCTTTCATTATGGTGCAGGAGATGGTGGCTGGATGGCACAGAAGGAAGAGTAAAGCGTATATGTGGAAGGTTGATTTTAGTAGAGCATATGACTCTATTAAATTGTCCTATTTGTGGGAGATTTTCAAGCTACGAGGCTTCCCTCCGCTCTGGATCCAATGGATAAAAAGATGCATAGCCACTTCATCCTTTTCACCATTGGTTAATGAGAGACCTTGCGGGGTTTGGCTGCAGCCACGATGCGGAGTGCGACAAGGGTGCCCTTTAGCCCCACTTATATTTAACTTAGCTGTGGATATAGTGGCTCAGTTTATTTGTATGCTGGCCAGTGAGGGTTTGGTGAGGGGATATTCTATTTCCAACTCCAGGGCTCTGGCACCAATTCTGTAATACGCCGATGACACGATTTTCTTTGTTGAAGGAGGAAGGGAAGAGGTGGAGACCCTCTTCACTTTGGTGTGCATTTTTGGAGAGATTTCGGGCCTTAGACTTAATGGAGCGAAGTCGTCATTGGTTTGCTTTGGAATGGCAGGTTAAGAGAGAGAAGCAATCTCAACCATCCTACAAACTCCTATTGCTATGCTACCAATTAAATACTTGGGGCTACTGTTAAGAGAAGGTAAATTAAAGAAGAGTGATTGAGCCATTTTGTTTGAGAAAGTCTTGGCTAAACTAGAGGGCTAGAGTAGCAGGTTTTTGTCCAAGGGAGGGAGACTGATTCTCCTTAATTCGGTTATCACATCTATCCCCATTTTGTTCTTTATGTTCAAATCTCCAAAGGTGGTTTGGAAGATGTTAGATGTCATGAGGAAATGTTTCTTTTGGAAAGGTGTGAAGGTGGAAGGCAAATTCTTGCACCCGGTGAAATGGTAGCATCTTTGCAGACCTCGTTCCAAGGGAGGGATGGGGATCTGTTCTCTCAAGAAATTCAATGACGCCCTTTTACTGGCAAATGCGGAAGGGAAGATCTAGCCTCAGCTGATCTTGAAGGCATATGGCAATTCGCAGGTTCAGCTGTGGCTGACCCCTTATTGCCCGTCACCATTTTGGCTTTCTATCTGGAAAGCAATGCAGGCCAACATGGCAAAATTTGACCCAGTTGTGGGAGATGGGAGACATTTCAAGGTTTGGACAGATCATTGGTTGAATCTAGGTAGACTGAATGAGGAGTTTCCACGGGCGTATGCTACAGCTCCAGACAGTAACATCCCTGTTGCTGATTGCTGGGATTCTGTAGGTGGAAGGTGGAATATTGCAGGGGCTGGTTTGCGCGAGGGCGAACGCACACAGGTTGAACAAGAGAGGCTATTGGCAGACCTGATGGCATTTCAGCCAATGGACAAGGCATATGGGTTTAGGTGGAAACATGGGGTGTTCACCCCGACCAAGGCATACAAAAAGTTGATGGCCTCATTGACTGATGATCATTCAAGGGAGGAGGTGGATTCCACCAAGATTTGGTCGTTGAAGATACTCCTCATCTCTCTCATTTCACTCACTAGAAGGGATGAAATATGGAATTGGTGCGAAGGATAAAGGGAGTATGATCTGATCTCCATATAAACTTAGGAGAAGGAAGGACGAGGGCAAGAGGAAGATGGATGAAGGTTCAGTGGCATCTATGCTTGGGGTTGTACAGGTGAATGATGGGAGAGCTGGCGGATTGTCAGAGGGACGATGAAGGTCCTAACGTGGAACGTGCGTGGGCTTCACGATGGTGCTCGAAGGGCCTCTCTTAGTTGATACTTGCGGGAATGGGAGGTGATAAACACCAGTTTATCATTATTCTTATGCATTAAAACAAACCTAGCTCTTAGGATTATGCTTCGCAAATGGGTTTTTGGGTTGCATTTAGTCATAAATTAGGTTAGGCATGCGTTGCATTTTTTATTATGTTTTTACTGTGTTTTTGTGAGTGTTAGGGATAAATAGATTGCCAGATCCATAGAACCCTAGCACTCAGGAAGCCGACAGGTGAAGGAGAAGCTCAAACTAGCTAGAACTCAACTTGATCCAGCTCACCAAAGTTGGAATCCAACTCACTTGGATTAGGGTCAACTCATCCTAGCTCCATTCAACTCATCTCAGTTGAATGGCAGCTCAAGAGAGCTTATCTTAGCTCACCCTAGCTCAGGTCAACTCAAATCCAACTCAACTTAGTTGAGTCTAGATCATCACAACTCCCATTAGTCCACAGGGAGCTCTAGCTAGCTCAACTGAGTTGACGGGAGTTCACCCCAGCTTGGGTCCAGCTACATCCAGCTCCACTCAACTCCAGCCAGCTGAAAATGACTTCATTCCAGCTTAGGAAGCTCTAGTCCAGCTCCCGGGGACTCAGCTTAGCTCAACTCAATTGAGCTAAGCTACCTTAGCTGCCTTAACCAGCTTGATCCTCCCAGGGAGCACTAGACCCAGCTCACCTCAACTCATTACGGTAGAAGCCAGCTCACTTTAGCTTGGCTTAGTAGCTAGCAAAGAACTAGCAAGCTAAGAAAGCTAGAGTAGCTCCATGCCAGCCTCTTCAGCAGCTGCCAGCTCCATTTCAAGCTCCAGACTTCTCCTCCTCAACTCCTCTCTTCAAACCTTAGCTCACATTACCTACTCCTCTAGTCCATAGCTAGCTAAGCTAGCTTAACTTAGCTTAGCTTAGCTAGCATCCAGCTCCTTGGCCATCCACCACCTTCAACTCAACCCTAGCTAGATCCATCAACTAAGCTCACCTAAGCTAGCTATCCTACTCCATGTTGGTACCACCACCATCACACCCCTTCACCCCATCACCACTACCAAAAGCCACCTATTTTCCCTCCAAAATAACCTTCTGAACCCTTCCCTTTTGGCACCAACTTTCTCTCCAAAATCCCCTTCATCTCCACCACATATCTCCCCTTAAATCTATCTCCACCATCCACCTAAACCCCTTTCTAGAAGACACTAGGATGGAGCCAAAATGGTGGTGTCTCTCCACCACCAAAAGCCACCAACACCACCATAACCACCTCCTTAACACCCTTTAAGGTGGCGCTAACAAACCCTAGCCCTAGGATAATTCTAACCACCCATAACCACCACCAAACTCCATCCTAGCCCTCCACCTATTCACGCCAATTACCCCCCTCTCCACCTCTATATAAGCCCACCATATCACCACATAAAAATCATCCTCCATTAGTGTTTTATTCTACCTATACCCACCTACACCTACGGCCAAGAAGAAGGAGTAGAGAAGAAGATTAAGGGGGCACATCACCCACCCCTTTGGTGCCTTCTTCTACCCACTCTCTTCAACTTGTGCCATGCTAAGGAGGAGAGCCATTCTACTTCAAGGTGGATGACCAGGCAAAGGAGAAGGACTTAGGGTGGATGTCCACCCTTGGAGAGAATCATAGGGCATGCCCCTTAAGGGTTTGCCTTGGAGGACATCATCTTGGCGGAGCTATAGAAGGAAGGAGCTGAAGACCTTCTTTTCAAGCCCAGAAGCTACCAGTCTTGGAGCAAGAAGAGCTTTATCCTGTTCATCACCATCATCATCTAAAGGATTTGTCTTTATTTTGTTTTTCAATTTATTTTTTGTAGAAGCATTCACATACTTGTAGACAATTTCCTTTAATATAAAAAAAGAAGTTGCCTTGATTTCTTGTTGCACTCTTTTTATTTCATTACCTTGCTTTATCCTTAGTGTAGTTTCACTCCTCCTTTCTAATTAACCTAGGCCTCCAAGCACCTAGGTTGAGCTTAGAAAGAGGATAATTTTTGTCACTTAGATTAGCATAGTAGGTGTAGTAATTTTTCCCGCCAACAACTTCGCATGTTGCCTTAATTTCAAAAACATAAAAATGATATATTGGAAAAGACCAAAAAGAAAGGTGAATTCCATTTTTGAAGCAAGAGATTTAATTTTTGCAAACTTGCCTCCTTGGATGACCCTAGATACTCCCCTATCTAGGAATAGAAATTTAAATTCGTATGCGATTTCGCATGTTACAACGAATTTAAAAACCCTAATTACAAATCACGAGATTTTTCACATCACTTTTGGCGCCATTTCCGGTGAGGCACGGCTTTGCTTAATCTTTCTTTCTCTTGCTTGAAGTTGACTCATCCCCTTCTCTCTCTTTTCCCTCATGTGTGCAGGAACTACAGGAAGAAAGCGAGAATTTGGAAGCGAGAGCTCAAAGTTCCTTTTTTTCCCACGATTTCAGGTTGGTTCCCCATTTCTTTTCACATTTAGGCTAAAAGACTACCAAAAAAATATTAAACTTGGCTTTCAGGATCCTAAACACTTTAATTAAGTGGAGTGGTGCTCATAAAAATCCATTATTTGCTTGTATGCTTCACTAAACACCACTCCAATCCTAATGTTGGTGTTCTATTTTTCGGGTCCAGATTTCTATCCGGACTTCAAAAGTCAATTCCCAACACCACATGTCTTCTAAAATCTTGAAATTTCACATAGTGATTCCAAATCAAGTTAGAATCGTCTGTTCCAAATTTTATATTAATTGGCTTGGTATTTACTTTTTAAAAATTTGTGGACTATCGAGGGGTCACACCCTCACATCTTCTTGTTTAGCTACTATACGTGAATTTTAAGAATTTTTATACTCATCTAATTTTTTTGAAATTTAGCTTTCTAGAATCCTTGCGAAATTCTACATCTCACAAAAAATTACCAAAGTTTTCTGAGGCTAGTGGTGGTATAGAAAGTCCAAAATACCCATAGGTATCATTTCTGGACTTTGACATTAGCACAAATAAAAATTTGAAATAAATATCAAATAAATTCCTAAAATCTTAAAAATATCTTTTCTGGAATCCTTGTTTGATTTTACATAAGGTAGTAGTGTTGGTTGCATTGTTTGGACCACTACTTATTCAGAAAGCCTAAAACTAATCCATTGGTAGTAAGTTTCTATATTAGGGTTCAAATCCAATTAGGGTTTCTTTCTTGCTTTTTAGTCCTACAACATAAAGGAAACATATCATCACCAATACAACTTATTTTTCTTTGATTGTGGAAGTTTCAAACTTGTTTGAACATTTAAAAAAGAACCCCTAAAATACATTAAATTAAATTGAATCCTAAAAGATAAAAATATAAAAATTGTGTGACAACTTGTTTGAAATTGGAACCACTTTCCAATTCCTGCGCACACACAAAAAAATTGAAGTAATAGGACAACGACCCAATCAACGGCCTCCACATTCCATGTGCACACTAGTATCCTAGACCTAATTGAAATTGGTAGAAATTTGACTCCTAAGGTTTTCATCAACATAGGTTTGCTATATAGGTCTTAAGTTTTCTCTAGTTAATACCAATTCTGCCATCTATATCTAGTGTTCAGGCTGAGGGGCCGTGTCAAACGACCAAGCGCGGGTTTGTACAAGCACCAGGGGATTTTCCTGGGAAACACTTGGGCCCAAACCTCCCCTTAAGCAACTTGGCTAGATTTGTTGACAGAATGGGTATTCACTGTTGATTACTTATTTCCTAGGTAGACCAAGTCTTAGGTTAATTTCTAGGGAGTCACAATTAAGTTAGGCCTAGAAATTTATTGCTTGTGTGCACACTTCTCTCTTCTCCATCTCTTCTCCTCCCCTCCCGTTTCTTCCATTTTGCACGGGCGGCGATCTAAAACTCCACACTTGGAGGGACTACTTGATTTTGCCTCCCCAAAAAGACTTTTCCTGTATTCTTCCTCTTCTTTAAAAATGGAAAATAAAAATTGGTCCTCTAACTTGCATGCTAATTATTCTTTCCCCAATCTTTCCACCCAGGAGCTTCTTAATCAGGCCCCTCCACCTAATTTACACTCTATCTTGGCTCAGCTAGAAATTCAGCAACAATAGTTGCATAAGGAATTAACTGACCTAGCCAACCAGGGGCAACCTGCTACACTTAACCAAGCTCTGTAAATCCCACGTTTCACCCCAGCTAACACCCACAAGAGAGAAAATCTGCATAAATCCCGTGTTGAGTATAATTATTATTCTGAGGCTTTCTATGGTTCAATGGGGAATTATGTTTATCCCAATCATCACCCCACCCAAAATGTCCCTACTTTCCAGGAGAAATTGAAAATTTCCTCTAATGGGGGGAATGATCAAGCTCACTCTTGGACCAATCTGGTTCCACATGAACAACAAAACCCATTTGGAGGGTATGGTTCAAATCAGACTTATCAATCTGGGCAATCTCAAGAAGACATTAATGCCTAGATGATGAAAACTCTGCAGGAGTTACAAAGAAAAACAAGGGAAACAATCCGTCTTATTAACAATCTCAATGATCAAATTGGGGATATTCCGACTCAAAGACCTGCAGGACACTCACCATCCCAACCCACATCAAACTTTATTAATCACAGGAACCAACACCCGGGTGGATACCACCATCAGAACCACATGGTTTAGCCTCCTATTAACCCAATATCGCAGCATCAACCCAATTTCTATCAACATCAGGCCCCCCCACCTCCTCCCAATGATCACCAAACTGCATATGCAGAGACTTTGAGGAGTGAGGAAACCACCATGGATTTAAGGCCTTCACATTCAAATGATGAAACTGATTCTCAACCAATGCAGATTTACTCCCCTAACCTCAATAAGGAAAAAGAAAAAGAAATCCCAAAAATACCTGATTCAAACCCTATTTCCCACTCTCAAAAATTGCAATCCAACAATCCAAAATCAGAGCCCTCTGACCACAATCCTTTGGACTTATTGAGCAAGTCGAGAGGAATATTCCCCTCCTAGATTCTCCCAATGCCTCAAAAAAATTTACTTCAAAAGGGCATGATCAGAATCTAGGAAGGTTGGTCCTTTCAAAGACAGCCAGCTTAGTTTTTCAGAGCAAGATGCCTTTCACAAAAAAAGACCAAGGCACGTCACTCATCTCAGTTGTCATAACTGACACCATTTTTTTTCATGCCCCTCTTGACTTAGGTACCTCTAGTAATCTCATCCCCCTAGTCTTATTTGAGGAATTTCGATTCAATGATTTAAAACCTACTAAGGTTTAATTTCAATTGGAAGATCGATCTACCATTCAACCACGAGGAATTATTGAGGATAGTATTATCAAGGTCCCAAATTGTCTATTTCTGGTAAATTTTCAGGTCCTTGACATAGAGGTACCTGAGGTTCTCATTAATGCCATCCTTGGAAGACCTTTTCTGATTGTGGCTACATGTTTCAGGTACGTTTTTATCGGGTTTTTAAAGGATGTCAGGTTGTAGTATAGCCGACAAAACGTTCAAAACAAATAAAGATTTTATTACTCGAAAATCGGAGTATCCGAGGTCGAACACAGGGAGCAATCTAGGTACTTTTAAAAACTTGAGAAAACAATTAGTTCAATGAGAGAATTATAAAAATGAATTGCTAAAAAGAACAGAATTGGACGTCTGATTTCTCTATCAGACATCTTAAAATGAAAGACTTCTTCTTTTGCTGTTGTGTGCCTCTGATCTTCTTCTTCTTCACTGTTCTTCTTCTTCTTCTGATTCTGTCTTCTGTTAGTCCTTCTTCTGCCTTGCCTCTTTCTATTTCCTCTACAGTATCTTCTTCTTCTTCCTTGGCGAGCCTTCTTCTTCTGAGTTCTCTTTCCTTCTGCACGGCCTCTCTTCTTCTGCTTCTTCTCTATCTTGCCTTTTCCTCTTCTCAGCCTCTCTTCAGAGCTTCTTCCTTCTCCTTCCTGCGACTAAGTACTTAGCCTTTCTCCTTTGGCACTCTGTTCCTACACAAGGCATAGCAAAACCAACCCCTTCCCTCTACCCACACGTATCTCTCTCTCTCTCTGCAAACCGCTCACAGGAAGCTCTCCAGAGCCGGGTTAACGGGTCGGGTTGCGTACCCAGGGACCAGGCACACCGGCGTGTTAAGGTGCGCGACGTGTGCTCGATAGTGTTGGGTCGGATCCCGCCAGGTCCGCGAGGTGAATCCGCCGACGAGGGGGGTGTGATGGGCGAGGGACCTCACCCCAGGTGTGTCGGAGGCGAAGAGCCTTATTCACAAAATCAATTTAAACCAGGGTGGCGCTTTGTGAACTCACGATGTGGCACTAATTGGCACCTCTCCTCGCGCACGCCTGCAGGAAGACCTCTTCGCAATCTCCTCAGCTGCAGCTTCGGTTCTCTTTGGTTGCTGGCTGGCTGCCTTCATAGAAGTCTCCCCAATCCGCAGCAGCTGAGGACCTGGGGCCCTGAAGCCTGGAGCTCGGAAGAAGCTGCTTCAAGGTTGCTTTAATGGCGGTCGAGCCTCAGAATCTGTCAAACACGAATACGGCCTCACAGCCTAATTAAACTACTGGAAGACCTTTGTCGTGTGATGTCGAAGGTGTTGAGCTGTGCGGCAGGCCACGGGGTGGCCTAGGCGTGCATGCCTAGGTCGTCCTGGGGCCGGAAAGATGGGTGTGTTCGGGGGTGCGTTGTGGAGGTATAGCGTGGCAGTGGAAGGGCGGAATGTGTTCAGTGTGGTGAGGCGGAACTTTTGCGACGGTCGGCAAGTCATGTGGAGTTGCAGGGCGACGGGGGTGACTCATCGGAGGGTTGCCGGAGGGATGGAAGATGACGGTGGTCAGGCGTGGTCATGGGGTAACCAAGTGAAATATAGTGGGGAAAAGAAAGAGGAAAAGATGTGGGGTAGTTCTAACCTACTTGCAGGGACGAAGGGGGCCGGTGAGGCGGGCAGTCGTATCAACTGTCACCAGAGAAGAAACACCCAGAGGGAGAGAGCGGCGACGAGTAAGTGGGTAGGGAAGGGCGCTGGCGGGTACAGCACGACGCAGATGAGAGGGAAAGGGAAACCCTGCTGCAGGTAAGGCAGCAGAGCGACAAGGAGGAAGAGGAGAGAGTCACCAAAAGCTGCCAATTTCCTGTCGGAGAAGGAAGGAAGGAAATGTTGAGAGATTCTCCGCCAAGACAAGCTTGCTTCAAGCGGCTGGTCCTGGGGTTTCTTTTAAAGGCACCAGTAGAGGGGCAGATGCACGAAGGGTGAGCGAAGCTCTCACCGGAGGTCACCGTAGGTACAACACCCATACCTCTCGAGTGTTCGCACGAGAGGTATGGTGCGAAACAGGGCATGGGGAGCTGCTCAGGCGGTAGGGGACTTCACAGGGAACCCCCCTTTCACATCTGAGAGCAGCTCCCTGGGGAAGTGAGGAGAAATCCTCCTCGAGACTTCGCCGGAGTATGGGTCTTCTACTGCGTTGGCAGAGGGACCGGAATGCAGAAAGTGACAACAAAAGTTGGGGGGGTTTTCGCAAGGGTTTTCAAGCGTTAGGGTCCAGAATGTAATTGGGTGGACTATTTTGCAAAGTAAGTCAAGATGACCTTCCCTTAGGTCCAAATTTTTGTATAAACCTAATTTGGACCTAAGGAATCCAATGGTGAAGTTGGATTTTAGTTTTGACTACGTTTGATTGGACATTTTGCGTAAAAACCCAATTTAGGTCAATTTATGAGCTAGGACCCTAATCTTGGTCAAACTAGGTTCCAGAGGCCAATTTGAATGTTATAAACCCAAGGGGATATTTTTACATGATTTTTAGAGGGTTTAATTGATTTTTATCTTGACCGAAACCTTGTTGAATTAAGCGGGTCTATTTTAGGGTTACCAAATGTCATTTAATTCCTAGATTGCACATGAACCCATTTCTAATTGATTCAACCCACTTTTTATCTTATTTAGACCATTTGACCTATGTTCTATCTCTGAGAAATTCTGTTTATCTACTGTAATGGTAAAATTTCTGTTTTAACATTTATTTCATGTGTTCTTCTCAGAACACTTATTCCTCCAATTAAGCCCTCTTCTAAGTCATGTAGGATCTTTTATTCTCTTTATTAGGTCAAAATGAGCTAGTTATGGCTCATGATGAGGCTCTCATCATACCCCCATGCCTAGCTTTTGCTAGTCCCTTAGCAAAAACTCAAGGTGTCAACCCTTGTTCTAGACCATGAAGTTCTTAATGATTTCAGATAAGTGCTTTTTCATTTGAACCTAGATTAGGTTAGAATGCTGACCATAGGCCTAAAAGGTACTCTAGTACCAACCAAGATCCAGATCTGTCTAGCCTCATCCTCAGTCCTTAGTAAAGGTTTTTAAGGCCTACAAGAACTAACCTAAGGTTTATTAGACTTTGTGGTTTAAGCACCCGTGCTTGAAATGATTTTAGCCCTGGCTCAGTTCGCAGTGCGTTTTGCAAGAAAGAGAGATAGAAGATTTATCTGTTTCGAGAGTTTTCTCTCTCTTTTTCTTTTTAATTCTACCTTAGGATTGGCTTTTCAATACGGTCTGTATCAGATTCCTTGTTCCCATCATCAATCCTCAAGGGTTCCTGGCAATCGATGCTTCGAGATAGCACCGCCCATGGCAACCCCCGGAACCCTGGCTATTGAGATTTCAAGATAATCCCATCCATGGTGTTCCGTGGCCGAATCCAGACCCTGGCAACTGACACTTCGTGATATTGCCATCCATGGAATCTGAACCAACAGACTGCTTACATGCCCCCAGTAGGATATGTAGATATCCTAAGAGACAAGCACCGAGGAGATGATATTTTGTTACGCATATCTGAGGGGAATTTCCCACTTCTCCGCGCTGGGAACTCGTCTAAATCAACTTGTGTTGATCGGCCGCTCCTACTCTAGGTGTGATTTTCAGAATTTTGCGATGCTTCTACGTGATTTTGATTTTTACACTTACTGAACCAGGCTGTGTTTGGGGTTAGGGTGCTTAGGTTACTGAGTCCCATAAACCAGAAGTTAGTTAACGAGGCCAAATACTCCCTAAGCCTTGGACCTAATACTTAAGCTTTTCATTTTTCCTCAACCTCTTGAGGAATGTCTAGATCTTAATGGGTACTAAGAGTCTATCCAAGAATGCCTAAAGTTTGCATTCTTACTAATCTCACTGTGCACTTTTCAGTTCTTTTCTTGAATGAGGTCTAGAACTTAGGTCAATTCCTTTGTTTCTTACTAATGATTATCACTCTTTTCTCACATTTTTGTGCTCCTTTTTTCCTTTTGTTTCTTTTCTCCTCCTTCACAAAATTTTCTTTCCTCCCTCATTTTATTCTTCTTTTTCAAAAGTTTTTTAATTTTTATGGTGTTTTTGGTATATGTGAATTTCTTTGTTTGAAACCTTTTCTTACAAGTTTTGCACTTTCATACCCCCCCATGCCTAAGATTTGCAATGTCCTCATTGTAACCTAGGGGGTTTTTATTCAACTTAGTTCATTCCTTAGGATAGATGTTTAGATGAGTGAATGGGCCAGGGTGGCTGTTGCGGACGATTTCTAATCTCAGATGCAAGCACCTGAGGTGGAGTCAGTTGTCCTAAAGTGTGAACTTTAATTGCACAAAGGTGTCAGAAAAGGTTTCAGGTTTTCAAAGAGAATGACCGGCTGCATCCCGTTGAGCGCTAAATTTGACGCCTTCAGCCAAGCGGGAAAATGGAATGGAGAGGGGATGGTCAAATCAGCAGATTTTAATATAACAAGCACCTTGATTAAGAGCCTGGTTGGTCCAACCAGGTGCTTGTTAAGATCAACAGGCTGATGATGCAGCCCAAACCCAATCAATCTGGTGGGTTGATAGATGTAGATCACCAGATGTGGGACCCACCATATGCAATGTGGCTCAGATGGATGTGGAAGTGTGAATACAGGGTTTGGCTGAGTCGAATCAGCCTGGTCAGAATAGGGACCCGTAGAATAATGAGTGATTGACGCGGGAACCCTACAAGGGTGATCAGCGAATGATGGAAAATGGTATGTAGTCTGATCAGTGTTCCAGAACCGATGTTGATGTGGAACTGCAACCGGCTCTGTGAGAGGTGAATCTGAATAGAAATTGAGTCCGGTTGCGGGTCGGGGTTTGGAAGAGGTTTTGATCAGTTCTGTGTGTGCGGACGAGGTGGCAACTGTGTATAAGGGCTCTTCTAGAAACAAATGACAGGTGGTTTTCTGTAGAGAGTCCTCTGGGTAACTATCAAATGCCTGAAGAGTGTCTGTAGGATGAAGGAAATTTGATTCGAGAAAAAATTTGAATTCTGGGTTGTAATCACTCTTGGCATTTTCTATTTTTGGTTCCTGAGGATCGAAAAGGAATGATTCTGTGTTATCAATGATCTCGGGAACCAAGACCTCAGAATCGGAGTCAGAGAATGAATCATGTGAACTGAGGTCATAGATGGGCTCGGTGTGTTCAGGAAGGAGAGTCTCTCCACGATTATAGTTAGATCCGAAGTTGTTGGAGAGTTTGCGAAAATGAGATTCATGATCATGAATTCCACCGCAGCATAAATCATCAGATGTGGAATCAGCAGCCTGACTGGGGTCTAGCCTATATGTCAATTCTGAGTTTAGAAAGGTGTTCTGTCTAGGCTTAAGTTCCAAGCTGGTAGGAGAGACCCAATTAAAACCCCACTCATCCAACTCCTCGGTTTCTGTATCATAAATTGGCATATCTTCTGGAAAATCAATTAGATTTCCTGAGGATGTTGGAGAAGGACATTCATCAAATAGAGGCCCGGAATCATATTCTTTAAAAATTTGATCTTTCTCATATGGGGACTCATAATCTTCCCAATAAGTTTCGGATCTAGATTCTAGGTTTAGGATGTGGGTAGAATTACTAGAATCAAAGTCCGAATAACCTTCGAAGGTTACCTTATCAAAATAGGGGACGGAATTTATACCCTCAAGAGGTTCAGTTCTAATCTTATTATTGCAAGAGTCTTGGAATTCTAAGCTTGGCGATTCATGGTCTAGGGTTGGCTCAGCATTGTGTTCTCCTGCAACTTCCCAACCTAATTTAATGTTGTCTTCTATCTGGGTTGGGAATCTATAGCCACCCTGTGCCTCAGTCCCGAGGTCTGGGAAACCAGATTGATCTTTAGTACTGTTCCAAGATGATTCATCCTCTATTTCTGGTATATACGGGTATCTTTGGTTGATAATTTGTTCCAGTGATCTCATCATTCCTACCCATTTTACAAGGGCATCTTGGTGTTGTTCCCAAAGTACAGGATTTGTTAAACATTGAAGGTATTCAGATTGGTGTAATTTTTCTATCTCAATGTATCCTGTCATGAGCATATCTCAGGTTGATCCTTTTGAAATTTCTGTCAACAGAATTTGGGCACAGTTTATGATGAAAGCTATGGTTGTTGGGACATCAACCTAAATGTTTTCTATTGGTGTTGAGGGTTTACATTTGATTTCATAGAATTCAAGGGCATCCTCAATCATTTTATCTTTCATGGATCTTTGATATTCAGGTTTTTTGAATGGTAGTCTTAAATGGTGTGGCTGCATCTTTGAATCAGGTGGAGGATTCAAGATATAGAATCGGAGTTTGGATCAAGATGTAGATTCAAGTTATGCCAAGATGGAAGAAGGGGGCTTTGTTCAGAATCAGAGGAAAAGGGGCTATGTGGAAGGTTTCTGCAAAAATAAGGGAGCCGAGGCTTAGCCTCGGGGAGAGTGAATTTCTAAAGGAGGTTTCAAGGACCTCCTACCAAACCCTGAAGGACTGGATGAGATAAGCAAGTGCTGGACCCAATCAAGACACCCAAAATGTTGGGTGACTATAGAGGTTTGGGGCAGATGGACCCCTTAATCAGAAGATCGGCCACCTGAGAATTACCTGGGCAGCCAGAGAGGGTGAGTCCCGCGAAGACCCCTACACGGTAGAGCGCCCCCACGGGTTACAGGGTTTCCCCCACCCGACCTCTCTTGTCACTGCGGTTCCAGGTAGACCAGAATGGGGACCTTGACCTCTTAAGTCTACCAATTTTTACTTTAAGATCAAGGTGCTTAAGGTTCCACTTGAACTTTTAGGTATTTTGAGTGAAAAAGTGACCTAATTTTAAGGTTGGTTGATCCAAGGGATCAACTTCACCTCTTGTTCCTTTGAGAGCTTTTGGTTCCTTTCTTTTAAGGTTCAAATGGATTTAAAAGCCTAATTTGCTTAGGGTTCCTCTTGTATAGATCTTTTCAAACAAGGTTTAGGCACACCTCTTTTTGGAAAAACTTTTTTTCTTTTTTAAGAGAAGGTGTGTGTCTCTAAAAACCCTAGCTTTTCAATCCTTGAGTTGGCTCTAGTTGGTCCAATTTAGTTGCCTCAAAATTTAGTATCTAGGGCTCAATCAAGAAAGTTTTAGCCCTAGTTACCGTAGTTGAATGAGCAGTTAAAAATGTGTTGAAATGAAAAATTAGGCAACTTTGATGAATTACTAAGTATGAAACAGGTATCCCTAAGTTGATTCTTCTTTTGTTCCTTTTCAGAATTTGAGAGAGTTAAGAGAGGGCTAATGAAGATTACCTGTTCCTTGGAGTGTTTGTTGTGCAGCTGCTCTTCTTTTCTCTACTTTCCCTCTGATAAGCACAATAAAAGAGATGAATTAGATCAAATATTGGATCAAAAGCTTTAAAAGTGCCCGTTGCTCCCCGGGAACGGAGCCAAAAATTTTTTCGGGTACGTTTTTATCGAGTTTTTAAAGGATGTCACGTTGTAGTATAGCCGACAAAACATTCAAAACAAATGAAGATTTTATTACTCGAAAATCGGAGTATCCGAGGTTGAACACAGGGAGCAATCTAGGTACTTTTAAAAACTTGAGAAAACAATTGGTTCGATGAGAGAATTATAAAAATGAATTGTTAAAAAGAACAGAATTGGACATCTGATTTCTATATCAGACGTCTTAAAATGAAAGTCTTCTTCTTTCGCTGTTGCGTGCCTCTGATCTTCTTCTTCTTCACTGTTCTTCTTCTTCTGATTCTATCTTCTGTTAGTCCTTCTTCTTCTGCCTTGCCTCTTTCTATTTCCTCTACAGTATCTTCTTCTTCTTCCTTGGCGAGCCTTCTTCTTCTGAGTTCTCTTTTCTTTTGCACGGCCTCTCTTCTTCTGCTTCTTCTCTGCCTTGCCTTTTCCTCTACTCAGCGTCTCTTCAGAGCTTCTTCCTTCTCCTTCCTGCGGCTAAGTACTTAGCCTTTCTCCTTCGGCGCTCTGTTCCTACACAAGGCATAGCAAAACCTACCCCTTCCCTCTACCCACACGTATCTCTCTCTCTCTGCAAACCACTCACAGGAAGCTCTCCAGAGCCAGGTTAACGGGTCGGGTTGCATACCCAGGGACCAGGCACACCGGCGTGTTATGGTGCGCGACGTGTGCTCGATAGTGTCGGATCGGATCCCGCCAGGTCCGCGAGGTGAATCCATGGACGAGGCGGGTGTGATGGGCAAGGGACCTCACCCCAGGTGTGTTGGAGGCAAAGAGCCTTATTCACAAAATCAATTTAAACCAGGGCGGCGCTTTGTGAACTCACGATGTGGGACTAGCTGGCACCTCTCCTCGCGCGCACCCACAGGAACACCTCTTCGCAATCTCCTCAGCTGCAGCTTCGGTTCTCTTCGGTTGCTGGCTGGCTGCCTTCATAGAAGTCTCCCCAATCCGCAGCAGCTGAGAACCTGGGGCCTTGAAGCCTGGAGCTCGAAAGAAGCTGCTTAAAGGTGGCGTTAATGGCGGTCGAGCCTCAGAATTTGTCAAACACGAATACGGCCTCACAGCCTAATTAAACTACTGGAAGACCTTTGCCGTGTGATGTCGAAGGTGTTGAGCTGTGCGGCAGGCCGCGGGGTGGCCTAGGCGTGCATGCCTAGGTCGTCCTGGGGCCGGAAAGATGGGTGTGTTCGGGGGTGCGTTGTGGAGGTGTAGCGTGGCAGTGGAAGGGCGGAATGTGTTCAGTGTGGTGAGGCGGAACTTTTGCGACGGTCGGCAAGCCGTGTGGAGTTGCGGGGCGACGGGGGTGACTCATCGGAGGGTTGCCGGAGGGATGGAAGATGACGGTGGTCAGGTGTGGTCATGGGGTAACCAAGTGAAATATAGTGGGGAAAAGAAAGAGGAAAAGATGTGGGGTAGTTCTAACCTACTTGCAGGGACGAAGGGGGCCAGATAGGCGGGCAGTCGTATCGACTGTTGCCAGAGAAGAAACACCCAGAGGGAAAGAGCGGCAACGAGGAAGTGGGCAGGGAAGGGCGCTGGCGGGTACAGCACGGCGCAGATGAGAGGGCAAGGGAAACCCTGCTACAGGTAAGGCGGCAGAGTGACGAGGAGGAAGAGGAGAGAGTCGCCGCAGGTACAACACCCATACCTCTCGAGCGTTCGCAAGAGAGGTATGGTGCGAAACAGGGCATGGGGAGCTGCTCAGGCGGTAGGGGACTTCACAGGGAACCCCCCTTTCACATCTGAGAGTAGCTCCCTGGGGAAGCGAGGAGAAATCCTCCTCGAGACTTCGTCCAAGTATGCGTCTTCTGCTGCGTTGGCAGAGGGACCGGAATGCATAAAGTGACAACAAAAGTTGGGGGGGTTTTCGCAAGGGTTTTCAAACGTTAGGGGCCAAAATGTAATTGGGTGGACTATTTTGCAAAGTAGGTCAAGATGACCTTCCCTTAGGTCCAAATTTTTGTATAAACCTAATTTTGACCTAAGGAATCCAATGGTGAAGTTTGATTTTAGGTTTGACCACGTTTGACTGGACATTTTGCGTAAAAACCCAATTTAGGTCAATTGATGAGCTAGGACCCTAATCTAGGTCAAACTAGGTTCCAGAGGCCAATTTGAATGTTCTAAACCATAGGGGATATTTTTCCATGATTTTTAGAGGGTTTACTTGGTTTTTATCCTGACCGAAACCATGTTGAATTAAGTGGGTCTGTTTTAGGGTTACCAAATGTCATTTAATTCCTAAATTGCACATGAACGCATTTCTGATTGATTTAACCCACTTTTTATCTTATTTAGACCATTTGACCTATGTTCTGTCTCTGAGAAATTCCTTTTATGTACTGGAATGGTAAAATTATAGTTTTAACCTTTATTTCATGTTTTCTTCTCAGAACACTTATTCCTCCAATTAAGCCCTCTTCTAAGTCATGTAGGAGCTTTTATTCTCTTTATTAGGTCAAAATGAGCTAGTTATGGCTCATGATGAGGCTCTCATCACTACAGCTAATATTAGTTCTCATTTTAGGAAAATGAATATAAGTTGCAGTAACCAGACCTTCTCATTAGATTTATTTCAAGCTTCCAAGAGATCCATTGATCACAAAATTTTTGAGGACACTGATAATACAATGGAAGCAATTTGTGAGAAATTTTTGTTGATCAAATCATTTAGCTTTGACCACTATTGATCTATATTTTATTGATTCTTATTCTAAGGATAACTATGTGGTCCAAGACTTTCCAAATCAACTAGGGTTTGACTTTCCCCCTTTTCATCTTCCTAATTTTTCACCAAAAGTATCCACACTAACTTCACCCACCCTACATCTCATTGACTCCTTTCCCCATCCCTTTCCATTGGACCTATCACCCGACCCACCAGACTCTGGCATTTTACAAGCACTTAAACCATGGCTAGATCCAGGTCATTCTTCCATTTTTCCATTTCATTTTGATCCTGACTTCTTTACCATTCATCTTTTCAGGGATCTTGAGGAAAACACATTTCTTGAGGACATTCAAGTGTCCAATTATTTACATGATTGTCCATTTTCCGTGCATGCCTTCACGCCTGGCTGAATGGCGTAAAAGATAGCACTGGATGGGAGGTAACACATCATTTTTTCTGCTTTCCTTTTTCCTTTCTTTTTCCAGTTTTGACCATCCTAAACCCGACCGCTCTTCATTAAGGCGATCCCTTTTCCCTTCTAATGCATGAGGACATTGCATATCTTAAGCATGGGGGGTGTTTTTAAAATTTGATGATCGATTTAGGATTTTCAAAACCTAAAAACATGCATTTTTCTTGAGTTATTTTATTTTCCTGCTTACATACCCTATGATGAGAACCTCATCATGAGCCATAACTAGCTCATTTTGACCTAATACAAAGGATAAAAGCTCCTACATATCTCAAGGAAAGGCTTAACTCAGAGAATTCTGAGTTTGAGAAGAAAATAAGTCATAAGGGGTAAAAGTGCAATTTTACCAATATAATCTGCATACAGGGTAATTCAGGGCCCAAACATAGGTCAAAGCAGCTTAATAAGAATAAAAGTGGGATGAGATGATCTAGCAAGGGCTACAGCACTTCCAAGAAACTAAATGATAATCTGTAACCCTAAAACAACCCACTTCAATTCACAAGGTTCGAGGCAAAGTAAAAATAGAATAAACCCTCTAAAATTCATAGAAAAATAATCTCTAGGGTTTAGAACCTTCAATTTGGCCTTTAGAACCCATTTTGACCTACATTGAGAACCATGCCCAATTAATAACTTAATTTGGGTTTTTACGCAAATTGACCGGTCAAACAAGGTTTAATATGAAAATGAAATTCACCATCAGATTCCTTATGTCCTAATTAGTCATGTATAAAAACTTGAGCCTAAGAAGAAACCTCCTTGACCGACTTTACACTTTGGTCCTCATATATTTACTCTTTGGCCCTCAACTTTTGAACCCTCGCATTTTGGCCCCTAACTCTCCTTCGTTCTTTGCAATCAGGTCCCTCCTGCAAAACCTGCCAGCACCATGCTCCGGCGACCTTGCGCGGAGCATGGCGCCGCGCAGGGTGAGGTGAGGGACCTGGCAAGTAAACCGGGGGTGCCCTGCATCGTCAGCCGTCGCAGGGACACCCCCCTGGTCGTTATAACCCACCATACCGGCCGTGCGAACGCACGGACGGTATGGGTTCTTGCTTCCGGCCATCCTCCGGCGAGGGAGACACGTCGTCTCCCTCCTCCTTCCTCCCTGTTTGATCCCTATAAATACCCCCCGTCGCTCCACCGTTCTTCCGAGCCTGGATCTGACGGAGAAAATCCCCAACTTTCTTCTCTTCTTCCTCCGGCAGACGCTCACCAGCTCCGGCGGTTTCCTCCCCCTCCACCTCTTCGCTCTGCCGCAATACCAGCAGCAGAGACTTCCTCCCCCGCTCTTCCCGCGCCACGCCGTACCCAGCTGGCGCCTCTCCGGCTCTCTGCTCGCCGCCGCCCCTTTCCCTGAGCATCGTTTTCTCCGGCGACAGTCGATACGACTGTCGCCCTGTTCCTTCCCCTTCGTCCCTGCAAGTAAGCTAGAGCTACTCCCCTTCTCCTCCTCTTTCTTTCCCCGCTTTCAATTTATTCAATTAAGCCCTCTACCGACCCTGACCACCTTCACCCCCTTCGCCTCCGACCACCCTCCGGCGAGCCGCTCCCATCACCTCAGCAACCCACACGGCTCGCCGACCCTCACCGAACCTCCGCCTCATAACACTGAGCACCCCCCACCCCTCCACTGCCACTCCACACCTCCGTAACACTCCCCCGAACGAACCCATTCCTCCGGTTGCAGTCCGACCCAGGGCTGCCGCCAGACACCACCTTGCGGCCTGCCGCGCAGCTCCTCACCTTCGCCGTGCCACGGCGAAGGTTCCCCAGTGGTTTGATCAGGCCGCGAGGCCATATTCGTGTCCGACAGGTTTTGAGGTTCGACCGCCATTAACGCACATTGAAGCAGCTTCTCCCGCGCTCCAGGCTTGAGGACTCCAGGTCTCCAGCTGCTGCGGAGTACGGGGAGTCTTGCGAAGGCAGCCAGCCAGCAACCTATGCAAATCGAAGCCGCAGCTGCAGAAGCCAGGCCGCGGTCTCCCAGCAGGCACACGCGAGGAAAGGTCTGCGTTTAGTCCCACATCGGTAAGCCTCACACCCGTTCCACTGTTTAAATTGATTTTGTGCAGTAGCCTTACTGCCTCAGTACACGGGGTGAGGTCCCCTTACACCTGCCCAGTTACCCGGTCTCGTCCGCGCTCACGCCCCGCGGACCTGACCCGACCCGACTTAGACTGACCTGCACTCCTCGCCCACCACGCACGCCGGTGGGCCTGGACCCGGGCGTGACCCGAACCCGATTACCCGGTAGCTCTGGGAGAGCTTTCCCAAGAGTGGTTTCAGAGAGAAAGAGAGACGCGGGGGGGGAGGGTAGAGTAGGTTTTGCCTCTGACGAAAAACTCTGAAGTGTGCAGGCACAGGCGAAGAAGAAGACCCGCGGAAGAAGAAGGAGCTGCACTGTAGCAAATGCATAGTTAAGTCGTCTAAGCACCGGGTCAGACGACGGAAGGTCAGCAGCCAGAGCAGGAAAGAAGGCAGGCTGAAGAAGAAAGAAGAGGAAGGGCCAAAGCAAAGAAAAAAAGAGAAGGAGACAGGAAGGAAGAAGAAAGAGATCTGAAGAGGAGCATCACCTCTGCAGAACGAAGAAGAAGAAGAAAGAGATCTGAAGAGGAGCATCACCTCTGCAGAACGAAGAAGAAGAAGAAGGAGCTCTGAAGAAAGAAAGAAAGAAGAACATCACGAGGAGAAAATGAAGAGAACAACAAATTCTTTCCCTCTCTCTTTCTTTATTTTGTAAAAGAAACATGTATATCTCTAGAATACAACTTGCTCCCTGAGTTCGACCTCGGGAACTCTTTTATTTTCCGAGTAAAAAATTTATATTTGAAATGTTGGTAATAACCGGCTTTACTACAACGTTATAACAAACTAAAACCCGGCTGTCACATTTCATTTTGGCGCCGCTACCGGGGAGCAACGGCTATTCTAGAGGTAAACATTCCTGTTTCTTTTAATTTCTGATAATCTCCTCTCTTTTGTGCAGCTACAGGAACTCAAGAAGACAAGCAACCACACGACAACCACTCCGAAGACAGGTAAATCTTTCCTCTCACTATTAACCCCTAAACTCTAAAGAGGAAGAAAAGAAAAGAACAAGCAATATAGGGCTAACCTGTCTTCCATACTTAGTAACCATAAAGAGTTGCATGTTTTCAACTCATCACTCCTGCACACTATTAAGGGTATTTAAGGGCTAACACATTCTTGCTTGAGCCCTAATTGCCCAACAAAGAGTTAAATGGACCAAGTAGAGCCAACATAAGGTCAAACATTAGGATTTCAGTAGAGACACACCCCTTAATCAAGAATTGAGGAAATCCAAAAGAGGTGTGCCCAAGCCATTGATTGAAAATAATTAACAAGAAAAATCCTAAACAATTGGCTCTCTCTTTAAACACTTGGACCCTAAAAGAAAGGACCCAAAAAGCTCTCAAAGAAAACAAGAGGTAAAGTTGACCCCTTTGGGTTAACCAACCTTAAATTAGGTCACTCTTTGCACTTAAAAAGACTAAAGTTCAAGTGAAACCTTAAGCACCCTGATCTTAAAATTGGTAGACTTAAGAGGTCAAGATCCCCATTCTGGTCTACCTGGAACCGCAGTGACAAGTGAGGTCGGGTGGGGGAAACCCTGTAACCCGTGGGGACGCTCTACCGTGTAGGGGTCTTCGCGGGACTCTCCCTCTCTGGCTGCCCAGGTAATTCTCAGGTGGGCGATCTTTCTGATCAAGGGGTCCATCTGCCCCGCACCTCTATAGTCACCCAACACATTTTTTGGGTGCCTTGATTGGGTCCAGCACCTTCTAACTTACCTCTCCCAACTGTGCATGTACGGAAGGAGGTCCCTAGGACCACCCTTAAGACCTCCATTAGAAATTCACTCTCGTCAAGGCCAAGCCTCGACGCCCGTGTTTGTGCAGCAACACCCTCACATTATTCTCTCTTCTGATTCAGAACCAAGTTCTTCTTCTTCCCCCATCATGGCTCAGCCAGTTGAGGAAGAAAATAATCTGGAACACCAGCTCCAGCGACTCAATGACCTCTTCCAAAACTTCGTGCACCCACCACAGCATCCTATGATGCGGGACCACTACAATCCTGCTGCGGTGGCCATTGAGCCTCGAGTCAGAATCCCGACTGGAGGACCTGATTCCGAACTAAAGCCCAACATGATTCATGCTATACCTAAATTCCATGGGCTTAATTCTGAAGATCCCTTCCAGCACATCAAACAGCTAAAGCATCTGGCCCACACTTTTGGATCAGATGCGCAAAATCGGGATATTCTTCTGAAGATGTTCTCCTTTTCTCTTATGGACAAGGCCGCCCATTGGTATCAAACTCAGACCCGGCCGATCAACACTTGGGAAGAACTTCAATCCGAATTTTTGAAAAAGTTTTTTCCCGTTGGTCGGACCAACGCCTTGCGCCATCAGATTACACGCTTCACTCAACAATCAGGAGAACCTCTCCATGAGGCATGGGATCGTTTTCAGGATCTCATGAGAAAGTTCCCCCATCACGGAGTTCCTAAATGGGAACAAGTCCAATCTTTTTACCAGGGACTCCGTGAGGACATCCGCCTTTTCGTCAATGCAACTTGCGGAGGAAACATCATGGGTCAACATGAAGACACCGTATGGGAGATTCTCGAAAATATGTGCGAGAACTCCATCAACAATGACTCCATGGGATTATTCGACAGGACGAATACCCGCGCAGCGACGAATCTTAAGGGGGCACATGAGACGCAGGGCCTGTCCGCATCAGTCGACCTGGAATTAATGGCCAGTCGATTGGACAAGGTCTCAATCATTGAAAAGAAGGTGGATGAGCTGACTCAGCACTTGCAGCGAGCCACCTCTGCGCGTAACTCCTTTGCACAACCTCCTTCCACACAGGAGACTGTGCAAAACATCCTCCACCGATCCTCCCCTGGGATGGATCCATATCCATCCCCATCTGATTCTTGGACTGGAAGATCATCCGATCCTTTCTACACCAGCCGGGGAAACTCCATTCCTCCTTTCCCTGACTCTCAGGAGGTTCCTCAGATCTGCGAGGACCTCAACGCCATCCAGAACGACCCATTCTCCAACACTTACAACCCTGGATGGCGAAACCATCCAAATTTTCAGTGGGCGGGAAATTCCCAAACCCAAAGACCACCTTTTCAGTCCCGCCCACAGCCCTCTCGTCACTACCAGCCGCCTCAGCCTCGGCCCAACCCTACTTATCCATCAGGGCCAAATCAAGATCAAATGTCCTTAATCCTCCAGACTCTGGCTGACATTCAAAAATCGAATGCGGCTATTCAAAAACAGCACAAGGACGAGCTTACTGAAGTTAAAACTCAACTGGCCCAGTTGGCAAATTCTCGCCAACCAGGCACACTCCCTTCCCAACCTCTTCCTAACCCAAATAACGTGCCAACCCAGAAGCGCGTTATGAATCCAAATTTAGGCCACGCTCAATGGATTTATCAGGCTCCTACTGCTCCATCTCCAGACGAGATGGAAGCCTCAACTTCTTATGCAGGATTTCAGCAGCAGCCACCCCTCCTACCAAACCCAAACCAAAATCAGGCCGGATTAAATTCTGTAACAACACGTAGTGGTAAGACAACTCAAGACCCGCATTATCCAAACCACTCCCAGCCTGATAACCATGACCCTAGGATAGTTATCCAAGGTACCACTGTTCCAGATCCACAACCTGAACCTATCCTAGAAGAACCAACCAAGATCCCGTTTCCCGAGGCCCTGACCAAGGGAAAGAAGACCACAAAACCCGTGGCCCCTGAGGAGGACCTGGTCAAGCTCTTTGAGCAGGTCCACATAAACATCCCCTTGATGGATGCAATCCGCCACGTACCAGCTTACGCACGATTTCTAAAAAATATATGTACACCCCAGCGTAAGCCGCGAACCAAGGGAGGGAGCCCAATTGTTCTGTCAGAGCAAGCCAGCTCTGTAATCCTTAGTAGACTCCCACCCAAGGCAAAAGATCCTGGAACTCCCCTGATTTCCTGTAAGATAGGTGGTACCCAATTTGATAGAGCATTGTTAGACTTGGGCGCATCCATAAACCTGATACCCACATCCTTACTTGACCATCTAGAGGAATCTGAGCTGAAACCAACCGAGGTGACATTACAATTAGCAGATCGATCTATAAAGTCACCAAAAGGGATTCTCGAGGATGTTATCGTGAGAGTGCGGGATTTCTATTTTCCAGTGGACTTCATAGTCTTAGATATGGATGCACCTGAGAACCCTAGGGATACACCAATCATTCTAGGGAGACCTTTCTTGGCTACTGCTAGAGCCAACATCAGCTGTGAGAAGGGCCAAATAGAGCTTAAGTTTGGAGATCAAACACTGAAAATTGATATATTTAAGGCCCAACAAGGAATTAATTGCGGCGTCATCGAGCAAATTTGTGACATCAAGACTTTGGTTGATGAATCACACCTCCAGAATGACTCGATTGTGCCTCATCAACCACAGAAGGATCTTGACCCGCAAACAGAGGAGTTGAATCTAGATATGAACAACCCAGTAACTCCCACCCTTGAACCTCACATCTATACTGAACCACCCGCTGCTGCTGAAAACCCCATCCTCGATCTGAAACCCCTTCCTGCTCACTTAAAATACATCTTTTTGGGTTCTAATCAGACCCTTCCTATGATCATCAATTCCAACCTCAGTCCTGAACAGGAAGCCCGTCTGATTGTTGTCCTCCAGCAACATCGCAGAGCCATCGGATGGACTCTCGATGATTTGACTGGAATAAGTCCCTCTTATTGTACTCATCATATCTATTCAGAAGAGGGCACACGACCTTCTCGTGAAATGCAGAGACGCTTAAACCCCAATCTGCAGGAGGTCGTGAAAAAGGAGATCATCAAGTGGTTAGATGCCGGAATCATCTACCCGATCTCCGATAGTCGTTGGGTGAGCCCAATTCAGGTCGTGCCTAAGAAGGCAGGACTCACCACTATAACGACTGAGACCGGAGAAATCATTCCTACCCGATTAGCCAACTCGTGGAGAGTCTGTATAGATTACCGTCGACTCAATTCCTCCACGAAGAAGGATCATTTCCCACTACCCTTCATTGATCAAATTCTCGAAAAACTAGCGGGAAATAGGTTCTTCTGCTTTCTTGACGGGTACTCCGGTTATAACCAGGTGGCAATCCATCCTGAGGACCAAGAAAAGACCACGTTCACCTGCCCCTTCGGAACATACGCTTTCCGAAGGATGCCTTTCGGTCTTTGCAATGCACCCGCTACTTTTCAGCGATGCATGCTTGCCATATTCTCAGATATGGTAGGTGATTATCTGGAAGTCTTCATGGATGACTTTTCAGTTTTCGGAGCATCATTCGACGATTGCCTCCAACACTTGGTCCAGATACTCAGGCGATGCATCGATGTGAATTTGGTTCTTTCCTGGGAAAAGAGCCATTTCATGGTGCCTGAGGGAATTGTCCTGGGACACTCAATTTCGAAAAAAGGTATCCAAGTGGATCGAGCTAAGGTTAATCTGATTTCTCACCTTCCTATGCCTAGCTCGATCAGGGACATCCGATCCTTTTTAGGGCATGTCGGTTTTTATCGACGATTTATTCCTGATTTTTCAAAAATCGCACGCCCCCTGACCACTCTTCTCTCAAAGGATGTTCCCTTCGAAATCTCCAAGGAATGCACTCAAGCATTTGAAATCCTACGTGACCGAGTCACCCAAGCCCCGATCCTACAGTCCCCTGATTGGTCTCAACCCTTTGAGATCATGTGTGATGCATCCGACTTCGCTGTAGGAGCGGTTTTGGGGCAGAAAAATGACAAGAAACTTGTGGTCATTTACTACGCCAGCAAAACACTCGATGAGGCTCAGCGTAACTATACAGTTACTGAGAAAGAGCTGCTAGCTGTAGTATTTGCCCTAGAGAAGTTCAGATCGTACCTTCTGGGTTCCCATGTCATCATATATTCGGATCACACAGCTGTGAGGCATCTCCTTGCGAAGAAGGACGCGAAACCTCGATTAATCCGATGGATCTTGCTGTTGCAAGAATTTGACCTTGAGATTCGCGACAAAGCGGGAAAACAAAACGTGGTAGCTGATCACTTGTCCCGTCTTCCTTCTGAAATAATTGACCCCTCCGGACCCATCACGGAGCATTTTCCCGATGAGCACCTGCTAACTATTGGTACTAGCCTTCCATGGTTCGCTAATATTGTAAATTACTTGGCATCTCATCAGACCCCGTCCGATTGGCCGAAGGCCAAGAAAGACAAATTACGCTTCGATGCCAAGTATTACATTTGGGAAGACCCGTACCTCTTCCGCATAGGTGCCGATCAGATCATCCGGAGATGTGTCCCGGAAGGGGAAGTCAACAATATCCTCTCTTTCTGCCATGACCAGGCATGCGGTGGCCATTTTGCCGGGCATAAAACCGCATCAAAAGTCCTCCAGTGCGGCTTTTACTGGCCCACACTGTTCAAAGACACATACAGTCATTGCAAAGCATGCAGTCGTTGCCAGACTTTGGGCAACATGAGCCATCGCGACATGATGCCTATGCAACCGATTCTAGTATGCGAAATCTTTGATGTTTGGGGGATTGATTTTATGGGCCCCTTTCCTGTTTCGGATGGTTTCGAATACATTCTGTTGGCTGTGGACTACGTGTCCAAATGGATCGAAGCCATACCGACCCGAACCTGTGATCACAAAATCGTCCTCAAATTCATTCATCAACACATTTTCTCAAGGTTCGGGATTCCTCGTGCAATAATCTCTGATGGGGGGACCCATTTCACAAATGCTCAATTTAGGTCACTGATGACCAAATACGGGGTGTCTCACCGAATCTCTACTCCTTACCACCCCCAAACTAATGGTCTAGCTGAGCTGTCTAATCGGGAGATCAAGAAAATCCTGCAAGTCACTGTTCGACCTGACAGGAAGGACTGGTCGTCCCGACTTCCGGAAGCATTGTGGGCCTATAGGACCGCCCACAAGACCCAATTGGGCATGTCTCCCTTTAGATTGGTGTACGGAAAGGCATGCCACCTTCCCGTCGAACTGGAGCATAAAGCCTATTGGGCAGTACGGAACTGTAATCTGGATCTTTCTAAGGCTGGGACCCACAGAAAACTCCAAATCAGCGAGATCGATGAATTACGCATAGACGCGTACGAGAACTCGCAAATCTACAAGGAGCGGGTTAAAGCCTTCCACGACAAACACATCTCGAGAAAGATCTTTCATCCTGGTCAAAAGGTCCTACTCTTTGATGCCCGACTCAAACTCTTCCCAGGAAAACTGAGATCTAAGTGGGTCGGACCATATTTGGTCCGACAGGTTTTTGGAAATGGAGCAATCGAAATCAGTCCACTCAGCCACGATTCTGAACCTTTCATCGTGAACGGTCAGAGACTCAAGCCGTTCATTGATGTAACTTCTACTGATTTGGCTGAGGCATCTTATATCCTCCTTTCCCCTTGAGCTTATTGCGCCCAGCCGATGGCGTAAAACTCAGCGCTTAACGAGAGGCAGCCCGTCATTCTCTTTGTAAACCTGAAACTTGTTCTGACACCTTTCAGCACTCGAAGTTCACCCTTGTAGACAGCCGACCCCAACTCAGATATTTGCATCTGAGATTTGAAATCGTCCGCAAAAATTCAACCCGACCCATCCACTCACCCAAATTTCTGTCTTAAGGAATAAACTAAGACCCCCTAGGTTACAATGAGGACATTGCAAATCTTAGGCATGGGGGGGTATGAAAGTACAAAAACTTGTAAGAAAAGGTTTCAAACAAAAAAAATTCACATATGCCAAAAACACCATAAAAATTAAAAAAAAATTTTCGAAAAAGAATAAGAGGAAAAGAGGAGAAGAAAATTTTGTGAAGGAGAAAAGAAACAAAATGAAAAAGGAGCACAAAATTATGAGAAAAAGTGATAGTCATTAGTAAGGAACTAAGGAATTAACCTAAGTTCTAGACCTCATTCAAGAAAAGTGCACAATAAGATTAGTAAAGAATGCAAACCTTAGGCATTCTTGAATAGACTCTTAGTACCCATTAAGATCTGGACACTCCTCAAGAGGTTGAGGAAAATGAAAAGCTGAAGTATTAGGTCTAAGGCTTAGGGAGTATTCGGCCTCGTTAACTAATTTTTGGTTTACGGGACTCAGTAACTTAAGCACCCTAATCTCACACACAGCCTGGTTCAGTAAGCGTAAAAATCAGAATCACGCAGAAGCGTCGCAAAAATCTGAAAAGAACACCTAGAATAGGAGCGGCCGATCAACACAAGTTGATTTGGACGAGTTCCCAGCACAGAGAGGCGGGAAATCCCCTCGAAGATGCGTAGAAAAATATCATCTCCTCGGTGCTTGTCTCCTAGGATATTTACGTATCCTACTGGGGGCATGTAAGCACTCTGCTGATTCAGATTCCATGGATGGCATTATCTCGAAGTGTCAATTGCCAGGGTCTGGATTCGGCCACGGAACACCATGGATGGGATTATCTCGAAATCTCAATAGCCAAGGTTCCGGGGGTTGCCATGGGCGGTGCTATCTCGAAGCATCGATCGCCAGGAACCCTTGAGGATTGATGATGGGAGCAAGGAATCTGATACAGACCGTGTTGAAAAGCCAATCCTAGGCTAGAACTAAAAAGAAAAAGAGAGAGAAAACTCTCGAAACAGAAAAACTTTCTATCTCTCTCTTACAAAACGCACTGCGAACTGAGCCAGGGCTAAAATCATTTCAAGCACGGGTGCTTTAACCACGAAGTCCAATAAACCTT
The DNA here is from genome assembly GCA_037157565.1 of Thalassia testudinum. NCBI lineage: Eukaryota > Viridiplantae > Streptophyta > Magnoliopsida > Alismatales > Hydrocharitaceae > Thalassia > Thalassia testudinum. Next base: position 203,544,780 of record JAZHRO010000031.1, read on the forward strand.
AGGTTAGTTCTTATGGACCTTAAAAACCTTTGCTAAAAGACTGAGGCTAAGGCTAGACAGATTTGGATCTTGATTGGTACTAGAGTACCTTTTAGGCCTATGGTCAGCATTCTAACCTAATCTATGCTCAAATAAAAAAGGGCACTTATCTAAAACTATTAAAAACTTCATGGTCTAGAACAAGGGTTGAAACCTTAAGTTTTTGCTAAGGGACTAGCAAAAGCTAGGCATGGGGGTATGATGAGAACCTCATCATGAGCCATAACTAGCTCATTTTGACCTAATACAAAGGATAAAAGCTCCTACATATCTCAAGGAAAGGCTTAACTCAGAGAATTCTGAGTTTGAGAAGAAAATAAGTCATAAGGGGTAAAAGTGCAATTTTACCAATATAATCTGCATACAGGGTAATTCAGGGCCCAAACATAGGTCAAAGCAGCTTAATAAGAATAAAAGTGGGATGAGATGATCTAGCAAGGGCTACAGCACTTCCAAGAAACTAAATGATAATCTGTAACCCTAAAACAACCCACTTCAATTCACAAGGTTCGAGGCAAAGTAAAAATAGAATAAACCCTCTAAAATTCATAGAAAAATAATCTCTAGGGTTTAGAACCTTCAATTTGGCCTTTAGAACCCATTTTGACCTACATTGAGAACCATGCCCAATTAATAACTTAATTTGGGTTTTTGTGCAAATTGACCGGTCAAACAAGGTTTAATATGAAAATGAAATTCACCATCAGATTCCTTAGGTCCTAATTAGTCATGTATAAAAACTTGAGCCTAAGAAGAAACCTCTTTGACCGACTTTACACTTTGGTCCTCATATATTTACTCTTTGGCCCTCAACTTTTGAACCCTCGCATTTTGGCCCCTAACTCTCCTTCGTTCTTTGCAATCAGGTCCCTCCTGCAAAACCTGCCAGCACCATGCTCCGGCGACCTTGCGCGGAGCATGGCGCCGCGCAGGGTGAGGTGAGGGACCTGGCAAGTAAACCGGGGGTGCCCTGCGTCGTCAGCCGTCGCAGGGACACCCCCCTGGTCGTTATAACCCACCATACCGGCCGTGCGAACGCACGGACGGTATGGGTTCTTGCTTCCGGCCATCCTCCGGCGAGGGAGACACGTCGTCTCCCTCCACCTTCCTCCCTGTTTGATCCCTATAAATACCCCCCGTCGCTCCACCGTTCTTCCGAGCCTGGATCTGACGGAGAAAATCCCCAACTTTCTTCTCTTCTTCCCCCGGCAGACGCTCACCAGCTCCGGCGGTTTCCTCCCCCTCCACCTCTTCGCTCTGCCGCAATACCAGCAGCAGAGACTTCCTCCCCCGCTCTTCCCGCGCCACGCCGTACCCAGCTGGCGCCTCTCCGGCTCTCTGCTCGCCGCCGCCCCTTTCCCTGAGCATCGTCTTCTCCGGCGACAGTCGATACGACTGTCGCCCTGTTCCTCCCCCTTCGTCCCTGCAAGTAAGCTAGAGCTACTCCCCTTCTCCTCCTCTTTCTTTCCCCATTTTCAATTTATTCAATTAAGCCCTCTACCGACCCTGACCACCTTCACCCCCTTCGCCTCCGACCACCCTCCGGCGAGCCGCTCCCATCACCTCAGCAACCCACACGGCTCGCCGACCCTCACCGAACCTCCGCCTCATAACACTGAGCACCCCCCACCCCTCCACTGCCACTCCACACCTCCGTAACACTCCCCCGAACGAACCCATTCCTCCGGTTGCAGTCCGACCCAGGGCTGCCGCCAGACACCACCTTGCGGCCTGCCGCGCAGCTCCTCACCTTCGCCGTGCCACGGCGAAGGTTCCCCAGTGGTTTGATCAGGCCGCGAGGCCATATTCGTGTCCGACAGGTTTTGAGGTTCGACCGCCATTAACGCACATTGAAGCAGCTTCTCCCGCGCTCCAGGCTTGAGGACTCCAGGTCTCCAGCTGCTGCGGAGTACGGGGAGTCTTGCGAAGGCAGCCAGCCAGCAATCTATGCAAATCGAAGCCGCAGCTGCAGAAGCCAGGCCGCGGTCTCCCAGCAGGCGCACGCGAGGAAAGGTCTGCGTTTAGTCCCACATCGGTAAGCCTCACACCCGTTCCACTGTTTAAATTGATTTTGTGCAGTAGCCTTACTGCCTCAGTACACGGGGTGAGGTCCCCTTACACCTGCCCGGTTACCCGGTCTCGTCCGCGCTCACGCCCCGCGGACCTGACCTGACCCGACTTAGACTGACCTGCACTCCTCGCCCACCACGCACGCCGGTGGGCCTGGACCCGGGCGTGACCCGAACCCGATTACCCGGTAGCTCTGGGAGAGCTTTCCCAAGAGTGGTTTCAGAGAGAAAGAGAGACGCGGGGGGGGAGGGTAGAGTAGGTTTTGCCTCTGACGAAAAACTCTGAAGTGTGCAGGCACAGGCGAAGAAGAAGACCCGCGGAAGAAGAAGGAGCTGCACTGTAGCAAATGCATAGTTAAGTCGTCTAAGCACCGAGTCAGACGACGGAAGGTCAGCAGCCAGAGCAGGAAAGAAGGCAGGCTGAAGAAGAAAGAAGAGGAAGGGCCAAAGCAAAGAAAAAAAGAGAAGGAGACAGGAAGGAAGAAGAAAGAGATCTGAAGAGGAGCATCACCTCTGCAGAACGAAGAAGAAGAAGAAAGAGATCTGAAGAGGAGCATCACCTCTGCAGAACGAAGAAGAAGAAGAAGGAGCTCTGAAGAAAGAAGAAAGAAGAACATCACGAGGAGAAAATGAAGAGAACAACAAATTCTTTCCCTCTCTCTTTCTTTATTTTGTAAAAGAAACATGTATATCTCTAGAATACAACTTGCTCCCTGAGTTCGACCTCGGGAACTCTTTTATTTTCCGAGTAAAAAATTTATATTTGAAATGTTGGTAATAACCGGCTTTACTACAACGTTATAACAAACTAAAACCCGGCTGTCACATTTCACCCTATAAAAAAATAAAAATGTTGAAAACTTTTTGAGAAAAAATTTTGAAATCTGGGCTAAGGTTGAAAAACTCACTTTTGGTACAATGGGATTTAATCTTTAACAAACTAGGGATGAGGATGCAGATTTGATCATTAGAATCTCAGGGTCTATTTTTAGACTAGATCAGATATCCTTCTCTAAAATTCCACTTGAACTCGTGATAGTTCAGGTGACTTGATCCTCTTTTGTAATATGGAAAGTATTTGGCTTAGTTTCTGATTCAAAAACTTGAATTTTTTGCAGAACTTTCTATGTCAAATTTCACACACAATCCAACAAATAAAAACTACTAAAAATCAGAAAAGGTCCCTTGTTTGAACTTAGCAAAAGTCTGAAGTAGATAATTGGTTTGAGTTCCCACCGCCGAGAAGGAGGAAAATGCCTCCTTTGAGGATGCGATGTCAATATGTTACCACCTCGATGCTGCCCCATATCTATATTTCATATCTTTAGACGGAGCATTAAAGCACATTTTAGCAGCTCAAGTGTCTTGGATGGTGCTCTACCTATAGTGTCGGAGCAAGAGCTTGAGTTTGCTTGGAGCACCCCTTTACACCGCATTGTGTTTTGGGGTTGTGAGCTCCTGGGTGGTGTCATGGATAGTGCTACCCCAAAGTACTGGCTCCAGAGCCCTCTCGAGAATTGGTAACGGGAATGATGATCTCGACACATCTGTTGTACGACTAAGCTAAAAATAAGCATGGGGGAGAAAAATAAATGTTTTAAACCAAAAACATGCCCTTATAAATGTTGGCTTCTCACAAGCACGAACACAAGGTTTTAACGGATATTGCAAGTTGCGAATCAGATTCAAAAGCTAGAAAAATCCTAAAAATAGAAATTTCAAGTCATCTGAATTAACAAGGGGTTAATTTGTGAATTTTCTAGAGGATATATTGATCCCGTTTTGTCTAATTTTTGGATCCAAAAACAAATCCCGATGTTTATCCTTAACAAATCCCGTGCCTCCTGTGTTTAGATCAACCAAGGTCCCTTAATCTTTTTCTCCTCAAAAGTAAAAAAAAAATAGATTTCCAAAAAATTAAAGTTCTGTAAAGAGACTAGCGAAAGATGAGCATAGCGGTGTGATAAATGCCAGTTTAGCATTATTCTTATGCATTAAAACAAACCTAGCTCTTAGGATTATGCTTCGCAAATGGGTTTTTGGGTTGCATTTAGTCATAAATTTGGATAGGCATGCATTGCATTTTTTATTGTATTTTTAATGTGTTTTTTGAGTGTTAGGGATAAACAAATTGCCAGATCCCTAGAACCCTAGCACTCAGGAAGGCAACAGGTGAAGGAGAAGCTCAAGCTAGCTGGAACTCAGCTTGATCCAACTCACTTGGATTAGGGTCAGCTCATCCTAGCTCCATTCAGCTCATCTGAGCTGAATGACAACTCAAGAGAGCTCATCTTAGCTCACCCTAGCTTAGGTCAGCTCAGATCCAGCTCAACTTAGCTGAGTCTAGCTCATCTCATCTCCCATTAGTCCACAGGGAGCTCTAGCTAGCTCAACTGAGTTGACTAGCAATCACCCCAGCTCAGGTCCAGCTACATCTAGCTCCACTCAACTCCAGCTAGCTGAAGATGACTTCATTCCAGCTCAGGAATCTCAAGTCTAGCTCTCGAGGACTCAACTTAACTCAACTCAGTTGAGCTAAGCTACCTTAGCTAGCTCAACTAGCTTGATCCTCCCCGGGAGCACTAGACCCAGCTCACCTCAGCTCATTATGGTAGAAGCCAGCTCACTTTAGCTTGGCTTAGCAACTAGCAAAGAATTAGCAAGCTAAGCCAGCTAGAGTGGCTCCATGCCAGCCTCTTCAATAGCTGCCAGCTCCATTTCAAGCTCTAGACTTCTCCTCCTTAGCTCCTCTCTTCAAACCTTAGGTCACATTACCTACTCCTCTACTCCATAGCTAGCTAAGCTAGCTTAGCTTAGCTTAACTTAGCGAGCATCCAACTCCTTAGCCATCCACCACCTTCAACTCAACCCTAGCTAGCTCCATCAACTAAGCTTACCTAAGCTAGCTATCCTACTCCAAGTTCGCACCACCACCATCACACCCCTTCACCCCATTACCACTACCAAAAGCCACCTATTTTCCCTCCAAAATAACCTTCTAGAACCCTTCTGTTGAACAATTACGAATCGCTACGCTAACATGTTCGATTTTGGAAAACCTGTCGTTGTAGTTCGAAAGCGATGAATTCGTGTTCAACAAATAAAATTTATACCGAAATGAAAATTCCGGGTTGAACACAGGGAGGCGGACGTTTGATTTAAAAACTACACGTTTCTTTCTATTTGTCACAGAATAATTCAATTTAAAACTATCTAATTATTTACAATAAATAGAAGAGAGAGAGAGAGTAAGAGAGAAAGAGAATATTACACAGAGAAATCAAAATGAGATGTAGAATAAACAAGGAATTTTTCGTTAAGGAGATCGTTCATTTCACTCTTACAACTACAAAGCATAAAATAATTACTCTAGAAAGCGATAAATTTACTCTAAAAAGCATTAAAAAAATGGAGGGAGAAATGTCCTCCTCAATGATTGCTTGGAGGACGAACAAAACTACACTAGAAAGCAGTAAATCTATACTAGAAAGCAGTAAAAAGAATAGGGAGAGAGAAATCCTCCTCGACGATTGCTTGGAGGATAAGCCGGACGGGACGACGCATGGACGAAGGAGAACGAAGCAGGACGAAGCAGAAGAACGGGAACGAAGCAGCACGCCGTCGTCGTTGTGGTATCCACTTCCGAAGGGGAATGAAAATTGGACTTTATCTCGGGAGAAGCATCCCGGGTGTGGGACAAGCTTCTCTTGAGCTTTGGAGGGGTAGAGAGGAGAAGGAAGGGATGAAAATTTCGTATGGAGGGGGTCTCCTTTTATAGTTGCAAGGAGTGGGGGCAAGATGGACATTACAACTTCAAAATAATAAATAAGGGGTCTTTAGTGACATAAAACCGTCGCAAAAGCCTCCTTCGTGGGCGTCGTGGGCGGCTTGCGCGTGCAACGCCTGTGCACGTCCGCTGGTTCTTAGCCGTCTGATCTCGCGCTTCACCTGCTGCAGCCCGCCCGCCTGGCGCGTCAGATTGCGCGTCCGCGCCGCACGTTCAATCGCACGTCGGCGTTATCGGGCGCGCGCAGCCGTCCGATCTCCATCTGACGCTCCACGTGCCTGCTTGCTTGCGCCCAATTTGAGGCTCGCGGGACTCGATCCTGCGACCTCTGCTTCGCCTGCGGCTGCGTCACCACTGTGCTACACCTTCGAAATGGTCGCGCGGATGAATTAGCCAGCTGCATCCACAGCCGTTGGATCTTGATCCAACGGCGGAGAATCGATGCGCTGATTGAAGAAGAAAAGGTGCGGCAGTGCTGGAGGCCATTTGGGCGGCTGAGATGGCACCACGTGGCGCCATCTTTGCCGTCCATCTTCTGGAAGTTGTGGATGGTGCCACGGATGTTGGATTGACTCGATTTTTGTGTCGTTAGGCTGCGATCATTAATCCAAATTCATCCGTGTGTTTGGATTTGTCATCTGAAGTGCGAATTTTCACCATCCTGGCCCTTGATCTTCTAGGGTTCCCCGATCACTATCTGATGCTACAGATGCCTGATTAGGGCGATCTTGGAGTCGTTGAACTCCAATCGTCGCCCTGATCACATCCATACGGTTGGATATGTGATCCAAGGTCCCGATAAATTGTTTGCCCTGTCCAAGCACATAAAAGGAGACAATTAACCTCCATTTTATTCAAACTACTCTAAATGAAAGATGATGCATGTTATGCAATATTTCTATCATGAAATGCAATCCTATGCTTAAGAACATGCATAAATAGACATTTTAAGTAGTGTAAATGTGTTTACATCATACCCCCATGCCTATCTTTTGCTAGTCCCTAGCAAAAACTATAAGATATTTATAAAAGAATTAGGTTGGATTATTTGGACCTGAGTTATTTTCAATCATTAAGAAATTGTCTACTTAGGAACTGAACTTTCAAAGACACAACAGCACCCGGGTATCAGCCAAAATGCAGACTGCCTCAAGCCCTCACCTTATTCAAAGAAAATTTTCTTTCTCTTTTTACTCTTTTCTAATTTTTTTTGGATTTTCAAATTTTAGGGTTTAAGAGTGGCTTTCTACGGCTATTCAACTCACCCAAGATTTGATGAGAACACTAAGTTTTAAGCATCTTATTGTGATTGTGATAGACTCGTTGACTGGCAATTAAAACAAATTTCAAATTTCTACGCCTCTAGGTGACCTCAAAAAGAATTCTGCCTAAAGGTGTATCTTTACAGCTGGTAGCTTTCTCCCTACTTTTATTTTTTTACGGGGTCAACACAAGGGTGAATCCAGTGTATATCTCCCCGATTTATTCTACTTCTCCGCTTCTTCCTAAGTGTTTTGGGAATTTTTAGTGCATTTTCTGAGCTGAGTTTTGGACAACCAGTCGATGAGCCGTTACCACCGGCAACTTGCCAGCCATACTCGTGCGGCGAAGTGTGGCTTATTTCCTTTTGTTCTTTTCTCCATTTTTTTTTTTTTTTTAAGTAGGTGGCTTCCCTGGTCTAAGATTTACCTAAAGGCAGCAAAAAGAGAAATGTCCAGTGACTGGGCTCTGGACAACCTACCTATGGGCTGTTACCCACGATAACTTGCCAGCCATATCACCCTAGAAGGTTCATTAGCTACCCAATTTCTGTTAAAATCGTCGAACAATGAGTCAGTGCAAAGAAAGTGTGCAGATGCTTAAGACTCAAAATTCCCTCAAATCAGAGGGTGGGTTGATAAGTCGTGTACTTATCACCCAAACTTATTTATTCCAATTATAATAGAATTAAGATGGCGAGGTCTCAAAGACAAATCCACATTTTAGTGGATACATAGGCTAATTAAGTCCAAAGACCTAAAGGGCCTTTGTGTTCAGATCTTAATGTAGTATTTCCTAAGATTGAAAATTTTCTTAAACCCAAATTCTCTTTCCTAATTTCGATTTTCTTTTTTTTTTAATAAAAGAAAACAAATCTACGGAGCTGACGAATGAATTCAGAGATAAATATCCACCCCCCCATGCCTATCTAATGCAATGTCCTCATTGTATTAAAAAGACAAAACAGAGTGGAAAAGTAAAGAAAGCACCTGAATTGCATGAATGTCAAGTCTGCTCCGAGATGAAAAATTAAAAAGAACTGTATATGTGCTGAGTTTAGTGCCTTCAGCTAGGCACACTATACAAAGAAAAGAAATGAAGAATTCACAAGTGTAGGTTAGAATTAAAATAAGCAGAAGAATCCTCTGACCTATCAAAAGAGGTCCACAGATGTGGACTAGATTATGGTGCAGACCCACACCCCATAATCGAGAATATCTTAGGTTCTGGATAAAAATTACCCAAAACCTAAAATCAGAATGCAAGCGGGGTCGGGCCTGCGATTTATAAGGATGCAACCCAAGATCAAAAGGTCGGGTTACAGAGAATTGAAGCTCAAAAGGATAATCGTTGAATGTGTGCTTGAGTTGAACATCCTCAAAACAAATGTCGTAAGGGTTCTGATTTGATGGTTTTAGCTTAAAAGGAACCCTTCGACTCAATCTTCCATTTCCTCCAAAATTAACTTCCCAAATCAGAACTTCCCAGCTCCTATCCTCCTCATTCAGCATATCAAATTCCAGGACCTCTTGTATATTCATCACCCCGTCTGAAATCTCCAAGTCTAAATGATGTGGCAGAATCAAAATTGACTTGGGTCTAATTATCTCAGAATTAGAATCATCAATAAGCTCAACAGGGTGTAATAGATAATCAGGGCATTGAATTGATTCCTCCAGAAAATGTGATTCTGGATCCATAATGTGTGCCCTAATAAGATCAGTTTCCTCAGTTATTGGGCTATCAAATGATCTATCAGATTCCTCAGGCCCAATCATCTCACAGAAATCATGTTCAGAAAACTCGCGTGAGACTTCGCAACTTGAATCTTCACCATCAGGATCTGTATCAATGTATGTCCCAAAATCAGTTATCACTTTGTGTTCCCCAGAGACATACATTTCCTCATAACCTGGCTCAGGGATCTCAGGTGAAGAAATCAGATCATCCTTAATTGATTGCTTTAATTTAATCTGGTCAACCTCGTAACACGTGTCCCCCCTAACAGGTGCCTGAGCGGGTTCTGTCATTGGCTTTCCTGAAGAGGGTTCATCCTAGGAATTATTCCAAGATTGAATCAAAGCAATCACGAATCTCATCCTCAATTTCGCTAATTTCCCAAGTAGAAATTCACCTGGGTTCTTATCCTTAACGTCCTGGAGCCAATCCAAGAAAGACTTGTTTAAATCATCAATCATTTCAATTAGGGGCTCCAATCTCTCAATGCAAGGTATTGGCTGAACTTCTAAAGATTGAATGATATTCCTCAAGTTAGCCAGAACCTTAGCTTGAACCTGGTTAACCTGAACCAAATGAATATGTTCACGATTGGGTGGGTTTGGGCTCAATGCAGGGGAATTAACGAATTGAGATTCGTTATACCCTTCCTGATAATAGGTCATTTCAGATTATTGAAAAGATGGCGATGACCTAAAGGCAGTGAAATTAGAGGATGGGTAAGGATCGGTGTATCCTTCTTGATTGTAGATCTTATTAGGCTGTTCATGAAAGGAAGATGATCTATAATCGATATAGCTTTGAGAAGGATAGAAATCAGAATGAAAGTGTTCAGGGTTAGACCCTAAACACGAAGGTTTGGAATTGTATCCCCAATCTGAATTATCCCAACTAACTAATGGTTGATTACAATACGAGTTGGGATAATCGTCATGTTGAGGATAATTCACAACAGGAGGGAAAGAGCGGGAATGCGTGAAATATGTTGAAGGATTCATGAGACACGGGAGGAAGAAAGGTGCCCTGCAATACAAACAATCAAACCTATCCTTAAATGGGTTAGCCTAAAGACCTACAGACTCCCAAAACCCGTCTTGAGATAAAGGAACAATTTGATCTACTTCTGTCTATTCAATCCAGCCAGTTAGAAGGAGGGACTGGGGAGAAGGTTCTTCCTTCGGCTTGCACCTCCGATTCCTAGTGTACCCCCCAGCCGCGATCGTTTGACTCTGCTCTCCTAGCTAGACATCAGATTGAACAGTAGAAATAGACTAATCGAAAATAATCTCATTCTGAGTTCTGAAGAGCAAGTCCAATCCTTAAGGCCAATGTCTACTCTGTTTTATTTAGGGCTAGGTTTGAATGTGTTTTGAAATGTGATGGGCCCTTTAAATGGGTTGTGCCCTTAATGATTGATTGATTTGTGTGTGCGTGCACAACCAATTGTTTTCAGGCAAGATTATTTTTTATGCGGTGAATTTTAAGGTTCAAATCTTGCTTAGTAGCTTTTAGGATTCAACTTTAGGTATTTTCAAACAAGTTTCATTGGTACACCAAGTTTTACAAGCACGGGTGAAGATGTTTTCCTTTAAAGCTTAAAAAGAATGTGGAGTGCCTGGTAAATCCCTAAGAGTTGAACCTAAGTGGCAGCTACTTGATGAGTTTATTTTATTTGAAGTGGTGCGGCCCAAACAACTCAAACAATTAGCCACAAATGCACCACTAAGTTAGGCACACAAAGATGGTTAACCTAGAATGATTTCTACTCTTTTATGTGTTGCTTTATGTGCACCGGTTCCACAGATCAGAACCCGGTTTAGTAGAAACAAATCAATTCGGTTAAGTGCCTTTGAATGTGGGTGTGCGTTGTGTGTTTGTTGAAAATTGCCCCACAAAATTATCTTTTTATTTATTTTTATATAAATGAAGGTGGAATAAATGTGAGTGAGAATCCAAACAACCAAACTATTCCTAGGATTTATACAAACACCTAGGTTAATTGGAATTTGGATTTAATGTGGCGAATGAAATCTATGGAGGGGGAAAGAATGGGGGATAACTTACAAAACCTTCCACAGCACTTTACTCCATTCTACCGCTTTTGCTAATCTCAAAAGAGTACCTGCAATTACAATAAGAAAGGAGAAAAGTGAGGTAAATGATTTGTAAGTTACAAAACGCGAAGAGAAATCAAAGATCGTCGCCTCCCCGGCAACGACGCCAAAATGTTGAACGATTACGAATCGCTACGCTAACGTGTTTGATTTTGGAAAACCTGTCGTTGTAGTTCGAAAGTGAAGAATTCGTGTTCAAGAAATAAAATTTATACCGAAATGAAAATTCCGGGTGGAACACAGGGAGGCAGACATTTGATTTAAAAACTACGCATTTCTTTTTATTTGTCACAGAATAATTCAATTTAAAACTATCTAATTATTTACAATAAATAGAAGAGAGAGAGAGAGTAAGAGAGAACGAGAATATTACACAGAGAAATCAAAATGAGATGTAGAATAAACAAGGAATTTTTCATTAAGGAGATTGTTCATTTCACTCTTACAACCACAAAGCATAAAATAATTACTCTAGAAAGTGGTAAATTTACTTTAGAAAGCATTAAAAGAATGGAGGGAGAAATGTCCTCCTCGATGATTGCTTGGAGGACGGACAAAACTACACTAGAAAGCAGTAAATCTATACTAGAAAGCAGTAAAAAGAATAGGGAGAGAGAAATCCTCCTCGACGTTTGCTTGGAGGACAAGCCGGACGGGACTACACCTGGACGAAGGAGAATGAAGTAGGATAAAGCAGAAGAACGGGAATGAAGCAGCACGCCGTCGTCGACGTGGGATCCACTTCCGAAGGGGAACGAAAATTGGACTTTATCTCATGAGAAGCATCCCGGGTGTGGGACAAGCTTCTCTTGAGCTTTGGAGGGGTAGAGAGGAGAAGGAAGGGATGAAAATTTCATATGGAGGGGGTCTCCTTTTATAGTTGCAAGGAGTGGGGGCAAAATGGACATTACAACTTCAAAATAATAAATAAGGGGTCTTTAGTGACGGATAAAACCGTCGCTAAAGCCTCCTTCGTGGGCGTCGTGGGCAGCTCACGCGTGCCTGATCGCCTGCTAGCATGCACAACGCCTATGCACGTCCGCTGGTTCTTAGCCGTCCGATCGCAAGATCGGACGGCTTAGATCACGCTTCACCCGCTGCAACCCACCCGCCTGGCGCATCAGATTGCACGTCCGCGCCGCGCATTCAATCGCGCGTCGGCGCTATCGGGCGCACGCGGCCGTCCGATCTCCATCTGGCACTCCATGCGCCTGCTTGCTTGCACCCAATTTGAGGCTCGCGGGACTCGATCCCGCGACCTCTGCTTTCTCCCGCAGCTGCATCACCGCTGCGCTACGCCTTCGAAATGGTCGCGCGGATGAATTAGCCAGCCGCATCCACAGCCGTTGGATCTTGATCCAACGGTGGAGAATTGAGGCGCTGATTGAAGAAGAAAAGGTGCGGTGATGCTGGAGGCCGTTTGGGTGGCTGAGATGGTGCCACGTGGCACCATTTTGGCAGTCCATCTTCTGGAAGTTATGGATGGTGCCACGGTTGTCGGATTGACTCGATTTTTGTGTCGTTGGGCTGCGATCATCAATCCAAATTCATCCATGCGGTTGGATTTGTCATCTGAAGTGCGGATCTTCACCATCCTAGCCCTTGATCTTCTAGGATTCCCCAGTCACTATCTGATGCTACGGATGCCTGATTAGGGCGATCTTGGAGTCGTTGAACTCCAATCGCCGCCCTGATCAAATCCAGATGGTTGCATCTTTGATCCGAGGTCTCGATAAAATATTTACCCTGTCCAAGCACATAAAAGGAGACAGTTAACCTCCATTTTATTCAAACTACTCTAAATGCAAGATGATGCATGTTATGCAATATTTATATCATGAAATGCAATCCTATGCTTAAGAACATGCATAAATAGACATTTTAAGTAGTGTAAATGTGTTTAAATCACCTTCCCTTTTGGGGCCAACCTTCCCTCCAAAATCCCCTTCATCTCCACCACATATCACCCCTTAAATCCATCTCCACCATCCACCTAACCCCTTTTCTAGAAGACCCTAGGTTGGCACCAAAATGGTGGTGTCTCTCCACCACCAAAATCCACCAACACCACCATAACCGCCCCCTTAACACCCTTTAAGGTGGTGCCAACTAACCCTAGCCCTAGGATCATTCCAACCACCCATAACCACCACCAAACTCCATCCTAGCCCTCCACCTATTCACGCCAACTACCCCCCTCTCCACCTCTATATAAGCCCACCATATCACCACATAAAAAGCATCCTCCATTAGTGTTTTATTCTACCAATACCCACCTACACCTACGGCCAAGAAGAAGCAGTAGAGAAGAAGATTAAGGGGGCACATCACCCACCCCTTTGGTGCCTTCTTCTCTCCACTCTCTTCAACTTGTGCAACGCTAAGGAGGAGAGCTATTCTACTTCAATGAGGATGGCCTGGCAAAGGAGAAGGACTTAGGGTGAACGTCCACCCTTTGAGAGAAGCTTAGGGATGCCCGTTAAGGGTTTGCCTTGGAGGACATCATCTTGGCGGACCTATACAAGGAAGGAGCTGATGACCTTCGTTTCAAGCCTGGGAGCTACCTGGCTTGGATCAAGAAGAGTTTCATCCTCTTCATCACCATCATCATCTAAAGGATTTGTCTTTATTTTGTTTTTTAATTTATTTTTTGTAGAAGCATTCATCTACTAGTAAGACAATTTCCTTTAAAACAAGAAGTTGCCTTGATTTCTTGTTGCACTCTTTTTATTGCATTACCTTACTTTATCTTTAGTGTAGTTTCACTCCTTTCTAATTAACCTAGGCCTCCACGCGCCTGGGTTGAGCTTAGAAAGAGGATACTTTTTGTCGCTTAGATTAGATTAGTAGGTGTAGTAATTTTTCTCATGAACAACTTCGCATGTTGCCCTAATTTCAAAAACATAAAAATGATATATTGAAAAAGACCAAAAAGAAAGGTCAATTCCATTTTCGAAGCAAGAGATTTAATTTTTGCAAATTTGCCTCCTTGGACGACCCTAGATACTCCCCTATCTAGGAATAGAAATTTAAAAGCGTATGAGATTTTGTATGTTACAAAGACTTTAAAATCCCTAATTACAAATCATGTGATTTTTTGCATCAGGAGGTCGATTATGGGCTTATATAGGAGATGCATATTAGGGAGGATGACCACTTTCATTGGCATTCGCTGGGGTAAGGCAGATATGCAAATGTGGCATATGTGGGGGCACATGGTCATGCTGGGGGACTGGCTATATGGTGGAAGGTAGCCAAACTGTAATTGCCTGATATTATGAAAGGCCAACATGTGGTCACTACTAAATTCAAATTTGTTCAGTGTGGAAATGGGTGGTTTGTTACTTGTGTATATGGTCCATGTGTGGCAAATCATCGGTAGGAACTATGGACTGAACTATCTGAGATTGCAAGTGTGGTGGGTGATCTTCCATGGCTTGTAGGGGGTGATTTCAATTGCACTCTCTCAACTCAAGACAGCGAGAGTGGAAGGATTGATCCGTCTTCGATTGGTTTCCAGTTGGCTATGCAGGGGTGGGTTTGAATGAGTTTCCATCATCTAGAGCTGAATTTACATGGGAAAATGGAAGTGGACAAAAGTCAAAACTTGACCAATTCTTTGGGAATGCTAGTTTACTTGAGAGGTTTCACTTGTCGTCTACGGTTGGGTTAGAGAGACCATTCTCTGACCATACACCATTACTATAGGACTGTGGTGAAGGGGACTCGATGGGGTCATATTTTAAATTTAGAAGATCTTGGTTAAAGGAATTGGGATGTAAAGAGATGATAGTTGGTTGGTAGGAGGTAAAAACAAGCTCATGGCTCGGCTAAACAAGGTTAGCTGCAAAACTGTTGGCACTCAGAAATCTTATGAGAGAATATGGAGAGACTATTGGGGTACTTCAAGATCAAAGGAGGATGGAGGCATTGTCCTTGCTACGGGAACTTATGAGAAAGAGGCTAGCAGTCCATTAACAGAGTTTGAGACATAGCAAAGAAAACAAATTCAACTTGTGGTGGTGAAAGAGGACTTGAAAAGGGAGATGGATTGGCATGAAAAGTCAAGGCAACTATGGTTACATGAAGGTGACGCTAACACTAAATTCTTCCAATTGGCAGCTAGCTCAAGAAGGCATTTCAATCTGATCTTGTCCATTCAATATGATGAGTAGAGGTCAACGTCCATGGCAGCAATACATTCTGAAGCAGTGCGACACTTTAAGGCAGCTACAAGGGCACATGGTAGAGGGGGCTGGAGGTTAGCTGTGGCCGACTATCCAAATGTCTCTGTGGAGTAGGTTGGAAGGTTTGAATCCCCTATTATTGAGCAAGAGGTGGTTGATGCCATAAATGGCCTTAATATGGAAGGGTCTCTCGGGCCAGATGGATTCCAAGTATTTTTCTATAAAGAATTCTGGATTGTTATTAGGAAGGAGGTGATGGAATTCATCCAAGAATTTCAACAAGGGAATCGTGGATTTGACAAATTAAATAGATCATATCCTTTCTTGCTTCTAAAGAAACAAGGTGCTGAGCGGTTCCAAGATTTTTGACCAATTTCGCTTTCAAATTTCATATATCTTATTGTTAGTAAAGTGCTTGCAAATAGGCTAAAAGTGGTGTTGCAAGATCTAATTTCATCGGTTCAATCTGCTTTCCTCTCAAACATGTCATTGCAGGAATCATTTATTGTTGCACAGGAGATGGTGGTTGGATGGAGTAAGAGGAGTAAAGCCTTCATGAGGAAGGTTGATTTTAGTAAGGCATACGATTTTGTGCCATGGCCATACTTATGGGAGATATTCAGGAGGAGAGGTTTTCCTCCAAGATGGGTACAATGGATGAAAAGGTGCATTACTACCTCGGCATTCTCACCATTGATTAATGGAAGACCTTGTGGTGTGTGGATTCAACCCCAATGTGGTGTGAGGTAGGGTTGCCCCTTGGCGTTGTTGATTTTCAACCTGGCAGTTGACACATTAGCCCGTTTTGCTTTTAAACTATCGAATGTAGGTTTAATTAAGGGTTATGCTTTATCAAGTAACTATGCCATGGCCTTGGTGCTCTAATATGCAAATGACACAGTATTTTTTGTGGAAGGTGGTCTTCGGGAAGCACAGGCCCTTTTTTCTATGGTAAAGATTTTTGGGGAGGTGTCGGGTTTGAAACTAAATGGGGAGAAGTCCTCTCTAGTTTGTTTTGGGATGAATGTAGATGAGCAGGGAGATCTTTCTAAGGCATTGCAGACACCTATGGTTTCCTTACCCATCACATATCTTGGTCTGCCTCTGAGAAATGGGAAATTGAAGAAAACTGATTGGAATATCCTTTTTGAGAAGATTGTGGCCAAACTGGAGTGTTGGAGCAACAACTATTTATCCAAAGGGGGAAGATTGATTCTTCTTAATTCAGTGATTACCTCTATGCAAATTTTCTTGTTTTTAGTTTTTAAGGCTCCAAAGTCAGTGCAGAAGCGATTGGATGTCACAAGGAAACACTTTTTTTGGAAAGGTACTAAACATGAGGGGTGGTTTCTCCAACCTGTGAAATGGAGTCATATCAGTTTGCCTAAGGAATGTGGGGGTCTTGGGATAGGTCTTTAAAGGAGTTCAATGAATCCTTGCTACAGAAATGGGCGATTAGAATTTTTGAAGGGGAGAAGAAGCTTTGGGTAGATCTAATTCGTGACACATACGGGGATTCCAATTCAGCAAGTAATAGATTATACCTGCCTAGAGCATCTCCATTTTGGAAGTCAATTGTGGCAGCGTTGAAGGAGAATTGGAGTTTCTTCAAACCAATTTGTGGTGATGATAGAAATTTTAGATTCTAGGAGGACAGCTAGTCACTGCTTGGTGTGCTCTAGGAGAAATTCCCAAGAATATATGGGCTTGAATGTGATCAAGAAGCATCAGTTTGTAACTATTGGAGTGTGCGCAGCTGGAAATGAATGGTGCATCCCTGATAGTGGCTACAGGGGGGACTTCATAGTTGTGTGGAGAGAGATAGGATGGTGCAGGACCTACGTGCATTCAAGCCGGCTAGAGGTGAGGATAGGTACTGTTGGATGGAAGATTTTAATTCATCTAAATCCTATGATGAAATCATGATGCGGGCACGAAATGAGGAGGTAGATATGATTTGTGTGGGTCTATGGAAGTTGAGGATTCCGCTTAAGGCTCAAATTTTCCTTTGGCTATGCAGGAAAGATGGCCTTATTACAGGAGATATGAGGCATAGGAGAATGGGGGTTCCTGCTCAACCTTGTCAATTATGTGGCTTCCAGACGGATAGTGTGCGGCATATTTTTAGTTCTTATGTGATTATTGACAACGTTTGGAGAGTAGTGTGTGGTAGATCTATGCTTATGTGGGAGGAGTTATTGGGTGATTTTCTGTTGGGTGGTAAATCGCATATCCCTAGGATTGCTATTGTGTGGAGTGTTTGGCATGCGTGGAATATGCACCTTTTTCAGGGGAGGCCTGTGAGTGTGGTGCAAATTATGCATGATTGTGGGTCTCTCATACGATATTGGGAGAAGTTGTAATTCTATTAGCTTGATTTGTTAATAAATGAAATTCCGGATTGCTATCATATTTGATAGCATTCCTTTTTGTCGCAAAAAAAAAAGAACCTAATTAGACTCAACCTAGGCCTACTTAGGTTCACACATACACCAACTAGGATCATCCTAGCCCAATTAGACACACACATACCTAATTAGACTAGGACCTACCTTATTAGATTCAAACCATTAGATCCTAGGCTAACCCAACCCAATAAAACCTAAACCTACACAACTTAGACCCACAAAAAGCCTTATAAATACCCCCTCAACTTCACCCTAAACCTAGTCCATGCCACCTCAACCCCCTCCCCTCCAAAGGCGATGCCACCTAAACCCTAACCCTAGCCACCTATGGGTGGCTACCACACCCCTCCTCTTCCTATAAATACACCACCTAAGCCATGAAAAAAAAACCCATCTCTTCCTCCTCCAAAATTCAGCCATAGTCCTCCACCTCAAGCTCCTCCCTACCACCTTCCAAGAGGCCACCCTCCTCCCTCCCTCCACCTCCAAACCACATGACCACCAAGGACCACCATTGGTGCCCTTAGTTTCTCTAGTGGTATTGTTCTTCTTATGCTTTTATTTCTGCATTTAATTCTTGCAAAGTAGCTAGTTAATCTCTCTTTTGCATGCCTAGACTCTCCTTGGGTTGTAGGTGCGCTCCTCTCTTGTGTGGTGTGTAGATGAGACAACATACTCACAATCTAGCCACCACCATCATCCAGTGTCAACAACTCTACTAGCAACCTCGGCAAGATGGATTTCTGTTAACATAGTACTAGTAGTAGTAGATTTTATTTTCTATGTACAAGCATTCCTCTACTATCATTTTGTCGATATTCTTGTAAACATGGATGGTTCAATGAAACACAAGTCAGTATCTTTATTTTGGATCATTCAAAGTTAGTTATCTTATTCTAAAAACAAGAAAACAAAAATTGAAAAACATAAAAAATATGGCAGCACCAAGTCACATAAATGAACTAGCGACAAATGCATATTCTGTTGGGAGTGTTCATATAGTTGAGATGGTGCGCATTGACACACACACATTTACATTTATCTCATTTCTTATGCATAATCACGTTACTTGTGTACACAACATCTCTAGCAAAATGTATTTGCACATTCTTGAAATCAGGCTGCAATTTTAGGCTTAGATTAGTTAGGTTAGATTCGCAAGCAAGAGAGAAAAACGTAAAAAAAAATCAGAATCATTTTCATCCTTATCGCCTCCTAGAGTTAAACCGGGACTCACCATAAATTTCGCTATATTTTTGTTTAGGTTCGATTTTGCAACTATACTACAACTAAAACTTATTAACATCACGAATTTCAACTCTAAAAAATGGTGCCTTTGCCGGGAGGCAAGGCGAATCTGATTCTTGATACTTTTTCTAATATATCTATGTTTGCTTGCTTTGTGGTGTGCAGGAATTGAGGTGTAGATCCGTGCACGCATCGAGTACGGGTGAAAACGAAATAGGTGCACACATTCCATTAGTCGTATCTTAAATCTTAGGTTTTTTTTAATCCTAGGTTAGTTGCTTTTGAAAAAAGAAAGGTTGAAAAATTTTTGAAAAAAGGAAAATTCATTTTAGTAAAGAGGTCTTTTCATTTCAAAATCCCTTTTAAAAACCTCTTTACTATATTTGGAAATTCGGCTAACACTTTCCACATGATTCAAAATTTCTTTTGCCAAATATTTAATGATCCAAAAATTCTAAAATTTTAATTGAACATAACTTTTCAAAGTAGCTTTCCAATGCCACCTTTTATTTAGAAAATTCGTACTGTAGAAATTTTAAAAATTTGTATAGTGAACTTGGTCAAACTGGATTGAAACTTGATTGATTCTATCTTGCAAAATTTATTTCAGTCAATATACAAATCTGATTGAACTGAAATTTATGGGGTTTCAAATCTACTTAAATCAGCTTTATTAAGTGATTTTTCAAGAATTTTTGGATCGATCTTTCTACTGTTTCAAGTTGAAATACTCGCAAGGGGTCTATCTTCGCTATCTGAACCCCAATTAGTATAAAATAAACATCAAATTACTCGAAATAGTAAAGATTCTACAAAAATACTCTGGAAATCTAATCAATAAAGGAATCTACCCTCCAAATTTCATATTATTTGGATTCCAAATCTACCAAAGAGTAATTTGGATTCAGTGTGTGGTCTAATATCTGCTGTTTAGAAATTGCATAAACCCTAGGTTGGAAACTTTAGGGTTTTCAATAACTTTAGGGACCCACTTGACTTGATTGGGACCTAATTGGGACCATTGCCTAGTAGGTGAGGTTTGATTGTTTGGTTGGCCACCTCACTTACCTTGATTGAACATTGATCTATTCATAAACTTATGCTATACATTAGGTCAACTATAGGAGTTAGGGTTTGATGACAGTAGATTTGCAGAAAGAAAGATTTGGATTTGGAAAACCCATCGTCGTAGTTCAATTTGCAAGAAAATCCGTCGATCAGATAAAATTTATAATCGAAACTTGAAAAGTGAGTCCAAGGTCGAACATGGGGAGGTGAACGTCTAGGTTTGAAAATTACGCATTTTGCTTTTATTTGTTTTTGTCATTTTTGTCTTTCGTAATTTTTTTTTGTATTTTTAATAAGGCAAGAGTCAAGTCGGTGAAATTTTATCTAGCTAATCTACTTGCAAAATATAAAAGAAAGAGAGAGAAACAATCACATATATTTCTGAACAAGTGTTTCTACAACTATGAAAGTGGGAAAAACTACACTAGAATTCAGTAAAGATAAATAGAGATGAGAAGAATTCCCCTCGATGATCGCTTGGAGGACGACTCGCTCTGACGGTGCCCGAACGAAGATGGTGAGGAGCAGAATGAAGGAGAACAGAGCCAAAGGACGAAGGGTGGGGTAGGACGGCATCTCAACGAGGATCTTCTTCCTGAAGGGAGGTGAGAAGATGGCCACGGGATGCTCCATGAAGGGGGATGAGAGGCGGGAACAAATATTTGTTTTCTACTCTAGAGGAGCATCCCATGCTTGGGACAAGCTCTCTCTAGAGCCTTGGAGGTGGTGTGGAGAAGAAAGGAAGAGATGAAGAAAAATGGGAGGGGTAGGGATTCTTTTATAGTGGAGGAAAGAATCAAATTCGTATACAGGACATTTAGTGACGGTCATAAACGTCGTTGAAGATCTGCCGCAAACGTCGCTGAGGATAGCCCACACGCCCACCCACCACTACACTAGCGCACACTCTGCGCACCCATGTCACATGCTTCTGTGCAAACGCCCATGCACGCTGCCGTTGTTGCGCGTGCGTGCCTCCCCGCGCATGCATGCAGTGGCGCATGCGTGCACATGGATGGCCTAGGTTGCGCCACGTGGTGCGATCTAGGTCGTCTATCTTCTTTTCGTTGTAGGGGCTGCTACAGCGGTTGGATTGAGTCGATTTTCATGCCATTGGGTTGCGATCGTCGACTAAAATCCATCCACATGGTTGGATTTGTCATTTGAAGCTCCGAATTATGTCACCTAGTCCCTTGGCTATTGATCTTCGTTGTATTGCATATGATGCTATGGGACTCCGATCAAGGTGATTTTAGAGGCATTGGACTCCGATCATCGTCTTGATCAGATCCGTATGGTTGGATTGTCAATCTGAGGCTCCGAAATAAATCTCTTTCTCTCCTGACCAGAAAAAGAATGCAATTAACCTAAAATATACACAACTACTCTAAATGCAAAATGATGCATGCTATGCAATATTTATAATATGGAATGCAAATCTAAGCATAGAAACATGAATAAATAGGCATTTCAACCTAAATGGATGTGTCTACATCATGCCCCTATGCCTATCTTTTGCTAGTCCCTAGCAAAATTAAATTACATGCTATGTATAATAACGAAATTAGGACTCATTCACTTAGGCCTAAGTCATTTATTAATAATAGAAAATTTTAACTAAGGTCCTAAACTATGAAAACTCAACAGTACCCGGGTGTCTACCAGAATGCAGACTACCCAAGTCCTCGCCTTATTTGAAAAGGGAAGATAAATGTTTTTTGTTTTTCTTCTTTTCTAATTTTTTTGGACTCTTAGAGTTTGAGAGTTTCGGGATAACTTTTTACGGCTACCCAACCCACTTAAGACTCGAAAAGGACTCTAAGTGCTAAGCATCTTGTGAAAGGGTGATAGACTTATTAGGCGGCTGTTAAAATGGACTTCAGGTTTCTACGACCCTTGGTGACCTTACCTAAAGGTTTATCTTTTCGAATGGTAGCTTTCTCCCTACTTTTATTTATGGGGTCAACACAAGACTGAACCTAATGTATATCTCCCTAGTTTATTCTACTTCCCCACTTCTTCGAAGTGTCATGGGAATTATTGTGCATTTTTATGAGCTAGGCTCTAGACAATAGGCCAATGGGTTGTTACCCATGGCAACTTGCCAGCCATACTCATGCGGTGAAGTGTGCTTTTATTGGCTTATTTTTTTATTTTCTCCTTTTTTATGTTTTTTCTAAGTAGGTGGCTTCCCTGATCTAAGATTTACCTAAAGGCAGTACGAAGAAAATGATCATGTGGCTACACTCTGGACAACCGACCAATGGACTATTACCCAAGACAACTTGCCAGCCATACCACCCTAGATAGTTCATTAGCTACCTAATTTCCGAAGAAACTGCCAAAAAGTGAGTCAGTGCGAATAGTGTGTAGATGCTTAAGCTTAAAGCCCCCTCAAATCAGAGGGTGGGTTGATAAGTTATATACTAATAACCCTAATTTAAAATAGAATTACTTGGCGAGGACTCGAGACTAAATCCACATTCGAGTGGACACCCGAGCTAATTAAGCCCGAATACCTGAAGAGTCTAAGTATTCAGGCACTATCATTTCATTTCCTAAAGTTAATAGCTTCCAAATGCCTAAGTTCTCTTCTCCTAATTCTTCTTTTTTTATCTTTTTGAATTTTCAATTTTTTTTAAAAGAAACTAAAAGAAATTCTACGGAGTTAACAAAATGATTTCAGGATAAAGTATCCACCCACCCATACCTAAATGATGCAATGTCCTCATTGTAAAAACAACGACATGAAAAGGACAGAACAAATAGAATATCACCTGAATTTTGTGAAAATCTAGTCAGCTCCACAGAGAACGTGGAATATACACACACACACTATGTTTAATGCCTTTAGCTAGGCATAAAATACATACAAGGAAGAAATGGAGAATTCACAAGTGCAGGTCAGAATCAAAATCATAAGATTAATTGTCAGACCTACCAGCAAAAGATGTCTATAGATGTGGACCAAGTTGTGGTGCTGACACATGGCCCAAGGTCTAGTGGTTCTAAGGTTCTGGATGAAGACAACTCAGAACTGAAGATTGTTGTGCTTGCGGGGCCAGGCCTGCGGCTTGGTAGTGTGCAACCCAAGACTAAAGTGTCAGACAAAGGATTGATCTGATTCATAAAAATCGGGTGTCCACTTATAGTTCAGCTCTAGAAGATAGTCAATTATTCCAAGCTTGGGTCGCACATGAAAGATATCGTAAGGGTCCTGATAGAAGGTAGGTGGTTTCAGGTCAACAAGAACCTTATATCCAAAATTGTACTTCCCTTAGAAGTAGCTTCCCAGATTTTCATTTCCACATTTCTACCCTCTAAAATCAATGTTCTCAGGACCTCCAAATCGTTGTACACCCCATCTAAAGTACCTAAGTCCAACAATTGTGACTAAATATGGATTGACTTGGGTCTGGTGATCTAAAAAATATCATCATTCAATTCTTTAGGGTGTGGTGGAGGAATGGGACTACTGATTGAATCATCAATATTCGAATCGCCCAAGTTAACCCCAACATGATCCTACTCTTTAATGATTGGGCTATCAAATGGTTCATCAGATTCCTGAACCCCATTTGTCTCACTAAAATCATCTTCCCTATGCTCAAGTGAGACTTCACTAAGAGATTCTTCACCCTCAGAGTCAAGGAATTCATGATCCTCATTTATATATATCTCAAAATCGATTGTCTTTTCCTGGTTCAAAGAGACATTTTTCCTCGCTCCCTGGCACGGGGATCCCGGGTGAATCAATTAGTTCATCCTCAATGGGTTGCTCTAGCTCAACCTAGTCATCCCCAGTCTCAGCATATGTATCCCCCCCGACAGGCACCTGAGCAGGTTCAGACATTGGATCTCCTGAAGGGGGTTCATCTTGAGAATCATCCTAAGATTGGACTAGGGCAACCACAAATTTCATTCTCAACCTCGACAATTTCCCAAGTAAAAACTCACCCAAGCCCTTATCCCTAACATTTTGGATCAAATCCAATAGAGAACTTTTAAGTTCATCAATCATTTTGATCATAGGCTCCAATGCTTTAGTGCATGATATCACTGAGCTTCTAAAGATTGAATGGTGTTCCTCAAGTTAGCCAACACCTTGTCTTGGACCTGGTTCACCTGAACCAAATGGTTCGATTCAGGTTTGGGTGGGTTTAGGTTAAATCTAGGGGAGTCAAGATATCAAGGTTATTGGGTCCCTCCATGATAGTAGGTTGTTCTAGGTTATTCAATGAATGGTGGTGACCTATATTCAGTGGAATACTGGGGAGGGTAGTTGTTATAATCATCATATCCTTCCTAATTGTAGATCAGGTTGGTTTGGTCATCAAAGGATGGAGATCTATAATCATTGTAGGTGCGGGAAGGATAGCAGTCATAGTTTTGTTGTCTAGGATTAGATCGTGGACACTGAGGTCCAGTATTGTATCCCCAATCAAAGTTATCCCAGCTAGTGGATGGGTAGTCATAATTCAAGTCGGGATAGTAATCATCTTGGGGATAAGTGTTGATAGGAGGGTAGGATGGGAAATGCGTATAAGATGTGGAAGGATACATGGTAGAATAGGAGGGAAATTAGAAGAGAGAAAGGAGCCATGCAATACAAGCAATCAACCATGTCCTTAGGTGGGTTAGCCTAAAGACATACAGACTCCCAGGACCTGTCTTGAGATTATAAACAATTTGGCATACTTCTATCCAATCAATCCAACCAGTTAGAGGGAGGGGCTGGGAAGAAGGTTCTTCATTTGACTTGCGACTTCGGTTCCTAGTGTACCCCATAGCCGCAATCATTTGATGCTACTCCCCTAGCTAGACATCAGGTGGACCAGTAGAAGTAGATTAATCGAAAAAAAATCTCAGTCTAAGCCTCGAAGAGCAAATCAATCCTTAAGGCCAATGTCTACTCAATTTTAATTAGGCTTGGGATGATTTAGCAGTTGGAATGTGATGGGCCCTTTAGATGGGTTATGCCCTTAATGATCAATTCAAATGTGTGTGCATGCACAACCAGGGTTTGCAAACAAGGTTATTTGATGATGTATCTTTTAGGGTTTAACCTTGTTTAGTAGCTTTTCGGGTTTAATTTTAGGTGTATTCAATCAAGTTCAGGAGAACACTCCAAGTTTTGAAAACACAGGTGTAGATATATTCCTTTAAAAATCATAAATAAAATGTGGAGTGCCTGGTTCAGTCCTAAAAATCAACTTTAAGTGGCAAGCTACTAGATGAATCAATTTTAATTTGAGTGGTTCGGCCCAAACAACTTAATCAATTGGCTTGTTGCACTACTTAGCTAAGGCACACAAAAAGTCTTAACCTAGTCAGATTTCTACTCACTTATGTGTATTGAGTTGAAGTGTAACGGTCCATAGGTCAGATCCCAGTTAAGTGGTAGAATCAAAGTGGAATGGTGCACCTTAAGTCGAGACTTATGGGTGTTAACGTCTCTTTCAGGAAATCCCACAATCAAATAACTTATTTTTATTTTTTTATTTATGTGAATGGCGAGGTGAGTGGAGTGACAAACAAGACAAACAATTTCTATCCTAGGGTTTGTGAAAACACCTAAGTAAATTAGGTCTTGATTATTAAGGCGACAAAATGATTTAGTAGGTGGGGAAGTAGACGAAAACTTACAAATGTCTCTACCTGCACTTTACTCCAATCTACTGCCTTCGGCACCTCGATCAGGTTCCTGCAAGACAATAAATCGAAGAAGAAAGATATGTTACAAAAATATGTAAGTAATGCAGGAAAACGCGAAGAAAACCAAAGAGCGTTGCCTCCCCAGCAATGGTGCCAAAATGATGATGGCTGATTCACACGTGGAAAGGTTCGGATTTGGAAAACCTGTCGTCGCAGTTTGAGAAAATCTATCCATCAGATAAAATTTATAATCGAAACTCGAAAAGTGAGTCCCAAGTGGAACACGAAGAGGCGAACATTTGGTTTTGAAAATTACACGTTTCACTTTTATTTGTTTTTGTCTTTTATGATTTGTTTTATTTTTTAAATAGGGTAAGAGATCAGAATGATGAAATTTTATCTAGCTAATCTACTTGCAAAATATAAGAGAGAGGAACAATCACATATATTTATAAACAAGTGTTTCTACAACTATGAAAGTGGGAAAAACTACACTAGAATGCAGTAAAGATAGATAGAGATGAGAAGAATCCCTCTCGATGATTGCTTGGAGGATGACTTGCTCTGACACGCCCGATCAAAGATGGTGAGGAGCGGGATGAAGGATAGTGGAGCCAAAGGAGAAGGGCAGTACAGGACAGCATCTCGGCAAGGATCTTCCCGAAGGGAGGTGAGAAGATGTCCACGGGATGCTCCACGAAGGGTGATAAGAGGTAGGAACAAATATTTGTTTTCTACTCTAGAAGAGCATCCCGGGCTTGAGACAAGCTCCCTCTAGAGCCTTGGAGGTAGTGAGGATAAGAAAGGAAGGGATGAAGGAAAATGGGAGGGGTAAGGATCTTTTTATAGTGGAGGAAAGAATCAAATTCATATACAGGACATTTAGTCATGGTCATAAATGTTGCTAAAGATCCACTGCAAACATCACTGAGGACAGCCCACGCACCCAACCACCACCACACTGGCGCACACTCCACACGCCCGTGTTGCATGCCTCCGTGCGCGCGCCTCCGCGCACGTGCCCATGCACATTGCCGTCGCTGCACGTGCGTGCCATCGTGTGCATGCACCCGCGCTGCTGTGCGCATGCAGTGGTGTGTGCGTGTGCATGGGCAACCTGAGGTGCACCACGTGACGCAACTCTGGGCCATCCATCTTCTTTTCATTGTAAGGGCTTCTACAGAGGTTGAATTAAGTCGATTTTCATGCCATTGGGTTGCGATCGTTAACCCGAATCCATTCTCACAGTTGGATTTGCCATTTGAACCTCCGAATTATGTCACCTAGTCCCTTGGCCGTTGATCTTCCTCGAACTGCATATGGTGCTACATGACTACGATCAAGGCATTTTCGGAGGCGTTGGACTCCGATCGTTGTCCTGATCAGATCCGTATGGTTGGATCATCAATCCGAGGCTCCGAAATAAATCTCCTCTCCTACCACAAAAAGGACACAATTAACCTAAAATATACATAACTACTCTAAATGCAGAATGATGCATGCTATGCAATATTTATAATATGGAATATAAATCTAAGCCTAGGAACATGCATAAATAGGCATTTTAACCTAAATGAATGTGTCAACATCAAGGTTAATTGAATCAAAAGAAAAAATATATACCTTAACCCGAATATGTTATTTAATAATTGAATTGTCTCAATTTCTTAGGTCAAACCTGGTGTTTAAGCTTGCGAGGTAGTGCCAAACAGTCATGGCTAAAGGGTATCAAGGAGCTTCATGCCGAAACTTCCCTTTAGCCTCCTCGTACTCAAGCTAGCTAGGTTAACCTAGGAAATGGGGATTTTATTCTTTCGATTTTATAATAAATAAGCTCCAAAATTTGAACTTGAACTTAAAAATCTAGTCATTGAATTAAAGGACAATATCTGATTACAAGGCCTTTGCCTTGCAGACTTATGTGCACCAACCCTTGTAGTTGGTGTATGCAAGGGAGAAGGTCACTAAGACCTAAATTGATTAGCCCTTAGGAACCTACCCCCAGGCGACCTAGGCAACTCTTTTCGCCGCCTCCCTCTCCCTCTTCCTACCCATCCACTTCGTTAGCCGAAATGGCTAACCGAATTCCAAACCCTGGTCTCAAAGGGAACCAGAATCCTATGGCCCGACTAGAGGCCCGTGTCGCTACATCTAAAGAGTGGCACCAACAAAGCATTGATCGAATCCTAACTACTCTGGATAGAATGCAACATCCACCACGAGGAGAACAGCTGTGGGACTTTTACAATCAAGCTATACCAATCATGCCACCTCAAGTCCAGATACCCGCAAGCGGAGATGTGTTCAAGTTAAAGCTAAATGTAATAAGTCTAATTCAGACTTATTTCTATGGTAACTCAAATGAGGATCCCTTCTAGCACAAAGGATTGGAGTCGAATCGCTGAAATGGATCAACCCAAAAATGTGGATTTAGGAATTGCTCTCATGAAGCTTTTCCCATTCTCTATAAGGGATAAAGCTTCTTATTGGTTCAAGACCATTGGGAGGCCAGTTGGTGCCTGGGAGGAATTACGTCGAGAATTCCACCAAAAGTTCTTCCCAATTGGTCGTATAAATGCAAAGAGGTGGGCAATAATGACTTTTTCTTAGGGATCGGGGGAAAAGTTGCATGATACCTAGGATAAATTTCAGAACCTTCTCTGGAAGTGTCCCCACCATGGTGTGCCCCGATGGCACCTTGGTCAGAATTTTTATCGTGGTCTAGATGATACACATCGATATCTAGCCAATGCATCTAGTGGCGAGAACTTCCTCGCTAAAGACGAAAATAGTGCCTTTGAACTGTTCGAGTCTTTAGCCGAGAATTCCATGAGTGTAGCTTCAGTGAACCAATTCCAATGATTGGGCAACAACGAGCTGCTATCCACGAGACTCATACAGAGTTAGCACGAGTCGATATGAACATCATCACCAAGAAGTAAGATAAGGTGTATCTACTGGACAAGAAGCTCGATGAACTGATCCACTCTTGTCTAGGATATTCAGGAAATGTTGATGCATGTTACTCTTCTTCTGCATCCCGAGCCCCTCCTGCTTGAATACATATGCTCACTCAAGATGTATATTCTCCTTCAACCCTTTTGTGGGATCCTGCATTTCTGGAACCCATGAACAATTTGGAGCTAGCACCTTATGACCAAGGTTACACACCTCATGATGATTATGGTGCATATTCCCTTGATGAATATAAATCTCAAACAT
Source organism: Thalassia testudinum (assembly GCA_037157565.1). Lineage (NCBI taxonomy): Eukaryota > Viridiplantae > Streptophyta > Magnoliopsida > Alismatales > Hydrocharitaceae > Thalassia > Thalassia testudinum. The sequence continues at coordinate 203,573,574 of JAZHRO010000031.1, forward strand.
CTTTGACCTACGAAGATGTTAGCGCTATCCAAGGTTACATGCATAACAACCCATATTCTGAGATGTATAATCCTGGTTGGCGCCAGCATCCAAACTTCTCCAAGTCTAAGAACTCACAGAGACCCAATCAAGATCCACAACACCAGACCAAGCAATATAGGAATGTGGCAAACACATACCCTAGGCAGCAACCATTGCCATCCCAACAGTAGTCGCAGTCTATTTACCAACCACTATGTGATGCTGCCACTCACCCTCCATGACGGGTCGACCGTTTGGAGGAGTTGAAAGAATCATTGCAACAATCAAACTAGGAAAATCTAAAGATCATGAGAACTATGCCTGACCAGATGCAAAACATCCAAAGCACGTAGAACCAGATGTTGTGGGAAAACAGATGACCGAGAGCCTTGCCCTCTCAGCCCGTCCCTAACCCGAGATATGTGTAGAACCAAGGCACCCTACCCAAGTTCCAAGCACCACAGGATACGCACATGCAGAAATTCAAGCACCTCTTGTAGCTCTTGGTTTTGCTCCAGCTCAGCCTACTCTGCTGCTAAACCCAACCTATTCTACCCCTTTCACTTCTCCTCCACCTCAGGGATAGTACATTGACACAAAGGCTATAACTCTGAGGAGCGGAAAGACTACATAGGACCCACCATATAGGCAAGTGGGCCATGATTCATCGTGTCCTCCACCTCAGGATGGCTCATCTTCTCATCTCACCTTGATCAAGAGCCTCCTAAGGTGAATCAAGGCAAAAGACCTATTACAGACCTTGAGATTCCTATCCCTTTTACTGAAGCTTTCACGTGAGATATAGAGAGGAGAAAGGGATTGAAGAATTTTGAGGAAGTGAAAGCAATGTTCAAGGAAGTCCATATTCAGGTCCCCCTCCTCGAAGTGATAGATTACATCCTTACTGTCACTAGGTTCTTTAAGGACTATTGTACACTGAGGCAACAACAGAAAATTGGACAACATGCAATATTGTCAAAGGAGGCTAGGGCAGTTATCTTGGCTGAGTTACAGCCAAAGAAGACCCTGGTATCCCACTTACGTCCTACTATTTGCAGGATTCTCCACTTGATCGAGCCCTTCTAGATTTGGGTTCGTCCATCAACCTGACTCCCATCGCCATATATGATCAAGTTCAATTCGGGGAGTTAAAGCCCACCTTGGTAACCATTCAGTTGGCTAATCGATCGGTGAAAACACTAAGGGGGGTGGTTGAAAATGTAACAGTAAAAGTCCATTGACTCTGCTTTCCAGTGGACTTTGTTGTATTAGACATGGAGGTTCCTCCTAATCTTCGTGATGCACTAATCATTTTGGGTCGCTTATTTTTGGCAACAACCTAAGTGAACATAGATTATGCATCCAAGTGTATGGAGATTGCCCTAGGTAACGAGAGACTTAGATTGGACATTTTCAGGGCATCTAAGAATTTTGATTGTGGTCTAATCGAAGAGGATGGTGAAGATGAGAATCTGCTTATTGTGCAAACATTGGGCTTCTCTGTAGCAACCCAATGTCTCATTCATCTTCAGTTTCAAGGATTTTGGACAGTGATCCACACAGGACTGAGATAGATGCACTGCACATTTCATCCCTAGGATCTGATTGTTTAGGGTGTCTCTCTAACCGTGACACTCCATATTATGTATACTCTGATTTTTTTGATATATCATTTTCTGACTCACTCCTATTGGTGCAAGATGGCATGATTGCTCTGGATAGTTTTGGTCCGCCTGAGAGACACGCTGATGGGATCCTCAATCCATGTCTACCCTTGATGACATCTCCAAACCATAATGTAGGGAGCATGAGTTCAATTTTCACCACGTCCATGTAGAGGGAAGACCTGGGACACCCAATGAGACACTTGGGCACCGACCTTTGGTCATGCTCACCCTCACTCAAACCTCGTGGTCATAATGGTGCGAGATCTAAATTCTGCCTACTCACCAATGCAGTCACCGCCAACCTTCCTTCAGGTGCAGGATCAGTGAACAGCAATGCGTATCAAGATTATCACATATGTGTTGTTGATTCTTCTCCTTCCCTGTGGGAACCTTCTCCCGCAAACAAATTTGTATCTCCTCCACCCATGATTGAACTCAATCCCTTACCTGATTCATTAAAATATGTGTTCTTGGGTGATAGTGAGACATACCTAGTTATTATTAGTTCTCACTTAGCCCACGAACAGGTGTTGCAAATGATTTCTATGCTTCAAGCGCATAGGGCTACTATTGGTGGAGTATTTCTGATCTCCATGGTATTTGCCCCTCTTACTGCACTCATCATATATACACGAATGAGGGGGCGAAACCTTCTTGACAACCTCAAAGATGGCTAAACTTGAATATGCCAGAGGTTGTTAAGAATGAGATCATCAAATGGTTGGATGCTAATATTATATATCCCATATTTGATAGCCAGTGGGTGAGTCCCATTCAAATCGTGCCTGAAAAGGCAAGACTCACCATAATAAAAAATGAAAATGGTGAATCCATCCTGACCTACACTACGACTTCATCGCAGGTTTGCATTGATTATCGTAAGCTGAACACAGCTACCAAAAAGGATCATTTTCCTTTACCTTTCATTGATCAAATCATGGAAAGGCTAGTCAGGTAAAGCTTCTTTTGTTTTCTGGATGGATACTCTGGGTATAGCCAGGTTGCAATTAACCTAGAAGATCAGGACAAGACAACTTCCACGTGTCCTTTTGGTACATTCGCTTTTAAGTGAATGCCCTTTGGCCTCTGCAACACACCTATGACTTTTCAGCATTGCATGATGGCCATATTCTCTAACATGATAGGGGACTTCGTGGAAGTATTCATGGATGATTTCTCCAATTTTGGAGATGATTTTCAATCTTGTCTTGATAACCTCACCAAGATCCTGAAAAGATGCATTGAGGTTAACCTAGTACTGTCATGGGAGAAAATCCATTTCATGGTGAGGGATGACATAGTACTAGGCCACAGGATCTCTGCAAATGGACTCAAGGTTGACCAAGCGAAGTCAGAAGTTATTTTTCGACTACCTCCACCTAGCTCAATCAAACAGATTGGATCTTTCTTAGGTCACATCGGATTTTACAAAAGATTCATTCCAGATTTCTTGAAAATCGCTCGTCCATTGACGAATCTTCTTGTAGTTGGCATCCCATTTGATTTTGATTCCTCATGTCTTAGTGTTTTCGAGACTTTACAAAGCATTGCATCTGATTCTCTTATTCTTCAGTCACCTAACTAGTCTCTCAATTTTGAGATTATGTGTGACGCCTTCGATTTCACTGTCAGAGCTATTCATGGCCAATGTCGGGAGTGTCACCCTTTCATCATTTACTATGCTAGCTAGACAATGAATGAGGCAAAGCATAATTACACAGTCACTGAGAAGGAACTGCGATCTCAAAAATACGCGATTTGTTAATTAGGTAATTTAGTGTCGTTGCAACACGTAAATCCACTTTCGCTTTTAAATTTATATCCTAGATAGGGGAGTATCTAGGGTCATCCAAGGAGGCAAAAATTGCAATTCAATTCTCTTGCTAAAAGCACATCTCAACTTTCTTTTTGGTATTTTAAATATATATACTTTTTTGTATTTTGAAATAATACGGGCAAAGTGTGAATTGTGACAAAAGAGTCCTAACACCTAAAATGCTAAGCTGAAACTTAAGAGATTAAAAAGTCCACTACCTAAGCTCACTCTAGGCAAGTGGAGGCCTAGAGTAATTAGGGAGTGGAAGTAGAATAACTGCTAGAAAAACAGTAACAATTGCAACAAAAAAACTAAAAAGAAGGCAATTTGATTAACTAGAATTTGTGTTTCTTTCAAGGACAAGTAGAGGAATGCTTCTACTAGAAATAAAAAAATTTAAAAGCAATAAAAGAAACACAAATCCTCTTGCAAAAATTGCTGAAGAAGGGAGTCTTCTTGCTCCAAGCCTAGCTACTCCTTGGCTTGAAAAGAGGGCCTCCTTCTTCTCCTTCCTTGAGAGCTCCTCCAAGGTGGAAGCTACCACCTTCAATGCTCTCCTCCAAGGGGTGGGCATGCACCACCCTCAAAAACTCCTCCACAGTGGCGTGGACCACCTTCAAGATCTCCTCCAAAGATCTTCCTTGCCTGGCTTCTCCTTTGGCTGGCGTGGGCACAAGAGAGAAGGGAAGAGGGGAAGCCACCAAGGGGACAGAATATCCCCTTAATCTTCTTCTTCTTCTTCTCTCTTGGGCATGGGCTTCTAGGTAAAATATGAGAGTGAAATTGCTAGCCAAGGATGCTTTGAATGGTGGTGGGTAGTGGTGTTTTTATAGGGTAGGATGGGGGGTTAAGGTGCCTCTTGAAATGGAGGGCTAAGATGGAAGGATGGAGGTGGTTGGGGATCCTATGGCTAAGGGCATTTGGTGCCAACCCAAGGGACTCCTAGGGGGTGGTTATGGGTGGTGACACCCCTTGAAGTTGGCGCCAAGAAAGGTTCTAGAAGGAAAGGTTATGTGGAGGGTGGAGATGTGTGGTGGAGATGAAGGGGATTTTTGGAGGGAAAAGTGGCACCAACAAGGGGGTAGTTAGGGTGGTTTTGGAGCCACTTTTATGTGTCTTTTGGAGGTGGTGGGTAAGCTAGGTTGGCGCCAAGTAGGTTAGCTTATGTGGAGATTAGGTGGAGCTAGTTGGGTGGAGTTGTTAGGTGGGTTTTTGGGGTGGTACAAGCCAAGGAAGTTGGAGCATAGCTAATCTAAGCTAAGCTAAGCTAAGCTAAGCTAGCTTAGCTAATGGAGGAGTAGAGGAGGAGGTGTTGGAGCTAGGGTTTGGAGGGAGGAGCTGGTTCTAAAGAATCTGGAGCTGAAGTGGAGCAGGTAGCTGCTAAAGAGGTCAACATGGGGCTACTCTAGCTGGATTAGCTTGCTAGTTCTTTGCTAGCTACTTAGCCAAGCTAAAGTGAGCTGGCTTCTATTGAATGGAGCTGAGGTGAGCTGGGTCTGGTGCTCCTGGGGAGGATTGAGCTGGTTGAGACAACTAAGGTAGCTTAGCTCAATTAGCTTGAGCTAAGTTGGGTCCCCAGGAGCTGGACTTGAGCTTCCTAAGCTGGAATGAGTTCTTCTTCAGCTGGCTGGAGTTGAGTCGAGCTGGATGTAGCTGGGTCTGAGCTAACGTGAACTCCTGTCAACTCAGCTGAGCAAGCTAGAGATCCCTATGGACTAGTGGGAGCTGAGATGAGCTAGACTCAGCTAAGTTGAGCTGGATCTGAGCTGACTTGAGCTAGGGTGAGTTAAGATGAACTCTCTTGAGCTGCCATTCAGCTAAGATTAGCTGAATGGAGCTGGGATGAGCTAGCCCTAGTTCAAGTGAGCTCGATTCCAATTGTGGTGCGCTGGATGAAGCTAAGTTCCAGCTAGTCTGAACTCCTTCTTCACCAATTGCCTTCTTGAGTGCTAGGGTTTTAGGGATCTGTATATCTGTTCATCCCTAACACTCAAAAAAACACATTAAAATAACAAAAGAAAATGCAATGCATGCCTAACCAAGTGAATGCCTAAATGCAGCCCAAAAACCCATTTGCAGAGTAAAATCCTAAGAGCTAGGTTTATTTTAGTGCATAAGAATGATGATAAACTGACGTTTATCACACCCCCATGCTTATCTTTTGCTAGTCTCTTAGCAAAACTTCAAAATTTTTTTGGAAAATGGAATGTTTGGGAAATCTAATTTTTTTCGACTTTTGAGGAGAAAAAGATTAAGGGACCTTGGTTGTTCTAAACACAGTAGGTACGGGATTTGTTGAAGATAAACATCAGGATTTATTTTTGGATCCAACCATTAGACAAAATGGGATCAATATATCCTCCAGAAAATTCACAAATTAACCACTTGTTAATTCAGATGACTTGAAATTTTTGTTTTTAAGATTTTTCTGGCTCATGAATCTGATTCGCAACTTGCAAAAATCCTTCAAAACCTTGTGTCTGTGCTAGTGAAAAGCCAACATTTATAAGGGCGTGTTAATTTATTTATTATTACTTTTTTTTCTCACCCTCATGCTTATTTTTAGCTTAGTCTTACAACAGATGTGTCGGGATCATCATTCCCATTACCAATCATCGAGGGGGCTCTGGCGCCAGTACTTCGGGATAGCACTGTCCATGACACCACCTAGAAGCTCACAACCCCAAAACACAATGCGGTGTAAAGGGGCGCTCCAAGCAAACTCAAGCTCTTACTCCGACACTATTGGTAGAGCACCGTCCAAGACACTTGAGCTGCTAAAATGCACTTTAATGCTCCGTCTAAAGATATGAAATATAGATATGGAGCAGCACCGAGGAGGTAACATGTTGTCATCGCATCCTCAAAGGAGGCATTTTCCTCCTTCTCATTGGTGGGAACTCAGACTAATGATCTGCTTCAGACTTTTACTAAGTCCAAACAAGGGAGTTTTTCAAATTTTTAGTTGTTTTTTAAGTGTTGGCTTGTGTGTGAAAATTGACACAAGAAGTTCCTCAAGACATGCAAGTTTTTGAATCAGAAACTAAGCTAAATACTTTCCATATTACAAAATAGGATCAAGTCACCTGAACTATCATGAGTTCAGGTGGAATTTTAGAGAAGGATATCTGATCTAGTCTAAAATAAACCCTAAGATTCTAATGATCAGATCCGCATCCTCATCTCTAGTTTGTTAAAGATTAAATCCCATTGTACCAAAAGTGAGTTTTTCAACCTTAGTCCCGATTTCAAAAATTTTTCCTTAAAAAGTTTCAACATTTTTATTTTTTTGGGTATGCAAGCAGGAAATAAATTAAAGAAAAATGCATGTTTTTAGGTTTTGAAAATCCTAAATGTATCGTCAAAATTTAAAAACACCCCACCATGCTTAAGATATGCCATGTCCTCATGCATTAGGAGGGAAAAGGGATCACCTTAGTGAAGAACAGTCAGGTTTTAGGATGATCAAAACCTGGAAAAAGAAGAAAAAAGGAAAGCATGAAAAAATGATGGGTTACCTCCCATCCAATGCTATCTTTTACGCCGTTCAACCGGGCATTGTATGCATTAGTGATCAAGGGTGGCTAGCTCAGTAAAATTAAAAGATTCAGACGGAAGGTTAGGCATATGATCAAAATAGGGCTTTAAATGTTGGCCATTGGCTTGAAAGGTCGAATTAGTTTTCAGATCAAAAAGATCAACAGCACTGTATGCATATATTTTATGGACAATAAAGGTGCCGATCCATTTAGATTTTAATTTTCCAGGAAAAAGACGTAATCTCGCATCGAAAAGCTAAACGCGTTGATTAACGTCAAAGTGTTTCCGAACAATATATTTATCGTGAAATTTCTTTGTTCGGTCTTTATAAATCCTCACATTTTCATAGGAAAAATTACGTAATTCTTCCAATTCAGTTAATTGCAATTATCTATGGATATCGGCATGAGATAAATCCATGTTGAGTTGTTTTATTGCCCAAAAAGCCCTATGTTCTAATTCTACTGGGAGATGGCATGCCTTCCCAAAAATCAGATGGAAGGGAGACATACCAAGTGGGGTTTTAAAAGCTGTACGGTAGGCCCATAAAGCGTCATCCAATTTGGTGGACCAATCTTTACGATCGGGCCTAACCATCTTTTGTAAAATATTTTTAATTTCCCGATTAGAAACTTTAGCCTGGCCATTTGTTTGGGGGTGATAAGGTGTAAAAATTTTATGATTAACCCCATATTTAGAAAAAAGGTGATGGAATTGTGAGTGGGTGAAATGTGAGCCTCTGTCACTGATAATGGCCTTTGTTATGCCAAATCTTGAGAAAATATTTTTCTTGAGAAATTCGACAACCACACGGTGATCACTAGTGCGGGTGGGTATTGCTTCTATCCATTTTGAAACATAGTCGACTGCGACTAATATATATAAATACCCACCAGAGTTGATGAACGGTCCCATGAAGTCGATGCCCCAAACATCAAAAATTTCAACCTCTAAAATAGGATTAAGGGGCATCATATCCTTTCGAGTCATGTTGCCGATGCTCTAGCAACGCACACAGGATCGAACAAAGTCATGAGCATCTTTGTGCAAGCTGGGCCAATAAAATCCCGCATTAAGGATTTTAGCTGCAGTTTTCTTGCCTGCAAAATGTTTGCCACAGGCCATTGAGTGAAAATGTGTCAAAGTATCATGGATTTCAAAATCGGGGACACATCGTCAAATGACCTGATCGGCATAAATGCGGAAAAGGTCGGGCTCCTCCCAAAAATAATATTTAATATCAGCAAAGAACTTATCCCGTTTTGTTTTTGGCCAATCAGCAGGGATTCGTTCTGTTGCTAAGTAGTTTGCGATGGGCGCAAACCAAGGGAGGGTTGTAGCAGCTAAAATGCTTTCATCAGGGAACTGATCTGGTAGGGTCATTATGTCATTCGTCATAAGATGAGAGAGATGGTTGGCCACTACATTGTGTAATCCCACCTTATCCTTGATTTCCAGGTCAAATTCCTGGAGCAGCAAAATCCAACCGATAAAGTGGGGTTTCGCATCTTTCTTTGTCAGCAAATATTTAATTGCTGAGTGGTCGGTATATACAGTGACATGTGACCCCAACAGATAAGATCTAAATTTTTTTAAGGCAAATACAATGGTAAGAAGTTCCTTTTCAGTAACTGTGTAATTCCATTGTGCATCATCAAGGGTTTTGCTAGCATAATAGATCACAATGGGCTTCTTGCCAATTCTTTGCCCTAGAATGGCCCCTACAGCAAACTCTGAGACATATGTCATTAATTCAAAGGGACTATTCCAATCAGGTCCCTGCAATATTGGTGCCTTAGTAACCTCTTTCTTCAACCTCAAAAAACTCTCTAGGCACTTATCATTAAAATCAAATGGCTGGTCTTTAGTGAGAAGCTGACTTAAGGGCTTGGAGATTTGGGAAAAATTTTGTATGAATCGACTGTAGAAACCCACATGACCCAAAAAGGATCTAATCTGTTTGGCAGTAGTGGGCGGTGGGAGCCTAGATATAGCATCTATTTTTGCTTTATCTACCGCGATTCCTTGTTTGAAATAACATGGCCCAAGACAATACCTTCTTGGACCATGAAATGGCTTTTTTCCCAACTGAGGACCAGATTAACTTCTATGCATTTTTGGAGAGTTCTTTCAAGGTTTTTGAGACAATGGTCAAAAGTATCTCCAAAAACAGAGAAGTCATCCATAAAGACTTCTAAACATTCACCTACCAGGTTCGAAAAAATTGCAAGCATGCACCTTTGAAAAGTCATAGGTGCATTGCAAAGATTGAAGGGCATCCTTCGGAAAGCAAAGGTTCCGAAGGGGCAGGTGAAATTTGTTTTGTCCTGGTCCTTAGGATGAACCGCTACCTGATTATAGCTGGAATAACCGTCCAGAAAACAGTAAAAATCCCGTCCAGCTAACCGCTCCAAGATTTGATCAATAAAGGGGAGTGGGAAATGGTCCTTCTTGGTGGCGATGTTTAACTTTCAGTAATCAATACACACAGGCCAAGAAGAAGTGATTCGAGCGGCTACATTTTACCTATTATCATTAGTGACAACGGTTAGTCTAGCCTTTTTGGGTACAACTTGTGTTGGACTAACCCAGGAGCTGTCAGAAATGGGGTAGATGATATCAGCATCCAGCCACTTAATAATCTCTTCTTTTACCACCTCCTGCATAATAGGATTCAAGCGCCTTTGTGGTCGATGGGACGGGCGAGAATCGTCCTCTAAATATATATGATGCGTACAATAGGACAGATGAATACCCTTGAGATCAGAAAGGGTCCAGCCAATAGCTTTCTGATATTTACTCAAAACCTGGAGGAGTTTGTGCTCTTGTGCCCCTGTAAGTCCAAAATTTATAATCAGGTCCAGGGTCTGATTAGGACCGAGGAAGACATATTTAAGGGAGTCGGGCAAAGGTTTTAATTCCAATTGTGGGCCCAGCTCTGAAAGAATTTCTGCTTTGTGGGTTAGTGGTGAGGTGAGAGTGAACGGGTCAGCTGGAATGTTAGCTGGACGTGTGGTTGGGGTGGAAGGGTGAGAAAAAGTGGATTGTTCAGGAACCGTATTGATAGCAAAACAGGAACCTAAATGGGAAATCTGCAAGGTTTCCTCCACAATGTTTTCTATTTCTGAATCTGAATCATCAAAGAAATCTGGTTCTTGGAACTTCCTAGAAGCTTGAAAAATGTCTAGGGTTACAGATTCACCACCACACATGATCTTCATCTTTCCAGCATCACAATCAATATTGGCTCGAGCGGTGGCTAAGAATGGTCTTCCAAGAATAATGGGGGCAAACTTTAGTGCTTCTAGTACCTCTATGTCCAGGACTAAAAAGTCTATTGCAAATCGACAATTTTTTACCTGGACAAGAACATCCTCAACAATTCCCCTTGGTTTAATTGTAGATCGGTCGGCTAACTAGAGAGTAACCTCAACAGGTTCAATTCATCGATCTTGAATTCCTCAAAAACAACTGTGGGGATAAAATTAATTGAGGCACCAAGATCCAACAGCGTGCGATCAAATGAGGTATCATTAATGATGACTTGAATTAAGGGGGCACCAGGATCTTTTCTCTTAAGAGGCAGTTGGCTCTGCACAACTGAGCTGACTGTCTCTGGAAGAATCACCTTTCCTTAGTTTCCGGGCTGCCTTGTCAGAGTATATAAATCTTTTAGGAATTTTGCATAGGCAGGGATATATTTAATGGCATCTAGGAGAGGGATATTAATTTCTACTTGCCCAAATAAATTCATTAATTCCTTCTCAGTGGGCTCAGATTTCTTCTTTTTCTTATTTGAAGAGTGGAGGGCTTGTGGAAATGGGGCAGGGTTTCCCTATTTTGCATGAATTGGTTCCTGAACAATAGGAGGGGAAGAGTTAATCTGTGTTTCATTAGAGCGGGTTTCTTTAATAGGTAGGGGATTGTGAGTGGTTTTCCCATTCCTCAAAGTAATTGCATTTGTAGTTTGGTTGTTTCTAGGATGAGGACGGGAAGCCTGGATGTTATTGAAACCCGGCGGATGCTGAGGTGCTAGCTGAATGGGTTGACTAGGATATCCACCTTGGAATTGATTCCTTCGATTATTTGGGTTGGGCATGGGTTGGGAAGGTAAATTCCCAATAGGTCGATGATCAGGAGTAACCTTAACTTGGTGTTGCAAGTTGGTAATCATGCGGGTTACTTCTATCATTTGAGTCTGCATTCCTTGCAGAGTTTTCATGACTTGATTATTAATATCATCCTGAGATGGTCCAGGTTGATACATAGGTTGCCTATAATTCCCAAAATAGTTTTGTTTGGAAAAGGAATCGGGTTCGGGTTTTTCTAGGAGTGATTCGAGTTAGTCCTCCAGTTTTGATTGGAGGGGTTTCTAAATTGCTCCTGGAGAGCATAAATATTTTCCGAGGTGGGATCAAAAATATTTTGATCAAAATTCCTAGTCAAACCTTGTAGGAAATCTGCTGGAAATTGCTGGCCAGCAGATGTGGCATTAATGTTGTGTAGATTTTCTCTTTGGAGAATGTGTGGGGGGTTAGTGTGTGGAGAGTGGACGTGTGGAGCTTGTTTGTTTATGAGCTTTTCTTCCATTTTCTTTTGGTGAATTTGCATCCGGTCCAGTTGTTGAGCTAACATATATAGATCATCTTGAGTGACTGGAACAGAGGTGGATTTGGAGTCAATTTCATGGACTCCGTGTCTGGGGTTTTGTGATCTGCCAAAAGTGTCCAATGAAGTCATGTTAAATGAGTTTTCACTCATTTCTTCAAAGAGAAGATAGGCACTTTCGGCATCTTTATTAAGAAAATTGCCCCCACATGAGGTGTGATAAACGCCAGTTTATCATCATTCTTATGCATTAAAACAAACCTAGCTCTTAGGATTTTACTCCGCAAATGGGTTTTTGGGCTGCATTTAGGCATTAAATAGGTTAGGCATGCATTGCATTTTTTTATTGTCTTTTTAATATGTTTTTGTGAGTGTTAGGGATGTACAAATATATAGATCCCTAAAACCCTAGCACTCAAGAAGGCAAATGATGAAGGAGAAGCCCAGACTAGCTGGAACTCAGCCTAATCCAGCTCACCTCAGCTTGATCCAGCTCACCTCAGCTTGATCCAGCTCACCGCAGCTGGAACCTAGCTTACTTGAACTAGGGTTAGCTCATCCCCGCTCCATTCAGCTAATCTCAGCTGGATGGCAGCTCAAGAGAGTTCACCTTAGCTCACCCTAGCTCAAGTCAGCTCAGATCCAACTCAACTTAGCTGAATCTAGCTCATCTCAGCTCCCACTAGTCACAGGGAGCTCTAGTTAGCTCAGCTAAGTTGACAGGAGTTCACCCCAGCTCAAATCCAGCTACATCCAGCTCCACTCAGCTCCAGCCAGCTGAAGAAGAACTCATCCCAGCTCAGGAAGCTCAAGTCCAGCTCCCGGGGACTCAGCTTAGCTCAACTCAGTTGAGCTAAGCTACCTTAGCTGCCTCAACCAGCTTGATTCTCCCCGGGAGCACCAGACCTAGCTCACCTCAGCTCATTTTGGTAGAAGCTAGCTCACTTTAGCTTGGCTTAGCAACTAGCAAAGAACTAGCAAGCTAAGCCAGCTAGAGTAGCCCCATGCCAGCCTCTTCAGCAGCAGCCAGCTCCAGCTCCAGCTCCAGACTTCTCGTCCTCAGCTCCTCCTCCAAACCCTAGCTCCAACACCTTCTCCTCTACTCCTCCATTAGCTAAGCTAGCTTAGCTTATCTTAGCTTAGCTTAGCTTAGCCAACAACCAGCTCCTTGGCCATCCATTACCTTAAAAATCAACCCTAGCTAGCTCCACCAACTCAGGCTTACCTAAGCTAGCTACCCTACTTAAGTTGGCGCCACCTCCTAGCCATCCCTTCACCCCATTACCTCCACCAAAAGACACTTCAAGTTGGCGCCAAAAACCACCCCTAACCACCTCTATATTGGCGCCACTTTCAGCCCCTTAATCCACCTTACACCTACCCACATAAGCCATCCTAGCCATCCACATACCCCCCCTTCTAGAACCTTAAGGTGGCGCCACCTAATGACCTTCTAGAATGCCCATTTTGGCGCCAACACCAAAGGGTGTCAACACCCATAACTACCCCTTGGTGCCCTTTAAGGTGGCGCCAACTCTCCTTGGCCATGGGATCTCCAATCACCTCCATCAACTCATCTTGGCCATCCATTTCAAAGGTCACCATAGCCCCCCTCCTATTCTATAAAAAGCCACCACCTACCACCATTTTTGGGCATCCTCCCTTAGTATATCTTCTACCTAAACCACCTATACCTACAGCCAAGAAGAAGGAGTAGGGAAGGAGATTAAAGGGGCACATCACCAGCCCTTTTGGTGCCTTCTTCTCCCCACTCTCTTCAACTTGAGCCACGCCAAGGAGGAGGACTCTCCGACTTCAAGGAGGATGGCCAGGCAAAGGAGAAAAGCTTAGGGTGGACGTCCACCCTTGGAGAGAAACTTAGGGCACGCCCCCTTAGGGCTTGCCTTGGAGGTCATCACCTTGGCGAAGTTCTGCAAGGAAGGAGTTGAAGGATTCTTTTCAAGCTTGGGAGCCACCAACCTTGGAGCAAGAAGCCCTCTTCTTCACCATCTATTTAGAGGATTTGTATTTTCTTTTACTTCAATTATCTAGTAGTAGAAGCATTCCTCTACTAGGCATTTTTGTTAAACACTTTATCAATTATCTAGTTGCCTTCTTCGCATATCTTGTTTGCATTTCTATTTGCTTATTTTCAGCATTCTTCACTTCCTCTCCCTAATTATTCTAGGTCTCCACTTGCCTAGAGTGAGCTTAGGGAGAGGCTCTACTTGCTTCTTTAGAGTTGTTTACTTAATTGGAAGTGTAAACACTTTTCCCGCCATCAGTTCGCATGTTGCCTTAGTCCAAAAATAAAAAAAAATGGTATATTGAAAATTACCAAAAAGAAAGTTGAGATATATTCCAAGCAAGAGAATCAATTTTGCAACCATATTGCCTCTTTGGACGACCCTAGATACTTCCCTATCTAGGATTATAAATTTAAGAGCGAAAGCGGATTTACGCGTTACAACGACCTAATTAACAAACCGCGTATTTTCGCTATCACTTTTTGGCGCCGTTGCCGGGGAGGCACGGCTTTAAATTAATTAATTTGCTCTTGCTTGGAGTGGATCTCATCCCCTTCTCTTTCTTTCTTTTGTGTGTGCCGGAACTACAGCGGGAAGGCGGGAATCTGGAAGCGAGAGCTCAAAGATCCTTTTCTTCCCGTGAAATTCAGGTTGGTTCCCCTTTCTTGTCACATTTAGGCTAAAAAAAAAACTACCAAAATACACTAAACTTGGCTTTCAGGACCCTAAACACTTTAATTAAGTGGAGTGGTGCATTATAAAATCCATTGTTTGCTTGTATGCTTCTTTAGCACCATTCCATTGCAAGTATTGGTGTTCTATTTTTCGGGTCCAGATTTCTATCTGGACTTGAAAAATCGATTCCTAAAACCCCAGGCCTCCTAAAATCACAAAATTTCATAGAGTGATTCCAAGTTAAGTTAGGAACATCTTTTCCAAATTTCAAAACAATTAGATTTGTATTTAATTTTTAAAAATTCGTGGATAGCAGAGGGGTCACACCCTCTAATCTTCATGTTTTGCTACTATCCGCAAATTTTCAGAATTTTTATGCTCATCCAATTTTTGAGAAATTTAGCTTACTGGAATCCTTGTGAAATTTTACACATCATATAAAATTATAAAAATTTTCTGAGGTCGGTGATAATACTGAAAAGTCCATAATACCCACGAGTATTATTTCTGGACTTTGACACCAGTACAATTAAAAATTCAAAAAAATTATCAAACAAATTCCTAAAATCTTACAAAAATCTTTTCTGGAATCCTTGTTTGATTTTATTCAAAGTAGTGGTGTTGTTTGACTTATTTGGACCACTACGTAATTCAGAAAGCTAAAAATAATTCATTGGTAGTTAAATTTCTGTCTTAAGGATAATTGACTTAGGGTTTCTTCTTTCTCTTTAGAGACTCAATTAAAAGGAAATATACAATCACACATACAACTTGTCTTTCCTTTGATTGTGAACTTTCAAACTTGTTTGAAAGCTTAAAGAGAAAAATCCTAAAACTCATTTAATTAAATTGAATCCTAAAAGACATAAATACAAAAAAAATTATGTGACAACTTGATTTTCATTGGAACCACTCTCCAATTCCTACACACACACAAAAAAAGAAAAAAATTAAATAACAGGGCAACAACCCAATAAACGCCCTCCACATTCCGTGTGTACTATAGAATCCTAGACCTAATTAAAATTTGTAGCAACTTGACCCCTAAGGCTTTATCAACTTAGGCTTGCTATTTAGGTCTTAAGTTTTCCTTAGTTAGTACCAATTCTGTCATCTACATCTGGTGTTCAGGCTGAGGGGCCGTGTCAAACGACCAGGCGCGGGTTTTTACAAGCACCTGGGGTTTTCCCTGGGAAACGTTTGGGCCCAAACCTCCCCTTAAGCAACTTGGCTAGATTTGTTGATAGAACGGGTATTCACTATTGATTACTTATTTCCTATATAGACCAAGTCTTAGGTTATTATTAGGGAGTCACAATTAAGTTAGGTCTAGTTTTTGTTTGTTTGAATTGCACACTTTCTCTCATCTCTTTCTCTTCTCCCCTCCTGTTCTTCCATTTTATGCACGGGCGACGGTCTCAAAATCTGCACTTGGAAGGACCATTTGATTTCGCCCCCCACGCAAAAAGACCACTTTTTCTGTCTTCTTCTCCTGAAAAAATGGAAACATAACAAAATAGGTCCACTGACCCTTCCACGTCCACCTCTAACCCCACCACTAACCCTAATTCTAACCCTTCCACCCAAAACCCAACCACCAGTAACTTCCCACACTTGGAGCTCCCTAATCTTGAGTTGCCCCACACACATCAAGACCCCCTACCTGATCTTTTAAAATTAATGGCCAATCAGATTAATAAATTAAATTCCAATCAACAAACATTGACTAGGAACATCCAAAACCTAGCCAATCCAAGGCCAAACCCACCACCCCGTCAACAGCCTGTTGTTCCTCTAAAAGATTTCTATGATCCGTCTTATTATGAGGAACGACCAGGGGTGGTCATACCAGAGGGGGACTTTGAGATCAAGCCTGCGATCCTGAACCTAATTAAACACTTTCATGGCCTTCCTAGGGAAGACCCTTTCAGCCACCTTGAAGAGCTAACTCTTCTTGCACAGACAACCCGTTCCCGAAATGTGCAAGAAGACATATGGCGGATGCAGCTTTTTCCATTATCTCTTAAAGATAAGGCCGCTTATTGGTTCAGGACCATTGGCCGACCCATTACAACATGGCCTCAACTCAAGAGTGCCTTCCTCAAGAAATTCTTTCCCATAGGTCGTACCAATTCCTTACGAAGATCTATTACGACCTTTCACCAAAAATCTGGTGAAACTTTCCATGATTCTTGGGAAAGATTTCAAGACCTTTTAAGAAGTTGCCCGCACCACGAGATTCCTTTATGGCAGCTCGTGCAAATCTTCTATCATGGATTAGAAGATCAAATCCGACAGTTTGTCGACGCCTCGTGTGGCGGCAACTTCTTAAATAAAGATGCTGAAAGTGCCTATGACCTGTTTGAAGAAATGAGTGAAAACTCATTTAATCAAGCTTCCATGAACACATTTTGCAGAACCCAAAACTCGAAGTTTGGTGTTCATGAAATAGGCACTCAATCTATCCCAGTCACCCAAGACGATCTTCAATTGATCGCTCAGAAACTCGACTAGATGCATATTAATCAAAAGAAAATTGAGGAAAGACTGGCCACATCAACTCAAGCTCCACACCCACATCTAACCCAACCTAACTTTCCACAAAGAGAAAATTTGCACAATCTCAACACTACCCCTGCTGATTATTCTGAGGTTGCCCATGATTCACTGGGGAATTACAACTATCCAGATCTTAACCCTACTCAAAATATTTCTGCCATCCAGGAGCCCTTTAAAAATTCTTCCAATTGGAAAACTTACCCGAGCTACTCCTGGAATAATCAAGTTTCCTCCCAACCATATCATTTTAATGGGTATGGGTCGAATCCAAACTTCCATCCTGGGCCATCCCAACAAGATATCAATGCCCAGATGCTGCGAACCCTGCAGGATATGCAAACAAAAATGACGGAAGTAACCCGCAACATCACAAATCTGAACAATCAGATTGGGGTTACTCCCACGCAAAGACCTGCAGGACATCTTCCGTCCCAAACCATACCCAACCCTAATCACCAAGGAAACCATTATATGGGCAGAAATCCACATTATCCAAATCAGCCGCCTCCTAATCCACCACCTCAGCAGCCGCCCAGGTTTCTGCAATCACAGGCCCCCCCACCTCCTCTAAATAATAATCCGATTGCACATGCAGTTACTTTGAGGAGTGGGAAAACCACCACTGACCCCGGGCCTTCACACGAACCTGGTAAGATACCTGTGCAAATTGACTCCCCACCTCCCCATCAGGAAGAAAAAGAAAAACAAAAATCTCAAGACAAGATTCCTGTTCCTTTCCCACAATCTCTCTATCCCACCACCAACAAAAAAAAGAAATCTGAGCCCACTACAGAAGAACTCATGGAGCTATTTGGGCAAGTTCATATCAATATTCCTCTCCTAGATGCCATCAAATATATACCTGCCTATGCTAAATTTTTGAAGGAAATTTGTACTCCTAAAAGGCAGGCTAAAAATCTAGGACAGGTGCATCTTTCAGAGACAGTAAGCTCTGTCATACAGAGTAAGCTGCCTCCTAAGATGAAAGATCCGGGGGCGCCTTTAATTTCTGTAATTATTGATGACACTACATTTAATTGCGCCCTCCTTGATCTTGGTGCCTCAGTTAATATTATTCCCACGAGTTTATTCGAAGAATTTCAGATCGGTGAATTAAAACCCGTTGAGGTTACCCTGCAATTAGTCGATCGATCTACAATCAAACCTCGTGGGATTATCGAGGGTGTTTTAGTCAAGGTCCAGAATTGTGTCTTCCCTGCAGACTTTCTGGTTCTTGACATTAAGGCACCTGAATCGTTACTGGACTCCCCAATAATCCTTGGACGCCCTTTTTTGGCCACTGCAAAGGCAAATATCAATTGCCACACAGGAAAAATGGATATCACTTGTGCAGGCCAAACTCTCACTTTAGATATTTTCAAATCCTCCAAGAGATTCCATGATGATAACTTCTTTGAGGACTCAGATACTGAAATTTCCAATATGGTGGAGGAGACAATGTTAATAGATACCCTTACCGACCATAATTTTTTTGAGGACTCTGAATCAGTGGTCGGCGAAATCTGTGATCCGAAAACTTGTCTTGACCCCAAATTTATTCCTGATACCCCCCCTAACCCACCCACTATTCACGCACCTAACTTTTCCACACTAACTTCACCCAATCCTCACCATTCCTTCCCCGACCCCTTTCTTATGGACCTGCCACCAACCCAGCCTGAGTTTGGCACCCAACCTAATTTAAACCCATGGCCAGACTCGGGCTACACTTATCATTTTCCATCCAACTTTGATCCCAATATTATTTCTAATCAATTTTCTAGGGATCTAAAAGAAGACACTTTTTTTGTGGGCATCCAAGTGTCCAATTATTTACATGATCTTACGTCTTCCGTGCATACCTTCACGCCAGCTGAATGGCGTAAAAGATAGCACTGGATGGGAGGTAACCCATCATTTTTTCTTGCTTTCCCTTTTTTTCTTTTTCCAGGTTTTGTTCCTCCTAAACCCGACCGTTCTTCACTAAGGTGATCCCTTTTCCCTCCTAATGCATGAGGACATGGCATATCTTAAGCATGGGGGGGTGTTTTTAAATTTTACGATCGATTTAGGATTTTCAAAACCTAAAAACATGCATCTTTGTTTAATTTATTTCCTGCTTGCATACCCAAAAAAATAAAAATGTTCAAAACTTTTTGAGGAAAAATTTTGAAATCGGGACTAAGGTCGAAAAATTCACTTTTGGTACAATGGGATTTAATCTTTAAACTAAGGATGAGGATATGGATCTGATCATTAGAATTCCAGGGTCTATTTTAGACAAGATCAGATATCCTTCTATAAAATTCCACCTGAACTCATGATAGTTCAAGTGACTTGATTCTATTTTGCAATATGGAAATTATTTGACTTAGCTTCTGATTCAAAAACTTGCATGTTTTGAGAAACTTCTTGTGTCACTCTTCACACACAAGCCAACACTTAAAAATAACTAAAAATTTGAAAAACTCCCTTGTTTGGACTTAGTGAAAGTCTGAAGCAGATCATTAGTTTGAGTTCCCACCGCCGAGAAGGAGGAAAATGCCTCCTTTAAGGACGCGATGTCAACATGTTACCGCCTCGGCGTTGCTCCATATCTATATTTCATATCTTTAGACGGAGCATTAAAGCGCATTTTAGCAGCTCAAGTGTCTTGGACGGTGCTCTACCTATAGTGTCGGAGCAAGAGCTTGAGTTTGTTTGGAGCGCCCCTTTTCACCGCATCGTGTTCTGGGGTTGTGAGCTCCTGGGTGGTGTCATGGACAGTGCTATCTCGAAGTACTGGCGCCAGAACCCCCTCGAGGAATGGTAACGGGAATGATGATCCCGACACATCTGTTGTAAGACTAAGCTAAAAATAAGCAAGGGAGAGAAAAAAAAAAATATATATATATATATATATATATATATGAATAAATAAATAAATTAACACGCCCTTATAAATGTTGGCTTTTCACAAGCATAGCCACAAGATTTTAAAGGATTTTGCAAGTTGAGAATCAGATTCATGAGCCAAAAAAAAATTCCGAAAAACAAAAATTTCAAGTCATCTGAATTAACAAGGGGTTAATTTGAGAATTTTTTTGGAAGATATATTGATCCCGTTCTATCTAATGGTTGAATCCATAAACAAATCCCGATGTTTATCTTTAACAAATCCCGTACCTCCAGTGTTTTTAATCTACCAAGGTCCATTGATCTCTTTTTCTCCTCCAAAGTCGAAAAAAGTAGATTTCCCAAAAAAATTCTGTTTTAAGTTTTGCTAAGAGACTAGCAAAAGATAAGCATGGGGGTGTGATAAACGCCAGTTTATCATCATTCTTATGCATTAAAACAAACCTAGCTCTTAGGATTTTACTCCGCAAACGGGTTTTTGGGCTGCATTTAGGCATTAAATAGGTTAGGCATGCATTGCATTTTTTTATTATCTTTTTAATATGTTTTTGTGAGTGTTAGGGATGTACAGATATATAGATCCCTAAAACCCTAGCACTCAAGAAGGCAAATGGTGAAGGAGAAGCCCAGACTAGCTGGAACTCAGCCTAATCCAGCTCACCTCAGCTTGATCCAGCTCACCTCAGCTTGATCCAGCTCACCGCAGCTGGAACCTAGCTTACTTGAACTAGGGTTAGCTCATCCCAGCTCCATTCAGCTAATCTCAGCTGGATGGCAGCTCAAGAGAGTTCACCTTAGCTCACCCTAGCTCAAGTCAGCTCAGATCCAGCTCAACTTAGCTGAATCTAGCTCATCTCAGCTCCCACTAGTCACAGGGAGCTCTAGCTAGCTCAGCTAAGTTGACAGGAGTTCACCCCATCTCAGATCCAGCTACATCTAGCTCCAGTCATCTCCAGCTAGCTGAAGATGAACTCATCCCAGCTCAGGAAGCTCAAGTCCAGCTCCCGGGGACTCAGCTTAGCTCAACTCAGTTGAGCTAAGCTACGTTAGCTGCCTCAACCAGCTTGATTCTCCCCGGGAGCACCAGACCTAGCTCACCTCAGCTCATGTTGGTAGAAGCTAGCTCACTTTAGCTTGGCTTAGCAACTAGCAAAGAACTAGCAAGCTAAGCCAGCTAGAGTAGCCCCATGCCAGCCTCTTCAGCAGCAGCCAGCTCCAGCTCCAGCTCCAGACTTCTCGTCCTCAGCTCCTCCCTCCAAACCCTAGCTCCAACACCTTCTCCTCTACTCCTCCATTAGCTAAGCTAGCTTAGCTTGTCTTAGCTTAGCTTAGCTTAGCCAACAACCAGCTCCTTGGCCATCCATTACCTTAAAAATCAACCCTAGCTAGCTCCACCAACTCAAGCTTACCTAAGCTAGCTACCCTACTTAAGTTGGCGCCACCTCCTAGCCATCCCTTCACCCCATTATCTCCACCAAAAGACACTTCAAGTTGGCGCCAAAAACCACCCCTAACCACCTCTATATTGGCGCCACTTTCAGCCCCTTAATCCACCCTACACCTACCCACATAAGCCATCCTAGCCATCCACATGCCCCCCCTTCTAGAACCTTAAGGTGGCGCCACCTAATGACCTTCTAGAATGCCCATTTTGGCGCCAACACCAAAGGGTGTCAACACCCATAACTACCCCTTGGTGCCCTTTAAGGTGGCTCCAACTCTCCTTGGCCATGGGATCTCCAACCACCTCCATCAACTCATCTTGGCCATCCATTTCAAAGGTCACCATAGCCCCCCTCCTATTTTATAAAAAGCCACCACCTACCACCATTTTTGGGCATCCTCCCTTAGTATATTTTCTACCTAAACCACCTATACCTACGGCCAAGAAGAAGGAGTAGAGAAGGAGATTAAAGGGGCACATCACCAGCCCTTTTGGTGCCTTCTTCTCCCCACTCTCTTCAACTTGAGCCACGCCAAGGAGGAGGACTCTCCCACTTCAAGGAGGACGGCTAGGCAAAGGAGAAAAGCTTAGGGTGGACGTCCACCCTTGGAGAGAAACTTAGGGCACGCCCCCTTAGGGCTTGCCTTGGAGGTCATCACCTTGGCGGAGTTCTGCAAGGAAGGAGTTGAAGGATTCTTTTCAAGCTTGGGAGCCACCAACCTTGGAGCAAGAAGCCCTCTTCTTCACCATCTATTTAGAGGATTTGTATTTTCTTTTACTTCAATTATCTAGTAGTAGAAGCATTCCTCTACTAGGCATTTTTGTTGAACACTTTATCAATTATCTAGTTGCCTTCTTCGCATATCTTGTTTGCATTTCTTTTTGCTTATTTTCAGCATTCTTCACTTCCTCTCCCTAATTATTCTAGGTCTCCACTTGCCTAGAGTGAGCTTAGGGAGAGGCTCTACTTGCTACTTTAGAGTTGTTTACTTAATTGGAAGTGTAAACACTTTTCCCGCCATCAATTCACATGTTGCCTTAGTCCAAAAATAAAAAAAAATGGTATATTGAAAATTACCAAAAAGAAAGTTGAGATATATTCCAAGCAAGAGAATCAATTTTGCAACCATATTGCCTCTTTGGACGACCCTAGATACTTCCCTATCTAGGATTATAAATTTAAGAGCGAAAGCGGATTTACGCGTTACAACGACCTAATTAACAAATCGCGTATTTTCGCTATCAAGGTGTCCACAAATCATTTCAATTGATCTTCTAATCCATGATAGAAGATCTGCACTAACTGCCTTTGTGGAATTTCATGGTGGGGACAACTTCTTAGAAGTTCCTGAAATCTTTCCCAGGCTTCGTGGAGGGGTTCACCAATTTTCTATTGAAAGGTTGTTATGGATCTTCTTAATGCATTCGTTCGACCGATCGGAAATTTTTTTTTAAGAAAAGTTCTTTTTAATTGGGGCTAAGTGGTAATAGGGCGCCAATCCGTTCTAAACCAATGAGATGCTTTGTCTTTAAGAGAGAGAGGAAAAAGTCACATTAGCCACACGTCTTCCTGCACATTGCGGGAACGAGTGGTTTGAGCGAGGACAGTTAATTCCTCGAGATGACAAAAGGGGTCCTCTCTTGGAAGACCATGAAAATGCTTGATAAGGTTTAGAATGGCTGGTTTGATCTTGAAATCCCCTTGTGGTATGACCACCCCTGGTCTTTCCTCATAATTGGAAGGATCATAGAAATCCTTAAGAGGAATGATAGGCTGTTGGTAGGGTGGTGGATTTTGTCCTTGATTAGCTAGGTTCGTGACAGTCCTAGCTAGATCTTCTTGATTTTGTTGTAGTCGAACCAAATGATCAACCATTAATGCAAAGGGATTTGGATTTTGGGTTATAATTGGAGGGCCACCTGGCCCTGCTGGTATTTTCGGTTGCTCCAGGTTAGGGAGGTGAGGGAGGGTGAAGTCAGCTTGTGGGTCGGCTGACGGGTTAGAAGTGGAAGTAGAATTTTTTTGACGGCTTCCTGGGTTTTCCACTTTTTTAGAAGAGGAGGGGGAAGAAAACAATGATTTTCTGCCGCGGGGGGCGAAATCAGATGGTCCCTCAAGGTGTGGTTTTTGGGACCGTCGCCCGTGCATGCACTACTTGTCGGAGAAGAGAAAGAGATGAGAGAAAGTGTGCAATTCAAACAAACAAAACTAGACCTAACTTAAATGCGACTCCCTAATAATAAACCTAAGACTTGGTCTATGTAGGAAATAAGTAGTCAATAGTGAATATCCGTTCTGTCAACAAATCTAGCCAAGTTGCTTAAGGGGAGGTTTGGGCCCAAACATTTCCTAAGGAAAACCCCAGGTGCTTGTACAAACCTGCGCCTGGTCATTTGACACGGCCCCTCAGCCTGAACACCAGATATAGATGACATAATTTGTACTAACTAAAGAAAACTTAAGACCTAGATAGCAAGCCTAAGTTGATGAAGCCTTAGGGGTCAAGTTGCTATAAGTTTTAATTAGGTCTAGGATACCACAGTACACACGGAATGTGGAGGGCGTTAATTGGGTTGTTGCCTTGTTATTTTGATTATTTTGTGTGTGTGCAAGAATTAGAGAGTGGCTCCAATGAAAATTAAGTTGTCACAACTTTTTTGTATTTGTGTCATTTATGATTCAATTTAATTGAATGTGTTTTAGGGTTTCTCTTGTTAAATTTTCAAACAAGTTTGAAAATCCACAATCAAAGGAAAAAATAAGTAGTATGGGTGATTGTATATTTCCTTTAAATTGTGGGACTAGAAAAAAAATAAGAAAGGAACCCTAATTGGAGTTGAATCCTAATATAGAAAATGACTACCAATGAATATTCTTTTAGGCTTCCTGAATAGGTAGTGGTCCAAACAATGTAACCAACACCACTACCTTATGTGAAATCAAACAAGGACTCCAGAAAATATTTTTATAAGATTTTAGGAAATTTTTTGATATTTATTTTGAATTTTTAATTGTATTGGTGTCAAAGTCTAAAAATGATACCTATGGGCATTTTGGACTTTCCAGTATTACCACAGACCTCAAGAATTTTTTATGATTTTATATGATGTGTAAAATTTCACAAGGATTCCAGAAAATTAAATTTCACAAAAATTAGATGAGTATAAAAATTCCAAAAATTCACGGACAGTAGCAAAATAGGAAGATTAGAGGGTGTGACCCCTCTGCAGTCCATGAATTTTTAAAAATTAAATACAAACCCAATTGATCTAAAATTTGGCACAGATGTTCCTAACTCAAATTGGAATCATTGTATGAAATTTTATGCTTTTAAGAGGCCTGTGGTGTTAGGAATCGATTTTTCAAGTCTGGATAGAAATCTGGACCCGAAAAATAGAACACCAATACTTGCAATGGAGTGGTGTTAAAGAAGCATTCAAGCAAACAATGGATTTTAAAATGCACCACTCCACTTAATCAAGTTGTTTAAGGTCATGAAAGCCAAGTTTAGTGTATTTCGGTAGTTTTTAACTAATTATGTGACCAGAAAGAGGAACCAACCGAAATTTCACAGGAAGAAAATGAACTTTGAGCTCTCGCTTTCAGATTCCTTCTTTCTACCTGCAATAGTTCCTACACACACGAAAGAGAAGAAAGAGAAGGGGATGAGATCTACTTCAAGCAAGTGGAGAAAGAATAGAAAAGTTGTGCCTCCCCAACAACGATGCCAAAAAGTGATTGCGAAAATACGCGGTTTGTTAATTAGGCAATTTAGTGTCATTGCAATGTGTAAATCTGCTTTCGCTTTTAAATTTATATCCTAGATAGGGGAGTATCTAGGGTCGTCCAAGGAGAAAAAAATTGCAATTCAATTCTCTTGCTAAAAACACATCTCAACTTTCTTTTTGGTATTTTAAATATATATATTTTTTTGTGTTTTGAAATAATACGGGCAAAGTGCGAATTGTGGCAAAAGAGTCCTAACACCTAAAATGCTAAGCTGAAACTTAAGAGATTAAAAAGTCCACTACCTAAGCTCACTCTAGGCAAGTGGAGGCCTAGAGTAATTAGGGAGTGGAAGTAGAATAACTGCTAGAACAACAATAACAATTGCAATAGAAAAAACTAAAAAGAAGGCAATTTGATTAACTAGAATTTATGTTTCTTTCAAGGACAAGTAGAGGAATGCTTCTACTAGAAATAAAAAAATTTAAAAGCAATAAAAGAAACACAAATCCTCTTGCAAAAATTGGTGAAGAAGGGAGTCTTCTTGCTCCAAGCCTAGCTACTCCTTGGCTTGAAAAGAGGGCCTCCTTCTTCTCCATCCTTGAGAACTCCTCCAAGGTGGAAGCTACCACCTTCAATGCTCTCCTCCAAGGGGTGGGCATGCACCACCCTCAAAAGCTCCTCCAAGGTGGCATGGACCACCTTCAAGATCTCCTCCAAAGATCTTCCTTGCCTGGCTTCCCCTTTGGCTGGCGTGGGCACAATAGAGAAGGGAAGAGGGGAAGGCACCAAGGGGACAGAATATCCCCTTAATCTTCTTCTTCTTCTTCTTCTCTCTTGGGCGTGGGCTTCTAGGTAGAATATGAGAGTGAAATTTCTATCCAAGGATGCTTTGAATGGTGGTGGGTAGTGGTCTTCTTATAGGGTAGGATGGGGGGTTAAGGTGCCTCTTGAAATGGAGGGCTAAGATGGAAGGATGGAGGTGGTTGGGGATCCTATGGCTAAGGGCATTTGGAGCCAACCCAAGGGACTCCTAGGGGGTGGTTATGGGTGGTGACACCCCTTGAAGTTGGAGCCAAAATAGCTTCTTGAAGGGGGTCTTAGGTGGCACCAAGAAAGGTTCTAGAAGGAGGGGTTATGTGGAGGGTGGAGATGTGTTTAAGGGGAGATGTGTGGTGGAGATGAAGGGGATTTTTGGAGGGAAAAGTGGCACCAACAAGGGGGTAGTTAGGGTGGTTTTGGTGCCACTTTTAGGTGTCTTTTGGAGGTGGTGGGTAGGCTAGGTTGGCGCCAAGTAGGTTAGCTTATGTGGAGCTTAGGTGGAGCTAGTTGGGTGGAGTTGTTAGGTGGGTTTTTGGGGTGGTACAAGCCAAGGAAGTTGGAGCATAGCTAAGCTAAGCTAAGCTAAGCTAGCTTAGCTAATGGAGGAGTAGAGGAGGAGGTGTTGGAGCTAGGGTTTGGAGGGAGGAGTTGGTTCTGAGGAATCTAGAGCTGAAGTGGAGCAGGCAGCTGCTGAAGAGGTCAACATGGGGCTACTCTGGCTGGCTTAGCTTACTAGTTCTTTGCTAGCTACTAAGTCAATCTAAAGTGAGCTATATTCTGTTGAATGGAGCTGAGGTGAGCTGAGTCTGGTGCTCCCGAGGAGGATTGAGCTGGTTGAGACAACTGAGGTAGCTTTGCTCAATTAGCTTGAGCTAAGCTGGGTCCCCAGGAGCTGGACTTGAGCTTCCTGAGCTGGGATGAGTTCTTCAGCTGGCTAGAGTTGAGTGGAGCTGGATGTAGCTAGGTCTGAGCTAAGGTGAACTCCTGTCAACTCAGCTGAGCTAGCTAGAGCTCCCTGTGGACTAGTGGGACCTGAGATGAGCTAGACTCAGCTAAGTTGAGCTGGATCTGAGCTGACTTGAGCTAGGGTGAGCTAAGATGAACTCTCTTGAGCTGCCATTCAGCTGAGATTAGCTGAATGGAGCTGGGATGAGCTAACCCTAGTTCAAGTGAGCTAGGTTCCAACTGTGGTGAGTTGGATCAAGCTGAGTTCCAGCTAGTCTGAACTCCTTCTTCACCAATTGCCTTCTTGAGTGCTAGGATTTTAGGGATCTGTATATCTATTCATCCCTAACACGCAAAAACACATTAAAATAACAAAAGAAAATTCAATGCATGCCTAACCTAGTGAATGCCTAAATGCAGCCCAAAAACCCATATGCAGAGTAAAATCCTAAGAGCTAGGTTTATTTTAGTGCATAAGAATGATGATAAACTAGCGTTTATCAAACTGCTAGCCATAGTATTCAGGCTGGAGAAATTCCCCCCTTATCTGTTAGGGTCAAAAGTCATTGTATTTACTTATCATTCCACTCTCTGGCATTTGTTGGCAAAGAAGGATTTCAAGTCCCGCTTGTTTAGATGGATCCTTCTATTACAGGAATTTGATGTCGAAATGTGCGACAAAGCCAGAGCACATAATGTAGTGGCTATCCACTTATCCTGACTTGACCCAGCCCACATCTCGTATTCCCCGCCTATATCTGATAATTTTCCAGATGAACCTCTATTGGCTATAGATTCTTCGGAGTTTCCCTAGTACGTGGATATCGCAAATTATCTTATTTCATGAAAATACCTACAGGATTATCCAAGGACCAAAAACTTAAATTCTTGTCAGAAGCCAAATTATATTTTTAGGACGACCCTCTGCTTTTCCATATTGGATCTGATCAAATAATCAAGAGGTGCGTCCCTGGCTTCGAGATTGCAAGTGTGTTATCTTTTTACCACAACGATGCCTGTGGTGGTCATTTCTTTAGCAGAAAAATCGCTACAAAGATTTTGTAGTTAGGTATCTTCTGGTCGACCATTTTTAAACATACACATGAATTCGCCAAATCCTGTATGCGATGCCAGTCAATTGGTTCTGTGACCAGGAGAGATATGATGCCTCTCCAACCTATCCTAGTTGTAGAAGTGTTCGACATTTGGGGCATTGATTTTATTGGCCCATTCCCAAACTCGCATGGCTTCGAATACATTCTTCTTGCAGTTGATTATGTCTCGCAGTGGGTTGAGGCTATCCCAACGAGGTGAATTGATCATAAAACCGTCATATCTTTCGTTCGGGAATTTATTTATGCCAGATTTGGTGTCCCCCATGCTATGATTAGAGATGGGGGAGTCATTTCATCCACTCCCATTTTTGTTCACTGTTGAAAAAGTATGGGGTGCATCACCGTATTGCTACCTCGTATCATCCGCAGACCAATGGGCAGGCAGAGGTGTCTAACCATCAAATCAAACTCATTCTACAAAAGATGGTTAGACTCGATCAAAAGGATTGGTCCGATTGGTTGATAGATCCATTATGGGCATATCGGACCGCGTATTAATAAACGCCAGTTTAATATCATTCTTATGCCCTAAAACTAATCAAGCTCTTAGGGTTTTAACTCCGCAAATAGGTTTCCAGGCTACATTTAGGCATCACTTAGTATAGGCATACATTGCATACTTTTTATATTTTTAACATGTTTATTTGAGTGTTAGGGATAAGCAGATAACCAGATCCCTAAAACCCTAGCACTCAGGAAGGTAGAAGGTAAAGAAAAAGCTCATTTCAGTTGGATCTTAGCTGAATCTAGCTCATCATAGCTGGATTCCAGCTCCACCAAGTTGAGACTAGCTCCTTTCAGCTCCATTCAACTCATTCCAATTGGATGATAGCTCAAGCTTGCTCAACTTAGTAGACATCAACTCAATTCGAGCTCAACTTAGTTGGGTCTAGCTCATCTCAGCTCCAAACAGTTCTTTGGGAGCTCAGGCTAGCTCAACTTAGTTGATACCAGCACCTCTCAGCTCCATCCAGCTCCTGGATGTTCTATCAGACTATGGTTTGCTACTATCATCAACTATCTAAGCCTAGTCAATTGAAGAAGTTCTTAACCAACTTGATTCAGCTTAACTTTAGCTCCCAAAGATTTAGATCAGCTCAACTTAGTTGAGCTAAGCTACTAAACCTAAGCTAGCTACCTCAACTAGCTAGGCAGTCTTCAAGAAGACCATCTCCAGCTCACCTCAGCTCAACATAGAAGAAACCCAACTCAAATTAGCATGGCTTAGCTACTAGAAAAGAACTACCTAGTAAGCTAGCTATTGAATGCCACTTCAAAAATCTTTAGCAGCCATCTACTCTAGTCAGCTCAGATGCAGCTCCTTTCAGCTCCTCATCAACAGACCTCCGTTCCTCTACCTCCTACCCTACTCCCTACTAGCTAATCTAGCTTATCTAGCTTAGCTTACCTCTCCCTAGCTCCCACCATGGCCATCCAACCACCACCTATACAAGCCTCCACCTTAATCCTACTTAAGTCCACCTAAGCCACCACCTACCTATCCCATTTTGGCACCACCTTAGACCCACCTTTTCACCCCATCACCACCACCAAAAGCCACCAAGGATTGGCACCAAAAATAACCTATAACCACCCCTCAACTTTCCCTCCAAAAATCCCCTTATCTCCACCATCCAACTTCCTTTAAACCCATCTCCATCATCCATCTCACCCTCCTTCTAGAACCCTCCTTGATGGTACCAAAATGGAGGCTTCTCTTCATGATTGGAGCCACCTTTAGGTGCGGTTCCACCACATAACCACCACCACATATACCCCTTCATATGGCACCAACCATCCTCTCCCCTTGGATCACCTAACCACCTCCCAAATGCCTTCCTAGCCATCCATTAAATCCATGCCTACCCCTTCCATCTCCACACCTATATATACCCTCCTAACTACCACATTAAACCTATCATTGGACATTACAATTCTTCCTACATGTCCACCATAGTAGACATCCAAATGAGGAGTGGAGATATGAGATTAAGGAAGCCATCCCATTCTTCCTTGGTGCCTTCTTCTTCTCCTTTCTACCTAAGGCCAAGCCAGGGATCATCACCATAGGAGGACGGCCAAACAGGATGAAGAAAAGGTGGTAGACATCCACCTTGGAGGAGGAGCAAAGAGGAGGATACCAAGAGCAAGGAGGATCTCTCTTCATAGTGCAGGAGCAGCTGCACTTGGAGCGAGAGCATCTTCACTTCACTTGGAGGACTTTTTCTTGTTCTATCATTTCTTCTTTTGTATTAGCCTATTGTTAGTTTCTTTGTAACAAGCATTCCACTACAAGTACTCTATTTTAATTAGCAATACAAAAGATCCAATTGTTGCCTTTCAATTTCTTGCTCTTGTCTTTAGTGCTTTCTTGTTATTTGTAGTGCACACACACCCTTCTTTTCTAATTACTCTAGGCGCACTTGCCTAGGGTGAGCTTAGAAGAAAATGTTTCTTCTTCTCACTTTAGGCATAGGTTTAGCATAGTTACTTCAATTTCAAGTGCCCGATCATTTTGAAAACCCTAAAAAAAAAAAATCAAAAATCACAAAAATACAAGTGTGGATTTGAGTAAGCGAGAGAGAGAATCATTTATGTGACTAAGAAATTGGCCTCCTTGGATGGCCCTATATACTCTACTATCTAGGAATATAAATTTTAAAAGCGATCGATTTACGTGTTGTAACATCTAAAAGCCACATTTTACAAATCGTGTAAAATCTCGCATCACGTACAAGGCCCCACTCAAAATGTCACCTTACCACATGGTGTATGGAAAGGTATGTCACTCTCTGATTGAGCTGGAGCACTACGCCTTTTGGGCAGTGCAAAAAAGTAATTTTAACCTCAATGCAAAAGGTTATGAAAGGAAGCTGTAGCTCAACAAATTAAAAGAGATAAAGCGGGAGGCCTATAAGAATGCTAAGATATATAAGCATAATACCAAGGCAACGATGCCAAAATGATTAGTGGAATTTCATAGCAAAACGTATTGAGTTTGGAAAACCCATCCCCATAGTGCAATTCACAAGAAAATCCGATATCAGATAAATTTTACTAAACTCAAAGTGAGTCTCGAGTTAAACACTGGAAGGCTACGTCGATTCTAAATCTACAATTATATTTTTTTTGTAATTTTGTTTATAAAAGACACATTCACAATGATTATAAATAGCTAATCTATAAATAATAAAGCTAAAGAGAGAGAGAAGAACAACCTTTTTATAATAAGAATAATGTCATTACAACTACAACTAGAAAGCTGGAAATCTAATCTAGAAAGCGATAAAAAAATAAGGGGTGAGAAGTTATCCTCCTCGATGGCTGCTTGGAGGACGAGCTGGATGAATGACATCTGGACGAAGGAAAGTGAATATGAAGGATGAAGGGTGGATATGGAAGAACCAGGGATGAGTTAGGGTGTCGATGTCATGGGATCCACTTATGGAACAGGGGTAAGTGGATGGTTGGCGAGAGCTCCGTGAAGGGGGTGAGAGGTGGAAAATTTTGATTTTAGCTCTAGTGAGGCTTCTTGTAGCTTGTAAGCACTAGAGCGAGCTTTAGAACTTGAGTTCTTAGCTCTTAAAGAGGGAGAGAGATGAAGGGATGAAGAAGTGGAGGGCGTAGGGGCATTACATAGGTGATTTTTTAGGGAAAAGAGGTCCTTTTACAAGCTTAAGAATGAATGCAGGGCCTGTTGTCTGAGATTTTGTTTTGAAAAGATTTTGAGTTTAGAAAACCCATCGTCGTAGTATAATTTGCAAGAAAATCTGAACAATCAAATAACTTTTACCGAAACTCAGAATGACTCCCGAGTCGAACACGGGGAGGTGAACGTTTGATCAAAAATCACATTTGATTTATTGTCATGAAGCAGATTAGCTGGTCGATTTAAATCTACGCTAGCTCTCTACTTAAAGAATAAACAATAGAAGAGAGAAAAGGAATGATACAAATAAAGAGAAAATGGAGAGAATAAATTGAAATTTCATAACCACAATTTGATGTTCATTACAACTAATCACTACACTAGAAAGTAGGAAATCTATACTAGAAAGCGATAAAGGAGAAGGTGGAGAGAGGCTATCCTACTCGATGGCTACTCGGATGACGAGTTACGTTGACAGAGCACTCAGACAAGGGTGGTGAGATGACGGACGAGGGAGAATGAAGACGGAAGACGGAGGATGGGGCAGGGCAACGTCGTAGCAGGATCTGCTTCCTAAACGGTGGTGAGAAGACAACCGTGGGTGCTTCATTTGATGATTCGATTCTTCACTTTTAAAGTCGTTTGTCACATACAATGATGCGTCGTTTGCAGTTCTATGTGGTGGAAAAATCGACTAATCAATAATTAAAATAACCACTCACAGAAGAGCAGGTCATGTCCATAGTGAGGCAATGACATATTTAAACTCGCACCGATTAAAAACATATGTTCACAGTTAGTTTCGATGAGAATCGAGCCAAATCTACCATCAGATTAAGAAAGCATCAAGAGAACATCCTGAAATGGAAATTTTGAACAACTAAAGGATATATTTTGCAATGTACCTTAATAAAATAATAATAAAAGTTGACAATGGCATAGAATGTAAATGTTAATATAACTTTTACTGTAGCAAAACAAGGGAACTTCTTCCCCTTGTCCATGTGCTAGGAGGAATGAATGGCTGGAGGTGTGAAGCTCGGAGGAGGATCTCTAGACCGAGGGCTCCTTAATGGTGGTCATGGCGAAGTGCGAGGTGCCCTGAGGTGGCCGGACAGAGCTGCAGTGGAGGTGGGTTCCAGTGACTGCTGGCTGTGCGTGGAGCGTGAGAAGGCTCCTGGTGAGTAGGCGCACGCGCTGGACGACACGCGTGCGGAGGGTGGTGCTACTGGCGGACGCAGCTGCTGCTACTGGATGCTGCTGGCCGCACACTGCAACCCATGCGCTGTAGCTAGAGGGCGCGCGGCAGGTGCTACAGGAGGTGCGACTCTACAGGCAGCAAGGAAGGCGCGGGTGTGAAGGCTGGAGGCGCTGCAAGGTGCTAGCGGGCTTGTGCAGCCAGAGGGGTGCGCGTTCTGCAGGTGTGTGGTGAGGCGTTGCAGGGTGCGCACGGAGGTGGGCGTGACGTGCTGGCGGGCTTGTGCAGTCGGAGGGGCACGTCAGCTACATGCGTGGCTGGAGAGAGGGTGGATCTGATGGGTGTGCGCTAGGGGCTGGAGCATGGAGGATGATGCACGCAGTAAGGGCGCGCGCAGGGATGGCAGTCGCGCAAAAGATGAGTGCGCGCGGTGGAGCTATGGACGGTGCTGCACGCTGGTGGCTGGAGGAGATGAAGAGGTGTGCGGTGTGCAGTGGCTAGTGGCTTGAAAAACAAAGGACAGGGGAGGAAGATGAAGGTGGTGCTATAGGAGTTTCAGACGTCTGGGAACATTCCCAGACGTCTTAACTGATAGGGACATGAAGTTGCAGTGGCTGCAGTGGTGGTTGTTGGTGATGACGGCGAGGGTGGTGCACGCTGAGGTGCTCACAGTAATGCAGACGAGCTCCAAATGGCGGTGTGGCTTGTCACGCCACACGCCCACGGTGGTGGAGGCTCGTCGCCACAGTTGAGGCCGGTGGTGGTGGAACGGACGAGAGATCAACTCTCTACATAGTGGTGGGTCAGGGATGGAGGCCTCCTCGTACAAGGTAGCCTCCCTCCTCCTTTTGTAGCCACGGCCTTCGTTTCAAATTCAAAATGGCATGGCATAAATGTGATGCGCAGGAGGAGGAAGCGGAGCCGAAGCTGGAGGAGTTACCTATGCAAAGTAGAAAAAAAATAAAAGAATAAAATATTATGGTTATTTATGCATAAGCCCTTAACTTCTATGTTAAATTAAAATAATGCATGCAATGCACCTAATTGGTTAACTAATGCAATTCTAAGTTAATTCTAAATGCATTTAGTTATGAATGCAATGCATGAATTATGTAATTAAATCAGAAATATGAATTAATCTATTTACTTCCTAATGCATGGTAAATAAATGTTAGAATTAACTTAATGTCTAGGCAGTTAAATACTTAAATAGCCCACAAATATGGGCTAGTCAAATACCCCGATGCCTAGCTTTTGCTAGTCCCTAGCAAATCCAAGCAAAACCTAGCACTCCAAGTAGACTAGTCAACCCAATCATTCTTCCTTTAGAAACATATTAAGTTCAGACTCTAGATCTAAGGTTCCTAAGTAGTTGCTAAGTTACAAACTAGGTCGGCTAAAGACGAGTTGCAGGCACAAGTTTCCCTGATTTTTAACTCTACCCTAAGGTTTATTGATCCCTGCATCCGTGCATGTGCATTGGTTTGATTTATTTGAGTTAAAGAAAGAAGGATTTTTTTTTAAATAATATATCTATTTTTTTTTTTTTTTTCTTTTTATTCCTCTTAGTCTAACTTCGGATCAGCTATCAACACGGTCTGTGTCAGATTCATTGTCCCCATTACCATACCTCGAAGGGTGCTTGGCTTTCGATGCTTCGAGATAGCACCACCCATAACGACCCCAAGAACTCCTGGCAATCGACACTTCGAGATAGTATCACCCATGGATTTCTTAAGCGAATTCAGGCCTATGGCAATCGGCACTTCGGGCCACCCGTGGTACCTGAACCACACAATGCTCTTACATGCCCCCAGTAGGATGGATATCCTAAGAGACAAGCGCCGATGAGGTAATATGTTATCATCGCATCCTCAAGGTGAGTATATACTCCACCTCTCCTGCGGTGGGAACTCTTCCAATCAAATTGTGTTTTCAAGCCTCTCCTAAGTCAAAACTAAGAGAACCAAATCTCTTTTAAGAAAGCAATTAAGTTGATTACTTACTTACACCAGACCAAGTGTGTGAAATTTGGATGCTTGGGTTATAAGGACCCGTAAACCAAAAGGTAGAACAAGACTCCAGGTACTACCCAACCTTTTAACTCAAACCTTAGCTTTTCTTCCTCAACCTCTTGAGGATTGGTCCGCAACTTAACTCCTACTTAAGTTTTTAAGTCCAAAAAGGACCCTAAAGGTCTAAAGCTAGTAGCTCATTTAGCTTCTAAAGTTTGACCCTAGAATTAGCTTAGTCTACCCTAGAGTTCTGATTTGCTTAAGAATGCAGGACCTAGCCCGTTAAGCTCAAAACTTTTTTTTTTAATTATTTTTTATTTTTATTTATTTAGATTTTTTTTTAATGCAAATGTATGCATGCTATAAACAAAATGCCTCAGGTCCTCTCCCCCATGCCTGGTTCAAATAATGTCCTCATTGAAAACAAAAATAGTTAAAGGAAGATATTACCTGAGGTGAAGAATGGTAGAAGCTAAGGCTCCTCAAGAGTGACCTCGTCAACCAGATGGCCATCCAAAGTAATGTATGGTTTTAACCATTGACCGTTGACGATAAAGGGAGTTGCTGAAGAGGAAGGGTTTTTAATCTCCACAGCTCCATGCGGAAATACTTAGTGATTATGTAAGGCCCATCCCAACGAGATTTTAACTTCCCAGGAAAAAGCTTAAGTCTGGAATTGAAAAGCCAGACTTGTTGGTTGGGCTCAAAGGTCTTTCGAAGTATAAACTTATCATGCAAGACCTTAGTTCTTTCTTTATAAGCTTGAGAAGTGTCATAAGCATTATTCCTCAGCTCCTCAAGCTCACTTAATTCTAGAAGTCGTGCCTTACCCGCCTTCTCTAAATCCATGTTAACACTTTGAATAGCCCAAAGTGCCTTATGTTCCAACTCAATAGGTAAATGGCACACTTTCCCATACATAATCTAAAAGGGAGAAGTACCCAAAGGGGTCTTATAAGCCGTTCGATATACCCACAAAGCATCATCGAGCTTTTGGGACCAGCCTTTCCTATCAGGTCTAACAGTCTTTTCCAGAATATTTTTTATCTCCCTATTCGACACTTCAACCTGGCCACTTGTCTGAGGATGGTAAGGGGTAGCGACCTTGTGAGTCACTCCCAGACTCCTGATTAGCCGATTGAAGTGGTGGTTTCGGAAATGAGGTCCCCCATCACTTATAATGATCTTGGGGCAGCCGAAATGGGATATGATATTAGCCTTCACAAATTTCAAAACCACAGAGTGGTCATTTGTGCACGTAGGAATGGCCTCTATCCATTTAGAGACATAATCAACTGCCACCAAGATATATTCATTACCATGGGACGACGGGAAGGGGCCCATAAAGTCAATTCCCCACACATCAAAAATTTCAACAGATTGAATAGGATGTTGAGGCATTTCATTTCTCTTCCCAATCGTTCCAGTCCGTTGACATCTAATATAGGCCTTAACAAAATTATGAGAATCCTTAAATAAGGAAGGCCACCAAAAATCAGACTGGAGAACCTTAAAAGCAGTTTTCTTAGCACCAAAGTATCCTCCGTAATGAAGTTCATGGAAAAAAACTCAACACAGTTTGTTGTTCCTCTTCAGGCACACAACGTCTCAATACTTGATCTTGTCCAATTCTAAATAATTATGGCTCTTCCCAATGAAAATATCTTGCTTGGGAAATGAATCTCTTTCTTTTCTACTCATCCCAAGAGCCAGGAGTTTGTCCAGTGACCAGGTAATTTACAATATCTGCATACCAAGGTAAAGTTGGTGTTACCGCCATCAGAGTTTCATCGGAAAATGTCTCGCGAATGTCTCCAGAAAGAGAATCATTAAGAGGAAGGCGAGACAGGTGGTCAGCCATAACATTTTCTACTCCTTTCTTTTCACGTATTTCCAAGTCAAATTCTTGAAGGAGTAGGATCCACCTAGTCAGACGTGGCTTAGAATCTTTCTTAGCAATGAGATGTTTCACTGCCGCATGATCAGTAAAAATAACCACCTCAAACCCAAGTAGATAAGACCTAAACTTCTCCAGAGTAAAAACTACAGCAAGTATTTCTTTTTCAGTGACGGTGTAGTTTTGCTAAGGTTTGGTTAAAGTCTTACTTGCATAATGCAGCACATGAGGTCTTCCCTCAACCCTTTGCCAAGGACTGCTCCCACTGCATAATCCGAAGCATCACACATCAACTCAAATGGGAGTGTCCAATCAGGAGCTTGGAGAATAGGCATAGAGATCAAGGCCTCCTTTAGAGTTTGAAAGGCCTCGGCACACTTTGAATCAAAATTGAAATAAGATTCCTTCACCAACAAGTCACAATGTGGCCTAGAAATTTTACTAAAATTTCTAATAAAGCGCCTATAAAAGCCGACATGGCCCAGAAAGGATCTAATCTGTTTGACGTTCATAGGAAATGGGAGTTTGGAAACAAAATCAATCTTGGCTTTATCTACTTCCAAACCTTTCTCGGATACAACATGCCCAAGTACAATTCATTTCTGTACCATGAAGTGACTTTTCTCTTAGCTGAGGACTAAACCAGTCTCCTTACAGCGCTTCAACACATTCTCCAGGTGTAGGAGACACTGGTCGAAAGACGAGCCATATATGGAGAAGTCATCCATAAACACTTCAACACACTCGTCAATCATGTCCGAAAAGATAGACATCATACAACGTTGGAAAGTTGCAGGGGCATTACATAATCCAAACAGCATACGCCTGAATGCAAAAGTACCATAAGGACTCGTGAATGTTGTCTTCTCCTGGTCATCAGGAAAGACTGCCACCTGATTGTACCCAGAATATCCATCGAGAAAGAAATAGTACTTATTCCCTGCCAATTTCTTGAGAATTTGATCAATAAAAGGTAAGGGAAAGTGATCCTTCTAGGTAGCGGTGTTCAGCTTGCGGTAATCAATATAGACCCTCCATCCAGTTGAGGGTCTAGTGACAACTTGTTCACCTTGGTCGTTGAATTCCACAGTAAAGCCTGCCTTCTTTGGCACCACATGAATAGGACTTACCCATTTACTATCTGCAATGGGATATATGATCCCAGCATCCAACCACTTCAGGTTTCCTTTTTTACCACCTCCCTCATATTAGGGTTCAGACATCTCTGCATGTCCCTAAATGGCTTGATGGAATCATCAATATAAATGTGGTGCATGCAGAGTGTAGAGTCTATACCCTTAATGTCAGCAATGCTCCAAGCAATAGCTTCCTTATGCCTAGACAAGCATTCAATCAGGTCTCCCTCCTGTGCCTCAGATAGCATAGCCGAAATGATAACAGGGAGCGTATCATTGACACCTAGGAAAATGTACTTGAGGGTGTCAGGGAGGGGTTTCAACTCAAGGTCGAGGGCTTGTATGGTTGAGGGTTTCATAATAGATGTCCCCATCTCAAGTAGCAAATCTACCTTCGGCAGAAATGATGGGGAAGAGACTCAGCAGAAACACCTAGCAATTCCTCAAGTTCAAGTATATCCCCTTCACATTCCTCCAAGAGATGGGAATGCTCATTTAGCATGACATGCTGAAGGGGGTCATCACATAACATTGCAGGGGTTGCCTCTTCAATCAGGTCATCTATCACCTCAACTTGAGAACAACCCTCAAGTCTGGCTTGTTTGTAAGCATCAAACACATTAAGCCAGATTTTCCTGTTCCCAAAGGCCATTTTCAATGCCCTAGTATTGCAATTAATTGAAGCATGCGAAGTTGCAAGGAAGGGGCGGCCCAAAATGATGGAGGGTTTGGTTGGCTTGTTGGTAGGGTCAGTGTCCAAAACTAAGAAGTCAACAGGAAAGAAGAAATCCTCCACTCTTATGAGGGCATCTTCCAAAATTCCCCATGGTGTCTTAAGTGATCGATCAACAACTTGAAGTATTACAAGGCTAGGCTTCAGATTGCCTCCCCCAAGTTGTTCATACATGTATCTCGGAAGGATGTTCACCCCCGCACCCAGATCAAGTAGAGCCTCATCAATTTGTAAGTCACCAATAACTATTGAGATGTATGGGGCTCCTGGGTCCTTAAGTTTCGGGAGTGTGCCATGTTGAACAATTGAGCTAACAGAACAAGGCAAGATAACTTTTGATTGGATCTGTTTTCTAGATTGCCGCTTTTTCGTGCACAGGTCATTTAAGAAGCAGGCATAAGATGAAATCTGCCTGATAGCTTCAAGCAAAGGCAGGTTAATCTGGACTTGCTTGAAAGTTTCCATAATCTCATCCGTCTTATCTTTGGCTCCAGATGAGCCAGCAGAAGTCTGCCCAGAGGTGGATAAGTGCTCTGGAAAAGGCACTCTTGATCTCTGGGTGGAAAGGTTGTCATGTCGAGTAAGGGGTGGAACAGGGCAACTTCTTCCGGTGAGGTGATTTCAAGCGGAGAAGATTTGGGCAAGTCTTCTCTGGTGGGGGTGAAAGTCGGGGTGGATGGTTTCCTAGGGGGTGAGACTATAGGAGCATCGGGTTTGGAAATTTCTTTCGCACTCCTCAGAATAGTCACCGCCTGAGCATGCACCCTAAAGACAATCCCTTTTCCTTTAGGATTTTCCTTAGCAGCACTAGGGAGCTTCCCAGTTTCCCTCTGTCTAACGGCCTCAACAAGGTGTCCTATTTGTGATTTCATCTCATGTATAGCCTTGTCATGAGATTGGATGATGGCACTTTAACTTTCTTGCATAGTTTTCAACATCGCCTTCAATTCATCCATCTTAGAGGTCTTAGGTTGGGCAAAGGTCTGAGGTTGGTTCATTTGATGGTTTTGAAAGGATTGTGGTTTGTAATTCCCTGAATTTGAGACATTTCCTTGTCTCCATGAAAAGTTTGGGTGGTTCCTCCATCCCTCATTATAAGTGTTGGAGAAATGGTCATTACGAGGTCTAGGACGGAACCCTTGAGCGGCATTTAGTTCCGCTTGTACAAGCTCAGGGAATTGGGAGGCCAAGTGGCAATCCACAGTGGCGTGTGTATTACCTTGGCAAATTAAGCATTCGGAAGCTTGGGATGTGGAGGTGTTAGATACGAATGAACTCGGGTTCGAAATAAGCCTTTCCATGTTTTGATTCAATAATTGAATCTGATAGGCTAAATTCTGGGTGTCCCTTGCCTCATTCGCCTCCAACTTTCTTTGCATGAGAGTGGGCTTTCTATCCATGTAGGCAGAATTCAAGTGAATAGAATTCTCACTCAAAGTATCAAAAAGGTTCCAAGCTTCATCCTCAATCTTAGATAGAAAGGTTCCTGCACAGGCACCATCCACAGTTTGCCTATGCGAATCATTAAGTTCGGTGTAGAACCTTTCAACCAGTTGCCATTTAGGCACCTGGTGATGTGGGCAATGTCTCAGCAAGTCGTTAAAGTGCTCCCACGCATCATGGAACGCTTCCCCATCCTTTTGAACAAAACTCATAATTTCCCTCCTAAAGTGATTGGTTTTTCTCATGGGGAAGTACTTCTTCAAAAACTCCTTCATGGCATCCCAAGTGTTAATATTATCAAGGGTGTGATACCAATACTTGGCTTTGTCCTTAATGGAGAAGGAAAAGAGGGTCCACATTTGAGCTTCATCAGTAACGCCCTGCAGCTTCAACGTGGAACAGACCTTGGTGAATTCCTCTATATGCCTGTAAGGGTCTTCTCTAGCAGTACCATAAACGGAGGGCAGCAAGGATATGGTACTGCTTTTGATCTCATCAGGATTGTCCCCTCCAGGTCTATGTAGTGCAGGGCCAGCTTGATTAGTTGGAATGAAATATTCCTTAAGGCTCCTTTGACCCGCCATTTCTGCCCTTGGAAGGTTTCTTCTTAAGATTCTTTCAGGTTCAGGATCAAGCACAAGTTGTCTCCTAAGAGAATGCCTACCAAGCATGCATTACAAACACAATTCAAAAGGACTTGTTTGGTCTTTACAAATTTAGGCTTTTGACTTTAGTTCAAATCGTAGGTGACACAACAAGTTGCCCAATCAATTACGCGCCTATTTTCAACCTTCGAAATGCTTAAAAAGTCCTAGTTGGAGCTTAGGTATTCTTCCCTAAATCTCAAATGGTCAAGCAAATCCAAAGATGGAAAATCGAGGGATGCAAGTAGGCCTAAGCCTTCCTTTGAAGCTGTGCTTTCACGGTGCTTCTCAACTACCCCTAAAAATCTATGATAGGGTATCCCCCTCTTTGAATTTACAAAACCTTTGATCTCAAGTTACACTTCAGAATCCAATGATAGGAGGGCTTTTGTCCTAGTCATTCCAAGACTTAGGAGTGTCTAAATGTGTGCCGTGGTGCAAAAGATATAAGTGTGCATTCACCGCAAAAATATTTTGAATTTTGAATCGCACACCACGTTTGAAAATCAAGTCCTTGATTTTTAGATGTCCCTCCTTTAATTAATCCTCTTTCAAGAATATACGTGACCACTTGTTAGATCGCTTCAAGACAAATTTTGTGGTCTTCGAATTAAGTCCAAATGCAATGCGTGAACAAGAATAGGATGCAAAGTAAGAGAATGCGTACCTTGCTTCCAGCAATCAATGATGCGAGAATGCACGCAATGAAGAGAAGTAAATCTAGAGGCTACTCATGCAGACCTAAATGGTTCATCCTAGGGGCAGGCAACTTCTAGCAAGCAGCTCATTTTTTTTTTATTATTATTATTTTTAACTAACGCACAAGAAAATAAAGGTAAACAATCAACAAAATAAATTAAAAACCTAAATCTAAAGAAAAGGGAACAGGCTTCCAAAAATTACCCAACATGGGCCTAAAACAAAATTAGGGAACAAATCGCTCAAAATATACCCCAGAATAAGGGTTTCAAACCAAATGTGCAATGAAAAATTAAGTCTAAAGTATTAATCCTACTCTAATCAAATCAGCGACTAAATGTACAGAGATGATCGTTGCGTCCTCGTCCTTCCCCTCCTTTGCAAGGTAGCTCAATCA
The DNA here is from genome assembly GCA_037157565.1 of Thalassia testudinum. Taxonomy (NCBI): domain Eukaryota; kingdom Viridiplantae; phylum Streptophyta; class Magnoliopsida; order Alismatales; family Hydrocharitaceae; genus Thalassia; species Thalassia testudinum. Next base: position 203,615,246 of record JAZHRO010000031.1, read on the forward strand.
ATTTCTCCTCTGGCGACATCAACGGTCGCCTCTCACGATGACTAGTGTGATTGCGAGTCGTAGAATATGTGTTGCAGATCATTGCACTCGCCTCTCTCTAATTCCTCGCACAAATTTCTCGCACAGAAAAAATAATAAATGGTCAGATCACTGTGCAATGAGAAATAATCAAAAATAAAATCAGGTGAAATTATTGTCTGTTGCCTTCTTCTCTTTTAAAGTCGTTTGTCACATACAATGACGCGTCGGTTGTAGTTCTATGTGGTGGAAAAATCGACTAATCAGTAATTAAAATAACCACTCACAGAAGAGCGGGTCGTGTCCACAGGGAGGCAATGACATATTTAAACTCGCACCAGTTAAAAACATATGTTCACAGTTACTTTCAACGAGAATCGAGCCAAATCTACCTTCAGATTAAGAAAGCATCAAGAGAACATCCTGAAATGGCAATTTTGAACAACTAAACGATATATTTTGCAATGCAGCTTAATAAAATAATAATAAAAGTTGACAATGGCATAGAATGTAAATATTAATATAGCTTTTACGTAGCAAAACAGGGGAACTTCTTCCCTTGCTTGTGCGCGAGGAGGAAGGAATGGCCGGAGGTGTGAAGCTCGGAGGAGGATCTCTAGACCGAGGGCTCCATGATGGCGGTCATGGCGAAGTGCGAGGTGCCCCAAGGTGGCCGGACGGAGCTGCAATGGAGGTGGGTTCCGGTGACTGCTGGCTGAGCATGGAGCGTGGGAAGGCTCCTGGCAAGGAGGCGCACGTGCTGGACTACACGCGCGTGGATGGTGGTGCTGCTGGCGGACGCAACTAAGCTACTGGATGCTGCTGGCCGCACGCTGCAACCCACGTGCTACAGCTAGAGGGCGCGCGGCGGGTGCTGCAGGAGGTGCGGCTCTGCAGGCTGCAAGGAAGGTGTGGGCGTGAAGGCTGGAGGCATTGCAGGGTGCTGGCGGGCTTGTGCAGCCAGAGGAGCGTGCATTCTGCAGGCACGTGGTGAGGCGCTGCAGGGTGCGCGTGGAGGTGGGTGCGGGGTACTAGAGGGCTTGTGCAGCCAGAGGGGCGCGCCGGCTACGTGCGTGGCTGGAGCAAGGGTGGATTCGATGGGTGGGCGCTAGGGGCTAGAGCATGGAGGATGATGCACGCAGCAAGGGCATGCGCAGGGATGGCGGTCGCGCAAGAGATGAGTGCGCGGGGTGGAGCTGCGAACGGTGCTGCACACTGGCGGTTGAGGAGATGAAGAGGTGTGCGGTGTGCAGTGGATGGTTGTTGGAAAAACGAAGGACAGGGGCGGAAGATGAAGGTGGTGCTGTAGGAATTTCAGATGTCTAGGAACATTCCCATACGTCTTAACTGATGGGGACATGAAGTTGCAGTGGCTGCAGTGGTGGTTGTTGGTGATGATGGTGAGGGTGGTGCACACTGAGGTGCTCACAATAATGCAGACGAGCTCCAGATGGCGGTGTGGCCTGTCACGCCACACACCCACGGTGGTGGAGGCTCGTTGCCACGGTTGAGGCCGGTGGTGGTGGAACGGACGAGAGATCAACTCTCTGCATAGTGGTGGGTTAGGGATGGTGGCCTCCTTGTACAAGACAGCCTCCCTCCTCCTTTTGTAGCCACGACCTTCATTTCAAATTCAAAATGGTGTGGCATAAATGTCATGTGCAGGAGGAGGAAGTGAAGCCGAAGCCGGAGGAGTTACCTGTGCAAAGGAGAAAAAAATAAAAGAATAAAATATTATGATTATTTATGCATAAGCCCTTAACTTCTATGTTAAATTAAAACAATGCATGCAATGCACCTAATTGGTTAACTAATGCAATTCTAAGTTAATTCTAAATGCATTTAGTTATGAAGGCAATGCATGAATTATGTAATTAAATCAGAAATATGAATTAATCTATTTACATCCTAACGAATTCTAAATAAATGTTAGAATTAACTTGATGTCTAGCCACTTAAATACTTAAATAGTCCACAAATATGGGCTATTCAGTAGGGCAACGTTGTAGCAGGATCTGCTTCCTCAATGGTGGTGAGAAGACAACTGCAGGTGCTTCACAAATTGGGATGAGAAGGTGTAAAATTTCTATTTTAAACTCCAATGGAGCATCTCGGGTTTGGGACAAGCTCTTAGAGGTTTGGAGGGGGTGAGAGAAGAGAGGAAGAGATGAAAAGAATGTGGGAGTCGTAGGGCCTTTTTGTAGTTGAAGAATAGATGGGCAAATAGGTCATTTTAATGATTAAACATTAATTCAGTGTCTTTAATGACGTTTATGAGCGTCACTATAGCTCAAATGTGGGTGAAGGTACGTGCACACGCCCGCCTCCTCACCTTCAGGTGCTTCAACACACATCCATGATTAAGCATTCTCAACGGTCCGATCAAGAGATCGGATGGCTTAAAATGCTCGCCCGCTTCTTCTTCAGTACGCCTAACACATGCACATCTAACCACGCGTGCGCGATTCTCGCACCCAACGCTGCCACGTCTCTGCTACCCCACCCACATGATCTTCATCGCATAATCGAATTTGATTGTGCCCACACTGCAGTTGATTTGAAGCGCTCGAGGGGGCTTCGAACCCATGCCACTGCCTTTGCATGAAGGCGTGTTACCAATGCACTGCGACTACCCTTATGTCGCGCTTAAGAATTAAGGCATGAGCTCTCTCAGCCATTGGATCTCTAACCAAAGACTGAGATTGATCATGCGCTTGAAGAGAGAGAGAGCCAGTGGGTGACTTTGGGCTGGTTTGGGTGACTGAGATGGCGCCACATGGTGCCATCTTGGCCATCCATCTTCTCTGACTTGTAGATGGTACCACGGATGTTGGATTGGACTGATTTTCACATTATTGGACTACCATCGTCGATCTGAACCCATCCGTGCGATCAAATTCGTCATCTGAAGTACGGATTTACCCACCTGGCCCCTTGATCTCAGATCTTTCTCGGACTACATCTGATGCTACAGAAATCGGGGCTATCTTGGAGTCATTGAACTCCGATCGTCACACTGATCAAATCCTTATAGTTGGATCATCAATCCGAGGCCTCGATAAAATATTGCCCTATTCCCTGACCAAAAAAAGAGAGAATTAACCTAAACATTACACAATCTAACCTAAATGGAAGATGATGCATGTTATGTAATACTTATAATGCATGATGAAATTATACGCCTAAGAACACGCATAAATAGACAGTTTATGTGACATAAATGTGTTTACATCAGGGCCTTTGGTGACGAAGCCCCACGACGCTGAAGGCACGCGCTCCATCTCCACCATGTGTTGCTAATCCGAGCACTCAGAACGAGCCACATCGACGTCGCCTCAGCTTCAACCATTGCGCTCATCTCTGTCTTACTGCGTGCGTAGCACCTGCGTGCAATCACGCGCCAGATAGCACATCATCACTCGCATGTGCATCCAGCGCTCCCTATAGCTCACATTGCCACCTCTACTACTGCTCATTGTGAATCCAACGGTCGAATTGAGAGAACCCCACTCGCTACTTCGATTTAAAGCACGTGGAGGCTTGAAGCCGCACCCTCTCTTGAAAGTTGGAGCGTGCAACTGCTACACCATGGTCCCCTTTGTGTTGCATTTACGAAATAAGGGCACGTGCTCTTAGCCGTTGGATCTCGATCCAATGGTCGAGATCGTGCGGCCTTTGCTGAGGGGAGAGATCGTCGTAGGTGTTGGGGTGGTTGTGATGGTGCCACATGGCACCATCATGGTCGTCCATCTTCTTTGGCTTGTAGATGGTGCCACAGATGTCGGATTGGACCCATTTTCGCACCGTTGGGCTGCAATCGTCAATCTGAACCCATCCATGCGGTTGAATTTGTCGTCTGAGATATGGATTTTACACCACCTTGCCCCTTGACCTCTGATCTACCTCGGATTGCATCTGATACTATGAAAGTCCAATCGATGTGATCTCGGAGTCGTTGAACTCCGATCGTCGCCCTGATTAGATTCATACAGTTGTATCTTCAATCTGAGGCCTTGAAATGATATCACCCTGTTCCCTAGCCACAAAAAGGGAAATTACTATACAATTTGTACAATTTAACCTAATTGCATGATGATGCATGTTATGCAATATTTATAATGCATGATGCTTCTATGACACTAGGAACATGCATAAATAGACATTTTAAGCTAATTAGATGTATGCACATCACCCAGCACCAGCACACCTCCGTTCTCTTTGAATGATTTCGACTAGGATGCTGAGTTTTCTTTTGATATTAATGCATTTTTTAACTTCTTTTAGATCTTCTTCATTATGTAGACTGTAGTAACTTATTTCATGATTGTAATACTTTATGTGACGACCCAAGTCTCGCCAACCAACGAACCCTGAGTTGCCATGTGCTAACAACTAGCACAAATCACCCACAAGATCACCGTCACCCAACACATAGTCATAAAACAACAATAGGCAATCAAACAAAACGTAAAGCAATAATAACAAAGAAAGAAATAAAGTAATGACCAGCGGGTTTACATAGTACATACCTACATAAGACAAGAGTTGTACAAATAGTATCTAGTAGCCAAGAACACCTGAGTACGAAAACCCTAGAATATGCCAGTAAAAACTGAGTAAAGTAGAACAACAACAAAGTAATAATAGCGACAAGAGTATAAAGAAAGAGGGTACTACATCAACAGTTCATCCGTTTACAAATTATTACTTATCCAATTCCATTTATGCAATTTGCCCATATTATTATAGTTGACAATCCATCAATCAACATCTCAGGCATGAGATGATCTTGTGTAACATCCTACAGCGCAAGACCGGTATAAGACATTCTTCTGGCCAAGAAGACAGCATATACCCATCAAGCCGCCACTCTCCATCACCTTAGGGCCATTGCAGAAAGTGATGGCAGCTACATCATGTAGCATGAACACGTACAAATGATATGTTTGCTGAACCACAGACAGATAATGACCCACACACCAGCCAAGAAAGAAACCACTCCAAACCTTGAGTCATGCATCCCACAATCCCAGTTGGCCACTAAGCCTAACTAAAGAGTCGTAGGTGATAAGACCCGTGTCATCAAAACACTTTAAGACGTCTGGGAGCTGGATCAGATGTCTGGCCAAATGTCTGAACATCTTCCCAGACATCTGGAAATCAATTTTTGCGTGCGTACGACCCCGAGTCTACCCACGTACCGCGCACAGACTGAGCTCAGTTGCATTTCTTCTCTTTCTTCCCTTTCTTCTCTCCCCTCACCGACGACAGAGCCCTCCCCCGTGCCTACATATACCCCCTCCTCTCCCTCACGCCACCCCACTCCCATCCACCTTCTCCTTCCTCCAGCGAGAGCGAGAGCGAGAGCGAGCGCGGCAAGTTGCAGCCGAGTGCAGCGGCGGAGAGTAGAGGAGTAGCGAGGGGGAAGAGGGGAGAGCGCGAGCAGAGAAAGAGCTCGCTAGAGAGGCTCACAACCGGTCGACGTGTGCACGGTGGAGGGGTGTGCCGGGGAGGTTTCCCCCGACGCTGCTGCAGCTAGAGCAACGGACGAGTGAGTGCGGCGTGGTCGCGCGAAGTAGGAAGAAGATGAAGGAGCTTCTGATTCTGGGATTTTTCCTAGAATCGGACATCTAGACCTACATCTAGACGACGTAGACAACGTCTGGAGGAAGCTCCAGATGACTGAGAGGTACGTCTTGTGCCTTATGCTCCCTTTTTGCTGATACGGCCATGCAGGCTGATCTGCCGAGGACTCTGATACGTGCCGTGTTGAGGAGATTACGTTGCGTGTGTAGGATTCATTTTGGGAAGGCATGAGGACACGCCCTCCCACGTGGTTTAGACATCTGGGTGAGGCACCAGATGACGGAGAGCGTATCCAGACATCCGGAGTGGTGGTCAGATGTCTGGAACTAGGTCCAGACGGTTCAGAAGGATCCCTAGACGTCTGAGGAGCAACGCAGGGTGAGCTATGGTTCTGGACCTAGTTCCAGACATCTGATTTGAGTTAGGATTGTCATTTTTGACCCGTTTAGGGTCCGTTTGAGATTCGATTTCCGCATTTAAGATTCCGTTCTTCTTCGTATAAGTTCCTCTACTTGTTGGAATGATTTTGTCGTGTTCTGAGTGGGTTCTTGTGGTTGATCCTTATGTTAGGACCTCGTCCTATTGCAGAATTGGGGGTTGCAGAGGCACGCGGACCTGCCGATCAAGCCCCCATTACTCCTAGTTCTGCTGGTAAAGTGGCTTCTCCTAATTTAATTACAAACATAAAGGCATATCTGGAATGAATGTTAGATCCTATGGTGTGGCATGAATTCTAGGACTAGAAACACTGGATTGAATGTTAGATCCTAGGGTATGGCATGAATCCTAGGACCAGAAACACTAGTTTGAATGTTAGATCCTAGGGTATGGCATGAATCCTAGGGCTAGAAACACTGGAATAATTGTATGGAAATGCATGAATTGCAGTCTTGGACGAGTAAATAGAATAATAATAATTGCCTGTAATTGGATAACAGCTGCCTATGAATTGTAAAGTACCATTGTTAGCAACTGTTGCATGTAATTCCTATTGTTGCAATTAAGTACGCGCTGCCTATATACGAATTGGAAAGGAAAGATTGAATGTTGGAAACACGAGCTACCTGCGAATAAACCCGAAATGATGAAACCTAGTATGGCTTGGCCTGAGAAACATGAGCATGAACCCTACGAGGAAATAGGAGTAGAGCTCTTGGAAGTAAACGGAATGGATCTAGGAATGTGCTGGGAAGTGTGCTATTCCTTGAGTATGTAGTACCAAGGGAAGCACATGTTACCTCTTAATGTCGAGGGGAGCTTGCCTCCTTCGGGTCAAGACCCGAGGTAGGTTTAGTCACCTTGCACCGACTCTTTGGCTCTCGTGTACACTGTACTGGGGAGAGCTACTAGTGTAGGGAGGGAGCTAGCCACCCCACAGGGCCCGGGGTTCAGCTAGCCACCTTACACCGACTTGTTAGGCCCTCTAGGCAAACCAGGGTAGTCATGTGAGGGTGCGCGGACTATGGAGGGGCGAGACCCTTGTTTGGTTACTATGGAGGGGCTAGACCCCTATTACTGAGAGGGCTATGCCATATACTGGTTCCGTGCTATTCTTTGGGCGCACCCGTTAACGGAAACGACTGACCGCGTGCCAGTGTGGGGTAGCTACCCGTATATTTATCGCCCGTGCCGTAGTCACCGTTACATCTATCAGTGACCTTGGGGTGGTTGACTGGGTGTAGGACCACCACGAGGGACTCTCCCAGCTAAGAGAGCACCACGTACTACTTCTACTCTTCGGAAAAGACTGCATTCAAGATCGTTCCCCCAAGGAACATTCGAGATCAAGAAAAAGACCTGATAAATAAACCAAGTGATGAAAGAATGAATAATTAGTTAAATAAAGAAAGAAATTGAAAGCAACAGCTACCTGTCCACCTTTACTATTTTCGTTAGTTAGCTGGTTGCCACTCTACTAAGCGTTCGCTGACGTGTTGTACTCATAACCTTTTTCTGGTCCAGGTGTTGAGTAGCCAGAGCCAACGGCTACAGAGGGTGCTGGGCCTAGTAGAACCCAGTAGTTGTACCTTTTTGTTGTACTCTATTTCTGTTGTAGTGAGTATTTTTGTTACACTTCTGTACTCGTGCATTGTAAACTTTATATTCCTGCATTTTTTTAAATTCTCTACTGTTGTGGTGGTGTGTACTGTAGTAATTACTTCTTTACTGCTGTACTTTTCTTACTATTAATTGCTTGCATGGTGAATGTGGTCTATTTTTACTACGTTTTGGTTACTTCCTCGTTGGAGGACTAGGTCTTGGGATCAGTCGAGTCGGTCCGGTCCCATGTCCTGTAGGGAATCGGGAACCGGGTCCTAACAAGATGGTATCATAGCAAGGTCATCCTTAGAAGTGAACCAACTAGCTGAAAAATAACCAATTAGCATGCTTATAACTAGAGTAACCACCATAATGTACCTTTTGACATCTGTTCTGAGGTTCTTTCGTTGAATGTCTGTTAGAATTGATGACTTTTCTGTTATGTGTTCGTGTCTCCTTGTAGGAGATGCCTTGACGTGGAACCAGAAGGGTGGGCCACGGGCGTAGCCAAAGGGGCAAATGTGTCGAGCTTGGAGTACATGCTACCCCTTCTCTTCTCCTGAGCATACAGTCTCCAGAACTTGTCCATCTAATCAGTGAGGTTGTACGAGAAGAATTTCAGCTTCCACCCACTCCGCCACCCCCTCATCTCTCTTCCGAGGGTACGGTAGGGGAGTTTTACGTGGAACGAGATTTCCACCGTCACACTAGGCAGGTCAGGAGAGCTCATGGGAGGTGCGCGGTGCCCGCAGGAGAGCTGTAGCGCTTTGCGAGGCCGTCAGTAGCCTCTGGGGCACCCCGACAGGGGCCAGCTATCAGCACTAGACCCTTACCCAGCAGTCAGCAGGGACCGACTGAGGGAGGGAGTTGAGTCCCCCTCGACTACCAGTGTGGCCAGCCAGGCCACTTCAGAAGGGACTGCCCATCTAGGACTAAAGCACAACAGACTCTCACCACTTCAAGCACTGGAGGCCAGTCGGGTGGTTGTGGGTTCTAAGTGCATGAGGAAGGACAACCGTCACAGGGAGGATACCGGCCAGCTGTCACTAGCTCCACCCCGAGCCCAGTTGTTTTGTCCGCTCCTAGGACTGAGGAGTGTCGCGCCGTCGTGACTCACGAAGACATCATAGCTTCAGTTTGTACTGCGACAAGTATGATTACAAGGTTTGGTCTTTTTGGAGTACGTAATTCCTATTTCTAGCACGACGTACCTTCTTGTCCCACAAGTTGTTCGCTACTTTGGAGTCCGATATCACTCCATTTGGGGGATTAGTTGTAATCAGGGACCTAGGCGGCCAGCTGTTTGTAGCTGGGAAGGTAATACAGGGTGGAAGGTTAGTGTTGGGGGACACCGCCTCCCCACTGATCTATTTGTGATACCAATGGAGGACTTTGGCATGATTCTGGGGATGGACTGGTTGGCTGCTTACCATGCCTTGGGGATTGTTTTGAGAGAAAGATCGTCTTCTCCATACCGAAGTTGCCTTCTTTTGAATTTCACGGACAGCCAGTGGATGGAGGCTTCAGGTGCATTTTTGCACTTCAGGCGTCGAGGCTTTTGGGCCAGGGGTGTAAGGGCTTCCTGGCTTGTGTGGTGGCAGAGCCCAGCTCTGTGCCAGACTTTCAGAGTACCCTGACGTGTTCCCAGATGAGTTGCAGGACCTTCTGGAGAAGGGCTTTGTGAGGCCCAGTGCATCTCCGTGTGGAGCCCCAGTTTTGTTTGTGAAGAAGAAGGATGATACCCTACGCCTTTGTGTGGACTACAGACAGCTAAATAGGGTTACCATCAAGAACAAGTATCCACTACCGAGGGCTGACAACTTGTTTGACCAGTTACGAGGTGCCATGATATTCTCCAGGGTAGACTTGATGTCTGGGTACCACCAGTTGAGGATCAAGGAGACAGACATCTCCAAGACAGCTTTCCGCACCCGGTACGGACACCACGAGTTTTTGGTCATGCCATTTGGACTGACCAATGTCCCCACTGCCTTCACGGATTGGATGAACTGGGTGTTCAGACTGTATCTGGATCAGTTCGTAGTGGTATTTATTGAGGATGTGCTCATCTACTCTCGAGATCAGGCGCAGCACGGACAGCACTTGCGGATGGTTTTGGACACACTGAGACGACATAGGTTGTACGCCAAGTACAGCAAGTTCTGGTTGAGGGAGGTGACCTTCTTGGGTCATTTGATCTCCAGGGATGGCTTGGCTGTGGACCCAGCCAAGGTTGAGGCAGTGCTCAGGTGTGAGAGACTGCGCACAGTGACAGAGATTCGCAGTTTCTTGGGACTATCAGGTTACTACAGGCGATTTATCAGGGGCTTCTCGCAGATTGCACGTCCTGTGACAGCTGACCCAGAAAGATGTGCCCTTTTCTTGGACAGACGCTTCTGAGGCGTGTTTTCAGGAGCTAAAGGAGAGGCTAACTTTGGCTCCCGTACTCACCATCCCAGACAATAGTGACGGGTTCATTGTGTACACAGACGCCTCTTTGAGGGGGTTAGGGGGTGTGCTCATGCAGAGGGGTCACGTTGTCACTTACGCTTCACAGCAACTGAGGCCCCATGAGCCTAGCTATCCTACCCACGATCTGGAGCTAGCAGCTGTCGTCTTCGGGCTGAAGACTTGGAGGCACTACCTATACGGTGAGACCTTTGAGATTTTCAAAGATTATAAGAGCCTCAGATACTTTTTTGATCAGAGGGAGCTCAACATGAGACAGAGACGTTGGCTAGAGCTCCTGAAGGACGATGACTGCAGCATTTCCTACCATCCGGGGAAGGCCAACGTGGTAGCTGATGCCTTGAGCCGGAAGGCGCCCGCCCACTTGGCCAGTTTACAGGTGCAGAGTTGAAGCCTCATGGAGGAGATGGGCAGTTGGAGACCCTAGAGTTACTGGGGCACTATGGGGCAGTGACTGTGACACGACAGACGAGTCCAGTGCTGATAGACCGCATCATCATAGGACAGATGGCCAACCCGTACTTGTAGTCATTGCGTGACAGAGCACTGTCTGGGGACCCTCGGGACTCCCCCTTTATAGACGAGGTGCTACGCATGGGGGGACGTTGTGCGTTCCCAGAGACGAGGAGCTATTGAGAGAGCTCCTGATTGAGGCACACGGTTCCAGGTTCACCATACATCCCGGAAACACAAGGATGTATAATGATTTAAGGCGCGGCTTTTGGTGGAGGGGAATGAAGCAGGATGTAGGTGAATTCGTGCAGCAGTGTTTAGTGTGCCAGTAGGTGAAGGCTGAGCATTAGAAGCCTGCAGGGCCGTTGCAACCACTTCCAATGCAAGAGTGGAAGTGGGGGAGCGTCACCATGGACTTGGTGGTGGGCTCGCCCGTTACCCAGCGAGGACACGACGCAGTCTGGGTGATAGTAGATAAATTGACAAAGACGACACGTTTCTTGCCGATCCGAGTCACTTTGGCACCAGCACAATTGGCAGAGAGGTATATCCGTGACATGGTACGTCTGCACGGAGTTCCGCAAGAGATTGTATCCGATCGGGATACTCGCTTTACATCCCATTTTTGGGCTGAGTTTCAGTAGGCCTTGGGGACACGGTTGAGGTTCAGTACAGCATACCACCCCCAGATGGACGGACAGTCAAAGCGCACAATATAGACACTTAAGGACTTTTTGCGTGCTTATGTACTGGACTGAAGGGGCTCTTGGGAGGAGCACTTGCACCTGGCACAGTTTGCATATAATGACAACTATCACTCGAGCATCGGCATGACACCCTACAAGGCTCTATACGGACGGAGGTGTACGGCACCCTTGAGTTGGGTTGAGGTGGGGACCAAGTGGGAGGTTGGCCCCAGGCTGATTCGGTAGAGTCAGGAGGTGATCGAGCAGATTCACAGGCGACCCCGCACTGTCAGGAGTAGGCAGAAGAGCTATGCAGATCAGAAACGTAGAGAGGTGTAGTTTGAGGTTGGGGACCACGTCTTCCTTCGTGTTTCGCCCATGAAGGGCTTGCATTGGTTTGGGGTGAGAGGGAAGCTCGTGCCGAGGTTTGTGGGACCCTTTGAGGTCTTGGAGTGGGTTGGGCCCGTTGCTTACAAGCTTGCTCTTCCTCCCCAGCTTTTTGGTGTGCACGACGTGTTCCACATGTCCAACCTCAAGAAGTACGTTGCCGATTCCAGTCACGTTTTGAGCCACGAGAGCGTCGAGGTGGGTGACGACCTGACCTACCCCGAGCGGCCAGTGCAGATTCTCGATAGAGCCGTCCGGAGTCTGAGACGAAAGTAGGTACCCCTGGTGAAGGTCTTGTGGAGAAGCCAGCGGTATGAGGAGGCTACCTGGGAGCTTGAGGCGGCGATGCGAGAGCGATACCCAGTGCTCTTTGAGGGTACACCTTTTTGGACCAGCTTCTGTCCTCTTTGAGTTTGTTATGTGTATGTGGCTCTTTTTCCACACCCTAGCCAGCTCAAGTTTTGGGGACGAAACTTCCTTTGAGTTTGTTATATTGATAAGACCCATGCCATCAAAACACTTTAAGACGTCTGGGAGTTCGATCAGATGTCTGGAAAGATGTCTGGACATCTTACCAGACGTCTGGAAATCAATTTTTGTGTGGGTACGACCCTGAGTCTGCACGTGTGTCGTGCGTAGACTGAGCTCAGCCGCATTTCTTCTCTTTCTTCCCTTTCTTCTCTCCCCTCACTGATGATAGAGCCCTCCCCCGCACCTACATATACCCCCTCCTCTCCCTCACGCGACCCCACTCCCATCCACCTTCTCCTTCCTCCAGCGAGAGCGAGAGCAAGAGCGAGCGCGGCGAGTTGCAGCCGAGTGCAGTGGCAGAGAGGAGAGGAGCAATGAGGGGGAAGAGAGGAGAGAGCGAGCCAAGAGAGAGCTCACCGGAGAGGCTCATGGCTGGTCGGCGTGCACACGGTGGAGGGGTGTGCCGGGGAGGTTTCCCCCGACGCTGTTGCAGCTGGAGCAGCAGACGAGCGAGCATAGTGCGGTCGCGCGCAGTAGGAAGAAGACGAAGGAGCTTCTGATTCTGGGATTTTTTCTAGAATCAGACATCTAGACCTACTTCCAGATGACGCGGACGACGTCTGGAGGAAGCTCCAGATGACTGAGAGGTACGTCTTGTGCCTTATGCTCCCTTTTTGCATATACGGCCACGTAGGCCATTCCGCCGAGGACTTTGATACGTGCCGTGTTGAGGAGATTACGTTGCGCGTGCAAGATTCATTTTGGGATGGCATGAGGACATGCCATCCCACGTGGTTCAGACGTCTAGGCGAGGCACCAGGCGGCCGAGAGCGTATCTAAACGTCCGGAGAGGTGGTCGGACGTCTGGAACTAGGTCCAGACGGTTCAGAAGGATCCCTGGACGTCTGAGGAGTAGTGCAGGGTGAGGTATGGTTCTAGACTCCTTTTAAGACGTCTGGAAGGTGTTCCAGACGTCTGATTTGAGTTAGGATTGTCATTTTTGACTCGTTTAGGGTCCATTTGAGGTTCGATTTTCGCATTTAAGATTTTGTTCTTCTTCGTATAAGTTCCTCTACTTGTTGGAATGCTTTTGTCATGTTCTGAGTGGGTTCTTGTGGTTGATCCTTGTGTGAAGACCTCGTCCCGTTGCGGAATTGGGGGTTACGGAGGCATGCGGACCTGCCGATCAAGCCCCCATTACTCCTAGTTTTGCTGGTAGAGTGGCTTCCCCTAGTTTAATTACAAACATAAAGGCATATCTGGAAAGAATGTTAGATTCTAGGGTGTGGCATGAATCCTACGACTAGAAACACTGGATTGAATGTTAGATCCGAGGGTATGGCATGAATCCTAGGACCAGAAACACTAGATTAGATGTTAGATTATAGCGTATGGCATGAATCCTAGGGCTAGAAACACTGGAATAATTGTATGGAAATGCATGAATTGCAGTCTTGGACGAGTAAATAGAATAATAATAACTGCCTGTAATTGGATAACAGCTGCCTGTGAATTGTAAAGTACTAATGTTAGCAACTGTTGCATGTAATTCCTGTTGTTGCAATTAAATACGAGTTGCCTGTATGCGAATTGGAAATGAAAGATTGAATGTTGGAAACACGAGCTACCTGCGAATAAACCCGAAATGATGAAACCTAGTATGGCTTGGCCTGAGAAACATGAGCATGAACCCTGCGGGGAAATAGGAGTAGAGCTCCTGGAAGTAAACGGAATGGATCTAGGAATGTGCTGGAAAGTGTGCTATTCCTTGAATACGTAGTACCAAGGGAAGCACATGTTACCTCTTAGTGTCGAGGGGAGCTTGCCTCCTTTGGGTCGAGACCCGGGGTATGTTTGGTCACCTTGCACCGACTCTTTGGCCCTCGTGTACACTATACCGGGGAGAGCTACTAGTGTAGGGAGGGAGCTAGCCACCCTACGAGACCCGAGGTCCAGCTAGCCGCCTTACACAGACTTGTTAGGCCCTCTGGGCAAACCAGGGTAGTCATGCGAGGGTGCGTGGACTATGAAGGGGCGAGACCCGTGTTTGGTTACTGTGGAGGGGCTAGACCCCTGTTACTGAGAGGGCTATGCCCTATACTTGTTCCGTGCTATGCTTTGGGTGCACCCATTAACGGAAACGACTGACCGCGTGGCAGCGTAGGGTACCTACCTGTGCGTTTATCGTGCGTGCCATAGCCACCATTATGTTTCTCAGTGACCTTGGGGTGGCTGACTGGGTGTAGGACCACCACGGGGGACTCTCCCGGCTAGGAGAGCACCACGTGCTACTTCTACTCTTCGGAAAAGACTGTAATCAAGATCGTTCTCACGAGGAACATTCGAGATCAAGAAAAAGACCTGATAAATAAACCAAGTGATGAAAGAATGAATAATTAGTTAAATAAAGAAAGAAATTGAAAGCAATAGCTACCTGTCCACCTTTACTGTTTTCCTTACTTAGCTGGTTGCCACTCTACTTAGCATTCGCTGACGTGTTGTACTCATAACCTTTTTCAGGTCCAGGTGTTGAGTAGCCAGAGGCTATGACTGTAGAGGGTGCTGGGCCTAGTAGAGCCCAGTAGTTGTACCTCTTTGTTGTACTCCGTTTCCATTGTAGTGAGTATTTTTATTATACTTCTATACTCGTGTATTGTAAACTTTATATTCCTGTATTCTTTTAAATTCTTTACTGTTGTGGTGGTGTGTATTGTAGTAGTTACTTCTTTACTTCTGTACTTTTGTTGCTGTTAGTTGCTTGCATGGTGAATGTGGTCTATTTTTACTGCTTTTTGGTTCCTCGTTGGACAACTAGGTCTTGGGATCAGTCAAGTCGATCTGGTCCTGTGTGCTGTGGGGATTCGGGAACCAGGTCATAACAGTAGGGAAGCCAGCAACACCCTAAATTAGCCTCAAAATTAGTCTGAAAGACCAAATCTATAGACAAATCCGATGAGTAGCGGGGCTAAACTAGTTATCCATTCTTTAAATCCTGACTAATTCGTCCTTATTAAATCAATTCCATATAACTATATCATTTTATTGTCATCAATCAAACAAGTTAACATGTTTACATCAGTAAGTACAGATTTAATAGATATTCACATTATCCTCCAACTTGTCAGTTTACAGATAATTTCCAATTGATGGAACCCTTGAATCTACTATAGATGGCTATGCACACAAAACACTTAAACAAATATTAGTAATAATAAGAAATTTGCACAAATAATTCAAACCACAAAGGACACAAAATGTATAGTGGTTCCCCACTCACTTGGGTACTCCACTACCTAAGCCTCCCAACTTAGGATTTTTAAGCCAATTCCCTCAACCCCGAGATAATCACTTTACTAACCAAGGTAATTAACCGGTTACCTCAACCCAAGTATAAGAAACGGGTTTATTACAACCCAAATAACAAGTAAAAGCCTAATACAAAATAAGCACAAGTGTAAGATAAAAATAAATCTTACAACAAAGATTCCTAAGCCTCTAAAAAATAATTAGAATAATATTACCGAATAGAGAGCCTAGAAAAGGCATGAATTGCCTTGAAAATGCATAAGAAAAACATGTCGATGAGTTTGCAAAAGCGTAGAGAAATTGAGAGCTGCTGATGTGCATACATCTAAATAGCAAAAAATGTCTATTAATGCGTGTTCTTAGTATCATATTAGCATCATGCATTGTAAATATTGCATAACATGTATCATCATACATTTAGGTCAAATTGTACAAATTGTATAGTAATTTCTTCTTTTTGGTGGCTAGGAACAGGCCGACTTTTAATCGGGGCCTCAGACTGAATATCCAATTGTACAGATCGGATAAGGACAACGATCGGAGTTCAACGACTCCAAGATCACCCTAATCAGACTACCATAGCATCAGATATAACCCTAGGAAAATCAGAGATCAAGAGCCAAGATGGTGTCAATCTGCACTTCAGATGGCAAATCTGACCGCACGGATGAGTTTGGATTGATGATCTCACCCCAACGGCGTAAAAATTGGTCCAATCCGACATCTGTGGCACCATCTACAACACAAAAAAGATGGATAGTCAGGATGGTGCCACGTGGCACCATCCCAACCATCCGCACCTGGTCGCACCCCACCACTCGACTCTTGAAGGCTCTTGTGATGAGAGATCTCGGCCATTGGATGAATATCCAATGGCCAAGATCGACTGAGCATAAAACCATCTGCGCACCTAAAATGCGGATGCAACGCGTTGGACGAAGGTGCTCCCGTGGAGCTGAGGTCGTGGGTTCGAGACCCCGCGTGCCTCGAATCAAGGCATGGGAGTAGGAGCAGCTCGATTCCACCGTTGGATGAAGCGCGAGCGGTGCAGATGCAGGCGACGTGGTGCGATGGATGGGCAAAGAGCATGCACGTGCATGATGACACGCTTCTGCACACATCGTCACATGCGCAGGCGCACAATGAAGTGCAAGCACAATGCGTTTAAGCCATACAATCATAAGATAAAAAGAATGTGGGCATGCATTATGTGTGGGGAGAAGAAGAGGCACGCGACGCACGCGTACACGTCGCCCATGATCTGGTCTTTAGTGACGATTTTATCCATCACTAAAGACCTGACATTAATGTTTTTATGTTAAAATGACCCATTTGGCTCCTTAAACCTCATCTATATAAGGACCTACACCCTCCACTTCTTCTTCATCCCTTCCTTCACTTCTCTCCCTCTCCAAAGCTCTAAAGATGCTTGTCCCGATCCCGAGAAGCTCCTCTAGAGTCAAAATCAAAGTTTTCTCGCTCCCGTTCTGGAAGTGGATCCTCTGATGACGACAATGCCTTGCCTCACCCCCAGTTCTTCCCGCTCTGTTCTTCTTCCTCCATTTTCCTCCTCCATCTTCCAGGCATCGCCCCGTCCGACTCGTCCTCAAAGCAGCCGTCGAGGAGGATAACTTCTCTCTACCTTCTTTTTATCACTTTCTAGAGTAGATTTTCTTGCTTTCTAGCTACAATATTTTCCCTCTTTCTAGCTGTAGAATTTTTCACTTTCTAGTTGTAAAGACATTTTCCAAGATTACTAAAGTGATTGTTCTCTCTCTCTCTCTTAGTGTTTATATCGAGTTCCTTGTAATTATCCCACTTTCTAAACAAAAACAACCAAAAAAAAAATATAATCGTGGATTTCAAATCGACGTAGCCTCTATGTGTTCGACCCAAAATTCTTTCCAAGTTTCGGTAAATTTATCTGTTGACGAATTTCTTCGCAAATCATACCACATCGATGAGTTTTCAAAACTCAACTCTATTTGCGTACGTTTTTAGCTTCAACAACTGCAAACTATTTCTTTTCTTGAGAAAGTGGTGGAAAATATGAAAATTAAGCTCTAGGAATTTCTCTTATATTTCTTGTGTGTAAACTAAGAGTCCAAAGGTCTTTTTATAGAGGTAGGAACTTAGTAATTCATTAGCTAGAAGTTGGGGTTTAAATCCCAACATTCAAGTCCTCAAAATCAATTTTACAGCCATTAGATTTGAATCAATGGCTAACTGGTACCGGTACTGAAGTAAGAGTACTGGTACTAGCTGCTCACATTTTTCTACAGCTAGCACGCAAGAGTCCTAGTACTGGTACTCATCATGGGGTACTGGTACTTGTGACCCCCAGGTTTGAGACTCACTAGCCATTGTGACCTACCTGTACCGATACTCATCATGGGTATCGATACTTGTATGGTCCAAGCCCAAACTGAGTCTACAATTTGTGACCACTAGATACTGATACTAATGGTTAGTACCAGTACTTTTTGCTCACAGTTTGAGACATAGGCTTAAACCTGTGCCTTGCATGTACTAGTACTTATAAAAAATATGGTACTTACTTACAAGTGCCTTATTTTATAAGATTTTATAAAGATTAACTATTGAGTGCGTTATTTGAAAATGATCGTAATATTAATCCTAATTTATCTCTACTTAATTTTACTATGTAAGTTATGTTTCTTTGTTAATAGGCATACATTCTAAGAAATAAAAACCTAATCTAAAAAACTAAAGATCAGAGATGATCTTCTCCTCCTCGTCATCTTTCATCCTTGTCATCAAGCCTTCTTACCATAATTCAATGTTTGCCTTGATCTTCACCCAAATCTGAAAAACACTCAATTGCAAACATTAATAGATAATAATTTTGTTAACACCAAAATAAGATGTGGAACAATGTTCCAACAGTGGTCCCAAATTGTTTAGAATTTAATGAACACAGAAAATTTATTTCACAGAAGTTTAGAATTTAATGAACACAGCAGAATTTATTTCACGGAAAATGAAGTTCATTTCATGCATGCAATAACAAGGTCATGTTTTAACATCTTAGAGATCAATGATCATTAGATATCAGATTAATATACGTTTAAGTACCCAAAAGCAGAAACCATACTATCATAGGGTTCCAAACTCAACAAAGAGGGAAACGCACACCAACAGGCACGAGACACATAAAGAACAAAGTGAAATGGGTCTACAATTACCCAGAAACAAAAGAGAAGTAGGTTACAAAACCTAAGGTCACCGAAGGGTGACAGTGACTACAAACCACGAGCACAGGGCCTGGGGGTAGTCACCTTGCCTCACAATCCATGCATGCACTGAGGGTAAGACCTAGTTCACACGAACCAAAAATAAGGTTGGAATCACCTAGGCACGTTTTTATTTTCACTAAGGAAAAAGCGATCAAAAATGAAAATAAACTATACCAACATGTAATACGCATCGATACGATTCCAATGGTACCTTATTTGTTGAAATACAAGGTCAAGAAAACCTTAAACCAGTTGAAAATGTGTGAAGAGTTCACTAAATCTACTGGTTCAACTAGACCGGACAACGGTTAGCACAGTGACATGTGTCAGCCACCGATTGGCATCATTATCCAACCACGGATTGCCCACGCAAGCTACTACTTCCTGCTATTGGATTGCGATGTGTCGGCAATCCACGACCGCATTGCTTCCTGCTCCGACGTTAGTTGCATACATGCACGCGCCACAATGCTCCTCCACACAACACATGTAGTGCATTCGCTGCACTCTACCAGATCACACAATGCACACTCGCCGCAACCGCTGAGTACACAAAATTTGCGGTGGGAAGCCCACGATTCTCGAAATCGTGAATAGGTCCCTACAAATTTTGAATTAAGATGTCTAATGAAATCTTAATTACATTCTCTCTTTTCTATTGGGTTTTGGGGGCTCTAAAGATTAATCACAAACCTAGACCTAAGGGGACCTATTTATAGACCCAAATTAGGATTAGGTTTACGATTAGTGGAGCGAAATACCTAAAATACTTCTTGGTTGTGTCCACCTTACACTTAGGCTCTCTTCAACTTGTTTTGGCCATAACTTGAGCTATACACCTCAGATTCGTGCAAAACAAGTGTTGTCAGAAAGCTTGCAACGAGTGGAATCCAATGGTATCATACATGGCACCCTTTTAATAATGTTTTACTAAGGGTTGATTCAAAATAATCATTTTTTGGCTATTTCAAGAGGTTCTAGTACTAGCACCAAATCGCGACCATGTTTATGGGTTCAAATTGACCTAAACCACTCTAAATGACTCAAGACCTAGATTTGGGACATTACAGATATTACAACCGTAAAGGGAGTTTCATCCTCGAAGCTCGAGCGAATGTGTAGGTAAAGCGAAAAGCTGTGCTAGGTGTATAACAACCTTAAAAAGGAATAACAACCTTAAAGGGAAACAACCCAGGGAGTCATGGACTTACCAGTGAAAAGTTCCAAGTATTTCTCCTTCATTTTTGCCTCAGGTTCCCAAGTTGCCTCCATGTAGAACTTTTACTCGAGTGATCTCCTTCCACAGCCTCCAAATAGTATGGTCCAGTATCTGCACCAGCTGCTCCTCATAGGTCAGGTCATCCTTTATGCCCTTGCCCTCGTAGCTAAGAACATGGTCTAGATCTGATACGTACTTCCACAGGCTGGAGATATGGAAGATGTCATGGATGTCAACTAGCTGAGGTGGCAGGGCAAGTTTGTAAACAACTAGTCTGATCCACTCTAGTATCTCAAACTAACCCATGAATCTTGGTGCCAGCTTACCCTTCACCCCAAACCTCCATACCCCTTTATTGGTGGCACTCTAAGGAAAACAAAGTCATTCCTCTACAAGCTTTCCATGAGCTTTATGTTGCAAACATCATCATGAATCAATGAAAATCTTTTTCTATATATATATGTATATCTATTTGTGAAAATCTCCATGAGCCTTGTTGCAATATTTTTGTGTGATTGAAGTTGCATGTTTTAATTTCTGATATTCTGGCAACCAAGCATGTCGTGCATAAATACGAACTTAGCATAAATCGACATACGATTTTGAATAAGTAGAGCAAGAGAGATCAATTTCAAATCTGGATTTCCATAAATGCCTTCCAGAGGCGAATGCCCAGGACTGAAGTCTTGTTATCATTATAAATTATTTTTTACGAGCGTTTTCACGCACTATATTATGACGAGATTTCTATTTTCAAAACATGTGTGAGAATCGCCTCTTATCATACTGTAACTAACTGACTGGTCTCTGCTGCTCTGCCTAGGCCTACTGATAGGGCATGCACTATCTCACAAACTCGCCCACATCCTTCTTTAGACCTTGCCACCAGAAGTCCCTCTTTAGATCATGATACATCTTAGTTTTCTTTGGATGGAGGAGCCTTGAATAATAGTTCTCGTCGAAGTGCTTAATCTTGTGGGATGCGCAGCCTACCATGGAGTCGGAGCACCTCGTCCACAAAGGTGAACTTGTTGAGAATTCCCGTAAGTAATTGATCACGAAGAATCTGTAAGTTGGCATCCTCCATCTTCCTATCCACTATACATGATATCAGATTAGGGCATGTGCGTCTCATCACGGTCAACTCCCCCAAGTATCCTATCACTTGCAATGGCTTCCAATGGGTTGCCTCAATCATACTGCTCCAACTCTGTGCTTGAAGAGCTACCAATCGAGCTAATGGCTTCCTACTGAGAGCATCCGTATGACATTTCCCTTCCCTAGATGATAGACTATCGAACAGTCATAATCCTTGAGAAGCTCCATCCATCGTCCTTGTCTCAAGTTCAACTCCTTCTGATCAAAAAGGTACTCCAAGCACTTGTGATTTCTGTGAATCTTGAAGGTCTCACCATATAATAGTGGCGTCAAATCTTCAGGATGAAGACTATGGCCGCCAACTCTAAGTCATGCGTCGGGTAGTTCTTCTCATGCAGCTTCAATTACTTCGAGGCATAAGTGACCACATGCCCATGCTACATCAAAACATAGCCCAATCCCTGGAGTGAAGCATTGATGTATACAATAAATCCACCATCGCTACTGAGGATGGTAAGCACAGGGGTTGAAGTCAACTTCTCCTTGAGTGTCTGGAAACTGGTCTCACAATCACTAGTCCAAACAAAAGGAGTATCCTTCCTCGTTAACTGGGTTAACAGAAGAGCGATCTGTGAAAGGCCCTAAATGAATCGCCTGTAATAACCTGCTAAACCCAAGAAACAACAGATATCTACCACTGTCTTGAGACGTTCCTACTTCAGCATTGCCTCAAAACTTGGAAGGATCCACTAAAATCCCTGCACCTGACACCACGTGTCTTGGAAACTCCACCTAGTGTAGCCAGAACTCACATTACTGAATTTGGCATATAACCTGTACTTCCTCAGAGTATCCAGGACCAACCGAAGGTGCTACTCATCCTGTACCTCATCTCAAGAATAGATGAGGATATCGTTAATGAATACCACGACAAAGTGGTTCAGATGTGGTTTAAAAATCTAGCTCATTAAGTCCATGAACATGGCAAGGACGTTCATTAGATCGAACGACATCACCAAGAACTCGTAGTGGCCATAGTGAGTCTTAAACCAGTCAATGATATATCCCCTTCTCTAGTCCTAATCTACTGGTAGCCTGATCACAGGTTAATCTTGGGGAATATCGTGGCCCCAAGAAGCTGATCAAACAAGTCATCGATCCACAAAAGGGGATATCTATTCTTGATGGTTACCTTATTCAGCTACCTGTAGTCAACGCAAAGGTATAAGGTTCCATCCTTCTTTATGAACAATACTAGAGCCCCCTAGGGTGAGGCACTAAGGCGAATGAACCCCTTCTCAAGGAGCTTCTGAAGTTGCGTCTTTAGCTCCTTCAACTCTACTGGTGCCATCCTATATTGGGTAGTCAATATAGGATTGGTTTAAGGAATGAGAGAGATCTCAAACTCGATCTCTCAGTTTGGTGGAAGTCCCAAGAGGTCCTCTGGGAACACATCTGCATATTCCTGAACAACAGACATACCTCCCAACTTCAACTTCTCTCTTAAGGCTGTAGATATGTAGGTAAGGTATCCACTTCACCCCTCCTCAGTAACTTGGTTGCCAAAACCTAACTGGTCTACTCTCAGATATGTCACGAAACTCAAATTATGGTACTCCTGGAATCAAGAAGGCAAACTTATTCCTGAAATAATTGATCAAAGCGTGGTGCCTTAACAACCAGTCCATGTCAAGAATGATGCTAAAGTCCAACTACCAATTGTTCCCCACAATTCATCGAGAACTACAAGGATAATGTCATCAAACAAAAGTGCCAAGAGAGACGAGGAGAGGTTTTGAGGTCTAATATGGGCATCAAGTGTCAGTATTAGCTAAAACCTATATCCAACACATGACCAATTTACTTGAGAATGTGAGGAAAAGCATCTCCACTAGTAGACAAGGGGTGTAACCATCCTATAATCAAGGATTCTGTGATCATACCACGTTAAGGTAAGGGTAATGGAGAGAACGGTACTTTGAGGAATAGTCAAAATAGAAAGACACTAAGGGTTGGTGTTATGATGGTAAACATTCACTTGGAATGCATTCAAGATTCCTACCTGATTAAGTAGGTAGGTCAGAGCATGCAAAAAATATCAACAAGACACGTCATCAATACACGATTGACTATCCACTCATTAATGAGATATAAGATGCTTGAAAGGCTTCCTCATACCGTTTTATGACTAGAGGGTGACCTTGCTTTGATACCATCTGTGATGGCCCAAGTCTCGCCAAGCAGCAAAACTTGAGTTGCTGTGTGCTAACAACTAGCACAAACCACCCACAAGATCACTATCACCCAACACAGTCATAAAACAACAATAGCCAATCAAATGAAACAAAAAGCAATAATGAAAAAGAAAGAAACAAAGTACTAACCAAAGGGTTTACCACACAACATACAAACATAAGCCAAGAGCTACACAAACGATATCTAGTAGCCAAGAACACCTGAGTACGGAAATCCAAGAACACATCAATAAAAACTTAGAATAGAACAACAACAAAGTAATAATAGTGACAAGAGTATAAAGAAAGAGGGCACTATATCAGCAGTTCATCTGTTTACAAATTATTATTTATCCAATTCTACTTATGCAATTTGCCAATATTATTATATTTCACAATCTACCAAACGACGTCTCAGGCACGAGACGATCTCGTGTAACTTCCTATAGCATAAGATCGATATAAGCCACTCTCCTGGCCGGGAAGACAGCTTATACCCATCAAGTCGCCACTCTCCATCACCCTGGGTCATTGTAGAAAGTGGTGGTAGCTACATCGTGTAGCATAAACATGTAGAAGCGCTATGTACACTGAATCACAAACAGCCAATGACCTACCCACCAGCTAATAAAGAAATCATTCCAAACCATGAGCCACGCATCCCACTATCCCAGTTGACCACTAAGCCTAACCAAAAGGTCATAGGGAGGCCAGCAACTCCCTAAACCAGACTCAAAACCAGTCAGAAAGACCAAACCTATAGCCAAATCTAGCAAGTAGCGAGGCTAAACCAGCAATGTATACACATCCATTTAGGTTAAAATGCCTATTTATGCATGTTCCTAGGCTTAGATATGCATTCCATATTATGAATATTGCATAGCATGCATCATTCTGCATTTAGAATAGTTTGTATAAAGTTTAGGTTAATTTGTGCCCTTTTGTGGCTAGGAGAGGAGATTTATTTTGGGGCCTCAGATTGACGATCCGACCATACAGATCTGATCAAGATGACGAATGGAGTCCCAACACCCCTGAAATCGTCTTAACCGGAGTCCTGTAACACATTGTGTAGTCTAAGGAAGATCAACGGCCAAGGGACTAGATGATGCAATTTGAAGTGTCAAACGACAAATCTAATCACACAGATGGATCCAGATTGACGATCGTAGCCCAACGGTGTGAAAACCAACCCAATCCAACATCCGTGGTGCCAGTTACAAAGTGAAGGAAATTGACGACCATGATGGCACCACATGGTGCCATCACAGCCACCTAAGTCCATCCAAGCCCCCCACTCTATCTTGCAGGCAGCGCCATCGCACAATCCCAGCCATTGGATCATGAGCCAACGGGTGAGAAAAGCCCAACAATGCCTTCTCACAACACAAGGAGCAAATCAAGATTCAATATCGACCGTTGGATCTTGATCCAACGATCCACAATTGCCTCTCGCCACTGCCAGCTAATGCTCTTTTGGCCCAAAGAGAGCACATAGCGCAGCAATTGCGCAGAGCTCTCCCAAACCCGCAGCGTAGTTTAGACTCCTCTAACGCCTCCAATGGACCACAGTGGCGAGTGCACCCAAATTCGACTGCTCAATCCTGATCGTGCAGTCAAGATGAAGCCATGCGGTTGATGTCCATACATCTAATTAAACTAAAATGTCTATTAATGCATGTTCTTAGTGTCATACTAGCATCATACATTGTAAATATTGCATAACATGCATAATCAAGCATTTAGGTCAAGTTGTATAGATTGTATAGTAATTGTCTCCTTTTATGGTCAGGGACACGGTGACTTTTTATCAGGGCCTCGGATCGAAGATCCAACCATATGGATCTGATCAGGGCAACAATTGGAGTTCAACAACTCCAAGATCACCCTGATCAGACATTCGTAGCACCAGATAGAGATCGAGGAACCCTAAAGATCAAGAGCTAAGATGGTGCCAATCTGCACTTCAGATGAAAAATCTGATCACATAGATGGGTTCAAATCGATGATCACAGCCTAACAGTGCAAAAATCGATCAAATCCGACATCCTTGGCACCATCTACAACACAAAGAAGATGGACGGTCAGGATGGTGCCACGTGGCACCATCCCAACCATCCGCACCCGGCCACCCCCCCTCCGTTCAACTTCTGAAGGCAAACGCGTGAACGATCTAGGCCATTGGATCTTGATCCAATGGCCATGATCTTGCACGCCTAATTTCTAAGCGAGACAAAGAAGGCCCGTTGGCACGTTGGTCCAGCTCTCTACAATCTCTGAATAGTGCTGGCTCGAATTGTGCCCGGCCTCCAAATTAAGAGAGCGAGGTGGCGCCGCTAAATTCAGCCACATGATCTTCATTGAGCGGCTCTGAAAGGTGCAACGTGGCACTATCTCAAGTCACACGCGTGATCGCATGCTACTCCAGACACACGATCAAATGTGCAAGCGTTAAAGATGCTGAAGAGGAGCAAGTGCACGCTTTTTAAGCCATCTGATCACTTGATCGGATGACTGGGAGCCTTTCAATGTGCGAGAGCGTTGAGGCAGCCAAAGAGGAAGAGGTACGTGACCTATGTCCACGTTCATGGGTTTTAGTGACGTTTAAATACATCACGAAAGACCTTGAATTAATGTTTTTAAGCATGAAATGACCAAATTTCCCCTATTTCTTGCAACTATAAAAGGAGACCCATACCCTATGAAATTCTCATCCCTTCTCCTCTCTCCCTTTCCAAAGCTTAGGAGAAGCTTGTCTCACACCCGAGATGCTCCTCAAGAGCTAAAACCAAGTTTTCGCCCCCATTCTGGAAGTGGATCCCACGACGACGATGACGTGCTGCCTCGTTCCTGTTCTTCCGACTTCGTCCTCCTTCTTCCTGCCTCGTCCTCCATCTTCTATGTGTCGCCTCTGTCCAGCTCATCCTCCAAGCATTCGTCGAGGAGGATAACTTCTCTCTCCCTTCGCTTTTCGCTTTTTAGAGTAGAATTTTCCCACTTTCTAGTGTAATCATTTTTCGCTTTCTTAGTTGTAAAACATTATTCAAATATCAAGTTATTGTTCTCTCTCTCTTATTGTTTATATCGATTCCATTGTGATTATTTCACCTTTTAAACAAAAATACAAAAAAAAAGTATAACTGTGGATTTTGAGATCGACGTAGCCTCCCTGTGTTCAACCTGGAACTTCTTTATAGATTTTTCGGTATAAATTTTTTCTATTGAGCAAATTTCTTCGCAACTCGAACTACAATGACAGGTTTTCGAATCCAACTCCGAACGGGCAGTTTTCCACCCTCAACATTTTGGCACCGTTACCAGGGAGGCAATGATTTTTCGATCTTCTTTTCACATTTCGCACACTTTACTATTTTCTAACTTGCTTTATCTCTTGTCTATTGTTTTGCAGATACCTCGACCAGGGAATCGTCAAATGGTAGATCAAAGTAAATTGTAGTTGAAGACGACTGTAAGTGCCCCCCATTTTACCCCCTCCATAGATTTCATTTCATGACATTAATTCAAACTCCAATTAACCTAGGTGTTTGCATAAATCCTAGATTAGTTTGGTTGCTTGGATTTCCACCCACATTCATTTCACCCTCGCATATAAAAAAAAAATAAAGAAAAAGATATTTCTTGTGGGGTAATTCAACATATACACTACATACACCCACATTCAAGGCACTTAACCTAATTGATTTTCTTCTACTCAACTAGATTTTGATTTGTGGAATCGGTACACAAAAATCAACATATAAAATAGTAGAAATCAATCTAGGTTAATCACTTTGTGTGCTTAGCTCAGTGGTGCAATTGTGGCCAATTGTTTGAGTTGTTTGGACCACACCACTTAACCTAAAATCAACTCACCAAGTAGCATCCTCTTAAGGTTTTCAATTTAGGTTCATACCAGGCACTCCACTTTATTTTTGATTTCAAAAGAAAAGTGACCGTCACCCGTGCTTGAAAACATGGTTTGCCTCAAACTTGATTGAATTAAACCTAATTCTAAACCCTAAAACCTATTTAAGCAAGATTTGAACCCTAAAATCTACTCATCACAAATAATCTTGTTTGAAAACCCTGGTTGTGCATGCACTCACACATACTCAATTGATCATTAAGGGTACAACCCATTTTAAGGGCCCAACACATTCCATAAGCACTATAATCCCATGCCTAAATAAAATCAAGTAGACATTGGCCTTAAGGACTGATTCGCTCTTCGGGGTCTAGTCTGAAATTGTTTACGATTAACCTGCTTGTATTGATCAATCTAATGTCTATCTAGGGGAGTAGCGTCAAATGGCCGTGGCTAAGGGCTACACTAGGAACTGGAGGTGCAAGCCGAAGGAAGAACCATCTCCTCAGTCCCTCCTTCTAACTGGTTGGATTGGGCAGACGCAAGTAGAGTAAATCGCTTATAATCTTACAGTGGTTTTAGAGAGTCTGTAGATCCTTAGACTACCCCACTTAAGGACAGGCTTGTTTTGTTGTGCTGCAGGATTCTTATCCCCGGTCCTTCTGACCTTTTCCTAGTTTATGCTAGGAAGGAGGTCATTGAATCCCCGATTGGAAGGACCACTAGAGTATTCTAAGAGTTGTAGATTGGATTTTGGCCAAATTGATCCCATGGCCAATCAACAACCTCCTCTGCCTCAGGATCCACAGGAGGTATTCCAAAGGTAGCTAGAATAAATGAAGAGAATGCAGGATGCTCAACTCTTGAAGGATTTTTATGATCCTTCAAATTACTGGGAATGTCTTAGCATCTAGATTCCTTGCAAAGACATAGAAATCAAGCCCCAGGTGTTAAGCCTGATCAAACATTTCCATGGTCATGGCTCTGAAGACCCGTCTCAGCACTTGGAGGACTTGACCACTTTGGTCCAGACCACCAAAGCACGAAACGTGAATGAGGAGAAGATGATCATGAGGCTCTTCCCCCACTCTCTTAAGGATAAAGCCACTCATTGGTACAGGACTATAGGAAGGCCAATTGCAACTTGGAATAATTTGAAATTGACCTTCCTGAAAAAATTCTTCCCTATTGGATATGCCAATGCTTTGAGACGGGCAATTACTACCTTCACCCAATGGCCAGGGGAGTAGTTTATATTGCTTGGGAGCGATTCCAAGACTTATTGTGGAGGTGTCCACACCACGAGGTGCCGAAATGGCAACTCGTGCAGATATTCTACCACAGGTGACTAAGCAACTCAGAAATCACATGGACGCTTCTTGTAGAGGCAATTTCCTCAACAAAGACGCAGATAGCGTGCATGATTTGTTTGAGGAGATGAGTGAGAATTCAATCAATCATGCCTCCATGGATACTTTTAACCAGTCCCAGAAGCCCAGATCGAATGTTAATGAAGTCCACGACTCTCATTCATTCAATATAGAATTGATTTGTAATAAACTTGATAAGGTGGACTTGGTTACTAAGAGAATGGAGGAGTGGATGGCTGGAAACTAAATGAACAACTCTCAATCCACTCAATCCCAGAATTCGGGATTCCATTCATTGCGAGCTCCTTCTAGACGGAAGTTCGTGAATCAACTTGATGCGGCTCAATCTGTAAGTCAGCATTATTCGGAACCCCACAGGTTCCAAACTGGGGCCTTTGATCCCAGTTTCTCTGATCCCTCCCTTTCTTTCTCTCCATCCTCACCCTATGAGGATGTCTATGCTATACAGGAGAATGTTAGGTCCAACCCTTACTCCAATGCTTATAATCTGAGTTGGAGGAACCATCCTAACTTCTCCTAGAAAAACCTGGGGCAGCAAACCCAATTCCGACCCAGCAACTATGCTTCGCAACGACCAATGGGTCAGGATCACGTTTGCACTCAGCTGCCCCCAAATTAGGTTAATCAGCCAGCTTGGAATGCCCGTCAACCCGTAGGGCAGGCTGATTTGAACCGACAAATGTAGAGATGCAAGGATCTATGCTCCAACTCATGCAGCAAATGAAAACCTCACTGGACAACTTGCAAAATGGGTTCGTTGCTAATTCTCATCAACCTGGATCTCTATCATCTCAACTCGTACCCAACCTGCATAATATCTAGAATCTGGGTAATCAAGCCCATGAGTACAGGAATCAGAGGAACCCACATGCACATGCTCAAGTGGTTAAGCAGGGTCCTTCCTCTTCCTCTTCTTCCTCAAATCAAAGGTTTTTGGCTAATGAAGCCCCTCCAATCTTTCCTAAACCTCCCTAAGAACCAAACTTGTATGCATCTTCTAATTCTGTTACCTTGAGGAGTGGTAAACAAACTCAGGATCCACAACAACACTGTTCTGATTTACCGAATCTTGAAGAGCCTGAGGAGAGAAAGGAGAACTCTAAAGAAAAAATTAAGGCTCAAGAACCTGATTCCGAAGATCTGACTGATGTTCCTTTTCCTGAGGCCTTTATTAGATCAAGGAAGAAATCTGTTGAAAGTAATGAGGAGCTTTTGAATATTTTCAAGAATGTCGAGATCAATATCCCACTCCTCGATGCTATCAAACATATATCGGCTTACACAAAATTTTTAAAGGAGCTATGTACACAGAAGCGTAAGTTGAGAGAATTTGTTCCAAGGAAGGTGGTACTCTCCGAGAAGGCTAGTTCTGTTATCCTACACCACCTCCCTCAGAAAAAGAGAGATCCAGGTGCTCTGATTTCTTATGTCATCAGAGATTACACCGTTGATAGAGCACTGCTGGATCTAGGTTCATCCATTAACCTAATTCCAACTTCTCTTTATGAGAAGTTCAGATTAGGTGAACTTCGGCCGACTTCAGTAACATTGCAATTAGCGAACCGTTCAGTCACAAATCCACATGGCGTTATTGAAGATGTCATTGTAAGGTTAAGGATTTCTATTTTCCTATAGATTTCCTTGTCCTTGACATGGATGTACTAGAAAATCTGAGGAACACGCCCATCATTTTGGGACATCTGTTCCTGGCTACCACCAAGGCCAATGTTAACTGTGAGAGCAGTAGCATGGAAATCACCTTTGGGGATCAAAGAATGAAATTGGATATTTTTAAGGCGATTAACAAATTCGAGAATTGTGGATTTATTGAGGAACTTGAGGATGATAATGTGAATATTGAAACTTGTATGGTGGTTTCTACATTTGAAAGTTCCTCCTCTGATGATGATTTGGATCCACAACCCTCTATGGCAGACCCACCATCTTCTGAAAATGTTATTGATTTTATTCACTCTCAACCTCTTCCTCTTGATGAGTCTTCATCAGCATCTTCCTTACCTTCAATCATCAACCCGCCCTAGCTTGAACTGAAACCACTGCCAGAGAATCTGAAATATCAATTTTTAGGACCACATAAGATGCTCCCTGTGATTATCAGTGCTAAATTAATAAAGGAGCAGGAGATTAAACTAATTACGGTCTTAAAGGAACACAAGGAGGCAATTGGTTGGACCATTCATGACCTCAGGGGGATCAGGCCATCTTTCTGCAATCACAGAATATTTTTGGAAGATGGATCCCGCCCTCCTCGCCAGATGCAGAGGAGATTAAACTCAAATATGCAGGAAGTGGTCAAGAAGGAGATTATCAAGTGGCTCGATGCAGGAATCATTTATCTGATCTTTGATTGTCCTTAGGTAAGTTCCGTGCAAATTGTTCCCAAGAAAGTCGGGATTACCGTTGTGACTAACCTGAAAGGAGAATCTGTCATAACTCATTCAGCTTCCTCTTGGAGAGTTTGTATTGATTATAGGAAGCTGAACACAGCCTTGAAAAAGGATCATTTCCCTTTGCCTTTTATTGATCAAATCCTTGAAAGACTAGCCGGGCAAAAGTACTTCTTTTCCTTGATGGCTACTCGGGATACAACCAAGTCCCTATCCATCCCGAGGATCAGGGAAAAATGACTTTCACCTATCCCTACGGAACCTTTGCTTTCCGTAGATGTCATTCGGCTTATGCAATGCACCTGCGACTTTTCAAAGGTGTATGCTAGCCATATTTTCTGACATGGTGGGAGAGTTTATGGAAGTCTTCATGGATGATTTCTCTATTTTTGGAGAATCGTTTGACTCTTGTGTGGCTAATCTTGAAATGATCCTTAAACGATGCATCAAAACAAGACTAGTCCTTACCTAGGAAAAGAGTCATTTCATGACACAAGAAGGCATCATCTTGGGTCATGTAATCTCCGAACGGGGAATCGAAGTGGACAAAGCTAAGGTTGATGCTGTTGCTAAAGTTCCTCCTCCCACATCTATCAAACAAATTTGATCATTTCTTGGTTATGTGGGATTCTACAGGATATTCATCAAGGACTTTTCGAAGGTTGCTCGTCCTCTAAGCAACCTTCTCGCCAAAGAAATGCCGTTTGATTTCAACGAATCATGCCGTAAGGCATTTAATTTTCTTAAAATGACAGTCACTTGTGCTCCAGTGTTGCAACCACCAGTTTGGACAGCCCCATTTGAGATCATGACCGATGCTTCTGATTATGCGATCGAGGCTATTTTGGGTCAAAAGATTGATAGGAAGCCCTTTGTCATCTACTACGCTAATAAAACTCTAGACAAGGCCTAGAGGAATTACACTATTACTAAGAAGGAATTACTAGCTATAGTGTTTGCTTTGGAGACATTTAAGGCTTATCTCTTAGGGTATTACGTCATCATATATACCGACCACTCAGCCTTGAGACATCTCTTGGCCAAAAAGGATGCCAAACCCCAGCTTATTCAATGTATTCTTTTGCTTCAAGAATTTGATCTTGAAATCAAGGATAAATCTAGGGTACAGAATGTGGTGGTGGATCATCTGTCGAGACTTTTGAGTGATTCTTCTCATTCAGACATTCCAATTGCTGATACTTTTCCGGACGAGACTATCCTTACAGTTTTAGGTGTCCAAACCCTGTGTTTTGTTGACATCGTTAATTATTTGGCCCTTGGTCAAATCCCCCAGGATTGGACCAAGCAACAACGGGATAGACTAAAATCTAAGGCCAAATATTACTTCTAGGAGGACCCTGAACTGTACCACATCGGCTCTGCTCTGATTATTCGTCGATGCATTCCACAGAACGAATTCAAGAGTATACTTGAGTTCTGCCATGCATCTACTTGTGGTGTACACTTCTCCGACAAAAAAGCGACTACACAAATTTTGCAATCTGGATTCTATTGGCCATTTTTATTCAAGGATGCCCAAGAATTCTCGAGGTCATGTTCCCGATGCCAGGCACTTGGGAGCATAACCAAGATAGACATGATGCCTCTAAACCTGGTTCTTCCTGTCGAAATCTTCGACATTTGGGGCATCGATTTCATGGGACCCTTCCTCCCTTCATTTGGACATCAGTACATTCTTGTCACTATTGATTACATGTCCAAGTGGATCGAGGCTATTCCCACCCGAACCAATGATCACAAGGTGGTCATTGATTTTGTCAAGAAGAATATCTTCAGCCGATTCGGGATTCCGAGGGCCATCATCATTGATGGGGGCACTCATTTTACTAATGCCCAATTTTATAATTTGTTGGCAAAATATGGGGTTAATCACAGAATCTCCACACCTTACCATTCCCAGACAAATGGACAGACCGAGATCTCCAATCAGGAGATCAAGAATATTCTGCAGAAAACGGTTAGGCCTGATCGCAAAGATTGGACTCAAAAGCTTGAGGACGCTCTTTGGGCCTACTGTACGGCGTATAAAATGCCCATCGGCATGTCTCCATTTCGTCTGGTGTATGGAAAGGCATGCCATTTACCTGCAGAAATTGAACATAGGGCATTCTGGGCAATCAAACAATGTAATCTAGATCTGAGTTTAGCCGGGAAGACCAGGAAACTCCAACTTTCTGAGCTGGAGGAGCTTCGAAAAGACGCATATGAGAATGCCAAGATTTATAAGTCTCGGACCAAAGCTCTTCATGACCAATTGATTTCTCGCAAGAGCTTTAAGCCTAACCAGAAAGTCTGGCTCTTTGATTCTCAACTTAAGCTCTTTCCTGGAAAATTTAGGTCGAAATGGAATGGCCCATTCATTACCGAGCAGATATTTCCAAACAAGGTTGTTCAGATCTCTGACCCGAAGATGGGTAATTCATTCAAAGTCAACTGTCAATGTCTAAAGCCTATTATTGATTGTACTGTTCCAGAACCTATCTCAGACATAGTTGCTCTAGCTATGTTGTGACTTCTTTAGCTGGACTATGCCTAGCTAACAGCATTAAACTCAACATTTATACAGTCTGACTCAGAGCTGACCCGAGCTTCATATTCAGGTGATATCTTCTTCATTCTACCCTTCCTTCCATGTCTTTTATTCTTAATGTGGACATTGCATCAGCTAGGCATGGGGGGCATGGATTCATTTCTGAATTATTTTGTCAGCTCTGTGGAATTCTTGTAAATTCTACCTATTTTCTTATATATACATAAAAAAAAATTAAATTAGGAAGGAATACTTGGACATTAGGACCTTTCAATCTTAGGAAATATTATAGTAGGATCTGAACACTAAGACCCTTTAGGCTTTGGACTTAATCAGCCTAGGTATCCACTAAAATGTGGATTTGTTCATCGAGTCCTCACCATCTTAAATTCTATTTTAATTTGATTAAATAAGTTTGGGTGATAAGTACACGACTTATCAACCCACCCTCTGATTTGAGGGAACTTTAAGTCTAAGCATCTACACACTATTTGTCACTGACTCGTTGTTCGGCGGTTTTAGCGAAAATTGAGTAGCTAATGAACCTGCTAGGGTGATATGGCTGGCAAGTTATTGTGGGTAACAGCTCATAGGAAGGTTGTCCAGAGCCCAGTCACAGGACCACTCTCTTCTTGCTGCCTTTAGGTAAATCTTAGACCAGGGAAGCCACCTACTTAAAAAGAAAAAGAAAGTTCAAAAAGAAAAGAAAAGGAAAAAAAAAGAAAAAGGAGAAAAGAAAGAAAAAGAAACAAAAGAAATAAGCCACACTTCGCCGCACGAGTATGGCTAGCAAGTTGTCGGTGGTAACAGCTCATCGACCGGTTGTCCAGATCCCAGCTCAAGAAATGCACATAAAAATTCCTAAAACACTTAGGAAGAAGCGGAGAAATAGAATAAGCTAGGGAGATATACACTAGATTCACCCTTGTGTTGACCTCATAAAAAATAAAAAGTAGGGAGAAAGCTACCGGTCGCATAGATACACCTTTAGGCATAACTCTTTTTAAGGTCACTTAGGGGCGTAAAAACCCAAAGTCCATTCTGATTGCTGATCAACGAGCCTATCACATTCACAAAAAGATGCTTAGAACTTAGGATTTTCATCAAATATTGGTTGGGTTGAGTGGCCGTAGAAAGCACTCTGTAACCCTAAACTTAAAAATAAAAAAAAAAAATTTGATGAGAAGAAAAAGAGAAAAAAGATATCTTTCTTTGAATAAGGTGAGGGCTTGAGGCAGTCTGCATTTTGGTAGATACCCGGGTGTTGTTGCGTCTTTGAAAGTTCAGGTCCTAAGTAAAAATTTCTTAATGTTGAAGATGATTTGTGCTCGAGTAATCCAACCTAATTCTTTTATAAATAGCATGTAGTTTTTGCTAAGGACTAGCGAAAGATAGGCATGGGGGTGTGATGTGCATACATTTGATTAACCTAAAATGTCTATTAATGCATGTTCTTAGTGTCATATTAGCATCATACATTGTAAATATTGCATAACATGCATAATCATGCATTTAGGTAAAGTTGTATAAATTGTAAAGTAATTGTCTCCTTTTATGGTCAGGGACGGGCCGACTTTTATCGAGGCCTCAGATCGAAGATCCAACCATACGGATCTGATCAGGGCAACAATTGGAGTTCAACGACTCCAAGATTGCCTTGATCGGACATCCATAGCACTAGATAGAGATCGAGGAACCCTAAAGATCAAGGGCTAAGATGGTGCCAATCTGCACTTCAGATGAACAATTCAACCTCATGGATGGGTTTGGATCGATGATCGTAGTGTAACAGCACAAAAATCGATCCAATCCAACATCCGTGGCACCATCTACAACACAAAGAAGATGGACAGCCAGGATGGTGCCACGTGGCACCATCCTAACCATCCATACCCGACCTCCCCCCCTCAGTTCAACTTCTGAAGGCAAAAGTGCGGACGATCTAGGCCATTGGATCTTGATCCAACGACCACGATCACGCATGCCTAATTCCTAAGCGAGACAAAGAAGGACCCTTGGCGCGTTGGTCCAACGCTCTACAAGCTCTGAAAGGTACTGGTTCGAATCGCACCTGGCCTCCAAATCGACAGAGCGAGGTGGCACTGCTAAATTCAGCCACACGATCTTCATTGAGCGGCTCTGAAAGGTGCAATGTGGCACTATCTCAATGCGCCCAATGCCCACACACGATTGCACGCCGCTCCGGATGCACAATCAAACGCGCAAGCGTTAGAGGCGCTGAAGAGGAGCGGGCGCATGCTTTTTAAGCCATGGGATCTCTTGATCGGACTGCTGGGAATCTTTGAACGTGCAAGAGCGTTGAGGCAGCCAATGAGGTAGAGGCGCGCACGGTGCACGACCTATGCCCACGTTTAGGGGCTTTAGTGACGTTTAAATACGTCACTAAAACCCTGAATTAATTTTTTAAGCATGAAATGACCAATTTGCCCTCAATTCTTGCAACTATAAAAGAAGACCCCTACCCTACGAGATTCTCATCCCTTCCTTCTCCTCTCTCCCTCTCCAAAGCTTAAGAGAAGCTTGTCCCACACCAAGGATGCTCGTCAAGAGCTAAAACCAAGTTTTTGCCCTCGTTCCGGAAGTGGATCCTACGACGACAATGACGTGCTGCCTTGTTCCTATTCTTACGACTTCATCCTCCTTCCCACCTCATCCTCCATCTTCCAGGCGTCGCCACCGTCCAACTCGTCCTCTAAGCATTTGTTGAGGAGGTAACTTCTCGCTCCCTTCTTTTTCCACTTTCTAGAATAGAATTTTCCTGCTTTCTAGTGTAATCATTTCCTGCTTTTTTAGTTGTAAAATATTATTCAAATATCAAGTGATGGTTTTCTCTCTCTTATTGTTTATATCGATTCCATTGTGATTATTTCACCTTTTAAACAAAAATACAAAAGAAAAAATTAACTACAGATTTTGAGACCGACATAGCCTCCCAGTGTTCGACCTGGAACTTCTTTACGGATTTTTTAGTATAAATTTTATCTATTGAACGGATTTCTTCGTGACTCGAACTACGACGATGGGTTTTCGAATCCAACTACGAACACGTAGTTTTCCGCCCTTAACAGCGGCATAATGGATGAGCACGGATATGCCCATGTGCACGTGCACAATCGCACACCCTGTTCGACGCCTTATCTGACATGGCAACTTAGCACGTGATCTTCACGTAATCCAAGTCATCCATCCTTAATCCAACGATTGTTCGTCAACCACACCTCTGCAGCTGTAAGTGTGCAGGCATTTGCATTGGCTACAGATCTTTAGCGACGTTTAGGGTAGATCTTTAGCAACATCTTTGATGTCTCTATTAACCCATGCACGAAATGCACTCTTCTCCTCCACTATAAAAGGACCCCTACCCCTCCCATTCTTCTTCATCTCTTCCTTTCTCTCCCTCACCACCTCTAAGGCTCTAAAGAGAGCTTGTCCCAAGCCCGAGATGCTCCTCCAAAGTAGAAATTCAAATATTTTTCCTGCTTCTCATCCCCCATCGTGGAGAATCCCGTGGTCGTCCTCTCACCACCTTCCGAAAGATCCTCTTTGTGACACCATCCTACCCCATCCTCCTTCCTCTAATGTCGTTCTTCTTCGTTCAGCTTCCCGCCACATTCGTCTGGGGTGTCGTCAAAGCAAGTTGTCCTCCAAGCAACCGTCGAGGGGGATTCATCTCAACCCATTCTATCTTTTATCGCTTTCTAGTGTAGTTTTAATTAGTTGTAATATACATTAATCAATTTTATAAGATGTTTCTCTCCCTCTCTTTCTCTCTCTCTCTCATTTTGTTAGTGTAGGGTAGAATAGATAACAATTCACCTGATATTCTATCTTATAAAATACCAAAAAAATCTCAAAAGATAAAAACAACAAAAGCAATTAAAGTTGAAGCACGAATTTCAAACCAAACATTCGCCTCCCTATGTTCGACCCAGGACTCACTTCGAGTTTCGATATAAATTTTATTTGGTAGCGACTTTTGCGACTACGACGATAGGTTCTCCAAAACCCTGATTTCACTTGCAAAAATATGTCCACCATTTTGGCACCGTTGGCTAGAGGCAATGCTCTTTGGTTTTTCCATGTTTTTATTGTACTGAACTTTTTAACTCACTTTGCTCCTTTCTTTCTATGATTACAGGTACCCTTCCAAGGTGAGCCAAAGCAAAATAGATCATAGTAAAGTGTAGTTAAAAGGTTCTATAAATTTACCCCCACCCCCACCCATTAGATTTCACTTCGGCACACTAATAACTCAAACCCTAATTAACCTATGAGCTTGCATAAATCCTAGGTTAGTCCTAGTTGTTTGTTTGTCACTTCACCTCACCTCACCAATTCGCATAAATTAAAAAAATATATAAAAAAAATTGCGCTTCTCTTTTCATGGGATTAAACTAAAAGAGACACTTAAACACCCACAAATTTCTTGACCTAAGGCACACAATCACATTGATTCTACCACTTAACCAGAATCTGACCTGTGGATCCTATACACCTTAACTCAACAAACAAATAAGTGAGTAGAAATTTGATTAGGTTAAACATTTTTGTATGCCTTAATCAAGTGTGGCAACAAGCCAATTGCTCGAACTATTTGGGCCACACCACTCAAATTAAAAGTGATTCATCAGTAACTTGCCCCATAGGGTTGATTTTTAGGGTTGAACTAGGCACTCCACATTAATTTTGAGTTTTAAAGGAATATACCATCACTTGTGATTTCAAAACTTGGAGTGTTCTCCTTAACTTGATTGAATACACCTAAAGATTAAACCCTCAAAGCTACTAAACAAGGTTAAACCCTAAAAGACACATCATTGAATAACCTTATTTGCAAGCCCTGGTTGTGCATGCACACACATATTAACTGATCATTAAGGGCACAACCCATTCAAAGGACCCATCACATTTAAAAGCACAATCATCCTAGGCCTTAATTAAACTTGAGTAGACATTGTCCCTAGGATTCATTGAGTCTGTTTCAGGGTGTTCACTTAAACACATTTCAAATTAGTGATGTCTGCTTGCTTCAAAAGGTGCTAAGTTAGGGGCCCCAATTGTCGAACGACTTAATTAAATAGGGGTTTGGTATAATTAGCGGCCTTCGGGACATGCTCCCCCTACTTTGCTAGCCCAACTTTACCACCTTCGAGAGTAAGGACAACATCAAATTCATTGTGTGGTTAAAGTTCATTTCTGAAGCATAGGTCCTTAAGCTACCCAATTTAAGGACAAGCTTGATTGATTGTACTGCAGGGCACCTTTCACTCTGTTTTCTCTCCTACTTTACTATGGATCCTTCCACATCCTACTCACATTTTCACTCCTACCCTCCCACCACCACTTATTCCCAAGATGATTACTATCCCAACTCAACTTATAGCTACCCATCTCCTAGTCAGGATAACTTTGATTGGGGATATGATTTCGGACCTCAATGTCCAGGGTTTAACCTAGGACAACAAGACTATGATTATTATCCTTCTCACACCTATATTGATTATAGATCTCCACTCTTGGATGAGCAACCTAACCTAATCTACAATCAAGAAGGATATGATGATTATAACACTTACCCTCCCCTAGGTTATGCTAAACATAGGTCACTACCATTCTTTGAACAACCTGAAATGACCTACTATCAGGGAGGACCCCATTCGATTCAGGTGAGCCAAGCCCAAGATATGGTGTTGGCCAATTTGAGGAACACTGTACGACCTTTAGAAACCTAGCCAACACCCTGCACTGAAGCATTGGAGCCTATGATCAAAATGATTGATGGGCTTAATAGTTTTTTTTTAGATTGGCTCCAAGATGTTAAGAATAGCGACCCGAATGAGTTTCTACTTGGGAAATTGTCAAGATTAAGGATGAAATTTGTGGTTGCCCTAGTCCAATCTTGAGATGAGTCTCAAGATGAACCCCCTTCAGGAGAGCCAATGTCAGAAATCGCTCAGCCACTTGTAGGGGGGACAATTTTTATGAGACTAAGGATGACCAGGTTGGTTTAGAGAAATCGATTTTAAGGATGAATCGATTTTCTCACCCGAGATCCCTGAGCTAAGGAGTGAGGAAAAATATGTCTCCATGGACTAAGAAATGGCATATGATTTTGAGACATATATAAATGACGATCAAGAATTCTTTGATTCTGAGGGTGAGGAATCTCTTAGTGAAGTCCCACTTAAGGTTAAAGAAGATGATTTTAGTGAGACAAACGGGCCAAAGGAATCTGATCTATCATTTAATGGCCCTGTAATTGAGGAATTTGATTCGGTTGGGGTTGACATGGAGGATTCAAATCCAAATTTATTAGATGATTCAATCAGTAGCCCCATTCCTCAACCACACCCCAAAGAACTAAATGATGATATTTTTGAAATCAATGTACCCAAGTCAATTCTGATTCAGCCACGATTTTTGGACTTGGGTAAATCATATGGGGGGAATAATATGCTAGAGATCCTGGAAACCAAGCACTTGATTTTAGAGGAGAGGAGTTTGGAAGTAAAATTATGGGAAGTGAATTCCAAGGGAAATGGAATTTTGGATTTAAAGGTTCTTGTTGACCTGAAACCACCTACTTTCTATCAGGACCCTTATGATATCTTTGACGTGCAACCCAAGCTCGGAGTAATTAAATATCTTTCTGAGCTAAACTCTAAGTGGACAACCGAATTTAGTGAGTCAGATCTACCCATTGTCTGCCACTTTAGTCTTGGGTTGCCCACCATAAAACCACAAGCTTCAACCCACAAGTACAATGATCTCTGGTTATGGGTGATTTTCATCTAGAACCTTAAAACCACTCAACCCTGGGCATGGGTCTGCATCACAACTTGGTCCACAATTGTGGACATTTTCTACTGACGAGTTTAAGGATCAATCTTTTAATTCTTATCCTAACCTACACCTGTGAATTCTTAATTTCTTTCTTGTTTGTATATTATGCCTAGCTAAAGGCAATAAAATTAGCATGAGTGCATACTCCTTTCTCTCTGCAAAGTTGACCAGATATATCATGAAATTCAAGTAATATTCAATTCATTCCACCCTTTTCATGTCTTTATTTTTACAATGACGACATTGCATCATTTAGGCATGAGGGGGTGAAACTTATCTTGAAAATATTTTGTTAGCTTCGTGGTATTTCTTTTATTTCATTTTTAAAAAAAATTAAAATTCAAAAAGACTAAAGAATTTAGAATTAGGAGAAGAGAACTTAGGCATTAGGAGTTGTTAACTTTAGGAAACGATACCTTAGGACCTGAACAATTAGACTCTTCAGGTCTTCAGGTTTAATTAGATCGGGTGTCCACTAAGATGTGGACCTATTCTCAAGTCTTTGCCACGTTAATTTTACTTTAATATGGCCAATAAATTGGGGTGATAAGTACACAACTTATCAACCCACCCTCTGATTTAAGGGGACTCCAAGTCTAAAGCATCTACACACAATTTGCACTGACTCACTTTTCAATGATTTTTAAGAAAATTAGGTAGCTAATGAACTTTCCAGGGTAGTATGGCCGGCAAGTTGTCGTAGGTAACAGCCCATTGGTTAGTTGTTCAAAGGTTAGCTACATGACCATACTCTTTCTACTGCCTTTAGGTAAATCATAGATTAGGGAAGCCACCTACTTAGAAAAAGAAAAAAAATACACTCAAAAAGAAAAATAGAAAAATAGAAAAATTAGAAAAGGGAGAAAAAATTAAATAAAGCTACACTTCACCGCATCAATATGGCTGGCAAGTTGCCAATGGTAACAGCCCATTGGCTTGTTATCCAGAGCCTACCTCACAAAAATGTACAAATAATTCCCAAAACACTTAGGGAATAGGCGAGCAAGTAGAATAAAATGGAGAGATATACACTGGGTTCGCCCTTGTGTTGACCTAATAAAAAATAAAAAAAAGTAGGGAGAAAGCTACCAATCGAAAAGATAAGCCTTTAGGCAGAAACTCTTATGGTCACTAAGGGTCGTAAAAACCTGAAGTTTATTTTAATGATCGCCTAGTGAATTTATCACTTTTCACAAGATGCTTAGAACTTAAAGTTCTTTTCGAGTCTTGTGTAGCTTGGGTAACCATAGAAAGCTGTCCTAGAACTCTAAACTCAAAAGTCCAAAAAAATTAGAAAAGAAGAAAAAAATAAAAAAATGTATCTTCCCTTTTCAAAATATGATGAGGATTTGGGCGATCTGCATTTTGCCAAGCACCGGGGCACTATTGAGTCTTCGTAGTTTAGGACCTTAGCTGAAATTTCCTTTTGTTAGTAAACAACTAATGCCTTAAACAATCAAGTCCTAATTCTGTTCTTATACAAAGCATTTAGTTTGCTTTTACTAGGGACTAGCAAAATATAGGTGTGGGGGTATGATGTATACAC
This sequence comes from Thalassia testudinum, assembly GCA_037157565.1. NCBI lineage: Eukaryota > Viridiplantae > Streptophyta > Magnoliopsida > Alismatales > Hydrocharitaceae > Thalassia > Thalassia testudinum. The sequence goes on from JAZHRO010000031.1 coordinate 203,657,095, forward strand.
ATCCATTTAGGTTAAAATGCTTATTTATGTATGTTCCTAGGCTTAAATATGTAATCCATATTATAAATATTGCATAACATGCATCATTCTATATTTAGAATAGTTTGTATAAAGTTTAGGTTAATTCATGTCCTTTTGTGGCTAGGGGAGGAGATTTATTTTGGGGCCTCGGATTGACGATTCGACCGTACAAATTTAATCAGGACGACGAATGGAGTCTATGATGTCTCTACAATTATTTGTTAATTATATCAATTAGAGTCAATCACGAGGTCCCACGTGCATAAATACCATGTTATAATGAGTCCGAGAGCAATACATGAATATTGTGTAAATTCTACATTTAAATTGCTTATAATCAATGCCTATTGGTCATGTATACAAGTGCATATTGAAACAAGTCTCAGATGGGCAATCGGAATACACAGATGGGTCTAGATCGACAAACACAGTCCAACGGACTCAAAATCACATCAATCCGACCTCTGTAGCTCCCACAACAAGTCCGGGAAGTTCTGGCCATTAATTTGATGATCAACGACCCAAACCCGACCACATTCATGCATCCACGTGCCCTCAGCCCACTGCTCTCTTTGGCACTCCATCAAGCAATCTTAGCCATGGATCCTTGATCGGACAACAAAGAGTGTGTGGGCATAGGCACAAGAACGCAACCAATGCGTAGGGATAGCGCAATGGTCCACGCCTCAGCACAAGAGCAACAAGTGACCATTTGAGCCCTCACGAGGCTCAAAATCAGCTGAGCACAAGCGATGGCGAAATTGGGCTACCGAATCTCCATCAAATGATTCTGAAGGCACAACATGCCGCGATCTCACGAGGCGAATGCGTGCGACCATCCAATGCCCGATCTGATGCATGATCACATGTTCAATCATACATGGAGCTCTCAACTCAATCCAAAACATGAACTCACGCACGATCTCAGGCCTTCACACGCGATCAGACGACCACAATTCCTCCCTATGCGGTGAGCACAAGGCATAAGCCATCTGGGCTCTCTCTCGGCCATCCGATGGCAATCCACACCAAACATCCAATGGCTGAGGAAGAGAGCACATGGATCGCACGAAGAAACACTATGCACATGTGTTGAACCGGCAAGGAAAGAGGAGGGCCTACACTGATGTTTTTTGAACTATTTTAGCGACATCTTGGACGTCGCTAAAACCCCTTACCTGATTTAGAAGCCTCCTCTCCACTATAAAAGCCCCCACACACACTTCATTTGTGATCATCCCTTCCTAGCTTCTTCCTAGCTCTACTTAGCATACTTCACACCCTCCTGGAGTTGCTGAGCCACCGACAGAAGCCCCTCTACCGCCATGGCTACCTCGCCTCTCCATCTTGCTCATCCATAATCTAGTTTAACGTTTATGTTATTTTAAGCTTTCCTCTAGCATTGTAATTGTAAAATGATTCTACTTATGCAACATACTATCATCTTTCTTTATCATGTTGTGTTTCGTGCATAGTTAAGTAATCACCATGTTATTATGATCAATTCCTAACCCTACTCTCTCTCTCTCTTTCCCATTTTTCGCAAGCAAGCTAAAAAAATCTCAGGTGACAAAACAAGTGATTACTTGGTACGATTTTACACCTCCTCATGTTTGACACTTGGACTTACCTAATCATCTCATTAAAATTGATGTCATAATGCATGCAACAACGAACAAATTAAACCAACGTGTTTTCCAACGTTAGTTTTTGGCACCGTTGCTAGAGGGGCAACGGATCTTTTAGTCGCTTTCATATTTGCATTAGTGATATTCATTAGATTTCACTCTCACTTTTCTTTCTTCCTATTGAGTGGTTGCAGGAACTCGATGGTTAGGCGACGAGTGAGAGCAATCCACATTGGTAGAGATAGAGTAAAGTGCAGAGAACTTTGTGTGAGTATCACTTTACCTAGCGTAGTCTCATCTTTCCATTATTTAAAAAAAGAAAAAGAAAAGTAAAAAAATTACATTTAGGCTCAAGCATAAACCCTAGGTTAGTTGGTGTTTGCTTGCTAAAAAAAGAAAAAAAATTCAAAAAATTGGCGTGGTGAATGATTACTTGGCCCAAATCTCAAATCCATCACCCAAACAAAAAAAATACACACTAATGTTCTTGAAAAAAAAAATCTTTGTGGAGTGTTCTTTCCCTTTTGAGTGGTGTTTGTGAAGCCACCTATGCTTTGTATTTTGCCGCACCACTCTAATTAAAATCAATTCACCTAGTGGAATCGCATGAACTTTAGGGTGAATACATTAGGGTTGTTTTTCTAGGGCCACATCATTCTCTCTAAAGGAAATTGATTATCATCCGTTGTGTGCAAAACATTGTGTGCCTACTTAAACATTACCTGGAAACATTAAGAAATTTCAACCCTAAAAGGCCCTAAAGCAAGGACTAACCATTAAAAGAAACCACACCCTAAAAACCTTTCTTGGAAACCCTATTTTGTTGAAGTGCACACACACACCCAATTGGATTAACTAAGAGGCACAGCCCCCAACAACGCCTCATCACATACCTTGAGCACAAGCACTAACCTAGCTCCACATAAAAATTGAGTAGATGTCACCTAGGTAGGACTAGTCTAAGTCCTAGAAGTGTAATTAGGTTTGTTAAGTGCTTGGCCTTAATTCCCATTGTGGAATCTGGTGTCTAGTCTATGAGGAAGTGTCAAACGACTGTGGTTGGGGGTATGAAGGAACCAGCAGCGCAAGCCAAAGGTAGAACCTTCCCCACAATCCCCTCGTATTCAACTTGCCTAGATTAACTTTAGGAAAAGGGGCTTAAGTGCTCACAGATTTGATTATTCCGTCCAAGGCTTTTAGGTCACCTAGGTCTACACTATAAGGCCTAGAGTTGTTTGCTTGATTGTGCACACACTGTTCTCGCTCCTGTCTCCCTTCGCATCCCTCCCTACTCTTCTCTAGTGTATGCATGGAAGACAATCACTTCATCCTGAGTTGATTGCTTTAGAGAGGGAGATCTCAAGGAGACTTGATTTTTCAAGGGAAAAGATTGAGGAAATGGTTGACCCTAAAATTGAGGATATTAAGGACCACCCTCAACCTGATGCTATGGCCATTACTCAGGCAGAAATCATTGCCCACCAGCAACTCCAACAACAACAGATCCAAACCATCTTGCAGGCCATATACCAATTGTAGAACCCTCAAGGGCAATAACCCCTACCGAACCCACTAACCCACCACAACCCCCTAAGGGCCAATAAGGCCTCTCCGTGATTTTTATGATCCGTCTGCCATCCGAATCGAGCCACATCTTAGGGTCCCCAAAGGAGGAGATGATTTTGAGCTAAAACCTAATGTCCTTCACTTAATTCAAAGCCACTTTCTTGGGAGCTCAAATGAGAACCCCTTCCAACACTTGGAGGACCTAGACTAGATCGCTCAGACTGTGAAACCGAGGAACATCAGCTTGGATATTGTTATGATTCAGATGTTCCCTTTCTCCCTAAAAGACAAAGCTTCTCGTTGGTTTAGAACCTTAGGGAGACCCATCTCCACTTGGAGGGAACTAAGGCATGCCTTCTTGAAGAAATTTTTCCTCATAGGAAAAACCAATGCCCTCAGAAAAGCCATCACCACAGTCACCATACAAAGTGGGGAACAATTTCATGAGGCGTGGGAAAGATTTAATGAATTATTGTGGAAATGTCCACACCATGAGGTTCCGAGGTGGCAATTGGCCCAAATCTTCTACCATGGTCTCGACAGCAACCTTAGGAATTTTGTTGACACCTCATGTGGAGGCAATTTTCTGAATAAAGACGAAGAAAGCACATTCGAACTCTTTAATTCCATGAGTGAGAACTTGCTTAATAATGCCGCCATGACTCAATTCAATAGGTCCAGTCAACCCCGTGGTGGGATTTACGAAGTAGAAACTAATTCAGGGACAATTGACATGGACATTGATGAGAACCTCATCATGAGCCATAACTAGCTCATTTTGACCCAATACAAAGGATAAAAGCTCCTACATATCTCAAGGAAAGGCTTAACTCAGAGAATTCTGAGTTTGAGAAGAAAACCAGTCATAAGGGGTAAAAGTGCAATTTTACCAGTATAATCTGCATACAGGGTAATTCAGGGCCCAAACACAGGTCAAAACAGCTTAATAAGAATAAAAGTGGGATGAGATGATCTGGCAAGGGCTACAGCACTTCCAAGGAACCAAATGATAATCTGTAACCCTAAAACAACCCACTTCAATTCACAAGGTTCGAGGCAAAGTAAAAATAGAATAAACCCTCTAAAATTCATAGTAAAATAATCTCTAGGGTTTAGAACCTTCAATTTGGCCTTTAGAACCCATTTTGACCTACATTGAGAACCATGCCCAATTAATAACTTAATTTGGGTTTTTGCGCAAATTGACCGGTCAAACAAGGTTTAATATGAAAATGAAATTCACCATCAGATTCCTTAGGTCTTAATTAGTCATGTATAAAAACTTGAGCCTAAGAAGAAACCCCCTTGACCGACTTCACACTTTGGTCCTCATATATTTACTCTTTGGCCCTCAACTTTTGAACCCTCGCATTTTGGCCCCTAACTCTCCTTCGTTCTTTGCAATCAGGTCCCTCCTGCAAAACCCTGCCAGCACCATGCTCCGGCGACCTTGCGCGGAGCATGGCGCCGCGCAGGGTGAGGTGGGGGACCTGGCAAGTAAACCGGGGGTGCCCTGCGTCGTCAGCCGTCGCAGGGGCACCCCCTGGTCATTGTAGCCCACCATACCGGCCGTGCGAACGCACGGACGGTATGGGTTCGTGTTCCGACCATTCTCCGGCGAGGGAGACACGTCGTCTCCCTCCGCCTTCCTCCCTGTTTCATCCCTATAAATACCCCCCGCTGCTCCACCGACCAGGGCAGCCTGGATCTGACGGAGAAAATCCCCAACTTTCTTCTCTTCTTCCTCCGGCAGATGCTCACCAGCTCCGGCGGCTTCCTCCCCCTCCACATCTTCGCTCTGCCGCAATACCAGCAGCAGAGACTTCCTCCCCTGCTCTTCCCGCGCCACGCCGCACCCAGCTGGCGCCTCTCCGGCTCTCTGCTCGCCGCCGCCCCTCTCCCTGAGCATCGTCTTCTCCGGCGACAGTCGATACGACTGTCGCCCTGTTCCTCCCCCTCCACATCTTCGCTCTGCCGCAATACCAGCAGCAGAGACTTCCTCCCCTGCTCTTCCCGCGCCACGCCGCACCCAGCTGGCGCCTCTCCGGCTCTCTGCTCGCCGCCGCCCCTCTCCCTGAGCATCGTCTTCTCCGGCGACAGTCGATACGACTGTCGCCCTGTTCCTCCCCCTTCGTCCCTGCAAGTAAGCTAGAGCTACTCCCCTTCTCCTCCTCTTTCTTTCCCCGCTTTCAATTTATTCAATTAAGCCCTCTACCGACCCTGACCACCTTCACCCCCTTCGCCTCCGACCACCCTCCGGCGAGCCGTTCCCATCACCTCAGCAACCCACACGGCTCGCCAACCCCCACCGCACCTCCGCCTCATCACACTGAGCACCCCCCACCCCTCCACTGCCACTCCACACCTCCGTAACACTCCCCCGAACAAACCCATTCCTCCGGTTGCAGTCCGACCCAGGGCTGCCACCAGACACCTCCTTGCGGCCTGCCGCGCAGCTCCTCACCTTCGCCGTGCCACGGCGAAGGTTCCCCAGTGGTTTGATTAGGCCGCGAGGCCATATTCATGTCCAACAGGTTTTGAGGTCCGACCGCCATTGACGCACATTAAGGCAGCTTCTCCCGCGCTCCAGGCTTGAGGACGCCAGGTCTCCAGCTACTGCGGGGTACGGGGCGTCGTGCGAAGGCAGCCAGCCAGCAACTTATGCAGATAGAAGCCGCAGCTGCAGAAGCCAAGCCGCGGTCTCCCAGCAGGCGCACGCGAGGAACGGTCCGCGTTTAGTCCCACATCGGTAAGCCTCACACACGTTCCACTGTTTAAATTGATTTCGTGCACTAGCCTCATTGCCTCAGTACACGGGGTGAGGTCCCCTTACACCCGCCCGGTTACCCGGTCTCGTCCGCGCTCACGCCTCGCGGACCTGACCCGACCCGACTTAGACTGACTGCACTCCTCGCCCACCACACACGCCGGTGGGCCTGGACCCGGGCCTGACCCGAACCCGATTACCCGGTAGCTCTGGGAGAGCTTTCCCAAGAGTGGTTTAAGAGAGAAAGAGAGACGCGGGGGGGGGAGGGTAGAGTAGGTTTTGCCTCTTGACGAAAAACTCCGAAGTGTGCAGGCCAAAGAAGAAGAAGAAGGAGCTGCACTGTAGCAAATGCATAGTTAAGTCGTCTAAGCACCGGGTCAGACAACGGAAAGTCAGCAGCCAGAGCAGGAAAGAAGGCAGGCTGAAGAAGAAGGAAGAGCAACGGCCAAAGCAGAAGAAGAAGAAAGGAAGACTTAGTAGCTGAAGGCAGAAGCTCTGCAGCCATAAAGAAAAAAGAAGGGAAAAGAGAAAGGGTCACCACGATTGCAGAAGAAAAAGAAGAGAGGTCAAGGCAGAAAACCAAAGAAGAAGAAGAACAAGGAGCTCTGAAGAAAGAAGAACATCACCAACGCAGGAACAGCAGGAAGAAGAAGAAGAATATCACCTCTGCAGAACAGAGAAAAGAAGGAGATCTAAAGAAAGAGAGAAAGAAGAGCATCCCCCTCTGCAGAACAAAGAGAAAACAACAAATTCTTTCCCTCTCTCTTTCTTTTTGTAAAAGAAACATGTATATCTCTAGAATACGACTCGCTCCCTGAGTTCGACCTCGGGAACTCTTTCATTTTCCGAGTAAAAAAATTTATATTTGAAATGTTGGTAATAACCGGCTGTACTACAACGTTATAACAAAACCCTCAAACCCGGTTGCCGCGACGTTTCATTTTGGCGCCGCTGCCGGGGAGCAACGGCTATTCTAGAGGTAAACATTCCTGTTTCATTTAAGTTCTGATAATCTCCTCTCTTTTGTGCTGCTACAGGAACTCAAGAAGACAAGCAACCACACAACCACTCCGAAGACAGGTAAATCTTTTCTCTCACTATTAACCCCTACACTCTAAAGAGGAAGAAAAGAAAAGAACAAGCAATATAGGGCTAACCTGTCTTCCATACTTAGTAACCATAAAAAGCTGCATGTTTTCAACTCATCACTCCTGCACACTATTAAGGGTATTTAAGGGCTAACACATTCTTGCTTGAGCCCTAATTGCCCAACAAAGAGTTAAATGGACCAAGTAGAGCCAACATAAGGTCAAACATTAGGATTTCAGTAGAGACACACCCCTTAATCAAGAATTGAGGAAATCCAAAAGAGGTGTGCCCAAGCCATTGATTGAAAATAATTAACAAGAAAAATCCTAAACAATTGGCTCTCTCTAAACACTTGAACCCTAAAAGACAGGACCTAAAAGCTCTTAAAGAAAACAATAGGTAAAGTTGACCCCTTGGGTCAACCAACCTTAAATTAGGTCACTCTTTGCACTTAAAAAGACTAAAGTTCAAGTGAAACCTTAAGCACCCTGATCTTAAAATTGGTAGACTTAAGAGGTCAAGATCCCCATTCTGGTCTACCTGGAACCGCAGTGACAAGAGAGGTCGGGTGGGGGAAACCCTGTAACCCGTGGGGACGCTCTACCGTGTAGGGGTCTTCGCGGGACTCTCCCTCTCTGGCTGCCCAGGTAATTCTCAGGTGGACGATCTTTCTGATCAAGGGGTCCATCTGCCCCGCACCTCTATAGTCACCCAACACATTTTTGGGTGTCTTGATTGGGTCCAGCACCTTCTAAACTTACCTCTCCCAACTGTGCATGTACGGAAGGAGGTCTCTAAGACCACCCTTAAGACCTCCATTAGAAATTCGCTCTCGTCAAGGCCAAGCCTCGACGCCCGTATTTGTGCAGCAACACCCTCACATTATTCTCTCTTCTGATTCAGAACCAAGTTCTTCTTCTTCCCCCATCATGGCTCAGCCAGTTGAGGAAGAAAATAATCTGGAACACCAGCTCCAGCGACTCAATGACCTCTTCCAAAACTTCGTACACCCACCACAGCGTCCTATGATGCGGGACCACTACAATCCTGCTACGGTGGCCATTGAGCCTCGAGTTAGAATCCCGATTGGAGGACCTGATTCCGAACTAAAGCCCAACATGATTCATGCTATACCTAAATTCCATGGGCTTAATTCTGAAGATCCCTTCCAGCACATCAAACAGCTAAAGCATCTGGCCCACACTTTTGGATCAGATGCGCAAAATCGGGATATTCTTCTCATGAAGATGTTCTCCTTTTCTCTTATGGACAAGGCCGCCCATTGGTATCAAACTCAGACCCGGCCGATCAACACTTGGGAAGAACTTCAATCCGAGTTTTTGAAAAAGTTCTTTCCCGTTGGTCGGACCAACGCCTTGCGCCATCAGATTACACACTTCACTCAACAATCAGGAGAACCTCTCCATGAGGCATGGGATCGTTTTCAGGATCTCATGAGGAAGTGCCCCCATCACGGAGTTCCTAAATGGGAACAAGTCCAATCTTTTTACCAGGGACTCCGTGAGGACATCCGCCTTTTCGTCAATGCAACCTGCGGAGGAAACATCATGGGTCAACATGAAGACACCGTATGGGAGATTCTCGAAAACATGTGCGAGAACTCCATCAACAATGACTCCATGGGATTATTCGACAGGACGAATACCCGCGCAGCGACGAATCTTAAGGGAGCACATGAGACGCAGGACCTGTCCGCATCAGTCGACCTGGAATTGATGGCCAGTCGATTGGACAAGGTCTCAATCATTGAAAAGAAGGTGGATGAGCTGACTCAGCACTTGCAGCGAGCCACCTCTGCGCGTAACTCCTTTGCACAACCTCCTTCCACACAGGAGACTGTGCAAAACATCCTCCACCGATCCTCCCTTGGGATGGATCCATATCCATCCCCATCTGATTCTTGGACTGGAAGATCATCCGATCCTTTCTTCACCAGCCGGGGGAACTCCATTCCTCCTTTCCCTGATTCTCAGGAGGTTCCTCAGACCTGCGAGGACCTCAACGCCATCCAGAACGACCCATTCTCCAACACTTACAACCCTGGATGGCGAAACCATCCCAACTTTCAGTGGGCGGGAAATTTCCAAACCCAAAGACCACCTTTTCAGTCCCGCCCACAGCCCTCTCATCACTACCAGCCGCCTCAGCCTCGGCCCAACCCTACTTATCCATCAGGGCCAAATCAAGATCAAATGTCCTTAATCCTTCAGACTCTGGCTGACATTCAAAAATCGAATGCGGCCATTCAAAAACAGCACAAGGACGAGCTTACTGAAGTTAAAACTCAACTGGCCCAGTTGGCAAATTCTCGCCAGCCAGGCACACTCCCTTCCCAACCTCTTCCTAACCCAAATAACGTGCCAACCCAGAAGCGCGTTATGAATCCAAATTTAGGCCACGCTCAATGGATTTATCAGGCCCCTACTGCCCCATCTCTAGACGAAATGGAAGCCTCAACTTTGCGTGCGGGATTTCAGCAGCAGCCACCCCTCCTACCAAACCCAAACCAAAATCAGGCCGGATTAAATTCTGTAACAACACGTAGTGGTAAGACAACTCAGGACCCGCATTATCCAAACCACTCCCAGCCTGATAACCATGACCCTAGGATAGTTATCCAAGGTACCGCTGTTCCAGACCCACAACCTGGACCTATCCTAGAGGAACCAACCAAGATCCCGTTTCCCGAGGCCCTGACCAAGGGAAAGAAGACCACCAAACCCGTGGCCCCTGAGGAGGACCTGGTCAAGCTCTTTGAGCAGGTCCACATAAACATCCCCTTGATGGATGCAATCCGCCACGTACCAGCTTACGCACGATTTCTAAAGAATATATGTACACCCCAGCGTAAGCCGCGAACCAAGGGAGGGAGCCCAATTGTTCTGTCAGAGCAAGCCAGCTCTGTAATCCTTAGTAGACTCCCGCCCAAGGCAAAAGATCCTGGAACTCCCCTGATCTCCTGTAAGATAGGTGGTACCCAATTTGATAGAGCATTGTTAGACTTAGGTGCATCTATAAATCTGATACCCACATCCTTACTTGACCATCTGGAAGAATCTGAGCTGAAACCAACCGAGGTGACATTACAATTAGCAGATCGATCTATAAAGTCACCAAAAGGGATTCTCGAGGATGTTATCGTGAGAGTGCGGGATTTCTATTTTCCAGTGGACTTTATAGTCTTAGACATGGATGCACCTGAGAACCCTAGGGATACACCAATCATTCTAGGGAGACCTTTCTTGGCTACTGCTAGAGCCAACATCAGCTGTGAGGAGGGCCAAATAGAGCTTAAGTTTGGAGATCAAACACTGAAAATTGATATATTTAAGGCCCAACAAGGAATTAATTGCGGCGTCATCGAGCAAATTTGTGACATCAAGACTTTGGTTGATGAATCACACCTCCAGAATGACTTGAGTATGCCTCATCAACCACAGAAGGATCTTGACCCGCAAACAGAGGAGTCAAATCCAGATGTGAACAACCCAGTAACTCCCACCCTTGAACCTCACATCTATACTGAACCACCCGCTGCTGCTGAAAACCCCACCCTCAAACTGAAACCCCTTCCTGCTCATTTGAAATACATCTTTTTGGGTTCTAATCAGACCCTTCCTGTGATCATCAATTCCAACCTCAGTCCTGAACAGGAAACCAGTCTGATTGTTGTCCTCCAGCAACATCGAAGAGCCATCGGATGGACTCTCGATGATTTGACTGGAATAAGTCCCTCTTATTGTACTCATCATATCTATTCAGAAGAGGGCACACGACCTTCTCGTGAAATGCAGAGACGCTTAAACCCCAATCTGCAGGAGGTCGTGAAAAAGGAGATCATCAAGTGGTTAGATGCTGGGATCATCTACCCGATCTCCGATAGTCGTTGGGTGAGCCCAATTCAGGTCGTGCCTAAGAAGGCAGGACTCACCACTATAACGACTGAGACCGGAGAAATCATTCCTACCCGATTAGCCAACTCGTGGAGAGTCTGTATAGATTACCGTCGACTCAATTCCTCCACGAAGAAGGATCATTTCCCACTACCCTTCATTGATCAAATTCTCGAAAAACTAGCGGGAAATAGGTTCTTCTGCTTTCTTGACGGGTACTCCGGTTATAACCAGGTGGCAATCCATCCTGAGGACCAAGAAAAGACCACGTTCACCTGCCCCTTCGGAACATACGCTTTCCGAAGGATGCCTTTCAGTCTTTGCAATGCACCCGCTACTTTTCAGCGATGCATGCTTGCCATATTCTCAGATATGGTAGGTGATTATCTGGAAGTCTTCATGGATGACTTTTCAGTTTTCGGAGCATCATTCGACGATTGCCTCCAACACTTGGTCCAGATACTCAGGCGATGCATCGACGTGAATTTGGTTCTTTCCTGGGAAAAGAGCCATTTCATGGTGCCTGAGGGAATTGTCCTGGGACACTCAATTTCGGAGAAAGGTATCCAAGTGGATCGAGCTAAGGTTAATCTGATTTCTCACCTTCCTATGCCTAGCTCGATCAGGGACATCCGATCCTTTTTAGGGCATGTCGGTTTTTATCGACGATTTATCCCTGATTTTTCAAAAATCGCACGCCCCCTGACCACTCTTCTCTCCAAGGATGTTCCCTTCGAAATCTCCAAGGAATGCACTCAAGCATTTGAAATCCTGCGTGACCGAGTCACCCAAGCCCCGATCCTACAGTCCCCTGATTGGTCTCAACCCTTTGAGATCATGTGTGATGCATCCGACTTCGCTGTAGGAGCGGTTTTGGGGCAGAAAAATGACAAGAAACCTGTGGTCATTTACTACGCCAGCAAAACACTCGATGAGGCTCAGCGTAACTATACAGTTACTGAGAAAGAGCTGCTAGCTGTAGTATTTGCCCTAGAGAAGTTCAGATCGTATCTTCTGGGTTCCCATGTCATCATATACTCGGATCACACGGCTGTGAGGCATCTCCTTGCAAAGAAGGACGCGAAACCTCGATTGATCACACGGCTGTGATGGATCTTGCTGTTGCAAGAATTTGACCTCGAGATTCGCGATAAAGCGGGAAAACAAAACGTGGTAGCTGATCACTTGTCCCGTCTTCCTTCTGAAATAATAGACCCTTCCGGACCCATCACTGAGCATTTTCCCGATGAGCACCTGCTGACTATTGGTACTAGCCTTCCATGGTTTGCTAATATTGTAAATTACTTGGCATCTCATCAGACCCCGTCCGATTGGTCGAAGGCCAAGAAAGACAAATTACGCTCCGATGCCAAGTATTACATTTGGGAAGACCCGTACCTCTTCCGCATAGGTGCCGATCAGATCATCCGGAGATGTGTCCCGGAAGGGGAAGTCAACAATATCCTCTCTTTCTGCCATGACCAGGCATGCGGTGGCCATTTTGCCGGGCATAAAACCGCATCAAAAGTCCTCCAGTGCGGCTTTTACTGGCCCACACTGTTCAAAGACGCATACAGTCATTGCAAGGCATGCAGTCGTTGCCAGACTTTGGGCAACATGAGCCATCGCGACATGATGCCTATGCAACCGATTCTAGTATGCGAAATCTTTGATGTTTGGGGGATTGATTTTATGGGCCCCTTTCCTGTTTCGGATGGTTTCGAATACATTCTGTTGGCTGTGGACTACGTGTCCAAATGGATCGAAGCCATACCGACCCGAACCTGTGATCACAAAATCGTTCTCAAATTCATTCATCAACACATTTTCTCAAGGTTCGGGATTCCTCGTGCAATAATCTCTGATGGGGGAACCCATTTCACAAATGCTCAGTTTAGGTCACTGATGACCAAATATGGGGTGTCTCACCGAATCTCTACTCCTTACCACCCCCAAACTAATGGTCTAGCTGAGCTGTCTAATCGGGAGATCAAGAAAATCCTGCAAGTCACTGTTCGACCTGACAGGAAGGACTGGTCGTCCCGACTTCCGGAAGCATTGTGGGCCTATAGGACCGCCCACAAGACCCAATTGGGCATGTCTCCCTTTAGATTGGTGTACGGAAAGGCATGCCACCTTCCCGTCGAACTGGAGCATAAAGCCTATTGGGCAGTACGGAACTGTAATCTGGATCTTTCTAAGGCTGGGACCCACAGAAAACTCCAAATCAGCGAGATCGATGAATTACGCATAGACGCGTATGAGAACTCGCAAATCTACAAGGAGCGGGTTAAAGCCTTCCACGACAAACACATCTCGAGAAAGATCTTTCATCCTGGTCAAAAGGTCCTACTCTTTGATGCCCGACTCAAACTCTTCCCAGGAAAACTGAGATCTAAGTGGGTCGGACCATATTTGGTCCGACAGGTTTTTGGAAATGGAGCAATCGAAATCAGTCCACTCAGCCACGATTCTGAACCTTTCATCGTGAATGGTCAGAGACTCAAGCCGTTCATTGATGTAACTTCTACTGATTTGGCTGAGGCATCTTATATCCTCCGTTCCCCTTGAGCTTATTGCGCCTAGCCGATGGCGTAAAACTCAGCGCTTAACGGGAGGCAGCCCGTCATTCTCTTTGAAAACCTGAAACTTGTTCTGACACCTTTCAGCACTCGAAGTTCACCCTTGTAGACAGCCGACCCCAACTCAGATGTTCGCATCTGAAATTTGAAATCGTCCGCAAAAATTCAACCCGACCCATTCACTCATCCAAATTTCTGTCTTAAGGAATGAACTAAGACCCCCTAGGTTACAATGAGGACATTGCAAATCTTAGGCATGGGGGGGTAGGAAAGTGCAAAAACTTGTAAGAAAAGGTTTCAAACAAAAAATTCACATATGCCAAAAATACCATAAAAATTAAAAAAATTTTTTCGAAAAAGAATAAGAGGAAAAGAGGAGAAGGAAAATTTTGTGAAGGAGAAAAGAAACAAAATGAAAAAGGAGCACAAAATTATGAGAAAAAGTGATAGTCATTAGTAAGGAACTAAGGAATTAACCTAAGTTCTAGACCTCATTCAAGAAAATAACTGAAAAGTGCACAATGAGATTAGTAAGAATGCAAACCTTAGGCATTCTTGAATAGACTCTTAGTACCCATTAAGATCTGGACACTCCTCAAGAGGTTGAGGAAAATGAAAAGTTGAAGTATTAGGTCTAAGGTTTAGGGAGTATTCGGCCTCGTTAACTAATTTTTGGTTTACGAGACTCAGTAACCTAAGCACCCTAATCTCAGACACAGCCTGGTTCAGTAAGCGTAAAAATCAGAATCACGCAGAAGCGTCGCAAAAATCTGAAAAGAACACCTAGAATAGGAGCGGCCGATCAACACAAGTTGATTTGGACGAGTTCCCAGCGCAGAGAGGCGGGAAATCCCCTCGAAGATGCGTAACAAAATATCATCTCCTCGGTGCTTGTCTCTTAGGATATTTACATATCCTACGGGGGGCATGTAAGCACTCTGCTGATTCAGATTCCATGGATGGCATTATCTCGAAGTGTCAATTGCCAGGGTCTGGATTCGGCCACGGAATACCATGGATGGGATTATCTCGAAATCTCAATAGCCAGGGTTCCGGGGGTTGCCATGGGCGGTGCTATCTCGAAGCATCGATCGCCAGGAACCCTTGAGGATTGATGATGGGAGCAAGGAATCTGATACAGACCGTGTTGAAAAGCCAATCCTAGGCTAGAACTAAAAAGAAAAAGAGAGAGAAAACTCTCCAAACAGAAAAACTTTCTATCTCTCTCTTACAAAACGCACTGCGAACTGAGCCAGGGCAAAAATCATTTCAAGCACGGGTGCTTTAACCACGAAGTCCAATAAACCTTAGGTTAGTTCTTGCGGGCCTTAAAAACCTTTGCTAAAAGACTGAGGCTAAGGCTAGACAGATTTGGATCTTGATTGGTACTAGAGTACCTTTTAGGCCTATGGTCAGCATTCTAACCTAATCTATGCTCAAATAAAAAAGGCACTTATCTAAAACCATTAAAAACTTCATGGTCTAGAACAAGGGTTGAAACCTTAAGTTTTTGCTAAGGGACTAGCAAAAGCTGGGCATGGGGGTATGATGAGAACCTCATCATGAGCCATAACTAGCTCATTTTGACCCAATACAAAGGATAAAAGCTCCTACATATCTCAAGGAAAGGCTTAACTCAGAGAATTCTGAGTTTGAGAAGAAAACCAGTCATAAGGGATAAAAGTGCAATTTTACCAGTATAATCTGCATACAGGGTAATTCAGGGCCCAAACACAGGTCAAAACAGCTTAATAAGAATAAAAGTGGGATGAGATGATCTGGCAAGGGCTACAGCACTTCCAAGGAACCAAATGATAATCTGTAACCCTAAAATAACCCACTTCAATTCACAAGGTTCGAGGCAAAGTAAAAATAGAATAAACCCTCTAAAATTCATAGAAAAATAATCTCTAGGGTTTAGAACCTTCAATTTGGCCTTTAGAACCCATTTTGACCTACATTGAGAACCATACCCAATTAATAACTTAATTTGGGTTTTTATGCAAATTGACCGGTCAAACAAGGTTTAATATGAAAATGAAATTCACCATCAGATTCCTTAGGTCTTAATTAGTCATGTATAAAAACTTGAGCCTAAGAAGAAACCCCCTTGACCGACTTCACACTTTGGTCCTCATATATTTACTCTTTGGCCCTCAACTTTTGAACCCTCGCATTTTGGCCCCTAACTCTCCTTCGTTCTTTGCAATCAGGTCCCTCCTGCAAAACCCTGCCAGCACCATGCTCCGGCGACCTTGCGCGGAGCATGGCGCCGCGCAGGGTGAGGTGGGGGACCTGGCAAGTAAACCGGGGGTGCCCTGCGTCGTCAGCCGTCGCAGGGGCACCCCCCTGGTCATTGTAGCCCACCATACCGGCCGTGCGAACGCACGGACGGTATGGGTTCGTGTTCCGACCATTCTCCGGCGAGGGAGACACGTCGTCTCCCTCCGCCTTCCTCCCTGTTTCATCCCTATAAATACCCCCCGCTGCTCCACCGACCAGGGCAGCCTGGATCTGACGGAGAAAATCCCCAACTTTCTTCTCTTCTTCCTCCGGCAGACGCTCACCAGCTCCGGCGGCTTCCTCCCCCTCCACATCTTCGCTCTGCCGCAATACCAGCAGCAGAGACTTCCTCCCCTGCTCTTCCCGCGCCACGCCGCACCCAGCTGGCGCCTCTCCGGCTCACTGCTCGCCGCCGCCCCTCTCCCTGAGCATCGTCTTCTCCGGCGACAGTCGATACGACTGTCGCCCTGTTCCTCCCCCTCCACATCTTCGCTCTGCCGCAATACCAGCAGCAGAGACTTCCTCCCCTGCTCTTCCCGCGCCACGCCGCACCCAGCTGGCGCCTCTCCGGCTCTCTGCTCGCCGCCGCCCCTCTCCCTGAGCATCGTCTTCTCCGGCGACAGTCGATACGACTGTCGCCCTGTTCCTCCCCCTTCGTCCCTGCAAGTAAGCTAGAGCTACTCCCCTTCTCCTCCTCTTTCTTTCCCCGCTTTCAATTTATTCAATTAAGCCCTCTACCGACCCTGACCACCTTCACCCCCTTCGCCTCCGACCACCCTCCGGCGAGCCGTTCCCATCACCTCAGCAACCCACACGGCTCGCCAACCCCCACCGCACCTCCGCCTCATCACACTGAGCACCCCCCACCCCTCCACTGCCACTCCACACCTCCGTAACACTCCCCCGAACAAACCCATTCCTCCGGTTGCAGTCCGACCCAGGGCTGCCACCAGACACCTCCTTGCGGCCTGCCGCGCAGCTCCTCACCTTCGCCGTGCCACGGCGAAGGTTCCCCAGTGGTTTGATTAGGCCGCGAGGCCATATTCATGTCCAACAGGTTTTGAGGTCCGACCGCCATTGACGCACATTAAGGCAGCTTCTCCCGCGCTCCAGGCTTGAGGACGCCAGGTCTCCAGCTGCTGCGGGGTACGGGGCGTCGTGCAAAGGCAGCCAGCCAGCAACTTATGCAGATAGAAGCCGCAGCTGCAGAAGCCAAGCCGCGGTCTCCCAGCAGGCGCACGCGAGGAACGGTCTGCGTTTAGTCCCACATCGGTAAGCCTCACACACGTTCCACTGTTTAAATTGATTTCGTGCACTAGCCTCATTGCCTCAGTACACGGGGTGAGGTCCCCTTACACCCGCCCGGTTACCCGGTCTCGTCCGCGCTCACGCCTCGCGGACCTGACCCGACCCGGCTTAGACTGACTGCACTCCTCGCCCACCACACACGCCGGTGGGCCTGGACCCAGGCCTGACCCGAACCCGATTACCCGGTAGCTCTGGGAGAGCTTTCCCAAGAGTGGTTTAAGAGAGAAAGAGAGACGCGGGGGGGGGAGGGTAGAGTAGGTTTTGCCTCTTGACGAAAAACTCCGAAGTGTGCAGGCCAAAGAAGAAGAAGAAGGAGCTGCACTGTAGCAAATGCATAGTTAAGTCGTCTAAGCACTGGGTCAGACGACGGAAAGTCAGCAGCCAGAGCAGGAAAGAAGGCAGGCTGAAGAAGAAGGAAGAGCAACGGCCAAAGCAGAAGAAGAAGAAAGGAAGACTTAGTAGCTGAAGGCAGAAGCTCTGCAGCCATAAAGAAAAAAAAAGGGAAAAGAGAAAGGGTCACCACGATTGCAGAAGAAGAAGAAGAGAGGTCAAGGCAGAAAACCAAAGAAGAAGAAGAATAAGGAGCTCTGAAGAAAGAAGAACATCACCAACGCAGGAACAGCAGGAAGAAGAAGAAGAATATCACCTCTGCAGAACAGAGAAAAGGAGATCTAAAGAAAGAGAGAAAGAAGAGCATCCCCCTCTGCAGAACAAAGAGAAAACAACAAATTCTTTCCCTCTCTCTTTCTTTTTGTAAAAGAAACATGTATATCTCTAGAATACGACTCGCTCCCTGAGTTCGACCTCGGGAACTCTTTCATTTTCCGAGTAAAAAAATTTATATTTGAAATGTTGGTAATAACCGGCTGTACTACAACGTTATAACAAAACCCTCAAACCCGGTTGCCGCGATGTTTCAGACATCATATCAAAGAAGCTGGATCAAGTTGAGATGGTGGACAAAAAAATTGACAAACTTCTAAATCAATCTCGAACCCCACTGCAAACCTTCCCCTAGCAATGGGAGCTCACAATGTTGACTTGGTTCAGTCTATGAACCAAACGCACCTGGAACAACCTCTGACTATGTTCCAAGGAGGAACCTTTACTCCCTCATACCCTGACTATTCTTTCCCCTTCCCTTCGGCATCTTCTACCTTTGAAGATGCCAATGTCTTCCAGCATTACTCTAAGCCTGATGCTTTCTCCAACACTTATACTTTGAATGGCGCAACCACCCAAATTTTGGCTGGTCGAGCCAAAAACCAAACCAATTCCATAACCAACCCAAGCCAAGCCCTCCCTCCTATCAACAAGGTCCACCTGCTAGACCACCCTATAACCAGAATAGGGTGGCTCCTACACAACAAAACCAAATGGACACCTTGATCAAGATGATAGCTAATATGAATCAAAAGCATCAGGAGGAGATGACTTTAGTGAAGGGACAATTGAGCCAGTTGTTGGATAACAAACAACAAGGGTCCCTTCCATCTAAGCCACAACCAAACCCAAGGAATGTAATGAACAGAGGCCATAATCCTCAAGGGTTCCAACAAAATCAAGGGCAAGCCCATATGATTTTACAAGCCCCATACACACCCCCTAGGTTTACTGCTTCTTCATCTTCTCAAGGACCTAACCCTGGTTCCAATGCCCCAGCCAACGCGATTACCTTGAGAAGTGGCACCCAAACCTAAGATCCCAAATGGTCGACCCCTCCCGTGACTACACTACTTGAGATAATTGATTTTAAGGATGAGCGAGAGGAACCCAAGGATCAGGAACATGACCAAGTTTAAATCCAAATCCCATACCCTAAATCCTTGGATAAGGTCAAGAAGAGAATTATGGCTGAGAACGCAGAGTTGTTAGAAATATTCAAACAAGTACAAATCAATATAACACTCCTCGAGGCAATAAAACATATCCCATCTTACGCAAAATTTCTAAAGGATGTTTGCACACCCAAGCATAAGCCAAGAACTGAAGCACCTAGGAAGGTAGTGCTATTTGAGTAGGCCAATTCAGTGATATTGAGTAGCCTACCTCCTAAAAGAACTAACCCTGTAGTGCCTTTGATCTCATGTAATATTGGTGATTTGACTTTTGACAAGTGCTCCTTGATTTAGGTGCTTCAATAAACTTGATCCGGACTACCCTTTACCACCAGTTCGAATTTCGAGAACTAAAGCCTACACATGTGACTATCCAACTGGTTGACCGATGTGTAGAAACCCCGAAAGGGGCAGTTGAGGATGTAATTGTCCAGGTTAAGGACTTCTACTTCCCGGTTGACTTCTTAGTCCTTGACATGGAAGTCCCCGAACAATTACAAAACACACCCATCATCCTAGGTAGACCCTTTTTGGCTACGGCCAAAGCTAACATTGATTGCGACATGATATGTATGGAAATTGTCTTTTGGAGATAAGAAGATGCAATTAGATATCTTCAAGGCAACAAAGTCTTTCAATTGCGGTTAGGTCAAGGAATGTGATCCCATGGAAACTCTGGTTGAAGAATGCCTAATAGTAATCTCTTTAGAGGACCATCTAACTCAACCAGCTTTCGACTACCCTAACCCACCCAATCTCTGGAGGTTGCAGAACTTTGTAGAACTAATTTCCATCAGCAACCGCCATTCGAGGAGATTGATGTCACTCAACTCCCTCCTCTCCCTTACCCATCAAATATTGTACCACCTGCACATGAACTAAAACCTCTGTCCAACAAACTCAAGTATGTTTTCCTAGGAACTGATTATACTTTCCCTATGATTATCAATGCACACCTGACTAGTGACCAAGAAGTTAGGATGACTACTGAACATCGAGCAGCAATTGGGTGGACAATTTCTGACCTAAGAGGCATTAGCCCTAGCTATTGTACACACAAAATCTGTTTGGAGGATGGGGCTCGATCTTCTCGCCAGATGCAAAGGCAACTGAACCTGACCATGCAAGAGGTCATTAGAAAAGAAAGAATCAAATGGCTCAATGCAGGAATCATCTACCAGATTTTTGACTTCCCCTGGGTGAGCCCTACTCAAGTGGTACCAAAGAGGATCAGGCTCACCGTTGTCACAAATGATCAAAGCGAATCCATCCCCACCTACACCACCACCGCATGGCGAGTATGTATTGACTATAAGAAGCTTAATGAAGCTACTAAGAAGGATCATTTCCCCTTGCCATTCATTGACCAGATTCTCGAATGATTGGTAGGGAGGAAATATTTTTGCTTCCTGGATGGTATTAAGGATATAACCAAGTTGCTATTGCACTCGAGGACCAAGAGAAGACCCCGTTCACCTGGCCGTATGGCACATGTGCATTCCATCGTATGCCATTCGAGTTATGTAACGCACCTACTACCTTTCACCGTTGTACGTTAGCCATCTTTTCGGAAATGGTGGGTGAATACTTAGAGGTCTTTATGGATGATTTCTCTATTTTTGGAGACTCATTCGACCATTGTCTTAGTAACTTGGAGAAAATCCTAAAATGATGTATCAAGGTCAACCTTGTTTTAAGTTGGGAAAAGAGACATTTTATGGTTCAAGAAGGGATTATCCTCGGTCACATCGTCTCCCATAGAAGCATAGAAGTTGATCGAGCTAAAGTTGACTTAATCTCCAATCTCCCACCTCCTAGCTCAATCAAACAAATCAGATCTTCCCAAGGACATGTTGGCTTTTATAGAAGGTTCATAAAAGACTTCTCCAAGGTAGCCAAGCCCTTAACTAACCTTCTAGCCAACAAGGTGCACTTTGACATGACACCTGATTGCATTAAAGCCTACACTACACTAAGGGACGCAATCTCGACTGCACCTCTTTTGCAACCCCCAGACTGGTCCCAGGACTTTAAAATAATGTGTAATGCATCAGACTTTACCATTAGGATGGTCCTAGGACAAGGAGAACAAAAGAAACCTATGGTGATCTGCAACACGAGCAAAACCTTAGATGAGGCTCAACAAAACTACACTGTAACAGAAAAGGAGCTGCTCGCCATAGTTTTCGAATTAGCAAAGTTCATATCATACTTACTAGGATCCCACATCATCATTTATACTAACCACTCAGCTATCCAACACCTGTTAGCCAAAAAGGATGCTAACCCTAGGCTAATCAGATGGATCCTGCTCATGTAGGAATTTAACTTGTAAATACGTGACAAGGCCAGATCCAAGAATGTTGCAGCCAACCACCTATCCAGACTTCAACTGGAGCATATTGGACCTTCACTACCTTTGACTGATACATTTCCTGATGAGCAAATTATGGCTATGCAAGAAAAACGTCTCCTTGGTATGCAAACTTGGTAAATTACTTAGTGGTAGGGTAGATTCCGCACGGTTGGTCTAGACAACAACAGGACAAGTTCTTAGCTGAGGCCAAACATTATCTCTGGGATGATACCATGTTGTTTAGACTTTGTGCTGTTTAGACTTTGTGCTGATCATATCATTAGGAGATGTATACCTAAAGAGGAGGTTCCAAGTGTGCTGTCTGACATCATCAAAATGAGTTAAGTTAAATTAGTCATTATAGCATGCGTTTACAACATCAATTTTAAATGAAGATATGGATTAGGTGAGTCCAACTGTCAAACACAAGGAGGCGTGAAATTGGATTAGTTTTTCACTTTAGGGTGTCACAAAAAATGTTTGTTTTGTTTGCTTGCGAAAAAAATGAAAGAGAAAGAGAGAGAGTAGGGTTAAAGACTTGAGATTATAGCATGGTGATTACTTAGCTAGACATGAAACATGACATGATGAAATATATTGCGCAAATAGAGTTGTTTTACAATTACAATGAAAGAGGAGAGCTTAAAATAATGTAAACATTAAACTAGAGTAGAGAAATGTAAAAGGGAGAGGCAAGGTAGCCACAACGGTGGATAGGACTTCCGTCAACAGCTCGACAACTCCGAGAGAGTGTGAACTGTGCTTGGTAGAGCTAGGAAGAAGCTAGGAGTGAATGCTCATAAATGGAGTAGGTGTAGGGGCTTTTATAGAGAAGGAAGGGTTTCTAAATCAAGAAAGGGTTTTAGCGACGTCCTGTACCATTCCAAAATTGTTGCTGAAGCCCTCCGTCCATCGATCAACAAATGCGCACGTGCTTCTTCCTTCACACGCCATGTGCTCGCAACCTCAGCCATTGGATGTGTGGCCCAAATCACCATCGGACAACTGAGATCGCTCCGAGATGACTTAAGCTTCCACGCTCATAGCGCCCATCACGTAAGAGATGATCTTGGCCATCCGATCTTGCACGAAGGGCTAAGATTGCATGCGATGTCTCATGTCGGATTGTGCCTTACGGGCTTTGGGCACACGTCATCTGGCTCATTTGCATCGGGCGCGCGAGAGTGCACCACATGGCCGCCATCAGCACTATCCGTGCCCACATCTATGGCTAAATTTTGCTTGTGCACGCCTCTGCTATTGCCAAGGCTAGAACACGCGTCTTGCATGCATGGGTTGAGGCACCGACCATTGCACCATTGACACACATGATCGCAAATCTTCGCACATCCTCAGCCATCCGATGGAAAATCAGACGACCCACAGTTGCTCCTATGCGCGATGAAGAGAAACGAGGCACGTTGGTAAGAGTTGGGCAGCTACCACATGTCTGCTTTTGGGCTGTTGATCATTAAATCAATGGCTAGAAACTTCTGGGCTTGTTGTTGGAGCTACGGAGGTCGGATTGAGGCGATTTTGAGTCCGTTGGACTTCGTTCGTCGATCTAGATCCATCTGTATAGTCCGATTGCTCATTTGAAGCCTGTTTCAACATGCACTTGTACACATAGCCATTAAACATTGATTATAAGTAATCTCAATTCATTATGCATGCGATGCTCCCAAGCCTGTTATGGTATGTCATTAATGCACATATACCCTCAAAACTGACTCTAATTGATGAAATTATCGTCATTAGATGTAGAGTTATCATGCCCCCATGCTCATCCCTTGCTAGTCAGCAAGGTTATCCTAGTTATTTTTAGCTGGAATTAGGGATCGATTGCTTAGGCATATGTTACTTGTCAACAGGAGGAAATTTATACTAAGAACCTAATCCACAGAGACTAAACAGCACCCGGGTGCCTACCAAAATGCAGACCGCCCAAGTCCTCGCTTTAAATTTATGCACACGCATATATATATGCATATATATCTTTTTCATTATCATCTTCTCTAATTTTTTTGGATTTTTGGAGTTGAGAGTGTCTAGGTAACTTTTTACGACTCCCTAACCCACCCATAACTTGAAAAAGACTCTAAGTGCTGAGCATCTTGGTGTGAAAATTGTGATAGACTCACTCAACGATAATTAAAACAAACTTCTGATTTCTACGTCCCTAGGTGACCTGAAAAGAAGATGTTGCCTTAAGGTGTATCTGTCCGGTATGTAGCTTTCTCCCTACATTTATTTTGTGTGCGGTCAACACAAGGGTGTTTCCAGTGCATATCTCCCTGGATTGTTCTACATCCCCGCTTCTTCCTTGAGTGTCTTCGAATTCTTTTGTGTGTTTTAGGAGCTGGGATCTAGACAAATGGTAATGGGCTGTTACCCACGACAACTTGCCAGCCGTACTCACACGGTGAAGTGTGGCTTATTTCTTTTTCTCCTTTTTCTATGTTTTTCTATTTCTTCTTTTTTTCTTTTCTTTTTCGTTCTTTTTATTTTTTTTTAAGTAGGTGGCTTTCCTAATTTAAGATTTACCTAAAGGCAATAGTAAAAGAGAGTGATCCTATGGTTCGGCTCTGGACACCGACCAATGGGTTGTTACCCAAGACAACTTGCCAGCCATACCACCCTAGAAGGTTCATTAGCTACCCAATTTCTGTTAGAATCATCGAGGAGTGAGTCAGTGCAAAATGTGTGTGGATTATTAGACTAAAAGTCCCACCTGAATTAGAGGGCGGGTTGATAAGCCGTATACTTATCACCCTTCTTTATTGATCAGATTAATATAAATTAAAGTGGCGAGGACTCGAGATCAAATCCACATTTTAGTAGACACCTAGGATGATTAAGCCTAATGACCTGAAAAGTCTAAGTGTTCTGGTCCTTAACGAATTATTTCCTATAGCTGACAAGCTCCTAATGCCTAAGTTTTCTTTTCCTAATTCTTCTCTCTCTCTCTCATTTTCGTAACATAATTCAAGCTGATAGTATGAACTTAGAAAATGCGAATTACCACCAACCCATGCTTAAGTTGGACAATGTCCTCATTGGAAAATAAATGTATGCAAGGGAGTAAGGAAAGAAATCACCTGAGTTTCAACAGTTAATTTGGTCAGCTTGAATCCTCTGGGTTGCCTCCTAGGGAGCTCTGAGTTTAGTGCCTTGAGCTGGGCATATAATACACAGACAACAAGGGATCAATCAGTTGAATGGTTTGGGTCAAGAAGGCGAAGGCAAAATCAACTAGACCTAAAGTTAGAAGTCCAGAGATGCGAACTAGGTTATGATGGAGTCCCATCCCTAAGGGATGGGAACTCTGCAACTGGTGTAACATGCATGCCCATGTCTGTTCCTCTCTTAATCTGTGGACATGCAGAGAAGTTGATTTGGACGAGAGCAACTCAAATCTAAAATGCCGAACACTAAAGACGTAGGTTTTGTAATCAGCTTGTGTCCCTTCAAAGTTGTAATCCCTCAAAGGTATATTGATTCCAGTGAATTCGGGTTGTGGGATTTCAATTCTGATAGGGCATGTAACAAAATCAAGAGTTTCACTATCGGCCCTAAGCATGAGGTTGCTCTCCAAAGAAAAATCTATCCCTTCATCAACTAAGGTGTTATTGCTTTTACCCTCCAATTCCTTGACCCCTAGAATATTATCTTCACCCTCTTTTACATCAGCCTCCATTTCCAAGGTTGTAGTAGAGGTAGGGCCAATTTCATCATCTAACTCAGACTCAGATTTATTCCTTTGGCCCTCCTCTAAACTTGTGATGGGAGTTTCAAATGATTCAAAACCAATTATTTTGGAATTCCATTCCCCATCTTCAATTTTGGATGTCTCTTTCACCAAATCCTTTTCCTTGAGGAGATTGGATTTGGATTCATAGACATCAACCCCTAAATTCTTAATTTTCCCTTGATTTTTGTTCTCAACCTTCCCCAAGGAATCCTTAAGGACATTTTCTAATGAGTTATCCAACAATGGGGTTGTATTAATGGTGTACTAAACCAATTTTGGGCAAATAGGTGTAGTCCAATCGATCATTACGGGGCCTTACTTCATGAATTATGTAAGAAGGGTTGCTTTCAATAGTGTCCTTTGGCCCTCTTCATCCAGTTGTTGGAACATATCAATTACGGCTTGTTTCCCCTCAATCAATTCTTGATTTTGTCTATGTAACTCCAACTGAAGGCTATCAAGAATTGACTGAGTGTCATTTGGTTTCCCTTGGATTTCCTCCGTAGTATCAGGGTTGGGAGGGTATGGTTGAGGATGTGTATTGGTGTCTGTACTGGGGTTTAGGTTCTTAGGTGGGTCCTCTATTCTATCATTTTCAAGGTCCAATTCCTTAAGAGGAACCATTTTTTGTTTAGTCCTACTCCAAATAATTGAGGTTCTAAGTCCTCCTCCTAGTCGGATTCTTCATCAGGGGTCCAATGCAGGGATTGTTCATTCTTGGTTTCCCCAGGTTTATCATCATTTGACTTCTATTTTTCTAACATTTCTTCCAATCCATAGGTCAAGTAGGAGAGATCCTTGAATTCAGATGACCTTTCTTGATTATGGTCATGCGAAGTAGGGATCTTGGTGTTCTCCTAGAGTGTAGGTCCTATCAAAGTGGTTAGTGAGTGGGTGTGACCTAAATGAAGAGTCGTCATGAGGAGAATCGAGATAAGGATCCCCAAAGTTTGGATCGTACCCCTGGGTGTGTGGGTTGGAATTGGGATAGCTGCGATAAGAGGGCTATGCTGGGTTATATCCCCAACTAGGTGGCTGGTTATCCCAAGTAAGCTGTGGATACGGTCTACTTGGGTTAGAATAGAAATCATGTTAGGGATAGTTTGGGTAAGATGGATAGGCATTGAAATCCATGGTTTGGAAGAAGTGGAGGGATGAGGGAAGAACAGATGAGAGAATTGTGTGTGCACAACCAAGCAAACAAAACTAAGCCTTATGATGTAGACCTAGGTGACCTAAAAAGTCTTGGAAAGAGTAATCAAGTCTGCAAGCACTTAAACCTTCCTTCTCAAAGTTAATTTGGCCAGGTTGATTACGAGGGGATTGAGGGGAAGGTTCTTCCTTTGGCTCGCACCATCAGTTCTTTTGTACCCCACTACAGCGGTCGTTTAACACTTCCCCACTACCTAGATGATTAGCCCATATTTGTGGGCTATTTAAGTATTTAAGTGTCTAGACATTAAGTTAATTTTAACATTTAGAAAGCATACATTAGGATGTAAATAAATTAATTCATATTTTTAGCTTAAGTCCATAATTCATGCATTTAGAATTAACCTAGGATTGCATACATTTGATTAGTTAATTAATTAGGTGCATTACATACACTATTTTAATTAACATAGAAGTTAAGGAGTTACGTATAAATAATCCTAATTATTTTATTATTATTTTTTTCTTCTCCTTTGCAGGGAACCGCTCCGTCTCCACCTCCTCCTGCGCATTCACTCGTCCAGCATTGACTCAACGGTGGCCTTTTGAATTTCAAATCTTTGTAGCTATGGCTACAAAGGAGGAGGAATAGCTGCCATTCAGGACGAGGCCATCACCCCTTTCCTCACTGCATAGAGAACTACATTTCTCATCCACTCCTCACCACCGCCCTCAACTGCGGCAGTGCGACTCCACCACCGTGGGCAAGTGGTGTGATAGCCCACACTGCCAAGAGTCCTTGCATCACCGTGCTTCATTCTCCCTTCCACACATAGATCCCAACTGCTGCACACCCCAAGCACCCTCACCATGCTCGCTGCAGCACACAGAGCTGCAACCTTCTCCCCACGCCTCGGTCCCTACCGTGCGTGCCACCTGCAGGCACGCTTCATACTCTGCAGCAGACCACCCACACGCACTACGCACATCACCCGTAGCAGCAGCCTCCACGTTGCACCACCTCCTCCAGCGCACAGCCACAGCAGCTCCCCACTTCCAGTGCACCACCCACGTGCATGCTGCAACCAACCCCCATGCCTCATTATGCTCGCGCACCCCACCACACGCACAGTAGCTAGCACGCCTTCACCTCCATGTGCCCTCGCCTTCAATGCCAACACGCCCCCGCACCAGCGCCTCCAGCATCCTGCCAACACTTGCAGCACCTGCAGCCGTGCAACCTCCAAAGCCCATGTGCGCATGTGCGGCTTGCATCGCCCGCACCTTTAGCGCCTGCAGCACTCGCACTTGCCTCCACACTCCCTCCAGCAAGCGCAGCCAGCAGCAAGAGCTACCGGAAACCACCCTTCGTCAGAGCTCCATCCGGTCAACTCCGGCCATCTCACAACTTGCCACCGGCATCGCTGCGAAGCCCTCTCTCTGGCCAACCTATTCCTTGAAGAGTTCCTCAAACGAACCTCACTCCCGTACGCGAGGAGGAGAGAGGTAGAATCCTCTTTTTTTGTGGTATTAGTATTTACATTTCATGCCATTGCCACAAAAATGATTTTTGATTTATCATTATTTTATTATGGTGAATTTATGCCTTCATGCTTATGCTTCTAAAGAATTGTTAAGCCTTATTATTCATCTCTATGTGCATTGTATTTAATTTTGAATTACATTTTAGTATTCATGCAAGTGAAAAGTACATGGCATACCCTTACACATGGATAATTTTCTTACATAAAAATTACATGAACACCCCTTGACTTCTCCATAAATTTAAGGTTTACATTTAGATCTACATAGGCGCTGTTTGATTTCATGAATATTTGAACGAACTTGATTTCTACCTAATTGTAAGTTTAAATAAGTCATTGCCTCCCTGTGGACATGACCCACTCTCCTATGAGTGGTTTAATTTTAATTTTAATTATTTTGTTAAGCGATTTTCCACCACTTTAATCCTAAAACAACAAATCATCTTAATCACATTATTCGAAAGTGAAAACAGACTTATCAAATGGCACCATTGCCTGGGAGGCAACAGACTTAATTAAATCGCATTCATTCATTCATTCACATTGATTTAAATTTTGAATCATATTTAACTCTAGATTTTTTTTCTGATGTGAGTGAAATGATCTGCAACACACCTTCTACGACTTGCAATCACACCAGCAATCATGAGAGGCAGCCCTTGACGTCGCCAGAGGAGAAATTGTTCGAGCCACCTTGCAAGGAACCAGATTGCTACGAGGGGAAGGACGAGGACGTGACTATTGTCTCCGCACATGTAGTCGCCGATTTTATTAGAGTAGGATTAAGACTTTAGAACTTAATTTTCATTGGACATTTGGTTTGACACCCTTGTCCTAGGGTACATTTTTTGGGGTTTGTTCCCTGATTTTGTTTTAGGCCTATGTTGGGTGGATAATTTTCGAGAGCCTATTCCCTTTTCTTTAGATCTAGATTTTTATTTTATTTTGTGGTTGTTTATCCTTAATTTGTTTGTGCATAGGTAGCTAAAAAAAATAAAAAAAGACACGAGCTACCTACTAGAAGCTACCTGCCCTTAGGTTGAATCCTTTAGGACTGAATGAGCAGCATCTAGATCTAATTCTTGTCTTGCATATTGCATGAAGAATGCTAGAATCAAGTATGCACTTCTAACTTTGCATTTCAACCTGTCATGCAAATGCATTTGGATTAATTTTTAGACCACATAATCTGTCTTGAAGCGATCTAATAAAGTGGTCACATTTAATTTTTGAAAAAGGACTAATTAAAGGAGAGACATTTAAAAATCAAGGACTTGATTTTCAAACGTGACGTGCGATTCAAAATTAAAATCTTTTGCGGTGTATGCACACTTATATCTCTTGCACCATAGCACACATTTTGACACTCCTAAGTCTTGGAACTACTAGGACAAGAGCCCTCCTACCATTGGATTCTGAAGTGTTCGGAATGTGAGATCAAAGGTTTTGTAAATCCAAAGAGGGGGATACCCTGTCACATATTTTTGGGGGTAGTTAAGAAACACCACGATTGCACAACTTCAAAGGAAGGCTTAGGCCTACTTGCATCCCTCAATCTTCCATCTTTGGAGTTGCTCTACCATTTGAGATTTAGGGAAGAACACCTAAGCTCCATCTAGGTCTTATTAGGCATTTCAAAGGTCAATAATAGGTGCGTAATTGACTGGGCAACTTGCTTTGTCACCTACAATTTGAACTAAAGTCAAAAGCCTAAATTTGTAAAGACTGAACAAGTCCTTTTGAATTGTGTTTGTAGTGCATGCTTGGTAGGCGTTCTCTTAGGAGACAACTTGCGCTTGATCCTGAACCTGAAAGAATCTTAAGAAGAAACCTTCCAAGGGAAGAAATGCCTGGTCAAAGGTGCCTTAAGGAATATTTCATTCCAACCAATCAAACTGGCCCTGCACTACATAGACCTAGAGGGGACAATCCTTATGAGATCAAAAGCAATACCATATCCTTGCTCCCCTCCTTTTATGGTACTGCTAGGGAAGACCCTTGCAGGCATATAGAGGAATTCACTGAGGTGTGTTCCAAGGTGAAGCTGCAAGGCATTACTGATGATGCTCAAATGTGGACCCTCTTTCCCTTCTCCCTCAAGGACAAAGCCAAGTATTGGTATTACACCCTTGATGATATTAACACTTGGGATGCCCTGAAGGAGTTTTTGAAGAAGTACTTCCCCATGAGCAAAACAAATCACTTTAGGAGGGAAATTATGAGTTTTGTTCAAAAGGATGGGGAAGCTTTCCATGATGCGTGGGAGCGCTTTAATGACTTGTTCAAACTTTGCTGACATCGCCAGGTGCCTAAGTGGCACCTGGTTGAAAGGTTCTACGCCGGACTTAATGATTTGCATAGGCAAACTGTGGATGGTGCCTGTGCAAGAGCCTTTCTATTTAAGACTGAGGATGAAGCTTGGAACCTTTTTGATACTTTGAGTGAGAATTCTATTCACTTGAATTCTGCCTACATGGATAGAAAACCCATTCTCATGCAAAGAAAGTTGGAGGCGAATGAGGCAAGGGACAACTAGAATTTAGCCTATCAGATTTAATTATTGAATCAAAACATGGAAAGGCTTATGTCGAGCCCGAGCCAATTTATATCTAACACCCCCACATCCCAAGCTTCCGAATGCTCCATTTGCCAAGGCAATACACACGACATTATGGATTGCCACTTGGCCTCCCAATTCCCTAAGCTTGTACAGGTGGATCTGAATGCCACTCAAGGGTTCTGTCCTAGACCTTGTAATGACCCTTTTTCCAACACTTATAATGAGGGATGGAGGAACCACCCAAACTTTTCATGGAGACAAGGAAATGTCTCAAATTCAGGGTATTATAAACCACAATCTTTTCAAAACCATCAAATGAACCAACCTCAGGCCTTTGCCCAACCTAAGACCTCTGAGATGGATGAA
Organism: Thalassia testudinum; assembly: GCA_037157565.1. NCBI lineage: Eukaryota > Viridiplantae > Streptophyta > Magnoliopsida > Alismatales > Hydrocharitaceae > Thalassia > Thalassia testudinum. The sequence continues at coordinate 203,687,820 of JAZHRO010000031.1, forward strand.
TTGAAGGCAATGTTGAGAACTATGAAAGAAAGTCAAAGTGACATCATCCAATCTAATGACAAGGCTATACATGAGATGAAATCACAGATAGGACACCTTGTTGAGGCCGTTAGACAGAGGGAAACTGGGAAGCTCCCCAGTGCTGCTAAGGAGAATCCTAAAGGAAAAGGGATTGTCTTTAGGGAGCATGCTGAGATGGTGACTATTCTGAGGAGTGGGAAAGAAATTTCCAAACCTGATGCTCCTATAGTCTCACCCCCTAAAAAACCATCCACCCTGACATTCACCCCCACCAGAGAAGACTTGCCCAAATCTTCTTCGCTTGAAATCCCCTCACCGAAAGAAGTTGCCCCTGTTCCACCCCTTACTCAGCATGACAATCCTTCCACTCGGAGATCGAGAGTGCCCTTTCTAGAGTGCTTATCCACCTTTGGGCAGACTTCTGCTAGCTCATCTAGAGCCAAAGATAAGACGGATGAGACCATGGAAACTTTCAAGCAAGTGCAGATTAACCTGCCTTTGCTTGAAGCTATTAGGCAGATTCTGTCTTATGCACGCTTCTTAAAGGACTTGTGCACGAAAAAGCGTAATCTAGAAAACAGGTCTAATCAAAAGTTGTCCTGCTTGATTCTGTTAGCTCAATTATTCAACATGGCACACCCCCGAAACTTAAGGACCTAGGAGCCCCGTACATCTCAGTGGTTATTGGTGACTTACAGATTGATGAGGCTCTACTTGATCTGGGTGCGCGGGTGAACATCCTTCCAAGCTACGTGTATGAACAACTTGTGGGAGGCAATCTGAAGCCTAGCCCAGTAATCCTTCAAGTTGCTGATCGATCACTTAAGACACTGCGGGGAATTTTGGAAGATGTCCTCGTAAGAGTGGAGGATTTCTTCTTTCCCGTTGACTTCTTAGTTTTGAACACTGACCCTACCAACAAGCCAACCAAACCCTCCATCATTTTGGGCCACCCCTTCCTTGCAACTTCGCATGCTTCAATCAATTGCAATACTGGGGCATTGAAAATGGGCTTTAGGAACAGGAAAATTCGACTTAATGTGTTTGATGCTTACAAACAAGCCGGGCTTGAGGATTGTTCTCAAGTTGAGGTGATAGATGACCTGATTGAAGAGGCAACCCCTGCAATGTTATGTGATGATCCCCTTCAGTATGTCATGCTAAATGAGCATTCCCATTGATCGTGGCTTTACACTCAACTCAGTAATTAAGAGTAGAAAAAGTCACTTAGGTTAACTCGAAATTGTGTCGGTTGTGTAGTATAGGGTATAATTAACCTAACATTTTAGAAATTTTTACTGGTTGAGTCCAGGTCGTTCACTGGGATGTATAATTTTTTTCTAAATTCACCAATTTTCTTTTATTTCTTTATAAGTTTAGGAAGTATAACTAAGTTGATTTTAAAACATGAATTTTGCCAAAATATTTAAACTATAAAGAATATACAAAATTTCATATGAAAAACATATTTACTCAAATGATGCACTTTATTAACAAGTAAACAAATTAGTTTTTTCAATTTTATTTCAAAGAAATTAAGGCAATAAAAATTGTTCTATTAAAACATGCCTTATTACAATTATTAAGAACAAAAAGTAATGCAAGTAAAACAAATTCCTTTTTAGTCTTCAGCCTCTCTGTTCTTCTCTTCTTTTCCTTTTATTCTCTATCTCGAGCTCTCTTTCTTACCTCTCTTCTTCTGTTCCTGCCTTTTTCTTCTCTTCCCTTAGTCTTCTCCTTCTTTAGTGCTTTAGTAGTGCTTGTGCTCTTTTGTTTAGCTGCTGCCTTCTCAACACTTAACTTTAGCTTTCAGTACTTAGCCATCAGCTCAACACTTAGCATTTAACAACCATCGACTCTTCTTTTCCTTAGCTTTCAGTACTTAGCCATCAGCGCAACACTTAGCATTTAACAACCATCGGCTCTTCTTTTCCTTAAGCTTTCTTTTGAACCATCAGTTGAACCGAGTTTTTTTTTCTTTTTAAACAAAAATTATTTTATTTGTGGCGAGGTCCTTTCGAGGATACACAGCACCCTGAGACCAGATTAGGACTACACCCTACTCGGTCCTTGCCTAATCTCAGTTAGGTTCGATTTCGATTTATTTCATTTCAGCTCATAGTCTCAAGCCAATCTGGCTCAACCGGCCTCCCAGGCCTCGCCCTCCTAGGGCACAACACTTGCTCACGCCCACTCGGGTGCACACCCGCAGGCACTCAAGCCCGCACACATACATACACATGATCAGAATAGGTTCAGAATGCTCAGATCGGTAACCGGTGCACCAAGCCCTGTCGACTGGGGAGCCCATGTAACAAATTGCTTTTGTTCCCAGGTGCATGCTCAGAAATTGATGATGTGGGACTATGTTCCCCCTTTCCAGACCCAACTTCAAATGATCATATCTCCCAGCTCAGAGCTTCGTTTCAAGTGATTTAAAGTTTGTTAGAAAGCTCTACGGTTACTCTATACGATTGTAGGGTCAATTTAGGGTTTAGAGGATGTTTTACTCTTCAATTTGAAAGATAAAATCAAGGGTTCCTACAGGTTATTATTGCCTAGAAATGATTTTAATGTCACAGAGTCCTCAGATGGACTTTTCTCTCTCATTTAAAGGTCTGTACAGGTTATACAAATTATTCCACATCTGCTGAAGTGAGATTTAAGCTCACAAGACCTTCAGATAGTGTACAGAAGGTTGAAGCTTCTCTGAAAGCTTCAGAGTTCAAAATTTCAGACTTTGATATGTGCAACAGACACTTAAGAATGTTTCTGATCAATTTCAACAAATTCTAAGGATTAAAACTAAATGATCTGGATAGGATTCAAGTTCATATCTCATCAAAATGCTTCTGCTGTTAGTTTGGGTTCAAAAATAACCCAAACTGACAAGAATTAAAATCCTATCAAAATACATGTTCGAGCTCAGTTAAATCTCTCTAAAACCATCCAACAGAATCTCAGAGTCTATTTAAGCTTCTCAATTCATCAAATCATGCTCGGATTTAGAATATCAAACTCATGTTTGACTATAAGGCCTCAAGTTTGACTTTCTGTTCAAAGCCTTCTCCCAAGAAATTTAAGCTTCAACTAGAGTCTCCTTAACACCAGGAACTCATTCAGATTCTCAGATAGGTGCTCTAACCAAGATTTCTGGGGTTTCAGGCTCGCTGCCTGAGCTTCAAAGTGACTTTGTTTGTCAGAACAAATAAGAGGTTGTTATAGTATTCTAAGGGTTTAAACAGCTTCAATGCATTGCACTGAAGCTTCTAGGATCCTTAAATTCTTTTTATATCTCTTTATCAGACTTCTCCAACTCCACCGAAGTTGGAGAAGATGAACTTCATTCTATAGCTCTAGTCATTTAATCCTCAAATAAGCATCCTTAAAATAATTAGTGATCCACATTATATCATTCTATAGCTTCTCAACAAATTCTAGAGGTTGAAACTCAAGAATGGCTTGCCAGAGCTCGCTGGAGCTCCGGTGAGTCCAGAAAATGTGCAAATTGTGCACAAATTGTTAAAACATGCCATTTTTAATTTAAAAAGGATCGTGAGGTTTCAAGGAACCTCAAAATCACATTTAATTCTTCATTTGTCTCTTTACATGTAAGATTTGACAGTGAATTCATTTCTTTAAAAATCTAATTTGAAATAAGCTCAAGACTTGTTTTACCACTCAATTGAGTGGTTAAGACAAGTCAACAGATAATAGCAGTCATAATTTTATAGTTAATTAATAGTTTGAACTGCTCCTAAGTCGCCATTGATAGCGAGCTCAGGAACTTAATTAGATTTGGACATTTAATTTATATGTGATAATAATATGTATTATAGTGTCAGTTAGGGTCCATAAGTGGTGGAAAGATGATGAAAGACCCTATGAAGGTGGAATTAGGTCGACTACTGTCACCATGGACAGAGACAGTAGTCGGTGGAGGTGAAATATGAATTAGGTGATTAGGTGATCAATTAAATGATTAAGTGGATTAGAAATGATCGCGGGAGGTAAAGGAAGGTGGACAGCGATTTCAAAAGATGAAATTAAGGCTCTGGCGAGCTCAAGGAGTTCGCCGGAGTCGGAGAAGATGAACACTGAAGTTCTAAAATTACATCTAATCTAACTAACTACCTACCTAACTAAGCTAACCTACTCCTACTCCTACTCCTAATCTACTGTTACCTGGATGAAGGGATTAATAGGGTTCCGCCGAATTCTCATGGCGGACGATGAAATCAGAGGGTGGAAGAAAGATCTCCATGGGCGGATTTGTGGTGGAGCAGAGGATTCCTTTGGTCGGCGCCTGCGTCAGAGACGCAGAAGACCATGGCGGATCTCCTCAGCTGATCAAAATGGACGGAGGAAGTCGGAAAGTGAAATGGAAAGTCACCGGAATTTTGGACGAATAGACTATTGGGTCGGCTGCAGTGTTAAAAGAGGGAAGGGAGCCAACTTGAGTAAAATCCGAGAGGTGAGGAGGTATTTATAGAGTTGGCAATGAAGAGAGTGGCGGGGTCTGGCCGAAGAAGGAGCTTGAGGAGCTTAACCTCCGGCGTCATCTCTAATGACGATGAGGTTATCTCCCACTGAAAAATAGGATTTCCGGTTAATCCTGACCGGTGGATGAAGAGGAGATGGTGAGCACAAGCTGCAAGAGCTTGGACAAAGAAGGTTGATGTCAGCAGGGCGGTAATGGCACGGTGGCGTGACTCTCTGCCGCCAGTCGTTCATTCGGCTAAAGAAGGAGGAGGAAAGGGACTTATATGTAATAAAACTTAAGGACTTGTGTGAGAAATAAGGACCTGATTGTAATGAATATTAAGGACCAAAATGTAAACTTAGGTTTTGAAGGTTTATTTTAATTTAGATCCTTTTCAACTTTTTATATATGTTAGTAAATAAGGTAAATATTACGTTTTCACCTTGAATTTCATTTTTGACCTTTTTAGGTTAATTTATTAGATTAAGTAAAATCACTTAAGTTATTATATACTTAGGTATACATTATATTTAAGTTACTTAACTTATTAATTAAAGGAATGATTAATAGAATTTCGAGTCCAATTATTATCTAGATTATTAATAATGTTAATTGAATGATAAAATGTCATTTTTAACTTATTTTAAGGTCCTTTACTAAATATCCCTTATTCTATAATTAACCCTTATATGTTCATAACCTTAGCTAATTAACTAGGAGGACTAATTAATTAGGGGTAATTAGAGATCATGATGAGTGTCTCATCACCCATCTCTTGGAGGAATGTGAAGGGGATATACTAGAACTTTAGGAGTTGTTGGGTGTTTCTGTTGAGTCTCTTCCCCCATCATCTCTACCCAAGATAGATCTGAAATTGCACTAGAGGGGGGGTGAATAGTGAAATTATAAAATATTATTATAAAAAAAATTCAATCACAAAAGGTGGCACCAGATTTTTAGGTGGAAACCCAAGATGGGTGAAAACCACCATCTAAGCCAATCCCTTGACTTAGGATTTTCGATCACAAGGTGATCAATCCACTAACCACACTACTTAAACGAGGATAGTGTACCTTAATTACAAATCCCACCTCCGATCCCTAAACGGAGGTTTCTCCTTTCAAAATGAAGAGACGGGGACCCGACAGGCCAGATACCCAAAGTACAAAAAATAAGAAGTAAAACAACACCTATAGAGCACCCCAATACTTTAATTACTTTCTTATCTACTAAGCATGAAAAGAACTCCCTGAGGATTTGCAGAATGGAGTGAGCTGGGAGTATGGATTTGCCCTTTGATCAGAGTGTTGGCATAGCACAAGGGCAAGATGGAGCTTAGAGTAGTGAGCAAGTGATTTTTTCTAATGGAATTGTATCTCAAGAGGTGTGTGTTGCCTAAGAGGAGTTATGGTCTATTTATAGGAAAGTTTGGAACCTTCAAGGACACTTGGGAGAGCTCTTCTAGCCGTTGGAGACAAATCCCAAGAGATTAGGACGAAATCCACCACAAATCAGGTTAATGATGAGTCTGACAGCAATATCAGACGTCTTATAGGACGTCTGATTCTACTTTTTGTCATCTAATACTGTAGGCCATCCTAAACTAACTCCATTGGATCAAAAGAAGGACGTCTGATATTTTCACATAAGACGTCTGATTATGTTATCGGACGTCTAATAAAGGGTGGCTTCGTTCCTGTTTTCATCAGATCCAAATAGGGTTCTAGATTTAAAGGATCAGACGTCGTTATGGAGATCTAAGGAAATCACCAGACATCTGAAAACCAAAAAAACACTTCGCTTCTTCTTCTGACAAAAGATTTTATGGCCGTAATGAGATACACACAGAAAATCATGGGCAACGGTCCAAAGGTAGACATCTGGAAGTGTGTCCAAACATCTAGAAATACATTTTTTCCCTTTGCCTAGTCTAACGGTTAGTCTGAGGACGTCCGGGTAGAGAATCAGACGTCTGAATAGGGTTATCGACGTCTGATAGAGAAGTGCTTCGACTGATGTTTATGTGGAGACAAACTAAAGGCAAAACTATTGGAAATTAGATGTCTGGGAATCTTGTCAGACGTCTTAAAGTGGAAAATATGACGTCTGACCATTGCTCTAGACGTCTGATAAGAGTATAAGTGTTGGGTTTTTGTTTCTAATTTATCCTAAATGTAGAGAGCCTAAGTTAGCTATTTATAGGTTATGTTTGGGGTCTCTTTAGAACATTTCTAGACTCAAATAAAATGAAAATTACAACCTTTGAAAGTTTACATGAAAAATCCTAAGACCTAATACTTATGCTACTTGTCTTCATGCTTTTAATCTCCCATCTTGGAAAACTTTATGAAATCCTGCAAATATGTTATTACAGAGAAAAACAATATGCTATGCTTTATTTTTTTGTTTCATTTTCTTCATTTTGTAAAACCATCAAAATATTATATATGGGTAGTTGAACTAACAATCTCCCCCTTTTTGATGATTTTCAAAATATAGCTATAGGTTCCTATTTTCTCCCCCTAAAGGTTGTACTTAGTAGTCTATATCTACTTGAGAAGTTTGTTTTTATATTATTCCTTAGGTTCTTACCTACATTCTTCTCCCCCTTTTTGAATATCATCATGAAGGGTAGTTAAAGGGAGTTGAAACCCAAACTACAAGAGTGATATCTACAAAGTGGAGTGCATTAATAAAATTGCATGTTTAAAAGATGATAAGGCATTAAAGAAAATTGAAAAGGAATAAAAATATTTAAGCACGGACTAGCTATTTGTTCCCAAAAATATTAAGTACGAGGTCAGGGCCCCTTAATACAAACTTGGAATGAAAGAAAAAAGAAAGAAAAAAATAAAGAAAAATAGAAGCACTAAACTATTCTTCTTGATCTTGGCGGCGGTAGCGACGAGCGAGTCCGTGTCCCATCTGCAAATTTTGAACGTCTGATCTAAGTTCGTCGATGTCGCGGCGCATGCTTCCCATGTAGGTGTACATCTCGCCAGTTCTACGTAGCAGGAGGGAGATGCTGGAGGAGAGGGAATCTGTGGCTGGATCCCATGCTTCATTAAAGATCGAGCGGGGAGCTTCTATTTGAAGGGGTCGTTGTTCATGGAAGTCTGGAAAGGGTTGAAGGGGTTCTTCTTCAATGGGCTCGTCGGCAGGCTCAGGATGCTCCCTAAGTATATGCATTTTGGCGGCTATGGCCCGGTTGTAAGGCTCAATCTTCTTGTCAACAGCTTGGTCAGTTATGGAAATCCGATGGGTTGAAAAGATTTTGGATAGAATAGACCCAAACGGAAGTGATGCCCCATGTCTTCATTCATGATGCGAACAATGAGGCGGCAATAATTGAAAGGAATATGACGGACGACCGCAAAAAGGAGCACCTTGTGTTGGCGCGAGATGTAATCAAAACCTCCCAATTTATTTAGGAGGTCCCACCCAAAAATGCGAGAGAGTAGACGTGGAAGGGGTTTGAGATTTTTGCATGGTAGGGTGCCAAGATTTTCAACATATTTTTCAGGGAGGACTAACTCTTGATTGATGACTTCTGGGTCGTATTGCCCCAGAATGTCATTGAAGCATTTCCCTTATTGGGGATGGCTAGAAGGTCGGAAATAGTTTCAGATGTGATGTGGATTTCGCGACCAAATAGGCGGGTATGGAGTTCAAGTTCATCGTTGCTGTAGTCCTCAACGATGTTGGCATAAAAGAGACGGCAAAGATCAGGAAACACGCCAAGAGTTCCAATGGCAGAGTGGAATTGACGGTCAAAATATTGGAAGAGATGGAGAGTTTGGAAGTGTTCCCGAAGGTTTAAATGGGCAAAATCATTCCAAACAATAAAACGAGGGCGTTTAACTTTGGCATTTGCGAAGAGACGAAATCGCTGCCTAGCGATGTCGCCCCACAGCTGATCTGCCAAATAGGTGGAAGAGGAGGTGGAAGAGCCCTCAGCTTGCTTCCTACGGGGAAGCATATTTGGTGGAATAGGTGGTTAGGTTTTGGAAGAGAAGGGAGGTGTTTTGATGATAGAATACCTGCAAAAAAAAAACATCCATGCCAAAACATTCAACCAAAAAAACTTCAACAACACAGATTCAAACAATAGAGATGCAATCATCAAAAACGTGTGGCAGTATGCCCTGAGGCAATACAACCTACCATGTAGTTGTAGCAATATACCTTTGGATTCAAGCCACTAAAATGTCGGCTTGAATCTCATGAGGTAATACCCTTGCCATAGAAGATGCAGCTAGGGCTAACAAGGTTGGCTTGACCGAGGGTGTGGGTTCTAGGGCTGACAATGTCATGAAATACACAAGTAGACCGAGTGAATCAAGAAGGAGAATAAGATGCAGCTAGGGCTAACAAGGTCGTGGGTAAAAGAACGTGGAGATGCCCTAAGAGTTGAGAGGGTATACCCACGGGAAGAGGGAGGCATCCAAATGCACGGTCGAGAGGCAGGGAGGACGCGTGCAGAGGAGCAGCAGCTCCGCCAGTCGTCGAGTAGGTGCGACAATCGTCTGGCAGCAAGCAGAACTTCGCCAACTGTAGTTGTGGGCCATCGGGTGAGGGAGAGCGGTAGGGATTTGAGACAGGAGAGTGGGACCTTGCGAAGGGGATGTTATATCCCAAGGTCACGAAGCAAGTCTCCCCCTGAAGTTGGGGATATTTGCATTTCAAACCATCCAGAGAATAGACACGATTCGCAGATTTTTCCCCGATCAGAAGTCTAGAGATGATGTCAGACGTCAGGATTGGACTTTAGGGATTTCAGCCCTTTTGATGGCGATGTCTGTTTTAACCATCAGACGATACATCAAACGACTAATTTGAAAATTAGACGTCTGATTTCTGCATGCATCCCTCCCTGGAAAATGATTTATTCTCCAGGTTGTCGTCTGATTGCTGTCTCAAACGACACAGAAGATGTCTAAATCTAAAATTAGACGTCTGATTTCTACAGACAGCCCTTCCTGGATTTTAGTCTAAAGTTACAGTGTCATCTGATTTTACTGTTAGATGACCTATACGACATCTAGCCACAAAATCAGATGTCCGACTGATAGTATATGTTCTGACTCATAGATAGACGTCTGTCAACACATCTGGACGACGACCCAGACGTCAGTGAAGGATGACGGACTTCTGAGATAGCTCTTTTGTCAACACTTTCATTAGATAAAATCGTCGTCTGTCCCAGATCTTCAGACAACGAATTTTTATGTATAAGACGTCTGATAGTTTAATCAGACGTTTGATAGTTTAATCAGACGTCTGATATTGCATAGAATGTGCATTTTTATGTTTGAACTGAGAATGAAGGCTTTTAACTTAGTAAAGTCAAGGCTCCATCTATGCTCATGACAAAGGAAGTTCCATTAAGTCACTAAATTCTTCAAATATCACTTAGCTTACATATGCCTAGTTTCTTACGTATATAATTAAAGCGATCATAATTCAAAGGTTTAGTGAAAATATCAGCCAATTGCAATTCAGTACAAATAAATTCAAACTCGATTTCTCCCTTAAGTACATTATCTCTCAAAAAGTGATGTCGAACATCAATATATTTTGTGCGAGAGTGATGTACGGGATTTTCAAGAGGTGATAGCACTAGTATTGTCACATAATATTTTTATCTTATTAAATATCAAGTTAAAGTCATTCAAAGTATTTTTCATCCAAAGCACTTGGGAACATGCTAGTGCGGCGGCTATGTATTCAACTTTCGTAGTTGATAGGGCTACACTAGATTGTTTCTTTGAGAACCAAGAGACTAGTGATTCTCCCAAGAATTGGCACGTCCCACTAGTACTCTTCCTATCGGTGTGGCTACCAGTGTAGTCCACATTGCTATATGTAACTAAGTTGAATTGTGGACTCTTGGGTAGAATAAGCCATATTCAGATGTGTCAACTAGATATCTAAATATTCACTTTACAGCATTTAGGTGTGATTGTTTATGGTTTGATTGAAACCTAGCGCATAAGCAGGTACTAAACAAAATATCAGGTCTACTGGAAGTTAAATACAGTAAAGATCCAATCATGCTACAATAGAGCTTTTGATTTATGGGCGTACCTGATTCGTCCAAGTCTAGGGAAGTTGTGACACTTAAAGGGGTGTTCTTCCCTTTACTTTTGGTCATTTCGAATTTCTTCAACATCTCCTTTGTGTATTTTGATTGACACACAAAGGTTCCAATTTTGAGCTGAGTGATTTGCAAGCCCAAGAAAAACTTGAGTTCACCCATCAAAATCATTTCAAATTCTTCCTGCATAATTTCTGAAAACTTTCTACACATAGATTCATTAGTAGCACCAAATATAATATCATCTACATATATTTGAACTAATAAAATGTCTTTTCCTTTTCTTTTAATGAATAATGTGGAATCAGCTTCCCCTATAGAGAATTTTGCATTTAACAAGTAGTCTTTGAGCCTTTCATACCAAGCTCTAGGAGCTTACTTTAGACCATATAGTGCCTTATTTAATTTGTAGACAAAATGAGGCTTATCATGAGACTCAAAACCAGGAGGTTGTTTTACAAAAACTTCCTCAATGAATCCGTTAAGAAACACACTCTTAACGTCCATTTGAAAGAGTTTAAAGCCAAGAAAGGCGGCATAAGTAAGAAGCATGCGAATTGATTCGAGTCAAGCTACGGGAGCGTAGGTCTCATCAAAATCAATTCCTTCTTCTTGGTTGTACCCTTGTGCTACCAGCCAAGCCTTGTTTCGAATGACCGTATGGGATTCATTCAACTTGTTTCGGAATACCCATTTGGTACCTATAACTGTCTACCCTTCAAGCTTAGGTACTAGGTCCCAAACTTCATTCCTTTGGAATTGTTTGAGTTCCTCCTGCATGGCCATCATCCAAGGTTCTTCGGAGCACGCTTCCTCGACACTCTTGGGTTCAACTTGAGATACAAAGGCGGAAAGACCAAAGGAGCAACTAAAACGAGATCGGGTTTTAATGCCATCAGAAACACTTTCAATGACTTGACTTTCAAGATGATCCCTTTGATATATCCAATCTTTTGGAAGATTATGGATATTGGAGTTTGGAATGTTAGGCACATCAATAGTAGAATCATCTTCATCATCCATATTGACTTGGTCAATGGAGGAGTGAGGAGATTCATCGAAGGAAACATGGAGGGTTTCCTCCACTATTAATGTGGTCTTGTTAAAAACCCAATATGCCTTACTACGTGAGGAATAACCAATAAAGATGGCTTCTTCACCTTTGGCATCAAATTTATCTAAATTAGAGCGGGTATTCAAGACAAAACATCGACATCCAAAAACTTTAAAATAACTAATTTTGGGTATTTTCTCATAGTATAGTTCAAAACAAGTTTTTCGCAATCTGGATTGAATTAAGGTACGATTTAACATGTAACAAGCCGTGTTAACCACCTCAGCCCAAAAGTACTTCGGTAACCTCGAGTCTATGAGCAATGTTCGAGCACACTCTTGAAGAGTACGGTCTTTCTCTCAACCACCCCATTTTTTTGAAGTGTTCGAGGAAAAGAAAACTCATGAGCAATACCATGCTCTTGACAAAAATCATCAAACAAGAAATTTTCAAACTCGCCCCCATGATCACTACGGATACGAGTGATTTGGTAGCCTTTTTCAGTTTGAACTTTCCTACAACAAATAGAAAAGATGGAAAACACTCCTTCTTTGGATCTCAAGAAGGAGACCCATGAAAACCTCGAAGAATCATCTACAATTACAAGGCAATATTTGCATCCACTGAGGCTCTCATATTTTGTAGGTCCAAACAGATCTAGGTGAAGTAGTTCTAAAGGTCTTGATGTGGATATAACTTCTTTGTTTTTAAACCTAGATTTCATAATCTTACCTAATTTACATGAATCACAGATACGCTCATTTAAAAATTTTCCTTTAGGAAGACCTCAGACTAGTTCATGTTTAGCTAGTTTTTGAACCAGCTTCATGTGAACATGTCTTAGTCTTCTATGCCATATACTTAACTCATCATTTGCTATAAGACATTCATAAGTGCTATTTTTATCAAATTCTACAACATAAATGTCTTTAAATCTAGTTCCCCTAAGAAGGGTTTCATTGGTTAATGCATGCATAATTTCAAACATTTTAGAAGTAAACACTACTTTAAAGCCCTTATCACATATTTGACTGACACTTAAAAGATTATGTTTTAATCCTTTAACTAGAGAAACATTTGAGATGGGAGAGAGAGGGTTACCTATTTTACCAAGGCCAATAATATGGCCCTTGTGGTTGTTGCCAAATGTAACTGTTCCTCCATCCATAGGTTGGAGGTCCAAAAATAGGTGCTTGTCTCCCGTCATATGTTTGGAGCATCCGGAGTCCATCACCCATCGGCCTCCTTGGTAGTGGTGGTCTCCTTGTCTTCTTCCTTGTAGACCTTCTTCCTCCTACAAAAGATCTTCGATGGTGACTTGGTGTTTCTATAGGTCTTTCTAATTTGAGTCGTCCATCCTTCATTTTGTATATCCAATTTTTGACATTATGATGTCCTTTCATCCCTACAAAACAAAGTGAGAGCTGTCTTTTCGGTATCTATTGTAATGTGGATCCATATTTGTTAGTGGTCTCCTTTAGAGGAGGGTCCTTTTTCGGCTCACTTTGACTAGGTTCATAAAAGCCTAATCCAAATTTACTTGAGGAAGGTTTTTGATGGGCAATGAGTTTGTCCAAGTTATCTTTCCCCTTTGTAAATTTGGCTAGGTCCTCAAGAAGTTGATTTGACTTTTCTTTGAGGTGATTTATCTCTATTTTCATTATGTCTAGTTTATCTTCTAATGCCCTAATCTCTACTCTAAGTAAGCTATTTTCATCCTTTTTAAAGGAGTTTGATTTTTCAAGCACATGGATTTTGTCGAGTAATTCTTCTCTATCTAGAAATTTTTGTTCACTCATTGTCGTATACAAATCATTTGTTAATGACTCTTTCTCAATCATTAGATTTCTTATTTGCATATTTAAAGCAGTGGTTTCTTTTGTAAGAATTAGATTCTTTTCTTCAAGATCATTGATTAATCTCTTATTTTCTAAGTTTTCTTCTTTTAAAGCCTTGCTTTGGATTTTTATTTTCTTAAGATCTACATATAGTGAATCAAAGGCATCTTGTAATTCATCTAAAGAGTAGGAGTTTACCTCAGGTTCCTCAGATTCAGACTCAGAACCATCATTTGTTGCCATTAATCCCAAGCATGCCGTTTCTTCATTTGTTTCCTCCTCTTCTTCTTCGGAGGTGGAGTCATCCCACGTTGCTTGAAACTCCTTCTTCTTGAATCCTTTCGGCTTGGAGATCTTCTTGTAGTCGAAAGGCTTCTTGGGTTTCTTCTCATCATCCCTTTTGAGTAAGGGACAATCTTTCCTTATGTGACCTTTCTTTTTGCAATTATAGCAAAGTAAAGGTTCTTCCTCTCTTTTCCTTCCCTTGATCTCTCTTCTATTTTTGAGAAACTTTTTAAACTTTTTAGTTAATAAAATAAATTCTTCGTCATCAGTATTTACCTCATCATCCGAAGTAGCTTTGAAGGCTAAGGTCTTCTTCTTTGGCTCCGATGAGATTGATTTCTTCTTTTGCTCCATTTTTTATTCGTAAGCCATGAGATTCCCAAGTAGATTTTCCATGTCTAGATCCTCTACTTGGTTGGCTTCTTCTATTGCCGTTACCTTTTGCTCCCACTTAGGTCCAAGGGAGCAAAGGAGCTTCCCTTGAAGCTCCCCATTTATAAATGTCTTTCCTAAAGACTTAAGGCTATTCATGATTAACGTGAATCCGGTGTACATGTCCCCAAGTCTTTCATTCTCCTTCATAGAGAAAGCTTAGAATTCCTGCGATAACAAGTCTATCTTTGAGGATTTAACTTTAGACGTACCTTCGTGAGTTACCTCCAAGGTTCTCTAGATCTCGAGGGTGGTTTTGCATTGGTTGATGCAGTTGAATTCCTCTGAGCTAAGTGCACAGTAGAGTGAGTTCATTGCCTTGGCATTCAGTCCAAGGTGATGAATTTGCTCCACTGTGTATCTTGTTTCTGGTTTCTCGGGAATGATGTATGCGGATTCGCATTTCTCCCAAATGGAAAAATCATTGGCTTGAAGCCACATCTTCATTCTCAATTTCCAGTAAGTGTAGTTTGTTCCTTCGAAGAGTGGTGGTCGAGTGGTGGATTGCCCCTCCAATCTACCTGTGGAAATGACCTTTCCTGCCATGTGATCTTTCCACGGATGTTACTCCTGTAGGCGGAAAACCCGCTCTGATATCAAATGAAATTGCACTAGAGGGGGGTGAATAGTGAAATTATAAAATATTATTATACAAAAAATTCAATCACAAAAGGTGTCACCATATTTTTAAGTGGAAACCCAAGATGGGTGAAAACCACCACCTAAGCCAATCCCTTGACTTAGGATTTTCGATCACAAGGTGATCACTCCACTAACCACACTACTTAAACGAGGGTAGTGTACCTTAATTACAAATCCCACCTCCGATCCCTAAATGGAGGTTTCTCCTTTCAAAATGAAGAGACAGGGACTCGACAGGCCGGATACCCAAAGTACAAAAAATAAGAAGTAAAACAACACCTATAGAGCACCCCAATACTTTAATTACTTTCTTATCTACTAAGCATGAAAAGAACTCCCTGAGGATTTGCAGAACTGAGTGAGCTGGGAGTATGGATTTGCCCTTTGATCAGGGTGTTGGCACAGCACAAGCGCAAGATGGAGCTTAAAGTAGTGAGCAAGTGATTTTTTCTAATGGAATTGTATCTCAAGAGGTGTGTGTTGCCTAAGAGGAGTTGTAGTCTATTTATAGGCAAGTTTGGAACCTTCAAGAACACTTGGGAGAGCTCTTCTAGCAGTTGGAGACAAAACCCAAGAGATTAGGACGAAATCCACCACAAATCAGGGTAATGATGAGTCTAACAGTAATATCAAACGTCTAATTTTAGGATCAGATGTCTTATAGGACGTCTCATTATACTTCTGGTCATCTAATACTGTAGGCCATCCTAAACTGACTCCACTGCATCAAAAGAAGGACGTCTGATATTTTCACATAAGACGTCTGATTATGTTATCGGACGTCTAATAAAGGGTGGATTCATTCCTGTTTTCATCATATCCAAACAGGGTTCTAGATTTAAATGATCAGACATCGTTATGGATGTTTGAGGAAATCACCAGACGTCTGAAAACCAAAAAAACACTTCACTTCTTCTTCTGACAAAAGATTTTATGGCCGTAATGAGATACGCACAGAAAATCATGGGCAACGGTCCAAAGGTAGACGTCTGGAAGTGTGTTTAGATGTCTAGAAATACATTTTTTCCCTTGGCTTAGTCTAACGGTTAGTCTGGGGATGTCCGGGTAGAGAATCAGATGTCTGAATAGGGTTATCGACGTCTGATAGAGAAGTGCTTCGACTGATGTTTACGAGGAGACAAACTAAAGGCAGAACTATTGAAAATTAGACGTCTGGGAATCTTGTCAGACATCTTAAAGTGGAAAATCAAACGTCTGACCATTGTTCTAGACATCTGATAAGAGTATAAGTGTTGGGTTTTCGTTTCTAATTTATCCTAAGTTTAGAAAGCCTAAGTTAGCTATTTATAGGTTATGTTTGGGGCTCTTTACAACATTTCTAGACTCAAATAAAATGAAAATTACAACCTTTGAAAGTTTACATGAAAAAGCTTAAGACCAAATACTTATGCTACTTGTCTTCATACTTTTAATCTCCCGTCTTGGAAAACTTTATGAAATCCTGCAAATATGTTATTACAGAGAAAAATAATATGCTACGCTTTATTTTTTTATTTCATTTTCTTCATTTTGTAAAATCATCAAAGTATTATATATGGGTAGTTGAACAAACAAGATCTGCTACCTAAGATGGGGACATCTATTATGAAACCCTCAACCATACAAGCCTCTGACCTTGAGTTGAAACCCCTCCCTAACACTCTCAAGTATGTCTTCCTAGGTTCCAATGATACGCTCCCCATTATCATTTCAGCTGTGCTATCTGAGGCACAGGAGGGAGCCTTGATTGAATGCTTGTCTAGGCACAAGGAAGCTATTGCGTGGAGCATTGCTAACATTAAGGGTATAGACTCTACACTCTGCATGCACCACATTTATACTGATGATTCCATCAAGCCATTTAGGGACATGTAGAGACGTCTGAACTCTAATATGAGGGAGGTGGTTAAAAAGGAAATCCTGAAGTGGTTGGATGCAGGGATCAAATATCCCATTGCAGATAGTAAATGGGTAAGTCCTATTCATGTGGTGCCAAACAAGGCAGGCTTTACTGTGGAATTTAATGACCAAGGTGAACAAGTTGTCACTAGACCCTCAACTGGATGGAGGGTCTATATTGATTATCACAAGCTGAACACCGCTACCCAGAAGGATCACTTTCCCTTACCTTTTATTGATCAAATTCTCAAGAAATTAGCAGGGAATAAGTACTATTGCTTTCTCGATGGATATTCTGGGAACAACCAGGTTGCAGTCTTCCTTGATGACCAGGAGAAGACGACATTCACGAGTCCTTACAGTACTTTTGCATTCAGGCATATGCCGTTTGGATTATGTAATGCCCCTGCAACCTTCCAGCGGTGTATGATGTCCATTTTTTCTGACATGATTGACAAGTGTGTTGAAGTGTTTATGGATGACTTCTCCATTTATGGCTTGTCTTTCGACCAATGTCTCCTGCACCTGGAGAATGTGTTGAAGCGATGTAAGGTGACTGGTTTAGTCCTCAGCTGGGAGAAAAGTCATTTCATGGTACAGAAAGGAATTGTACTTGGGCATGCTGTGTCTAAGCGAGGTTTGGAAGTAGATAAAGCCAAGATTGATTCTATTTCCAAACTCCCATTACCCACAAATGTCAAACAGATTAGATCCTTTCTGAGCCATGCTGACTTTTATAGGCACTTTATTGAAAATTTCAGTAAAATTTCTTGGCCACTTTGTGACTTGTTGGCGAAGGAATCTTCCTTCAATTTTGATTCAAAGTGTGACAAGGCCTTTCAACTCTAAAGGAGGCGATGATCTCTGCACCTATTCTCCGAGCTCCTGGTTGGACACTCCCATTTGAGCTGATGTGTGATGCTTTGGATTATGCAGTGGGAGTAGTCCTTGGATAAAGGGTTGAGGGAAGACCTCATGTGCTGCATTATGCCAGCAAGACTTTAACTGAATTGCAGCAAACTACACCGTCACTGAAAAAGAATTACTTGCTATGGTTTTTTGCTCTGGAGAAGTTTAGGTCTTATCTTCTTGGGCCTAAGGTGGTTATTTTCACTGATCATGCGGCAGTGAAGCATCTCATTACTAAGAAAGATTCTAAGCCATGTCTGATTAGGTGGATCCTACTCCTTCAAGAATTTGACTTGGAGATACGTGAAAAGAAAGGAGTAGAAAATGTTGTGGCTGACCACCTATCTCGCCTTCCACTTAATGACTCTCTATCCGGAAACATCCGCGAGACATTTCCCGATGAAACCCTTATGGCAGTAACACCAACTTCACCTTGGTATGCTGATACTGTAAATTACTTGGTCACTGGAGAAACTCCTAGCTCTTGAGATGAGCAGAAAAGAAAGAGATTCATTTCCCAAGTGAGATACTTTCATTTGAAAGAGCCAGAATTATTTAGAATTGGACAAGACCAAGTATTGAGACGATGTGTACCTGAAGAGGAACAACAAAGTGTGCTGAGTTTTTGCCATGAACATCATTGTGGAGGACACTTTGGCATTAAGAAAACTACTTTTAAGGTTCTCCAGTCTGATTTTTCGTGGCCTTCGTTATTTAAGGATTCTCATAATTTTGTTAAGGCCTGTATTAGATGTCAACGGACTGGAACAATTGGGAAGAGGAATGAAATGCCTCAGCAACCTATGCAATCTGTTGAAATTTTTGATGTGTGGGGAATTGACTTTATGGGCCCCTTCCCTTCGTCCCATGGTTATGAATATACCTTGGTGGCAGTTGATTATGCCTCTAAATGGATAGAGGCCATTCCTAACTGCACAAATGACCACTCTGTGGTTTTGAAATTTGTGAAGGCCAATATCATATCTCATTTCAGCTGCCCCAAGACCATTATAAGTGATAGGGGACCTCATTTCCAAAACCACCACTTCGTTCGGCTAATCAGGAGCCTGGGAGTGACTCACAAGGTCGCTACCCCTTACCATCCTCAGACGAGTGGCCAGGTTGAAGTGTTGAATAAGGAGATAAAAAATATTTTAGAAAAGACCATTAGACCTGATAGGAAAGACTGGTCCCAAAAGCTTGATGATGCTTTGTGGGCGTATCAAATGGCCTATAAGACCCCTTTGGGTACATCTCCCTTTCGGATTGTGTATGGGAAAGCGTGCCATTTACCCATTGAGCTGGAACATAGGGCACTTTTGGCTATTCGAAGTGTTAACATGGATTTAGAAAAGGCGGATAAGGCACGACTTCTGGAATTATGTGAGCTTGAGGAGCTGAGGAATGATGCTTTGACACCTCTCAAGCTTATAAGGAGAGAACTAAGGTGTTGCATAATAAGTATATCCTTAGAAAGACCTTTGAGCCCAACCAACAACTCTGGCTTTTCAATTCCAGAATTAAGCTTTTTCCAGGGAAATTAAAATCTCATTGGGATGGGCCTTACATAATCACTAAAGTATTTCTACATGGAGCTGTG
The DNA here is from genome assembly GCA_037157565.1 of Thalassia testudinum. Classification (NCBI taxonomy): domain Eukaryota; kingdom Viridiplantae; phylum Streptophyta; class Magnoliopsida; order Alismatales; family Hydrocharitaceae; genus Thalassia; species Thalassia testudinum. Next base: position 203,707,080 of record JAZHRO010000031.1, read on the forward strand.
GAGATTAAAAGCCCTTCCTCTTCAGCAACTCCCTTTATCGTCAACGGTCAACGGTTAAAACCATACATTACTTTGGATGGCCATCTAGTTGACGAGGTCACTCTTGAGGAGCCTTAGCTCCTACCATTCTCTACCTCAGGTAATATCTTCCTTTAACTATTTTTGGTTTCCAATGAGGACATTGTTTGAACCAGGCATGGGGGAGAGGACCTGAGGCATCTGTTTATAGCATGTCTACATTTTTCATTCATTCATACATATTGCATTAAATATATATATATAAATAAATAAATTTTGAGCTTAACTGGCTGGGCCTTGCATTCTTAAGCAAATCAGAACTCTAAGTTAGACTAAGTTGATTCTAGGGTCGGACTTTAGAAGCTAAGTGAGCTAGTAGCTTTAGACCTTTAGGGTCCTTTATGGACTTAAAAAACTTAAGTAGGAGTTAAGTTGCGGACCATTCCTCAAGAGGTTGAGGAAGGAAAGCTAGGGATTGAGTTAAAAGGTGGGGTAGTACCTCGAGTCTTGTTCTACCTTTTGATTTACGGGTCCTTGTAACCCAAGCATCCAAATTTCACACACTTGGTCTTCTGTAAGTAAGTGATCGCCTTAATTCCTTTCTTAAAAGAAATTTGTTTCTCTTAATTTTGACTTAGGAGAGGCTTGAAAACACAATTTGACTGGAATAGTTCCTGCCGTAGGAGAGGTGGAGTATATACTCACCTTGAGGATGCGATGATAACATGTTACCTCCTCGACACTTGTCTCTTAGGATATCCATCCTATTAGGGGCATGTAAGCGCATTGTGCGGTTTAGGTACCATGGGCGGCCCTATCTCGAAGTGCCGATTGCCACATTCCTAAATTCACTTAAGAAATCCATGGGCGATACTATCTCGAAGTGTCGATTGCCAGGAGTTCTTGGGGTCGCTATGGGCGGTGCTCTCTAGAAGCATCGAAAGCTAGGCACCCTTCGAGGTACAGTAATGGGGACAATGAATCCGACACATACCGTGTTGATAGCTGATCCAAGGTTAGACTTAGAGGAATCAAATAAAAAAAATATATATATATATATATAATCCCTTTTCCTTTCTAGGTTGGTAATCATAACAACCTCAGATAACTCAGACCAATGCACATGCACGGATGCTTTAATCTCAGGGATCAATAAACCTTAGGGTAGAGTCAAAAATCATGGAAACTTGTGCCTGCAACTCGTTTTTAGCCGACCTAGTCTATAACTTAGCAACTACTTGGGAACCTTAGGTATAAAGTCTGAACTTAACATGTTTCTAAAGGAAGACCGTTTAGGTTGGTTAGTCTACTTGGAGTGCTATGTTTTTGCTTAGATTTGCTAGGGACTAGCAAAAACTAGGCATGGGGGTATTTGATTAGCCCATACTTGTGGGATATTTAAGTATTTAAGTGTCTAGACATTAAGTTAATTTTACCATTTAGATAGCATACATTAGGATGTAAATAAATTAATTCATATTTTTAGCTTAAGTGCATAATTCATGCATTTAGAATTAACCTAGGATTGCATACATTTGATTAGTTAATTAATTAGGTACATTAAATACACTATTTTAATTAACATAGAAGTTAAGGATTTATGTATAAATAATCCTAATTATTTTATTATTCTTTTTTTCTTCTCTTTTGCAGGGAACTGCTCCATCTCTGCCTCCTCCTCCTGCACATTCACTCGTCCAGCATTGACTTGACGGTGGTCTTTTAAATTTCAAATCTTTGTAGCTGTGGCTACAAAGGAGGAGGAATAGCTTCCTTTCAAGACAAGGCCATCACCCCTTTCCTCACTACGTAGAGAACTACGTTTCTCATCCACTCCTCACCACCGGCCTTAACTGCAGCAGTGCGACTTCACCACCGTGGGCATGTGGTGTGACAGCCCACACCGCCAAGAGTCCCTGCATCACCGTGCTTCATTTTCCCTTCCACACACAAATCCCAGCTGCTGCACGCCCCAAGCACCCCCACCACGCCTGTTGCAGCACACAGAGCTGCAACCTCCTCCCCGCACCTCAGTCCTTGCCGAGTGCACCACCACGCGTGCCACCCGTAGGCACGCTTCATACTCTGCGACAGACCACCCGCACGTGCTGCACACATCACCTGCAATAGCAGCCTCCATGTTGCACCACCTCCTCCAGCGCACAGCCACAGTAGCTCCCCATCACCAGTGCACCACTTGCGCATACACTGCAACCAACCCCCATGCCTCCTTCTGCTCGTGCACCCCACCGTGCGTACAGCAGCTGGCGCACCTTCACCTCCACACACCCTCACCTTCAGCACCTACACACCCCCATGCCAGCGCCTCCAGTGCCCCGCCAACACCTGTAGCACCTTCAGCCGTGCAACCTCCAGGGCCTACCCCTTCAGCACGCGTCACCTCTAGTGCCTGCAGCACCCGTGCTTGCCTCCACACTCCCTCCAGCAAGCGTAGCCAGCAGCAAGAGCCACCGGAAACCACCCTTCACCGGAGCTCCGTCCGGCCAACTCCGACCATCTCGCAACCTACCACCGCCACCACTACGAAGCCCTCGCTCCGGCCAACCTATTCCCAGAAGAGTTCCTCAAACGAACCTCTCTCCTGTGAGCGAGGAGAGAGGTAGAATCCTCTGTTTTTGGTTGTATTAGTATTTACATTTCATGCCATTGCCACAAAAATGGTTTTTGATTTATCATTATTTCATTGTGGTGAATTTATGCCTTCATGCTTATGCTTCTAGAGAATTGTTAAGCCCTATTATTCATCTCTATGCGCATTGTATTTAATTTTGAATTACATTTTAGTATGCATGCAAGTGAAAAGTACATGGCAAACCCTTGCACATGGATAATTTTCTTACATAAAAATTACATTAACACCCCTTGACTTCTCCATAAATTTGAGGTTTACATTCAAATCTACATAAGTGTTATTTGATTTGATGAATATTTCAGCGAACTTGATTTCTACTTAATCGCAAGTTTAAATAAGTCATTGGCTCCCTATGGACATGACCCGCTCTCCTGTGAGTGGTTTAATTTTAATTTTAATTATTTTTTTAAGCGATTTTCCACCACTTTAATCCTAAAATGGCAAATCATTTTAATCACATTATTTGAAAGCGAAAACCGACTTATCACTAGACACCAGATTTCACGATGGAAATTAAGGCCAAGCACTCAACAAACCCAATCTACTCTTCCAAGACTTAGATTAGTCCTACCTAAGGCACTTCTACTCCATTTTAATATGGGGCTAGGTTAGTACTTGTTCTCAAGATATGTGATGAGGCGTTGTTGGGGAATGTGCCTCTTAGTTAATCCAATTGAGAGTGTGTGTGCACTCAACAAAACATAGTTTTCAAACAAGGTTTTTAGGATGTGGTGTCTTTTAATGATTCGTCCTTGCTTTAGTGATTTTTAGAGTTGAAATTTCTCAATGGATTCAAATAATGTTTAAGTAGGCACACAATGTTTTGCACACAACGGATGATAGTCGATTTCCTTTTGAGAGCATGATGTGGCCCTAGGAAAACAACCCTAATGTATTCACCCTAAAGTTCATGAAATTCTACCAGGTGAATTGATTTTAGTTGAAGTGGTGTGGCCAAATACAAAGCACGGGTGGCTTCACAAACACTACTTGAAAGGAAATTAACACTCCAAGAAGATTTTCTTCAAGAACATTAGAGTGTATTCTTTTTTGTTTGGGTGATGGCTTTGAGATGTGGGTCAAGTAATCATTCACCACGCCATTTTTTGAATTTATATTTTTTTAGATTTTTAAGCAAGCAAACAATCAACTAACCTAGGGTTTATGCACAAGCCTAGATGTAATTTTTTTATATATATATAATGGAGAGATGAGACTACGCTAGGTCAAGTGATACTCACAAAAGGTCTTCACTGCACTTTGCTCCAACTCTATCAATGTGGATCACTCTCCTCTCGTCGCCAACGCACTGAGTTCCTACGACCAAAGAAAGAGAAAGAAAAGAGGGTTAGAAAATGTAAATAACAATGCAAGGATGAAAGCAACAAAAAGATCGATTGCCTCCCTGGCAACTGTGCCAAAAATTGATGTCATTGAAATGAGTTAAGTTAAATCCGTTGTTATAGCATGCGTTTGCGACATCAATTTTAAATGAAGATATGGATTAGGTAAGTCCAAGTGTCAAACACAAGGAGGCATGAAATCAGATTAGTTTGTCACTTCAGCATGTCACAATAATGTTTGTTTTGTTTGCTTGTGACAAAAACGAAAGAGAGAGAGTAGGGTTAGAGACTTGAGATTATAGTATGGTGATTACTTAGCAAGACATGAAACATGACATGATGAAATATATTGCGCAGATAGAGTTATTTTACAATTACAATGATAGAGGAAAGCTTAAAACAATGTAAACATTAAACTAGGGTAGAGAAATACAAAAGGGAGAGGTGAGGCAGCCACGGTGGTGAATGGGGCTTCCATCAACGGCTTGACAACTTTGAGAGAGTGTGAAGTGTGCTTGGTAAAGCTAGGTAGAAGCTAGGAGTGAATGATCATAAATAGAGTAGGTGTGGGGGTTTTTATAGAGAAGGGTTTCCAAATCAGGCAGGGGTTTTAACGATGTCCAGGACGTCACTAAAACCATTCCAAAAATGTTGCTGAAGCCCTTCATCCACTGGTCAACACATGCACACGTGGTTCTTCCTTCGTATGCCATGTGTTCACAACCTTAGCCGTTAGATGTCTGGTGCGGATCACCATCAGATGGTTGAGATCTCTCCCAAACGACTTAAGCTTCCGCACTCATCGTGCCCATCACGCGAAAGACAATTTTGGTCGTCCGATCGTGTGCTAAGGGCTGAGATTGCGTGAGATGTCAAGCTTCCGCACTCATCCCTTGCGTGCTTTGGGCACGCGTCATCAGGTGTGTTTACATCGGGCGCGCAAGAGTGTGCCACGTGGCCACCATCAGCACCGTCCGCACCCACATCTACGACAGAATTTTGCTTGCGCATGCCTCTAGCATTGCCAAGGATCGAATGCATGCCTTGCATGTGTGGATTGAGGCACTGACCACTGTGCCATTGACACGCATGGTCGTGAATCTTCACGCATCCTCAACCATTCAATGGAAAATCGGATAGCCCACAGTTGCTCTTGCACGCAATGAAGAGAAGAGGGGTGCTTGGTGAGGGCTGGGTGATGGGAACACCATCATGAGCCCTAACTAGCCTATTCTGGTCATTCAAAGTGAATAAAAGCTCCTATATAACCATTAGAAGGTCCTAAATGCGTAATGTTCTATTTTAAGAAGAAAAGATAAAACTAGGGTTATTTCTGTAATTTTAACAATATTTCACAACCACAAAATAACCACGGGGTATTCCAAGGTCCAATTGAAGTTCAAATGGTCATAAATGTCTAAAAGGTGGGTTCATGCAGATAGAAATAGGTTTTCACGAGTTTTGAGAATTAAATGACATCTAAAACCCTAAAAATAGACCTGCTTAATTAACTGAGGTTTAGGTCAGGATAAAACTCACCTAAACATTCTAAAAATTATATAAAAATATTATATAAGGTTTGGTATATTTTCTTTGACCATTGGAACCTATTTTGACCTAAAATAGAGTCATAGATATATAATTGCCCTAATTTGGGTTTATGCACAATTTGCCTAGTCAAACTTGGTCAAAACCTAAATCCGACTTCACCATCAGATTCTTTGAGTCAAAATTAGGTTTGTACTAAAATTTGAGCCCAATCAAAGATCACCTTGACCAAGTTTACATTTTGGTCCTGTCTGACTCTTATCTCACACACAGGCCCCTAACTTTCGAAATATTTACAAATAGGTCCCTAACTTTTTCACCATCTTCACATTTAGGTCTCTTCCGCCATTGGTATGAACACGTCGAGCACCGATGAGATTCAAGCAAGATTTTCTCGCTTGATTCTCAATCAAATAATCCTAAATTTGAATCAAAGATTCGTTATGAATTTCCCTTCCAAACGAGACCGATCGTAGATCCCAATTCATTCCCAAAAGCTCATGTGAACTCCTTGAAAGGAAGGGTATCTGGCTTGAGTGAAAATCACAACGTTCACGAGCTTGTTTCCCAAGCTTAGAATTCCATTCTATGGGCTATAAATGATCCTACATCAAGTTCCTCACCTCCTTGGCAAGTCTTGGCCTCAGAAACTCCCTCCTCCTCCTCCAGCCACCTTCGAAATTTGCTCCAGCGAAACCCTCCATCCCGCTCCTCCACACCTCCAACCATCAAATTGGAGGTGCCACCATCTTCCTCTCTTCCTCACGCACCTCTCCGATCAAAGGGAGGCCGTTCCCTTACCTCGTTCATCGTCGTCGACTCGTCACTATCTTCTCCTTCTACGGCTCTAGTCAAGCCACGACCAAAGCTTCCCTGACTTCTCCCTCTCCTCTAAGACACTCTACTTACTCCTCTACACCCCTACATCATTTCCCCCTCACGTACACTCCAAATCAGCCACGCAACACACCCCGATGCCCTCACCTTCGTCTGCTCTGGTGAAGCTCTGGCGATGCCTTCCCATCACTTCACTACAGGAACCTCGCCACTACCACATCCATTAGCTTTACCGCAACCTCCTAGTCAAATGCCCTAACTTTATTAGAGCTATTGATCACTCTACACCCCTATCGAGCACACCCACCTCCATGCACCTTCTTCAACCTCGCTACGCAAGTACACACACTCATACAACACATCACCACCACCAGCACCTTCACCATCATCCGACGATTCCCCTGAGCTATTTTGACAAGGTTGAAAGATCGTACTTGGTTTTCAGGTGCACGCCAGAGCTCTATCACTACCACCTCCATCTCTAGCTCTGTCAGCAGCCATTAGGCTGTGTTCATCCTTGCTGACAACTCCTGACGCTGCAGAAGACCTCCAGGAAGCTCTCCAGGCTTTCAATCGAAGACATTGGCACCTACATCTACCTCGATTCCATGCTCACAACTCTTGCTGCTGCACGAAGATAAGAAGCGGGTGGGATAGTCCCACATCGTGGGTTGATGAAGCCCGTGTGTGAGATAAATTGATTTTGTGATCTTCGCTGGTTGCCTCTGAGAGCACTAGAGTGAGGTCCTCCCACGCATGCTCCAACGCATGTGCCCTTGCCCATGGTTCACGTCGCACGGGTCTGGGCGTAGGTCCAATTACCCAGATCCATTCGGGTTTCTGAGAGAGTAGAGCAGAAGAAAGAGAGAGAGGGGGGCTTTTGCCCTTTGCACCTCTGCTCTCAACACTTAGTCTTTGAGAGTCTTTCGTGCCTCTGTGTTGTGCTCGTGTCTCTCACTGAGGCTTGAAGAAGAAGAGAGACCTTTGCCTCTGTTGTTGGTTCTAGGCTATTGTTGCATTCTTGAGATACTAACTAACATGGAAATTGGTTGATATTCACTGTTCAAACATTTCAAATAATTGTGATTAAATTGTCTAGGGTTAATTTGGTGATTCAAATCACCATTTTAACCCATTATTTTTGCACATTGGTACTTGAATTATTAATATATCATTCTTGAATAGTTCTAAATCAAGTTTTGGTTGCAATTGCTTATATGTTTTACTTAGAATTGTGATTTTGAGATTGATTTGTTACTTCCTGTGTTCACCTCGGATTTCCATTCGAGCATAAATTCTATTTATTTTCACGCTTTACCGGCTATACTGCGACGTATCATTTTTAAAACCTCTATTAAGAGCAAATAACACTGGGTGGCTACCACGAGTCCGCTTTTGTGTCGTTGATCATCAAATCAACAGCCAGAAAATCCTAGGCTTGTTGTGGGAGCTACAGAGGTCAGATTGAGGCAATTTTGAGTCCGTTGGACTCCGTTCGTCGATCTGAATCCATCCGTATGGTCTGATTTCTCATCTGAAGCCTGTTTCAACATACACTTGTACACATAGCTATTAAACATTGATTATAAGCAATCTCAATTCATTATGCATGTGATGCTCCCAAGCCATTATGCTATGTCATTAATGCACATATACCCTCAAAACTAACTGTAGTTGATGGAGTTATTGTCATTAGATGTAGAGTTATCACTGTCCTTCTATCATGACCAAGTATGAGGTGGCCACTTCTCTGGGAAACAGACGACTGCAAAGGTTTTGCAGTCCTGTTTCTACTGGCCATCACTATTCAAGGACGCGCACAACTTTGCTAAAACCTGTAATAGATGTCAGACTTTAGGGACCATGACTAGGAAAGATATAATGCCTCTCCAACCCATTCTAGTCATCAAAATATTCGATGTCTGGGACATTGATTTCATGGATCCCTTCCCACCATCAAATGGTTTCGAATATATATTAGTCTCAGTAGACTATGTCTCGAAATGGACCAAAGCTGTGCCTACCCAAAAATGTGATCATAAGGCTATCATGGACTTTGAGAAGAAGAGCATCTTTTCTCGGTTTGGGATACCCAAGGCCATGATCAGTGATGGTGGGAGCCACTTCATCAATGCCCAGTTTTGTGCTTTACTCAAGAAATACAGAGTTACTCACCTCATTGCCACGCCGTATCACCCACAAAGGAATGGGCAAACTGAGGTCTCAAATAGATAGATCAAGAATATTCTTCAAAAGACTATGAGACCTGACTGGAAGGATTGGTCCACACGATTGGATGATGCCCTTTGGGCATATAGGATCACTTTTAAAACCTCGATTGACATGTCACCATACCAATTGGTCTTTGGCAAAGCTTACCACCTCTCGGTTGAGTTAGAGCACCAACAATATTGGGCAATCAAACAATGCAATATGGATTCGCACATGACTGAAACGCAAAGGAAGCTCCAACTCTTCAAGCTTGAAGAGATTCGTCAGGACACTTATGAGAATAGTAGACTTTATAAGGAGAAGATGAAAGTTGTCCATGACCGGCATATCAATAGAAAAACCTTAGAGCCAAATCAACAAGTCTGGCTATTTGATGAAAGACTCAAACTCTTCCCCAGGAAGTTACGATGTAAGTGGACGGGACCTTACTAGGTGGTCAAACCATTTTCAAACGGGGCAGTAGAAATTGCTGATCCCAAAATCAGGCAAACCTTTACAGTAAATGGCCAGAGACTAAAACATTTTCTTGCCCAGGTCCCCCCAAAGGAAGTTGTAACCTTCATTGAGGGTTAAACCAGAGCATTGTCCAGTTGGAGGCAAGAAACTCAGCGCTTCTTGGGAGGCAACCCAGAGAATTTAGGCTGACCAAATACACAACTGAAACTCAGGTGATTTCTTTCCTTACTCCCTTGCATATATTTATCTTCCAATGAGGACATTGTCCAACTTAAGCATGGGGGGGTGGTAATTCGTATTTTCTGAGTACATACTATCAACTTGAATTATTCCTTCAAAAAAAAAAAGGAGAATTAGGAAAAGAAAACTTAGGCATTAGAAGCTTGTCAACTTTAGAGAATGATACGTTAAGGACCTGAACACTTAGACTCTTTAGGTCTTTGGGCTTAATCAGTCCGGGTGTCCACTAAAATGTGGACTTGTTCTTGAGTCCTCACCACCTTAATCTATATTAATCTGGGCAATAAAGTAGGGTGATCAGTATATGACTTATCAACCCATCCTCTGATTTATGAGGATTTTTAGTCTAAGCATCTACACACATTTTGTACTTATTCACTCTACGGCGATTCTAATGGAAATTGGGTAGCTAATGAACCTTCTAGAGTGGTATGGTTAGCAAATTATCGTGGGTAACAGCCTATTGGTCGGTTGTCCAGAGCCCAGCCATAGGATCATTCTCTTTACTATTACGTTTAGGTAAATCTTAGATCAAGGAAACCACCTACTTTAAAAAAAAAAAGATGAAAAAAGAAATAGCAAAATAGAAAAAAGAGAAAAAGAAAAAAAAAGAAATAGGCCACTCTTTACCACACGAGCATGGCTGGCAAGTTGTCATAGGTAACAGCCCATTAGCCTTTTGTCCAGATCCCAGCTCATAAAATGCACAAATATTCCCAAACACTTAAGGAAGAAGTGGGAAGTAAAACAAGTCGGAGACATATACACTGAGTTTGCTCTTGAGTTGACCCCACACAAAATAAAAGTAGGGAGAAAACTACTAGTCAGATAGATACACCTTTAGGAAACATTTTCTTTTTCGGGTCACTTAGGGGCGTAGAAACTTGAAGACTGTTTTAATTAGCTTTGAGTGAGTCTTTCACAATTTTCATGCCAAGATACTTAGCACTTAGAGTCACTTTCAGGTCTTGGGTGGGTTGGGTAGCCATAAAAAGTTACCCTGAAACTGTAGACTCTAAAATCCAAAAAAGATTAGAAAGAAAAAAAATAGAGAGAATTTGCTTTTATACAGAATAAGGTGAGGACTTAGGCAGTCTGCACTTTGGCAAGCACGCGGGTGTTGTTGAGTCTCTGTGGGTTAGGTTCTTAGTAGAAATTTTCTCTTGTTGACAAGCAAGTGGTGCCTGAGCAATCAATTCTTGATTCTAGTTGTAAATAACATTTAGGTTAACCTTGCTCGGGGCTAGCAAAGGGTGAGCATGGGGCTATGATGACTCTACAATTATTAATGTTAATTATATCAATTAAAGCCAATCACAAGGACACGCACACATAAATACCATGTTATAATAAGTCTAGAGAAATACATGCATATTCTATAAATTTTACATTTAAATTGCTTATAATCAATGCTTAATGGCCATGTGTACAAGTGCATATTAAAGCAGGTGTTAGATGAGCAATCGGATTGCATGGATGGATCCTGATCGACGAACGTAGTCCAATGAACTCAAAATCACTTTAATCCGACCTCCATAGCTCCACAAGTTTGGGAAGTTCTGGCCATTGATCTGATGATCAATGGCTCAAATCAGGCCATGTGTTGCGTATCCATGCGCCCTCAACCCATTGCTCTCCCTCCAGCACTCCTTCAACAAGAAATATTAGCCGTGGATCCTTGATCAAATGACTGAGAATGCATGGGCATTTGCACAAGAATGCAACCAACGTGTGGGGATAGCGTGTTGGTCCACGCCTCAGCACGAGAGCAATAGGCAATTGTTCGAGCCCTCACGAGGCTCAAAATCAGTTGAGCGCAAGCGGCGGTGAAATTTGACAACCAGATCTCCATCGTACGACGCTGAAGGTGCAACGTGGCGCGATCTCACGCAATGGATTCGCACAACCATCCAACTCCTGATATGACAAGTGATCACACGCGCAATCATACGCGCAACTCTCAGCGCAATCCAGAGCGTGAACTCATGTGCGATATCAACCCACATGCGATCGAACGACCAAGATTCCACCCCATGCAATAAGCGTAAGGCATAAGCCGTCTGGGCTCTCTCTCATCCATCCGATGGCGATCCATGCCACACATCCAACGATTAAGGAAGAGAACACATGGATTGCACGAAGAAACATTATCCACGTGTGTTGAACCGGCGGGGAAAGAGGAGGGCCTTCACCGATGATTTTGGAATGATTTTAGCAACATCCTGGACGTTGCTAAAATCCCTTACCTGATTTAGAAGCCTCCTCTCCACAACACACCCTCCATTTGTGACCATCCCTTCCTAGCATCTTCCTAGCTCTACCTAGCATACTTCACACCTTCCCGAAGTTGTCGAGCCACCAACGAAAGCCCCTTCTACCGCTGTGGCTACCTCGCCTATCCATCTTGCACATTCATACTCTAGTTTAATGTTTATATTGTTTCAAACTTTCCTCTAGCATTGTAATTGTAAAACGTTTCTACTTGTGTAACATATTATCATCTTGCTTCATCATGTTGTGTTTCGTGCATAGTTAAGTAATCACCATGATATTATGATCAATTCATAACCCTACTCTCTCTCTCTTCCATTTTTCGCAAGAAACTTAAATAAATCTCAGGTCACAAAACAAGTGACTACTTGGTCCGACTTTACGCCTCCTCGTGTTCGACACTTGGACCACCTAATCATCTTCTCATTAAATTGATGCTGTAACGCATGCTACAATGAACAAATTACACCAACATATTTTCCAACGTCAGTCCAACGCCCCTGAAATCATCTTAATCGGAGTCCTGCAGCATACTGTGTAGTTTGAGGAAGATCAACAGCCAAGGGAGTAGGTGACGCAATTTGAAGCTTCAAACAATAAATCCAACCGCATGGATGAATCCAAATCGACGATTGCAGCCCAACGGTGTGAAAATTGACCCAATCCAACATCCGTGGTACCACCTACAAAGTGAAGAAAATGGACAACCATGATGGTGCCACGTGGCGCCATCATAGCTACCCAAATCCATCCGAGCCACTCCACTCCATCTTGTAGGAAATGCCATCATGCGATCCCAACCATTGGATCATGATCCAACGGCTGAGAAAAGCCCAAAAATGACTTCTCACAACACAAGGGGCAGATCAAGATTCAACATCCAACGGTCCACAATCGCCTCTCGCCACTGCCAGCTGATGCTCTTTTGGACAAAAGAGACCACGTAGCGCAGCGGTCATGCAGAGCTCTCCCAAATGCAGTGCGAGTTCGATCCTTCCAAAGCCTCCAATCGACCACAGCGGCAAGGCATGTCCAAATTCGACCACTCGATCATGATCGAGCGGTCGAGATGCAACCACGTGGCGTAATGGATGTGAGCGAATATGCCTACACCTGCATGCACGATTGCGCACCTAGTTCAAAGCCTTATCCAACATACAAACTAAGCACGCAATCTTCATGCAATCCCAGCCGTCCATCCTCAATCCAACGACTGTTCGTCGACCACGCCTCTGCAGCTGTGAGCACATGAGCATGTGTGTTGGCTACGGATCTTCAGCGATGTTTTGGGTAGATCTTTAGCGATGTCTTTGATGTCGCTATTAACCCATGCACGAAATGCACTCTTCTACTCCACTCTAAAAGGACCCCTACCCCTCCTATTCTTCTTCATCTCTTCCTTTCTCTCCCTCACCACCTCTGAGGCACTAGAGAGAGCTTGTCCTAAGCCTGGGATGCTCCTCTAGAGTAGAAAATCAAATATTTTTTCCACTTCTCATCCCCCTTCATGAAGCATCCCATGGCCGTCCTCTCACCACCTTCTAGAAGAAGATCCTCACCGCGATGCCATCCTACCCCGTCCTCCTTCCTCTGACGCCGTTCTTCTTCCATCATCCCGCCACATTCGTTCGGAGCATCGTCAAAGTGAGCTATCCTCCAAGCGACCGTCGAGGTGGATTCTTCTCAACCCATTCTATCTTTTATCGCTTTCTAGTGTAGTTTCAATTAGTTTTAATATACAATGATCAATTTTATGAAATTCTTCTCTCCCTCTCTCGCTCTTTCTCTCTCTCACTCTCATTTTGTTAGTGTAGAGTAGAATAGATAATAATTCACCTGATATTTTGTCTTATAAAATACCAAAAAAATCTCAAAAGATAAAAGCAACAAAAACAAATAAAGTCGAAGCGTGATTTTCAAACCAAACGTTCGCCTCCCTATCTTTGACCCAAGACTCCCTTCGAGTTTCAATATAAATTTTATTTGGTAGCGATTTTTGCATCTACGACGATGGATTCTCCAAAACCCTGATTTCCTTCACGAAAATACGGCCACCAACTAGTTATCCATTCTTCAAATTGATGGTAATGCCATCATTCATCATAACTAGCTTAATTTAGTCGAAATCAAGAGACAAATGCTCCTAAATGATCACTTGAGGACCATAATTCCACTCTATTCTAATTTGAGAAGAGATGGAAATAGGGTTAATTTTGTTATTTTAATAGCACATTACAAATGCAGATTAACCATGGGGTTATACAAGGTTAATTAAAGGTTAAATGAGCATAAGAGACTAGGAAGTGGGCTTATACTAACAGAATCAAGGTTTCACACATTTTCAGAACCAAAATAGAATTGAAAACCCTAATTATTAGCCACACTTAAATTGGGAAGGTTTTTGGTCAAGATTAAATCAATCTAAATCTCCTAAAATTCATAAAAAAATATTCTAAGATGTTGATACCTTTGGTTTGACCATCTGAACCCATTTTGACCTAGAACAGAGATTCAAATAAGAATTTGCCTTGTCTTGAGCTTCTGTGCAATTTACCTAGTAAAACATGGTCAAAACTCAAATCCAAACTCACCATTAGATTCCTTGGGTCTAAATTAGGTTAATACCAAAATTTAGGCCCAATCAAAGTCCATGTTGACCTAGTTCACAATTTAGTCTTTGAAATATTTATTTTTTACACTTAAACCCCCAGGTTTTAAGTTTCTCACAAATGGCCCCCTTTCTAGTCTTCCTTGCATTTTGGTCCTTGTTGCCATTAGAGGTGTGAATAGAGTCAACCCAAGAACAACCAACTTTGACTAACTCCAAACTTCATGAAATCAACACCGAATCCTACCAAATTTGGTAGGATTGATGTTCACACGATAGAGAATCAAACCAACCTCATTTCAAAGGTTGAGATTGATCCTCGAGCTCAGGCGAGCTCAAGAAATTTGTGGGAATTTGAGCTTCCTAATCACCGACCAATTGAGCAATTCTTCCCAATCTGTGCTCATATTCGAGCTCAATAAAACTCCTTGAACTTCCCATGATCATTCGAGCCCAGTTCTAGGCCAAATTGCCTACTTCTCTTCTCCAACCTCCTCTGTCATAGCTCTAGCGACCTTCCTCCTCTGTCCTCTGACCAGCCAATGACCAAATTGATCTGCCCTCCACCTTCCTCTCTCTCTTTCACCTATCGCCAACCACAGTGAAGGTCTCCTCCCCTCTCTTCATCGCCATCTCTCTCTCCATAGGTATTTGTCTCCTCCACAATTGGCAAGCCACGTCGGTGTTGCCCCTATTCGTCCAATAACTAGGTCCTTTCACTTCCTCTCCCTCTCTAGTCTAGTTTTAAGTCCTTTAAATCTCAATTTGACTGGCATTCACCTATCTCCCCCTCTGTCTTCTCCAACGCTGGTCACGACTCCGACAAGGCTGTGCGGCCAACACACACACCCAAACTCACAACCACCGCCACCAAAAGCGTCCATTCATCCTCGCAAGTGAAAGCCCTAAACCTATTTGGACTTTCGCTCACTCCTTCACTCCACTGAACACCACTCTTCACCATCACCTTCTCTGGCACCATCTAACATCCCCACACACACACACACCAAATCACCACCATCAGCACATTCACCACACTCCAACGAAGCATCTGAACTACTCTGCTTGGGTCGCAAGGACATATTGTGAATTTCAGGTCTTCACCGAAGCTTCATCGTCGCCACCAATTCTTCACCTCCGTACGCCGTGCTCCACCATCCTCCGACCATGCCACTACTCCCAATTGACATTGGTCTGCTCCTAGGAAAAGTTTCAGGGCTTCAATCGAAGAGAAGAGCTGCAGTGTAGCTCGAATTGATCGAGATCCACCTGCTGCAGCTGTGCACAAAGAAGAGCATGGGTTTAGTCCCACAACGTATGCCTCAGAACCTAAACAACGAAATAAGTGGAAATCATCCTATAGGCTCATCCCCTCTCACAGGGGTGAGGTCCCCTCACTCTCTCTCTCACTCCTTGCCCACCACTACTATCGGTGGGCCTGATCCCTATCCCTGACCCGAATAGCCGATTAGTGGATCCGATTAGCACCCAGTTCTGGATTAAAGAGAAAAGAAAAGAATTTTGAGGGTAAGGGGAGGTTTTGCCTCGGGGTGCATGCACATGTGCCTCTGGAAGCGTGCCTCTACAGTCAACACTTAGTCATTTCAATAGGGTTGTGCCTTGTGCTTGTGCTGAGACTTGGTGACTTTAAGGCATCTAACCTAAGGGTCTGACATCTGATTTGAGGCACTGTGGAGATATTTAAGTACTCTGCTGACATGGCTATTTGTGGTTCAAGACCACTGTTGAGAAATTTGGCTATGAATTGAGATTGAGA
This sequence comes from Thalassia testudinum, assembly GCA_037157565.1. Taxonomy (NCBI): domain Eukaryota; kingdom Viridiplantae; phylum Streptophyta; class Magnoliopsida; order Alismatales; family Hydrocharitaceae; genus Thalassia; species Thalassia testudinum. The sequence goes on from JAZHRO010000031.1 coordinate 203,723,063, forward strand.
ATTGACCTTAGGATATGCGCTTAAGTGTGGGATATAATTAGTGATTCAAATCACCATTTTTAGGTCCTAATTATTCTTTTTATCCCATTAATTTCTGAGATACAATTTTCTATTATTGAATATATTTTTTAGTAATATTCATTGCAAATCCTTAATGTGAATTATTGTGCTCATTGTTTATAATTGCGACTAGTGTTTGAATTTCATATTTGCTTCTTGCGAAGGACCTCGGAACTCACATTTGTTTTTCAAGCACTTCTAAATTTCAACGTTGTTGCAATTTTCATCACTATACTACGACGCATTTTACTCATACTAAAATACAACAATCTTCGATGCAGCAACATAAATCCCAACTATACCTCTCTATTAAATCAATTCCAAATAATTGTATTGTCTTATTGATGGGAATACCATCATAAGCCTTAACTAGCCTATTTTAGTCTTAAAAAGGTAGTAAAAGCTCTTACATATCCATTAGAGGGTCCTAAATGCTTGATGTTCTATTTTGAGAAGAAAAGATGAATACAAGGTTATTTCTGCAAAATTAACTACATTCCACAAATACAGAATAACCATGGGGTATTTCAAGAATTTATTAAAGGTCATATGGTCATTAATGTGTAATAAGTGTGTCTATATAGAACAAAATGGATTTTCATGCGTTTCAAGAATTAATCGACATCTGAAACCCTAAAAATAGACTACTTAATTAACTAAGGTTCTAGTTAAGATAAAATTCACTTAAACCTTAAAAAAATCATAGGAAAATATTCTCTAAGGTTTGGTACCCTTGATTTGACCATTGGGACCCAATTTGACCTAAAATAGAGTCTTAGATAAATAATTACCCTAATTTGGGTTTCTACGCAAATTACCCAACCAAACTTGATCAAAACCTAAATCTGACTTCATCATCAAATACCTTGGGTTAAAATTATATTTTTACCAAAATTTGGACCCAATCAGAGATCATCTTGACCTAGTTTGCATTTTAATCCTATTCTGACTCTTTTCCTTACAAAGAACCACTCAGCTTTTGAAATCTTTGTAAAAACCCCCATAACTTCATCATCTTCTTCACCAATAGGTCCCCACCACCTTTAGACTCCTAAACCCAACTCTAACAACCTTCAATCAAGGAGTTCTCCCTAATTTCTCGCCCAATCTCTTTCAAATTTGGAAGGGAGACTCCCGAGAGATTTCCCTACAATCTGAGCCGCATCTTGGGCTCTAATTCCTATTAAAAACCTAATGCGAATCATTTAAAGAAGTGGGTCTCCTATTTTACGAAGCTTAGAAGCTTCCAAGCTTGGTCTCCAAGCTTGCAAAGCTCTCTTAAGATCCATATAAGGACCCCTAAGGACAAACCTTACCTCCTTAGCAAGTCTTGTCCTCAGAAATCCCCTCCTCCTTCTCTGACCACCTTCAAAATTTACTGCGGTGACACCCACCGTCCCACTCCTCTACACCTCCAACCATCAAATTGGAGGTGCCACCATCTTCCTCTCTTCCTCGCGCACCTCTCCGGTCAAAGGGAGGGCGTTCCCCTACGCCGTTCGTCATCGCTAACTCACTATCATCTTCTCCTTCTCCAACTCCAATCAAGTCATGATCAGAGCTTTTCGATCCTCTACCTCTCTCCTAATACCCTTTAACTATTCCTCTCCTCCTCTACATCATTCTCTACCTCCTCAAATTCCAATTTGACCACTCATCCACCTCCACCTTCACCCTCTTTTCCACGGCCGGCTGAACTCCGACAAGTTTGCCCGACCACCACCATCCATAAAACACCTCGTGATCAAGCCCAAAAGCTTCACCGAGCCACCCTCGTCAAAATCCCAAACCAATTTGGGCCTATTAGGCTCTCGTTCCCTCTGCTGATCTCATCCTCCGCCACACTACGTCTCCGAGATCAGTAGAGGTTCTCCAACCTCAACAAAACCACCACCAATGCATTCACCAAGCCCCGGTGATCTTCTTGAAAGTGTTTAATCAGGTCGTAAGGCCGTGTTTTAGATTTCAGGTCTTACGCCAGTCATTCGCTGTCACCTGTGCCATCTCCGACCTCAAGAGCTCTGTTCTACCCACATTCTTCATCACCAGCATGCCCAGGTGGTGTAGAATCCCTCCAGGAGCAGTTCCTGACTCATGATCGAAGCAACCATCACCGTCCTCACCTTCAATTCCAAGCTCAATCAACTGCAGCTTTGTGCGAAGAAACCCGTGGGTTTAGTCCCACATCGTGGGTTGCTGAAGCCCACACGTAAGATAAGAGAATTTTGTGATCTTAGCCAGTTGCCTCCAACGCACATACCCTCTCCTGTGCTCATGCCACGTGGGTCTAGGTGTGGGTCCGATTACCCGAATTCGTTCGGGTTTCTGATAGAGAGAAAGAAGAGAAGAAAGAGAGAGCAAGGGAGGGAGGGTTTTGCTTCAGAGAGAACTTCTGACACTTAGTCAAAAAAAAGAAGTGCCTTGTGGTGAGGTTTGAATATAAGAAGAAGAATAAGAGGTGGTACTGTAGCCAACAGTGTTTAAGTCGTCTGATATTAATTAGCGACATCTGATGAGGCTGATTTAGCTTGATGCATTTACTTGCGTGGAATTAAACTTAAGTGGTTCGAGCCACTATTCATTTATTTTAGATATTGAGTGATTGATATGTATATACTTAAGACTAATAATTGGTGATTCAAATCACCATTATTTTATCTTAGACATCTTTTTGCCTCATTAAAATTCTTGATATACTCATGTTCTGCATTAAATATCAATTTTGAGTAGATATTATTCATTGATAATCATTCTTGGCTTGATTCCTTGTGCTCATTTATATATTAATCAGGATTAGTGTGTGAATTTCTATTTGCTCCCTGTGTTCGACCTCGAACTTCAAATTCAAGTATAAATTTTATTTGTTTTCGCATGATTTCGACATATACTACAACGAAGTATTTTAAAACATCGATTTCCCACGTTAACATTTTGGCACCACCATAAGCTTTCAATAGCCTATTTTGGTCTTAAAAAGGTAATAAAAGCTCTTACGTATCCATCAGAGGGTCCTCAATGCTTGATGTTTAGTTTTGAAAATAAAAGATGAATATAAGGTTATTTCTGTAAAATTAACTACATTGCACAAATACAAAATAACCATGGGGTATTATAGGGTTTTATTAAAGGTCATATGGTCATTAATGTGTAATAAGTGGGTCCATACAAACAAAATAGGTTTTCACGCATTTCAGGAATTAATGGACATCTGAAACCCTAAAAGCAGACCCACTTAATTAACTGTGGTTCTGGTAAGGATAAAATTCACCTAAACCTTATAAAATTTAGAGAAAAATATTCTCTAAGGTTTGATACCCTTGATTTGACCAATGGAACCTAATTTGACCTAAAATAGAGTCTTAAATAGATAGTTGCCTTAATCTAGGTTTCTATGCAAATTACCCAGTCAAACTTGGTCAAAACCTAAATCCAACATCACCATCAAATTTCTTCAGTCAAAATTAGGTTTGTACCAAATTTGGACCCAATCAAAGATCATCTTGACCTAGTTTGCATTTTAATCCTATCTTGACTCTTTTTCTTACAAAGAGCCCCTCAGCTTTTGAAATCTTTGCAAAAACCCCCTTAACTTCATCATCTTCTTCACCAAAAGGTCCCCATTGCCTTCATACTCCTAAACCCAACTCCGACAACCTTCAATCAAGGAGTTCTCCCTGATTTCTCACCCAATCTCTTCCAAATTTGGAAAGGAGACTCCTGAGAGATTTCCCTATAATCTGAGCTGCATCTCGGGCTCTAATTCCTATTCGAAATCTAATATGAATAATTTAAAGAAGTCAGTCTCCTATTTCGCAAAACTTCCAAGCTTCCAAGCTTGGTCTCCAAGCTTGAAAATCTCTCTTGAGACCTATGTAAGGACCCCAAAGGACAAACCTTACCTCCTTAGCAAGGTTTTGAGGCCAAATACCCCTTCTTCCTCCATCTCCTGCCAAGCTCCACCTTAGCTCCAGCTGCATCCTTCCTCGTCTTCCTAGGGACAGTCAATGACCAAATTGGCTTGTCCATCTTCTTCATCACCTTCCTATGCACCTCACTAGCCATGAGGGTCATCTTCCCCTTTCCTCATCATCGCCTTCCTTCCTCGGAGCCCTCGTCTTCCACAGCGCCTACCAATCAAAGTCAGTGCCCTCCTGCCTCTTTCGTCCACTATATTAGGTCCTCTAGCTCCCTCTTCTTCCCTCCTTTCTTTTCATCCCCTTAACTTCTCAATTCAACCACCACATCGCCCTCGTGCCATCATCTTCCCTAACTCCGGTGCGAACATCAGTGACTTCGCACAACCATTACACACCACTAAACCACTCCGCCCCACCTCCAAAACCTGTGCCATCATCTCACGACCAAAAGCCCTAACCTAACTTCATCTATTGACCACCCAAGATCCCCACCAAACTCACCTGCTTCCGTAGACCTTCTCCGAGGTTGTCCAGCTACAACACGCATCGCCTCACCATATAACCACCACCATCGCACTCCTCATCCTTCAGCAACACTCCTAGACTATTTGATTGGGGCTTTTGAGGCTGTTTTACTCTTTTCAGGTAACCGCCGCCGTCTGCCATTGCTGTCGCCATCCCTAGCTCCATCCACACTTCTCTTGCATCAAGAAGCTCTGCTACTACCCCTAGGTCCTACGGAACTCCCATAGGCTTCTTTCTAGGGCCTCAGCTAAGACAGAAAGACCTTGCAGCTATGCCAATTTGTGAAGCATCTTCAGCTACTACATGTGGATAGATAAAGGGGACTTTTAGTCCCACATCAGCCAATGGCAACTGCCCAATGCCACATATTAGGATTTTATCACACCAACCGCTCGCCTAGTACACGAGGGGTCGAGTCCCTCTAACACACATGCACACCTCAACTACCACCACGCTTGGTAGCCTTGGTCCATCGGATCCCAGAATACCCAATTACAACCCAATTATCTGAGAAGAGGAGAAAAAAAAAGAGAGAGGGGGGGTTTTCCCTCAGTTGTGCCCTCTCTAAACTTAGTCGTTAGGAGGAAATCATGCCTCTGTGCTGTGCCTCCCCTTGTGCTTGAGAAGAAGAGAAGAAGCTTTGCCTTGTGCATGAGAAGAGGACAATGCCTTTGCACTATAGCATCTGAGCATTTAAGCCATCTGATAAGGAGTTCCATCATCTGATATCTCTGATAGTGCATTATGCACTTGGCTTACGTGGATTAAATTGGCTGATACTATTCAAACATTTGCTATTATTGTAATTAAGGTAATTAGTGATTCAAATCACCATTTTACCCTAATCTTTTTGCATTATTGACATTTGCTATTATATATACATCATTATTGCTTGAATTTCTCATTAAATATTGTTATCTTTTGCTTAAATTGTGATCTTGAGAATTAATTGTTACTTGCTCCCTGCATTCGAGCTCAGACTTTAAATTCGAGTATAAATTATATTTGTTTTCACATGATTTCGACCTATACTACGACGAAGTATTTTAAAACATCGATTTCCCATGTTAACATTTATTGTCATCAATTAAACAAGCTAACATGTTTACAACATCAAGTACAAATTTAATGGACGTTCACCTTATCCTCTAACTTGTCAGTTTACAAATAATTTCCATTTTATGCCAGTGGTCTCATACTGTTTAGAATATAATGAACACAACAGCATTTATTTCACGAAAAATGAAGTTTATTTTGTGCATGCGATAACAAAGTCACGTTTTAACATCTTAGTACTTAATGATCATTAGATATCAAATTAATTTACATTTAAATACCCAAAAGTAAAAAACATACTATCATAGGGTTTCAAACTCAGTAAAGGGGGAAACACACACCAATAGGTAGGAGACACGCAAAGAACCAAGCGAAATGGGTCTATAGTTACTCAAAAACTAGACGGAAACAAAATAGAAGTAGACTACTCTACCTAGGATCACCAGAGGGTCATGGTGACTCCGAACCATGTGCACAGGGCCTGAGGGTAGTCACCACGCCTACCTCACAATCCGCGCACACACCGGAGGCAAGGCGTGGTTCACATGGACCAAAAATAGGATTGGAAACACTTAATCACATTTTTTATTTTTCACTAAGGAAAAGTGATCAAAACTGAAAATAAACAACATTAACACATAGTATGCATCAATACGATTCCAACGGTACCTTATTTGTCAAAATCCAAGGTCAGGAAGGCCTCAAACCAATAAAAAATGCAAGAAGAGGTCACTAAATCAACCGGTTCAACTAGATTGATCAACGGTCAGCATGGTGACACATGCTGGCCACCAGTTGGCACTCACCATCCACCTGCGGATCCCCTACTTGCGCTACTGCTTCCCACATGGCAATCCACAGCCACACTGCTTCCCGCTCCTATGCAAAGGCACATACGCATGTGCACCGCAACACTCCTCCACATGACATGTATCACGCATCCTCTACACGTCGCCAGATCTCACGGTGCACACTCGCCGCCACCGTTGAGTCTACAAAATTTATGGTGGGAAGCCCATGATTTTCAGAATCTCAAATAGGTCCCTATGAATTTTGAATTAAGATTTCTAATGAAATCTTAATTCATTTCTCTCTCTCACCTTTCACTTGGGTATTGGGGGCTTTACAGATTAATCACGAACCTTGACCCAAGGGGACCTCTTTATAGACCCAAATTAGGGTTAGGTTTAGAATTAGTGGAGTGAATACCTAAAATACCCCTTGAGTTGGGTCCACCTTATACTTAGGTCCTCTTCAACTTATTTTGGTCATAACTTGAGTATACACCTCATATTCGAGCGAAACAAGCGTCATCGAAAAGCTTGCGATGAGAGAAATCCAATGGTACCATATATGCCATCATTTTGATTTTTTTTGACTAGAGGTTGACTCGAAATACGTGTTTTTGGCAATTTCAATAGGTACTGGTACCAGCACCGAATCACAACCATGTTTATGGGTTCGAGTTGACCCGAACCACTCTAAATGGCTCATGGTCTGGATTTTGGGACATTACATTATGGTTGTAGTATTTTATTTCATGCTTCCAATACTATTCTATTGTAGTTTATCCCCGAATCTATGTTATATATAAATATTTCAACATATTGCTTTTATATAAATTGCAGTTTATATCCTTTCAATTTAAATACTTGCAATTTAAATTTATGCTAGGAGAACGACATGAATTGCATGAAACAATTGAAGAAGGGGGAGATAATAAAGTTAACCTAAGATATTATTTTTGTTAATAATTGACTTAAGCTTTTTGTTAATAACAAAGGGGGAGATAAACTTAAGAACATAAGTAGCATACGATGTATTTTAAGCTTATATAATTATAATTTTGTTATAATAAAAAAGGGGGAGATTGTTAATACCCTTATTTTGATGTAACAAAATTACACTTTCCTTGAGGACTAACATTCACAGATAATACAAGTCATGATGGCTTTGTCAAGTGTAATTAAGGTCTTCAAGAGATATCGACTCCAAAAGAAGACTTGAAGAGTGATTTTATATTTATTGAGTATAGAATTATATAAGGAACCTCATAAGAAAATAAATAATGCGATTTCAAAAAATTACAAAAATTATTTTCTTCAAACCTAAGTTCTTACAACTATTGATCGAGCAATTCCTTTCTTGATCGGCCAGGCATTAATCGACCAATTATATCTCTTTATCAATCAAATTCCTTCAATGGTTATATTTCTTTTTTATCGATCAACCAATTCTACTTAATTGATCAAAAGACCTCCAACAGTCAACTTTTTTCCTAAATTTAAGTAGTTGATCAAATCCCAATTTTAATCGAACAACACCAAATTGATCAAACTATTCTTTTAATCGACTAAAGTCATTTTTGATCGACCAATAATATATTTTGATCGATCAAAATTGTGTTTTAAGAATTTCCAAAATAGGTCGAAAAAAACCTATGAACAAGGCCTTCGACCCCCTCTTCAAAACACATCTCAATTGCTTTCCATGAGTAATTTATGCATATTCTAGTGCTTTTGTGCCTCTGCACCTACAACTATTACGATCCAAAGCATGATCCTCTGCGATTCAAGAAAGCTTGGTTTGTTCTAACCTTACTAAGGTTCCATAGGAATTATTGTTATTTACTTATATTTTGTTATTCTTAATCTGGAAGTCTTATTGTTCTTCTTTTGGTCAAGTGTAAGAGAAGACATTTTGTAAGAGGTTGTATCACCCTCGTTCAAGTGGTACATTAGTGGATTTGACTAGCATTGACTAGTTAAGAAAATCCTAAGATGAAAGACTTAGGTAGTGACTTTTACCTGAAAGGGTTTCCACTCTAAATTGGGTGCTATCTTTTTGGTCTTTACTTGTTTAAATTTTGTTATGTGGTGAATGATTTTTTAAACTCTCATAGAAATAGATATTACACTATTCACCCCCTCTAGTGTATACCTGATCCATTAGGCTCCACACATACTCACAATTGCATGTTGGAAATAACTCAACCCTACCTAAGTGTATTGAATTGAACCTAACAAGTGGTCACCAAATTTAAATTGGGACTAAGAGAGGTGGAATCATAAAATCAATAAAAAGTGCTTGCAAACTTGTGTATGATTTCAAAAGTCCAAAAATCAAGTTTTTCTTGGTGTGATGAACACTTTCTGCACTAAGCACGTACTTTAGGCACTGCACTAAGTCTCGATCCCTTAAGGCTATAAGCACCGATCTCTTTATCGGTGTAAACCTTCCTACTTCACTTTGTGGCAGTGATATTATCATGTGACCAAGTGATTTAATACTTTAAGAATGGGAACACCCCTGAAAGGAACAAAACGGTAGTTAAGAGGCACCACAAACACATCTCCTTAAAGGAAGGGTTTGGCCTACTTGCATCCCTTAGTTCCATCCTTAGAGTACCTTTTCACGAGATCACTTGAGAATATCATTTAAGCAAGGTATAGGTCTTAGGGCACTTCAAGGTCAGCTTAGGATGCATAGCTGTACTGTGAAAACTTGTTTGGCCACGTTTGAAAGGGAACTTAATTTTACAAGCCTAAATGTGCTTTAGTGAAATAAATCAAAGTCCCATTTGGATTGTGTTTATTTTATTAGTGCATGCTAAGGAAGCGATCGCTTAGGAGACTTGTGTTTGACCCAGAACCTAAAAGAATCCTTAGGAGAGCCAACCAAGAGAGAAGACAGATGGCTGAGGGGAGAGAAAGAGAGAATAGGGTTGTGGAAAACCAACGATCTTTGAGAGACTCCTTTATCTCCACCAACCAACCCAGCCATGCACTGAGATGACCTAGGGGACAACCCATATGAAATCAAGAATAGTACATCTTTATTTCTCTCATTCTATGGTACTACTAAGGAAGACTACTACAGGTACTTGGAGGAGTTCACCGACGTCTGTTCCACAGTGAGGGTGCAGGGCATTTCTGATGATGCCCAAATACAAACCCTCTTTCCCTTCTCCCTCAAGGATAAGGCAAAACATTGGTATCACACTCTAGACACTAGAGTGAACACTTGGGATGCCTTGAAGGGAAAGTTTTTGAATAAATATTTCCCCATGAGCAAACTTATCACTATAAGAGAGAAATAATAGGTTTTGCTCAACTAGATGGGGAGCAATTCCATGATCCATTGGGAGCACTTTAAAGATTTGTTACACTTATGCCCCCATCATTAGGTGCCAAGATGGCAGCTTGTAGAAAGGTTCTACACTGGTTTAAATTTTTTTTTTAAAGAAAGAAAGGACCACTACTATTAATAGTAGTCATCCAAATATATTGATCTGAAATCAAATTACATAACTGAAAGCCACAAATTGGCGGAAGAGATTACATCACTACAAATGTTCTCCACCCATCCCCTCCCACCATTAAAGATAACATCATTTCTGGCCCTCCAAATTGCCCACAAAACTAATGCCATTTGGACTCGAGGTGGTGCCAAGTCTAGAAGTTGCATCCACAAGTCATCCTACACTGTCATGGAGGAGGAGAAAGTTTCGCTCCAGACCGCATTTGAAACAAGACTGGAATCAAACAAATGTCTGACACCATCTTCACCAAACTCACATAAAGGACAGACCACAGATGGTGTGCCCATAGTACGATGTTTGAACACACCAGTGGCTAGACCATCCTTTCTAGTAAACCACAGGGAAATCTACACCTTCAAGGAGATCCTTAGTTTCCACACCATCAAACACATATGCTGAAGCTCATTGCTCCCACTACTAGCAATCAAGCGACAGTAAGCCTTGGAAGGTGTATAGATACCATCCCTCCAAGTGAAACCATCCACTCCACCATGTGGACAAAAGGCATCCAGCATCTCCATCATTCTTCCTGTCACCTCCCTAGATCTCCCTTCATAAGGATCCCCCTACGTTGGACTATGCCACACACCAGGCCCCTCTGCCCGATATCTTGCTACCTTCGCATCCTTGTCAACCACCCAACCAAAGGACCGTGGGTACAAGTCCTCCAAACTCCCACTTCCAGACCAATCATCCTTCCAGAAGCGGAATAGATTCCCATTGTCCAAATGTGTGGAGACATAGGCCCAATGATCCTGTACCACTACAGAGACAGAGGACCAAAAAGGGGACAGCTTAGTCGGGTGCAAAAAGACCATTGGTGACTATGTATCACCATATGAATCTTTAACCACATCCTACTGATTGCACAGCAATCATAAAACCTAATCTACCTAAATTAAGTTAGATCCTAGCTTAACTTAGGAATAATGCATGCATGAGCAACATATTTTACATCGTAGTTGATTTATGTTGCTATGTAAATAATAATGCTATTTTTTAAGTTCTAATTGATATACAAAAATAATTGCAGATGATTCGGGGTTGCGGATGATAAATCTGACTATACGGATAAACTCAGAGCGACAATCTCAGTCCGATGGTGCAAAAAATTACTTCAATTGGAGCCTTGTAGCACCAACTACAAAGGCGAGAAGATGGATGGTTAGGATGGTGCCACGTGGTGCCATCCCAATGACCCTCTACTGCCCCCCTCATCCACTGAAGGACATTGTATGTGCTTTGTGGGTTGTTGGATCTTCATCCAATGGCCACAAGAGTGCCATGTCATCAACTCCCTACGCTTCATGAAGATGAGGTACGATCTCAGTCGTTGGATCTTGATCCAATGGCTAAAAGTAGGCGTGCGCTAAAACATCGCCTCAACCATCCACGACCGCAACGCAACAAGCAGTGCCTTCGATTAGGAGCCAAGAATGCATGATCGAATCAAAAAGCACGGCCAAATTTGCTCCTAGCGCGAGGCACTGAAAATGGAGCGTTGATTTGCAATCGGGCGACATTGGAGGAGACATGTGGCTCGCTGGAATGGATTGGATCAGCGCACGCATGATGACGAGCGGTTGCATGTGGGCGCACTAAGGCGGTAGCAAGCGCGCGATCTCAACCGTCGATAGTCAAGATCGAATGACTAGATTTGAATGCACACAAGCGCGATGAGTGGTCAGGCGATGGATCGAGCGATGCAAAGAGTGCCACTTGGTGCATTTTGGTGCAAGCGCACGTTCCGCACGCAATGGAGGCATGTGGGCGTGGGTTTTTTTATGCAATCTGAGCCACAGATCTCTAGATCAATGACTCTTGTTGCACCAGATCGATTGCACAGATTGGAGCTCTAGAAAAACCTATTTTGCCCCTCACTTTGGCTATAGAAAGGACCCCAGAACCCCCATTGGAGAGGCAATTCCACCTCCGTGCATCTCCCTCTCCCTTCTCCTCCGAAGAGCCCTCTTCCTTCGAGACATCCACCAAGGCCACCCTTGGTACACCACAGCTGCTCCTCCGCACCTCTCCAAAAGCCACCAAGGACTACTCCTTGGCACCCTTATTCTAGTAGAGTAGATAGTCATCTTTTTAATTCTTCTAGTAGTTCTAGTTCTAATAGATTTTATTTCAATTGTTCTAATTTAGTCCTAGTTATTCTTCTTATCAAGCATTCAACTAGATGGAAAACTTGTCTGATTATTATTTGAATAGAGTTGATTTACTGCATATCATATATCTATCTTGCTTATTGTTCTAGTTATAGTTAGATTAGATCGTTATTAAATCAAGTCGCATTTCCGCTCCCTAAGTTCGACCAGGACTTATCAAATCTCGTTATATTTATTTGTCGACGTATTTTCGCAGTATACTAAGATGAAAGTATTTCAAAAATGTGATTTCACGGACAAGACAAAAATGGCGCCATTGCCTGGGAGGGAAGATGATTCTTGATTTGATATCTGATTTATTGTATTGTCTTTGGTGAGCAGGTATGAAATGCGAATTCTGTGCACGCATCGAGCGCAGTTGAAGAAATTCAGGTACACACCATCACTTAGGTTATGATTCATTTTTGAAATAAAAAGAGAAAAAATTCTCAAAATTTCAAACAAAATAAAAAAGATTTTTGGTGAAAAGGCATAGTTGGGATTGAAAACACTTTAAAAAGCCTTATTGCTATTTTTAGAAATTCAGCTAGAGTTTTGATACGGACTTGAAAAATCATTTTCTATGTTTATAGTTATGGAAAAATTTTGAAATTTGGGCAGGTGCTATATTTTCAAATTATCTTTCCAATGCCACCATTCCCTCAAAAAAATTCAATTTGTGGAATTTTAAAAAATTCACAAAGTGCACAAGGACAAACAGACTAAGATCTGGATGTTTCTAATCTTCAAAAACTAGTTCCAAATAGCACATGAATCAGATTGACCTAATAACAGTGGGGTTTGAAAGATAATCAAGTTAGCTTTCATTTCCATATTTTTCCTAAATTTTTGGATCGCATTGATACTATTTCAAAAAGAAAAACCAACACAGGGTCAAAATCCCAAATCTGACCCCCTGTTAGTTAAAAGTTCATATTCATTTATTTGGAATAGTAAAATTTCGAAGAAATATTCTCAAAAAAGATTCTTGAAAAAAGAATCTTCCTGCCAATTGTTATATCATTTGGATTCTAGCTACATCTTACAGAGTATTTTGAAGTCAATTTGTGGTCTGCTACCTAATAAATTGCATGAACCGTAGGTTTAACATGTAGGGTCACATTTAGAGACCACATTCGATTAGCCTAGGCTCAATCGAGTCCAGTGACTAGTTGTTTATGCGAAATCGTCGATGTTTAAGAAATACATTATAGCATAGGACAAAATCACATCAAACAAATACAATTTATTACTCGAATTGAATTTCGAGGTAAAACATAGGGAGCAATATGGCAATTTATCTCAAGGTCACAGTTATAAGCAAGAAGATAGCAATGTAATAGTAATTTTAAACACAAATGATATAAACAAAGATTCAAGAGTCAATGTGGCAAATAGATTAAGGTAAAATGGTGATTTGAATCACCAATTACCCTACACAATTATACTCAAATAATGCTACAGTATCAATCAACCAAATGCCATGTATGATAAGTGCACAGTGCACTTAGAACCAGCAACAGAGGTAATGGCCTCTCTTTCTCAAGTCTCAAGGAGTCGCACAGCAGATCTTAGCACCAACACCAACAGAAGTGAAAGCCCCCTCAAAATTCTAAGCGTTGAGGTAGCCAGTGAAGCAAAACCCCCCTTCTCCCCTCTCTCTTCTTTCTTTCCCTTTCTTTCTTCTCTCAGAAATATGCTAATCAGATCTAGGTATATAGGTAAGTGAATCAGAGCCCAGACTCGCGTGGCGTGACCGTGGGCAAGGGCATGCGTAAGCACGTGGAGAGGGACCTCACCCCGTGCTCACTGAGGCAATGGGGCTGAGGTAGAAAATCAAAATGTGCTGCAGGAGGTGTGCCACTTCATGATGTGGAACTATTCCCACTGTTTGCTTCGCGCTGCAGCTGCAATGGACAAAATCATCTGATTGGAGTCGAAGGGAGCTACTGATGCTTCAATTGGAAGCCTGGGTCTCTTCCTGGGAGTGGGCTGCAACACCTAGGATCATCACGAGGAAGAACTCGGCCTGAGTGAGTCGAACAGAGCCCGAGAAGGAAGCACGGTGATGGAGCTCCAGCATGGGACCTAAGATAAGAAAACACGGCCTAATGGCCCAATCACATATGCTCAGGAGGATCGCCAGCCTTTAGCGAACGTGATGAGGGGCTGGCATGGTGCTAGAGCACTCGTGTGAGTGTAACAATGTCAGAGAGCAAGTGCATAGGTGGTTGTGTTTGGGGAGAGGTTACAGTGAGTGAAAGCTAAAATTGAGTGAGGGCTTTTATAGAGCGAGCCGCGGTGGAGCTAGTGGAGGTGGTGGCGACGATTTTCATGTGGTGGAGTGGCGGGGAGGCTTCGTCGAAGCATTATCAGAGTGGAGGAAGATGACAACGTTGAGGGGGAAATGGTGGTCATGTATGTGTCGTAAGTGCAAGAAAAAGTAGGGAGAGAGATAAGAGGATAGAGGGGCTTAGGAGAGGAGAAGGTGGCTGGAAGAGGTCGGTCGTGGTAGACTGGCACAGGAGAAGATGAGGGGGAAGGAGAGGCAGCGATGATGAACGAGGGAGAGAAACACCCTCTCTTTGTCCGAAGAGGCATGCGATGATGAGGGGACGAAGATAGGCCATCCAATTTGGTTGTTGCAAAGAGGATGTCGCTAGAGCAAAGTGCGGAGATGGCTGGAGAAGGAGGAAGAGGGCTTTTCTCTTACCAAAAATTACTAAGAAGCAAGGGTCTTGCCCCTAATCCTTTGATAGGCCATGGGGGGGGGGGGGGGTTTCAAGAATGGAGACTAAGCTTTCAAGCATGGTAAGCTTGTCGGAGTAGGACACCCACATCTCTCATACATTCGCATGAGAGATTGGGAAAGAATTAGACCCCACGAATAGGTTGAAATTGTAGAGAAATCTCCTAGGAATCTTTCTTCCAAATTTGGAAGAGATTTAGCGTGAAATCAGGGAGAAAACTCTAATTGAAGGTTGCCAGAGTTGTAGTAATAGGACATGGAAGCGGCGGGGACCTTTTTGCAAGAATAAGACAAAGATAGGGGAAATTGCAAGAAATTTCAATAGCTGAGGGGTTGTGTGAGAGAAAAAGAGTTAGACTGGACCAAATTGCAAACTAGGTCAAAACAATCTCTAATTAGGCCCAAATTTTGATACAAACCTAATTTGGACCTAAGGAATATAATGGTTAAGTTGGATTTTGGTTTTGACCTACTTTAATCGGGTAATTTATGAAACAACCCAAATTAGGGCAATAGTCTGTTTGAGACTTTATTTTACGTCCAAATGGGTTCAGATGGTCAAATCAAAGATGCCAAACCCTAGAGAATATTTTTCTATGATTTTTATAGGGTTTTGATGAATTTTATTCTAACTAGAACCTCAGTTAATTAAGTGGGTCTATTTTTAGGGCTTTAGATGTCATTTAATTCTTGAAATGCGTAAAAACTCGTTCATGTCTGCATGGACCCACTTATTAGACATTAATGACTAAATGACTTTTAATAAACCCCTAGCACATTCCGTGGTTATTCTGTATTTGTGATAAGATGGTAAAATTACAGAAATAACCATGTTCTCATCTTTTCTTCTCAAAATAATTTAACCTACTCAAACGACCTTCTGACTGATATGTAGGAGCTTTTGTTGACTTTATTAGATCAAATTGAATTAATTATGGCTCATGATGGTGTTCACATCATACCCCCATGCCTAGCTTTTACTAGTCCCTTAGCAAAATTCTATGAATCAAACCAAGTATCTAGGTCGGATGTAGCCGTTAGGATGCCTTACTAAGCTGCATCTCTAGGAATCATATCTTAATACCAACAATAGGCCTACAGGTACTCAAGTACCATCCCAGATCCAGACCTAGCTAGCTTTCTCCTCAGTCTACCATGAAGGTTTCTAAGGCTTGCAGGAACTAACATAAGGTTCGTTGTACCCAATGGTTAAAGCACCCGTGCTTGAAACATGGTTAGTCTAGGTTCAGTTTGCCAGTGCATTTTGTAAGAGAGAGATATAGAAGGAGATTTTTATTTGTGGAGAACTTTCTATCTCTTTTTTCTTTTAATTATATTTTTCCTTAGATCTATCTTCGGATTGGCCCTAAATATGATCTGTATCAAATTCATTGTCCCCACCATCAATCCTCGCAGGGTCCCTGGCAATCGATGCTTCGAGATAGCATCGCCCATTGCAACCCCCAGAACCCTCGCTTTCGAGATTTCGGGATAATCTCACCTATGGTTTTCTGTAGCTAAATCCAAACCCTGGCAGTTGACAATTCGTGATAATGCCGCCCATGGCATCTGAACCAGCACAAAGTGCTTACATGCCTCTAGTATGATATTTAGATATCATAGGAGTTAAGCACCGAAGAGACGATATGTTATTGTGCATCTTCGAAGGGAATTTCTCACCTCTCTGCGCCAAGAACTCATCCAAATCAACTTGTATTTTCGAGCCACTCCAAATCTAGATCTTAGGATTATTTTCAGAATAGATTAATTGCCCTTTGGCATGATTTTACTATTTAAAGCGCACTGAACCAGACTATGTGTTATTTAGGGTACTTAAGTTACCGAGTCCTACAAACCAGAGGTTAGTCAAAGAAGCCAAATACTTCCTAAGCCTTAAACCTAATACATAAGCTTTGCATTTTCCCCAACCTCGTGAAGACTAATCTGGATCATGACAAGTATGTGAGTGTTTAAATTTGATCAAATCCAAGAGGCCTAAGGTCGGTATTCACCACTAATCCCTTAAGTTTTAGCCTTTCAGGTCTTAATTCATCATTCGATCCAACCTAGAAGTTAGGTAAGTTCCATATTACTTTGAAGGGGCTCAATTTCTTTTATGTTTTTGCTCATTTCTTTTCTTTTAAATTTTTCTTCCCTCCTTTTCTCAAAAATGACTCCTTTTTCTCAATCCTCCCTTTTTTTTAATGAAATATATAATTTTTTTGACGAAACCCTTTTTGTGAATTGATTTTCATGGCGTTTTGCACTTTAATACCCCCCATGCCTATGTTTTGCAATGCCCTCATTGTAAATTAGGTGGGTTCTAGTTCTACTTAGATCTTACATTAGAACAGGTTCAAAGGGTGACTATTGCGGACGATTTCAAGCTATGGTACGAGTACCAGAGGTGGAGTCGGTTGTTCTAATGGACAAACCCTAAAGTGCAATATGAGTTCAGCAAAGGGATGCATCAAAAGGGTTTTGGGTTTTTCAAAACATGACGGGTTGCCTCTTGTTAAGCGCTGAGTTTAACGCCATCAGTTGGGCGCAATAAGCTCAGGGAGAATGCAAATCAAAAGATAACTCAGCCAAGTTTGTATCAGTGAGTTCAATGAACGGCTTAAGTCACTGGCCATTCACGATGAGAGGTTGAGAATCAAGGCTGGGTTGACAAATTTCGACGGCTCCATTTCCAAAGATTTTTCTTACCAAGAAAAGTCCAATCCACTTAGATCTAAGTTTGTCTAAGAAGAGTTTGAGTTTGGCATCAAAGAGTAAGACTTTCTTATCAGGGTGGCAAGATTTTTGCACAATGTGCCTATCATGGAAGGCTTTGACCCACTCTTTGTAGATACACGAGTTCTCATACGTGTAATTGCGTAGTTCCTCGATCTCGCTTAATTGCAACTGGCAGTGTATTCCAACCTTCATCAGATCTAGATTGCACTTTCGTATCACCCAATAGGTCTTATGCTCCATCTCTATGGGAAGGTGACATGCCTTTCCGTACACTAATTTGAAGGGAGACCTACCAATTGGGTTTTGTGGGTGGTTCTATAAGCCCACAAAGCTTCAGGAAGGCGAGTAGACTAGCCCTTACTATTAGGACGAACAGTGACCTAAAGGATCCTCTTGATCTCTCGATTCGACAGTTCTGCTAGTCCATTAGTCTGGGGGTGGTAAGGAGTCGAGATGCGATGCGATACCCTGTATTTTTCCATCAGGAACTAGAAGTGCACATTGTTGAAATGAGACCCGCCATCGCTGATGATGGCCTTAGGAACCCCAAATCTGGAAAAGATGTTCTCCTGGATGAATCGAAGAACAAATTTATGATCACTAATTCTCATGGGGATGGCTTTGATCCATTTGGAGACATAATCAACAATGAGTAGAATGTATTCGAAGCCATTGGAACTGGGAAAGGGTCCCATGAAATCGATTCCCCATATGTCAAAGATTTTGCAGACAATAATCGGGCTCAAGGGCATCATATCCCGTGGGCCCATTGCGCCGAGGGTCTGACAATGAGCGCATGCCCTACAATACATTTGCACGTCTTTGAACATCATGAGCCAGAAGAACCCACATTAGAGAATTTTTTGCTATGGTTTTACGCCAAGAGAAATGGCCACCGTAGACCTGGTCGTAACAGAATGAGATCACGTCATTGACCTCATCGTCAGGAATGCATCTCCGGATCACCTGATCATTGCCAATGTGGAAGAGATATGATTCCTCCCAAATATAGTACTTGGCCTCGGAAATTAGCTTGTCCCACCTGGAAGTCACCCAATCTAGTGGGACTTTCCCCATAACCAAGTAGTTCACAATATCAGCAAACCATGGGAGATCGTGAATGGCCAGAAAGTGCTCGTCCGAAAAATGCTCGGTGGTCGGACCAGATTGGTCGATGAATTAAGAAGGAAGACGGGACAAATGGTCAGCTACCATATTCTGTTTTCCCGCCTTATCATGAATCTCGAGATCAAATTCTTGCAACAGCAAGATCCAATGGATTAGTCAAGGTTTCGCGTCCTTCTTCATGAGTAAGTGCCTCACAATGGTGTGATCTGAGTAAATGATGACATGGGAACTCAGAAGATAAGATCTGAATTTCTCCAAGCCAAATACTACAGCCAGCAGCTCTTTCTAAGTAACTGTATAGTTACGTTGAGCCTCATCCAATGTCTTGTTGGCGTAGTAGATGACCATGTGTTTCCCGTCGACTTTCTGCCCAAGCACCACAACCACTGCGTAGTCAGACACATCACACATGATCTCAAAGGTAGAGACCAGACAGGGGATTGTAGGATTGGCGCTTGAGTAACCCAATCACATAGGCTCTCAAATGCATGAGTGCACTCATCGATGATCTCGTTGACTTTCTTCCTTCTTCTTCTTTCTTTGGCCCTTCTCCTTCCTTCTTCTTCCTTCCTTCTATCTCTGACCTCCTCTACCATAGCCTCTCTGTGGCTCTTTTCCTTTTCTCAGCTCCTTCCTCTTCTGCTTCAGGCCTTAGCCTTCTCCTTCCTCTTCTTCAGCTATGCTTCTCCTATTCTTAGCCTGTAGAGAAAAACCTACCCCCTACCTGCGTGAACTCTCCTGTCCTTTCTCTCTTAGGTTATGCTCTCCCAGAACCATGCTTCTCGGGTAATCGGGTCGGGTACATGCCTGGGACCAGGCCCACCGACGTGCGGTGGTAGGCGAGGTGTGTTAGTCGGATCGGGTCTACCAGGTCCATGGGGCGTGGTCGCGGATGAGGTGGTCAGGTCGGGTGAGAGGGACCTCACCCCGTGAGTTGGAGGCAACAAACCTATAGTAGAAATTCCTTTTATGCAGCCACGCTCGCTCGTTCAGTTTCGAGGTGGGACTAAATGTCCCACCTCCCTTGCACACGTTGCAGCAGCAGGTGTTCTCTTTGATTGTGAAGCTGCAAGGGCTTGTGGCTCCAACTGGCAGCCTGGAGTCATGCGCGAAAATGTTCCGCATGACCTGAGACAGCGACCTGGGGCAGGTGAATCCTGGAGCAGCTTGCAAGCTTGCTCCAAGCTTTGCTCCATTGGCAGATGAACGTCTGCACCTGGAAACACCAAGACTGCCTCACAACCACGTTAAAATGCTCAAGGAACTTCGCCAAGGCATGGCGAATATGTGGCGGTGGTCGGCGTGGCGTGGGAATGCCTGAGTGCACGTGCCTAGGGTTCTCTGTGGCTGTGTGAGTGGGTGTGTTTGTGGGTGCTTTTGGGTGGTCAACAAAGAGATTGGAGTAGTGGGAGATGATTAGTGAGGTGTTGCGGAGGTCGTAGGGTGAGTGGCGAGGTGGATGGAGGTGCAGAGCGATAGGGACACCTCGCTGGAGGGATCGCTGGAGGTGGAGAAGGTGATAGTGATCGATGGCGTCGAGGGGTTTTTGAGAAATAAAGAGAGGGAACTGGAGTAGAAGAGAGAGGTAAGCGAACAAACCTAATCCAAAGAAGAAGGGGACAGGGGAGGCATCTGGGCTGGTATGGTCGAAGCGGATGAATGTGAGGAAGACAACCCAACCACTGGTATTGTGGTTGGGCGACTAGAGAGAGAGGGAGGAGCCACCAGAGCTTGCGAAGGTGTTGTGGCTAGTGAGGAGAGAAGAATTGAGGGGGAACCTACCCAATCTTAAGCTGAGGAGATGCAGCTGGATCAGGGGTTGCTTAAATAGTCCTCTAGGGAAGGATTTGTTCTTGAAAGCCAAGCTTCCAAGCAAGGTATGTCCGCCGAAGTTGGAAACTTCAAAAAGACTCAAATCTCTCATGCGTTCGCATGAGAGATTGGGTAGGAATTAGGGCTCATCAATGGGTTCAGATTGGAGGAGATTACTCGAAGAATCTCCCTTCCAATTTTGGGAGGGATTCTATGAGCAATCAAGGAGGAATCACCTTCTAAAGTTCGTTGAAGTAGGATTCCTCCACTATAATGGTGGAGGGACCTATTTGTGAAGATGATAAGAAAGCTAGGGGACTGATTGTAAAGGTTTTCGAAAGATGGGGGTACAAATGTAATCAGGTTGGACTTACTTGCAAAGTGAGTCAAGATGAGTTCCCCTTAGGTCCAAATTTTGGTACAAACCTAATTTGGACCTAAGGAATCCAATGGTGAAGTTGGATTTTAGGTTTGACCAAGTTTGACTAGGCAATTTATGCAAAAGTCCAATTTAGGGCAAATGTTTGTCTGAGACACCATTCTAGGTCAAAATGGGTTCCAATGGCCAAATTGAGAGTTCTAAGCCCTAGAGAATATTTTTCTATGATTTTTAGAGGGTTTAGGTGAATTTTATCCTGACCAGAACCTTGTTTAATCAAGTGAGTATGTTTTAGGGTTACAAGAAGTCATTTAATTCCCAAAACTCACACGAACCCTTTTCTGTCTGATTCAACCCACTTTTTATCTTGTTAAGACCTTTTGACCTATGTTTAGCCCTTGAGAAAATCCATTGTTGTACTGTAATGGTAAAATTGCAGTTTTAGCCCTTTCTTCTTGCTTTTCTCTCAGAAAGATTATTCAGTGAATTAGGACCTCCAGTTGGTTATGTAGGAGCTTTTGTTCTCTTCAATAGGTCAAAATAAGCTAGTTAGGGCTCATGATGGTGTTCTCATCATACTCCCATGCCTAGCTTTTGCTAGTCCCTTAGCAAAATTTTAAGGTTTTAACTTTGATTCTAGACCATGAGTTCCATGATGTTCAAAAAATATGATGTGTGTTTTTTCTGTAGATTATGTTAGAATGCCAATAGTAGGCCTAGAGATACTCAAGTACCAACCAAGATCCGGACCTAACCAGCTCTAGCCTCAGTCTGCCACGAAGGTTTTTAAGGCCCAAATGAACTTATCCTAAGGTTCATTGGACTCTGCGGTTAAAGCAACCGTGCTTGTAACATGTTTTAGCCTTGATTCAGTTTGCAGTGCATTTTTGTAAGAGTGAGATAGAAATTTTCTTTGTTTAGAGAGTTTTCTTTCTCTTTTCTTTTGATTTCTAGCTTCGGATTTGCTTCTCAACACAGTCTGTATCAGATTCCTAGTCCCCATCATCAATCCTTGAAGGGTCCCTGATGAGTCCATTAAAATGGACTAATATTAAGCCTAAGAATATTTAATCGTATAGTTTAGGTGTGTTAATAATGGCAATTAAGTTATAGAATAATTGTACACCTCATGATTTAAGTTATAACATTCTATAACTTAATGATTTTATTATTTTTATGTGCAGGTAATAAAATGCACAAAGAGCAAGGGTGGGGGGATAAATTTCCCCAAACAGCTGCAACTCTTTCCCCCCTCCCTCGCCGGACATTGGGGTAATCTTCTCTTCCGCCACCTTTCTCAACAACTGTGAACGGGGATTTGGGAAAATCCCTGAACTCACGCACAAGGGAGAAGTTAAAAAGGAAGAGGAGGGGAGCAAAGGAGAGGAAATTTTCCCCCCTTATGGGGAAAGGCTCCATCTTCTCCACTGCTCCTTCTCCACCACATGCACTGTGTCCACAGGCGTACACCGCTCCTCCTTACGTGCCTGCAGGCGGGTGCCATCTCCAGCCGGCCTTGCTTCCACCGCACCTGCCTTACCGCGCGCCTACCTTGCAGCCACTGCTCCAGCTCGCCCTGCAGCGCAAGCACCTGCCCGCACGCCATCTCTAGCCACAGCAGGCGCATCCACCAAGCCAGCGTGCCTCTCCCTTACTGCGCCTCCTTGCTGCATCCACCAAGCCAGCGCGCCTCTCCCTCAGCCACTGCAGGCAACCGCACGCCATCACCAGCGCCTCCTACTGCAGGCAGTCCTCCAGCCCTGCGCGCACACGTGCCCCTACAACTTCCCGCCACAAGTGCCTGCCCGCTCGCCATCTTCCAGCGTGCCCCACCACTATCTACAGGCTCTCTCAACCGCGCGCCATCTCCAGCCCTGCTGCAGGTGCACTCCACCCTGCATGCATCCATGCCGCGCCACTCCTCCCTACAGAAGGCACTCATGCATTGCACAGCAGACGCTACACCCTCTCTGCCCGCAAGTCTTCTCCACCTGCGCACCTCCACCCACCTGCAGACCGCAGCCTGCAAGCGCCTGCCCGCACACCAGCGCGCACGCTCGCACAGCCGCAGCAGCAGCTACGCCCTCTTAGTCCACAAGCTGGAGCTCCGGCCACCTCTGTCGCCGCCGCTGCCACCGTCGGAAAGCTCTTGACCTCGCCGTCCTCTTGAGCCTTGCATCGACCCCCGCAGTTCTCTCTCTCTCGCAAGGAGGAGAGAGGAAGAAAGCTCTATTTTCATCTTAATTAAAAATTACATTCAATGCCATTGCCACCAATTTGATTTTTTTATTATTATTATATTATGGAAGAATTGCATTCAAGCACTCATAGTTCTTTATAATTGCATGGTATTGATATTAACTAGCTTAAAGATTGATTTTTAGCTTAACTTAAGTACTAATGGTCTTTAGTACACATCACGTGAAAATTGCATGAATTCATCCTAAATTTATTGAGGATTTCTGTGAGGGAAAACTGCACTTATACCCTTAACTTTTTAGGTTATTGCAAATCTACTTTCCTTCACATTTTAAGTCCATTTTGAAAAGGGATTTCGCACCATCCGAAATAACAGTAAATAATTAAGTACTGATTGCATCATTGCCTCGCTGTGGACACGACCCGCTCTTCTGCGAGTGGTTATTTTCATTATTTTTGATTAGTAGATTTTTCCACCACTTAAATACTATAACGCAAAGCAAAAAGTCGTCTATCAGTCCCTGGCAATCTATTCTTCATGATAGCACCACCCATGGCAACCCCCATAACCATAGCTTTCGAGATTTTGAGATAATCCTGCCCATGGCATTCTGTAGCTAAATCCAAACCCTGGCAATCGACATTTCGTGATAGTGTTGCCCATGGCATTTGAACCAGCATATGGTGCTTACATGCCCCCAGTCGGATATGTAAATATCCTAGGAGACAAGCACCGAGGAGACGATATGTTATTATGCATCTTCGAGGGGAATTTCCCGCCTCTCCACGTCAAGAACTCGTCCAAATCAACTTGTGTTGATTGGCCGCTCCTAATCTAGGTGACTTTTTCATAACAGTTTAAACGCATTTGCGTAATTTTGATACTTATGTGCACTGAACCAGACTGTGTGTGGATTGGGGTGCTTAGGTTACCGAGTCCCGCAAAGTAGAGGTCAATTAACGAGGCCAAATACTCCCTAAGCATTGACCTAATACTTAAGCTTTGCATTTTCCTCAACCACTTAAGGACTTTCTAGATCTTAGCGGATACTTGAATTTTTAAGCCTAGGAGTCTAGCCCAAGAGGCCTAAGATCAGCGTTCCTATTAATCTCTTCTGTGTTTCATTAGTACTTTTTTCCTTTCATTTTCTTTTTCTTAATATGGTCTAGAACTCAGTTAATCCCTTAATTTCTTACTAATGACTATCTCTTTTTTTCCTTTTCATTTTGTGCTCCTTTTTTAACATTTTTCACTTTTCCCCATTTTTCTCCTCAAGATTTGTATGGCCTCAAAATTTTTCTTTTCTCCAATTTTTTGCTCTTTTTCACAATTTTCTATTTTTTTTGGCATTTTTGGAATATGTGATTTTGTTTTGTGAGAACCCTTCTGAATTTTTTATTTTTGTATGTTTGCACTTTACCACCTCCCCATGCCTAAGTTCTGCAATGTCCTCATTGTAAACGAAGGGTGTGAAACAGGTTTGGATTCAAGAATTTTAGAACAGGATTTATCGGGTGGGCGAACGGGTCAGGAATGACTGTTGCGGACGATTTCAAGCTCTGGTACATGTACTAGAGGTAGGATCAACTGTTCTAAAAATGAACTTAGGGTGCAATAGATGTGAAGTGCATAAGGATAATCAGAAGGATCTCGGGTTTATGGAATGACTAGTTGCCTCTCATTAAGTGCTAAATTTAACACTTTCAACCGAGCAGGAAATGGTATGGAGAGGGAGTGGTCAAATCAACTGAGTTTTATAGAACATGCACCTTGATCAAGAGCCTGGTTGGCCCAACCAGGTGCTTGTTTAGATCAACAGGCTGATGATGCAACCCAAACCCAATCAGTCTAGTGGGTTAATAAATGTAGATCAAGAGGTGTGGAACCCACCATATACTATGGAGATCAAAATGATACGGAAGTGTGAATCCAGGGTTTGGTTGAGTCGAATTAGCCTGGTCAGAGTAGGGATCCTCAACATAATCAGTGGATGATGCAGAAACCCTACAGGAGTGATCACAGAATGATGGAGCATGGTTTGCAGTCTGATCAATGTCCGAAACTCGATAGACATGTGAAGGTGAATCCTCCTCAATCAGCTCAGTAAGAGGGGAATCAGAATAGAAATTGAGTCCAGTTGCGGGTCAGGATTGAAAATGGGTTTGGATGGGTTTTGTATATGTAAAGGAGGTGGCATCAATAAGAATTGTGTATGAGGGCTCCTCTAAAAAGGAATTAAAGCTGGGTTCATTTAGAGAGTCCTCATAGTAGCCATCAAATTCGAAGGTAAATGCCTGAAGAGTGTTTATAAGATGAAGAAAATCTGAGTTAGGAAATGATTCAAATTCTAGGCTGTAGTCACTCTCGGCACTTTCTGATTTTGATTCCTGAGGATCAAAAAGAAATGATTCCATCTCACTGGAACTTGAATTTAAATTAGTGATCTCAGGATCAGGGACCTCAGAGTTGGAGTCAAAAAATGAATCATGTGAGATTTGGTTGTAGATTGGCTCGTAGTAGTCAAGAAACAATGGTTCTCCGAAATCATGGTAAGATTCGAAATCGTCGAAGAAATTGTGAGAATAAAGTTCTGAATCAGATTCGAGATCAGAGGTTCCACCATCGAAAGTTGTAAACTCAACAACCTGACTTAAGTCTAGCCTATTCTTCGATTCTGAGCTAAAAGAGGTGTCCTTATTTGGTCTAGGCTCAAGTTCTAAGCTTGTAGGAAAGACCCAATCAAAACCCCACTCTTCCAACTGCTCTGTTTCTGTATCGTAGATTGGCGTGACTTTCGAGAAATCAATCTATATCTCTGAGGATGTTGGAGAGGGACATTCATCAAACAATGACCCGGAATTATAATCTCGATTCAAACTTTGATCATCGTCATACAAGGCCTTGTAATCATCCGAATAAGTTTCAAATCCAGATTCTAGGCTGAGGATGTGGGTTGAATTACTAGAATCTAGGTCAAAATTATCTTCAAGGTTCACCTTATCAGAATAAGGGGTGGGATTTACACTCTCGAGAGGTTCTATTTTAATCTCATCATTACAAGAGTCTCGAAATTCTATGCTTGGTGAACTAGGATTTTGGTTTTCTAGGGCTGGCTCAAAATCGTGTTCTCCTGCAATTGGGACTTCCCAACCTAATTCATGATTAGGCACGTTATATTCCATCTGGGTTGGGAATCCACAACAACCTTGTGCCTCAAACCCAGGATTTGGGAGGTTATGTTGATCCTTAATATTAGTCCAAGATGTTTCATTAACTGTTTGGGGCATGTATGGGTATTATTGATTGATAACTTGTTTCAACAATCTCATCATTTCTTCCCATTTTTCAAGATCATCTTGATGTTTTTCTCAAAGTATAAAATTTGTCATGCATTGGAGGTATTCAGAGTTTGCAATTTTTCTATCTCAATGTATCCTGTTATGAGAATGTCTCGGGTTGATCCTTTTGTTGCTTCTGTTAATAACAATTGGGCACAGTTTATGATGAAGGTTATTGTTGTTGGTACAATAACCTGAATGTCCTCTAGGGTTTTGAGGTATTGTACTCAATCTCATAAAATTCAAGGGCATCCTCAATCATTCTATCTCTCATGGATCTTTTTGATTCAGGTTTCTTGAATGGTTTTCCTAAGTACCCAGGTTGCATATTTGAATCAGATGGTGGAAGCAAGATGTAGAATCAGAATTCAAGTCTTAGAATGAAGTGATTTGATCTGAAAGAGATTCCCAATGAAAATATGTGTGTGTGCTCTAAAGAGAAGGGATGAGGGACTGGATGTGATGTTGACCCAATTAAGGCATCCAAAGATTTTTGGATGACTATAGAGGTTCAGGGCGGATGATACCCCTGGATCAGAAAGTCGTCTACCTGAGAATTACCTAGGCAGCCAGAGAGGGAGAGTCCCGCAAAGACCCCTACACGGTAGAGTACCCCCACGGGTTACTGGGTTTCCCCTACCTGACCTCTCTTGTCACTAAGGGTCCAGGTAGACCAGAATGGATAACTTGACCTCTTAAGTCTACCAATTTTATATCCTAATTTGTGCCTTTGATTTCACTTGAATTAGCAGTTGTTTTGATTTGTGACATAATTTGGAGGTTCGTTGGCCTATAATGTAATCCAACTTCACCTGACTTGTCCTAAAGATGGCAGATGACTCCAGGTTAAGACCTAGAAATCACCCAGATTTGACTCCCAGGTTTTTAGGTCCAAGGTTTTTAGGGTTCAAGTGATTTTAGAGCCTAATTTTAGGGTTTTTCTTTATTAGATATTTTCAATCAAGGGCTTGGGTAGCACACAAATGTGAGCAGGTTTATTTCCTTTTATGCAGACAAGTGTGAACAAGCACTCCAAAACCCTAATGTAGAAACCTTAATTTGGTTTTATTTTTGAGTCCACTCTGAAAAATGTTCTCCTTGGACTTCAAACATGAAGTGCGTAGTCCAAGAAGATTAGAAACTAAGCATAATCCCTAGTAGACACAGGAATTTTGGGGTAGGCTCTCTAAATAGAATCTCTTCAACTTCAATAAGATTTGAAAAAATTCGCAAATTAGGAAACCTTGCCTTTGAAATGATGATTACTCTGAAAAGAAGGCAGGTGATTCCTAACTGATTGTTTCATTTTTGTCTTCCCAAGGTTAGGAGGTTGATTAAGGAAGAATAAAGAAGTTACCTACCCTGGAGTGGTTGATTTGCGTGAGGGATCGCCTCGTGAAGTACCTTGAAAAATCACAATAAAGCAAATAGGGCAAGTTAGTACTCAAATATAATCAAAATAATGTAGAGAATAGTGGTGAATTGCACATTGCTCCCGGGCAACGGCACCAAAATGTTTACGACGCTTGATCAGGTTTTAAGAATATTGAGTTGTAATATAGTCGAAAAAGCGTTCAAAACAAATACAATTTTATTACTCAAATTTTAAAGTCCGAGGTCGAACACAGGGAGCAAATGGAATTCACTCACTAATCTCAATAATAAATGCAAATTGAACACATAATATTACTCAAGATCTAATTAAGAATGTAAAGCATGCGTATATGAAGAGTAAAACTGATTGTAACTAAAAAGAATGGAGAGCTTATGAAAAATTGGACATCTGATTACAAAATTGGAGAGCTTATGAAAAATTGGACATCTGATTATGTGCTACAGTGTTCTCTTCTGATTTTTCCTTCTTTCTCTGATTTCTCTTGCAATCTCTCTTCTTCTCTGGCCTCTCCTTCCTTTCTTTCTCTGTCGTTTGCCCCTTCTTCTCTTTGTCTTTTCTTTGCGTTGCTTTGTCTTTCTTCCTTCTTCTTTCTTTGGTCCTTCTCCTTCCTTCTTCTTCCTTCCTTCTTTCTCTGAACTCTTCTGCCTTAGCCTCTCTGCGGCTCTTTTCTTTCCTTTAGCTCCTTCCTCTTCTGCTTCGGCCCTTAACCTTCTCCTTCCTCTTCTTTAGCTTCACTTCTCCTCTTCTTAGCCTGCAGAGCAAAGCCTACCCTCTACCCGTGCGAACTCTCCTTTCTCTCTTAGGTTCTGCTCTCCCAGAGCCACGCTTCTCGGGTAATCAGGTCAGGTACGCACCTGGGACCAGGCCCACCGGCGTGCAGTGGTGGGTGAGGTGTGCCTGTCGGGTCGGGTCTGCCAGGTCTGCGGGGCGTGGTCGCGGATGAGGCGGTTGGGTCGGGTGAGAGGGCCTCACCCCGTG
This sequence comes from Thalassia testudinum, assembly GCA_037157565.1. Lineage (NCBI taxonomy): Eukaryota > Viridiplantae > Streptophyta > Magnoliopsida > Alismatales > Hydrocharitaceae > Thalassia > Thalassia testudinum. The sequence continues at coordinate 203,751,814 of JAZHRO010000031.1, forward strand.
AGTTGGAGGCTACAAAGCTATGCAAAAATTCCTTTTATGCAACCACACTCGCTCGTCCAGTTCTGAGGTGGGACTAAATGTCCCACCTCCCTTGCGTGCACCGCAGCAGCAGGTGTTCTCTTTGATTGTGAAGCTGCAAGGGCTTGTGGCTCCAATTGGCAGCCTCGAGTCATGCCTGAAGACGTTCCGCGCGACCTGGGACTGTGACCTGGGGCTGGTGAAGCCTAGAGCAGCTTGTAAGCTTGCTCCAAGCTTTGCTCCAATGGCGAATGAACATCTGCACCTGGAAACACCAAGACAGCCTCGCGGCCACATTAAAACGCTCAGGGAACTTCGGCAAGGAACGGCAAATATGTGGCGGTGGTCGGCGTGGCGTGGGAACACCTGAGTGAGTGTGCCTAGGGTTCTCTGTGGCCGTGTGAGTGGGTGTGTTCGGGGGCGCTTTTGGGTGGTCGATGGAGAGATTGGAATAATGGGAGATGATCAGTGAGATGTTGCAGAGGTCGTAGGGTGATTGGCGAGGTGGATGGAGGTGTAGAGAGACGAGGACACCTCACTGAGGGATCGTCGGAGGTGGAGAACGTGATGGTGATCGATGGCATCGAGGGTGTTTTCGAGAAATAAAGAGAGGGAACGGGAGTAGAAGTGAGAGGGAAGCAAACAAACCTAATCCAAAGACGAAGGGGACATGGGAGGCATCTGGGTTGGTATGGCCGAAGCAGATGAATGAGAGGAAGACAACCCAACCACTGGTATTGTGGTCGGGCGACGAGAGAGAGAGGGAGGAATCGCCATAGCTTGCAGAGAGGTTGTGGCCGATGAGGAGAGGAGAATTGAGGGGGAATCGGCCCAATCTCAAGCTGAGGAGATGCGGCTGGATCAGGGGCTGCTTGAATGTCCTCTGGGGAAGGATTTGTGCTTGGAAGCCAAGCTTCGAAGTAAGGTATGTCCGTAGGAGTTGGAAGCTTCAAAAAGACCCAAATCTCTCCTATGTTTGCATGAGAGATTGGGTAGGAATCAGGGCTCATCAATGCGTTTAGATTGAAGGAGATTACTCAGAGAATCTCCCTTCCAATTTTGGGAGGGATTCTCTGAGCAATCAAGGAGGAATCGCCTTCTAAAGTTCGCTGAAGTAGGATTCCTTCGCTATAATGGTGGATGGACCTATTTTTGAAGATGATAAGAAAGCTACGGGACTGATTGTAAAGGTTTTCGAAAGATGGGGGTACAAATGTAATCAGGTTGGACTTATTTGCAAAGTGAGTCAAGATGAGTTCCCCTTTGGTTCAAATTTTAGTACAAACTTAATTTGCCCCTAAGGAATCCAATGGTAAAGTTGGATGTTGGGTTTGACCACGTTTGATCGGGTAATTTATGTAAAAACCCAATTTAAGGCAAATGTTTGTCTAAGACCCCATTCTAGGTCAAAATGGATTTTAATAGCCAAATTGAGAGTTCTAAACCCTAGAGAATATTTTTTTATGATTTTTAGAGGATTTAGGTGAATTTTATCCTGGCCAGAACCTTATTTAATCAAGTAGGTCTGTTTTAGGATTTTAAGAAGTCATTTAATTCTCAAAACTCACACAAACCATTTTCTATCTTATTCAACCCACGTTTTACCTTGTTAAGACCTTTTGACCTATGTTTAGCCCTTGAGAAAACCTGTTGTTGTACTGTAATGGTAAAATTACACTTTTACCCCTTATTTCGTACTTTTCTCTCAGAAAAATTATTCAGTGAATTAGGGCCTCCAATTGGTTATGTAGGAGCTTTTGTTCTCTTCACTAGGTCAAAATGAGCTAGTTAGGGCTCAAGATGGCGTTCCCATCAATGACCCAGGACAATTCCCTCAGGTACCATGAAGTGGCTCTTTTCCTAGGAAAGAACCAGATTCACGTCGATACAACGCTTGATGATTTGGATCGAGTATAGGAGGCAATCATCAAAAGATTCCCCAAATACTGAGAAGTTGTCCATGAAAACTTCAAGGTATTCACCTACCATATCTGAGAATATTGCAAGCATGCACAGCTGAACGGTAGTGGGTGCATTGCAGAGATCGAAAGGCATCCTACGGAATGTGTATGTCTCATAGAGGCAGGTGAAGGTGGTCTTCTCTTGGTCCTCAGGATGGATTGCTACCTGGTTGTAACTGGAGTACCCATCCAAAAAGTAGAAGAATCGATTTTCCACTAATTTCTCGAGTATCTGATCAATGAATGGCAGTGGAAATGATCCTTCTTCATGGAGCCATTTAGTCTTCGATAATCAATATAGACTTTCCATGAGTTAGCTATACGGGTCAGTATAGTCTCTCTGGTTTCAGTCATAATGACAGTGAATCCTGCTTTTTGGGCACAACCTAGATTAGACTCACCCAACAACTGTCGGAGATCGGGTAGATGATACCTGCATCTAACCACTTGATGATCTCCTTATTTACGACATCCTACAGGTTCAGATTCAAGCATCTCTATATTTCACGGGATGGTTGTGAGCCCTCTTTGATGTAGATGTGATGCGTGCAATAAGAGTGGCTGATGCTAGTTAGGTCATCGAGAGACCACCCAATGGCTCTCAGATGCTGCTGGAGAACAGAAATCAGACGTGTCTCCTGATCAGAGGTGAGACAGGAATTGATAATCACAGGAAAGGTCTGATCAGAATGCAAGAAGACATATTTTAGATGATCAGGAAGAGGCTTCAGTTCCATAACAGGGTTATCTGTAGCAACAGGTGGTTCAAGGTGAGGTTCAGAAGTAATGATAGGAGCTGAAGGTATCTCTAGGTCTAATTCAGGCTCCTCTAAATGTGGGTTTTGATCCTCTTGTGGTTGATCATCAGAGATAAGCAGGTTTTCCTCAACACATGGGTCGTCAACCACGGACTTGATGTCACAAATTTGCTTAATAACCCCACAATTAATTCCTCTGTGGGCCTTAAAGATATTGATCTTTAGTGTCCTGCTCCCAAATTTTAACTCAATTTGGCCCTCCTCACAATTGATGTTGACCCTAGTCGTGGCTAGGAAAGGTCTCCCCAAAATGATTGGTGTGTTCTTCAAGTTCTCAGGAGCATCCATGTCTAAAACTATAAAGTCCACGGGGAAGTAGAAATCACGTACCCTAACTATGACATCCTTGAGAATTCCTTTTGGTGACTTAATAGATTGATCAGCCAACTGCAATGTCACCTCTCTCGGTTTAAGCTCAGATTCTTCAAGGTGGTCAAATAGGGATGTAGGTATTAGGTTTATGGAGGCTCCTAGATCCAATAATACATGATCAAATTGAATATCATCGATTATATAGGAGATCAGAGGGGTACTAGGATCTTTTGCCCTAGGCAGGAGTTTACTCAAAATGACAAAGCTGGCTTGCTCCGACAATACAATTGAGCTCCCACCTTTGGTTCACGGCTTACGCTTTGGTGTACATACATCTTTCAGGAATCTTGCGTAAGCTGGTATGTGGCAAATTGCATCCATCAACGGGATGTTTATTTGGACCTACTCAAAGAGCTTGACCAGGTCTTCCTTAAGAACCACGTGTTTGGGTTTCTTCTTTCCCTTGGTTAAGGCCTCAGGAAATGGAACCTCTGTAAGTTCCTCTAGAATTTGTCCATGTTATTGATCTGGGATATGAGTATCCTGAATGACCAACCTAGGGTTTGGTTTTGAACTACCAGGCTGAGAGTGGCTTGGGTGAGGTGGTTCCTGAATTGTTTTGCCACTACGGGTTGTAACAGAGTTCAGTCCTGCCTGGTTTTGGTTTGGGGTAGCCAAAAGAGGTGGTTGCTGCTAATAACCCACGTACGATGTCGAGGCCTCCATCCCGTCGGGTGATGGAGCATAAGGGGCCTGATAGACGTAGTGAGCCTGGCCTTGAGTCGGGTTCATAACGCGCCTCTGGTTCGACATGTTATTTGGATTGGGCAGATGTTGCTAAGGGAGTGCACCAAGTTCGCAGGGATTTGCCATCTGGGCAAGTTGATTGTGAACCTTTGTGATCTCGTCTTTGTGCTATTTTTGCATAGCCGCATTTGAATTTTGAATGTCAGCCAGAGTCTGAAGGATAAGAGTCATTTGATCTTCTCGAGTTGGCCGGTTTGGTAAGTTGGGTTGGGCCGCAGCTGAGGCAGTTGATATGGACAAGAAACTTGTGGTCAGGGCTGATATTGAGGTCTCTGATTTTGATTGTTCCCTGACCACGTGAAATTAGGATGATTACGCCATCTAGGGTTATAAGTGTTTGAGAAAGGATCATTCTGGATGGTGTTGAGGCCCTCGCAGGTCTGAAGAACCTCGGAGAAATCAGAAGACAAGGGTTCAAAGTTCCCCCAACTAGAGTAGGCAGATCCGGAGTTTCCTCCAAACCCAAGATTAGATAAATGTGGGTATGGATCCATCCCCTTAGAAGGTCGATGATAGATGTTATGCACAGCCTCCCTCCCAGAGGGTGGTTGTGTGAATGGGTTTTGCACATAGGTGGTTTGCTACAGATGTCGAGTCAGCTCATCCACCTTCTCAATGATAGAGACCTTGTCTAGACGACTGGCCATTAACTCCAAGTTGATGAAAGAGGACAGGCCCTGCGTCTCATGTGCTCCCTGCAGATTCGTCAATGCACGGCCAGTCGTCCGGTCAAACATGCCCATGGATTCATTATTGATGGAGTTCTCGCACATGTTCTCGAGAATCTCCCACACGGTATCTTCATGTTGACCCATGATGTTTCCTCCACAAGTTGCATTGACGAACAATTGAATACCCTCATGGAGTCCCTGGTAAAAGGAATGGACTTGTTCTCATTTAAGAACTCCGTGGCTGGGGCACTTTCGCATGAGATCCAAAAAGAGATCCCATGCCTCATGAAGCAGTTCTCTTGCTTGCTGCGTGAAATGTGTGATCTGGTGTTGCAGAGCATTTGTCCGCCCAATAGGGAAGAACTTCTTCAGGAATTCAGATTATGGTTTAGCCCATGTGTTGATTGGATGAGTCAGAGTTTGGTACCAGTGAGCGACCTTGTCCATGAGGGAGAAGGAGAACATTTTCATGAGCAAGATATATCGATTCTGAGCTTCTAACCCGAAGGTCTGGGCCAGATGCTTGAGTTGCTTGATATGCTGGAAGGGATCTTCGGAATTAAGCCCATGAAATTTAGGAATAGCATGAATCATGTTGGGCTTGAGTTCATTATCAAAACCTCCAGCCGGAATTTGGACTCAAGGTTCAATTGCCACTGCAGCGAGATTGTAATGATCTCGCATTATAGGATGCTGGGGTGGGTTCATAAAGGCCTGAAATAGATCGTTGAGGCACTGAAGCTAATTCTGGAGATTGTTTTCTTCTTCTGCTAGTTGTTCCATGAGTATGGATGAAGGAGATCTAGGCTCAGATGAATCATAAGATTTGTCAATGTGGTTGGGTGGTTGCATAAACAAGGAAGTCGAGGCTTGGCCTCGACGGGAGTGAATAACTAATGAAGGCCTCAAGGGTGGTCTTAAGGACCTCCTCCCAAACATGTACTGATGGAGTAGACGAGGAATAGACAGTGCTATGGACCCAATCATGATCACCCAAAGATTTTTGGATGGCTATAGAGGTTTGGGGCAGATGATACCCCTAGATCAGAAAGTTGTCCACCTGAGAATTACCTAGACAACCAAGAAGGGAGAGTCCAGCAAAGGCCCCTACATAGTAGAGCATCCCCACGGGTTACAGGGTTTCCCCCCACCAGACCTTCCTTGTCACTATTGATCTAGGTAGACTAGAATGGTGACTTGACCTCTTAAGTCTACCAATTTTAAGTTTAGAGAGTGGGTGCTTAGGATTTCACTTGAACTTTAGGATATTTTTGTGCAAGGTGACTTAATTTGAAGATTAGTTGACCCCACAAGGTGATTCAACTTCACCTGTTTGTCCTTTGAGGTTATTAGGTCCCGCTTTTAGGATTCAAGTGAGATTTAGAGCCTGATTTTAGGATTTGCTTGATTAGGTAGATTCAATCAAGGCTTAAGCACACATTGTTTGGAAAGGTTGATTCCCTTTTTTTTTAGCAAGTGTATCTCTGAAACCCTGAGATGGAAACCCTAATTGGCTCTAATTGATCCAATTAATTGATTCCAAATGTGGTACCTAGAGCTCAAGCAAGAAGGTGATAGCCCTAGATGCCTTAAACCCTAACAAGGTGCAAGAATTAGGGTTAGGGTGTGTCTACACAAATAGTCAAATCAAATCAAAGTAGGCAACTTGTGATGATTAATCTAAGAAAGGAATGCAAGTTAGCCCTAATTGATTTTTTTCTTCATTTAACTTTTCAGAATCAAGGGCTTAGGAGAAAGTGGATGGAGTTTACCTACCCCTGGAGTGTTTGTTGTGTGATTGATCTTACACCCTGGCTAAAATCCCTACATAGATCACAGCAAAATAGATAGAGCAAGTTAGTATCAAATCAGATATTGCAATCAAGAGATTGAATTGCACGTTGCTCCCCGACAATGGTGCCAAAATATTTATGTGAAATCGTCGATGTTTAAGAAATATGTAATAGTATGGGACAAAACCTCATCAAACAAATATAATTTATTACTCGAATTGAAGTCCGAGGTCGAACACAGGGAGTAAAATGGCAATTTATCTCAAGATCGCAATTATGAGCAAGAAGATAGCAATGTAATAGCAATTTTAAAGACAAATGATATAAACAAAGATTTAAGAGTCAATGTGGCAAAAAAATTAGGGTAAAATGATGATTTGAATTACCAATTACCCTACCACAATTATACTCAAATAATGCTACAGTATCAATCAACCAAATGCCACGTATGATAAGTGCACAGTACACTCAGAACCAGCAACAGAGGCAACGGCCTCTCTTTCTCAAGCCTCAAGGAGAGGCATAGTAGAGCTCAGCACCAACACTAATAGTGGTGAAAGCCCCCTCAGAATTTTCTAAGTGTCGAGAGGTAGGAAGTGAAGCAAAAACCCCCTTCCCTCTCTCTTCTTTCTTTCCATTTCATTCTTCTCTCAAAAATATGCTAACCGGATCAAGGTATACGGGTAATCAAATCTGAGCCCAGACCCGTGTGGCATGACTGTGAGTAAGGGCATGCATGCGCATGTGGAGACGGCCCTCACCCCGTTCTAACTGAGGTAAGGGGGCTGAGGCAAAAAATTAACTTATGTGCTGTAGGAGGTGTGCCACTTCACGATGCATGACTATTCCACTGGCTGCTTCGTGCTGCAGCTGTAATGGACAAAATCATCTGATTGGAGTTGAAGGGAGCTATTGATGCTTCAATTGGAAGCTTGGGTCTATTCCTGCGAGTGGGCTGCAGCACCTGGGATCACGAGGAAGAAGTTGGCCTAAGTGCGTCAGACGGAGCTCGAGAAGGAAGTGCGGTGAAGGAGCTCTTGCGTGGCACCTGAGATAAGAAAACATGACCTGATGGCCCAATCAGATATGCTCAGGAGGATCGCCAGCCTTCAGTGAATGTGATGAGGGGGTTGGCGTAGTGCGAGAGTGTGCGTGAGTGTAGTGACGTTGGAGAGCGAGTGCATAGGTGGTTGTGTTCGGGGAGAGGTTACAGTGAGTGAAAGCTAAAATTGAGTGAGGGCTTTTATAGAGCAAACCGTGGCGGAGCTAGTGGAGGTGGTGGCGATAGTTTTCATGCGGTGGAGTGGCGGGAAGGCTTCGCCGGAGCATCACTGGAGCAGAAGGAAGATGACAATGTTGAGGGGCAAACGGTGGCCATGCGTTTGTCGTAAGTACGAGGAAAAGATGTAGGGAGTGAGACAAGAGGATAGAGGGGCTTAGGAGAGGAGAAGGTGGCTGGAAGAGTCGATCTTGGCAGATCGGCACCAGAGAAGCTGAGGAAGGAGAGGCGGCAGCAACGAACGAGGGAGAGAAACACCCTCTCTTTGTCCAGAGAGGCGCACATCGATGAGGGGAGGAAGATAGGCTGTCCAATTTGGCTTTTGGATAGCCGGACGAGAACAGAGGACATTACAAGAGCAAAGTGTGGAGATGGCCAAAGAAGGAGGAAGAGGGCTTTTCTCTACCCAAAAATTGCTAAGGAGCAAGGGTTCTTACCCCTGATCCTTTTATAGGCCATGGGGAGGGGTTTCAAGCTTGGAGACCAAGCTTTCAAGCTTGGTAAGCTTGCCAAAGTAGGACACCCACATCTCTCATGCATTCGCATTAGAGATTGGGAAAGAATTGGAGCCCACGAATAGGTTCAAATTGTAGAGAAAGCTCTTAGGAATCTTCCTTCCAAATTTGGAAGAGATTGAGCGTGAAATCAAGGACAAAACTCTAATTGAAGGTCGTCGGAGTTGTAGGAATAGGACATGGAGGTGGTGGGGACCTTTTTGCGAAGAAGACGATAAAGATAGGGGATATTTAAAAGGAATTTCAAAAGCTAAGGGTTGTGTGAGAGTAAATGAGTCAGACTGGACCAAATTGCAAACTAGGTCAAGACAATCTCTGATTAGACCTAAATTTTGATAAAAACATAATTTGGATCTAAGGAATCTGATGGAAAAGTTGGATTTTGATTTTGACCTAGTTTGACTGGGTAATTTATGCAACAATCCAATTAAGGCAATAGTTTGTCTGAGACTCTATTTTAGGTCAAAATGGGTTCAGATGGTCAAATCAAAGATGGCAAACCCTAGAGAATATTTGTCTATGATTTTTAGATGGTTTAGATGAATTTTATCCTAACCAGAACCTCGATTAATTAAGTTAGAATATTTTTAGGGTTTCAAGTGTCATTTAATTCTTGAAATGCATGAAAACCCATTTCTGACTGCTTATACCCACTTATTTGACATTAATGACTAAATGACCTTTAATAAACCCCTGACATACCCTGTGGCTATTCTGTATTTGTGATAAGATGGTAAAATTGCAGAAATAATCCTATTTTCATCTTTTATTTTCGAAATAATTTAATCTACTCAAATGACCTTCTGACTGATATGTAGGAGCTTTTGTTGACTTTATTGTATCAAATTGCGCTAGTTATGGCTCATGATGGTGTTCCCATCACTAGTCAGTGAGTCGAGTCACCTTGTGGACCACTCACCTCACACTCAATTTGAAGAAAAGGTTAAAAATTGAAAAGAATATCTTAATAACCTACATTCATTTTTTAACTACTAGGTGATCTCAACCTCTTTGGTCAAACTTGATGTCTATCCTGTGGAGCAATGTCAGACAACCACAGCTAACGGGTATTAAGGACCCAAAGATGAAAGCCAAAGGAAGAACCTTCCTCTTTGTCCCCTTGTAGCTGACCAGCCAAGTTAGCTTAAGAGGCAGAGATCATTTTCAGTCGGTCTCTTAATGAATTTTCTTCAACAAATTAAACCATAATGAAATATCTAGTCATCTAATTCTAAAGGACCAACTTGATTAACAAGGCCTTAGCCTTGTTTTGCTTGGCTACACCAACCCTTGTTGGTGTATGCAAGGAAGGAGGTCTTGAAGACCTGAATTAGTTAGGCCTTGGGAACCAAACCCAAGGTGGCGAAGGTGACTTTTTGCATTACCCGATTCTTCTTCTCAACCCTCTTCTTCTTTTCGATTAGCTAGGATGGCTAGTTCTGGACCTGTTCAAGACCCTGAAAAGCTAGACCCCATGGCTTGTCTGGAAGCCATGGTCGTGGAATCAGAATAGAGATATCAGCAGAATATTGATAGCTTTCTCACCACACTAGACAGAATGTAGCATCCACCATGCGAAGAATAACTGCGGGACTTCTATGATCTGGTTGCTATGATTCTGGCACCCCAAGTCCGGATTCCCACAGATGGAAATCACCATAAAAAATCCATTCTTGGGAAAATGAGGGAGAGAGGGAGAGAAGGTGTGTGGCATCAGGCGACAGGAGGAGGCGATGAGGAAGTGGCTAGGGTTGGGGATGGGGGTGAGCGGAAGACTTGGAGATCGAGAAACTGGAGGAGGGAGAGGGGATGGCAATCGCATGAAGGTAGGGCATCCAGATTCACTCCAAGAGGGGGCCAGAGGAGATCCAATGGAGAGGTTTTTTGTTATAGATGCAGACAAAGAGGTCACATGGCTACGGTGTGTAGAAACCCCCTCATCTGTCTAGCATGTGGGGGTGAAGGGCACAAGCATGACTCATGCCTAAGGGTGAAGTCGCTGCACACAAAGAAGATCCCTCAGCGCCCAGAACAGGAGGTGGTGAAGGAGCCCCAACTACGCCCACCACCGACGCTTGGTAGTCACACAATTGATGTGGAGATTCCATTCTCTAAGGAGATTGTCTCTGCAGAGATCATGCTAAGGGGAGCGCTGATCGGTGAGGTCATGACTGGTAATCCCTCTATCAAGAGGTTTCAACAACTAGTGAGTTCCCTTACCCTTGTGTCATCGGGCTAGAAGGTGGTAGTGCTATCCCAAACTCACTCTCTTGTGTTTGGTCTAAGGATGATAGATGTGGAAAGGTTTCGCTTTCGATCGAGTTCTTTTGAGAACATCAATGTGCTATGGAGGCTGGTCTCCCCCTTTGATGGGGCACTCCCTGAAACGTATCCCCCAGAGAATGGGAACTAGGAGGGCGATTCTTGAGATCAAAGGGTTACCTCTACACTTGAGATCTAGAGGGGTGATTGCCAAGATGGTTGCAGGCTTTGCATCCATCTGTTAAGACTCTGAAATCAAAATTGGGGAGGGTGATGCCCGTTTACTTTGATTTGAGGTTGAAGTCTTTAAAAGTGGGTCACTGCCAGACAGAATCATTCTCAGGAGCGGGGGCTCCTCGTGGCTCATTCGTTTATCTGTGGCTGGGTAGGACTCTGTGTTACCAGAACAAGGTCATGTTAAGACATCTGTGGTTAGATCTGAGGAGGCACAACAGTTTGAACTGCTGGGTCGTGAGTCCTCAGATGAGGCCATTGAATCAAAGAAGAGGAAGGGTTGTCACAAGGAAACCTCAGAGAGGGATGATGATACTGCCTTGGGGTGTGGCAACCAAACCCTTGTTGCCAAAGGCAAGGGCTCCACGGCTGATGCAATTATCTTAGAGAGGGACTCAGGCAATTCTACTAGAAATGAGGAGGTAAAGTCAGGTATGGAAATAGTAGTCAGCAGTGGTAGAAGTGCCCTTAAAGAGGTGAATCAAGTGCAATTCTCTGTTCCTGATGAACTAAAGTTTGGGAAAGGGAAAATCAGAAAAGGGGGCTTGGGTGCTCCCCTTACATGCACAGAAGGCAAAGGAAGGAGAACTTGATTCCTATAGTGGAGGAAACTATTGCAAAGTCGATCATGGTTGAGTATGTGGATAATTTGGCTCAAGGGGATCAACCATGCAAGGGATGAGAGTTCTAACATGGAATGTGCGTGGGTTGCGCAACAAGGTGAGAAGGGCGTCTCTAATCAGATATCTTACTGAGTAGGAAATTGATTGTGCTCTCATTCAAGAGACACACTTGGAGGAGGAAAGTGGCCCTGCCTGGGACTCTCTAAGACTGTCAGGGAGAGCAAACTATATGGGGAAGGGTGCAGCTGGAAGGTCTGGTGGGATGGCCATATGGTGGAAAAAATCTTGCCTTAAAGTAACTGAAGTCCTTCGTGATAGACATGTACTCACTTGTAGATGTCAAAACCTTCAAGGTGATCTGGATTAGTTTATCTCATGCATCTATGGACCTTGTGCTACTGCTGATCGGGTAGAACTGTGGGAAGACCTATCAACACTACATCAAAGAGTCCAGGAGGTACCGTGGCTTATTGGTGGTGATTTCAACTATCCTCTTTCAAGTGGTGATAGACCTGGGGGCAGATCTAATAGTGCAATGGCTGGATTCCAATTGGCTGCGCAGAGATTGGTAATCACTGAATACCCTGTCAGTGGGGTGGAGTTCACTTGGAGAAATGGCAGTGGACAGACATCAACGCTGGATAGATTCTTTGGCAACTCAATCCTTTTGGAGAGATTCCAACTATCATCTGCTATGAGCCATGATAGGCCATTTTCTGACCACACTCCAATTGTGTGGGACAGTGGGGTGAATGTTGATGTTGGATCATACTTCAAACTTAAGAAGTCTTGGTTTAGGGAGGAGGGTTTTGCTGAGATGTTGTCCAGCTAGTGGCAGAATAAGGTAGTGAATGGCTCGGCCACACAACAGCTTTCTTCCAAGTTGGCAGATATGTGCTCTATGCTGAAAGAATATGGGCAGATAGTGGCAACCATCAGAGAGCAGAGGAGAGTGGAGGCATTGGTAGTGATCCAAAGTCTGGTTCTTAAGGAGTGTAGGCAGACTCTGAGTTGTCAAGCGAATAAACAAAGATAGTATATGCAGCAGGACGTTGGGGAGGAGGACTTGAAGAAAAAATGGACTAGCATGAGAGATCTAGACAACTGTGGCTCAAGGAAGGTGATGCCAATACGAAATTCTTTCATATTGTTGCCAGTGCTAGGAGGTTTAACCTCATTTTCTATTAAAATGGGTGAGAGAACCATTACATCTACCAGTGAAATCAGATGTGAAGCTGGCCGGTATTTTAAAGAATTAGCCAAGGCTGCACCAAGAGGTTCATGGAGGATGGCTTCGACTGACTTCCCAAGTGTCAACAAGGATTAGATGGCCATGCTAATCGCTCCTATTTATGAACAAGAAATAATGAAAGCAATCAAAGACTTGAATAATGAGGGAGCTCCTGGACCGGATGGGGTTCAGGTATTCTTTTATAGAGAAATGTGGAATGTTCTTAAAAAGGATGTGATGGATGTTATACATGAGTTTGAAATGGGTAACTTTGGTTTTGAAAGACTGAATAAGTCATATTTGTTTTTGCTACCAAAGAAGTCAGGTGCGGAGAATTTTTTAGATTATAGACCCATTGCTTTGTCGAACTCCATCTATCTTATTATCAGTAAGATTTTAGCCAACAGAATTCGGGTTGTATTACAAGATCTGATTATGCCTATCCAATCTGCCTTTCTACCTAGGAGGTCTCTGCAGGAATCTTTCATCATGGTGCAAGAGATGGTGATGGGGTGGCATAGGCGAAAATCCAAGGCCTTCCTATGGAAAGTTGACTTCACTAAAGCCTATGATTCAATCTCCTGGCCATTCCTTTGAGAAATTCTTAAAAGGAGAAAATTACCCCCTCATCTGATACAATGGGTGAAGAGATGCATCATGACTGCTTCCTACTCCCCCTTGATAAATGGGAAACCATGTCAAGCTTGGATTCAGCCTCAGTGTGGGGTAAGGCAAGGCTACCCACTAGCCCCCCTAATTTTCAATCTCGCAGTGGATACATTGCCAAGATATGTGTGCAAACTAGCAGCTGATGGGTTGATAAGGGGATACTCTATGTCTAACAACAGGGCATTGGCCCCCATTCTTCAATATGCGAATGACACTGTGTTTTTTGTAGAAGGTGGGAAGAGGGAAGCACAAGTGCTATACTATATGGTTAAAATTTTTGGTGAGATTTCTGGTTTAAAACTTAATGGAAGTAAGTCCTCCTTGGTTTGCTTTGGTATGAATGGTATAGACCAAAATGACATCTCCACCATCCTGGGCACGCCTGTGATATCACTGCCTATCAAGTACCTGGGTTTACCTCTGAAGTGCACAAAACTGAGGAAAGCAGATTGGTCCTTTCTATATCAAAAGGTGGCTACGAAATTAGAGGGCTGGAGTAGTCGCTACTTATCGAAAGGAGGGAGGTATATTTTACTGAATTCAGTCATCACATCCATTCCAGTATTTTTCTTTTTTGTCCTTAGAGCCCCAAAATCAATTTGGAAAAAACTTGACGTGATAAACAAGAGGTTCTTCTGGAAAGGGGCATCTCATCAAGGTGCCTTCCTCCAACCTATAAAGTGGGAGTCAATTTATTCGCCAAAGAAGTATGGTGGCATGGGAATCAGGTCTCTTAAAGAATTTAATGACGCCCTATTACTGAAATGGGCTGTTCGACTACTTCAAGGAGAAAAAAAATGTGGACAGATATCATCTAGGATAGCTATAGGGTGGCCAATGATGAGAAGAACTGCCTAAATCCTCATAAGCCATCTCCTTTCTGGTCATCTGTGGTGCATGCCTTGGCATATAATTGGAGTCTATTCAAGTCTATCTTAGGAGACGGGAAAAGCTTCAAATTTTGGTTGGAAAAATGGATGCCTAGTGGGGTGATAAAAGACAAGTACCCTCTTGCATTTTCAGCTGGTACTGATAAAAATGTTGTGGTATATGACTACTAGGACACGGCCTTTGAGAATTGGTCTTTGAACAATGAGGTGGGGAATGGTCATGAAACAAGAACAAAAGCAGGAAATGAATGTCTTATGCAGGAACTTGCTGCGTTCAAACCCACACCTGAGAAGTGTGACACATACAAATGGGAGGGAATGTTCTCCTCAGAGGCTGCCTATGATAAGTTTGTCAATTCGTCCAGAATGGCTAAAGCTGATGAGATTGGGAAAAAGCTATGGAAATTGAAGGTACCATTGAAGGTACAAATTTTCTTGTGGTTACGTAGAAGAGATGGCCTGATAACGGGAGATTTGAGGCATAGGAGAATGGGCACCCCCACTCACTTCTACCATTTGTGTGGGATGCATAATGACTCCAGTATTCATATTTTTTCCACTTGCATGATTACAGATTGTGTTTGGAGGAAGGTGTGTAGGGAAACTATTCCCACATGGGAGAGTCTTTGGAGTTCCTTCTTGAGGGTGAATAAGCCATATTTGCCCACGATGGCAGTATTATGGTCGATATGGAGAACTAGAAATGAGAGTTTGTTTCAGGAGAGTCCAGTGAATGTGGATAATATTGTCAATAATTGCTGGAATCTCATACACCAATGGGGTTCACTCATATAACTTTTTGCTATCTTTTAATCAATAAAAGCTCTCCTGGATTGCTATCGGTGATTTGATAGCATTCCTTTTCATTTCAAAAAAAAAAAATTAAGTCTGATTCAGACTTATTTTCATGGAAACTCGAATGAGGATCCATTCTAGCACATCAAGGATTTGAGTCGAATCACAGAAACAGTTCGACGCAGAAACGTTGATTTAGGGGTTGTTCTCATTAAGCTTTTTCCATTCTCTCTTAAGGATAAAGCTTCTTATTGGTTCAAAGCCATCGGGATGCCGATTGGAACTTGGAAGGAATTATGTCATGAATTCCTCCAAAAATTCTTCCCGATTGATTGAACCAACGTGATGAGGCATGCAATTACGACTTTCTCCCAGGGTCCAGAGGATAAGTTGCATGATGCTTGGGATAGATTTCATGATCCTTTTAAGAAATACCCATACCATGGTGTGCCCAAATGGCACTTAGCTTAAAGCTTCTACTATGGGCTGGATGACACACATCGGTACCTGGATTTCCTGGCAATTGTGTTGCTTCTCACTCTTCATTTGCATCTTAAGTTCCTCCTGCTCGAGTACATTTACTCACTTGGGATGTATCTTCTCCATCTTCGCTAAATCCTACGTATCAGCAAATCGTGAGTAATCTGGCTCTGGCACTGTATGATTGGGATTACGCACCCCATGTTGATTTCAATGTGTGCTCCCTTAATGAGTATACATCTCAGGCATCTTCGACCTATGAAGATGTCAATGCTATCCAAAGTTATGAGCGCAATAACCAGTATTCAGGTACGTATAATCCTGGTTGGCGCCAGCATCCTAACTTTTCCTGGTCTGGTAACTCACAGAGACTAAATCAAGATCTACACTACCATACCAAACAATACGAAAATGCACAAAACACAAACCTAAGGCAGCATC
Organism: Thalassia testudinum; assembly: GCA_037157565.1. Classification (NCBI taxonomy): domain Eukaryota; kingdom Viridiplantae; phylum Streptophyta; class Magnoliopsida; order Alismatales; family Hydrocharitaceae; genus Thalassia; species Thalassia testudinum. The sequence continues at coordinate 203,767,613 of JAZHRO010000031.1, forward strand.
CATTCTTATATCAACAACAGCCACGTTCCATTTATCAGTCATTGCACCATGATACCAATCATCCTCCAAAGCGGTTTAACCTCATTGGAGGATTTAAGAGAAGAGTAACAAGAACCCATGTGGAAATCAATGCATGAGAATTTAAAACTCATGAAAACAATGGCTGATCAGACTCAAAACATTCAGAGTATGTAAAGCGAGATGTGATGGGAACACCATCATAAGCCCTAACAAGCTCATTTTGACCCAAAAAAGAGAATAAAGGCTCCTACATAACCAATTGGAGGTCTTAACTCAAGGAATAACCCTTCTGAAAGAAAAGCAAGAAACAGAGCAACAACAGGATTTCTCATGGGCTAAACACAGGTCAAATGATCTTAACAAGATAAAAAGTGGGTTGGTTCAAACATAAAAGGGTTCATGTGAATTCTGCGAATTAAATGGCTTCTTGTACCCTAAAATAGACCCACTTAATTTAACAAGTTTTCGTCAAGATAAAATTCATCTAAACCCTCTAAAAATCATGGAAAAATATCCTCTAGGGTTTAGAACCTTCAATTTGGTCCTTAGAACCTATTTTGACCTAAATTGGGGTCCTAGTCAAATGTTTGCCCTAAAATGGGTTTTTGTGTAAATTTTAGTCAGACATGGTCAAACCTAAAATCCAACTTCACTATTGGATTCCTTAGGTCCAAATTAGGTTTGTACCAAAATTTGGACCTAAGGGGAATTCACCTTGACCTACTTTGCAAACAGGTCCTGCCTAATTACATTTCTACCCCTAACTTTTGAAAACCTCTACAGAAACCCCCTAACTTCCTGGTCATTCTTTGCAATTAGGTCCCTCCACCATTACAGCAGAGGGAATCCTACTCCGGTGAGATATTGAGGGCAAGTACTCCCTGATTCCTCAGAGAATCCCTTTCAAATTTGAAAGGGAAATTCTCTGAAAAATCTCCTCTCATGTGAACCCATTATCAAGCCCTAATTTCTACCTAATCTCTCATGCGAACGCATGAGAGATTTCGGTCTCTTTGACTTTCCAACTCCGGCGAGGTTGCCGTGCTTGGAAGCTTGGCTTCCAAGCACAAGACCTCCTACCAGGACTTATAAAAGCCTCCCTTGATCATTAGCTTGGATTTGGGCCGGTCAACTCCACCTTCTCTCCTCGTCGGCTACAATTTCTCCACAAGCTCCGGTGGCTCCATCCTCTCTCTCTCTCATCGCCCAACCACAATACCAGTGGTTAGGTTACCTTCCTCTCAATCATCCGCGTCGACCGCACCAGCCCAGACGTTGCCTCTGCCTCTATCGTCACCGCTACCTCACCTATGGAGAGCTTCATCTTCGGCGACGGCAAACACAAGCCATCTGCCATCCTTGCCTCCTTCGTCTTAGACTAGGTCAAATACTTCCTCTCTCCCTCCTCTTCCGATTCCCGCTCTTTATTTCTCAAAACTATCCCTTGACAGTGCAAATCACCACCACCTTCAACTTCGACCACACCCTGACGAGGTGTCCCCATTGCTCCGCACCTCCATCCACCTTGCCAACCACTCCATGAGCATCGCCACACCTCACTGAATGTAATCCATCACCTCACTTACTGTGCCAAGCCCTCAGAATGCCCCCTGAACACACCCACCTTCACAGCCACAGGGTGCCCTAGATCCGCCATCACAACCACCCACACGCTGTGCCGACCCCCGCAACACACTCACCGTGTCTCAGCGAAGCTTCCTGAGCCTTATGACGAGGTTGCAAGGCCGTTTGCATGATTGCAGGTACAGGAGCCCCACCGCCATTGAAGCAGGCACGAAGCTTGCTTGCAAGCTTGTTCCAGGTCACCTCGCTCCAGGCTCCAGGTCCCAGGGTGTGCAGATTCTCCTCATGCACAACTTTAGCCAAGCATTTGGCACTGAAGGCCACAACAGCAGCCGTAATTGGACGCCATCGGCTGCAGATGCGCGCAACAGGAAGGTGGGACATTTAGTCCCACCTCAAAAGTGTAGGAGCAGGAGCAGCCGAATAAAGTGAAAAAGTCACATAGGCTAGTTGCCTCTTGACCACGGGGTGAGGTCCCACTCGCCCACTGCCTCGTTCGTGACCCTACTACCTGCGAACCTGGCCCTGACTCGTATACCCGACTAGCTTATGCACTCCTCGCCCACCACGCACACCGGTGGGCCTGGTCCTGGGCATGCATACCCGACTTGATAACCCAAGAAGGCTCTGGGAGAGTGAGCCTAAGAGAGAAGGAAGAAGAGAGATCATGGGGGAGGCGATGCTCTTTGATTTTTTCTTCTCATTTTCTAACTTACAAATCATTTACCTCACTTCTCTCCTTTCTTATTGTGATTGCAGGTACTCTTTGGAGACAAGCAAAAGCGGTAGATTAGAGTAAAGTGCTATGGAAGGTTTTGTAAGTTATCCCCCACCTCCCACCCATTAGATTTCATTTCACCACATAATAACATAAACATCAATCAACCTAGGTGTTCTTATAAACTCTAAGGTTAGATTTTTTATTATTTGACACCCATACTCACCCCAACCTCTATATTTAAAAAGAAAATTAAAAAAAAAAAAATCTTACAGAGGTACACAACCTCATCTGATTTTCAAACTCAACCGGTAAACGGATCTTTGGAGCCGGTACACACATTCCAACACATAATTGAGTAGAAATCAGATTAGGAAATCACTTGTGTACCTAATTAAGTGGTGCAACAGGCCAATTGTCTGAGCTGATTGGGCCGCACCACTTCAATTAAAATCAATTCATCAAGTAGCTGCCCCTTAGGTTCAACTATTAGGGATTTACCAAGCACTCCACATTCTTTTAAGTTTCAAAGGAAAACATCTCCACCTGTGTTTTCATGATGTAAACATGTTTACATTACTTAAGATGTCTATTTATGCATGTTCTTAAGCATAGGATTGCATTGCATGCTATAAATATTGCATAACATGCATCATCTTGCATTTAGAGTAGTTTGAATAAAATGGAGGTTAATTGTCTCCTTTTATGTTCATGGACAGAGCAAACTTTTTATTGGGGCCTCAGATCTAAGATCCAACCGTACAGATGTGATTAGGGCGACAATTGGAGTTCAACGGCTCCAAGATAGCCCTAATCAAACATCTGTAGCATCAAATTGTGATCGGGAAACAGTAGAAGATCAAAGGCCAAGATGGTGTGAATCCGCACTTCAAACAACAAATCCAACCGCACGGATGGATTCTAATCGACGATCGCAGCCTAACGGTGCGAAAATCAACTCAATCTGACACCCGTGGCACCATCTACATCATCTAGAAGATGGACGACCAGGATGGCACCACGTGGTGCCATCTCAGCCATCCAAATGGCCCTCGAGACCGCCGCTGCCTCTCCAAAGAAAATCTGACGCACAATCTGGGCCGTTGGATCTTGATCCAACGGCCATGAGCATGCGCTGCTAAAATCATCTCCTCGACCAACTCTCCTCCACAGCGCAGCGAGCGAGCGCCTTATCGCGAGGCGCTGGCATGCATTCGAAATGTGAGAAGCGGGTGAGCGGTGCGATCGAGCAGTCAATCACGCCTGCTCGCCCGCATCGCTCACCCGCTTCTCGCGTTTCGAACGTGCGTCAGCGCCTCGCGATAAGGCGCTCGCCCGCTGCACTGTGGAGGAGAGTTGGTCGCGAAGATGATTTTAGCGGCGCGTGCTCATGGCCGTTGGATCAAGATCCAATGGCCCAGATCACGCGTCAGATTTTCTTTGGAGAGGCAGCGGTGATCCTGAGGGCCAGTTGGATGGCTGAGATGGTGCCACGGTTGAGATGGCGCCACGTGGCGCCATCTCAGCCATCCAACCGACCCTCAAGACCGTCGCTGCCTCTCCAAAGGAAATCCGACGCGCGATCTGGGCCGTTGGATCTTGATCCAACGGCCATGAGCACGCGCCGCTCAAAACATCCGCGTGACCATCTGGACGACGCAGTGCAGCGGGTGAGAGCTCTATTGCAAGCAAGCGGCGCGCGATCGATTCCTCGCAAGCGGGCGAGCGGTGTGGCCGAGCGGGCACGATTGACTGCTCGATCACGATCGAACGGTTGCGTGTGCCCAATCCGCCCCACGCTCTATTGCATGCCCGTGCGTGACGTAGGATCGTACAGGCAAAGGCGCGATTTAAGCCCTCTGATCTCGCGATCGGACGGCTAAGAGCGGCTGGACGTGTACGCAGGTTACACGCGTGGGCAAGCGAGCGAGTGTGCGCTCACCGCCTACTACACCCACGTTCAGACCTTTAGCGACGGTTTTATCCATCACTAAAGGTCCTGAATTAATGTTTTTAAAATTGGAATCACCAAAATGCCCCCACTCCTTGCAATAAAAGGAGACCCCCTCCACACGAAATTCTCATCCCTTCCTTCTCTTCTCTCCCTCTCCAAAGCTCAAGAGGAGCTTGTCCCACACCCGGGATGCTTCTAGTAAGATAAAGCCAACTTTTCGTCCCCCTTTCGAAAGCGGATCCCACGACAACAATGACGTACTACCCCATTCTCGTTCTTCCAACTTCGCCCTCCTTCATCCTGCTTCGTCATTCTTCATCCAGGCATCGTCCCGTCTGACTCGTCCTCCAAGCGACCATCGAGGAGGATATCAATCTCCCCATTCTTTTTACTGCTTTCTAGAATAGATTTACTGCTTTCTAGTGTAGAATTTTCCTGCTTTCTAGTGTAGCTGATTTCCCGCTTTCTAGTGTAATTCTTCTTTGGTTTTATTGTATAAACATTTTGAATTATTGAATGCATGTTTTCTCTCTCTCTCTAGTTTAGTCTGATTGTTATTATGGCTTCATTGTAATTACATCGCCTCACTTTTTCAAGAGAAATTCTAAAAAAATATAATTGCGAATATAGATCGACGTAGCCTCCCTGAGTTCGACCTGAGATTTCTATTCTGGTATAAATTTTATTTGTTGAACAAGAGCTCTTCGCTTTCAAACTACAACGACAAGGTTTTCAAAACCAAACACGTTAGCGTAGCAACCCGTATGTTCAACATTTTGGTGCCGTTGCCGGGGATCGTGATCGAATGGTCTCGCGGGCCCAATCCGCCCCACACGCTATTACACGCCTGCGCGTGACGCGGGATCGTACGTGGGCGGGTGCATGCTGAGGAGCGAGCAGTAGCGCTATTTAAGCCATCCGATCTCGTGATCAGACGGCTGAGAGCGACTGGACGTGTACGTGCGTTACACGCATGAGCAAGCGAGCGGGTGCGAGCGTGCCACCCACTACGCCCACATTCAGACCTTTAGCGACGGTTTTATCCGTCACTAAAGGTCCGGAATTAATGTTTTAAGAGTTGTAATGACCAAATTGCCCCCACTCCTTGCAACTATAAAAGGAGACCCCCTCCACACGAAATTCTCATCCCTTCCTTCTCTTCTCTCCCTCTCCAAAGCTCAAGAGAAGCATGTCCCACACCCGGGATGCTTCCCACGAGATAAAGTCAATTTTTTGTCCCCCTTTCGGAAGCGAATCCCGCGATGACGATGACATATTGCCCCGTTCCCATTCTTCCTACTTCACCCTCCGTCTCGCTTCATCCTTCTTCGTCCAGGCGTCGTCCCATCCGGCTTGTCCTCCAAGTGACCATCGAGGAGGATATCCCTCTCCCCATTCTTTTTACTACTTTCTAGAATAGATTTACTGCTTTCTAGTGTAGAATTTTCCTGCTTTCTAGTGTAGCTGATTTCCCGCTTTCTAGTGTAATTCTTCTTTGGTTTTATTGTATAAACATTTTGAATTATTGAATGCATGTTTTCTCTCTCTCTCTAGAGTTTAGTTTGATTGTTATTATGGCTTCATTGTAATTACATCGCCTCACTTTTTCAAGAAAAATTCTAAAACAATATAATTGCGAATATAGATCGACGTAGCCTCCCTGAGTTCGACCCGAGATTTCTATTCCGGTATAAATTTTATTTGTTGAACACGAGTTCTTCACTTTCAAACTACAACGACAAGGTTTTCAAAACCAAACACGTTAGCGTAGCAACCCGTACGTTCAACATTTTGGCGCCGTTGCCGGGGAGGCAATGATTTCCGATCTACTTTCGCATTTCTTGCACTTTATTGTTTTCTAACTTGCTTTCTCTTGTGTCTATTGTTTTGCAGAGACCTCCATCAGGGAATCATCAACCGGTAGACTGGAGTAAAGTGCAGTTGAAGACAACTGTAAGTACTCCCCATTCTTCCCCCCTCCATAGATTTCATTCGCCACATTAAATCCAAATTCCAATTAACCTAGGTGTTTGCATAAATCCTAAGAATAGTTTGGTTGTTTGGATTTTCACTCACATTCATTCCACCCTCATTTATATAAAGAAAAATAACAAAAAGATAATCTTGTGGGGCAATTTTCAACAAACACACAATGTACACCCACATTCAAGGCACTTAACCGAATTGATTTGTTTCTACTCAACCGGGTTCTGATCTGTGGAACCGGTACACACAAAGCAACACGTAAAAGAGTAGAAATCATTCTAGGTTAACCATCTTTGTGTGCCTAACTTAGTGGTGCATTTGTGGCCAGTTGTTTGAGTTGTTTGGGCCGCACCACTCTACTTATAATCAACTCATCAAGTAGCTCCTCCTTAGGGTTTTCAATCTAGCTCTATTCCAGGCACTCCACTTTCTTTCTGGTTTTGAAGGAAAATAATCTTCACCTGTGTTTGACAACTTGGTTTTCCTAGAAACTTGATTGCAATCCACCTAATTTGAAACCCTAAAAGCTACTTAAGCAAGATTTGAACATTAAAATCCACGCATCACAAATAATCTTACTTGAAAACCCTGGTTGTGCATGCACTTACACAAATCTCAATCAATCATTAAGGGCACAACCCATTTTAAGGGCCCATCACATTCCATAAGCACCACAATCCCAGGCCTTAATAAAATTGAGTAGACGTTGGCCTTAAGGTCTGATTCGCTCTTCAGGGCCTAGTCTGAGATTGTCTTTGATTAACCTACTTGTACTAATTAATCTGATGTCTAGCTAGGGGAGTAGCGTCAAACGACCACGATTGGGGGGTACACTAGGAACTGGAGGCAAAAGCCAAAGGAAGAACCCTCTCTCCAGTCCCTCCTTCTAACTGGTTGGATTGAACAAACGCAAGTAGAGTAAATTATTTACAGTCTTAAGGTAGGTTTTGGGAGTCAGTAGATCATTAAGCTACCCCACTTAAGGACAGCCTTGTTTTGTTGTGCTGCAGGGTCCCTATCCCTAGTCCTTCCGACCTTCTCCTAGTTTATGCTGGGAAGACGGTCATTGAATCCCCGATTGGAAGGACCATTAGAGTATTCTAGGAGGCGCAAATTAGATTTTGGTCAAATTGATCCCATGGCCGACCAACAGCCTCCTCTGCTTGGAAATCCACAGGAAGAATTTAGAAGGAAGATGGAACAAATGCAGAGAATGTAGGAATGGTTCCAGAGAATGCAGGGAGCTCAGCCCTTGAAGGATTTTTATGATCCTTCAAACTACGGGGAACGTCCCAACATCCAGATTCCAGCCGGTGACGTAGAAATCAAGACCCAGGTGTTAAGCCTGATCAAACATTATCATGGGCTTGGCTACAAAGATCCGTTTCAGCACTTGGAGGACTTGACCACTTTGGTCCAGACCACCAAGGCACGAAACGTAAACGAGGAGCAAATGATCATGAGGCTCTTCCCCCACTCTCTTAGGGATAAGGCCACTCATTGGTATAGGACAATAGGAAGACCAATTACAACTTGGAATGAGTTGAAATCGACCTTTCTGAAGAAATTCTTCCCAGTCAGACGTACCAATGCTTTAAGACTGGCAATCACTACCTTTACCCAGCAGCCGAGGGAGTAGTTTCATGTGGCCTGGGAGTGATTCCAGGACCTATTGCGGATGTGTCCACACCACGAGGTGCCGAAATGGCAACTCGTGCAGATCTTCTATCATGGGTTGACTGAGCAACTCATAAATCATGTGGATGCTTCTTGCAAAGGCAATTTCCTCAATAAAGATGCAGATAGTGCACATGATTTATTTGAGGAAATGAGTGAGAATTCAATCAATCATGCCTCCATGGATGCATTTAACCGGTCCCAGCAGCCCAAATCAAATGTCAATGAAGTCCATGACTCTCATTCATTTGATATGGAATTGATTTGTAACAAACTTGATAAGGTGGACTTGGTTGCTAAGAGAATGGAAGAGTGGATGGTTGGCAATTCTATGAACAACTCTCGATCCACTCAATCCCAAAATTTGAGATTCCATTCTTCATGAGCTCCTTCTGGATGGGAGTTCGTGAATCAACTCGATGCGGCTCAACCTGTGAGTCAGCATTTTTCGGAACCCCACGGGTTCCAAATTAGGGCCTTTGATCCCAGTTCTTCTGATCCTTCCCTTTCTTTCTCTCCATCCTCACCTTATGAGGATGTCTGTGCTGTACAAGAGAATGTTAGATCCAACCCCTACTCTAATGCTTATAATCCGGGTTAGAGAAACCACCCTAACTTCTCTTGGAAAAACACAGGGCAACAGACCCAATTCCAACCCGGCAACTATGCTTCGCAATGACCAATGGGTCAGGGTCATGTATATACTCATTTGCCTCCAAATTAGGTCAATCAACCAGCTTGGAATGCCCATCAACCCGCAGGGCAGGCTGATTTAAATCGATAAATGGTAGAGATGCAAGGATCCATGCTCCAGCTCATGCAGCAAATGAAAACCTCGCTGAACAACTTGCAGTCCGGGCTCATTGCTAACTCTTGTCAACCTGGATCTCTACCATCCCAACCCGTACCCAACCCACGAAATATTATGAATTCGGGCAACCAAGCCCATGGATACAAAAATCAGAGGGACCCACACAAACATGCTCAGGTGGTTGAGCAGGGTTCCTCATCCTCTTCTTCTTCTTCTGCAAATCAATAATTCATGGCTAATCAAGTCCCTCCAATCTTTCTTAACCCTCCCCAAGACCTAAATTCTTATGCATCTGCAAATTCTGTCACCTTGAGGAGTGGTAAGCAGACTCAGGATCCACAACTACACTATTCTGATCTTCTGAATCCTAAAGAACCTGAGGAGAGAGAGGAGAATTCTGGATGAAAAATCAAGGCTCAGGAACCTGATTCCAAAGATCTGACTCATGTTCCTTTTCCTGAAGCCTTAATCAAATCAAAGAAGTCTATTGATAGCAATGAGGAGCTTCTGAATCTATTTAAGAATGTTGAGATCAATATCCCGCTCCTTGATGCTATCAAGCACATACCAGCTTACGCAAGATTTTTAAAGGAATTATGTACACAAAAGCGTAAGTCAAGAGAATCTATTCCAAGGAAGGTGGTACTCTCCGAGCAGGTTAGTTCTGTTATCCTGCACCACCTCCCTCAGAAAAAGAGAGATCCAGGTGCTCCATTGATTTCTTGCGTCATCAGAGATTACACATTTGATAGAGCACTTTTAGATCTGGGTGCATCCATCAACCTAATTCCGACTTCTCTTTACGAGAAGTTTGGATTTAGTGAACTTCGGCCAACTTCAGTAATGCTACAGTTAGCGGACCACTCGGTCACAAATCCACGAGGCGTTATTGAAGATGTTATAGTTAAGGTCAAGGATTTCTATTTTCCTGTAGATTTCCTTGTCCTTGACATGGATGTACCTAATAATCTGAGGAACACGCCAATCATTCTGGGGCATCCGTTCCTGGCTACCGCTAAGGCCAACATTAATTGTGAAAGCGGTAGCATGGAAATCACCTTTGGGGATCAACGAATGAAATTGGATATTTTTAAGGCGATTAATAAATTTGAGGATTGTGGATTTATTGAGGAACTTAAGGAAGATAATGGAAATATTGAAACTTTTTTGATGGTTTCTTCAATCGAAAGTTCCTCCTTTGATGACAAATTCGACCCACAACCCTCTATGGCTGACCTGCCATCTTCTGAAGAGGTTATTGATTTTGTTCACTCACAACCTCTTCCTCTTGTTGAATCTTCAGCATCTACCCTACCATCAATCATCAACCTACCCCAGCTTGAACTGAAACCATTGCCTGAGAATTTGAAATATCAATTTTTAGGACCTCAGAAGATGCTCCCTGTGATTATCAGTGCTAAATTGACAAAGGAACAAGAAATTAAATTGATCAAGGTTCTGAAGAAACATAAGGAGGCAATTGGTTGGACCATTCATGACCTCAGGGGGATCGAGCCATCTTACTGTAATCATAGAATATTCTTGGAAGATGGATCCCACCCTTCTCGCCAGATGCAGAGGATATTAAATCCGAGAAGTGGTCAAAAAGGAAATCATCAAGTGGCTCGATGCAGGAATTATTTATCTAATCTCTGATAGTCCCTGGGTAAGTCCTGTGCAAATTATTCCGAAGAAAGCTGGGATTATCGTTGTGACTAACGAGAGAAGAGAATCTTTCACAACTCGTTCAGCTTCCTCTTGGAGGGTTTGTATTAATTATAGTAAGCTGAACACTGCCACTAAAAAGGATCATTTTCCCCTACCCTTCATCGATCAAATCTTGGAAAGATTAGCTGGGCAGAAGTACTTTTGTTTTCTTGATGGTTACTCGAGATACAACCAAGTTCCTATCCATCCCGAGGATCAAGAAAAAACTACTTTCACCTGTCCCTATGGAACCTTTGCTTTCTGTAGGATGCCTTTCGGGTTATGCAACGCACCTGCGACTTTTCAAAGGTGTATGCTAGCCATATTTTCTGACATGGTGGGAGAGTTTATGGAAGTCTTCATGGATGATTTCTCTATTTTCGGAGAATCATTTGACTCTTGTTTGGCTAATTTGGAAATGATTCTTAAGCGATGTATCAAAACACGATTGGTCCTTAGCTGGGAAAAGAGTCATTTCATGACCCAAGAAGGTATTATTTTGGGTCATGTAATCTCTGAATGGGGAATTGAAGTGGATAAAGCTAAGGTTGATGCTATCGCTAAACTTCCTCCTCCCACATCTGTTAAACAAATCCGATCATTTCTTGGTCATGTGGGATTCTATCGAAGATTCATCAAGGATTTCTCGAAGGTTGCTCATCCCCTGAGCAATCTTCTTGTCAAAGAAACGCCGTTTGTTTTCGACGAATCATGCCGAAAGGTATTTGATTTCCTGAAAACGGTAGTCACCTGTGCTGCAGTTTTGCAACCACCAATTTGGACAGCCCCTTTTGAGATCATGATCGACGCTTCTGATTACACGGTCGGGGCTATCTTGGGTCAGAAAATTGATAGAAAGTCCTCTGTCATCTACTACGCTAGTAAAACTTTGGATGAAGCCCAGAGGAATTACACTGTTACTGAAAAGGAATTACTAGCTGTAGTGCTCGCTTTGGAAAAATTCAAGGCTTATCTCTTAGGGTCTCATGTTATCATCTATACTGACCACTCGGCCTTGAGACATCTCTTGGCCAAAAAGGATGCTAAACCCCGACTTATTCGTTGGATTCTTCTGCTTCAAGAATTTGATCTTGAAATCAAGGATAAAATCAAGGTACAAAATGTGGTAGCAGATCATTTGTCGAGAATCCTAGGTGATTCCTCTCATCAGGACATTCCGATTACTGACACTTTTCTAGATGAAACTATTCTTACAGTTTTAGGTGTCCACACCCCATGGTTTGTTGACATTGTTGACTATTTGAATGTTGGTCAAATCCCCCAGGATTGGACCAAGAAACAATGGGATAGACTCAAATCTGAAGCCAAATACTACTTCTGGGAGGACCCTAAGCAATACCGCATCGGCTCTGATCAGATTATTCGCCGATGTATACCAGAGAATGAATTTAACAGTATACTCGAGTTCTGCCATGCATCTGGGTGTGGTGGACATTTCTCTAGGAAAAGGACGGCCGCAAAAATCTTGCTTCTATTGGTCGTCTTTATTTAAGGATGCCCAGGATTTCTCAAGGTCATGTTCTCGATGTCAGGCACTCAGGAGCATAACTAAGAGAGATATGATGCCCCTAAACCCAATTCTTCTTGTCGAAATTTTTGATGTTTGGGGCATCGATTTCATGGGACCTTTTCTCCCATCATTTGGACATCAGTACATTCTTATTGCTATTGATTATGTGTCCAAATGGATTGAGGCGATTCCCACCCGAACCAATGACCATAAGGTGGTTATTCATTTTGTCAAGAAAAATATCTTCAATAGGTTCGAGATTTCGAGGGCCATTATCAGTGATGGTGGCACCCATTTTACGAATGCCCAATTCCAGAATTTGTTGGCCAAATATGGGATTAATCACTGAATTTCCACACCTTACCATCCCCAGACGAATGGACAAGCCGAGATCTCCAATCGGGAGATCAAGAACATTCTGCAAAAAACAATTAGGCCTGATTGTAAGGACTGGACTCAAAAGCTTGAGGACGCTCTTTGGGCCTACTGTACGGCGTATAAAACGCCCATCAGCATGTCTCCATTCCATTTAGTGTATGGAAAGGCATGCCATCTACCCGTAGAGATTGAACACAGGGCATTTTGGGCGATCAAACAATGCAATTTAGATCTGAATTTAGCTGGGAAGACCAGGAAACTCTAACTATCTGAGTTGGAGGAGCTTAGAAATGATGCATATGAAAATGCCAAGATCTACAAGGCTCAGACCAAAGCTCTACATGATCAACTAATTTCCTTCAAGAGCTTTGAGCCAAACCAGAAGGTCTGGTTATTCAGTTCTAAACTTAAGCTCTTTCCTGGCAAACTTAGATCTAAATGGAATGGCCCATTCATAATTGATCAGATTTTTCCAAATGGAGCCATTCAGATTTCTGACCCAAAGACGGATAACACATTTAAAGTCAACAGTCAACATCTGAAGCCTGTTATTGACCATATTCTTCCATAACCCGTCTCAGACACGATTGCCCTAGCCATTCTGTGACTTCTTTAGCTGGACTTCGCCTAGCTGACGGCATTAAACTCAGCAGTTGTACATATGACACAAAGCTGATACGAGTTTCATATTCAAGTGATATCTTTCATACTCTACCCTTTCTTTCATGTCTCTTTTTCAATGTGGACATTGCATCAGCTAGGCATGGGGGGGTGGATTCATTTTTGAATCATTTGGTCAGCTTTGTGAAATTCATGTAAATTATTTTTCTCTTCTTATTTATACATTAAAAAAAAATAGAGAATTAGGAAGGAATTGTTGGACATTAGGACTTTTCAATCTTAGGAAATTTTACATTAGGATCTGAACACAAAGAGCCTTCAGGTCTTTGGACTTAATCAGCCCATGTATCCACTAAAATGTGGATTTGTTTCTCAAGTCCTCGCCAACCTAGATTCTATTTTAATTGGAGTAAATAAGTTTGGGGGATAAGTACACGACTTATCAACCCACCCTCTGATTTGAGGGAATTTTGAGTTTTAAGCATCTACACACTATCTTGTCACTGACTCGTTGTTCGGCGATTCTAACGGAAATTGGGTAGCTAACGAACCTTCTAGGGTGATATAGCTGGCAAGTTATCATAGGTAACAGCCCATAATTAGTTTGTCCAAAGCCCAATCACTGGACCTTTCTCTTTTTGCTGCCTTTAGGTAAATCTTAGACCAGGGAAGCCACTTAATTAAAAAAAAAATCAAAAAGAAAAGGAGAAAAGAAAAAAGAAATAAGCCACACTTCGCTGCATGAGTATGGCTGGCAAGTTGTCGGTGGTAACAGCTCATCGATCGATTATCCAGAACCCAGCTCAATAAATGCACTGAAAATTCCCAAAACACTTAGGAAGAAGCGGCGAAGTAGAATAAACTGGGGAGATATCCACTGGATTCACCCTTGGTTGACCTCGTAAAAAAATAAAAGTAGGGAGAAAGCTACCGGTTGTAAAGATACACCTTTAGGCAGAATTCTTTTTCTTTAGGTCACCTAGAGGCATGGAAATCCGAAGTCCATTTTAACTGTCGGTCAACGAGTCTATCACATTCACAATAAGATGCTTAGAACTTAGGGTTCTCATCAAATCTTAGGTGAGTTGAATGGCCGTAGAAAGCCACTCTTAAACCCTAAAACTTGAAAATCCAAAAAAATTAGAAAAGAGGAAAAAAGAGAAAAAGAAATTTTTTTTTTAATAAGGCGAGGGCTTGATACGGTATGCATTTTGGTAGATACTCAGGCACTGTTGTGTCATTGAAAGTTCAAATCCTAAGTAGATAATTTCTTAATGATTGAAAATAACTTATGCCCAAATAATCCAACCTAATTCTTTTATAAATAGCATATAGTTTTTGCTAGGGACTATCCAAAGATAGGCATGGGGGTATGATGTAAACATGTTTACACTACTTAAGATGTCTATTTATGCATGTTCTTAAGCATAGGATTGCATTGCATGCTATAAATATTGCACAACATGCATCATCTTGCATTCAAAGTAGTTTGAATAAAATGGAGGTTAATTGTCTCCTTTTATGTTCATGGATAAGGTAAACTTTTTATCGGGGCCTCGGATCAAAGATCCAACCGTACAGATGTGATCAGGGTGACGATTAGAGTTCAACTACTCCAAGATCGCCCTAATCAGACATCAGTAGCATCAGATAGTGACCGGGGAATCCTAGAATATCAAGGGCCAAGATGGTGTGAATCCATACTTCAAATGACAAATCCGACCACATGAATGGATTCGGATCGACGATTGCAGTCTAACGACGTGAAAATCGACTCAATCCGACACCCGTGGCACCATCTACATCATTCAGAAGATGGAAGGCCAAGATGGCACCACGTGGTACCATCTCGGCCATCCAACCAGCCCTCAAGACCGCCGCTGCCTCTCCAAAGAAAATCCAACACGTGATCTGGGTCGTTGGATCTTGATTCAACGGCCATGAGCACGCGCCGCTCAAAACATCCACGCGACCATCTGGACGACGCAACGCAACGAGCGAGAGCTCTATCGTGAGCAAGCGATGTGCGATCGATTCCTTACGAGCAGGCTAGCGGTGCGGGCGAACAGGCACAATTGACTGCTCGATCGCGATTCCCTGCATGCCTGCACGTGACGCGGGATCGTACGTGGGCAGGCGCGTGCTGAGGAGCGGGCAAAGGCGCGATTTAAGCCATCCGCGAATGGCTGAGAGTCGCTGGACGTGTACGCACGTTACATGCTCGGGCAAGCGAGCGGGCGTGCGCGCACCGCCCACTATGCCCATGTTCAGACCTTTAGCGATAGTTTTATCCGTCACTAAAGGTCCTGAATAATGTCTTTAAAATTGGAATGACCAAAATGCCCCCAATCCTTGCAACTATAAATGGAGATCCCTTCTACATGAAATTCTCATCCCTTCCTTCTCTTCTCTCCCTCTCCAAAGCTGAAGAGAAGCTTGTCCCACACCTGAGATGCTTCTCGCGAGATAAAGTCAATTTTTCGTCCCCCTTTCGGAAGCGGATCCCTCAACGACGACGACGTGCTGCCCGTTCCCGTTCTTCCTGCTTCGCCCTCCTTCATCCTGCTTCATCCTTCTTCGTCCAAGCGTCGTCCCATCTTGCTCATCCTCTAAGCAACCATCGAGGAGGATATCCCTCTCACCATTCTTTTGACTGCTTTCTGGAATAGATTTATTGCTTTCTAATGTAGAATTTTCCTACTTTCTAGTGTGGCTGATTTCTTACTTTCTAGTGTAATTCTTCTTTGGTTTTATTGTATAAACATTTTGAATTATTGAATGCATGTTTTCTCTCTCTCTCTAGTTTAGTCTGATTGTTATTATGGCTTCATTGTAATTA
Organism: Thalassia testudinum; assembly: GCA_037157565.1. Taxonomy (NCBI): domain Eukaryota; kingdom Viridiplantae; phylum Streptophyta; class Magnoliopsida; order Alismatales; family Hydrocharitaceae; genus Thalassia; species Thalassia testudinum. The sequence continues at coordinate 203,783,440 of JAZHRO010000031.1, forward strand.
CATCGCCTCACTTTTTCAAGAAAAATTCTAAAAAAATACAATTGCGAATATAGGTCGACGTAGCCTCCCTGAGTTTGACCCAAGATTTCTATTCCAGTATAAATTTTATTTGTTGAACATGAGTTCACTTTCAAACTACAATGACAAGGTTTTCAAAACCAAACACGTTAGCGTAGCAACCCGTACGTTCAACATTTCAAAACCTGGTGTGCCAACAAAACTTGTTTGAAAACACTTAAAGTTGAATCCTAAAAGCTACTAAGCAAGATTTGAACCCTAAAATTCACCGCATCAAAAATAATCTTGCTTGAAAACCACTAGTTGTTCACGCACACACAAATCAATCAATCATTAAGGGCACAACCCATATAAAGTGTCCATCACATTCCAAAGCACATTCAAACCTAACCCTAAATAAAACAAAGTAGATGTTGGCCTTAAGGATTCGACTAGCTTTTCAGAGCAAAGAATGAGATTATTTTTGATTAGTCTGCTTCTATTGTTCAATTTGATGTCTAGCTAGGGGAGCAGAATCAAACGATCGTGGCTGGGGGGTACACTAGGAACCGGAGGTGCAAATCGAAGGAAGAACCTTCTCCCTAGTCCCTCCTTGTAACTGGTTGGATTGAACAGACATAAGTAGATCAAATCATTTCTTTTTCTCAAGACGAGTTTTGGGAGTCTGTAGGTCTTTAGGCTAGCCCACTTAAGGACAAGTTTGATTGTTTGTATTGCAGGGTGCCTTTCTTCCTCCCGTATCAAATGAATCCTTCCACATATTACACGCATTCCTGCTCTTTCCCTCCTGTTTTGAATTATCCTCAACATGATGATTATCCTGACTCATACTGTAATCAATCATCAGTTAGTTGGGATAACTCGGATTGGGGATACAGTTCCGGACCTCCGTGTTTAGGGTCTAACCCTGAACACTTTGATTGTGATTTCTATCCTTCTCAGAGCCACATCGATTATAGATCGTCAACCTTTAGGTCATCACCACCTTTTGAACAATCTGAAATGACCTATTATCAGGAAGGGTATAACGAATCTCAATTCGTTAATTCCCCTACATTGACCCCAAACCTACCCAACTCTAAACCAACTCATTTGGTTCAGGGTAACCAGGTTCAAGAAAAGGTTCTGGCTAACTTAAGAAATATCATACAATCTTTAGAAGTTCAGCCAATACCTTGCATTGAGAGATTGGCGCCCCTGATTGAAATGATTGATGATTTTAATAAGTATTTGTTGGATTAGCTCCAAGATGTTAAGGATAAGAACCCAGGTGAGTTTCTACTTGGGAAGTTTGCGAAATTGAGGATGAGATTTGTGGTCGCTTTGATTCAATCATGGGATGATTCCCAGGATGAACTCCCTTCAGGAGAGCCAATGTCGGAACCTGCTCAGGCACCTATTGGGGGGGACACGTGTTATGAGGCTGACCAGATCGAATTAGAGCAACCAATTAAGGAAGATCTAATTTCTTCACCTGAGATCCCTGAGCCGGGGTACGAGGAAATGTATGTCTCCATGGACCAAAAAGTAATGGATGATTTTGAGACATACATTGATACGGATTTCGATTTCTTTGATTATGATGGTGAAGATTCACGTTGCGAAGTCTCACGTGAGTTTACAGAATATGATTTCTGTGAGACGATTGGGCCTGAAGAATTTGATAGATCATTTGACAGCCCAATAACTGAGTAAACTGATCTTATTGGGGCTCACATTACGGATCCAAAATTGCATTTTCTGGAGGATTCAATCAAATGCCCTGATTGTCAGTTACACCCCATTGAGCTTATCGATTATTCTATTTCTGAGATAATTAGACCCAAGTCAATTTTGATTCAGCCACATCATTTAGACTTGGAGATTTTAGATGGGGTGATTAATATGCAAGAGGTCTTGGAATTTGACATGTTGAATGAGGAGGATAGGAGCTGGGAAATTTTGATTTGGGAAACAAGTTCTGAAGGAAGTAGAAGACTAAGTCGAAGGGTTCCTATAAAGCTGAAACCATCAAACCAGGACACTTACAACATTTGTTCTGAGGATGTCGAACCCAATCACACATTCAATGATTATCCTTTTGAGCTTGATTTCTCTGTAACCTGACTCTTTGGTCTTGGGTTGCATCCCCATAAATCGCAGGCTCGACCTCGTTTGCATATTGATTTTAGATTTTGGGTAATTTTTACCTAGAACCTGAGATATTCTCAATTATGGGGTATGGGTTTGCACCACAATCTGGTCCACATCTGTGGACATTTACTGATAGGTCAGAAGTTTCTTACGTTTATTCTGATTCTGACCTGCACCTGTGAATTCGTTATTTAGTATAGTGTGCCTAGCTGAAGGTACTAAATTCAGCACATATACAGTTCTTGTAGTTTTCATCTCGGAGCAGACCTGACATTCACGCAATTCAGGTGCTTTCTACTCTATTCCACTCTGTTTAATGTCTTTTTAATACAATAAGGACATTGCATTAGATAGGCATAGGGGGGTGGATATTCATCTCTGAATTTATTAGTCAGCTCCATAGGTTTGTTTTATTTTATTAAAAAAATAAAAAAATGGAATTAGGAAAGAGAACTTGGGTTTAAGAAAATTTTCAATCTTAAGAAATACTACATTATGATTTGAACACAAAAAACCTTTAGGTCTTTGGACTTAATCAGCCCGTGTATCCACTAAAATGTGGATTTATTTTTCGAGTCCTTGCCAATCTAAATTTTATTTTAATTGGAGTAAATAAGTTTGGGTGATAAGTACACGACTTATCAACCCACTCTCTGATTTGAGGAAATTTTGAGTTTTAAGCATCTACACACTATCTTGTCACTGACTCGTTCGGCGATTCCAATGAAAATTGGGTAGCTAATGAACCTTCTAGGGTGGTATGGCTGGCAAGTTCTCGTGGGTAATAGCCCATAGGTAGATTGTACAGAGCCCAGTCACTGGACCTTTCTCTTTTTGCTGCCTTTAGGTAAATCTTAGACCACGGAAGCCACCTACTTAAAAATAATAATAATAAAATTCAAAAATAAAAGGAGAAAAGAAAAAAAAAAGCCACACTTTGTCGCACGAGTATGGCTGGCAAGTTGTCGGTGGTAACAACTCATCGACCGATTATCCAGAACCCAGCTCAATAAATGCACTAAAAATTCCCAAAACACTTAGGAAGAAGTGGAGAAGTAGAATAAATCGGGGAGATATACACTGGATTCACCCTTATGTTGACCCCGTAAAAAAATAAAAGTAGGGAGAAAGCTACCGGTTGTAAAGATACACCTTTAGGCATAATTCTTTTTTTAGGTCACTTAGAGGTGTAGAAATCTGAAGTCAATTTTAACTGCCAGTCAACGAATCTATCACATTCACAATAAGATGCTTGGAAGTTAGGGTTCTCATCAAATCTTGGGTAAGTTGAATAGCCATAGAAAGCCACTCTTAAACCCTAAAACTTAAAATCCAAAAAAATTAGAAAAGAGGAAAAAAGAGAAAAAGAAAATTTTCTTTGTATGAGGCGAGAGCTTGAGGCGGTCAACATTTTGGCAGATACTTGGGCACTGTTGTGTCTTTGAAAGTTCAGATCCTAAGTAGATATTTTCTTAGTGATTGAAAATAACTCATGCCCAAATAATCCAACCTGATTCTTTTATAAATAGCATATAGGTTTTGCTAGGGACTAACAAAAGATAGGCATGTGGGTATGATGTAAACATGTTTACACTACTTAAGATGTCTATTTATGCATATTCTTAAGTATAGGATTGCATTGCATGCTATAAATATTGCATAACATGCATCATCTTGCATTTAGAGTAGTTTGAATAAAATGGAGGTTAATTATCTCCTTTTATGTTCATGGACATGGCAAGCTTTTTATCGGGGCCTCGGATCGAAGATCCAACCGTACAGATGTGATCAAGGCGACTATTGGAGTTCAACGACTCCAAGATCGCCTTAATCAGACATCTATAGCATCAGAAAGTGATCGGGGAATCCTAGAAGATCAAGGGCCAAGATGGTGTGAATCCGCACTTCAAATGACAAATCCAACTGTATGGATGGATTCGGATCGACGATCGCAGCCTAACGGCGCAAAAATCGACTCAATCCGACACCCGTGGCACCATCTACATCATCCAGAAGATGGACGACCAAGATAGTGCCACTTGGCACCATCTCAGCCATCCAACCGGCCCTCAAGACTGCCGCTGCCTCTCCAAAGAAAATCCAACGTGCGATCTGGGCCATTGGATCTTGATCCAACGGTCCTGATCTCATGTTCAAAAGTTCGGCCGCCCGCCTATCCACGAGCGTAGTGTAGTGGATAAGGCACTCGGCCGCCTTCAAACGCACGTTCGAATGGCAGGGAGCGGGCGAGTGGGTGCGGGCGAGCGGGCGCGAGGAGCATTGGATCGTCATCGAACGGCTGTGCGCGCTCGATAGCGCTCACGCGCTATTAGACGCGTGGCTAAGACGCGGCATCACAGGCGATGAGGCGTGCGGCTGAGGCGGGCGATGGAAGCATCTCAGCCGTTCGATCTTGCGATCGAACGGCCGAGATTTAAAATACGTGAACGTGCATTGAGGAGCGGAAGGCGAGCGGGAGCGTGCGCATCGCTCACTACGCCTACGTTCAGACCTTTAGCGACGGTTTTATCCATCACTAAAGGTCCTGAATTAATGTTTTTCAAATTGGAAAGACAAAAATGCCCCCACTCCTTGCAACTATAAAAGGAGACCCTCTCCACATGAAATTCTCATCCCTTCCTTCTCTTACATTTTGGCGCCGTTGCCAAGGTGGTGATGCTCTTTGATTTTTCTTCATGTTTTTACAAGTTACGAATCATTTACCTCACTTCTCTCCTTTCTTATTGTAATTGCAGGTACTCTTTCGAGACGAGAAAAAGCGATAGATTGGAGTAAAGTGCTGTGGAAGGTTTTGTAAGTTACCCTCACCTCCCACCCATTAGATTTCATTTCACCACATAATAACACAAACACCAATCAACCTAGGTGTTCTTATAAACTCTAAGGTTAGATTGTTTGTTGTTTGACACCCACACCCGCCCCAACCTCCACATTTAAAAAAAAAAATATATATATATATATATATCTTACAGTGGTACACAACCTCATCTAATTTTCAAACTCAACCAGTAAACTGATCTTTGGAGCCAGTACACACATCCAAACACATAATTGAGTAGAAATCAGATTAGGTAATCACTTGTGTGCCTAATTAAGTGGTGCAACAAGCCAATTGTTTAAGTTAATTGGGCTGCACCACTTCAATTAAAATCAACTCATCAAGTAGCTGCCACATAGGTTCAACTCTTAGGGATTTACCAGGCACTCCACATTCTTTTAAGTTTTAAAGGAAAACATCTCCACTTGTGCTTTCAAAACCTGGTGTGCCAACGAAACTTGTTTGAAAGCACCTAAAGTTGAATCCTAAAAGCTACTAAGCAAGATTTGAACCTTAAAATTCATCGCATTAAAAATAATCTTGCCTGAAAACCATTGGTTGTGCACTCACACACAAATCAATCAATCATTAAGGGCACAACCAATATAAATGGCCCATCACATTCCAAAGCACATTAAAACCTAGCCCTAAATAAAGCAGAGTAGACGTTGTCCTTAAGGATTCAACTCGCTCTTTAGAGCCCAGAACGAGATTATTTTTTATTAGTCTATTTCTATTATTGAATTTGATGTCTAGCTAGGGGAGCAAAATCAAACGATCGCGGCTGGGGGGTACACTAGGAACCGAAGGCGCAAGCTGAAGGAAGAACCTTCTCCCCAATCCCTCCTTCCAACTGGTTGGATTGAACAGACAGAAGTACATCAAATCGTTTCTCCATCTCAAGACGGGTTTTGGGAGTCTGTAGGTCTGTAGGCTAACCCACTTAAGGACAGGTTTGATTGTTTGTATTGCAGGGTGCCTTTCTTCCTCCCATTTCTCATGAATACTTCCACATATTATACGCATTCCCGCTCTTTCCCTCCTGTTTTGAATTATCCTCAACATGACGATTATCCCGACTCGTACTGTAATCAACCATCAGTTAGTTGGGATAACTCGGATTAGGGATACAGTTCCAGACCTCCATGTTTAGGGTCTAACCCTGAACACTTTGATTGTGATTTCTATCCTTCTCAGAGCCACATCGATTATAGATTGTCATCCTTTCATGAACAACCTAATACGATCTACAATCAAGAAGGATACATTGATTCTTACCCATCCTCTGATTACACTGCCTTTAGGTCATCACCTTTTGAACAATATGAAATGACCTATTATCAGGAAGGGTATAACGAACTTCAATTCGTTAATTCTCCTGCGTTGACCCCAAGCCCGCCCAACCCTAAACCAACTCATTTGGTTCAGGGTAATCAGGTTCAAGATAAGGTTCTAGCTAACTTGAGGAATATCATTCAATCTTTAGAAGTTTAGCCAATACCTTGCATTGAGAGATTGGAGCCCTTGATTGAAATGATTGATGATTTGAATAAGTCATTGTTGGATTGGCTTCAGGATGTTAAGGATAAGAACCCGGGTGAGTTTCTACTTGGGAAATTAGCGAAATTGAGGATGAGATTTGTGGTCGTTTTGATTGAATCATGGGATGATTCCCAGGATGAACTCCCTTCAGGAAAGCCAATGACAGAACCTGCTCAGGCACCTGTTGGGGGGGACACGTGTTACGAGGCTGACCAGATTGAATTAGAGCAACCAATTAAGGAAGATCTGATTTCTTCACCTGAGATCCCTGAGCCAGGGTACGAGGAAACAAATGTCTTCTTGGAACAGAAAGTGACAATTGATTTTGGGACATACATTAATGCAGATCTTGATTTCTTTGATTCTAATGGTGAAGATTCAAGTTGCGAAGTCTCACACGAGTTTACAGAATATGATTTTTGTGAGACGATTGGGCTTGAGGAATCTGATAGATCATTTGATAGTCCAATAACTAAGGAAACTGATCTTATTATGGCTCACATTATGGATCCAGAATCTCATTTTCTGGAGGATTCAATCAAATGCCTTGATTGTCAGTGTTGGATGAACGAATTGCTACGCTAACGTGTTTGGTTTTGAAAAACCTGTCGTTGTAGTTTGAAAGCAAAGAACTCGTGTTCAACAAAAAAAATTTATACCAAAATGAAAATTTCGGGTCGAACACAGGGAGGCGAACGTTTGATTTAAAAATAATGCATTTGTTTTTATTTGTCACGAAGTAATTCAATTGATTAGAACTACTTACAATAAATAAAAGAGAGAGAGAGAATAATACAAACAAAAATCAAAAGAGATATAGAATACACATGGAATTCATTACCAAAAGGGATTGTTCATTACACTAAATATTACAACTAGAAAGTGAGAAAATGTTTACATTAGAAAGCGGTAAAAGAATGGAGAGGGAAATATCCTCCTCGACGGTCGCTTAGAGGACGAGCTAAACTACTCTAGAAAGCAGTAAATCTATTCTAGAAAGCAGTAAAAAGAATGGGGAGAGAGATATCCTCCTCAACGGTCGCTTGGAGGACGAGCCGGACAGGATGACGCTTGGACGAAGGAGGACGAAGCAGAAGAATGGGAACAGGGCAGCACATCATCGTCATCGTGGGATCCACTTCCGAAGGGGGACGAAAATTGGACTTTATCTCGCGAGAAGCATCCTGGGTGTGGGACAAGCTTCTCTTAAGCTTTGGAGAGGGAGAGAAGAGAAGGAAGGGATGAGAATTTCATGTGGAGGGGGTCTCCTTTTATAATTGCAAGGAGTGGGGGCAAATTGGTCATTACATCTTTAAAACATTAAATAAGGGGTCTTCAGTGACGGATAAATCCATAGCTAAAGCCCCATCGTGGGCATAGTGGGCGCTGCCCACGCTGCTGCTGGCTTCCACGTGCACGCAACGCCTATGCACTTCCAATGAATCTCAGCCGTCCAATCGCGAGATCGGACGGCTTAAGATGCACCTTCCCCGCTCCTCAATGTGCACCTGCCCGCGTGCGATGCCACGTGAGGCGTGGGTGTGCGATAGTGCGTGGGTGCTATTGAGTGCCCGCAGCCGCCCGATCAAGATCTGATGCTCACCCGCTCATGCGATTCCACGCCGATCACCCTCTCAAGCGATTCGATCACACGTCGGCTGCTCACGATAACATCCTCGCCCACAACGTTGCGGAGCGCAAATGGTCGCGCGGACGTATTCAAGGTGCTGCATCCACAGCCGTTGGATCTTGATCCAACGATGGAGAAGCAGCACTCTAATTGAAGAAGAGAAGGTGCGGCAGTGCCGGGGGTCGGTTGGACGGCTGAGATGGCACCACGTGGCGCCATCTTGGCCGTCCATCTTCTAAATGTTGTAGATGATGACACGGGTGACGGATTGACTCAATTTTTTCGTCGTTAGGCTGCGATCGTCAATCTGAATCCATCCATGTGGTCGAATTTATCGTTTCAAGTGTGGATTTACACCATCTTGGCCCTTGATCTTCTAGGGTTTCCAGTCACTATCAGATGTTACATATGCGTGATTAGGGCAATCTTGGAGTCGTTGAACTCCAATCGTCACCCTGATCACATCTGTACGGTTAGATCTTCGATCCGAGGCCCCGATAAAAAGTTTTCCCTGTCCAAGCACATAAAAAGAGACAATTAACCTCCATTTTATTCAAACTACTCTAAATGCAAGATGATGCATGTTATGCAATATTTATAGCATGCAATGCAATCCTACGCTTAAGAACATGCATAAATAGATATCTTAAGTATTGTAAATGTGTTTACATCATACACCCATGCCTATCTTTTGCCAGTCCCTAGCAAAAATTATATGCTATTTATAAAAGAATTAGGTTGGATTATTTTTCCTTGAGTTATTTTCAATCATTAAGAAATTGTCTACTTAGGATCTGAACTTTCAAAGACACAATAATGCCCGAGTATTTGCCAAAATGCAGACCGCCTCAAGCCCTCGCCTCATTCAAAGAAAAATTTGTTTTCCTCTTTTTCCTCTTTTCTAATTTTTTTAGATTTTCAAGTTTTAGGGTTTAAGAGTGGCTTTCTACGGCCATTCAACTCACCCAAGATTTGATGAGAACCCTAAGTTTTAAGCATCTTATAGTGAATGTGATAGACTCGTTGACCGGCAGTTAAAACGAACTTCGGATTTCTATGCCTCTAGGTGCCCTCAAAAAGAATTCTACCTAAAGGTGTATCTTTACAACCAATAGCTTTCTCCCTACTTTTTTTCTTTTTAACGGGGTCAACACAAGGGTGAATCTAGTGTATATCTCCCCGATTTATTCTACTTCTCCGCTTCTTCCTAAGTGTTTTGGAAATTTTTAGTGCATTTATTGAGTTGGGTTCAGGACAATCGGTCGATGAGCTATTACCACCGACAACTTGCTAGCCATACTCGTGCGGGAAGTGTGGTTTATTTCTTTTTTTCTTTTCTCATTTTCTTTTTGATTTTTTATTTTTTTAAGTAGGTGGCTTCCCTGGTCTAAGATTTACTTAAAGGCAGCAAAAAGAGAAAGGTCCAGTAACTGGGCTCTGGACAACCTACCTATGGGTTGTTACCCACGATAACTTGCCAGCCATATCACCCTAGAAGGTTCATTAGCTACCCAATTTTTGTTAGAATCGCCGAACAACGAGTCAGTGCAAAAAAAGTGTGTAGATGCTTAAAACTCAAAAATTCCCTCAAATCAGAGGGTGGGTTGATAAGTCGTGTACTTATCACCCAAACTTATTTATTCCAATTATGATATAATTAAGATGGCAAGGACTCGAAAGACAAATCCACATTTTAGTGGATACACGGGCTAATTAAGTCCAAAGACCTAAAGGGTCTTTGTGTTCAGATCCTAATGTAGTATTTCCTAAGATTGAAAATTTTCTTAAACCCAAGTTCTCTTTCCTAATTCTAATTTTTTTTCTTTTTCTTTTTTAATAAAAGAAAATAAAACAAATCTGCGAAGCTGACGAATAAATTCAGAGATGAATATCCATCCCCCCATGCCTATCTAATGCAATGTCCTCATTATATTAAAAAGACATAAAATAGAGTGGAATAGCGTAGAAAGCACCTGAATTGCATGAATGTCAAGTCTGCTCCGAGATAGAAACTAAAAAGAGCTGTATAAATGCTGAGTTTAGTGCCTTCAGCTAGGCACACTATACAAAGAAAAGAAATGAAAATTTCACAGGTGCAAGTCAGAATCAAAATAAACAAAAGAATCCTCTGACCTGTCAGCAGAGGTCCACAGATGTGGACCAGATTGTGGTGCAGACCCATACCCCATAATCAAGAATATCTTAGGTTTTGGATAAAAATTACCCAAAACCTAAAATCTGTATGCAAGCTGGGTCAGGCCTGCGATTTATGAGGATGCAACCCAAGACCAAAAAGTCGGGTTACAGAGAATTCAAGCTCAAAAGGATAATCGTTGAATGTGTGCTTGGGTTTGACATCCTCAAAATAGATGTCGTAAGGGTTTTGGTTTGATGGTTTCAGCTTAATAAGAACCCTTCGATTCAATCTTCTACTTCCTCCAAAGTTAGCTTCCCAAATCAGAACTTCCAAACTCCTATCCTCCTAAATCAGAATGTTAAATTTCATGACCTCTTACATGTTAATCACCCCGTCTGAAATTTCCAAGTCTAAATGATGTGGCTGAATCAGAATTGACTTGGGTCTAATTATCTCAGAAATAGAATTATCGATAAACTCAATGGAGTGTAACTGACAATCAGGGCATTTGATTGAATCCTCCAGAAAATGTGATTCTGGATCCATAATGTGTGCCCTAATAAGATCAGTTTCCTCAGTTCTTGGGCTATCAAATAATCTATCAGATTCCTCAAGCCCAATCGTCTCACAAAAATCATGTTCTGTAAACTCATGTGAGACTTTGCAACTTGAATCTTCACCATCAAAGAAATCAGGATCCATATCAATGTATGTCCCAAAATCATCTGTCACTTTCTGTTCCAAGGAGACATACGTTTCCTCGTACCCCGACTCAGGGATCTCAGGTGAAGAAATCAGATCTTCCTTAATTGGTTGCTCTAATTCAATCTGGTCAGCCTCGTAACACTTGTCCCCCCCAACAGGTGCCTGAGCAGGTTCTGTCATTGGCTTTCCTGAAGGGAGTTCATCCTGGGAATCATCCCATGATTCAATCAAAGCGACCACAAATCTCATCCTCAATTTTGCTAATTTCCCAAGTAGAAACTCACCCGGGTTCTTATCCTTAACATCCTGAAGCCAATCCAACAATGACTTATTTAAATCATCAATCATTTCAATCAAGGGCTCCAATCTCTCAATGCAAGGTATTGGCTGAACTTCTAAAGATTGAATGATATTCCTCAAGTTAGCCAGAACCTTATCTTGAACCTGATTACCCTAAACCAAATGAGTTGGTTTAGGGTTGGGCGGGCTTGGGGTCAATGCAGGAGAATTAACGAATTAAGGTTCGTTATACCCTTCCTGATAATAGGTCATTTCAGATTGTTCAAAAGGTGATGACCTAAAGGCAGTGTAATCAGAGGATGGGTAAGAATCAATGTATCCTTCTTGATTGTAGATCGTATTAGGTTGTTCATGAAAGGATGACAATCTATAATCGATGTGGCTCTGAGAAGGATAGAAATCACAATCAAAGTGTTCAGGGTTAGACCCTAAACACGGAGGTCTGGAACTGTATCCCTAATCCGAGTTATCCCAACTAACTGATGGTTGATTACAGTACGAGTCGGGATAATCGTCATGTTGAGGATAATTCAAAATAGGAGGGAAAGAGCGGGAATGCGTATAATATGTGGAAGTATTCATGAGAAATGGGAGGAAGAAAGGCACCCTGCAATACAAACAATCAAACCTGTCCTTAAGTGGGTTAGCTTACAGACCTACAGACTCCCAAAACCCGTCTTGAGATAGAGAAACGATTTGATCTACTTCTGTTTGTTCAATCCAACCAGTTAGAAGGAGGGACTGAGGAGAAGGTTCTTCCTTTGGCTTGCACTTTCGGTTCCTAGTGTACCTCCCAGCTGCAATCGTTTGATTCTACTCCCCTAGCTAGACATTAGATTGAACAGTAGAAATAGACTAATAAAAAATAATCTCGTTCTGGGTTCTGAAGAGCGGGTCCAATCCTTAAGGCCAACGTCTACTCTGTTTTATTTAGGGCTAGGTTTGAATGTGCTTTGGAATGTGATGGGCCCTTTAAAAGGGTTGTGCCCTTAATGATTGATTGATTTGTGTGTGCGTGCACAACCAGTGGTTTTCAAGCAAGATTACTTTTGATGTGGTGAATTTTAGAGTTCAAATCTTTCTTAGTAGCTTTTAGGATTCAACTTTAGGAGTTTTCAAACAAGTTTCTGTTGGCACACCAAATTTTTGAACTCACAGGTGAAGATGATTTCTTTTGAAGCTTAAAAAGAATGTGAAGTGCCTAGTAAATCCCTAAGAGTTGAACCTAAGTGGCAGCTACTTGATGAGTTGATTTTAATTGAAGTGGTGGAGCCTAATCAACTCAAACAATTGGCCTATTGCACCACTTAATTAGGCACACAAATGATTACCTAATCTGATTTTTACTCAATTATGTATTTGGATGTGTGTACCGGCTCCAAAGATCGGTTTACTAGTTAAGTTTGAAAATCATATGAGGTTGTGTACCTCTGTGAGATTTTTTTTTATTTTTCTTTTTTTTTAATGTGCTGGTTGGGGTGGGTGTGGGTGTCAAACAACAAACAATCTAACCTTAGAGTTTATAAGAACACCTAGGTTGATTGATGTTTGTGTTATTATATTGTGAAATGAAATCTAATGGGTGGGAGGTGGGGGATAACTTACAAAACCGTCCACAACACTTTACTCCAATCTACCGCTTTCACCTGTCTCGGAAGAGTACCTGTAATTACAATAAGAAAGGAGAGAAGTGAGGTAAATGATTTGTAAGTTAGAAAACGCGAAGAAAAATCAAACAACATCGCCTCCCCGGCAACGATGCCAAAATGTTGGACGAACGAATTGCTACGCTAATGTGTTTGGTTTTGAAAATCCTGTTGTTGTAGTTTGAAAGTGAAGAACTCGTGTTCAACAAATAAAATTTTTACCTAAATGAAAATTCCGAGTCGAACACAGGGAGGCAGATGTTTGATTTAAAAACAACGCATTTGTTTTTATTTGTCACGAAGTAATTCAATTGATTAAAACTACTTACAATAAATAAGAGAGAGAGAGAGAGAGAATAAGAGAGAGAATAATACAAACAAAAATGAAAAGAGATATAGAATGCACATGGAGTTCATTATCAAAAGGGATTGTTCATTACACTAAATATTACGACTAGAAAGTTGGAAAATGATTACATTAGAAAGCGGTAAATCTACTCTAGAAAGCAGTAAAAGAATGGAGAGGGAAATATCCTCCTCGAAGGTCGCTTGGAGGACGAGCTGAACTACTTTAGAAAGCAGTAAATCTATTCTAGAAAGCAGTAAAAAGAATGGGGAGAGAGATATCCTCCTCGACGGTCGCTTGGAGGACGAGCCGAACGGGACGATGCCTGGATGAAGGAGGACGAAGCAGGACGAAGGAGGACAAAGCAGAAGAATGGGAACGAGGCAACACGTCGTCGTCGCAGTATTCACTTCCGAAGGGGGACGAAAATTGGACTTTATCTCGCAAGAAGCATCCTGGGTGTGGGACAAGCTTCGCTTGAGCTTGGGAGAGGGAGAGGGAGAGAAGAGAAGGAAGGGATGAGAATTTCATGTGGAGGGGGTCTCCTTTTATAGTTGCAAGGAGTGGGGGCAAATTAGTCATTACATCTTTAAAACATTAAATAAGCGGTCTTTAGTGACGAATAAATCCGTCGCTAAAGCCCCACCGTGGGCGTAGTGGGCCCTGCCCACGCAACTGTTGGCTTCCACGCACGCACAACACCTGCGCACGTCCGATGAATCTCAGCTGTCCGATCACGAAATCGGACCACTTAAGATGCACCTTCCCTGCTCCTCAACGTGCGCCCGCCCGCGTGCGATGCCGCGTGAGCCGCGGGCTTGCGATAGCGCGTGGGCGCTATTGAGTGCCCGCAACTGCCCATTCAAGATCTGACGCTCACCCGCTGGCACGATTCCGTGCCGCTCGCCCTCTCGCGCGATTCGATCGCACGTCGACTGCTCACGATAACATCCTCGCCCACTGCGCTGCAAAGCGCAAATGGTCGTGCGGACGTATTCAAGGCGCCGCATCCACAGCCATTGGATCTTGATCCAACGATGGAGAAGCGACGCTCTGATTGAAGAAGAGAAGGTGCAGCGGTGCTGGGGGCCGGTTGGATGGCTGAGATGGTGCCACGTGGCGCCATCTTGGCTGTCCATCTTCTGGATGTTGTAGATGGTGCCACGGGTGTCAGATTGACTTGATTTTTGCATCGTTAGGCTGCGATCGTCGATCTGAATCCATCCGTACGATCGGATTTCTCATTTGAAGTATGAATTTACACCATCCTGGCCCTTGATCTTCTAGAGTTCCCTGGTCACTATCAGATGCTACAGATGCCTGATTAGGGCGATCTTGGAGTCGTTGAACTCCAATCATCGCCCTGATCACATCTGTATAGTTGGATCTTCGATCTGAGGCCCTGATAAAAAGGTTTCCCTATCCAAGCACATAAAAGGAGACAATTAACCTCCATTTTATTCAAACTACTCAAAATGCAAGATGATGCATGTTATGCAATATTTATAGAATGCAATGCAATCCTATACTTAAGAACATGCATAAATAGACATCTTAAGTATTGTAAATGTGTTTACATCAGTCAGTTACACCCCATTGAACTTATCGATGATTCTATTTTTGAGATAATTAGATCCAAGTCAATTCTGATTCAGCCACATCTTTTAGACTTGGAGATTTCAGATGGGGTGATTAATTTGCAAGAGTCCTGGAATTTGACATGCTGAATGAGGAGGATAGGAGTCGGGAAATTTTGATTTGGGAAGCAAGTTCCGAAGGAAGTAGAAGATTGAGTCAAAGGGTTCCTATTAAGCTGAAACCATCAAACCAGAACCCTTACGACATCTATTCTGTGGATGTTCAACTCAAGCACACATTCATTGATTATCCTTTTGATATCTCTATATCCCTATCTTTTGGTCTTGGGTTGCATCCTCATAAATCGTAGGCTTGACTCTGCTTGCATACAGATTTAGGTTTTGGGTAATTTTTATCTAGAACCTAAGATATTCTCGATTTTGGGGTATGGGTCTACATCACAATCTGGTCCACATTTGTGGACATCTATTGACAGGTCAGAGGTTTCTTCTGTTTATTATAATTCTGACCTGCACCTGTGAATTCTTTATTTCTCTTCTTTGTATAGTGTGCCTAGCTGAAGGCACTAAATTCAACACATATACAGTTCTTTTTAGTTTTTATCTCGGAGCGGACCTGACATTCATGCAATTCAGGTGCTTTCTACACTATTCCACTCTGTTTTATATCTTTTTAATACAATGAGGACAATGCAGTGGATAGGCATGGAGGGGTGGATATTCATCTCTGAATTTATTCGTCAGCTTTGTAGATTTGTTTTATTTTCTTCTATTAAAAAAAATTGTGGAATTAGGAAAGAGAACTTGGGTTTAAGAAAATTTTCAATCTTAGGAAATAATACATTATGATTTGAACACAAAGACCCTTCAAGTCTTTTGACTTAATCAGCCTGTGTATCCACTAAAATGTGGATTTGTTTTTCGAGTCCTCGCTAACCTAAATCTATTTTAAATGGAGTAAATAAGTTTGGGTGATAAGTACACGACCTATCAACCCGCCCTCTGATTTGAGGGAATTTTGAGTTTTAAGCGTCTACACACTATCTTGTCACTGACTCGTTGTTCGACAATTTTAACGGAAATTGGGTAGCTAAAGAACCTTCTCAGGTGATATGGCTGCCAAGTTATCATGGGTAACAGCCCATAGGTAAGTTGTCCAGAGCCCAGTCACTGGATCTTTCTCTTTTTGCTGCCTTTAGGTAAATCTTAGACCAGGGAAGCCACCTACTTAAAAAAAAAAAAATCAAAAAGAAAAGGAGAAAAGAAAAAAAGAAATAAGCCACACTTCGCTGCACGAGTATGGCTGGCAAGTTGTCAGTGGTAATAACTCATCGACCGATTGTCCAGAACCTAGCTCAATAAATGCACTGAAAATTTCCAAAACACTTAGGAAGAAGCGGAGAAGTAGAATAAATTGGGGAGATATACACTAGATTCACCCTTGTATTGACCCTGTAAAAAAATAAAATAAAAGTAGGGAGAAAGCTACCAGTTGTAAAAGATACACCTTTAGGCAGAATTCTTTTTTAGGTCACCTAGAGGCGTAGAAATCCGAAGTTCATTTTAACTGCCGGTCAACGAGTCTATCACATTCACAATAAGATGCTTAGAACTTAGGGTTCTCATCAAATCTTGGGTGAGTTGAATGGCCGTAGAAAGTCACCCTTAAACCCTAAAACTTGAAAATAAAAAAAAAAAGAAAAATTAGAAAAGAGGAAAAAGAGAAAAAGAGAAAAAGAAATTTTTCTTTGAATAAGGTGAGGGCTTGAGGCGGTCTGCATTTTGGCAGATACTCGGGCACTGTTGTGTCTTTGAAAGTTCAAATCCTAAGTAGATATTTTCTTAGTGATTGAAAATAACTCATGCCCAAATAATCCAACCTGATTCTTTTATAAATAGCATATAGTTTTTGCTAGGGACTAACAAAAGATAGGCATGGGGGTATGATGTAAACACGTTTACACTGCTTAAGATGTCTATTTATGCATGTTCTTAAGTATAGGATTGCATTGCATGCTATAAATATTGCATAACATGCATCATCTTGCATTTAGAGTAGTATGAATAAAATAGAGGTTAATTGTCTCCTTTTATATTCATGGACAGGGAAAACCTTTTATCGGGGACTCTGATTGAAGATCCAACCCTACAGATGTGATCAGGGCGACAATTGGAGTTCAACGACTCCAAGATCGCCCTAATCAGACATCTGTAGCATCAGATAGTGATCGGGGAACCCTAGAAGATCAAGAGCCAAGATGGTATGAATCCTCACTTCAAATGACAAATCCAACCACACGGATGGATTCGGATCGACGATCGCAGCCTAACAGCGTGAAAATCGACTCAATCCGACAACCGTGGCACCATCTACATCATCTAGAAGATGGACGGCTCAGATGGTGCCACGTGGCCCCATCTCAGCCTCCCAACCCACCAAAGCACCCACCGCACCTTCTCTTCTTCAATCAGAGCGCCGCTTCTCCACCATTGGATGAGCATCCAATGGCTGTGGATGCGCGCGCCTGATTGAATCCGCGCGACCATCTCAATTGTGTAGCGCAGCAGAGACGACGTTGCGGGCGAAGCGGATGTCGCGGGGTCGAGCCTCCGTAAGCCTCAAATCAGGCATAGGCATGGAGCAGGCTCAATTGAGCCGTCGGATGGTGAGCGGACGGTTCAGATGCGTAGACGTGGCGTGATCTTGGTGCACGAATCATGCACGCGCGATCAAACAAGTGTTTTAACACTCGATCTGACGCGAGCACAGTTAAGATGCGACGAGGAATGCATCTCAGTCGTTCGATCTCACGATCTAATGGCTGAGATTCAGTGAACGTGAGCGTGCGTTGAGCGCGTGACAGGCGAAGAGGCGCACGCGCGTCTCCCACTACACCCACGGGCGAACCTTTAACAACGGTTTTATCCATCACTATAGGTCCTGAATTAATTTTTTCAAATTGGAATGACCAAAATGGCCCCACTCCTTGCAACTATAAAAGGAGACCCCCTCCACATGAAATTCTCATCCCTTCCTTATCTTCTCTCCCTCTCCAAAGCTCAAGAGAAGCTTGTCCCACACCTAGGATGCTTCTCACGAGATAAAGTCAATTTTTCGTCCCCCTTTCTGAAGCGGATCCCGTGACAACGATGATGTGCTGCACCATTTCCGTTCTTCCTACTTCACCCTCCTTCGTCCTCCTTCGTCCAGGCATTGTCCCATCCGGCTCGTCTTCCAAGCGACCGTCGAGGAGGATATTTCTCTCCATTCTTTTAATGCTTTCTAGAATAGATTTACTACTTTCTAGAGCAGATTTACTGCTTTCTAGTGGTAATATTTAGTGTAATGAACAATCCTTTCGATAATATATTCCATGTGCATTCTATATCTCTTTTGATTTTTGTTTGTATTATTCTCTCTCTTACTCTCTCTCTCTCTTCTATTTATTGTAAATAGTTAGTTCTAATCAATTAATTTACTTCGTGACAAATAAAACAAATGTGTGTTTTTAAATCAAACATCCACCTCCCTGTATTTGACCCGGGATTTCCATTCCGGTATAAATTTTATTTGTTGAACACGAATTCTTCACTTTCATACTACGACGACAGTTTTTTCAAAACCAAACACATTAGCGTAGCAACCCGACGTTCAACAGAGGGTAGGGGTAGGTTTTGCTCTTAGGTGAAGAAGAAACCAAGGAAGAAGAGGGTGGCAGCCAAAGAAGCTAAGGAAGGACAAGGCAAAGCAGAAGATCTAATGAAATCTCGACTGTTGGATCTTCATCCAATGGTCGAGAACTAGGGAGGCAGCAACCCTTGCGTGACCATCTGGCGCTCTGCCACAATGGTTGTGCACCTGGCTCTCAAGGAATTGGCGAGGGTTCGAGCGGAGATTTGCCGCAACCGCCTCAACGCCAGCAAAATTGGACCACTCGATCTTGATCGAGCGATCAGGATTGCGCATGTGCGATTAGATGCCTGCCCAACAACGCGCGAATGCACTCCAGATCAGACATGTGTAATCTGGGGCACCCATTTAAGATGACTGAGGGGTCTCTTCATAGTCGGATCTTCACGAAGGTGCGATGCACGTGCATTCAAATTTCGCGAAGGCGCGATCTGCACGTGCCCTCAGCCTCGCTCTCCACCCTCGGATATTCATCTAATGGCTGTAGACACTCCAACATATACCAACTACGGTGCGCGAATGCACCAACACCAAGCGCGCGATGCGTGAGTGCGTGCGCTCCGCTGAGTGCAGCTGTGCACGGGCGGTGCGTGCGTGGCGCATGTCGTGCACGCAACATTGAAGTGCATGGCTAGGGCGGACCTCTCCTCTTCACCTATTTAAAGCCCCCTTCAACTCTCCATCCACCTTCATCTCTACCTAGCCATTCCTCACCTACTCTAGAGCTCCAAAGAGCCCTCCAAGATCCCAAGAGCTCATTCCCAAGCTCCACGACCTCCTATTAGTGCAGCATTCCCCTTCTCCACCAAGTATTCAACCTTACCCTCACCCCCTTCATAGGAGACCACAGAGTTGTCACCTCACCTCCATTCAGGTAGACAATCACCTCCACCTTCTCATCACCATTCCCATGAGCTTGGCGAAGCTTTCCTTTACCCGGATTCGTCTTGCGCCTCATCCCAGATGTCCAGCACCTCTCCCCCTCCATCCAAGCTGCTGCCAAGCGCCGTCGTCTCACCAAACATCCGCCTTGGGAGACTTCCTCTCACCTCTATTTCCTTTATCTTTCGTACTATATTTCTGCTTAGTGTAATTGTAATAAACTCCGTTCTCAATATATCAGTTTCATTTCTTTATATTTAGTTTTAGACTAGCTTAGCTTGCTCTTTGTGCTGATATTCTACTCTCTTTATTCAAGTAGCTAGTCTTATCTTAAAATACCAAAAAAATAACAAAACCCTAAAAATACCAAAAACAAACAAAGTGAAATGCTGATTTCAAGAAACAAACGTCGCCTCCTCATGTTCGATCCAGGACTCCCTTTCGAGTTTCGATAAATTTTATTTGATAGAAAGATTTGCGACTACGATGATGGGTTTCCCGAAACCTTAACTTTTCTTCACGAAAACCTGCTAATCATCAAGCGATCCCATAAAAATTCAACTAGGTCATTGTTAAGCCTCATCTCAGTGGATCAGAGATTCATTGGCTAAAACTACCCACACAGAGCTTAGATTAGGCGTTTGCTCATCTGAGAGAGGAAATTAAATCAAAGCAACTCAGAGTCATTGCAATGAACCCAATTAAATAAAAACAAACTCAATTTGCTCGATTAAATCCATTTAAGGTTAAATTGATCCAAAATCTTGTGATTGAGTGTGAAATCCAAATACAAGTCAATCAAGCAAATTGGTTCAATCAAAATTGGATCAGGGGTCCTTGTGAACATTTGAAGTGGATAGGGGACCCCCAAATGAGTTTGGGCATGGATTGGATCTAGAAGTTGGTGAACTTCAAATCTAATTTAGCTCCGGTGGGTGGGGTGGAATATGGATTAAAAACGTTAGGAAATTAAATGCAAGTGGTTGTGAGATGGTTAGGGAGCTATATGAATTGATGGAAACATGTGCGAATACCTCTCTGATCTGAATTGATCAGTGAGGTGCGGATTAGAGCTAAACTAGATTTGCTCTATCCTAGAGCTAATCCAAACAATTCAAACACTATACTACGATCTACACTATCTAATAAAGCTAAGAAAGCGATAAATCTAACATATGAAAGTGGTAAATCCTATGCTAAATGGAAGAAAGGGACCTTGAAGAAGAACTGCAACTAGTGGCTACAGCGACGGAGGGAGGATCTCTGGCAGAAGGAAAGCTCTCTAGTGAAGCTCAACGTCGCCCTGGGTGCTATGAAGTCCTTAGCAACAAGGAGAGGTCGCAAGAGGTGGAATTCACACTGCCACAACAGTGGAATAGGGACTATGTGAGGAGAGGAGACCAGAGGGAAGAAACGATCAATTCAAGAGGTGTAGTGGGAGTCGATCCACTTCGTGCAAGCTTTGAGCAGTGATTAAATAGCCGCTCGAGTGCATCATGGCACCGTGGAGGTGTGATTAAGCCATTAGGTCACCAATAGTGGGATGAAGAGGGAGGGTGAGTGGGAAGCTTTAGAGATGAATCCCACCATTAGATGGGATCTGGGTGAGGGAATGGATCTCTACGCAATGGCATAGGAAGATTGGAGATGAATTGGCTGTATGATCAGAGCAACAAGGGAACGATGGTCCAAATAGCCCGTGTTCTTCGGGTGCACAGTGCACCTCACCCATCAGGTGTTTTGGGGTATTTGCACGGAAGTCTAAATGGGAGAAGGGGTAAATTTAGGAAAAGACCCATAAGTGAGAAAAAAGAAGATAGAGCAGTCCCTGTGGGTTTACAAATGGGTCCCTGGCAGCTTGCAAAAGTCCTCATGTGTTTTTATCTTATGTAATGTCATGAATGCAAGGTCCTAATGATGTCCAAATGCTACCAAGTTTTTATTTAAGCTCAACTGAACATTTAGGAACATGATTTCACTTTCAATTTGAACTTTTGAACCTAAATATGTGTTCAATTTGCAATTGGATCATCAAATTACATTTAGTAATAGAATATCTCATTTTGTGACTTAATTATGCATTTTTAACACCAATTTGCTGTTTTATGTCATTTTCCTTAATTTCCACACTTAACCCTTTCCTTGTGTTAATTATGTAGTGTTTAACCTAGCTTCTAGCTTAACTTGAGCATTTTAGCTATGACGAGCCACACCTCATCATTAACCAAGCCCCACTTTTTTTCCAAAACTCACCTCAAGGATTAGCCCCTTATTATATTGCCTCTGCTAGTGCTATTACCCTGAGAAGTTGAACTAGAACCTAGCATCCAATTTGGCCTACACCTAATAATCATAAGGACCTTGGTGAACTTGACTGGGTTGATTAGACTGAAGATGACTCTGGTAAGGCTCAAGAACCTATTACTCTTGACTCTGATTATGTCCCTTACCCTGAAGCCTTAGAGATATCAAGGAAACAGAAGCCACTTGCTAGTAATGAGGAGTTGTTGGATATCTTTAATGATGTTGAGATTAATATCCCACTCCTTGAGGCTATCAAGCATATCCCTACCTATGCCAAGTTCCTAAGAGATCTTTGCACTCAGAAGTGTAAGCCTAAATCTCAAGCACCTAAGAAGGTTGTCTTATTAGAGCAAGCTAGTTGTGAGATCTTAAAAAACCTTCCTCCTAAAATAAGAGACCCTGATGAACCCTTGATTTCTTGCACAATTGGAGATTTTACCTTTGATCAAGCGCTCCTTGACTTAGGTGCTTTAATCAATCTGATCCCAACCAACCTTTATGAAAAATTTGGATTAGCTGAACTTAAACCCACCTCTATGACTCTCCAACTTGCTGATAGATCCATTACCAAACTTAAACGAGTCTTAGAGGATGTTATTGTCAAGGTTAGAGATTTTTATTTTTTGGTGGATTTTCTAGTCCTTGACATGAATATACCTGAGGAACTTAGAAACACCCCAATTATTCTTGGGAGACCTTTTCTTGCTATAGCCAAGGCATGGATTGATTGTGAGAATGGATGTATGGAAATATCCTTTGGTGATGGAAAAGTACAATTGGATATCTTTAAGGCCAATAAGAAATTTGAGGATTGTGGGTTTATTGATGACCTGGATCACATAGATGATTTAATGGTTGTAAACCTTATTGAAAACCCTTTAGAAGCCAACTTGACTAGACTAGCTCAGGAGGGTGATGGTTTGCTCTGTACCCCTGCCTATTTACAACCTCCTGAGATTGATCATGTGATTGAACCTACTCCACCTGCTAATCCTGAATCAAACCAGCTTGATTTGAGACCCTTGCCTTCTAATTTGAAGTATAATCTGCTAGGCCCAAATCAAACTCTAGCTGTGATTACTAGTGCCTATTTGACTCAAAAGCAAGAAGGCAAACTAATTTGGGTCCTAAAAGAGAATAAGGAGGCAATTGGTTGGACCATTAAGAATTTAAAAGGAATTAATCTTGCTTACTACACACATAGAATATTTTTGGAAGAAGGATCTAAAACTTCTCACGAGATGCAAAGAAGGTTGAATCCGAATATGTAAGTAGTAAAGAAGGAAATAATTAAATGGCTGGACGCTGAAATAATTTATCTGATTTCTTATAGTCCTTAAGTTAGTCCATTTGAGATCATTCCAAAGAAAGCAGGATTGACTATAGTGGCCAGTGAATAGGGAGAATTGGTGCCTACAAAGACAACTTCCTCGTGGAGAGTGTGTATTGATTATAGAAATCTTAATACAGCCACTAAGAAAGATCACTTTCCTCTCCCTTTTATTGGTCAAGTCATAGAAAGATTGGCAGAACAATCTTATTATTTCTTTTTGGATGGATACTTTGGTTATAATCAAGTAGCAATCCACCTTGAGCATCAGGAGATGACCACTTTCACTTGCCCCTACAGAACCTTTGCATTATGTAGGACACCCTTTGGTTTATGTAGTGCACTAGCTACATTCCAAAGATGTATGCTAGCTGTATTCTCTAAGATGGTAGGTGATTTTATGGAGATATTTATGGATGATTTTTTGATCTTCAAGGAATCTTTTGATTCTTGCCTATCTAATCTAGATAAGATTCTTATAAGGTATAGAGAAGTTAATCTAGTCCTTAGCTGGGAGATGAGCCACTTTATGGTCACTGAAGGGATTGTACTTGGTCATGT
Source organism: Thalassia testudinum (assembly GCA_037157565.1). Classification (NCBI taxonomy): domain Eukaryota; kingdom Viridiplantae; phylum Streptophyta; class Magnoliopsida; order Alismatales; family Hydrocharitaceae; genus Thalassia; species Thalassia testudinum. Next base: position 203,807,102 of record JAZHRO010000031.1, read on the forward strand.
GGTCTCTTAAAGAGGAATCGAAGTGGACAAAGCTAAGGTGGATACTATATCTAGATTACCTCCTCCAACATCTATCAAACAAGTGAGATCCTTTTTAGTTCATGTTGGATTCTATAGGAGGTTTATTAAGAAGTTCTCCTACCTTGCCTGGCCTTTGAGCACCCTCCTATCTAAGGAGCAAGCTTTTGATTTCAATGATGCATGTCTCAAGGTTTTGATCTACTTAAGACTGCAATTACTTGTTCTCCAATCTTACAACCACCTAATTGGGAGGCTCCTTTTCAGATAATGTGTGACTCTTTTGATTTTGCCATAGGAGCCATCTGTTTGGACTAAAAATTGCGTGAAAATGTATTTTCATCGTAGTATAGTGTGTGAAATCGATCCTAAACAAAAATAATAATGAAACTCAAAAGTGAATCTCAATCGAACTTTGGGAGGAGAAAAATGTTTCTGATTTGATTTCTACTTTTCAATACGCATGTCGTGATTTTATTAATCGAAACAGAATCTGATTATAGTGATTTGAAATGTAACCTCATGAGTAGGTTGAAGCAAAAGATGTGCGAGATGTGGAAACGAATTCAAAGCTGGTGAAGTGATTGTGATAATAGCAGTGATGATAAAGATTAGAACGATCATTTTTTTTTACAAAAGTAGGTGTTACTATTTTTGAAATTGAATGCACCCTACACAAGTGTTAGCACGACAAAATATTTGACATCAATCACACGTGCACAATATCAGAACCAAAATAAATAGATCATTTTATTCATTAAAGAGAAATATAGTCAATTACAAGTAGATGAAAGATTAGAACTAGAACTTTTATTCTACTAGAAGAACTAGAACAACTAGAACTACTAGAAATAGAAGTAGACAACTAGAAGAGAACTAGAACTACAACTAGAAATAATTTAGAAAATAACTAGAAGAACTATTCTACTAGAACATAGGAAGGAGGGCACCAAAGGTGCTTCCAAAAGGAATCATTTTTATGGCCTTGGAAGGGTTGAGGGAAGAAGGTGGTGGCTGGCCACCTATGGTGGTGGTGGTTGACCTTGAAGGTCGTAGGAGGAGGCCTTGAAGGTGGAGGTTCTAAGGTGGAAGAAGGAGGAAGGAAGGAGGTCTAAGGGGGGTCCAAGAGGGATGGAGGATGGCTACCCTGGGTGGCCTTTTAAGGAGGAGGAGAGGCTAAGGTGGTCGGCCACTAAGGGATAAAACAACCCTTGGTGGTGGTTGGAAAAGATCTTATCTCTTTATCTTTCATAAGGAAAGATCATAAGATAAGATCTTCCTTATGTAGGTGGATAAGAAGGGATAAGATATTCTTCAAGTTGCGCCAACTTGAAGACGATTAGCTTGGGTTGGCATAGACTTGAAGTGGGTGGGTTTATGGTTAGGTTTTGTAGATGTAGGTTATGGGAATAGGTTCCTAATTAGGCTCGGTTGACCCTAAATCTAATGGGTTAGGTTCAATTGGATTGACCCTAGCCTAATTGTGTGTGTGTGTGTATCCTTGGGTTTAAGGAAATCCTAAATAGGTTAAGGCTATTCCTAATTGGGTCATAAGTGCATCTAATTAGGTTCTAATCAACCTAATTAAACTTGTGTGGGTTGGTTTTTGCTCAATTAGGTTCTAGGTGAACTTAATTGAATTTAGGCACACCCAATCAAGTGTGCACCCAATTATGTGTGTCTAGGTCTATAGGATTTAGGCTGGGATTGATTAGACTCAATTGAGTCTAATAAACTTAGGGTTAGTCCAATCAGGTCCCATGGACCCAATTGACACATGGCTAACCCAATTGACTTAAACTGAGTCAATTAAGTGTGGTATGGACTTAAATAGGTTTCTGGATAGGGATAGGGTTTTGGATTGGTGGACTAGGGTTATGGATAGTAGGATAAGGTTAGGGATAGGGTGGATAAGTACATGGATAATGTTATCCATGTTTTTGTCTTTAGAGCTCAGATATCCTATTGTTAAGCTAATGTAGGGATAGGTACTAGGATAGGGTTATCCTAGGGTTTTAGGGATAGGATGGGGATATCCTAGTTCTTCTCTTTCATTTTCTGCATTTATTCTAAACAAGTAGTCAACATCTTTCTTCTTTCTCTCTTCTTGTGTTCTCAAACTTCTTTATTCTAGCCTTATTTCAAAGATCCAACTCTAGCTCCTACCCAGCTTCATTCTGCTCAGGATAGCTTTTGAGCTCCTTATTTCCTAGAAATAAGAATAAACCCTAATAAGCATAGTAAAATAGCATTATAACATATGCAACTAAATAAAAGAATGCAATGCATGATATGTAATTTGTGAATGCACTAATCACAAGTTATGCTAGGTTCTAACATATTTAGGTTAATTAAGTACCATGATTGCTGTGCAATCACTGTCTTAGGTCAGAAATTAGACACCAAGCCCACAATGATTTATTATGCCAGTCAAACACTTAATGAAGCATAGAGATATTATAATACTACTGACAAAGAATTACTGGCTATGGTATTTGCATTGGAGAAATTTCTAGCTTATTTACTAGGGTCACATGTTACTGTCTACTTAGACCACACTGCACTTAGGCACCTTTTAGCTAAAAAGGATGTTAAACCCTAGCTTATTCGGTGGATATTACTATTACATGAATTTCATTTGGAGATCAAAGATAAAGATGGTTCTCGAAATGTTGTCGTTGGCCATTTATCTAGAATCCCAGTTAAAAGCCCTCATCCAGATTTACCTATTTTTTATTCTTTTTTGGATGAGTCTATCCTAAACATCTCAAGAGTTAAACTCCCTTGGTATGTAGATATTGTGAATTATTTAGCCTCGAGGAGGGTACCTAATGATTGGTCTAAACAATATAGAGACAAATTTTATGTTGAGACCAAATACTACTTTTGGGATGACCTTGACCTCTTTAGGATTTATTTGACTAGATCATAAGAAGATGTGTTCCTGAAAGTGAGCATCATAGCATCTTGACCTTTTACCACACTTCTGCTTGTGGTGGTCACTTTTTAGGAAAGAAAACGGTAGCAAAGATTGTGCAATCTAAATTTTATTGGCCATCCATCTTCAAAGATGCCTACCATTTCTCTTAGGCATGTACACGTTGTCAATCAATTGGAAACATGACCTGCAAAGATATGATATCCTTGAACCTGATCTTAGTAGTTGAAATCTTTGATGTTTAGGGGATTGATTTTATGGGACCTTTTATATCTTCATTTGGATACCATTACATCTTAGTAGTTGTTGATTATGTATCCAAATGGATAGAGGCAATCTTGACTCGAACTAATGATCATAAAGTTGTGATTGATTTCATAAAAAAGAACATCTTTAATAGGTTTTGGATGCCTAGAACCATTATTAATGATGGAGGTTCCCATTTTACCCATGCCCATTTTAGGAACCTACTAGCTAAATACAGGGTCACACATAAGATTTTCACACCTTACCATCCACAAACCAACGGTCAGCCTTAAGTGTCCAATAGGGAAATTAAGACTATCCTACAGAAAAATAGTCAAGTCATATAGGAAATACTAGGCTATTAAGTTATAAGATGCACTTTGGGCTTACCTTACAGTGTTTAAGACCCCTATAGGAACTTCACCTTACCACCTTGTGTTTGGAAAGGTGTGTCGCATGCCCGTAGAACTTGAGCACAAGGCTTATTGGGCAATTAGGCAGTTTAATATGGATCTTGGTCAAGTGGTGAACCATCGCAGACTCCAACTGACTGAATTGGAGGAAATTAGGAATGATGCATATGAAAATGCTAGAATTTAAAAGAATAAGACCAAAGCTCTACATGACAAATCTATATCTTGAAAGAGCTTTGAGCCTAATCAAAGAGTCTGTCTTTTCTATGCTAGATTGAAACTCTTTCCTGGGAAATTGAGGTCTAAGTGGAATGGCCTATATACAATAACCCACACATTCCCACATGGAGCCATTGAAATTTTTGACCCTAAAACAGGTCAAACTTTTAAGGTTAATGGGCAGAGACTTAAACCTTAAATAGATCATTGTTGACCTGGACCTATTCTAAGTCGATTACACTTTTGGATTCCTGGCAGAGCTGAACTGTGCCTAGCTAAAGGTGTTAAACTTAGCACTTGTATATATTTAGTTATTTTCTTATATATATGCATCTTGGTTTAGTTTACAAATTTGGAGCTAGTCAAGTTATATCATGTCAACTTAGATATTTTTAGGTGATTTCTACCCTTATTTATGTTTATAGCATACAATGAGGACATTGCATGATATACGCATTGATGACGCGTGTTTCGCATGGTAAAAATTGGGGTTTGGAGGACCCATCGATGTAGCTCGCAAAACGCATCTATGAGATAAAATTTATAACTGAAACTCAAAAATTGAGTCCCGGGTCGAACACGGGGAGGAGAACGTTTGGTTTTGAAAGATACGCGTTTCTCTTTTATTTATTTTTGTTGTTTTATCTTTTATAATTTTTTTGGGTATTTTAATAGGGCAAGAGATCAGGCTGATGAATTCTAGCTAATCTACTTGCAAAATATAAAGGAAAGAGAGAGAGTGAGAAGAACAATCATCTATTTATGAATAAATGTTTGTTACAACTACGAAAGCAGAAAAACTACACTACAAAAGCAAAAAAGATGGAAAGAGGTGAGAGAATCCCCCCTCGACGGTCGCTTGGAGGATGACTTGCTCTGACATCGCTTGGAGGAGGGTGGTGAGGAGCGAGATGAATGGGGACGGAGCTGAAAGATGGAGGATGGGGTAGGATGCCGTAGCGGCGAGGATCTTCTTCTTGAAGGGAGGTGAGAAGACAGCCACGAAATGCTCCAAGAAAGTGGATGAGAGGCGGGAACAAATATTTGTTTTCTACTCTAAAGGAGTATCCCAGGATTGGGACAAGCTCTCTCTAGATCCTTGGAGGTGGTGAGAGGAAGAAAGGAAGAGATGAAGAAGGAGAGGTGTAGGGGTCCTTTTATAGTGAAGGAAAGAGGGCAATTCGTGTAGAGGGCATTTAGTGACATCAAAGGCGTAGCTGTAGATCCATGCCAGCCAATCCCCCAAACGTCGCTAAAGCTTGCTAGCGCTCGTGCTCTATCCCCGCTGGAATCTGCTGGAGGAGGCGTAGCCGTTGGATTAAGAAGTGATGGCTCACCTGTGCCCACTGATCACACCCCTTTAAAGGCGCACCCGCTGGCATTGAGGAGATGCACGCGCGCCGCTAGATCAACATCGGACGGCTGACAGAGCCAGTAGATGTCTTAAAAATGCACTCGCGTTTGATCTTACGGGTGATTTCCCGTGATCGCAAGCGTATGCGAATCTGGCCCATGGGATTGCGCCGTATGGAAGCTTCATGGTCGCTTGATGAAGATCCGACGGTCAAATTTCAATTGATGCGATGAGGACACTTCAGTGGGATTCGACCCTGCGCCACTTGATTTGTGGAGAGTGCTTAGCCAATGTGCTAAGCCCTCCTTTGTGTCGCGAAGAGGAGAGCGGTGCGAAGGCCTCTCAACCATTGGATCAAGATCCAACGACTGGGAATGGAGGTTGTGGATGAAGAGTGGGCGCCTTCAGTTATTGCTGGTGATGAGTCTATTTTAATGGACTATTGTTACGCCTAAGTTAACTTATTCTTACATTTTATGTTTGTTAATAACTACATTAGGTCATAAGATGATTCAATGCATCATTACTTAAGTTTACATCTATTCTATTGCATTCTATAACTTATTATGTAATTATTTTATATTTCATGCAGGTCTCGCACACAGCGCACCCTATGCACCTCCTGCACTTGATCCACTCCATCAGGCTAATTTAAGAGTTAATAAATAATCGGGAAAGTGAGAGAGGAGGAATAATTTTGCAAGAGACTAGGGTTGTGAAAAGAATTCCCCCCCCCCCCCCCGGTTGGCCTCAAAAAAGCCCCTCTCAACAGTCGCCGACCTCAACAAATCCAACAGGCGGCCAATTTTAGTAAGGGATTTAAAATCCCTTGACTTGCGCCGGGGAAGAAGAACTAATGGGGGGAAGAGATAAAAGGCGTAGGGGTGTGCTCTTGCGGGAGGAGCTTACGGATTCTGATTCACCACCTTGAAGGAAGCAAGCACCATGGATCCTGCGTGCACTATGCAAGAAGCGTGAACTGTGGACCACGTACTCCTCTCACCTCTCTCACCGCAAGCCACTGCCTTCACCATGTGCAGCGCCCTCACGCACGCGCCCTCTCACTGCAGCCACAGCAATAGCAGACCCACCGCGCAGCGCCCTCACCGCCAACCGCTGCCTTCACCGTGTGCTACTCTCACCACGCAGTGTCCTCACCATGCGTAACACACCACGCACCGCCAACCCTCGCCTACGCCAACTCACGCGTGATACCACCAGCAGCCGCACACGTGGCCTCCTCCACTTCGTCTTCTTCATCTCCTTCTTTCTTCCACCACTGCAACAAAGAAGAGAACCCATAGCCATCATCGTGCATCCACTCCTCCTTGGCCTCAGCAGCGGCCGCGTGCATCAGCTCACCAACCACCAGCATCCCACACCACCGACGATCGACCTCACCTGCAGCCACATGCGACAGCCATGCCACCTCTGTGACTCCACGCCCGCGCCAACACCCAAAGCTACCGATCTTCCTCACGTAGCCAGTGGCCAGCTTCGACCACCTCCGGTTGTTGCATCACCACCATCGTGAAGGCCGCACCTTAGAGACCCACCACAGGTGACCACACCGTCTGCCGACTCCTCTTCGCGCGGGCACGAGGGAAAGTATTCCCCTGTTTCTCTACTGTAAAGCCCCTATTAGTAATTACGAATAATGCCATTGTAGAGAAGACTATTCATTTATTTATCTCATTATAATAAGACAGCATTGCATGAATGTCCCTCAATTCTAATTGAATTGCATGCAGTCTCATTCATCTCATGAATAAGCAAACATGTATATTTGTTATAGGGAATAAATTCTGATTTAATTAAATTTTATGATGCTTGTCAGTATTAAGATAGCAATTCTAGTATTTCCATGGTGGTGATTTTGCATGTGCACCCTCATATTCTTGATTAATTATCTAGATTAAGAAATTATGCTGGAAATGAGAGCACTAGTTAGCATGCACATTCGTTGATATTCCCGATTACTTGATGCATCATTACTCTTTTTTAATAGGATAATTCCTCCCTGTGGAGACGACCTAACTCTTTGTGGTTAGTTTTGAAAATTAAAATGTTTTGAAAAGAGATTTTCTACCACGTGATTACATACAACGACACATCATTTTATGTTAAAGTTTTCAATGAAAACGAAGATCGCTCTTTCAAATGGTGCCGTTGCCAGAAAGGAAACACACCTATTAATTTTTTTGGGAATTTTATGTTATTTTTATGCTATTTTGAAATCCTTTTTGAATTACTAACTGTGGATATTCTTCTGTGCAAAAACATGCAACAAACGTGACGGGCGCACACGGTGGAGACGATCTTTTTGGTGGACCTTGATGCCACCTGGAGGCCAGCAACAGATGCTTGTGGGCCTTGATCCCACGGACGTAGCTTACGAAGGAGCCTTTTTCTGATTTAGTCATTAGATCTTAGTTTAGATTTAGTTTAGATAGACTTTAGAACTTAATTTTTGTCTTTTGGACCCTTGTCAGGTATTTTTGAGAATGTGTTCCTAGTGTTTCTTTATTTCTTGTCGCTCTTGTATGTGGGTGCATATTTTTGGAAGCGTGTTTCCATTTATTTAGATTATAGGATTATTCGAATTGTTTGAACTGCATGTTGGTTAGTTAGTTAGATTAGGTTTGTTTGCTTATTATTATTGAAAAAAAATATTCGAACTGCCTGCTAGAAGCTGCATATCTGTAGGACGACCATCTAGGACTGAATGAGCAGCATCTAGCTTTTCTTTTGGCATTGAAAACATCCTGCATTAAAGAAAGCTGGAGTAAGGTACGTCTTTTTCTTGAGCATCAATTACCTGTCATGCATCAGCATTGAACCTAAATCTAAGACCACTAAAGTGCTTGAATCGAATTAATTCAGTGGTCACTTTAAAAATTGGGATTGCTAAGAGGTTGGACTCTAAAATCTGTGACTTAAAATTGTGTGCAAAAGGATCTTGTTTGTGAGATTTCAAAACTCAAAACACGAACTTATGATTGCACACTTGAGACACTGTGCATCTCACACATAAGGTCACTAGATAAATTTCTACCTCTCCTCTTTGCACCACAAGGGGAGTTAGTTGGAAATCAACAAGCCTATCCACCAAGTTACTTTGGTTCCTTGTGCGTGGGCTCGATTCGAGACTTCCATCCTTGCAAGTAGGTTATAGGCACCAACGAAGGTTGGCCTAGGAAGCGTAATTCTTGCAAAACTTGTTTGGCCACCAACTGAACATTTAATTTTGAGACCTACAATCTACTAAAAACATATCCCACTGGATTTGCGTTTGTTTTGACAGTGATAGAACTCTCTAGGAAGTTTCTGCTTGTGTTCTGAATTCTTTTAAATCCTAAGAGAGTTTAACCTGTTTAATTGAAAGAAATGGACTATCCTTACTCCTATCATTTTAACTAGGATCCCATGCCCTGAGCGTATTCATCCTTTGATGGGTACATTGAAAATTCATGGGATCATTCTTATTCTTATCTTGGGAGTACTGGCCCGATAACTCCCACTTTTGAGCAGAGCCTAGGAGCGGGATTTTCCAACCCTGGAATCCCTACTTCTATGCAAACACCCAACCCTCCCCCCCTTCATGATTTTTCGTATCGAGGTTGGACCGATACCCCTAAGTAACCAGAGCCTGAAATTGACTATCCTCCCAAACCTGATAGTAGTAGCCTCTCCTCTTTTATGATAGATATGCAAAAAAAACAAAAGGAAGTGATGGAATCTATGGGAGAGATGTTGAGGAATAGTCAACAATTAAACAAAGAAATAAGACAACTTACCTACACTCTTCCCAGTAATTCTGATCCCTACCCATACGACCATGATCATGAAAATAATTCTGAGGAAACCAATGACAATAGGGATCCAGTTTTGTGTAGCTATCACTTAGACTCTCCCAATGAGACACAACCACTAGAGGAGAACAATCCTAGTGATTATCCACCCGAGCTATATTGGAGTCAAAAGAAAGGGAAGATGGTACCTCTTAAGGACCTTGACCCCAATGACAATATTCTCCTTACCCCTACTAACCCAGGTCAAGGTTGTATTGTTCCTATCACTTCCCCTATTGATTATCTGCTGGAATCACATTCTACCCTTAGTGAGCCTAATCTTAACCCTCCACTTAGGGAATCAGCATCTACCATTCAGCATCCTGAGGATTTAAATGCACCCAATGAAGGTGACCCTAAGGGAATGGAGGATGAATTAGATCAATTTTGGTCTCAGGGATATAAAGAGTCTATTTTAGAGGACGAGGATGCCCCAATGGAGGAACCCGGACTGAAAATCTGGAGTGAATCACAGGGGCATTATTTGTTATTTGAGGACTTACCCCCAGAGGATATAAATAATATGGTGAAATTCAGATTCCTCCCTTCTTTTGAGAGTCATCCTCCATCAAACCAGGAGTTGATATTAGAGGAGGACAAACACAATAGTGAGAAGCCTAGGGGAGACTCTTGAGGACAAAACATGTCAATTGAGGATTTATACCCCGAGAAGAACAAAGAATTGAGTGATATAGGCTTGCTCCAAAACATTAAGACTGATCCTCCTTCAAGAATAATTAAGGATACTGATCCAACTCCTCCCTTTACTGGTGAATCACATATACACCCCGACAAAAACTCAAGTGAACCAAACGAATCCAGGGATGAAATTAAAGATAATGATTCTGTTATTTGGACCCTACCATCAAAGAAATATAATTTGGAGTCTACCTTGATTCACATATACTGGAAAGTGAAAATATGGCTCCGATCATTAATCCTAGGCAGGGTAACATGAATTTGTCTACAATTGTTAGGGAGAATACACAATCTGAATCGTTGTTGGAATTGGACCTGACACCGACTAAGCCTTACCTTCCAACACTACAAACAACCCTTACACTCCCTACCAATCCTTGGCTCAGATCTCTGCTCATGTACATTCTTTCTGGAGAACATATCAGGCCAGTACATCCTCAGGTAGAATGGCGAGTGTGGATTGATGCTTGTACTTTTAGCCTCACCATTCAGGGGTGTGAAATAATAATGTTTATATCTTTTAAAACCCATCTTGCTTTGGAGGATCCTTGTTATCCTCCACTTATTCCGTTTCGGGAGGTCTCTTTTCATATTCCATTTGTTATTCTTAGACCTCCCAAGGTAGCCAACGAGGTTCTCCACTTTCATGTCTTCTGGCGAGCATTTGGAATCACGCTGCATCATCAGCTCGGCAACATCCATGGCTACCTATTTTCTAGGTCCACGTTGTTACGCATATTTTTAGGGCTTAGCTTTTTCTATCTGGAACCAGACTTACAGGTTCCCTATAAGTCTGGCTACTGAATAACATCGTCATCAGGTGATTTCCTTCCTTTCTCCCCCTGTTTTAATTTTTCAATGAGGATATTGTAGGATTTAGGCATGGTGGGATGCATTTTGCATTTTAGGCAATATTCATGCATTTAGGTTGGGTGCATTAACATATAAAAAAAAAATTTGAGCTGAATTGGTTAGTCCCTAACAAAGCATCTTTGTCATGGAGGTGTCATTAAAGATTTTTCTTAAAATTGTTTCTTAAGTTTAGAATCCAGTACATTTACTTCACTTGCACATAGACTGGGTAATGGATCTTTGAAGAAAACTAATAAGCAATTTTAGTCTACTAAACCCTTGGATAGTTAATAGGGAGTCAGGCATACTATCTTCTAGTAGATCCACCTCATATTTATGAGAAGAAAGTAGAGAAATTACTGGTGCTCTAAGTCTAGTGCAAGGACTCTTATGTTTTGGACAATTAGATGATGATATCTTAGAGTTAGGCAAAGTTTTCGCTCTCTGTTCCTGTGTGCGTACATTGTGTGAATTCCTGAGAGTCACCAAATAAGGTAAATACACAGAGATTGAGTCTTAATAAAGCTATGACTATGGTGGATGGTTACGACCGTCCTTCATAGAGTCCTCGGCTAAAGGAGGGTAATAGTGTCAAAGGTTAGAAATACGCCTGTCCTATCCATTCCTTCCCGGTGCTGAGAATAGGCACTTCCACCAAATAGGCCACACAATATCCTCTTGACCATCATCATCCCTAATAATGCCTCATAAATAAAAGTATGTGTTGTGTTATGTTGATTTATAAAGAAAGAAAAAAAGAAAAAAAAATATAGAAGAAGAAACAATTATATTAAAAATAAAAAAAGAATAAGAAAAGAGAGAAAGAAAAGAAAGAAAAGAGTGAGCGCCAAGGAACATCAAGAGAGCACAGTTGTTTAGCCTCTCTTCGAGTTGACTTGTTTAATAGGCTAGAGATCTAGAGTTTGTAGTACTAGATTACATGTAGTACCAAATGAGTGTGTGCCACCAAATTCAAATCCATTCAACTCGAAATCTCCTACCTAAGCCAAAAGTCAGGGTCAATTTACAAATTATTTTCTGCTTTAACCCCAAGGGAAGTAGTTGCTTATCCTGATAGAAATATTTACTAAGGGATAAGTACGAACTGCAAATGTAAGTTGGTTATTTTCACTTGGATCCATTACCTAGACTATTATCACTTCACATTTGTCTGGATCTCTAAAGTTTTGAAATAAGAAAAGAAGAAATCTTCTGATTACTTCTATTATTTTTCATTTTTGCTAGGGACTAGCAAATCTTAGGTATGGGGGTATTTGATGAGTCCATTTTAATAGACTATTGTTATGCCTAAGTTAACTTTATTCTTACATTTTATGTTTGTTAATAACTACATTAGGTCATAAAATGATTGCATGCATCATTACTTAAGTTTACATCTATTCTATTGCATCCTATAACTTATTATGTAATTATTTTATATTTCACACAGGTCTCGCACACAGTGCACCCTATGCATCTCCTCCACTTGATCCACTCCATCAAGCTAATTTAAGAGTTAACAAATAATCGGGAAAGTGAGAGAGGAGGAGGAATAATTTTGCAAGAGACCAGGGTTGTGAAAAGAATCCCCCCCCCCCAACAGCCGACCGAGCTCAACAAAGCCCCTCTCAACAGTCGCCAGCCTCAACAAATCCAACAAGCGGCCAATTTTAGTAAGGGATTTAAAATCCCTTGACTTGCGCCGGGGAAGAAGAACGGATGGGAGGAGGAGATAAAAGGCACAGGGGTATGCTCTTGTGAGAGGAGCTTGCGGATTCTAATTCACCACCGTAAAGGAAGCAAGCACCATGGATCCTGTGTGCACTGTGCAAGAAGCGTGAACTGTGGACCAGGTACTCCTCTCACCGCTCTCATCTCCAGCTGCTGCCTTCACCACGTGCAGCGCCCTCGCGCTCGCGCCCTCTCACCATAGGCATAACCACATGCAGCCACAGCAGTAGTAGACCCACCGCACAGCACCCTCACCGTGCGCAGCGCCCTCACCGCCAACCGCTGCCTTCACCGTGCGCTGCCTTCACCGCACAATGCCCTCACCGCACGCAACACACCATGCACCGCCAGCCCTCGCCTACGCCAACTCACGTGCAATACCACTAGCAGCCGCACTCGTGGCCTCCTCCACTTTGTCTTCTTCATCTCCTTCTTTCTTCCACCGTTGCAATAAAGAAGAGAACCCATACCCATCATCATGTAGCCACTCCTCCTTGGCCACAGTAGTGGCACGCGCATCAGCTCACCAACCACCGGCATCCCACACTGCCGATGACTGACCTCACCTGTAGCCACATGCGACAACCACACCACCTCTATGACTCCACGCCTGCGCCAACACCCAAAGCTGTCGGTCTTCCTTACGCAGCAGGCAGCCAGCTTCGACCACCTTCGGCCGCTGCGTCACCACCATCGCAAAGGCCGCACCTCAGAGACCCACCACCGGTAGCCACACCATCTATCGACTCCTCCTCTTCGCGCGGGCACAAGGGAAGTATTCCCAGTTTCTCTACTGTAAAGCCCCTATTAGTAATTACGAATAATGCCATTGTAGAGAAGACTATTCATTTATTTATCTCCTTATTATAATAAGAAAGAATTGCATGAATGTCCCTCAATTCTAATTGAATTGCATGCAGTCACATTCATCTCATGAATAAGCAAACATGTATATTTGTTATAGGGAACAAATTCTGATTTAATTAAATTTGATGATGCTTGTCAGTATTAAGATAGCAATTCTAGTATTTCCATGGTGGTGATTTTGCATGTGCACCCTCATATTCTTGATTAATTATCTAGATTAAGAAATTATGCTGGAAATGAGAGCACAAGTTAGCATGCACATTCGTTGATATTCCCGATTACTTGATGCATCATTACTCTTTTTTAATAGGCTAATTCCTCCCTGTGGAGACGACCTAACTCTTTGTGGTTAGTTTTGAAAATTAAAATATTTTGAAAAGAGATTTTTTACCACGTGATTACATACAACGACACATCATTTTATGTTAAAGTTTTCAACGAAAACGAAGATCGCTCTTTCACTTGGCCGACGTTGGGAGGCCTGGATGGCACCACGTGGCACCATCTGGGTCGTCCATCTTCTTCTTTTTATAGAGGTTGCTACGGAGCTCTGATCAAGATGATTCCCTCGTTGCCGAGCTATGATCGTCACTCTGGATCCATCCGTATGGTTAGACTTTTTCATCCAAAGCTCGTATGGATGTCGCATTGCTCCTTGGTTGTTGAACTTTCTCGAACTTCATATGATGCTACAAGACTCTAATCTAGATGATTTCGGAGATGTTAGACTTTGATCGTCGTCCTAATCAGATCCATATGATCCGATCATCCATCCGAGGCCCTGAAATAAATCTTCTTCTCTCCTGACCATAAAAAGGACCTAATTAATCTAAAATATATACAACTACTCCAAATGCAAAATGATGCATGCTATGAAATATTTATAACATGAAATGCAAATCTAAGCCTAGGAACATACATGATTAGGCATTTTAACCTAAATAGATGTGTCTATATCATACCCCTGTGCCTATCTTTTTCTAGTTCTTAGCAAAATTAAACTACATGCTATGTATAAAAACATAATTAGGACTTGATTGCTTAGGCCTAAGTTGTTTATAACAATTTAAAATTTCAATTAAGGTCCTAAACTACGAAGACTCAACAGTAGCCTAGTGTATGCCAGAATGAAGACCGCCCAAGTCCTCGCTTTATTTGAAAAGGGAAGATACATTTTTTTTTCTTTTTCTTCTTTTCTAATTTTTTTTGGACTTTTGGAGTTTCAGAGTTTTAAGATAACTTTTTACGGCTACCTGACCTGCCCAAGACTCGAAAAGGACTCTAAGTGCTAAGCATCTAGTGAAAAGAGTGACTAGGTGGTCGTTAAAATGGACTTTAGGTTTCTACGACCCTATGTGACCTTGCCTAAAGGTTTATCTTTTCGAATGGTAGCTTTCTCCCTACTTTTATTTATGGGGTCAACACAAGGGCGAACCCGGTGTATATCTCCTTGATCTATTCTACTTCCATGCTTCTTCCCTAAGTGTTTTAGAAATTATTGTACATTTTTGTGAGCTGGGATCTGGACAATCGGCCAATGAACTATTACCCACGGCAACTTGCCAGCCATATTCTTACGGTGAAGTGTGGTTTTATTTGTTTATTTTTTTATTTTCTCCTTTTTCTTTCTTTTTTTCTTTTTAAGTAGGTGGCTTCCCTGATCTAAGATTTACCTAAAGGCAGTATAAAGAAAATGGTGTTGTGACTGGGCTCTAGACAACCAACTAATGGGCTGTTACCCATAATAACTTGCCAATCATACCTCCCTAGATGATTCATTAGCTATCCAATTTCCAAAGAAACTGTCGAAAAGTGAGTCAGTGCAAATAGTGTGTAGATGCTTAGGCTTAAAGTCCTCTCAAATCAGAGGACGGGTTGGTAAGTCATATACTTGTCACCCTAATTTATTGACCAGTTTAAAATAGAATTACTTGGCGAGGACTCGAGACTAAGTCCACATTCAAGTGGACACCCGGGCTAATTAAGCCTGAAGATATGAAGAGTCTTAAGTGTTTATGTCCTCTTGTATCATTTCCTAAAGTTAATAACACCTAATGCCTAAGTTCTCTTCTCCTAATTCTATTTTTTTTTTTGCCTTTTTGAATTTTCATTCATCTTTTTTTTAAGAAACTAAAAGAAATTCTACGAAGTTAACAAAATGATTTCATAAATTAATTATCCACCCCCCCATGCCTAAATGATGCAATGTCCTCATTGTAAAAATAAAGACATGAAAAGGCGGAGTAAACAGAATATCACTTGAATAACGTGAAAATTCGATCAGCTCCACAAAGAATGTGGAATATAAACACGTGCTAAATTTAATGCCCTCGGCTAGGCATAACATACATACAAGGAAGAAATTGAGAATTCACAAGTGCGGATCAGAATTAAAATCAAAAGATTAATCCTCAGACCAGCCAGCAGAAGATGTCCATAGACATGGACAAGATTATGATGGAGACCCATGCCCCAGGGTCGAGTGGTTCTTAGGTTCTGGATGAAAATCACCTAGAACCAAAGGTTGTTAAGCTTGCGGGATCGAGCTTGCGATTTTGTGGTGTGCAACCCACGACCAAATTGTCGAACAACGGGTAAAGATGGTTCGATAGGTGAGGATGTCCACTTAACATTCAACTCATAAAAATAATCAGTTATTTCGAGCTTGGGTTGCATGTGAAAGATATCGTAAGGGTCTTGGTAGAAAGTAGGTGGTTTTAGGTCAACAGAAACCCTTAAATCCAAACTTATTTTTCCCTTAGAATTAACCTCCCAAATTTTTATTTCAACATTTCTATCCTCCAACATCAAGTGCTCGGGCTCCAGGACCTCTAGATACCATTCATCCCATAAGATTTACCCAAGTCCAGAAATTGTGGCTGAATCAAGATTGGCTTGGGCACAATGATCTCAAAAGTCAGCACTTCGGGGTGCGGTTGAGGAATGGGGCTACTGATTGAATCATCAAGATTCGGATCATCCAAGTTAGCCCCAATCAAATTAGAATCTTCAATAGTCGGGCTATTAAATGGTTTATCAGATTCCTCAATCCCGTTTGTCTCACTAAAATCATTCTCCTTAAGCTCAAGTGAGACTATACTAAGAGATTCCTTACCCTCAAAATCAAGGAATTCATGATCCTTATTTATATACCTCTCAAAATCATATGTCATTTCATGGTCCATGGAGACATATTTTTCGTCACTCCCTGGCTCTGGGATCTCAGGTGAGAAACTTGGTTCATCCTCAATGGGTTGCTCTAGACCACCCTGGTCATCTTCAATCTCAGAATATGTATCCCCCCCAACAAGCGCCTGAGTGGGTTCTGCCATTGGCTCTCCTGAAGGGGGTTCATCTTGAGTATCATCCCAAGATTTTACTAGGGCAACCATAATTTTCATACTCGACCTTGATAATTTCCAAGGAAGAAACTCACCCAGGTCCCTATCCCTAACATTTTGGAGCAAATCCAATAGAGAACTATTAAGTTCATCAATTATTTTTTATCATAGACTCCAATGCTTTAGTGCATGGTGTTGGCTGAGCTTCTAAAGATTGTATAGTGTTCCTTAAATTAGCCAACACCCTATCTTTGATCTGGTTCACCTGAACTAACTGGTTCGATTCAAGGTTAGGTGGGTTCAGGTTAAATCTAGGGGAGTCAAGATATTGAGGTTCTCGGGTCCCTCCCTGATAGTAGGTCATCTCGGGTTGTTCAAAAAATGGAGGTGACCTATATTCAGTGGAATACTGAGGAGGGTGATGTTATAATCATCATATCCTTCATGATTGTAGATCGGTTTGGTTTGATCATGAAAGGATCAAGATCTACAATCATTGTAGCTTTGAGAAGGATAGTAATCATAGTCTTGTTGTCCAGGGTTAGGCCCCAGACATTAAGATCTGGATTCATATCCCCAATCAAAGTTGTCCTGGCTAGGAGATGCGTAGTCATAAGTCAAGTCGGGATAGTAATCATCTTGGGGATAAGTGTTGGTAGGAGGGTAGGATGGGAAATGCGTGTAAGATGTGGAAGGATACATAGTAGAATAGGAGGGGAAATCAGAAGAAAGAAAGGAGCCGTGCAATACAAGCAATCAACCCTATCCTTAGGTGGGTTAGCCTAATGACCTACAGACTCCCAGGACCCATCTTGAGATTATAAATGATTTGGTCTACTTCTATCCAATCAATCCAACTAGTTAGAGGGAGGTGCTGGGGAGAAGGTTCTCCTTTGGCTTGCGCCTCCGGTTCCTAGTGTACCCCCCAGCCGCGGTCATTTGACGCTACTCCCCTAACTAGACATCAGATGGACCAGCAAAAGCAAATTAATCGAAAAAAATCTCAGTGTGAGCCTCGACGAGCGAATCAATCCTTAAGGTCAATGTCTACTCAATTTTAATTAGGCTTGGGATGATTGTGCTCTTGGAATGTGATGGGCCCTTTAAATGGGTTGTGCCATTAATGATCAATTCAAATGTGTGTGCATGCACAACCAGGGTTTGCAAACAAGGTTATTTGATGATGTGTCTTTTAGGGTTTAACCTTGTTTAGTAGCTTTTAGGGTTTAATCTTTAGGTTCGTTCAATTAGGTTTAGTAAAACACTCCAAGTTTTGAAAGCACTGATGTAGATATATTCCTTTAAAAATCAGAAATAAAATGTGGAGTGCCTAGTTCAGTCCTAAAAATCAACCCTAAATGGCAAGCTACTTGATTAATCAATTTTAATTTGGGTGGTGTGGCCCAAACAGCTCAATCAATTGGCCTATTGCACCATAGATTAAGGCACACAATGTCTTAGCCTAATCAGATTTCTACTCATTTATGTGTTTTGAGTTGAAGTGTACTGGGTCCATAGGTTAGATCTTAGTTAAGTGGTAGAATCAAAGTAGAGTGGTGTGCCTTAAGTCAAGAGTTGTGGGTGTTAATGTGTGTCTCTTTCAGAAAATCCCACAAGAGAACAGTATATTTTTTTGTTTTTTATATATGCAAAGGTGAGATGAGTGGAGGTGGCAAACAAATAACCAGATCTATCTTAGGGTTTATAAAAAGCACCTAAGCTGATTTGGGTTTGAGTTATTAATGTGGCGAAATGAAATCTAGGGTGGGGGTGGTGGGGATAAACTTACAAAACTCTTTAATCGCACTTTACTCCTATCTATTCGCTTTGGCTCACCTTGGAAGGGTATTGTAATCACAGAAAGAAAGGAGCAAAGTGAGCTAAAAAGCTAAGTGAGGTGGAAAAACGCGAGAAAAACCAAAGAGCATTGCCTCCCCGGCAACGACTCCAAAATGATGACGGCGTGTTTCGGGTGGTAGAAATCGAGGTTTGGAGGACCCATTGTCGTAGCTCGCAAAATGCATCTATCAGATAAAATTTATAACCGAAAGTCGAAAATTGAGTCCCAGGTCGAACACGGGGAGGCGAACATTTGGTTTTAAAAGATACACGTTTCTCTTTTATTTATTTTTGTAGTTTTTATCTTTTATAATTTTTTTGGTATTTTAATAGGGCAAGAGATCGGGCTGATGAATTCTAGCTAATCTACTTACAAAATAGAAAGGAAAGAGAGAGAGTGAGAAGAACAATCATCTATTTATGAATAAATGTTTGTTACAACTATGAAAGCGGAAAAACTACACTACAAAAGCGAAAAAGATAGAAAGAGGTGAGAGAATCCCCCTCGACGGTCGCTTGGAGGACGACTTGCTCTGACGTCCCGTGGAGGAAGGTGGTAAGGAGAGGGATGAATAGGGACAGAGCTGAAGGATGGAGGATGGGGCAGGATGCCGTCGTAGCGAGGATCTTCTTCCCGAAGGGAGGTGAGAAGACGGCCACGGGATGCGCCACGAAGGTGGATGAGAGGCGAGAATAAATATTTGTTTTCTACTCTAGAGGAGCATCCCAGGCTTGGGACAAGCTCTCTCTAAAGCCTTGGAGGTGGCGAGAGGAAGAAAGGAAGAGATGAAGAAGAAGGGGAGGTGTAGGGGTCTTTTTATAGTGAAGGGAAGAGGACAATTCGTCTAGAGGGCATTTAGTGACATCAAAGGCGTCGCTGTAGATCCGCGCCAGCCAATCCCCCAAACATCTCTAAAGCTTGCTTGCGCTCGTGATCTATCCCTGCTGGAATCTGTTGGAGGAGGCATAGCCGTTGGATCTAGAAATGAGGGCTCAGCTGCACCCACTAATCGCACCCGTTTGAAGGTGCACCCGCCGACATTGAGGAGATGCACGTGCGCCATTGGATCAGCATCAGACGGCTGACAGTGCCAGTAGATGCCTTAAAAATGCGCCCACGTTTGATCGCGTGGGTAATTTCCCGTGATCGCACGCGTATGCAAATCTGGCCCACGGGATTGCGCCATGTGGAAGCTTCGTGGTTGCTCGATTAAGATCCGACGGTAGTATTTCAATTGATGTGGTGAGGATGCTTCAGCGGGATTCGACCCCACGCCACTTGATTTGCAGAGAGTGCTTAGCCAATGTGCTAAGCCCTCCTTTGTGTCGCAAAGAGGAGAGCGGTGCGAAGGCCTTTCAACCGTTGGATCAAGATCCAACGACTGGGAATGGAGGTTGTGGATGAAGAGTGGGAGCCTTCAGTTGTTGCTGGCCGATGTTGGGAGGCCTGGATGGCACCACATGGTGCAATCTGGGCTGTCCATCTTCTTTTTATAGAGGTTGCTACGGAGCTCTGATCGAGATGATTCCCTCATTGCCGGACTACGATTGTCGCTCCAGATCCATCCGTATGGTCAGACTTTTTCATCCAAAGCCCGTATGGATGCCTCATTGCCCCCTGGCTGTTGAACTTTTTCGGACTTCATATGATGCTACAGGACTCTGATCTAAACGATTTCGGAGGCGTTAGACTCCTATCGTCATCCTAATTAGATCCGTACGGTTTGATCATCCATCCGAGGCCCTGAAATAAATCTTCTCTCCTGACCATAAAAATGACCTAATTAACTTAAAATATATACAACTACTCCAAATGCAGAACGATGCATGCTATGAAATATTTATAACATGAAATGCAAATCTAAGCCTAGGAACATGCATGATTAGGCATTTTAACCTAAATAGATGTGTCTATATCAAGCATGGGGGGTGGATTCATAGTTTTAACCGAGTTATTTTTATACCAGTCTCCAAAATTTTCATAGTCTTTCGTGTTGCATGTTTTTATTCACTGTATTTTTATTTCGAAAAAAAATATCAATGTTTTTAGAGTTTGTGCTATGAAAAATTGAAAAATTTTGATTTTGAGGATTTGTCAATCTTAGGAAATGTATAGACAAAGTCTTTTCTCGTAGGCTCTTTAAGTCATTTTTTGACTTAATTATCTCGAGTAATTACTAAAATACAGATTTATTTTCCTGAGTTGTTGACAAGATTTGAAAAAGTCGAAGGGGTGATAAGTATGTGACTTATCTTCCTACCCTTTAGTTTGAAATGTTTGAGAAAATTAAGCTTTCTACACTTGCACGTACGCACTAACTCATCTTTTGGTTGACCTACCATTGAAATCAATGTAATCAATAGGACCCAGATTGCGGTATGGCTAGCATGTTGTAGTTTGAAAGCCTCCCCATTGCTGGATGTCCAGATTCTAGCCTTGCGTCTATAGCATTTAATGTCTTTGCTTAGGAGATGTTCTTGAACGGATGAAGGAGAGCTACTCACCTAGAAAAATGAGTTGTAGTAAAAAAGAAGAGTAGGTCAAGTACAAATAAATTCTGCACCTCGCTACAAATGGGTGCTGTATCCAAATAAGACACCTCATTACACATGGGTGTTACCTTTTTAGAAAAAAAAATGGAGAAAAGGTTTACGAAAAGTGACCTAGGGTCCAGTCAGGGAAATATATGGCTAGTGTGTTGACCTTGTGATAGAAATTGGTGAGGAAAAAGCTACTAATTCTTAGTATGGCAAATCTGAAAACTTAGGCCAATAGAGTTGAGAGGCGATCTTAGTCTCATCAAAAACTCAAAGTTCAATAAGGTTTCCCATTTGACGAGTCATTTATCTATTTGCATACACAGAGGCTTAAAATTCGACTTCAATTCAAACCTTGGGTGGGTTGACAAAGACATAAAACATTGCTCTTGAGACCCAAGTCCTTGGCTAACAGTCTCTAATTTGACTTAGGCAGTCTGTATTTGAGTCGGTACTCTAGAACTATTGACTCTTTGATGTTAAGGTTTTGTGTACGTTTCCTTTATTTTGGTGAAAAATCAAGATTAATGATTTTGATTTAGCTTAGCTCAAAACTCACAAAACGGTTTCCCGTGTAAATATTATTTTCTCGAATGGTTTTTTCTTAGTGTTTTGCTCGAGGACTAGAAAAAGATAGGCATGAGGGTGTGATATTTCTATATATATCTACATTAATTATACTTAACTAATGCTAGTCTAAGGGTTAATTAGGGTAGAAAGCCTTTCGTTATGTCAGTATAATTGGATAGGTGCATTTTGTAAATATTGCATAATGTTGGATTTTTCTACAATTTTTTCCCAATCTATGCCTGGTACCTTGATGTCTTTGTTATAACATGTGTAGGTACCAGGTTTGGAGCAATTTTGATCTCTCTACCCTTAGATTGGCATCCTAGGGCCACCCTTAATTGTATTTTTAGGTTCCAACAAAATCCTATCTAGTGATCCTATCCCTTCCTATTAATCCTAACCCTCCAAACTTCATCCTAGGGCCATAAATCCAACACCCTATGTTCAAAAAAATCCCAGGAACCAACCCTTAGGTGCCCCCTCTCCCCTCCTTTACATTTAACCCTCCATCTTCCTAGATTAAAGCCTAGCCTTTCATAGTTTCCAACAAAACCTATTAACCTATGCTTCCATCATAGCCTTTGATCCTAAACCTATTCAATCCTAGCCCTCCATCAAACACTTTGAAAACTCTATAAATAGTTCCCTACCCCCTCCCTTTCCTTCATTAAGTTCCTTAGCCATAGAATAAATCCACCATCTCCTCACCACCTTCTACATAACCCACCTATTTAGAATAGCCTCTCACCACCTTCTTCCTCCAAACTCCACGTCCAAGCTTTGTTGCAATCTCTGGTGGTCGTCCTCCTCATCCTTTGACTCTGCTTCATCCTCATCTCCATCTTCAAGGTAGTTGCAGCAATGGGCAAAAGCTCCATCTCACCAATTCTCTCTATTTTTCTAGTTGTTTTCTAGTTGTAATTCTAGTTAGATTTCTAGTTCTTGTCCTAGTAGTTCTATTTGTATTCCTGACATTATTTCTAGTTGCAATACAAGTTTATTTTTCATCTATAGTATTTGCAAGTCCCTTTTTTTTCCCCTCTTCTCTATTTGCCTGATTCATTGTGACTTCCTTTTTCTCATCTCCTTTACCTTAGTTCATATTTGCTTTATGGTTTGCATTTAGTTTGAAAAATCCTATGCCTCCCCATGTTCGACCCAAGACTCACTAAGGTCTAAGTTACTTTATCTCTATTTTCGAAAAAAATTATGCTACAACGATTGCTCTATTTTTACTTAGAGGTTTTTGACGGAACATTACTCTAGATACAATTAGGTTGCAATCAGTCTAGAGGACAAAGAGAAGACAACCTTTACTTGCTCCTTCATATATAACCTTTGCATTCTGAAGAATGCCTTTTGGATTCTGTAATGCACTTACAACTTTCCCCAGAGGTGTATGATGGCAATATTCTCAGACATGCTTGGTGAATATCTGGAAATTTTTATGGATGATTTTTCGGTATTTAAGGATTCATTTGATCATTATTTGAGAAATTTGGAATTTATTTTAAAATAGTGCATTGAGGTTAACCTTGTCCTGAGCTAGGAAAAAAGCCACTTTATGTTTCAACAGGGCATTGTTCTAAGTCATATTGTTTCTAAGAAAGGCTTAGAAGTTGATCAAACCAATATCAATTTGATTTCCAATCTTCCTTCAACTAGCTCGATTTGACAAATTCGATCTTTTTGGGCCATGTTAGATTTTACCATCGATTTATTAAAGATTTCTCGAAGATCTCTAGACCCTTGACTAACTTATTAAATAAGGATGTCCCTTTTGATTTCAATCAAAACTACATCTAAGCCTATCAATCCTTAAAGTAGGTTGTCACCTAAGCTCCAATCTTACAACCGCCAGACTGGACTTATCCTTTTCAATTGATGTGTGATGCGTCAGATTATGCAGTCTGGCTGTCCTTGGACAAAAGATCGATGGAAAACATGTGGTGATCTATCACACTAGCAAAACTTTAGATAAGGGTCAAAGGAATTATACCACAACTGGGAAAGAATTGCTAGTTGTAGTCTTCGATTTAGAAAAATTCAGATCTTATATAATTGGATCCCACATGAGAGTGCATTCAGATCATACAACCCTCTGATATATATTGATAAAGAAAGATGCAAAAACTAGGTTGGTCAGATGGATTTTACCACTTCAAGAGTTTGACGTAGAAGTTAAAGATAAAGCCAGATCACAAAATGTGGTTGCTGATCATCTCTCTAGGCTACCCCTGGACAACTCTATCCCTAGACTTCTAATCAAGGACAATTTCCCGAATGAATAAATTTTGGCAGTAGAATAGAAAGGGATTCCATGGTATGCTGATTTTGTAAATTTTATAGCCACTGGGACAACACCTGATTTTTTGAATAAACATCAAAGATATGATTTTTGTCTAAGGCTAAATATTATTTATGGGAAGACCCTTTATTATTTAGGCTTTGTGTGGATCAAATTATTTGGAGATGTGTGCCTAAATCAAAACATGCAAGTATTTTAAAATTCGACCATACATTAGAATGTGGAGGACATTTCTCATAGACTACTGCAAAAGTCTTATAGTGTGGATTTTACTAGACTACATTATTTAGATATGGTCATAATTTTGCTAAGGCTTACAATAATTGTCAAAAGTTGGTGAATATCACAAAACAGGATGTGATGCTCCTCTAGCCGATTTTAATTATTGAAGTATTTGAGGTTTGGGGCATAGACTTTATGGGCCATTTCATAGCATCCAATGAATTTGAATACATACTTGTTGTTGACTATGTTTCTAAATGAATTGAGGCAATCTCGACTCAGACCAATAAACATAAAATCATGATTTCTTTTGTCAAGAAGAATATCTTTTCTTGGTTCGAGATGCTGAGGGAAATCACCAATGATGGTGGAACCCATTTCGCCAATGCCCAATTCCTAGCTCTTTTGACTAAGTATGGGGTCCAACATCAAATTGTTACTCCTTATCACCCCCAGACTACTGGCCAAACTAAAGTCTCACATAGAGAAATAAAGAATATCTTGCAGAAAATGGTTTGACCAAATAGAAAAGACTGGTCATCCAAACTAGATGACACTCTTTGGGCTTATCGAATCACTTTCAATACTTTTATTGGCATGTCCCCAAATAGACTCATTTATGGAAAATCTTATCATTTACCTATTGAGTTGGAACACAAAGCCTACTGGGCTATTAAGAAATTCAATCTAAATCCAATCAAATGCTGCTGAACAGAGGAAGCTTCACCTTACTAAGCTGGATGAAGTCATAAATGAGGCCTATGAGACTTCAAGGATCTATAAGGAAAAGACTAAGGCCTTTCATGACAAGCATATTACTAGGAAACACTTTGAGCCTAATTAGAATGTTTGGTTTTTTGATGCCCAACTTAGATTATTCCTTAGTAAACTCAAATCCATGTGGGTTGGCCCATATCTTGTGACTTGACCTTTTGATAATGGGGTTGTTCAGATCTCAAATCTAGGATCAATCATACTTTTATAGTTAATGGACAACAACTCAAACTTTGCATTGAGAATCAACACCCAGATCCTCTAATTCACAAAGTTACCCTGATTGAACCATTCTGAGCTTTATTGTGTCTAGTTGTAGATGTAAAATTTAGTGCTTGTTGGGAGGCAACCCAATGAATTAGGTTAGATTGTATGTATTTGTGTTGTAAATTGATTTCAAGTCTAGAACTAATTGAACTTCATATAGTCAGAACTCTTGAATTATCAGGTGATTTATTTCCACTTATGTTTATTGCATGCATTGAGGACATTGCATGAAATAAGCAAGGAGGGGTAGATAATTATGATTAAGTCACTTTTAGTTTCCAAATTTTTGTATATATTCTGTTTCATCGAAAATTAGTTTTGAAAAAAAGGGAAAATTGCAAAAAGGAAAAAAATGATGTTTTTAGAGTTTGAGCTACGTAAGATTAAAAACTTTTTATTTTAATGATTTACTAATCTTAAGAAATGTACAAATAAAGCTTTTTCGCTTAGACTCTTCAAGTTGATTTTTTGACCTAATCATCTCAAGCATTTACTAAAATACGGATTTGTGTCTTAAGTCTTTGACGAGATTTGAAAGAGATGAATCAAAGTAGTAAGTTTAAAACAGTGATAAGTATGTGACTTATCTTCCCACTCTCTAGTTTGAAGAGTCTTTGAGATTTGAGCAATCTTCACCTACTGATGGGTCTCGGATGGCCACCAAAAGATTTGTAAAGGTTGGGAATGCTACATAGCCATGAGCATCCATCGCTAGGAGGAAGTGGTCGAGTCTCCATTGCAACAGGAGGACTCAACCCAACGAATAACAAACAATCACAAGGGGGACAGGGGATTTGGTGACCCAGTTCCACCGCAAGGGGTGTACTTCTGGAGGTTGGATGATACTCCCAACTATGCACTAGAATTTAAGAGGTTTACAAGATTTCTCTCCCTTGCCTCGAGCTTGCGTGAGAGCTCGCTCGAGGTCTCTCTTCGCTATTTATAACAAGGAAAGACCTATAGCCCAGTGGCCTATTGTATCCTTTCTGTCAGACTGCGTGTTTACTATCAGGATATAGGTGGTCACTTCCATTTTGTCATACTTTGGGCTTGGCCGCACCTAATTTTTTGGCAGGTGGGGCAGATCCTAGGTGGGCTCCGACTGGTCATAGGCGGAACAGATGATATCGGTCTCGCCTGCTTACCTTATAATCGGGTGGTCGAATCCTCTATGGGGTTGTATGCAAGGCTTTGGGTCCAAAGGTGGTTTTCTTCCCCTCATCATATGCCCCCACTCTCTAGCTAGTATGAACTGCTGAGAGAGTAGTAAGAGTGCCCAAACTCCGCGATAGATGATACCCCCAGGTGTTCTCCCAGTTGAGATGAAGCGAGGAGGACATTCGTGACAGAGGAGTTGGGTGGTCTTTGACGCGCGCGGAACGCGTTGGTTTAATTATGTTATTGTAGCATGCACTGACATCGTCACTTTTAAATTAAGATATGGATTTGTGAGTCCAAGTGTTGATCTCAGAGAGGCATGAAAGCAGATGAGTTTTAGTTGCTTTGGGTGTCACAAAATGGTAGCATGGTTTGCTTGCAAAAATGAGAGCGAAAGAGAGAGAGAGAAAGAGAGAGAGAGAGAGCGAGAGTAGGGTTAGAGCTTGCGTTTAAAACATGACAATCACTTTAAGGAGATGTGAACTGCGATATAAGAAGCAACATTAACATATAGCATGCAATTAGAGTTTGTTTACAAATACAACAATAAATGAAAGCTTAAAATAGTACAACATAAAACTAGAGTAAGAGAGAGTGCGAGGACGAGACGAGGTGGCCACGACGGTGGAGAGGAGTGTTTGGTGGAGCTAGGAGAGGGCTAGTATTGAATGGAGAGTGTATGAGAAATGAATGCCCCTTGAATGGGGTGGTTGAGGGGGTTTATATAGTAGAAGAGGGCTTCCAAAAGAGGCACGAGTCTTTAGCGACGTCCGGGATGTCGCTAAATCCTTTTCAAAGGTGTCACTGAAGTCTCACGCCCACTGGTCCGTGTGCTCATTCTTCTTCTTCTCAAGCCACGCCTACGCATCCTCAGCTGTCGGATCTGAGGTGTGGATCGCCATCAGACAGCTGAGGACAAGCCATGTTGCCTTACATGCACGTGCATGCTTCTTCTCCTTTGATCCACATGCTCGCACCATAAGCCATCCGATTGTGCATCAACAGCTGAGATTGCGCACGATCGGGTGCGTTGGATCGTGCCTTGTGTGAGACAAACATGTGTCATCATGGGCGTTTACGTTGGACGCTCGAGATCGCGCAGCGTGCCTCCATCTTACTCGTTCGTGCACCCATCAGCGGTTGAATTTCAGTTGCACATACAGACGCAGCCGGTGCGAATCGAACATGCGTAGCGCGTTCGTGTAGTGGGGCATTGACTGCTGTGCTGCCCCCACTCTTTGTCTCAGTTGTGCATAAACGCTCAGCCGTCCGATGGCAATTGGACGTCCGAGATTGAATCTTGGCATGATGAAGAGCACGTTGGCGAGGCCCGCGTGCTTGTGATTCCTCAGCCGTCCGATCCTTAGATCGGATGGCTTAGGATGCTTCTGTGTGATGAAGCAGGGGTGCTACATCAGTGGGAGTGCGGCTGATGGCGCCATGTGGCCAGTTGTGGGCCGTTGATCTGATGATCAACGACCAAAACTTCTTGGGCTTGTTGAGGGAGCTCTGGATGTTGGATTTAAGCGATTTCAAGTCCGTTGGACTCCGTTCGTCGATCTGGATCCATCCATGCAGTTTTCTTGCTCATCTGAGGCCTGTTCAACATGCACTTGTACACATAGCCATTAAACATTGATTATAAGCAATCTTAATTTGTCATGCATGCAATGCTCCCAAGCCCATTATGGTATGTCATTAATGCACATATATCCTCAAAACTAACTCTAGTTGATGGAATTATCATCATTTGATGTAGAGTTATCATACCCCCATGCTCATCCCTTGCTAGTCCCTAGAAAGGTTTATCCTAATCGTTATTTTCAATCGAAATTAGGAATTGATTACTTAGACATATGTTGCTTGTCAGTGAGAGGAAATATATACTAAGAGCCTAATCCACAGAGACTAAACAACGGCCGTATGTCTATCAAAATCCAAACCGCCCAAGTCCTTGCTTTAAAGCATACATACAGATATATATATTTTTTTCTTTTTCATCTTTTCTAATTTTTTTGGATTTTTGGAGTTGAGAGTGTGTAACTTTTTACGACTAACCCACCCATAACTCGAAAAAGACTCTAAGTACTAAGCATCTTGGTGTGAAGTGAAGATTGTGATAGACTCACTCAATGGTAATTAAAACTGACTTCGGGTTTCTACACCCCTAGGTGTTCTTAAAAGAAAATGCTTGCCTAAAGGTGTATCTAACCGATCAGTGGCTTTCTCCCTACTTTTATTTTGTGTGGGGTCAACACAAGGGTGCTTCCAGTGTATATCTCCCTGGATTGCTCTACTTCCCCGCTTCTTCCTTAAGTATTTTGGGCTTTTTTGTGCACTTAGTGAGCTGGGTTCTGGACAATCGGCCAATGGGCTATTACCCACGACCACTTGCCAACCATACTTGTGTGGTGAAGTGTGGCTTATTTATCCTTTTTTTTTATTTCTCCCTTTTTCTTTTGTTGTTTTAGTAGGTGGCTTCTCTGATCTAAGATTTATTTAGAGGCAATAATAAAAGAGAATGGCCCTGTGGCTGGGCTCTCGATAATCGGCCAATGGGCTGTTACCCACAACAACTTGCTAGTCATACCACCCTATAAGGTTCATTAGCTACCCAATTTTTGTTAGAATCTTCGAAGAGTGAATCAGTGCAAAATTGTGTGCAAATGCTTAGACTAAAAGTCCCTCCGAGTCAGAAGGCGGGTTGATAAGTCGTATACTTATCACCCTACTTTATTAATCATATTAATGTAAATTAAGGTTGTGAGGATTCGAGGCTAAATCCACATTTTAGTGGACACCTAGGCTGATTAAGCCTGAAGGCCTGAAAAGTCTAAGTGTTCTGATTCTTCTCATATTATTTCCTACAGTTGACAAGCTGTTCAAGCCTAAGTTCTCCTTCCTAATTTTCTTTTCCTTTTATATATATATAATTCAGGCTGATAATATAAACTCAGAGAATGCGAATTACCACCCCCCCATGCTTAAGTTGGACAATGTTCTCATTGGCAAATAAATGTATGTAAGGGGGTATAGAAAGAAATCAATTGAGTGCTGCCGTGTACCTGATCAGTTTGAATCTTTTGGGTTGCCTCCCAAGAAGCACTGAGTTTATTGCCTCTAGTTGGGCGAAGCTCCGTGTCAACCCTCAATGAGGCTGACTACTTCCTTTGGGGGAACCTGGGCAAGAAAATGTTTTAATCTCTAGACGTTTACTGTGAAGATTTGCCTAGTGTTAGGATCTGCAATTTCAATTGCCCCGTTGGGATAAGGTTTGACCACCTGATATGGTCCTGTCCACTTTGATCTCAGCTTCCCGGGGAAAAGTTTAAGTCTTGCATCAAAAAGCCAGACTTGTTGATTGGGCTCGAAGGTTTTCCTATGAATGTGTCTGTTGTGGACGGCTTTCATCTTCTCTTTGTAAAGTTGACTGTTCTCAGAAGCGTCCCGACAGATTTCCTCGAGCTCAGAGAGTTGGAGTGTCCTTTGTGCTCTGGCCAACTGGGAATCCATATTACACTGCTTTACAGTCTAGTATGCTTGGTGTTCCAACTTGACTGGAAAGTGGCAAGCCTTGCCAAAGACCAATCGATAAGGTGACATGCCTATCAGGGTCTTAAAAGTGGTCCTGTATGCCCAAAGGGCATCATCCAATCGTGTGGACCAATCCTTCCAGTCAGGTCTCACAGTCTTTTGTAGAATATTCTTGATCTTCCTATTAAAGACCTCAGTTTGCCCATTTGTTTGCGGGTGATACGGGGTGGCAATGCGGTGAGTAACCCCATATCTTCTAACTAAGGCACGGAATTGGGCATTAATAAAGCAACTCCCACCATCATTGATCATGGCTTTCGATATCCTAAACCGAGAGAAGATGTTTTGCTTAACAAAGTCCATGACATTCTTATGGTCACATCTTCGGGTGGCTATGGCTTCAATCCATTTCGAGACATAGTCCACTGAAACTAATATGTACTCGAAGCCGTTGGATGGTGGGAAGGGACCCATAAAATCGATGCCCCAAACATCGAAAATTTCAACGATCGGAATGGGTTGTAGGGGCATAATATCCTTTCTAGTCATAGTCCCTAATGTCTAGCACTGAGAGCAAGTCTTCGCAAAGGTGTGCGCATCCTTGAATAAGGATGGCCAATAAAAATCGGACTGCAAAACTTTTGCAGCCGTCAGCTTCCCAGAGAAATGGCCACCACAGGCTTGGTCATGATAGAAGGATAGCACACTTTGGACTTCCTCTTTAGGAATACACCTCCTGATGATCTAGTCAGCACAGAGCTAAACAGCATAGGATCATCCCAGAAATAGTGCTTGGCTTCAGCCAAGAACTTATCCTGTTGCTATCAGGACCAGTCATGCGGAGTCTGACCTACCGCCAGATAGTTGACTAAGTCTGCATACCAGGGTAGCCTCCTTCCTTGCCCGACTAGAAGTTGTTCATCAGAGAAGATGTCGGTTAAGGTTACTAAGGGTCCAATGTGGTCCGGGTGAAGTCTGGACAAGTGGTTGGCTATGACGTTCTTGGACTTGGCTTTGTCACGTATTTCCAGGCCAAATTCCTACAAGAGCAGGATCCATCTGATGAGCCTGCGTTTAGCATCCTTTTTGGCCAACAAATGCTGGATAGTCGAGTGGTCGGTACAAATCGTCACGTGGGATCCGAGAAGGTATGATCTGAACTTTTCTAATCCAAAGACTATGGCAAGCAGTTCTTTTTTGGTGACAGTGTAATTCCGTTGAGCCTCATCCAATGTTTTGCTCATGTAGTAGATCACCACAGGTTTCTTCTCTCTTCATTGTCCTTGGACTGCGCTGACAGCAAAATCTGATGCATCGCACATTATCTCAAAGTCTTGGGACCAGTCTAGGGGTTGCAAAACAGGTGCAGTGGAGACTGTTTCCCTAAGGGTGTTGTAGGCCTTGATGCAATTAGGTGTCATGTGAAAAAGGGCATCATTGGCTAGAAGGTTAGTCAAGGGCTTAGAAAGTTTGGAAAAATCCTTGATGAATCTTCTATAGAAGCCAACATGTCCTAGGAAAGATCGGATTTGCTTGACCGAGCTAGGGAGTGGAAGTTTGGAAATTAAATCAACCTTAGCTCGATCAACTTCGATGCCCCTATGCGAGATGATGTGATCGAGGACAATCCCTTCCTGAACCATGAAATGGCTCTTTTCCTAGCTTAAAACCAGGTTGACCTCGATACATCGCTTTAGAATGTTTTCCAAGTTGCTAAGACAATAGTCGAATGAGTTCCCGAACACAGAGAAATCATCCATAAAGACCTCCAGGTATTCACCCACCATTTTTGAAAAGATGGCTAGCATGCAATGCTGAAAGGTAGCGGGTGCGTTGCATAACCCGAATGGCATACGACAGAATGCGAACGTGCCATACAAGCAAGTGAATGTGGTATTCTCTTGATCCTCTGGTGCAATAGCAACTTGGTTGTATCCTGAATATCCATCTAGGAAGCAAAAATATTTCTACCTTGCCAATCGCTTGAGAATCTGGTCAATGAATGGTAGAGGGAAATGATCTTTCTTTGTGGCCTCATTAAGCTTCCTATAGTTGATGCACACCAGCCATGCGGTAGCGGTGTGGGTGGGATGGATTTGCCCTGGTCATTGGTGACTATGGTGAGCTCGGCTTTCTTGGGTACCACTTGAGTGGGGCTCACCCAGGGGCTATCGAAAATGGGGTAAATGATGTCTGTGTCAAGCCACTTGATTATTTCCTTTTTCACGACCTCTCGCATATTCGGGTTCAATTGCCATTGCATCTAGCTAGAAAGTCGAGCCCCGTCTTCCAAATAGATCTTGTGAGTGCAATAGGTAGGTCTAATTCCCCTTAAGTCAGAAATTGTCCACCCAATGGCTGCCCGATGTTTAGAAAGGGTTGCAGTCAACCTAAGTTCTTGATCCCTAGTAAATGGGCATTGATAATCACAAGGAATGTTTGGTTAAGTCCTAGGAAGACATACTTAAGATTATCGGGCAACGGCTCTAGTTCGGGTGTAGATGGGACAATATTTGATGGGTAAGGGAAAGGCGGGAGTTGATCAACATCAATCTCCTCAAATGGAGGTTGCTGAAGGTAATCAGCTCTACAAAGGTCAACCTCCATAGGTTGGGGTGGGTTAAGGTAGTCATCAACTGGTTGAGTTAGATGGTCTGCTAAAGAGCTAAGAGTGAGGCATTCTTCCACTAGAGGTTCCACGAGATCGTGCTCCTCAACCCAGCCACAATCAAAAGACTTAGCCACCCTGAAGATATCCAATTGCATCTTCTTGTCTCCAAAGGCAATTTCCATGCATCCCGTGTCACAATCAATGTTCACGTTAGTCGTAGCTAAGAAGGGTTTGCCCAGGATGATGGGTGTGTTTTGTAGCTATTCGGGGACTTCCATGTCGAGGACCAAAAAGTTGACTGGGAAGTAGAAGTCCTTGACCTGAACAATTACATCCTCAACTACCCCCTTCGGGGTTTTCACGGATCTATCAGCCAATTGGATAGTCACAGGTGTGGGTTTCAACTCCCTAAATCCAAACTGGTGATAAAGGGTAGTCGAGATTAGGTTGATTGAAGCACCTAAGTCCAAGAGCGCTCTATCAAATGTCAGGTCCCCGATATTACAAGATATCAGGGGCACTCTTGGGTCAATTCGTTTGGGAGGTAGGCTGCTCAATATCACTGAACTAGCTTGTTTTGAGAGCACTACCTTCCTAGGTGCTTGGGTTCTCGGCTTATGCTTTGGCGTACAGACATCCTTCAAAAACTTAACGTAAGCCGGGATATGCTTGATTGCTTCGAGGAGAGGAATATTAATCTAAACTTGTTTGAAAATCTCTAACAACTCCTCATTCTCAACTACATTTTTCTTTTTCTTCATTTTCTCCAAGGCCTCAGGGTATGGTGTTTGGGTTTGAATTGGTTCAATCTCCAGGTCCTTGGGTTCCTCCCGCTCATCCTCAGAATCAGGCACTCAGGAAGCAAGGTCATAGGAGGGGTCGTCCATTTGGGGTTCTGGGTTTTAGTGCTACTTCTCAAGGTAATCACGTTGGATGAGGCATTGGGACCATGGTTAGATACTTGAGAAGAAGAGGAAGCACTAAACCTAGGGGCTTGGTGGATTATGTGGGCATGCTCAGGATTAGCTTAGAACCCTTGAGGATTGGGGCGTCTGTTGATCACATTTCTCGAGTTCTGTTGTGGCTGAGAAGGAAGGGACCCCTGTTGTTTGCAATCCAACAGCTGGCTCAATTATCCCTTCACCAATGATATTTCCTCCTGATGTTTTTGATTCATATCAGCTATCATTTTTATCAGCGTGTCCATTTGGTTTTGTGGGGGAGGGGCTACCCTATTCTAATTATAGGGTGGTCTAATCGATGGACCTTGATGATAGGAGGGAGGGTTTGGCCTGGGTTGGTTCTGAAATTGGTTCAGTTTTTGGTTGGCCCTCGGGAGGTTGTGGTGGGTTAGGTGGGGCTTGCCCTTGAGGATTTTGCAATCGGTGTATGGCTTGCATGATGGTTTGGATCTGTTGTTGTTGAAGTTGGTGGTTGGCAGAGATTTGAGCCTGAATTATGGCCATAGCATCGGGTTGAGGTTGGTCCTCAATCTCATCAATTCTTTGGTCAACCATTTCCCTTGAAAAATCAAGTCTCCTCCTGATTTCCATTTCTAAAATAAACAACTCAGGATGAAGTGATCATCTCCCGTGCATACACTAGAGAAAAACAGGGAGGGATGCAGAGAGAGACAAGTGCGAGAAGTGTGTGCACAAACAAGCAAGCAAGTCAAGTCCTAGAAGCCTCAAAGGGAATGATCAAATCTACAAGCACTTAACCTCCCTTCCTGATGTTAATCTAGCCAGGTTGATTAGAAGGGGATTGAGGGGAAGGTTCTTCCTTTGGCTTGCGCTGCCGGTTTCGTTGACCCTACAACCGCGGTCATTTGACACTTCCCCGCAGCCTAGACACTAGATTTACAAAGGGAATGAAGGCCAAGTGCTTAGCAAACCTAATCACACCTCAAAGACTTAGACTAGTTTTGCCTAGGGCACGTCTACTCCATTTTAATGAGGGGTAGGTTTGTGCTTGTGCTCAGGATATGTGATGAAGTGTTGTTTGGGGTTGTGCCTCTTAGTTAGTCCAATTGAGCGTGTGCATGCACTCAAAAAAACATGGTTTTCAAGTAAGGTTTTTAGGATGTGATGTCTTTTAATGATTCATCCTTGCTTTAGTGATTTTTAGGGTTGAAATTCCTTAATGTTTTTAGACAATGTTCCAGTGGGCACACAAAGTTTTGCACACAACGGGCGGAAGTTAATTTCCTTTAGAATGATGTGGCCCTAGAGAAACAACCCTAATGTATTCACCCTAGTGTTCATGCGATTCTACCAGGTGAGTGGTGTGGCCCAAGTTAAATCATGGTGACTTCACAAACACCACTCAAAAGAAAGAACACTTCAGAAAGATTATTTCTTCAAGAACGTTAGAGTGCATATTTTTTTGGTTGGGTGTTGAGTTTGGAATGTGGGTCAAGTAGCCATTCACCATGCCAATTTTAGATTTATATTTTTTTTGTATTTTTTTTTTAGGTAAACAAACAATCAATGGGTGGAGTAATACTCACAACAGTCTTCACAGCACTTTACTCCTTGTCTACCATCTTGGATCATGCTCCTCCGTTGCCCAAGCATCGAGTTCCTGCAACCAATTAAGTAGAGAAAGAAAAATGAGTTAGAAGATGTGAATACTAATGTAGGATGAAAGCGACGAAAGAAATCCATTGCCTCACCGGCAACGACGCCAAAAACTGATGCGCTCGGAATGCGTTGGTTTAATTATGTCATTGTAGCATGCGCTTGAGTCGATTTTAAATTAAGATATGGATTTGTGAGTTCAAGTGTCGATCTTAGGGAGGTGTGAAATTAGATTAGTCTTAGTCGCTTTGGGTGTCACAAAATGGTAGCATGGTTTACTTGTGAAAATGAGAGCGAAAGAGAGAGAGAGAGAGAGAGAGAGAGTAGGGTTAGAGCTTTGATGAGAACCTCATCATGAGCCCTAACTAACTTATTTTGACCTAATAAAGTGAACAAAAGCTCTTGCATAACCTAAAGGAAGGCCTAACTCAAGAGATTACTAATCTGGAAAGAATATATGAAACAAAGGGTAAAACTGTAATTTTACCATTGCAGTACATCAACGGGATTTCTCAAGGTCTAGAAATAGGTCAATTGGACTTAATAAGAGAAAAAGTGGGATGGTTCAGTCAGAAAAGGGTTATTGTGAAATTTAAGAATTAAATGACATTCTGTAACCCTAAAACAAAGCCACTTAATTTCACAAGGTTTCAGTTAGGATAAAAATCAACTAAACCCTCTAAAATTCATGGAAAAATATCCCCTAGGGTTTAGAACCTTCAATTTGGCCTTTGGAACCTATTTTGACCAAGATTGGGGTCCAAGCTCAATATTTGACCTAATTTGGGTTTTTGTGCAAAATATCTAGTCAAACGTGGTCAAACCTAAAATCTAACTTCACCGTTGGATTCCTTAGGTTCAAATTAGGTTTGTGCCAAAATGTGGACCAAAGGGAAGGCCATCTTGACCTACTTTGCAAAATAGTCCACCCAATTACATTTTGGCCCCTAACTTTTGAAAACCCTTACGAAAACCCCCTCAACTTCTTCGTCACTTTTTGCATTCCGATCCCTCTTCCATTGCAGCATAGGACCCATACCTCCGGTGAAGTTTCAAGGAGGATTTCTCCTCGCTTCCCCAGGGAGTTGCTCTCAGATTTGAAAGGGGAGTCCTCTACGAAACCCCCTACCGCCTGAGCAGCTCCCCATGCCCTGAATTGCCCCATACCTCTCGTGCGAACGCTCGAGAGGTATGGGTATCAGTTCCGGCCATACCTCTGGCGAGGATTTTTGCCCGCCACCATGCATCTGACCCTCTGCCCGTGCCTTTATAAGAAGTACCAGGTCCAGCTGATTGGGGTAAGCTTGATTTGGCCTGAGAAAACCCCTAAATTCATCCTCCCTCACCTTCGGCCAACAGCCCGCAAGCTCCGGCGACCTATCCTTCCTCTTCGCATCGCTCTACCATTGTACCAGTGGCAGAGTCATCTCTACCTCGCTCCTCCGCATCGCGCCGTACCCGCACGAGCCTCTCTGACCTCCTCGTGGTCGTAGTCTCTCCATCTCAGGGCTTTCATCTCCGGCGATGGCAGATATGCACCGTCTACCCCTCTGCCTCCCCTTCTCTCCAATCACCACAGATAAGTTCCTCTCCCCCTTCTCTTTATTTCCCCTATCTTTATTGCTATTTCCAACCCCTTGACAACGGCAGACCACCACCATCTTCTCCACCTCCGACAGACAACCGGTAAGGCGCATCCACCGCTCCACACCTCCACACACCACGCCAGACCGCTCATCACCTCTACCATCACCCACTGATCACCATCCGCCTCTCCACTAACCGCCATACCCTTCGCAAGCACCCACCGACATAATCCACCTTCGCGGCCACAGAGCGACCTAGGCACACATGACTAGGCCACCCCGCAGCCAACCAACCACTGCAGCACTTTCGTCGTGCCACGGTGAAGCTCCCCAAGTAATTTGACAGGGTTGTGAGGCCATATTCATGCATTTCAGGTTTGACCCCTTCACTACCATTAGCGAAGGCGCAAAGGAGCTTGCTGCGAGCTCTAGGTCGTCCCACTCCAGGCAGAGGCGTTGCAGGTGCGCGGAATCCCTCTACAAGTCGTTCGTACCTGGTAAGCAGAGGCATTAGTGACTGCAGTTGCCTCAATTGGACGAGACTGCTCCCTGCGGGCGTGTGAGGAAGCGGGTGGGACTTTAGTCCCACCTCAGAAGTTCTCAGCGCAAGTGCGTAGCATAAATTGATTTTGTGTTTCCTTCTCTTCTCCTCAGAACACGATGTGAGGTCCCCTCGCCCATGCCCCCTCCTCATCCGTGACCCACGCTCCAGCGGACCTAGCTGATCGACCTGATTAACCCTGCAATCCTCGTGCACTACACCACGCTGGTGTGCCTGGACCGGGGCGCGCATAGCCCAACCCGATTACCTGGCTCTGGGAGAGTATTCGTAAGAGTGAAATAGAGAGCGAGAGTGATGCAGGGGAGGGCAGGGGATAGGTTTTGCACTCTCTCGTGTGTGCAGGGAAAAGAAGAAAGCTAAGAAGGAGAAGAAAGAGGAAGGAACAACTAAGGAGGAGAAGGAAGATGGTGCTGTATCCACAGAGAAACTGAGGTAGAAGAAGAAGGAAGGAGAAGGTGAGGCTGAAGAAGAAAAGAGAAGGAAGGAGAGATCAAGGCAGAAGCCAAAGCTAAGGAAGGAAGAAGAAAGAAGACCAGAGGCAGAGGCTGAAGAAGAAAGACAAGGAAGAAGAAGGAACTGCAGAAGAAGAAGACAGAGAGCAGAAGAAGGCACTGTAGCAACCACGAGATAAGGCATCTGATTCACAGAATCAGATGTCTAAAAAAAGGGAAAGTCAGAGAAAGAAAGAAAGAGAAGGTGCGGCCAAGTGAGGAAAGCAAAAGGAAGAGAAAGAGAGAAGAAAAGAAAAAGAAGGAAGAAGAAGTCACAGAGAGAATAGTCAATTTCCTCTTTCATTTCTATTCTCTTTTCAGTTCTCTTATACATGGACTCTTATTTATACTATTTTTAAATATCATATTTTGAGAGTTGTGATTTTAGTTTCTAAAATACCAATTTGCTCCCTGAGTTCGACCTCGGATATTTTGACTTTCGAGTAATAAAATTGTTATTTGTTTATGCGACGATCTCAACTATACTGCAACGAATGTCGTTTTAAACCACGATCTCGTCGCGTAAGCAACAAGCTTGCATTTAAAACATGGCAATCACTTTAAGGAGATGTGAACTACGATATAAGAAGCAACATTAACATATAGCATGCAATTAGAGTTTGTTTACAAATATAGCAATAGATGAAAGCTTAAAATAGTGCAACGTAAAACTAGAGTAAGAGAGTGTGAGGAGGAGAGGCAGCCATGGCGGTGGAAGGGGGCTCCATTGGAGGCTTGACAACTCCGGGGCAGATATGGAGTGTGTGGTGGAGCTAGGAAAGGGCTAGTATTGCATGGAGAGTGTATGAGAATTTAATGCCCCTTGAATGGGGTGGTTGAGGGGGTTTATATAGTAGACGAGGGCTTCCAAAAGAGGTATGGGTCTTTAGCAATGTTTGGGATGTCGCTAAATCCCTTCCAAAAGTGTCGCTGAAGTCCTACACCCACCGGTCCATGTGCCCATTTTTCTTCTTCTCAAACCACGCCTTCTTATCCTCAGCCATCAGATTTGAGGCACGGATCGCCATTGAATAGCTGAGGACGCGCCATGTCGCCTTACGTGCGTATGCGTGCTTCTTCTCTCGCGATCTGTGCGCTCGCACCATAAGCCATCCGATCGCACATCAACGACTAGGATTGCACGTGATCGGGTGCGTTGGATCACACCTTACGTGCGATGAGCATGTGTCATCACGCACGTTTACATTGGACGCTCTAGATTGTGCCGCGTGCCTCCATCTGATATGTCCACACACCCATTAGTGGCTGAATTTCAATTGCACGCGTGGACGCAGCCTGTGCGAATTGAATGTGTATCGCGTGTTCGTGCGGTGGGGCACTGACCGCTGTGCTACCCCCTCACTTTGTCTCAGTTGTGCATGAATGCTCAGCCGTCTGATGGCGATCGGACGATCGAGATTGAATCTTGTCAAGGTGAAGAGCACGTTGGCGAGGCCCATGAGCCTGTGATTCCTCAACCGTCCGATCCTTGGATCGGACAACTTAGGATGCTTTTGCGTGATGAAGCGAGGGTGCTGCGTCGGTGGGAGCGCGGTGGATGGCACCACGTGGCCATTTGTGGGTCGTTGATCATCAAATCAATAGCCATAACTTCTTAGGCTTGTTGGGGGAGCTCCAGATGTCGGATTTAAGCGATTTTGAGTCTGCTGGACTCCGTTCGTTGGTCTAGATCCATTCGTGCAGTCCAATTGCTCATCTGAGGC
The DNA here is from genome assembly GCA_037157565.1 of Thalassia testudinum. Classification (NCBI taxonomy): domain Eukaryota; kingdom Viridiplantae; phylum Streptophyta; class Magnoliopsida; order Alismatales; family Hydrocharitaceae; genus Thalassia; species Thalassia testudinum. The sequence goes on from JAZHRO010000031.1 coordinate 203,846,394, forward strand.
CTGTTTCAACATGCACTTGTACACATAGCCATTAAACATTGATTATAAGCAATCTTAATTTGTCATGCATGCAATGCTCCCAAGCCCATTATGGTATGTCATTAACACACATATATCCCTAAAACTAACTCTAGTTGATGGAATTATCATTATTGGTTGTAGAGTTATCAGTCTTCCCTTGTTACCTGCCACCTGCAAGAGGTCCCTGGTAGGGGCGTATGAGCCTGCATCTGTGTAGACCTGAAGGGGCAGCACTTCTTCGGATCTGATTGTTGGGTGTATAGGCCCATGTTTGCACTGGACTTTAGAGGCGATGTTCACCACGCCTGGGGTGAATGAGCCCTAGCTCATGCTGACCTTAGGAGGCGGCGTTGGTTGAGCCTAGGGTGAATGAGCCTGAGCTCGCGTCAGGCTTAAGAGGCAACGTTGGTTGAGCCTGGGGCGAATGAGCCTGAGCTTGGCTTAGGAGGCGGCATTGGTTGAGCCTGGGATGAATGAGCCCTAGCTCGCGTTGGCCTTAGGAGGTGGCATTGGTTGTGCCTAGGGTGGATGAGGCCTAGCTCCCGCCAACCTTAGGAGGTGACTTTGGTTAAGCCTGGGGCAGATAAGCCCTAGCTCACACCAGCCGTAGGAGGCGGTGTTGGTTAAGCCTGGGGCGGATAAGCCTTAGCTCACGCTGGTCTTAGGAGGCGATGTTGGTGGAGCCTGGAGCGAATGAGCCCTAGCTCCCGTCGATCTTAGGAGGCGACGTTGGTGGACCCTAGGGCGGATAAGCCCTAGCTCCTGCAAGTCTTAGGAGGTGACGTTGGTGGAGCCTGGGGCGGATATGCCCTAGCTCACGCCAGCCTTAGGAGGAGGTGTTGGTTGAGCATGGGGTGGATGAGCCCTAGCTTGCGCCAGCCTTAAGAGGCCGCGTTGGTTGAGCCTGGGGCGAATTAGCCCTAGCTAGCACCGGCCTTAGGAGGCGGTGTTGGTTGAGCCTGGGGTGGATAAGCCCTAGCTCTTGCCGACCTTAGGAGGTGGCGTTGGTTGAGCCTGGGGTGCATGAGATCTAGCTCCCACTGGCCTTAGGAGGCAGTGTTTCACCAATATTGAGATGCTGAGGTGAGTAGTATCTTTTGTTGTCTCGAGAAGTCATGGCTCTAGGAGTCATGCCTACTTGAAAAGGTGGGTAGTATCTTTTGTAACATCATTCTATGTGTCTAACGTGTTATAACGTGCGGAGTCCTTGACCGACGATTTTGTTAGTGCAATCATGCTGCCGTAGAATCCACGCCATATCTCAGGGGATTTTATTCCTCGAGAACCTGCAAACTGCAGGGGGGTGGAGAAGACGTCACTGCCCTCGGGAGCTCATGTGGAGGGGTTATAAATAGGGGTCCGCGGTGGCTCTTTAGTTCATGTCCTTTCACCTTTTTTATTATGTTGGATAAGCTTATGAGTTGTACAGAGGGAGGCTTTTCCCTGCTTGCCCCTCTTGTGAAGTTGTGCTGTCGAACTCTGCATGTTCGATGGAGTCACTAAAGGGAAACTATGCGCTATTCTTCGGATGGGGATGAGCCCCTTTTGGTGCCTCCACTCGACACATGGGTTGAGGTGAGGGATCCAGTCTTTTTTGTAGATTGGTACACCTGTTGCGGCCTTGGTAGGTTGGAGATGTTATCCTCCCTTCTACGCGCTTATTTTGTTTTGTTTTCTAGTGCAGAGTCTTGGGGTTTTTCTTTGCCAAGGAATTTTGGATACCGCAGCGACCTCTCTCGGTCTGGGGTCCATCTTGTGTGGGGGAGGTCTATGTGGCGAGGCGAGAAGAGGGTGTCCTCTTAATAGAAAGCAAGTGGGAAGCCAAGAAGGGGCGAAGCAAGTTCTCCTACAGCACCTGTGAGGAGAACCTGGTGAGGTGTTCATTGAGAGAAAGTCAACTATGTCCATCCTTGTGTACCCAGGCAATAATGAAGTGGAGGTTGTTCCGCTAGGGGTGCTGCCCCCTTCGATTCTGCATGGAGAACCCACCGAACGTTGGGTCGCAGAGGTGCCACTCAGGGCCTGGGTGAAGCTCACTCCTTTACTGAGGCTTGATGCTTCGCTCGACTCCTTTGGTGACTCCACAAAGATAGAGTAGGGGCAGCTGTTGCTGGGAGCTCCTTTTGTGGGAGTGTACTTGCCCGGGCAGAGGTAGGGCTGAGCTTAATGGGGGCACTGGCAGGAGTGGATGCGACTCCTGCCTAGGCAGTTGAGCTCGACTGGTTATCCCCTTTAGAATGGCCTGCTGGAGGCCTTATGGCGTCAACTAAGTGGGGTACCTCACTGATATATTGGAGGGTACTCCGCATGTCTGAGTCGCTTTGCCAGCCTTGGGAAACCGTCGTGGCCCATCAAGACTTGCCGGTTCACCAACGGGCTCCTCATTCAGCCATTCTTCCTCTAGAGATGGGGCTGGAGAGGTCATCATGCCAATTGTCGGGGTTTTCTGGGGATGCGGGCAGGCAGTGTTAGATAGGAAGAGATGGGTCTTCGCCGAGGAGCCATCTAAAGCAGGTTCACCAAAGGCTGCAGGGTTCACCGATCAAGTTGCTGCTTTATCACCTGCGTCGCTGAAGGTGGGTAGGCTTGAAGACCTAGGGTGGGACTGCTGAGTCCTAATGAATGGTTTGTCAAAAATTTTTATAGTGACTTGTCTCTTTTCAACTGTAATTTAGCTAGAGACAATGATCTCGGGGAATGTAGCAAACGATTTTTATAAAGGAAGAGAATTTTTTGTTCCTTGTTTGTTTTCTTTCCTTCTTGTAATGAAACGACTCATATGCCAAGTATGAGGAACTAGCTTGCTGCCTGGGATTTGCTAGTCCTGTGGACGGCTTTCATAAGTTTTTTGTTGATCCTTATTGTGGGGTGTTTGGATTTTTCGCTCGGAATTAGGCATAGAGGCTTGTCATGTTACTTGGTCCCGACTAATTTTTATGCGGCTGGATGAGATGCCTGTGGAAAGGGTTGTCCGAGGTGGTAGCAGGTTGCCCATGTTTTGCACCTGGGTATATGTCGGTGCATGATCTATAGAGATCCCCCGATATATTTCGTAGCTAAACTGCTCGTTTGGTGCCTTGCCCGCCCACTTTTGCCTGACATATAGTATGATCGTGTCACCGGGGGGGGTTGATGGGAGAATGCTAGGATTGGCGCAAGCTCTCCAGGAGGAAGGTGGTGTTGGGGCTACTCGGTATTTAGTACCCTCGCGTGTGCTTGGAACTTATCCTTCGCGGAGTGATTAGGCTAGGAGCGATTACTCCACGTGGCTCGATTTGAAAAGTGCTCCTGGTGAGGTAATGATGAGAACCTCATCATGAGCCATAACTAGCTCATTTTGACCTAATACAAAGGATAAAAGCTCCTACATAACTCAAGGAAAGGCTTAACTCAGAGAATTCTGAGTTTAAGAAGAAAATAGAAACTAAGGGGTAAAAATGCAATTTCACCAATTCAATCTGAAAACAGGGTAACTCAGGGTCCAAACATAGGTCAAAATAACCTAATAAGAAGAAAAGTGGGATGAGATGACTCAAAGAGGGCTACAGCAACTCCAAGGAATTAAATGACATCCTGTAACCCTAAAAATAAACCCACTTCAATTCACGGGGTTCGAGGCAAATAAAAAATTGAATAAACCCTCTAAAATTCATATAAAAATAATCTCTAGGGTTTATAACCTCCAATTTGGCCTTAGGAACCCATTTTGACCTACATTGAGAACCATGCCCAATTAATAACTTAATTTAGGTTTTTACGTAAATTGACCGGTCAAACAAGGTTTAATCTAGAAATAAAATTCACCATCAGAATCCTTAGGCCCTAATTAGTCATGTATAAAAACTTGAGCCTAAGAAGAAACCTTCTTGACCAACTTTACTTTTTGGCCCTCAACTTTTGAAACCCTCGCATTTTGGCCCCTAACTCTTCATCGTTCTTTGCATTTGGGTCCTCCCTGCAAAACCCTGAGCAGCACCATGCTCCGGCGACCTTGCGTGAGGCATGTGCCGCGCAGGGTGAGGGGGACCCCCTGCCAAGTCAACCAGGGGTTCCCTGCGACGTCAGCCGTCGCAGGAACACCCCCCTGATCGCTGCAATCGCCCATACCGCCCGTGCGAATGCACGGACAGTATGGGTCTCCATCTCCGGCATCCTCCGGCGAGGGAGGCACGTTGTCTCCCTCCACCCTCCTCTCTGTTTCTACCTCTATAAAAACCCCCAACGCTCTGCCGCTCTCGGGAGCTCAGTTCTGACAGAGAAATCCCCCCCCTCCTCTCTTCCCACTCCGACAGAGGCCCCCTTGCTCCGGCAGTTTTTCCTCCTCCTCCTCGTCGCTCTGCCGCACTACCAGCAGTAGAGTTGCCTTCACCTGCTCTTCCCACGTCGCGCCGTACCCAGCGCACGCTCTCCCACTCTCTCCTCGCCTCCGCCCTCTCTCTCTGGGCACCTTCTTCTCCGGCGACAGTCGATATTACTGTCACCCTGCTCCGGCCCCCCCTCGTCCCTCCGAGTAGGTACAATCTTTCCTCTTCCTCCCCTCTTTCATTTCCTTACTGTAATTTGCATAACCACCCCTCGACCGTGCCTAATCGCCCTCACCTTCCCCATCTCCGAACAAACTCCGGCGACTCGCTCCCGTCATTCCACCACCCCACACGACTCGCCGACCCACACAGAACCTCTGCCTCCTCACCCTGATCAACTTCCGCCCTTCCATTTCCCACCACTCGCCACCTGCAAATCCCCCGAACAAACCCATTTCCCGCGCTACAGTTTGACCTAGGGCAGCCCCTACGCTCCGCCCCACGGCTTGCCAGACCCCACACCGCCTTCGCCGTGCCACGGCGAAGGTTCTCCACTTGTCTGATTAGGCCGAGAGGACGTTCTTCTGTGGACAGGCTGCTCGCCCTCCATCGCCATTGCTGAGCCGGTGAAGCTCCTTCAACCTGCAGCTGCAGGCATGCTTCGCCCAGGTTCGACTCGCCAGGATGCGCGGTTCGCAGCCACGCAATCGCCCAGGCCTGCAGTTGGGGAGAAAGCCCCGCAGCTGCTGCATCTGCCTGCAGCTCCCTCAGCTGCTGGTGCCCAATTGGGGTGGGACATTTAGTCCCACCTCGGAACTTTTGAGAGGCCCACGCCCGCATAAAGGCAAAAAGTGCCTTAGGCTCTTTGCCTCCTGAGCACGGGGTGAGGTCCCTCTCACCAGCTTGAGCCGGCCTCATCCGCGACCACGCCCCGTGGACCTGGCCCGACCCGTTTACCCGTCCTGCACTCCTCGCCCACCACCGCACGCCGGTGGGCCTGGACCCGGGATCGACCCGCGTACCCGACTACCCGGAAGCTCTGGGAGAGCTATCCTATGAGTGAATTCTGAGAGAGAGAGACGCGGGGGAGGGTAGAGTAGGTTTTGCCCTCTGATCGAACTTTGAGTGTGCAGGCACAGGTGAAGAAGAAGAGAAGGTAGGAAGAAGAAGAAGGACTGTGAGAAGAAGAAGAAGAAGAAAGCCACAGAGGAAAGAAGAAGAAAAGACGCACTTTAGCAACAGCTACTTAAGTCGTCTGATTGAAAAATCAGACGACGCTCTGAAGGCAAAGTAGAAGGAGAAGAAAAGAAGAACAGGACTGCAAGGGTGAAGAAAAAGAAAGAGACGGACAGAAAGAAGAACAAGAAGAAAAAGAAAGAGAAGAAAGAAGAAGAACAGAAGAGAAGGCAAGAAGAAAACAAGAAAAGAAGAATAGAGCAAGAATAAGAAGAAGGAAGAAAACTGAAGACTCAAAGAGAAGAGAAAAGAAGACAAAGACGAGAAAGAAGAGAAGAAGAAGAAGCCAACAAGACAAATCTCTCTCTCTCTCTCTTTATTTTTTGTAATAGAAACTTCGTACCTCTAGAATACAACTTGCTCCCTGAGTTCGACCTCGGGAGAACTTTCATTTCCGAGTAAAAATTGTAATAATGGCAATGATTATCTGTACTACAACGTAATTTCTATAACAAAACAACAAAACCTAGTCACAACGCCGTTATCACTTGGCGCTGTTGCCGGGGAGCAACGGCTATTCTAGAAGCTTTGAATTTCTTTTAAGAGATTGCTAATCTTTTTCTCTCTCTTTTGTGCAGGTACAGAAAGAAACAAAAAGACGCAGCCGCACCACAGCCACTCCAAGGACAGGTAACTTCCTATTAAACCCTAAAATTTTAAAGAAAAAGAAAAGAAATATGCGTAACCTATCTTTATACATAGTAATAGCTGCATATTCTCAGAAACTATTATTCCTGCACACAGTTTTAAAGGTGATTAGGGGCTAACACATCCTTGCCTGAGCCCTAATTACCCAAACAAAGAGTTAAATGGACCAAGTAGAGCCAACATAAGGTCAAAAGCTAGGGTTTTTAGAGACACACCTTCTATTAACAAAGAAAAGATCTTCCCAAAAAGAGGTGTACCTAAACCTTGTTTGAAAAAATCTACACAAGAGAAACCCTAAGCAAATGGCTCTCTAAACATTTGAACCCTAAAAAGAAAGGACCCAAAAGCTCTCAAAAGAACAAGAGGTGAAGTTGACCCCTTGGGTCAACCAACCTTAAAATTGGGCCACTTTGTTCACAAAAACACCTAAGAGTTCAAGTGAAACCTTAAGCACCCTGATCTTAAACTAAAATTGGTAGACTTAAGAGGTCAAGATCCCCATTCTGGTCTACCTGGAACCGCAGTGACAAGAGAGGTCGGGTGAGGGAAACCCTGTAACCCGTGGGGACGCTCTACCGTGTAGGGGTCTTTGCGGGACTCACCCTCTCTGGCTGCCCAGGTAATTCTCAGGTGGACGATCTTTCTGATCAAGGGGTCCATCTGCCCTGCACCTCTATAGTCACCCAACACATTTTTGGGTGTCTTGATTGGGTCCAGCACCTTCTGAACTCATCTCTTCCAGCAGTGCATGTACGGTAGGAGGTCCTTAAGACCACCCTTAAGACCTCCTTTAGAAATTCACTCTCGTCAAGGCCAAGCCTCGACGCCCGTGTTTGTACAGCAACCCCATCACATTATTCTCTCTTCTGATTCAGAACCAAGTTCTTCTTCTTCCCCCATCATGGCTCAGCCAGTTAAGGAAGAAAATAATCTGGAGCATCAGCTCCAGCGACTCAATGACCTCTTCCAAAACTTCGTGCACCCACCGCAGCGTCCTATGATGCGGGACCACTACAATCCTGCTGCGGTGGCCATTGAGCCTCGAGTCAGAATCCTGACTGGAGGACCTGATTCCGAATTGAAGCCCAACATGATTCATGCTATACCTAAATTCCATGGGCTTAATTCCGAAGATCCCTTCCAGCATATCAAACAACTAAAGCATCTGGCTCAAACTTTTGGGTCAGATGTGCAAAATCGGGATATTCTTCTCATGAAGATGTTCTCCTTTTCTCTTATGGACAAGGCCGCCCATTGGTATCAGACTCAGACCCGGCCGATCAACACTTGGGAAGAACTTCAATCCGAGTTTTTGAAAAAGTTCTTTCCCATTGGTCGAACCAACGCCTTGCGCCATCAGATTACTCACTTCACTCAGCAATCAGGGGAACCTCTCCATGAGGCATGGGATCGTTTTCAGGATCTCATGAGAAAGTGCCCCCATCATGGAGTTCCTAAATGGAAACAGGTCCAATCTTTTTACCAGGGACTCCGTGAGGATATCCGTCTTTTCGTCAATGCAACCTGCGGAGGAAATATCATGGGTCAACATGAGGACACCGTGTGGGAGATTCTCGAAAACATGTGCGAGAACTCCATCAACAATGACTCCATGGGATTATTCGACAGGTCGAATACCCGCGCATCGACGAATCTTAGGGGAGCACATGAGACGCAGGGCCTGTCCGCATCAGTCAACCTGGAATTAATGGCCAGTCGATTGGACAAGGTCTCGATTATTGAAAAGAAGGTGGATGAACTGACTCAGCACCTGCAGCGAGCCACCTCTGCACATAACCCCTTTGCACAGCCTCCTTCCACAAGGGAAACTGTGCAAAATATTCTCCATCAATCTTCTCCTAGGATGGATCCATATCCACCATCTGATTCTTTAACCAGAGGTCCATCCGATCCTCTCTATACCAACCCGGGGAATTCCATTCCCTCTTTCTCTGACTCTCTGGAGGTTCCTCAGACCTGCGAGGACCTCAACGCCATCCAAAACGACCCGTTCTCCAACACCTATAACCCTGGATGGCGAAACCACCCCAACTTTCAGTGGGCGGGAAATTTCCAAACCCAAAGACCACTCTTTCAACCCCGCCCACAACCCCCTCATCCTTACCAGCCGCCTCAGCCTCGGCCCAACCCTACTTATCCATCAGGGCCAAATCAGGATCCAATGTCCCTAATCCTTCAGACTCTGGCTGACATTCAAAGAACGAATGCGGCTATTCAAAAGCAACACAAGGACGAGATTACAGAGGTTCGAAACCAATTGGCCCAGTTGGCAAATTCTCGCCAGCCAGGCACACTTCCTTCCCAACCTCTTCCTAATCCAAATAACGTGCCAACCCAGCGACACGTTATGAACCCAAACCCGGGCCATGCCCATATGATTTATCAGGCCCCCTCTGTTCCTTCACCAGACGGGATAGAGGCCTCCACTTCTTTTGCGGGTTACCAGCAGCAACCCATCTTACCCAATCCCAACCAAAACCAGGCAGGACTTAATTCCGTAACAACCTGTAGTGGTAAGGAAACCCAAGACCCGCCTCATCCAAACCACTCCAAGCCTGATAGTGATCCCGAGCCTAGGACAGTAATCCAGGACATTCCCACCCCTATCCCAGATCCAAAACCTGGACCTATCCTAGAAGAACCAACCAAGATCCCGTTTCCCGAGGCCTTGACCAAGGGAAAGAAGACCACCAAGCCCGTGGCACCTGAGGACCTGGTCAAGCTCTTTGAGCAGGTCCACATAAACATCCCCTTGATGGATGCAATCCGCCACGTACCAGCTTACGCACGATTCTTAAAGAATGTGTGTACACCCCAGCGTAAGCCGTGAACCAAGAGCGAGAGTCCAATTGTTCTGTCAGAGCAAGCCAGCTCTGTAATCCTAAGCAGACTCCCACCCAAGGCTAAAGACCCTGGTACTCCCCTGATTTCCTGCAAGATAGGTGATATCCAATTTAATAGAGCTTTGCTAGACTTGGGCGCATCCATAAATCTGATACCCACATCCTTACTTGACCATCTAGAGGAACCTAAGTTAAAACCAACCGAGGTAACATTACAATTAGCAGATCGATCTATAAAGTCACCAAAAGGGATTCTCGAGGATGTTATTGTGAGAGTGCGGGATTTCTATTTTCCGGTAGACTTTATAGTCTTAGACATGGATGCACCTGAAAATCCTAGGGATACACCAATCATTTTAGGAAGACCTTTCTTGGCTACTGCGAGAGCCAACATTAGCTGTGAGGAGGGCCAAATAGAGCTCAAATTTGGGAATCAAACTCTGAAAATTGATATATTTAAGGCCCAACAAGGAATCAAATGCAGTGTCATTGAACAAGTTTGTGACGTTAGGGCTTTGGTTGATGAAACACACTTCCAGAATGGCCTGATTATACCTCATCAACCGCAGAAAGATCTTGACCCGCAAACTAAGGACTCGAATCCAGATATAAACAACCTAGTAACTCCCACCCTTGAACCTCACATCTATACTGAACCACCCGCTGCTGCTGATAACCCCACCCTCGAACTGAAGCCACTTCCTGCTCACTTGAAATACATCTTTTTGGGTTCTAATCAGACCCTTCCTGTGATTATCAATTCCAACCTCAATCCCGAACAGGAATCCCGTCTAATTGCTGTCCTCCAGCAACATCACAGAGCCATCGGGTGGACCCTCAATGATTTGACTGGAATAAGTCCCTCTTATTGTACTCATCATATCTATTCAAAAGAGGGCGCACGACCTTCTCGTGAAATGCAGAGACGCTTGAACCCCAATCTATAGGAGGTCGTGAAAAAGGAGATCATCAAGTGGTTAGATGCCGGGATCATCTACTCGATCTCCGATAGTCGTTGGGTGAGCCCAATTCAGGTCGTGCCCAAGAAGGCAGGACTCACCACCATAACGACTGAGACCGAAGAAATCATTCCTACCCGATTAGCCAATGCGTGGAGAGTCTGTATAGATTACCGCCGACTCAATGCCTCCACGAAGAAGGATCATTTCTCACTACCTTTCATTGATCAAATTCTCGAGAAACTAGCGGGAAATAGGTTCTTCTGCTTTCTTGACGGGTACTCCGGTTATAACCAGGTGGCAATCCATCCTGAGGACCAAGAAAATACCACGTTCACCTGCCCCTTCAGAACTTACGCTTTCCGAAGGATGCCTTTCGGTCTTTACAATGCACCCGCTACCTTTCAGCGGTGCATGCTTGCCATATTCTCAGATATGGTAGGTGATTTTCTGGAAGTCTTCATGGATGACTTTTTAGTTTTTGGAGAATCTTTCGATGATTGCCTCCAATACTTGGTCCAAATACTCAGGCGATGCATCGAGGTGAATTTGGTTCTTTCCTGGTAAAAGAGCCAATTCATGGTGCCTGAGGAAATTGTCCTGGGACACTCAATCTCGGAAAAAGGCATCCAAGTGGATCGAGCTAAGGTTGATCTGATCTCTCGCCTTTCTATGCCTAGCTCAATCAAGGACATCCGATCTTTTTTGGGGCACGTCGGTTTTTACCGTCGATTTATCCCTGATTTCTCAAAAATAGCGCGCCCCCTGACCACTCTTCTCTCCAAGGATATACCTTTCGAAATTTCCAAGGAATGCACTCAAGCATTTGAGGCCCTACGTGACCGAGTCACCCAGGCCCCGATCCTACAGTCCCCTGATTGGTCTCAACCCTTTGAGATCATGTGCGATGCGTCTAATTTCGCTGTAGGAGCGGTCCTGGGGCAAAAAGCTGACGGGAAACCCGTGGTCATCTACTACGCTGGCAAGACACTTGACGAGGCTCAGCGTAACTATACAGTTATGGAGAAAGAGCTGCTAGCCATGGTATTTGCCCTTGAAAAGTTTCGATCGTATCTTCTGGTTTCCCATGTCATCATTTACTCGGATCACACAGCTGTGAGGCATCTCCTTGCAAAGAAGGACGTGAAACCTCGATTAATCTGATGGATCTTACTGTTGCAAGAATTTGACCTTGAGATTCGCGACAAAGCGGGAAAGCAAAATGTGGTAGCTGATCACTTGTCCCGCCTTCCTTCTGAAATGATTGACCCGTCCGGACCCATCACAGAGCATTTTCCCGATGAGCACCTGTTGACTATTGATACTAGCCTTCCATGGTTTGCTAATATAGTAAATTACTTGGCATCTCATCAGATCCCGTCTGATTGGCCGAAGGCCAAGAAAGACAAATTGCGCTCTGATGCCAAGTATTACATTTGGGAAGACCCGTACCTCTTCCGCATAGGTGCTGATCAGATCATCCGAAGATGTGTCCCGGAAAAGGAATTCAACAATATCCTCTCTTTCTGCCATGACCAGGCATGCGGTGGCCATTTCTCTGGGCATAAAATCGCATCAAAAGTCCTCCAGTGCGGCTTTTATTGGCCCACACTGTTCAAAGACGCGTACAATCACTGCAAGGCATGCAGTCGTTGCCAGACTTTGGGCAACATGAGCCTTCGCAACATGATGCCTATGCAGCCGATTCTCATATGCGAAATCTTTGATGTTTGGGGGATTGATTTTATGGGCCCCTTTCCTGCTTCGGATGGTTTCAAATACATTCTGCTAGCTGTGGACTACGTGTCCAAATGGATTGAAGCCATACCAACCCGAACTTGTGATCACAAAATCGTTCTCAAATTCATTCATCAAAACATTTTCTCAAGGTTAGGGATTCCTCGTGCTATAATCTCCGATGGGGGGACCCATTTCACAAACGCTCAGTTTAGGTCACTGATGACTAAATATGGGGTGTCTCATCGAATCTCTACTCCTTACCACCCCCAAACCAATGGTCTAGCTGAGCTGTCTAATCGGGAGATCAAGAAAATCCTGCAAGTCACTGTTCGGCCTGACAGGAAGGACTGGTCATCCCAACTTCCGGAAGCATTGTGGGCCTATAGGACCACCCACAAAACCCAGTTAGGCATGTCTCCCTTTAGACTGGTGTACGGGAAGGCGAGTCACCTTCCTGTAGAATTGGAGCGTAAAGCCTATTGGGTAGTACGGAACTGTAATCTAGATTTTTCAAAGGCTGGAACCCACAGAAAACTTCAAATCAGCGAGATCGATGAATTACACCTAGACGCGTATGAGAGCTCACGAATCTACAAGGAGCGGGTTAAAGCCTTCCACGACAAGCATATCTCGAGAAAAATCTTTCATCCTGGTCAGAAGGTCCTACTCTTTGATGCCCGACTCAAACTTTTCCTGGGAAAGCTGCGATCCAAGTGAGTCGGACCATATTTAGTACGACAAGTTTTTAGAAATGGAGCTATCGAAATCAGTCCGCTCAGCCACGATTCCGAACCTTTCATCGTGAACGGTCAGAGACTCAAGCCGTTCATTGATGTGACTTCTATTGATTTGGCTGAAGCATCTTATATCCTCCATTCCCCTTGAGCTTATTGCGCCCAGCCGATGGTGTAAAACTCAGCGCTTAATGGGAGGCAACCCGTCTTTTTCCTAAAAATCCAAAACCTTTTTTTGACACCTTTTTGCACTTAAGGTTCACCCTTGTAGACAGCCGACCCCACCTCAGATGCTTGCATCTGGGATTAGAAATCATCCGCATTCTGTCTTAAGGAATGAACTAAGTAAATAAAAAATCCCCTAAGTCACAATGAGGACATTGCAAACCTTAGGCACGGGGGGGGGAGTATAAAAGTGCAAAACTGGTAAGAAAAGTTCAAAAAAAAAAATCGAAAAAGAATAAAAGGAGAAGGAAATTTTGTGGAGGAAGGAAAGAAAAAAGATGAAAAAGGAGCACAAAAATATGAGAAAAAAAAAAGTAGTCATTAGTAAGAAACTAAGGAATTAACCTAAGTTCTAGACCTCATTCAAGAAAAGAACTGAAAAGTGCACAAAGGGATTAGTAAGAACGCAAACCTTAGGCATTCTTCGATAGACTCTTAGTACCCATTAAGATCTGGACACTCCTCAAGAGGTTGAGGAAAATGAAAAGCTGAAGTATTAGGTCTAAGGCTTAGGGAGTATTTGACCTCATTAACTAACTTTTGATCTACGGGACTCAGTAACATAAGCACCCTAACCTCACACACAGCCTGGTTCAGTAAGCGTAAAAATCAAAATCACGCAGAAGCGTCGAAAAATTCTGAAAAGTACACCTAGAGTAGGAGCGGCCGATCAACACAAGTTGATTTAGACGAGTTCCCAGCGCGGAGAGGCGGGAAATCCCCTCGAAGATGCGTAACAAAATATCATCTCCTCGGTGCTTGTCTCTTAGGATATTTACATATCCTACTGGGGGCATGTAAGCACTCTGCTGGTTCAGATTCCATGGATGGCATTATCACGAAGTGTCAATTGCCAGGGTCTAGACTCGGCCACGGAACACCATGGATGGGATTATCTCGAAATCTCAATAGCCAAGGTTTCGGGGGTTACCATGGGCGGTGCTATCTCGAAGCATCGATTGCCAGGAACCCTTGAGGATTGATGATGGGGGCAAGGAATCTGATACAGACCGTGTTGAAAACCCAATCCTAAGCTAGAATTAAAAAGAAAAAGAGAGAGAAAACTCTCCAAAATAGAAAAATTTTCTACCTCTCTCTCTTACAAAACGCACTGCGAACTGAGCCAGGGCTAAAATCATTTCAAGCACGGGTGCTTTAACCACAAAGTCCAATAGACCTTAAGTTAGTTCTTGTAGGCCTTAAAAACCTTTGCTAAGGACTGAGGCTGAGGATAGACAGATCTGGATCTTGATTGGTACTAGAGTACCTTTTAGGCCTATGGTCAGCATTCTAACCTAATCTGAGTTCAAAGGAAAAAGCACTTATCTAAAGCTATTAAGAACTCCATGGTCTAGAACAAAGGTTGAAACCTTAAGTTTTTTGCTAAGGGACTAGCAAAAGCTAGGCATGGGGGTATGATGAGAACCTCATCATGAGCCATAACTAGCTCATTTTGACCTAATACAAAGGATAAAAGCTCCTACATAACTCAAGGAAAGGCTTAACTCAGAGAATTCTGAGTCTAAGAAGAAAATAGAAACTAAGGGGTAAAAATGCAATTTCACCAATTCAATCTGAAACCAGGGTATCTCAGGGTCCAAACATAGGTCAAAATAACCTAATAAGAAGAAAAGTGGGATGAGATGACTCAAAGAGGGCTACAGCAACTCCAAGGAATTAAATGACATCCTGTAACCCTAAAAACAAACCCACTTCAATTCACGAGGTTTGAGGCAAATAAAAAATCGAATAAACCCTCTAAAATTCATATAAAAATAATCTATAGGGTTTAGAACCTCCAATTTGGCCTTAGGAACCCATTTTGACCTACATTGAGAACCATGCCCAATTAATAACTTAATTTGGGTTTTTACGTAAATTGACCGGTCAAACAAGGTTTAATCTAGAAATAAAATTCACCATCAGAATCCTTAGGCCCTAATTAGTCATGTATAAAAACTTGAGCCTAAGAAGAAACCTTCTTGACCAACTTTACTTTTTGGCCCTCAACTTTTGAAACCCTCGCATTTTGGCCCCTAACTCTTCATCGTTCTTTGCATTTGGGTCCTCCCTGCAAAACCCTGAGCAGCACCATGCTCCGACGACCTTGCGTGAGGCATGGCGCCGCACAGGGTGAGGGGGACCCCCTGCCAAGTCAACCAGGGGTTCCCTACGACGTCAGCCGTCACAGGAACACCCCCCTGATCGCTGCAATCGCCATACCGCCCGTGCGAACGCACGGACGGTATGGGTCTCCATCTCCGGCGTCCTCCGGCGAGGGAGGCACGTCGTCTCCCTCCGCCCTCCTCTCTGTTTCTGCCTCTATAAAAACCCCCGACGCTCTGCCGCTCTCGGGAGCTCGGTTCTGACGGAGAAATCCCCCCCTTTCCTCTCTTCCCACTCCGACAGAGGCCCCCTTGCTCCGGCGGTTTTTCCTCCTCCTCCTCGTCGCTCTGCCGCACTACCAGCAGCAGAGCTACCTTCACCTGCTCTTCCCGCGTCGCACCGTACCCAGCGCGCACTCTCCCGCTCTCTCCTCGCCGCCGCCCTCTCTCTCTGGGCACCTTCTTCTCCGACAACAGTCGATACGACTGTCGCCCTGCTCCGGCCCCCCCCCTCGTCCCTCCGAGTAGGTACAATCTTTCCTCTTTCTTTTCCTTACTGTAATTTGCATAACCACCCCTCGACCGCGCCTAATCACCCTCACCTTCCCCATCTCCGACCAAACTCTGGCGACTCGCTCCCGTCATTCCACCACCCCACACGACTCGCCGACCCTCACAGAACCTCCGCCTCCTCACCCTGATCAACTTCCGCCCTTCCATTTCCCGCCACTCGCCACCTGCAGACCCCCCGAACAAACCCATTTCCCGCACTACAGTTTGACCTAGGGCAGCCCCTACGCTCCGCCCCATGGCTTGCCAGACCCCACACCGCCTTCGTCGTGCCACGGCGAAGGTTCTCTGCTTGTCTGATTAGGCCGAGAGGCCATTCTTCTGTGGACAGGTTGCTCGCCCTCCGTCGCCATTGCTGAGCCGGTGAAGCTCCTTCAACCTGCAGGTGCAGGCGTGCTTCGCCCAGGTTCGACTCTCCAGGACACGCAGTTTGCAGCCACGCAGTCGCCCAGGCCTGCAGTTGCGGAGAAAGCCCCGCAGCTGCTGCATCTGCCTGCAGCTCCCTCAGCTGCGGGTGCCCAATTAGGGTGGGACATTTAGTCCCACCTCAGAACTTTTGAGAGGCCCACGCCCACATAAAGGCAAAAAGTGCCTTAGGCTCTTTGCCTCCTGAGCATGGGGTGAGGTCCCTCTCACCCGCTCGAGCCGGCCTCGTTCGCAACCACGCCCCGTGGACCTGGCCCGACCTGTTTAGCCGTCCTGCACTCCTCGCCCACCACCGCACGCCGGTGGGCCTGGACCCGGGCGCGACCCGCGTACCCAACTACCCGGAAACTCTGGGAGAGCTATCCTATGAGTGAATTCTGAGAGAGAGAGACGCGAGGGAGGGTAGAGTAGGTTTTGCCCTCTAATCGAACATTGAGTGTGCAGGCACAGGTGAAGAAGAAGAGAAGGCAGGAAGAAGAAGAAGGACTGTGAGAAGAAGAAGAAGAAGAAGAAAGCCACAGAGGAAAGAAGAAGAAAAGACGCACTGTAGCAGCAGCTACTTAAGTCGTTTGATTGAAAAATCAGACGACGCTCTGAAGGCAAAGAAGGAGAAGAAAAGAAGAACAGGACTGCAAGGGAGAAGAAAAAGAAAGAGATGGACAGAAAGAAGAACAAGAAGAAAAAGAAAGAGAAGAAAGAAGAAGAACAGAAGAGAAGGCAAGAAGAAAACAAGAAAAGAAGAATAGAGCAAGAATAAGAAGGAAGAAAACTGAAGACTCAAAGAGAAGAGAAAAGAAGACAAAGACGAGAAAGAAGGGAAGAAGAAGCCAACAAGACAAATCTCTCTCTCTCTCTTTATTTTTTGTAATAGAAACTTCGTACCTCTAGAATACAACTTGCTCCCTGAGTTCGACCTCGGGAGAACTTTCATTTCTGAGTAAAAATTGTAATAATGGCAATGACTATCTGTACTACAACGTAATTTCTATAACAAAACAACAAAACCTAGTCACAATGCCGTTATCAGGTAGCAAAAGGGGGGGGTGAGAAATCTCTGCTTACCTTGCCAGCTTTTGAGCTGAGCGGGTTGCCCTGGTTTGTTGCATACTCTTTGGAGTTGGTTGCCAACATGGTCTGCAAGGGTGGAGTGGAGAGGGGTGCTCGGGCTCCGCTGGTGCTGCCCAGGCCCTTTCTCGAGGGCGAAGGAGCTATGGCTGCCTTGACTATGTTGTCTACCTTGATTTCATGGGAAACTCATTGGTTGAGATAGGGTCAATTTTGCTAGTACTCGCTTGTGCATCCCGTATGGGTGTTGGGCGAAGGTGCCCATCGCAGGAGTCCTTTGATGCCTATCACTGATAAGGGAGCCTCAAGTCTAGCCCTATTGGTGGAGCCTGAGGGTGTGCCTTGTTTAGGGCCACCGCCTTCCTCGAGAGCCATGCCCAACACAAGGGTTTAATAAAATCGACTTGGAGAAGCTCCCTTGCCTCAGCCCTAGATTCTTTGTCTAAGTTATAATCGTCTGAATGAGCGGACTCTTTGCTTGGATGAGCTAGGCAGCATCGTCAGGGTAGAATCGAGTAGTCGTGGTTGAAGAGCCTGGCTGAATTCCCATGAGGGCTAGTTTGGATCTGATTGTTCAATTATGATCCATTACCTTGGCTCTTTGTAGAGGTAAGAGTCCTGGACGTTGGTCACTAGGCGGTTGCTTGTGTTCACAAAGGCAGTCTTTAGCCCGACCATTTTTGGATGTGGCCCTTCCGCTGTTGTGCCTGTCCCTCCTATATGAAAAGGAGTAGCGACTTTGTTAACGCGACCGCAAGGTGTAATACCACCGCGCGTTACCCCGCTTGGCTGTGCCCTTGGATAGAGAAAGCATAAGGGGAGATTTGTGGAGGTCGACCCTTGAGGGTGACAGCAAATAAGAACCTGCCTTAGTGGGTGGCAATGAAAGGAGGTCGACCTTGGAAGGTGGCAACGGGAATCGAAAGTCGATGTTCGGACTTTCTTAGCCCAGAGTCTAAGCACGCGCTAGGCGGGACTCAGGGTGCAAGGGCCTAGGCTAGCGTCCTTGTTATAATGTGACGTTGCATCATGCCGTCTTGAGCGTGGGGGGCTAGAGCTCCAGTCCCTACCATCCTTGGTGGCTGGCATACTATCGTTGGGTGAGGTGGCCTAGATTCTTGTGATCTGTACTTGAGACGTGGCTTGTCGGCCTTAAGGGGTGGCATCATAGAAGATCTTCGGACGAGTCGGCCCCAGTTCCTATTGCCCCTAAACAGGTGGTTTGCCGGCCATAGGAGGTGGTATTATAAGGGAATGTCGGGGTTGTCTGCTCGAGTTCTTACCGTCCATAAGAGGTGTCTTGTCGACCTTAAGAAGCGGCTCATCGGCCTTAAGAGGCGACAATACAAGGGAATGCCAAGCGCGTCTGCCTAAGTCCCGACCTACCATAAGAGGTGGCCTGCCGGCCATGAGAGGTGGCTCGTCAACCTTAAGAGGTGATAATACAAGGGAACATCGAGCGTGTCCACCCAAGTTCCAACCAACCTTAATGGGTGGCCTGTTAGTCTTAAGAGGCAGTTCATTGGCCTTAAGAGGCAATGATATAAGGGAACGTCGAGCGCATCCACCCGAGTCCTGACCGACCTTAAGAGGTGGCCTGTCGGCCTTAAGAGGCGGCTTGGCGATGATATAAGGGAACGCCGGGCGCATCCGCCCTAGTCCTGGCCGAACTTAAGAGGTGGCCTGCTGGCCTTAAGAGGCGACTCGTGGGCCTTAAGAGGCGATGATACAAGGGAACGCCGAGCGTGTCCGCCCGAGTCCCAGTCGACCTTAAGAGTTGGCCTGCTGACCTTAAGAGGCGGTTGATGAGTCCATTTTAATGGACTATTATTACGCCTAAGTTAACTTTAATCTTACCTTTTAGATTTGTTAATAACTAAATTAAGTTATAGAATGTTTACATGCATCATTATTTAAGTTTACATTTATTTTATAGCATTTTATAACTTAATATGTAATGATTTTATGTTTTTATGTTGCAGGAGTAATAATGGGAAAAGAACAAGGAGGGGAGGGTAAATTCCCCTCTTAAACAACCGGCCACCTTTTCCCCATCCTCCGACAACCCTCAACAAATGCAAACGGCCACCGACTAAAATTAGGAGGGGATTTTGAAAATCCCTGAAAGGGCGGAAGAGAGGAGTTAAGAGGAGGCGAAGCACAGGAGAAGAGGGCATCATCCAGGAACCGTGCAACCACCATGTGCACTGTGCACCAAGTCTTCCATCGCTCCTTCCAGCCACATTTGCAGATGGCTGCACCCGCATAGGCAACCCTCTGCCTGCCCTTACACGCCTGCAACCACCTACTCCAGCACCACCAGGCGCCCGCAGGGACCGCACCTTCTCCACCGCAGCGCTCCCCCCCTCTGCAGCGCCATCACCTTCACACTACCACCGTCCACCGCACCCGCACAACACCTGCCTCGCTGCACCCATGCCCTACCAGGCCCACGCCTCTCAAGCGACCACCAGCGTTTCCCCCTCTCCAGTGCCTAATCCGCATCCTACCTGCCAGGCCCGCACTGCACAGCACCCACCGCAACGCCCTCCCCTCTGCAGGAGCGCCTTCAACCCCACCAGCGCCTTCAAGCCCGCAGGCGAACCCACGCCCGCAGGCGCTTGCACCCCTTCAGCGCCTGCCTCCAGCCAGTGCCTCTCCAGCACCTTGCGCTCCCCTTTGCAGATGCTGAAGAGCCACCTGCACCCTAAAGGTGCCTGCTCACGCACCCGCACAACGCCCACCGCAACGCGCCCCCTCCTCCATCGCCTATAGGCCTGTTCAGGCGCATCACCCTACCCATGTTCTCACCAAGAGCCCTGCAGGTGCCCACTCACGCCCTCGCCACTAGTGCACTACAAGTGCGCACCCGCACGCACCTACTCCTGCGCGTCTAGCCCGCAGCCAGCCGCGTGGCTGCAGCAGTGGCCATCCTCCTCCAACAGGCCGGCAGCCCTCCTCCACCCGCCGGCCGTCGCCGGCCACCTCTGGCCGCCGCGTCACTGCTGTTGCGTAGCCCTCGTCGAGCCATACCTCCCCGCCGACTCTTGCGGCCAACCGTGCACGGCCGCACACGTAAGGAGGAGAGAGGAGAAATCCTCTGTTTTTGTCTCCATTAATAATTACATTCAATTCCATTGCCAATTTTATATTAATATTTTATTCAGGACATTGCACCGATGCACTTAGATTTCCTGAAATTATTTTACTTTTGTTATGTGCATGTTTCTACCTTGAATTTCAAACCAGAATTGCATGAAAGTTGAATTTACATGATAAGCCATTACACATGCATCATACACATATTTTTGGAGCTTAATTCCTGATGTGAAAACTGCATAAATACCCGTGAACCTTTAAGGAAATTGCAAGCTTCATTTAAAATAGCATATTCCTTGCATTAAAGTTGCAGAAGAATTTGCGAACTATGTATTCCTTGACTCGTGAATTTATTGGTCCATGCCTCCCTGTGGTTACGACATCCTTTATTGTGGTTTAAATTCATATCTATGTTAATTTCTGATTAAGAGATTTCCACCACATTAATTACAACGACATATTCTTCTATTGCTATCATAAGTAAGTGAAAATCTCTCTGTCAAATTGGCGCCGCTGCCGGGGAGGCAACAGACGCAATAGATTCACTTCATTATTTTTTAATATTCTGAGTTGCGCAATTATCTGATCAATTTTTTTTGACCGTGCGAGGAATCTGACGAGGCAACAAGGCGCAAAAGAGCGGCGACAGCAACCATGAGCTAAGCCACATAAGGAAAAGACGTAGGAGACCAAGATCCTGCTTTTACAAAGGATTCTCCTTCATCACAAAATTTATTTCTGTCTTGTCTCCCTTGTAGTAATTGGGGCTGAATTTTTGGGGGTTTGTCCCCACATTCTTTAGCTACTAGGGCTTACATTTTTTTTTTTTATGCATGCGTGATTCTATTTTCTGCTTGCTTGCCTTTAAAACCAACAAAGAAAATATCGAGCTGCCTATTTAGAAGTTGCATGCCCTTAGGTGCACACATTTAGGGGTGATTGAGAAGCACATTAGATCTTATTATTGCATTGCAAGCATATTAGCACGAAGATTGCTGGAGATAGGTACACCTTTCTAACTTTTGCATCCAGCTCCTGTTCATGCATTTGCATTCAAATTAAAATTCAATACCACCAAGTTTGAATTTACTAATTCAGTGGTCACATAACTAAAAGTGGGACTGATAATCAAATTCAACCCTAAAAGCAATTCACATTTGATCTGATTCTGAGGGACTTGTTTGCGATTTCAAAAGAAATTACAAAGATTTGCGGTGTGTTGCACACTTCTGACACTGAGCACGCACATTAGGCACCGCACTAAGGCTCGATCCCTTAAGGCTATAGGCACCGATCTTTTATCGGTGCAGACCCTCCTATTGTGCTTTATGGTGGTGGTGATACTATCTTTTGACCAAGTGTTTTGATACTCCACAGAGGGGGACACCCCTTAAAGGAACAAAAGGGTAGTTAAGGGGCACCACATATGCATCGCCTCAAAGGAAGGGTTCGCCCTACTTGCATCCCTTTGTTCGTCCTTGGAGTAACTTCTCACTTGATCACCTGGGAGTATCATCCAAGCAAAGTATAGGTCCTAGGGCACTCGAAGGTTGAATTAAGGCACGTAATTGCAGTGAAAAACTTGTTTGGCCATTTATATTAACTAATTCGACCTCCACAACAAAGAAGGTTAAGATTTCAAGTCCACACCCCTCTTATACCACTTACGTGGGAACGGAGGGATAAGTCTTGATCTTTTGACTTATCTTTGGAGTGGAGGCTTCACTTACTCAATAAGAACCTGAAGTGTGTTTTGTATGCTTGGTAGACGCTCTCTTGAGGGTAGTCTAGTATTTGATCCTGAGCCTGAGAGAATTCTTAGGAGAGCTCACCTAGGAGAGGAAAAAGAAGGAATGGCTGAGCAAGGTGTAAATCAACAAAGGACCCTAAGGGACTATTTTATTCCAACTAACCAACCTGCACAAGCACTAAGATGACCAACAGGGGATAATCCATATGAGATCAAGAGCAGTACCATATCTTTATTGCCCTCTTTTTATGGTACTACTAGGGAGGACCCCTACCAGCATTTGGAGGAATTCACCAAGTTCTGCTCCACGGTGAAGCTCCAGGGCTTTACTGATGAAGCCCTGATGAGGACTCTATTTACTTTCTCCCTAAAGGATAAGGTCAAGCACTGGTATCATACCCTCGATGCAGGGGTAAATGATTGGGCCACCCTTAAGGGAGAATTTTTGAAAAAGTATTTTCCTATGAGTAAAACCATCCATTACTGAAGAGAGATTATGGGTTTTACTCAACAGGAAGGGGAGAAATTTCATGAGACTTGGGAGTGCTTTAATGACCTTCTTAGGTTATTCCCCCACCATCAAGTGCCAAGATGGCAGTTGGTCGAAAGGTTCTATAACGGATTATCTAAAAGGCATAGGCAAACCATCGATGTAGCCTGTGCAGGAACCTTCATGACCAGAACTGAGGATGAAGCCTGGACATTATTTGAAACATTAAGCGACAACTCCATACATCTGTCCTCTGCCTATCAAGAAAGAAAACCATCAATCTTGCAGAGGAAGATAGAGGCCCATGAAGCCGGGGCTTCTCAGGATTTGGCTTATCATATTCAACTATTAAATAAAAACTTTGATAGGCTTTTAGCAAACCCCGACATGAACCCGCAAGCAGCCTCTATTTTTCAGGCTTCAAGAGAATTCTCCATTTGCCAAAGCATAATGCACGCCACTGTGGAGTGCCATTAGGCAAATCAATTCCCTGGGTTGATTCAGGCCGACTTGAACGCAGCCCAAGGTTTCCGCCCCCCTCACAATAACCCTTATTCCAATACTTATAATCCAGGGTGGTGGAACTATCCAAACTTCTCTTGGAAGCAAGGTGATGCTTCTAACTTAGGGAATACAAGACCCTTACCTCCCCAGCCCATATACCAACCTTCTTATGAAAACCCTCCTCCGAATAAGCCCTCTGAGATGGATGAACTGAAGGCCATGATGAAAGCAATGCAAGAGCACCAGAATATGGTTATCCAATCTCAGAATAAGATGATTACTGATATGCAATCCCAAATTGGTAATCTTACTGAGGCAGTTAGGCAACATGATCCAGGGAAGCTACCTAGCTCCTCTGAGGAGAACCCTAAGGGCAAGGGGGTTGTATTCAAGGAGCACGCCCAAGCAGTGACCGTGTTGAGGAGTGGAAAAAAGATTGACAAGCCTGATAACACTCCTATGGTTACATCTCAGAATTCCCCTTCCACACCTGACTCGACTTCCATCACCACCGAGGAAGAGCCACACTGCTCTCCCTTGCACAAAATCACCCACAATGAGGATGTCGTCCTTCCACCACCCCTTTCCTGCCATGACGACCCCTCTACCCAAAAGCCGAGGGTGCCCTATCCAAAGTGCCTATCTACTCCTAGGGAATCTTCTATTGGCTCGTCTAGAGCCAAGGATAGGACAGAAGAGATTATGGATACTTTTAGGCAAGTCCAGATTAACTTGCCTCTGTTGGAAGCGATTAAGCAGATTCCGTCCTATGCCAAGTTTCTGAAGGACTTGTGCACCCAGAAGTGCCGATCTAGGAAATAGGTCCAAACCAAGGTCATCCTACTTGACCATGTTAGCTCGGTTCTCCAGCATGGAACACCCCCCAAAATGAAAGACCCAGGGGCCCCGTATATTTCAGTGGTTATAGGTAACCAACACATTGACGAGGTTCTGCTCAATCTGGGTGCGGGGGTGAACATTCTACCGAGCTCTATCTACGACCTTTTGGAAGGAGGCAAGCTAAAGCCTAGTCCAATAATCCTCCAAGTTGCAGACAGATCACTTAAGACACCGCGGGGATTGTTGGAAGATGTCCTTGTGAGAGTGGAGGATTTCTTCTTCCCCGTTGACTTTCTGGTACTTGATACTAACCCATCTAATAAGCCCACAAAGCCATCCATTATTCTGGGACGCATCTTCTTGGCCACAGCCAATGCCTCTATAAATTGTAGATCTGGGGCACTTGAAATGGGCTTTAGGAACAAGAAGATCCAGTTGAATGTTTTTGATACTTACAAGCAACCCGGATTTGAAGATTGTTCTCAGATTGAGGTCGTTGATGAAATAATTGAAGAGACTACTCTAGCATTCTTATGTAGAGATCCCCTTCAGAAGGTCATATCTAAGGACCATCCCTCGATTATTAAAGAAACTGAAAGGGAAATGACCGAATTAGAAGAGTTGCTGGGCATACACACTGAGTCTCTGTCCCCACCCTGGACTATGAAGGTATATCCGCTACCTAAGGCGGGGACATCTCAACTAAAACCCTCAATCCAAAAGGCTCCTGAATTGGAGTTGAAACCCCTCCCGAGAACATTGAAATATGCTTTCCTTGGCCCTAATAAAACGCTCCCCATTATTATCTCGTCTGCCTTATCTGAATTGCAGGAGGGAGCTCTGCTTGAATGTTTACAAAGGCACAAGGAAGCAATTGCCTGGACAATTGCTGATATTAAGGGTGTTGATCCCTCTCCTTGCATGCATCATATATACACGGATGAGTCCGTGAAGCCTTTCCGAGATATGCAGAGAAGGCTCAATCCAAATATGCGGGAGGTTGTTAAAAAGGAGATTCTGAAATGGCTGGATGCAGGGATTATCTATCCCATTACAGATAGTAAATGGGTCAGTCCCATTCACGTAGTTCCCAAAAAGGCAGAAATCACTGTGGAAGAGAATGACCAAGGAGAACTGGTGACCACTAGACCCTCAACTGGTTGGAGGGTCTACATTGATTACCGCCGTTTAAACACGGCTACCTAGAAAGACCATTTCCCCTTACCATTTATCGATCAAATTCTGGAATGATTGGCGTGGAACAAGTACTTTTGTTTTCTTGATGGGTACTCTGGGTACAATCAGATAGTCGTTTTTCTTGGTGATCAGGAGCGTACCACCTTCACGAGTCCGTATGGCACTTTTGCATTCCGCCTAATGCCATTCAGGTTATGTAATGCTCTTGCCACTTTCCAACGTTGTATGATGGCTATCCTTTTTGATATGATCGACGAGTTCGTTGAAATTTTCATGGATGACTACTTCATTTATGACTCGTTGTTTGACCTATGCCTTTCGCACCTTGATAAAGTCTTAACTCGTTGCGAAGAGGCAAAGCTGGTGCTTAGCTGGGAGAAAAGCCACTTTATGGTCCAGTAGGGCATTGTGTTAGGGCATATAGTTTTCGAGAGAGGATTAGAGGTGGACACCGCAAAAATTGATTCCATCTCTAAGCTTCCATTGCCCGCCAATGTTCGTCAGGTTAGATCTTTCCTTGGCCATGCTGGATTTTATAGGTGCTTCATTAGAGATTTCAGTAAAATCTCTAAGCCACTCTGCGACCTGTTAGCGAAGGATGTCTCCTTCGATTTTGATGATAGATGTGGCGAGGCTTTCCAAGTTTTGAAGAAAGCCCTCATTACCATGCCAATTCTCCAAGCACCAGATTGGACCCTCCCATTTGAGCTTATGTGCAATGCTTCTGATTTTGAAGTGGGAGAGATCTTAGGTCAAAGGGTTGATGGCAAACCTCATGTGCTGCATTATGCCAGCAAGACCCTTACGGATCCTCAGCAAAACTACACGGTCACTGAAAAGGAACTACTTGCTGTAGTATTTGCTTTGGAAAAGTTTCGGTCTTATCTTTTGGGATCCAAGGTTGTAGTGTTCACTGATCATTCTACCCTAAAGCATCTTTTGGCTAAAAAGGACACCAAACCTCGCCTAATTCGTTGGATTCTGCTACTCCAAGAATTTGACCTGGAAATTAAAGACAAGAAAGGAGTTGAGAATGTGGTAGCAGACCATTTGTCTATGGTCCCTATTGAGGCATCAAACGCTGCTGGTGGTATTCAAGAGACTTTCCCTGATGAGTCTCTAATGGCCGTGGAAGCTAAAACTCCTTAGTTCTCTGACATAGTGAACTATCTGGTTACGAACATTACCCCCAGTACTTGGGACAAGCAGAAATGAGACAGGTTTCTCGCCAATGCTAAATTTTATCACTGGGAGGGACCCGAGCTTTTTAGAATAGGCCCTGACCAGCTCTTTTGCCGTTGCATCCTTAACGAAGAACAAAGAAGTGTTCTGAGTTTCTACCATGACCTCCATTGTGGGGGACATTTTAGTGGGAAGAAGACTGCCTATAAGGTTCTTTAGTCCGGCTTTCGGAGGCCCACATTATTCCGAGATGCACATACGTATGTGGGCGCATGTCTACGTTGCTAGCAGATGGGAACCATTGGAAAAAGGGATGAGATGCCCCAACAACCTATTCTCCCTGTTGAAATATTTGATATTTGGGGCATTGACTTCATGGGTCCCTTTCCTGTGTCCTTCGGATATGAATACATCCTTGTGGCTATAGACTACGTATCGAAATGGATAAAAGCCATACCCACGCGAACCAATGACCATTCCGTGGTCTTGGGCTTTGTTAAGGCTAATATCATTTCTCGGTATGGGTGCCCAAGGATGATCATAAGTGATGGAGGACCTCACTTTAAGAATGTACACTTCACAAGACTACTCCAAAATTTGGGAGTCAACCACATGATAGCCACACCTTATCATCCCCAAATGAGTGGACAAGTTGAAGTGTCTAATAGGGAGATTAAGAGAATTTTAGAAAAAGTTGTCAGGCCTGATTGGAAGGATTGGTCTAAAAAACTAAATGATGCTCTTTGGGCCTACAGAACTGCATATAAGACTCCCTTGGCATGTCTCCTTTCCGTCTTGTCTACGAAAAAGCGTGCCACCTTCCCATGGAAATCCAACATAAAGCTTATTAGGCTATTAAAAATGTTAACTTGAATCTGGATAAAGCGGGAAAGGCACGTTTGTTAGAATTAAGTGAGCTTGAGGAACTTCGTAATGAAGCTTATGAAACTTCTCAAGCTTACAAGCAACATATAGCAGTCTTCCATGACAAGCACATCATTAGAAAGGCATTTGAGCCCAACCAGTGGGTCTGGCTTTTCAATTCTATACTTAAATTATTTCCTGGAAAGGTCAAGTCCCACTGGGATGGGCCATACATTGTTATCAATACTTTTCCTCATGGAGCTATAGAGATTAGGAACCCTATTTCAGGTGCGAGCTTTAAGGTAAATGGCCAGCGACCTAAACCGTATATTACTCTTTCAGATGGCCAGGTTTTGGACTCACTTCGGCTTGAGGAGCCTTAGCTCCTCCCACTCTCCTCCTCAGGTCATATTCTTCTATGTCTGCATTTTTCCAATGAGGACATTATCAGTCTTAGGCATGGGGGGTATAACCTGAGAATGTTTATAGCATTTATAAATATTTGCATACATATTTATATGTGTAAAAAAAAAAGTTCTCTTTTTTTGAGCTGAATGGGTTAGTCCCTAGCAAAATACCTTTGTCATTGGAGGTTTTTCTTCTTAAAATTATTTCTTAAGTTTAGAATCTAGTACATTTATTTCACGTGCACGTAGACTTGGTAATAGATCATTGAAGAAAACCAATAAGCATTTGTAGTCTACTAAACCCTTGGATAGCTCATAGGGAGTCAAGCATACTATCTTCTAGTAGATCCACCTCATATTTGTGAGAAGAAAGTAGAGAGATTACTGGTACAATAAGGCTAGTGCAAGGACTCTTAAGTTTTGGACAATTAGATGATGATACTTCAGAGTTAGGCGTAGTTTTCACTCTCTGTTCCCGTGTGCGTACTTTGTGTGAATTCCTGAGAGTCACCAAATAAGGCAGATACACAAAGATTGAGTCTTAATAAAGCTATGACTATGGTGGATGGTTACGACCGTCCTTCATAGAGTCCTCGGCTGAAGGAGAGTAATAGTGTCAAAGGTCAGAAATACTCCTATCCTATCCATTCCTTCCCGGTGCCAAGAATAGACACTTCCACCAAATAAGCCACACAATATCCTCTTGACCATCATCATCCCTAATAATGCCTCATAAATAAAAGTCTGTGTCGTATTATGTTGATTTATAAACAAAGAAAAAAAAAGAAGAAAAAGAAGAAATAGTTATATTAAAAAAAAGAGAGAAAAGAGAACGGGGAAAAAAGTCCAAGTTTATAATGTAAAACTGTTTTTGAGGCAACAGAACACCTATCGCGTTCCTCCAAATATGACCCATACCTACATTCTAGTATTTCTGATCGCCCGAATATTGGTTGAGGACTCTAACTTAGTTGTAGAGTTATTAGGACTTTAATTGAAGTGTGGATGCCATGTGAGGCCACCAAACAGTGAGTACAATTACTAAATCTGGCAAGATTTGTGATCTCAGAAAGAAATAAAAGAGTGAGCGCCCAGGAACATCAAGAGAGCACAGTTGTTTAGCCTCTCTCTGAGTTGACATTTCTACTAGTCTAGAGATCTAGAGTCTGTAGTACTAGACTACATGTAGCACCAGATGAGTGTGTGCCACCAAATACAAATCCATTCTATTCGATATCTCCTACCTAAGCCAAAAGCTGGGGTCAAATTACAGATTATCTTCTACTTTATCCCTGAGGGAAGTAGTTGCCTATCCCGACAGAAATATTTACCAAGGGTAAAATACGAACTCCCAATGCGAACTAGCTTTTTCACTTGGATCTGTTACTTAGGCTATTATCACGTCGCATTTGTCTGGATCTCTAAAGTTTTGAAATAAGAAAAGAAGAAATCTTCTGATTACTTCTATTATTTTTCATTTTTGCTAGGGACTAGCAAATCTTAGGCATGGGGGTATTTGATGAGTCCATTTTAATGGACTATTATTATGCCTAAGTTAACTTTAATCTTACCTTTTAGATTTGTTAATAACTAAATTAAGTTATAGAATGTTTGCATGCATCATTATTTAAGCTTACATTTATTTTATAGCATTTTATAACTTAATATGTAATGATTTTATGTTTTTATGTTGCAGGAGTAATAATGGGAAAAGAACAAGGAGGGGAGGGTAAATTCCCCTCTTAGACAACCGGCCATCTTTTCCCCATCCTCCGACCACCCTCAACAAATGCAAATAGCCGCCAACTAAAATTAGGAGGGGATTTTGAAAATCCCTGGAAGGGCGGAAGAGAGGAGTTAAGAGGAGGCAAAGCACAGGAGAAGAGGGCATCATCCAACAACCATGCAACCACCGTGTGCACTGTGCACCAAGTCTTCCACCGCTCCCTCCAGCCACGCCAACAGACGCCTGCACCCACACAGGCAACCCTCTGCCTGACCTTGCAAGCCTGCAACCACCTACCCCAGCACCACCAGGCGCCCGCAGGCATCGCACCTTCTCTACCACAGTGCTCCCCCCTCTACAGCGCCATCACCTTCACGCTACCACCGTCCACCGCACCTGCACAGCACCTGCCTCGCTGCACCCATGCCCTACCAGGCCCATGCCTCTCCAACGACCGCCAGCGTTTCCCCCTCTCCAGCGCCTGACCTGCATCCTACCTTCCAAGCCCGCACCCGCACAACACCCACCGCAGCGTGCCCCACCTCTGCAGGCACGCCTTCAACCTCGCCAGTGCCTTCAAGCCCATAGGCAAACCCACGCCGGTAGGCGCTTGCGCCCCTCCAGCGCCTGCCTCTAGCCAGCGCCTGGCGCTCCCCTCTGCAGATGCTGAAGAGGCACCAGCGCCCTGTAAGCGTCCACTCACGCACCTGTACAACGCCCACTGCAGCGCACCCCCTCCTCCATTGCCTGCAGGCCTGCTTAGGCGTACTTCCCCACCCGCGCCCTCACCAAGCGCCCTGCAGGCGCCCGCTCACACCCTCGCCACCAGCTCCCTATAGGCATGCACCCACGCGCACCTACTCCTACACGTCCAGCGCGCAGCCAGCCGTGCAGCTGCAGCAGCGGCCATCCTCCTCCAACAGGCCGGCAGCCCTCCTCCGCCCACTGACCGCCACCGGCCACCTCCGACCGCAGCGTCATCGTCGTTGCGTAGCCCTCGTCAAGCTACACCTCCCCGCTGACTCTCGCGGCCAACCGTATACAGTCGCACACGCGAGGAGAGAGGAGAAATCCTCTATTTTTGTCTTCATTAATAATTACATTCAATGTCATTGCCAATTTTATATTAATATTTTATTAAGGCCACATTGCATTGATGCACTCAGATTTTCCTGAAATTATTTTACTTGTGTTATGTGCATGTTTCTACCTTGAATTTCAAATCAGAATTGCATGAAAGTTGAATTTACATGATAAGCCATTACACATGCATCATACACATATTTTTGGAGCTTAATTCCTGATGTGAAAAATGCATAAATACCCCTGAACCTTTAAGGAAATTGCAAGCTTCAATTAAAATAGCATATTCCTCGCATTAAAGTTACAGAAGAATTTGCGAACTATGTATTCCTTGACTTGTGAATTTATTGGTCCCTCCTTATGGATACGGCATCCTTTACTATGGTTTAAATTCATATCTATGTTAATTTCTGATTGAGAGATTTTCACCACATTAATTACAACGACATAGTCTTCTATTGCTATCATAAGTAAGCAAAAATCTCTCTGTCAGTGGCTCATCGGCCTTACAAGTTGACGATACAAGGGAATGCCGAGCACGTTCGCCCGAGCCCCAGCCGACCTTAAGAGGTGGCCTGCCAGCCTTAAGAGGTGGCTCATCGGCCTTATGAGGCGATGATACAAGGGAACACCGGGCATGTCTGCTCGAGTTCCGGTCGTCCTTAAAAGGTGGCTTGTGAAGGGACATAAGCAGGTCAATGCCTTGAACTGCTATCCTTGCATGGAAGCTTACCAAATGAGAGGGTGGCACAGGCGTCAGCTTTTGTGAGTGACAGCTGGCTATTGTGTAAGATAGGTCTTCGTCCACTTTTGCCGTCGCGATGATGTGAGGGTCTCAGACGCCGAGGTTGGAGTTGATGGAAATGCCCTTCACACGACGAGGAATACACGCGTATGGGTCACTCAGTGTAGGCCACTCTTAAGGGGTTGGTTTATCATCGTAGGGACACTATGGGGGGATGGCCTCCCTTGGTCCACAGAAGGACGAAGGTTCCTTCTAACCTCGACGACCTTGATAGCGTCGTGAGGAAAAAAGAAAGAGAGGGGGGATTGCCATGATTAGAAAGTTTGACCATGATTCCGAAGTCGCTTGGTAGGTTTGCCAGGTTTTGCCCCTCGCTGGACTGCGCGGACTTGGTTCCCTCTTCCTTCTTGGGTCCTCCCGGGTTGCTCCGGTTCAGCCCTAAGGGCTTTGCCCCAGGTTCCCATGCGTTATTCTCATCCTTTGATGAGGCTGAGCATGTGACAGGAGGATCTAGCAGTGGGTATATACTAGGGGTCATCCGACTAGGCTACCTAGTGTTACCGTCAACATGGCCACCTTAAGTGTGGTCACTTGGTTGAGGTGCCTGTCCTCATCAAAGTTGGGCAGAGGAGGGTTGCTATCTCCCTTTGGTCTCTACTTTCGACTGCCAAAGGCCCATGGCTGGAATGCTTGATAAGGGGAGAGCGAAGCATCGTCACTGAAGTGATGCAGGTGCTATGGGCACATAGACTCGGAAGGGGTGGTTCGTTAGCTCTGAAGACTAGCTTGACCATCGTACCTAGAGGTGAGCATCTTGGAGTAATGCAGGCGTTGCCGCTAAAGATCCATTTTGCAGGTCGTCGACTTGTCTCGGGCAACGTCGCTTCTGGAGGTAGCCTCGACTTCTGTGTTGACGTGCCTGGTCGGCTGGATGCGAAGGCCTCGGATAACGTGAGTGTCCTAACTGAGATTTTTGCTTGGTCTAAGGCCAGAGGAGTGTATTCTCCAAAGGGTTTGGATTGAAGATACCCTAACAGGGGGAGCTTTGCTGAAACAAGCCCTGACGCCCCACCGACTTAGGTAGGGAGGCTGTTGGGTGGAACGCCGTGTGCTTGATTATGCCCTTCTCGCCCTAATCGAAGATTGAGGGGAGATACCTGGGAGAGCCAATTTAGAAGGAATGGCTCATTTGCCTGAGGCAACGTTGATCCCATGGTTACCTTGACCTCTACGCTGATGCTCTCAGGAGACAAGAAGATAAGGCCTCGGGTAACGTAAGCGTTGCGGTCAAGACTCACCAGTGTGTCTACCAGACGAGGAACCAGGATGGCACTGCCTGTCTACTTGGGCGTGGCACCGATTAGCTTTGTCCTTGGTTTGTAAGGAAGACCATGTTAATTGCCTGCAATCGTTGGAGCTCCTTTTCAACGTGGTTTTCTAGGCCCTCCATAGGCCTTCTATCCTTTCACTTGGAGGGTCTTAAGGGCAGTGGATCCTTACGCATGGACCAGATCCCTTTAAACACATCCTCCTGGTTCACGGCCAGAGGAGAGCATTTCCTGAGGGATTTTCATTTCGCGTAGCGCAATCCACAGTGGCAACCTTTCGTAGGTCAGTTCCTCTCAAGCATGTTTGCTTGGTTCATGGCCAAGGGAGTGCATTTCTTGAGGAACTCCTTCTCTGGCTGGCGAGACTCATAACAGCGACTCTTATTGGGCCGATTGCTATCTCGACGAAGGTGGCCCTTAGCCTGTGGAAGGGGCCGCTCTTGCGAATGAATGCTGAGGCCCACCTACCAAGGGTCTTCTTCCCTTCTACAAAGTTGATGTAGCTATCACATCTCTTGGCCAACCTATCACAAGAACGAGAGGAGTTGCCTCACTCTACGGTCCTTACGGATTTTCTTAGGGACCCATTGGGTGCTTTGGCATGCGACCAATAATGTTGCATCCATGCTCTCAAGACAAACGGTCTAGCTTGGCATGCTGGGTAATCGTCGCCTCATGGGGGCCTTCTTCCCCTAAGGTGCAGAGCCTTGACTAAATCCAGGCAAGACCAAAAGGGCTTGGTCCTTCGTTGCTTGGCTTCTAATAACCTCTCAAGGTTGTCTTTATCCCCTCGGTGCCTGGTGAAGTGCTCTTGGAACTTTCTCGTCACTCCTTGGGGGGGCAACAACTCGTCTGCCGGCTGGTTGATAGGCCTTAGGCGGGCTCGTTCCTAGCAGGCACGGTCGAAAGTGCCTGGTGGGGTTTCCTAATAGGGTGGCTTCGTGACTTCCTCACCTGGGGGTGTCTCCTAAGGGCACGGTTGGAGTCTACCTCCCCTCTACGTAGAGGCCTTGACTAGCTCCTTGAACGCTTCTATAGGGAGGCTGCTGTTACCCCCTTCTCGAGTGGGTAGGCGATACGCGCAAGGGCTTACGCTCAAAACCACTGGCCTCAGCTTCGTATCTCCCTTCCTTGGCTTGTGCTACAGGGAGAAAGGTTTACTTTGGGACCTCGAGCCATCGATTGAGGTGAGGAGATGCCAAATCCTGACGGCCCCCCCTAAGGAGGGAGGAGCCACGAGTGGGGCCATGAGTGGTTAAGACCACTGCAGAAGTTCTCTCTTAGGGAGGTTGAGGTAGGGTGCGTCCTCCCAGTGATCGAATGCTCAGAAGAGCGATGGCATTTTTTGTTGATGCTTCCCATTAATGGTGCCGTTTGATGGGCCTCGGACAGCCACTAAAAGATTTGTAAAGGTTGGAGCGCTACATAGCCTTGAGCACCCATCGCTAGGAGGAAGTGATTGAATCTCCATTGCAATAGGAGTACTCGACCTACCGAACATCAAACAGTCACAAGGGGGACAAGGGGATTTGATGACCCAGTTCCACCGCAAGGGGTGCATGTCTGGGGGGAGGATGATACTCCCAACTAAGCACTAGAATTTGAGAGGTTTGCAAGATTTCTCTCCCTTGCCCCAAGCTTGCATGAGAACTCACTCGGAGTCTCTCTTCGCAATTTATAACATGGAAAGACCAATAGCCTAGTGGCCTATCATATCCTTTCTATTAAACTACATGTCTGCCGTCAAGATATAGGTGGTCTCTTTTATTTTGTCATATCTTCTTTCTTTGCTGCATGGAATCTTTTGGCAGGTGGGGCGGATCTCGGGTGGGGTTCGGCTGGTCGTAGGTGGAACGGGTGATACTGGTCCCACCTGCTTACCCTGTAATCGAGTGGCTGGATCCTCTATGGGGTTGTATGCAGAGTTTTGGGTCTGAGGGCAGTTTTTGCCCCTCATCACCTACACCTTGCATTGACTCATCTTTTGGGCGACTTCTGTTGAAACCTTAGTAGTAAATAAGGTTTAGTATGAGGATCAATTGATCCTTGCGGGTATGGCTAGCATGATACACTGGGTATGCTCCCCAGATGTAAGATGTCCAGATCCCAGCTTTGCATCTTTAGCTTTTGTATCTTTGTTAGGAAATGCTCTTGAACAGATGATGGAGAGCTACTCACCTCGGAAAATGATTTGGAGAATAATCTAAAAAGAAGAAGAAAAAAAGACAAAATGTGAACTTGGGAAATTACAAATAAATTTGTACCTAGTCACATATGGGTGTTACCATTTTAGAAAAAAAAATAGAGAGAAGAAAAAGAAAAAAATACAGAAATAAAATAATTAGGAAAAGAGACCTAGGGTCCATTTGAGGAAATATATGTTTAGAGTGTTAACCTCGAGATAAAATGGGTGAGGAGAAACCTGCCAAGTCATGGTAAGGCTATTCCAAAAATGGGGTCTGTTAGAGTGAAAAGATATTCTAAACCTTGTTGAATACCTAGAGTCAACTTAGTTGCTCATCTGATGGGTCACTTTTAACAAACACAATATGCTTATTTTTCACATCTGATTCAAACCTTGAGTGGGTTGACAAAGCAATGAGACGTTGCTCTCAAGACCCAAGTCTTAACGTTAATAAAGATCTCTAATATAAACTTAGGCGGTCTATATTTCGGTTGGTACTTTAGAATTGTTGAGTCTTTGTCGTTAAGATTTTTGTGTACGATTTCCTTTGAATTGGTGAAAAATCATTTCGGCATTCTTAATCTAGCTATGCTCAAACTCGGTTCTTAAATTCCCTCTTGATTTCTGTTTTCTAGTTTGCTAGGGACTAGCAAAAGGTATGCATGAGGGTATGATAAGTACATAGTTATTGATGATAACTTGCCTACTTTATGCTAGTTTAGTGCATATAGGTTGTACATATGTTGCATTTTAATGATAGATGCATAATTAGGTCATGCATTTGTTTTATAATTATTCTGCATCTAATTATGATTTCTTGTGAATAATGTAGGTATTAAGCAAGCTAAGAAGATGTAGAACCACTTGTTGGAGGAGAAGAATTCTTTTGGGAAGTCAATTAATGAAGAGCTTAGAAGAAATAAAGACAAAGCTCAAGGAATAAAGACAAGAGAAGAAACAAAGGCAAGAGGAGACACATGGCACACTCCAAACCATTCCTAAAATCCACCATAGGACAACCCAATTTTTCTAAAACTATGCCCTAAAGTTATGCTTAGAAAACCACCTAAAAACTACACCTTAGATCCTAAATCCTAAGGCCTAAAAAACCCTTGCTAAATTTAGAAAAAACAAGGCCATATTCAACCCATATGGCCGGCCATGGTTTCTTCTCCAAGAAGAATCTTGGTCAGCCACCTAGGCCCTCCCATCTCACCATTAAAACTCCATCCAATGGCCTCCCTTGAAAGCCCTTATCCGTCCACTTAGTGGCATCTCCAAGACTCCAAAACCAAAGATCAAATCCCCTCCTAATGCCTCTCAACATAAAGCAAATCCCATGACCCAATCCCTACCATCCAAACCAAGATCTAGGGCCCTAATCTACCTATGTTGGATGTCCACTATGGCTTCTCTAGGAAGCCTCTTAGCCGCCCCCTCTTGTAACCCTTAGATGCCCATCCCAAGATTCCCTTTACACCTGACTTGATGGCAATCTGTTAGCCATTGATCAAGGTCCTATGGTCCACATTTTTCCACAATTCCCATAAAAAGAATAGACCTCCACCTCAAACATTACCTACTATCTCTAGCTTAGTCTACATTAGTGCATCACTTAATTAGCCTAGTCCCATATCCATCCATCTTCCTCTCCTCTCAACCTTAGTCGTGGGTCTCCCTCGCATAAGGTTGCAACCGCCGATCTTTGGTGGTACATTGGATTTGCGCTCGCTTCTAGACTTCTACTTCTTCAACAGGGTTTTATCTCGGGGCTCCATTTTATTTACTTGCATTGTCTATTTTTCTATTTTCTTTCATCTTAGTTGTAAAATAGTTATTGCAATTTCAATAAAAAAAACTTTCAATTATTCTATGCACTTATTTTATATGCTTTGCTGGTTCATAGGTTAGATTGGTTTTTGATTTTTACTATTATTGAAAAGACCCAAAAAAAAATCATAAAAGAAAAAAAATGAAAAAATTAGACTTAGGAAAGCGAGATGATCCAAGTTGCCTCCCTGAGACGACTCAGACTCCAATTCAAAAACACACTTTTTACGAGTTTGATTTAAAAATTTTGTTAAAGTATCATTCGATTTCACATACTATAACACGTATTTCCGTAAATGATCTTGTAACCAAACAGGGGGAATTGGCTTAGGTATTGGCTAATTCAAATTGGGTGAAAGGTAAATGGGTTGGGTTGATAAGGTTTAGGCCTAGGTTTGGCCATTTGGTTGTGGATCATGGGTTTAGGGTTTGATTCTCCTTTTCTCTTCTCTTTTGTATTTCCTTTCTTCTCCTCTCATTTTCTTGCACTTTATTCTTTTGTCTGGACTTTATAAGTCTTGTTTTGCTACATTATTCTACATCTACATCCATGCTTACTTTTCTTGTTCACTTAATAACCTACATCAAAGAGTTAAAACATCAATTAATACTATGTTCCGAACATTGTTTTATGTACAACTATAAAGAAACAGTGAAATGCATGCTATACATGATATGAAGGAAATATATATAATGTAGCTAGGTTTCTACCCCAATTTAGGTGATTTAGGACCTATGATCGTTTTGCAATCAACAACTTGAACTTCGATTTTTAAATATGAATTTTCAAGTTCAATAAAAAATTTTTAGGTGATTTAGGACCTGTGATTGTTATGCAATCAACAACTTGAACTCTAATTTTCAAATATGAATTTTTTGAGTTTAGTAACAATTTTTTTCCAAAGTATTTACATGGATTTTTGCTACAACAAATGTGTTTTCACGTAATCATCTTCACATAGATCACATGCTTATCTATTGCAATGTCCTCATTGTATTACATGCATGTGAAAGGTAAAGAAAAAGATAACACCTGAGTGGCATGATGAATCCAGGTCAACTCAGATATGAAAAAGAAAGTCTATTTACAACCTACAGGGTGTACTGAGCTACCTTCCAAGAGTGCTAAGTTTATTGCCTTTAGCTAGGTAAAGACCCTATATGGAAGAAATAATCAATTCCGCATGTTGGGTCAATAAAATGAAAAGATATGATCATGGTTTCTCAAAATCATTGGCTTGCAAATGTGAACCAGGTTGTGATGTAGTCCATCCCTAAGGGATGGAAACTTTGCAAGTGGTGTGTCATGCATGTCCACGTCCATTCATCTCTTCTTCTTTAGGCAAGTGGACTACGAGTTGGTTTGGACGCATGCAACTTGAATCTATAATGTCAGACACTAAAGATATAAGCTAAGTAATTAATTTGTGTTCCTTTGAAGTTGTAATCCATCAATCTTTTATAAATCACAACAAATTCGGGTTGTAGGATTTCAATTCTGATAGGGCCTGTATCAAAATAAAAAATTCCACAATGGACCATAATATCAAACATGAGGTCTCTCTCCAAAGAAAAATCTATCCCTTCCTCAATTAGGAATTCATTGCTTTGTCCCTCCAATTCTTTAATCCTCATAATATTATATTCAACCTCTTTTAGAACAGACTTAGTTTCCAAGGTTGATGTAGAGGTAGGGATAATTTTGATTTCATCAACAGACTTAGACTCGGATTGTTTCCCTTGGTCGTCCTCTAAATTTGGGATGGGATCAAGTAATTCACAATCAAAGGATTTAGAATCAGACTTCCACTCCCCATCCCCAATCTTAGATATTTCTAGAGAATCAGATTTGGGTTCAAAGACATTGACCCCAATTTCATTATTGAAAGTTTTGAATTGTTCCCTATTTGGAAAGTCTGATTTTCCAAATAGAATCAAAATCCATGGACTCCCTAATAACATTTTCATAATGATTTTCCAACATTAGGTTAAGGGGAATATTAATAGTGGACTTGACCAATTTAGGAGCATTAGTTGTGGTCCAATCAATACTCGTAGGGCCTTCTTTCATAAGTTCCACAAAATGAGAATTTGTGATCATTGCTCATTGGTCCTCTCATCCAATTGTTGGAATGTCTCTATCATGTTAGCCTTCATCTCAAGTAATTTTTGATTTTGTTGATAAATCTCCAATTGAAGGCTATAAGGGGCAGATATGGTGTCACTAAGTTTTCCTTGGGTTTGATTAGGAAGCTGGGGGTTGATAGGTGGAGGCTTTGTAGAATCAAGACTCAAATTGGGTTTAGAACTAGGGTTTATGGGGCCAAAACTAATTATCTCATTTTCTGGGTCCAATTCCTTAAAGGGCATCATTTTCCCTTTCATCCTACTCCAAAAGAGTCTAGATAATGGCTTAAGATTTTTGCATTCCAATCAGAATTTCCATCAAGTGACTCATAATGACTTGACTTATATTTATCTAGATGCTTTTCCAAGTTATACGTCAAGTAGGAGAAGTCCTCAGGCTCAGTTGACCCAGCTTGGTTTAATTCCAAGGAAGGGTAAGTGACAGTCGAGAAATTCGTACGAAGAAAATCAAGGTTTAAGGTTTCAAGAGAGGGAAACCCGTGTCGTCATATTTCGCAGAGAATTTTCATGTATCAAATAATATTTATAACCAAGACTTGGTGAGTCCCGGATCGAATGTAGGGAGGCAATGTTTGATTCTTTAGAGGAATTCACGTTAATTTATTTATTTTTGGTCTATTTTGCCTTTGTAATTTTTTTGTGATTTTATATTAGCAGGAAAATAGGTGGAATAATTCTAGGCTAAGCTAACTACTCTACTTTGCTTAACAGATAAATAAAGTGAGAGAGAGAGAGAAAATTACTCTACATAAATGCTTAAATAATTATTATTATAGAATAATTGTAGGGAATAAAATCTACACTAGAAAGCAGTAAAGAGAGAGAGGGGAGAGAAGTTATCCTCCTTGACGGCTGCTTGGAGGACGAACCACTTAGACAGTGCTCGGAAGAATGAGAATGGAGGTGGAGGAAGAAGAACAAAGCTTGGATGAAGTGGGGATGAGGCAAGGCGACATCATAGCAGGATTCACTCCCTGGAAGGATGGTGAGAGGACAACCGGTGAGTACTCCACTAATGGGGGATGAGATGTGGAAAAAAATATTTTTAGAACTCTAATGTAGCATCCTAGGGCTTGGGACTCACTCAAGAATGTTCTTGAGCTCTAGAGAGGGGGAGAGAAGAGTAGGAAGCAATGATTTGGAAGGGGGAAGGTTGTAGGGTATTTATAGGGCCGTATCAAATCATTTGGTCAGACCACGCATCAAATGCAACGTGCATGCGTGGCACGCAATGCATTGGCATAGTTAGGGAATGCGCTTCGCCATTCGATCTGAGATGAGGAGCTGTAGATGCACTGTGCTCATGTGCTTGGATCGTGCACATTGCACATGTGATCGTGTGTATCGTGTGCCGCCCATCCCTTGTGCCACGTGGATGCTTCTAATCTGCTTAACCACCATCGCACAATTGTAAGCACGTGAGGAGCACATGCTTAATATGTGAGTGCTAAGCTGGGGTGACGTGGCCGCTTGTACACCGTCCGATCTTCATTGGGCGGTTCAATTTCTAATTTGTTGTGCTGAGGAGAGGCATGATCAGTGGCAATTGAATGTGCACCTCTTGTGTAAGAGGTGTCGCATTACCAATGAGCTGCAACTGGTTGGATGGGGATCCAATGGTTGTGTGTAAGAGGTGTCTCTTGTAAGAGGTGTCGTGTGATAGTTGGATGGGGATCCAATGGTTGCAATTCTCCATGGTTGGAGATGAAGGCAAGTGACGGGGAGCTTTGGCAACCATTGGATGAGAATCCAACGATTGTGGGTGCATGAGGTAATACATTCTCAAGGTCTGAGGTGTGGGTGTGGGCTTCTATCAGCCGTTGGATGACAATCCAATGGTTGAGGATTGATGGCACTGATGAGGAGGGAGAGCAATGGTGACCTGCTAGGGGTTTTGGATGGCTGTGAAGGTGCTACATGGCACCATCACCGTCGTCCATCTTCAACAACTTGTAGGGGAAACCATAGATGTCCATTTGAGTCAATCTTCGCATCGTTGGGCTATGATCATCGATCCAAGCCCATTCGTATGGTTAGATTTGTCGTCTAAGGTCCGAATTTGCATCCTCCTACCCCTTGGTCGTTGATATTCTGTGACTTCTAGTGAATGCTATAGATGTCCGATCAGGGTAATTTTGGAGGCATTGGACTCCAATCATTACCCTAATCACATTCGTACGATTGGATCTTCCATCTAAAGCCCAGAGATGTGTCACCCTACCCTCTGGCCATAAAATACACAAATTATTGTACAATTTATATAAGTTAAACTAATTGCAAGATGATGGATGCTATGCATTATTTACGATGCTAAATGTTTTTCAATAGCTTAAGAATCCACAAAATAGGCATGTTATCATGAATAAATATTTATTTATCAGTAAGGGTCTTGGTATCTAATCATGACGATGGAAAAACGATTCGTATAAAAAATAAATGTCGTTGTTGTTGTAGTATGTGTCACAAACATAAACCATTATCGTATCAATTTTATTTAATTACATAATTTTTACTAGTTTATTCCAGGTCGTTCACTGGAAGGCAGTTATTGATATACATCACTCTCTAAATCCAAGATTATTCTTTAATTCCGAAAATAATTAATTTTATATACAATCAATAATGAATGAATGAATGAATCCATAAAGAATGAATTAAGGGTTTCATTATGTACAAAAAAAGTCAATGAAAATGCTTGCAAAAATCTACTTACAAACAAGCATCAAATAATACATAGATATATTCTATACTATCTATTTGTAAGTTATATTACCAAT
This sequence comes from Thalassia testudinum, assembly GCA_037157565.1. NCBI lineage: Eukaryota > Viridiplantae > Streptophyta > Magnoliopsida > Alismatales > Hydrocharitaceae > Thalassia > Thalassia testudinum. Next base: position 203,887,446 of record JAZHRO010000031.1, read on the forward strand.
ACTTACATAAATATACACTACTAACTAATATTACATATCATACTAACGTAACTTAATATACTAACATATACAGTAACATATATACAAGCTACAGCGACAGATACAAACGTCGTTGGACCCCAGAAAAATTATATACAAACTCTAAAGCAAAAAACTAGGGTCTATAGCGATAGTTATCTTACCTTTAGTAATGTTTTATTCTGTCAGTAATGACATGTGGTTATTTATATACATATAGATAGCTATATTGTTTATACGTATACTTATTATTTACCTTATACTTATTTATTTACATATACTATCCATACAGATATACGTTATACCTATATACTGTTCTTCTTCTTCTATTATTTCTTAAGTCTCCTCTGTGTTCTTCTTCCTTATCCCGTTTACTCTTTTGTGCTTAATGAGTCATTAGGGCCTTTTATTACTTAACAAAAATTTGTTAATTGGTGGGCACGCCTTTCGAGGGATACACAGCACCTGAGGACCAGGTGGGACCAGACCTCTACTAAGGGTGCCCTAATTTCTTAATTAGGCTGCTTAAGTATGTTTTTAGCTCACATTTGGGCTTAACCAAGCCCTCTCACAATACCGGCCCCCAGCCCTCACACACACAATGCTCAGTATATATGGGTATGTTTGGTTGTTTTGGGCACCCGACACCCGTGACAACTGAACTACCCATAACACAAAAACAATTTAAAGTGTTCAGTGTGCTCCTCATCTTACGATGGGGCGCTATTCTAGCGCCGCATCTACGGTGAAATTGAGCCATGGCAGTGCACAAATTTGCGATTTTGGCCCTCAATTCAAGGGCCATAATTTATTATAAAATAAAAATAAATTATGGGATAATAAAGTATTTACATAGTACTTCTTAATTGTACAGTTAATTTGGAATTTTAATTATATTTACTATATAAATTAATTAAGTAAAGTATACAGTTTATACATAATTGATTTTAGAGTTTATTCTTTAATTACATATAAATTAGTTATTATATGGTCTAATTGACCTTATACTGAGTTAGTATACATGTTTAAATATTTTATAAACATTTTTATTGTATATTACAAGCTTTATTTCTATTTTATTTACATTTAATCAATATAATTTCATACTATTTTAGTTGTAAATTAAGTTTAAATAGTATAAATAATATAACTATACTTAAATTACCTTAAATTACTTAAAATACAGTAATATACATATACAGTATAAGTTAACTCAGTTTTAACTTAATCTATTAATTTATTTTAATTTAATCTAATAACTTAACTACTAAGTTAATAAATTAATTATTTATTCTGTATATATAATTAAATTAATGTACAAGGTTTAATATGTTCATAATTTATATATAAATATGCATGTACAATATTATAGCTTAATATGATTATTTATAGAAGTTATTAATTTATATAGCTATTTAGTATATATAAGTTAGTTTACTTAATAATTAGTTATATAATTAAGATATATATAGTATAATCTAACTGAAAGACTTAATTTACATACTACAATATATACATAAGTTATTTATATTATAAATATGTATAATTCACATTATAGGTTAATAAGCTTACTATATAGCTTATATATACACTTATATACATATTATACAAAGGATTTTTAGTATTTTTAGGGTTTTTTTCACTTTTTATGGTCTTTATATTTGTTATGGAGGTAGGAGAAGAGAGGGAAAGAAATAGATGAGGAGAAAGAAATGTTTTTGGTCTTTTTATATTTGGTTTCTTTTATTAAGTTTCATGGTATACAGAACCATCGACTGGTAAATTCTACCAAGTCGAGGGTTCATATTACCATGAAACTTGGTATGCATTTAAAGAAATACCTAATCTCCAAACAGACAAGTTTATTTTAATTTTTTAGATTTTTTATATGATTTTTATTTAATTTCAAAGTTCACACATTCTAGGCTTTTTTAAAGGTTTTTCTAAGGTGTGTTGAGGCCTAGAATGGAACCTAAAGTATTTCAAAAGGCAGTAAACTGCCTTGAATAGTTCAACACAATGTATAGGAAAGGATATAAGCATTAAGCACACAAATCATTGTGGATTTTATTTAATTCTACTTGTTGGACAGTTAGGCCTAAAACTAGCTGACAAAGGATTAAAAACAAGATTACAAACATTCTAAACAAGCTAAAAAAATTCATTGAGTTTACATGAATGCTTCTATACATTTCATACACTCCTTTATACATCAGTCAGCTATCTAATAGGACACATCATAGACCTACTGTCCACAGGATCTATCCAGACAGAAATCTTCTGCTGAAACAGCAGAAGCATAGTAGCTGTAAGGTTCATCCAATGCAGCATAGTAGCTACTAGAAATCTAGTAGTCCAACAGCTACTGACATCAACAGGTGCTGCAGACCAAACTTCATCTCAAATGGCTTAACTACTGCTATAGTTAGTCCATTTGAAAAAGAACGGGTCTGCAGCAAAGAAGAAAGCCAAATTCAGCTACTTAACAGCTTAAATCAGCCAATTAAATCCCAGATCAAACTCAAGACAACCTGATCAAGGATTTAAAATGACTGTTTTAGGCTATTACTTAGCTGGGATTTGGGGGAATGTAGCTGCAATGGCAGCAATTTACTCCAATTCTGGGATTCAACAACACAAAGATAAAAATCACTAAATCAACTTCTAACAAGGGTTTTAAATTCACATAAAAGAAAACATGCTCAGATGTTTAGCATAAAATCCAGGTCCTTGTCACATGTTTAGTAACAAATCAGATCACAAAAATTGTTGATCTAACTCTTTCTAATGCTATAGACAGCATGTAGAAAGGGTTAAGATCAACATAAGAAATCCAAAAAAAACTAGAATCCCAGGATTCTGAAACCTTAAGGAATATTGTGAATTCCTTAGGTTAGAAAATCAAATTGCTCAGAAAAATAATTCAGATTAGAATCCCTCATAAATCCTCAATCAACATGGTTGATCTTCCTTGGCTTTACATGGCATTCAACACATTGAAATCCTTAAAATTAACAGATTAGCTTATGGCTCTTTTAAGGGGAATTCTGACTTCAGAATCACCTCAGATTCCCTGCCAATCAATGAATCAAAATCAAAATTCTTCAGTTTGCAAGATCAAGGAATTCAAAACCCAAATGAATGAAAATCTTTGGAATCTGAATTCATAGAAAATCTGGCAAATTGATTCACTCTTTAGCTCAGATTAGGGGCTTTTGTGAACAAGATGGAGTGAGAATCCCCTAAAATGGTTTTTGACTCTAATTGCAAATCTAAAGTTGGAGACCATTCAAATATGAAATTAGGTCTTATGAGTGGGTGGATTGCAAAATACAAATCAAGGGGATTAGAAATGAGAAGAAAACATGTAGGGGAAGAACAAAATGAACAATGATTGGATGAATTTCTTCCCCTCTGATCTGGGATGATAAGAGGAGGTGAGGGAGAAAATTGTTATGCTAAAACTACTAATGCTAAACTAATCAGAACAGCAAATCGACTACTAATTCTACATCTAATTATACTATAATCTATCTATCTAATGCTACGGCTAATCTAAAAACATTAAAACTACTCTAACAGGAAGAATGGGACCTGTGGGTCCTTAGCCGATGGCTAAGGAGGAAGAAGGGAGGGGGAAGAGCTCCAGCGAAGTGAAAAGTCTGCCAGTGAGACTTCTGGGTTGTCCTCAGGTGCTACGTGGTCCTTAGAGACGAGGAAAGTCGGAGAGAAGTTGGGAATTTCACTGCTGGTGGTAGTGAAATCAGGGAATTGGTGAGGAGGAGAGACTGGAGTGGTGGAATGATCGCTAAGAAGGTAAGAGAGAGCGATCCCTTGCACGCGCAACCACTGAGGTGCTTAAGTAGCAACCTCAGTGACTCAGATCACCACACAGGTGAAGATAGGTGACGAAGGTACCGGTGGCAAGGATGAGAGGAGAGGAGCGCACAGGCTGCCAAATTGAAAACTGACCATAGGATGGGATCTAGGGGATTGGGTGAGCATGCGTGCCGCTTCGCGCGAAGCTTCGATTGAGATCGAGCCGTAGATCAGGATCAAGAGAGAGTGGACAGTCGAGATGCTGCAAGTTCCACGCATGCATAGTGCGTGCGTGGAGGCTCCAGGTTACTAGGGTCTTTTGGGTAATTTGCAGGGAGGTCCTTCTGTGAAGGGGTAGGACATTTATAGGTAGGCCCATAAGTGGTAGAGAGTAGTAACTGAATGGTCCATAAGGGCTTTCAAAGAGGTCCCTGCAGGTTACAAATAGGTCCGAGAAAGTTTTCTAAAGAAGGAAATGTGATGCATAAAGGACCTAAATGTAAATTCTAAGTTTCAAGGCCTTAATGATGTCCAAATGCCTTCGAGTTTTTATATGTGCTTAATTGAACTTTTAAGAAGTTAATTATACTTTTGATTTGGACTTTTAAACTTGTTTGTGTGTTCAATTAACACTTAGATCATCATTTGACCTTTTTCTCAAAGATATCTCAATTTATGACCTAATTATGCAATCTTAACACAGAATCAATGTTTTAGGTATTTTTCTTTGATTCCCGCACTTAACCCTTTTTATGTGTTAATTTGGTATTGTTTAACACAGTTTCTAGCTTAACTTTAGCTTTTTAGCTGTGATGAGTAGCCACTCATAAGTATCCTCCTAAATTGTAGGTCTAATGTGGTTGGTGGGACCTTGAATCTAAATCATTGTAAAGAGAAAGAGGGTCATAATCATCATTCATGTACTTAGGGTAGGGCTCATATCCCTGGATGGTAGGCGTAGGTCTATCCCAATAAGAGGGTGATGTGGATTGCGTGAAACTATGATAGGAATTGGGGACATTGAGGACATGGATACCTTAAGTACCTAGGATCTGATTTATATCCCCAACTTGGAGCAGAGTCATCCTAAGTAGATTGTGGATAAGGTCTACTTAGGTTAAAATATGAATCTTGCTGAGGGTAAGTTGGATATGAGGGATATGCATTAAAATCCATGTTTTCGAAGAAGTGAAGGGATGCATAGAGAACAGGAGAGAGAAACCCCCACCCACACAAAATAAAAACCCAAAAACTATCCTAATAGGGTTAGCCCTACTAGACCTAATCTAAGTGCCCCAATGCCAAATTAAGCCAAATAAACCCGTGAATTACTTGGTTGGCTAGATGGGTGGTGATAGGTCCACTTTCATGGATTAGAATTAATCCTAAGTACATTATTATTGAGATATGTATTCAATTTAAAGCATGCAGTACAGTGAGAAATTAGTTAAGCTCGTGAATTGTCATTCCTGCACTTTTATGTAATTAATGTACTTTAGTATATATATAGTCTTTATATAATGCACGTTCATATATTGAAAGTGAAATTGAGTTTATAAAATAAATGCATCACAGTATAGTTGAAATCACTTCGAAAACAAATGAAAGTTTATTACTCGAAAAATATGAATCCGAGGTCGAACACAGGGAGCAAATTGGGATTTAAAAACTAAGAACACAACTTTCAACTTGATAAAATGTAATGATCAATCAAATTATGAAGAAATAAAAATGGTTTCAATGTATATAGAAGCTCAAAAAAAAATGAAGATAGATGTAAAAATCAGATAATTCTCTCTTCTTTGCTTCAAGCTTGAGCTTTCTCTTCTTCTTCTTTCTTCTTCTTTCTCTGATTCTTCTGATTCGTCTCTTCTTCTATCTCTTTGATTACTGGCCTTGGCTTCTTCTTTTTCTTTCTTCTTCTTTCTCTGATGTCTGACGTTGGCTTCTTCTTTCTCCCTTCTTCTTCCTTTCCTCTGATTACTGGCCTTAGCTTCTCTTTCCTCTCTTCTTTCTCTTTCTCTGCTTCTGACTTCAGCCGAGCCTTCTTCTTCCTTTGCTTTTCTCCTGAAGCTTCCTTCTCCTTCCTTCTTTCTTCTTCTTCTTCCCTTGCTTCAGGCTTCCTCTTTTTCCTTGGCTTTTGGCTTCCTTTTCTTCCTTGGCTTCGCCCTCTAGGAGAGCAAAACCAAACCCCTACCCTCCCTGCGAACTCTCCTCTCTTTCTTCTCTCTTAGGCTCGCTCTCCTAGAGCCTGCTCGGGTATACGGGTCAGGTCGGCGCGCCCATGACCAGGCCCACCGACGTAAGTGGTGGACGAGGAGTGTGCGGGTAGTCGGGTCAGATACCAAGTCCGCGTAGCGTGGGGTCGCGAATGAGGCGTGAGAGGGCGAGTGGGACCTCACCCTGTGTCAGGAGGCGATAAGCCCCTGACACTTTTTCAATTTATCCCACGCCGCTTGCTTGAAAGTTTTCGAGGTGGGACTAAATGTCCCACCTGCTTCTTACGCGCACCCACAGCAAGTCTTCTTCTAATTGCTAACGCTGCGGGGCTTTGGCATTCAATAGATGGGCTGACGCTGCTCGCAAAGGGAAACCACACACCTGGGACTTGGTCTCCTAGCACCTGGAGGCTGCTATGAAGGTAGCAAGCTTCTTCAAGCTTGCTTCAATGGCAGATAGGGCCCCTGTACCTGTTAACACAAATACAGCCTCACGGCCCTGTCAAATTGCTCAGAGGGCTTCGCCGTGACACGACGAAGGTGGCTTGGGTGCTGGTGTGGTGCAAGACGACCTGGGTGTGCGTGCCTAGGTCGTTCTGTGGCCGTGAAGTTGGGTGTGTTCGAGGGGAGTGAATGGAGGTTTTGGCGGTTAATGGAGAGGGGGAAAATGATCAGTGGGATGAGGTGATGCTGTTGAGGTGGTTGGCGAGGTGTGTGGGTGCATGGAGTGGTGGATGCCCCTCACCGGTGGTTTGCCGGAGGTGGAGAAGGTGGTGGTGGTCTGTGGTTGTCGAGGCGTGAAAGTAGAAATTGATAAGGGGAAAAGAAAGAGTAGGGGAAGGAGACTTATCTTTGAGTAGATGGACGAAGGGGGAGTAGAGGGGGCGGATGGCGCGTATGTGCCGTTGCTGGAGATGAAGACCCAGAGAGAGAGAGGCGGCGACAACGAGGGGGATATAGGCACGGGCGCAGGTATGGCGCAACGCAGATGAAGGAGGCAGGATAACTCTACCACTGATATGGTGTTAAAGCGACAAGAAGAAGGAGGAGGAGTCGCCGGAGCTTGTGGGCTTTTGGGTGGAGGGGAAGGGAGGAATTTTGGGGGTAATCTCAGGCCAAAACAAGCTTGAATTGACCGGAGGGATCTGGGGCCTCTTTTATAGTCGCAGGGAGAGGGCCTTGTGCTTGGAAGGCAAGCTTCCAAGCACGACAACCCCACCGGACTTGGAAGGTCAAGAGATACCCAAATCTCTCATGCGTTCACATGAGAGATTGGGTGGAAATCAAAGCACATAATTGGGTTCACATGATCAGGAATTCCTCAAAGAATCTCCCTTTCAAATTTGAGAGGGATTCTCTGAGGAATCAAGGAGATATCCCTCTTGAATCCTCGCCGGAGTAGGATTCTTCCACTGTATTGGCGAATGGACCTAATTACAAAGAACGACGAGGAAGATAGGGGGGTGTCTGTAAGGGTTTTCAAAAGCTAGGGTCATAAATGTAATTGCGTTGGACTGTTTTGCAAAGTTGGTCAAGTTGAATTCCCCTTAGATCCAAATTTTGGTATAAACCTAATTTGGACCCAAGGAATCCAATGGTGAAGTTGGATTTTAGGTTTGACCACGTTTGATTGGGAATTTTGCACAAAAACCCAATTTAGGGTAAATATTTGACTAGGACCCTTATTTAGGTCAAAATAGGTTCTAAAGGCCAAATTGAAGGTTCTAAACCCTAGAGAATATTTTTCCATGATTTTAGAGGATTTAGTTAAATTTTATTTTGACCAGAACCTTGTTAAATTAAGTAGGTCTATTTTAGGGTTACAAGAAGTCATTTAATTCCCAGATTTCACATTAACCCTTTTCTGATTTAACCAACCCACTTTTTATCTTGTTAAGACCATTTGACCTATGTTTAGCCCCTGAGAAATCCCGTTGTTGCACTGCAATGGTAAAATTGTAGTTTTACCCTTTATTTCTTACTTTTCTTTCAAACCAGTTATTCCTTGAGTTAGGCCCTTCACTTGGTTATGTAGGAGATTTGTTCTCTTTTCTAGGTTAAAATGATCTAGTTAGGGCTCGTGATGGTGTTCACATCATACCCCCATGCCTAGCTTTTGCTAGTCCCTTAGCAAAATTTTAAGGTTTCAACTTCTGTTCTAAACCATGAGTTCCTTTCACATATTATGATGAGTGTTTTTTTCTTTTTCTTTTTGATTAGGTTAGAATGCTGACAGTAGGCCTAGAGGTACTCAAGTACCAACCAAGATCCTGACCTGACCAGCTCTAGCCTTGGTCCTCCGCGAAGGTTTTTAAGGCTCGCAGGAACTATCCTAAGGTTTGTTGGACTCCACGGTTAAAGTACCCGTGCTTGAGATATATTTTAGCCTCGGTTCAATTTGCAGTGCATTTTTTGTAAGAGAGAGACAGAGAATTTATTTGTTTGGAGAGTTTTCTCTCGCTTTTCTTTTTATTTCTAGCTTCGAATTAGCTTCTCAAGACGGTTTGTATCAGATTCCTCGTCCCCATCATCAATCCTCAAAGGTCCCTAGCAATCGATGCTTCGTGATAGCACCACCCATGGCAACCCCCAGAACCTTGACTTTCGAGATTTTGAGATAATCCTACCCATGGCATTCTGTAGCTAAATCCAAACCCTGACAATCGACATTTTGTGATAATGCCACCCATGGCATCTGAACCAGCAGGGTGCTTACGTGCCCCCAGTAGGATATGTAAATATCCTAGGAGACAAGCACCGAGGAGACGATATGTTGTTACGCATCTTCGAGGGAAATTTCCCACCTCTCCATGATGGGAACTCGTCCAAATCAACTTGTGTTGATCAACTGCTCCTAATCTAGGAAACTTTTTTCAGAACATTTAAATGCTTTTACGTGATTTTGATAGTTATGAGCACTGAACCAGATTGTGTTTGGATTGGGGTGCTTAGGTTACCGAGTCTCACAAATCGAAGGTCAGTTAACGAGGCCGAATACTCCCTAAGCCTTAAACCCAATACTTAAGCTTTGCATTTTCCTCAACCACTTGAGATTATCCGGATGTTAGCGGGTACTTGAATTTTTAAGCCTAAGAGTGTAGCCCAAAAGACCTAAGATCTTTAACTCTGCAATCAGGTTTTTGGGCTACATCTAGGCATTCTCGTATGTTAGGCATGCAATGCATACTTTTGTCTTTTTAATGTGCTTATTTGAGTGTCAGGGATAAGCAGAAAGGCAGAACCAACATACCCTGGCACTTTGGAAGGCAGAAGATGAAGAGGAAGCCCAAATTCATCTAGATCCTAGTTGAATCCAACTCATCACAGTTGCTTCAGCTCAATTCAAGCTCAACCTAATTGTGGCTAGCTCATCTAAGCTCCATTTCGCTCACCTTAGTTGAATGGAAGCTCAAGCTAGCTCAACTTAGTTGATTCCAGCTCCTCTCAACTCCATCCAGCTCTTAGAAGCTCTATCTGACTTGGGTTAGTTACTGCCATCAACCAACTAAGCCTAGTCAGCCGAAGAAGCTCTCAGCTAGCTTAGGTCAGCTCAACTTCAATTTTTGAAGACTCAGATCAACTCAACTTGGTTGAGTTGGGCCACTTGACCTAAGCTAGAAACCTCAGCTAACTAGGTAATCTTCAGAAAGACCAACTCCAGCTCACCTCAGCTCAGGACAAAAGAAACCCAACTCAACTTAGTTGAGCTTGGAAGCTAGCAGAGAACTAGCTAGCTAAGCTAGCTATTGAGCTCCACTTCAGCTATCTTCAACAACATTCTACTCTGGTAAGCTTTGATGCAGCTCCATTCAGCTCCTCAACAACAAACCCTAGCTCCTCTACTTTCTCCACTACTAAGCTAGCTAAGCTAGCTTAGCTAACCTCATCCCTACTCTACTCCATGGATGACCCCCCTCCTATGTAGCTCCACTCTACATGGCCGTCCAACCTACTACTTAGCTCCACCAAAAGCTCCACTCACATCCCCTCATTTTGTCCCCAAAAGAAGACATCCCTTAGCCCCACAACCACCATCAAAAGCCACCTAACGGTAGTGCCAAAACCACCTCTAACTAACCCTATTTTTGGCACCAACCTTCCCTTAATCTCAACCCTACACCTACCTCCATAAGCCATCCCTACCCTTGGATTTTGGCACCAAAATCTTCCCTTCTAGAACCCACCTAAGGTCATGCCAAAACACCACTACATGGCCGTCCACCAAGGGTGGTCTCCACCCTTAACCACCACCCTATGTACCCTTTAGGTTGGCTCCATCCATCCATAACCATTGATCCCTTAACTACCCTCCAAAACCTAATCCCAACCCTCCATTTAATCCACGCCAAACCCCCCTTCTTCCTTTCCTATTAATACACCATCTAACCACCACTAAAACCCCATCCTTGGTTACCAAAAATCCCATACCCACACCTATATAATTCGACCAAGGAAGGAGGAGAAGAAAAGAAGATCAAGGCGGTAGCATACCTGCCTCCTTGGTGCCTTCTTCTTCTTCTCTCTTCTTTCTTGTGCCACACCAAGGAGCAACCTACTTTAAGGGGATGGCTAGGCAGAGGAAGAAAAGCCAGGGTGGACATCCTTGGAGGAGGAACAGAGGAGGATACCAGGAGCACAGAAGTTTTCTTCATAGTGTGGGAGCCACCACAGTTGGAGGGCCCTTCTTCATCTCTTTTTACTTTTCTATTAGCTAGTGTTTTTCTTATTTTCTTGTAACAAGCATTTTGCTACCTGTCATTCATTTCACTAGTAATACAAGAATTCAGTTGCCTTTCATTTTCCTTCTTTCAATTTTGTGTGTTTCCTATTTCTAGTAGTTGTAGTGCACCACTCTCTCTCTAATTATCCTAGGTCTCCATGCACCTAGGGTGAGCTTAGAAAGGAGTTTATCTTGTCACTCAATTTCTAGTTGATAGGCATAGTCTCTTTAGTGTAATCATCTTCGCAAATGTGCCTGTTATCACAAAAACCCTAAAAACAACAAAAATCAAAAGGACAAAAAGAAAAGTGTTGATTTGTGAGTGTGAGGGAGAGAATCACTACTTGACTAACAAATTGGCCTCCTTGAATGATCCTAGATACCACCACTATCTAGTAATATAAATTTAAAAGCTGATCGATTTTATGCATCTCAATGACAAAAACATGCATTTAACAAATCGCATAAATCTCGCATCATGCACGTACTTGCCTCCTTATGGAGACGACATCTATTTTTGTGGTTCATTTTGTTTAGAGTTTTATGAGGATGATTGACGCATTTTTAAACTGAATACCTATTTGATTTGTGCATATCTTCTTACTTGATTATATTTATTGATCTAGGATTTTTCCACCGTGAGTTATACTGTGACGACACATTACTAGCACATCACTATTAACATTATTGTTTGCAAAGAAAAAATTTCCCTCAATCAAATGGTGCCCTTACTGGGGAGATAGCAGATGCAATACGTTTATTTGGCTATATTTATGATATATTTTTAAGTGCAGTTGTCTTGACTCATATTTTTCTATGCGAGGAATCAACAGGTTGAGACGATGAGCATAGTAGAGCCCTGGCATGGACCTTGAGCCACGCCCACGAGAAGATGTGAGAAGGAAGGAGACCTAGATCCCGCAGCAAGCAGATTCTCCTTTGGCATCGATTGGATTAGGAAATCTGAGATCTTAGATTACTAGTTTTATGTTTCAATTTTCTCGCCCTTGTAGCATAGGGGTTGATTTTTGGGGATGTGTCCCCACCTTGTTTTAGGTCGTTGTTCAAGGGTAACTTTTTGAGAACTTGTTCCCACTTTCTTTAGCGATTAGGGTTATTTGTCTATGGTGTGGACTATTGCATGGTAGACAAAGGATTAGATAGTATAGTTGCCTACTTGATTGCTTTATATATTCAAAAAAAAAAAACTCTCAAGCTGCCTACTTAGAAGTTGCATACCCTTAGGTGCATGCATTTTAGGGGTGATTGAGCAACATGTTACATCTACTTTACCTGCATTGTGTACATTACTTGCACAGAGATTGCTGGAGTCAGGTATATTCTCTCATCTTTGCATCCAACTCCTGTCCATGCATTGCATCTGGGCTAAATTCTAAGACCACAAAATTGATTAAAGTTATTAACTAAGTGGTTGCCTTCTAAGAAATTGGGACTGCTAATCAACTTGGGCCTTGACGTTCACTGGACGCATTTGCATTAAATCGTTCGTTGTAGTACGCTTACGATGTCAATTTTAAATAAGAATAAACAGGCGTGAGTCCGAGTGTCGAACACAGGAAGGCATGAAATTGGATCAAATACTTGCTTTGTGTCACAAAAATTCATCGTTTGTTTCGTTTGCAAACCAGATAGAACAAGAAAGAAAGGGAGAAAGAGAGAGAGAGAGAAAGAGAGAAGAGAGATAGTGTTAGAAATCCATGATAAGATATGAGGATAATATATAAAAGATCTAGTCTATTAATTATTAAATGTTGTAATCTAGAAAATATAGAGGAATGCTTAAATGAAAGAAATGAACTACACTATCACATAAAATTAAACTAAGAACAAGGAACAAGAAAGCATCGAGGCAGCCACGGCGGTGGAGGAGCTTCCATCGGTGGCTCAACATCTTCACAACCTTGCTTGGGAGCTCTAAGAGTGGTGGAGTTACTTAGGTAGATGATGAACAAAAGTGGAGGGGGGTAGGCCCTTTTATAATGGAAGCACAAGGCCAAAAATTGACCTCGGGTCAACAGTGACAGCTACAAGCATCACTAAAGACCCACCGCATGCGTCGCCCTTGCCCCTGCCTTCGCGCCTTCAATGCTCTAGCTGCCTCTATCCGCCTCGCCACGTGCGCATGTGCTGTGCTGCAGGCACACACCTTTCTGCCCTGCGCTTGGGCTACTACGTTGCCACGTACATGCCCACGTGCGCATGCACGTGCTGGTCGCTCTGCCCCGTGCCATGCTCAAGCACCCAATTGAGGGGCAGTGGGTTTCGAACCTGCGGCCTCTCTTTGAGAGGCACCTTCACGCTCGATGAGCCAAGGCCATTCTTTGTCGCAAGGAAGAATTATGGGTGCGTAGTGGAGACGATCTCTCAGCCATTGGATTAAGATCCAACGGCTAAGAGTGGATGATTCTTTGATGAAGAGTGGGTGTTGGCTGGTATTGGGCGACCTAGATGGCTCCACGTGGCACCATCTGGGCTGTCCATCTTCTTTCTGTTGTAGGAGATGCCACAATGCTCGGATCACGATGATTCCTGCACTGTCAAACTACGATCGTCGCTCTGAATCCATCCAAACGGTCATATTTTTCATTCGAGGCCCATCACGATGTCACATTACACCCTGGCCGTTGATCTTTCTCGAGCTTGTTGTAGGAGCTACGAAGGCTGGATTGAAGTGATTTCAAGTCCATTGGACTCTATTCGTCGATCTGAATCCATCTGTATGGTTAGATTGCTCATCTAAAGCCTGTTACAAAATGGACTTGTGCACATGGTCATTAAACATTGATTCTAAGTGGTTAAAATGTAAAGATCATGCAATATGCATTCAATGCTCCCAAGCCCATTATAATCTGACATCATTGCACAAGTACCCTCGAAATTGACTCTAATTGATGTTATTAACACTTGTAATTGTAGAGTCAGCATACCCCCATGCCCACCCCTTGCTAGTCCCTAGCAAGGTTTGACCTAAATGGTATTTACAACTAAAATTAGGAATTGATTGCTTAGGTAGAAGTTGCTTGTCAACAAGAAGAAATTTCTATTAAGAACCTAACTCGCTAAGACTCAACAGTGCCCGGGTTGCCTACCAAAATGCCGACCGCCTAAGTCCTCACCTCATTCTATATAGAAGCAAATACATTTTTTTCTTTCTCATCTTTTCTAATTTTTTTGGATTTTTGGTGTTGAGGATTTCATGATAACTTTTTATGGCTACCCAATCCACCCAAGACTCGAAAAGGATTCTTAGTACTAAGCATCTTATTGTGATAGTGATAGACTCACTCGACGGCAATTAAAATAGACTTTGGGTTTCTACACCCCTAGGTGATCCGAAAGAAAAAAATGTTGCCTAAAGGTGTATCTATCTGACCGATAGCTTTCTCCCTACTTTTTATTTTTTTGGGGTCAACATAAGGGCGAACCCAGTGTATATCTCCCCAGATTATGCTACTTCCCTGCTTCTTCCTTAATTTTGGAATTCTTGTACATTTTATGAGATGGGATCTGGACAACTGGCCAATGGGTTGTTACCCACGACAACTTGCCAGCCATACTCATGTGGTGAAGTTTGGCTTATTTCTTATTTCTTTTCTCCTTTTCTATTTTCTTTCTTTTTTTTAAGTAAGTGTCTTTCCTGATCTAAGATTTACCTAAAGGCAATAGTGAAAGAGAATGGTCCTGTGGCTGGGCTCTAGACAACCTGTCAATGGGCTATTACCCATGACAACTTGCCGGCTATACCACCCTAGAAGGTTCATTAGCTACCCAATTTCCATTAGAGTTGCCGATGAGTGAGTCAGTACAAAACATGTGTAGCTGCTTAGACTAAAAGTCCCCCCAAATCAGAAGGTGGGTTGATAAGTCGTATACTTATCACCCTACTTTATTGACCAGATTAATATACATTAAGGTGGCAAGGACTCGAGACCAAGTCCACATTTTAGTGGACACCCGGATTGATTAAGTTTGAAGATGTGAAGTGTCTTAGCGATTAGGTCCCTAACGTATTTCTTAAAGTCAACAAGCTTCTGATACCTAAATTTTCAAGCTAACAATTTTCTACTCAGATCCTATGAATTACCACCCCCCATGCCTAAGTTGGATAATGTCCTCATTGGAAAAATAAATGTATGCAAGGGAGTAGGGAAAGAAATCACTTGAGTTGTAATCGGTCATCCGATCAGCTTGAAACCTCTGGGTTGCCTCCCAGGATGCGCTAAGTTTTGTGCCTCCAGTTGGGCGCAGTTATAGTTTAACCCTCAATGAGGGTCACAACTTCCTTCGAGGGGATCTGGGCAAGAAAGTCTTTTAGGAGTTGACCATTAACAGTGAAGGTTTGCCCAATCTTGGGATTAGCAAATTCAACCACCCCATTGGGATAAGGTCTGACCACTTGATATGGTCCCGTCCACTTAGATCTCAGTTTCCCGGGGAAGAGTTTAAGTCTTGCATTAAATAGCCAGACTTGCTGATTTGGCTTGAAGGTTTTTCTATTAATGTGTTTGTCATGGACGACTTTCATCTTCTCCTTATAAAGTCTATTGTTCTCGTAAGCATCCCGACGAATTTCCTCGAGCTCAGAGAGTTGGAGCTTCCTTTGAGTTTTGGCCATCTGGGAATCCATATTGCATTGCTTAACAGACCAGTATGCCCGGTGCTCCAACTCAACTGGAAGGTGGCAAGCTTTGCCAAAGATCGATCGATAAGGTGACATGCCTTTCGAGGTCTTAAAGGCGGTCCTGCATGCCCAAAGGGCATCATCCAATCTTGTGGACCAATCCTTCTGGTCAGGTCTCACAGTTTTTTGTAGAATATTTTTAATCTGCCTATTTGAGACCTCAGTTTTCCCATTCATTTGCGGGTGATACGAGGTGGAAATGTGGTGAATGACCTCGTATTTCTTAAGTAGGGCATGAAATTGGGCATTAATGAAGTGACTCCCACCATTGCTGATCATGGCTTTTGGTATCCCAAATCGGGAAAATATATTTTTCTTAACAAAGTCCATGACAACCTTATGGTCACATTTTTGGGTAGGCATGGCTTCGATCCATTTCGAGACGTAGTTCACTAAGACTAGTATATAATCGAAACTGTTTGATGGTGGGAGGGGACCCATGAAATCGATGCCCCAGACATCAAAAATTTCGATGATCAAGATAGGCTGTAGAGGCATCATATCTTTCTTGGTCATAGTCCCTAAGGTCTGGCATCTAGTGCAAACCTTTGCAAAGTTATGTGCATCCTTGAAAAGTGATGGTCAATAAAAATCAGACTATAAAACTTCTGCAGTCATCTGCTTCCTAGAGAAGTGGCCACCACAGGCTTGGTCATGACAGAAGGATAGCACACTTTGGACTTCCTCTTCAGGAATACACCTCCTAATGATTTGGTTAGCACAAAGTCTAAACAGCATAGGATCATCCCAAAAATAATGCATGGCCTCAACCAAGAACTTATCCTGCTGCTATCTAGACCAATCATTTGGAGTCTACCCTACCACTAAATAGTTGACTAAATTCGCATACCAGGGTAGACTTCTTCCATGCATGGAAAGAAGTTGTTCATCAAGGAATGTGTCAGTTAAGGGTAATGAGGTCCAATGTGTTCCGGGTGAAGTCAAGATAAGTGGTCGGCTACAACGTTCTTGGACCCAGCTTTGTCGCGTATTTCCAAGTCAAATTCCTGTAAGAGTAGGATCCATCTGATTAGCCTGGGTTTAGCGTCCTTTTTGGCTAACAAATGCCAAATAGCCGAGTGGTCAGTGTAAATAATCATGTGGGATCTAAACTTTTCTAATCCAAAAACTACAACGAGCAGTTCTTTTTCCGTGACAATATAACTCCATTGAACCTCATCCAAAGTTTTGCTCGCATAGTAGATCACCAAAGGTTTTTTCTCTCTTCTTTGTCCTAGGACTACTCCAATAGCAAAATCTAATGCATCGCACATTATCTCAAAGTCCTAGGACTAGTCTGGGGGTTGTAAAATAGGTGCAGTTGAGATTATATCCCTAAGGGTGTTGTAGGCGTTGATGCAATTAGGTGTAATGTCAAAAAGTACGTCGCTGGCTAGAAGGTCAGTCAAAGGCTTGGAAAGTTTGGAAAAATCCTTAATGAACCTTGTATAGAAGCCAACATGTCCTAGGAAAGATCGGATTTGCTTGACCGAGCTAGGAGGTGGAAGTTTGGAAATTAAATCAACCTTACCTCGATCAACTTCAATGCCCCTCTGCGAGACGATGTGACCAAGGACAATCTCTTCTTGAACCATAAAATGGCTCTTTTCCCAGCTCAAAACCAGGTTGACCTCGATACATTGCTTCAGGATTTTTTCTAGGTTGCTAAGACAATGGTCGAATTAGTCTCCGAACATAGAGAAATTATCCATAAAGAGCTCCAAATATTCACCTACCATCTCTGAAAAGATGGCTAACATGCAATGCTGAAGGTAGCGGGTGCATTGCATAACCCGAATGGCATACAGCAGAATGCAAATCCATGCTGCTTGGAGTTCGCAGCAGTAAGAACACCCTACAGATCTCCAGAACTTAGGACAACCTTGCATACTTCCAGTAGAGAATTTCTCACAACCAAACCACAAGGAGTTCGGCTCTGAAATTTGAAGGGGAGTTTGCCTACTAGAAGGCACACCTCTGAGATTTTTTTCAAAATTTTTAGTGTAGAGAGTCCTTTAATTGTGTCCTCAACCCGAGTCTAGAAAATGATTTTTTTTTCGAAGTTAACGGGTTGAAGACTTAGTGGTGGTATTTTTCTTCATCAAACAAAATAGAGTTTTTTTATAACACCACCATTTCTTGGTCCAAGGATGGAAAGTTACCTTTGGATTGTGGGAAGACAAGATCAAGCCTTCGGGCCGATGGCAATCTTCTTCTTGCTCTTCCTTGCGATCCAACCCAACTCGTTCTCCTCCCATTGCTGATGCACAAGATTCCTGGAACCACAAGAAGAGAGAGAAGAGCAAGTTAGATAACACAAGTATAAATAATGACCAAGAAAATGAAAGTGAATAAGAGATCCGTTGCCTCCCCAACAACAGTGCCAAAAACTGACGTTTGCTAGATGCGTTTGCGTTAAATCGTTCGTTGCATTACGCTTATGACGTCAATTTTAAATAAAAATAAATGGACGTAAGTCTGAGTGTCGAATACAGGGAGGCATGAAATCAGATCAAATACTCACTTTGTGTCACAAAAATACGTCATTTGTTTCGCTTGCAAACCAGATAGAACAAGAAAGAAAGGGAGAGAGAGAAAGAGAGAAGAAAGATAGTGTTAGAAATCCATGATAAGATATGAGGATAATATATAAAAGATCTAGTCTATTGATTATCAAATGTTGTAATCCACAAAATATAGAGGAATGCTTAAATGAAAGAAATGAACTACACTATCACATAAAATTAAACTAAGAACAAGGAACAAGAAAGCGTCGGGGTAGCCATGGCAGTGGAGGAGCTTCCGTCGGTGGCTCGACATCTTCACAACCTTGCTTGGGAGCTCTAAGAGTGGTGGAGTTGCTTAAGTAGATGATGAGTAAAAGTGGAGGGGGGTAGGCCTTTTTATAATGGAGGGAGAAGGCCAAAAATCATCCTTGGGTCAACAGTGACAGCTGTAAGCGTCACTGAATACCCACCGCATGCATCGCCCTTGCCCCCGCCCTCATGCCTTCAATGCTCCAACTACCTCCGCATGCCCCATCGTGTGAGCATGTGTTATGCCGCGGGCATGCACCTTGATGCCCCGTGCTTGGGCTACTATGCTACCGCGCACACGCCCATGTGCGCATGTGCGTGCTGCTTGCTCTACTGCATGCCTTGCTCAAGCACCCAATTGAGGGGTAGCAGGTTTCGAACCCGTGCCGTCTCTTTGAGAGGCGCCTTCACACCCGATAAGCCAAGGCTATTCTTTGTCGTAAAGAAGAATTATGGGCACACGGTGGAGACGATCTCTCAACCGTTGGATCAAGATCCAACGGCTGAGAGTGGATGATGCCTTGATGAAGAGTGGGTGCTGGCCAGTGTTGGGCATCCGAGATGGTGCCACGTGGTGCTATCTGGGTCATCCATCTTCTTTCTGTTGTAGGAGATGCCATGGTGCTCGAATCGCGATGATTCCTATGCTATCGGACTATGATCATCGCTCCGGATCCATCCGAACAATCAGATTTTTCATCTAAGGCCTGTAAGGATGTTCCATTGCCCCTGGTTTTTGATCTTTCTCAAGCTTATTGTGGGAGCTATGGAGGCTGGATAGAAGTGATTTCGAGTCCGTTGGACTTCGTTTGTCAATCCGGATCCATCTGTACGGTTCGATCACTCATCTGAGACCTGTTTCAAAATGGACTTGTGCACATGGTCATTAAACATTGATTCTAAGTGATTAAAATGTAAAGATCATGCAATATGCATTCAATGCTTCCAAGCCAATTATAATCTAACATTATCGCAAAAGTACTATCAAAATTGACTCTAATTGATGTTATTAACACTTGTAATTGTAGAGTCATCAGGACATAAAAGCAAAAATCACACTTGATTTGATTAAAGAACTTGTGTGCGATTCTTTTCAAAGCAAATTGATTTTCGATGTGATGCACACAAGCACCATGTGAGCACTTCACTCAAGGACACTAGAAACTTCTTTCTATCTCATCTCCTTACACCACAAAGAGAGTTAACCAATGATCAACAAGTTTCTCTCATCATGCAACCTTGGGGAATTTGTGGTGCGCAGTCTCAATTTGAGGTAAATCTCTTTGCAAGTAGGTCTTAAGGCACTAACGAAGGTTGGCCTAGTGATCGAGAGTTTTTCACTTGCAGAAATAATGTCAGAAAAATATGTCGTCACAATATGTAATGTGGTAGAAAAAACCTTGATCAAAGTTACTAAAATACTAAAATAATACCACACTTCAGGTCGTATCCACAGGGAGGACAGACCAATAGATTCACGACTATGGAGCCATCATGTTCACAGAAACATTCATGAAATCAATTCAATGAATATGCAGCTTAGAATGTAACTTTCAATTTCATGAGAAGTTGAGGGCTATTTACATAAATTTCACATCATAAATCAAGCTCTCAAAAATATGTAAATGATGCATGTGCAGTGGCAGAGTATGTAATTTCTAGTTGCATGCAAATCTGAATCCAATTTCAATGAGAATTGATGTGCATAACAGGAGCAAATTAAATATGAAAAGGAATAAGTATAATGTCGCAATTTCACCCTAATAATTTAATCCAACAAAATATTTGAATAGTGTTCCACAATGGAATTTTTGGTAAATACTAATAGAACCCAAAAACATAGGAAATCTTCCTCTTAACCTCGTGCGAAGAGGTAGCGACGGTGGAAGCTGAGGAGCTCGAGGAAGGTCGACCACGACAAGGGCTTCGCAATGGTGGTGGTCCCATGGTGGAAGGTGGTCGAAGGCGGCCAGTCAGAGCAAAGGAGCTCACCAGCGATGGGTGGTCGCTCACACGTGTGTGAGTCGCAGGAGCCACAACTGAGGGCGCTGTCGCGTTGGTGGAGTCGAGGTGAGTCCGATGACGTCAACGGCACGAAGGATAACAACCCGTGGTGGTGGCTGCGTCGAGTAGGTCACAAATGGTGATGGGTTCCTTCGGCCCTGCTGCAAAGGTCTTGAGCGAGGAGTTGTCGAGTGGGTGGCGCGGTCGCATGCGAGGGCCGATGGTCGAGGTTGCCGGCTGTGTGCGCATGTAAGGGCGCGCGCAAGGGTTATGGCACGCGGGGCCTGTGCTCATGAGAGGCGGAGGTGGCCGACGGTTGAAGGTGCGGTGGTCGTGGCTTGCTGCTGTCGAGAGGGTGGCGATTGTTTGCTGCAGGCCGGTGGTGGTGTGGAGAGGACGAGCGCGGTTCGTGGGGGGAAGAAAGATGATGTCGTGGACAGCTCACAGTTGACGGTGAGTGCTGTCGTGAGGAGGAGTCACGGTTGGATGGCTCGCAGTGGATGTGGTGCTCGTAGAGGAGGAGGCACACAATTGCAACGAGGAGGACGTGGCATCGAGGAGCGCACTGTCACCACGCTCGTCAAACGGAAGCACGGTGTCAACGGAGGCTCACGGTGGCGGAGTCATGGGCACACGGTAGAGGGAGTTGCCTGCAAGGAGGAGAGGTGGAGAAAGGGAGCTTCTTCCTCGTGGAGGGGGGTTAGATTCCTTGTCCTGCCATCCCTGTTAAACAAGGAGAAAAAAGAGAGAATGAGAGAGAGAGTCAGAGAAGGAAGAAAAACAATCGTGATTTAATATTGCCATTTGAGGGAGAGAGAGATAAGGAAATGAGAGGGAAGAATTGGAAGGTATTTTATTTGCTTTTCTTTCTTCCTTTTTATTATCTCTAGGAAATCAATACATATTCGGTTGCCATTTGCTGTGAAACTTACTAAAAAATGTCCTTTCCTAAATGACCTTGCAACCACATAAGTAATGAACCCCTTTTATATAAGGATTAATGCAATTAATACATGAAATGATAAATCTGAGGTTCACTGATTTTGTCACTAACATGCATGTTTCAAATTAATCTCTCATCCAAATAATAATGCACTTAAGCATTAAATTAGTCCACTAAAGTAGACTTATCACCTAGGATGCATAATTGATTGAGTAACTTGTTTGGCAACAAAGAGATAAAGTAACTGACTTCTTTTCTTCTCCAAAGAGCTTGTCAAGAATCTCAAGTGACATTTTCCCTCTTATACCACTAAAGTGGGAATGGATGGGTCTGAGCTTGACTGTATTTGACAACTCTGAGGGGTAAGTTGGACCTAATCAATCTTTAAACAAAAGGAGAGTCTCATTGCTTTGTGTTTGATTGGGGGTGTGTTTTTCAAGACTTATTTTTCAAATGGATTACAACTATGTCACTTCTTACCCTCACCCCCAAACACGTCATTCTAGTCCCATGACCTGCACTTATCCATCCTCTGATGGATATCCTGATGAACAATGAGATCCTTTCTGCGCCTACTATAAGAGCATTGGTCTGGTTAATCCCCAATCCTGTGATTACGAGCAGAACCTAGGAGTAGGATACACCTTCTCTGATATGCCACACACCATAGACATACCCAACCCAACCTCTGATTTTAATTCCAATGGTTGGATAGAAATTCCTAGGTATTATAACCCTGAGCTTCCCTTTCCTCCAGAAAAAAATGATAGCCTCTCCACATTCAAGTTTGAAATGCAAAAACAACAACTGGAAATGATGGAATCTTTAAAAGTCTTTAAGGACAAGTCGACAATTAAAGGATGAAATTAGTCACCTAATTTACTCCCTTGAGGTTGTTCTAACCCCTCCACACTAGGGACATCTCCCTTGAGAGAGCCATGTCATAAGATGGAAGGGGACATTAAGGACTCAACCATGGAATATAGCTACCCTCTTAAGGATAATGTAGACCCCTCCATGCTCAATAATCCTTCTTTGAGAAGTCCTTACATTAAGGAGGAAGGGGGCTACATGGATACACTGGATATTAAAAGGAGTAGCCACTCAATGAAATGTGATGTACAACGGTGGCAACCAGAAGAGGAGTCTTTACAGTTTCCACCTAAGCTTTATTGGAGCCAATCAAAGGGAAAGATGGTCCCATTAGATGAACTCAACCAAAACAATAGTATCTTTGTTACAATTGATGAAAAGGGTCATAGTCAAATAGTCAACCCAACTCCCATTCTTGATTGTAAGGTGGAATCTACACCCCATCCTAGGAATTCTGAGCCTACACCTTACCCCTTCGAGGACGTTGCACCTCAATTAGATTTTCCTAAAGATTTTGATTCTAAAGTTAATAAATCTCATAACTTTATGGTGTCTAAGGGAATTGGGAGTCAATAATAAAAATGTTGACCCTTCACTTAGGTAACCAACACCTGCCATACAGCATTCTAAGAATTTATATGTGCCCAACACAAGTGCCCCTAATGAGATTGATACTGAATTAGATGACATGGATCAATTTTGGTCTCAGGGACATGAAGATTTGATTTTTGAGGAGGATAAGGAAACACTTGAAGTATTCTATCCTAGAATTGAGGATTTTCCTGAGTCTCAGGGGCAAGAGGGAAGAAACATAGAGGAGGAGGATGGTGAGTTTGAGGGGCCCAACTCTAGTATGGAGTGACTCTAGAGGTGAGTATGTTTTGTTTGAGGACTTACCCTTGAGGATCTTACTGATTTAGCCAAATCCGATTTCTTACCTACTTTTGATTATAAGGATCATCCTTTCAAAAATTGAGAAGAAATGGAAGCAATTGATACTTTTGGTAAGGGAATCTACACACCCCAGGTGTAGGATCATAAAATTGAACAAGAACCCGGGGATGTCGCTGCTGAGGACAATCAAACTCCTATGGCTTCCAGCCTACCTTCACATGATAGTGAAATAGGGGCCACCCTTGATTCGTCCAATTTAGAAGGTGAACACTTGGCCCCATTCCAGGATGAGCACCCCAATGATAGGAATGATGAAACTCAATTATTTACTAAGGCTACTAGTGATAAACGACAGTTTATCATCATTCTTATGCATTAAAGCAAACTTAGCTCTTAGGATTTTGCTCTGCAAACGGGTTTTTGGGTTGCATTTAGGCATCAATTAGGATAGGCATGCATTTTACATTTTATTGTCTTTTTAATGTATTTTTGTGAGTGTTAGGGTTATACAGTTCGTCAGATCCCCAGAACACTAGCACTCAAGAAGGCAACTGGTGAAGGAGAAGCCCAAACTAGCTAGAACTCAACTTGATCCAGCTCATCATAGCTGGACTCCAGCTCACTTGGACTAGGGTTAGCTCATCCTAGCTCCATTCAGCTCAACTTAGCTGAATGGCAACTCAAGAGAGCTCATCTCAGTTCACCTTAGCTCAAGTCAGCTCAAATCCAGCTCAACTTAGCTGAGTCTAGCCCTTCTCATCTCCCATCAGTTCACTAGGAGCTCTAGCTAGTTCAGCTGAGTTGACTGGAGTTCGCCTCAACTTAGGACCAACTACATTCAACTCCACTCAACTCTAGCCAGCTGAAGAAGACTTCATCTTAGCTCAAGAAGCTCAAGTCCAGCTCCTGGGGACTCAGCTTAGCTCAACTTAGTTGAGCTAAGCTACCTTAGCTACTCCAGCTAGCTAGGCCCTCCCCAGGAAGATCAGACCTAGCTCACCTCAGCGTACCTTAGTAGAAGCCAGCTTACTTTAGCTTGGCTTATTAGCTAGCAAATAACTAGCAAGCTAAGACAGCTAAAGTAGCTCTTTTCCATCTTCTTTAGTAGCTACCAACTCCAGTTCAGCTCTAGACTTCTCTTTCTCAGCTCCTCTCCTCAAACCCTAGCTCCATATGCCTACTCCTCTACCCTTAGCTAGCTTACCTTAGCTAAGATCCAGCTCCCTTAGCCATCCACCACCCTAAAACCCTACCTAAACAACTCCACCAACTAAACCCTACTTAGGTCCACCTAAGCTACCTCCACCTCTACTCCATGTTGGCGCCAACCTTAGCCATCTCTTCACCCCTCAACCACCACCAAAAGGCACCATAAGTTGGCGCCAAAAACACCCATAACCACCCCCATTTCTAGAGCCAACTTTTCCCTCCAAAAATGCTCTCATCTCAACCCTACACCTACTCCCTCAACCCATCTCCACCATCCACCTCACCATCCTTCTAGAAACCCCCTTGTTGGTGCCAATTTGGTGGTGTCTCTCCACCACCAAGAGCCACCAACACCACCATAACTAGCACCTTACAAACCCCTTAGGTTGGTGCCAACAACCTCCACTCTTAAATCACCTAACCATTTCCCAAATTCCATCCTAACCCTCCATCTATAATCCATGCCAACCACCACCTTCCTACCCTATATATACCCCTCCTAACCACCACTAAAAACCCATCCTCCATTTAGTTTAATTCTACCCTACATCCACCCTAACCTACTACCAAGGAAGGAGCGGAAGAGAAGATTAAGGGGGCATCCTACCCATCCACTTGGTGCCTTCTTCCCTTCTCTCTTCTTGTGCCACACCAAGGAGGAGACTCTTTTCATCTTAGAGGATGGCCAGGCATTGGAGAAGGGTGGTACATGCCCACCCTTGGAGATCAATTAAGGTGGGAGCTTCCACCTTGGAGGAGCCAAGGCACGGCCCCCCTAGGGCTTGCCTAGGAGAAAGCCACACCTTGGAGGAGGAAGTCATGAAAAGAAGGAGACCTTTTTAACTGTAGGAGCAGCCGCAGTTGGAGCAAGAGCTTCACCTTCTTCATCGACAAATTCAGAGGATCGTTGTTTTTATTTTGTACATTTTTATTTCTAGTAGTAGAAGCATTCTTCTACTAGTGCCTCTTTGTGAAGCAAATCCTCTTTTCTATAAAAAGTTGCCTTCTTGTTAAAATGGCTTTTGTCGCAATTCTTGTTGTTTTTGTCGCCTTACTTCTAGTGCACAAACACTCCTTTCTAATTACCCTAGGCCTCCACATGCCTAGGGTGAGCTTAGAAAGAAATCAAATTTTGTCACATAGGTATTAGCTATTAGGGTTAGTCTTTCTCGCCATCAACTTCACATAGTGCCTTTGTTATTCCAAAACATAAAAGTTATATATTTGAAAATACCAAAAAGAAAGTTGATTTCCATTTCCAAGCAATAGACTCAATTTTTGCAAACATTTGGCCTCATTGGACAACCCTAGATACTCTCCCTATCTAGGATTATAAATTTAAAAGCGACTCGATTTTGTGCATTACAATGATAAAACCCTAATTTTACAAACCGCGCAAAAACACTAATCACTTTTTGGCACCATTGCTGGGGAGGCACGGCTTTGCATGTTATTCATTCTCTTGCTTGAAGTGGATCTCATCCCCTTCTCTCTTTTTCTCTCATGTGTGCAGGTATTGTGGGAAGAAAGTGGAATTCTGAGAAGATTGCAGTACCTTGTCTTCCCGCTGAATTTCAGGTTGGTTCTTTTTTCCTAGTCACACATAGCCTTAAAAACTACCAAAAAAATATTAAACTTGGCTTTCAGAATCCTAAATATCTTAATTAAGTGGAGTGGTGCAATTTAAAACCAGTTTGCTGCTTGTTTGCACCACTTAACACCAATCCACTTCAAGTGTCGGTATTCTGATTTTCGGATCTAGACTTTTATCCGGACTTCAAAAATCAATTCCCGACACTATAGGCCTCCTAAAATCTTGAAATTTCACTTAGTGATTCCAAATCAAGTGAGGAACTTTTATCCAAATTTCAGAGCAATTGGATTCGTATAAAATTTTTAAAAATTCTTGGATTGTAGAGGGGTCATCTCCTCTAATCTTCCTATTTTGCAATTGTAAGTGAATTTTAGGAATTTTTATGCTCATCCAATTTTTTTGAAATTTAGCTTTCTGGAATCCTTATGAAATTCTACACATCATATAAATTCACAAAATTTTCTGAGGTCGATGGTGGTACTAAAAAGTCTAAAATACCTACAGGTATCATTTCTGGACTTTGACACTAGCATAAAGAAAAATCTTTTAAAAATATCAAACAAATTCGTAAAATCATAAAAAAATATGTTTTGGAATCCTTATTTGATTTTCCATGTAGTAGTGGTGTTTCATGCATTGTTTGGACCATTATTTAAAAAGAAAGCCAAAAACAAACTCATTGGTAGTTAAATTTCTGCTTAGGATTAAATTTATTAGGGTTTCTTTTCATTTCTAGAGACCAAAAAATTAAAGGAAATTGATCTTTACCAATACAACCTAATTTCCTTTTGTTTGTGCCATTTCAAACTTGTTTGAAAACTTAAAAAGAAAACCATAAAACACATTAAGCTAAATAAAATCCTAAAAGACAGAAATACATTAATTTGTGTCAACTTGATTGCTAATTAGAATCACTTTTCCAATCTTACACACACTTTTCCAATCAACGCCCTCTACATTCCCGTGCACATTTTAGCACCCAAGCCTAACTTAAAACAAGTAGTCACTTGACCACTTAAGGACTTCATGCACTTCAAGCTTGATATCCAATATTTAAGGATCACTAAGCACTCCTACTTCCTTTAGATAACACGACATTAGACTTAAAGGGAAGTCAAATGATGGGTGCGGGTTTACACAAGCCCCTGGTTTTTCCAAGAAATGCTTGATTCCAATCCACCTCTTTAGTCTAGCTGGGCTCTCTTTTGGAATTGGGTTCACTTGCTGATCTCTTACTTATTGGGTTCCCAAGTCTTAGGTTTGTAAGGAGTCAACCTTAAGAAAGAATAGGCTTGGTTGTTTGAATTGCACACTTTCTCTCATCTCCATCCCTTTTCCTCCCCTCCCATTCTTCCATTTTATGCATGGGCGACGATCCCAAAATCTGCACTTGGAGGGACCATTTGATTTTGCCCCCTACGCCAAAAGACCACTTTTCCTATCTTCTTCTTCTGAAAAAATGGAAAACCAACAAAATAGGTCCACTAACCCTTCCACCTCCACCACTAATCCCACCTTTAACCCCACTCCTAATCCAAATTTCGACCCTTCCACCAAAAACAAACCCCCAACCTTTGATTTCCCACACTTGGAGCTTCCTAATGATGATTTGCCTCAATCTCAACAACAAGCCCCCTGCCTAATCTTTATTACTTGATGGCTGAGCAGATTGCTCAACTTCATGCCAATCAACAATTGTTGACTAGGAATGTCACAAACCTAGCCAACCAAAGGCCAAACCCACCACACTGTCAGCGACCTATCATTCCTCTAAAGGATTTCTATGATCCTTCTTACTTTGAGGAAAGACCAGGGGTGGTCATACTTGAAGGGGACTTCGAGATCAAGCCAGCGGTTCTAAACCTGATTATACATTTCCATGGCCTTTCTAGGGAAGATCCGTTCAACCACTTTGAAGAACTCACTCTTCTTGCACAAACAACCCATTCTTGAAATGTGCAAGAAGACCTATGGCTGATGCGGCTATTTCCATTATCTCTTAAAGATAAGGCGACTTACTGGTTCAGGACCATTGGTCGACCCATTACCACATTGCCTTAGCTCAAGAGTGCCTTCCTCAAAAAAATTCTTTCCTATAGATCATACAAATTCTTTATGAAGATCTATTACGACCTTCCAACAAAAATCTGGCGAGAGTTTTCATGATCTTGGGAAAGATTCCAAGATCTCTTAGGAAGCTGTCCGCACCCCGAGATTCCCTTATGGCAGCTCGTGCAGATCTTCTATCACGGATTAGAAGATCAAATTCGACGTTTTGTCGATGCCTCGTGTGGTGGCAACTTCTTAAATAAGGATGCTAAGAGTGCTTATGACCTTTCTGAAGAAATGAGTGAAAACTCATTTAATTAAGTTTCCATGAACACCTTTGCAGAACTTCAAACTCGCAATTCGATGTTCATGAAATAAGTGCTCAATCTATTCCTGTCACCCAAGAGATCTTCACATGATCGCCCAAAAACTCGACCAGATGCAAATTAATCAAAAGAAAATTAAGGAAAGACTTGCTACACCAACCCAAGCTCCACACAATCCACCTCTAACCCAGCCTAATATTCCAAGAAGAGAAAATTTGCACAATCTAAACACTACCCCTTCTAATTAGCACCAATATTCTGAGGCTTTCTATGACTCACTGGGGAATTACAACTATCCAAACCCTAACCCCACTCAAAATATTTTTGCTCTCCAGGAGAAATTCTTCCAACTGGAAGAATTACCCGAACCACTCCTGGAATAACCTGGTTCCACCCCAAACTTCAAATCAATTTAGCTGGTATGGGTCGAATCTGACCTATCATTCTAGGCCATCTCAACAAGACATTAATGCCCAGATGATGAAAACCCTACAGGACATGCTGAGTAAAATGACGAAAGTAACCCGTGCTATCACAAATCTGAATAATCAGATTAGGGTTACTCCAAGACATGCAGGGCATCTACCCTCCCAACCCATACCCAATCCTAATCATCAAAGGAACCAGTATCCGGGCAGAAATCAACATTACCAGAATCAACCTCCTACTAATCCACCACCTCAGCAGTCTCCTAGGTTTCCACAACAGGCCCCCCACCTTCTCCAAATAATAATCTGACTACACATGCTGTTACGTTGAGGAGTAGGAAAACCACTACTGATCCTGGGCCTTCACAACAACATGGTGAAATCCACATTCCTGTGCAAATTGACTTTGAACTCCCACATTAGGAAGAAAAAGAAACACAAAAATCTCAGGACACGACTCCTATCCATTTTCCACAAGCTCTCCCCCCACCACTAATCGAAAAAAGAAATCCAATCCCACAATAAAAAAACTCATGGATTTATTTGGGCAAGTTCAAATCAATATCCCTCTCCTAGATGCAATCAAATATATACCTGCCTATGCCAAATTTTTGAAGGAGATCTGTACTTCAAAAAGGTAGGGCAAAAATCTAAGATAGGTGCATTTTTTGGAGACAGTAACCTTTGTCATACAGAGCAAGCTACCTCCTAAGATGAAAGATATGGGCGTGCCTTTAATTTCAGTGATTATTGATGACAATTCCTTTGATCGCGCCCTTCTTGATCTTGGTGCCTCAGTCAATATCATTCCCACGATTTTATTTGAAAAATTTCAGATCGGTGAATTAAAACTTATTGAGGTTACCCTTCAATTATCCGGCCGATCTACAATCAAACCTCGTGGGATTGTCGAGGATGTCTTTATCAAGGTCCAGAATTGTGTTTTCCCTACAGACTTTCTGGTCCTTGACATTGAGGTACCTGAATCTTTAATGAATGCCTTAATAATTCTTGGATGACCTTTTTTGGCCACTGTAGAGGCCTTTTTGCGAAAAAGATGAAAGGTTGGGGGCATTTTGTGATGCAAGTTGAAACTTAAGGGTGTTTGTGTAAGAGATAGAAACTCATGGGCTAAAATGCAAATTAGTCAAGATGGACTCTAATTAGACCCAAATTTTGGGGTTAACCTAATTTGGATCTAAGGAATTTAATGGTAGCCTCATATGAGTTTTGACCAAGTTTAATTAGGAAATTTACATAAAAGCCCAAAATAAGGCAAATTCCTACTTAAGTCTATGTATTTAGTCAAAATGGGTTCCGATGGTTAAAGCGAAGGTTCTAAACCTCTTAGAATATTTTTTAATGATTTTTAGGAGGTTTAAATCACATTATTTCTACCAAAACCCATTTAATTGAAGTGAGGCTAAAATTAGGATTTTTCTATAATAAATTAATCCTCAAAATGCAAAAAACCCTGATTCATTCATTTAGGCCCACTTTTTGGGAAATTAAGGTCAATTGACCTTGGATTAGCCTTGATTAGCCCCTTAGTTAAGCTGCATTAGTGATTAGATGCTAAAATGGCAAAATTAACCCATTTTCTTATCTTTTTCTCAAATGCAATTCAGAACAGAGTTATGATCTTCTGATGAATAATTAAGAGCATTTATTACCATAGTTAGGCTAAATTAGTCTTATTAACACCAATGATGGTGCTACCATCATAACCCCATGCCTAACTTTTGCTAGTCTCTAACAAAATCCTGTGGAACAGACCAGATCTCCAAGCCGGATTTTAACTGTCAGGATGCCTTACCGAGCTGCATCACTAAAAATTAGATTGATGTACCACCAATAGGCCTAAAGGTACTCAAGTACCTGCTAAGATCCAGACCTGACCAACCTCTACCTTGGGTCTGTAGCGAAGGTTTCTAAGGCCCACAGAATCTGCTGAGAGGTTTGTTGATCCCAGCAGTTAAAGAACCCATGTGTATGTGCAGCAAGGTCCAGGTTTAATTTGCCAATGTATTTTTGATAAGAGAGAGATGGATATGTAGTTTATGAGTTTTCTCCCTTTTTTTTATAGATTCCTCTAAACCTAACATCGGATTGGCACTAAACACAATCTATATCAGATTCCTCGTCCCCATCATCAATCCTCAAAGGGTTTCTAGCTTTCGACACTTCGTAATAGTGCTGCCCATGGAAACCGCAGAACCTTAGCTTTCGACACTTCATGATAATGCTGCCTAATTACGTAGCAATCATAGGTCTTAATTAACCTAAATTAGGCTAGGGCTTAGTATAAGTTAAGGTAGTTCACGCATGCATAAGCATTATTTTCATCTTTACTGCTTTCTTTTAGCTATGCATAAAATAATGCTATAATGTACTAATTAGGTGCATTATGTCAATTACAGGTAATAAACTGATCAGAAGCTAGATCTGAAGCTGGATCTAAAGCTGGATCTGAAGAATAAAGAATAACTGGTGTTGCAGTAGAGCTGGAGCGGAAGACCTAAATTAGATGTAGTAGATAATAATGTAAGGGAGTTAAGGTATACTATTCTATTAAGTAGGAATAAAGTAATAAATCGTGAAGAACTTAGGTCCATCCTAGCCTTAGGATAGGCTAGAAGCTTCCCTAAGCCATAGCCACCCTTAGATTAGGTCACCGCACCTTAGGAAACCTTAAAACCCTAATTCCAACCTCTATCTGGACGTCCAGATGAGTTATAGGACGTCCATAACCCTTAGCCAACTCCCGCACACCTTAAACCCACTTCTGCAGTGTTATTAGACGTCCAGACACTTGGTCAAACGTCCAATTTCTGCAAAATACCCAAGACAGAACCTAGAAACCGTCTTGACTCTGATTAGATGTGCAGACTTGAAGTCTGGACTTCTGATTTTTCACTATAAGATGTCTGACAACTTTATTAGACGTCTGATACTATCCTCCAGTTCCTCCTTTGGAATTCAAGCCTTGATCTTGGATTTCTAGGTCCCTAAACCCAATTCTAACCCCCTAGAAACCTAAATTAAGGTGCCCCAACCCTAGTACATCACCTCTAGACCTCCCTAAGGACCTAATTAGGTCTTCACTAAACCTAATTGACTTGGATCATGGCCAATCTCTTCAATCTATTCAATTGGACTCATTGAGTCCAATTGAGCCCTGATCTTAACACACATTATCCAATTGGACTCAGTGAGAGTCCAATTGACCTAGACCTGACTTAATTAAGTTATTTTACTCTCAATTAAATTTTCACACACCCAATTAAACTTGTATTAAGTTTAATTGCACTTTACCATAGTGAATTAGGGTTTACAACCCTAATTTGAGACCTACCTTGACCTAAACCCACTAGAACCTAACCTAATCAACCTAGCCACCTAAGTTTCGACCCACACACACCCACACACACCATCCACATGAAAATACCTTGCCTAGAGTTCTCTAGAACTCTCTACCATGTGTTGTTGCCTTGGTTGCTAAAATTAGCAACCAAGAGCCATTCAATTTTTAGATCCACATTTGGTGGATCTAAAAACCACCATCCATCCTCTCTCTCTCACTCTCCCACGAGCTCCCACCATATGCCTCTCTAGAGAATTCCATAATTCTCTAGAGAGCTTCCCTTAGGTCTATAAAAAGACCTAAGGGGTGGCCATTGCGCCCATCCATTCTTGGTACAATTTAGCTTAGTTTATTCCACATCCACTCCACCTCCATGTCCACGAGTAGCTTCACCATGGCCACTTCCACCTCCACGCCAAGATGCTGGATCACCTCTCCAACCTCTCTCCAAGGGTTGGCCTAAGCACCATTGGCCACCCCTCCTCCTCTCAACCAACTCAAAGGCCATTGGAGCCCACCTCCAAATGCCCTTATTTTTGCTAGATTAGTAGCTTAGTTCTTCATAGTTTACATGCTTTTATTACTTCTTAGTAGTGTAGTTCCTTACTTCTCCCCCAATGATGCATGCAAAATCCCCCCATAGATTCATGTATGCAATCATTTTCTGTTAGCTAGATTTATGTTTTCAAGCTTTCCTCTTTAAGCTTTCCACGAGTTCCATGTTGCAAACACCATGATGAATTAATCAAAGATCTTTTTCTATATATACATATATCTATGTGTTAAGAATCACCATGAGCTTATTGCAATATATTTTGTGTGATTAAACTTGCCTACTTTTAATTTCTGATATTCTGGCAACTAAGCATGTCATGCATAAATACGTAATAACCATAAACTGACATGCGATTTTAAGCAAGTAGAGCAAGTGAGATCGATTTCAAATCTACATTTCCATAAATGCCTCCTAGAGATGAACGACAGGGACTCAAGTCTCGTCATCTTTATAAAAAATGTTGACGAGCATTTTAGCGCGACTATACTATGATTTCTGACAATTTCAAAACACGTGAAAATGGGATTGTCACTATCCATGGCATTCTATAGCTAAATCCAGACCCTAGCAATCGACATTTCGGGATAATGTCACCCATGGCATCTGAACCAGTACAAGGCGCTTACGTGCCCCCCACTAGGATATGTAGATATCCTAGGAGACAAGCGCCGAGGAGATGACATGTTACAATGCATCTTCAAGGGGAGTATTTTACTCCTCTCCATAGTGGGAATTCATCAAAATCAACTTGTGTCTTCAAGCCACACCTAAGTCAGATTTTCGAGAAGACATTTTTCAGAATAGAACACTTTATGACATTATTTTCATTAAGGGTACTGAACCAGACTGGCATGAAAATTTTGGGTGCCTAGGTTACCAAGTTCCGCAAACCAAAGGGCAAACAAAGGGGTCGAATACTCCTTAAGCCTTAGACTTAATACATCAACCTCGTAACTTCCTCAACCTCTTGAGAAATAGTCCAAATCTTAACAAATACGAGAATGTTTAAGCCCATAACAAGCCTAAGAGGACTAAAGTCGATATCCTTCACTTATCTCCTAAGATTTAGCTCTTCAGGTCTTAATTCATCATCCAATCCAGCCTAGAACTTAGGTAAGTTCCATACTCAATTACTTGGACTAACACAATTTTTTTCCTTTTACTCCTTTTTCTCTATTTTTCCCTCCTTTTTTCCCCTGAATTTTTTAGCTCAAATGTTTCCTCCTTTCATCCTCTTTTTTTTTTGTAAGAAACCCCTTAACAGAATCAAATTTCACAACATTTTGCACTTTAATACTCCCCATTCCTAAGATTTACAATGTCCTCATTATAAATTAGGTGGGTTTGAGTTCATCTTAGTTCGTATGTTAGAACAGGTTCAGATGGGTGGGTGAATGGGTCAGGATGACTGTTGTAGATGATTTCAAGCTCCAACACGAATATTGGAGGTGGAGTCAGCTGTTCTAAGGAAAAAACCCTAAAGTGCAATATGAATTCAGCTTTAAAGTGGGTAAGAAGGGTCTTGATTTTCAAATGACAGGTTGCCTCCCATTAAGCGCTAAGTTTAACACCATCAGCTAGGTGGAATGTGCCTCATGGTGAATGAAGGTTAAAAGATTCAGCAGCCAGATTTGAATCAGTGAGTTCGAGTAATGGTTTCAATCTTTGACCATTCACTACAAAAGGGTCAGATTCCTAGCTAAGTTTGCTGATTTGCATAGCCCATTTCCAAAGATCCTCCGGACTAGAAAAGGTTCAGTAGATTTTGATCTTAGTTTCCATAGGAATAGTTTGAGTCTAGCATGAAGAGAAGCATTTTTTGACCAAGATAGAAAGATTTTCATGATATGTGCTTGTCATGAAAGGCCTTGATTCACTCTTTGTAAATATGTGAGTTCTCATACACATCATTGTGTAACTCATCGATCTCTCTCATTTGCAATCGGCGGTGGATTCCAGCCTCCTTAAGATCCGGATTGCACTCCATACTGCTTAGTAAGCTTTATGCTCCATCTCTACAAGAAGGTGACATGTCTTCCCGTACATGAGTCTGAATGGAGACATTCCTAGTTGGGGTTTATGGATGGTCCTATTTGCCCATAATGCTTTTGGAATCCAAGTAGACCAGTTCTTTCTATCAGGTCAAATCGTGACCTGTAGAATTTTCTTGATCTCCCAATTGGAGATCTCAGCCAATCCATTAGCCTAGGGGTGATACAGAGTCGAAATAGGATGCGATATGCCATACTTTTTATCAGGGATTGGAAGTGCACATTCGCAAAGTAGGTCCCTCTGTCAGAGATGATAGCGCGTAGGACACTAAACAGAGAGAAGATATGCTCATGAATGAATTTGATCACCACTTTGTGATCATTAGTTTGGGTCGGAATGACTTCAATCCATTTGGACACATAGTCCACCGCGAGAAGAATATTTGAAGCCATTAGAATTTGGAAAGGAACCCATGAAATTAGTCCCCTAGATGTCGAAAATCTCGTACACTAGAATTAGGTGTAAGGACATCATGTCGCAGTGGCTCATGTTGCCTAAGGTCTAGAAATGAGTGCATGCCCTATAATAATTATGTGCGTCTTTGAAGAGTGTGGGCCAATAGAAGCCGCACTGGAGGATTTTGCTGCGATTTTGTGCCTAGAAAAGTGGCCACCACAGGCCTGGTCATGTGATGGGAACACCATCATGAGCCATAACTAGCTCAATTTGATCTGATTAATTCATTAAATGCTCCTACATAACCACCAGAGGACTATAATTCATTGCATAATCATTCTGAGAGAAAGACAAGAAAATAAGGTAAAACTATAATTTTACTATCATATCTTGAATGCAGAATAACCACAAGTTTTCTCAGGGGTTAATTAAGGGTCATATGGTCCTAAAAGGCTAACAAGTGGGTTAGAACAGACAGAAAAGGGTTTTCACATGTTTTGAGAATTAAATGACATCTAAAACCCTAAAAATAGACCTGCTTAATTAACTGAGGTTCTAGTCAGGATAAAATTCACTTAAACCCTCTAAAATTCATAGAAAAATATTCTCTAGGGTTTGGTACCTTCAATTTGACCATCAGATCCCATCTTGACCCAAAATAGAGTCTTAGACTGATATTTGCCCTAATTTGGTTTTTGCATGAATTACCTAGTCAAACTTGGTCAAAAGAAAAATCTAATTTCACCATTGAATTCCTTAGGTCCAAATTAGGTTTGTACCAAAATTTAGGCCTAATCTAAGATCATCTTGACCAAGTTTACATTTTGGTCCAGTCAAACTCTTTCTATCTCATTCAGACCCTTAACTTTTGAATTCTCTTACAAATTGCCCCCCAACTTCTTTGTCTTCTTCACAAGCAGGTCCCTACTGCCATGAATCCTATTCCTACAAACTTCAATGACCTAAATTTGGCAAGAACTCCTTGATTCCTTGATGAAACCCTCTCAAATTTGAAAGGGAAGTTTGTTAAGGAATTCCCTTCCATTTGAGCCATTCCTTAGGCTCCAATTCTTTCCCAAAAGGCCATGCAAACCTTTGAAAGGTTTGGGTATCCTATTTCACAAAAACCTTCCAAACTTGGAAGCTTCTTTACAAGCTTGGAAGGGCTTCTTATGGCCAATAAAAGAACCCATGATGCACGGCCAAGCTTTTCAGCAACTTTTTGGGAGCTAAATCACCTTAATCTACCCTCTCCGGCCACCAAACAACTTTGCTCTGGGGACCTTCTTGGATGCCCCTCCTCCGACCGTCCAACCATCAAATTGGATGGCCTAAGTTCTTCCTCTCTTCCTCGCGACCCTCCCTAGCCAAAGGGAGGGCGTTCCTCCATCTGAGTCATCGTTGCCACCTCATCGCTTCTACCTCCTTCTCCAGCACCAATCGATCAAAACCGACTGCCTCCTCTCACCCACCTTGTTAAGTCTCTCTCTTTCTCTCTCATTCTATTTCGCTCTCCCACACTTACGACACACGCACAACCACCAACCACCCACCCCACACTTCATCTTCTCCGCCTCCGACAAAGCACCGGTGATGCCTACACACCGCCACATTGCTCGAAACCTGCCGCTGCCACTTCCATCAGCATCACCACGACTCACCCTCCAAAAACCCTAAAGAAATTTAGGGTTTAACACCCTCTACCTTCCCATCGAACACACCCTCTTGCAGCACTCATCCACCTCACCGTCAGCCCTCCACACACATCCACACGCCCTCGGGCCACAGCCGTTGCATTCGCCTAATCAAGACAAAGCTCCTGAACGTACTGACTGGGGCACTTAGCCTGTGTTCGTCTCTTTCAGGTATCACGTTGCCTCCGCCATTGGCGGAGCTTCTTCGAGGAGCTCCAAGTGGTGTTCTTACTCCAAATGCCCAAGCATCACCTCCAAGTGGTGCAAATTTACGTGCTCCAGGTCTCCAAGCTCTTAGTTAGCATCATCAACGCCTGCAATTGCGCCAATTTGAGCCTTCTTCACTGCATCTGCAGTTGTGCAAAGAAGGGTGGGCCTTTAGTCCTACCTTGGTAGCTGACGAAGCGGCACAGGCGCTTAAATTGATTTTGTGATACAACCTTATTGCCTCAGTAGCACGGGGTGAGGTCCCCTCGCATGTGCCCACGTATGCCCTCGCCCGTGCTCATGCCCCGTGGGTTTGGGCTTGGTCCGATTACCCAAATACCTGGATCTAGTCTGGTTTGCTTGGTCTGAGAGAGGAAGAAGAGAAAAAGGAGAGGAGAGGTGGGGGGGTTTTCTTTGCTACCCTCCTCTTGACTTATGAGATTTGAAGAGGACTTTGCCTCTACTGGTGGACTAAGTCCTGTGCTGCACCTTCTCTAAAGCTAAGGGAAGAAGAAGAAGAGAAGGAAGAGAAGAGAGAAGCCTCTCTCTGAGGCTTAAAGAAGAAAGAGGAAGAGGCCTTTTCCTCTGTTAAGGCGTCTGAGCCTAAATCTGATATGTCGTTTGATATTTGATACCTTGGTTCTATTGGTTAAATTAAGTTGTGCTTGGCTTATCTGATCTATTACTTTGAGTAGCTTGCTAAGCTTAACATTGTAGGGTAATTTGGCAATTCAAATCACCATTTTACCCTCTCTTCTTTTTGCATTATTGACATTGGATCTCATTTTATATATATTTATTGATTGCAAATTCTTACATCTTTAATTGTGATCTTGAGTTTTAAATTGCCATATTGCTCCTTGTGTTTGACCTCAAACTTCACATTCGAGTAATAAATTCTATATGTTTTCGCACTGATTCGAGCTATACTACAACGCAACGATTTTAAAACCCATTTCAAAGCGACAAACATCATGGAAGAATGATAAAATGTCATTGACCTCAGAGTCGAGAATGCATCTCGAGATGATTTAATCGACATCGATGCGAAAGAGATATGGATCTTCCTAGACATAGTATTTGGCATCTAAAATCAATGTCTTTCTTGGCTTTCAGCCAATCAGATAGAATCTGGTGTGATGCCAAACAATGAACTATATCAGCATACCAAGGAAGTCTAGTATCGATAGTCAAAAGGTGCCATCTGGAAAGTGCTCAGTAATTAGTCTGGATGGGTTAATGAGTGAAGAAGGGAGGCAAGGCAAATGGTCAGCAACCACATTCAGCTTTCCCACCTTATCGCGTATCTTGAGGTTAAATTCATGCAAGAGCAAGAACCATCAAATCAGCCTTGGTTTCACGTCCTTCTTCATAAGTGCCTCACTTGCAGTGTGATCTAAGTAAATGATGACAAGGGAACCCAGGAGGTATGATCTGAATTTCTCCAAACCAAATACTACTACTAGTAGCTCTTTCTCCGTAATCGTGAAATTACGTTGAGCTTCGTCTAGGATCTTGCTGGCATAGTATATTACCATCGATTTTCTCCCTAAACACGGCTCCTACTGCGTAGTTAGACGCATCGCACATGATCTCAAAGGATTGAGACCAGTTCAAAGATTGTAGGATTGGAGCTTAGGTTACTCAATCATACAAAATCTCAAAGGCGTGAATGCACTCATGTGTCATCTCGAAATGAGTGTCCTTCAAGAGAAGATTCATCAAGGGGCATTCAATTTTTGAGAAATCAGATATGAATCGTCGGTAGGAATCGATGTGCCCCAAGAATGATCCGATATCTTTCACCCAAGAAGGCATAGGTAATTTGGAAAGCACATTCACCTGGCTTGGTCAACTTGGATACCTTTCTCAGATACGAGGTGTCCAAGTACAATGCCTTCAGGAACCATAAAATGGCTCTTTTCCCAGGAGAGAACTAGATTCACGTTGATGCACTATTTGAGGTTCTAAACCAAGTGCAGAAGGCAATCATCAAAGGTTTGACCGAAAATCAAGAAGTCGTCCATGAAGACTTCAAGGTATTTACCCACCATAGCGGAGAATATGGCTAGCATGCACCACTGAAAGGTGGCAGGTGCATTACATAGCCCAAATGGCATCCTACGGAATGCGTATGTTTCCTAGGGGCTGGTAAAGGTGATCTTTTAAAGATCTTTAGGATAAATTGCCACCTGGTTATATCTGGAGTATCCATCCAAAAAATAAAAAAATTGATTTCCCGCCAAGTTTTCAAGAATCTAGTCAATGAACCTGAGAGGGAAATGGACTTTCTTCGTGGAGGAATTCAGTTTCCGATAGTCAATATAGACTCTCCATGAGTTTGCAATTCATGTCAAGATGGTTTCGTCGGATTCATTCGTAATCACGGTGAGCCCTACCATTTCAGGCATAACTTGGATGGGACTCACCCAACAACTGTCAGAGATGGGGTATATGATTCCCGCATCAAGCCATTTGATGATCTCCTTTTTCACAACCTCTTGGAGATTTGATTTTAGCCTTCTCTACATTTTGCGAGATGGTCGTGAGCCCTCTTCGGTATAAATACAATGAGTACAGTACGAGGGACTTATTCCAGTCACGTCATCCAGAGTCCAACCAATGGCTTTGCGATGTTGTTGGAGGACAAAAATTAGCTTTGCTTCCTAATCAGAGGTGAGTCAAGAGTTGATAATCAAAGGAAATGTTTGATTCGAACCCAAAAATACATATTTCAAATGATCTGGGAGAGGTTTCAACTCCGATACTTGATTATCAACAGAGGGTGGGGGTTCGAGGTTAGCCTTAGAAGCTTCGGTGGAAGCTAAAGATAGGTTCAAATCATATTTAGGCTCCTTAATCTGCAGGTCAAGCTCTTCTTGTGGTTAAGGTTCTTGGAGAATCAGGTTCACCTCGGGACTTGAATCCTCAACCAGAGAACTTATGTCACAAACTTCTTCGATTGCCCCATAGTTTATTCCTTTCTAGGCCTTAAAGATATCCATCCTTAATGTTTTGTCCCTAAATTTTAACTTAATCTAGCCCTCTTCGCAGTTGATATTTGCCCTAGTAGTTGCTAGGAATGGTCTCCCCAAGATGATCGGTGCATGTCTTAGATTTTTAGGAGTATCTGATGATAATGTCATCATTAGTCATAATTAGCTTTAATTAGTCATAATCAACAGACAAATGCTCTTGCATAACCACCAAAGAGTCATAATTCATTGCATATCCTTTCTGAAAGATAAACAATAAATTAGGGGTAAATCTATAGTTTTAACATCATATCCTGAATGCAGAACAATCACAAGTTTTTCCAAGGGTTAATTAAAGGTCAAATGGTGATTAATGACTAACAAGAGGGTTCACGCAGACAAAAATGGGTTTTCACACATTTCAAGAATTAATAGACATCCGAAACCCTAATTTTAGACTCAATTAACTGAGGTTCTGGTCAGGATAAAATTCACCTAAACCTTATAAAAATCATAGAAAAATATTCTATAAGGTTTGGTACCTTTGATTTGACCATTAGAACCCATTTTGACCTAAAACAGAGTCTCAAACAGACAGTTGCCCTAATTTGGGTTTCTGCGTAGATTACCCAGTCAACTTGGTCAAAACCAAAATCTCACTCACCATCAGATTCCTTGGGTCTAAATTAGGTTTGTACCAAATTTGAGCCCAATCAGAGATCATCTTGACCCAGTTTGCAATTCAATCCAGTCTGATTCTTTTTCTCACACATGTACCCCCAGCTTTTTGAAATCCTTGCAAAGAGGCCCCCAACTTTGTCATCTCCTTCACAAATAGCCCCTTGTCGCCAATGAGGTCAAACCTGCGACCTCCACGCAAGCATTGACCGACCTAAATTCTACTCAAATGGAAATCAAATCCCACCAAATTGGTGGAATTGATGTTCACACATAGATGGATCATCTGGGATCATTTTGGTGTTCCAAAATCCCCATAGATTGCTCATGCGAATGCACAAGAATCATGGGTTCTATTTCTTCTATCCCAAGCCATGGAAATCCTTCTTTCCTGATCCAAATCTCACCCTGAAGCTCTATTAAGCTAGGCCGTGCACAACCTTACATCCTTAGCTTGGTTTGGAGGCTGGATTCCCCTTCTTCCCTTCTCTCCGACTCCATCTCCACCAACTCTGATGACACTCCCAACTGCCTTCTTCACCGTCCGCCACATACAATAGGCGGCGATTCCTTCTTCGTCGTCCGGCAATCAGGATTGGGTATGTCTAATCAGAATCAGAATCAAATCAAATATGAACGCAATCAATCGAGATAAATCAGGAAAACTCTCGCCTTGAATGATAATTACTAGAAAAGTAAGGGCTTGATTCTAATTTCTTTTTTTGTTTCCTTTTTTATCTTTTCCAGGAAAGGAGGGGATTATGGAAGCGAATCTGACAATTACCTGCCCCTAGTGTGGTTGATCCGGGCAGATGATCCTGCGTGGTGATTCACCTCAAAAACAACACAAACAATGCAAATAGGGAAAGTTAGAAATGAGTCAGAATGAATATGACTGACTAGTGGTCAAAATGTGCATTGCTCCCCGGCAACAACGCCAAAATACTATCGCGTTGTCGTTGGGTTTAAAATAAACATCATAGTATAATGAAGAAAGTGGTGAATAACACTTAAATTTATATGCTCGAAAAAGAGTTTTGAGGTCATTCACAGGGAGCAAAATAATCTCAATATAAACCACTAATCAAGTAATGAAGTGAAGCTCAAAAGATTGATATAACAAAAAAGATATGCAATGTATATGTCAAGCTCAAAATATATATGAGTCAAGTGTTGATGCGAGAAAGGCGTGATTTGAAATTAGGGTTTGTAAGTCGTTGTAACACGCCAATTTGCAATTGCTTTTACAATTTATAAACCTAGATAGTGGTGGTATCTAGGGTCATCCAAGGAGGCAAGAATGTACTTTAAATACTCTGAGAGAGTGTGAGTGCACTATGGTAAAAGTAATAAGATGCAAGAAAAAGTAACCATAATTGAAAAGAAAGCAACTTTGATTAAGGAGAAATTTGTTTTACAAAAAGACAAGTAGAGGAATGCTTCTACTGAAAAAAATGAAAATACAAAAGTAAAACACAAATCCTCCTGGTGATGTTGGTGAAGAAGAGAAGCTTCTTGCTCCAAGCTCAGCTGCTCTTGGGCATAAAAAGAAGCTCTCCTTCTTCTCCTTCCTTGAAAAGCTCCTTCAAGTTGTTGAGATCCTCCTCCTAGCATGCCCTAGATGGGCGTGCCCTTGCTCCTCCAAGGGTGGAAGATTTCCGCCCACAAGAATTCCTCTTAGGGTGGGTGTGCACCACCCTCAGGAATCTCCTCCTGGATGTCCTCCATGCCTTGCTGGTGAGGGCACAAGAGAGAAGGGAAGAGGGGAAGGCACCAAGGGGATAGAGTGTCCCCTTAATCTTCTTCTTCTCCTTCTTCTCTTGGCTGTCTATGGTGGGTGGAATATGGTGGAATTAATGAAGCCAAAGGTGTCCCCCATGGTGGTGGTTATGGGCCTAGAGGGGTTAAGGGGGTAGGTAGGCGTGCATGGCATGGATGGCTAGGATAGGTTTTTGGTGGTGGTTAGATGATCTAAGGGCCATAGATAGGTGGTGCTAAACCAAGGGATATGAAGGGGGTTTGGTGGCCTTTGGTTGGATGGCTAGGATGGCAGGATGGAGGTGGTTAGGTGATCCTAAGGTGGAGACTAATTGGCACTAACAAGGAGATGTGGAGGGGAGGTAGTTAAGGGTTTAGGGCACTACTTGGTGGCTGTCTATGGTGGAAGGTTGCCACCATTTTGCTACCAAGGGGAGTGGCTTCTAGAAGGGAGAAAATGAAGGGAAAAAATGGATGGTTGGATGTGGCTTTAGGGGTATGTGTAGGGGTGAGATGAAGGGATTTTTTGAGGGAATTGGTGGCACTAAACTAAGGATGGTTATGGGGGTTTGGGCGCCACCTTTTTGGTGGCTTTTGTAGGTGGTGATGGGGTGAAGAGGTGCATGTTGGTTGGCACCAACATGGGTAGGAGTAGGTGGAGCTAGGTGGACTTAAATAGGGTTGAAGTGGAGACTTATGTAGGTGGAGTTTAGGGTTAGCCGTGGTGGATGGTGGATGGTCATGGAGTGGAGAGCTTAGCCAAGCTAGCTTACCTAGTAGGTGAGTAGAGGAGGAGTAGGATGGAGCTAGGGTTTAGGGAAGAGGAGCTGAGGAAGAAATGCCTGGAGTTGAACTAGAGTTGGTAGCTATTAAAGGGAATTGCAGGGAGCTACTTCAGCTAGCTTAGCTTGCTAGTTCTTTGCTAGCTACTAAGCCAAGCTAAAGTGAGCTAGCTTCTGCTGAAATGTGCTGAGGTGAGTTGGGTCCGATCTTCCTGAGGATGACCTAGCTAGCTGGAGTAGCTAAAATAGCTTAGCTCAACTAGGTTAAGCTAACTGGAGTTCTCAAGAGCTGGACTTGAGCTAGCCTGAGCTATTTGAGGTCATCTTCAGCTGACTTGAGTTGAGCGGAGCAGGAAGTAGCTGGACCTGAGCTAAGGTGGACTCCTGTCAACTTAGTTGAGCTAGCTAGAGTTGCCAGTGAACTGATTGGAGCTAAGGTGAGCTAGACTCAATTAAGTTGAGCAGGGTCTAAGTTGACTTGAGCTAAGATGAGCTGCCCTGGGCTACCACTCAGCCAAGATGAGCTGAGTAGAGCTTAATGAAGCTAACCCTAACCCAAGTGAGCTAGTATCCAGCTACGATGAGCTAGATCTGGCTGAGTCTCAACTGCATTGAGCTTCCTCTTCACTTGTTGCCTTCTTGAGTGCTAAGGTTTTAGGGATCTGACTATTTGTTCATCCCTAACACTCAAATAAACATGTCAAAAATAACAAAATAGTGCAATGCATCCTAACCTAGGTGATGCCTAAATGTATGCCAGAAACCCATTTGCGAGGTTAAAATCCTAAGAGCTAGGTTTGTTTTAGGGTATAAGAATAATGATAAACTGGCATTTATCACACCCCCATGGTAATCTTTTGCTAGTCTCTTAGCAAAACTAATTTTTTACACAATGGATTTTTGGGGAAAACTAATCTTTTTAATTTTGAGGAGAAGGAAATTACAGGACATTGGTTAGTTAAAACACGAGAGGCACAAGATTTGTTAAAGTTAAGCATCGGGATTCATTTTTGGATCCAAAAAATTAGATGAATCGGGATCAATGTATCCTCCAAAAATTTACAAATTAACTCATTATTAATTCAAATGACCCAAAACCATTTTGCAGTTAGGATTTATTTGGCTCTTGAATCCGATTCGCAACTTGCATGA
Source organism: Thalassia testudinum (assembly GCA_037157565.1). NCBI lineage: Eukaryota > Viridiplantae > Streptophyta > Magnoliopsida > Alismatales > Hydrocharitaceae > Thalassia > Thalassia testudinum. The sequence goes on from JAZHRO010000031.1 coordinate 203,931,674, forward strand.
TCCTTAAAACTATGTCTGTACTTGTAAATGCCAACATTTATAAGGTTGTATACTTGTTTGAAACTTTTTTTTTAACTCTCCCCATGCTTATTCTTAGCTTAATCCTATAACAGATGTATTGGGATCATCATTCCTGTTACCAATCCTCAAGGGGGTTCTGGCACCAGCACTTGGAGATAGTACTGTCCAAGGCACCACCCAGGAGCTCACAACCCCAAAACATAATGCGGTGTAAAGGGGCACTCCAAGCAAACTCAAGCTCTTACTCCGACGCTATAGGTAGAGCACCATCCAAGACACTTGAGCCACAAAATGCATCTTAATGCTTTGTCTAAAGATATGAAATATAGATATAGAGCATCGTCGAGGTGGTAACATGTTGACATTGCATCCTCAAAGGAGGCATTTTCCTCCTTGGCGATGGGAACTCAAACCAATGATCTACTTCGGATTTCACTAAGGCCAAACAAGGGGTTTTTCTAATTTCTAAATATTTTTTAGGTGTTGGCTTGTGTGTGAATTTGACACAAGAAATTTTTAACGAGGTGCAAGTTTTTGGTTCGAAAGCTAAGCCAGATACTTTCCAAGTCACAAAAGGAGATCAAGTCACCTGAACCATCATGAGTTCAAGTGGAATTTTATAGAAGGATACTTGATCTAGTCTAAAGGTAGACCCAGAAATTCTAATAATCAGATCTGTATCTTTATCATTAGTTTGTTAAAGAGTAAATCCTATTATACCTTGAAATGAATCTTTCAACCTTGGTCCCAATTTCAAAATTTTCTCAAAAAATTTTCAACATTTTTATTTTTTTGGATAGGCATGCAAAAAATGAAATACGAAAATTGAATGTTTTTGGGTTTTGAAAATCCTGATTTGATCGTCAAAATTTAAAACACCCCCCATGCTTAACATATTACATGTTTGCATACAATAGGAAGGGAAAAGAGATTACCTTAGTGAAGGCGATCAAAATCAAGATAGGCAAAACAGCTGAAAAAAGAAATAGAAAAATGAAAAGTGGGAAAAATGATGGGTTACCTCCCATCCAGTGCTATCTGTTATGCCATTCAGCTGGGTGTAAATTGCATCAAGGATCATTAGCTGGTAGGTCGATTAAATTAATCATGTCAAATGGGAGATTCGGAGTATTATCTAGATAGGGCTTTAAATGCTGGTGGTTGACTTGAAAAGTGGTATTTGTTTTAGGATCAAAAAGATTAACAGCGCCGTATGGATAAGTTTTAAGGACAATAAATGAGCCGATCCATTTGGATTTTAGTTGTCCTGGAAAAATTCGTAATCTGGTGTTAAAAAGCCAAATGCATTGATTGATATCAAAATTTTTCCGAACAATATATTTATCATGAAATTTCTTTGTTCCATCTTTATAAATCCTCGCATTTTCGAAAGAAAAATTACGCAATTCTTCCAATTCTGTTAATTGTAGTTTCTGGCGGTTACTGACTTCAGATAAATCCATATTTAATTATTTTATTGCCCAAAAAGCTCTATATTCAAGTTCTACCGGAAGATGGCATGCCTTTCCAAAAATCAGACAAAAAGGAGACATGTTGAGAGGAGTTTTAAAAGCTGCATGGTAGGCCCATAAAGCATAGTCCAATTTGTTGGACCAATCTTTACAATCAGGCCTAACCATCATTTGTAAAATATTTTTTATCTCCCAATTAGAAACTTCTGCTTAGCCATTTGTTTGGGGGTGGTAAGGAGCGCAAATTTTATGATTAACCCTATATTTGAAAAGAAGGTGATGGAATTGAGTGAGTGAAATGTGATCCTCTGTCACTGATGATGGCCTTGGGAATGTTGAATCTCGAGAAAATGTTTTTCTTGATAAACTCAACTACAACTTTGTGATCATTGGTACGTGTAGGTATTTCTTTGATCCATTTTGATACAGAGTCAACTACGACTAGTATATATAAATGCCCACAAGAGTTGATGAATAGTCCCATGAAGTCGATGCCCCATACATTAAAAATTTCAACTTCTAAAATTGGATTTAGGGGAATCATATCCTTCGAGTCATGTTGCTGATGCTCTGGTGTTGAATGCAGAAAACTACACGTTCGCAATTGGATTTAAAAACCCGTTGTAGTTCGAGTCGTGAAGAGATCCGTTCAACAAATAAAATTTATACCGAAAAATCTGTAAAGAAGTTCCGAGTCGAACACAGGGAGGCAGACGTTTGATTAAAAAAATACATTTTATTTTGTTTATCACGAAACAAAATAGCTGGTCAAAAACTAGCTATCTATTTAACAAATAATAAACAGAAGAGAGAGAGAATATTACAAATAAAAGCAAAAGGGATGTAGAATAAACATGGATTTCATTATAAAAAGTTGTTCATTACACTATTCATTACGAATAGAAAGTGGGAAATCTACACTAAAAAGTGGTAAATCTTCTTTAGAAAGCAGTAAATCTATACGGCAAGGTAGGAGTGCAACGCCAGCTATGCATGGGCTAGACCTACAGCAACACATGAGCTAGACTTACAGCAATGCTTACAGCCACCGGTAATTCATCGCATGCCAGCAAAGCCAGCTGTGGGCGCCAGCGGGCATGAGCTGCCTACAGTGACGTTTCAGCGACGTCCTAGATGTCACTAATGGTCCCATACCTATTTTTGCCTTTTCTCCTCCACTATAAAAGGACCTACACCCCCTCCCTTCCAAGCCATATCTACCTACTCTACTCCCCCTACTCCCAAGCTCTAACAAGCCTACCAATGCTCCATTCTAGCTTATTCTCAAGCTCCCAAGTTGCCTATTAGAGTAGCGAACCTCTACCCCACCACATACTCCTCCAACTTCCCATCCCCCTTCATAGGTCACCTTGGAGCCGTCCTCCCACCTCCATTCCGGTAGTAGATCACCTCCATCTTCTCACCTCCATTCCGGAGCCACACCAAAGCTTTCCTCAACCCGACGTCCTCCTGCATCTCTCCTCCATCATCTCGCTCCTCACCTCCTTCGTTTGAGCTTCAGCCAGGCGCCGTCGTCTCGCCGAACAACCGATTCAGGAGACTTCCTCTCACCCCCCTCTCTTTTTATGCTTTCATAATTTCTTGTAATTGGCATTGGAAGTAATATATATCATATTTGTTTCACATCTCTATCTTGTGATTTGTTTACTTGTTTTCTTCTTACAAAAATACAAAAAAATAACAAAACCCTTAAATACCAAAAAGAAACGAATCGAAGTGCGATTTTCATGTAAAGTAAATGTCGCCTCCCTGTGTTTGACCCAGGACTCCCTTGAAGTTTCGGTATAAATTTTATCTGATCGACGTGTTTTGCAACTACGACAACGGGTTACTTGTAACCCCGATGTCTAACACGTGAAACATGCCCAACCAATGGGCTTCTTGTCAATTGTTTACCCTAGAACGGCCCCCACAGCAAAATCAGAGGCATCTATCATTAACTCAAAGGGACAATTCCAATCAGGTCCCTGTAAAATTGGTGCCTCTGTGGCATCCTTTGTTCAACTGATTAAAACTCTGTAGCCATTGTTGATTAAAGTCGAAAGGCTGGTCTTTAGTAAGTAGTTGACTTAAGGGCTTGGAGATTTAGGAAAAATTCTTAATGAAACAGCGGTAGAAGCCTACATGCCCCAAAAATGATCGAATCCGTTTCACAGTAGTGGGCGGTGGGAGCTTGGAGATAGCATCAATTTTAGCTCGATCTACCGCAATTCCCTTTTTGGAAATAACATGGCCTAAGACAATTCTTTCCTGGACCATGAAATGACTTTTTTCCCAACTGAGGACCAGGTTAACTTCTATGCATTTTTGGAGAGTTCTTTCCAGATTTCTAAGACAAAGATCAAAAGAATCTCCAAATACAGAGAAGTCATCCATAAAGACTTGCAGACATTCACCTACCAGGTCCGAAAAAATTGCAAGCATACACCGTTGAAAAGTTGTAGGTGTGTTACAAAGACCGAAAGGCATCCTTCGGAAAGCAAAGGTTCTGAAGGGGCAGGTGAATGTAGTTTTGTATTGATCCTCAGGATGGACCGCAACTTGATTATAGCCTGAATAACCGTCTAGAAAATAGTAGTAATCACATCTGGGTAATCGCTCCAAAATTTGATCAATAAAAGGGAGCAGAAAATGGTCCTTCTTGGTGTTGGTGTTCAATTTTCTGTAATCAATGCACATGCGCTAATTAGAAGAGATCCTAGTGATTATATTTCCCCATATTCATTAGTGACAAGTGTTAGTCCAGCTTTTTTTGGAACTACTTGTGTGGGACTAACCCAAGGGCTGTCAGAAATGGGGTAGATGATATCAGCATCAAGCCACTTTATAATCTCCTTTTTTACCACCTCCTGCATATTAGGCTTCAAGCGCCTTTGTGGTTGGTGGGAGGTGCAAGAGTTGTCCTCAAGATAAATTCGATGGGTGCAGTAGGACAGATTAATATCCTTAAGATCAGAAAGGGTCTAGCCAATAGCTTGTCTGTTTTTGCTCAATACTTGGAGAAGCTTTTCTTCTTGTGCCCCAGTAAGTCGATAATTGATAATCAGGGGCATGGTTTGGTTTGGACCCAGAAAAACATATTTAAGGGAGTCAAGCAAGGGTTTTAACTCCAATTGACGGCCCAACTCCAAAATGATTTTTGCTTTTAGGGGTGAAGTGAGAGGGAGGGGGTTAGATGAAGAGTCAGATGGAGAAGGTATGGTTAGGATGGGAGGGTGGGTTAAATCAGATTGTTCAGGAACCGTGTGAACTGCAAAGCAGGAACCCATGTGTGAAATTTGCATTGTTTCCTCCACTAAATTTTCAATCTTAGAATCTGAGTCATCAAAGAAATCTGGTTCTTGGAAATGCCTAGAAGCTTGGAAATATCTAGGGTAACAGATTCACAGCCGCACATGATTTTCATCTTTCCAAAATCACAATCAATATTGGATTTGGCAGTGGCTAAGAATGGTCTTCCAAGAATTATGGGGGCATTCTTTAAAGCTTCCAGTACCTCTCAATCCACGACCAAAAAGTATATGGCAAATAGACAGTTTTTGACCCAGGCTATTACATCCTCGATGATAGCGGTGGATTCGCACGCGAAAAGGATTGGATTTGGAAAACCTATCATTGTAGTTTGATTCGTGAGAAAATCCATCGATTAGATAAAATTTATAACCGAACTCGAAAAGTGAGTCCCGGGTCGAACACGGGGAGGCGAACGTTTGGTTTTATGAAATCTACGTTTCACTTTATTTCTTTTTTTGTCATTTTTATCTTTTATATGTTTTTTTTGGAATTTTGTAGAAAGTAAGAGATCAAATCAACAATTGCTTATCTAACTAATCTACTTGCAAAATATAAGAGAGAGAGAGAGAGAGAATCGCATATATTTCTGAATCAAACGTTTGCTACAACTAGGAAAGTGGGAAAGATTACACTACGAAAGCAATAAAGAAAGAAAGAGGTGAGAATCCTCCTCGATGATCGCTCAAAGGATGACTCGCTCTGACATCGCCTGGAGGAAGGTGGTGAGGAGCAGGACGAAGGAGGATGTAGCCGAAGGATGGAGGATGGGGTAGGACAGCATCGTGGAAAGGATCTTCTTCCCGAAGGGAGGTGAGAGGACGACCACGGGATGGTCCACAAATGGGGATGAGAGGTGGGAAAAATATTTTTTTTTCTACTCTAGAGGAGCATCCTGGGCTTGGGACAAGCTCTCTCTAGAGCCTTGAAGGTGGTGAGAGGAAGAAAGGAAGAGATGATTTGGAATGGAGGTGGGTAGGTCCTTTTATAGTGGAGAGACAAAAATTGTCCATGGGCAATTAGTGACAGTTGTAATCATCGCTGAAGATTCGTGCCTGTCAATTCCTCTGCTGGCACATGCAATGCACAGGCCATTAGTGGCAGCTACAAGCATCACTAAAGGCCCACACAACTGTCACTGAAGATCCACCCTTGATTCTGCTGGCGCTCGCATCGCGCGCGTATGCTCGCGTGCTGGCACTACGCTGGCGCTGCAGTGTGGGTGCTGGTGTACATGCATGTGCTGCATTACGACCTACTACGTGCGTGCCTCATGTGCGCTGCGATGGCTTCAGGTGCTCAATTAGGGGGGCTGCAAGGATTTGAACCCACACCGCTCTGTTCCAAGTCCACGACTCCACCATTGCACCAAGTCATCCAAATGGTTGCACGGACGTCTTAAGGCACACGGTGGGGGAGAGCGCTCAGCTGTTGGATCAAGATCCAACGGCTGAGAATTGATGACGAAGATGATGAGGGGTGCCTTCTAGTTGCTGTGGCCGATGTTGGGTGGCCTGGATGGTGCCACATGGAGCCATCTAGGCCGTCCATCTTCTGTCTGTTGCAGACGGTGCCACAATGCTCAAATCGAGATGATTCCCGCATTGCCAAACTGCGATCGTTGCTCCAGATCCATCCATATTTTTTTTATAGATTTTCCATCCAAAACTCATTTGGATGTTGCATTGCCCCTGGCTGTCGATCTTCCTCAAACTTCGTATGATGATACGGGATTTCGATCTAGATGATTTCGGAGGCGTTAGACTCCGATTGTTGTCCTGATCAGATCCGTACGGTCAGATCATCCATCCAAGGCCCAGAAATAAATCTTCTCTCCTGACCATAAAAAGGACCTAATTAATATAAAATATATACAACTACTCTAAATGCAAGATGATGCATGCTATGCAGTATTTATAACATGAAATGCAAATCTAAGCCTAGGAACATGCATGAATAGGCATTTTAACCTAAATGAATGTGTCTACATCACTTGACAATCCCCTTGGGTTTAATTGTAGATCAGTCTGCTAGTTGAAGTGTTACCTCAACAGGCTTTAATTCACCAATCCTGAATTCCTCGTAAACTACAGTGGGGGTGAGATTAATTGAGGCGTCGAGATCCAATAAGGTGCGATCAAAAGAAGTGTCATTAATGAGTACTCTTGAATAAGGGGAGTGCCTAGATCTTTTCTTTTCAAAGGCAGTTTGCTATGCACAACTGAGCTTACTGTCTCTAGAAGGATGACCTTTCCTAGTTTTCTTGACTGCCTTTTGGGGGCACACAAATCTTTTAAGAATTTAGCATGGGTAGGGATGTATTTTATGGCATCTAGGAGAGGGATATTTATTTCTACTTGCCCAAAAAGATCCATCAATTCCTTATCAGTGGGCTTGGATTTCTTTTTCTTAGTTTGTGAAGAGTGAAGGGCTTGTTGAAAAGGTGCTGGGTGTTCCTATTTTGCATTTTGGGGTTCCTGAACGGGGTTAAAGGAAGAGGGAGAAGAGTTGATATGCTTTCTCTTAGGTAGGTTTCTTGAGTAGGCAACGGATCATGAGTGGTTTTCCTATTCCTCAGAGTCACTACATTTGTAGTATGGTTGTTTCTAAGAGGAGGACGGGAGGCCTAATTTTGATTAAAACCCAATGGATGCTAGGGTGCTGGGTGGATAGGTTGACTGGGATGTCCACCTTGATATTGATTCTATTGATTGTTAGGGTTGGGCATGGGTTGGGATGGCAGGTTTCCACCAGGTCTATGATCAGGAGTAACCTTGACTTAATGTTGTAAATTGGTAATCATATGGGTTACTTCAGTCATTTGAGTCTGCATTCCTTGCAAAGTCTTCATGACCTAGGTGTTGATATCTTCCTGGGATGGCCTAGGTTGATATAAGCTTTTCCCATAATTCCCAAATTGATTTTGTTTGGGAAATGGAACTTGATTTGGGGCTTTCTAGGAGGGATTCGGGTTGGTGGTCCTCCAATTTTGATTATAAGAATTAGAGGAATTTCTAAATTTCTCCTGGAGAGTTGAAATGTTTTTAGTAGTGGGGTCAAAAAGATTTTGATTCATAAGATCAAAGGTCCCAGTTAAATCTTGTGAGAATTCAAATAAAAAATGTTGCCTAACAAGGGTAGTACCAATATTGTGTAGATTTTCTCTTCTGAGAAGGTGAGGAGAGTTAGGGTAAGGAGCTTGTTTTTGTGTAAGCTTTTATTCCATTTTTTTCTGGTTGATTTGCATCTGGTTCAATTGTTGAGTGATCATATGCATATCATCTTGAGTGACTGGAACAGATGTGGATTTGGAGTCAATTTCATTAACTCCAAGTCTTGGGTTGTTGGTTCTACCAAAAATGCCCATCAAAGCCATATTAAATAAGTTTTCACTCATTTCTTCAAAAAGGAAGTAGGCACTTTCGGCATCTTTATTATGGAAATTACCCTCACATGAAGCATCCACGAATCTTTTTAATTGATCTTCTAATCCATGACGGAAGATCTGCACTAGCTGCCATCATGGAATTTCATGGTGGGGGAAACTTCTAAGTAGTTCTTGAAATCTCTCCTAAGACTCATGGAGAGGTTCACCAGATTTTTGTTGAAAAGTCATTATTGATCGACGTCAAGCACTTGTACTACCTATCGGAAAGAATTTTTTAAGAAAAGCTCTTTTTTAATTGGGGCCAGGTGGTGATAAGATGCCCGAGTATTCTAAACCAATGTGATGCTTTGTCTTTTAGTGAGAGGAAAAAGTCTCATGAACCACACATCTTCCTACACATTACAGGAATGGGTTGTTTGAGTGAGGACAGTTAGCTCCTCGAGGTGGCAAAAGGGGTCCTCTCTCGAAAAACCATGAAAATGTTTGATTAGGTTTAGAATAGTGGGTTTAATTTCAAAATCCCCTAGGGGTATAACCACTTCGGATCTCTCTTCATAGTTAGAAGGATCATAGAAATCCTTAAGAGGTATGAGAGGTTCCTTGAGTGGTTGACCTGGTCTTTGGTTGCCTAGGTTCATGATTGTCCTAGTCAACTGCTGCTGGTTTTGTTGAAGTCAAGCCAATTGGTCTACCATAAAAGAAAAAGGGTTTGTATTTTGATTTAAAGGGCCACCTAGCCATTCAGGATTTTGTGGTAGCTCCAAATGCGGGAGGTTCGGGATGGTGAAGTCAGCTTGTGGGTCAGTTGATGGGTTAGGTTTGGGTTGGGATGTGGAAGCAGAATTTTTCTAACGGTTTTCAATGTTTTCAATGTTAAAAATAGAGGAAGAAGAAGAGAATAAAGATCTTTGGGTGCAGGGGGAAAAATCAAATGGTCCCTAAAGATGTGGATTTTGGGACCTTCGCCCATGCATACACTTAATAAAAGAACGAGAGGAAGGGAGGAGAGAGAGGGATGAGAGAAAGTGTGCAAATCAAACAACCAAGCCTAATCTATCCTAAGGTTGACTCCTTAATGCAACCTAAGACTTGGGAACCCAATAAAGAAGAAATCAATAAGAGTACCTAATTCCTTAAGATTACCCAGCTAGACCAAAAGAGTGGATTGGGCCCAAGCATGTCCTGGGAAAATCACCAGGGGCTTGTGTAAACTCACACCCATCGTTTGACTTCCCTCTAAGTCTATTGCCGTGTGTTCAAAAGGAATTAGGAATGCTTAGAAATTCTTAAATATTGGACATCAAGCCTAAGTTTTGGTGAAGTCCTTAAGTGGTCAAATGACTACTTGTTTTAATTTAGGCTTGGGTGTCTAATTGTGCAAGGGAATGTGGAGGGTGTTAATTGGGGTAATGCCCGACTATTTCAATTTTTTAAAGTGTGTGCAAATTGAAAGGAGTGATTCCATTGCCAATTTCAAGTTGTCACACTTTTTTTTTTTTGTTTTTCGGCTTTTAGGATTTGATTTACATTAGTATTTTTTAGGGTTCTCTTTTTAAGCTTTCAAACAAGTTTGAGATCTACAATCAAAAAGAAATCAAGTTATATATGTGAATGTAGGTTTCCTTTTAAAAAGTGGATCTCTAAAAATGAAAAGAAACCTTAATTGATTTGATCCTTAGATAGAAATGTTACTACCAATGAAATAATTAAATGGCTGGATGCTAGAATAATTTATCTGATTTCAGATAGTCCTTAAGTTAGTCCTATCGAGATCATTCCAAAGAAAGCAGGATTGACTGTAGTGGCTAGTGAACAGGGAGAATTGGTGCCTACAAAGACAACTTCCTTGTGGAGAGTGTGCATTGATTATAGAAAGCTTAATATAGCCACTAAGAATGATCACTTTCCTCTCCCTTTTATTGATCAGGTCATAAAAAGATTGGCAGGACAATCTTATTATTGCTTTTTGGATGGATACTCTGGTTATAATCAAGTAGCAATCCACCTTGAGCATCAGGAGACGACCACTTTCACTTGCCCTTACAGAACCTTTGCATTCTGTAGGATGCCCTTTGGTTTATGTAATGCACTAGCTACATTCCAAAGATGTATGCTGGATGTATTCTCTAAGATGGTAGGTGATTTTATGGAGATAATTATGGATGATTTTTCTATCTTCAAGGAATCTTTTGATTCTTGCCTATGTAATCTAGATAAGATTCTTAGAAGGTATAGAGAAGTTAATCTAGTCCTTAGCTGGGAGAATGTTTACAAGGCCTTTCAAGAGTTTAAATGCGTCTCGTTGTAGTAAAGTCTCCTAAATCTCTCTTCAACAAATATAATTTATAACTCGAATATCTAGAAATAAAGTTCGAGGTCGAACACAGGGAGCAAGTAGGAATTCACACACTAATCTTGATTAATATACAAATGAGCACAAGGAATCAAGCCAAGAATGATTATCAAAGAATAATATCTACTCAAAATTGATCTTCAATGTAGAACATGAGTATATCAAGAGTTTAATGAAGTAAAAAGATGTTTAAGGAAAAATAATGGTGATTTAAATCACCAATTATTAGCTTAGATGCATATATATATGAATTACTTATTAATCTAAATAAATGAACAGTATCAACAACTTTAAATCCACACAAGCTTAGTGCACAGTGCACTGTGTCAGAGGTAATCAAATGGTGGAACACCCAATCAGATGACTTAAATCGCCTTCAACTACAGTGCCTCCTCTTATTCTTCTTCTTCCTTCCTTCTTTCAGCCTTCTTCACAAGTAGAGCTTCCTTTTCTTCTCAACGGCTAAGTGTTGGGCATATACACAGAGGAGCAAAACCCCCCTCCCCCACTCTTTCTTTCCTTCTTTCTCCTCTTCTCAGATAATTGGGTTGTAATCAGGTATTCGAGGATCCGATTGAACAAAGCTACCGAGGGTGGTGGTAGTTGAGGTGTGAGTGTGTGTTAGAGGGACCCGACCCCTTGTGTACTAGGTGAGGGGTCGGTGTGACAAAATCCTAATATGTGGCGTTGGGCGATTGTCACTGGACGATGTGGGACTAAAAATCCCCTTTGTCTATTCGCATGCAGTAGCTGAAGATGCTTCACAAATTGGCATAGCTGCAGGGGCTTTTTGTCTCAACTAAGGCCCTGGAAAGAAGCCTGGGAAGTTCTGTAGGACCTGGGGGTAGTAGTGGCACTTCTTGATGCTGGAGAGGCATGGACAGAGCTAGGGATGATGGCGACGATGACAAACGGCAGTGGTTACCTGCAAAGAGTAACACGAGCTCAAATGCCCAATCAAATAGTCTAGGAGTGTCACCGAAGGACGAGGAGTGCGGTGGCGGTGGTTATGTGGTGAGTCAATGCATGTAGTGGCCGAATGACCTCAGAGAAGGTCTGCGGAAGTGGGTGAGTTCAGTAGGGATCTTGGGTGGTCAATAGATGAAGTTAGGTTAAGGCTTTTGGTCGTGAGATGATGGCGGAGGTTTTGGAGGTGGAGCAGAGTGGTTTAGTGGTGTTAATGGCAGTGCGAACTCACCAGAGTTCACGCTGGAGTTGGGGAAGATGATGGTGCGAGGGCAATGTAGTGATTGAATTGAGAAGTTAAGGGGATGAAAAGAAAGGAAAGAAGAAGAGGGAGCTAGAGGACCTAATATAGTGGACGAAAGAGGCAGGAGGGTGCCAGCTGACTCCGGGGAAGGAAGATAGTGGCGAGGAAAGGGGAAGACGACCCTCGCTGTGGCTGGTGAGGCATGGAGGAAGGTGATGAAGAAGATGGATAGGCCAATTTGGCCGTTGGCTATCCCTAGGAAGATACGGAAGGAGGCCACCGGAGCTAAGGTGGAGCTTGGTCGGAGATGGAGGAAAAAGGGGTATTTGGCCTTGAAACCTTGCTAAGGAGATCGACGAAGCTTTAGAGGATCTTATATAAGGCTTAGAAGGGCGCTCCAAGCTTGGAAACCAAGCTTGGAAGCACGTAGTTCTTGCACACAAAGGAACCCTAAATTTCAAAGTATTTGCACGATCTTTTAGGAAGGAACCAGAGCCCAATGAATGGCTTAAATGGAAGGAGATTCTTTCAAGAGTTCTTCCAATTTTGGAAGGATTTCGTCAAGGAATCAGAGAGAAATCTCTAGTTGAAGATCGCCGGAGTAGGAGTTCCTCCGCGATAATGATGGAGGGACCTATTTACAATGAATTTCAAAAGCTAGGGGTGTGTGTAAGAAAAAGAGTCAAACTGCACTGGAATGCAAACTAGGTCAAGATGATCTCTACCTAGGCTCAAATTTTGGCACAAAAATAATTTGGGCCCAAAGAATCTGATGGTGAAGTCAGATCTTTGTTTTGACTAAGTTTGACTAGGTAGTTTATGCAAAAACCTAAATTAGGGCAATTGTTTGTCTGAGACTTTGTTTTAGGTCAAATTGGGTTCCAATGGTCAAAGCAAGCATACCAAACCTTATATAATATTTTTCTATGATTTTTAGAAGGTTTAGGTGAATTTTATCTTGACCAGAACCTCAGTTAATTAAGCGAGTCTGTTTTAGGGTTTCAGATGTCCATTAATTCTCGAAACATGTGAAAACCCATTTCTATCTATATTAACCCACTTGTAAGACATTTATGACCATTTTACCTTTAATTAACCCTTGGGAAACCTTGTGATTGTTCAGGATATTATGTTAAAACTACGCTTTTACCCCTATTTTCATGTTTATCTTTCAGAATGGATATACAATGAATTATGGCCCTTTGGCGGTTATGTAGGAGCATTTATTAATGGATTATGACTAAATAAAGTTAGTTATGGCTGATGATGATGTTATCATCAAAGAATAGCCACTTTATGGTCATTGAAGGGATTGTACTTGTCCATGTGGTCTCTTAAAGAGGAATCGAAGTGGATAAAGCTAAGGTGGATACTATATCTTGATTACCTCCTCCAACATATGTCAAACAAGTGAGATCCTTTTTAGTTCATGTTGGATTCTATAGGAGGTTTATTAAGAAGTTCTCCCACCTTGCCTAGCCTTTGAGCACCCTCCTATCTAAGGAGCAAGCTTTTGATTTCAATGATACATGTCTCAAGGCCTTTGATCTGCTTAAGACTGTAATTACTTGTGCTCCAATCTTACAACCACCTAACTGGGAGGCTCCTTTTGAGTTAATGTGTGACGCTTCTGATTTTGCCATAGGAGCCATCTGTTTGGACTGAAATCGCGTGGAAATGTATTTTCATCGTAGTATAGTGTGCGAAATCAATCCTAAACAAAAATAATAATGAAACTCAAAAGTGAATCTTGGTCGAACTTTGGGAGGAGAAAAACATTTCTAATTTGATTTCTACTTTGCAATATGTGTGTCGTAATTTATTAATCGAAACAGAATCTAATTATAGTGATTTGAAATGTAACCTCGCGAGTAGCTTGAAGCAAAAGATGTGCGAGATGTGGAAATGAATTCAAAGCTGGTGGAGTGATTGTGATAATAGGAGTGATGATAAAGATTAGCACGATCATTTTTTTTTACAAAAGTAGGTGTTACTATTTTTGAAATCGAATGCACCCTACACAAGTCTTAGCACGACAAAATATTGGACATCAATCACACATGCACAATATCAGAACCAAAATAGATAGATCATTTTATTCATCAAAGAGAAATATAGTCAATCACAAGTAGATGAAAGATTAGAACTACAGCTTTTACTCTACTAGAAGAACTAGAACAACTAGAACTACTAGAAATAGAAGTAGACAACCAGAAGAGAACTAGAACTACAATTAGAAATAATGTAGAAAAATAACTAGAAGAACTATTCTACTAGAACATAGGAAGGAGGGCACAAAAGGTGCTTCCAAAAGGAAGCATATTATGGCCTTGGAAGGGTTGAGGGAAGAAGGTGGTGGTGGTCGACCTTGAAGGTGGTAGGAGGAGGCCTTGAAGGTGGAGGTTCTAAGGTGGAAAAAGGAGGAAGGAAGGGTGTCTAAGGGGGGTCTAAGAGGGATGGTGGACGGCTACCCTGGGTGGCCTTTTAGGGAGGAGGAGAGGCTAAGGTGGTCGACCACTAAGGGATAAAACAACCCTTGGTGGTGGTTGGAAAAGATCTTATCTCTTTATCTTTCATAAGGAAAGATCATATGATAAGATCTTCCTTATGTAGGTGGATAAGAAGGGATAAGATACTCTTCAAGCTGCACCAACTTGAAGAGGATTAGGTTGGTTTCGCATGGGCTTGAAGTGGGTGGGTTTATGATTAGGTTTTGTAGATGTAGGTTTTGGAATAGGTTCCTAATTAAGCTAGGTTGACCCTAAATCTAATGGGTTTGGTTCAATTGGATTGATCCTAGCCTAATTGTGTGAGTGTGTACTTGGGTTTAAAGAAATCCTCAATAGGTTAAGGCTATTCTTAATTGGGTAATAATTTCATCTAATTAGGTTCTAAACAACCTAATTAAACTTGTGTGGGTTGGTTTTTGCACAATTAGGTTCTAGGTGAACCTAATTGAATTTAGGCACACCCAATCAATTAAGTGTGCACCCAATTAGGTGTGGTTAGGCCTATAGGATTTAGGCTGGGCCTGATTAGACTCAATTGAGTCTAATCAACTTAGGGTTTGTCCAATCAGGTCCCATGAACCCAATTGACACATGGCAACCCAATTGACTCAAACTGAGTCAATTAAGTGTGGTATGGACCTAAATAGGTTTCTGGATAGGGATAGGGTTTTGGATTGGTGGACTAGGGTTATGGATAGTAGGATAAGGTTAGGGATTGTGTGGATAAGTACATGGATAATGTTATCCATGTTTTTGGCTTTTGAGCTCAGATATCCTAATGTTGAGCTGATTCAGGGATAGGTACTGGGATAGGGTTATCCTAGGGTTTTAGGGATAAGATAGTGATATCCTAGTTCTTCTCTTTCATTTTCTACATTTATTCTAAACAAGTAGTCGACACCTTTCTTCTTTCTCTCTTGTGATCTCAAGCTTCTTTGTTCCAGCCTTATTGCAAAGATCCAACTCTAGCTCTATTGCAGCTCTAGCTCCTACCTAGCTTCATTCAGCTCAAGACAACTTTTGAGCTCCTTATTTCCTAGAAACAAGAATAAACCCTAATAAGCATAGTAAAATAGCATTATAACATATGCAGCTAAATAAAAGAATGCAATGCATGATATGTAATTTATGAATGCACTAATCACAAGTTATGCTATGTTCTAACATATTTAGGTTAATTAAGTCCCATGATTGCTGTGCAATCACCGTTCTGGGTCAGAAATTAGACACAAAGCCCACAATGATTTATTATGCCAGTCAAACACTTAATGAAGCATAGCGATATTATAATACTACTGACAAAGAATTACTAGCTATGGTATTTGCATTGGAGAAATTTCTAGCTTATTTACTAGGATCACATGTTACTATCTACTTAGACCATATTGCACTTAGGCACCTTTTAGCTAAAACGGATGTTAAACCTTAGCTTATTCGATGGATATTACTATTACATGAATTTCATTTGGAGATCAAAGATAAAGATGGTTCTCGAAATGTTGTTGCTGACCATTTATCTAGAATCCTAGTTAAAAGCCCTCATCCAGATTTACCTATTTCTGATTCTTTTTCGCATGAGTCTATCCTAAACATCTCAATAGTTAAACTTCCATGGTATGTAGATATTGTGAATTATTTGGCCTCGAGGACGGTACTGATGTGCATACATCTAAATAGCCAAAATGTCTATTAATGCATGTTCTTAGTATCATATAAGCATCATACATTGTAAATATTGCATAACATGCATCATCATGCATTTAGGTCAAATTGTACAAATTGTATAGTAATTTCTTCTTCTTGGTGGCCAGGGACAGAGTAACATTTAATCAAGGCCTCGGATTGAAGATCCAACCGTACGGATCTGATCAGGGCGACGATTGGAGTTCAATGGCTCCAAGATTGCCCTGATCGAACTTCCGTAACATCAGATATAATCTGAGGAAAATCAGAGATCAAGGACAAGATGTTGTAAACCCTCACTTCAGATGACAAATCCGACCGCATGGATGGGTTTGGATCGACAATCACAGCCCAACAGCGTGAAAATCGGTCCAAGCTAACATCCGTGGCACCATTTACAAGTAAAAAACATAGAAGATGGACGACCAAGATGGTGCCACATGGCGCCATCCCAATTATTCACGTAGCTTGATCATGTTTTAACAGTTAGTTACGTCGTAGTATAGGTGACCAAGCATTGTCAACAAATAAAAATTTATTACTCGAAAACATAAGTATCCAAGGTCGAACACAGGGAGCAATTGGAATTTATTCCTAATCTCAAGAATGTAATTGAACACTTAATTACTCAAAACTTAATTCAAAATATATATATGCATGAGTTTAAAAGTTAATTGTGGTAAAAATAGAGGAATTGGACGTCTGATCATGGGATTAGACGTCTTAAAAATATGTTTTCTCCTATCTGCTTCTTATTCTTCTTCTGACTTTTGATTTTCCTCTGTTCTTCCTTTCTTCTTTGGCCATGTGCTTCTTCTTCCTTGTTTCTTCTCTGTAGCTCCTTTCTCTACTCTTGCCCTTCTTCTTCTTTCCTCTGTCTTTTGCCTTGCCTCTCTTCTGCTGTTTCTTTCTCTTTCTTTTCTCTGCGGGTCTTCTTCCTCTTCCTTCCTTGGCTCTGCTTCCCTTGGCTTCAGCTTTTCTTCTTCTTCTGCTTGTCTTTCCCTTTCTTTATTTCTTCTTCCTTCTTCAGTTCCTCTTCTCTTTGGCTTTGCCTCTTCCCTCTGCCTTGCCTTTCCTTCTCTTTTTCCTCTGCGAAGCTTCCTTCCTTCTTCTTCTTCTCCTTCGCTTGAAGCAGCTAAGTCCCTTCTTCCTTCTCTTCCTCCTTCCCTGCACAAACCGAAGAGAGAAAAACCTACCCCTCTAACCACACCCGCGTCTCTCTCTCTCTCTGTATTATCACTCTTGAGCACGCTCTCCCAGAGCCGGATAATCGGGTCAGGTCGGGTGCCCGGGTCCAGGTGCACCGGCGTGTGTGTGGTGCGCGAGGAGTGCTCAGGAGGGTAGTCGGGTCAGGTCACCAGGTCCGCGGGATGAAGTCACGGACGAGGTGCGTGTATAGGTGAGGAAGGACCTCACCCCAGTGTATTGGAGGCAACCAGACGATATCACAAAATCAATTTAAACTACTCAAGCGCCTCACGACTTACCGAGGTGGGACTAATGTTCCACCGCTTTTGCTCGTGCGCCCGCAAGAGATCGTTCCTCCAATTGCAGCAGCTGTAGGCCTCGCAGCACCACTTGCTGGAACAACTGACTACGCAAGATCTCCCCGAACCTGCTTGACCTGGAATCCTGAAGTCCTTCAGCCTGGAGCAAGCTTGCAACCTCCTTGAGCCGTCGCTAATGGCAGCTGGAGCTCAGACCCTGCACGACACAAAAAGGGCCTTGCGACTCTATCAGACCACAGGAGCACCTTCACCATGTCACGGCGAAGGTGAGGCGGTAGGTGGCAGGCCGCGGGGCGGCCTAGGCGTGCGTGCCTAGGTCGCTATGGCTGGATTGATGGGTTAGGTCGAGGGGCGGTTGTGGCAGTGTAGAGGGTCTGTAGATGAGTGGAGGATGTTCAATGGAGTGAGGTGGAGGTTGTGAGGTGGGTGGCGAGACGTGTGGGGGTGCGGAGTGACGGAGGCGTCTCGCCGAAGGGTGGTCGGAGATGAGGAAGATGGTAGTGGACAGTGATGGTCGAGGGGTGTTGTGTGAAATAGAATGAGGGAAATGGAAGAGGGGATAGAGACGAACAGTTCTAACCTAACTAAGTGGATGAAGGGGGCGAGAGGGCGGCTGGCAATACCTGCTGCCGTCGGAGAAGAAGGCATCCAGTGGAGGAAGACGGCGGCGATGACGGAGCTAGGGCTGCTCGCGCGGGTGTTGCGTGACGCGGAGGAGGATGGGGAGGACAACTCTGCCACTGCTATTGTGGCAGAGCGATGAGAAAGAGGAGGGGGGCTCACTGGAGCACTTGGCCGGAGGAGAAGAAGAGGAAATCGAGGTGGAATTCCAGCCAAGTCGAGCTAAGGAGGTGCAGCCGGAGTTGGGGGTCAATTTATAGGCACCGGCAGGGACTCCTGTGCTTGGAAGACAAGCTTCCAAGTGAGGGAATCCTCGTCGGAGATGGAAGTCTATTAGGTACCCAAATCTCTTGTGCATTCGCACGAGAGATTGGGTGCAAATCATAAATCAAGACCACGCTCAGATGGAAGGGAATTCCTCAAAGAATCTCCCTTCCAAATCTGGGAGATCTCTGAGGAATCAGGGAGTATTCCCCCTCTATTCCTCGCCAGAGTAGGATTTCTCCCCATTAATGGTGGAGGGACCTGCTTGTAAGAGTGGCGAGGAAGTTAGGGGGGTTTATGCAATGGCTTTCAAAAGATAGGGGCCAAAATGTAATTGGGTGTAATAATTTGCAAAGTAGGTCAAGATGACCTCCCCTTATGTCCAAATTTTGGTACAAACCTAATTTGGACCTAAGGAATCCAATGGTGAAGTTGGATTTTAGGTTTGACCACGTTTGATTGGACATTTTGTGTAAAAACCTAAATTAGGTCAATTGATGAACTAGGACACCAATTTAGGTCAAACTAGGTTCCAAAGGCCAAATTGAAGGTTCTAAACCCTAGGGGATATTTTTCCATGAATTTTAGAGGGTTTACTTTATTTTTATCCTAACCAGAACCTTGTTGAATTAAGCAGGTCTGTTTTAGGGTTTCAACATGTCATTTAATTCCTGGTTTGCACATAAACCCATTTCTGATTAAACCAACCCACCTTTTATCTTATTCAGACCATTTGACCTACGTTTTGCCTCTGAGAAATCCCGTTTATGTACTATGATGGTAAAATTGCAGTTTTAACCTTTATTTCATGTTTTCTTCTCAGAACACTTATTCCTTCAATTAAGCCTTCTTCTAAGTTATGTAGGAGCTTTTATTCACTTTCTTAGGTCAAAATGAGCTAGTTATGGCTCATGATGAGGCTCTCATCACCAACCTCCAAACCGGCCCAAGGACCTGCCGCTACCCTCTCTCTCCTCAACTTTGTGGATAATCTCAGCCGTTGGATCAAGATCCATCGGCTGAGAGAGCTTGCACCTAAATTTGTAAATGTGCCTCAAACACGTATGTAGCGCATTGGTGAAGAGCATTACGAAGAAGCAAGAGGTGCAGGTTCGAGCCCCGCCTCGCCTCAAATCAAAGCACAGGCGTGGAGCAATCAAATTCGCCCGTTGGATGTGGCACAGACGGTGGATGAAGCGGTGACGTGGCATGATCTGGGTGCACGAATCATGCATGCGCGATCGAACGGGTGTTTGAATGCCCAATCGCATGCAGGCGTGCGATGAGGCATTATCAAGGCACGGGCGAGATGGATTCTAAGCCATTCAATCTCGCGATCGGACGGCTAAGGATTTTTGAACATGGATGTGCATTTTGAGCACGAAAGCGGAGGGGGTGGCATGCGCGTGCAACCTACGCCTACATACAAGGGCTTTAGTGATGCTTAAATCTATCACTAAAGATTGTAAATTAATGTTTTTAACTTGAAATGACCTTTTTGCCCCCAACCTCTACACCTATAAAAAGGCCTACGCCCCCCACATTTCAATCATCCCTTCCTTCACCTTTCTCCCTCTCCAAAGCTCTAAAGAAGCTTATTCCAAACCCGGGAAGTTCCTTTAGAGTTAAAATCAAAGTTTTTCTCATCTCCATTCCGAAAGTGGATCCCGCTACGATGATGCCCTGCCTCACCCACAGTTTTTCCCACTTCGTTCCCCGACTTCCATCTTCGCCCTCCGTCTTTCAGGCGTCACCTCACCCAGCTCATCCTCCAAGAAGCCATCGAGGAGGATAACTCTCACCTCATTTCCTTTTACTACTTTCTAGAGTAGATTTTACTGCTTTCAGTTGTAAGATTTCTTGCTTTCTAGCTGTAATATTTCCCACTTTCTAGTTGTAAAACATCATTCATATTATAAAGTGTTTTTTCTCTCTCTCTCTTTCTCTCTCTCTCTCATCGAATTTGTTATAATTATCTTGCTTTCTAAACAAAAACAACAAAAAAAAATATAATCGTGGATTTCAAATCAGTGTAGCCTCCCTGTGTTCGACCCAAAATTCTTTTCATGTTTCGGTAAAATTTATTTGTTGACAGATTTTCTCCCAAATCACACTATAACAACGGGTTTTCAAAACTCAACCTTTTTGCGATGATTCTTCGATTCAACATTTGGCACCGTTGCCGGGGAGGCAACAAATCTCCATTTTCTTTCCGTATTTCACACACTTAATTGTTTTCTAACTTGCTTTTATTTCTCTTCTATTGTTTGCAGGTACCTCAATAGGAAATCTTCAAGTGGTAGAATGGAGTAAAGTGTAGTTGAAGATAATTGTAAGTGCTCCCCATTCTTCCCCCCCTCCATAGATTTCATTCCACAACCCTAATTCAAACCCTAATTTACTTAGGTGTTCAAATAAACCCTAGGATTAGTTTGGATGCTTTGATTTCCACCCCCACTCATCTCACCCTCAGAAAAAAGACAAACAAACAAAAAGATACTTCTTGTGGGACAAAATTAACATACACACTACGTACACCCACATTCGAGGCACATGACCTAACTTGATTTTTATCTACTCAACCGAGATTCCAACCTGTGGAACCGGTACACACACCCAAACACATAATTGAGTAGAAATCAGAATAGGTATCCAATTGTGTGCCTAACTCAGTGGTGCATAAAGGCCAATTGTTTGAGTTATTTGGACCTTACCACTTCATTTAAAATCAACTCATCAAGTAGCTTCCCCTTAGGGTTTACAATTTAGGTCAATACCAAGCACTCCACTTTACTTTTGATTTCAGAATGAAAATATCTTCACTCGTGTTTTGAAAATGTGGTATGCCTCTTGAACTTGATTGAATTTACCTAATTCTAATCCCTAAAAGCTACTTAAGCAAGATTTGAACATTAAAATCCACTCATCCAAATAATCTTGCTTGAAAACCCTAGTTGTGCATGCACTCACATATATTCAATCAATCATTAAGGGCACAACCCATTTTAAGAACCCACCACATTCCATAAGCACTACAATCTTAAGCCTAAGTTAAAATTGATTAGGCGTTGGCCTTAAGGACTGATTTGCTCTTCGAGACCCAGATTTAGATTTTTCACGATTAACCTACTTGTACTAGTCAATCTGATGTCTAGCTAGGGGAGTAGAATCAAACGATCGTGGCTAGAGGGTACACTAGAAATCGGAGGCGCAAGCCAAAGGAAGAACCTTCTCCCCAGTCCCTCCTTTTAACTGGTTGGATTGACTTGATACAAGTAGAGTAAATCATCTATAATCTTAAGATGGATTCTGAGAGTCTGTAGATTCTTAGGCTATCCAACTTAAGGATAGACTTGTTTTGTTGTGCTGCAGGGTTCTTATCCCTAGTCCTTCCGACCTTTTCCTAGTTTATGCTCGGAAGGAGGTCATTGAATCCCTGATTGGAAGGACCATTAGATCATTCTAGGAGGCATAGAATGAATTTTGGCCAAATTAATCTCATGGCCAATCAACAACCTCCTCTGCCTCAAAATCAAGAAGAGATGTTTCAAAGGCAGTTGGAACAAATGCAAAGGATGCAAGAATGGTTCTAGAGAATGCAGGGTGCTCAACCCTTAAAGGACTTTTATGATCCTTCAAATAATGGGGAACGTCTTGGTGTCCAAATTCCAGCCAGAGACATTGAAATCAAGCCCCAGGTATTAAGCCTGATCAAACATTTTCATGGGCTTGGCTCTAAAGACCCATTTCAGCATTTGGAGGACTTGACCACTTTGGTCCAGACCACCAAAGCACGAAATGTGAAGAGCAAATGATCATGAGGCTCTTTCCCCACTTTCTTAGGGATAAGGCTGCTCATTGGTATAGGATCATAGGAAGGTCGATAGCAACTTGGAACGATCTTAAATCAATTTTCTTAAAGAAATTCTTGCCAGTTGGGCATAACAATGCACTGAGGCGAGCGATTACTACTTTCGCCCAGCAACCAGGGGAGCAATTTCATGTTTCCTGGGAGCGATTCTAGGACTTATTGAGAAAGTGTCCACACCATGAGGTGCCGAAATGGCAACTCGTGCAGATCTTTTACCACGGGTTGACTAAGCAACTCAAAAATCACGTGGACGCTTCTTGCGGAGGCAATTTCCTCAACAAAGATGCAAATAGTGTGCATGATTTGTTTGAGGAAATGAGTGAAAATTCAATCAATCATGCCTCCATGGATATATTTAATAGGTCCCAACAACCCAGATCGAATGTTAATAAGGTCCATGACTCTCATTCATTCAATATGGACCTGATTTGTAATAAACTAGATAAGGTGAACCTGGTTACCAAAAGGATGGAGGAGTGGATGGCTGGAAACTCTGTGAATAATTCTCAATCCACTCAATCCTAGAAATCGGGATTCCATTCTTCGTGAGCTCCTTCTGGACAGGAGTTCATGAATCAACTAGATGTGGCTCAACCTGTGAGCCAGCATTGCTTGGAACCCCATGGGTTCCAAATTGGGGCCTTTGATCCCAGTTTCTCTAATCCCTCTCTTTCTTTCTCTCCATCCTCGCCCTATGAGGATTTCTATGCTGTACAGGAGAATGTTAGGTCCAACCCATATTCCAATGCTTATAATCTTGGTTGGAGGAACCACCCTAACTTCTCTTGGAAAAATCTGAGGTAGCAGTCCCAATTCTGACCCAGCAACTATGCTCCACAAAGACCAATGGGTCAGGGTCATGTTTATACTCAACTGCCCCCAAATCAGGTCAATTAGCCAGTTTAGAATGTTCGTCAACCCATAAGGCAGGCTGATTTTCGTCAGATGGTAGAGATGCAAGGTTCTATAATCCAGCTCATGCAACAAATGAATACCTCGCTGGACAACTTGCAAACCAGGCCCATTTCTAACACCCATCAGCCCGAATCTTTGCCATCTCAACCCATACCCAACCTGCGCAACATACAGAATCCGAACAATCAAGCCCAAGGGTATGGAAATCAGAGGAACCCACATGCGCATGCTCAGGTGGTTGAGCAGGGTCCTTCCTCTTCTGCTTCTTCATCAAATCTGGGGTTTTTGGCTAATCAAGCCCCTCCGATCCTTCCTAACCCTCCCCAAGACCCAAACTCATACGCATCTGCCAACTCCGTTACTTTAAGGAGTGGAAGGCAACCCCAGGACCTACACCTACCTTGCTCTAGTCAAGAAAATCCTGGTGAGCCTGAGGAAAGAAAGGAGAATTCTGAAGAAGAAATCAAGGCTCAGGAACCTGATTCCAAAGATTTGACTCTTGTTCCTTTTCCTGAGGCCTTGATTAAACCCAGGAAGAAGAAGCCTGTTGATAGCAACGAGGAGCTCTTGAATATATTCAAGAATGTAGAAATCAATATTCCCCTCCTCGATGCTATCAAACACATACTGGCTTATGCTAAATTCTTAAAGGATTTATGCACCCAGAAGCGTAAGTCGAGGGAATCTGTTCCGAGGAAGGTGATACTCTCTGAGGAGGCTAGTTCTATTATCCTGCATCACTTTCCTTCGAAAAAGAGAGATCCATGTGCCTCTTTGATTTCATGTGTTATCAGAGATTACACTTTTGATAGGGCACTCCTGGATTTAGGTGCATCCATTAACCTAATTCCGACTTCTCTTTACGAGAAGTTCGGATTAGGTGAACTTCGGCCGACCTCAATAACGTTGCAATTAGCGGACCGCTCTATCACAAATCCGAGAGGCATTATTGAGTATGTTATGTCAAGGTTAAGGACTTCTAGTTTCTTGTAGATTTCCTTATCCTTGACATGGATGTACCTGAGAATTTGAGAAACACACCCATCATTCTGGGGCATCTGTTCCTAGCTACCACTAAGGCCAATATCAACCGTGAGAGCGGTAGCATGGAAATCGCCTTTGGGGATCGAAAATTGAAACTAGATATTTTTAAGGCGATTAACAAATTTGAGGATTGTGGATATGTTGAGGAACTCAAGGAAGATAACTTGAATATTAAGACATGTATGGTTGTTTCTACAATTGAAAGTTCCTCCTGTCTCAATGAATCCAACCCGCAACCCTCTATGGCAAACCTGCCACATTCTGAAGAGGTTATTGATTTTATTCACTTTCAACCTCTTCCTCTTGATTAATCTCCATCAGCATCATCCTTACCTTCCATCTTAGACCCGCCCCAGCTTAAATTGAAACCATTGCTTGAGAGTTTGAAATATCAGTTTTTAGGGCCTAAAAAAATGCTGCCTATGATTATCAGTGCTAGATTGACTAAGGAGCAGGAGATTAAACTGATCAAGGTCCTAAAGGAACACAAGGAGGCAATTGGTTGGACCATCCATGACCTTAGGGGGATTGAGCCATCTTATTGCAATCACAGAATTTTCACGAAAGATGGATCCCGCCCTTCTCACCAGATGCAGAGGAGACTAAACCCTAAAATGCGAGAAGTGGTTAAGAAAGAAATAATTAAGTGGCTCAACATAGGAATCATTTATCCAATCTCAAATAGTCCTTCGGTAAGTTCCAAGAAAATTGTTCCCAAGAAAGCCAGGATTACCGTTGTGACTAACGAGAAAGGAGAATCTGTCACAACTCGTTCAGCTTTATCCTAGAGAGTTTGTATTATTACAAGAGGCTGAACATAGCCACCAAAAAGGATCATTTCCCTCTACCCTTCATCGATCAGATCCTTGAAAGATTAGCCAGGCAAAAGTACTTCTGTTTCCTAAATGGTTACTCAGGATACAATCAAGTCCCTATCCATCCCGAGGATCAAGAAAAAATGACTTTCACCTGTCTCTATGGAACCTTTCCTTTCCGTAGAATGCCATTCGGCTTATGCAATGCACCTACGACTTTTCAAAGGTATATGCTAGCCATATTCTCAGACATGGTGGGAGAGTTTATGGAAGTCATCATGGATGATTTCTCTATTTTCGGGGAATTGTTTGATTCTTGCCTGACTAATCTCGAATTGATCCTTAAAAGATACATCAAAACAAGATTGGTCCTTAGCTAGGAAAAGAGTCATTTCATGACACAAGAAGGTATCATCTTGGGACATGTAATCTCTGAATGGGGAATTGAAGTTGACAAAGCTAAGGTTGATGCTATTTCCAAACTTCCTCCTCTCACATCTGTCAAACAAATTCGATCATTTCTTGGTCATGTGGGATTCTATCAGAGGTTCATCAAGGATTTCTCCAAGGTTGCTCGTCCTCTGAGCAACCTTCTTGCCAAAGATACGCTATTTGAATTCGACGAATCGTGCCGCAAGGCATTCGATTTTCTTAAAATGGCAGTCACTTATGCTTCAGTGCTGCAACCACTAGTCTAGACAACCCCATTTGAGATCATGATTGATGCTTCTGATTATGCTGTCAGGGCTGTTTTGGGTCAAAAGATCAACAAAAATCCCTCTGTCATCTATTACGCTAGCAAAACTTTGGACAAGGCCCATAGGAATTATACCATTATTGAGGAGTTGTTAGCTATAGTATTTGCTTTGGAGAAATTCAGGGCTTATCTCTTAGAGTCTCACGTCATAATTTACCCCGACGACTTAGCCTTGAGACATCTCTTGGCCAAAAAGGATGCCAAACCCTGGCTTATTCGATGAATTCTTCTGCATCATGAATTCAATCTTGAAATCAAAGACAAATTCGGGGCACAGAATGTGGTGGCGAGTCATCTTTTGAGACTTCTAAGTGATTCTCCTTGTCCAGATATTTCAATTACTGATACTTTTCCAGACGAGACTATTCTTGCAGTGTCAGGTGTCCGAACCTCGTGGTTTGTAGACATAGTAAACTATTTGGCCGTTGGTCAAATCCCTCAGGATTGGACCAAGAAATAATGAGATAGACTCAAATCTGAGGCCAAATATTACTTCTGGGAGGACCCTAAACTGTACCACATTAGCTCTGATCAGATTATTTGTCGATGTGTTCTAGAGAATGAATTCCAAAGTATACTTGAGTTCTGCCATTCATCTGAGTGTGGTGGACATTTCTTCGAGAAAAAGACGACTACAAAAATATTGTAATCTAGATTCTATTGGCCGTCTTTATTCAAGGATGCCCAGGAATTCTCAAGGTCGTGTTCCCGATGCCAGGCACTTAGGAGCATAACCAAGAGATATATGATGCCTCTAAACCCAATCCTTCCCGTCGAAATCTTCGACGTTTAGGGCATCGATTTCATGGGAACCTTCCTCCCTTCATTTGGACACCAGTACATTCTTGCTACTATTGATTACGTGTCCAAGTGGATCGAGGCTATTCCTACCCAAACCAACGACCATAAGGTGGTCATTGATTTTGTCAAGAAGAACATCTTCAATCAATTCGGGATTCCGAGGGCCATCATCAACGATGGTGGTACTCACTTCACAAATGCCTAGTTCCATAGTTTACTGTAAAAATATAGGGTAAATCACAGAATCTCCACACCTTTCCACCCTTAAACGAACGGACAGGCCGAGATCTCCAATTGGGAGATCAAGAACATCCTGCAGAAGACGATTAGGCCTGCTCGAAAAGATTGAACTCAAAAGCTTGAGGACACTCTTTGGGCCTACCGTACGACATACAAAATGCCTATCGGCATGTCACCATTTCGTCTAGTGTATGGAAAGGCATGCCATTTACCTGTAGAGGTTGAACATCGGGCATTTTGGGTGATCAAGAAATGCAACTTTGATCTAAGTTTAGCTGAAAAAACCAAGAAGCTCCAACTATCTGAGTTGGAGGAGCATAGAAATGATACATACGAGAATTCCAAGATCTTTAAGGCTTGGACCAAATCTCTTCATGACTAACTGATTTCCCATAAGAGCTTTGAGCCGAACTAGAAGGTCTGGCTCTTTGATTCTCGACTTAAGCTCATTTTCGGCAAGCTTAGGTCAAAGTGGGACGGCCCGTTCATCATCGATCGAATGTTTCCCAACGGAACCATTGAGATCTCTGACCCAAAGACGGGTAATTCTTTTAAGGCCAACAAACAACGTCTGAAACCTTATGTTAACCGTGTTATTCTAGAACTCATCTTCGATAAGGTTGCTTTAACCCTAATGTGATTTCTTTGGCTGGACTTCGCCTAGCTGAGGGCATTAAACTCAACACTTGTGTTGGACCCTAGTTCCATCTCTCTTCTGTGTTTTGGTGTTAACAAAACTGTTTTAAAATCTAATATGTTTATGAAGTAATTACAGGTCAAAAGAATCTGTGGATGCAATCAAAAAGATTGCACATGAAGGAAGAAGTTTTGAAGACTTTAGTTTTTATTGTATCTTAGAATTTTTGTATGTCTCCAAACAAGTAAAACATAATTTAAGTGTTAAAATCAAAGTAGAGATAACTAGGATTCAAAATATCGTTCATTTACTTGGTTCTTAACTCAAAATCGACTCTTTCAAAACAAAGTCGCTTAGAGTAGATTGGATTCCTCTAAAAAATTGATTTACACTAATGATCTTTGGTACTTGCTACAGGTTTGGACCTAAGTTCCAAACTGTGAACATCAAGTACTGATACTCATCATGACTACTGGTATCAAGTGGTCACAGTTTGTGCACTAGGTTTTAGCCTAGATCTTACAAGTATTGGTACTCATCATGAGTACCAATACATGTAGGTCACAGGACACAAGTCTGTGTGTGACAAGTACCGGCACTCACAATGAGTACCAGTACCCAGTGATTTGGTTGTACTGACTGTATGCAGTCAGTACCAGTACCAAGAGTTCAGTACTGGTACCAACTAACCGTTGTGACCAGTCTGAACGACTAGTTTGCAATTAATCATATTTCTAATGTTCCTAAAATACCCCTAACGGCGAGAATTCGTGGGAAAGGTAATTAGTGGCTTATATAAGCACTCTTTGAGTGTTGGTTTTTCAACATCTCTTAAAAAAATCATACACTTGCCTACACGTTCAATTCTCAATTTTCAAGCTAAAAAAGAGCTTGGTTTGTTACATACCTTTCAAGGTCTCTCACCATTTGCAACAAATCATCAAAGGCGATCGTATTTTTCTGTATTCAATCGTTTGTTTTACGCCTTAGTTTTCTTGTTAAATTTGGTTATACTTGTTATAAGATATATTCTTGTTGGAGACTTAGGAAATAGTTGTAAGGTTCTACTTTCATTTTGCTTACACCTGTATCTTTATCTCTTTTCATATCTTGTAATTGGGTTGAGGTAACCCGTTAATTACCTCTGATATTAGTAAATTGATTCCCTCTGAGTTGAGGGAATCAAGTTAAAAATCCTAAGTCAGGAGACTTAGGTAGTGGAGT
The DNA here is from genome assembly GCA_037157565.1 of Thalassia testudinum. Taxonomy (NCBI): domain Eukaryota; kingdom Viridiplantae; phylum Streptophyta; class Magnoliopsida; order Alismatales; family Hydrocharitaceae; genus Thalassia; species Thalassia testudinum. The sequence continues at coordinate 203,960,320 of JAZHRO010000031.1, forward strand.
ACCCAAGTGAGGGGAACCACTATATATCTTGTGACCTTGTTTTTATGGTTTGTTTTGTCTTGCAATTTTTATTTCCCACACTATTCATCCCCCCTTCTAGTGTGCTTGTGATTTACAGATCCTACAAGTGGTATCAGAGTGGGTTGCGAAAAGAAGTAACAATTCTCTTTCGCAATGGCATCTCCAGTCAAGCGCACTGAAGGATAGTCATCCACACATCCTCCCTACTTTGATGGGATGGACTATGGATACTGGAAGAGGAGGATGCAAATCTTCCTCAAGGCCATGGATGAGGACTCATGGATGCTTATCCAAGAGAAGTACATGGATCCGGAGCCACAGGAAGGTGTTGTCTAGACTATAGAACAAAAGAAAAGGATCGCGGGAAATGCGAAAGTGATGAATGCACTCTATTGTGCATTATCAAGGGAAGAGTTTAACCGTATCTCCTCATGCGAGTCCGCATATGAGATATGGAACACATTGCAAGTCACCTATGAAGGTACAAGTAAGGTTAAAGAAACGCATATTTCTATTCTAAAAGAAAGCTATGAGTGTTTCAGGATGCAAAAAGGTGAAACAATCAAAGGGATGTACACAAGATTTGGAGAGATCATGAATCCAATGAAGAATCTTGGAGTCAAGCTAAAGGAGGAGCAGCTTTCAAGGAAAATCTTAAGATCCCTTACAAGAGATTGGTCTCCAAAGACCACAGCCATCCAAGAGGCAAAAGATCTTTCTACTCTCTCCTTAGATGAGTTAATTGGAAGCCTCATGGCATATGAGGTCCAGTTGGAAAATATGAAGAAGAATGAAGAAAAATCCATAAGCAAGAAAAAGGAGCTTGCTTTCAAAGCTTTAGAGGTATCGGACTTTGACGACTCCAATTCCGATGAAGAAGAGGACCTTGCTCTTCTAAGGAGAAGATTCAGAACATTCATCCAAAAACAAGGTAAGAAAGTCAATAAATTTTCAAATGACATTGTTTGTTTTGAGTGCAAGAAGGGGCACGTACGAAAAGATTGTCCAATGATCAAGAAGAAGGAAGAAAAGAATGACAAAGAACTCGATCGAAAGAAAAAGAAGATTTCAAGAAAGGCAAACAAGGCAACTTAGGATGATAGTGATTCTGACACGGAATCATCTTCCGAAGAATCTGAAGAAATAGAAGTTGCACATCTTTGCTTAATGGTAAACAACGATAACTCGGAAAATGAGGTAGATTCTGAAGTCACCTTTAATGAATTAGTACAAGCATATGAATACTTATATAATAAGGTGAGGATGATTAAAAAGGAAAATAAGGTTTTGCATGATAGTTATAGAACTCTAGAAATAGAGAAATCTTGTTTAGAAATAGAATTAGATATGTCCAAAGAAACTAACAATCAATTACATGCAAAAATAGTCAAATTAGAAGATATTTATGAACACTTTGAGGACACTTTGAATAATTTAAAAACAACTAGGCCGAATACAAAATTTTGTAATAATTTAAAAGCCAAGTTTAATAATAAGAAGAACATACAAAATAAATCACATGCACCTAGACATGCATGGATTTATCAAAAGGTCAAGAATCCTAAGAATCATAGATCTAACACTAAAGTGATCTATAAACCTAAGGATTTGAAAGGTACTAACCATCAAGGACCCAAAAGAAAATGGGTACCTAAAATAGATTTAATAAATTGTCTTACAGGTCAAAAAGGACAAATGGATCCTAGATAATGGGTGTTCCAAGCACATGACGGGACACTCCAACCTCTTTATCAAATGGACCAAAATTGAAGATGGAGGACACGTCAAGTTGGGCAACAACAAACGTTGTCGCATTATTGGTGAAGGTATAATAGGAAACTCTTCTAAGCAGGTACGTAATGTTCTTTTAGTAGAAAACTTAAAACATAACTGACTTAGTGTTAGTCAAATATGTGGTAATGGATGTGATGTTTTGTTCACTAAAGTTGGATTTAAAATATTAAAAGAAGGAACAAATACGATTTTAATTGAAGGTTTTAGATATGAAAATATCTATGCTCTTCATTTTTCAAAAGAGAAATATGTAAAATGTCTACTTGCCTCCCATATTAAAGTAGATCTTTGGCACCGTAGGCTAGGTCACATTAATCACAAACATCTTAATAGGTTAGCCAAAAATGAGTTAGTAAGGGGCCTACCTAAACTAACTTATAAGAAGGATGTATTGTGCAAGTCATGTGAACTCGGAAAAATGCACAAAGCCTCTTTTAAACCTAAAGACTTAGTTTCAACAACACGACCTTTAGAGTTGTTACACCTTGATCTATTTGGACCAACACAATTTGAGAGTCTAAATGGATCAAAATTTTGCCTAGTTATTGTTGATGACTTCTCTAGGTTCACTTGGGTCATCTTCTTGAAACATAAGGATGACTCATTTGATTCCTTCCTAAGTCTTACTCGAAGACTTCAAAAGGAAAAATCATCCTCTATTCTTAGACATAGGACTGATCATGGGGGTGAATTTGAAAATGAAAAATTTTCAAGTTTTTGTATAAATTCTGGTATAACTCATGAATTTTCATTTCCTTGGGCTCCATCTCAAAATGGTGTTGTAGAATGCAAGAATCGTACTCTACAAGAATGCGCCTGAACTTTGCTCTTGGACTTCAAAAATATTTCTAGGCAGAAGCCATTAATACGGCATGTTATGTTCTAAATAGGACACTTTTAATGCCTATTATTAAGAAAACTCCATATGAGCTTTATTATGAGAAGTCTCCTAGGATATCATATTTTAGGGTATTTGGAAGTAGATGCTATTTATTAAACCCCCATGACCGGCTTGATAAGTTCGATGCTAAAGGTGACGAAGGCATTTTTATTGGCTATTCAAAAAGAAGCAAAGCTTATCGAGTCGTTAATAAAAGGACTTTTGTCATTGAAGAATCCCTGCATGTTTCATTTGATAAAACAAACTTAGGTGAACCGGAACCAAATCATTTAGATTCTGATGATGAAGATACCCCCTTCATTGATGTTTCAAAAATAAAAGATTCACGAAATGTACATGATCTTCCAAAAGAATGGGTACACCATAAGGATCACCCTCAAAAACAGATTATTAGTGATATTGAACAAGGTGTAAAAACCCAATCTCACTTTAGAGCTGATTTTGTCCTTAATGCTTTTGTTTCACAACTTGAACCCAAGAAAGTTGATGAGGCATTAAAGGATGAATCATGGGTTGTAGCTATGTAGGAGGAGCTACTCCAATTTACTAGGGACAATGTATGGAACTTGGTACCCGCTCCTGAGGGTAATTCCATCATTGGAACCAAGTGGGTGTTCAGAAATAAATTAGATGAATCTGGTATAGTGATCAGGAATAAAGCTAGACTTGTAGCTCAAGGCTATAACCAACAGGAGGGTATTGACTTTGATGAGACATATTCTCCTGTTGCTCGCTTGGAGTCCATACGGATGCTACTTGCCTTTGCAAGTGCAAAGGACTTCAAGTTATATTAAATGGATGTCAAGAGTGCTTTTCTTAATGGTTATATTAAGGAAGAAGTTTATGTTCTTCAGCCTCCTGAGTTCGAGGACCCAGCACACCCAGAGCATGTATACAAGCTCAATAAGGCATTATATGGACTTAAACAAGATCCCAAGGCCTGGTATGATAGCCTTAGGACCTTTCTTCTTCAGCACGATTTTAGAATTGGAGTTGTTGATTCAACTCTTTTTGTAAAAGAAGAAGGTAATGAGATCTTATTGGTTCAAATATATGTCGACGATATTATATTTGGATCAAATAAGGAGTCCCTGTGTCAACATTTCTATGAGACTATGAAGACTAAGTTTGAAATGAGTATGATGGGTGAACTCAGATTCTTTTTAGGACTCCAAATTCAACAATTTGACACAGGAATTTACATTAGTCAAACAAAATATGTTCTTGAAACTTTCAAGAAATTTGACTTTGAAAATGTAAAGGGCAAAGAGACTCCGATTGCTCTATCTACTTCTCTTGGTGAAGATTTATCTGGCAAGAGGGTAGATGAAAAGAAATACTGGGGAATGATAGGTTCACTACTATATCTCACAGCTTCTAGACCTGATATTCTTTTTGCTACATGTTTATGTGCAAGATTCTAGTCCAAACCAAAGGAATCTCATTTTAATGTAGTAAAAAGAATATTTAGATACCTAAACAGCACAAAAGACTTGGTCTTTTCTATCCTAAAGCACAATCCTTAGATCTATTATCCTATAGTGATGTAGACTACGCAGGGAGTCGAACAAACTGAAAGAGCACAAGTGGCACATGTCATTTTATTGGAGAATCTCTAGTCTCATGGTTCTCTAAGAAGCAGACTTGTTTTTCACTTTCTACGATTGAAGCAGAGTATATTGCAGCTTCACTTGCTTGCTCTCAGGTCATTTGGATGAGACAGCCTTTGTCCAACTTTGGATTGATTTTTGCACAATCCAAGATATTATGTGATAATACAAGTGCAATAAATCTATCCAAAAATCTAGAACATCATTCACGTACCAAATATATAGACATTAGACATCATTTCCTCAGAGATAATGTACTTCAAGGCTCTATTCAATTAGAATTCATTGACACTCAAAACCAATTGGCAGATATCTTTACAAAACCTCTTGCAGCAAAGGGATTCTGCTTTATAAGGAGAAAATTAGGACTTTGTACAATAAAAGAGATTTTAATCTAACAATTTATTTGATATGAACCTTGTTTGTACTTATGAAAATTCCTGAGGGCTTTCTTGCAAACTACCCATGTTTACTAAAAGAGGGGTAAATTGTAATATTTCCATATGTCTGGAAATACCAGGGTGTTGTTTGCAATTTGGTTACTTAACTTAGGTTGTTGACTACATCATTTTTTTCAACACCTAAGTTGTCAATTTTTCTTCTCTCAACCACTTAAGTGGTCATGTGACAAGCACATGACCCATCCCATATAAAAGAGGTCTAGTGCAAAAACTTGCTTCATTTCATCACAACGAAACCCTAGTTCCACCACAAGTCTCTCCAAGCCATTTCCAAGAAGAAGAAGAATCATCTCCAATCTTCATACCCTAAGTACATTCTTCTCTTCTCATCAAATCATGTTTCCTTGAGTATTTCTACATCATGTTTCTTCTTTTCTCGATGTCATTTCTGCTGTTGCAATGTGTTCACATCGGGTACCAGATGATACTAGTACCCATCATCGGTACCGGTACTCGTTGGGTGCAGCAGTGCCTGCTTTAGAGAGCAGGTACCGATATTGAAGATGAGTACCGGTACTAGCTCGAATTTCTAGTTGAGACAGAAACCAACCAGTACCGGTACCAATCACCAGTACCGGTACATGCAGGCTTAATGTGCTATTACTTGAACACATGATAAGAAATTATCTTTATCTCTAATTGTATTTCCTATTCCTTGTTGTATGTTTTCAGATGGCACCTAAATCTAAAAGTAAGGGAAAAGCACCTCAAGATGCATTCCACAAGTTTTGCATCAATGAGGATGCTAAATCAAAATTTGATTGGTATAAAGGACTAAAACTCCATCACTGTAAGCCTATTGAGTGGAAAAATTTTTCTCTTCAAATCTATGAGTTTACTACCTGTTTTTCCAAACAGCATCTTATGCATTTCTTTGATGAGTCATTTTCCCTGATGTTAATTGTCTGTTTTTTGCTAATCTCCAAGAACAAGAAAATCGATGCCATCTAGTCTTAACATCCAATGTTTTTGGTCAAAAAATCACCATTACTCCTAAATTTTTATCAACCATCACCCAATGCCTAAATGAAGGTCATCCTTTTAACACACTTAAGGAGTAATTTCCTACTCACAAAATTCATGAAACTCTATTGCTTCCTAATTGCTAGGGCAAAGCATTGATTGCCCCCAACATGACTCTTTTTGTTCATGTTCTTTTCCGTATCTTAGCATGGAATTTAAGGGCTAAAAATTTGGGTTTTCACAAAATTCATGTTGACATTTTACCCTTAATTTATGCTATCATTACAGGATTTCCAGTCAACTGGAACACGATTTTCATTCACTTTCTTAGACCTCATTACGGTGCATCGGCTTTACCCTTAAATATCTTGGTGTCTCACATATTTCATAAAAATAAAATTGACCTTTCTAATTTCACTCCTCTTAGAAAAGTGGTCTATTTCAAATGGACCACGCTCCGGAAAATGGGAGTGAAACCTGCTAAAGAGGAATCTACTAGTGATGATGAAGAAGATGAAGTTGATCCAAATGCTCAATCTTCTCATCCACCTCCTGAATCATCTTCGGCTTTTGTCCCCATTACCTATCCCTTTCCGGAAGCCGAAACTCCTTGGAGAAACCTATCTCATGAGTCTGGCACTGATCCCTATATGATCAACACTTTCAATTATATTGGTCAAAATTTAACCAATCTAAAGTTTGCCTTTCGTCACATGGAACGCAAATTTCATGATCTTTCTATGTCTCTTGAGTCTTCATATGTTGCATCTTCCACTCAACAAACTAAACAAAGGAAGCGAACTCAACCAAAAGCACCTCCGGAATATAGTGAAAGAAGATAGAAACACTTTCAAGATCCATCTTTTGTTTCTTCTCCAGTAGCAAAAAAAGAATCTATTATCCATGAAGATGAGGAAGAAGAAGACACGGAAGATGAAGAAAATGCTTCATATGAAGAAGATGATGATGATGATGACGATGGCAACGACGATGATGATAATGATGACAACAACGATGATGATGACAATGACAATGACGATGACGATGATGAGGATGAACAACCACTTATTAGAAAATGTCATAGAAATTAGTTTAGTTTTAAATATGTAAGCTTGTTGTTGCTTGTAAGACTCTTAAGATTGTTAAACTTGTATGACTCTTAATATTTCTTTTGTATCATGAACTTTATCATGTTATAAAAGTTGATGCTTTGTTTGATAATGTGAGCTTGTTTGATAATGTCATGCTTTATGGTATTTGCTCATTTTTTTGCTTGCTTGACAAAAAGAGGGAGAAATGAAATGAATGAATGGATACTTCATATCTAAAATAAGGAGAGCTTAGTTTAAGGGGGAGGTTTTTCACTCTCTTGTGGAGTTTTTTTATTCTTCACTTATTAAGTCTCTGTTTATTTTTAATATGAATATCTTGTTTGTTTTGTCAACATCAAAAAGGGGAAGATTGTTGGACCCTGGTTCCATCTCTCCTCTGTGTTTTGGTGTTAACAAAACCATTTTAAAATCTAATATGTTTATGAAGTAATTACAGGTCAAAAGAATCTGTGGATGCAAGCAAAAAGATTGCACATGAAGGAAGAAGTTTTGAAGACTTCAGTTTTTATTGTATCTTAGAATTTTTGTATGTCTCCAAACAAGTAAAACATAATTTAGGTGTTAAAATCAAAGTAGAGATAACTAGGATTCAGAATATCGTCCATTTACTCGGTTCTTAACTCAAAATTGACTCTTTCAAAACAAAGTCGCCTAGAGTAGATTGGATTCCTCTAAAAAATTGATTTACACTAATGATCTTCGGTACTTGCTACAAGTTTGGACCTAAGTTCCAAACTGTGAACATCAAGTACCGGTACTCATCATGAGTACCAGTATCAAGTGGTCACAGTTTGTGCACTGGGTTTTAGCCTGGATCTTACAAGTACCGGTACTAATCATGAGTACCGATGCATGTAGGTCACAGGACCCAAGTCTATGTGTCACAAGTACCGGTACTCACAATGAGTACCGGTACCCAGTGATTTGGCTGTACTGACTGTATGCAGTCAATACCAGTACCAAGAGTTCAATACCGATACCAACTAACCATTGTGACCAGTTTGCAATTAATCATATTTCTAATATTCCTAAAATACCCCTAACGACGAGAATTCGTGGGGGAGGTGATTGGTGGCTTATATAAGCACTCTTTGAGTGTTGGTTTTTCAACATCTCTTAAAAAAATCATACTCTTGCCTACACCTTCAATTCTCAATTTTCAAGCTGAAAAAGAGCTTGGTTTGTTGCATACCTTTCAAGGTCTCTCACCATTTGCAACAAATCATCAAAGGCGATCGTATTTTTCTATATTCAATCGTTTGTTTTACGCCTTAGTTTTCTTGTTAGATTTGGTTATACTTGTTATAAGATATATTCTTGTTGGAGACTTAGGAAATAGTTGTAAGGTTCTACTTACATTTTGCTTACACCTGTATCTTTATCTCTTTTCATATCTTGTAATTGGGTTGAGGTAAGCCGCTAATTACCTCTGATATTAGTAAATTGATTCCCTCTGAGTTGAGGGAATCGGGTTAAAAATCCTAAGTTAGGAGACTTAGGTAGTGGAGTACCCAAGTGAGGGGAACCACTATATATCTTGTGCCCTTATTTTTGTGGTTTGTTTTGTCTTGCAATTTTTATTTACCACACTATTCATCCCCCACTTCTAGTGTGCTTGTGATTTACAAATCCTACAACTTGTACAGTCTGACTCAGAGTTGACCCGAGTATCATGGAATATAGGTGATATTTTCTTTATTCTACCATGCTTCTCATGCATTTTATTTTCAATGAGGACATTACATCAACTAGGCATGGGGGGTGGATTCATTTCTGAATCATTTTTTCAACTCTGTGGAATTTTTGTAAATTCTACTTACTTTTTTCTCTCAAAAAAAAAATGAATTAGGAAAGAATAATTGGGCATTAGGATTTTTCAACCTTAAGGAATAATACAGTAGGATCTGAACACTTGGACCCTTCAGGACTTTGAACTTAATCAGCCTGGGTGTCCACTAAAATGTGGATTTGTTTATCGAGTCCTCCCCTTTCTGAATTTACTTCAATTTGGTTAAGTAAGTTGAGGTGATAAGTACATGACTTATCAACCTGCCATCTGATTTGAGGGGATTTCAAGTCTAAGCATCTACACACTATTTGCACTAACTCGCTTTTCGACGATTTTAACGAAAATTGGGTAGCTAATGAACCTTCTAGGGTGGTATGGCTAATAAGTTATCGTGGGTAACAACCCATTAGTAGGTTGTCCAGAGCCCAGTCATATGACCACTCTTTTCCTACTACCTTTAGGTAAATCTTAGATCAGGAAAGTCACCTACTTAAAAAAAAGAAAAAAAATAGAAAAAATATCCAAAACAAAAGAAAAAAATAGAAAAGGAGAAAAGAAAAGAAAAAGAAATAAGTCACACTTCACCACACGAGTATAGCTGGCAAGTTATCATGGGTAATAGTCCATTGGTAGGTTGTCTAGAACCCAGCTCAAGAAATGCACATATAATTCCAAAACACTTAGGAAGAAGAGGAGAAGTAGAATAAGTCGGGGAGATATACACTGGGTTTGCCCTTGTGTTGACCCCATAAAAATAAAAGTAGGGAGAAAGCTACTGGTGGAATAGATACACCTTTAGGCAGGATTTCTTTTCAAGGTCACCTAGGGGCGTAGAAACCCAAAGTCCGTTCTAATTGTTAATTAGTGAGTCTATCACATTTCACACATAAAGATGCTTAGAACTTAGGGTTCTCTATGAGTCTTGGGTGTGTTGAGTGGCCGTAGAAAGCTGCTCCAAAACGTTAAACTCAAAAATCCAAAAAAAAAAAAAATTAGAAAAGAAGAAAAGAGGAAAAAGATCCTTCTTTGAATAAGGCGAGGGCTTGAGGAAGTCTGCATTTTGGCAGACACCCAGGCGCTATTGTGTCTTTGTAGTTTACGTCCTTAGTAAAAATCTCCTAGTGATGAAGAATAAGTTTTGCCCAAGAAATCCGACCTGATATAAACACATTTACACTACTTAAAATGTCTATTTATGCATGTTCTTAAGCATAGGATTGCATTTCATGATATAAATATTGCATAACATGCATCATCTCGCATTTAGAGTAGTTTGAATAAAATGGAGGTTAATTGTCTCCTTTTATGTGCTTGGACAGGGCAAACATTTTATCGGGGCCTCGGATCAAAGATCCAATCGTATGGATATGATCAGGGCGACGATTGGAGTTCAACGACTCCAAGATCGCCCTAATCAGACATCCGTAGCATCAGATAGAGACCAGGGAACCCTAGAAAATCAAGGACCAGGATGGTGTAAATCCGCACTTCAGATGACAAATCCAACCGCACGGATGAATTCGGATCGACGATCGCAGCCCAACGACACAAAAATCGAGTCAATCCGACATCCGTGGCACCATCTACAACTTCCAGAAGATGGACGGCCAAGATGGCGCCACGTGGTGCCATCTCAGCCGCCCAAACGGTCGCTTGCATCTTGTGAAGACCGCGCACCCGTCTCCTCTCTGCCGTTGGATCTCGATCCAACGGCTGCGACGCGCCCGCGTTGAAGTCAGGCGCTCGACACAAACGCGACCGCAGCGCAGCGGTCGAGCGCTCTAACGCGAAGCAGGGACGCGCGTTCGAGCCTCGCCACGCAGAAATTGGAGCGGTGGCGTGCCTCCAATCGACCGCACGATCGCGATCCAACGGCCGCGCGCGCCCGATAGCGCCGACGCGCGATTGGACGCGCGCATGAACGCGCGATCGCACGCACAGGCGAGCGGGCGACAGCGGTGAAGGCGCGATTTTAAGCCGTCCGATCTCGCGATCGGATGGCTGAGACTTCGCTGACGTGCGAAGCCGTTGAGGGTGCAAGCAAGCGAGGAGGTGCGTGCGAGCCGCCCACGTTGGGGGCTTTAGTGACGGATTTATCCGTCACTAAAGACCCCTCATTTACTATTTTCAACTTGTAATGTCCATTTTGCCCTCACTCCTTGCAACTATAAAAGGAGACCCCCTCCATATGACATTTTCATCCCTTCTTTCTCCTCTCTACCCCTCCAAAGCTCAAGAGAAGCTTGTCCCACACCCAGGATGCTTCTCGCGAGATAAAGTCCAATTTTCGTTCACCTTCGGAAGTGGATCCCACGATGACGACGGCGTGCTGCTTCGTTCCCGTTCTTCTGCTTCGTCCTCCTTTGTCCCGCTTCATTCTCCTTCGTCTAGGCGTCGTCCCGTCCGGCTCGTCCTCCAAGCAACCATCGAGGAGGATTTCTCTCTCCCTATTCTTTTTACCGCTTTCTAGTACAGATTTACTGCTTTCTAGATTAATCTACTCGTCCTCCAAGCAATCGTCGAGGAGGACATTTCTCCCTCCATTCTTTTAATGCTTTCTAGAGTAAATTGATCGCTTTCTAGAGTAATTATTTTATGCTTTCTAGTTGTAATGAACAATCACTTCAATGCAAAAATTCCTTGTTTATTCTACATCTCATTTTGATTTCTCTGTGTAATATTCTTTTTCTCTCTTACTCTCTCTCTCTCTTCTATTTATTGTAAATAATTAGATAGTACTAAATTGAATTATTCTGTAACAAATAAAAAGAAACGCATAGTTTTTAAATCAAACGTCTGCCTCCCTATGTTCGACCCAGAATTTTAATTTCGGTATAAATTTTATTTGTTGAACACGAACTCTTCGCTTTCGAACTACAGCGACAGGTTTTCCAAAATCGAACACGTTAGCATAGGTTCCAAAATGTTGAACGTTAGCATAGGTTCCCTTTTCAATTGATGTGTGATGCGCCAGATTATGCAGTTGGGTTGTCCTTAGACAAAAGATCGATGGAAAACATGTGGTGATCCATCACACTAGCAAAACTTTAGATAAGGGTCCAAGGAATTATACCACAACTGGGAAAGAATTGCTAGTTGTAGTCTTCAATTTAGAAAATTTCATATCTTATGTCATTGGATCCCACATGAGAGTGCATTCAGATCATACAGCCCTCCAATATATATTGATAAAGAAAGATGCAAAACCTAGGTTGGTCAGATGGATTTTACTACTTCAAGAGTTCGACCTAGAAATTAAAGATAAAGCTAGATCACAAAATGTGGTTGCTGATCATCTCTCTAGACTACCCCTGGATAACTCTATCCTTGGACCTCCAATCAAGGACAATTTCTCGAATGAACAAATTTTGGCAGTAGAACAGAAAGGGATTCCATGGTATGCTGATTTTGTAAATTATATAGCCACTGGGACAACACCTGATTTTTGGAACAAACAACAAAGATATGATTTTTGCCTAAGGCTAAATATTATTTATGGGAAGACCCTTTATTATTTAGGCTTTGTGTGGATCAAATTATTTGGAGATGTGTACCTAAATCAGAACATGAGAGTATTTTAACATTCGACCATACATTAGAATGTGGAGGACATTTCTCATAGACTACTGCAAAAGTCTTATAGTGTGGATTTTACTAGCCTACATTATTCAGAGATGGTCAAAATTTTGCTAAGGCTTGTTGTAATTGTCAAAAGTTGGTGAATATGACAAAATGGGACGTGATGCCCCTCCAGCCGATTTTAATTGTTGAACCATTTGAGGTTTGGGGCATAGACTTTATGGGTCATTTCATAGCATCCATTGGATTTGAATACATCCTTGTTGTCGTTCACTATGTTTCTAAATGAATTGAGGCAATCTCGACTCGGACCAATAAACATAAAATCGTGATTTCTTTTGTCAAGAAGAATATCTTTTCTAGGTTCGAGATGCCAAGGGAAATCATCAATGATGGTGGAACCCATTTCGCTAATGCCCAATTCCTAGCTCTTTTGACTAAGTATGGGGTCCAGCATCAAATCATTAATCCCCCAAACTAATGGGAAAACTGAAGTCACACATAGAGAAATAAAGAATATCTACAGAAAATGGTTTGACTAAATAGAAAAGACTGGTCATCCAAACTAGATGACACTCTTTGGGCTTATCAAATCACTTTCAAGACTCCTATTGGCATGTCCTCGAATAGACTCATTTATGGAAAATCTTATCATTTACCTGTTGAGTTGGAACACAAAGCCTATTGGGTTGTTAAGAAATTCAATTTAAATCCAATTAGAGCTGGTGAACAAAAGAAGCTCCACCTTACTAAGTTCGATGAAATCATAAATGAGGCCTATGAGACTTCAAGGATCTATAAGGAAAAGACTAAGGCCTTTCATGACAAGCATATTACCAGGAAATAGTTTGAGCTTAATTAGAAAGTTTGGTTTTTTGTTGCCTAACTTAGATTATTCCCTGGTAAACCCAAATCCATGTAGGTTGACCCATATCTTGTGACTAGACCTTTTGATAATGGGGTTGTGGAGATCTCAAATCTTGGATCAAGCATACTTTTATAGTTAATGGATAACGACTCAAACTCTGCATTGAGAATCAACACCTAGATCCTCTAATTTACAAAGTTACCCTAATTGAACCATTTTGAGCTTTATTGTGTCTAGTTGTAGATGTAAAATTTAGTGCTTGTTGGGAGGCAACCCAATGAATTAGGTTAGCTTGTATATATTTGTGTTGCAAATTGATTTCAAGTCTGGAACTAATTGAACTTCATATAGTCAGAACTCTTGAATTATCAGGTGATATTTATTTCCACTTATGTTTATTGCATGCATTGAGGACATTGCATGAAATAAGCATGGAAGAGGGGTAGATAATAAAGATTAAGTCACTTTTAGTTTTTATATTTTTGTATATATTCTATTTCATCAAAAATTAGTTTTGAAAAAAGGGAAAATTGCAAAAAGGAAAAAAATGGCATTTTTAAAGTTTGAGCTACGTAAGATTAAAAATTTTTTATTTTAATGATTCACCGATCTTAAGAAATGTATAAACAAAGCTTTCTTGCTTAGACTCTTCAAGTCGATTTTCCGACCTAATCATCTCAAGCATTTACTAAAATACGAATTTGTGTCTTAAGTCTTTGACGAGATTTGAAAGAGATGAATTAAAGTAGTAAGTTAAAAATAGTGATAAGTATGTGACTTATCTTCCCACTCTCTAGTTTGAAGAGTCTTTGAGATTTGAGTAATCTTCACCTACTGATGGGTCACGGACGGCCACCAAAAGATTTGTAAAGGTTGGGAATGCTACATAGTCATGAGCATCCATGCTAGGAGGAAGTGGTCGAGTCTCCATTGTAATGGGAGGACTCGATCCAATGAACATCAAACAATCACAAGAGGGACAAGGGGATTTGGTGACCCAGTTCCACTGCAAGGGATGTATGTCTGGGGGGAGGATGATACTCCCAACTATGCACTAGAATTTGAGAGGTTTACAAGATTTCTCTCCCTTGCCTCAAGCTTGTGTGAGAACTCGCTCAGGGTCTCTCTTCGCTATTTATAACATAGAAAGACCTACAACCCAGTGGCCTATCATATCCTTTCTATCAGACTGCGCGTCTACTATCAAGATATATGTGGTCGCTTCCATCTTGTCGTATCTTCAGGCTTGGCTGTGCCAAATTTTTTGGCAGGTGGGGTGGATCCCAGGTGGGGTCTGTGGTCGCACGTGTTTCGTGAGTTTGAAATCAGGGTTACAAGTAACCCGTCGTCGTAGTTGTAAAATTCGTGGTCAAATAAAATTTATACCGAAACTCCAAGGGAGTCCCGGGTCTAACACAGAGAGGCGAACGTTTGGTTTTATGAAATCCGTGCTTCACTTTTATTTGTTTTTGGTCATTTTTATCTTTTCTAATTTTTTTGGTATTTTTAACAAGCAAGAGATTACGTTGATGAAAACTTTATCTACTTGCAAAAATATAAGAGAGAGAAGGAGAGAGAGAGAGAGAGAGAGAAACAATCATCTATTAATCAAGAATTGTTTGTTACAACTATAAAAGTAGGAAAACTACACTACGAAAGCGTAAAAAGAAAGAGGTGAGAGAAATCCCCCTCGACGGTTTCTCGGAGGATGACTCACCGTGACATCGCCTGGAGGAAGGTGGTGAGGAGCAAGATGAAGGAGGATGGAGGATGGGGCAGGACGACATCACGGCGAGGATCTTATTCCCGAAGGGTGGTGAGAGGACGGCCACGGGATGCTCCACGAATAGGGATGAGGGGAGGGAAAACTATTTGGTTTTCTACTCTAGAGGAGCATCCTGGGCTTGGGACAAGCTCTCTCTAGAGCCTTGGAGGTGGTGAGAGGAAGAAAGAAAGAGATGAAGAAAAATGGGAGCGGTAAGGGTCCTTTTATAGTGGAGGAAAGAATCAAATTCGTATACAGGACATTTAATGATGGTCATAAATGTCGCTAATGATCTGCCTCAAACGTCCCTGAAGACAGCCCACTTGCCCACCCACCGTTGTGCTGGCGCGTGCTGCGAGCATTCGTGTTGCGTGCAGACATGCAATACGCGTCGCTGCCTCCGCGAGCGAGCTGCGCTTGCGCGTGCGTGCCTCCGCGCACGCGCACGCACCCACGCTGCTATGCACGTGCGGTGGCGCGTGCATACGCATGGGCGGCCTGGGTTGCACCACGTGGCATAATCTGGGCCGTCCATCTCTTTTCTTTGTAGGGGATGCTACAGAGGTCGGATTGAGTCAATTTTCATGCTATTAGGCTGCGATCGTCGACCCAAATCCATTCGTGTGGTCAGATTTGCTGTTTGATGCTCCAGATTGCGTCACCTAGTCCCTCGGTCATTGATCTTCCTTAAATTGCATATGGTGCTACGGGACTTCAATCAAAGGGATTTCAGAGGCGTTGCACTCCGATCGTCATCTTGATCAGATCCGTATGGTCGGATCATCAATCCGAGGCTCCAAAATAAATATCCTTCTCTCCTAACCACAAAAAGGATGCAATTAACCTAAATTATATGCTACCCAAAATGCAGAATTGATGGGAACACCATTATGAGCCCTAACTAGCTCATTTTGACCAATAGAAGAGAACAAAAGCTCCCACATAACCAACTGGAGGTCCTAATTCACTAAATAATCCTTCAGGGATAAAAGCAGGAAACAAGGGGTAAAACTACAATTTTACCATTGCAGTACAGCAACGGGTTTTCTCATGAGCTAAACATAGGTCAAATGGTCTTAATAGGATAATAAGTGGGTTGAATCAGATAGAAAAGGGTTCATGTAAATTCTAGGAATTAAATGACTTCTTGTAACCCTAAAACAGACCCACTTAATTTAACAAGATTCTGGTCAGGACAAAATTCACCTAAATCATCTAAAAATCATATAAAAATATTCTCTAGGGTTTAGAACCTTCAATTTGGCCACTAGAACCTATTTTGACCTAAAACGAGGTCTCAGACAAGTGTTTGCCCTAAATTGGGTTTTTACATAAATTACCCAGTCAAACGGGGTCAAACCCAAAATCCAACTTCACCATTGGATTCCTTAGGTCCAAATTAGGCTTTTACCAAAATTTGGGCCTAAGGAAAATTCATCTTGACCCACTTTGCAAATAGGTCCAGCCTAATTACATTTCTACCCCAAATTTCAAAAACCCTTACAATTGACCTCCTATCTTCTTCGTCGTTCTTTGCAATTAGGTCCCTCCTCCATTATAGCGGAGGGAATTCTACTCCAGCAAGATTACAAGGGCAAGTTCTCCCTGATCTCTCAGAGAATCCCCTTCAAAATTGAAAGGGAGATTCACTGAGAAATCTCCTCCGGTATGAACCCAATTTGAGGCCTTACTTGGTACCTAATCTCTCATGCAAACGCATGAGAGATTCGGGTCACTTTCAAGTTGCCATCTCTGGCGAACTTCCCTTTCTTGGAAGCTTGGCATCCAAGCACAAATCCATCCTCAAAGGTCTATTTAAGCAAACCCAAATCACCCCGTATCTCCTAAGCTTGAAATTGACCAAGAAAACCCCTCAAATTCATCTCTCCCCCTCTGGCCAGTTCGCTCATCAAGCTCCGGCGACTTCCCCCACTCTCCCTCGTCGCCTAGCCATAATACCGGTGGCAGGTTCTTCTTCCTCTCGCTCATCCGCATCGTGCTGCACCCCTCGATGCCTCTGCATCCCCTTCTTCCTCGCCGACCTCCCTCACTAAGCACTTTCGTCTCCGACGTTGATGATACTCACAGACGCCATTCCTACCTCCCTCTCCATCCCTTCACACCCAGATAAGTTCCCTCTCCCTTCTATTCTTTTTTCCCTCTCTTTATTTCTCAAAAACACCCCTCGACGCCACCGACCACCATCATCCCCTTCACCTCCGGCCACTACTCCGGCGAGTTCACTCCACCTCCACAGACCATCTCCCTCCTTGCCAACCAGTCCATAAGCTCCGCCCCAACTCACTGAACGTAACCCCTCACTCAATACACTCCGCCACTCACCCACAAGCGCCCCCGAACACACCCACGCACACAGCCACAGGGTGCCCTAGGCACGTGCACTCAGGCAGTCCCATGCCGCATTGACCACCGCAGCACACTCTCCGTGCCTCGGTGAAGCCTCCTAAACATTCTGACGTGGCTACGAGGCCGTTTGCGTGATTGCAGGTCCAGGGGGTCGTCGCCATTGACAAACAGCAACGAGCTTGCTTGCAAGCTTCTCCAAGCTCTGCCCGCTCTAGGCTTGTGTCCTAGGCTGTGTAGGGCACTCTCGCGAACACTTCCAGACATCTAATTGAATCCCAGCGCGATCACTGCAGCTACAATCGAACGAAGTTTCCCTGACGCAGGTGCGCACAAGGAGGGTGGGCAGATAGTCCCACCTCGGAATTGGACGAAGTGCCGCACCCGCATAAATTGTTTTTCTGCATTAAGCTCTTCGCTTCCTACTCACGGAAGAGGTCCCCTCTCACCCAACTCGACGCCTCGTTCGTGACCACCCCCCATGGACCTGGTGATCTAACCTGACCCAGCACACCTCACCCACCACCGCACGCCAGTGGGCCTGGTCCCGGGCGCATACCCGACCCGATTACCCAAGAAGTGGCTCTGGGAGAGCCAACCTAAGAGAGAAAGAGGAGAAGAGAGCGTGCTCAAGTAGGGGATAGGTTTTGCTCTGCCAAGGAAGAAGAAGGAGGAGGCTGAAGAGGAAGCTAAGGAAGGAGAAGACAAGGCTGAAGAGGAAGCTAAGGAGCTGAAAAGCTGAAGCAGAGAGAGGAAGGAAAAGGCTAAAGGCAAAAGAAGAAGAAGAAGAAGTAGAAGGCACCTGAGACAGAGAAGAAGGCAGAGGAAGAGAAAGGCTAAGGCAAGGAATCAAAAGAAGAGAAAGAAAGAAGAAGAAAGAAAGCAGCCGCCATAGAAGAGAAGAGAAGAGGAGAAAGAAGATAAAGCACTGTAGTATCCACATATTTAAGGCGTCTGATTCACAAATCAGACGTCCAATTTTTGTGCTTATTCACATACATTAATTTCTTTAATATTATGTGCTTACATTTATCTTTTTGCACTATAACTCTGATTTTTATTGCATATTATATTCAAATTCTCAAGTTGTGATCTTGATTTCTAAACCCTAATTTTCTCCCCTTTGTTCGAACTCAGACTTTAAATTCGAGTAATAAATTGTATTTGTTTCGAACTCATTTTCGACTGTACTACAACGCGAATTTTCTAAAACTTGATCAAGCACTCCCAATAAGAATGATGCATGCTATGCAATATTTATAACATGAAATACAAATCTAAGCCTAGGAACATGCATAAATAGGCATTTTAACCTAAATAGACGTGTCTACATCAATCCGGCTAGTCGTAAGCGGGACAGATGATACCGATCTCGCCTACATACCCTATAATTGGGTGGTCGAATCCTCTATGGGGTTGTATGCTAGGCTTTGGTTCCAAGGGTGGTTTTTTCCCCTCATCATATGCCCCCACTCTCTAGCTAGTGTGAACTGCTGAGAGAGTAGTGAGAGTCCCTAAACTCCGTGGTAGATGAAGCCCCAGATGTTCTCTCGGTTGAGATGAGGCAGGGAGGACATTTGTAACGGAGGAGTTGGGTGGTCTTCCCTTGTTTCTTGCCACCAGCAAGAGGTCCCTGGTAGGGGTGTATGAGCCTGCGTCCATGCCGATGTTGAACGCTCGGGTTGCTATGCTAACGTGTTTGGTTTTGAAAACCTGTCATCGTAGTATGAAAGCGAAGAACTCGTGTTCAACAAATAAAATTTATACCGGAATGAAAATCCCAGGTCGAACATAGGGAGGCGGACGTTTGATTTCAAAAAATATGCGTTTGTTTTATTTGTCACGAAGTAAATTAATTGATTAGAACTATCTAACTATTTACAATAAATAGAAGAAAGAGAGAGGAGATTACAAACAAAAACCAAAAAGAGATGAAGAATGAACATGGAATTTCATCATCAGAAAGATTGTTCGTTACACTAGAAAGTGGGAAAATGATTACACTAGAAAGTAGTAAATCTACTCTAGAAAGCAGTAAATCTACTCTAGAAAGCATTAAAAGAATGGAGAGAGAAATATCCTCCTCGACGGTCGCTTGGAGGACGAGCCGGATGGGACGACGCCTGGACGAAGGACGGAGCAGGACGAAGGAGGACGAAGCGGAAGAATGGGAACGGGGTAGCACATCATCGTCGTCGCGGGATCCGCTTCCGAAAGGGGATGAAAAATTGACTTTATCTCGCGAGAAGCATCCCAGGTGTGGGACAAGCTTCTCTTGAGCTTTGGAGAGGGAGAGAAGAGAAGGAAGGGATGAGAATTTCGTGTGGAGGGGGTCTCCTTTTATAGTTGCAAGGAGTGGGGGCATTTTGGTCATTCCAATTTGAAAAACATTAATTTAGGACCTTTAGTGATGGATAAAATTGTCGCTAAAGGTCCAAACGTGGGCATAGTGGGTGGCACACGCGCACCCGCTCACCTCCTCGCACATAAGCACGCGCATGTCCAGCCGATCTCAGTCGTCCGATTGCGAGATCGGACGGCTCAGATCGCGCCTCCGCCCGCCTCCTCTGCGCGCCCCATCACGTGTGATGCTGCGTCTTTGCCGCGCATCTAATAGCGCGTGAGCACTATCAGGTGAGCACAGCCATTCGATGACGATCCGATGCCCCTCGCACCCGCTCGCCCGCGCCCTGCGATTCGAACACGTGTCTGAAGGCGACCGAGCGCCTTATCACTACGCTGTGCACGTGGATGGGCAGGCAGTCGAACTTTTGAACACGTAATCAGGACCGTTGGATCAAGATCCAATGACCCAAATCGTATGTTGGATTCTCTTTGGAGAGGAAGCGACAGACCTGAGGGTCGGTTGGATAGCTGAGATGGCACCATGTGGCACCATCTTGGCCGTCCATCTTCTGGATGATGTAGATGGTGCCACGGGTGCCGGATTGAGTCGATTTTCGCGCCGTTAGGCTGCGATCGTCGATCCAAATCCATCCGTGCAGTCAGATTTGTCATTTGAAGTGTGGATTCACACCATCTTGGCCCTTGATCTTCTAGGGTTCCTCAATCAATATCTGATGCTACAGATGTCTGATTAGGGCGATCTTAGAGTCGTTGAACTCTAATCGTCGCCCTGATCACATCTATATGATTGGATCTTTGATCCGAGGCCTCGATAATAAGTTTGCCCTGTCCATGAACATAAAAGGAGACAATTAACCTCCATTTTATTCAAACTACTCTAAATGCAAGATGATGCATGTTATGCAATATTTATAGTATGCAATGCAATCCTATGCTTAAGAACATGCATAAATAGCCATCTTAAGTAGTGTAAACGAGTTTACATCAACCGGCCTTAAGGGTAGCACTTCTTCAGATCTAATTGTTGGGCATATAAGTCCAAGTTTGTGCTGGCCTTTAGAGGCGATGTTCACCAAGCCTAGGGTGAATGAGCCCTAGCTCACGCTGACCTTAAGAGGCAACATTGGTTGAGCTTGGGGCAAAGGAACCCAAGCTCGCATCAGGCTTAGGAGGCGATGTTGGTTGAGCCTGGGGTGAATGAGCCCAAGCTTATGCTAGGCCTTGGAGGCGACATTGGTTGAGCCTGGGATGAATGAGCCCTAGCTCGCACTAGCCTTAGGAGGAGGCATTGGTTGAACCTAGGGCAGATGAGCCCTAGCTCCCGCCGACCTTCGGAGGGGACGTTGGTTGAGCCTGGGGTAGATAAGCCCTAGCTCACTCCAGCCTTAGGAGGCAACGTTGGTTAAGCCTGGGGCGGATAAGCCCTAGCTCACGCTGGTCTTAAGAGGCGGTGTTTGTGGAGACTGGAGCGAATGAGCCCTAGCCTCCGTCGGTCTTAAGAGGTGGTGTTCGTGGAGCTTGGGGTGGATAAGCCCTAGCTCCCGCCAGCCTTAGGAGGTGGCGTTGGTTGAGCCTGGGATGCCACCCTAGCTTGCGCCAGCCTTAGGAGGCGATGCTGGTTGAGCATGGGGCGGATGAGCCTTAGCTCGTGCCAGCCTTAGGAGGCTGATGCAAAAAATTACGTGATTTGTAATTAGGGTTTTTAAAGTCGTAACACGCGAAATCGCATACGCTTTTAAATTTATATACCTAGATAGGGGAGTATCTAGGGTCGTCCAAGGAGGCAAGTTGCAAATCAAAATCCCTTGCTTGAAAACACATAAATCACCTTTTTTCGTCTTTTAAATATATATTTTTTATGGATTTTTGAAATAACAAGAATACTTGGATTTTGTTGGCGAAAGAGACTAACACCTATAATTACTATGCTAACACCTAGGTGACAATTAATTCCTCTCCCTAAGCTCACTCTAGGCACATGGAGGCCTAGAGTAATTAGGGAGAGGGAGTGAAAAGTGCTAAAAACAAAGTAATATAATGCAATAAAGATTGCGGAAAGAAAGCAACTTTAAACTAGGACCAAAAACTATTTTACAAGGAACCCTAATAGAGGAAAGCTTTTACTACAACTATCAAGGTACAACAAAAAATGAAATAAAACTAATGGTCCTGATGATGATGATGGTAAAGAAGAGGTGGAAGCTTCTTGCTCCAAGCCTGGTAGCTCCTGGGCTTGAAAAGAGTCCTCCAACTCCTTCCTTGCTATGCTCCTCCAAGATGGTGTCCTCCAAGGTGGAAGCTACCACCTTCAATTCCCCTCCTCCAAGGGTGGACATCCATCCTAGGTCCTTCTCCTTTGCCTGGCTGTCCTCCTTGAAGTAGAATGCTCCTCCTCCTTGGCATGGCACAAGTTGAAGAATGTGGGGGAGAAGAAGGCACCAAAGAGGCGGGTGATGTGCCCCCTTAATCTTCTTCTCTACTCCTTCTTCTTGGCCATAGGTGTAGGTGGGTATAGGTAGAATAGAACACTAATGGAGGATGATAAACAATGGTGGTAGTTGATGGGTTTACATAGAGTAGGTGACGGACGTGGAAATCGCGTATTTTGAAATCGTTGGAAATCGTAGTATAGTCGCAAAAACCACTCATCAAAGATATTTGTGATAACGAAACTCTCGTAGATCTTTATTCTTTTTAGAACTTGAGTCCCGGTCGTTCGTCTCTGGGAGGCATGAAAACGAATCGAGATTTGGATCGACTTTTATAACCTAAATCTAACCTAAGCTACTATTATTGTCTTTTTGTGTTTTTGATTTTTCTTATTTCGAAAAGCAAATTGAAACCTATAACAAGCAAAAACATAAGTGACTATGTACATCTAAATGAGGCCATGGTGGCCGTGTATGGTGTGAACAAACCAAAGTGTCATATAAGCAAGCAAACATGAGGACAATCAATCACAGAAACATTATTTATGTATAGAAATTTATCACACATCATCTACACTAAGAGCATATAAATAGAAGAAAATCCCTCACGCCGGAAAGTTGCCACTAGGGCCATCGGCCTTGTGTGAGGGTGTAGGCTAGACCTTGGGTATGCAAACCCATCTACACACCTACCAAAAGAGATGGCCAGCCACAACAGGATATGGGTGAGCCTTCATGGCCGTCCAAGAAGAAGAAGATGGGGGCTAGTGCACCCAAGTGGAGAGAGGAGGGTGTTGCTCCCTTTCTCTACCAATGGCCGTCCTTGAAGCTTTGGAGAGAAGCTTCTCTAGCTAGCCGTCCATGGAGCTTTGGAGGAGGATGAGGAGGATGGCCTTTGAGTTTTGGAGGGTGGAAGCAAGTTTAGAGTGGAGAGGATGGATGGGAGAGTGTATGGAGATATCCCAATTTCGTAGCTCTCTCTTTGCCCTTATGGAAGGCTCCATTTGGTTGCCACTTTTGGTGGCTCCAAAAATAGCAAATGCCACAATCTTTGGATCTAGGTTTGACACAAGTTTTTAGGGTTTCCAAGAGAGTGTGCATGGGTTTGTTGGGAGTAAAATGGGAAGGTGTACGTGTGTGTGTGGGTGTGTGTTTTTCGTAGGGCTAGGTTGTGGGTTTTGGTAGGATTAGGTGCTAAATAGGTTGGGTCAATCTAGATTAAGTGGGTGTGGACCTAATTAGGCTTAGGAAAGTCTAATTAGATGTGTGCATGTGATTAGGCTACGGTAACCCTAATAGGTATGAGTTAATTAGATCCTGGGTGGATCTAATTGGGCTCGGGTGCACCCAATCAACTGTAGATGCACCCAATTAGGTATGGGATGGTTCATTTGGGTTAGGGATAGGACAAGTAGGGCTATGGATAGTGGACTAGGCTTAGGAGGTCTCTACTTAGGTTTCCTAGGGTGTCCAGTGGGGTTCCTAGGTCAAAATAGGCAAGCTAGGGCTTCCAACACCCAAAATCAGGAACTAGACAGCAGTATCAGACATCCAAGATAGTGGTCAGACGTCTTATACTACAAAATTGGACATCTGGACACTAAATTAGATGTCCAATTCTGTGTCAGTATGAGTTTTGGCTTCCTGGATTATTATTCTGCAGAAATCATACGTCCAGCCAAATGTCTGGACGTCTTAAAAGGTGCTGGAGAGTGGGTTTTGTGTTTTCTAAGGTTGGTTTTGGTTCCTAAGTGTTTGGGAGAGGGATAGGAACATGGATAGTGCTATCCATGTTTGGGTTTTGAGGCTAAGGTGCCCTAATGGAGGTTGTTTTGGGTTTGGGAAGGCTATCCTAGGGTTTCTAAGGGTAGGGATAAGGCTATGCTCCTCACTCCTCTTATCTGGATCAGTCTTCTTCTTCCTTTATTGCTTTATTTCACTATCTCCATCCTGGATCACTTTATTATCTGTAAATAGCAATAAAAAAAACAATAACTAGCAGGATATCTCATCTTATTCTAAATAGACTGATGCAATGTACGATATGCAAGATATGAGTGCAATATCCACAATTTAAGATAAGTTCAGACATTATTTAGGTTGATTAGGGCCTATGATTGCCGTGCAATCAGTAGGAAGGGGACATAGGTTGCTCTTGGAGTGGATTGCTAAGATAGGATATGGGGGGTAGTTGGGGATCCTAGGGCTAAGAGTGATTGGCTCTCCATGGCTGTCTCCCTTCCTACGTAGCTCCACTCTACATGGCCATCCAACCTACTACTTAGCTCCACCAAAAACTCCACTCACATCCCCTCATTTTGTCCCCAAAAGAAGACATCCCTTAGCCCCACAACCACCACCAAAAGCCACCTAACGTTGGTGCCAAAACCACCTCTAACTAACCCCCATTTTTGGCGCCAACCTTCCCTTAATCTCAACCCTACACCTACCTCCATAAGCCATCCCTACCCTTGGTTTTTGGCACCAAAATCTTCCCTTCTAGAACCCACCTAAGGTGGTGCCAAAACACCACTACATGGCCGTCCACCAAGGGTGGTCTCCACCCTTAACCACCACCCTATGCACCCTTTAGGTTGGTGCCATCCATCCATAACCATTGATCCCTTAACTACCCTCCAAAACCTAATACCAACCCTCCATTTAATCCACGCCAAACCCCCCTTCTTCCCTTCCTATTAATACACCATCCAACCACCACTAAAACCCCATCCTTGGTTACCAAAAATCACATACCCACACCTATACAATTCGACCAAGGAAGGAGGAGAAGAAAAGAAGATCAAGGAGGCAGCATACCTACCTCCTTGGTACCTTCTTCTTCTTCTCTCTTCTCTCTTGTGCCACGATAAGGAGCAACCTACTTTAAGGGGACAGCCAGGCAAAGGAGGAAAAGCCCAGGTGGACATCCTTGGAAGAGGAACAGAGGAGGATACCAGGAGCACAAAAGTTTTCTTCATAGTGCGGGAGCTACCGACTTGGAGGGCCTTTCTTCATCTCTTTTTACTTCTTCTATTAGCTAGTGCTTTTCTTATTTTCTTGTAACAAGCATTTCACTACCTGTCATTCATTTCACTAGTAATACAAGAATTCAATTGCCTTTCATTTTCCTTCTTTCAATTTCGTGTGTTTCCTGTTTCTAGTAGTTGTAGTGCACCACTCTCTCTCTAATTATCCTAGGTCTCCATGCACCTAGGGTAAGCTTAGAGAGGAGTTTATCTTGTCACTCAATTTCTAGTTGATAGGTGTATTCTCTTTAGCATAATCATCTTCGCAAATGTGCCTGTTATCTCAAAAATCCTAAAAACAACAAAAATCAAAATGACAAAAAGAAAAGTTTTGATTTGTGAGTGTGAGGGAGAGAATCACTACTTGACTAACAAATTGTCCTCCTTGAATGATTGGCCTCCTTGAATGACCCTAGATACCACCACTATCTAGGAATATAAATTTAAAAGCTGGTCGATTTTACGCATCTCAACGACAAAAACCCACATTTAACAAATCACGTAAATCTCGCATCATGCACGTACTTGCCTCCCTATGGAGACGACATCTATTTTTGCAGTTCACTTCGTTTAGAGTTTTATGTGGATGATTGACGCATTTTTAAACTGATTACCTATTTGATTTGTGCATATCTACTTACTTGATTATATTTATTGATCTGGGATTTTTCCACTGTGAGTTATACTGCAACGACACATTATTAGCACATCACTATTAGCATTATTGTTTGCAAAGAGAAAATTTCCCTCGATCAAATGGCACCCTTACCTAGGAGGCAACAAATGCAATAGGTTTATTTGGTTATATTTATGATATATTTTGAGGTGCAGTTGTCTTGACTCATATTTTTCTGTGCGAGGAATCGACAGCTTAAGATGACGAGCATAGTAGAGCCCTAGCATGGACCTTGAGCCACACCTATGAGAAGACGTGAGAAGGAAGGTGACCTAGATCCTACAGCAAGTAGATTCTCCTTCAGCATCGACTGGATTAGGAGATCTGAGATCTTAGCTTATTAGTTTTACGTTTCAATTTTCTCGCCCTTGTAGCATAGGGGTTGCTTTTTGGGGGTGTGTCCCCACCTTGTTTTAGGCCCTTATTCAAGGGTAATTTTTTGGGAACCTGTTCCCACTTTCTTTAGAGATTAGGGTTATTCGTCTGTGGTGTGGACTATCGTGTGGTAGACAAAGGATTAATTAGTATAGTTGCCTACTTGATTGCTTTATATATTCAAAAAAAAAAACTCTCGAGCTGACTACTTAGAAGTTGCATACCCTTAGGTGCGTGCATTTTAGGGGTGATTGAGTAGCATGTTATATCTACTTTACCTACATTGCGTACATTACTTGCACAGAGATTGCTGGAGTCAAGTATATTCTCTCATCTTTGCATCCAACTCCTATCCACGCATTGCATCTAGGCTAAATTCCAAGACCACTAAACTGACTAAAGTTATTAACTAAGTGGTTGCCTTCTGAGAAATTGGGACTGCTAATCAACTTGGGCCTTAAAAGAAAAAAATCACACTTGATTTGATTAAAGAACTTGTATGCGATTCTTTTCAAAGAAAATTGATTTTTGGTGTGATGCACATAAGCACCACGTGAGCACTTCAGTTAGGGACACTAGAAACTTCTTTCTATCTCATCCCCTTGCACCACAAAGAGAGTTAACCAGTGATCAACAAGTTTGTCTCATCATGCAACCTTGGGGAATTTGTGGTACGCAATCTCAATTTGAGGTAAATCTCTTTGCAAGTAGGTCTTAAGGCAGTAACGAAGGTCAGCCTAGGACGCATAATTGATTGTATAACTTGTTTGGCAACAAAGAGGTAAAGTAACTAACTTCTTTTCTTCTCCAAAGAGCCTATCAGGAATCTCAAGTGACATTGGCCCTCTTATACCACTAAAGTGTGAATGGATGGGCCTGAACTTGACTCTATTTGACAGCTCTGAGGGGTAAGTTGGAGGTTGGATCAAAGACCTAATCAATCTTTAAACAAGAGGAGAGTCTCATTACTTTGTGTTTGATTGGGGGTGTGTTTTTCAAGACTTATTTTTCAAATGGATTACAACTGCATCACTTCTTACTCTCACCCTCGAACACCTCATTCCAGTCCCATGGCCTACACTTATCCATCCTCTGATGGATATCCTGATGAACAATGAGATCCTTTCTACTCCTACTATAAGAGCATTCGTCTGGTTAATCCCCAATCCTATGATTACGAGCAGAACCTAGGAGTAGGACTGATATGCCACACACCATAGACATACACAACCCAACCTCTGATTTTAATTCCAATGGTTGGACAGAAACTCCTAGGTATTATAACCCTGAGCTTGCCTTTCCTCTGGAAAAGAATGATAGCCTCTCCACATTCAAGTTTGAAATGCAAAAACAACAGTTGGAAATGATGGAATCTTTAGAAGAATCTTTAAGAACAAGTCAGCAATTAAAGGATGAAATTTGTCACCTGATTTACTCCCTTGAGGTTGATTCTAACCCCTCCACACTAGAGACATCTCCCTTGAGAGAGCCATGCCATAAGATGGAAGGGGACATTAAGGACTCAACCATGGAATATAGCTACCCTCTTGAGGATAATGTAGACCCCTCCATGCTCAATAATCCTTCTTTGAGAAGTCCTTACATTAAGGAGGAAGGGGGATACATGGATACACTGGATATTAAAAGGAGTAGCCACTCGATGAAATGTGATGTACAATGGTGGCAACCAGAAGAGGAGGAGCCCTTATACTTTCCACCTGAGCTTTATTAGAGCCAATCAAAGGGAAAGATGGTCCCATTAGATGAACTCAACCTGAACAATAGTATCTTTGTTACAATTGATGAAAAGGTTCATAGTCAAATAGTCAACCCAACTCCCATTCTTGATTGTAAGGTGGAATCTACACCACATCCTAGGAATTCTGAGCCTACACCTTACCCCTTTTAGGATGTTGCACCTCAATTAGATTTTCCTAAATATTGTGATTCTAAAGTTAATAAATCTCATGACTCTATGGTGTCTAAGGGAATCATATTGGGAGTCAATAATAAAAATGTTGACCCTTCACTTAAGGAACCAACACCCGCCATACAACATTCTGAGAATTTATATGTGCCCAACACAAGTGCCCCTAATGAGATTGATACTGAATTAGATGACTTAGATCAATTTTGGTCTCAGGGACATGAAGATTTGATTTTTGAGGAGGATAAGGAAACACTTGAAGTACTTGATCCTGGCATTGAGGATTTTCCTAAGTCTCAGAGGAAAGAGGGAAGAAACACAGAGGAGGTGGATGGTGAGTTTGAGGGGCCCAAACTCTAGTATGGAGTGCCTCTAGGATTGAGTATGTTTTGTTTGAGGACTTACCCCTGAGGATCTTACTGATTTAGC
This sequence comes from Thalassia testudinum, assembly GCA_037157565.1. Classification (NCBI taxonomy): domain Eukaryota; kingdom Viridiplantae; phylum Streptophyta; class Magnoliopsida; order Alismatales; family Hydrocharitaceae; genus Thalassia; species Thalassia testudinum. Next base: position 203,988,776 of record JAZHRO010000031.1, read on the forward strand.
CAAATCTGGTTTCTTACCTACTTTTGATTATCAGGATCATCCTTTCAAAAATTGAGAAGAAATGGAAGAAATTGATACTCTTGGTAAGGGAGTCTACACACCTCAGGGGCAAGATCTTAAAATTGAACAAGAACCCAGGGATGTTGCTATTGAGGACAGTCACACTCCTATGGCTTCCAACCTACCTTCACATGATAGTGAAATAGGGACCACCTTTGATTCGTCCAATTTGGAAGGTGAACACTTGGCCCCATTCTAGGATGAGCACCCTAATGATAGGAATGATGAAACTCAATTATTTACTAAGGCTGCTAGGGATGACATTCAGGAACTGGAATGGTTGTTAGGGTTGAATGCTAAACCTCTCAAGTCCTCTTTGACCCTCTTCACCACCCTGCAACTTAGAGACTTAAACTCCTTAAGAACTAGCTTCCTTAAGTCTCTGCTCACATTTCTGCTTTATAAGGGGATATCCAAACCGATACATCCTATAGTGGAGTGGCAAGTACGGATTGATGCTTGTCTAGGTCAGTCCATCATCCTTAGGGTGTTCCTCTTAGCACCCTCTCTTTCCCACACGCCTCTGCTTGAGGAGCCTTTGGCTCCTCTCCCTGGACTCCCTAAGGTCATTACTCATGTGTATTATGTGAGACCTCCAATGGAGACCCAAGAGTATCCCGTTCTCACCTATGTTAAGCAAGCATTTGGCATCACTCTCCATCACTAGTTTGCCAACTTCTTGGGTTACCTATTCATAAGGCTCGCTTTGTTACATACGTTTTTTGGGTCTCTCTCTACTTCTTTTATAGACCCCAATCTGCAAGAATTGCCCATCTCGCTTGTTGGAGGAAGCCCAATCTTCTTCAGGTACTATCTACCCCTTTGCATGCAATGATGACATTTCACATTTTAGGCATGAGAGGTAACTCAAAGTGAACACTTAGTAAATCTCTTCCCCAAAGTGAAATCAAGGCCTCAATCAGACATCTGCACTAATCCCCAAATGACTTATCTTTCAAAATCAAACCCAAGCTCAAACGTCTAATTTTTTCCCAAAGCAAAACCCCCTTTCTCTCAGCCTAAACCTTCCTCTCTCTCTCTCCCTAATCAGACCCTAATCAGATCTAGAACAAGGACCAGACCCATATGGCCTAAGCGCGAGCGAGGCGTGTGTGAGGCGTGCATGGGGGACCCGACCCCCATGGTCTTGGGCAGCTGGGTAGTGAACGTGAATAGTTATGAATGCATTTGAGAATTAACGCTCCACGATGTGGCACTATCAAGCCACCCTCTTCTTCGTCTCTTCGTGCGGAGGAGGTGTTGTCAATTGACTGGTCAATTGGCCGTGGATTGTCAATCCAAAGGCTGGAGATCTTCTCAGGGTAATCCACGGCAAGTGGAGGTGGTGGCGAGGCTGTAGGTGGTCAGATGGTGGCTGACGACAACGGAGAAGATGATGAAGATGGTGAGCACCTAAAAGAAATAACATGAGCTTTTGGTCCCAATTAAAAAGCTAAAAGGCTTCATTAGAGCACAGCAAATGTACTAGTGGCGGTGATTTGGTGAACGGCGTAGTGTGGCGGCCAGATGGTGAAGGTGAATGGAGGTCCGATGAACGTGGTCAGGGAAGATGGTGGAGGTGGTGTAGCGAGCAATTAGGTTAGGCAAAAGTGTCATGGAGGTGTGGGCATGCTTTTGGCTACACTAATTTGGTCAAAGGAGAGCAGAGGATGACCGGAGATGAAGATGGTCGGAGGAGGTGCTTGCTGGAGTCGGAGATGAAGAAAGAGAGGGAGAACGAAGCTCAAACTTAACCTAAACCTAATTAGTGATGGGAGGAGCTAAAACCCTAAACTAATTTGGGGAAATAAGGTCGGAGGAGGGTTGCTAGTGGTATGTTGGAGACGAAGAAGACAATGGAGTTGCCAGAGTGGAGGAGGGGATTCAAGGTGCAAAGCTTCATGGGAAGCTTCATGGAAGCTCAGAGGATGAAAACCCTCTACCTATTGCATTTGGTAGAGGATGAGGGAGAATGGTGAAGCTTCGGTGGTGCTTCAAACTCACTAGTGTGAAGGACGAATATGGGTGAAAATCAACCAATTGAGCACGAATTTGTACTTGGAAATGTAGGACCTCTTAAATAGACGAAGGCTTCAAACCAATTCATCCAAGAATTGCCAATTTAGTATGTAGTTTGATTGGCTTTTGAATCCCCTGAAAATCGCCTAGCTAACAATGATTCCGATGTTGATTGATCTTGAGACACGACTCAAAAGATCAAAAGGAGCTCAAGATCAATCTCACCAATTTTGGTAAGATTTGGTTTTGATTTGATCCTTCAAATCAGGGATCAAATCCCGGCACATATGGGTTTAGGAGTTCCTACTGCCCTTGTTTAGGAAATGAGGAGGAAGGCAGTAGGGGCCTCTTTGCAAAAAAGATGAAAGGTTGGGGGCATTTTTGTGATGCAAGTTGAAACTTAAGGGTGTTTGTGTAAGAGATAAAAACTTATGGGCTAAAATGAAAACTAATTAATATAGACTCTGATTGGGCCCAAATTTTGGGGTTAACCTAATTTGGGCCTAAGAAATTTAATGGTGACCTCAATGAGTTTTGACCAAGTTTGATTGGGAAACTTACATAGAAGCCCAAAATAAGGCAAATTCTCGCTTAAGTCTCAATATTTAGTCAAGATGGGTTCCGATGGTCAAAGAGAAGGTTGAAAAGCTCTTAGAATATTTTTTAATGACTTTTAGGAGGTTTAGATTACATTATTTCTACCCAAACCCATTTAATTGAAGTGAGGTTGAAATTAAGATTTTTCTATAATAAATTAATCCTCAGAATGCAGAAAACCTTGATTCATTTACTTAGGCCCACTTTTCAAGAAATTAAGCTCATTTAACCTTGGATTAGGCCCTGATTAGCCCCTTAGTTAATCTGCATTAGTGATTAGATATTACAATGGCAAAATTAACGCATTTTCTTATCTTCTTCTCAGATGCAATTCAGAACAGAGTTATAAGCTTTTGATGAATAATTAAGAGCATTTATTACCATAATTAGGCTAAATTAGGCTTATTAACACCAATGATGATACTACCATCATACTCCCATACCTAAGTTTTGTTAGTCCCTAATAAAATCCCATGGAACAGACTAGATCTCCAAGTCGGATTTTAACTGTCAGGATGCCTTACCGAGCTGTATCTCTAAAAATTAAATTGAAATGCCAACAATAGGCCTAAAGGTACTCAAGTACCAGCCAAGATCCAGACCTGACCAACCTCTGCCTTGGGTCTGCAGTGAAGGTTTCTAAGGCCCACAGAATCCGCCTAGAGGTTTGTTGATCCTAGCAGTTAAAGTACTAGTGCGTATGTGCAGCAAGGTCCAAGTTCAATTTGCTAGTGTATTTTTGAGAAGAGAGAGATGGATATGTATTTTGAGAGTTTTCTCCCTTTTGTTTTTAGATTCCTCTAAAACTAATATCGAATTGGCCCTAAACACGATCTATATCGGATTCCTCGTCTCCATCATCAATCCTCGAAGGGTTGCTGGCTTTCGACACTTTGTAATAGTGCTGCTCATGGCAATACCTAGAACTCTGGCTTTCGACACTTCATGATAATGCCACCCATGGCATTCTATAGCTAAATTCAAACCTTGGAAATCGACATTTCGGGATAATGCCACCCATGGCATCTGAACCAGTACAAGGTGCTTACGTGTCCCCCGGTAGGATATGTAGATATCCTAGGAGACAAGCACCGAGGAGATGACATGTTATAATGCATCTTCGAGGGGAGTATTTTACTCCTCTCCATAGCAAGAACTCATCCAAATCAACTTATGTCTTCGAGTCAGATTTTCAAGAAGACATTTTTCATAATAGAACACTTTATGACATTATTTTCATTAAGCGTACCGAACCAGACTGGCGTATGAATTTTGGGTGCCGAGGTTACCAAGTTCCGCAAACCAAAGGGCAGACAACGGAGTCGAATACTCCTTAAGCCTTAGAGTTAATATATCAGCATCGTAACTGATTGCACAACAAAAATACACCAACAATTGTGCCATCTTGTGCTATTTCCTAGCATTACCAGTGCATAATAGGCATCCATAGTCATATTTGTAAAAATACATGCATGCATGCATTTAATTAAGAGGGGAGGAGAGTGAAATAAAATGGCCGTGAAATTTACAAATTCCTCTAGTGTTGCCTTGCAAAATCTCCATCTTTATTTTTTATTTCTATTTGACTTTGAATTCTTCCCACGGCTGCAAGACATGGCCTCTTCTTCCTTATGCCATGCTCTGCACAGCAGCTTGCCCTGCCAGCCATGCACAGCATGCACAGCCATGCATAGCCAGGGCATGGCTGTGCATGCCTTCTTCCTCTTTAAAAGAGCATGGCTTCTTCTTTGCAAAAGGGAGCCTAGTCCACACAAAAAAACTCAGCAGCTTCTTCCCTTCCAGGCCGACTCCTCCCCTCTCTCCCTCCATACGCAGCCTCTCCTCCTCTGAGGAGCCACTCTGTGGGCAGGAGCACCTCACAGTGGTGCACAACCACCACTGTGAGTCCCACCACTGCCCAGCTCATCAAGAGCCGGTGCACGTGGTGGTCTTCTCCTCTCTGTTTTGCCATTCAAGCCAACCACGCCATTGCCACTGGAGCTTCAAGCTTTGAAGCTCAACCGACCACCGTCTGCCGCACGCAGGCCACCGCTCACCCGCACGCAAGCCACCGCACACGCCTGCAGGTCGCCCGCACCCTCTCCGCGTGCCCAGTCGCGAAGCTCCGCCCGCGGCCCAGCCCTCTCCGCGCTCGCCAGCAGCCGGTGCAGACCTTCCGCCCGTGCACTAGCTCGCGTAGAGGCTCCCGCACTCACAACACCGGGCGCACCCGATCACGCGGCTTGACCTTGCACTGTAGCCACTGTTCACACTAGTCAGCGGAACACTGTGGCTATAGTGCGGTGACCGGTAAGTTTCTCACTTATCCGGTCACCCGGCGCGCCGCAACCGGTCCCAGCCCGCGCCCGCATCCAGCCCCGCGCTCGCTCCAGTGCCCACTTCAGCGTCTGCGTGCACCCGCTCCCTTTGCCCACTCCTAGCGCCTTCTCTTCAGCGCCCACCGCACCGCTCAGCGCAATGCACTGCGGCCTCTCTCCCTCGCACTCACTCCCTCCAGTGCGCACGTCTTCGCGTGCCTACACGCAACGCGGTGCGCTGTGGCCATCAGACGACGCCCTGAGGACGCGGATGACTTAACTCCAGCATTCTTCACTCAGCAGACGCTCTCCCTCTCCCTCTCTCTCTCTCACAGCACTCTCTCACACTCTCTGCACACACATACACACACAAACTCACACTCTCGCACACACACACTCTCACTTATACATTAATATATACTTATATATACATACATACATACATACATACATATATATATTTTTTTTTTATTTATTTATTTATTTATTTATTTATATACATATATATGTATATATATACTTATATCTATACATATAGTAGTACCTATATACCTAAGTATTAGTATACATACATACATATATATATATCTATATACTTATCTATATATATATACATATATATGTACATATATACATATATTTATATACGTATTAATATATAAATAAATATATATATATATATTATTACCTATATAACTAAGTATAAGTATATATACATATATATATATATATACACACATATATTTATACATATATACATATATTCAACTATACATACATATATACATATATATGTATAACTATATATACATATATATATATATACACATATCTATCTACATATATCTATATATATATATTACTATATATATATATACATATATATATACATCTATATAGTAATATATACATACATAAATATATATATATATACATACATCCATCTATACATATATTTACATACCTATATATATATACATATATATATATATATACATACATACATATATAAGTACACATATACCTATATATTTATAACCATATATATATTTACATATAGATATATATTTACATATATATATATTTTTTCATATCACTTACCATACGTTGTATCGCGGGAATATCTGCACCAGTTGCTGATATTCCCGGATACATGCATACAGAAAGTGTGTTTGCACTCATCTTCCACCAATCCACCTTACACTCCACGCGGCACTTTGTCCTGTTGGTTGCGTCTTTCTAGACGACGACCGACTCGACACCGTGCTACATGCTATCTCCACCTCCTCCCCCACCCCTTTATACATATATAATATATACATATATATATACTATATTTACTTTATTTCTGCTTCTCTTTCCTGCCAGTAAAAAGATAAAAAAATATATATAAAAGAGAAAAGATAATCCTTGACTTGCAGGTACTCAATCTTGCGAAGACTAGTTTTGAAACCCTAACTTGGCTCAAAGCCAAGAACCTGATTTTGTGGGTGTGCCTCAAGGACAAGAATTATCAGAAAAAATCTTAAATAGAAAAACACCAAAAACATAATAAACGAACGGAAGAGATTTATTGTAGGAAAGGTGTAGAAACTCATTCACTTCTAATCCCACTTCCTTGAGTTCGACCCTGGGCCTAAAAGTGACCAAGATAAAATCAAGTAGGCCAGGTTAAAAATTCTGTAAAGAGATGGTTAGGCTCGATTTAGGTTAAGCACTATACTCATTTCAACGATAAAATCGCCATATTAACATAGCCTATCCGGTCTACACCACATCTTTTTCATGGAGCCGTTGCCGGGGAAGTGCACATTCAGGTAAGTTTTTACTCCATTCCTTCAATTTTTCTCTTCTCACACCCTTCTCTTCATGGGTGTTTTTGTTTGCTGCTGTGCAGGTGAACTTGTTGCAAGGAGAAGGCAGGCAAACGAAGTCGGAGACGTGGGCAGATCCAAGGCGGGAACGAGAGCGTGAAGATGCTGGCACCACACTGGAGCTTCGCACATGTTACTGCACAAGTAGGTCTTTCTTTCTTAGCAACCTAGGTTAACTTGTAACCTTAATTAAAAAAAAAAACTAGAAAAACTTCTTGGGATCTCTTGGGGCAAGTGGATTAAAATTCACTTGTTTGATTATTTTCCTTTACTCCCACCACCCCGAGATTTCCCGCAAAACTTCGCATAGCGAAAATCCAAGAATCTTGATTCTTGAATTTTTTGCCGTGTGAAGTATTCTCTGAGGCAAAAATAAAAAGATTAATTGCCATCCCTCTTTGCCTCATTTATTTGCAATTCGGGATTGGTGGGGAGACTTGGAATTGAGTTGATTCCAACCCCACCACGACCTTTCACATGCCTAAGATTCGATCCTGAATACTTCAACCCCAACAATTTGATTCTCTTTATCTTATGGTTGAGCCTTGTGTATGGAAATCATTTTGGTGATTGGGAGCACTTGAATTGAAGTGCTTTGGCTCCCTTTCACACTAACCTAAAACTGATTCGTGCATCCACACATAGAAATCTCCATTTAGGGAAGTCCATTGCATTTTAGCATGCATTAACCAACTGACATTGAAGAAGGGTTTGTTGGGCTTAGAAGAAAACTTGTATTCTCTCAAAACCCGGAGATTGGTTGAATTAGTAATTCAGCGAAATCCTAAAATCCATACTACTTAAGGCTGAATTCTAAAAACCATTCACCAATAAAAACTTCAATTCGGAGAGATTTTCCCATTGCATGCTTAGTTTACACACTTTGTAAAATCAATCACTTGGGCATTACCCGTAAAAAATGCCCTTCACATTCCAAAAGCACTTGATCCTAAGCCTCTAACTAAAACTGGTAGCAACTTGACCCTTATTAAGGATTGGAGGTCTAACTACCTGTGTGTAGCGCCTACGTGCTGGTGAGGGTTCCCGCGTGCTATCGGGTGTCTAAGACTGGGGCAAACGGCCTTTCAATCTAGCCCGGTAGTTCTGCAGTGCTCGCATTCGGTTCCGTAGGTCGTGATAATAGGTAACTTAGATCTTTAGGTCTAAGGGCACACTGTAGAGGTTAGGAATTTGATTGTATTGATTTGTCATCAAGTGTACCTTTACGGCGTCATTTCTCTCATCTACTGTTCCCTTCTTATCTCCCCAATTCTTCCTACGGTAGTGCATGTTTGGGAGGAGGTCACAAAACCCTGAACTGTGTGAATTGCCTGATAATTTTAGAAAAGAAGCTGCATCGTCCTCCTCCTCCACAAACATGGCTGCACACCCACCCCCAAATCCTGAGGGAGGAAACCGCCCTCAGAACCCACCAGGTGGTGGAGCCTTAGATCCCATAACCCGCCTCCAAGCCCAAATGGAAATGTTTAATGAACAAATTGAGGCCATTAGGGAAACTTTGGAGGATATGCAGAACCCTCCCGAACGGGAGGAGCCTAGGTCACTTAGCTCCTATCAGAATCCCGCTGCTACAAAGACCATAGGACAAATTCGGGTCCCCATGGGCGGGGACGACTTTGAACTGAAACCTAACATAATTGGCCTAATAAATTTTCACTTCCATGGTCTTGCAAGTGAAGATCCTTTTCTCCACTTGGAAGACCTAACCCGATTAGCTGAAACTGTTAAACCAAGAAATATCGGGTTACCTATAGTCCTCATGAAATTGTTCCCGTTTTCATTGCGGGATAAAGCGTTGCAGTGGTTACGCACCCTTGGGAGAACCATCCACTCTTGGGAAGAGATGCGAACAGCATTTCTCAAGAAGTTCTTCCCAATCGGGTGAACCAATGCGCTTCGCCGTGCTATCACCTCCTTTACGCAACAAAATGGTGAACAGTTTCATGAGGCATGGGAGAGATATAATGACCTCCTCAGGAAGTGTCCGCACCACGGTCTGCCTAAGTGGCATATAGCCCAGATTTTCTACTATGGGCTAAATGAGACTTTGAAGCAGATTGCAAACGCTTCCTGCAGAGGGAATTTCATGAATAAAGATGAGAATGGAGCATTCGAATTATTTGAAAATATGAGTGAAAACTCAATGAAAAATGCATCCATTGTCACCTTTAATCGTACTAGCCTGCCCCGTAATGTCCACGAAGTTGACATGAGACCCTCCCATTCATCCACTGATCTCAGCCTTATCGCACAGAAATTGGATGAAGTCTCTATCGTGCACAAGAAGCTGGATGAGCTTCTAGCCAACCCCGCCCGTTCTATGGCAAACAACCCGACCTCACCACTTCGTCACAATCCCAATTCTTCCAACACCAGGCTTATCCCGAGAAACCCCGTAAGACCTTCCTTACCGAGTGTCGTGCCGAGCGACTCGGTAAGTCATGTGGAACTGGCTTCTGCAAGCCTGTATTTTGACATGAAGGACCAAGCCTCCGTGTGCTCGGATGCATATTTACATGCGGACGCATCTTCTGGCATAGAAGATGCTTGCACCCTGGGGAACAACCCGTTCTCTGCCACTTATAACCCAGGGTGGTGAAATCATCCGAATTTCACATGGTCCAACAACCTGCAGCGCCAAAACCCCGCGAGTGGACCAATGCGACCGTCCGCACCCGTCATCCCAAGGGCCCAGTCTAATCCTATAGTGAATCCGCCATCAAGCCCTTGCGTACCGCAAGCAGAACACGCATGAAGTCCTCTTGACAAATTGATGCGATTGATGACGGAAATGTCAAAGCACCATGAAGAGAACATGACCTCTCTTCAGCACCAATTGGCGCAGCAGAATGCTGAGATCAGTCAACTACGCATGGTGACTCGATCTCAGGGCACTCTTCCAGCCCAACCTATTCCAAAACCGTGAAATTTCATACCCCGTGGTCCTCAACCACAATTACAACCTTCTCAGGGGTAGGTTCATCAGATTCTGCAAGCTCCGAGCATTCCACCGAGATTTCAGGCTAATCCCGCTGCAACACCGCACTCTTATGTCTCTATTGCAAACCCTCCACCGTATGATCCCACTGGACCCGCATCATCTAATGCGATCACTACGAGGAGTGGCAAGCAGACCGTCGATCTGCCTCAACCTGATCTTGGCCCATCTTCTTCATCACCCTCTCATTCGGGATGCACACCGCATTCATGAGAGGACGATACACCCAAATTGGTGCCAGAATCAGTCCCATTCCCCGAGGCTCTACTGAGGGAGCCAAAAGGCAAGAAGAAGGATATGCAGGCCTTTGATAGCTTGCGTAATTTGTTCAGGGATTTTGAAATCAAGGTACCCCTACTCGAGGCTATCGACCACATACCTACTGTCGCCCGATTTTTCAAAGACTACACAACACCCAGGCGACAGTTAAAGAAAACTAAGAATCCGATGGTTCTCTCTCCTCATGTGAGTTGTGCTATACTGTCAAATCTACCACCGAAGCAGAAAGATCCGGGCACACTGCTTATTTCCTATAGCATCCAAGGCTGCAACTTTAACCGTGCCCTGCTTGATCTAGGCTCTTCCATCAATCTTATACCAACCATCAAGATCAAAAAATTTTCTTTGGGAAATCTAAAACCCACCCCTGTCATGTTACAGTTGGCAGATCGTTCTGTCAAAATTCCAAAGGGTGTGGTGGAAGACGTGGTGGTTAGGGTCAACAGTCTTTGTTTTCCTGTTTACTTTCTTGTTTTAGATGTGGAAGTTCCTAGCTCACTTTCTGATTGTCCAATCATCCTTGGTCGACCATTCTTGGCCACAGCCTGCGCCCATATCGACTGCGAGTCAGGCTATATTGAGATTGCCGTTGGATCTGAAAAGCTCAAGCTTAACATCTTCAAGGCAGCCAAGAACTTTGATTGTGATTGTATCGAGGATGACACGTCTGACGAGGACATGGCCGTCAGCGCGTGTATCGGACTAATTGGGACCTATTCTAACTACTATGGATTACTTGTAAACACTGACGATTGCCTGACCGACACATATTGTGACATTCCCCCATCCCTCCCTTGTCCCGTACCTTCTCCTAACCAGACTTCTGACGAGGTTTTCTCCGCTTCCCATACCTCGTGGTTTGAGTCATATCAGGGCTACTCACCGTCGATCCACACTCTTGAAGACCGGATTGCCCTTTCTTTCCCGCCAAATCAGGCGGAGTTGCAAATCCACACTGGGACCTTGAGCCCACATGCTATCCACTGGGGCTATTCCTTTTTGGATCCATCTATCCAAGAAGCCCCTCTTCTTGGCCAATATGAGAGCCAACTTCTTCCTCCTGATTTGTTCTCCGATCTGCCTAGGACAATCTCGTCCCAAGAAATGCCAAACCTTTCACCATCCACTCCCGAGCTGAAAGAGCTACCTAGTACACTTAAATATGTTTTCCTAGGACCAAATGAAATGCTTCCTGTAATCATCGATTCAAAATTGACCAGGGAGCAAGAGTGAAAACTAACTAAGGTCCTCATGGAACACAAGGCAACCATTGGATGGTCTTTATCAAACTTATTTGGCATTAGCCCCTCCTATTGCACTCACCGTATATATACGGAGGAGGAGGCTCGACCTCCCCGCGAGATGCAGCGACGTCTCAACCCTAACATGCGGGAGGTCGTTAAGAAGGAAATCATAAAGTTTCTGGATGCAGGTATAATCTATCCGATCAACGACAGCCCCTGGGTGAGTCCAATGCATGTTGTGCCCAAAAAGGCGGGACTCACCATCTGTATCAATGACAGGGGCGAATCCATCCCTACACACACTCCTACATCTTGGAGAGTGTGTGTAGATTATAGGAAACTCAATGCTGCAACTAAGAAAGATCACTTTCCGCTACCTTTCATTGACCAAATCCTGGAGCAGTTAGCGGGAAATAAATTTTTCTATTTCCTGGATGGATTCTCAGGATATAACCAGGTGGCAATTGATCCCCGGGACCAAGAGAAAACCACTTTTACCTACCCCTTCGACACCTTTGCATTTAGAAGGATGCGGTTCGGACTTTGTAACGCGCCAACAACTTTCCAGAGATGTATGCTGGCAATATTTCATGACATGGTGGGTGACTTTCTCGAGGTCTTCATGGATGACTTTTCTATCTTTGGACCCTCTTTCGATGAATGTCTTGCCAACCTGACCCGTATCCTTAGGAGATGTATTGATGTAAACCTCATGCTTTCTTAGGAAAAAAGTCATTTTATGGTACACGAGGGAATTGTTCTCGGACATATCATCTCCGATAGGGGTATCGAGGTTGACAGAGCTAAGCTTGATGTAATTACTGATTTACTGTGCCTAGCTCTGTCGAAAAAATCTACTCCATCCTGGGACATGTCGGTTTCTATAGGAGATTCATCAAAGATTTCTCTAAGATTTCTCGACCTTTAACTCATCTCCTATCGACCGACGTACCATTCAATATGGGCCCTGATTGCATACGAGCATTCACGCAGCTGCGTAATGCTGTCACCAAGGCCCCTGTTCTCCAGCCACCTGATTGGTCCCTCGACTTTGAACTCATGTGTGACGCTTCTGACCATGCAGTCGGAGCCATCCTGGGACAAAGACGCGATAGACACCCCATTGTGGTGTACTACGCCAGTAAGACGTTGGACGAGGCCCAGCGTAATTATACTACCACTGAGAAAGAACTACTAGCGATCGTCTTTGGGCTGGAGAAATTCCGCTCTTACCTTCTGGGCTCACATGTTATTGTTTTCACTGATCACGTGGCCATTCGCCATCTCATCCATAAGAAGGATGCCAAGCCTAGACTGATTCGTTAGAGCCCTTTGCTCCAAGAATTTGACATTGAGATCCGCGATAAGGCTAGAGCCTAGAATGTTGTGGCTGATCATCTTTCTAGACTGGACCCTAACCATATTGGACTTACACTACCGATTAATGAGATTTTTCCTGATGAGCACCTATTGGCAATTAATGTGGCAAGTGGACCTTGGTATGCCGACATTGCCAATTACCTTGCTTCTGAATCCCTTCCACGTGGCTGGCCTAAAAACCAGCGTGAGTGCCTCATGGCAAGAGCAAAGTATTATTTCTGGGATAATCCACTTCTTTTCCGCATAGGTGCTGATCAAATCATCCGTCGCTGTATTCCTGACAGCGAATTTCCCAGTGTGCTATCCTTCTGCCACGATCAGGCCTACGGAGGCCATTTCTCTGGGAGGAAAACTGCAGCCAAGGTGTTGCAGTGTGGTTTCTTTTGGCCCTCCCTTCACCAGGATGCACATAATTATGCCAAACATTGCACTAGGTGCCAGTCGTTTGGGTCAATGTCACATCGTGACATGATGCCCTTACAACCCATCCTAGCTGCGGAAATCTTCGACATTTAGGGAATTGATTTCGTGGGTCCCTTACAACCCATCCTAGCTGCAAAACATGTCGCCTCAAAAGAAAATCTTTAGCTTAAGATCATTTCTAAATACAACACAAAAATGTTTTGCTAGGGACTAGCAAAAGATAGGCATGGGGGTACGATTGCACAGCAAAAATACACCAACAATTGTGCCATCTTGTGCTATTTCCTAGCATTACCAGTGCATAATAGGCATCCATAATCACATTTGTAAAAATACACACATGCATGCATTTAATTAAGAGGGGAGGAGAGTGAAATAAAATGGCCGTGAAATTTACAAATTCCTCAAGTGCTGCCTTGCAAAATCTCCATCTTTATTTTTTATTTCTATTTGACTTTGAATTCTTCCCGCGGCTGCAAGACATGGCCTCTTCTTCCTCACGCCATGCTCTGCACAGCAGCTTGCCCTGCCAGCCATGAACAGCATGCACAGCCATGCACAGCCAGGGCATGGCTGTGCATGCCTTCTTCTTCTTTAAAAGAGCACGACTTCTTCTTTGCAAAAGGGAACCTGGTCCACACAAAAAAACACAGCAGCTTCTTCCCTTCCAGGCTGCCTCCTCCCCTCTCTCCTTCCATACGCAGCCTCTCCTCCTTTGAGGAGCCACTCTGCGGGCAGGAGCACCTCACAGTGGTGCACAACCACCACTGTGAGTCCCACCACCACCTAGCTCATCAAGAGCCGGTGGGCGTGGTGTTCTTCTCCTCTCTATTTCACCGTTCAAGCCAACCCCGCCATTGCCACTGCAGCTTCAAGCTTTGAAGCTCAACTGGCCACCATCTGCCGCACGTAGGCCACCGTGCGCGCCTGTAGGTCGCTCGCACCCCTCTCCGCACGCCCTATCGCAAAGCTCCGCCCGCGGCCCTGCCCTCTCCGCACTCGCCAACAGCCGGCGTAGACCTTCCGTGCGCGGGCCAACTCGCACAGCGGCTCCCGCACTCACAGCACCGGGCGCACCCGGTCGTGCGGCTCGACCTTGCACTGTAGCCATTGTTCACGCTAGTCAGCGAAACACTATGGCTACAGTGCGGTGACCGGTAAGTTTCTCACTTATCCGGTCACCCGACGCGCCACAACAGGTCCCAGCCCGCACCCGCATCCCGCCCCGCGCCCGCTCCAGTGCCCACTTCAGCGTCTGCGTGCGCCCGCTCCCTTCGCCCGCTCCTAGCGCCTTCGCTTCAGCACCTGCCTATGCGCAGCGCGGTGCGCTATGGCCATCAGACGACGCCCTAAGGACGCGGACGACTTAACTCCAGCATTCTTCACTCAGCAGACGCTCTCCCTCTCCCTCTCCCCCGCTCTCTCTCTCTCTCTCTCTCACAGCACTCTCTCACACTCTCTGCACACACATACACACACAAACTCACACTCTGGCACGCACACACTCTCACTTATACATTAATATATACATATATACATACATACATACATACATATATATATATATATATATATATATATATATATATATATATATATATATTTATTTATTTATTTATTTATTTATTTATTTATTTATATACATATATATATATACTTATATCTATACATATAGCAGTACCTATATACCTAAGTATTAGTATACATACATACATATATATATATATATATATCTATATACTTATCTATAGATATATATATATATACATATATATGTACATATATACATATATTTATATACGTATTAATATATAAATAAATATATATCTATATATATATTATTACATATATAACTAAGTATAAGTATATATACATATATATATATATACACATATATTTATACATATATACATATATTCAACTATACATACATATATACATATATATGTATAACTATATATACATATATATATATATATACATATGTATCTACATATATCTATATATATATATTACTATATATATATATACATATATATATACATCTATATAGTAATATATACATACATAAATATATATATATATACATACATCCATCTATACATATATTTACATACCTATATATATATACATATATATATATATATACATACATACATATATAAGTACACATATACCTATATATTTATAACCATATATATATTTACATATAGATATATATTTACATATATATATATTTTTTCATATCACTTACCATACGTTGTATCGCGGGAATATCTGCACCAGTTGCTGATATTCCCGGATACATGCATACAGAAAGTGTGTTCGCACTCAACTTCCACCAATCCACCTTACACTCCACGCAGCACTTCGTCCTGTTGGTTGCATCTTTCTAGACGACGACCGACTCGACACTGTGCTACACGCCATCTCCACCTCCACCCCCACCCCTTTATACATATATAATATATACATATATATATATACTATATTTACTTTATTTCTGCTTCTCTTTCCTGCCAGTAAAAAGATAAAAATATATATATATAAAAGAGAAAAGATAATCCTTGACTTGTAGGTACTCAGTCTTGCGAAGACTAGTCTTGAAACCCTAACTTGGCTCAAAGCCAAGAACCTGATTTTGAGGGTGTGCCTCAAGGACAAGAATTATCAAAAAAATCTTAAATAGAAAAACACCAAAAACATAATAAACGAACGGAAGAGATTCGTTGTAGGAAAGGCATAGAAACTCATTCACTTCTAATCCCACTTCCCTGAGTTCAACCCTGGGCCTAAAAGTGACCAAGATAAAATCAAGTAGGCCAGGTTAAAAATTTTGTAAAGAGATGGTTAGGCTCGATTTAGGTTAAGCACTATATGCATTTCAACGATAAAATCACCATATTAACATAGCCTATCCGGTCTACACCACATCTTTTTCAGTAACTCTCTCAACCTCTTGAGAAATAGTCCAAATCTTAACAAATACGTGAATGTTTAAGCTCATAACAAGCCCAAGAGGCCTAAAGTTGATATCCTTCACTTATCTCCTAAGATTTAGCTCTTTAGGTCTAATTCATCATCCGATCCAACCTAGAACTTAGGTAAGTTCCACACTCAAATACTTGGACTAACACAATTTTTTCTTTTCGCTCCTTTTTCTCTATTTTTCCCTCCTTTTTTCCCCTGAATTTTTCAACTCAAATGTTTCCTCCTTTCATCCTCTCCTTTTTTTTTGTAAGAAACCCCCTTAACGTAATTGAATTTCACAGCATTTTGCACTTTAATACTCCCCATTTATAAGATTTGGAATGTCCTAACTGTAAATTAGGTGGGTTTGAGTTCATCTTAGTTTGTATGTTAGAACAGGTTCAGATGGGTGGATGAATGGGTCAAGATGACTGTTGCAAATTATTTCAAGCTCCAATATGAATATCAGAGGTGGAGTCAGCTGTTCTAAGGAACAAACCCTAAAGTACAGTATGAATTCAACTCTAAAGTGGGTAAGAAAGGTCTTGATTTTCAAATGACAGGTTGCCTCCCGTTAAACACTAAGTTTAACACCATCAGCTAGGTGCAATGTGCCTCATGGTGAATGAAGGTCAAAAGATTCAGCAGCCATATTCGAATCAGTAAGTTCGAGGAATGGTTTCAATCTTTGACCATTCACTACAAAAGAGTCAGATTCCTTACTGAGTTCACTGATTTCCATAGTCCATTTCCAAAGATCCTCCGGGCTAGAAAAGCTCCAGTCAATTTTGATCTTAGTTTCCCTAGGAAGAGTTTGAGTCAGGAATCGAAGAGAAGCACTTTTTGACCAAGATAGAAAGATTTTCGTGATGTGTGCTTGTCATGAAGGGCCTCGATTCGCTCTTTGTAGATACACGAGTTCTCGTACACATCATTGCGTAACTCATCGTTCTCTCTCATTTGCAATCGATGATGGATTCCAGCCTCCTTGAGATCCATATTGCCCAGTAGGCTTTATGCTCCATCTCTACAAGAAGGTGATGTGCCTTCCCATACATGAGTCTGAATGGAGACATTCCTTGTTGGGTTTTATGGGCGGTCCTATTGTTCGACGCGTAATTCATGTTTTGATAGCTTTTTAGTTGTAGTATAGCACGAAAACACGTCAACAAATAAATTTATAAAATTTTGGTGAGTACCGGCTCATTCGCAAGGAGGCAATCTCGATTTTTAACGAAAGCTTTTCAGAAAACTAATTCTAATAGGTATTTATATATGTATATATATATAAAGAGCAGATATCAAGCATTCAAAATATCAGAATTTTATTACATTCATAAATAGTTTTCAAAGTAGAAAGTACTATACTAAAGAGAGAGAGTAGATAGATAGAAGGAGCGAGAGACAGAGAGATAGAGAGAGAGATAGAAAGTGCAGAGAGACGATGGCGCTTGTAGGATGCTTGTGCGAGGTGCAGCAGCACCTCAGATCCAGAGCACCGGGACAAAGTTGCAGAGGGATGGAGAATTGTAGAGAAGATGGTAGAAGGGATCTGGAGTTGATGGAAGAGAGAGATGCTTCAATTGGAGGGCCATGGGTCTTCTTTTCTAGTTTTGATGGAGGGCAAAAAGGGTATTTTGGCCTTAAAACAGTCCAACAATGCTTATTTGATCAGATCCGTTGATCGGGAGATCAACGACTCTAATTTGGCCTCAAAATACCTTCATTTGCGCCTAAAACGCTTGGATTCAACCTGGTGGCGACACATGGCAGCCGGTGCATCATCGATCTTCTATCGCGCGGCTCTGATTCCTCCTCACACGTGCGCTTATCTTATGCGCCCACCGCTTTCCTTCGAAACCCTCCTCAACGTCAACCGTCCGATCGTAACGAGCACCACTACCTTAACGTCAAAGCAACCACGTGAGATCACACGTACCCACTACACACTCTAATCGCGCAATTGCACCCGTACGCACCCGCTTCAATTCCATGCAGCGTAGGGCTCGAACTCGCATCTCGCGCTTACACGCACGCGCGCGAGCTGATGCACTATGCAAACCTTTTGTTATATACACTTGTTTGTTTTCATTTATGCTTATCCAGTCTAGGCGAGCGACGTGGCGGACTCGTGGCCATTAGATGAAGATCCAACAGCCCACAGCGTGCGGTGCGGCCTTCCTAGATGGGGCGGTGGTGAGGGAGCGGCTGTGATGGCGTCACGTGGCGCCATCATGGCCATCCATCTTCTTTTCTTTGTATCTAGTGATGTAGACCTCTGATCGAGTTGATTTTTACACCGTTGGACTGCGATCGTCGATCCGAATTCATGTGTGGGTTAGATTCTTCATCTGAGGCTTGGATCTTTGTCCTTTGGCTCCATCATCTCCGTTCTTCTATGGACAGCACACGATGCTCTGGTTGCTTGATCGGGAAGATTTTGGAAGCGTTGCACTCCTGTCCTTATTTTGATCAGATCTGTCTGATCTAATCTGACATCTGCGGCTTCGAATCATCTGCGATTAAAATCATCTCCCTTTTAGGTCATAAAATGATGATATTATCCATATGACTAATAAACTAGCTATTGTGCAAATTATGATGCCTATGAATGAATTATTCCTAAGTTATGCTAGAATTTAGCTTAATTCAGGTGATTTAGGTTGCATGATTGTTGTGCAATCACCTATAGGCCCATAATACTTTTGGAAGCTAGGTAAACTAGTCCTTTCTATCAGGTCAAATAGTGACCTGTAGAATTTTCTTAATCTCCCGATTGGAGAGCTCAGCCAATCCATTAGCCTGGGGTGATATAGAGTCAAAATACGATGCAACACACCATACTTTTTCATCAGGGATTGGAAGTGCACATTCGCTAAGTAGGTCCCTCCGTCAGATATGATGGCACGTGGGACACCGAACCGAGCGAAGATATGCTCATGAATGAATTTGATCACCACTTTGTGATCATTGGCTCAAGTTGGAATGACTTCAATCCATTTGGACACATAGTCCACCGGAGAAGAATATTCGAAGCCGTTAGAATTTGGGAAGGAACCCATGCAATCAGTCCCCTAGATGTCGAAAATCTCGTACACTAGAATTAGGTGTAAGGACATCATGTCGCGGTGGCTCATGTTGCCTAAGGTCTGGCAATGAGCGCTTGCCCTATAATAATTGTGTGCATCTTTGAAGAGTGTGGGCCAATAGAAGCCACACTGGAGGATTTTTGCTGTGGTTTTGTGCCCAGAGAAGTGGCCACTATAGGCTTGGTCATGGAAGAATGATAAAATGTCATTGACCTCAGAGTCGAGAATGCATCTCTAGATGATTTAATCAACACCGATGCGAAAGAGATATGATCTCATAGTATTTGGCATCTAAAATCAATTTGTCTTTCTTGGCTTTCGGCCTATCTGAAAGAATCTAGTGTGATGCCAAACAATGAACTATATCATCATACCAAGGAAGTCCAGTATCGATAGTCAAAAGGTGCTCATCCGGAAAGTGCTCAGTAATAGGTCCGGATCGGTCAATTACCGAAGAAGGGAGGCAAGGCAAATGGTCAACTACCACATTCTGCTTTCCTACCTTATCACATATCTCGAGGCTAAATTCATGCAAGAGCATGATCCATCGAATCAACCTCGATTTCGCATCCTTCTTCGTGAGTAACTGCCTCACTTGCAGTGTGATCTGAGTAAATGATGACATGGGAATCCAGAAGGTATGATCTAAATTTCTCCAAACCAAATACTACTGCTAGCAACTCTTTCTCCGTAATCGTGTACATACGCTAAGCTTCGTCTAGTTTCTTGCTGGAGTAGTATATTACCATTGATGTTCTACCCAAACTCTGCTCCTACAGCGTAGTCAGACGTATCGCACATGATCTCGAAGGGTTGAGACCAGTTCAAAGATTGTAGGATTGGAGCTTAGGTTACTCAATCGTGCAAAATCTCAAAGGTGTGAATGCACTCATGTGTCATCTCGAAAGGAGTGTCCTTTAAGAGAAGATTCATCAAGGAGGGTGCAATTTTTGAGAAATCAGATATGAACTGTTGATAGGAATCGATGTGCCCAAAGAATGATCAGATATCTTTAACTGAGGAAGGCACAGGTAATTTGGAAATCACATTCACCTTGGCTCGGTCAACTTGGATACCTTTCTCAAATACGAGGTGTCCAAGTACGATGCCTTCAGGAACCATAAAATGTCTCTTTTCCCAAGAGAGAACTAGATTCACGTCGATGCACTATTTGAGGATTTGAACCAAGTGCAAAAGGAAATCATCAAAGGTTTGACCGAAAATCAAGAAGTCATCCATGAACACTTCAAAGTATTTACCCACCATATCGGTGAATATGGCTAGCATGCACCGCTAAAAGGTGGCAGACGCATTACATAGCCTAAATGGCATCCTACGGAATGCTTATGTATCATAGGGGCAGGTAAAGGTGATCTTTTACTGGTCTTCAGGATGAATTTCCACTTGGTTATATCTGGAGTATCCATCCAAAAAATAAAAAATTGATTTCCTACAAAGTTTTCAAGAATCTGGTCAATGAACGGGAGAGGGAAATGGTCTTTCTTCGTGGAGGACTTCAGTTTCTGATAGTCAATATAGACTTTCCATGAGTTTACAATTCGTGTCAGGATGGTTTCTTCGGATTCAGTCGTAATCACGATGAGCCCTACCTTTTTAGGCACAACTTGGATGGGACTTACCCAACAGCTGTTAGAGATGGGGTATATGATTCCCGCATCAGGCCATTTGATGATCTCCTTTTTCACGACCTCTTGGAGATTTGGTTTTAGCCTTCTCTACATTTCACGAGATGGTCATAAGCCCTCTTCAGTATAAATACGATGAGTACAGTACGAGGGACTTATTCTAGTCAGGTCATCCAGAGTCCAGCCAATGGCT
Organism: Thalassia testudinum; assembly: GCA_037157565.1. Lineage (NCBI taxonomy): Eukaryota > Viridiplantae > Streptophyta > Magnoliopsida > Alismatales > Hydrocharitaceae > Thalassia > Thalassia testudinum. The sequence continues at coordinate 204,009,887 of JAZHRO010000031.1, forward strand.
CTACGATGCTACTGGGGGACAAAAATCATCTTTGCTTCCTAATCAGAGGTGAGTCAAGAGTTGATGATCACAGGAAAAGTTTGATTCGAACCCAAAAATACATATTTCAGATGATCTAGGAGAGGTTTCAACTCCAATACTTGATTACCAGCAAAGGGTGGGGGTCCCGGGTTAGCCTCAAAAGCTACATTGGAAGCTAAAGATAGGTTCAAATCATATTCAGGCTCCCTAATCTATGGGTCAAGCTCTTCTTGTGGTTGAGGTTCTTGGAGAATCAGGTTCACCTTGGGACTTGAATCCTCAACCAGAGAACTTATGTCACAAACTTCTTCGATTGCCCCACAGTTTATTCCTTTCGAGGCCTTAAAAGATATCTATCCTTAATATTTTGTCCCCAAATTTTAACTCATTCTGGCCCACTTCGCAGTTGATATTTGGCATAGCAATTGCTAGGAATGGTCTCCCCAAGATGATCGATGTATGTCTTAGATTTTCAGGAGTATCCATATCCAGGACCATGAAATCCACTGGAAAATAAAAATCTTGTACCCTAACTAGAACATTCTCGAGAACTCCTCGTGTTGACTTAATTGATCTGTCAGCTAACTACAGAGCCATCTCAGTCAGTTTGAGCTCCATCTCCAAAAAATGGCCTAGTAGGGAGGTGGGAATCAAGTTTATGGAGGCTCCTAGATCCAATAAAGCTTGATTGAACTCTAATTCCCTATCTTGCAGGAGATCAAAAGGGTGGCAGGATGCTTTTCCCTTTGCGGGAGTTTACTTAAGATTATAGATCTTACTTGCTCTGATAGTATTTGGACTCCAATCTTCGTTTCACGGCTTACACTTTGGTGTACACAAATCTTTCAGAAATCTTGCGTAAGCCAATATGTGGCAGATCGCATCCATCAAGGGAATGCTTATTTGGACTTGATCATAGAGCTTGACCAAATCCTCCTCAGGTGCCAAAGGTTTGGATTTCCTATTTCCTTTCGCTAAAGCCTCTGGAAATAGAATATCTGTAGGTTTCTCCAAGGTTGGTTCATGCTCTGGTTCTAAGGTGGGTTTGTCCTTGATATCCACCCTAAGCTTTGAACTACTGGGACCAAGTTGATTAGGATAAGGTGGGCCCTAAGTAGTCTTACCACTACAAGTAGTGATAGAGTTTAGGCATGCCTGATTTGGATTGGGAGTTGGAGTTGGAAAGAGAGGAGGTTGCTATCGTTATCCCATGTATAGAGTCAAAGCCTCCAACCCATCAGGCGAAGGTGCAGAAGGGGCTTGGTAGACATAATGAGCTTTTCCTTGATTTGGGTTCATAACGCACCTTTGGTTCAGCACGTTGTTTGTATTCAGTAGAGGTTGGGAAGGAAGTGCACTAGCCTAGCAAGTCCCAGCCATCTTTGCAAATTAGTTGCAAACCTCTGTGATTTTCGCCTTATGTTCTTTTTGTATGGCCACGTTGGTCTTTTGCATTTCAGCTAATGTCTGCAAAATCAAGCTCATCTGGTCTTCCTTGCTAGGACCAGCTTGAAAGTTCGAGTTGGGTCTAGGTTGACCAGGCTGATATGGTTGCGAAGCTTGTGGTCAATGTTGGAATTGAGGTCTAGAATTCTGATTATTTCCTAACCACGTGAACTTTGGATGATTGCACAATCCAGGGTTATATGAGTTCGAGAATAGATCATTCTCAATGGCGTGGAGATCCTCGCAAGTCAAGGAGCTCCAAAGTAATCAGAGTACGAGGGTTCAGAGATCCCCTAACTAGAGTAAGATGGTTCGGAGTTTCCTCCGAAATCAGGATCAAGTGGGGTTGAATACACATTCATCCCCCGATATGCGTGGTGGTCAATGTTATGCACGACTTCCCTGCTTAAGGATGGATGTGTATATGTGCTTTTCTAAGAAGAAGTGGCTCTCTGTAATTGGCAAGTCAATTCGTCCGCCTTCTTCTCGATAACAAAAACCTTATCTAGGCAACTGGCCACCATCTCTAGATCGACAAATGTGGATATATCTTGTGTTTTGTGTGCCCCTAGCATGTTTGTCAATGCTCGAGTAGTCGTCCAATCGAACATACCTATAGACTCATTGTTTATGGAGTTCTCGTACATGTTCTCGAGAATCTCCCAAACGGTGTCTTCATTATTGCCCATGAAGTTGCCTCCATAGGCTGCAAAGACAAATAATCTAATGTCCTCACGGTGTCCTTGGTAAAAAGATTGGACTTGTTCCCATTTAGGAACTTCATGATGAGGGCATTTCCACATGAGATCTAGAAAGTGATCCAATGCCTCATAAAGTGGTTCTCTCGCCTTTTGTGTGAAATACGTGATTTGGTGCCTCAAGGGATTAGTGCGAGCAACTGGGAAGAATTTCTTTAGGAATTCAGCTTGTAATTCCTCCTAGGTGTTGATCGGTCAAGTCAAAGATTGATACCAATGGATAGCTTTGTCCTTCAAAGAGAAGGAAAACATCTTCATGAGCAGGGTGTTCCAATTTTGAACATGTGGCCCAAAAGTTTGGGCCAGATGTTTCAGTTCTTGGATGTTCTAGAAAGAGTCTTCAAAACCTAATCCATGAAAGTGGGGGAATCAGGTTGACAAGGTTCGACTTCAACTTTGTATCAAGTCCCCTAGCTGATGTTTGCACCCTAGTGATGGGAACACCATCATGAGCCCTAACTAGCTCATTTTAACATAGAAAAGAGAATAAAAGCTCCTACATAACTAACTGAAGGGCCTAACTCAGAGAATAACTAGGTTGAAAGAAAAGTAAGAAACAAAGGGTAGAACTGTAATTTTACCATTGCAGTACTACAACAGGATTTCTTAGGGGTTAAACATGGGTCAATTGGTCTTAACAAAATGAAAAGTGGGATGGTTCAATCAGAAAAGGGTTAATGTGAGATCTGAGAATTAAATGACATCCTATAACCCTAAAACAAATCCACTTAATTTAACAAGGTTCGGATCAAGATAAAAATCAACTAAACCCTCTAAAATTCATGGAAAAATATCCTCTAAGGTTTAGAACCTTCAATTTGGCCTTTAGAACCTATTTTGACCTAAATAGGGGTCCTAGTCAAACATTTACCCTAAATTGGGTTTTTGTACAAAATGCTAAGTCAAACATGGTCAAACCTAAAATCCAACTTCACCATTGGATTCCTTGGGTCCAAATTAGGTTTATACCAAAATTTGGACCTAAGGGGAATTCACCTTGACCTACTTTGCAAAACAGTCCAACCCAATTACTTTTAGACCCCTAGCTTTCGAAAACCTTGTAGAGACCCCCATAGATACCTCGCCATTCTTTGCAATTAGGTCCCTCTACCATTACAGCGGAGGAATCCTTCTCCAGCAAGGATTCAAGATGGAGATCTTGTTTCCTCAGAGAATCCCACTCAGATTTGAAAGGGAGATTCTCTGAGGAATTCCCAATCATGTGAATCCCATCATGCGATCTGATTCGCACACAATCTCTCATGCGAGCGCATGAGAGATATGCGTATCTCTCAACTTTTCTACTCCGGTGAGGAAACCTATGCTTGGAAGCTTGTCTTCCAAGCACAAGGCCCTCTGCCTGTGCCTATCAAAGAAGCCCCAGGCCATGCCGTCCATTCTAAGCTTGATTTGGCTGAAGAATCCCCCAAAATTCCTCCTTTCCCCTCTCCGGCCAAGTAGCCCGCAAGCTCTGGTGACTCTTCCTCCCTTTTCTTGTCGCTCTGCCACCATACTAGTGACAGAGTCTTCTCCACCTCATTCTTCCGCATCGCACCATACCTGCGCCTACGTCTTCAGCCCTCTTGTCGTCACCGCCTCTTCACCTCAGGGCTTTCGTCTTTGGCGACGATAGATACGCACCATCCGCCCGCTGCCTCCCCCCTTCGTCCAAATACTCTCAGATAATACCCCTCTCCCTACTCTTCATTTTCCCCCACTTTATTTCTATTTTCACGCCTCAACAGCCACAAACCACCCTCATCTTCCTCTTCTCCGGCAGACCACCGGCGAAAGCGCATCCACCACTCCACACACCCACACGCCTCGCCTGCAACCGCAGAAGCACCGCCACCTTCCACTGATCATCATCCACCTCTTCATCGACCACCACAAATGCCCTACACTGCCCCGGAACAACCACACCTTCACAGCCACAGATTGACCTAGGCACGCATGCCTAGGCAGTCCCGTGCCACGCCACCCACCGCACCACCTTCGTCGTGTCATGGTGAAGATCTCTAAGTGTTTTGACAGAGCCATGAGGCCATATTCGTGTTGACAGGGTTGGACCCCCAGCCGCCATTGAAGCAGGAGCAATGCTTGCTCGCAAGCTTGCTCCAGGCAGCCCCGCTCCGAGAGACCAAGCCCCAGGTGCACGGAAACACTTTACGATCCCCTTGCACCCAGTAATTGAAGCCAACGCACTCCGTTGCTGCAGCAATTGAGTGAGACTCCTTGCAGATGCATGCGAAGAAGCGGGTGGGACTTTTAGTCCCACCTCGGTTGTTTTAAAGTGAGGTGAGTGATTTAAATTGATTTTGTGTTTTAGGCTCGTTGCCTCTGAACACAAGGTGAGGTCCCCTCGCCCACATACCCACCTCGTCCGTGCTCACTCCTCTGCGGACCTGGCTGACCTGACCCAATAACCCTGCACTCCTCACGCATCACCCACACTGGTGCACCTGGACCTGGGTGCGCTTGCCCGACCCGTTTACCCGATTGGCTCTGGGAGAGTGAACCTAAGAGAAAGAAGAGAGAGAGCGTACGCGAGGGAGGGTAGGGGTAGGTTTTGCACTTCTGTGTAGGGAAAGGAAGAAGGAAGCTGAAGAATGCTAATGGCAGGAGGAGCCAAAGAGGAAGCTAAGGACCTGAAGGCAAATCTGAAGGGGAAAGGAGATCAGAAGCTGAAGGAAGAAGAAAGAGCCGCAGGGGAAAAACTAAGGCAAAGAAGAGGACTCTGAAGGAAAGCTCAAGGTTGAAGGAAGGCTGAAGAGACGAAGCTGCAAAGGATGCCAAGGAAGGAAAAAGGAGTTACTGTTGCAGAGAAGAAGGAAGGAGAAAGAAGAAGCCAAAGGCTGAAGACAGAGAAAGAGAAAGAAGCCAAGGCAGAGGAAAGAAGGAAAGAAGCCAACGAAAGAGAAGAAAAGAAAGAAGAAGACAGAGGAGAAAGAAGCCATAGTCAGGGGAAGAACTAAAGCCAAGGAAGAAAAGGAAGAGAAAGAACAAGACATTAGAGAAGAAGAAAGAAGAAGAGAAAGCCCAAGCTAGAAGCATCTTATTTTAACATCTTTTTGAGCTTCTATATACATTGAGACTAGTCTATTGCTTCATCATTTGATTAAACATCACACTTATCAAATTGAGATTGTGTTCTTAGTTTTTAAATATCAATTTGCTCCCCATGTTCGACCTCGGATTCTTAGTTTTTCAAGTAATAAATTCTTATTTGTTTTTCGAAGCGATTTCAACTATACTGCAATGCAATATTTACAAACCCGATTTCTCTTTCAAATAAACATCTGGATTCGATAGCCACCCCCACAGAATTATAGTGATGTTGCATTTGTGGATGTGGTCGGGGATTGATGTAAGCATGAAGTAAATCAATAAGATTTTGCAACTGGTTCTGCAAGTTGGGATCCTAACCTTCCCCTTCAAGATCTTGATTCTCCATGGAAGCAGAGGATGGAGAACTAGGATCGGATGTGGAATGATCAGAAGAGATGTCGATCTGATTGTAAGGGGACCCAAACAATTGAGTCAAGGTTTAACCTCGATGAGAGTAAACCACTAATGGAGGCCTTAAGATTGGTCTTAAGGACCTCCTCCCGTACATGCACTATAGAGCCAGATGAGGGACTGAATGTGTCTTGGACCCAATCAAGGCACCCAAAAAGATTGGATGACTAAGGTAGTTCGAGGAAGATGGACCTCTGGATCAGAAACTTACCCACCGGAGAATTACTTGGGCAGCTAGGAAGGGAGAGTCTCACAAAGACCCTTACCTCGACCTTCACTCAACTTCCTTGTCACCGCAGTTCTAAGTAGACTGGAATGTGTGGATTGAGACCTAAGTCTACCAATTTTAATCCTACTTGTGCCTTGAATTTCACTTGAATTTAGAATTGATTTGAATTGTGACCTAATTTGGAAGTTGGTTAATTCACAAAGTGAACCAACTTCACCTAACCTGCCCTAAAGTTGAGGATGAAATTTGGATCAAAGTACCCAAGCTGCCCTGATTTGGTTCTCAAACAGTTTATTAGGTCCCAACATTGAATGATTCAAGTAATTATAGAGCCTTGATTTTAGGGTTTACTTGTTAAGATTGATTCAACCAAGGGCTTGCGTATCACAGGCTGCGGGAATATATATTTCCTTTTTAGCAGGCAAATGTGTACTAGTTTTTGAAGCCCTAATGTAACAACCCTAATTTGGCTCTACTTCCAAGTCCAATTACTTCCAAAGATGGCACCTTGCGCTCAATCAAGAAGGTGAATAGCCCAAGGAGTTTTATGCAAGAATAAGGATTGGGTATCTCTAATCAGAATCAGAATCAAATCAAATCTGAACACAATCAATCGAGAGAAATCAAGAAACTCTCACCTTGAATGATAATTACTAGAAAAGTAAGGCAGGGCTTGATTCTAATTTCTTTTTTTGTTTCCTTTTTTATCTTTTCCAAGAAAGGAGAGGATTATGGAAGAGAATCGGACAATTACCTACCCCTACTGTGGTGATCCGAGCAGATGATCCTGCGTGGTGATTCACCCCAAAAACAACACAAACAAAGCAAATAGGGCAAGTTAGAAAATAGTCAGAATGAATATGACTGACTAGTGGTCAAAATGCATGTTGCTCTCCAGCAACAATGCCAAAATGCTATCACATTGTCGTTGGGTTTAAAATAAGCGTCATAGTATAGTGAAGAAAGCGGTGAATAACACTTAAATTTATATGCTCGAAAAAGAGTTTCGAGGTCATTCACAGGGAGAAAAATAATCGCAATATAAACCACTAATCAAGTAATCAAGTGAAGCTCAAAAGATTGATATAACAAAAAAGATATGCAATGTATATGTCAAGCTTAATCAAAATATATATGAGTCAAGTGCTAATGCGAGAAAGGTGCGATTTGAAATTAGGGTTTTTAAGTCGTTGTAACATGCCAATTTGCAATTGCTTTTACAATTTATAAACCTAGATAGTGGTGGCATCTAGGGTGGTCCAAGGAGCCAAGAATGCACTTTAAATGCTCTCGCTTGACAATAGGGAAATCAACTTTCTTTTTGAATTTTTGAATATAAGATTTTTTTGGATTTTCAAGTTACAGGAAATTACGAATTTGAAAGCGAGAAAAAGACTTTGCCTAACTTGCTAAAACTAAAACCTAAGTGACAAGAAATTCTACTCTCTAAGCTCACCCTAGGTACGTGAAGGCCTAGGAAAATTAGAGAGAGTGTGTCAGTGCACTATGATAAACGTAATAAGATGCAAGAAAAAGTAACCATAATTGAAAAGAAAGCAATTTTGATTAAGGAAAATTTTGTTTTACAAAAAGACAAGTAGAGGAATGCTTCTACTCAAAAAAATGAAAATACAAAAAGTAAAACACAAATCCTCCTAGTGATGTTGGTGAAGAAGAGAAGCTTCTTGATCCAAGCTCAACTGCTCCTAGGCTTGAAAAGAAGTTCTCCTTCTTCTCCTTCCTTGAAAAGCTCCTTCAAGTTGGTGAGATCCTCCTCCTGGCATGCCCTTGATGGTCGTGCCCTTGCTCCTCCAAGGGTGGAAGATTTCCACCCACAATAATTCCTCCTAGGGTGGGCATGCACGACCCTCAAGAACCTCCTCCTGGATGTCCTCCTTGTCTGGCTGGTCCTCTAGCTAGTGGGGGCACAAGAGAGAAGGGAAGAGGGGAAGGCACCAAGGGGACAGACTATCCCCTTAATCTTCTTCTTATCCTTCTTCTTATGGCCGTCTATGATAGGTGGAATATGGTAGAATTAATGAAGCCAAAGGTGTCCCCCATGGTGGTGGTTATGGGCCTTTTTATAGAGGGGTTAAGGGGGTAGGTAGGCATGCATGGCATGGATGTCTAGGATAGGCTTTTGGTGGTGGTTAAATGATCTAAGGGCCATGGATAGGTGGCGCCAAACCAAGGGATATGAAGGGGGTTCGGTGGCCTTTGGTCGGATGGCTAGGATGGTATGATGGAGGTGGTTAGGTGATCTTAAGGTGGAGACTAATTGGCTCCAACAAGGAGGTGTGGAGGGGATGTAGTTAAGGGTTTAGGGCACCCCTTGGTGGCCGTCTATGGTGGAAGGTTGACATCATTTTGGCACCAAGGGGGTGATGACTTTACATTTAAAGGTGATAATTCTATCAACTAGAGTCAATCTCAAGGGTATATGTGCATTAATGACGTATCATAAAGGGCTTGAGAGCATGGCATGCATGTTGTGTTAAGATTGCTTGTAATTCATGTTTAATGACCATGTGTGCAAGTGAGTATGAAAATAGCTCTAAGATGAGCAATCGAACCTCAAGTGAGTATTAAAACAGCTCTAAGATGAGCAATCAAACCTTACGGATGGATCCGGATCGACGGACGAAGTCCAACAGACTCAAAATCAATTCAATCCGACCTCCATGGCCCCACAACAAGTCTGGGAAGTTCTGGTCGTTGATCTAATGATCAATGGCATAAAATGCACCATGTGGCACCCGCCTAGCCTTCACCCGCACGCTCGCAACTTCTTCAGCACAAGATCCTGACCGTTGGATCTCAATCCAACGGTCGTTGTTGCCACGTGCGTCGACCATCTTCGCGACCATCTGCAACGGTAGCACAGTGGGTGAAGCACCACACTTACAAACAGTGGCGGGCGTTCGAAACCTCACGTGCAGCCAATCTCCGCTTCGGAAAGGCACGATGAAATACAACCATTGATGCAAGAGCGGGCGACGCGGATGGCGACCACGTGGCACTCTCTGATGTGTGCCTTCGCCATCACGCACGCCAACATCACAACAACGCCCGAGCACACGCACGCTTGAGGCCCAATCTGAGCGCACGCTCACGCACGATCTGGGTCGTCGATCTTGGATCGAACGGCTCTTAGCCAGTGCACACAGATCATGCAAAGGAAGAAGCACGCTAAAACCCCTATCGATCTATGCACGCGCGCGTGATGGATTTGCTGGAGGAGGCCTTCACCAACACTTTTGGAATGGGTTTAGCAACATCCTGGATGTCGCTAAAACCCCTACCTGATTTAGAAACCCTTCCTTCTCTATAAAAAACCCGACACCCACTTCATTTATGACCATCCCTTCCTAGCTTCTCCTTAGTGGACGTCGCTAAAACCCCTACCTGATTTATAAGCCCTTCCTTCTCTATAAAAACCCCCATGCCCACTCCTTTATGAGCATCCCTTCCTACCTTCTCCTTAGTTCTACTTAGCACACCTTTCACACTCTCCCAGAGTTGCAGAGCCGTTGACGGAAGCCCATCCACCGCCGTGACTACCTCACCTCTCCATTTCGCACCTCTTTACCCTAGTTTAATTCTTATGTGTTTTAAAACTTTTCTCTAGCATTGTACTTGTGAAGCGACTTTACTTATGCAATATATTTCCACTTGTTTTATCATATCATGTTTCATGCATGCACAAGTAATCACCATACTATAATCTCAAGTCTTTAACCCTACTTTCTCTCTCTCTCTCGTTTTCTCGCAAGCAAACAAAACAAACATTATTGTGACACCCTAAAGCGACAAACTAATCTAATTTGATGCCTCCTCATATTCGACACTTGGACTCACCTAATCCATATCTTCATTTAAAATTGATGTCACAAACTCATGTTACAATGACAAATTTAACTTAACGCGTTTCAACAACGACAGTTTTTGGTGCCATTGCCAGGGAGACAACGGATCTTTTTGTCGCTTTTATCCTTGCATTAGTATTCACATTTTCTAACCCTCTTTCTCTCTCTTTCTTTGGTCGTAGGAACTCAATGTGTCGGCAACGAGAGAGCAATCCACATTGATAGAGTCGGAGCAAAGTGCAGTGAAGAACTTTTGTGAGTACCACTTGGCCTAGCATAGTCCATCTCTCCATTATCTAAAAAAAAAAATTTGCATCTAGGCTCGTGCATAAACCCTAGGTTAGATGATTATTTGCTTACTTAAAAATTCAAAAAAAAATATAAATTCAAAAAATGACGTGGTGAATGATTACTTGACCCACATCTCAAATCCATCACCCAAACAAAAATACACTCTAATGTTCTTGAAGAAAATCTTTTTGAAGTGTTCTTTTTCTTTCAAGTGGTGTTTGTGAAGCCACCCGTGCTTTGTATTTGGTCACACCACTTCAACTAAAATCAATTCACCTAGTAGAATTGCATGAACTTTAGGGTGAATACATTAGGGTTGTTCTTCTAGGGCCACATCAGTCTCTCAAAGGAAATCGACTATCATTCATTGTGTGCAAAACATTGTGTGCCTACTTAAACATTGTCTGAATCCATTGAGAAATTTCAACCCTAAAAATCACTAAAGCAAGGATAAATCATTAAAAGACACCACATCCTAAAAATCTTCCTCGAAAACCATGTTTTGTTGAGTGCACACACACACTCAATTGGATTAACTAAGAGGCACAACCCCCAACAATGCCTCATCACATATCTTGAGCACAAGCACTAACCTAGTCCCATATTAAAATGGAGTAGACGTTCCCTAGGTAGGACTAATCTAAGTCCTGGAAAAGTGATTGGGTTTGTCAAGTGCTTGGCCTTAATTCTCATTGTGAAATCTGGTGTCTAGGCTGCAGGGAAGTGTTAAACGACCGCGGTTGTGGGGTACAAAGGAATCGGCAGCACGAGCCAAAGGAAGAACCTTCCCCTCAATCCCCTCATAATCAACCTAGTTGGATTAGCTTTGAGAAGGAAGGTTTAAGTGCTTGCGAACTTGATTACTTTTTCCAAGACTTTTAGATCACCTAGGTCTACACTATAGGGACTAGACTTATTTGCTTGATTGTGCACACACTTTTCTCGCATCTGTCCCTCTTCACGCCTCTCCCTATTCTTCTCAAGTGTATGCATGGAAGACGATCACTTCATCCTGAGTTGTTTGTTTTAGAAAGGGAGATCAGGAGGAGGCTTGATTCCTCAAAGAACAAGGAAATGGCTAACCCAAGAATTGATGAGATTGAGGACCAACCTCAACCCAATGCTATGGCCGTCATTCAGGCTCAAATCTCTGCCAATCACCAACTCCAACAACAACAGATCCAAACCATCATGCAAGCCATACACCGATTACAAAACCCTCAAGGGAAACCCCTACCTAACCCACCACAACCTCCCGAGGGTCAACCAAGGCCTCTCAGTGATTTTTACGATCCGTCCGCTATCCGGATTGAGCCACATCTTAGGGTCCCCAAAGGGGGAGACGATTTTGAGCTAAAACCTAATGTCCTTAACTTAATTCAAATCCACTTTAATGGGAACTCAAATGAGAACCCCTTCCAACACCTAGTGGACCTAGACCAGATCGCCTGGATTGTGAAACCAAGGAACATCAGCTTAGATATTATTTTAATTAAGATGTTCCCTTTCTCCCTAAAATACAAAACTTCTCACTGGCTTAGAACCTTAGGGAGACCCATCTCCACCTGGGAGGAACTGAGACATGCATTCTTGAAGAAATTTTTCCCCATAGGTAAAACCAATGCCCTCAGAAGAGCCATTACCATATTCACACTACAAGGTGGGGAACAATTTCATGAGGCATGGGAAATATTTAATGAATTACTGAGGAAATTCCCACACCACGATGTTCCAAGGCAGCAATTAGCCCAGATCTTCTACCATAGTCTGGATAGTAACCTTAGGAATTTTGTTGATGCCTCATGTGGAGGCACTTTTCTGAACAAAGATGAGGAAAACACGTTCGAACTCTTTGAGTCCATGAGCGAGAATTCACTTAATAATGCCTCCATGACCCAATTCAACAGGTCCAGTCAACCCTGCGGAGGGATTTACGAAGTGCAAACTAATTCACGGACGATTGACATGGACATCATAGCAAAGAAGCTAGATCGAGTTGAGATGGTAGACAAGAAAATTGATGAGCTTCTAAATCAATCCCGGATGCCCTTGCAAACCTTCTCCCTAGCAAAGGGAGCTCATAATGTTAACCTTGTTCAGTCTATGAACCAAACACACCTAGAACAACCCCTACTTATGTTCCAGGGAGGGACCTTTGCTCCCTTGTACCTTGACTATTCTTTCCCCCTCCCCTTTAGCACCTCCTACCTTGGAAGATGCCAATGCCATCCAAGGTTACTCCAAACTTGACCCTTTCTGTAACACTTACAATGCCAGATGGCACAATCACCCAAATTTTGCCTGGACAAACCAAAAATCGAACCAATTCCAGAACCAACCCAGGCCAAACCCCCCCTCCTATCAGTAAGGTCCACCTACTAGACCACCCTATAACCAGAATAGGGTGGTTCCTACACAACAAAACCAACTTGACACCCTGATTAAAATGATGTTCGATATGAATCAAAAACATCAGGAGGTGATGGCTTTAGTGAAGGGACAATTGAGTCAGCTGTTGGATAACTGGTGCGTACTCGAATAGGTGATGTAAACACATTTACACTACTTAAAATGTCTATTTATGCATGTTCTTAAGCATAGGATTGCATTTCATGATATAAATATTGCATAACATGCATCATCTTGCATTTAGAGTAGTTTGAATAAAATGGAGGTTAATTGTCTCCTTTTATGTGCTTGGATAGGGAAAATATTTTATCAGGGCCTCAGATCAAAGATCCAACCGTATGGATGTGATCAGGGCGACGATTGGAGTTCAACGACTCCAAAATCGCCCTAATCAGGCATCCATAGCATCAGATAGTGACCCGGGAACCCTAGAAGATCAAGGGCCAGGATGGTGTAAATCCCCACTTCTGATGATAAATCCGACCGCACGGATGAATTCGGATCGACGATCGCAGCCTAACGACACAAAAATTGAGTCAATCCGACATCCGTGGAACCATCTACAACTTCTAGAAGATGGACGACCAAGATAGTGCCACGTGGTGCCATCTCAGCCACCCAAGAGACCGCTTCATCTTGTGAAGGCCCCGCGCCCGATCGCTCTCCACCATTGGATCTTAATCCAATGGCTGTGGGCGCTCGCTTTTAAAAGTGTCCGCTCGACCATCCGCGCCCCATAGCGTAGTGGCCGAGCGCGCTATAGCGAGCGCCGGGCATGGGTTCGAGCCGTGGCGAGGAGCGGCAGGCGCAGGCGATTGGGCGCGGGTGGAGCGTCAGATGGAGATCGGACGGCCGCAGGGGCCCGATAGCGTCGACGCACGATTGGACGCGCAATCAGACGCGTAGGCGGGCGCGCGATGCAGCGGGAGAAGGCGCGACTTAAGCCGTCCGATCTCGCGATCGAACGGCTGGGGATCGCTGGACGTGCGTGGACGTTGATGAGCGGGCAGCCGAGGAGGCGCACGTGGGCGCGGAAGCTACGCCCACGTTGGGGCTTTAGTGACGGATTTATCCGTCACTAAAGACCCCTTATTTATTGTTTTGAAGTTGTAATGTCCATTTTGCCCCCACTCCTTGCAGCTATAAAAGGAGACCCCCTCCATACGAAATTCTCATCCCTTCTTTCTCCTCTCTACCCCTCCAAAGCTCAAAAGAAGCTTGTCCCACACCCGGGATGCTTCTTGCGAGATAAAGTCCAATTTTCGTTCCCCTTCAGAAGTGGATCCCGCGACGACGACGGCGTGCTGCTCCGTTCCCGTTCTTCTGCTTCGTCCTCCTTCGTCCTGCTTCATTCTCCTTCGTCCAGGTGTCATCCCGTCCGGCTCGTCCTCCAAGCAATCGTCAAGGAGGATAACTTCTCTCTCCCATTCTTATTTACAACTTTTCTAGTGTAGAATTTTCCTGCTTTATAGTGTAATTGATTTTCCGCTTTCTAGTGTAACTTTTATTTAGTTTGATTATATAAACAATTGAAATATTGAATGCAAGTTCTTTTTCTCTTTCTCTCTCTCTCTCTCTCTCTCTCTTTCTTTTAGTCTGATAGCTCTATTGTAATTATATCGCCTTGCTTATCAAAAATCCTAAAAAAAAATATAATTGCGAATATAGATCAACGTAGCCTCCCTGTGTTCGACTCGGAATTCTTTTCGGTATAAATTTTATTTGTTGAACACGAATTCTTCGCTTTCGAACTACAACGACAGGTTTTCCAAAACCAAACACGTAAGCGTAGCGATTCGCAATACGGTTCAACAATAGGCCTTATTAAAATGGTGATATTAATGTCGAAATGAGTATACTAAGTTAACCTAAGTCGAGTCTACACTAGTTTCACAAAATTTTTAACCTGGCCTACTTGATTTTAGCTTGATCACTTTTAGGCCCAGGGTCGATCTCAGGGAGGCGGGGATCAGGAGATTTGCAAAGTTTCTACGCCTTTCCTAAAATGTATCACTTCCTTGTGTTTATTATGCTTTTGGTTTTCTTGATTTTTAGGTTTTTTTTTCCGATAAACTTGTTCTTGAGGCACACCCTCAAATAGATCCTTGGCTATACACCAAAATACAACGAATCTTGTCTCACCACACGTGAGACCGCGTGCCTGCAAATTAAGATTTATCTTTTCTATTTTGTACTTTTTTAGTCTTTCTATTAGTAGGAAGAAAATACAAATTGAAAGAAAAAATAGAATTCAATGAAAAGAAATACTTAGCTTAGTATATCTATATATGTATATATAGTAGATATAGAATATGTATAGTTATATAGATGTTATATAAATAGGGGTGAAGATGGAAATGTGAATGGGATGTAGCACAGTGTCAAGTTGGTCCACGTCTAGCAAGACGCAGCCAACAAGACTAAGTGCCGCGTGGAGTGTGGAGCGGATGTGTGTGAGTGAGGGTGGACACGCTTGCTTTGCATGGGTATCAGGGAATATCAGTAACTAGTGCGAATATTCCCGCAATACGATGCGCGATGGAGGGGTAAGTGCACGGGTATATGGGTAGTGTATGTGAGGTGAATATGTGTATAGGGGAATGTGGATAAGCCGATATATATAAGTATATATGTATATATATGTGTATATGTATATATATTTATGTATATGAAAATATAGGTGAGAGTATGTGAATGCATATATATATATATGTGTGTGTGTGTGTATGCGTGAGTGTGTGAGTGTCAGTGTGTATGTGTCAGGGTGTGTGTGTGTATCAGTGTGTGTGTGTGCGCGCTGGAGGAGGAGCAGCCGTTTAAGACGTCTGCGGCGTGGGGGCGACATCTGGAGGTGCAGAGGTGTGCGGGCGCAAAGGCTAAGGCGAACGTGCACGCACGGGCGTGTGAGGCACAGCGCACTTCTACACGGGATGAAGTGCACCGCGCTGTGGAGTGCAACACACAGCACTGAGGGTGAGAGCGCGGTGATCAGCTGGAGTGGGTGCGGGTGACGAGAGAGAGCGACGTAGCCATCGGCTAAGTGAGAAGCGAGTAGGTGGCTACAGTGTCACACCGACCACCCACTACAGTGCGCGCGCGGTCTGGCGACCGGCTGGAGCGGGTTTCACACACTACCGACGCTGTGGAGCGCCTACGCGTGCAGAAAGAAGCCTCGAGCGGTCTGCTCAGGGCTGGCGATGGCCGGCTGGAGGCACGCAGGTGCTCTGGAGGTGCACGAGTGCACGGGCTTTAAAGCTGCATTAATGGCGGAGGAGAGGAAAAGCAAAAAAATGAAAAAAAGAAAGAAAAATGCAAATAAAAAAAACAAAGCAAGAAGCCACCACGCCCACCTACTCATGACGGAGCTGGGCGGTGGTGGAACTCACAGTGGTGGTCTGAGACCACTGTGAGCTTTCTCTTGCACACGGTGTGCCTCTTCTCAACTTATGAGAAGAGGAACTATGTATGGAGAGGGAGAGGCAAGGAGAGTGGCCAGCGGTGCGTGAGGTGTTGTCTGAGGGTGGTGGTGGGTCTGTATGAAGGTGGGATGTCTGCTGCCGTAGCAAGGCGAAGTGCATGGTATTTTATAGAGGGAGAACACACCTCTCCCCATGCTGCTCGCAGGAGGAGCGGCGAGGAGAGGTGCGACGCACCATGCCCTATAGCTGCATGAAATGAGAAAGAGAAAAAGAAAATAAAAAAATGAGAAATGGTGAAATTGCAATGCCACACTCAAGGAAAATGTTAATAATGGAAGTGGATTGGATGGCCATTTATTCTCACTCTCTTCCCCTCTTTATAAATGCATGCAGGTATATATTTACATATGCAAGTAGGGCTACATAAGCATGGGCAATGCTAGGAAATAACACTAGATGGCATATTTACTGGTGTATTTTTGTTGTGCAATCAATAACAAACAACAGGGGTCCCTTCCATCTCAGCCACAACCAAACCCAAGGAATGTCATGAAATAAGGCCACGATCCTCAAGGGTTTCAACAAAATCAGTGGCAAGCCCATGTGATTCTACAAGCCCTGCAGACACCCCTTGGGTTTGCTACTTCTTGTTCTTCTCAAGGACCTAACCCTGGTCCCAAATGCCTCAGCCAATGCGGTTACCTCGAGAAGTGGCACCCAAACCCAAGATCCCAAATGGCTGGCCCCTCCCGTGACTACACTACCTGAGATAATTGATTCTGAAGATGAGCGGGAGGAACCCAAGGATCAAAAACCTGACCCAATTCAAATCCAAGTCCCATACCCTAAAGCCGTGGATAAGGCCAAGAAGAAAAGAAACATGGCTAAAAATGAGGAGTTGTTAGAAATATTCAAGCAGGTACAGATCAACATACCCCTCCTCCATGCAATGAAACATATCTCGACTTACGCAAAGTTTTTGAAGGATGTTCGCACACCCAAGCGTATGCCACGAACCCAAGCACCGACGAAGGTAGTGCTATCTGAGCAAGCTAGTTCGGTGATATTGAGTAGCCTAACTCCAAAAAGGACTAACCCTAGAGCACCTTTGATCTCATGTAATATTGGGGATTTGACTTTTGATCGAGTGCTCCTGGATCTAGGTGCTTCAATAAACCTGATCTTGACTACCCTTTACCACCAGTTTGGATTTGGAAAACTAAAGCCTACACCCATGACTATCCAATTGGCCGACTGATCTGTGAAAACGCTGAAAGGGGTAGTTGAGGATGTAATTGTTTAGGTTAAGAACTTCTACTTCCCAGTTGACTTCTTAGTCCTTGACATGGAGGTCCCCGAACAGTTACAAAACACACCCATCATCCTAGGCAGACCTTTTTTGGCTACAGCCAAGGCTAACATCGACTGTGACACGGGATGTATGGAGATTGCCAATGGAGATGGGAAGATGCAATTGGATATCTTCAAGGCAACAAAGTCTTTGATCCCGTGGAAACTCTGGTTGAGGAATGCCTGATAGCAAGCTTTTTAGAGGACCATCTAGCTCAACCAACTTTAGACTACCCTGATTCACCCCAATCTCTCGAGGTTGCAGAACTTTGCCGAGCTGATTTCCACCAACAACCCCCATTTGAGGAGTTTGATGTCACTCAACTCCCTCCTTTCCCTTACCCATCAAATATTGTACCACCTGCACCTGAATTGAAACCTCTGCCCAACAACCTCAAGTATGTCTTCCTAGGACCCGATCACACCTTCCCTGTGATTATCAATGCACACCTGACTAGGGACCAAGAGCTTAGGTTGACTACAAGTCTTTCTAAATATCGGGAAACAATTGGGTGGACAATTTCTGACCTAAGAGGCATTAGCCCTAGCTATTGTACACACAAAATCTATTTGGAAGATGAGGTTCGACCTTTCCGCCAGATGCAAAGGCAACTGAATCCAACCATGCGGGAGATCATTAAAAATGAGATCATCAAATGGCTTAACGTGGGGATCGTCTACCCGATTTCCAACATCCCCTAGGTGAGCCCTACTCAAGTGGTACCAAAGAAGGCTGGGCTCACCATTATCACAAATGACCATGGAGAATCCATCCCTACCCGCACCACCACCGCATGGTGGGTATGCATTGACTATAGGAAGCTCAATGAAGCTACCAAGAAGGATCGTTTCCCTCTACCATTCATTGACCAGATTCTCGAATGGTTGGCAGGGAAGAAATACTTTTGCTTCCTAGATGGATATTTAGGATATAACTAGGTTGCTATTGCACTCAAGGACCAAGAGAAGACCACATTCACCTACCCGTCTGGCACATTTACATTCTATCATATGCCATTCGGGTTATGTAACGCACCCGCTACCTTTTAGCATTGCATGTTGGAAATCTTTTCAGAGATGGTGGGTGAATATTTAGAGGCCTTTATGGATGATTTCTTCGTCTTTGGTGACTCATTCAACCATTGCCGTAGCAACCTGGAGAAGATCCTAAAATGATGTATCGAGGTCAACCTTATTTTAAGCTGGGAAAAGAACCCTTTTATGGTTCAAGAAGGGATTGTCCTCAGTCACATCATCTCGCATCAGGGCATAGAAGTAGACTGAGCTAAAGTTGACTTAATCTCCAAACTCCTACCACTGAGCTCAGTTAAAAAAATCACATCTTGCCTAGAACATGTTGGCTTCTACAGAAGGTTCATAAAAGACTTCTTCAAGGTATCCAAGCCCTTAACTGACGTTCTGGCCAACAATGTGCACTTTGACATGACACCTGAGTGCATCAAAGCCTACACCACTCTAAGGGACTCAGTCTCGACTACACCTATCTTACAACCCCCAGACTAGTCCCAAGATTTTGAGATAATGTGTGATGCATCAAACTTTGTCGTTGGGGCCATCCTAGGACAGAGGCAGGAAAAGAAACCTGTGGTGATCTACTACATGAGCAAAACCTTGGATGACGCTCAATGAAACTACACTGTAACAGAGAAGGAGCTGCTCGCCGTAGTTTTTGAACTAGAAAAGTTCAGATCATACCTGTTGGGATCCCACGTCATCATTTATACTGACCACTCTGTTATCTGACACTTGTTAGACAAAGAGGATGCTAAACCCAGGCTAATCAGATGGATCTTGCTCCTACAGAAATTTAACCTGGAAATACGCGACAAGGCCAGATCCAAGAATGTTGTAGCCGACCACTTATCCCGACTTCACCCGGAACACATTGGACCTTCATTACCTTTGACTGATACATTTCCCGATGAGCAAATCCTGGTCATGCAAGCCAAAAGTCTCCACTAGTATGCCAACTTGGTTAATTACCTAGTGGTAGGGCAGATTCCAGTGGTAATTAACTGTGAGATCAAAGGTATCTGCTGTGAGACATCAGAGGTGCAATGAGGCTTTACTGGAAATCCAAGGCCTTGATTCAAAAGAAGCCACTGGCCTACTGACAGATCAGGAACTCAAAAACAAAAGATGGTGGCAGAATGTGGTGGCTGAAGAAGATCTGAAATTGGAGATGGATTGGAGGGAACGTTCCAGACAATTATGGCTTAAAGAGGGGGATTCCAACACCAAATTTTTTCACTTGGCTGCTAGCTCTCGCAGAAGGTTCAACTTAATCTCATCAATACTCATGGATGGGTAGAGAATCTCATCAATATCAGATATAAGAGCTGAGGCCATCAAGTATTTCAAAGATTCATCAAGGGCTGTAGGGAGAGGCCAATGGAGAATGGCAACGAGTGATTTACCTAAATTATCTGGGGAACAAGTATCTAGCTTGATTGAAACCATTACAGAGAAAGAAATAGTGACTGCCATCAATGACCTAAACAATGAAGGTTCTCCTGGTCCTGATGGTATCCAAGTCATCTTCTACAAAGAGATGTGGGGTGTATTAGGCAAAGAGGTAATGGATATTATTAAGGAGTTTGAGGAGGGAAATTTTGTCTTTGATAAAATCAACAGGTCCTTCCTCTTCTTGTTGCCAAAGACACAAGGCGTAGAGACATTTCAGGACTTCAGACCTATAGCTCTCTCGAACTCTATCTATCTGGTGATTAGCAAAGTTTTGGCAAATAGGCTACAGCCAATCCTGTAGAATGTGATCCATCCAGTTCAATCTGCATTCCTTCCTAATAGATCCCTACAAGAGTCTTTCATCATGGCCCAGTAGATGGTGTGTGGTTGGCAAAAAAGGAAGTGCAGAGCTTTTATGTGGAAAGTTGATTTCTGTAAATCATATGACTCTATTTCTTGGCACTACTTGTGGGAAGTTTTCAAGAGAAGAGGATTTCCCCCTCTCTGGATTCAATGGATGAAAAGGTGCATTACAACTACTTCTTTCACTCCCTTGATCAATGGGAAGCCTTGTGGGCCCTGGATCCAACCTCAATGTGGGGTGAGGCAAGGTTGCCCTTTGGCACCTTTGATTTTTAATCTTGTTGTTGATAATTTAGCAAGGTATGCTTGCAAACTTGCTGAGGCAGGAATTATCAGAGGATACTCCCTCTCTAACAGGTGTGCTATAGCTCTTATTCTTCAATATGCGGATGATACGGTCTTTTTTGTGGAAGGATCAGTAGATGAAGCCCGTGAACTTGGCCATATGGTTAACATATTTGGGGACATCTCAGGTCTGAGTCTGAATAGAGAGAAGTCCAATATGGTGTGTTTTGGATTAACTGGGACAGAGCAAGAAGCTATTTCTGCTACTTTGGGGACCCCTCGCATTAATCTCCCCATCAGATATATGGGGTTACCCCTGAGATGCTCAAGAATGAAAAAAAGGGACTGGAACAACCTGTTTGACAAGATCTCAGTGAAGCTGGCTGGATGGAATAGCATATTTCTATCTAAGGGTGGCAGACTCATTCTGCTAAACTCTGTTATTACTTCCATCCCTGTCTTCTATTTTTCTATTTTCAAGGCTCTAAAATATGTGTGGAAGCGCATGGATTTAGTGAGGAAGAGGTTCTTCTGGAAAGGCCCCAAGCATGAAGGCAGATTTATGCAACCTCTAAAATGGGAACAAATCTGTCAACCCAAGGAAAGTGGGGGTTTGGGAATCAAATCCTTGAAAGAATTCAATGAGGCTTTGCTGCTCAAATGGGCCATTAAAATTCTGTAAGGGGAAGAGAAACCTTGGACTGAATTGGTTAAGGATAGATATGGTCAGTCTAACAGTGCGCTAAAGAGATTGTACCCTATCAGACCATCACCCTTATGGAAGTCTGTGGTTCAAACATTGAAAGACAATTGGCACCTGCTGTAGCCGATATTAGGAGATGGCAGAACTTTCAACTTTTGGAGTGAACACTGGTCTCTGCTGGGTTCTCTGAAGGAGGCTTACCCAAGGGTCTTTGCTACAGTAAGAGACAAAGCAGGAACTGTCAGCTGCTACTGGTCTGAAATCAGGGACTGCTGGAAGCTGAATGAAGATGAGTCTACCAGGATGGGCACCCAGCTGTGGGAAGAAAGAAGAAACCTGATTTCAGACCTAGAAAGATTTAAACCCAAGCCTGGAGTGGATGATAGCTATGTTTGGGATGGGATATATACAGTGCAGTGTGGGTATAGAAAAATTATGGAAGGAGGCAGAGGTGGGAGCTATGATTACATTGACAAAAAAATATGGCTCTTGAAGATCCACCTCAAAGTGCAAATTTTTCTTTGGCTATGTAGGAGGGAGGGCTTGATAACAGGTGATCTAAGGCATAAAAGAATCGGAGCTGCTCTTCATGAATGTCACCTATGTGGAATGCACACTGATAACCTCAGCCACATTTTCTTTTCTTGCTTGATTACTGATGTAATTTGGAGGAGGACCTACCAGGAACCACTCCCCTTGTGGAACTCCTTATGGCATAATTTTGTAGTGATGAAGAGGCTACATCTGCGTATGGCTGCAACTCTCTAGTGTGTGTGGAGGGCAACAAATGAGAGGCTTTTTCAGGAGAGACCGGTTTGCTGTGAGCAAATTGTAAATGAGTGATGGTCCCTCATACATAGATGGAGATCTGAATTGTAAATTTTTCTAGTCATTTACCAATAAATTATCCTCCCAGATTGCTATCGTAAGACCATAGCTTTCCTTTTGTTTTCAAAAAAAAGAAAAAACAAAGAGAGAGAGAATTGGGAAAAGAAAACATAGGCATTAGAAGCTTGTCAACCATAGGAAATAATATGTTAAGGACCTGAACACTTATATTCTTCAGGTCGTCAAGCTTAATTAGCCCAGGTGTCCACTAAAATATGGATTTGATCTCGAGTCCTCACCACCTCAATTTATATTAATCTGATCAATAAAGTAGGGTGATAAGTATACGACTTATCAACCTACCCTCTGATTCGAGGGGACTTTTAGTCTAAGCATCTACACACATTTTGCACTAACTCACTCCTTGGCTATTCTAACATAAATTGGGTAGCTAATGAACCTTTTAGGGTGGTATGGCTGGCAAGTTGTCGTGGGTAACAGCCCATTGGCTGGTTGTCTAAAATCCAGCCACAGGACCATTCTCTTTTACTATCGCCTTTAGGTAAATCTTAGATCAGGGAAGCCACCTACTTCAAAAAAAAAAAAAAAAGAAAAAGAAAAAGAAAGAAAAATAGAAAAAGAAGAAAACAAAATAAGCCACACTTCACCACACGAGTATGGCTGGTAAGTTGTCGTGGGTAACAGTCCATTGGCCGGTTGTCTAGATCCCACCTCCCAAAACGCACAAAAAAATCCAAAACACTTGAGAAAGAAGTGGGGAAGTAGAACAATCCAGGGAGATATACACTGGAAACACCCTTGTGTTGACCCCACACAAAATAAAAGTAGGGAGAAAGCTACCGGTCGGACAGATACACCTTTAGGCAACATCTTCTTTTCAGGTCACCTAGGGGCGTAGAAACCCAAAATCTATTTTAATTACCGTCGAGTGAGTCTATCACAATTTTCACACCAAGATGTTTAGCACTTAGAGTCCTTTTTCGAGTTATGGGTGGGTTGGGTAGCCGTAAAAAGCTACCCAGACACTCTCAACTCCAAAAATCTAAAAAAATTAGAAAAGATGAAAAAGAAAAAAATATATATATGTGCATATATGTGTGCTTAAATTTAAAGCGAGGACTTAAGCGGTTTGCATTTTGGCAGACACCTGGGCGTTGTTTAGTCTCTGTGAATTATGTTCTTAGTATAAATTTCCTCCTATTGACAAGTAACATATGCCTAAGCAATCGATTCTTAATTCTAGCTGAAAATAACATTTAGGATAACCTTGCTAGGGACTAGCAAGGGATGAGCATGGGGGTTTGATGACTCTACATCTAACGGTGATAATTCCATCAACTAGAGTCAATCTCAAAGGTATATGTGCATTAATGATGTATCATAATGGGCTTGAGAGCATGGCATGCATGTTGTGTTAGGATTGCTTGTAATTCACGTTTGACGACCATGTGTGCAAGTGCGTATTAAAACAAGTCTCAAATGAGCAATCGAACTTTACGGATGGATCCAGATCGATGAACGGAGTCCAACAGACTCAAAATCACCTCAATCCAACCTCTGTGGCCCACACAACAAGTCTAGGAAGTTTGGCCATTGATCATCAGATCAACAGCCCAAAATGCACCACGTGGCGCCTGCCCAGCCTTCACCCACACACCCACAGCTCTTTCAGCACGAGATCCTGACCATTGGATCTCAATCCAATGGTCATCGTTGCCACGTGCATCGACCACCTTCGCAAGCATCCACAAGGGCAACACAACGAGTAAAGTGCCACACTCGCAAGCAACGGCAGGCGTTCAAAACCTCACGCGCAGCTAAATCTCCGCTTCGCAAAGGCACGATGAAATACAATCGTTGATGCAGGAGTGGGCGAAGCGAATGGTGGCCACGTGGCACTCTCTGATGTGTGCCTTCACCAAGGCGTGCGCCAATGTTGCGACAACGCTCGAGCACATGTGCGCTTGAGGCGCGATCTAAGCACGCGCTCATGCGCAATCTGGGTCGTTAATCGTGGATCGGACAGCTCTGAGCCAACGCACACGAATCGCACAAAGCAAGAAGCACGCACGCACGTGATGAACCAGCGGGAGGAGGCCTTCACCGACACTTTTGGAATGGGTTTAGCAACGTCCTAGACATCGCTAAAACCCCTGCCTGATTTAGAAACCCTTCCTTCTCTATAAAAACCCCTACACCCACTCCATTTATGAGCATCCCTTCCTAGCTTCTCCTTAGTTCTACTTAGCACACCTTTCACACTCTTCCAGAGTTGCAGAGCCATCGACGGAAGCCCATCCACCACCATGGCTGCCTCGCCTCTCCAGTTCACACCTCTTTACTCTAGTTTAATGCTTATGTGTTTTAAAACTTTCCTGTAGCATTGTACTTGTGAAGTGACTTTACTTATGCAATATATTTCTATTTGTTTCATCATATCATGTTTCATGCACGCACAAGTAATCACCATACTATAATCTCAAGTCTTTAACCCTACTCTCTCTCTCTCTCATTTTCTCTCAAGCAAACAAAACAAACATTGTTGTGACACCCTAAAATGATAAACTAATCCGATTTCACGCCTCCTCGAGTTTGACACTAGAACTCACCTAATCCATATCTTCATTTAAAATTGATGTCGCAAACGCAAGCTATAACAATGGATTTAACTTAACGCATTTCGATGACGTCAATTTTTGGTGCCGTTGCCGAGTAGGCAACGGATCTTTTTGTCGCTTTTATCCTTGCATTGGTATTCACATTTTCTAACCCTCTTTCTCTCTCTTTCTTTGGTCACAAGAACTTGGTGCGTCGGCGACGAGAGGAGAGTGATCCACATTGATAGAGTTGGAGCAAAGTGCGATGGACTTTTGTGAGTACCACTTGACCTAGCATAGTCCCATCTCTCCATTATCTAAAAAAAAAAAATTGTATCTAGGCTCGTGCATAAACCTTAGATTAGTTGATTGTATGCTTGCTTAAAAATTCAAAACAAAATATATAAATTCAAAAAATGGTGTGATGAATGATTACTTGACCCACATCTCAAATCCATCACCCAAACAAAAAAAATACACTCTAATGTTCTTGAAGAAAATCTTTTTGAAGTGTTCTTTTTCTTTCAAGTGGTGTTTGTGAAGCCACCCATGCTTTGTATTTGACCGCACCACTTCAACTAAGATCAATTCACCTGGTAGAATTGCATGAACTTTAGGGTGAATACATTAAGGTTGTTTTTCTAGAGTCACATTAGTCTCTCAAAGGAAATCGACTATCATCCGTTGTGTGCAAAACATTGTGTGCCTACTTAAACATTGTCTGAGTCCATTGGATGGTGGACAGTCATGGAGTGGAGAGCTTAGCTAAGCTAGCCTAGCTAGTAGGTGAGTAGAGGAGTAGGATGGAACTAGGGTTTAGGGAAGAGGAGCTAAGGAAGAAATTCCTGGAGCTGAACTGGAGCTGGTAGCTATTGAAGGGAATTATAGGGAGCTACTTTAGCTAGCTTAGCTTGCTAGTTCCTTGCTAGCTGCTAAGCCAAGCTAAAGTGAGCTGGCTTTTGCTGGATTGTGCTGAGGTGAGTTGGGTATGATCTTCCCAGGGATGACCTAGCTAGCTAGAGTAGCTAAAATAGCTTAGCTCAACTAGGTTGAGCTAACTGGAGTTATTGGGAGCTAGACTTGAGCTAGCCTGAGCTATTTGAGGTCATCTTCAGCTGACTTGAGCTGAGCGGAGCTGGAAGTGGCTAGACCTGAGCTGAGGTGGACTCCTATCAACTTAGTTGAGCTAGCTAGAGATCCCAGTGAACTGATTGGAGCTAAGGTGAGCTAGACTCAATTAAGTTGAGTAGGGTTTGAGTTGACTTGAGCTAGGTTGAGCTAAGATGAGCTACCTTGGGCTACCACTCAGCCAAGATGAGTTGAGTAGAGCTTAATGGAGCTAACCCTAACCCAAGTGAGCTGGTATCCAGCTATGATGAGCTGGATCTGGCTAAGTCTTAGCTAGATTGAGCTTCCTTTTCCCTCATTGCCTTCTTGAGTGCTAAGGCTTTAGGGATCTAACTATCTATTCATCCCTAACACTCAAATAAATGTGTCAAAAACAACAAAATAGTGCAATGCATTCTAACCTAGATGATGCCTAAATGCAGCCTAGAAACCCATTTGCGAAGCTAAAATCCTAAGAGCTACGTTTGTTTTAGGGTATAAGAATACTGATAAATTGGCATTTGTCACACCCCCATGCTTATCTTTTACTAGTCTCTTAGCAAAACTAACTTTTAGAAAATAGATTTTTGGGGAAAACTAATCTTTTTACTTTTGAGGAGAAGGAAATTATGGGACCTTGGTTGGTTAAAACACGAGAGGCACAAGATTTGTTAAACATAAACATCGGGATTCATTTTTGGATCCAAAAAATTAGATGAATCAGGATCAATATATCCTCCAAAAATTTACAAATTAATTCATTGTTAATTCAAATGACCCAAAACCATTTTGCAGTTAGGATTTATTTGGCTCTTGAATCTAATTCTCAACTTGCATGATCCTTTAAAACTTTGTGTCTATGTTTGTGAATGCCAACATTTATAAGGTCGTATACTTGTTTAAAACTTTTTTTTTAACTCTCCCCATGCTTATTCTTAGCTTAATCCTATAACAGATGTATCGGGATCATCATTCCCGTTACCAATCCTTGAGGGGGTTCTAGCGCCAGCACTTGGAGATAGTACTGTCCAAGACACCACCCAGGAGCTCACAATCCCAAACCACAATGAGGTGTAAAGGGGCACTCCAAGCAAATTCAAGCTCTTACTCCGATGCTATGGGTAGAGCACCATCCAAGACACTTGAGCAACAAAAATGCGCCTTAATGCTCCTTCTAAAGATATGAAATATAGACATAAAGCATCGTCGAGGTGGTAACATGTTGACATTACGTCCTCAAAGGAGGCATTTTCCTCCTTGGCGGTGGGAACTCAAACTAATGATCTACTTCGGATTTCACTAAGGCCAAACAAGGGGTTTTTCTAATTTCTAAATTTTTTTAGGTGTTGGCTTGTGTGTGAAATTTGACATAAGAAATTTTGCAAGAGATGCAAGTTTTTGGATCGGAAGCTAAGACAAATACTTTTCAAGTCACAAAAGGAGATCAAGTCACCTGAACCTTCATGAGTTCAAGTGGAATTTTAAACAAGGATACTTGATCTACTGTAAAGGTAGACCTCAAAATTCTAATAATCAGATCTATATCCTTATCCCTAGTTTGTTAAAGATTAAATCATATTGTACCTTGAAATGAATCTTTCAACCTTGGTCCCAATTTCAAAATTTTCTCAAAAAATTTTCAACATTTTTATTTTTTTGGGTATGCATGTAGAAAATGAAACAAAAAATTGAATGTTTTTGGATTTTGAAATTCCTGATTTGATCGTCAAAATTTAAAAACACCCCCCATGCTTAACAAATGGCATGTCCACATGTAATAGGAAGGGAACGAGATTACCTTGGTGAAGGCAATTAAAATCAAGATAGGAAAAATCGCTAAAAAAAAGAAATAGAAAATTGAAAAGTGGGAAAAATGATGAGTCACCTCCCATCCAGTGCTATCTTTTATGCCATCCAGCTAAGCATGAATTGCATCAAGGATCATTAGCTAGTAGGTCGGTTAAATTAATCATGTCAAATGGGAGATTCGGAGTATTATCTAGATAGGGCTTTAAACGCTGGCTATTGACTTGAAAAGTGGTATTTGTTTTAGGATCAAAAAGATCAACAGTGCCGTATGGATAAGTTTTAAGGACAATAAGCAGGCTGGTCCATTTGGATTTTAGTTTTCCTGGGAAAATTCATAATCTGTCGTCGAAAAGACAAATGCATTGATTGACATCAAAATCCTTCCAAACAATATATTTATCATGAAACTTCTTTGTTCGGTCTTTATAAATCCTCGCATTTTCATAAGAAAAATTACGCAATTCTTCTAATTCTGTTAATTGCAGTTTCCTGTGGTTACCGGCTTCAAATAAATCCATATTTAATTATTTTATTGCCCAGAAAGTCCTGTGTTCGAGTTCTACCAGAAGATGGCATGCCTTTCCAAAAATCAAATGAAAAGGAGACATGTCGAGAGGAGTTTTAAAAGCCATATGGTAGACCCATAAAGCATCGTCCAATTTGTTGGACCAATCTTTACGATCAAGCCTAACCGTCTTTTGTAAAATATTTTTTATCTCCCAGTTAGAAACTTCTACTTGGCCATTTGTTTGGGGTGGTAAGGAGAGTAAATTTTATGATTAACCCCATATTTGGAATGAAGGTAACTGACGTGCCTTCGTGCCTGTGTGTTAAGAGGTGTCGTTATAGTTGCACTTGATACGTCGGTTTTAAAAGAAGTAAACGGAGGTGAGTCCGAGTGTCGATCTCAGGGAGGCGTGGAAATCGGATTTTGTTTACCACTTGTTGCCACGAAAAAGGCGGAGTTTTGCTTGCGAAAGAGATGGTTTTGAAAAGCGAGAGATAGAGAGAGAGTTTAGGGTTAGAAAGCTCTTGGTTTTGATCATGCACTTTTAAACAGAAATTAAAATGGCAACTAAATGGAAAATAATTTCATTAAACATGCATTCATAGTTCATGGTTTACAACATTAAATACATGCTTCAACAAAAGTAAATGAAAGCTTAAAAGAGAGAGAGAGAGGTAGAGAGAGAGTGGAGAGCGACGAGGCAGCCACGGCGGTGGAGGAGGCTCCGTCGACGGCTCGTCGTCTCCGGCGATTACAAGAGTGCCTAAGACTAGCTAGGAGAGGAGTGGAGTAGTTGCAAGTGGGAGAGGATGCCTTGAATGGTAGTAGAAGGGGATTTAAATAGAGTTAAGGGCTTCCTAAAAGAAGAATGTGCTTTAGCGACATCCAGAACATCGCTAAAACCGCTTCCAGATACGTCGGTGAAGGCCTTCTGCCGCTGGTCAGCCGCCCGCCCCCTCTCTCTCTCCAAGCGCGATCCGTGGATGATGAACGAGAGCCGTCCGATCGGAGATCGGACGGCTGAGATCCTCCCGCGCCCGTGCTGAGATCGTGCTTCGGGCGCGCGTGCGCGCGCGCGTTTCCGCCCGGCGTGCGCATGCGCGTGGGCGCTCGGGCGCTGTCGTCGCGCCGCGTGGCGCAATCCTGACCGCCCGCTGCTGATCGGGTGGCTCAATTTCGCCGCGCCCTTCGCTCGCGCTTGATTTCCGCTCCACGCGATTCGAACGCGGGCGTGCGCGCTAACCGTTGCGCCACGCCCGCGCTTTGTCGCGGCGACCGCGGGCGAGCGCACGGATCTCGGCCGTTAGATCGAAGATCAACGGCCGAGATTCGTTCTTGGCTGGCTTGAGGGCGAGAGAGCGGCGGGGGCGGGGCGACGTGGCGCGTTCTGGGCCGTTGATCTCCAGATCAACGGTCATGATTTCTTGGGCCCATTGTGGGAGCTCCGGATGTCGGATTTGGCTGATCTTGAGTCCGTTGGACTCCGTTCGTCATCCTGAATCTATCCGTGCGGTCTGATTGCTCATCTGAGGCTTGCTTTGACAAATACTTTACACAAATGGCCATTAATACGGTTTATAAGCAATCTTGGTACTTGATGCATGCAACGCTCCTATTCTACTTTATGTAGTGCCTTTTATTCTAAAGATGGGCCATATTCAACCTAATTACCACCCCCTTGCGTGGTGTTATCATACCCCCATGCTTACTCCTTGATAGTCCCTAGCAAGGTTTATTCTAGCCTTTATTTCTTTGGAGAATTCAAGAAGTAATTGCTTCGGCACTTCGTTACTCGTCAATAAGAGGAAATATACGAAGATCTTAATCTACAAAGACTAAGCAGCGCCCGGGTGTCTTCCAAAATACGAATCACCCGAATCCTTACTTTGTATACATATGTATACGTATATATCTATATATGTCTTTTTAGAATTTTCTGAATTCAATGTGGGTTGGTAACTTTTTACGGCTACCCAACCCACCCAAAACTCGGTCAAAACCCTAAGTGCTAAGCATCTTGGTGTGAATGTTGTGATAGACTCACTTAACGGTAATTGAGACAGACTTCGAGTTTCTACGCCTCTAGGTGTCCGGAAAAGAAAATAAATTTTTGCCTGAAGGTGTATTTGTTCGACTGGTAGCTTTCTCCCTACGTTCATTTTACTTGGGGTCAACACAAGGATTTTCCAGTGTATATCTCCCCGGCTTGTACTACTTCCCCGCTTCGTCCTTAGGTGTTTTGGTCTTTTTTTGTGCAATTATTGAGCTGGGCTCTGGACAACCGACCAATGGGCTGTTACCCACGATCACTTGCCAGCCATACTTGTGCGGTGAAGTGTGGTTTATTTTCTTTCTTTTTTTTTTTTTTTTTTCGTAGGTGGCTTCCCTAATCTCAAATGTACCTAGAGGCAACGAAAAAGAAATGGCCTGTGGCTGGGTTCTGGACAACCTGCCAATGGGCTGTTACCCACGACAACTTGCCAGCCATACCACCCTAGAGAGTTCATTAGCTACCCAATTTCTGTTAAAATCTCCAAGAAGTGAGTCTGTGCAAAAATGTGTGTAGATGCTTAGACTCAAAGTTTTCCTGAGTTAGAGGGTGAGTTGATAAGTCGTATACTTATTACCTTATTTATTAGGTGGATTAGAATAGCTTAAAGTTGCAAGGATTCGCCGCTAAATCCATATTTTAATGGACACTAGGGCTGATTAAGCCTGAAGGCCTGAAAAGTCTAAGCGTTTAAGTTCTTTTTGTATTATTTCCCACTATTGACAAGTTTCTAATGCCTAAGTTTTTCTTCCTAAATTCAATTTTTTTTTTTTAATCAATTAATTTATTCATTCAGACTGATTAATTAAGCTCAGGATTATGCAATTTACCATCCCCCCCATGCTTAAGTTGGACAATGTCCTCATTGGCAGATGCATGGATGCAGAAGGGTTCAAAAAGATAGTACCTGAGTGACGTAAACTACCAGATCAGTCTGAATCCGCTGGGTTGCCTCCCAGGAAGCGCTGAGTTTAATGCCTCCAGCTGGGCGGTGCTTGGTGTCAGCCCTCAACAAGGGTGACACTTTCCTTGGGGGGTACCTGGGCCAGGAAATGCTTCAATCTTTGACCATTGACTGTAAAGGTGTGCCCGGTATTAAGATCGGCGATTTCGACTGCCCCATTGGAATAGGGCTTGACCACCCGAAATGGTCCTGTCCATTTGGACCTAAGTTTCCCTGGGAAGAGTTTCAGGCGTGCATCAAATAGCCAGACTTGTTGGTTTGGCTCAAAGGTTTTCCTATGAATGAGTCGGTCGTGGGCAGCTTTCATTTTTTCCTTATATAGCCGACTATTGTCAAAGGCATCCCGACGAATTTCTTCAAGCTCAGATAATTGAAGAGTCCTTTGCGCACCAGCTAACTGGGGATCCATGTTACATTGCTTAACAGCCCAGTAAGCCCGATGTTCCAATTCGACAGGGAGATGGCAAGCTTTGCCAAAGACCAAGCGGTAAGGTGACATGCCTATCGGGGTCTTAAAAGCGGTCCTGTATGCCCACAGGGCATCATCAAGTCGTGTGGACCAGTCTTTCATGTCAGGTCTCACAGTCTTCTGTAAAATGTTCTTGATTTGTCTGTTTGAGACCTCAGTCTGCCCATTTGTTTGTGGATGATACGGGGTGGCAATGCGGTGGTTTACCCCATATTTTCTAAGTAGGGCACGGAACTGGGAATGGATAAAATGGCTTCCACCATCACTGATCATGGCCTTGGGTATTCCAAATCGGGAAAAGATGTTCTTCTTTACAAAGTCCATGACCGTCTTGTGATCGCATCGTCGGGTGGCGACGGCTTCAATCCATTTGGAAACATAGTCTACCGAGACCAGGATATACTCGAAGCCGTTGGATGGTGGAAAGGGGCCCATAAAATCGATACCCCAAACATCGAAAATTTCGACAATCAAAATGGGCTGAAGGGGCATCATATCTTTTTTGGTCATTGTCCCTAGTGTTTGGCATCGTGAGCAAGTCTTGGCAAAGATGTGTGCATCCTTGAATAGGGACGGCCAATAAAATCCAGACTGCAAAACTTTTGCAGCTGTTTTCTTGCCAGAGAAATGGCCGCCACACGCTTGGTCATGACAAAAGGAAAGCACACTCTGAACTTCGTCTTCGGGGAGGCACCTCCTGATGATCTGATCAGCACAGAGGCGAAACAGCATGGGATCATCCCAGAAATAGTGCTTGGCCTCAGCCAAGAACCTGTCCCGTTGCTGTCTGGACCAGCTGTGCGGGGTTTGTCCTATAACCAGGTAGTTGACATAGTCAGCATACCATGGCATTTTCTTGTCTTGCACGGCTAGGATGTGTTCATCAGGGAAGGTATCAGATAGAGGTAGGGAGGGTCCAATGTGGTCTGGATGAAGTCTTGACAGGTGGTCAGCCACCACATTTTTCGATCCAGCCTTGTCTCGGATTTCCAGGTCAAATTCCTGCAAAAGCAGGATCCATCTGATGAGCCTGGGTTTTGCGTCCTTTTTGGCCAACAGGTGCCGGATGGCTGAATGGTCGGTGTAGATAGTCACGTGGGATCCCAGCAAGTATGATCGGAATTTTTCCAGTCCAAAGACTATAGCGAGCAACTCCTTTTTTGTGACCGTATAATTACGTTGGGCCTCGTCCAACGTTTTGCTCGCGTAGTAGATCACCACGGGCTTCTTATCTTGCCTTTGTCCCAGGACAACGCCTATGGAAAAATCTGATGCGTCACACATAATCTCAAAATCCTGGGACCAGTCTGGGGGTTGAAGTACAGGTGCGGTGGAGACTAAGTCCCGGAGGGTATGATAAGCCTGGGTGCAATCAGGAGACATGTGGAAAGTGGCGTCGTTGGCTAGAAGGTCAGTCAAGGGTTTGGAAAGTTTGGAAAAGTCTTTGATGAACCTTCGGTAGAAGCCAACATGTCCTAGGAAAGAGCGAATCTGTCGGACCGAACTAGGTGGAGGAAGTTTGGAAATTAAATCAACCTTAGCTCGATCTACCTCGATGCCCCTATGCGAAACGATGTGTCCGAGGACAATTCCTTCTTGAACCATAAAATGGCTCTTTTCCCAACTTAACACCAAGTTAACCTCAATACATCGTTTCAGGATTTTCTCCAAGTTGCTCAAACAATGGTCGAATGAATTCCCGAATACAGAGAAATCATCCATAAAGACCTCCAAGTATTCACCCACCATTTCTGAAAAAATGGCTAGCATGCAACGCTGGAAGGTCGCGGGTGCGTTGCATAACCCAAACGGCATTCGACGGAATGCAAACGTGCCATACGGGCAAGTGAATGTGGTCTTTTCCTGATCTTCCGGAGCAATTGCGACTTGGTTATATCCTGAATATCCATCCAGGAAGCAAAAATACTTCTGCCCTGCCAATCTTTCAAGGATTTGGTCAATGAATGGCAAGGGGAAGTGGTCCTTCTTAGTGGCTTCATTAAGCTTCCTATAATCAATACACACCCGCCATGCGGTGGTGGTGCGGGTGGGAATGGATTCGCCATGATCATTAGTGACAACGGTGAGCCCAGCCTTCTTTGGAACCACTTGAGTGGGGCTCACCCAGGGGCTATCAGAGATAGGGTAGATGATGTCGGCGTCGAGCCACTTGATAATTTCTTTTTTAACGGCCTCCCGCATGTTAGGGTTTAACCGTCTCTGCATCTGGCGGGAAGGTCGGGCCCCGTCTTCCAGGTAAATCTTGTGGGTGCAATAGGTGGGGCTAATTCCTCTTAGATCTGAGATGGTCCAACCAATGGTGGCCCGATGTTCTGAAAGAGTTGCAGTCAACCTTAGTTCCTGATCCTTGGTTAGATGGGAATTAATAATCACTGGGAAGGTCTGGCCAGGTCCCAAGAAGACGTACTTGAGATTCTCGGGCAATGGTTTAAGTTCAGGTGCGGGTGGGACCACAGTCGATGGGAATGGAAAGGGCGGTAGTTGATCAACATCGATTTCTTCAAATGGTGTCATGTGATGATACTCAGCCTTACAGAGGTCCACAGGTAATGATGGTGACGAGTCAGAACTACCGGTTTGGTGGTCTGAGACAGAACTGAGGGTAAGGCATTCCTCGATTAAAGTTTCCATGGGATCATGTTCCTCAATGTAATCACAATCAAAAGACTTTGTTGCCCGGAAGATATCCAATTGCATTTTCCTGTCTTCGAAGGCGATTTCCATACATCCTGTGTCGCAATCGATGTTTGCTTTAGCCGTAGCTAAGAAAGGTCTGCCTAAGATTATGGGTGCATTCTGTAATTTTTCAGGGACTTCCATGTCGAGCACCAAAAAGTCGACTGGGAAATAGAAGTCCTTGACCCGTACAATCACGTCCTCGACAACCCCCTTCGGGGTTTTCACTGATCTATCCGCCAGCTGGATGGTGACAGGGGTTGGTGCCAACTCCCCAAAACCAAATTGGTGGTACAAGGTTGTGGGAATTAGGTTGATAGAAGCACCTAGGTCCAGGAGCGCTCTATCAAATGTCATGTCCCCGATGTTGCAGGAAATCAGGGGTGCTCCTGGGTCAGTTCGTTTGAGTGGAAGGTTGCTTGATATCACGGAACTGGCTTGCTCAGAGAGTACAACCTTCCTAGGTGCTTGAGGTCTCGGCTTACGCTTGGGTGTACAGGCATCCTTTAAGAACTTGGCGTAAGCGGGGATGTGTTTGACAGCTTCTAGAAGCGGAATATTAATTTGTACTTGTTTAAAAATTTCCATCAGCTCCTCAGTTTCCACAGTATTCTTTTTTCTCTTGATTGTTTCCAAGGCCTCAGGATAGGGTGTCTGAATTGGTTCCATGTTTGGGTCCTTGGTTGGTGTTTCTTCTAAGTCGGGTAAAGTCTTGGGGAGAGTTGGCCATTTGGGATCCTGGGTTTTGGTGCCGCTTCTCAAGGTCACTGCATTCGCAGAGGCATTGGGGCCATGGGGTGATCCTTGAGAAGACGAGGATGAAGAAGCGCCAAACCCAGGAGGTGTTTGTGGGGCCGGTTGGACCATATGAGCCTGCCCGGGGTTGCCTTGGAACCCTTGCGAATTGGGGCCTCTGTTAATTATGTTTCGCGGGTTTGGTTGCGGTTGGGAAGGTAGAGATCCTTGCTGTTTACAGTCCAAGAGTTGGCTTAAATGTCCCTTTACCAAGGCCATTTCTTCCTGATGTTTTTGGTTCATGTCAGCCATCATCTTTATTAGGGTGTCCATTTGGTTTTGTGGGGGAGGGGCCACCCTATTTTGGTTATATTGGGGTCTAACTGGTGGTCCTTGCTGATAGGGGGCAAGTGTGGCTGTTGGTTTGGCCTGGGATGGTTTTGGAATTGCGGTAGTTTCTGGTTTGTCCAACCAAAGTTGGGGTGATTACGCCAGCCGGTGTTGTAAGTGTTGGAGAAAGGGTCAGGTTTTGCATATCCTTGGACGGCTTGCACATCTTCTAGAATAGCCGATGTTGATGAAGAAGGAAGGGAGTAATCAAGGGTCGAGGGAGCAAAGGTCCCTCCTTGGAACATGGTTGGGGGTTGTTCCAGGTTTAGTTGGGTGAAGGGTTGGACCAGGTCAACATTATGTGCTCCCTTTGCTAGGGTGGAAGTCTGCAAGGGGTTCTTGGTCTAGTTTAGAAGCTCATCAATCTTCTTGTCCACCAATTCCACTCGATCCAACTTTTTGGCAATGATGTCCATGTCAACCATTCCAGAATTTGCTTGCACCTCATAAATCCCACCCCGGGGTTGACTGGACCTGTTAAACTGGTTCATGGAGGCATTGTTGAGCGAATTCTCGCTCATAGACTCAAAGAGCTCAAACGCGCTCTCCTCGTCTTTGTTTAGGAAGTTTCCCCCACATGAGGCATCGAGGAAGTTCTGTAGGTTGCTATCCAGACCGTGGTAGAAGATCTGGGCCAATTGCCACCTTGGAACTTCGTGGTGGGCATTTCCTCAAAAGTTCATTGAATCTTTCCCACGCCTCATGAAATTGTTCCCCACCCTGGAGTGTGAAGGTAGTGATAGCTCTTCTGAGGGCATTGGTCTTTCCTATGGAGAAGAATTTCTTTAAAAATGCATGCCTCAGTTCCTCCCAGGTGGTGATGGGTCTACCTAGGGTTCTAAGCCAATGAGAAGCCTTGTCTCTTAATGAGAAAGGGAACATCTTGATTAGAACAATGTCAAGGCTAATGTTCCTAGGTTTTACTGTTCTTGCTATGCGGTCGAGATCTTCTAGGTGCTGAAAGGGGTCTTCATTTGAGCTTCCATGAAAGTGGCTCTGGATTAGACTTAATACATTAGGTTTTAGCTCAAAATCGTCTCCCCCTTCGGGGATCCTAAGGTGTGGCTCGACTCTAATGGCAGAAGGGTTATAGAAATCACGGAGGGGTCTTGGCTAGTCCTGAAATGGTGGTAAATCAAGTGGTGGTTGTCCTGGTATGTCATTGAAAGGTGGTGGTTGTTCTTGCGGGTTCTGTAACCGTTGTATGGCTTGCATGATGGTGTGGATTTGTTGTTGCTGAAGCCGATGGTTAGCATTGATTTGAGCCTGGACGACAGCCATAGCATCTGGTGGGGGTTGATCTTCAGCCTCATCTACCCTAGGTTCAGCCATGTTTTCAACAGAATTACGTCGCCTAGATTCCTGCCCCAAAACACACAATTCGGGATGCAGTGAGCGCCTCCTGTGCATACACTAGAGAAGAACAGGAGGGGATGCGGAGGGCGACAGATGCGAGAAATGTGTTTCAATCAAGCACGCAAGCCTAATCCTTATGCTGTATTCCTTAGGAGACCTAGAAATCTCACAAAGGGTGATTAAGTCTGTAAGCACTGGACTCCCCTTCTCAAGGCTAATCTGGCCAGGTTGATTACGAGGGGATTGCAGGGAAGGTTCTTCCTTTGGCTTGCGCCTCCGGTTCCATAGACCCCACAACCACGGTCGTTTGACACTGCCCCGCAGCCTAGTCACCAGATTCTACCAAGGGAATGAAAGCCAAGTGCCTAGCAGACAAAACCTCACCTTTTGAGACTTAACTCAATCCTGCCTAGGGCACGTCTACTCAGTTTTAAAGGGCTAGGATAGTGCTTGTGCTTAGGGTGATGTGATGAGGCGTTGATTGGGGTGGTGCCTCTTAATGTTCCACTTTCAGAGTGTGTGCTTCTAGCAAAACATGATTTTCAAGCAAGGATTTGTTAAGATATAGTGTCTTTTAGTGTTTCATCCTTACTTAAGTACTTTTTAGGGTTGACGTGTCTTAATATTTTCAAACAAGTTTCAGTGGGCACGTCAAGTTCTGCACACAACTTAGTGAAAGTAGATTTCCTTTTACTTTGTAGAGGCTCTAAAACCCTAGTGTACTCATCCTAATGATCATGCAGCTTCTATTAGATGAGTCAGTTTTAGGGTTGAGTGGTGCGGCCCAGGTCAACTCACGGTGGCTTCGCAAACACCACTCAAGAGAAAGAGAAAAGAACACTCCAAGAATTTATCCAGCATATTAGAGTGTACATTTTTTTGTAGGGTGATGTGTTAAGAATGTGGGTCAAGCAATCATTCACCACGCCAATTTTTTTAGTTTTTATGATTTTTTATTTTTTATCTTTTTCACGCAAGCAAACAATGAGAGATAGGTTACTCACTATCGGTCCTCGAGGCACCTACTCCCTTGCTACCGTTGTGGAATGCGTCGCTTCGCCGTCCATGCGTCGAATTCCTGCAACCGTCAAGTAAAAAGGAAAATAGGGCATTAGACGATGTGAGAATGAGTGTGGAATGGAGGTGATAAAACAAATCCGTTGCCTCCCCGGCAACGGCACCAAAAACTGACGTGCCTTCGTGCCTGTGTGTTAAGAGGTGTCGTTATAGTTGCACTTGATACGTCGGTTTTAAAAGAAGTAAACGGAGGTGAGTCCGAGTGTCGATCTCAGGGAGGCGTGGAAATCGGATTTTGTTTACCACTTGTCACGAAAAAGGCAGAGTTTTGCTTGCGAAAGAGACGGTTTTGAAAAGCGAGAGATAGAGAGAGAGTTTAGGGTTAGAAAGCTCTTGGTTTTGATCATGCACTTTTAAACAGAAATTAAAATGGCAACTAAATGGAAAATAATTTCATTAAACATGCATTCATAGTTCATGGTTTACAACATTAAATACATGCTTCAACAAAAGTAAATGAAAGCTTAAAAGAGAGAGAGAGAGAGGTAGAGAGAGAGTGGAGAGCGACGAGGCAGCCACGGCGGTGGAGGAGGCTCCGTCGATGGCTCGTCGTCTCCGACGATTACAAGAGTGCCTAAGACTAGCTAGGAGAGGAGTGGAGTAGTTGCAAGTGGGAGAGGATGCCTTGAATGGTAGTAGAAGGGGGTTTAAATAGAGTTAAGGGCTTCCTAAAAGAAGAATGTGCTTTAGCGACATCCAGAACGTCGCTAAAACCGCTTCCAGATACGTCGGTGAAGGCCTTCTGCCGCTGGTCAGCCGCCCGCCCCCTCTCTCTCTCCAAGCGCGATCCGTGGATGATGAACGAGAGCCGTCCGATCAGAGATCGGACGGCTGAGATCCTCCCGCGCCCGTGCTGAGATCGCGCTTCGGGCGCGTGTGCGCGCGCGCGTTTCCGCCAGGCGTGCGCACGCGCGTGGGCGCTCGGGCACTGTCGTCGCGCCGCGTGGCGCAATCCTGACCGCCCGCTGCTGATCGGGCGGCTCAATTTCGCCGCGCCCTTCGCTCGCGCTTGATTTCCGCTCCGCGCGATTCGAACGCGGGCGTGCGCGCTAACCGTTGCGCCACGCCCGCGCTTTGTCGCGGCGACCGCGGGCGAGCGCGCGGATCTCAGCCGTTAGATCGAAGATCAACGGCCGAGATTCGTTCTTGGCTGGCTTGAGGGCGAGAGAGCGGCGGGGGTGGGGCGACATGGCGCGTTCTGGGTCGTTGATCTCCATATCAACGGTCATGATTTCTTGGGCCCATTGTGGGAGCTCCGGATGTCGGATTTGGCTGATCTTGAGTCCGTTGGACTCCGTTCGTCGTCCTGAATCCATCCGTGCGGTCCGATTGCTCATCTGAGGCCTGCTTTGACAAATACTTTACACAAATGGCCATTAATACGGTTTATAAGCAATCTTGGTACTTGATGCATGCAACGCTCCTATTCTACTTTATGTAGTGCCTTTTATTCTAAAGATGGGCCATATTCAACCTAATTACCACCCCCTTGCGTGGTGTTATCAGTGACAGAATTGAGAGTGAGTGAAGAGTGATCCTCCGTCTCTAATGATGACCTTGGGACTGCTGAATCTCGAGAAAACGTTTTTCTTGATAAACTCAACTCAAACATATTTAAGGGAGTCGGGCATTGTCTGGTTTGGACCCAAGAAAACATATTTAAGGGAGTCGAACAAGAGTTTTAACTCCAGTTGAGGGCCCAGCTCTGAAATGATTTCTGCTTTTAGGGGTAAAGTGAGAGGGAGAGGGTTAGATGAAGAGTCAAATGGAGAAGGTATGGTTAGGTTGGGAGGGTGGGTTAAATCAGATTGTTCAGGACCCGTGTGAACTGCAAAGTAGGAACCCATGTGTGAAATTTGCATTGTTTTCTCCACTAAATTTTCAATCTTAGAATATGAGTCATCAAAGAAATCTGGTTCTTAGAAATGCCTAGAAGCTTGGAAATATCTAGGGTAACAGATTCACTGCCGCACATGATTCTCATCATTCCAGAATCATAATCAATATTGGCTTTGGCGATGGCTAAGAATGGTCTTCCAAGAATTATGGGGGCATTCTTTAAAGCTTCTGGTACCTCCATATCCAGGACCAAAAAGTCTATGGCAAATAGACAATTTTTAGCCTAGACTATTACATCCTCGACAATCCCTTGGGTTTAATTGTAGATCAATCTGCTAGTTGAAGTGTTACCTCGACAGGCTTTATTCACTGATCTTGAATTCCTTGAAAACTACAGTGGGGATGAGATTAATTGAGGCACCAAGATCCAATAAGGTGCAATCAAAAGAAGTGCCATTAATGACTACTTTTGAATAAGGGGGTGCCTGGATCTTTTCTTTTCAGAGGTAGTTTGCTTTGCACAACTGAGCTTACTATCTCTGGAAGGATCACCTTT
The DNA here is from genome assembly GCA_037157565.1 of Thalassia testudinum. NCBI lineage: Eukaryota > Viridiplantae > Streptophyta > Magnoliopsida > Alismatales > Hydrocharitaceae > Thalassia > Thalassia testudinum. Next base: position 204,050,036 of record JAZHRO010000031.1, read on the forward strand.
CCTAGGTTTCTTGGCTACCTTTTGGGGGTACACAAATCTTTTAAGAATTTGGCATAGGCAGGGATGTATTTTATGGCATCTAGGAGAGGGATATTTATTTCTACTTGCCCAAAAATATCCATCAATTCCTTATCAGTGGGCTTGGATTCCTTTTTCATAGTTTATGAAGAGTGAAGGTCTTGTGGAAAAGGTGCTGGGTGTTCCTGTTTTGCATTTTGGGGTTCCTAAACAGGGTTAAAGGAAGGAGAAGAGTTGATCTGCTTTCTTTTAGGCAAGTTTCTTGAGTAGGCAAGGGATCATGAGTGGTTTTCCTATTCCTCATAGTCACTACATTTGCAGTATGGTTATTTCTAGGAGGAGGACGAGAGGCTTGATTTTGATTAAAACACGACAGATGCCGAGGTGCTGGGTCGATAGGTTGACTAGGATATCCACCTTGATATTGATTCCATTGATTGTTAGGGTTGGGCATGGGTTGGGATGGCAGGTTTCCAGCAGTTCTATGATCAGGAGTAACCTTGACTTGATGTTGTAAATTGGTAATCATACAGGTTACTTCAGTCATTTGAGTTTGCATTCTTTGCAGTGTCTTCGTGACCTGGGTGTTGATATCTTCCTAGGATGGCCTAGGTTGATATAAGTTTTGCCCATAATTCCCAAATTGATTTTTTTTGGGAAATGAAACTTTATTTGGGGCTTTCTAGGAGGGATTCGGGTTGGTCCTCCAATTTTGATTATAAGAAGTGGAGGAATTTCTGAATTTCTTTTGGAGGGCCAAAATGTTTTCAGTGGTGGGGTCAAAAAGATTTTGATTCATAAGATCAAAGGTCACAGTTAGATCTTGTGAGAATTCAGATAAAAAATGTCTCCCAGCAAGGGTAGTATCAATATTGTGTAGATTTTCTCTTCTGAGAAGGTGAGGAGAGTTAGGGTAAGGAGCTCGTTTTTGTGTGAGCTTTTCTTCCATTTCTTTCTACTTGATTTACATTTGGTCTAGTCGTTGAGCGATCATATGTATATTGTCTTGAGTGACTGGAACAGATGTGGATTTGGAGTCAATTTCATTAACTCCAAGTCTTGGGTTGTTGATTCTACCAAAAGTGTCCATTGAAGCCATATTAAATGAGTTTTCACTCATTTCTTCAAAAAGGAGGTAGGCACTTTTGACATCTTTATTAAGGAAATTACTCCCACATGAAGTATCCACAAATCTTTTTAATTGATCTTCTAATCCATGATAGAAGATTTGCACTAGCTGCCATCGTGGAATTTCATGGTGGGGGCAACTTCTAAGTAGTTCTTGAAATCTCTCCCAAGACTCATGGAGAGGTTCACCAAATTTTTGTTGAAAGGTCGTTATTAATCGACGTAAAGCATTTGTATGACCTATCGGAAAGAAGTTTTTTAGAAAAGTGCTTTTTAATTGGGGCCAGGTGGTGATAGGATGCCCAACTATTCTAAACCAATGTGATGCTTTGTCTTTTAGTGAGAGAGGAAAAAGTCTCATGAGCCACACACCTTTCTGCACATTGCAAGAACGGGTGGTTTGAGCGAGGACAATTAGCTCCTCGAGGTGGCAAAAGGGGTCCTCTCTCGAAAGACCATGAAAATGTTTGATTAGGTTTAGAATGGCGGGTTTAATTTCAAAATCCCCTTGGAGTATAACCACTCCAGGTCACTCTTCATAGTTAGAAGGATCATAGAAATACTTAAGAGGTACGAGAGGTTCCCCAAGTGTCTGACCCGGTCTTTGATTGGCTAGGTTCGTGACTGTCCTAGCCAACTGCTGCTGGTTTTGTTGAAATCGAGCCAATTGGTTGACCATAAGAGAAAAGGGGTTTGTATTTTGATTTAAAGATTTTGTGGTAGCTCCAAATGCAGGAGTTTCAGGATGGCGAAGTCAGCTTGTGGGTCAGTTGACGGGTTATGTTCGAGTTGGGATGTGGAAGCAGAATTTTTTGAACAAGTTTCCAAGTTTTTAATGTTGAAAATAGAGGAAGAAGAAGAGAATAAAAACCTTTTGGTGAGGGGGGCAAAATCAAATGGTCCCTAGAGATGTTTATTTTGGGACCTTCACCCATGCATGCACTTAATAAAAGAACAAGAGGAAAGGAGAGAGAGGGATGAGAGAAAGTATGCAAATCAAACAACCAGGCCTAATCTATCCTGATAACTCTACATCCAATGATGATAATTCCATCAACTAGAGTTAGGTTTAAAGATATATGTGCGTTAATGACATACCATAATGGGCTTGGGAGCATTGCATGCATTACGAATTAAGATTGCTTATAATCAATGTTTAATAGCCATGTGTACAAGTGCATGTTGAAATAGGCGTCAGATGAGCAATCGAACCGCACGGATGGATCCAGATTGACGAACGGAGTCCAACAAACTTAGAATCACCTCAATCTGACCTCCATAGCTCGCACATCAAGTCCAAGAGTTCCTGACCGTTGATCTGATGATCAACGGTCCTCGCCACGCCACGTGGTGCCCGCACCAGCCTCCATCGCGTGCCAACACACCTGTAGCTCCTCCAGCGTGAAATCCTAACCAATGGATTTCCATCCAATGGTCAACCGCGCCCGCACTTGACCTCACCTCCGCAACAACTCGCATAGGCAGCGCAGTGGGTAGCGCCTCGGCCTCACAAGCAAGCGACGAGAGTTCGAAGCTCCACACGCTGCCAAATCACGCTCGACCAAAAGCGCGGTTGATTAAAACCGTCGATGTGGGCACGAACGACGTAGATGGAGTCCACACGGCACCTCCAGATGAAAGCTCGCCCCAACGCGCACGATCACACGTGCTCACCACATGCGAGGCGCGATCCAATGCACCTGGTTGCGCACAATCCCAACCGTTGATGCGCCATCGGACTGCTTACGATGAGAGCACGCAAATCATGAGCGAAGGCAGCACCTGCTGGCGTGGCGGGGGGGCGACGTGGCACATCCTCAACTGTTCGATGGTGATCCGCCCCTCGGATCCGACAGTTGAGGATGCATAGGCGTGGCTTGAGAAGAAGAAGAATGAGTGCGCCTAAGGACCGATGGGTGTGGGACTTCAGCGACACTTTTGGAAGGGATTTAGCGACGTCCCGAACGTCGCTAATGACTCGCTAATAACCCATACCTCTTTTGGAAGCCCTCTTCTACTATATAAACCCCCCCAACCACCCCATTCAAGGCCATTGAATTCTCATACACTCTCCATGCAATACTAGCCCTCTCCTAGCTCCACTAAATACTCAATATCCACCCTGGAGTTGTCAAGCCACCGACGGAGCCCCCCTCCACAGCCGTGGCAGCCTCGCCTCCTCCTCGCACTCTCTCTTACTCTAGCTTTATGTTGCACTATTTTAAGCTTTCATTTATTGTTGTATTTGTAAATAAACTCTAATTGCATGCTATATGTTGATGTTGCTTCTTATAACATAGCTCACATCTCCTTGAAGTGATTGTCATGTTTTAAACACAAGCTTTAACCCTACTCTCTCTCTCTCTCATTTTCTCGCAGGCAAACAAAACAAACATTCTTGTACATCTAAAGCAACAAAGTAATCCTATTTCATGCCTCCTCGTGTTCAACACTTGGACTCACCACATCCAAATCTTAAATTTAAACCGACATCGCGAACACATGCTACAAAGACATAATTAAACCAACACGTTCCGCGCACATTAGTTTTTGGCACCGTTGCCGGGGAGGCAACGGATTTCTTTTGTCGCTTTCATCTCGCATTAGTATTCACATCTTTTGACTCATTTTTCTCTCTCTACTTGATTGGTTGCAGGAACTCGACGCCTTAGAGATAGAGGAGCACGATCTGAGATTGTAGATACGGAGTAAAGTGCTGCGAAGACTGTTGTGAGTATCACTCCACCCATTGAGTGTTTGCTTGCTAAAAAAAAATACCAAAAAAAAATATAAATCTAAAATTGGCGTGGTGAATGGCTACTTGACTGGCATTCCAAACTCATCACCTAACCAAAAAAAATACACTCTAACATTCTTGAAGAGATAATCTTTTTGGTGTGTTCTTCTTTTGAGTGGTGTTTGTGAAGCCACCATGACTTGACTTGGGTCGCACCACTCACCATAATTAAAATCAACTCACCTGGTAAAACTGCATGAACACTAGGGTGAATACACTAGGGTTGTTTCTCTAGGGCCACATCATTCTAAAGGAAATCGACTTTCGCCTGTTCTGTGCAAAACCTTGTGTGCCCACTTGAACATTGTTTGAAAACATTAAGGCATTTCAACCCTAAAAACCACTAAAGCAAGGACAAATCATTAAAAGACATCACATCCTAAAAACCTTGCTTGAAAACCATGTTTTGTTGAGTGCACGGACACGCTCAATTGGACTAACTAAGAGGCACAACCCCAAACAATGCCTCATCACATATCCTGAGCACAAACACTAACCTAGCCCTCATTAAAATGGAGTAGACGTGCCCTAGGCAGGACTAGTCTAAGTCTTTGAGGTGTGATTAGGTTTGCTAGGCACTTGGTCTTCATTCCCTTTGTAAAATCTAGTGTCTAGGCTGCAGGGAAGTGTCAAACGACCGTAGTTGTGGGGTCTGCAGAACCAATGACGCAAGCCAAAGGAAAAACCTTCCCCTCAATCCCTTCGTAATCAACCTAGCCAGATTAACATCGAGAAGGGAGGTTAAGTGCTTGCAGATTTGATCATTCCCTTTGAGGCTTGTAGGTCATCTAAGGTATACACTATAAGGACTAGACTTTCTTGCTTACTTGTGCATACACTTCTCGCACCTGTCTCTCTCCGCATCCCTCCCCATTCTTCTCTAGTGTATGCACGGGAGACAATCACTTCATCCTGAGCTGTTTGTTTTAGAAAGGGAAATCAGGAGGAGACTTGATTTTTCAAGGGAAATGGCTAACCCAAGAATTGATGAGATTGAGGACCAACCTTAACCCGATGCTATGGCCATCATTCAGGCCCAAATCTTTGCCAACCACCAACTTCAACAAAAACAGATCCAAACCATCATGCAAGCCATACACCGATTGCAAAACCCGTAAAGGCAACCCCCACCTAACCCACCACAACCTCCCGAGGGCCAACCAAGGCCTCTCAGTGATTTTTACGATCCGTCTACTATCCGGATCGAGCCACATCTTAGGGTCCCTGAAGGGGGAGATGATTTTGAGCTAAAACTTAATGCCCTAAGCTTAATTCAAAGCCACTTTCATGGGAGCTCGAATGAGGACCCCTTCTAACACCTAAAGGACCTAGACCGAATCGCCCGAACTTTGAAACCAAGGAACATCAGCTTGGATATTGTTTTAATTAAGATGTTCCCTTTCTCCCTAAGAGACAAAGCATCTCATTGACTTAGAACCTTAGGGAGACCCATCTCCACCTGGGAGGAACTGAGGCATGCATTCTTGAAGAAAATTTTCCCCATAGGTAAAACCAATGCCCTCATAAGAGCCATTACCACATTCACACCATGAGGCGTGGGAATGATTCAATGAATTATTGAGGAAATACCCACACCATGAGGTTCCAAGGTAGCAATTGGCCTAGATCTTCTACCATGGTCTGGACAGCAACCTTAGGAACTTTGTTGACGCCTCATGTGGAGGCAACCTTTTAAACAAAGATGAGGAGAGCGCGTTCAAACTCTTTGAGTACATGAGTGAGAACTCACTCAACAATGCCTCCATGACCCAGTTTAATCGATCCAGTCAACCTCGTGATGGGATCTATGAGGTGCAAGCCAATTCTGGAATGGTTGGCATGGACATTATAGCCAAAAAGTTGGATCGAGTTGAGTTGGTGGACAAAAAGATTGATGAGCTATTGAACCAAACCCGAAACCCACTACAAACCCTCTCCCTAGCCAAGGGAGCTCACAATGTAGATTTGGTGCAACCAATGAACCAAATACACCTGGAACAACCCTTGACTATGTTCCAGGGAGGGACCTTTGATCCCTCAAACCCTGATTACTCTCTCCCCTCTCCTCGGCACCTTCTATCTTTGAAGATGTCCAGGCCATCCAAGGTTACTCCAAAACTGATCCCTTCTCTAACACCTATAACGTCGGATGGCGTAATCACCCGAATTTTGCCTAGATGAACCAAAAATCGAACCAATTCCAGAACCAACCCAGGCCAAAGCCTCCCTCCTATCAGCAAGGTCCACCGGTTAGACCATCCTATAATCAAAATAGGGTGGCCCCTCCCCCACAAAACCAAATGGACGTGCTGATAAAAATGATGGCTAATATGAATCAGAAACTGATAAACTCCAGTTTATCATCATTCTTATGCATTAAAACAAACCTAGCTCTTAGGATTTTACTCCACAAACGGGTTTTTGGGCTGCATTTAGGCATAAATTAGGTTAGGCATGCATTGCATTTTTTATTATATTTTTGATATGTTTTTGTGAGTGTTAGGGATGAACAAATATACAAATCCCTAAAACCCTAGCACTCAAGAAGGCAAATGGTGAAGGAGAAGCTCAGACTAGCTAGAACTCAGCTTGATCCAGCTCACCACAGCTGGAACCTAGCTCACTTGAACTAGGGTTAGCTCATCCCAGCTCCATTCAGCTAATCTCAGCTGAATGGCAGCTCAAGAAAGTTCATCTTAGCTCACCCTAGCTCAAGTCAGCTCAGATCCAGCTCAACCTAGTTGAGTCTAGCTCATTTTAGCTCCCACAAGTCCACAGGGAGCTCTAGCTAGCTCAGCTGAGTTGACTGGAATTCACCCCAGCTCAGATCCAGCTACATCCAGCTCCACTCAACTCCAGCCAGCTGAAGATAACTTCATTCCAGCTCAGGAAGCTCAAGTCTAGCTCCTGGGGACTCGGCTTAGCTCAACTCAATTTAGCTAAGCTACCTTAGCTGCCTCAACCAACTTGATCCTCCTAGGGAGCACCAGACCCAGCTCACCTCAACTCATTATGGTAGAAGCCAGCTCACTTTAGCTTGGCTTAGCAGCTAGCAAAGAACTAGCAAGCTAAGCCAGCTAGAGTAGCTCCATGCCAACCTCTTCAGCAGCTGTCAACTCCAGTTCCAGCTCCAAACTTCTCCTCCTCAGCTCCTCTCTTCAAACCCTAGCTCCAATACCTCCTCCTCTACTCCATATCTAGCTAAGCTAGCTTAGCTTAGCTAGCAACCAGCTCCTTGGCCATCCACCACCTTCAACTCAACCCTAGGTAGCTCCACCAACTTAAGCCCTACCTAAGCTAGCTATCCTACTCCAAGTTGGCGCCACCTCCTAACCACCTCTTCACCCCATCATCACCACCAAAAGGCACCAATTTTGGCACCAAAACCTAACCCTAACTACCCCCCTTTTTGGCACCAACATGCACCCCCATATCCACCATACACTTAACCCTACAACCCATCCTAGCCATCCACCTACCCCTCCTTCTAGAACCCCACTTGGCACCACCTAAGCCCCCCTTCTAGAAGCCATTTTGGCACCAACTTCAAGGGTGCCACCATCCATAACCACCCTCTAAGTGTCCCTTGGGTTGGCTCCAGTTGCCCTTAGCCATAGGATCCCCAACCACCTCCATCTTCCCATCTTTGCCCTTCATTTCAAGAGTCACCTCAGCCCCCTTCCTACTCTATATAAACCCACCACCTACCACCATTTTAGATCATCCTCCATTAGTGTATTTTTCTACCTATACCCACCTACACCTACGACCAAGAAGAAGGAGTAGAGAAGAAGATTAAAGGGGCACATCACCGGCCCCTTTGGTTCCTTCTTCTCCCCACTCTCTTCAACTTGGGCCACGCCAAGGAGGAGGACTTTTCTACTTCAAGGAGGATGTCCAGGCAAAGGAGAAGGACCTAGGGTGGACGTCCACCCTTGGAGAAAAGCTTAGGGCATGCCTGGTTGAAGGGGTTGGGACAACCGGGTTTTATTGTTATTACGTTGTAGTATAGCCAGTTATTACCAACATTTCAACTATATAAAATTTTTTTTACTCGGAGAATAAAAGAGTTCCCGAGGTCGAACTCAGGGAGCAAGTTGTATTCTAGAGATATACATGTTTCTTTTACAAAAAATAAAGAAAGAGAGAGGGAAAGAATTTGTTGTTCTCTTTGTTTTCTCCTCGTGATGTTCTTCTTTCTTTCTTTCTTCAGATCTCCTTCTTCTTCTTTGTTCTGCAGAGGTGATGCTCCTCTTTCTTCTTTCTTTAGATCTCCTTCTTCTTCTTTGTTTTTCTTCTTTCAGTTCTTCCCTTGTTCTTTTGTGTTCTCCTCTGCTTCGCCTTCTTCTGTTGTTCTACAGATCTTCTTCCGTCTTTCTTCTTTTCTTTTTCAGCCAGGGACGTCACCCCTCCTTCTTTCTTCTTTTCCCTTCAGGCTGTCGTCTGATTTCCAAATCAGATGACTTAAACTGCCTGTGCTACAGTGTCTCCCTCAGCTTCCTTCTTCTTCCGCGGTTCTTCTTTTCTTTTTCAGCCAGGGACGTCACCCCTCCTTCTTTCTTCTTTTCCCTTCAGGCCGTCGTCTGATTTCCAAATCAGACGACTTAAACTGCCTGTGCTACAGTGTCTCCCTCAGCTTCCTTCTTCTTCCGCGGTTCTTCTTCTTCACCTGTGCCTGCACACTTCAGAGCTTACGTCAGAGAACAAAACCTACTCTACCCTCTCCCCCCCCCCGCGTCTCTCTCTCTCTGAATCCACTCTTCGGAAAGCTCTCCCAGAGCTGCCGGGTAATCGGGTTCGGGTCGGGTCAGGTCCGCGGGGCGTGAGCGCGGACGAGACCGGGTAACCGGGCGGGTGAAGGGGACCTCACCCCGTGTGCTGAGGCAGTAAGCCTCCAGCACTTTTGCATCTTATATCGCTGCGACTCTTCAGGCTTTTCCGAGGTGGGACTAAATGTCCCACCTCAATTGCGCGCCCGCAGCGGGGAAATCAGCGGGAGATTGCGGCGTCACGCGAAGCCTTCTGCCTTAGCTGCGAGCCTGGTGTTTTGTCGAAACACCTCGCAAGGCCTGGGAGTTGAATCTGGGCGTGGCGCTGAGCGTGGCGCGCCTGTAGCTGCAGGCGGAAGCAGTTCCTCCTGCACGGCAATGGCGGCGGAGGTCGGGTGGCCTGTTCACAAGAAAACGGCCTCTCGGCCTAATCAGAAAGTGCCAGGAGCTTCGCCAGGGTGCGGCGAAGCTCGTGTGGGTGGTGGCGAGGCGCGGGGCGGCGTGCAAGGGCTGCCCTAGGTCGGACTGTGGGTCGGAGGATGGGTTTGTTGGGGGAAGCGTTACGGAGGTGTGGAGTGGCAGTGAAGGGGTGGGGGGAGCTCAATGTGATGAGGCGGAGGTTCGGTGAGGGTCGGCGAGGTGTGTGAGGCTGTGGAGCGATGGGAGCATCTCGCCGGAGGGTGGCCGGAGACGAAGGGGGTGACGATGGTCAGGGTCGGTCGAGGGCTTAATTGAATAAATTGAAAGCGGGGAAAGAAAGAGGAGAAGAAGGGGAGTACTTCTAGCTTACTTGCAGGGACGAAGGGGGAGGAACAGGGCGACAGTCGTATCGACTGTCGCCGGAGAAGACGATGCTCAGGGAAAGGGGCGGCGGCGAGCAGAGAGCCGGAGAGGCGCCAGCTGGGTGCGGCGTGGCGCGGGAAGAGCAGGGGAGGAAGTCTCTGCTGCTGGTATTGCGGCAGAGCGAAGAGGTGGAGGGGGAGGAAACCGCCGGAGCTGGTGAGCGTCTGCCGGAGGGAGAAGAGAGGAAAGTTGGGGATTTTCTCCGTCAGATCCAGGCTGCCCCGGTTGGTGGAGCAACGGGGGGTATTTATAGGGATCAAACAGGGAGGAAGGCGGAGGGAGACGACGTGTCTCCCTTGCCGGAGGATGGCCGGAAACAAGAACCCATACCATCCGTGCGTTCGCACGGCCGGTATGGTGGGTTACAACGACCAGGGGGGTGTCCCTGCGACGGCTGACGACGCAGGGCACCCCCGGTTTACGTGCCAGGTCCCCCACCTCACCCTGCGCGGCGCCATGCTCCGCGCAAGGTCGCCGGAGCATGGTGCTGGCAGGTTTTGCAGGGGGGACCTGATCGCAAAGAACGAAGGAGAGTTAGGGGCCAAAATGCGAGGGTTCAAAAGTTGAGGGCCAAAGAGTAAATATATGAGGACCAAAGTGTAAAGTCGGTCAAGGAGGTTTCTTCTTAGGCTCAAGTTTTTATACATGACTAATTAGGACCTAAGGAATCTGATGGTGAATTTCATTTCTATATTAAACCTTGTTTGACCGGTCAATTTACGCAAAAACGCAAATTAAGTTATTAATTGGGCATGGTTCTCAATGTAGGTCAAAATGGGTTCTGAAGGCCAAATTGAAGGTTCTAAACCCTAGAGATTATTTTTCTATGAATTTTAGAGGGTTTATTCTATTTTTACTTTGCCTCGAACCTTGTGAATTGAAGTGGGTTGTTTTAGGGTTACAGATTATCATTTAGTTTCTTGGAATTGCTGTAGCCCTTGCTAGATCATTTCATCCCACTCTTATTCTTATTAAGCTGCTTTGACCTATGTTTGGGCCCTGAATTACCCTGTATGCAGATTATACTGGTAAAATTGCATTTTTACCCCTTATGACTTGTTTTCTTCTCAAACTCAGGATTCTCTGAGTTAAGCCTTTCCTTGAGATATGTAGGAGCTTTTATCCTTTGTATTAGGTCAAAATGAGCTAGTTATGGCTCATGATGAGGTTCTCATCATACCCCCATGCCTAGCTTTTGCTAGTCCCTTAGCAAAAACTTAAGGTTTCAACCCTTGTTCTAGACCATGAAGTTTTTAATAGTTTTAGATAAGTGCCTTTTTTATTTGAGCATAGATTAGGTTAGAATGCTGACCATAGGCCTAAAAGGTACTCTAGTACCAATCAAGATCCAAATCTGTCTAGCCTTAGCCTCAGTCTTTTAGCAAAGGTTTTTAAGGTCCACAGGAACTAACCTAAGGTTTATTGGACTTCGTGGTTAAAGCACCCGTGCTTGAAATGATTTTAGCCCTGGCTCAGTTCGCAGTGCGTTTTGTAAGAGAGAGATAGAAAGTTTTTCTGTTTGGAGAGTTTTCTCTCTCTTTTTCTTTTTAGTTCTAGCCTAGGATTGGCTTTTCAACACGGTCTGTATCAGATTCCTTGCTCCCATCATCAATCCTCAAGGGTTCCTGGCGATCGATGCTTCGAGATAGCACCGCCCATGGCAACCCCCGGAACCTTGGCTATTGAGATTTCGAGATAATCCCATCCATGGTATTCCGTGGCCGAATCAAGACCCTGGCAATTGACACTTCGAGATAATGCCATCCATGGAATCTGAACCAGCAGAGTGCTTACATGCCCCCAGTAGGATATGTAAATATCCTAAGAGACAAGCACCGAGGAGATGATATTTTGTTACGCATCTTCGAGGGGGTTTCCCGCCTCTCCGCGCTGGGAACTCATCCAAATCAACTTGTGTTGATCGGCCGCTCCTATTCTAGGTGATCTTTTCATATTTTTGCGACGCTTCTGCGTGATTCTGATTTTTACGCTTACTGAACCAGGCTGTGTGTGAGGTTAGGGTGCTTAGGTTACTGAGTCCCGTAAACCAAAAATTAGTTAACGAGGCCGAATACTCCCTAAGCCTTAGACCTAATACTTCAGCTTTTCATTTTCCTCAGCCTCTTGAGGAGTGTCCAGATCTTAATGGATACTAAGAGTCTATTCAAGAATGCCTAAGGTTTGCATTCTTTACTAATCTCATTGTGCACTTTTCTTGAATGAGGTCTAGAACTTAGGTTAATTCCTTAGTTCCTTACTAATGACTATCACTTTTTCTCATAATTTTGTGCTCCTTTTTCAATTTGTTTCTTTTCTCCTTCACAAAATTTCCTTCTCCTCTTTTCCTCTTATTCTTTTTCGAAAAATTTTTTAATTTTTATGGTGTTTTTGGCATATGTGAATTTTTTTGTTTGAAACCTTTTCTTACAAGTTTTGCACTTTCATACCCCCCCATGCCTAAGATTTGCAATGTCCTCATTGTAACCTAGGGGGTCTTAGTTCATTCCTTAAGACAGAAATTTGGATGAGTGGATGGGTCGGGTTGAATTTTTGCGGACGATTTCAAATCCCAGATGCAAACATCTGAGTTGGGGTCGGCTGTCTACAAGGGTGAACTTCGAGTGCTAAAAGGTGTCAGAACAAGTTTCAGGTTTACAAAGAGAATGACGGGCTGCCTCCCGTTAAGCGCTGAGTTTTACGCCATCGGCTGGGCGCAATAAGCTCAAGGGGAAAGGAGGATATAAGATGCCTCAGCCAAATCAGTAGAAGTTACATCAATGAACGGCTTGAGTCTCTGACCGTTCACGATGAAAGGTTCAGAATCGTGGCTGAGTGGACTGATTTCGATTGCTCCATTTCCAAAAACCTGTCGGACCAAATATGGTCCGACCCACTTAGATCTCAGTTTTCCTGGGAAGAGTTTGAGTCGGGCATCAAAGAGTAGGACCTTTTGACCAGGATGAAAGATCTTTCTCGAGATGTGTTTGTCGTGGAAGGCTTTAACCCGCTCCTTGTAGATTTGCGAGTTCTCGTACGCGTCTATGCGTAATTCATCGATCTCGCTGATTTGGAGTTTTCTGTGGGTCCCAGCCTTGGAAAGATCTAGATTACAGTTCCGTACTGCCCAATAGGCTTTATGCTCCAGTTCTACGGGAAGGTGGCATGCCTTTCCGTACACCAGTCTAAAGGGGGACATGCCCAATTGGGTCTTGTGGGCGGTCCTATAGGCCCACAATGCTTCCGGAAGTCGGGACGACCAGTCCTTCCTGTCAGGTCGAACAGTGACTTGCAGGATTTTCTTGATCTCCCGATTAGACAGCTCAGCTAGACCATTAGTTTGGGGGTGGTAAGGAGTAGAGATTCGGTGAGACACCCCGTATTTGGTCATCAGTGACCTAAACTGAGCATTTGTGAAATGGGTCCCCCCATCAGAGATTATTGCACGAGGAATCCCGAACCTTGAGAAAATGTGTTGATGAATGAATTTGAGAACGATTTTGTGATCACAGGTTCGGGTCGGTATGGCTTCGATCCATTTGGACACGTAGTCCACAGCCAACAGAATGTATTCGAAACCATCCGAAACAGGAAAGGGGCCCATAAAATCAATCCCCCAAACATCAAAGATTTCGCATACTAGAATCGATTGCATAGGCATCATGTCGCGATGGCTCATGTTGCCCAAAGTCTGGCAACGACTGCATGCCTTGCAGTGATTGTATGCGTCTTTGAACAGTGTGGGCCAGTAAAAGCCGCACTGGAGGACTTTTGATGCGGTTTTATGCCCGGCAAAATGGCCACCGCATGCCTGGTCATGGCAGAAAGAGAGGATATTGTTGAATTCCCCTTCCGGGACACATCTTCGGATGATCTGATCGGCACCTATGCGGAAGAGGTACGGATCTTCCCAAATGTAATACTTGGCATCGGAGCGTAATTTGTCTTTCTTGGCCTTCGGCCAATTGGACGGGATCTGATGAGATGCCAAGTAATTTACTATATTAGCAAACCATGGAAGGCTAGTACCAATAGTTAGCAGGTGCTCATCGGGAAAATGCTCAGTGATGGGTCCGGAAGGGTCAATTATTTCAGAAGGAAGACGGGACAAGTGATCAGCTACCACGTTTTGCTTTCCCGCTTTGTCGCGAATCTCAAGGTCAAATTCTTGCAACAGCAAGATCCATCGGATTAATCGAGGTTTCGCGTCCTTCTTCGCAAGGAGATGCCTCACAGCTGTGTGATCCGAGTATATGATGACATGGGAACCCAGAAGGTACGATCTGAACTTTTCTAGGGCAAATACTACAGCTAGCAGCTCTTTCTCAGTAACCGTATAGTTACGCTGAGCCTCATCGAGTGTTTTGCTGGCGTAGTAAATGACCACAGGTTTCTTATCATTTTTCTGTCCCAAAACCGCTCCTACAGCGAAGTCGGATGCATCACACATGATCTCAAAAGGTTGAGACCAATCAGGGGACTATAGGATCGGGGCTTGGGTGACTCGGTCACGCAGGATTTCAAATGCTTGAGTGCATTCCTTGGAGATTTCGAAGGGAACATCCTTGGAGAGAAGAGTGGTCAGGGGACGTGCGATTTTTGAAAAATCAGGGATAAATCGTCGATAAAAACCGACATGCCCTAAAAAGGATCGGATGTCCCTGATTGAGCTAGGCATAGGAAGGTGAGAGATCAGATTAACCTTAGCTCGATCCACTTGGATACCTTTCTCCGAAATTGAGTGTCCCAGGACAATTCCCTCAGGCACCATGAAATGGCTCTTTTCCCAGGAAAGAACCAAATTCACATCGATGCACCGCCTGAGTATCTGGACCAAGTGTTGGAGGCAATCGTCGAATGATGCTCCGAAAACTGAAAAGTCATCCATGAAGACTTCCAGATAATCACCTACCATATCTGAGAATATGGCAAGCATGCATCGCTGAAAAGTAGCGGGTGCATTGCAAAGACCGAAAGGCATCCTTCGGAAAGCGTATGTTCCGAAGGGGCAGGTGAACGTGGTCTTTTCTTGGTCCTCAGGATGGATTGCCACCTGGTTATAACCGGAGTACCCGTCAAGAAAGCAGAAGAACCTATTTCCCGCTAGTTTTTCGAGAATTTGATCAATGAAGGGTAGTGGGAAATGATCCTTCTTCGTGGAGGAATTGAGTCGACGGTAATCTATACAGACTCTCCACGAGTTGGCTAATCGGGTAGGAATGATTTCTCCGGTCTCAGTCGTTATAGTGGTGAGTCCTGCCTTCTTGGGCACGACCTGAATTGGGCTCACCCAACGACTATCAGAGATCGGGTAGATGATCCCGGCATCTAACCACTTGATGATCTCCTTTTTCACGACCTCCTGCAGATTGGGGTTTAAGCGTCTCTGCATTTCACGAGAAGGTCGTGTGCCCTCTTCTGAATAGATATGATGAGTACAATAAGAGGGACTTATTCCAGTCAAATCATCGAGAGTCCATCCGATGGCTCTGCGATGTTGCTGGAGGACAACAATCAGACGGGATTCCTGTTCAGGACTGAGGTTGGAATTGATAATTACAGGAAGGGTCTGATTAGAACTCAAAAAGACGTATTTTAAGTGAGCAAGAAGGGGTTTCAGTTAGAGGATGGGGTTTTCAGCAGCAGCGGGTGGTTCAGTATAGATGTGAGGTTCAAGGGTGGGAGTTACTGGGTTGTTCATATCTGGATTTGACTCCTCTGTTTGCGGGTCAAGATCCTTCTGTGGTTGATGAGGCATACTCGAGTCATTCTGGAGGTGTGATTCATCAACCAAAGTCTTGATGTCACAAATTTGCTCGATGACGCCGCAATTAATTCCTTGTTGGGCCTTAAATATATCAATTTTCAGTGTTTGATCTCCAAACTTAAGCTCTATTTGGCCCTCCTCACAGCTGATGTTGGCTCTAGCAGTAGCCAAGAAAGGTCTCCCTAGAATGATTGGTGTATCCCTAGGGTTCTCAGGTGCATCCATATCTAAGACTATAAAGTCCACTGGAAAATAGAAATCCCGCACTCTCACGATAACATCCTCGAGAATCCCTTTTGGTGACTTTATAGATCGATCTGCTAATTGTAATGTCACCTCAGTTGGTTTTAGCTCAGATTCTTCTAGATGGTCGAGTAAGGATGTGGGTATCAGGTTTATGGATGCACCTAAGTCTAACAAAGCTCTATCAAATTGGGTACCACCTATCTTACAGGAAATCAGGGGAGTTCCAGGATCTTTTGCCTTGGGTGGGAGTCTACTGAGGATTACAGAGCTGGCTTGTTCTGACAGAACAATTGGGCTCCCTCCCTTGGTTCGCGGCTTACGCTGGGGTGTACATATATTCTTTAAGAATCGTGCGTAAGCTGGTACGAGGCGGATTGCATCCATCAAGGGGATGTTTATGTGGACCTGCTCAAAGAGCTTGACCAGGTCCTCCTCAGGGGCCACGGGTTTTGTGGTCTTCTTTCCCTTGGTCAGGGCCTCGGGAAACGGGATCTTGGTTGGTTCTTCTAGGATAGGTCCAGGTTGTGGATCTGGAACAGCGGTACCTTGGATAACTATCCTAGGGTCATGGTTATCAGGCTTGGAGTGGTTTGGATAATGCGGGTCTTGAGTTGTTTTACCACTACGTGTTGTTACAGAATTTAATCCGGCCTGATTTTGGTTTGGGTTTGGTAGGAGGGGTGGCTGCTGCTGAAATCCCACATAAGAAGTTGAGGCTTCCATCTCGTCTGGAGATGGAGCAGTAGGGGCCTGATAAATCCATTGAGCGTGGCCTAAATTTGGATTCATAACGCGCTTCTGGGTTGGCACGTTATTTGGGTTAGGAAGAGGTTGGGAAGGGAGTGTGCCTGGCTGGCGAGAATTTGCCAACTGGGCCAGTTGAGTTTTAACTTCAGTAAGCTCGTCCTTGTGCTGTTTTTGAATAGCCGCATTCGTTTTTGAATGTCAGCCAGAGTCTGAAGGATTAGGGACATTTGATCCTGATTTGGCCCTGATGGATAAGTAGGGTTGGGCCGAGGCTGAGGCGGCTGGTAATGACGAGGGGGCTGTGGGCGGGACTGAAAAGGTGGTCTTTGAGTTTGGGAATTTCCTGCCCACTGAAAATTGGGATGGTTTCGCCATCCAGGGTTGTAAGTGTTGGAGAATGGGTCGTTCTGGATGGCGTTGAGGTCCTCGCAGGTCTGAGGAACCTCCTGAGAGTCAGGGAAAGGGGGAATGGAGTTCCCTCGGCTGGTGTAGAAAAGATCGGATGATCTTCCAGTCCAAGAATCAGACGGGGGTGGATATGGATCCATCCCAGGGGAAGATCGATGGAGGATGTTTTGCACAGTCTCCTGTGTGGAAGGAGGTTGTGCAAAGGAGTTACGTGCGGAGGTGGCTCGCTGCAAGTGCTGAGTCAGCTCATCCACCTTCTTTTCAATGATTGAGACCTTGTCCAATCGACTGGCCATTAATTCCAGGTCGACTGATGCGGACAGGCCCTGCGTCTCATGTGCTCCCTTAAGATTCGTCGTTGCGCGGGTATTCGTCCTGTCGAATAATCCCATGGAGTCATTGTTGATGGAGTTCTCGCACATGTTTTCGAGAATCTCCCATATGGTGTCTTCATGTTGACCCATGATGTTTCCTCCGCAAGTTGCATTGACGAAAAGGCGGATGTCCTCACGGAGTCCCTGGTAAAAAGATTGGACTTGTTCCCATTTAGGAACTCCGTGATGGGGGCACTTTCTCATGAGATCCTGAAAACGATCCCATGCCTCATGGAGAGGTTCTCCTGATTGTTGAGTGAAGTGTGTAATCTGATGGCGCAAGGCGTTGGTCCAACCAACGGGAAAAAACTTTTTCAAAAATTCGGATTGAAGTTCTTCCCAAGTGTTGATCGGCCGGGTCTGAGTTTGATACCAATGGGTGGCCTTGTCCATAAGAGAAAAGGAGAACATCTTCATGAGAAGAATATCCCGATTTTGCGCATCTGATCCAAAAGTGTGGGCCAGATGCTTTAGCTGTTTGATGTGTTGGAAGGGATCTTCAGAATTAAGCCCATGGAATTTAGGTATAGCATGAATCATGTTGGGCCTTAATTCGGAATCAGGTCCTCCAGTCGGGATTCTGACTCGAGGCTCAATGGCCACCGTAGCAGGATTGTAGTGGTCCCGCATCATAGGACGCTGTGGTGGGTGCACGAAGTTTTGGAAGAGGTCATTGAGTCGCTGGAGCTGGTGTTCCAGATTATTTTCTTCCTCAACTGGCTGAGCCATGATGGGGGAAGAAGAAGAACTTGGTTCTGAATCAGAAGAGAGAATAATGTGAGGGTGTTGCTGTACAAACACGGGCGTCGAGGCTTGGCCTTGACGAGAGCGAATTTCTAAAGGAGGTCTTAAGGGTGGTCTTAGGGACCTCCTTCCGTACATGCACTGTTGGAAGAGGTAAGTTTAGAAGGTGCTGGACCCAATCAAGACACCCAAAAATGTGTTGGGTGACTATAGAGGTGCGGGGCAGATGGACCCCTTGATCAGAAAGATCGTCCACCTGAGAATTACCTGGGCAGCCAGAGAGGGAGAGTCCCGCGAAGACCCCTACACGGTAGAGCGTCCCCACGGGTTACAGGGTTTCCCCCACCCGACCTCTCTTGTCACTGCGGTTCCAGGTAGACCAGAATGGGGATCTTGACCTCTTAAGTCTACCAATTTTAAGATCAGGGTGCTTAAGGTTTCACTTGAACTTTAGTCTTTTTAAGTGCAAAGAGTGACCTAATTTAAGGTTGGTTGACCCAAAGGGGTCAACTTTACCTCTTGTTTTCTTTGAGAGCTTTCAGGTCTTGTCTTTTAGGGTTCAAGTGTTTAGAGAGAGCCAATTGTTTAGGATTTTTCTTGTTAATTATTTTCAATCAATGGCTTGGGCACACCTCTTTTGGATTTCCTCAATTCTTGATTAAGGGGTGTGTCTCTACTGAAATCCTAATGTTTGACCTTATGTTGGCTTTACTTGGTCCATTTAACTCTTTGTTGGGCAATTAGGGCTCAAGCAAGAATGTGTTAGCCCTTAAATACCCTTAATAGTGTGCAGGAGTGATGAGTTGAAAACATGCAACTCTTTATGGTTACTAAGTATGGAAGACAGGTTAGCTCTATATTGCTTGTTCTTTTCTTTTCTTCCTCTTTTAGAGTTTAGGGGTTAATAGTGAGAGGAAAAATTTACCTGTCTTCGGAGTGGTTGTCGTGTGGTTGCTTGTCTTCTTGAGTTCCTGTAGCTGCACAAAAGAGGGGAGATTATCAGAAATTAAAAAAAAGAAACAGGAATGTTTACCTCTAGAATAGCCGTTGCTCCCCGGCAACGGCGCCAAAATGGTTGAAGGGGTTGGGACAACCGGGTTTTATTGTTATTACGTTGTAGTATAGCCAGTTATTACCAACATTTCAACTATATAAAATTTTTTTTACTCGGAGAATAAAAGAGTTCCCGAGGTCGAACTCAGGGAGCAAGTTGTATTCTAGAGATATACATGTTTCTTTTACAAAAAATAAAGAAAGAGAGAGGGAAAGAATTTGTTGTTCTCTTTGTTTTCTCCTCGTGATGTTCTTCTTTCTTTCTTTCTTCAGATCTCCTTCTTCTTTGTTCTGCAGAGGTGATGCTCCTCTTTCTTCTTTCTTTAGATCTCCTTCTTCTTCTTTGTTTTTCTTCTTTCAGTTCTTCCCTTGTTCTTTTGTGTTCTCCTCTGCTTCGCCTTCTTCTGTTGTTCTACAGATCTTCTTCCGTCTTTCTTCTTTTCTTTTTCAGCCAGGGACGTCACCCCTCCTTCTTTCTTCTTTTCCCTTCAGGCCGTCGTCTGATTTCCAAATCAGACGACTTAAACTGCCTGTGCTACAGTGTCTCCCTCAGCTTCCTTCTTCTTCCGCGGTTCTTCTTTTCTTTTTCAGCCAGGGACGTCACCCCTCCTTCTTTCTTCTTTTCCCTTCAGGCCGTCGTCTGATTTCCAAATCAGACAACTTAAACTGCCTGTGCTACAGTGTCTCCCTCAGCTTCCTTCTTCTTCCGCGGTTCTTCTTCTTCACCTGTGCCTGCACACTTTAGAGCTTACGTCAGAGAACAAAACCTACTCTACCCTCTCCCCCCCCCCGCGTCTCTCTCTCTCTGAAACCACTCTTCGGAAAGCTCTCCCAGAGCTGCCGGGTAATCGGGTTCGGGTCGGGTCAGGTCCGCGGGGCGTGAGCGCGGACGAGACCGGGTAACCGGGCGGGTGAAGGGGACCTCACCCCGTGTGCTGAGGCAGTAAGCCTCCAGCACTTTTGCATCTTATATCGCTACGACTCTTCAGGCTTTTCCGAGGTGGGACTAAATGTCCCACCTCAATTGCGCGCCCGCAGCGGGGAAATCAGCGGGAGATTGCGGCGTCACGCGAAGCCTTCTGCCTTAGCTGCGAGCCTGGTGTTTTGTCGAAACGCCTCGCAAGGCCTGGGAGTTGAATCTGGGCGTGGCGCTGAGCGTGGCACGCCTGTAGCTGCAGGCGGAAGCAGTTCCTCCTGCACGGCAATGGCGGCGGAGGTCGGGTGGCCTGTTCACAAGAAAACGGCCTCTCGGCCTAATCAGAAAGTGCCAGGAGCTTCGCCAGGGTGCGGCGAAGCTCGTGTGGGTGGTGGCGAGGCGCGGGGCGGCGTGCAAGGGCTGCCCTAGGTCGGACTGTGGGTCGGAGGATGGGTTTGTTGGGGGAAGCGTTACGGAGGTGTGGAGTGGCAGTGAAGGGGTGGGGGGAGCTCAGTGTGATGAGGCGGAGGTTCGGTGAGGGTCGGCGAGGTGTGTGAGGCTGTGGAGCGATTGGAGCATCTCGCCGGAGGGTGGCCGGAGACGAAGGGGGTGACGATGGTCAGGGTCGGTCGAGGGCTTAATTGAATAAATTGAAAGCGGGGAAAGAAAGAGGAGAAGAAGGGGAGTACTTCTAGCTTACTTGCAGGGACGAAGGGGGAGGAACAGGGCGACAGTCGTATCGACTGTCGCCGGGGAAGACGATGCTCAGGGAAAGGGGCGGCGGCGAGCAGAGAGCCGGAGAGGCGCCAGCTGGGTGCGGCGTGGCGCGGGAAGAGCAGGGGAGGAAGTCTCTGCTGCTGGTATTGCGGCAGAGCGAAGAGGTGGAGGGGGAGGAAACCGCCGGAGCTGGTGAGCGTCTGCCGGAGGGAGAAGAGAGGAAAGTTGGGGATTTTCTCCATCAGATCCAGGCTGCCCCGGTTGGTGGAGCAACGGGGGGTATTTATAGGGATCAAACAGGGAGGAAGGCGGAGGGAGACGACGTGTCTCCCTCGCCGGAGGATGGCCGGAAACAAGAACCCATACCGTCCGTGCGTTCGCACGGCCGGTATGGTGGGTTACAACGACCAGGGGGTGTCCCTGCGACGGCTGACGACGCAGGGCACCCCCGGTTTACGTGCCAGCTCCCCCACCTCACCCTGCGCGGCGCCATGCTCCGCGCAAGGTCGCCGGAGCATGGTGCTGGCAGGTTTTGCAGGGGGGACCTGATCGCAAAGAACGAAGGAGAGTTAGGGGCCAAAATGCGAGGGTTCAAAAGTTGAGGGCCAAAGAGTAAATATATGAGGACCAAAGTGTAAAGTCGGTCAAGGAGGTTTCTTCTTAGGCTCAAGTTTTTATACATGACTAATTAGGACCTAAGGAATCTGATGGTGAATTTCATTTCTATATTAAACCTTGTTTGACCGGTCAATTTATGCAAAAACCCAAATTAAGTTATTAATTGGGCATGGTTCTCAATGTAGGTCAAAATGGGTTCTGAAGGCCAAATTGAAGGTTCTAAACCCTAGAGATTATTTTTCTATGAATTTTAGAGGGTTTATTCTATTTTTACTTTGCCTCGAACCTTGTGAATTGAAGTGGGTTGTTTTAGGGTTACAGATTATCATTTAGTTTCTTGGAATTGCTGTAGCCCTTGCTAGATCATTTCATCCCACTCTTATTCTTATTAAGCTGCTTTGACCTATGTTTGGGCCCTGAATTACCCTGTATGCAGATTATACTGGTAAAATTGCATTTTTACCCCTTATGACTTGTTTTCTTCTCAAACTCAGGATTCTCTGAGTTAAGCCTTTCCTTGAGATATGTAGGAGCTTTTATCCTTTGTATTAGGTCAAAATGAGCTAGTTATGGCTCATGATGAGGTTCTTATCAATGCCCCCTTAGGGCTTGCTTTTGAGGACATCACCTTGGCGAAGCATAGCAAGGAAGGAGTTGGAGGACTCTTTTCAAGCTCAGGAGCTACCAAGCTTGGAGCAAGAAGCCCTCTTCTTCACCATCTATCTAGAGGATTTGTGTTTTATTTTATTTATTGCAATTCTCTAGTAGTAGAAGCATTCATCTACTAGGTTTTTCTGTAAAACATTTTCTCATTACTCTAGTTGCCTTCTTTGCAATTTCTTTTAGTTGCATTTTGATTGTTGTGATTCTAGCACTCTTCACTCCCTCTCCCTAATTACTCTAGGCCTCCACGTGCCTAGAGTGAGCTTAGGAAGAGGAAATTACTTGTCACTTAGGTGTTAGCTTAGTAATCGTAGTTGTTATTTACTTTTTCGCCAACAATTCGTGTTTTCTCTCATTATTTCAAAACCCTAAAAAAAATGATATAGTTGAAAAGACCAAAAAGAAAGTTGAGATCTATTTTGTAAGCAAGAGAATTAATTTTGCAAACATATTGCCTTCTTGGACAACCCTAGATACCCCACTATCTAGGTTTATAAATTTAAGAGTTGATCGATTTTGCACGTTACAACGACGTATTTTACAAACCGCGTAAAATCCGTATTAGAAACATCAAGAGGAAATGGCATTAGTGAAGGGACAATTGAGCCAGCTGTTGGATAGCAAACAACAAGGGTCCCTTCCTTCTCAGCCACAATTGAACCCGAGAAATGTGATCAACAGAGGCCCCAATCCTCAAGGGTTCCAAACCAATCCTGGGCATGCCCACATGATCCAGCAAGCCCCACAGACACCCCCTGGGTTTGGTGCTTCCTCTTCTTCTTCTCAAGGATCTACCCATGGTCCCAATGCCTCAGCCAATGCAGTTACCTTGAGAAGAGGTACTAAAACCCAGGACCCCAAATGGTCGACCCTTCCCATGACCTCACTTCCTGAGATGCCTAATTCTGAGGATGAATGGGAGGAACCTAAGGACCAGGAGACTGAACCAGTTCAAACCAACACACCATACCCTGAGGCCTTGGAGAAAATGAAGAAAAAGAAAAAATGTAGTTGAGAATGAGGAGTTGTTAGAGATTTTCAAATAAGTTCAGATGAATATCCCTCTCCTCGAAGCAATCAAGCATATCTCGGCTTATGCTAAGTTCTTGAAGGATGTCTGTACGTCGAAGCGTAAGCAGAGAACCCAAGCACCTAGGAAGGCAATGCTCTCAGAACAAGCAAGTTCAGTGATATTGAGCAGCCTACCTCCCAAACGAACTGACCCAAGAGCGCCCTTGATATCTTGTAATATCGGGGACATAACATTTGAAAGAGCACTCTTAGACTTAGGTGCTTCAATCAACCTAATCCCGGCTACCCTTTATCACCAGTTTGGATTTGGGGAGTTGAAACCCACACCTGTGACTATCCAATTGGCTGATAGATCTGTGAAAACCCTGAAGGGGGTAGTCGAGGACGTAATTGTTTAGGTCAACGACTTCTACTTCCTAGTCAACTTTTTGGTCCTCGACATGGAAGTCCCTGAACAGCTACAAAACACACCCATCATCCTGGCAGACCCTTCTTAGCTACAACTAAGGTGAACATTGATTGTAAGCTGGACTCCAAGGAAGCTGCTAGCACTTTGTCTGAAGATGAATAGGCTGACAGGAAAATGTGGCAAGGTGTGGTACTGGATGAAGACCTTAAACAGGAAATCGATTAGAGGGAGAGATCCAGGCAGTTATGGCTTAAGGAGGGGGATGCCAATACGAAAATTTTCCACCTTGCAGCTAGCTCTCGGAGGCGGTCTAGCTTCATTTCCTCTATTCTTTGTGATGGACATAGGGTCTCCTCTAATCAGGAGATTAAATCTGAAGCCATCAAATTTTTCAGGGAAGCTTCTCAGGCAACTAGGAGGGGGAAATGGAGAATGGCAGGAGACATTGGTCCCAGGGTGACAAGCGAACAAGCTGAGCAACTGACTGCACTAATTACAGAACAAGAAACTTTACAAGCAATCAGAGAATTAAATGCGGAAGGCTCCCCGGGCCCGGATGGAATACAAGTTTTCTTTTACAAAGAGATGTGGAGTGTGGTGTGTAAGGAGGTGATGGATGTTATCAGAGAATTTGAGGTGGGTAATGCTGGTTTCGAGGGGATTAACAAGTCATATCTTTTCCTCTTGCCTAAATCAATGGGAGCTGAACAATTTTCAAATTTCAGGCCAATTGCCCTTTCAAATTCCATCTATCTTATCATTAACAAGGTCTTGGCTAACAGGCTAAGAATTGTTCTACAAGACCTGATTCATCCGATACAGGCTGCTTTCTTGCCCAACAGATCACTTCAGGAGTCCTTTATTTTGGCTCAGGAAATGGTTAATGGTTGGCACCGGAGGAAATGCAAGGCCTTCTTATGGAAAGTAGATTTCCAAAAGCTTATGACTCAATTTCCTGGCCATATCTTTGGGAGGTGTTTAGAAGAAGAGGCTTCCCCTCCCTTTGGATTCAATGGATGAAACGCTGTATCACCACTGCTTCATTCTCTCCTTTGATCAATGGGAAGCCATGTGGAGCATGGATCCAGCCTCAGCGTGGGGTTAGACAGGGGTGTCCCCTGGCCCCACTGGTTTTTAACCTTGCGGTAGATGGGCTTGCAAGGTACGCTTGCAAATTGGCAGAGGTGGGTATAATTAAATGGTACTCGCTATCAAACAGGTGACATTTGGCCCCCATTTTACAATATGTAGATGACACTATGTTCTTTGTGGAAGGGTCCAAGTCTGAGGCACATGCTTTGGGATTATTGGTGAAGATCTTCGATGACATTTCAGGTTTATGTTTGAACAAAGACAAGTCTGTTTTGATCTGTTTTGGTATGAATGAACAGGAGCAGATGGAATTGGAGGGTACACTGGGCTCACCCCATACTAAATTGCCTCTGAGATACCTTAGATTACCTTTAAGGGCTACAAAACTGAAAAAATCAGATTGGAATGTCCTGTTTGAGAAGGTGGCTGGAAAGCTAAAAGGGTGGAGTAGTAAATTCCTATCTAAGGGTGGGAGATTGATTTTGCTCAACTCGGTTATCACTGCCATACCAGTCTTTTGCTTCAGCATATTTAAGGCCCCTAAATGCATCTGGAAGAGATTGGATATTATGAGGAAGAGGTTCTTCTGGAAAGGAGTAGGAAACGAGGGCAGGTTCATGCAGCCCATCAGATGGAACACTATCTGCAGACCAAAGGAGGCTGGGGGGTTGGGAATTAAAGCATTAAAAGAGTTCAATGAGGCCCTACTGCTGAAATGGGCCATCAGAATTTTGGATTGCAAGGAGGGGCTGATGGATGATCTGATCAGGGACAGCTATGGGGGATCCAATAGCTGTCTGCAAAGGCTTCAGCCGAAGAGGCCCTCCCCCTTTTGGCGATCAGTGATTTCTGCAATCACCTGTTACTGGCATCTGCTACAACCTAAACTTGGAGATGGCAGATGTTTTAGCTTATGGAATGAGAGGTGGTCTGAATTGGGCTTGCTGAAAGAGACCTTCCCAAGGGTGTATGGTGCTGCTGCTGACAAAGATGCCACAGTTAGCAGTCTGTGGTCCCAGGCTGAAGGTTGCTGGCTGCTAGAAGGGCTACAACAGTGCAGGTCGGGAACTCGACTATGGGAGGAGAGGTAGAAACTGATGGAGAAATTGCAGCAGTTGTATCTTATGACAGATGTGAAGGACACATACTACTGGCAGGGTATTTTCTCAGTAAAGCATGCATATGAAAAAATTATTAGATTTAACAATGATGTGGAATGGGATCTTATCGACAGAAAGATTTGGATTTTGAGAATTCCTCTGAAGGTCCAGATTTTCCTGTGGCTTTGTAGACAGGAAGGTTGATCACTGGCGATCTTAGGCGCAGAAGGATGGGGATTGATCTGAATGCCTGCCCTCTATGTGGATTACACTCTAATAGTGCAACACACATCTTCTCCTCTTGCTTGATCACGGATAAAATCTGGAGGTTGGTGTGCTTAGAACCCCTCCCTCCCTGGGATGCTATGTGGCAGAGGTTCATCAACCCGGTTCGACCATTGGGGGCTATGGCAGCCGTTCTGTGGTGTGTGTGGAGGGTGCGGAATGATAAGCTGTTTCAGGGGAGACCGATGAGATGTGAGAATGTTGTAAAGGAATGTTGGTCTCTCATACATAGTTGGGCAACTTTTTTGTAATACTCTTTTGATATGCAATACAATACCCTCCGGATCACTATCAGTTTATGATAGCAATCCTCACTGATTCAAAAAAAAAAAAAAACATGGGGTGCATGAAAATCGCCTTTGGAGACAAGAAGATGCAATTGGAAATCTTCAGGGAGGTTAAGTCTTTTGATTCTGGCTAGGTTGAAGAGCACGATCCCGTGGAACCTCTGGTGGAAGAATGCCTCACTCTTAGCTCTTTAGCAGACCATCTAACTCAACCAGTTGATGACTACCCTAACCCACCCCAGCCTGTGGAGCTTGACCTTGGTAGAGCCTATTACCTTCAACAACCTCCATTTGAGGAGATTGATGTTGATCAACTCCCGCCTTTCCATTACCCATCAAATGTTGTCCCACTGACAGAAATCCATTTTCGCACATTTGAAAGTCGTCGAAAATCGTAATATAGTCGTGCAAAAACGTTCGTCAAAGATTTGATTTTTAAAGATAACGAGACTTTGAGTCCCGGTCGTTCGTCTCTGGGAGGTGTTGTTTTTGTTTTTGAAATCAATCTTAAAGCCACTCTACTTTATTTAAACGACATGCTGGTGCGTAATATATAGGCGGTTAAAGAATAGGCACTTAAATCACGTAAATATGATAATCATTTAGCTCAAGGTGATTTCAAACACATAAGAGATATATATATATATAAAATGAAATTTCATTCATCGTGGGAGAGTTGTTGCACAAGGAAATCTAGAGGAAAGCTTATACATGAATGCTTAAAATTAAATCTAAAATTAAATCTAACTACCAGAAAACGATTGCATACATGAATAGCGGGGGGATTTCGCATGCATCATTGGGGGAGAAGTAAGACTATTCTACTAAGCAGTAAATGAAAGCAATAAAAATTATGAAGAGCATGATCTAGAGCTAGAAGAATAGAGGGCATTCAGGGGTGGTCCCCGATGGCCTCGGAGTGGTCGAGAGGAGAATGAGGGGCGGCCAATGTAGCTTAGGCCGACCCTTGGAGAGAAGTAGGGTTGATCCAGCATCTCGGCATGGTGTCCTCCATGGTGGTGGTAGTGAGCTCATGGAGGTGGAGTGAGTGGCTAAGTGGAGGTGGCGTGAATGGCACCAATGGAGAGCAATTGCCAAGGGAGTGAATGGGTGCAAATGGCCACCCAAGGGGTCTTTTATAGACCCAATGGAAGCTCTCTAGAGAATTATGGAATTCTCTAGAGAGGCCTATGGGGGAGCTCGTGGGAGAGTGAGAGAGAGAGGGTGGATGGTGGTTTTTAGATCCACCATATGTGGATCAAAAAATTGAATGGCTCTTGGTTGCTATTTTTGGCAACCAAGGCAACCATACATGGTAGAGAGTTATAGAGAACTCTAGCCTAGATATTTTCGTGTGGATGGTGTGTGTGGGTGTGTGTGGGTGTGTGTGGGTCGAAACTTAGGTGGCTAGGTTGATTAGGTTGGGTTCTAGTGGGTTTAGGTCAAGGTAGGTCTCAAATTAGGGTTATAAACCCTAATTCACTAAGGTAAAGTGCAATTAAACTTAATACAAGTTTAATTGGGTGTGTGGAAACTTAATTGAGAGTAAAACAACTCAATTAAGTCAGGTCTAGGTCAATTGGACTTTCACTGAGTCCAATTGGACAGTGTGTGCTGAGATCAGGGCTCAATTGGACTCAATGAGTCCAATTGAATAGGCTGATGGAATTGACTAAGATCCAAGTCAATTAGGTTTAGTGAGGACCTAATTAGGTCCTTAGGGAGGTCTAGAGGTGATGTACTATGGTTAGGGCACCTTAATTTAGGTTCCTATGGGGTTGGAATTGGGTTTAGGGACCTAGAGATCCAAGATCAAGGCTTAAATCTCAAAATAGGAATTGGAGAGCAGTATCAGACGTCTAATTATATAATCAGACATCGTATACTCAAAAATCAGAAGTCCAGACTTGTTGTCTGGACGTCCAATCAGAGTCAGGAAGGGTTTCGGGTTCTATTTTGGGTATTCTGTAGAAATTGGACGTCTGACAAAGTGTCTGGACGTCCAATAACACTGCAGAAGTGGGTTTGAAGTGTGCGGGAGTTGGCTAAGGGTCCTGGACATCTTAAAACTTATCTGGACGTCCAGAGAAGGGTTGGAACTAGGGTTTTAGGGCTTCCTAGGGTGTTGTGACCTAATCTAAGGGTGGCTAAGGCTTGGGGAAGTCTCTAGGCTATCCTAGGGCTAGGATGGACCTAAGCTCTTCACATTTTACTGCTTTATTTCTACTTAATAGAATAGAAAACCTTTAACCCCCTTACATTATTATTCCTACATCTAAACTAGGCCTTCTGCTCCAGCTCTGCCACAACTCCCGTTATTTCAGATCCAGCTTCAGATCCTGCTCCAGATCCAGCTCCAGATCTTCTTATTGCCTGCAATCGACATAATACACTTAATCAGCACATTATAACATTATTTTATGCATAGCTAAAGGAAAGTAGTAAAGATGCAGATGATGCGTATGCATGCATGAATAACCCTAACTTATGCTAAGTCTTAGCTTAATTTAGGTCAATTAAGAGCTATGATTGCTGCGCAATCACCCACCAACACCCAAACTAATGCCTTTGCCCAATAATCTCAAGTATGTCTTCCTAGGACCTGACCAGACCTTCCCTGTGATTATCAATGCCTATTTAACTATGGATCAAGAACATAGGTTGACTGCAACCCTCTCTGAACATCAGGCAACCATTGGGTGGACAATTTCTGACTTAAGGGGAATTAGCCCTACCTATTGCACTCACAAGATCTATTTGGAAGATGGGGCTCGACCTTCTCGCCAGATGTAGAAGCAATTGAACCCGAATATGCGAGAGGTCATTAAAAAAGAAATAATCAAGTGGCTTGATGTAGACTTCATTTACCCAATTTCCAATAGCCCCTAGGTGAGCCCCACTCAAGTGGTACCCAAGAAAGTCGAGATCACCGTGGTCACCAATGACCAAGGTAAATCCATCCCCACCCACGCTGCTACCGCATGGTGGGTGTGCATCGACTATAGGAAGCTTAATGAGGCCACCAAGAAAGATCATTTCCCTCTTCCATTCATTGACCAGATTCTCGAGCGATTGGCAGGGCAGAAATATTTTTGCTTCTTGGATGGATATTCAGGATACAACGAAGTTGCTATTGCACTAGATGATCAAGGGAAAACCACATTCACTTGCCCATATGGCACATTCACATTCCATCGTATGCCATTCGGGTTATGCAATGCACCCGCTACCTTTCAATGTTGCATGCTAGCCATCTTTGCAAAGATGGTGGGTGAATACTTGGAGGTCTTTATGGATGATTTCTTCATGTTCGGGAACTCATTCGACCATTGTCTTGGCAACTTGGAAAAGATCCTGAAGAGATGTATCAAAGTCAACCTGGTTTTAAGCTGGGAAAAGAGCCATTTCATGGTTCAGGAAGGGATTGACCTCGGTCACATCGTCTCGCATAGGGGCATCAAAGTTGATCGAGCTAAGGTTGATTTAATTTCCAAACTTCCACCCCCTAGCTCGGTCAAGCAAATCTAATCTTTCCTAGGACATGTTGGCTTCTATAGAAGGTTCATTAAGGATTTTTCCAAACTTTCTAAGCCCTTGACTAACTTTCTAGCCAACGACGCCCTTTTCCACATGACACCTGATTGCATCAAGGCCTACAACACCCTTAGGGAAATAGTCTCCACTGCACCTGTTCTACAACCCCCAGACTGGTCCCAGGACTTTGAGATAATGTGCAATGCATCAGATTTTGCTGTCGGTGCAATCCTAGGACAAAGAAGAGAGAAGAAACCCATGGTGATCTACTACGCAAGCAAAACATTGGATGAGGCTCAATGAAATTACACTGTCACCGAAAAGAACTGCTCGTCGTAGTCTTTGGGTTAGAAAAGTTTAGATCATACCTTCTAGGATCCCACGTGACAGTTTACATCGACCACTCAGCTATCTGGCATTTGTTAGCCAAAAAGGATGCTAAACCTAGGCTCATCAGATGGATCCTGCTCTTGTAGGAATTTGACCTGGAAATACGTGACAAAGTCGGGCCCAAGAACGTTGTAGCCGACCACTTGTACAGACTTCACCCGGACCACATTAGACCCTCATTACCCTTAACCGACACCTTCCCTGATGAACAACTTCTAGCCGTGCAAGGAAGGAGGCTACCCTAGTATGCAGACTTAGTCAACTATCTGGTGGTAGGTCAGACTCTACACGGCTGGTCCAGACAGCAACAGGATAAGTTCTTGGCTAAGGCCAAGCACTATTTTCGGGATGATCCTATGTTGTTTAGACTCTGTGCTGACCAAATCATTAGGAGGTGTATTCCTAAAGAGGAAGTCCAAAGTGTGCTATCCTTCTATCACGACCAAACCTATGGTGGCCACTTCTCTGGGAAGCAGACGGCTACAAAAGTTTTGTAGTCCAGATTCTACTGGCCATCCTTATTCAAGGACGCACACAACTTTGTGAAGTCTTGCTCTCGATTCCAGACATTAGGGACTATGACCAGAAAGGATATGATGCCCCTGCAGCCCATTCTGATCGTCGAAATTTTCGATGTCCGGGGCATCGATTTTATGGGTCCCTTCCCACCATCCAATGGCTTCGAGTACATATTAGTCTCAGTGGACTATGTCTCAAAATGGATCGAAGCCGTAGCGACCCGAAGATGTGACCATAAGGCTATCATGGACTTTATTAAGCAAAACATCTTCTCTCGGTTTGGGATACCAAAAGCCATGATCAGTGATGGTAGGAGTTACTTTATTCATGCCCAATTCTGTGCCTTACTTAGAAAATACAGGGTTACTCACCGCATTGCCACCCCATATCACCTGCAAACAAATGGGAAAACTGAGGTCTTTAATAGGAAGATCAAGAATATTCTGCAAAAGACTGTGAGACCTAACCGGAAGGATTGATCCACACGATTGGATGATGCCCTTTGGGCATACAGGACCGCTTTTAAGACCCCGATAAGCATGTCACCTTATAAATTGGTCTTTTGCAAGGCTTGCCACCTTTCGGTCGAGTTGGAACACTGAGCATACTGAGTTGTTAAGCAGTGCAATATGGATTCCTAGTTGGCTGGAGCACAAAGGACACTCCAACTCTCTGAGCTTGAGGAAATCCATCAAGACGCTTATGAGAACAGTCGACTTTACAAAGAGAAGATGAAAGTCGTCCATGACAGACACATTCATAGGAAAACCTTCGAGCCCAATCAGTAAGTCTAGCTTTTTGATGCAAGATTTAAACTTTTCCTTGGGAAGCTGAGATCAAAGTGGACAGGATCATATCAGGTGGTCAAACCTTATCCCAACGAGGTGGTTGAAACTGTAGATCCTAACATTGGGCAAACCTTCATAGTAAACAGCCAGAGATTAAAACATTTTCTTGCCCAAGTTCCCCCAAAGGAAGTAGTCAGCCTCATTGAGGGTTGACACAGAGCTTCGCCCAGCTAGAGGCAATAAACCCAGTACTTCCTGAGAGGCAACCCAAACGATTCAGACAGATCAGGTACACGAAGGCACTTAGGTGATTTCTTTCTGTACCTCCTTGCATACATTTATTTGCCAATGAGGACATTGTCCAACTTAAGCATAGAGGGGAGATAATTCGCATTCTCTGAGTTTATATTATCAGCCTAAATTATATATATATAAAAATTAGGAAGGAGAACTTACGCTTGAAGAGCTTGTCAACTGTAGGAAATAATACGAGAACCTAAACACTTAGACTTTTCAAGCCTTCAGGCTTAATCAGCCCAGGTGTCCACTAAAATGTGGATTTAGCCCCGAATCCTCGCAACCTTAATTTACATTAATCTAATCAATAAAGTAGGGTGATAAGTATACGATTTATCAACCCACCCTCCGACTCGGAGGGACTTTTAGTCTAAGCATCTCGGAGATTCTAACAGAAATTGGGTAGCTAATGAACATTCTAGGGTGGAATGGCTGACAAGTTGTCATGGGTAACAGCCCATTAGCTGGTTGTCCAAAGCCCAACCACAAGACCATTCTCTTTTATTACTTCCTTTAGGTAAATCTTAGATCAGGGAAGCCACCTACTAAAAAAATAAAATAAAAAGAAAAGAAAAAGGGAGAAATAAAAAAAAGGGATAAATAAGCCACACTTCACTACACGAGTATGGCTAGCAAGTGGTCGTGGGTAACAACCCATTGGCCGGTTGTCCAGAACCCAGCTCACTAAATGCACGGAAAAGCCCAAAACACTTAAGGAAGAAGTAGGGAAGTAGAGCAATCAGGGGAGATATACACTGGAAGCACCCTTGTGTTGACCCCACACAAAATAAAAGTAGGGAGAAAGCTACCAATCAAAAAGATACACCTTTAGGCAAGCATTTTTGTTTGCGGTCACTTAAGGGCGTAGACACCTGAAGTCTGTTTTAATTACCATTGAGTAAGTCTATCACAATCTTCACACCAAGATGCTTAGCACTTAGAGTCTTTTTCGAGTTATGGGTGGGTTGGGTAGCCATAAAAAGTTACCTACACACTCTCAACTCCAAAAATCCAAAAAAATTAGAAAAGATGAAAAAGAAAAAATATATATATCTGTATATATGCTTTAAAGTGAGGACTTGGGCGATTTGCATTTTAGCAGACACATGGGTGCTGTTTGGTCTCTGTGGATTAGGCTCTTAGTATATGTTTCCTCCTGTTGACAAGCAACATATGTCTAAGTAATCAATTCTTAATTCCGACTGAAAATAACGGCTAGGATAAACCTTGCTAGGGACTAGCAAGAGATTAGCATGGGGGTATGATAACTCTACATCCAATGATGATAATTTCATCAACTAGAGTTAGTTTTGAAGATATATGTGCATTAATGACATACCATAATGGGCTTGAGAGCATTGCATGCATTACGAATTAAGATTGCTTATAATCACTATTTAATGGCCATGTGTACAAGTGCATGTTGAAAAAGGCCTCATATGAGTAATCGGACCGCACGGATGGATCCGGATCAATGAACGGAGTCCAACAAACTCAGAATCACCTTAATCCAACCTCCGTAGCTCACATATCAAGTCCAAGAGTTCTTGATCGTTGATCTGATGATCAACGATCCTCGTCACGCCACATGGCACCCGCACCAGCCTCCATCGCATGCCAACACATCCGTAGCTCCTTCAGTGTGAAATCCTGACCGTTGGATTTCCATCCAACGGTCGATCGCACCCGCACCTGACCTCACCTCCACAACAACTCGCGAAGGCAGCGCAATGGGTAGCGCCTTGACCTCACAAGCAAGCGGCAAGCGTTTGAAGCTCCGTGCGCTGCCAAATTACGCTCGACCGAAAGCGCAATCGATTACAACAGTCGATGCGAGCGCAAACGACGTAGATGGAGTCCACGCGATGCCTCCTGGTGAAAGCTCGCCCCGATGTGCATGATCACGTGCGCTCACCACACATGAGGCACGATCCAGTGCACTCGGTCGCGTGCAATCCCAACCGTTGATGCACGATTAGACAACTTACGGTGCGAGCACGCAGATTGCACACGAAGGCAGCACTCTCGGGCGCGGCGAGGGGTTGATGTGGTGCATCCTTAGCTGTCCGATGGCGATCCGCGCCTCAGATCTGACAGCTGAGGATGCGTGGGCATGGCTTAAGAAGAAGAAGAACGGGCACACCTAAGGACCAATGGGCGTGGGACTTCAACGACACTTTTGGAAGGGACTTAGCGACATCTCAAATGTCGCTAATGACCCGTACCTCTTTTAGAAGCCCTCTTCTACTATATAAACCCCTCCAACCACCCCATTCAAGGGCATTGAATTCTCATACACTCTCCATGCAATGCTGGCCCTCTCCTAGCTCCACCAAATACTCCATATCCACCCTGGAGTTGTCGAGCTACCAACGGAGCCCCCCTCCACCGCCTTGGCCGCCTTGCCTCCTCCTTGCACTCTCTTACTCTAGCTTTATGTTGCACTATTTTAAGCTTTCATCTATTGTTGTATTCATAAACAAACTCTAATTGCATGCTATATGTTGATGTTGCTTCTTATATCATAGCTCACATCTCCTTAAAGTGATTGTCATGTTTTAAATGCAAGCTCTAACCCAACTCTCTCTCTCTCTCTCTCTCTCTCTCTCTCTCTCTCTCAAGAAAACAAAACAAACATTCTTGTGACATCTAAAGCAACAAAATAATCTGATTTCATGCCTCCTCGTGTTCGACACTTGGACTCACCAAATCCAAATCTTAAATTAAAATCGACGTCGCAAACGCATGCTACAATGTCATAATTAAACCAATGCATTCTGCACGCGACATATCCTAAGGTTGACTCCTTAGTGCAACCTAAGATTGGGAACCCAATAAAGAAGAAATCAATAAGAGAACCTAGTTCCTTATGATTACCCAGCTAGACTAAAAGAGTGGATTGGGCCTAAGCATGTCCTTGGAAAATCACCAAGGACTTGTGTAAACCCATACCCGTCGTTTGACTTCCCTCTAAGTATGTCACCGTATGTTCAAAAGGAATTAGGAATACTTAGTAATTCTTAGATATTGGATATCAAGCTTAAGTTTTGGTGAAGTCCTTAAGTGGTCACATGACTACTTATTTTAATTTAGGATTGGGCGTCTAATTGTGCAGGGGAATGTGGTGGGCATTAATTGGGGTAATGCCCCATTATTTCAATTTTTTAAAGTGTATGCAAATTGGAGTGATTCCAATGCCAATTTCAAGTTGTCACACAATTTTTTTTGGTTATTTTTTCGCTTTTAGGATTTTATTTAGCTTAGTATCTTTTAGGTTTCTCTTTTTAAGCTCTCAAACAAGTTTGAGATCCACAATCAAAAAAAAATCAAGTTATATAGGTGAATGTAAATTTCCTTTTAAAAAGTGGGTCTCTAAAAATGAAAAGAAACCATAATTGATTTAATCCTTAGATGGAAATGTTACTACCAGTGAATTATTTCAGGCTTTTCCTGTTAAGTAGTGGTCCAAAAAAAGCAAAAAATAAAACTACTGAAAGGAAAATCAAACAAGGATTCCAGAAAATATTTTTTTGTGATTTGAGAAATTTGTTTGATATTTTTTTAATATTTTTCTTTGTGCTAGTGTCAAAGTCCAGAAATGATATCCATGGGTATTTTAGACTTTTCAATACCACCACTGACCACAAAAATTTTTTGTGATTTTATATGTTGTGTAGAATTTCACAAGGATTCCAAAAAGTTAAATATCACAAAAATTGAACAAGTAGAAAAATTACTAAAATTCCCAGATTATAACAAAATAGTGAAATCCAAGGAGATGACCCTCTGTGGTCCATGAATTTTTAAAAATTTTCTACAACTCCAATTGCTTTGAAATTTGGAATAAATGTTTCTGACTTGATTTAGCATATTTGAGTGAAAATTCACGATTTAGGAGGCCTATGGTGTTGGGAATTTATTTTAGAAGTTCGGATAGAAGTCTGAACCTGAAAATCAGAACACCAACACTTAAGGTAGAGTGGAGTTAAATGATTCAAACAACCAAACAATTATTTTTAAAAGATAGCACTCTACCTAATTTTTATGTTTATGATTCTAAAAGCTTGATTTAATATTTTTTTAGTAATTTTCTAGAGAAAATGTGACAAGTAGCAAGGAACTAACCCGAAATCCATTGGAAGAAAAGAGACTTTAAGCTCTCATATCCAAATTCCTGCTTCCTTCCTGTAATGCTCCTGCAAACACGAAATGAAAGAAGGAAAAAGGGATGAGATCCACTTATAAAACAAGAGAATTAACTAAATGCAAAGCTGTGCCTCCCCGGCAATAGTGCCAAAAAGTGATGCGAAAAAGGCACGATTTGAAATTAGGGTTTTTAAGTCATTGTAACACGCCAATTCGCAATCGCTTTTAAAATTCATAAACCTAGATAGTGGTGGTATCTAGGGTCATCTAAGGAGGCAAGAATGCACCTTAAATACTCTCCCTTGACAATAGGGAAATCAACTTTCTTTTTGAATTTTTGCATATAAGTTTTTTTGATTTTCAAGTAACGGGCAATTACGAATTTGAAAATGGGAAAAAGACTACACCTAACTTGCTAAAACTGAAACCTAAGCAACAAAAAATTCTACTCTCTAAGTACACCCTAGGTACATGAAGACCTAGGGTAATTAGAGAGAGTGTGTGAGTCCACTATGGTAAAAATAATAAGATGCAAGAAAAAGTAACCAGAATTGAAAAGAAAGCAACTTTGATTAAGGAGAAATTTGTTTTACAAAAAGACAAGTAAAAAAATGAAAATACAAAAAGTAAAATACAAATCCTCCTGGATATTTTGGTGAAGAAGAGAAGCTTCTTGCTCCAACCTCAACTGTTCCTGGGCTTGAAAAGAAGTTCTCCTTCTTCTCCTTCCTTGAAAAGCTCCTTCAAGTTGGTGAGATCCTCCTCCTAACATGCCCTAGATGGGCATTCCCTTACTCCTCCAAGGGTGGAAGATTTCCACCCACAAGAATTCCTCTTAGGGTGGGTGTGCACCACCCTCAAGAACCTCCTCCTGGACATCCTCCTTACCTGGCTAGTCCTCTGGCTGGTGGGAGCACAAGAGAGATATGAAGGGGGTTTGGTGGCCTTTGGTTGGATGGCTAGGATGGCATGATGGAGGTGGTTAGGTGATCCTAAGGTGGAGACTAATTGGCACCAACAAGGAGGTGTGGAGGGGAGGCAGTTAAGGTTTTAGGGCACCCCTTGGTGGTCGTCCATGGTGGAAGGTTACCACCATTTTGGCGCCAAGGGGGTGGCTTCTAGAAGGGAGAAAATGGGGGGAAAAAATGGATGGCTGGATGTGGCTTTAGGGGTAGGTGTAGGGGTGAGATGGAGGGATTTTTGGAGGGAATTGGTGGTGCTAAAACAAGGGTGGTTACAGGGGTTTTGGCGCCACCTTTTTGGTGCCTTTTGGAGGTGGTGATGGGATGAAGAGGTGCATGTTGGTTGGCACCAACATGGGCAGGAGTAGGTGGAGCTAGGTGGACTTAAGTAGGGTTGAAGTGGAGGCTTATGTAGGTGGAGTTTAGGGTTGGCCGTGGTGGATGGTGGATGGCCATGGAGTGGAGAGCTTAGCTAGTAGGTGAGTAGAGGAGTAGGATGGAGCTATGGTTTAGGGAAGAGGAGCTGAGGAAGAAATGTTTGGAGCTGAACTAGAGCTGGTAGCTGCTGAAGGGAATTGTAGGGAGCTTCTTTAGCTATCTTAGCTTACTAGTTCTTTACTAGCTGCTAAGCCAAGCTAAAGTAAGCTGGCTTCTGTTGAATTGTGCTAAGGTGAGCTGGGTATGATCTTGCTGGGGATGACCTAGCTAGCTGGAGTAGCTATGATAGCTTAGCTCAACTAGGTTGAGCTAACTGGAGTTCCCAGGAGCTGGACTTGAGCTGGCCTGAACTATCTGAGCTCATCTTCAGCTAACTTGAGTTGAGCGAATCTGGAAGTAGCTGGACCTAAGCTGAGGTGGACTTCTGTCAACTTAGTTGAGCTAGCTAAAGCTCCCAGTGAACTGATTGGAGCTAAGGTAAGCTAGACTCAATTAAGTTGAGCAGGGTCTAAGCTGACTTGAGCTAGCTTGAGCTAAGATGAGCTGCCCTAGGATACCACTCAGCCAAGATGAGTTGAGTAGAGCTTAGTGGAGCTAACCCTAACCCAAGTGAGCTGGTCTCTAGCTATGATGAGCTGGATCTGGCTAAGTCTCAACTGGATTGTGCTTCCTCTTCACATGTTGCCTTCTTGAGTGCTAAGGTTTTAGGGATCTAACTATCTGTTCATCCCTAACACTCAAATAAACGTGTCAAAAACAACAAAATAGTGCAATACATGCCTAACCTAGGTGATGCCTAAATGCAACCCAGAAACCCATTTGCATAGTTAAAATCCTAAGAGCTAGGTTTATTTTAGCGTATAAGATTGAAAATAAACTAGCTTTCATCAAGTGTCAAAGAGCAAACAAATTTGGTTACAACTAGAGAGGGTAACTCTCATCAACACTTGGTAGTTCCCTGCCCCAAAGTGAACTCAAGGCCTCAATCAGACGTCTGCACTAATCCCTAAATGACTTATCTTTCAAAATCAGACCCAAGCTTAGATGTC
Source organism: Thalassia testudinum (assembly GCA_037157565.1). Taxonomy (NCBI): domain Eukaryota; kingdom Viridiplantae; phylum Streptophyta; class Magnoliopsida; order Alismatales; family Hydrocharitaceae; genus Thalassia; species Thalassia testudinum. Next base: position 204,088,169 of record JAZHRO010000031.1, read on the forward strand.
TAATTTCCACCCAGAGAAAAACCCACCTTTTCTCTCAGCCCAAACCTTCCTTTCTCTCTGCCCAAACCTTCCTTTCTCTCTCTCGCTCCCTAATCAAACCTTAATCGGATCTAGACCAAGGACCAAACCCACGTGGCGTGAGCACGGGCGAGGTGTGGTAAGGTGTGTGGGGGGAACTGACCTCACATGGTCTTGGGCAGCAGGGTAGTGAGTGTGAATAGTTATGAATGCATTTCAGAAATAGCACTCCACGATGTGGCACTATCAAGCCACCCTCTTCTGTCTCTTCGCACGGAGGAGGTGTTGTCAATTGGCTGGTTAATTTCCATGGATTGTCAATCCAATAGCCGGAGATGCTCCTCAGGATAATCCACAGATAGTGGAGGTGGTGGCAAGGCCATTGGTGGCCGAACAGCGGCTAATGGCAACGAAGAAAATGAAGGCAACGACGAGCACCTAAAAGCGATAACACGAGCTTTTGGCCCCAATTAATAAGCTTAGAGGCTTCGCCGAAGCATGGCGAATGTCTTAGTGGTGGTGATTTGGTGAACAGAGTAGTATGGTGGCCGAACGGTGAAGGTGAACGAAGGTCTGATGAACGTGGTCAAGGAAGATGGTGGAGGTGGTGTAGCGAGCAATTAGGTTAGGCAAAAGTGTCAAGGAGGTGTGAGTGTGCTTTTTCCTAACCTAATTTGGTCGAAGGAGGCCGAAGGATGATCATTGATAAAGGTGGTCGGAGGAGGTGCTTGCCAGAGTCGGAGACAAAGAAAGAGAGAGAGAATGGAGCTCAAACTTAACCTAAACCTAATTGGGGATGGGAGGAGCTAAAACCCTAAACTAATTTGGGGAAAGAAGGTCGAAGGAGGGTCATCGATGGTACGTCGGAGACGAAGAAGATGATGGGGTTGCTAGAGCGGAGAAGGGGGATTCAAGGCACGAAGCTTCCTACCTATTGTACTTGGTAGAGGATGAGGGAGAATGGTGAAGCTCTGGTGGTTCTTCAAACTCGTAGGTGTGAAGGACTAATATGGGTGAAAACTGACCAATTGAGCACAAAATTGTGCTTGGAAATGTAGGACTTCTTAAATAGACGAAGGCTTCAAACCAATTGGTCCAAGAATTACTAATTTAGTATGCTGTTTGATTGGCTTTTGAATCCCCTGAAAATCGCCTCGCCAGTGGTGATTCCGATGTTGATTGATCTTGAGAGGTGGCTCAAAAGATCGAGAAGGAGCTCAGGATCAATCTCACTAATTTTGGTGAGATTTAATTTTGATTTGATCATCCAAATCAAGGATCAAATCTCGATGCATATGAGTTTATGAGTTCCTACTACCCTTGTTTAGGAAACGAGGAGGAAGAAGGAAGAAGGGACTTTTTGATAAAAAGATGAAAGGTTGGGGATGTTTTTGTGATGCAAGTTGAAACTTAAGGGTGTTTGTGTAAGAGATAGAAACTTATGGGCTAAAATGCAAACTAGGTCAAGATGGACTATGATTGGGCTCAAATTTTAGGATTAAAGGTTAACCTAATTTGGACCTAATGAATCTAATGGTGACCTCAAATTTGATTGGAAAATTTACATATAAGCCCAAAATAAGGTAAATTTCTGCTTAAGTCTCTGCATTTGGTCAAGACAGGTTTCGATGATCAAAGCAAAGGTTTCAAACCTCTTAGAATATTTTTCAATAATTTTTAGGTAGTTTAGATTATATTTATTTCTACCAAAACTCATTTAATTGAAGGCTGAAATTAGGATTTTTCTGTAATAAATTAATCCTCAGAATGCAAAAAACCTTGATTCATTCAACTTAGGCCCACTTTTTAGGAAATTAAGCTCATTTGACCTTAGGATTAGGCCCTGATTAGCCCCTTAGTGAATCTGAATTAGTGATTAGATGTTAAAATGGCATAATTAACCCATTTTCTTATCTTCTTCTCAGATGAAATTCAGAACAAAGTTAGGATCTTCTGATGAATAATTAGGAACATTTATTACTGCAGTTAGGCTAAATTAGGCTTATTAACACCAATGATGGTGCTACCATCAGGGGGTAATGGTAATACTTGGGGATATGAAGAGTGCATTGATATATATTTGCATATACTAAAAAAAAAATCATCATCATAGAGAGAGAAAAAGAGCAAAAATGTGTTAGTCCTGGCATGTGATTTTGGAAGAGTTTACTTAAGTTGTGGAATGGAATAAATGATTAATTAAGACTTGAAGTGCCAAACCTTAGGAGATAAGTAAGATATATGAACTGTAGGCCTCTATGGCCTGTTTAGCTCAAAAATTTGAGTATTTGTTGAGATATGGATTATTCTTCAAGTGGTAAGGAAGTTAAAAAGTGATGTATTAAGTCTAAGGCTTAGGGTGTATTGACGAGTCGACTTTCCACTTTGCGTTGTAGTATTTAAGTGGTGGAAAAATCGACTAATCAAAAAAAAAATAAAAATAACCACTCACAGAAGAGTGGGTCGTGTCCACAGGGAGGCAATTATGCAATAAACTCTTGATTATTTTATATTCTTTTGGATAAGTGCAAAATCCCTATTCAAATCTGACATAAAATGCGAAGGAAAGTAGATTCACAATAACTTAAAAAGATAAGGGTATATGTGCAGTTTTCCCTCACTGAAATCTTCAATAAATATATGATGATTTTGTGTAATTTTCACATGTCATATACTAGAGAGAATCGGTGCACGTGTTGATCCCAAAAGTAATCTTAAAACAAGTGAATATCAATAACATGCAATTATCAGAAAATATGAGTGTGCATGCCCAATTCTGCCACAATAAAATAATAATAAATAAATAATCAAATTCTGTGGCAATGGCAGTGAATGTAAATTTTAATATCAGAGGAAACAAAGCATTTTCTCTCTCTCCTCCTCACGAGAGAGAGGGAGAGCACCGGCGGGCTGTGGACGGGCTAGGGAGGTCGGCGAGGATGAGGGTTATCTGATGGAGGCCGCGGCATCGACGGAGATGGCTGGAGGTGGCCGGCCGACGGAGAGAAAGCTACAACCAGAGGAAGCTGATGCTTGAAAGAGACGCGCGCTGCAGATGGTGCGTGCAAGCGGGCGATGCTGCGGCTGTGAAGCGCCTGCGGTGGAGTGGCGATGGCCGGTGAGCGCACAGGGTGCTGGCGCTGGAGAGGGGCGCTAGAAGGGAGGTGGGCACGCACCTGCTAGCGTGGGTGGCGGTGCAGAGCAACGTCTGCGGGCGTGCGGGCGAGAGGGTACACGCCTGCAGGATCTGCAGGCGGGAAAGAGGAGGCGCTGGAAGGGAGGTGGGCGTGCGCCTGCGGCTGAAAGTAGGCGGTGGAGATGCTGCGGCGCGGTGCAGCACCTGCAGGGGTGGAAGGTGCTGGCGGAGCAAGTGAAGCGGGCGCTCCTGCAGTGAAGGGGCGCGGGCTTGGCAGTGGTGAAGGCAGGCGCAAAGGGGCGAGGGCAGTGCCTGCAAGAGGGGGCGCTGTGATGTGCGCGGTGCTAGCGCCTGCAGGAGGGCTGGAACTGGGAGAGGTGAGGGCACGAGCGGTGCTTGCACCTGCAGGAGGAGGGTTGTGGTGCGCTTGGTGCTAGAGATGGGCGCCTGGTGGTGTGCCTGAAGGCGGTGGAGGCTGAGGCGCGCGGTTGCGGTGCAGGCTGCGAAGATGCTTGCTAGGGCGCGCCTGCAAGCGTGCGGTGGTGATGAAGGTGCAGTGCCTACAGGGGCAGGCTTGGTGCCGTGAGCGCGTGCAACATTGAAGGGGATCCTGGTCCACAGTGCACGCTGGAGTTGTTTTCTCTCTCTGGATCCTCCCTCTCCTTTCTCCACCTCTTCTTTTTAACTCCTGGTTTGCGCCTGTGAGAGTTAAGGGATTTTCAAATCCCTTAACTATTTCTGACCGGCGGCTGTTGAGGGTGCCCGAAGGATGGGGAAAAGAACAGTCGTCGGTTATTTGAAAGGGTAATTTACCCTTTCCTCCTCATTCTTTTGCCAATTATTTTTCCTGCACATAAAAAGAACATATTAAGTTATAGAATTGATGTAAACCTAAATCATGATGCATGCAAATATTCTATAACTTAATATAGTTATTAACAAACCTAAAAGATACAATTAAAGTTACTTAGGCGTAATATTAGTCCATTAAATGGACTCATCAAATACCCCCATGCCTAAGATTTGCTAGTCCCTAGCAAAAATGAAAAATAATAAAAGTAATTAGAAGATTTCTTCTTTTCTTACTTCAAAACTTTACAAATCCAGACAAATGTGAAGTGTTGATAGCCTAGGTAACAGATCCAAGTGAAAGAGCTAATTCGCATTAGAAGTTCGTACTTCACCCTTGGTAAATATTACGTCGGGATAGGCAACTACTTCCCTTGGGGATAAAGCAGAGGATAATCTGTAATTTGACCTCGACATTTGTCTTAGGTAGGAGATATTGAGTTGAATGGATTTATATTTGGTGGCACACACTCATCTGGTGCTACAAATAATCTAGTACTGCAGACTCTAGATCTCTAGACTATTAGACAAGTCAACTTTGAGAGAGGCTACACAATTGTGCTCTCTTGATGTTCCTGGGCACTCCCTCTTTTCTTTCTTTCTGAGATCATGAATCTCGCCAGATTTAGAAATTGTACTCACTATTTGGTGGCCTCACATGGCATCCACACTTCAATTAAAGTCCTAATAACTCTACAACTAAGTTAAAGTCCTCACCTAGTATTCGGGCGATCAGAAATACTAAAAGGTAAGTATGGGTCATATTTGGTGGAACGTGATAGGTGTTCTGTTGCCTCAGAAACAATGTTACATTATAACTTGGACTTCTTTTTTTTTTTAATATAACTATTTCTTCTTTTTGTTCTTTCTGTTTCTTCTTTTTTCTTTCTCTCTTCCTTTTTTTTTATTATTATTTCTTCTTGTTTCTTTTTCAATCAACACAACACGATACGGACTTTTATTTACGAGACATTATTAGGGATGATGATGGTCAAGAGGAAGTTGTGTGGCTTATTTGGTGAAAGTGCATATTCTTGGCACTGGGAAGGAATGGATAGGACAGGCGTATTTCTGACCTTTGACACTATACCCTCCTTCAGCCGAGAACTCTATGAAGGACGGTCGTAACCATCCACCATAGTTATAGCTTTATTAAGACTCAATCTCCGTGTATCTACCTTATTTGGTGACTCTCAAGAATTCACACAAAATACGCACACAGGAACAGAGAGTGAAAACTACGCCTAACTCTGAAGTATCATCATCTAATTATCCAAAACTTAAGAGTCCTTGCACTAGACTTAGCGCACCAGTAATCTCTCTACTTTCTTACAAATATTAGGTGGATCTACTAGAAGATAGTATGCCTGACTCCCTATGAACTGTCCAAGGGTTCAGTGGACTACAAATGCTTATTGGTTTTCCTCAAGGATCCATTACCAATTCTACGTGCACGTAAAATAAATATACTGGATTCTAAACTTAAGAAATAATTCCGAAAGAAAAACTTCCAATGACAAAGGTATTTTGCTAGGGCTAACCCAATCAGCTCAAGAAAAGAGAAAAAAAAATTTTATAATATATATATATAAATATGTATGCAAATATTTATAAATGCTATAAACATTCTCAGGTTATACCCCCCCATGCCTAAGACTGACAATGTCCTCATTGGAAAAATACCAACATAGAAGAATATCACCTGAGGAGGAGAGTAGGAGGAGCTAAGGCTCCTCAAGTCGAAGTGCATCCAAAACCTGGCCATCTGAAAGAGTAATATACGGTTTAAGTTGCTTGCCATTTACTTTAAAGCTCACACCTGAAATAGGGTTCCTAATCACTATAGCTCCATAAGGGAAAGTATTGATAACAACGTATGGCCCATCCCAGCGGGACTTGAGCTTTCCAGGAAATAATTTAAGTTTAGAATTGAAAAGCCAGACCCATTGGTTGGGCTCAAAAGTCTTTCTAATGATGTGCTTGTCATGGAAGACTTTTGTACGTTGCTTGTAAGCTTGAGAAGTTTCATAAGCTTCATTACGAAGCTCCTCAAGCTCACTTAATTCTAACATACGTGCTTTTCCCGCTTTATCCAGATTCAAGTTAACGTTTTTAATAGCCTAATAAGCTTTATGTTGGATTTCAAGGGAAGGTGGCACGCTTTTCCGTAGACAAGATGGAAAGGAGACATGCCCAAGGGAGTCTTATACGCAATTCTGTAGGCCCAAAGAGCATCATTTAGTTTTTTAGACCAATCCTTCCGATCAGGCCTGACAGTTTTTTCTAAAATTCGCTTAATCTCCCTATTGGACACTTCAACTTGTCCACTCGTTTGGGGATGATGAGGTGTGGCTATCATGTGGTTGACTCCTAAATTTTGGAGTAGTCTTGTGAAGTGTACATTCTTAAAGTGAGGTCCTCCATTACTTATGATCATCCTTGAGCACCCATACCGAGAAATGATATTAGCCTTAACAAAGCCCAAGACCACGGAATGGTCATTGGTTTGCGTGGGTATGGCTTCTATCCATTTTGATACATAGTCAATAGCCACAAGGATGTATTCATATCCGAAGGACACAGGAAAGGGACCCATGAAGTCAATGCCCCAAATATTAAAGATTTCAATAGGGAGGATAGGTTGTTGGGGCATTGATAATGAATTCACGCGGTTTGTTAAAATACGTCGTTGTAACACGCGAATCCGCTTACGCTTTTAAAATTTATATCCTAGATAGGGGAGTATCTAGGGTCGTCCAAGGAGGCAAAAATTGCAATAATGATTCTCTTGCTTGGAATATAATCTCAACTTTCTTTTTAATATTTTTCAATATGTAAAATTTTTTTTGTATTTTGAAAAGACGAAGGCAAACTGAAGATTGTAGCGAAGAGAACTAACACCTACAAATGATTAACTAAAATCTAAAAGATAGAAATATCTTCTTCCTAAGCTCACTCTAGGCAAGTGGAGGCCTAGAGTAATTAGGAAGAAGAGGTAAAACAAGTGCTAGAACCAAAACAAACAACTGCAATAAAAAAACTAAAAGAAGGCAATTTTGATTGAGTAGAATGAGTGTTATTTTCAAGGACAAGTAGAGGAATGCTTCTACTAGAATTAAACAATCTAAAAGCAAGAAAAGAAACACAAATCCTCTTGTAACAATGGTGAAGAAGGTTGTCGTCTTGCTCCAAGCCTAGCTGCTCCTTGGCTTGAAAAGAGGGCCTCCTTCTTCTCCTTCCTTGAGAGCTCCTCCAAGGTGGAAGCTACCACCTTTAATGCTCTCTCCAAGGGGTAGGCGTGCACCACCCTCAAAAACTCCTTCAAGGTGGCGTGACCACCTTCAAGATCTCCTCCAAGATCTTCCTTGCCTGGCTTCTCCTTTGGCTGGCGTGACCCAAGAGAGAAGGGAAGAGGGGAAGGCACCAAGGGGACAGAATATCCCCTTAATCTTCGTCTTCTTCTTCTCTCTTGGACGTGGGATTCTTGGTGGAATATGAGAGTGAAATGGCTAGCCAAGGATGGCTTGAATGGTGGTGGGTAGTGGTCTTTTTATAGGGTAGGATGGGGGGTTAAGGTGCCCCTTGAAATGGAGGGCTAGGATGGAAGAATGGAGGTGGTTGGTGATCCTATGGCTAAGTAGAGTTGGCGCCAACCCAAGAGGTGTTAAAGGGGGTAGTTATGGTGGTGTTGGTGTCTTTTGGTGGTGGACAGACACCACCATGTTGGCGCCAACATGGGGTCTTCTAGAAGGGGGGTTAGGTGGATGGTGGAGATGGGTTCAATGGGGATTGTGTGGTGGAGATGAGGGGAGATTTTGGAGGGAAAAGTGGCGCCATTAAGGGGTGGTTATGGGCAGTTTTTGGCGCCACTTTTAGGTGTCTTTTGGAGGTGGTGGATAGGTTAGGTTGGTGCCAAGTAGGTTAGCTTATGTGGAGCTTAAGTGGAGCTAGTTGGGTGGAGTTGGTAGGTGGGTTTTTGGGGTGGTATAAGCCAAGGAAGTTGGAGCATAGCTAAGCTAAGCTAAGCTAGCTTAGCTAATGGAGGAGTAGAGGAGAAGGTAATGGAGCTAGGGTTTAGAGGAAGGAGCTGAGGAGGAGAAGTCTGGAACTGAAATTTGGAGCTGGCTGTTGCTGAAGAGGCTGGCATGGAGCTATTCTAGCTGGCTTAGCTTGCTAGTTCTTTGCTAGCTACTAAGCCGAGCTAAGGTAAGCTAGCTTCTACCATAATGAGCTAAGGTGAGCTGGGTCTGGGGCTCCCGGGGAGAATCAAGCTGGTTGAGGCAGCTAAGGTAGCTTAGCTCAACTGAGTTGAGCTAAGCTGAGTCCCCGGGAGCTGGACTTGAGCTTCCTGAGCTGGGATGAGTTCTTCTTCAGCTGGCTGGAGCTGAGTGGAGCTGGATGTAGCTGGATCTGAGCTAGGGTGAACTCCTGTCAACTTAGCTGAGCTAGCTAGAGCTCCCTGTGAACTAGTGGGAGCTGAGATGAGCTAGACTCAGCTAAGTTGAGTTGGATCTGAGCTGACTTGAGCTAGGGTGAGCTAAGGTGAACTCTCTTGAACTGCCATCCAGCTGAGATTAGCTGAATGGAGCTGGGATGAGCTAACCCTAGTTCAAGTAAGCTAGGTTCCAGCTATGGTGAGCTGGATCAAGCTGGGTTCCAACTAGTCTAGGCTTCTCCTTCACCATTTGCCTTCTTGAGTGCTAGGGTTTTAGGGATCTGTGCATCTGTATATCCCTAACACTCACAAAAACACATTAAAATGACAATAAAAAATGCAATGCATGCCTATCCTAATTTATGCCTAAATGCAACCCAAAAACCCGTTTACGGAGTAAAATCCTAAGAGCTAGGTTAGTTTTAAAGCATAAAGATGACGATAAACTGGCGTTTATCAGGCATCTCATCCCTTTTTCCAATGGTTCCCACCTGCTGGCAACGTAGACATGCGCCCACATACGTATGTGCATCTCGGAATAATGTGGGCCACCAAAAACCAGACTGAAGAACCTTATGGGTAGTCTTCTTCCCACTAAAATGTCCCCGACAGTGGAGGTCATGGCAGAAACTCAGAACACTTTTTTGTTCTTCATCAGGGATGCAATGGCGAAACAGCTGGTCAGGGCCTATTCTAAAAAGCTCGGGTTCCTCCCAGTGATAAAATTTAGCATTGGCGAGAAACCTGTTTCGCTTCTGCTTGTCCCAAGTACTGGGGGTAATGCCCGTGACCAGATAGTTCACTATGTCAGCGAACCAAGGAGTTTTAACTTCCACAGCCATTAGAGACTCATCAAGGAAAGTCTCTTGAATATCGCCAGTAAGGTTTGATGCCTCAATAGGGATCCTAGACAAATGGTCTGCTACCACATTCTCAACTCCTTTCTTGTCTTTAATTTCCAGGTCAAATTCTTGGAGTAGTAGAATCCAACGAATTAGGCGAGGTTTGGTGTCCTTTTTAGCCAGAAGATGCTTAAGGGTTGAATGATCAGTGAACAACACAACATTGGATCCCAAAAGATAAGACTGAAACTTTCCAAAGCAAATACTACAGCAAGTAATTCCTTTTCAGTGACCGTGTAGTTTTGCTGAGGATCCGTAAGGGTCTTGCTGGCATAATGTAGCACATGAGGTTTGCCATCAACCCTTTGACCTAAGACCGCTCCCACTGCAAAATCAGAAGCATCGCACATAAGCTCAAACGGGAGGGTCCAATCTGGTGCTTGGAGAATCGATGCGGTAATGAGGGCTTTCTTCAAAACTTGGAAAGCCTCACCACATCTATCATCAAAATTGAAGGAGACATCCTTCGCTAACAGGTCGTAGAGTGGCTTAGAGATTTTACTGAAATCTCTAATGAAGCGCCTATAAAATCCAGCATGGCCAAGGAAAGATCCAACCTGACGAACATTGGCGGGCAATGGAAGCTTAGAGATGGAATCGATTTTGTGGTGTCCACCTCCAATCCTCTCTTGGAAACTATATGCTCTAACACAATGCCCTGCTAGACCATAAAGTGGCTTTTCTCCCAGGTAAGCACCAGCTTTGCCTCTTCGCAACGGGTTAAGACTCTATCAAGGTGCAAAAGGCATAGGTCAAACGACGAGCCATAAATGGAGAAGTCATCCACGAAAATTTCAACGAACTCATCGACCATATCAGAAAAGATAGCCATCACACAACGTTGGAAAGTGGCAGGAGCATTACATAACCCGAATGGCATTCGACGAAATGCAAAAGTGCCATATGGACTCGTGAAGGTGGTACGCTCCTGATCATCAGGAAAAACGGCTATCTGATTGTACCCAAAGTTCCCATCATGAAAACAAAAGTACTTGTTCCCCACCAATCGTTCCAGAATTTGATCAATAAACAGTAAGGGGAAATGGCCTTTCTGGGTAGCCGTGTTTAAACGGCGGTAATCAATGCAGACCCTCCAACCAGTTGAGGGTCTAGTGGTCACCAGTTCACATTGGTCATTTTCTTCCACAGAGATCCCTGCCTTTTTCGGAACTACATGAATAGGATTGACCCATTTACTATCTAAAATGGGATAGATAATCCCTGCATCCAGCCATTTCAAAATCTCCTTTTTAACAACCTCCCGCATATTTGGATTGAGCCTTCTTTGCATATCTCGAAAAGGCTTCACAGACTCGTCCGTGTATATATGATGCATGCAAAGAGAGGGATCAACACCCTTAATATCAGCAATTATCCAGGCAATTGCTTCCTTGTGCCTTTGTAAACACTCAAGCAGAGCTCCCTCCTGTAATTCAGATAATGCAGACGAGATAATAATGGGGAGCGTGTTATTAGGGCCAAGGAAAGCATATTTCAATCGGGAGGGGTTTCAACTCCAATTCAAGAGCCTTTTGGATTGAGGGTTTTAGTTGAGATGTCCCCACCTCAGGCAACGGATCTACCTTCACAGTCCAGGGTGGGGATAGAGACTCAGTGTGTATCCTCAGCAACTCTTCGAGTTCGAGCATTTTCCTTTCAGTTTCTTTAATAATTGAGGGATGGTCCTGAGATATGACCTTCTGAAGGGGATCTCTACATAAGAGTGCTGGAGTAATCTCTTCAATTATTTCATCAACGACCTCAATCTGAGAACAATCCTCAAATCCGGGTTGCTTGTAAGTATCAAAAACATTCAACCAGATCTTCTTGTTCCCAAAGCCCATTTTAAGTGCCCCAGATCTATAATTTATAGAGGCATTGGCTGTGGCCAAGAAGGGGCATCCCAGAATAATGGACAACCTTGTGGGCTTATTAGATGGGTCAATATCAAGCACCAGAAAGTCAACCGGGAAGAAGAAATCCTCCACTCTCACAAGGACATCTTCCAACAATCCCTGTGGTGTCTTAAGTGATCTGTCTGCAACCTGGAGGATTACTGAACTAGGCTTCAGCTTTCCTCCTCCCAAAAGGTCATAGATAGAGCTCAGTAAAATGTTTACCCCCGCACCCAGATCGAGCAAAGCCTCGTCAATGTGTTGGTTACCTATAACCACTGAAATATACGGGGCCCCTGGGTATTTCATTTTGGGGGGTGTTCCATGCTGGAGTACCGAGCTAACATGGTCAGGCAGGATGACCTTGGTTTGGACCTGTTTCCTAGATCGACGCTTCTGGGTGCACAGGTCCTTCAGAAACTTGGCATAGGACGGAATCTGTTTAATCACTTTGAACAGAGGCAAGTTAATCTGGACTTGCCTAAAAGTATCCATAATCTCTTCTGTCCTATCCTTGGCTCCAGACGAGCCAACAGAAGATTCCCCAGGAGCAGATAAGCACTCTAGATAGGGCACCCTCGGCTTCTGGGTAGAGGGGTCGTCATGGCGGGAAAGGGGTGGTGGAAGGACGACATCCTCATTGTGGGTGATTTTGTGTGAGGGAGAGTGGTGTGGCTCTTCCTTGGGTGAGATGGATGTCGGGTCAGGTGTGGAAGGGGAATTCTGAGATGTAACCATAGGAGTGTTATCAGGCTTGTCAATCTTTTTTCCACTCCTCAACACGGTCACTGCTTGGGCGTGCTCCCTGAATACAACCCCCTTGCCCTTAAAGTTCTCCTCAGAAGAGCTAGGTAGTTTCCCCAGATCACGTTGCCTAACTGTCTCAATAAGATGACCAATTTGGGATTGCATATCAGTAATCATCTTATTCTGAGATTGGATAACCATATTCTGATGCTCTTGCATTGCTTTCATCATGGCCTTCAGTTCATCCATCTCAGAGGGCTTATTCGGAGGAAGGTTTTCATAAGAAGGTTGATATGTGGGCTGGGGAGGTAAGGGTCTTGTATTCCCTGAGTTAGAAGCATCACCTTGCTTCCAAGAGAAGTTTGGATGGTTCCACCACCCTGGATTATAAGTGTTGGAGTAAGGATTATTGCGAGGGGGGCGGAAACCTTGGGCCGCGTTCAAGTCGGCCTGAATCAACTCAGGGAATTGGTTTGCCTGATGGCACTCCACAATGGCGTGCATTGTGCTTTGGCAAATGGACCATTCTCTTAAAGCCTGAAAAATAGAGGCTGCTTGAGGGTTCATGCTAGGGTTTGCTAAAAGCCTATCGAAGTTTTTATTCAATAGTTGAATCTGATAAGCCAAATCCTGAGAAGCCCCAACTTCATGGGCCTCTATCTTCCTCTGCAAGATTGACGATTTTCTTTCTTGATAGGCAGAGGACAGATGTATGGAGTTGTCGCTTAATGTTTCAAATAATGCCCAGGCTTCATCCTCAGTTCTGGTCATGAAGGTTCCTACACAGGCTGCATCAATGGTTTGCCTATGCCTTTCAGATAATCCGTTATAGAACCTTTCGACCAACTGCCATCATGGCACTTGATGGTGGGGGCATAACCTAAGAAGGTCATTAAAGCTCTCCCAAGTCTCATGAAATTGCTCCCCTTCCTGTTGAGTAAAACCCATAATCTCTCTTCTGTAATGGTTGGTTTTACTCATAGGAAAATACTTTTTTAAAAATTCTCCCTTAAGGGTGGCCCAATCATTTACCCTTGCATTGAGGGTATGATACCAGTGCTTGGCCATATCCTTTAGGGAGAAAGGAAATAGAGCCCTCATCAGGGCTTCATCAGTAAAGCCTTGGAGCTTCACCGTGGAACAGACCTCAGTGAATTCCTCTAAATGCCGGTAGGGGTCCTCCCTAGTAGTACCATAAAAAGAGGGCAATAAAGATATGGTACTGCTCTTGATCTCATACGGATTATCCCCTACCGGTCGTCTTAGTGCTTGTGCAGGTTGGTTAGTAGGAATAATATAGTCCCTTATGGTTCTTTGTTGATTTTCACCTTGCTCAGCCATTCCTTCTTTTTCTTCTCCTAGGTGAGCTCTCCTAAGAATTCTCTCAGGCTCAGGATCAAACACTAGACTACCCTCAAGAGAGCGTCTACCAAGCATACAAAACACAATTCAGGTTTTTTATTGAGTAAGTTAAACCTCCACTCCAAAGATAAGTCAAAAGATCAAGACTTATCCCTCCGTTCCCACGTAAGTGGTATAAGAGGGGTGTGGACTTGAAATCTTAATCTTCTTTATTGCGGAGGTCGAATTAGTTAATATAAATGGCCAAACAAGTTTTTCACTGCAATTACGTGCCTTAATTCAACCTTCGAGTGCCCTAGGACATATACTTTGCTTGGATGATACTCCCAGGTGATCAAGTGAGAAGTTACTCCAAGGATGAACAAAGGGATGCAAGTAGGGCGAACCCTTCCTTTGAGGCGATGCGTATGCGGTGCCCCTTAACTACCCTTTTGTTCCTTTAAGGGGTGTCCCCCTCCGTGGAGTATCAAAACACTTGGTCAAAAGATAGTATCACCACCACCACAAAGCACAATAAGAGGGTCGGCACCGATAAAGAGATCAGTGCCTATAGCCTTAAGGGATCTAGCCTTAATGCGGTGCCTAATGTACGTGCTCAGTGTCAGAAGTGTGCAACACACCACAAATCTTTGTAATTTCTTTTGAAATCGCAAACAAGTCCCTTAGAATCAAATCAAATGTGAATTGCTTTTAGGGTTGAATCTGATTATTAGTTCCACTTTAGTTATGTGACCACTGAATTAGTAAATTCAAACAACTTGGTGGTCTTGAATTTAAATTTGAATGCAAATGCATGAACAGGAGCTGGATGCAAAAGTTAGAAAGATGTACCTATCTCCAGCAATCTTCGTGCTAATATGCTTGCAATGCAATAATAAGATCTAATGTGCTGCTCAATCACCCCTAAATGCGTGCACCTAAGGGCATGCAACTTCTAAATAGGTAGCTCGATATTTTCTTTGTTGGTTTTAAAAGCAGGCAAGCAAAAAATAGAATCACGCACGCACCAAAAATATTGTAAGCCCTAGTAGCTAAAGAATGCAGGGACAAACCCCAAAAAATTCAGCCCCAATTATTACAAGGGTGAAAAGATAGAAATAAATTTGTGACGACAGAGAATCCTCTGCGAAAACTGGATCTTGGTCTCCTTCGTCTTTTCCTCGTGTGGCTTAACTCGTGGTTGCTGTCGCTGCTCTGTTTCGCCTCGTCGCCTCTTCAGATTCCTCGCACAGCAAACAAAACTGATCAGATAATTTCGCAACTCAGAAAAAATAATGAAGTAAATCTATTGCGTCTGTTGCCTCCCTGGCAACGACGCCAATTTGACGAGTCGACTTTCCGCTTTGCGTTGTAGCATTTAAGTAGTGGAAAAATCGACTAATAAAAAAAAATAAAAATAACCACTCACAAAAGAGTAGGTCGTGTCCACAGGGAGGAAATTATGCAATAAACTCTTGATTATTTTATATTCTTTCAGATAAGTGTGAAATCCCTATTCAAATCTGACATAAAATGCGAAGGAAAGTAGATTTACAATAACTTAAAAAGATAAGGGTATATGTGCAGTTTTCCCTCACTGAAATCTTCAATAAATATATGATGATTTTGTTGAATTTTCACGTGTCATATACTAGAGAGAATCGGTGCACGTGTTGATCCCAAAATCAATCTTAAAACAAGTGAATATCAATAACATGCAATTATCAGAAAATATGAGTGTGCATGCACAATTCTGCCACAATAAAATAATAATAAATAAATAATCAAATTCTGTGGCAATGGCAGTGAATGTAGATTTTAATATCAGAGGAAACAGAGCATTTTCTCTCTCTCCTCCTCGCGAGAGAGAGAGAGCACCGACGGGCTGTGGACGAGCTAGGGAGGTCGGCGAGGATGAGGGCTATCCGATGGAGGCCGCGACTTCGACGGAGATTACCAGAGGTGACCGGCTGGCGGAGAGAAAGCTACAGCCGGAGGAGGCTGGTGCTTGAAAGAGACGCGCGCTACAAATGGTACGCGCAAGCGGGCGATGCTGTAGCTGTGAAGCGCCTGCAGTGGAGTGGCGGTGGCCGGTGAGCGCGCAGGGTGCTGGAGCTGGAGAGGGCGCTGGAAGGGAGGTGGGCGCGCGCCTGCGGGCGCTGGTGGCGGTGCGGAGCAGCATCTGCGGGCATGCGGGCGAGAGGGTACGTGCCTGCAGGATCTACGGGCGGGAAAAAGGAGGCGCTGGAAGGGAGGTGGGCGTGAGCCTGCGGCTGAAAGCAGGAGGTGGAGACGCCGCAGCGTGGTGCAGCGCCTGCGGGGGTGGAAGGCGCTGGCGGGGCAAGCAAAGTAGGCGCGCCTGCAGTGAAGGGGTGCGGGCTTGGCAGTGGTGAAGGCAGGCGCTGAGGGGCAAAGGCGGTGCCTGCAGGAGGGGGGCGCTGTGGTGTGCGTGGTGCTAGCACCTGCAGGAGGGCTGGAACAGGGAGAGGTGAGGGCGCGAGCGGTGCTTGAACCTGCAGGAGGAGGGTTGTGGTGCGCTTGGTGCTGGAGATGGGCGCCTGGTGGTGTGCCTGAAGGCGGTGGAGGCTGAGGCGCGCGGTTGCGGTGCAGGCTGCGAAGATGCTTGCTAGGGTGCGCCTGCAAGCGTGCGGTGGTGATGAAGGTGCAGTGCCTACAGGGGCAGGCTTGGTGCCGTGAGCGCGTGCAACGTTGAAGGGGATCCTGGTCCACAGTGCACGCTGGAGTTGTTTTCTCTCTCTCTGGATCCTCCCTCTCCTTTCTCCGCCTCTTCTTTTTAACTCCTCCTGGTTTGCACCTGCGAGAGTTAAGGGATTTTCAAATCCCTTAACTATTTCTAGCCGGCGGCTGTTGAGGGTGCCCGGAGGATGGGGAAAAGAACAGCCGCCGGTTATTTGAAAGGGTAATTTACCCTTTCCTCCTCATTCTTTTGCCAATTATTTTTCTTGCACATAAAAAGAACATATTAAGTTATAGAATTGATGTAAACCTAAATCATGACGCATGCAAATATTCTATAACTTAATATAGTTATTAACAAACCTAAAAGATACAATTAAAGTTACTTAGGCATAATATTAGTCCATTAAAATGAACTCATCAAGTATCTGGCCTCTTTGTCTACCCTATGATTTGCAAGTCTTAGTAACTTAAGCATCCACATCTCACATACTAGTCTGGTTCAGTAAGCTTAATGAAGAATAACTTCAAAAATTCCTCCATCTGAAAAAAATGTTTTCTCAAAAATCTGACTTAGGAGAGTCTCAAAAACACAAGTGATTAGAAGAGTTCCCGCCACATGAGAGGAGTAAATACTCCCCTTGAGGACGTGTTATAACATGTCATCTCCTCAACGCTTGTCTCTTAGGATATTTAAATATCCTAGCGGGGGCACGTAAGCGCATTGTACTATTTAAGTGCCATGGCGGCATTATTCCGAAATATCGATTGTTAGGGTCTAGCTTAGCTAAAGAATGCCATAGGTGGCACTATCACGAAGTGTCGGTTGCCAGGGTTCTGGGGGTTGCCATGGGCAATGCTATCCCGAAGCATCGAATGCCAGGGACCCTTCGAAGATCGATGATGGGAACAAAGAACTTGACATAGACCGTGTTGAGAGCTAATCCAAGGTTAGATTTAGGGAATTCGCAAAAATTACAAAAAGAAAAATCTCAAAAATATCTCCATCTCTGAAAAATGTAATGGCAAGCTGAATCTAGACCACTTGCACGAACGCACGGGTTCTTTAACCTCTGGGGTCAGTAAACCCTTGGGCAGGCTTTGGGGCCTTAGAAACCTTTGTCGAAGACCTAAAGCTAAAGCCGATCAAGTCTGTATCTTGACCGGTACTCGAGTACCTTAAGGCCTAGGGATGGTATTCGAAACTAGTCATGGTAATAAGGCATCCTAATAGCAAATTCTGATCTAGAGATCTGGTTCGTCTCCATCTAATTTTGTTCGGAACTGATAAAACTTAGGTATGGGGGTATTTGATAGGTCCACTTTAGTGAATTAGAATCAAACCTAAGTACATTATTATTGAGATAAGAATTCAATTTAAAGTATATAATATAATAAAAAATTAGTTAAGCTTGTGAATTATCATTCTATACTTTTATGTAATTAATGTACTTCATTATTTATTGATATACTATTGATATTCTGTTGATATTTTTGTAAAATTTAATTGAAGGTCAAAAATTAGAATGCGATATTAAATTTTAATTTTTGATCAAAAATGTCAAGACTTTTGGATCTTTCTCTTTTGGGTGTGGGGCTGATTACTATTCCATGTGATTCGGGGTTATCATTACTAAATCAAATATCTGATTTTTAGGAAGTTGCGGGGATCTCTCTGCCACGTCAATTTTTCTCCCTCAATCTCACGCATAGGAGACCCCACGAACCTTGCCCATCTCCCCCTCTTTTTTACGGGCAGCGGAACCCATAACAGGCCTCTCCAGATATTTCCACACCTGTCTTCTTCCTCCCTCTTCACCCCAACAGAGCACCTTCGTTCTCTTTCGGAGGGCCACGCTCATGGCCGCCCTTCCCTCCGTTTTCCCCCTCTTACAACCACAAAGCACCACCACCATTCACATCTCTCGCTTTGCTGCATGCACAGGACGACCGTGCTCACCGCACGCCAACCTTCCCCTTCAGCGTCTCCCTTCCGCTTCCTCCTCTCAGCCAGAGCTCCACGACGACCACCGCGTCCGCTCGCCACCGCGACCACAGCAGAGGCCTCTGTTGCGCCCTCCTCTTCTCGTGCCCCTCTCTGCTCTGCTGCTGACGTCCGCTGCGCGCTCCTCTTCAACAGCCTACCGCATCCGCTCACCACCACAGACCGGACCCGACAGAGACTCCCCATCGCGCCGACAGCAGCCCACGACCGCGTCCTCCTCGATCACGCTCACCACCACTGCAACAGCCACCGTGCCTCGACGTCTCTCCCTCGACAGCGTCCGTGACCGCAAGCTCCTCTACTGCGACAACCGCCCACTTCCGTACCTTACACCACTGCGGTTGGTGGTGACAGCATCGACTCCATCCTCATCGCCTCCGCTTAGGCAAGCATGGTGACAGCATGTTCGTCCCCATCATCGCACTGCGTCCACCACCGCAAGCTCCTCTACTGCATCTACACCGCAAGTAGCCACAACTACAACTTCGTTCTCCCTCGCAACCGTGCCCTCTGACGATCGTGGTGACAGCACACTCATCTTCATCATCGCACAACGTCCATGACCGCATATTCTCACCACGATTCTTTATCCACCATGATTTACTATGTTTGTTTTGATTTTAGTGATTCATTGATTTTTTTCTTATTGTAGGAATTACTGAACTTATGCGCATACTTGCCTTCTCATGAAGACAACATTTATATTTTTAGTTCATTTTATTTAGAGTTTTATGCGAATGATTTATACATGTTTAAACTGATTACCTATTTAATTCGTACATATCTACTTGATTATATTTGTTGATCTAGGATTTTTCCATCACGAGTTATACTGCAACGGCACATTATTAGCTCATCACTATTAGCATTATTATTTGCAAAGAGAAAATTTCCCTTGATCAGGTGGGATCCTCTAAGACATCTCACATGGCAAGACACTATTAGAGGTTAACGTAATTACGACATCGACTTTTCTTATCACTAGTTGGTCCAAGTAAACACAACCTTAGGTTGACCCAAATTAATCTTAATGTACCTAGATACTCAATTTCCCTACTTAAGACATGTCTACTCTAATTTTAAGGCTTAGGAAATTGGTGCTCTCAGAGGCGATGGGTGTGAGAGGGGTATTTGCCTTTAATTATCCAATTTAGAAAAGTATGAGTGCACGATTAAGTGTTTTCAAGGAAGACTTTTAAGATAAATATCCTTTAGTATTGAAGTCTTGTTAGTATTTTTATGAATTCAAATAAGGTTTGGTTTGGCACACAATTTTTTCCAATAATGAATGGAGGTTTTTTTTCCTTTAAGCTCAAAAAGTAATGTGTGCCTAGTCAAGTCCTAACATGAACCCTAGCATTAGGCAACTTCTACAAATAAATTGATTTTAAATTGTAAAATGGTGCATCCCAATTAAAGCAAAGTATGGCTTCTGAGGATCACTTAGTTAGGCACATAAAAGAAAATTTTTCAAAAAAATTTTATGTCATTTAAATAATTCTTGTGAAATTCTATTTGTATTAGATTCTAAAAGTCAAAAAAGACAACTAGTTGAATAAACAAAGAAATTAGGTAGTGACCATCATCAAAAAATTTCCAAAATTTTTTCAAAGATTCTTGACTTGATTAGAAATTAAAAAAAAGTGAATTTAGGCAATTTGGTTTGTAGAAAATTTGAAAAAATTTAAACAATGTGGAAAATTAAGGTTCTATTTTGACCTGGACTCAGGTTTGATTTGCTTTTAAAATTTTTTCACAATGAATTTTGCCTTGGAATTCGTTATGGTGGTTCTCGATTTATAGATGCACATCCCGATCAAATTTGGTGATTTTGAACATCAACAATTCTCAAAATAAAATTTTAAAATTTGAATTTTCAATCAGGCTATTTCAGAAATCTAGGTTTCTAAATATAGAAGTCCTAATACATCCACAAGAGAGAACATTTTTTCAAAAATTTTTTTTCTTTTTCTTTTTCTTTTTTCAAATAGTACAAGCAAACAAACAAATCTACTCCTAAGATTCAAATAAAACCTAAGTGGACAAGAAACATTCTTTGTTTTTCTAACAAACTTAACTAAGAGATGAGAGTATTTACTTATAGTCTTCCGTGTTGAGTTAGGAGCTGGAATCAACCACTCTTGTCACAACTTCATCATGGCTTTCCTGCACAACATAAAGAGTCACAAGGCCAATATGTGTTAGACCCTTATTAATGCAAGAAAAATGCCTATAAACAAATACTTGCATCATTGCTTCCCTAGCAACAATGCTAAAAACTGATGCAAGGAAATCTATAGTTATAAACATGTGTCGTTATAGTTGGAAATCCATGATTGTTTTACATTTATATAAAATTGAACTTTAATGTTTAAAAGTTGAAACGGTGAGACTGAGTCGTTTGTGAGGCAATTAGTCCAATTTTGCTTCCTACCTAATGTGTTAATTTAAAATATGCAAAGTGCTATTTACAAGACATGAACACATGCTATCTATATATTTATATATTCACAAGTGAGCACAAATATATATATATAGAGAGAGAGAGAATTCTTCATTTCAATGATTTAAAACTATTACAACAAAATGTTTGCTAACATGAAATAAAACAAAAACTAGCTAATATGAAAATAGAGACTAGAAACAAGAGAGAAATGGAGAGAGAGGAGAAGCTCCTCCGAAGCAATGTCAAGGGGGTAGAGACTTCCGTCAATGATGCTAGGGTGAGGTGGATGGGGAGAGGTAGAGGGTGGAGAGGTGGAGAAATGGTTAAAAGGTAAGGGAAAAACCTAGCTACTAGGGAGAGGAGTATAGAGGAATGCTTGTGTTACGACCCAGTTCCCGAATCCCTACAGGACACAAGAATCGGACCGACTCAACTGATCCCAAGACCAGTCGTCCAACAAGAAAGTAACCGAAAAGCAGCAAAATAAATCACATTCACCATGCAAGTAACTAACAGTAACAAAAGTACAGCAGTAAAGAAAAGAACTACTACAGTATATACCACCACAACAGTAGAGAATTAAACAGGTACAGAAATATGATGCTTACAATAAAAGAGTACAAGTGTAACAGAATATACGTACTACAACAGAAAAATGGTACAGCAAGTACAACACAAGTAGAAGTATTGGGCTCTACTAGGCCAGCATCCTCCGCAACCACAGGCTCTAGTTGCTCAACACTTGGTCCTGAAAAGGTGACAAAGGTGACACGTCAGTGAAACGCTGAGTAGAGTGGCAACCAGCTAGCTAAGAAAAATAATAAAAGTGGACAAGTAACTGTTATTTTAGTTTCTTTCTTTATTTCTCTATTTACTTATTCTTAAATTATTCCTCAAATCTTTCTCTTGATCTCGAATGTTCCTCGTGGGAACGATCTTGATTGTAGTCTTTTTCGAAAAGTAGAAGTAGCACGTCGTGCTCTCCTGGTCGGGAGAGTCCCCCGTGGTAGTCCTACCCTCAATCAACCACCCCGACGTCACTGACAGACGTAACAGTGACTACGGCACGCGCGATAAACGCACAGGTAGCTACCCCGCACTGGCACGCGGTTAGTCATTTCTGTTAACGGGTGCACCCCAAAGCACAACATGGAACCAGTATAGGGTAGAGCCCTCTCAGTAACAGGGGTCCAGCCCCTCCACAGTAACCAAACAGGGGTCTTGCCCCTCCACAGTCCGGCACCCTCGCCTGACTACCCTGGTTTGCCCAGTGGGCCTAACAAGTCGGTGTAGGACGGCTAGCAGAACCCCGGGACCCGTGGGGTGGCTAGCGCTCTCCCTACACTAGTAGCTCTCCCCGGTACTGTGCACGCGAGGGCCAAAAGTCGATACAAAGTGGCCAGACCTAACCCCGGGTCCCTGGGGCGGCTAGCTCTGCTCTACACTAAACAGGGGGGACAGTCGCTCTCCTTAGTACTCCATACTCAAGGGCCAGCTCACTTCCCCAATTCCATTCTATTTACCTTTCAGGAGCTCTACTCCTAATTCTCTATAGGGTTCATGCTCATATTTCTAGCCAAGCCATTTTAGGTTTCATCATTCCAGTTTTATTCTCATATAACCCGTGTTTCCAACATTTAATATCAATTTATATACAAGCAGCTCAATTTTAGTTTTCAACAACTGGAATCACATGTAGCAATTACTAGCAACAGAACTCTATATTTCACAGGCAGCTGTTGTCCAATTACAGGTAATTATCATTATTCTATCTACTTTTTCAAGACTGCAATTCATGTATTCACGACATTCATTTCAGTGTTTCTGTTCCTAGGATTCATGCCACACCCTAGGATCTATCATTCAATCTAGTTTTTCAGTCCTAGGATTCATGCCATACCCTAGGATCTATCATTCAATCTAGTTTTCCAGTCCTACGATTCATGCCATACCCTAGGATCTATCATTTATCTCAAAGATGCATTAAAATTGGTAAATAACCAAGGGGAGCCACTCTACCCACAAAATCGGGAGTAATGGAGGCATGATCGGCAGATCCGCGTGCCTCCGCAACCCCTAGAGCCGCAACAGGATGAGGTCCTAACACAAGGATCAATCACAAGGAACTACTCAGAACAGGATAAAAGTATTTTAAACAAGTAGAGGAACTAATTCTGAGAAGAACGGAATTTCAAACGCGGAAATCGGACTTCGAACAGACCCTAAACGGGTCAAAAATGATACCTCTACCTCAAATCAGACGTCTGGAACACCTTCCAGATGTCTTAAAAGGTGGTCTAGATCATACCTCACTCTGAGTTGTTCTTCAGACGTCCAGGATCCCGCTAAACCGTCTGGACCCAGTTCCAGACGTCCAACTATCACTCCAACGTCTGGAGACTCTCTCCGTCGTCTGGTGCTGTGCCCAGACGTCTGATCTGTGTGGGAGGGCGTGTCCTTACGCCTTCCCGAACGAAACCTGCACGCGTATGCAAACGATCTCAACACGGCAATGAGGCAAAACCTTCAGCGGAATGGCCTGCATGGCCGTATCCGCGAAAGGAAGGAGATGAGAAATATCGTACCTTTCGGACGTCTGGATCTTCCTCCAGACGTCTCCCGCGTCGTATGGACATAGGTCCAGACGTCTGATTCTGGGAAAATTTCCCAGAATCAGAACCTTCTCCCCTTCTTCCTGCTGCGCGCGGCCGCGCCGCGCTCGTCCGCCTGCTGCCTGAGCTGCAGCAACCCTGGGGTAACCTCCCCAGCACCACGCTCCTACTGCGTGCCCATCGGCCGACCCTGTGCTGCACCGGTGAGCTCGCTCTCTCTTCCTCACGCGCTCTGCCTCTTCCCCTCCCTCTCGCTGCTCTTCTTCCTCTCTCACGCCCCCGGCAGCAGCTGCTGCCCATGCTCTCTCTCTCACTCGTGCTCAAGTTGGAAGAAGGAGAGGATGGTGGGGTGATGGGTGAGGGAGAGGGAAGGGTATTTGAAGGCATGGGAGGTGGGGAAAGGTGTCTGCAGGACGGTGAGGGAAGAGAGAGAAGAAAAGAGGGCGGCGGGTTCAATCTACGCGCAGACTCGCAATCATACGCCACAAAAATTTATTTCCAGACGTCTAGACCAACTCCCAGATGTCTTAAAAAACATTTGATGTCTTGGGTCTTAACAGCTTGGAAGGAAGGTAGTAGGAAGGAGAACAGTTAAGGAGGTGGTGAGGTAGAGGGTTTCTACCCTAGGGGAACTACCATTAATGGAGGTGGTGAGGAAAGAACCTAAGCGAACCAAGAGATGAGAAGGTAGAGGAAGAGATGATTTTAAGTGGTAGGAATCCTAGGATTTTTATAGAAGATACAAGTTAATGTAGGCCGGAGGATCAAGTGGAGGGCTAGGATATGTTGATCAACATAGGCTTAAATTGGGCCATAGGATGGTGATCTAAGGGTAAGGTTTATGAGCAATGGTGGACAACCAAGGAATATTCTAGAGAAACCTAGAGTGGCTAGCTATAGTAGCGGATAGGTCATATGGTGTGTTGAATGGTGGAGATAGAGGTTGAGTGGTCGACCATAGTGTAGGTTTTTCCGGCCCTACCAGGAGGGGGTGACGTAATAATTGCGGAAATAAAATAAACAAACTCACAAAAAGTCAATCACACAAGTACACAAGTATTTTTAGGTGGAAACCCAAACCGGGTGAAAACCACCACCTAACCCTCTCGAGTTAGGATTTTCCGATCAACCAAGTTGATCAAAATCCACTAAACCGAATCACTTTAAACGAGGGTGATTCAACCTCAATACAACCACGCTACTTAAACGAGGGTAGCGTACCTCAACCCCTTCTCTCCACGAGAAGGATTTTGTCTCGCGAAGGAGACGGGAATTCGCAAAGCGAATACCCAACCAAATAACAAAGATAAAAGAAACAACAAGTCCTATAGAGCCAACAAAGTAATTTTAAACCTAGCTTCTATAGGAATTAGGAAACTCCCCTTTGCAAGGAGTGCGTCGAGTTGATGACACGATGCGTGAGCCATGCGATGGCGTAACTTCGCTCTCGTGGACTACGGCGGGAGAGCCGGTGCGCAACAGCTTGATGCTCTCAAGATGTAGAACTTGAGCTTAGAGAGCAAGAGGGACACAAAAAGGTTTGAAAGTATATTACAAAGTGTGTCTTGGTGTTTCTAGGTGTGTCTTAGTATCTTTTTGTGTTGCAAAGGTTCCCCTCTATTTATAGTGGCCTTAGGAAGGCTTTGGAAGGCTTAGGAAAGGTTTTATAGCCGTTGGGAACAAAGCCCAAGAGAATCAGCCCGAAATCAGGAACAATCATTGTTCTGACCGGCTTATCAGATGTCTAATTCTGGCATCAGACGTCTGGAACTTCACTTTAAGATGTCTCATTTCAAGGTCAAACGTCTGATTTTGGGCGGGTCTCTTCCTGACTTGGATCAGATCTAAACAGGGTTTTTGTGCAAGTCCATCAGACGACATATAGGACGTCTGGCACTATGTCTGGACGTCTAGAAACCTACTTTTTCTGTGGGAATGGATTTCCAAATGTTGCAACGGCTAGAAAATCTCTGAGAAGAGATTTTGGGTCGGCCGAGGCAAAACGGTCAATTATCAGACGTCTGGACAGTCCTATGGACGTCTGATAAGGCTCTAACGGTCATATCCTTGAGTGTATGCTAAGCTAGCCAACGGTCCACTAATTGGACGTCTGGCAAAGTCATCAGACGTCTCCTAAGACGTCTAATCTAAGGTCTGGACGTCTGATTTCATCAAACAGAACTAACTATGTCCAGCCTAACAGTTATCAGACGTCTGAAACAACAGTCAGACGTCTTAAAATACTTTATCAAACGTCTGATTTGGGAATTAGACGTCTGGAAACTCTGTTTGAACCCTATATTAGTTTTCTAAGTGTTCTACAGAAAACCTAAGTATCCTAGGGTTGTGCAGGTGTTCCTAGGACTACTGTTAGGGTACTTTGAGGCTCTTTAACATGAATTATCTAAGGAAATAAAGAGCAACAAAAGAAACGAAAAATACAACAAGTACAAAAGAAGGAAATCTATCATATTCTTCATTTCCTTCCATCTTTAATATATCGCTCCTCGCGAATCTCTTCTGTTCTCCATCAAGTTCGTCCAATCCGTCCTGGATGCGAGCTCGAACTCCATCTAATCACGTATCCATTTGCGATTGACCTGAAATCTAGGACTCAAAGCGCAAATATTAAATGACACGTGTTTTGTTATCATCAAAACAAATGATCGTGGTGCTCTAGCACCAACAATCTCCCCCTTTTTGATGATGACAAAACCATAAATAATAATGCAAAAAAAACCTCCCCCTTTTTGACATTATCAAAAAGGTTTAATTGATTTTACATTTCCTATAACTCCCCCTTAAAACATGCTCTTCTATGAGTTTCTTTTAACAAAGGTAATGTCCTCCCCCCTTTTTTATAACAACAAGATAGCTATTATTTTTCTCCCCCTTTCTAAAGGAAATTTAGCTACCTTATATCTCCCCCTTAAAAATTGACAATTAGCTCATAAATTTTTTAACTCCCCCTATCTAAATGCTTATGATAAAAAAGATAGGGTAAATGATTTTTACCTCACCTACCATGGCCAGTAAAATGGCCCAAATGGTGGTGGTGGATGCCACATCGGATGGGGCTCCCATCCGTAGCTTGGAGGCCCGGGCATTGGCGCCGGTCTCCAATCTGGTGGTCGACGTGCGGCGAGTCCGTCGTTTGTTCGCCATCTCGTCGGTCTTCTTGTTCTCCTCCTTGGTCTACTCCATGGTTCTCCCAACTCGAGTTGACCAGACTTGAGCTTGTAGGTCCAGTCCTTTGTGTTGTAATTATCCCTGAACCCTACAAAACAAGATTCTAATTTTTTTTTCGGTATCCAAGTGGGCTTGGATCCGGATCTGTTAGCGGGTCTCCTTGACGGAGATCCTTTCTCAACCTTAGGGCTATAAAAATTATCTACTTTATTGATTAATTTGTTAGAGTTTTCCCTAAGACATGCGATTTCTTTTTCTATAATATCCATCTTAGTCTTTAAATCAGAAATTTCTATTTTTAGACTAACATTTTCCTCAATCAATTTATTATTTTCATTGATGAGGTTATGATTTTCTAATAATAGGTTATCATCTTTAGGACTAGCTTCTAAATCCATAAGTTTTATTTCTAACCTATCATTTTCAGATTTAAGAAAGCTAAGATTCTTTTTCATTCTTTTATTTTCTATTTTTAGTGATTTACTAAGCTCAAATAGTTCATTAAAAGCTTCTTGTAAATCGTAACTTACCTCATTGTCTGAGTCGCTTCCGCTTTCGCTGTCGCTTCCTCTGGCCATGAAACCAAAGTAAGCGGTTTCTTCTTTTTCTTCTTCTTCTTCCTCCGAGCTTGAATCGTCCCAAGTGGCTTGGAACGCCTTCTTCTTAGATTTCTTCTCCTTTTCCTTCTTCTTCTCCTTTTTGAGAAGAGGGCATTCTGGTCGCAGATGCCCTTTCTCGTTGCAATGGTAGCAACGTCTCGGGCTCTCCTTCTTCTTTGATTCCCTACACACTTTGGAAAACATTTTAAGTAAAATTTTAAAGTCTTCGTCGTCGGAACTTACCTCGCTATCCGACGCGGCTTTGAAGGCGAGAATCTTCTTCGATTTAGGCTCCTGTGTATCCTTCTTCTTCTGCTTTAACTTAGTCTCGTAGGCCATTAGATTGCCTAGGAGATCTTCCATGTTGAGCTCCTCCACTTCGTTCGCCTCCTCGATGGCGGTGACTTTCTATTCCCACTCCAGTCCGAGGGAACGAAGAAGCTTCCCTTGAAGCTCCCCCTTGATGAAAGTTTTCCCTAAAGCTTTCAAGTTATTTACAATGAGAGTGAACCTAGTGTTCATCTCACTTAAAGACTCGTTAGGTTTCATAGAAAAAGATTCAAATTCTTGAGAAAGTAAATTAATTTTAGAAGTTTTTACCTTAGAGGTACCTTCGTGAGTTACCTCAAGTGTGTGCCAAATCTCGTATGCGGTGGCGCATTGCGAGATTCTGTTGAACTCCTCCAGGCTGAGCGCGCAATACAACGCATTCATTGTTTTCGCGTTGAGCGAGAGTTCCCGAATCTGCTACTGCGAGTATCCTACGTCGGGTCGCTCCGGGATCTCGTATAGGGCTTCGCAACGTCCCCATAGAGCGAAGTCCGTGGCTTGAAGCCACATCCTCATCCTCAACTTCCAGTAGCTGTAGTTGTTCCCGTCAAAGTAGGGTGGTCGGACGGTGGACTGCCCCTCGGATATTTTGATCGCTGATGTGCTTCCCTCCATTTGATCTCTTGCCAGGTGTTACTCCGATCTCGCAAGACCTTCTCTGATACCAACTGAAAGTTTCTTCCGGCCCTACCAGGAGGGGGTGACATAATAATTGCGGAAATAAAATAAACAAACTCACAAAAAGTCAATCACACAAGTACACAAGTATTTTTAGGTGGAAACCCAAACCGGGTGAAAACCACCACCTAACCCTCTCGAGTTAGGATTTTCCGATCAACCAAGTTGATCAAAATCCACTAAACCGAATCACTTTAAACGAGGGTGATTCAACCTCAATACAACCACGCTACTTAAACGAGGGTAGCGTACCTCAACCCATTCTCTCCACGAGAAGGATTTTGTCTCGCGAAGGAGACGGGAATTCGCAAAGCGAATACCCAACCAAATAACAAAGATAAAAGAAACAACAAGTCCTATAGAGCCAACAAAGTAATTTTAAACCTAGCTTCTATAGGAATTAGGAAACTCCCCTTTGCAAGGAGTGCGTCGAGTTGATGACGCGGTGCGTGAGCCACGCGACGGCGCAACTTCGCTCTCGTGGACTACGGCGGGAGAGCGGGTGTGCAACAGCTTGATGCTCTCAAGATGTAGAACTTGAGCTTAGAGAGCAAGAGGGACACAAAAAGGTTTGAAAGTATATTGCAAGGTGTGTCTTGGTGTTTCTAGGTGTGTCTTAGTGTCTTTTTGTGTTGCAAAGGTTCCCCTCTATTTATAGAGGCCTTAGGAAGGCTTTGGAAGGCTTAGGAAAGGTTCTATAGCCGTTGGGAACAAAGCCCAAGAGAATCAACCCGAAATTAGGAACAATCATTGTTCTGACAGGCTTATCAGACGTCTAATTCTGGCATCAGACGTCTGGAACTTCACTTTAAGACGTCTGATTTCAAGGTCAGACGTCTGATTTTGGGCGGGTCTCTTCCTGACTTGGATCAGCTCTAAACAGGGTTTTTGTGCAAGTCCATCAGACGACATATAGGACGTCTGACACTATGTCTGGACGTCTGGAAACCTACTTTTTCTGTGGGAATGGATTTCCAAACGTTGCAATGGCTAGAAAATCTCTGAGAAGAGATTTTGGGTCGACCGAGGCAAAACGGTCAATTATCAGATGTTTGGACAGTCCTATGGACGTCTGATAAGGCTCTAACGGTCATATCCTTGAGTGTATGCTAAGCCAGCCAACGGTCCACTAATTGGACGTCTGGCAAAGTCATCAGACGTCTCCTAAGACGTCTAGTCTAAGGTCTGGACGTCTGATTTCATCAGACAGAACTAACTATGTCCAGCCTAACAGTTATCAGACGTCTGAAACAACAGTCAGACGTCTTAAAATACTTTATCAGACATCTGATTTGGGAATTAGACGTCTGGAAACTCTGTTTGAACCCTATATTGGTTTTCTAAGTGTTCTACAGAAAACCTAAGTATCCTAGGGTTGTGCAGGTATTCCTAGGACACTGTTAGGGTACTTTGAGGCTCTTTAACATGAATTATCTAAGGAAATAAAGAGCAACAAAAGAAACGAAAAATACAACAAGTACAAAAGAAGGAAATCTATCATATTCTTCATTTCCTTCCATCTTTAATATATCGCTCCTCGCGAATCTCTTCTGTTCTCCATCAAGCTCGTCCAATCCGTCCTGGATGCGAGCTCGAACTCCGTCTAATCACGTATCCATTTGCGATTGACCTGAAATCTAGGACTCAAAGAGCAAATATTAAATGACACGTGTTTTGTTATCATCAAAACAAATGATCGTGATACTCTAGCACCAACACATAGTAGAGTCTTGACGAAGCATGCGTGGCCATTAATACTAGATAGGTTTTGACTGAAAATAGGAAATGGTGTTGGCCTTTGGATGGAGTGTGTGTGGCTTAGATCAACTAAGTTTAGGTTACTAAAATTAGGAGGGTTTAGGTGGCCTTAGGATGGAAGATCAAGGGTGGAAAGGGTTGTCTAAATTGGGTTTAGGACAAGGTTTAAATGAATGCTATGTTGTCCTAGGGTTCAAGTAGTAGAGGGTTTAAGAGAAGGCTATGTGTCCCCTTGTCTTTATTTTTCCTTCCTCGTCTTTATTTCTTTGAAGCCTTGTCCTGATCTCTCTTTATTTCTTCATTATTTATCTTTAAGATAATTACTCCTCCTCCAATAAGTTGTTTGATAGCTCCTCGAATTATCCCTTTTTCATTATTCAGTCCCTGCATTATTAATAGAATACCATAATAAGTACAAATTATATACAAAAAGAATGCATGATATTCAATATTTATAAACTAAATGGTTGTTTTTACTTAGGAACTAACCCTAGATTAAGCATGATAGGAACATCAATCAAGCTATTATCAACAATAGACCCATGATCTCTTGAGGGGATCATACAGATCTACTATCGTAGGTGTATATAGCAAATCAGGAGACTCAGGGTTGCTCCGTGTATATTGGGAAGTACAAAATTCCATGCATGGTTGTACGAGTCTTGATCAAACCCATACATGAAGAGAAGGTAGTCCTTTGAGAAAGGATCTAGTCTTCATTCTTGTCCCAATAGTACAAAGAAAATGTGAAAAGTATGTAACCTATGATGGGATGGATGATGAATCTAGGATTCAATCCCAGGTGTTACATGTGTCTTCTAGTGTGAAGGGTTGATTGACGAAAATTGCTCAAGATAAAATCAATGTCAATGTAATGTGAAATTTGTGATCATTTTATTTATAGACTGAACTCGAAAGGGATTTTGAAATCGAGAAGGTAAGTCCGAGTCATCTCACAAGGAGGCGATCAGTGTTCACTTGGATTCAATGTGCTCTAATGTTATTATATTTTTTTCTTTTTTCTTATATAAAGGAAAGGATACGAAATGCGAAAAGACTAAGTACTAACTACGAGCATGAAAGCGCAAGCACACTACTACAGAAGAACATGCACTAACATAGAAAGACATGGAGAATAAAATGCGCTTAATGAAATAGATCGTTCATTAATTTCAGAATCTGGATTACAACTGATGAAAACTAAAATAAGAGAAATGACTACAACTAATTAAGCAACTAAAATAATAACAAAGAGAAATAGAGAGAGAGAGAGAGGGCGTGTGCCGAGGGAGAAGAAAAAGGTTGTCGGAGTGCTGAACTGGGTGTGGAGACTCTAGAGTGGTGGTGGAGAGGTTCACCAAGTTCTACCGAAAGAATCGTTGAGATGGAAACGAAGACGTCGAAGAAGAAGCCACCAAAGGGAATGACCAAGGGAGTATGGTGAATGTAAGGGAAGACCTGGCTATGAAAAATACCTAGACTAATGCGGCGTGGAGAAGAGTATGTGATGGCATAAGGTTAGGGTTTTGAAGGTGGACAAGGAACGGCTAAGAGGTGGACCTAAAGGAGGTTGGAGTGGTCAACCATGGAGATTGATGGGAGGTGAGTGTTTGGAGAAAATGAAGAGGAAGAGATAATGAGAAATGGTAGAGATGATAGGCTTATATAGAAGATAAGTTGAATTGTGATTGGTTGAGAGCCATGGCCATGGATCAAGGCAATTGAATGGTGATGATGGAGGAAGGGAGAATGGATGGCTAGGATGGGAGTTGATGGTTAGTGATAAGTCCAATTTATTGGACATTTATTTAGCTTAAGTACATATGGAATACATTTCCTTATAGTTTAATGACCTAAGCTAAGTAGTAATTAATCTTAGCTTATGAATATTTTGCATTTGCTTTTCATTCTAATACATACATTTATACTTCTTATTTGATATGTGCATGCAGAGAGAAAAAAAAAAGTATAATAGGTGGTTGGACATGAATATAATTAGCATTTGAAGGAGGGTATGCCCATAATTGTCCATCACCACCGCTCCCTCCGCTAGCGTTCAAATCCAGCAGTTGCGCATGCGAAGGGAGAGGCAGACACTGTGGATCTGGAAAAGGTTAAAGAATCTTCTCCCCCTGGCGGGGACTCTGTCTCCATCTTCTCCACCATGAAGGAGGCGTGCACCGTGGAACCAGCAAGCACTGTGGCATAGGCATACTCCACTGCCATCAACCTCCATCACCGCAGTGGTGCACTGTGACAGCGTGCATCACCACCTCCGCAACCACAGCCGCAACCCATCACCATCCACAATTCATCTTCATCTTCCTCTTCTCTTCTTCTCTCCACCCGCAGAGCAAACCACCAATCAAACCCACGCCTGCGCTATTCCGTGCGCACCAGCAGCAACCACGTGCAAGATGCGCAGCCGTGCCCTCGTGCGCGCACCCGTCCACAGTAGCTCCACGCATAGCCACCCGCACACACCCTCTTCTCCTTCTTCTTCTGCTTCTTCCTTCCACCGCCACTTGCAACTCCAACGGAAGAACCCAATGTGCAGCCCGCCCCCCTCACCGGCCACGCCACCTTGAGCCATCTCCTTCTCCCCCAAAACAACCAGAGTGCTCACCTCAACCTCACGAAGGTAGCCACGGCCTCAAAAAATGGCCACGACAACCCTTGACGCCAGTGAGCCGCATCCCTCGCACCAGCCTTCCTCGACACCGGCGAGACCTCTGGCTGCCACTTGCCGGTGTGTCACCACCATCGCGAAGGTCACACCTCAGAGACCCACCACCGACGACCACACCATCTGCCATCTCCTCCGCGCGCGCGAGCAAAGGAGAGATTTCCCCTATTTTGGCATATATTAAAATTTACATTTGCATGCCATTGGAAGTTGTGAGATTTTAATTGTTTGATTATTATATTCTGGTGAATTTGCAAGTGTGCACTTATATTTTCACAGTATTTGATTGGTTCCTGTTATGCATATCATTTCACATTGAAATTTGATTCATATTTGCATGCAATTAAGAAGTACATCCTCTGCCACTACACCTGCGCATTTACAGATTTTGGAAGCTTGAGCTCTGATGCGAAATACATAAATAGTCCATAAATTTTCATAAAATCACAAGTACATTCAGAGCAGCATGTTTATTGAATTGATTTCACGAATACTTCTGCAAACATAATGGCTCTCTACTCGTGAATTTATTGGATCTATTCCTCACTGTGGATACGACCCGCTCTCTTGTGAGTGGTTTATTTTAATTATTGACTATTGATTTTTCGTCGCTCAATTTCTACTTCGATAAAATATTTGCTTAAGTAAAAAAATCGATTAATCAAATGCCGTCGTTGCTAGGGAGGCAATCGACGCAATAAATTCACCTAACTTTATTTCTGATTATTCTGAGTTGCGCATTAATCTGATCATTCCTTATCTTTCCTGTGCGAGGAATCTAACGAGGCGACAGGCATAGCTGAGAGACGACGTCTACCTTGAGCGAAGTCTATATGTGGAGATAATCGCAGGAGCTTGTAAGCCTTGATCCCACACATGTGGAGACGCACAGAGGACCATCAAGGAGGATTCTTCCTCTTAGACTTCTGATTTAGAATTTTAGAATATACTCTTTAGGATTAGCCTAGTTATTTGTTTTCTCGCCCTTGTACCCTGAGTCCAGTTTTTGGGAGAGTGTCTCTGATTCTTTAGATTCTAGGATCATTTAGTGTAGTTAGATCTTTTGATTGCGCATTTATTTTTACAAAAAAAAAAAGAGAAAATAAATCCGAACTACCTGCTAGAAGATGCATATCCATAGGACAACCATCTAGGATTGCTTGAGCAGCATCTAGATTTTCTTACTGCATTGTGTGCATTTTTGCATAGAAGAGTGCTAGAGCAAGGTACGCATTTCTTATCTTACTGCATCAGTTATCTGCACATGCATTGCATCTGAACATAATTAAAGAAGACCACTTAAACTGATTTGAAAAGATTAATCAAGTGGTCACATTATTTCTTGAAAAGAAAGGAAAATATACAGGAAGTGCTTGAATAAATTGATTGTGGTTTTCAAAAGCAAAATTACTTTTCACGGTGAATGCACACTTCCTACACTAAGCATGCATTATAGGCACTGCACTAGGACTTGGACCCTTAAGGCTATAGGCATCGATCTCTTTATCAATGTAAACCCTCCTATCTCGCTTTGAAACGGTGGTATTAACTTTTGCCAGAGTGACTTGATACTCTAAGGAGGGGGACACCGCTTAAAGGAATTCAAGGGTAGTTAAGAGGCACCGCTAATGCAACGCCTCAAAGGAAGGGTTCGCCCTACTTGCATCCCTTGGTTCCATCGTTGGAGTATCTTTTTACTTAAGCATATGAGAATATCATTGCAGCAAAGTGTACGTCTTTAGGGCACTCGAAGGTCAATTTAGGGTGCGTAATTGCTTGACAACTTGATTGATCACCCAAAAAGGACTAAAAGTAACCTCAACCTTCTTAACAGTCATTGACCAAAAATTTCAAGTGCCTCATTTCTCTTAGACCACTTACGTGGGAATAGAGAAAAACTACCTTGACTATATTTGGCCAAGCTAAAGAGTTGGAAGAGGCCTTAAAGAACTTTAAATTAACAAAAGACCTCTTGCCTTGTGTTTGCTTGGTGTATGCTTGGTAGGCACTCTCTTAGAAGTAGTCTTCTCTTCAAACCTGAGCCTAAGAGAATTATAAGGAAAGCTAACCAAGAAAGAAGAAAAATGGTTGAAGAGAGACCTATAGAAGAGATTAGGGTTGGTGAAAATCAGAGAACTTTGAGAAACTATTTCCTCCCTACAACCCACCAAGCCCTACCTATCCGAAGACCTAGAGTGGATAACCCATATGAAATCAAGAGCAGCACCATATCTTTGCTCCCATCTTTTTATGGTACTGCTAGGGAGGATCCCTACAGGCATCTTGACAAATTCACCGAGGTATGTTCCATGGTGAAGCTCAGGGCTTTACTGATGAAGCCCTGATGAGGACTCTATTTCCATTCTCCTTAAAGGATAAGGCCAAGCATTGGTATCATACCCTCAATGCAAGAGTAAACGATTGGGCCACCCTTAAGGAAGAATTCTTGAAAAAGTATTTTCCTATGAGTAAGACCAACCATTATAGAAGAGAGATTATGGGTTTTACTCAACAAGAAGGGGAACAATTTCACAAGACTTGGGAGCGCTTTAATGACCTTCTTAGGTTATGCCCCCACCATCAGGTGCCAAGATGGCAGTTGGTCGAAAGGTTCTATAACGAATTATCTGAAAGGCACAGGCAAACCATCGATGCTACCTGTGCAGGAACCTTCATGACCAAAACTGAGGATGAAGCCTGGACACTATTTGAAACATTAAGTGACAATTCCATACATATGTCCTCTGCCTATCAATAAAGAAAATCGTCAATCTTGTAGAGGAAGATAGAGGCCCATGAAACCGGGGCTACTTAGGATTTGGCTTATTAGATTCAATTGTTAAACAAAAACTTTGATAGGCTTTTAGCAAACCCTAGCATGAACCCGCAAGCAGCCTCTATCTTTCAGGATTCAAGTGAATGCTCCATTTACCAAAGCACAACGCATGCCACTGCGGAGTGCCACCAGGAGAATCAATTCCTTGAGTTGATTCAGGCCGACCTGAACGCAGCCCAAGGTTTCCACCCACCTCCTCTTAATAGCCCATAGTCTATTACCTATAATCCGGGGTAGCGGAACCATCCAAACTTCTCATGGAAGGAAGGTGATGCTTCTAACTCAGGGAATACATGACCCCTACCTCCCCAACCCATATACCAGCCATCCTATGGAAAGCCTCCTCAAAATAAGCCCTCTGAGATGGATGAACTTAAAGCCATGATGAAAGCGATGCAAGAGGATCATAATATGGTCATCCAATCTCAGAATAAGATGATTACTGATATGCAATCCCAAATTGGTCATCTTACTGAGGTAGTTAGGCAACGTGATCCGGGGAAGTTGCCTAGCTCTTCTGAGGAGAACCCAAAGGGCAAGGGGGTCGTATTCAGGGAGCACGCCCAAGTTGTGACCGTGCTGAGGAGTGGAAAGAAAATTGACAAACCTGATAACACTCCAACGGTCACGTCTCAGGATTCCCCTCCTACACCCGACCTGACTTCCATCTCCACCAAGGAAGAGCCACACTGCTCTCCCTCGCTTAAAATCACCCACCCTAAGGATGTCGTCAGTCCACCACCCCTCTCCCACCATGACGACCCCCTACCTAGAAGCCAAGGGTGCCCTATCCAGAGGGCTTATCTGCTCCTAGAGAATCTTCTGTTGGCTCATCTGGAGCCAAGGATAGGACAGAAGAGATTATGGACACTTTTAGGCAAGTTCAAATCAACTTGCCTTTGTTGGAAGCTATCAAACAGATCTCGTCCTATGCCAAGTTTCTGAAAGACATGTGCACCCAAAAGCGCCGATCTACGAAACAGGTCCAAACTAAGGTCATCCTGCCTAACCATGTTATCTCGGTGCTCCAACATGGAACACCCCTAAAGATGAAAGACCCAAGGGCCCCGTATATTTCAGTGGTTATAGGAAACCAACACATTGACAAGGCTCTGCTCGATCTGGGTGCGGGGGTGAACATTTTACCGAGCTCTGTCTATGACCTTTTGGGAGGAGGCAAGTTAAAGCCTAGTCTAGTCATCCTCCAGGTCGCAGATAGATCACTTAAGACACATCGAGGATTACTGGAAGATGTCCTGGTGAGAGTGGAGGACTTCTTCTTCCCTATTGACTTTCTTGTGCTAGATACTGACCCATCTAATAAGCCCACCAAGCCATTCATTATTCTGGGATGCCCCTTCTTAGCCACAGCCAACGCCTCTATCAATTGTAGATCAGGGGCACTTAAAATGGGCTTTAGGAACAAGAAGATCTGGTTGAATGTTTTTGATACCTACAGGCAATCCGGATTTGAAGATTGTTCTCAGATTGAGGTTGTTGATGAAATAATTGAGGAGACTACTCCAGCACTCTTATGTAGAGATCCCCTTCAAAAGCTCATATCTAAGGACCATCCTCTGACTATTGAAGAAACTAAAGGGGAAATGCCTAAATTAGAAGAGTTGCTGGGGATACACACAGAGTCTTTGTCCCCACCCTGGACCGTGAAGGTAGACTCGCTACTTGAGGCAGGGACGTATCAACTTAAACCCTCAATTAAAAAGGCTCCTGAGTTGGAGTTGAAACCCCTCCCGAGCACTTTGAAGTATGCTTTCCTTGGCCCTAATGACACGCTCCCCATTATTATCTCATCTGCATTATCTGAATCGCAGGAGGGAGCTCTACTTGAGTGTTTACAAAGGCACAAGGAAGCAATTTCCTGGTCAATTGCTGATATGAAGGGTGTTGATCCCTGCCTTTGCATGCATCATATATACATGGACGAGTCCATGAAACCCTTCTGAGACATGCAGAGAAGGCTCAACCCCAATATGCGGGAGGTTGTTAAAAAAGAGATTCTGAAATGGCTAGATGCAGAGATTATCTATCCCATTTCAGATAGTAAGTGGGTTGACGAGTCGATTCTTCGCTTTTAAAGTTATTTGTCACATAAAATGACGCGTCGTTTGTAGTTCTATGTGGTGGAAAAATCGACTAATCAATAATTAAAATAACCACTCGCAAAAGAGCGGGTCGTGTCCACAGGGAGGCAATGACATATTTAAACTCGCACCGGTTATAAACATATGTTCACAGTTAGTTTCGATGAGAATCGAGCCAAATCTACCTTCAGATTAAGAAAGCATCAAGAGAACATGCTAAAATGGTAATTTTGAACAACTAAGGGATATATTTTGCAATGCAGCTTAATAAAATAATAATAAAAGTTGACAATGGCATAGAATGTAAATATTAATAGATCTTTTACTGTAGCAAAATAGGGGAACTTCTTCCCCTTGTCTGTACGTGAGGAGGAAGGAATGGCCGGAGGTGTGAAGCTCGGAGGAGGATCTCTAGACCGAGGGCTCTGTGATGGCGGTCACGGCGAGGTGCGAGGTGCCCCGAGGTGGCCAGACAGAGCTGCGGTGGAGGTGGGTTCCGGTGACTATTGGTCGTGCATGGAGTGCGGGAAGGCTCCTGGCGAGGAGGGGCATGCGCTAGACACACGCGCGCGGAGGGTAGCGCTTCTGGCGGACGCAGTTGCTGCTACTGGATGCTGCTGGCCGCACACTGCAACCCACGTGCTGCAGCTAGAGGGCGCGCGGCGGGTGCTGCAGGAGGTGTGGCTCTGCAGGCTACAAGGAGGGTGCGGGCGTGAAGGCTGGAGGTGCTGCAGGGTGCGCATGGAGGTGGGCACACTGGAGGCTGGAGCTCTACAGTGGCGCTGGAGGTGGGAGCACCAAAGGTTGGAGGTGCTGCAGGGTGCGTAGGGAAGGCACGGGCCTGCAGGCTAAGGCGCAGGGTGCTAGCAGGCTTGTGCAGCCGAAGGGGCGTGCCAGCTGCGTGCGTGGCTGGAGGCACTGCAGGGTGGATCTGATGAGCGGGGAGAAGCTACTGGTGATGGCGTGGGCTAGAGGAGAGGAGTGCGTGCGATGGAGCTGTGGACGATGCTGCACGCTGGCGGGTAAGTGCGTGAGCTGCACGGGGAGTCGGCGAAGCACTTACTGCACGCGTGGTTTCTGCAGAGAGGTGAGGTGATGGTCGCGTGCTGCTGGCCATGCCCACCACACGCGAAGGTGTGCGCAGGCTGGAAGGGCTCCCGGCTAGTGAAGGCACGCGATGGATTGGAGATGAAGGTGCGGGAAGGGTATGTAGGCATGGAGGTGCTGAGGGACACGCGAGGCTGATGAAGAAGAAACACGGTGATGGCCAAGCCCACTGGATTGGCGCGGCGAGCTGTCACCTCGCTGGCTCACGGTGTGGTGGAGCTTGGCCTTGGAGACCACAGTGAGGAGCGGGTGCATGGTGATGGGCGGGCGGTGTCTCCTCTAGCTCAGCTGTCTCCTCCTCTCTCTTGTAGTCAGCTGCCCCGACCAGATCCAACACATCCGCTCCTCCATGAATGGGGCCTTGACTCCGGCAACTGAAGGAAATGCAGTCGTTGCTGAAAGAAGAAGAACAAAATAATAATAAAATATTATGGTTATTTATATACAAACCCTCAACTTTTATGTTAACTTAAAATAATGCATGCAATGCACCTAATTGGTTAACTAATTAAATGAATGTAATTCTAAGTTAATTCTAAATGCATTTAAATATGAATGCAATGCATGAATTATGTAATTAAATCAAAAATATGAATTAATCTATTTACATCCTAATGCATGCTAAATAAATGTTAGAATTAACTTAATATCTAGGCACTTAAATACTTAAATAGCCCACAAATATGGGCTAATCATGGGTCAGTCATATTCATGTGGTGCCCAAAAAGGCAGGAATCACTGTGGAAGAGAATGAACAAGGAGAGTTGGTGACCACTAGACCCTCAACTGGTTGGAGGGTCTGCATTGATTACCGCAGTTTGAACACGACTACCCAAAAAGACCATTTCCCCTTACCGTTTATCGATCAGATTTTGGAACAACTGACGGGGAACAAGTACTTCTATTTTCTTGACGGGTACTCTGGGTATAATCAGATAGCCATTTTTCCTGACGATCAGGAGCGTACCACCTTCACGAGTCCGTATGGCACATTTGCGTTCCGCCGAATGCCATTAGGGTTATGTAATGCTCCTACTACCTTCCAACGTTGTATGATAGCTATCTTTTCTGATATGATTAACGAGTTTGTAAAGATTTTCATGGATGATTTCTCCATTTACAGTTCGTCATTTGACCTATGCCTTTCGCACCTTAATAAAGTCTTAACTCGTTGCGAAGAGGCAAAGTTGGTGCGTAGCTGGGAGAAAAGCCACTTTATGGTTCAGCAGGGCATTGTGTTGGGGCATGTAGTTTCCAAGAGAGGATTAGAGGTGGATACCGCAAAAAATGATTCCATCTCTAAGCTTCCATCGCCCACTAATGTTCGTCAGGTTAGATCTTTCCTTGGCCATGCTGGGTTCTATAGGCGTTTCATTAGAGATTTCAGTAAAATCTCTAAGCCACTCTGCGACCTGTTAGCAAAGGATGTTTCCTTTGATTTTGATGATAAATGTGGCGAGGCTTTCCAAGTCTTGAAGAAAGCCCTTATTACCGCGCCAATTCTCCAAGCACCAGATTGGACCCTCCCATTTGAATTAATGTGCGATGCTTCTGATTTCGCAGTGGGAGTGGTCTTAGGTCAAAGGGTTGATAGCAAACCTCATGTGTTGCATTATGCTAGCAAGACCCTTACGGATCCTCAGCAAAACTACACAGTCACTAAAAAAGAACTTCTTGCTGTAGTATTTTCTTTGGAAAAGTTTCGGTCTTATCTTTTGGGATCCAAGGTTGTGGTGTTCATTAATCATTCTGCCTTAAAGCATCTTCTTGCTAAAAAGGACACCAAACCTCGCCTAATTCATTGGATTTTGCTACTCTAGGAGTTTAACTTGGAAATTAAAGATAAGAAAGGAGTTGAGAATGTGGTGGCAGATCATCTATCTAGGATCCCTATTGAGGCATCAAACCCTGTTGGCGGTATCTAAGAGACTTTCCCTAATGAGTCTCTGATGGCCGTGGAGGCCAAAACTCCTTGGTTCGTCGACATAGTGAACTATCTGATCACGGGCAGTACACCCAGTACCTGGGACAAGCAGAAGCGAGACAGGTTTCTTGCTAACGCTAAATTTTACACTGGGAGGAACCCGAGATTTTTAGAATAGGCCCTGACCGGATTTTCCACCGTTGCATCCCTGACGAAGAACAAAGGAATGCTCTGAGTTTCTACCATGACCTCCACTGTGGGGGACATTTTAGTGGAAAATAGACTGCCCATAAGTTTCTTCAGTCTGGATTTTGGTGGCCCACATTATTCCAAGATGCACATACATATGTGGGCACATATCTACGTTGCTAGAAGACGGGAACCATCGGAAAAAGGGATAAGATGCCCCAGCATCCTATCCTCCCTGTTGAGATCTTTGATATTTGGGGCATCGACTTCATAGGTCCCTTTCCTGTGTCCTTCGGATATGAGTACATCCTTGTGGCTGTGGACTTTGTATCGAAATGGATAGAAGCCATACCCACGTGAACCAATGACCATTCCATGATTTTGGGTTATGTTAAGGCTAATATCATTTCTCGGTACGGGTGCCCAAGGACGTAATAAGTGATGGAGGATCTCACTTCAAGAATGTACACTTCACAAGACTACTCCAAAATTTGGGAGTTAACCACATGATAGCCACACCTTACCATCCCCAAACGAGTGGACAAGTTGAAGTGTCTAATAGGGAGATTAAACGAATTTTAGAAAAAACTGTCAAGCTCGATCGTAAGGATTGGTCTAAAAAACTAAATGATGCTCTTTAAGCCTACAGAATAGCGTATAAACTCCCTTGGGCATGTCTCCTTTCCGGCTTGTCTACGGAAAGGCATGCCATCTTCCCGTTGAAATCCAACACAAAGCCTATTGGGCTATTAAAAACGTTAACTTGAATCTGGATAAAGTGGGAAAGGCGTATGCTGGAGTTAAGTGAGCTTGAGGAGCTTCGTAATGATGCCTCAAGCTTACAAGCAACGTACAAAGGTCTTCCATGATAAGCACATCATTAGAAAGACCTTTGAGCCCAACCAGTGGGTCTGACTTTTCAATTCCAGGCTTAAATTATTTCCAGGAAAGCTCAAGTCCCGCTGGGATGGGTCGTATGTTGTTATCAATACCTTCCCTCATGGAGCTGTAGAAATTCAGAACCCTACTTCTAGTGCGAGCTTTAAGGTAAATGGCCAACAACTTAAACCTTATATTACTCTTTCAGATGGCCAGATTTTGAACGCACTTCGGCTTGACGAACCTTCGCTCCTCCCACTCTCCTCCTCAAGTGATATTCTTCTGTGTCTTTATTTTTTCAATGAGGACATTGTCAATCTTAGGCATGGGGGATATAACCTGAGGATGTTTATAGCATTTATAAATAATTGCATACATTTAGGATAGTGTATTAGCAAAAATAATAATAATAATAATAAAATATATATATATATCTTTTATTTTCTTGAACTAAATTGGTTAGTCCCTAGCAGAAAATTTATCAAGGAAGTGCCATTGAAGTTTTTCTTCTTAAATTATTTCTTAAGTTTAGAATCCAGTACATTTACTTCACTTGCATGTAGACTTGGTAATGGATCTTTGAAGAAAACCAATAAGCATTTTTAGTCTACTGAACCTTAGATAGTTAATAGGGAGTCAGGCATACTCTCTTCTATTAGATCCACCGATTATTTGTGAGAAAGAAGTAGAGAGACTACTGGTGCACTAAGTCTAATGCAAGGACTCTTAAGTTCTAGATAATTAGATGATGATACCTCAGAGTTAGGCATAGTTTTTTCTCTCTGTTCCTGCATACAAATATTGTGTGAATTCCTGAGAGTCACCAAATAAGGCAGATACACAGAAATTGGGTTTTAATAAAACTATGACTTTGGTGGATGGTTATGACTGTCCTTTATAGAGTCCTCGGCTGAAGGAGGGTAGTAATGTCAAAGGTCAGAAATACGGTTGTCCTATCCATCTTTTCCTGGTGCCGAGAGTAGGCACTTCCACCAAATAAGCCACACAATATTCTCTTGATCATCATCATTCCTAATAATGCCTCATAAATAAAAGTATGCATCATTTTGTGCTCAGTAGTTGAAAAAAAAAAGAGAAAAAAATAAAAAAATAAAAAACAAAAAGAAAAAAAAGAAGAAACATTTATATTTAGAAAAATATATAAAAAAAAGAAATAGAAAAGAAAAAGAAAAGAGTTCAAGTTTATAGTTTTATCTTCGTATCACTTTTCATTATGTGACAATGTTTCTGAGGCAACGAAAACACCCATTGCGATCCACCAAATATGACCCATACCTACTTTTCAGTATTTCTAATCACCTAAATACTGGCTGAGGACTTCTAACTTAGTTGTAGAGTTATTAGGACTTTAATTGAAGTGTGAATGCCATGTGAGACCACCAAACAATGAGTACATTTACAAAATCTGGTGAGATTTGTGAATCTCAGAAAGAAAAGAAGGAAAAGAGTGAGCACAAAAGAACATCAAGAGAGCACAGTTGTTCTACCTCTCTCTGGGTTGACTCATTTGATAGTCTAGAGAGTTAGAGTCTGCAATACTAGACTACAGGTAGCACCAAATGAGTGTGAGCCACCAAATATAAATCAATTCAACTCAATATCTCCTACTTAAGCCAAAAAGTCAGGGTCAAATTACAAATTATTTTCTACTCTATCCCCGAAGGAAGTAGTTACCTACCCTAATAGAAGTTTTACTAAGGGTTAAGTGCAAACTTCAAATGTAAGTTGGCTTTTCATTTGGATTCGTTACCTAGACTACAATCACTTCACAATTGTCTGGATCTCTAAATTTTTGAAATAAGAAAAGGAGAAATCTTTTTAGTTGCTTCCATTATTTTTCACTTTTTGCTCAGGACTAGCAAAACTCAGGCATGGGGGCATTTGATAAGTCCAATTTATTGGACATTTATTTGGCTTAAGTACATCTGGAATACATTCCTTATAGTTTAATGACCTAAACTAAGTAGTAATTAATCTTAGCTTACTAATATTTTTGTATCTGCTTTGCATTCTAATACATACATTTATACTTCTTATTTGATATGTGCATGCAGAGAAAAAAAAAGTATAATAGGTGGCTGGACATGAATATAATTAGCATTTGAAGGAAAGTATGCCCACAATTGTCCATCACTACCGCTCCCTCCACCAGCATTCAAATCTAACAGTTGCGCATGCGAAGGGAGAGGCGGACGTTGTGGATCTGGAAAAGGTTAAATAATCTTCTCCCCCTGGCGAGGACTCCATCTCCATCTTCTCCACCGTGAAGGAGGCGCGCACCGTGGAACCAGTGAGCACTATGGCATAGGCGTTCTCCACTGCCATCAACCTCCATCACCGCAGTGGTACACTGTGACAGCGTGCATCACCACCTTCGCAACCACATCTGCAACCCATCACCATCCATGGTTCATCTTCATCTTCCTCTTCTCTTCTTCTCCTCCACCCGCAGAGCAAACCACCAATCAACCCCGCGCCTGTGCCGCTCCGTGTGCACTAGCAGCAACCGCGTGCTAAACGCACAGTTGCACCCTTGTGCACGCACTCGTTCACAGCAGCTCCACACGCAGCCACCTGCGCACACCCTCTTCTCCTTCTTCTTCTTCTTCTTCTTCTTCTGCTTCTTCCTTCCACCACCACCTGCAACTCC
Source organism: Thalassia testudinum (assembly GCA_037157565.1). Taxonomy (NCBI): domain Eukaryota; kingdom Viridiplantae; phylum Streptophyta; class Magnoliopsida; order Alismatales; family Hydrocharitaceae; genus Thalassia; species Thalassia testudinum. The sequence goes on from JAZHRO010000031.1 coordinate 204,132,200, forward strand.
AACGAAAGAACCCAAAGTGCAGCCCGCCCCCTCATCAGCCACGCCACCTCTGGCCATCTCCTTCTCTACCAAAACAACCGGAGTGCTCGCCTCGACCTCACAAGGGTAGCCATGGCCTCAGAAAATGGCCACGACAGCCCTCGACACCAGTGAGCTACATCCCTCGTGTCGGACTTCCTCAATGCCGGCGAGACCTCCGGCTGCCACTCGCCGACACGTCACCACCATTGCGAAGGCTGCACCTCAGAGACCCACCACCGGCGACCACATCATCCGTTGTCTCCTCTACACGCGCGAGCAAAGGAGAGATTTCCCCTATTTTGGCATATATTAAAATTTATATTTGCATGCCATTGGAAGTTGTGGGATTTTAATTGTTTGATTATTATATTCTGGTGAATTTGCAAGCATGCACTTATATTTTCACATATTTGATTGGTTCCTGTTATGCATATCATTTCACATTGAAATTTGATTCATATTTGCATGCAATTAAGAAGTACATCCTCTGCCACTACACTTGCGTCATTTACAGATTTTGGAAGCTTGAGCTCTAATGCAAAATTTACATAAATAGTCCATAACTTTTCATAAAATCACAAGTACATTCAGAGTAGCATGTTTATTGAATTGATTTCACGAATACTTCTACAAACATAATGGCTCTCTACTCGTGAATTTATTGGATCTATTCCTCCCTGTGGATACGACCCGCTTTCTTGTGAGTGGTTTATTTTAATTATTGACGATTGAGTTTTCGCCGCTCAATTTCTACTTCGATAAAATATTTGCTTAAGTAAAAAATTGATCGATCAGTTAGGGTTATGCATGTGGTTAGTAATTAAAGCTAGGTTCCTAGGATGGTTTTAGGTAACTATTCTAAAAATGGCTTGGGATCTTATGTGGGGCTAAGATAAATTGGTTTTAGGATGGGAGGATGAGATTAAGGGAGATGGGTGGCATGGAGTGTGGTAGGAGGAGTAGACATGGAGTGTATGAATGGTTAGGATAGATGGCCTTGAGATGGAGGGGTAAGACTGAAGGTTGAGTGATGCGCGAAACCCGTAATAGGTTAAATCATCATTATATCACGTGTTTACATGATCACTAAAAATGATGTTTCTAAACTCGTAACGAAATACAATAGTAATATATGGGAGTCTAAGTCATATCTCAAGAAGGCTTTTAACTAGATTACTATATCACTAATCCTAAGTATGCAAAAAAAGAAATTCAATTTTTGAAAATATTTTAATATTTTTTTATATTTTTTTTCAAGATCAAGCAATCTGGCCTATTTGACCCCTAATGCAAGATGCATGCCTAAACTAGATGAAATGATCTCTTATATTTCTACAAATTTTTCCTAAGATTTATGACTAAATATGGAAGCAACTTTAACTTATTTCTCATCAATCCAAGGAGTATAAAAATTCCTAAAATTCAAATAATTTCATAAAATCAAGTTCTATTTTGGCTCTAAACCCTTGTTAATCCACGAATTTTATAAAATAACAGGAAATGATTTTTGCATCAAAATTTTGCAGAAATGCTCTCTACTAGTATTCTAAGGTACTCAAAAAATTGGGTGATTTTCAGAAGCTCTAAATAGTCAAAATGAATTTCGGAAAGCGAACTTGTGAATCTACGAAAATATGGGAGATGCGAAATGCGAGAAACATGACACACACACTATTTTTGGGTTTTTTGGATAAAAAAGAAAGTAAACAATGCACACACTAGTTATTTGGTGTGGTCCCACTTCTCATTCCCGTCTTTCGACTCTACCCTCCTTCCAACTTCCCATCTCTGTCTTCCGGGCGCTAACAACATGGCTCGCCTTCTAAGCGATCGTCGTGGAGGATTTCTTATCTCTCTATTCTTTTCACTACTTGCTATAGTGTAGATTTAATTTTTGTAATAAACATTATTCTTAGATAAAGTTGCCCTCTTTTCTCTCTCTTATTCTCTTTGTATTATTCTCTCTCTTTCATCTATTATTTATTCTTTAAGTAGAGTAGTTCTCATAGGTTTATTTCAAACGGCTATTCTACGTTGTAACAATAATTTCAAATGTGGCTTTTAATTAAACTTTCATCTCCCCGAGTTCGACCCGGGACTTACTTCGAGTTTCCGTTATAAATTTTATTTGATTAGCAGATTTTTTGCAACTATGACAATTGGTTTTAAAACTCAATCTTCCTCATGTAAAATCTCGCATATCACCCACCTATAAGACCTCTGTTTTGATGCACCAAAATTATGGTTACTGCTAGACTAATATTTCAGGACTATCTTGGATCAAAGCTTCTCTCTTAGATCAAGTTCAAATGGTTGCTGATCTGTATGTTTTACTTTTATTTGAGTTAGGATATTATTATAGGGAACCACAAAATAAAACTCAAATGAATTTTCGTGCCTCTTTCTAAAATCAGTTTCTAGGGTTATTGATCGACCAAATTTACTACTTGGTCGACCAAATTTGATTGATCGACGAACCAGCTTAGTTAATCAATCAAACCAGCCTATTTTAGGAAGTTAATTAATACCCTTTTGATTGACCAACCAAGCTAATTAATCGACCAATTAGTGATCGATCAAATAACTAGATTGATCGACCAATATACCTTAATTGATCAACCAATTTGACTTCTTCTTCGAGCCAACTTTTCAGTATAAATAGAGGTCGTACGCAACTCTTTTTCATATCAACTTTCAATAGAAAAATCCTCCAAAAATATTAGAGTTTCTCATGCTTCTTTCAAGTGCTTCTATGCTTTGCTATTCACGTCATTCAAAGCACATCATTTCAAACCTATGCTGAATTTCTAGTTTGATTTTTATTGAGATTCCATATATATATTTATTATTCTTTTACATTGTCATTTTGATTAACGGATCCCAAGTTGTTGGGAAGATCCGTTATTGTTATTGTGCTTCTCTTCAAGGTATAAAGAGAAGTGTTTGCAGAGAGGTTGTGTCACCTGATGAGTGGCTACTCATCATAGCTAACAAGCTATAGTTAAGCTAGAAATTGGGCTTAACAATACCAAATTAACACATAAAAAGGGATACGTATGGGAATTAAGGAAAAAGACCTAAAACTTTAATTCTGCGTTAAAATTGCATAATTAGGTCATAAAATGAGATATTCTTGAGAAAAAGGTCAAATGGTGATCCAAGTGTTAATTGAACACACAAATAAGTTCAAAAGTCCAAATCAAAAGTATAATTAACTTCTCAAATGTTCAATTAAGCACATATAAAAACTTGAAGGCATTTGGACATCATTAAGGCCTTGAAACTTAGATTTTACATTTAGGTCCTTTGTGCATCACATTTCCTTCATTAGAAAACCTTCCCAGACCTTTTTGTAACCTGCAGGGACCTTTTTGAAAGCCCTTAAGGACCATACAGTTATGATTTCCTACCACTTATGGGCTCACCTATAATTATCCTACCCCTTCGCAAGGGGCCTCTCCCTGCAATTTTTCCTTTAGACCCCAGCAACCTGCAACCTCCGCGCGCGCACTGTGCGTGTGTAGAACACGGAGGATCTCGATCGTCCATTCTCCCTTAATCTTGATCTGTGGCTCTATCTCAATCGAAGCTTCACGCAAAGCGGCGCATGTGCTCACCCAATCTCCCAGATCCCATCCTATGGTCAGTTTTCAATTTGGCAGCCCGCGCACTCCTCTCCTCTCATCCTTGCCACCGGTGCCCTCGACGACTATCCTCACCCACGCGGTGATCTGAGCCATTGAGATTGCTACTTAAGCACCTCAGTGGTCGCGCGCACAAAGGATCGCTCTCTCCTACCTTCTTAGCGATCATTCCTCCACTCCAGTCTCTTCTCCTCACCAATTCCCTGATTTCACAGCCTCCGGCTGTGAAATCCCTGACTTCTCTCTGACTCTCCTCGTCGCTAAGGACCACCTGAGGATGACCTAGAAGTCTCACTAGCAAACTTTTCACTCCGCAGGAGATTTTCCCCCTCCCTTCTTCCTCCTTGGCCACCGGCTAAGGACCCACTGGTCCCATTCTTCTTGTTAGAGTAGTTTTAAAGTTTTCTATATTTGTTATAGCATTAGATAGATAGATTAGAGTAGAATTAGATGCAGAGTTAGTCGTTAAATTGTTGTTCTGATTAGTTTAGCATTAGAGTAGTTTTAGTATAGCAATTCCCCCTCCCCCCCCCCCCTCACCTCCTCTGATCATCCCAGATCATAGGGGAAGAAATTCACCCTACCACAGTTCATTTTATTCTTCCTCTACATGTTTTCATCCCATTTTTGTTTTTCTTGATTGGTATTTCGCAATCCACCCACTCATAAGACCAAATTTCATAGCTGAATGGTCTCCACTTCTGATCTGAAATTTACGTCAAAAATCATATTAGGGGCTTCTCACTCACTCCATCTTGTTCACAAAAGCCCCTGATCTGAGATAAAAAGTGAATCAGTTCGCCAAATTTTTCATGAATTCAAATTTCAAGGACTTTTACTCATTTGGGTTTTGAATGCATTGATCTTGCAAACTGAAGAGTTTTGATTTTTATGCACTGATTGGCAAGGAATCTGAGATGATTCTGATGTCAAAATTCATCTCAGAAGAGCCATAATCTGATATGTTATTTTTGAGGATTCCAATGTGTGGATGCCTTATAGAGCCAAAGAAGATCAACCATGTTGATTGAGGCTTTATTAGGGATTCTAATATGATTGGTTTTTCTGAGAGTTTGATTCTCTCTTAAGGAATTCTCAATATCCCTTAAGATGTGTAATATCCTGGGATTCAGTTTTTGGATTTCTTGTGTTGATCCTAACACTTTCTGCATGCTGTCTATAGCATTAGAAAGAGTTAGATTAACAGTTTTTATGAATTGATTGGTTGTGATATTTGTGACAAGGAACTTGGATTTTATGCTGAACATCTAAGCATGTTTTCATTTATGTGAATTGAAAACCCTTGTCAGAAGTTGATTTAGTGATTTTTATCTTTGTGTTGTTGAATCCCAGAATTAGAGTAAAGTGCTGCCATAGCAGCTACATTTCCTCCTTTAATTCCACCTAAGTGTTCCCTGCTTGATCAAGCTGTCTTAAATCTGATCTGGGATAGAAATGGCTAAATCAGGAGACACAAGCTTGATTTAGCTTTGTTTCTGCTACAGACTTAACCTAATTTCAGATGGACTAACTGCAGCAGTAGTTAAGCCATCTGGAATGAGGCTTGGTTTGTAGCACCTGATGGATTTACAGCAGCTACTGTGCTGCATTTATTGAATTCTATAGCTGCTGTGTTTCTGATGTTTCAGCAAAAGAGGGCTATCTGGATAACTTGGTGGATAGTAGGTCTTTGATGTGATTTGTTAGATAGCCGACTTGTATTAAAGGTGTTTTGAATTGTAAACAAGCTTTCATATGATTTCAATTGCATTTTTAAAGTTAGTGAATGCTTGTAATCTATTTTAAATCTCTTTTGTCAGTTAAATTTTAAGCCAACTGTCCACAAGTTGAATTAAATAAAATCCACTTTGATTTGTGTGCTTAAATGTCTTTATCTCTGTTATGCATTACACTGAGACTGTTGAGGCAGTTTACTGCCTTTTAGACTCCTTAGGATCCATTCTAAGCCTTAACCCCCTTAGGAAACCTTTAAAAGGCCTAGAATGTGTGAACTTTGGACTTAAATAAAAATCATATAAAAAATCTAAAAAAATAAAATAAACCTATCTAATTGAGGATTAGGTATTTCTTTACATACATACCAAGTTTCATCACAATCAGAACCCCCGACTTGTATACCATGAAACTTAATAAAAGAAACCAAACATAAAAAGGCCAAAAACACCTCTTTCTTGTCATCCATTTCTTTCCCTCTCATCTCCTACCTCCATAACATATATAAAAATCATAAAAAGTGAAAAAACCCTAAAAATACTAAAAATCCTTTGTATAATATGTATATAAGTGTATATTTAAGCTATATAGTAAGCTTATTAACCTAGAATGTGAATTATACATATTTATAATATAAATAACTCATGTATATATTGTAGTATATAATTTAAGTATTTAAGTTAGATTATACTGTATATAACTAAATTATATAACTAATTATTAAGTAAACTAACTTATATGTACTAAATAGCTATATAAATTAATGATCTCTATCAATAATCATATTAAGTTATAATATTGTACCTACATATTTATATTTAAATTATGAACATATTAAACTCTGTACCTTAATTTAATTATATATACAAAATAAATAAGTAATTTATTAAGTTAGTAGTTAAGTTATTAGGTTAAATTAGAATAAATTAGTAGATTAAGCTAAAACTAAGTTAACTTATACTATATATGTATATTACTGTATTTTAAGTAATTTAAGCTAATTTAAGTATATTTATATTGTTTATATTACTTAAACCTAATTTACCACCTAAACAGTCTAAAATTATACTGATTCAATGTAAATAAAATAAAAATCAAACTTGTAAAATACAATAAAAATGTTTATAAAATATTTAAACATGTATACTAACTCAATACAGGGTCAATTAGACCATTTAATAACTTATTTATACGTAATTAAAGAATAAAACCTAAAATTAATTATGTATAAACAGTATACTTTAGTTAATTTATTTATATAGTAAATATAATTTAAACTTTAAATTAACTATGCAATTGTATAGTACTATGTAAATACTTTATTATCCTATAATTTAATTTTATTTTCTAATAATTCGTGGCCCTAAAATCGAGGGCCAAACATTGGAAATCTACACTGCCGCATCTGAAATCCAGCATGCAGCAACGGCACAGTTAGTGCCACATCGTTTAGCGCCAGATGGACTGAGCAGTATAAGAGTAAAAAGTTACCTTACCGCTCATTCGTCACGGGCACTGGGCACCCAAAAACATGAGCATATAAGCATATTAACTTGAGCATTCTAAGCATTGTGTGTGAGGGCCAAGGGCCGAAGTGTGTGTGCGAGGGCTTGGTTAAGCCCAAACGTGAGATAAAAACGTACTTAAGCAGCCTAATTAAGAAATTAGGGCACGCTTAGTAGAGGTCTGGTCATACCAGATCCTCGGGTGCTGTGTATCCCTCGAAAGGCGTGCCTGCCAATTAACAAATTTTTGTTAAGTAATAAAAGCCCTAATGACTCATTAAGCACAAAGGAGTAACCGGCTTAGATAAGAAAGAAGAAGAAGAACACAATGGATACTTAAAAGGTAAAAGAAGAAGATATGTGTATGTATAATATATAATGTATATCTGTATGGATAGTATATATAACTAAATAAGTATAAGGTAAATAATAAGTATACGTATAAGCAGTATAGCAAAATATGTATATATGTAACTATATATTTTCACTGATAAAAAAAACTGTCGCTAAAAGTAAGATAAGTGTCTCTATAGACCCTAGTTTTTTGCTTTAGAGTTTGTATATAGTTCTTCTAAGGTCCAGCGACATTTGTATCTATCGCTGTAGCTTCTGTATATGTTACTGTATATGTTAGTATATTAAGTTAAGTTAGTATGGTATGTAATATTAGTTAGTAGTGTATATTTATGTAAGTATTAGTAATACAACTTACAAATAGATAGAATAGAATATATCTATGTATTATTTGATGCTTGTTTGTAAGTAAATTTTTGCAAGCATTTTCATTGATTCTTTTTGTACATAATGGAACCCTAAATTTATTCTTTATGGATTCATTCATTCATTCATTATTAATTGTATATAAAATTAATCATTTTTGGAATTAAAGAATAATCTTGGACTTAGAGAGTGATGTAGGTCAATAACTGTCTCCCAGTGAATGACCTGGAATAAACGAGTAAAAATTATGTACTTAAATAAAATTAACACGATAACGGTTTGTAATTGTGACACATACTACAACAACGACATTTTTTATATACAAACTGCATTTCCAGTGTTCTTCAACGATTATCACCCTCATTCAAGTGGTACGATAGTGGATTGACTAGCTTTAACTAGTCGGGAAAATCCTAAGCTAAGAGGCTTAGGTAGTGGCTTTCACCCAATTTGGATTTTCACTATAAATCTAGATGTAACTTATGCATGATTCTGTTGTGAATTCATTTTTTTACTGTTTCAAAAAGGTAATACTATTCACCCCTCCCCTCTAGTATACATTACGATTCATAGGCAAACCCTCAATTGGTATCAGAGCATGGTTGTCCAAAAGATGTCCAAGTCGACTGTTGACACGTATGTAGAGGGACAATCGGCAGTTCGACCTCCACTATTTGATGGAACGAACTACGACTACTAGAAGACCAGGATGCAGATCTTCCTAGAGTTGATGGATTACAAAGTATGGGATGTAATTGCATCTAAGTACACACACCCCGAGATCAAGGAAGGTGTAGCAGTGACTCCAAATCAGAAGAAGATGGCAACGCATAATGCAAAAGCCATGAACGCTATCTTCTGCGGGCTCTTCAGAGTGGAGTTCAACAAAGTCTCATCCTGCAAGATAGCTCACGAGATTTGGAGCATCCTTGAAGTCACTCACGAGGGAACGTCGAAGGTAAAAGAAACCAGAGTTAATTTACCAACTCAAAATTATGAGCTTTTCAGGATGAAGGAGGGGGAGTCAATCAAAGAGATGTTCACATGATTCATGGACATCATAAATTCCCTATGGAATCTAGATCAGGATATAAAAAATGAAGCTCTGGTAAGAAAGATCCTTCGATCACTTACCAGTGATTGGGAGACAAAGACAACAGCCATACAAGAGTCAAAAGATCTGTCCATTCTGAAACTGGACAATCTTATTGGAAGTCTGATGGCTTATGAAGTCCAGCTCCAACACATGAAGAGCATGAAGATGAAGGAATCAAGAAGAAGACTATAGCCCTTGAAGCCAATCAGCAGTCTGAAGATTTGTCAAGCAGACAAGAAGAGGAAGATATAGCCCTTCTCTCCAGAAAGTTTAGAAAGTTCCTCAAGAATAAGAGGAACTGGAGGAAGATGAAAGAAGAATCCAAAGTAGATGCAATCACTTGCTACAATTGCAAAAGAAAAGGACATATCAAGAAGGATTATCCATTTCTCAAGGAGCCAGAAAAGAAGTTTCCTAGAAAGGAAGGAAAGAAGAAGGCCTTCACAGCAACATGGGATGAGTCAGAATCGAGTTTTGAAGAAGAAGAGACCTCCGGAGAAGAAGCTCTTCTGGGACTAATGGCTCTAGAAGATGAGGTAACCTCTTTCTCACAAGATGAGTTATTAGAAGCTTTTTTTAAGATGCATGACATAGGTAAGTCACTGAAATTAGAAAATAAAAACCTAGCAAAAGCATTAGGGGAAGAAAGAGCACAAAAAGATATGCTTACTCAACGAAATAAAGAGTTATCTGATGAAATCACCTCATTAAAATCACATATAGACAATTTAAAGGTAGATATAGATAAACTAAAAGAAAATTTTGCTATTCTCTTAAATGATCTGGCTAAATTCACTAAAGGAAGTAGAAACTTGCATAAGCTATTAGGAACACAAACCCAAAGCACCACAAAATTTGGGTTAGACTACATACCTAAAAGTGATCATGAAGCATCCAGTTCTAGCCAAAACAAAAGGTAGCTCGCTTAAACAGGTAGCTCAAGCTAACCACCGTGGACCCAAACAAAAATGGGTACCAAAAGCACTATTGCAATCCTATTTTGTAGGTCAAGTAGACTATAAGAAGTGGACATATCAACAAATCAATGGAACATTGAAGCCACTCTATAGATCAACCAAACCAAGACTTCACAAACGCAAACCAATGACAGGAACGAGAAGAAAGGAGATGGATCATGGACAATGGATGTTCCAAGCACATGACCGAAGAGGAAGATCTATTCCTATAACTTCACCACCAGGAAGGTGGTATGAACACATTTGGGAACAACCACAAGTGTCATATTATTGGTACTGGCCCAATTGGTAACTCTTCCACTTCTTTTAATAATGTACATTTAGTTAGTGGATTAAAACATAATCTTCTAAGTATAAGCCAAATATGTGATAAAGGATATAAAATCACTTTCACATCGAATGGATTTAAAATACAGGATAAGAAAACAAAACAAACTCTTCTCAAAGGAATCAGGCATAAAGATATCCATACTGTAAACTTCAACATCAAGTTGACCTTAAACATCTACAACATAGAGGTTCTGGTCAATGCAGATGTTCTTTCAGTGATTCTTGGTTGTCCGTTTGTTGGTCCTACCTTTCTTGAGCTCCACCAACAGACACAAATGGATACCATTGGGGAGACCCTACTCACTCCCTCTCATTTTGACTTAGGTCATCCAGCCAATTCCCCCTATTTTCGTTGTCTTCCAAGATTTCTTAATCATGTCTTTTTATGGAATTTTATGTCCAAATCCACTTCTTTTGAGAACTGCCCTGGCATTATGCTCACTACTCTTTATGCCTTTCTTAAGAACAAGCGATTCAACTAGAACCACTTGATTCTGTATTTAATAAGCAAGCAGCCCACCAGTTTCTTCCAATTTGGGACACTTCTTTCCCACATCTTCCTACATTTCAATGTTCCCATGGATAAACAATTTATCACTAGAGTCTCCATATTTGATAGGCTCACTTATACAAAGATGGAGCAAGTTCAGGGAGCTCGTGGTGAGGATGCAGCCCAGGAGTAGCAGCAACAGCAGGAACCATCAGCAGTCTGATGATAACATCATCATGAGCCATAATTAACTTTAATTAATTAGAATTAATTAACAAATGCTCCTACATAATCGCCTGAAAGTCATAATTCCCTACACATCCATTCTAAGAGGAATACATTAAATCAGGGTTAATTCTACAATTTTAACATCATATCATGAAATTAGAATAATCATTGGATTTCCCAAGGGTTAATCTAAGGTCTAATGAGCATTAAAGACTAATAAATGGGTCCATGCAAACAGAAACGGTGTTTCGTACATTTCAAAAACCAGTACAACACCCAAAAACCTAATTTCAGACCCACTTAAATTACAGAGGTTTTGGTCAGGATAAAATTTATCCAAATTTCCTAAAATTCATATAAAAATATTTCATGAGGCTTAGCATCCTTGATTTGACCTTTGAAACCCATTTTAACCTCAAACAAAGTCTTAAATGGAATTCTACCCTAATTTGGGTTTCTACGCAAATTGCCTGGTCAAACTTGGTCAAAACTCAAATCTAACTTCACCATCAGATTTCGTGTGTCCAAATTAGGTTTAGAACACAATTTGGGCCCAATCAGAGTCCATCTTGACCTAGTTTACATTTTAGTCCATTTAAACTCTATTTCTCTCAAGTAAGCCCCTAACTTTTCAAATATTTGCAATCAGGTCCCTAACTTTCTCATCATTTCTTGCAAAATGGTTCCTTCCGCCATTGGTGTGAATGTATCACCTCTGTTCAAACCCTTCCAAAATTGAAAGGGGGATTTCCCATGAGATCCTCTACCATCTGGACCAAGAATTAGACCTTAATTCACCCTAGATCTCTCATACGAACACTTGAAAATTTAGGGATTTTTTCATCCCTAAGTTCTCAAGCTCACGAAGCTTGTTTCCATGCTTGGACGCCACTCTAAGGTCTTTAAATAGACCCCTCTTGCGACTCCAAGCCTCTTAGCGAAGTTTCACGTCAAAATACCCTTGTCTTCTCCTCCTTCGGTCATCTGCAACTTCGTCTCTAGTGAGCTCCTCCATCCTCTTCACCGAGCCGGCCAATGGTGAAATTGACCAGCCCACTACCTTTCCCTCTTCATCGCGATTGTCGCCTGCCAACGCACGACCACTCTTTCCCTCTCCTTCATCACAACCGTATCGCCGTCAATACCTTCTTCTCTGGCTCCAATCCATCACAACCGGAGCCCTCCGCCTGTCATCTCTCTCCCTATGTCCCTCTATCTCTTCCCCTTCCTCCACTGATCTCTTACAACCCCTTAGCCCTTAGGTTCAACCACCATCATCTCCCTCCGCTCCAACCAAGCTCCGGCAAAGGCCTCCACTCGCTCCATTGCACCAATCACTTCGCCACAACATCTAGAAGCTCCGCCGTATCCCCACGACCAAAAGCCCTAACACTATTAGGGATATTGGGCACTCCATACCCTCACTAAACTCCATCTTCATGCACCTTCATCGACTTCACCATGCACGCACACACCTCTTCACCACACGAAACCACCACCATCACATTTGCCACATCTGCGCGAACCACTTAAGCATCTCTGACGTGGCCGAGAGACCGTCTTCTTCTTTTCAGGTGACAGCTGGACCTTCGCCGCCACCCTCGACTTCTCCGACCTCAATTGCAATCCTCTGGCCACAATCACTCAAGACTCCACCCCTAAGACGCGCGACTGAACTCCTAGACTCTTCCCAGGCATTCAATCGAAGACCGCAGCCTCGCCATTGACCTCAATTGGAAATTCCACTGCCTACTGCTACATGCGAAGAAACCGCTTGGGATTAGTCCCACATTGTAGAAGACAGGCGCCTCGACAGCAGATAAAAGTGTTTTGTGCTTCTGCCTATTCACCTTCGAACACTGGGGTCAGGTCCCTACCCTACACCCCTCCACACGTCGCGCCTCACGTGCTCGTCCACACCCATGCCCATGCACACGCCATGCAGGTCTGGGTGTGGATCCATTTACTCACTTGTTGGGTCTGGTCCGATTATGAGCCTAGCTCTAAGAGAAAGAAGATTTGAGAGGGGAGGGGAGGGTTTTGCTCTTATGCCCTCATCTACTCTCAGGTCTTAGCCTCTAAAGGCTTAGTGAGGCCCTTGTGCCTTACTCTTGTGAGAGCCTTGTTGTCCTTTGCTATTCTATGCCTTGGCTCCTCTAAGGCGTAAAGGTTTAAGGCATCTGTGCCTTGGTTCTATCGACTGATTGGCTACTCCTGTGCTTGGTTCTGATAATTACTGAGAAATTTATTTTGGTTACTGTGCATTTATTTGAATACTTGTGAGCTTAACTTTGAGGGGTTAATTTGGTAATTTAAATCACCATTTTAATCCAATCTTTTTGCACTATTATTCTGATCTTATTGAAATATCATTTTTTGAATATCATTGCTTTCAATTGTTTACATTTATTATGATTAGTGAATTTAAATTGCATCTTTGCTCCTTGTGAACAACCTCAGACTCTATTTCTTGAATCTGACCATATAAATTTAAATGATTTGAGAAATTTTATCCTATACTACGATGCATTTCTTAAACAACGACGATTTCGCTCGAACACAGTCCCTCCTTTCCTGCCTTACGAGCACTTTATCGCAACCTGTCCTCCTCTAGTGCAACCCTCTCCGTCCTTCTTCGAGAAGTAGTGGGGCCTTTTTGACAGACCTCTTTCAGGTAGGGATTTTGTCAGTATCCAGGATGTACCGGATGGTATTTCTTTGATGATGTATTGGCAAAGAGAGATAGACTTGGTGATGATGAGACATGGGCATCAGGTATCAGAATTCCTGAATGCTCAAAGCCAGTTCTTGGATAGACTTGAAGAGTCTATTCATGACATTCAGCAGCAGCTTCACCAGCCTCCTCGACCTCGATGATCTACTATCATGCCTCCATCACAAGCAACACCTCCTTCTCCTACCACTGCAGCAACACTAGCAGACCAGCAGGTTACACCACCTCGCAAGACATCTAGGCAGCCAACACTGAGATCATCAGCTCAGCATCGCCTATGTCTTGGTCAGCCTACCTCCTCAGAGAGATCTGACTCGATGGACCTCACGTTGGATACAGACCTCCAGAGCACGATGGATGCCTTCATGGCATCACTAGACAACTAGCTTTAGCTTTAGTTTATATTTTGCTTAGTTTCATTGGATTGTAAAACTTAATATTCTCTGAACTATTTCATTTTTGCTATACTTTTCTAGACTCTTTTATATCATTATTATATGCATGGATATTATCTCTCTCAGATATATTTTACTCTCTTTGTAATTGCATGTTGAAATTATCGTTGCTTTATTTACATGCTTAAGGGGGAGTTAATTGAAAAACATAGCAGCATGTTTTACTTTTTGTTGAAACAAAACAGGGGAGATATTATGCATAACTGTTTCAATTTCATAATTATAATTCTGTTATCATCAAAAAGGGGGAGAATGTAAGCACCTCTGTTTTGCTGCACCAAAATTATGTTTACTACTAGACTAATATTTCAGGACTATCTCAATTCAGAGCTTCTCTCTCTGCTGATCTGTGTCTTTTACTTTTATTTGAGTATAGGATATTATTGTAAGGAAGCTCAAAAAAAAAAACTCAAATGAATTTTCGCACCTCTTTCTAACATCAATTTCTAGGGTTATTGATTGACCAAATTTACTACTTGATCAACCAAATTTGATTGATCGACCAACCAACTTAATTAATCGATCAAACTAGCCTACTTTAGGAAGTTGATTAATACCCTTTTGATCGACCAACCAAGCTAATTAATCGACCAATTAGTGATCGATCAAATAACTAGATTGATCGACCAAACAGCATTTTGATCGACAAATTTGACTTTCTTTTCAGACCAACTTTTCGGTATAAATAGAGATCGTACGTAGCTCTTTTTCATATCAACTTTCAATAGAAAAATCCTCCAAAAATATTAGAGCTTCTCGTGCTTCTCTCAAGTGTTTCTACGCTTCGCTATTCACGTCGTTTCAAACCTCTACTGAATTTCTGGTTTGATTTTTATTGAGGTTCCATAGATATATTTATTATTCTTTTACATTGTCGTTTTGATTAATGGATTCCAAGTTGTTGGGAATATCCATTGTTGTTATTGTGCTTCTCTTCAAGGTACAAAAAGAAGTGTTTGTAAAGAGGTTGTGCCATCCTCGTTCAAGTGGTACGATAGTAGATTGACTAGCTTCAGCTAGTCGAGAAAATCCTAAGCTGAGAGCTTAGATAGTGATTTTCACCCAATTTGAGTTTTCACTATAAATCTAGGTGTAACTTATGCTTGATTCTGTTGTGAATTCATTTTTTTTAATGTTTCAAAAAGGTGATACTATTCACCCCTCCCCTCTAGTATATGTTATGATCTACAGGAAAACCCTCACCACCACCTTGCAATCAACCCCCACCTCTCCGAGATCACTATAATCTCACCAACATTGTGCTTGAACCAATTGTTAGGATTCCCAATGAGGACAATGAACTAGAACTCAAACCTAATATCATTATCTCATCCCTCATTTCCATGGACTTAATACTGAGGACCCATTACAACACCTTGAGGAACTCCAAAACCTTAGTAGGACTATTGGATGACCATTACAAAATGCGTTTGTGAAAATCGCTCGTTATAGCACGTTTTACGACGTCAATTTTAAATAAAAGTTATCGGATGTGAGTCCGAGTGTTAAACATAGGGAGGCAAGATTCTGAATCATTTACTCGCTTCAATGTCACAAAAATATATCGATTTGTTCGCTTGCAAAATGAATAGAGAAAGAGAGAGAGATAGGGAGAGAGAGAGAGAGAAAGAGAGAGAGGGGGAGATAGGGTTAGAGAATCACAATAACTCATTGCAAAGATAAGATATCAAAACATATTCAATTGATTATCAAGTGTCATGTTCAACCAAACATAGATGAATGCTTGAATATAAGGAATAACTATAACTATCAAATAATTAAAACTAAATGTAAGGCGGTGGATGGCATCGAGACAGCCACGGTGGTGGAGGGACTTCCGTCGACGGCTCGACGTCTTCACAACTTTGCTTGGGAGCTCTATGGAGTGGTAGAATTGCTTGGGTGGAAGATAGGCAAAAGTGGAAGGGGGTAGGCCCTTTTATAATGGAGGGAGAAGGCCAAAAATCATCCTCAAATCAACAGCGACATTCAAAGCGTCGTTGAAGACCCACCGCAAGAGTCGTCGTACCCCTTCCCTTACGCACGCTGCCTTCAATGCGCATGTTAGCTTGTGCGCACCGTGCAGCGTGTCATGCGTTGCCGCTGCTACTACTGCGCCGTGCCTCAATTGCAAATTTGGGGGGCTACAGGGATTTGAACCCGCGCCCCTCCCTTGGAAGCCAGAACCTCCACCATTGTGCCATGCTGCCCGAAGTGTCAAGAAGACGGCGTGGGAGTTGCGGGCATAGGGGATCCTCAGTGATTATAATGTCATCATCAGCCATATCTAGATTTAATTACTCATAATCAATTGATAAATGCTCCTACATAACCGCCAAGAAGACCATAATTCACTACACATCCTTTCTAAGAGAAATGCATTAAAATAGGGTTAAATCTGCAGTTTTAACAGTATAACCTAAATGCAGAGCAATCACAGTGTTTCCTAGGGGTTTATTAAACGTCAAATGGTCATTAATGTCTAATAAGAGGGTCCATGCAGACAGAAACGGGTTTTCACGCATTTCAAGAATTAATGGACATCTGAAACCCTAAAAAATACCCGCTTAATTAACTGAGGTTCCAATCAGGATAAAATTCACCTAAACCTTCTAAAAATCATATAAAAATATTCTTTAAGGTTTAGTACCTTTAATTTGACCATTGAAACCCAATTTGACCTAAAATAGAGTCTCAAATAAACAGTTGCCCTTATTTGGGTTTTTATGCAAATTACCCCATAAAACTTGGTCAAAACCTAAATACGACTTCACCATCAGATTCCATAGGTCCAAATTAGGTTTGTAGCAAAATTTGGGCCCAATCTGAGATCATCTTGACCTAGTTTGTATTTTGATCAAGTCTGACTCTTTTCTCACACACATACACCTAACTTTCAAAGTCTTTGCAAATGGCCACCTAGGTTTGTCATCTTCTTTATACAAAGGTCCCTGTAGCCATTAGGACCTTTCGTCCATACATGAAAGGTTTCATCAAGGTTTTCTCCCTAAATCTACGGCGGATCTCTCCCAAAAATGGAAGGAGGACTCCTGACGAGATCCTCTTCCATGTGAGCTTGTTCATGACCATCCAAACCCCTCCAAAAGCTCATGCGAACTCTTGAAAACTCCTAAACCTATACCTCCTTGCCCAATGGCCTATAACAGACCCCCGTGCACAACCTTACCCCCTTAGCTTGGTTTGGACCGGTTCTCCACATTCTTCTCCTCTCTCCGGCCAATCCCTCCGCAAGCTCCAGCAAGATTCTTGTCTTACCTTCTTCGCCAGCCGTCACAGACCAAAGCCGACCAATCTCTCTTCCTCAAGCTCCTCCACTGCTCGCAATACCAGCGAGGGCCATCTACCCCTCTCTTCATTGCAGTTCTCCCTCATCAGAGGCCCTTCCTTCCACGAAGTCGGCCATACGATAACCAGCGCCATCCTACCCCCTTCAACCAATTAGATTAGGTAGTTAGGTTCCTTTAGAGTCTTAGGTTAATTTTCATTATCCAAAACCCAAAAGCAATCCCTCAACGCCACCGCATGCCACCTTCATCCTCCGCTCCGGCCACCTCTCCGACGAGGTTTTCCGCTCACCACACGCGTCCAACCACCTCGCTACCTACTCCACAACCTCCGCCACATCACCACGAACAAATTCCCTCTCCTATTTCATCCTTTTGACCACCCAAATCACCCGTCAACCAACCCACCTACGCACCTTCATTTCTATCACCATCCGCCCTCATCCATGCACAAAACACCCCATGAACGCCGCCATCACATTCCACGCCCTACGGCGATCCTCCTGAGCCTTTTAGCCAAGGATTTTAGCCCGTACTTTGTGTTTCAGGTATCATGTCAGAGCTCCGCCGTCGCATCATCCCTCCGACGTTGTTCCTCGTGTTCAAGGCCACGCAAGCCCCAAGTCCTCACTCCAGGACACGTGGATAGGCCTCAAGACCATTCCTAGGTCCTTGATTGGGGACGCCAACCTCAGCAGCTACGCCAATTAGAGAAGCTTCCTTGCTGCAGGTGCATGCGAAAGAAGAGTGGGATTTAGTCCCACATCGTGGGAATTGGACGTGCTACAGCCGCATAAATTGGATTTCTACTAAGGCTTTACCGCCTCAAACACCCAAGGGCGAGGTCCCTTCACCCGCACTAGACCCGACCCGCCTAACCTA
This sequence comes from Thalassia testudinum, assembly GCA_037157565.1. Lineage (NCBI taxonomy): Eukaryota > Viridiplantae > Streptophyta > Magnoliopsida > Alismatales > Hydrocharitaceae > Thalassia > Thalassia testudinum. The sequence continues at coordinate 204,150,321 of JAZHRO010000031.1, forward strand.
TACACTCCTCACTCATCACCACCCCTGATGAGCCTAGACCTAGTTACTGTTCAACCCGAATACCCGATTATGATGGGTTATCTGAGGAAAGAAAAGGAAGGAAAGAAAGACAGAGTAGGGAAGGGGAGGGTTTTGCTCCTGAAGGCTTCGAGCGACACTTAGTCGCTGAGAATGTGAGTTTCCCTTATGCGTGAAAAGGAGCTAAAGGCAAAAGAAGAAGGAGGAGACTTGAGAAAGAAGAAGAGAAAAGAAAAAGAAAGAGCAACAAGGAGAAAAGCTCTCTTGAAGGCACTGTAGCAGGCGACATTTAAGTCGTCTGATTTGAGAGCTAAACGTCTTATTACTGTTGGATTATTTGGTTAAATTGTGATGCATGCTTAGAAGGCTTAATTGGTGATTTAAATCACCACTTTTAGCTTTTCTATTCCTTTTATCTCGAGATACATTGAGCTTCATTGAATATTTAATGTGACAGATTAGTATTCATTAAAATATCTTTATAGTGCTTCATTCATTATGCTCATTTATATTTTAATTGAAGATTAGCGTATGAATTCTAATTTGCTCCCTGTGTTCAACCTCAGACTTCATTTTTAGATATTCAAGTTATAAATATTATCTGTTGAGAGAGCTATTTAGAAGATTTTACTATAATGAGACACATTTAAACTTCTATCTAAACCCTTCCAACACTCAGCCGTTGGATCTTGATCCAACAGCTGTGGTGCGAGATGATGGAGCACCTGTAGTCGTTGAGGGCCGGTGTTAGGCACCTGTAGTGTTGGTCCACATGGTTCCATCTTAGACGTCCTTCTTTTTGTTGTAGAGGATGCCACGGTGCTCAGATCAAGATGATTCCCGCATTTTCGGACTGCGATCGTCACTCCAGATCCATCTGTACGATCGGATTTTTCATTCAAAGCCCGTAAGGATGTCGCATTGCCCCCTGGCCATTGATCCTCCTCTGACTTGTTGTGGGAGCTTGATGCGTTAGATCCTCAACACAATTAATTAAGTTATTTAGTCTTAATTAATTGCATGAGAAAGTAACTTAGGTTAACTCGAATTAATGTCGTGAGTGTAGTATGAGGTCAAGTTAACCTAACATTTTAGATTTTAAGTTCTTTTTAACTGGTTGAGTCTAGGTCGTTCCCTAGGAGGCATAATAGTAAGCTTAATTCACCATTAATTCCTAAGCATAAATTACTAACTACTTAATCAATCAAATTATAATTAAAATACTTTAAGTACATGAATCTTACATAAGAGATATTCAAATAATAACATGCAACATTCCATTAGAAAGAAACACATTTACAACTGTAATGTCATTAAGAATCAAGTAAACATGTTTATTACATCATTACATCTAATTACAAGAGATTAAGGCAAGAAAAAAAAACTAATCAAATGAGTACAAATGCCTTATTACATCAATTATGCTCAAAATAACAAGAGGAAACATGTTATAGCAATGAAAGCACAAATCATACGTCTAACAAGAAGATTGGACATCTTAAAAGTAAAAATTAAAAGTTTAAAAGAATGCACAGACATCTAATTATACTTCTTTATTTTTCTTCTTCAGCCCTTTTCTTCTTCTTTGTTATTTTCTTTCTTCTCTGACGCTACTCTCTCTCTCATTCCCTCTCTTTTCCTTTATTCTCTTCCTTAACTTCATTCACTTATCTCTTCCTCCTTAGCTCATTTCTTTCCTTAACCTTAACTTCTTTACTGTGCTTAATGAGTTCCACACTTAACCATTTTCGCAAGCACTTAACCCATTTAATCTTTAATTATAAAAATTATATTTTTAATGGGCGGCCCAAGCTCGTTCGAGGATACATAGCACCCAATTGGGTGGGACCAGACCCTACGGGCCTAGTTCTTTTAATTGGTGGATTTTTTTCATATGTTCATCAATGCACAGTCTTCGGCCTCCCAGGCCCACACGCCCACTCACGGGCCCATACACTCATGCCCACACATGCGTATGCACACACACATATGCGCAGGCACGTGCAATGCACGCACCTGCACCCGTGCCATTTTCATTTCGCGCCCTGCTCTGACGACCAAAACGTCGTCTACACTTTTTCATAATATGCCAGTGCGGCGCCTCAATAGTTTCCGAGGTAGTACAAACTTTGTCCAATCCAGGCCGATCTTCTTATGAAGGTTCCGGCTAACTCCGTTGATGGTTTTGACCAAGCAAAGGCTCGATCGAAAGCCCTTGATCTGCTTTGCAGGATTATGACACCAATTTGGTGTTCAGATCAGATTTGGCCCTTTGATTTGAAGGGCGAAGATCAAGGATTCTCACGGCCATTATGGCCTGCAGAAGTGAAATCCAGATCTTTTGATCTGCGGAAGAGGCTTCTGACCTCCAGATGAGGTCCTGGACTTCTTCAATAGGTGATTCTGCAGCAAACTAATGGAGAAGGGGACTTAAAGTAGCTACAGGAAGAAGAATGCACCTCAGAGCTTCGTACTAAAGCTCTAAAGCTTCAATTCAAATGCTAAATTGACCACTGGAGAGCTATTGACCAGCAGCAACAAATCAAACAACCTCTGAAGGTTGTTATGATCCCATCTAGATTGAATTGATGGTTGAAACTTGCCAAGAACACCATGAACTTAGTATGGGTTCAAAAATGACCCAAACTGGACAGAAATCTAACTTGGCCTAAATCCTCAATAAAAACTCCTTCCAATTCAACCTAAACACATTCTAAATCATCCTAGAAAGAATTTCAACCTTTTAATTCATAGAATTAAACACTTAATCCATAAATTGAACTTGGGGTTGACCAAGGTGAGCTCAGAGTTGACTTTCTTGATTAACCAATCTCTGACCCAATTGAAACTCTAGATCTACTCTACGTCATCATAGAAATTGATTCAGATCATCAAAACTAGGTTTTGAGCTAGAATTCTAGGGTTTCAAGTTCATCTCCTGAGATCCTGAAGGGTTTTGTTCGATGGAGAATCCTAGAGGTTTTTAGATCAATAGAAGGTGAAGGATGAATTAAATAAGTCTTACTCTTGCTTCTAAACCTCTTACAGCAACCTAAACCCTAATAGAGATACTCTCCAACTCCGCCGGAGTTGGAGAAGACACAAATTGATACTGAGCTCCAGATGATAAAACAACAAAAGAAACACTAAGAAATGATCCTTAAGCCTCAATGATGCATTCCGAAGCTTCTTGACACTTATCTAGGGCTAAAGTTCAAAAATGACTCGTCGGAGCTCGCCGAAGCTCTGGTGAGTCCATAAAGTGACTGACAGAGTGCAAATCTTCATGAATTTGACCGTTAAGGATCTCAAGAGCTTCCTGAGATCACAAGGAACCTCAGGAACTCACAAATTAACTCCATTACTGATCATGACAGAAGATATGCAATGAATTCAGAAAGTGCAAGTTCTGAGTTCAGTGGAACTCAGAGAGTATCCCCTCACTCAATTGAGTGAGGGAAAGAGTTCTGTATGGTGAGGTGATACTAATGGACTATTTAATTAAGTGGTTAATTCATCTTTGAGCCGCCATTGACAGCGAGCTCAGAAATGAGGGGGAATTTGGGCATTTCTAGTAGGAGGCTCTATAGGAGAAATTAATGGAATTGCTAAGGTCCTTAGGTGTTAAGGAGGTGATGATAGACCTTAATTGGGTGTGAGACTAGCTCTGGACACTTTACCATGGACAGTGAAGTGTCTAGGTGCGTGTGAAGTGGTTTACGTGATTAGGTGGACAATTAAGGTAGATCGAGGGTTGGGAAGGGTCCTAAGGTGATGTACAGGTGTTGGAAGACCCTATTGGATGTGGAGAAGGCTTGGTGAAATCCGCCATAGACAGCGGAGATCGCCGGTGACGGTGAGATGTATTAGGCGGTATAGGTGATAATAGTGAGTGGAAGAAAGTGGAAATGGATCGTGGAGAGATAAGAAAAGTGGAACAACTCCTGGAAGTGCGAACGAAGGCCCAGTGAGGCCGAACTTGGCCTCGCCAGAGCTGAGGGAGATGAACCTAATCTACATTAAAACTAAGCTAATCCTACTCCTAACTACTGCTAACCTACTCCTATGAGTTAAGGCTACTTACCTGGATGAAAGGGAGGTGAGAAGCTCCATCGAAGGCTCATAACGGAGGACAAAATCAAAAGGCAAGGGATAGAACTCCAACGAGAAGTTGAAAGTGGTGAGATAGGGGATGCGGTGCTCCAAGGCTTTGTCACAGCCATCAGGAGAGGAAGAGGACATGAGAGAGACGAGTCCCTCGCACGGAGGAGCTCCGAAGGAAAGGTGACAGGTCGTCGGAGGTATCAGAGGAATAGCCTATCGTCGGCTACGGTGGGGGAAGAAGGATAGGGAGCCGACCTTTGAAATCGGAGGGGTCAAGGGGTATTTATAGGTTACGGTGACTAAAAAGGTGGTTGAATCTGGACGGAAATGCATCTAGGTACAGGTTAACCACCGGCGTCTTCTCCAACGCCAGTGAAGTTATTGTCGATCCCTAATTAGGATTTCAAGATCATCCAGACCGTAGGATGGAATGAAGGAGGTGAGCGCAAGCTCCAGAAGCTTGGCAAGGAAGGACGTCGGATGTGAGGTGATCATGAGGTGTCTTCACCGCTGCTCGTCAGCCGTTGAAGTGGCTGAAGAAGAAACGAAGAAGAAAAAGAATGTTCACAGGGACCTAGGCATAAGAAAAGTTAAGGACCTAAGTAAAAGGAAAGGACTCAAATGCATTGAATTCTAGGGACTAAAATGTAAACAGAGGCCATTTAAGTTAATTTTAATTTAATTCTTTTCCAACTTTTTTATATATAATTATAAATTAGCTAAATATTATATTAAAGCCATGTATTCACATTTTTGACCCATTTATTTATATTTATTTACTTATTAACTTAAGTTATTAAAGACTTAAGTCTTAAGTTATACTTAAGTTAAATAAGATATTAATTAGGTAACTAATTAATGGTATTTCGAGTCCATTTATTAATTAAATTATTAATAATGTTAATTGACTTATAATTTAGCATTTTTAACTTATTTTAAGGTCTTTTAATGATTTGTCCCTTATTACATAATTAACCCTTATATATGCATATTCCTAGCTAATTCACTAGGGAAACTAGTTAATTAGGGGTAATTAGAAGCATGATGAGCCTCTCATCAGAGCCACGGAAGTCGGATCGAGGTGATTTTGAGTCCGTTGGACTCCATTCGTCGATCTGGATCCATTCGTATGATTTGATTGCTCATCTGAGACCTGTTTCAATATGGTCTTATACACAAGGTCATTAAACATTGATTCTAAGTAATTTAAATGCAAAGATCACAAAATATGCATGCAATTCTCCCAAACTCTACTATAATATGACATTATCGCACAAGCACCCTCGAAATTAACTCTAATTGATGATATTAACACTAATAATTGTAGAGTCATCATACCCCCATGCCCACCCCTTGCTAGTCCCTAGCAAGGTTTAACCTAAATGCTATTTATAAAATAAAATTAGGAATTGATTACTTAGATAGAAGCTGCTTGTCAACAGGAGGAAATTTCTACTAAGAACCTAACTTGCAGAGACTCAACAGTGCCCGGGTTGCTTGCCAAAATGCCGACCGCCCAAACCCTCACCTTATTCTATATAGAAGAAACTATATATTTTTTCTTTTTCATCTTTTCTAATTTTTTGGATTTTTGGAGTTGAGGATTTCGGGGTAACTTTTTATGGCTACCCAACCCACCCAAGACTCGAAAAGGACTCTTAGTACTAAGCATGTTATTGTGAAAGTGATAGACTCACTCAATAACAATTAAAACGAACTTTGGATTTCTACGCCCCTAGGTGACTCGAAAGAGAAAATGTTGCCTGAAAGTGTATCTATCTGACCGGTAGCTTTCTCCCTAGATTTTATTTTTGTGGGGTCAACACAAGGGCGAACCCAGTGTATATCTCCCCAGATTATGCTACTTCCCTACTTCTTTCTTAAGTGTTTTGGAATTCTTGTGTAGTTTATGAGCTAGGATCTGGACAACTAGCCAATGGGTTGTTACCCACAACAACTTGCCAGCCATACTCATGCGGTGAAGTGTGGTTTATTTCTTTTTTATTTCTCCTTTTTCTATTTTTCTATTTCTCTCTTTTTTTTATTATTAGTATTAATTTTTTTAAGTAGGTGACTTTCCTGATCTAAGATTTACCTAAAGGCAGTAGTAAAAGAGAATGGTCCTGTGGCTAGACTCTGGACATCTGGCCAATGGGTTGTTACCCATGATAACTTGCTAGCCATACCACCCTAGAAGGTTCATTAGCTACCCAATTTTCGTTAGAACCTCCGATAAGTAAGTCAATACAAAATGTGTGTAGATGCTTAGATTAAAAGTCCCCCCAAATCAGAGGGCGGGTTGATAAATCGTATACTTATCACCCTACTTTATTGACCAGATTAATATAAATTATGGTGGCGAGGACTCGAGACCAAGTCCACATTTTAGTGGACACCCGGACTGATTAAGTTCGAAGACCTAAAGAGTCTACACATTCATGTCCCTAACGTATCGTTTCCTAAAGTTGACAAGTTCCTAATACCTAAGTTTTCTTTGCCTAATTTTTTTTTATGCATAAAAAGAAATAGAAATTACTTCAAGCTAACAATTTTGTACTCAAATCATGAGAATTACTACCCCCCCATGCCTATCTTAGACAATGTTCTCATTGGAATTTAAATGTATGCAAGAGGGCAAGGAAAGAAATCACCTGAGTTGTAATCGTGTATCCGGTCAGCTTGAAACCTTTGGGTTGCCTCCCAGGAAGCGCTAAGTTTATTGCCTCCAATTGGGCGAAGTTCTAGTTCAACCCTTAATGAGGGTTACAACTTCCTTCAAGGGAATCTAAGAAAGAAAGTGTTTCAATCTTTGGCCATTAATAGTAAAGGTTTGCCCAGTCTTGGGATTGGCAATTTCTACTGCCCCATTGAGATAAGGTCTAAACACTTGATACGGTCCCGCCCACTTAGATCTCAGTTTCCCGAGAAAGAGCTTAAGTTTTGCATCAAAAAGACAGACTTGGTGATTCGGCTCGAAGGTTTTCCTATTAATGTGCTTGTCGTGCACGACTTTCATCTTCTTATAAAGCCTATTATTCTCGTAAATGTCCCGACGGATTTCCTCGAGCTCAGAGAGTTGGAGCTTCCTTTGAGATCCAGCCATCTAAGCATCCATATTTCACTGCTTAACAACCTAGTATGCCCGGTGCTCCAACTCGACCGGAATGTGGCAAGCTTTGCAAAGACCAATCGATATGGTGACATGCCTATCGAGGTCTTAAAGCAAACCTGTATGCCCAAAGGGCATCATCCAAACGTGTGGACTAATCCTTCCGATCAGGCCTCAATCTTTTGCAGAATATTCTTAATCTACCTATTTGAGACCTCAATTTGCCCATTCTTCTATGGGTGATATAGGGTGGCAATGCGGCGAGTGACCTCGTATTTCTTAAGTAAGGCACGAAACTGGGCATTAATGAAGTGACTCCCACCATCATTGATCATGGCCTTAGGTATCCCAAATCGGGAAAAGATTTTTTTCTTAACAAAGTCCATAATGGCCTTATGGTCACATTTTCAAGTAGGTACAGCTTCGATCCATTTCAAGACATAGTCCACTGAGACTAGTATATACTCAAAGCCATTTGATGGTAGGAAGGGACCCATGAAATCGATGCCCCAGACATCAAAAATTTCAACAATCAAAATGGGTTGTAGAGGCATCATATCTTTTCTGGTCATTGTCCCTAAGGTCTAGCATCTAGTGCAAGTCTTTGCAAAGTTATGTGCATCCTTGAATAGTGATGGCCAGTAAAAATCAGACTGCAAAACTTTTGTAGCTGTCTACTTCCCAGAGAAGTGGGGACCACAGGTTTGATCATGACAGAAAGATAGCACACTTTGAACTTCCTCTTCAGGAATACACCTCCTAATGATTTGGTCAGCACATTCCTAAACAGCATAGGATCATCCCAAAAATAATGCTTGGCCTCAGCCAAGAACTTATTCTACTGCTATCTAGACCAGTTGTGTGGAGTCTACCCTACCACTAAATAATTGGCTAAGTCCACATACTAGGGTAGATTGTTTCCATGCATGGTTAGAAGTTGTTTGATGAGAGCCTCATCATGAGCCATAACTATCTCATTTTGACCCAATAAAGAAGATAAAAGCTCCTACATAACCTAGAAGAAGGCTTAACTGAATGAATAAGTGCTCTGAGAAGAAAACATGAATTAAAGGTTAAAACTGCAATTTTACCATTGCAGTACATAAACGGGATTTCTCAGAGGCAAAACATAGGTCAAAAGGTCTAAATGAGATAAAAAGTGGGTTGAATCAATCAGAAATGAGTTCATGTGCAATCTAGGAAGTAAATGACATGTGGTAACCCTAAAGCAGACCCGCTTAATTCAACAAGGTTTCGGTCAGGATAAAAATCAATTAAACCTTCTAAAAATCATGGAAAAATATCCCCTAGGGTTTATAACACTTAATTTGGCCTTTGGAACCCAGTTTGACCTAGATTAGGGTCCTAGTTCATCAATTAACCTAATTTGGGTTTTTACGCAAAATGTCTAGTCAAACGAGGTCAAACCTAAAATCCAACTTCACCATTGGATTCCTTAGGTCAAAATTAGGTTTTTACCAAAATTTGGACCTAAGGGGAGGTCATCTTGACCTACTTTGCAATTTAGTACACCAAAATCATAATTTGGTCCCTATCTTTTGAAAAGCATAACAGAAAGCCCCTAACTTCCTCGCCACCTTTGCAATCAGGTCCTGCCGCCATTATTAGGGCAGAATCCTGCTCCGGTGAGGATTTGAGAGGGAATCCTCTCTGAGTCCTCAGAGATCCCCTCCCAGAAATGGAAGGGAGATTCTCTGAGGAATTCCCTTCCATCTGAGGCCAATCTTGATCCCTGGTGTGAAGCCAATCTCTCGTGCGAACGCATGAGGGATTTGGGTATCTAAACTCTTTCCATCTCCGGTGACCGACCTCAGACGATTGCATGCCTTCCACGCCTTGAACAACTGGCCCAGTGCCTATATAAGAACCCACACCTCCGGCCGCTCATCTTCAGCTTGATTTGGCCGAGTTTCCACCTCCAATTCATCTCCTCCTACCCGACCAAAGTTCCCAGCAAGCTCCGGCGAGCTCCCTCTCCCATCCTCTTCGCTCTGCCACCAAACCAGTGGCAGAGTTAGCTTCCTAACTCTCCTCCGCGTCGCGCAGCACCCGCGCACGCCGTCTCAGCCCCGTCGTCGCCGCCGTTCTCCCCCACTAGGCAGCATCTTCTCCGGCGACAGCAGGTACTGCTGTTCGCCTCTCCATCCCCCTTCATCCCTGTAGTTAGGCCAAATACCTTCTCCACATTCCCCTCTCTCTTTTTCCCTTGCTATTTTATCTACTTACCCCCCGACAGTGCCTGAACACCTCCATCTTCCTCGCCTCCGACCGACCTCCGGCGAGCCACCCACACCACTCCGCCCCTCCACACGGCTCGCCAACCATCTCGTGAGCTCCGCCTCACCACCAGGAATTCATTCCACCCCTCCACTGCCACTTCAGACCTCCCCAATAACCCCCCAAACAACCCCACACATCCGGCCATAGGTTGACCTAGGCACGCACGCCTAGGCCGACCTGTGGCCTGCAGCACCGTCCACCGCCTTCGCCGTGCTACGGCGAAGGTCTCTAGCTGGTCTGATTGGGCCAAGAGGCTCGTTTTGTGTCTGACAGTGTCGACGCTCCTGCCGCCATGGACGACAGTTGAAGAAGCTCCGTAGCAGCTCTAGGCGCCAGGGTTCCCATGCTGCAGGTGCTGCGTAGTCGTGCGAGTGTCGCGAAGTGCCCTGGTCCAGCAAGGAACGCAAGCAGAGCCAGCAGCTATGGGGATGACACGCAAAGTCTGCGGGCACGCGCGAAATCAGGGCAGAGGCTTTAGTCCCACATCATGGAGAGACGAGGCGCCGCTACACCATAAATTGAATTTGTGATATTACCTTAACGCCTCTGTAAGCACAGGGGTGAGGTCCCTCACCTGCCCTCACACCCGCCTCGTCCGCAGCTTGATCTCGCGGATCTGGCGAGATCCGACCCGACCTAAACCTTAGCACTCCTCGCGCATCACACCACCTGTAGGTGCGCCTGGTCCCGGGTACGATCTGACCCGATTATCCATGTGGCTCTGGGAGACAGTCCCTGAGTGAATTGCTGAGAGAGAGAGACACGCGAGTAGAGGGAAAAGGATAGGTTTTGCTCCTGTGCAGGCAGACTGAGCGTGGAGAGACTTAGCCGCAAGGAGAAGAGAAGAAGCAGAAGAAGAAACTGAGCGAAGGAGACCAGGGAAGAGGCAGAAGCAAGGCAGAGAATGAAAGATAGGTCAAGTGATGACAGCAAAGATCAGAAGAAGAAGAAGAAAGAAGGAAGGCAAGGCAGGAGAAGAAACAAGAGAAAAGATACAAAGGCAGGAAGAAGAAGCCTTCGCAAGAAAAGAAGAGAAAGAAGAAAGAAAGCAAGATCAGAAGAAGGAAAAGGGGAAAATACTTTTAAGACATCTGATCACCAGATCAGACGTCCAATTTCATATTTTTTGTCCTAATTACTTTTAATCGCATACATTCATATTTGAATTAACATTTTGAGTAAATTAGAGTGTTCAATTACATTTTGATTAGTAGTAAATTCCATTTGCTCCCTGTGTTCGACCTCGGATGCTCCGATTTTCGAGTAATAAAATTCTCTATTTGTTTCAATGCTTTGTCGGCTATACTACAACGCGATATTATCTTTTAACAAACCGCACAAAAGCGTCGCGAACATTGTTCATCAAGAAATGTGTTGGTTAAGGGTCATGATGGTCCAATGTGTTCCCAGTGAAGTCTGGATTAGTGGTCGGCTACAACATTCTTGGATCCGGCTTTGTCGCTTATTTCCAGGTCAAATTCTTGCAGGAGTGGGATCCATCTGATCAACCTAGGTTTAGCATTCTTTTTGGCTAACAAATGTCGGATAGCCGAGTGGTCAGTGTCAATGATCACGTGGGATCCTAGAAGGTATGATCGAAAATTTTCCAATCCAAAAACTACGGTGAGCAGCTCTTTTTCCGTGATAGTGTAATTCCGTTGAGCCTCATCCAAAGGTTTGCTCGCGTAGTAGATCACCACGGGTTTCTTCTCTAGTCTTTGTCCTAGGACTGCTCCAATAGCAAAGTCTAATGCATCACACATTATCTCAAAGTCTTGGGACTAGTCTGGGGGTTGTAAAATGGGTGCAGTCGAGACTGTATCCCTAAGGGTAGTGTAGGCCTTGATGCAATTAGGTGTCATGTCAAAGAGCACATCATTGGCTAGAAGGTTAGTCAAGGGCTTGGATAGTTTGGAAAAGTCTTTTATAAACCTTCTATAGAAGCCAACATGTCCTAGGAAGGATCTGATTTGCTTGACCAAGCTAGGAGGTGGAAGTTTGGAAATTAAATCAACCTTAGATCGGTCAACTTCTATGCCCCTATGCGAGATGATGTGACCGAGGACAATCCCTTCCTGAACCATAAAATGGCTCTTTTCCTAGCTTAAAACCAGGCTGACCTTGATACGTCATTTCAGGATTTCCTCTAGGTTACTAAGGCAATGGTCGAATGAGTCTCCAAAAATAGAGAAATAATCCATAAAGACCTCCAAATATTCACCCACCATCTCCGAGAAGATGGCTAACATGCAACGCTGAAAGGTAGCGGGTGCGTTGCATAACCCGAATGGCAAACGACGGAATGCAAACGTGCCATACGAGCAAGTGAACGTGGTCTTCTCTTGGTCCTCTAGTTCAATAGCAACTTGATTATATCCTAAATATCCATCCAGGAAGCAAAAATATTTTCGCCTTGCCAATCGTTCGAGAATCTGGTTAATGAATGGTAGGGGAAATGGTCCTTTTTAGTGGCCTCATTAAGCTTCCGATAATCAATGCATACCCGCCATGAGGTGGTGGTGTGGGTGGGGATGGATTCGCCCTAATCATTCGTGACCACGGTGAGCCGGCTTTCTTTGGTACCACTTAAGTAGGCTCACCCAGGGGCTTTCAGAAATTGGGTAGATGATTTCCACATCAAGCCACTTGATTATTTCTTTTTTAACGACCTCTAGCATATTCAGGTTCAATCGCCTTTGCATCTGGCAAGTAGGTCGAGCCCCATCTTCCAAATAGATCTTGTGAGTGGAATAAGTAGGGCGAATTCCCCTTAAGTCAGAAATTGTCCACCCAATAGCTGCTCGATTTCAGAAAGGTTAGTAGTCAACCTAAGTTCTTGGTCTCTAGTTAGGTGTGCATTGGTAATCACAGGGAAAGTCTGATTAGATCCAAGGAAGACGTAGTTAAGGTTGTTGGGCAAAGGTTTCAATTCAGGTGCAGGTGGGACAATGTTTGACGGGTAAGGGAAGGGAGAGAGTTGATTAACATCAATCTTCTCAAATGGAGGTTGCTGGTGGTAATCAATTCTGCAAATTTCAACCTCCAAAGATTGGGATGGGTCAAGGTGGTCAATAACTGGTTGAATCAGATGATCTTCTAAAGAGCTTATGGTCAGGCATTCTTCAAACAAGGTTTCCACAGGATCGCATTCCTCAACCCAACCACAATCAAATGACTTTGTTGCCTTGAAGATATCCAATTGCATCTTCCTATCTCCGAAGGTAATTTCCATAAATCCCATGTCACAGTCAATATTAGCCTTGGCCGTAGCCAAAAAGGGTTTGCCTAGGATGATGGGCGTGTTCTGTAATTGTTCGGGGACTTCCATGTCAAAGACTAAAAAGTCAACTGGGAAGTAGAAATCCTTAACCCGAATAATTACATCCTCAACTACCCCTTTTGGGGACTTCACAGATTGGTCATCCAGTTGGATAGTCACAGGTGTGGGTTTTAACTCTCCAAATCCAAACTAGTGATAAAGGGTAGTCGGGATTAAGTTAATCGAGGCACCTAAGTCCAAGAGTGCTCTATCAAACGGCATGTCACCAATATTACATGATATCAAACGGCACCTAAGTCAGTTCTTTTAGGAGGTAGGCTACTCAATATCACTGAACTAGTTTGTTTTGAGAGCACTAACTTCCTAGGTTCTTGGGTTCTTGGCTTACGCTTGGGTGTGCAAACATCCTTCAAAAACTTTGTGTAAGCCAGGATATGTTTGATCACATCGAGGAGAGGTATATTGATCTGAACTTGCTTGAAAATTTCCAACAATTCCTCGTTCTCAGCCACAGTTTTCTTCTTCTTTACTTTGTCCAAGGCTTCATGGTATGGGATTTGGGTTTGAACTTGGTCAGGCTCCTGATCCTTGTGTTCCTCTTGCTCGTCCTCAGAATCAAGCATCTCAAGTAGAGAATTCATGGGAGGGGTTGGCCATTTGGGGTGCTGGGTTTGAGTGTCATTTCTCAAGGTAACCACATTGGCTAAGGCATTGGAACCAGGGTTAGGTCTTTAAGAAAAAGAAGAGGCAGCAAACCCAAGAGGTGTCTGTGGGGCTTATTGAATCATATGAGCTTGCCCCTGATTTGGTTGAAACCCTTGAGGATTGTGGCCTCTGTTCATTGCATTCCTCACGTTCGATTGTGGCTAAGAAGGAAGGGACCCCTGTTGTTTGTTATCCGACTCAACTGTCCCTTCACTAATGCCATCTCCTCCTAATGTTTCTGATTCATATCAGCCATCATTTTAATCAGAGTGTCCATTTGGTTTTGCTGCGTAGAAGCTGCCCTATTCTGGTTATAGGGTGGTCTAGTAGGTGGACCAAGCTGATAGGAAGGAGGGTTTTGCCTAGGCTAGTTCTGAAATTGGTTTGCTTTTTTATTCAACCAGGCAAAGTTTGGGTGGTTGCACCATCCAAGGTTGTAAGTGTTGGAGAAAGGATCAGGCTTAGAATATCCCTAGATGTCATGGGCATCTTCAAAGGTAGAAGGTGCCGAAGGGGAGGGAAAAGAATAATCAGATTTTGAGGGAGTAAAGGTCCCTCCTTGGAATATGGTCAGGGGTTGTTCCAGATGCATTTGGTTCATAGACTAAACCAGATCTACATTGTGTGCTCCCTTTGCTAGGGAGAAGGTCTGTAATGGGGTTCAAGATTGATTTAATAGCTCGTCAATCTTCTTATCCACCAACTCAACCTGATCCAATTTCTTGGCTATAATGTCCATGTCAACCATTCCAGAATTAGTTTGTACCTCATAAATCCCACCACGGGGTTAACTGGACCGATTAAATTGGGTCATGGAGGTGTTATTAAGTGAGTTCTCACTCATTGACTCAAAGAGCTCGAACGCGCTTTCCTCATCCTTATTCAAAAAATTGCCTCCGCATGAGGTATCCACAAAATTCCTAAGGTTGTTGTCCAGACCATGGTAGAAAATCTGGGCCAATTGCCATCTTGGAACCTCATGGTGTGGGCATTTCCTCAATAATTCATTAAATCTTTCCCACGCCTCATGAAATTGCTCTCCACTTTGTAGGGTAAATGTAGTGATGACTCTCCTAAGGGCATTAGTCTTTCCTATGGGGAAAAACTTCTTAAGAAAAGCATGCCTTATTTCCTCCCAACTGGAGATGGGTCTCCCTAAAGTCCTAAGCCAATGAGATGCTTTGTCTCTTAGGGAGAATGGGAGCATCTTAATTAGCACAATATCCAAATGGATGCTCCTTGGTTTTACGGTCTGTGCAATCTGATGTAAGTCTTCCAGGTGTTGGAAAGGGTCTTTATTTGAGCTCCCATGGAAATGGCTTTGAATCAAGCTAAGGACATTGGGTTTTAGCTCAAAATCATCTCCCCCTTCAGGGACCCTAAGGTATGGTTCCACACGGATAGCAGATGGATCGTAGAAATCACGGAGAGGCCTTGGTTGGCCCTCAAGGGCTGGTGGTGGGTTAGGTGGGTTCAGTGGGGGTTGCCCTTGAGGGTTCTGCCCTTGAGGATTCTATCCTTGAGGATTCTGCAGTCGATGTATGGCATGCACAATGGTATGGATCTATTGTTACTGAAGTTGGTGGTTAGCTGTAATCTGAGCCTGAATTATGGCCATGGCATCGGGTTGAGGTTGATCCTCAACCTCCTCAACTCGTGGGTCGGCCATGTCCTCAGTCCTACCCCAAGAAAAATTAAGTTTTCTCCTATCTTCTCTATCTAAAGCAACCAATTCAGGATGAAGTGATCGCCTTCCGTGCATACACAAGAGAAGAACCAGGAGAGATGATAAAGGAAATAGATAAGAGAAGTGTGTGCACAATCAAGCAAACAAATCTAAGCCCAACAATGTACACCTAGGTGACATACACTTCAGAAGTAGATTCCGACCACACGGTGAATTTGGTGTTATCCTTACTCCCGAAGATGGTAGAGTTGGGAAGGTGAAGCAAGGGGAGCGTGTCCTGAAGGCCGCTAATTATGCCAAACCCTAGCTTGCTTAAGTCGTTTGACAATCAGGCCTCCCAACTCAGCACATTTTGGAGCAAGCAGACGTCACTAATTCACTATGCGTTCAGGAAAATACCCTGAAACAAGCTCAATGAGTCCTAAGGCCAACGTCTAACTAATTTTTAGGGCAAGGTCAGTGCTTGCGCTCAAGGATTAAGTGAAGGACGTTAGGGGGGTTAATGCCCTTAAAATTTCAGTTTAAGCCGTGTGCACAATTGGGTGCAAGGACCCAATGCCAAAACAAGTGTTCTTTAACAAGCAAGATTAAGATGTGTTATTTTTAAAATTTTAATCTTGCTTTAATGGATTTTAAAATTTCACTTGTTTACACATTCAAACAAGGCACAAATGTATAGTCATACGGTTGGTGAAGATTGATTTTCTTTAAGGCCTTTTGTGTGACTATAAAGTTAAAAACTTCCTAGTGTGGAAGATCCTAAGGGTCCAATCAAAACAAGAAATGACCCTATCCTAACCAAAATCGAATGAGCTTTTCAAGAAAATTAATTTCAAAATTTTTTGACGATGTTAGACCACCCAAATTCATATTTTTTCAAGAGGGGGTCAATCTGTCCAGAACTTCTAGATCAGTGTGCAAGTTTAAAATTTTGATCAGAACAGGCACTAATCAATTTCAAATGCAAAAATGGTATTCAAATGAAGAGTAGAAAATTTCAAGAGATTTCCAGAAATATGAATCTCTCACAAATCCAAGCTGCGTGTAGTTCGCAGCAATAAGAACAACCTACAGATCTCCAGAACTCAAGACAACCTCGTGCACTTCCAGTAGCGAATTTCTTACAGCCAAACCATAAAGAGTTTGGCTATGAAATATGAGGTGGAGTTCTCCTACTAGAAGGATCACTTCTGATATTTTTCTCAAAATTTTTAGAGGTACTAAGGGTCCTTTAATTGTGTCCTCAACCCGAATCTAGAAAATGATTTTGCGGAGTTAACAGGTTGAAGACTTAATGGTGGTGTTTTCTTCGATAAACAAAAGAGAGGTTTTCTTTTATAACACTAATGATAACGTCATTATCAGCCATGTATAGCTTTATTTAGTCATATTCCATCACTAAATGCTCCTACATAACCATCAGAAGATCGTAATTCATTGCACATCCTTTCTAAGAGAATAATAAGAAACCAGGGTTAAAATTGCAATTTTACCATCTTAACATGAATGCAAAATACCCGCAGGGTTTCTGAGGGGTTAATTAAAATTCAAATGGTCATAAATGTCTAATAAGTGGGTCCATGCAGACAGAAACGAGTTTTCACGCATTCCAAGAATTAAATGACATCTAAAACCCTAAAAATAGACCTGCTTAATTCACTGAGGTTTTGGTCAGGATAAAATTCACCTAAACCCTCTAAAATTCATATAAAAATATTCTCTAGGGTTTGGCATCCTTTATTTGACCATCTAAACCCATTTTGACCTAAAATAAAGTCTCAGACAGACATTTGCCCTAATTTGGGTTTCTATGCAATTTAACTAGTCAAAATTGGTCAAAACCTAAATCCGAATTCACCATCAAATTTCTTGGGTCCAAATTAGGCTTGTACCAAAATTTGGGTCCAATCAGAGATCATATTGACCCAGTTTGCATTTCAGTTCAGTCTGACTCTTTTTATTACTTACACACCCCTAGCATTTTGAATTCCTTATAAATGTGTCCCTAATTTTGTCATCCTATTTGCAAACAGGTCCCTCCATTATCGCGGAGGAACTCCTACTCCGACGATCTTCGACTAGGGATTTCTCCCTGATTGATTGGCGAATCCCTTCCAAAATTGGAACGGAGACTCCTGAGAGATTTTCCTGTAACTTGAGTTGCATCTTGGGCTCTAATTCTTGCCCAAACCCTCATGCGAATCGTTTGAAGGATCAAGTCTCCTACTTGTGCATAAACTCCAAGCTTCCAAGCTTGGAAGGCCTCCTTCAGCTCTATAAAAGGACCTAGGTTGCAAGGCCGAGTTCCATAGTCCGGTTTGGCCTTAAAATTCCTCAATTTTTCTCTTCCCCCGACCACCTCCACCACGACTCCAGCGGCCTTCTCGACCTCCTTCCTCCACACCTCCAACGGCCAAATTTGAAGCATAGCGACCTTCCCCATCTTCCTCCGCATCTTTCCAGCCACCACAAGAGCATTCTCCCTCTCTCTTTGCCACCGTCTCCCTCACAGAGGCTTCGTCTTCCCCACGTCTGGCAATCACACCGGCATGGGAATCTCCCTCATTTCGTCCCTTGACCTAACAACCATCCACCTTCGTCTTCACCTCCAACCACACCTCCGGTGAGTCCGCTCCACCTCCACAGGCCACCACACACCTCGCCGACAAGTCCACAACCTTCGCCACAACACCACGAACAAAACCCCTCACTTATTCCACTCTCTCGACCATCCAAGCACGCCTCCAAACAACCCACTGCCGCACGTCCTACCCCAACTCCGTCAGACCACCACGTACCTTCACACGCCACAAAATCATCACCATCTCACTCCACACTCTCTGGCAAAGCTATTAAACAATTTTAATGTGGCCAAGAGGCTGTATTCTTTTATTTCAGGTTTGACCAGAGCTTCACCGTTGCCCTTGTGTTCTATGACACATCTCGCGTTTGTCGGTCGCATTCGCTCCAGGTCTTGGCCCCAAGCAATGCGGACTACCTCAAGGAACGCATCTCAGTTTCCAATTGAGAGCTTTGACCGCTCCAAGAGCTTCAATCGAACACCATCTGCTGCTACTAACCGCAAGAAGAACAAGTGTGGCATTAGTGCCACATCGTCGAATCAGGACCGAGCCAACCCCCATATATTATTTTTCTCTCAGTGCTTAGTCACCTCAGAACATGAGGGTGAGGTCCTCCTTACCCGCATACACCAACCCAACCCGTATACCTGCCTTCACTCCTCGACTGCAACCACGCCCACAGCCTTGGACCTGGATATGCGCTTGACCCAAATACCTAATTCGATTGCCTGGTTTCAGTGAAAGAGAAGAGTAAGAGAGAGAGAAAGAGAGAGCGGGGGAGGGGGGGTTTTGCTCTGAGTTGGTTTCCCCTGCTCGATACTTAGCCGTGAGAGCTTGAAAGAAGAGAGAGGAAAGAGAGGAGCTGAGAAGAGCCAAGGTAGAAGAAAAGAAGAGGTTGAAGAAGAAGGCTTGAAGAAGAGAATAAGAAGCAGGAGGGAAGAGCAGAAGTAGAAGCCTCTTTGAAGCACTGTAGCAAGGCTGAACTTAAGTCATCTGATGATAAATACCCGATGTCCGATTTGGTTAAAATCACTGTGGCATTATTTGAGGCACTGTGCATTTATTAAGATCAATAAGTAATTATTATATATATATCTATCCTAATAATTGGTGATTCAAATCACCATTATTTTGTCTTAGATATCTTTTTGCCTCATTGGACTCTTGATATACTCATGTGCTACAATTGAATATTAGTTCTGAGTAATTGTTATCATTAATTGTGCTCATTTATATTATGTATTGAGATTAGCGCGTGAACGCAATACTTGCTCCCTGTGTTCGACATCGGACTTAAATTCGAGTTATAAATTGTATTTGTTGACGAGCGATTTCGATTTGTACTACAACGTATCAATCTCAAACACTGATTTCACGTGTTAAACAATTTTGGCACCATTGTCAGGGAGTAACGTGCAATTCACCGCTATTCTTGTATTATTTGATTATATTTGAGCAATAACTTGCCCTGTTTGCTTTATTGTGATTTTGCGAGGTACTTCACAAGGAGATCTTTCGCCCAAATCAACCACTCTGGGGCAGGTAATCTCTTTTTCTTCCCTAATCAACCTCTTAATCTTGGGAAGATAAAAAAGGAAACGATCAATTAGGAATCATTTGCCTTATTGTCATAGTAAATCATCATTTAAAAAGGCAAGTTTCCTAATTTGCGAAAATTTTCATATCTGATTGAAGTTTAAAGCAATTCTGTTTAGAATTCCCTTCCTATTTCCTGTACCTATTAGGGATTATGCTTATGTTCTAAGCATCTTGGACTACTCACCTTCTTGTTTGAAGTCCAAGGTGTACATCTTGAGATTTAATTTGACTTGAAATAGAGCCAACTAGGGTTTCTACATTAGGGTTTGAAGTGTTAGAACACACTTGCATGCAATAAGAGAATAAGCCCTCCCGCATTTGTCTGCTACCCATGCCCCTGTTTGAAAAGATCTAATCAAGAAAAACCCTAAAATCAGGATCTAAAATAACTTGAACCCTAAAATTGTGGACCTAATAAACTGAGAGTCATTCAGGGTGATTTCTGAGTCTTGACCTAGATTTCATTATGTCATCTTTAGGGCAGGTTAGGTAAAGTTGGTCTACATTGTGGGCCAACCAACCTCCAAATTAGGTCACAAGTCAAATCAACTTCTAAATTAAGTGAAATCCAAGGCACAAATTAGGCTTAAATTGGTAGACTTAAGGTCTTAAGTCTGTACATTCCGATCTACTTGGAACCACAGTGACAAGGTCAGGTGGGGGAAACACTGTCACCCGTAGGGACGCTCTACCGTCTAGGGTCTTTGCGGGGCTTTCCCTTCCTGGCTGCCCAAGTATTTTCAGGTGTGCGGATTTCTAATTTAGAGGTATTATCTGCCTCGAAATTACCCTAGTCATTCAAAAATCTTTAGGTGCCTCAATTGGGTCCAAATAACATCCAGTCCCTCATCTATTCGCTAGAGCACACACACATCATCATAGGAATCTCTTTCAGATCTAATCAACCTCAATCTAACTTGAGTTTAATTCTTCATTTTGATCCACCACCTAATTCGAAAATGCAACCTAACATGTTACCAGACCAATTTGAGGATATGCAGGTTAATGTGTCAAACACAACAAATTTCATTGCAGAACAAGCACAGCAGATTTTGACACAACTAGAAAATGGTTCAACTTGGAATGTTCTCATGCGAAGATACTGGGAAATTGAGAGATAGAATAATGATGAGTATATCTTATGTAGATTTGAGCCATCACTGTGGAAAATACACCAAGATGAACTTGAAAGAAGAGACAAGATGATGCAAATGTTAAAACATGTTATCGATCAGAGACATCAATACATCCCTGAGACATCTTGGGGTAATCAACATAATTTCTCAAATCCCAGGTTTGAGGACCAAGGTTATTATGTTCCCCCCACCTAAATGGAATTTGATTCAAATAACATACAGATTGACATGCCTGATCTTGAGACAGGTTAGGAGGATCCAATTGCAAGTGATCACAATTTTGAACAAACCTTAGGAAACCAGGAAGCTAGTCCATCGAGATTAGATTTCCCAGACACCTGGATAATAAGATTAAGTCAGAACCTCTCGAGGGTGTAAATTTCGTCCCTTGTTCTGATAAGGTGACTCTCGAGAACAATTCTGACATCCCTGTAGAGCCCAACCCAAATTCTAGTGATTCAACCCACACCCTTAACCTAGAATCTAGATTTGAGCCTTATCAGAAGGATTACAAGGCCCCATGTGATACAAGTCAGATTTTGAATCCATAGTACAATTCAAGGCCCATATTTGATGAGTATACCTCTTCAGACTCCTCAGAGATACAGATTGATTTTTTGAAAGTCATACCGATCTATGATTCAAAAATCGAGGAGCTGGAAGAGTTGGGTTTTGATTAGGTCTTCCCTACAAGCCAAGAACCCGAGCCTATACCTACTAGGGATAACTTTTCGAGCTCAGAATTTGAAATTAGGTTAGATCCAAGTCAGGTTGCTGATTCTACATCCCTTGATTTATTCGGTGGTGGAACCTCTGATCCCGAATCAGATTCAGAACACGATCTTCACAAGTTCTCTGGCGATTTCGAATCTTACTCTGACATCAGAGAACTATTATTTCTTAATGAATTCAAACTAGCGACTACAACCCATCTTTTGATTCTGATGCTAAGGGCAATGATTTAAAAGAAAACACCTCTTCTACTCCATATACAAAACTTTCCAAAACCCACTTTCAATCCCGACCCACAACCGGAATCAACTTTTACCCTGGTTCTCCTTACGATGATTCGGTCATGTATGATTCTTCATCTTTTAATCAGGTTTCAGATATTGATCAGACTACAAATCATGCCTCATCCTTCTCCGATCACCCTCGTAGGGATCTCACATCCTCCATAGATCCATTCTCTTTTGAAGATCCCTACTCTAACCAGGTTGATTACACTCAGCCAAACCCTGGATTTACACTTCCACATCTTTTTAAGTCTCAAAGTATCTAGTGGGCACCACATCTATTATTTACATCCATCAACCCACCAGACTGATTGGGATTGGGCTGCATCATTAGCCTATCGATCTGAACAAGCACCTAGTTGGACCAACCAAGTTATTGATCAAGGTGCTTGTTCTACAAAATTCATCTAATTTGACCACTCCTCCATACCATTTTTTGCTCGACTAAAGGCATTGAATTTAGCATTTAACGGGAGGCAACCCATCATTTCAAAAAATTGAGACCCTTCTAATTATCTTTTTGTACTTCACGTCTACTGCACTCTGAGTTCAGTTTTAGAACAGTCGACTCCACCTCTGGTACTTGTACCAGAGCTTGAAATCGTCTGCAACAGTCACCCCAACCTATTCGCCCACCCGTTTATCCTGTTCTAATCCCTAAACCACACTGATTTCATACCCTCCGGTTTACAATGATGACATTGCAAAACTTAAGCATTAGGGGGTGTTAAAGTGCAAACACATAAAAATTCAAATTTATGAATGGTTCTCACAAAAAATTACATATTCCAAAAAATTAAAAAAAATTGAAAAAATAAGAAAAATGAAGGGAGGAAATTTTGTGAGATTAATTACATATCATTTTTGAGGAGGAAACGAGGAAATGATTTTAAATATTAAAAAGGAGCTACAATTTGAAAAAAAAATTAGTCATTAGATTATGGAATCTACTTAAATTCTAGACCAAATCAAAAAAAAAAGTCCTAGAAGAACAAAAAGACAAAGAGATTAGTATGAGTGCTAATCTTAGGCCTCTTGGGCTTGTTTTAAGCTTAAAAATTCATGTATCCGTTAAGATCTGGATAATCCTCGAGAGGTTGAGGAAAATGCGAAGCTTATGTATTAGGTCTAAGGCTTATAGATTATTCGGCCTCGTTAACTGACCTCTGGTTTGCGAAATTTGATAACCTAGGCACCCTAATCCACACACAGTCTGGATCAGTGCGCATAATATCAAAATAACGTAAATGCGTTAATTCTGTTCTGAAAAAGCTACCTAAATTAGGAGCGGCTTATCAACACAAGTTGATCTGGATGAGTTCTCGACGTGGAGAGGTGGGAAATTCCCCTCGAATATGCGCAATAACATATCGTCTCCTCAGTGCTTGTCTCCTAGGATATCTAAATATCCTACTGGGGGCACGTAAGCACCTTATGCTGATTTAGGCTCTATGGGCGGGATTATCCCGAAATCTTGATCACCAGGGTCTAAATTTGGCTACAGAACACCATGGGCGACATTATCACGAAATGTTGAAAGTCAGGGTTCTGAGGGTTGCCATGGGTGGTGCTATCTCGAAGCATCGATTGCCAGGGATCCTACGAGGATTGATGGTGGGGACAAGGAATCCGATACAGAACGTGTTTTTGAACCAATCTGAAGCTAGAAATAAAGAAAAAAGAGAGAAAACTCTCCAAAAATACAAATATTCTTCTATCCCTCTCTCTTACAAAAACCCGTACTATAAATTGAACCTGGACAAACCATGTTTCAAGCATGGGTGCTTTAACCCCTAGGTCCAACGAACCTTAGGTTAGTTCCTGTGGGCCTTAGAAACCTTCGCGGTAGACTTAGGCTAAAGCTAGTCAGGTCTGGATCTTGATTGGTACTTGAGTACCTCTAGGCCTACTATTAGCATTCTGATCTAATTTCTAAAAAAAAGAAAAGGACTTTCAACATCAAGGCATGGTCTAGAATTTGAGTTAATTCTATAAGATTGTGCTAAGAGACTAGCAAAAGTTAGGCATGGGGTTATGATGATAACGTCATCATCAGCCATATCTAGCTTTATTTAGTCATATTCCATCATTAAATGCTCCTACATAACCATCAGAAGACCGTAATTCATTGCACATCCATTCTAAGAGAATAACAAGAAATTAGGGTTAAAATTACAATTTTACCATCTTAACATGAATGCAGAATAACCACAGAGTTTCCTAAGGGTTAATTAAAGGTCAAATGATCATAAATGTCTAATAAGTGCGTTCATGTAGACAAAAACAGGTTTTCATGCATTCCAAGAATTAAATGACATCTAAAACCCTAAAAATAGACCTGCTTAATTCACTGAGGTTCTGGTCAATATAAAATTCACCTAAATCCTCTAAAAATCATATAAAAATATTCTCTAGGGTTTGGCATTCTTGATTTGACCATCTGAACCCATTTTGACCTAAAATAGTCTCAGACAGATATTTACCCTAATTTAGGTTTTTGTACAATTTAACCAGTCAAACTTGGTCAAAACCTAAATCCGTCTTCACCATCAAATTCTTTAAGTCCAAATTAGGTTTGTACCAAAATTTGGGCCCAATCAGAGGTCATACTGACCTAGTTTCCATTTCAGTCCAGTCTGACTCTTTTTATCATTTACGTACCCCTACCGTTTTGAATTCCTTATAAATGGGCCCCTAATTTTGGCACCCTATTTGCAATCAGGTCCCTCTAACATTATCGCAGAGGAACTCCTACTCCAACAATCTTCGACTAGGGATTTCTCCCTGACTGATTGGCGAATCCATTCCAAAATTGGAAGGGAGACTCCTGAGAGATTTCCCTACAATTTGAGCCACATCTTGGGCTCTAATTCTTGCCCAAATCCTCATGCAAATCATTTGAAGGATTGGGTCTCCTACTTGTGCGTAAACTCCAAGCTTCCAAGTTTGGAAGGCCTCCTTGAGCTCTATAAAAGGACCCAAGTCGCAAGGTCGAGTTCCTTAGTCCGGTTTGGCCTTAAAATTCCTCAATTTTCCTCTTCCCCCAGCCACCACCGCGACTCCGGTGGCCTTCTCGACCTCCTCCCTCCATGCCTCCAACAGCCAAATTAGAAGCACAGTGACCTTCCCCATCTTCCTCCGCATGTTGCTAGCCACCGCAAGAGCGTTCTCCCCCTCTCTCTTGGCCACCATTTCCCTCACAGAGGCTTCGTCTTCCCCACGTCTGGCAATCACACTAGCATGGGAATCTCCCTCATTTTGTCCCTAATTTAGGCCCTCTTGACTCATTTCCTTAGGTTTTATTTATCCCCTAAAATTCAAAAATCAACCCTCGACCTAACCACCATCCACCTTCGTCTTCAGCTCCGGCCACACCTCCAGCGAGTCTGCTCCACCTCCACAGGCCACCACACACCTCGTCAACAAGTCCACAACCTTCGCCACAACACCATGAACAAAACCCCTCACTTATTCCACTCTCTTGACCATCCAAGCACTCCTTCGAACAACCCACTGCCGCACGTCCTACCCCAACTCCATCCGACCACCACGCACCTTCGCATGCCACGAAATCACTACCATCTCACTCCACAATCTCCGACGAAGCTATTGAACAATTTTAATGTGGCCGAGAGGCCGTATTCTTTTATTTTAGGTCTGACTGAAGCTTTGTTGTCACCCTTGAGTTCTTCGACACGTCTCGCATTCTCCGGTCGCATTCGCTCCAGGTCTTGGCCCCAAGCAGTGCGGACTACCTCCAGGAATGCATCTCAGTTTCCAATTGAGAGCTTTGACCACTCCAAGAGCTTCAATCGAACACCACCTACTGTTGTTGATCGCAAGAAGAACAAGTGTAGCATTAGTGCCACATCGTGGAATCAGGATCGATCCAACCCCCATATATTATTTTTCTCTCAGTGCTTAGTCACCTTAGAACATGAGGGTGAGGTCCTCCTTACCCGCATACACCAACCCAACCCGTATGCCTGCCTTCACTCCTCGACTGCGACCACGCCCGCAGCCTTGGACCCAAGTACGCGCTTGACCCAAATACCTAATTCGATTGCCTGGTTTCAGTGAAAGAGAAGAGGAAGAGAGAAAGAAAGAGAGAGCGGGGGAGGGGGGGTTTTGCTCTGAGTTGGTTTCCCCTGCTCAATACTTAACCGTGAGAGCATGAAAGAAGAGAGAGGAAAGAGAGGAGCTGAGAAGAGCCAAGACAAAAGAAGAAAAGAAGAGGTTGAAGAAGGCTTGAAGAAGAAGCAGGAGGGAAGAACATAAGTAGAAGCCTCTTTGAAGCACTGTAGCAGGGCTGAACTTAAGTCATCTGATGATAAATACCTGACGTTTGATTTGGTTGAAAACACTGTGGCATTATTTAAGGCACTGTGCATCTATTTAGATCATTGAGTAATTATTATATATATATCTATGCTAATAATTGGTGATTCAAATCACCATTATTTTGTCTTAGATATCTTTTTGCCTCTTTGGACACTTGATATACTCATGTGCTACAATTGAATATTAGTTTTGAGTAATTGTTATCATTAATTATGCTCATTTATATCATGTATTGAGATTAGCACGTGAATGCAATACTTACTCCTTGTGTTCAACCTCAGACTTAAATTCGAGTTATAAATTGTATTTGTTGACGAGCGATTTCGGTCTGTACTACAACGTATCAATCTTAAACACCAATTTCGCATGTTAAACAAACACCACCATTTTTTTTAAGTCCCAGGATGACGAGTTACCTTTAGATCGTGGGAAGACAAGATCGAACCTTCGGATTGATGGTGGTCTTCTTCTTACGCTTCCTTCGACCCAACCTGATTCATTCTCATCTCGTTGTTGCAGCACACGTTTCCTGCAACCACGAAAAGAGAGAGAAGAGCACATTAGATAACACGAATACAATTAATTTCCAAGAAAATGAAAGTGAGTAAAAGATTCATTGCCTCCCCGGCAACGGCGCCAAAAACTGACCGTCGCGAAATGCATTTGTGTAAATCGCTTGTTGTAGCATGTTTTACGACGTCAATTTTAAATAAAAGTTATCAGATGTGAGTCCAAGTGTCGAACACAGGGAGGCAAGATTCTGAATCATTTACTTGCTTCAATGTCACAAAAATATGTCAATTTGTTCGCTTGCAAAATGAATAGAGAAAGAGAGAGAGATAGCGAGAGAGAGGGGGGGGAGATAGGGTTAGAGAATCACAATAACTTGTTGCATAGATAAGATATCAAAACATATTCAAATGATTATCAAATGTCATGTTTAACCAAATATAGATGAATGCTTGAATATAAGAATAACTACAACTATCAAAGAATTAAAACTAAATGTAAGGCAGTGGATGGTGTCGAGACAGCCACGGCAGTGGAGGGACTTCTATTGGTGGTTCAGCATCTTCACAACCTTGCTTAGAAGCTCTATGGAGTGCTAGAATTTCTTGGGTGGAAGATAGGCAAAAGTGGAGGGGGGTAGGCCCTTTTATAATGGAGGAAGAAAGCCAAAAATCATCCTCGGGTCAACAGCGACATTCAAAGTGTCGCTGAAAACCCACTGCAAGCGTCGTCATACCCCCTTCCCTTGCGTCCGCTGCCTTCAATGCACATGCTGGCCCACGCGCCTCACGCCGCGTGTCGACGTGGATTCTTCGTGCATGCACGGCGCTGCACTGCCATAGTTGTTGCTGCGCCACACCTCAATTGCAAATTGGGGGGCTGTGGGGATTCTAACTCGCACCCCTCCCTTGGAAGCCAGAACCTCCATTGCACCATGCTGCCCAAAGTGTCGAGAAGATGGCGTAGGAGCTGCAGGCACGGGGGACCCCAACCGTTGGATCTTGATCCAACGGCTATGGTGTGAGATGATGGGGTGCCTGTAGTCACTAATGGCCGGTGTTGGGCGGACTAGATGGTGCCACGTGGTGCCATCTGGGCCGTCTATCTTCATTATATTGTAGAGGATGCCACGATGTTCAGATTGAGCTGATTCCTACATTTTCGAACTGTGATCATCGCTTCATATCCATCTGTACGGTCGAATTTTGCATTCGAAGCCCATAGGGATGTCGCATTGCCCCCCGACCATTGATCTTCCTCGGACTTGTTGTGGGAGCTATGGAAGTCGGATCGAAATGATTTTGAGTCCGTTGGACTCCGTTCATCGATCCGGATCCATCCATACAGTCTGATTGCTCATCTGAGACCTGTCTCAATATGGTCTTGTACACAAGGTCATTAAACATTGATTCTAAGCAATTTAAATGTAAAGATCACGCAATATGCATGCAATCTCCCAAACCCTACTATAATATGACATTATCGCACAAGCACCCTCGAAATTGACTCTAATTAATGATATTAACACTAATAATTGTAGAGTCATCATTGGACCTAGAAACAAAAGTAAGGAGGTGTTAATGATGAAAATGTTCCCCTTCTCCTTAAAAGATAAAGCAGCACATTGGTTTAAAACTATTGCAAGACCAATTGATACTTGGGATGAATTGAAAAATGTTTTTCTGAAGCGATTCTTTCCCATAGGAAAAACTAATGCCTTGGGGAGAGCAATTGCTACCTTTAGTCAACACCTAGGAGACAACTTCATAAGGCTTGGGAAAGGTCCAATGATCTTATGAGAAAATGTCCCCACCATGAGGTCTCGAAATGGCATCTTGCCCAAATCTTTTATCATGGGTTGAATGAGAATTTAAGAAACTTTATGAATGCTTCTTGTGGAGGCAACTTTATGAATAAGGAAGAGCATAGTGCTTTTGATATCTTTGAAAGTATGAGTGAGAATTCAATTAATAATCCCTCCATGCCTGTAATAGATCAAATTAACCCAAGCGTGGGGTTTATGAGGTTCAATCAAATTCATGCTCAATGGATTTGGAAATTATTGCACAAAAATTGGATTATTTTATTAACCAAATCAAGAACCCTGTAGGATCCAGTGCTCTTGCACAAACCTAACACTCTGTGAACAATCTTGACTTGGCTTAATCTATGAGTCACTTAAACCTAGAACATATGTCACTTACGTTCCAAGGAGGGACCTTTGCCCCCTCATACCCTAATTATTCTACTTTTTCTAATACCTACAACCCTGAATGGCGTAACCACACCCATTTTTCCTAGTATAACCAAAGACAAACCTTGAACTTGACTCAAAATTAGACTAGGCCCTCCTATAACCTGCCTTCATATAATCAAGGTCAACCTAATAGGCTAGAATAAAAATTGACCTAGACCCACTCAAGCACCCAAATGGACACATTGATTAAGATGATTTCTAATATGAAGCAACAACCTCAAGAGGAAATGGCTGAGATCAAGGGATTGTTGAACCAATTGATGGAACCTAGAGCTGATCCTAGGCCTACTAGAGCTTTACCTGTCGAACCCATCCCAAACCCTAAGAACATACAAGACAAATGAAAAATGCCAATATGGTTCAACCAAATCAGGAGCAAGCCTATCTGATCAATCAAGCTCCCTTGATTCCTTCAGGCTTTAACCCAATTCCAAATCAATATAACCCTGATATTACTTATACTCAAACTACTTAGCGTGTTCTACCTAACCTATCGAGCTCATCTCAAGGCTCAAATCCATACCCTCATGCCACTGCTAACTCAACCACCTTGAGAAGTGGTAATGTTAGAATAATTATGTTTTACATTTCAATCATTACATTTTAGTCCTTGTTATTTTCTTTTTGGTCCTTGTATATGTTTTGTTCCTTGGGTTGTTTCCTATATAAAGGACCCAAGGGACCCCATAATAGATGATCCCATTTCAATCCTAACATTGTATCAGAGCAACAATCCTACATTAGGGCTTGATATCCCACCTAAACAAACTCTCCTCACCCTCTACCACATGCCATCCTCTCTCTCTCTCTTTCTCTCGCTGGTCATTTCAACGTGATTCCTCATCTGATTAACATCACCCATCTATTCTGATCACTCATCATAGGTTGTTGCTACAGATCGTGTGAAGGTTGTTGATCAAGTTGTAAAATTTGAGGTAGTGTTGTGAAGGTTGCTACAGTGTTGTTGACTATCCAACAAGAGTAGAAGTGCAAGATCATTGTGATTGACTGTGGTCATGTGGGGTATGGGGAATAGCAAAGAGAGTGTTGGGGATTTGCATCTCCATTTTTCGAGTTCCTTACCACAAATGCAAGGAACTTCAATTAAACTTGATGGGAAAAATTTTATGTCGTGGTTCACATCTTTTCTTAGGTTTGTTGGTTTACATGGTCATAAGAAGATTCTTCTTGAAGATGAGCCACCATCTTCCTTCAAAACTGTAGAATAGGAGATGCAGAATGATTGGGTAGCTACATGCATGCTTAACAGCATGAAGGAATCCATTGCTAAGTAACTTATGGCTTCTTCGTCTGCAAAGAAAATGTGGGATGTATTGCATGAGATACTAATATGAAAATGATAAGAACATCATCATGAGCCCTAACTAGCTCATTTTAACCTGAGAAAGAGAATAAAAGCTCCTACGTAACCTAGAGAAGGGTCTAATTCAAGGAATTACTGTTCTGAGAAGAAAATATGAAATAAAGGGTAAAACTGTAATTTTACCATTGCAGGACATCAACGGGATTTCTCAAAGGCTAAACATAGGTCAATTGGTCTTAATAAGATAAAAAGTGAGTTGGTTCAGTCAAAAATGGGTTCATATGCAATCTAAGAATTAAATGACATCTTGTAACCCTAAAATAGACTCACTTAATTCAACAAGGATCTAGTCAAAATAAAAATTAATTAAACCCTCTAAAATTCATGGAAAAATATCTCCTAGGGTTTAGAACCTTCAAATTGGCCTTTGGAACTTAGTTTGACCTAAGTAGGGGTCCTAGCTAGATATTTGACCTAATTTGGGTTTTTGTGTAAAATATCCAGTCAAACGTGGTCAAACCTAAAATCCAACTTCACCATTGGATTCCTTAGGTCTAAATTAGGTTTGTACCAAAATTTGGACCTAAGGGGAGGTCACCTTGACCTATTTTGCAAATTAGTCTACCCAATTACATTTTGACCCCTAGCTTTTAAAAAAATATTGCGTAGACCCCCCTATCTTCCTCGCCACTCTTTGAATTTAGGTCCCTCCGCCATTACAGTGGAGTCCTACTCTGGCAAGGATTGGAGGAGGATTTCTCCCCGATTCCTCAGAGATCTCCTCCCAGATTTGGAAGGGAGATCCTCTGAGTAATTCCCTACCATCTGAACATGATCCCAAGATTCGATTCGCACCCAATCTCTCATGCGAACGCTCGAGAGAATTGGGTAACATCTACACCTTCCATCTTCGGCGAGGACTCTTGCACTTGGAAACTTGCCTTCCAAGCATAAGAGCCCCTGCCAGTACCTATAAAAGGACCCTCATCTCCGGCCACACGTTTTCAGCTTGGCTTGGCCGGAGAATCACCTCCAATTTCTTCCCTTCTCCTCCGGCCAAGTGTCCAGCAGGCTCCGGTGACTCCTCCTCCTTCTCGTCGCTCTGCCAAAATACTAGAGGCAGATACGTCTTCACCACCTTCCTCCGTGTCGTGCCATACCTGCGCACATGCCAAAATCCCCTTCGTCATCGTCGTTCTCCCTCCTCTGGAAGCTTCTTCTCCGACGACATCAGGTACGGCCAGCCACCCTCCTGTCCCCTTTCATCCACTTAGTTAGGTCAAATCTCTTCCCCTCTCTCTTCTCTTTATTTCCCCCTCTATTTCTACTTTTATCCCCTCAACACCACAGACCACCACCATCGTTCCCATCTCCGGCCAACCATCGGTGACGGTGCTCCCATCGCTCCACACTTCCACACACCTCGCCACCTACCTCATAACCTTCGCCATCATCCACTGAGCATTTTCCGCCCCTTCACTGACTACCAACAGCTCCCCAAGAGCCCACCGAACACACCCATCACAACGGCCACAGAGCAACCTAGGCACGCACGCCTAGGCTGCCCCGCAGCCAGCCACCCACCTAGGCACCTTCACCGTGCCACGACGAAGCTGCCTGTGTACTCTAATGGGGCCGAAAGGCTGTATTCAGTGATTGCAGGTTTGAGCGTCCGCTGCCATTACGCTAACTTGAAGGAGCTCGCAAGCTCGCTCCAAGCCACTTCACTCCAGGTCTCCAGGTCTAGGAGGTGCAGGTTAGACTCGTGCACACATCCATCCAAGTGAGTGGCTTTGAGAGGCACCCAGCTGCAGCAATTGAGAGAAGAACCTCCTACGGGTGTGCAAGTGAAGCAGGTGGGACTTTTAGTCAAGTGTTGTAAACTGCAGAATAGGAGATGCAGAATGATTGGGTAGCTACATGCATGCTTAACAGCATGAAGGAATCCATTGCTAAGCAACTTATGGCTTATTCGTCTGCAAAGAAAATGTGGGATGTATTGCATGAGATACTAATACGAAAATACGTGGTTTTATAATTGATGCAATTTAGTGTCGTTGCAATGCGTAAAATTGACTAACTTCTAAAATTATATTCCTAGATAAGGTGAAGTATCTAGGGTCGTCCAACAAGGCAATTGGTGTTTTAACAATGCTTCTCTCTTGCAAAATTGGAATCTTCTTTTTTATATTTTTGTTTTGTTGCTTTCAGGGTTAGGAAAATAATCGGGGTAACGATATGAAGTAAAACTATGCCTAAGTGCAATAATGAAATCTACACCTCTAAGATCACCCTAGGAAGGTGAACCTAGGGTAATTAGAGGGTAGAAGTGGGTGCAACAAGAATCTAACTACTATGAAAGCACATGAAATGACAAAGCAAATAAGAAAGGCACTTGAATTTGTATTGCTATTTAAAAATGTCACATGTAAAGGAATGCTTGTAGAGGAAAGCTTCCAAAAAACAAAAATAGCTAATATAAAATAAAATGAAGTATAAAATCAATAATCCTCCAATTGAAGCTTTGGATGCTCCTTGCTCCAAATGAGGCTACTCCCACACTTGAAAAGGGCTTCTCCTTAGCTCCTTTATTCAAATGCTCCTCCTCTCTATCTCCTCCAAGGGTGGACGTCCACCCTAGCTCGTCCTCCTCTCCCTGGCTGTCCCCTTTGGTGAAGAACACCTTGGCTTGGTCCAAGGTAGAAGGGAGAAGAAGAAGGCATCAAGGAAGAACGGGATGGCTTCCTTAATCTTCTTCTTTCCACTCCTCCTTTGGACGTCTATAGTGGATGTATAGGTATAGAAATAATGTAGCCAAGGGTGAACATTTTTGGTGGTAGGAATGGGGTATATATAGAGTGGGAGGAGGGTAGTTGGTGTGGGTTAATGGAGGGCTACGATGGCCTTTTGGGTGGTGGTTATAGGATGAAGGGCTTGGATATGTTGGCACCACATGAAAGGTGGTATGGGTGGTGGTTATGGTGAAGGGGTGTAACCCTAGGTTGGTGCCAATGTTGGCTTCTAGAAAGGGTCATCTTGGCGCCAACTTTGGATGGCTGGGATTGGCCTTGGAAGTTGATGGATGCTGGAGATGAATGGGGCTAGTTAGCACCAACATTGGTTTGTGATTAAGGGTTGAAGAGGTGTTAGTTTTGGCACCATTGTGAAGGGGTGCCATTGGGGTGGTGGTTACCCTCATTTTGGCACCAAAAGAGGGAAGTATAGGTGGAGATTTTGTGGTGGATTTAGGGTAGGCTGGACGGTCATCAAGGTGGAGGAGTAGGGGAGTAGAGGTACAGCTACCTAAGCTAGCAAGTAGCTCAGCTAAGTTGCTAGAGGAGCTAAAAGGAGCTCGAATAAAATGTTAAGACTTGAAGACATCAAACACTTTTAAGACGTCTGGGAGTTGGTCCAGACGTCTGGTCAAACGTCTAGACGCCTTCCCAGACATCTGGAAATAAATTTTTGCATGTGTACGATTGCGAGTCTACGCGCGTGCGCGTGTAGACTGAACCCACCGCCCTCTTTTCTTCTCTCTCTTCCCTCACTGTCCTGCGGACAACTCCCCCCCCCCCCCCACGCCTTCAAATACCCCTCTCGCCTCTCCCTCGTTCACCACCCTACCATCTTCCCCTTCCTCCAGCGCGAGCATGAGAGCGAAAGTGAGAGTGGGCAATAGCTGTTGCCGGTTGCGTGCAGAGAGGAGGAGGTGCAGCGAGAGGGGAGAAGAGGGAGAGTGCGTGAGGAAGAGAGAGTGAGCTCACCGGAGTAGCCTAGGGTTGTCCGACGGGCGCGCAATGGGAGCGTGGTGCTGGGGAGGTTACCCCGGTGCTGCTGCAGCTCAGGCAGCAGGCGGGCGAGCACGGTGCGGTGCGGCCGTGCACAGTAGGCAAAAGGCGAGGAGGTCCTAATTCTGGAAAATTTTCCCAGAATCAGACGTCTGGTCCTACGTCCAAACGACGCAGGTGACGTCTGGAGAGAGATCCAGACGTCTGAAAGGTACGATATTTCTCATCTTCCTCTTTTTTGCGGGTACGGCCATGCAAGCCGATCCGCCGAAGGCTGAGAAGTGTCGTGATGAGGAGGTTTTCGTTGCGTGTGCAGGTTCATTTCGGGAAGGCACAAGGACACGCCCTCCCACACAAATCAGACGTCTGGGCACAGCACCAAACAGCGGAGAGAGTCTCCAGACGTCCGGAGTGATAGTCGGACGACTGGAACTAGGTCCAGACGATCCAGCAGGATCCCTAGATGTCTGAGGAGCAGCGCAGAGTGAGGTATGACCTGGACCACCTTTTAAGACGTCTGGAAGGTGTTCCAGACGTCTGATTTGAGTCAGAGTTATCATTTTTGACCTGTTTAGGGTCTGTTCGATGTCCGATTTCCGCGTTTGAGATTCCGTTCTTCTCAGAATTTGTTCCTCTACTTGTTTAAAATATTTTTATCCTGTTCTGAGTGGTTCCTTGTGATTGATCCTTATGTTAGGATCTCATTCTGTTGCGGCTCTGGGGGTTGCGGAGGCACGTGGACCTGCTAATCACGCCCCCATTACTCCCGATTTTGCGGGTAGAGTGGCTCCCCTTAGTTATTTACCAACATTAATGCATCTTTGAGATAAATAATAGATTCTAGGGTATGGCATGAATCCTAGGATCTGAAAACTAGATTGAATGATAGATCCTAGGGTATGGCATGAATCCTAGGACTTGAAAACTAGATTGAATGATAGTCCTAGGGTGTGGCATGAATCCTAGGAACAGAAACATTGAAACGAATGTCATAAATACATGAATTGCAGTCTTGAAAAAGTAGATAGAATAATGATAATTGCCTGTAATGGGATAACAGCGGCCTGTGAAATATAGAGTACTGTTGCTAGTAATTTCTACATGTGATTCCTGTTGTTGAAAACTAAATTTGAGCTGCTTATAAATTGATAGTAAATGTTGGAAACACGGGTTATATGAGAATAAAACTGAAATGATGAAACCTAAAATGGCTTGGCCAGAGAAATATGAGCATGAACCCTATAGGGAATTAGGAGTAGAGCTCCTGGAAGGTAATTAGAATGGAATTGGGGAAGTGAGCTGGCCATTGAGTACGGAGTACCAAGGAGAGCGACTGTCCCCCTGTTTAGTGCAGAGCAAAGCTAGCCGCCCCAGGGACCCAGGGTTAGGTCTGGCCACTTTGTACCGACTTTTGGCCCTCGCATACATAGTACCGGGGAGAGCTACTAGTGTAGGAAGAGAGCTAGCCACCCTACAGGCCCCGAGGTTCAGCTAGTCGTCCTACACTGACTTATTAGGCCCACTTGGCAAACCAGGGTAGTCAGGCGAGGGTGCGCGGACTATGGAGGGGCAAGACCCCTGTTTGGTTACTGTGGAGGGGCTGGACCCCTGTTACTGAGAGGGCTCTGCCCTATACTGGTTTTGTGCTGTGCTTTAGGGCGCACCCGTTAACGGAAACGACTGACCGAGTGCCAGTGTGGGGTAGCTACCCGTGCGTTTATCGCACGTGCCGTAGTCACCGTTACGTCTGTCAGTGACCTTGGGGTGGTTGACTGAGAGTAGGACCACCACGGGGGACTCTCCCGGCCGGGAGAGCACCACTTGCTACTTCTACTTTTCGAAAAAGACTACAATCAAGATCGTTCCCACAAGGAACATTTAAGATCAAGAGAAAGATCTGAGAAATAATTCAAGAAAGAGTAAATAGAGAAATAAAGAATGAAATTAAAAATAACAGCTACTTGTCCACCTTTACTATTTTCTTAGCTAGCTGGTTGCCACTCTACTCAGCATTTCGCTGACGTGTCACATTTGTCACCTTTTCAGGACCAGGTGTTGAGCAACCAGAGCCTGCGGCTACAGAGGGTGCTGGGCCTAGTAGAGCCCAGTAGTTGTACTTTGCTGTACCATTTTTCTATAGTAGTGAGTATTTCTGTTTCACTTGTACTTTTTTATTGTAATCTTCATATTCTGTACCTGTTTGTAATTCTCTACTGTTGTGGTGGTATGTACTGTAGCAGTTCTTTTCTTTACTGTTGTACTTTTGTTACTATTAGTTACATGCATGATGAATGTGGTTTATTTTACTGCATTTTGGTTACTTTTTCATTGGACGACTGGGTCTTGGGATCAGTCGAGTCGGTCTGATTCTCTTGTCCTGTAGGGATTCGGGAATCGGGTCATAACATAAAATATCCTGGAGCTGAGTGTAGCTAAAAATGAGTCTCCTGAAGTCTTCCTAGCTAGCTCAGGTCACTAGCTTAGGAGTAGATGGTGGGCTCAGCTGGCTTGAGCTTAGCTTGAGCTTCATGAGCTGCTGATAACAGTCTAATCTATTACCCTAATTGTCTTATTCTAGGGTTAGCACCTTAATAAAATCATACATTTAGATTGTAAATGTTGTATTTAGAGCATGCATGCATATTCTATGCATTATGTTTAGTTTTGACCTAATTACCTAATTTTTGTCTTTTGTGAATAATGTAGGTTAAGGACTTGGAATAAGCAAGAGCATTGAGATGAATAGGAAAAGAAGCTGCAATAGAATTAGGAGATGGTTGAAGACCAAGATTTGATTAAGGAAGAAATGAAAATCCAAGTACAGAAGAAGGGAAAGAGGAACTAGGATGACCTAACCCTACCCTTAGAACCCTAGGATACTCTTATCCCAACTCCTAACCTTAGGTCAGCTCTAACTGAATAAGTAAGCTCAAAAGCCAAAATCATGGACACTATCCAAGATCTTAACCCTTTATCCACAAAGTTTTCCTACTATCCAGGAACCTATCCAACCTACCCTAGATCCAATCCTTAACCCAAGAACCTATTTAGGTTCATAAGCTCACTTAATTGACTTAGTATAAGTCAATTAGGTTCATGGAATCTATTTGGACCCAACCCACTAGACTTAGGGTCAACCTAGCCCAATTAGGAACCTATTCTCACAACCTATGTCTATCCCTAACCCTACCTACATAAGACCCACGAAAATCCTAGCCTAATCCTCTTAAGGTGGTAGCAGCTTAAGAAGATTTTATCCCTTAAGGGTTGGCTATGAGATAAGATCTTATCTCTTGGCAAGATTTTATCCCTTGGTAGCCACCCACCTAGGTTGCCTATTTTTAGAAAACCCTCATCCTATCCTAGCCCTACAACTTAGATCTTAAGGTCCTTATTCAACTAATCCTAGGCATCACTTTTGATTAAATCCAAACCATCCAAATTAGTACGAACAGCTTTAAGGACCTTGTTTCGCCTCCCTACAAACGACTCAGGAGTTATCATTTTTTTATCTATAAATTTATTTTGCTTCAATGCGATTCGCAACTACAATGATAACATAGAAATCTTTTTACGCATTTTGCGACGAATAGCTACCCTAAGCTGGATTGAGCTGAAATTGAGTTGGATCCAGCTGAGATGAGCTGGGATCTAACTACAAGAGCTTCTGTCTACTTCTTCTCATGTGAATGTGCCTCTCAGATTGCCATGGTTGCATGATTTTCATTGTGCATTCATCCCTGACAATCAAATGCAATATGTTACCACATAAAATGACAGGAAATATGAAAATGCATGACCTAAACCCTAAATGCAAATGCATGCTAAATGCAATGAAATAGTGTAATGCAATTATCAAAACCCTAGGAATTATGTGTGAATGGATACTAAGGATGATGATAAACTGGTGTTTATCACACACCAATGCTTACCTATTTGCTAGTCCCTTAGCAAAATTTTAACTGCATCACACTATTTTTCAAAGAAAAACTATTTTTGTGTTTTTAAGGAATAAAGTTTAATGCGGGACCTTGGTTGATTTTTGATAAGGCAGGTACAGGATTTGTTAAGGATAAAACATCAAGATTCGTCTTTAGATCCAAAGGTTAGACTAATCAGAACCAATGTATCCTTCAAGAATTCACTAATTAACCCTTTTTAAATTCAAACAACCCAAAACTATTTTCGCAATTAGGACCTCGCTGCTCATGAACTGGATTCGCAACTTGTATAACCAAGAATAATCAAGTGTCAGAGCTTGTGATTGGACAACATTTTTGTGGGATAGCATATTTATACTGTCGTGTTTTTGAAACTTTTTCTACTTTTTCTGACTATTTTTATTTTTTTTGCTCCCCCTTGCTTAGCCTCGAATTAGTCCTAATACAAATGTGTCAGGATCATCATTCCTGTTACTAATCCTCGAGGGGGCTTTAGCACCAGTACTTCGAGATAACATTGTCCAAGACACACCCCAGGACCTTATAACCCCAAAACACAAAGTGGTGTAAAGGAGCACTCCAGGAAAACTCAAGCTCTTGCTCCAATGCTATGGGTAGAGCACCATCCAAGAAACCTGAGCTGCAAAATGCACCTTAATGCTCCATCTAAAGATATGGAATATAAATATATAGCAGCGCTAAGGTGGTAACATGTTGACATCGCATCCTCAAAGAAGATATTTTCCTCGTTCTCGTCAGTGGGAACTCACACCAATCATCTCCCTTGGACTTTCGCCAAGGCCAAAATAGGGGACATTTTTATATAAAAATTTGAATGTTTTTTGGGGTTTGAGTTGTGTTGGCTTTGTGTGTGAAATGTTTGACGCAAGATTTTCAAAAGAGATGCAAGTTTTTGGGTCGAAAGCCAAGCCAAGTGCTATCCAAGTTGCTAAATAAAATCAAGTTACTCAAATCATCAAGAGCTCAAGAGGAATTTTTCAAAGGATACCTGATCTAATCTAAGTTTGATGAACCTAAAAATTCTAACAAACAAATCCGCATCTTTGTCCCTAGTTTGTTAAAGATTAAATCCCAAAGTGTACCTTTTTGAATTGAAGTCTCAACCTTAGTCCTGATTTTTCAAAATTTCCTCAAAAATTATTTTATGATTTTTTTTATTTTATGAAAATGCAATCAAAAAGAAATTTTTTGTAATTTTTTTGAGGTTTTGAAAATCCTAAAATGGCCATCAAAATTTAAAACACCCCCCATGCTTAAGATATACAATGTCCGCATGCATAAGGAAGGGAAAAGATATCACCTGAGTGAAAGGAGGGTCGGAATCAGGATGGTCAAAACTTGGGAAAAGAAAAGAAAAGGAAAGTACGAAAAATAATGGGTTATGTCCCACCCAGGGCTATCTTTAATGCCTTTTCAACTAGGCATAGGGTGTAGCACAGATGGTGGAAAATCATGAAGGAAAGTGGACACTCCAATGCCCTTATGAATGAGTTCTCCCTCTTGGTCCCCTAAAGGATAAGTCATAGAAGTAAGAGGACTTGAATGAGATGGAAAAGTAGATAGATAATTCGAGTCTGGCCAAGGTTGTATGTCAGAATACAGGCCAAAATCGGAACAGGAAAGTTGCAGGTCCAGAGATGGGTGAAGGTTAGAGGGAATAGGTGAAATCAGAGGGGATGGTGTTAAATCAGGAAGGGGGTTAATGGAAGGGAAGGGTCATGTTAATACCCTTGTTTTGATATAACAAAATTATGTTTTATTGTGGACTAACCATTATAGGATTAGTCAAATATATGGGATGGATGCATCATCATCATCACCATAGTCTTCAAGGAAGAAAAAGGCTTAAGACTTGAAGATTTACTTGAAGACCTTCTTAATTTTATTGAGTCTAGGAATTTGTACGGAACCTCAAAAAGAAAAATAAATGTAAGCTTTCTATCTTCATAAAAATTTTTTTACCTATCCTTGATCGACCAAATTAATTCATTTCATCGACCAACTATTGATCGACCAATTTATTATTTTAATCGATCAAATGCCTTTAACGATCATATTTCATTTTGATAAATGAACCCATTTTTATTAATCAATCAAATTTACTCCAATGGTCGAATTTATTTCGATATCAACCTTGGATCGATCAATGTATTTATTTAATCGACCAAATACCTTTTTGATTGACAAAACTTACTATTT
This sequence comes from Thalassia testudinum, assembly GCA_037157565.1. Taxonomy (NCBI): domain Eukaryota; kingdom Viridiplantae; phylum Streptophyta; class Magnoliopsida; order Alismatales; family Hydrocharitaceae; genus Thalassia; species Thalassia testudinum. The sequence continues at coordinate 204,190,239 of JAZHRO010000031.1, forward strand.
GATCTACCAAACTCGTATTTCCAGAAATGTCAAAAAATGCCTATAAATAGGTCCAACGACCCTCCACTCGAAAAACACCTCAAGAGCTTTCAAAAGAGAAAAACGCCTACTCTCTCTCTTGTACTTTCATGCCTCTACACCTACAACTAATGTGATCTAAAGTACGCTTTCTCTCTTACGATTCAAGAAAGCTCGACCTGTTATTTAATATTTCCGAGGTTCCATAAGAATATTATTATATTATTTTATTTCTGTTGTTCTTGATCTAGGATTCCAAGTTGGATTGGAAGTCCTGTTGTTCTCTCTGTCAGGCATAAGAGAAGACATTTTATAAAGAGGTTGTGCCACCCTCGTTCAAGTGGTACGTTAGTGGATTTGACTAGCATTGACTGGTCGAGAAAATCCTAAGTTGGGAGGCTTAGGTAGTGGTTATTACCTGAAAGGGTTTCCACTCTAAATCAGGTGTTATTTCTCTGGTTTGTGCTTGTATCATTTTTTATTTTTGGTAAATGTTTTTAAGTTAAATTTTAAATTGATACTACACTATTCACCCCCCTCCTCTAGTGTATATTTGATACTTTAGGCTTCGCTCGCACTCACATCTAGTATCAAAGAGAGGTTATTCTACAACCAAGATGTCAAAGTCCTCGAATGTATACGTTGAAGGGCAATCCGCAGTCCAACCACCTCTATTTGATGGCACTAATTATGGGTATTGGAAGAACAAAATGCAAATCTTCTTAGAATCAATGGATTATGAAGTCTGGGATGTTATTGCATTTAAATATACTAGACCTGAGAAGAAGGAAGGAGTAGCCATCATTGCAGATCAAAAGAAGATAGCCACACATAACACCAAGGCTATGAATGCCATATTTTGTGGTCTTTCCAAGGAAGAGTTTAACAAAGTCTCAGCATGCAAAACAACATATGGGATCTAGAATATCCTTGAAGTCACTCACGAAAGGACTTCGAAGGTAAAGGAGACTCGTGTTAATCTTCTCACTCAAAAATACGAACTATTTCATATGAAGAAGGGGGATACCATCAAGCAAATGTGCACAAGATTCACTAATATCATCAATTCTCTGAGGAATCTGGATCAAACGGTCACAAATGAGGCATTGGTTCAGAAGATACTCAGATCTCTCACAAGTGACCGGGAGACTAAGACAATAGTTATTTAGGAATCAAAGGATCTTTCAAATCTCCAGTTGGATGATCTCATAGGTAGTCTAATGGCCAATGAAGTCCAACTTGAGCACATGAAGGAGCACAAAGGAAAAGGAAAGAAAAAGAAGGATCCTACTCTCAATGCAAACACTGACACAAAAGATTTAGATATGGAAGATGAAGAAGGCATAGCTCTTCTCTCTAGAAAGTTCAAGAGGTTCCTAAAGAACAAAAAGAGTTGGAAGAAGAAGAAAGAAGAGCCTCAAGAAAATTCAGTCATCTGCTATAACTGTAAGAAGAAAGGACACATGAGAAAGGAATGCCCTCAACTCAAAAGAGAAGATGACAAAACAAAGGCCCGAAGATTTCCCAAGTGCGATGCAAAGAAGAAGGCATTGCAGTCACATGGATGACAGTGACACAAGCTTAGAAGAGGAAAGTGAATACACTTCAGGCGAAGAAGCTCTTTACGGTCTCATGGCAATCAAAGATCAAGTATCATCTTTTACCTTTGATGCATTATTGGAAGCATTTTATGAGCTGCATGATCTAACTAAAGGTCTTAGAACAACCAATAAGAAATTGATAAAGGGTCTGGAAGAAGAAATTAGTTTAAGAAGCAATGCAGAATCATAGAATCAACAACTTTCACAAGAAATTTCCACACTTAAAGCTCATGTTGACACACTTCAAGTAGAATTAGGGAAACTAAAACAAAATCATTTACTTTAGTAAATGACCTAGTTAAGTTCACCAAAGGAAAAGCTAACTTAGAAAAACTATTAGCATCAACTTCACAAAGCAACACACAAACTTCTCTTAGTCCTAAGACAAAGAATAGTTCCACGCCTAAGCAGGCACCAACTAACAAATCTGGACCCAAGAGAAAATGGGTAGCAAAAAGAGATCTGCAATCTTGTTTTGTAGGAAGAACTCAAGGACTAATAAAGTACTCAGACTGGATCTACCATCAAAAAGATGGACACCTCATAGCTGTAAAGAAAAATACCGGACCTCACATACAACAACCTATGACAGGTTCGAGGAAATGGAAGATGGGTTATGCACAGTGGCTATTCAAATGCTACTAGAAAAAGGTGATCTATTTTCGGTTCTTTACCATCGATTTGGGAAACGAAAGCAAAAATATTTTTGCCGTCGCTTCTTGATATAAGCAACGACAAATAACACACTAAATTAAGCACCTAAACCTCATCCAAAAAGTAATATGTAATTAATATTTGTCATCGGTTATTATAACAAGTGTTACGACCCGATTCCTGGATCCCTACAAAATCCGAGACCGACTCGCCTCGACTAATCCCATGACCTAGTCGTCCAACAAGAAATAACCAAAAGGAGGAAAGTAAACCACATTCGCATATGCAATATAACTAAACAGAAGAAACGTACAAAGTAGTAGAGGAAAATAAATCTGGTGTTTCAGTATATACCACCACAACAACAATAACAACGGAAAGCGGAAAGCAAACAATAGTAGCAGAACAATAACTAAAAGTCCATTACTTACTACAACAGCAGAGAAAAGGAAAAGGAAGTGCTAAAGAAAACTACAGCTGGGCTCAACTGAGCTCAACACCCTGCACAGCCGGAAGCTCGAGCTACTCAACTCCTAGTCCTGAATAGTGTTATGACAAGAAAGAGTCAGCAAACGCTGAGTAGAGTGGTATCTATATTATCTAAGTACAAAATAATAAAAGCAACAGGTTTAATTCTTATTTCTATTTATCTGTTTTATATACTTCCATTTCACCCATTTCTCAAAGTATTCAGATGTTTCTCGATTTTGCCTGTTTCCCGTGGGAACGATCTTGATTGCAGTCTTTTTCGTAGAGTAGAAGGTACACATGGTGCTCTCCTGGCTGGGAGAGTCCCCCGTGGTAGTCCTACACCTAGTCAACCACCCCAAGGTCACTGTCAAGACGTAGCGGTGACTAAGGCATGCGTGATAAGCACACGGGTAGCTACCCCGCACTGACACGCAGTCAGTCGTTTCTGCTAGCGGGTACGTCGAAAGTACAGCACAAAGCAGTATAGGGCCTTGCCCTCTCAGAACAGGGGTCTCGCCCCTCAGAACCAAACAAGGGTCTCACCCCTCCACAGTCCGTGCACCCTCGTCTGACTACCCCGATTTGCCCAGAGGGCCCAACAAGTCGATGTAGGGTGGCTAGCTAAACCCCGGGTCCCATGGGGTGGCTAGCTCCCTCCCTACACTAGTAGCCCACCTCAATACCAAGTACACGAGGGCCAACAAGAGTCAGTGTAGAGTAGCCAATCCTAACCTTGAGTCTCAACCCAAGGGAGGCTAGCTCCGCTCTACACAAAAGGGGACAGTTGCTCTCCTTGGTACCACGTACTCAAGGGCCAGCACACTTCCCGTCTACATTCCAAGTTTCCATCTACCCACAGGAGTTCTACTCCTAATTCCCCGTAGGGTTCATGCTCACGTTCACCACATTTATTCCGATCCAGATTTCACCTTTCATAATTCATTTCTCATCCATATACAGGCAGCTCGTGTTTCCATAATTCAATTCTCAATACATGCAACCGGTGATTTCACAGGTAATTGTTCATTAACTACAAGCAGCTCATATTCTAACAGGCAACTCATAATTATATTACAGGCAATTACTAGCAGTTTATCTCAATCATGCATACAAGTACATCATACAGTACAAATGGTTCATTCATTTCTCTACCCTAAGGTTCATGCCACATCCTAGGGTTCCATTCGGCTATTTCCACAAGCACATTCTTATTTAAATATTATTAACAGAATTAAACCACTCTATCAGGCAACACGGGAGTAATCGGGGCTCGAACCGCAGACCCAGGCATCCTTGCGAGCCTTAAACACGCAACAGGCCAAAACCTTATACTAGGGAATACATCACAAAAGGAGAGTTCAAAATAATGTAAAATAGGCTCTAGTACGTAGAGGAACTCGAAAGGAAAGTACAGGTATTTCATTTGCGTAAAACGAACCCCGATCGAACCCTAAACAAGTCAAAAATGTGCCTACTATTCAAAATCAGACGTCTAGGAATGATCCAAGACGTCTTAAAAGGCATCAAATCTTACCTTATGTTCCTGCGATATCCTCAGACATCCAGACCTTCTCTGCGATCGCCTGAAGGTAGTTCCAGACGTTGAACAATGCCTCTAGTCGTCTGGATGCACCTTCGGACATCTGGTGATGTAATCAGATGTCCAAAAATGCATGGAAAAGAGTTCCGTGTGCCTTCCCAAGGGCCTTTACCTGCGGACGAATTCGCAGCTCCAAAATCAAGCCCGACCAGCTTCTACGGTGAGGCCTGCATGGCCGCAACTACGGAAAAGAACATACCTTGTGATGTAAGTACTTTCAGACGTCTGGTCTCAGACCCAAACGTCCAACTGCCGCCTCGGTCGTCTGGTCGACTCTCTAAATGTCTAATACTGGAAAAATCCTAGTATCAGCAACTCCCCATAGCTTGCTCCGCTCGCTTGCCGCACGCCGCAACAACTCCAGTCGATGCAGAGTCCCGGGAGGCCGCCTCCCTGAGCCCTCTCCTCCTCCCGCATGCACCCACCGGTGGCCGTGCGAGCTCCACCGAGCTTCCATCAAAGCTCCTCCGACCTTAGGCCTCCTCCTCCCGCGCTCTCCTCCTTCCTCCCACTCGCTCTCCCTCACTCGCCCCTTCTCGCTGCTCCCGCACAAGCACTGAAGGTGGTGGTGGCTAGTGATGTGCACACATCTAATTAACCTAAAATGTCTATTAATGCATGTTCTTAGTGTCACATTAGCATCATACATTGTAAATAGTGCATAACATGCATAATCATGCATTTAGAACAAGTTGTATAAATTGTATAGTAACTATCTCCTTTTTATGGTTAGGGACAGAGCAACTTTTTATCAGGGCCTTGGATCGAAGATCCAACCGTACGAATCTGATTAGGGCAACGATTGGAGTTCAACGACTCCAAGATCGCCCTAATCGGACATCCGTAGCACCAAATAGAGATCGAGGAACCTTAAAGAGCAAGGGCCAAGATGGTGTTAATTTGCACCTCAGACGATAAATCTAACCGCATGGATGGGTTCTGATCGACGATCGCAGCCTAACGGCATGAAAATCAATCCAATCTGACACCTGTGGCACCATCTACATCACTTAGAAGATGGACGGCCTAAATGGCGCCACGTGGAGCCATCATAGCCACCCAACATCGGCTGCTGCCTTCCTTCTTCACTCACCCACTTGATCTCGACCATTGGATGCTCATCCAACGACCGCGAAGCCGCGTGCACAAAAGCGCCCACTTGCCTAAAGAGAAGGCGTAGAGCAGCAATCGAGCACCCTTTCGCGAGCGAAGGGCACACGTTCGAGTCGCGCTACGCCTCAAATTGAAGAGGAAATGTGGAGCGGGCGAGCGAGTAGGGCCGCACGATGAAGATCGGACGGTGAGGAGAGAGCAATAGTGCCCACGCGTGATCAAACGCACGGCGCTTACGCGTGATCACACGCGGGCATAGCTGCTCTCAGCCATCCGATCTCTTGATCGAATGGTTGTGAGCGTGCGTACATACACATAGCGAAGAAGAAGAGCGGGCGCATGCAGTGCATGCACACGTCGTCCACGACGGACCTTTAGTGACATTTAAGTCCATCACTAAAGGTCCCATATTAATGTTTTTAAAATTAAAATATCCAAAATGCCCCCACTCCTTGCAACTATAAAAGGAGACTCCCTCCATACGAATTTCTCATCCCTTCCTTCTCTTCTCTCCCTCTCCAAAGCTCAAGAGAGGCTTGCCCCACACCCGGGATACTCCTCAAGAGCTAAAATCAATTTTTCGCCCCCATTCCGGAAGTGGATCCCACGACAACAACGACGTGCTACCTCATTCCTGTTCCTCCTGCTTCGACCTCCTTCTTCCCGCTCCATTCCTCATCTTCCAGGCATTGTCTCGTCCAGCTTGTCCTCCAAGCAATCGTCGAGGAGGATAACTTCTCTCTCCCATTCCTTTCTTCTGCTTTCTAGAGTAGAATTTTCCTACTTTCTAGTGTAATAATTTCTCGCTTTCTTAGTTGTACAAACATTTTGCAACATCAAGTGAATGTTCTCTCTCTCTCTTATTGTCTATATTTATTTCATTTCATTATGATTATTCCGCTCTTTAAACAAAAACATGAAAAATATAATTGCGAATTTTGATCGACGTAGCCTCCCTGAGTTCGACCCGGGATTTCTTTTCCGATATAAATTTTATTTGTTGAACCCGAGTTCTTCACTATTCGAACTACAACAAGTTTTCAAAACCAACTCCGATAGCGTAGTCCTCCGACGTTCAACATTTTGGCACCATTGCCAGGGAGGCAACAATTTTCCGATCTTCTTTTCGCATTTCACGCACTTTACTATCTTTTAACTTGCTTTCTCTCATGTCTATTATTTTGCAGATACCTCTATCAGGGAATCGTCAAGCAGTAGATCGAAGTAAAGTGCAGTTGAAGACGACTGTAAGTGCTCCCCATTCTTCCCCCTCCATAGATTTCATTTCATCACATTAAATTCAAATTCAAATTAACCTAGGTGTTTGCATAAATCCTAGGATTAGTTTGGTTATTTGGATTTCCACTCACACTCACATTTCACCCTCGCATATAAAAAAAACAAAAAGATAATTTTGTGGTGTAATTCAACATACACACAACATACACCCACATTCAAGGCACTTAACCTAATTGATTTTCTTCTACTCAATCGGATTCTAATCTGTGGAACCGGTACACACAAATCAACACATAAAAGAGTAGAAATCATTCTAGGTTAATCATTTCTGTGTGCTTAACTCAGTGGTGCAATTGTGGCCAATTGTTTGAGTTGTTTAGGCCGCACCACTCAACCTAAAATCAACTCACCAAGTAGCTTCCTCCTAGGGTTTTCAATCTAGGTTCATACTAGGCACTCCACTTTATTTCTAATTTTAAAAGGAAAGCAATCTTCACCCGTGCTTGAAAACATGGTTTGCCTCAAACTTGATTGAAATCAACCTAATTCTAAACCCTAAAAGCTACTTAAGCAAGATTTGAACATTAAAATCTACTCATCACAAATAATCTTACTTGAAAACCCTGGATATGCACGCACTTACACATACTCAATTGATCATTAAGGGCACAACCTATTTTAAGGGCCCACCACATTCCATAAGCACTACAATCCTAGGCCTCAATAAAATTGAGTAGACGTTGGCCTTAAGAACTAATTCACTCTTCGGGGTCTAGTCTGAGATTATTTACGATTAACCTACTTGTACGAATCAATCTGATGTCTGGATAGGGGAGTAGCGTCAAATGACCGCGGCTGAGGGGTATACTAGGAACCGGAGGCGCAAGCCAAAGGAAGAACCTTCTCCCCAGTCCCTCCTTCTAACTGGTTGGATTGAGCAGACACAAGTAGAGTAAATTGTTTATAATCTTAAGGTGGGTTCTGGGAGTCTGTAGATCCTTAGGCTACCCCACTTAAGGACAGGCTTGCTTTGTTGTGCTGCAGGGTTCTTATCCCCAGTCCTTCCGACCTTTTCCTAGTTTATGTTGGGAAGAAGGTCATTGAATCCTCAATTAGAAGGACCACTAGAGTATTCTAGGAGGTGTAGATTGGATTTTGGCCAAATCGATCCCATGGCCGATCAATAGCCTCCTCTGCCTCAGGATCCACAGGAGGTATTTCAAATGCAGCTGGAATAAATTCAGAGAATGCAAGAATGGTTCCAGAGAATGTAGGGCGCTCAACCCTTGAAGGATTTTTATGATCCTTCAAATTATGAGGAACATCCCAGTGTCCAGATTCCTATCGAAGATGTAGAATCAAGCCCCAGGTGTTAAGCCTGATCAAACATTTTCATGGGCTTGGCCCTGAAGACCCGTTTCAGAACTTGGAGGACTTGACCACTTTGGTCCAGACCACCAAGGTGCGAAACGTGAATGAGGAGCAAATGATCATGAGGCTCTTCCCCCACTTTCTTAGGGATAAAGCCTCTCCTCGGTACAAGACTATAGGAAGACCAATTGCAACTTGGAATGAGTTGAAATTGGCCTTTTTGAAGAAATTCTTCCCTATTAGACATACCAATGCTTTGAGACAGGCAATCACTACCTTTACCTAGTGGCTGGGGAAGCAGTTTCATGTGGCCTAGGAGCAATTTCAGGACCTATTGTGAAGGTGTCCACACCACGAGGTGCTGAAATGGCAACTCGTGTAGATCTTCTACCACGGGTTGATTGAGAAACTCAGAAATCACGTGGACGCTTCTTGTGGAGGCAATTTCCTCAACAAAGACGCAGATAGCGTGCACGATTTGTTTGAGGGAGATGAGCGAAAATTTGATCAATCATGCCTCCATGGATACTTTTAACCAATCTCAGCAACCCAGATCGAATGTTAATAAAGTCCACGACTCTCATTCATTCGATATGGAATTGATTTGTAATAAACTTGATAAGGGGGACTTGGTTGCTAAGAGAATGGAGGAGTGGATGGCTGGAAATTCAATGAACAACTCTCGATCCACTCAATCCCAAAATTCAGGATTCTATTCGTCGAAAGCTCCTTCTGGACGGGAGTTCGTGAATCAACTTAATGCGGCACAACCTGCGAGCAAGCATTATTCGGAACCCCACGGGTTCCAAACTGGGGCCTTTGATCCCAGTTTCTCTAATCCCTCCCTTTCTTTCTCTCCATCCTCACCCTATAAGGATGTTTGTGTTGTACAGGAGAATGTTAGATCCAACCCCTACTCCAATGCTTATAATCTGGGTTGGAGAAACCACCCTAACTTCTCCTGGAAAAACCTGGGGCAACAGACCCAATTCCGACCTAGCAACTATGCTCCGCAACAACCAATGGGTCAAGGTCATGTTTATACTCAGTTGCCCCCGAATCAGATCAATCAGCCAGCTTGGAATGCCCGTCAACCCGTAGGGCAAGCTGATTTGAACCGACAAATGGTAGAGATGCAAGGTTCATGCTCCAACCCATGCAGCAAATGAAAACCTCGCTGGACAACTTGTAAATCGGGCTCATAGCTAACTCTCGTCAACCCGGATCTCTACCATCTCAACCCGTACCCAACCCACGAAATATCCTGAATCCGGGCAATCAAGCCCATGGGTACGGAAATCAGAGGGACCCACACGCACATACTTAGGTGGTTGAGCAGGGTCCTTCCTCTTCTTCTTCTTCTGCAAATCAATGATTTTTGGCTAATGAAGCTCCTCCAATCTTTCCTAACCCTCCCCAAGACCCAAACTCGTATGCATTCGCAAATTCTGTTACCTTGAGGAGTGGTAAACAAACTCAGGATCCACAACCACATTTTTCTGATTTACCGAATCCTAAAGAACCTAAGGAGAGAAAGGAGAACTCTGGAGAAGAAATCAAGGCTCAAGAACCTGATTCCAAAGATCCGACTCATGTTCCTTTTCCTGAAGCCTTGATCAGATCAAGGAAGAAGTCTGTTGATAATAATGAGGAGCTTCTGAATATTTTCAAGAAGGTCAAGATCAATATCCCGCTCCTCGATGCTATTAAGCATATACCGGCTTACACGAGATTTTAAAGGATTTATGTACACAGAAGCATAAGTCGAGAGAATCTGTTTCGAGGAAGGTAGTACTCTCTAAGCAGGCTAGTTCTGTTATCCTGCATCACCTCCCTCAGAAAAAGAGAGATCCAGGTGCTCCTTTGATTTCTTGTGTCATCGGAGATTACACTTTTGATAGAGCATTGCTAGATCTGGGTGCATCCATCAACCTAATTCCGAATTCTCTTTATGAGAAGTTTGGATTAGGTGAACTTCGGCCGACTTCAGAAATGCTGCAGTTAGCGAACCGTTCGGTCATAAATCTACGAGGCATTATTGAAGATGTTATTGTTAAGGTTAAGGATTTCTATTTTCCTGTAGATTTCCTTGTCGTTAACATGGATGTACTTGAAAATCTGAGGAACACACCCATCATTCTGGGGCGTTCGTTCCTGGCTACCGCTAAGGCCAACATTAACTGTGAAAGTAGTAGCATGGAAATCATTTTTGGGGATCAAAGAATGAAATTTGATATTTTTAAGGTGATTAATAAATTTTAGGATTGTGGATTTATTGAGGAACTTGAGGACGATAATGTGAATATTGAAAATTATATGATGGTTTCTGCATTTGAAAGTTCCTCCTCTGATGATGAATTGGACCCGCAACCCTCTATGGCAGACCCACCATCTTCTGAAGAGGTTATTGATTTTGTTCACTCTCAACCTCTTCCTCTTGATGAGTCTTCATCAGCATCTTCCTTACCTTCAATCATTAACCCGCCCCAGCTTGAACTGAAACCATTGCCTGAGAATCTGAAATATTAGTTTTTAGGACCACATAAGACGCTCCCTGTGATTATTAATGCTAAATTAACAAAGGAGTAGGAGATTCAACTGATTAAGGTCCTGAAGGATCACAAGGAGGAAATTGGTTGGACCATTCATGACCTTAGGGGGATGAGCCATCTTATTGCAATCATAGAATATTTTTAGAAGATGGATCCTGCCCTTCTCGCCAGATGCAGAGGAGATTAAATCCAAATATGCGAGAAGTGGTCAAAAAGGAGATTATTAAGTGGCTCAATGCAAGAATCATTTATCCAATCTCTGATAGTCCTTGGGTAAGTCCCGTGCAGATTGTTCCTAAGAAAGTCAGGATTACCATTATGACTAATGAGAAAAGAGAATCTGTCATAACTCGTTCAGCTTCCTCTTGGAGGGTTTGTATCAATTACAGGAAGCTGAACACAGCCACAAAAAGGGATCATTTCCCTCTACCTTTCATTAATCAAATCTTGGAAAGATTAGCCAGGCAAAAGTACTTCTATTTTCTTGATGGCTACTCGGGATACAACCAAGTTCCTATCCATCCCGAGGATCAGGAAAAAACTACTTTCACCTGTCCCTATGGAACCTTTGCTCTCCGTAGGATGCCTTTCAGTTTTATGCAATGCACCTGCGACTTTTCAAAGGTGTATGTTGGACATATTCTCTGACATGGTGGGCGAGTTTATGAAAGTCTTCATGGACAATTTCTCTATTTTTGGAGAATCATTTGACTCCTGTTTAGCTAATCTTGAAATGATTCTTAAACGATGCATCAAAACAAGATTAATCCTTAGCTGGGAAAAGAGTCAATTCATGACACAAGAAGGCATCGTCTTGGGTCATGTAATCTCTAAACGGGGAATTCAAGTGGATAAAGCTAAGATTGATGCTATCACTAAACTTCCTCCTCCCACACCTGTTAAACAAATTCGATTATTTCTGGGGCATGTGGGATTCTACAGGAGATTTATCAAGGACTTTTCGAAGGTTGCTCGTCCTCTGAGCAATCTTCTTGCCAAAGAAATGTCGTTTGATTTCGACAAATCATGCCGTAAGGCATTTGATTTTCTTAAAACGGCAGTCACTTGTGCTCCGGTGCTACAACCACCAGTTTGGACAGTCCCTTTTGAGATCATGACTGACGCATCTGATTACGCGGTCGGGGCTGTTTTGGGTTAGAAAGTTGATAGGAAGCCCTCTATCATCTACTACACTAGTAAAACTCTAGACGAGGCCCAGAGGAATTACACTATTAATAAGAAGGAATTACTAGCCGTAGTATTTGCCTTGGAGAAATTCAGGGCTTATCTCTTAGGGTCTCACGTCATTATATATACCAACCACTCAGCCTTGAGACATCTCTTGGCCAAAAAGGATGCCAAACCCTAGCTTATTTGTTGGATTCTTCTGCTTCAAGAATTTGATCTTGAAATCAAGGATAAATCCGAGGTACAGAATGTGGTGGCGGATCATCTGTCGAGACTTCTGAGTGATTCTTCTCATCTAGACATCTCGATTGCTAATACTTTTCCGGATGAAACCATCCTTGTAGTTTCAAGTGTCCAAACCCCGTGGTTTGCTGACATTATTAATTATTTGGCCGTTGGTCAAATCCCCCAGGATTGGACCAAGCAATAATGGGATAGACTCAAATCTAAGGCCAAATATTACTTCTGGGAGGATCCTAAACTGTACTGCATCTGCTCTGATCAGATTATTCGTCGATGTGTTCCGGAGAATGAATTCAACAGTATACCCGAGTTCTGCCATGCATCTGCGTGTGATGGACACTTCTCCGTGAAAAAGACGACTACAAAAATTTTGCAATCTGGATTCTATTGAACGTCTTTATTCAAGGATGCCCAGGATTTCTCAAGGTCGTGTTCCCGATGCCAGGCACTCGGGAGCATAACTAAGAGAGATATGATGCCCCCAAACCCAATTATTCCTGTCGAAATCTTCGACGTTTGGGGCATCGATTTCATAGGGCCCTTCCTCCCTTCATTTGGACATCAGTACATTCTCATCGCTATTGATTACGTGTCCAAATGGATTGAGGCGATTCCCACCCGAACCAATGACCATAAGGTGGTCATCGATTTTGTCAAGAAAAATATCTTCAGCAGGTTCGGGATTCCGAGGGCCATCATCAATGATGGTGGCACTCATTTCACTAATGCCCAGTTCCATAATTTGCTGGCTAAATACGAGGTTAATCACCGAATCTCCACACCTTACCATCCCCAGATGAATGGATAGGCCGAGATCTCCAATCGAGAGATCAAGAATATTCTACAGAAAACGGTTAGGCTTGATCGCAAAGACTGAACTCAAAAGCTTGAGGACACTCTTTGGGCCTACCGTATGGCATATAAAACGCCCATCGGCATGTCTCCATTTCATCTGGTGTATGGAAAGGCATGCCATTTACCTGTAGAAATTGAACATAGGGCATTCTGGGCAATCAAGTAGTGCAATCTAGATCTGAGTTTAGCTAAGAAGACCCGGAAACTCCAACTATCTGAGTTAAAGGAGCTTAGAAATGATGCAAATGAGAATGTCAAGATCTCCAAGGCTCGAACCAAAGCTCTACATGACCAATTGATTTCCCGCAAGAGCTTTGAGCCGAACCAGAAGGTCAGGCAATTCGATTCTCGACTTAAGATTTTTCCCGGCAAACTTAGGTTGAAATGGAACGGCTCGTTCATTATCGACCAGATTTTTCCAAACTGAGTTGTTCAGATCTCTGACCTGAAGACGGGTAATTCATTCAAAGTCAACAGTCAACGTCTGAAGCCTATTATTGACCATACTCTTCCAGAACCTGTCTCAGACACGGTTGCTCTAGCCATGTTGTGACTTCTTTGGCTGGACTTCGCCTAGCTGACGGCATTAAACTCAGCAGCTGTATAGTCTGACTCAGAGCTGACCCGAGCTTCATATTTAGGTGATATCTTCCGTACTCTACCCTTCCTTTCATGTCTCTTTTTCTCAATGTGGACATTGCATCAGCTAAGCATGGGGGGGTGGATTCATTTTTGAATCATTTTGTTAGCTCTGTGAAATTCTTGTAAATTCTATTTCTCTTCTTATATATACACTAAAAAAAAATGAATTAGAAAGGAATACTTGGACATTAGGACTTTTCAATCTTAGGAAATATTACATTAGGATCTGAACAAAAAGACCCTTCGAGTCTTTGGGCTTAACCAGCCTGGATATCCACTAAAATGTGGATTTGTTTTTCGAGTACTCGCCATCCTGAATTCTACTGTAATTTGATTAAATAAGTTTGGGCGATAAGTACACGACTTATCAACCCGCCCTCTAATTTGAGGGAACTTTAAGTCTAAAGCATCTACACACTATCTTATCACTGACTTGTTGATCAGCGGTTTTAACGGAAATTGGGTAACTAATGAACCTTCTAAGATGATATGGCTGGCAAGTTATCATGAGTAACAGCCCATAGGTAGGTTGTCCAGAGCCCAATCACTAGACAATTCTCTTCTTACTGCCTTTAGGTAAATCTTAGACTAGGGAAGCCACCTACTTTAAAAAAAAAAAAAAAGTCAAAAAGACAAGAAAAAGAAAAAGAAAAGGAGAAAAGAAAGAAAAAAAAACAAAACAAAAGAAATAAGTCACACTTCGCCGCACAAGTATGGCTAGCAAGTTGTCGGTGGTAACAGCTCATCGACCGGTTATCCAGAACCCAGCTCAAGAAATGCACTAAAAATTCCCAAAACACATAGGAAGAAGCGGAGAAGTAGAATAAGTCGGAGAGATATACACTGAATTCACCCTTGTGTTGACCCCATAAAAATAAAAGTAAGGAGAAAGCTACCGGTCGTAAAGATACACCTTTAGCAGAACTCTCTTTTTAAGGTCACCTAGAGGCGTAGAAACCTGAAGTCCGTTCTAATTGCCGATCAACAAGTCTATCACATTCACAATAAGATGCTTAGAACTTAGGATTCTCATCAAATCTTGGGTGGGTTGAGTAGCCGTAGAAAGCCACTCTTTAACCCTAAACTCAAAATTCCAAAAAAAATTAGAAAAGAAGAAAAAGAAAAAAAGAAATTTTTCTTTGAATAAGGTGAGAGCTTGAGGCAGTCTGCATTTTGGCAGATACCCAGGCGTTGTTGTGTCTTTGAAAGTTCAGATCCTAAGTAAAAAATTTCTTAATATTGAAAATAACTTATGCTCAAGTAATCCAACTTAATTCTTTTATAATTTTTGCTAAGGACTAGCAAAAGATAGGCATGGGGGTGTGATGTGCACACATCTGATTAACCTAAAATGTCCATTAATGCATGTTCTTAGTGTCACATTAGCATCATACATTGTAAATAGTGCATAACATGCATAATCATGAATTAAGAACAAGTTGTATAAATTGTATAGTAATTGTCTCCTTTTTATGGTCAAGGACAGGGCAACTTTTTATCAGGGCCTTGGATCGAAGATCCAACCGTACAGATTTGATCAGGGTGACGATTGGAGTTCAACGACTCCAAGATCGCCCTAATCGGACATCTATTACACCAGATAGAGATCGAGGAACCTTAAAGAGCAAGGGCCAAGATGGTGTTAATCCTCACCTCAGACGACAAATCCAACCGCATGGATATGTTCGGATCAACGATCGCAGCCTAACGATGCGAAAATCGAACCAATTCGACACCCGTGGCACCATCTACATCACTCAGAAGATGGACGGGCAAGATGGCACCACGTGATGCCGTCATAGCCACCCAGCATCATCCGCTGCCTTCCTTCTTCACCCGCCCGCTTGATCTCGACCGTTGGATGCTCATCCAACGGTCGTGAAGCTGCCTGCACAAAAGCGCCCGCTTGTCTAAAGAGAAGGCGTAGCACAGCGGTCGAGCACCCCTTCGCGAGCGAAGGGCGCCATTCAAACCATGTTGCGCCTCAAATTGAAGAGTGGGCATGGAGCGGGCGAGCGAGTGGGGCCGCGCGATGAAGATCGGACAGCGAGGAGCGAGCGATAGTGCCCACGCGCGATCAGACCCACGGCGCTTACGCATGAATGCACGCACACACACGGCACAGGCATAGCTGCTCTCAGTCATCCGATCTCTTAATAGAACGACTGTGAGCGTGTGTACATGCGTATACATTTTGGGCGGAGAAGAAGAGCGGACGTGCGCAGCACGTGCACACGTCGTCCACGACGGACCTTTAGTGACATTTAAGTCCGTCACTAAAGGTCCCATATTAATGTTTTTCAAATTAAAATGTCCAAAATGCCCCCACTCCTTGCAACTATAAAAGGAGACTCCCTCCATACGAATTTCTCATCCCTTCCTTCTCTCCCTCTCCCAAGCTCAAGAGGAGCTTGTCCCACACCCGAGATGCTCCTCAAGGGCTAAAATCAATTTTTCACCCCCATTCCGGAAGCGGATCCCGCAACAACGATGTGCTACCTCGTTCCCATTCTTCCTACTTCAACCTCCTTCTTCCCGCTCCGTTCCTCATCTTCTAGGCGTTGTCTCATCTAGCTTGTCCTCCAAGCGATTGTCGAGGAGGATAACTTCTCTCTCCCATTCCTTTTTTCTGCTTTCTAGAGTAGAATTTTCCTACTTTCTAGTGTAATAATTTCTCACTTTCTAGTGTAATCTTTTCTCGCTTTCTTAGTTGTACAAACATTTTGCAACATCAAGTGAATGTTCTCTCTCTCTCTCTCTCTCATTGTCTACATTTATTTCATTTCATTGTGATTATTCCGCTCTTTAAATAAAAACACAAAAAAAATATAATTGCAAATTTTGATCGACGTAGCCTCCCTGAGTTCGACCCGGGATTTCTTTTCCGATATAAATTTTATTTATTGAACCCGAGTTTTTCACTATTCGAACTACAAGGACAAGTTTTCAAAACCAACTTCGATAGCTTAGTCCTCCAACGTTCAACAGCTGGTGTGTGGAGTGGAGAGGGTATAGGAGGGGGGGTTTATATAAGAGGGTGAGGGGTTTAGGGTTTGGGGGAGGTGAGGAAGAGAGAGAGAAAAAAGAGTTTTGCGCGTCGCCCGCGCACAGAGCACAGTGTGTAGTACAAAAATTTCACTTTCTGATGTCCAAGAACGAGTCCAGACGTCTGGACAAACATCTGACTGAGACTCCAGACGTCTTAAAAGGCTAAAAAGTAACTTGAGCTAGATAGGGTGCGGAAAAAGGAACATAAAACTCATAACTTAAAGATGACCGAGGTACGTCCGATAAGACGTTCCCTGAAAAAGCTCCGGGTACCACTCTCGCATCGCCGCCTCAAGCTCCCAGGTCGTCTCCTCGTACCGCTGGCTTCTCCATAAGACCTTCACCAGTGATACCTGCTTCCGTCTCAAACTCCGGATGGCTCTATCTAGTATCTGCACTGATCTCTCAAGGTAGGTTAGGTCATCACCCACCTCGACGCTCTCGTGGTTCAGAACATGACTAGGATCAGTGACGTACTTCCTGAGGTTGGACACGTGGAACATGTCGTGCACTCCAGAAAGCTGGGGAGGAAGGGCAAGCCGATAAGTAATGGGTCCCACTCGCTCCAGGACCTCAAAGGGCCCTACAAACCTCGGCGCAAGCTTTCCCTTCACCCCAAAACGTTGCAGGCCCTTCATGGGTGAAACACGAAGAAAGACATGATCCCTAACCTCAAACTGCACCTCTCTGTGTTTCCAGTAAGCGTAACTCTTCTGCCAGCTCCTGACAGTGCAGAGTCATCTGTGAATCTACTCTATCACCTCCTGACTCTGCCGGATCAGCCTGGGGCCAACCTCCCACTTGGTCCCCACCTCGACCCAACTCAAGGATGCAGTATACCTCCATCTGTATAGAGCCTCGTAAGGTGCCATGCCGATGCTCGTGTGGTAATTGTTATTATATGCAAACTCTGCCAGGGGTAAATGCTCCTCCCAGGAGCCTCTCCAGTCTAGTACACAGGCGCGTAAAAGGTCCTCAGGTGTCTGTATGGTATGCTCTGACTGTCCGTCCGTCTGGGGGTGGTAAGCAGTACTGAACCTCAAGCGTGTCCCCAAAGCCTGCTAAAACTCAGCCCAGAACTGGGAAGTAAAACAGGTATTCCTGTCGAATACAATCTCATGCGGAACTCCGTGCAGGCGTACCACATCGCGAATGTACCTCTCTGCCAACTATGCTAGTCCCAAGGTGACTCGAATTGGCAAGAAACGTGCCATCTTCGTCAACCTGTCTACTATCACCCAGACTGTGTCGTGTCCCCACTAGGTAACAGGTAGACCCACCACCAAGTCCATGGTGATGCTCTCCCACTTCCACTCTGGCACAGGAAGTGACTGCAACAGCCCTACAGGCCTCTAATGCTCAGCCTTCACCTGCTGGCACACCAAACACTGCTGTACAAACTCACCAACATCCCGCTTCATCCCTCTCCACCAAAAGTCACGTCTCAGATCATGATACATCTTTGCGCTCCCGAGATGTATGGTGAACCTGGACCCGTGTGCCTCAGCCAGAAGCTCTCTCAATAACTCCTCGTCCCTAGGAACACATAAGCGTCCCCTCATGCGCAGTACCTCATCTGTAAAGGAAAAGTCTCCTGGGTCTCCTATCAACACCTTGTCCTGCAGTGTCTGTAAGTATGGATCTGTCATCTGCCCTGCGATGATGCAATCTATCAGCTCTGGTCGCGACTGCCGCGTCACTGTCACTATCCCACAATACCCCTATGACTCCTGGGGTCGCCAACTGCCCAACTCCTCCATAAGTCTCCAACTCTGTGCCTGTAGACTGGCCAAGTGGGCAGGTGCCTTCTGTCTCAAGGCGTTAGCCACCACATTAGCCTTCCCTGGATGGTAAGAGATGCTACAGTCGTAGTCCTTCAGGAGCTCTAACCAACATCTCTGTCACATGTTAAGCTCTTTCTGATCAAACAAGTACCTGAGGCTCTTATGATCCGTGAAAATCTCGAAAGTCTCACCATAAAGGTAATGCCCCCATGTCTTCAACGCAAAGACAACAGCTGTCAGCTCTAAGTCATGGGTAGGGTAGCTATGCTCATGGAGCTTCAGTTGCCGCAAAACGTAAGCGACAACGTGACCCCACTGCATGAGCACACCCCCTAACCCCTGCAACGAAGTGTCTGTGTAAACCACAAAATCGCTACTGCTATCCGAGATGGTAAGCACAGAAGCTGAAGTCAGTCTCTCCTTCAACTCCTGAAAACATGCCTTGCACTCATCTGTCCAGGCAAAGGGCACATCCTTCCGAGTCAGCTGGGTCATAGGACGTGCAATCTAAGAGAATCCTCTGATAAACCGTCGATAGTAACCTACCAGTCCCAAAAAGCTGCGTATCTCTGTCACTGTACATGGCCTCTCCCACTTGAGTACGGCCTCAACCTTGGCTGGATCCACAGCCAAACCATCCCTTGAGATCACGTGGCCCAAGAAAGTCACCTGCCTCAACCAAAACTCGCACTTGCTGTACTTGGCATACAGCTTGCGTCGCCTCAAAGTATCTAGGATCATTCGTAAATGCTGCCCGTGCTACGCCTGATCCCGCGAGTAAACGAGTACGTCGTCGATGAACACCACCACAAACTCGTCCAAGTACGGTCTGAAAACCCGATTCATCAAATCCATAAAAGCAGCAGGGGCATTGTTCAACCCAAACGGCATGACCAAGAACTCGTAGTGCCCGTACTGGGTACGGAAAGCTATCTTGGAGACGTCGGTCTCCCTGATCCTCAACTGGTGGTAGCTCAACCTCATATCTATCTTGGAGAACATTGTGGCATCTCGCAATTGGTTGAAGAGGTCATCAATCCTCGGCAGCGGATACTTGTTCTTATGGTGACCCTATTCAGCTGTCGGTAGTCGACACAAAGTCACAGGGTACCGTCCTTCTTCACAAATAGCACAGGGGCTCCCCACAGGGACGCACTGGGCCTCACAAAGCCCTTCTCCAATAGGTCCTGCAGCTGTGACTTGAGCTCTTGCACCTCCAGTGGTGCCATCCGGCATGGTGCAATAGAAATGGGGCAGGTCCCCAATACCAGTAAGATCTCAAACTCAATCTCACGCTTAGGCGATAGTCCTGGTAGCTCCTCCAGAAAAATGTCGTGGTACTCGCAAACCACCGGAATACTCTGAAAGTCAGCCACGGGGCTATGCTCTACCTCGACATAAGCAAAAAAGCTCTCACACCCCTGGCTCAAAAGCCTCGCTGCCCGAAACGCAAAGATGCATCTGAAACCTCCGTCCACCGGCTGTCCGTGAAACTCAAAGGGAGGCAACTCCGATATGGAGAAGATGATCTTTCTCCCGAAATAGTCCACCAGGGTGTGATAGGTGAACAGCCAGTCCATCCCTAGGATCACGCCAAAATCCTCCATCTGTATCACAATCAGGTCAGCGGGGAGGCTGTGTCCCCCTATACTGACCTCGCAGTCCATGTAAACCTCCTCAGCTACAAACAACTGGCCACCAGGGCCTCTGATCACAAATAGATCCTCTACAGTACACTTCCCTGCCCCAAACTAATGGCAAGACTCGTAGCGACGAAAGAGTGCGTGGTGCCAGAATCAAAAAGTACATACACTAATTTGCCAGAAACGGTAACCATACTTACCACCACTGAACCGGAAGCCCTAGCGTCTCGGTGTGTTAGAGCGTTGATACGCCCCTCAGTCCTCAATGCAAACGAAGCAGCTACACTCTAGGTCGGGCGAGCAGTCGCGGGCCGGTACCCTCCTCCTAACTGCTGCCCTCCCCCACGCGCCTGGTGACCACGACCACCAGCTCGGCCTCCAACGCTCGGTGCGGGGAGCATCTGCTGTGCTCCAGCCCTAGATGGGCAATCCCTCCTAATGTGGCCCAGCTGGCCACACTGGTAGCAGAGGGCGACAAGACCTCCTCCTTTAGTAGGTCCCTACTGGTGGCTGGATGGGGGTCCGGTGATGGCAATTGGCCCCCTGTCTGGGGCCACCAAAGGCCACTAATGGCCCCGCAAAATGAGATGGCTCTCCTATGAGTGTCGTGTGCCTCCTCTCCCGACAGCCCTAAGAGTACTCTGGCTGATAAAGCATCTTCCGTCCACTGTCCGTGTCTCGCGCGGCTGGGTTGGTCTCCTCGTAGGTCATAGCTGCGTCAACCACTCATGAGAAGGTGGGCAGCTTCAGGGGTTTGACATACCCCCGAATAGCAGGTCGGAGCCCCTCGGTAAACCTCCACAGGCACTCCTCCTTCGTAGACACAGCTGTCGAGGCAAAACGTGACAGCTCCAGAAAACGCGTGCGATACGTGCTAACAGTCATCATCCCCTAGTAGAGAGTGTGGAACTCCCGCCTCCTCTGGTCCTGCCAGGTCTGCGGAAAGTACTGCTCGCAGAAGAGGGTCACAAACTGGTCCCACGTCGGCTCTCTCCCCTCCTGGCCTCTGACTGCCCTCCACCACCCGTGTGCTGCGCTTTCTAGTTGGTACGTGGCAAAGGCCATGCGGCACTCTGCGGGAGGGCGAAGGGTGTCGAACACCTCTATCTGCTCCAGCCAGTCCTCTGTCTCATACGGGTCCTCATCCCCCTTGAAGGAGGGGGGTTCAGCTTCCGGAACTGTCCAAAAAGCTCGTGGTGCAGCTACAGTAGGGGAACGAGCACACCTCCAAGTAAGGAGGGCTCATGCTCGGAAGTGCCAGAGTGCGGTGGGGGCGGTCGAGGACCACCCCCTCCTACTCGTCCGG
This sequence comes from Thalassia testudinum, assembly GCA_037157565.1. NCBI lineage: Eukaryota > Viridiplantae > Streptophyta > Magnoliopsida > Alismatales > Hydrocharitaceae > Thalassia > Thalassia testudinum. Next base: position 204,211,567 of record JAZHRO010000031.1, read on the forward strand.
CACTGCGACGGTCTCTCTGTCCCACCGAGGACTCCCCCTCCACGTCCTCAGGGAGAGGCACCAGTGGAGGCTAGTGGAGCTCCTCTCGCACAATATCTCTGATCAGCCGGGCGAGATCCTGGGCCTGGACGCTCGGGAGAAGAGGTGGGTCAACTGGTACCTCAGGCCTGGCACTTCCACCTCTCCGACCTCGTCCACGGCCACGACCACGGCCTGCCTTGAGAACTCCCTGACAAGGCATCTTCTATAAGGAGACGCGAAAGATCGAACAAGAGAGTCAACGATACCAAATTATTTCAAGAAAAAAAAACTCGGAATGAATATCAAGGCAATACTTTGTGGTGGCTATCCAAGTTATATGCACGTAAATGGTTATTCTCAAGCCAATTGGTTCATTTCTCGAGACAACCTTGCCCTGATACCATCTTGTTACGACCTGATTCCCGAATCGTTACAGGACCCGAGACTGGCTCACCTCGACTAATCTCATGACCTAGTCGTCCAACAAGAAATAACCAAAAGCAGGAAAGTAAACCACATTCACATATGCAATATAACTAAACAGAAGAAATGTACAAAGTAGTAGAGGAAAATAAATCTACTGTTTCAGTACATACCACCACAACAACAATAACGAAAAGCAGAAAGCAAATAGTAGTAGCAGAACAGTAACTAAAAGTCCATTACTTACTACAACAACAAAGAAAAGGGAAAGGAAGTGCTGAAAAAAACTACAGCTGGGCTCGACTGGGCCCAGCACCCTCCGCAGCTGGAAGCTCGGGCTACTCAACTCCTGGTCCTGAACAGTGTTATGAAAAGATAGAGTCAGCGAACGCTGAGTAGAGTGGTATCTATATTATCTAAGTACAAAACAGTAAAAGCAACAGGTTTAATTCTCATTTCTATTTATCTGTTTTATGTATTTTTGTTTCACCCATTTCTCAAAGTATTCAGATGTTTCTCGATTTTGCCTGTTCCTCGTAGGAATGATCTTGATTGCAGTCTTTTCCGTAGAGTAGAAGGTACACGTTGTGCTCTCCTGGTCGGAAAAGTCCCCTGTGGTAGTCCTACACTCAGTCAACCACCCCGAAGTCACTGTCAAGACGTAGCGATAACTACGGCACGCGTGATAAGTGCATGGGTAGCTACCCTGCACTGACACGTGGTCAGTCGTTTCCGCTAGCGGGTACGCCCAAAGTACAACACGGAACAGTATATGGCCTTGCCCTCTCAGAACCAAATAGGGGTCTCGCCCCTCCACAGTCCGCGCACCCTAATCTGACTACCCCGGTTTGCCCAGAGGGCCCAACAAGTTGGTGTAGGGTGGCTAGCTAAACCCAGGGCCCCGTGGGGTGGCTAGCTCCCTCCCTACACTAGTAGCTCACCACAGTACCACATACACGAGGACCAACAGGAATCGATGTAGAGTGGTCAATCCTAACCTCGGGTCTCAACCCAAGGAGGCTAGCTCTTCTCTACACAAAAGGGGACAGTTGCTCTCCTTGGTACCACGTACTCAAGGGCCAGCACACTTCCTGTCTACATTCCAAGTTTCCGTCTACCCACAGGAGTTCTACTCCTAATTCCTCATAGGGTTCATGCTCAAGTTCAACTCATTTATTCCAATTCAGATTTCACCTTTCATAATTCATTTCTCATCCATATACAGGCAACTCGTGTTTCCATAATTCAATTCTCAATACATGCAACTGGTGATTTCATAGGTAATTGTTCATTAACTACAGGCAGCTCATATTCTAACAGGCAACTCACAATTATATTACAGGCAATTACTAGTAGTTTATCTCAATCATGCATACAAGTACATCATACAGTACAAATGATTTATTCATTTCTCTACCCTAAGGTTCATGTCACATCCTAGGGTTCCATTCAGCTATTTCCACAAGCACATTCTTATTTAAATATTATTAATGGAATTAAACCACTCTACCAAGCAACACGGGAGTAATGCGGGCTCAAACCGCAAACCTAGGCGTCCTTGCGAGTCCCAAACATGCAGCAGGATGAAACCCTATACCAGGGAATACATCACAAAAGGAGAGTTCAGAACAGTGTAAAACAGGCTCTAGTACGTAGAGGAACTCGAGAGGAAAGTACAGGTATTTCTTTTGCGTAAAACGGACCCTGATCGAACCCTAAACAAGTCAAAAACGTTCCTACTGTTCAAAATCAGACATCTGGGAATAATCCCAGACATCTTAAAAGGCGTCAGATCTTACCTTATGTTCCTGCAGTATCCTCAAACGTGCAAACCTTCTCTACGATCGTCTGAAGGTAGTTCCAGACGTCGGGCAACGCTTCCGGTCGTCTGGATGCACCTCCAGACATCTGGTGATGTAATCAGACGTCCAAAAATGCGTGGAAAAGAGTTCCATAAGCCTTCCCAAGGTCCTTTACCTACGTACGAATCCGCAGGTCCAAAATCAGGCCCGACCAGCTGCTGCGGTGAGGCCTACATGGCTGCAACCGCGGAAAAGAACGTACCTAGTGATGTAAGTACTTTCAGACATCTAGTCTCAGACCCAGACATCCAACTGCCGCCTCGGTCGTCTGGTCGACTCTCCAGACGTTTGATACTGGAAAAATCCTAGTATCAGCAACTCCCTGTAGCTCGATCCGCTTGCTTGCCTCGCGCCGCAGCAGCTCCAGCCGCTGTAGAGGGCCAAAAGGCTCCCTCCCTGAGCCCTCTCCTCCTCCCACACACACCCGTCGGTGCTCGTGCGAGCTCTGCCGAGCTTCCACCGAAGCTCCTCCAACCTTAGGCCTCCTCTTGTTGTGCTCTCCTCCTTCCTCCCTCTCACTCTCCCTCGCTTGCCCCCTCTCGCTGCTCCCGCACAAGCACTGAAGGTGGTGGTGGCTGGTGTGTGGAGTGGAGAGGGGATAGGAGGGGGGTTTATATAAGAGGGTAAGGGGTTTAGGGTTCGGGGGAGGTGAGGAAGAGAGAGACAAAGGAGCGATTCTGCTCACCGCCCGCGTGTAGAGCACAGTGTGCAGTACAAAAATTTCACTTTCAGACGTCCGGGAATGGGTCCAGACGTCTAAACAGACGTCTGACTGAGACTCCAGACGTCTTAAAAGGCTAAAAAGTAACGGATCCTTACAACAAGTGACGGCAAATGTTGGGTTAAAATTTCACCCTAAATTTTGGGCGCGATATTTGGGATTAAATTAGACATTTGTCGTTGGTTATTATAAAAAGTGATGGCAAATGTCGGGTTAAAATTTTGCCCCAAATTTTTGGCACGAGATTTATGATTAACTAGACATTTGTCATCCCTTAGTAATTGAACCGAAGGCAAAGGTCAGGCCATCTATACCCTTGTATAGCCCTCTCCTCCCCTACACTGTGCACAACTCCCCGCAAAGCTCCTCCTCGTCAGCAGAACTCGTCGTCGCCACCCCTCCTCCTCCTCATCAAGTAAGTCCTTGTCACCCTCCTCCTCCTCCTCATCTTCCTCCTCCTCCTCGTCCTCCTCGTCAACCTCCTCCTCCTTGTCTTCTTCCTCATCCGGCCCCTCGTCTCCTCCTCCTCCTCCTTGTCTTCCTCCTCCTCCTCGGCGCTCTCCTCTTCCTACTCCTTTCCCTCGCCACCCTACCCCCTCCTCCTCCTCCTGCACCAACTCCTCCTCCTCCCCTCCTCCCCGTCTCCTGCTGCCCTCCTCCTCCTCCTACCCCCTCCTCTTCGTCTCCCTCCTCTCTGTCTCCAAGGAGGAGAGGGAGCTTCACCCCCCTTTGGTCCAATAAGTCCTCCGCCCTCCTACTTCCTGTTGATTTCCATTGCCTCCTCCCACTTGACCTCCAACCATCACCACCCCTCCTCAACCTCCCTCTCCTCCCCCATCCCCCAACTGTCAGCCACCACCACCCACCTGCTCTTCCTCCTCCCTACTCAACTACTCTTGTATGCGAAAAGAGGAGATTTAATATGCATTCGTTGTAGTACACTCCTAAATCTCACAACAAAACATTTAAATTTATAAAACTCAAATTCTAATTGGAGCCCGAGGTCATTCGCAGAGAGCAAATGTGGAATTCACACATTATTCTTCATTCAGAATAAGTAAGCATAGTAAATTAAGCGTCAAATAGAAGATATTCAATGAATAAACTTGTCAGAGTAGCATTCAAACATAGATCAATGTATCTCATGAAATAGCGAGGGCAAAAAGAATAGAAGACATCTAAAAAGTGGTGATTTAGATCACCATTTTTAGCCTTCTAATTAAGCATATACCCAACATTCAAATTACTCAAATAATTCAACAGTACCTCAATCAGAAACCAGAATCAAAGACCAGAAGTCACCCATGTGTATCAGACGACTTAACCTTCACAACATATCACCATAGTAAGCACACAAGGGTGCTTAGCCTCTCAAGCACAAGGCAAGAGCCAATTCTCTCAAGCAGCACAAGAACAGGGCCTTTCTCTTCATAGACCAAGAGCCTTCTCAAGAACAGGGCACAGCTAACACTCTTCAGAGGCTAAGTATAAGCCTCTCTTCAGCATGGGGCCAAGGATCTCAGAGCAAAACCCTTCCCCCTCCTCACAAATCCTTTTCCTTCTCTCAAACAACTGGGTGTATACTTGGGTATAGTGTCGAGTAATCAGATCCTAAAGAGTGGCAGACCTGCATGTCGTGTGCACGGGCGAGGCGTGAGAGAGCGAGGAGGCACGTGCATGGGGGATCCGACCCCCCATGTTACTGGGCAAAGAGGCACCATCACAAAATCAATTTAAGCGCTGCAGTGAGTTTGTCCCACACAATGTGGGACTATCTGCTGGGCGTTTCTTCACGTAGCAGCAATAGGTGGACCTTCGTCAAATTAAGGCAGTGGAAGTTGCTGGTTCCTCCAATTGCTGGTGCAGATGTGTTCCTCATATGAAGCCACAGCACCTAGATGTAGTAGCGAGGTCAGAGCAGGTCGGAGCGAGGCGAATGAAGTCAGAGATGACAGCGGCGACGGCGAGCGGTGGCGAAACTACAAATCACAAATATAGGCTCACAACCACGGTTAAAATGCTCAGGAGCTTCGTCGGACGATAGCGAATGTGTAGGTGGTGTCCTCGTGTCATGCGGGTGCGTGTGGTGACATGGCGAAGTCAAGGAAGAGGTACGCGACAGGTGGTGTTCGGTGGGTGTTTTGTTGGTCAATCCCCTCAATTTCTTGAGGGGTTTTGGTCGTGGGAGTGTAGCGGTGCTTATGGGACCAATAGTGTGGAGTTTGGTGGCTTGTGGAGGGTAGACGACCTCACCAAAGTGCGGCCAAAGCGGAGGAAGATGAAGGGCGAAAGGGTGTGTCAACGGTTGAAATAGAAGAGGGAGTTGGGGAGATTCAAGAGAAGAGGGAGAAGATAGGACCTAAATTAATGGACGAAAGGGCAAGGGAGGTGTCAGTTGTGATTGGCTGGTGCCAGGGAAGGTGAAGTCTCTGGTGGTGGAGTGGTGACGACGAAGAGGTTGTAGTCAACAGGGCTTTGGCTGGCCACCGTCAGAAGAAGGCGAGGAAGAAGGCGGTGCTTCCAATTGGATGGTTGGAGGCATGGATGAGGGGGAACAAGGAGGTCGCCGAAGTCGCAGTCAGAGTTGGCCGAAGGAAGAAAGGAAGAAGGTTTTAGAGTCAAACCGGACTTGTTTTAGACTGTGAGAGATGCTAGAGCTTAAACAGAACTCCTGGGCAAGGTCTATTAGGAAGAATTCTCGCAAAGGAATAGGATTCTAGGGAATTCTTGTTTTGGGAAAAACTTGAGCTCTCCTGGCTTGTAGGATCAATTCCAATCCCTCTAATGGGGTTGGACGGATTCTTGATTGTATAAACAGCAATCCCTCCAATTTTAGAGGGATTAGGAGTCGAGACGAGAGAGTTCTCTCTAGAAGGTCGGTGTCTTTGGGTTCACACCTGCCATGGCGATAGGGACCCTTTTGTGAATAATACAACAAAGTTGGAGGGCCAAATGCAAGAAATTTCAAAAGCTAGGGGCTTAAATGTGAAGAAGAGAGTTTTAAGGGACTAGATTGCAAACTAGGTCAAGATGAATTCTAATTGGATCCAAATTTTGGTATAAACCTAATTTGGACCCAAGGAATCTGATGGTAAAGTTAGATTTCAATTTTAACCAAGTTTAATTGAAAAATTTGCATAGAAACCCAAATTAAAGTAGGAATATATCTGTAACTTTATTTATGGTCAAAATATGTTCAAATTGTCAAATCAAGGATACCAAACCTCAAGGAATAGTTTTCTATAAATTTTAGGAGATTTTGATGAATTTTATCCTAACCGGAACCTCTGTAATTTAAGCGAGTCTAAAATTAAGATTTTAGGTACTGCATCAATTCTCGAAATGCGTGAAACCATATTTCTATCTATATGGACTCACTTATTAGACTTTAATGCTCATTAGACCTTAGATTAACCCCTGACAAACCCCATTGTTACTCTGCTTTCATAATGTAATGTCAAAACTATAGAATTAACCATGTTCTAATGTTCTCTCAAAATGGATATGAATTGGAATTATGACTCTCAAACGATTATGTAGGAACATTTGTCACTTGATTATGACTAAATAAAGCTGATTATAGCTCATGATGATGTTATCATCAACTGCCACCACTACCCACCAGCTCCCCAATATTTGATAGTGGTAAGATGTATTATTTTTGCCAGATTTAAAATAAATTGAAGTTTAAATTTTGGTCACCGCATTTCCATTTTATGTTGATTTTAACAGGTATAGGGTGTTGAAACTACTGACATGTCTTTGACGATTCTGTTCTATCAGCATGCAGATGGAACTTTGATCATATTAATCATGATGATCAATTTTGATGGTTTCATAGGCAGTTTTTCTTATTTCTGGTGGAGTGCTGATCTATTATGGTTTTTCCTATCAATTTGGATAAAATTTCCCATCAAGATTATTTTTAATTTGTTTGTATATTTTCAAGCATTTACGAGGTACTAGTCACACTCATATAACTTCAAATGTTTCCCAATCACTTGTTTAATTATGAAATTTTTATATAATACATTAAATTTGAGTATGGACGAATGATTGGCCCTTGAATAATGCCTGACCTTTTGGGAAACACATTTACTCTGATGTATGCTAATAACTGTCAGCATGTGATTTTGTTTCCGACGTAATAGGAATGTTAATATTTATCTAGCACTGGCAATTTTTGCAACTCCATGTTACAAATGCAATAAATTTTCAAACATTTTGTCACCTTTCTAAGAATTCCTTGTGTCCTTGCATCATGTTTCTTTTCTCAAGTGGTGAATGGCGTTGGCATCGAAAGTTGGAACTTTGTTTCATGTATGAAATAGTTATGACATGTAATCTTTGGGATGGGAGATTTCAGAACACTAAGTTGAAACCCAACCTTTGTAGATTAATTCACTTAATATGATTTGTTAGTTGCCTAAGCCTTTGTGTCGGTTATGTATAAACATTTGAATGTCAAAAATGTAAAATCAACTACGCAGAAATATACAACTATTCATAGTGGTTCCTTCTGCAGAAATTGGAGTTGGGTTTAGAAACGTGAACGAGAGTCATATATATATATATATATATATAACCAGGAAAAACAAATACTGAAGATAGCTACCTTAAACTGCAACTATTTGAACTCTTCTTAAAGATAGCTGTATGATGTTGATATTATCACTAATTTATTTTTTTCCCAAAATTCCTAATTTTGCCTTCTTTATCTATTTCTTAACTATACATTGCCCATTTAGTGAGGTATATTTTGTTGTTCCCAGATTGCAACCACTGATTACAACAAACACTGTAATTCCTTCAGCTGTAAAATTATTCTCCTGGTACTACTTTTCTGGCATGTGGGCAATAAGGCTGCTGTATTTTTTTGGTTTTCTCCCACAAGAGCAAGCAGTACTACACTCTTTTCCAAGTTGAAAGTACGGAATGGAAAATGCACTTTCTTCCCATTAAGCATCTGGAAAAAATTGAAGTGATGAATTGCAACTATGATAAGAATTTTGCTCTCTCCTTGATGAAAAGTTATGCTTAATATTTCTGCCCTGGATGAGCATTGAGGTTTTTCATGATGGTGTCTACATATTTGTCACTCTGCTACAAAATTGCTCATTTGCCAGGATAACACAAATTAGCTTGTGTTGCAACCCAATTTCTATAAGTTAATCATAAACAAGTACGTTTGGATTTTATGTCTTTGGGCTTTTGATGTATCCAGATTAATTTCTCAGAATGCAAAGGTATGCTTGCCCTGAATGTGCACATCATCTCCGTTGGTTTCCTCAGGTGCAAGCTATTGAAACAGAATTGAAGCCAAGCCTTTTACCGATGTAAAGTTCTGGGGGGGGTGCTTTACATTATTTTAAACGCTTCTTTCGACTTCATTGTCCTCTTTTCCAACTTGAGGCTCTGTTCAACCTGGTATCAGTAATTGTCCTCTTGCCGCTGTTGCAACATTTACCCTTTAGGTAAAGTTTGGGATACCTCTCTCTTTTTCTTTTTGAGAAGGGTAGTTATGGTGAGATCATGGAAATTGATCCCACAATATCAAGATGCTAGTAGACTTTGCTATTCCACTGACTACTTGGTGACTATTGGGAGATGTTCTTTCAAGAGCATTTTTTATCCGAACATGCAGATTTTAGGTATTTAGTCAACAAAACTTTGAAATTATTCTTACTTGATGAACATAGAATACAAGAGGGTTGTTCATCCCAGACTCTTTCTGAAGGGGGGATGAGTTCAATCACTGCATTTAGTCTCGACGTTGGTGCCTCATTAGCTTTATGAAACTTGGGCTAGGTCGAGTAGGTGGGGCAGGCATGTTGAAGGGGTTGTGTGCTCTACGATGCGAAACATGAGGATGTCTCCCATGCTCTCTCAGTGATGGCGATCTCACTATATGATGATTTGCAATGCAAGGACTCTACAGTAACAGTAAGAGAAGGGAGAGAGGTACCTCTCTTTGTTGCTGCGTTTGTTTGGAATGTGTAGAAGAAGGATACGAGGGTTACACATTTGTAATCTGTCTCTACTGTTGGTAACTACTTCAAGGTTAGAACTCACCTTGGGGGTTTTCTTTCTTTTAAGTTTTAATTTTGCTAGCAAGTAGTCCATCAATAAAAGGTGCTTCTTTTCTTGAAAAAGCTTCCTTCTTTGTCTTTCCTTTGTGTGGAAGAAGGTGGGGAGTGGAACAAGGTTTCGTATTGAACACCAGCATAGGATTGTTGCTTTGATTCCATATAGAGTATGTAATGGCATACTTTATTATGAAAACCTTTGCCTCTCTCACATAAAGATACTGAGTGAAAATAATTACAAAGGGATACTCAGGGAAACAAAATAAATATAAAATAATACAAAAATAGATAATTCTAATAGGCTTTAATTATACGGTCCTAATAAGTAATAAAATGTGCTTGTATATATAATATTATATCCGTATCTTTAATTTTGGTGAGCTGGTGAAGCATCCACAATACTTTTAAGCTATTCCAAGTCCTGGTTGGACTATTTGCCAAGTTATATCAGCATGCATCTTTTTACTTGTGCAGGCCAAGATAGCTCCTCTCCTTGCAAGAGTTGATTTAGTAATAACAAGAGATATTGAATGGGCAAATTTGATGTTTGCTTTTGAGCAGTTATTCACAAGAATCAACTTTTAGTTTAGTGCCTTCTGGTGAATCTCTTCATAGCAGTTCTTTCATGGAATTTATGGAAATGCACCACAAGTTTAATTTATGTGATGCTTATGGTGCTTTTGAAATGGGTGATATATTTTTTATGTCGTACATTGTTGTGTTAATGGTGCACAAAGAAGATAAATGGTCATACAGTTGGAAATGATAAAGATATTGCAGGAATAATGACTTTGTTACAGTTCTTTTTACCGATTCTTAATTGTACATTTCAAAATTACAGTGGTCTCATGTCCAAAATGATACTGAAAATATCATGCAATTGACTTATTAGTGGTTATGTATACCTTGTCCTCTACAGTGTTCTCAGTTCTCACGTACTATTTTCTTCCAGGTTGTACAACCTGCATAGGACAACCTTGATGAACTAGGGAATTGAAACTATGAACCCTTGTATGTCCTATTAGAGCTATCTTTAAATCCCTCTTTATCTCACACTTTATGTGCTTGCATTCACATTCCACAATGGTTACCAGTTTATCTTTTCTTCCAACAGACCAACTCAATTTTTCTTTTCCAGCAGACCAGCACACTTTTGGACTCATTAGCAAGTAGAAGTTGATGCCCTTGGTCTAGGGAATGGAAACCTATCTTCAAGGATCAGCATCTTCATAGAAGGCTATTTGTACTTTTTTACCATGGACTATTCCTTCATTGTCCACTTGCCCTTGCCATGTTACCAACCCCATGTACTTTCTTGGCTACTGACATTGAGATAGCAGATATATCTAACTTGACTCGTTTGACTTTGTGCTTAATATAGTGTTCTACATGAGATACATTTTTTCTCTGCTATAGGTTCCCAGAATGCCAATTTCTTGAACAAAACTTGTAGTAAATCTATGTTTTGGGTTCCAAAATTCAATCTCATTGTCATTTACATGCTCAATGCTCTGGTTGAGACTATACATACATTGCCCTTCAAATTTAACTTTGTTTTGAAGTTTCTATATGTCCCTCTAAAATGCTTTTCCTTTTATTTAATTTCAATATCTAGTGGAACAACCATTGCTGGCTTGTCACTTGGATCATCATTGAGTACTCTAAAGGCCAAGGTATCTCCCATTCTAACTTTGTTGAAGGCATCATCAATAGATCATATTCATCTCATTTTACAAAAAATCATTTTGGTCTGCTTTTTCTCCATTTCTTTTTTTTTATCGTGAGTAGGTTCATGCCTTCTTAGTTTGCGATGATCCCGATTACTTCTACAATTTTGTTCAAGACCTTCTCGATGGGCTTTAGGCTGGTGTAAATTCTCGTGACATAGTCAAATTCATAATGTAAGTGGTTTTCCACGTGGCTGAAGCTATTCATGCTTGTGTTAATCAGTTGAACTCAATTTGACCATATAGTGCACGTAGATGTACATGTCCATGCTTTCCTTAAAATAAATCTAGAATCTAAAACAAGCCAGTTTGACATTCGTAATAGCTAAATAGTTGGTAAGATATGACAGTGTGCAAAGATCTTATGGTATGTAAATATCTGACCTGAATATTGGTTTCTCTCGATAGGCCAAAGGATTGGGTTATGTAATGAGTACTACTGAAGAGCTTAACTTTGTCAAAGTGGCTTCAGCAACTGGAGTTGTCCTGGATCCTGTCTACAAGTGCGAATATGGAGATCTTGCATAAAATATTCTAAATTGGTACTAACTCTCTTTTTGATAAATGGGTTCTAATATTGTTGTCTGCCAATCTAAATGCTATGACTATTTGCTTTTCAAGTTGGTTGCTCACTCAGTTTGGCACAATTGTAGTATAAGCCAGCAAAGGCCCATTAAAGTCATTATGGATTTTTTAACGTGAGTAGTCATCACAATGTCCCCTTGAAGTCTCTATGGATTTATCTGGTGAACTAAGCTTGCCTTGGTATCTTTATGGATTTGCTACCCTGCATATTTTAGTTTACAATGGTTTGGATGTTAAATTTATAATGTCGATTAAGTTGTAGGTTCCATATATAGTTACCATTTTTGAAGATGCCTATGTTCTTTTTGCCAAAGCCCTTTTTTAAGCTTTAACTTATGAAAAGCCATGGAATAGCATTATTGCATTCAAACTCTAGATTGCTTGGTTGTTGAATTCCTATATAGAATAAATGTGAGAATGACAAGGACTTCGTACTTTAAGCAAATGAAATCATTTTCATTGGCACCTATTTACATCCATGGTCTACATTTGGCAGTGGGAAGGCTGCATTTAGGTTGATAAAAGAGATGGTAGAGAATCCAACTAGTGTAAGAATTTATCTATTTTTGGGTGTGGATACCTTTTTGTACGGAAGTTTCCAATGTAAGAATTTATCTATTTTTTAAGGATTGTATAAGGATCCTAATTTTTAGAATTAAAAAAAAATGCCCCTACCTTTGCCGTCGATTTTTGCAATAACTGAAGGTAATTAAAGTTAATTTTTTTTAACAAAGTTGACTATTTGTTGTCGCTTATTATAGAAAACGATGACAAAAATACGAAACTATGCTCTTGCACAAAACATATATGCCATCGCTTATTATAGAAAGCAACGGCAAAAATACGAAACTATAATCTTGCATAAAAGAGATATGCCGTTGCTTATTTACGAAAGCAACGGCAAAAATATTTTTACTGTCGCTTATCAAAGCGATAGCGTTGTCATTTAAACGACAGCAAAACTCAAAAAACAGCACGTTAACGTGGGAAAAAGTGACATACAAACCCCGTCGCTTATTTTATAAATGATGGGAAAGATAATTGCCGTCGATTATAAAATGGCAAAAAATCCAATCCATCCACTGGGTGAACGATAATTCGTTGTCGGATTTTCTTTACAACCGATGAGAAAACAAAACGTCGCTATTTACGCCATCACTTTTTGGCGTCAGTTGAAAGGCTTTTGCCGTCGATTTTCAACCAACAACAAAGATAGAGTATGTTTTAGTGAAAGCACATGACAGGAGAAGACCTATTCATCAACCTCAACTGGAAGGAAGGTGGTTCAATCACCTTTGGCAACAACCACAAGGGCCATATTACTGGTAATGGCCGAATTGGTAACTCTAACACTTCCTTTGATAATGTTCATCTTGTAAGTGGACTAAAGCATAATCTACTTAGTGTAAGTTAGATATGTGATAAAGGATATAAAGTTATTTTCACTGCAAAAGGTTTTAAAATTAGAGGTAACAAGTCTAAGGAAATCCTTCTGACTGGAGATAGATCAAAGGACATTTACACTATTGACTTTGATAAATGCAACAATCTCAATTGTCTGATTGCATCAAATGATGAGTCAATATTGTGGCATCGTCAACTCAGTCATGTTCACATGCGAAATATAAATAAGCTTGTGAAACACGACTTAGTACGAGGATTGCCTAAGGTTTCCTTCAGAAAGAAGAATGTATGTTCTTCATGTGAATTTGGAAAATTGCATAAAACATCTTTTAAATCAAAAAAACATGATTAGTACTTCCAAGCCACCTGAGTTGATCCACTTAGATCTTTTCGGACCAACCAAGTTTGAAAGTCTAAACGGGTGTAAATATTATCTCGTCATAGTTGACGACTTCTCCAGATTTCCTTGGGTATTGTTTCTAAGAACTAAAGATTCTACCTTTAAGGAATTTAGAAAATTAGCCAAGAGAATCGAAATTGAATCTGGACTACCCATCACTAGGATTAAGAGTGATCATGGAGGAGAATTTGAAATTCAAAAATTCCAAAATTACTGCTCTACCTATGGAATAAAACAATGTCTTTCCTAGAGCAGCTCCTCAAAATGGTGTTGTCGAAAGAAAGAATAGAACCCTACAAGAGTGTGCCCGTACTATGTTGTGCGAGTCAAAGTTACCTCGGTATTTTTGTGCTAAGGCTGTAAACACTGCTTGTTATATCCAAAATAGGGCCTCCATTAAACCCATTCTTAAGAAAACACCTTTTGAACTCTACTTTGATAGGACTCCTAAGATTTCCTACTTTAAAATGTTTGGTTGCAAATGTTTCGTATTAAATACAAAGGAAAATTTGGACAAATTTGATGCAAAAAATGAGGGAGGAATCTTTTTAGGATGCTACTCTAGAAGTAAATCCTATAGAATCTTTAATAAAAAGAATTTGGTAGTTGAAAAAACTCTACATGTGTCCTTCGATGAATCAAATTAGCTAAATAATGCATCAACTAAAGATGATGATCAACCTTTAGATGATCCTTATAATATCCCCGAAGACATCATTTCTAATGAACTCCCTAAAGACTTAACCTACGCCAAAGATCATCCCAAAGATTTAGTGATTGGTGAAGTCTCAAAGGAAATCCAAACCAGATCATCCTTTAACAACCTTGCACTTAGCGTATTTGTATCCCAACCAGAACCAAAATCTGTGAATGAAGCATTTACTGATGATTGTTGGATTGTAGCTATGCAAGAAGAGTTGAATCAATTTGAAAGGAATGATGTTTGGAAATTAGTTCCTAAGACAGAATCTCAATCTATCATTGGAACAAAGTAGGTCTTTTGAAATAAGCTCGATGAATCAGGAAAGGTTGTAAAAAACAAAGCTAAACTTGTGGCTCAAGGCTACAATCAGGAAGAAGGAATAGACTTGACAAAACTTATGCTCTCGTAGCTAGACTAGAATTCTAATGGATCCATTAGAATATTACTAGCTTTTGCAGCTCATATGGGATTTAAATTATTACAAATGGATGTCAAAAGTGCATTTCTAAATAGCTTTCTAAAAGAAGTCTATGTGAAATAACCTCCTGATTTTGAAAGTACTAGTAATCCTGATCATGTTTTCAAACATAACAAAGCTCTGTATGGACTTAAACAAGCTCCTCGAGCTTGGTATGAAAGGTTAAGAAACTACTTATTAGAGAATGACCTTAAAATCGATTTAGTAGATCCAACTCTATTTACCAAAAGAAAAGACAATCAGCTAATTTTAATCTTATGTTGATGACATAATCTTCGGTGCTACTAATAATCTTTTGCGCTAAGAGTTTGTGAAAGTTATGCAGGATCAATTCACGATGAGCCTGATAGGAGAATTAAAGTTCTTCCTAGGATTACAAATTGATCAACTAGCAGATGGAATCTTCATTTCACAAACAAAGACACAAAAGAAATCCTAAAGAAGTTTGGAATGGACAAAACAAAAGGAAAAGACACACTAATGGTTACCATGACTCAACTCAAAGAAGATGAGTCAGGTAACTGTGTAAATCAAAAGTTATATAGAAGCATGATAGAATCCTTGCTTTACTTGACTGCTAGCAAACCTAATATATTGTTTAGTACTTGTCTGTGTGCTAGAGTTTAAGTAAATCCTAAAGAATCACATCTAAATATTGTAAAAAGAATACTTAAATACCTACTTAACACTGTTGATTTTGGTATATTCTACCCCAAATCAGCCACACTTGATTTACTTTCTTACTGTGATGCTGATTATGCAGGAAATCAGACTGATCGCAAGAGTACTAGCGGAATGTGTCAATTTCTTATAAATTCCCTAGTATCTTGGGTTAGAAAGAAACACAACACCAGATTTTGTGGATGAAACAAACACTTAAAGATTATGACTAATTTTTGAAAACATTAGGATTCTTTGTGATTACACCAGTGCTATTAACTTATCCAAAAATCCCATTCAACACTCTATGACAAAACATATAGATGTTAGACATCATTTTCTTAGAGATCCAAAAACCCCATTCAACACTCTATGACAAAACATATAGATGTTAAACATCATTTTCTTAGAGATTATTCACTAAAGAAGGAAATTATCTTAGAATTCATTTAAACAATAGAAAAATTAGCTGATATCTTTTCAAAATCACTAGCAAACAAAAAGTTTTTAATAATTAGAAGAGACTTAGGCTTAACAAGACTAGCTAAACTTTGATTGTTTTTGTCATGACAGTCTTTGATCGATCAAAAGTTTTTTGTTGATTGATCAACAATTGATCGATCAAATGTTTATTCTCATCGATCATTCTTCGAAACTTTTGGTGGAAAATTTTCCTCCAAAATTTCTAGCATTTACTTTATAGTTATTTCCTTCAATATGATGGCATGAAATACATTTTATATTTCAATTCTATTTATCTTGCTTTGTAGTATTTCTTTTTGTAGTATGGTTCTATCTTTTTCTAGTATGCTGCGGTATCTGAATTATTGCGTCTACATATATTGTTGCTTATCTACTCATTGAAATCTATATGCCATGAATTGTATTAACATTTCAATAAGGGGAACATGCTACATCTTTTATATTGTTTACTTGATTTATTTTGTTAAACAACAAAAGGGAAGAAATAATGAAAATTTCATATTCCATGCATAAATAATTATAATTTTGTTATTATCAAAAAGAGAGATTATTAATACCCTTATTTTAATATAACAAAATTATGTTTTATTGTAGACTAACCATTACAAGTTTAGTCAAATATATGGGATGGATGCATTGTCATCATCACCATAGTCTTCAAGGAAGAGAAAGGCTTAAGACTTGAAGATTTACTTGAAGACCTTTTTAATTTTATTGAGTCTAGAAATTTGTACATAACATCAAAAAGAAAAACAAATGTAAACTTTTTGTCTTCGTAAAAATCTTTTTACCTATCCTTGATCAACCAAATTAATTCCTTTGATTGACCAACTATTGATCAAGCAATTTATTATTTTAATCGATCAAATACCTCTAATGGTCATATTTCATTTTGATTGATCAACCCATTTTTATTAATCGATCAAATTTACTCCAACTGTCGAATTTATTTCAATATCAACCTTGGATCGATCAATGTATGCATTTAATTGACCAAATATCTTTTTGATCTACCAAACTTACTATTTGATCAACCAAACCTATATTTCTAGGAATGTCAAAAAGTGCCTATAAATAGGTTTGACGACCCTCCTCTCGAAAAACACCTCAAAAGCTTTCAAAGGAGAAAAATGCCTACTCTCTCATGCTTTCACGCCTCTGCGCCTACAACTATTACGATCTAAGGCACTCTTACGATTCAAGAAAGGTTGGTTTGTTATTTAATATTTCTAAGGTTCCATAGGAATATTATATTATTTTATTTTTATTGTTCTCGATCTGGGATTCCAAGTTGGATTGGAAGTCCTATTGGTCTCTCTATCAGGCATAAAAGATGTTCTGTAAAGAGGTTGTGCCACCTTCGTTCAAGTGACACGTTAGTAGATTTGACTAGTGTCAACTAGTCAAGAAAATCCTAAGTACGAGGCTTAGATAACGATTTTTACTCGAAAGAGTTTCTACTCTAAATTAGGTGTTATTTCTCTAGTTTGTGCTTGTATCATTTTTTATCTGTGGTAAATGTTTTTAAGTTAAGTTTTTAAATTGTTACTACACTATTCACCCCCTCTAGTGTATACTAGATCCTTTAGGCACCACTCACACTCATAGGTCCGAGGTGTTGATGTTGCCGACTACTAATTCAAAATCGGAATCATAAAAGAAATTATGGTCAGGATAAGACTCCACAAGCATAGTTTCTGAAATGACCATTCTCAAGGGTCGTTCAGGAATTTCCTGAAATGGCGAGGATGTTACTGCAATTTTAAACCCCTTGGGTTTTAATTTTGGGCTTTGTGGGAATAGGAGGCTTCCGCGGGGTCAACTTTGCAAAATCCCCCATGCCCATGCCCCTAAACACCATACCCCACCATACCTCACCCCATTCCTCCCCATACTCAACCTTACCCCATGCCTCACGCCATCCCTTCCCCCACACCTCCCACATCCATAAAAACCCCCCTCCATTTGCTTGCCACACAGCAAGCCGAGAGGAGAGGGAGAGCGAAGAGCGGAAGGAGCACGGAGGGGAGGGGTGCATGCTGGAGAGAAGGGGGAAGCGGCAGGAGAAGTTGCTTCTGTGGGGGTCGTTGCTGTTGCAGCGGAACACAGGAGAGAGAGAGCTCGCAAATGATTCTTTGGAGTCATTTTTCCGCAAAATCAAATGTCTAGAGAGACCATCAGACGTCTGTCCAGACGTCCAGAGGTAATACCGGACATCTGTCGAGTTTTGACCGTACATGCGCATGTCAGAGGTTGGGAAAGCACGCTAGTGCGAGGATCGAGGTGGTTTCAGACATCCGAGAGTGTTACCAGACGTTTGAAGACCCCCTCAGACGTCTGCAAAAGACGCAGAGAGCGAGGTGAGTCACTGAGTTCGTTTAAGACGTCTGGACTCTTCCCAGACGTCTGATTTTAGTCAGGGTTGGTGTTTTTGGGCCCGTTCAAGGCCCAAACAGAGTCGATTTTCCACAAACAAATTATCGTTGGTTTCCGTTCGAGTTTCTCTACGTAATGATATAGTGTCTATGCAATTTTGAGCTCGTTTGACCTATCAATCCATGTTATAGATCTCCCATCCGTAGAGTATACGGGACCTATGGAGACGTCGAGAGCTACCATACGAACCCTCATTCCACCCGGTTACCTTGGTAGAGTGGTTTTCACCTTAATCCCAGAGTTGATAATTAAATTGCATGCGTAGAATTATTTGAACCCTAGGTTGTAAGATGAACCCTAGGACTGAAAAGAGACAAATGCATACTACTTTAGAATATATTCGATTAAACTCTAGGTTGTAAAATGAACACTAGGGCTAGAAGAAATACATGTGTAGTTAATGAATGATTGAGTTACCGTGATGCTTCCTAAAAAGAAATAAATCATGAGCTGCCTATACTACCTGTAATGAACCATGTCATGAATGGAAATACATACTTGTACTGAGTAATCGATGGTAAAATTTGAGTTGCCTATTCTACATGTATCGAACCAGATATGGAAATAAGAAAGTCTATATACGAACCCTACGGGGAATTTAGAAAGAAACCAAGAATACTGTAGTACGGAAAACCTGATGGTTTTGGAATATGTTGCCTACGGGCGACTGTTTGGACTTGGTTAAGGGAAGTGCGCTGGCCCTCGTATACAGAAAAGAGCAACTGTCCCTTAGTGTGGAAAGTGAGTTGGCCCTTGTGTACGCAGTACCGAGGAGAGTGACTATCTTGCGTACGCGATACCAAGGGAGCCACTGTCCCTTTAGTATAAAGGGGAGCTAGCCACCCCTTGGGTTGAGACCCGGGGTTAGGCTAGTCACTCTACATCGACTCTTGTTTGGCCCTCGCGTACATGATACTGAGGTGAGATACTTAGTGTAGAGAGGGAGCTAGTCGCCCCATGGGGCCCGAGGTTAAGACTAACCACCCTACACTGACTCTTGTTAGGTATACTAGGCGAACTGGGATAATCGAACGAGGGTACGTAAACTGTGGAGGGATGAGACCCATGCTCTGTTCTGAGGAGCGAGACCCTTGTTCTGAGAGGGCAAAGCCCTGTGCTGTTCTGTGCTATACCTTTGGACGTACCCGCTAGCGGAAACGACTGACTGCGTGCCAGTGCAGAGTAGCTACCCGTGCACTTATCGCGCGTGCCTTAGTTACCGCTACGTCGCAACCGTGACCTTAGGGAGGTAGACCAGGTGTAGGGCTACCACGGGGGACTCTCTCGGCCAAGAAAGTGCCACGTGTACATCCTGCATCGTGGAAAAACTACAAGTGAGATCTTAAGTGAGATAGTTCCCTTAGGGAACAAAAAGATTAAGCAATGTTATGGATCCTAATTAGAGTACTAGACTCAGAAACGCATGAGATAAACGGAAACGAATGATAAGAAATAACCGGCAATGTATGATTAGCTAGTTGCTTGTTTAATTTTGTTCAGTTGCATGTAAATGACTTAACCACCACCCTACTCAGCGTTAGCTGACCACGAATTTCTATAACCATGTTCAGGCTAGAGATTTGAGCAGCCAGCGCCACCGGCTGCTGAGGGCACTGGGCCTAATCGAGCCCAGCCGTAGTCCTTTTCTACTGCAGAGTTTTGTTAGTAGTGAGTAGCCTGTAGACTATTCTGTTATGTTCGATTATATTTCTACCAGTTTCTGTTGTGATGGTTATGTTCATAACTATACTTTTCCACTTGTGCCATGTTATATCCTTGAGATATACTGTTCTATTTACTGTTCTGTTTCCTTTACTGTCTCTTACGTACTTTCTGCTTAGTTACATTGCACGTGTAGTTGTGGAATGAGTGTACATTTGATTGTTTCTCATTAGACAACTGAGTCTTGGGGTTCGTCGAGGTGAGCCGTTCTCGGGTTTTATAGGGAGCGGGTTTTATAGGGAGCCGGGAATGGGTTGTGACAGTTTCTTCCACTAAGTTAATAATTTCAGAATCCAAGTCCTCAAAAAAATCATCCTCATGGAATCTCTTGGAAGCTTTAAAAAAATATCGAGTATTGGTTTAGCCATCGCAAGTAATATCCATTTTTCCTGGATGGCAATTAATATCTGCTTTCGCGGTGGCCAAAAATGGTCTTCCAAAGATAATGGGGGCGTTCTTCAATGCTTCAGGTACCTCAATGTCAAGGACCAAAAAAATCATCAGAAAATATACAGTTCTTGACCTTAACAAGAACATCCTCGACTATCCCCTTGGGTTTGATTGTAGATCGGTCGGCTAATTGAAGTGTAATCTCGATGGGTTTTAATTCACCAATCTTAAACTCCTCAAATAAAACAATGGGGATGATATTAACAGATGCACCTAAGTCCTGATAAGATGATCTTCGCTTTCATTGAAATTTTAAACATAAAATAATGTGTCATGGTAAATCTTTTGTGGTGGAAAATCGACTATCAAAACCTTTAATATTTCTAACCATAGTGATTAGGTCATCTCCACAAGGAGGAATTAACCTATTAAACTAGTGAGTGGTCTCATTTATTCGGGAATAATAATAGATGCGCGTACCAATTAATGCAACTTATTTCCAACATAAATTCTTACTCTAAACACTTAATCAAGAATGCAGGTGCTCAGATGCAAATCACCACCATAATATCCTGTCACTAATAGTGATCTTGGCAATAGCTATATTAATCTCCTACTTAATAGCACCCATTTACTATAACCAATATCCCATGTTTTATGTCATTCATAAGAACTCAACCATATGTCATTTAGATTAAAAAGAAAGATGTCCATGCAAATTCACTTTAATATATTAAAACCTTAAATAAAATAATAGTGATAGTGGCAATGGCATTCACCGTAATTATTAATTCAAATTTAAACATAGAATTTCTCGTGCATGCTCGTGTGTACGCAAGGAAGCTTGACTAGCGGCGAGGATCGAGGGGAAGCTGCATCTCGAGGAGGGCTTCACGTTGACAAGCTTGGCGCGACCAGAGGTGGCCGCCGGCAACCGATCGAAGGAGGGGTGGTCGGACATGGATGGCATTTGGCATAGGAGAAAGGGCTATCGAGGGTTGGCGTGGCTGGCGTGGGTCGTCGACAGAGGTCAAGGCGAGCACTCCAATCGCTTTGGCGGAGGAGGTGGCCTAAGGTGGTGTAGCTGGCAAGGGGGACGGCGTGGACTTTGGGTTCCTTGCATGAAATTGCAAGTGGTGGTGTTGGCGTGGGAGAGGGGAGGCGGCGTTAGGTTGTTTTTGAGAAGATGAATAGTGAAACGAGTTGGTGTTGGCAAGGGGGGTTTTCGGTGGATAAAGTGAAGGTGGTGATGGCTATGGGAGATGGCAGTGGTGGTGCTACTGATGGGTTCAACTGGAGGAGCGGTGGCAGGAGGTTGAAGAAGGTGGAGAAGATGTAGGAGGTGTTGATGGTGGTGATGAAGGTGGTGACGGTGGAGGGGCCATGCGCTGTCACCGCACGGCCAGTTTAGATGAATTTGCGGTGGCGGAGGGAGGATCACAATGCATGCATAATCCA
This sequence comes from Thalassia testudinum, assembly GCA_037157565.1. Lineage (NCBI taxonomy): Eukaryota > Viridiplantae > Streptophyta > Magnoliopsida > Alismatales > Hydrocharitaceae > Thalassia > Thalassia testudinum. The sequence continues at coordinate 204,233,126 of JAZHRO010000031.1, forward strand.
CAATGTTCACGGGTTTCATGGTGGAGGAGATGGAGATGATCCCCGCAAGGGGAAAGATGATGAAGATGTCGGGCCCTCCTTTAACAATACTCTGTTTTCCTTCAGTCGAAAACTTCTCCAACCACTCGGTGAAGATCACGAGTAGTTGGAACGGCGAGATAAGTCTAGCATTAACTTCATCAGACATCCAGATTAAGTTCTAGACGTTTTAAAAGTGGCAATCGACGGTGGGTCCTGCCAAGAAAAATTAGTTATTTATATAAAAACTCAACAGAATGTTACATTCTATTTTTGTAACTCATGTAATATATGAAAGATGCATGCAAGTAATTTTGTAAACTAAACTATTTACATAGAAAAATCTACTATGGATATGTAAACATTAATCTAATAACTAGGCATTTATGTATTTAATTAGTCCACAAATGTGGTCTCATCAGGTGCGATCAAAACTGGTGTCAATGATGACAACCGATATTAGGGGAACGACAGGATCTTTCATTTTTGGAGGTAGCTTTCTCTGAATGACAGAGCTTACCATCTCCGGAAAATGAACTCCTAGATTTTTAGTCTACCTTTTTGGAGTACAAAGATCCTTAAGAAATTTACCATAGGTAGGGATGTATTTAATAGCATCTAGGAGAGGGATATTGATGTGAACTTGCCCAAATAAATTCATAAGTACCTCAGTTGTGGGCTCAGATTTCTTTCTTTCAAGGTTAGTGGAGTGTAAGGCTTGAAGAAAAGGAATGGGAGTCTTGCCTGGAAAATCAATTTGATCTTTTTGGGTTTCTTCCTGAAGGGTGGAAAAGAGTCAACTTGCATTTTGTTAGGGTGGATTTCAAGTGAAGATGTGGAAGGCCCAGGATCTTGTGTGGTTTTCTTGCTCCTTAGAGTGACTGCATTGGCAGTATGATTGTTTGTTAGGAGGGAGGGGGCCTGGTTTTGATGGAAGCTCGAGGGGTGCTGTGGGGCTGGCTGGATAGGAGGCTAATAATGATTGGGATTTGAACCCTAGTTGTGGTTCCCTTGGTTATTTGGATTAGGCATGGACTGGGAAGGCAAATTACCTACAAGTGTTTGGTCTGGAGTAAACCCAATTTGGTTTGTCAATGTAGTCACCATGCGGGTTACCTCAGACATCTGGCTCTACATGCCTTGCAGGGATTTCATCAACTAAGCATTAATATCATCTTGAGGAATTCCAGGTTGGTATTGATTTTGTCCATGAACCCAAGGTTGGTTAGGTCGTTGATAAGGAACCTGATTAGGAGTTTTCTAGGAGAAGCTCAGGTTATTCCCCTAATTTGTATTGGGGGGATTTCTAAAGTAATCTTGGAGGGCAGAAATGTTTTCTATAATCAGGCTAGGTGTGTTTTGTTGTCCATAAGCAAATGTCCCAGTCTAATCAGGTGTAGCCTCAGAAAAATAATTAGTCTCAGCTGGGACAACACCAACATTATGCAAGTGTTATCTCTTTAATCAATTAGATGTGAGGGTGGAGTCAGTTTTTGAAAGTTCATTCTTTCCTCAATTTTTTTCTGGTTGATCTGCAATTGCTCGTCTCTGGGCAATCAATTAGACGTCATCTTGAGTAACAGGAACTGATTGGCCATAGGTGCCTATCTCATGAACGTCGAATGAAGGGTTAGGGTTTCTTCCAAATGTGCTCATGGGTGCATGGTTAAATGAGTTTTCACTCATTTCTTCAAATAATTGATAGGCACTTTCAACATCCTTATTTAAAAAGTTGCCATCGCATGAGGAATTCACAAATCGTCTCAATTGATCTTCTAATCCATACTGGAGGATCTGCACTAGCTACCATAATGGTACCTCATGATGTGGACAACTCCTCAAGAGTTCTTGAAATCTCTCCCAAGATTCCTAAAGAGATTCACTAGATTTTTGTTGGAAAGTCATAATTGATTGGTGCAAGGCATTAGTACATTAGTACGACCTATAGGAAAGAACTTTTTCAGAAATGCACTTTTTAGCTAAGGCCAGGTATTGATGGGTCTGCCAACAATTCTGAACCAATAGGTTGCCTTATCTTTAAGAGAAAGAGGAAATAGCCGCATTAGCCATAAATCTTCTTGCACATTACGAGAACGGGTCATTTGTGCGAGGATAGTGAATTCCTCAAGGTAGCTAAACGGATCTTCCTTTGGAAGGCCATGAAAATGCTTAATTGGGTTCAGAATCATTGGCTTTATCTCAAAGTGCTCTTCTGGTATGACCACCCCCGGTCTGTCCTCATAGTTGGAAGGAACATAGAAATCTTTAAGATGAATGACAGGCTGCTGAGGGGGTAGCTGATTTGGCCCTTGGCTGGCTAGGTTCGTGACAGTCCCAGCCAACTGTTGTTGATTAGCTTATAGTTGAGCCAGTTGCTCAACCATCATGTATAAGGGATTAAGTAGGGGGGCTTGATTTTGTTGATTAGGCATCTCAGCATTAGGCGGCATTTCAAGATTAGGAAGGTTAGGGATGGGGAGGTTAGCATGGAAATTAAATTCGGATGGGTTAGGTTGCATATTAGAGGTGGATGTGGATGGATTCTTGCACTTGTTTTGTTGATTTTCCATGTTTTTGCAAGAAGAGGAAGAATGAGAATACAAAGAAGATCGTCTTGTGCAGGGGGCGGAATCACGCAATCCCTCCAAGTGCAGATTCTTGGACCGTCGCCTGTGCATACACTTATGGGAAGAATGAGAGAAGAGAAGGGAAAAGGAGAGAGAAAATGTGTGCAATCCAAGCAAACAAAAACTAAACCTAACTTATAGTAGACTCCCTAGATAACCTAAGACTTGGGAACCTAGAAAATAAGAAATCCTTAATGGAACCTGCTTCCCTAAATTGACCTGACTAGACCAACGAGGTGGCTTGAGCCCAAGCATGTCCTGGGAAAATCACCAAGAGCTTATATAAACCCTTACCCATCATTTGACTTCCCTCCTAGTCTTAGACACCAGGTATGATGAGGGGAATTAGGAACAATTAGAGGAAACTTAGAATCTAGATATCATGGATGAAATCATTAGGGATCAAGTTACTACAAAATTTTAGTTAGGTTTAGGAACTTAAATGTGCACAGGAAAATGAAAGGTATTGATTGGGGTAATGCCCAATTATTTAAATTTTTTGTGTATGCGAATTGGGCGGGAATTGTGCCGCCCAAGTCAAAACAGATAGGGCTTGCAAACAAGGATTAAGTTGAAGGATTTTAGGGTCTAATAAAGGCTTTGGTGAATTTTAAGATTCTCTCTTGTTAAGATTTCAAACAAGTTTGAAAGTGATTCACACAATAAGGAAATCAAGTTTTGAGTTGGTGAAAGCCAATTCCTTTGATTGTATGTGTGACTAAAAGAGAAAATAAAACCCTAAAGTTGAAAATCTTAGTTATGCAACTCCTAAATGAATCTCTTTCTATAAAATCTTTTTAGGAGGTGGTTCAAACAAGACAAACAACACCACCACCTAACAGGAAATTAAAAGCAAATTCAAAAATAATTTTTTTGCAATTTTTGAAAATTATTTGATATATTTTTGGAATTTTTTTCTATACTGGTGTCAAAGGCAAAAAGTATAGATTTGAAAAATCGATTATACAGAAACCTCAAACGATCTCTGAAATTTTTGAAATTTTTATATGTGAGAGATTTTTTTCAAGGTTTCCAAAAATATAAAATTTATCCAAATCTAATAAGTAGAAAATTTTATAAAATTCATGGACAGTAAGAAAATAATAAGGAAACAAGGTGTGACATCTATTCAATCCACGAATTTTTTTTAATTTTTTATATTTATCAAAGCTTTCTGAAATTTAGAGTCAAGGTTCCTAACTCAAGGGCACTTCCTTGGGTGAAGTTTAAAGATTTTAGGGAGGTGTTAATGATGAAAATGTTCCCCTTTTCTCTAAAAGATAAAGCTGCGCATTGGTTTAAAACTATTACAAGACCAATTGATACTTAAGATGAATTGAAAAATATTTTTCTGAAGAAATTCTTTCCTATAGGAAAAACCAATACCTTAGGGAGAGCAATTACTACCTTAGTCAACACCTAGGGGACAACTTCATAAGGCTTAGGAAAGGTTCAATGATCTTATGAAAAAATGTCCCCACCATGAGGTCCCAAAATGGCATCTCGCCTAAATCTTTTATCATGGGTTGAATGAGAATTTAAGAAACTTTGGTTTCTAGGCTATAGGCTTGTAACAAATGGTTGTGTTTAGGAGGTACAAAGGAACCTAGAACTAAGCTGGATCGAACCTTCCCTCTAATCCCCTCAAACTCAACCTGATCGGATTGGCTTAAGGAAGAGAGGTGCAATTAGTCGCATTCTAATTCAAATCTTTTAAGATTTTAGGTCTAGTTGAGGTACACATTAAGGACTAGATAGGTTGATTCTTTGAGCACACACTTCCATCTCCTGTTCTCTTCACATCTCAAGTCCTTTCAAGTGTATGCACGGACGAAGATCACAAAAACCTAAGTTAGAGGAACCTTTGGAAAGACAACCTAAAAGGAGAATTTTGATTTCTAGCTCTGAATCTAGTGCCATGGCTGAAAATTAGAATCCTGAAAACCCACCTCGTGATCAATTTGAGGACCAAGATCCACCCAATCCTTTGGACCTGATGTAGCAACAGGTTGATGCTCAAAACCGACACCACCAACAACAGATCCTACTCTTGACTCAACCTATTCAGAGATTACAAAATCCTAGCTCAAATCAACCCCCACTGATAAATCTACATTTATCCATGTTAATTTGTCTATTTATGCATGTTCCTAAGCCATAAAAGCATCATGCAATAGAATAATTTCTATAAATTATGTATTAATTCGCATCTTTTTATGGCTAAGGGATAAGGTAATATATTTTGAGGCCTCGAATTAAAGATCCAACCGTACGAATCCGATCAGGACGACGATCAAAGTCCAACGCCTCCGAAATCATCTTGATCAGATTTTCGTAACATCATATGCAGCCCGAGGAAGATCAAAGGTCAAGGGGCAAGGTGGTGCAAATCCAGACTTCAGACAACAAATCCAACCAGACGAATGGGTTTGGATCAACGATCGCAACCCAACGACGTGAAAATCGATTCAATCCGACATCCGTAGCACCACCTACAAGCAAAAGATGGACTGCTCAGATGATGCCACCACTCGATGTCACCCCAACATGCTCCCACACTCCTAAAGGCACCCCCAGTGTTCGCTCTTCATCGTTAGATCTTAATCCAATGGCCACCAAGAAGCCACGTTGCCATGCCGCATCTTCATCAACTCAACATGCGATCTCAACCATTGAATCAAGATCCGACTGAGAGCGCATGGAGGAAATTCAAAGACGCGACACACACACGCTCGTAGCGCAGTGGTCGAACATCTTATGCACAGCGTGAGGCATGCGTCCTTCAAGAATTGGATCCCGTGCTGGCGTTGTCCCACTTCTCATCCTCGTCTTCCAACTCTGTCCTCCTTCCAACTTCCCATCTCTGTCTTCCGGGCACTAGCAACATTGCTCTTCCTCTAAGCGATCGTCGAGGAGGATTTCTTCACTATATTCTTTTTACTGCTTTCTATAGTATAGATTTAATTTCTATAATGAACATTATTCTTTGATAAAGTTGCCCTCTTTTCTCTCTCTTATTCTTTTTATATTATTCACTCTCTTCTATTATTTATTCTTTAATTAGAGTAGTTCTCATAGATTGATTTCAACTGGCTATTCTACATTGTAACAATAATTTTAAACGCGGATTTTTAATCAAACATTTGCCACCCCGAGTTCTACCCGGGACTCACTTTGAGTTTCGGTTATAAATTTTATTTGATTAGCAAATTTTTTGCAACTATGACGATGGATTTTAAAACTCAATTTTATTCGTGTAAAATCTCACATATCACCTACCACCTTGCAATCAACCCCTACCTCTTCGAGATCATTATAATCTCGCCAACATTGTGCTTGAACTCGTTGTTAGGATTCCCAATGGGGACAATGATCTAGAACTCAAACCTAATATCATTATCCTCATCCTTCATTTCCATGGACATAATACTGAAGACCCATTCCAACACCTTGAGGAACTCCAAAACCTTAGTAGGATTGTTGGACCTAGAAACGAAAGTAGGGAGGTGTTAATGGTGAAAATGTTCCCCTTCACCCTAAAAGATAAAGCTGCACATTGATTTAAAACTATTGCAAGACCAATTGATACTTGGGATGAATTGAAAAATGTTTTCTAAAAAAATTCTTTCCTATAGGAAAAACCAATGCCTTGGAGAGAGCAATTACTACCTTTAGTCAACACCTAAGGGACAACTTCATAAGGCTTAAGAAAGGTTCAATGATCTTATGAAAAAATGTCCCCACCATGAGGTCCCGAAATGGCATCTTGCATAAATCTTTTATAATGGGTTGAATGAGAATTTAAGAAACTTTGTGGATGTTTCTTATGGAGGCAACTTTATAAATAAAGACGAGCATAGTGCTTTTGATATCTTTGAAAGTATGAGTGAGAATTCAATCAATAATCCCTCCAATCAACCCAAGAGTGGGTTTATGAGGTTCAGTCAAATTCAAACTCTATGAATTTGGAAATTATTGCACAAAAATTGGATAAGGTTGACTTGGTGACTAAGAAATTCAAAATGGTGGATAAAAAGTTGGATGATTTTACGAACCAAATCAAGAACCATGTAGGACCCAATGCTCTTGCACAAACCCGACACTCTATGAACAATCTTGACTTGGCTCAATCTATGAGTCGCTTAAACTTGGAACATATGTCACTTGCGTTCCAAGGAGGGACCTTTGCCCCTTGGTACCCTGATTATTCTAGTTTTTCTAACACCAACAATCCTGGATGGCATAACCATCCCAATTTTTTCTAGTATAACCAAAGACAAAACTTGAACCTAACTCAAAATTAGACTAGCCCAACCTATAACCTACCTTCATATAATCAAGTTCAACCTAATACGCTAGCCTATAATCAAAATCGACCTAGACCTACTCAAGACACCCAAATGGACACCTTGGTTAAGATGATTTCTGATATGAAGCAACATCCTCAAGAGGAAATGGCTGAGATCAAGGGATGGTTGAACCAATTAATGGAACCTATAGCTAATCCTAGGCCTACTAAAGCTTTACCTGCCCAACCCATCCCAAACTCTAATAACATACAAGACAAAGGAAAAATGCCAATAGGGTTCAACCAAAATCAGGAGCAAGCCTATTTGATTAATCAAGCTCCCTGATTCCTTCAGGCTTTAACCCAATTCCAAATCAATATAACCCTAATATTACTTATACAAACTACTCAGCATGTTCTACCTAACCAATCAAGCTCATCTCAAGGCTCAAATCCATACCCTCATGCCACTGCTAACTCAATCACCTTGAGAACTGGTAATGTTAGAATAATTATTTTTTACATTTTAATGCTTACATTTCAGTCCTTGCTATTCTCTTTTTAATCCTTGTATATGTTTTGTTCCTGTATAAAGGACCCAAGGGACCCCATAATAGGTGATGCCATTTCAATCCTAACATGGTATCAGAGCAACAATCCCAGATTGGGTCTTGATATCCCACCTAAACAAACTCTCCTCACCCTCCGCCTCACGCCCTCCTCTCTCTCTCTCGTCATTTCAACGTGATTCTTCATCTAATTAACATCACCCAACTATTTTGATCACTCATCACTGGTTGTTGCTGCAAATGGTGTAAAGGTTGTTGATCAGGTTGTGAGGTTTGAGGTAGTGTTGTGAAGGTTGCTACAGTGTTGTTGACTATCCAACAAGAGCAGAAGTGCAAGATCATTGTGATTGATTGTGGTCATGTGAGGTATAGGGGATAGCAAAGAGAGTGTTGGGGATTTGCATCTTTGTTTTTTGGGTTCCTTACCACAAATGCAAGGAACTTCAATTAAGTTTGATGGGAAAAAATTTATGTTGTGGTCCACAACTTTTCTTAGGTTTGTTGGTTTACATGATCACAAGAAGATTCTTCTTGAAGATGAGCCACCATCTTCCTTCAAAACTGTAGAATGGGATATGCAGAATGATTGGATTGCTACATGCATACTTAATAGCATGAAGGAATCCATTGCTAAGCAACTTATGGTTTATTCATCTGCAAAAAAAATGTGGGATGAATTGCATGAGATACTGATACAAAAATACATGGTTTTATAATTGATGCAAATTAGTGTCATTAGAATGCGTAAAGTCGATCAACTTTTAAATTTATATTCCTAGATAGGGTGAAATATCTAAGGTTGTCCAATGAGGCAATTGGTCTTTTAAGAATGCCTCTCTTGCAAAATTGGAATCTTTTTTATATTTTTGTTTTGTTGTTTTCAAGTTTTGAAAATAATCGGGGTAACGATATGAAGTAAAACTACGCCTAAGTGCAATAATGAAATCTACACCTCTAAGCTCACCCTAGGAAGGTGTAACTAGGGTAATTATAGGGTAGAAGTGAGTGCAACAAGAATCTAACTACTATGAAAGCACATGAAATGACAAAGCAAATAAGAAAGGCACTTGAATTTGTATTGCTATTTAAAAATGTCACATGTAAAAGAATGCTTGTAGAGGAAAGCTTCCTAAAGACAAAAATAGCTAATACAAAATAAAATGAAGTAAAAGATAGATAATCCTCCAATTGAAGCTTTGGATGGTCCTTTCTCCAAATGTGGTTGCTCCTACACTTGAAAAGGGCATCTCCTTAGCTCCTTTATTCAAATGCTCCTGGATGCTCCTCATCTTTGTCTCCTCCAAGGGTGGACATCCACCCTAGCTCCTCCTCCTCTGCCTGGCCGTCCCCTTTGGTGAAGAACACCTTGGCTTGGTCCAAGGTAGAAGGGAGAAGAAGAAGGCACCAAGGAAACACGAGATGGCTTCCTTAATCTTCTTCTCTTCACTCCTCCTTTGGACGTCTATAGTGGATGTATAGGTATAGAAATAATGTAGCCAAGGGTGAAGATTTTTGGTGGTAGGAATGGGGTATATATATATAGTGGGGGAAGGAGGGTAGTTGGCGTGGGTTAATGGAGGGCTAGGAAGTCCTTTTGGGTGGTGGTTGTAGAATGGAGGGCTGGGATATGTTGGCGCCACATGAGAAGTGGTATGGGTGGTGGTTATGGTGAAGGGGTGTAACCCTAGGTTGGCGCTAATATTGGCTTCTAGAAATGGTTTTCTTGGCGCCAACTTTGGATGGTTTGGGATTGGCCTTGGAAGTTGATGAATGGGGCTAGTTGGCGCCAACATTGGTTTGTGATTAAGGGTTGAAGAGGTGTTAGTTTTGGTGCCATTATGAAGGGGTGCCATTGGGGTGGTGGTTCATTTTGGCGCCAAAAGAGGGAAGTGTAGGTGGAGTTTTTGTGGTGGTTTTAGGGTAGGTTGGACGGTCATGGAGGTAGAGGAATAGGGGAGTAGAGGTGGAGCTAGCTAAGCAAGCTTGTAGCTCAGCTAAGTTGCTGGAGGAGCTGAGAGGAGCCCTGATAAAATATCCTGGAGCTGAGGGGAGCTGAAAATGAGTTTCCTAAAGTCTTCCTAGCTAGCTCAGCTAGCTAGCTTAGGACTATATGGTGAGCTCAACTGGCTTGAGCTTAGCTTGAGCTTCATGAGCTGGAGATGAGCTACCCTAAGCTGGATGGAGCTAGAATTGAGCTGGATCCAACTCAGATGAGCTGGGATCTAGCTACAAAAGCTTTTGTCTACTTCTCATGTGAATGTGCCTCTCAGATTGCCAGGGTTGCATGATTTTCATGGTGCATTCATACCTGACACTCATGCAATATGTTACCACATAAAATGACAGGAAATATGACAATGCATGACCTAAACCCTAAATGCAAATGCATGCTAAATGCAATGAAATAGTGTAATGCAATTATCAAAACTCTTAGAACTAGGTGTGAATGGATACTAAGGATGTTAATAAACTAGTGTTTATCAGATACACTCAAAAGTCGAATATTGCTCATCTCTATCGTGTATTGGGGGACATCCTGACATTCAAGAAAGGAAGCATGAGCTTACCAGATTGCTATGGTTCATTAAAAAATCTTTGGGACGGGCATGATTCCATTCATCCCATTACTTCAAATGTTGTTATAGTGATAAAGAGGGAGGCTATTTGATCAGTTTAGTTTTTTGCAGCTTTGGGACATGAATATAAGGCAGTGAAAGATCAGTTGTTGACTTCTACTGAGATTCCTAGTCCTGAGTAGATTTATGCAAAGTTGATGAGACTGGAGATGACAGATAGCTCAGTGGTTGTAGACTCGTCCGCTCTTGCTACTTCTAAGCGTAGGAGAGGTTCAAATCGTGGTCACCCAGGTAGACGAGGTGCATGAGGTCGTGGTTGTGGTCGCTTTACTTTTGTTTGTGACTATTGTCACAAGACTAGGCACATAGTTGATAGGTGTTGGGCAAAGATTGGGTATCCTCAGGGAACTCATGCAAATTAAGTTGCAATTAAGGAGGAATGCACTCAAATTTCAGAGGTGGTTAGGATTTCTAGAGATGAGTATGCTAGATTGCTTACCTCTCAGCTTTCTATTTCAACTTTTGTTACTCGGTAGGGTGAGTGTTGCGAGTGCTTGAGTCGAATGTTAAGAGATGCGCGTTGTAGTACGATTGAGAAAAATGCTACAACATTTAAACTTTGTAAAGTTCTTGAAAACAGAAATTGAGTCCGAAGTCGTTCGCAGGGAGCAAATATGAAATTCATACACTAATCACAATATAGAAATAATGAGCACAAAGATAAAAATATGCAATGAATATCAATAATAAAAAATATATTCAATTTAGCCTAAATTGTTCCTCAGGAAAGAAAGGAATAAAAAGAATATAAAGGACGATAAAAATGGTGATTTAGATCACCAATTAATTCCCCACATTAATCACATATCCCAAGGAAATTAGCCAATCAATAACTCAACAATGTTTAGAACCACTTATGCAAATATCCACGTCAGATTCAACCTCAAATAACTCCACAGTACTAAATCAAAAGTCGGACCAGAGAGCCAGACGACTTAACCGTTCAAAGCTCAAAACAGGCACAAGGGTGCCAAGCCTCAGAGATGACAAGTGTTAAGAGGGCATGAACAATGCAAAACCTACCTCTACCCGTCTCAGAAATTCCTCTCTTTTTCTTTAATCGAGCTCACAATTGGGTAATCGGGTTTGTACAATATTGGATAGGGGACCAAACCCGCGTGGCGTGTACCGCAGATGAGGTGTGAGGGCTGAGTGAAATGGAAGGTGATAAACACCAGTTTATCATCATTCTTATGCCATAAAACAAATTTAGCTCTTAGGGTTTTAACTCCGTAAACAGGTTTTCAGGCTACATTTAGGTATTTACCTAGGTTAGGCATGCATTGCATTTTTAATTATAGTTTTGATGCATTTATCTAGTGTCAGGATTAGGCAGAATGTCAGACCCCACATACCACACAACCAGCTAGATCCAGCTCACCCCAACTGGATCCCAGCTCCTTCTAGCTGGATCAACTCATCCCTAGTTCCATTCAGCTCATCTCAGCTAAATGGTAGCTCTAACTAGTTCACCTCAACTCCATTCAACTCACCTCAGCTAGATGGCAGCTCAAACTAGCTTAAGTCAGTTTATCCCAGCTCCATTCCAGCTCAGAACAGTTCACTGGAAGCTCAACCTGCTTAGACTAGCTACTGCCATCAACTAGCTAAACCTAGTTAGCTGAAGATGACCTCAACTAGCTCAGGCCAACTCAAGTCCAACTCCCAGAAACCTAACTCAGCTCAACTTGGTTGAGTTGAGCTACTTGACCTAAGCTAGCTACTCCAGCTCACTAAGTATTCTCCGGGAAGACCAGACCCAGCTCACCTCAGCTCATTTCAGCAGAAGCCAGCTCACCTTAGCTTGGCTTAGCAGCTAGCAAAGAACTAGTAAGCTAAGACAGTTAAGGTAACTCCCTGCAATTCTCTTCCACAGCCACCAACTCCAGTGCGGCTCCTTCCAACTACCTCCAGCTCCACTACCTCAAAACCCTAACTCCCTCTATCTTCAACCCTACTCCCTTCTAGCTAAGCTAGCTTAGCTTAGCTAAGTCCACCTCCATGGCACCAAAAACCTAACCCAAACCCACCTACCTTGGCTCCACCAACTAGCCCTAAACCTACTCCACCTAAGCTCTCCTATTCCCAATCCTTTTTAGTGCCAAAACTAGGCACCCTTTGGCCCCTCAACCACCACCAAGAGACACCCATTTTTGGCACCAAAATAGCCATAACCACCTCGCCCTTTTTGGCTCCAAAATAACCCCACATCACCACCCTACACATCAACCAACCCATCTCAACCCTTGATTTTTGTCACCAAAAACACCTCCTACTAGAAGCCAAAAATAGCTACCCTTCCACCCCATATTCGGCTACCAAAAGTCACCTTCAAACCCCCTTCACATCCCCTTGGTTGGCGCCATTAAACCCTCTCCAGAGATCCTTAACCACCTCCCATCAAGCCATCCTAACCCTCCACCTAAGGCCACACCAACCACCACCTTCCTACCCTATATTTACCCATCTAACCACTACCATTTGCACATCTCCCTTAGTTTAATTTCTACCAACACCACCTACACATAAGGCCAAGGAAGAATAAGAGAAGAAGATCGAGGGGGCAACCTACCCACCCCCTTGGTGCCTTCTTCCCCTCTCTTCTCCCTTGTGCCACATCGAGGAGGAGGAGCTCTTCATCCAAGGAGGACGGCCAAGCATTGAGGAGAAATCTAGGGTGGACATCCACCCATGGAGGAGCACCTAGGAGGAGAACCAATTGAAGGACGGAGCGAGGGAACATCTTCTTCAAGCCCAAGAGCTACCGAGCTTGGAGCGAAGATTATTTCGAGCTTCGACCAGAGGATTATCTTCTCTTCTATCTTCATTTTATTCTTGTATTAGCTAGTGTTTTACTTTTTCTTGCTAAGAAGCATTCCTCTACCTGTAATTTACTCTGCTACTAATACAAGTTTTCATCGCCTTCCAAGTTCATGTTTAATTTTAGTGTGTTTTTCTTCTCTTATTAGTGTAATGCACATCACACCTTCTAATTACCCAAGGCAAGTGTGCCTAGGGTGAGCTTAGAAGAAAAGGCTCTCTTCTTGTCACTTAGGGTTAGTTGTAACATAATTCATCTTCGCATCAATCCTAATTATTTCCAAAACTATAAAAACAATAAAACGAAAATCACAAAAATATATGTGTTGATATGAGAAGCGAGAGAAAGAACCCATTCTTTGTGACAAACAAATTGACCTCCTTGGACGACCCTAGATACTCCACTATCTAGGTATTATAAATGTAAAAGTATGATTGTGGATTTACGCATTGCAATGACACTAATTACATCATTTAACAAACCGCGTATTTCCCATACCAAAGGGACCTCACCCCTCTATGTGTCGAGGTAGACAGCTGATGGCGAAGAATCAATTTAAGTGTTGTGTCTGCTCTGAAGACCCACGATGTGGGACTAAGATAGGGTCTCTTCTTCAGTTGTTGCTGTTGAGCTTTGAGCTTCAAATTGAAGCTGGTGACATGTGATGTTCTTCAATTAGAGCTGTAGCTAAGTTCTTGGGAACGGTCTGCCCGTGAAGAGAGCGATAGCATGGTGATTGATGGCCAGATGGTGGCTAATGGCAACAGAGATGATGACCAACAACGGCGGAAATGGCGAACACCTGAAAGTCAAAATTCGATCTCTAGGCCCCAATCAATACATTCAATAGAGCCACCATAAGGCGAGGAAGATGATGGTGGTGTTGACGTGGTGGTTGGAGGTCTGTGGTGGTCGGAGGGTGAAGGGATGACCAACGGAAGTGTGGGTTCTCCAGCCAAGCTCTCCGTAGACCAAAGCTCTCAATAAGTAGAGGGCTTTTGGTCGCAGGAGTGCGGTGGAGGTTTTAGTGAAGGTGACATGTGATTTCATGCAGTGTAGTGGCGACACGGCTTCATTGAAGGCGTCGCCGGCCGTGGAGAAGATGACGGTGGAGAAAGTGGTTCGTCGGTTGAAATAGGGAGATAAGAGGTAGAATCTAACCTAAAGAAGGAGAGGAGGAAGATCGACTACCTAAGAGGGAAGAAAGGGGTGGAATTGGCGCCGACTGTGATTGGCTGACGCCGGAGAAGGTGAAAACCCCGAAGGGAGAGACGGCAAGGAGGAAGGGGTCAAAGAGCCCTGGCTTTGGCCCACCAAGCACGAACGAAGGAGAGGAAGATGTTCCCTCTGCCTATTGTATGTGGCAGAGGGCAACTAAGGGAGATCAAGGAGCTTGCCGTAGCTTGGTCGGAGCAGGCCGAGGAAGGAGAAGAGTTTTTGGCCTAAAACCTTGCTAAGGAGAACGGTGGAACCTTCAAGAGCTTTTATAAAGCTCAAAACCAAGCTTTAATTGAGGAAGGAGGCATGATTGGACCTTGGTTTGGAAGCAAAGAACCCCACGAATTTCATGGGTTTGCATGACCTTTTGGCCTCGAATCAAAGTCTAAGATTGCGTTCACATGAATCTTCATCATCTGAACTCCAATCACACCAAATTTGGTGGGATTTGGAGGTGATTTGATCAGGCTTTAACTTGGTCAAAGTTGGTGCTTGCCTTGTTGACTCATCAATGACAATAGGGACTAAATTGTGAAGGAGACAAGAAAGTTAGGGACTCATTTGCAATGAAATCGAAAGTTAGGGGCTTGGATGTGAAGAATAGAGATTTTAGGGACTAAATTGCAAACTAGGTCAATATGAACTCTGATTAGGCCCAAATTTTGGTGCTAACCTAATTTGGATCAAAGGAATCTAATGGTATACTTGGATTTGAGTTTTGACCATGTTTGATTAGATAATTTGCACAGAAGTCTAAATTATGACAAAATTCCGTCGGAAACTCTGTTCGAGGTCAAATTAGGTTCAGATGGTCAAACCAAGGTGTTGTGTCGTGAATCGAGGAGGTTTTAAATATGTGTTCGTTGTAGTACACTCCTAAGTCACACATCAAAATATTTAAATTTATAAACTCATATTCTACTTGGAGTCCAAGGTCGTTCGTAGGGAGCAAATGTGGAATTCACACATTAATCTTCATTCAAAATAGATAAACATAATAAATTGAGCACAATAATAGATATGCAATAAATGGATTGCTCAGATTGAATTTCAAATGTAAATCAAAGGATCATGAGACAAAAAGAATAGAAAGATAAAACAATGGTGATTTGAATCATCAATTATTCATTTTAATTAAGCATATATCTCATACTCAAATTACTCAATCAACTCAACTAAGGTACTTAGATAATCTAACAGTACCCAGAATCAACCTCAATCAGACAACAGGAACAAGGCATCAGATGCCTTAACCTTCACATATCAGAGTTTCACGGAAGGCACACAAGGGTGCCAACCTTCTCAAGGCCTTCCAAGCACAAGGCCTTCTCTTCCTCTCAAGCCTTTCAAAGACCAAGGCTTCTCTCACACACCTTCAAGCACACGGCTAAGTGTTAGCCATCCTTCAGCACATGCCCAAGCACTTGAGAGCAAAACCCACCCCCTCCTCTCACAGAACTCTCCTCTTCTCTTCTCTCTCAGACCCGAGGCTAATCGGGCATGTACGCAGGTTATCGGATCTGGGTAGGGGACCAGGATCACCGAGCGTGAGGGTGAGCGAGGTGTGCAAGCGTGGGTGAGCGGAGACCCAACCCCCGGTGACTTGGGCAACAAGGCTGAGGTAGAAAATCCACTTAAATGTCTTCGCGAGCGTTTCAGCCCGTGATATAGGACTAAATCCCTGCCTCTTTCTTCGCGTGCAGCTGCAAGAAGCGTGCCTTCAATTGGAGCAATTGCTGGCGCTGGGGCTTTCAATTGGAGGTGTGGTGCTACTTCAGAAGGGAACCCACTACGATTAAGACTGGCTGCAGGTCGTGTAGTAGCCAGAGTGGAGCTATGGTGGTAAGAGAAGGTGACCGACGACAGCGATACCTGAAAACAACAATACGGCCTCTCGGCCCAATTAAAATAGCATAGGGGTTTTGTCGTGAGGCGTGGAAGGTGATGGCGGGGTCGATTTGATGTTTCGTGGTCAGGCGAGGTCGAACGGAGTCGGAGAAGATGTTCGGTGGTGTGTGTTTGGTGGGTGGTTCGGATGGGCAATCTCAATTTCTTGAGGGGTTGTGTTAAGTGTAGGATGGCAGAGCTTTTGGGAGCGTCACGACGGTGTTTGGTGCGATGTGGCGTACGGGCAACCGTACCAGAGCTCGCCCAAAGCGGAGGAAGACGGTGTGGTGGAGGGCTGATTGGTGGTTGAAACAAGGGAATGAGATAGGGAGATTAAGGAGAGGGAGAGGAACAGGTTGGACCTAACTAAAGGACGAAGAGGGGAGCATTTGGTGCCAGCTATGATTGGCCGATACCGAAGACGAAGGTTGCTCCGTTGAGAAGCGACGACGACGAAGAGGTAGGTGACCTCTGCTTTTGGTCGGCGAGAGGCGGAGGGAGAGGAAGGTCGAGGCCGAGCCAATTTGGCTGTTGGCTGGCCTGAAGAAGCTGTTGAAGAAATTCGTCGGAGTCGAGCCGAAGGACATCCAGAGAAGGGAAGAACTTGAGTGGTTTGGGCCGAAACTCGACTAAGGAGTACGGTATGAAGAAAGGAGCTTATATAAAGCATGTTTAGACCAAGAATCTTACCAATTTCGTGCGTCTGATTGGGAATCAGAGTGCTTACCTTTCGTGAATCCTAAAGCGTCAAGGAGCTTTTTAGGTCCTGATTGGGTCAATCAAGCAGGTGCAGATGGTAGAGGATGATATAATCCTCGATTCCTCCAAATTTGGAGGGATTTGGAGGTCAGATGAGGAAAGAATCCCAATTATGATCCAACTGCCTATGTGTTCTGTTCTTCTGCGTGCTCGCGAGGAAGAAGGCAGTTGGACTCAACTGCAAGAGAGCTCAAAAGGTAGGGGCTCATTTGCAATGAAAAGATGAAAGCTAAGGGCCTAGATGTGAGGAACAGAGATCTTGGGGACTAAATTGCAAACTAGGTCAAATGGACTCTGATTAGGCCCAACTTCTAGTAGAAACCTAATTTGGACCCAAGAAATCTGATGGTGAAGTCGGATTTGAGTTTTTACTAAGTTTGACTGGGCAATTTGCACAGAAACCCAAATTAGGGCAAAACTCCGTGACTCTGTTTAAGGTAAAAATATGTTCAGATGGTCAAATCAAGGATACTAGACCTCAAGAAATATTTTTCTATAAATTTTAGAAGGTTTAATGAATTTTATCCCAACCATAACCTCTGTAATTCAAGCGGGTCTGAAATTAGGGTTTTAGGTGTTGTATTGGTTCTCGAAATGCATGAAATCTCGTTTCTGTCTATATGGGCCCACTTATTAGACTTTTATGCTCATTAGACCTTAGATTAACCCCTGACAAACCCCGTGGTTACTCTGCTTTCATGATATGATGTTAAAACTGCAGAATTAACCATGATTTAGTGTTCTCTCAAAAAGGATTTGAATGAAATTATGGCTCTCAAGCGACTATATAAGAGCATTTGTCCATTGATTATGACTAATTAAAGCTAGTTTTGGCTCATGATGATGTTATCATCATGATTACACAGCAATCATGCAACTTAAAACACCTAAATTAAGCTAGATTCTAGCATAACTTCGAATCAATGCATGCATAAACATCGTAGTTCGCATACTAGTTAGTTTATTAGTCATATAGATAATATCATCATTTTATGGCCTAAAAGAGATGATTTTCATCGCAAATGATTCGAAACCACAGATGTCATATCAGACCAAACATATTTAATTAGAACGACGACAGGAGTTCAACGCTTCCGAAATCATCCTGATCAAACAACAAGAGCATCGTGTATAGTCCATAGAAGAACGGAGATCATGGAGCCAAAGGACAAAGATTCGGACCTCAGATGACAAATACAACTGCACGGATGGATCCAGATCGACGTTCGCAGTCCAACGGTGCAGAAATCAACTTAATCAGAGGCCTATGTCGTCAAATATAAAGAGAACGGACGGCCACAATGGCACCACGTGGCACCATCGCAGCCGCCCCTCGCCATGCCCCCAACTCCTGAAGGCACCTCTCCTTGCAGCATAGGCCATTGGATCTTCATCCAACGAGCACGAGCGCGCCACGTCGCCACCCAAATTAGATCAATATAAATATAAATAAGCAAGAATATATGATAAAGAGTTTGCGCAGTGCATTGGCTCACGTAGGCACGCGCACATAAGCGCGGGACGCAGGTTCGAGCCCTGTGCTGCGCAAAATTAATGCGGCGTCGGTGGGCGGACGCGTGCAGGCACAATTACGCGATCTAACGGAGCACAGCACGCCACGTGGCGCAATCAGAGCGCACCGCAGGCGGGACGTGTGATTACGCGGGTTGTTGCAAGATCAGTAAGGTGTGAAAAGCGCACGTAGGATATGAAATCGGACGGCTAACGATGAGGTGGGATTTGAAGGCATGCGACGAAGGCGAAAACACGAAGGCGCGGGTGAGCGAGAGCCGTGCGACAAGGATCTGAGAGAGCACAGCATGCCACGTGTCGCCACCAAAACGAATCCGAGCATAGAAGGCCTTTTGAAGGTTATTTTTAGGCCAAATCAGAGCCGTTGATCTCCCGATCAATGGATCTCATTAGCCAAAAGGTTGTTACACAAGATTAATGGGTGAAATACCCTTTTTGCCTTCCACAAAAGCTATAAAAGAATGCCCAAGGCCCCCCAATTGAAGCCATCCACTTAGAACCTCTCTCTTCCATCAACTCCAAACATCCCGCCTTCTCTACAATTCTTCGTCTCCTCTGCAACTCCGCTCTGACTTCATCCCGTCTCTCTCGATCTGAGGTGCTGCCGCATCTCGCACAAGCATCCC
This sequence comes from Thalassia testudinum, assembly GCA_037157565.1. Lineage (NCBI taxonomy): Eukaryota > Viridiplantae > Streptophyta > Magnoliopsida > Alismatales > Hydrocharitaceae > Thalassia > Thalassia testudinum. The sequence continues at coordinate 204,252,108 of JAZHRO010000031.1, forward strand.
GCAAGCAGCGTTGTTTCTCTGCCACTTTCTTCTATCTCTCTCTCTATCTTTACTTTTTGCATAGCAATTTCTATTATGAAAAACTCTTTATCAATGCAATGAAATCTGATCTTATGAATATTTGATGCGTCTCTATACATATATACATATATAAATATCTTATTAGAACTAGTTTCATTGAAAAGCTTCCATTAAAAATCGAGATTACCTCCCTGCAAACAACCCGGTACTCACCAGTTTTACAAATATTATTTGTCATCTTGTTTTCGCACTATACTACAACTAAACAACTTTTAATCGCGATCACGCGCCAAACAAGTTGGCACCGTTGCCGGGGAGGCAACGATGAAGCTTTTCGGTGTGTATTTGAGATTTCTAACTCGCTACATTTTTCGTTGATTTCGTGTGTGCAGGAAATGAAATCTGAACCAAACACAACGGAGAAAGAGCGGGTTCGAACCTCAGGTAAGTACCTGTAGTTTAGATTAGTTAGATTTAGGATGTACTTGAACCCTATGAGTAGTTAGAATTTGTTTGCTTATTAAAAATAAAAAAAAAATATTTCTCTTGATTTCGGGCTGAAATAAAACTTTATCTTAAAAATTCAATTCCTGAAAATATGCATGTCCAAAAATTCTCAAATTTTTACTAGATGTAGATTTCAAAGTCAAGAACAATATATCCAAATTTTGCGGCAATCAGAGTTATATAAAAATTTTTAAAATTCTTGCACTGATCTGTTATCAATACGGATTTTGTTCCTGATTTTTCAGAGTTCAAAATATCATAGGAATTTTTATATAACTCTGATTGAAGTGAAATTTGCGGCATTGAATTTCTGAGAAAGTTAAGAATTTTAGAAAAATATGAGAAAAATATTTTTTACTCATTTGGTTGCACGAATTATCTGATCACGAATTGGGGGTCAAAATAGCCTACAAAACCCCCAATATAGTTTAAATCTGAAAAATAGAAAACGTACATTAAAATTCTTAAAAAAAATATTTTATGAGTGGCTAGTTAGTGGTGCAAGAAGACCAATTGATTGCAAGCTTGGGTTGCACCACTCATCATTTTAGATCTAAAAGAATCATTTAGAACTATCTGTGCATAGGGTTTCACGCTAAGGATAGAGCACACATGTATTTCCATACTTAAAAGAAATCTATCAAGCAAATTGGGATTTGCAAAACTTTTGTGTGCCTCATTAGAACCTTGTTTGAAAATATCTAATCAAGTGAACCCTAAAATTCATTAACACAAGCATTTGAATCTTAAAAGATACTTCATCATAAGAAATTGCTTGTGAACCATGTTTGCCTAAGCACTTCACACAATTCAAAATCAATTTTAAGGGCAAACACCCCCTAACGCCCATCATATTCCAAAAGTACATCAAACCCAAGCCTAAAATTGAGTAGATGTGCCCTAGGCAGTACTAATAAACTTGGGGACTTGAAACTAGATTGGGCTAAGGTCAAGGTATTGTCTACTTGGACCCACTGGTGACAAGAAAGGTCGGTGCAGTAACCACGTTAACCTTTAGTGGTGTCCCACCGTGCGGGGTGTCCTAAGGGATCCCACCCTTCTGGCCAGCCAAATAATTCAAGAGTTGATCTAACCCAGTCATGTTTTGGGGAGCCAAGATCAGGTCTAATTAGGGTTGACACTCTAAGGACCAGTTTGATTGCTTACATTAAGTGGGCGGGGTTTCTCTCATCTGTCTTCTCTCTCATCTACAGACATTCTTCTAGTACATGCAAGGTAGAAGATTTCAAAATCCTAATTTGCTACCACCATTAGAAAGAAATCCTCGGAGAAGACATATTTATCCAGGATCTGAATCTAAACCCTCTGCAATGGCTAGTCATCACGAGGAAGAAGAGATCGATGAACAAAATCTAGATCCTATGACTCTCTTACAAAGGCAGATCACTAAGCAGGGTCAGCATCATGACCGACAGATGAAAGTTATAGTGTAGGCCATCACTCGACTCCAAAACAAAAGGACAGACCAACCCCTCCCTGACTTTTATAACCCTCCTAATGCCCAACCTAAACCCCTTGTTAGGGTACCTCAGGATGGGGAAGATTTTGAACTCAAACCACAGATCATTAACTTGATTCCCTACTTCCATGGCCGTGAATCAACTGACCCCTTCCACCACCTTGAAGAGCTCCTACACATAGGAAGAACTTTTGGCCCTAGGAACATGAATGAAGGCACCCTAATGATGAAAATGTTCCCATTCTCCTTGAAAGATAGAGCTGCACATTGGTTGAGGACAATTGATAGACCAATCCTAACTTGGGAAGACCTGAGAAGCACATTCCTAAAGAAATTTTCCCCGTAAGAAAAACTAATGCCCTTAGATGTGCCATAACAACCTTTAAACAGAATCCTGAGGAACAACTACATGAGGCTTAGGAGAGGTTCAATGATTTAGCTAGGAAATGCCCTCATCATGGGATTCTGAAGTGGCAGTTGGCCCATATTTTCTATTATGGGTTGAGTGATAATCTAAAGAATTTTGTTGATGCGGCATATGGGGCAATTTCATGAGTCGAGATGCTGAGGGAGCCTTTAATTGTTTGAGAATGTAAGTGAAAATTTCCTCAACAATGCCTCAATGTCCGCCTTTAACAGAGCTAATCAACCAAGAAGTAGAGTTTATGAAGTTAACAACAATTCAAACTTGGTTGATTTAGAGCTAATTGCACAATGATTAGACAAGGTGGAACTCATGGGAAAGAATGTGGAGAATTTGGATAAGAAACTGGATAATCTTCTAAAAGGTGGAAGTTCCTTAGGTATACAATCTAGATTAAACCCTATGCCTACCCAAGGAATGAATATGTTAACCCACAACCAATTCCCTAACCCTCTAGGTCAGGAATCCGTGCACAACATCAATGACCTAACCATGGCTCTACCTATGAGCCAACTGTACTTGGACCCATTTCTTTCTGGGTGCCAAGGAGGGACCTTGATGCCCTCGAATTCTAAACTAAGCAGCTCGATGCCTAGTTATCCTGAGGATGTGAATGCACTCCAGGGTTACACTAGAAATGAGCCTTATTCAAACACTTACAACCCTGGATGGCACAACCATCCTAACTTTGCTTGGTCAAGTCAGAAACCCGCCCAAGGTCCTAACTTGACTAAGCCAAACACTTATGGGCAACCTAGTAGGTATACACAGCCACGCACATATCAACCACAACCTACTCAGGAAAACCAGCCCTCTGATTCGAGTCTGATCCTTAAAGAAATGAGAGAGATGAATCTAAGACATAAGGAAGAGATAAATCAATTGAGGACAGAACTAACGAGACGACTAGACCAGCTAGTTGATGCTAGACAACACGGGATGCTGCCATCCCAAACCCAAGGAACCTCAATACGGTTAACCAACACAACACACATGAGCAACAAGCACACATAATTCAGCCTACTCCCCAACACCGACCAAGCTTTGTTAACCCTAACCCAACCCAGGCTCAACCCATTTTGCAAAACCCATCTTACCCTTCTAACCCTAATGCACATGCATGTGCTGTCACTTTGAGAAGTGGGAAACAAATCCAAGATCCTTCTACATCAAAATCTTACCAAGATCATGAGGAGCCTGAATCTAACCTGGGAGATCAAACCAATCTAGAAAACAAGACTCAAGATTTGAATACTCATGATTTTTCTCAAGCACCTTTTCCTGAAGCCTTGATCAAACCCAAGGAAAAGAAAATCAATCAATCTAAGGAATGGCTTGAGATTCTAAAGCAAGTCCAGGTAAATATACCACTCCTTGAGGCTATTGAGAACATCCCAGCCTATGCGAAATTTCTGAAGGAATTATGTACACTGAAACGCCAGGCCAAATCATAAAAAAGGGTCATGATTTCTGAACAAGCCAGTGCCATCATCATAAATAAGCTCCCTCCTAAAAGGAAAGATCCAGTGACCCCCTTAATCTCATGTGAAATAGATGGTTTCATCCTAGATTGAGCCTTATTGGACCTTGGTGCCTCCATCAACTTAATCCCCACAGAATTATATGAAGAATTAGATTTAGGCCCCTTGCAACAAACTGATGTGACCCTTCAGCTTGCTGATAGGTCAACCAAAATTCCAAAGGGCCTTGTACAACATGTGATTGTAAAAGTGAGGGATTTTGAGTACCCTGTGGACTTCCTTGTTCTAGATATGGAGGCATCAGAAAACCTGAACCACACCCCAATAATCTTAGGGAGACCTTTCTTGACCACTGCCAAGGGTCTAATTAATTGTGAGACAGGGATTATGCACATTACCTCTAGAAGGAAGAATTATCAACTCAATATTTTTAAAACTTCCCAAAAGAATAAGGTGAATGGTGGTTCCGTCAAGATCGTAGGAACAATTGAACAAGTTTTGGCAATTCATACTAAAGATGATCCAAATCCTACCAAAGCTCAAGACCAGCACGAAAAGAAAGAAGGGGATGTACTTGAGGATAATTGTGATCTACCACCACCCATGGAAAATCAAATTAAAAATGACATTAGTGAGGTGGAGAAACTCCTGGGATATGACAAATTAGATGATGATATTAAGAATCCTCAATACATCCACCCTGAAATACAAGAGCTATTAAATTTCGAGGGAGTTAAAGAAAATCGACAATCTAAGGACATGAACTAAGAAACTACCCCAGAAGAAGAAGTTCAACACATAATGGACTGGGGAAGAACTTATAAGCCAACTGGTTCAAATGGATGGCTTGAATCTGAGGGAGAAACGACTTCGAATGAGGAAGAGAGAATATCTGATGAGGATTTTGATGAATTCAGCACAACTCCACCTTTGCCCTCATATGACCCAGAGCCTAGAGAAGTCATGATTTTTGATATCAACTACCATCATGAAGATCCTTATTACTCTGACTCAAAACCAGATTTAATTCTAAATCATGATTTCAATCCAGATCCTATACCACCTCTTCTTGAATTATGAAACTGGATTGACAAATAGGCTCTACAATTTGAACCTCATCCACCTAACCCTATTTCATATTCCAAATCAGAAACTCTTTGGAATAGGGCTGCATCATCAGCTGGTCCGCATTTGTGGATCACTGATTCTTGGACCTAATGATCATATCTTTATACTGATCTTGAATCTCTCTGTAACAATTATTATCCCTTCTCTTGACCCACAACATTGAATCACATATATTTTTGGGTTTAAGTCCGGTAAATGACGTTAAACTTAGCGCTAGCTGGGAAGCAACCCAATATTCATTACAGGTAGCTCTGCATCTTCTGCATCCATGCTGACCTAGGATCAACAAGAAAAGTCAGGTGATATCCCCTCCCCTTGCTTATTATATTTTTGATTTTCATGCATACATTTCAATGACATTGTAATGAATAGACATGTGGGGGTGGACATAGCATGTCTTATCTTTAGATCTCAAATAAATAATAATAATAAATGCATTTAGGCATAAATAATTTTTATTAAGGTTTTATTAGGGATTTATTCTTAAGTTGATTCCTAAGTTTAGAATCCAGTATAATTTCACACTTACACATAGAATTTGCAATGGATCCTTCGTAAAGAGCTATAAACATCTTTAGTTTGTCAAGAAAAAGCAATGCTTCTTCTCCTAAACCCTTGGACAGTAATTAGGGAGCCAGGAAAACTATCTTCTAACAGATCCACCAAACACGTGTGAGATAAGAGTAGAAAGTTTACTGGTGCTCTAAGGCTAGTATGAGGATTCTTAACCTTTGGATAATGAGATAATGATACTCGAAATTAGGCATAATTTTCGCTCTCGATTTCTGCATACAAGTTCTTAGTGCGAACAACTTTTGAGAGCCACCAAATAAGGCAAAATACGTAGAGAGCGGGTTCTAATAAAACTATGACTAAGATGGATGGTCACGACTACCCTTTACGGAAACCTCGACTAAAGGAAGGTATTAATGTCAAGATCAGAAATATGTTGTCCTATCCATTACTTTCCCGATGTCGAGAATAGGCACTTCCACCAAATAAGCCACCCGATATCCTCTTGAACGCCAACAATCCCGAATAATGCCTCGTGAATAAAAGTGTATATGTTACTGTGTTACGTTAGTAGATGTCTGAAAAAAAAAAAGAAGGTATATATGTCTATGCATATAGAAAAAAATATGCATATATATAAAAGAGAGAGAGAGGAGTAGAAAAGAAAGAAAGAAAGAAAAGGAAAAAGAAAAAAAAAGTTCATAAGTGTTTTTAGAGTTTATTTCAAGTGTATTGAGGCAACAACACCCATCACCCTCATGATCCACCAAATACAGCCTTGACCTACTTTTCTGTATTTCTGGCCGCCTGAATACAGGCTGAGGAATGCTGACTTAGTCGTAGAGTTATCAAAATCTAATCAAAGTGTTAGTGTCAAGAGAGACCACCAAATATACTGATAAATCCGGTGAGATTGTGACCTAAGAAAGAAAGAAAAGAAAATGAAAGAGAAAGAGAGAGAGAGAACGCGTACAAAGAAATTAAAGAGAGTATAGTTTCTCGCCTCTCTCTGAGTTAAATTATTTAATAATCTGGAAACCTAGGTTCTAAAGTACTAGTCTATATGTAGTACCAGATGAGTGTAAGCCACCAAAAATAAATCCACTTGACTCAAAGAAAAAATCTTCTACCTAACCTAAAAGCCGGGGCTGAATTCACATATTACTTAATAACCCCGAGGGAAGAAGTTTGCCTATCCCAATAGATTTTTACTAAAAGTCAAGTATGAGCTTTAGATAAAGATTGGCTTTTCACTTGGATCCGCTGCATAGACTACAACAAAACACATTCACGATTATCTAGATTACTAAATATTTGATGAAAACAAAAGACAAATCTCTAGCCAAACTCTTGATAGAAATCTATTATGTAGGACCACTTTGCATTTAGTCTTGCATTTGATAGGAACTAGCAAGATTTAGGCATAGGGGTGTGATTACACAGCAATCATGCAACCTAAAACACCTGAATTGAGCTAGATTCTAGTATAACTTCGAGTCAATGCATGCATAAGCATCATAATTCACATACTAATTAGTTTACTAGTCATATAGATAATATCATTTTATGGCCTAAAAGAGATTATTTTAATCGGAGATGATTCAAAACCACAAATGTCAGATCAGACCAGACAGATCTAATCAGAACGACGATGGGAGTTCAACGCTTCCGAAATTATCCCGATCAGACAACCAGAGCATCGTGTATAGTCCATAGAAGAACGGAGATCATGAAGCCAAAGGGCAAAGATCCAAACCTCAGATGACAAATCCAACCACACAGATGCATCCAGATCGACGTTCGCAGTCCAACGATGCAAAAATCAACCTAATCAGAGGCCTATGTCATCAGATATTAAGAGAAGAATGAACGGCCACCATGACGCAACGTGGCACCATCGCAGCTGCCTCTCGCCACGCCCCCAACTCTTGAAGGCACCTCTCCTCGCAACATAGGCCGTTGGATCTTCATCCAACGGCCACGAGCGTGCCACCTCGCCACCCAGTTAGATCAGTATAAATATAAACAAGCAAGAATATATGATAAAGAGTTTGCGTAGCGCATTGGCTCGTGCGCGCAAACGTAAGCGCAGGATGCGAGTTCAAGCCCTGTGCTGTGCAAAATTGATGCGGCGTCGGTAGGCAGGCGCGTGCAGGCGCAATTCCGCGATCAGAGTGCACCGCGGGCGGGATGCGTGATTGCACGGGTTGTTGCGAGATCAGGAAGGTGCGAGAAGCGTGCGTAAGATTTGAAATCGGACGGCTGACGATGAGGCGGGATTTGAAGGCATGCGGCAAAGGCGAAAACGCGAAGGCGCAGGCGAGCGGGAGCCGCGTGATGAGGATCTGAGGGCGCACAGCGTGCCACGTGTCGCCACCAGAACGAATCCGAGCATAGAAAGCCTTTTGAAGGTTATTTTTAGGACAAATCAGAGCTATTGATCTCCCGATCAACGAATCTCATTAGCCAAAGGGTTGTTGCACAAGATTAATGGTTGAAATACCCTTTTTGCCCTCCACAAAAGCTATAAAAGAAGGCTCAGGGCCCCCTAGTTGAAGGCATCCACTTAGAACCTCTCTTCCATCAACTCCAGACATCCCATCTTTTCTGCAATTCTCTGTCTCCTCTGCAACTTCGCTCTGACTTCATCCCGACGCTCTGGATCTGAAGTACTGCCGCATCTCGCACAAGCATCCTGCAAGCGACATTTCTCTGCCACTTTCTTCTATCTCTCTTTCTCCCTCTCTTTCTTTCTCTCTATCTTTACTTTTTGCATAGCAATTTCTATTATGAAAAACTCTTTATCAATGCAATGAAATCTAATCTTATGAATATTTGATGCTTCTCTATACATATATACATATATAAATATCTTGTTAGAAATAGTTTCATTGAAAAGCTTCCGTTAAAAATCGAGATTGCCTCCCTGCGAATGACCCGGTACTCACCGGTTTTACAAATATTATTTATCGTCGTATTTTCGCGCTATACTACAACTAAACAACTTTTAATCGCGATCACGCGCCGAACACATCACAAGGGTACCAAACCTCAGAATATTTTTCCATGAATTTTAGGAGATTTAGATGAATTTTATCCTGACCAGAACATCTTCAATTTAAGCAGGTCTGAAATTAAGGTTTTGTGTTTTGATTTGGTTCTCGAAATGCGTGAAACCTTATTTCTATCTATGTTGACCCACTTTTTAGACTTTCATGTTAATTTGACCTTAAATTAACCCCTGAGTAACCCCGTGGTCACTCTGCATTTATGATGTGATGTTAAAACTGCAAAATTAACCATGTTTTAATATTTTCTTCGCAAAATGGATTTAAGAGGAATTACTATCCTCAGGCGATTATTCAGGAGCATTTATCTCTTGATTTTAACTAATTCAAGCTAGTTATGGGTAATGATGGTGTTACCAACAGTGAGTAGGTTGCCTTGTCAGCTAGACCTCGTGGTCTACAATGGATAGTTGATTCTAGAGCATCTTCACATATTATAGGCGATTTATCTGTGTTTACATCTCTTCGTGCACTTAACAAGTCTTTTAGGTTCATGTTGCTGATGGAAGCTTGTCATTTGTTACCAGGCTAGGTGATGTGACTCTGACTAATACTCTTCCTCTTTCTGATGCTATGCATGCACTTAATTTTACTCTGAATTTGATGTCTATCAATTAGATTACTAGAGATCTTTGTTGTAGAGTGGTATTTTATTTTATTTTATTTTTTGAAACATTGAGGATTGCTATCATGAGCCGAAGAGTGGTATTTTATTATCAGTATTTCTTCTTGCAAGACCTATAAAGGAGGAAGCCGGTTGGTGGAGGACTTAAACAAAATAGGTTGTATTATCTTTCCCTTCCATCTACAGTTGTTGCTGCTTCTGGTGCCACCTCTACTTTACAATGGCATCTTCGCCTTGGTCATCCAAGTCTTATTGTGCTACGACACCAGTTTCCTGATCTTCATGTTCCTGATCGATTTCTTTGCAATCCTTGTCAGTTGGGCAAGCATCATTGGTTGTCCTTTCCTTCTACTACTAAAAGGAATAGTTCTATTTTTTCTTTGATTCATGCTGATGTGTAGGACCCATGTTGGGTCACAAGTGTTAGAGGCTTCCATTTTTTCCTTTTTCTTGTTTATGATCATTCTAGAATGTTATAGGTTGTCACGATGAAACGAAAATCGAAAGTCCCTGTATTGATTGAAATTTTTTTCAGGCTCAATTTTCTACTATTAAACGTGTCTTCCGAAGTGATAATGGTATGGAGTTTGTGAATGCCCAATTATCTAGTTTCTTTGCTTCACAAGATGTTATTCATCAAACTTCCTATGTGTTCACAACTTACAGCGGAATGAGGTTGCTAAACAGAAGCCTTGACACCTTCTAGATGTTGCCCGAACATTACTATTTCATATGCATGTTCCTACTCATTTCTAGGTTGATGTTGTTTTGACAGCCGCATTTCTCATTAATCGGGTTGTTTCTCCCATATTAGGTGGTTGTACACCTTTTTTACTTTTGTTTCTGGATCAAGAACCTTTTTCACTGCCACTGGTTGTTTTTTATTGTGTTGCTTTCGTTCATCTTTTTGGTGGATACAAGTTAGCTCCTCACTCAGTTAAATGTTTTTTTCTTGGGTATTCTCGGACCCAGAAGGGCTATCAGTGTTATGATCCGATGAAGAGAAAATTTTATGTGAGTGGCGATGTATTTTTTGAGGAGGTTCCATATTATTCTTCTAACAAGGGGGACTCCTCTAACACTCCTTCAACCAATATCCCTTTGTTTTCTCCTTCTAGTATGCCTCCAAGGACCTCTAAGCTTCCTCCCACCACTATGAGCCCACCAGATTTTGTCGAGCAAGCATCTTCTGATACATCTGATCTTGTTTCTCCCTATCCTTATCATTATCATCGTCAACCTAAATCTATTGTTGAGCCTCTTACTACCATTCCTGTAGACTCTAATGGTGGTCAGGTAAGTTCTACTGATAAGCAGGATTTGCATCTTCTTATTGCCTAGAGGAAAGGCACTAGATCTTGTGCTCGCTATGCTATTTCTCATAATATGAGCTTTGATGGTTTATCTTCTTTAGGACAGATGCTTTCAGCTGCTATTGATAGTCCATGTTAAGGCTTTGCAGGACGAGTCATGGACTACAGCTATGAAGGAGATGAAGGCACTTATCTCCCGAGGTACTTGGAAGTTAGTTGACCTACCCTGTGGAGGATCTGTTGTATGGCGTAGGTAGGTATTTACCCTGAAATACTTACCTAATGAATATATGGTATTGATTATTTTGAGACTTTTTCTCCTGTTGCAAGTCTAAATTCAATACTCATTCTTCTTTCTTTGGCGGTAAATAAGAATTGGCTTATTTTTCAATTGGATATTAAGAATACTTTTCTTTATGGAGATCTTGATGAGGAGGTCTCCATGCATTAGACTCCAGGTTTTGTACAACAAGAGGAGTGTCATAAAGTGTGAAGGTTGTAGAAGGCAATTAAGCAGAGCCTCATGCCTGGTTTGACAAGTTTAGCCACTACAACAAAGAAGGGTTTTGGTCATGGCTAAAAAACGTGACTAAAGGGTTTATAACCGTCACCAATTAGCGTCAAGAAAAGTTGTGTTGCGGAAGGATCTTTGGTGACGGTTCCACCCACAACCGTGACTAAAGGCTTTGGTGACAGTTCTACCTAAAATCGTCACCAAAGTCCCACCGTTAGCTAGGCTCAACAGTTTTGGTCATGGTCACGGTTAATAACCATGACCAGAGTTTGGCGGAGAAGAAAAAGGGTTCCTTTGGTCACAATTTCTTAACCGTCACCAAAGAGCCCACCGTCACCAAAAGCTACATTTGGTCACGGCTAACTAACCATGACCAAAGGTCTCTTAAAACAAAAATATTAATCCCATTAGGTTCCTATATGTTGCAACAAACCCGAATATGGCGATGATGATATCAAGATGGTAGTGGCAACGAACCCGAAGGAAATTGCGCTTGAGCTCCCCAGATCCCTCCAAGGAGCCTCCCTGCCAGATGCCTCTGAATATGGCGATGATGAGTTTGTGCTGCTCCAAGAAGCCAGCCTCTCCCTAAGCTCATCCATGCAGCCTATTGCTCACTTTTTCATCAAATGGTATGATGACATCTCCATAACAATGACTGAGCAGAGTACGGTGTCATCCATCATCAATTGATGTCTTAAGGAGAAGCCTCATTCACATATGATTATTTAGAAGCTGAAACACAAAACATGAGCAATGGAAGATATAATGAACCGACATTACCAAAACTAGAACTCATGAAATGGTTTTTACCGACTACAAGCATAATGTGGAAACCCAATATGGTAATTTATTTACAAAATATGAAAAAAGCATGATGAACGAAGCCATTGAAACCTAAAAAGTGGAATAACCCAAAATCCGAAAACATCATTAGAAACCAAAGCATCCATGGTAAAATTTTTCCAAGTTCAAAAACACCTAAACCCAATAGAGCTATCCATAGGGATAAGAAAGTATGCATAAGAATCGAGCATATAATATGTGAAAGAAAAAGATTAAAAGGGAAATGGAAATTTTAATTTGACAGCCAACATTAGCAGAAAAGAAACTTCATTCAGCCAAATCCAAAAGAGCAATTTATGAGTGCAAGAAAATATGCAAAACATCCAAAGTCATGATGCATGAATAGAGGATGCGAAAAAAGTGGAATTGGATGAATACCAGAATTTGCACACCAAAAAAAAAAAAGCAAATTACCCATTCATCCAGTGGAACTATACACATGAGCAGGGAAAAATCGATACCCAGATATCCAAACCCCCTCTACAACATCGTTTGGTTGGCATTTCACGAAAACCAAGAATGGCTATGGCCAAGTTTCCATAAGGAATTTAAAAATTAAAGAAGAAAATTCTTTGGAAATATATATATATATGGGACTGACAGATAGCCAACCTGTTCCAGAAGGTGTGCACCAACATGGCCAATTTAAAACCACGGAAAAGAACATCAAAGATGAGATTTTTAGACAATGTGCACCCCAAATACAACAATCAGGAGCTGCCATGTTAATTAAAAAGAGAAAGCAAGGTGGGGACATCCCATCCTGCAAACCCACCACCACCACCGAGAGATAAAGGCGAGAGGGAAGAGGAAAAAGAAGGCTGCCAACTAATAAGGCATGAAGGAAGGATTGATTTTAAAAATACAACTATATGTTGGATGCGAATTCAAAAGGGTTAAGTATGCTAGAATTTAAAGGTTCCTTATTGGAAGTCAAAATCGAGGGAATAATTTCAGGCTCAGGTTATACATTATCTAACATTATTTTAAGGCGCTACTTGGAATCATATTAGATGTAGGAATCATATTGCTCAGCAACCATCCAGGCTTTTAATAAAATAAAAATTAACCTCATGTCTCATTAAGAAAAAAAATACATCCAATAAAAACACAACATATGGTCTTTCATTATCAGAACAAAAATAATGTATGGACATGATAAGAAACGAATCCATATCATTACGAGAACAAAAAACCAGCTTCTAATTAAAATAATGTATGGAATATTTTCCATTTAAAACTTCCAATGATGGACATGTTCATCCCAGTCAAAACAAGAACTTGAACAGAAGCTCCCTTGGACATTCCATTCACATCAGAAGCTTGCTTCTCTATACTCATTCAGACAATTATCTTCATCAAAACATGCACTTAAAAAGAAAAAAAGGATTACAATTACGTACACTGATGTCCGAATACTGTAATGCCTTGATTAAGATTGCAATGGCATTCCAAGGAGAGTGTAGAAGATGACTATATTTTTCAAAGGGAAGTTACAGGGCATTTAGCAAACACATTATTCAGGGAAAAGTTTATAAATGAGCACAGCAAACTAAGGCGACAAATTTTAGCATCAGTGTTTAATTCAATGATATCTTGTATACTTCTATATCAATGAACATTTTGTTAGAAATTACTTTGATAATGTCACCACCCTATCATGAAAATTGTTGAGGGTAACGAATGCAAATCAGGTATTGTCAAAGTAGATCAGCTAAGGCCCCTAAATGACTGCTCAGTGAGGCTAAATAGCAAAAAAAAAACTATAGCAAACATAGCTTAACCATGAGTGTATGAGAAGATTCACCATATAGCTATACATATTTTTGTGAAACAACCAAAGATTTTCATCCTTGAGTTAAAAGGTTCTCTAGGATTTTCATCCTAGAAAAGAAAAGCCAGCTTATCATCAAACAAGGTACATAAATAAACCACGAAAATGTGATTTACAATAATAAATGACAGCCAACACACGAGGTATACAAATTACTTTGTACCTGCTGCTGCTACATCTGCATCTGCTGCTGCTGCTGCTGCATCTGGAAAGGTGTACCTGCTGCTGCTTCATCTACATCTGCTGCTGCTGCTGCATCTGGAAAGGTGTACCTGCTGCTGCTGCATCTGCATCTGCTGCTGCTGCTGCATCTGGAAAGGCGACTCTTTTTGGAATAAAGATGGAAAAGAAGCAAATATATATAATATCTACTAAGCCCCAAAATCTTTCTATCTACCTAGGAAATAGACCACTGAAGGAGGAGCATCTCTGCTGCATCTCTGCTACTACATTGCTAAGTTAAATGCTCTGAAGGAGGAGCTGAAGGCTGCAAACGAGCACTTGGTTTATCTGGAAAAGGAGAAATCTCAAGCGCTTGAGGAGCTGAAGCAAGGGATGGGTTGGCCTCTGCCTTGCAAGAAGCAGATGCTGAAGCAAAAGAATCAAAGAAAGAACTGGAGATGAAGGAATCTGAAGTTTCTGATGCACTATGTCAGCTAGATGAACTAAAGAAAGCTCTCAAGTCCACTGAAGAGAGATACAAAACATTGCTTTCCATTCGCTGAAATCAAACAAGAAATGGATAGGCTGGTTTCTAATATTAAAGGGTCGAAGGAAGAAGCATCTGCAACAAAGCCCTATCCACATTGTACCCTTCCATCACCTCTAATAATTACCCATCTCCTCTCTTATATCCTTCCATCACCCCTATCCACCACTTTTACCAAAGCCCCCTTCTCTGCCCACCTCCCACTACCATCCCACCCATTCATTCCTCTCCTCCATCACCACTTTTAGCCACCACACCACCCATCCACTCTGCTCCATCTCTCCCCTACCACATTGCCCTTCCCAATCACCACAAGTCCGCCCCCCGCCACACACACACACCCCACAAAAAAAAAATACCCTTCCCATCTGTTGCCCTCAAATCTTTCACCTTTTTATAAAGTATTGGGTCAAGCTAGCTGCTCCTCCTGCCATAATAGGAGGTGATGATACCTTGTGTGAGTGCCTGCGCCACAAAGCAGCAGGTTGCACCAGCCACTGCCCTTACAAGGTGGGGAGACTTTGCACGAGAACCTGAACCACATTGTAATGGATCATGCCACAAGCCACGTCCTACTACCAGCAAATATCCCATATTGGAGCTAGAGGCATGGAAACCTTGTAAGTAACTGAGTCATGCAATCACGTGTTGGTAAGGTATGGTGGGAAAGAGGTTAGGGCTAGATGTGTGGGTTTAGGGAAGAATGGGGGGATTTGTTTGTTAAATTTTAGAATTTGGCTTTGGAAAGGTTGGGTTAGTTAATAATTGCTAAGGTCACTCCTGCACATATTAGCAAAATTTTAATGCCATTAGAGTAAGTATTCAAAAGAGGAATTACATCGATACAAATTAAAAATAATCATGGATGATATTGATGTGTTTTCTAAGTTCAAGCACTAGACTGCAATCAAGGTGCAAGTTCAGGGACTTTTTGTAATTTACTTTGAAAAGAATGCATATAACTAGTGAGAATGTTTAAAGCAATTCAGCTTTACTTAACAGCTAGAACCATATTGCACCCCTTGTCCTACTAAGAGGAAACATCACTTGACAGAAATAGCAAACTTAGGTACATACCTCACTTTCATCATCAACAACTGTTTCCATCAGGTATAGATCACAACATTTAGCTAATTCCTGTAGGACTTCAATGACAGAAGATCTCACAGTTGCTTGCTTCTGAGAAAGGGTTAGCACAATTAGACACAGTTAATCAGTCGGATAAAAATATCTAGTTCGCAAGTGACCTGAAGTTCATCAGGACCTCTGTCCTCCAGAATTACACCAAGAAGCTGGCATGTGATCTGCAATGAAAAGTACTAGTGGCCAAAGATGTAATACATAAGACAAAAGAACAAAATACAATATAATCTGATAATAAAAAGAATCCAATTCATCGGACAACAAAAGAAATCACACACATGCAGACTAATTGCTAAAGTCCTTAGTCCCTACCTACTCTATGTGTGTGTTTTGAAAAGGTTAGTCTCTACCTAGTTGGGCTTCAACAAAGGCTCATTACTTCCTAAATTTATACTTACGTCTAGTTTCTTTGAGGTGTTTCGAAACCCAATTTTCCAAATGTGGAACTGGAGTTAACCCCTTTTCTTGTATGCTTCTGTTTTGTTTAGTTAAAACATGTATTAACCTATAACGTTAAGGATAAAGGCAGGGTTTAGTGGGAAGGTTTGTTTGGAACATGAAAGGCCAAAACACATCTAAGATGAGGGAGGATAAGGTCATGCACTTGATAGATTAAAGAACTTTGATAAATTTTTCCTTAAGGTTTTTAAGTAGTCATGAATTAAAATCATAGACACCCATAGAGTTTTCTATTTGTCAATAAAAATAAACCAAGTAACAGGAATATAAAACTAAACTTGGCAAAATAAAGCAAAAGCACATCAAGAACTCACATTGCATAAGAACTTGTACAGAGAAGGTAGAAGAATTGAAATGCAATTGTCTCCAATCACCTCTCTTGTTATCATTTTTCTGGAGTGAGTTGTAAGTTGTTGCAAAGGTGAAGATCAGTCTCCAATCACCTCTCTTGTACATTATAAATATGTGATGGCAATGCATTAAAGGGTGATGGATCATCCCACTTCATTAATTTTACCAAGAATAAGTTAACCATAGAAGCTAAATCCAGTGGTGTCAAATGTCAATGACCCCAACTATAGCTAAATCAATCATACCGTTTGCGGAAATGAAATCCCTAACAAGTAGGCGGTTCAAGATGTATTGATTTCCTAACAGCGCAGCCTTTGATGACGCAGCAAAGCAAATCAGAGAAGGGGAATAAAAACAAGGAAAGATGTGAGATATCTAGACCTTGAAGATGAGGCATTTGCCGATCCTGCCGACCGGGTGGTTAGAGGCGTACTGGTGGACGGTGAGCCCCGTCGCTTCCAAGAGGGCCACGGCGACGGTGTCCCCGAACAGCATCTGGACGACCGTGGAGGTTATGGGTGCCAGATCAAACGGGCAGAGCTCCCCCTCACGGTGGTCAGAGAGAGGATGCACGCCCCTTTGGCCTTAGCGCAGGGCACGAGGCGAAGGAGCTCGTCGGAGGACCGGGACTTGGAGAGGAGCATGAGGAGGTCGAAGGGCCCCGATGTCCCCGTGGAGAGCGTCCACGGGAGACAGGAAGGAGGCACGTGGGAACCCGACGGAGGAGAGGGTGCACAAGATCTTGTGGGCGACGAACCCAGACTTGCCCACCCCGGAGAAGAGGATGGAGCTGGGGGTGTCCAGGAGGGCGCGGGCGAACGATACCGCCTCCTTGGGCGAAGAAGTGGGCGAACAGTAGCTTTAGACTTTTAAACGTTGTGACCAAAGTCTTTGATGACGGTTCTGGGTGGAACCGTGACCACAGGGTCATGGCTTTGGTCATTATTCCAAAAATTGTGCCTAGAAGGTGTCCCATCATCTTTTTGGTCATGGTTTTACCTAAAACCGTGACCATATATTACTTTCTGTGGCGATCTTAGGAACCATGACCATGACCAAATAACCGTGATCAAAACTAAGTTTTTTAGTAGTGAGCAAGATAGTACAAAAGTTTGGTTTCTCGAGATCTTTTGTAAATCATTATGTGTTTTCTAGGCATACTCATTCTAGGTCTGTTATTGCTATTGTGTTTGTTGATGATATATTGCTAACAAGAGTGATATGAGTAGTATTGAAGTCACCAAGGCCTTTCTTCATTCACAATTTGTTACTAAGAATCTGGGATAGATTAGCTACTTTCTAGGCATTAAGGTACATCATTTAAAGGATGGTATGATTTTGTCTCAAAGAAGATATATTCTTGATATGTTACGTGATGTGGGAATGATAGAATGCAAACCTGCTAAAGTACCACTGGATCTTTCTTTTCAGTTTGTGGATGTGAAAGTCCTTTTAAGGATGTAACTAGATACAGGGCCACAGTTGGTAAGTTGTTGTATTTGACTGATACTAGACTTGATATCGCATGTGTTGTTGGTCGTTGAAGTCAGTTTATGCAAGCTCCCAGGGAGGTACATTGGTCAGGAGTGTTGCAAGTGTTACGATATCTAAAAAATGCTCCTAGAAAAGGCTTATACTACAAAGCCCATGGGGAAGTTTCCATACTTGGATATTCTGATGCTGATTATGTAGGGGTTCATGAGGATTGACACTCTACTACAGGTTTTTGTACTTCTATTGAGAGTAATCTTGTGGCATGGAGAAGTAAAAAGCAGATTATTGTATCTCGATCGAGTGCAAAATCTAAGTATCGAGCTATGGCCCATACAGCATGTAAGCTTCTTTGGGTAAAATCTTTATTGCACAATTTTGGAGTGGATGTTCAAGGAGTCATACTCATGTATTGTGATAACAAAGCTGCTACATTCATTACTAATAATCCATCCTTTCATGAAAGGATAAAACATATTAAGGTGGATTGTCACTGCATTCGTGATGTAGTGCTACAGGGCAAGATTTCTACTCCATATATTTCTACTAAGGACAAATTTGCATATTTATTCACGTAGGCTCTCCCACGGAAATAGTTAGAGTATCTTTCCACCAAGCTAAGCATGTCCGATGCATATGCTCTAGCTTGAGGGGGAGTGTTAGAATAACTATTTTTTACATTTCAACCCCTGCTATTTTCTTTTTGGTCCTTGTGTATGTTTTGTTCCTTGGGTTTCTTCCTATATAAAGGACCCAAGGGACCCCATAATAGATGATGCCATTTCAATATTAACAGGTAGGACAACCTAGGATCCTGTTATGACTTATGACACAAACCCTACAGGTCGTAGTGCATCTAATTTGACTAAGGAGCCAGAGATTGAAATGATTAAGGAAGAACAAACCTAGGTTCCTAACCCTCTAATTTAGGATATTTGTGTTCCTTTTCCTAAGGCCTTGAATAAGCCTAGGAAGAAGAAACCTCCAACTAGCAATGAGGCATGGCTTGATTTATTCAAACAAGTCCACATCAATATTCCACTCCTCGAAGCTATTGAACAAATTTTGACTTGCACTAAGCTTTTAAAGTAATTAACCATGACCAAGCATAAGCTGAAATCAAGTAATTATGAGAAGGTGATCCTTTCTAAACAAGCAAGCTCTATTCTCTTAAAGGACCTACCTACCAAGAAGGGAGACCCAGAACTCCCTTGATTTCCTGTACAACTAATGATTTAGCCTTTGACAAGGCTTTAATTGATTTGGGGCTTCCATTAACCTACTGCCCACTATGATTTACGAGATGATTGTATTTGGGGATCTTGAACCATCTTTAGTTCAAATCCAGCTAGCCAACCAATCGTAAGATGTCCATAGGGAATTCTGAGAGATGTAATTGTTCAGATCAATAATTTTTATTACCCCATGGACCTTATCATTTTGGATCTTGACATTCTTTATGATTTGAGACGGGCTCCGATTATTCTTGGAAGAGTATTTTTAGCAACTGCGAAGGCCTGATTGATTGTAAGAACAGGAATATGCAAATAGCCTTTGGGGATGAAAAGATGAAATTAAAAATTTTTAAGGCTACTAAGGATTCTAATGTGAGCTTATTGAAGAACTTAAAAAAGTTGAAGGCCGATTAAAAATGAAGAAATTATCCCTTTGAAAGACTTAGAATCTAAGGAACATACAAGTAAATCTGGATATAAGACATTTCTTTTTAGAGGTGAGATTTATGATAAATCTAAAATTGAAAAATTTACATTTGATTTTGAGGAGAATTCCACTTGAAAATAGGTGAAGCACAAAGAATTCAATTTGAGCTTGATGAACCTTCAATGACAAGCTTTACCTTTACATCAGATCTAGATGAGCCTAAATTTGAAGCATTTTGCCTGGAATTTGATTGCCCATCTAGTGTAACTAAGTTGGATTTTAAATTCCTTAATTCAAAAAACTTGGACTTTAAGGAAGAAAATGGTGCAAAAGAGGAAATAGTGGATTGGATGTAAAGACCTGTCACACTTTTAGCTTTTTAAGACGTCTGGAGTCTCAGTCAGACATCTGTCCAGACGTCTGAAAATGAAATTTCTGTACGTGTACTGCGCCCTGCGCGCACGTGACGCACAGGACCTTCTTCCTCTCTCTCCTTTTTCCTCCTTTCCTTCGAATCCTAAAACCCCACACCATCTATAAAAGCCCCCCTCCCCTCCTCTCCACTCCACACACCACCACCTCCACCTTCAGAGCTTGCGAGAGTGGCGAGAGGAGGCGAGCGAGGGAGGGCGTGAAGGAGGAGAGTGCGGGAGGAGGAGGAGGAGGCTGAGGTCGGAGAGCTTCGGTGGAAGCTCGGCGGAGCTCGCACGGCCACTGCAGGCACGTGCGGGAGGAGGAGAGGTCTCGAGGAGGCAGCCTTGACCATCTACAGCAGCTAAAGCTGTGGCGGCGCGAGGAGCAGTGCGGTGGAGAGTGCTGGGAGCAAGTTCTGGTATTGGAAATTTTCCAGTATCAGACATCTGGAGTGGAGTCCCGATGGCTGACGGAGCACCTGGACATTTGGAGTTAAGGCCAAACGTCTGAAATCTCATTTATTGAGAAGGTATGTTCTTTTTCGCTGTTACGACCATGCAGGCCTCACCACAGAGTGGATGTCGAGTCTGATTTGGGGGTTGTGACTGTCGTATGAAAGAGCAACCTCGGGAAGGAGCGCGGAATGCTCTCCCACGCACTTTTGGATGTCTAATCAAATCACCAAACATCCGGAGGTGCTCCCAGACGATCGAAGGCGAGGTCCAACGTCTGGAACTGCCTTCAGACGATCGCAGAGGAGGCCTGGACATCTGAAGACACCGCAGGGACTTAAGGTAAGGTTCTGGTACCTCTTAAGACGTCTGGACTTATTCCCAGACGTCTGATTTTGGATAATAGACACGTTTTTGACCCGTTTGGGGTCTGATCGGGATCTGTTTTATGCAAACGAAGTATCTGTAGTTTCCTTGCAAGTTTCTCTACGTACTAGAGACCCTTATATATTATTCTGAACCCTCCTTTTGTGATGTATTCCCTGGTGTAGGGTTTCATCTTATTGCATGTTTGGAGCTCGCAGAGACGCCTGGGTCTGCGGTTCGAGCTCCCATTATTCCCGAATTGTCTGGTAGAGTGGTTTAATTCCTTTAATAATATTCAAATAAGAATGTCTTGGTAGAATTAACTGACTAAAACCCTAGGATGTGGTATGAACCCTAGGGTAGAGAAATGAATGCACCGTTTGTATGGTATAAGGTACTTATATGCAAGATTGAGATAAACTGCTAACAATTGCTTGTAGCAAAATTGTGGATTTCCTGTTAGAATACGAGCTGCATGTATTTAATAACCAATTGCCTATGAAATCACCAGTTGCATGTATTGAAGTATGGAAACACGAGCTGCCTGTATATAAATAAGAACTGAATTGTGAATGGTGGAATCTGGATCAGAATAAATGAGGTGAACACGAGCATGAATCCTATGGGGAATTAGGAGTAGAGCTCTTGTGGTTAGATGGAAATCTAGAATGTAGACGGGAAGTGTGCTGGCCTTGAGTACGCTATACCAAGGAGAGCGACTGCCCCCTTTTTGTGTAGAGCGAAGCTAGCCGCCCTTGGGTTGAGACCCGGGGTTAGGATTGGCCACTTTACACCGAATCTTATTGGCCCTTGTGTACGCGGTACCGAAGTGAGTTACTAGTGTAGGGAGAGAGCTAGCCACCCCACGGGACCCAGGGTTCAGCTAGCCACCCTACACCAACTTGTTAGGCCCTCTGGGCAAACCGAGGTAGTCAGACGAGGGTGCGCGGACTGTGGAGGGGAGAGACCCCTGTTCTGAGAGGGCAAGGCCCTATACTATTCCGTGCTGTACTTTGGGCGTACCCGCTAGCGAAAACGACTGACTGCGTATCAGTGCGGGGTAGCTACCCGTGCGCTTATCACGCGTGTCGTAGTCACCACTACGTCTTGACAGTGACCTCGGGGTGGTTGACTGGGTGTAGGACTACCACGGGGGACTCTCCCGGTCAAGAGAGCACCACGTGTACCTTCTACTCTTCGGAAAAGACTGCAATCAAGATCGTTCCCATGAGGAACATGCTATATCAAGAATGTCTAGATAATCAAGAAAAATAGGTGAAAAGGGAATACACATAAAATAAAATAAATAGAAAAGAGAATTAAACATGTTGCTTTTACTGTTTTAGATAGTATAGATACCACTCTACTCAGCGTTTGCTGACTCTGTCTTTTCATAACACTGTTCAGGACCAGGAGTTTAGCAGCCCGAGCTTCCAACTGTGAAGGGTGCTGGGAGCAGTTGTAGTTTTCAGCACTTTCTTATTATACCCTTATTGTTGTAGTAAGTAGCAGACTTTTAGTTACTGTTGTCTCTACTGTTTACTTTCGTTTCCGTTGTTCTGTTGTTGTGGTGATATGTGATGGAATAGCAGTCTTACTTTCCTTTACTGCTTTATACGTTTTTACTATTTAGTTATATTGCATATGTGAATGTGGTTTACTTTTCTGCTTTTTGGTTATTTCTTGTTGAACAACTGGGTCTTGGGATTAGTCGAGGCAAGCCGATCTCGGGTTCTGTAGGGATCCGGGAACCGGGTCATAACATTAGAGGATTTTGGGGAGTAAGCTTAAGGGTACCTTTATTATTAAGAGTTTCAATCCTTTGTAAGGACCCTTATAAATTGTTTGGCTCTAATTTTGGTGAAGCCAAGATTGCCCAACATCTAAATCCTTACATCAAATCTTACTATCAATTGGCACAGCACTTGACCAAACATAAACATTCTGCACTTGGGTTAAACACCTTAAGTCCTAGCTTCGTAGGGTGGCAATCGGATTAAGAATGCTTTCCTAAGTCCTAAGGAATAGGGAAGTAGAATAGCAAGTAGAAATAGTATTACTAGAACTAGAAAAGTAGCAACTAGAACTAATCAAGGAACCAGAAATAAAGCTAATACTTGAAGGAAAGTAGAGATTAAAACAAAAAGAACTTTTATTGAATATCAAAAGTTGTAGTACAGGAAAGATTTCTACTAGAATAAGAGTTTACAACTAGAACTCCAACTAGAAATGAAACTAGAATGCTACTAGAACTAGAACAAAATAAATAAATCTATGTAAAGGCCTTGAAGGTGAGGCGTAGGTGATGGTGAGGAAGCGGATGTGAAGTCATACTCGAAGATCACCAAAGGTGGTGTGTACATTGAGGAAGAAGACTAGAGTCAAGTGGATTTTTGGAGGCCAAAAGATGATAGGAAGGGGGGTCACTAGGTCTTTATATAGATTTTGGGCCTTGGAGTGAAGGGTTAGGATTGATTGGTTAGAAATCAAGGGCTAGGATGAAGGGTGTTACAAAAGTCTTATACTATTTCCCTCACTTGCCTCGAATTTTTAGCCTCTTTCTATTCTGAATTTCAAATTGTACATAAAGGAAAAGTTGTAGCCCTCAAAATCGGCTTTCAAATGCAATTTGAATCACTCAATTTGGATTTGAAATGAAGAAATTATGGCTAAAATATTAAAAATGTGTCATGCTATTACGAATTTCAAGATTAAGCTTAGGATTAGGAATATGATTTGGTTTAGGATTTTAGGATAGGGATTTAGGTAGGAAATTTAGAACCCTGGGATTTAGACCTAATGGTGGATAAATTATGACGTACTTTGGTCATCCAAAATAATAGTTATTGGAGGATAAAAGGGATGGCCAAATAAGATTTGTTGGGTTAGGATTTATGACTAGGTTGGGTAGAAAATTAAGGTTGGTTTAATCAATAATGGCTTGCCAATAAGGTTAGAAATTGAGGTGTGGTGGCTGGACATTATGTAGGGAAATTAGGCTAGGTTGGGTGAAAATTAGGAGTGGGGAATTAGGCTCCTAATTAGGTTAGGTCTAAGGGCTAATTAGGTTAGGGTTTAGGTTGGGAACTGATTCAGCCTCTTTGCATACTTGAGCTCAATTCGATTTCTCCTCTCTGCCAAGCTCCAATTAATCTCATATTTGGCACCTACACATATATAAACAATGATATCAAGGCACCAGATATAGATAAGGAAAATATTACATAAAAATCCAAAAGAATACACTATTTACAAAATGCTGCTAAATGACTAATCTAACCTAATCTAATGTAGTATGACCTAATTTACCCTTAAACTAACAATAGTTAGGTATAAATCATGTCAATAAATATGGAAATTTCGAGACCAATTTGTTAGGAGTCCCATTGTTTTTCTCTTGTCAGGTGTAAAAGAAAAGAAGGCTTTGTAAAGAGGTTGTGCCACCCTCATTAAGTGGTGCATTAGTGGATTGACTAGTGTTGACTAGTCAGAAAATCCTCGTTTGGATGTGGGGTAGTAGGTGGGATAGCTAATGTGTCATGGATAAGATGAATAGTGATGAGATTGTGTTTCTAGTCGGTTACGGTCTATACAAGGATGGCGCAAGTGATGGTCACATGGAGGTGGGTGTAGTGAACATTGTCAACATGGACAGTCAAATCAAACTACATAGGGATCTACGCATGTGGGATAAATCTCCCCTATCTTATATGTTATCCTATCCACCTAGGGTAAAATTTATCCCATATCCAAATGAAGGTTTTTACCCGAAAGGGTTTTCAATATAAATCGATATGTGATCAGTCTTACTTTTGTGGTTTAAATTTTTAAATTTCATATTATTTTCCTATATACACTATTCACCCCCCCTCTAGTGTAGACATATAAGATCCGACAGGTACTCTCAGTACCCACATTTGATATCAGATCTTGAGTCCTCTAAGAGCAGAACAATGTCAAAGTCTTCTGTCACCGAAGGGCAATCTGCAGTAAGACCACCTCTATTTGATGGCACCAACTACGATTATTGGAAAACATGTGTGTAAATTTTCTTAAAGTCTATGGACTATGAGGTATGAGATGTTATTGCATCCAAATACACTCATCCAAAGGAAAAGGTAGTAGAAATCACATCTGATGAGAAGAAAAGGAATACTCGCAATGCTAAGGCCATGAGTACTATTTTTTGTAGTCTATCTAAAGAAGAGTTTAATAGAGTTTCAGCATTTAAGATAGCATATGAAATCTGGAATACATTAGAAGCCATGCAAGAATGAACATCAAAAGTCAAGGAGACTCGAATCAACCTCTTGACTCAGAAGTACGAGCTCTTTAGGATAAAGAAAGGAGAGACAGTTATGGAGATGTACACAAGATTCACAAATATTGTAAACTCCTTGAGAAATCTCCATCAAGAGATGCTGAACGAAGCTCTTGTAAGGAAGATTCTCTAATTGGTCACAAGTGATTGGGAAATAAAGACAATGATGATCCAAGAATCAAAAGATCTTTCTCAACTTCAACTGGATGACCTCATAAGAAGCTTAATGGCATATGAAGTCCAGTTAGAACATTGGTTGATCAATCAAATTTTGAAAATTTGAAGGGAGTTTTTCCACTCCAATTTTGATTGGTCAAAAGGCCGACTTTAACTTATCAATGGGTTTTGATCTATCAATAACAACCAAGACTTAAATTTTTAGTAGAATTTAAAGTTCTTTTAGTCTTGTAAGACCTAGCTCCCATCTAATTGTAATAAACCTTTCTTTTGCTAATGATTTTGTAAAGATATCATCTAATTATTTAACTATTTCAACTAACTCTTAACAAATTTTCTTAAGGGCATAGTCCTTTAGGAAGTGATGTCTAATATCTATTTATCTAGTCCTAGAGTGTTGCATAGGATTCTTTGATAGGTTAATTGCACTAGTGTTTCACATAGAATCCTAGTATTTTTAAAGCTAAGTCCAAAGTCTACAAGTGTTTGCTTCATCCACAAGATCTGCAAACATGCTAAGGATGCGTAATGTATTCTGCTTTAGTTGTGGATAAAGAGACATAATTCTGTTTCTTACTAACCCAAGAGACTGGTAAATTTATGAGAAATTGACACATTCCACTAGTACTCTTGCGATTCGTCTAACTTCCCCCATAGTCAACATCACAATAGGAATACAAGTCAAGTGCGGCTAACTTGGGATAGAACAAACCAAGATCTACAGTGTTCTGTAGGTACCTAAGTATTCTTTTACAGCATTAAGGTGTGACTCTATAGGGTTCACTTGAAACCTAGCACACAGATAGGTATTAAAAAATATCTCTAGTCTACTAGTTGTTAAGTATAGTAAAGTTCTTATCGTGCTTCTATAAAGCTTTTGATCGATACACTTACCTGTTTCATCTTTCTTTAGTTGAGTTGTTGTCACCATCGGTGTTTCCTTTCCTTTTGTGTTTTCGATGCCAAACATCTTCAATATCTCCTTCGTATACTTCATTTGCAAGATGAAGATGTCATCTGCCAGTTGATTAATTTGTAACCCTAGTAAAAACTTTAATTCTCCTATCAAGATCATCTTGAACTAGTCAAGCATTACCTTTGAAATTACACTAAAGGGGGTGTGAATAGTGAAATTGAAAGATAATAGCTAAATAAAAAATCAATCACACAATAGAGGCACAAGATTTTTAGGTGGAAACCCAGATCGGGTGAAAACCACCACCTAAGTCAATCCCCAACTTAGGATTTATAATCATAATCGTGATCAATCCATTATCCACACTACTTGAAATAAGGGTAGTGTATCTCAATTACAATTCCCACCTCCAATCCCTAAATGGAGGTTTCTTCCTTCACTAGGAAGAGGCGGGAATCTAACAGGCCGAATACCCAACTACAATAGATATATGTAAATAGAAAATAAAGCATCCTATATAGCTCCCAAAAATATGATTACTTTAAATTATCTATAAGGCTGAGTGAACTACCTGATGATGAAGGTTGTAGCACAATGAGTTTGCCCAAGAGAGGATTGTTGCATGGCAGCAGGGTAATGGGAGCAATGGCGGAAGTAAAACAAGTGATTTTCTTTGTAAATTATCTCTCCAAGGTGTGTCTTGCCTAAGAGGGGTTATGAGGTATTTATAGGCAAGTTTAGAACCTTTAAAAAGCTTGGGAGAAGGCTCCTAGTCATTTGAGGCAAGTCCCAAGAGATTGGGACAAAATCCAACTCAAATCAGGTTGATAATGATTCTGATAGCAAAATCAGACGTCTAATTCTGGGGTCAGACATCTTGTCAAGCATCTGACAATATATTTAGATGTCTGATACAATGGGTCAGAGTTCCTATTTTTGTTGGATGGAAACACTGTTCTGGGTTAGATATCTGGGTAAAATTTTGGACATCTAAATTTGTGCAGGCTTACTCTTATTTTGGATCAGAGCTAAACAAGATTCTAGTGTTTAAGGGTTAGACGTCCACTTGGTCGTCTGACATGTATTATGGACGTTTGAAGATCATAATTATCTTGGGGTTCAAATTTCTTGTGAATCTAAAAAGTAAGATTTATTCTGACAAATCTTCACAAAGAGACTTAGGTGTAACATTCCATTATTAGACGTTTAGAGCAAAGGTTAAGGTAATCTTACTGTTGGATACGTTCTGACCAAAGGAGATTTGGAAATAATTTGATCAACAGTACTCTCTAAGGACGTCTGATAGTCTTATCGGCCATCTAACTTGACCTACGGACGTTTGGAGTTAGGTTTCGTCAACTGGAGCCTAAGTGTTTAAAATCTTAAGGCAAGGCAACCGACATATGAATAGGATGTGAATAGGATTGGACGTCTGATGTGTGTTTTTGAATTTAATTTTTGTTTATAATTTTTCCTAAATGTTGTGAGCCTAAGTTTAGAGATATATGTTTTATTTGGGGGCTCTTTACAACTATTTCTAGACTCAAATAAATAGAAAATTACAACTCTTTAACAATTATGCAACAAAACCTAAGACTTAGACATAATACATGTCTTCATGCTTCGATACTTTGACTTGGAGATTGCGGAACCTGTAATGGGGTTATGGTAGAGAAAATATGCTATTTCCAGTATTTATTTCTTTTACTTTATTTTGTAAAATTATCAAAACATTATTTAGGAGAGGTTGAACTAACAACCTTCGCAAACTCTTGACATAGAAGATCATTAGTAGCACCAAATACTATATCATCAACATAAATTTGAATTAAAATAAGTTCATTATTTTTTCCATTTAGTGAATAAGGTTGGATCAACTTTGTTGGTGCTAGAGTACCACGATCATTTGTTTTGATGATAACAAAACACGTGTTATTTAACATTTGCACTTGGAGTCTTAGATTTCAGGTCAATTGCAAATGTAAACGTGATTAGACGGAATTCGAGCTCGCATCCAGGATGGATTGGAGGAACTTGATGGAAAACAGACGAGATTCGAGAGGAGCGATAGATTGAAGAAGGAAGGAGATGAAGAATAGGATAGATTTCCTTCTCTTGTACTCCTTGTATTTTTCGTTTCTTCTGTTGCTCTATATTTTTGTTACTTAGATTCATGTTAAAGAGCCTCAAAGTACCTTAACAGTAGTCCTAGGAACACCGGCACAACCCTAGGATACTTAGATTTTCTGTAGAGAACTTAGAAAACCAATGTAGGGTTCAAACAGAGTTTCCAGACGTCTCATTCCCAAATCAGACGTCTGATAAAGTGTTTTAAGACGTCTGACTATTGATTCAGACGTCTGATAACATTTAGGCTGGACATAGTTAGTTCTATCTGATGAAATCAGACGTCCAGACCTTAGACTAGACGTCTTAGGAGACGTCTGATGACTTTGCCAGACGTCCAATTAGTGGACCGTTGGCTCTCTTACCATACACTCAAGGATATGACCGTTAGAGCCTTATCAGACGTCCATAGGCCTTTCCAGACGTCTGATAATTGACCATTTTGCCTCGACTGACCCGAAAATCTCTTCTCAGAGATTTTCTAGCCGTTGCAAATCCATTCCCACGAAAAAGTAGGTTTCCAGACGTCCAAACATAGTGCCAGATGTCCTGTATGTCGTCTGATGGACTTGCGTTAGATGCCATAATCAGACGTCTGATGCCATAATCAGACGTCTGATAACCCTGTCAGTGCAATGACTGTTCCTGATTTCGGGTTGATTCACTTGGGCTTTGCACCCAACGGCTATGGAGCCTTTCCTATGCCATCCAAAGCCTTCCTAAGGCCTCTATAAATAGAGGGGAACCTCTTGCACACCAACACACACCTAGAAATACAAGACACACCCTAGCAACATACTTTCTACCATTTTGTGTCTCTCTTGCTCTCAAAGCTCAAGTTCTACATCTTGAGAGCATCAAGCTTTGCGCACCCGCTCTCCCGCTGTAGTTCACGAGAGCGACGTAGCGCCGTCGTGTTGTTCACGCATCCGCGTCGCCGACGCACTCCTTGCAAAGGGGAGTTTCCTAATTCTTATAGAAGCTAAGTTTAAAATTACTTTGTTGGCTCTATAGGATTTTTGTCATTTATCTTTGTTATTTGGTTGGGTATTCGCTTTGCGAATTCCCTTCTCCTTCGTGGGACAAAATCCTTCTAGTGGTGAGAAGGGGTTGAGGAACGCTACCCTCGCACTTGTAGCGTGGTTGTAATTGAGGTTGAATCACCCTCGTTTAAAGTGATTCGTTTAGTGGATTTTGATCAACTTGGTTGATCGAAAAATCCTAACTCGAGAGGGTTAGGTGGTGGTTTTCACCCAGTTTGGGTTTCCACCTAAAAATCTTTGTGTACTTTGTGTGATTGTATTTTGTGAGATTGTTTATATTTCAATTCCGCATTTTTTACGTTACGTTGATCTCACCCCCTCCAAGTGGGATTCTACAAACTTGTCCAAGTTTAAAGCCATTATTTAAGAGATAGTTTCATAATCTTGAAGACCAATCTTTAGGAGTTTCCTTTAATCCATAAATTGCTTTCTTTAGTCTAAAGACATAGTCAGGTTTTTTTGAGTCTTCAAATCTAGAAGGTTGTTTCACATATATTTCTTCTTTAATAAATCCATTGAGAAATGCACTTTTGTTGTACGCTCCTACTCGTCAGGAAATACAGCTATCTAATTATACCCAGAATAACCATCCAAGAAACAAAATACATGTTCCTAGCCAATTTTTTCGAGAATTTGGTCAATAAATGGCAATGAGAAATTATCCTTCTAGGTGGCAGTGTTCAATTTTCTAGAATCAATATAGATCCTCCAACCAGTTGAGGGACTAATAGCAATTTGTTCCCCTTTTTCATTGGTTTCAACTGTGAACCCTGCCTTCTTGAGTACCACATGGATAGGACTAACCCACTTGCTATCAGAAATGGGATAAATAATCCTAGCATCCAACCACTTCAGAATTTCTTTCTTCACTACCTCTCACATGTTGGAGTTTAACCTCCTCTACATATTACGAAAGGTTTTCAGGATCGTCTGTGTAAATATGATGCATGCAAAGGGTCGGATTAACCCCCTTAATGTCAGTAATGGTCTAAGCCATAGTCTCCTTGTGCCTTTTTCAGGTAGTTTATCAACACTCCCTGTTGCATTGTAGTCAACGTAGTTGATATGGTCATAAGGAGTGTATTGTTAAGCCCAAGGGAGGCATACTTTTCAAGGACTTGAGTAGTGGTTTAAGCTCCAATTCAAGAGCTTTCTAGATCGAGGGTATGAGATTTGAGATTCCTACCTCAGGTAATGGATGTACCTTAACAGTCCATGGTGGGGATAGAGATTCAACTTTCACCCCTAGCAACTCCTCCAACTCCAAGATATCTTCCTTATAGCTTTTCAAAATTTGAGGGTGGTCCTTGGCAATGACCATTTGCAAGGGATCATCATAAAAGGAGTGTCTGGGTTGTCTCCTTGACAATTTTATTGACAACCTCAATCTAGGAACAATTCTTAAGTCTGGGTTGTTTGTATGCATCAAACATGTTTAACTGGATTTTCTTGTTCCCAAAGCCCAACTTAAGTGCCCAGACTTGCAATTAATAAAGGCATTGGCTATAGCCAAAGAGGGGCAACCTAAAGTAATTGAAGGTTTGGTGGGTCGGTTGGATGGGTTAGTATCCAGAATGAGAAAATCTATCAGAAAAAAAAATCCTCCACTCTCATTTTTAACGATCTATCAACCACTTGAAGGATGACAGGTCTTGGCTTTAAATCACCTCATCCAAGTAACTCATAAACATAGCTCGATAATATATTTAGCCCTATACCTAGATCAAGAAGAGCTTTATCTATGCGTTGGTCGCCAATTACCACAGAAGTATACGGGGCTCTTGGGTCCTTCAACTTTAGGGGGGTACCATTCTGAAGTACCAAACTAACAAGGGCAAGCAGGTTGACCTTGGCTTGGACCTGCTTTCATGACCTACATTTCTGCATGCACAAGTCCATCAAAAATCTAACATAGGATAGGATCTATTTTTTTGCATCTAATAATGATAGGTTGATGTGAACTTGCTTGAATGCCTCCATGATCTCATCCATCCTCTCAATGGCTCAAGATGAGCCAAGTGCGGATCCCACATAAGCATGAAGGTGCTCTGGAAAGGGACCCTCGGCTTTTGTGTGAAGGGGTTGTCATGGTGAGAAAGGGCTAGGATAGTGACGACATCCTCCGATGGGTTGGTTTCAAGCTAGGAAGGGCTAATGGGTTCTTCCTTGGTGGGGGTGGAAGTTGTGGTCA
This sequence comes from Thalassia testudinum, assembly GCA_037157565.1. Classification (NCBI taxonomy): domain Eukaryota; kingdom Viridiplantae; phylum Streptophyta; class Magnoliopsida; order Alismatales; family Hydrocharitaceae; genus Thalassia; species Thalassia testudinum. The sequence goes on from JAZHRO010000031.1 coordinate 204,283,684, forward strand.
AAATAGTAGGAGGGGTGACTGTAGAAGGGGCTTTTGGTTTGAAAATTTCTTTATCGCTCCTCAAAATGGTCATAGCCTTGGCGTGCTTTCTTATAACAGGCCCTTTACCTTTAGGGTTCTCCGTAAAAGAGATGGGAAGTTTCCCAAGGTCTCTCTGTTTTACGGCTTCAACAAGGTGACCAATTGTGGACTGCATCTCATTGATTGCCTTATTCTAAGATTGGATAATCAAATTTTGATTCTCCTACATGGCCTTCATCTTGGCCTTAAGATCATCCAACTTAGAGGATTTGGGTTAAGGAGGGGTCTGGAAGAGTTGGGTGGGTTGGACTCTTGTGGTTCCCGAGCCGAAAGCATCACCTTGCTTCCATGAGAAGTTGGGATAGTTCCTCCAACTAGGATACAAGTGTTGGAAAAAGAATTATTCCTAAGGTTTGGACGAAACCGTTGGGCAACATTCAATAGAGGTGTGGAAGGTACTTCGGAAAAGGGAGCATTTTGAGATAGGTTGGACTTGAGAGGCTATCTGCGAGAGGTAACCAAGGTTTGATAATAGCCTATCAAATTTTCAATCCAGCATTTGGATTTGATAGGCCAAATCCTGAGTAGCCCTGGCCTCATTTGCCACTTTTCTTTTGAAGAATTGAGGGTCCTCTAGCCTGATAAGTGGAAGTCAAATGGACAGAGTTCTCACTTAAAGTCTTGAAGAGGGTCTAGGCCTCGTCTTCGATTTCGATGAGAAAGGTTTTGACATAAGCTGCATCCACAGTTTGCCTGTGCTTATTAGATAGACCAATATAAAACCTTTCTACCAACTACCATTTTTGCACTTAGTGATGGGGGCATAACCTCAGAAGGTCCTTGAAGTGCTCCCATGTCTCATGGAATTGCTCCCTATCCATTTGAGTAAAACCTATAATTTCCTTCCTATAGTGGTTAGTTTTACTAATTGGAAAATACTTCTTTAAAAATTATCCTTTAAGGTTAGCCTATGTGTTTACCCTAGCATCAAGGGTATGATACTAATGCTTAGTTTTATCCTTTAAAGAAAATGGAAAGAGGGTCCTCCTTAGGGCTTCATCAGAAAAGCCCTATAGTTTTACTGTGAAACAGACCACAGTGAACTCCTCTAAATGCCTGTAGGGGTCTTCCTTGGTAGTACCATAAAAGGAGGGCAATAAAGAAATTGTACTACTTTTGATTTCATATGAGTTATCCCTTCTAGGTCTTTGAAGCGCATGGTCTCAGTGGTCAATGGGGATAAAGTAGTCCCACAAGGCTCTTTGGTGGTTCTCTCCCTCATCGGCCATTTCTCCTTTCATCTTGGTTACCTCTCCTTAGGATTGTTTTTGGTTCTGGATCAAACACTAATTGCCTCCTAAGATAACGCCTACCAAGCATGCACTAGCACAAATCAAATACAACTCAATTGGGACTTTCTCTTTTTAAATGGATTGAGGTCTTAATTAAGGTTCCACTCGATGGTCAATCAAGTTATACAACCACTATGTTTCTTAAGCTGACCTTCGTTGGGATACAAGACCTACTCGCAAAGGGATACTAGATGCTGTTGAGTTTGACTTGAGTCTAGGCCCTTTTATGGTGCAAGGATATGAGGTAGAAAGAAGTCTCTAGTGAGCCTTAAGTGAAGTGCTCAAGTGGTTAAAGTGTGCATCACATCATAAAAATTTTTGGTTTGAAGATGAATCACACATAATTTCTTTAACACACACTTAAGTTCTTGAATTTTAAAGGTTAACCTCTTTAAGTCACAATTGATCTTAGATGACCTCTTGATTAATTTTGTTTAGGCAGATTTAGTGGTCTTGATTAGTCCAAATGCAAATACATGCATAGAAATTGGATGCAAAGATAGAGTAGAATACCTAACTCCATCTCTTAACATGCAATTATGGAATAGATGTAGAAATTAAAGTTCTAGAGGCTGTTCATGAAAATCCTGGCATGCACACACCTAGGGGTATGCTGCATCTAGAATAACATGTAGCTTGAGGGATTATATATATATATAGACAATCAATCAAACCAATCTAACTAATCCTAAGGCCTAACATACAATCCAATCCACAAAGTTCAAGAAAACCTAAACCTCAATCTAAAGAAATTGGGGATAGACCATGAATACAAGCCCCTATTTCTTACAAGGGCGAGAAGATAGAATTTAAAATAAGTCTAACAAGAGTCTAAAGTATCTAACCAAACTATGCAAAAATAAAAAAATGAAGGCTTCACACTCCTAGATCCCTCTTAGTCGTGAGCCAAGGAGCTTTTCTTCTATGGTGGTCGTGTACTTGCCTCCTTGTCTTCTTTGCTCTTCGGAACAGAAGAGATTAATTGATCAAAACTCCCTTAAAGCAAATCAAAATCATCCAAAATTGTCCATATAGGTTTTTCATCAAACAGAGGTCATTAATGAAATTTATGGAATTTTTATGGGTTTCTGAATAGTTTTTATTTCGAATTTCTAAATCAGGCAAGTCAATTTACCTGAAAATGACACCCTATCAAATATTTGCGTGTACCCCAAATTTAATTAGCTTCAAAAATTTTGAGGATTTTTTTACAACAAACTAGATTTGACAAGGTAAATCTAAAAAGAAAAATTCACCCCAAATCAAGTTTATTACAATTTTTGAAAATTCTCACAAGAACGCAAAATAGTAGCATAATTCTAGATCGGCCCCCTTTTAGTATTTGTTTTTTATCTTTTTTTATAATTGAATTTAGACAATGCAACTCTACCGTTGGAAAGCTTCTTTGACGATCTGTTTCCACAGAAAATTTAATGATTTTTTGCAAAACATAACAATCATATCCAATTTTTAAAGTCAGGGCACAGATCAAAGTTGCGGATCCAAATCTAAAAACTCGAAACCTAAGCAACAAAAAGGCAAACCAAAGACCTAAACCTAATGCAACCTAAACTTAATCTAAATGCTATTCACAAGAGATCAAAATCAGAATGAAAAGATGCTTATTGCCTTCCCTGGCAACGACACTATCTGATCGTATGAATCATTACGAAATAATAAGGCGTTATTGTTACATGGCTGTGAATTGCGCGAACATAAGTTAAAATTGATCAAACCATAGATAGCATAAACGATGTCGTCCACAAAGAAGGCAACATAACATCATTTTCTCTAATCTAACCTCAATAAAATGTTTTCAAACAAGAGGTTAATAACTAAAACAAGAAAACATCAAAGAACAATAATCAAAACTAAAAGAAAGGTGAAATCTCCTTCGGTAGTGGTGATGGAGGCACCCACCTGAGTGCTGTCACCACCTTATGTGCAGTAATGGCAAGGCAGAGTCCTCTTCTCCTTCGAGGTGGTGGTGGTGCTTGGCATGAGAGGTGTTGGTGGGGTAGTGCCTCTCCATGCCAAGGAGGTGGAAAGTGGTGGTCGATGACCAAGGAGGAGGATGGAGGAGGGTGTTGGTGGCAATGAGGAAGACAGCTGATGGCTGGCCAAAGATCTCCCCCTTATATGTAGTGCCTCCCTTCCTTCAAAAGTGGTGACAACTTTCAAATGGGATGCTATTTTTGGCATCCCATAAAAAGTGACATTAAGAAGATGTGACACAAGGAAGGCTAGGCAAAGATTTCCAAGAGTGGCAAGAGTGGTCATCCAAATTGCAGAGAAGTCTAGAGGCCAAGGGAATTTCCTTCTTGCCAAATTTTCAAAAAAAGCATCCTGTAATTAAGATGAGAGCATAGTTATTTATATCACATATGGATGTGCATTATGCAGGAGAATGTAAACTTGTAATTATTTATACCATATTATGAGTAGCATTATACAAGGAAATGAAGGTAGCCATCAATCCTTACTCATGCACTTATTCTAATGCTAATTACATAAAATAATTTATTCAACTAAGCAGGACCGACAAACATAGACATAATTATGGTCAACTGAAGTGGACCCATCAAAGTCCTATTAGGTAGATTTTATGTTATACTTCTCCAAAGAATAAATGGTTACATGGACTAACATATATAAGTCCCTCTCACCTCTTTGGAACTCCAAAATGGGCAAGGCGGGGCTAAATAGATGATCCATATAACACCATAAATAGGACCATCATAAGGCCTAGTAACTCCAACATACATATATCTTCCAATAAACAAGATAGTTTGAAGCTAAATATTGTAGCATGTATAGTTCTCTCTAAGGGTCTATGCAAACAAGGAGATTTGGAGACTGCGAATGAGCTTTTGCATGAAGTAAGTAGAGGACTTGAACTCAACTTGGTTATGTATAATTATTTAATTAACGAGTTGTGTAAAGCCGGGAAACATTGAGCAAGCATTGAGAATTGCTAAGACATGGATACAATAGGGCTTTCTCTTGATACATATACCTATACTTCTTTGATAAATGCTTATCATAAGTCTGATGAGATCTAGAAGGGTCACTCACTTCTTAAAGAGATGGGGATGAGGTGTTCAACCTAGTGTTATGACTTTCATGGTCTTGATGAATGACTTTTGGGACCTTAGGCATGCTAAAAGAGGGCAATCAATGTCTAGAATGGATGATTGAGAAGAGAACCTCCACCTCCACGACCAGGAGCGTCGCATGGGGCACCATTGCCTCTGCTCCACATGATGATCCTCATGCACAAGAGTCCTCAAGTCTCTCAAGAGCAGTGGTCGGCTCGATGTGCTACCTCAGTAGATGTAGTCAAGAAGGTGGTGCACCTAGTAGACTTACATTACTAGTGGGACACCATTGCCTTAGAAGGTGGCAAGGGAAGCTTGTGATGAGGCCGTAAAGATAAAGGATATATCACTATTGATGAATAAGAGGTTTGTCTTTTATCCACTGTGGGTCTCAAAGTTGAAAGAACTGTGCATTTGTTGGGGCAGATGGCAAAGTTGTGGGTATTAATATGTGGGCTACGTGGACATTGTTGTGGTAGTGGGAGAGCCATTTGGCAAGGGTGTTGGTGGTGAAGGGTTATGGCGATTGGTTGTTGAAGAGGAGGGGGCTGTGAAAGGGAGGTTAGGAGGAGAAGGGGGATTAGGGAGGAAGAAAGGAGGATATTTGAAAAAAAAGGGAAAATACTAAAGACTGGTTTAACAGAGGTACCTTAAATTTTTAATATCTGATCTTGATTAAAGGCATACATGTAAAGAGTTTGGTATTTCAAAGTTATCTACACAAATATTTGGAAGGAAATGGTATGCCAGTAAACTTTCAAAGAATAATGGAAATTAATGTAAAAATTCTATCTATTTTATGAGACCTATTGTTTCTGGTTCATACAATTTTTTTTAGATTTTTGATTGACATGCAGTTCTAACTAATTCCCCTCTGCATAATTTCTTCAACAAACTTTCTACAATTAAAAAGATATCTATGTAGTATGTCGTATTTATGAATCACTTTTCCTGTGACAGCCTGATGCCTTTCCTTGTGATATTAACATTTCTTTTCAGAATCAATAAGATATCATAGCATCTAACATTTCAATAGAATTTCCATTTTTTCATATTTTTATTTATGAATTTATAGATTATTGCAAGTAAATGCACCCATACATAAAGTTAAAAACTACTCTTTTCATGCAATTAAAACTTTTTAATTGACCCTTCCTTACCCCGCCCCCCCTCCCCAACCCCAAATCCAATACACTGGCTTCACCCTTACGCCAGATTGGTGACGCCCGAGTAGACAAGTACAACATAAAGTAGGGAGCACCGCAATTTCCCACCGATAGTAGATAGTAGCAGAATGGAAAAGCCATGCACCATTTTAAACATTATGCATACGTAAGTCGGTTAAAATATTTGTTAAACTCTCACGAAGAGAGTATGAAAAAAATAATTCTTTGAAGTCGTTTCATGAGAGAAATTATTGAGAGATTTGGGCATTTGGTTGATTTGGTATTTTATAAAAAATTTAGGAAGATTTATTCCAATTGGGGTGGTTGTTTAGTAGAATAAATTGGTAGAATAAGGAATGGAAGGTTGGTTAGAAAATAAGTAATGGATAAAATTATCCATTTGGTTCATAATTGAAATTTCAAATATCGGAAGTGATGTTTCAAATATCATCTATTCATATTTAAATATCGCTTGAATTTATTGGAAGAGTAAAAAACCCTTACCTCAGACAAAGATTTGAGTCATTTTGTAAACTATAATTCCTATGATAGACTTTATCGTAAGATCAAGTTAGAACATCAAGTCTTAGAATTGATTTCATTCAAAGTTCACAACCATGGAAGTTCAACAACCTCATTCAAACACATCGAGATAAACACGCAATAACTACAAATCATGAGAATTAATCAAGAAAAAAGATGCAGATAATCGAATAATATCATAATAGACATATACGTTGGATGATTTTATTCATTGTCGTATTTGGATCACTACTGTCCTTTCAAGGTTGTGAAGATGTCACACCTCTTTGTCAATCCTCAAAGCCATATTTCAATTGAGCAAAGCTGCAACAATGGAGGAAGGAGGTGATTGAAGATGAAAAGAACATAGTAGTTACTTGATCATAATCTTCAGTCCCATCAATTTTGCCAAACGCGAAATTAGAAGCCTAATTCTGCTCCCCAAATAAGTCATCTGAGGGACACACCTTCAACCCCTTCCTTCCCCGTTCCAGCACGCTTCCTCTTCTCACGCAAATGCACCAACGAAACAGAAAGATCCACTTCTTTATCAACAAATTCCACGCCGCGCGAGCAATTACCGTAACTGTCAGGGGCAATGATGCAAGAACGTCGTGTCGGAAAGAAGCAGCGGTGTGGTCTTGAATGCGTCCACCCTCCCCCTCCACCCCTCTCTCACTCCCAAATCTCTGCGGTCAACACCTCTCACCTCTTTATCCTCACTTCGATCACCATAAATGCCTTGTTGACACCCAGAGGAATCTCGCCCACTTATCTCAACCACCTCAAACCCTCCTCTCGTTATTTTTCCATAACTCGTTTTCCAATACCTACACGCGCATATATAAATAGAATATATATATCTGTGCGCGCGCTGACAATACACGTGAGGAAGATAAAAAGAGGGGAGGGGACGGCGCGGTGGTCCGATCTTTCGGGCATCAAAGAACCGAAAGTTGGCAAACATATTACTTACATACAGATCTATTCGTTCTTCCGGAAGAGTGTCAAGTCGGCCAGCTGCAAAGGTTCGATCTTTATTCCTAATTGAGCTGAATATTGCACTTTCATGAGGTATTGCATTAAGGATCAGCTTGGTATCGCATTGGTATTGTTCGATTCGTGCTAAATTTTGAGGTTCTTAGACTAGGATTTTTTGTCTGTTTGATGAGAGTCTGAGGATGGTGTGATTTGATGTAGGTGTTGGTCGTTGGCAATCGGAGGTAATTTGGGGTGGACTTCCGAGTTGGGTATGGGAACTATACGTACAGCAGCAATTGGTGATAAAACCCTAGCGTAGGTGGAATTCGGGGGATTTTGAGTTGGGTAACTTCTGGTTGTGCTTGTCATGGTGACTGGTGATTGGGGATCACTAGTTTTCGTGGTAGGGAAGCTGATTTGAAGAAGAGCATTTCCTTGGGGTAGAGGAGCTTTAGCTTGTTTGAGGGTTTTGTATACTAATAGTACTACTATTCATTCTGGAGTTATATTTGATCTTTACCTTTTAAAATTCAGGAATCAGGGACCTTCCAGAAACTTATCTTTTCAGATGCCCACCAAGCCTCACTGTTTGTTGGAAAATAGGTGATTACCTGTCTGATGGTATGATGAAGTTGCTGGCTTCCTCTTTTACTTCCGAGGGAGAGTCCCTTCAGGGTTGAGGAGAGGATAATAGTAAATGAGATGTATAAAAGCATATCAAGGGTTGCATGATAAGCATGGATGGTTAGTTGGCCCCATCATAAAATCCATCTAGTAGTGGGCTCTATTCTTAGCCTCCAAGTCAGTTAACCTGAGAGATTAAGTCAGTGGATGAGCCTACGTAGTTGTCCGTGTTCTTATTTGAACATATAGAGGTCCTTGAATTGCTTCATTTGGAGCAAGGTAAGATTTGAACTCTGTCTTTTGGAGTGGTAGGCTAATTATACAACCACTAGACTGTTTAATTGGGTGCATATGACTGTTTAAGGTTCGCCTCCTGCCTTTTGGAACATCATAAATCAATGTCCTTTTATGGTCCTCGTGTTGTTGCAATTTTACTTTTTATTTGTTTCAACTGATAGTCATCACATGCAAAGTTGACATGGATTTAACTTCTCTCCATTTCAATATCCACATGGAAAGATTGCTGCTACGAAAATTTAGTATCTGTATTTGATGGACATGGTAGGGGGCATTGCTGTTTTTAATTTGCAAGTCTTCTACAAGTCTTTCATGGGGACAAAAAGGAAGTGATGATCCATGCCTGTCCATGTAGTCTTTGATGCTTCTTTCCAATATTCTTTTTGTTATGGAGTTTGGTTGGTTTTTATTTCTTGGGTGCTATGTATTACTTTTCTTTTCTTCATGGGGTTGTACTATAATTTGCATCCACCTCTCTATATAAGGAGAGGTAGGGTTTGAGAATAAATTGAGTTGATCATTTTTTCAACTTGGTATTAGATCACTGATCCTAGCCGTAGCCTTGGTATCCCACCCAAGTAAGCCTTCGAAACTGTAGCCACTCAAAACCCCTCCTCTCCTCCTCGTCACTTAGCCACTGCCATCGGCTTTGCTCACCATCGACAACCCAACAGAGCACTAGTAGCGGTGGTGGTGCTGATCGTTGGTTGCCTGCTATCGCCTACAAAAGCCCCAGTGGTAGGAGTGGGGGCCATCGTCTGTTAATAGGCTCACCAGCGACTAGCCTACTGGCGGTAGCAGTCCTCAGACTGTCGCTCACCGGCCGGCAGAGGCGCTGTCGGTAAGGGTTCTCTCTCCCATCAGCGGCAAGGAGGGGCAGTAGCCCCTGGATGGCTATGCTAGGGTGTTTCCTTGCATCTTAGTGTGGCTTCCATTGGTTCTAAGGTCTCCTCTGAGTCTCTTGGTCTGATTTCCAGGAGATGCGTGCTTGGATCTCATGATCAAGAGATTCGTTTTCTATTTTCAGAGCTTCTTTGTGATATGAAATTGATGATTCAATCTGATTTTTGAGTTTATCCTCCCTCTTAGGGCATGATGGCATCATTCGAGTCTTGAGGAGTGTCATCGGATACCGTTACAGAGGAAGAGATGTAGATAAATTCATTTTTTGGGCCTATTTCCCTTCATAGTGATACTTCTACCACTTGGAGGTTGGCAGATGATATTGTGACCATTTCCCAGAGTGAGTATAAGAGACTACTCTAAGGTCATAGTCATTATGATGTGTTCCAGGGAGCAACTGAGTTGGACTCTGTTGCACATGACAGGAGTCGGGGTAGTTCGGAGTGGCTTGTTGATTTAGGTGTCTTACAGCAACTCAGTGGAGATTGGGATTACTTTGCCCATCTCCAGTCAATGCCAGCAGGCATGATGGTCTGGGTTGTAGACGGTAGACACTCCACGGTAGAAGGTTGAGAGGTACCAGTGACTTCTACTTTGAGATTGACTGATGTTTTATATGTTCCAAACTTTCCTATGAGCCTAGTCTCAGTTAGCAAGATCACTAATGAGCTTAATTGCTATGCAATCTTTGATGATGTGGGATGTCTCATTCAAGACAAGTTGACAGGAAAGGTGATTGGTAGTGGTAATGTAGATGGTGGAGTTTATCGTCTGGCTCAGACTCCACTTGCCTCTACATGTCGAGGAGAGGTATCGTCTACTTCTGCGAGTGCATTTCAGTGGCATCTTCAACTTATACATCTTCATCTGGATAGTCTTTGTTGAGTTATCCCACATATATCCCCTGTGACCCGGATCTGTTGTCATGCTTGTTAGATGGGCAAGTGCCGTTCTTCCTACTTTGAGTACTCATCCTGGATCGACAACCTCGTTTGAGTTGTTGCACATGGATGTGTGGGGGTTGAGTAGGATACCAGATAGGCAGGGTCACCGTTGCTACTTAGTAGTTGTTGATGATTTTTCACGCCTATTGTGGGTATTTCTGTTGAAGAATAAGTCATATGTTGGATCTATCATTGAGCATTTCATGTTGGAGATTAATAACCAGTATTTAGCTACTATTAAAGTAGTAAGATCTGATAATGTGCTTGAGTTATGTATCACAAGGTTGTTTGCTTTCTACAGGTCTCATGGGTAGTGCACCAGACTACCTATGCTCATTCCTCTTAGCAAAATGGGGTGTCTGAGAGGAAACATAGACATCTTTTAGATGTGTCTCGCACATTGTTGATTCATCATAGTGTGCCTTCGTCATATTGGGGACATGCAGTTCTTACAACATGTTTTTTGATCAACAGAATGTCCAGTTTAGACTTCCTAAGTAGATTCCTTAGCACATATTGCATCCTGAGTGAGAGCTTTTTCATATGCCACAACATGTGTTTGGTTGTGCTGCATTTGTTTACCTCCTACAAAATGAGACAAACTTGCACCACAAGCAGTCAACTGTGTGTTCTTGGGATATTTACGGACTTAGAAAGGATATAAATGCTTGGATCCTATTACTGGTAGGCACTATGTAACTAGTAATGTTACCTTTCATGAATCTATTCCATATTTTTCTATTGCTGCTCAGAGTTTATCTCCTGAGGTCACGGAGGCTCTTATGCCTATACCTCATATTCCCTTGGAGGAGATACTTATTTCTGCTCCCCCTACTACTACAGCTGGTCTTATGAAGTTTTTTGAGTCTATTGTTACATATTAGTGCCCTCACACTACTTCTAGATGCCATCTTCTACAGTAGCCACAGAGACACCACCTTCTCTACCTCAGGTGACTATAGACAGATTGCATATTGATGAGATGGTACCCAGCAGTGATCTATAGGTCCAGATGAGGATATTTCTGCTCTAGAGCAGTACAGGAGGATCAGATGGATGATCTCGACCTTCCAATTGCCATTCGGAAGGTACCTCGGAGGTTTGCCAGATATCCAATTACAGGGAGTTTGTTTACTGAGGGACTTGGTTCTACTTTGGGAGATTCTTCCGAGCACTATCAGTTATACAGGTTCTTGTCACCTACCAGTAGGCCATGCTTGACTCAAAGCGGTGCCATGCCATAGAGGATGAGATGATTGCTCTTTCTTCATGACGTGCCTAGGAGCTCACATTCTTACCAGAGGGCGCTATAATGGTTGGTTGTAGATGTGTATTTGCACTCAAATACAACCTAGATAGATATGTTGCACGATACAAGGCACTACTTGTTGGCAAAGGATTCCCCTAGATATATAAGGTGGATTTCTTTGACATATTCTCTCTCTAGTAGCTTGTCTTTCTACAGTGAGGATCTTGATTTCTGTTGTAGTTTAGCGAGATTGGCATCTTCATCAGCGTGGGGATTTACAGGAGGAGGTATATATGCAGCAGCCCCCTGGTTACGAGGTTTAGGGGGAGTGTGTATGTAGATTGCAGAAGGTCATTTATGGCCTCAAGCAGAGCTTGGGAGCTTGGTTTCAGAAGCTCTCAGGTAGTAGAGTTTGTGGGGTTCCTAAGATCATTTGTTGATCATTCCTTGTTTGTTGGGAGAACAGGGAAATGAGTTGTTCTTTTGGTATATGTGGATGAATTAATTGTCACTGGTGATGATACAATAGGTATGGCTGAGATTAAGTAGACTTTGGCAGATCAGTTTGTGATGAAGGATTTAGGACTCTTGTGATATTTTCTTTGGATAGAAGTAGCTAGTAGTAGGCGTGGTGTTGTTTTATCTCAACCGAAATTTACCCTAGATGTGCTGAAAGAGACAGGTACACTGGAAGCCAAATCAGCAAACATTCCTATGAATCCTAAAGTACGACTATATGACAGTGATGCAGAGCTAGTTGATAGTAAACAATATCGCTAGCTGGTGGGGAAGCTGCTACATTTGACGATTACCAGGCCTGATATTTTCTTTGTAGTAGGGAAGTTGAGTCAGTTTATAAAGAGACCTACTAGACAGCATTAGGATGCAGTCATGATGGTGCTCAGGGACCCGAAGAGAGCACCGGGACATTGCCTTCTTTTCACTAGAGAGACATGTGTAATGGTGGTTGGATATTCTGACGTAGATTATGCAGGCAGCCATGATGATAGGAAGTCTACATAGGTTTTTGTACTTATGTTGCAAAGAATCTGCTAACCTGGAAGAGCAAAAAACAAATTACTGTGTCTAGATCCAGTGCTGAGTCTAAGTATCATGCTATGGCTCAAACATCTGCAGAGTTAATGTGGGTGAGATTTCTGTTGATTGATCTATATGTATATATTAATGGGCTTATGGAGTTGCAGTGTGACAACCGGGCTGGTATTTATATTGCTAACAATCCTATATTCCATCAACGCACCAAACACGTGGAGGTAGATTGTCATTATACCAGAGATTTGATTAAGAATGGTTTATCTTTACCTCCTAGGTTACTTCAGTGGCATAGACTGTCGATATCTTTACCAAGTCACTTGCTAGATCCTCCTTTGATACATGTGTGTCTAAGCTGAGCATGATAGATGTCTATGCTCTAGCTTGAGAGGGAGTGTTATGGAGTTTGGTTGATTTTTATTTCTTTGGTGCTGTGTACTACTTTTCTTTTCTTCATGGGATTGTGCTGTAATTTTCACCCACCTTTCTTTCTATATTAAGAGAGGTAAGGTTTGAGAATAAATTGAGTTGATCATTTTTCTTAATTTTTTTTTTAAGAGCGACCAAATGTTACCTTTGTTAGTAGAATATATTCATTTCTAATTATACTTTCAAGGTAGAATCAATCGTAAACATGTCTCTAATAACTCAAGCTTTGTATATTCAATGATTATGAGAAGAAAAATGAGCCATTCAATCTTAAGAACCCTAAACCTCTCTATATAAAAGTAGAAGAAAATGACTTGGCTAATTTTTCTATAATCCTATCTCTGAATATATAAAGATGTGGGAAAAGTACAGGACTATCTGATTAAAAAAAATGCAAAAATAATATAAAGACAATAATAGAAAGATAACGATTAAAAGGGTTTAATATTCTCTTTCAAGCTAGAGCATAGATGTCAATCATGCTTAGTTTGGAACAACAAATATCAAAGGATGATTGTGGCAATGGATTGGTGAAGATATTTGCTGTCTCATTATCTAAGGAGACTGTAGTAGTGTAGATGAGGCCTCAATCAAGTCACGTGTGCAATGGCAGTCAACCTCCACGTGCTTGATTCTCTTGTGGAACATGAGGTTGTTGGCTATGTATGTGGCCGCCTTATTATCACACATTATCTTTATAGGTGTGTCAACTGATATATGCAAGTCTACAAGATGTGATCTCACCCACATCATTTCTGAAGTTGTATGTGCCATGGCTCTGTATTCTGACTCATCATTAGATCTAGAGACGATCACTTGCTTGTCGTTCTTCCAAGTCTAGAGGTTCCTTGTGACATAGGTACAAAACCTCGTAGTTGACTCCCTATCAACCAAGTACCTTGCATAGTTTGCATATGAGTAAGCTACCACACTCATGGAGGTCCCTTTGCTAAACAGAACCCCTTGACTTGGTGCTTTCTTCAGATAACTTAGCACCATCATTGCAGCATTCCAATGTTGCCTCATTGGCCTATTTATGAACTGACTTAGTTTTTCAACTTCCAAGGAAATGTCAGGTTTAGTAATAGTCAGGTATAGGAGTTTGCCTACTAGTCCTTTGTACTGTCTGTTGCCCACTGCCTCTGCTTTCTTATCATAGAGATGAGCCTTGGGATCCATGGGAATATTGGCTGGTTTAGCTCCCAATATGCCAGTCTCTTGCAAAACATCAAGAGCATACTTCCTCTGGGATAGCACTACGCTCTTCTTGTTACGTGCCATCTCAATCTCAAGAAAGTATCTCAGCGGCCTAAGGTCCTTCATGACAAACTTCCCTGCAAAACACTTTTGACCTTAGCTATACCTATCCTATCATCTCATGTGATGATCAAATCATCAACATAAATAAGGAGCAGCACTATCTCCTTCTTTATCTTCCTGACAAACAGGGAATGGTCAGGCGATGATCTTTGAACATTAATGGTCTCAACAACCTTAGATAGCTTATGAAACTAAGCTTTAGGGCTATTGCTTTAGGCTCTATATAGCCTTTCGCAATTAGTATACTTTGGAACACTCCCCCCAAGTCTTATATCTAGGAGGTTGCTGCATATAAACTTCCTCCTGTAAGTCACCATAGAGGAACATATTCTGCACATCCAATTGATGAAGAGGCCAGTCTTTTTGGATTGCAACAGATATCAGGATGTGCACAATGGGAAGCTTGGCCATAGGAGAAAACGTATCAAAGAAGTTCATGCCATACGTTTGTGTGAGCCCCTTGGCTACTAGTTGGGCCTTGTGTTGAGCCATTGACCCGCCAGGGTTGTATTTGATGGTGAACACCCATCTACACCCCACAACAAATACTTCATCTGGTAGCTCTGCAAGTGTCCATGTACCACGTAATTGGAGCATAGCCATCTCATCCTTCATAACCTGTCACCACTTTGGATTAAGCATGGCCTGCTGGTAGGTAGAAGGAATCTGTGTAGCAGACAAAACATGACAAAACATGCCATATGCATTTCCCAAAAATTCTGTGGAGATGACTCCTGAAATAGGATATTTGGCATATATACGTAGCACCTTCTGAATGACAATTAGAAGATCAATATCATTTGTAGTCTATGGATCATTTGAATTCCTTGAGTTATTAGGAGGTGCATCCTTTTCACCTTGAGCTAACCTTGTATCAAGATCACTAGCCAACACATCATCAATATGAAAAATCATCAATAGCCATCGCTAGTCACTCCTAAGTGAGATACTATAATAGGATCCACACTCCCCCTTTTTTCTATACTCTATGGGAGAAGAAAATAACAAAAAGAAGAATAATAAAATTAGAGAAAAGCTTCTCTCCCACTTCTCTTAAAGATAATCATCATTATTTTTTCCCCTTTTTTTTATCTCTCCCTTTTTTTTAATATTTTCCTTACTTTTTTCTTTTTGATTTTTCCTCTCCTTTTTTAACTTCACCTTATTTCATTTTTTTCCTTCTTTCTTTTTCTCCTCTCTTATGCGCCTCCTTTGTTATACAAAATGACATAAAAGAAACCTTAACGTGGTGAAAGGAACTAAAGCGCCCAAATGAAATTGCGTGAAGTGGACTTAATGTTGCTGGAGGCGCCATCGTCTTCATCGCCAGCATCAATGCCTACATCAATGGTGAAAAACTTGAGTGACCTCTATAATCGACACCATAACAGTGCGATCTCCTTCTGCTTTGTCACCATCATCGTCGTTGGTGCAAGGATCTCTCGGGATCAATGCTAATCTTGCTGCTACGACCTCGCTGGTGCGTTGACTGCCTCTCTCCCCCGCTTCTCATGCCGACCACGGTCACCATCGGGCTGAGCAGAAGTCTTGCGATCTTACGTAAGATTGTTGCCACTATCTTTCGGCTGATTGTTGTCGAAGATCAATCTACTCGATCATGATCTTCTCTTCGCCAGATCTACCCGTGCACATGAGACCATTGCCGTGATCCTCACCCAAATCACCGTTGCCTTCATTGCCGATACCTTCGCCTCAACGACTGAGTTGTTGCAGTTGGTGTTGGTAATGAGAATGACACGCTCATACTCTTCTCTGTGGCAGTCGAGGTTGAGGACGATGACCTTGGCACTGGCATTTCTCGACGTCCTCCTTACGCCTCTTGGTGGCACGACTCTTGGGGCCTTCCTTCTCACATCAGTAGCACTTGCATTCTTCTCTAATCTCTGGTCAAGCTTCTCAGGCTTGTTAGTGCTGCCCCTGTGGTAGGTGGGCGAGAGCCACTTGACATGGAGGCCCTTCCTCCTTATACTCTGTCTTGCCAACCCAGATTTCTTCTCCTCTGTGAGCACTGCCTCCTCATTGTGGCTATTCTCAACATAGACCCCGGTCGAGATCAACAAAAGAATTGATAATGAAATAATCTGTCCTAAACAAAATAAAATAATAACTGCAAGTTGATAAATAAAAATAAGTGAAATAATAATCAACAAGATTATTAAGCATGACAAAAATACTGCTTGGGTTTACATGGAAATCCCACTCACGAAGAGCGGGTAGAAAACCATAGGAAAAGGTTCTTATAGGGTGAGTATCTATATTACTCTTTTTAAAGAAATAAATGAGGGGTACATGCCTATTTATAGACCTCCACATACTACACAAAGTCCTCCACTTTGGGAGTAAATCAACTATACATACTCCAACAAACATTATGTTAGTTGCTGATGACATTATGTTAATTGATAAGACAAGAGATG
Source organism: Thalassia testudinum (assembly GCA_037157565.1). NCBI lineage: Eukaryota > Viridiplantae > Streptophyta > Magnoliopsida > Alismatales > Hydrocharitaceae > Thalassia > Thalassia testudinum. The sequence goes on from JAZHRO010000031.1 coordinate 204,300,081, forward strand.
GAGCGAACAGAAAAATTGAACTTTAGAGAGAACTTTTGGAAGCTAAAGGCTTTCATCTAAGTAGGAAAAAGATTGAGTATGAGGAATGTAAGTTTAGTGGTAGAGGGAATAATGAAGGGATAGATGTAAAAGTTGGTGAAAATTGCATTTTGAAGAAAACTATTTTTAAATATTTGGGATCCATTTTTAATAAGGTGAAATTGATGGAGATGTTGCAAATGGAATTAACGCGGAGTTGTTGAAATGAAGGGGAGCATTTGCTATCTAGGTGATAAGAGAGTCTCATTAAAAGTTAAAGAAAAGTGTTATAGAGCACCTATAAGTCATATTGTATGGTTTTGAGTGGTGACTGTCAATTATAAGCATGTGTAAAAAATGTCTATGGTAGAATAAAAGATGTTATAATGGGTCTGTGGCCATATTAAGAAGGACTGTAATCTAATAAGATTATCCAAAAAAAAGTTAGGATGGTACCGATAGAAGATAAAATAAGAGAGACACAATTAAGGTAATCTAGACATTTGCAGACAAGGCCAAAAAATGCACCAATCATGAGAAATGAGGAGTTGGATGTTGAATTTCCTAGGAGGGGGCGAAGAAGACCAAAGAAATATTGAAAGAAAATTATTAAATATGATCTCAATTAATTTAAGCCTGAAAATAGCTCAAAATAGATGTGAGTAGAGGTAAAGAATCTATATAGTTGATCCTATTTAGTGTGTGAAAAGGCTTTGTTATCTTGTTGTATCAAATTCTAAATTTGGAAACCCTGAATATAATTAGGGAATTAGTGCCATTTTACAGGCTTCACATGATTCTGGGTTCTCGGTTTCTTATTTCAAATTCAGATTGATTATGCAGTTGAAACTTTCATTCCTATGAAATGACGATTTCTTTTTCAGAAAAGGTTGAAATGACGATTGCCTAGATACATGATTTAAGTTCATGTCAGATGGTGAACAATTTTTTTTTTGGAGAGGAAATAGAAAGATCATTGGAGATCGGTAATTCTCTAAATATCATTAATATCAAAATAATATGAATGAACTAACAATAAATCGAGCTACAACTTTGACAAGCCACACACCTTCATTACATTCTCAACCCATACTTGTTCCTTTTTGAAATTGCAGCATTCCGTTGACACCAAATGGTCCACAACATAGCCATTGCTTTAACCCAACTAGCTGTGTTAGCATGAACTAAGGATGGGAAAGGAGCCCACTGCATGTTTGAGGTTGTAAGCATTGCCATTTGAACAAAAACACACTGCCAAACCTCCTTCAAAAACTGATAAGTGAAGAAGAGATAATCTGACGACTCCTCTGCAGTATCACAAAAAGGACAACAAATCTAAATCCGAAGCTCATCTAGCGCAAAGAACCTTCGTAACTAACTTCTCCCTTCTAAAAAGCCACAAGAAGATCTTAATTGTCAAAGGCATATGCATCTTCCAAAACAACGATCAATCCTCTGACATCAAAAGCAATGGACCCTCCTCCAAAGATAAAATCTTAAAAGCTCTTGAAACAGAAAACCCCCCTCTTTCCAGGTGAAAATGTCAAACATATTCCCACCAATAGAAATCCCATGCAGCATCTCCAATAAGCTTTGCAACTCCCCTATAAAGGATTTTGAAAGACCCAACTCCAAAAACAAGAGACCAAGCACCTAAGACAACATCCCAAACATCCAAAACAAAAGCATCCTTAGCATGGATCAAGCCAAACAAGCATAGGAACATATAAAAAAAATCCCCTGTCTAGTAATCCTTCAAAAAATGAAAGGAACAACCATTACCAATCATTGGAGCAAAGAGATTTGAGGCAGCTCCTCGCATTATAGAAGACTCCATTGAGCTTTAGAAGGCAGACGACTTAACCCTTCTAGATTGACCACAAACCACATCAACAAGGTCTCCATAAGAATCCCTCCATAGCTTCTCCAGGAGGCCAACACCAGCAAACAGAAATCTTACCACCCACTTCATTAAGATGGCTTCATTAAATCTCTCCAAGCTTCTAATGCCAAGGCCATCTCTCCTCTTTGGTCAGTAAATCTCCCTCCACGGTACCAACCAAATGGTGAACAATTTTACGTTTTAGGCTTCTACCTATTCATTTTCTTGTGTTATTTAATGGTTTACTTTTGAACTTTGGATAGGATATTTTTTCGAACCTTGTTGAAGTGTCATTAATCTTGTATTACTTACTTTCTTTTTGGTATTTCCATATTTTACATATTATGTGAAGGTCTATATGTAATTTTATCCAAATTTTTATATAATGAGGATAATGCCCCTGGGAATATAGATTATTTAGTTCTTGTGACTTGATATCAAGAGCAACTACCTTAGATTGATGGTCCGTACCTTTATCGCATCTCCTTTTCTCTCCCTACAAAAGAAGCCCTACTTTGTGTAGATCTTCGCAAGACTTGGGAGATTAGCAGTACCAACGATAGACACTTGTTTTAGGCATTGCTGAAGACTAGTGCCAATTCCGTCAGTTTGATTCTATCATGGCTAGTAGCTCCTTTAGATCCTAGATATGACATTGTCAATGTTGCTAAGGCCCTGGTGACCCTAAATCTTGGTATCAGCGCTGCTGTTGTTGAATTTGGCAATCTCTATCATCGCCTAGGATCGTTGATCATTTTGATGGTCGAATTTGACATTATGACAACCTATTGCCATGGGCATCCATCTAGCCTTCGAATCTAGTGCCACTAGCCACCTGGCAATCTCTTCCTCAACAAGCAGTTCATTTGATCATCGAGGACATGCAGAGTAGGATGCGAGGATCCCTCTCCATTTTGTCTTCACTATAGCTCACTGTGGTCCATTCAATGTGATTCATGGATTCCAAGTCTAATTTGATTTTCTAGATGTACTTTTGCATCTCTTCTATATTTCTGTTCAAGCCATAGTTGTGTTCAAAGTGGGTTGTTAGAATATGAGCTATTATCGAATTTGAGGGTGGAGACAAGGGTGTACAATGTATAAAAACCCCCTTTTTAGATTTGAACCAAATCAAGTTTCCTAGGTGGCTATGGACCTTTTTCATGACAACAAAGGGTTTTGTTAAGGATCAATATCTTGATGCAAATAGATCTTCTAAAGAAGATTGGAAAGAATGTCATATCGAAAAAGGATAATGCCATAGTCCATACATGGATTGTGAATGGTGTTAGTATAGGGGGTAGATCATGTATTAGAAGATGATGGAGATGCGAACAACTTGAGGGATACGAACTTCCATGAGAAGAATTTAAGCTAAATCTTCTAAATCTGTGGTTGATATGACCTACATTAGAAGGAAGGTAAGTGTTTGATCCAATACTATTATGTTTTGAAGACATTTGTTGAGTTACATTATATTGTAAGGGCATTATGTCTTTTTGTTAGTTTGTTGGATTTATGTTGTAACTTTTCCCTCACCTCTCTTTATATAAAGAGGTGTAGGGACGGCTTGGTAATTAAGAAAAATAATTTTCTTCAACTTGGTATCAAAGCTAAGTTGGGGACTTTACCGAGAAAACCCTAACCCTACCACCAAGCCCCACAATCACCGTCGTCACTAGCAGCACCGTCGGCTAGCACTTGCTGCATCACTGTCGCTTGTAGCAGTGCTACCACCAATAGCAACAACAGCGCTGTTTCATCGGCAATAGTGCCGTCTCTGCCCAGCGCCCAAGGGCAGTCCAACGTCTCAGACATCCTTCTTCTCCGCTTCCCTTAGCGTCCTCTTCTTATTGCTGGGTCCTTTCCGTCGATAGGGAGAGGGCTGTAGGCCTTGTTTTCCCTTACAATGGGGTCTAGGAAGGTCCTTGGCACGTTGGCGGAGTTTTAAGGCGAGGACCTTCCGGAAAGGAGTTTGGAAATTTGTCTTTGATGGTATAATCAAATCAGAATTTTCATTACTGTTTTGGGGTGTGTATTCCCCTGTTGATGCATGTTTTTAGGGTGTGTATTCCCCTTGGATTGTTGACCGCGTGTGAGCGGAGTTTTTTGGGGTGTGTATTCCCCGTTTGATGCATATTTTGGGGTGTGTTCCCGTTTCTATCAGAATTTAGATCTGTGTTTGAAAGTGTTTGTGGTGTGTTGTCATCATGGTCGCATCATCGTCAGAGTCCGGAGTGACGTCAGAATAGACTGGAGACAGTGTAGTGTACAAGAACCCGTTTGCTCCTATTGTGAACTGTGAAGCTTGATGAGAACAATTACCCCTGTTGGGCTCAGACATTTCTTGTGACTGTGGAAGGACATGAGAAGCAACATGTCCTCATAGAAGCACTATCAAAGCAGAAGACAGGGAAATATGTAACCTGGAACAGAGATGATGCCATGGTGAGGGCCTGGATACTCAATAGTGTTATACCTCGCATTGGAGATGAAGTCATTATTACAAGACAACCAAGGAGATGTGGGATGGTCTGAAGGTCGCATATTCTCATGAACTCAATTCCACTCAGGTCTTTTAGATCTATTATGATCTCTGTCACTTGAAGGAGGAATCCATGAGTCTCTCGCAGTACAATTCTACCATGAAGGGACTCTTGAAGAAATATAATGCATGTAGGCCCATGTGTACCTTAGCCATGTGCAGGGATCAAAGGAAGGAGTTCTCTGCACATATGTATCTGGTAAGGCTTAATGATAGCTATTCCACTGCACGCTCACAGATTTTGACACTATCTAATCTTCCTCCTATTGAGGAGATATATAGGAGACTTAATAGGTTGCAGGTCCAGTCTATGCCAGAGGGTGTTAGTAGTGATACCTCTTCTGCTCATGCAGCTGTGAGTACTCGTGGAGGACAAACAGGAGCCGTCAGAGGCAAAGGCAGGGGGCGTGCTGATGGCGGTTGTGGCAAGCCTACCTGCTCTTATTGTAGGAGAATTGGCTACATTGAGGTCAAATGCTGGAATAAACTTGAACGACTTGCTGTTGCCAACCAAGTTTCTGTGACTACACCTTCAGCTGTGTCTACTGAGGCAGTGACCCTTGTAGAGGTAGACTATGATGTAGTTGTACAGTGTCTAGCCCAGTTGACCCGTGAGCAATCTCAGTCCTTAGGCATAGTTGCTTATGCCTCCATATCAGGTATAAATAGTTCATGGTTGATTGATTCAGGTGCTTTAGATCATTTGACAGGGAATTTCTAGTGTTTTGAGAATATGCAGAAGATACCACAGGAACGCTCAGTGCAACTTGTGGATGGTAGGCATGCCCCCATCAGTGGTAAGGGAGGGGTGTTAGTTACTCCCTCCATGCTTCTCTCTGATGTTTATTATGTGCTTGACATGGTAATGCAGTTGCTATCTGTTAGTATTATTACTAAGCAGTTGTATTGTCATGTCATTTTTGATGCAGTTGGATGTATGTTTCAAGATCGCATGACGTGGAGGACGATTGGTGGCGGCCATGAGGAGGGGGTGTATACCGACTGGTTCAAAGTTTTGTTGCTGCAGCCCGTCAGATGAGTACTACTGCGGGGAATGCCTTGCAGTGGCACAAACGACTAGCCCATACTTCACAGGACAAGCTACGCTAGATCATCCCTCATCTTTCTACTGCCATTAAGATTCAGTGTGATGCCTCTCAGCTGAGAAAGCATCATCGTGCTAGTTTTGTAGTCTCTATCCAGTCTAATAGTTCTGCTTGTTTTGATTTATTACATTGTGATGTTTGTGCTCCTAGCCGTGTGGTAGACCGACAAAGTTATCGGTATTATTTGTTATTTATGGATGATTTCTCCCGTTTGTCATGGACATTTTTGATGCGAAATAAATCAGAGGTTGGATTCATTATTCAGCAATTTATGTTGTTTGTGAAAACTTAGTTTGGTGTGTGCATTAAGAAGATTAGAACTGATAATGCCTTAGAAGTTTGTACTAAGAATTTGGTAGCCTTATATTGGGGTCACTTGGCATTGTGCTTCAGACATCATGCCCTCATACGTCACAACAGAATAGGATTGCTAAAAGGAAACACTGTCATATTCTGGATACATCTAGAGCTTTGCTTATCTAGAATAGTGTCCCGCATAGCTACTAGGGAGATGCTATCCTCACTGCCTGTTATCTCATTAACAAGCTTCCTTTGTGCTTCATGAGCAGATCCCATGGAACATTCTATATTCTGATTCAGTTTTGTTTCTTGTGCCGCCAAAGACTTTTGGTTGTATGGCATTTGTACACCTCCTTGGGCCTAGTCGTGATAAATTGGTTCCTAGGGTGGCTAAGTGCTCATTTCTTGGTTATTCACACACTCACAAATTATATAAGTGTTTTGACCCTATATACTAGAGGCACTATGTTAGTGCAGATATGACTTTCCATGAATCTATTCCGTACTTTTTAACCTTAGGTCATCAGTTGAAAGAGGTTGAGATGGCTGTGCCAATGCCTGTATCTCCTGTAGCTATGGAGGATTTCTCTCTGAGTAGTAGTGTACTTACTACAGAGCAGACTATGGGCACATTCAGAGTTGTACTACTAGATGATAAGACCTTTAAGGGTGCTATATATCATCTTCCTGTCAGTTACAGAGAGAAGACACACCCCCTCCTCAGTTCCTAGTAAGCCACCATTGTCCTCCCTCACTCAGGTTTGTGTTGAGGGTACTGACGATACTTCTGATATTGTGTCTCTAGGTTCTATTTTTATGCCCATAGATGAGGATATCCCTATTGCTACCAGGAAGGCTTACGATCTTATACCCAGTATTGTGTTGTCGGGAGTGTTGTTTCTGCTGATTCTCTGGGTACAAAGTTTCATGCGTTTATTGGTACAATTTCTAGTACTGAGATCCCTACCTTGTGCTAGCATGCTCTACTACATCCACACTGGAAGGCAGCTATGGAGGATGAGATATCTGCTCTTACTAATTGAGGCACCTAGGAGCTTACTACTTTACCTTTTGACGCGCACATTGTTGGAGCCAGATGGGTCTTTGCCTTAAAATACAACCCAGATGGGTCTATTTTTCAGTATAAGGCTTGCCTTGTGGCCAAATGATTCACCCAAACTTTTAGGTGGATTTTGTTGACATGTTCTTTCCAGTTGCTCGACTCTCCATTGTTCGTATACTGATTTCTGTTGCAGGTCATTATGGATGGCACTTACATAAGCTGGATGTTAAAAATGTGTTTATCTATGGAAATTTGCAGGAGATATATATGCAGCAGCCTCCTGGATTTGAGGTTCAAGGGGAGTGTGTATGGAGGCTTCGCAAGGCCATTTATGATTTTAAGCAGAGCCCTCGAACCTGATTTCAGCACTTGTTTGAGGCGTTATATGTTATTAGGATGCAGAGGTCTTCGTCTGACCATTCACTATTTGTGAGGAAGACGAGTAGTGGTACGATGGCTCCACTTGTGTATGTGGATGATCTTATCTTCACAGGTGATGATGCAGTTGGTATTTCTCGGGTGATGGAATACTTGGCAAGCCAATTTGTTATGAAAGACCTTGGGAAGTTGAGATATTTTTTAGGCATTGAGATTGTCACAAGTAAGCAATGGATACTTATGTCACAAAGAAAGTATGCTCTTGACATTCTTTAGGAGATGGGCATGCTAGGATCCAAGGATGCCAATAATTCTATGTATCCTAAAGTTCATCTCTTTGATGATATTGTGAAGTTGAAAGACAAGAAGGCATATCGGCAGTTGGTAGGGAAACTCTTATATCTGACCATCACTAGACTAGATATTAGTTTTGCAGTGGGTAAGTTAAGTTAGTTCGTAGACAAATCCACTGATGTTCATTGGCAGGCTGCGGTGCAGCAGGTGTTGAGGTATATCAAGGGATGTTTAGGTAGAGACATTCTATTTCAGAGGAAGGCTTCTATATCTGTTGTTGCCTACTCAGACGCAGATTATGTAGATGTTGGAGACAGGTGGTCTACCACTAGCTTTTGCACTTTTGTAGTCGGGAATCTGGTGACCAGGAGGAGCAAGAAACAAAGTGTAGTTTCATGCTTGAGTGTTGAGTCTAAGTATCGGGTCATGGCACATACTGCAGCTAAGATGATATGGATAAGATCTTTGTTACGAGATCTTCATGTTACTATTCAGGAACCAATGGAGATGCATTGTGACAACCAAGCTACAACATACATTACAAATAATCTCATTCCACGAGAGAACCAAACATGTGAAAGTGGATTGTCATTACACCAGGAGTTTGATTCAGTAAGGTCTATTTTGTACTACCTGTCTTGCCTCTTTAGACCAGACTGCTAACTGTTTCCTCACCCTCAGTTTGAGAAGTGTAGAAATAAGCTGATCATGGTGGATATATATATTCCAACTTGAGGGGGATTATTGAGTTACGTTATATTGTGAGGGATGTTATATCTTTTTATTAGTTTGTTGGCTTTATGTTGTAATTTTTTTCTCATTTTTTTCTATATAAAAATGTGTAAGGATGACTTGGTAATTAAGAAAAATCATTTTCTCTTCAACTACATTGTTTAAGAAATATAATGCTCATCGTCTAATCTATATTCATGAGACTTGAAAGGAACATCGCAAGGAAGTCAAGTTGCTAGTCTTTTGTAGGAATATGACCTTTTCTTTATCTTGGATGTTGATATTGGTAGAGCTTCCTATTCTGAAGGAGGTTTATATCTATATGGGTTACCTTGTTTTATATCTTATCATTGACATGAAAGATTTTCAGAACTCGGCATTAGCTATAGCTTCTAGAAAATGTCGTAAAAGAATTTTTACAGGTTGATGGTGACATGGTTGTGCCTTAGAAGGTAGTGGATGTCTTTTGTGTATGTATAAGCTAAGTCATGGTGAAGACCCGGGCTAGGCCAAGCATGGAAAGCTACCATCTATGAATGAGGTCACGATGACTATAGCACCATCTAGCAAAATATTCATAATTGCGAGGGAGATATGTACGATCCACAAAGGTTGTCTTAGCTTTATATATATACATATATGTTCTCTACTGCTTATCTTTCATAATACTCAGACACTATAGCTTTTGCTGGCCTTTGGGTTTATTAGTGGCCTTATCTTCATAAATTGTTAGTTTTTCCTCTCGTTGTTTTGTAGATTCCAGAGCATCTCCAATATCTGTGGTAGGAGTTAGGAGTTGGATTCATATTCCTAGAGTGGTCCCAATTGGAAACATTCATTTATAACTAACTACACAAGAATAGGTCCATGTTACCCCCAATTTGCAATTGACTGATACGCTGCTAATTCCAGATTTCTATTAATAATATTTTTTGAAAGGCAATGCTGGTATTTGAATAATATGAACAAGTGAAAGCATAATAATATCAAAGCATAAAATAATGATAATATTTGGGTTTATGTGGAAACCTTACTCATAACGAGCAGGGAGAAAACAATGGGAGAAGGCCACAATAGGGCTTGATATGGTTGAAATGAGATAGATTATCCTAGAGAGAACCTAGTGCCTTTATATTGAGAGACACCAGAAAGAAATTACAGGCATATCCCTTCAATATAAAATAAAACAGAAAAGATCCCATACAACTCAACACTCCCTCTTAAGCTGGAGCATAAGCATCGAGCATGCTCGGCTTGGAACAAATATAGTGCAACCGTTTCTTGGGAAATGTTTTAGTGAAAATGTCTGCTAATTGGTCTTCAGTACATATATAGGGTGTGGAAATTGATATGTCGATCTTCACTTTCGATGAAATTTTAAACATGAAATGTCGTGTCATTGTAATGCTTTTGTGGTAGAAAATCAACTATCAAAACTTTAATTACTTCTAACTACAGTGGATTAGGTCGTATTCGTAGGGAGGAACTAGCCAGTAAGCCCACAAATATATCAAGAAATCATGCTCACATAAAGCCATGGAAAATTTTTGCAAGGATTATTTCATGAAATTATGTTAAGCACCTGTAGAGAGGATCATGGACTATAAAGTGAGTGTGTGGGGGAAAAAGAGAAAATGTGAGGATGTAAGCATAAATTCTACTCAATATATTAATTCATCAAATAAATGCATAGTGCAATTGGCAATGGCATGATACATAATTTTTAATGGGTCGATTACTGTAGCAAAATAGGGGAGACGAATCCATTGCTCGCATGCGTGGAGGAGAGGAGGTTCGGTGACGCAGATTTGAGGAAATGGCTCATCGGAGGAGGGGGTCGCATTGGTGGTGGCACCTAGGTGTGGGACGGCTAGAGGTGGCTGATCAGAGTGGAAGGCGACTGACCGCGATGGTTGGCCATGGGTGGCCGTGGCTTGCGTGGATGGTTGTGGGCTTGCTTGGAGGTGAGGGCCTCAACGGCGAGCATGCTATGAATGCTCTAGTGTTGTCGACGGTGAGAACGAGGGTCGGAGGTGGTGCTGTGAAGAGGCGTGGTAGGGGTTGCTGTTGGATTCTCGGTGAAGTTGCAGGTGGTGGCGTTGAGAGGTGAAGATGAGAGGGAAAAAGAAGTAAAGGAAAAGGAAAAGGGGAGGTGAAGGTATTGACGATGGTGATGTGGAGGGAACGACTGATGGTGGTGTGGTGGTTAGGCCGGTGCTGTGCCTACATGGCCTTTGTGGTGGAGAGTGGAGATTGCCTAAGCTACAGTGCAAGCCAGATCCACAGTCTGCTTTGGCCACGATGTTAGTGATGGTGATGGAGAGGTTGTCGAGCCTTTCTTTATAGATGTTCTCGCAGTCTGTTTCTTCTGCTCGAAATCTCCAACAAATGGATGAAGATATCGAATAGTTGAGAGTGATGCTGTGAGGGCGGCTGGTTGACTTCAATTGGCAGTAAAATTTGGTGGTAGTGCATGATCATGGAAAATTTGCAAGCATATACCTACATGAGATAAGACTTGTGATAAGGTACATCCATCCACTAAAATAAATTAACAATTAGTTCTAAATAATTAAACTCTAAGGAAATGTATGTAAAGTATACTTAAGCTAATTAAATGTCTAATAAATTGGACTTATCAAATACCCCTATACATATGTTTTACTAATCCTGACCAAAAAATGAAAAATGAATGTAACGTGTATGATGCCATCATGGGAGTGATAAAAGATTTATTCGTTTCTTATTCTAAAAATTTAGAGATCCAGACACATGTGAAAATGAAGTGATAGTAGCTTAGGTAACAGGTCCAAGTGAAAAATCAACTTACATTTAAAGTTCATACTTAACCCTTGGTAAAAATTCTATTAGGATAGGCAACTTCTTCCCTCGGGGATAAAACAGAAAATAATATGTGCTTTGACCTTGGTTTTTTGGCTTAGGGAGAAGATATCTAAGTCAAATGGATTCATATTTGGTGGTTCACACTCATCTGGTGCTACATGTAGTTTAGTATTGCAGACTTTAGATTTCTAGATTATCAAACAAGTTAACCCAGAGAGGCTAAGCATTATGCTCTCTTAGCATATCTTTGTGCTTACTCTTTTTTTTCTTCTTTTCTTTCTGAGCTCACAATCTCACCGGATTTTGTAAATGCACTCAATATTTGGTAGCCTTACATGGTACTCACACTTTAATTAGAGTCTTAGTAACCCTATAACTAAATCAGAATTCCTCAGCCAGTATTCGGGTGATCAGAAATACTAAAAAGTAGGTATGTGTTATATTTGGTGGATTGCAATGGGTATTTTTTTGCTTCAATGACATCAATACATGATGAAATCGACACGAAGACAGCTATAAACTCGAACACCCTATAACTAAATCAGAATTCCTCAGCCAGTATTCGGGTGATCAGAAATACTAAAAAGTAGGTATGTGTTATATTTGGTGGATTGCAATGGGTATTTTTTTGCTTCAATGACATCAATACATGATGAAATCGACACGAAGACAGCTATAAACTCGAACACTTTTTTTATATATATTTTTTCTTTTTCTCCTCTTTTTTTCTTTCTTTTTCATTTTTTCATAACTACCAACACAACACAACACGACGCAAACTTTTATTCATGAGGCATTATTGGGGATGATGTCTAAGAGGATATTGTGTGGCTTATTTGGTGAAAGTACCTGCTCTTGGCATCGGGAAGGGATGGATAGGACAAACGTACTTCTGACTTTTGGCACTAATACCCTCCTTCAGCCGAGGACTCTATGAAGGATAGTCGTAACCATCCACCATAGTCATAGTTTTATTAGAACTTAATCTTTACGCATCTACCTTATTTGGTGGCTTTTAGGAATTCACACACAATGTTTGCACGCAGGAACAAAGAGCGAAAATTATGCTTAACTTTGAGGTATCATCATCCAATTATCCATAACTTAAGAGTCCTTGTACTAGACTTAGCGCACTAGTAGACACTTAACTTTCACATCACAAATGTTTGATAGATCTAATAGAAGAAAGTTTGCTTGACTCCCTAACTAATTGTCCAATGGTTCAGGAAAAGAAGCAATGCTCCTTTTCAATAAACTAAAAATATCTATTGATATTCTTAAAAGATCCATTACCTAGTCTACGTGCAAGCGAAGTAAATATACTGCATTTTAACCTAAGAAACAATTTAAGAAGAAAATCTTCAATGAAACATTCTTCATAAAAATCTTTTGCTAGGGATTAACCAATTCAGCTCGAGAAAAAAAGAATATATTTTTAAAAAACTAATGTACCTAACCTAAATGCATGTAAATATTTATAAATGTTATAAAACAGCCTCAGGTTATACCCCTTATGCCTAAGATTGACAATGTCCTTATTGGAAAATTAAAGACATAGAAGAGTGTCACATTGGGAGGAGAGTGGGAGGAGCTAAGGCTCCTCAAGCCAAAGTGCATTCAAAATCTGGTCATCTGAAAGAGTAACATACAGTTTAAGTCGTTGGCCATTTACCTTAAAGCTCTCACAAGAATTAGGATTTCGAATTTCAATTGCTCCATGAGAGAAGGCATTAATAACAACATACAACCCATCCTAACGAGACTTAAGCTTTCCAGGAAATAATTTAAGTCTGGAATTGAAAAGTCAGACCCACTGGTTGAGCTTAAAGGTCTTTTTAATGATGTGCTTATCATGGAAGACCTTTGTACGTTGCTTGTAAGCTTGGGAGGTTTCATACGCTTCATTGCGAAGCTTCTTAAGCTCACTTAATTGGAGCATATGAGCCTTACCAGCTTTGTCCAGATTTAGATTGACATTCTTGATGGCCCAGTAGGCTTTAGATTGACATTCTTGATGGCCCAGTAGGCCTTGTGTTGGATTTCCACAGGTAAGTGGCAAGCTTTCCCATAAACCAGCTTAAAAGTGATATGCCCAAGGGAGTCTTAAAAGCTGTCATGTAGGTCCAAAGAGCATCATTTAGCATTTTCGACCAATCTTTTCTATCAGGCCTAATGGTCTTCTCTGGAATCCGCTTAATCTTCCTATTAGATACTTCAACTTGATCACTCGTTTGGGGCTGGTAAGGTGTGGCTATTATGTGATTGACTCCCAAATTTTGGAGTAGTCTTATGAAGTGCACATTCTTAAAGTAAGGTCCTCCATCACTTATGATAGTCCTTGGGCACCCGTAACGAGAAATGATGTTAGCCCTGAAATAATTCAAGATCACGGAATGATCATTGGTCTGTGTGGGTATGACTTCTATCAATTTCGATACATAGTCTATGATCACAAGGGTGTACTTATATTTGAAGGACGCAAGAAAGGGACCTATGAAGTCGATACCCCAAATATCAAAGATCTTAACAAGAAGAATAGGTTGTTAGAGCATCTCATCCCTTTTCCAATGGTTCCTATCTGTTAGCAACGAAGACATGCGCCCACGTATGTATGTGCATCTTTGAATAATGTGAGCCACCAAAAGATAGACTGAATAACCTTATGGGTAGTCTTTTCCCATTAAAATGCCCTCCACAGTGGAGGTCATGGCAGAAACTCAGAACACTCTTTTGTTCTTCGTCAGGGATGCAACGGTGAAATAATTGGTCAAGGCCAATTCTAAACAGCTTGGGTTCCTCCCAGTGATAAAATTTAGCTTCGGCAAAAAACCTGTCTTGCTTCTACTTGTCCCAAGTACTGGGGGTAATGCCTGTGACTAGATAGTTTACTGTATCAGCAAACTGAGTTTTAGCCTCCACGACCATCAGAGACTCATCAGGAAAAGTCTCCCGAATACTGCCCACTGGGGTTGATGCCTCAATATGAATTCTAGATAGATCGTCTGCTATCACATTCTTGACTCCTTTTTTATCTTTAATTTCCAAGTTAAACTCTTGGAGTAGCAGAATCCAGCAAATCAAATGAGGTTTGGTGTCTTTTTTAGCAAGGAGGTGCTTTAAACCAGAATGGTTAGTGAACACCACAACCTTGGACTCTAATAAATAAGACCAAAACTTTTCTAAAGCAAATACTACTGTAAGAAGTTCTTTTTTAGTGACAATGTAGTTTTGCCGAGGATCTGTGAAGGTCTTGCTAGCATAATGTATAACATGAGGTTTACCATCAACCCTTTGACCTAAGATTGCTTCCTCGGCGAAATTAGATGCATCACACATAAGCTCAAAAGGAAGGCCCAATCGGTGCATGGAGAATCGGCGCAGTAATAAGGGCTTTTTTCAAGACTTGGAAAGCCTCGCCACATCTGTCATCAAAATCGAAGGAAACATCCTTCACTAATAGGTCGCAGAGTGGCTTAGAGATTTTACTGAAATATCTAATGAAGCACCTATAGAATTCTGCATGGCTAAGAAAAGATCTAATTTGACGAACATTGGTGGGCGATGGAAGCTTAGAGATAGACTCGATTTTGGCTTTATCCACCTCTAATCCTCTCTTGGAAACTACGTGCCCTAAAACAATGCCCTGCTGGACCATAAAATGGCTCTTCTCCTAGCTAAGCATAAGCTTTGCCTCTTCTTAGCAGGTTAAGACTTTATTAAGGTGTGAGAGACATGTCAAACGACGAGCCATAGGTGTTAAAATCATCCATGAAGATCTCTACAAACTCGTCGATCATGTTAGAAAAGATAGCCATCATACATCGCTGGAAAGTGGCAGGAGTGTTACATAACCCGAATGGCATTCGACGGAATGTAAATGTGCCATACAGACTTGTGAAGGTGGTACGCTCTTGATCATCGGGGAAGACAACTACCTAATTATACCCAGAGTACCCATCAAGGAAACAGAAGTAGTTGTTCCCCGCCAATTTTTCCAAAATCTAATCAATGAAAGGTAAAGGGAAATGGTCTTTCTGGGTAGCCGTATTTAAGTGGTGGTAATCAATGGAGACCCTCCAGCCAGTTGAGGGTCTACTGGTCACAAACCCTCATTGGTCATTTTCTTCCATAGTGATTCTTGCCTTCTTGGGCACCACATGTATCGGACTGACCCATTTACTGTCTGAAATGGGGTAGATAATGCTGCATTCAGCCGTTTCAGAATCTCCTTCTTAACAACCTTCCTTATATTGGGGTTGGGCCTTCTTTGCATGTTTCGAAAGGGTTTCACAGACTCGTCTGTGTGTATATGATGCATGCAGAGGGAGGGGTCAACACCCTTAATATTAGCTGTTGATCAAGCAATAGCTTCCTTGTGCCTTTGTAAACACTTGAGTAGTGCTCCCTCCTGCGATTCAGATAACACAGATGAGATAATGATGGGGAACGTGTCATTAGGGCTAAGGAAAGCATATTTCAGTGTGCTCGGGAGGGGTTTGAGCTCTAACTCAGGAGTCATTTGGATTGAGGGTATAAGTTGAGATGTCCCCGCCTCAGGTAGCGGGTCTACCTTCAAAGTCTAGGGAGGGGATAGAGATTCTGTGTGTACTCCCAGTAGCTCTTCCAATTCGGGCATATCCCCTTCATTTTCTTCAATAATCGGCAGATGGTCCTTAGATGTGACCATTTGAAGGAGGCCATTACATAGGAGTGCTAGAGTAGTCTCTCCAACGATTTCATTAACCACCTCAATTTGGGAATAATCTTCCAATCTGGGTTGCTTGTAGGTATCAAAGACATTTAACTGGATTTTCCTGTTCCCAAAGTCCATTTTAATTGTCCCTGATCTACAATTGATAGAGGCGTTAGTTGTGACCAAGAAGGGGCGTCCTAAAATAATGGGTAGCTTGGTGGGCTTATTAGATGGGTCGGTATTTAGTACGAGAAAGTCAATAGGGAAGAAGTCCACACAAGGACATCTAGCAATCCTCGTGGTGTCTTAAGTGATCTGTCTGCAACCTAGAGGATGACAGGACTAGGCTTTAAATCACCTCCTCCCACAAGGTCATAGATAGAGCTTGGCAAAATGTTCACCCCCGCACCCAGATCGAGCAGTGCCTCGTCAATGTGTTGGTTACCTATAACCATTGAAATATACGAAGCTCCTGGGTCTTTCATCCTGAGAGGTGTTCAATGTTGGAGCATCGAGCTAACATGGTCAGGCAGGATGACCTTAGCTTGGACCTGTCTCCTGGATTGACACTTCTGGCTACACAGGTCCTTTAGAAACTTGGCATAGGATAGGATCTACTTTGTAGCATCCAATAAAGGCAAGTTGATGTGGACTTGTCTGAAAGTGTCCATAATCTCATCTGTCCTATCCTTGGCTCCAAATAAACCAATAGAAGATTCCCCAGGAGCAGATATGCGTTTTGGATAGGGTACCCTCAGCTTCTGGGTGGAGGGTCGTCATGTGGGGAAAGGGGTAGTGGAATGATGACATCCTCTGGGAGGGCGGTTTCAAGTGAGGGAGGGCAATGTGGCTCTTCCTCAGTGAGGGTGGGAGTCAGGGTCATAGTAGGAGAGGAATTCTGAGGGGTGACTGTAGGAGGGCTATCAGGTTTAACAATTTCTTTGCCACTCCTCAAAACAGTCATAGCTTGAGTGTGCTCCCTGAATATAATCCCTTTACCCTTTGGGTTCTCCTAAGAAGAACTAGGCAATTTCCCGGATCCCACTACCTAACTACCTCAGTAAAATGACTAATTTGGGATTGCATATCAATAATCATCTTATTTTGAGATTGGATGATCATATTCTGAAGCTCTTGCATCGCTTTTATCATGGCCTTTAGTTTATCTATCTCAAAAGGCTTGTTCTGAGGAGGGTTTGTATAGGATGGCTGGTATACTGGTTGGGGTGGTTGGGGTCTTACATTTCTTGAGTTGGAAGCATCACCTTACTTTCATGCAAAGTTTGGATGGTTCCACCACCCCGGATTATAGGTATTGGAATACGGGTTATTACGAGAGGGTGATTGGAAACCTTTGGCTGCATTCATGTTGGCCTATATTAACTCAAGGACTTGATTTGCCAAGTGGCACTCCACAGCGGCATGTATAGTGCTTTGGCAAATGAAGCATTCACTCGAAGCTTGGACAATAGAGGCTGCTTGCGGGTGCATGCCGGTTTTGTTAAAAGTCTATCAACATTTTTGTTTAACAACTGAATTTGATAAGCCAAATCTTGAGTAGCCCCGACTTCATGGGCCTCTATCTTCCTCTGCAAGATTGAAGGTTTTCTTTCTTGATAGGTAGAGGACATATGTATGGAATTATCACTTAATATTTAAAATAAAGTCTAGGTTTCATCCTTAGTTTTAGTCATGAAGGTTCCAGTACAGGCTGCATAGATGGTTATGCCATTTAGATAAGTCGTCATAGAACTTTTCAACAAGTTGCCATTTTGGCACTTGATGGTAGGGACATAACCTGAGTAAGTCGTTAAATTGCTCCCACGTCTCATGAAATTGCTCCCCTTCCTATTGAGTAAAACCCATGATCTCTCTCCTATAATAATTGGTTTTACTCATAGGAAAGTACTTCAAAAATTCTCCCTTAAGGGTGGCCTAATCATTTACCTTTGCATCAAGGATATGGTACCAGTGCTTGGCCTTATCTTTTAAGGAGAAAGGGAATAAGGTTCTTATTAGGGCTTCATCAGTAAAGTGCTGGAGCTTCGCCGTGGAACAAACCTCAGTGAATTCCTCAAGATGCCTGTAGGGATTCTCCCTAGCAGTATCATAGAAAGAGGGTAGAAAAGATGTGATATTGCTCTTGATCTCATAGGGATTATCCACCTCAAGCCTTCGGATAGGTAGGACTTGGTGAGTTGTGGGGAGGAAATAGTCTCTCAAGGTTCTTTGATTTTCGCCAACCCTAGTTTCTCCTTCCGGTATCTCTTCCGCCATCTTTCTTCTTTCTTGGTTGGCTCTCCTAAAATGTCTCTCAGGTTTAGGGTCAAAAACAAGACTTCCCCTAAGGGAGCACCTACTAAGCATATACTAAGAAAACACAAGGCAAAAGGTCTTTTGTCGCTTTAAAGCACTTTAAGTCCTCTTTCAACTTTCTAGATTGGCCAAATAGAGTCAAGGTAGTGTTTCTTTGTTCCCACGTAAGTGGTATAAGAGAAATGAGGCACTTGAGATTCCTGGTCAATGTCTGTTAAGGAGCTTGAGGTCACTTTAGTTCTTTTGGGTGACCAAACAAGTTAATCCAATTACGCATCCTAAATTGACCTTCGAGTGCTCTAAAGATGTATACTTTGTTGTAATGATATTCTCAAATGCTCAAGTGAAAAGGTACTCTAAGGATGGAAATAAGGGATGCAAGTAGGGTAAACTCTTCCTTTGAGGCGATGCGTTAACGATGCCTCTTAACTATTTTTTGGTTCCTTTAAGGGGTGTCCCTCTCTTTAAAGTATCAAATCACTTAGGCAAAAGTTAATACCACCATCACAAAGTGAAATGGGAGGGTTTACATCAATAAAGAGATCGATGCCTATAACTTTAAGGGTCCGAGACCTAGTGCGGTGCCTATAGTGCGTGCTCGGTGCAAGAAGCGTGCATTACACCGCGAAAAATGATTTTTCTTTTGAAAATCACAAGCACGTTGTTTAAACACTTCCTATATATTTTACTCTTTTCAAAAATAATGTGACCACTTGATTAATATTTTCAAATCAACTTTAAGTGGTCTTCTTAAATTACGTCCAAATGCAATGTGTATATAGATAGCTGATGCAAAAAGATAGGAAGTACGCACCTTGCTCCAGTACTCTACGATGTAGAAATAATGCATGCAATACAGTAAGAGAAATCTAGATGCTGCTCAAGCACTCTTAGATGATCGACTTATGGATATGCAACTTTTAGCAGGCAGCTCAGATTTTTTTTTTTATATGTGCAAATCAAAAGAAACTAACTACTACAGGTAGAATATACCTACTATTTAAAGAATTAGGGACACTCCCTTGAAAACTAGCCCTACGTTACAAGGGCGAGAAAACTAATAATTAGAATTTAAAAGTCTAAAATTAAGTCTAAATCTAAATTAAGAACTAATGTAGAGAAAACTGTGAAATTAGGGAATCAATCTTCCTGGTTGTTCCCCTGCATGTCTTCATATGCGTAGGATCAAGGCCTACAGGCACCTGTTGCTGTCCTCCAGGTGGCGTCAAGATCTACCAAAAATATTGCCTCCGTCATGCCAGCCTGTCGTGTTCGTTTGTATGTTTTTGCACACAAAAAGAATCAATGTCAGTAATTCAGAAAAGTTTCAGAAATAACACCAAAATAATCTAAGTTCCCTGAAAAACATAGTAGGCATGTTTCCTCTTCGACAACGATGCCATTTGACATGTCGATCTTCGCTTTCGATGAAATTTTAAACATGAAATGTCATGTCGTAATGCTTTTGTGGTGGAAAATCAACTTTCAAAACCTTAATTACTTCTGACCACAATGGATTAGGTTATATCTGCAGGGAGGAACTAGCCAATAAGCTGACAAATATATCAAGAAATCATGCACACATAAAATCACGGAAAATTTTTGCAAGGATTATTTCATGAAATTATGTAAAGCACCTGTAGAGAGGATCGTGAATTATAAAATGAGTGCGAGGGAAAAAGAGAAAATGTGAGGACATAAGCATAAATTCTACTTAATATATTAATTCGTGAAATAAATGCGTACTGCAACCGACAATGGCATGATACGTAAGTTTTAATGGGCCGGTAACTGTAGACGGCTGGTAGCACGAATCTGAGGAAGACATTCGCCGGAGGAGGGGGTCACGCTATTGGTGGCACTGAGGTGTGGGATGATCGGAGGTGGTCGGTTGGAGTGGAAGGCGGCTGGCGACGATGGGTGGCCACGGGCGGCAGTGGCTCGTGTGGATGGTTGTGGGCTTGCGTGGAGGCGAGGGCCTCGATGGCGAGCACGTCGTGAATGCTCTGGTGCTGTTAATGGTGAGAACGAGGGTTGGAGGTGGTGCTATGGAGAGGCATGGTGGGGGCTACTGTTGGGTTCTCGGTGAAGTTGCAAGTGGTGGCGTTGAGAGGTGAAGATGAAGGGGAAAAAGAAGTAAAGGAAAAGGAAAAGGGGAGATGAAGGTGTGGACAGTGGAGGGAACGACTAATGGTTGTGTGGTGGTTAGGCCAGTGCTATTACCATAAGACCTTCGTGGTGGAGAAGGTGGAGTGCAAAGTTCGCCTGAGCCATAGTGCAAGCCAGATTCACAGAGTTTGCTTCGGCCGTGGTGCCTGTGATGGCGGTAGAGAGGTTGTCGAGCCTTTTTTTATAGATGTTTCCGTGGTCTGTTTCTTTAGCTCAAAATCTCCTCCAATTGGACGAAGATATTGAGCAGTTGAGAGGGATGCGGTGAGGGCAGCTGGCCGACTTGAATTGGCGGTGCATGCGTTGCTGGTGGTGGTGATCGGGGGAAATTTGCAAGCATGTACCTACATAAGACCTATGATAAGATGCATCCATTCACTAAAATAAGTTAACATTTAGTTCTAAATAATTAAACTCTAAGGAAATGTATGTAAAATATACTTAGGCTAATTAAATGTTGAATAAATTGAACTTATCGGAAATCTTTTTCGTTGCAATTGCCTCCTTGATGAAGTGATAATTCACCTCAATTTGTTATCTCATGGAAGATATGATTGTTTGCAATGAAAGTGACGGTTTTGTTATCACAACACATATGAATAGGTCTAGGAACATGTACTCCAAAATCCTCTAGGATAGATCGGACCTAGAGTAGCTTCTAAGTGATCTAAGATATGGCTTTGTATTTTGACTCAGCACTTGATCTGAAAACAACCGCCTACTTCTTGCTTTTCCACATGACCAGATTACCTTCAACAGATGTGTAGTATCCTGTAGTGGACCTCCTATCCTTATGTGCTCCAGGATAATCAGCATTTCAATAGCCACAGACATCCAAGTGCCCTTTGTTTCTAAAATAAAGTCCTTTCTCAAGTGCACTCTTCAAGTACCTGAGAATTTGGCAAGCTCCATCTCAATGGACTTCTCTTGGTGACTGCATGAACTGACTCAATCTACCAACAACAAAAGCAATGATAGGTTGGGTAATAGTCAGATACAATGACTTACCAATAATTGCACAGTATGTAGTCACATCTTGCAGTAAGGGGCTCTCATTATTTGCCGGAGGCAAGGACACGTCTATAGGCATACGTTGGTTTGTAACCCAACATACCTATGTCTCTCAACATGTCAAGCATGTACTTGCGTTGAGATAACACAAGTCCTCCAGTATGCTGCACCTCAATACCAAGGAAATAGCTGTCAGGGCCTAAATCCTTGGTAATAAATTGTGAATGTAGCAACCTTTTTGTTTCTTCTATGCCTTGCTTGTCATTGCCAGTTAGCAAAATATCATCAACATAAACAATGAGTATAATAAAACTGTCTTCCCATCCAGTGTGAACACAAAGTGATCAACAGACGATCTGGTAAAACCATAATCCTGAACAACCTTGCTGAACCTCTCAAACCGGGCTTTAGGACTTTTTTTCAGTCCATGAATAGTTTTCTTCAACTTATACACCTTATGACACTTCCCTTTACTCCATGGATACCTCCAAGTCTCCATAAATGTAATTGATGAATCATTCAGCTCCTCTAGTAAGATCTTGACAGAATTAAGACGAGCCACATGGGAGAATGTCTCAAAGTAGTCAACTCTAAAGGTTTGAGTGTAGCCTTTGGCGACTAGGCGTGCCTTGTATCTTTCCACTGTGCCATCTAGATGACATTTAAGGGTAAAAACCCATCTACACCTCACAACAGTAGCACTTGAGGGTAGATCAACAAGAGCCTATGTGCTACGGGACTGCAAAGCTGCCATCTCCTCTTCCATAGCCAATGTTTAGAATAGATCTTGAAATGCCTCATGATAGTCCTGTGGTACTTGTAAACTGTCAATAGTCAGAGAAAATAGATGTCTAACTGTAGTCAAATTGTCAAGTGACATAAATTGAGATACATAATATTTGGCATAAGACCGTGGAGCCTTCCTCTGTGCAGTAGGAAGGTCCAGAGTGGTATCCTCAGTGGTAGTAGGTACCTGGTCCTTAGACCAATCATCAACAGTTTGTGGAGACTGAGCAGCAATAGTAGACAATTGCTCCACCTTTGAAATATAAAGTTTCAACCTTAGTCCCGAGTTTTTGAAAAATCCTCAAAAAGTTTTTAAATATATGATTTTTATGGGTTTTTGAAATTGTATGCAAAGTTGACAAAATTTTTTGTATTTTTGGGTTCCGAAAATTCTAAAATGATCGACAAAATTTAGAGCCCTCCCATGCTAAAGATATGCAATGTCTTAATGCATAAGGAAAAAGATAACACATGAGTAGAGAAGGTCTAGATCAGGATGGTCAGAATTTGAAAGAAAATAAAAGAAAAGCAGGAAAAGAAATGTTGGGTTACCTCCCAACCAGGGCTCTCTTTTACGCCTTTTCAGTTGGGTGTAGTGTGTAGCAGGGTTGCAGAAGTGTCATGGAGGTAGTTAGAAATGTGGATGCCCTCTGCAAGCAAGTGTTCCTCTTGGTCCCCAAAAAGATGAGAATCGATAGTGAAGGGACAAGTGTGATTAATGGAAACATAATTGTAGTCTGGCCAGGGTTGTAACTTTGATTGCAGGCCAAGCTCAGGTGGATAGGATGTAAGGTCCAAGGTGAAGTGGGAGTTAGCGTAGTCAGGGATGAAGGTGGGTGACGAGGTTTGGGTGGGAGGGTGAGGTGAAATTAGGGGGTGTAGTGATTTAGGAAGAGAGGTAGAGTTAAGGCAAGTTTCCAAATGTGAAGTGTTCTTTGCATCTTTGGCCACTTCTATTTCAGACTTCGAATCATTGAAGAATTCGTGTTCTAAAGTGGTTAAAGCACAACAAGATTCAAAAAGCATTGATTCCTCCACCAATTCATTTATTTCAAAATCTGAGTCCTCAAAGAATTATTGATCATGGAATCTCTTGGAAGCTTTAAAAATATTTAAGGTAATTTCTTGGTCGTCGCAAGTAATATCCATTTTTCCTGAGTGAATCAATATTTGCTTTTGTGGTAGCCAAAAAAGGTCTTCCAAGGATGATGGGGCATTTTTTAGGGCCTTAGGTACACTGATGTTCAGGATCAGGAAATCGATAGGAAATAAGCAGGACCCGAACGATCACATCCTCCATAATTCCCTTAGGTTTAATTATAGATCGGTTTGCTAATTGTAGGGTCACCTCAACTGGCTTCAACTCACTGAACTGAATTCTTTAAATAGAATAGTGGGGATAGTATTGACAGAGGCACCTAAATCAACAAGGGTATGGTCAAAAGTTGTCATTGATGATCACATAAATGAGGGGAGCGCCCATATCTTTTCACTTCGGGGGCAGCTTGCTCTGGATCATAGAGCTTACTGCCTTTGAAAGGATTACCCGTCCTAGATTTTTGGTCTACGTTTTGGGAGTGTAAAGATCCTTGAGAAATTTAACATAAGTAGGAATATATTTGATTTCATCTAGGAGAACATTAATCTCAACTTGCTCAAATATATTCATGAGTTCCTTATGTATGGGCTCAGACTTCTTTTTAGTGGTGGTGGGGTTCAAAGCTTGAGGGAAGGGAATGGGATTTTGGCCATTTGAATCTTTTTCTTTTTCAAATGATTATGGTTTCTTTGATTATTAGGGTTGGGTATGGGTTGGGAGGGTAAATTGTCTGTAGATCTTTGATCTGGCATAACCCTGATCTGATTTTGTAAGTTTGACAACACGGGTTACTTCAGTCATTTGATTTTGCATACCCTGCAGGGTTTTTAAGACCTGGGTATTGATATCTTCTTGAGATGGTCTAGGCTAGTATTGATTCTGCCCATATACTGCAGACTAGTGTCCTTGGTAGGAACTTGATTTGTAGTCTTTTAGGAGAAATTCAGGTGGTTCCTCCAATTTGTATTGAAAGAGTTGGAAGGGTTTCTAAAATGCTTCCAAAGGGCAGAAATATTTTCCGTTGTTGAGCTAAATGTGTTAGGTTCCCATAATCAAATGTCCCAGTCAAATCAGGTGTAACAGTTGGGACAACACTAGTATGATGCAAGTTCTCTCTTAAGAAGGTTAGGTGTGGGTGAGGGTGGAGTCAGTTTTTGAAATTAAATCTTTTTTCCATTTTTTTTTTTGGTGAATCTGCATTTGATCCAGTCGTTGAGCTATCATTTGAACGTCATCTTGGGTGACTGGAATGGATTTGGATTTAGAATCAATTTCATTAAGGTCAATTGTTAGGTTTGTGTTCCTACCAAACGTATCAATTGATGTATGATTTGTTGGTAGATCACTTATTAGTGTTACTTGAAGTTGTTTGTTATGGTTCTTGTTCTATTAGACTTATGATGTAATTTTCCCAGCACCTCTCTCTATATAAAGAGGTGTAGGGTTTCATTTGAGAATAAGACAAGTTATTATCTCCGACTTGGTATTAAAGTGGCAATCCTAGATCGACAGTCTTGTATCCCACCTCTCACAAACCTGCGTACCCCTCTACCAAAAACCTTAATCCTCTTGCTAGACACCCATGGGAGCCTTCGTCGGTGAGCCACCTACCGTCACCGACCTTAGCAGGTCGTTGCCGTAGTCGCAGTTGCTGCTGGCCCTCGCCGCTGGCCACTGCTAGCCCTCGCCACCGGCCACTGCTAGCCCTTGCCGTCGGCCTCTGCTGGCCCTAGTGGGCCTCCTCCGAGTGCCACAGGGTGCCGCTACCCCTCTGTAGGCGGAGACTCGCGCTCCTCAAGGGACTACAACGCCTCTGGCGCTAGAGCATGCTGCCTCGTCGTTTGCAGGTAGTAGTGCCGCCCCTGACCTCGGAGGAGTGTTGCCCGACCTTGGAGAGCCGCCCCTAACCGTTGAGCATCGTCGCCCATCGCCTATAGGTCGCAGCGGTGGCCCTCAGGGTCTTGCAGCGTCGCCTCTGAGGTTGCAGCTCCTTGCTGCGAGTAGTGGGTAGTAGGGTGGAGGTGTGACTTTGTCGTAGAGGAAGCATTACACCTCTTAGAAGCGTTGTTAGGTCCTTCCTAACATCCTCACTTGCGCTAAGCACTGATCTAAAGGGGTGTCTGTGATTCTTGGGATGTTATCTAGGGTCTTTCGATCTTAGATCTCATGTTCAAGAGATCACTTTTCTCTGATTGTGAAGTTTTCAAATCTGAATATTGATTTCAGATCGCATCTGTGGCATCTTGTGGCAGTCCTAAGGCACGATGGCCTCCTCAGATTCTTCAGAAGTGTCGTCGGTTATCGCTATGGACAACGGGGGTTACAAATCTTCTTTCTTTGTTCCTATCGCCAAGTTGAACGAGGCCAATTATCCTAGATGGTCTCAGACGTTCCTTATGACCGTTGAGGGACATGATAAGGAACACCAACTGTTGGAGATGGAGCCACATGATAAAACAGGAAGGAATGTCATGTGGAAGAAAGATAATTCCATGGTCCGTGCGTGGATCATAAATTCTATTGAGCCTCAAATTGGTGATGGGATCATGTACTACAAGATTACCAAGGAGATGTAGGATTTTCTACATAACACATTCTCATGAGAAGAATTTTAGCAAAGTGTTTGAGATTCACCATGCTATTGATAGTCTCAAATAGGAGGGTCAGTCACTGTCGTAGTACTATGCCATCCTAAAGGGGCTCCTTGAGAAGTACAATGCCTGCCGACCTGTCTACACTTGTGCCACTTAGAGGGCACATAGGAAGGAATATGCTGTCCTACAGTTTCTTGACGGACTTGGACTAAACTATGAGGCTGCTAGGTCCTAGATCCTTACTCTGGCTGAGCTTCCATCTCTAGAGGAGGCATATAACTGCGTGAGCAGGGTTGTTGTTAGGACATCCATGTTAGAGAGTGGACAGACCCATGTGCTTGTTCCTGCCGCACGTGGAGGACGTGGTACTCCATCCACTAGGAGAGGGCGTGGTGGTTGAGTGGTAGATCTTTCACCATTTGCTCGCATTATGAAAAGATTGGCCATACAGAGGCCTCTTGCTGGACGAAGCGTGGTCGACCTCCCATGGCCAACCAGGCTGTTTCTTTAGAGGAGGGGAGCGACATGGTGTCTTGTGCAGACTATGATGCTGTAGTTCAACGCCTCCCCCAGTTGACCCAAGAGACTACTACTGCGGATACTGCTGCCTTGGCTACTTCAGGTATGACTTCCTCTTATAGGTCTGGAAGCACTGACAGTACCTTGTGGTTGGTGGATTCTGGCACATCTCAGCATTTCAGTGGGGATGAGACATGTTTTGGGCAACTTCATAATGTTCCCTCAGGGAGATCTGTGCAGGTAGCAGATGGCAAGCAGTGTAGGGTTTATGCCAGAGATGTAGCAGTGACTCCTGCTTTGACACTGCCTAATGTTCTTTATGGTCCAGAATTTCCGACTAGTCTTTTGTCTGTTAGTAGCATTACAAAAGACTTGCACTGTCGTGTAATATTTGATGAGTTGGGCTGTATTTTTCAGGACAAATTCACGAGGACGATTGGTGGTGGACATGATGAAGGGGGTGTGTATCACTTGTCTAGACTCCATTTGCTGCTATGTGTTAGGGCAAGGTTGCATTTAATGTTGATACAACTTTTCAGTGGCATCGTCGTCTTGGGCACCCATCACTGGACAGGCTTTGACGCGTCATTCATGTTTCACCAGCTACAAAGATTTTGTGTGATGCATGCCAGCTGGGAAAGCATCATAGAACTAGTTTTCTTCCTAGTTTGTCTCACAGTTCTGTTGCTATTTTTGTTTTACTACACATCGATGTATGGGGACTGAGTTGTGTCTCGGATAGACTGGGTTATAGATTTTATCTACTTGTTGATGATTTTTCCAGTATGTCATGGCTATTTTTTTTGAAAAATAAATCTGATGTTGGATTAGTGATTGAAACATTTATTTTATAATAAAGACTCAGTTTTCTACTGTTGTGAAAATTATGCGGTCTGATAATGCTCTAGAGTTCTGTACATCTAAGTTGGCGGCCTTTTACAGATCTCTTGGAATTGTTCACCAGACATCCTATCCACATACGTCACAACAGAATGGTGTAGTGGAAAGAAAGCACCATTACGTGCTTGATGTGGCTAGAACATTATTAATACAACACAATGTGCCACGAGTGTATTGGGGAGATGTAGTGTTAACTGTGTGTTATTTGATCAATAGATTGCCCAACTCAGCTATACAATAACAAGTTCCTTAGCAGGTCCTCTATCCTGAGAAGGATCTATTCACTGTTCCACCTCGGGTGTTTGGCTTTGTTGCCTTTGTTCACATTCTTGGACCTGACAGAGATAAGCTGGCTCCAAGAGTAGTGAAGTGTCTTTCTGGGATATAGTTGCACCTAGAAAGGATACAGATGCTATGACCCCGGTGGTAAGAAGCATTATGTGACTACAGATGTCACATTTCATGAGCTCATTCCTTATTTCTCTACAGATGGTCATCATGTGACATTTGAGAGGCTCGACTCTTATGCCTGTTCCACCAGTTCCCTTGGAACAGAACCCCATTATACATCGTGATGATATAGCTACCACAGAGACTTCTATGAGGTAGAAAGCTAAGATTACTCAGGTTTATAAGCTACCTGTGACATACAGACAACATGCATGGCGAGAAGAACACACCTCCACTACACCTCAGCCACCTGTCTCCTCTCTTGATCAGGTATGAGTTGATACGGACGTGAGTTGTCCTAGTGGTGCTTGTGCAGGTTCCTTTGATGAGTCTCATGCTCTGGTTGCTACTGAGCATAGCGTGGAGGATTTTGATTTTCCAATTGCTATTTGAAAGGCTCCACGCAGTTGTGCCCGGTATTATGTTGTACAAACAATCTCTACTGCCAATCTTGGTAGTTCTTTTGCTACTTTCACAACGGCTCTGTTTGCGACGCATGTTCTTACCTTCCATCAGTAGGCCATGCTAGATACAAAATGTCGTCAAGCCATGAAGGATGAGATGGCTACTCTACGGTCTAGAGGGACGTGGGACCTGATCGCCTTGCCTCCTCATGCTAAACAGTTGAGTGCCGTTGGGTCTTTGCAGTCAAATACAACCCAGACAACATGATATCTCGCTATAAGGAGAGACTGATTGCAAAGGGATTTACTTAAACGTATGGGGTAGATTTCTTTGATATATTCTCTCCTGTTGCTCGACTGTCTACTGTTTGGATTTTGATGTCTGTAGTAGCTCACTATGATTGGCCTCTTCATCAGTTGGATTGAAGAATGCATTTTTGTATGGAGATCTTCAGGAGGAGGTCTATATGCAACAACCTTCTGGGTTTGAAGCATAGGGGGAGTGTGTATGCAGATTGAAGAAAGCCATCTATGGCTTGAAGCAGAGCCTGAGAGCATGGTTCCAGAGACTTTCAGAGGAGGTACAGGTAATGGGATTTATAAGGTCCTCTGCTGATCACTCTTTGTTTCTCAGGAAGAATAAAAGGAGAGTAGTTGTACTCCTTGTCTATGTAGATGACTTGATCCTCACTGAAAATGATTTTGCTAAGATAGTTGAGGTGAAAAGGAAGTTGGCTGATGCCTTTGTGATGAAGGATCTGGGTGAGCTCAAATACTTTCTTGGGATTGAAGTGGCACACAATAGGAAGGGCATTGTTCTTAGCGCAAATATGCCCTTGATATCTTGTAGGAAACAAGAATGATGGGGTCCAAACCTGCTAATATACCTATGGATTCTAAAGGACACCTCTATGATACTGAGTCATCACCAACAGATAGCAGATCATATAGGCAGTTAGTTGGTAAATTATTGTATCTTACTATTACATGTCCATATCTTTCCCTTGCAGTAGGGAAGCTCAGCCAGTTCATGGAAAAATCGACCAGGCAGCATTGGGATGCTGCTATACAGGTGCTTAGGTATGTGAAGAAAACACCTGGCAGAGGTGTTTTATTTCAGAGGGGCACATCTGTGAGTGTTGTTGGCTACTCTGATGCCGACTATGCAGGATGCATGACAGACAGGAAGTCAAGAACTAGATTCTGTACTTATGTGGCATGCAACTTAGTGACATGGAGAAGCAAGAAGCAGCATGTGGTATTCAAGTTCAGTGCAGAGTCAGAATACAGGGCCATGGCACAGATAGCTACAGATATGGTTTGGGTCAGATCTTTGCTACATGATCTCCATGTTCAGGAAGAGAGATCAATGGAAATGAGATGTGATAATTGTGTTGCTACATATATTGCAAACAACTTAATGTTCCATGAGCGGATAAAGCATGTTGAGGTTGATTGCCACTACACTAGAGACTTGATACAACGTGGAATTATTTACACTTTATCTGTATCTTATGAAAATCAGATTGCGGACATATTCACAAAGCCCCTTACTAAATCTACTTTTGATAAGTGTTGTTCCAAGCTGAGCATCATTGATATATATGCTCTAGCTTGAGGGGGAGTGGTGGTAGAACACTTATTAGTGTTGTTTGGAGTTGTTTGTTATGGTTCTTGTCCTATTGGACTTACGATGTAATTTTCCCAACACCTCTCTCTATATAAAAAGGTGTAGGTTTTCATTTGAGAATAAGACAAGTTATTATCTCAGACTTGATTAAATGAGTTTTCACTCATTTCCTTGAATAATTGGTCGGCACTTTCGGCATCCTTGTTTAGGAAATTGCCACCACATGAGGCATCCACAAATCTTCTTAATTCATCTTCTAGTCTATAATAGAAGTTCTGCACTAACTGCTAGAGTGGAGTCTCATGGTGTAGACAACTCCTTAATAATTCTTGAAATCTTTCCTAAGACTCATGTAAAGATTCACCATTCCTTTGTTGGAAGGTCGTAATGGACCTTCTTAAAGCATTTGTACAACCTATGGGGAAGAATTTTTTAGGAAAGCATTCTTGAGTTGCTGCTATGTTGTGATGGGTTTGCCAACTGTCCTGAACCAATAAGCGGCCTTATCCTTAAGAGTGAGAGGGAAGTCTCATTAGCCATAAATCCTCTTGCACATTGCGGGAATGGATGGTTTGGGTGAGGATTGTGAGTTCCTTTAAATGGCAAAAAGGGTCTTCCTTAGGTAGGCCATGGAAGTACTTAAGTTCAGAATTGTCGGTTTGATTTCAAAATCCCCTTCAGGTATGCCCACACTCGATCTTTCCTTGTAGTTAGAAGGATCGTAGAAATCCTTCAAAGGAATAATAGGCTCCTGAGGGGGTGGTAGATTTTGCCTTTGGTTGGCTAGGTTTATGACAGTGTGAGCCAACTGTTGTTGATTAACTTGAAGTTGAGCTAGTTACTCAACCATCATAAATAGGGGATTAGCCAGGGGGAACCTTGATCTTGACCATTTGGCAACTCAGGGTTTTAAGGCATTTCCAAATGGGGGAGCTTGGGGTGGGGGATGTTAGAATGGAGATTAGTTTTAGGTTGTGAATTACAAGTGGAAGTGGAAGGATTTCTGGACCTGTTTTGAGTGTTTTCCATTTTTCTAAAAGAAGAGGAAGTAGAATGAGAAGTCAAATGCTTTGTGCGTTGGGTGGAATCAAGTGGTTCCTCCAAGTGCAGATTCTGGGATCTATGCCCGTGCATACACTTTATGAAGAGTGGGGGGAGGAGAGAAGAGAAGAGATGTGAGAAGTGTGCACTTCAAGCAAACAAAATTTTAAGCCTATCCAAAGGTTGGCTCTTTAGAAAAACCTAAGACTTGGTTACTTGTATATCAAATAATCAACAATTAATGACCCTTTAATTTAACCTAATTAAGTTGCAAAGGAAGGATTGGGCCCAAGCATATCCCAAGAAAATCACCGTGGGATTGTATAAACCTACATCCGATCATTTGATGCGACCCTTAAGCCTAAAATTAGGTTGAATCGAGGAAAATTGAAGTCAATTGAAAACAAATATCAAGCCTAATGTGGATGAAATCCTTAAGGGTTAAATTGTTACAGGTTTTAAGTTAGGCTTAGGATATTACAAGTGCATTGGTTTATGAAGGGCGGGGGGGTAGTTGTCCAGATTATTTCTTTTTGATGTGTGTGCAAATTGGGCGGGGAAGTGAAAAGCCAAAACAGGTGATTTGCAAGCAAGGATTAAATGGAAGAATTTTAGGATTCTCTCTTTTTAAGTTTTCAAACAAGGTTTGAAGTGCCACGCAATAATTGCAACCAAGTTGTTGGTGAAAATCAATTTCTTTAAGTTTGTGTAGGACTAATAGAGAAATCAAAACCTTAATTGATGAAACCAGGTGGCTCCTAAGAAATGAATTTTTTTTTATAATATCTTTTTATGTGGTGGTCCAAACAAGGCAAACAATACCACCACTGGAAAGGAAATCAAACAAAGATTCTAAACATGATTTTTTTGGGATTTTTAAAACTTGTTTAATATTTTTTTGGTTTTCTTTCTGCACTTGTGTCAAAACCCGGAAGAGATTGATTAAAAAATTGATTCTATAGAGTACTTAAACAACCTTAGAAGTTTTTGAAAATTTTATATAAATTTTGTCAATATCTGGTGAGTAGAAATTAGTAAGAAATTAGGGTTTGACCCTTCTGTAGTCCATGTATTTTTTAATATTTTATATTCAACCAAATCTTTTAAAATTTGGAACTTAAGTTCCTGACTCAAAGATGCTTCTTTGGGTAGAGTTTTAGGATTTTAGGAAGTCTTTTTGAGCTCGAACTTGATTTTTGAAAGTTTAGATAGAAGTCTGGATTTCAAAAATTTGACATCAATGTGATGAAGGCGGTAGAAGAATGAAACAAACAAGCAACCAAATCAATTTTAGGGTTCCATCATCCTTAATTTTTCTTATTTTTATAACTTTTGATATTTTAAAAGATTTTTTTTTGAGATTTTGGGATAGGTTTTGGCTTGGTACTTACCTGGAAATAGATAAATTTCACTCTAAGTAAATTCCAAATCCTGCTTCCATTTCTTCTTTGCACCTAAGCAAAAACACAAAACAAAACTAGTGAAGACCCAATTAAGAGAGAAATAAATAATAACTAACCTGTGCCTCTCCATCGACACAAAAAAGTGATACGAAAAATATGTGGTTTGATAAATTACGAATTAAGGTTGTTGCAATGCATTAAATCCGACCAACTTTTAAATTTATAAACCTAGATAGTGAAAGTATCTAGTGTTGTCTAAGGAGGCAACTTTTGTTATTAAATTGATATTTACTCTCTCGCTCTCTCAAATATTCATTTTTTTTGGGTGTTTTTCAGGTTTTGCAAGTTTTTGGGGTTTAAATACAAATAATGAAATGATAATTATGCTTAAGTGAATAAGGTGTAATCGTCCTTTCTATGCTTACTCTAGGTAAGTGCACCTAGAATAGTGCACAAAAATCAAATAATTTAAAGCTTAAAATTCAAACACATGGAATAATGAAAGGTACTTGATATTAATAAGGGGGATAATTATCTTTACAAATACTTGTAGTGGAATGATTCTACAAAAACAAGCACAAAGATTATAAAGAAATAGAAAATCTCCCTAATGAATATGAAGAAGAATCTCCTTGCTCGAAGTACAGCTACTCTTAACCTTGAAAAGGGGTTCTCCTTGCTCCTTCATTGAATTCTCCTCCTCTTTAACTGCAAGGGTGGTGGACGTCCACCCTAACCTCCTTGTTTAGCCGTCCTCCTAAAATAGATTGCTCCTTGGCGTGGAACCAAGGAAGAGGAAAGAAGAGAGTGGAACTATAATCTAATCTGGCAGAAATAAGGGCATTCAGAGGTGGTTCCAATGGCCTTTGAGTTGGTTGAGAGGAGGGGTGGCCAATGGTGCTTAGGCCGGCCCTTGGAGAGAGGTTGGAGAGGTGATCCAGCATCTTGGCGTGGAGGTGGTGGTGGCCATGGTGAAGCTACTCGTGGACATGGAGGTGGAGTGGATGTGGAATGAAACTAAGCTAAACGGAACCAAGAGTGGATGGGTGCAAATGACCACCCCTTAGGTCTTTTTATAGACCAAAGGGAAGCTCTCTAGAGAATTATGAAATTCTCTAGAGAGGCCTATGGTGGGAGCTCGTGGGAGAGTGAGAGAGAGGATGGATGGTGATTTTTAGATCCACCAAATGTTGATCTAAACTTTGAATGGCTCTTGGTTGTTAATTTTAGCAACTAAGACAACAACATATGGTAGAGAGTTCTAGAGAACTCTAGGCTAGGTATTTTCGTGTGAATGGTGTGTGTGGGTCGAACTTAGGTGGCTAGGTTGATTAGGTTAGGTTCTAGTGAGTTTAGGTCAAGATAGGTCTCAAATTAGGGTTGTAAACCCTAATTCACTAAGATAAAGTACAATTAAACTTAATACAAGTTTAATTGGGTGTGTGGAAACCTAATTGAGAGTAAAATAACTCAATTAAGTGAGGTCTAGGTCAATTGGACTCTCACTGAGTCCAATTGGACAGTGTATGCTGAGATCAAGGCTTAATTGGACTAAATGAGTCCAATTGAATAGGTTGATGGAATTGACTAAGATCCAAGTCAATTAGGTTTAGTGAGGACCTAATTAGGTCCTTAGGGAGGTCTAGAGGTGATGTACTAGGGTTAGGGCACTTTAATTTAGGTTCATATAGGGTTGGAATTGGGTTTCGGGACCTAGGAATTCAAGATCTAAGCTTG
The DNA here is from genome assembly GCA_037157565.1 of Thalassia testudinum. Taxonomy (NCBI): domain Eukaryota; kingdom Viridiplantae; phylum Streptophyta; class Magnoliopsida; order Alismatales; family Hydrocharitaceae; genus Thalassia; species Thalassia testudinum. Next base: position 204,333,995 of record JAZHRO010000031.1, read on the forward strand.
AATTCCAAAACAGGAACTGGAGGACAGTATTAGACGTCTAATAAAGTTGTCAGACGTCTTATAATAAAAAATCAGAAGTCCAGACTTGTTGTCTGGACGTTCAATCAGAGTCGGTAGGGATTCTAGGTTCTGTCTAGGCTATTATGCAGAAATTGGACGTCTGACCAAGTGTCTAGACTTCCAATAACACTACAAAAGTGGGTTTAAGGTGTGCAGGAGTTGGCTAAGGGTTCTGGACGTCTTATAAATTATTTGGACGTCCTATAACTTATTTGGTCGTTCAGATAGAGGCTAGAATTAGGGTTTTAAGGTTTCTTACGGTGTGGTGACCTAATCTAAGGGTGGCTAAGGCTTGGGGAACCTTCTAGGCTATCCTAGGGTTAGGATGGTCCTTAGTTCTTCATAATTTACTACTTTATTCCTACTTGTATAAAATAGCATACCTCAACTCCTTACATTACTACATTTTATTCGAGGTTTTCTGCTCCAGCTTTGCTGCAACTTTAGCTATTCTTTATTCTTCAGATCTAGCTTTTGATCCAACTTTAGATCTAACTTCTGGTTAGCTTATTACCTGTAATTGATATAATGTACCTAATCAGCACATTATAGCATTATTTTATGCGTAGCTAAAAAGAAAGTAGTAAGGATGCAAGTAATGCTTATGCATGCATAAACTGTCCTAACTTATGCTAAGTCGTAGCCTGATTTAGGTCAATTAAGACCTATGATTGCTGTGCAATCAGTAGGGTTGGGTTAAATTGGTGCCAACTTTGGGTGTGGTTAGGGTTGATCTTTTGGCGCCCAGTAAAGGAGGGTAGGATGTGTTTTATGGGTGAATGGAAGGTGGATATAAGGTTGAAAGTTGGCGCCAAATAGGGTTCTGATTGAGGGTGTTTTTGGCACCAACCATGGGGTAGTTTTGGTGGTGGTTATGGCTTGGAGGGGTGCTGTATGTGGCACCAAAGTGAAGGGGTGTGAGTGGGGTTGGTAGTTATCGGTTTTGGCGCCAAAAGGAGTTGGTGGTGGTTGGCTAGGGTTTAGTGGAGCTAAGTGGTCGACCATGAAGAGTGGGAGTAGGAGCTAGGGTTGAGCTAGCCTAGCTAGCTAAGCTAGCTCAACCAGTAGAGGGTAGGAGCTTAGAGGAGGAACCTTGAGTTGAGTGTGCCTTCATGGAGTTGAGATGAAGCTAAAGATCTTCTGTGGACTCAGCAACTAGCTTATCTGGCTAGTTCTTTGCTAGCAGCTAAGCTAAGTAATGTTCAGGTGCAATGAGCTAGCTTCATCTTGTCTGGAGCTGAGATGAGCTAGAGCTGATCTTTATGAAGACTTCCTAGCTAGTTTAGCTAGCTAGCTTAGGTCTAGCAGCTGCGCTCAATTGAGTTGAGCTACTTGAGCTAGAGATGAGCTGGAATGATGACTCTTCAGCTGGCTTAGCTAGCTAGTTCAAGATTAGTAACTAAGCTTAGTAGAGTTGAGCTGCCATGAGCTGGGAGGAGTTGAGATGAGCTGAGTTGAGCTAAGATTCAGTTGAAATGAGCTTGATTGAGCTAGTATCCAGCTGTAATGAGCTTCTATCTTCTTATCCTTCTTCCTTTCATATTGTTTGCTTGGTTTCTTTTGTGTCTTTATCCCTGACAATCAAATGTACTGTATCAATACATAAAATGTCAAGAAAACATAATAATGCTTGCCTAAACCCTAATCCTGCATGAATAGCTAAATGCAACCTAATACCTCAATGTGAATGCTGAAACCTTAGGAACTAGGTGTAATGTTAGCCTAAGAATGATGATAAACTGGTGTTTATTAGTAGATGTTGTGGCTGTGCACCTAGTGGGAGAGGATGTTCCTCGTGCACCTTTTGTGGTAGGCCTAGACACATTGAGGCCACTCGTTGAATCAAGTATGGTTGCCCACCTATAGTTAATCAGGCAGTTGCAGCTTTTGAGGTGTTTAGTGATACTGTTTCTAAAGCAGAATTTGATTAGTTACTTTAACGTATCTCTCAGTTGACTCCGGACACTTCTGCACTTGAGACAGTTGCCTTGGCCTCCTCTTTAGGTATAGCATTTGGTTTTGTCCCCCAGTTTGTTGATTAGTTCTGCACAGATTGGTTAGTTGATTTTGGAGCCTTACGTCACTTGAGTGGGGATTAACATTGTTTTAGTCATCCCTGTCGTGTTGCAACTCAGGACAATATAGGTTGCATATAGGAAACATTCCCTGATAGCAAGATAGGAGAAGTGTTTGATACACCCACATTGAGGTTGCCAAATGTCCTATTTATGCTATATTTCCCCATGAGCTTACTTGCAGTAAAATTACCAAGGAATTAAATTATTGTGCCATCTTTTACACCTAGACTTGTGTTTTCAGGATATATTGATAGGGAAGACGATTGGTGGCAATGGTGAAGAGAGGGGTGTCTATTGCCTAGTCTAGACTCTGTATGCTGCTGCTTGCCATGGGGGAGTCTCCTTTGCTATTGGGAGCTCATTCCAATGGCACCTCCACTTTGTTCATCTTCCTCTGGACATGCTTAGATGTGTTATTACTAATATTTCTCCTGTAGCTGTGTTCATTTGTGATGCTTGTCAACTAGGCAAGTACCACCATGCCTCCTACCCTGCCAGTCGTATTCTTGGGTCTACAGAGTTATTTCAGCTTCTTCATATGGATGTGTGGAGCCCTAGCTATATTCCTGATCGCCTGGCTCACCATTATTATCTTGTTATGGATGATTTTTCCCATTTGTTGTGGGTATTCTTGTTAAAGAATTAGTCTAATGTTGGTAATATGTATATATTTTTTAAAGACAAAAGATTACTACCGAGGATTGTAGTAATCCAGCAATTTATTCATTTAAAACAAGTTACAAGATGCTACACCAATGTAATGTTGGTACTATTATTGAGCATTTTGTTTTGGAAATAAAGACCTAGTTTTCTACTTCTATTAAAATTGTGAGATCCGACAATGTTTTTGAATTCTGTACAAGAAAAATATTTACCTTTTATAAATGTGAATTGTGCATCAGACTGCTTGTTCTCATATCTCTTAGCAGAATAAGGTGGCTAAAGGGAAGCATAGACATTTACTGGATTTGACACGACATTTACTCTCTTGATTCATCATGGTGTTCCCTCATTATACTGGGGTGATGCTGTCCTTACTACCTGTCATTTGATTAATAGGATGTCGAGTTTTGTTCTTCATGAGTAGATACCTTGACAAATTTTGTATCCTGATAGTGAGCTCTTCCATGTGCTTCCTTGTGTTTTTGGGTGTGTCGGTTTTGTGCATCTCACCTCTCTTGGTTAGGATAAGTTGGCTCCCAGAGTTGTTAGGTGTGTTTTTCTGGGGTATTCCAAGACTTAGAAAAGGGTATTCGTGTTATGATTCCATTTATAGCAGACATTATGTTAGCACCGATGTCATCTTTCATGAGTCCATTCCTTATTTTTCCACCGCTAGGTGTGATATTCTTCCTGTGGTTACTGAGGCGCCTATGCCTGTTCCACCTACCTCAGAAGCTATCCCGATCATGGATTATGTGTTTGCTTTGAGTGAGCTTGCGAAGTTTCATGTTCCTCCTATTACTTACAAGCTCCTAGTTACTTACAGGTGACACCCCTCTTATTCGTCGATACCACCATCATCCCTAGGACAAGTAAGTTAATGTGATTTATTGACTATTAATGTGTTGCCTAGCTCTTGTGATGTAGATCAGGTTGTGGATACTAACCACTCAGACCTGGTGCAGCACGTGGTGCCAGATGGTCTTGACTTTCTGATTGTTGTTTGAAAGGCTCCTCGCAATTGTGCCCGATATCTACTACATGGACCTTGTCTACAGAGGGCCTATGGATTGCCTTTCAAGAGTTTTCTTGTGCACTGTCGGTCATGCAGATTCTATCCACCTACCAATAGGCTATGCTCGATCTTAAGTGGCATCAGGCCATGTAGGATGAGATGGCTACTTTTTGTTCCCATGGTACCGGGGAGCTCACTATACTCCCAGAGGGTGCAGTTGTTGGTTGTAGATGGGTATTTGTAGTGAAATATAATCCAGATGGGTCGGTTGCTAGACTGAAGGACTACTTTGTTGCAAAGGGGTTTACACAAACATATGTCATGGTGTTATTTGATACCTTCTCTCCTGTTACATGCCTCTCTACTATGGGGATCTTGATTTCTGAGGCATTTTAGCGTGATTGGTAGCTTCATTAGTTAGATGTGAAGAATGTCTCTCTGTGGGGATCTCCAAGAGGAGGTGTACGTGCAACAACCTCTTGGGTATGAGATTCAGGGGGTGTATGTAGATTGCAGAAGGTAATATATGACCTTAAGTAGAGTCTCAGAGCTTGGTTTCAAAAGCTCTCTGAAGTGGTTAAAGCAGTTGGTTTTCATAGGTCTTCGTTTGATCACTCATTATTTATCAGGAAGATAATGAAAGGAGTTGTTGCACTCCTTGTGTATGTGGATGACTTGGTTATCATAGGGGATAATGTGGCTGACATAGTTGAGCTAAAAGGCAGTCTTGCAGGCAAATTTGTCATGAAGGATCTTGGGCCATTAAGATAATTTCTTGGGATTAAGGTTGCAAGTGGCAGGAAGGGTGTAATGTTATCTAAAAGAAAGTATGCACTTGATGTTTTACAGTAGATAGGCATGCAGGGAGCTAAACCAACAAATATTTCCATGGATCCTAAGGCTCACTTATATGGTGAGGAGGTAAAGAAGGTATTTAGTTGGTGGTATAGATAACTGATTGGCGAGCTTTTATATCTAGCCATCACTAGGCTAAGTATTTCCTTAGTAGTTGGGAAATTGAGTTAGTTAATGGACAAATCGACAAGGCAACACTTGGATACTGCAATGATGGTGCCGAGATACTTAAAGAAGACATCGGGACGAGGGATCTTGTTTAGTAGGGGGACTTCTATGAGTGTAGTAGGATATTCAGATGTAGATTATGCAGGATATTTGACTGACAGGAAGTTCACTATAGGCTTTTATACTTATGTGGCAGGTAATCAAGTGACATGGAAAAGTAAGAACAAGTAGTGGTCTCTAAATCAAGTGCTGAGTCAGAATACAGAGCCATGGCCAACATTACAGCAGAGATGATGTGGGTAAGGTCGCTTCTTATGGACTTGCACATAGCTATTGACATTCCTATAGAGATGAGATGCGACAACCGAGTTGCCACCTACATAGCAAAGAACCCCATGTTTTATGAGAGGACCAAGCACATGGAGATTGATTGTCATTACACCCGTGACTTGATCTAGAGTGGATTTTTTTTTTAGGACCAGATAACAGACATTTACTAAGCCTTTGCCATGACCTGCCTTTGATGTCTGTTGTTCCAAGATGAGCATAATTGACATTTATGCTTCAACTTTAAGGGGAGTATTGTAGTCCTTCAGTCTATTATGTTTTCTATTATTGCCCTTATTTGTAATTTCTTATTTTCCTTATGGGGTTATGTACTTTTCCCACATCTCTATTATTGAGAGGTAAGGCTTGGTTCATTTCATCCTACTTAATATGATTCAATCGATTTTGTAATCATGTTTTGTGTTTTGAAAAGGTTATAAAACAAATTCTATGCTTTTGTAATGCATCTCATCCTTCCCCTGTAGATTGTGGATGCAACACTAGGATATCTTTCAAAAGAACCAGAGGAATTAACATGGGAGCACCACTAACACAAGACTACAAAATAATCCCAGACCCAGCAGCAGAAAATTAGGGAGTGAACTCAAAAATGTGACATTGGTACTAGTGTAATAGTGTTCATGTATAGGTCCATAGGTTGAGCAATGATAATAATATGATGTTAATATCTAGGTTGAGTCTAGTTGTGGGAGTATCTAAGAAACATATACTTAATGGCAAGGTAAAAGTTTGTCTTGGTTAGAACTATAAACCTGCACAAACTTCACACACCTAAACACCTTAGGAGGAACCATGGTTTTAAAAAACGTACTCCTCAAGGCGAGGTAGGCTAATTTCGCCTGGAGGCTATAGCCTCAGCTCTGTTTTGTGAGGCGTGCGCCTCAACTCTTCGAGGCGATGCCGAGGCACTGGCGAGGCGCTGCCTTGATTGGATTGCTTCATCACCAGTGCCAGCTCCTCCACTGCCAGCTGCAGCTCCATCGCTAACTCCATCACTGACGCCGGCTGCAGCTCCATTGCTAGCTCCACCACATCCAAAGTTCCATCTCTATCGCAGATGCTCCACCGTATCGCCAGCAGCAGCGCAAGCTCCATCGGCAGTGCTTGCTCCAGTGTAGGCCAACGCAGGCTCGCTCTCTCGCTCTAGCGTAGCCAGGTTGCTCCATCTCTCTAGCAGGACGCATTTAAGAGGTAATGGATTTTTATTTAGGGTTTAGGATGGTAATGTGCACACTATACACATTTGAGAGGTAACTTGTACACCGTACACATTTGAGAGGTCATGTTTGAGTTTGTGAAATTGTATATATAAAAGTATGTGTATAATATATATTGTTATGTATGTATGTATACATAGAAGTTTGTATATAATATATATTATTATATGTATGTATACATAGAAGTATGGACATACTTGATATACAAGATTGTTCCAACTATAGAGGTATTAAGTTGATGAGTCATACGATGAAACTTTAGGAAAGAATAATTGAAAGAAGGGTGAGGCAAGTCTTTATGGTAACTGAAAATCAGTTTGGCTTTATGCCAAGTAGGTCTACTCTTGAGGCAATACATCTCTTGAGACATGATGGAGACATATAAAGTAAAGAAAAAAGATTTACGTATGATTTTTATTGATTTGGAGAAGGCCTATGATTATGTCCCAAGAGGTCTTGTGGAGAATTTTGGAGAAGAGACAACTGCCAGTTATATATATCAACCTCATCAAGGATATGTATTATGGAGCAGCAGCTTGTGTAAAGACTAAGGATGATTTGACGGACTACTTTGATATCACCATTGGTCTGCATCAAGGTTCGACTTTAAGCTCTTATCTTTTTGCCTTGGTCATGGATGAGTTGACGAAGCATATCCAAGTTGAGGTGCCTTGGTGTATGCCTTTTGCTGATGACATTGTGTTGGTTGATGAGACAAGAGATGGAGTGAACAGAAAACTTGAGCTTTGGAGAGAAGCCCTGGAAGATAAAGGATTACGCATAAGTAGGACGGAGATTGAGTATGTGGAATGCAAGTTTAGTAGTAGAGGAAACAATGAAGGGATTGATGTAAAAATAGGAGAAGAGTGCATTCCAATGAAAGATGTTTTTAAGTACTTAGGATTCATTTTCCAATATGATGGTGGAATTGGAGTAGAATTAATGCATGGTGGTTGAAATGGAGGGGTGCATCTGGTGTTCTCTGTGATAAGAGGGTTCATTTAAAAGTCAAAGGAAAATACTATCGAGCTGTGGTAAGACCAGCCATGTTGTATAGTTCTGAATGCTGGGCTATAAACTATAGGCATGTATAGAAGATATCTGTGACAGAAATAAAGATGTTAAGATGGATGTGTGGTCATACAAGAAAGGATCGCATTTCAAATGAGATTATTAGAAAAAAGGTTAGGGTGGCATCACCAACAACAATAACCCTTTTCCCACACTAAGCGGGGTTGGCTATATGGATTCTTTGCCTCCATACAGATCGATTTTCAGCCATTTCAGGACTTAAATTAAAGTAATTGAGGTCATACTTAATAGTTTCCTTCCAACACTTGTATGGTGGCACCGATAGAGGATAAAATTAGAGAGGCACGTCTAAGGTGGTTTGGACATTTACAAAGAAGGCCACTAGATGCTCCAGTTAAGAGATGCGAGAAATTGGAGGTTGAACCCGCTAAGAGGGGGCGAGGAAGATCAAATAAGTGTTAGAAGGAAACTATTAAGTATGACTTCAATTACTTTAATTTAAGTCCTGAAATGGTTGAAAATCGATCTGTGTGGAGGCAAAGAATCCATATAGCCGACCCCACTTAGTGTGGGAAAAGACTTGGTTGTTGTTGTATACATAGAAGTATGTATATAATATATACTGTTATATATGTATGTATAGTATACATAGAAGTATGTATATGTATGTATATATACTTAACAAGTATATATCATATCAATTTTCTATATTTTTTATTCAAAACCTGAGGCTTACGCCTCGACTGCCTCGAGGCTTACGCCTCACCTCAATGAAGGCAAACCGCCTCAGATTGCCTCGTGTTTTTTAAAACCTTGGGAGGAACCCTAAATAACTTTGTGTTTGGATAAAGAAGATGAAAGGGTTCTACACTTATAGGGTAGATGAGGGCACACAATTAATCAAGTAGCATGTAATGAGGACAACATTTGCCTCGATACAAAGAAGGAACACTATTAATAATGTGCTAGCAACGCCCAAAATGTGGTGATGCTTTTGCTTGACTACGCTATGTTATGATGTTTATAAGAAGTTAACAGATCTAAATAATGCGAAAGTAATAATATTAAAGCATAAAATGATAGAAATGCTTGGGTTTACGTGGAAACCCCACTCATGAAGAGCGCGGAGAAAACCACGGGAGAAACACCCTTATGGGTGTGTTTCTTTGTTATTTCTTCTCAAATGAATTGGTGGGGGTACACGTCTATTTATAGGCCACTGCACACATGACAAAGTCCACATCTTACGATGTAGCACTAAACCAACTCACATTCTTCAACACTCCCTCTCAAGCTGGAGCATGGAATGCTCAGTTTGTAACACAAAGAAATTTACTCTACACAACAGAATACAACCTCTGGACTAATTCTTGCTTGTAGTTGGGAACATGGGTTGGAGCTGCTGGACGAACTGTAGTTGGCTTTGACAATGGCCTCTCTTCTGGAGATTTGGTGCTGGTAGCTCCCCATTTAGTATCCTTGAAACAGATCTTCCTTTGAAGACCTCAAAGCTATATCTCACATAGAAATCGATTGGGCCCTTTCTCTTAAGACCTCGAAAATAGATCTCCTTTTCTGAAGACCTCGAAACTTTGAACCTCCTAGAGTTGAGTTTCTCATGTGATGATTAGCTACTCCCAATGTCTGTAGCGGTATCTGATGTCACCTCAAATGCCATTGTGCCTTAAGACTGCAACAAAGGGACTCCCAAATGGAGGTGAGTATAATGGGCTTCCACACTTCCCCTTTCTCCCATACTCATATGGGAGAAGAAAATAACAACGAGAAGAAAAACAATAAAAACTAGAGAAGAGCCTCTCCCCCTCTTCTCATAAACATAATTATCTTTTTTTTTATTTTTTTAATTTTCCTCTTTTTCTTGCTTTTTTTGTTTTCTCATTTTTTCCATTTTTTTTTTGAAAATTTTCTCCTCTCTTTTCTTTTTTTTTGTCTTCCTTTTTTTTTTCATTCTTCTCTTTTGCTTTTTTCTTCTCTTTTTCCTCCTTTTTTTATGTTTCTTTTTTAACATTCCCAATGTGGGAACCTCATAAAAGAAATTTAAAAACACTTGTCATCCCTTAGGGTTCGGAAGAACCAGCATAGCTACCACCCTATTCTTCCTTGAGGAGCATCGATCCTCGTCCTCACTACCGGGCCGTCGACCAACTCCATCTCCATCGTTAGGTCCTTCAAGTTCACCTCCGCAACGTCTGCGACACTGGAAAATTTGACAAGCAAGGCTTCTACACTGTTGCTTTATGGCTCCATGGGTGGAAGATCTGGTCGTAGCGGCCGGTCTTGATGCTGTCCATGGTGCCAAGCTCCTCCAGATCCATCAGCATAGTGTGTGGGATGAACCTCTCGATGGACAACGCAATCGCCGACACGAACTGCTTGGCGTCAGGCAGACCCAGTGGGCATCGTCGTCGTCGCCATCAAAAGTGATCGGGTGAGGGCTTGCGCAGACTCTTTGCATGGCACGTGCTTCTGTTGGAGGACCTGCGAGTACTGCTACCTACTGCTGCACATTTAGCAGCAACTACGGGAGGCGAACAAGATATCGGAGTAGTTGGGGAGGATAGTTTGCAAGGATTTCTTGTGAGGGCGATGCTCACGGGGTAGGGATTGTTGGTTTTCACATTCGATCGTGGACGAGCGAGTTGTGGTATGCCAAGAGTTCTTACATGGGAAGTGTGATGCTCTGTGACTTCCACTCTCACCGCACTTGTGATGTTTGCGGTGAAGGCCGACTTGATCACCTCGAGGGCCATCAGGCCTAGCCTCGTAGCCTCCTTTGCGGGACCTTGCGAGCCCTAATTCGCCACCGATCAGAGATGAGATTTTCTGACATTTTCAAAGTTGATGAGCCTCACAAACTTAACTTTAAGAGATAGCTACGGAATGACACCATGAAGTTTGTCTAGAGGAAGGTGACCCAAGCAAAGTTAAGGTTTTAAATGTCAATATCGATGTTGTATTGACAAATCAAAAAAGGATATATCGGGGATATAATGTTAATATCAGTAAATTTTGAAGAAATTGCTCAAAATGGCTCAAAATGTCCTAAAATATCACAAATTTGATGAAAATTAACATTTTAATAACTGCTACATGCATGAAGAAATACCTAAAAGATCAAAATCATAAATTTTAAATGAAAACATTAATAGAAATGCGCTACTAGTATATTAACAAAGTCATGTTGAAAAAAAAATGCACATAACATGATAATACTTGAAAATGTTCATAGTAATACTATTCACCAGAAGAAATGAAATGTAAGTAGAACTGGTGGACTACAGCAATCACCAACCAATGCCATCAAATTAATACCATGTTGAGCTTCGACCTGACTCGATGCCTCTCCTCCGATTTTCTTCCTCTATTTGTAGTACTCTAACATACTCACAGTAGGACTCTTATGTCATGTATATGTATCGAGTATTATATCAATTGATGTATCATTGATAGTCTTCATTACTATAGTATGGAAGTATTCCAAGACGTGGATATTGACTGTGACTGTTGGAGCTGCTCCTGCTTTTAGTTCTAAGTCAAACCTAAGTGGACTCATCTTGATGTCCTCTTCAATCTTTGGACCCGATAAAACCACCTCGTTTCAATGTAGAATCTAAAGATTTAAAAGGTTCACACTGTCTCGTCGATGAACTCTGTGGTGGTCGAGGAGGAAGTTGTGTAGCAGAGTGGGAAGGTTGGTAAGAAAATGGTTGGGGACATTGGGATACAAAATACTTAGGAAATATCTCATAACTTGTAGGATGACTCTGGGGTGGTATCACTTTGGTGGCAACCATCATGCCCATAGGAGGAACTATAATAAAATGGAGGGTTGGTGTAATGAGATTCATAACCACCATAATATCTTGATGATGATGATCCAGGGCCACCTCCAAAGATTGATTCTGTTGCTATATTCAGGGATCCCACCAATGAACTTAAATCATTGATGGACATTATAGAATGGCCTGAGCCATACTCATATCTTATCCCTATGTCATAATCATGAGATGGACTTGGCATGGGGTCTCCATGTATATTAGCATATCTTCGCATGTATTTATGTTGGGCATCCTCTCTATTAGGACTTTGATGATAATATCTCTCATCTCTTCCATTACTTTCTGCTTGTGGCTCTGGCTCTTCAATTATCATTGCATTATCATCTCCATCATGATCATCATCATTTTTTTTCTCTTGAAGCTAATGAATTTTCTTCTAGACTCTTTTTAGTTTCAAGGTCACAGGTTACTCTTCTACCAGATCTAATGCATACAAATTCAGATACATCTACATCCATTTTTTCTGTTATCTTAGGATTGAGACCATCATTTCTGTCAAGCAATTGTTCTTCATTGCTATTCAACCATTCTTGTAAAATATCTTTCTTCTTTATCTCTAAAAAGGTCTGCCACATTAATTGAGTCCATATACTCTTCCTTATTTTCTCCATGTATATGTTTCATTTTTAATATGATGTTGTAGTGTACGAATACGAAGTCTATCAACTTGTCATTGCTAAGGCAATTTCTTCTCTATGAGTAAATCAGGTTGAAGGTACTCTAATTTCTTTCATACCCTCTTGTCAATGTCATCTGAGATAAGATTCTTACAGCAACTTAGGGAAGGTTAGGAGTATCCGTGCCATGCAAGTGCCACCATTCAGCTGTAATAGAAAAATAAAAATAAACTTATTATGATTAATTCATTCACGTAACTTGCTGTGAATTGTGTGAAATGGAATTCAAATTTCATAAATCACAAGATGATGACTGTATCTGGAAGAGTTTTATTTTGGGCATGTGTGGCAATGTTTGTTCCAAAAGATAGCAACTCATCTATAAAATATTTTACCTGTAAGAAATAATGATTTAATAAATTATGTAAGTAACAGGTTAACGTCTTGGGCTAAAAGTATGGCTTAATTTATCTTATTTACCTCATTTGTACAAACTATTTGTTCTTATATGTCCTTCACGAGTTTGCAGATAACTGTTTGCACCTTTTTTAAGAGCTCGTGATTACTACGAAGTCCATACTTGTAGTGATATCTTGGGTTGAGATAATATGCCGCAAAATTAGGATTTAAGAGTAATTACTACAAAGTACAAACTAAAAAGTCATTAGTCATGACCAAAGGCAAAACATATGAATGCAACTTAATAGTCAAGTAATAAATTCATACCAGCTTTATGAAATGGATAGAAGAGTAGATCTTGCCATCTCATCAATCATCTTAATTTATTGTTGACCTTCCTAGCATTTTCTTTCACATTTTTTCTCATCATTTCCATGGCTACATAAATACTTGCTAAGATTGATTTTTTATCACCATCAACCATCCTTAGCACAACCACAACAGGTTTAGTTATCTTCACAAATCGTGAACAACTATCCTACAATTTTGTGGAGGTCACCAATCCTTCTACATGCTTACCGATTTCCAATTTGCTCTCTTTTTGCATACCAATCGCTGGAGATGAATATCTTCTTCAATCCAACTTTGTTTTCTAGAATACTTTACAATGTGATGTAATTTGTTGTAAACCAGGTGTTGGTTAGTCTTACAAGTTCACATTTACAAAATTGCTTCATTAATGCCAGCATATGCGAGTGTAAATGAAAGTAGTGATTGATTATGCATCTTGAATAAGCTCATTTCTTGCCTCTTGCTTTTTAAAGTCCTTGAGAATTAGATCAATTCAATGGGCTACATAAGGAGTCCAAGAAATTTTATACTTGCTTGACTTCATCAATTTCTTGCCAGCTTTTTTAAAATTGCTATATTATCTGTAACACTTTACACCACATATTCGAGTTCAACCTCCTTAACGACATCCGCTATCAAATAGCATATGTACTTGAAATCTTTGACTTGATTGGATGCATCCACAGATTTCAAAAAGATTATCTTCCCATCATAATAAAGAAGGAAATTTATGATTTGTCTTTTTATGAAACTGATCCACCCATCACACATAATGGACACACCATAATCTAACCATAACTTTTTCAACCCATTTGTGCAGTTTTTAAGGTCATTCGCTATATATAAGTACTTATTTATGATCTCATATGGGTAGGAGCCTTTACCCTATTTTTCCTTGGACTATCTTATCCATAGCATGCTGCAAAAATGATCCACTTGCTACATTACTAGGATGGTACGTGCAAAAGAGAGTAGAGATGACCTTCTTCACCTTTGCTCTAACATTCCTAAACATCCTCTTGATGGTCTTTTGTGTCCTGTCTTGGCTAGGAACATATTTTGTACTAGTTGATCTCCCAAGTTTTACCCCCCTCCCCGCCACCCCGTCCCTCTTTGTAGGGTGGTCGTGGATGTTGAAAGGGGCACTTCCACCCCCTCTCTCACAAAATGGCCTTCCACGGGCAAATTGCTTTTTTTGTCACCTTGCATGTTCACTCCTTAGATATTCTCTAATGGCATTCCTGTATGCCTGTCTTTGTGCACGAGTTTACAATCACTAGTGTGCTGAATATCTGAATCCTCATTCGAGTCATCTATTTTAGTGTACTTTTTTCCCACATTCTCTCATGAAACATTGCATCTCCCCTTGATTTTTACTTGTCTTTTGCTTTCTTTTCTTCTAAATTGTCTCGCACTAATATCCTCTCTTCATATCAACCTTTTACCACAAAAGTTACACTGTGGCTTTCCTTTATCTTTATCTATGGGAGTGACAATTCTACCTAATTTCTTCAACATTCTAACTTGAGTGACTTGACATGTTCGAACACATACAAGACATGGATCACTATTTCAAACTGATAACCATGATTCGACAAGAGATCTATTACAAATTAACATGAATAATCTCGGAATGAATAATAATTGAGGCTAAAACATGGTGATTTTGGCCACGAAATCACCACAAAATTTGAGTTTAATTAACGATCATACTAATTAATATGTAGATAACATTAATCTCACCAATAATCAAGTATATTAAGATATTTAATTTTAGAATGAATAGCATAGTGATTTAGGCTACAAAATCACTACAAAATTAAAGTTTAATTAAGGATCTTACTAAATTGAGGTGTAGACAATATTAATCTAGCCAATAATCAACTATTTCAACTGATGTAATTTCGAGATGAACAGTAAGTAACCTGGGTTAAAACATGGTAATTTAGGCTACAAAATCATCATCAAATTGGGGTTTAATTAAGGATCTTACTAAGTTAGTTTCTAGATAATATTAATCTACCCAATAATCAAGTATACGAAGAGATTTAACTTTGGTATGAATAGTAACCAAGGTTAGAAACATGATGATTTGAACATAATCATGCAAATAAATTAAAGAATATGGTGTTTACCTTACTTGTTAAGAGATAAGAGAAGGTTGAAAATCACCCAAGAAAATGGTGAACAAGGAAATTTTAAAGGTGCAGCAAGGTGAGTGCAATGTGGAAGAGAAAAGAGTTGCAAGGGAAATGGAGAAGAAGAAGGTAGCAGCAAACCCAGCGATATTGCTCGACATATCACCCATCTTGGTCATATATTGACGAAATATTGGAAAATTTATACTGAGGACCTTCACTTTTACCGATATGTCGACAATACCCCTCGATATCAATGACATATTGATTGATATTATGGGAAAAGATATGGGAGGGGGTGTTAACATGGAGTGGGTCAGCGATACCGACATATCGGCAATATATTGCCGCTGTGCCATCAACACCACTTTCCTTGTCAAATATGGCAATGGAAATTGGAAGATGACGATGAAGGGGGAGTAAGAGGAGCAACGTAGGGCCACTAGAGAAGTCTGTACACTCTGCCTTTCTTACGGCCTCTACTAATCATCTTCCCTTTTCTTAAAAGTACAAGATACATGGTTAAAATTGGCTTGACAGATGAGTTTCTTAGTAATTCTACACTAGTAATAAGCTCAAAACAAAACCAAGATCAACAGAAACATTTGAGAATCTCGTATTAGGGGGCATATGAATCTTTCCTTAACTGACGATAGCATACATCCTGCCATCAACAACTTGTGTAGTGTAGCCTGCTTGGATTGTCTCCAGTTTGACAAAACATCACCCATTGTTAAAAGGGTGCCTGGATGCAGTAGAGTCAACCAACCATTTTGAGTTTCCTTTGTCAGTATCTTGAACAAATAGAGCAATAGGTATACCTAAGGGATTGGCAAATGCTGCATTATTTGAGCTAGAGCAGATGGGAGGCAGCTTGATAATCTTCTGAAGCATCTCATCATATTCTTCCCTTGCAATTATATGCTTCATATTATGCCCATCCAACTATAATGGTGTCAAGAGTTATATTGCAAGTAGAGTTAATCGCATGACAACCAGTCATGGGCTTGCCATAGTTTGTTCAATAGTTGTCCATAGTATGACTTAGTTTGCCATAACATGTCCAAGTGGAATGTATATGCTCTTGGGACCCACAACCTCCCCCTCGTCCTCCTGTGGCAAGTGTACCCTATCTTTTGCTATAGGAAGCAACCATGGTAGATGTCTGAGAATCAATGATTGCAGTAGTAAGTGGTACTGCTAGTTTACTCATGACTATAGGCCTCCTTTATAGTGGGTAATTCTTCCATTGTCAACATCTGGGACTAAGCAACAACATAGTCTAGTTCAAATCTTGGAAAAAAACTACAAAACAATTACTCCTTGTAGTTATGGATTGGCCAACAAGAACTATTTTCTTGAACTATGCCTTGAGGGTATTAATGATAGGAGGATAATGACTTTCCCTTTTATGTGAAATTCGTTATCTCACCATATATCTTGAAGACTTGGGTTGAGTTCTTGTAGGAGTGTCTTGTAGACTTAACTATGTCTCCTTCACCAACTTGTAGAAAATGATCTCATTTCGTGTGCAAGGGATGACAAATTCACCATCCAGACACATCTGCATATCGCAGTATTGTCCTTCCACGTGGTATATTTTGGTCTTCTCTTTAGGCTTTGGCCTTGGATTTGTACAGATATGCTCCTAATCATTTCCTTCAACAATCATCAAGATTTGTGACCATTGAGTATAGTTGGTCTCATCCAACATGACCATAGGACCAGAGAATATGTTCATGTAAACCTGTCTTGTCATTTTAATGTCATCACTAAATTTCATGAAGTTGTAGCATGAGGATTGCAAGCCCTTAAGAAGTGAAATAGGGATCACAAATTGTGTTAGGCCATTAAAATGGGCAACAAAACCTGTTTCACGACCAAAATAAGGTCTAGAACAACTAAATGGAGGTTGCTCCAACTAACCATGGGTGCTTCTACTGGTCATCTTAGTTCGGTAAGGATCGGTAGGGCAGCATAGCAATTGATAATTGATGACAAGGCAGTGCAAGCACCAGAGGGAGCTTGTAATGGCAGGAAAAGGGCCCCATTACCCCTGTTATAGCCATTGGGGCCCCTTTTCCAGACATCGATGACCATCAACATCCAGCATGGTGGCCACAAGCAATGGCATGGTGGCCTGTTGATCCATGTAAAAGGCTGGTCCAATGGGATTGTGTGGAGATTGAGGCTTAGTTACTTATTTTTCCTAGTTTCAAGAGCAAAAATAGGGTTTTTTTTTTGTTGCCTTTTTGTGGAGAAAGTAATGAGAGGGAGACCATGGAGGGTACAAGCATCGGCATAGGACCATCTTTAATACCAAGTCAGAAAAATAGATTTTGTTATTTAATCAAGGAAACTCTAGCCGTCAATATAACTAAGGGAAAAATTACATAGGACCCTTAATAAAGTAATGAAAATAAAAGAAAAATAACATCTTGGCACGCCACATGTCGCCATTGGATTACAATGGAAGCATATTTACTGAAGCACTTTCCAGGACCTCCATCTATGGATATTGCTCCGTTTTGAGCATGATTGACAAATATTCTTTAGCGTAAGGGAGAGTGTGTCATTCATCTTTTATTATTCTTTGCTTTCTTTACAAAGTTTCCATATTTTACATGCTGCATGTGGTTCTCCTTTTAGTTTTACTTAGTTCTTCTGATAAAATAATTGGTGATTTGTCTTTGAAATGCTGTTTCTTGATATACGTGTCTCCTTTAATGCCATCTGTAACATGCATTGTCTGTTGCATACGTCAACTTGAACTTTTCTTTGGTTTTATCCTGAAAATCTGTGTGTACACAAAAGCCTTACTTTGATGATTGCAGAGCTCTACTGACATTTTATTTGCATTTGTTCAGTGATTGAACAAGATTCCTCTAGTGCCATGACGGAAGAAGCAAAAAATGAGCAGACTCTGGTTGAATCCCCTTCAGAAGACATTTTAAATTCCAATTCTGAATCTCTAGCTTCAAAAGCGGATAATGTGTTGGAAGCTAAAGACAAAGTTGTATCTGTAGAAGGTTTTGTCAAGACTGTAGCTCCAGATGGCCCCAGTTTACCTCCAGAACGATCTGTTGCTAGTTCAACAGAAAAAACAATTGAAGCTGGACCAAAAATTGGCAGCACTGAAGTAGCATTGGTTGATGGAGCCATCAGCTTACCTCTTGAACAATTTGTTGTTAGTTCGCCAGAAAAAACAAGTGAAGTTGGTCCAAGAATGAGTGACAATGAAGAAACATCAGTTGACGGCCCCACCAGCTTACCTCTGGAACAATTTGTTCCTACATCACCGGATAAAACAAGTGAAATTGGAATAAGAATCAACGGCACTGAAGTAACATCAGCTGATGGCCCCACCATCTTACCTCCTAAACAACTTGTTAGTTCACCAGAAAAAACAAGTGAAGTTGGTCCAAGGATCAATGGCATTGAAGTAGTATCAGTTGATGGGCACACCAGCTTGCCTCTGGAACGAGTCAATAGTTCACTAGAAAAAACAAGCAAAGTTGGTGCAACAATCGAAGGCACCAAAGTAACATCAGTTGAAGTTAGAAACATTGGAACATCCTCATGTGAAGGTGTGGACATTGGGAAAAATGCCTCTAGTGGATTAGAAAGTGGGACTTCTCTCACAAGTACACTGGACAAACTGGAAGTTCAAGTTGATGGCTGTATGGTAGCAGCTATGGAAGTTGGACAGGTGAATTCGCCTGATCTGGATGAAAGTACCCATGTGAAGAATAAAGATTCCAATGGGTCTGAAACCAATGCTCCCACTAATATCAAGCCTCTTCAAAAATGTGATGATAGTACTGTCTCAACTAAACTAGAGACTGGTGAAAGTACGGATGTGAATAGCAAGGAGACCGATGGGTTAGAAACCAATGCTCCCACGAACAATGTGCCTGTTCAACCAAGTGATGATGGTGTTGTCTCAATCAAACAAAAGGCTCATGAAGAGAAACCCCAACATACAGTTCCATCTCAATCTTCTACTCGGCAACACAAAACAAACTACGTGCCAACAGCCAAACCTCAGGCAACTTCAAACTCTACCACAGAAGTACAACAAGTCAAAGTGTACAGTGGCCTTGTTGACACTGCAGCACCATTTGAATCGGTGAGAGAAGCTGTTAGTAGATTTGGTGGAATCGTTGATTGGAAAGCCCACAAAGCTCAAACAATTGAGGTAATCAAGGCCTTGAATCATTTTGCATTATATACTTGTTTGCATTGTAGAAACCATGTTCTAGTGCATGCCTTGAAATAAATCATCTATATTATTTGTCATTATACCTACATCTGATAATTATGTTATCAGTTCTGATTGAAGACAAAGTAAGAAATGCTTAAAGCTGGCACCATCTAGTGTATTTCCAACTTATACTTGCTTGTAGAACTTGAAAGCATCAAATCTCTTTGGAGTTTCAGCTTTTATCGTTTCTATCAGTATGTGCCCTAGGCTGATTTCATTTTATAGAGAAAAAAATGACTTTCTTATTCCGTTTCAATTGAATGACATGTATTCAGTCATGACCAAAATTGTTACATGGTGTTAGTTTGGGGCTTCATGGTGCAATTATTCTTTCCAACATTCTGTCATCTGCATTCATCTAGAAGATGGACCATTCCATTTCTATTAACTAGGGCTCTAAATTTGGGTTCCCCTCACTTGAGCCCAAACCACTTTAACTTGATTAACAACAAAGCCTTTTCCTATACCAAGTAAGGTTGGCTACATGGATTCTTTACCTTTAAGGGATAGCCACTGACCAATTAGCTACCCCTAATTGATTGGAGTGTGTAAAATGGAGCCACCTGGGGTTAGCCAATTTAGTTTTGTCTACAAATCGTGAGACTTTAGGGATGTGAATATTCTAATACAAGTAAGAATTGTATAAAATTTTAATTCAATTGGACAATCCCATCTCCATCAATAATCTTAAATTTTCAACAGTATGTCATTTTTCTTAATAGATGCCACGTCCTCACCCTATTTAATGAGTTTATGTTGTGATGAAAAATTGATAATACTTAAACTTTTTTTGTTGTAAACTCATAGTTATCTATCTTCATGTATTGGATGCAACTAAATTTCTTTTTATTTCATGTATAAATCATATGTTTTATGTTTAGAAAGAATTGGATGAAATAATTCAACTTCATTAGAAACCTTAGGGCTTTCTTATACATAGAGACCATAGAGTCAAAAGTACAAAAATATTCTTGAGGGACAAAACATCCATAGCTCATATAATAAGAAACATAAAAAGTCATATATGCTAACACTCACTCTCAAGTTGGAGCATAAATATCTATCATGTTTAGTTTGGATATACAAGAATCAGATAAAGATCTGGCCAAGGGCTTGGTGAAAATATCTGCACTCTGCTTCTCAGATGTGATAGAAGTGGTATGTAGCAACTCTATTATCACGTTGCATCTCCATGGGGTTAGAAAACTGCACTTGCAAGTCAATAAGCAACGGTCTGATCCACATCATCTCTACAGTTGTCTGAGCCAAAGCTCTGTGCTCAAACTTGTCATTGTGTCCTATTTTTTGCTCCTCCATGTGATTAAATTTCTTGCTAAGAAGGTGCAGAACTCAGTAGGAGATTTATGATGTACATGACATTCGGCGTAGTCTGCATCATAGTAGCCAATCAACGTCATAGAAGATCCCTTGGAGAAGAAGAGACTCCTCTCAAGAGCCTTCTTGACATATCTAAGCACCATCATTGCTGCATCCCAATGCTGATGTGTCGGCTTGGTCATGAATTGACTCAGACTCCCAACTGCAAAGGAGATATCTGACCTCGTGATAGTGATATATAGCAGCTTGCCCATAAGCTGCTTGTATCGCTTGCTGCCCACCACCTGTACATCCTCATCATAGAGTGGCATCTTGGGGTCCATAGGAATATTGGCCTCTTTGGCCTTAAGCATACCAACCTCCTGCAAGATATGTAAAGCATACTTCCTTTGAGATAAGACTACACCCTTCTTGCTGAGAGCAACCTCAATACCAATAAAGTACTGTAGAGCCCCTAAGTCCATGACAAACTTTTTGCTAGGATGCGCTTAACCTTAGCAATACCCTGCTCATCGTCCCCTATGACAATTAAATCATCAACATAAACAAGAAGTACCGCAGTACATTGTCCAGTCCTCCTGACAGAGTGAAAAATTAGCTGTCGATCTCCTGAATCTAGCTGTCTCCACAACCTGTGACAACCTCTGGAACTAGCTCTGGGACTTTGCTTGAGGTCATATATAGCCTTTCGTAATCGGCATACACTCCCCTTAACTCTCAAAGCTAGGTAGCTGTTGCATGTAACATTCCTCTTGGAAATCAACATAACGGAAGGCATTTTTCACATCTAACTGAACTGCCACTGAAACCAACACCCGGATCATGGGAAGTTTGGCAACTGGTGAGGTGTCAAAGAAGTCCACCCCATAAGTCAGAGTGAACCCCTTTGCCACGAGGTGTGTTTTGTACCTAGCAACACCACCATCAGGATTGAACTTTACAGTAAATACTCATCGACAGCCAACAAGTGCAGTACCATCAAAGTGGAGTGAGCTCCCAAGTCCCATGGCCTCAAAGAGCAACCATCTCATCCTCCATGGCTGCCTGCCATTTTGGATCAAGCATGGTTTCATGGTGAGTAGCTGGAATCTGCGTAGTAGTTAATGTCTGAGTGAATCCAGCAAATCCAGGAGCTAGACTATCAGTAGCAAGTTCCCCTGTCGTAGGATAAGTAGTGTAAGTCTGTGGTTGCTTCCGAATGGCTATCGGAAGATCAAAATCACTTGACATACCATCTGTTTTGTCCCTGTGACCATCACATGGCAAACATACGTTAGTGTCTAAAGGACTTACCTGAGAAACCGATGGTGAAGGCAAGCGTGGGGGTCCCTGATAGGTAGTATGAGGGCGGACATATGTCTGGAGTGGCCCAGTCAGACGTGGGAAGAGATGCGTAGCAGTATGTGGTGGTGGTGTAGTAGGGACATGAATCTCATGAAAACTCCCAAAGTGAATTGGAGTATATGGCATAGATGTCATATCACCCTCAGAAGGCATCTCAGCAGCCGTCACAGAAAAGAAAGGTACAATATATGTTCAAAGGTAACATCTGCTGAAACAGTGCCGAGAAATAAGTGGATCAAAATACCAATACCCTTTTTGTGTTTGGGTATACCTAAAAAAGACACACTTAACTGTTCTCGGTGCTAGTTTATCTTGACTCGGTCCCAACAAATGGACAAAGGCAACACAATTAAAAGTTCGAGGGGTGACGTGAAACAGGGGTTGATTAGAATACATGACCTGAAGAGGAATTCGTTCATGTAATGCAGCATTAGGCATCCGATTAATAAAAAACATGCAGTCAAAATAGTGTCACAATAGTAGAGAGAAGGGATCGAATGATGAATCAACAAAGTGCGAGCAACATCAAGAATATGGCGGTGTTTCCTCTCAGCAACACCATTTTATTAAGAGGTATGATGATATATTCTCATGGACAATGTCACAACTAGAAAAGAAACTGCGCAAATGCATAGTACAAAACTCCAAGGCATCATCAGAACGAAAGCACTTTACCAAACAAAAATGCTGAGTTTTTATTTCTTTGACAAAGTTCTCAATAATTGGTCCCACATCGGACTTATTTTTCAAAAAAAAATCTAAGAAACACGAAAAAAGTCATCAACTAAAATAAGATAATATTTGTTCTCAAGTCGATAAGGAGTACGACTGGGATCCCACATGTCCATATGAGTCAAATCAAATGCAGCAATGGATGAAACAGAAGTAGAACTGAAAAAACTATCCCTGTGGTGTTTGCCAACCTGACAAGCATCACAGGTGAGAGTAGTAGTGGAAGGGATGTGCGGTAGAATACATTTAAGGTGATGAATGGGTAGGTGGCCAAGGCGGTGGTGCCACTAGAGAGGAGATCCAGTAAAAGCAAGGCCCTGGGTAGCAGAGGTAGCAATAGCAGTACGGCTCAGACGATACATCCTATGTTCCTCACGTCTTTCACCAATAATTTTCTCAGTGAATTTGTCCTGCAAGACACAAGAGGATGCATAAAAAATAGTTTGGCAGTTCAAATCTCTACTAATACTGCTAACAGACAATAAACTCAAAGGGAAATCAGGCACATAATAGACATCTGCTAGTCTCAAAGTAGGAGATAAAGACATCTCCCTTGCCAACAAGTGGTGTCTCCCACTAGCCACCTGTATTGTCCTGGCGGGTGTAACATGTGCTAACTGAGAAAAAGAGCCTTTATCGTCACATAGGTACTTGGATGCACCAGAATCAATCAACCACTTACGAGAAGACAAAAGCGACGACATGCCAGTCGTAGGTGTCTTTGAAGAGGTAGTAATAGCTGCAGTGTTTAGAGTCTGAGAGGAAAATGCCTGAGTCAACTGAGCAATCTACTGCCGCAAGGTCTCAATCTCAGTGCTGAAGGAACTAATATCAGAAGTAGGGAGCTGCATCGAAGATCTCTGCTGCCTGATTGGCCACAGGTGGCCTACCATGCTTTTGCTGGCATGTAGCCTCAGAATGACCAAGTTTGCCACAGTAAGTACACAGAGTCCTAGTATGTGTATCAGAAGAGCATCCACATCCACGACCACATGCAGGATAAGTAGTACCCTTGCCACGTCTAGGGATCACAACTAGTGCGGATGACTGAGCAATAGAGTCAGGAGTAGGAGTGCGCACTGTAACTCTACTGAGTCTACTATATGCTTCCTCCAGGGTAGGAAGCTAGCAGTGAGGATCTGATCTTTGGCTGTCGCATACTCAGGTCCAAGGCCAACCAAGAAAAGAGAGACAACCAATTGTCTCCTAAAACTCCTCTAGGACTCACAGGCACACCCTGGCAGGTAGGAGTAATGCTTCTCCAACATTTCCTTCATGAGGGAGTAGTATTATGACAGTGTGCATCCCTCTTGACACAAGTAGAAAAGGTTGTGGATGACCTGAAAAACTCGTGGAGTTCTTGGCATGTGAATAGGTATCACGCAAAGACTCCCAAATTTCCTTGGCTGTAGTATAGTACATGATCTCATCTCCTATTCGGGAAATAACCGTCTGCATCAGCCATGCACAAACCATGGCATTGTCACTATCTCAGTTGGCATTTGTGCCAGTCTTGTTCTGAGGCTCCGGATCTATAAGAATATGACTCTTTTTATGACCCTGACGGTCATAAGAAAGGTCTGGGACCACCGCAGGTAGTTGGTCTCATCCAACTTAACGACAGGATCAAAGAACAGGTTCTTGAGTACCCCGGTGTTTGAAGTAGATCTCGAAGACACCTCGGACTGATCATCTGAAACCATCTTCGCAATTCGGAAGCCTCGATCAAGCGTCTATCACCAAGAAATCATCAAATAATCTGAAACCAAACGAATTCAGATCTGCATCGCTGATAAGAGGCCTCCTTGGATAGATGTTGGCCTCACCTAGGTGCAAGGAGAACACCCAAGGTGGCCCTAAGAAGACCTAGCCTCCTCGCAACGACTACAAGGACTGCAGTTCCTAGATTAGGGCAAGAAGCCCCTTACAATCGCTGCACAGGGACCAAGGCACCGTATGTCGCCTATGCCGCTGGTCTGCGCCGCCTGTTTCCGCCGCCACCGCCAATTGCCGCAGTGCACCGCCAGCTCTTCTTGAGGTCGCAGTGCCACTGCTTGCTGTTGCAGCAAGCCTCTCATCGTCGGAGGTGTGCCGAGTACTGTTGCCATCACCGAGGAAGAGAGAGAGGAGATCGGGATGTGGTGGTAGGGTTTAGAAGGCCTTGAGGGGTGGGATACCTAGAGCCATGGTCTAGGACCGGTGCTTTAATACCAAGTTGGATGAAATGATTCAGCTTCATTAGAAACCTTAAGGCTCTCTTATATAGAGAGGGATCATAAAGTCAAAAGTACAGAAATGTCCCTGAGGGACAAAACACCCATAGCCTATACAATAAGAAACATAAAAAAGCCATATATGCCAACAGAAAGGCTCATATATTAAGTTGAATATTGCAACCTATGATAGATATATGGATATTCAATGGGTGAATTGGTACTTGCTATACCCTTTGGTCTATCTATGCTTTATTTCTATATAAGGGTATTTTTGTACCCTTATTTTCTTTCTTGGAGTTGTGTTGTAGTTGCCCCACCACCTTCTTAATATGAAGCGAGGTAGGATTTGAGAATTAAGTGATTTTCCTTCTTCCCAATTTGGTATCAGAGCGGCGGTCCTAGACCGGAGCTCGTGATATCCCACCCAAATAAGCCTCTAATCCCTTCCACCAATCTCCGAATCCTCTCTCCACTTGTTGGAACTCTTCAGCGGTGCCTTGGGCACCACCAACGCCTTCGCTGGTGGTGCTCCACAAGCAGCGCAGCCCACTAGCCTCTCCAGCTGATTGCCAGCAGATTAACTCCTGATCTAATCACTGTTCCTCCGGCCAGTCCGATTAGATCCTCTGCAGACCCTACTGCAGTCTGCTGCCTGATCTGATCATCTGATCAGATCCGCTGGGTCTGTAGACCCTACTGCAGTCTTGATCTAATCGTCTGATCAGATCCGCAGGGTCTGCAAACCCTACTACATCACCTCTGATCGCCACCGGCTGCGCCTACTGCAGTGCTGCGGTGGGTGCAGCCAGATCAGAGGAGGCTGCTGCAGGTCCTCGCTGCACCCTGATTTGAGGTTGCAACAGCCAGCAGCCACTGAATTGGGATCAGGTCCAATGATCTAGGCGCCTCCTCTTCCAGATTTGATTGTATCTAATCAGATCAAAGGAGTTCGTGGTTGGAGACTTTGATTTTGCCTTTTTAGATCACAGATAGAATGTTTGGAGATTGCATCTATGATGGTGGTTTGAAGATTGTTTTCCTCCATCACATTGGTTTGATTTACCTTGATTCAATGCCTTATTGGTATGACTCTTTGATATTGGTCCATGCATATCTACCACACAGAAGTTGGCAAATGATGTGGTGACCATTACCCGGAGTGAGCATAAGAGACTACTCAGAGGTTGTAGCCATTATGATGGGCTCTAAGGAGCTTCTGAGTTGGGTTCTATTGCACGCGATAGGAATCAGGATAGTATGGAGTGGCTTGTTTCATGGCATCTTAGTGGAGACCGAGATCATTTTACCCATCTCAGATCTGTACCTACAGGCAGGACACTGCAAGTTGCAGATGGCAGGCACTCCAGGATAGAAGGTTAGGGGGAGGTGCTTGTGACTTCTATTTTGAGGTTACTTAATGTTTGTTATGTACTAGACTTTCCTATGAGCTTACTCTCAATAAGATAACCAAGGAATTTAATTGTTGTGCTATCTTTGATGACGTGGGATGCATCATTCAAGACAAATTGATAGGGGAAACAATTGGTAGTGGAAATGTAGGTGTTTATTGTTTGATTCAGACTCCACTTGCCTCTGCATGTCGAGGAGTATCGTTTGTTGCCGGGAGTGCATTTCAGTGGCATTTCCGACTTGGACACCTTCCCTTGGATAGTCTTCGATGGGTCATTCCACATATCTCCTACGACTAGGATATGTTGTGATGTGTGTCAGATGGGCACGCACCATTGTACCTCTTATTTGGTGAGTACTCATTCTAGTTCGATTGCCTTGTTTGAGCTATTGCATGTGGATGTATGGGGGTTGAGTTAGACACTATATAGGTAGGGTCATCGTTATTATTTAGTTATTGTGGATGATTTTTTACGCCTATCATAGGTGTTCTTGCTGAAGAACAAGGTTCTATTATTGAACATTTCATGGTAGAGACTAAGACTCAATATTCAGCTATTGTTAATATAGTTAGATCTGATAGTGCACTTGAGCTATGTACCACTAGACTATCAGTGTTTCATAGGTCACATGAGACAGTACACCAGATTATCTGTGCCCATACCTCTCAGCAAAATGGGGTGGCTGAGAGGAAACATCGACACTTTTTGGATGTGGCCCACATTTTGTTGATTCATCACAGTGTGCCCTTGTTATATTGGGGTGATGTAGTTCTTATATGTTATTTAATTAACAGAATGCCTAGTTTAGTGCTTCATGAGCAGATTTCTTGGCACATATTGTATCCTGAGCGAGAGCTGTTTCACGTGCCCCCACGTGTGTTTGGCTGTACTTCTTTTGTTCGCCTACTCTCTCCAGGTCGAGACAAGCTTGCTCCTCAGGTAGTTAAGTTTGTGTTTTTGGGATACTTACGGATTTAGAAAGGATATAGATGCTTGGACCTCATTACTGGTAAGCACTATGTGCTGATGTTATCTTTCATAAGTCTAGTCCATATTTTTCTATAGCTGCTCAAAGTCTATTTCCTAAGGTTACAAAGGCCCCCATGCCTATATCTCCTGTTCCCTTGGAGGAGATACCTGTTTCTGCTCCTTCAGCCACTACGACTGAACCCATGAGGTTTTCTGAGCCCACTGTTACCTACAAATGCCCTCACAGCACTTTCTAGATGCCAGCTACATAGACATCACCCTCTCCAATCCAGGTGACCACGGACAGTTTGCGTACTGATGATACAAGATCTAGTGGTGATGCTACAGATTCAGATATGGATGTTCCTGCCCCAGAGTCAGTACAGGAGGATCACGCAGATGATCTTGACCTACCTATTGCCATTAGGAAGGCACTCTGCACTTGTGAGTCCAAATATCATGTTATAGATAGTTTGGCTACTGATGGCCTTAGGTCTGCTTTTGAGAGCTTCTGCTGTGCTCTTTTTGTCATATTTGTCCCTGCCACCTACCAGCAGGCCATTCTTGATCCAAAATAACTCCAGGCCATGGAGGATGAGATGGTTACTCTTACTTGGGAGCTTACACCTTTACCAGAGGGTGCTACAGTAGTTGGCTGCAGATGGGTGTTTGCAGTCAAGTACAATCCAGATGGGTTAGTTGCACGCTACAAAGCCTAACTTGTTGCCAAAGGGTTCACCCAGACATATGGGGTGTTCTTTGACACTTTCTCATCGGTAGCTCGGCTGTCTACAGTGAGGATTCTAATTTCAATGGCAGTTCAACGAGATTGGCATCTTCACCATCTTAATATGAATGCCTTTCTCTATGGGGATTTACAGGAAGAGGTTTACATGCAGCAGCCTTCCAGTTTCGAGGTTCAGGAGCGGTGTATATGCAGATTGCAGAAGGCCATTTATGACCGCAAGTAGAGTCCTCATGCTTGGTTTCAGAAGTTATCCCAGGTGGTTGCATCTATTGGGTTTCAGAGGTCGTTTGCAAACCAATCTCTGTTTGTCAAGAAGACAGGTAGTGGTATTATTGTTCTTTTGGTTTATGTGGATGATCTGATTGTCACAAGAGATGATTATGAAGGGATAGTTAAGATCAAGAGATGCCTGGCTGAGCAGTTTGTGATGAAGGATCTAGGTCCATTGAGATATTTTCTTAGTATAGAGGTGGCCCGTAGCAAAAGTGGCATTGTTTTGTCCCATAGGAAGTATGCTCTAGATTTATTGCAAGAAATTGGTATGCTGGGAGCCAAGTCAGCAAATATACCTATGGATTCTAAGACGCATATTTATGACACTGAGGTTGAGGCAATTAATAACATGGAATACAGAGAGCTTGTGGGGAAGCCTTTATACCTCACCATCACTAGATCAGACATCTTTTACAGTTGGCAGATTGTGTCAGTTTATGGCCAATGTAGCGATGATGGTTCTTAAATATCTCAAGAAGGCCCCTAGGCAGGGTCTTCTATTCACTGGAAGGACATCCATGATAGTGGTAGGTTATTCAGATACAAATTATGCAGGGTGCCACCTTGATCGGAAATTCACTACAGGTTTTTGCACTTATGTAATTGGCAATCTTGTAACTTGGAAGAGCAAGAAGCAAGCAGTAGTCTTTAAGTTTAGTGTAGAGTTAGAGTATATTGTGATGGCCCAAATTGCAGCTGAGATGATGTGGATTCGGTCTCTTCTGACTTACATATTGAAATTGATGTGGTCATGGAGATCAGGTGTGATAATCGAGCAGTTATCTATATAGCCAACAATCCCATGTTTCATGAGTGCAGGAAACATGTGGAAGTTGACAATCACTACATTAGAGATATTATCCAGAGGGGGCTGCTGTACATAACTCCAGTATCTTTTGATGACCAGATAATAGATATATTTACCAAGCCTTTTATTAGATCTAGTTTTGATGTCTGTTGTTCCAATCTGAACATGATTGACATCTATGCTCCAACTTGAGGAGTGTTATACCCCTTGGTGTATCTACGCTTTATTTCTATGTAAGGGTATTTTTGTACCCTTCTTTTCTTTCTTGGAGTTGTGTTGTAATTGACCCACCTCTCTCTTAATATAAAGAGAGGTAAGGTTTGAGAATAAAGTGATTTTGCTTCTTCTTCCCAATTGTACCGCGTAGGTAAATGGTTATGGGAATAGGTTTGGAGTTGGGTACTCAATGGACAAAAAGATAGGGTATGAGTAGTGGATTTGTAAGTGGATATTCCAAACCTGGCTCAAGCCTAACTCAGTGACATTCCTACTATTACCTACGTCCTTTTCCTGCCATTATCTGCCATTCATGGACCAATTCTGAAAGTTTATTGCTTGTAAACTATGTGTTACAGAGGCGTGAGCTTGTCCAACTAGAACTTCAAAAAGCTCAAGAAGAAATCCCTGTGTACAAGAAACAGGCAAAGGAAGCAGGAAAGGAAAAAGCCAAAATAGTCAGGGAGCTTCAAGATACCAAGAGACTTATTGAAGAATTGAAGCTGAACCTTGAGAAGATACAAACTGAAGAAGCCCAAGCGAAGCAGGATTCAGAACTTGCCCAGCTTAGGGTCAAAGAATTGGAGCAAGGAATAGCTGGTGAAGCAAGTGTTGCAATCAAAACACAAGTAGATGTTGCCAAAAAAAGGCATGCTGCAGCAGTTGCAGAATTGGAATCTGTAAGGGCTGAGTTGAAAACACTCCAGGAAGAGCATGCCATTTTAATCGTTGAGAGAGAGAGTGCTATCAAAAGAGCTGAAGAGGCTGTTTCTGCATCCAGTAATATTGAAAAAACAGTGGAGGATCTGACTTTGGAGCTAATCACAGCCAGAGAAGCGCTAGAGGCAGCCCATGCTGCGCACATGGAAGCGGAAGAACATAGAATAGGTGCAGCCTTGGCTAGGGATCAGGATTCACTCACCTGGGAGAAAGAACTGAAACAGGCGGAAGATGAGCTGAAGCAATTGAATGAAAAGCTGCTGTCAATGAAGGATCTTCAGTTGAAACTGGATACAGCTTCTGCTTTACTGCTCAATCTGAAGTCAGAATTAGCAGCATACATGGAAGCCAAATTAAACGAAGAGTCTGGGGGCCTCATGGAAGAGAAAGCAACGTCTGAGTCCGAGGATGAAGTAAAAACGCATGCAGATGTGCAAGCAACAGTTGCATCGGTCGAGAAGGAAATAGAGGAAGTGAAAACTGATATTGAGAAAGCAAAGGAAAAAGTAGAGATCTTGAAGGTTGCTGCGGTCTCACTTAAGTCTCAACTTGAAACTGAGAAAGCGGCCCTTGGCAGCATGCAGCAGAGGGAAGGAATGGCATCAATAGCAGTATCTTCTCTTGAAGCTGAAGTGAACAGGACTAGAGCAGATATAGAAGCAATTCAAGCAAAGGAGAAGGAAGCCAGAGAGCAGATGGTGGATCTACCAAAGGCTCTGCAGAAGGCAGCTCGTGAAGCAGAAGAAGCCAAATCTGGAGCTCAGTCAGCTCAGGAGGAGCTAAGGAAGGAAAAAGAAGAAGAAGAACAGGTGAAGGCCAGTGCAAGCACCTTACATAGCAGATTAAATGCTTCACTGAAGGAGATAGAGGCTGCTAAAGTATCAGAAAAGCTCGCCCTTTCAGCTGTTAAAGCATTGCAGGAAAGTGAACAAGCTGCAGCAGTGGGACTTGATGATGGTGCTGATAACTGGGTCACCCTTCCGTTGGATGAGTACTATGCACTTAGCAAGAGAGCACATGTTGCTGAAGAGGAGGCCAATGAGAAGGTGGCTGCTGCTCTCTCTCAGATTGAATTGGCGAAGGAATCAGAATCCATTAGTTTGCGTAGACTGGAAGAGGTGCAAGAGAAGCTAGTTGAAAGGAAGGAAGCCTTGAGGTTGGCTACCGAGAAGGCAGAGGTGGGAAAACAAGGGAAATTGGCCGTAGAACAGGAACTAAGGAAGTGGAGAGCAGATAATGTGCAGCGCAGGAAGGCAAATGCAGTCAACCCTCCCAAAAGTCCTCAAAGGAGCTTTGATGAAACAAGGAGTTTTGTCATCAGTCAGGAAACTCTGGATGCCACACAACCAGAACCCAGTACAAGGTTGTACGGTCCTGAGAGCAATGCTGATGTTAAGGTAAAGAAAAAGAAAGCATCCTTGTTGCCAAAGATCGTCATGTTCCTAGCGAGAAGGAAGAACCAGTCATCAAAGTAAATTAAGGTTAGTCTAAAACTTCAAATTTGTTGTGGTACTTATTTTCCACTCCATTAATCATCTAGATTTTGAAATGCCCTTCGTTGTTGTACATTTTGTCTAATAAGTAAGGTTGTCAAAATTTTTCATGTTGGGAGCTTGGGCTGCACAGGGTGGTGGTGGTGTAAGTTTGTGGCATAACTGGATGTCTGCCTATGTATATTTTTCATTCAACTTTCATTGTGAATTCCCGCTGTCTCGCAATGTGTAATTTGCTACCAAAAGATAATTGATTCCATTACATGTAGTAGTTGTGAATGATTGCTTCCTATTTACTGATTTTTGCTTGCTTTTTTTCGTTTTCTTTCATTCTTTTATTTCATGTTACTACACGAGAATCTCGAGTGTTAGGTATAAATAGTGGATGTCTAAAAAGGAGAAAATCCTAGCTGCCCCTTAAAGTTGGACTATCAAAGCATGCCTATCTTGTGAAGCAGTTGCTTCCTATCTTGTCTTCTCAAGCAGGTGATTCCTGTTCAGGGAAGCACATCAAGAAAGGGATCCAACTCCCTACTATAATTCCCTTAGTTGAGATTGTCATTTCACCATCATCATAAGCACCATTGCACGGTCATAATCATCATGCTGCCACAGCAAAGGTTTCTAGACTTGCAGTACACCCTGTCGAAGAAGTTTGACAAGAGGCCCACCAAGTTGTTCTCCTCCAGAGATTGGAAGCTATCTGGTCTCACACAAATCTTTCTACCCAATGCTGACGAGATGCGGTGCATCTTCAACAAGATTGACCATGATGGGGATGGCAAAATCTCCCCTCGAGATCTCCACTGGATGTTGAAGGCGATTGGGACACTGGATACCGAAGCTGAGGTGAAGGCCATTATGTGGGCTGTAGACACGGATGAAGATGGTTTCATCAGCTTTAAGGAGTTCATGGATGTGCACAATAATGGGGTAAGGGGGAGTGAAATTCAAAAGGCATTTCGAGTGTTTGATAGCAACAGAGATGGAAGGGTTGGAGCTGACGAGCTGATG
Organism: Thalassia testudinum; assembly: GCA_037157565.1. Lineage (NCBI taxonomy): Eukaryota > Viridiplantae > Streptophyta > Magnoliopsida > Alismatales > Hydrocharitaceae > Thalassia > Thalassia testudinum. The sequence goes on from JAZHRO010000031.1 coordinate 204,366,343, forward strand.
GCCGTGTTGAGGAGCTTGGGGGAGCGATGCAGCTTGGATGCATGTCGGAGGATGGTGAGGAGGGTGGACAGAGATGGCGACGGACTCGTGGACATGGATGACTTCATGGACATGATGACTCGCAACATGGCCTGAGTTCCTGGCTGGTCTTTTATGTCTCGAATGTTGTCATTCGTAGTAATAATGCACTTACTAATTTTTGAGTGTGTATTAATATAACTAATTTTTAACCTGTGTTACTGTGAGAGTTGGCAAAGTCAATCATTATGGGAGTGTAAAAGTTAATCAAATGGAAGTCAAATATGATTTTCAATTGGTGCATCTTGACTTTCGATCGGTGGAAAATCAATACACTGTGCGTTATAAGATATATTATCTAGCATATCTTGATTTTTGACTAGTGAGAAAATAAACACCAATCGAAAATCAAAACATACCGTATATTGCAAAGTTATTATTTGATGTAATTTTATTTCAAATTAGTATCTTAAATTAAGTTTATATTGCTTGATTTTGTACGTATATTATTTGGTATTTTTGTAGAAACATATTTAATATTGGCCTTTAACGAAAGAGTACAGGATGTAGATGTTGATGATAAAGATAGAATTTGAAATGGATAGATATGCTAACCGGTATGCAAGAAAAGTAAAATAAAAATAAAAAAAATAAAAAAGTTGAGAGAGGTGGAGGGAAAGAAAAAAAAAAGAGTGAGAGGAGAGGATAACAGTACATCATAAGACATATTCCCTACCTCGATTCACTTATATTATTGATTCTTTTGTTACAAAGGTGGAACAGTTACAAGCGATCCCAAACATAGGGGAGTCGTTACCTCTGTAAAGATATGCGTCTCTCCGGTGAGAATTACGAATGAAACACGTCCAGCTGTTGCTGTTCCCAACGAATCGTAATGGAGAAACTGACTCAAAAAGCTTCGAGATATTGGATAAGAGAAGCAAAAACGGTGCATTCGCTTAGTTAAGAACGAAGAATGTTCGAATTCCTCCTGCAAATACTTCTAAAAATATTGAAAGCAAAGGGGAAAAAATTTCTATTTGAAGGTGCAAATTATATTTATTCTTTCCTCGTAAGCACTCTAATCAATCATATGGTCATATTATATGCTTTTCCTAGTGCAAGGAGTTGGTGACATAATTTTTTTCAGAACACATGAATTCATTAAATTAAACAAAAGGATTACAAACAAGTAGTTGCCTGTAAACCTCAGGAGTAACATCAACAAACAATAAGCTACGAAGTTTTGTATGCTTACAAAGTTGACTCACATCATGTGCAGATTGCTTGAAGTACCTCGGGAAAAAATAAATACAACCAAAATGTCCATTAGACAAAAAATTATCGTTATTTATAATTAGGGTGTCTATTGAGTCTAATAAGCAATAAAGCTCAGGCTTGAGCAAGTCGACTTAGACACAATCTTGATTAAGCTTGATCTCATTATCGAGCCCAATTACTAGTGAGGTCAAACTATTTAGCTTTAACGAAGTCACTGTAAGCGGAAATATTGTAGCTTTAAAAATCTCAGAAATATATAAAATAAATTGATGGGAATAAAATGAAAAAAAACCTAAAAAGTCATCCTCCGCAACATTGAGAATTGATCGAAAGTTTTTGGGTGGATATTTTTGTTAGGGAAAGATTCGGTAGGATGGGATGGTGCGGAGAGGTTTATGCCTTAGGCTTTATATTTTTTTGTTTTAAATCAAGAGAAAAGCTATCGAGTTACGTTATTAATTTGGGAGGGTATTTTATTATTCATATCAAGAAATGAAATAGGGAGAGTTATAAAATAGATTTCCACCTATATATGAGGGATCAACACTCATTTACAGTTTGCTCATAGTACATTGGTTTCTCCTGAAACACATTCTCATTCTTTGCCCTCCAAACACATCATAAAGTCGCAGCCATGCGCAAGTGTGGTTTGCCATGTACTAGAAAGCTTCGCCACATGGACTCCCATGGAGGGAGCAATTCCTGACAAGTTCTTCTCCAGATCACATCCGTAATCAAACATGAAGAAAAGACATGGCTCAGGCTGTCAGTGTGCATTCCACAGAGATGGTATTCATGTAAAGCAGTGCCCATCCTCTTGTGCCTGAGGTCTCCTGTAATCAAGCCTTCCCTTCTGCATAGTCAAAGAAAAATTTGCACCTTGAGTGGAACCTTTAAGAGCCAAATTTTTTTGTCGATTGGATCGCTCTCCATATCCCTGCCATTGCCCACCATTTTGCCATATGCACGTTGCGCCGTGTAGATGCCATCCCACATATAGCTATCCTCCACACCAGGCCTTGGTCTGAAGCACTGCCGGCCTGAAATCAACTTAAGCCTTTCCTTCCATAGTCGGGTTCCCTCCTTGCCTGTTTTAGTCACATTCAGTTGCCAACAACTTCCTTGATCCGACTAGCAGTCGCTCACCATACAGTCCTTAGCTGCAGCAGCCACATACACTCTCGGGTAGGCCTCCTTCAGGGAGCCCAATGGGGACCAATCCTCCTTCCAGAAATGAAAGGCCCTACCTACCTAGCACAGGCTACAGCATATGCCAATTGTTCTTAAGTGTTTGAATAATAGGGAGCCAAAAAGGGGACGGTTTGGATGGGTACAACCTCCTCAACGCACTATTGGAGTTCCCGTAGCTTCCTCTAATAAGTTCAGTCCATAGCTTCTCTTCCACATTAAGAATTTTAATCGTCCATTTGATAAGTAAGGTCTCATTGAATTCTTTTAGCACCTTTATCCCCAAACCTCCCCCTTCTTTAGGACGGCATAGCTGCCCCCACTTCAGTGGCTGCATGAATCGACCCTCATGACGTGCCCCCTTCCAAAAGAAGCACTTCCTCATCAAGTCAATGCGCTTCCAAATAGATTTAGGGGCTTTGAAAAGGGAGAAGTAGCAGATCGGTATAGAGGTGATAACAGAATTCAACAAAATGAGCCTTCCTCCCTTAGATAGGAACCTGCTATTCCACCCTTAAAGTTTGATGGAAATCTTATCAAAGAGACAGTTCCAATCACTCTTTCTCAATTTCGAACATCTTAAGAGCAACCGCAAGTATCTGATTGGCAGATTAGTATGTGGAGTTCCCAAGATCTCTGACAGTGCATCTTGTTCCTGATTGCTAAGACCAAAACATACCAAGGAAGATTTTTCTCCGTTCAATTTCAGACCTGAGATATCCCTAAAAATCTTAACCATATACCATAATGCTTGGGCTTCAGCCCCTGTCCCCTCCACAAAAAAGACCGTGTCATTTGCATATTGAAGTATAGGAGCCATGGCTCTCCTGCTAGATATTGAGTACCCTCTAATGATACCTGCCTCGGATAGCTTGCAAGTGTATCTAGCTAGACCATCCACCGCAAGATTAAAAATTAGTGGAGCTAGCGGGCAGCCTTGCCTCACTCCACATTGTGGTTGAATCCAAGCCCCACAGGGTTTGCCATTAATCAGGGGTGAAAAGGACATAGTAGTGATGCAGTGCTTCATCCATTGTATCCAAAGGGGAGGGAACCCTCTTCTTTTAAAGACCTCCCACAAATAGGGCCAAGAAACAGAATCATAAGCCTTTCGGAAATCCACTTTCCACATAAAGGCTTTACACTTCCTCCTATGCCACTCACCATCTCCTAAGCCATAATGAAGGATTCTTGCAAAGATCTATTAGGAAGGAATGCTGACTGGACAGGGTGAATCAGACCTTGTAATACCACCCTCAATCTATTTGCCAAAATTTTACTCACCACCAAATAAATGGAATTCAAGAGAGCTATAGGTTTGAAATCAGAGAACCTCTCTGCCCCTTGCATCTTTGGTAATGGGAAAAGATAAGATCTATTGATCTTATCAAACCCACAGTTTCCTCCCTCAAATTCCTTGAGAACATCCATCACCTCCTTACCCAACAAGCCCCACATCTCCTTATAGAAAAAGACTTGAATGCCATTAGGTCTAGGGGCTCCTTCCATATTCAGATCATGAATGGCCTCCCTAGTCTCATTCTCAGTGAAAGAAGCAGTCAGCCTGTAAGCTTGTTATGTTGAAATTTGAGGAAAATCACTTGCAACCATTCTCCACATACCCCTCCGTGTTGCCCGTGAGGATTCCCTATAGTATCTGATGGCTTCAGACCTAATGTCCTGTAAGGAAGATAATCTTTGCCCATCCTCGACAATGGAAGAGATTATATTCAACCTTCTTCGAGAGCTGGCAGCAAGGTGGAAGAATTTGGTGTTGGCGTCTCCCTCCCTCCAGCCCATTTCTAGTTTCAGATCCTCTTCCGCAATCACCCTCTGCCATGACCTTCTTGCATCTAGCTCTTGATCAGATAAGGGGCCTACTGCTTCCTTAGTATCCAATCCTTGAATTTCCATCAAGGCCTCATGGCACCTTTGTTGCCTTAAAGTGGACACCACATAACCATACTCCTTGAGCATTGTGCGCATGGCTGTCAGTTTGGAAGCTAGCCTGATAGTGGCCGAACCTTCCACTTGCTTGGCCCTCCACCATGCCTCAAGCATCTCGCGAAAACCCAATTCTCTCAGCCATGATCTTCTAAATTTGAAGTATGAACCTGTGTGCACATGCTCACCACTATCCCAAACCAATGGTGTGTGATATGAGAATGGGCATTCCAACCTCGCCACTAAAGATAGTTGATACATGTCCAACAAACAAGCATTCCCAAAGAACCTATCTATTTTGGACATCAGGCCATTTCCATTTCTCCATGTGAATTCTACACCAGATGATGGGAACTCACTCAAACCAAGGCTTTGTACTGTCAGCTGGAATCCAAGAGAAGCACTGTCCATCAATCCACTCGGTCTGTCCATCCCTGTCAAAACACAATTAAAATCCCCACCCACAAGCCACGCAGCCCCATGTATGTATTTTGCTGCTGCAGCCCAATCCTCCCACAGCTCGTGTCTCACAGAGGTAGCATAGGGACCATACACTCCTTTAATGTAGAATTCACCCTCCCCTAGACTCCTCTTGCATTTACATGTCAACATATGTCTGGTTCTATGCACCTCCATCACCTGCAGACATGCTTTCCTCCACCACACAGCAATGCCTCATGATCTACCTTGTGACATGAGCCCAACACATTCAGCAGCAACTGCACATTTTAAATCATTCCAAGCCCTGTCATCCTCATTCTCGATGTGCATCTTCTAGATAATTGCACAGTCTATCTCCCACTCCCTCATATATCTCAAAAGGGAGGCCCTTCGACTCTTATCGCATAACCCACGCACATTCTAGGAGAGAATTCTCATCTCCCTCCTTGGTCATTCCCCAAATTGGAGTTCTGGATTTTGCCAACTTTCATGATGGTAGCAATGGCATTTTCATCCAGTTTCATAGAGGTGGCAGGCCTCCTTTGTCTGAGTTTGTATGGAGATCTGCCCACATTTGCCTTGGTTGTTGGCCCAGTTCCAAACTTCAGCCCTTCCATGACTTGTAGATTAGACTGAGGTCTCATAGAAAGATTAGAAACATCATGCAAAACGCGATCATTAGGCATAGCATTCACTAGTCCAGTTGCAACAACTTCCTCAAGTGGAGGCATTGCATCTTCTACCAAAGCCACATCCATCACTTCCTCCTCTCTCCCTAGGTGGTGATGGTCTTTGCGTTTCTTAGGCATAGGCGCCTCATTATGAGTTGCATGGCCCGCCTGCTGCAGGGTATCCTCTTCCCTCACAACCTCCGCATAAGTCGTCTTATCCTGATGAAGTTGCCCCTCTGTATCCCCCATTGTAAAGCTCAGAAGCAACAACCACGAGCTACCCCCACACTAAAGGATAAGTCTCTCAGGGACAGACCCTGCCTTGAAGACATCAACTAACACATTCAACACGCGACCATCACCCTCCCTCAGTCCGAACTCAGCATCTTCAGCCAGCGTTGAGAATCCTACTATCATGGACGTCACCACCTCGTTTGATCTCAAATGCAAAGGCAGGCCTCTAATCCCTAACCTCCCCGATCTGGACCCTGCCCTCTGGGGCGGCTGCTCAGGCAAAGACCCGTCGAAGGGGGAGACCAACCTCCATATCACCATCAGGCCTTCAAAAGTGCTCGATCGAAATTGCAAACATTCAACATCCATCATCCCCAAACCAAAACTCACAAACCTCGTTGGGGAGAGAGACACGATCTTCCAAGCATCGGCAGATAAGGCTAGTGATCTTACCAATTGATGGATCTTATTTACGGACAGATTTCTTGTCATCACCTCTCCAACCAGAGCCCCTCTCAGCACAAGCTCTGCTGTCCTAATGTCTTCTGTCATAGGGATTTCAACATCCACAGTGTGCCCCCCATAAGTAGGTGGAGGCGGTGGCAGTGGCGGCGTACCCACGACGTTTGTTTCTCTGGCGTGCATGGAGGCCCTTCTTCTCGCTTGCCCTCTACTTGCCATACAGGAATCCCATTTATGGCCATGGCCACCACAAGCCAGATAGACAAGGGGGAAACGACATATTGTCGCCATATGTCCTTGTCTTCGACAACAAAAGCATACAATCTCCTTATTGCCCTAAGGTCTGCCTTCATTCACATGCCCCATACCCGCCTCCCATTCCCTGTTGAAAGAGCCCCCCCTTCTTTCCCTCCGTCTCCAGGCCCTGGACCTCCAGGTTGTCCATCCATGGTTTCTCTCTCTTGTCGCCCTAGACCCTTCTTCCACCCACCTCTGCCCCGGCATGCCACCTCTTCCCCCACCTCCATAGTTGTCGGTGCCCAAACCTTCTTCGCCCACCTAGTCGCCAGACCCCTTCCCGCCCGATGACATTTTAGAACCCCTCCAAAAATCACTTAAAACCCACTTAGGCTTTATATCACACACACGCATGCACGCATGCACACACACATCCCAATAACAAATGCGATACTTTTTTGAGGAATGGGACATCATTATTATGGGGAACCTGCATGGCATTTTCCAATGACCTTTTATATCTTTTTCCACACACACACACACACACCCACACATGCACGCACGCACATGCACACGCACACGCACGTGCACACACCCACATACACACACACACACACAAACACACACACACACATATATATACACGTATATATATATACATATATATACATATACATATATATATACATATATATATGGTAATATCTTTCACTATGAGTAATATTTTAGATTGAAAATAAGTATACTTTAAATGAACATATTATCCACTAAATTTAAAACTAATCTGACATACATACATACAGTTTAACTAATATCTTTCACTATGGGTAATATTTTGTAGTGAAAATTTAGGGATTAAGATCACTCCATATGAATATATCATGCGCAAAATTTCAACCAATTCGATGTCCCTACCTCTTACAACGAAGGGGCCTCAATTTCAACGACCTTAGTATTATGAAATTTAGCCCTACTTGATGGAGGTTCCATGGGTCTCCAATTTTAATAAAATTTTGTGCATTTTATATTTTTGCTAAATGATTTCAATATCTAAATTTTTATTTTGAAATATTGATTATGTATAAGAATATGCCTACGATGCACATAACTTACGTATAGCTGACTGCATGCTCTCTACTCTTATATATATATATATTAAACTTGACTCATTAACTAATTAAATTGAACTCAAGTTAAGCCTATCAAGCTAAGCCCAAGATGATCCTATTAACTCCGAGATTTTTTTATAGCCTTATCCATAATGTTCATGACATCCATGGTGATAGGATTATCAACACCCTGAATGGTATTCATAATGACTTTTCTATTTGACAAAAGGCATAGAAATGCCAATTTTAAGTTGCTCATGTCCATAAAGCTTAAAAAAAAAATTTCATTAACTCTACATTGACCAAGCTTTTGCCTTCAACTGAGTCATAGGAGAGAATACATTGGTAGTGACTATGCTAAATTTTAAAGGATCACCCTAGCAATCTTCCTAACAAAAAAGGCAAACTTGGATCCTACCTAGAACTAGTTTCCCTTAAATCATCTAAGTTAGCAAGTTGAATTCAAGTCGACTAAATGATTCAAAGTGCTCATCTGTAGTGTTTGCCCACATGTTCTAATCAACTGGAAGATTTTAGTAGCAAATTAGACACACCATCACTCAAGTCTACTACCTCAAGCACAAAGCTTCACTCTCAAGCAAATCCCTTCCTAACAATGGACCATCTCAATGCCACAAGCATGTTAGGGGTAGAATTACTAGAAGAAGAGAGAAGAAGAATAAGAGCTGGAACGTTGACTGTGGCTTTGGGCCCTTGTAACCACCAGCTTGACAGAAAAGAAAGAGAACTATAGTAGCAAATCAGAGAGAAGAGTTAGAGAACAATGGGAATCATTTAGTCTGACTGCCATCTTGGATTGTTAGTTCAACCTCTCTTAATATATGTTTTGATGATTTTACAAAATAGCAAAAAAGGAAATAAAATTGATCAAACCACTTGATGATAACGTCATCATCAGCCATATCAAGCTTTATTTAGTCATATTCCATCATTAAATGCTTCTCCATAACTGCTAGAAGACAATAATTCATTGCACATCCTTTCTAAGAGAATAACAAGAAACCAGGGTTAAAATTATAATTTTACCATCATATCATGAATGCAGAATAATCGTGGGTTTCTCTAGGGGTTAATTAAGAGTTAAATGGCCTTAAGAGTCTAACAAGCGGGTTAGTACAAGACAAAAATGGGTTTTCACGCATTTCGAGAATTAAATGACATCTGCAACCCTAAAAACAGATCCGCTTAATCTACTGAGGTTCTGGTCAGGATAAAATTTACATACCCTCTAAAAATCATAGAAAAATATTCTCTAGGGTTTGGTATGCTTGATTTGACCATTGGAACCCAATTTAACCTAAAATAGTCTTAGATAGATAGTTCCATAATTTGGATTTTTACATAAATTACCTAGTCAAACTTGGTCAAAGCCTAATTCCAACTTCACCATTAGGTTCCTTAGGTCCAATTGAGGTTTGTACCAAAATTTGGACCCAATCTAAGATCATCTTGATCTAGTTTGCAATTTGGTCCAGTTTGACTCTTTTCTCTCACACACATGCCCCTAACTTTCAAAATCCTTACAAATAGGTCCCTATCTTTGTCATCACTCTTTGCAAATAGGTCCCTCCACCATTATCGTAGAGGAATCCTTCTTCGGCTACCTTTGATTGAAGAGAACTCCTTCTCTGATGAATGAATCCCTTCCAAATTGGAGGGGAGATTCCTTGAGAAGTTCTCTTTCCAATGCACCCAACTTCGAACTCCATAACCTTCCCAATCTCTTATGTGAACGCATGAGAGATTTGGGTATCTCTTGAGTGTCCAACTCCGGCAAACCTTCCAAGTTCAAGAGCTTGATTTCCAAGCTTCAATCGCCCTTTAAAGGCCTATAAAAGGATCCCCAATGCACACCGATCCATCGATGCTCGCTTTTGGTTAGAAATCCCCCTCCTTCCCTCCTCTCCGGTCAAAAGACTCCATGACGTTCGACGATCTTCTCCGACCTCCCTCATCATCCGTATGCAATACCAGTGATGGATTTGCCTTTCTCCCCCTCGTCCACATCGTGCCATACCAGCAGGCGCCTCAATTCCCCTCGCCGTTGCCGCTTCTACCCCACTGGAGAGTTCTTCTTCTTTGACGCCAACATCCGTTAGTTTAGGAGTAGTTTAGTTCCCTTAGACTCATAGATTAATTCTCACCCTCTTAACTCTTGTTTCGACCCCTCGACTACACCACCCACCACCTTCGTCTCCACCTCCGGTGACCCCTCCGGTCAGGAATTCCACGCACTACACACCTCCATCCCCCTCGCCGACACGCCCATAACCTCTGCCGTACTCCACCCATCAAAACCCCTCTCTATTCGCCTTCCCATCCACCCAAAACACCCACCGAACAAACCCACTTCCTCTGGCCATCTCCACCTTCGTTTGGCCACTACACCGACTCCCACGCCACAAAACCACCACCACTGCATTCCTCGTCCATCGGCGATCCTCGTGAGCTATTCTGACGTGGCCTTTAGGCCATTTTTATTGTTTCAGGTGTTTGATCCTTCTCTGCCATTGACGGTAGCTTCTAGCGAAGCTTGAAGCTTATTCTTGCTATGTCCGTCCCAGGCTCTAGCCCCAAGTCATGTGGAAGGGCTCCAGGTTGCGAGACAAGGCTTCAATTGGAAGCCTTCTCCTCAGTAGCTGCTCCGATTGAAGGAGATTCCATCCTCCAGCAATACGTGAAGAAGAAGGTGGGACTTTAGTCCCACCTCGGAAATCACTAAAGCATAGGGGCAAAATAAATTATTTTTGTCACATCGCCTTAGTGCCTCAAGACACTTAGGGGGTGAGGTCCCCGCACCCCTTCACGCCTCTCCTGTGACACCACCACGCGGGCCTAGTTCAAACTTGATTACCCGCCTAAGCCTCACACCTCGACTGCTACCCACTGCAGGCATCCCTGGTCTCGGGTGTGCTCATGCCCGATTGCCCGAACGGCTGGTTGTCCCTTGTGGAAGAGAAGAGGAGGGAGAGAGAGAGAGAGAGAGAGAGAGAGAGAGAGAGAGAGAGAGAGAGAGAGAGAGAGAGAGAGAGAGAGAGAGAGAGAGAGAGAGAGAGAGAGAGCATGGGGTTAGGGGGTTTTGCTCTTGTGGGCAACTGTGTGACACTTTGTCGCGAGAAGAGGAAAAGAGACAAAGGCAAAGAAGGAAGAAAAGAGGCAAGGCAGAAGAAGAGGACTGTAGAGGAAGAAGAGAAAAGAGAGAAGAAAATAAAGAAGGAGAAGATATGAAGAAGGCTAAAGAAGAGAGAGAAGGAAGAAAAGCTGAGAAAAGGAGCGTATAGAAGAAATCAGAGAAGAAGAGGAAAAGAGACAGCCCAAGAAAATCAAAGAAGCACTGTAGCAACACACTTTAAGTCATCTGATTTCACAATCTGACATCTGATTCACTGTTTGTTCATTTGATTCTATTTGAGTAATTATTATATATGTGTTAGGCTAATAATTGGTGATCCAAATCATCGTTATTTTGTCTAGAGTTCTTTTTATCTCCTCATACACTCATGTTATACATTGCATATCAGTTTTTGAGTAATTAATTGTGCTCATTTATATTTTCTATTGAGATTAGTGCGTGAATGCAATACTTGCTCCCAGTGAACGACTTCGGACTTCATTTCTGACATTCTGAGCTTATAAATTTTATTTGTTGTTCGATTTATTGCGGATTTCAAACTACGACGACAATACTTTGATTTAAATCTCCAATAGATCGCATCACAACACCACTATTTCTATCTCTATCATAACCCCATTGCAGGTCTAGATTTCACCTCATTATCTCAGAGAGAAGGATTGGAGGATAAAGATGTTAATGTCTAGGTTTAGGACTTCTTGTATTTGATAAAAAGAGTTGTAATTTTTCTTTTTATTGAGTTTAAAAAAGTTGTAAAGCACCCCCATCTAGATATAAGATCTCTAGTGATGTAAACACATTTACACTACTTAAAATGTCTATTTATGCATGTTCTTAAGCATAGGATTGCATTTCATGATATAAATATTGCATAACATGCATCATCTTGCATTTAGAGTAGTTTGAATAAAATGGAGGTTAATTATCTCCTTTTATGTGCTTGGATAGGGCAAACATTTTATCGGGGCCTCGGATCAAAAATCCAACCGTATGGATGTGATAAGGGCGACGATTGGAGTTCAACGACTCCAAGATCGCCCTAATCAGATATCCATAGCATCAGATAGTGACCGGGGAACCCTAGAAGATCAAGGGCCAGGATGGTGAAAATCCGCACTTCAGATGACAAATCCGACCGCACGGATGAATTCGGATCGACGATCGCAGCCCAACGACGCAAAAATCAAGTCAATTCGACATCCGTGGCACCATCTACAACTTCCAGAAAATGGACGACCAAGATGGCGCCACGTGGTGCCATCTCGACCGCCCAAACGGCCACACGCATTCCACAAAGGCCTCGCACCCGCTCGCTCTTCGCCATTGGATCTTGATCCAACGGCTGTGGTCGACCGCGCCTAAAAGCGTCTGCTCGACCATCCGCGCCCCATAGCGCAGCGGTCGAGCACGCTTTCGCGAGTGGCGGGCACGGGTTCGAGTTGTGGCGAGGGGCTGGAAGGTGTGGACAATTGAGGCGCGTGGAGCATCAGATGGAGATCGGACGGTCGCGCCCGATAGCGTTCACGCGCGATTGAATGCGCGGCGTGAATGCGCGATCGCACGCGCCAGGTGGGCGCACAACGAGCGGGCGGAGACGCATCTTAAGCCATCCGATCTCGCGATCGGACGGCTGAGAATCGACGAACGTGCGCAAGCGTTGCGCGCGCGGGTAGCTGAGCGGGTGCGCGTGGGCGCGGAAGCTACGCCCACGTTGGGGGCTTTAGCGACGGTTTTATCCGTCACTAAAGACCCCTCATTTATTGTTTTGAAGTTGTAATGCCCATTTTGCCCCACTCCTTGCAACTATAAAAGGAGACCCCCTCCATACGAAATTTTCATCCCTTCCTTCTCCTGTCTACCCCTCCAAAGCTCAAGAAAAGCTTGTCCTACACCCGAGATGCTTCTCGCGAGATAAAGTCCAATTTTCATTCCCCTTCGGAAGTGGATCCCGCGACGATGACGGCGTGCTGCTTCGTTCCCGTTCTTCTGCTTTGTCCTCCTTCGTTCTCCTTCGTCCAGGCGTCGTCCTGTCCGGCTCGTCCTCCAAGCAACCGTCGAGGAGGATTTCTCTCTCCCTATTCTTTTTACTACTTTCTAGTATAGATTTACTGCTTTCTAGAGTAGTTTGGTTCGTCCTCCAAGCAATCGTCGAGGAGGACATTTCTCCCTCCATTCTTTTAATGCTTTCTAGAGTAAATTTATCGCTTTCTAGAGTAATTATTTTATGCTTTGTAGTTGTAAGAGTGAAATGAACAATCTCCTTAATGAAAAATTCCTTGTTTATTCTACATCTCATTTTGATTTCTTTGTATAATATTCTCTTTGTCTCTTACTCTCTCTCTCTCTTCTATTTATTGTAAATAATTAGATAGTTTTAAATTGAATTACTTCGTGACAAATAAAAAGAAATGCGTAGTTTTTAAATCAAACGTCCGCCTCCCTGTGTTCGACCCGGAATTCATTTCGGTATAAATTTTATTCGTTGAACACGAATTCTTCGCTTTCGAACTACAATGACAGGTTTTCCAAAACCGGACACGTTAGCGTAGCGATTCGTAAATGTTCAACATCTAGACTTAGGCTCACTTAGGCAAAAACTAGAAACAAAAAACCTAATCTAAAACCAACATAGACCATAGCATCAGACATATGACAATTCATCTAGATGTCTGATATAAAAAGTTAAGTCGTATGATACATAGATCAGACAACCAATTGCCATTTACATTGCCTTAGAGATTTAAACACTTAGGCTTCAGATGATCAGACACAATTCCAAACATCCTTGGCTCACCTTAGACGTTTGAACACACCATTAGTCACCTAATAAATTGACCGTTAAGACTGTTCTAACTTGGACAGAACAAAACCTACGCAGACACACTTAGCAATATTTTAATATTACTTTTAGATGTTTGGACATGCCTCTAGATGTCTAACACCGGAACGTTAGGCTAATTTCAACTTAAAGAAAGACCAAATCTCATCCTTAGATTTCATAGGAATCATAAAGCCGAGATCATTATGACCATGAGATGTTCAACATGGATGTCAGGCGTCCAGTAAGACATTTGACCACTATATACTATATCCTTGTTTGGATCTGATCTAATCTAGGAATGAACCAGCATTTTTTAAACGTCCAAAAACTTCATCAGATGCCCTAAAGTAGGTTATCAGACATCTGATCTGTAGTGACAAGAATACTATTTAGATCCAAGTAGATCTTGTAACTTTGACCCTTTATCTCAGATGTCCAGAACTTTCTTTAAACGTCTAATTAGACATCTAACTCATAATTTAGATGTCTGATTCTATTGTTAGATAATTTAATTGCCTAATTTGTTTTGGATTTCGACCAAATCAATTGGGATATGTCTCCAATGGCTAGGGGGAGTCTCCCAAGCCTTCTTAAAGGTTCCTTTGAGGCATATTGATAGTATTTTTGCGAGGTTTGTAATTAGGGTTTTTAAGATCGTTGTAATGCACAAAAATCGATTTGCTTTGAAATTTTTAATCTTAGATAGTGGTGGTATCTAGGGTCGTCCAAGGAGGCAATTTTTGCAATTATAAATCTCTTACTTGAAAATGCGGAAATCACCTTTCTTTTTGTATTTTTTGCATATATAATTTTTAGGCTTTTTGAATAAACAAGGCAATGCGAATTGTTGGCAGGAAAAGACTAATCCTAATTTAGCAACCAAGTGACAAGAATGACCTCTTCCTAAGCTCACCCTTGGCACGTGACGGCCCAGGGTAATTAGGAAGAGGGAGTGAGAGTGCTAAAAACTAAAGTAAAGAAGAAAATGCACCAAATTGAAAAGGGCAACTTGATATTAAACGGATTTTTGTTTTACAACTATAGAGGAAAGCTTCTACTACAAAAAGTAAAAATAAAAAAATTGGATAAAACAAAAATCCTAGATGATGATGGTGAAGAGGTTGAAGCTCTTGCTCCAACTACGGTTGCTTCCGTAGTTAAAAAGGGCTACTCCTTCTCCATCTTCTTGAACCAAGAGATAGTCTCCTTCTGGCAAGCCCTAAAGGGGGGCGTGCCTACTTGACTCCTCCAAGGTGGAAGCTTCCACCTTAGTTGCTCCTTCAAGGGTGGGGGTGCACCACCCTTGCTCTCCTCCAATGCCTGGCCGTCCTCCCTGAATGGCAAAGTCCTCCTTGGCATGGCATAAGAAGAAGAGTCAAGAGGAAGAAGGCACCAAGGAGGCAAGGGAGAGCCTCCTTAATCTTCTTCCTTCCTTCTTCTTCTTGGCTGTGGGGTGTAGGTTTCTTAGGTAGAAAATTAACACTAATGGAGGATGGATTTTTAGTGGTGGTTAGGAGGGTTTTTATAGAGGTGGAGATGGGGGGTTGGCGTGGAGATGAAGTGTAAGGCTAGGATTGGATCTAGGAGGGTAGTTGGTAATCCTATTGCTAAGGGGGGTTGGTGCCACTTAAGGGATGCTATGGGAGTGGTCATGGGTGGCCAAGGGGTACCTAAAAGTGGCGCCAACCATGGAAGGGTGCCATGGTTTGGCACCAACTTTGTTGTCTTCTAGAAGGTGGGTATGTGGATGGTGGATGTGGCTTGGAAGGAGAGGTGTATGGTGGAGATTAAGGGGGAAGTTGGTGCCAACTATAAGGGTAGTTAAGGGGGTTTTGGTGCCAACTTTGTTGGTGTCTTTTAGAGGTGGTAGTGGTGTAAAGGGTTGTGGTTGAGTTGGTGCCAAATAGGATAGCTTAGGTGTAGCTTATGTGGACTTGAAGTGGAGGTAGTTAGATGGAAATTAGGGTTACGTATGGATGGTGGATGGCCAAGGAGTTGGAGCTTAGCTAGTGAG
The DNA here is from genome assembly GCA_037157565.1 of Thalassia testudinum. Lineage (NCBI taxonomy): Eukaryota > Viridiplantae > Streptophyta > Magnoliopsida > Alismatales > Hydrocharitaceae > Thalassia > Thalassia testudinum. The sequence continues at coordinate 204,381,917 of JAZHRO010000031.1, forward strand.
TGAGTGGAGTAAGGAGCAAAAGGAGCTAGGGTTTTGAGGGGAGAAGCTGAAGGAGAGTTGTTTGGAGCTATATAGGAGCTCATGGCTTCTGAAGAGAATAGCAAGGAGCTACTTTAACTGGCTAGCTTGCTAGTTCTTTGCTAGCTGCTAAGCCAAGCTAAAGTAAGCTGGCTGAAATAACGATCTTCATTTTCGATAAAAGCTTTAACATAAAATGACTTGTCGTTGTATTTAATTGTGTAGTAGAAAATCCCTTTTCAACACCTTTAATATTCAAAATCTAACCACGAAAATAGTTAGGTCGTCTCCACGGGGAGGAATTAGCCTATCGAATCATGTAATAGTACCTAGACCAATCGGGAATCACAATCGATAAAGATCTGAATCTTTGCATTTCATTTTCATCATAAAAAAGCATTCCATGTAATTACTTAAAACTATAAGGAGCTCATATGAAAAATCACGTTAATAAAATAATGCATTAAATAAATGAATAGTGACCCGCAATGCCATTTATCGTAATTATTAATGGGAAGCGAAATAGAGGATTTCTCCTCTCTCCATCGCGCACGAGGGAAGGAGGCTCGTCAGAGGAGTGGCTGCGGGTGAACATGCGTCGGAGGATGGCCTTCACGATGGCGTAGGAAGCACGGTTGGTGGCGGCTAGACGTGGTCGGACGAAGGAGGAGAGGTCGATGGCGAGCGGTGGTTGCGGGTGAACCGTGGAGGCGTCGGTGGGTACTTGCGATTGGTAAGGAGGCTCATCGGTGATTGAGATTGTCAGAGTTAGCTTGGAGCTGAGTTTGGCGGTTGGAGGAGGGTGGACAGTGAGAGAGTTTGGTTGCGGGTGTTGGGTTCCTTCAGAGAAGTTGCAGGGGGGAGCGATTGGAAGAAGAGGAAGAAGAAGGGGTAGGGGTTTGGCTGCGGGTGTTGCTGGTATTTGCAGCGAGGAGGATGTGGTTAGGGGAGGATGGTCTGCGGCTGAAGGGTGGATGTGGATGCATGGAGAAGGTGATGAAGGTGATGCTGGATGGTGTTGGTGGAGGTGATGGTGTGCGCGCTGTCACTGGGCACACCATGGCCGACGAAGGGCGGAGGTGGGTTTGTGGAGGCGTGGTAAAAACTCTCGCAAAGATCCCACGGTGTATGCTCCTGATCATGGTGCACGCTGCTTCCACGGTGGCAGCAAGGGAGAAGATCCCCAAAGGGGGGGAAGGGATGATCCCTGAGGGCGGCAGCTATGGCTTTTTTAAAATGAAATCTTCCTCTGTTTCCTTTGGCCACAAGTTTCTCTTAACCACTCGTGAAGATCGCGAGTGGTTGGAACGGTAGATAATCACTGGCGGTTCTTCATCAGATGTCTGATCAACACTCCAGACGTCTTAAAATATATGGATATCAGTAAGTTCACGACGGAGGTTCTCAGACGTCCAAATTAGGCTCTAGACGTCTTATCGAGTGACTTTGGACATCTGACTAATGCCCGCAGGTATTTTGCACCTAGCCTGCATCTGCCAAATGATTATCATATCATATCATATGTTATTAAATATAAAATTAGTGCATGAGATTATATGCAGATAAAGGTGAATTTCCATTTAACTCTTAATCAATTAACAATTAAGGAAACTAATTAAAGAGTACTTAGGCCAAATAATGGTCCACGAAAGTGGACCTATCACTTGCTTTTGCTAAGGTATGCTGAGGTGAGCTGGGTCTGATCTTCTTGGGGAGGACCTAGCTAGCTGGAGTAGATAAGGTAGCTTAGGTCAACTAAGTTGAGCTAAGTGGAGTCCCTAAGAGCTAGACTTGAGCTGGCTTGAGCTAGGTGAAGTCATCTTCAGTTGGCTTGAGTTGAGTAGAGCTGGAGGTAGCTGGACTTGAGTTGAGGTGGACTCTAGTCAACTCAATGAGCTAGCTAGAGCTCCCAATGAACTAATGGGAGTTGAGATGAGCTAGACTCAACTAAGTTGAGCTGGATCTGAGTTGACTTGAGCTAGGGTGAGCTAAGATGAGCTATCTTGAGCTACCATTCAACTGAAATGAGCTGAATGGAGCTAGGATGAGCTAGCCCTAGTTCAAGTGTGCTGGTATCCAGCTGTGATGAGCTGGATTAGGTTGAGTTCCAGCTGGTTTAAGCTTCTCCTTCACCAGTTGCCTTCCTGAGTGTTAGGGTTCTGGCGATTTGACAATCTGTTTATCCCTAACACTCACAAAATACATTAAAAAGACAACAAAATGTGTGATGCATGCCTAACCTAATTTATGCCTAATGCAACCCAAAAACCCATTTGCGGTGTTAAAATCCTAAGAGCTAGATTTGCTTTAATGAATAAGAATGATGATAAACTAGAGTTTATCACACCTCTATACTTATCTTTTGCTTGTCTCTTAGCAAAACAAATTTTTTTACGAAATGGAGTTTTGGGAAATCTAATTTTTTTACTTTTGAGGAAAAAGAGATTAGGGACCTTGATTGATCCGAACACGGGAGGTATGGGATTTGTTAAAGATAAACATCGAGTTTTATTTTCGGATCCAAAAATTAGATTAATCAGGATCAATATATCCTTCAAAAAAATTCCTAGGTTAACCCTTTGTTAATTCAAATGACTCAAAATTTTTGTATTTAAGATTTTTCTGGCTCTTGAATCTGATTCGCAACTTGCAATAACCTTTAAAACCTTGTGTCTGTGCTTGCGAAAAGCCAGAATTTATAAGGGCATGTTTTTGGTTTAAAACTTTTTTTTTTCCTCTCCCCTATGCTTATTCTTAGCTTAGTCTTACAATAGATGTGTTGGGATCATCATTCCCGTTACCAATCCTTGAGGGGGCTCTGGTGCCAGTACTTCGAGATAGCATTGTCCATGACACCACCTAGGAGCTCACAACCCCAAAACACAATGCGGTGCAAAGGGATGCTCCAAGCAAACTCAAGCTCTTGCGTTGACACTATAGGTAGAGCATCGTCTAAGATACTTGAGCTGCAAAAATGTGCTTTAATGCTCAGTCTAAAGATATGAAATATAGATATAGAGCAACGCCAAGGTAGTAAAATGTTGACATTGCGTCCTCAAAGGAGGTATTTTCCTCCTCGACGGTGGGAACTCAAACCAATGATTTGCTTCAGACTTTTACTAAGGCCAAACAAGGGATTTTTTTTTCTAAATTTTAGTTGTTTTTAGGTGCAGGCTTGTGTGTAAATTTTGACACAAGAAATTTTGCACGAGATGTAAGTTTTTGAATTAGAAACTAAGCCAAATACTTTCCATGTTACAAAAGAGGATTAAGTCACCTGAACTATCATGAGTTCAGGTGGAATTTTAGAGAAGGATATTTGATCTAGTCTAAAGGTAGACCCTAAAATTCTAATGACCAGATTCGTATCCTTATCCCTAATTTGTTAAAGATTAAATCCCATTGTACCACAAAGTGAGTTTTCAACCTTAGTTCCGATTTCAAAATTTTCCTCAAAAAGTTTTCACATTTTTATTTTTTTGGGTATGGATGCAAGAAAATGTCAAAAGAAAAAATGCATATTTTTAGGTTTTGAAAATCCTAAATCGATCATCAAAAGTTTAAAAACACCCCCATGCTTATGACATGCAATGTCCTCATGCATTAGGAGGGAAAAGGGATCACCTTAGTGAAAGGCGGTCGGGTTTAGGATAGTTAAGACCTAGAAAAAGAAAGAGAAAAAGAAAGCAGGAAAAGAATGATGGGTTACCTCCCATCCAGTGCTATCTTTTACGCCATTCAATCGGGCATGAAGGTATGCATAGAAGACAAATTTTCATGTAAGTAGTTGGAACTTGGATGCTCGCATAAAAAGGGTCTTCTTCTGGATCCCTAGAAAGTTGAGTGGTAAAAAGATGGGGATCAAAATTTGATGAAAAATGGTAAGTGTGACTCGAGTCTGGCCATGGTTTTAATTTAGGATGAATGCCAAACTCGGGCGGGTCTGGTGGTAGGTCAGGTGAAAGGTGGTGGGAGAGGAATGATGAAAGGTGAGGTTAGTGTGTGGGGGTGGGTTGAGAGAAAAGTGGGTGGGTTAGGGGAATAATCAGGGGGATCATCAGGAATAGATTTTTGTGGAAGACAAGTCTCCAAGTCATAGACTTTGCCGACCACTGATTTTGAGTCAGATTCCTTGAAAAAATTGTGGTCGAGAAGGGTAGCACCAACATTGTCTCCACCAAATTTGATATTTCTGTATTTGAGTCCTCGAAAAAATTATCATCATGGAATCTCTTGGAGGATTTGAAAATATCAAGGGTGATAGTTTGGCCTGCGTAGGTGATATCCATTTTTCCTGTATGGCAATTTATATTTGCCTTTACAGTGGCCAAAAAGGGTCATCCAAGAATTATTGGGGCATTCATTAATGATTCAGGTACCTCGATGTCAAGGACCAGAAAGTCTGCAAGGAAGACACAATTCTGGACTTTGACCAAGACATCCTTGACAATCCCACAAGGTTTGACTATAGATCAGCCAGCTAATTAAAGGGTAACCTCAACAGGTTTTAATTCACTGATCTGAATTCTTCAAATAAAATCATGGGAATGATATTAACTGAGGCAGCAAGATCAAGAAGGGAACGATCAAAGGTAGTATCATCAATAATCACTGAAATTAAAGGTGCGCCAGGATCTTTCATCTTAGGAGGCAGCTTGCTTTGTATGATAAAGCTTACTATCTCCAAAAGATGCACTTGTCCTAGATTTTTGGCCTGTCTTTTTGGAGTATAGATCTCCTTCAAAAATTTGGCATAGGTAGGTATATATTTGATTGCATCTAGAAGAGAGATATTGATTTGAACTTGCCCAAATAAATCCATGAGTTCTTCATTTGTGGGCTCAGATTTCTTTTTTCAATTAGTGGTAGGGTCGAGAGCTTGTGGAAAAGGGATAGGAGTCGTGTCCTGAGATTTTTGTATTTCTTTTTCTTCCTGATGTGGGAGTTTAGAGTCAATTTTCACATGAATGTAGATTTCACCAGGTTGTTGTGAAGGCCCAGGATCAGTGGTGGTTTTCTCACTCCTCAATGTAACTGCATGTGCAGTCGGATTATTATTTGGAGGAGGTAGGGGGGCCTGTTGTTGTGAAAACCTGGGAGGCTGCTGAGGTGGTGGATTAGTAGGAGGCTGATTTGGGTAGTTTTGATTTCTGCCCGGATACTGGTTCCTTTGATGATTAGGATTGGGCATGGATTGGGAGGCTAGATGTCTTGCAAGTCTTTGAGTTGAAGTAACCCCAATTTGATTATTCAAATTTGTAACAGCACAGGTTACTTCTGTCATCTTACTCTTCATCACCTGTAGGGTTCTCGTCATTTGGGCATTGATGTCTTGTTGAGATGGCCCAGGATGAAAGGTCGGATTCGACCCATACTCGCTAAATTGATTTGATGTTTGGGGAGGAATCAGGTTGTTCCAGGAGTGCTTTGGTAATTCTTCCTGTTGGAAGAAATTCTAAATTGATCCTAGAGGGCAAAAATATTTTGAGTGGGGTTAGGGTTTGGATAGTTGTAATTCCCCATTGAGTCATAAAAAGCCTTATAATATTGGTGATAATTAGTAGGGGTAGTGTTTAGATTGTACAAATTTTCTCTTCGTGGAATGTTAGGCTAGGTTAGATGTGGACTGTGTGGAGCTTGGGTTGGTGTGGCAAGTCTTTCCTCAATTTTCTTTTGATTTATTTGCATTTGGTCGAGTTTTTGAGAGATCATTTGAAGATCATCTTAGGTGACAGGGATAGATTGAGTGTCTATTTCATGAACACCGAACTGCGGGTTTGAAGTTCTACCAAAGGTGTTCATGGAAGCTTGATTAAATGAGTTTTCACTCATTTCTTCAAAGAGGTCATAGGCACTCTCTGCATCCTTATTTAAGAAGTTGCCGCCACACGAGGCATCGACGAAACATCGAATTTGATCTTCTAATCCATGATAGAAGATCTGCACGAGCTACCATAAGGGAATCTCGTGGTGCAGGCAACTTCTTAGGAGATCTTGAAATCTTTCCCAAGAATCATGAAAAGTTTCTCCAGATTTTTGTTGAAAGGTCATAATAGATCTTCGTAAGGAATTAGTACGACCTATGGGAAAAAAATTCTTAAGGAAGGTACTTTTGAGTTGAGGCCAAGTGGTGATAGGTCGGCCAATGGTTTTGAACCAATAAGCGGCCTTATCTTTATAAGATAATGGGAATAGCTGCATAGCCAAAGGTCTTCTTGCACATTGCGGGAATGAGTTGTTTGTGCAAGAAGAGTTAGTTCTTCAAGGTGGCTGAATGGGTCTTCCCTAGAAAGGCCATGGAAATGCTTAATAACATTCAAAATAGCCGGTTTGATCTCGAAGTCCCCCTCAGGGATGGCCACCCCCAGTCTTTCCTTATAATAGGAAGGATCATAGAAATCCTTTAAAGGAACAACAGGCTACTAACAGGGTGGTAGGTTTGACCTTTGGTTTGCTAGGTTTGTGATATTCTTGGTCAACAATTGTTGATTGGCATGAAATTGAGCAATCTGCTCAGCCATCGAGTAAAGATTAGGCCGGGGGAGCTTGTTGTTGAGATTGAGGCAAATCAGCATTAGGAAGCTCCAGGTGAGGGAAGTCAAAGGTGGGGGGGTTGTTTTGGGTGGAAGGGTCAGAATTAGGATTAGAAGTGGGATTAGAGGTGGCATTAGAGGTGAAGGTGGAAGGGTTAGTGGACCTATTTTGTTGATTTTCCAAATTTTTAGAAGATAGAAAAAATAGTCTTTTAGCGTGGGGGGAAAAATGAAAGGGTCCCTCCAAGTGCAGAGTTTGGACCCGTCGCCTGTGCATAAAATGGAAGAATGGGAGGGGAAGAGAAGAGATGGAGATTAGAGAAAGTGTGCAATTCAAATAACCAAGCCTAGTCTTTCTTAAGGTTGACTCCTTACAAACCTAAGACTTAGGAACCCAATGAATAAGAAATCAGCAAGTGAACCTAATTCTAGAAAGAGAACCCGACTAGACTAAAGAGGTGGCTTGGGCCCAAGAATTTCCTGGAAAAATTAGGGGCTTGTGTAAACCCGCACCCATCATTTGACTTCCCTCTAAGTCTGTTGCCGCGTTGTCTAAAGGAAGTAGGAGCACTTAGTGATCCTTAAATATTGGATATCAAGCCTTAAGTGGTCAAGTAACTACTTGTTTTAGAGTTAGGCTTGGGTGCTAAAATGTGCACAGAAATGTGGAGGGCGTTGATTGGGGTATTGCCCTGTTATTTCAGTTTTTTTTAGTGTATGCAGGATTGGAAGAGTGATTCCAAAAGCAATCAAGTTGACATACAAATTTAATGTATTTCTATTTTTTTTTTAGGATTTGATTTAGCTTAATGTGTTTTAGGGTTTTCTTTTAAGTTTTTAAACAACTTTGAAATGCCACAAACAAAGGAAAATCAAGTTGTAATGGTGAAAATAGATTTCCTCTATATTGTGGGGCTACAAATAAAAAAGAAACCCTATGTGAATTGGGTCCTTAAATAGAAATTTACTACCAATGAATCTATTTTAGGCTTTCTTTTTAAGTAGTGGTCCAAACAAAGCAACTAACACCACTACTGTAAGTAAAATCAAACAAGGATTCCAAAAAATTTTTTTTTGTGATTTTAAGAATTTTTTTGATATTTTTAAAAGATTTTTCTTTATGCTAGTGTCAAAGTCCAGAAATGATACCTAAGAGTATTTTGAACTTTTCAGTAACACCACCAGCCACCAAAAACTTTTGTAATTTTATGTGATATGTAGAATTTCACAAGGATTCCAGAAAGATAAATTTCACAAAAATTGAATGAGTAAAAAAATTCTAAAAATTCACGGATAGTAGCAAAATAGGGAAATTGGATGAGGTGACCCCTCTATAGTCCACAAATTTTTAATACTTGTATACAAATCCAATTGCTTTGAAATTTGGAACAGATGTTCCTTACTAGATTTGAAATCACTGAGTGAAATTTCAAGATTTTAAGAGGCTGTGGTGTTAGGAATTGATTTTTGAATTTCGGATAGAAGCCTAGACCCGAAAATTAGACTATCGACACTTGAAGTGAAGTGGTGTTAAATGATGCAAACAAGCAAACAATGGGTTTTAATTGTCACCACTCCACTTGATTAAGATGTTTAGGATCCTGAAAGCCAAGTTTAATATTTTTTTGGGTAGTTTTTTAGAGAATTGTGTGACCAGTTCAAGATTACCAACCTGGAATTTCGCGAGAAGACAATGCACTTGAAGCTTCTCAATCCCGCCTTATTTCTGCAACACCTACACACACAAGAGAAAAAGAGACAAGGGGATGAGATCCAATTATCAAGCAAGAGAAGTAATCAAAGCAAAGCCGTGCCTCCATGTCAACGATGCCAAAAAGTGATCGGATTTTTGCACGATTTGTAATTAGGGTTTTTAAGATCGTTGTAACGCACAAAAATCGATTCGCTTTTAAATTTTTAATCCTATATAGTGGTGGTATCTAGGGTCGTCCAAGGAGGCAATTTTTGTAATTATAAATCTCTTACTTGAAAATGTGGAAATCACCTTTCCTTTTGTAATTTTTGCACATATATTTTTTAGGGTTTTTGAATAGACAAAGCAATGCAAATTGTTGGCAGGAAAAGACTAATCCTAATTTAGCAACCAAGTGACAAGAATGACCTCTTCCCAAGCTCACCTTAGGCACATGAAGGCCCAAGGTAATTAGGAAGAGGGAGTGAGAGTGCTAAAAACTAAAGTAAAGAAGAAAATGCACCAAATTGAAAAGGGCAACTTGATATTAAACATATTTTTGTTTTACAACCGTAGAGGAAAGCTTCTCCTACAAAAAGTAAAACTAAAAAAAGCAGATAAAAAAAAATCTTGGATGATGATGGTGAAGGGGTTGAACCTCTTGCTCCAACTATGGTTGCTCCCATAGTTAGAAAGGGCTCCTCCTTCTCCTTCTTCTTGAACCAAGAGATAGTCTCTTTCTGGCAAGCCCTAGAGGGGGGCATGCCTACTTGACTCCTCCAAGGTGGAAGTTTCCACCTTAATTGCTCCTTCAAGGGTGGGTGTGCACCACCCTTGCTCTCCTCCAATGCCTAGCCATCCTCCTTGAATGGCAAAGTCCTCCTCCTTGGTGTTGCACAAGAAGAGTGGAGAGGAAGAAGTCACCAAGGAGGCAAGGGAGAGCCTCCTTAATCTTCTTCCTTCCTTCTTCTTTTTGGCCGTGGGGAGTAGGTGGCTTAGGTAGAAAATTAACACTAATGGAGGATGGATTTCTAGTGGTGGTTAGGAGGGTTTTAATAGTGGTGGAGATGGGGGGTTGGCATGGAGATGAAGTGTAAGGCTAGGATTGGATCTAGGAGGGTAGTTGGTAATCCTATGGCTAAGGGGGGTTGGTGCCACCTAAGGGATGCTATGGGGGTGGTCATGGGCGGCCAAGGGGTACCTAAAAGTGGTGCCAACCATGAAAGGGTGCCATGGTTTGGCACCAGCTTTGTTGGCTTCTAGAAGGTGGGTATGTGGATGGTGGAGATTAAGGGGGAAGTTGGCGCCAACTATAAGGGTAGTTAAGGGGGTTTTGGCACCAACTTTGTTGGTGTCTTTTGGAGATGGTAGTGGTGTGAAGGGTTGTGGTTGAGTTGGTGACAAATAGGATAGCTTAGGTGTAGCTTATGTGGACTTGAAGTGGAGGTAGTTAGGTGGAAATTAGGGTTACGTATGGATGGTGAATGACCAAGGAGTTGGAGCTTAGATAGTAGGTGAGTGGAGTAGGGAGTAGGAGGTAGGGTTTTGAGGGGAGGAGCTGAAGGAGAGTTGTCTGGAGCTGCATAGGAGCTGGTGGTTGCTGAAGAGAATAGCAAGGAGCTACTTTAGCTAGCTTAGCTTGCTAGTTCTTTGTTAGCTGCTAAGCCAAGCTAAAGTAAGTTGGCTTCTGCTAAGGTATACTGAGGTGATTTGGGTCTGATCTTCCCGGGGAGGACCTAGCTAGCTGGAGTAGCAAAGGTAGCTTAGCTCAACTAAGTTGAGCTATGTGGAGTCCCTGGGAGCTAGACTTGAGCTAGCCTGAGCTAGGTGAAGTCATCTTTAGCTAGCTTGAGTTGAGTTGAGTTGGAGGTAGCTAGACCTGCACTGAGGTGGAGTCTAGTCAACTCAGCTGAGCTAACCAGAGCTCCCAGTGAACTAATGGGAGCTGAGATGAGCTAGACTCAACTAAGTTGAGCTGGATCTGAGCTGACTTGAGCTAGGGTGAGCTAAGATGAGCTATCTTGAGCTACCATTCAGCTGAAATGAGCTGAATGGAGCTAAGATGAGCTAACCCTAGTTTAAGTGAGCTGGTATCTAGTTGTAATCAGCTGGATTAGGTTGAGTTCCAGCTGGTTTGAGCTTCTCCTTCATCAGTTGCCTTCCTGAGTGCTAGGGTTCTGGGGATCTGACAATCTATTTATCCCTAACACTCACAAAAACACATTAAAAAGACAACAAAATGTGTGATGCATGCCTAACCTAATTTATGCCTAATGCAGCGCAAAAACCCATTTGCGTAGTTAAAATCCTATGAGATAGATTTGTTTTAATGCATAAGAATGATGATAAACTAGCGTTTATCACATATATATATATATATCCCTTAACCTCTCATTATGAAAGACACACCTATTAGAGATAAACTACAAGAAAAACACTAGCTCTACTACTCTACATACTATTGTCTTGTTGTGCACTTTGATACTTGAGCAAATCACTCCGACTCCCTCACCATTATATTTCTAGTGTTGCTGTATAGGGTGTTTCTTACTCACACATAGTAGCTAGACCTTTGTTATCTATTTGGGGTGCTCTATAGGGTGTCATTTGTTTTTAGCTATTTACTTTCTTGTTGTACTTAGGTGTTCGGCTTATCGGATCCCCGTCTCTTCCTTGTGAAGGGGGAAATCTCCGTTTAGGGATCGAAGGTGGGAATTGTATTGTGGTATATCATCCTCGTTGTTAAGTGGTGTGCTTAGTGGATTGATCACTTGATGATCTTAAGTCCTAAGTCAAGATTGACTGAGGTGGTGGTTTTCTCCCTGTTTGGGTTTCAACCTAAAAATCTTAGTGTCTATTGTGTGATTGAATTTTTATCTCTATATTATACTTAAATTTCACTATTCACCCCCTCTAGTGTAATTTCAATTGGTATCAGAGTCGGTTCGCACATCTTCAGAGTAACTTTTGTGGGAGATCGAATGAAGGGGAAGGTCATATCCACCAACTGGACAGAGGGACAATCCACCACCTGTCCACCACTCTTCGACAGGAGCTACTACGCATATTGGAAGCTTTAGATGAAGTTGTGGCTCCAAGTCAACAACTTCTCCATTTGGGAGAAATGTAAGTCCCAGTATGAGATCCCCAAGAAGTCGAAGATGGCATATACCGTGGAACAAATCCACCATCTCAACCTCAACGCCAAGAAATGAACTCGATTTATTATGCCCTCAGCTTGGAGGAGTTCAACTGCATAAGTCAATGAAAGATCGCCTACGATATTTGGAGGACTCTAGAGGTAACTCATGAAGGTATGTCAAACGCTAAAACTTCTAAGATTAATCTCTTATCTCAGAAATTTGAAGCCTACATCATGAAGGACGATATGTCTACTTTAGGAGACATTTATTGGACCTAAGAACAATCAATTCTAAGATTAAATGGGGCTTCTAGCATACAATACACTGGAAAATTAGTAGAGCCATGATTTAGTATTCCTGCATAATTCTTTGACACAATGCATGTTGCATATAATTAAGTACACTTATTGAAAGAGATAATTTGAAATCGCATCTTACAGGTAACATTAAAATTATGAGAGATTTTGTTGAGAAACAATCAATGAGGGAATCTTGCTAAAAGAAGAAACATAAGAGAGGACTCATCAATTTCTAAAAATACAAATTTCGTGGGATCTCTCTTTTCTGATGATTTCCTCTTTCCTTGATTAACCTCTCTCTTTCTTTTTTTTGTTCCCATGAAATCACACTCTTATTCTGTTGCTCTCTCTTATTCCCTCTCTCTCTCATGATCCGTTTATAATAGGATAAGAAGGATCTCAGGGCCCCCATGGGCAACCAATAGAGAATCATCTTCTTCCATAAGAGGGGAGAAACTCTCCTTAATCGTGTGCCACCACCAACCACCGACCTCTCCGCTATCGCGCAACCACACCATGACTTCCGCCTACGAACACCACTATGCGTCGCCCTTCTTCTCGCAAATGATCGTGACAGCCACGTAGTGACAGCGTGTGGTGATCATTGTGCTTCCACCACCACCGCACCACCGCACCGTCCACAACCTCCGCTTTGAGCACCGATCGCACCACCACCCTTGCGTTCTTCATCAACCATTCTTCTTCTTCATTTAAGTTACTTCTTCACCTCCTGAAACGAACCCAACATCTCCAACTCTTGTAGCACCCCTCCTCTACGTCGACGCCCCACCAAGGTCGCCATCTACCATGCGCGACTATGCGCACATGCGCAGCCAGCCCACGTGTGCACCAGCCCTTAGTGCACCCTCATGCGCGCGCTCACATTGTCGTAGCCACTCTAAGTGTGGCGCCAGTAGCAGCAGAGCAGCCTACTGCCAGTTCCTCCTTCCTTGCCAGCACCACTCTCACTGTTCATCCCCCTCACGCGCAAGCAGCCATCGATAGGACTGCCGACCACACCCTCGCGGGACCACCCTGCACACGTGCAGCCAATCGCACGCCTGACCTCTCTTCTTCTTCTTTTCCGTCGACAGAGAAGAAGAACCCAAACTCCATACGGCTCCACATGTAGTTGGCCTGTGAGATCACGAAGCTTCGCACCGTCGCCTCCACCAAACTCACTGCGCCCTCACGAGTACGACCATGCCCTCAAAACTGCCAACGACAGCCCATGCACACCGATGAACAGCAACCACCGCTGGCAGCTTCCTCCTCTCTGATGGCCGTCGTCGGCCACCGTTCTCCTCAGCGTGACCTCCGATGCGACGTTCTCAACAACGTTGACCTCCTCCGAGCTCCATGCGACCCGCCATAGCCTCTTCTTCGTGCATGATCAAGAGGAACAAATCCTCTATTTTGGGTTTGTTTTTTATTACATTTGAATGCCATTGATGAGATGTGTTTTTTTGATTTTGATTACGGTGAAAATTGTGGCATCATACTTACTCTTTCATGTTATTGTGAGAGTCTTTAATTCACCTCATTTTACACTCGATTTTGATACTGATTTCGCACCTATGGTCAGAATTGATATATGTCAATGCTTTCATTTCATTTGTGCTCCATGTGATATGACCTAAAGTTGTGGTATAATTTCAGTATATTTTTATTAAATTTTGATTGAGTATTTTCCACCACATGATTTAGTGTGACGACATATCTGATAATCATTATTTTTCAATATTTTCTGAAGCAAAAATTTCTCGATCAAATGAGAATGAGAGACTTGGGGACATGTATGCTCGATTCACGTTCACCATGAATAACCCTAGGTCACCAGGAAAGACATTCGTTCAAGGGGAACTTCAAGCCAAGCTCCTTTGCTCCCTTGGATCAGAGTGGGAGCAAAAGGTCACAGTGATAGAAGAAGCCAACCAAGTAGAGAACTGATAACAATCTAATCTATTACCTTGATTAGCATAATTTAGGGCTAGTTCCTTAGTAGAATCATGCATTAGGATTATAAATATTACATTTAGAGCATGCATGCATATTTGAGTTTTGTAATTATTTTGCAAATAATTATCTCCTAATTCTAGTCTCTTGTGAATAATGTAAGTGATAGGTCTTAAAGATTTGAAGAACTGGGGAATAAAGCTAGATAGGAGAAGTTGTAGCTGTGCTAGGAGTTGATTGAGGAATAAAGTTGAAATAAAGAAAGATTGAAGACATAAGAACAAAGGAGGAAAGAGAGGAATTAGGATAACCCTACCCTATCCAAGAAACCTTAGGATGACCTTATTGATGAGAGCCTCATCATGAGCCATAACTAGCTCATCTTGACCTAATAAAGAAGATAAAAGCTCCTACATAACCTAGAAGAAGGCTTAACTGAAGGAACAAGTGCTCTGAGAAGAAAACATGAAATAAAGGTTAAAACTGCAATTTTACCATTGCAGTACATAAACGGGATTTCTCAGAAGCAAAACATAGGTCAAATGGTCCAAAGTGGGTTGAATTAATCAGAAATGGGTTTATGTGCAATCTAAGAATTAAATGACACTTGGTAACCCTAAAACAGACCCGCTTAAATTAACAAGGTTCCGGTCAGAATAAAAATCAAGCAAACCCTCTAAAAATCATAGAAAAACATCCTCTGGGGTTTAGAACACTTAATTTGGCCTTTGGAACCTAGTTTGACCTAGATTAGGGTCTTAGCTCTTCAATTAACCTAATTTGGGTTTTTACGCAAAATGTCCAGTCAAACGAGGTCAAACCTAAAATCCAACTTCACCATTGGATTCTTTAGGGCCAAATTAGGTTTGTACCAAAATTTGGACCTAAGGGGAGGTCATCTTGACCTACTTTGCAAGTTAGTACACCCAAATCACAAAGAGGTCCCTATCTTTTGAATATCCTTGCAGAGAGCCCCCTAGGTTCCTCGCCTTCTTTGCAAACCGGTCCTGCCGCCATTGCTAGGGCAGAACCGAGCTCCGACGAAGTTTCGAGAGAGATGGCTCTCTAATTCCTCAGAGATTCTCTCCCAGAAATGGAAGGGAGATTCTCTGAGGAATTCCCTTCCTTCTAAAGCCAATCAAATTCGCTGGCGTGAACCCAATCTCTCGTGCGAACGCACGAGAGATGTGGGTATCTTTCTTCCTTCCAACTCCGGCGAACCGGCTGACCTAATTGCGCGTCTTTCACGCACTGATAGGAGCGGCCAGCACCTATAAAACACCCCTCGGACCCGGCCACTCATCTTAAGCTTGATTTTGACGGAGATCCCCTCCAAATTTCTTCTCTCCCATCTCCGGCCAAACGACCCACAAGCTCCGGCGACCGCCTTCCCTCCTTCTCGTCACTCTGCTGCCATACCAGCAGCAGAGTCCTCTCCGCCTCTTCCTCCCGCGGCGCGCTGTACCCTACGCGCAAGCTCCTGACCTCATCTTCGTCGCCGCTTCCTCCCCCAGGGTCTTTCTTCCCCGACGACGGCAGTCACGAGCCGTCCTCTCCGCTGCCTCCCTTCACTCCAGACAACCCCAGATACGTTCTCCATCCTTTTCTCTCTTTTTTTTCCCCCTGTTATCTCCCTTGATCGACCCTCGACAGACGCTAACCACCTCCATCGTCTTCGCCTCCGACCGCACTCCGGCGAGCCGCCCACACCACTCCAGCCCTCCACACGGCTCGCCAACCACCTCGAAAGCTCCGCCTCACCTCCAGGAACACACTCCACCCTACCACTGCCACTCCAGCCCTCCACAACCACCCCCCGACCAACCCACCATCTCCGGCCACAGGTTGACCTAGGCACGCACGCCTAGGCCGACCTGCGGCCTGCTGCACTGCCCACCGCCTTCGCCGTGCCATGGCGAAGGTCTCTATCTATTCTGATTTGGCCGAGAGGCGCGTTTTGTGTACGACAGGATTCGAGCCGCTGCCGCCATGGACGACCTCTGATGAAGCTCCCGCGAAGCTCCAGGCACCCGGTCTTCCAGACTACAGGTGCTGCATACTAACGCAAGTGTCGCGAGGTGAACGAATCCAGCCGAGGAGCGCTAGCAGAGCCAGCAGCTGCGGGGCAATCGCACGACGAGGTTTCTGCAGGCGCGCGTGAAGGCGAGACCAGATAGTCCCACATCGTGGGATTGCAACCGTCAGGTACCGTATAAGTTGTTTTTACGCTTTATTCTTATCGCCTCAGTAAGCACAGGGGTGAGGTCCCTCACTGACCCCACCCGCCTCGTCCGCGGCCTGACCACGCGGACCTGGCGGATCCGACCCGACCTAGACCTACGCACTCCTCGCGCATCACACACCTGCAGGTGCGCCTGGTCCCGGGTACGATCCGACCCGATTGAGACTGTGGCTCTGGTAGAGCGGTTAGAGTGAATTGCTTGAGAGAGAGACACGCGCGGGTAGAGGGAGAAGGGTTAGGTTTTGTTCCCTGTGCAGGCAGGCTGATTGCAGGAGAAGGACTTGGCCGCTGCAGAAGAAGGAGAAGCAAGACAAAGAAGAAGAAGAAGGCAACGAAGAAAGGAGAAGCAAGACAGAAGAAGAAGAAAGAAAGAAGTCTTCGCAGGAGAAGAAGGAAAGCAGAAAGGTTAGAAGTCTTCGCAGGAGAAGAAGAAGAAGGACAAGGGAAGATTGCAAAGAGATCCGAAAGGCAAAGCAGAAGAAGAAAAAGAGAAAGAAAGATCACATTTAAGACGTCTGATACATAAATCAGACGTCTAATTCTATTTTTTTTACATCTTTCTTAAAAACTCTTTGAATCAATTATATTTGCATTTAACAGTTGTATTCTTGGGTTTTACAAAGTACTGAGTTTGCTCCCTGTGTTCGACCTCGGATACTCTAGTTGTTCGAGTAATAAAATTATTTATATTTGTTTAACCGTTTTGTCGGTTCTACTGCAACGTAATACGCCTTTAAATCCGCACAGAAACGTTGACAACATTTTGGCGCCGTTGCCGGGGAGCAACGGGCACTTTTAAAGCTTTTGAGTACAACTTTTCTATTTAATATCTGACTTAACTTCTCTTTTGTTGTGTTCAATCAGGGAAAGCAAAACAAAAAGGAAAGAATAGCAACTGCACAACAGACTGGAACAGGTAATTTCCATAAGCCCTCTCCCTTAACCCTCGCACAATCTAAAAAGAAAAAAAAAGGAGAGAAATCAACTTAGGGCTACCTGTCTTATATTTAGTAACTCATCAAGTTGCCTGATTTTCATTTCAACATATTTTTGTCTGTCATCCAACTAAGGCAACTAGGGCTAAAACTTTCTTGATTGAGCCCTAGGTGCTAAATTCTAAGGCAACTAAATTGGACCCATTAGAGCCAAGTTAGGATTGCAAAGCTAGGGTTTTTAGAGACACATCTTCTCTAAAACAAAGAAACAAACTTTCCAAAAAGAAGTGTGCCTAAACCGTGTTTGAAAATATTTATACAAGAGGAACCCTAAGCAAATCAGGCTGATAATCCATTTGAATCATAAAAGGAAGGACCTAAAAGCTCTCAAAGGAACAAGAGGTGAAGTTGATCCCTCGAGTCAACCAACCTTAATATTAGGTCACTTTTTGCACTCAAAATACTTAAAAGTTCAAGTGGAACATTAAGCACCTTGATCTTAAAATAAAAAAAAGGTAGACTTAAGAGGTCAAGATCCCCATTCTGGTCTACCTGGAACCGCAGTGACAAGAGAGGTCGGGTGGGGGAAACCCTGTAACCCGTGGGGACGCTCTACCGTGTAGGGGTCTTTGTGGGACTCTCCCTCTCTGGCTGCCCAGGTATTTCTCAGGTGGACGATCTTCTGATCCAGGGGTCCATCTGCCCCGAACCTCTATAGTCACCCAACAATTCGTGGGTGTCTTGATTGGGTCCAGCACCTTCTAATCTCATCACATCTTCCGGTGCATGTTTGGTAGGAGGTCCTTAAGACCACCTTTAAGACCTCCTCTAGAAATTCATTCTCGCCGAGGCCAAGCCTCGACGCCCTTGTTTGTGCAGCAACCCCACCACATAAATCTTTCATCTGATTCAGACCCTGATTCTCCCTCTTCTCCCATTATGGCACAACCCATTGAAGAGGAGAATAACCTTGAACACCAACTTCAACGCTTGAACGATCTCTTTCAGAACTTTGTAAACCCACCACAGCGACCTATGATGCGAGATCACTATAATCCCGCTGCGGTGGCAATCGAACCCCGAGTACGAATCCCAATTGGAGGACCCGATTCTGATCTAAAGCCCAATATGATTCATGCCATACCAAAGTTCCATGGGCTTAACTCTGAGGATCCATTCCAACACATTAAACAACTCAAGCATCTGGCCTAGACTTTCGGGTCAGATGTACAAAACCGGGATATCCTACTCATGAAAATGTTTTCGTTCTCCCTCTTGGACAAGGCCGCGCACTGGTATTAGACTCAGACCCGCCCGATCAACACTTGGGAGGAATTACAGTCCGAATTTTTGAAAAAATTCTTCCCTGTTGGCCGGACGAATGCCTTGCGCCACCAGATTACTCATTTCACTCAACAACAGGGAGAACCTCTTCACGAAGCTTGGGATCGATTCCTAGATCTCATGCGAAAGTGTCCCCATCACGGAGTTCCTAAGTGGGAACAAGTCCAGTCCTTTTACCAGGGACTCCGTGAGGATATTCGTCTAATCGTCAATGCAACATGTGGAGGAAACATCATGGGCCAACACGAGGACACGGTGTGGGAGATTCTCGAAAACATGTGCGAGAACTTCATAAACAATGACTCCTTGGGCTTATTCGACAGGACGAATGCCCGCGCATCGACGAATCTAAGAGGGACACATGAGACGCAGGACCTGTCCACTTCTGTTGACCTGGAATTGATGGCCAGTCGGTTGGACAAGGTCTCTATCATAGAAAAGAAGGTGGACGAGCTAACTCGACATTTGCAGCAAGCCACCTCTGCACAAAACTCTTTTGCACGACCTCCTCTGGCAAGGGAAACAGTGCAAAACATCTATCACCAACCTGCCAAGGGGATGGGCCCCTATCCACCCCCGTCTACCTCCCAGACCGGAGTGACCTCCGATCCCGTCTACTCGAGTTGGGGGAACTCTGAACCCTCGTATTCTGACTTTCCTGAGGTTTCTCAGAACTGCGAGGACCTCAACGCCATCCAGAACGACCCATACTCCAATACCTACAACCCTGGATGGCGAAATCATCCTAACTTTCAGTGGGCGGGAAACTCTCAAAAACCACCATATCAACCCCACCCACAAGCTCCTCGTCCATATCAGCCGCCTCAGCCTCGGCCCAATCCCACCTACCAATCTGGGCAAAATCAGGATCAACTGACTCTTATCCTTCAAACGCTGGCTGACATTCAAAAGACGAATGCGGCAATGCAAAAACAGCACAAGGACGAGATCACAGAGGTTCGCAACCAACTGGCCCAGATGGCAAATTCTCGCCAACCTGGCACCCTTCCTTCGCAACCTCTGCCCAACCCAAATAATTTGCCGACCCAGAGGCGCATTATGAATCCAAATCCAGGCCACGCACATTTGATTTATCAGGCCCCTGCTACTCCATCACCAGACAGGATGGAGGCTTCTACATCTTATGCAGAATTTCAGCAGCAACCACCTCTCCTACCTAACCCAAACCAAAGTCAGGCTGGATTAAACTCTGTAACAACACGTAGTGGTAAAACAACACAAGACCCACATTATCTGAACCACTCCAAGCCTGATAATCGCCAAGACCCTAGGGTAGTCATCCAAGATACTACTGTCCCAGATCAAGAACCTGGACCTATCCTAGAGGAACCAGCTAGGATCCCATTTCCTGAGGCCTTGACCAAAGGAAAAAGGACAACCAAACCTGTGGCTCCTGAGGAGGATCTGGTCAAGCTCTTTGAACAGGTCCAGATAAACATCCCGTTGATGGATGCAATCCGCCACATACCGGCTTACGCAAGATTCTTGAAAGACATATGTACACCTAAACGTAAGCCGCGAACCAAGGATGGGAATCCGATCGTACTGTCAGAGCAAGCCAGCTCTGTCATCCTGAGCAAACTCCCACCCAAGGCTAAAGACCCAGGAACCCCCTTGATTTCTTGTAAAATTGGTGAAACCCAACTTGATAGAGCCCTACTAGACCTAGGTGCCTCCATAAATTTAATACCTACATCCCTCCTTGACCACCTTGAAGAATCTGAACTTAAACCCACTGAGGTGACATTGCAGTTAGCTGATCGATCCATCAAGTCACCCAAAGGAATACTCGAGGATGTCATTGTTAGGGTACGAGATTTTTATTTCCCAGTGGACTTCATAGTACTGGACATGGATGCACCTAAGAACCCAAGGGACACACCAATCATATTAGGGAGACCCTTTCTGGCCACTGCTAGGGCCAATATAAACTGCGAAGAGGGCCAGATAGAATTAAAATTTGGGAATCAAAATCTGAAGATTGACATTTTCAAAGCCCAACAAGGGATTAATTGCGGGGTTATAGAGGAAATTTGTGATGTCAAAGCCGTGGTTGATGAACTGCATATAGAGGACAACCTGATTATTCCTGATCAACCACTAGAAAATCAAAAACCGCTAACAGAGGAGTGCGAACACAATCTAGACACACCTATGACTCCTACCATTGCTCCCGATACAAACCCTGAACCACCCGCTGCTGCTGACAATCCTGTCATGGAACTCAAGCCCCTTCCCGAACATCTAAAATATGTCTTTTTGGGTTCAAATCAAACGTTTCCTGTGATTATCAATTCTCGACTCACACCTGACCAGGAACTCCGTTTGATTTCTGTTCTCCAGCAACATCGTAGAGCCATTGGATGGACTCTAGATGATTTGACTGGTATAAGCCCTTCATACTGCACGCATCGAATCTACACAGAAGAAGGCTCACGACCTTCAAGAGAAATGCAAAGGCGACTAAACCCTAACCTACAGGAGGTCGTGAAAAAGGAGATCATTAAGTGGTTAGATGCAGGGATCATCTACCCGATCTCCGACAGTCGTTGGGTGAGTCCAACACAAGTGGTACCTAAGAAGGCAGGACTTACCATCATCACGACTGAAACCGGGGAAGTCATTCCTACCCGAATAGCTAATTCGTGGAGAGTCTGCATTGATTACAGAAGACTAAATTCCTCCACGAAGAAGGATCATTTCCCACTACCGTTTATTGATCAGATCCTCGAGAAACTAGCGGGAAATAGATTCTTCTGCTTTCTTGACGGGTACTCCGGTTACAATCAGGTGGCAATCCATCCAGAGGACCAAGAAAAGACCACATTCACCTGCCCCTTCGGGACGTACGCGTTTCGAAGGATGCCGTTCGGTCTCTGCAATGCACCTGCAACTTTTCAGCGGTGCATGCTTGCCATATTCTCAGATATGGTAGGTGATTATCTGGAAGTCTTCATGGATGACTTTTCAGTTTTTGGACAATCATTTGACGATTGCCTCCAACACTTGGTCCATATACTCAGGCGGTGCATCGAGGTGAATTTGGTTCTTTCCTGGGAAAAGAGCCATTTCATGGTGCCTGAGGGAATTGTCCTGGGACATTTAATCTCAGAGAAAGGAATCCAAGTGGATCGAGCTAAGGTTAACCTGATTTCCAAGCTCCCTATGCCTAGCTCGATTAAGGACATCCGATCTTTTTTGGGGCACGTCGATTTCTATCGTCGATTCATCCCTGATTTCTCCAAAATCGCGCGCCCCCTGACCAATCTGCTTTCCAAGGATGTGCCTTTCGGAATTTCCAAGGAATGCACTCAAGCATTTGAGATCCTACGTGACCGAGTCACCCAAGCCCCAATCCTACAGTCCCCTGATTGGTCTCAACCCTTTGAGATCATGTGCGATGCATCTGACTTCGCTGTAGGAGCGGTTTTGGGGCAGAAAATTGACGGGAAGCCTGTGGTCATTTACTACGCCAGCAAAACACTGGATGAGGCTCAGCGTAACTATACGGTTACTGAGAAAGAGCTGCTGGCCATAGTATTTGCCCTGGAAAAATTCAGATCATACCTTCTGGGTTCCCGTGTTATCATATACTCGGATCACACAGCTGTGAGGCATCTCCTGGCCAAGAAGGACGCGAAACCTCGATTAATCCGCTGGATCTTGCTGTTGCAAGAATTTGACATCGAGATTCGCGACAAGGCGGGAAAGCACAATGTGGTAGCTGATCATTTATCCCGCCTTCCTTCTGAAATTATTGATCCTTCCGGACCTATTACAGAACATTTCCCTGATGAGCACCTCCTGACTATCAGTACAAGTCTTCCATGGTTCGCCGATATTGTTAGTTACCTGGCATCACATCAGATTCCGCCCGATTGGTCGAAGGCCAAAAAGGACAAATTGCGTTCCGATGCCAAGTATTACCTATGGGAAGACCCGTATCTCTTCCGCATTGGTGCTGATCAGATAATCCGACGATGCGTCACGGAAGTGGAAATCAAAGACATACTCTCATTCTGCCATGACCAGGCATGCGGTGGACATTTTTCGGGACATAAAACCGCATCGAAAGTCCTCCAGTGTGGTTTCTACTGGCCCACAATTTTCAAAGATGCATATAATCACTGTAAGGCATGTTCCCGTTGCCAGACTCTAGGCAACATGAGCCATAGAGACATGATGCCTCTACAGCCGATCTTGGTATGCGAAATTTTTGATATTTGGGGGATTGATTTCATGGGACCCTTTCCTACCTCGGATGGCTTCGAATACATTTTACTCGCAGTTGATTATGTTTCCAAGTGGATAGAAGCCATTCCGACCCGAACCAACAATCATAAAGTCGTTATAAAATTCCTTCATCAAAACATTTTCTCAAGGTTCGGGATTCCGCGTGCTATAATTTCCGACGGAGGGACCCATTTTACAAACGCTCAGTTCAGGTCACTGATGATCAAATACGGGGTGTCACACCGAATCTCTACTCCTTACCACCCCCAAACTAATGGTCTAGCTGAGCTATCTAACCGAGAGATCAAGAAGATCCTTTAGGTTACTGTTCGACCTGATAGAAAAGATTGGTCTTCTCGGCTTCCGGAAGCATTGTGGGCCTATAGGACCGCCCACAAGACCCAATTAGGAATGTCTCCCTTCAGACTAGTGTACGGGAAGGCATGTCACCTCCCCGTCGAATTGGAGCATAAAGCCTATTGGGCAGTACGGACCTGTAATCTCGACCTTTCTAAGGCTGGAACCCACAGAAGATTTCAAATGAGCGAGATCGATGAATTACGCCACGACGCATATGAGAACTCGCGAATTTACAAAGAACGGGTTAAAGCTTTTCACGACAAACACATTTCTAGAAAGGTCTTTCATCCTGGTCAAAAAGTGTTACTCTTTGATGCTCGACTCAAACTATTCCCAGGAAAGTTAAGATCCAAGTGGGTCGGACCCTACCTAGTCCGCCAAATCTTCGGAAATGGAGCTATTGAAATCAGCCCACTCAGCCACGATTCTGAACCCTTTGTCGTGAACGGACAGAGACTCAAGCCGTTCATTGACATGACCGATATAGATTTGACTGAGTCATCCTTTACCCTCCTTTCCTCTTGAGCTCATTGCGCCCAGCCGATGGTGTAAAACTCAGCGCTTAACGGGAGGCAACCCGTCATTCTTTGAAAAACCTGAAACCGTTTCTGACATCGCTATGCGGAACTCATATTGCACTTTAGGGTTCATCCATTAGAACAGCCGACTTCACCTCAGGTATACCTACCCGAGATTAGAAATCGTTCGCAACAAGTCGCTTCGACCCATTCACTCACCACACACCTGTCCTAACACATGAACTAAGCTGAATTCGAACCCACCTAATTTACAATGGGGACATTGCAAATCTTAGGCATGGGGGGGTATGAAAGTGCAAAATGTCAGAAAATTCATATCAAGAAAGGGTTTCACGTACAAAAAAAAAAAGAAAAAAAAAAAGAAAAAAAAAGAAGACTTGATAGAGGGGAGGAACAATTCAGGGTCATACAAATGAGAGGAGGAAAAGAAAGAAAAATGACAAAAAGAACAAAAAAAAAGGTGGGGAGGGAGGAAATGTTAAGGAGGAGAAAAAAAGAGCAAAAATGAAGAAAGGAGCACAAAAGGAAAAGAAAAAGAAAAAGTCATTAGTAAAAGATTAAGGGGTTAACTGAAGTTCTAGACCGAGTCAAGAAAAAGAAAAGAAAAGTGCTACGGAGATATAACAAGAGATTAGCGGGAACGCTGGTCTTAGGCCTCTTGGGCTAGATTTTTAGCTTAAAAATTCACGTATCCGTTAAAATCTGGATAATCCTCAAGAGGTTGAGGAAAATGCGAAGCTTAAGTATTAGGTCTAAGGCTTAGGAAGTATTCGACCTCGTTAACTGACCTCCGGTTTGCGGGATTCGGTAACCTAAGCACCCAAATTCACACACAGTCTGGTTCAGTGCGCATAAATATTCAAAACACGCAAGAGCGTTTAATATTCTGAAAAAGTCACCTAGATTAGGAGCGGCCAATCAACACAAGTTGATTTGGACAAGTTCCCAGCGCGGAGAGGCGGGAAATTCCCCTCGAAGATGCGTAACAACATATCGTCTCCTCGGTGCTTGTCTCTTAGGATATTTAAATATCCTACTGGGGGCATGTAAGCACTCTGCTGGTTCAGATACCATGGGTGGCATTATCACGAAATGTCGATCGCCAGGGTCTGAATTCGGCCACGGAACGCCATGGGCGGGATTATCTCGAAATCTCGAAAGCCAGGGACCCTTGAGGATTGATGATGGGGACGAGGAATCCGATACAGACCGTGTTGAGAAGCTAATCCGAAGCTAGAAATAAAAAGAAAAGAGAGAGAAAAGCTCTCCAAACAAATAAATCCTCTATCTCTCTCTTACAAAAAAAACGCACTGCAAACTGAGCGTAGGCTAAAAATGTCTCAAGCACGGGTGCTTTAACCGCAGAGTCCAACAAACCCTAGGATAGTTTTTGTGGGCTGTAGAAACCTTTGCGAAGGACTGAGGCTAAAGCAGAACAGGTCCAGATTTTGGTTGGTACTGGAGTACCTCTAGGCCTATTGTCGGCATTCCTACCTAATCACAAAAGAAGCACTTATCATAACTAAGGACACTTTGGGTCTAGAATGGAAGTTAAAACTTTGAAATTTTGCTAAGGGACTAGCAAAAGCTAGGCGTGGGGGTATGATGAGAGCCTCATCATGAGCCATAACTAGCTCATCTTGACCTAATAAAGAAGATAAAAGCTCCTACATAACCTAGAAGAAGGCTTAACCGAAGGAACAAGTGCTCTGAGAAGAAAACATGAAATAAAGGTTAAAAGTGCAATTTTACCATTGCAGTACATAAACGGGATTTCTCAGAAGCAAAACATAGGTCAAATGGTCCAAAGTGGGTTGAATTAATCAGAAATGGGTTTATGTGCAATCTAAGAATTAAATGACACTTGGTAACCCTAAAACAGACCCGCTTAAATTAACAAGGTTCCGGTCAGAATAAAAATCAAGAAAACCCTCTAAAAATCATAGAAAAACATCCTCTGGGGTTTAGAACACTTAATTTGTCCTTTGGAACCTAGTTTGACCTAGATTAGGGTCTTAGCTCTTCAATTAACCTAATTTGGGTTTTTACGCAAAATGTCCAGTCAAACGAGGTCAAACCTAAAATCCAACTTCACCATTGGATTCTTTAGGGCCAAATTAGGTTTGTACCAAAATTTGGACCTAAGGGGAGGTCATCTTGGCCTACTTTGCAAGTTAGTACACCTAAATCACAAAGAGGTCCCTATCTTTTGAATATCCTTGCAGAGAGCCCCCTAGGTTCCTCGCCTTCTTTGCAAACCGGTCCTGCCGCCATTGCTAGGGCAGAACCGAGCTCCGACGAAGTTTCGAGAGAGATGGCTCTCTAATTCCTCAGAGATTCTCTCCCAGAAATGGAAGGGAGATTCTCTGAGGAATTCCCTTCCTTCTAAAGCCAATCAAATTCGCTGGCGTGAACCCAATCTCTCGTGCGAACGCACGAGAGATGTGGGTATCTTTCTTCCTTCCAACTCCGGCGAACCGGCTGACCTAATTGCGCGTCTTTCAAGCACTGATAGGAGCGGCCAGCACCTATAAAACACCCCTCGGACCCGGCCACTCATCTTAAGCTTGATTTTGACGGAGATCCCCTCCAAATTTCTTCTCTCCCATCTCCGGCCAAACGACCCACAAGCTCCGGCGACCGCCTTCCCTCCTTCTCGTCACTCTGCTGCCATACCAGCAGCAGAGTCCTCTCCGCCTCTTCCTCCCGCGGCGCGCTGTACCCTGCGCGCAAGCTCCTGACCTCATCTTCGTCGCCGCTTCCTCCCCCAGGGTCTTTCTTCCCCGACGACGGCAGTCACGAGCCGTCCTCTCCGCTGCCTCCCTTCACTCCAGACAACCCCAGATACGTTCTCCATCCTTTTCTCTCTTTTTTTTCCCCCTGTTATCTCCCTTGATCGACCCTCGACAGACGCTAACCACCTCCATCGTCTTCGCCTCCGACCGCACTCCGGCGAGCCGCCCACACCACTCCAGCCCTCCACACGGCTCGCCAACCACCTCGAAAGCTCCGCCTCACCTCCAGGAACACACTCCACCCTACCACTGCCACTCCAGCCCTCCACAACCACCCCCCGACCAACCCACCATCTCCGGCCACAGGTTGACCTAGGCACGCACGCCTAGGCCGACCTGCGGCCTGCTGCACTGCCCACCGCCTTCGCCGTGCCATGGCGAAGGTCTCTATCTATTCTGATTTGGCCGAGAGGCGCGTTTTGTGTACGACAGGATTCGAGCCGCTGCCGCCATGGACGACCTCTGATGAAGCTCCCGCGAAGCTCCAGGCACCCGGTCTTCCAGACTACAGGTGCTGCATACTAACGCAAGTGTCGCGAGGTGAACGAATCCAGCCGAGGAGCGCTAGCAGAGCCAGCAGCTGCGGGGCAATCGCACGACGAGGTTTCTGCAGGCGCGCGTGAAGGCGAGACCAGATAGTCCCACATCGTGGGATTGCAACCGTCAGGTACCGTATAAGTTGTTTTTACGCTTTATTCTTATCGCCTCAGTAAGCACAGGGGTGAGGTCCCTCACTGACCCCACCCGCCTCGTCCGCGGCCTGACCACGCGGACCTGGCGGATCCGACCCGACCTAGACCTACGCACTCCTCGCGCATCACACACCTGCAGGTGCGCCTGGTCCCGGGTACGATCCGACCCGATTGAGACTGTGGCTCTGGTAGAGCGGTTAGAGTGAATTGCTTGAGAGAGAGACACGCGCGGGTAGAGGGAGAAGGGTTAGGTTTTGTTCCCTGTGCAGGCAGGCTGATTGCAGGAGAAGGACTTGGCCGCTGCAGAAGAAGGAGAAGCAAGACAAAGAAGAAGAAGAAGGCAACGAAGAAAGGAGAAGCAAGACAGAAGAAGAAGAAAGAAAGAAGTCTTCGCAGGAGAAGAAGGAAAGCAGAAAGGTTAGAAGTCTTCGCAGGAGAAGAAGAAGAAGGACAAGGGAAGATTGCAAAGAGATCCGAAAGGCAAAGCAGAAGAAGAAAAAGAGAAAGAAAGATCACATTTAAGACGTTTGATACATAAATCAGACGTCTAATTCTATTTTTTTTACATCTTTCTTAAAAACTCTTTGAATCAATTATATTTGCATTTAACAGTTGTATTCTTGGGTTTTACAAAGTACTGAGTTTGCTCCCTGTGTTCGACCTCGGATACTCTAGTTGTTCGAGTAATAAAATTATTTATATTTGTTTAAACGTTTTGTCGGTTCTACTGCAACGTAATACGCCTTTAAATCCGCACAGAAACGTTGACAACACTTATCCCAATATCTATCCCTGAACCAGCTCAACCTTAGATATTTAAGCTCAAAAGCCAAAAACATGGATAGTGCTATCCATGAACCTATCCACCCCATCCATAGTCCTATCGTACTATCCTTAACATTAGTCCACTTATCCATTACCCTATCCCTAGTCTAAAAACCTATTCAAGTCCATACCACACCTAATTGACTCAGTTTGAGTCAATTGGGCTAGCCACTAGTCAATTGGGTCCATGGGACCTGGTTAGATTAACCCTGAGTTGATTAGACTCACTTGAGTCTAATCAGATCCATTAGACTTAGCCACATCCAATTAGGTGCAGTACAACCTGATTGGGTGCACCCAACTTCAATTGGGTTCAATTGGAACCTAATTGGATCAGACCAACCAAACCATGTCTAATTAGACTCAGTGAGTCTAATCAGATCTAACAATGACCTAATTAGCCACCCATTTACCTAAATATACTAGAGCTTACCTAATTAGACTCAAACTATTTACCCTAGGGCTAACCCAAGCTACCTAAATCATATCCTTTCCAACAAACTACCTAGTCACCTAGTTTAAGAAACCCAACAAAAGAAATCCCCTCTTATCCTAGCCCTACACTCTAGACCTAAGGTCCCTATCTAACCAACCCTAGCCTCCCCATAGAACCTAATCTAGGTCGTGCAGAATAGTGATCGTAGGCATTCTAGATCAACCAATAGGAAGCTACCTAGATTCCTATAAAAAATCCTAGCCTCCAACCCTTAGAGGGCCAATTAGTCTTAGTTAATGATTAGCCTAGTTTAGTAGTAGCCTCCTGACGTGAGTGGGACGCGGTTGTTTAATTGTGTCGTTATAACATGTGTTCGCGACGTTAGTTTTAATCTAGAATGTGGATTTGGTGAGTTTAAGTGTCAAACACAAGGAGGCGTAAAGTTAGACTACTTCGTTGCTTTTAGTTGTCACATGAAGTTTGGTTTGCTTGCGAGAAAACAAGAGAGAGAGAGAGAGTAGGGTTAGAAAATTTCTTCAAATCACGACATTCATTTGGACAAAGTGAGAGCTATGTAAGAAACAACAACATTAGCATTTAGCATGTAACTTGAGTTTTTTTGCAAGTACAACAATAACTAAAAGCTTAAACAAAAGCAATATGAAACTAGGGTAAAGAGAGAGAGGGGAGAAGGTAAGGCGGCCATGGCGGTGGAGGAGGGCTCCGTCGGTGGCTTGAAAACTCCAGTGAGTGTGAAGTATGCTTGGTGAAGCTAAGAAGGAGCTAGGAGTATGGTGGAAGGTGTGTGTGTATTCAATGCCTCCAATGGGGTGGTTGAAGGGGTTTAAATAGGATAAAAGGGCTTCTAATTGAGGTAAGGGGGTTTAGCAACGTCCAGGACGTCACTAAACCCCTTCTAAAAACGTCGCTGAAGGCCTCCGCCCACCGATCCAAGCGTGCACGCGTTCTTCTTCTTCTCGCACTTCGCCTGCAATCCGCGTACATTCGCTGTGCACCATCTGATCGAAGATTGGGCGGTTGAGACTTCGCGTGAGTGCACGTTGAGGATTGCACTTGTGTAGCACGCGCCTCGAGCGTTATTGCATGCGTGAGCATCCGTGCACATCCACTGCGCCACGTGGCGCGATCCTTGCCGTTGGCTTCTACATTAGCGGCCAAATTTCGTCCGCGCGAGCTCCTGCTGCCAATTGGATCCCGCCGTTGCTCGAACTTGCGTTCCTCGCTCGTGGGTGAGGCACGGACCAATGCACTATGTGCGTTGCTTTGCGTGAAAGCGAGGTTTGGTGAAGGGAGATGTCGACCGTTGGATGGAAATCCAACAGTCAGGATCTGAAGCTGAGGTTGCGAGGGCGTGTGGGTGAGGAGTTCGTGCGGGCGAGGGTCGTGGATTCTCAGCCGTCCGATCGGTGGATTGGATGGCTTAAAGTTGCTGAGTGCGATGAAGTGGGGGCGCACTGCGGGTGAGGGTGCGTTGGATGCTACCACGTGGCTGCCTTGGGCTAGTTGAGGGAGCTCTGGATGTCGGATTTGAGTGATTTCGAGTTCGTTGGACTTGATTTGTCGATCTAAATCCATTCGTGCAGTCTGATTGCTCATCTGAGGCCTGTTTCATCATGCACTTGTACATATGGCCATTAAACATTGATTTATAAGCAATCTTAAATCACAATGCATGCAGTGCTCCTATGCCCATCATGATATATTATTAGTGCGCATATATCCTCAAAACTAACCCTAGTTGATGGAATTATCATCATTGAATGTAGAGTCATCATACCCCCATGCTCATCCCTTGTTAGTCCTTAGCAAGGTTTGTCCTAGCCGTTATTTCCATTTGGGACTAGGAATTGATTACTTTGACATCTGTTGCTTGTCAACGGGGGAAATATACTAAGGGCCTATTCTACAGAGAGTAAATAGCGCCCGTGTGTCTGCCAAAATGCAAACCACCCAAATCCTCGCTTTAAAGCATATATACACACATATATATATTTTCATCTTTTCTCATTTTTTTGAATTTTTGGAGTTGGGAGTGTGTCGATAACTTTTTTACGGCTATCCAACCCACCCATAACTCGAAAAAGACTTAAGTGCTAAGCATCTTGGTGTGAATATTGTTAACTCGAAAAAGACTTAAGTGCTAAGCATCTTGGTGTGAATATTGTGATAGACTCAATGGTAATTAGAACAGACTTCGGGTTCTACGCCCCTAGGTGATCGAAAAGGTAAGTCCTTGCTTGAAGGTGTATCTGTCCGATCGGTAGCTTTCTCCATACTTTTATTTTATTTGGGGTCAACACAAGGGTGTTTCCAGTGTATATCTCCCTGGATTGCTCTACTTCCCCGCTTCTTCCTTAGGTGTTTTGGACTTTTTGTGCATTTAGTGAGCTAGGTTCTAGACAATTGGCCAATGGGCTATTACCCACGACCACTTGCTAGCTATGCTCGTGCGGTGAAGTGTGGCTTATTTATTTATTTTTTTCTTCTTTTTCCTTTGTTTTCTTTTCTTTTTCTTTTGTTGTTTAGTAGGTGGCTTTCCTGTTCTCAGATTTACCTAGAGGCAATAAAAGAAAGTGATCCTGTGGCTGGGCTCTGAACAATCGGCTAATGGGCTATTACCCATGACAACTTGCCAGCCATACTACCCTAGAAGGTTTATTAGCTACCTAATTTCTATTAGAATCTCCTAGGAGTGTGTCAGTGTGAAAATGTGTGCAGATGCTTAGACTAAAAGTTCCTCCGAGTTAGAGGGCGGGTTGATAAGTCGTATACTTATCACTCTACTTTATTGGCGAATTACAATAAATTAAGGTTGCGAGGATTTGAGGCTAAATCCGTATTTTAGTGGACACTTGGGCCGATTAAGCTTGACGGCCTGAAAAGTCTAAGTGTCCAGGTTCTTCTCGTATTATTTCCCACAGTTGACAAGCTCCTAATGCCTAAGTTCTCCTTCCTAATTTTTTTAAATTAATTTATTATATAATTTAGGCTGATAATATAAACTCAAAGAATGCGAATTACCACCCCCCCATGCTTAAGTTGGACAATGTCCTCATTGGCAAATAAATGGATGCAAAGGGGGGTATAGAAAGAAATCATCTGAGTGTTGCTGTGTTTCTGATCAGTCTGAATCTTCTAGGTTGCCTCCTAGGAAGCACTGAGTTTATTGCCTCCAGTTGGGTGAGGCTCTGTGTCAATCCTCAATGAGGGTGACAACTTCCTTTGGGGGAACCTGGGCAAGAAAATGTTTTAATCTCTGACCGTTTATTGTGAAGGTTTGCTTAGTGTTAGGATCTACAATTTCAACTGCTCCATTGGGATAAGGTTTGATCACCTGATATGGTCCTATCCACTTTGATCTCAACTTACTGGGGAAAAGTTTAAGTCGGGCATCAAAAAGCCAGACTTGCTGGTTGGGCTCGAAGGTTTTCCTATGGATGTGTCGGTTGTGGACGGCTTTCATCTTTTCTTTGTAAAGTCGACTATTTTCATACGCGTCCCGACGGATTTCCTCGACTTGGAAAGTTGGAGTGTCCGCTAAGCTCCGGCTAACTAAGAATCCATGTTACACTGCTTAACAGCCCAGTAAGCCCGATGTTCCAACTCAACCGGAAGGTGGCAAGCTTTACCAAAGACCAGGCGATAAGGCGACATGCTTATCGGGGTCTTAAAAGCGGTCTTGTATGCCCACAGGAAATCATCCAGTCATGTGGATCAATCCTTCCAGTCAGGTCTCACAGTCTTTTGCAGAATATTCTTGATTTGCCTATTGGAGACCTCAGTTTGCCCATTCGTTTGTGGGTGATATGGGGTGGCAATGCAGTGAGTAACCCCGTATTTTCTAAGCAAGGCACGGAATTAGGCATGAATAAAGTGACTCCCACCATCACTAATCATGGCCTTCGGTATCCCAAATCGAGAGAAGATGTTTTTCTTAACAAAGTCCATGACAGCCTTATGATCACATCTTCGGGTAGTGACGGCTTCGAACCATTTTGAGACATAATCAATTGAGACAAGTATGTACTCAAAACTATTGGATGGTGGGAAGGGACCCATGAAATTGATGCCCCAAACATTGAAGATTTCAGCAATCAGAATGGGTTGGAGGGGCATCATGTCCTTTCTGGTCATAGTCCCTAATGTCTGGCAGCGAGAGCAAGTCTTAGTGAAGCTATGTGCGTCCTTGAATAGGGAGAGCCAGTAAAATCTGGACTGCAAAACCTTTGTAGCTACTTTCTTCCCCAAAAAGTGGTCACCACAGGCTTGGTCATGACAAAAGGATAATACACTTTGGACTTCTTCCTCAGGAATACACCTCCTAATGATCTGGTCGGCACAGAGTCTAAATAGCATGGGATCATCCTAGAAATAGTGCTTGTCTTTAGCCAAGAACTTATCATGTTGCTATCTAGACCATTCGTGCGGAGTCTGTCCTACCACTAAATAGTTGACGAAGTTTGCATACCCAGGTAGCTTTCTTCCTTGCACAGCTAGAAGTTGTTCATCAGGAAAGGTGTCAGTCAAGGGTAATGATGGTCCGATGTGGTCTGGGTGGAGTCTAGACAAGTGATCGGCTACGACATTCTTGGACCCGGCTTTGTCGCGTATTTCCAGGTCAGATTCCTGTAAGAGCAGGATCCATCTGATGAGCTTGGGTTTAGTGTCCTTCTTGGTTAACAAATGCCGGATAGCCGAGTGGTTAGTGTAAATTGTCACGTGGGATCCTAGAAGATATGATCAGAACTTTTCTAATCCAAAGACTACGACGAGTAGTTCTTTTTCTGTGACAGTATAATTATTTTAAGCCTCATCCAATGTCTTGCTCGCATAGTAGATCACCATGGGTTTCTTTTCTCTTCTTTGTCCTAGGACAGCACCAATGGCAAAATCTGATGCATCACACATAATCTCAAAGTCCTGGGACTAGCCCAGGGGTTGTAATATAGGTGTAGTGGAGACTGTTTCCTTGAGAGTGTTATAACCCTTGATGCAATCAGGTGTCATGTGAAAAAGGGCATCATTGGCTGGAAGGTCAGTTAAGGATTTAGAGAGTTTGGAGAAATCTTTAATGAACCTTCTATAGAAGCCAACATGTCCTAGGAAAGATCAGATTTGCCGGATTGAACTAGGAGGTGGAAGTTTGGAAATTAGATCAGCCTTAGCTCTATCTACTTCAATGCCCCTATGCGAGACGATGTGATCGAGGACAATCCCTTCCTGAACCATGAAATGACTCTTTTCCCAGCTTAAAACCAGGTTGGCCTCAATACATCACTTCAGGATCTTCTCCAAGTTGCTAAGACATTGGTCGAATGAATTCCTGAACATGGAGAAATCATCCATAAAGACTTCCAGTTATTCACCCACCATCTTTGAAAGGATATTTAGCATGAAACACTGAAAGGTAGTGGGTGCATTGCATAACCCAAATGGCATACGAAGAAATGCAAATGTGCCATATGGAGAAGTGAATGTGGTCTTCTCTTGATCTCTTGGTGCAATAGCAACTTGGTTGTATCCTGAATATCCATCTAGGAAGCAAAAATATTTCTGCCCTGCCAATCGCTCGAGAATCTGGTCAATGAATGGAAGAGGGAAATGATCTTTCTTGGTAGCCTCATTAAGCTTCCTATAGTCGATGCACACCCACCATGCAGTAAAGGTGCGGGTTGGGATGGATTCACCCTGATCATTGTGACAATGGTGAGCTTGGCTTTTTTGGGTACCACTTGAGTGGGGCTCACCCAGGGGCTGTCAAAAATTGGGTCAATGATATCAACGTCAAGCCACTTGATTATCTCCTTTTTAATGACCTCTCGCATATTTGGGTTCAAACGTCTCTGCATCTGGCAAGAAGGTCGAGCCCCATCTTCCAAATAAATCTTGTGACTACAATAGGTGGGGCTAATTCCTCTCAAGTCAGAAATTGTCCATCCAATGGCTACCCGATGTTCAGTGAGGGTTGCAGTCAACCTAAGCTCTTGTTCCCTAGTTAAATGGGAATTGATAATCACAGGGAAGGTTTGGTCAGGTCCAAGGAAGACATACTTGAGATTATCGGGCAAAGGCTTCAGCTCGAGTGTAAGTGGAACAACATTCGACGGGTAAGGGAAAGGCAGGAGTTGATCAACATCAATCTCCTCAAATGGTGGTTGTCGAAGGTAATCAGCTCTACAAATGTCAATCTCCACAGTTTGGGATTGGTCAGGATAGTCATTGGCCGGTTGAGTTAGATGGTCTGCTTAGGAGCTGAGAGTGAGGCATTCTTCAACTACAGGTTCCACGGGATCGTGTTCCTCAATCTAGTCACAATCAAAGGACTTGGCTACCTTGAAGATATCCAATTGCATATTCTTGTCTTCAAAGGTGATTTCCATACATCCCATGTCGCAATCAATGTTCTCCTTAGCCGTAGCTAAAAAGGGTCTGCCCAGGATGATTGGTGTGCTTTGTAGTTGTTCAGGGACTTCCATGTCGAGAACCAAAAAGTCGACCGGGAAGTAGAAGTCCTTGACCCGAACAATTATGTCCTCAACTACTCCCTTTGGGGTTCTCATAGATCTATCAGCCAATTGGATGGTTACAGGTGTGGGTTTCAATTCTCCAAATCCAAACTGGTGATACAGGGTTGTCGGGATGAGGTTGATCGAAGCACCTAAGTCCAAGAGCGCTCTATCAAATGTCATATCCCCGATATTACAAGAAATCAGGGGCGCTCCTAGGTCAGTTCATTTGGGAGGCAGGCTGCTCAATATCATTGAACTAGCTTATTCTGAGAGCACTACCTTCCTAGGTGCTTGGGTTTTCGACTTACGCTTTCGTGTAAAGACATCCTTCAAGAACTTAGCATAAGCTAGGATATGTTTAATTGCTTTGAGGAGCGGACTATTAATCTGGACTTGTTTGAAAATCTCCAACAGCTCCTCATTCTCAACTATAGCTTTCTTTTTCTTCCCTTTTTCCAAGGCCTCAGGGTATGGTGTTTGGGTTTGAGTCGAGATAGTCTCCATGTCCTTGGGTTTCTCCTGCTCACCCTCATACTTGGATATCTTAGGAAGTGAGGTCATGGGAGGGGTTGGCCATTTGGGGTCCAGGGTTTTAGTGCCACTTCTCAAGGTAACTGCATTGGTAGAGGTGTTGGGACCATGGGTAGATCCTTGAGAAGAAGAGGAAGGAGCACTAAAACTAGGGGGTGTTTATGGGGCTTGTTGGACCATGTGGGCATGTCCGGGGTTGCCTTGGAACCTTTGCGAATTGGGGCCTCTGTTAATCAGATTTTGCGGGTTCGGTTGTGGTTGAGAAGGAAGGGATCCCTATTGTTTGCAATCCAACAACTGGCTCAACTGTCCCTTCACTAAGGCCATTTCTTCCTGGTGTTTTTGATTCATGTCAGCCATCATTTTTATCAATATGTCCAGTTGGTTTTGAGTGGGAGGGGCTGCCCTATTCGAATTATAGGGTGGTGATTGCACCGCAAAAATACACCTACAATTGTGCCGTCTTGTGCTACTTCCTAGCATTACCAGTGCATATTAGGGTTCCATAGTCGCATTTGTAAAAATACATGCATTTAATTGAGAGGGGAGGAGAGTAAATAAATGGCCTCGCAATT
Organism: Thalassia testudinum; assembly: GCA_037157565.1. NCBI lineage: Eukaryota > Viridiplantae > Streptophyta > Magnoliopsida > Alismatales > Hydrocharitaceae > Thalassia > Thalassia testudinum. The sequence goes on from JAZHRO010000031.1 coordinate 204,417,617, forward strand.
CACGTTTTCCTCAAGTGTTGCTTCGCAAAATTTCCATCTTCATTTTTTATTGCTTTTTGATTTTTTTAAAACTCTTCCCGCGGTTGCATGGAACAACTTCTTCTTCTTCGCACCATGTCCTGCTCCCCCTCTCCCTGCCAGCCCTGCAGTCGCATGCACCACTCCCTACTAAGCCATGCATGAGTCATGCACAGCTAGGGCATGGTTGTGCATGGCTTCCTCTTCTTTAAAAAGACCACGGTTTCTTCCTTTGCAGCCAGCCTGGTCCCCAGCCAAAAACACTGCAGCTCCACTTCTCCTTCCAGGCCACCATCTCCTCCCTTTCCCTCCATACGTAGGACCTCCTCCTTAGAGGAGACACCCTGCGGGCAGGAGTTATCATTGTGGTGCACACCCACCACAGTGAGACCACCACCATCTAGCTCTTCAAAGAGCAGGTGGGCGTGGTGGCCTTCTTTTCCCCGTTTGAACGACCACGCCACTTCAGCCATTGGAGAGGAAGCTTCAAGCTTGGAGCTCAAAGCTCCAGCAGTGGCAGCAAGGCGGCAGCAACAACACGTAGTAGCAGCCGCCCAGCCCTTTCCGTGCACACCTGCAGGCCGCCCTCACCTCCAGTGCGCGCCTGAAGGCACCATCGCCTCCCGCTTCTTCGCCCTGTTGCGCTCTCTCTTCCCGCCCGCAACTGGCCACCGCACGCCACTGCAGCGGCCGGCTAAGCCTCACCGCGCACCCCAGCCAACACCCACAGGCCACTGCGCGCCCTGTCGCGCCCCTTTGCTTGTGACCCAGCCCTCTCCGCGCGCTCTGTCGCGAGGTCCCGCCCGCACTCACAGCACCGCCTGCTCCCGGTCGCGCGGCTCACCCGGCCACTGTAGCCACTGTTCACGCCATTCTGCGGAACACTGTGGCTACAGTGGTGTGACCGATGAGTTTCTCACTTAACCGGTCACTCGGCGCGCCGCAACCGGCCAGCGCCCGCGCATGCGTCTCGCCCCGCGTCGCCTGCACTCGCCCGCGTACGTCTGCGTGCGGCCACCTCTTCCAGTGCCTGCCTTCGTCCTCTCTCTCCGCCTGTGTGAGCCTGCTAGCGCCTGCTCCAGCCCTTCGCGTAGTGCAGTGCACTGCGGCCTCTTCTCTCCTCCGCGCCCACTCCCCTGCTTATATATATATACGTATATAAATATACGTATATATATATACGTGTATATATATATATACGTATATATATATATAGGTATATATATATATCTATATACATATACATATATATATATCTATATATATATAGGTATATATATATATATCTATATATATATATACATATACATATAGATATATATACATACATATATATATATAAAGATAGATATATATATATACATATATATATATATGTATATACATAGATATATTTATATACATATATATAGATGTATATACATGTATATAGATGTATATACATGTATATACATATATATATGTATATATATATACATATATATATATACATATATATAGATGTATATACATGTATATAGATGTATATAGATGTATATAGATGTATATACATGTATATACATCTATATATATGTATATATATATGTATATATATATATACATATATATATACATATATATCTATATAACTATATATACATATATACATATATATACATATCTAGCTACATATATCTATATATACATATATTACTATATATATATATATACATATATATATATATACATCTGTATAGTATTATATACATACATACATATATATATATCTATACATATATCTATCTATACATATAGTTACATACATATATACATATATACTTATATATATATATTTATACATATATATATACATATATAACTACATATATATACCTATATATTTATAACCATATATATATATACATATAGATATATTTACATATATACATATATATATTTTCACATTACTTACCATACGTGGTATCGCGGGAATATCTGCACCAGTTGCTGATATTCCCCGATACCCGCATACAAAAAGCATGGTCACACTCATCTTCCACCATCCATCCTACACTCCACGCGGCACCTCGTCCTATTGGTTGCGTCTTTCTAGACGACGACGGACTCGACACCGTGATACACTTCATCTCCGCCTCCACCCCCACCCCTTTATACATATATAATATATACCTATATATATACTATATCTACTTTATTTCTATTTCGCTTTCCTGCTAGTAAAAAAAATAAAAAAATATATAAAAGAGAAAAGATAATCCTTGACTTACAGGTACTCCGTCTTGTGAATAGCAAGACCTGTTTTGGAACACTGTTTTGGCTCAAAGCCAAGAACACTGTTTTGGCCCAGGGTAATCAAGGACAAAGATTACCAGGAAAAAATCTAAATAGAAAAAAAAAACACCAAAAACACAATAAACGAACGGAAGAGATTCGTTGTAGGAAAGGCGTAGAAACTTGACTTGTAACCCCACTTCCCTGAGTTCGACCCTGGGCCTAAAAGTGACCAAGATAAAATCAAGTAGGCCAGGTTAAAAATTTTGTAAAGAGATGGTTGGTCCAATTTAGGTTAACCACTATACACACTTCAGCGATAAAATCACCATATTAACAACCTATTTGGGTTCGACACAATACCTTTCTTGGCTCCGTTGCCGGGGAAGTGCACCTTCAAGTAAGTTTTTACTCCATTCCTTTAATTTTTTTCTCTTCTCACACCCTTCTCTTCATGGGTGTTTTTGTTTTTGGTGTGCAGGTAAACCTGTTGCGAGGAGAAAACAGGCAGATGACGTCGGAGACGTGGGTAGATCCAAGGCGGGAATAAGAGCGTGAAGAGGTTGACACCGCACTGGAGCTCCGCAGACGTTGCTGCACAAGTAAGTCTTTCTTTCTTAGCAACCTATGTTAATTTGTAACCTTAGTAAAAAAAAAATCATTAAAAAAAAAACTAGAAAAACTTCTTGGGATCTCTTGGGGAAAGTGGATTAAAATTCACTTGTTTGATTGATTGCCTTTACTCCCACTGCCTCGGGATTTCCCGCCCTACTTCGCATAGCGAAAATCCGAGAATCTTGATTCTTGAATTTTTTGCCGTGTGTAGTATTCTTTATGGCAAATAAAAAGATTGATTGCACCCCTCTTTGCCTCGATTATCTGCAAATTCGGGATCACATTTTTGGTGGGGAGACTTGGAATTGAGTTGATTCTAATCCCACCACGACTTTTCAACTTGCCTAAGATTCGATCCCGAATAATTCAACCCCAACAATTTGATTTTCTTTATCTTTTGGTTGAGCCTTGTGTGGACATCTTTTTGGTGATTGGGAGCACTTGAATTGAAGTGCTTTGGCTCCCTTTCACACTAATATAAAACTGATTCGTGCATCCACACATAGAAATCTCTATTTAGGGAAGCCCATTGCATTGTAGCATGCATTAACCAACTAACATTGAAGAAGGGTTTGTTGGGCTTAGAAGAAAACCTGTATTCTCTCAAAACCCAGAGATTGGTTGAATTGGTATTTCAGCGAAATCCTAAAATCCATACTACTTTAAGGTTGAATTCTAAAAACCATTCACCAATTAAGAACTTCAATTCGGGGAGATTTCCCCATTGCATGCTTGTTTTACACACTCTGAAAATCAATCACTTGGGCATTACCTGTAAAAAATGCCCTTCACATTCCAAAAGCACTTGATCTTAAGCCTCTAACTAAAATTGGTAGTAACTTGACCCTTTTTAAGGACTGGAGGTCTAACTACCTGCGTGTAGCATCTACGTGCTGGTGAGGGTTCCCGCGTGCTATCGGGTGTCTAAGACTGGGGCATACGGCCTTTCAATCTGGCCCGGTGGTTCCGCGGTGCTCGCATTCAGTTCAGTAGTTCGTGATAGTAGGTAACTTAGATCTTTAGGTCTAAGGGCACATTGTAGAGGTTAGGAATTTGATTGAATTGATTTGTCATCAAGTGTACCTTTGCGGCGTCATTTCTCTCATCTCTTTTCCCTTCATATCCCCCCAATTCTTCCTGCGGTAGTGCATATTTGGGAGGAGGTCACAAAACCCTGAACTGTGTGAATTGCCTGATAAATCTAGAAAAGAAGCTGAATCGTCCTCCTCCTCCACAAAGTTAGCTGCACGCCCACCCCCAAATCCCGAGGGAGGAAACCGCCCTCAGAACCCACCAGGTGGTGGAGCCTTAGATCCCATAACCCTCCTCCAAGCCCAAATGGAAATGTATAATGAGCAAATTGAAGCCATTCGGGAAACATTGGAGGAAATGCAGAACCCTCCTGAATGGGAGGAGCCTAGGTCTCTTAGCTCTTATCAGAATCCCGCTGCTACAGAGATCGTAGGATAAATTTGGGTCCCCATGGGCGGGGATGAGTTTTGAACAGAAATCGAACATAATTGGTCTAATAAATTTTCACTTTCATGGTCTTGCAAGTGAAGATCCTTTTCTCCACTTGGAAGACTTAACCCGATTAGCTGAAACTGTTAAACCTAGAAATATCGGGTTACCTATAGTCCTCATGAAAATGTTCCCGTTTTCATTGCGGGATAAAGCGTCGCAGTGGTTACGCACCCTTGGGAGAACCATCCACTCTTGGGAAGAGATGCGAACAGCGTTTCTCAAGAAGTTCTTCCCAATCGAGCGAACCAATGCTCTTCGTCGTGCTATCACCTCTTTTACGCAACAAAATGGCGAACAATTTCATGAGGCATGGGAGAGGTATAATGACCTCCTTAGGAAGTGTCCGCACTACGGTCTGCTTAAGTGGCATATAGCCCAGATTTTCTACTATGGGCTAAATGAGACTTTGAAGCAGATTGCAGACACTTCCTGCGGAGGGAATTTCATGAATAAAAATGAGAATGGAGCATTCGAACTATTTGAAAATATGAGTGAAAACTCAATGAACAATGCTTCCATTGTCGCCTTCAATCGTACCAGCCAGCCCCGACATGTCCACGAAGTTGACACGGGACCCTCCCATTCATCCACTGATCTAAGCCTTATCGCACAAAAACTGGATGAAGTCTCCGTCGTGCATAGGAAGCTGGACGAGCTTTTGGCCAACCCCGCCCATTCTATGGCAAACACCACCTCTTCACCACTTCGTCACAATCCAAATTCTTCCAACACCAGGCTTATCCCAAGAAACCCCGTAAGACCTTCCTTACCGAGTGTCACACTGAGCGACTCGGTAAGTCATGTGGAACTGACTTCTGCGAGCCAGTATTTCGACACGGAGGACCAAGCCTCCTTGTGCTCGAACGCATATTTACATGAGGACACGTCTTCTGGCATAGAAGACACTTGCGCCCTGGGGAACAACCCGTTCTCTGCCACTTATAACCCAGGGTGGCGAAATCATCCAAATTTCTCATGGTCCAACAACCTATAGCGCCAAAACCCCGTGGGTGGACCGGTGCGACCGTCTGCACCCATCATCCCAAGGGCCCAGTCTAATCCTATGGAGAATCCGCCATCAGGCCCTTGCGTATCGCAAGCAGAACACACATCAAGTCCTCTTTATAAATTGATGCGAATGATGACGGATATGTCAAAGCGCCATGAAGAGAACATGATCTCTCTTCAGGACCAATTGGCGCAGCAGAATACTGAGATCAGTCAACTACGCATGGCGACTTGATCTCAGGGCACTCTTCCCGCCCAACCTATTCCAAACCCATGAAATTTTATACCCCGTGGTCCTCAACCATAGGTACAATCTTCTCAGGGGCAGGTACATCCAATTCTGCAAGCTCCAAGCATTCCACCGGGATTTCAGGCTAATCCTGCTGCTGCACCGCACTCTTATGTCCCTATTGCAAACCCTCCTCGGCCGTATGATCCCACTGGACCCGCATCGTCCAATGCTATCACTATGAGGAGCGGCAAGCAGACTGTCGATCTGCCTCGACTTGATCCTGGCCCGTCTTCTTCATTGCCCTCTCATTCAAGATGCGCACCGCATTTGCGAGAGGACGATACACCCAAATTGTTGCCAGAATCAGCCCCATTCCCTGAGGCTCTACTGAGGGAGCCAAAAGGCATAAAGAAAGATACGCAGGCCTTTGATAACCTGCGTAATTTTTTCAGGGATGTAGAAATCAAGGTACCCCTGCTCGAGGCTATCGACCACATACCTACTGTCGCCCAATTTTTCAAAGACTACACAACACCCAGGCGACAGTCAAAGAAAACTAAGAATCCGGTGGTTCTCTCGCCTCATGCGAGTTGTGCTATACTGTCAAACCTACCACCGAAGTAGAAAGATCCGGGCACACCCTTTATTTCCTGTAGCATCCAAGGCTGCAATTTTAACCGTGCCCTGCTTGATCTAGGATCTTCCATAAATCTTATACCAACCATCATGCTCGAAAAATTTTCCTTGGGAAATCTGAAACCCACCCCTGTCACGTTACAGTTGGCAGATCGTTCCGTCAAAATCCCGAAGGGTGTGGTGGAAGACGTGGTGGTTAGGGTCAACAGTCTCTGTTTTCCTGTTGACTTTCTTATTCTAGATATGGAAGTTCCTAGCTCACTTTCTAATTGTCCGATCATCCTTGGTCGACCTTTCTTGGCCATAGCCCGCGCCCTTATCGACTGAGAGTCGGGCTATATTGAGATTGCCGTTGGATCTGAAAAGCTCAAGCTTAACATCTTCAAGGCAACCAAGAACTTTGATTGTGATTATATCGAGGATGACACGTCTGACGTGGACATGACCGTTAGTGCGTGTATCAGACTAATTGGGACCTATTAAGACTGCTTCGGATTACCTATAAACACTGATGACTGCCTGATCAACACATATTGTGACATTCCCCCATCCCTCCCTATTCCCGTACCTTCTCTTGACCAGACTTCTGACGAGGTTTTCTCCGCTTCCCATACCTCGTGGTCTGAGTCATATCCGGGCTACTCACCGTCGGTCCACAATCTTGAAGACCGGATTGCCCTTTCTTTCCTGCCAAATCAGGCGAAGTTGCATCTCCACACTGGGACCTTGAGCCCACATCCTACTCACTGGGGCTATTCCCTTGTTGATCCATATATCCAAGAAGCCCCTCTTCTTGGCCAATCTGGGGGCCAATTTCTTCCTCCTGACTTGTTTTCTGATCCGCTTGGGACACTCTCGTCCTAGGAAATGCCAGACCTTTCACCTTCCACCATCACTTTTCACGCCAATATCATGATCACTTCACTTTTCACTTCGCCACCCACCATCCACCCACCCTACCACCCTGCTGTATACCCTGCACCTCAGCTCTTGTTACCCGATCTTTCGTCCTTTCTCTACCTTTCCCTGCATGCATATGAGGACATAGCATATTTTGGCATGGGGTGGTGGATAGGCATCCATAGGATCTGGGTATTTTATGGTATCATGCAGTTTCCACCTATTTATGAATATGCAAGAAAAAGAAAATATAATAATAATAATAAATGTTGTTTAGTAATGATTTGAAGGCTGAAACAAAAATACAATAAGTGTTTATGGATATTCAACCTCTGTTTTGAAGACTTTCCAGGCCACAGAAGCTTGATTCGCTCAGGATTCGGCTTAATTCACTTGAGCATTGAAAAGATAGATCGGAATCTCTCCTAACTAAGGATGTATTCTTGTACTTGAGACTCCAGTACAAGATCCATTGGTTTGCTTCTACTCAAAGGCCTAAGTAATCTTGGTTCACACCACACATGTCAAGAAAGACCAGGTGAACATAAGATTCAACCCTAGTGTTCATTAGAGAAGGTGGAGTCCTTACCTGTGCGTGCTGGTAGACTTTTCATCCCAGGTTTTAGTCTTGTGTTTAGGAGAAACTCTTTCCACCAAAAAGAAACTCTCCCACCAAAAAGAAAAGTGTGCTCCTCCAAATAATGTTGTAAGAGATATATTGACACGTGTTTCAAAAAAAAAAATGTAAAAAAGTCAGTATATCTCACAAATGTTTGTAAAGTCTCTACCCTAAAAATGTTCTTCAGGGCAAGTCGCAAAAATCCTATTTTTCCTGTGAGCCACAAATGTCAGAAAATGGGAGTTGAGTTTTCCTTCATCTTCTTAAGGGATAATCCGAAAATAAGAGCTGAAACTGGGACCAACCTTTACTTAAAAAATTGTGAAACCCTGGGCTTGAGTCTTAATGTTCATTTAGTCAGTCTTGATCCTTCATTATGCACAAGCCATAACCTCTTGAGCTCTCGAGTACGGCAAAAACCTCCTGGGTCCTGGAAATCGTACTTAAGGTTTAAACATCAAGAGTCCTGGTTAGTCGAGAGATGATCTATGTCATGTGAGGCTTAAAGTACTGGTAGTCTTCTTTACAATTGGTTCTCACAATATCCAACAATAAACACACACCTATGTTGCCTCAGAAGAAAATCTTCAGCTTAAGATCATTTCTAAACACTACAAAAAATGTTTTGCTAGGGACTAGCAAAAGATAGGCATGGGGGTATGATTGCACCGCAAAAATACACCTGCAATTGTGTCATCTTGTGCTACTTCCTAGCATTACCAGCGCATATTAGGGTTCCATAGTCACATTTGTAAAAATACATGCATGCATGCATTTAATTGAGAAGGGAGGAGAGTAAATAAATGGCCTCGCAATTCACGTTTTCCTTAAGTGCTGCTTCGCAAAATTTCCATCTTCATTTTTTATTTCTTTTTTATTTTTTTAAAACTCTTCCCGCGGCTGCATGGAACAACTTCTTCTTCGCACCATGTCCTGCTCCCCCTCTCCCTGCCATCCCTGTAGCCGCATGCACCACTCCCTGCCAAGCCATTCATGAGCCATGCATAGCCAGGGCATGGCTGTGCATGGCTTCCTCTTCTTTAAAAAGACCACAGTTTCTTCCTTTGCAGCCAGCCTGGTCCCCAGCCAAAAACACTGCAGCTCCACTTCTCCTTCCAAGCCACCATCTCCTCCCTCTCCCTCCAAACGCAGGACCTCCTCCTCAGAGGAGACACCCTGCGGGCTGGAGTTATCATTGTGGTGCACACCCACCACATTGAGACCACCACCGCCCAGCTCTTCAAAGAGTCGGTGGGCGTGGTGGCCTTCTTTTCCCTGTTTGAACGACCACTCCACTTCAGTCATTGGAGCGGAAGCTTCAAGCTTGAAGCTCAAAGCTCCAGCAGCAGTGCGCAGCAGCAGCCGCCCAGCCCTTTCAACGCATGCCTGCAGGCCGCCCTCGCCTCCAGCGCGCGCCTGCAAGCACCATCGCCTCCTGCTTCTTCGCCCTGTCGCGCTCTCTCTTCTCGCCCTCAATCGGCCACCGCGCGCCACTGCAGTGGTCGGCCAAGCCTCACTGCGCACCCCAGCCAATACCCGCAGGCCACCGTGTGCCTTGTTGCGCCCCTTTGCTCGCGACCCAGCCCTCTCCGCGCGCTTTGTCGCGCGGTCCCGCCCGTAAGCCAGCAGCCGGAGCCACTCTTCCGCGCGCGCCGAGCCACCCACACTCACAGCACCACCCGCTCCCGGTCGTGCGGCTCGCCCGGCCACTGTAGCCACTGTTCACGCCAGTTTGCGGAACACTGTGGCTACAGTGGGGTGACCGGTGAGTTTCTCACTTAACCGGTCACCCGATGCACCGCAACCGGCCAGCGCCCGCGCACGCGTCTCGCCCTGCGTCGCCCACACCCGCCCGCGTACATCTGCGTGCGGTCGCCTCTCCCAGCGCCTGCGTTCGTTCACTCTCTCTGCTTGCGTGCGCCTGCCAGCTCCCGCTCCAGCCCTTCGCGTAGCGCAGTGCGCTGCGGCCTCTTCTCTCCTCCGTGCCCACTCCCCTGCCTGCACGCGCCTCAGCGCACCTATGCACCTGTGCGTGCGCGCGTGGACCAGACGATGCTCCATAGCTTCAGATGCCTTAACCCTCAGCAGTGCCCTCTCTCTCCCGCTCTCTCTCTCTCTCACTCTCTCTCTCACCACACTCTCTCACTCTCTTTACCGACGCTTGCACACACATGCACTCACACTTTCATACACACACACCTATACACTATTATATACATATATATATACATATACATATATATATTGATATATATACGTATATTTATATACATATACATATATATATATATATACTTATATCTATATATATATAGTATTTATATAACTAGGTATTAGTATACATATATATATATATACTTATATCTATATACTTATATATATATATACATACATATATATTTACATATATTAGTACTTATATAACTATGCATTAGTCTATATACATATATCTATATACTTATATATATATATATACATATATTTATATACATGCATACATACATATATATATATATATATATATAAATATACATACATATATACATATATATCTACATAACTATATATACATATCTAGCTACATATATCTATATATACATATATTACTATATATATATATACATACATATATATATATATACATCTATATAGTATTATATACATACATATATATATATATATATCTATACATATAGTTACATACATATATACATATATACTTATATATATATATTTATATATATATATATACATATATAACTACATATATATACCTATATATTTATAACCATATATATATATATACATATAGATATATTTACATATATACATATATATATATTTTCACATTACTTACCATACGTGGTATCGCGGGAATATCTGCACCAGTTGCTGATATTCCCCGATACCCGCATACAAAAAGCATGGTCACACTCATCTTCCACCATCCATCCTACACTCCACGCGACACCTCGTCCTATTGGTTGCGTCTTTCTAGACGACGACTGACTTGACACCGTGCTACACTTTATCTCCGCCTCCACCCCCACCCCTTTATACAAATATAATATATACCTATATATATATACTATTTCTACTTTATTTTTGTTTCGCTTTCCTGCTAGAAAAAAAATAAAAAAATATATAAAAGAGAAAAGATAATCCTTGACTTACAAGTACTCCGTCTTGCGAATAGCAAGACCCATTTTGGAACCCTGTTTTGGCTCAAAGCCAAGAACTTAATTTTGAGGGTGTGCCTCAAGGACAAAGATTACCAGAAAAAAATCTAAATAGAATAAAAAAACACCAAAAATACAATAAATGAACGGAAAAGATTCGTTGTAGGAAAGGCGTAGAAACTTGACTTGTAACCCCACTTCCCTGAGTTTGACCCTGGGCCTAAAAGTGACCAAGATAAAATCAAGTAGGCCAGGTTAAAAATTTTGTAAAGAGATGGTTAGGTCCGATTTAGGTTAACCACTATACACACTTCAACGATAAAATCACCATATTAACAACATATTCGGGTCCGACACCAGGTGGTCTAATTGGTGGGCCTTGCTGATAGGAGGGGGGATTGGGCCTGGGTTGATTCTAGAATTGGTTTGATTTTTGGTTCGTACAGGCGAAATTTAGGTGATTCACCATTTGGCATTGTAAGTGTTGGAGAAGGGGTCAGGTTTGGAATAACCTTGGATAGCTTGGACATCTTCAAAGATGGAAGGTGTCGAGGGGGTAGGAAGTGAGTAATCAGGGGTTGTGGGAGCAAAGGTCCCTCCTTAGAACATGGTCAGGGGTTGTTCCAGGTGCATTTGGCTCATTGGCTGTACTAAGTCTACATTGTGAGCTCCCTTTGCTATGGGGAGGGTTTGTAGCAGGTTCTTGGTTTAGTTTAGCAGCTCATCGATCTTTTTGTCCACTAATTCAACTCGATCTAACTTTTTGGCTATAATGTCCATGTCAACCATTCTGGAATTTGCTTGCACCTCATAGATCCCATCATGAGGTTGATTGGATTGATTAAATTGGGTCATGGAGGCATTGTTGAATGAATTCTCACTCATGGGCTCGAAGAGTTCAAATGCGCTCTCCTCATCTTTGTTCAAAAAGTTGCCTCCACATGAGGCATCAACAAAGTTCCTAAGGTTGTTGTCCAGACCATGGTAGAAGATCTGGGCCAATTGCCACCTTGGAACCTCATGGTGTGGGCATTTCCTCAATAATTCATTAAATCGCACCCATGCCTCATGGAATTGTTCCCCACCTTGGAGTGTAAATGTGGTAATGGCTCTTCTGAGGGCATTGGTTTTACCTATGGGGAAAAATTTCTTCAAAAATGCATGCCTCAATTCCTCCCAGGTGGAGATGGGTCTCCCTAAGGTTCTAAGGCAACGAGATGCCTTGTCTTTTAGGGTGAAAGGGAACATCTTAATCAAAACAATGTCTAAGCTGATGTTCCTAGGTTTCACAGTTCTGATAATTTGGTCAAGGTCCTCTAGGTGTTGGAAGGGGTCCTCATTTGAGCTCCCATGAAAGTGGCTCTGAATTAGGCTCAGGACATTAGGTTTCAGCTCAAAATCATCTCCCCCTTCAGGGACCCTAAGATGGGGGGGTTCAATCCTAATAGCAGATAGATTGTAAAAGTCACGGAGGGGCCTAGGTTGGCCCTCCGGAGGTTGTGGTGGGTTAGGTGGGTTTAATGGGGGTTGTCCTTGAGGGTTTCGTAATCTGTGTATGGCTTGCATGATGGTTTGGATATGTTGTTGTTGTAGTTGGTGGTTGGCAGAGATCTGGGCCTGAATGATGGCCATAGCATTGGGTGGGGGTTGGTCCTCAACCTCATCAATTCTTGGTTCAGCCATTTTTTGTGTAAAATCAAATCTCCTCCTGATTTCCCTATCTAAAACAAACTCAGGATGCAGTGATCGTCTCCCATGCATACACTATGGAAGAACGGAGAGGGATGCGGAGAGAAATAAATGCGAGAAGTGTGTGCACAAATAACCAGACAAGTCTAGTCCTTACAGTGTATACCTTAGGTGACCTAGAAGCCTCAGAGGAAATGATCAAGCCTGTAAGCACTTAACCGCCCTTCCCAATATTAATCTAGCCAGGTTGATTACGAGGGGGTTGAAGGGAAGGTTCTTCCTTTGACTTTCGTCGGTTCCGTAGACCCCACAACTGCGATCGTTTGACACTTCCTCGTAGCCTAGACAACAGATTCTACAAAGGGAATGAAAGCTGAATGGCCAGCAAACCAAATCACACCTCCAAGACTTAAACCAGTCCTGCCTAGGGCACGTCTACTCCATTTTAATGAGGGGCTAGGCTAGTGCTTGTGCTCAAGATATGTGATGAGGCATTGATTGGGGTTGTGCCTCTTAGTTAATCGATTCGAGCATGTGTACACTTAACAAGACATGGTTCTCAAGCAGGGATTTTAAGATGTGGTGTCTTTTAATGTTTGTTCTTACTTTAGTGCCTTTTAGGGTTTTAGTGCCTTAGTGTTTTCAGACAAGGTTCAAGTGGGCACATAAAATTTTTGCACACAACTGGTGAAAGTTGATTTCCTTTAGAGTGATGTGGCCCTAGAAAAGCAACACTAATGAGTTTACCCTAGTGTTCATGCAGCTCTATCAGGTGAGTTGATTTTAGTTATGGTGAGTGGTGCGACCCAAGTCAAATCACAGCGGCTTCGCAAACACCACTCAAGAGAAAGAAAACTCAAAAAGATTATCTCCTTAAGAATGTTAGGGTGTATATTTTTTTTGTTGGGTGATGAGTTTGGAATGTGGGTCAAGTAGTCATTCACCATGCCAAATTTTTATTTATATATATTTTTTTATATTTTTTTAATCACGCAAACAACCAAAGGGTGGAGTGATACTCACAATTGATCTTCGCCACACTTTACTCCATCTCTACCATCGCGAATCGCGCTCCTTCACCACCCACACGTCGAGTTCCTGCAATCAATCAAGTAGAGTGAGAAAATGAGTTAGACGATGTGAGTACGAATGCGGGATGGAAGCAACAAAAGAAATCCATTGCCTCCCCGGCAACGGCACCAAAAACTGATATGCACGGGACGCAATTTTTTAATTGTGTGGTTATAGCATGCGTTCGCGACGTTGGTTTTAATCTAGAATGTGGATTTGGTGAGTCTAAGTGTCGAACACAAGGAGGCATAAAGTCGGACAACTTTGTTGCTTTTAGTTGTCACATGAAGTTTGGTTTGCTTGCAAGAAAACAAGAAAGAGAGAGAGAGAGTAGGGTTAGAAAGTTTCTTCAAATCACGACATTCATTTGCACAAATTGAGAGCTATGTAAGAAACAACATCAACATTAGCATTTAGCATGTAACTTGAGTTTGTTTGCAAGTACAACAATAACTAAAAGCTTTAACAAAAGCAATATGAAACTAGGGTAAAGAGAGAGAGGGGAGAGGGTAAGGCGGCCATGGCGGTGGAGGAGGGCTCCGTCGGTGGCTTGACAACTCCAGCGAGTGTGAAGTATGCTTGGTGAAGCTAGGAAGGAGCTAGGAGTATGGTGGAAGGTGTGTGTGTATTCAATGCCTCCAATGGGGTGGTTGAAGGGGTTTAAATAGGAGAAAAGGGCTTCTAATTGAGGTAAGGGGGTTTAGCAACGTCCATGACGTCGCTAAACCCCTTCCAAAAATGTCACTGAAGGCCTCCATCCACCGGTCTAAGCGTGCGCGCGTTCTTCTTCTTCTCGCATTGCGCCTGCAATCCACGTACGTTCGCTGTGCATCGTCCGATCGAAGATTGGACGGTTGAGACTTCGCGTGGGCGCACGCTGAGGATTGCACTTGTGCAGCTCGTGCCTCGAGCGTTATCGTGTGCGTGAGCATCCATGTTCATCCACTGCTCTGTGTGGCGTGATCCCTACCGTCGGCTTTTGCATCAGCGGCCAAATTTCATCCGTGCACGCTTCTGCTGCCAATTGGATCCCACCTGGCTTGAACTTGCGTTCCTCGCTCGTAGGTGGGCACAGACCAACGTGCTGCGTACGTTGCTTTGCGCGAAAGCGAGGTCGGGTGCGGGGAGACGTCGACTGTTGGATGGAAATCTAACGGTCGGGATCTGAAGCTCAGGTCATGAGGGCGCGTGGGTGAGGAGTTCGTGCGGGTGAGGGTCGTGGATTCTTAGCCGTCCAATCTGCTTAAGTTTGCTGAGCACGATGAAGTCGGGGGCATGCTACGGGTGAGGGTGCGTTGGATGTTGCCACGTGGACGCTTGTGGGCCATTGATCTGAGACTTCTTGGGCTAGTTGAGGGAGCTCTGGATGTCGTATTTGAGTGATTTCAAGTTCGTTGGACTCGATTCGTCGATCTGAATCCATCCGTGCAGTCCGATTGCTCATCTGAGGCCTGTTTCATCATGCACTTGTACATATGGCCATTAAACATTGATTTATAAGCAATCTTAAATTGCAATGCATGCAGTGCTTCTATGCCCATCATGACATATTATTAGTGCGCATATATTCTCAAAACTAACCCCAGTTGATGGAATTATCATCATTGAATGTAGAGTTATCAGCTCCCTACCTTAGTCCCACCACAGTGCATGCCCACCATATTCCACTCCAGTCTTCTTCTTCCCAATGCCCTGGATCTGAAGCTCCATTAGCGGCTTCGCTGTCTTCTTTCTCTCACTATTCTTTTATGTTTTTATTCATATTGTAATCCTTGACTAAGATTCTGCTTGTGAGATATTTGATAGTAGCAGTAAAATCTACATTTCTGTGATATCTTTATGATCATTACTAGTATAGTACTCTATTCTATTATATAGTCAATTCGAAAGGTATTAAATAGCGACTACCTCCCTATGTTGGACCCGAGCTCCTTGTAGTTAGGTATTGTAAATTTTAATTGATCACTTTATTTACACACTACAACGATTGCATATTTTTAATCGTGTGGATTTTAGCAAACATCAATTTGGCGCCATTGCCAGGGAGGTATAGATTTAATTTTAGCCTTTCGATTCCACACTTTTTTTTGATTACTAATGCAATTTGCTTCATATTTGTTGGCTTGTGTGTAGGTATTAGAAACTTGATGAAAAAGTGCGACAAACGGAAAAAAAGCAGATTCAATTGTCTTAAGATAAGTGTATCTATCTTAGGTTTCTTTCGATATAAAAAAAAATCCAAAAAAAATTAGGTGCTTTTCTTGATCCTTAGGTTAAAAATATTTGCTTGTGCTTGTTTTCTTTCTATTCCAAAAAGAAGAAAAACTCTTTTAAGTGGGCATTATCTTTTGGAAATCAACAAAACCACATCTTTTAAACTCGGACTACAACAAAATCTATTTTTCAAAAATTATTTTCCAAACTTATACACGCCCAAAAATTTTGAAATTGCTCTTGATCGTAGGTATTTAAGTAAGGAACATTGTATCCAAATTTCATATCCATTTGACTTATATTGAATTTTTTAAAATTTATGGATTGCACTCTGCTATCAGATCTACTTTTTCTTCCTAATTTTTGATATTCAAAAATCATACAAATTATTATACTACTTGGAATTTATGTGTTGAATTCATGTGATAATTGAGAATCTCAAAAAATCTGAAAAAAATATTTTGAGCATGTTTGATTACACGAAAAAATCAATCACTAACTTGGTGTCAAAATAGACTTGAAGACCCCAGTGCACTATTAAATTTAAAAAAAATATAAAATGTGCATTAAAAATTATAAATTTTTTTCTAAGAACCCTAGTTAGTGGTGCGTTAGGATCATTGATTTCTTTGATTGGGTCGCACCACATTTGGCCTATTGAACTTAAACTCCATCATTTAGCACTATCTGCTTTTTGGATTTCACATTAAGGTAGAGCACACTTGCATTTCCACACTTAAAGGAAATTTATCAAACAATTGGGACTTGCAAAACCTCTTATGTGCCTTACTAGAACCATTGCTTGAATTTATTTAACCAAGTGAACCCTAAAATACACTAATACAAGCACTTGAACCTTAAAAGCAATTACATATTTTAAGCTTGTATTGTGAACCCCTTATTTGAGCACTACACATTTCAAATCTTTATCTAAGGGGCATTACCCACTAAACAACACCCTAACACATTCCCTAAGAACATTCACATCCTATGTCTAACATAAAATTGATTAGACGTTGGCTTCTAAGGATTCATCGAGTTGGTCTCAAGGTATAAACTTGCACTATAAGGCTAATTGGTGAAGTCTATGATGAGTCCATTTTAATGGGCTAATATTACGCCTAAGTAACTTTAATTGTATCTTTTAGGTTTGTTAATAACTATATTAAGTTATAGAATGTTTGCATGCATCATGATTTAGGTTTACATCTATTCTATAACTTAATATGTTCTTTTTATGTGCAGGAAAAATAATTGGCAAAAGAATGAGGAGGAAAGGGTAAATTACCCTTTCAAATAACCGGCGGCTGTTCTTTTCCCCATCCTCTAGGCACCCTCAACAGCCGCCAGCCAGAAATAGTTAAGGGATTTGAAAATCCCTTATCTCACGCACGCGCAAAGGAGAGGAGTTAAAAGAAGAGGCGGAGAAAGGGGAGGGAGGATCATCCAGAGAGAGAGGGAACAACTCCAGCATGCACTATGGACCAGGATCCCCTTCAACGTTCCAGGCGCTCACGCCACCAAGCCTGCCCCTGCAGGCACTGCGCCTTCATCACCACCGCGTGCCTGCAGCCGCACCCTAGCAAGCCTCTCCGTAGCCTGCATCGCAACCGTGAGCATCAGCCTCCACCGCCTTCAGGCACACCACCAGGCGCCCATCTCCAGCACCAAGCGCACCACAACCCCCCTCCTGCAAGTGCAAGCACCGCTCGCGCCCTCACCTCTCCCTGTTCCAGCCCTTTTGCAGGTGCTAGCACCACGCTCACCACAACGCCCCCCCTCCTGCAGGCACTGCCCTCGCTCCTCAGCGCCCGCAGACGCTGCTCCCCACCGCACTCCTGCAGTCGCGCCCTAGCGCCCCCTATTGCAGGCGCACGCCTCTCCGCAGTGTTTCCAGCCAGTGCCCCACCCCGCAGGTGCACGCCCATCTGTAGGCTCCCCACCACTCGCCTGCAGCCGCGCCCTAGCAAGCCACCCTCGCCCCTGCAGGCACCCGCTTCAGCGCCTAGCGCTCTCTGCAGACCGCCTTACCTCCAGCGCCCGCCTTCGCGTCCACCCTCTAGCGCTCTCTGCAGACCGCCTCACCTTGCGCGCTCCCTCCTCCAGGCAGCCAGGTGCACTCGCACTCCTGCAGGCGCACCCGCAGACACCCCACCGCACCCTCCTTCCAGCAGGGTGCACCCCTCTCCAGCGCCAGCACCCTGTGCGCTCACCGACCACCGCCACACCACAGCAGGCTCTTCACAGCTGCAGCACCACCCGCTGGCACGCGCCATATGCAGCGCGTGTCTCTTTCAAGCAGCAGCCTCCTCCGGCTGTAGCTTTCTCTCCTCTGGCCGGTCGCCTCCGGCCATCTCCGTCTATGCCGCGGCCTCCATCGGATAGGCCTCATCCTCGCCGACCTCCCAAGCGCGTCCACAGCCCGTCGGTGCTCTCTCTCTCTTGCGAGGAGGAGATAGAGCAAATGCTCTGTTTTGAATTCAATTAAAAATTACATTTACTGCCATTGACACAGAATTTGATTTTTGATTTGTTATTATTTTATTATGGCTGAATTGGGCATGCACACTCATATTTTCTGATAATTGCATGTTATTGATATTCACTTGTTTTAAGATTGATTTTGGGATCAACACGTGCACCGATTCTCTCTAGTATATGACACGTGAAAATTACACAAAATCATCATATATTTATTGAAGATTTCAGTGAGGGAAAATTGCACATATACCCTTATCTTTTTAAGTTATTGTGAATCTACTTGCCTTCGCATTTTATGTCAGATTTGAATAGGGATTTCGCACTTAACCCAAAGAATATAAAATAATCAAGAGTTTATTGCATAATTGCTTCCCTATGGACACGACCCGCTCTTTTGTGGGTGGTTATTTTTATTTTTTTTGATTAGTTGATTTTTCCACCACTTAAATACTACAACGCAAAGCGGAAAGTCGACTTGTCAAATTGGCACCGTTGCCGGGGAGGCAATAGACGCAATAGGTTTACATCATTATTTTTAAATATTCTGAGTTGCAAAATTATCTGATCAATTTTTTTACTGTGCGAGGAATCTGAAGAGGCGACGAGGTGCAATAGAGTGGCGACAGCAACCACGAGTTAAGCCACACGAGGAAAGGACGAAGGAGACCAAGATCCTGTTTTCGTAGAGGATTCTCTGTCGTCACAAATTTATTTCTGTCTTTTCGCCCTTATAGTAATTGGGGCTGAATTTTTGGGGGTTTTTCCCCGCATTCTTTAGCTACTAGGGCTTACAATATTTTTGGTGCGTGCGTGACTCTATTTTCTGCTTGCCTGCTTTTGAAACCAACAAAGAAAATATCGAGCTGCCTATTTAGAAGTTGCATGCCCTTAGGTGCATGCATTTAGGGGTGATTGAGCAGCACATTAGATCTTATTATTGCATTGCAAGCATATTAGTACGAAGATTGCTGGAGACAGGTACATCTTTCTAACTTTTGCATCCAACTCCTGTTCACGCATTTGCTTTCAAATTTAAATTCAAGACCACGAAGTTGTTTGAATTTACTAATTCAGTGGTCACATAACTAAAAGTGGAACTAATAATTAGATTCAACCTTAAAAGCAATTCACATTTGATCTGATTCTAAGGGACTTGTCTACGATTTCAAAAGAAATTACAAAGATTTGCGGTGTGTTGCACATTTCTGACACTGAGCACGCACATTAGGCACCGCACTAAGGCTCGATCCCTTAAGGCTATAGGCACCGATCTCTTTATCGGTGCAGACCCTCCTATTATGCTTTGTGGTGGTGGTGATACTATCTTTTGACCAAGTGTTTTGATACTCCACGGAGGGGGACACCCCTTAAAGGAACAAAAGGGTAGTTAAGGGGCACCGCATACGCATCGCCTCAAAGGAAGGGTTCGCCCTACTTGCATCCCTTTGTTCGTCCTTGGAGTAACTTCTCACTTGATCACCTGGGAGTATCATCCAAGCAAAGTATAGGTCCTAGGGTACTCGAAGGTTGAATTAAGGCACGTAATTGCAGTGAAAAACTTGTTTGGCCATTTATATTAACTAATTCGACCTCCGCTATAAAGAAGGTTAAGATTTCAAGTCCACGCCCCTCTTATACCACTTACGTGGGAACGGAGGGATAAGCCTTGATCTTTTGACTTATCTTTGGAGTGGAGGTTTAACTTACTCAATAAAAAACCTGAATTATGTTTTGTATGCTTGGTAGATGCTCTCTTGAGGGTAGTCTAGTGTTTGATCCTGAGCCTGAGAGAATTCTTAGGAGAGCTCACCTAGGAGAAGAAAAAGAAGGAATGGCTGAGCAAGGTGCAAATCAACAAAGAACCCTAAGGGACTATTTTATTCCTACTAACCAACCTGCACAAGCACTAAGACGACCGGCAGGGGATAATCCGTATGAGATCAAGAGCAGTACCATATCTTTATTGCCCTCTTTTTATGGTACTACTAGGGATGACCCCTACTGGCATTTGGAGGAATACACCAAGGTCTGTTCCATGGTGAAGCTCCAGGGCTTTACTGATGAAGCCCTGATGAGGACTCTATTTCCTTTCTCCCTAATGGATAAGGCCAAGCACTGGTATCATACCCTCGATGCAAGGGTAAATAATTGGTCCACCCTTAAGGGAGAATTTTTAAAAAAGTATTTTCCTATGAGTAAAACCAACCATTACAGAAGAGAGATTATGGGTTTTACTCAACAAGAAGGGGGCAATTTCATGAGACTTGGGAGCGCTTTAATGACCTTCTTAGGTTATGCCCCCACCATCAAGTACCATGATGGTAGTTGGTCGAAAGGTTCTATAATGGATTATCTGAAAGGCATAGGTAAACCATTGATGCAGCCTGTGCAGGAACCTTCATGACCAGAACTGAGGATGAAGCTTGGGCATTATTTGAAACATTAAGCGACAACTCCATACATCTATCCTCTGCCTATCAAGAAAGAAAACCATCAATCTTGCAGAGGAAGATAGAGGCCCATGAAGCTGGGACTTCTCAGGATTTGGCTTATCAGATTCAATTATTGAATAAAATCTTTGGTAGGCTTTTAGCAAACCCCAGCATGTACCCGCAAGCAGCCTCTATTTTTCAGACTTCAAGAGGATGCTCCATTTGCCAAAGCACAATGCACGCCATTGCGGAGTGCCATCAGGCAAACCAATTCCCTGAGTTGATTCAGGCTGACTTGAATGGGACCCAAGGTTTCCGCACCCCTCGCAATAACCCTTACTCCAACACTTATAATCCAGGGTGGTGGAACCATCCAAACTTCTCTTGGAAGCAAGGTGATGCTTCTAACTCAGGGAATACAAGACCCTTACCACCCCAGCCTACATACCAACCTTCTTATGAAAACCCTCCTCCGAATAAGCCCTCTGAGATGGATGAACTGAAGGCCATGATGAAAGTAATGCAAGAGCATCAGAATATGGTTATCCAATCTCAGAATAAGATGATTATTGATATGCAATCCCAAATTGGTCATCTTTCTGAGGCAGTTAGGCAACGTGATCCGGGGAAGCTACCTAGCTCTTCTAAGGAGAACCCTAAGGGCAAGGGGGTTGTATTCAGGGAGCACGCTCAAGCAGTGACCGTGTTGAGGAGTGGAAAAAAGATTGACAAGCCTAATAACACTTCTACGGTTACATCTCAAAATTCCCCTTCCACACCTGACCCGACTTCCATCTCACCCAAGGAAGAGCCACACCACTCTCCCTCACACCAAATCACCCACAATGAGGATGTCGTCCTTCCACCACCCGTTTCCCGCCATGACGACCCCTCTACCCAAAAGTCGAGGGTGCCTTGTCCAGAGCGCCTATCTGCTCTTGGGGAATCTTCTGTTGGCTCGTCTGGAGCCAAGGATAGGACGAAAGAGATTATGGATACTTTTAGGCAAGTCCAGATTAACTTGCCTTTGTTGGAAGCGATTAAATAGATTTCATCCTATGCCAAGTTTCTGAAGGACCTGTGCACCTAGAAGCACCGACCTAGGAAACAGGTCCAAACCGAGGTCATCTTGCCTGACCATGTTAGCTCGGTACTCTAGCATGGAACACCCCCCAAAATGAAAGACCCAGGGGCCCCGTATATTTCAGTGGTTATAGGTAACCAACACATTGACGAGGCTCTGCTCGATCTAGGTGCGGGGGTAAACATTCTACTGAGCTCTGTCTACGACCTTTTGGGAGGAGGAAAGCTGAAGCCTAGTCCAGTAATCCTCCAGGTTGTAGACAGATCACTTAAGACATCACGGG
The DNA here is from genome assembly GCA_037157565.1 of Thalassia testudinum. Classification (NCBI taxonomy): domain Eukaryota; kingdom Viridiplantae; phylum Streptophyta; class Magnoliopsida; order Alismatales; family Hydrocharitaceae; genus Thalassia; species Thalassia testudinum. The sequence goes on from JAZHRO010000031.1 coordinate 204,439,873, forward strand.
GATTGTTGGAAGATGTCCTTGTGAGAGTGGAGGATTACTTCTTCCCCATTGACTTTCTGGTACTTGATATTGACCCATCTAATAAGCCCACAAAGCCATCCATTATTCTGGGACGCCCCTTCTTGGCCACAGCCAATGCCTCTATAAATTGTAGATCTGGGGCACTTAAAATGGGCTTTGGGAACAAGAAGATTCGGTTGAATGTTTTTGATACTTACAAGCAACCCAGATTTGAGGATTGTTCTCAGATTGAGGTCATTGATGAAATAATTGAAGAGACTACTCTAGCACTCTTATGTAGAGATCCCCTTCAGAAGGTCATATCTCAGGACCATCCCTCGATTATTAAAGAAACTGAAAGGAAAATGCTCGAACAAGAAGAGTTGCTGGTGATACACACTGAGTCTCTATCCCCACCCTGGACTGTGAAGGTAGATCCGCTGCCTGAGGCGGGGACATCTCAACTAAAACCCTCAATCCGAAAGGCTCCTGAATTGGAGTTGAAACCCCTCCCGAGCACATTGAAATATGCTTTCCTTGGCCCTAATAACATGCTCCCCGTTATTATCTCGTCTGCATTATCTGAATTGTAGGAGGGAGCTCTGCTTGAGTGTTTACAAAGGCACAAGGAAGCAATTGCTTGGACAATTGCTGATATTAAGGGTGTTGATCCCTCTCTTTGCATGCAACATATATACATGGACAAGTCCGTGAAGCCTTTCCGAGATGTGCAGAGAAGGCTCAATCCAAATATGCTGGAGGTTGTTAAAAAAGAGATTCTGAAATGGCTGGATGAAGGGATTATCTATCCCATTTCAGATAGTAAATGGGTCAGTCCTATTCACGTAGTTCTGAAAAAGGTAGGGATCACTGTGGAAGAAAATGACCAAGGTGAACTGGTGACCACTAGACCCTCAACTGGTTGGAGGGTCTACATTGATTACTGCCGTTTAAACATGGCTACCCAGAAAGGCCATTTCCCCTTACCGTTTATTGATCAAATTCTGGAACGATTGGCGGGGAACAAGTACTTTTGTTTTCTTGATGGGTACTCTGGGTACAATCAGATAGTTGTTTTTCCTGATGATCAGGAGAGTACCACCTTCACGAGTCCGTATGGCACTTTTGCATTCCGCTGAATGCCATTTGGGTTATGTAATGCTTCTTCCACTTTCCAACATTGTATGATGGCTATCTTTTCTGATATGATCGACGAGTTCGTTGAAATTTTCATGGATGACTTCTCCATTTATGGCTCGTTGTTTGACCTATGCCTTTCGCACCTTGATAGAGTCTTAACCCGTTGCCAAGAGGCAAAGCTGGTGCTTAGCTGGGAGAAAAGCCACTTTATGGTCTAGCAGGGCATTGTGTAAGGGCATATAGTTTTTGAGAGAGGATTAGAGGTGGACACCGCAAAAATTGATTCCATCTCTAAGCTTCCATTGCCCGCCAATGTTCCTCAGGTTAGATCTTTCCTTGGCCATGCTAGATTTTATAGGCGCTTCATTAGAGATTTCAGTAAAATCTCTAAGCCACTCTGTGACCTGTTAGCGAAGGATATCTCCTTCGATTTTGATGATAGATGTGGCGAGGCCTTCCAAGTTTTGAAGAAAGCCCTCATTACCGCACCGATTCTCCAAGCACCAGATTGGACCCTCCCGTTTGAGCTTATGTGCGATGCTTCTGATTTTGCAGTGGGAGCGGTCTTAGGTCAAAGGGTTGATGGCAAACCTCATGTGCTACATTATGCCAGCAAGACCCTTATGGATCCTCAGCAAAACTACACGGTCACTGAAAAGGAATTACTTGTTGTAGTATTTGCTTTGGAAAGTTTCGATCTTATCTTTTAGGATCCAAGGTTGTGGTGTTCACTGATCATTCAACCCTTAAGCATCTTCTGGCTAAAAAGGACACCAAACCTCGCCTAATTCATTGGATTCTGCTACTCCAAGAATTTGACCTGGAAATTAAAGTCAAGAAAGGAGTTGAGAATGTGGTAGTAGACCATTTGTCTAGGATCCCTATTAAGGCATCAAACCCAGCTGGTGGTATTCAAGAGACTTTCCCTGATGAGTCTCTAATGGTCATGGAAGCTAAAACTCCTTGGTTCGCTGACATAGTGAACTATCTGGTCACGGGCATTACCCCCAGTACTTGGGACAAGTAGAAGCGAGATAGGTTGCTCGCCAACGCTAAATTTTATCACTGGGAGGAACCCGAGCTTTTTAGAATAGGCCCTGACCAGCTGTTTCGCTGTTGCGTCCCTGATGAAGAACAAAGAAGTGTTCTGAGTTTTTGTCATGACCTCCACTGTGGGGGACATTTTAGTGGGAAGAAGTCTGCCCATAAGGTTCTTCAGTCTAGTTTTTGGTGGCCCGCATTATTCCGAGATGCACATACGTATGTGGGCGCATGTCTACGTTGCCAGCAGATGGGAACCATTGGAAAAAGGGATGAGATGCCCCAACAACCTATCCTCCCTGTTGAAATCTTTGCTATTTGGGGCATTGACTTCATGGATCCCTTTCCTGTGTCCTTCAGATATGAATACATCCTTGTGGCTGTTGACTATGTATCAAAATGGATAGAAGCCATACCCACGCGAACCAATGACCATTCCGTGGTCTTGGGCTTTGTTAAGGCTAATATCATTTCTCGGTATGGGTGCCCAAGGATGATCATAAGTGATGGAGGACCTCACTTTAAGAATGTACACTTCACAAGACTATTCCAAAATTTGGGAGTCAACCACATGATAGCCACAACTTATCATCTCCAAACGAGTGGACAAGTTGAAGTGTCCAATAGGGAGATTAAGCGAATTTTAGAAAAAACTATCAGGCCTGATCGGAAGGATTGGTCTAAAAAACTAAATGATGCACTTTGGGCCTACAGAACTACGTATAAGACTCCCTTGGGCATGTCTCCTTTCCGTCTTGTCTACGGAAAAGCATGCCACCTTCCCGTTGAAATCCAACATAAAGCTTATTGGGCTATTAAAAACGTTAACTTGAATCTGGATAAAGCGGGAAAAGCACGTATGTTAGAATTAAGTGAGCTTAAGGAGCTTCGTAATGAAGCTTTTGAAACTTCTCAAACTTACAAGCAACGTACAAAAGTCCTCCATGACAAGCACATCATTAGAAAGACTTTTGAGCCAGTGGGTCTGGCTTTTCAATTCTTGACTTAAATTATTTCCTGGAAAGCTCAAGTCCCGCTGGAATGGGCCATACGTTGTTATCAATACTTTCCCTCATGGAGCTGTAGAGATTAGGAACCCTATTTCAGGTGCGAGCTTTAAAATAAATGGCCAGCGACTTAAACCGTATATTGCTCTTTTAGATAGCCAGGTTTTGGACGCACTTCGGCTTGAGGAGCCTTAGCTCCTCCCATTCTCTTCCTCAGGTGATATTCTTCTATGTCTGTATTTTTCCAATGAGTACATTGTCAGTCTTAGGCATGGGGGGTATAACCTGAGAATGTTTATAGCATTTATAAATATTTGCATACATATTTATATATATATTATAATTTTTTTTTCTCTTTTCTTGAGCTGATTGGGTTAGCCCTAGCAAAATACCTTTGTCATTGGAGATTTTTCTTCTTAAAATTATTTCTTAAGTTTAGAATCCAGTACATTTATTTCACGTGCACGTAGACTTGGTAATAGATCCTTGAAGAAAACCAATAAGCATTTGTGGTCTACTATACCCTTGGACAGTTCATAGGGAGTCAGGCATACTATCTCCTAGTAGATCCACCTCATATTTGTGAGAAGAAAGTAGAGAGATTACTGGTGCGCTAAGTCTAGTGCAAGGACTCTTAAGTTTTGGACAATTAGATGATGATACTTCAGAGTTAGGCATAGCTTTTCGCTCTCTGTTCCTGTGTACGTACTTTGTGCAAATTCCTGAGAGTCACCAAATAAGGCAGATACATAGATACGGGGTCTTAATAAAGCTATAACTATGGTGGATGGTTACGACCATCCTTCATAGAGTCCTCGGCTGAAGGAGGGTAATAGTGTCAAAGGTCAGAAATATGCCTGTCCTATCCATTCCTTCCCGGTACCAAGAATAGGTACTTCCACCAAATAAGCCACACAATATCCTCTTGACCATCATCATCCTGAATAATGCCTCATAAATAAAAGTCTGTGTCGTATTATGTTGTTTTATATTATAAACAAAAAAAAAGAAAAGAAAGAGAGAGAAAAGAAGAAGAAAAAGAAGAAATCATTATATTTATGCAAAAAAAAAAACAAGAGAGAGAGTCAAAGTTTATAATGTAACATTGTTTCTAAGGCAACAGAACACTTTTTGCGTTCCACCAAATATGACCCATACCTACCTTCTAGTATTTCTGATCGCCCGAACACTGGTTGAGGACTCTAACTTAGCTGTAGAGTTATTAGGACTTTAATTGAAATGTGTATGCCATGTGAGGCCACCAAATAGTGAGTACAATTTCTAAATCTGGTGAGATTTGTGATCTCAGAAAGAAAGAAAAGAGGGAGTGCCCAGGAACATTAAGAGAGCACAATTGTGTAGCCTCTCTCAGAGTTGACTTATCTAATAGTCTAGAGATCTAGAGTCTGCAGTAGTAGACTATTTGTAGCACCAGATGAGTGTGTGCCACCAAATACAAATCCATTCAACTCGATATCTCCTACCTAAACCAAATACGGGGTCAAATTACAGATTATTGTCTGCTTTATCCCCGAGGGAAGTAGTTGCCTATCCTGGCAGAAATATTTACTAAGGGTGAAGTACGAACTCGTAATGCAAATTAGCTTTTTCACTTGGATTTGTTACCTAGGCTATCAGCACTTCACATTTGTCTGGGTTTCTAAAGTTTTGAAGTACAATAAAAGAAGAAATCTTCTGATTACTTCTATTATTTTTGCTAGGGACTAGCAAATCTTAGGTATGGGGGTATTTGATGAGTCCATTTTAATGGACTAATATTACGCCTAAGTAACTTTAATTGTATCTTTTAGGTTTGTTAATAACTATATTAAGTTATAGAATGTTTGCATGCATCATGATTTAGGTTTACATCTATTCTATAACTTAATATGTTCTTTTTATGTGCAGGAAAGATAATTGGCAAAAGAATGAGGAGGAAAGGGTAAATTACCCTTTCAAATAACTGGCGGCTGTTCTTTTCCCCATCCTCCGGGCACCCTCAACAGCCGCCAGCCAGAAATAGTTAAGGGATGAAAATCCCTTAACTCACACACGTGCAAAGGAGAGGAGTTAAAAGAAGAGGCAGAGAAAGGGGAGGGAGGATCATCCAGAGAGAGAGGGAACAACTCTAGCGTGCACTGTGGACTAGGATCCCCTTCAACGTTGCAGGCGCTCACACCACCAAGCCTGCCCCTACAGGCACCGCACCTTCATCACCACCGCGTGCCTGCAGCTGCACCCTAGCAAGCCTCTCCGCAGCCTGCACCGCAACCGCGTGCCTCAGCCTCCACCGCCTTCAAGCACACCACCAGGCGCCCATCTCCAACACCAAGCACACCACAACCCCCCTCTTGCAGGTGCAAGCACCGCTCGCGCCCTCACCTCTTCCTGTTCCAGCCCTTCTGCAGGCGCTAGCACCACGCACACCACAGCGCCCCCTCCTGCAAGCACCGCCCTCGCTCCTCAGCACCCGCAGACGCTGCTCCCTACCACGCGTCTGCAGTCGCACCCTAGCACCCCCTACTGCAGGCGCACACCGCACCACAGCGTTTCTAGCCAGCACCCCACCCCGCAGGCGCACGCTTATCTGCAGGCTCCCCACCATGCGCCTGCAACCGCGCCTTAGCAAGCCTCCCTCGCCCCTGCAAGCACCCACTTCAGTGCCTAGCTCTCTCTGCAGACCGCCTCACCCTACGTGCTCCCTCCTCTAGGCAGCCAGGCGCACCCGCACTCCTGCAGGCGCACCCGCAGACACCCCACTACACCCTCCTTCCAGCAGGGCATGCCCCTCTCCAGCGCCAGCACCCTGTGCGCTCACCGACCACCGCCACGCCACCGCAGGCGCTTCACAGCCGCAGCACCGCCTGCTGGTGCGCGCCATCTGCAGCGCGCGTCTCTTTCAAGCAGCAGCCTCCTCCAGCTGTACCTTTCTCTTCGCCGGCCAGTTGCCTCCGGCCATCTCCGTCTATGCCACGGCCTCCATCAGATAGGCCTCATCCTCGCCGACCTCCCAAGCGCGTCCACAGCCCGCCGGTGCTCTCTCTCTCTCGCGAGGAGGAGATCGAGCAAATGCTCTGTTTTGAATTCAATTAAAAATTACATTTACTGCCATTGCCACAGAATTTGATTTTTGATTTATTATTATTTTATTGTGGCTGAATTGCGCATGCACACTCATATTTTCTGATAATTGCATGTTATTGATATTCACTTGTTTTAAGATTGATTTTGGGATCAACACGTGCACCGATTCTCTCTAGTATATGACACGTGAAAATTACACAAAATCATCATATATTTATTGAAGATTTCAGTGAGGGAAAACTACACATATACCCTTATCTTTTTAAGTTATTGTGAATCTACTTTCCTTCGCATTTTATGTCAGATTTGAATAGGGATTTCGCACTTAACTGAAAGAATATAAAATAATCAAGAGTTTATTGCATAATTGCCTCCCTGTGGACATGACCCGCTCTTCTGTGAGTGGTTATTTTTATTTTTTTGATTAGTCAATTTTTCCACCACTTAAATACTACAATGCAAAGTGGAAAGTCGACTCGTCAGTCTATTTTTTGGAAGCATTTAATTAGGAGGCCTGATTGTTAAATGACTTAAGTTGAGCATGGGTTTGGCATAATTAGCGACTCTCGAAACACGCACCCCTATTCCGCCGGCCTACTTATTCTGCTTCTGGTTTGTAGGAAACACTAAACTTGTCTTGGGGTGACGTTATACTTTAGAGGCTTAAGTCATCTAGGGCTACACCTTAAGGCATAGTTTGTTTGATTGCTTAGGGATTCTCTCATCTGTCTTTTGTCTCTCATTTATCAACTTTCTTCTGGTGCATGAACGGTAGAAGATCTCAGAACCCTATTTTAGTACCACCTCTAGAGAGAAATCCTAAGAGAAGACTTGATTTTTCTGAATCTGAATCTATTCCCATGGCTAGTCACCATGAGGAATAAATGATTAAGGAGGAGGAGCAAAACCTGGATCCAATTGCTAACCTCCAAAGACAAATCAATAGGCAGGGCCAACATCATGATCCTCAAATGCAAACCATTGTACAGGCCTTGAACCGAATCCAAAATGGGAGAGCAGACCAGCCTCTCAGAGATTTTTATAATTCTCCTAATGCCCAACCTGAACCTTTTGTTTAGGTACCCCTTAATGGGGATGATTTTGAACTCAAACCATAAATCATTACTCTGATTCCCTACTTCCATGGCCACAACTTTGATGATCCCTTCCATCATCTTGAAGAACTTTTACATATAGGAAGAACCTTTGGCCCTAGGAACATTGATGAAGATACGTCCCATTCTCTTTAAAAGATAGAGTTGCTCAATAGTTAAGGACTATAGGTTGACCTATCCTAACTTGGGAAGATTTGAGATGCACTTTCTTAAAAAAATTCCTTCCCATAGGAAAAACTAATGCTCCTAGATGTGCCATAACTACTTTTAAGTAGAATACTGGGGAACGACTTCATGAGACATGGGAGAGATTTAATGATCTTACTAGGAAATGCCCCTACCATGGTATTCCTAGGTGGCACTTGAAAGCACTAGAGGGTGGGTGATTAGTGCTAAAGGCGGTAAACAAAATGCTAATTAAAATTAATGCAGATATGAAATATAATCAAGAATTATACAAATATATCATCAACCACAACACAAGTATTTATAGTGGAAATCCAACCTCGAGTAAAAACCACTACCTAAATCTCCCAATCTAGGATCTTACCCCGAGTTCAACTAGGAATACTAACTAGTACTTATGGGGTATCGAACCCTTTTACAAACCCTCTTGATTTCCCAATCAAGAGTAAACCCCTCTTACTCAAGAGGAGAGGAACCCATAACCCTGACCCTCAGATTACAAGTAGATGAAGTAATAAAATTGAATTAAAATAGAATTTATCTCCTATGGCTAGCCCCAAAAAGATATGCAATCAATTGTATGAAATAATTATCTAGGAGACTAAAAAGAACTCCCTTCGTGATTGTGAGAAGATGATGCTGCTTGGAGTTGAAGTGATGAAGCTTCAAGCAAGTGAGAGTTGGAGAATCAAAGCTTTAATCACTTCCAAGAACACCAAAAGTATGCTTTAGCTGAATGTGGGCTTGAATGTGCTTTAGAGTGTGTTTTGGGGTGTTCTCTTACCACCAAAGAGTGGGAAACCATCTTATATATATAGAGGGGTGTTTGGACTATTTTTGGTGTGCAAAAGACCCCTATTCAACTGCTCAAATGTTTCCCAATTTGATTTGCCAACGGCTAACTGATATAGTAAAAAAGTGCTTTATCTAACGTTAGGTAAAAGTGATCTAACGTTAGGTGAACTATCTAACGTTAGGTACTCAGTTAGGTGCAAAGTTCGCTATCTCCTAGAGTCGCTCAATTTGGCCCAAAATGGCCTATCTAACATTAGGTAACCCCTATCTAACATTAGGTCAACTACTTAACATTGATACAAAGTTTAGTGCAAAGTTTGTTAGTTCCTGGAGCTTTTATATGACACCAGACTATTATCTAACATTAGGTATCATATACCTAACATTAGATGGCCTATAAAAGGTCCTCTAACTGTCCAAACTAACATCTTGGGTTCTCACTAAGTGTTATGGCCATGCAATAACACCTATAGACTTAGTTAGACATATTTTGACCTATTTAGGCTATGTGTGATGTTCTTGTGAGAATTGCATATGAACCCCCTATGTTATGCTAATATGAGATCCGAATGGGGCTCTCTTTACATTCTAAAGAATATAAAATTACAATTCAATTCCTATAGTACAAGGAGACCTAAACTTGAAGAGCATGGTCTCCTCCTCCTTGGCTTCGAATTTCGTAAAGAGAGCTTCAACCTGAAAATCAATTTTGCAATATCTATGCATAAGATCCAATTTTAATCTCAATTACTTGATATGTTTGTTATCATCAAAACCATCATTATAGGCTAATGTGGTGCCTAATTGCTTATACACCTACTACACTTAGCCCATATCTTCTATTACGGGTTGAGTGACAACCTTAAGAATTTTGTAGATGCGGCATGTAGGGGTAATTTCCTAAGTAAGGATGATGAGGGAGCCTTTTAATTATTTGAAAATATGGGTGAAAATTACTTCAACAATGCCTCTATGTCCACTTTTAGCAGATCTAATCAGCCAGAAAGCAGGATATATGAAATACGAGATAATTCAAGTTCAGCTGATTTAGTGATTATTGCCAAAGGACTAGATAAGGTGGAATTGATAGGAAAGAATGTGGAGAATCTAGATAAGAAGTTGGATAGATTGGATAATTTATTGAAAAGTAGGAAACCCTTAGGTACAATTTCCTATGCAAAACCCATAATTACCCATGGGAGCTTTGCTTTACCTTGTACCCAATTCCCACGTTCTTTAGGTTAGGAATTAGCGCACAATATAAATGACCTACCCAACCCTTGAGCCAACTATACTTGGGCCCTTCTATTTCTGGGTACCAAGGAGGGACCTTGATGCCCTTAAATCCTGAATTAGGTAGCCTGATGCCTAATTATTCTGAGGATGCTAATGCGATCTAGGGCTATAGTAGGAATGACCCGTACTCAAATACCTACAACCCTGGTTGGCGTAACCATTCTAACTTTTCTTGGTCGAGTCAGAAACCTACTCAGGGTCCCAACCCGACTAGGTAAAATAACTATGGGAAACCTAGTAGGTATACGTAAAAGCAACCTCCTCTATACTAGCCTCAGCCTACCCAAGATGCCCAGCCTAATTATTTGAGTTTGGTCATCAAAGAAATGAGAGAAATGAATCTGAGGCATAAAGAAGAGATGAATCAATTGAGGACCAAGTTAACAAGATGCCTAGACCAACTTGTAGATTCTAGACAGCATAGGATGTTGCCCTCTCAACCCATCCCTAACTCTAGAAACTTCAATAGGGTTAACCAAAATCACACACAGGAGCAACAGGGACATATAGTTCAACCCGCTTCTCAATTCCCACCTGGCTTTGCTAATCCAAATCCAAACTAGGTTCAACCTATTTTGCGAAACCCACCTCATCCTTCTAACCCTAACGCCTATGTCAGTGTTGTTACTTTGAGAAGTGGGAAACAATTCCAAGATCCTCATCCTTCTACTTCTAAATCTTATCAAGATCTTGTGGAACCTGAATCTGACCCAGGAGACCAAGTTGACCTAGAAACAAGGCTCAAGACCCAAGTACTCATGATTTGACTGAAGCGCCTTTTCCTGAAGCCTTGAACAAATCTAGGAAAAAGAAAAACATCCAATCTGAGTGGCTTGATATATTTAAGCAAGTCCTGGTGAACATACCACTCCTAGAGGCTATTGAGAATATCCGGCTTGTGTGAAATTTCTTAAGGAACTGTGTACACCAAAATGGAAAGCCAAATCATCAAAAAGAGTAGTTGTGTCTGAACAAGCTAGTGCAATAATCCTTAGCAGACCACCTCAACAAAAGGATCTAGGAGACCCTTTCATTTCTTGTGTAATTGGAGATACTACTTTTGATAGGACTCTCTTAGATATAGGTGCTTCCATTAATTTAATACCCATGGTGTTATATGAAAAATTTGAATTCGGTGAATTAAAATCAACTAAGGTCACATTACAACTGGCTAATTGATATGTGACCACATCGCGGGGTATAATTGAAGATGTTATTGTCAAGGTCCATGATTTTTATTTTCCTGTGGATTTCTTGGTCCTTAACATGGAAGTACTAGAACAACTGAGGAATACACCTATAATTTTGGGAAGGCCGTTTTTAGCTACTACCAAAGCTAATATTGATTGTGAATTTGGCAATATAGAAATTAAATTTGGGGATAAAAAAATGAAGATCAATAATTTAAGGCCACTAAACAAATTGAGGATTGTGGAATGATTGTGGATTATGATGAATTGGACCATAATGTTGAATATTGTATGAATCTAGGAACTTCCCAGTCTAATTCTCTAGGTCTTAACCCCCAAACCAACCAAAAGGTTAGCCACCCTATCACTAACTTGATAACACGACCCCTTGAGGATGATCTTAATCCACCTTTGGACCCACCTTCTCAAGGACCTAGACTTGAATTGAAACTTTTGCTTTATTATTTGAAGTATGTCTTCCTAGGATATAACCAGACCTATCCAGTGATTATCAGCTCTAACCTGACCCAAACTCAAGAAGATCAACTGATTCAAGTATTGGGAAGGAATAGAAAAGTAATTGGCTAGACATTGGATGATCTAAAGGAAATCAGTCCTACCTACTGTACTCACAGAATATATGTTGAGGAAGGCTCTAAATCCTCTTGCAAAATGAAGAGACAATTGAATCCAAATATATAGGAGGCTGTAAAGAAAGAGATAATAATGTGGTTAGATGTAGGAATAATCTATTTGATCTCTGACAGTCCTTGGATTAGCCCTGCTCAAGTAGTTCCTAAAAAAGTTGGGCTAACTATGATTATAAATGACAAAGGAGAATTGATTCCAACCCGCATAGCTTCTTCTTCAAGGGTTTGTATTGATTATAGGAAGCTGAATGCTGCAACTAAGAAAGATCACTTCCCACTTCCCTTCATCGATCAAATTATTGAAAGATTTGCTGGTCAAAAGTTCTTCTATTTCCTTGATGGCTATTCTAGTTACAACCAAGTAGCTATCCACCCTGATGATCAAGAGAAAACCACTTTCACCTATCCTTACAGAACCTTTGCATGCCGTAGGATGCCTTTTGGACTCTGCAATGCACCGGTGACCTTTCAATGGTGTATGCTTGCTATCTTTTCAGATATGGTGAGTGATTTCATGGAAATTTTCATGGATGATTTCTTTGTGTTTGGGGTTTCTTTTAAAAACTGTCTAATTCATCTTAAGAAGACTCTACAGAAATGTATAGAGGTTAATCTTGTCCTATCTTAGGAAAAGAGTCACTTTATGGTTAGGGAAGGTATTTTCCTTGGCCATGTAGTGTCTAAAAGAGGGATTGAAGTCGATAAAGACATGGTGGACTCTATTACCCAACTTTCTCCACCTTCGACAGTTAAACAAGTGCGTTCATTTCTTAGACATGTTGGATTTTATGGTCGATTTATCAAAGATTTTTCTAAGGTGGCTAGGCTCTTAAGTAATCTTTTGACTAAAGATCATACTTTTGATTTTGATTTTGAATGTCATAGGGCTTTTAATCTTTTAAAGGAAGCCATTACTCAATCTCCTATCTTACAACCTTCTAATTGGGATCAAGATTTCAAAATCATGATTGATGCTTCTGATTTTGCTGTTGGTGCGGTCTTAGGGCAAAAGATCAATAAGTAACCTTTTGTGATTTACTACACTAGTATGACTCTTAATGAGGCTCAAAGAAATTATCCCACTATGGAAAAAGAGCTACTAGTTGTAGTGTTTGCTTTAGAGAAATTTAGGTCTTTTCTATTTGGATCTCATGTGATTATTTTCACTAACCATGTTGCATTAAGGCATCTAATGGCTAAGAAGGATGCAAAGCCCCGATTAATTAGATGGATCCTTCTACTTCAAAAATTTGGTCATGAGATTTGAGACAAATCAGGTGGCCCAAATGTAATAGCAGACAACCTATCCCGAATCCTTGTAGAAACCCGACTCTTGAATTCTCTGATCCCTTCCCTGATGAGACCATCTTGACCATTTGTAAACTGCCTTGGTTTGCAGACATTGTTAATTACATGGCAATTGGTCAAATACCCTCCGATTGGCCTAAGCAGAGGCAGGATAAATTGATTTCCGATGCCAAGTATTAGTTTTGGGAAGAGCCAAAACTATTCTAAGTTTGTGTGAATTAGGTTATCCATTGTTGCATTTTGGACAATGAGATCACAAGCGTACTCGAATTCTATCATAGTATCTCTTGTGGGGGCTACTTCTTTGGGAACAAGACAACAACTAAAGTACTTCAAAGGGGATTATTTTGGTCATCTTTATTCCATGACTCAATTTTTGCTGGTCATTTGCTAGATGCCAAACTTTAGGCAACATGACCCATAAAGACATGATGCCTCTGAGCCCGATACTTGAGGTTGAAATTTTTGACATTTGGGGCATTGATTTTATAGGACCATTCACCAATTCATTTGGGTACATATACTAGTCGCAGTCAACTATGTATCCAAGTGAATTGAAGCCATCCCAACCCAAACCAATGACCATAAGGTGGTCATGGATTTTGTGAAACAAAATATCTTTAGCCATTTTGGGATTCCAAAGGCATTAATCAATGATGTTGGGTCTCATTTTACTCATAATCAATTCATGACCCTTTTGACTAAGTATGGAGTGACACATAAGATCTCTACTCCATACCACCCGTAGACCATCGAACAAGTTGAAGTCTCTAATTGGGAAATTAAGAAAATCCTTCAGAAAATGGTTTGCCCGGATCGGAAGGATTGGTCCATGAAATTAGATGATGCTCTCTAGGCCTACCGAATTGCATATAAAACCCTGATTGGAATGTCTTCGTTCTATTTGGTCTACAGAAAATCGTGTCACCTCCCTATGGAATTAGAACATAAAGGTTATTGGGCCATTAGGGCTTTTTACTTAAATCTGGATTGATTTAGGAGACAAAGAAAACTCTAATTGACTGAATTGGAGGAAATATGGAATGACGCTTATGATAGCGCAAGGATATATAAGGATAGGATAAAAGCCTTGCATGAAAAATATATTTCCCAAAAAAGCTTTGTCCCTAATTAGAAGGTGTGGCTTTTTGATTCACGCTTAAGGCTCTTTCTGGGAAAATTAAGATTGAAATGGATGAGTCCATTCATTGTGAAGAAAACTTATTCTCATGGAGCTAAACTAATTTTAGACCCTAAGACTGGACAAGAAGCAAAAGTTAATGGTCAAAGATTGAAACCTTTTATTAATCAATATCCTGATCCTATCCCTGATGATCATGTCAATCTCCTGGATCCTATTGGGTTGAACTGTGTCTGGCTAATGATGTAAAACTTAGTGTTGGCTGGGAGGTAACCTAGTCTTCTGTACAGGTATTGAAATCTTTATTTTTCTAAGCTGACTTGGAACAACAAGCTCAGTCAGGTGATATCCCCTCTTCTTACTTATCACATTTTGATTATTCTTGTTCTTCATACATTCTAATGAGGACATTGTAATGAATAGGCATGGGGGGGTGGACATTGCATGTCTTATTTTTATGTGTGAGATAATCTTGTTAGCATTTCTATACATAGATTCATTTGAAAGAAAAAAGGGTGTTCTTAGTGTTGTTCTTGAGATTCAAGCTAGGTAGAGGAATTCTTGATTTGGAGAATTTACTAACTTTAGGAAATGCTAAACAAAGTCTTTTTGCCTAGACTCCTCAGGTCTTTTTAGACTTAATTTTCTCAAATATTTACCTAAATCTGGATTGATTTTCCTGAGACTTTGAAAAGAGTCTGAAAAAGCTAGAAGTAGTAAGTCAAAGGGGTGATGAGTGAATGACTTATCGTTTCACCCTTTGGTTTGGATAGTCTTGGAGTTCCAAGTATCTTCACTTGCACTATGCACTGACTTGTCTTCTGGGCGATTTTGTTGAGTCCTTAGTGGTCAATAAGATTTAGTCTTAGGGCAAGTTGATGCAAAGGACCTTGTTGTATTTCTAGCTCTTAGGATTGTTCCTGTTTGTAGGGGAATGCCTTTAGAACGGAAAAGATTTGGAGAAAAAAAATAGATATTCAACCTTAAAAAAAGTGAGGAGAAAATATGAAAAAATATATCCCACCAAATAAAACACCTTGCTACAAATGGGTGCAATTCCACCAAATAAAAGCATTTGACTACATATGGATGCTACCCTTTCCATTTCCAAAATAAAAACACCTCACTACATATGGGTGTTAATCCCATAGAAAAAAAAGGGAAAAAAATATGGAGAAAAGAATTAGGAATAAGAGACCTAGAGATCCAGCCGGGGAGATATACACCTAGTGTGTTGACCTCAGAGTAGAAAAGTGATGAGGAGAAAGCTGTCATGTCTTAGTATGGCCTAACCGAAGACGAGTTGTCTTAAAAAGAGCATAGAATTATTCTAAGTCTTATTGAATACTAGGAATCAACTTAGTTGTCTGTCTGACGAGACATAAAAAATTACACACAAAATGCTTGTTTCTCACATTCGATTTGAATTTTAGGTGGGATGATTTAGTCATAGAAAGTCACTTTTGCGACCCAAGTCTAATAGAAAATAAGATTTTTGATTTGATTTTGGAGGTTCGAATTTGAGTTGATACTTTAGAACCGTTGAGTCTTTGCCATTAAGGATTTGTTCGCAATTTCCTTTCACTAGTGAAAAATCTTATTGGTATTTTCTATTGAAACTGGCACGATTCCTTGAAAACATCTTTGAAAAAGATAAATTCATGCTTTGCCTTTGAAAATAAAGAAAACCCACGTATTGTGATTCTTGCATGATTTCCGCAGGTTTTTCGCATGTTGATTTTGCTAGGGACTAGCAAAATATAGTCATGGGGGTGTCATAACAGTCTAATCTATTATCCTAATTGGCTTAATCTAGGACTAATTCCATAGAAGAATCATGCATTAGGATTATAAATATTGCATTTAGAGAATGCATGCATATTTGAGTTTTGTAGTTATTTTACAAATAATTATCTCCTAATTTTCATCTCTTGTAAATAATGTAGGTGATAGATCTTAAAGTGATCTAAGGAACTGAGGAATAAAGTTGGATAGGAGTAGATGTTATAATTGAGCTAGGAGCTAATCGAGGAATAAAGTTGAAATAAAGAAAGATTGAAGACACAAGAACAAAGGAGGAAAGTGAGGAATTAGGATAACCTTATCCTATCCCAGAAACCCTAGGGTAACCTTATCCTAGTATCTATCCTTGAACCAGCTCAACCTTAGATATTTGAGCTTAAAAGCCAAAAACATGGATAGCATTATCCATAAACCTATCCACCAAATCCAAAGTCCTATCCTACATTCCCTAACCCTAGTCAACTTATCCATTACCCTATCCCTAGCCTAAAAACCTATTTAGATCCATACCACACCCAATTGACTCAGTTTGAGTCAATTGGGCTAGCCACTAGTCAATTAGGTCCATGGGACCTGATTAGATTAACCTTGAGTTGATTAGACTCACTTGAGTCTAATCAGATCCAATAAACCTAGCCACATCCAATCAAGTGTAGTACAACCTGATTGGGTGCACCCAACTTGAATTGGGTTCAGTTGGAACCTAATTGGATTAGACCAACTAAACCATGTCTAATTAGACTCAGTGAGTCTAATCGGATCTAACACCGACCTAATTAGCCACCCATTTACCTAAATAGACTAGAGCTTACCTAATTAGACTCAACCTATTTACCCTAGGGCTAACCCAACCTACCTAGATCATATCCTTTTCAACAAACTACCTAGCTACCTATTTTTAGAAACCCAACAAAAGAAATCCCCTCTTATCCTAGCCCTACACTCTAGATTTAAGGGTCCCTATCTAACCATTCCTAGCCTTCCCATAGAACCTAATCTATGCCATCCAAAATAGTGATCCTAGGAACTCTAGATCAACTAATAGGAAGCCACCTAGATTCCTATAAAGAAACCTAGCCTCCAACCCTTAGAGGACCAATTAGTCTTAGTTAGTGAGTAGCCTATTTTAGTAGCAGCCTCCCTACCTTAGTCCCACCATAGTGCATGCCCACCATATTCCTTTTCGGTCTTCTTCTTCTTCTCGGTGCCTTGGATTTGAAGCTCCGTCAGAAGCTTTCAACAAGCATCCCTCAAGCGGTTCCACTCTCTTCTTCCTATCTCTATTTTTTAATGCTTTTATTCATATTGTAATCCCTGACTAAGATTCTGCTTGTGAGATATTGATAGTAGTAATAAGGTTTGTATTTCAATGATATCTTTGTGAACATTGCCAGTATAGTACTCTATTCTATTATATACTCAATTTGAAACATATTTAATAGCGACTACCTCCCTATGTTCGACCTAGACTCATTGTAGTTTGGTATTATAAATTTTAATTGATCGCTTTATTTACGCACTACAATGATTTCATATTTTTAAGCATGTAGATTTTAGCAAATAACCTAGACATGGATGATCTACTTGGGAATCTAATGGCCTACGAGATGAAGATGGACCAAAAGCGAAAGTCCATCACACCCAAGCCAACAAAGACCTTGGCCTTCAAAGCAACTTCACATGATGAGGTAAGCACCGACTATGAAGATTTCATTTTATTAGCTAAATAATTTACGAAGTTTCCCAAGAATAGGAAAGATACCAAGGGAAAGAAAAAGGAAGAAGAGCATCTAGTATACTACAATTGCAACAAGAGAGGCCATATGAGGAAGGAATGTCCCTTATTGAGAAGGGATGAAGAAAAGAAAGGAAACAAGATAGTGGAGCACAAGAAGTTTTCGAAGCCAAAACCCTTCAAGAAGAAGGCATTCCAAGCAACTTGGGAAGACACAAGCTCTGAGGAAGAAGAAGACAAGGATTCGTTAAATGAAGAAAACACTTGCTTGGGTCTCATGGCAACAAGTGATGACCTCAACTCTGGCTCCAAGGAAACTAAGGCATCTTCTTATACTCTTGGTGAATTATACGATGCTTTTGATTCCTTGTATTTAGAGTTTAAAGAACTTAAAAATAAAATCAAGTCATTAAGAGTAGAAAATCTAGAAGCTAAGTAACTAAAAGTCTCAAGGGAAAGAACTTAGCTCTCAATAATGAGGTAACCAAACTATCTATGCAAGTAAGAAACTTGATTATTGAAAAGGAGCCACTAACAAAGGACTTACATACCACTGAGTGAACAAAAATTTCTTGATAGGGAGGAGTTACTTGACAAAATACGTGTTCGTGAGGAAACAAACTCCTTTAAAAGAGAAGAAATTGGCTTACTAAAATTAGAGATTTGGAAGACAAAATGCATAAAATGAAAATGGAAATAACCCACCTTGGAGAAAAATCAAACCAATTACTTGAAGACCTAGCCAAATTTACTAAAGGAAAGGCTAACTTGGATAAGCTAATTACTCACCAAAAGTCATGCTCTAGTAAATATGGATTAGGCTATTATGAGGCTAGTAGTAGCCAAAATGTGCCAGAAAAGGTGCCTCCCACAAGGACTTCTAACAAATCTAGATCCACACTTAAGTGGATACCAAAGAGATAACTCGAACTTTGTTTTATAGGATTTAAAGGAAATTATAATGTGAAGAATTAGGCCTATAAGATGAAGGAAGGACAACTCAAATTAGAAAGACCTAAGAACTCTTAAAGTCACCAAAGGAGGTCTTTTGTAGGAACAAGAAAACCTACAAGGAAGACAACGAAGAAACCTCCAAGTATATGATTGGAGACAAGCACCTATTCTTGGACCTCCAACCTATGGATGGAGAAATGATCGCTTTTGACAACAACGACAAGGGTCATATTATTGGCCTTGGTAAGATAGGTAAACCTTCTTCCCTTATTTCTAATGTTTCTTTAGTTAAGGGGTTAAAACATAATTTGTGAAGTGTTAGTCAAATATGTGATGAGGGATATAAGTTAGTCTTTATTTCCAAGATATTTGAAATTGTGCTTACCTTAACCAATGTAACCCTTCTTAAGGGAACAATGTATAAAGACATTTATATTGTAGAATTTGATAAAAATGGAACATATGAATGTCTTGTTGCAAGTGATGAAGTGAACATTTGGCATAGGCGACTAGGACATGTTTGTATGAGGCTAGTCCACAAACTAGACAAACATGAACTAGTTCAAGGTCTTCCTAAAAAGAAACTTGGAGAAAATTTTACTTGTGATTCATGTCAATTAGGAAAAATCATGAAATTTATCTTTAAAAACAAAGAAGCAATATCTACATCTAGACCTTTAGAATTGCTTCACTTAAATTTGTTTGGACCAACAAAGTATGAGAGTCTTAGTGGATGCAAATATTATCTTGTTATTGTAGATGATTTTCCTCAATTTTCATGGGACTCCTTCTTAAGATCCAAAGATGGAGTGTTTTTCATATTTTGTATTTTTTGTAGGAAGGTTCAAACTGAAAAAGGTTACCTGATCACTCAAATTCGTAGTGATCATGGGGGCAAGTTTGAAAATTCCTTGTTTGATGATTTTTGTCAAGAGTATGGTATTGCTCATGAGTTCTCTTTCCCTCAAGCATTTCAACAAAATGGGGTAGTCGAGAGAAAGAATTGCACTCTTCAAGAGTGTGCTCGTACATTGCTCATATACTTTGAGTTACTAAAGTACTTTTGGGTCGAGGTAGTTAGCACAGCTTATTATGTGTTGAACCGCATCATAATTCGATCCACTTGTGAAAAACATGTTTTGAACTATATTATGGGAAAGTACCCAAGGTTAGTTACATTAAAATTTTTGGATGCTAATGTTTTACTTTGAATACTTGCTCTAATTTAGACAAATTTGATGCCAAAGGTGAAGAAGTTATTTTCATTGTTATTTGATGTAGACACATCTATTTAGGTTAAAATACATATTCATGCATGTTCCTAGGCTTAGATTTGTATTTCATAATATAAATATTACATAACATGCATCATTCTGCATTTAGAGTAGCTATGTATATTTTAGGTTAATTGCATCTTTTTATATAACGAACGCGTGCCCTAGACGTCTTTTAAGACGTCTGGGAGGTGGCCCAGACGTCGTACCAGACGTTTGGGATAACATCCAGACGTCTGACCTGACGTCTGGGATCGTTTCCAGACGTCTGGAAATCCGTTAATTTCGACACGCGCGGGTCGTCTGCGCGCCTAAGCGCGCAGACCGGATATTCGCTTATTCCCTCTTTCTCTGCGGCTGCAGACACCTGCCACGTCCTCTCTCTCCTCCTCGCGCGGCCTTAAAAGGCCACGCGCTCCCTCCCGTCGTCTCCACTGTCTCCTCCCTCTTCTCCTTCAGCCAGTGAGCGTGAGCGCGAGCGCAAGGGCGGCAGCGGCGGCCGCAGTGAGCGCGGAGGAGGTGCTGCGTGCGAGAGCGGAGCTCTGCCGTGAGGGCGAGCTCGCCGGGGCTGCTAGGGTCGGCCGGCGGAGGGCGCAGGGGGCGTGGAGCGACGCGGAGGGGGGATTGCTGTGGTCTGAGCAGCAGGCGCGCGAGGTGTGACGCGGGTGGCGTCGTGAGCGGAAGCCGGGTGGTGCCCTGTTTTGGAAAGATTTTCAGAATCAGACGTCTGGGTTGATAGCCAAACGGCGAGGGCGACGTCTGGAAGACCTTCCAGACGTCTGAAAGGTGAGTTTTCCATCTTTTTCTTCCTTCCTGTCGACTGACCGTACTGAGGGAGGGAGCTGGGTGTGCGCAGGCTCGGTGATTCGCCATCCAACGCGAATCATACGTCTGGCTGTTGTACCAGACGGCGGGAGCGACCTCCAGACGTCCGGGGTGACCATCAGATGTCTGGGAGCTAGGACAGACGTCCCCGCAGACTTCTGGACGTATGGGAAACCACGCTGAACAGGTAATTCTCTGATCCACTTTTTAAGATGTCTGGAAGAAGTTCCAGACGTCTGATTTTGCACAGTGTCGTCGTTTTCGACCCGTTTAGGGCTTGTTCGGGTTCCGTTTTCCACAATTCAAGTTGCGTTCTTTTCAGAATTAATTCCTCTACCCATCTACAGTAGCTATACACTGTTTTGAGACACTCCTTGTGTTTGATCCTTGTGATAGGACCTCCTTCAGTTGCAGTCTTGGGAGTCGCGGAGGCACGCGGGATTCCCGATCACGCCCCCATTACTCCCGTTGTACCTGGTAGAGTGGCTTTAAGTTATTAATAAAATCTGTTAAATTATGGAACCATAAATAGAACCTAGGACATTGCATGAATCCTAGGAATGAGAAATAGATGGAATGATAGCTCGTAGGTGTTGCATGAATCCTAGGGCTGGAAAACTAGATTGTATGATAGATCCTAGGATATGGCATGAATCCTAGGATGGGAAAACTAGTGGAATGTATAATACTGCAGTCTTGGAAAATGGAAAGAGATATAAAGCTGCCTGTAATTTGAATTAACAGCTGCCTGTTGTGAATAAATAACGTGGTTGAGAACATGGGTTGTAAGAATGTGAAACTGGAAAGTGAAACCTGGATGTTTGAGTAAAAAGGATGGAACCCTACGGGGAAGTAGGAGTAGAACTCCTGGAAAGTGAATGGAATAGTATTGGGGAAGTGAGCTGGCCCTTGAGTACGGAGTACCAAGGAGAGCAACTGTCCCCCTGTTTAGTGCAGAGCGGAGCCAGCCGCCCCAGGGACCCGGGGTTAGGACTGGCCACTCTGTACTGACTTGTTGGCCCTCGCGTACGTAGTACCGAGGAGAGCTACTAGTGTAGGGAGGTACTAGCTACCCCACGGGCCCCGGGGTTCTGCTAGCCTCCTACACCGACTTGTTAGGCCCGCTGGGGCAAACCAGGGTAGTCAGGCGAGGGTGAGTGGACTGTGGAGGGGCAAGGCCCCGGTTTGGTTATTTTGGAGGGGTTGGACCCCTGTTACTGAGAGGGCTCTGCCCTGGACTGGTTCCGTGCTGTGCTTTGAGCGCACCCGTTAAACGAAACGACTGACCGCGTGCCAGTACGGGTTAGCTACCTGTGCGTTTATCGCGCGTGCCGTAGTCACCGTTACGTCTGTTAGTGACCTTGGAGTAGTTGACTGAGGGTAGGATCACCACGGGGGACTCTCCCGGCCAGGAGAGCACCACGTGCTACTTCTACTTTTTGGAAAAGACTGCAATCAAGATCGTTCCCACGAGGAACATTCGAGATCAAGAAAAAGATCTGGGGAATAAATGAAATAGTGAGACAATTGAAAGATGTGAATAAAGAAAGTAATCGAACATAACAGCTACTGTACACTCTACTGTTGTCTTTAGTTAGTTGCCATTCTACTCAGCGTTTTGCTGACGTGTTACACTCGTTACCTTTTTCAGGACCAGGTGTTGAGCAGCCAGGGCCAGCGGCTGCAGAGGACGCTGGGTCGAGTAGGGTCCAGTAGAGTTACCACTGTCTTTTGTACCTCTTTGTTTCCGTTATAGTGAGTAGTTCTTGTTTCCGCTGTACTTTTCTTTACCTGCAGTTCATGTTATATGATAAATGTTATTCTACTGTTGTGATGGTATATACTGTAGTAGTTTCTTTCCTTACTGCTGTACTTTCTTACTGTTAGTTATATTCATGCTGAATGTGGTTTATTTTTACTGCTCTTTTGGTTACTTCCTCGTTGGACGACTAGGTCTTGGGATTAGTCGAGTTGGTCCGGTTCTCGTGTCTCGTAGGGACTCGGAACCGGGTCGTTACATTTTATGGTCAGGAGAGATGGATATTTAATTTGGAGCCTTGGATTGACGATCCGACCATACAGACCTGATCAGGACGACGATCGGAGTCCAACGCCTCTGAAATCGCCTTGATCGGAGTCCTGTAGCACCATATGCAGTCTGAGGAAGATCAACGACCGAGGGACTAGGTGACGTAATTTGAAGCTTCAAACAACAAATCCAACCACACGGATGGATTCGGGTTGACGATCGTAGCCCAACGACGTGAAAATCGACTCAATCTGACCTCTATAGCATTCCCTACAACGGAAAGAAGATGGACGGCTTAGATCGCGCCATGTCGCGCAACCCAGGCTGCCCATGTGCAAACACGTGCCACCGCATGCACATAGCAGTGCGGGCACGTGCGCGCATAGAGGCACGCATGCACAGCGTAGAGGTAGCTCAAGGCACCGCGAGCATGGGCGCAGTAGGCGCGCAAAGGCGCAACGACGCAGCATGCGGGCGCGTGAAGGCCAATAGCGGGCGTGGGAGCACGACATAGGCACTCGGAGCAGGCGCCAATGGTGAAGCACGTGGGTTGTCTTCCACAACATTTGCGGTGGATCTTGAACGATGTTTGCGGTGGATCTTCAGCGACGTTTATGACCATCACTAAATGCCCTATATACGAAATTGATCCTTTCCTCCACTATAAAAGGATCCCTACCCCTCTCATTTTGCTTCATCTCTTCCTTTCTTCTCCTCATCACCTTTAATGCTCTAGAGAGAGCTTGTCCCAAGCCTGGGATGCTCCTCTAAAGTAGAAATCAAACATTTTATCGCCTCTCATCCCCATTTGTGGAGCATCTCGTGGCCATCCTCTCACCTTCTAGAAGAAGATCCTCGCCGCGACGACGTCTTGCCCCATCCTCCTTCCTCCACCGTCGTTCTCCCTCGTCCCTCTCCTCACCACCTTTTTCAGGGCGCCGTCAGAGCGAGCCATTTTTATTCGCTCTGAATCGGATTTTAAAATCAATGCATGTAGTATAGGTTGATTTAGTGTGAAAAATAAATAATATTTATTACTTGAATAGAAGTTCGAGGTCGAACATAGGGAGCAATTGGCAAAAATAATTCTCAAGATTGCAATTCAACACAAATATATAAGCAATAGAATTCCAAGCAATAATGATATATGAATGAAAGCGTATGTCATGTAGTGCAAAAAGAATGGGGTAAAATGGTGATTTGAATCACCAATTTCCCCTCACAATTATATTAAATATTTCAACAGTACTAATCAATTAAATGCCACGTAGGATAAGTGCACAATGCAGTTCTGTTGAAGCTCAGATGTCTGCTCAGCTATTCGGACGGCTTAAATCACTCAAAGGTACTGTTCTTCTTCTCCTTCTTCTTTATGCGCAAGGGGGAGGTTCCTTAAACTGCTAAGTGTCGACCGTTGGACCTGAGAGAAAAACCCCCCTGCCCCCACGTGCTTTCTCTCTTTCTCTCTTTGGGATCTGCCCTCCTAGGGCCTCGGGTTATCGGGTATTCGGGTAGAGCACACCCGGGACTAGGCTTACCGACGGTGGGTGGTGAGCGAGGAGTGCTTAGGTTAGGTGGGTAATTGGATCAATGCCAGACCCGTGTGAGAAGTGTCATGGACGAGTGGTGTCGGACTTGAATAGGTTGTTAATATGGTGATTTTATCGTTGAAGTGTGTATAGTGGTTAACCTAAATCAGACCTAACCATCTCTTTACAAAATTTTTAACCTGGCCTATTTGATTTCATCTTGGTCACTTTTAGGCCCAGGGTCGAACTCAGGAAAGTGGGGTTACAAGTCAAGTTTCTACGCCTTTCCTACAATGAGTCTCTTCCATTCGTTTATTGTGTTTTTTGGTGTTTTTCTATTTAGATTTTTTTCTGGTAATCTTTGTCCTTGAGGCACACCCTCAAAATTGAGTTCTTGGCTTTGAGCCAAAATAGGGTTCCAAAATGGGTCTTGCTATTCGCAAGACGGAGTACCTGCAAGTCGAAGATTATCTTTTCTCTTTTATATATATATATTTTTATCCTTTTACTAACAAGAAAGCGAAACAGAAATAAAGTAAATATAGTATATATATATAGGTATATATTATGTATATAAAGGGGTGGGGGTGGAGGCGGAGATGGAGTGTAGCACGGTGTCGAGTCGATCGTCGTCTAGAAAGATGCAACTGACAGGACGAGGTGCCGCGTGTAAGGTGTAGGATGGATGGTGGAAGATGAATGCGAACATGCTTTTTGTACGCGTGTATCGGGGAATATCAGCAACTGTCGCATATATTCCCGCGATACCATGTATGGCAAATAATGTGAAAATATATATATATATGTATGTAAATATATCTATATATATATATGGTTATAAATATATAGGTATATATATATTTAGTAATATATATATATATAACTAAATATATATATATAGGTATGTGTATGTATATATAACTATATAGAGTTATATATATATGTATGTATAAGTATATAATAATATATGTATATATAGATATATGTAGCTAGATATATATATATGTATATATGTATAGTTATATAGATATATATATGTATATATGTATGTATATATAAGTAGGTGTGTATATATGTATCTATACTTAGTTATATTGGTAATAGTATATATATAGATATATGTATATTTATATATATATATGTATATAAATATATGTATATATATCAGTATATATATGTGTATATACATATATATAAGTATATATATATATATATATATGTATGTATATGTTTGTATATAGACTAATACATAGTTATATAAGTAATGATATATGTATAAATATATATATATATATATATATATATGTATGTATGTATGTATGTATGTATGTATACTAATACATAAGTATGTAGGTACTACTATATGTATAAATATAAGTATATATATATATGTATATATATATCAATATATATATGTATACGTATATATATATATGTATATAATAGTGTATAGGTGTGTGTGTGTGTGGAAGTGTGAGTGTATGTGTGTGTGTGAGAGTCGGTAAAGAGAGTGTTGTGAGAGAGAGAGAGAGAGAGAGGGCAGGAGAGACGGCGCTGCTGGAGTTAAGGTGTCTGGAGCTTCCACGCAATGTCTGATGGCTTCATGCGCGTGCAGGTGCGTATGCGTGCGGAGAGGCGCGCGCTCGAGGGAGTGGCCGCACGTAGAGGAGGCTACAGCGCATCGCGCTGCGTGGAGAGCAGGCGCTAGCGCTCGCAGGTGCACGCGGTGAAGGAAGCGGGCGAAGCCAGGCGCTGGGAGAGGGCTGGCGCACGCAGACGTACGTGGGCGGGTGCGGGTGATGTGGGCGGAGACGTGCAGGCGGGTGCATGCACGGGCGAACGGCGGTAGCGGTGCACCGAGTGACCGGTAAAGTGAGAAGCTCACCGGTCACCCCACTGTAGCCACAGTGTCGCGCAGACTGGCGTGAACAGTGGCTACAGTGGTCGGGCGAGCCACGCGACCGGGAGCTGCAGGTGCTGAGTGTGGCCGGCTCGCGGCTGGCACGCGTGGGCTGGTGCGCGAAGGAGAGGGTCTGCGCCGGCCGGTTGCAGGCGCGGAGAAGCTCGCAACAGAGTGCGCGGAGAGGGAGTTGGCATGTGATGGGGAGGACGAGGGCGACGCGGGCGTTGCTGGGGTGCTTGGCCGGCCGCTGCAGTGACGCGTGGTGGCCGGCTGTGGGCGGAAGAGAGAGCGCAATAGAGCGAAGAAGCGGGAGGCGGAGAGGCCTGCAGGCACGTGCGGAGGCAAGGGCGGCCTACAGGCGTGCGCGAAATGGGCTAGTAGCTTACGCTGCGTGCTGCTGCTGCTGCCTTGCCGTTGCTGCTGGAGCTTTGAGCTTCAAGCTTGAAGCTTGCAGCAATGGCTGAAGGTCTTCAAGCGGTAAACCAAGAAAAGAGCCACCATGCCCACCGGCTCTTTGAAGAGCTGGGCGGTGGTGGTCTCACTGTGGTGGTGTGCACCACAGTGAGGGCTCCTGCCCGTCGGGTGTCTCCTCGGAGGAGGAGGGCTGGCGTATGGAGGGAGAGGGAGGAGAGGGTGGTGGCCTGGAAGGAGAAGGTGGTGCTGCTGCGTTCTTTGGCTGGGGACCAGGCTATTCATGAAGAAGAAGCTACCCACTTTATATAGAAGATGAAAGCCATGCATGGCCGTGCCCTGGCTGTGCATGGCTCATGCATGGCCTTGGCAGGGAGAGGCAGCTGCAGGGAAGGGTTGGAGTAGGGAATGGCACGAGGAGAAGAAGAAGATGCTTCATGCAGCCGCGGGGAGAAATATTTAAAAATCAAAAAGAAATAAAAATGGAGATGGAAATATTGTGAAGCAGCACTTGAAGAAAATGTGAATTGCGAGGCCAATTATTTCATTCTCCTCCTCTCTCAATTAACTGCATGCATGCATCTATATTCACAAATGCGACTATGTCTAACTATTATGCACTGATAATGCTAGGAAATAGCGCAAGATGGCACAATTGTAGGTGTATTTTTGCGGTGCAATCATACCCCCATGCCTATATTTTGCTAGTCCCTAGCAAAACATTTTTTGTAGTATTTAGAAATGATCTTAAGCTGAAGATTTTCTTCTGAGGCGATATAGGTGTGTTTTTTGTTGGATATTGTGAGAACCAATTGTAGAGAAGACTACCAGTACTTTAAGTCTTACATGACATAGATCATCTGTAGACTAACCAGGACTCTTGATATTTAAACCTTAAGTACGATTTCCAGGATCCAGGAGGTTTTTGCCGTACTCGAGAGCTCAAGAGATTATGGCTTGTGCATAGTGAAGGATCAAGACTGACCAGATGAACATTAAGACTCAATCCCAGGGTTTCACGAATCTTTAAGTACAGGTTGGTCCCAGTTTCAGCTTGTGTTTTCGGATTGACTCTTAAGAAGATGACGGAAAACTCAACTCCCATTTTCTGATATTTGTGGTTCAAAGGAAAATAGGGTTTTACGCCTTGCCCTGAAGACATTTGCGAGATATACTGACTTATCTGCATCTTTTTTTTTTTTTCTGAAACACGTGTTAGTATATCTCTTACAACATTATTTGGAGGAGCACACTTTTCTTTTTGGTGGGAGAGTTCTTTCTTGGTGGAAAGAGTCGCTCCTAAACACAAGACTAAAGCTTGAAATAAAATGTCTACCTGCGCGCACAGGTAAGGACTCCACCTTCCCTAATGAACACTAGGGTTGGATCTTATGTTCACCTGGTCTTTCCTGATATGTGTAGTGTGAACCAAGTTTACTTAAGCTCTTAAGTAGAAGCAAACCAACGAATCCTTTACTGGTCTCTGAGGTACAAGAATACGTCCTTAGTTAGGAGAGATTCCAATCTATCTTGTCAATGCTCAAGTGAATTAAGCCGAGCCTGAGCGAATCAAGCTTCTGTGGCCTGGAAAGTCTTCAAAACAGAGGTTGAATATCCATAAACACTTATTGTATTTTTGTTTCAGCTTTCAGATCATTACTAAACACCATTTTTTTTATTATATATATATATATTTCTTTTTCTTGCATATTTATAAATAGGTGGAAACTGCATGATACCATAAAATACCTAGATCCTATGGATGCCTATCCACCCCCCCATGCCAAACAATGCTATGTCCTCATATGCATGCAGGGAAAGGTAGAGAAAGGACGAAAGATCGGGTAACGAGAGTTGAGGTGTAGGGTATACAGAAGGGTGGTCGGGTGGGTGGACGGTGGGTGGTAAAAGATCTGGCATTTTCTGGGACAGGAGTGTCCCAGGCGGAACAGAAAACAAGTCACGAGGAAACAGTTGGCCCTCAGATTGGTCAAGAAGAGGGGCTTCTTGGATAGATGGATCCAAAAGGGAATAGCCCCAGTGAGTAAGATGTGGGCTCAAGGTCCTAGTGTGGAATTGCAAATCCGCCTGATTTGGCGGGAAAGAAAGGGCAATCCAGTCTTCAAGAGTGTGGATCGGCGGTGAGCAGCCCAGATATGACTCAGACCACGAGGTATGGGAAGCGGAGAAAACCTCATTAGAAGTCTGGTCAGGAGAAGGTACAGGAATAGGGAGGGATGGGGGAATGTCACAATATGTGTTGATCAGGCAGTCATCAGTGTTTATAGGTAATATGCAACAATCCGAATAGGTCCCAAATAGTCTGATACCCGCACTGACGGCCATGTCCTCGTCAGACGTGCCATCCTCGATACAATCGCAATCAAACTTCTTGGCTGCATTGAATATGTTAAGCTTGAGCTTTTCAGATCCAACGGCAACCTCAATACAGCCTGATCTACAGTTGATAAGGGCACGGGCTGTGGCCAAGAAAGGTCGACCAAGGATGAACGAACAATCAGAAAGTGAGCTAGGAACTTCCATATCTAGAATAAGAAAGTCAACAGGAAAACAGAGACTGTTGACCCTAACCACCACGTCTTCCACCACACCCTTCGGGATTTTGATAGAACGATCTGCCAACTGTAACGTGATAGGGGTGGGTTTCAGATTTCCCATGGAAAATTTTTCGAGCATGATGGTCGGTATGAGATTTATGGAAGATCCTAGATCAAGCAGGGCAAGGTTAAAACTGCAGCCTTGGATGCTACAGGAAATAAGCGGTGTGCCCGGATCTTTCTGCTTCGGTGGTAGGTTTGATAGTATAGCACAACTCGCATGAGGCGAGAGAACCACCGGATTCATAGTTTTCTTTGACTGTCGCCTGGGTGTTGTGTAGTCTTTGAAAAATCGGGCGACAGTAGGTATGTGGTCGATAGCTTCGAGCAGGGGTACCTTGATTTCTACATCCCTGAACAAATTACGCAGGTTATCAAAGGCCTGCGTATCTTTCTTTTTGCCTTTTGGCTCCCTCAGTAGAGCCTCAGGGAATGAGATTGATTCTGGCGACAATTTGGGTGTATCGTCCTCTCGCAAATGCGGTGCGCATCCTGAATGAGAGGGCGATGAAGAAGACGGGCCAGGATCAGGTTGAGGCGAATCGACAGTCTGCTTGCCGCTCCTCGTAGTGATAGCATTGGACGATGCGGGTCCAGTGGGATCATACGGCAGAGGAGGGTTCGCAATAGGGACATAAGAGTGAGGTGCTGCAGTGGGATTAGCCTGAAATCCCAGTGGAATGCTCGGAGCTTGCAGAATTTGATGAACCTGCCCCTGAGAAGGTCATACCTGTGGTTGAGGACCACAGGGTATGAAATTTCGCGGGTTTGGAACAGGTTGGGCGGGAAGAGTGCCCTGAGATTGAGTCACCATGCGTAGTTGACTGATCTCAGCATTCTGCTGTGCCAATTGTTGCTGAAGAGAAGTCATGTTCTCTTCATGGCGCTTTGAGATATCCGTCATCATTCGCATCAATTTGTCAAGAGGACTTGATGCGTGTTCAGTTTGCGGTACGCAAGGGCCTGATGGCGGATTTGCCATAGGATTAGACTGGGCCCTTGGGATGACGGGTGCGGATGGTTGCATTGGTCCACTCGCGGGGTTTTGGCGCTGCAGGTTGTTGGACCATGCGAAGTTCGGATGATTGCGCCACCCTGGGTTATACGTGGTAGAGAACGGGTTGTTCCCCAGGGCGCAAGCTTCTTCTATGCCAGAAGACGCATCCGCATGTAAATATGTGTCCGAGCACATGGAGGCTTGGTCCTCCGTATCGAAATACTGGCTCGCAGAAGCCAGTTCCACATGACTTACGGAGTCGCTTGGCGCGACACTCGGTAAGGAAGGTCTTACGGGGTTTCTCGGGATAAGCCTGGTGTTGGAAGAATTTGGATTGTGACGAAGTGGTGAAGTGGAGGTGTTTGCCATAGACCAGGCGGGGTTGGCCAGAAGCTCATCAAGCTTCTTGTGCACGACAGAGACTTCATCCAGTTTTTGTGCAATAAGGCTTAGATCAGTGGATGAATGGGAGGGTCCCGTGTCAACTTCGTGGACATTTCGGGGTTGGCTGGTACGATTAAAGGCAACAATGGAGGCATTGTTCATTGAGTTTTCGCTCATATTTTCAAACAATTCAAATGCTCCATTCTCATCTTTATTCATAAAGTTCCCTCCGCAGGAAGCGTCTGCAATCTGCTTCAAAGTCTCATTTAGCCCGTAGTAGAAAATTTGGGCTATATGCCACTTAGGCAGACCGTGGTGCGGACACTTCCTGAGGAGGTCATTATACCTCTCCCATCCCTCATGAAATTGTTCGCCGTTTTGTTGCGTAAATGAAGTGATAGCACGGCGAAGCGCATTGGTTCACCCGATTGGGAAGAACTTCTTGAGAAACGCTGTTCGCATCTCTTCCCAAGAGTGGATGGTTCTCCCAAGGGTGCATAGCCACTGCGACACTTTATCCCGCAATGAAAATGGGAACATTTTCATGAGGACTATAGGTAACCCGACATTTCTTGGTTTAACCGTTTCAGCCAGTCGGGTTAGGTCTTCCAAGTGGAGAAAAGGATCTTCACTTGCAAGACCATGAAAGTGAAAATTTATTAAGCCAATTATGTTTGGTTTCAATTCAAAGTCGTCCCTGCCCATGGGGACCCGAATTTGTCCTATGGTCTTTGTAGTAGTGGGATTCTGATAGGAGCTAAGAGACCTAGGCTCCTCCTGTTCGGGTGGGTCTGCATTTCCTCCAATGTTTCCCGAATGGCTTCCATTTGTTCACTATACATTTCCATTTGGGCTTGGAGGTGGGTTATGGGATCTAAGGCTTCACCACCTGGTGGGTTCTGAGGGCGGTTTCGTCCCTCGGGATTTGGGGGTGGGCGTGCAGCCATGTTTGTGGAGGAGGACGATTCGGCTTCTTTTCTAAATTTATCAGGCAATTCAAACAGTTCAGAGTTTTGTGACCTCCTCCCAAACATGCACTACCGCAGGAAGAATTGGGGGGATAAGAAGGGAAAAGAGATGAGAGAAATGATGCCTCAAAGGTGCACTTGATGACAAATCAATACAGTCAAATTCCTAACCTCTACAGTGTGCCCTTAGACCTAAAGATCTAATTGACCTACTATCACGAACTACGGAACCGAATGCGAGCACCGCGGAACTACCGAGCCAGATTGAAAGGTTGTTTGCCCTAGTCTTAGACACCCGATAGCACGCGGGAACCCTCACCAGCATGTAGACGCTACACGCAGGTAGTTAGACCTCCAATCCTTAATAAGGGTCAAGTTACTACTGCTTATCGCGCTTGATCGGGTTTTAAAAGATGACACGTTGTAATATAGCCGAAAAAGCGTTCAAACAAATAGAGAATTTTATTACTTGAAAATTGGAGTATCCGAGGTCGAATACAGGGAGCAATCTCAGTACTTTTAAAACTAAGGAATACAACTTTTAAATGAAGAACAATTGATTCAAAGAGAGAGAGTTATAAAAAGAATTGCTAAAAGATAACAGGATTAGACATCTGATTTCTATATCAGACGTCTTAAATGCAACTATTCTTCTTCCTGTTTTGATTCTGCCTTGGCCTTCTCTGATTTTTGCTTTCTCTTCTCTCTTCTGCCTTCTTCTTCGTAGGTTCCTTCTTCTTCTTTTCTTCTCATCTACAGGTCTTCTTCTTCCTT
The DNA here is from genome assembly GCA_037157565.1 of Thalassia testudinum. Classification (NCBI taxonomy): domain Eukaryota; kingdom Viridiplantae; phylum Streptophyta; class Magnoliopsida; order Alismatales; family Hydrocharitaceae; genus Thalassia; species Thalassia testudinum. The sequence goes on from JAZHRO010000031.1 coordinate 204,472,030, forward strand.
GAACTTCTCTTTCCTGCGAAATCTTCTCCTTCCTTGGTCTTCTTCCTTCTCTCTGCAGTCCTTTCTTCTTCTCTCTTCTCTTCTTCTCTTAGCCTCTTCTTCTGCTTCTTTTTCTCCTTGCGGCTAAGTCTCTCAACGCTCAGCCTGCCTGCACAGAGAGGTGGAAGCAAAACCTACCTTGTCCCTCTACCCGCGTGTCTCTCACTCTCTCTGTAATTTACTCAAGAACTCTCTAACAGAGCCATGGGTAATCGGGTTGGATTTCGCACCCGGGACCAGGCGCACCAGCAGGTGGGTGATGCGCGAGGAGTGCTCAGGTTGGGTCGGGTCAGAGCCCACCAGATCCGCGAGGTGAAACCGCGGACGGGGCGAGCGTAGGATAAGGTGAGGGACCTCACCCCTGTGCGTTCGGAGGCAATGAGGCAATATCACAAAAATAATTTAAAGTATACCTGCGCTTCGCGTTTCGCCGATGTGAGACTATTAGTTCTGCCCCGCTCCCGCGCGCACCCGCAGAGCCTTCGTGCAATCGCCACAGCTGTGGACGTTGCTGCGCTCCTTGCTGGACTTAGATGCTTCACACTACTGTCCCGAATATGCTGCACTTGAAGATTGGAGAACCTGACGCCTGGAGCTGCTGAAGCTTGGAGCTGCTCCAATCGTTAATGGCGGCAGGGATTGAAATCCTGTCAAACACAAAACAAGCCTCTCGGCTTAATCAAACCAGCTGGGCACCTTCACCGTGGCATGGCGAAGGTCATGCATGGTGAAGCAGGTCGTGGGATGGCCTAGGCATGCGTGCCTAGGTCGTCCTGTGACCGAAAGTGTGGGGGTGTTCGGGGGGCTGTGGTGGAGGGGTAGAGGGATGGTGGATGGGCAGAGATTGTTCCTTGTGGTGAGGCGGAGCTTATGAGACGGTTGGCAAGCCGTGTGGAGGGGCGGATTGATGGGGGCGGCTCGTCGGAGGTCAGTCGGTGACGTGGAAGATGAGGGTGGTCAAGCAATGTCGGGGGGCAATTAAATGAAATAAAAGGGGGAAAAGAGAGAGGGGAAGATGGAGAAGGTATCTGGAGTGTTCTGGAAGGGAGGGAGGCAGGGGAGTGGATGGCGCGTAGCTGCCATCATTGGAGAAGAACCCTGAGGGAGGGAGCGGCGACGAGGATGAGGTCAGGGGAACGCGCGCTTGGTACGGCGCGACGTGGGTGGAAGAGACGAAGTGGACTCTGCTGTTGGTATGGTAGCAGAGTGACGAGAAGGAGGGGAGGAGGTCGCCGGAGCTTGAGGGTTTCTTGGCCGGAGATGTAAGAGAGGAAAATTTGGGGGAATCTCCGCCAAAACAAGTCTGAAGATCTGTGGCCGGGTCTGGGGATCCTTTTATAGGTGTTGGCCGAACTTTCTAGTGCGTGGAGGGTGTGCAATCACCTCCGCCGTCTCGCCGGAGAAGGAAAGAGGGTGGATACCCAAATCCCTTGTGCGTTCTCACGAGAGATTGGGTTCACACCAGAGATCGTGATTGGCTTTAGATGGAAGGGAATTCCTCAGAGAATCTCCCTTCCATTTCTGGGGGGGAATCTCTGAGGAATCAGAGAGTAATCCCTCTCTAAACCTCGCCGGAGGTCGACTCTACCCTAACAATGGTGTCAGGACTTGATTGCAAATGTGGCGAGGAAATTAAGGGGCTCTCTGCAATGATTTTCAAAAGATAGGGGCCAAATTATGATTTGGGTGTACTAAATTGCAAAGTAGGTCAAGATGACCTCCCCTTAGGTCCAAATTTTTTTGAAAACCTAATTTTGACCTAAGGAATCCAATGGTGAAGTTGGATTTTAGGTTTGACCTCGTTTGTCTGGACATTTTATGTAAAAACCCAAATTAGGTCAATTAATGAGCTAGGACCCTATTCTAGGTCAAACTAGGTTCCAAAGGCCAAATTAAGTGTTCTAAACCCTAGAGGATATTTTTCCATGATTTTTAGAGGATTTAATTGATTTTTATCTTGATCGAAACCTTGTTGATTTAAGCAGGTTTGTTTTAGGATTACCAAATGTCATTTAATTCCTGAATTGCACATGAACCCATTTCTGATTGACTCAACCCACTTTTTATCTTATTTAGACCATTTGACCTATGTTTTGCCTCTGAGAAATCCCATTTATGCACTGCAATGGTAAAATTACAGTTTTAACCTTTAATTCATGTTTTCTTCTCAGAGCACTTATTCCTTCATTTAGGCCTTCTTCTAGGTTATGTAGGAGCTTTTATCTTCTTTATTGGGTCAAAATGAGCCAGTTATGGCTCATAATGAGGCTCTCATCAACTACCCATTTTAGTTAGAGGCTTAGGGTCAAGTGCTTTTGGAATGTGAAGGGCGTTGTTTACGGTTAATGCCCAAGTGATTGATTTTTTTCAGAGTATGTAAAACAAGCATGCAACAGGGAAATCTCCCCGAATTGAAGTTTTAATTGGTGAATGGCTTTTAGAGTTCAGCCTTAAGTAGTATGAATTTTAGGATTTCTCTAAATTACCAATTCAACCAATCTTCAGGTTTTTGAGAGAATACTGATTTTCTTCAAAGCCCAACAAACCCTTCTTCAATATCAGTTGGTTAATGCATGCTAAAATGCAATGGGCTACCCTAAATGGAGATTTCTATGTGTGAATGCATGAATCAGTTTTAGAGTTTATGTGAAAGGGAGACAAAGCACTTCAATTCAAGTGCTCCCAATCACCAGAAATGATTTCCACACACGAGGCTTCAACCAAAAGATAAAGAAAATCAAATAGTTGGGGTTGAAGTATTAGGGATCAAATCTTAGGCAAGTTGAAAGGTCGTGGTGGGGTTGGAATCAACTCAATTCCAAGTCTCCCCACCAAAAAGGTGATCCCGAATTGTAGATAAGTGAGGCAAAAGAGGGGTGCAATCAATCTTTTTTGTGTTTGCCTTAAAGAATACTTCACACGGCAAAAAATTCAAGAATCAAGATTCCTGGATTTTCGCTATGCGAAGTAAGGCGGAAATCCCGGGGTGGTGGAAGTAAAGGCAATCAATCAAACAAGTGAATTTTAATCCACTTGCCTCAAGAGATCCCAAGAAAATTTTCTAGTTTTTTAATTTTTAGTTTTCTTTTTATTAAGGTGACAAGTTAACCCTAGTTGCTAAGAAAAGAAGACCTACTTGTTCAGCAACGTGTGTGAAGCTCCAACGCGGTGTCGGCGTCTTCACGCTCTCGTTCCCGCCATGGATCTGCTCACGTCTCCGACTTCGTCTACCTGTCTTCTCCTTGCAACAGGTTCACCTGCACACCAAAAACAAAATCACCCGTGAAGAGAAGGGGTGTGAGAAGAGAAAAATTATAGGAATGGAGTAAAAACTTACTTGAAGGTGCACTTCCCCGGCAACGGTGCCAGAAAAGGTGTGGTGTCGGACCTGAATAGGTTGTTAATATGGTGATTTTATCGTTGAAGTGTGTATAGTGGTTAACCTAAATCGGACCTAACCATCTCTTTACAAAATTTTTAACCTGGCCTATTTGATTTTATCTTGGTCACTTTTAGGCCAAGGGTCGAACTCAGGGAAGTGGGGTTACAAGTCAAGTTTCTATGCCTTTCCTACAACGAGTCTCTTCCATTCGTTTATTGTGTTTTTTGGTGTTTTTCTATTTAGATTTTATTCTGGTAATCTTTGTCCTTGAGGCACACCCTCAAAATTGAGTTCTTGGCTTTAAGCCAAAACAAGGTTCCAAAACGAGTCTTGCTATTCGCAAGACGGAGTACCTGCAAGTCGAAGATTATCTTTTCTCTTTTATATATATATTTTTATCTTTTTACTAACAAGAAAGCGAAACAGAAATAAAGTAAATATAGTATATATTATGTATATAAAGGGGTGGGGGTGGAGGTGGAGATGGAGTGTAGCACGGTGTCGAGTCGGTCGTTGTCTAGAAAGATGCAACCGACAGGACAAGGTGCCGCGTGTAAGGTGTAGGATGGATGGTGGAAGATGAATGCGAACATGCTTTTTGTATGCGTGTATCGGGGAATATCAGCAACTGGTGCGGATATTCCGGCGATACCACGTATGGTAAATTATGTGAAAATATATATATATATATGTATGTAAATATATCTATATATATATATATATGGTTATAAATATATAGGTATATATATATGTAGTTATATATAAATATATGTATATGTATATATATATAGGTATGTGTATGTATATATAACTATATAGAGGAATATATATATGTATGTATAAGTATATAATAATATATGTATTTATAGATATATGTAGCTAGATATATATATATATATATATGTATATATGTATGTATATATAAGTAGGTGTGTATATATGTATATATATATATATGTATCTATACTTAGTTATATTGGTAATAGTATATATATAGATATATGTATATTTATATATATATATGTATATAAATATATGTATATATATCAGTATATATATGTGTATATATATATATATATAAGTATATAGATATATATATATATGTATATGTATGTATATAGACTAATACATAGTTATATAAGTATTAATATATGTATAGATATATGTATAAATATATATATATATATATATATAAGTATATAGATATATGTATATATATGTATATGTATATGTATATATATAAGTATAAATATATATGTGTATGTATACTAATACATAAGTATATAGGTACTACTATATGTATAAATATAAGTATATATATATGTATACGTGTATATATATATATATATATATATATATATATATATATATATATATATATATATATATATATATATATATATATATATATATATGTATGTATGTATGTATGTATGTATGTATGTATGTATATAATAGTGTATAGGTGTGTGTGTGTGTGGAAGTGTGAGTGTATGTGTGTGTGAGTGTCGGTAAAGAGAGTGATGTGAGAGAGAGAGGGAGAGAGAGAGAGAGAGCGAGAGAGAGAGGGCAAGAGAGATGGCACTACTGGAGTTAAGGCATCTAGAGCTTCCACGCAACGTCTGATGGCTTCACGCATGCGCAGGCGCGTATGCATGCGGAGAGGTGCGCGCTCGAGGGAGTGGTCACACGCAGAGAAGGCCGCAGCGCACCGCGCTGCATGGAGGGAAGGCGCTAGCGCTTGCAGGTGCACACGATGAAGGAAGCGGGCGAAGGTAGGCGCTGGGAGAGGGCTGGCGCACGCAGATGTACGCGGGCGGGCGCAGGCGACGTGGGTGGAGACGTGTAGGTGGGCGCGCGCACGGGCGAATGGCGGTAGAGGCGCACCGGGTGACCGGTAAAGTGAGAAGCTCACCGGTCACCCCACTATAGCCACAGTGTCGTGCAGACTGGCGTGAACAGTGGCTACAGTGGTCGGGCAAGCCGCGTGACCGGGAGCTGCAGGTGCTGTGAGTGTGGCCGGCTCGCGGCTGGCGTGCGTGGGCTGGCGCGCAAGGGAGAGGGTCTGAGCTGGCCGATTGCAAGCGTGGAGAAGCTCACGACAAAGTGCGCGGAGAGGGAGTTGGCGTGCGCGGGGGAGGACGAGGGCGACGCGGGCGCTGCTGGGGTGCTTGGCCGGACGCTGCAGTGACGCGCGGTGGCCGGCTGCGGGCGGAAGAGAGAACGCGACAGAGCGAAGAAGTGGGAGGTGGAGAGGCCTGCAGGCGCGCGCGGAGGTGAGGGCGGCCTACAGGCATGTGCGGAATGGGCTAGTGGCTTGTGCTGCGTGCTGCTGCTGCCGCCTTGCCGCTGCTGCTGGAGCTTTAAGATTCAAGCTTGAAGCTTACGGAAATGGCTGAAGGTCTTCAAGCGGTGAACCAAGAAAAGAGACACCACGCCCATCGGCTCTTGGAAGAGCTGGGCGGTGGTGGTCTCACTGTGGTGCTGTGCACCACAGTGAGGGCTCCTGCCCGCTGGGTGTCTCCTCGGAGGAGGAGGGCCAGCGTATGGAGGGAGAGGGTGGTGGCCTGGAAGGAGAAGGTGGTGTTGCTGCGTTCTTTGGTTGGGGACCAGGCTATTCATGAAGAAGAAGCCACCCACTTTATACAAAAGATGAAAGCCATGCACGGCCATGCCCTTGCTGTGCATGGCTCATGCATGTTCTTGGCAGGGAGAGGCAGCCGCAGGGAAGGGCTGGAGCAGGGAATGGTGCGAGGAGAAGAAGATGCTTCATGCAACCGCGGGGAGAAAGATTTAAAAATCAAAAAGAAATAAAAATGGAGATGGAAATATTGCGAAGCAGCACTTGAAGAAAATGTGAATTGCGAGGCCAATTATTTCATTCTCCTCCTCTCTCAATTAAATGCATGCATGCGTCTATATTCACAATTGCGACTATGTCTACCTAATATGCACCGATAATGCTAGGAAATAGCGTAAGATGGCACAATTGTAGGTGTATTTTTGCACTGCAATCAACAAGGTGCATGTGAGGCACGTGCTGGGGCCTCACCTCCTGTGCGTGCTGAGGCGAATAGCCTCTGGCAGAAAATCAATATATGTAGCTATGAGTGCTCTTCGGCTTCCGAGGTGGGACTATCCCACTGCCTTTCTTCTACATGCAGCTACAGCTGCTTCCTTGTTCAATTGCAGTCAAAGGCCCAGTCAAAAGGCTAAATTAGTCGCTGGGTTGTGATCCTGGAGACTCTCCGTTGCACCAGGGACTTCACCTGGGGCCTGCAGGTGCTAGAGAAAGCTTCAAGCTTCGCTCGAAGCTACGACAATGGTAGCGAAGGACTTGCTACCTGAAAATCAGAATAGAGCCTCTCAACCTTGTTAAATAAGTTCAGGAGCTTTGCCGTAGGACAGCGAGTACGGTGGTGGGTGCGACGTGGAGTGGGAGTGGCTGAGGTGGCTGGATGGTGACGAGATAGGTCGACGGAGGTGGGTGTGTTTGGTGTAGCGGCTGGGTGAGTAATAGGGTGAAATAGGATAGGGGTTTTGTAGAGGGTGGTGTGGCAAAGGTTGTGAGGTGGTCTGCGAGGCGTTTGGAGTAGTGGAATGAGTGAGGAGCCTCGCCGGAGGTATGATCGGAGCGGAGGACGATGGAGGTGAATGGGGACATCGAGGGTCGAAATTGGGATATGGAGAGCGGAAAAGATAATGTAAACGTAACTAAGCCTAACTAACCTAATATAAATAGATGAAAGGGGGGAAAATCCATGCTGGGGGTACGTCGACGACGGAGAAGACGAAGAACTCCGGTGAGGGTAGGAACGATGACGATGATGGGAAGGTTGCTCCTGCTAGTACTGCCAAGAGCGGGCGAGAGAGAGGAAGGGAATCTGACCACTGGTATTGTGGACGGATGACGAAGGAGGGTAGGAGGAATCGTTGGAGCTTGCGGAGCTTCTCGGCTAGAGCAGAGAGAGGAAGGAAAGGGTTCCATGGCCGGAATCAAGCTTGGGATCTTCGGTCTGATCTGGGGGGACTTTTATAGACCTCTGGATGGTGTTTTGGGCTTGGAAAGCTTGGAAGCAAGCTTTCCAAGCTAGGAAAGCTCACCGGAGATAGAAATTTCAAGATACCCTAATCTCTCATGCGTTCGCATGAGAGATTGGGAAGGTTTTAGGGCTTAAGGATTGGCTCAAAAGGAAGGGAATTCCTTGACGAACTTTTCTTTCAAATCTGAGAGGGATTCGGTAAGGAATCAAGGAGAACTTGCCATTTTAGGGTCACCGGAGTTGTAAGATTAGGATTCATGGTGGTAGGGACCTTTTTGAAGAAAATGATGGAAAGATAGGGACCTTTGTGTAAGAAATTCAAAAGCTAAGGACCCATGTGGAATAAAGAAAATTAGACTTGTACCAAAGTGCAAACTAGGTTGAAACAATCTCAAATTGGGCCCAAATTTTGGTACAAACCTAATTTGAACCTAAGGAATCTCATGGTGAAGTTGGATTTTTTTTTTGACCTAGTTTGACTAGATGTTTGTACAATTACCTAAATTAGGGCCAATGTCTGTCTAAGAATCTGTTTTAGGTCAATATGGGTTCCAATGGTCAAATTGAAGGTGCCAAACCCTAGAGAATATTTTTCTATGATTTTTTGAGGGTTTAGGTGAATTTTATCCTGACCAGAACCTTGGAAGATTAAGCGGGTCTGTTTTTAGGATTTTAGATGTCCATTAATTCCTGTAACGCATGAAAACCCTTTTCTATCTGTTCTAACCCACTCATTAGACTCTTAAGACCATTTGACCTTTGTTCCACCCATGAGAGAACCTGTGGTTATTCTATTTTTGTGATAGAATGGTAAATTTGTAGAAATAATCCTGTATTCTTATTTTCTTCTCAAATCATTTGTTTTGTGCTCTTAAGACCTTCTAATGGATATGTAGGAGCTTTTATTGACTTAATCAGATCAAACTGAGCTAGTTATGGTTCATGATGGTGTTCCCAACAGCCGTCCTCCAAGCGACCGTCAAGGGGATTCTTCTCACCTATCTCTATCTTTTCGCTTTTGTAGTGTAGTTTTCTTGCTTTCATAGTTGCAAAAACATTTGTCCATAAATATATGATTGTTCCTCTCTCTCTTTGTCTGCATTATTTTTGTAAGAAGATAAAGTTTTCATCGACCTAATCTCTTGCTTGATAAAAATACCAAAAAAAATTATAAGACATAAAAATGATAAAAACAAATAAAAGCAAAATGTGGATTTCATAAAATCAAACATTTGCCTCCCTATGTTCGACCCAGGACTTACCTTTTGAGTTTAGGTTATAAATATTGATTGACAGATTTTCTTACGAATCGAACTACGATGACGTGTTTTCCAAACTCAAACCTTTTTGCGATGAATCTCTGCCGCATCATTTTGGCATCGTTGCTGGGGACACAACGCTCTTTGGTTTTTACCATGTTTTCCACCTTACTTAACTTTTTATCTCACTTTGGCCTTTCTTTCTATGATTACAGGTACCCTTCCAAGGCAAGCCAAACTGAATAGATCGGAGAAAAGTGCAGTTAGAAGGTTATGTAAGTATACCCCACCAACCCACCCTAGATTTCTTTTCGCCACACTAATAACTCAAACCCAAATCAACTTAGGTGCTTGCATAAATCCTAGGTTAGGTCTTGGTTGTTTGATTTTCACTCCTCTCATCTCACCCACCCACATAAAATAAAATAAAAAAATACTCTTTTTCTGTGGGATTTAACTGAAAGCTACACACTTAACACACACAAATTCTCATCCTAAGGCACACAATCACCCTGATTCTACCACTTAACTGGAATCTAACTTGTGGATCCGGTACATCTTAAATCAACACATAAATAAGTGAGTAGAAAATTTGAATAGGTTAAACATTTGTGTGCCTTAACTAAGTGGTGCAACAAGCTAATTGATTGATATGTTTGGCCGCACCACTGAAGATAAAAGTGATTCATCAGTAGCTTGCCACTTAGGGTTGATCTTTAGGGTTGAACCAGGCCCTCTACATTTTTTTGATTTCTAGAAGAATATATCATCACCAGTGCCTTCAAAACCTAGAGTGTTCTACTAAATCTTGATTGAATACACCTAAAGATTAAACCCTAAATGACACATCATCAAATAACCTTGTTTGCAAACCCTGGTTGTGCACGCACACACATATTAACTGATCATTAAGGGCACAACCCATCTAAAGGGCCCATCACATTCCAAGAGCACGATCATCCCAAGCCTAATTAAAACTGAGTAGACGTTGGCCTTAAGGATTGATTCTTTCTTCGGGGCTCAGATTGAGATTATTTTCGATTAATCTGCTTCTATTGGTCCATTTGATGTCTAGCTAGGGGAGTAGCATCAAATGATTGCGGTTAGGGGTTATCAAAGGAATCAGAGGCGCGAGCCAAAGGAAGAACCATCTCCCTAGCCCCTCCCTGTAATTGGTTGGATTGATCGGATAAAAGTAGACTAAATCGTTTATAATCTTAGGATAGGTTCTGAGAGTTTGTAGATCTTTAGGCTACCCACCTAAGGACAAGTTTGGTTGATTGTACTGTAGGGCACCTTTCTCTCCTTTGTTTTCCCTCCTACTTCACCATGTATGCTGACACACCATACACACAATTTCAATCCTACCCTCCTACCATTGCTTATCCTCAAGATGATTACTATGCCGACTCGACTTATGACTACCCATCTCCTAACCGGGATAACTTTGATTGGGGATACGAATCCGGACCTCAGTGTCCAGGGCTTAACCCTGGACAACAATACTATGATTATTATCCTTCTCATGCCTACAATGATTATAGATCTGCACCCTTTGATGATCAACCTAACCCGATCTATAATCAAGAAGGATATGATGATTATAACACCTACCCTCCCTAGTATTCCACTGAATATAGGTCACCACCATTCTTTGAACAACCTGAAATGACCTACTATCAGGGAGGACCCCTAGAACCTCAATATCTTGACTCCCCTAGATTGAACCCAAACCAACCCAACCTTGAACCAAACCATTGAATCGAACCATTCGGTTCAGGTGAACAAGGTCCAAGACAGGGTGTTGGCTAACTTGAGGAACACCATACAATCTTTAGAAGCTCAGCCAACACCATGTATTGAAGCATTGGAGCCCATGATCAAAATGATTGATGAGCTGAATAGCTCTTTATTGGATTTGCTCCAAGATGTCAGGGATAAGGGCCCAGGTGAGTTTCTACTTGGGAAATTGTCGAGATTAAGGATGAAATTCGTGGGTGACCTAGTCCAGTCTTGGGATGATTCTCAAGATGAACCCCCTTCAGAGAGCCAATGTTTGAACCCACTTAGGCGCTTGTTGGGGAGGATACATTTTTTGAGACCCGAGATGACTAAGTTGGTCTAGAGCAACCCACTGAGGATGAACTGATTGCTTCACTCGAGATCCCTGATCTAGAGAGCACAGAAAAATATGTCTCTATGGAACAGGAAATGACATACGATTTTGAGACATGTAAATGAGGATAAAAAATTATTTGACTCTGAGGGTGAAGAATCTTTAGGTGAAGTCTCACTTGAGCTTAAGGAAGAGGATCTTGGTTAGACGAACGGGTTCGTGGAGCATGACGAACCTTTTGATAGCCCGATTATTGAAGATTATGATCATGTTGGGGCTAACTTGGATGATCTAAATCCTGATGATTCAATCAGTAGCCTCATTGCTCAACCACACCTTGAAGAGCTGAATTATGCTATTCTTGAGATCATCAGACCTAAGTCAATCCTGATTGAGCCACAATTGTTGGACTTGGGTACTTTAGATGGGGTGTACAACGATTTGGAGGTCCTAGAAACCTTGATCTTGGAGGGTCGAAATGTGGAAATGAAAATCTGGGAGGCTAATTATGAGGGAAACACAAGTTTGGATCTAAGTGTTCCTATTGACCTAAAACTACCAACTTTTTACCAGGACCCCTACGATATCTTTGACGTGCAACTTAAGCTTGGAATAACTGACTATATTTCTGAGCTAAAGTTTAAGTGGACATCTGAACCTAGTGAATCGAATCTACCTTTTGTTCGACACTTTAGTCTTGGGTTGCACACCACGAAACCGCAGGTCTGACCCTACAAGCTCAATAATCTTCGATTCTGGGTGATTTTCATCCAGAACCTTAGAACCACTCGACCCTGGGGCATGGGTATGCACCACAACTTGGTCCACTTCTATGGACATCTTCTACTGGTGGGTCTAAGGATTAATCTTTTGATTTTGATTCTGACCTGCAGTTGTGAATTCTCAATTTCTTCCTTGTATGTAATTTATGCCTAGCTAAAGGCATTAAACTTCGCACATGTGTATACTCTTTTCTCTCTGCGGAACTAATCGAATTTTCACAAAATTCAGGTGATATTCTGCTTACTCCATCCTTTGTCATGTCTTTGTTTTTACAATGAAGACATTGCATCATTTAGGCATGGGGCGTGGATACTTAATCCTGAAATTATTTCGTTAGCTCTATAGAATTTCTTTTATCTTCTTAAAAAAAAAATTGAAAACTCAAAAAGACAAAAAAAGAAAAAAAAATTAGGAGAAGAGAACTTAGGCATTTGGAAGTTATTAACTTTAGGACTTAAATACTTAAACTCTTCAAGTCTTCGGGCTTAATCAGCTCAGGTGTCCACTCGAATGTGGACTTGGTCTCGAATCCTCACCAAGTAATTTTATTTTAATTTGGTATATAAATTGGGGCAATAAGTACAGACTTATCAACCCGCCCTCTGATTTGAGGGGACTGTAAGTCTAAGTATCTACACACTATTTGCACTGACTCGCGTTCCAGCAGTTTATATGAAAATTGGGTAGCTAATGAATCATCTTGGGTGGTATGGCTGGAAAGTTGTTGGTGATAACAGCTCATCGATCGGTTGTTCAGAGCCCAGCCACACGACCATTCTTTTCCTGCTGCCTTTAGGTAAATCTTAGATCAGGGAAGCCACCTACTTAGAAAAAAAGAGAAAAAGAAACACCTAAAAAGAAAAAGAAAAAAATAGAAAAAGGAGAAAATAAATAAATAAATAAATAAAACCACACTTTACCGTATGAGTATGGCTGGCAAGTTGCCGTGGGTAACAGCCATTGGCCGGTTGTCCAGAGCCTAGTTCACAAAAATGCACAAATAATTCCTAAAACGCTTAGGGAAGAAGCAGGGAAGTAGAATAAATCGAGGAGATATACAATGGGTTCGCCCTTGTGTTGACTCCATAAAAAGAAATAAATAAAAAAAAGTAGGGAGAAAGCTACCGATTGGAAAGATAAACCTTAGGCAGAATTTTGCTTTTTAGGTCACCTAGGGTTGTAGAAACCTGAAGTCCATTTTAACGGCCGCTTAGTGAGTCTATCACCCTTTCATAAGATGCTTAAAACTTAAAAGTCTTTTTCGAGTCTTGGGTGGGTTGGGTAGTTGTAAAAAGTTATCCCAAAACTCTCAAACTCCAAAAATCCCAAAAAAAAATTGAAAAAAAAAGAAAAAGCAAAAAAAGTATCTTCCCTTTTCAAATAAGGCGAGAACTTGGGTTGTCTGCATTTTGGCATGCACCCAGGCACTGTCGAGTCTTTGTAGTTTAGGCTTTTAATTTAAATTTCATTTCGTTAATAAAAAACTAATGCCTTAAGCGATCGAGCCCTAATTCTATTTTTATACATAGCTTGTAGTTTAATTTTGCTAGGGACTAGCTGACGAGCGTGGAAATCGCGTATATTGAAATCGTTCGAAATCGTAGTATAGTCGCAAAAACCACTCGTCAAAGATATTTGTGATAACGAAACTCTCATAGATCTTTATTCTTTTTAGAACTTGAGTCCCAGTCATTCGTCTCTGGGAGGCGTGAAAACGAATCGAGATTTGGATCGGCTTTTATAACCTAAATCTAACCTAAGCTACTATTTTTGTCTTTTTGTGTTTTTGATTTTTTATTTCGAAAAGCGAATTGAAACCTAGATCTAGATAAACTAGCAAAAACCTAAGTGACTATGTGCATCAAAATGAGGCCACGGTGGCCGTGCATGGTGTGAACGAACCAAAGTGTCATATAGGCAAGCAAACATGAGGACAATCAATCACAGAAACATCATGAAATTATTTATGCATAAAAAAAATTATCACACATCATCTACACTAGAAAGCATATAAATAGAAGAAAATCCCTCACGCCAGAAAGTTGCCACTAGGGCCATCGGCCTTGTGTGAGGGTGTAGGCTAGACCTTGGGTGTGCAAACCCATCTACACGCCTACCAAAAGAGATGGTCGGCCAAAAGAGGCTATGGGTGAGCCTTCATGGCCGTCCAAGAAGAAGAAGATGGGGGCTAGTGCACCCAAGTGGAGAGAGGAGGGTGTGGTTCCCTTTCTCTACCAATGGCCGTCCTTGAAGCTTTGGAGAGAAGCTACTCTAGCTAGCCATCCATGGAGCCTTGGAGGAGGATGAGGAGGACGGCCTTAAGGTTTTGGAGGGTGGAAGAAAGTTTAGAGTGGAGAGTATGGATAGGAGAGTGTATGGAGAGATGGTCCAATTTCGTAGCTCTCTCTTTGCCCTTTATGGAAGCCTCCATTTGGTTGCCACTTTTGGTGGCTCCAAAAATAGCCAATGCCACAATTTTTGGATCTAGGTTTGACACAAGTTGTTAGGGTTTCCAAGAGAGTGTGCATGGGTTTGGTGGGAGTAAAATGGGAAGGTGTGCGCGTGTGTGTGGGTGTGTGTTTTTCGTAGGGCTAGGTTGTGGGTTTTGGTAGGATTAGGTGCTAAATAGGTTGGGTTAATCTAGATTAAGTGGGTATGGACCTAATTAGGCTTAGGAAAGTCTAATTGGGTAGGAGTGAACCTAATTGGTCTAGGTCAAGTCTAATTGGATGTGTGAATGTGATTAGGCTAGGGTAACCCTAATAGGTATGAGTTAATTAGATCCTGGGTGGATCTAATTAGGCTCGGGTGCACCCAATCAACTGTAGATGCACCCAATTAGGTATGGGATGGTTCAATTGGGTTAGGGATAGGACAAGTAGGGCTATGGATAGTGGACTAGGCTTAGGAGGTCTCTACTTAGGTTTCCAAGGGTGTCCGGTGGGGTTCCTAGGTCAAAATAGGCAAGTTAGGGCTTCCAACACCAAAATCAGGAACCAGACAGCAGTATCAGACGTCCAGGATAGTGGTTAGACATCTTATAATACAAAATTGGACGTCTGGACACTAAATTAGACGTCCAATTCTATGTCAGTATGAGTTTTGGCTTCCTGGATGTTATTATGCAGAAATCAGACGTCCAGCCAGATGTCTGGACGTCCTAAAAGGTGCTGGAGAGTGGGTTTTATGTTTTCTAAGGTTGGTTTTGGTTCCTAAGTGTTTGGGAGAGGGATAGGAACATGGATAGTGCTATCCATGTTTGGGTTTTGAGGCTAAGGTGCCCTAATGGAGGTTGTTTTGGGTTTGGGAAGGCTATCCTAGGGTTTCTAAGGGTAGGGATAAGGCTAGCCTCCTCACTCCTCTTATCTGGATCAGTCTTCTTCTTCCTTTATTGCTTTATTCCACTATCTCCATCCTGGATCACTTTATTATCTGTAAATAGCAATAAAAACCATTAACTAGCAGGATATCTCATCATATTCTAAATAGACTGATGCAATGCATGATATGCAAGATATGAGTGCAATATCCACAATTTAAGATAGGTTCAGACATTATTTAGGTTGATTAGGACCCATGATTGCTGTGCAATCACTAGCAAAAGATAGTCATGGGGGTATGATGTAGACACATCTATTTAGGTTAAAAAGCCTATTCATGCATGTTCCTAGGCTTAGATTTACATTTCATAATATAAATATTGCATAGCATGCATCATTCTGCATTTAGAGTAGTGTATATTTTAGGTTAATTGCGTCCTTTTATGACCAAGAGAGGAGATTTAATTTGGAGCCTTGGATTGACGATCTGACCGTACGGATCTAATCAGGACGACGATTAGAGTCCAACGCCTTTGAAATCGCCTTGATCGGAGTCCTGTAGCACCACATGCAGTTTGAGGAAGATCAACGGCCGAGGGACTAGGTGACATAATTTGAAGCTTTAAATGACAAATCTGACCACACGGATGGATTCGAGTCGACGATCGTAGCCCAACGATGTGAAAATCGACTTAATCTGACCTTTGTAGCATTCCCTATAAAGGAAAGAAGATGGACAGCCTAGATCACGCCATGTTGCGCAACCCAGGCCACCCATGCACAAACATGCACCCTCGCACGTGCACAGTAGTGCGGGTGCATGTGCACATGGAGGCACGCACGCACAGCGCAGCGACAACGTAAGGCACTGTGCACATGGGCTCAGCGGTCGCGCGAAGTCGCAGCGGCGTAGCGTACGGGCGAGCGAAGGGCAACAGCAGGCGTACGGAGCGCACGCCAGTGCAGCAGCAGTGGTGAGGCATGTGGGTTGTTTTTAGCGACGTTTGCAGCAGATCTTCAGTGACCTTTATGACCGTCACTAAATGCCCTATATACGAAATTGATCCTTTCCTCCATTATAAAATTACCCCTACTCTTCCCATTTTTCTTTATCTCTTCCTTTCTTCTCCTTAGCACCTCCAAGGCTCTATAGAAAGCTTGTCCCAAGCCTGGGATGCTCTTCTAGAGTAGAAATCAAACATTTTCCCGCCTCTCATCCCTATTTGTGGAGCATCCCGTGGCTGTCCTCTCACCTCCTTCTGGAAGAAGATCCTCGCCATGATGACATCCTACTCCATCCTCCTTCCTTCGCTGTCGTTCTCCCTCATCCCGCTCCTTGCCACCTTCTTCGTGGTGCTGTTAGAGCGAGTCATCCTTGAAGCGACCGTCGAGGGGGATTCTTCTCACCTATCTCTATCTTTTCACTTTTGTAGTGTATTTTTCTTGCTTTCATAGTTGTAGAAACATTTGTTCATAAATATATGATTGTTCCTCTCTCTCTCTCTATTTGCATTTTTTTTGCAAGAAGATAAAGTTTTCATTGACTTAATCTCTTGCTTGATAAAAATACCAAAAAAAATTATAAAAGATAAAAATGATAAAAATAAATAAAATAGAAACGCAGATTCATAAAATCAAACGTTTGCCTCCCTGTGTTCAACCCGGGACTTACCTTTTGAGTTTGAATTATAAATATTATCTTATTGACGAATTTTCTTGCAAATCGAACTATGACAATGGGTTTTCCAAACTCAAACCTTTTCACGATGAATCTCCGCTGCATCATTATTCTTCACGAAGTAAGGCATATTGGGTTTTTAACAAGACCACATTGGTAGTAGAAGAGACCCTTCATGCATGTCTCTTTCGATGAATCACCCAACTCTTCTTCTATTCACCATGTCAATATGGAAGATGAGGATGATTCTTATATCAATGTGTTTAACATTCAAGATTTCAATATCCATAACCTCCCAAAAGATTGGATATTCAAAAGGGATCATCCCGAAAGTCCAGTCATTGAGAGTGTTTCTGATGGCGTTAAAACCCGATCTAGATTTAATTGCTCTCTCGATCTTTCCACCATTACATCTCAAGTTGAATCGAAGAGTGTTGAGCAAGTGTGTTCCAACGAGCCCTGGTTGATGGCTATGCAGGAGGAACTCAACCAATTCCAAAGGAATGAAGTTTGGGACCTTGTAACCAAGCTTGAAGGGCAAACGGTAATAGGAACCAAATGGGTACTCCAGAACTAGTTGGATGAATCTGGTGTAGTTATTCACGATAAGGCTAGGTTGGTAGCACAAGGTTATAACCAAGAAGTGGGGATTGACTTTGACAAGACCTATGCTCTCGTAGCTCGACTCAAATCGATTTGCATGCTTCTTGCTTATGGTAACTTCCTTGGCTTCAAGCTCTTTCAAATGAACGTTAAGATGTGTTTCTTAATGGTTTCATTAAGGAAGAATTTTTTGTAAAACAACCTCTTGGTTTTGAGTCTCATGATAAATTGTACTTTGTCAAGTTAAATAAGGCATTATATGGGTTGAAACAAGCTCCTAGGGCTTGGTATGAAAGACTCAAAGAATACTTATTAGGAGCAAACCTTTCTATAGGAGAAGCTGATTTTACATTGTTTATTAAAAGAAAAAGAAAAGAAATTCTATTAGTTCAAATATATGTAGATGATATATTATTTGGTGCTACTAATGAATCTCTTTGTAGAGAATTTTCTAAGTTAATGCAAGAAGAATTTGAGATGAGTTTGTTGGGTGAACTCAAGTTCTTCTTGGGTTTACAAATCACTCAACTCGAATTCGGGACCTTTGTAAATGAATCCAAGTATACAAAGGAAACACTCAAAAGATTTGGAATGCAGAAAAGTAAAGGTAAAAACACTCCCATGAGTGTTACAACTTCTCTAGATATGGATGAATTAGGTATGCCCACTAATCAAAAGCTTCATGTGGTATGATTGGTTCATTATTGTATTTAATTGCTAGTAGGCCAGATATCTTGTTTAGTACCTGCTTGTGTGCTAGATTTCAATCAAATCCCAAACAATCACACTTAAATGCTATTAAAAGAATATTTTGATATTTAGTTGAAGCATCAGAATATGCCCTGCTCTACTCTAGGTGTAGCAATTTCAACTTAGTTACATATAGTGATGCAGACTATGCAAGTAGTCGCATTGATAGAAAGAGAACTAGTGGGACATGCCAATTTTTGAGTGAATTACTAGTCTCTTGGTTTTCAAAGAAACAATCTAGTGTAGCCCTATCTACCATGGAGGCAGAATATATAGCTACCACTCTAGCATGTTCCCAAGTTTTATGGATGAAAAATACTTTAAGAGATTTTGACTTGAAATTTCGTAAAATAAAAATATTATGCGATAATACTAGTGTTATCAACATCTCGAAGAACCCTGTACATCACTCCCATACAAAGCATATTATGTTCGACATCATTTTTTGAGGGATAATGTACTTAAAGGGGAAATCGAGGTTGAATTTATTTGTAATGAGTTGCAGCTTGCTGATATTTATACTAAACCATTGAACTATGATTGATTTAATTTTATCCGTAGAAAATTATCATATGTAAGCTCACTGATATTTGAAGAATTTACTGAGTTAGATGTTAATCTTGATTGCCAATGAACATTAAAGGAATCTTGATTTTATCAAGTCTGGATTTTCTCTTTGTTTATCTTTTCCTTTTTTAGGATGGTTGGATGAATGGTTGTTTTCCCTTTTCTTTGTTTATGTTTTGTATTCCATCCTAAATTAGGTATTTAGTAGGGAACAATGGTAGTAGTTGATTAGGGCACATACATTTTTATCTTGATGCTATTCATTCAGTGCGTGCGCACGCACACACACACACACACATATAGGGGGGCCTATCTAGAGAGCACTGTGCTAAAAAACATAAAAAAAAGTACTATGTAATGGCCATTCAATTTTAATCTTACGGATGGCATGAATACCACCAACAAAACCATTTATGATTTTGTAAGGACGTGGACCTAACAAATGTTACCAAAAAAAAAATTGCCTTTCATACCTTCATGAAATCCATTTCTAAAAGGGTGCAACTGATCAAATCAATTAATATTAATATATATATGAATAGAATGTGAATACAGCTTTCATAATATTAATCACACGTAACATGTAAATACATGCTTAAATTTAATGTATGATATGTATTAAAACCATAATAAAAGCGTTGTAACGACATGATATATGATTTGTAATAACACTTGAGTATGATTGTAACAGATAAGCTTTATCGTTGTAATAGAAAAAACGTATATCATAACAGGCATGATCGAGTTGTAACATCATTAGACTAAACAAAGTTGTAATACAAAATTGGAAATTAGACGTCAGGCAATTAATTGTATATTGTATTTAATGATGCATTACTGATAATACAATGTGTTTAAAGTTGTAATACAACTGGGCTTATGCAATAAATGTATGCCATAGTGGGATCTGATTAAATTAATTCATTTAATAGATACAAAATGATGTAATGTATACAAAGAATACCAACAAAACATTGTAATAGCTTAGATAATCCATTGTAATATAAGTTGGTTTTAGTTGTAATTAAATAACCTTAACGTTGTAATAGGATCAATGTAAGTTCTAATAACTACATGCACAAGGTGTAACATTATCATAGTAAATCATGTTGTAATACAATCTAAGTAATTAGTCGGGCGGTCATTCATGATATATTATATTTAATGTATATTACAGATAATACAGTGTGTTTGAGTTGAATGCAAATGTGGCTATAAAATAAATGTAGGCCATAGGGAACAAATTGCTCGAGATTGGCGTGTAATGATTGAAGGTGATTGCCAAAAAAAGACTTAACAATAAAAATACCATAAAAATCCACTAATTAACAAAATCGGAAATCAAATCACTAAAACCAAACCTAGCGGTTTCATCAAGCAAAGAGAGGATCATGTGATCATAAATTGGTGATTTTTTTGATGTTTTTAAGCACTGAGCTCTTTAGATACATTTCTTATAGATATATACATATATATCATGCTTTTGATGTTGTCCATTCTAGAAATTTGTCTTATATGCCATGCTTCCTAGTTCCTTCTAGCTCTTATGGACATTTCAATGCTTAGCTTATTCCTTCTAAATAATGATAGCCTTTCATTCCCTACATGCTAACTACTATCACAATTAATGATAACTATTGTAGCATTGCTCAGTTCAACAAATTCCACTTAGTTTTGATGATATCCAAAAAGAGTTGAAAATCTTAGGATATTCAAAACAATCTTAGGTCGATTTTCATAAAAAATTTATTGTTGCGTGAATTACAATCTCCTTTTATAAAAATCAATTTCTCATGAACACTCGATTGGATCTCAAAACTTAAGAAATAGTGCTTCTAGTACAATAATAAGGGGAAGGAAATGAGTCCTAAGAATAGATTTTGAAAATGATAAAAACGGGGGAGATTATTAGTTCAACCTCTCCTAATATATGTTTTGATGATTTTACAAAATAACAATAAGGGAAATAATTGATTGAACCACTATTTCTATCTCTATCATAACCCCATTGCAGGTTTAGATTTTATTTCATCATCTCAGAGAGAAGAACCAGAGGATGAAGATGTCAATGTCTAGGTTTTAGGACTTGTATTTGATAAAAAGAGTTGTAATTTTTCTTTTTATTGAGCCTAGAAAAGTTGTAAAGAGCCCCCATCTAGATATAGGATCTCTATACTTAGGCGCACCACTTAGGCAAAAATAAGAAACAAAATCCTAATCTAAACCAATATAGACCATAGTATCAGATGTTTAACAGATCATCCAGACGTTTAATATGAAAAGTTAAGTCGTCTGATACATAGATCAGATGGCCAATTACCATTTACACTGCCTTAGGGATTTAAACACTTAGGATTCAAACGACCACACACAGTTCCAGATGCTCATGGCTCACCTTAGATGTCTGGACACACCATTAGTCGTCCCATAAATTGACCGTTAAGCCTAATCTAACTTGGATAGAACAAAACCTACACAGACACTTAGCAATATTTTAATAATACTTTCAAACATTTGGACATGCTTCTAGACATCTAACACTGGAATGTTAAGCTAATTTTGACTTAAAGAAAGATCTGTCAGACCAAATCTCAAACTTAAGTTTCCTAGGAATCATAAATCCGAGATCATTATGACCATCAAACGTCCAATAATGATGTCAGATGTCCAGTAAGACGTCTGACCACTATACACTAGATCCCTGTTTGGATCTAATCCAACCCAAGAACAAACTCGCATTTTTTAGATGTCCAAAAACTTCATCAAATGTCCTAAAATCCGTTATCATACATCTAATCCTTAGTGACAAGAATACTGTTTAGATCCAATTAGATCTTGTAACTCTGACCCTTTTTCTCAGATGGCCGGAACTTTCTTTAGACATTTGATTAGATGTCTGACTCATAATTTAGACGTCTGATTCTGCTGTCAGAGAATTTAATTGCTTGATTTGATTTGGATTTCGACCATATCAATCGGGATATGTCCCCAACAGCTAGGGGGAGCCTCTGAAGCTTCTTGAAGGTTCCTTTGAGGCCTATATATATCCCTTAATGCCCCATTAGGCAAGACACACCTATTAGAGATAAACTACAAGTAAAACACTAGCTCTACTACCCTACATACTGTTGCCCTATTGTGCACTTTGATACTTGGGCAAATCACTTTGACTCCCTCACCATTGTGCTACAATTATTGCACTATAGGGAGTCTCTCACTCACCCATAGTAGCTAGGCCTTTGTTATCTATTTGGGGTTCTCTATAGGGTGTCATTTATTTTCAACTATTTACTTATTGTACTTAGGTGTCCGACTTGTTAGATCCCCATCTCTTCCTTGTGAAGGGAGAAACCTTCGTTTAGGGATCTGAGGTGGGAATTGTATTGAGGTTCACCACCCTTGTTGTTAAGTGGTGTGCTTAGTGGATTAATCACTTGGTGATCGTAAATCCTAAGTCAAGGTTGACTTAGGAGGTAGTTTTCTCCCTGTTTGGATTTTCACCTAAAAATCTTAGTGTCTATTGTGTGATTGAATTTTTATCTCTATATTGTACTTAAATTTCACTATTCATCCCCCTCTAGTGTAATTTCATAGAATTCCTCTTATTTATACCTCGTGGAATCCTTGAATAGGATCTGCAACAATCTTTGATTACACTACTATGTTTGCCATCTAATGTTTGTTACAAAACAAGATTAGTTACACAACTATCATAATTGCCCAATTGCATTAACAGTGCACTACTCGTTGAGTTGTTGCACAACTGTCATACTGGCCAACTGTCATAACTGTCCATTGTCCCCTAATTTGTTACAAATCCCCTCCTCTTTTAAACCTTGTCCTCAAGATTAAAATCTAGGTGTTGCTGAATGAAAGAATTATAATCGACCCAAGTTGCCTTTTCCATCGACTGACAAGCCCAATGAATTGATAATTGTGTTACATCTATGTTATTTTTCTTAACCATTCTCCTACTCAAAAAGTTGATCAAGCCTTGGAGCTTCTTCTAATTGTTTTGGCAATAATTACATTTGAACTGGGTGTGACCCATGCCCTTCTTTGGCTATGAAACATGGAATGTATTATGTATCATAGACTATTGTGGTAACTATAGTCGATAAGCATCTTGTCCCACTCTTGCTATTATTTGATAAGGACCAAAATAGTGGGCTGCTAGCTTGTAATTGAAATGATGAACAATATAGTTTTGATGATAGGGTTGTAACTTCAAATAGACCCAATCTCCCACCTTAAATGTATTCTCTATATGCTTTTTATCAACTTGATGCTTCATCCTGGATTGAGCTTGCTTTAAATGACATTTTAGTTCCTTTAATATTTGGTCACGACCTCAAAGAGATAACGCTACATCAGGACTTGAAGAAGTTCCCTTTATGCAACTTTGAATTGTTGGAGGAGGACAACCATAAACAATCTCAAAAGGTGTTTCCTTAGCTGAAGATTTAAGGCTTGCGTTATAGGAACATTTTGCCCATGGTAGCCAATCTACCCACGAATGATGCTGTTGATAACAAAAACAACGTAGATAGGTCTCTAAACATTTATTAAGGGCTTCTGTTTGACAATATGTTTGAGGATGGTATGTGGAGCTCATTTTCAATTTGTGCCTTGAGCCAAAAATATCTCTTGACAAAGTGTACTCAGAAATATACTGTCTCTGTTAGATACAATGGAAGAGGGAATTCCATGCAATCAAACCACTTCTTTGACGAATAGAGATGCTATATCTTGGGCTGAATATGGATGTGAAAGGGGAACAAAATGCCCATATCTTGATAGTTTATCGACTACAACAAAAATCATTGATTTTTTCTTTGATAATGGCAGGCCTTCAATAAAATCCATGGAAATGTCTTGCTAAATATTACATAGAATAGGTAATGGCTTAAGCATACTTGCGAGGGCTTGTGTAGATACTTTGCACCATTGACAAATATCACACTATTTGATATAAGTGTGGACATCCGCATTCACTCCATGCCACGTGAAAATTTTCTTAAGACGATGCAAGGTCCTATGAAACCCAACGTGTCCTCCCTCTAGAGTATTATGTGCCATGTGTAGAGTAGTAGGAATGAACCTACAATCACGGGCAAGAATTATGCAATTTTTGTGCCAAATAAGACCATCACGAAGTAGATAAGTGTTTCTGTCCAACTATGCAGTCTGCCACTGCTGTAATAGGTGTTTCAATGATGGAACAATCTAAAAATCAACCCTTAAATCATCAATCCAGTTAGGGATTGGTTTGGGTATTGCATAGATGGAGTTATTCTTCTCCACTCATGAAAGAGCATTGACTACAAATTATGACGACCTTCTTTATACTCCAACTGGAAGTCCAAATTCATCATTCGTACTAAGTATTTATGTTGGGCTGGCGTTGACACTTTTTGTTGCAACAAGTAGCGAAGACATTGATGATCTATTTTTATAACAAATTTCCTACTTAGAAGATAGTGATGCCATCTCTCTACGACAAAGAGAATAGCATGTAACTCCTCATAGGTTGACCAAGATTGTTGCCTTATAGAAAAACCCTTACTCAAATAGGCTATTGGATGTCCCTATTGTGAGAGAACAACTCCCATTCCTACTCGACTCTCATCGCACTCAATGACAAATGGTAGTGAAAAATTTGGGAGTGCAAGAATAGGACCTGCTGTTAAGGATTTCTTCAAAGCTAAGAAGGCTTGAGAAGCTTCATTTGTCCAAATAAAAGAGTCCTTCAAGAGGTTTGTCAATGACTTTGAGATTATTTCGAAGTTCCGAATGAATTTATGGTAATAACCCACAAGGCCAAAAAATCCTTGTAGTGCTTTTATTATTGTTGGCTTTGTTCATTTCTCCACAGCTGAGATATTTTTTGCTTCCATTTCCACCTTGTTATGACTGATAACATGGCCCAAATATGTAATTGAGGTGACCACAAAATGGCATTTGGAATACTTGAGGTGGAGTTAATTCTTCTGCAGAATCTGAAAACTTCTTCAATATGTTGAAGATGCATTTAAAAGGTTGGACTATAAACTGATATGTCATCAAAGAATATTAATACAAACTTCCTTAGTAATGGGTGGAATATGGAATTCATAAGGTGCTGAAATGTATATGGTGCATTTGTAAGGTCAAATGGCATCACTAAAAATTCATAATGGCCTTCATGAGTCCAAAAAGCTATCTTATGAATGTCTACATCATGCACTTGAATCTGGCGGTACCTCGATCTAAGGTCCAATTTAGTGAAATAAATTGAACCACCCAACTCATCTAACAAATCATTTATCACTGGTATGGGAAATCTATCTTTTACAGTAATAGCATTCGAGCCCCCGTAATCAATACATGATGTTCACACATTTAATTGGCCTAAAATGTCTATTTATGCATGTTCCTAGTATCATAGAAGCATCATGCATTATAAATATTGCATAACATGCATCATCATGCATTTAGGTTAATTTGTACAAATTATTTAGTAATTCATCTCTTTTTTTGATTAGGGGACAAGGCGATATTTATCTGGGCCTTGGACTGAAGATCCAACTATACGGATCTGATCAGGGTGACACTTTAAGTCCAATGCCTCCGAGATTGCCTCGATCGAACCTCCGTGCATCATATGCAGTCCGAGGAACATCAGAGGTCAAGGGGCAAGGTGGTGTAAATCCGTACCTCAGATGACAAATCCAATTGCACGATTGGTTTGAATCGACGATCGCAGCCCAAGGATGCGAAAATCGACCCAATCCGACATACGTGCCACCATCTATAAGAATTGGAAAATAGACATCATAGATGGCACCACGTGGCACCATCCAAGCCACCCACAGCCATCACTGCTCTCCTTCTTCATCCGTGCCATCAGATCTTGACCATTGGATTCCCATCCAATGGTTGTGAGCACTTGAGCCTTAAAACCAAAACCCGACACAATTAGCCCCTCAGCATAGTGGTGAAGAGCATTACGTGGAGCGTGCGGCGAGTGCTCAAATCCGCATGAGCAGATTAATCCATGAAGAGAGGTGCACAGCAAAATTTAGCCACGCAATCTTGACGAGCGACTGTGGAGCGGTGATGTGGCGCACTC
This sequence comes from Thalassia testudinum, assembly GCA_037157565.1. NCBI lineage: Eukaryota > Viridiplantae > Streptophyta > Magnoliopsida > Alismatales > Hydrocharitaceae > Thalassia > Thalassia testudinum. The sequence goes on from JAZHRO010000031.1 coordinate 204,497,681, forward strand.
CTGTGCATCGGATAGGCGAGTGTGCTGAACGAGCATGATGATGTCCCATCGGACACGCCACTATACGCTAGCGCTGCACGTGTGGTGAAAGTGAAGAGGCATGCAACTTTTAAGCCGTTCGATTGTGCGATTAGATGGTTGATATTGATCCAAGCTCTCAACGCTTGAAGAGGAGGAGGTGGCGATGTGGTCGCGTGTGGAACGTTGGATCGGCGATGAGCGGCTCATGTTGAGTGATTGCATTGCAAAAATACACCTGCAATTGTGCCGTCTTGTGCTATTTCCTAGCATTACCAGTGCATATTAGGTTTCCATAGTCACATTTGTGAAAATACATGCATGCATGCATTTAATTGAGAGGAGAGGAGAGTGAATAAAATGGCCTTGCAATTAACAAATTCCTTAAGTGCTGCCTTGCAAAATTTCCATCTTCATTTTCTATTTCTTTTTGATTTTTGACTTTCTTCTCCACGGTTGCATGGCATGGCTGGACCTTCCTCCTTGCGCCATGCTCTGCAACAGCTCTCCTTGCCCGTCGCACGCGGCCTCTCCCTGCTAAGCCATGCACAAGCCATGCACAGCCAGGGCATGGCTGTGCATGCTTTCTTCTTCTTTAAAAAGAGCACGGCTCCTCCTTTGCAAGGGAGCCTGGTCCTCACAAAAAAAGGCAACCCAACGCAGCTCTTCTTCTCCAGGCCATCTCCTCCCCCTCTTCCTCCATACGCAAGCCCTCCTCCTCTGAGGAGACACTCTGCGGGTAGGAGTACATCACTGTGGTGCACACCCATCACCGTGAGACCACCACCGCCCAGCTCATCAAAGAGCCGGTGGGCATGGTGGTCTTCTCTTCCCTGTTTCAACTTTCCACGCCATTTCCACCATTACCACAAAGCTTCAAGCTTTGAAGCTCAACCGGACACCGCACGCCCCTGGCCCCCCCTGCAGTAGCCGGCCGAGCTCCACAGCAGCAGCAGCAAGGCGAGAGCAGCACAAGCAGGCCTCCAGCATGCTCCTGCAGGCGCCCTCGCCTTCTTCTTCTTCGCGTACGCCCACCTCTCTGCGCTTGCAACCAGCCGGCGCATCCCTTCCACGCGTGCGCTAGCCCGCGCTCGCCAGCCGCAAGCTGCCTGCACTCACAACACCTACAGCACCCGGTTGTGTGGCTCACCAGGCCACTGTAGCCATTGTTCACACGTTTCTTCGTAACATTGTGGCTACAGTGGGGTGACCGGTAAGTTTCTCGCTTATCCGATCACCCGACGCGTAGCTACCGGCCACTGCACGCGCCTGCTCCAGCGCCCGCCCGCATGTCTGCGTGCACCCGCGTCGCCCGCACCCGCCCGCGTCTTCGCCCGCTCCCTTCACCCACGTACGTCTGCATGCGCCCGCTCCAGCTCTCCGCGCAGCACTGTGCGCTGCGGTCCTCTCTCCGCACCCACTCCTTCCAACGCATGCCTCTCTGCGCGCAGACGCGTGGACTCAGACCTCGGGCCTGAAGCTTCAGACGCCTTAACCACGCCAACTCTAGCTCTCTCTCTCTCTCACAGCACTCTCTCCCTCTCTCTCTACAGAAACACATACACACACACTCACACTCTCGCACACACACAACTCTCACATATACACTATTATATACTTATATATATACATATATATATATATACTTATATCTATACATATAGTAGTATCTATATACTTAAAGTATTAGTATACATACGTACATACATATACATATATATATATCTATATACTTATATATATATATATACATATATATTTACATATATACATATACTTATATACATATATATATATATATTATTACCTATATAACTAAGTATAAGTATAGATACATACATATATATATATATATATATACACACACACACACACAAATATACATACATATATACATATATATCTATATAACTATACATGCATATATATATATATATCTATCTACATATATCTATATATACATATATTACTATATATATATACATCTATATACTATACATACATCTATATACTATATATACATACATATACGTATATATATATATCTATCTATACATATATTTACATATATACATATATATATTTTCACATTACTTACTATACGTGGTATCGCGGGAATATCTGAACCAGTTGCTGATATTCCCCGATACACGCGTACAGAAAGCGTGTTCACACTCATCTTCCGCCATCCACCTTACACTCCACGCAGCACCTCGTCCTGTTGATTGCATCTTTCTAGACGACGACCGACTCGATACCGTGCTACACTCCATCTCCGCCTCCACCCCTACCCCTTTATACATATATAATATATACATATATATATATATATACTATATTTACTTTATTTCTGTTTCTCTTTCCTGCCAATAAAAAGATAAAAAAAAAATATAAAAGAGAAAAGATAATCCTTGACTTGCAAGTACTTCGTCTTGCGAATAGCAAGACCCGTTTTGGAATCCTGATTTGGCTCAAAGCCAAGAACCTAATTTTGAGGGTGTGCCTCAAGGACAAGAATTATCAGAAAAAAAATCTAAATAGAAAAACACCAAAAATAGAATAAACGAACAGAAGAGATTCGTTGTAGGAAAGGCGTAGAAACTTGACTTCTAACCCCACTTCCCTGAGTTCGACCTTGGGCCTAAAAGTGACCAAGATAAAATCAAATAGGCCAGGTAAAAAATATTTTGTAAAGAGATGGTTTGGCTTGATTTAGGTTAACCACTATGCACACTTCAACGATAAAATCACCATATTAACACACCTACCCGAGTCTACACCATAATCTTTCTGGCGCCGTTGCTGGGGAAGTGCGCCTTCAAGTAAGTTTCTATTCCATTCCTTTCATTTTTCTCTTCTCTCTTCACCGGTGTCTCTATTTTTGGTGTGTAGGTAAACCGGTTGCAAGGAGAAGATGATGAGACACTCATCATGATCTCTAATTACCCCTAATTAACTAGTCTTCCTAGTTAATTAGCTAGGGTTATGAATATATAAGGGTTAATTATAGAATAAGGGATATTTAGTTAAGGACCTTAAAATAAGTTAAAAAAGGAAATTTATCATTCAATTAACATTATTAATAATTTAGATAATAATTGGATTTGAAATCATACTAATCATTTCCTTAATTAATAAGATAAGTAACTTAAATATAATGTATACCTACTATGTAATAACTTAAGTGATTTTACTTAATATAATAAATTAATCTAAAAAGGTCAAAAATGTAAATTCAAGGTGTAAACATAATATTTACCTTATTTACTAACATATATAAAAGTTGAAAAAATTTAAATTAAAATAAACCTTCAAAACTTGGGTTTACATTTTAGTCCTTAATTTTCATTACAGTCGAGTCCTTATTTCTCATATAGGTCCTGAAGTTTTATTACTTCTAAGTCCCTCTTCGTCTTCTTTCTCTTCTTCTCCAGCCATACGAACGGCTGGCAGCAGAGAGTCATCACATCGCGCGATCACCGCCCTGCTGACATCATTCCTTTTTGGCCAAGCTCTTGTAGCTTGCACTCACCACCTCCACTTGATCCATTGGTCTGGATTAACCGAAAATCCTATTTTTCAGTGAGAGTTAACCTCACCGTCGTCGGAGACGACGACGGAGGTTAAGCTCCTCGAGCTTCTTTTTCGGCCAGACCCCACCCCTCTCTTCGCCGCAAACTACTATAAATACCCCCTCACACCTTTGATTTTAGCAAGTTGCCTCCCTTCCCTCTTCTAATACTGTAGCCGACCCAGTAGGCTATTCTTCCAAACCTCCAGTGATTCCCCATTTCATCTTCCGACTTCCTCCGTCCATCTTAAGTAGCCGAGGAAATTCGTTGTGGTCTTCTGCACCTCTGACAAAGGCGCCGACCCTAGGATTCCTCCTCTCCACCTCAAATTCGCCCACCGGAGATCTTTCTTCAACCCTCTGATTTCGTCATCCACTATGAAACTTCGGCGGAACCCTATTGACCCCTTTGTCCAGGTAACAGCAGACTAGGAGTAGGAGTAGGAGTAGGCTAGCTTAGTTAGTTAGTTTAGTTAGTTAGGTTAGAGTAATTTTAGAATTTAGCTTCATATCTTCCAACTCCGGCGAGTTCCTTGAGCTCGCCAGAGACTTTAATTTTGTCTTTTAACTCACTGTTCACCTTCTTTTAACTTCCATTTTCACTTCTAAATCACTAAATAGTTTAATTGAATCACCTAAACGCCTAATTCAAATCTCACCTTCACTGACTGCTTCACTGTCCATGGTGACAGAAGTCGATCTAATTCACCTTCATTGGGTTCTTTCATCACCTATCATCACTAATGAACCCTAATCGACTTTATATTACCTATTACTATCATCTATAATTAAATGCCCAAATTTAATTTAAGTTTCTGAGTTTGCTGTCCATGGCGGCTCAGGAACATTTCTAATTATAAATTAAACATATATTTATGATTAATAACATTTGTTGACTTGATTTAACTTCTCAATCGAGTAGTTAAATCAAGTCCTGAGCTTAAACCAATCAAATTTTTAAGAAACGAACTTACTGTCAAACCTTTTATTTCAATGAACAAACGAGGAATTTAATGTGATAAAGAGGTTCCTTGAAACCTTAGAATCATTTTTGGATTAAAAATAATTAATTTTGTCAATCTGTACATGTAATTTATATTTTCTGGACTCACCGGAGCTCCAGCGAGCTCCGGGGAGCCAAAGATGTGTTACAGCCTCTTAAACTTGTTAAGTGACTCCAGAATAATAAAATAAGGATTACTGATCATTTTAAAGATATTTGTTTGAGGTTTCAATCACTGGAGCTTTAGATGTAAGTTCATCTTCCCCAACTCCGACGAGTTGGAGAAGTCTGTTATATGAGATTTGAGAAACACTTAAGGAACTCAGAAGCTTCAGTGTGAAGCACTGAAGCTACTTTAACTCTCAAAACACTGTAACTACCACTGAATAACTCTGTTGAACAAACACTTATTTTCGTTTAGGCGGCGAGCCTGAATCCCTAGGAATTAAGGACATAACTCAAATCTGAAGATCTGAGTGAGTTCCAGATGATGAAGAGACTCTGATTGAAGCATTAATTTCTTAGGAGGAAGCTTTATATAAAAAGTCAATTTTCGAGCTTCTATAGTCAAACCTGAGTCTGATTATGGTGTTTTGAGCTTGAATTGAGGAATTAAGATGTGCAAGTTGTTTCTGGAATCTTATTTGATGATCTGTAATCAATTTAAGTAGGCTCAGATGATATAATGTGTGAAGATTTTGTTCCTGTCAATTTGGGTTACTCTTGAACCCAAACCAACAGAAGCACTGTTATGTTGGAATTCAAACCTAAAACCTGCCCAGATTGATTAGTTAAAACCTTTAGAATTAATCTAAATAGATTAGGAACACTTTAAAGTGTCTGTTGCACAAATTGATATCTGAAAATCAACCTCTGAAGTTTTCAGAGAAGAGAAAAGCTTCTCTACAGGTTTTGCAGGTCTCAAGAACTTAAAATCTATACTAACTGAAGCGAAATTGTTTATATAATATGTATAGACCTTTAAATAGATGAGATAAGTCCATCTAAGGACTTCCCTGAGTTAAAAACACTTTCCAGGCTTTTATAAAACTCGTAGAAACCCCTGATTTCATCTCTTAAATTGAAGAACAAAACATCAATAAAACATTAAATTGACCCTAAAATTGTGTAGATTACCTTTAGAGCTTTCCAACGAACTTTAAATCATCCAATTTGGAGCTCTAGGTAGAAAGTTATGATCGATTGAATTCGGGTCTGGAAGGGGAATGTTTGTCCCACCTCGGATATCCACGAGCACGCGCCTGGGTATAAAACTATTTTGTTCCTATGGCTATGCAGTCGTTAGTGCTCGGCGCACAGGTTCCGATTCTGATCTGAGCATTGCTCTGAGTGTGTGGGCATTAGCCTGTGGGTGTGTACGCCCTTGGGGGCGTGCGGATGTGAATGTGCCCTGGGAGGCCAGGTTGAGTCGATGAGGCTCGATATTGTGAACTGATTAAGAAATAAACTGAAACAAACCTAACCGAGATTAGGCGAGGACCGAGTAGGGTCTGGTCCCACCCTGGTCCTAGGGTGCTGTGTATCCTCGAAAGGACCTCACCGCAAATACAAAAACTTTTGGTTTTAAAAAAAAAAAACCCGATTCAGCTGAAAGCTTAAGGAAAGAGAAGCCGCTGAAGAAAGCTAAGTGCTGAAGGATGCAAAGACTAAGGAAGAAAAGAGTGCAGATGCTAAGAAGTGTTAAGGAAAAACTAAGGAACAAAGGAGAAAAACTAAGGGAAGAAGAGAAGGCAGGAGAAGATTAAAGGGAAAAAGAACTAAAGGAAGATAAGGAGGCAGGAACAACACAAGAAACATAAGAAGAAAGAGAGCTCGACAGAGAAGAAAATAAAAGAGAGAACATTTAAGAAAAGAAAGAAGAAGATTAGAGGCTGTAGAAAGATGAAGAGATAAATGAATTTTCTCTTTGCATGAGTATCTTTTTGTTCTTAATTGTAAAAGGCATGCTTTAATTAGATAACTTTTTGCCTTAATTTCTTAGAATGAAATAAAATTAGAAAAATTAGCATGTTTACTTGTTAATAAAGTATAATATTTTGAGTAAATATGTTTGCATATGGAATTTTGTATGTTCTTTATAGTTTAAATATTTGACAAAATTCATGTTTTTAAAATTAAACTAGTTTTACCTCCTAAACTTAAAGAGATAAAAGAAAATTGGTGAATTTGGAGAAAATTATTATGCCTCCCAGTGAACGACCTGAACTCAACCAGTAAAAATTTCTAAAATGTTAGGTTAATTCGACCCTATACTACACAAGCGACACAACTTCGAGTTAACCTAAGTGAAATTAACTTAATTACTGAGTTGAGTGAAAATCACCTATTAGAAGGCAGGCAAACGAAGTCAGAGACATGGGCAGATCCAAGGCGGGAACGAGAGCGTGAAGACGCCGACACCGCACTAGAGCTTCGCACATGTGGCTGAACAAGTAGGTCTTTCCTTCTTAGCAACCTAGGTTAACTTGTCACCTTAATAAAAAAAAAACTAAAAAACTAGAAAAACTTCTTGGGATCTCTTGGGGTAAGTGGATTAAAATTCACTTGTTTGATTGATTGCCTTTACTCCCACCGCCTCGGGATTTCCCTCCTTACTTCGCATAGCGAAAATCCAAGAATCTTGATTCTTGAATTTTTCGCCGTGTGAAGTATTCTTTGAGGCAAACATAAAAAGATTGATTGCACCCCTCTTTGCCTCACTAATCTGCAAATTCGGGATCACATTTTTGGTGGGGAGACTTGGAATTGAGTTGATTCCGACCCCACCACGACTTTTCAACTTGCCCAAGATTCGATCCCGAATACTTCAACCCCAACAATTTGATTTTCCTTATCTTTTGGTTGAGCCTTGTGTGTGGACATCTTTTCGGTGATTGGGAGCACTTGAATTGAAGTGCTTTGGCTCCCTTTCACACTAATCTAAAACTGATTCGTGCATCCACACATAGAAATCTCCATTTAGGGAAGCCCATTGCATTTTAGCATGCATTAACCAATTGACATTGAAGAAGGGTTTGTTGGGCTTAGAAGCAAACTTGTATTCTCTCAAAACCCGAAGATTGGTGGAATTGGTATTTCAGCGAAATCCTAAAATCCATACTACTAAAGGTTGAACTCTAAAAACCATTCACCAATTAAAACTTCAATTCGGGGAGATTTCCCCGTTGCATGCTTGTTTTACACACTTGAAAAATCAATCACTTGGGCATTACCCGTAAACAATGCCCTTCACATTCCAAAAGCACTTGATCCTAAGCCTCTAACTAAAATTGGTAGCAACTTGACCCTTATTAAGGATTGGAGGTCTAACTACCTGCGTGTAACGCCTACGTGCTGGTGAGGGTTCCCGCGTGCTATCGGGTGTCTAAGAATGGGGCAAACGGCCTTTCAATCTTGCTCGGTGGTTCCGCGGTGCTCGCATTCGGTTCCATAGTCCGTGATAGTAGGTAACTTAGATCTTTAGGTCTAAGGGTACACTGTAGAGGTTGGGAATTTGATTGAATTGATTTGTCATAAAGTGTACCTTTGCGGCGTCATATCTCTCATCTTTTTTCCCTTCTTATCTCCCCAATTCTTCCTGTGGTAGTGCATGTTTGGGAGGAGGTCACAAAATCCTGAACTGTGTGAATTGTCTGATAAATTTAGAAAAGAAGCCAAATCGTCCTCCTCCACAAACATGGCTGCACGCCCACCCCCAAATCCCGAGGGAGGAAACCACCCTCAAAATCCACCAGGTGGTGGAGCCTTAGATCCCATAACCTGCCTCCAAGCCCAAATGGAAATGTATAATGAACAAATAGAAGTCATAAGGGTAACATTGGAGGAAATGTAGAACCCTCCCGAACGGGAGGAGCCTAGGTCTCTGAGCTCCTATCAGAATCCCGCTGCTACAGAGACCATAGGACAAATTCGGGTCCCCATGGGCGGGGACGACTTTGAATTGAAACCGAACATAATTGGCCTAATAAATTTCCACTTCCATGGTCTTGCAAGTGAAGATCCTTTTCTCCACTTGGAAGATCTAACTCGATTGGTTGAAATAGTTAAACCAAGAAATATTGGGTTACCTATAGTCCTCATGAAAATGTTCCCATTTTCATTGCGGGATAAAGCGTCGCAGTGGTTACGCACCCTTGGGAGAACCATCCACTCTTGGGAAGAGATGTGAACAGTATTTCTCAAGAAGTTCTTCCCAATCAGGCGAACTAATGCGCTTCGCCATGCTATCACTTCATTTACGCAACAAAATGGTGAACAATTTCATGAGGCATGGGAGAGGTATAATGACCTCCTTAGGAAGTGTCCGCACCACGGTCTGCCTAAGTGGCATATAGCCCAGATTTTCTACTATGGGATAAATGAGACTTTGAAGCAGATTGCAGATGCTTCCTGTGGAGGGAATTTTATGAATAAAGATGAGAATGGAGCATTTGAATTATTTGAAAATATGAGCAAAAACTCAATGAACAATGCCTCCATTGTTGCCTTTAATCATACCAGCCTGCCCTGAAATGTCCACGAAGTTGACACGGGACCCTCCCATTCATCCACTGATCTTAGCCTTATCGCACAGAAATTGGATGAAGTCTCCGTCGTGCACAAGAAGCTGGACGAGCTTCTGGCCAACCCCGCCTGATCTTTGGCAAACACCCCCACCTCATGACTTCGTCACAATCCCAATTCTTCCAACACCAGGCTTATCCCGAGAAACCCCGTAAGACCTTCCTTACCGAGTGTCGCGCCGAGCGATTCGGTAAGTCATGTGGATCTGGCTTCTGCGAGCCAGTATTTCGACATGGAGGACCAAGCCTCCGTGTGCTTGGAGGCGTATTTATATGCGGACACGTCTTCTGGCATAGAAGACGCTTGCGCCCTGGGGAACAACTCATTCTCTGCCACTTATAACCCAGGGTGGCGAAATCATCCAAACTTCTCATGGTCCAACAACCTGTAACGCCAAAACCCCATGGGTGGACTAATGCGACCGTCCGCACCTGTCATCCCAAGGGCCCAGTCTAATCCTATGGCGAATCCGCCATTAGGCCCTTGCGTACTGCAAACAGAACACGCATCAAGTCCTCTTGATAAATTGATGCGAATGATGACGGAAATGTCAAAGTGCCATGAAGAGAACATGACCTCTCTTCAGCACCAATTGGCATAGTAGAATACTCAGATCAGTCAACTACACATGGCGACTCGATTTGAGGGCACTCCTCCCGTCCAACCTGTTCCAAACCCGCAAAATTTCGTACCCCGTGGTCCTCAACCACAGGTACGACCTTCTCAGGGGTAGGTTAATCAGATTTTGCAGGCTCCGAGCATTCCACCGGGATTTCAGGCTAATCCCGCTGCAACACCGCACTCTTATGTCCCTATTGCGAACCCTCCTCCGCCGTATGATCCCACTGGACCCGCATCGTCCAATGCTATCACTACGAGGAGCGGCAAGCAGACCGTCGATCCACCCCGACCTGATCCTGGCCCGTCTTCTTCATCGCCCTCTCATTCGAGATGCACACCGCATTCGCGAGAGGACAATACACCCAAATTGGTGCCAGAATCAGTCCCATTCCCTGAGGCTCTACTGAGGGAGCCAAAAGGTAAAAAGAAAGATACGTAGGCCTTTGATAACCTGCGTAATTTGTTCAGGGATGTAGAAATCAAGGTACCCCTGCTTGAGGCTATCGACCACATACCTACTGTCGCCCGATTTTTCAAAGACTACACAACACCCAGGCGACAGTCAAAGAAAACCAAGAATCTGGTGGTTCTCTCGCCTCATGCAAGTTGTGCTATACTGTCAAATCTACCACCGAAGCAGAAAGATCCGGGCACACAAACACACACCTAGTGTGCTATAAATAGAGAAGAACCTCTTGCACACAAACACACACCTAGTAATACACTTTCACACCATTTTGTGTCTCTTGATCCTAAGAAGCAAGCTCTTGCTCTCCAAGCTCCAGTTCTTCATCTAGAAAGCATCAAGCATTTGTGCACCCGCTCTCCCGCCGTAGTTCACGAGGGCGACGTTGCACCGTCGTGTAGCTCATGCACCTGCGTCGTCGATTCGACGCAATTCCATCAAAGGGGAGTTTCCTAATTCCTATAGAAGCTAGGTTTAAATCTTTGTTGGCTCTATAGGACTATATTTGTTATTTTACTTTGTTATTTGGTTGGGTATTCGCTTTGCGAATTCCCGTCTCCTTCGTGGGACGAAATCCTTCTCGTGAAGAGAAGGGGTTTGATGTACGCTACCCTCGTATAAAGTAGCGTGGTTGTAATTGAGGATGAATCACCCTCGTTTAAGTGATTCGTTTAGTGGATTTGATCAACTTAGCTGATCAGAAAATCCTAACTCGAGAGGGTTAGGTGGTGGTTTTCACCCGGTTTGGGTTTCCACCTAAAAATAATTGTGCACATTGTGTGATTGAATTTTTTGTGAGATTGTTTATATTCTATTCCGCAATTTATTACGTCACCCCCTCCTAGTAGGGAATCTACAATTGGTATCTTAGTAGGTTTCGCGTTATCGACGTTACACATCGGCAAAGATCCTATGGAGGGGAGAATGTCCGTGAGCAGGATTTCCGAGGGGCAGTCCACCGTTCGACCACCCTACTTCGACGGGAACAACTACAGTTACTGGAAGCTACGGATGAAGACATGGCTTCAAGCCACCGACTTTACAATATGGGACCGTTGCGAGACACCCTTCGACATCCCAGAAAGACCCGCCACAGGCTACTCACAGCAGCAGATTCGAGAACTCTCACTTAACGCGAAAGCTATGAACGCATTGTACTGCGCGCTCAGCCCGGAGGAGTTCAATAGAATCTCGCAATGCACCACCGCATACGAGATTTGGCACACACTTGAGGTAACTCACGAAGGTACCTCTAAGGTAAAAACTTCTAAAATAAATTTACTTTCTCAAGAATTTGAATCTTTTTCTATGAAGCCTAACGAATCTTTGAGTGAGATGAACACTAGGTTCACTCTCATTGTAAATAATTTGAAAGCTTTAGGGAAGACTTTCATCAAGGGGGAGCTTCAAGGGAAGCTTCTTCGTTCCCTCAGACCGGAGTGGGAACAGAAAGTCACTGCAATCGAGGAGGCGAACGAAGTGGAGGAGCTCAACATGGAAGATCTCCTAGGCAATCTAATGGCCTACGAGACAAAGTTGAAGCAGAAGAAGGATACACCGGAGCCAAAATCGAAGAAGACTCTCGCCTTCAAAGCTGCGTCGGATATCGAGGTAAGTTCCGACGACGAAGACTTTAAAATTTTACTTAAAACTTTTCCAAGTTGTGTAGGGAATCAAAGAAGGAGAAGAAGGAGAGCCCGAGACGTTGCTACCACTGCAACGAGAAAGGGCATCTGCGACCAGAATGCCCTCTTCTCAAAAAGGAGAAGAAGGAAAAGGAGAAGAAATCTAAGAAGAAGGCGTTCCAAGCCACTTGGGACGATTCGAGCTCAGAGGAAGAAGAAGAAGAAAAGTCTATAGAAGAAGAAACCGCTTGCTTTGGTTTCATGGCTAGAGGAAGTGATAGCGATAGCGAAAGCGGAAGCGACTTCGACAACGAGGTAAATTTTGATTTACAAGATGCATTTAATGAGCTTTTTGAAGTTAGTAAAACACTTAAGATAGAAAATAAAAACATTAAAAAGAACCTTAGTTTTCTTAAAAATGAAAATGATAGGTTAGAAAAATAACTCAAGGACATATAAACTAGTCCTAAGGATAATAACATGTTATTAGAAAATAAAAATTTAATCAATGAAAATACTAAATTGATTGAAGAAAATGATAGTTTAAAGTTACAAATTTATGATTTAAAGACTAAGATGAATATTATAGAAAAAGAAATTGCATGTCTTAGGGAAAACTCTAACAAATTAATCAACAAAGTATATAATTTTTATAGCCCTAAGGTTGAGAAAGGATCTCCGTCAAGGAGACCCACTAACAAATCCGGATCCAAGCTCACTTGGATACCAAAGAAAGATTTGGAATCCTGTTTTGTAGGTCATAAAGACTACAACACAAAGGACTAGACCTACAAACTTAAGGCTGGTCAACTCGAATTGGGAGAACCAAGGAGTAGACCAAGGAGGAGAACAAGAAGATCGATGAGATGGCGAACAAACGATGGACCCGCCGCACGTCGACCACCAGACTGGAGACTGGCGCCGATGCCCGAGCCTCCAAGCTACGGATGGGAGCCCCATCCTATGTGGCATCCACCACCACCATTTGGGTCATTTTGTTGGCCATGGTAGGTGAGGTAAAAATTCTTTACCCCATCTTTTTATCATTAGCATTTAGATAGGGGGAGTTAAAAAATTATGAGCTAATTGTCAATTTTTAAGGGGGAGGTGCAAGTTAGCTAAATTTCCTTTAGTAAGGGGGAGAAAAATAATAGCTATCTTGTTGTTACAAAAAGGGGGGAGAGGACATTACTTGTGTTAAAAGAAATTCATAGAAGAGCATGTTTTAAAGGGAAGTTATAGGAAATTTAAAATCAATCAAACCTTTTTGATAATGTCAAAAAGGGGGAGGATCTTTTTGCATTATTTATGGTTTTGTCATCATCAAAAAGGGGGAGATAGTTGGTACTAGAGCACCACGATCGTTTGTTTTGATGATAACAAAACATGTGTTATTTAACATTTGCACTTGGAGTCTTAGATTTTAGGTCAATTGCAAATGGAGACGTGATTAGACGGAGTTCGAGCTCGCATCCAGGACCGACTGGAGGAGCTTGATGGAGAACAGAGGAGATTCGCGAGGAGCGATAGATTGAAGATGGAAGGACAAGAAGAATAGGAGAGAATTCTATTTATTTCTTTCATGTACTTTTGTTTTTATTTCCTTATTTTTTTTGTTCCTTAGAACATCATGTTAAAGAGCCTCAAAGTACCCTAACAGTAGTCCTAGGAACACCTGCACAACCCTAGGATACTTAGGTTTTCTGTAGAAAACTTAGAAAACCAATATAGGGTTGAAACTACCTTTTCAGATGTCTAATCCTAAAATCAGATGTCTGATAATGAGTTTTAAGACGTCTGACTGTTGATTCAGACGTCCGATAACATTTGGGCTAGATCTAATTAGTTTTGTTTGATGAAATCAGACGTCCAGACCTTAGTCCAGACGTCTGATGATTTTACCAGATGTCCAATTAGTGGACCGTTGGCTCACTTAACAAACACTGAAGTTATGACCGTTAGAGCCTTATCAGACGTCCTTAGGCATTTCCAGACGTCTGATAAATGACCGTTTTACCTCGACTGTCCCGAAAATCTCTTCTCAGAGATTTTCTAGCCATTGCACTCTCTTGGAAATCCATTCCTGCAGAAAAGTAGGTTTCCAGACGTCCAGACATAGTGCCAGACGCCCTGTATGTCGTCTGATGGACTTGCACTAGAACCCTGTTTAGATCTGATTGAAGTCAGGAAGGAACCTGTCTAAAATCAGACGTCTGACTTTGTTCCCAGACATCTTAAACAGGTTTTCCAGACGTCTGATTACCCTGTCAGTGCAATGATTGCTCCTGATTTCGGGCTGATTCTCTTGGGCCTTGCGCCTAACGGCTATGGAAGCTTTCCAAAGCCTTCCAAAGCCTTCCTAAGGCCTCTATAAATAGAGAAGAACCTCTTGCACACAAACACACACCTAGTAATACACTTTCACACCATTTTGTGTCTCTTGATCCTAAGAAGCAAGCTCTTGCTCTCCAAGCTCCAGTGCTTCATCTAGAGAGCATCAAGCATTTGCGCACCCGCTCTCCCGCCGTAGTTCACGAGAGTGACGTTACGCCGTTGTGTAGCTCATGCACCTGCGTCATCGATTCGACGCAATTCCATCAAAGGGGAGTTTCCTAATTCCTATAGAAGCTAGGTTTAAATCTTTGTTGGCTCTATAGGACTATATTTGTTATTTTACTTTGTTATTTGGTTGGGCATTCGCTTTGCAAATTCCCGTCTCCTTCGTGGGACAAAATCCTTCTAGTGAAGAGAAGGGGTTTGAGGTACGCTACCCTCGTATAAAGTAGTGTGGTTGTAATTGAGGTTGAATCACCCTCGTTTAAGTGATTCGTTTAGTGGATTTGATCAACTTGGTTGATCGGAAAATCCTAACTCGAGAGGGTTAGGTGGTGGTTTTCACTCGATTTGGGTTTCCACCTAAAAATAATTATGCACATTGTATGATTGAATTTTTTGTGAGATTGTTTATATTCTATTCCGCAATTTATTACGTCACCCCCTCCTAGTAGGGAATCTACACACTGCTGATTTCCTGTAGCATCCAAGGCTGCAATTTTAACCGTGCCCTGCTTGATCTAGGATCTTCCATCAATCTTATACCGACCATCATGCTCGAAAAATTTTCCTTGGGAAATCTGAAACCCACCCCTGTCACATTACAGTTGGCAGATCGTTCTGTCAAAATCCCGAAGGGTGTGGTGGAAGACGTGGTTGTTAGGGTCAACAGCCTCTGTTTTCCTCTTGACTTTCTTGTTTTAGATATGGAAGTTCCTAGCTCAATTTCTGATTGTTCGATCATCCTTGGTCGACCTTTCTTGGCCACAGCCCGTGCCCATATCGACTGCAAGTCAGGCTGTATTGAGATTGCCGTTGGATCTGAAAAGCTCAAGCTTAACATCTTTAAGGTAGCCAAGAACTTTGATTGCGATTATATCGAGGATGACACGTCTGACGAGGACATGGCCGTCATCACGTGTATCGGACTAATTGGGACCTATTCTGACTACTGCAGATTACCTGTAAACACTGATGATTGCCTGACCAACACATACTGTGACGTTCGCCCATCCCTCCCTATTCTCGTACCGTCTCCTGGCCAGACTTCTGACGAGGTTTTCTTCGCTTCCCATACCTCGTGGTCTGAGTCATATCCGGGCTACTCACCGCCGGTCCACACTCTTGAAGATCTAATTGCCCTTTCTTTCCTGCCAAATCAGGTGGATTTGCAAAGCGACATTGGGACCTTAAGCCCACATACTTCTCACTGGGGCTATTCCTTCTTGGATCCATCCATCCAAGAAGCCCCTCTTCTTGTCCAATTGAGGGCCAACTTCTTCCTCCCGACTTGTTCTCCGATCCGCCTGGGACACTCTCGTCCCAAGAAATGCCAGATCTTTCACCATCCACCATCACTTTTCACGCCACTGTCATGATCACTTCACTTTTCACTTCACCACCCACCATCCACCCACCCTACCACCCTGCTGTATACCCTTCACCTCAGCTCTCGTTACCCGATCTTCCGTCCTTCCTCTACCCTACCCTGCATGCATATGAGGACATAACATTGTTTGGCATGGGGGGTGGATAGGCATCCATAGGATCTAGGTATTTTATGGTATCATGTAGTTTCCACCTATATATATATATATATATATATATAAATGAAAAATGAAAATGGTGTTTAGTAATGATCTAAAGGCTGAAACAAAAATACAATAAGTGTTTATGGATATTCAACCATTGTTTTGAAGACTTTCCAGGTCACAGAAGCTTGATTCACTCAGGCTCGGCTTAATTCACTTGAGCATTGACAAAATAGATCGGAATCTCTCCTAATTAAGGATGTATTCTTGTACCTGAGACACCAGTACAGGATCCGTTGGTTTGCTTCTACTTAAGAGCCTAAGTAATCTTGGTTCACACTACACATATCAGGAAAGACGAGGTGAACATAAGATCCAACCCTAGTGTTCATTAGGGAAGGTGGAGTCCTTATCTGCGCGCGCAGGTAGACTTTTTATCCCAGGCTTTAGTCTTGTGTTTAGGAGAGACTCTTTCCACCAAAAAGGAACCCTCCCACCAAAAAGAAAAGTGTGCTCCTCCAAATAATGTTGTAAGAGATATACTGACACGTGTTTCAAAAAAAAAAGATGCAAATAAGTCAGTATATCTCGTAAATGTCCGTAAAGTCTCTACCCTAAAAAAAGTTCTTTAGGGCAAGTCGCCAATACCCTGTTTTCTTTGAGCCACAAATGTCAGAAAATGGGAGTTGAGTTTTCCGTCATCTTTCTAAGGGTCAATCCGAAGACACGAGCTGAAACTGGGACCAACCTTTACTTAAAAAATTCGTGAAACCCTGGGCTTGAGTCTTACTATTCATCTGGTTAGCCTTGATCCTTTACTATGCACAAGCCATAATCTCTTGAGCTCTTGAGTACGGCAAAAACCTCCTGGGTCTTGGAAATCGTACTTAAGGTTTAAATATCAAGAGTCCAGGTTAGTTGAGAGATGATCTAGGTCATATGAGACTTTAAGTACTGGTAGTCTTCTCTACAATTGGTTCTCACAATATCCAACAATAAACACACCTATGTCACCTTAGAGAAAATCTTTAGCTTAAAGATCATTTCTAAATACAACAAAAGAAAATGTTTTGCTAGGGACTAGCAAAAGATAGGCATAGGGGTATGATTGCACAGCAAAAATACACTTGCAATTGTGCCGTCTTGTGCTATTTAATAGCATTACCAGTGCATATTAGGTTTCCATAGTCGCATTTGTGAAAATACATGCATGCATTTAATTGAGAGGGGAGGAAAGTGAATACAATGGCCTTGCAATTAACAAATTCCTCAAGTGCTGCCTTGCAAAATTTCCATCTTCATTTTCTATTTCTTTTTGATTTTTGACTTTCTTCTCCGTGGTTGCATGGCATGGCTGGACCTTCCTCCTCGTGCCATGCTCTGCAACAGCTCTCCCTGCCAGCCGCATGCAGCCTCTCCCTGCCAAGCCATGCGCAGCCAGGGCATGGCTGTGCATGCTTTCTTCTTCTTTAAAAAGAGCACGTGTTGAACGTATGAATTGCTACGCTAACGTGTTAGGTTTTGGAAAACCTGTCGTTGTAGTTTGAAAGAAAAGAACTCGTGTTCAACAAATAAAATTTATACTGAAATGAAAATTCCGGGTCGAACATAGGGAGGCGGACGTTTGATTTAAAAACTATGCATTTCTTTTTATTTGTCATGAAGTAATTCAATTTAAAACTATCTAACTATTTACAATAAATAGAAGAGAGAGAGTAAGAGAGAGAGAGAATATTACACAGAAATAAAAATGAGATGTAGAATAAACAGGGAATTTATCATTAAGGAGATTGTTCATTTCACTATTATAACTAGAAAGCATAAAACACTTACACTAGAAAGCAATAAATTTACTCTAGAAAGTATTAAAAGAAGGGAGGGAGAAATGTCCTCCACGACGATCGCTTGGAGGACGAGCAGAACTACTCTAGGAAGCAGTAAATCTATACTAGAAAGCATTAAAAAGAATAGGGAGAGAGATATCCTCCTCGACGGTCGCTTGGAGGACGAGCCGGACGAGACGACGCCTGGACGAAGGAGGACGAAGCAGGATGAAGGAAGACGAAGCATAAGAATGGGAACGGAGCAGCACGTTGTCGTCGTCGCGGGATCCACTTCCGAGGGGGGACGAAAATTTAGACTTTATCTTGTGAGAAGAATCCTGGGTGTGGGACAAGCTTCTCTTGAGCTTTGGAGAGGTAGAGAAGAGAAGGAAGGGATGAGAATTTCATGTGGAGGGGGTCTCCTTTTATAGTTGCAAGGAGTGGGGGCAAATTAGTCATTACATCTTTAAAACATTAAATAAGGGATCTTTAGTGACGGATAAAACCATCGCTAAAGCCCTAACGTTTGCGTAGTGGGCGCTCCCCACGCGCACCTCCTCGACTGCTCACTCTCAACGCCCACCGCACGTTCAGCCATCCACAGTCGTCCGATTGCGAGATCGGACGGTTGTGATTGCGCCTTCACCCGCTGCTGCGCGCCCGCCCCAACATGTATGATGGCGCGTTCCCGCCTCGCGTGAAATAGCGCGTGGCCGCTATTGGAAGATCTGAGCCACCCGATCACGATCCAACGCACGCCCACGCCCGCTCGCCTGAGCCCTTCACCACTTCGCTGTGGCTCGAACCCGCGTCCGCTGCTCGCGATAGCGCCTTCGCCCACTGCGCTACGGAGCACGGATTGTCGCGTGGGCGATTCATGGTGCAGCCGTTCACAGAGAGGGAGCGGATGCGGAGGCGTCAATGGATGCATGCGAGCGTTTGGGCGGCCGAGATGGCACCACGTGGCGCCATCTTGGCCGTCCATCTTCTGGATGTTGTAGATGGTGCCACGGATGTTGGATTGACTCGATTTTTGCACCGTTAGGTTGTGATCGTCGATCCGAATTCATCCGTGTGGTTGAATTTGTCATTTGAAGTGTGGATTTACACCATCCTGGCCCTTGATCTTCTAGGGTTCCCCAATCACTATCTGATGCTACGGATGCCTGATTAGGGTGATCTTGGAGTTGTTGAACTCCAATCATTGCCTTGATCACATCCGTACGGTTGGATCTTCGATCCGAGGCCCCGATAAAAAGTTTGCCCTGTCCAAGCACATAAAAGGAGACAATTAACCTCCATTTTATTTAAACTACTCCAAATGCATGATGATGCATGTTATGCAATATTTATAGCATGCAATGCAATCCTATGCTTAAGAACATGCATAAATAGACATCTTAAGTAGTGTAAATGTGTTTACGTCATACCCCCATGCCTATCTTTTGCTAGTCCCTAGCAAAAACTATATGCTATTTATAAAAGAATTAGGTTGGATTATTTGGGCCTGAGTTATTTTCAATCATTAAGAAATTGTCTACTTAGGATCTGAACTTTCAAAGACACAACAATGCCCGAGTATTTGCCAAAATGCAGACCGCTTCAAACCCTCGCCTTATTCAAAGAAAAATTTCTTTTTCTCTTTTTACTCTTTTCTAATTTTTTGGATTTTCAAATTTTAGGGTTTAAGAGTGGCTTTCTACAGCCATTCAACTCACCCAAGATTTGATGAGAACCCTAAGTTTTAAGCATCTTATTGTGAATGTGATAGACTCGTTGATCAGCAATTAAAACGGACTTTGGATTTCTACGCCTCTAGGTGACCTAAAAAAAAAATTCTACCTAAAGGTGTATCTTTGCAACCGGTAGCTTTCTCCCTACTTTTATTTTTTTTACGGGGTCAACACAAGGGTGAATCCAGTGTATATCTCCTCGATTTATTCTACTTCTCTGCTTCTTCCTAAGTGTTTTGGGAATTTTTAGTGCATTTATTGAGTTGGGTTCTAGACAACTGGTCGATGAGCTGTTACCACCGACAACTTTCCAGCCATATTCGTATGGGAAGTGTGGTTTATTTCTTTTTTTTTTCTTTTCTCCTTTTCTTTTTGATTTTTTTTTTTTTAAAGTAGGTGGCTTCCCTGGTCTAATATTTACCTAAGGGAAGGAAAAAGAGAAAGGTCCAGTGACTGGGCTTTGGACAACCTACCTATAGGCTGTTACCCACGATAACTTGCCAGCCATATCACCCTAGAAGGTTCATTAGCTACCCAATTTCCGTTAAAATCGTCGAACAACGAGTCAGTGACAAGATAGTGTGTAGATGCTAGAAACTCAAAATTCCCTCAAATCAGAGGGCGGGTTGATAAGTCATGTACTTATCACCCAAACTTATTTACTCCAATTAAAATAAAATTCAGGTTGGCGAGAACTTGAAAAATAAATCCACATTTTAGTAGATACACGGGTTGATTTAGTCCAAAGACCTGAAGGGTCTTTGTGTTCAAATCATAATGTAGTATTTCCTAAGATTGAAAATTTTCTTAAACCCAAGTTCTCTTTCCTAATTCAATTTTTTTTTTAAATAAAACAAATCTACGGAGATGACGAATGAATTCAGAGATGAATATCCACCCCCCCATGCCTATCTAATGTAATGTCCTCATTGTATTAAAAATACATTAAACAGAGTGGAAAAGCATAGAAAGCACCTGAATTGCGTGAATGTCAGGTCCGCTCCGAGATGAAAACTAAAAAGAACTGTATATGTGCTGAGATTAGTGCCTTCAGCTAGGCACGCTATACAAAGAAAAGAAATGAAGAATTCACAAGTGTAGGTCAGAATCAGAATAAACAGAAGAATCCTCCAACCTGTCAACAGAGGTCCACAGATGTGGACCAGATTGTGGTGCAGTCCCATATCCCATAATCGAGAATATCTTAGGTTCTGGATAATAATTATCCAAAACCTAAAATCAGAATGCAAGCGGGGTCGGGCCTGCGATTTATGAGGATGCAACATAAGACCAAAAAGTCGGGTTACAGAGAATTGAAGCTCAAAAGGATAATCATTGAATGTGTGCTTGGGTTGGACATCCTCAGAACAGATGTCGTAAGGGTCCTGGTTTTATGGTTTCAGCTTAATAGGCACCCTTTGACTCAGTCTTGTACTTCCACTAGAATTAGCTTCCCAAATCAGAACTTCCCAACTCTTATCCTCATCAATCAGAATGTTAAATTCCGAGACCTCTTGCATGTTAATCACCCCGTTTGAAATCTCCAAGTCTAAATGATGTGGTAGAATCAGAATTGACTTGGGTCTAATTATCTCAGAAATAGAATTATTGATAAGCTCAACGGGGTGTAACTGACAATCAGGGCATTGAATTGAATCCTCTAGAAAATGCGATTCTGGATCCGTAATGTGTGCCCTAATAAAATCAGTTTCCTCAGTTATTGGGCTTTCAAATGATCTATCAGATTCCTCAGGCCCAATCATCTCACAGAAATCGTGTTCAGAAAACTCGCGTGAGACTTTGCAAGTTCAATCTTCACCATCAAAGAAATCAGGATCTGTATCAATGTATGTCTCAAAATCATTTGTCACTTTCTATTCCAAGGAGACATACGTTTCCTCGTACCTCGGCTCAAGGATCTCAGGTGAAGAAATAAAATCTTCCTTAATTGGTTGCTTTAATTCAATCTGGTTAGCCTCGTAACACATGTCCCCCCAACAGGTGCCTGAGCGAGTTCTGTCATTGGCTTTCCTGAAGGGAGTTCATCCTGGGAATCATCCCATGATTGAATCAAAGCAACCACGAATCTCATCCTCAATTTCGCTAATTTCCCAAGTAGAAACTCACCTGGGTTCTTATCCTTACCATCCTGGAGCCAATCCAACAAAGACTTATTCAAATCATCAATCATTTCAATCAGGGGCTCCAATCTCTCAATGCAAGGTATCGGCTAAACTTCTAAAGATTGAATGATATTCCTCAAGTTAGCCAAAACCTTATCTTGAACCTTATTACTCTGAACCAAATGAATTTGTTCAGGGTTGGGTGGGTTTGGGGTCAATGCAGGGGAATTAACGAAGTGAGATTCGTTATACCCTTCCTGAAAATAGGTCATTTCAGATTGTTCAAAAGGTGGTGATGACCTATAGGTAGTGTAATCAGAGGATGGGTAAGGATCAATGTATCCTTCTTGATTGTAGATCGTATTAGGTTGTGCATAATAGGGTGACGATCTATAATCGATGTGGCTCTGAGAAGGATAAAAATCACAATCAGAGTGTTCAGGGTTAGACCGTAAACACGGAGGTTCGGAATTGTATCCCCAATCCGAGTTATCCCAACTAACTGATGATTGATTACAGTACGAGTCGGAATAATCGTCATGTTGAGGATAATTCAAAATAGGTGGGAAAGAGTGGGAATGAGTGTAATATGTGGAAGGATTCATGAGAACTGAGAGGAAGAAAGGCACCCTGCAATACAAACAATCAAACCTGTCCTTAAGTAGGTTAGCCTACAGACCTACAGACTCCCAAAACCTACCTTGAGATAGAGAAACGATTTGATCTACTTATATCTGTTCAATCCAACCGGTTAGAAAGAGGGATTGGGGAGAAGGTTCTTCTTTCGGCTTACGCCTCTGGTTCCTAGTGTACCCCCTAGCCGCGATCGTTTGATTATGCTCCCCTAGCTAGACATCAGATTGAACAGTAGAAACAGACTAATAGAAAATAATCTCGTTCTGGGCTCTGAAGAACGAGTCCAATCCTTAAGGCCAATGTCTACTCTATTTTATTTAGGGCTAGGTTTGAATGTGCTTCGGAATGTGATGGGCCCTTTAAATGGGTTGTGCCCTTAATGATTGATTGATTTGTGTGTGCGTGCACAACCAATGGTTTTCAAGCAAGATTATTTTTAATGTGGTGAATTTTAAGGTTCAAATCTTGCTGAGTAGCTTTTAGGATTCAACTTTAGGTGTTTTCAAACAAGTTTCGTTGGCACACCAGGTTTTGAAAGCACGGGTGAAAATGTTTCTCCTTTAAAATTTAAAAGAATGTGGAGTGCCTGGTAAATCCCTAAGAGTTGAACGTAAGTGGCAGCTACTTGATGAGTTGATTTTATTTGAAGTGGTGCGGCCCAATCAACTCAAACAATTGACTTGTTGCACCACTTAATTAGGCACACAAATGATTACCTAATCTGATTTCTACTCAATTATGTGTTTGAATGTGTGTACCGGCTCCAAAGATCTGTTTACCGGTTGAGTTTGAAAATCAGATGAGGTTGTGTACCTCTGTGAGATTTTTTTAAATTTTTTTTTCTTTTAATGTTGGGGTTGGGGTGACTATGAATGTCAAACAACAAACAACCTAACCTTAGAGTTTATAAGAACACCTAGGTTGATTGATGTTTGAATTATTATGTTGTGGAATGAAATCTAATGGGTGGGAGGTGGGGGATAACTCACAGAACCTTCCATAGCACTTTTCTCCGATCTACCGCTTTTGCCTGTCTCGAAAGAGTGCCTGCAATTACAATAAGAAAGGAGAAAAGTGAGGTAAATGATTTGTAAGTTACAAAACGCGAAGAGAAATCAAAGATCATCGCCTCCCCGGCAACGGTGCCAAAATGTTGAATGTACGAATTGCTATGCTAACGTGTTAGGTTTTGGAAAACCTGTCGTTGTAGTTTGAAAGCGAAGAACTCGTGTTCAACAAATAAAATTTATACCAAAATGAAAATTCCGGGTCGAACACAGGGAGACGGACGTTTGATTTAAAAACTACGCGTTTCTTTTTATTTGTCACGAAGTAATTCAATTTAAAACTATCTAACTATTTACAATAAATAGAAGAGAGAGAGAGAGAGTAAGAGAGAGAGAGAATATTACACACAGAAATCAAAATGAGATGTAGAATAAACAGGGAATTTATCATTAAGGAGATTGTTCATTTCACTATTATAACTAGAAAGCATAAAACACTTACACTAGAAAGCAATAAATTTACTCTAGAAAGCATTAAAAGAATGGAGGGAGAATGTCCTCCTCGACGATCGCTTGGAGGACGAGCAGAACTACTCTAGGAAGCAGTAAATCTATACTAGAAAGCAGTAAAAAGAATAGGGAGAGAGATACCCTCCTCGACGGTTGCTTGGAGGACGAGCCGGACGAGACGACGCCTGGACGAAGGAGGACGAAGCAGGACGAAGGACAAAGCAGAAGAACGGGAACGGAGCAGCACGTTGTTGTCGTCGCGGGATCCACTTCCGAGGGGGGACGAAAATTTGGACTTTATCTTGTGAGAAGAATCCCGGGTGTGGGACAAGCTTCTATTGAGCTTTGGAGAGGTAGAGAAGAGAAGGAAGGGATGAGAACTTCGTGTGGAGGGGGTCTCCTTTTATAGTTGCAAGGAGTAGGGGCAAATTAGTCATTACATCTTTAAAACATTAAATAAGGGGTCTTTAGTGATGGATAAAACCATCGCTAAAGCCCCAACGTGGGCGTAGTGGGCACTCCCCACGCGCGCCTCCTCGACTGCTCACTCTCAACGCCCGCCGCACGTTCAGCCATTCGGACGGCTGTGATTGCGCCTTCACCCGCTGCTACGGTCCGCCCCAACGCGTGTGATGGCGCGTTCCCGCCTTGCGTGAAATAGCGCGTGGTCGCTATTGGAAGATCTGAGCCACCCGATCACGATCCAACGCACACCCGTGCCCGCTCGCCCGCGCCCTTCGCCCCTTCGTTGCGGCTCGAACCTGCGTCCGCTGCTCGCGATAGCACCTTCGCCCACTGTGCTGTGGAGCGCGGATTGTCGCAGGGGCGATTCGTGGTGCAGCCATTCACAGTCGTTGGATCGAGATCCAACGGCAGAGAGGGAGCGGATGCGAAGGCTTCAATGGATGCATGCGGGCATTTGGGCGGTCGAGATGGCACCACGTGGCGCCATCTTGGCCGTCCATCTTCTGGATGTTGTAGATGGTGCCACGGATGTCAGATTGACTCGATTTTTGCGTCGTTAGGCTGCGATCGTCGATCCGAATTCATCCGTGCGGTCGGATTTGTCATTTGAAGTGCGGATTTACACCATCCTGGCCCTTGATCTTCTAGGGTTCCCCGGTCATTATCTGATGCTACGGATGCCTGATTAGGGCGATCTTGGAGTTGTTGAACTCCAATCGTCGCTCTGCTCACATCCGTATAGTTGGATCTTCGATCCGAGGCCCCGTTATAAAGTTTGCCCTGTCCAAGCACATAAAAGGAGACAATTAACCTCCATTTTATTCAAACTACTCTAAATGCAAGATGATGCATGTTATGCAATATTTATAGCATGCAATGCAATCCTATGCTTAAGAACATGCATAAATAGACATCTTAAGTAGTGTAAATGTGTTTACATCAGCACGGCTCCTCCTTTGCAAGGGAGCCTGGTCCTCACAAAAAAAGCCAACCCAACACAGCTCTTCTTCTCCAGGCCATCTCCTCCCCCTCTCCCTCCATACACAGGCCCTCCTCCTCTGAGGAGACAGTCTGCGGGTAGGAGTACATCACTGTGGTGCACACCCACCATCGTGAGACCACCACCGCCCAGCTCATCAAAGAGTCGGTGGGCGTGGTGGCCTTCTCTTCCCTATTTTAACTTTCCACGCCATTTCTGCCATTACCACAAAGCTTCAAGCTTTGAAGCCCAACCGGCCACCGCACGCCCCTGCAGCAGCCAGCCGAGCTCCACAGCAGCAGCAGCAAGGCGACGCAGCGCACACAGGCCTCCAGCGCACGCCTGCAGGCGCCCTCGCCTTCCGCTTCTTCATGAACGCCCTCCTCTCCGCGCCTGCAACCAGCCGGTGCATCCCTTCCATGCACGCACCAGCCGCAAGCCGCTCGCACTTAGCACCTACAGCACCCGGTTGCGCGGCTCGCCCGGCCACTGTAGCCACTGTTCACGCGTTTCTGCGGAACACTGTGGCTACAGTGGGGTGACTGGTAAGTTTCTCACTTATCCGGACACCCGACGCACCGCTATCGGCCACTGCCCACACCCGCGTCCAGCCCCACGCACGCTCCAGCGCCCGCCCGCCCGTGCGTCTACGTGCGCCCGCGTCGCTTGCACCCGCCCGCTCCCTTCGCTCGCATATGTCTGCATGCGCCCGCTCCAGCTCTCTGCGCAGCACTGTGGGCTGCGGCCCTCTCTCCGCACCCACTCCCTCCAGCGTGCACCTCTCTGTGCACAGACGCGCCTGCGCAGGCGCGTGTGGACTCCAGACATTGGGCCTGAAGCTTCAGATGCCTTAACCACGCCAACTCCAGCTCTCTCTCTCTCTCTCTCACAACACTCTCTCCCTCTCTCTCTGCAGAAACACATACACACACTCACACTCTCGCACGCACACACTCTCACTTCTACACTATTATATACTTATATATATATATACATATATATATTTATATATATATATATATATATTTATATACATATATATATATATATACTTATATCTATACATATAGTAGTATCTATATACTTAAAGTATTAGTATACATACATACATATATATATCTATATACTTATATATATATATATACATATATATTTACATATATACATATACTTATATACATATATATATATATATACATATATACACACCTACTTGTATATACATATATATATATATCTATCTACATATATCTAGATATACATATATTACTATATATATATACATATGTATATATATATATACATCTATATACTATATATACATATACATACATACATACATACATACATATATATATATATATATACATATATCTATCTATACATATATTGACATATCTATATATATTTACATATATACATATATATATTTTTTCACATTACTTACTATACGTGGTATCGCGGGAATATCTGCACCAGTTGCTGATATTCCCCGATACATGCGTACAGAAAGCGTGTTCACAGTCATCTTCCGCCATCCACCTTACACTCTACACAGCACCTCGTCCTGTTGGTTGCATCTTTCTAGACAACGACCGACTCGACACCATGCTACACTCCATCTCCGCCTCCACCCCCACCCCTTTATACATATATAATATATACATATATATATATACTATATTTACTTTATTTCTATTTCTCTTTCCTACCAATAAAAAGATAAAAAATATATATAAAAGAGAAAAGATAATCCTTGACTTGCAGGTACTCCATCTTGTGAATAGCAAGACCCATTTTGGAATCCTGATTTGGCTCAAAGCCAAGAACCTAATTTTGAGGGTGTGCCTCAAGGACAAGAATTATCAGAAAAAAATCTAAATAGAAAAACGCCAAAAATAGAATTAATGAACGGAAGAGATTTGTTGTAGGAAAGGCGTAGAAACTTGACTTCTAACCCCACTTCCCTGAGTTCGACCCTGGGCCTAAAAGTGACCAAGATAAAATCAAATAGGCCAGGTATAAAATATTTTGTAAAGAGATGGTTAGGCTCGATTTAGGTTAACCACTATACACACTTCAACGATAAAATCACCATATTAACACACCTACCCGAGTCTACACCATTGAGGCACGGCTTCAGTGACGTGTGGCTACAGTGATGCACATATCCATCACCAAAGGCCTTGTACTTAATTCTAAAGACTTAAAATACCTCTTTTACCCCCATATCTACACTTATAAAAGGCCTACCCCTCCTACACATTGTCTCATCCCTTCTCTTCTTCTCTCACCCTTTCCAAAGCTCTAAGGAGCTAGTCCCAAATGTGGGATTCTCCTTTAGAGTTAAAAAAAGAAAATTTTGTCTATCTTCTCATCCTTTTCGTGGAGCATCCCGTGGTTGTCTTCTGGCCACCATTCGGAAGCGGATCCTGTTGCTTCATCCTTCGTAGTCCAACTTTGTCCTCCTTCATCCAACCTCTCACCATCATCTTCCAAGCTGGCGTCGACAAACTGTGTTGCGTAAAAAATGATGTTTTAATGTTGTTGTCATAGTATAGTTGTTACAATGCAAGCAGATGTCGCATCAATTTATTTATTTAGATAATTTTTACTGATTTATTCTAGGTCTTTCACTGGGAGGCAGTTATTAATGTGCATCATTCTCTATGTTCTAAAAATGTTCTTTTATTCCAAAAACGTCAATTATATTTACAAAGTGAATTAATGAATCAAATAATGAATGAATCAGTCAATTATATATAAAAGAATCAATTAATATTCACTATAATGCCTTAAACATATTTACAACTAAACAGGCATAAAAAACTATGTATGATTACTCTATGTTAGTTATGTACAACTATTTTAAATAATATCTAAGTATAGGTACAAAAATAATTACTAATATACACTAGACTAAATATAATAACATATAATATTAACTCTAATAACATATACTATATAAATAGTAACATACATGAGTGTTGCTATAGCCTTAGTAAAAATATGTGCAAAACATAAGGCAAAAGAACTATGTTTACTAACATATATACATATCTACAATGACAGATACAGATGCCACTAAAAAAACCTTTCAAAAATATATGTACATAACAAGGTTTATACTATTCTGTATATACTTATATATATATAATACCTATGTATATGTATACATTATATATATATGCTCGATCGTAAAATCGCATTTCAAGAATAGATACATCGTACTATCGCACAAAAATACGTCGAAACAAATAAATATAACGAGATGTGAGTCCTGGTCGAACTCAGGGAGGCAGAAAATTACTTGATGTAAATATTGATTTAGAGCTAACTAGAGCTAAAATAATTAGATATATATATATGAAGACAATTTGTTTAGATCAGATTGCTCAGATTAGAACTAGAAGTAAAAGAATTTACTAGAACTACTAGAAATGAAAATACCTATCTAATTCTACTAGAATAAGAGCACCAAGGGTGGTCCTTGGTGGCCTTTATAGAGGTTGAGGAGAGCAGCAACGGTGCATCAAGGCGATCTTGATAGATGCTTCAAAGGAAGATGGAGCTTGGAGGTGTCTGGAGATGTTTGGAGGGAGAGATGGAGGAGGAGATGCCTTCAGATGGGAACTCTGGGGTCCTTATTATAGAAAAGATGAGGGGCAAAGCTGGTATTTGGGCCCCCAACTTGTGCAACAACTTTGGATCGATCAGATTCATCGATCGGGAGATAAACAGATCAGATTGCACCTCAAAATAACCTTCCTAGCATCTTCTTCGCACGAACGTGCGTGATTGTACCACATAGCACATGCATGGATGCCCTCAGCCACCGCCTCTTGTCCGCAGTGTGCGCGCTTGTGCTTATTTGATTTTAGCCGTTTGATCATTAAGATGAGTGCTTCATGGCCTCTGCTGAAATCGTGCACCACGCGTGCATTCAAATTTGGTTGTTCGATCTTTATGATCAGCAATCCTGTTCTCGTGCTCCCTACTGCCTCATTGATCCCGCGTTCGTCCACACGTCATCACATGCATGTCGATCTAATGCTACTCCGCGTGCCAAGTGTCACCTCCAATTTCGTGTGATTTGAATCTGACGCTCCAATTTTGTCTTCACGCATTGCCTTTCTAATTTCAAGCCCTACGCAGTTTGAGCACATGTCTTACGCTTTTGGTTGAAGTTGGTGACCAACACTCTACGTGCGTGTTTGTGTTTCGATTCCGTTTCCATACGTGGCCGCCATCGGCCGTTGGATGAAGATCCAACATCTGAGATGGATCCCTACTGATGA
Organism: Thalassia testudinum; assembly: GCA_037157565.1. NCBI lineage: Eukaryota > Viridiplantae > Streptophyta > Magnoliopsida > Alismatales > Hydrocharitaceae > Thalassia > Thalassia testudinum. The sequence continues at coordinate 204,527,228 of JAZHRO010000031.1, forward strand.
TGATCCAATGACCCACAAAGTGCATAGTGACTTCTTCAGTAGATGGGGCCGGTGGCCTTAGGCGGTTATGATGGGCCATGTGGCACCATTGTGGCTGTCCATTTTCTTTGCTTTGTAGATGGTGTTGTAGGGCTTTGATCGGGTTGATTTTTGTGCCGTTGGACTATGATTGTTGATCCAGATCCATCCGTGTGGTCAAATTTGGCATCTGAGGTCTAGATTTTCGCCACCTTGCCTCTTGGCCTTTGCTCTTCCATGGATTCCATAGGATGCTACAGGCGTCCGATCAAGACAATCTCGGAAGCGTTGGACTCTCATCGTCATTTTAAACAGATTCGTCCGGTCGGATTCATCATCCACGGACCCAAATTACCGGCAATTATTATTACTTCTCAATTAGAATATAGTATAGCACTATTATTTGCAAAAGCTAACAAATCAACTATGATGCAAACTATGATGCTTATGCATGCATTATTCCTAAGTTAAGTTACGATCTAACTTAATTCAGGTAGTTTAGGACTTATGATTGGTGCGTAATCATAGCCCCATGCCTAAATCTTGCTAGTCCCTAGCAAATGCAAGACTAAATGCCTTCTATCAAAAGTTTGACTAGAGATCTATTTCTTTTGTTTTCATCCAAAAATTTAGGAATCTAGATAATCGTGAAAGTGTAGTGTTGTAGCCTATGCAATGGATCCAAGCGAAAATTCGATCCACATCTATAGCTCATACTTGACCCTTAGTAAAACTTTATTGGGATAGGCAAACTTCTTCCCTCGGGGATAAAATAATCTCCAATTTAGCCCCAGCTTTTGGCTTAGGTAGAAGATGTCAGAGTTAAGTGGGTTTGTGTTTGGTGGCTCACACTCCTCTGGTGTTACATAGAGATTAGTACCACAGAACCTAGATTTCCAAACTATCAAATAAATCAACTTAGAGAGAGGCGAAAAAACTATGCTCTCTTAAGTTCCTTGTACTCATTCTCTCTCTCTTTTGTTCTCTTTTTTTTTTTTTCTTTTTCTTTTTGAGCTCACATCCCTCCAGATTTGTAAATATGTTTGGTGGTCTCCCATGGCATTACAATTCAATTAAGTTCTGATAACACTATAACTAAGTTAGAAATCCTCGACCAGTATTCGGAAGGTCTGAAATACAAGAAAAGTAGGTCAAGGCTGTATTTGGTGGATCATGAGGGTGGTGGGTATTGTTGCCTCGATGTGCTCGACATGAAATAAATGCAACTCAACACTTTTTTTTTTAGACTCATTTTTTTCTTTCTTTCCTTTTCTTTGTCTGTCTTTTTTTTCCGCATATAACTCTACCAACACAACACAATGCAACATGAAATATGCACTTTTATTCACGAGGCATTATTCGGGATTGGTTATGTTCAAGAGGATATCGGGTCGCTTATTTGGTGGAAGTGCCTATTTTCGGCACCGGGAAAGGAATGGATAGGGCAACGTATTTATGACCTTGACAATAACACCCTCCTTTAGCTGAGGATTCCGTAAAGGATAGTTGTGACCATCCACCTAAGTCTTAATTTATTAGAACCCCTTCTCTATGTATTTAACTTATTTAGTGTCTCTTACAAAGATTCACACAGAGAATTTGTACGCAGGAACTGAGAATGAAAACTATGCCTAACTCCAAGTATCATTATCCAATTACTTAGAAATTAAGATTCCTCGCACTAGACTTAGAGCACCAGTAGACTCTTTACTCTCACCTCACAATTGTTTGGTGGATCTACTAGAAGATGGTTTGCTTGACTCCCTAATTACTGTCCAAAGGTTCAGAAAAAGAGGCAATGATTCTTGACAAACTAAAGATGTCTATCGATCTTCACAGTGGATCCATGACAAATTGTACACGCAAGTGTGAAATTGTACTAGATTCTAAGTTGAGGAATTAACTAAATAATAAATCCCTAAAAAAAACCTCTTGATAAAAAGATCTATTTCCTAAAGTGTTGGTAGAAAATTTTTCAGTTTATATGTACTACCCACCCATGCCTAAGTTCTTGCATGTCCTCATGCATGAATAAGAGAAAATAAAGTAAGACAGGGCATAAGTGGGTAGAAATCACCTGGAATTGCTCCTGATTCATCATTCAATATATGCCAACACTACAATGATGATCACAATATGCAGAATAGTATGCCAAAATGAGATATGCTATGTATAGAGGATATCTATATATGTATAAGTGTTGTGTTTAACACCTCTAGCTGGGTGAAACATTAATTACACATCCTTGATAAGATTAATAACTTCATTAGCAGGAGGAGGTTCCTGGTGATAACACCACACAAGGGGGTAATAATTAGGTTGAATATGGCCCATCTTTAGAATAAAAAGCACAACATAAGTAGAATAGGAGCATTACATGCATCAAGTACCAAGATTGCTTATATATTGTATTAATGGCCATCTGTGTAAAGCATTTGTCAAAGCAGGCCTCAGATGAGCAATTGGACCACACGGATGGATTTAGAACGACGAACGGAGTCCAACGAACTCAAGATCGGCCAAATCCGACATCCGGAGCTCCCAAATTGGGCCCAAGAAATTATGACCGTTGATCAGGAGATCAATGGCCCAGAGAGTGCCACGTCAGCCCGCCCCCACCGCACGCACACCCTCAGCCGGCCAAGGACAAATCTTGGCCGTCGATCTTTGATCGAACGACCGAGATCTGCGCGCTCGCCCTCGGTCGCCGCAACAAAGCGCGAGCGTGGTGCAACGGTTAGCGCGCACGCCTGCATCGCCGCGATGCGCGTTCGAGCCGCGCGAAGCGGATTTTGAAGGTGAGCGGGGGGGCGCGGAAAAATTGGGCCGCCCGATTAGCAGCGGGCGGCCATGATCTCGCCACGCGACGCGACGACAGCCCACGAGCGCCCACGCGCGTGCGCACGCCAGGCGGAAACGCGCACGCGCACGCGCGCCCAAGGCGCGATCTCAGCGCGGGCGAAGAAGTCTCTTAGCCGTCCGATCTTCGATCGGACGGCTCTCGTTCAGCGGCCACGGATCGCGCGAAGAGGAAGACCGGGGCGGGCAGCCGACCGGCGGTAGGAGGGCTTCATCGACGTTTGTGGAAGCGGTTTTAGCGACGCTCCGTATATCGCTAAAGCCCATTCTTCTTTTAGGAAACCCTTAACTCTATTTAAACCCCCTTCTACCACCATTCAATGCATACTCTCCCACTTGCAACTACTCCACTCCTCTCTTAGCTAGCTTTAGGCACTTTTGTAATCGCCGGAGACAACGAGCCGCCGACGGAGCCTCCTCCACCGCCGTGGCTGCCTCGTCGCTCTCCACTCTCTCTCTATCTCTCTCTCTCTCTTTTAAGCTTTCATTTACTTTTGTTGAAGCATGTATTTAATGTTGTAAACTATGAACTATGAATGCATGTTTAATGAAACTACTTTCCGTTCAATCGTCATTTTAATTCCTGTTCAAAGTGCATGACCAAGACCAAGAGCTTTCTAACCCTAAACTTTCTCTCTCTCGCTCTCGCTTTTCAAAATCGTCTATTTTGCAAGCAAAACTCCGCCTTTTTCGTGACAACAAGTGATAAACAAAATCCGATTTCCATGCCTCCCTGAGACCGACACTCGGACTCACTTCCGTTTACTTCTTTTAAAATCGATGTATCAAGTGCAACTATAATGACACCTCTTAACACACACGCACAAGAGCACGTTAGTTTTTGGCGCCGTTGCCGGGGAGGCAACGGATTTGTTTTATCACCTCCATTCCACACTCATTCTCACATCGTCTAATGCCCTATTTTCCTTTCTACTTGACGGTTGCAGGAATTCGGCGCATGGACGACGAAGCGATGCATTCCACGACGGTAGCAAGGGAGTAGGCGCCTCGGGGACCGATAGTGAGTAACATGTCTCTCATTGTTTGCTTGCGTGAAAAAGCTAAAAAAATTGTAAAAATTGAAAAAAATTGGCGTGGTGTATGATTGCTTGACCCACATCCATAACACATCATCCCACAAAAAAATGTACACTCTAACATTCTGAATAAATTCTTGGAGTGTTCTTTTCTTTTTCTTGAGTGGTGTTTGCGAAGCCACCGTGAATTGACTTGGGCCGCACCACTCAACCCTAAAACTGACTCATCTAATAGAAGCTGCATGATCATCAGGATGAGTACACTAGGGTTTTAGAGCCTCTACAAAAGAAAAGGAAATCTACTTTCACCAAGTTATGTGCAGAACTTGACGTGCCCACTGAAACTTGTTTGAAAACATTAAGACACGTCAACCCTAAAAAGTACTAAAGTAAGGATGAAACACTAAAAGACACCACATCTTAACAAATCCTTTCTTGAAAACCATGTTTTGCTAGAAGCACACACTTTGAAAGTGGAAAATTAAGAGGCACCACCCCAATCAACGCCTCATCACATCACCCTAAGCACAAGCACTATCCTAACCCTCTAAAATTGAGTAGACGTGCCCTAGGCAGGACTGAGTTAAGTCTCAAAAGGTGAGGTTTTGTTTGCTAGGAACTTGGCTTTCATTCCCTTGGTATAATCTGGTGACTAGGCTGCGGGGCAGTGTCAAACGACCGCGGTTGTGGGGTCTATGGAACCGGAGGCGCAAGCCAAAGGAAGAACCTTCCCTGCAATCCCCTCGTAATCAACCTGGCCAGATTAGCCTTGGAAAGGGGAGTCCAGTGCTTACGGACTTAATCACCCTTTGTGAGATTTCTAAGTCTCCTAAGGAATACACCATAAGGATTAGGCTTGCGTGCTTGATTGAAACACATTTCTCGCATCTGTCGCCCTCCGCATCCCCTCCTGTTCTTCTCTAGTGTATGCACGGGAGGTGCTCACTGCATCCCGAATTGTGTGTTTTGGGGCAAGAATCTAGGCGACGTAATTCTGTTGAAAACATGGCTAAACCTAGGGTAGATGAGGCTGAAGATCAACACCCACCAGACGCTATGGCCATCATCCAAGCTCAAATCAATGCTAACCATCGGCTTCAGCAACAACAAATCCACACCATCATGCAAGCCATACAACGGTTACAGAACCTGCAAGAACAACCACCACCTTTCTACGACATACCAGGACAACCACCACTTGATTTACCGCCATTTCAGGACCAGCCAAGACCTCTCCGTGATTTCTATAATCCCTCTGCTATTAGAGTCGAGCCACACCTTAGGATCCCCGAGGGGGGAGATGATTTTGAGTTGAAACCAAACGTCTTAAGTTTGATCCAGAGCCACTTTCATGGAAGCTCAAATGAGGACCCCTTTCAACACCTAGAGGATCTCAACCTCATAGCACGAACGGTGAAACCTAGGAACATTAGCCTTGACATTGTTCTAATCAAGATGTTCCCTTTCTCATTAAGAGACAAGGCTTCTCATTGGCTTAGAACCCTAGGTAGACCCATCACCACCTGGGAAGAACTGAGGCATGCATTTTTAAAGAAATTCTTCCCCATAGGAAAGACCAATGCCCTCAGAAGAGCTATCACTACCTTCACACTCCAGCGTAGGGAACAATTTCATGAGGCGTGGGAAAGATTTAATGAACTTTTGAGGAAATGCCCACACCACGAAGTCCCAAGGTGGCAATTGGCCCAGATCTTTTACCACGGTCTGGACAGCAACCTACGAAACTTCGTCGATGACTCATGCGGGGGAAACTTCCTAAACAAAGATGAGGAGAGCGCGTTTGAGATCTTTGAGTCTATGAGCGAGAATTCGCTCAACAATGCCTCCATGAACCAGTTTAACAGGTCCATTCAACCCCGTGGCGGGATTTATGAGGTGCAAACAAATTCTGGAATGGTTGACATGGACATCATTGCCAAAAAGTTGGATCGAGTGGAATTGGTGGACAAAAAGATTGATGAGCTACTGAATTAGACCAGGAGCCCCTTGCAGACTTTCTCCCTAGCAAAGGGAGCACATAATGTTGACCTGGTCCAGCCCTTCACCCAACTGAACCTGGAACAACCCCCAACCACGTTCCAGGGAGGGACCTTTGCTCTCTCGACCCTTGATTACTCCCTTCCCTCTTCATCAACATCGGCTATCCTAGAAGATGTGCAAGCCGTCCAAGGTTATGCGAAACTTGACCCTTTCTCCAACACTTACAACACCAGCTGGCGTAACCACCCCAACTTTGGTTGGACAAACCAGAAACCACCGCAATTCCAAAACCAGCCCAGGCCAAACCAGCAGCCACACTTGCCCCCTTATCAGCAAGGACCACCAGTTAGACCCCAATATAACCAGAATAGGGTGGCCCCTCCCCCACAAAACCAAATGGATACCCTAATAAAGATGATGGATGCCATGAACCAGAAACATCAGGAGGAAATGGCCTTGGTAAAGGGACAGTTAAGCCAACTCTTGGACTGTAAACAACAAGGATCCCTACCTTCCCAACCACAACCGAACCCGCAAAATATAATTAACAGAGGCCCCAATTTGCAAGGGTTCCAAGGCAACCCCGGGCAGGCTCACATGGTCCAGCCATCCCCACAAACACCTCCTAGGTTTGGCGCTTCTTCATCCTCGTCTTCTCAAGGATCACCCCATGGCCCCAATGCCTCTGCAAATGCTGTGACCTTGAGAAGTGGCACCAAAACCCAGGATCCCAAATGGCTGACTCTCCCCGAGACTTTACCTGTTGAAATACCTGACTCAGAAGAGGGACCAACCAAGGACCCAGACATGGAACCAGCCCACATTCAGACACCCTACCCTGAGGCCTTGGAAACAATTAAGAAAAAGAAGAATGCTATGGAAACTGAGGAGCTGTTGGAGATTTTTAAGCAAGTACAGATTAATATTCCGCTCCTAGAAGCCGTCAAACACATCCCCGCTTATGCCAAGTTCTTAAAGGATGCCTGTACATCCAAGCGTAAGCCGAGACCTCAAGCACCTAGGAAGGTTGTACTCTCTAAGCAAGCGAGTTCCGTGATATCAAGCAACCTTCCACTCAAACGAACTGACCTAGGAGCACCCCTGATTTCCTGCAATATCGGGGACATGACATTTGATAGAGCGCTCCTGGACCTAGGTGCTTCTATCAACCTAATTCCAACAACCCTGTACCACCAATTTGGTTTTGGGGAGTTGGCACCAACCCCTGTCACCATCCAGCTAGCAGATAGATCAGTGAAAACCCCGAAGGGGGTTGTCGAGGACGTAATTGTACGGGTCAAGGACTTCTATTTCCCAGTCGACTTTTTGGTGCTCGACATGGAAGTCCCTGAAAAATTACAGAATGCACCCATAATCTTAGGCAGACCTTTCTTAGCTACGGCTAAAGCAAACATCGACTGCGACACGGGATGTATGGAAATCGCCTTCGGAGATAGGAAAATGCAATTGGATATCTTCCGAGAGACAAAGTCTTTTGATTGTGATTACATCGAGGAACATGATCCCGTGGAAACTTTAATCGAGGAATGCCTTACCCTCAGTTCTGTCTCAGACCACCAAACCTGTAGTGACGGTTCCAACTCGTCACCAAGCTTACCCATGGACCTCTGTAAAGTTGAGAACCATCACATGACACCATTTGAAGAGATCGATATTGATCAACTCCCACCATTTCCATTCCCATCGACTGTGGTCCCACCCGCACCTGAACTTAAACCATTGCCTGAGAATCTCAAGTATGTCTTCTTGGGACCTGACCAGACCTTCCCAGTGATTATTAATTCCCATCTAACCAAGGATCAGGAACTAAGGTTGACTGCAACTCTTTCAGAACATCGGGCCGCCATTGGTTGGACCATCTCGGATCTAAGAGGAATTAGCCCCACCTATTGCACCCACAAGATTTACCTGAAAGATGGGGCTCGACCTTCTCGCCAGATGCAGAGACGGTTAAACCCTAACATGCGGGAGGTCGTTAAAAAAGAAATTATCAAGTGGCTTGACGCTGACATCATCTACTCTATCTCTGATAGCCCCTGGGTGAGCCCCACTCAAGTGGTTCCAAAGAAGGCTAGGCTCACCGTTGTCACTAATGATCATGGCGAATCCATCCCCACTTGCACCACCACCGCATGGCGGGTGTGTATTGATTATAGGAAGCTTAATGAAGCCACTAAGAAGGACCACTTCCCCTTGCCATTCATTGACCAAATCCTTGAAAGATTGGCAGGGCAGAAGTATTTTTGCTTCCTGGATGGATATTCAGGATATAACCAAGTCGCAATTGCTCCGGAAGATCAGGAAAAGACCACATTCACTTGCCCATATGGCACGTTTGCATTCCGTCGAATGCCGTTCGGGTTATGCAACGCACCTGCGACCTTCCAGCGTTGCATGCTAGCCATTTTTTCAGAAATGGTGGGTGAATACTTGGAGGTCTTTATGGATGATTTCTCTGTATTCGGGAATTCATTCGACCATTGTTTGAGCAACTTGGAGAAAATCCTGAAACGATGTATCGAGGTTAACTTGATGTTAAGTTGGGAAAAGAGCCATTTTATGGTTCAAGAAGGAATTATCCTCGGACACATCGTTTCGCATAGGGGCATCGAGGTAGATCGAGCTAAGGTTGATTTAATTTCCAAACTTCCTCCACCTAGCTCGGTTCGGCAGATTCGCTCTTTCCTAGGACATGTTGGCTTCTACCGAAGGTTCATCAAAGACTTTTCCAAACTTTCCAAACCCTTGACCGACCTTCTAGCCAACGATGCCACTTTCCACATGTCTCCTGATTGCATCCAGGCTTATCACACCCTCCGAGACTTAGTCTCCACGGCACCTGTACTTCAACCCCCAGACTGGTCCCAGGATTTTGAGATTATGTGTGACGCATCAGATTTTGCCATAGGCGCTGTCCTGGGACAAAGGAAAGACAAGAAGCCCGTGGTGATCTACTACGCAAGCAAAATGTTGGACGAGGCCCAACGTAATTATACGGTCACAGAAAAAGAGTTGCTCGTTGTAGTCTTTGGACTGGAAAAATTTCGATCATACTTGCTGGGATCCCACGTGACTATCTACACCGACCATTCAGCCATCCGGCACCTGTTGGCCAAAAAGGATGCAAAACCCAGGCTCATCAGATGGATCCTGCTTTTGTAGGAATTTGACCTAGAAATCCGAGACAAGGCTGGATCGAAAAATGTGGTGGCTGACCACCTGTCAAGACTTCATCTAGACCACATTAGACCCTCCCTACCTCTATCTGATACCTTCCCTGATGAACACATCCTAGCTGTGCAAGACAAGAAAATGCCATGGTATGCTGACTATGTCAACTACCTGGTTATAGGAAAAACCCCGCATAGCTGGTCCAGACAGCAATGGGACAGGTTCTTGGCTGAGGCCAAGCACTATTTCTGGGATGATCCCATGCTGTTTCGCCTCTGTGCTGATCAGATCATCAGGAGGTGCATCCCCGAAGATGAAGTTCAGAGTGTGCTTTCCTTTTGTCATGACCAAGCGTGTGGCGGCCATTTCTCTGGCAAGAAAACAGCTGCAAATGTTTTGCAGTCTGGATTTTATTGGTCGTCCCTATTTAAGGATGCACACATCTTTGCCAAGACTTGCTCACGATGCCAAACACTGGGGACCATGACCAAGAAAGATATGATGCCCCTTCAGCCCATTTTGATTGTCGAAATCTTCGACGTTTGGGGTATCGATTTTATGGGCCCCTTTCCACCATCTAACGGCTTCGAGTACATCCTGGTCTCGGTAGACTATGTTTCCAAATGGATTGAAGCCATCGCCACTCGACGATGCGATCACAAGACGGTTGATGAGAGCCTCATCATGAGCCATAACTAGCTCATTTTGACCCAATAAAGAAGATAAAAGCTCCTACATAACCTAGAAGAGGGCCTAAATAAAGGAATAAGTGCTCTGAGAAGAAAACATGAATTAAAGGGTAAAGCTGCAATTTTACCATTGCAGTACATAAACGGGATTTCTCAGAGGCAAAACATAGGTTAAATGGTCTAAATGAGATAAAAAGTGGGTTGAGTCAATCAGAAATGGGTTTATGTGCAATCTAGGAATTAAATGACATTTGGTAACCCTAAAACAGACCCACTTAAATTAACAAGGTTCCGGTCAGGATAAAAATCAAGTAAACCCTCTAAAAATCATGGAAAAATATCCTCTAGGGTTTAGAACACTCAATTTGGCCTTTGGAACCCAGTTTGACCTAGATTAGGGTCCGAGCACATTAATTGACCTAATTTGGGTTTCTACGCAAAATGTCCAGTCAAACAAGGTCAAACCTAAAATACAACTTCACCATTTGATTCCTTAGGTCAAAATTAGGTTTATACCAAAATTTGGACCTAAGGGGAGGTCATCTTGACCTACTTTGCAATTTAGTACACCCAAATCATAATTTGGTCCCTATCTTTTGAATATCTTTGCAGAGAGCCCCCTAAGTTCCTCGCCACCTTTGCAATCAGGTCCTACCGCCATTGTTAGAGCAGAACCGATCTCCGGCGAGGTTTAGAGAGGGATTCCTCTCTAATCCCTCAGAGATTCCCTCCCAGAAATGGAAGGGAGATTCTCTGAGGAATTCCCTTCCTTCTAAAGCCAACTACAATCTCTGGTGTGAACCCAATCTCTCGTGCGAACGCACGAGAGATTTGGGTATCCACCCTCTTTCCATCTCCGGTGAGCCGACAAAGTTGATTGCGCGATCTCCACGTGCTAGAAGGTTCAGCCAACACTTATAAAAGGGTCCCCTGACCCGGCCGCAGATCCTCAGCTTGATTTTGACGGAGATTCCCCCAAATTTCCCTCTCTCCCATCTCCAGCCAAGAGACCCGCAAGCTCCGGCGACCTCCTCCCCTCCTTCTCGTCGCTCTGCTGCCATACCAGCAGCAGAGTCAACTCCGCCTCTTCCTCCCGCGTTGCGCCATACCCAGCGCGCGTGCCCCTGACCTCGTCCTCGTCGTCGCTTCCTCCCTCAGGGTGCTTCTTCCCCGACGATGGCAGTTACGCGTCATCCACTCCGCTACCTCCCTTCCTTCCAGACCACTCCAGATATCTTCTCCATCTTCCCCTCTCCCTTTTCCCCCTGTTATTTTAGTTAATCGCCCCCTGACAGTGCCTGACCACCTCCATCTTCCTCGCCTCCGACCGACCTCCGGTGAGCCGCTTTGTTGAACGAGAATCTACGCTAACGTGTTTGGTTTTGGAAAACCCGTCGTTGTAGTTCGAAAGCGAAGGATTCGTGTTCAACAAATAAAATTTATACCGAAATAAGAATTCCGGGTCGAACACAGGGAGGCGAACGTTTGATTTAAAAACTCCGCGTTTCTTTTTATTTTGTCACAAAGAAATTCAATTTAAACTATCTAAGTATCTACAACAAATAAAAGAGAGAGAGGGAGTAAGAGAGAGAGAAGGAATACTATACATGGAAATCAAAATGAGATGTAGAATAGACAAGGAATTTATCATAAAAGAGTTCTTTCATTACAACTAGAAAACATAAAACAATTACTCTAGAAAGCATTAAAAGAATGGAGGGAGAAATGTCCTCCTCGACGATTGCTCGGAGGACGAATAGACTACTCTAGAAAGCAGTAAATCTATACTAGAAAGCAGTAAAAAGAATAGGGAGAGAGAAATCCTCCTCGACGGTCGCTTGGAGGACGAGTCGGACGGGACGACGCCTGGACGAAGGAGAACGAAGCGGGACGAAGGAGGACGAAGCAGAAGAACGGGAACGAAGCAGCACGCCGTTGTCGTCGCGGGATCCACTTCCGAAGGGGGACGAAAATTTGGACTTTATCTCGCGAGAAGCATCCCGGGTGTGGGACAAGCTTCTCTTGAGCTTTGGAGAGGTAGAGAGGAGAAGGAAGGGATGAAAATTTCGTATGGAGGGGGTCTCCTTTTATAGTTGCAAGGAGTGGGGGCAAAATGGACATTACATCTTCAAAATAATAAATAAGGGGTCTTTAGTGACGGATAAAATCGTCGCTAAAGCCCCGCCGTCGCCGTCGCCGCCGCGCCCACGCGCGCTCGCTCGGCTGGCCTGCGCGCGTAACGCATATGCACGTCCGCGTCGTCTCAGCCGTCTGATCGCGAGATCGGACGGCTTAGATCGCGTCCGCGCCCGCTGCGTAGCGCGCCGCCCGCGTGTGATCGTGCGCCCACCAGAGCGTCCAATTGCGCGTCGGCGCTATCGGGCGCGCGCGGCCGTTGGATCTTCATCTGACGCTCGTGCGCGCCCGCTCGCCCGCGCCTTCGACCCCCTCACCGCGGCTCGAACCCGCGACCTCCGCTTCGCCCGCAGCTGCGTCGCCGCTGCGCTACGCGGGCGAAATGGTCGCGCGGACGTTTTTAAACGCGAGCGGCCGCAGCCGTTGGATCGAGATCCAACGGCGGAGAGGAGACGGTGCGCGGTCTTCACAGGACTCTTGCGGCCGATTGGGCGGCTGGGATGGCGCCACGTGGCGCTATCTTGGCCGTCCATCTTCTGGAAGTTGTAGATGGTGCCGCGGATGTCGGATTGACTCGATTTTTGTGTCGTTCGGCTGCGATCGTCGATCCGAATTCATCCGTGTGATCGGATTTTCCATCTGAAGTGCGGATTTACACCATCCTGGCCCTTGATCTTCTAGGGTTCCCCGGTCTCTATCTGATGCTACGGATGCCTGATTAGGGCGATCTTGGAGTCGTTGAACTCCAATCGTCGCCCTGATCATATCCATACGATTGGATCTTTGATCCGAGGTCCCGATAAAATATTTGCCCTGTCCAAGCACATAAAAGGAGACAATTAACCTCCATTTTATTCAAACTACTCTAAATGCAAGATGATGCATGTAATGCAATATTTATATCATGAAATGCAATCCTATGCTTAAGAACATGCATAAATAGACATTTTAAGTAGTGTAAATGTGTTTACATCATACCCCCATGCCTATCTTTTGCTAGTCCCTAGCAAAAACTATATGCTATTTATAAAAGAATTAGGTTAGATTATTTGGACCTGAGTTATTTTCAATCATTAAGAAATTGTCTACTTAAGAACTAAACTTTCAAAGACACCACAGTGCCCGGGTATCAGCCAAAATGCAGACCGCCTCAAGCCTCGCCTTATTCAAAGAAAAATTTCTTTTTCTGTTTTTACTCTCTCTGTTTTTTTTTTTTTTTTTTTTTTTTTTTTGGATTTTCAAATTTTTGGGTTTAAGAGTGGCTTTCTACGGCCATTCAACTCACCCAAGATTTGATGAGAACCCTAAGTTTTAAGCATCTTATTGTGATTGTGATAGACTCGTTGACCGGCAATTAAAACGGACTTCGGATTTCTACGCCTCTAGGTGACCTCAAAAAGAATTCTACCTAAAGGTGTATCTTTACAACCGGTAGCTTTCTCCCTACTTTTATTTTTTTAACGGGGTCAACACAAGGGTGAATCCAGTGTATATCTCCCCGGTTTATTCTACTTCTCTGCTTCTTCCTAAGTGTTTTGGGAATTTTTAGTGCATTTTCTGAGCTGGGTTCTGGACAACCGGTCGATGAGCTGTTACCACCGACAACTTGCCAACCATACTCGTGCGGCGAAGTGTGGCTTATTTCTTTTTGTTCTTTTCTCCTTTTTGATTTTTTTTTTTTTTTTTTTAAGTAGGTGGCTTCCCTGGTCTAAGATTTACCTAAAGGCAGCAAAAAGAGAAAGGTCCAGCGACTGGGCTCTGGACAACCTACCTATGGGCTGTTACCCACGATAACTTGCCAGCCATATCACCCTAGAAGGTTCATTAGCTACCCAATTTCCGTTAAAATCGCCAAACAACGAGTCAGTGCAAAGAAAGTGTGTAGATGCTTAAAACTCAAAATTCCCTTAAATCAGAGGGCGGGTTGACAAGTCGTGTACTTATCACCCAAACTTATTTATTCCAATTATAATAGAATTAAGATGGCGAGAACTCAAAGACAAATCCACATTTTAGTAGATACACAGGCTAATTAAGTCCAAAGACCTGAGGGGTCTTTGTGTTCAGATCCTAATGTAAAATTTCTTAGGATTGAAAAGTCCTAATGTCCAACTAATCCTTCCTTTTTTTTTTTTTTTTTTTTAGAAAGAGAGCAATTTATATGGATTTCACAAAGCTGACCAACTAATTCAAAAATGAATCCACCCCCCCATGCCTAGCTGATGCAATGTCCTCATTGAAAAAGAGACATGAAAGAAAGGGTAGAATATGAAAGATGTCACCTGGATATGAAGCTCGTATCAGCCTTGTGTTATATGTACAACTGCTGAGTTTAATGCCGTCAGCTAGGCGAAGTCCAGCCAAAGAAGTCACAGAATGGCTAGAGCAACAGAGTTTGAAACGGGTTCTGGAAGATTATGGTCAACAACAGGCTTCAGACGTTGACCGTTGACTTTAAAGGTGTTACCCGTCTTTGGGTCAGAAATCTGAACGGCACCATTTAGAAAAATCTGATCAATTATGAATGGGCCACTCCATTTAGATCTAAGTTTACCAGGAAAGAGCTTAAGTTTAGAATCGAATAACCAGACCTTCTGGTTTGGCTCAAAGCTCTTGCGGGAAATCATTTGATCATGTAGAGCTTTGGTCCGAGCCTTGTAGATCTTGGCATTCTCATAAGCATCATTTCTAAGCTCCTCCAACTCAGATAGTTGGAGTTTCCTAGTCTTCCCAGCTAGATTTAGATCTAGATTGCATTATTTGATTGCCCAGAATGCCCTGTGTTCAATCTCTACGGGTAGATGACACGCCTTTCCATAGACCAGACGGAATGGAGACATGCCGATAGGTGTTTTATACGCCGTACGGTAGGCCCAAAGAGCGTCCTCAAGCTTTTGAGTCCAATCCTTGCGATCGGGCCTAACCATTTTTTGCAGAATGTTCTTGATCTCTCGATTAGAGATCTCGGCTTGTCCATTCATTTGGGGATGGTAAGGTGTGGAAATTCGATGATTAACCCCGTATTTGGCCAATAAACTCCGGAATTGGGCATTAGTAAAATGAGTGCCACCATCACTGATGATAGCCCTCAGAATCCCGAATCTACTGAAGATATTTCTCTTGACAAAGTTGATGACCACCTTGTGGTCATTGGTTCGGGTGGGAATTGCCTCAATCCATTTAGACACATAATCAACAGCGACAAGAATGTTCTGATGTCCAAATGAAGGGATAAAGGGTCCCATGAAATCAATGCCCCAAACATCGAAAATTTCGACAGGAAGAATAGGGTTTAAGGGCATCATGTCTCTCTTAGTTATGCTCCCGAGTGCCTGGCATCGAGGGCATGACTGTGAGAAATCCTGGGCATCCTTGAATAAAGACGGCCAATAAAAGCCGGATTGCAAAATTTTTGCAGCCGTCTTTTTCCCGGAGAAATGTCCACCACACCCAGATGCATGGCAGAACTCAAGTATACTGTTGAATTCATTCTCCGGTATGCATCGGCGAATAATCTGATCAGAGCCGATGCGATACAGTTCAGGGTCCTCCCAAAAGTAGTATTTGGCCTCAGATTTGAGTCTATCCCGTTGTTGCTTGGTCCAATCCTGGGGGATTTGACCAACGACCAAATAGTTAACAATGTCAGCAAACCATGGGGTGTGGACACCTAAAACTGTAAGAATGGTTTCGTCCGGAAAAGTGTCAGCAATCGGAATGTCCGGACAAGAGGAATCACCTAGGAGTCTCGACAAATGATCCGCCACCACATTTTGTACCCCGGTTTTATCCTTGATTTCAAGATCAAATTCTTGAAGAAGAAGAATCCAACGAATAAGCCGGGGTTTAGCATCCTTTTTAGCCAAGAGATGTCTCAAGGCCGAGTGGTCGGTATAAACAATAACATGAGACCCCAAGAGATAAGCCCTGAATTTTTCCAACGCAAATACTACAGCGAGTAATTCCTTTTCAGTAATAGTGTAATTCCTCTGGGCTTCATCCAAAGTTTTACTAGCGTAGTAAATGACAAAGGGCTTTTGATCAATTTTCTGACCCAGGACAGCCCCGACCACGTAATCAGAAGCATCGGTCATGATCTCAAATGGGGTTGTCCAAATAGGTGGTTGCAAAATTGGCGCACAGGTGACTGCCGTTTTTAAGAAATCAAATGCCTTTTGGCATGATTCGTCAAAAACGAACGGTGTTTCTTTGGCAAGAAGATTGCTCAAAGGGCGGGCAACCTTCGAGAAGTCCTTGATGAATCTTCGATAAAATCCCACATGGCCAAGAAATGATCTGATTTGTTTAACTGATGTGGGAGGAGGAAGTTTAGCGATAGCATCAACCTTAGCTTTATCCACTTCAATTCCCCGTTCAGAGATTACATGACCCAAAACGATGCCCTCTTGGGTCATGAAATGACTCTTTTCCCAGCTAAGGACCAATCGTGTCTTGATACATCGCTTAAGAATCATTTCCAAATTAACCAAACAAGAGTCAAATGATTCTCCGAAAACGGAGAAATCATCCATGAAGACTTCCATAAACTCTCCCACCATGTCGGAAAATATGGCTAGCATACACCTTTGAAAAGTCGCAGGTGCATTGCATAACCCAAAAGGCATCCTACGAAAAGCAAAGGTTCCGTAGGGACAGGTGAAAGTAGTTTTTTCCTGATCCTCGGGATGGATAGGAACTTGGTTGTATCCCGAGTAACCATCAAGAAAACAGAAGTACTTCTGCCCGGCTAATTTTTCCAGGATTTGATCAATGAAGGGCAGGGGAAAATGATCCTTTTTAGTGGCAGTGTTCAACTTCCTGTAATCAATACAAACTCTCCAAGATGAAGCTGAACGAGTTGTGACAGATTCTCCTTTCTCATTAGTCACAACAGTAATCCCGGCTTTCTTTGGAACAATCTGAACGGGACTTACCCAGGGACTGTCAGAGATTGGATAAATAATTCCTGCATCGAGCCACTTGATGATTTCCTTTTTGACCACTTCTCGCATATTTGGATTCAATCTCCTCTGCATCTGGCGAGAAGGGCGGGATCCCTCTTCCAAGAATATTCTATGATTGCAGTAAGATGGCTCGATCCCCTAAGGTCATGAATGGTCCAACCAATTGCCTCCTTATGTTCCTTTATGACCTTAATCAATTTAATCTCTTGCTCCTTTGTCAATTTAGCACTGATAATCACAGGGAGCGTATTCTGAGGTCCTAAAAATTGATATTTCAAATTCTCGGGCAATGGTTTCAATTCGAGCTGGGGTGGGGTGATGATTGATGGTCGGGTAGATGCTGAAGATTCAACAAGAGGGAGAGGTTGTGAGTGGACAAAATCAGTAACCTCTTCCGAAGATGTTAAGTCAGAGGGTTGCGGGTCAAATTCATCAACCAAAGAGGAACTTTCAATTGAAGAAACTGTCAAACAAGTTTCAATATTAACATTATCCTCATCAAGTTCCTCAATAACTCCACAATCCTCAAATTTATTGATCACCTTAAAAATATCTAATTTCATACGTTGGTCCCCAAAGGCGATTTCCATGCTACCGCTTTCACAATTAATGTTGGCCTTTGCGGTAGCCAGGAACGGACGCCCCAGAATGATGGGCGTGTTCCTCAGATTATCTGGTACATCCATGTCAAGGACAAGGAAATCTACAGGAAAATAAAAATCCTTGACCTTAACTATAACATCTTCAATAACGCCTCGCGGGTTTGTGACCGAACGATCCGCTAACTGTAGCGTTACTGAAGTTGGCCGAAGTTCGCCTAACCCAAACTTCTCGTAAAGAGAAGTCGGAATTAGGTTGATGGATGCACCGAGATCCAAAAGTGCTCTATCAAATGTGTAATCTCCGATAACGCAAGAAATCAAAGGAGCACCAGGATCTCTCCTTTTCTGAGGGAGGTAGTGCAGGATAACAGAACTAGCCTGCTCGGAGAGTACCACCTTCCTCGGAACAGATTCTCTCGACTTACGCTTTTGTGTACATAATTCCTTTAAAAATCTTGCGTAAGTCAGTATGTGCTTGATAGCATCAAGGAGCGGGATATTGATCTCAACATTCTTAAATAAATTCAGAAGCTCCTCATTGCTATCAACAGACTTCTTCTTCTTTGCTTTGGTTAAGGCTTCAGGAAAAGGAACACGAGTCAGATCTTTGGAATCGGATTCCTGAGCCTTGATTTCTCCTTTAGAATTCTCTTCTCTCTCCTCAGATTCTTCAGGATTCAAAAGATTAGAATAATGTGGTTGTGGATCCTGAGTCTTCTTACCACTTCTCAAAGTGACAGAATTTGCAGAAGCGTAAGAATTTGGGTCTTGAGGAGGGTTAGGAAAGATTGGAGGGGCTTGATTGACCATGAATTGTTGATTTACAGAAGAAGAAGATGAGGAACCCTGCTCAACCACTTGAGCATGCGCGTGTGGGTCCCTCTGATTTCCGTACCCTTGGGCTTGATTGCCCGAATTCGTAATGTTTCGTGGGTTGGGTACGGGTTGGGATGGTAGAGATCTGGGTTGGCGAGAGTTAGCAATGAGCCCGGATTGCAAGTTGTCCAGTGAGTTTTTCATTTGCTGCATGAGCTGGAGCATAGATCTTGCATCTCTACTATTTGATGGTTCAAATCAGCCTGCCCTGCGGGTTGACGGGCATTCCAAGCTGGCTGATTGACCTGATTCGGAGGCAACTGAGTATATACTTGACCCTGACCCATTGGTCGTTGCGGAGCATAATTGCTGGGTCGGAATTGGGTCTGTTGCCCCGGATTTTTCCAAGAGAAGTTAGGGTGGTTTCTCCAACCTTGATTATAGGCATTCGAGTAGGGGTTGGATCTAGCATTCTCTTGTACAGCACAGACATCCTCATAAAGTGAGGATGGAGAGAAAGAAAAGGAAGGATTAGAAAAACTGGGATCAAAGGCCCCAGTTGGGAACCCATGGGGTTCCGAAAAATGCTGACTCATAGGTTGAGTCGCATCAAGTTGATTCACGAACTCCCGTCCAGAAAGAGCTCGTGAAGAATGGAATCCCGAATTTTGGGATTGAGTGGATTGAGAGTTGTTCATAGAATTGCCAGCCATCCACTCTTCCATTCTTTTAGCAACCAAGTCCACTTTGTCAAGTTTATTACAAATCAATTCCATATCAAATGAATGAGAGTCATGGACTTCATTGACATTTGATCTGGGTTGTTGGGACCGGTTAAAAGTATCCATGGAGGCATGATTTATTGAATTCTCACTCATTTCCTCAAATAAATCATGTGCACTATCTGCATCTTTATTAAGGAAATTGCCTCCGCAAGAAGCATCCACATGGTTTCTGAGTTGCTCAGTCAACCCATGATAAAAAATCTGCACGAGTTGCCATTTCGGCACCTCGTGGTGTGGACACCTCCGCAATAAGTCCTGGAATCGCTCCCAGGCCACATGAAACTGCTCCCCCGGCCGCTGGGTAAAAGTAGTGATTGCCCGTCTTAAAGCATTGGTACGACCGACTGGGAAAAATTTCTTCAGAAAGGCCGATTTCAACTCATTCCAAGTTGTAATTGGTCTTCCTATTGTCCTATACCAATGCGCGGCCTTATCCCTAAGAGAGTGAGGGAAGAGCCTCATGATCATTTGCTCCTCGTTTACGTTTCGAGACTTGGTGGTCTGGACCAAAGTGGTCAAGTCCTCCAAGTGTTGAAACGGATCCTCGGAGCCAAGCCCATGATAATGTTTAATCAGGCTTAACACCTGGGGCTTGATTTCTACGTCACCGGCTGGAATCTGGACGCCGGGACGTTCCCCGTAATTTGAAGGATCATAAAAATCCTTCAAGGGCTGAACGCCCTGCATTCTCTGGAACCATTCTTGCATTCTCTGCATTTGTTCCAGCTGCCTTCGAAATTCTTCCTGTGGATTTCCAGGCAGAAGAGGCTGTTGTTCGGCCATGGGATCCAATTGACCAAAATCTAACTTGCGCCTCCTAGAATGTTCTAATGGTCCTTCTAATCGGGGATTCAATGACCGTCTTCCCAGCATAAAGTAGGAGTAGGTCGGAAGGACCGGGGATAGGGACCCTGCAGTACAACAAAACAAGGCTGTCCTTAAGTGAGGTAGCCTAAGGATCTACTGACTCCCAATACCAGCCTTAAGACTGTAACTGATTTACTCTACTTGCGTCTGTATAATCCAACCAGTTAGAAGGAGGGACTGGGGAGAAGGTTCTTCCTTTGGCTTTCGCCTCCGGTTCCTAGTGTACCCCCCAGCCGCGGTCGTTTGACGCTACTCCCCTAGCTAGACATCAGATTAATCAGTACAAGTAGGTTAATCAGAAACAATCTCAGACTAGGCCTTGAAGAGCGAATCAAACCTTAGGGCCAACGTCTACTCAATTTTATTACGGCCTGGGATTGTGGTGCTTATGGAATGTGATGGGCCCTTATAATGGGTTGTGCCCTTAATGATTGATTGAAATTTGTGTAAGTGCGTGCACAACCAGGGTTTTCAAGCAAGATTATTTATAATGTGTGAATTTTAATGTTCAAATCCTGCTTAAGTAGCTTTTAGGGTTTCAAATTAGGTGAATTGCAATCAAATTTCTAGGCAAACCAAGTTGTAAAACACGGGTGAAGATAGTTTTCCTTTAAAATCAGAAAGAAAGCGGAGTGCCTAGAATATACCTAGATTGAAAACCCTAAGGAGGAGCTACTTGATGAGTTGGTTTTAAATAAAGTGGTGCGGCCCAAACAACTCAAACAATTGGCCACAATTGCACCACTAAGTTAGGCACTCAAAGATGGTTAACCTAGAATGATTTCTACTCTGTTATGTGTTGCTCTGTGTGTACCGGTTCCACAGATCAGAACCCGGTTGAGTAGAAAACAAATCAAGTTAATCAAGTGCCTTGAATGTGGGTGTGTGTTGTGTGTTTGTTGAAAGTTACCCCACAAAATTATCTTTTTGTTATTTTTTTTTTTTTTTATGAATGAGGGTGAAATGAGTGTGAGTAGAAATCCAAACAACCAAACTATTCCTAGGATTTATGCAAACACCTAGGTTAATTGGAATTTGGATTTAATGTGGCGAATGAAATCTATGGAGGGGGAAAGAATGGGGGAGCACTTACAGTTGTCTTCAACTGCACTTTACTCCAGTCTACCGCTTGTTGATTCCTTGATGGAGGTCTCTGCAAAACAATAGACACAAGAGAAAGCTAGTTAGAAAACAAATAAAGTGCAAGAAATGCGAAGAAAAGATCGGAAATCGTTGCCTCCCCGGCAACGGCGCCAAAATGTTGAACGAGAATCTACGCTAACGTGTTTGGTTTTGGAAAACCCGTCGTTGTAGTTCGAAAGCGAAGGATTCGTGTTCAACAAATAAAATTTATACCGAAATAAGAATTCCGGGTCGAACACAGGGAGGCGAACGTTTGATTTAAAAACTCCGCGTTTCTTTTTATTTTGTCACAAAGAAATTCAATTTAAACTATCTAAGTATCTACAACAAATAAAAGAGAGAGAGGGAGTAAGAGAGAGAGAAGGAATACTATACATGGAAATCAAAATGAGATGTAGAATAGACAAGGAATTTATCATAAAAGAGTTCTTTCATTACAACTAGAAAACATAAAACAATTACTCTAGAAAGCATTAAAAGAATGGAGGGAGAAATGTCCTCCTCGACGATTGCTCGGAGGACGAATAGACTACTCTAGAAAGCAGTAAATCTATACTAGAAAGCAGTAAAAAGAATAGGGAGAGAGAAATCCTCCTCGACGGTCGCTTGGAGGACGAGTCGGACGGGACGACGCCTGGACGAAGGAGAACGAAGCGGGACGAAGGAGGACGAAGCAGAAGAACGGGAACGAAGCAGCACGCCGTTGTCGTCGCGGGATCCACTTCCGAAGGGGGACGAAAATTTGGACTTTATCTCGCGAGAAGCATCCCGGGTGTGGGACAAGCTTCTCTTGAGCTTTGGAGAGGTAGAGAGGAGAAGGAAGGGATGAAAATTTCGTATGGAGGGGGTCTCCTTTTATAGTTGCAAGGAGTGGGGGCAAAATGGACATTACATCTTCAAAATAATAAATAAGGGGTCTTTAGTGACGGATAAAACCGTCGCTAAAGCCCCGCCGTCGCCGTCGCCGCCGTGCCCACGCGCGCCCGCTCGGCTGGCCTGCGCGCGTAACGCATATGCACGTCCGCGTCGTCTCAGCCGTCCGATCGCGAGATCGGACGGCTTAGATCGCGTCCGCGCCCGCTGCGTAGCGCGCCGCCCGCGTGTGATCGTGCGCCCACCAGAGCGTCCAATTGCGCGTCGGCGCTATCGGGCGCGCGCGGCCGTTGGATCTTCATCTGACGCTCGTGCGCGCCCGCTCGCCCGCGCCTGCGACCCCCTCACCGCGGCTCGAACCCGCGACCTCCGCTTCGCCCGCAGCTGCGTCGCTGTTTGCACCTCAAAACACGCCTATAAGAACGCCTTCTTATGCTATTTTCTAGCATTAACTATGTATATTATAATCCTGTAGTTGCATTTGTAAAAACGCTTGCATGCATGCATTTAATTGAGAGGAGAAGAGAATGGAATAAATGGCTTGCATTTTTACATTTTTCTTCAAGTGTCTCTTCGCAAAAAGTCCCCTCTCCATATTTTATTTTCATCTTTCTTTCTTCTTCCCACGGCTTTTCTCTTCTTCCCGCGGCTGCACTCTTCCCGCAGCTGCATGCAGCAGCCACGCAGCACCTCTTCCCGTCACGTCTCCCTGCCAACGCCGCTCCCTACAGCTGCAACTCGCACGCCCTCTCCCTGCTGCAGCCAACACGCCCCTCTCCCCTCCTCTATAAGTAGCTGCAGCTTCATCCTCGCGAAGGGGCGGTAGCAGCTACTGAAAAAAACCCGCAGCCACCTTCCTCGCCCGTTCTCCCCTCCCATACGCCGGCCCTCCGTCGAGGAGGCACCCGACGAGCAGGAGAACCCACTGTGGTGCTCACCACCACAGTGGGAACACCACCGCCCAGCTCTTCAATGAGCAGGTGGGCGTGGTGTTTTCTTTTCTCTTCGTTTTCATCTCCACGCCATTGCTGCCGCTTCAAGCTCCGAAGCTTGAAGCAGCAGCAGCTAAACCGCGGCGACAGCAGCAGCAGCAGCACCCCCCGCCTCCTCCGCGACCTTCCCCGCAGGCGCGCAACCCTCCGCGCGCGTCTGCAGGCCCGTTCTCCGCCTCCGTCTCCGTTCTATCCGCCTCGCAGTTGCACCCGTAGCCCGCCGCCGCGCGCACTGCAGCGGCCGGCTACGGCCTCACGCCGACCCCTGCCCCCCTCCGCAACCCTCCGCGACCACCTGCAAACCTCCTCCACGCTCGCTCCTCCGCGCCATCGCCCGCTCGTCGACTTCGCGTAGGCCTGCAGAACCCTGCGCGAAGGCGCGCCCGCACCCGCCGTCTTCAGACGTCCACCTCCGCCTTCAGACGACGCGGCGTCAGACGTCCGCCGCCGCGAGCAGACGTCTTAACTCGCTGCCATCGTCCGCGCTCGCGATCTCTCCCGCCCGCTCTTTCTCTCTCTGGCGCTCTCTCTCTCTTCGCGATCTCTCCCTCCCGCTCCCTCTCTGTCTCTCTCTCTCTCTCTCACGTATTCTCTATCTCTCTCTCTCTCTCTCTCTCTCTCTCTCTCTCTTTTTTCACTTACAGCAACACACACACACCCATTCACCGACACACACACACACACACTAATAGTAACTTATATACATACATATATATATATATATATATATACATATACATATATCTATATATATATACTTATATATACATAGTATATCTATATAGTTATGTATACATACATATAATATAATATATATATACATATACATATATAATATATATATATATATATATATATACACATACTCATATACATATATATATATATACATATCTATATACTTATACATATACACATATATATATACATATATCTAAATACATATATACTTATATACATATATATATATATATATATCTATATAGTACTATATATATATACTTATATACATATATACATAGCTATATACATATATACATACATATATATATATATATATATATATATACACCTATATATATATATATATCTATATATATCTATACATATATACTTATACATTTATATACATATAGATATATTTACTCATATACATACATATGTACATATATTTTCACGTTATTTACTATACGCTGTATCACGGGGATATCTGCACCAGTTGCTGATATTCCCTGATACACGCGTACAAAAAAAGCGTGGTCCCATACATCATCCATCCTCCATCCACACTCACGCGGCACATAGTCGTGTTGGTTGCGTCTCTCTAGACGTCAACTGACTCGACATAGTGCTACACTCCATCGTCACCGCCACCCCCACCCCTTTATATATATACTACATATAAATATATATCTATAGCTACTATATTTACTTTCTATCTGTTAGCTTCCTTCTTAGTAAAAAGATAAAAAAAAAGGTATAAAAGTGAAAAGATAATCTTTGATTTGCAGGTACCCCGTCTTGCGAGTAGCAAGGCGCGTTTTGGAACTCTGTTTTGGCTAAAAGCCAAGGACACAATTTTGAGGGTGTGCCTCAAGAACAAGGATTACCAAAAAAAAAAAAAAAAAACCTAAATAAGAAAAATATCAAAAACAGAATAAACGAACGGAAGAGACGCGTTTTAAGGAAAACGTAGAAACTCGACTTTAACCCCACTTCCCTGAGTTCGACCCTGGGCCTAAAAGTGACAAGATAAAATCAATTAGGCCAGGTTAAAAATTTTGTAAAGAGATGGTTAGGTCTGAATTAGGTTAACCACTATACATATTTCAACGATAAAAACATCATATTAACAACCTATCCAGGCCGACCCATCATGACTTTTCTGGCGCCGTTGCCGGGGAGGTGCGCTTTCGAGTAAGTTTCTATCCAATTCCTTTAAATTTGTCTCTTCTCTCTTCACGGGTATTGTTGTTTTTGGTGTGCAGGTGAACCTGGTGGAAGGAGAAGAAGGCTGACAAAGTCGAAGACGTGAGCAGATCCAAGGCGGGAACGAGAGCGTGAAGACGCCGACATTGCATTGGAGCTTCGCACACGTTGCCGAACAAGTAGGTTTTCTTTTCTCATCAAATTAGTGTTAACTTTCCACCACAAAAATAAAAAAAAATATATAAAAAAAATTTTTAAAACTAAAAACTAGAAAAACTTTTTGGGATTTCTTGAGGGCAAGTGGATTAAAATTCACTTGATTGATTGGTTGTCTTCACTCCCACTGCCCCGGATTTCCCGCCTTACTTCGCATAGCGAAAATTCTAGAATCTTGATTCTTAGATTTTTCGCCATGGGAAGTATTCTTTGAGGCAAAGAAAAAGATTGCTTGTATCCCTCTTTTGCCTCAATTATCTTTAATTCAGGATCACATTTTTGGTGGGCAGATTTGGAATTGAGTTGATTCCAACCCCACCACGACTTTTCAAACTTGCCTGTGATTCGATCCTGAATACTTCAACCCCAACAATTTTATTTTCTTTATCTTTTGGTTGAAGCCTTGTGTGTGGAAATCATTTCTGGTGATTGGGAGCACTTGAATTGAAGTGCTTTGGCTCCCTGTCACATTGATATAAAACTGATTCGTGCATCCACACTTAGAAATCTCCATTTAGGGTAGCCCATTGCATTTTAGCATGCATTAACTAACTGATAATTGAAGAAGGGTTTCTTGGGTTTTAGAAGGAAAACCTGTATTTTTGCAAAAACCCGGAGATTGGTTGAATTGGTAATTCAGCAAAACCCTAAAATTCATACTACTTAAGGCTGAACTCTAAAAACCATTCGCCAATAAAAACTTCAATTCGGGGAGATTTCCCCGTTGCATGCTTGTTCTTACACACTCTTAAAATTAATCACTTGGGCATTACCCGTAAACAACGCCCTTTACATTCCAAAAGCACTTGACCCTAAGCCTCTAATTAAAACTGGTAGTAACTTGACCCTTACTGAGGATTGGAGGTCTAACTACCTGTGTGTAGCGACTACGTGCTGGTGAGAGTTCCCGCGTGCTATCGGGTGTCTAAGACTGGGGCAAACGGCCTTTCAATCTGGCCCGGTGGTTCCGCGGTGCTCGCATTCGGTTCCGTAATTCGTGATAGTAGGTAACTTAGATCTTTAGGTCTAAGGGCACACTGTAGAGGTTAGGAACTTGACTGTATTGATTTGTAATCAAGTGTACCTTTGCGGCGTCATTTCTCTCATCCCTATTCCCTTCTCATCTCCCCAATTCTTCCTGCGGTAGTGCATGTTTGGGAGGAGGTCACAAAACCCTGAACTATTTGAATTGACTGATAAATCTAGAAAACAAGTCGAATCGTCCTCCTCCTCCACAAACATGGCTGCACGCCCACCCCCAAATCCCGAGGGAGGAAACCGCCCTCAGAACCCACCAGGTGGTGGAGCCTTAGATCCCATAACCCGCCTCCAAGCCCAAATGGAAATGTATAATGAGCAAATCGAAGCCATTCGGGAAACATTGGAGGAAATGCAGAACCCTCCCGAACGGGAGGAGCCTAGGTCTCTTAGCTCTTATCAGAATCCCGCTGCTACAGAGACCATAGGACAAATTCGGGTCCCCATGGGCGGGGACGACTTCGAATTAAAACCAAATATAATTGGCCTAATCAATTTTCACTTTCATGGTCTTGCAAGTGAAGACCCATTTCTCCACTTGGAAGACCTAACCCGACTTGCTGAAACCGTTAAACCAAGAAATGTCGGGTTATCTATAGTCCTCATGAAGATGTTCCCGTTTTCATTACGGGATAAAGCGTCGCAATGGTTACGCACCCTTGGGAGAACCATCCACTCGTGGGAAGAGATGCGAACAGCGTTTCTCAAGAAGTTCTTCCCAATCGGGTGGACCAATGCGCTTCGCCGTGCTATCACTTCATTTACGCAACAAAACGGCGAACAATTTCATGAAGCATGGGAGAGGTATAACGACCTCCTCAGGAAGTGTCCGCACCACGGTCTGCCTAAGTGGCATATAGCCCAGATTTTCTACTATGGGCTAAATGAGACTTTGAAGCAGATTGCAGACGCTTCCTGTGGAGGGAACTTTATGAATAAAGACGAGAATGGAGCATTCGAGCTGTTTGAAAATATGAGTGAAAACTCGATGAACAATGCTTCCATTGTCGCCTTTAATCGTACCAGCCAGCCCCGAAATGTCCACGAAGTTGACATGGGACCCTCCCATTCATCCACTGATCTAAGCCTTATTGCACAAAAACTGGATGAAGTCTCCGTCGTGCACAAGAAGCTGGACGAGCTTCTGGCCAACCCCGCTCGATCTATGGCAAACACCACCTCTTCACCACTTCGTCACAATCCAAGTTCTTCTAATACCAGGCTTATCCCAAGAAACCCCGTTAGACCTTCCTTACCGAGTGTCGCGCCAAGCGACTCGGTAAGTCATGTGGAACTGGCTTCTGCGAGCCAGTATTTCGACACGGAGGACCAAGCCTCCGTGGGCTCGGACGCATATCTACATGCGGACGCGTCTACTGGCATAGAAGATGCTTGCGCCCTGGGGAACAACCCGTTCTCTACCACTTATAACCCGGGGTGGTGTAATCATCCGAACTTTGCATGGTCCAACAACCCGCAGCGCCAAAACCCCGCGGGTGGACCAATGCGACCGTCCGCACCCGTCATCCCAAGGGTCCAATTTAATCCTATGGCAAATCCGCCATCAGGCCCTTGCTTACCACAAACTGAACACGCATCAAGCCCTCTTGACAAATTGATGCGAATGATGACGGAAATGTCAAAGCGCCATGAAGAGAACATGACCTCTCTTCAGCACCAATTGGCGCAGCAGAATGCCGAGATCAGTCAACTACGCATGGCGACTCGATCTCAGGGCACTCTTCCCGCCCAACCTGTTCCAAACCCGCGAAATTTCGTGCCCCGTGGTTCTCAACCACAGGTACGACCTTCTCAGGGACAGGTTAATCAAGTTCTGCAAGCTCCGAGCATTCCACCGGGATTTCAGGCTAATCCTGCTGCAGCACCACACTCTTATATCCCCATTGCAAACCCTCCTCCACCGTATGATCCCACTGGACCCGCATCGTCCAATGCTATCACTACGAGGAGCGGTAAGCAGACCGTCGATCCGCCTCGACCTGATCCTGGCCCATCTTCTTCATCACCCTCTCATTCGGGATGCATACCGCATTCGCGAGAGGATGATGCACCAAAACCTGTGCCAGAATCAGTCCCATTCCCTGAGGCTCTACTAAGGGAGCCAAAAGGCAAAAAGAAAAATACGCAGGCCTTTGACAACCTACGTAATTTGTTCAGGGATGTAGAAATCAAGGTACCCCTGCTCGAGGCAATAGACCACATACCTACTGTCGCTCGATTTTTCAAAGACTACACAACACCCAGACGACAGTCAAAGAGGACTAAGAATCCGGTGGTTCTCTCGCCTCATGCGAGTTGTGCTATACTGTCAAACTTACCACCGAAGCAGAAAGATCCGGGCACACCACTGATTTCCTGTAGCATCCAAGGCTGCAGTTTTAACCGTGCCTTGCTTGATCTAGGATCTTCCATCAATCTCATACCGACCATCATGCTCAAAAAATTTTCCTTGGGAAATCTGAAACCCACCCCTGTCACGTTACAGTTGGCAGATCGTTCTGTCAAAATCCCGAAGGGTGTGGTGGAAGACGTGGTGGTTAGGGCCAATAGTCTCTGTTTTCCTGTTGACTTTCTTGTTTTAGATATGGAAGTTCCTAGTTCACTTTCTGATTGTCCGATCATCCTCGGTCGACCTTTCTTGGCCACAGCCCGTGCCCACATCGACTGCGAGTCGGGCTGTATTGAGATTGCCGTTGGATCTGAGAAGCTCAAGCTTAACATATTCAAGGCAGCCAAGAACTTTGATTGCGATTGCATTGAGGATGACACGTCTGACGAGGACATGGCCGTCAGCGCGTGTATCGGACTAATTGGGACCTATTCGGACTGCTGCGGATTACCTATAAACACTGATAACTGCCTGACCAACGCATACTGTGACGTTCCCCAATCCCTCCCTTGTCCAGTACCTTCTCCTGGCCAGACTTCTGACGAGGTTTTCTCCGCTTCCCATACCTCGTGGTCTGAGTCATATCCGGGCTACTCACTGTCGGTCCATACTCATGAAGACCGAATTGCCCTTTCTTCCCCGCCAAATTAGGCGGATTTACAAATCCACACTGGGACCAGGACCTTGAGCCCATATACTTCTCACTGGGGCTATTCATTTTTGGATCCATCTATCCAAGAAGCCCCTCTTCTTGGCCAATCTGAAGGCCAGTTTCTTCCTCCTAACTTGTTCTCCTACCCGTCTGGGACACTCTCGTCCCAAGAAATGCCAGATCCTTCCCCATCCACTCCCGAGCTAAAAGTGCTGCCTAATACACTCAAGTATGTTTTCCTGGGACCAAATGAAACGCTCCCTGTAATCATCAGTTCAAAATTAACCATGGAGCAGGAGTGCAAACTAACTAAGGTCCTCCTAGAACACAAGGCAGCTATTGGGTGGTCCTTATCAGACTTATCTGGTATTAGTCCCTCCTACTGCACTCATCGTATATATACGGAGGAGGAGGCTCGACCTTCTCGCGAGATGCAGCGACGTCTCAACCCTAACATGCGGGAGGTCGTTAAGAATGAAATCATTAAGTGGCTGGATGCGGGTATAATCTACCCGATCAGCGATAGCCCCTGGGTGAGTCCGATTCACGTTGTGCCCAAAAAGGCAGGACTCACCATCCGTGTCAATGACAGGGGTGAATCCATCCCTACACGCACTCCTACATCTTGGAGAGTGTGTGTAGATTATAGGAAACTCAATGCTGCAACCAAGAAAGATCACTTCCCGCTACCATTTATTGACCAAATCCTAGAGCGGTTAGCGGGAAATAAATTTTTCTGCTTCCTGGATGGATTCTCAGGATATAACCAGGTGGCAATAGACCCCCGAGACCAAGAGAAAACCACTTTTACCTGCCCTTTCGGCACCTTCACCTTTAGAAGGATGCCGTTCGGACTTTGTAACGCGCCAGCAACTTTCCAGAGATGCATGCTGGCGATATTTCATGACATGGTGGGTGACTTTCTCGAGGTCTTCATGGATGACTTTTCAGTCTTTGGACCATCTTTCGACGAATGTCTTGCCAACCTGACTCGCATCCTTAGGAGATGTATTGATGTAAACCTCGTGCTTTCCTGGGAAAAAAGTCATTTTATGGTGCACGAGGGAATTGTTCTTGGACATATCATCTCCGATAGGGGTATCGAGGTTGACAGAGCTAAGCTCGATATCATTGCTGATTTACCTGTGCCTGGTTCTGTCAAACAAATCCTCTCCTTCTTGGGACACGTCGGTTTCTATAGGAGATTCATCAAAGACTTCTCCAAAATTTCTCGACCCTTAACTCATCTCCTATCAACCGACGTGCCCTTCGACATGGGCCCTGACTGTATACAAGCATTCACGCAGCTGCGTAATGCTGTCACCAAGGCCCCTGTTCTCCAGCCGCCTGATTGGTCCCTCAACTTTGAACTTATGTGTGACGCTTCAGACCTTGCAGTCGGAGCCATCCTGGGACAAAGACGCGATAGACACCCCTTCGTGGTATACTACGCCAGTAAGACGTTGGACGAGGCCCAGCGTAATTATACTACCACTGAAAAGGAACTACTGGCAGTCGTCTTTGGGCTGGAAAAATTCCGTTCTTACCTTCTGGGCTCTCACGTTATTGTTTTCACTGATCACGCAGCCATTCGCCATCTCATGCACAAGAAGGATGCCAAGCCTAGACTGATTCGTTGGATCCTTCTGCTCCAGGAATTTGACATTGAGATTCGTGATAAGGTCGGAGCCCAGAATGTTGTGGCTGATCACCTTTCCAGATTGGACCCTGACCATATTGGACTTACTCTGCCAATTAATGAAGTTTTTCCTGATGAGCACCTATTGGCAATAAATGTGGCAAGTGGACCGTGGTATGCCGACATTGCCAATTACCTTGCTTCTGGATCTCTTCCACGTGGCTGGCCTAAAAACCAGCGCGAGCGTCTCATGGCAGAAGCAAAGTATTATTTCTGGGATAATCCACTTCTTTTTCGGATAGGTGCTGATCAAATCATCCGTCGCTGTATTCCTGACAGTGAGTTCCCCAGTGTGCTATCCTTCTGCCACGATCAGGCCTGT
The DNA here is from genome assembly GCA_037157565.1 of Thalassia testudinum. Lineage (NCBI taxonomy): Eukaryota > Viridiplantae > Streptophyta > Magnoliopsida > Alismatales > Hydrocharitaceae > Thalassia > Thalassia testudinum. The sequence continues at coordinate 204,558,468 of JAZHRO010000031.1, forward strand.
GGAGGCCATTTCTCTGGGAGGAAAACTGCAGCCAAGGTGTTGCAGTGCGGTTTCTTTTGGCCCTCCCTTCACCAGGACGCGCACACTTATGCCAAACATTGCACTAGGTGCCAGTCATTAGGGTCGATGGCACGTTGTGACATGATGCCCTTGCAACACATCCTAGCTGCGGAAATCTTCGACATCTGGGGAATTGACTTCATGGGTCCCTTTCCTCCATCCAACGGCTTCGAATTCATCCTCGTGGCCGTCGACTATGTTTCAAAATGGATCGAGGCTATTCCCGCGCGCCGTGCTGACCATGTTATCTCCACCCGATTCGTCAAAGACCATATCTTTGCGCGTTTTGGGATCCCTCGGGCCATTATCTCGGATGGAGGAAGCCACTTTACCCATGCTTCTTTTCGGGCACTTCTGAGGAGGTACGGAGTCCACCATCGTATCGCATCCCCGTATCATCCTCAGACGAACGGCCAGGCGGAAGTGTCGAACCGGCAAATCAAGCAGATTCTCCAGAAAACGGTTCGGCCTGACCGTAAGGATTGGTCCGACAAGCTGACTGACGCACTTTGGGCGTATCGGACCGCCTTCAAGGCCCCCCTTGGTATGTCTCCATATAGAATCGTTTACGGGAAGCCTTGTCATTTACCTGTAGAGTTGGAGCACCGAGCTTATTGGGCGGTTCGCCAATGTAACCTCGACCCAGACTTGTGTGAACGAGAAAGGAAACTCCAACTCCAAGAGCTGGAAGAGCTCCGTCGTGAAGCCTATGATTCTGCTCTAACCTTTAAACAACGCACTAAGGCTTTTCACGACAGCCATGTTCGGCGGAAGGAATTTGAGCCATCTCAGCAAGTTTGGCTCTATAATGCCCGACTCAAATTCTTTCCTGGGAAATTAAAGTCCAAATGGACTGGTCCTTTTCTGGTCTCAAGACCATTCCCCAATGGGGCCGTCGAAATCGAAGATCCCAAATCTGGGCGTAAATTTACGGTCAACGGGCAGCGTTTGAAACCCTATCTGACTCATGAACCTGCCCCCGTTGGAGAAACCGTTGCCCTGCTGGAGGGTAACTAATTCTTTGCCTCATTCTGAGTCCAGCTGGGGACATTAAATTCAGCGCTTGTTGGGAGGCACCCTAACAGCACTCACCATCCACCATCACTTTTCACACCTCTATCGCAATCACTTCACTTTTCTCTTCACCACCCACCATCCACCCACCCTTCCACCCTAATCTATACCCTGAACCTCAGCTCTTGTTACCCGATCTTCCATCCTTCCTCTGCCTTTCCCTGCATGCATATGAGGACATAGCATTGTTTGGCATGGGGGGGTGGATAGGCATCCATAGGATCCGAGTATGTTATGATATTATACAGTTCCCACCTATTTATAAATATGCAAAAAAAAAAAAAAAAAAAAAAAAAAAAATATATATATATATATATAATAAATGGTGTTTAATAATGATCTTGAAGCTGAAACAAAAAGGCAATAAGTGTTTATGGATATTCAACCTCTGTTTTGAAGCCTTTCCAGGCCACAAAAGCTTGATTCGCTCAGGCTCGGCTTAATTCACTTAAAGCATTGACAAAATAGATCAAGATCTCTCCTAACTAAGGATGTATTCTTGTACCTGAGACACCAGTACAGGATCCGTTGGTTTGCTTTTTCTTGAGAGCTTAAGTAAACTTGGTTCACACTACACATATCAGGACAGACCAGGTGAACATAAGATCCAACCCTAGTGTTCATTAGGGAAGGTGGAGTCCTTACCTGTGTGCGCAGGTAGACTTTTTATCCCAGGCTTTAGTCTTGTGTTTAGGAGCGACTCTTTCCACCAAAAAGAAACTCTCCCACCAAAAAAAAAAAAAAAAAAAAAAAAAAAAAAGAAGAAAAAAAATCAATCAGAAAAGAGATGTTTTAAAAGAGTCAGTATATCTCATAAATGTCTATATACTTTGTTTTTACGTATTTAAAAAAAAAAAAAAATCAGAAAATGGGAGTTGAGTTTTCCGTCATCATCTTAAGGGTCAATTCGAAGACATGAGCTGAAACTGGGATCAACCTGTACTTAAAAATTCGTGAAACCCTGGGATTGAGTCTTAATCTTCATCTGGTCAGTCTTGATCCTTCACTATGCACAAACCATAATTTCTTGAGCTCTCGAGTACGGCAAAAACCTCCTGGGTCCTGGAAATCGTACTTAAGGTTTAAATATCAAGAGTCCTGGTTAGTTGAGAGATGATCTATGTCATGTGAGACTTAAAGTACTGGTAGTCTTCTTTACAATTGGTTCTCACAATATTCGATAATAAACACACCTATATCACCTCAGAAGAAAATTTTCAGCTTAAGATCATTTCTAAATACGGTTTTGCTAGGGACTAGCAAAAGATAGGCATGGGGGTATATGTTTGCACCTCAAAACACGCCTATAAGAACGCCTTCTTATGCTATTTTCTAGCATTAACTATGTATATTATAATCCTGTAGTTGCATTTGTAAAAACGCTTGCATGCATGCATTTAATTGAGAGGAGAAGAGAATGGAATAAATGGCTTGCATTTTTACATTTTTCTTCAAGTGTCTCTTCGCAAAAAGTCCCCTCTCCATATTTTATTTTCATCTTTCTTTCTTCTTCCCACGGCTTTTCTCTTCTTCCCGCGGCTGCACTCTTCCCGCAGCTGCATGCAGCAGCCACGCAGCACCTCTTCCCGTCACGTCTCCCTGCCAACGCCGCTCCCTACAGCTGCAACTCGCACGCCCTCTCCCTGCTGCAGCCAACACGCCCCTCTCCCCTCCTCTATAAGTAGCTGCAGCTTCATCCTCGCGAAGGGGCGGTAGCAGCTACTGAAAAAAACCCGCAGCCACCTTCCTCGCCCGTTCTCCCCTCCCATACGCCAGCCCTCCGTCGAGGAGGCACCCGACGAGCAGGAGAACCCACTGTGGTGCTCACCACCACAGTGGGAACACCACCGCCCAGCTCTTCAACGAGCAGGTGGGCTTGGTGTTTTCTTTTCTCTTCGTTTTCATCTCCACGCCATTGCTGCCGCTTCAAGCTCCGAAGCTTGAAGCAGCAGCAGCAGCTAAACCGCGGCGACAGCAGCAGCAGCAGCACCCCCCGCCTCCTCCGCGACCTTCCCCGCAGGCGCGCAACCCTCCGCGCGCGTCTGCAGGCCCGTTCTCCGCCTCCGTCTCCGTTCTGTCCGCCTCGCAGTTGCACCCGTAGCCCGCCGCCGCGCGCACTGCAGCGGCCGGCTACGGCCTCACGCCGACCCCTGCCCCCCTCCGCAACCCTCCGCGACCACCTGCAAACCTCCTCCACGCTCGCTCCTCCGTGCCATCGCCCGCTCGTCGACTTCGCGCAGGCCTGCAGAACCCTGCGCGAAGGCGCGCCCGCACCCGCCGTCTTCAGACGTCCGCCTCCGCCTTCAGACGACGCGGCGTCAGACGTCCGCCGCCGCGAGCAGACGTCTTAACTCGCTGCCATCGTCCGCGCTCGCGATCTCTCCCGCCCGCTCTTTCTCTCTCTGGCGCTCTCTCTCTCTTCGCGATCTCTCCCTCCCGCTCCCTCTCTGTCTCTCTCTCTCTCTCACGTATTCTCTATCTCTCTCTCTCTCTCTCTCTCTCTCTCTTTTTTCACTTACAGCAACACACACACACCCATTCACCGACACACACACACACACTAATAGTAACTTATATACATACATATATATATATATATATATACATATACATATATCTATATATATATACTTATATATACATAGTATATCTATATAGTTATGTATACATACATATAATATAATATATATATACATATACATATATAATATATATATATATATATATATATATATATATATATATATACACATACTCATATACATATATATATATATACATATCTATATACTTATACATATACACATATATATATACATATATCTAAATACATATATACTTATATACATATATATATATATATATCTATATAGTACTATATATATATACTTATATACATATATACATAGCTATATACATATATACATACATATATATATATATATATATATATATATACACCTATATATATATATATATCTATATATATCTATACATATATACTTATACATTTATATACATATAGATATATTTACTCATATACATACATATGTACATATATTTTCACGTTATTTACTATACGCTGTATCACGGGGATATCTGCACCAGTTGCTGATATTCCCTGATACACGCGTACAAAAAAAGCGTGGTCCCATACATCATCCATCCTCCATCCACACTCCACGCGGCACATAGTCGTGTTGGTTGCGTCTCTCTAGACGTCAACTGACTCGACATAGTGCTACACTCCATCGTCACCGCCACCCCCACCCCTTTATATATATACTACATATAAATATATATCTATAGCTACTATATTTACTTTCTATCTGTTAGCTTCCTTCTTAGTAAAAAGATAAAAAAAAAAGGTATAAAAGTGAAAAGATAATCTTTGATTTGCAGGTACCCCGTCTTGCGAGTAGCAAGGCGCGTTTTGGAACTCTGTTTTGGCTAAAAGCCAAGGACACAATTTTGAGGGTGTGCCTCAAGAACAAGGATTACCAAAAAAAAAAAAAAAAAACCTAAATAAGAAAAATATCAAAAACAGAATAAACGAACGGAAGAGACGCGTTTTAAGGAAAACGTAGAAACTCGACTTTAACCCCACTTCCCTGAGTTCGACCCTAGGCCTAAAAGTGACAAGATAAAATCAATTAGGCCAGGTTAAAAATTTTGTAAAGAGATGGTTAGGTCTGAATTAGGTTAACCACTATACATATTTCAACGATAAAAACATCATATTAACAACCTATCCAGGTCGACCCATCAGTCGCCGCTGCGCTACGCGGGCGAAATGGTCGCGCGGACGTTTTTAAACGCGAGCGGCCGCAGCCGTTGGATCGAGATCCAACGGCGGAGTGGAGACGGTGCGCGGTCTTCACAGGACTCTTGCGGCCGATTGGGCGGCTGGGATGGCGCCACGTGGCGCTATCTTGGCCGTCCATCTTCTGGAAGTTGTAGATGGTGCCACGGATGTCGGATTGACTCGATTTTTGTGTCGTTCGGCTGCGATCGTCGATCCGAATTCATCCGTGTGGTCGGATTTTCCATCTGAAGTGCGGATTTACACCATCCTGGCCCTTGATCTTCTAGGGTTCCCCGGTCTCTATCTGATGCTACGGATGCCTGATTAGGGCGATCTTGGAGTCGTTGAACTCCAATCGTCGCCCTGATCATATCCATACGGTTGGATCTTTGATCCGAGGTCCCGATAAAATATTTACCCTGTCCAAGCACATAAAAGGAGACAATTAACCTCCATTTTATTCAAACTACTCTAAATGCAAGATGATGCATGTAATGCAATATTTATATCATGAAATGCAATCCTATGCTTAAGAACATGCATAAATAGACATTTTAAGTAGTGTAAATGTGTTTACATCACGCTTCCACCACTCCGCCCCTCCACACGGCTTGCCAACCATCTTGGAAGCTCCGCCTCGCCACCAGAAGCAACTTCCGCCCATCCATCATCCTTCTACACCTCCACCACAGTCCCCCAAACAACCCCACACTTTCGGCCACAGGTTGACCTAGGCACGCACGCCTAGGCCATCCTACGGCCTGCAGCACCGTCCACTGCCTTCGCCGTGCCATGGTGAAGGTGCCCAGCTGGTCTGATTAGGCCAATAGGCCGTATTGGTGATTGACAGGGTTTTAGCTCCTGCCACCATTGGTGACATTTGAAGCAACTTCGCAGCAGCTCCAGGCGGCAGATCTTCCAGGCTTCAGGTGCAGCAGGATCGCGCGAGCAGTGCAAAGCCCTCGAGTCTAGTTTGGGGCACTGAGAAGTCTGCAGCTGGGGAATTGCACGAAGGTCTGTGGGCGCACGCGAGGGCAGGGCACAGACTGGATAGTCCCACATCGTTGAAACGCAAAACGCAGGTATAGTATAAATTATTTTTGTGTTTTATGCTTACCGCCTCCGAAAGCACAGGGGTGAGGTCCCTCACCTGCCCTAGCTCCCACCTCGTCCGTGGCTTCATCTCGTGGATCTGGTGGGACCCGACCCTAACTTGAGCACTCCTCGCGCATCACCCACCTGCCGGTGCGCCTGGTCCCGGGTGCGAATCCGACCCGATTACCCGTGTGGCTTTGGGAGAGAGTCCTTGAGCGAATTGCAGAGAAAGAGAGAGACGTTTGGGTAGAGGGACGGGGGTAGGTTTCGCATTGGCTGTGGTTTGCGTAGGAAAGAAGGAGCAGAGGAAGAAGCGAACACTTAGCCGCTGCAGCAAGGGAAGAAAAGAAGGAAGAAGAGGCTGAGTGTAGCAGAGAAAGAAGGAGAAGCCCTCGTAGAGAAGACAAGGAAGGAGAAAACTTCGAAGGAAAGCACAAAGAAGAACTGAAGGAACAGGAGCAGAAGAAGAAGGAACTCTGAAGAAAGGAAGCTGAGCAAGGCAGAGATCTGAGAGAAGGAAGGACTGCAGAAAAGCCAAAAAGAAAAGGAAGACAGGAGAGGAACAAAGGCAGGAAGAAGAAGCCTTCACAAGAAAAGCGGCAGAGAAGACAAAGAAGAAGAAGGCAGAAGAGAGAAAGAAGATTACATTTAAGACGTCTGATATAGAAATCAGACGTCCAATTCTGTTTTCTTTTAGAAATTCTTTTTGTATAACTCTCTCTTTTAATCAATTACTTTCATTTAAAAGTTGTATTCTTTGCTTTTAGAAGTACTGAGATTGCTCCCTGTGTTCGACCTCGGATACTCCGATTTTCGAGTAACAAAAAAATCTTTATTTGTTTTGAACGCTTTGTTGGCTATATTGCAACGTGACATTCTTTTTAAAACCCCACAAAAGCGTACGAACATTTTGGCGCCGTTGCCGGGGAGCAACGGGCACTTTTAAAGCTTTTGATTACAATTTTTTCTATTGAATATTTGACCTAACTCCTCTCTTTTGTTGTGTTCAAAACAGGGAAAGCAAAAAGGAAAGAAGAGCTGCTGCACAACGGACACTCCAAGGAACAGGTAATTTTCATAAGCCCTCTCTCTTAACCCTCTCAAAATCTAAAAAGGAAAAAAAGAAAAATCAACTTAGGGCTACCTGTTTCATATTTAGTAACTCATCAAGTTGCCTGATTTTCATTTCAACACATTTTTTGTCTGTTCATCCAACTAAGGCAACTAGGGCTAAGACTTTCTTGATTGAGCCCTAGGTGCTAATTTCTGAGGCAACTAAATTGGACCCACTAGAGCCAATTTAAAGATTACAAAGCTAGGGTTTTTAGAGACACATCTTCTCTTAAATAAGGAAACAAATTGTCCAAAAAGAGGTGTGCCTAAACCTTGTTTGAAAAGATCTACACAAGAAGAACCCTAAGAAAATCAGGTTTTTAATCCATTTGAACTATAAAAGAAAAGGACCTAAAAACTCTCAAAGGAACAAAAGGTGAAGTTGATCCCTTGGGTCAACCAACCTTAAAATTAGGTCACTTTTTCCCTGAAAATACCTAAAAGTTCAAGTGGAACATTAAGCACCTTGATCTTAAAGTAAAAAAAGGTAGACTTAAGAGGTCAAGGTCCCCATTCTGGTCTACTTGGAACCGCAGTGACAAGAGAGGTTGGGTGGGGGAAACCCTGTAACTCGTGGGGACGCTCTACCGTGTAGGGGTCTTTGCGGGACTCTTCCTCTCTGGCTGCCCAGGTATTTCTCAAGTGGACGACCTTTCTGACTAAGGGGTCCATCCGCCCTGCACCTCTATAGTCACCCAACCATTTTTGGGTGTCTTGATTGGGTCCAGCACCTTCTGAATCTCATCACATCCTTCAGTGCATGTTCGGTAGGAGGTCCTTAAGACCACCCTTAAGACCTCCTTTAGAAATTCATTCTCGTCGAGGCCAAGCCTCGACACCCTTGTTTGTGCAGCAACCCCACTACATAAATCTTTCATCTGATTCAGACCCTGGTTCTCCTTCTTCTTCCATCATGGCACAACCCATTGAAGAGGAGAACAACCTTGAACACCAACTTCAACGCCTTAATGATCTCTTTCAGAACTTTGTAAACCCACCGCAGCGACCTATGATGCGAGATCACTATAACCCCGCTGCGGTGGTGATCGAACCACGAGTACGAATCTCGATTGGAGGTCCTGATTCTGAACTGAAGCCCAATATGATTCATGCCATACCAAAGTTCCATGGGCTTAACTCTGAGCATCCATTCCAACACATTAAACAACTCAAGCATCTGGCCCAGACCTTCGGGTCAGATGTACAAAATCGAGATATCCTACTCATGAAAATGTTTTCGTTCTCCCTCATGGACAAGGCTGCACACTGGTATCAAACTCAGACCCGTCCGATCAACACATGGGAGGAACTGCAGTCCGAATTTTTAAAAAAATTCTTCCCCGTTGGCCGGACAAATGCCTTGCGCCACCAGATCACGCATTTCACGCAACAACGGGGAGAACCTCTTCACGAAGCATGGGATCGATTCTTAGATCTCATGCGAAAGTGCCCTCAGCAAGGAGTTCCTAAGTGGGAACAAGTCCAGTCTTTTTACCAGGGACTCCGTGAAGACATTCGTTTATTCGTCAATGCAACGTGCGGAGGAAACATCATGGGTCAACACGAGGACACGGTGTGGGAGATTCTCGAAAACATGTGCGAGAACTCCATAAATAATGACTCCATGGGCTTATTCGACAGGACGAATACCAGCGCATCGACGAATCTGAGAGGGACACATGAGATGCAGGACCTGTCCAATTCTGTCGACTTGGAACTGATGGCCAGTCGGTTAGACAAGGTTTCTATCATAGAAAAGAAGGTGGACGAGCTAACTCGGCATTTGCAGCAAGCCACCTCTGCGCAAAACTCTTTTGCACGACCTCCTCTGGCAAGGGAAACTGTGCAAAACATCTATCACCAATCTGCTAAGGGGATGGACCCATATCCACCCCCATCTACCTCTCGGACCGGAGTGACCTCCGATCCATTCTACTCAAGTTGGGGGAACTCTGAACCCTCGTATTCTGACTTTCCCGAGGTTCCTCAGAACTGCGAGGACCTCAACGCCATCCAGAATGACCCATTCTCCAATACCTACAACCCTGGATGGCGAAATCATCCTAACTTTCAGTGGGCGGGAAGTTCTCAAAGACCACCATATCAACCTCGTCCACAAGCCTCTCGTCCATATCAACCGCCTCAGCCTCGGCCCAATCCCACCTACCAATCCGGGCAAAACCAGGATCAAATGACTCTTATCCTTCAAGCACTGGCTGACATTCAAAAGACGAATGCAGCAATGCAAAAACAGCACAAGGACGAGATCATAGAGGTTCGCAACCAACTGGCCCAGATGGCAAATTCCCGCCAACCTGGCACCCTTCCTTCGCAACCTCTGCCCAACCCAAATAACGTGCTAACCAAGAAGCACGTTATGAATCCAAATTCAGGCCAAACACATGTGATTTATCAGGCCCCTACTGCTCCATTGCCAGACGAGATGGAAGCTTCAACATCGTATGTGGGATTTCAGCAGCAGCCACCCCTCCTACCTAACCCAAATCAGGTCGGATTGAACTCTGTAACAACACATAGTGGTAAAACAACCCAAGACCCACATTATCCGAACCACTCCAAGCCTGATAATAGCTAAGACCTAGGATAGTTATCCAAGATACCACTGTCCCAGATCAAGAACCTGGACCTATCCTAGAGGAACCAACTAGGATCCCATTTCCTGAGGCCTTGACCAAAGGAAAAAGGATAACTAAACCCGTGGCTCCCGAGGAGGATCTGATCAAGCTCTTTGAACAGGTCCAGATAAACATCCCATTGATGGATGCAATTCGCCACATACCGGCTTACGCAAGATTCTTGAAAGACATATGTACCCCTAAACGTAAGCCGCGAACCAAGGATGGGAATCCAATCGTACTGTCAGAGCAAGCCAGCTCTGTCATCTTGAGCAAACTCCTACCCAAGGCTAAAGACCCAGGAACTCCCTTGATTTCCTGTAAAATTGGTGAAACCCAATTTGATAAAGCCTTACTAGACCTAGGTGCCTCTATAAATTTAATACCTACATCCCTCCTTGACCACCTTGAAGAATCTGAACTTAAACCCACTGAGGTGACATTGCAGTTAGCCGATCGATCCATCAAGTCACCTAGAGGAATACTCGAGGATGTCATTGTTAGGGTAAGAGATTTCTATTTCCTGGTGGACTTCATAGTACTAGACATGGATGCACCTAAGAACCCAAGGGACACACCAATCATATTAGGGAGACCCTTTTTGGCCACTGCTAGGGCCAACATAAACTGTGAAGAGGGCTAGATAGAATTAAAATTTGGGAACCAAAACCTGAAAATTGACATTTTTAAGGCCCAACAAGGGATTAATTGCGGGGTTATAGAGGAAATATGTGATGTCAGAGCCGTGGTTGATGAATTGCATATAGAAGACAACCTGATTATCCTTAATCAACCACTTGAGAATCAAAACCCGCTAACAGAGGAGTGCGAATGTGATCTAGACACACCTATGACTCCTACCATTGCTCCTGATACAAACCCCGAACCGCCCGCTGCTGCTGAAAATCCTGTCATGGAACTCAAGCCCCTTCCCGAACATCTGAAGTACGTCTTTCTGGATTCAAATCAGACGTTTCCTGTGATTATCAACTCTCGACTCACACATGACCAGGAACTCCGTTTGATTTCTGTTCTCCAGCAACATCGAAGAGCCATTGGATGGACTTTCGATGATTTGACTGGTATAAGCCCTTCATACTGCACACATCGATTCTACACAGAAGAAGGCACACGACCTTCAAGAGAAATGCAAAGACGCCTAAACCCTAATCTACAAGAGGTCGTGAAAAAGGAGATCATAAAGTGGTTAGATGCAGAGATCATCTACCCGATCTCCGACAGTCGTTGGGTGAGTCCAATACAAGTGGTGCCTAAAAAGGCAGGACTTACCATTATCACGACTGAAATCGGAGAAGTCATTCCAACCCGAATAGCTAACTCGTCGAGAGTCTGCATTGATTACAGAAGACTCAATTCCTCCACGAAGAAGGATCATTTCCCACTATCGTTTATTGATCAGATCCTCGAAAAACTAGCAGGAAATAGGTTCTTCTGCTTTCTTGACGGGTACTCCAGTTACAATCAGGTGGCAATCCATCCAGAGGACCAAGAAAAGACCACATTCACCTGCCCCTTCGGGACGTACGCATTTCGAAGGATGCCTTTCGGTCTCTGCAATGCACCTGCAACTTTTCAGCGGTGCATGCTTGCAATATTCTCAGATATGGTAGGTGATTATCTGGAAGTCTTCATGGATGACTTTTCAGTTTTTGGAGACTCATTTGACGATTGCCTCCAACACTTGGTCCAAATACTCAGGCAGTGCATTGAGGTGAATTTGGTTCTTTCCTGGGAAAAGAGACATTTCATGGTGCCTGAGGGAATTGTCCTGGGACATTTAATCTTGGAGAAAGGCATCCAAGTGGATCGAGCTAAGGTTAACCTGATTTCCAAGCTCCTTATGCCTAGCTCGATTAAGGACATCCGATCTTTTTTGGGGCACGTCGGTTTTACCATCGATTTATCCCTGATTTCTCCAAAATCGCGTGCCCCCTGACCAATCTTCTCTCCAAGGATGTGCCTTTCGAAATTTCCAAGGAATGCACTCAAGCATTTGAGATCCTACGTGATCGAGTCACCCAAGCCTCGATCCTATAGTCCCCTGATTGGTTTCAACCCTTTGAGATCATGTGCGATGCATCTAACTTCGCTGTAGGAGCGGTTCTGGGGCAGAAAATTGACGGGAAACTGGTGGTCATTTACTACGCCAGCAAAACACTGGATGAGGCTCAGCGTAACTATACAATTACTGAAAAAGAGCTGCTGGCTGTAGTATTTGCCCTGGAAAAATTAAGATCATACCTTCTGGGTTCCCGTGTTATCATATAATCGGATCACACAGCTGTGAGGCAACTCCTTGCAAAGAAGGACGTGAAACCTCGATTAATCCGATGGATCTTACTGTTGCAAGAATTTGACCTCGAGATTCGCGATAAGGTAGGAAAGCAGAATGTGGTAGCTGATCACTTGTCCCGCCTTCCTTCTGAAATAATCGACCCTTCCGGACCTATTACAGAACATTTTCCTGATGAGTACCTCCTGACTATCAGTACAAGTCTTCCATGGTTTGCTGAAATAGTTAATTACCTGGCATCAAATCAGATTCCGCCCGATTGGCCGAAGGCCAAAAAGGACAAATTGCGTTCTGATGCCAAGTATTACCTATGGGAAGACTCTTATCTATTCCGCATTGGTGCTAATCAGATAATTCGACGGTGCGTCGCGGAAGTGGAAATCAAAGACATACTCTCATTCTTCCATGACCAGGCATGCGGTGGACATTTTTCAGGACATAAAACAGCATCAAAAGTCCTCCAGTGCGGCTTTTACTGGCCCACAATTTTCAAGGATGCATACGATCGCTGTAAGGCATGTTCCCGTTGCCAGACTCTGGGCAACATGAGCCATCGAGACATGATGCCTCTATAGCCGATCTTGGTATGCGAAATTTTTGATATTTGGGGGATTGATTTCATGGGACCCTTCCCGATCTCGGATGGCTTCGAATACATCTTACTCGCAGTTGACTATGTTTCCAAGTGGATAGAAGTCATTCCGACCAGAACCAACAATCATAAAGTCGTTATAAAATTCCTTCATCAAAACATTTTCTCAAGGTTCGGGATTCCACGTGCTATAATTTCCGACGGAGGGACCCATTTTACAAATGCTCAGTTCAGGTCACTGATGACCAAATACGGGGTGTCACACCGAATCTCTACTCCTTAACACCCCCAAACTAATGGTCTAGCTGAGCTATCTAACCGAGAGATCAAGAAGATCCTTCAGGTTACTGTTCGACCTGATAGAAAGGATTGGTCTTCTCGGCTTTCGGAAGCATTGTGGGCCTATAGGACCGCCCGCAAGACCCAATTAGGAATGTCTCCCTTCAGACTAGTGTATGGGAAGGCATGTCACCTCCCCGTCGAGTTGGAGCATAAAGCCTATTGGGTAGTACGGACCTGTAATCTGGATCTTTCTAAGGCTGGAACCCACAGAAGACTTCAAATGAGCGAGATCGATGAATTACGCCACGACGCGTATGAGAACTTGCGAATTTACAAAGAACAGGTTAAAGCTTTTCACGACAAACACATTTCTAGAAAGGTCTTTCATCCTGGTCAAAAGGTTTTACTCTTTGATGCCCGACTAAAATTATTCCCAGGGAAGCTAAGATCTAAGTGGGTCGGACCCTACCTAGTCCGACAAATCTTCAGAAATGGAACCATTGAAATCAGCCCACTTAGCCACGATTCTGAACCCTTTGTCGTGAACGGTCAGAGACTCAAGCCGTTCATTGACATGACTAATATAGATTTGGCTGAGTCATCCTTTACCCTCCATTCCTCTTGAGCTCATTGCGCCCAGCCGATGGCGTAAAACTCAGCGCTTAACGGGAGGCAACCCGTCATTCTTTGAAAAACCCGAAACCTTTTATGACATCTCTATGCGGAATTCATATTGCACTTTAGGGTTCATCCATTAGAACAACCGACTTCATCTCAGGTATCCCTACCCGAGATTAGAAATCGTTCGCAACAAGTCACTTTGACCCATTCACTCACCACACACCTATCCTAATGCATGAACTAAGCTGAAATCGAACCCACCTAATTTACAATGGGGACATTGCAAATCGTAGGCATGGGGGTGTATTGGTATGAAAGTGCAAAATATCAGGAAAATTCATATCAAGAAGGGGTTTCATTAAAAAAAAAAAAAAGACTTGATAGAGGGGAGGAACAATTCAGGGTCATACAAATGAGAGAAGGAAAAGAGTAAAATGACAAAAAGGAGCACAAAATGAAAATGAAAAGAAATAGTCATTAGTAAAAGATTAAGGGGTTAATTGAAGTTCTAGACCGAATCAAGAAAAAGGAAAGAAAAGTGCTACGAAGATACAACAAGAGATTAGCGGGAACGCTGGTCTTAGGCCTCTTGGGCTAGAATCTTTAGCTTAAAAATTCACGTATCCGTTAAAATCTGGATAATCCTCAAGAGGTTGAGGAAAATGCGAAGCTTGAGTATTAGGTCTAAGGCTTAGGAAGTATTCGGCCTCGTTAACTGACTTCTGGTTTGCGGGATTCGGTAACCTAAGCACCCCACATTCACACACAGTCTGGTTCAGTGCGCATAAACATCCAAATCACGCAAAAAGCGTTTAATGTTCTGAAAAAGTCACCTAGATTAGGAGCAGCCAATCAACACAAGTTGATTTGGACGAGTTCCCAGTGCGGAGAGGCAGGAAATTCCCCTCGAAGATGCGTAACAACATATCGTCTCCTCGGTGCTTGTCTCTTAGGATATTTAAATATCCTACTGGGGGCATGTAAGCACTCTGCTGGTTCAGATACCATGGGCGGCATTATCCCGAAATGTCGATCGCCAGGGTCTAAATTCGGCCACGGAACACCATGGGCGGGATGATCTCGAAATCTCGAAAGCCAGGGACCCTTGAGGATTGATGATGGGGACGAGGAATCCGATACAGACCGTGTTGAGAAGCTAATCCGAAGCTAGAAATAAAAAGAAAAGAGAGAGAAAAGCTCTCCAAACAAATAAATCTTCTATCTCTCTCTTACAAAAACGCACTGCAAACTGAACTTAGGCTAAAAATGTCTCAAGCACGGGTGCTTTAACCGCGGAGTCCAACAAACCCTAGGTTAGTTTCGGTGGGCCGTAGAAACCTTTGCGGAGGACAGAGGCTAAAGCGGGTCGGGTCCGGATTTTGGTTGGTACGTGAGTACCTCTAGGCCTATTGTCGGCATTCCTACCTAATCACAAAAGAAAAGGAGAAGCACTTATCATGATTGGTGACAGACACTCTGGGTCTAGAACGGAAGTAAAACCTTGAAATTTTGCTAAGGGACTAGCAAAAGCTAGGCATGGGGGTATGATGAGAGCCTCATCATGAACCATAACTAGCTCATTTTGACCCAATAAAGAAGATAAAAGCTCCTACATAACCTAGAAGAGGGCCTAGATAAAGGAATAAGTGCTCTGAGAAGAAAACATGAATTAAAGGGTAAAACTATAATTTTACCATTGCAGTACATAAATGGGATTTCTCAGAGGCAAAACATAGGTCAAATGGTCTAAATGAGATAAAAAGTGGGTTGAGTCAATCAGAAATGGGTTTATGTGCAATCTAGGAATTAAATGACATTTGGTAACCCTAAAACAGACCCACTTAAATTAACAAGGTTCCGGTCAGGATAAAAATCAAGTAAACCCTCTAAAACTCATGGAAAAATATCCTCTAGGGTTTAGAACACTCAATTTGGCCTTTGGAACCCAGTTTGACCTAGATTAGGGTCCGAGCACATTAATTGACCTAATTTGGGTTTTTACGCAAAATATCCAGTCAAACAAGGTCAAACCTAAAATCCAACTTCACCATTGGATTCCTTAGGTCAAAATTAGGTTTATACCAAAATTTGGACCTAAGGGGAGGTCATCTTGACCTACTTTGCAATTTAGTACACCCAAATCATAATTTGGTCCCTATCTTTTGAATATCTTTGCAGAGAGCCCCCAAAGTTCCTCGCCACCTTTGCAATCAGGTCCTACCGCCATTGTTAGGGCAGAACCGATCTCCGGCGAGGTTTAGAGAGGGATTCCTCTCTAATCCCTCAGAGATTCCCTCCCAGAAATGGAAGGGAGATTCTCTGAGGAATTCCCTTCCTTCTAAAGCCAATTACAATCTCTGGTGTGAACCCAATCTCTCGTGCGAATGCACGAGAGATTTGGGTATCCACCCTCTTTCCATCTTCGGTGAGCCGGCAGAGTTGATTGCGCGATCTCCACGCGCTAGAAGGTTCAGCCAACACTTATAAAAGGGTCCCCTGACCCGGCCGCAGATCCTCAGCTTGATTTTGACGGAGATTCCCCCAAATTTCCCTCTCTCCCATCTCCAGCCAAGAGACCCGCAAGCTCCGGCGACCTCCTCCCCTCCTTCTCGTCGCTCTGCTGCCATACCAGCAGCAGAGTCAACTCCGCCTCTTCCTCCCGCGTTGCGCCATACCCAGCGCGCGTGCCCCTGACCTCGTCCTTGTCGTCGCTTCCTCCCTCAGGGTGCTTCTTCCCTGACAACGGCAGTTACGCGTCGTCCACTCCGCTACCTCCCTTCCTTCCAGACCACTCCAGATATCTTCTCCATCTTCCCCTCTCCCTTTTCCCCCTGTTATTTTAGTTAATCGCCCCCTGACAGTGCCTGACCACCTCCATCTTCCTCGCCTCCGACTGACCTCATGTGAGCCGCTTCCACCACTCCACCCCTCCACACGGCTCGCCAACCATCTTGGAAGCTCCGCCTCACCACCAGGAGCAACTTCTGCCCATCCATCATCCTTCTACACCTCCACCACAGTCCCCTGAACAACCCCACACTTCCGGCCACAGGTTGACCTAGGCACGCATGCCTAGGCCGTCCTGCGGCCTGCAGCACCGTCCACCACCTTCGCCGTGCCACGGCGAAGGTGCCCAGCTGGTCTGATTACGCCAATAGGCCGTATTGGTGATTGACAGGGTTTCAGCTCCTGCCGCCATTGGCGACATTTGAAGCAACTTCGCAGCAGCTCCAGGCGGCAGATCTTCCAGGCTTCAGGTGCAGCAGGATCGCGCGAGCAGTGTGAAGCCCTCGAGTCTAGTTTGGGGTGAAGAGAAGTCTGCAGCTGGGGAATTGCACGAAGGTCTGCGGGTGCACGCGAGGGCAGGGCACAGACTGGATAGTCCCACATCGTTGAAACGCAAAACGCAGGTATAGTATAAATTGTTTTTGTGTTTTATGCTTACCGCCTCCGAAAGCATAGGGGTGAGGTCCCTTACCTGCCTTAGCGCCCGCCTCGTCCGCGGCTTCATCTCACGGATCTGGTGGGATCCGACCCGACCCTAACTTGAGCACTCCTCGCGCATCACCCACCTGCCGGTGCGCCTGGTCCCGGGTGCGAATCCGACCCGATTACCCGTGTGGCTCTGGGAGAGCGTCCTTGAGTGAATTGCAGAGAAAGAGAGAGACGTTTGGGTAGAGGGATGGGGGTAGGTTTTGCATTGGCTGTGGTTTGCGCAGGAAAGAAGGAGCAGAGGAAGAAGCGAACACTTAGTCGCTGCAGCAAGGGAAGAAAAGAAGGAAGAAGAGGCTGAGTGTAGCAGAGAAAGAAGGAGAAGCCCTCGCAGAGAAGACAAGGAAGGAGAAAACTTCGAAGGAAAGCACAAAGAAGAACTGAAGGAATAGGAGCAGAAGAAGAAGGAACTCTGAAGAAAGGAAGCTGAGCAAGGCAGAGATCTAAGAGAAGGAAGGACTGCAGAAAAGCCAAAAAGAAAAGGAAGACAGGAGAGGAACAAAGGCAGGAAGAAGAAGCCTTCACAAGAAAAGAAGCAGAGAAGACAAAGAAGAAGAAGGCAGAAGAGAGAAAGAAGATTACATTTAAGACGTCTAATATAGAAATCAGACGTCCAATTCTATTTTTTTTTAGAAATTCTTTTTATATAACTCTCTCTCTTTTAATCAATTACTTTCATTTAAAAGTTGTATTCTTTGGTTTTAGAAGTACTGAGATTGCTCCCTGTGTTCGACCTCGGATACTCCGATTTTCGAGTAACAAAAAAATCTTTATTTGTTTTGAACGCTTTGTCGGCTATATTGCAACGTGACATCTCTTTAAAACCCGCATAAAAGCGTACGAACAACGGTCATGGACTTTGTGAAGAAGAACATCTTTTCCCGGTTTGGAATACCCAAGGCCATGATCAGTGATGGTGGAACTCATTTTATCCATTCCCAAATATGTGCCCTACTTAGAAAATACGGGGTAAACCACCGCATTGCCACCCCGTATCATCCACAAACAAATGGGCAGACTGAGGTCTCAAACAGACAAATCAAAAACATTTTACAGAAGACTGTGAGACCTGACAGGAAAGACTAGTCCACACGACTTGATGATGCCCTGTGGGCATACAGGACCGCTTTTAAGACCTCGATAGGCATGTCACCTTATGGCTTGGTCTTTGGCAAAGCTTGCCATCTCCCTGTCGAATTGGAACACCGGGCTTACTGGGCTGTCAAGCAATGTAACATGGATCCCCAGTTAGCCGGTGCGCAAAGGACGCTTCAATTATCTGAGCTCGAAGAAATTTGTCGAGACGCCTTTGACAATAGTCGGCTATATAAGGAGAAAATGAAAGCCGTCCACGACCGACTCATTCATAGAAAAACCTTTGAGCCGAACCAACAAGTCTGGCTATTTGATGCACGCCTGAAACTCTTCTCAGGGAAACTTAGGTCCAAATGGACAGGACCATTTCGGGTGGTCAAGCCCTATTCTAATGGGGCGGTTGAAATCGTTGATCTTAACACTGGGCACACTTTTACAGTTAATGGTCAAAGATTGAAGCATTTCCTGGCCCAGGTACCCCCCAAGGAAAGTGTCACCCTCGTTGAGGGCTGACACCAAGCACCGCCCAGCTGGAGGCGTTAAACTCAGCGCTTCCTGGGAGGCAACCCAGAGGATTTAGACTGATCTGGTAGTTTACGTCACTCAGGTACTATTTTTTTGAACCCTTTTGCATCCATGTATTTGCCAATGAGGACATTGTCCAACTTAAGCATGGGGGGGATGGTAAATTGCATAATCCTGAGCTTAATTAATCAGTCTGAATTAATTAATTTAAAAAAAAATGAATTTAGGAAGAAAACCTAGGCATTAGAAACTTGTCAATAATGGGAAATAATACAAAAAGAACTTAAACACTTAGACTTTTCAGGCCTTCAGGCTTAATCAGCCCTGGTGTCCGTTAAAATATGGATTTAGTGGCGAATCATTGCAACTTTAAGCTATTCTAATCCACCTACTAAATAAGGCAATAAGTATACGACTTATCAACTCACCCTCTAACTCAGGAAAACTTTGAGTCTAAGCATCTGCACACATTTTTGCACAGACTCACTTCTCGGAGATTTTGACAGAAATTGGGTAGCTAATGAACTCTCTAGGGTGGTATGGCTGGCAAGTTGTCGTGGGTAACAACCCATTGGTAGGTTGTCCAGAACCCAACCACATGCCATTTCTTTTTCGCTGCCTCTAGGTACATTTGAGATCAGGGAAGCCACCTACGAAAAAAAAAAGGGAAGAAGAAGAAAAAAAAATAAACCACACTTCAACGCACAAGTATGGCTGGCAAGTGATCGTGGGTAACAGCCCATTGGTCGATTGTCCAGAGCCCAGCTTAATAATTGCACAAAAAAGACCAAAACACCGAAGGAAGAAGCGGGGAAGTAGTACAAGCTGGGGAGATATACACTGGAAAATCCTTGTGTTGACCCCAAGTAAAACGAACGTAGGGAGAAAGCTACCAATCGAACAAATACACCTTCAGGCAAAAATATGTTCTTTTTCGGTCACCTAGAGGCGTAGAAACTCGAAGTCTGTCTCAATTACCGTTAAGTGAGTCTATCACAACATTCACACCAAGATGCTTAGCACTTAGGGTTTTGACCGAGTTTTGGGTTTGTTGAGTAGCTGTAAAAAGTTACCAACCCACACTGAATTCCGAAAATTCTAAAAAGACATATATATATACGTATACATATGTATAGTTAGCAAGGATTCAGGCGATTCGTATTTTGGCAGACACCCGGGCGCTGCTTAGTCTTTGTAGATTAAGATTTTCGTATATTTCCTCTTATTGACAAGTAACGAAGTGCCTAAGCAATTACTTCTTGAATTCCCTAAGGAAATAAAGGCTAGAATAAACCTTGCTAGGGACTAGCAAGGAGTAAGCATGGGGGTATGATAACACCACACAAGGGGGTAATAATTAGGTTGAATATGGCCCATCTTTAGAATAAAAAGCACAACATAAGTAGAATAGGAGCATTACATGCATCAAGTACCAAGATTGCTTATAAACTGTATTACCGCACGGATGGATTCAGAACGACGAACGGAGTCCAACGGACTCAAGATCGGCCAAATCCGACATCCGGAGCTCCCACAATGGGCCCAAGAAATTCTGACTGTTGATCTGGAGATCAACGGCCCAGAGAGCGCCATGTCAGCCCACCCCCCACAGCACGCACACCCTCAGCCGGCCAAGGACAAATCTCGGCCGTCGATCTTCGATCGAACGGCTGAGATCCGCACGCTCACCCGCGATCGCCGCGACAAAGCGCGGGCGTGGCGCAACGGTTAGCGCGCACGCCCGCATCGCCGCGATGTGCGTTCAAGCCACGCGGAGCGGATTTTGAAGGCGAGTGTGGGGGCGCGGAAAAATTGGGCCGCCCGATTAGCAGCGGGCGCCCATGATCTCGCCACGCGGCGCGACGACAGCCCACGAGCGCCCTCGCGCGCACGCACGCCGGGCGGAAACGCGCACTCGCACGCGTGCCCAAGGCTTGATCTCAGCACAGGCGAAGAAGGCTCTCAGTCGTCCGATCTTCGATCGGATGGCTCTCGTTCAGCTGCCACGGATCGCGCGAAGAGGAAGACCGGGGCGGGCAGCTGACCAGCGGCAGGAGGGCTTCACCGACGTTTGTGGAAGCGGTTTTAGCGATGCTCTGGATGTCGCTAAGGCCCATTCTTCTTTTAGGAAACCCTTAACTATATTTAAACCCCCTTCGACCACCATTCAATGCATACTCTCCCACTTGCAACTACTCCACTTCTCTCTTAGCTAGCTTTAGGCACTTTTGTAATCGCCGGAGACGACGAGCCACCGACGGAGCCTCCTCCACCGCCGTGGCTGCCTCGTCGCTCTCCACTCTCTCTCTATCTCTCTCTCTCTCTTTTAAGCTTTCATTTACTTTTGTTGAAGGATGTATTTAATGTTGTAAACTATGAACTATGAATGCATGTTTAATGAAACTACTTTCCGTTCAATCGTCATTTTAATTCCTGTTCAAAGTGCATGATCAAAACCAAGAGCTTTCTAACCCTAAACTTTCTCTCTCTCGCTCTCGCTTTTCAAAACCGTCTATTTCGCAAGCAAAACTCCGCCTTTTTCGTGACAAGTGATAAACAAAATCCGATTTCCACGCCTCCCTGAGACCGACACTCGGACTCACTTCCGTTTACTTCTTTTAAAATCGACGTATCAAGTGCAACTATAATGACACCTCTTAACACACATGCACAAGAGCACGTCACCTGGGCCATAAATGGCTTGAGGCGCTGGCCATTTACCGTAAAAACATGTCCAGATTTTGGGTCCATAATTTGAACCGCCCCATTAGAATATGGGTGGATCACCAAATATGGGCTAGTCCTCGTGGACTTAGTTTTCCCCTAAAGAATTTGAGTCGAGAGTCAAATAACCAGGCCTGCTAGTTAGGCGTGAATTCCTTCCTCTGGATGTGGCGGTCATGAAAAGCCTTAGTCTTATCTTTGTATATGTTTGCATTCTCGTAGGATTCTCACCAAATTTCTTCTAATTCACTGAGCTGGAGCTTCCTCTCATAATCTCATGCATCAAGGTTAAAATTACACTTTTGCACCGCCCAAAAGGTGCGGTGCTCCAGCTCGATAGGAAGGTGATAGGCCTTTCCATACACCATGCGGTATGGGGACATTCCAAGCAAGGCCTTGTACACAGTCCACTATGCCCAAAGTGCATCGATCAGTGGATTGGACCAATCCTTCCTATCTAACCTAACCGTCTTCTGAAGAATAAGCTTGATTTGACTGTTTGAAAGTTTAGCCTGCCCATTGGTCTGTGGATGATATGGGGTAGCAATGCGGTGATGTACCACGTATTTCTTCAATAGCGATCTAAAATGATCATGGATGAAGTGACTGCCCCCATCGCTAATCAGAGCGTGGGGAACTCCGAATCTCGCAAAAATAAACTCATGAATGAAGGATATAACGGTCTTATGATCAACTCATCTTGTCGGCATGGCTTCAACACATTTCGAGACATAGTCAACTGCGAGAAGTATGTGCTTGAAGCCATGCGAGTTCGGAAAAGGACTCATAAAGTCGATGCCCCATGCGTCAAACACCTCTATAACCAAAATGGGTTGGAGAGGCATCATGTCTCTCCGAGTCATAGAATCAATTGACTGACATCGCTTGCAGCATTTGGCAAACTCGTGTGTATCTTTGAAAATGGTTGACTAGAAGAACCCCTACTGCAAAATCTTTGCAGTGATTTTTTGGCTTGAAAAATGACCACCACAAGCATCGCTATGGCAGAAAGATAACACACTCAAGGTTTCTGAGTTGGGGATGCATCTTTTGATGATCTGATTAGCCCTGAGGCGAAAAAGCAAGGGGTCATCCCAGAAATAAAGCTTGGCTTTTGAAATGAATTTGAGTTTTTGGTCCTTGGATAACCTTGTGGCAATCTTACTTGCGACAAGCTAATTTGCAATATCAGCGTACCAAGGAAACTCAACAGAATTTACAGCCAAGAGAGACTCATCCAAGAATTGATTTGAGATAGGCAGGGAGTATGGGATGTCTTTTGGGTTTAGTCGAGACAGGTGATCCGCTATGACATTATGAGCTCTAGCTTTGTCGTCGATCTCGACATCAAATTCCTACAAAAGAAGGATCCTTATGATAAGATGGGGTTTGGCATCCTTCTTTGCCAACAAATGCTGGAGGGTGGAATGGTCAGTAAAAATAATCACTTTTGACCCGAGTAACTAGGATCTGAACTTCTCCAACCTGAATACTACGGCTAGCAGTTCTTTTTCAGTTACCGTATAATTGCACTGAGCCTCATCTAGTGTCTTGCTAGCGTAGTAAATTACAAAAGGATGGCACTCTCGACGTTGTCCTAGAATGACTCTGACAATGAAGTCGGAGGAGTCACACATCATCTCGAAGTTGAGAGACCAGTTGGGTGGTTGGAGAATAAGTGAGTTGGATATAGCGCTTCGTAAGTTCTCGAAAGCGCTGAGACACAAGGAATTGAAGTTAAAGGGGACATTGGCTACCAAAAGATTCATCAAAGGATGGGTAATTTTCGAGAAATCTCGAATGAATCTTTGGTAAAATCCAACGTGTCCTAAGAATGATATGATCTATTTGACCAAGCTAGGCGGAGGTAATCGAGAAATGATTTCAGACTTAGCTTGGTCAACCTCGAGTCCATTAGAAGAGATCCTGTGACCTAGTACAATGCCATCCCTCACCATAAAATAGATTTTCTCCCATGAAAGTACTAGGTTAACTTCTGTGCACCACCTTAGGATTTTTGTGAGGTTGTCAAGACAAGACAAGAAATCATCTCCGAAAATAGAGAAGTCGTCCATAAATACTTCTACATAGTCCTCGATCTTATAAGAGAAAATGGCCATCATACAACACTGAAATGTTGCTGGTGCATTATAGAGGCCGAAGGGCATTTTCTTAAAAGCAAAAGATCCAAAGCGACATGTAAAAGTTGTCTTGTCCTGATCTTCCAGGTTGATTGCAACTTGATTATACCCAGAGTATGCATCTAGAAAGCAAAAGAAACTGTGCCCGGCCAACCTTTCTAAGATCTGATCAATAAAAGGTCAAGGAAAATGATCCTTTTTGGTAGCTGTGTTCAGTTTCTTGTAATCAATGCAAACCTGCTAGGAATCCATGGTGCGGGTCGGGATGGATTCACCCTTTTCATTCTTGATTATGGTGAGTCCTGCTTTCTTGGGCACAATTTGAATAGGACTCACCCACTGGCTGTCAGAAATAGGATAAATAATGTCCGCATCCAGCCATTTAATGATCTCTTTCTTTACAACCTGTAGCATATTTGGGTTCAGTCGCCTTTGAGGTTGTCTAGAAGGTTTCACCCCCTCGTATGTGTGAATATGATGAGTGCAATACGAGGGGAGAATTCCATGGAGAACAGCAATGCTCCACTCGATAGCAGCCTTATGTGCTTGTAGTACAAAGATCAATTGATGCTCTTGTTCTGGAGTCAAGTGAGCACTAATAATCATCGGGTATGTCTCACATTGACCCAAAAACACATACTTGAGTGAATCAGGTAAGGGCTTTAACTCAATTATGGGTGAGTGGGGAGCAGATCCGTGCATGAGAGGAGAAAAATCAATAACGGAAATCTGATGATCCTGATTTTCGTAAATGCTGATGGGAAATTCGCTTGTCGTGGTCATGCCATCCTGCCTCAGCAGAGGTAAATCAGTACTTGGTAGGACAAGATAAGTAGAATCTAGGATGTTGTGATCAGATGAACATGCTAGAAAATCAAATCCATGGGATGAAATGTGCATGTCCTTAACCTCAGTCCCATGTGGATCAAGATCCAAAAACCCTGACAATGAAGATGAATGTGACATTGGGTCATTGTAGAGGATCCCAATGTTTCCACAGAAAGTCGAGTCTTCATCTTCATCGTCCTCCTCTATTAGATCACAGTCGAAGTTTCATGATGCCCTGAATATGTCTAGTTTAAGTTTTTCTTTTCCTAGGGCTATCTCCATACACCTGGGTGCACAGTCGATGTTTGCACGGGCTGTCGCCAAAAAAGGGTGACCCAGAATAATCGGTGCATCACGGAGATTAGGAGGAACCTCCATATCGAGAATGAAAAAGTCCACTGGAAAGTAGAATCCATGGACCTTTACGATCACATTTTCAACCACCCCCCTCAGTGTTTTTACCGATTGGTCGGCCAACTATATGGTAACCGAGTGGGTTTCAACTTCCTAAATCAGAATCAATCAAATACTGCAGTAGGTGTTAGGTTGATGGACGAACCCAAATCAAGAAGGGCCTGATCAAATGGAGAATCCTGCAAGGAGCAGGAGCTGAGTGTGGTGCCAGGGTCTTTCTTTTTAGGTGGTAAGTCAGTTAGAATCACGACGCTAGCCTCTTTTGACAATAAGGGGGGCATGGGGGGTTTTCCCCCCAGATTCCTTTGAAAAGAAAAAAAGGAGTTGAGCCCGAGCGAGTCGATCAAGAGTAGCATGCCCGAGCATGCGTCATAAGGGTGGTGAGTTTAAGTAGAGTTAACCACCACCCCTTGGGGTAAAGTGGTTATACCATAATCAATAGACCTCACCACCCATAAGGGGAGTGAGTGCTACCCTGGCCAGGTAGTGTCGTCCAGTTTTCTGTTGTCCCTTCAGGGTACAGTAGTCCTTGAAGAACCTAGCGACAACAAGGATGTGATTTATTGCATCGAGGAGAGGGTCTTGAATGTGAACCTCTTTGAACATAGATTTTAGGTCCTCAAAATTCCATGTATCCTTTTTCCGGACTAAATGACGTGTCGGAGCCTCAGGAAAAGGGATGGGAATCTTAGGTTTAATTGGTCTTTTGCCCTTGTCTACAATAGGTGGCTCCTGAGAGGAAGAATGTGGCAAGCCATCCTGCAGTAGAGGGCATGAAAAATCATGACCCGCCTGCTTAGACAGTGGGTTCTGTGTAGTCTTCCCACTCCTCAAAGTGACAGCCTTTTCATCAGCGTATAGTCCCTGACATGGCAGAGGAGCAGAAGGGTAGAATAGGTGGGATTTTGCAGTAATGGTGGTTGACTCTATCCATAACTAGGTGGTGTAGGAGGCACTTGTAAAACAGCATGTACCTGTCTCTGTGTTGCCTGGAACCTAAGCGGGGCACCCTGGTTCTACGCATATCTTGGGTTAGGGACAG
The DNA here is from genome assembly GCA_037157565.1 of Thalassia testudinum. Lineage (NCBI taxonomy): Eukaryota > Viridiplantae > Streptophyta > Magnoliopsida > Alismatales > Hydrocharitaceae > Thalassia > Thalassia testudinum. The sequence continues at coordinate 204,584,321 of JAZHRO010000031.1, forward strand.
GTTGGGAGGGCAAGGTTCCCTGTGATCTATGCTCCTGCAATAGTTGATTCTACATATTCTGTATGCTCTGTATCTAATCAGCCATAGCCTTCATAATCTGCAAATTATCATGAGTCGATTTCCATATTTACTCTTACAATTTCTCTTTTAGTGACTCCAAAGGGTTAGCCTGCTTTGGAGGGTAACTGGCAGCTTGGTGCAGCGATTGATAAATAGAGAGTGATTGCTACTGGACGGGAATGGCTGCTACCTTGAGTATGTGTTTTGCACATTCTCGTATTGTCTGGTCTGGTAGTGTGGATCTTGATTTGGTCTTTGTGAGTTACCAGAGCAGGAAAAATTAGGATACTAGCGCCAACCAGGATTATACGTCTTCGAATACGGGTTATTACTCCCGTAACATCGGATAGCATTGACATCTTCGTAGGTCGAAGATGTCTAAGATGCATATTCATCAAAGGAATATGCACTAGAATCGTCATGGGGTGCATAACCCTGATTGTATGGTGCCAGATCCAGATTATTCATGGGTTCCTGATATGCAGGATCTTGAGAAGGTGGAGAAGATGCATCTCGAGTGAGAAAATGTACTCGAGCAGGAGGGGCTCGAGATGCAAAAGAAGAGTGGGATGTAGCTGAATTGCCAGGAAATCCATGTTGATCTTGAATCACTTCGTCGAGCTTCCTGTCGAGCATATCCACCTTATCCAGCTTCTTGTTGATAATGTCCATATCAGCTTGACCAGATTCGGTGTGAGCTTCATGTACACTAACTCGTTGCTGTCCAGGTCGTTGGAATTGGTTCATAGATGTGGCATTCATCAAGTTCTCTGCTAGGGACTCGAATAGTTTGAATGCGCTGTTCTCCTCCTTTGTGAGGAAATTCCCACCACTAGATGCATCGACCAGGTATTGATGTGTGTCATCTAGCCCATGGTAAAAGACTTGTGCAAGGTGCCATCTGGGTACACCATGGTGTGGACATTTCCTGAGAAGATCATGAAATCTATCCCAGGCGTCATGTAATTTCTCCTGTGGTCCTTGGGAGAAAGTCATAATTGCATGCCTCATCACATTTATTCGACTAATCAGGAAGAAATTTTGGAGGAATTCGCGGTGTAATTCCTTCCAGGTTCCAATCGGCCTTCCGATGGTCTGATTGCGCAGCAACCGTAGGTCCTAATTTACCTGAATTAAGTTAGATCTTAGCTTAACCTAGGAATAATTTATGCATAAGCATGTTATTTTGCATCATAATCGATTTGTTAGCTTTGTAAATAATAATGTTATATTATGATCTAATTAAGAGGAAATAATAATTGTAGATAAATTGGGGCTATGGATGATGAATTCGACCGTACAGATTTGCTCAGAACGACAACGGGAGTCCAATGCTTCCGAGATTGTCTTGATCAGACTCTCGTAGCATCCTTTGTGTTCATGGAAGATCAAAGGCCAAAAGGCAAGGATGAGAAAATTCGGGCCTCAAACGCCAAATCTAATCGCACAGATGAATGCAGATCAATGATCGCAGTCTAACGGTTCAAAAATCAACTTGATCAGAGCCCTACAACACCATCTACAAAGTAAAGAAGATGGATGGCCATAATGTTGCCATGTGGCGCCATCATAGCCACCCAAGGCCGTCGCCCCATCCATTGAAGGAATTCCATGTGCCTTGTGGTCTGTTGGATCGTCATCCAATGGCCACAAGAGCACCACGTCGCCACTTCACCTACGCCTCATCAAGGAAGAATCACCCATAGCCATTGGATCTTCATCCAACGGCTGAGGTGGCATGCATGAAGAAACAAGCATGCGTCCATCTGCACACGTAAAATGTTGGTTAGCGCACGTGAAAAAAAGTAGGCATCGAGTGTTTGAAGCCGCGGAGCGTAAAATTGAAGAGGCGGCGAGGTGCGACGAAATTGGAGCGTCAGATCATGATCTGATGATGTGGGTGCGAACGCGTGCCTCGCTAATCATGCATCTGACTATGCGATGTGATGCATGCATGAGATGACGTGTGGTTAGATGCGTCGATATACGCAGCTTGGTGAGGCGATAGCACTCGCGTCCTCAGCCGTTGATCTCCGTAATCGAGCGGTTAAAATTGAATGCGCGTGCACGTGAGAAGAGGTAGTGTGGAGTGTGTTTCGATTGAACGGCTGAGGAGAATCAAGCGCGAGCTCGCATGATGAAGGGCGCACGGATCAGATCCAGCAGCCGAGTGGCTACCACGTGGCAAGTTCTGGAGCATTGTGGGTGTTGAAGCGCGTGGAAGGCTTTTTGAAGGCGCGATCTAATCCGTGGATCTCCCAATCAATGGATCTGATCGATCCAAGGCTGTTTCATGGTTTTGAGGGCCAAATACCTGCTTTGCCCCTTATTTTGGCTATAAAAAGGGCCCCAAGGCCCCCATATGAAGACATCTCCTCCAACATCCTCTCCTCCATCTCTCCCTCCAAACCTCTAAGCTTCTCCAGACTCCCTCTTCCTCTGAGGCATAGATCAAGACCACCTTGGTGCACTGCTATTACTCTCCTTAACCTCTCCAAAGGCCACCGAGGACCACCCTTGGTGCCCTTATTCTAGTAGAATTAGATAGCTATTTTCATTCCTAGTAGTTTTAGTAAATTCTTTTAGTTCTAGTTCTAGTTTGAGCAATATGATCTAAACAAATTGTCTTCATATATATATCTGATTATTTTAGCTCTAGTTAGTTCTAACTTGGTATCTACATCAAGTGATTTCTACCTCCCTGAGTTCGACCGAGACTCACATCTCGTTACATTTTATTTGTCGACGTGTTTTCACCCTATACTATGACAGATTATTTAAAATCGTGATTTCACGTCAAGCAAATACTGTTGTCAGGGAGGCATGATGATTCTTGATTTAATACCTAATTTAGTGTATTTCTCTAGTGTATAGGTATGAAACGAGGATCTACGCATGCATCGAGTGCAAGTGAAGACAATCAGGTGCATACGAATAACTCAATAGGATTTTAGATTAGGATTTGATTAGGATAGGAGTTATTTGAGAAAAAAAAAGAAAAAAAAATTTTAGGAGTTATTTGTTAGCTAGTTATGAGTTACTTTGCTCTAAAAAAAAAGAAAAAAAATTGAAAAAAAATTGCTACTATTATTTTTAGAAACTCAACCATAAATTGAATACAAATTTGAAAATTCATTTACCATGTTTCTAGTGGTCTAAAAATTTTGAAATTTGGGCAGGAACTAGATTTTCAAACTATCTTTCCAACACCACCATTCCCAAGAAAAAAAATCAATTTGTGGATTTTTGAAAAATTCGTGGAGTACACAGGAGTCAAATAGACTGAAAATTGAATTTTTCTGAAAATTGATTCCGATCAACACACAAATCTGATTTACCAAAAAATGGTGGGGTTAGCTTTCGTTCCCATATTTTTCCCAAATTGTTGATCACATTTGATACTATTTCAAAAAAAAAAACCAACTCAGGTCAAAATCTCAAATTTGACCCCTGTTAGTTAAAAATTCATAAATATTTATTTGAGATAGTAAAAATTCTAAAAAAAATATTCTTTGAAAATATTATTGAAAAATGAATCTTCTTGCCAATTTTCAAATCATTTGGATTCCAACATTATCTGAGAGAGGATTTTCTTTGATTTGTGGTCTATTACTTAAATAAACTTAGAAGTGCATGAGCCCTAGGACTACATTGAACTAGCCTGGACTCAATCGGGACTCGGTGAGTTGAGTCACCTTGTGAACTACTCACCACACATGCACATTAAAGAAAGGGTTAAAAAACATAAAGAATATCTTAATAACCCACATTTGTTCTTTGACTACTGGGTGGTTTCAACCACTTTTGCCAGACCTGGTGACTAAGCCTGTGGGGTAGTGTCAAACGACCACGTCTAAGGGGTACAAAGGAACCAGAGGTGAAAGTCAAAAGAAGAACCTTCCTCTTAGTCCCCTCGTGAATAGACTGGCCGAGTTAGCTTAAGAGGCGGGGATTATTTTCAATCGGTTTCTCGACGAATTTTCTTCAATAATTCAAACCTGAATGAAAAATCTAGTCTTCTAATTCTAAAGGACCAATACGATTAACAAGGCCTTAGCCTTGTCTGGCTTGGTTACACCAACCCTTATTGTTGGTGTATGCAAGGAAGAAGGTCTTTAAGGCCTAAACTTGCTGGACCTTGGGAACCAATCCCGAAGTGACGAAGGCGACTTTCGCCCGACCCTTCTTCCCAACCCTCATCCTCCTCTCGATTTGCTGAAATGGCTAATCCTGGTCGTGGACCTGGTCAGGGCCCTGAAAATCTAGACCCAATGGCTCGTCTGGAAGCCAGGGTCGAGGAATTTGAACAGAGATATGAGCAGAGCATTGACAGGATTCTCACCACACTGGATAGGATGCAGCATCCATCATGTGGAGAACAATTGTGGGACTTTTATGATCCGGTGGCTATGATTTTGTCACCTCAAGTTCGAATTCCCACAGGAAGAGATGCATTCGAGTTGAAGCCAAACATAATAAGTCTAATCCAGACTCATTTTCATGGAAACTCTAATGAGGATCCCTTCTAACATTAAGGATCAGAGTCGAATCGCAGAATCAGTTAGACCTAGAAATATTGATATAGGGATTGTTCTCATTAAAGCTTCTTATTGGTTTAAGACCATTAGGAAGCCGATTGGAACCTGGGTGGAATTATGTCGCAAATTCCTCCAAAAGTTCTTCCCAATTGGTCGAACAAATGTGATGAGGTGTGCAATTATGACTTTCTCCCAAGGACTAAGGGAGAAGTTGCATGACACCTGGGATAGATTTCACGATCTTCTCAGGAAATGTCCGCACCATGGTGTAACCAGATGGCACCTTGCACAAGTCTTTTACCATGGGCTAGATGACACACATCGGTACCTGGCCGATGCATCTAATGGAGGGAATTTCCTCACAAAGGACGAGAACAACGCATTTGAACTGTTCGAGTCCCTAGTAGAGAACTTAATGAATGCTGCATCTATGAACCAATTCCAGCAACCTGGACAGCAACGAGTTAGTGTCCATGAAGCTCATGTCGAATTCACTTGAGCTGATATGGACATTATCACTAAGAAGCTGGATAAGGTGGATCTGCTCGACAAGAAGCTCGATGAAGTGATTCAAGCTCAACATGGATTTCCTAGCAATTCAGCTACATCCCACTCTTCTTTTGCATCCTAAGCCCCTCTTGCTTGAGTACATCACTCACTTGGGATGCATCTTCTCCACCTTCTTGGGATCCTGCATATCAAGAACCCATGAACAATCTGGATCTGGCACCATACAATCAGGGTTATGCCCCCCATGATGATTCTAGTGAGTATTCCTGTGATGAATATGCGTCACAGACATCTTCGACCTACGAAGATGTCAATGCTATCCAAGGTTACTAGTGTAATAACCCATATTCAGAGATGTATAATCCTGGTTGGCACCGGCATCCTAACTTTTCCTGGCCTGGTAACTCACAGAGACCAAATCAAGATCAACACTACCAGACCAAACAATACGGGAATGTGCAAAACACATACCCGAGGCAGCAGCCATTCCCATCTCAGTAGCAATCCTATCCTAATCAGTCGCTGCATCAAGCTGCCAATCACCCTTCAACGTAGGCTGACCCTTTCGAGGTATTGAGAGAAGAATTGAAGGAATCTTTGTGTCAATCGAATTATGACAATTTGAAATTCATGAAAACGATGGCAGATCAGATTCAAAACATTCAGAATACGTAGAACCAAATGCTAGAGGAACATAGAATGTAGGGAGCCTTTCCTCCCAACCTGTCCCTAACCCAAGACATGTGTAGAACCAAGGCACCTCGCCTAGGTTCCAAGCACCACAGGGATAGACACATGTTGTTTTACAAGTGCCTCCTACACCACCTGGTTATGGACAGAGTCAGCCACCGTTATTGCAAAATCCCCCCCAATCTTCTCCTTTTGCTCCTCCCCACCTCATGGAGAGTATGCCAATGCAAATGCTATCACACTAAGGAGTAGAAAAGCTACAAAAACCCACCATGTAGGCATGCGGGTCATGATACTTCTCAGGCTAGCTCCTCTTCCTATTCTATCCCTTCAAAGGAGCAGCCTAAGGAAAAGAAATCAATCACTGAGATCACTGACATCCCTTTACCCTTGGAGCCTTAATGCATGAATGTAAAGGAAAGATAAAGGGAATCAAAAGCAATGAGGACTTAAAGGAAATCTTCAAGGAGGTTCACATTGAGGTTCCCCTCCTTGATGCCACTGATCACATTCTTATTGTCGCTAAATTCTTTAAAGAATATTGTACATCCAAGCGACAGCTGAGGAAGACCAATAAGGTGGTATTGTCCAAGGAAGCTAGTGTAGTCATTTTGTCTGACCTGCCACCTAAGAAGAAAGACCCAGGAGCCCCACTCATTTCTTGTCGGCTACAGGATGCTCCTTTTGACCAAGCCTTGCTTGATTTGGGTTCAACCATTAATTTAGCCCCCACTGTTATTTTTAACCACTTCCAATTTGGGGTGCTAAAACCCACTTTAGTCACTATCAAGTTGGCTGACAGATCAGTCAAAGTGCCCTGAGGTGTGGTAGAGAATGTCATTGTAGAAATCCATGGGCTCTGCTTCCTAGCAGATTTTTTCATCTTGGATATAGACATTCCTCCTAGTCTCCTTGATGCACCTATCATTTTAGGTCGCCCATTTCTAGTGACCACCCAGGCTAACAATAACTGTGCATCTGGGTGTATGGAGATTGCCTTGGGGGATGAAAAACTCAGATTGGATATTTTCAGGGCGAACAAGGACCCACATTGTAATTTGATCGAGGAGGACTCAGATGATGATGAACCTGAGCACTATGGGAAAATAGAACTTCTTGGTGAATTAACTCCACACACAGCTTTTGTCAAGCTCATTGATTTGAGTTATAATGATTATGACACCATGGTGAATGCTGATCGACCATAGGAAATTGATGAGACACATGATTTAGATTCGAAGATATCTAGAGTGGAATTTCCTAAAACCCTCATGACAAGCTTAGATGATAAATACATTGATTGACATGATATTCCATACATCCATGGGGTTGATTTCGAATTGTCAAAGAATCCAATCGAAGTTGAGGAAGAATCTGATAAAAACCCCATTTCTGATTGTGAGGAAAATCTAAAAAATCTTGAGGAATTTTTGGATTTGGAGTCAAACGAATCTTTCACATCTTTGCACTTGGATATTGAGGATTTCACAGAAGCCATAGAACAGAAAATGAAAGAATTTGAGGCTTTATTGCATCTAGATTCTGATTTTCCACACCTTAGGGAAAATGAATTGTTGCCCATTACATTTGAGGATTCGTACCATGAACAGAACTTGGGCAATTTGTACGAGATTTCTAATCAACCCAGGGATGAGAATGATTTGGGTGAATCTAGAGTTGTTGGGATGGAACACCGAATCTTGTTTGACACACCTACTCTGCAACCACCCACACCTAGATCCACTCACAAAATGGTTCCTTATACCATTTCAGATTACACCACTCGGGTCCCTCCTTTCATTTTCCACCACTTTCTAGACCCGTATGACTTGTTTCCCACTCCCGACTATTTATCCACCTCATCTACATTAGTCATACACCACTCTTCTAGGTTGCCACTTGCTACCTATCACCCTGGCACCTAGATTTATTCCTCTTGTAGCACTTGGCTACAACCAGTTCCAAGCCCTGGTATTTTATTTTTTCAACCTTGTGGGCTTGGTATTCACGGGTAGCTGCCTACATTTTTGGCCCGTTGATGACAATGGAACTCCAAGTGCTTGCCATCGTGACTATGTCTCCTACAATCATTGATCCATCTGATGGAGTTTTGCCCAACTTGAGGCATTAAACTCAACATTTATCTACCTTCTATACATAGCATATTTCATTTTGGCATATTAGTCTATTTTGTGATTACCATTGTAGTGTTGGCATATGCTAAATGACGAATTCGGAGCAATTCCAGGTGATTTCTATTCACTTATGCCTTGTCTTACTTTATTTTTCTCTTATTCATACATAAAGACATGCAAGAACTTAGGCATGGGGGGGTAGTACATATAAACTGAAGAATCTTCTGCCAACACCGTAGGAAAGAGATCTTTTTATCAAGAGGATTTATTAGGGATTTATTCTTTAGTTGATTCCTGAACTTAAAATCCAGTACAATTTCACACTTACATGTAGAATTTGCAATGGATCCACTATGAAGATCGATAAACATCTTTAGTTTGTTGAGAAGAAGCATTGCTTCTTCTCCTGAACCCTTGGATAGTAATTAGGGAGTCAAGAAAACCATATTCCAGTAGATCCACTAAATAATTGTGAGGTGAGAGTAGAGAGTCTACTGGTCCTCTAAGTTTAGTACAAGGAATCTTAATTTTTGGGTAATTGGATAATGATACTTGGAGTTAGGCTTAGTTTTCACTCTCAGTTCCTACATACAAATTCTTTGTGTGAATCTTTGTGAGAGCCACCAAATAAGGCAAATACACAAAGAGCAGGTTCTAATAAAACTAGGACTAAGGTAGATGGTCATGACTATCCTTTATGGAATCCTCAGTTGAAGGAGGGTTTAATGTCAAGGTCAGAAATACGCTGCTAATCCCGAATAATCACTTCCACCAAATAAGCCACCCGATATCCTCTTGAACATAACCAATCCCGAATAATGGCTCGTGAATAAAAGTACATATGTCATGTTGCATTGCGTTGTGTTGGTGATTTATATGAGAATAAAGAAGAGAAAAAAAAGAAGAAAAAAAGAAGAAAAAGTATAAAAAAAAGAGTCTGCAGAGAAAAGAAAAAGAAAAAAAAGAGAAAAAAGGGCATTGAATTGCATTTATTTCATTTTATGACAAGCACATTGAGGCAACAATACTTGCTACCCTTATAGTCCACCAAATACAGCCTTGACCTACTTTTCTTGTGTTTCTGACTGCTCGAATACTAATTGAGAATTTCTAACTTAGTTATAGGATTATCAAAACTTAATTGAAGTGTAATGCCATGGGAGGCCACCAAACATATTTACAAATTTGGTGAGATGTGAGCTCAAAAAGAAAAAGAAAAGAAAAAAAAAAAGAAGAAAGAAAAGAGAGAGAGAATGAGTACAAGGAACTTAAGAGAGCACAGTTTTTTCACCTCTCTCTAAGTTGAATTATTTGATAGTCTAGAAATTTAAATTTTGAAGTACTAGTCTCTATGTAGCACCAGAGGAGTGTGAGCCACCAAACACAAACCCACTTAACTCAGACATCTTCTACCTAAGCCAAAAGCCGTGGCTAAATTGGAGATTATTTTATATCCCTGAGGGAAGAAGTTTGCCTATTCGAATAGAGTTCTACTAAAGGTCAAGTACAAGCTTTAAATGTGGATCGACTTTTCACTTGGATACGTTGTATAGGGTACAACACTACACTTTCACGATTTTATGGATTTCTAAATTTTTGTTTGAAAACAAAGGAAATATATTTTTAATCAAACTCTTGATACAATGCATTTAGTCTTGCATTTGCTAGGGACTAGCAAGATTTAGGTATGGGGGTATGATTGCGTAGCAATCATAGGTCCTAATTTACTTGAATTAAGTTAGATCTTAGCTTAATCTAGGAATAATGCATGCATAAGCATCTTATTTTGCATCATAATTGATTTGTTAGCTTTGTAAATAATAATGCTACATTATGCTCTAACTGAGAGGTAATAATAATTGCAGATAATTCGGCACCACAGATGATGAGTTCGACTGTACGAATCTTCTCAGAACGACGATGGGAGTCCAATGCTTCCGAGATCGTCTTGATTAGACTCCTGTAGCATCCTATGGAGTCTGCAGAAGAGCAAAGGCTAAGAGGCAAGGAGGCAAAAATTCAGACCTCAAATGCCAAATCTAACTGCACGGATGGATCCACATCAACGATCGTAGTTTAACAGCTCAAAAATCAACTTGATTGGAGCTCTACAACACCATCTACAAAGCAAAGAAGATGGATGACCATAATGGCACCACGTGGCACCATCATAGCCTAAGGCTGCCCCCCCATCCACTGAAGGAATTCCACGTGCCTTGTGGGTCGTTGGATCATCATCCAATGGCCACAAGAGTGACACGTCGCCACTTCACCTACACCTCATCAAGGAAGAATCACCTACAGCTGTTAGATATTCATCCAACGGCTGAGGCAGCACGCATGAAGAAACAAGCGCGCGACCATCTGTGTGCATAGTGTGTTGGTCAACGTGAGTGAAAACAAGCAGGAGTCGACAGTTCGAAGTGCACGGAGCGTAATTGAAGAGGCGACAAGGCGTGATTAAATTGAAGCATCAGATCGCGATCTGACGATGCAGGCACAAACGTGTGCTGTGCTAATCGCGCGTCTGATCAAGCAGTGCAATGCACGTATGAGACAGCGCGTGGTTAGACGCATCGATATATGCTGCTCGGTGAGGTGATAGCACGCACGTCCTCAGCCATTGATCTTCACGATAGAACGATTGAAATTGAATGTAGGCACGCGTGAGAAGAGGCGGTGTTGAGTGTGTTTTTTTGATCAGACGGCTGAGGAGAATCGAGCGTGAGCGTATGCGATGAAGGGCACGTGCATTGAATCCAGCGGGTGAGCGGCTGCCACGTGGCGCGTTGTGTACGTTGAAGGCACATGGGAGGCTTTTTGAAGGCACAATCTGATCCGTTTATCTCCCGATTGATGGATCTAATCGATTCGAGGCTGTTGCATGGTTTTGAGGGCCAAATACCTACTTTGCCCCTCATTTTGTCTATAAAAAGGACCCTAGGGTACCCATATGAAGGCATCTCCTCCAACATGCTCTCCTCCATCTCTCCCTCTAGACCTCTAAGCTTCTCTAGACTCGCTCTTCCTCTAAGGCATACATCAAGACCACCTTGGTGCACTGCTACTACTCTCCTCAACCTCTCCAAAGGCCACTAAGGACTACCCTTGGTGCCCTTATTCTAGTAGAATTAGATGGCTATTTTCATTCCTAGTAGTTTTAGTAAATTCTTTTAGTTCTAGTTCTAGTCTGAACGATCTGATCTGAACAAAGTGTCTTTATATATATATCTGATTATTTTAGCTAGTTAGTTCTAAATCGGTATCTACATCAAGTCATTTTTTGCCTCCCTAAGTTCGACTAGGACTCACAACTCGTTATATTTATTTATTTCGACGTATTTTCATGCTATACCATGACATATCTATTCTTGAAACACGATTTTTCAATCAAGCAAATTGGCTTCGACACCAGGTTTGGCTAAAGAGGTTGAAACCATCTAGTAGTTACAAGACGAATGGAGGTTGTTAAGATATTCATTACGATTTTTTTAACCTTTTCTTAAATTTGGTATGTAGTTAGTGGTCAACAAGGTAACTCGACTCACCGACTAACCACTGGGCTCAATTGAGTTCAAGCTAGTCCAATGTGGTCCTAGAGCTCATGCACTTCTAAGTTTTCTTAAGCAATTGACCACAAATCAAAGAAAATCCTCTCTCAGATAAAGTTGGAGTCCAAATGATTTGAAAATTGGTAGTAAGATTCCTTTTTAAATACAACTTCTAGAGAGTATTGTTTTAGAATTTTTACTATCTCAAATAAATATTTATGAATTTTTAACTAACAGGGGGTCAGATTTGAGATTTTGACCTTGAGTTGATTTTTCTTTTTGAAATAGTATCAAATGTGATTAAAAAATTTGAGAAAAATATCAGAATAAAAAATAACTTGATTATCTTTCAAACCCCACCATTTTTGGGTCAACCAGACTTGTGTGTTGATCGAAATCAATTTTTGAAGTTAAAAAGAATTTAGTTTTCAATCTATCTAACCTTGTGTACTCCGCAAAATTTTCAAAAATCCACAAATTGAATTTTTTCTTGGGAATGATGGTGTTGGAAAGATAGTTTGAAAATATAGTTCCTGCTCAAATTTCAAAATTTTTAGACCATTAGAAACATAGAAAATGAATTTTCAAATTTGTATTCAATTTCTGGCCGAGTTTCTAAAACTAGTAGTAGTAATTTTTTTTTCTTTTCTTTTTTTTTAGGACAAAGCAACTCCTAACTACCTAACAAATAGCTCCTAAAAATTTTTTTATTTATTTATTTTTCAAATAACTCCTATCCTATTCAAATCCTAATCTAAAATCCTATTGAGATATTTGTGTGCACCTGATTGTCTTCACCTGCACTTGATGTGTACGTAGATTCTCGTTTGATACCTCCACACCAGAGAAATACACTAAATTAGGTATTAAATCAAGAATCACCATGCCTCCTCGGAAACAGTGCCAATTTTCTCGGTCATAAAATCATGTTTTAAGAATAGATACATCGTAGTATTGATGACGAGATTTATGCTTAATTAAGATGATTACAATAAAAAGATGTGTCGTTGATGTATTTTATGTGGTGGGAATCTCGTATAAAAAATTCATTAAATCTAACCACAATGATTAGGATGTCGTATCCATAGGGAGGAACAGATCAATAAAATTACGAATAATTTTCCTTTGTATTCATCCAATCGAGTGCAAAATCCGTGCTTAAATCTGATGCGAAACGAAGCGACAAGAAGGAAACATACAATAACTTAAGAATGCGGGGGTTTGTATGTAATTTTCCTTCCTTGAAATAACTTGCAATGGCATATAGTGTAATTACACTTCAAGACATTGGGCTTTCTCCTCTAGGTCATGTGAGTGCTTTTGATGAGATTTTATCCATGTATCAAATTCAACATGTAAGAGTTAAGTGCATGAGAGAAATAATGTAAACACTTAAGGGAATCATGCAATTTCACTCAAATAATTTAAGTCATCAAATAAAGCAATAGTGTTTCACAATGGCATAATGTGTAAATACAAATAAGCCCTCTACTGTAGAGAAACAGGGGAACTCGTTCCCCTCGTGCACATGCGGAGAGAGAGGCATGGTTGGAGGCGTAGAGCTCGAAGGAAGTCGACAGTGGTGAGGGGATCCTGATGGCAGTGGTGCTGTCGATGGCGGCGGTCAGAGGTTGTCGGACGGCGAGGAAGAGCTCATCGGCGGTGGGTCACTCCACGCGTGCGCGTGGGTTGCGGTGGGTGCGTCTAAGGGCGTGGTCAAACTCGTGAGGAAATGATGAGCTCAACATAGGTGACAGCGTGGAGAACGGCAGTTTGTGGAGGTGGCTGCACGCAAAGGAAAAGGCGGTTGTTTGGGTTCTTTTCCTCTCCTGTGTTGGTGGAGAAGAAGAAGAGGCAGCTGGTGGGGGGGTTCTCTATTGAAGAAGAAGAAGAAGGCGTCGAGTTGTGCGCAGGGGGTGGGCTGCGCACGAAGTTGCTGCGTGCGAAAGCGAGATGCTGGCAAGGGTGGAGCACATGGAGGCTGCCCATGCGGTGGCTTGGTCGCACAGGATGGTTGCCTGTGCTGTGAGAATGCAGGCTGCACGCAAGGGTGGTGCATGTAGGCGTTGGTGGAGGAGGCTGGGGCCACCGTGCGCGCTTGGAGTTCATGGTGCTGGCGAGAGGTCCACCGTGGAGAGCGAGGAAGAGAGAAGATGGCCCCTGAAGATGATGGTTTGCCCTTCTTTTTAAAACCTGTGGTTTGTTTGCCACGGCCGATGGCTTCTCCAACCGACTGGCAAGGATCCCGAGTGGTTGGACGGCGAGGGTGCTGTTGCGAAATGCTCGAAGAAGAAGCGGGTGACTTCGGTTGACGATGGAAAGTGGTGGCATGCGGGCATTGGTGGAGGAAAGTATAGAAAATTGTGAGCATGTACCTATAAAATATAAAAATTGTAATAAGATGCAACCCTCCACTAAAATAAATTAACATTAAGTACTAAATAATTAACTTCTAAGGAAATGTATGTAAAATGTACTTAGGCTAATAGAATGTCCAATAAATTGGACTTATCAAGTATAGCGTGAAAATACGTCAAAACAAATAAATGTAACAAGATGTGAGTCCTAGTAGAACTCAGGGAGGAAGAAAATGACTTGACGTAGATACCGATTTAGAACAACTAGAGCTAAAATAATCAGATATACATACATACATACATATATGTATATATATATATATATATATATGAAGACAATTTGTTCAGATCAAATTGTTTAGACTAGAACTATAACTCAAAGAATTTACTAGAACTACTGGGAATGAAAATAGCTATCTAATTCTGCTAGAATAAGGGCACCAAGGGTGGTCCTTGGTGGCCTTTTGAGGGGTTGAGGAGAGCAGCAGCGGTGCATCAAGGTGGTCTTGATGGTTGCTTTAGAGAAAGATGGAGCTTGGAGGTGTCTGGAGATGTCTGGAGGGAGAGATGGAGGAGGAGATGCCTTCAGATGGGAGCTCTGGGGTCCTTTTTATAGAAAAGATGAGGGGAAAAGCTGGTATTTGGGCCTCCAACTCGTGCAACAACTTTGGATTGATCAAATTCGTCGATCAGGAGATCGACGAATCATATCACACCTCATAATAACCTTCCTAGCACCTTCTTTGCAAGGACATGTGTGATTGCACCATGTAGCGCACACACGGATGCCCTTAGCCACCGCCTTTCGCCCTTAGTGTGCGCACTCACGCTTATTTGATTTCAGTCATTCGATTGAATGATCAGACGACTTAAGATGAGCACTTCACCACCTCTGCTGAAATCGCGTGCCATGCGCACATTCAATTCTAGTCGTTCGATCTTTATGATCAGTGGTATTGATCTCGCGCTCGCCGCTGCCTCATTGATCCCGCGTTCATCCATGCGTCATCACGCGCGTGTCGATCCAATGCACCTCTGCACACCAAGCGTCGCCTCCAATGTCGTGCGATTTGAATCTGATGCTTCAATTTTGTCTTCGTCCACCGCCTTTCTGGTTTCGCGCACCGCTTTTCTGGTTTCACGCACCGCCTTTCTGGTTCGAGCGTGCATCTTGTACTTTTGGTTGAAGTCGGTGACCAATGCGCTACGTGCGCGTTTGTGTCTTGATTCCGTTTCCGCGCGCAGCTACCATCTGCCATTGGATGAAGATTCAACAGCTGAGATGGATTCCCACTGATGTAGGCACAGGGTAGGCGTCGACGTGGCGCTCTTGTGGCTGTTAGATGACGATCCAACGGCCCACAAAGCGCGTAGTGACTTCTTCAGTGCATGGGGATGGTGACCTTAGGTAGCTATGATGGCGCTATGTGGCTCCATTGTGGTCGTCCATCTTCTTTGCTTTGTAGATGGTGTTGTAGGGCTTTGATCGAGTTGATTTTTGCGATGTTGGACTGCAATTATTGATCCAGATCCATTCGTGTGGTCAGATTTGACATTTGAGGTCCGGATTTTCGCCACCTTGCCTCTTGGCATTTGCTCTTCTGCGGATTCCATAGGATGCAACGGGCATTCAATCAAGACGATCTCGGAAGCGTTGGACTCCTGTCGTCATTTTGAACAGATCTGTACGGTTGGATTCATCATCTGTGGCCCTAAATTACCTGCAGTTATTATTACCTATCAATTAGAACATAATATAGCATCATTATTTACAAAGCTAACAAATCAACTATAGTGCAAAATATGATGCTTATGCATGCATTATTCCTAAGTTAAGCTATGATCTAACTTAATTCAGGTAGATTAGGACCTATGACTGTTGCGCAATCAATATATTTTTTGTTTATTATACATATACATATTTATTATATACTTAGACCATATACGTATATGTACACATACACAACACACCTCTCAGATACTTAGATGCTCAGCAAACTCCCAACCCTTAGCCACTCTCACGCTCCTCTCCTTTCTCTCTTTCAACAACTAGCTTTTTTTTGGAATGCTCTCATAGCTCACTCCTTTGTTACTGTTCATGTTATTCGCTCTGAATCGAGTTTTAAAATCAATGCCTTGCAGTATAGTTTGAAACAACACAAAAAACATATAAGATTTGTAACTTGAATATCAGAAATGAAGTTCAAGGTCGAACACAGGGAGCAATTGGCAAAAATGCTTCTCAAGATTGCAATTCAACACAAATATATAATCAATAGAATTCCAAGCAAATATGAATGAAAGTGAATGTTAGATAATGCAAAAAGAATGGGTCAAAATGGTGATTTGAATCACCAATTACTCCTAACAATTATCTCAAATATTTCAACAGTACTAAGCAATTCAATTCCATGTAATATAATTGCACAGTGCACTTCAAATGATGCTCAGACGACTGTTTAGCTTGGTCAGACGGCTTAAATCACTCGTTACTATAGTGCCTGGAGGACACCCTTCCTCTTCTCTTCTTTTCTGTGCCCCTTCTCTTCTGTAGCTACTCTTTCTTTCCTTCTTCTTATTCCTCTGGTTGTGCCTTCTCTCTTCTTCCTCTACTGCTCAGGCTTCCTCTCCTTCTTCCTTCTTCACGCGCAAGGGGGAGGTTCTTTAAATAGCTAAGTGTCTGCCGTTGATCCTGAGAGCAAAACTTCCCTTGACCCTACGCGCTTTCCTCTCCTTCTCTCTTTGGGATCCGCCCTCCCAGGGCCACAATCAGGATAGTCGGGTTATTAAGTACATGCGCACCCAGGACCAAGGTTGCCGGCCGTGAGTGGCAGCCGAGGGGTGCTTGGTTAGGCGAGTTATTGGTGTTAGTTCAACAATTCATATAAAATATTTTGATGATTTTACAAAATAAAGAAAATGAAATAAAAAATAAAGCATAGCATATTGTTTTTCTCTGTAATAACATATCTGCAGGATTTTATAAAGTTTCCAAGATGAGAGATTAAAAGCGAAGACAAGCAGCATAAGTAGTAGGTCTTAGGCTTTTTCATGTAAACTTTCAAAGGTTGTAATTTTCATTTTATTTGAGTCTAGAAATTTTGTAAAGAGCCCCCAAACATAACCTATAAATAGCTAACTTAGGCTCTCTACACTTAGGATAAATTAGAAACAAAAACCCAACACTTATACTCTTATCAGATGTCTAGAACAATGGTCAGACGTCTGATTTTCCACTTTAAGACGTCTGACAAGTGTCTCAGATGTCTAATTTCCAAGATTTCTGCCTTTAGGTGTCTCCTCATAAACTTCAGTCGAAGCACTTCACTATCAGATGTCGATAACCTTACACAGACGTCTGATTCTTTACCTAGACATCCTCAGACTAACCGTTAGACTAAGCGTAGGCAAAAATGAATTTCCAGACGTCTGAACACACTTCTAGACGTCTACCTTTGGACCGTTGCCCATAATTTTCTGTGCGTATCTCATTACGACCATGAAATCTTTTGTCAGAAGAAGGAGCGAAGTATTTTTTGGTTTTCAGATGTCTGGTGATTTCCTCAGTTGTCTATAACGACGTCTGATCCCTTAAACCTAGAACCCTGTTTGGATCTGATGAAAACAGGAACGAATCCACCCTTTATTAGATGTCCAATAACATAATCAGACGTCTTATGTGAAAATCTCAGACGTCCTTCTTTTGATCCAATGAAGTCAGTTTAGGATGGCCTACAGTATTAGACGAGCAGAAGTAAAATCAGAAATCCTATAAGACGTCTGATATTGTTGTCAGACTCATCATTACCTTGATTTGTGGTGGATTTCGTCCTAATCTCTTGGGATTTGTCTCCAATGGCTAGAGGAGCTCTCCCAAGTGTTCTTGAAGGTTCCAAACTTGCCTATAAATAGACTACAACTCCTCTTAGGCAACACACACCTCTTGAGATACAATTCCATTAGAAAAGTCACTTACTCACTACTCTAAGCTCCATCTTGCCCTTGTGCTGTGCCACCACTCTAATCAAAGGGCAAATCCATACTCCCGGCTCAGTCCGTTCTGTAAATCCTTAGGGAGTTCTTTTCATGCTTAGTAGATAAGAAAGTAATTAAAGTATTGGGGTGCTCTATAGGTTTTGTTTCAATTCTTCTTTTGTACTTTGGGTATCCAGTCTGTCGGGTCCCTGTCTCTTCATTTTGAAGGGAGAAACCTCCGTATAGGGATCGGAGGTGGGATTTGTAATTGAGGTACACTACCCTCGTTTAAGTAGTGTGGTTAGTGGATTGATCACCTTGTGATCGAAAATCCTAAGTCAAGAGATTGGCTTAGGTGGTGCTTTTCACCCATCTTGGGTTTCCACCTAAAAATCTGGTGCCACATTTTGTGATTGAATTTTTTGTATTACAACATTTTATAATTTCACTATTCACCCCCCCTCTAGTGCAATTTCAATTGGGTCGGCCAGACCCACGTGTAAGGTGTTGCGGGCGAGGTGTGTGAGGGGTGTGGGGACCTCACCCGCTGTGACTTGAGGCGATAAGGCTATGCGACTTTTTCGATTTATGCGGGTGCAGGGTCTCGTCAGCTTCCGAGGTGGGACTATCCCACCTCCCTTCGCTCAGTGGCAGCAGCAGCTCCTTCTTGTGATTGCAGTCAAATGCCTGGTCAAAGAGCCAAATTGGCCCCTGGGTCATGATCTTGGAGATGCTCTGCTACTCTTGGGACTTCGCCTGGGGTTTGTAGATGCTGGAGCAAGGCTTCAAGCTTCGCTCGAAGCTTCGTCAATGGTAGCAGAGAAGCGAAGACCTAAAATGAAGAACACGGGGTAGCGACCTCGTTAGAAGGTTCAGTAGGATTCGCTGTAGCACGACGGACGTGGTGGTGTGTGTGGCGTGGCATGAAGGTGCTGTGGTGGTCGGACAGTGTCGAAGTTGGTGCGCGGAGATGGGTCTATTTGATGGAGGGTTTGTAGGAGTAATAGGGTGAAATAGGATGGGGGTTTTGAAGAGGATGGTGTGGCAAAGGTCGTGAGGTGGGTGGCAAGGCATTTGGAGTAGTGGAATGAGCGGGGAGCCTCGCCGGAGTGATGGCTGGAGAGGAGGGGGATGACGATGTTTGGCGACGTCGAGGGTTGAAACAGGGATAAGAAGAGGGAAATCTAACCTAAAAGTGGAGGGGATTTAAGATAAACTAAGATAATTAGACGAAATGGGAGGATTTTCCTTACCGGGGGTGTGTCGGCTCTGGAGAAGACGAAGGCTCCAGTGAGTGGGAGACGGTGACGAAGTCGTTGATTGGAGCTACCGCAGGTATTGCGACGCGTGGAGGAAGAGGAAGGTAGATTCGTCGCTGGTATTGCGAACAAATGAGGAATGGAGTCGGAGGAGGTCACCGGACATCGTGGAGCTTCTTTGCCAGAGAGGAGGGAGGTAGGAGGGGTATTCCAAGCCAAGAATGAGCGTGGGAGTTCGGCTGAGCCCTGGGCGTGCTTATATAGTGCTTGGAGGTCTATTTGTGCTTGGAAGCCAAGCTTCCAAGCTAGGAATGTTCGCCGGAGTAGGAGATCCCACGATACCCTAATATCTCATGCATTCTCATGAGAGATTGGGAAGGTTTGAGAGCTTGGGAATTGGCTCAAAAGGAAGGGAATTCCTTGACGAACTTCCCTTTCAAATCTGAGAGGGATTGCCAAGGAATCAAGGAGAACTTGCCAAATTTAAGTCGCCGAAGTTTGTAGGAATAGGATTCATGGTGGAAGGGACTTATTTGAAGAAAATTATGATAAAGATAGGGGACTTTTTGTAAGGATTTTGAAAGTTAAGGGCATATTGTGATATAAAAGAATCATATAGGACCAAATTGCAAACTAGGTCAAGACTGTCTTAGATTGAGCCCAAATTTTGGTACAAACCTAATTTAGACCTAAGGAATCCAATGGTGAAGTTGGATTTTGGTTTTGACTTAGTTTGACTAGATACCTTTTGTAAAAACCAAAATTAGGGCAAATGTCAGTCTGAGACTCTATTTTGGGTCAAGATGGATCCTAATGGTCAAATTGAAGGTACCAAATCCTAGAGAATATTTTTCTATGATTTTTAGAGGCTTTAGGTGAATTTTATCCTAAATAGAACCTCATTTAATTAAGCGGGTCTATTTTTAGGGTTTCAGAAGTCATTTAATTCTCAAAACACGCGAAAACCCTTTTCTATCTGTATTAACCCACTTGTTGGATATTTAATACCATTTGACCCTTAATTACCCCTTGGGAAAACCCACGGTTATTTTGCATTCAAGATATGATGGTAAAATTGCAGTTTTAAGCATGGTTTCTTATATTTCCCTTAGAATGGATTTGCAGTGACTTAGGGCTCTCTGGCGGTTATGTAGGAGCATTTAATAACTTAATGAGATCAAATTGAGCTAGTTATGGCTCATGATGGTGTTCCCATCAGTTCACCTAACCAAAATTTGGTTTTTTTATTAGCGGATCGAACTTTCGTGGGATACACAGCACCTCAATGGGGTGGGACCAGGCCACTACTAAGCTGCTCCATAGTTTCTTTAATGTGCTTTTTAATTCATTTCATTTTAGACCTAAATGAGGCCCAATATAGGCCTAGCACAGTGCATAGGCTCCCAGTTCGCACACCAAATTCCATTCTCAATATATGCTCATGAGAAAGGTATCAGCGGTAATGTTTCTGTCGGGTGTTGACGACTGCATCGGCTATGGCACAAAATCATTTTATATGGTGCGACTCACTCCGCAGCCATCGATGTGGCATCTAGTTGAGCGCAACAGTGCACTGAGCGCATGTTCTGATTTCAAGGATTTGGCCCTCTATTTAGGGGCCAAAATCAATTCCAAATTTTAAATAAATTATATATTTAGAAAGCCCTTATATAGGTGTACCTAATTATATAATTAATTTTAGATTTTAAGTTATTTAATTATCTATTAAAATTATTTATAGTTAGGGATTTATACACATTAAATTAAGGTTTAATTTCTTAATTAAAGTACAAATTGATGAATTAATGATGCAATTGACTTTATAAATAGTTAATTAATATAATAAGGTATTTATTATACATTTTTATTTTATTTTAGATCATTTATTTTAATTTATATACATTTAAATAGATGTTTTTGAGAGGTATATACATAATTAAGTTAGAAATACTATTATACAGATAAATATGTTATAAATAGGTTAAAAATATTTAAAATTAATATATATAAATGTACAATATAGATTACTTTAGTATTAACTTAATTTACTAATTTATTTTATTTTAACTTAATAATTTACCTAATTAATTAATAACTTAATTACCTACAATAAATACATAAATAAATTAATGTACATGTATCATACAGTATATAATAATTAGTTAAATATGTATGTATAGTAATACATATAATTATAGGTATGTACATAGTTATTTATAATTACTTAGTATTATTTACATTTACTATAATATAAATTAGTATACAAGTATACAATATCGTTATTTGTATAGTAAATCATCCTAAATACTTAATTAAATATATATAATACAATTTTGAATTATTTATGTACATTATTTACATATATTAAAATATCTACATATAGCTTAGTATTAAGTTATATTTACAAGTACAAATACAATATACGTGGTATTTTTAGGTATTTTTGAATTTTTCTTATTTTTGTGACTTTTTTATGTTTAATAGAGGTAGGAGATGAGAGAGAAAGGATAAGATGAGGGAGAAAGGGTAAGATGAGAGAAGAATAGTTTCCTTTTCGGATTTTTGATTTGGTTCTTTTATTGAATTTTAAAGTAGAGTAAATCGTTGGCTGGTATATTCTAACAAGCTAGTATGTTTATTTTATTTTTTAATGATTTTTTTATCATTTTTATTTATGTACAAATCTAACCCAAATTAGGCCTTGAAAGGGTTTTCAATAGAGAACCTAAGGCAATAAAAAGGATTTTAACGGCTGGAAAAATGATTCAAACTCTCAAATACATTCAGCATTTCATCTAAAAGATATTCAAACATTTAAACATGAACTTCAATTCAATTTTCATTCGAATTTACATTTTGGATAGTTGGGCCTTAACATGTAGCTGATAATGGACTTAAACAAGACTTAAAAGCAATTAAAATTCAGTCCAAGTACATGCATACTTGTGACATAAAATTCTTACAATGTACAACATGTCAGCTTCTTTAAATCTTTACAATCCCAGCTCAAATCTAGCCCACAGGGGTTGATTTGCTACTACAGCAGTTAAGAGCTATTATTGAATTCTTAGCAACTAAACTGCAGCTCTTGTTGCAAACACAAAATCCCAGCAGCTGATGTTGCTGCTGTTGTTGATCTGAGTAACTGATTGCAGCAGCTAAGTCAAACCATTGAGAAAAAAAAACCTCTCACAAAACAGATCTCAAAACTAACTCCACATCAAGTCCATATCATTCTCAAATCCACTGAAAATCAGGGATGCAAATCTATCAAAAACTCTTCAAACTCTAGATCAAATTCCATCTTTGAAAATCTAAGTTTCAGGTGTTGTGAAACCTATTTGAAAACTTTAGCATCCACTGAAATCTACATCAACAAATCCTAGTTAACCCCTTCCTCTTCATCATAGACAACAAAAAGGATACGAATTACTCTAGACATCAATTTCACTTATGACTTACTTCTAAATCTTCATCCAACTCTTTTAAAACTCATTTCATGCTCAAACAGCTAATTGAAATCATTTTGAAGTTAAAAAAAAATGTTCCCCAAATTGGGCATTTAATGTAAGATCACCACTGTGATTTGATCACTTTGAGCTCCTAAATGCTATAAATCGGTGTTTAGGATCTCAAATGATCCTAGAAAAACCATCAGGTCATTGCTTAGGCCTTGAATCATTTCATATGATTCTCATTGGCCCAAACTACCTAGCAATCATCAAAAATAAGGATCTGACATAAAATGAAGCAAAGAGAATATGAGCAACAAAAATCTAACCAAATGGATTTAAAACAATTGCAATATTTCCAATCAAACTTAGATAAACCCAATTTCATTGATTAAATCCAAATAGATTGCAATTGGCTCAAAACTCATATGATCAATTATTGAAATCAATCTCCACATAATCAATTAAATCTGGTTGATGCAAACCATAACAGGGCATTAGTGGATATCTGGGCTGAATGGAATGCCCTCAATTTGATGTTTGAGCAGTCCAACAGATCTGAAAGCTAATGAGCTTCAGATCTATTAAATGCTCCTGTGAATGGGTGGTTGATGACTAGAGTGCACAGCAAGTGAGTGAATGCAAGTTGTGAGGTGAGGAGGGAGAGGGGTGGATTGAAACAGAGGTGGAAAAACACCCCTCTGATCTGAATTGATCAGAGAAGGAAAGATTGATCTAATATAATCTACCTCTAATCTAAGTTAACACACCATTGAATTCACTATCTGATCTACTCCTACCGATCTACAGTACACTAAATATCACTATAACTAATCTAGAAAGCATTTAAAATCCTAACTAATGAGAAGAATGAGACCTTGGGAGAAATCGCAGCTGGTGGCTGCAGCAAGGAAGGAGGAAGAAGCTCCAACAGAGGGAAAATTTGCTAGTGGAGTTCTGGGTTTCCCTAGGGTGTTATGTAATCCATAGCGACAAGGAAGAGTCAGAGAAATTGAAACTCCACCACCCAAGAGATGGAGCTGATGTTTGATGAGGAGAGAAACAGGAGGGGAGTGAAGGGACCAACTCAAGAATGTAGGAAGGAGAGCTCATTGCACTCGTGAGGGTCTAAGATCGAGATTAAGTAAGCTCGCTAGTGGATCAGGTGACCGTGAAGTGAGATTACGCATGATTAGGTTTAATGGTGGGATGAGAGAGATGGGTGCGTGGGAAGAATTTGGACAAAATCCAGCTGCTAGATCAGATCTAGCTGAGGTAATGATCCTCTGCGCAAAGGCACGCGAGGTTTGGATCACAATCGGCCGTTGGATGGAAGGCGTAAGGATCGACGGCTACTGTAGCATGAGTTCTTTATGTGAACAATGTGCACGCGACATCAGCTGTATTGGGTTAATTGCAAGAGAGGCCCTAAATGTGTGAATGGTATGACATTTGTGATAGAACCCATAAGTGAAAAGGAATACTGCAACGCAGTCAAAAAGTCTTACAAATGGGTCCCTAGAGACTTTTCAAATAAGTCCATTTGTGTTTCATGCATGAATAAATGTGAATACCTAAGGACCTAAGTGTAAAGTCATTAATGCAAGATCCTAATGATGTCCAAATGCAATGGAATTTTTATTGAAGCTTAATTGAACCTTTAAGAAGTTAATTTAACCCTTGATTTGAACTTTTGAGCTTAGAAATGTATTCAATTGGTAGTTGGATCATCAATTTGCATTTATTAATAGAATCTCAGTTAGTGACCTAATTATGTTTTTTTAACACGAATTAGATGTTTTAGTTCGTTTTCCATAACTCTGACACTTAACCCATTTCTTATGTTAATTGATAATGTTTAACATAGTTTTTAGCTTAACTTGGTCATTTTAGCTATGATGAGTCACACCTTATCATACCCTCATCCTTAGGTTTTGCTAGTCCCTCAGCAAACAACTCATTAACTGCAAAGCATTTCAGTATCAGCTAGGTAAGTGTGATGAGATATCTTTTTTTACTCTTTTCAATTTGTTAATTATTTAGAGATGATTTTTAAGCTGAAATTTTTCTTCTGATAAACCAACTGTGTTTATGTCTGGACATTGTGAGAACTAGCTACTTAGGAAGACTAACCAGAACTTAAGATTGATATGATATAGACCATCTCTCGACCAACTAAGACTCTTGTTACTTAAACCTTAAGTGCGATTTCCAGGACTCAAGAGGGTTTTACAAAGCTCAAAAGCTAAGAGGTTATGGTTGTTCTCAGTGAAAGGTCACGATTAACCAGGTGAACCCTAAAACTCAATCCTGAGGTTTCACATCTTTTTAAGTCCAAGTTGGTCCTAGCTTTAACTCATGTCTTCGGATCGACTCTCAAAAATGAGGGAAGACTCAAGGCCAACTCTTATTGCATTGTGGCTCAAAGAATATTTGGTTGAAGTAGGGTATTTGTAATATTTTTTGACTGATATTTTTGGTTGAAAATATATACAGGACTTTGGAGAACATACTTGGCTTATTTAAAAGAATGTCTTTTTCTAACAATTCTTTTTGACTTTTTCTGATTTTTGTTTGAAAATAAATGTTCGTATGTCTCCGACAGCTTTATTTGGTTGAGCACACTTATTTGGTGCGTGAGTACTTTTGGTGGAAAGAGCTTCTCCAAAACACACGACTAAAGACTAGGACAAAGAGTCTACCTACACGCACAGGTAAGGACTCCACCTTCCCTAATGAAGATTAGTGTTGAATTTTAAGTGCACAAGGTCTTTCCCAACATTGTGTAGTGTAAACCAAAGTTATTTAGACTCCCAAGCCAAAGCAAACCTGTGAATCTTGTACTGGTGACTTAGGTACAAGAATACGTCCTAAGTTAGGGGAGATCTTGGTCTATCTTGTCAAAGCTTAAATGTATTAAGCCAAAGCATAAGCAAATCAAGCTATAGTGGCCCAGAAAGTCTAATCAGCAAAGGTTGAATGTCCATATATACCTATTCTATTTTTTTTGTTTTCAACTATAAGATCATAATTAAACACTTATAATTCTTTGCAATGCTTTTCTCTCTCATCAGAAATTTTATTTTTGGAGTTCTCCCTCAACAATAAGAATTTTTTGGAATTTTTGTTTTTAACATTTTTTGTATTTTTGACTTTGTAATTTATTTCAAAATTTTCAAAAATTTTCATTTTTTTGGTATTTTTAATCATACTATATATACACTACTAGTGTGTCTATAATTGCATTTCATAAAATGATTTCACCATTTACACCCCCCATGCTTAAATGATGCAATGTCCTTATTGTATGAATAGGGTGGATGCAAATGCATGCCTTGCTTTTCACTAACTTAGACTGGATGATGCAAGAAAGTCAGAGTGAGGAGATAAAAATCTCTGTGCATGATACAAGATCAGAGTGGGAAGTCGGGCTAAGTAGTGAAATGAATGTTAAAAATGAAAGTATAGACACCTAAGAAATGGAAAATAAGAAAGATGAAAATGACTATATACAAAAGATAGGTTTGCTAAGTTTAACGCCTTCTGCTAGGAGCAAACCCAGATGTGTCAAAAGTAAGTTCAAAATGTTGGAGTGAAATGATAGAATTGACAAGTCTAAGATCATGCGGCTCAATGAAAGGTTTTAATCTTTGTCCATTCACAGTGAAAGGTTCAAATTTGTCAATCTCAGTGATCTTGACGGCTCCATTGTCAAATATTCTCAGGATTTTGAAAGGTCCAGTCCATTTTGATCTGAGTTTCCTTGGGAAGAGTTTCAGTCTTGAGTAAAACAGGACTTTTTGACCAAGGTGAAATGACTCCCTATAGATATGACGGTCATGGGAGGACTTTAATTTATCCTTATAGATCCTTGAGCTTTCATAAGATTCATTCCTTAACTCATCAACCTTGGAAATTTGAAGCCTTCTATGATCACCAACATTCTCTAGGTCCAAGTTACACTTTCTGATGACCCAATAGGATTTGTGCTCAAGTTTTACGGGAAGATGACAAGATTTTCTGTACACAAGTCTAAAAAGAGACATGCTTAATGGAGTTTTGTGAGCTGTCTTATATGCCCACAATGCATCAGAAAGGTGGGAAGACCAATCCTTTCTATTAGGTCTGATGATAGTCTGTAAAATCTTTTTGGTCTCCTAGTTGGACAATTCAGCAAGCCCATTGGTTTAAGGTTGATAGGGTGTAGCAATCCTATATGTCACCCTTAAAGTAGGGACTGGAAATCTAGAGAAGATAAAGTCTTGGACAAATTGTGTCACAACTCTATGGTCATTAGTTCTCAAGGGTAAGGCTTTAATCCATTTTGAAACATAATCAATTGCTAGTAAGATATACTTGAAGCCATGATAATTTGGAAAAGGTCCCATGAAGTCAATGCCCCATATGTTAAAGATTTCGCATACCATGATTGGATTTAAGGGCATCATGTCTTGGCGGCCAATACTACCAAGAGACTAACAGCGTAAACATGCCCTGCTATACCCATGTGCATCCCTGAAAATTGTGGGCCAATAAAAATTGCTTTGCAAAATTTTTGCAGTAGTCTTTTTGCCAGAGAAATGACCACTACATGCCTGGTCATGGTAGAATGACAGAATGCTTTCTATCTCCTTATCAAAGATGCACTTCCTAAGGATCTGGTCTTTACAGTGCTTGAATAACCACAGTTCTTCCCAGTAATAGTTCTTGGCTTCGAATCTAAGTCTGTCATTTTGATGTTGAACCCAATCAGAGGGAATGATTCCAGAAGGTAGGCAGTTGACAATGTTAGTATACTAGGGAAGATCAAAATGAATGGCTAGCAATTACTCATCAAGGAAGTGGTCAGTGATCGGAAGTGAAGGAGAGATCGCTTCAGAAGGAAGGTGGGATAAGTGGTCAGCTACCACATTTTGCTTCATAGCCTTGCCACGAATCTCTACATCAAACTCCTGCAATAGCAGGATCCATCTAATCAAATGAGATTTCACATCTTTCTTGGCGAGAAGATGTACTGTTGTGTGGTCAGTGCAGACTATAATATGGGAACCTAAAAGATAAGGTCTGAATTTTTCCAGTGCAAATACTACTACTAGCAATTTCTTTTCAGTGACTGTGTATTTCCTCTAAGCTTCATCTAAGGTCTTGCTAGCATAGTAGATGATTGCAGGTTTCCCATCTAGTTTTTGTCTAAGAACAGCCCCTATTGCATAACTAGAGGCATTACACATGATCTCAAAAGGGTGAGACCAATCTTGGGGTTGCAGTATTGGTGCCTTGGTCACTAGATCATGAAGTGTCATATATGCATGAACATAATCGTCACAAATCTAGAAGTCTACATCTTTAGAGAGGAGATTGGTGAGAGGTCAGGATATTTTCAAGAAGTCCGCTATAAATCAGCGATAAAAACCAACATGCTTGAGAAAAGGTCTGATTTGTTTAATCGACGAAGGTAATGGTAGGTCAGAAATCAATTTTACCTTCGCACAGTCAACCTCAATTCCTTTCTCAGAAATAAGGTGACCTAAGACAAGTCCTTCTGGTACCACAAAGTGTGATTTCTCCCAGGAGAGTACCAGATTCACATTTATGCATCTTTGCAGGACCTTAGTCAGGTGGCCTAAACATGCATCGAATGTGCTCCCAAAGATCGAGAAGTCATCCATGAAGACTTCCAAACAATCACCCACTAAGTCGGAAAAGATTGCAAACATACACCACTGAAATGTAGCAAGTGCATTGCACAATCCAAATGGCATCCTACGGAAAGCAAAGTTTCCATAGGGGCAGGTGAAGGTCATCTTTTTCTGGTCATCAGGGTGAATTGCCACCTGATTATAGCCTAAATAGCCATCCAAAAAGTAGAAAAATCTATTCCTTGCCAATCTTTCTAGTGTTTGATCAATGAAAGGCAATGGGAAATAGTCTTTCTTTGTGGCTTGGTTGAGTTTGCGGTAGTCTATTGTTAAAGGGCTTTTCATCGAGTTTAGGAAAATGCATTGTAGTACAGTCGACAAATAGCTCTCAAACAAATAAAATTTATAACTCGAAATCTAAATTGAAGTTTGAGGTCGTTCGCTGGGAGCAAATGTGAAATTCGCGCACTAATCTTTAATTAAAATGAATGAGCACAATAAACAGAGCAAAAATAGAGATATTCAATGAATAACAATCTACTCAAATGATATTCAATAATAAGCAAGAGTATTACAAGAATTCCGTGAGACAAAAAGAATGGAAATGATCCTAAAAAGTGGTGATTTAAATCACCTTTTAGACCCACATTTAAGCATGCATCTCAATTTATTCAAATAACCCAACAGTAACTTGAATGCTATAGTGATTAGATGACAGGCTTAGCAATCAGATGCCTTAACAGAAGGCAAGCACAAGCATTCTCTTCTTCTTCAAAACCACTTCTCCTTCTTCAAGTTCTTTTCCTTCACAACTTAAGGGAACCAATCTCCTCCAAGTGGCTAACTGTTGAGAGTGCACGCACCTTGAGGCATGCACCAATGGAGCAAAACCCGCCCCTTTTCCCCTCTCTCTTCTCTTTCTTCCCTCATCTTCCTCTCCCAGATTAACCAGGTCATAATCAAGAAATCAGATCCATAGGTTTGGCCAGACTTGTGTGCGTGACCGTGGGCGAAGCATGCATGGGCTAAGTGAAGCGAGGACCCGACCCCTGGTGTCTCGGGTGAAAGGGCTAAGGCGTGAAAACAATTTATACACTATTGCCTCTTCATCAGCTTACGATGTGGGATTATTCCCACGTAACTCTTCGCTTGCAGCAACACTGATGGTTCCTTCAATTGAAGCAGTTGTTACTTCTGTGGTCTTTGATTGAGGACCTGGGAAAGGTCCTAAAGGTGGTTCGCGAGGCCTGGGAGTAATAACAACGAAGAACAAGGCTGGAAGAGGGTAGACTTGGTCAGAGAAGATGGCGATGACAACAAACTGCGACGAACACCTACAAGTCAAAATATGGCCTCTCAACTTGATTAAACCAGTGCAAGATGATCATCATGAGGCAAGGAAGTTGGTGACGGTGGTGGCAAGGTGTTTGGAGCTTCGTGATGGCCGGACGGAGTTGACAAGGATAAAGGTTTGATGGGTTGTCCGGTACCGATGTGGAGTGGTTGGAAATGCCAATAGTGAGAGGGTTTTGGTGGGCGTGAGCTGGCGGAGGTTTTGGGAGTTGTGGAGGAGTGGATGGTGGTCTGTATCGAGCTCACGACCTCGTCGGAGTTTGGCCAGAGTGGGAGAAGACAAAAAGGGAGAGGCGTGGACGGTGGTCGAAATGAAAGGATAATGAGGGGAATTTGAAGTAGAGAGGAAGAGGAAACTATAGGACCTAATTTAAAGAAGAAATGAGGGAGATTCCCATGTCGGTGTGATTGTTGGACATAGGGAAGATAAATTCTCCGTCGAGGGGGATGGCGGCGAGGAGAGGGGAAGATGGCGCCCACTAGGACCGGCGAGGCACGGAGGAAGGTGTGAAGATGATGGATGGCCAATTTGGCCATTTGCCGTCCCTAGGAAGACAGGGAAGAAGGGCCACCGAAGCTAGGTCGGAGAAGGGCTGGAGGTAGGGAATTGAAGAGGGTTTTGGCCTTAAACTAAGGTAAGGAGGTGAGGAATGCCATGGGAGTACTTTTATAGGCATTTAGGCGAGTCTCCAAGCTTGGAAATAAGCTTGAAGAGCTCGGATTTCATGATTTTAGGTTTAGGATTATCAAGATTTTGCATGAGCTCTTGGCTTGATTTGGAAGGCCATGAATGAACTCAAATGGAAGGGGATCTCGTTAGGAGTCCTCCTTCCAGTTTTGGGAGAGATTCGTCAAGGAATCAGAGAGAAATCTCTGATTGAAGGTTGTCGGAGTAGGAGTTCCTCCGCGATAATGGTGGAGGGACCAATATGTAAATAATATGACAAAAGTAGGGACTTTTTTGCAATTAATTTCAAAATCTAGGGATGTGTGTGTAAAAAAAAGAGTCAGACTGGACTAGAATGCAAACTAGGTCAAAATGATCTTTGATTGGGCTCAAATTTTGGAAAAAATCTAATTTGTACCCAAGAAATCTAATGGTGAAGTCATATTTTGGTTTTGACCAAGTTTAACTGGGTAATTAATGTAAAAACCCAAATTAGGGCAACTTCTTGTCTGAGACTCTGTTTTAGGTCAAATTGGGTTCCAATGGTCAAATCAAAGGTACTAAACCTTATAAAATATTTTTATATGATTTTTAGAAGGTTTAGGTAAATTTCATCTTGACCAGAACCTCAGTTAATTAAGCAGATCTGAAATTAGGATTTCGGATGTCCACTAATTCTTGAAATGCACGAAAACCCATTTCTTTCTGCACAGACCCTCTTATTAGGCATTTATGAACATTTGACCTTTAATGAATCCCTGGGAAAACTCGTGACTATTTTGAATTTATGATATGATGTTAAAACTGTAGATTTACCCCTAATTTAATGCATTTCTCTCAGAAAGGATATGCAATAAATTACAGCTCTTTGACAATTATATAGGTGCATTTGTCTTTTGATATTGACTAATTAAAGCTAGTTATGGCTGATGATGACATTATTATCAGCTATACATACTTGCCACGAACTAGCAATCCTTGTAGGGATGACTTCTCCAGACTCAATGGTTATGACGGGAAGTTCGGCCTTCTTAGGCACAACCTGAACAAGACTTACCCACTAACTATTAGAGGTAGGGAAAATTATTCCATTTTCCAATGATGGTAACACCATCATAGGCCCTAACTAGCCATAATTAGTCAAGTTTAAATGTTAAATGCTCCTACCTGATCATCTGAGGGTCACAATTCCACAATAATATGATTTTAGAAGATAAGAAAACATGGTTAATTCTACTGTTTTAACAGCACATCAAAAATGTAGATTAACCACGGGGTCACTCAGGGGTTAATTAAAGGTCAAATGAGAATAAAAGACTAAAAAGTGGGTTTACACTGACTGAATCAGGGTTTCACGCATTACAAGGGCGAAAACAGCATTGAAAATCCTAATTATCAACCCCACTTAAATTGAAAAGGTTTTGGTCAGAATAAAATTAATCTAAACCTCTTAAAAATCATTGAAAAATATTCTAAGAGGTTTGGTACCTTTGGTTTGACCATCTGAACCCATTTAAACCTAGAACAGAGTTTCAGATGGGAATTTACCCTAATTTGGGATTCTACGTAATTTACCTAGTCGAATGTGATGAAAACTCAAATTCAAGATCACCATTAGATTCCTTGGGTGAAAATTAGGTTAACACCAAAATTTGAGCCCAATCAAAGTCCATCTTGACCTAGTTTGCTTTTTAACCCCTAAGAACTCTTCTCACATTTGTACCCCTAAGTTTCAAGTTTATTACGAATAGCCCTCTACCTTTCTCGTCATCTTTGTGAATAGGTCCCTGTTGCCATTGAAGGTCTAAATAGAATCCAACCCGCGGTGATCGACCTTTGACTGGGGATTCCTCCTTGATCTCGCAAGCAAATCCCTCCAACATTGAAGGGATTGATCACTAGTTGATCCTCTTCCCATTGAACCATGATTTGCCACCTACCATGAAGAGGATGCCTCTAGCAAACCCAAGATCTTAGAGGATCTTAGAACTGGAACCATAATCCCAATTCATGGTCCCTTCCTAATTTGAGCTCGAATTTGAGCTCTATAAGAGCTCCATGAACTTCCCTAGTCATTTTAAGCAAGAAATAGCTGGACAAGACCCTTCTTCCTCCTCTAGACAACCACATCTTGAGCTCTGGCGGCTGCCTCCAACCTCCTCCTTCGGCCGTCCAACCATCAAATTGGATGGCCCTTCGTCTTCCCCTCTCTTCTGCCTTTTGCCGGTCAAAGTAGAGGTTCTCTCCACCTTTGTCGTCACCGTTCTCCTTCATCGCCACTCTCATCTTCTTTGCATCCAGTCGGTCAACACTGGATGCCTCCCTCCCTCTCTCACCTCCTAAGCCACTTCATTCTCTCCCTCTCCCTCTCTAGAAGATCCCTAGGTCCTTAGAAACCCGGTTTAGCCACGATACATGTCTCTCTCCCACCATCTTCCCCAACACCGGCCATGCCTCCAGCGAGGTCGCACGACTGGCACATACACCTAAACTCCAAACCACCACCTCCACGACCTTCCACTAGCCTCTGCGAACAAAACCTCTAAACTTATTTAGGGTTTTAGCTCCTCCTCGTTGATCACCACACCCCACGGCTGCTGTCTCCAATGTTTGACGACCACTACACACATGCACACACCAAATTCTCACCACCACCGCACTTGTCTTTTGACGATGCCGGTCCTCTACTGCCACCTTTGTTGTCCTCAGCTCCGTCCACTGCATTCCGTGCACCTCCAACCATGAATCCACATCCAATGGCTACGGACGACTTCCACGAAGGCTTCTGGTTCTTTGATCAGGCCGTGTACCACCAGCCACATCCCATTGCATCGAAGAGAGTAGCTGTTGCACCCACGCGAAGAAGCTGCTCTACATAGGGGACTTTTGAAGCCTTTTCGTGCATATATTATTTTACTACCTATAGCTCTTTGCCTCAGTGAGCATGAGGTGAGGTCCCTCCTCTCCCCACATGCCACTCACGCCCTCACCTGCTACACCACGCCGGTGGGTCTAGGCTCTGACCCGATAACCCGATTACCTGCATACACTGTACCTGGTTCTAAAATGGGGAAAGAGAAAGGAAAATTTGAGGGGGGAGGATGGTGGTTTTGCATTGTAGCACCTCGGGGTGCATGCCAACACTTAGGAAATTCTGAGGGGATCTGAGCATGAAGGTTAAGGCATCTAATGTGCCTTGGAGACATCTGATTTGGGTACTGTTGAAACATTTGGTTCTGATCTGATACTTAGCTCTGATGTGGATATTTTGTGGCTAAGTGGTTGAAGTGTTCTATTGAGATATTGATTCTTGGGAGTTGTGCTTAAATTTTAGGGCTTAATTGGTGGTTTCAACCATCATTTTTAGCCCTTTCTTTATATTTTTTGTCCCTAACTTTTGAGACACATTATTTCTTTTAATTGAATATCATTGTTGTCATTTGATTCACTTGCATTATTTTCTCTGATTATTGTGATTAGTGAATTGATTTGTTACACTTGCTCCTTACGAACTACCTTGGAACTCAGTTTTTCGAGCATTATAAGTTGAAATGTCGTATCGATTTTCATCACTATACTACGATGCGATATTTTTCTCAATACAATGATTTTCGACTACAACATCTAACCACTTAATCATTTCATTCTTTACCACCTCTTAAAGTGTTGGGCTAAGTCTATGTTGTGGTTGTTGGGAAGATTTAGATTTTTCTTCAGTGAATATTCTATGGGTGCAGTAAGAAGGACTAATGCTAGTGAGGTCAGCTAGGCTCCTGATGTAAACACATTTACACTACTTAAGATGTCTATTTATGCATGTTCTTAAGCATAGGATTGCATTTCATGATATAAATATTGCATAACATGCATCATCTTGCATTTAGAGTAGTTTGAATAAAATGGAGGTTAATTGTCTCCTTTTATGTGCTTGGACAGGGCAAACATTTTATCGGGGCCTCGGATCAAAGATCCAACCGTATGGATGTGATCAGGGCGATGATTGGAGTTCAACGACTCTAAGATCGCCCTAATCAGGCATCCGTAGCATCAGATAGTGACCAGGGAACCCTAGAAGATCAAGGGCCAGATGGTGTAAATCTGCACTTCAAATGAAAAATCTGACCGCACGGATGGATTCAGATCGACGATCGCAGCCCAACGACGCAAAAATCAAGTCAATCTGACATCCGTGGCACCATCTACAACATCCAGAAGATGGACGGCCAAGATGGCGCCACGTGGTGCCATCCCACCGCCCAAACGGCCGCATACATTTTCTAAAGACCCCTCACCTGCTCCCTCTTTGCCGTTGGATCTCGATCCAACGACTGTGGTCAGCTGCCCCTAAAAGCGCCCGCTCGACCATTCGCGCCTCGTAGCGTAGCGGTCGAGAGCGCTTACGCGAGCTGCGGGCGCAGGTTTGAACCGCAACGAAGGGGAGGAAGGCGCGGGCGTGCGGGCGATGGCAGGCGTTGGATCGTCATCGGACAGCCATCTACGCTCAATTGAGATCACGTGCGATTACACGCGCGGCGTCACGCAGCATCGCACGCGCCGGGCGGGCGCACAGCGAGCAGGTCAGGCACGTCTTAAGCCGTCCGATCTCGCGATCGGACGGCTAAGATCTGATGAACGTGCGTGGGCGTTGAGGAAGCAGGCAGCTGAGGAGGCGCGTGTGGGCACGGGTGCTACGCCCAAGTTGGGGGCTTTAGTGACGGATTTATCCGTCACTAAAGACCCCTCATTTATTATTTTTAAGATGTAATGACCATTTTGCCCCCACTCCTTGCAACTATAAAAGGAGACCCCCTCCATATGAAATTCTCATCCCTTCCTTCTCTTCTCTACCTCTCCAAAGCTCAAGAGAAGCTTGTCCCACACCCGGGATGCTTCTTGCGAGATAAAGTCCAAATTTTCGTCCCCCTTCGGAAGTGGATCCCGCGACGACGACAGCGTGCTGCTCCGTTCCCATTCTTCTGCTTCGTCCTGCTTTGTCCTCCTTCGTCCAGGCGTTGTCCCGTCCGGCTCGTCCTCCAAGCGACCGTCGAGGAGGATTTCTCTCTCCCTATTCTTTTTACTACTTTCTAGTATAGATTTACTGCTTTCTAGAGTAGTTTTGCTCGTCCTCCAAGCAATCATTGAGGAGGACATTTCTCCCTCCATTCTTTTAATGCTTTTTAGAGTAAATTTATTGCTTTCTAGTGCAATTGTTTTATGCTTTCTAGTTGTAATGAACAATCTTCTTAATGATAGATTCTTTGTTTATTCTACATCTCATTTTGATTTCTATGTGTAATATTCTCTCTCTTTTACCCTCTCTCTCTCTCTTCTATTTATTGTAAATAATTAGATAGTTTTAAATTGAATTACTTCGTGACAAATAAAAAGAAACGTGTAGTTTTTAAATCAAACGTCCGCCTCCCTGTGTTCGACCCGAAATTTTCATTTCGGTATAAATTTTATTTGTTGAACATGAATTCTTCGCTTTCAAACTACAATGACAGGTTTTGCAAAACCAAACACGTTAGCATAGCAATTCGCACGATCAACATTTTGGCGCCGTTGCCGGGGAGGCGACATTCTTTGATTTCTCTTTGCGTTTTGTAACTTACAAATCATTTACCTCACTTTTCTCCTTTTTTATTGTAATTGCAGGTACTTGTTTGAGATGAGCAAAAGCGGTAGATTGGAGTAAAGTGCTGTGGAAGGTTTTGTAAGTTATCCCCCATTCTTTTCCCCTCCATAGATTTCATTTGCCACATTAAATCCAAATTCCAATTAACCTAGGTGTTTGCATTAATCCTAGGAATAGTTTGGTTGTTTGGATTCTCACTCACATTCATTCCACCTTCATTTCTATAAAAAAAAAAATAAAAAGATAATTTTGTGGGGCAATTTTCAACAAACACACAACGTACACCCACATTCAAAGGCACTTAACTGAATTGATTTGTTTCTACTCAACTGTGTTCTGATCTGTGGAACAGGTACACATAAAGCAACACGTAATTGAGTAAAAATCAGATTAGGTAATCATTTGTGTGCCTAATTAAGTGGTGCATCAGGCCAATTGTTTGAGTTCTTTGGGCCGCACCACTTCAATTAAAATCAACTCATCAAGTACCTGCCAATTAGGTTTAACTCTTAGGGATTTACCAGGCACTCCACACTCTTTTTAAGCTTTAAAGGAAAACATCTTCACCCGTGCTTTCAAAACCTGGTGTGCCAACGAAACTTGTTTGAAAACACCTAAAGTTGAATCCTAAAAGCTATTAAGCAAGATTTGAACCTTAAAATTCACCACATCAAAAATAACCTTACTTGAAAACCATTGGTTGTGCACGCACACACAAATCAATCAATCATTAAGGGCACAACCCATTTAAAGGACCCATCACATTCCAAAGCACATTCAAACCTAGCCCTAAATAAAATAGAGTAGACGTTGGCCTTAAGGATTGGACTCGCTCTTCAGAATCCAGAACGAGATTATTTTCGATTAGTCTATTTCTACTGTTCAATCTGATGTCTAGCTAGGGGAGCATAGTCAAACGATCGCGGTTGGGGGGTACACTAGGAACCGGAGGCGCAAGCCGAAGGAAGAACCTTCTCCCCAGTCCCTCCTAATTGGTTGGATTGAACAGACAGAAGTAGATCAAATCGTTCCTTTATCTCAAGATGGGTTTTGGGAGTCTGTAGGTCTGTAGGCTAACCCATTTAAGGACAGGTTTGATTGTTTGTATTGCAGGGCACCTTTCTTCCTCCCGTGTCTCATGAATCCTTCCACATATTTCACGCATTCCCGCTCTTTCCCTCCTGTTGTGAATTATCCTCAACATGACGATTATCCCGACTCGTATTGTAATCAACCATTAGTCAGTTGGGATAATTCGGATTGGGGATACAGTTTCGAACCCCTGTGTTTAGGGTCTAACCCTGAACACTTTGATTTTGATTTCTATCCTTCTCAGAGCTACATCGATTATAGATCGTCTTCCTTTCATAAACAGCCTAATACGATATACAATCAAGAAGGATACACCGATCTTTACCCATCCTCTGATTTCACTGCCTTTAGGTCATCACCATCTTTTGAACAATCTGAAATGACTTATTATCAGGAAGGGTATAACGAATCTCAATTCGTTAATTCCTCTGCATTGATGTCAAACCCGCCCAACCCTGAACCAACTCATTTGGTTTAGGTTAACCAGGTTCAAGATAAGGTTCTGGCTAACTTGAGGAATATCATTCAATCTTTAGAAGTTCAGCCAACACCTTGCATTGAGAGATTGGAGCCCTTGTTGAAATGATTGATGATTTAAATAAGTCTTTGTTGGATTGGCTCCAGGATGTTAAGGATAAGAACCCGGGTGAGTTTCTACTTGGGAAATTAGTGAAATTGAGGATGAGATTCGTTGTTGCTTTGATTCAATCATGGGATGATTCCCAGGATGAACCTTCTTCAGGAAAGCCAATGACAGAACCCGCTCAAGCACCTATTGGGGGGGACACGTGTTACGAGGCTAACCAGATTGAATTAAAGCAACCAATTAAAGATGATATGATTTCTTCACCTAAGATCCCTAAGCCAGGTTACAAGGAAACGTATATCTCCTTGGAACATAAAGTGACAAATGATTTTGGGATATACATTGATACGAATCCTGATTTCTTTGATGGTGAAGATTCAAGTTGCGAAGTCTCACGCGAGTTTTCTGAACGCGATTTCTGTGAGACGATTAGGCCTAAGGAATCTGATAGATTATTTGATAGTCTAATAACTGAGGAAACTGATCTTAGGGCACACATTACGGATCCAGAATTACATTTTTTGGAGGATTCAATTCAATACCCTGATTGTCAGTTACACCCCGTTGAGCGTATTGATGATTCTAATTCTGAGATAATTAGACCCAAGTCAATTTTGATTCTGCCACATCATTTAGACTTGGAGATTTCAGATGGGGTGATTAATATACAAAAGGTCCTGGAATTCGATATGCTGAATGAGGAGGATAGGAGCTGGGAAGTTCTGATTTGGGAAGTTAATTTTGGAGGAAATGGAAGATTGAGTCGAAGGGTTCCTTTTAAGCTGAAACCATCAAATCAGAACCCTTACGACATTGGTTTCGAGGATGTCAAACTCAAGTACACATTCAACGATTATCCTTTTGAGCTTCAATTCTCCGTAACCTGACTTTTTGGTCTTGGGTTGTATCCTCATAAATCGCAGGCCCGACCCCGCTTGCATTCTGATTTTAGGTTTTGGGTAATTTTTATCCAGAACCTATGATATTCTTGATTATGGGGAATGGGTCTGCACCACAATCTGGTCCACATCTGTGGACCTCTTTTGATAGGTCAGAGGATTCTTCTGTTTATTCTGATTCTGACCTGCACTTGTGAATTCTTCATTTCTTTTCCTTGTATAGTGTGCCTAGCTGAAGGCACTAAACTCAGCACATATACAGTTCTTTTTAGTTTTCATCTCGGAGCGAATACGCTTTTCCACTCTGTTTTATGTCTTTTTAATACAATGAGGACATTGCATTAGATAGGCATGGGGGGGTGGATATTTATCTCTGAATTCATTCGTCAGCTCCGTAGATTTTTTTTATTTTATTTTATTAAAAAAAATCGAAATTAGGAAATAGAATTTGGGTTTAACAAAATTTTCAATCTTAGGAAATGCTACATTATGATTTGAACACAAAGACCCTTCTGGTCTTTGGACTTAATTAGCCAGTGTATCCACTAAAATGTGGATTTGTCTTTGAGTCCTCGCCATCTTAATTCTATCGTAATTGGAATAAATAAGTTTGGGTGATAAGTACACGACTTATCAACCTGCCCTCTGATTTGAGGGAATTTTGAGTCTTAAGCATCTACACACTTTCTTTGCACTGACTCATTGTTCGGTGATTTTAACGGAAATTGGGTAGCTAGTGAACCTTCAGGGTGATATGGCTGGCAAGTTATCGTGGGTAACAGCCCATAGGTAGGTTGTCCAGAGCCCAGTCACTGGACCTTTCTCTTTTTGCTGCCTTTAGGTAAATCTTATATCAGGGAAGCCACCTACTTAAGAAAAAAAAAATCAAAAAGAAAAGGAGAAAAGAACAAAAAGAAATAAGCCACACTTCGCTGCACGAGTATGGCTGCCAAGTTGTCGGTGGTAACAGCTCATCGACTGGTTGTCCAGAACCCAGCTCAGTAAATGCACTAAAAATTCCCAAAACACTTAGGAAGAAGCGGAGAAGTAGAATAAACCGAGGAGATATACATTGGATTCACCCTTATGTTGACCCTGTAAAAAAATAAAAGTAGGGAGAAAGCTACCGGTTGTAAAGATACACCTTTAGGTAGAATTCTTTTTGAGGTCACCTAGAGGCGTAGAAATCCGAAGTCCGTTTTAACTGCCGGTCAACGAGTCTATCACAATCACAATAAGATGCTTAAAGCTTAGGGTTCTCATCAAATCTTGGGTGAGTTGAATGGTCGTAGAAAGCCACTCTTAAACTCTAAAATTTGAAAATCCAAAAAAAATTAGAAAAGAGTAAAAAGAGAAAAAGAAAATTTTCTTTGAATAAGGTGAGGGCTTGAGGCTGTCTGCATTTTGGGTAGATACTCGGGTGTTGTTGTGTCTTTGAAAGTTTAGTTCCTAAGTAGACAATTTCTTAATGATTGAAAATAACTCAGGTCTAAATAATCCAACCTAATTCTTTTATAAATAGCATATCATTTTTGCTAGGGACTAGCAAAAGATAGGCATGGGGGTATGATGTAAACACATTTACACTACTTAAGATGTCTATTTATGCATGTTCTTAAGCATAGGATTGCATTTCATGATATAAATATTGCATAACATGCATCATCTTGCATTTAGAGTAGTTTGAATAAAATGGAGGTTAATTGTTTGCTTTTATGTGCTTAAATAGGGCAAACATTTTATCGGGGCCTCGGATTGAAGATCCAACCGTATGGATGTGATCAGGGCGACGATTGGAGTTCAATGACTCCAAGATCGCACTAATCAGGCATCTGTAGCATCAGATAGTGACCGGGGAACCCTAGAAGATCAAGGGCCAGATGGTGTAAATCCA
The DNA here is from genome assembly GCA_037157565.1 of Thalassia testudinum. NCBI lineage: Eukaryota > Viridiplantae > Streptophyta > Magnoliopsida > Alismatales > Hydrocharitaceae > Thalassia > Thalassia testudinum. Next base: position 204,624,613 of record JAZHRO010000031.1, read on the forward strand.
CACTTCAAACGACAAATCTAACTGCACGGATGGATTCGGATCGACGATCGCAGCCCAATGACGCAAAAATCAAGTCAATTCCACATCTGTGGCATCATCTACAACATCCAGAAGATGGACGGCCAAGATGGCGCCACGTGGTGCCATCCCAGCTGCCCAAACGGCCACATACATTTTTTGAAGACCCCGCACCTGCTCCCTCTCCGTCGTTGGATCTCGATCCAACGGCTATGGTCAGCCGCCCCTAAAAGTGCCCGCTAGACCATCCGCGCCTCGTAGCGCAGCGGTCAAGCGCGCTTACGCGAGCTGCGGGTGCGGGTTCGAACCGCAGTGAAGGGGAGGAAGGCGTGGGCGTGCGGGCGATGGCGGGCATTAGATCGTCATCAGACGGCCGCCTGCGCTCAATTGAGATCACGTGCGATTGCACGCGCGGCGTCACACGGCATCGCACGTGCCGGGCGGGCGCACAGCGAGCGGGTCAGGCGCGTCTTAAGCCGTCCGATCTCGCGATCGGATGGCTGAGATCTGATGAACGTGCGTGGGCATTGAGGAAGCGGGTAGCTGAGGAGGTGTGCGTGGGTGCGGTCATTTATTATTTTTAAGATGTAATGACCATTTTTCCCCCACTCCTTGCAACTATAAAAGGAGACCCCCTCCATACGAAATTCTCATCCCTTCTCTCTCTACCTCTCCAAAGCTCAAGAGAAGCTTGTCCCACACCCGGGATGCTTCTCACGAGATAAAGTCCAAATTTTCGTCCCCCTTCGGAAGTGGATCCTGCGACAACGACGGTGTGCTGCTCCGTTCCCGTTCTTTTGCTTCGTCCTCCTTCGTCCTGCTTCGTCCAGGCATCGTCCCGTTCGACTCGTCCTCCAAGCGACCGTCGAGGAGGATTTCTCTCTCCCTATTCTTTTTACTGCTTTCTAGTATAGATTTACTGCTTTCTAGAGTAGTTTTGCTCGTCCTCCAAGCAATCGTCGAGGAGGACATTTCTCCCTCCATTCTTTTAATGCTTTCTAGAGTAAATTTATCACTTTCTAGTGCAATTGTTTTATGCTTTCTAGTTGTAATGAACAATCTTCTTAATGATAAATTCTTTGTTTGTTCGGCATCTCATTTTGATTTCTATGTGTAATATTCTCTATCACTTTTACCCTCTCTCTCTCTTCTATTTATTGTAAATAATTAGATAGTTTTAAATTGAATTACTTCATGACAAATAAAAAGAAACGCGTAGGTTTTAAATCAAACGTCCGCCTCCCTGTGTTCGACCCGGAATTTTCATTTCGATATAAATTTTATTTGTTGAACACGAATTCTTCGCTTTCAAACTACAATGACAGGTTTTCCAAAACCAAACACGTTAGCGTAGCAATTCGCACGATCAACAGCTCCATCCTATAGCCTATCTATGTGCTCTCAAGATAGATAAGAGTCGTGATTCTTGATCAGACGATAAAGTGGGAGTTGACAATCATGGGGTAAGTCTGATTTGATCCTAAGAAGACATAATTTAAAGAGTCAGGAAGAGGTTTAAGCTCAACAGGTACAGGATCAGATGGAGCAGGTGTGGAGATCTCAGAGCAAAAAATTGTAATCCAAATCAAAACCCAATTGCCTCCCTGAGTTCAACCAGGACCCACACTCTAAAAATTGTGTTTCGTAATTATTTATTATTTGGGATTTACGCAAAAAATGTATACTACAACGTGTTTATTTATTTTAACCCATTTTCACGAACCAAACACCCTACACACAAATATAACACATAAATAATCAGGTCCATTATTCTTGCTAAAGAATATGTAATGTATGAATTATGTGCAACCTTACTCTAGGTGCTACTATGTAACATATGCACTTAATCTAATGTGATAGTGCATGCAATGCAATGAAACTAATTTGAATTAAGCCCAATAAATATCAAATGATGCATACGCATACTCTCCTTCAATTTTTGAACTAAAGGCCTAAAACCAGAGAGAGAGAGAGAGTGCCAAAGCATCACTATGGATCTTGGATCTTTTGCTTACTTGTATTATTGTGTGCTATATGCTTCTCAATCTCCTCTATTTATAGGTGAAGTACACATCTCAAAATGATGTAGGTTTCCCTCTTAGTAACTAGAAATCATGAGAAAATCGAACATTTTTACAAACTTAACATATACGTAGGATAGTATTAAATGGTTGTGATTTAAATCACTTTCAAATTACTAAATATCTAATCCAACAACTATATTTGACATTGTTTGATTCGTTGTACTCTTCTTTACACCTAAAATACTATTGTCGACTAGTTGAATAACTTTGGATTCATTGAAAATTGAATTATCACCAAATTTAATTTCTAATTAGAAATAAATGAATAGTTGCCAAACTTAGTTCCAACAGGTAGAAGAACAAATAGGTTCCTGTCAAGTTGGTCTAGATGATTCAATAGGTCACCAAATTAACAATTTTTTCATCTACTTGAACTAATCAAGTAGGAACTCGAGAAAATGTTAATTAACGATGAAATTGAACAAACTTTCTTATCCTAAGATATGTTGAAAATCATGTCTTGATAAATTGAATATGAATTACAAGAAATCTAAATCCTCTTACATCTTAATTGCATGAATTTATGTAATCCTTCCTCCCCATCCACATTTGTTGATGTGCATACATTTGATTAACCTAAAATGTCTATTAATGCATGTTCTTAGTGTCACATTAGCATCATACATTGTAAATAGTGCATAACATGCATAATCATGCATTTAGATTAAGTTGTATAAATTTTACAGTAATTGCCTCCTTTTTATGGTCAGGGACAGGGTGACTTTTTATCAGGGCCTCGGATCGAAGATCCAACCATGCGAATCTGATTAGAGCGACGATTGGAGTTCAACGACTCCAAGATCGCCCTAATCAAATATCTGTAGCACCATATAGAGACCGAGGAACCTTAGAGATCAAGGGCCAAGATGGTGTTAATCTGCACCTCAGATGACAAATCAGACTACATGGATGGATTTGGATCGATGATCGCAACCTAACGGCGTGAAAATCAGTCCAATCTGACATTCGTGGCACCATCTACAACTAATAGAAGATGGATGGTCCAGATGATGCCACATGGCACCATCCAGACCCTCCGTATCGCTCGCTGCCCTACCTTCTCATCCAACGGCTGAGAGTTGATCAGGTTGCTTCGCTCAAGCCACATTTCATATGAGAGGAATTCCACATCTAATCTCAACTGTCAAATCAAGATCCAACGGTTAGCATTAAGTGGCATGGGAATGCTCTTCTTGCCTATCCACGGGCGTAGTGCTGTGGATAAGATCTTGCAACGCGTGAGGATGCAATGTCGAAACCCGCTGCGTCTTTAAATCAAGAATTAAAGCATGCGGGTGCGGGTGAAATTCCACCCTTGGATTTTGATCGTGCGATAACAGGCGCGCCACGTGGCACGACGGATGAAGTGCTTGGCCACAAGTGTGCGCAGCGGTTGAAACTTGAAGCGGCGCAGATGCACTTTAAGCCGTCCGATCGTGCGATCGGACAGCTGATATGAGAAGAATGTGGATATGCATTGAGGCAGCCGAAGATGAGGAGGCGGGTGGGTGCGTAGATCTTTAGCCCATGTTCAGGCCTTTAGTGATGGATTTATCCATCACTAAAGGTCTCGAATTAATGTTCTTCAAATTGTAATGACCAAAATGCTCCCACTCCTTGCAACTGTAAAAGGAGACCCCCTCCATACGATTTTCTCATCCCTTCCTTCTCTTCTCCCTCTCCAAAGCTCAAGAGAAGCTTGTCCCACACCCGGGATGCTTCGCAAGAGATAAAATCAATTTTTTACCCCTATTCTGGAAGCGGATCCCGCGATGATGGTGACGCGCTGCCTCGTTCCCGTTCCTCCTGCCTTGACCTTCTTCCTGCTCTATTCCTTGTCTTCCAGGTGTCGTCTCGTCCGGCTCGTCCTCCAAGCGATCATCGAGGAGGATAACTTCTCTCTCCCATTCCTTTTTCCTGCTTTCTAGAGTAGAATTTTCCTACTTTCTAGTTGTAATAGTTTTCTTACTTTCTAGTGTAATTTCTCACTTTCTTAGTTGTACAAACATTTTGGAATATCAAGTGGATGTTTTCTCTCTCTCTCTGTTTCTCTTATTGTCTATAGTATTTCATTTCATTATAATTACTCCGCTTTTTAACAAAAACACAAAAAGAATATAATTGCGAGTTTTGATCGACGTAGCCTCCCTGAGTTCGACCCGGGATTTCTATTCCGGTATAAATTTTATTTGTTGAACCCGAGTTCTTCGCTATTCGAACTACAATGACAGGTTTTCAAAACCAAATCTGATAGTGTAGTCCTTCGACGTTTCGACATTTTGGCACTGTTGCCGGGGAGGCAACGATTTTCTGATCTTTTTTTCGCATTTCACGCACTTTACCATCTTTTAACTTGCTTTCTCTTGTGTCTATTGTTTTGCATAGACCTCCATTAGGGAATCGTCAGGTGGCAGATTGGAGTAAAGTGCAGTTGAAGACAACTATAAGTGCTCCCCATTCTTCCCCCTCCATAGATTTCATTTGTCACATTAAATTCAAATTCCAATTAACCTAGGTGTTGGCATAAATCCTAGAATTAGTTTGGTTGTTTGGATTTCCACTCACACTCACATTTCACCCTCACTTATATAAAAAAAAATAAAAAGATAATTTTGTGGGGTAATTTTCAATATACACCCACATTCAAGGCACTTAACCTACTTGATTTACTTTTACTCAATTGGATTCTGATCTGTGGAACCGGTACACACAAATCAACACATAAAAGAGTAGAAATCATTCTAGATTTACCATATCTGTGTGCCTAACCTAGTGATGCAACTGTGGCCAATTGTTTGAGTTATTTAGGTCGTACCACTCAACATAAAATCAACTCATTAAGTAGCTGCCATATAGGTTCAACTTTTAGGGATTTACCAGGCACTCCACATTCTTTTAAGCTTCAAAGGAAAACATCTTTACCTGTACTTTCAAAACCTGGTGTGCCAACAAAACTTGTTTGAAAATACCTAAAGTTGAATTCTAAAAGCTACTAAGCAAGATTTGAACCCTAAAATTCATTGCATCAAAAATAATCTTGCTTGAAAACCATTGGTTGTGCACGCACACAAACATCAATCAATTATTAAGGGCACAACCCAGATAAAGGAACCATCACATTCCAAAGCACATTCAAACCTAACCCTAAATAAAACAGAGTAGACGCTGGCCTTAAGGATTGGATTCGCTCTTCGGAGCCCAGAACGAGATTATTTTCGATTAGTTTATTTCTACTGTTTAATATGATGTCTAGCTAGGGGAGTAGAATCAAACGATCACGGCTGAGGGGTACACTAGGAACCGGAGGCGTAAGCCAAAGGAAGAACCTTCTCCCTAGTCCCTCCCTCTAACTGGTTGGATTGAACAGACAGAAGTAGATCAAATCGTTTATTTATCTTAAGATGGGTTCTAGGAGTCTGTAGGTCTTTAGGCTAGCCCACTTAAGGATAGGTTTGATTGTTTGAATTGCAGAGCACCTTTCTTCCTCCCGTCTATCATGAATCCTTCCACATTTTATACGCATTCCCGCTCTTTTCCTCCTGTTATGAGTTATCCTCAACATGGCGATTATCCCGACTCATACTGTAATCAACCATCGGTTAGTTAGGATAACTCGGATTGGGGATACAGTTTTGGACCTCCGTGTTTAGGGTCTAACCCTGAACATTATGATTGTGATTTCTAGCCTTCTCAGAGCCACATCGATTATAGATCGCCACCCTTTCATGGACAACCTAATATAATCTACAATTAAGGAGGATACACTGATCCTTACCCATTCCATGAATACACTGCCTTTAGGTCATCACCACCTTTTGAATAATCCGCATTGACCTATTATCAGGAAGGGTATCACGAATCTCAATTCGTTAACTCCTCTGCACTGATCCCAAACTCGCCTAACCCTGAAACAAGTCATTTGGTTTAGGGTAACCAGGTTCAAGATAAGGTTTTGGCTAGCTTGAGGAATACCATATAATATTTAGAAGTTCAGCTGATACCTTGCATTGAAGAATCGGAGCCCCTGATTGAAATGATTGATGATATGAACAAGTATTTGTTGGATTGGCTCCAGGATGTTAAGGAAAAGAACCCGAGTGAGTTTCTACTTGGGAAGTTAGTGAAATTGAGAATGAGATTTGTGGTTGCTTTAGTTCAATCATGGGATTATTCCCAGGATGAACCCCCTTCAGGAGAGCCAATGTCAGAACCCGCTTAGGCACCTATTGGGGGGGATACGTGTTACGAGGCTGACCAAACTGAATTAGAGCAACCAATTAAGGATGATCCACTTTCTTCACCTGAGATCCTTGAGCTAGGGTACGAGGAAACATATGTTTCCATGGATCAGAAAGTGATTGATGATTTTGGGATGTACATTAATACGGATTTTGATTTTTTTGATTCTGATGGTGAAGATTCAGTTTGTGAAGGCTCACGTGAGTTTATAGAACACGATTTCTGTGAGACGATTGGGCCTGAGGAATCCAATAGATCATTTGATGGCCCAATAATTGAGGAAACTGATCTTATTGGGGCTCACATGACGGATCCAGAATTGCATTTTCTAGAGGATTCAATCAAATGCCCTAATTGTCAGTTATACCCTATTGAGCTTACTGACAATTCTATTTTTAAGATAATTAGACCCAAGTCAATTCTGATTCAACCACATCTTTTAGACTTGGAAATTTCAGATGGGGTGATTAATACGCAGGAGGTCTCGGAATTTGACATTCTAAAGGAGGATAGGAGTTGGGAAATTTCGATTTGGGAAGCAAATTCTGGAGGAAGTAGAAGACTGAGTCTAAGGGTTCCAATGAAGCTGAAACCATCAAATAAGGACCCTTACGACATTCGTTCTGAGGATGTCCAACCCAAGCACACATTCATTGATTATCCTTTTGATCTCGAATTCTTTGTAACCCGACTTTTCGGTCATGGGTTGCATCCTCATAAATCGTAGGCCCAACCCCACTTGCATACTGATTTTAGGTTTTGGATAATTTTTATCCAGAACCTTAGATATTTTCGATCATGGGGTATGGGTCTACACCACAATCTGGTTCACATTTGTGGACATCTACTGGCAAGTCAGAGGTTTCATCTTTTTATTCTGATTTTAGCCTACACCTGTGAATTTTTTATTTCTTCTTTGTATAGTGTGCCTAGTTGGAGGCACTAAATTCAACACTTATACAGTTTCTGTTTTCCTTAGAGCGGACCCGTTATTCACGCAATTCAGGTGCTTTCTATTCTACTCCACTCTGTTTCATATCTTTTTAATATAATGAGGACATTGCATTAGATAGGCATGGAGGGGTGGATATTCATCTCTGAATTATTTCGTCAGCTCCGTAGATTTGTTTTATTTTCTTTTATATATATATATTTTGAATTAGGAAAGAGAACTTGGGCTTTAGAAAATTTTCAATCTTAGGAAATAAAACTGTATGATTTGAACACAATGACCCTTTAGGTCTTCAGACTTAATCAGCCCGGATATTCATTAAAATGTGAATTTTTTTTTTGAGTCATCGCCATCTTGAATTCTATTGTAATGTGATTAAATAAGTTTGGGTGATAAGTACACGACTTATCAACCCGCCCTCTGATTTGAGGGAACTTTAAGTCTAAAGCATCTACACACTATCTTTTCTCTGACTTGTTGATCAGTGGTTTTAACAGAAATTGGGTAGCTAATGAACCTTCTAGGGTGATATGACTGGTAAGTTATCGTGGGTAACAGCCTATAAGTAGGTTGTCCAGAGCCTAGTCACTGGACCATTCTCTTCTTGCTGCCTTTAGGTAAATCTTAGACCTAGGAAGCCACCTACTAAAAAAAAAAAGGAGAAAAGAAAAAGAAAACAAAAGAAATAAACCACACTTCGCCGCACGAGTATGGCTGGCAAGTTGTCGGTGGTAACAGCTCATCGACCGGTTGTCTAAAACCCAGCTCAAGAAATGCATTGAAAATTTCCAAAACACTTAGGAAGAAGCGGAGAAGTAGAATAAACTGGGGAGATATATATTGGATTCACCCTTATGTTGACCCCATAAAAATAAAAGTAGGGAGAAAGCTACCGGTCGTAAAGATACACCTTTAGGCAGAACTCTCTTTTTAAGGTCACTTAGAGGTATAGAAACCTGAAGTCCGTTCTAATTACCGATCAACGAGTCTATCACATTCACAATAAGATGCTTAGAACTTAGGATTCTCATCAAATCTTGGGTGGGTTGAATGGCCATAGAAAGCCACTCTTTAACCCTAAACTCAAAAATCAAAGAAAAATTAGAAAAGAAAAAAAAAGAGAAAAAGAAATTTTTCTTTGAATAAGGCGAGGGCTTGAGGAGGTCTGCATTTTGGCAGATACCCGGGTGTTATTGTGCTTTTGAAGTTCAGATCCTAAGTAAAAAAAAATTTCTTAATGTTGAAAATAACTTATGAGGACAAAGTGGTGAATCAACAAAGTGCCAGCAACATCAAGAATATGGCGATGTTTCCTCTCAGCAATACCATTTTACTGAGAGGTATGAGGACATGTCTCATAGATAATGTCACAACTAGGAAAGAAATTACGCAAACGTAAAGTACAAAATTCCAAGGCATTATCAGAATGAAAGCTCTTCACGAAACAAGAATGGTAAGTTTTTATTTATTTGACAAAGTTCTTAATAATTTTTCCCACATCAGACTTATTTTTCAAGAGAAACATATAAGACACATGAGAAAAGTCATCAACTAAAATAAGATAATATTTGTTCTCAAGTCAATTAGGAGTACGACTTGGACCCCATACGTCCATATGAATCAAATAAAAAAAGCAATAGACGAAACAAAAGTAGAATTAGAAAAACTAGCCCTATGGTGCTTGCTAAGTTGACAAGCATCACAAGTGAGCAGTAGTAGAAGGGATGTGCGGTATAACACGTCTGAGGCAATGAGTGGGTAGATGGCCAAGGCAGTGGTGCCACTGGAGAGGAGATCCAACAGAAGTAAGGCTCTGTGTAGCAGAAGCAGTAAAAGCATTACGGCTGACTGTACACTCCATGTTCCTCACTCCCTCCACTAATCGTCTTCCCAGTGAATTTGTCCTACAAGATGCAAGAAGACACATCAAAAATAGTTCGGGAGTTCAGATATCTAGTGATGCTGCTAACAAAAAATAAAATTAAAGGAAAATCAGGTACATAATAGGCATCTGCAAGTCTCAAAGTAGGAGATAAGGATATATCTCCCCTGCCAATAACTAGCCAGTGTCTCCCATTAGCCACATGTACTGCTTGGCGGGTGTAACAGTTCCTAACTGAGAGAAAGAGCCTAGGCTGCCACATAGGTGCTTCGATGCACCAAAATGAATCAGCCACTCACCAGAAGACAAAAGTGACAACATACTAGTCGCAGGTGTCTCTGATGACGAGGCCATAGCTGTAGTGTCTAGAATCTGAGAGGACACTTGAGTTAACTGAGCAATCTATTGTAGAAAGTTCTCAATCTTAGTGCTCAAGGAATTAATATCAGAAGTAGGAAGAGTTGCATCGGAGATCTTAGCTGCCTGATTGGCCACAAGTGGCCTACCATTCTTCTTCCATCCTACTAAGTTTGTCATAGTAAGTACACGGGGTCATGTTACGTGTACCAAAAGAACGTCCACGTCCACGACCACGTGCAGGGTAAGTAGTACCCCTGCCACATCCAGGGATTGCAGCCAATGTAGACAACTGAGCAACAGTGTCAGGAGTAGGAGTGCGTACTATAACTTTGCTGAGTCTACTATATGCTTCCTCCAGCATCGGAAGCTCAGGAGCAATAAGGATCTGATCACTGGCTGCCCCATATTCAGGTCCAAGGCTAGCCAAGAAAAGAGAGTCAATTGTCTCCTAAAACTCCTCCTAGACTCACAGGCACACCCTGGCAGGTAGGAGTAGTACCCCTCCAACATTCCCTTCATGAGGGAGTAATACTGTGACAGCATGCGACCCTCCTGACGTAAATAAAAAAGGTCATAAAAGACCTGAAAAACTCGTGCGGAGTTCTTGGCATGTGAATAGGTGTCGCGTAAAGACTCCCACATCTCTTTTGTAGTAGTGTAGTACATGATCTCATCCCTATGTGGGGAATAACTGTTTGCATCAGCCATGCACAAACAATGGCATTGTCGCTGCCCCATTTAGCATTTGTACCTGTCTTGTTCTTAAGCTCCGGATCCGTAAGATTGCCTCTTTTTATGACCCTTGACTCTCATAAGAAAGGTATGGGACTACCGTGGGTAGTTGGTCTCATCCAACTTAACAATAGGACCAAAGAAAGGGTTCTTGAGTACCCCGGTGTCAGAAACAGAGCCTGAGGACACCTTGGACTGATCATCTGAAGCCATCTTAATTCGGAAGCCTCGATCAAGCTTATATCAACACGAAATCATCCACAAATCTGAGATCAGACAAATTCAAACTTGTATCATGGACTTACGCTCCAAAATCAAGACAAAAAACCCCGTTTCAATCACTGCACAGGGATTGGATCATGGAAAACTACCTCCCTGTCAATCTACGCCACCAACCACCCCCACCGGAGCACTGTAGCGTCGTCGCCGGAGGTCAGCACCGCCTACGGTGCACCGTCGTTTGCCCAACAGGCAACCCTCGCTGTTACTGCACTGCCACCAACCATTGTAGTAGCATTGCAGGCTCAACGAGCCACTGCTGCGCCGCCGCTGGAGGTCAGATTGTCCTCAAAGAGGTCGCAGTGCCGCCGCGAGTGGCTCTTGGTGCTACTACGCCATCGCTGAGACCTTAGGAGGGTCGCGAACAGCATCGCAAAGCCACCACGATCAATGTGGGGATTGTTGTGCCACCACTGGAGGCCAAGAAAGCCCCCAAGCACGTCACTGTGCCGCCTGAGGGTGCTGCTGGCTCCCCTGCGTCGCCACAGCATCGCCGCAGGTGCTACAACGTGCCGTTGGAGCTCCGTTGAGAGCTACTGCCGCTCACGTGGGAGAAAGAGAGGATTAAGGTTTAGTGGTTAGGGTTTTGGAGGTTGTAAGGGGTGGGATACCTAGAGCCACGGTATAGGACCGGTGTTCTGATACAAAATTGGTTGAAATGACTTAGTTTCATTAGAAACCCTAGGACTCTCTTATATAGAAAGAGAGACAGTAGAGTCAAAAGTATAGGAATATCCCTGAGGGACAAAACACCCATAGCCATTACAATAAGAAGAAAAAAAAGACCGCACAACATATGCTAACAAAGTATGATATGTATCTGTAGTGCCTAGTGATCTAGGCTGAGAAGCAGGAAAATCTCTAAACTGAATAGGATGAATAGGCATAGATGCCTCCTCTATCTAAAATGATAACTAACTCCCAGAGATAGAAAAATAAGACACAACCTTATGAAAAGTGACATATGCACTAACATAATGCTTCTTCTATAAAGAATCATAACACCTGTAGCCTTTCTAGGTATGACTACACCACAGAAAGATAACCGAGGATCACATACACAATGCTTCTTTCGTTTCATCCTTGAGAAGTAGTATAGTGTGATTCAATAACTGAGTAAAATGTTGACCATAGAAGAAACTTAGTGCCATCAAGTTTGATGGATGTTCTTTGCATCCGGAGATAGGTGCCTGTGGTAGAAATATTTCCCATAGAATTAGTATAGGTGGCTTTAACATCTGCCATCAGATTACTGAATCACATGAGAAAGAGGAGAATCTTCACAGATGAAGATTCTTCATGGTTCTGAAAACGAAAATCAGACATAGTGTCTTCACATATTGCAACAGTGCCTCTCAATTAGCATCTAGAGGATCTATGGAGGCCTCTCAATCAATAGTTGCAGCAACCGGTGCATGGATGGACCGTTCAGAGGGGAAACAAGGGCTGGGAAGCCAACTCTGCAACTATCTTTGCTTTTCCCTGGTTACATGCAATGGGTAGTGTCCTTTGGTGTCTTGCTAGCAGATTTGTTTAGTTGATCGTTTGGACAATAGGGTTGGTTCCTGATGAAATGTTTACTCAAGGACTTTAAATCATTATCTCTTAAAAGAATTGCGAATTCCTCTGAAGTGAAGTGAATTGCCAGTGTGGGAACTACTGGTCAATCATGGGCCTGCGTTGTGTATTTTGTTCTGTGAAATTTTCACATTTGGATCTTATTTGTACTTGAAGGCTGAACTATTTCAAGCTGGATGAGCAATTCCTGTCAATCAGAAATGCAAATAGGATGTGCATCTGATGCGTTCTCATGCTTCCTTTTTGTGTTTTCTTTGTAAGGACTTAAAATGCTGCTAATTTCCCAGTTTTCCACCCTTTATTTCAGAGACTTAATTGTTAATGGGAGACGAAAATCCTTGATACAATTCCTATTCTAATGCAGGGTATATAGCTGTCCACACCTTGCCCTCATTCTATGAGAAATATGAAGATCAGGTGGATGGCTTGGTGTTTAATTTCCTTGGGCAACTTCAAAGCCAATATCAGAAACTTGACAAGGGTGTGCTTAGTAAAATCCCAAAAGGAAACACTGGAACAAAGAAATCTGAGTAGGCTCACCATGGCAAGATTCCTGTGCAAAATTTTGTTCTTAATTCTGGCTTTTCGGTGGGTTTGTCAAATCTCTATCTGAAGTCGGCTATTGTTGTAAAAATTATGCTTTTCGGTTTGAACCTATTCTCCAGAAGCAGTTTGAGTGCAATGCATTTGGTAAAACTGAAAACACTTATAATGTGTAGTGAATAAGATGGCTTGACTCTTCAATTCGAGGGTCATAATACAAATTCTTCATGATTCCGTGTGGTGATCTATGACGTACCTATCTTATTTGACACTTATTATGGCTTCCCACCACTTTTGTAGCGGTTAACCATCTCTTGTTTCCTTTTGAATTTATGTTAATTTTCACAGCGGGTTAACATTATGGCACTTGCCTCTTACTTGGAGTTGCATCAGACAAATTTCTTTTGCAAAATCATATCTTGTATTGAACTCTCAAATGCTTGATCCTGTTTTAAGAATGCTTGCTTGGAGGAGAAAGCAAGAAAAAATCCCATCAATGAGATTTTACGGGCTACAACTTCTCCTGTTTCCTTTTATGAATCAAAGGCAATCATGGAAAAATACTCACGGTAGGCACTCACTTGAGTTTCAGGCTGATGAGTGCTTGTCAGTCTAGTCTAGTTGAGTAAATTAAAAATTCTGAGTCAGGATTTAGACTTGAACAAATTATTAACGTCTGACTCAATTCGATGATTCAGCCTTTGACGTAGAAGAAGGTATACGTTTTTTTTTTTTTTTTAAAAAGTACAATCGTGTGCCTAAATGGTAAAAACTGTATTTTGATACAAAAATTTATCCAATGGGAATTCAAACACCCATAATCTTCCGACACCCGATTCCTCGACGTCGGTCATTACTGCCCTCGAAAGCAAGCCATTAACTGCTATATAATTAGTTGGTCCTCAACAACTGCTTGTAGATGAAACGTTATTCATCCTCAATAGATGGTGGTTATACATTGAAGAGCTTCAATCATTCTGAGAAGAGCTTGACTCGTCCATGCGTATGTTCTGGCGACCATAAGCCTTTTGTTCCTCCAACAATCTTTGGATTTGGGGCAGTGCTTTGTCCCTTGATAGACGCAGTAAGGGGCACATGAGCCAAATTTTATCTTCCCTAATCTTGGATTCCACACTATGGATGTGTGAGATGATGTGCGCAGAAACTAAGTATATGGACTAACGTAGGAATCTGTGAATGAATGAATGCTAGCATTAAGGAATTATCGACAAATCAAATGATTTTTTTTTTTTTGTGTTTGAGGGATTATGGAATATTTAAAAATAAAATAATTTTATCCTTCGGTGGAATTATCTTATCCCACAATTAAGAGGCTATAGTTCCAGAATAATTATTATGGATCCAATTACCTCGTGTAAACAGTGCCTAAATTAATATGGATGGCTTCCATGGTTTGTTATTAAAAAATAAAAAAACTAGTCTCTGTACATTCTTAGGGACCCCGGCTGTACAAAAACAGGGCAAGAGATCGGAGGAGAGTGAGCGGGTAAAGACCGACTGAAACCATATATGCTCATCGAACTGCTTCTGCTACGTGCTTAGGTGGGACATCCGATGCCCCATATTTACCACCTCCCTTCTGATTAGAGCAATGCTATTTTCATGGGCTACTCAAAGGCGAAAGCCACGTCTCTCATCGTAACCGTCCATCCGGCGGAAGAAAACAAAAGAGGGTGGCAAGGCCTACACCCGGCTACTGTTCCTCTCTTTTTCTGGGGAAGGGGTTCAAATGTGCACTAGAAACGGTAGTTGTTTTATCATTTTTTTTGTAATTATATACCTAACCTGCGTAGAAAGTACTTGGAGAGTATAAATTGCGAGGGCTTGAAATTAAGGCATTAGGATTATCTATATATACATTTGATTAGATATCTCTTGGTCAAAGGAATAAGGGTAGGATAAAACATCCAAAAGATGGGATTCAAGTTATCCCACCTTGTAATGAGAAGTGGTTGGTGTAGAAGTTATAAGTTAAAAGGTGATATCTCTTGGTCATAGGGCTTAAACTTGATTTGCTAAAAATTGAACATCATATCCACTTGATGGCTGACCACATGAGGCTTCTCTTGGAAGCATCATGGTTGGCCACCATGGCTTTCTTTCCACCATTAGTCAAGCTTTGGATGGCCTTGTGTTCCCTCCTACCTTAACCCCCTTCTAGAATCCCTCCATGGACGGTCTTTACCCACTCACTCTCCTCTGATGGTCTTCAAGTACGGATATCGTCTCCTTGATTCATACCCAAAGAGACGTCATTGCTATCCTCGTGTTCTTGCTCTTCCTCGAGATTGAAGGGCTCAGTCCTTGTAGCGATCGAAGGCATAATCCTCATTCTCGTCATCGAACATCATGGGCATTTGATCAGTGTGTCAAACCTCACGAGGCAGTGGTCCTGATAGACCCTTTGAGGCGATTTGATGTCGATGGTGAGTGGTCGTTGGGAGGAGAGGCTATGGGGAAGGGTTGGGGACTTACCGAGGGTAGGTAGTGGTAGTGCCAAATCCAGAGGACGTCAATGGGAGGGAGGAGGATGGGCGAATGGGGGAGGGGGCGACGTCGCGACATGCGTTAAGTTTAATCCATCATCATAGCATGTATTTACAGCATCAATTTTAAATAAAGATAATCAAAATGAGTCCAAGTTTCGATCTCAGGGAGACGTGAAATCGGATCAGTTTATCACTTTAAGGTATCACAAGATGTTTGTTTAGTTTGCTTGTGAAAAACAAGTGAGAGAGAGAGAGAGAGAGAGAGAGAGAGAAAGAGAAAGAGAGAGAGTTAGAAATTGATTATGATAATATGGTGATTACTTAGCTATGCATGAAATACAAAATGATGTAACAAGATGGTAATATATTGTGCAAGTGGAATTGTTTCACAATTACAATACTTGAGGAAAGCCTAAAACAACATAAACATTAAACTAAGGTAAAGATGCACAAAATGGAGAGGCGAGGCAGCCATGGCGGAGGAGGGGCTTTCGTCGGCGGCTCAGCAACTCCAGGAGAGTGTGAAGTATGCTAGGTAGAGCTAGGAATAGATGCTAAGAGATGTGTAGAGATGATCACAAATGGAGGGTGTGTGGGGGTTTTTATAGTGGAGAAGAGGCTTCTAAATCAAGTAAGGGGCTTTAGCGACATCCAGGACATCGCTATACCTCTTCCAAAAGTGTCCGTGTAACCCTCCACCTGCTGGTCAACATGCGTGTGTGCACGCGCAATGTAGGCCATTCGAGCAAAGATCCGATGGCTGAGATCGCGCTTCGTGCACTTCTTTAGATCGTGCTCCACACCTGCGTCAGATGGTGCGTGTGCTATGGCGTCATCGCGTGCGTTGCTCGATCGGGCAATCCAACGCATGAGAGCATGCCACGTAAACACTTCAAAGCCACCCGATGAGGATCCGATGGCCCAATTTTGCCGCCTCACATGTGCAGTGAATTCTCGCCCTTGTGAGGAGTCAAACGCGTAGCCACTACTCCCGTGCTGAGGCGTGGACCAATGTGCTACAGGCATCGCTTTGTCACGTTTTGGATTTAACATGCCTGCATTCTCAGTCGTTGGATCAAAATCCAACAGCTAAGATTGTTTGATGAAGGCATGCTGGAGAGAGAGAATAGCAGTTGAAGGCACGTGGATGCATGACACATGGCTGGCTTTGGGCTGTTGATCATCAGATCAATGGCCAGAACTTTCCGGGCTTGTTGTGGGAGCTACGGAGGTTAGATTGAGGTGATTTTGAGCCCGTTGGACTCCGTTCGTCGATCCGGATCCATCTGTGCTATCCGATAACTCATCTAAGGCCTGTTTCGTTATGCACTAGTACATAGGGCCTTTAAACCTTGATTATAAGTAATTTAAATGTAGAGATAACACAATATGCATGCAATGCTCCCAAGCCTATTATAATCTGACATTAACACACATGTGCCGTTGAATTTGATTCTAATTGATATAATTAACACTAAGAATTACAGAGTCATCATACCCCCATATTCATCACTTGCTAGTCCCTAGCAAGGTTATCCTAAATGCTATTTACTGCTAGAACTAAGAATCGATTGCTCAGGCACAAATTACTTGCCAACAGGATGAAATTTCTACTAAGAGTCTAACCCACAGAGACTTAACAGTGCCCGGGTGCCTGCCAAAATGTAGACCGCCCAAGTCCTCACTATATTCTATATTGCAGCAAATATATATAAATATATATATTTCTTTTCATCTTTTCTATTTTTTTGAATTTTTGAAGTTAAGAGTTTTTGGGTAACTTTTTACGACGACCCAACCCACCCCATGACTCGAAAAGGACTCTAAGTGCTAAGCATTTTGTTGTGAAATTGTGATAGACTCACTCAACGGTAATTAAAATAGACTTCGAGTTCCTATGCCCCTAGGTGACCTGAAAAGAAAATACTGCCTAAAGGTGTATCTATCTAGCCAGTAGCTTTCTCCCTACTTTTATTTTGTGTGGGGTCAACACAAGGGCAAACCCAATGCATATCTCCTCGGATTTTTTTACTTCTCCGCTTCTTCCTTAAGTATTTAGAATTTTACATGCATTTCGTGAGCTAGGTTCTGGACAACCAGCTAATTAGCTGTTACAACCAACTACTTGCTAGCCATACTCGTGCGGTGAAGTGTGGCTTATTTCCTTTTTCCTTTTTTCTCCTTTTTCTATTTTTCTATTTATTTTCTTTTTTCTTTTTTTCTTTCTTTTTTTTTAAGTAGGTGGTTTTCCTGATCTAAGATTTACCTAAAGGCAGTAGTAAAAGAATGGTCATGGGGCTAGGCTCTGGACAAATGACTAATGAGTTGTTACCACCGACAACTTGCCAGCCATACCACCCTGGAAGGTTCTTTAGCTACCCAATTTTCATTAGAACTACTGAGGAGTGAGTTAGTGCAAAACGTGTGCAGATGGTTATGTTGGTGCAAGGGCACCACGATTATTTATTTTGATGATAACAAAACACTTGTTATTTAACATTTGCTTTTGAGTCCAAGATTTCAGGACAATTACAAATTGATACAAGTGTAAAGACAAAGTTCAAGCTTGCATCCGTGGCAGATTGGATGAGCTTGACAGAGGAGAAGGAGCTTCGTGAGGAGCAAAAG
The DNA here is from genome assembly GCA_037157565.1 of Thalassia testudinum. NCBI lineage: Eukaryota > Viridiplantae > Streptophyta > Magnoliopsida > Alismatales > Hydrocharitaceae > Thalassia > Thalassia testudinum. The sequence continues at coordinate 204,642,418 of JAZHRO010000031.1, forward strand.
CTTAAAAAAGGAAGGAGATGAAGATTATGATAGATTTTCATTCACCTTGTTCTTTGTATTTTGTTTCTTTTGTTGCTCTGTACTTTCTTCCTTAGATTTATGTTAAAGAGCCTCGAAGTATTCTTACAGTAGTCCTAGGAACACTTGCACAACCCTAGGATACTTAAGTTTTCCATAGAGAACTTAGAAAACCTAAATAGGCTTTAGATAGCCTTATTAGACGTCTAATCTGATAATCAGAGATCTAATAGTGAACTTTAAGACGTCTGAATATTGAATCAGACGTCCAATCGTTTAGGGTTAGTCTTAAAACCTTCTGTCTGCTGATTTCAGACGACCAACCCTTAAGTCCAGACGTCTTAGCAAATGTATGATGATTTTGCCAGACGTCAATTAGTGGAATGTTGGCTTAGAAAATGATCATTGGGGTTTTGACCTTTGATCTTCTATCAGACGTCGTTAGAGGACTCCAGACGTCTGATAAGTAGCCGTTTTGCCTCAATTGACCCTAAATTGCTTTCCTAGACGAATATAGTCATTTGGTCTTTGGAAAATCCATACTTGCTATAAATTAAGTTTCCAAACGTCTAGACCTAGTGCATACGTTTGATATGTCATCTAACTGATTTACAATAGAATCCTGTTTAGGTCTGATGAAAGTTAGTAAGGGAACCCATCTAGTATTAGATGTCTGATCTAGTTTCCAGACGTCTTAAACATGACTTCCAGACATCGGATATTTTTCCCAAACGTCTGATGACCCTATCAAAATCATTAATGATTCTGATTATGGCTTGTTCTACCTTAGGATAATTCCCAACGGCTATGGAAGCCTTCTAAGGCCTTCCAAAGCCTTCTTAGGCCACCTATATATAGAGGGGTAGCCCTCCCTTGTTAAGACACACCATTAGAAATCATTTCCACATCCATTTGTGTCATAGAGAAGCTATTCTCAAGAAGAGAAGTGATCTTGCTCTCCAAATCCCCACTCATCACATCTGAGAGCTTCAATACTCTACCGAGATCACGCCTACACACTTCCATCTAAGGGAAGTTCTTCTTTGCCTATAGAAGTGATAACTCTGCATTCGATGATGATAATTCCATTAACCAGGGTTTATCTTGAGGATATATGTGCATTAATAACATACCATAATGGCCGTGGGAGCATTGCATGCATGACGGATTAAGATTGCTTATAATCAATGTTTAATGGCCATGTGTACAAGTGCATGTTGAAAAAGGCCTCAGATGAGAAATCGGACCACACAGATGGATTTAGATCGACGAATGGAGTCCAATAGACTCGAAATCACTTAAATCTGACATCCGGAGATCCCTTAGCCAGCCCAAGAAGTTATGACCGTTGATGTGATGATCAACGACCCACAAGCGGCCACGTGGCAACCTCCATTGCGCCTTCACCCCCGTAGCATCCTGCCTCATCGCGTAAAGCACTTTAAGCCATCCAATCCAAGGATTGGACAGTTGAGAATCCACCAGCTTCGCCCGCACCGTCTCTCCATCGCACCAAGATGTGATCTCGACCATCGGATCGTCCATTGGATGACTGAGAGTTCACGCAAAACCGCGACAAAGTGCGAGCACACTGCAACGGTTAGTCCTTCCACAATCTTCTCCAGCTCCCATTCGAAATGCATCAGCTGCATCCATGCACGCGATCAAAATTCAGCCGTTGATGCACCCGCAGATGACGGAGATGAAGGCCACGTGGTGCAATCAGCTGCGCCCAAACACCAACACACGCAATGACGCGGGTGAGGTGTGGTCCAAGAGCCTGTTCTCGCGCAATCGTGGCCATTGAAGTGCGATCAAACGGTTGACATCATCCATCACGTGAAGGCACGCGACCGCATCTCCACAGCGGGCGTGAGAAGGTGACGTGGCATGCCCTTAGCCATCCGATGGCGATCCGCACCTCAGATTGAATGGCTGAGGGTGCATGAGTTCGGATTGAGGAAAAAAGCACGTGTGCCTCAAAGGACTAACGGCCAATGGGCTTCACCGACACTTATGGAATGGGTTTAGTGATGTCCCAGACGTCGCTAAACTCCTTACTTAATTTGGAAACCCCTTTTTCTCTATATAAACCTCCTCAACCACCCCATTGGAGGGCATTCAATTCACACACACTCTCTATGCAATACTAGCCCTCTCCTAGCTCCACCAAGCATCCCATATCTGCCCTGGAGTTGTCGAGTCGCCGACGGAGCCCCCTCCACAGCAGTGGCCGCCTCACCTCCTCCTCGCACTCTTTTTACTTTAGTTTTATGTTGCACTTGTTTAGGCTTTCATCTATTGCTGTAGTTGTAAACAAACTCTAATTGCATGCTATATGTTAATGTTATTTCTTATATCATAGCTCACATCTTCTTAGAATGAATGTCATGATTTAAACACAAGCTCTAACCCTAATCTCTCTCTCTCTCTCACTTTCTCATTTTCTTGCAAGTAAACCAAACATTCCTATGACAACTAAAGCAACAAACTAATCCGATTTCACGCCTCCTCATGTTCGACACTTGGACTCACCAAATCCACATCCTAAATTAAAATTGATGTCGCGAATGCATGCTACAATGACATAATTAAACTAATGCGTTCCATACGTGTCAAGAAGCTAGTATTATTCTCTTTACTTTGTGGCTCTATAGGATATTTGTATGTGTTTTTGTTCAAGGATTCGCTTTGCGAATTCCCATCTCCTTCGCGAGACAAAAACCTTCTCTTGAAGAGAATGGGTTTGAGGAACGCTATCCTCGTACTTGTAGCATGGTTGTATAGAGGTTGAACTACCCTCGTTAAAGCAGTTTAGTCAGTGGATTTTGATCAACTTGGTCGATCGGAAAATCCTAACTCGAGAGGGTTAGGTGGTGGTTTTCACCCAGTTTGTGTTTCCACCTAAAAATACTTGTGCGTTGTGTGATTGTCTTTTTTGTGTGAGATTATTATTTTGCTTCCGCATTTTATATTATATCCTGCATATCTCACGCCCTCCTGTAGGAATCTTTAGCTTAGATTATAAGCCCCCTCAAATCAGAGGGCAGGTTAATATGTCGTATACTTATCACCCTACTTTATTGATCATATTAATATAAATTAAGGTGGTGATAACCCTCAATGAGGGTTATAACTTCCTTTAGGAGTACCTGGGCAAGAAAATGTTTTAATCTTTGGTCATTTACTGTGAATGTTTGCACAGTTTTAGGATCAGCAATTTCTACCACCCTGTTTGAAAATAGTCTGACCACCTGGTAAGGTCCCATCGACTTAGATCTTAACTTCCCGGGGAAGAGTTTGAGTTGCGCATCAAAGAGCCAGACTTGTTGATTTGACTCGAAGGTTTTTCTAGTGATATGTTGGTCATGGACAGGTTTCATCTTCTCCTTATAAAGTCTAATATTCTCATAAGTGTCCTGACGAATCCCTTCAAGCTCGGAGAGTTGGAGCTTCCTTTGAGTTCTGGCCATATGGGAATTCATATTGCATTGTTTGATAGCCCAATATGCCTAGTGCTCTAACTCAATTGGAAGGTGGCAAGCTTTGCCAAAGACCAATCGGTATGGTGACATGCCGATCGGGGTCTTAAAAATGGTCCTATATGCCTAAAGGGCATCATCCAATCATGTGAACCAATCCTTTTGGTCAGGTCTTACTATCTTTTGCAGAATATTCTTGATCTGTCTATTTGAGACCTTAGTTTGCCCATTTGTTTGTGGGTGATACGAGGTGGTAATGTGGTGAGTAACCCCGTATTTCTTGAGTAAAGCACGAAACTAGGCATTGATGAAGTGGGTCCCACCATCGCCGATCATGGCCTTGTGTATCCCAAATCGGGAAAAGATGTTCTTCTTCACAAAGTCCATGACAGCCTTATGATCACATTTCCGGGTAGGCATGACTTCTATCCATTTTGAGACATAGTCTACTGAGACTAGTATATATTCGAAGCTGTTTGATGGTGGGAAGGGACCCATGAAATCAATGCCCCAAACATCAAATATTTCACTGACAAGAATGGGTTGTAGAGGCATCATATCTTTCCTGGTCATGGTCCCTAAAGTCTGGAACCTACTGTAGGTTTTAGCAAAGTTGTGTGCATCCTTGAATAGTGATGGCCAGTAAAAATCAGACTGCAAAATCGTTGCAGCCATCTGTTTTTCAGAGAAGTGGCCACCACATGCTTAGTCATGACAGAAGGATAGCACACCTTAAACCTCCTCTTCAGGTATACATCTCCTAATGATCTGATCAGCACAAAGTCTAAACAACATGCGATCATCCCAGAGATAATGTTTGGCCTCAGCCAATAACTTGTCCTGCTGTTGTCTAGACCAGTTGTGCAGAATCTACCCTACCACTAAGCAGTTTACTAAGTCTACATACAAGAGGAGACTTTTTTCTTGCACAGCTAGAATTTGCTCATCAGGAAATGTATTAGTGAAAGGTAGTGAAGGTCCAATATGCTCCAGGTGAAGTTTGGAGAGATGGTCGGCTACAACATTCTTGTATCCGACCTTGTCATGTATTTCCAAGTCAAATTCTTATAGGATCCGTCTGATTACCTTGGGTTTAGCATCCTTTTTAGCTAATAAGTGTCGGATAGCCAAGTGGTCAGTATAAATGATGACGTGGGATCTTAGCAGGTATGATATGAACTTTTCTAATCTAGAAACAACGGCCAGCAGCTCCTTTTCTATTACAGTGTAGTTCCGTTGCACCTCATCTAAGGTTTTGTTCGCGTAGTAGATCACCACGGGTTTCTTTTCTTGCCTTTGTCCTAAGACTGCCCCAAAAGTGAAGTCCGATGCATCACAAATTATTTCAATGTCCTGGGACCAGTCTGGGGGTAGTAAAATAGGTGCAGTCAAGATTGTGTCCTTTAGAGTGTTGTAAGCTTTGATGCAATCAGGTGTCATGTCAAAGTGCACATTGTTGGCTAGAAGGTCAGTTAAGGGCTTGGATATTTTGGAGAAGTCTTTTATGAACCTTTTGTAAAAGCCAACATGTCCTAGGAAAGATCTAATTTGTTTGACCAAGCTAGGAGGTGGGAGTTTGGAAATTAAGTCAACTTTAGCTCGGTCAACTTCTATGCCCCTATGCAAGATGATGTGATCGAGGATAATACCTTCTTGAATCATAAAATGGCTCTTTTCCCAGCTAAAAACAAGGTTGACCTCGATACATCATTTCAGGATTTTCTCCAGGTTGCTAAGGCAATGGTTGAATGAGTCTTCAAAAATGGAGAAATCATCCATAAAGACCTCTAAATATTCACCGACCATCTCTGAAAAGATGGCCAACATGCAATGCTGAAAGGTAACGAGTGCATTACATAACCCAAATGGCATACGACGGAATGCAAACGTGCCATATGGGCAGGTGAATGTAGTCTTCTCTTGGCCCTCGGGTGCAATAGTGTTGGAAGCGGAAAACTATGTGATCGGAGTTGGATTTGAAAATCTGTCGTTGTAGTTCGATTTGCAAAGCAATCCGTCAACAGATAAAATTTTACCGAAATTCGTAAAGAAATTTCGGGTAGAACATAGGGAGGCTACGTCAATCTAAAATTCGCGATTATATGTTTTTCGTATTTTTGTTTAAAAGCGAGATAATCACAATGGAACTGATATTAACATTAAGAGAAAGAGAGAACAATCACTTGATTTATGAATGCTATTTTTACAACTAGAAAGCGGGAAATGATTACAACTAGAAAGTAGGAAATGATTATACCTAGAAAGCGGGAAATTCTATTCTAGAAAGCGATAAAAAGAAGGGAGAGAGATGTTATCCTCCTTGACGATTGCTTGGAGGATGAGCCAGACGGAGCGATGCTTGGAAGATGGAGGATGGGGTGGGAAGAAGGAGGATGAAGCAGGAAGAAGCGGGAATGAGGCAGAACGTCTTCGTCGTCGCGGGATCCACTTCCGGAACGGAGGTAAGAAAACTTTGGATTTGGCTCTAAAGGAGCATCCCGGGTGTGGGACAAGCTTCTCTAGAGCTGTGGAGAGGGAGAGAGGTGAAGGGATGAGAATTTCATAAGGTAGGGGTCTCCTTTTATAGTTGCAAGGAATGGGAGCAATTTGGTCATTACATATTCAAAAACATTAAATGAGGGGGTCTTTAGTGACAAATTTAAGCGTTACTAAAGACTCCACGTCACTGCAGCCCCACGCGCACCTACCATCTCCTCTCCCGTGCGCCTAACTCATGCGCATGTCCAAGTAGTCTCAGCCATCCGATCGCGAGATCGGATGGCTCAGATCGCTCCTTGCCCACTTTAGCTTCGCGCACCCGCCCGAGATCAGGCGTGAAACTTGGCATCCAATTGCACGTGCACCCGATTGGATGATCTGGGTTGTTCGCAGCTGATCGCACGGTCGAGATCGCACGCATTCACGTGAGAAGTGCATCGCGGGTGGCTCGAACTCACGCTCCTTGTATAAGCAGCGTCTTAACCACTGCACTATGCAGCGGTTTGAGGTGTGACGCTGCTTTTACGCTCAGCCAATCTTGGCTGTTGGACCTTCATCCAACGGCCGAGATCTCACGTCATGAGAGCCTTCAAGATTTGAGCGGAGGGTTGCAGCCAGGTGTGGATGGTTGGGATGGTGCCATGTGGCACCATCCTGACCATCCATCTTCTTTGTGTTGTAGATGGTGCCACGGATGTCGGATTGGACCGATTTTCACGCAGTTAGGCTATGATCGTCAATCCAAACCCATCCGTGTGGTCAGATTTGTCGTTTGAAGTGCAGATTGACACCATCTTGACCCTTGATTTCTGAGCTTCCTCGGATTATTTTCAGTGCTACGGATGTTCGATCGGAGCGATCTTGGAGTCGTTGAATTCCAGTCGTCGCCCTGATTAGATCCGTACAGTTGGATCTTCCGTCCGAAGCCCCGATTAAAAGTTTCCCTATCCCTGGCCATAAAAGGAGACAATTACTATACAATTTGTACAATTTGGCCTAAATGCATGATTATGAGTATTATTCAATATTTACAATGCATGATGCTAATATGGTACTAAGAACATGCATTAATAAACATTTTTGGCTATTTAGATGTATGCACATCACACCCCCATGCCTATCTTTGCTAGTCCCTAGCAAAAACTACATGCTATTTATAAAGAATTAGGATTGGATTACTCTGGCAAAAGTCATTTTCAACATTAAGAAATTTTTACTTAGGACCTGAATTACAAACACACAACAGTGCTCGGGTATCTACAAAAATGCAGACCGCCTCAAGTCCTCATCTTATTCAAAGGAGGATCTCTTTTTCTCTTTTTCTTCTTTTCTATTTTTTTTTGGATTTTTGAGTTTAGGGTTTCAGAGAGGCTTTCTACGGCCACTCAACCCACGCAAGACTCGATGAGAACCCTAAGTTCTAAGCATCTTTTTGTGAATGTGATAGACTCGTTGATCGGCAATCAGAACGAACTTCAGATTTCTACGCCCCTAGGTAACCTTGAAAAGAATTCTGCCTAAAGGTGTATTTATACGACCGGTAGCTTTCTCCCTACTTTTATTTTTATGGGGTCAACACAAGGGTGAATCTAGTGTATATCACCCCGGCTTATTCTACTTCTCCGCTTCTTCCTAAGTGTTTTAGGAATTAAACGTGCATTTCTTGAGCTGGGATCTGGATAACCTACTAATGGGCTATTACCCACGATAACTTGCCAGCCATATTCGTGCGGTGAAGTGTGGCTTATTTCTTTTGTTTCTTTTTCTTTTTTTTTCTCATTTTCTTTTTCCTTCTTTTTTCCTTTTCTTTTCTTTTTGGACTTTCTTTTTCTTTTTTAAGTAGGTGACTTCCCTGGTCTAAGATTTACCTAAAGGCAGTAGGAAAAGAATGGTCCTGTGGCTGGGCTCTGGACAGCCTACCATTGGGCTGTTACCCACGATAACTTACCAGCCATACCACCCATGAACGTTCATTAGCTACCCAATTTTCGTTAAAATCGCCGAACAACGAGTCAGTCGAATAGTGTGCCGATGCTTAGGCTTAAAGTTCCCTCAAATCAGAGGGTGGGTTAATAAGTCGTGTACTTATCACCCAAACTTATTTAATAAAATTGAAATAGAATTCAGGATGGTGAGGACTCGATGGACAAATCCACATTTTAGTGGATACCCAGGCTGATTAAGCCCAAAGACCTGAAGGGTCCTATTATTCAGATCCTACTGTATTATTCCTAAGATTGAAAAGTCCTAATGCCCAAGTATTCTCTCCTAATTCAGTTTTTTTTTTAGAAAAACAAGTAGAATTTACAAGAATTCCACAGAGCTGACAAAATAATTTAGAAATGAATCCACGCCCCCATGCCTAGCTGATGCAATGTCTACATTGAGAATAAAAGACATGAAAGGAAGGGTAGAGTGTAGAAGATATCACCTGAATATGATGCTCGGGTCAGCTCTAAGTCAGGCTGTACAACTACTGAGTTTAATGCCATCAGCTAGGAGAAGTCTAGCTAAAGAAATCACAATGTGATTAGAGCAACCGTGTTTGAGATGGGTTCTGGAACAATACGGTCAATAAAAGGCCTCAGACATTGACCGTTGACTTTAAATGAATTACCCATCTTTGGGTCAGAGATCTGAACAGCCCCGTTTGGAAATATTTGATCGATGATGAACGGGCCGTTCCATTTTGACCTAAGTTTGCCAAGAAAGAGCTTAAGTCGAGAATCAAAGAGTCAGACCTTCTGGTTCAGCTCAAAGCACTTGCGGGATATCAATTGGTTATGAAGAGCTTTGATCCGAGCCTTATATATCTTGGCATTCTCATATGCGTCATTTCTAAGATCTTTCAACTCAGCTAGTTGGAGTTTCCTAGTATTTCCGACTAAACTCAAATCCAGAGTACACTGCTTGATTGCCCAGAATGCCCTATGTTCAATTTCTATGGATAAATGGCATGCCTTTCCATACACCAGACGAAATGGTGACATGTCGATAGACATTTTATACGTCGTACAGTAAGCCTAAAGAGCATCCTCAAGCTTTTGAGTCTAGTGATCAGGCCTAACCGTTTTCTGAAGAATATTCTTGATCTCCCGATTGGAGATCTCAGCCTGTCCATTCGTCTGGGGGTGGTAAGGTGTGGAGATTCTGTGATTTACCCCGTATTTTTCCAGTAAATTATGGAACTGGACATTAGTGAAGTGAGTACCACCATCGCTGATGATGGTCCTCGGAATCCTGAACCGACTGAAGATGTTCTTCTTGACGAAATCAATGACCACCTTGTGGTCATTGGTTCGGGTGGGAATAGCCTCGATCCACTTGGACACGTAATCAACAGCGACGAGAATGTACTGGTGTCCAAATGAAGGGAGGAAGGGTCCCATGAAATCGATGCCCCAAACGTTGAAGATTTCGACGGGAAGAATCGGGTTTAGAGGCATTATGTCTCTCTTAGTTATGCTTCCAAGTGCCTGGCATTGGGAACATGACCTTGAGAATTCTTGGGTATCCTTGAATAAAGACGGCTAATAGAATCCAGATTGCAAAATCTTTGCTGTCATCTTTTTCCCGGAGAAATGTCCACGACACACAGATGCATGGCAGAACTCGAGTATACTTTTGAATTCATTCTTAGGAACACATTGGTGAATAATCAGATCAGAGTTGATGCGATACAGTTTAGAGTCCTCTCAGAAGTAATATTTGGCCTCAAATTTGAGTCTATCTCGTTGTTGCTTGGTCCAATCCTGAGGGATTTGACCAACGGTCAAATAATTTACGATGTCTACAAACCATGGAGTTTGGACACCTGATATGCAAGGATAGTCTCGTTCGAAAAAGTATTAGCAATCGGAATATCCGAACGAGAAGAATCACTCAGAAGTCTCTAAAGATGATCCGCCACCACATTCTGTGCCCCAGATTTATCTTTGATTTCAAGATCGAATTCTTGAAGCAGAAAAATCCATCGAATAAGCCGGGGTTTGGTATCCTTTTTGGCCAAGAGATGTCTCAAGACTGAGTGGTTGGTATAAACTATGACATGAGACCCTAAGAGATAAGCCCTAAATTTCTCAAAAGCAAATACTACAGCTAGCAATTCCTTCTTAGTAATAGTGTAATTCCTCTGGGCCTCGTCCAGAGTTTTGCTAGCATAGTAGATGACATAGGGCTTCCTATCGATCTTCTGACCCAAAATAGCCCCAACTTCATAATCAGAAGCGTCGGTCATGATCTCAAATGGGGTTGTCCAAACCGGTGGTTGCAACACCAGAGCACAAGTGACTGCCGTTTTAAGAAAATTAAATGCCCTATGGCATGATTCGTTGAAATCAAACGATGTATCTTTGGTGAGAAGGTTGCTTAGAGGTCGAGCAACCTTAGAGAAGTCCTTGATGAACCTCCTATAGAATCCCACATGACCAAGAAATGGTCGAATTTGTTTAACAGATGTAGGAGGAGGAAGTTTAGAGATAGCATCAACCTTAGCTTTGTCAACTTCGATTCCCCGTTCAGAGATTACATAACCCAAGACAATGCCTTCTTGTGTCATGAAATGATTCTCTTCCCAGCTAAGGACCATCTTGTTTTGATGCATTTTTTAAGGATCATTTCAAGATTAGCCAGGCAAGAATCAAACGATTCTCCAAAAATAGAGAAATCGTCCATGAAGACTTCCATAAACTCTCCCACCATGTCAGAGAATATGGTTAGCATACACCTTTGAAAAGTCACGGGTGCATTGCATAAGCCGAAAGGCATCCTACAGAAAGTAAAGGTTCTGTAGGGATAGGTGAAAGTCATTTTTTCCTGATCCTCGGGATGGATAGGGACTTGATTGTATCCCGAGTAACCGTCTAGGAAACAGAAGTACTTCTGCCTGGCTAGTCTTTCCAAGATTTGATCGATAAAGGGTAAAGGGAAATGATCCTTTTTCATGGCTGTGTTCCACTTCCTGTAATCGATACAAACCCTCCAAGAGGAAGTTGAATGAGTTGTGACAGATTCTCCTTTCTTGTTAGTCACAACAGTGATCCCGGCTTTCTTGGGAATAATTTGTATGGGACTTACCCAAGGACTATCAGAGATTGGATAAATGATTCTTGCATCGAGCCACTTGATAATTTCCTTCTTGTCCACTTCTCGCATATTAGGGTTTAATCTCCTCTGCATTTGGTGAGAAGGGAGAGATCCATCTTCCATGAATATTCTATGATTGCAGTAAGATGGCTCGATCCCCCTAAGGTAATGAATGGTCCAACCAATTGCCTCTTTGTGTTACTTTAGGACCTTGATCAGTTTAATCTCTTGCTCTTTAGTTAATCTGGCACTGATAATCACAGGGAGCATCTTTTGTGATACCAAAAATTGGTATTTCAAACTCTCAGGCAATGGTTTCAGTTTGAGCTGGGGTGGGTTTAGGATGGAAGGTAAGGATGATGCTAATGAAGATTCATCAAGAGGAAAAGGTTGAAAGTGAACAAAATCAATAGCCTTTTCAGAATGTGGCGGGTTTGCCACAGAGGGTTGCGGGTCAAATTCATCAAAACATGAGGAACTGTCAAATGCAGAAACCGTCATACATGTTTCAAAATTCAAGTTGTCGTCCTCAAGTTCCTCTAGAAATCCACAATCCTCAAATTTGTTAATTGCCTTAAAAATATCCAATTTTAATCTCTGATCCCCAAAGGTGATTTCCATGCTACTGCTCTCACAGTTGATATTGGCCATAGCGGTAGCCAAGAATGGACGCCCCAGAATGATGGGCGTGTTCCTTAAATTCTCAGGTACATCCATGTCAAGGACAAGGAAATCTACAGGACAATAGAAATCCTTAACCTTGATAATAACATCTTCAATAACGCCTCGCGGATTTGTGACCAAACGGTCAGCTAACTGCAGTGTTACTGAAGTCGGCCGAAGTTCACCTAATCCGAACTTCTCGTATAGAGAAGTCGGAATTAGGTTAATGGATGCACCTAGATCTAGAAGTGCTCTATCAAAGGTGTAATCTCCAATGACACTAGAAATCAAAGGAGCACATGGATCTCCCTTTTTCTGAGGAAGGTGATGTAGGATAATAGAACTAGCCTACTCGGAGAGTACCACCTTCCTCGGAACAGATTCCCTCGACTTACACTTCTGTGTGCATAAATCCTTTAAAAATTTAGCATAAGCCAGTATGTGCTTGATAGTGTCGAGGAGCAGGATATTGATCTCGACATTCTTGAATATATTCAAGAGCTCCTCGTTACTATCAACAAGCTTCTTCTTCCTAGGCTTAATCAAGGTCTCAAAAAAAGGAACATGAGTTAGATCTTTGGAATCAGGTTCCTGAGACTTAATTTCTTCCTCAGAGTTCTCCTTTCTCTCATCAGGCTTTCCAGGATTTGGTAGATCATAATAGTGTGGTTGTAGATCCTAAGGTTCGACCCTTTAGAACCTTTGCTTTTTGAAGAATGCCCTTTGGATTGTGTAATGCACCTGCAACTTTTCAGCAGTATATGCTAGCAATCTTTTCTAAGTGGGTGGGTGATTGCTTGGAGGTCTTTATGAACGATTTTTCCATTTTTGGAGATTCTTTTTATCATTGTCTTTGGAATTTAGAAAAAACTCTCCAAAAATGTATTGAGGTTAACTTGGTCCTTAGTTGGGAAAAGAGTCATTTTATAGTTTAGGAAGGTATTGTCCTAGGCCATGTTATTTCAAGAAATGGAATCTTGGTAGATAAAGCGAAAGTTGATCAATCTCAAAACTTCTCCCACCCAGTTTGGTGAAACAAATACGATCTTTTCTGGGGCATGTGGAATTCTACCAACGATTCATAAAAGATTTCTTGAAAATCTCTTGACCTCTGAACCACCTTTTGACTAAAGACCAACCCTTTGATTTTGATGAAAAATGCTTGGAGAGTTTTAGGATTTTGAAACAAGCGATTACTAAGGCACCTATTTTGCAAGGACCAGATTGGACTCATCCTTTTGAGCTTATGATAGATGCCTGAGACTATGTAGTAGAAGCTGTTTTAGGGCAAAGAATTGCATTGTCACTGAAAAAGAACTTATGATTGTCTTGGCCTTTGAAAATTTTCATTCATATTTGTTAGGGTCACACATAATCATCTACACTGATCACTTGGCCTTGAAATATTTGCTAAATAAGAAAGATGCGAAACCCCACTTAATTTGATGGATTCTATTGTTACAAGAATTTGATTTGGAAATTAAAGATTAAGCGAGTTCGCAAAATGTCATGTCCAATTACTTATTCCGACTTGAGACTGGTGATGTACTGATCCAAACAGATGTTTTTCCAGATGAAACGCTCCTTACCTTAAGATCCCTCCCTTGGTGTGCTAATTATGCAAATTATCCCGCAACTGGACAATTCCCTTCGACTTGCCTAAACCAAAAATGAATAAGTTCTTTGCTGAGATCAAATACTACTTTTGGGAGGACCTCGATTTGTTCTGCATCTGTGCCGATCATGTCATTAGACGACATGTTCCTGATACAGAAACCTAAGATATTCTAAACCATTGTCATTCGATGGCTTGCGGTGGACATTTTTTAGGGAAGAAAACGACGACCAAGGTTTTAAATATTGAATTTTATTGGCCTAGCATACAGAAAGATGCTTACAAATTCTCCCGGTCCTGTGTGCGTTGCCAGGGCATTGGCAACATGAACCATAAAGATATAATGTCCTTCAACCCGATTTTAGAAGCTGAGATTTTTGATGTTTGGGGTATTGACTTCATGGGGTCGTTTGTCAACTCTTTTGGGTACCAATTTATTTTAGTTGCTGTAGACTACATTTCAAAATGGATTAAGGCAATACCCACGTGCACTGAAGACCATCGGGTCATTGTGGATTTCATTAAGAAAAATATGTTTTCGTGTTTTGGTGTTCCAAAGGTCATAATTAGTGACGGAGGCTCACATTTCACGCATTTTCAATTTTGTCAACTTCTTGCTATATACGGGGTGAACCATGAAATTTCTACAACATATCACCTTCAAACAAATGACCAAGCTAAAGTATCCAGCTGGGAGATTAAAAACATATTACAAAAGATGGTAAAGCTCGACATAAAAGATTGGTCAATCAAACTTAATGCATTATGGGCTTATCGTATAACTTTTAAACTCCAATTGGCATGTCACCTTTCCTTCTAATTTTTGGCAAGACATGTCACATCTCCATTGAACTAGAATGCAGGGCTTATTGGGCAATAAGGGAATTTAATTATAATTTGGACGCAACCGGCAAACACAGGAAATTGCAATTAACTGAACTTGAAGAACTTTGTAATATGGCTTATGAAAATGCATGCATTTACAATGATCGAACAAAGAAATCATGACAAATTTATCATTCGGAAATCTTTTGAACCCAATCAACGCATGTGGCCTTTTGATGCGAGGTTATGACTATTTCCTAGTAAGCTAAAATCAAAATGGACCGATCCTTACATTGTAATTAACACCTATCCCCAAGGTACCATTGAAATTTTGGATCCTAAAATAAATAATATTTTTAAAGTCAACAGTCAATGACTTAAGCCCTATTTTGACGATTCCCTTAATGTGAAATCTGACATTCAAGACCTCCATGATGTACCCGATAGTTAGTGACTTCACGCCCGACTGAATGGTGTAAAAGATAGCACTAGATGGGACGTATCCCATCATTTTTTTCCACTTTTTGTTTTCTTTCTCAGAGGTTTTGACTATCCTAATCCCAACTGCGTTCACCAAGATGATTTATTTTCCCTTCACAATGCATGAGGACATTGCATATCTTAAGCATGAGGGGTGTTTTTAAATTTTGATAATTGATTTAGGATTTTCAAAAGCTAAAAACATTCAACAATTTTTCCTTTTTGCATGTGTACTCATAAAAATAAAAATCTTGAAAACCTTTTGAGGACATTTTGAAAAATTGAGACCAAGGTTGAAGATTCATTTTAAGGTACAATGGGATTTAATCTTTAACAAACTATGGACTAGGATGCGGATCCAATTTTTAGAATTCTGGGTCTATTTTTTAGATTAGATCAAGTATCCTTTTCTAAATTTCACTTGAACTCATGATGATTCAAGTGACTTGATCTCTTTTTGTAACCTGGAAATTACTTGGCTTAGTTTTTGACCCAAAAACTTGCGTCTCTTGCGAAATTCTTGTGTCAAATTTCACACACAAAGCCAACACAACCTAAAAACATTAAAAAAATTAGAAAATTCCTTGCTTAATCCTAGTGAAAATCCGAGGTAGATGATTGGTGTGAGTTCCCACCACTGAAAAGGAGGAAAATTCCTCCTTTTAGGATGTGATGTCAACATGTTATTGCCTTGACGCTGTTCCATATCTATATTTCATATCTTTAGATGGATCATAGGGCACAATTTTGTAGTTCAGGTGTCTTGGACGGTGTTCTACTCATAGCGTCAGGGCAAGAGCTTGAGTTCGCTTGGAGCGCCCCTTTACACTGCATTGTGTTTTGGGGTTGTGAGCTCCTGGGGTGTGCCTTCGACGGTGCTATCTTAAAGTACTAGCGCCAAAGCCCCTCGAGGATTGATAACGTGAACGATGATCCCAACACATCTGTAGTAGGAGTGATCTGAGAATAGGCATGGGGGGAAAAAAGAAGTTCAAAAACATGACCTTATAAATATCCTAATAATGTTGGCATTTCACAAAGCACTGATACAAGATTTTAATGACCATGCAAGTTGCGAGTCAGATTCGAGAGCCAAAGAAATCCTAACTGAAAAAGAAATTTTGGGTCATTTGAGTTAACAAGGAGTTAACTTGTGAATTTTTAAGAGGTACATTGATCCCGATTCATCTAACCCTTGAATCCATTGACGAATCCCAATGTTTTATCTTTAACAAATCCTGTACCTTTCCTATTTTCAATCAGCCAAAGTCCCATAATTTTATTCTCCTTAAAAGTAAAAAAAACTAGTTTTTCCAAAAATCCATTTTATGAAACTTAGTTTTGCTAAGAGACTAGTAAAAGATAAGCATGGGAGTGTGATAAACACTAGTTTATCATCATTCTTATGCCCTAAAACAGATTTAGCTCTTAGGATTTTAACTTTGCAAGTGGGTTTCTAGGTAGCATTTAGGCATTCACTTAGGATAGGCATGCATTGCATAGTTTTTGTCTTTTTAACATGTTTATTTGAGTGTTAGGCATAAGCAGATAGTCAGATCCCTAAAACCCTGGCACTTAGGAAGGTAGAAGGTGAAAAGGAAGCTCATCAAAGCTGGATCCCAGCTCAACTAGGTTGAGTCTAGCTCATTTCAGCTCTATTCAGCTCATCTCAATTGGATGACAACTCAAGGTAGCTCAACTCAGCTTAAATCAGCTTAGATCCAGCTCAACTTAGTTGAGTCTAGCTCATCCTTGCTCCAATCAGTTTACTGGGAGCTCAAGCTAGTTCAACTTAGTTGACATCGGTTCACTCCAGCTCTAGTCCAGCTCCACTCAGCTCACGGTAGTTGAACTCCTTCCAGTTTAGCTACTACTTGTCAACTTAGTAGCTAAGCTAGCTAAGGAGTTCTCAAGAGAAGTAGGTCCAGCTCAACCTAGCTCATGACAAGTTGAGACCAGCTCAACTTATCTCTACTACTCAAGTTTAGTTGCTAGTAGAAGAATTAGCTAGCTAAGTTGAATAGCTGAGCTCCTAAAAGATCTCTTGAACTAAAATTAGCTCTAGGAAATTTTCTTCAGCTCCAGACTTGAATCAACTCCTAGCTACCTTCCTCCAACTAAACCCTAGCTCTACCTCCTCTCTCCAATCATCTATTAGCTAAGTTATCTTGGCTAGCTTAGCTTAGCTCTACCTAAGTCCACCTCCATGGCTACCAACCCTAACCCTTAGCTCCACCTAAACCCTACCTAGTCCACCTAGCTAACCTATTCCCATTTCCTCTTTGGAGCCAACTAAAAGGCCCCTTTTCACTCCACCACCATCACCAAAGGGCACGACCACCAACTCCCATAACCACCCATATAGCTGG
This sequence comes from Thalassia testudinum, assembly GCA_037157565.1. Classification (NCBI taxonomy): domain Eukaryota; kingdom Viridiplantae; phylum Streptophyta; class Magnoliopsida; order Alismatales; family Hydrocharitaceae; genus Thalassia; species Thalassia testudinum. Next base: position 204,659,454 of record JAZHRO010000031.1, read on the forward strand.
CGCTAAAATGACCTTCAATCTCAACCATACACCTATCTCCTAAGCCATCCTAGCCCTTCTTTGGTGCCAAATTAAACCTTCTAGAATACGCCCCCCCCAATGGCGCCAATTATGGTGCCTCTTCACCACCATAACTACCACCCATGCATACCCTCCTTTGGCACCAAAGTACATCCACTATAAGATCACCTAACTACCTTACATAATCCCATCTTGAACATCCATCATCTCCACGCCAAACCTAACCCACAACCACACCACAAACCCACACCAACCTTCCTTAACTCCACCTCCATGCATCCCCTCCTTGGTGCCAAACTAACGTTAAATCCCAACCATCCATGCCTCTACAAAACCACATCCAAGCACTCCAAAATGGCATCACTTTAACCCCCTTCTAGAACCCTAAACTTGGTGCCAAAAATAGGCGGTAACCACCACCCATGGATGGCCACCGAGTCCTCCCTATGCCCTTTCATTTGGCACCCATAAACCCTGGCCCTAAGATCCTACAACCACCACCCATGAGCCCATCCTAGCCATCCCCTTTAGTCACACCTATCCCCCTTCCTACCACTCTATATATACCACCCATAACTACCATAATTCTTCACCCTTGGCTACATCATTTCCTAGCATAGTTCTACTTACATTTCACCATATTCAATGACCAAGGAGAAGAAGAGGAGAGAAGAAGAAGATTAAGGGGGTGCTCTTGCCCTCTTGGTGCCTTCAACTTCCTTCCTATCTTCTACCTTGTGTCCACACCAAGCCAAGGAGTCAAGCTAGGCAAGGAGGATGGCCAGTCAGGAGGAGAATTAAGGGTGGTCCACATCCACCCTAGGAGAAGCCAAGAAGCAGGCCATCTAGGCTTGCAAGGAGGAGGCACGCCTACCTAGGGCTTGCCAAGAGGAGGATGTCTAAGAGAGGAAATTCCTTTTGGTTCTAGGGTAACCAGAACTGGAGTAGGAGTTTCAGGCAACATCATCTTCAACATCACTAAGTCTTTCTTTACTCTTATCATTTTTGTTTTGCATTGTAGTGTGTGCTTTTTGTTGGAGATTACAAGTGAGAACCCTTCCCACTTGTTAGCTCTCCACATTTTGTAAAATAATTTTTTATATAAGAAGCATTCCTCTATAGTTTTTCTAGTTAGCTTTGTCATTATTGTTGTGTTTTTGCTCCTCCATTATTCCAAGCCTCCTGTGCTTAGAGTGAGTTGGAAAAGTAAGGCACTTGTTGCCTTTAAATTCTTATTCTACTTCTCGCTTTTCTCCGCATTCAATTTTTGCTGATGTCAAAACCCTAAAAATTATATATTCAAAAACCTAAAAAGAAAGTTGATTTCCATTTTTCAAGCAAGAGGTTATCAAAATCACATTTCTACCTCCTTGGACAACCCTAGGTACTCATCCTATCTAGGTTATAAATTAAAAAGCAATTGCGATTTCGTGTGTTACAACAACAAAAATTTGCATTTTATAAATCACATGATTTTCTCAATTAATACTATACTATTACTTATATATATACTACTTATACTTAATAAATATCTATATATATACTTAACCTAACACTCTACAACACACGCACGCTGACACTAATATATACATATACATACATAGCACTCACACACTTATGCACAACACTTAGGTTTTTTTTCTTATTTTAATTAACTAGTTCTACCCTTAACCCTAGAAAAAATTTGGTTTTTGGGCCAACTTTTTGCAGGATCAGCGTCCCCATATCAGGCCAGATCGATAGCACTACTAGGTCGACCTATAGGGGGTTTACTTATTTATATATAATTAGGCCCAATTCACTCCCATTTCAGGCCCAACTCACACCCAATGGATCTCAACCCTTTCCTCTATCTCTTTCTCTCGCTCATGTTCATAATGCTCATTATGGATCTGACCCCCATACTGCACGGGAGGTCGTCTCGTGCGATTCATTTTATATTGCTTAAGAGATCTATATTTACGATATGGCGGTAAATGTGAGCACTAAATCGCGTGCGTCAACATGATTTCTTATAGATTTTGAAGGTTAATTTAAGTATTAAATATTTTTTTATTTTACAATTAAAATACATAGGGCTATTTATTAGTATAATTTATTTACCTTAATTAATTATATAAATATATTTAAAAATCCATTAAAGTTAGGGAGAAATGCATGTATAATTTAGGCTTAATTACTTAATTAAAGTATAAATTAATGAATTTATGATATAATTGACTCTTAATTTAGTTAATTTACATAATTATATAATTAATAAATAGTTTTAATTGAGTTTTATTGATTTGTTTCTATATTTACACATTTAAATACACGATATATATATTAGATATATTATACAATGTACATATTGTTTATTGCATAAATAGGGTTATAAATATACTGAAAATACTTTAAATTATAATATACAATGATACAACATAATCTACTTCATTATTTTACTAATTTACTAATATACATTACAATAACTTAATCATTTACCTAATTAACTTATATAAATATAAATATTTGCAATATTTAAGTAAATAAATAAAGATAGAGATATATTATTGTACATAATAATTACTGTTAATAGTATATTAAGTTATATATATACTTGTACAAATACATATTAGTGTACATATATTTAGGTATATATACATATAATTTATATATATTTAATATAAATAATTATACACTATATGTACGTATGTACATACATACATACATATATATATATCTATGTATGTATATATCTATGTGTGTATATATATATATATACATACAGACACACACATACACATATATATTACTATACTATATAATTAAGCATAAATAATTAGTTTAGCTTATATACATATAAATAGAATATATATAACTTATTTATATAAATATATCTTAATATATACTTAAGTTATAAGTATTTACACATATTTACACAATATACATAGTATTTTTGTGGGATTTTTGTAATTTTTAGATTTTATTTTGTTTTTATGTTTTATAGGAATATGGGGAGTGGGGAAAAAGTTGAGAAGAGAAGAGTCTTTTTATTTGTTTTTGTTTTTGATTTCTTTATTTCAAACCTAAGAAGTATAAAACTTTTGCCGGTATGTTCTCTTAGCTAAGGGACTCTAAACCTAAATCTAACTATTCAAACACCTCACATATATTCAAAACTCACTCAAGACATTTATTTTATTTATTTAAATTATTTATATATTTTTTATGGTATTTACAATGAATTGCTGGAAAAAGGCAATAAAATGATCTAAAATTAGATTCATGCCTTACAAATCAGATAATAATGCTGGGTAGATTGGATCAAACCTTAAAAACATTTGGACATCAGTTAAGAATAGAATCAAATCCTAAAACATGATTTAAGTATTAAAACCAACATAGAATTCAAATTGGATAGATTTCAAAAAGTTCATTTTCTGGCAAGGATCTCAAATTGATTTTTGCATGCTTCTCAATTCAATTCAGAGTAAATTACAGTACATGAATGCTTCTTAAGACTTGATCTGACATCAAATTAACTTGGAAGTTGAATTTTTAAACAACAATAGGGTTCATCTGTAGCAAACCCTGATAGACATTAACACCACAGTAGCTCAATAATTGAATCAGACTTTGAATCTGAAGACTATCAGCACTGTTCAAATCTCTTCTGGAATCAAAGCAATAATCTCTCACAAATTCTATTCTAGAAAATCATCTTGATCACAAACCCCTTCTTAATCACTTTAGAGTTCATCTAGTATAATCTTCGAACATGTAGCAAGGTTTGCTACTGTCCACATACCTCTTAACTTCAATTTGAATCTCGAAACATCAATAAAACCACTTGACCAAATCACCACTCAGAGAAAATCATTGTGACTTCTTTCCTAGATCAGTAAAACCCATATTGAAGCTCCAAATCTCAAGATTACGCTGAGACCTGATCATTAATACCAAAACTTCTAGATATGAGTTTATCTAATTTCCAATGAAATATCAGTGTTGCATATAATCTTTAGAAGGTCTAGATTTCAACAAATATCAGATTGAAGCTTAACAAACATTAGAAACCCTAATTGATCTCTGACCTTACACTATAGACAACGTGAAGGATAAAAATCAAATCAGGTTGGCTATTTACTTAAAAACCAAACTCAGACCTTCATTAGACTCTATCAAACCTACTTAAACTCTCAAATAGAAGATTATGGTGAGTTAGCATCAAATTAAGTTGTTGCCCAGGTGGGCATTTGATATATGATCATCACAATGATTTGATCATCTAGGATCTCTACACGCTATTGATTAGTGTACAGAGGTCCTAGGCGATCCTTAGAAACTAATAAGGTTACTGCGAGGGTATCAAAATAGTGTATCAAAATTCCATACCCTCGCTACCCATAATGGAGAACAAAATAGTACCAAACTTGTAAATTGGGTGTGATGAGAATACTTGATAAAAATCAAATCAAAGAGACTCAAGCCCTTAGCAATCATTCCAATCAAACTTCTATCAACTCAATTTGAATGATTAAACCCAAATCACTCTTAATTTCTTAAGGAATCACTCAATCAAGCATAATATTCAAATCTGATTCAATTGATTAGCTCGATCCAATTTAGAGTACAGGGAGAGTCCTTGTGATCCAATAAGATGAATGGATGAACCCTCAAGTAGAATTAAGCACACTTGAGATCTAAAAGCTAGAGAGCTTTAGATCTAAAGTGGCTCTGATGGATGGGATGGTCTAGCGATTAAAACAATGAGGAAATCAGTGAATGTGAATTGCAGGATGATGGGGAAGATTAATGGATCAAAGTGAGTGCATGAATCATCCTCTTTGATCAAGATTCATCAGAGAGGGTAAATTGGTGAAGATATACAATTACTCTATTCTAACTAAATCTAAACTCAATCGATGATCAGAATATGAGCTAAACAATCTAATCTAATCTAAATTACACTACAACATGATAAATCCTACTCTAAGTGGATGAATGGGACCTGAGGAAGCCTCGGTTGGTGACCGAGATGACGAAGGGAGGGAGAAGAGACTTTAGCTGATGAAAAGCCTGTTAGTAGAGCTCCTAGTTGTCCTTAGGAGTTGTGTGATGCTTAGCAGTAAGGACGACATGAGGAAAGAGGCAATTCTATCTCTAGCATAGACGGCAATGAAGGAAGAAGGGGAATTGGAGTGGCAGGAATTGATCGGGCTCAAGAGGTATAGGAGAGGAGCCGATCCTTTGCTCAGGTCAAGGGGTGCCTTTATATATAGGCTCTGGAGTGTTAGAGTGACTGGCAAGAGAAGGTGATGGCCGTTTAAGATCTACGGCAAGGGTGCGAGCTGAGAAGCGTAGGAACTTTTGTAATAAAAATGGATCGTAGGATGAGATCTATCAAGTGGCGCAGATCAGGGTGATTGATGCTAGCCGGTTGGGTAGAGATCTATCGAAGGATCAAATTAGGAGGAGTGGACGGTGGCTGTGCGCTATGTTTTACGTGAGTGAGAAACACCTGTAGTTGCAGGTGTTTTGGTGATTTTGCAAGTTTAGCCTATTAGCGAAATGGTGGAGAAATAGCAAGGGAACCCGTAAATGGAAAGAAATGTGACCAATGGGTCCCTGAAGGCTTTCAAAGAAGCCCCTAACACCTTTTTGAGTGAAGAAAATGTGAAGGCTCTTTTGTATAAGGACCTAAAGGAAAAATATTAAATACAAGGTCCTAATGATGTCAGAATGCAATGAGATTTTTATCGTGTGTGAATTGAACATATTAGAATATATTCAAATCTTTGATTTCTACTTTTAAACTCATTTTTGTGTTCAATTGACATTCAAAGCATCCATTTACTTAATTAATAGAGAATTTCTCAAAATTGACCTAATTATGCATTTTTAACACATATTTTATGTTTTAGGTCATTTTCCAATGTTCTCACACTTAACCCTTTATTGTGTTAATTGATAGTATTTTAACCTTATTTCTAGATTAACTTTGGCATTTTAACTATGATGAGTCACACCTTATCATACCCTCAAGCTTAGGTTTTGCTAGTTCCCTAGAAAATAACTTATTTTTAGTACAAAGCAATGTAGCATCAGCTAGGTAAGTGTGAAGAGATTTCTATTTAACTCATTTCAAATGGTAAGTGTTTAGAGATGATCTTTAAGTTGAATTTTTTTGAATTAAGCTGATTGTGTTTATGTAGTGGACATTGTGAGAACTAATTGTAGAAAAGACTACTAGTACTCAAGTCTTACATGACATAGACCATCTCTTGGCTAACAAGGACTCTTGATATTTAAACCTTAAGTGCAATTTCTAGGACTCAGAGAGTTTTACCAAGCTCAAAAGCCAAAAGGTTGTGGTTGTGCTCAGTGCAAATTAGCACTAATCAGATGAACTCTAAGACTCAAATCTAGGGTTTCACTTCTTTTTAAGTCTAGGTTGATCTTAGCTTCAGCTCAAGTTTTCAGATTTCTCTCAAAATAACTGAAGACTCAAACTCACACTTAATGCCTTTGTGGCTCAAAGAATATTTGGTGGAAACATAGGATATACATAATGCACCCTGAAATAATCATATTTGGTGGAAATACAAATATATACAACTGGAGTTGGAGAACATGCTGACTTATTCAAAAGAATATCTTTTCTTTTTAACTTTTTCTATTTTTATTTGCTTTTTCTCATTTTTCTAATTTTTTTTTGAAAGCAAATGTCAGTATGCCTCCTTCAACTTCATTTAGTGGAGTACACTTTTTTGGTGGGTGAGTCCTTTGGTGGAAAGAGCTTCTCCTGGACATAAGACTAAAGACCGAAACAAAGAGTCTACCTGCACACACAAGTAAGGACTCCACCTTCCCCAATGAGCACTAAGGTTGAGACTTAAGTTCATCTGATCTTTCCCAAATCTGTGTAGTGTAAATCAATGTTACTTAGACTCTTAAATAGAGGCAAATAGATGAATCCTGTACTGGTGACTCAGTATAAGAATATGTCTTAGCTTAGGAGAGATCTTAGTTCTATCTTGTCGAAGTTCAAGTGTATTAAGCCTAAGCCTAAGAGAATCAAGCTTATGTGGCCAAGAAAGTCTAATCAGCAAAGGTTGAATGTCCATAAACGCTTATTTTATTTTTGGTTCAGCTTTAAGATCATAATTAAACACTTAAAAGAATTTTGATTCTTGTTTCTCCTTTTTCAGAACTTTCTGGAGCTTCTCCCTCATAAGTGGATATAGATAAGGTCCTTTATTATATTTTTAAAAATTTTATTTTTTTTCAATTTTTTCTGTGCTTTTGTTTTGTAATTTTTTTTCTCAAAATTTTAATTTTTTTTCTCAAAATTTTAAATTTTTTTTTTATTTTTCAATAGTACTATCTATATAACTAAATGGTGTCTATAATTACATTTCATTAAATGATCTCACCATTTACACCCCACATGCTTAAATGATGCAATGTTCACATAGGATGATTAGGGTGATGCAAATGCATGTTATGCTTTTCACTAACTTAGGCTAGAGTGATAGAAGGAAGTCAAAATGAGGAGATAAAATCTTTGTGTGGATGATTTCAAGTCTAATAAGAATCAGAGTGGACAATCAGGCTAAGTAGTGAAATGCAAGACAAAATGTGACTATGCATACAGACTAAGAATGTAAGGATAGACATGTAAGGAAGAAAGGAAAACAAAGAAAGATAAAACAACTATATGCAACATGGGTTAACTCCCAAGAAGTGTTAAGTTTTATGCTTTCAGCTAGGCGTAAACCCAGAATTAGAAGTGATTTCAAAATGTAGGAGCCAAAAGGTAGAATTGAGAAGTCTGAGATTATAAGGCTCAATAAAGGGTTTCAATGTTTGTCCTTACAGTGAAAGGTTCAGATTTGTCAATCTTAGTAATCTCAATAGCTCCATTATCAAATACTTGCTTGATAATAAAAGATCCAGTCCATTTAGATCCGAGTTTTCCTGGGAAAAGTTTAAGTCTAGAATCAAATAGAAGGACTTTCTGACCAGGGTAAGAGATTTTCCTATGGATGTGGTGGTCGTGGAAGGCCTTGAGTTTATCATTATAGATCCTCAAGCTTTCATAAGATTCATTCCTTAACTTATCTAACTCAAAAATTTGTAATCTTCTATGATCACCAGCCTTCTCTAGGTCCAAATTACACTTTCTGATTACTCAATAGGCTTTGTGCTCAAGTTCTACGGAAAGATGATAGGGTTTCCCATACACTAGTCTAAAAGGAGACATGCCTAATGGAATTTTGTGAGCTGTCCTATATGCCCACAAAGCATCAGAAAGGTGGGAAAACTAATCTTTCCTATTAGGTCAATGGTAGTCTGTAAAATTTTGTTGATCTCCCAATTGGACACTTCAACAAGTCCATTAGTTTGTGGGTGATAAGGTGTTGCTATTCTAGTGTCACCCTATACTTTTGAAGTAGAGGTTGAAAATGTGTGTTCCTAAAATGAGACCCTTCATCACTAATGATGGATCTAGGTACCCCAAAATGAGCAAAGACATAATCCTACATAAATTGTGTCACAACTCTATGATCATTTGTTCTTGTGGGGATGGTTTCAATCCATTTTGACACATAATCCATAGCTAATAAGATGTACTTGAAGCCATGAGAACTTCGAAAAGGTCCCATGAAGTCTATACCCTATATGTCAAAGATCTAGCACACTAGAATTGGGTTCAAGGGCATTATGTCTCGATGACCAATAGTACAGAGAGACTGACAGCGTGAGCATGCCTTACTATAATCGTGTGCATCCTTGAAGACTGTGATCCAATAGAAACCGCTCTGCAAAATCTTGGCAGCGGTCTTTTTGCTAGAGAAGTGACCGCTACACACCTGGTCATGGCAGAACAATAGGATGCTATCTATCTCCTTATTAGGGACACACTTCCTAAGAATCTGGTCCTTACAGTGCTTGAATAACCAATGTTATTCCCAGTAATAGTGCTTGGATTTGGATCGAAGTTTGCCTTTTTGATGTTGAGTCCAATTAGAGGGGACTACTCCATAATCCAAGTAGTTGACTATGTCAGCATACCAGGGAAGATCGGAATGAATGACCAGCAATTGCTCATCAGGGAAGTGATCAGCTATGGGTAGTGAAGGAGATATCGCTTTAGAAGGAAGGTAGGATAAGCGGTCAACTACCACATTTTGCTTCCCATCCTTATCATAAATCTCTAAATCAAATTCCTATAGAAGAAGGATCCATCTAATCTGACAAGACTTCATATCCTCCTTAGTGAGAAGATGTTGAACTATAGTGTGGTCAGTGTAGACTATAATGTGGGAACCTAAAAGAGGTCTCAATTTCTCCAATGCAAATACTATTGCTAGCAATTCTTTCTTGGTGACTGTGTAATTCCTCTATGCTTCATCTAAGGTCTTGCTAGCATAGTAAATGACTATAGGTTTCCCATCCAATTTTTGACTAAGGACAACCCCTGCTGCATAATCAGAGGCATCACACATGATCTCAAAAGGGTGAGACCAATCCGAGGGTTGCAGTATTGGTTCCTTGGTGACCAAATCATAAAGTGTTGTATAGGCATGAACACAATCATCAGAGATTTGGAGTCCACATTCTTAGAGAGGTGATTGGTAAGAGGTCGGGCTATTTTTGAGAAGTTTGCTATAAAGTGGCGATAGAAACAAACATGTCCTAGGAAAGATCTAATCTGTTTAACTGAGGAAGGTAATGGTAGGTTGGATATCAATTTTACCTTTGCATAGTCAACATCAATTCCTGTCTCAGAAACAAGATGACTTAATACAAGTCCTTCTGGTACCAAAAAATGTGACTTCTCCTAGGAAAGTATCAGATTCACACTAATGCATCTCTATAGCACCTTAGTTAGGTGGTCTAACTATGTGTCAAAGCTACTCCCGAAAATCGAGAAGTCATCCATGAAGACTTCTAGGCAATCACCTACCAAATCTAGAAAGATTGCAAACATACACCGCTGAAAAGTAGTGGGTGCATTGTATAGTCCAAAAGGCATCCTACGGAAAGCAAAGGTTCTATAAGGGCAGGTGAAGGTCATTTTTTCCTGGTCATTAGGGTGAATTGCCACCTGATTATAGCCTAAATAGTCATCCAAAAAGTAGAAAAATCTATTCCCTATCAATCTTTCCAGTATCTGATCAATGAAGGGTAATGGGAAATGATCCTTCTTCGTGGTTTGATTGAGTTTGCAGTAGTCAATACATACTCGCCACAAGCATGTAATCCATGTTGGAATGACTTCTCCAGACTCAATGGTTATGACGGTAAGTCCAACCTTATTAAGCATTATCTGAACAGGACTCACCCATTGACTTTCGGATATTGGGAAAATGATTCCAATATCTAACCAATTAGTCATTCCATTCTTAACCACCTCTTGAAGGGTTGGATTCACTCTATGTTGTGGTTGGCTAGTAGGTCTAAATCCTTCTTCAGTGAAAATCCTATGTGTGCAGTAAGAAGGACTAATGTCAGTAAGATCTGCTAAGCTCCATCTTATGTCTTGTCTATGTGTTCTCAGGATAGAAATGAGTCATGATTTCTGATCAGAGTTCAAATGAGAGTTTATAATCACAGGAAAAGTCTGATCTTGTCCTAAGAAGACATGCTTAAGTGTATCACGAAGAGGTTTAAAGCTCAACAGGTGTAGGATTAGAGGAAGAAGTAGGAGAGGAGGTATCAGAAGATCCTAAAGGCACTAAGTGTATTGGAGGTGAGTCCAAAGTCTCTCTAGCAGGTGTCTTAGGAAGAGTCAGATCAGAGGTAGAAGGGAATCAAGGCTCTAAAGTAAGTGAATCAATCAAGGTATCCTCAACCAACTTGTCCAAAGAATCCAAAGAGTAGATCTCCTCAATAGGACTACAAGAGGATCCCTTCTGTGCCTTAAAAATGCCTATCTTCATCTTCTGATCTCCACACTTTAATTCTAATAGGTCCTCCTCACAGTCTATGTTTGCCTTGGTTGTTGCAAAGAAATGTCTTCCTAGTATGATGTGTGTGTTCTGAATATTTGTAGGTACTTCCGTGTCAAGGATAATGAAATCCTTAAGGAAATAAAAGTCCTTAACCCATACTATAAAATCTTCCAACACTCCCGAAGGCATCTTAATTGATCGATCAGCTAATTGTAGAGACACCTTAGTTGGCTTAAAATTGCCAACCTCGAAATGAGCCAGGAGGAGGGAGGTTGGGATAAGATTAATGGATGCACCTAAGTCAAGTAAAGCTCTATTGAGTGTGCTGTTCCTATCATACAGGAAAGTAGAGGAGTGCCTGGGTCTTTCTTTTTTAAAGGGAGGTTGTTGGAGATAATGGAACTAACTTATTTTGAAAGGATAATATGACTATTGATGACTCCACAATTATTGGCGTTAAGTATATGATTTAGAGTCAATTTCGAGGGCCTTTACACTTGCCATAATCTAGTGCGCTTGAGGGCACACATGCATTCAAGGTAATCTTTATATTGATATTGCTCGAAACTAACGTTCAATGGCCAGGTTATAAAAGCACATGTATAAACAAGTCTCAGATGACCAAGTTATAAAAGCATCCCTATATCTCTCTTAATTAATCAATGGTATTCCCTTCCTTATTTTCCCTAAAACCTCTCTCTTGCTTCTTTTGACCACATAAAATATCGGGCATGCCTTCCTCTTTTTTTCTCCCTCAAAATTCTCCCTCAAATCTCTCTCTTCTCTTTTGGTAACATGAAATCACAATTCTCTCTCTGATTCTTTCTCTTTCTCTCTATATGTAATAGGGAGGAAGACAGCAAGGAGGTATCACCTCACTCACGTGAGGAACTTCCTCACCATCATCTCCACCTTACGAGGTGGAGAGCCTTCTCTCTACTAGAACCAACCACCACCACGTCTTGCTCACGTCCTCGCCAACTTCATCACCATGGTCAGTGGTGATAGCACTGACATCTGCAAGTGCGACGGCTCGCCATCGACTGCGTTTGCCTCGACAACGCGACACCACCACCGTGTCCGCAACTGCGACTGCGATCGCACCTCTGACATCACCACCTTGCGCCGTCCCCTTCGGTTAAGTTGTCTGGGAAAGTTCCTAGATGTCTGAGAAGATTCACACCTATTCCTCTTCACCTTTGTTCCTGCTCTAGCAAAAGAGTCACCATCACATGACCTTCCTCTACAAGCAAGTAGCCCATGTGTGCCACTGCTTAGCCACAGCCACCGCCCTCTCATGCAGGCCCCGCATGTCACCACTAACGCATGCATGCCCCCTTCATAGCTGACCATGTCCATCCTCCTCGTCTGCGATAGGAACACCTACTGTGACCCTCCTCGACTGCGCACCTCCTCCACTATCACGAGTGACCTCGGGCTCACCCTTCATAGAGCCACCCACCGATGCCACCTCCTTTGCACACCGGTGGCAGTGCACAACAGATGTGCCCCCAACGTCGACCTCCTCCTCTTCTTCTTCTTCATCTCCTCCACCGACAGAAAGAACCCAAACAACCGCCGGTCACCTTTCCTGCAGTCGTCGCCTCCGGACAAGATCCTTCGCGCTGTTGACTCTCTCGCGCTCACCTCGACTCCACGAACCTCGCCAAGCCATCAAAATCATTGACGGCAGCCCCTACGCACCCGCAGAGGAAGCCACCACTGGAGACCTTCAAGCCACCATCTACCAAGCTCCAATCGCCTCTCGTTGAGGGAACACCACCATCGTGAAGCTCTTCGCATCCTCGACCTTCTCCAAGCTCTACACGACCAATCGTGACTCCTCTACGTGCAAGGAAGGGAACGGTTTCCCTTGTTTTGGCATGTAATAAAATTTACATTTTTTTCCCATTGCCAAGAATTTCAGATTTGATTATTTTTAATGAACTGAAATTGTGTGCATGCCCTTAAGCTTCCACTCTATTTCTCTCATGCACTTAACTCTTATATGTTGAATTTGACTTTTAACATGCATGCATAAAGTATCATCAAAGCACTCACATGACCTAAAGGAGAAAGCCCAATTCTTGAAGTTTAATTACATTACATGCCATTATGGGTTACTTTATTGAGGAAAAATTGCACACACAACCCTCGCATGCTTAAATTATTGTCTTTTTCTTTTCTCCTTGTTTCACATCGGATGTGGGCACGGATCCTGCACTTGATTGGGTAAACATAAGGGAAAAATATTCATGAATTTATTGCAGTCGTTCCTCCCTGTGGATATGACATAATCCACCATGGTTAGTTTTATTGATAAATATTTTTGATATGGGATTTTTCCACCACACGATTTTACTGCGACAATGTATTTCTCTAACCTATATTTCTGAAAAGTGAAATCTCCCATTTAGGTTCAAAGTGTGTTGCCTTTCTTTCATGACCAAGCTTGCAGTGGCCACTTCTCAGGAAAATAGATGGTTACAAAAAGTTTTGCAGTATGGTTTTTATTGGGCATCACTATTTAAGGATGCACACAATTTTTAATAAACTTGTACAAGATGCCAGACTCTAGGAATCATGACTAAGAAAGGTATGATGCCTCTCTAGCCCATTCTTATCATCGGAATATTCGATGGTTGGGGAATTGATTTCATGGTTCCTTTCCCACCATCCAACGGCTTCGAGTATATACTAGTCTCTGTAGACTACGTATCGAAATGGATCGAAGCCATGCCTACTAAAAAATGTGATTATAAGGCCGTCATGGATTTTGTTAAGAAGAATATCTTCTCTCAATTTGGGATACCTAAGGCAATGATCAATGATGGTGGGAGTCACTTTATTAATGCCCAGTTTCGTGCTTTACTTGAGAAATACAAGGTTACTCATTGCGTTGTCACCCCATATCATCCACAAACGAACATGCAAACTGAGGTCTCAAATAGGTAGATCAAGAATATTTTACAAAAGATTGTAAGACCTGACTAGAATGATTGGTCCACTCAACTTGATAATGCCCTCTGGGCATACAGGATCGCTTATAAGACCCCTATCTTCATGTCACCATATCGATTGTTCTTTGCCAAAGCTTGCCACCTTTTGGTTGAGCTGGACCACCAAGCATATTAGGTTGTCAAATAATGTAATATGGATTCCCATATGGTTGGTACCCAAAGGAAGCTCCAGCTCTCCAAGCTCCATGAGATTCGTCGGGACGCTTATGAGAATAGTCGATTGTACAAAGAAAAGATGAAAGCTATTCATGACTAGTATATTCATAGGAAAAGCTTCAAGGCAAATCAACAAGTCTAGCTCTTTGATGCATGACTTAAACTTTTCCCTTGGAGGTTACGATCCAAGTGGATGGGACACTACCAAGTGGTCTGACCATTTTCCAATGGGGTGGTCGAAATTGCCAATCCTAAGATCGGACACACATTTACGGTTAACGGACAAAGACTTAAACATTTTTTTGCCCATGTACCCCTGAAGGAAGTAGTAACCTCAATGAGGGTTAACTTAGAGCTCCACCCAGTTGGAGGAAATAAACTCAGCGTTTCCTAGCAGGCAACTAAGAGGATTCAAGCTAGCCTGTTATGATTTGATATTCAGGTGATTTCTATCCTTACTCCCTTGCATGCATTTATTTTCCAACGAGGACATTGTTTTAGATAGGCATAGGGGGGTGATAATTCTTATTTTCTGTGCACAAAATTGTCCGCTTGAATTAATTTTTATTTTTTTTTAAAATAAAAATTTGTAATAAAGATAAGAAGAGTTAGGAAATATGGGTAGAAAATTTACCTACCATAGGAAATAATATAGTTATGATCCTTTTACTAAGACTCTTCAGGCTGAGTGGCTTAATTAGTCCTAATGTTTACAAAGATATAGATTCGTTCCCTTGGTCCTTGCCGACTTAATTTAATCACAATAAAGTAAATCAAGTGGGGTGATAAGTAGGTGACTTATCAACTCACCCTTTGATTTGAAGCATTCAAGAAATCTAAGCATCAACACACATTACGAACAAATTCACTGTATGGGTGATCATAGTGGAAATTAGGGAGCCAATAAGCAGGCTAGTGGTGGTATGGTTGGCACGTTGCAGTGGGTAACCCCCAAATCTAGAGCCCAGCTATCGAACTTATCTCTCTTTGGCTACTACCTTTAGGTACATCTCAGATTAAGGAAGCCACCTGGTTGAAAAAGTACCACAAAAAAGAAAAAAAAAGAGAAAAAGAAAGAAAGGAGAAGGAAAAATATATATACAATAAACCACAATTCACTGCACAGGTATGGATGACAAGGTACCATGGGTAACTGATTGCGCAACAATTCACACAAACAAATTGTCAATCTTATGCAATTTTCTAGCTTTACACATCTAGGATTAGGTAGCAATACTTGCATTTTGTAAATACCTGCATTCATGCATAATGAGGGAGGAAGAAAGAGAGAGAAAGAACCCGCATGTTTACACTACCACTTAATATCACCCACCTATCACCTACAATAATTAACCAAAACCTCAAGTGTTTCCCCACAAAATTCCCAAGAAAAAAAAATCCTAAGAGCATTTGCTTACTGTCTATCCCATTCCTCACCTATAAAACACTACCCGCACCTTCCCTCGTAAGGGTTGATTGCCCATACTCACCTCCACACTTACCTTACTCCTTCATTGCAGCTGGCCATCTACCTCTCCTCTCTCCCACACTTCCTCTCCCATTCCTAGTACCTTCTCACCAGTTGAGAGGGCACGTTGTGGCTTTGAGAGAACCTCTCGTGGTTACTGATGGGAACACCATCATGAGTCCTAGCTAGCTCATTTTGACCCATAAAGAGAACAAAAGCTCCTACATAACCAACTGGTGGTCCTAATTCCATGAATAACCATTCTGAGATAAAAGCAAGAAACAAGGGGTAAAAATACAATTTTACCATTGTAGTACAACAACAGGTTTTCTCATGAGCTAAACACAGGTTAAATGGTCTTAACAAGATAAAAAGTGGGTTGGTTCAAATAGAAAAGAGTTCATGTGAATTCTGGGAATTAAATGACTTCTTATAACCCTAAAATAGACCTACTTAATTAGGTTATGGTTAGGATAAAATTCACCTAAATCCTCTAAAAATTATATAAAAATATTCTCTAGGGTTTACAACCTTCAATTTGGCCCTTGGAACCTATTTTGACCTAGAATGGGGTCTCAGACAATTATTTGCCCTAAATTGGATTTTTGTATAAATTGCCCAGTCCAACGTGGTCAAACCCAAAATCCAAGTTCACCATTGGATTCCTTAGGTCCAAATTAGGTTTGTACCAAAATTTGGACCTAGGAAGAATTCATCTTGACCCACTTTGCAACTAAGTCCAGCCCAATTACATTTTTAACCCTATCTTTCAAAAACCTTTGCAAATGCCCCCCTAGCTTCTTCTTCTTTCCTTGCAATTAGGTCCCTCCACCATTATATCAGAGGGAATCCTACTCCGACGATATTTCAAAGGCAAGAACTCCCTGATCTCTCAGAGAATCCACTTCAAAATTGAAAGGGAGATTCTCTGAGAAATATCCTCCAGTATGAACCCAATTTGAGGCTCTATTTGATACCCAATCTCTCATGGGAATGCATGAGAGATTTAGGTCTCCTTCAAGTTGCCATCTCTAGCGAGCTTTCCATGCTTGGAAGCTTGGCTTCCAAGCACAAATCTATCCTCCAGGGCCTATATAAGCATACCCTAATCACCCCGCATCTCCCACGCTTGAAATTGGCCGGAAAATCCCTCAAATTCGTCCCTTCCTCCTCCGACCAGTGGCTCAGCAAGCTCCGGTGACTTCCCTCTCTCTCCCTCGTCGCCTAGCCACAATACCAGTGGCAGGTTCTTCTTCCTTCTGCCCATCTGCGTCGCGCCGCACTCGCCGACGCCTCTGTAGCCCCTTCGTCCTCGCCGTCCCCCACTAAGTGCTTTCATCTCTGGCGACAGTAATACGAGTTGGCCGCCATCCCTGCCTCCCCCTTCGTCTCTTTACGCCCAGATAAGTTCCCTCTCCTTTCTACTCCTTTTTCCCCTCCTTATCTATCAAAAACACCCTTCGACGCACTCCATCACCATCACCCCCTTCATCTCCGGCCAGACCTCTGGTGAGGCGTTCCCGTCACTCTGCACCTCCATCCGCCTCGCCAACCACCCCATAAGCTCTGCAACACCTCACTGAACATAACTCGTCATTCCACACACGCCATCACTCACGCACAAGGGCCCCGAAACACACCCACTCACACACACAGGGTGCCTTAGGCACGAGCACTCCAGCAGCCCCACGCCACGCCGACCCTCGCAGTACATTCGCCATGCCTTGGTGAAGCCTCTTGAGCATTCTGACGTGGTCGCGAGGCCATTTGCGTGATAGCAGGTACAGGAGGGTCATCGCCATTGACGACCGCAAGAAGCTTGCTTGCGAGCTTCTCCAGGCTTGCCTGCTCCAGGCCAAGAGTCCCAGGTTGCACGGACTTCCCTCGCGCACAACTCTAAGCAGCTGCAATCAACCGAAGACCCCTGCTGCAGGCACGCACGAAGGGAGGTGGGAAGATAGTCCCACCTCGGAAACTCTTGGACGCCCGCAGCTGCATAAATTGAAAAACTGCATAGGGCTTATCGCCTCAGTACCACGGGGTGAGGTCCCACTCACCTTCACTCGCCTCGTCCGTGACCTTGCCTCCATAGACCTGGCGTGACCCATTTACCCGACCCTGCACGTCGGTGGGCCTGGTCCCGGGCGAATACCCGACCTGATTACCCGAGATGGTGGCTCTGGGAAAGCGAACCTAAGAGAGAAAGAGGAGAAGAGAGCGCGCGCAGGTAGGGGTAGGTTTCGCTCTTGCAGGGAAAGGAGAAGAAGAAGCCAAGGAAGAAGAAGGCAGAGACTAGAGAAAGCTAAGGAAGGAGAAGGTAAGGCTAAAGGGGAAGAAGTTGAAGGTTGAAGAGGCAGGAGTTGAAGAGAAGAAAGAGAAAGAAGGACTGAAGGTAGAAGCAGAAGGAGCCACCAGAGAAAGAGAGAAAGAAAAAGAAAGAGTAGTTGAAGGAATCAAGAGTAGAGAAAGGCTAAGGCACGAAAAGAACAGAGAAGAAAAGAAGAAGAAGAAAGTGAGTGGCCAGAGACAGAGATCAGAGTAGAGAAGAAGGAAGAAAAGCACAACACTGTAGCAGCCATAGTTTAAGATGTCTGATTCATCAATCAAGACGTCCAATTTTTGTGCTTATTCACTTACATTGATATTATGTGCTTACATTTTTGCATTACAACTCTAGTTTTTATTGCATATTTTATTCAATTTCTTAAGTTATGCTCTTGATTTCTAAACCCTAATTTGCTCCCTGTGTTTGACCTCGAACTTAAACTTCAAGTAATAAAATCTATTTGTTTTCAAAGCGATTTCAACTATATTACAATGCTTTACTTTGAAACCCGATTTCGCCTTGCAAACATTTTGGCGCCGTTGCCGGGGAGCAACGGGCAATTTAGAAATCTTGATTACAATTACTGATTTGGTACTAACTTGAAATATCTATTTTGTTGTGATTGTTTTAGGGGAGAAGATTCAAAGGAAATGGCCGCACAGCAAACACGCCAGGGGCAGGTAATTTCTAATTAGTTCCTTCTCTTAAGCCCCTCATTCTGAAAAGGAAAAAATAAGATAAAATCAATTAGGGCTACCTGCTTTCCATCTTTAGCTAATTCACCAAAGTTGCCTGATTTGATTTCAACAACAATACTGATTTGTGCACCCATTTAAGGTAACTAGGGCTACCACCTTCTTGATTGAGCCCTAGGTACCATATTTTGGCAACTAAATTGGACCAAAATTAGAGCCAAATTAAGGATTTTAATTTAGGGTTTTAGAGACACACCTTCATAAGCAAGAATCAACTCTCCAAAAAGAGGTGTGCCCAAGCATTGGTTGAAGAGACTTATTCAAGAGAAACCCTAAAATTCAGGCTCTTAATCTCACTTGAATCCTAAAAGAAAGGACCTAAAACTTCTCAAAGGACAAATAGGTGAAGTTGACCCCCTTGTGGGGTCAACCAACCTTGAAATTAGGTCACTTTTGCACTCAATACATCTAAAGTTAAAGTGAAATCTGAAGCACCTTTACTCTCAAATAAAAGTGGTAGACTTAAGATGTCAAAGTCCCCATTCTGGTCTACCTGGAACATCAGTGACAAGAGAGGCTGGGTGGGGAAACCTTGTAACTCATGGGGATGCTTTACCGTGTAGGGGTCATTGCGGGACTCTCACTCTCTGGTTGCCCAGGTATTTCTCAGGTGGATGACTTTCTGACTAAGGGGTATCATCTGCCCCAAACTTCTATAGTCATCCAAATTTTTGGGTGTCTTGATTGGGTCCAGCACATTCTACTCTCAACCAAACCATCGGTGCATGTTCTGTAGGAGGTTCTTAAGACCATCCTTAAGACCTCCTTTAGTGATTCACTCCTGCCGAGGCTAGGCCTCGACGTCCGTGTTTGTGCAGCAACCCCACCACATAGACATCTCCTCTGATTCATCAGAACCCAGTTCTCCTTCTTCCATCATGGCACAACTAGTAGAAGAAGAGAATAATACAACTCCAGTGCCTGAATGATTTATTTCAAGCCTTTGTAAACTCGTCGCAGCGTCCTATGATGCGAGATCACTACAATCCTGTTGCGGTGGCAATCGAACCTCAAGTCCAAATCCCGGCTAGAGGTCTTGATTCTGAACTCAAGCCCAACATGATTCATGCTATTCCAAAGTTTCATGGGCTTAATTCTGAGGATCCCTTCCAGCACATCAAACAACTCAAACATCTGGCCCAAACCTTCGGGTCAGATGTTCAAAATCGGGATATTCTTCTTATGAAGATGTTCTCCTCTCTCATGGACAAAGCAGCTCATTGGTATCAGACTCAAACGTATCCAATCAACACATGGGTTGAACTACAATCCAAATTCTTGAAAAAGTTATTCCCAGTTGGTCGGACGAATGCCTTATGACACCAAATCACACACTTCACCCAGCAAACTGGAGAACCTCTTCATGAAGCATGGGACTGCTTCCTGGATCTCATGTGAAAGTGCCCCCATCACGAAGTTCTTAAATGGGAACAAGTCCATTCTTTTAACCAGGGACTCTGTGAAGACATCTGCTTATTCGTTAATGCAACCTATGGAGGAAATATCATGGGTTAGCATGAAGACACTGTGTGGGAGATTCTCGAGAACATGTGCGAGAACTACATCAATAATGACTCCATGGGCTTATTCGACTGGATGAATGCCTGTGCATTGACAAATCCAAGGGGAGCACATGAGACGCAGGGCTGTCCACATTCGTCGACTTGGAATTGATGGCTAGTTGGTTGGACAAGGTCTCTATCATTGAGAAGAAGGTGGATGAGCTGATTCGACATCTGCAGCAAGCCACCTCTGCGCAAAACTCGTTTGCATAGCCACCTCTTAGGAGGGAAGTTGTGCATAACATTTATCATTGATCTTTTCAGGGGATGGACCCGTATCCACCCCTGTCTGACTCTAGGACCGGAGGAAACTCTGATCCGACCTACTCTAGTTGGGGGAACTCTGAACCCTCGTACTCTGACTTTCCTGAGGTTCCTCAGACCTGCGAGGACCTCAATGCCATCCAGAATGACCCATTTTCTAATACCTATAATCCTGGATGGCGGAATCATCACAACTTCCTATGGGCGGGAAATAATCAGAATCAAAGACCACCATATCAACCCCGTCCACAGACTCCTCGTCCATATCAGCTGGCTCAGCCTCGGCCCAACCCCACCTATCAATCTGGGTCAACTCAAACAGATCAAATGACTCTTATCCTTCATACTCTGGTTGACATTCAGAAGACGAATGCGGCTATGCAAAAACAACACAAGGACGAGATCACAGAGGTACGAAATCAACTCGCCCAGATGGTGAATTCCTGCCAACCTGGCACACTCCCTTCGCAACCTCTGCTGAATCCAAATAACGTGCCGAACCAGTGGCGTGTTATGAACCCAAATCCGGGCCAAGCCCACATGATTTATCAGGCCCCTTCTGTTCCATCACCCGATGGGATGGAAGCTTCGACATTGTATGTGGGATTTCAGTAGCAGCCACCTATTTTACCAACTTCGAACCAAAACCAGGCAAGATTGAATTCTGTTACAACCCGTAGTGGCAAAGCAACACAAGACCCACCTTATCCAAGCCACTTTCAGCTTGGTAGTAACCTAAGCCCTAGGATAGTTATCTAGGACACCCCTATCCCAGATCAAGAACCTGGACCTATTTTATAGGAACCATCCAAGGTTCCATTTCTCGAGGCCTTGACTAAGGGAAAAAGGACAAACAAACCCATGGCTCCTGAGGAGGATCTGGTCAAGCTCTTTGAATAGGTCCATATAAACATTCCCTTGATGGATGCAATTCGCCACGTACTGGCTTATGCGCGATTTTTGAAAGACGTGTGTACACCCAAGCATAAGTCATGAACCAAAAGTGGGAGTCTGATTGTGCTGTCAGAGCAAACCAGCTTTGTAATTTTGAGTAAACTCCCACCTAAGGCAAAAGACCCAGGTACTCCCTTGATTTCCTGTACCATTGGTGATACCCAATTTGATAGAGCTTTATTAGATCTAGGAGCCTCCATAAACCTAATACCTACATCCCTCCTTGACCACCTTGAGGAATTTGAGCTTAAATCGACAAAGGTGACATTGCAGTTGGCTGACCGATCTATTAAGTCACCTAAAGGAGTACTTGACGATGTCATCGTTAGAGTATGGGATTTCTCTTTGCCACTGGATTTTGTAGTCTTGGATATGGATGCTCCATAAAACCCAAGGGATACACCGATCATACTAGGGAGACCCTTTCTGGACACTGCTAGGGCCAATATAAATTGTGAGGAGGGCCAAATTGAACTAAAATTCGAGAACCAAACATTAAAGATTGACATCTTTAAGGCCCAACAGGGGACTAATTACGGTGTTATAGAACAAATATGTGATATCAAGGCTGTGGTTGATGATCCATATATTGAGGACAACCTGATTACTTCCGATCAGCCATAAGAGGATCAAAACCCGCAATCAGAGGAGTCCGAACCTGACTTAGATACACCCATAACTTTTTCTCTTACTCCTGACACACATCCCGAACTGCCCTATTGATAACCCTATTCTAGAACTCAAGCCTCTTCCCGACCATCTGAAGTACGTCTTTTTGGTTTTCAATCAGTCATTTCCTGTGATTATCAACTCCAGACTCACACCTGACCAGGAATCCCGTCTGATTACCGTTCTCCAGCAACATCGTAGAGCCATTGGATGGACTCTCGATGATTTGATTGGTATTAGCCCCTTTTATTGCACACACCATATCTACACCGAAGAGGGCACACAATCTTCCCATGAAATGCAGAGATGTTTGAATCCTAATCTGCAGGAGGTCATGAAAAAGGAGATCATCAAGTGGTTAGATGCAGGGATCATCTACCTGATCTCCGATAGTCGGTGGGTGAGTCTAATCCAGGTTGTGCCTAAGAAGGCCAGACTCACCGTGATCACGACTGAAATCAGAGAAATCATACCGACCCGTGTGGCAAACTCGTGGAGAGTCTGCATTGATTACAGAAGACTTAATTCCTCCATGAAGAAGGATCATTTCCCACTACCGTTTATTGATTAGATCCTTGAGAAACTAGCAGGGAATAGGTTCTTTTGCTTTTTGGACAGGTACTCCAGTTATAACCAGGTGGCAATCCATCCTGAGGACCAAGAAAAGACCACTTTCACCTGCCC
Source organism: Thalassia testudinum (assembly GCA_037157565.1). Classification (NCBI taxonomy): domain Eukaryota; kingdom Viridiplantae; phylum Streptophyta; class Magnoliopsida; order Alismatales; family Hydrocharitaceae; genus Thalassia; species Thalassia testudinum. The sequence goes on from JAZHRO010000031.1 coordinate 204,682,273, forward strand.
CTTCGAGACGTATGCGTTCCGAAGGATGTCGTTCGATCTCTGCAATGCACCTGCTACTTTTTAGCGGTGCATGCTTGCCATATTCTCAGATATGGTAGGTGATTATCTGGAAGTTTTCATGGATGACTTTTCAGTATTCCGAGAATCATTTGATGATTGCCTCTTGCACTTGGTCTAAATCTTCAGGCGGTGCATTGACATGAATTTGGTTCTTTCCTGGGAAAAGAGCCATTTCATGGTGCCTAAAGGAATTATCCTGGGACATCTCATATCAGAAAAAGGCATCCAGGTTGATTGAGCCAAGGTGAACTTGATTTCCAAACTCTCTATGCCTATCTCTATCAAGGACATCAGATCTTTTCTGGGGCACGTTGGTTTTTACTGTCAATTCATTCCTGATTTCTCGAAGATTGCGTGCCCCCTGACCACTCTGCTATCTAAGGATGTACCTTTCAAAATCTCCAAGGAATGCACTCAAGCATTTGAAATGCTATGTGATCGAGTTACCCAAGCTTCAATCCTACAGTCCCCTGATTGGTCTTAACCCTTTGAGATTATGTGTGATGCATCTGATTTCGCTGTAGGAGCAGTACTTGGGTAGAAAATCGACGGGAAACCCGTGGTCATCTATTACGCTAGCAAGACACTTGATGAGGCTCAGTGTAACTACACAGGTACTGAGAAAGAGCTGCTAGCCGTAGTATTTGCCCTGGAAAAATTCAGATCTTATCTCCTGGGTTCCCGTGTTATCATTTACTCGGATCACACAGCTGTGAGGCATCTCCTTGCAAAGAAGGACGCGAAACCTCAATTAATCCACTGGATCTTACTGTTGCAAGAATTTGACCTCGAGATTCGCGATAAAGCTGGAAAACAGAATGTGGTAGCTGATCACTTGTCTGGCCTTCCTTCTGAGATCATCGACCCTTCCGGATCCATCATAGAACATTTTCCTGATGAGCACCTCTTGATTATCAATACAGGGCTTCCATTGTTTGCTAATATAGTAAACTACCTAGCATCACATCAGATTCCATCCGATTGGTCGAAGGCCAAGAAGGACAAATTGCTTTCCGATGCCAAGTATTACTTCTGGGAAGACCCGTATCTTTTCCGCATCGGTGCTAATCAGATCAGTTGATGATGTGTTGCGAAAGCGAAAATTTAGGACATATTGTCCTTCTGCCATGACCAGGCATGTGGTGGACATTTTTCCGGTCATAAAACCACAGTGAAAGTCCTCCAGTGCAGCTTCTATTGGCCCATGATTTTCAAAGACGCATACAATCACTGTAGGGCATGCCCTCGTTGCTAGACCTTAGGCAACATGAGCCATCGTGATATGATGCCCTTACAGCTGATTCTTGTATGCGAAATCTTCGACGTGTGGGGGATTGATTTTATGGGATGCTTCCCTGTTTCAGACGGCTTCGAGTACATTCTGCTTGCTGTTGACTACGTGTCCAAATGGATCGAAGCCATTCCGACCCGAACCAATGATCATAAAGTGGTTATCAAATTCATTCATTAGAACATCTTTTCACAGTTTGGGATTCCACGTTGTATAATCTCTGATGGAGGGACCCATTTCACTAACGCTCAATTTAGGTCACTGATGACCAAATACGGGGTGTCACACCGAATCTGTACTCTTTACCATCCCCAAACTAATGGTCTAGCTGAGTTATTTAATCGGGAGATCAAGAAAATCCTCCAAGTTACTATTTGACCTGACAGGAAGGACTGGTCATTCCGACTTCCGGAAGCTTTGTGGGCTTATAGGACCACCCATGAAACCCAATTAGGTATGTCTCCCTTCAGATTGGTGTACGGGAAGGCATGTCACCTCCCTGTCAAATTTGAGTACAAAGCCTATTGGGCAGTACGGAATTGCAACCTAGATCTTTCCAAGGCAGGAACCCACAGAAAGCTTCAAATGAGCGAGATCGATGAATTACGCTACGACGCGTATGAGAACTCGCGAATTTACAAAGAGCAGGTTAAGGCCTTTCACGACAAGCACATATCCAGAAAGATCTTCCACCTTGGTCGAAAAGTCCTACTCTTTGATGCCAAGCTTAAACTGTTCCCAGGAAAACTTTGATCAAAATGGATCGGACCTTACCTCTTCCGACGAATCTTCGGAAATGGAGCCATCAAGATCAGTCCACTTAGCCACGATTCAGAACCTTTCATCGTGAACGGTCAGAGACTCAAATCGTTCATTGACTTAACCGATACAAATTTGGCTGAGATATCCTTTACTCTCCATTCTCCCTGAGCTCATTGCACCCAGCTGATGGCGTAAAACTTAGTGCTTAACGGGAGGCAACCCGTCATTTTTGAAGAACCTGAAACCTTTCTTGACATTCCTATGCTGAATTCAGATTGCACTTTAAGGTTCATCCATTAGAACAGTCGACCCCACCTCAGGTACCCGAACTCGAGTTTTGAAATCGTTTGCAACAGTCACCTCGACCTGTTCACCCACCCAAAACCTGTTCTAATGAATGATCTAAGCTGAACTCGAACCCACCTAATTTACAAAGGGGACATTGCAAATCGTAGGCATGGGGGGGTATGAAAGTGCAAAACGCCGTGAAAACTCATCTCACAAGAAAATGTTTCAACAAAAAAATCACATATCACAAAAACACCAAAAAAATGAAAAAATTCTTGAAAAAGGACAAAAAATTCTGAGGGGAGAGAAAATTTTGAGGCCATACAAATCATGGGGAGGAAAAGAGGAAAAGTGAAAAATGTCAAAAAAGGAGCAAAAAATGAAAAGAAAAAGAAGAGATAGTCATTAGTAAGAAATTAAGGGATTAACTAAGTTCTAGACCATATCAAGAAAAAGAAAACGAAAGGAAAAAAGTGCTAATGAGACACAAAAGAGATTAGTAGGAACATTGATCTTAGGCCTCTTGGGCTAGACTTCTAGGCTTAAAAATTCAAGTATCCTCTAAGATCTGGATAGTCCTCAAGAGGTTGGGGAAAATGTGAAGCTTAAGTATTAGGTCTAAGGTTTAGGGAGTATTCGGCCTCGTTAACTGACCTCTGGCTTGCGGGACTCGATAACCTAAGCACCTCAATCCACACACAGTCTGGTTTAGTGAGAATAAGTATCAAAATCATGCAAAAGCGTTTAATTGTTCTCAAAAAGTCACCTAGATTAGGAGCGACCGATCAACACAAGTTGATTTGGACGAGTTCCCGACACGGAGAGGTGGGAAATTCCCCTTGAAGATGCGCAATAACATATTGTCTCCTCAGTGCTTGTCTCCTAGGATATTTACATATTTTACTGGGGGCATGTAAGCACCTTGTGCTAGTTCAGATGCCATGGGCGGCATTATCACGAAATGTCAATTGCCAGGGTTTGAATTTAGCTACAGAACACCATGGGCAGGATTATCTCGAAATCTCGAAAGCCAGGTTCAGGGGGTTGCCATGGGCGGTGCTATCACGAAGCATCGATTGCTAGGGACCCTTCGAGGATTGATGATGGGGACTAGGAATCCGATACAGACTATGTTGAGAAGCCAATCCGAAGCTAGAAATAAAAAGAAAAGAGAGAGAAAACTCTCCAAATAAAGAAAATCCTCTATTTCTCTCTCACAAAAAATGCACTGCAAACTGAACCGAAACTAAAATATGTTACAAGCATGGGTGCTTTAACCGCGGAGTCCAACGAACCTTAGGATAGTTCCTGTGGGCCTAGAACACCTTCGCAGCAGACTAAGGCTAGAGTTGGTCAGGTCCAGATCTTGGTTGATACTTGAGTACCTCTAGGCCTACCATCGGCATTCTAACCTAATCTACAAAAAAGAGGCACGGATCATAATTTCTGAACATCAAGGAACTTATGGTCTAGAATCGAAGTTAAAACCTTAAAATTTTGCTAAGGGACTAGCAAATGCTAGGCATGGGGGTATGATGGGAACACCATCATGAGCCCTAACTAGCTCATTTTGACCCATAAAAGAGAACAAAAGCTCCTACATAACCAACTGAAGGCCCTAATTCCATGAATAACCATTTTGAGATACAAGCAAGAAACAAGGGGTAAAATTGCAATTTCACCATTGCAGTACAACAATGGGTTTTCTCATGAGCTAAACACAGGTCAAATGGTCTTAACAAGATAAAAAGTTGGTTGGTTTAAACAGAAAAGGGTTCATGTGAATTCTGGGAATTAAATGACTTCTTGTAACCCTAAAACAGACCTACTTGATTTAATAATGTTATGGTCAGGATAAAATTCACCTAAACCCTCTAAAAATCATAGAAAAATATTCTCTAGGGTTTACAACCTTCAATTTGGCCCTTGGAACCTATTTTGACCTAGAATGGGGTCTCAAACAATTATTTGCCCTAAATTGGGTTTTTGTATAAATTACCCAGTCAAACATGGTCAAACCCAAAATCCAACTTCACCATTGGATTCCTTAGGTCAAAATTAGGTTTGTACCATAATTTGGACCTAAGAGGAATTCATCTTGACCCACTTTGCAACTAGGTCCAGCCCAATTACATTTTTGCCCCTATCTTTCAAAAACCTATCTAAACACCCCCTAGCTTATTATTTCTTTGCAATTAGGTCCCTCCACCATTATAGCAGAGGGAATCCTACTCGAGTGAGATTTCAAAGGCAAGAACTCCCTGATCTCTCAGAGAATCCCCTTCAACATTGAAAGGGAGATTCTCTGAGAAATCTCCTCCAGTATGAACCCAATTTGAGGCTCTATTTAGTACCCAATCTCTCATGCGAATGCATAAGAGATTTGGGTCTCCTTCAAGTCACCACCTCCGGCGAGCTTGCTGTGCTTGGAAGCTTGGCCTCCAAGCACAAATCCATCCTCCAGGGCCTATATAAGCATACCCTAATCACCCTGCATCTCCCACGCTTTAAATTGGCTGGAAAATCCCTCAAATTCATCCCTTCCTCCTCCAGCCAGTGGCTCAGCAAGCTTTGGCGACTTTCCTCCCTCTCCCTTGTCGCCTAGCCACAATACCAGTGGCAGGTTCTTCTTCCTCCTACTCGTCTGCATCGCGCCGCACCCGCCAACGCCTCTGTAGCCCCTTCGTCCTCACCGTCCTCCCCCACTGAGAGCCTTCGTCTCCGGTGACAGCAATACAAGCCGGCTGCCATCCATGCCTCCCCCTTCGTCTTTTTATGCCCAAATAAGTTCCCTCTCCTTATTACTCCTTTTTCCGCTCCTTATCTCTCAAAAACACCCTTCGACGCACTCCATCACCATCACCCCCTTCATCTTTGGCCAGACCTCCGGTGAGGAGTCCCCATCTCTCTACATCTCCATCCACCTTGCCAACCATCCCATAAGCTCCGCAACACCTCACTGAACATAACCCCTCATTCCACACATGCCATCATTCACCCACAAGGGCCCCCGAACACACCCACTCTCACGCACACAGGGTGACCTAGGCACGCGCACTTCGGCAGCCCCACGCCATGCCAACCCGTGCAGTACATTTTTCGTGCCTTGGCGAAGCCTCCTGAGCATTCTAACGTGGCCGCGAGGCCGTTTGCATGATAGCAGGTATAGGAGGGTCATCGCCATTGACGACCGCAAGAAGCTTGCCTGCTCCAGGCCAAGAGTCCCAGTTTGCATAGACTTCCCTCGCGCACAGCTCTAGGCAGACAATTGGCATTGAAGGCCGAAAGATCAGCTGCAATCAGCCGAAGACCCCTGATGCAGGCACGCACGAAGGGAGGTGGGAAGATAGTCCCACCTCGAAAACTCTTGGACGCCCGCAGTTGCATAAATTGAAAAACTGCATAGGGCTTATCGCCTCAGTACCACGGGGTGAGGTCCCACTCACCTTCACCCGCCTCGTCCGTGACCTTGCCTTCACGGACCTGGCGTGACCCTGCACTCCTCGCCCACCACCGCACGCTTGTGGGCCTGGTCCTGGGCATGTACCTAACCCGATTACTCGAGACGGTGGCTCTGGGAGAGCGAACCTAAGAAGAAAGAGGAGAAGAGAGCGCGCGTGGGTAAGGGTAGGTTTTACTCTTGCAGGGAAAGGAGAAGAAGAAGAAGCCAAGGAAGAAGAAGGCAGAGGCTAGAGAAAGCTAAGGAAGGAGAAGGCAAGGCTGAAGAGCAAGAAGCTGAAGGTTGAAGAGGTAGGAGCTGAAGAGAAGAAAGGGAAAGAAGGACTGAAGGCAGAAGCAGAAGGAGCTTCCAGAGAAAGAGATAAAGAAAAAGAAAGAGAAGCAGCTGAAGGAATCAAAAGCAGAGAAAGGCTAAGGCATGAAAAGAACAGAGAAGAAAAGAAGAAGACAGTGAGTAGCCAGAGACAGAGATCAAAGAAGAGAAGGAAGAAAAGCATAGCACTGTAGCAGCCATAGTTTAAGACGTCTGATTCATCAATCAAGATGTCCAATTTTTGTGCTAATTCACATACATTGATATTCTGTGCTTACATTTTTGCATTACAACTCTAGTTTTTATTGCATATTATATTCAATTTCTCAAGTTGTGCTCTTGATTTCTAAGCCCTAATTTTCTCCCTGTGTTCGACCTTAGACTTAAACTTCGAGTAATAAAATCTATTTGTTTTCAAAGCGATTTCAACTATATTACAATGCTTTACTTTAAAACCTGATTTCGCCTTGCAAACAGTTGCAAACCACCATAGAGAGGTCCACCATTGTCTAGCTCTATTGTGAGTAGGTAGACATGGTGGATTCCCAGTTCATTTAGCTATTTTTGTTGCTGATTTCTATAGCTATTAGAGTAGTTTAGAGTTAGTTTTGTTTGCTAGTGTTCATACCCAATCGGAGTTTATTTTCTCCTCTTGTCACCAAGCTACTTCTCACTTATCCTGTGAAAGAAGCTTATGCACACCTCTCCCACGTACCAACCAGTCACAGCATCACCTGCACACCCTCCCTCTCTTCGTAGTCATTAGCTAATTGAGAAGGTTTGTCGGTGACTCTTCACAAGGGTTAGTTGCCCCTTTCTCGCGTGTGCACCTATGCAATCACCTGTTGCGACAACTGACTAGGTGGTTTTCTCACTTTGTCTGTTGCCATCCCCTTTCGCACCTTGTTCCTCTCTCCATCACTGGCCATATCCTATGCATGCCACTTATGTGTGACACACTCTCACTGCGCAGCCCTGTGCACTACGCCACTTCCCTTGCATGCACCTTACAGCATTGTGCAGGCTCACTTGCATGCTTGCGCACTCACTCTTTACATAGACAAACACACATGCACATATACATATACTTATATATTTCCATGTAAACATTTATACGTATATTGTCACCCATTCACATACACATTTACGCATATATGTATTTATATATTTTGCACACAATCCCTTATTTCCACATACACTTATACATACTTCTGTTCACCATCCCTCACACAATTTTGATTACCACACATTGTCTCGTGAGTGTGTATGCACCAGTTGCATATGCATTCGTAATTCACGTGCACATTAAGCCATTCTCACACACACGCACACATGTCCGCTCTACACCTTCATGCGACACATAGCTAGGGTTAATTATGTCTCTCTAGACATCAGTTAACCTAGCGTGGTGGTACATTCTATTCGAATCTTTGATTCACTTCCCCACCACTATATATTATATAGTTATACATATATATATACATAAGCTAAGAATTTCATTTATTTCAAATCCCACATTTCTTTTCGTATTCTCTCTCATTTGCTAAGAAAATACCAAAAAAAAGTATAAAAAAGAAAAGATAATCCTTGACTTGTAGGTACTAGATCTCGCATATAGAGAGATTATTTCTGATTAAATTTACTGTGCCACTGACATATTTTGAGGGTGTACCTCAACGGCAAGATTATCACAAAAAAATATAAACCAAGAAAAATATAAAAACAAAATAAAAGAATGGAAATCGTGCATCTTTAGGATTTGTGTAGAGATCGATTTATCCTAAACCTACCTTGAGTTTGACCTTGGGCCTAAAACCAACAATCCTAAAACATACTTTAGTCTAGGTTAAATACATTTGACAAATCTGTGTAGGATCTCTTGTAGGTAACAACTTCCACTATACTCATTTTCATGCTAATATCACTTGATTAAATAACCCTACTCACGTCTGATCACAAGTTTTCTGGCGCCGTTGCTGGGGAGGTGCTATTCGGATTTGATTTCTACTCTTTCCTTTTACCATTCTTGTTTCCACCCATCTCTTCATGGGTATTCGTCGTTTATTTTTGTGCAAGTGAACCTATTACAAGGAGAAGACAAGTATAAGATGTTGGTGCAAGGGCACCATGATCGTTTATTTTGATGATAACAAAACACTTGTTATTTAACATTTGCTTTTGAGTCCAAGATTTTAGGATAATTGCAAACGATACATGTGTAAAGACGAAGTTCAAGCTCGCATCCATGGCAGATTGGAGGACCTTGACGGAGGAGATGGAGCTTCGCGAAGAGCGATAGCTTGAAGAAGGCGTGGAGACAAGAATAGGATAGATTTCATTTTATCTTGTTCTATGTATCTTTCTTTTGTTGCTCTTTATTTTTTCTTTCTTAGATTCATGTTAAAGAGCCTCAAAGTATCAACACTGTAGTTCTAGGAACACATGCATAACCCTAGGATACTTAGGTTTTCCGTAGAGAACTTAGAAAACCTAAATAGGCTTCAGACAGTCTTATCAGATGTCTGATAGTGAACTTTAGGATGTCTGAATGTTGAATCAAACGTCCAATAATTTAGGGCTGTTCTTAGAACCTTCTGTCTACTGATTTCAGACGACCGAACCTTAGTCTAGACGTCCAATTAGTGGAATGTTGGCCTTCAGAATATGATAGTTGAGAAATGACCTTTAGGCTTCTATCAGACGTTGTAGAGGACCTTAGATGTCTGATAACTAGACGTTGAGCCTCGTTTGACACCAAATCACTTTTGTTAAAAGTTATAGTTGTTAAGCACTCTTGGAAATCAGTTCCCACAGAGTTATTAGTTTCCAGACGTCCAGATCATGTGCCAGATGATCGACCTGTCGTTTGATCACTTTGAGCTAGAACCCTGTTTAGGTCTGATGCAAGTCAGGAAGGGAACCCGTCTAGAATTAGATGTTTGATTTAGTTTCCATACATCTTTACTTGACTTCCAGACGTCTAATGACCCTATCAGAATCATTAATGATTCTGATTTTGGCTCGTTTTTCCTTGGGATGATCTCCCATGGCTACCTAGGGCTTCCAAAGTCTTCCTAGGCCTTCCTAATCAATCTATAAATAGGAGAGCCCCCTTGGCTTGCAAAGATACACCAAGAAATGCCAAGTAACACACTTCCACATCATTTGTGTCAATTTAATCTTGAGTAGAAGCTCTATTTCTCCAAGCTTAAGTCCACATCAAGAGAGCTTCAACGTTGTTGCACACCTGCTCTCCCTCTGTGATTACGAGAGCGACGAAGTGCCGTTGTGTGGTTCACACATCCACGTCAAGCCGACGCACTTCCAGCAAAGGTAAGTAATCTTTACCTATAGTAGCTAGGTTTATCTTTGTGGCTCTATAGGTCTTGTTTGTATTTTACTTTGTTATTGTTGGGTATTCACTTTGCGATTCCCGTCTCCATCGAGGGACAAAATACTCCTCATGAAGAGGAGGGGTTTGAGGAACACTACCCTCATACTTGTAGTGTGGTTGTATAGAGGTTGAACTACCCTCGTTAAAATAGTTTGATTAGTGGATTTTGATCTACTTGGTCGATCGGAAAATCCTAACTCGAGAGGGTTAGGTGATGGTTTTCACCTGGTTTGGGTTTCCACCTAAAAATACCTATTTATCTTATGTGATATTCTTTTGTGAGATTGTATATTTACATTTCTACACTTTCATTTTATATTCCATAAATCTCACCCCCTCGTAGGAATCTACATAGGAGGTTGGAGACATGTACAAGTCCAAGATGGGAGCAAGAGCGTGAAGTTTCCAACATCGCTTAGAGCTATGTACACGTTGCTGAGGTAGGTGTCCTTGACTCTTAGCAACTTAGGTTCTCTTGTCACCATAAATTTCACTAAAAAGAGAAAAAATACAAAAATAAAAACTAAAAAATCAAAAAATTGAAAAACCCTAAAAAGGAACTTTTTCTTGGGATTTCTCAGGGCGAGTGATTGTAGCACTGTCATTGGTATTAATAAGCTTAAATTAGCCTAATTATAGTAGTAAATGCTTCTAAATATTCATTAGAAGATCATAACTTTGTCTGAGTTGCATTTGAGAAGACAAGAAAAATAGGTTAATGCTATTGTTTTGACATCTAATCATTAATGTAGATTAACTAAGGGGTTAATTAATGCTTAATCAAAGGTTAATTGAACTTAAATATCCAAGAAGTGGGCTCAGATTAACTGAATCAGGGTTTCATGCATTTTGAAGACCATATTATTACATAACCCTAATTATCAACCTCACTTAAATTGAAAGAGTTTTGGTAGAGATAAATTCAATCTAAGCCTCCTAAAAATCATTGAAACATATTTTAAAAGGTTTGGTACCTTCGCTCTGATTATCGGAACCCATTTTGGCAAAAAATAGAGATTCAGGAGGGAATTTACCTTATTTTGGGCTAATGTGTAATTTACCCAATCAAACGTGGTCAAAACCCAAATCTATATTCACCATTAGATTTCTTGTATCCAAATTAGGTTAACACCAAAATTTGAGCCCAATCAGAGTACATCTTGACCTAGTTTGCATTTTAGCTCTTAAAATCTCTTTTATTACATCCAAACCCTTACCTTCTAAGCTTTTCTTACAATGATGCCCCCAACTTCTCATTTTTTCACAAAAATCCCTCATCTCCTTCTTCGTTCTTTCCTAAATGCCACCAATAGAGAAAAAGAACCCAAAACACACCAACGTTTGATTGAGAGTTTCTTCCTCAAAAGACCACCAAATCTCTCTAAATTTAGAGGGATTGGTGATCAAATCACCCTCTAGCATTTACATTTGATTGCTTGCCCAATTTGGAACCTAAGAAGCTCAACTGAGCTTAGGATTCACGAAAAGGAAACAGGTCTGATTCCCAATTCAAACTCGCGAGTTTTAGGAAATTGGCGGCCAAATCCACTCCTATATAAGTCCTACAATCCTCCAACGTGTTTGAAAGCCAAGTTTAGGCCAAAAATCCATCTCTCTTTTCAGCTGTGCCCGATTTATGCTTCGGCAACTCTCACAGCCTCCTTATTTTGGCCATCCAACCACAAAATTGGGTGGCCCATCTTCTTCCTCACCATCATCCGACTCCAGAGTACCTCAGTTGGAGTCCCCTCTCCCCGTCTGTGGCTCACCACAGACGTCTACTTTGAAGCTCTACTTTGAAATTTGGGTAAGTGCTGAAGTACTGATTTGAGATTTGGCTTGCGCTTAAGTGTAAAACAAATTTTTTAGCCTTATAATCAATTATGTTTGGCTTTTTGGAAATTGCATTTCTACAGTGTTATAAAAATCGGCCTACTCGACCGAGTAATCAGCCAAGTAATCCTATGCGGTGCCCTATTGACTGAATAACCCATAGTCGGGCCTATAGTCGGTAACACTGACTACTCGACCGAGTAGTCAGTGTAGTTGGCCAAGTAGTAGGCTGATTTTTGTATAGAGGGAAAAATAGGTATGTGGGTATATTATTTTTTTTTAGGTCAAATAAAACCCTACTCGATCCCCTTCCTCGATCACTCCTCTAAAATGGTTTCTTTTCACCTGAGCTCCTCTTCGATTAAGCAAAATCTTCCATCATTGAAGCTTATATTGTAATGTATTTGATTCAAGTAGATATTAATTCTTTTTTTATGTTGCTCTTTTGTTGATAATGTACTTGTAACGGTTTATACCTTGGCTTATTTATTAAATTTGTAATGAATTTGAAATTATTTGTACTTTGTAGCTTGTTTTATAACGTTGAACTTGAATATATTTACTTTTATGCAACGATATATTTTTCTTCCTAGTATGTGTGTCTACACACACACATATATAATATTTAAATATTTAAAAATGCCCAATTGAATACTCCCTGACTACTCCCTCGCATACCGTATACTCCTTAGTCATTGGCCTGACCGACTGAATATTGACTACCAACCTTTACAACACTGCATTTCTATATATTTGAGAGGATTATTCATTGCATATTATTTCTTGTGAATCAAATTATTTGTGATCATTTCTATTATTCAATTAATGGTTGAATTGCGATTATTTTGCTCCCTGCGAATGACCTCGGAAACTCACCTTTCTCGAGCTTATAAATTTTAAGTGTTGATTTGGTTTTCGTTACTATACTATGATGCGTATTTTTCTAAATGGCTGAAATTCGCTATCAATAGTGTGTAGATTAAAATTCATTGATTGATTGTTTTCATCACATCCACCGCTCTAGCTTTCCTACACACTAACGTGTGTAAAATCCAAGAATCTTGATTCTTTGATTTTTCGCAACACGTGATTTCATTGAGGTGAATTACAATTGAGAGTTTGTTTCATCTTTTTGCCTCATTATTCAAATATTTTGGTTGGGGAGTCTTGGAATCAAGTTGACTCCAACCCCACCATGACCTTACATTTTGCCTCTGATGTGATCCCAAATCTCTACCACAAAAATTTTTCATTTTCTTATCTTAGTGGTTGAGCCTTTGTGTGGATATTCATCTTGGTGATTGGGAGTAATTGAATTGCACTGTTTGACTCCCATTCACATTAAATTAAAAGAGATACGTGCATCCACACTTAAAAATATCCATTTAGAGGCCCAATTCATTGTAGCATGCATTAACCAAATCAATTTGAAGGAGGTTTGTTTGGGCACACAAACTTATTGGTTGAAACGGAATTCATTTGAATCCTAAAATTCATACTACTAAAGAGTGGAATTCTGAAATCCATTCAACAATCTAAACTTCAATTCGGGGAGATTTTCCTGTTGCATGCTTGATTTACACACTCTTCAATCAATGCACTTGGGCATCACCCCCTAAATAGCGAACTTCACATTTCAAAGCACCTGTATCCTGAGCCTCTTAATTAAAATTGGTAGTAACTTGACTCCATTAAGGTTTGGAGGTCTAACTACCTATGTGTAGTGCCTACATGCTGATATGGGTTTCTTGCATGCTATTGAGTGTCTAAGACTAGGGCAAACAACCTTTCAATTTGGCTTGGTGGTTCCACAATACTCGCATACGGTTCTGTAGGTGGCGATAGTAGGTAAATTAGATCTTTAGGTCTAGGGTCACCTTTAGAGGTTAGAACCTTGATTGTTTGATTTGTCATCAAGTGCACATATTCAGCGTCTTTTCTCTCATCCTTTTCTCTCTTCTCATCTACCTAATTCTTCTTTCGATAGTGCATGTTTGGGGGGAGGTCATAAAACCCTGAATTGTTTGAATTGTGTGATAATTCTAGGAGGGTAGAAACTGGTGAATTGTCCTCCTCCGTAAACATGGTTGCTCCCCCACCCCTAAATCCTAAGGGGGGGAATCCTCCCCCTCCCCCTCCCCCTCCACTAAGTGGTGAAGGAGTCAACCTGTTAAACCGCCTCTAAGCCCAGATAGCATTGTACACAGAATAGATTCAAGACATCAGGGAAACCTTAAAGGAAATGCAAAATCCTCCCCATTAGGAGGAGCCTAGGTCTCTAAGCTCGTATCAGAATCTTGCTGCAACAAAGATCCATAGGCAGGTTTGTGTCCCCGCAAGCGGGGATGATTTTGAATTAAAATCAAATGTCATTGGCCTAATCAATTTCCATTACAATGGACATGCTAGTGAAGACCCTTTTCTTCACTTGGAGGATCTTACCCAATTGACTGAAACAATTAAATCAAGAAATATCGGGTTATATGTGGTCCTCATGAAAATGTTCCCATTTTTGTTGCAGGACAAAGCTGCGTAATGGTTGCGCACAATTGGAAGACCCATCACTTCTTGGGGAGAGATTCGTACATCTTTTCTCAAGAAATTCTTTCCGATCAGGTGCACCAATGTGCTTCGCCATGCCATCACTTCCTTCACGTAACAAAATGGCGAACAGTTTCACGAGGACTAGGAGAGGATAATGACCTTCTCAAGAAATGCCCGCACCACGGTTTGCCTCGGTGGCATGTTGCCCAGATCTTATACTATGGGCTAAATGAAACCATGAGACAGATTGCTGATGCTTCTCGCGGAGGCAATTTCACGAACAAAGATGAGGGTGGATGTTTGAACTATTCAAGACATGAGTGAAAATTCAATGAATGATGCCTCCATCATCACCTTTAACTAGACTAGCGTGGCCCATAGTGAAGCACACAAGGTAGACAAGGGACCCTCCCATTTGTCCACTGATATAAATTTAATCGCACAAAAATTGGATGAAGTCTCCCTCATTCACAAGAAGCCAATTGAACTTTTGGCCAATCCCGCTCGTTTTATGGCCAACACTTCGGCTCCTCCATTATGTCACAAACCTAATCCTTCCCAAGTTAGGCTTATTTTTAAGAATCCTACATGGCCTACATCGTCTTTACTGAGTATCGCACTGAGAGAATTGATAAGCAATGTGGACCTGGCTTCTACTAGCCAGTATTTCGATATGGAGGAACAAGCCTCCATGTACTCGGACGCATTATCTTATGCGGACCCATCTTTAGAATTCGAAGAAGTGTGTGCCCTGAGGAATAACTCGTATTCTGCTACTTATAACCTAGGGTGGCCCAATCATCCAAACTTCACATGGTCCAGCAATCCTTAACGTCAAAACCCTGCTGGTGGACCAGTGCGATCATCCGCTCTCATCATCCTAAGGGCCCAGAATTGTTTCCGGTAAATTCACCACCGAGCCCTTGTGCACCTTAAATGGGTCATGCATTAAACCCCCTTGATAAGTTGATGCGAATGATGATAGATATGTCTAAGGGCCATGAAGAGAACATGACTTATCTTCAGCACCAATTGGCACAACAGAATGTTGAGATCAATCAACTACACATGATGAATTTCGTACCCTGTGGTTCATAACCATAGGTACGACCTTCTCAAGCAGGTTCACTAGATTCTGCATGCTTCGAGTACTTCACTAGGATTTTAGGCTAATCTCGCAGCAGCACAACAACCCTATGTCCCTGTTGTGAACCATCCTCCACCTTATGATTCCAGTGGACTTGCGATTCTAATGCGATTACCATGAGGAGCGGTAAACAAACCATCAATCCGCCTTGACCTAATGCTGGCCCATCTTCTTCATCGTCCTCTCATTCGGATTGCAGACTGCATTCTCGTACAGATGACATACCCAAACTGGTGCCAAAATCGGTCCCATTCCTTGAGGCTCTACTAAGGGACTCAAAAAGTAAGAAAAAGAACATGCAGTCCTTTGATAATCTCCATGATTTATTCAAGGATGTTAAAATCAAGGTTCCCTTTCTGGAGGCAATCGACCACATCCCTACTATCTCTTGTTTCTTTATGGATTACACTACACCAAGGTGACAACAAATGAGAACCAAAAACTTGGTGGTTCTCTCACCTTGTGTGAGTTGTGCTATTATCTCTAAATTAGCACCTAAGCAGAAAGACCTAGGCACCCCTCTCATTTTCGGCAACATCAAAGGCTGCATTTTTTTATCGTGCCTTGCTTGATTTGGGATCTTCCATTAACCTCATACCGATCATCATGTTTCAAAAATTTGCATTGGGAAATCTAAAACCCACCCCTATTACACTACAGCTGGCAAATCGCTTTGTCAAAATCTCGCGAGGTGTGGTGAAAGAAGTGGTGGTTAGGGTCAACAGTCTCTATTTTCCTATTGACTTTCTTATATTAGACATGAAAGTTCCTGATTCACTTTCTGATTACTCGATCATCCTCGGTAGACCTTTCTTGGCCACAGCCTGCGCCCATATTGATTGTGAATCGGGTTGCATTGAGATAGCCATGGGCTTTGAAAAGGTCAAACTTAACATTTTTAAGGCCACCGAGAATTTTGACTGTGATCTTATCGAGGATGACACTTCTAATGATGACATGGCCATCAGTGCATGTATCGGGTTGGTAGATATCTATTCTGATTACTGTGGTATACCCTTGGATAATCACTAAGACCTAACTGGCTTGTATTGTGGCACTTCCCCACCCCTTCCATTATTTTTATCTCTTCCTAACCAGACCCCTGACAAGGCCCACCTCTCTTCTTATGCCTCATGATCTGAGTCATTCCTGGGCTGCTAACCTCCAATCTACCCCCTTGAAGACTGGAGTGCCCATTCTTTCCTGCCAAATTAATTGGAAGCAATATTCCACACTGGGGCCTTGTTCCCAAGCACTGATTCCTAGGGTCTCCTTTCTTGGATCCATCAATCCCATATGGCCCCATGATCGTGAAAATGTGTGATTTGTAAAAATCAAGAATTAAGATGTTGCAACATGTACTTTTGACTGCTTTTGAATTTATAAAAGATCGAGTACTCGATGAGTATTCGGATCGTCCCAAGGGAGGTAGGAATGCTTTTTTTAAAAGAATTTTGGAAATCAACTTTCTTTTTATGTTTTGAAATATATATTTTTTCAGGGTTTTGAATAAAGGCAAAGTGAATGCGGAGAGAGTGAGAATTAAAACTACAAGAAATCAAACCAACAAATGGATTGATTCTCCAACTCACTCCAAGCAAGAGAGGCTTGGAATAATGGAGAAACAAGTCACAACAACAATCACAAGCTATCTAAACAAAAGTAGAAGAATGCTCTTGAAAATGGAAATCATTTTACATGGATTTGGAGAACTCACAAGTAAGAAGAATTCCTACTTGTAATCTCCAATAAGAAAAATCAAAACACTAAACTACAATGCAACAAAGTACAAAAAAAATGTAGAAGAAAGCTTATGAAGAAGATGATGATGGTGTTGCAGAGTTTCCACTCCAACTCAGGTTGCCCCTAGGTTTAGGGAAGCTTGCTCCTGGCTCCTGGATCTCCTTTTGGCAAGCCCTAGGTGGGGCATGCCTGGGTCCTTGAGTGGAAGAATTCCACTCCAAATCTCCTCCTATGGTGGACGTGGACCCCCCTTGATTGCTCCTCCTTTGGACGTCCTCCTTACCTGGCCTTCCTCCTTGGTTTGATGATGACACAAGGTAGAAGAAGTTGAAGCCACCAAGGAGACAGAGTGTCTCCTTGATCTTCTTCTTCTTTCTCTCTTTTCTTCCTTGGTTGTTGGTAATGGTGGATCTAGGTAGAGAATAATATGTAAGCAAGGATGGATTTAATGTGGTGGTTATATGGGTATTTATAGAGTGGTAAGGGGGTAGGGTAGGCATGTAGGGAAATGGATGGCTAGGATATATTTTTGGTGGTGGTTAGATCTAATGGCTAGAGTTACTTGGTGCCAAGTGAAGGGTTTTGGTGGCTTTGGGGTGGACAACTAGGATGGGGTTGGTTGTAGGATCTAGGGCTAGGGTTACTTGGTCCCATCCTAAGGGTTGCAAGGGGGGAGTTGATGGGTGAAGGGTGGCCATGCAAGTGGTGGTTACCACCATGTTTTGGCACCAATTTAGGTGTTTCTAGAAGGGGGTTAGGTGGCGCCAAAATTGGAGGGAGGAGATGGCATATGGTGGTGATTGAAGAAGATTTGGAGGGAAAACTTGGTGCCAACTTTAGGTGGTTTTGGACGGAAATTAGTGATGACTTTTGGTGGCTAGTGGGGTGAAGGGATGCTTTAGGGTTGGTGCCAAAAGGGTAGGCCTAGGTGGTAGCTTAGGTGGACTTATGGTTAGGCATTTTTGGTGGAGTTAGCTAGGTAGGATCTTGGGTGGTGATGGATGGTCATGGAGTAGAGGAGTAGGTGTTAAGCTTAGCTAAGCTAGCTAAGCTAGCTTAGTTAGTAGTGCAGTAGTGGAGGAGCTAGGGTTTAGCTGGAAGGAGGTAGCCAGGAGCTGTCTGGAGTTGAAATAATTCTTCCGGAGCTGATGATGGTTAAAGAGGTCTTCTTAGGAGCTCAACTACTTAGCTTAGCTAGATAGTTCTTATGTTAGTAGCTAGGCTTGAGTAGTTGAGCTAAGTTGAGCTAGTTTCAACCTAACTGAAGCTAGGTTGAGCTAGAACTGCCTCTGATGAGAACTCTCAAGGTAGCTTAGCTACTAAGTAGGCAAGTAGTAGCTAAGCTGGAGGGAGTTTAGCTGTTGTAAGCTAAGTGGAGTTGGGTAGAGTTGGACCTGAGCTGAGGTGAACCTCTGTCAACTAAGTTGAGCTAGCCAGAGCTTCTAGTGAGCTAATTGGAGCTAAGATGAGTTAGACTCGACTAAGTTGAGTTGGATCTGAGCTGAGTTGAGGTGAGTTGAGCTAAGTTGAGCTACCTTGAGCTACCATTCAGCTAAGATGAGCTGAATGGAGCTGGAAATAGCTAAACCTAACCCATGTGAGCTGAAATTCAGCTGAGATGAGCTAGATCTAGCTATAGTTTAGCTGATTTGATCTCTTCCTTCACTTTCTGCCTTCTTGAGTGCTAGGGTTTTAACGGTTTGATCATTTGCTTATCCTCAACACTCACGTAAACATGTTAAAAATACAAAAAGAATGCAATGCATTCCTAACCTAGGTTATGCCTAAATGCAACCCGAAAATCCATTTGCAGAGTTAAAAACCTAAGAGCTAGATCTATTTTAGGATATAAAAATGATGATAAACTGGCATTTATCACACTCTCATGCTTATCTTTTGTCAGTCTCTTAGCAAAACTTATTTTTACATAACGGATTTTTGAGAAAGACTAATTTTTTTGACTTTTGAGAGAAAGAAGATTACGGGACCTTGGTTGATTAACACATGAAAGGCACAAGATTTGTTAAAGATAAACATCGGGATTCATCTTTGGATCCAAAAATTAGATGAATCGGGATCAATGTATCCTTTACAAATTCACATGTTAACTCCTTGACAATTCAAATGACCCGAAATTGTTTTGTGGTTAGGATTTCTTTGGCCCTTGAATACAACTCATAACTTGCATAATCTTTTAAAATCCTATGTCAGTGCTTGTGAATGCCAACGTTTATAAGGTCGTGTTTTTATTTGGAATTTTTTTTTGTTTCCCTCATGCTTATTCCTAGCTTAATCTCACAATAGATGTGTTGGGATCATCATTCCCGTTACCAATCCCCGAGGGGGCTCTGGCGCCAGCACTTCAAGATAGTACTATCCAAGACACCACCTAGGAGCTCACAACCCCAAAACACAATGCAGTGTAAAGGGGCACTCTAATCAAACTCAAGCTCTTACTCCGACGCTATAGGTAGAGCACTGTACAAGACACTTGAGCTGCAAAAATATGCCTTAATGCTCCATCTAAAGATATGAAATATAGATATAGAGCAGTACTGAGGCGGCAACATGTCGACATTGCGTCCTCAAAGGAAGTATCTTCCTCCTTCTTGGTGGTGGGAACTCAAACCAATGATTTGTTTCGAATTTCACTAAGACTAAACAAGGGCTTTTTCTAATTTTTCTAATTTGTTTTAAGTGTTTGCTGTGTGAAATTTGGCACAAGAATTTCACGAGGGATGTAAGTTTTCGAGTTGGAAACTAAGCCAAATAGTTTCTAGGTCGCAAACAGAGATCAAGTTACCTGAATCATTACAAGTTCAGGTGGAGTTTAGAGAAGGATACTTGATCTAGTCTAAAAGTAGACTTAGAAATTCTAATAGTTGGAATCTCATCTTAATCCCTAGTTTGTTAAAGATTAAATCTCATTGTGCCTTGAAATGATTTCTCAACCTTAGTCCTGATTTCAAAAAATTTTTCAAAAAGTTTTCAACATTTTTAATTTTTTTGGTTATGCATGCAGAAATTGAAACAAATTTTTTTTTTGAATGTTTTTAGGTTTTGAAAATCTTAATTTGATAGTCAAAATTTTAAAATGCCCCCCCATGCTTAAGATATGGCTTGTCCGCATGCAATACAAAGGGGAAAGAGATCACCTTGGTAAAGGCGATCAGAATCAAGATAGTCAAAACCTTTGAGAAATAAAAATGAAAAGCAAGAAAAATGATGGGTTACCTCCCATCTAGTGCTATCTTTTACGTGATTCAGATAGGCGTGAAGTTATTAATTATCGAGTATGCCATGGAGGTCTTGAGAGTCAGATTGCGTGTTAAGGGTGTTATCAAGATAGGGCTTCAGTCGTTGGTTTGAAAGTGTTGTTGGTTTTTGGATCCAAAATTTCAACAGCACTGTGGGGATATGTTTGAATTACAATGTAAGGATTGGTCCATTTAGATTTTAATTTACCCGAAAATATTCGCAACCTCGCATCAAAAAGCCACACGTGCTGTTTAGGTTCAAAAGATTTTCGAACGATAAATTTATCATGAAATTCCTTGGTTCGGTCTTTGTAAATGCATGCATTTTCATAAGCCATGTTGCGAAGTTCTTCAAGTTTAGTTAATTGTAATTTATTGTGTTTACTGGCCACGTCCAAATTGTAATTAAATTCTTTTATTTCCCAATAAGCCTTATCTTCTAGTTTGATCGGGAGGTGACATGCTAATGAGCACGTTTTCACGAGGGAAATCAGGGTTTTGGAAAATCCATCATTGTAGTTGCAAAATATCTCTACCAAATAAAGTTATAACCGGAACTCGAAGTAAGTCCTGGGTGAAACTCAGGGAGGTGAACGTTTGGTTTTGAAATCCGTGCTTCGATTTTATTTGTTTTTGTTGTTTTTATCTTTTACAATTTTTTTGGTATTTTAATAGGCAAGAGATTAGATCGACAACATAATTATGTAACTACTTTACTTGCAGAGAGAGAGAAACATTTCATAAAATTGATCAGTGCATATTACAACTAATTGGAACTACACTAGAAAGCAAATAAAAGATAGAGAGAGGTGAGAAGAATCCCCCTTGGCGGTCACTTGGAGGACAACTCGCTTTGACAATGCCCCGGACGAATGTGGCAGGAAGCTGGACGAAGAAGAATGGCGTTAGTGGAAGGAGGACAGGGCAAGACGGCGTTGTGGCGATGACCATGGGATGCTCCACGAAGGGGGTGAGAAGTGAGAAAAATATTTGGTTTTCTACTCTACAGGAGCATCCCAGGCTTGGGATAAGCTGTCTCTAAAGCCTTGGAGGTGGTGAGGGAGAGAAAGGAAGAGATGAAGAGAAATGGGAGGGGTAGGGGTCCTTTTAGAGTGGAAGAGAGGAGGCAAAATGACGTCATGGTCAATAGCAACATTTACAATCGTCGCTAAAGCTCTGTCACAAATGTCGCTACAGCTCTAGCTCACACTTGCTCACGTGCGCATAGCACGCGCACCACTATCATCATGGGGCTGAATCTCCACCGTTAGATCTCCATCGAAGGGCTGTGGATCACACGGGCATCGCGCTCTTTAGATTGCGTCAGATGTGTGTTTATCCACATGTTGCGTGATCATCGCTTTTGATTACGTGGTGCTGATATTGCCATTTTGCCACCTTCTTCACTGACTGACCCCTTCGCAACGGATTGGATGTGCGCATGAAGTCTCGATCGTGCATCCCCGCATTGTGAGTGGTGAGCGCAATTGATGCAGCACGTGGATGGATTATCGAGCGGAGAATCAAGGTGGTGCAAGATCTTGATCATTGAATGGAGATCCAACGGTCGAGAATCAAAGCTAAAGAGCTCTCTGATGAAGCGTGCGACGTGGCATGATTGGGGTCATTGGTTTGAGATTCAACATTTGGGATTGCTCGACGTAGGGCTCCTTTGAGGTTGAGGCAAGGTTGTGTTCGATATTGGGCAGCTATGATGGCACCATCATGGCCATTCATCTTCTTTGCTTTGTAGGTGGCACCACTAATGTCAAATTGGGTTGATTTTTGTGCTGTTGGAATGCGATTGTCAATCTGGATCCATCCATGCGATTGGATTTGGCATTTCAAGTTTGGATTGGTGCCACCTTGCCCCTTGCCTTTTGATCTTCCTCGGAGTAAATAATGTGTCATAGGACTTTGATAAAGATAATTTTAGAGGCATTGGAGTCCAATCGTCGTCCTGATCAGATCCGTAAGATCGAATCATCAATCTAAGGCCTTGAAATAAATCTCCTCTCCTGGACATAAAAGGATGCACATTAACCTAAAATTTATACAAACTATTCTAAATGCAAAATGATGCATGCTATGTAATATTTATAATATGGAATGGATTTTTAAGCTTAGGAACATGCATAAATAGGCATTTTATCCTAAATGAATGTGTATACATCACATGCCTTGTGAAAAATAAGGTGAAAAGGTAACATGCCAATTGGGGTTTTGAAAGCAGTGAGATAAGC
The DNA here is from genome assembly GCA_037157565.1 of Thalassia testudinum. Lineage (NCBI taxonomy): Eukaryota > Viridiplantae > Streptophyta > Magnoliopsida > Alismatales > Hydrocharitaceae > Thalassia > Thalassia testudinum. The sequence goes on from JAZHRO010000031.1 coordinate 204,704,607, forward strand.
CCATAATGCATTGTTAAGTTTGAGTGACCAATCTTTCTGGTCGGGCTTTACCATTTTTTGCAAAATGTTTTTGATCTCCCGATTGGAGACTTCAGCTTGGCCATTTGTTTGAGGGTGACATGGTTAGAGATTTTATGATTCACCTCATATTTAGAAAGAAGTTGACGGAATTGGGTGTGTGTAAAATGTGAGCCTTCGTTACTAGTAATGGCCTTAGGAACACCAAAATGCAAGAAAATGTTTTTCTTGATGAAATCCACGACAATCCAATGGTCATTAATGCACATGGGTATCACTTCGATCCATTTTGAAATGTAGTCAACAATGACTAAAATGTACTGGTACCCAAAAGAAGTGATAAACGATCCCATGAAATCGATACCCCACACATCAAAAACTTCAACTTCCAAAATGGGGTTGAGGGGCATCACATCCTTAGAGTTTATGTTGTCGATGCTCTGGCAACGCACATATGATCGAGAAAAGTCATGAGCATCTTTGTGTATGCTAGGCTAATAAAATTCAGCATTTAAATCCTTGGCCACCATTTTCTTCCCTGAAAAATGTCCGTCGCAAGCCATTGAGTGATAGTGGTTCAAAATATCATGTGTTTCTAAATCAGGAATGCACTATCTAATGACTTGGTTGGCATAGATGCGGAATAGATCAGGGTCCTTCCAGAAGTAATATTTGATCTCGACAAAGAACTTATCCCTTTTTTGTTTAGGCTAGTCAGAAGGGAATCGTCCAGTGGTGAGATAATTCACATAATCAGCATACCAAGGGAGGGATTTTAGTGTTAGGAGCATTTTGTCTGGAAAAATAGCTGTTCGGGTCAATACATCACCAATCTCAAGTCTTGAAAGGTGATCAGCCATGACATTTTGCAAACCCACTTTATCTTTGATTTCCAAATCAAATTCTAGTAACAATAAAATCCATTGAATTAAGCGGGGTTTCGCATCTTTCATGTTAGCATAATAAATCACGATGGGTTTCTTGTTGATTCGTTACCCTAAGACAGCTTGTACTGTGTAATTTGAGGCATCTGTCATAAGCTCAGAAGGATGAGCCCAATCAAATGCTTATAGAAAGGGTGCCTTAGTAATTGCTTGTTTCAAAATATTAAAACTCTCCAAGCAATTTTTATCAAAGTCAAGATACATCCTCAAGATAAATGTGGTGAGTGCAATAGGACACGTCAATGCCTTTTAAATAATTTAATGTCCAACCAATGGCTTTTTGTATTTGTTTAAGACCTGGAGAAGGTTTTCCTCTTGTAACCCCAAAAGATGTGCATTAATAATGAAGGGTTTTGCATGATGTGGGCCCAACAACACATATTTTAAGGAATCTAGCAAAGGTTTTAAATCTAATTGCAAGCCGGGTTTTGGAATGGGGTTAGGTGTTAGCATGAAATTAGGTGCGGTGGGTGAGGGTAGGTTAGATGATTTTTGCAACTCAGGAGAAGAATTTATTGTAAAACATGTATCCATAGAAAAGATTTCCTCAACAAGTTTTGAGGTTTCAGAATTTGAGTCATCGAAGAAATCTGGCTCATGGCATCTCTTGGAAGCCTTAAAAATATCCAAAGTGAGTGTCTTGCCACTGCAAGTGATGTCCATTTTATCAGAATTGCAATTTATATTGGCTTTAGCGATGGTGAGGAAGGGTCCTCCAAGAATAATAGGTGAATCTTTAAGAGTTTCGGGTACATCAATGTCGAGGACCAAAAAGTCCACAGCAAAGAGATAATTCTGTACCCAAACAATAACATCCTCTACAATCCCTTTTAGATGAATAACAGATCGGTCAACGAGTTGAAGGGTGACCTTCATTGGTTTAAGTTCATCGAACTGGAATTCATCAAAGAGGATAGTAGGGATCTGGTTTATGGATGCACCTAGGTCTAAAAAGGTGCGATCAAAAGTCTTGTCATTAATGACAACTAATATTAGTGAGGCACCCGGATCCTTTCTTTTATGAGGTAATTTGCTCTGAACAATAGAGCTGACGGCTTCAGAAAGGGCCACCTTTCCTAGATTTTTTGGTTGCCTTTTTGGTGTACAAATTTCTTTTAAAAATTTTGTATAGGCAGGAACATATTTGATTGCATTGAGGAGAGGAATATTTATTTTCACTTGGCCAAATAATTCATGCAATTGTTCTTTAGTTGATTCAGTGTTTCTGAGTTTGTTCTATTTTTGGAGTTTAATGCTTGTGGAAAAGGTGTTGTGTTTATGCTATCTTCTTTCTCCTGAGAGTGAACGGTGGTGGGAAAATTTTGCTTTGGTTCCGGTTGTGAGATTCCTACATTGTGTGTAGTTTCACCACTTCTTAATGTTACTGCATTGGCAGTGTGATTATTCGCTGTGGAAAACATTAGTTTTGTTGCAGGTTTTGAAAATTATATGGAAATTAAGGTGCGGGATTTATTGGTTGTTGACCTTGTTCACCTTGATTATTTCCGTTTTGAAATTGATTCCGCTGATTTCCGAAGTTTGGGACGGGTTAGGAAGGTAGGTGTCCATTTGGCCTTTGATTGGGCATTACCATGATTTGATTTTGTAAATTAGAAACAGCACAGGTAACATCGTTCATTTGCTGTTGCATATCTTGTAGAGTTTTCATTAATTGACTATTAATATTAGCCAGCGAAGGTTAGCCAAAATTTCCCATTTGATTTTCAAATTGCGGATTTGGATTGGTATTTTTCCAGGAAAAATTAGGGCTATTTCTCCAAGTTGGATTATAGAAATTGAAGGAATTGTTTCTAAAATTATCCTAGAGAGTGGAAATGTTTCGTTGACTGGGACAAACATGGATGAATTATCAAACTTCCCAGCAAATTCAGGTGTAAGGTCAAGGTTTTGAAATTCGCTATCATCTATTTGTTGCAAATTTTCCCGGTGAAGGAGGCTCAGGTTAGTGCTGGTGTTAGAAAAACGAGAGTTAGGGTTGGTCGTGAGTGAGTTTTGTGATCGTGTGTTAAATTTTTCTTCCATTTTCTTTTGATTGATTTGCATCTGGTCTAGTCTTTGTGCAAAAAGTTGCAAATCAGCTTATGTAACAGGGATAGATTGTTGGGTGCCGACTTCGTGGACACCTACATTGGAATTGACATTTCCGCCAATGGTGTCCATGGGTGAATGATTGAAAGAATTTTCCCTCATTTTGTTGAAAAGTTCGTAGGTGCTTTCAGCATCTTTATTTAAAAAATTACACCCACATGAGGCGTTAACAAACCACCTCAATTGGTCATCGAGAGCATGGTAGAATATTTGTATGAGTTGCTAAAGTGGTACCTCGTGGTGGGGGTAGCTCCTTAGTAAGTGCTGAAATCTTTCCCATGCTTCATGCATAGGCTCGCTAGATTTTTGTTGGAAGGTAGTTATTGCGCGACATAAAGCATTAGCCCAACCAATCAGGAAATATTTTTTAGAAATGCACTTTTTAATTGAATCCAGGTAGTAATAGGTTTTCTTACAGTCCTAACCAATAAGCGGCCTTATCTTTAAGGGATAGTGGGAAGAGCTGCATTAGCCACAAATCTTCCAAAATATTCCAGGATTTGGTGGTTTGGGCGAGGACTATGAGCTCCTCTAAATGGATAAATGGGTCTTCTCGAGGAAGGCCATGAAAATGTTTAATGAGATTAAGGACTGCAGGTTTGATTTCAAACTCTCCTTCAGAGATTACCACCCCTGGCCTTTCTTCATAATTTAAGGATCATAGAAATCCCTCAATGGAACAGTGGGTGCAGCATTGGGTGGTCAATTATTGGCTAGGTTTGTGATGGTCCTAGTTAATTATTATTGATTCGCTTGGAGTTGTTGAAGTTGGGTTACTACCATGAGTAACAGGTTGGAATTTTCAAAATTTAGATGTCCCATTGGATTTCTTTGCAATGGCAGTTCAAATTGTGGCATTGCAAATTGTGGTTTGGGAACTTCAATTTCTGGTTGGTGAAATTTATGCATGGTGTTCCCATTTTGTTGGTTAGATGAGGACGGGTTAGTAGTTTTTGTATGATTTTGGGCATTTTCCATTTTTTTGTTGGTTTTCTATAGAGGAAGAAGATGAAAACAAGCGAGTACGGGCGATGCGGCAGGCTGAAAAATCAGTTGGTCCCTCTAAGTGCAGATTTTGGGGCCGTCGGCCGTGCATACACTTTAATGGAAGATAGGAGGGGAGGAGAAGTGTGCAAAACAAACAAACAAGCCTAATTCTGTCTTAGGGTTGACTCCTTAAAAACCTACACTATAACATATTCCACTTTTATCGTCGGTTTCAAACCCATATTAACCGACGCCATTATGATCGTCACTGTTTCATTTTACCATCGGTTTACGGGCATGTCTGATGTCAAAATAGTGTTTGACCACATGATGGATTGACCATTTTGATGTTGGTTAAAAACTGACAAAAAATACAATTACTGTCAATTTTTTTATAACCAACAACAAAAAAAGTGTCACCCAAGGTCAGTTTGGATGTTTCACCATCATTTCAAAACTAACGGTGAGTGTACTTGCCGTGGCTTATTTGTCAAGTGACGGCATTCATCTGTCACTTTTCTCGCCTTTACACACCCTTTTCTGATGTTTCCCCATCGGTTATATACATTTACCGTCAGTTATATAAGTGATGACAAAAATGTTTGTTCCATCGCTTGTCGTTATAACCAATGCCATATATGTGACGACAAAAATATTTTTGCCGTCAGTTTCCTTATAAGCAACGGAAAATATGTGACGAGAAGAACATTTTTGCCATCGATTAGTCTGGGAAGCGACGGGAAAAATATTTTTCCTATCATTTATAAGTCGTTGGTTAATTAAATAACTGATGGTAAATGTATGATTTTTTTTTAAAAAAAGAAATTACAAAATGTTGGAAATACATACTGAATATACTTAAAGACTTCTAATGAAGAGAAGTTTATATTGCATAAATATAAAAAGTCTAGTACATAAAAAGTTTGAAAATGAAAAATTTACATAAAATGAAAATAAAATATTTACATGAAAAACATAAGAAAAGAAAATGTATAAATATCACTATGCAGTTGCCTCGATGTCATCAGCTCCACCCATGTCGTCATCGTCATCTTGTCTGTGGATGCTAGGATTTGATGAAGACGGATGCTTTGGCTGACCCTTCTTCAGAAGGGTTAGAAGCTTCTTAATCTTACTATCCATCTTATTCATCTGTGATTGCATGGCATCCATCTGACTCTTCATAAATGTCTCTCTTCTTCCTCTCCCTCTCGTCTTTGAAGTGTGTTGATTATTTGATGCAACTGATCGACGACACTAGATGAGATGGCACCTTTCCCCCCATACCAGGTAGATAACGTATGTGCCCTCGTAGCACTATGAGAAAAACTACCGTGGTTCGGTGGCATCACTCTCCTAAATGCATCCTTTGGTTGTGAAGGCTGGTGGACGCTGTCGGATGTCTCGTTAGTGGGTGGATGTACTAACTGTACCATTTGTTCTTACATGTATTAAAAAATATTATTATAATATATATATAGAAAGTTATAAATATTTTTGAGTTTAAGAAACTTACATGTTTCTCCTGGTATGACTCATGAATCTACTTATGAGCACCCTTAGCTACAGCCTTACTGTGGGTAACCTCGTATATATCCATTCTACTCATTTCCATCCCATCATGAGTATCGGACTGAAAATATAAAAATGGTATAATTATATTAAGATAACATAAAAATTAAGTAATATTCAACTGAAAAGTAGTTCCAACACTTATGTAACGGCTCCTGACCATCTCGATACTCCTTCGACCCAAACAATGGGTCTGTGGTGGAGCTTGAGCCCTATTGGCTTTATTTTTTCTTGCCTGCTCTTGTACATATACATAATAATATTTTTTATGAATTTAAGATATATGAAATTAATAGAATAATTTGTAATCATTTACTAACCTCCATCTTTGGATTCAGCCAATGCTTGCATCCTTCTTCTAATCGTCAGGCATGACATCAGGAGGAACATCACTGATTGCCTTATTGGGTGAACTTTTGTTCGAGAAAAACTAAATATCAAATATAAATTGTTAGAAATAATATAAAAAATTATGTATATAATAAAAATGTAAATATTTAAAAATTCTTACATTTCTCTTGGTCTCCGTCCTCCAATCCTTGTGGATTTTGGCAACGTGCTTAAGGATATATTGGGAGGCATTGGGGTCGTCACCCCAATCATAATTTGCCTACATTAATTTAAAAAAATATATGTCAATCTTAGTTTATAATAATTTTAAGATAAAGTTATAAAAGAAATAACTTTTATAAATGAAATTACCTACAATTGATGGAGGAACTGTCTCTTCAGCTTTGTGGGCACCTTCATCCAATTGAACTAGCAAATGGGCACAATGGACTTAACAATTGTGCCCATTCGATTGATAAATCTCGGGTAATTCTCCGCCTTCCCTATGGTTCTAAGCCTAATTATTATTCTCACGCCCTCAGGAATACGTTAGAGGTCTATATTTTTTGTCTTCCCTTGTCCTCTTGCTAGTCTACCTGTGTAAACATTAATCATATTTATTATATATTTTTGAAGTTATAATAAACTTTAAAACATATAAGTAATTTGCTTCTTAAAGGTATGTGATTTCTAACCAAAATTTGAGCTTGCTGCTGAGGTGTCGACTGAACTTGGGGCATACTCCCCACCATCTCATCCTTCGCCTCCTCACCCTCCTCCTCTCCCTCCTCTCCCACCTCCTCCCCCTCTTTCTTCCCCTCCTCATCTGATCCTCCATAATCTGGATCATCCTCTACTTGGTCTGGCAAGGTCTGAGCAATCTCCTTCCTCTTTCCATTCCCCCTTGCATGTAGTAAAAGTGCCATCTCCCCGAGTTGTACGAAATGTGATTGGGGGGGGTGGTTGAACCTCCTGTCGAAGGGGTGGCTGAGCTTGAGGAAAGGAATCGGGTTGCGTGGAGGGCTGTGTCTCGGGAGGATCCTTTTTTTTGGGTTTTTTCTTAAACAACTTCATCTGTAACAAGTAAAAAATGTAATAATTAATATAATTAAAAATCATTAATATATAAATCATTAATGAAAATAGTTTGCTAAACATAAAAAAATATTGTTAAAGAATTTTTACTCCAAACCCCCTTTGTAATAACATATATGCCCTTAAAAATTTCAATTTTAATATGAATTTCATTTAAATAGAAATGAAATAAGGCAAAGAAATTGTTACTAACCTTAGATGTCAACATCTATTGCAAATAAATGACCTTGTTTTGTTAATTCTTGGTATGCTTCCGACTGTGCATCAATGGTTGCGCGGTACTGTTCTTATGGGTCTAACCTATCCCCTTTGGCAATTATTGGTGACAAAGAAAACTTATGCCACTTGACATGCCAATGTGAATGGTTCATCAGAGTGAAGAATTTGATGATTACAATTTATACTCAAGAAATTGTGTTTCTTATCAATTTTGAAATCGATGCCCTCTTTAAAAACACCAAACCAATGACATTTAAATAGGACAACTCTGCGATCAAATCTAAAGCTAATCTCTACAATTTCTTTGATTTCACCATAGTATCCATCTGGACCGGTGGAAAGATTTGAGTCAACAACAACTCCGCCTTGTTATGTAACCTTTCTATCATCAATTTCTTCTATTCTGAATTTGAACCCATTTATTATATACCCAAAGTGGTAATGTGCATAATGAAATGGTGAATTGGCAATTACATCAAAATCTAGTACCCATCATGGGTCCTTATCCTCTTTCAATTGATTAATCCGGTCTTTAAACTAATCTAAGAAGCCAAATTCAGTTGTCCTTGAAAGAGGTAATTATTCGAATTCCTCGTAAAAGGGATCAATTTTAGGAATTTGTTTTAAAATATATAAATGTGGGCAACATCTGTCATTCTCTGAAATTGCCTTATACTCTAAAGAATCGACCTTCCTCTGATATCAAAAAGTGACAAACATTCTTCATCAATGTCATTATATTCGCCCTCATAGTTCCTTTGAAGTTTATTAAAGTGGTTGTCTGTTTCATTCATGTACATAGAAGTAAATTTATACACTCCTTCACAAGATACCCTTCTTCAATGGATCCTTCCGACTTTGCCTTGTTAAAAACATAATCTTTAAGCTTTTTCAAAAATCGTTCCACAGGATACATCCATCTGAATTGTATTTGTCCACTGATTCTTGCTTCATTTGCAAGATGCAGGGTGAGATGAACCATTACATCGAAGAAGGATGGGGAAGAATCTATTCCATCTTATAGAGAGTAACGACTATTTATTTATCCCAGTGATCTAACGTACCATTTTGTAGCGTCTTCAAACAAACAGCTTTGAAAAACCTGCTCATCTCAGTGAATGAATCAACAACTGGCTCTGGCAGTATCCTCCGTATCGCTAGTGGAAATAATACTTGCTTATAAATGTGGGAGTCATGACTTTTCAAGCTAGATATCTTTTTTTGCGCTTCATACACACAACGAGAAAGCTGCGATGAAAACCCATCTTGCAACCAAATTTCCTTTAAGAAGGAGAATAGTCTACTCTTTTGGTCTTGATTCAAGCTGTAAATAGCAGGTGGGAAGTAGCCATTGTCTTCATGAATATGCAGCTCCAGACATATCCCTAAACTCTCCATGTCTTTCCTTGTTTTCACCGTATCCTTTAGATCATCCGTTAGATTTAATACGTCTAAGATGTTATCCATCACATTCTTTTCGATGTGCATAACATCTAAATTATGACGTATTGTAAGATCTTTTCAGTATGACAACTCCATAAAGAAAATGCTTTTCTTTTGAAATCCAGAATTCCTTGAGGCCGTGTGGTCTTGTTTGAATGGTCGACCCAACCGTATCTCACCCATTTCTTATAATCTCTGTATTATAACCTGACCTAGCAACCTGATAGAATTTGTACTAATTTTATTCTTTAGATTTTTCTCTGAATACCGACACGTCCTGCCATCAAATTTACTCCTGAACTATGACATTCGCCATCTATGTTCAATAGGTAGAAATCTACAATGTCCTAAGTAGCAGAATTTCTTACATTTTGGTAATCGTAGGTGATGAGTGTCTTTCATATAGACTGGGCAAGCAAGCTTTCCTTTAGTGCTCCAACCTGACAAATTTGTGTATGCTGAGAAGTCATTTATGGTCCACAACAATGCTGCATGCATATTGTAAAATTCTTTCTTTTCTGCATCATACGTCTTCACGCTGGTGTACCATAATTATTTTAGTTCATCGATTAATGGTTGGAGATAAACATCTATTGCATTTCCTGGTTGTTTTGGACCAGGGATTAATAGGGTTAGCATCATGAATGACGATCTCATACACAACGAGGGAGGTAAGCTAGAAGTGACCATTATCATTGGCCATATAGAGTACGATGGGTATATACTCTTAAATGGATTGAATCCATCGCTTGCAAGATCCAACCGCACATTCCCTGCTTCTAAAATGGATAAATTATTTCTTTCATTAAATCTCTTCCACTCCTCTGAATCAGTAGGATGACATATTCTTCCATCTTGAGATTTACAATCTTGGTGTTATGTCATCCACCATGCAGTTTTAGTTGATATAAAAAAGTGTTGAAGCCTAGGTGTCAGTGGAAAGTAACGAAGAACTTTCTAAGGTTGTTTCCTCTTATTTTCATTTTTACCTTCCTTATTTCTCTCATGTCTGCATTCAAGACTATTACTCAAATTTGCGAATTCATTTCTGAAAAGAATACAGTCATTCAGACATGCATCGATTTTCTGGCCATCGAAACCAAACTTACGAATTTGTTTCCTTGCCTCATACCATGAAGCTAGAAAACCATTAGGGTTATTCAACAACTCAGCAATAAACTGAAGTATTTCTGACATAAATTTAGCACTAGTTTTATTCTTAACCTTCAGTTGAAACATCTTCAACAAAAATGACAACTTTGGCATTTTCGTAACACCGGGAGCAATAGGATCTTCAGCCACCTTAACAACATCATAGAACGGATCACAACTGAATAGATCTTTCTCGTCTGTATTTATATCCTCTCCTGCTCTCATCTCATTCAACATTTCTTCTATTTTTTCACCTCCGCTATCAGCAATTTCCTTGTCGATCTCTTGGTCAACTATGTTCTTATTGTTTATGACTTTCTCTATCAACTCCTCTCTATGAGCTACCCAAGTAGTGTAATGCTACCACTACCCATTACAAATGCATTACTCGAATACAGAATTACGATCATGCAAGGAACTATTAAAACATCTTCTGCACGGGCAGAAGATATTATCAAGTTGACCACCTCACCTAAATATCTTCCTATCATCATGAAAGGCCTAATCCAGGAATGAAATTACTCCATCCTTATATCTGATGTAATCTGAACCCTGCAATCCTCTCTAAGATTTATCCACTATAACTTGAAAATGCGGGAGGTCGTTAAGAAGGAGATCATCAAGTGGCTTGACGCTAACATCATTTACCCATTCTCCGATAGCCCCTGGGTGAGCCCTACTCAAGTGGTCCCCCTGGTTTCAGCTCAAAATCATCTCCCCCCTTGGGAACCCTAAGGTGTGGTTCAATCCCAATCACAGAAGGATTGTAGAAGTCACGGAGGGGCCTAGGCTGGCCCTAGAATTGTGGTGGATCAAGTGGTGGTTGCCCTTGCGGGTCCTGCAAAGGTGGTGGTGGTTGCCCCTGCGGGTTCTGCAACCGGTGTATGGCTTGCATGATAGTGTGGATCTGTTGCTGCTAAAGCCGATGGTTTGCATTGATCTGAGCCTGGATGATGGCCATCGTATCTAGTGGAGGTTGGTCCTCGACCTCATCTACTCTAGGTTCGGCCATATCTCTAGCATGATCAAGTCTCCTAGTTTCCTGTCCCAAAACAAACAACTCGGGATGAAGTGATCATCTCCCGTGCATACACTAGAGAAGAAAGGGGGAGGGATGTGGAGAGAGATAGATGCGAGAAGCGTGTGTGTACAGAGAAGCAAACAAATCTAGTCCCTATAGTGTATTCCTTAGGGGACTTAGAAATCTCCAAAGGAACGATCAAGTCCGTAGGCATGGGATCGCCCTTCCCAAAGTTAATCTGGCCAGGTTGATTACGAGGGGATTGTGGGGAAGGTTCTTCCTTTGGCTTGCACTGCAGGTTCCATAGACCCCACAATCGCGGTCGTTTGACACTTCCCTGCAGCCTAGTCACCAGATTCTACTAAGGGAATGAAGGCCAAGTGCCTAGCAAACAAAATCACGCCTTTCGACACTTAAACCAGTCCTGCCTAGGGCATGTCTACTCTGTTTTGATGGGGCTAGGATAGTGCTTGTGCCCGGGTTATGTGATGAGGCATTGTTAATGCGGCGAGATAGATGTTTAAATGTGTTGCGTTGCAGTATAGTCAAAATCACATTGGAGACAAATACAAGTTTATTACTCGAAAAGATTTTCGAGGTCGAACACAGGGAGCAAATGGAATTCACATGCTAAACTTAGCAATTAATGCAAATTGAGCACAAAATATTACTCAAAAACTAATTAGGAACGTAGAGCATATGAGTATAGGAAGAGTAAAAAGAATTGTAGACAAAATAATGGTGATTTGAATCACAATTTACTCAAATCTACTAAAGGAGGGAATAAGAATTTAGACATCTGATTTTGCAATCAGATGTCTTAAATGACTTGTGCTACAGTTCCCTTCTTCTTTTCTTCTTCTCTCTTTCTCTGATTTCTCATTTCTTCTTCTTCTTCTCTATCTCTGATTTGCTCCTTTGCTCCTTCTTCTTCTTCACTTCTTCTTCTTTGGCCCTTCAGCTTATGACCTCACTTCTTCTTTTCTTCTTCTCCCTTAGGCTTGCCTCTTTCAGAATTCGGCTAAGTGTTGGAGCCAATCCTCTTAGAGCAAAAACCCCCCTTCCCCTGCGTAACTCTCCTCTCTCTTTCTCTATTTCTATTTCAGTATCGCTCTCCCAGAGCCACAGCCGGTCGGGTAATCGGACCTAACGCATACTCAGGTCCAGGTTCACCGGCGTGTGTGGTGAGCGAGGAGTGAAGGTTAGGCGGGTAGTCGGGTCGGCCAGGTCCGCGAGTGAGGTGTCGCGAATGAGTCCGGTGAAGGGGGAGGAGGACCTCAGCCTCAGTGTTTGGAGTCGAACAACCTCATTCACTTTTTCACTTTATGCAGCTGAAAGCATCCCTTCGTTTCCGAGGTGGGACTAAATGTCCCACCTTCCTTCAGCGCACACAGCAACAGGGTGCTTGGCCAAATTGGCAAGGCTGTAGCTACTGAAGCCTTCGCTTGAGGGCTTGGACACCTGCACGCCTCAAGTCCGCATAGCCTGGGGCTATCCCTTAGGCATAGTAGGGTCTGGAGCAGCTTGAAGCTCCGTTGATGCTTGGCAGCAATGGCGGGTGTTGACCTGCTACCTGAAATCAAGAACAAGGACCTTATGGCTGCATCTGAATGCTCAGCAGGGTCACCATGGCACGGCGAATGTAACGGTGGCCTTGGCATGGAGAGAAGGTGGTTGTAGTGGCCGAACGGTGAAGCGAATGGTCGGTGAGCGTGGGTCCATTTAGGGAGGTGTTTTGGTGAGTGGTGCGGTGAGTAAAGTGAGGGGAAGTGATCAGTGAAGTGTGGCGGAGGTTGTAGGGTGTTTGGAGAGGTGAATGGAGGTGCATAGTAGTGGGAGCACCTCGCCAGAGGAGTCACTGGAGATGGAGGAGATGACGGTGGTCAATAGCGTTGGCGGTTGATTTTGGGAAATAAAGAGAGGACAAGAAAGTATCTGAACGAGGGAATCTAAGAATCTACTCTAAGGGACGAAAGGGGAAAGGGATCCCATTCCGGTGTGGTTGCCGGATGTGGGGAAGATGAATCTCCATAGGAGAGGCGGCGGAGAAGACAGGGCAAGAACGACGTCGACTGGTATTGCTCAATGTGGAGGATGGTGGTGAAGATAAACCCGCCACTGATATTGTGGTTGGGCGACGAAAAAGCTAGGGAGAGGCCATCGGATCTTGCGGAGAGTTGTGGCTGGAGGGGAGAGTGGAATAGGGAGAATTCCAGCCTAATTTCAAGCTGAGTATAATTGGATTTGGGGCTTCTTAAATAGGTCATCAGAGAGGGTTTTGTGCTTGGAAGCCAAGCTTCCAAGCAAGGAATTCTCATCTTAAAAGGAAGCTGTTAAGGTACCCACATCTCTCATGCATTTGCATGAGAGATTGGGAAAGATTCAGGGCATCTAACTGGGTTCATATTGGAGGGAATTTATCAGAGAATCTCCCTTCCAATTTTAGAGGAGATTCTATAAGCAATCAAGGAGAAATCTCCTTTCAAAGGTTTCCGGAGTAGAATTCCTCCGCAATAATGGTGGAGGAACCTTTTTGTGAAGACGACGAAGAAGTTAGGGGGCTGATTGGAAGGATTTTGAAAGTTAGGGGTAGAAATGTAATCAGACAGGACTTTTTTGCAAACTAGGTCAAGACAAGTTCTCCTTAGGTCCAAATTCTGGTAAAAACCTAATTTGGACCCAAGGAATCCAATGGTGTAGTTGGATTTTGGTTTTGAGCAAGTTTTTCTGGGTAATTTATGCAAAAACCCAAATTAGGGCAAATATCTTTCTGAGACTCCATTTTAGGTCAAGATGGGTTCTAATGGCCAAATTGAAGGTACTAAACCCTATAGAATATTTTTCTATGATTTTTAGAGGATTTAGGTGAATTTTATCCTGACCAAAACCTTGGTTAATTAAGTGGGTCTACTTTTAGGATTTCAAAAGTCATTTAATTCTCAAAACATACTCAAACCCTTTTCTATCTGATCCAACCCACTTGTTATCTTATCAAGACCATTTGACCTTTACTTAGCCCTTGAGAAAACCCGTGGTTGTATTCCATTGGTGGAATTACAGTTTTAACCCTGGTTTCTTATTTTTCTCTTAGAAAGGTTATGTAATGAATTATGACCTTCAATTGGTTATGTAGAAGCATTTATTGACTTAATTGGGTCGCAATGAGCTAGTTATGGCTCATGATGATGTTCCCATCATGTCCCCATGCCTAGCTTTTGCTAGTCCCTTAGCAAAATTTTAAGGTATTAACTTTGATCCTAGACCATGAAATCTTTTGATACTCAAAACTGTGATGTGTGCTTTTCTTTTGTAGATTAGGTTAGAATGCCAATAGTAGGCCTAGAGGTACTCAAGTACCAACCAAGATCCGGACTTGACCAGCTCTAGCCTCAGTCTGTCGCAAAGGTTTTTAAGGTCCACAGGAACTATCCTAAGGTTCGTTGAACTCCGTGGTTAAAGCACCTGTGCTTGTAACATGTTTTAGCCTTGGTTCAGTTTGCAGTACATTTTTGTCAGAGAGAGAGAGAGGAATTTTTTCTTTGTGGAGAGTTTTCTCTCTCTTTTCTTTTTATTTCTAGCTTTGGATTAGCTTTACAACACGATTTGTATCGGATTCCTAGTCCCCATCATCAATCCTTAAAGGGTCCCTAGCAATCGATGCTTTAAGATAGCACCACCCATGACAACCCCTAGAATTCTGGCTTTCGAGATTTTGAGATAATCCTACCCATGGTATTCTGTAGCTAAATCCAGACCCTGGCAATCGACATTTTGGGATAATGTCATCCATGGCATCTGAACCAGCACAAGGTGCTTACATGCCCCTGGTATGATATGTAGATATTCCAGGAGACAAGCACCGAGGAGACGATATGTTATTGCGCATCTTCGAGGGGAATTTCCCGCCTCTCCATGCCAGGAACTCATCCAAATCAACTTGTGTTGATCGGCCGCTCCTAATTTAGGTGATTTTTTCATAATAATTTAAACGCATTTACGTGATTTTGATACTTAAGCACACTAAACCAGACTGTGTGTGGATTGGGGAGCTTAGGTTACCGAGTCCCGCAAATCATCGGTCAGTTAATGAGGTCGAATACTCCCTAAGCCTTAGACCTAATACTTAAGCTTTGCATTTTCCTTAACCTCTTGAGGAGTATCCAGAGCTTAGCGGGTACTTGAATTTTTAAGCCTATGATCATAGCCCAAAAGGCCTAAAATCAGCGTTCCTACTAATCTCTTCTTTGTTTCATTAGCACTTTTATGCCTTTCATTTTCTTTCTTTTGATATGGTCTAGAACTAAGTCAATTTCTTAATTTCTTACTAATGACTACCTATGTTTCTTTTATTTTCAACTTGTGCTCCTTTTTGACATTTTTATCTCTTCCCCTTTTTCTCCTCAAAATTTGATGTGCCATCAAAATTTTCTCTCCTCTCATTTTTTTGTTCTTTTTTTCAAGAATTTATTATTATTTGTTTTTTTTGGTATTTTTGGAATATGTGAATTTTTTATGAGAACCCTTTCGAATTTTTGATTTTTGAATGCTTGCACTTTACCACCCCCCCATGCCTAAGTTTTGCAATGTCCTCATTGTAAACGGAGGGTGTGAAACAGTTTTGGGTTCAAGAATTAGAACAGGATTATTAGGTGGGAGAACAGGTTGGGATGACTATTGCGGACGATTTCAAGCTCTGGCACGTGTGACAGAGGTGGGATTGATTGTTCTAAAATCGAACTCAGGGTGCAATAGACGTGAAGTACAGAAGGATAATAGGAAGGATCTCAATTTTTAGAATGATGGGTTGCCTCCCGTTAAGCGCTAAATTCAACATCTTCAGCTGAGCGGGAAATGGTATGGAGAGGGAGTGGTTAAATCATATGAGTTTTGCAAAACAAAAACCTTGATTAAAAGCATGGTTGTTCCAACCAGGTGCTTGTTCAGATCAACAGGCTGATGATGTAGCCCAAACCTAATCAATCTGGTGGGTTGATAAATGTAGATCAAGAGATGTGGAACCCACCATATACTTTGGAACTTGAAAGGGTATGGAAGTGTATAGCTAGGGTTTGGCTGAGTCGAATCAGCCTGATTAGAGTAGGGATCCTTAAATGGAAAAGAATCAGTGGAGGATGTAGGAACCCTACAGGAGTGATCAGAGAAGGATGGGGCGTGATTTGTAGTCTGATCGATGTCTGAAACCCGATAAAGATGTGGAGGCGAATCATCTGCAACTGACTCATTAAGAAGGGAATCAAAATAGAAATTGAGCCCAGTTGTTGGTCGGGGTTGAAAATGGATTTGAATAGGTTCTGTATATGTGGCGGAGGTGGCATTAATAAGAATTGTGTATGAGGGCTCATCCAAAAGAGAATTAAAGGTGGGTTCCTTTAGAGAGTCCTTATAGTAGCTGTCAAACTCAAAGGTAAATGGATGAAGAGTGTTTATAGGATGAAGAAAATCTGAGTCAAGAAAAGATTCGAATTCTGGGTTATAGTCATTCTCGGCACTTTTTGTTTTTGATTTCTGTGGATCGAAAAGAAATGATTCCATCTCAATGGAACCTAAATTTAAATCAGTGATCTCAGGATTAGGGACCTTAGAGTTAGAGTCGAGGAATGGATCATGTGTGCTGAGGTCGTAGATTGGCTCGTAGTTGTCAGGAAACAATGGTTCTCCAAAATCATGGTAAGATTCGAAATCGTCGGAGAAATTGCGATAATCAAGTTTTGAATTTGATTCAAGATCAGAGGTTCCACTATAGAGTAAATCACAAGATGTAGACTCAGCAACCTGATTTGGTTCTAACCTATTCGTAGATTCTGAGCTTAGAAAGGTGTTCCTATTGGGTCTGGGCTCATGTTTTTGGCTTGTAGGGAAGACCCAATCAAAACCCCATTCTTTCAACTCGATTTCTGTATCGTAGATTGGCGTGACTTCCGAAAAATCAATTTGTATTTCTGAGGATGTTGGAGAGGTACATTCATCAAATAAAGGCCCAGAATCATAATCCAAATTCAAACTTTGATCTTCGTCATACAGGGCCTTGTAATTATCCCAATAAGATTCAGATCCAGATTCTAGGCTAAGGATGTAGGTTGAATTACTAGAATCTAGGTCAGAATTGCCTTTGGGGGTCACCTAATCAGAGTAAGGGGTGGGATTTACACCCTCGAGAGGTTCTGATTCAATCTCATTATTATAGGTGTTTAGGAATTCTATGTTTGGTGAACCAGGGTTTTGGTTTTCTAGGGTTGGTTCACAATCGTGTTCTCTTGCAATTGGGACTTCCCAACCTATTTCAAGATCAGGCATATCATATTTCATCTGGGTTAGGAATCCACAACAACCTTGTGTCTCAAACCCAGGATTTCGGAAATCATGTTGGTCCTCAATATTATTCCAAGATGTTTCATTAACTATTTTGGGCATGTATGGGTATTTTTGATCGATAACTTGTTTCAACAATTTCATCATTTCTTCCCATTTTTCAAGATCATCTTGGTGTTTTTCCCAAAGTACAGGATTTGTCATGCATTGGAGATATTCAAAGTTATGCAATTTTTCTATCTCGATGTATCTTGTTATGAGAATATCCCGGGTTGATCCATTTGTTGCTTCTATTAATAATAATTGGGCACAGTTTATGATGAAGGTTGTTGTTGTTGATATATTAATCTGAATGTCTTCAATTGGCTTTGAGGTTTTGTAATCAATGTCATAAAATCTAAGGGCATCCTCAACCATTCTATCTCTCATGGATCTTTGAGATTCAGGTTTCTTTAATGGTTTTCCTAAGTAGCCAGGCTGCATTTTTGAATCAGATGGTGGAATGAAGATCTAAAATCAAGATGTAGAATGAAAATTCAAGTTTAGAATGAAGTGATTTGATCTGAAAGCGATTCCCAATGAAAATATGTGTGTGCTCTAAATAGAAGGGATGAGGGACTGGATGTGATATGGACCCAATTAAGGCACCTAAAGATTTTTGGATGACTATAAAGGTTCGGGGCAGATGATACCCATGGATCAGAAAGTCATCCACTAGAGAATTACCTAGGCAGCTAGGAAGGGAGAGTCCTGCAATGACCCCTACATGGTAGAGCACCCCCATAGGTTACAGGGTTTCCCCCACCTGACCTTCCTTGTCACTGAGGGTCCAGGTAGACCAGAATGGATAACTTGACCTCTTAAGTCTACCAGTTTTATGTCCTAATTTGTGCCTTTGTTTTCACTTGAATTAGCAATTGATTTGACTTGTGACCTAATCTGGAGGTTGGCTGGCACACAATGTTGTCCAACTTTACACCCTAAAGATGGCAGAATGAACTTCTAGGTCAAGACCTAGAAATCACCCTGATTTGGCTCCCAGGTTATTAGGTCCAAGGATTTTAGGTGTCAAGTGATTTTAGAGCCTGATTTTAGGGTTTTTCTTGATTAGACCTTTCAATCAAGGGCTTGGGTAGTACACACATGCGGGTGGGTTTGTTTCCTTTTATGTAGGCAAGTGTGAACTAGCACTCCAAAACCCTAATGTAGAAACCCTAATTGGCTTTTATTTCCGAGTCCTCTTTGATCTTCAAAAATGTTCTCCTTGGACTTCAAACAAGAAGTGCATAGTCCAAGAAGATTATAAATTAAGTGTAATCCCTAATAGGCACAGGAATTTTGGGGTAGGATCTCTTAAACAAAATCACTTCAACTTCAATGAGATTTGAAAAAAAATTTCTCAAATCAGGAAACTTACTTTTTAAATGATAATTACTATGAAAAATAAGGTAGGTGATTCCTAATTGATTGTTTCCTTTTTGTCTTCCCAAGATTAGGAGGTTGATTAGGGAAGAATAGAGAAGCTACTTGCCTTGGAGTGGTTGATTTGCATGGAAGATCTTCTCGTGAAGTACCTCGCAAAATCACAATAAAGCAAATACGGCAAGTTAGTGCTCAAATATAATCAAATAATGTAGAGAATAGTGGTGAATTGCCCGTTGCTCCTCGACAACAGCGCCAAAATGTTAACATGGCGAGATTGATGTTTAAAAGTGTTGCGTTGCAGTATAGTCGAAATCGCTTTGAAAACAAATACAATTTTATTTCTTGAAAAGATTTTCGAGGTCGAACACAGGGAGCAAATGGAATTCACACACTAAACTTAGCAATTAATGCAAATTGAGCACAAAATATTACTAAAAGACTAATTAGGAATGTAGAGCATATGAGTATATGAAGAGTAAAAAGAATTGTAGACAAAATAATGGTAATTTGAATCACTAATATACTCAAATCTAATAAAGGAGGGAATAGGAATTCAGACGTCTGATTTTGTAATCAGACATCTTAAATGACTTGTGCTACAGTTCCCTTCTTTTCTTCTTCTTCTCTCTTTCTCTGATTTCTCTTTTCTTCTTCTTCTTCTCTGGTTCTGATTTCTCTTTTCTTCTTCTTCTCTATCTCTAATTTGCTTCTTCTTTGCTCCTTCTTCTTCTCCACTTCTTCTTCTTTGGCCCTTCAGCTTATGACCTCACTTCTTCTTTTCTTCTTCCTCTGGCTTGCCTCTTTCAGAATCCGGCTAAGTGTTGGAGCCAATCCTCTCAGGGAAAAAACCCCCCTTCCCCTATGCAACTCTCCTCTCTCTTTCTCTCTTTCTATTTTAGTCTCGCTCTCCCAGAGCCACAGCCGGTCAGGTAACCGGACCTAATGCATACTCGGATCCAGGCTCACCGGCATGTGTAGTGAGCGAGGAGTGAAGGTTAGGTGGGCAGTCAAGTTGGCCAAGTCCGTGGGTGAGGTGTCACGGATGAGTCCATTGAAGGGGGAGGATGACCTCACCCTCAGTGTTTGGAGGTGAACAACCTCATTCACTTTTTCACTTTATGCAGCTGAAAGCATCCCTTCATATCTGAGGTGGGACTAAATGTCCCACCTTCCTTGCACGTACACAGCAACAGGGTGCTTGGCCAAATTGGCAAGGTTGCAGCCGTTGAAGCCTTCGCTTGAGGGCTTGGACGCCTGCATGCCTCAAGTCCACACTGCTTGGGGCTATCCCCTAGGCGTAGCAGGACTTGGAGTAGCTTGAAGCTCCGTCGAAGCTCGGCAGCAATGGCGGGTGTTGACTTGCTACCTGAAATCAAGAACAGGGGCCTTCTGGCTGCATCAGAATGCTCAGTAGGGTCATCGTGGAACGACGAATGTAATGGTGGCCTTGGCGTGGAGCGAAGGTGACTGTAGTGGCCGGATGGTGAAGTGAATGGTCGGTGAGAGTGGGTCTATTAGGGGAGGTGTTTGGGTGAGTGGCACGGTGAGTAAAGTAAGGGGAAGTGATTAGTGAAGTGTGGTGGAGGTTGTAGGGTGGTTGGCGAGGTGGATGGAGGTGCGTAGCGGTGGGAGCACCTCACTGGAGGAGTCGCCAGAGATGGAGGAGATGACGGTGGTCAGTAGCGTCGGTGGTCGATTTTGGGAAATAAAGAGAGGAGAAGAAAGTATGAGAACGAGGGAATTTAAGAATCTACTCTAAGGGACAAAAGGGGAAAGGGATCCCATGCCAGTGTGGTTGCCAGACGTGGGGAAGACGAATCTCCGTAGGAGAGGCGGCGGCAAAGACGGGGCAAGAATGACGTCGGCTGGTATTGCTCGACGCGGAGGATGGTGGTGAAGATAAACCCGCCACTGGTATTGTGGTTGGGTGATGAAAAAGCTAGGGAGAGGCCACCGGAGCTTGCGGAGAGTTGTGGCCGGAGGGGAGAGTGGAATAGGGAGGATTTTGGCCCAATTTCAGGCTGAGTATAGTTGGATCTGGGGCTTCTTAAATAGGTCATCAGAGAGGGTTTTGTGCTTGGAAGCCAAGCTTCCAAGCAAGGAATGCTCACCGTAGAAGGAAGCTATTAAGGTACCCACATCTCTCATGTGTTCGCATGAGAGATTGGGAAAGATTCAGGGCATCTAACCGGGTTCATATTGGAGGGAATTTCTCAGAGAATCTCCCTTCCAATTTTAGAGGAGATTCTATAAGCAATCAAGGAGAAATCTCCTTTCAAAGGTTGCTGGAGTGGAATTCCTCCACGATAATGGTGGAGGGACCTATTTGTGAAGATGGAGAAGAAGTTATGGGGCAAATTGGAAGGGTTTTTGAAAGTTAGGGGTAGAAATGTAATCAAACAGGACCTTTTTGCAAACTAGGTCAAGACAAGTTCTCCTTAGGTCCAAATTCTGGTACAAATCTAATTTGGACCCAAGGAATCCAATGGTATAGTTGGATTTTGGTTTGGAGCACGTTTGTCTGGGTAATTTATGCAAAAACCCAAATTAGGGCAAATATCTGTTTGAGACTCCATTTTAGGTCAAGATGGGTTCTAATGGCCAAATTGAAGGTACTAAACCCTAGAGAATATTTTTATATGATTTTTAGAGGGTTTAGGTGAATTTTATCCTGACAAAAACCTTGGTTAATTAAGTGGGCCTTTTTTTAGGGTTTCAAAACTCATTTAATTCTCAAAACATATTCAAACCCTTTTTTGTCTGATCCAACCCACTTATTATCTTATTAAGACCATTTGACATTTACTCAGCATTTGAGAAAACTCATGGTTGTACTCCATTGGTAAAATTACAGTTTTAACCCTAGTTTCTTATTTTTCTCTCAGAAAGGTTATGCAATGAATTATGACCTTTAGTTGGTTGTGTAGGAGCATTTATTGACTCAATTGGATCAAAATGAGCTAGTTATGGCTCATGATGGTGTTCCCATCAAGCGTTGATTGGGGTGGTGCCTCTTAGTTCTCCAATTCAAGTGTGTGTGCTCCTAACAAGACATGGTTTTCAAGCAAGGATTTAAGATGTGGTGTCTTTTAATGTTTGTCCTTACTTTCATGTCTTTTAGGGTTGACGCGTCTTAATATTTTCTAGCAAGTTTCAAGTGGGCACGCCAAGTTTTGCACACAACTGGTGAGAGTGGATTTCCTTTAACATGATGAGGCTTTAAAACTTTAATGTGCTCATCCTAATGTTCATGCAACTTTTACCAGATGAGTCGATTTTAGGGGTGAGTGGTGCGGCCCAAGTCAAGTCATGGTGGCTTCGCAAACACCACTCAAAAAGAAAGAGAAACACTCCAAAAAGATTAGGTCGTTAAGAACGTTAGAGTGTATCTATTTTTGTTAGGTGATGAGTTAAGGATGAGGGTCAGGCAATCATTCACCATGCCAATTTTTTTATAATTTTAAATTTTTTTTAGAATTTTAGGCAAGCAAACAACCACGGAAAGAATGATACTCATAACCGATCCTTATTGCACTTACTCCATCCCCACCATCTCGAGTCACACTCCTTCGTCGCCCAGGCGTTGAGTTCCTACAATCAATCAAGTAGAGAGAGAAGATGCGTTAGACGATGTGAGCATGGATGCAAAATGAAAGTGATAAAATAAATCCATTGCCTCCCCTGCAACGGTGCCAAAAACTGATGTGCTCCAGATGCGTTTGTTTAAGAATGTCATTGCAGCTTGCATTCGCACGTTGGTTTTGAATAAGGAAACGGGTGTGAGTCTGAGTGTTGAACATAGGGAGGCATGAAAATCGTGTTTTCTGTCACTTCGTTGTCACGGAAATGGCGGGTTTTGCTTGCGAGAAAATGCGAGAGAAGAAAAACGAGTGTGGGGAAGAGAGTAGGGTTAAAACGTTTTGATCATGTCATTCATGCAACTCCTAATAAGGAAGAAAACTTGGTAAAGAAAAAGAGAGACAATAGCTAGAAAAGAAACATCTTCATTTAACATGCAACTTAGGCTTTTGTAAATACAACCATAGATAAATGTTTAAGCTAAAGTGATGCTATGATAGATAGAGAGAGAAAGGAGGCGGTGAGGTGGCCATGGTGGTGGAGGAGGGCTCTGTCGGCGGCTCGTCGACTCCGGCGATTACAAAAGGGTGCTAAGGGTGGCTAGGAGTTGGGTAGAAGACTTGCAAGGGAATTGAATACTTTACATGGGTAGTTGGAAGGGGTTTATATAGGAAGAAGGGGTTTCTAATTTAAGTATGGGATTTAGCAACGTCCGAGATGTTGCTAAACCCATGCCTAAAGTGTTGATGTAGGCCCCCTACCCGCCGGTCCAATGCAAGTGCCATTCTTCTTCCGCACAATCCGCATGCATTCACTGTGGACCGTCCGATCAAAGATCGGATGGTCGAGATCGCATGCGTAGCATGCTTCGGATCACGCCCTGTGATTGCATGCGCCTGCGCGGCTGCATCAGTGGGCGCCACATGTTGCTGTCTCCACTGTCCTTGCACTGATCCACGGCTTGAATCAGCCTTACCTACATGAGAAATTGATTTGGCGGCACGCAGGGTTTCAAACGCCCGCCACTGCCTTCGCGGACGAGATGCAACCAACTGTACTGCTCTCGTGGTTTGTCACGGATGCAGTGAGCTGGAGCGGTGCTGGTGGCCATTGGATAGGAATCTGATGGTTGTGATATGCGGATGATGGAGAATGCAGGCGATGCGCAACTCTTAGCCATCTGATCGAAGATCAGATGGCTTAGAGCCTCTCATCATTACTTTGCTGGTCGAAGGGTTGTCGCAAGATCTGTTCTCAGCCATTCGATTGAAGATCGAACGACTGAGATCGCTCCTGCAGGTGATAGATGAGGCAGGGCAGTGGCTGTCATGCACCGACCTTGTGCCACATGGCACGCTGTGGACCATTGATCATCAGATCAATGGTCACGACTTCTTGGGCCAATTGCGGGAGCTCTGGATGTCGGATTTGGTTGATTTTGAGTTTGTTGGACTCTGTTCGTCGTTTTGAATTCATTTGTGCGGTTCGATTGCTCATCTGAGACCTGTTTTGACATGAACTTGTACAAATGGCTATTATCATTGAATTGTAAGCAATCTTGATGTGTGATGCATGTAATGCTCCCATGCCCATTTACGATGTATTCTTTGTGCATGTTACCCTTAAGATAAACCCCGATTGGCAGAATTATCACCATAAAATGTAGCGTTATCATACCCCCATGCTTACTCCTTGCTAGTCCCTAGCAAGGTTCATCCTAGCCATTATTCTCAGTCAGAATTCAGGAATTGATTACTTAGACATTTTGTTACTTGTCAATAGGAGGAAATATACTAAGATTCTGATCTACAAAGACTAAATAGCGCCTGGGTGTCTGCCAAAATGTGAATTGCCCGAATCCTTGCTTTAAATCATATATGTATATTTTTCTTTTTCATCTTTTCTTACTTTTTGGATTTTTGGAGTTGAGAGTGTGTTGGTAACTTTTTACGGCTACCCAACCCACCCAAAACTCGGAAAAGACTCTAAGTGCTAAGCAGCTTGGTGTGAAGATCGTGATAGACTCACTCAATGGTAATTCAGATAGGCTTCAGGTTTCTACGCCCTTAGGTGACTAGAAAAGGAAGTGTTTGCCTGAAGGTGTATGTCTGATCGGTAGCTTTCTCCCTACTTTTATTTTATTTGGGGTCAACACAAGGGTGTTTCCAGTGTATATCTCCTTGGATTGCTCTACTTCCCTATTTCTTCCTTAAGTGTTTTGGATCTTTTTGTGCATTTAGTGAGCTAGGCTCTAGACAACCGGCCAATGGGTTGTTACCCATGACAACTTGCCAGCCATACCACCCTAGAAGGTTCATTAGCTACCCAATTTTTGTCAGAATCTCCGAGGAGTGAGTCAGTGTAAAAATGTGTGTAGATGCTTAGACTAGAAGTCCCTCTAAGTTAGAGGGAGGGTTGATAAGTCGTATACTTATCACCCTATTTTATTGGTGGATTAAAATAAATTAAGGTTGCGAGGATTCAAAGCTAAATCCATATTTTAACGGACACCAGGTCTGATTAAGCCTGAAAGCTTGAAAAGTCTAAGTGTTCAGGTTCTTTTCGTATTATTTCCCACTATTGACAAGTTCCTAATGCCTATGTTTTTGTTCCTAAATTCATCATTTTTATTTTATTTTATTTTATACAAACTGATAAAATGAACTCAGGACATGCAAATTACCACCCCCCGTGCTTAAGTTGGACAATGTCCTCATTGACAAATAAATTGATGCAACGGGGGTTCCGAAAGAAATCACCTGAGTAATGTAGTATACATGATCAGTCTGAATCTTTTGGGTTGCCTCCCAGGAAGTGCTGAGTTTAATGCCTCCAGTTGGGCGATGCTTCGTGTCAACCCTCAATGAGGGTGACAACCTCCTTTGGGGAACCTGGGCAAGGAAGTGCTTCAATCTCTGACCGTTTACCATGAAGGTATGCTAAGTGTTTGGATTTACAATTTCAATCGTCCCATTGGAAAAGGGTTTGACCACTCGATACGATCCTGTCCACTTGGATCAGAGCTTCCCAGGAAAGAGTTTGAGTCGTGTGTCAAAAAGCTAGACTTGTTGGTTGGGCTCGAAGGTCTTTCGATGGATGAGTCGGTCGTGGACGGCTTTCATCTTTTCCTTGTAAAGCCAACTATTCTCAAAGGTGTCTCGATGAATTTCCTCGAGCTCAGAGAGTTGGAGCATCCTCTGTGTACCGGTTAACTGAGAATCCATGTTACATTGCTTAATGGCCCAATAAGCCCGGTGTTCCAACTCAATAGGAAGGTGGCAATCTTTGCCAAAGATCAGGCGATAAGGTGACATGCCTATCAGGGTCTTGAAAGCTGTGTTGTATGCCCACAGGGCATCATCCAGTCTTGTGGACCAATCCTTCCTGTCAGGTCTCACGATCTTTTGCAGAATATTCTTGATCTTCCTGTTGGAGACCTCAATCTGCCCGTTTGTTTGCGGATGATATGGGGTGGCAATGCAGTGAGTAACCCCGTATTTTCTGATTAGGGCATGGAATTGGGCGTGGATAAAATGACTTCCACCATCACTAATCATGGCCTTCGATATTCTAAACCAAGAAAAGGTGTTCTGCTTAACAAAGTCCATGATAGCCTTATGATCGCAACGACTGGTGGCGACGGCTTCAATCTATTTGGAGACATAGTCTACAGAGACTAAGATGTACTCAAAGCTGTTGGATGGTGGAAAGGGGCCCATAAAATCAATACCCCAAACGTCGAAGATCTCAACGATCAGAATGGGTTGGAGGGGGATCATGTCTTTCCTGGTCATGGTCCTTAGAGTCTGGCAGCAAGAGCAGATAATTGAAATTTGAAAAGTAAGTCTCGAGTCGAACACGGGGAGGTGAACGTTTGGTTTTATAAAATCCGCATTTTGCTTTTATTTGTTTATTTCATTTTTGTCTTTTCTAATTTTTTTCGTATTTTTAATAGGGTAAGAGATCAGGTCGATGAAATCTAGCTAATCTACTTGCAAAATAAAAAGAGAGAGCAGAGAGAGAGAGAGAAGAACAATCATCTATTTATGAATAAATATTTGTTACAACTACGAAAGTGGAAAAATTACACTATGAAAGCGAAAAAGATAGAAAGAGGTGAGAGAATGCCCCTCGACGATCTCTTAGAGGATGACTTGCTCTGACGATGCCTGGAGGAAGGTGGTGAGGAGTGGGACGAATAGGGATGGAGTCGAAGGACGAAGGATGGGGCAGGATAGTGTTGTGGAGAGGATCGTCTTCCCAAAGGGTGGTGAGAGGATGACCACAGGATGCTCCATGAATGGGGATGGGGGGAGGGAAAACTATTTGGTTTTCTACTCTAGAGGAGCATCCCGGGCTTGGGACAAGCTCTCTCTAGAGCCTTGGAGGTAGTAAGAGGAAGAAAGGAAGAGATGACTTGGAATGGTGGTGGGTAGGTCCTTTTATAGTAGAGGAGGAAGAACAAATTTGTATCTAGGTCATTATTGACGTCCGTAAATGTCGCTACAGATCCACCCTTTCTGTCGTTGAAGGTCCATGCCTTCAATTCCTTTGCTAGCACGCACGGGCCATTAGTGACAACTGCAAGCGTCACTAAAGGCTTGCGCTACTATTGCTACCCATGCATATCCCCGCTGGCATGTGCTTCATTGGCTTTGCGTGCTTCACACGCAAGTGCTTCTCACGTCATGTCGCAAGTGCACACACTGGCATGCACTGCGGTGCTGCTACGTGTGGTTGTGGCTATGCGCGATGCGCTGCGATGCCTCATGTGCGCTCAATTGCTAATTAGGGGGGTTGCGGGGATTCGAACCCGCGCCTCTCCCTTAGAGTCCAGTGCCCCAACCAATGCACCATGACGTCCGATGTGTCGAGCGGATGACTTAACGCTTGCGGTGGAGGAAAGCTTCTCAGCTATCGGATCAAGATCCAACGGTTGGGAATGAAGGTCGAGGATGATGGAGAGGTGGGAGTGGGCATTGCTGGCTGATGTTGGGCAGCCTAGATGGCACCACGTGATGCCATCTGGGTCATCCTTTCTTCTTTCAGTTGCAAGGGTGTCACGGTGCTCAGATCAAGATGATTCCCACATTACCGGACTACGATCGTTGCCCCGGATTCATCCGTATGGTCGGATTTTCCATTCGAAACCCATATGGATGTCCATCCGAAACCTGTATTGATCTTCCTCGGACTTCATATGATGCTACAGGACTTCGATCTAGATGATTTCGGAGGTGTTAGACTCCGATCATCATCCTAATCAGATCCTTACAGTCAGATCATCCATCCAAGGCCCTGAAATAAGTCTTCTCTCTCCTGACCATAAAAAGGACCTAATTAACCTAAAATATATACAACTACTCTAAATGCAGAATGATGCATGCTATGCAATATTTATAACATGAAATGCAAATCTAAGCCTAGGAACATGCATGAATAGGCATTTTATCTTCAATAATTATGTCTACATCAAGCAACTAGCCTTCTACACCTTATTTCCCCTGTAACTAGCCCATCATGTCTACAAAGCCATAAGAATATCTTGATTTTAAGTGGAATTTTCAAATTCCACACTTTGCTGCAGTCACGGTCTTCTGACGTGTAGCTTGCCTCCCCAGAGTCAATCAGTCTTTTGTATGCCTTGGATGGGGCAAACAAGCCATGTTTCCACCGAAAACAATCCACCTCCCCTACCAGCTGGAAGGCCTCCAAATCTGCAATCACCTGAGCATGCTCCAGCTGTGTGCGTCCACCCTCTCTTGTGTTTGCTGGAGCAATAACCCAGCTACTATTCTCGACATTCCAACAGTCTTTGACAGAAGCTTCACTATCCATAGCTGCAGCAAAGGCTCTCGGATAAACCACACACAATTGGCCCAGTTCAGACGACACATCAGACCAAAATAGGAAGTGCCTGCCATCCCCCAATTCAGGAGCAAAATTTGACCAGTGTTCTTGGATAGCTCTCTTAACTGACGTCCAGAATGGGGAAGGCCTTCTTGGCAAATTTTTCCACAACTACACCAAGTTGGGACCATATGCCTCCTTAATTATTTGAGACCACATCTTCCCCTTGTCTGTGGTCAGTTTAATAGCCCACTTCAGTAACATAGCATCGTTAAACTCTTTCAAAGAGTGGATGCCCATCCCTCCCTTAGACCGAGGAATACAAAGTTGCCCCCACTTCACCAGATGCAAGAACCTGTCTTCTACCTTCGCACCTTTCCAAAAAAATCTCTTCCTCATTACATCCAACCTCTTCCATACTGCCTTCGGGGATCTAAACACCAAAAAGAAGAAGACCGGTATCGAGGTGATGACCGAATTGAGCAAAATCAATCTTCCTCCCTTAGAAATTTACTGCTCCAAGATTCCAATTTGGTGTTCACTTTCTCAAATAAGGATGCCCAATCATTCTTCTTGAGTTTTTTATCACTTAAGGGTAATCCTAGATATCTCACAGGAAGTGTTGTAGATGGAGTGTGCACGGTGGCTGAAACTATCTCCCCTTCCTGAGCTGACATGCCGAAACAAATCAATAATGACTTCGCCTCATTCAGCCTTAAACTTGCTATCTCACCGAATATGGTGACCATAGTGAATAGGATTTCAGCTTCATGAAGTCCTACAAAAAACACCGTGTCGTCTGCATATTGTAAAATTGGTGCTAGAGCTCTTGAATTCGACAGAGAATAACCCTTAATCAACCCTGCTTCTACCAAACTGCATGTAAAGTGTGCCAAAGTGTCTACTGCCAGGTTAAAAATAAGAGGAGCCAAAGGGCATCCTTGCCTTACCGCACGTTGAGGTTGTATCCACACTCCACAAGGCCTCCCATTCACAAGAAGGGAGAAGGAGGAGGTAATAATGCATCTCTTCATCCATTGTATCCAGATAGATGGAAAACCTCTCCTCTTCATAATCTCCCAAAGATATGACCACTCAATCGAATCATATGCTCTACTAAAATCTACCTTCCACATGAAAGCTTTGCTCTTTTTCTTGCTCCACCCCACAACCACCTCTTGTGCCACAATGAATGACTCTTGCAATGATCTATTTGGGAGAAACGCCAACTGCACTGAGCTGATTAAATCAGATAGAACGCACTTCAGATGGTTAGCTAGCACTTTGCTAATGATTAGATATATCGAGTTCGAAAGAGCAATGAGACTGAAATCTGTCAAAGTCTCTGCCCCAATACACTTTGGTAACAGAAAAAGGTACGACTTGTTTAGTCTCTCAACTCCTGAATTTCCCCTTTGGAACTCAGCTATCACCTCCATCATGTCCCCTTTGACCACACTCCAAAGCTCCTTGTAGAACAGCACTTGGAATCCATCTTGGCCCGGCGAGCCCTCTGCATTCAGCCCTACCATAGCTTCTACCACTTCCTGGTCCGAAATAGTTTTTATCAATTTTGTAGCTGCTGCATTTCCTACCTGAGAAAAATTTGAAGCTGCCATCCTCCACCCTCCTTTCCCATTCGACCTTGAGATTTCCTTAAAGTGTCTAGCTGTCTCCTTTTTAATCTCATCTGGCAAAGTCAACATTGAATCCCCTTTCTTTAGAGAAGAGATGAAGTTGACTCTCCTTCTAGAGCTCGCTGCCATATGGAAAAATTTCGTATTTGCATCACCCTCTTTCAGCCATAATTGCTGCAATTTTTCATGCCAATCCACTTTCCTTGCCAAGTTCTCCGCCTGAACCACTCCTTGCCAATATTTTTGTTGTGCTGCCTCATCCTCAGCCAACCATCTTCCATTCTCCTTCTCATTAAACAATCTCATGATGGAAAGGGCTTCAGAGCTCTGCTGACTCCTCACCATCTCCACAGTACATTTGTATTCCTTCAACATAGCTTTTAAATCTTTCAATTTGCTGGCCAAGCGATAAGTGGTAGAGCCACGCACTTGTTGACGCTCCCACCATCAACTAACCATCTCCTTAATGCCCTCCTCTCGCAACCATGATTTCTTGAGCTTAAAGTAAGTGCCAACATATGACTCTTCACCGTTGTGCCATAGCAAAGGCGTATGGCTTGAAAAGGGGTGAACAAGTCCCATAACCAACGAGAGTTGGAATCTTTCCAATGTCTCCACACTCCCGAAGAATTTGTCTAGTTTTGAGACCAGTCCATTCCCCCCTGCCATGTGAATTCCGCCCCAGCTGAGGGGTATTCATTTAATCCGACCTCCGATACTACCAGCTAGAATCCAAGTGATGATCTATCCACCCTCCCATTCCCTTGATCATTCTCTGACAGGACACTGTTGAAGTCTCCACCTACAAGCCATGGCAGCCCATTTGTTTTGCTCGCCATCACACGCAGCTCCTGCCAGAGATCATTCCTCTAATTGTCAGTGCAAGGACCATACACACATGATATAATCAGCTCTTGATCGCCCCTAGAAATTTGAATATGCATGAGAGCATGTATTGGCCCTTCCACTCCTCTCTCAGACTTAGCCTGGACATTTTCCACCAGACCACTAGTCCACTCGCCTTCCAAGCGCATCCACTGCTCTAACCTCTGCCTGACTACCTTGAAGAAGTGACTGCCAGGCAGTGTTCCCTCCACCTTCGATATGTGTCCCCTGTATTAAGGCACAATCCACCTCCCACTCATGAAGATATCTAGCCAAAGAGACCCTTTGCATCCTATCGCGCAACCCATGCACGTTCTGTGTGAGCACCTTCATTCCTTAGACTCCGAGGTCCCCTGCGAACCCCCTGACCTCCTCTCAACATTCAAAATAGCTGCAACTTTCTCATTACTAGATCTTTGGTCCCATCAGCCTCTTCTTCCCCTTAATTTATAGGGAGAGTGCACAGCTTTACCCTTTGATGAAGACCCCACTCCATACTTCAATCCCCCTGGAGTCACAAAGGAGAAATTATTTGGGTTCTCAAGTGTGTGCTCGTGCTCCTCTAGTTGTCTCTGCTGATCTGTATGCACAACCATGAGTTCTCTTCCCCTACCTTCATCTTGCACCATCACATCCTCTGTCAGTAGCTGGTCTGACCCTTTCATTTTAGTATCAGGCCCCTCCAACTATTGAAACTCTTTCCTCTTCTTCACCTCCTGCTTGTCGCTTCTTCTTATCCCACCCTCCTGAGTATCGCTTTGGGTAACCTTCCCCTCTGCCCGCACCTTTGGGGTTTCCACCTGTTATTCATCCCCGCTGAGAAGGCCAAATTTCAGTCTGAGGAGCCATGAGCTCCCTCCACAGCTAAGGATGATTATGTCAGGAATTAGGCCCCCCCTTGTCACCTTCACCTTAACCCTGATTGATCTCCCATCCCCCTCGCATAGACCCACATTAGCATTCTCTACCAGAGTTGCGAAGTTAGCCACAACTCCTGCCACCACCCCATTCATCCTCAGGTGTAACGGTAGTCCCCAGATCTCCAAAACTCCCCTTCTGTTCTTAGCCCTCTGAGGGGGGTGGTCTTGGAGAGCCCCATCGAAGGGCGAAACCATTCTCCACATTACCGTAAGCCCCCCTAAAGTACTTGTGCAAAAATGTAGCCCTTCCACATCCAACATACCCAGGTCGAATAACACAAACCTTGCCCTACCCAAATGCACCACCTTCCACCCTTGAGGGGACAGAAACATAGATCGTACCAGATTTAGGATCCACTCATGCTCAAACCTTCCCACCATAATCTCACCGATGAGGACTCCCCGAACCGCCATCTCTGCTGCCATGACTTCCTCCGATTGAGGAACCTCCACATCATACACCTGCCCCATCTCTGTTGGGGGTGGTGGTGGTACAACACCACTCACTTCTTGAGCCCTGGCTTGCCCACCATTTCACTGCATCGCCCTCCCCTTCGTTTTGCACTCCACCTTCTTGTGATCCCAGCCCCCACAAGCCAAATAGAGGGTCAGTGACCTGCACACAGCCGCCATGTGCCCTCGTCTTCGACACCAATAGCATACAATATTTGCATTCCCTCCTCTCCTACTCCTCCAAAACCCACCCACACCTTGGGTCACTTGCGGACCAGCCCCCCTTCCTCCATTCTCTCTCTCTGTCGCTATCTCCTAGACCTCCAAACCCTCCATTCGTCATCTTCTTCCCAAACCCTAGCACCCCCTTTCCTCTCCATTCTCCTTCCGTTCTCAGATAGCTCATATTAGTTGTAAGTGGAGGGAGAGAATAAACAGGTTTTTGATGTTCAGATTCGAAAGAAATTTCCGTCGAGATTTTGTTTTTACAAATATGTATTTCTAGAAGGTATTTAGTATTTTGAGTTCATCGTAAGAGGATTCCTGCTAATTCTTTATTTTATTTATATTTATTTATTTAAAACAAAATATAAAAATACAAATATTAAAAACATTCTGACCTAAGCATTCCTCTACTTAAGAATTATTTATAATTATTTAATTACCCTAGTGCTTAAATCATCATATTCTTGGATAATTTTGCTAGGGACTAGTAAAACTTTGGCTTGGGGGTATGATGAGAGACTTATCATGGCTCCTAATTAACACTAATTAGTTATTTTTCCTAGCTAATTACCTAAGAATAACATAAATATAGGGTTAATTATAACTTAAGGGTAGAATAGTAAGGACAAGTAAAATAAGCTAAAATTACATATTAAGGCTTAATTAATCTTAATATAAATTTAATTAATAATTCAGACTCAAAATAATAATAATTAGCTATATAAGAAGTATTTAATATAACTTAAATAAGTTAAAGACCTAAGTACTTAATTAACCTAATTAATTTAATCATTTAAATAAATGTAGCTGAAAGGGGAAAAGGTATAATTTCAAGGCATAAATATGCTAATTACATTATTTGTATTCATATAAAAAAAGTTGAAAAAGAAATAAATTAAAATAAGCCTAAAAACTCACTATTTACATTTATGTCCTTAAATTACATTTCAATCGAGTCTTTTTTATTACTATCAGGTCTCCATTTGCATAAAGGTCCCTATGTACATGTCATCTTCAACCTCTTCTTCATTCTTTTGGATGGCAAATGATGTTAGATTATGCTACCCTCCGATGACCGCTCATTTTATGTCATCTGACTAACAGATCTTGCATCCAAGCTTCGTTTACCTTCTCCACATCCCACTGTTTAGATCTCCTTGGAATCCTGATTTCCTCAAGTGAGCAAGCTCACCAGCATCGTAGATGATGCTAGAGGTTATGATGAGCCTAGACATCTATCCGTCCAAATACTTTCCCCCTCACCTCACCTACCACCTATAAATACGTGTCCCCACCTTCGATTTCGAAGGTTGATTCCTTAGCCTTCTTCCCCACACCAAATCGATGATAGGCTATTCTTCCAAAACTCGGCAACCTATTCCTTGTCTTCGAAGCACTTCCACTGGAGGAGCTTTTCGCCTCTCACCTGTTCTTCATCTCAGGAGTTGTGACAGAGCTTTTAATCCAATCAACTTGTCTATAGATCACTTCAATCTTCGCCAGAGTTCTTCCTCAACACCTCTGATTTCCTCCTCTATTATGAGCCTTCGACGGAGTTCCTCTACCCCAATTCATCCAGGTAATCGTAGATTAGCCTTAGATTTCAATGTAGATTAGTTCTAGCTAGTTAGATAGGTAGTTAGCCTAGTGTAATTCATAGTTTCAAGCTCGTCTTCCTCATCTCCAATGAGCCAATTCCAGCTTGCTAGACCTTCATTCACCTAATCAACCATACGTTCACCTTATTTATCACCTCATGAATTCATTCCATGTTCTAAATCATTGATTATATCAGCTTATATGCCTACATCATTTTACCTCCACCTAAGGATGTTCGCTTCCCATGGCAGCGGCCGTAGAGTTTATTTCACGTTCAATAGGGCCCTTCGCCAACTTATAATCACACAAGGGCCCCATTCATCATCTTAATTAGACAAATAATCACATAAGCAAGTAACACCTAATTTCATCTTCAACTTCTTAACTCGCTATCAATGGCGAGTTAAGAAGAGTTCATCCACTTAATTAGTCACATATTCATCATCATCGTACTTCTTTTACTATTTCCCCTTACTCAATCGAGTAAGATTCATTTCTCTGAGCTCACTCAAGCTCAGATTTGATTTTATAAGCATTCCTTGTGCAATCTTGCATTTGATCAGTAATTGGTTTAATTGAGATGATCCTGAGGTTCCTTGCAACTTCAGGAATCATTTAAGATCATTCTTGAAGGATTTCATGGTGATTCAATGTCTAACAACCTCGATCTGTAATCACTGGAGCTTTGGTGAGATCGGACAAGTTAAAACTTGAACCTTAGCCTTCAAAACTTCCTATATAGCTATAGATTTAGTTATATTGATTAGAGGATTTAAATCTAATCACTAGAATTGAGTTTTGATGATGGAATGCCTAGATCGACCTTCATCTTCTCCAACTCCGGTGGACTTGAGGAGACGACTTTATTGAAGATTAGAGTTTGATTTTAGGTTGAGAAGTAAGAATGTGATATGAAGAACTTGATTTGAGTCTTTCTTGGGTTTAACAAACTCTTGTTTGTTTTGTTGAGCAACTGCCGATTGGATCTCTGATGGGGAGCTTGGAAATGCTTGTAGAGTGTTCAAAACCTAATTTTGAGGTGTGGAATAACTTCCTTGAGTTGAATTTGATCTAAAGAGACATTCAATTTGATCAAAGATGCTTTAAGTTAGAAAGTCAACTTTTCAAGGCTTTAGTCAAATTTGAGTTGCTTTTGAGCTTATATGGTTTGAATATCTGATTCTTAAGGTTGTTTGAGTTCATTTCATGATTACAAATAAATTGGAGAAGGTTTGAATGAATTTTATTCAGGTTTAACAGAGATTTCAACTTCTGTGCATTTTGGGTTCCAGATGGAACCCAACACCATCTCTCATGTTCTTGATGAGTTTTGATCTAAATTTATGCCCAGATCAATTAATTTCCATACTCTAAATTGATCCAGATCAACTACACATGCTCTAATCTACCTGTTGAATTGTTCTAACTTTGAAAATCAGTATCTGAGCTTCACATTAAAAGCTCTGAAGCTTCTTGAGTTTCCAAAGATTCTTTAACCTTGATCTCTTCTTCATTCCAAGTGGAATGACATCCTCAACACTCCTGAACTCTCAATTGAGAACATATCATCATCTGCAGGTTATATGACTTGATATTCTCTTCTATAGCATGTAGAACACATGGTGAACAAACCAAGCTCACTTTTTGATTTCACGGATTATTCTTGATCCAACCATCAAATTGATGATGCAATTAGGTAGTAGAAATCAAGAGCTCTCGATTGAGCCTTTGAGCACCTCGAGTGGAGTTTTGAGTCATCGGGAATCGCCTTTCGAGGATCGATCGAAGATGACTCTACGTTGAAGAAGAGCTTGGTTGTTTAAGCCTGCCTTGGAAAGTGGAGTGTCGCTTGTCCTTAAAACTGATTGTGTAGCTATGTCGAGTTGTCGACATGCGCTGGGTGCACATATCATGAGCATATTCTAACCATTTGTGGGTTGGGAGCTTGGTGTGCAACTTTTGGTGAGCCTGATGTGGCCTAAATCTATACAAAATTAAACTTAAAAATAAGCTAGGGCCTGGTCGCTAGTACTGGTTGATCCGGCCTAGTGATGAGCTGTTGATCCTACGAATAGATAGGGCCCACCCATTAATAACACTTTTTGCCTAAGTGAAGAACAAAAGAAGAGAATTTAAGTCAAAATTTGGCTAAGTGTTTAAGAGTCTAAACGGCTGAACTAAGTATTTGAGATGATCTGGAGCTTGATAGGACGTTTGACGAAGAGGTGAAGAGAGAAGGCTAAAAGAGGAATGAAATATACGAAGTGTTTGAAATGAGTTGTAAAGAGAAAGCAATTGTATTAGTGTTAAATATCTTTTAATTGCTTTACCTTATAATCAATTTTTGTAATTCCTCTCTTGTTCTTCATTGTAAAATCATTTATGTACATTTCTTTCACTAATGGAATAATTGCCATGTTTAAAGTTCAATTTTTTTGCATGCAATTGTTCATGAGCTTAACATATATTGTAATTAATAAAGTTATTAGTTAATTGTTAATAAAAATGTGAGTTAATTAACTTAAATACCTCCTAGTGAACAACTTGGACTCAACCAGTTAAATGAATTAAAATCTAAAATATTAGGTTAGCTTGACCCTATACTACAATTAAAGACGACAATTTAATAAATCGAGTTAACCTAAGTCTTTTTCTTATGCAATTAATTAAGCTTAATAACCTTAATTAACTGTGTTAAGAATTGAACGACCATTCAACACTTTTGACTTGGGTTACATGAGCACAAACCGTAGGCTCAGCTCCACAAGCAAAACGATCTCTGATTTTGGGTAATTTTCATCTAGAACCTTAAAACTACTCGACCTTGGGGCATGGGTCTGCACCACAATCTGATCCACATCTGTGGACACATCCTTACGAGTCTTAAGATGATCTTTTTATTCTGATCCTGACCTACATTTGTGAATTCTTAATTCTTCTTTGTGCCTAGTTGAAGGCAATAAACTTAGTACGTGTGTATACTCTTTTTTCATCTTAGAGCTGACCGTTTAATCACGAAATTCAGGTGCTTTCTTCTCTACATCGCTCTATTTCATGTATTTTTAATACAATGAGGACATTGCATTAAATAGGCATGGGGGTGGATATATTCATCTTTGAATTATCTTGTTAGCTCTGTAGCTTCTTTCTATTTTCTCTTTATTAAAAAAAATTAGGAAAAGTGAACTTAGGCATAAAAGTTTTTCAACCTAAGGAAAGAATACAATTGGACCTGAACACTTAGACTTTTTAGGTCTCCAGGCTTAATTAGCCTGGGTGTTCACTAAAATGTGAACATGTTTCATGAGTCCTCACTACCCTAATTTATGTTAATTTGGTTAATAAAATGGGGTGATAAGTATGCGACTTATTAATTCACCCTCTAATTTGAGGGGACTTATAGTGTAAGCATCTACACACTATTTGCACTGACTCACTTTTCGACGATTTTAATGGAAATTGAGTAGCTAATGAACTTTCTAGGGTAGTATGGTTAGCAAGTTGTCATAGGTAACAGCTCATTGATCAGTTGTTAAGAGCCCAGCTACATGACCATTCTTTTTCTGCTATCTTTAGGTAAATCTTAGATCAGGGAAGCCACCTACTAAGAAAAATAAAAAAATAGAAAAATACCCGAAAAGAAAGAAAAATTGATGAGAAATATAAAATAAAAAAAATAAATAAGCCACACTTCATCGCATTGGCATGGCTGGCAAGTTGTCGTGGGCAACAACCCATTGGCTGGTTGTCCGAAACCTAGCCCACAAAAATGCATAAATTATTTCTAAACACTTAGGATGAAGTGAGAAAGTAGAATAAGCTGAGGAGATATACACTGGGTTTGCCTTTATGTTGATCCCATAAAAATAAAAGTAGGGAGAAAGCTACTTGTCGAATAGATACACCTTTAGGCAGAATTTCTTTTTAGGGTTACTTAGGGATGTAGAAACCTGAAGTCCGTTCTAATTACCACTTAGTGAGTCTATCACTTTTTTTTTCACAAATCAAATGCTTAGAACATAGAGTTCTGTACGAATCTTGGGTGGGTTGGATAGCCGTTGAAAGCTACTCCAAAACTCTAAACTCAAAAATTCAAGAAAAAAAAGAAAAGAACAAAAATATATGCTTCTGTATGCAATAAGGTGAAGACTTGGGTGGTTTGCATTTTGGTAGACATTCGAGTGCTATTGAGTCATCGTAATTAGGTCTTGAGTAGAAATTTTTTTGTTGATTAACAAATTATGCATAAGCAATCAGATTCTAATTCTATTTATACATAGCATTTAGTTTATTTTTTCTAGGGACTAACAAAAGATAGCTATGGGGGTGTGATGTAGACACATCTATTTCACATAAATTATCTATTTATGCATGTGCCTAGGCTCATAATTGTATTTAGCATTATAAATATTGCATAGCATGCATCATTCTGTATTTAGAATAGATTGTACAAATTATAGCTTAATTCTCTCCTTTTTTGGTCAGGGGTAAGGTGATGTAGACAAAACTATTGAGGATAAAATGCCTATTCATGCATGTTCCTAGGCTTAGATTTGCATTTCATGTTATAAATATTGCATATTATGCATCATCCTACATTTAGAGTAGTTGTGTATATTTTAGGTTAATTACATTCTTTTTATGGCCAGGAGGGAAGGAGATTTATTTTGGGATCTCGATTTGACGATCCGAATGTACAAATCTGATCAGGATGATGATCGGAGTCCTGCCCCTCTGAGATCATCCTAATCGGAATCCCGTATCACCTTATGCGATCCAAGGAAGATCAACGGCCAGGGTAGCAATGCGACATCCTTACGGGCTTCAAATGAAACATCCGACCATAAGGATGGATTCGGAGCGACAATCACGATCCGGCAACGTGGGAATCATCTCTATCCAAGCATTGTGGCACCCTCTGCAATAGAAAGAAGATGAACGGCGGCCTATATGGCACCACGTGGTGCCATCTAGGCTGCCGTTCATCTTCTTTCTATTGCAGAGGGTGCCACGATGCTTGGCGCCATCTAGACCGCCCAACACCAGCCAACAGTAGCCGCTCCTCCTTAAAGGCATCTCCCTTCGTCATATCAGGCCATTGGATGCCCATCCAACGGCTCTTGCGAAGCCACGTCGCCTGCCCTTCTTCAAGAGAGCTTCCATCTCATGATCTTAACTGTTGGATGAAAATCCAACGGTTAGGATTGCTTGACCACCAGCTGCCGTTAATTCAAAACCGCAACATCTTTGATGCATGGTGCAGCGACCTCGAGAGGAGCTCACACAATCGTGGTGCAGGTTCGACTCTCCTAAGCTCCTCTAATTGGTCACAGAGGAGGAGAGCCTCAATTTTGACCACCCAATTGCGCACGAGCGGCCGAGATGAGGCTATGTGGGTGCACGAATGAGCATGGATGCAACATGCAGCCATTGATGCACCTTTGGACGTGCCATCTCATGCTCGATCAAGAGGCGCGATCTCCGCACCATCTTAGCCATCCACTTCTGATCCAACGACCACGATGCTTCCAACCTTAGCGACAATAGAGTGTGGGCGTGTGCATGGTTGGCATCGACCTTTAGCGATAGCTTGGGTAGGTCTTTAGTGACGCTTGCAGTTGTCACTAATTGCCTGTATGGGCGAGGACAGCTTTGGGTGTGAGCAGTGGGGGTGCGATCTTCAGCGACAGCTGTAGGGGTCTTTAGTGACGGTTACAACTGTCACTACAATCCTCTACACGAATTTCTTCCTCTTCCCTCCACTATAAAAGGACCCCTACGCCTTCATTCTTCACCATCTCTACCTACTCTACTCCCACCTACTCCTAAGCTCTATTAGCCTACCAAAGCTCCATTAGAGCATATTCCCAATCTCCAAAGGTCTCTTATTAGTGTAATCTCCTATATCCCCACCAAATATTCATCCTCAATCCTACCACCTTCATAAAATGCCTTCGAGTCATCCTCCACCTCCATTTCGGTAGAAGATCATCTCTTGCTCCTCATCCCCATTCCAAAGACTTGGTGAAGCATTTCTCTACCTGGCATCCTTCTGCATCTCACCTCCGTCGTCCAGCACCTCACCCTCTTCATCCAAGCTGCCGCCAAAAGCCGTCGTCTCACCAAATAGCCGATTTGGGAGATTTCTTCCCTCCTCTATCTCTTTTATGTTTTTACATATTGTAATAGACATTTGAATTCCATTGTGAAATATCATATTTGTTCTCCATTTTGTGAAGTTATCTCACTTGCCTTTTTATTTCAAAAACACAAAAAAAAATTCACAAAACCCTAAAACACCAAAAAGAAACAAACGAAGCATGGATTTTGACAAAAGTAAACGTTGCCTCCCTATGTTCAACCTGGGATTTTCTTAGAGTTTTGGTTATAAATTGTATTTGATAACGCATTTTGCGAGCTATGATGACGGGTTCTTGAAACCCTGATTTTTCTTCGCCAAAACCCATTGATCATTTTGGCACCATTGCCGGGGAGGCAACGAAATTTGCTTCCTTGTCTTCTGTGTTTCTTTGCATTTACTTATTATTAACCCCACTTGTCTCTGATTTACTGTCTTGCAGGTACCCTAGCAAGGAGATCCAAGTGCGGTAGATCAGAGTAAAGTTTGGGTAGAGTAATTTGTAAATGCCCCCACATTTCACCCCCACTAGTTTCATCTCGCCACATCAATAACCAAGACCTAATCTACTTAGGTGTTTGCATAAACCCTTGGATAGAATTTGTTTGTCCTGTTTGTCACCTCCACTCATCTCACCCTCGCATATTATAAAAAAAAATAAAAAGATACTTCTTGTGGGATAAATCAACATACAAACTACATACACCCACATTTGTGGCACATAACCTAACTTGATTTTTATCTTCTCAACTGGGATTCTGACTTGTGGAATCAGTACACCAATTCAACACATAAAGGAGTAGAAATCTTACTAGGTTAATCACCTCTTTATGTGCCCTAATCGGTGGTGCATTTGGGCTAGTTGATTGAATTGTTTGGGCCGCACCACCTAATCTAAAAGGAAGTCATTTTGTAGTTGCCCCATAGGATTCAATAATTAGGCCAAGCAGGTACTCCATAATTTTCTTGATTTGTAAAGGAAAATACTTGAACTCGTGATTTCAAACTTGGTTTGCCTCCTGGAAATTTGGTTGAATATACTTAATATTTGAATCCTAAAAGCTACCAAGCAAGATTCGAACCCTACAATTCACCTCATCTTCAATAATCTTGCTTGACAACATTTTTGTTGTGCACATACACACATTCTCAAACAAATCATTAAGGGCACAACCTATTAAGGGCCCATCACATTCCGAAAGCACTAAATATCCCAAGCCTAACTAAAATTGATTAGATGTTGACCATAAGGAGTGATTCACTCTTCGGGGCCTAGATTGAGATTGTTTACGATTAACCTGCTTATACTAGTCAATCTGATGTCTAGCTAGGGGAGTAGCATCAAATGACCATGGCTAGCAGGTACACTAGGAACCAAAGGCGCAAGCCAAAGGAAGAACCTTCTCCGCAGTTCCTCCTAACTGGTTGGATTGACTGGATACAAGTAGAGTAAGTCATCTATAATCTTAAGATGGATTATGAGAGTCTGTAGACCTTTAGGGTACCCAACCTAAGGACAGGCTTGTATTTTTTGTGTTGTAGGTTTCCTTCTCTTCCCCATCCTTCCGACTTCCTTCAAGTGTATGCTTGGAAGGAGGTCATTGAACCCTCGTCTGGAAGGACCCTTAGACCATTCCTGGAGATAGAGGTTGAGTTATAGCTAAGCAGATCCATGGCTAATCAACAACCACCTCCCCCGCCCCCGAACCAGTAGGAGTTGATTCAGAGGCAATTGGAAGAATTGCAGCAGATGCAGCAATGGTTCTAAGGGATGTATGGTCAGGGCGCTCGACCCTTGAAGGGTTTTTGTGATCCTTCAAACTATGGGGAACGACCCGGCGTCATGATTCCTGCCGGAGATGTAGGAATCAAGCCCCAAGTCTTAGGTTTGATTAAGCATTTCCATGGGCTTGGCTCGGAGGACCCATTCCAGCACTTGGAGGATCTGACCACTTTGGCTTAGACCACCAAAGCAAGGAATGTGAACGTAGAGCAAATGATCATGAGGCTCTTTCCCCACTCTCTCAGGGATAAGGCTGCACATTGGTACCAAACCATTGGAAGGCCGATAGAAACATGGGCTGCTCTTAAGTCGGTTTTCTTGAAGAAATTCTTCCCAATTGGACGGACCAATGCCTTGCCACGGGCAATTACCACTTTCGCCCAGCGACCGGGGGAACCTCTTCATAGTGCCTGGGAGCGATTCCAAGAACTTTTGAGGAAGTATCCACACAATGAGGTGTTGAAATGGCAACTCGTGCAGATATTCTATCACAGGTTGGTCGAACAACTCCATAATCACGTCGATGCCTCCTGCGGAGGTAATTTCCTCAACAGGGATGCAGATAGTGCATATGACCTATTTAAGGAAATGAGCAAGAATTCAATTAATCACGCCTCCATGGATGCCTTCAACCGATCCCAACAACCCAGGTCAAATGCTAATGATATCTAGGATTCTCATTCATTTGACATGGAATTGATTTGTAACAAGCTTGATAAGATGGACTTGGTTGCTAAAAGAATGGAAGAATGGATGTCTGGGAATTCGGGAAACACATCTACACCTACTCAATCCTAGAATTCGGGATTCTATTCCTCACGAGCTCCCATAGGGCAGGAATTCGTGAACCAACTTGAATCGGATCAACCTATGAGCCAGGATTTCTCAAAACCTTATGGGTTCCAAACTAGGGCCTTTGATCCCAGTTTTTCTAATCCATCCTTCTCTCCATCCTCTCCCTATGAGGATGCGTATGCAATATAGGAGAATGCTAGGTCCAACCAGTATTTCAACACTTATAATTTAGGTTGGAGGAACCACCCTAACTTCTCCTGGAAAAGTCAGGGGCAACAAACCCAAACACGACCTAGCAACTGTGCATCTCAAAGACCTATGGGTCAGGTCAAGTATACACCTAGTTTCCCCCAAGACCGGTTTCTTAGCCACCTTGGAATGCCCAACAATCTGTAGGGCAAGTTGATTTAAATCGATCGATGGTAGAAATGCAAGGGTCCATGCAGCAACTTATGCAGCAAATGAAGACATCCTTGGACAACTTGCAATTCGAGCTTATTGC
The DNA here is from genome assembly GCA_037157565.1 of Thalassia testudinum. Lineage (NCBI taxonomy): Eukaryota > Viridiplantae > Streptophyta > Magnoliopsida > Alismatales > Hydrocharitaceae > Thalassia > Thalassia testudinum. The sequence continues at coordinate 204,747,619 of JAZHRO010000031.1, forward strand.
CAACACCCGATAGCCTAGATCTCTACCATCTATCCCGTACCCAACCTGCGCAATGTGCAAAATCAGGGCAATAGAGCCCAAGGGTACGGCAATCAAAGCGACCCACACGCACATGCTCAGGTGGTTGAGTAGGGTCCCTCCTCTTCTTCTTTCGGATACATAACCAATCAAGGCCCTCCAATCTTCACTAACCCACCTCAAGACCCGAACCCGTATGCCTCTGCAAACTCTGTCACCTTGAGAAGTGGAAAGCAAACCCAGGACCCTAAATTACCTTCTAGAAGCAAAACCCTGGGGAGCTTGAGAGAGAAAAGGAGATTGAAGAAGACAATAAGGCCTAGGGACTGGAAATTGAAGACACCACCCACATCTCGTTCCCTGAAGCCCTATTGAAAACCAGGAAGAAGAAAAGCCCTATTGAAAGCCAGGAAGAAGAAAACCTTAGAGAGCAACGAGGAGCTCCTAAATTTATTCAAGAGTGTAGAGATCAATATTCTGCTCTTTGATGCTATTAAGCATATCCTAGCTTATGCTAAATGTTTGAAAGATTTATGTACTGAAAAGCGTAAGCCGAGAAATCCTACTCTGAGGAAGGTGATTCTCTCTGAGCAGGCAAGTTCTGTTATCTTGCATCACCTTCCTCAAAAGAAGAAAGATCCAGGTGCCCCCTTGATTTCATGCGTCATTGGGGAGTATACTTTTGATAGGGCACTATTGGATTTAGGTGATCTATCAACCTAATCTTGACCACTCTTTATAAGAGGTTTGTGTTAAGCAAACTTACGCCAACTTCAGTATTGCTACAATTAGCAGACCGTTCAGTCACCACACTGAAGGGCGTTATTGACGACGTAATCATCAAGGTCAAGGACTTCTATTTTCCCGTAGATTTCCTGGTTCTTGACATGGATGTGCCTAATGATTTGAGGAACATGCCCATCATTCTAGGGTGCCCGTTCCTAGCTACTGCTAAGGCTAGTATAAATTGTGAGAGCGATAGTATGGAAATCGCCTTTAGGGATAGGAAGCTAACTCTTGATATTTTCAAGGTGATAAAAGGATTTCAAGATTGTGGATTCATTTAGGAGCTCAAGGATCATGATTTTAATGTTGAGACTTGTATGATGATCAGTGTACTTGAGGACTCCACCAGCTTTAGCAAACCCAACCCACAACCCTCCGTGGCAGACCTGCCACATCCTGAAGAGGCTATTGATTTTGTTCATTCCCAGCCTCTTCCTCTGGATCATCCTGATGAATCTTCATCAACATCCTCCCTTCCCTCTGTACTAAACCCACCTCAGCTAGAATTGAAGCCATTGCTTAAAAATTTGAAATACAAGTTCTTAGAACCTAAGAATACTCTCCCTGTGATTATTAGTGCTGATTTGACTAAGGAGCAAGAAGTGAGATTAATTAAGGTCCTTGAGAAAAATAAAGAGGCAATTGGTTGGGCCATCCATGACCTTAGGGGGATCGAGCCATCTTACTGTAGTCACCGTATTTTTATGGAAGATGGATCCTACCCTTCTCGCGAAATGCAAAGGACATTAAACTCGAATTTGATAGAAATGGTCAAAAAGTAGATAATCAAGTGGCTCAATGCTGGAATTATTTACCTGATCCCAGATAGTCCATGGGTTAACCTCATTCAAATTGTACCCAAAAAGGCAGGAATAACTGTTACGACTAGTGAGAAAGGGGCATCCTTTACCACCCGTTTAGCTTCTACTTGGAGTGTTTTTATTGACTATAGGAAGCTGAACATAGCCACCAAAAAGGACCATTTCCCCTTGTCATTCATTGATCAAATCCTAGAGAGGTAGCTGAGCAGAAGTACTTTTGCTTCCTAGATGGTTATTCAGGATATAACCAAGTCCCTATCAATCTCGAAGACCAGGAAAAGATAACTTTCACATGTCCCTATGGAACCTTTGCATTCCGTAGAATGTCGTTTGAGCTTTGCAATGCACCCATGACTTTTCAAAGGTGCATGCTGGCCATTTTTTCAGACATGGTAGGAGATTATCTTGAGGTGTTCATGGATGATTTCTCCATTTTCGAAGGTTCCTTCAATTCTTGCCTAGCTAACTTGGAATTGATCCTCCAGAGATGCATCAAGACATGGCTGGTCCTTAGTTGGGAGAAGAGCCACTTCATGACCTGAGAAGGCATTGTCTTGGGTCACGTGGTTTTTAATCAAGGTATTGAAGTTGATAAGGCTAAGGTGGATGCTATCTCTAGACTCCTTCGACCCACATCCATAAAACAGATCCGCTCTTTCCTTGGGCATGTGGGTTTCTATAGAAGATTCATCAAGGACTTTTTGAAGGTTGCTCCACCCTTGAGTAACCTTTTGGCCAAAGACACGTCGTTCAAGTTTGATGAATCATGTCGTAAGGCATTTGATTTATTAAAAATGGCAGTCACCTGTGCTCCAGTGTTGCAACCACTGGTTTGGACAACTCCATTTGAGATAATGGCAGACGCATCTGATTATGCAGTCAAGGCTGTCTTGGGTCAAAAAATCAAGAAAATGCCCTCTGTAATCTACTACGCTAGCAAGACTCTGGATGTGGCTCAGAGGAATTACATTGTAATTGAAAAGGAATTGCTAGCCGTAGCTTCGCCTTAGAAAAATTTAGGGCTTATCTTTTAGGTTCTTGGGTTATCATTTACACCAACCACTCGACCTTGAAACATCTCTTGGCCAAAAAGGATTCCAAGCCCCAGCTTATTCGCTGGATTCTGTTACTTCAAGAATTTGTTCTTGAAATCAGGGACAAAGTCGGGGCACAAAATGTAGTGGTAGATCACTTGTCAAGAATCCTAATTGATTCTTCTCATCTGAATATCCCTATCTTTGAAACTTTTTTGGATGAGACGATCCTTATAGTCTCAGGTATCCAAACCCCCTAGTTTGCAGATATTGTCAATTATTTGGCCGTTGGTCAAATCCCCTAGGATTGGACAAAACAACAACAAGATGGACTTATGTCCGAGGCCAAATATTATTTTTTGGATGATCTCGAGCTTTATCGTATCGGTGTTGACCAGATTATTCGCCGATGCATCCCGAAAAATGAGTTCCATAGCATACTTGAGTCTGCCATGCATCTGCATGTGGTGGACATTTTTCGAGAAAAAGATGACAGCCAAAATTTTGCAAATCGGATTCTATTGGCCGTCGTTATTTAGGGATGCCCAGGAATTCTCAAGGTCGTGTGCCCGATGCCAGACACTCGGGAACATGGCCAAGAGAGACATGATGCCCTTAAACCCAATACTTTCCTTCGGAATTTTAGACATTTGGGGCATCGACTTCATGAGACTGTTCCCTCCTTCAATTGGACACCAGTATATTCTGATCGCTATTGATTACGTATCCAAATGGATTGAGGCAATCCCCACTCGGACCAATGACCACAAAGTGGTCATCGATTTTGTGAAGAGAAATATCTTCAGTCAGCTCGGGATTCCTCGGGCAATTATCAGTGATGGTGGCACACATTTCACTCATGCCCAGTTTCAAAATTTACTGGGGAAATACAGGGTAAATCATCGGATTTCCACACCCTATCACCCACAGACGAACGGACAGGCCAAGGTCTCCAATCGGGAGATCAAAAACATTTTACAAAAAATCGTAAGGCCTGATAGGAAGGATTGGACCCAAAAGCTAGATGATGCTCTTTGGGCCTACCGTACGATGTACAAAACACCTATCGGTATGTCTCCATTTCATCTAGTGTATGGTAAGGCATGTCACTTACCCGTAGAGTTAGAACACCGATCATTTTGGGCCATCAAGAAATGTAATTTTGACCTAGAGTTGGCCGAGAAGACCAGGAAACTCCAAATATCTGAGTTGGAGGAGCTTAGAAATGATGCCTATGAAAATGCCAGAATCTATAAGGCAAGGAGTAAAGCTCTTCATGACCAAATGATTTCACGTAAGAGCTTCGAGCCAAATTAGAAGGTCTGCCTTTTCGATTCTCGATTGAAGCTCTTCCCTGGTAAGCTTAGGTCTAAGTGGAATGGCCCATTCGTTATTGAACATATTTTTCCTAGTAGGGCCATTGAAATCTCTGACCCAGAAATGGGTAATTCCTTGAAGGTCAACGGGCAACGTCTCAAACCCTTTGTTGACCATGTGCTCCTTGAACCCGTCTCAGATGAGGTTGCTCTCACCTTGCCCTAACCACCACTGGCCGAACATTGCCTAGATGAAGGCACTAAACTCAGTACATGTAAAGGCTGCTGTTTCGAGCTGACCAGAATCTCACGAAAATCAAGTGCTATTCTTCCATTTCTGCTCTCCTACATGTTTCATTTTAACAATGAGGACATTGCATTAACTAAGCATGGGGGGGTGGATATCTTATGAAATAATCTTTTTTTCAGCTGTAACAGTAATTTCCTATTATTTTATTTAAAAAAAAAGAAGTTGGTCAAGAGAACTTAGGCATTAGGAGTTGCAAACTCTAGGAATTGATACTTTGGGACCTGAATACTTAGACTCTTTAGGTCTTTAGGCTTAATTAGCCTGGGTGTCTATTCGAATGTGGACTTAGTCTCGAGTTCTCGCTAAGTAATTTTATTTTAATTTGGGTAATAAATTGGGATGATAAGTACACGACTTATCAGCTTGCCCTCTGATTTAAGGGAACTATAAATCTAAGCATCTACACACTATTTGCATTGACTCACTTTTCGATTGTTTCTTCAAAAATTGGGTAGCTAATGAACTTTCTAGGGTAGTATGGCTGGCAAGTTGTCGTGGGTAACAGCCCATTGGCCGGTTGTCCAGAGCCCAGCTACATGATCATACTCATTCTACTACTTTTAGGTAAATCTTAAATTAGGGAAGCCACCTACGTCAAAAAAAAATGATACTAAAAAATAAAAAGAAAAAAAAAAGAAAAAGGAGAAAATAAAAAAAATAAAACCACACTTCACTGCACGAGTATGGCTGGCAAGTTGTCGTGGGTAACAGCCCATTGGCTGGTTGTCTAGAGCCCAACTCACAAAAATGCACAATAATTTCCAAAACACTTAGCGAAGAAGCGAAGAAGTAGAATAAACTGGGGAGATATACACTGGGTTCACCCATGTGTTGACCCCATAAAAAAATAAAGCAGGGAGAAAGCTACCGTTCGAAAAGATAAACCTTTAAGCAGAAACTCTTAAGGTCACTTAGGGTTGTAGAAGCCTGAAGTCCATTTTAATGGTCACCTAGTGAGTCTTTCACTCTTTTCACAAGATGCTTAGCACCTAGAGTCCTTTTCAAGTCTTGGGTGGGTTGGGTAGTCGTAAAAAGTTATCCCAAAACTCTAAAACTCAAAAAAAATCCAAAATAATTAGAAAAGAAGAAAAAGTAAAAAATAATTGTATCTTCCTTTTTATCAAATAAGGTGAGGGCTTAGGCAGTATGCATTTTGACAGACACCTGGGCATTGTCGAGTTTTTTGTAACTAGGTCTTGGGGTTGAAATTTTCTAAAGCAATCAACAAATCTTGCCTAAGTAATCAAATCCTGATTCTATTTTTATACATAGAATATAGTTTAATTTTGCTAAGGACTAGCAAAAGATAGGAATAGGGGTATGATGTAGACACAACTATCGAGGATAAAATGCCTATTCATGCATGTTCCTAGGCTTAGTTTTGCATTTCATGTTGTAAATATTGCATAGCATGCATCATCCTGCATTTAGAGTAGTTGTGTATATTTTAGGTTAATTACGCCCTTTTTATGGCCAGGAGGGAAGGAGATTTATTTTAGGGTCTCAGATTGACGATTCGAATGTATGGATCTGATCAGGATGATGATCGGAGCCAACACCTCCGAGATTGTCCTAATCGGAATCCCGTATCACCTTATGTGATCCGAGGAAGATCAACGACCAGGGGGCAACACAACATCCTTACAAGCTTTGGATGAAAAATCTGACCATACGGATGGATCCAGAGCAACGATCCCAATCTGGCAACGTGGAAATAATATTGATTCAAGCACCGTGGCACCCTCTACAATAGAAAGAAGATGAACGACCCAGATGGCACCACATGGCACCATCTAGACCGCCCAACATCGGCTAGCAGTAGCCACTTATCCTCAAATGCATCTCCTCTTGCGAGATCTATGCCGTTGGATGCCCATCTAATGGCTCTTGTGAAGCCACGTCACCGCCCTTCTTCAAGAGACCTTCCATCGCACGATCTTAACTGTTGGATGAAAATCCCACGACTAGGATCGCTTGACCACCGGCTGTGGTTAATTCAAAATCGCAACATCTTTGACATGTCGCACAGTGGCCTCGAGAGGAGCTCGTGCAGCTGTGGCATGGGTTCGACTCTCCCAAGCTCCTGTAATTAGCCGCAGAAGAGGAGTACCTCAATTTCGACCACTCGATCATGCACGAGCGGTCGAGATGAGGCTACGTGGGTGAACGAATGAGCACAGATGCAACATGCGGTCGTCGACGCACCTCTGAACGGCCATCTCACGCTTGATCAAGAGGTGCAATCTCCGCACCATCTCAGCCGTCCACTTCTGATCCAATGGCCATGACGCTTCCAACCATAGTGACATCAGAGCGTGGGCGTTTGCATGGTTGGCACTGACCTTCAGCGACAGCTTGGGCGAGTCTTTAGTGACGCTTGCAGCTATCACTAATTGCTTGTATGTGCGAGGACAGCTGTGGGCGTGAGCGGTAGGGTGCGATCTTTAGCGACAGCTGCAGGGGTCTTTAATGACGCTTGCAACTATCACTACAACCCTCTACATGAATTTCTTCCTCTTCCCTCCACTATAAAAGGACTCTTACACCTCCATTCTTCACCATCTGTACCTACTCTACTCCTACCTACTTCTAAGCTCTAGTAGCCTACCAAAGCTCCATTAGAGCTTATTCCCAAGCTCTAAAGGCCTCTTATTAGTGTAATGCTCCAATATCCCTACTAAATATTCGTCCTCCATCCCACCACGTTCATAAGAAGCCTTGGAGCTGTCCTCCCACCTCCATTCCGGTAGAAGATCATCTCCAGCTCCTCATCCTCATTTAAAAGCCTTCGTGAAGCATTCCTCTACTTGATATCCTCCTACATTTCACCTCCATCGTCCAGCACCTCACCCTCTTCATCCAAGTTGCCGCCAATAGCCATCGTCTCACCAAACAACCAATTTGGGAGATTTCTTCTCACCTCTATCTCTTTTATGTTTTAGCATATTGTAATAGACATTTGAATGCCATTGTGAAATATCATATTTGTTCTCCATTTTGTGAAGTTATCTTGCTTGTCTTTTTATTTCAAAAATGCAAAAATAATTTCACAAAACCCTAAAATATCAAAATGAAACAAAATGAAGTGTGGATTTCAACAAAAGTAAACGTTGCCTCCCTGTGCTTGACAAGGGACTCCCTTGGAGTTTTGGTTATAAATTGTATTTGATAATGCGTTTTGTGAGCTACAACGACGGGTTCTTGAAACCCTGATTTTTCTTCACCAAAAGCCGTTGATCATAAGGCAATATATTTTGGGATTTTGGATTGAAGATTCAACCATATGGATCTGATCAGGGCGACGATCGGAGTTCAACACCTTTAAGATCGCTTCGATCGGACCTCCATGAAATCAGATGGAATCCAACGAAGATCAAAGGCTAAGGGGTAAGGTGGTGAAAATTAGGACTTTAGATAATAAATCCAACTGCACAGATGAATTAAGATTGACAATCGCAGCCCAATGATGTAAAAATCGGTTCAATTCGACATCTATGGCACCACCTATGAACACAAGAAGATGAATGTTCCAAATGGTGCCACGTGGCACCATCCTAGCCATTCTTGCCGCCCAAGGCCATCGCTCAGTCTCTAAAAGCACCACTAGCAAGTGTTGTGGACCATTGGATCTTCATCCAATGATCCTCTGCACGCCACACCACTCTCGCCCATATGATCAAGCCTAACCATTGGATCCTCATCCAACAGTTGTGAGTGCTCAAGACCTAATTCCTAAGTGTGACAAACTCGAAGGGATAACGCAATGGTTGAAGGTGCTATGCAGAGAGTGCGACGTGGGATTGAGCCATAGCGAGGGGGAGATTTAATAGTGGAGGAAGGCAATAGAAATTCAATTATTCGATTTGCATCGAACAACAACAGCGGAGACATGGAACATCAAGTGCCGCACGATGTGTATGCATGCGATAACACACAATCGCACATGCTTTGCACATGTTGTGAAGGGTGGAAGCACGTGATTTACAGTCGTCCAATTGCGATCCAAGGGCCCTCAGCGTAAGTGTCACGACATTTGGGTGCGTGCCTTAAACGGCTGAAAGTGAGGAGAGACGGACGTGGCTTCGCGTGGATGCTTGGATCTTCATCGTGCGGTCCTCATTTTACATGTGCTTCAGTGACTTGGGGCTTCAATAATGGTTGCATGTGTCACTAAAGGCCTTGATGTTAATTTCTAGTCCTTGAAATGACCTATCTACCCCTATTTTTTACCTATAAATAGCCTACCTCCCTTGCCTTCTTCATCCATTCCTTTCTTCTCTTACCCTCTCCAAAGCTCTTTAGAGCTGGTCCCATGCCCGAGATGCACCACTAGAGCTAGATAAAAATAATTTTTCTCATCTTCTCACCTCCATTCGTGGAGTACTTGTGGCTATCTTCTCACCCCATTCGAGAAGTGGATCTCGTTGCAATGCTGCCCTACCTCATCCTCTTTCCACCAGCTTTGTTATTCCTCATCCAGCATCTCAACACCATCTTCCAAGCGCTCCGTCAATGTGGCTCATCCTCCAAGCAGCCATAGAGGAGGATTTTTCTTACCTCTCTCTTTTACTGCTTTCTAGAATAGTTTTATTTTCTACAAGTAGTTGTAATGAACTCAAATTTAGTTTAATGCAATATTTCTCTATATCTCTTTCTTTTCTCTCTTATTTTCTTTGTATTATTCTAACTATTTCTTCTATTATTTATTCTTTAAGTAGAGTAGTTTGACTAGATTAATTTTACCAACTAATCTACTTTGAGACAATAATACCAAACATGGATTTTAAATCAAATGTAGCCTCCTTATGTTCGACCCAAGACTCATTTCGAGTTTTGGTTATTTTTAATTGATTAGTGGATTTTTCACAACTACAACGACGGATTTTTAACTCAATCTTTTAGGTGTTCAAATCTCGCTTATCAATAATGGTTTTCACTAAATTCAAATAATATGTTTAGTTGAATTAAAATGCCAGGACATGCTTTAGAATATGCAAGCAAACATTGAAGAAGAAAAAATACTCCATAACACAAGTAATTAGTGCTTTACCAGTACCCTAATTACACATGATTCCTAAGTAGAGAATTTAGGGATGGATAAGATATGGAGAAGACAAAGTTATCTACTAGCTAAATCATACCTCAATTCTCTCAAGAATTATCCTCTTCAAGATCACTAACAACCATCTCAACTCATTGCACTCCCCTTTGCCAACTTCAACTTCATCTTGTACTAAAGAAAAAACAAGATATCAAATGGTTCATCGAGATGGCTAGAAAAGGAAAATAAACAAAATGGCAAGTTAAATAGTCATACCTTTCAAATAAAAAAGTCAATCACGTGAAGAAATTAAAGGGTCAACGATATCTAGCTTCAAAGAATTGTGAAATTTATTAAGAACTCTATCGCGAACACTGAATATGGATTCTGAAGTGATGGTAGATAAATGAATGGCTAAGATGTCTCTTGCCATTATAGCAAGCTGAGGATACCATGATTCAGATCCTTTCCAAAAATGAAGGATGTCAAAGTTCTAGCTTCTATCAATTAGTTCATTGTCCAAAGACAATTGTAATTGAGATTTGGAAGAAACATTTGAGATATTTTTATTATTAAACTCCTATACAATAAAACAAGTATATTTTTTTTGAACATAAATAAAACAAGTATTTTGAAAATATGTAATACACCAATTTGTAGTAATTTGAAAGTTATGAATAAATAAGATATGAATGTAAAGGTTGCTACTAACAACTTTCTTGAAGATGCGGTGGGAGTAGCTTGAGGAAGTTGAATATCCCGTGATGGAGTTGTGCTCATTATGTTTGTGGTGTTAATTGATGAGGTGTAGCTCATCATAGCTAAAATACCTAAGGTAAGCTAGAATTTAGTTTAAACACTATCATATTAACATAATAAATGGGTTAAGTGTGAGAATGAATGGAAAAGACCTGAAACATCAAATTTATGTTAAAAATGCATAATTAGGTCATATTTGAGATATTATATACATAAAACACAATTGGATGATCCAAATGTCATTGAACACCTATTTGAGCTTTAAAGTATAAATCAAGGGTTGAATTATGTTCCAACATGTTCAATTACCATAACATTCAAATCTCATTGCATTTGGACATCATTTGAACCTTGTATTTAGTATTTTTCATATAGATCCTGCATGCACATTCATTCATTCACATTTAAAAGTCGTGGGGGCTTATTTGCAAGCATTCAGGGACATTTTGGTCATGAAACCAGCCATTTATGGGTTCCTTCTACAATTTCTCTTGCGCTTTAGCTATTTGGATTCTGTGTGTAAATTACCAAATGACCTGTAGGTGCAACACTCCTCGCCTATTCATTGTTCATAGCAAAGAACATGGGCATTTGCAACTGTTCATCTCTTGTTCCATCTCATCCTATGGTGGATCTCCATCATACCTAATAGTGCTGATGTTCTCACCGGGATCCAGATCTTGTCCTATGGTTGGATTTTGCGTAAAACTTCCCACACTCGACTCCAACTCATCGCCACCACCCAAACCCAATTTTCTCTTGCCTCAAATGTAGTGACCTGAGCTCCCCTTCACATATTTAAGGATCTCCTCAATGAGCCCTTGATCCTTTATCGACTTTCTCCCCCCTAAGTCGATCACTTCGTCCATACCTCCAGCTCTTTTTCCCCTTCATCAACCACTAGTGACAGTGGTGGTCTTCTCCTTCCTCAATTTGTCGCCATAGCCACCAACTGTGGATTTAGGAACCTCTTTCTCTCCACTAGAGACTCTCTCCTCTCCCTTCATCGCTGCAATGACGAGGTACAACCCCATTCCTCTGTTAGCTAGGCTTTTACTTGCTTTTGTAGATAGATTTACTATTTTCTAAATAGATTTACTATTTTCTAGTTAGTTTGGATAGTTTAGATCATAATTACACTGATTGATTGCTTAAAGTAGGTGTAGATTAGTTGTAGAGTTAGCACTGATTGATTAGACCTCTCTGATCAATTCAGATCAAGGAGGTGATTCATTCACACTCATATGTTCATACAGCTTCCCCCTCACCTCATGATCATGTTCACCTTCTTCCCTCGATGTTTTAACCATCGTTCATCTCCTTCATCAAAGCATTTAATAGATTTGAAGCTCATTAGCTCTCAGATCTATTGAAGCACTCAGAATCAATTTGACGGCACCCCATTCATCCCATACATTCATCAATGTCCTCACCATGGATTTAATTGAGCTGGATTCACTTGATTTATGTGGATTTGTTTCTCGCTTGATCAGAAGATTAAGATTCAATTTGATTTTAATGAGTTTTAGTCAAGTGAATCGAGTTCATTTCTGTGTAATTGGATTCAATGAGAAGGGTTTAAGCATCTAGGATTGGATTTTTAGAGTTTAATTAGCTTATGCCTAATTTTGACTTCCGTCCTCTATTTTTCTTGTCCATCGAGTAGTGTGGATGCCAAGGAGAATCCGAGGTATGGATTTGAGGTACTCATGATGACCTAATGGTTCTAGATGATCACAAGGGCATCTTGATCACCAATCAATGGTGATCAAGATACCTGGGTGATCATATCACTTCTCAGCGATCTCACATCAACCGCTTAGGTGGGCGACATCTGATTTCAATCCAAAGAGAGTTTAATTTGTAAGTAAGGAGTTGGATGATGTGTGAGGGGTTTGAACGAATATTTGGAGTTGGTTTTACAAGGATTTAAAGTCCTAATTTGAGTTCTTATGGTCATGCTGTCTATAGTGTGATATAGGAATCAAATTAGGGTTTTAGGGATCTCCAACCTTTTATTTGCTTTTTAGTGATTCCCTTATCAGTCTTAGAGTGATTAAAATAAGTGAAATGTGGATTTTATTGATTTGATTTAGATCTGAGAGCATCTGAACAACAGCAACTGTTCTACGGCTTTCTATCTGAACTGGATTTTTCTGTGGGATTTAATCCTTGATTCCAAGTGATTAATGGAAGAAGTGATTTTATTTGGATTGAACAACACTCGGATTTTGCTTTCTAGATCTAAGGATGGTTTTATTGAGCATCAGATCAAACCTTGAAGGTTTGATCCTTCCAGCACAGCAACAGCAGTAGTAGCTGAATTGTTGGGACTGATTCTGAAAGGGGATCTGAGTCATTTTATATGCTAAATGAGTTGATGATGTTATGTATTGTTAGAACCTAGTTTACTAAGCATTCATGTACAATACTTGGATTTAAATTTGACGTGAATAGCTTGTGAATTTTGATTCAAAAACACTGTCAGCAACATTTCACTATTGTAATCTGTCCAAAATTTGATTTTATGGAATTTAAAGTTAGAAATCATGTTTTAATGATTAGAACTATTGCATGTTGATGTCTGGGCATTTTGATTGCATTACATCTCATGCCAGACCTCAGAATTGAATGTTTATGGCTTGAGTTTCATATTACAACTTCATTTGAGCCATCTTTGCCCAAATTGTAAATAATGAAAAAATATAAAAATAATATAAATAAATAAAATAAATGTGTCTTGAGTTAGATTAGGGTTAGTTTTAGGTGTGTGTGAAATTAGAGTAGGATTTGAGTCCCCTAGATGGTAGAACATACCGATAGATGATTAGGCCTCTTCTGGTATGGAATAAAAGAAAAATACAAGTAAAGCTAAAAAAGAGTCCTTTTCATCTCTTCTTATCTTCTCTCTCTCTTCCCTTACCTCTATAAAATATAAATACATAAAAACTTGTAAAAGCTCAAAATTCTATAAAATTACCTTGTATATACTAATTATAGTTGTATATATAATATAATACTAAGATAATTATAAATAGTAAGTTATATATCTAATATGTACATAAATAACTTATATACTTATTATATTCATTTAAATAAATATTTATGTTGAGTTAAACATTATATACTATAATTACATAATTATATGTTTATTTATTTACATTAAACCTATGTAATTACAAAGAGATGTGTATATACATGTAATTATATTTGTAACTATATATATATTTATTAAAGTAATTATAATGTAGTTGTATACCATTACATTTATTTATGTAAGTATATATTGTATATAATTTTGTTCTTAAGTTAATTAGCTAGATTATTACTTTAATATAATTTAAATTACTAAATTAATAAATTATTGAAATAATTATGTTTTATATTTGTATACTATAATTTTTAGTATTTTCAAAATATTTATAACTTATTTGTACTGTAGACTAGTATATATAATGTAAATATATATATAACTATATAAATCGTGTATTTAAATATATATAAATTAAAATAAATAAATAAGAAAGAAAAAATGTGTAATAATAAGTTAATAATGTATATTAACTAAATTATAAGTCAATTGAGTAATTAATTTATCAATTTTTTCTTTGATTAACAAATTAAGGAAAAAATTAACATGTACATTTCAGTAACTTTAATGATTTTTTAAATATAATTAAATATTTAATTATTGTAAATACACTATACTAATAAGAACCCCAATGTATAGGCTTCGTGAAGATATATTTTAATTTGAAAATAGTAATTAATTTGACACCTAATTTGAGGCTTAAAAATGGCCTAATCATGCATTAAACGAAACAAAGTGCCACATCGTCTAGCTATGAAATAAGAGAGCCGCATAAATTGGTCTTTGCCCATAATGGGGCACACTGCATTGAGAACGAACGAGCATATAGGTACATTTGTGTGCGCACATGTGTGGGCACGTGCATACGAGTGGGTGTGCGCATGTGTGCACACGTGTTTGGGCACGCACGTGGGCCTAGATTGGCCTAAAATCATACAAAAATGCACAGTTAACAAACTAAGGCCTGGTTCAGTAGTGTTACCGATCTGACCCACGAGGGCCGTTGATCCTGCAAACAACAGGGCCTGCCAACCAAAAATTTTGCAAACAGGTGTTTATTAAGTTAAGAGCTTTTAGTGACACTTGTGTGTATTAGTGTATATAATAATAAGCGTTAGTATAACTACTCTTGTATACCTATGTATTTCCTTTTTGTGTCTTGACTTAGGCATTGATTAGGTATTAATGTAAAATAACTGACATAGATAAGTTTAAATTAATTTTTAATGCCTTTATATTTGTTTATATGTTTTAGGCATTGTCATTAGCACTAACTAATTCAATTTTGCATATAATTGACTTAGATAATTGATTCTTTGATTCATTTGTAAATAAACTTAACATTTTTTGAGTAAAAGATCATTTATGGAACGTAGAGAGACGTATATTAATAACTGCCTCCTAGTGAATGACCTAGAATAAAATGAGTAAAAATTGTATATAAATAAAATGATATCCGTCTGGATTGCGACTATACTACAACACAACGACTAATTAATCATAATTAACTAGCGATCCAGAAGACTCATCATTTTTTGGCGCCGTTGCTAGGGATTCAAACCCGATAATGGTACAATTTTATGATGTGACATACAGAGTACATTATTAATTGACATGTACTCTTCAAATAGAGCAAAAAGCTCATCTTTAACTTCTTAAAACTCAATGGAATTAGATCCATAGATCTTCTTATAAGAAAACTCTACAAACCTCAATTTATATCTGGGATCTAAGACAAAGGCAATTGCAAGAATGATGCTATGACTAGTCCAATACTTCTTAAAATTTTCAAACATGAGGAAAGCCAAACTTTGTAAAACACTATCTCAAGAATTAATTGCTTCCATCAACTCAAACTGGATCAAAAAGATATGAGGAAAGTATGAATTGGTTGTAACATATTTTGCACATGAAACATTAAATACAATAAATATTTTAATTAATAAAAAATTATTTCCTTTAATTTGAACATCACACCAAGTAGAAAAATAATGTTGGATACTTGAAAAGCCATAAGTTGATTGTAAAATGCAATCAATAGCTTGTTTATCCTTTCAATCAACTCTCATTCTTCTTCAGAAGGATAATGAATGTAGGCTGAATCAATAAGCTTCAAATGTGACAAAGCCCTTTCATAATGTAATGCACCCTCAAGCATTAAGTCGGTGGAGTTCCATCTTGTGGGAACATCTTGCCTTAACCCCTTTTTTCCATCAAGAGATGCTTGTTTCACGCATTGTATGAATTGTTGCTTCCTTGCTTGTGATCCTTTCACGTACTTCACACTTTCTCTAATCTTATTAACGGATTCATGAATGCTATGAAGGCATTCTTTAACAATCAAATTTGATATGTGAGCACATCATTTATTATGGAAAAACCTCCCACTTCTCACCAACAAATCATTCAAAGAAAGGTGATCCTTCATGCATGTATCGTGCAAATGAATCATTAGAAGATGCATTATCCAATGCAAAACAAAAGAATTTCTTCTCAAGTTTCCATTCATTTATTATCTCTAATTTTCTCATATATAGCCAGAACTATATGAGGTGGAGGAAGAATGGAAAAATTCAAGACATTCTTTTGTAATTTCCAATCACTATCAACATAATGTGCCGTGAAGCATATGTCGCCATTGGTGTTTATTGAAGTCCATAAATCAGTGGTAAAGCTAATTCTTCCAGAAACAGAAGATAAGCATGATTTGAGCGATTTTTTTCCCTTGTATAGATGTCTATCACATCAGATCTAACATTATTGTGTGATATCAGTCTTACATCTTCACAAACATAACTGAAAATCTCTCCTATATTATCATACTCCACAAAAGAAAATGGAAGATCGTGCTTAATAATAGCAGAGGATAATAGCTCTTGAAATTTCTTCAGGTTAAGAACACCATATCTCATTATCATTGATCCTGATTCATGAGCTAGTACAAGTTGGCCAATATCCTGTGTGTCTCTTCTAGGACATGTATCATCTATATGCTGTCTTAAATTTGTTGCCCCAAATCAACTAAATACTACAATGCTTACACCTAGCCTTTTTGGGGTCATCTTCACTTTTCCTTTCAACTATATCAAAATGTTTCCATGCCCTTGAGGTTCTTTTCCTCTTGCATTTTTCCTTTGGTTTCATTTCACAAACATTCTTCTTCTTGCTATGTCCAACATTCTCAAAAGTGATTTGTGTGCTTGGATTATTCTCATTCTTATCATTACCATCACTAGCAATATATAAATTAAAAAACCATCACCATCAACAATCCACAATGACATGTAGATATAATAACAAGTAATGATTCACAAGCATGAATTTCATCACTATGCAAATTATGTAATAAGACAACACATTGAATTAAACCAACTACTTCGG
Source organism: Thalassia testudinum (assembly GCA_037157565.1). Lineage (NCBI taxonomy): Eukaryota > Viridiplantae > Streptophyta > Magnoliopsida > Alismatales > Hydrocharitaceae > Thalassia > Thalassia testudinum. The sequence continues at coordinate 204,764,176 of JAZHRO010000031.1, forward strand.
AAGTAATTGGTTAACTTTAATAGTAGTGTTAACTTTAATAATATTAATGAAAGTAACTATATTTGAAAATAATTTAATGCATTTACCTATCGTGGCTTTATTCATATATGTCTTATAGTTTGGTTAGATGCCTGTAGGTGGGCTATCAATTTTGAGTAGTTAGAAAAACATGTGACAAAACAGAGCTCGAATTTCTAAGAAAAAAAAGAAAGACTCTCAAGTTTCTTTCTTCCACAATTTTCCTTCCATGAAAAAGGGTAGAGCATTGTGCAAATTCACAATTTCCATGTGATATGCTCTGTGTTATTGGATTCATACATAAAACATTAAATTGATTCACATGAAAAAATAGAGCTAGAATTTACCATATAACCAATGCCATAACTTGAACTAAATACGACACACAACATTTACCCAAAGTATGATCTTTTCTTTTCCATGAACACCAATAAAGCTCGATAGGTAGAAAGAGAGAGAGAGAGAGAGAAAGGAGAGGAGAAGGGAAGGAAGGAAACAAGAAAGCCTGCCAAAAAAAAATAATATGAAGAGCACGTAAATTTCCATGCCGAGCTCCTGGTTACCTCTATATTTGAGTTCATATTGAGGCAGGATGATGGAGGGGCACCTACGCTACTACCAAATTCGATGGAAGTAAGGGATGCATACAATGGAGGGACAAGGTGTGCCATCATCGCACGTACCTTAGGTGTTGAGGGAGAATACTGAGTGTGGTGAGGAAGAGGGAGAGGGAGAGGGAGAGGGAGAGAAAGGGAGAGGGTGAGTCTAAGAGGGACTAACTGACGTAAGGAGGCACGACTATGGTGACATCATCGGTGGTTGCCTTACTGCGCTTCAAGTGGCACCGGCATCACGCAATTGCCAGAGGAGGTGGTGGCCATTTGTGCAGCCGCTGAAGTTATAGCGTCACAGTTGGTGGAGCCTGGAGGAGATTGGAGATTGGAGTGGAGTGGTGGACTAACACTATGGAGGGCGTGGAGGATGGTGACTATTGTTGGGGATTCGTTGAGTGTTAAAAGATGTGTGTTGTAGTATAGTCGACAAAACCACTTTACAACATTTAAATTTATGAGAGTGCTCGAAAATAGAAAATGAGTCTGAGGTCGTTCGCAGGGAGCAAATGTGGAATTCACAACACTAATCGCATTAAAAAATAATGAGCACAATCAATTAAATACAAGAAAGGTATTCAATGAATATTATATGTAGAAATATATTCAAGATCAACCCAAATTGTATCTGAAGATATCATAACATAAAAAGAATAAAAGCTCAAAATAATGGTGATTTAAATCACCACTTAAATCCCCACATTAGGCATATAAGCAATTAACTCAAATTTCTCAACAGTGATCTTAAATCACTTACTCAATTAACCACATCAGCCAAATACTAGTAGCAACCTCAAATATAGCCACAGTACTCACAATCAGACATCACAATAGGTCATCAGGCGCCTTAAAGTTATCGAGCCTCAAGAGCACAAGGCACAAGGCCTTAGCATAGAGCACCAGCATTAAGGCACAAAACCTCAGTAGAGACCTCAGAGATGCTAAGTGTAGAACACATAGGCATGCATCTCGAGGCAAATGGCATGTATTCTGACGCAAAACCCTCCCCTCTCCTCATAATTTTCTCTTTCGCTAATTGGAACACATAATCGAGTAATTGGGTATACGGTTCAGAGGTCCAGGCTCATGTTCATGTGGGCACGATTGAGGAGTGATAGGCAGAGTGAGGTGGGGACCTCACCCACGCTGTGAGAAGCATTAAGGCCATAGCATGAAAACCACTTATATGCTGTTGGTGTCCCTTCTTTTCACAAGGTGGGACTAAATGCCCCACGTTTCTTTTTCGTGCAGCAGCAGATGGATCTTTAGGCAAATCAGAGTTGCTGTGGGGGTTGCTTTGCTCAATTGAAGCCCCAGGTAGACTCTTATCTTCAGTCTGCATTGCCTGGATGTGAAAGCGGCAAGGGTGATGGCTGGGCAATGGCAGATGAAGTCGGAGAAGATGAACAAAGTGACGGAGCTCCGACGAAGAACCTGAAACAAGAAAGATGGCCTTGCAGCCAAGAAAATACACTTAAAAGCTTCGCTAATGTTCGGCTAAGGTGACGGTGGTGCAAATTAGATGTGAGGATGTGTGTGGTGAAGTGGCGAAGTCAGAGAAGGCAAGCGGAAGGTGTGGTGTTTGGTGGAGATTTACAAAGATCAAGCCCCCCAATTTTCTTGGGGCTTTTGTTCTCTACGGTGCAAGGAAGGTTGTAGTGGTGGCAACATGGCGATTGGTGGTCGGAGGTGGCATAATGGCTTCACCGGAGGTGTCGCTGGAGGTGGAGAAGACAAGGGGGAAAGGGCAATTCATTGGTCAAATTAGGATAAGGAGTGCAACCTAATATAGGGTAAGAGAGGGAGAGAAGAGACCTAATTTAAGAATGAAAGGGGAGGAATCCTCAGGGGCTTGCTTTGCTAGAGCCAAGGATGATGAAATCTCCAGTGATGAGAAGCAGCAACGACGATGGAGGATGGAGCTCCTGCTGGGTACGGTGAGGAGTGGAAGAAGATGAGGGTCAAGGTAGGATGCCCAATTTGTCCATCAGAGGTCCTAAAGAGAGGGGTTGAGAAGGTCGCCAGAGCCGGTGGAGTTTGTAGTCGAAGAGGAGAGAAGGGGAATTCCAGCGTAGACCTATCAGGGAGAGAGGTCCTTTATAGGGCTTTAGGACAAGCTCCAAATGAGGAAAATGATTGATCTTGGCTGTGAAATCAGGGAGAAAGCTCCTTGATTTCTTCGAGTTTATTTGAGCTCTATGATGCGAATCGAAGACCATGATCTGGTCTAAACGATAGGGAATCTCCTAAAAAACAATCCCTCTAAATTTGGAGGGATTTGGTTGAGTAATTAGAGAGAGATATTTCATTGAAGGTCGACACACATGGGTTCACACCTGCCATGGTGGTAGGGACCTATTTGTGAAGAATATGAGAAACTTGGGGACCTGACGCAAGAAATTTCAAAAGCTAGGGGCTTAGGTGTGAAGAATAGAGTTTTAAGGGACTAAATTGCAAACTAAGTCAAGATGAACTCTGATTGGGCCCAAATTTTGACCTTAACCTAATTTACACCCAAGGAATTTGATGGTGAAGTTGGATTTCAGGTTTGAGTACGTTTGACTAGGCAATTTACACAAAAGTCCAAATTAGGGAAAAATCCTATCTGAAGCTTTGTCTAAGGTCAAAATGGGTTAAGATGGTCAAACCAAAGGTATCAAACCTCTTGGAATATCTTTTTATGAATTTTAGGAGGTTTAAATGAATTTTATCTTAACTAGAACCTCTTTAATTCAAGCATATTTGAAATTAGGGTTTTGTGTGTTGTTTTGGTTCTCGGAGTGCGTGAAACCCTGTTTCTATCTGTGTGGACCCACTCTTTGGATTTTAATGTTCATTTGACCTTCAATTAACCCTTGAAAAACCCTGTGGTTACTCTGCATTTATGATGTGATGTCAAAACTACATAATTATCCCTTTTATTGTTTTCTTCTCATAATGGATTTGCATGGAATAACGGCACTCAAGCGATCATTTAGGAGCATTTGTCATTTTATTTCAATTAATTCAAGTTAGTTATGGATAATGATGGTGTTACCATTAGAGCTTGGAGGAGGCACCGTAGGGGTAAAGGGGACGGTGTCACGGGGATGGGATGGGAGGAGTGGTAGTCGAGTGGGTTAGACTTAGAGTTTTTTTCCTTATTTGTTAGCGCGAGGGGTAGTGTTGACTTGTGTGGTGTGGATAATCGGGTAGGACTTGTGGGATTATGGCCATGTGAGGTGGGAGGGGGGACTCGGGCCTAGGGAGAGTAATCAGGTTAAGCAGGTACATGACCCTAAACCCAAACCCGACCCATTTATTATGTGGGTTAAATGGGTTTAAACACATTTATTGTTAGGAGGTTCAAGTCGAGCTTAGGTTCAATAATTAGGTCTAGTTCAGGTCATGTTAAGCAAGTTTGATTTTTGTTGACAACCCTACCTTCAGTTGCTACTCAATTTTGGACTCACCATTGTAAATGGACAATTCGTTTCTTAGGCCTGATGCTTTTACCTCTTCCTCTCCTTCTCCTATGAATTTTCATCAACAACAAGAAGACCCTGGGTGGGGGGGATTCTAGGACTATTAATGTTGCTAGTAGCTCTCCAGCCTATAATAAAAATCTCTTATCTTATTCGAGGGGGGATAAGGGTGGGGGTGCTAGATTGTCGTTCCACAAGAAGCAAACCATTTGACTAAAGTCTTTAAGGATTATGCTCAGAAGCTCAAGTTGGTGGTGAAAGGGAAGTCAGTTGTTGCAGACCTATCACCACTTCCTCCAATGTTGGAGCCCGGTGGGCCTTTAAACCTTAGCCTACTTCGTCAGCCTCTTACTCCTCTAAGGGGGAACGCTCTAGTATGACTTTGGTTGATTTTGAAAATAGTCATGACTTGATGATGTATGATCCCTATCATACCCTAAAAACCTAGGCTCCCAAGGAGAGTCGAAGTTATGGGGTTGGCAACATAAGAGGCGCTGGTTTGTTTAATTCAGTTTGGACAAAACCATAGTTGAGTTACTAAAAAATTCCATTGATCAATGAAATAAAAAAAAAGCATCAGATACATGGCACATAAATGATAAATATTAGTACAAACTAAACATGTAGTAAGTTGGCGTATAAAATAGAAATCCATTGTATGACCAAAGCATAAATGTTACCTATCCAGTGTCACCCGGCAAAACCTGCATTGCGACAAATTCTACGCGTTGATGACTCAAGATTGCAGCAACTTAAAAGTAGGTCACAAAAATAGGGATGACCCAATCAGCTCAGCAGGGAAAAATAATTATTGTATCTAATAAAATAGGGTAGTGCACAGGTTCACTAGTTGGCTACACTGCTAGAAAAATGTGATATGCCATCGGTTACTTTCCGTCAATTTATAAAACCAATGGCAAAATTATTTTTACCGTCTCTTATTCAACTAAGTGACGGCGAAGGCCTATACTCAACCTACCATTGGTTGAAGAAAAGTGATTAGGCATGCGGTTGTCATTAATATTCGCCGTCAATTTAGTAAGCAATGGCAATATACTTTTACCATTGGTTGGTTGAATAAGCAACAGGGAAAAGATGGTTAAAATTTGTGCCTAAAATTTGGGTAGGATTAGTGATTTTTGTTGTCGGTTAGTGGAATAAGTGATGGCGAAAAATAGGTTAACATTAGTGGCCAAAATTTGGTCACGATGGAGGAGTAATTGAAGTTATCCTTTGCCGTTGGTTTTTTTAATAGGCGACAGTGAAAAAATAGTTAAAATTTGTGCCCAAAATTTGAGTGGGATTAGTGAGTTCTGCCGTCGATTTCTGATAGAATCGATGGTGTAGATCGCTTCATCTATTATGCGCAAGCCGATCTCCCATCACTGTTCATTTTCCCCAACACCTAACCCAAACCCTCCTCCCACAGCACCACCAGAGCCCTTGTTGCCACCCCTTCTCCTCCAGCTCCTCAGGTAGCTTCTCCTCTTCCCCGACATCTTCCTTCTCCTCCTTCTCTGACGGTCTCCTCGTCATCCTCCTTGCCATCCCCAACGGCCTCATCGTCCTCCTTCCCCTCTGCGACGCCGTCCTCCTCCTCCTTCTCCGACGGGGTCATCCTCCTCCTCCTAAACACCCTCCTCCTCCCAACACCCTCCTATCGCCCTCCTCCTCCTCGACCTCCTCCTCTTCCCCCTCCTACCATCCTCCTCCTCCTCGCTGACCCCTCCTACCACCCTCCTCCTTCCAGGCCCCCTCTTGTCGCCACCTTCCTCCTCCTAGACCCCCTTGTGTCGCCCCCCTCCTTCTACCCAACACCCTGTCGCTGCCACTCTCCTCCTAAACCCCCTCCCACCACTGCCCTCCTCCTCCCAGACCCCTTCTCGTCATCGCCCTCCTCCTCCCCGACCCCCTCCTCCTCCTCGCCCCATCCTCCTCCACTTCCTAACCACACCACCCCTCCTCCTCAGCTCCCCCCATCCTCTTCCACTTCCTAACCACACCTCCCTCCTCCTCCTGCTCCTTGGTTCCTCCTCCTCCTCCTCCTCCTTGGCTCCTCCCCTTCCTCCTCCTGACCACCCCTCTCCTCCTCCTCCCTATACTACCTACCCCTTCCTCCTCCCTATCCTACCGCCCCCCTCCTCCTCCCCATCTTGTTGCCTTGCTCCTCCTCCTCTTCTTCATCATCTTGCTGCCCCCACCTCATCATCCTTCTCCTGTTGTGTTCCTCCTCCTCCTATTGCCGCTACTGCCGCTTCTATTCCATAAGTTCTAATTTTTTGAATAACATGATAATATGTTATTTAATTAATTGTGTTTATGAAATTACAGGTTATCGGTGACGACTATTCTTGAAAGCTTAGTCGTTCGAAGTATAATTTTAATGTTTTTAATTTATTGTAATGATATTTTAGGCTTTTGTTAGACATGGGGTGTGCCCACATATTGTTATTAATTTCATTGAATGGATGTATGATTTATTATGAATGTGGGGTGTGCTCACTTGTTTGATTGAAATTAAAATATAATGTGGGGTGCACCCACTTTTATGATGAGTATTATTTTGCTATGCAGGTTTATAGAAAACTTCAAAATATAAGGGGAAACTCTGTCAAATTTTTTTGAAAATTATTTCAATGTTTAGAATTTAGGCGATGGACCTGGAACATTGCATTCCCTAGGCTTAGTTGGGTTTAATATATGTTGTTTAGGTTAGGTATTAGGTTGTGTATATGGTGCTTGGGCTAGGGTTTTAGGGTTTGACTTAGGGGAGGGTTAGGGTGGTTGGGTTAGGCTAGGGTTTAGAATTTGACTTGGGCTAGGGTTTGGATGGTTGGTTTGGGTTAGGGTTTAGGGTTTAGGATTTGACTTGGGCTATGGTTTGCACATTTGGTTTAGGTTAGGGTTTAGGAATGTGGTTGCGTTGGGTTGGTTCGGGGTGTGCAATGGTTGCTAAATCATTCTTAAATTATCCTTTTGTCTTTCATTTAAGTGTGGCCTTCATGGTCTGACTCCCAAGTTGTAGGTCTAGAAATGAGGGGAACAGCTTACAACCTAATTATAAGTATGATTCATAGGAAGAAAATTGACCAGAGCCCTTCTTTATTAAGCTCTATCAGGTTTGTGGATAGGGGAAAAGTTCACTCAAAAGAACAAATAATCACACATAGGATAAGGATTTGGTGATTTGATTTCACCTAAATGGATGTGCATTTGGGGAGGATATATCTGATCAGCTGTAAATTTTTATCAAGTCCTTAGAATGAGAATGTATTTGGTATTAACATTTAAGATTATAATCTGTTATTTAATTAATTTTGATTTTGAAATTATAGGTTATCAATGTCAGGTACACTCGGAGGCTTGAGTAGTTAGAGGTATATATACATTCAATCTTTTTAATTTAATTAAATGATATTTTAGTTTTTTGTTGAATTTCTTTAATGTTCAAATTACTTATTGTTCAGATGCACACACTGGCTAAAGAAGATATATGCATGCGATGTCAAACATTAGGTATTCTAACCCTAGGGTAAAAATCCTCCGAGTTAAATTGTGTCCAAATTACTCGCCTGTTGATACTTACGATCATGTTATATGGACAATGCAGGAAGTGTATGTATACCTCACTTACATGCATGATGTGTTGTCTTTGTAGCATGTCATAAGACTCGATCGACTTTATTTTGGTGAAGTACCGAACTAAAGAAGGTCCTTAAAGATTTGATCACAACTTAGTTTTGCTCGTTACATGTAACCTTGTGCGGCGAAATTTTTGTTGCTTCTTCCTGCTCTTCTCTGGCATACCAACTAATCTTATCTAGTTTCTTGCAATGCCCTTAATTAGGTGTTAAAGGAAATCTAGCTTAGGTTAGTATTAGGGGGATATACTGGAAAAATGCAGGAGATGCTGCTGAAATTTCACTGCACTAAGGTTACATGTAACGAGCAAACCTAAGTTGTGATCAAATCTTTGAGGATGGGCTATAAAGTAAAAATATTAATCAAGATACACATCATTCAGTCATTTCCCTTCCTAATAAGTGATTTGTTTACGTTAAATTTTAGGTTACAATGGATAAATCTTGGATTGGATTGCAGGGTTCAGATTACAACAGATATAAGGATGGAATAATTTCATTCCTGGATTGGGCCTTTGATGATGATAGGAAGATATTTAGGCGAGGAGGTCAATTTGATAATATCTTCTACCCATGCAGAAGATGTTTGAATGGTTCCTTGCCTAATCATAATACTATGCTCGAGCACTTGATTTGTAATGGGTGGTAGCAACATTATACTACTTGGGTAGCTCATGGAGAGGAGTTGACTGAAAATGTCATAAATAATGAGAGCACTATTAACGAAGAGATCGACGAGGAAATTGGTGATAGCGGAGGTGAAGAAATACAAGAAATATTGAACGAGAAGAGAATAAGAGAGAATATAAATACAGATGACGAAGATCCATTCAGTTGTGATCCATTCTATGTTATTGTTAAGGGGGCTGAGGATCTTATTGCTCCTGATGTTACGAAAAAGTCAAAGTTGTCATTTTTGTTGAAGATGTTTCAATTGAAGGTTATGAATAGAGCTAATGCTAAATTCATGTCAGAAATACTTCAGTTTATTGTTGAGCTGTTGAATAACCCTAATGATTTTCCAGCTTAATGGTATGTGGCAAGGAAACATATTTGTAAGCTTAGTTTGGACTCTCAGAAGATCGATGTATATCTAAATGACTCCATTCTTTTTAGAAATGAATTCGTAAACTTGAGTAACTATCCCAAATGTGAACTTGAGAGATATAAGGAAGGTAAAAATGAAAGCAAGAGGAAACAACCTCAGAAGGTTCTTCGTTACTTCCCACTAACACCTAGGCTTCAATGACTTTTTATATCAACTAAAACTGCATGGTGGATGACATGGCACCAGGATTGTAAATCTCAAGATGGAAGAATATGTCATCCTACTAATTCAGAGGAGTGGAAGAGATTTGACGAAAGAAATAATTCATTTTCTTTAGAAGCAAGGAACGTGCAGTTGGGTCTTGTAAGAGATGGATTCAATCCATTCAAGAGTATGTACCCGTCGTACTCTATATGGCCAGTGGTAATGGTCACTTATAACTTACCTTCCTAGTTGTGTATGAGATCATCATTCATGATGCTGACCCTATTAATCTCCGATTCAAAACAACTAGGAAATGCAATAGATTTTTATCTCCAGCCATTAATTGATGGACTAAAATAGTTGTGGTTCACTAGTGTGAAGACATATGATTTAGAAAAGAAAGAATTTTATAATATGCATGCAGCATTGTTATGGACCATAAATGACTTCTCGACGTACGCAAAGTTGTCGGGTTGGAACACTAAAGGAATGCTTGCTTACCCAGTCTGTATGGAAGACACTCATCACCTACGACTACCAGAAAGTAAGCAATTCTGTCACTTAGGACATTGTAGATTTCTACCTATTGAACATTGATGGAGAACATCATAGTTCAGGAGTAAATTTGATGGCAGGATGTGTCTGTATTCAAAGAAAAATCCAACAAATAAACTTAGTACAGATTCTATCAGGTTGCCGGGTCAGGTTATAATGGAGAGGTTACAAGAAATGGGTGAGATACGGTTGGGTCGACCTTTCAAACAAGACCAGACGGCCCAAGGAATTCTGGATTTCGAAAGAAAATTATTTTCTTTATGGAGCTGCCATACTGGAAAGATCTTACAATACGTTATAATTTAGATATTATGTACATCGAAAAGAATGTGATGGATAACATCTTAGACATATTAAATCTGACCGATGATCCAAAGGACGGTGAAAATAAGAAAAGACATAAAGAGTTTGAGGATACGTCCGGAGCTGCATATTCATGAGGATGCTGGCTACTTCCCACCTGCTATTTATAGCTTGAATCAGGATCAAAAGAGTAGACTATTCTCCTTCTTAAAGGAAATTTGAGTGCCAGATGGGTTTTCCTCGTAGCTTTCTTATTGTGTGAATGAAGCATAGAAAAATTTATCAGGCTTGAAAAGTCATGACTCACACATTTATATGCAAGTATTGTTTCTATTGGCGATATAGGAGATACTACCAGAGCCAGTTGTTGATTCATTCACAGAGATGAGCAAGTTTTTCAAAGCTGTTTGTTCGAAGACGTTACTAAAAGATATGTTGGATTACTAGGATAAATAAATAGTCATTACTCTCTGTAAGATGGAATAGATTCTTCCCCCAGCCTTGTTCGATGTAATGGTTCATCTCATGTTGCATCTTGCAAATGAAGCGAAAATCGGTGGACCTATACAATTCAAATGGATGTATCCTATGGAGCAATTTTTGAAAATACTTAAAGATTAAGTTTTGAGCAAGGCAAAGTCAAAAGGATTAATTGTAGAAGGCTATCTCATGGAAGAGTGTATTAATTTTACGTCCATATACATGAATGAAACAAACAACCGCTTTAATCAACTTCAAAGGAATTATGAGGGGGAATACAATGACAGTGATGAAGAATGTTTGTCAATTTTTTATATCAGAGGAAGGTTGATCCTTCATACAGAGTACAAGGCTATTTTAGAAAATAACAGATGTTGCACACATCTATATTTTTAAAATAAATTCCTGAAATTAACCCATTTTACAAAGAATTTGAATGATTACCTCTTTCAAGGACAATCGAATTTGGCTTCTTAGATTGGTTTAAATACCAAGTTTACTAATTGAAAGAGGATAAGGACCCATAATGGGTATCATATTTTGATGTAATTTCTGATTCACCACTACATTATGCACATTACCACTCTGGGTACATAATAAACGGGTTCAGATTCAGAATAAAAGAAATTGATGATAGGAAGGTTACACAACTGGTCGGACTTGTTGATTCAGATCTTTCCATCGGTCCAGATGGATGCTATGGTAAAATCAAAGAAAGTATGGAGATTACCTTTAGATATGATCGTAGAGTTGTCCTATTTAAATGCCATTGGTTTGATGTTTTTAAAGAGGGCACTGGTTTCAACATTGACAAGAAACATAATTTCTTGAGTTTAAATCCTAATCGTTAAATTCTTCAGTCAGATGAACCATTCACATTGGCATGTCAAGTGGCATAAGTTTTCCACGTCCCCGATAATTACCAAAGGGGATGGGTTATACCAATAAGAATAGTATAGAGCAATCATTTTGACGCACAGCCTGAAGTATATCAAGAATTAACAGAAGAAGGTCATATAGATTCAAATGCAGTAGATGTGGATATCTAAGGTTAGTAATAATTTCTTTACTTTGTTTCATTTCTGTTTATATCAAATTATATTCAAATTTAAGAAACCTAAATTAGAACTGGCATTTTATATACATTATAAGTAACTAAACTTAAACTAATCACACACACATGTTCAAAATTTGTTACTCTTGCTCTACTGGCATTTTAATTACTTTTATTTTTCAAATTACAGGCTATTGATGATGGGCATACTTGGAGGTTGTTGTACTTTGAAGTATAATTTCAATGTCTTAAATTTAATTGGATGAAATTATAGGTTTTTGCTAGATGTGAGGTGTGCTCACATATTATTTTTATTTCATTAAATAGATGTGAGGTGTACCCACTTGTGTTGCATGTTTTATTTGAATAGATGTGAGGTGTACCCACTTGTGGTTTGTCTTTGTACATTTTGTTTATGTGGGGTGTGCCCAATTTAATTTTAATATGCAGTTTATAGAGAAACCTCCAAATTTAAGGGGAAACTCAGCTTAAATTTTTAAAACTTTCTTTTTTGTTTTGCAAACCTTTTTCATTGATGATTTGTATATTAATGATTTACAACTGTATTAATTATTTCATTTTATACTTGTTACAGATGAAGTTTAAGAAAAATCCCAAAGGAAAGGGTCCTCCTGAGACATAGCCATCGACGTAGCCCGATTCGTCTCCTCAGGATTAGCCACCCCTCTGATAGCAGGTTCAACCACCCCCTGGCAGTAGGCTTCCCCTAGTCACATTTCCTATGTCTAGGAGAAATGGCACGATTACTACATGCAGGGGGAAGGGAAAGAGGAAGAAGATTGCTCAAACCTTACCAGAGCGAGTAGAGGATGATCCAGATTATGGAGCATTAGATGAGGAGAAGGGAGAGGAGGTGAGAGAGGAGGCAAGAGAGGAGAAGGGGGAGGAGGCGGGAGAGGAGGAGGGGTAGGTGGCAGAGGATGAGATGGTGGGGAGTACGTCTCCAGTTCATGCGGATCACTTACCGGCAGACACAAGTTCAGGTAAGAACTCATATACCTTTAAGTTTAAAATTACTTATATATTTTAAAGTTTATTATAACTTTAGAAATATATAATGAATATGATTAATGTTTACTCAAGTAAAGTAAGAAAAGGACGAGGGAAGACAAAGAATCTAGACCTTCAGCGTGTCCCCGAGGGCCTGAGAATAACGATCAGGCTTAGAACCACAAAGGAGGCGGAGAATTACCTGGGCTTCATTAGTTGAGTGGGTACAATTGTTAAGTCCATTATGCCCATTTGCTACTTCGACTGGAGGAAGGTGCCCACAGAGCTTAAGAGATAGCTCTTCCGTTAGTTAGAGGTAATTTCATTTATCAAAGTTATTTTTTTTATAACTTTATCTTAAAATTAGTAAAAAGTATGATTGACATTTTTTTTTAAAAATTAATGTAGGAAAATTATGGTTGGGGTGATGACTCCAATGCCTCCCGATATATTCTTAAGCACGTCGCTAAAATCCACAGAGATTGGAGGATGGAGACCAAGAGAAATGTAATATTTTTAAACATTTATATTTTTATTATATACATAATTTCATATATTATTTCTAACAATTTATATTTGGTACTTAGATTTTTCGAACTGTAGTTCACCTGACGATTGGAAGAAGGCATGCAAGCATTGGCTAGATTCGAAGATAGAGGTTAGTAACTGATTAAAAATTATTTTATTAATTTTATATATCTTAAATTTATAGAAAATATTATTAAATATTTCTACAGGAGCAAGCAAAAAAAAAAAAGGCTAATAGGGCTAAAGCTCCATCATAGACCCATTGTTTGGGTTGAAGGAGCATCGAGATGGTCAGGAGCTGTAATGTAAGTATTGAAATTACTTTTCAATTAAATATTACTTAATTTTAAAGTTATTTTAACCTAATTGTATCATTTTTTATATTTTCAGTCCACTACACAAGATGGGATGGAAATGATTAGGACGGATATCTACGAGGTCACCCACAGTAAGGTTGCAACTGAGGGTGCTTGTAAGTGGATTCATGAGTTATACCAGGAGAAACACATAAGTTTTCTAAAATCAAAAAATTTATCACTTTGTATATATATTATAATAATATATTTTAATACATTTAGGACCAAATGTTATAATTAGTACAACCCCCCATTGGCAAGACCTCCAACAGCGTCCAATAGCCTTTGGATGTAGAGGAGGCATTTAGGAGAGTGATGCCACCGGACCACGGTGGTTTCATTCGTAGTGCGGGGAGGGCATACACGTTATCCACCTGGTATGAGAGGAAAGGTGTTGCCTCATCTAGTGTTGTTGATCAGCTGCATCAAAAGATTAACACACTACAGAGACAAGAGGAGGAAGAGAAGAGAGAGGTAGGGAGGGAGAAGAGAGAGATAGAGATGAAGAATAAGATGAGTGGCATGGATGATAAGCTTCAGACGCTTATAACCCTTCTTCAGAAGAAGGGTCAGTCAGAGCATCCATCTTCCACAGATCCCAGCATCTACAAGCGAGGCGACGATGACTCCATGGGTGGTGTAGGTGGAGCTGGTGGCATTGGGGTGGCTGTATTTTGATTTCTATCAATTTTCTTTTCTTATGTTTTTCATGTAACCTTTCTTATGTAAATATTTCATTTTCAAACTTTTAATGTACTAGATTTTATATTTATGAAATATAAATTTCTATTCATTTTCATTACTTATTTTTCTATAAAAGCAAGACTTTTAAGTAGGTTTAGTAGGTAGCTTCCATCATTTGGTAATTAAAAAGAAACCCATACATTTGTTGTCGCTTATTCAAATAAGCGACGGCATATATGTTACGGCAAAAATATTTTGCCGCCATTTATTTAATAACCGATGGCATAAAAGGTTCGAAAGAATCACTAACCCCATTTGATGTCGTCGCTTCTTAGGATAGGTGATGGCAAAAATATTTTTACCGTCACATATCTACCGTCGCTTTGTTGAATAAGCGACGTCAAAACTCTTTTTGTAGTTACATGTATGCTGTTGATTTTAATACAAATGATGGTAAAAAAAATTTTTGCTGTCGCTTATAGAAGCGATGGTAAAGTTACTTAAATGATGGTGAAAATAAAAAAAGGACGTGTCAAGGCGAGAAAAAGTGACTTACATATACCGTTGCTTATTATATAACCGACGGCAAAAATAATTCCCATCGGTTTTGAAACGACGTCGAAATATCCAATCCGTCCGATGGTCAAACATTATTTTGAAGTCTAATTAGCCCTATATCCGACGGCAAAGCGAAATAGCGACGGTAATAATGCCGTCGCTGAGTTCCGTTGGTGATTTGTAGTGCTAGATCCCTTGCCCAATCCAAACCTCAGGTTTCAATTCCCAAACCCGGTTCAACTTTACCAACCCGAATGGTTCAACCCCATTAATCATCCTCATTGATTAATTCTAACCCATTCTAACATCGCTACCTTAACGATCGAAGATCCTGTTACCTGCCACTCTAAACCATGGAGTGATAAATCATCCCTTCTGACCAAGTGGATCTTGATGTACCCTTTCCAATGGCACACTTGTACTAATAACCTCTCCTTGGCCTTTGGAGAGATTAAGGCACTCATGCTCATGATGCAAGAAATACACGATTTTATAAAAGATGTGAGTTAATGTCGTTGCAATGCATAAAACCCGATCAACTTTTAAATTTGTAACCCTAGAGAGTAAGAGTATTTAGGATCATCTAAGGAGGCAATTCTAGTTAAAAGATAAGAAACTCTCTCTCACCCTCTCAAATCTTTTCTTTTTTTTTTAAGGTTTTTGGTAATTAGGGCAAGGAAAAATAGAAATACACCTAACTAAACACGCGAAGTAAAATGAAATCCTACCTTCCTAAACTCACCCTAGGAAAGTGTGGCCAATGGTAATTAGGAAGGTGGTGTGTGCAACAAAAACTACGAAAATCTAAGAAGCATAAAAGAACACAAGAATTGAAAGGAGAACTTTGTATTGCTTAAAATGAAGAAATCAGTGTGACATCTGGAGGGCTCAGTTGTGTAGATGATTTCTACATAAGTAACCTTGAAAGGTAAAGGAAAGCTTGTTATAGAAAATGCAACTGCAAGAAAGTAAAGAGATAGAAGAATTCCCAAAATGATGCTCAAAATGATCTTTGCTCCAAATACGGTTGCTCTCGCACTTGAAGAAGAAACTCTCCTTGCTTTTCTCCTTAGATGATGATGAAGTGATCCAAATTGGTCCCAAGGGTGGTGGACATCCACCCTTCCTCCTCTGCCTGGTTGTCCTCCTTGCTTACTCCTTGGCTTTACTTCAAGGGAGATAGAATGGCAGTTGGGTACTAGAAGGGGAATGGTATGGTCCCCTCCTAATCCCAACATTCTCCTTTCTTTCAATGGCTAATAGTGGAGATTTTTTGGTAGAGAATTTTAGTAGCAAAGGATAGGGATTAAGGTGGTGGTTAATGGTGTTTATATAGGAAATGGGTAGGTAGTGGTTGAAGGTTGAAGGGGTACATATGGGTGGTGCCAACCATAGAAAGCCACCAAGGTTGGCACCACCTTTAGGTGTTCTAGAATGTTGGAAGTTATGGAATTTTGGCACCAAAATGTAGGGTTAGGATGATGGTGGTTATAGGATGAAAGCTGGATATGGGGGTGCTGGTTGTAGGTGAAGTTGGCACCACTTTTAGTGATGGTTATGGGTGGTTCTAGCAACGCAATTGGTGCCACCTATGAAGGGATGCCAAGGGGATGGTTTTGGAGGGAAAGTGAAGGGGTGCTTATGGGTGGTGGTTATCTAATTTTTGGAGGGAAAAAGGTGGCGCCATTTAGGTGGAGGTTGGTGGAGTAGTGAGTTAGGTGGAAGGCATCTAGGAGGACTTGGTAGCTAGCTTGAGGTAGCTAGTAGCTAAGAAGATCTGCACGTAGCTGCCTTGAGCTAGTCCAGAGCTAAGAAGAGATGAAGTATAGTTGCATGTAGACTAATCTGCTAGATTAGCTAGCTAAGGGCTAGTTGCTAAGCTAAGTTGAGTTGAGCTGGTAGGAGCTGGATGGAGCTAAAGGAGATTCTATCTTCTTCTAATTAGGTTTCTTCCTTTCTCTTTAGCTTGCTCGGGTTTTGAAGATCTGCAACGGTCTTGCAATCCTTGACAAGCAAGCAATACATATATCACTTAGATAGAATACTAAGAAAACCTATCAATGCATGCAATGCCCTAAAATATGCATGAATACCTAATGCAAGCCTATTACTATAGTACAGGTGCAAAATACCTAGGAACTAGGTGTAAATTGTCCCTAAGAATGAAGATAAACTAGAGTTTATCAGTCTACCAGACAAGGATACTTGCTCCGGACATTGGAATGTGGACTAGACTCAAGGCCTTTGGAAACTATTCCACAAAAGACTCCTTGAGCACTAGTCCAATTGATTATGTGGGAGCGACTTCCTGCTTCACTCTCATGATCCCTGGATAGCCATTCCATGCAGTGTCATCTATGTTTCCCAATGCCTAGGATCCTTGACATATCGATACCTGAGATCCCTAAAGGATTATTCTACATAGGATCCCACACACTCTTCATCCGTTCAAATCCCTGGAAATCTATTCCACACAAGATTCTCATGATTCTCGACACCTGCAGTCCCTAGAAGGCTATTCGATACAAGATCACATGATTCCTGTCACGTGAGATCCTTGAAAAGTTATTCCACACAGGATCGCTCAAGTCTCAATATGTGAGATCCTTGTAAGGCTATTCCATACAGGATCTTAAAGTGCCTCATAACGAGTCGGATTCAGGTCATTTCGAATGGCTTATTTCGATGGTGGCACATGGCTTGTCACCACAACCAAGAAGTACTCGAGTTTTAAGGTTGAACCACTATTATCTTGTAGCTAACCCAAATTCCTGGGTCTCCAACTCGTGATAATGACCCAACGGTTCATGAGACCTCAGTGTTCATCCCTACAAGCTCACCTATTTGACATATTGATTCCTTAGTCCTTTTTCCCCTGATACGTACCAGGATTAGGCAACCCTAATGACCTACTGGATCACTTGGGGTCTTAAATAAGATCTTAAGATCTAAGTATTTCCTCTTTTTAGACTCTAACTGAGTCATTAAGAGGTTCAACATTTCATGTTCGAACCTTTACTTAGCTAAATTAAATCGACTTTTAATCCTCATCTTAAAGCTCATGAGTTCCTTTCCTCCTTGTCTCAAACAAGGTGGATCATGTGCACCAGTATTGGTACTAAGCCTTAGTACTGGTGTTAGGAAACCACTGACCCAAACAAATCATAGCATGCCAGTACTGGTACTGGGCATCCACAATATTGTCTCAACATGATTGACCAGTACCAATACTAAGCTTTAGTACTGGTACTAGGCACCCACAACACATGTAGACCGGCCAGTACCGATATTAAGCATATGTATCGGTATTGGACACCCATAGTTTTGGCCAATTGAACCCACTTAGTACCAGTACTAAGCACTAGTACTAGTACTAGTACTTAGTGCTCTTAGTTCCAGACTTGTGGCCTTTCTGACTTGTGGCCTTTCAAGCTATATGTGTTAACAAAAAATACATATATGTATATATATTTCACAACTATTAAAAAATCAAATTCTCATACACACCATGTGCAACTTGGACATTGTTTTATGGCAAATTAGTACATAACTATTAACATTGAGCTCTTTGTTAAGTGGTATGAAACAAGTAATCAATAGAATTGTGTTTAGTAGTTATAGTTGTTGTGATTCAAACAACCCACTCAATCATTTAGTTGTTTATATTGATTACGGGAAACATGAGTTGATTTAAAAATTGAAGTCTAATGTGAGTCCTTGTCGATCCCACAAGGAGGCTGAAGTATGATACTTTATTTAAGAAAATTGCTTAGTAACTTTTATTCTATTTTTGGTGTTTTTGACATATACCAATTTTTTTGTGTTTTGTTAAGTGAAATGAGAAAATACATGAATCAACTAGCACTTCTTTTTGATTTAACATAGCTTTTGTATAGCTTAGCTCTTGAAGTGAAATGAGAGGTAACGGCGAGTGGGTAAAGGTGGAGAGGCAACAGAGGGGCGACGGTAGGTGGAGGTTGGCCTAAGGCTACGCAAGGAGAAACCCTAATCAGGTGGAAGGCGAGAGGAGGGGATGGAGACAAGAGACGTGGGGGTGGAGACCTTATGTGTGGAATCGGGAAGTTGTATGCTTTCGATGCCGCAAGAAAGACCACATGGTTCCTGTGTGTAGGAATGACATCGTGTGCCTTGCATGCAAAAGCTTGGGGCATATGAGAGATACATGCAAGAATCACCCTTGACATGGAGATCCAAGACACCATTCTCAAGCCACGACCCTTTAACCTTAGATGGGGGTTCAAGGGTGGAGATGCAAAAGGACGTTGTGCACATGATGGAGACCATTGCCTTCACCAATTCCTTCTTCTCTCGACGTCGAGGTCCCTTTCTCCTCAGAGGTCTTGGCTTCGGAATTGATGTTGTGAGGCGCCTTGATCAAAGAAATCATGGTGGGATCGCCTTCTCTTGATAACTTGCGAAGGGATGTAAGCACGCTATACCTCTCCTCCCCCATGTGGAAGATCTTGAGTTTGAATGCATCACATTTTCTCTTGTATGGTATTTGTGATGGTGATTGCAATGCTGTTAAATTTCGTACATCCGTGTGGGATGATGTGTCTGTGATGTAGAGATTGGTCTCCCCCTTTAATGATGCACTTTCAGAACGAGCACCACAACGAGTCCTCTTGAGAAGAGGTGTTGCCTATATTATAGGTCTCTCATTACACCTTAGATTCATGGCTGTTGTTCATCAGGTTCTTGCTGGGTTTGCAAGTCTCAAGGTGGATGTCTTGGTCTGTCTAGGAGAAGGGGATGGAAGGCATGTCAAAGTGGATGTTGATCTCAATCACGGGGTTCCTTTCCCTGAGAAGATTATTCTTAGATGTTGTGGTTGTTCCTGGATGCTACATGTTACTCTAGAGAGCCAAGCTATGGCACCTGTGGATGACCATATGGGACAGCTAGATGGGCAAGAGAAAATGCAATGGAAGAAGGCCACACATGAGCCATCTCACCAAGAAATTGAGAAAAAGAGGAAGGAGGCTGAACAGGTCTTGATGATGGAGGAGAAAAAGGATACTCAGTTAGTTGAGATGCCCCCTCATGACATCTCAACTACCTGTGACATGGCCAACATGGAGATGGCCATGAGGGTGAACAAGAGCCCAGCCAGCAATTGTTTGGTAATGATGGAGACTATCTTCAATGCAAATTATTAATGCATGAAGGTGGGGTTCTATAACCCTAATGTGTCTTCTGGCAATAGGGAAATGAAGAGCACTACGGGTAGACACAATCTTCGTAGTCATTCAACTCGTAAAATGTAAGAAGTTGATGATGAAAAGTTGGTTTCAAAGATTCTTAGTGTGGAACATGTGGTTCCTAATAGCGGGGCTTCTTCATCTATTAATCCATGAGGGTGCTATCATGGAATGTGAGGGGTCTATGTGACCATAATAGGCAAGGGACGCTTCTAAACTATTTACAAGATTGGTAAGTGGATTGCGCACTTTTGTAAGAAACTCATGTTGATCAAGAAAATGTTCAGATGTGCAACAACTTTAGCCTCGGGGGTTAGCTGATCTTAGACACATCAAGGCCATTGGGAGTACAGGGGGATTATTAGTTTGGTGGAAGAAAAATACTCTACAGCCTGAAGATATTCTCCAGGATAGATTTTGTATTACTTGCAAGTTTGTCAAATGCACTGGTGGTAACTCTATCTATGTGACTTGTGTGTATGGGCCATGTGTGCATGGTGATAGGCTGGATTTTTGGAGGGAACTTATACAACATTCTTCCTTTTTTCAAGGTGGTGCATGGTTGATAGGTGGTGACTTCAACACCACACTTTCATGTGATGGCAGGCCAGATGGGCGTGTGGACCCTTCGATGTATGGGTTCCAGAATACTTAATGATTTGCCAACTTCAGGGACTACTTATACTTGGAGAAGTGGTAATGGACTCATGTCAAAAATTGATCGATTTATGTGTAATGTGGAGATGATGGGCTTCCTTTACTTGGTCCAAGTTAGAGCTATGGGACAACCTTTTTCCGATCATGTTCCCTTGGTGTGGGATAGTGGGGAAGGGAATGACACTAGTTCCTACTTCAAGTTCCAACTCTCTTGGCTTGAAAAGGCAGGGTTCAGAGACTTGGTCTCTTCTTGGTTGCGAGCACAGAATTACTCAGGTACGGTTACACAAGTTCTTGCTACCAAATTGAAGGGTGTTGAACCATTTTGCGAATCGCTACGCTTACGTGTTTGGTTTTGGAAAACCTGTCGTTGTAGTTCGAAAGCGAAGAATTCGTGTTCAACAAATAAAAATTTATACCGAAAAGAATTCCAGGTCGAACACAGGGAGGCTACGTTGATCTATATTCGCAATTATATTTTTTTTAGGATTTTTGATAAGCAAGGTGATATAATTACAATGGAGCTATCAGACTAAAAGAAAGAGAGAGAGAGAGAAAGAGAACATGCATTCAATATTTCAATTGTTTATATAATCAAACTAAATAAAAGTTACACTAGAAAGCGGAAAATCAATTACACTATAAAGCAGGAAAATTCTACACTAGAAAAGCTGTAAATAAGAATGGGAGAGAGAAGTTATCCTCCTCGACGATTGCTTAGAGGATGAGCCGGATGGGATGATGCCTGGACAAAGGAGAATGAAGCAGGATGAAGGAGGACGAAGCAGAAGAATGGGAATGAAGCAGCACACCGTCGTCGTCGCGGGATCCACTTCCGAAGGGGAACGAAAATTGGACTTTATCTCGCGAGAAGCATCCCGGGTGTAGGACAAGCTTCTTTTGAGCTTTAGAGGGGTAGAGAGGAGAAAGAAGGGATGAGAATTTCGTATGGAGGGTGTAACGAATGTGTGCCCCAGATGTCTTTTAAGACGTCTGGGAGGTGGCTCAGACGTCGGACAAGACGTCTGGGATAACAACCAGACGTCTGATAAGACGTCTGGGATAGTTTCAAGACGTCTGGAAATCCGTTATTTTCGACACACACGAGTCGCCTGCGCGCCTGAGCGCGCAGACCGCATATTCCCCCTTTTTCTCTCTGCGGCTGCAGGCGGCCTGCCACCTCCTCTCTCCTCTCCGTGCGGCGTTAAAAGGGGCGCGCCTCCCCTCCCGTCTCCACCGTCTCCTTCTTCTTCTCCTTCCTGTGTGCGAGAGCGAGCGGACACGAGGGCGGCAGCGGCGGCCGCAGTGAGCGCGGAGGTGCGGCGTGCGAGGGCGGAGCTCTGCCGTGAGGGCGAGCTCGCCGGAGCGGCTTGGCCGGCCGACGGAGGGCGCAGGGGGCGCGGAGCGACGCGGAGAGGGACCTGCTGCGGTCTGAGCAACAGGAGCGCGAGGTGCGACGCGGGCGGGGTCGCGAGCGGAGGCCGAGCAGGGTCCTGATTCTGGAAAAATTTCCAGAATCAGACGTCTGGATTGATAGCCAGACGGCAAGGTCGACGTCTGTAAGATCATACAGACGTCTGAAAGGTGAGTTTCTGTCTTCTTCTTCCTTCTTGTCGACTGACCGTACTGAGGGAGGGGGTTGGCTGTGCGCAGGTTCGCTGATTCACCATCCTTTGCGAATCAGACGTCTGGAAGTTGTACCAGACGGTGGGAGTGACCTCCAGACGTCCGGAGTGACCATCGGACGTCTGGGATCTAGGGCAGACGTCCTCGCAGACTTCTGGACGTCTGGGAAACCACGCTGAACAGGTAATTCTCTGATCCACTTTTTAAGATGTCTGGAAGGAGTTCCAGACGTCTGATTTTGCACAGTATCGTCTTTTTCGACCCGTTTAGGGCCCGTTCGGGCTCCGTTTTCCGCGATTCGAGTTGCGTTCTTTTCAGAAGTAATTCCTCTACCCGTCTACAGTAGCTATACACTGTTTTGAGACACTCCTTGTGTTTGATCCTTGTGATAGGACCTCGTTCGGTTGCAGTCTTGAGAGTCGCGGAGGCACGCGGGATTCCCGATCACGCCCCCATTACTCCCGTTGTACCCGGTAGAGTGGCTTTAAGTATTAATAAAATTTGTTAAAGTATGGAACCATAACTAGAACCTAGGACATTGCATGAATCCTAGGAATGAGAAATATATGGAATGATAGTTCCTAGGTGTTGCATGAATCCTAGGGCCAGAAAACTAGATTGTATGATAGACCCTAGGATATGGCATGAATCCTAGGATGGAAAAACTAGTGGAATGTATAATAATGCAGTCTTGGAAAAATGGAAAGGAATATATGAAGCTGCCTGTAAATTGAGTTCATAGCTGCCTGTTATGAATAAAGAAACATGATTGGGATCATGGTTTGTAAGAACGTGAAACTGGAAAGTAAGACATGAGATGTTCTGGAACCCTACGGGGAAGTAGGAGTAGAACTCCTGGAAAGCGAATGGAATAGAATTGGGGAAGTGAGCTGGCCCTTGAGTACGGAGTACCAAGGAGAGCGACTGTCCCCCTGTTTAGTGCAGAGCTGAGCTAACCACCCCAGGGACCCGGGGGTTAGGACTGGCCACTCTGTACTGACTTGTTGGCCCTCGTGTACGTAGTACCGAGGAGAGCTAGTAGTGTTAGGAGAGTACTAGCTACCCCACGGGCCCCGTGGTTCTGCTAGCCTCTTTCACCGACTTGTTAGGCCCACTAGGGCAAACCAGGGTAGTCAGGCGAGGGTGCGCAGACTGTGGAGGGGCAAGGCCCTGGTTCCGTGCTGAGAGGGCTCTGCCCTGGTTCCGTGCTGTGCTTTGGGCGCACCCGTAATGGAAACGACTGACCGCGTGCCAGTGCGGGCTAGCTACCTGTGCGTTTATCGCGCGTGCCGTAGTCACCGTTACGTCTGTCAGTGACCTTGGGGTGGTTGACTGAGGGTAGGATCACCACGGGGGACTCTCCCGGCCAGGAGAGCACCACGTGCTACTTCTACTTTTGGAAAAGACTGCAATCAAGATCGTTCCCACGAGGACATTCGAGATCAAGTAAAGGATCTGAGAAATAAATGAAATAGTGAGAAAAATTGAAAGATGTGAATAAAGGAAGTAATAGAACATAACAGCTACTGTACACTCTACTGTTGCCTTTAGTTAGTTTGCCACTCTACTCAGCGTTTTGCTGACGTGTTACACTCGTTACCTTTTTCAGGACCAGGTGTTGAGCAGCCAGGGTCGGCGGCTGCAGAGGACGCTGGGCCGAGTAGGGTCCAGTAGAGTTACCACAGCCTTTTGTACCCCTTTTGTTTCTGTTCTAGTGAGTAGTTTTTGTTTCCGCTGTACCTTCTTTACCTGCAGTTCTTGTTATATGATAAATGCTATTTTACTGTTGTGGTGGTACCTACTGTAGTAGTTTCTTTCCTTACTGCTGTACTTTCTTACTGTTAGTTATATTCATGCTAAATGTGGTTTATTTTACTGTCTTTTGGTTACTTCCTCGTTGGACGACTAGGTCTTGGGATTAGTCGAGTCGGTCCGGTTCTCGTGTCTCGTAGGGACTCGGGAACCGGGTCGTTACAAGATGGTATCAGAGGTCCGAGTGGTCAGCTGTTTGTAGCTGAGGAGGTGTACACGGGTTGCGGGGTCAGCATCGGGGGACATAGCCTGCCAGCTGACCTGATTATGATACAGATGGAGGACTTTGGAGTGATTCTGGGGATGGATTGGCTGTCCTCTTACCACGCCTTGGTAGACTGTTTTGAGAGGAAGATTGTCTTCTCCATTCCGGAGTTGCCTTCTTTCGAGTTTCACGGGCAGCCAGTGGATGGAGGTTTTAGGTGCATTTCGGCACTTCGGGCGGCGAGACTTTTGAGCCAGGGGTGTGAGGCCTTCCTAGCTTGTGTGGTGGCAGAGCACAGCCCCGTGGCAGACTTCCAGAGCATCCCGGTGGTCAGAGAGTACCCCGACGTGTTTCCAGACGAGTTACCAGGACTACCGCCCGAGCGTGAGATCGAGTTTGAGATCTCACTAGTACCAGGGACCAGCCCCATCTCCACCGCGCCATACAGAATGGCACCGCTTGAGCTGCGAGAGCTCAAGTCCCAGTTGCAGGACCTTTTGGAGAAAGGTTTCGTGAGGCCCAGTGCGTCTCCCTGGGGAGCCTCGGTACTGTTTGTGAAGAAGAAGGATGGGACCCTACGCCTTTGTGTGGACTACCGACAGCTGAATAGGGTCACCATCAAGAACAGATATCCGCTGCCGAGGATCGACGATTTGTTTGACCAGTTGCGGGGTGCCACGGTGTTTTCCAAGATCGACTTGAGGTCTGGATACCACCAGTTGAGGATCAGGGAGACCGACGTCTCCAAGACAGCTTTCCGCACCCGGTACGGACACTACGAGTTTTTGGTCATGCCATTTGGGCTGACCAATGCCCCCGCTGCTTTCATGGACCTGATGAACCGGGTGTTTAGACCATACTTGGACCAGTTTGTGGTGGTTTTCATAGATGATGTACTCATCTATTCTAGAGATCGGACGCAGCACGGACAGCACTTGCGTATGGTTCTGGACACTCTGAGACGACGCAGGCTGTACGCCAAATACAGCAAGTGCGAGTTGTGGTTGAGGGAGGTGACGTTTTTGGGTCATGTGATATCTGGAGACGGCCTGGCGGTGGATCCCGCCAAGGTCGAGGCAGTGCTCAGGTGGGAGAGACCGCGTTCAGTTACTGAGATTCGCAGTTTCCTGGGACTGGCAGGTTACTACAGACGGTTCATCAGAGGATTTTCACAGATTGCGCGTCCTATGACACAGTTGACCCGGAAGGATGTGCCTTTCGCTTGGACAGACGCCTGTGAGGCGTGTTTTCTGGAGCTGAAGGAGAGGTTGACCTCGGCTCCCGTGCTCACCATCCCTGACAGTAGTGGCGGGTTCGTTGTGTACACGAACGCTTCCTTGCTGGGGTTAGGAGGTGTGCTCATGCAGAGGGGTCATGTTGTCGCTTACGCTTCGCGGCAACTGAAGCCCCATGAGCATACCTACCCTACCCACGACCTAGAGTTGGCAGCTGTTGTCTTCGCGCTGAAGACCTGGAGGCACTACTTGTACGGTGAGACCTTCGAGATTTTTACAGATCACAAGAGCCTCAGATATCTTTTTGACCAGAAGGAGCTCAACATGAGACAGAGACGTTGGTTGGAGCTCCTGAAGGACTACGACTGCAGCATCTCCTACCACCCGGGAAAGGCCAATGTGGTGGCTGACGCCTTGAGCGGTAAGGCGCCCGCACGCTTGGCCAGTCTACAGTTACAGAGTTGGAGCCTTTTGGAGGAGGTGGGCAGTTGGCGACCTCTAGAGTTACGAGGGTACTGTGGGGCAGTGACGGTGACACGGCAGACCAGGCCAGAGTTGATAGACCGCATCATCACGGGACAGATGGCCGATCCGTACTTGCAGTCCTTGCGCGACAGAGTACTATCAGGGGACCCAGGGGACTTCTCTTTCACAGACCAGGTGTTACGCTTGAGGGGACGGTTGTGCGTCCCCAGAGACGAGGAGCTGTTGAGAGAGCTCCTGACTGAGGCACACGGTTCCAGATTCACCATACATCCCGGAAACACGAAAATGTACCATGACTTGAGACGCGAGTTCTGGTGGAGAGGGATGAAGCGGGATGTGGGTGAGTTCGTGCAGCAGTGCTTAGTGTGCCAGCAGGTGAAAGCCGAGCATCAGAGGCCTGCAGGGCCGCTTCAGCCGCTTCCAGTGCCAAAGTGGAAGTGGGAGAGCATCACCATGGACTTGGTGGTGGGCTTACCTGTTACCCAGCGAGGACACGACGCAATCTGGGTAATAGTGGATAGATTGACGAAGATGGCACGATTCTTGCCGATCCGAGTCACTTTGGGACCAGCACAGTTGGCAGAGAGGTATATCCGTGATGTGGTGCGACTACACGGAGTTCCGCGGGAGATCGTATCCGACCGGGATACCCGCTTTACGTCCCAGTTTTGGGCTGAGTTTCAGCAGGCTTTGGGGACGAGGTTGAGGTTTAGCACGGCTTACCACCCCCAGACGGACGGATAGTCGGAACGCACGATACAGACACTTGAGGACCTTTTGCGTGCCTATGTACTAGACTGGAGGGGCTCTTGGGAGGAGCACCTGTCCCTGGCGGAGTTTGCATACAACAACAGTTATCACTCGAGCATCGGCATGGCTCCCTACGAGGCTCTGTACGGACGGAAATGCACGGCACCCTTGAGTTGGGTTGAGGTGGGGACCAAGTGGGAGGTTGGCCCCAGGTTGATCCGGCAGAGTCAGGAGGTAGTTGAGCAGATCCACAGACGACTCCGCACTGTCAGGAGCAGACAGAAGAGCTACGCAGATCGCAGACGCAGAGAGGTGCAGTTCGAGGTTGGGGACCACGTCTTCCTTCGTGTTTCGCCCATGAAGGGCTTACAGCGGTTTGGGGTGAGAGGGAAGCTCGCGCCGAAGTTCGTGGGGCCCTTTGAGGTCCTGGAGCGGGTTGGACCCGTTGCTTACAGACTTGCCCTTCCCCCGCAGCTTTCTGGTGTGCACGACGTGTTCCACGTGTCCAACCTCAGGAAGTACGTAGCCGATCCCAGCCACGTACTGAGTCACGAGAGCGTCGAGGTGAGCGACGACCTGACCTACCCCGAGCGGCCAGTGCAGATCCTAGACCGAGCCGTCCGCAGGTTGAGACGAAAGCAAGTACCCCTGGTAAAGGTTTTGTGGAGGAGCCAGCGGTACGAGGAGGCTACCTGGGAGCCTGAGGCGGCAATGCGGGAGCGGTACCCGGAGCTTTTCGCGGGTACGTCTTTTCGGACCGGCTGCGGTCCACTTTGAGTTTGTTATGGTTATTTGGACATCTTTTTCCCGCACCCTAGTTGGTGCAAGTTTCGGGGATGAAACTTCCTTTGAGTTTGCTATATTGTAACGAATGTGTGCCCCAGACGTCTTTTAAGACGTCTGGGAGGTGGCTCAGACGTCGGACAAGACGTCTGGGATAACAACCAGACGTCTGATAAGACGTCTGGGATAGTTTCAAGACATCTGGAAATCCGTTATTTTCGACACACGCGAGTCGCCTGCGCGCCTGAGCGCGCAGACCGCATATTCCCCCTTTTTCTCTCTGCGGCTGCAGGCGGCCTGCCACCTCCTCTCTCCTCTCCGCGCGGCGTTAAAAGGGGCGCGCCTCCCCTCCCGTCTCCACCGTCTCCTTCTTCTTCTCCTTCCTGTGCGCGAGAGCGAGCGGACACGAGGGCGGCAGCGGCGGCCGCAGTGAGCGCGGAGGTGCGGCGTGCGAGGGCGGAGCTCTGCCGTGAGGGCGAGCTCGCCGGAGCGGCTTGGCCGGCCGACGGAGGGCGCAGGGGGCGCGGAGCGACGCGGAGAGGGACCTGCTGCGGTCTGAGCAGCAGGAGCGCGAGGTGCGACGCGGGCGGCGTCGCGAGCGGAGGCCGAGCAGGGTCCTGATTCTGGAAAAATTTCCAGAATCAGACGTCTGGATTGATAGCCAGACGGCAAGGTCGACGTCTGTAAGATCATACAGACGTCTGAAAGGTGAGTTTCCGCCTTCTTCTTCCTTCTTGTCGACTGACCGTACTGAGGGAGGGGGTTGGCTGTGCGCAGGTTCGCTGATTCGCCATCCTTTGCGAATCAGACGTCTGGAAGTTGTACCAGACGGCGGGAGTGACCTCCAGACGTCCGGAGTGACCATCGGACGTCTGGGATCTAGGGCAGACGTCCCCGCAGACTTCTGGACGTCTGGGAAACCATGCTGAACAGGTAATTCTCTGATCCACTTTTTAAGACGTCTGGAAGGAGTTCCAGACGTCTGATTTTGCACAGTATCGTCTTTTTCGACCCGTTTAGGGCCCGTTCGGGCTCCGTTTTCCGCGATTCGAGTTGCGTTCTTTTCAGAAGTAATTTCCTCTACCCGTCTACAGTAGC
Organism: Thalassia testudinum; assembly: GCA_037157565.1. Classification (NCBI taxonomy): domain Eukaryota; kingdom Viridiplantae; phylum Streptophyta; class Magnoliopsida; order Alismatales; family Hydrocharitaceae; genus Thalassia; species Thalassia testudinum. The sequence goes on from JAZHRO010000031.1 coordinate 204,792,565, forward strand.
TATACACTGTTTTGAGACACTCCTTGTGTTTGATCCTTGTGATAGGACCTCGTTCGGTTGCAGTCTTGAGAGTCGCGGAGGCACGCGGGATTCCCGATCACGCCCCCATTACTCCCGTTGTACCCGGTAGAGTGGCTTTAAGTATTAATAAAATTTGTTAAAGTATGGAACCATAACTAGAACCTAGGACATTGCATGAATCCTAGGAATGAGAAATATATGGAATGATAGTTCCTAGGTGTTGCATGAATCCTAGGGCCGGAAAACTAGATTGTATGATAGACCCTAGGATATGGCATGAATCCTAGGATGGAAAAACTAGTGGAATGTATAATAATGTAGTCTTGGAAAAATGGAAAGGAATATATGAAGCTGCCTGTAAATTGAGTTCACAGCTGCCTGTTATGAATAAAGAAACATGATTGGGATCATGGTTTGTAAGAACGTGAAACTGGAAAGTAAGACATGAGATGTTCTGGAACCCTACGGGGAAGTAGGAGTAGAACTCCTGGAAAGCGAATGGAATAGAATTGGGGAAGTGAGCTGGCCCTTGAGTACGGAGTACCAAGGAGAGCGACTGTCCCCCTGTTTAGTGCAGAGCTGAGCTAGCCACCCCAGGGACCCGGGGGTTAGGACTGGCCACTCTGTACCGACTTGTTGGCCCTCGTGTACATAGTACCGAGGAGAGCTAGTAGTGTTAGGAGAGTACTAGCTACCCCACGGGCCCCGGGGTTCTGCTAGCCTCCTTCACCGACTTGTTAGGCCCACTAGGGCAAACCAGGGTAGTCAGGCGAGGGTGCGCGGACTGTGGAGGGGCATGGCCCCGGTTTGGTTACTGTGGAGGGGTTGGACCCCTGTTACTGAGAGGGCTCTGCCCTGGTTTCGTGCTGTGCTTTGGGCGCACCCGTTAACGGAAACGACTGACCCCGTGCCAGTGCGGGCTAGCTACCTGTGCATTTATCGCTCGTGTCGTAGTCACCGTTACGTCTGTCAGTGACCTTGGGGCGGTTGACTGAGGGTAGGATCACCACGGGGGACTCTCCCGGCCAGGAGAGCACCACGTGCTACTTCTACTTTTGGAAAAGACTGCAATCAAGATCGTTCCCACGAGGACATTCGAGATCAAGTAAAGGATCTGAGAAATAAATGAAATAGTGAGAAAAATTGAAAGATGTGAATAAAGGAAGTAATAGAACATAACAGCTACTGTACACTCTACTGTTGCCTTTAGTTAGTTTGCCACTCTACTCAGCGTTTTGCTGACGTGTTACACTCGTTACCTTTTTCAGGACCAGGTGTTGAGCAGCCAGGGTCGGCGGCTGCAGAGGACGTTGGGCCGAGTAGGGTCCAGTAGAGTTACCATAGCCTTTTGTACCCCTTTTGTTTCTGTTCTAGTGAGTAGTTTTTGTTTCCGCTGTACCTTCTTTACCTGCAGTTCTTGTTATATGATAAATGCTGTTTTACTGTTGTGGTGGTACCTACTGTAGTAGTTTCTTTCCTTACTGCTGTACTTTCTTACTGTTAGTTATATTCATGCTGAATGTGGTTTATTTTACTGTCTTTTGGTTACTTCCTCGTTGGACGACTAGGTCTTGGGATTAGTCGAGTCGGTCCGGTTCTCGTGTCTCGTAGGGACTCGGGAACCGGGTCGTTACAGAGGGGGTATCCTTTTATAGTTGCAAGGAGTGGGGGCAAAATGGACATTAAAACTTCAAAATAATAAAAGAGGGGTCTTTAGTGACGGATAAATCCATCACTAAAGCCCCGACGTTGGCGTAGCTTCCGCGCCCACGTGCGCCACTTCAACTGCCTGCGCGCCCAATGTACACGCACGTCCAGCGATCCTCAGCCATCCGATCGTGAGATCGGACGGCTTAAGTCGTGCCTTCTCCCGCTGCATTGCGCGCCTGCCCGCGCGTCCAATTGCACGTGACGCAGCATGTTCAATTGCGCTGAATGCTATTGGGCGTGTGCAGCCGTCCGATCTCCATCTGACGCTCCACCCGCGCCCAATCGCCCGCGCCTTCCAGCCCCTCGCCACGGCTCGATCCCGCGCCTGCCGCTCGCGAAAGCGCGCTCGACCACTACGCTTTGGGGCGCGGATGGTCGAGCGGACGCTTTTAAGCGTGAGCGACCACAGCCATTGGATTAAGATCCAACGGCGGAGAGCGATCGGGCGCGGGGCCTTCACAAGATGCAAGCGGCCGTTTGGGCGGCTGAGATGGCGCCACGTGGCTCTATCTTGGCCGTCCATCTTCTAGAAGTTGTAGATGGTGCCACGGATGTCGGATTGACTTGATTTTTGTGTCGTTGGGATGCGATCGTCGATCCGAATTCATCCGTGTGGTTGGATTTGTCATCTGAAGTGTGGATTTACACCATCCTAGCCCTTGATCTTCTAGGGTTCCCAGGTCACTATCTGATGCTACGGATGTCTGATTAGGGCGATCTTTGAGTCGTTGAACTCCAATCGTCGCCCTGATCACATCCATACGGTTGGATCTTTGATCCGAGGTCCCAAAAAAATGTTTGCCCTGTCCAAGCACATAAAAGGAGACAATTAACCTCCATTTTATTCAAACTACTCTAAATGCAAGATGATGCATGTTATGCAATATTTATATCATGAAATGCAATCCTATGCTTAAGAACATGCATAAATATACATTTTAAGTAGTGTAAATGTGTTTACATCAAAGGGTTTGCATCTGATGCTAATGGAGTATAGAAAAACACTTAGGGCTATAGAAGAGGAGTGTAGATTGTGTGCAATGGAGACCATTGCTTCCTTGGATGCCAAGGAAGATCAAAGGCCTGTATATGAGGATGATCATGTTTTGAGGGAGTGCCAAGATATGGTAGCTAAAGAGGACCTCTAGAATGAGATTGACTGGTGTGAGAAATCTAGATAGTTATGGTTGAGAGAGGGGGATGCCAATACCAAATTTTTTCATGCTGCAGCTACTAATAGAAGATGCATCAGTCATATTACTTCTTTGCATGTTGGGGACTTCCTTATCATGTTAAATGAATAGATTCGCAGTGAAGCAAATTCTTATTTCTACCAGGTCATGTGTGTTGGGGGTAAGGGAGATTGGCACATTGCCTCTTCTGACGTGGTGCAACAAGATGAGTTAGATTGCAATATGCTGACCAGAGCCATTGGTGAGGATGAAGTGTTGAAGGACTTTAATGGGTTAAAAGCAGAGGGATCCCTTATTGTGCAGCAATTCACACAAACAAATTATCAATCTTATGATATTTTCTGGCTTTACACATCTACAATTAGATAGCTACACTTGCATTTTGTAAATACATGCATTCATGCATAAGAAAGGAAGAAAGAGAGAGATATAGAGCCTTCACTACCACCAAAAATCACCCACCTATTCAACTACAATAAATAAACAAAACCTTAAGTGCCTACCCACAAAATACCCAAATATCCCAGAAAGAATATCCTTATAGCCATGCTTGCTCCCTACTCCCCATACCTCACCCCTCACTTATAAAAGCACACCCTCACCTCCACTCTAAAAAGGGCGGCACCACCCACACTCCCACCCACACCACAGCGCATAGCCGGCCATCACTGCCTCTTCTCTCTCCCTCTCACCAATTGAGAGGGCACGTTGTGCCAATAGGGAAACCTCCCATGATCGCAAACCACCACGATGAGGTCCACCATCGTTTAGCTCCTTCGTGAGCAAGTAGACGTGGTGGATTCTCTTTTTGCTTTTAGTTGGTTTGCTATTTTAATCTTTGTTTTGATTGCCATTGGAGCTACTTAGAAGCTCCTTGTTTCCTCCTCTATTTTGTAACAGTGACTCAATCGTGATTCATTTTCATCATTTTACCACCGGCTCACTTCTCATTTAGACGGTGGCATAGCACTCACCTACACATACACCACATCAGCTCCATTCCTCACCCAACCGGTTGCACACCACACACCCACACCCACACACACCCCTCTCTCTCTTCATTTCACCGAGTAGTGAGAAACATAGCTAGTGGAAATTGCAAGGTCCAGTTACCCTTGCTCGCCCACGTGCTACCCCTCCACCAGCTAACTCAAGAAGTGACCGACTCACTTAGTTAGTAGATCACCTTGTCCTCACGCCCCTCTCGCCACCAACTCTAGCCGGTTACATGCCACTCTCAATGCAATTACATACACATGCTCCTTACACATTTATATACACACATACACATGCACATACACACACATACATATACACATATATGCACACACACCCTTACATAAATATTCACCTATATACTCATATATTTATTTACACATCTATATATATTTCATACACACACCCTTACACATTCACATATTCACAAATTCACCATCATGCGCACTTCTACATTACCGCACATTTTATCGCACATGTGTACGCACAAGTTGCGTACACGTCTGTGATTCTCGTGCACATTAAGCCTTCTCACACACATGCACACATGTTCATTCCACACCCGCATGCGGTGCAATATTAGTGTTGATCTCGTCTTTTTAGATGTTGGTCGCACTAACTTGTGCTACAACCCATTGAATCTCCAATTCAATTCCCCAGCACTATATATTACATAGTTATATATATATATACATATATATAGATATCTATATATCTTATATATATATACATACATTTATACATAAGCTAAGTAATTCATTCATTTCTATTTCACATTTCTTTCCTTCATTCTCCTCTTCCCTTTTATTTGTTGATTAAGAAAAGACCAAAAAGATTATAAAATAGAAAAGATAATTCTTGACTTTATAGGTACCCAATCTCGTGTGTAGCAAGATTAATTTTAGACTTGAGTTTAGCATGTCGCCAGAGACATATTTTGAGGGTGTACCTCAAGGACAAGATTATCACAAAAAAAATCTTAAAACAATGAAAATCCAAAAACATAATAAATGAATAGAAATTAATCACATGCTTTTAGGATTCGCATAGAAATCGATTATCCAAACCCACCTCCCTAAGTTCAACCCTCAGCCTAAAATTGACAATCGCAAATCATACTTAGTCTAGGTTAAAATAAATTTGAAAAAAATCTATGTAGAATCGCTTGTAGGTAACTAGTTCTACTATACTCATTTTCACGTTAATATTACCCAATTAAGTAACCCGACTCACGTTCAATCAATTTTCTGGCGCTGCTACCATGGAGGAGCTATTCAGATTCAATTTCTACTCTTTTCCTTTAGATTTGTTCTTCTTTCCACCTGCTCTTCATGGGTATTCGTTGTTTATTTTTGTGCAGGTGAACCTGTTGCAAGGTGAAGACATGTAGAGGAGGTCAGGGATGTGGACAAGTCTAGGGCAGGAGCAAGAGCGTGAAGGTGCCAGAACTGCTTGGAGCTTCGTACACATTACTGAGGAGGTAGGTGTCCCTTTATCTTAGCAACCTAGGTAAATCAAAAAACCCTAAAAAAGAGTCTTCTTGGTATTTCTCGGGATGAGTGGATTAAAATTCACTGATCGATTGCTTTCATCAATCCACCACCCTCGATTTCCCACACACGTGCATGTATAAAATCCGAGAATCTCGATTCTTTGATTTTTCGTGACACGTGATTTTATCGAGGCGAATTATAATCAAGTGTTTGTTACATCTATTCACCTTCGAGATCCACTATTTTGGTTCAGGAGTCTTGGAATCAAGTTGATTCCAACCCCACCACATCCTTACATTTTGCCTCTGATTTGATCCTGAATCTCTACCACAAAATTTTTCATTTCTTATCTTGGTGGTTGAGCCTTTGTGTGGATATTCATCTTGGTGATTGGGAGCAATTGAATTGTATTGTTTGACTCCCATTCAAATTGAATTAAAAGTGATTTGTGCATCCACACTTAGAAATATCCATTTAGGGGCCCATTGCATTGTAGCATGCATTAACGAATCAATTTGAAGGAGGGTTACTTGGGCATCAAAACTTAAGTTGATGTAGCACGAGAATCATCGTTTTAAGGAAATACACTTCGTAGTTTATGACGAAAAATGTAAAAACACTTAAATATATAAAACTCGAAACTAAGAAATGAGTCTGAGGTCGTTCGCAGGGAGCAAATTGGTAATTCAATCACTAATCACAATTATCAAAAGAGATGCAAATATAATCAAAATATTGCTTAATATAAATTAGAATAATATTGTAATAAAATCAGGAATCATAGTGTAAAAAGATGGGGTTAAAATGATGGTTTGAACCACCAATTTAACCCTAATGTTAAGTTCAACAATCAACTCAAATATATGAATAGTACTTTCAACCAAATCTCTACGTAAATGCCAAATAGATCCATAGTAGCACCAGATCAGAATTAGCACAAGGCCTCAGACATTGAGAGGAGAGGTTAGATGCCTTAACCTCAAGTCACCAAGGCACCAACAGATACAAGGCACAAGGGCCTCACCTGTCACAGGATGACTAAGTGTTGAGATGGGGGGGGGCACGATTCCCAAGGCAACAGTGTAAAACCCCCCTTTTTTCCTTCTCAGATTTCTTTCCTTCAAAACCAAAGCAGACTTGGGTAACAGGGTATTTAGATCTCGTCCAAACCTGTGTGGCATGAACCGCGAGTGAGGGCACGTAAGATGGAGTGTACGAGTGGGACCTCACCCTGGTGCTCTCGGAGGCAACTAACTAAGGGCAGCTTTGTCTCTTATACACCTTCGTAGACTCCTGATCCTCTAAGGTGGGACTATCCCACTCCTTTCTTCACGCAAGGCTTTGCATGACTATTTCAGCTAGTGGCAAGGAGCTGATGGCACTAGAGCTGCTCCATCGGTCAATTGAGACCCCAAGTGGGCTTTTAGGATCTGTCCGCGTTGATTGGGAGTGGAAGCGAGACCAGAGGTGATTGGATTACGATGGCCGGAGATGGAGATGATGACTGGTAATGGCGAGGTACCTGTAATGAGAATACAACCCTAGAGCTGGAGTTAAGCACATAAGGAGGTCCGGTGGTACTCATCGAACAAAAACCCTAAGGTGATTTGGGGTTTGAGTAGCTGTGGACGTGTGGTGAAGAAGCTCTGATGAGCTTTGATTGGTGGTGATAGAGAGGGTGATGGAGGCGGCAAGCGGTGGTTATGGGGTGTGTGATGGGTGGAGGTATGCCGGCGGTGAAGTGGTCAAAGTCGACGTGATCGGCATCGGAGATGATGGTAGAGAGGGAGTGAAGAACAGAGAAGCTCCAGATATGAAATTGGAGGAGAGAGGAGTTGAAGCCATAAGTTAATTGAGAGGAACAAGGCATGGAAGAGGCTGTCGGAGGTACGCTGGAGCGGAAGGAGATGGACTAACTGGAGTGGAAAGGGGCTAGAAAGGCTGAAGCTTTGTGGGAAGCTTCATAGACGAAGGAGAAAGAGGAGCCCTTTGCCTATCGTATGTGGCAGAGGGCGACGATGGTGTTTTGAACGACTTTGGTGGTGGTCCCCGATGCTGGTGAGGAAGAAGAATTTGAGGGAGATCCGGCAAAGATTGTACGAGGGAAAACGACGCGACAAGTAGGTCATTAAATAGGACCAGGTCCGAGCTTCACTCAAGGCAAGCTGGGCATTTTGGGCAGGTGCCTCCGCCGCCTGAAAAGCTTGAATTTCTCAAGCTCTTTGGCGTGAATTCCAGCTATAATTTGCATTGAAAAGTACCCTGATCGATGTAGATTGATCTGAGGATCAATTTTGCTGTAAAGAGAAGGCTTTTCTGATTGTGTGGCTTTAAATGCTCATGGGAGGTTAGGAGGTATAGCTTTTTGGTGGAAAAAGGCATGCCTAAATGTTCTTGAAATTATTAACTCTAGGAATGCGATATCTTGTAGATGCAAGTTGATACAAGGGGAGAAGGAATTGTTAATCATAGGCGTTTATGGGCCGTGTGCTACGAACCTCAGACCTGAATTATGGGAGGACTTATCCTCAGTTGCATCTCTAGTGTAGGGGCTACCGTGGTTAGCGGGTGGTGACTTCAATTATACTCTGACTGGGACGGATAGACTAAGTGGTTTAATGGACACTACCTCCATTGATTTTATGTTGACCTTACAAAATCTAGGTCTTAATGAGTTCCCAACCTCTGGAGTGGACTTTACGTGGCAAAATGGAAGTGGTTTAATGTCAAAGCTTGATAGGAATTTTGGAAATGTGGAACTGATGGAGAATTTCCAACTGTCTTCTATTGTTGGGCTTCAGCGACCCTTCTTAGACCATACTCCTTTGGTCTGGGATAGTGGTGAGAATGTGCAAACTGGGTCTTACTTCAAGTTTAAAAGGTCGTGGCTTAGAGAAGAGGGTTTTCGCAAAATGTTGGAGGCCTGGTGGCGAGCTCAGTAAGTGCAGGGTACGGCTGCCATCAGGCTGGCATCAAAGCTTGCGTCATGCGGCAAATGTTAAAGGAATATGGGTCAGCTGTTGCAACTTTGAGAGAACAAAAGCGTCAGGAAGCTCTCCTGGAAGTGCAGCGGCTGGATGAAAAGGAATCTACTGCACCACTGTCTGACCATGAACAGGGAGTTAGGAGAAGGTGGCAAGAGGTTATAGCGGAGGAGGATTCGAAAAGAGAGATGGATTGGTGATAAGTCCACTTTTGTGGACTATTATTTAGCCTAAGTACTATTTAATTATTTGCCCTTAGTTGTTAATTGACTAGGAGATATATGGTAAGTTACCTTAGTCTGCATATAATTTTATGCGTTAATTTTTCATTTAACCACATATGATATGATAATATAATTCATTCGATGAATGCAGGCTAGGTACATGAGTTTAGACATCCATTTCTACATCTATAAGACGTTTGGAGAAAATGACGGATGTCTGGGACAGCCAGCAGGAACTTATTGATATCTACATTTTTATGACGTCTGAAGGTCTGATCAGACATCTGATGAAGAAGTTGCCTGACAAATTCTACCGCTCCAACCACTCGCATCCTTCGCGGGTGGTTGGAGAAGCATTCGGTGGAAGCAACAAATTGTAGATAAGAAGAGCGACTAGAGGACTCTAGCGATCATCTTCTCTCCCCCTGGTGGGGACCTCCTCCATCGTCTCCACCGTGGCTCAAGCGTACACCGTGCAACGAGTGAACACTATGAATCACTGCGAGCTTCCACTGCGGCCACCTCTTCATCCTCCTAGGCGGCAACGAGCATGGTGACAGCTGCTCGCCGCTGCATTCACCATGCCATCCCGCCACAGCCGCGCACGCACTGCGCACGCCACCACTGCAGACCACTCCCCAAGCAGCCTCACAGTGCACGCTACCCCTCATCGTGCGCAGCCAGACCGCATGCGCTACCCCCTCACCATGCGCAGCCACACAATCCCTCTCCTCCATCTTCTTCCTTTTCTTCTTCTTCCACTTCTTCCTTCCACCGCCACCTACAACTCCAACGGAAGAACCCAAAGTGTAGCCTGCCACCCTCGCTGACCACGCCACCTCGGGCCATCTCCTTCTTTGCCAAAACAACCGAAGTGCTCGCCTCGACCTCACGAGGGTAGCCACGCCCTCAGAAAATGGCCATGACAGCCCTCGATGCCGGTGAGCCGCATCCATCGCACTGGCCTTCCTCGACGCTGGCCGCCCTTAGAAAATGGCCACGACAACCCTCGACGCCGGTGAGCCGCATCCCTCGTGCCAACCTTCCTCGACACCAGCTAGACCTCCGGCCGCGACTCGCTGGCACGTCACCACCTTCGCGAAGGCTGCACCTCAGAGACCCACCATCGGCAACCACACCATCCGCTGTCTCCTGCTCCGTGCATGTGAGTAGGGGATTCGTTTCCCCTGTTTTGCTACAGTAACAAGCATATTAATATTTACGTTACTTGCCATTGTGGAAAACACTATTTACTTATTTATCTTATTATTATATTACGGTAGATTTGCATGCATGTCGCTCAATTCTAATTGAGTTGCATACAGTCAAATTCATCTCATGAATAAGCAAGCATGTATATTTGTTATAGGGAACAAATTTTGATTTAATTAAATTTGATGATGCTTGTCAGTATTAAGATCGTAATTCAGGTCTGTTATTGGTGGTGATTTTGCATGTACACCCTTACATTATTGATTAATTCTTTAAATCAAGAAATTATGTTGAAAACACGTGCACCAGTTAGTATGCATACACATTGAGATTCCCAAATAAACAAGACATGATTCGCTAGTTTAAATAGGCTAATTCCTCCCTGTGGAGATGACCTAACTATTTTCGTGGTTAGATTTTGAGAATTAAATGTTTTGAAAAGCGATTTTCTACCACGCGACATATTATAACGACACAACATTTTATGTTACAAATTTTATCGAAAACAAAGATCGCTCTTTCAAATGGCACCGTTACCGGGGAGGAAACTGATAATCGCCAGTTTATCATCATTCTTATGCATTAAAACAAACCTAGCTCTTAGGATTTTACTCCGCAAACGGGTTTTTGGGCTGCATTTAGGCATAAAATAGGTTAGGTATGCATTGCATTTTTTATTGACTTTTTAATATGTCTTTGTAAGTGTTAGGGATGTACAAATATATAGATCCCTAAAACCCTAGCACTCAAGAAGGCAAATGGTGAAGGAGAAGCCCAGACTAGCTGGAACTCAGCCTAATCCAGCTCACCTCAGCTTGATCCAGTTCACCTCAGCTTGATCCAGCTCACCGCAGTTAGAACCTAGCTTACTTGAACTAGGGTTAGCTCATCCTAGCTCCATTCAGCTAATCTCAGCTAGATGACAGCTCAAGAGAGTTCACCTTAGCTCACCCTAGCTCAAGTCAACTCAGATCTAGCTCAACTTAGCTGAGTCTAGCTCATCTCAACTCCCACTAGTCCACAGGGAGCTCTAGCTAGCTCAGCTAAGTTGACAGGAGTTCACCCCAGCTCAGATCCAGCTACATCCAGCTCCACTCAGCTCCAGCCAGTTGAAGAAGAACTCATCCCAGCTCAGGAAGCTCAAGTCCAGCTGCCGGGGACTCAGCTTAGCTCAACTCAGTTGAGCTAAGCTACCTTAGCTGCCTCAACTAGCTTGATTCTCCTCGGGAGCACCAGACCTAGCTCACCTCAGCTCATTTTGGTAGAAGCTAGCTCACTTTAGCTTGGCTTAGCAACTAGCAAAGAACTAACAAGCTAAGCCAGCTAGAGTGACCCCAAACCAGCCTCTTCAGCAGCAGCCAGCTCTAGCTCCAGCTCCAGATGTCTCCTCCTCAGCTCCTTCCTCCAAACCCTAGCTCCATTACCTTCTCCTCTACTCCTCCATTAGCTAAGCTAGCTTAGCCTAGCTTAGCTATGCTCCAACTCGACTTGTACCACCCCAAAAACCCACCTACCAACTCCACCAAACTAGCTCCACCTAAGCTCCACATAAGCTAACCTACTTGGCACCAACCTAACCTACCCACCACCTCCAAAGGACACCTAAAAGTGGCGCCAAAAGCTACCCATAACCACCCCTTAATGGCGCCACTTTTCCCTCCAAAATCTCCCCTCATCTCCACCACACAATCCCCCTTGAACCCATCTCCACCATCCACCTAACCCCCCTTCTAGAAGACCCCATGTTGGCGCCAACATGGTGGTGTCTCTCCACCACCAAAAGACACCAACACCACCATAACTACCCCCTTTAACACCCCTTGAGTTGGTGCCAACTCTCCTTAGCCATAGGATCACCAACCACCTCCATTCTTCCATCCTAGCCCTCCATTTCAAGGGGCACCTTAACCCTCCATCCTACCCTATAAAAAGACCACTACCCACCACCATTCAAGTCATCCTTGGCTAGCAATTTCACTCTCATATTCCACCAAGAAGCCCACGTACAAGAGATAAGAAGAAGAAGATTAAGGGGATATTCTATCCCCTTGGTGCCTTCCCCTCTTCCCTTCTCTCTTGGGTCACGCCAGCCAAAGGAGAAGCCAGGCAAGGAAGATCTTGGAGGAGATCTTGAAGGTGGTCCACGCCACCTTGGAGGAGTTCTTGAGGGTGGTGCACTCCCACCCCTTGGAGAGAGCATTGAAGGTGGAAGCTTCCACCTTGGAGGAGCTCTCAAGGAAGGAGAAGAAGGAGGCTCTCTTTTCAAGCTAAGGAGCAGCTAGGCTTGGAGCAAGAAGACTCCCTTCTTCACCATTTTTTCAAGAGGATTTGTGTTTCTTTTCTTTCTTTTAGATTGTTTAATTCTAGTAGAAGCATTCCTCTACTTTTCCTTGAAAAGAACACTCATTCTACTCAATCAAATTGCCTTCTTTTAGCTTTTTATTGCAGTTGTTTTTGGTTCTAGCACTTGTTTCACCTCTTCTTCCTAATTACCCTAGGCCTCCACTTGCCTAGAGTGAGCTTAGGAAGAAGATATTTCTATCTTTTAGATTTTAGTTAATCATTTGTAGGTGTTAGTTCTTTTCGCTACAATCTGCAGTTTGCCCTCATCTTTTCAAAATACAAAAAAAAAAAAAATTACATATTGAAAAATATCAAAAAGAAAGTTGAGATCTATTTGTAAGCAAGAGGATTAATTTTACAATTTTTGCATCCTTGGACAACCCTAGATACTCCCCTATCTAGGATATAAATTTAAAAGCGAAAGCGGATTTGCATGCCGTCAGCAGCCTGTTGTTCCTCTAAAAGATTTCTATGATCCGTCTTATTATGAGGAACGACCAGGGGTGGTTATACCGGAGGGGGACTTTGAGATCAAGCCTGCGGTCCTGAACCTAATTAAACACTTTCATGGCCTTCCTAGGGAAGACCCTTTCAGCCACCTTGAAGAGCTAACTCTTCTTGCACAGACAACCCGTTCCCGAAATGTGCAAGAAGACATATGGCTGATGCGGCTTTTTCCATTATCTCTTAAAGATAAGGCCGCTTATTGGTTCAGGACCATTGGCCGACCCATCACAACATGGCCTCAACTCAAGAGTGCCTTCCTCAAGAAATTCTTTCCCATAGGTCGTACCAATTCCTTACGAAGATCTATTACGACCTTTCACCAAAAATCTGGTGAAACTTTCCATGATTCTTGGGAAAGATTTCAAGACCTTTTAAGAAGTTGCCCGCACCACGAGATTCCTTTATGGCAGCTCGTGCAAATCTTCTATCATGGATTAGAAGATCAAATCCGACATTTTGTCGACGCCTCGTGTGGCGACAACTTTTTAAATAAAGATGCAGAAAGTGCCTATGACCTATTCGAAGAAATGAGTGAAAACTCATTTAATCAAGCTTCCATGAACACATTTTGCAGAACCCAAAACCCACAGTTCGGTGTTCATGAAATAGGCACTCAATCTATCCTGGTCACCCAAGACGATCTTCAATTGATCGCTCAGAAACTCGACCAGATGCATAGTAATCAGAAAAAAATTGAGGAAAGACTCGCCACATTAACTCAAGCTCCACACCCACATCTAACCCAACCTAACTTTCCACGAAGAGAAAATTTGCACAATCTCAACACAACTCCTGCTGATTATTCTGAGGTTGCCCATGATTCACTGGGGAATTATAATTATCCAGATCTTAACCCCACCCAAAATATTTCTACCATCCAGGAGCCCTTTAAAAATTCTTCCAATTGGAAAAATTACCCGAACTACTCCTGGAATAATCAAGTTTCCTCCCAACCACATCATTTTAATGGGTATGGATCGAATCCAAACTTCCATCCTGGGCCATCCCAACAAGATATCAATACCCAGATGCTGCAAATCCTACAGGATATGCAAAAAAAAATGACGGAAGTAACCCGCAACATCACAAATCTGAACAATCAGATTGGGGTTGCTCCCACGCAAAGACCTGTAGGACATCTTCCGTCCCAACCCATACCCAATCCCAATCACCAAGGGAACCATTATATGGGCAGAAATCCACACTATCCAAATCAGCCTCCTACTAATCCACCACCTCAGCAGCCGCCCAGGTTTCTGCAATCACAGGCCCCCCCACCTCCTCCAAATAATAATCCGATTGCACATGCAGTTACTTTGAGGAGTGGGAAAACCACCATTGACCCCGGGCCTTCACACGAACCTGGTAAGATACATGTGCAAATTGACTCCCCACCTCCCCATCAGGAAGAAAAAGAAAAACCAAAATCTCAAGACAAGATCCCTTTCCCACAAGCTCTCTACCCCACCACCAACAAAAAAAAGAAATCTGAGCCCACTACAGAAGAACTCATGGAGCTATTTGGGCAAGTTCATATCAATATCCCTCTCCTAGATGCCATTAAATATATACCTACCTATGCTAAATTTTTAAAGGAGATTTGTACTCCTAAAAGGCAGGCCAAAAATCTAGGACAGGTGCATCTTTCGGAGACAGTAAGCTCTGTCATACAGAGTAAGCTGCCTCCTAAGATGAAAGATCCGGGGGCGCCTTTAATTTCTGTAATTATTGATGACACTACATTTAATCGCGCCCTCCTTGATCTTGGTGCCTCAGTAAATATTATTCCCACGAGTTTATTCGAAGAATTTCATATCGGTGAATTAAAACCCGTCGAGGTTACCCTGCAATTAGCCGACCGATCTACAATCAAACCTCGTGGGATTGTCGAGGATGTATTAGTCAAGGTCAAGAATTATGTCTTCCCTGCAGACTTTCTGGTGCTTGACATTGAGGCACCTGAATCATTACTGGACTCCCCGATAATCCTTGGATGCCCCTTTTTGGCCACTGCAAAGGCAAATATCAATTGCCACACAGGCAAAATGAATATCACCTGTGCAGGCCAAACTATCACTTTAGATATTTTTAAATCCTCCAGGAGATTCTATGATGATAACTTCTTTGAGGACTCAGATACTGAAATTTCCAATATGGTGGAGGAGACAATGTTAATAGATACCCTTACCGACCATAATTTTTTTGAGGACTCTGATTTAGACTCAGTGGTTGGCAAAATCTGTGATCCGGAAACTTGTCCTGACTCCAAATTTATTCCTGATAACCCCCCTAACCCACCCACTATTCACGCACCTAATTTTTCCACACTAACTCACCATTCCTTCCCGACCTCTTTCTTACGGACCTGCCACCAACCCCGCCCGAGTTTGGCACCCAACCTGAATTAAAACCATGGCCAGACTCGGGCCACACTTATCAATTTCCATCTCACTTTGATCCCAATATTATTTCTAATCAATTTTCTAGGGATCTAGACGAAGACACCTTTTTTGCGGGCATCCAAGTGTCCAATTATTTACATGATTTTCCGTCTTCTGTGCATACCTTCACGCCCAGCTGAATGGTGTAAAAGATAGCATTGGATGGGAGGTAACCCATCATTTTTTTTCTTGCTTTCCTTTTTTCTTCTTTTTCCAGGTTTTGTTCATCCTAAACCCGACCGTTTTTCACTAAGGTGATCCCTTTTCCCTCCTAATGCATGAGGACATGGCATATCTTAAGCATGGGGGGGTGTTTTTAAATTTTTACGATCGATTTAGGACGTTCAAAACCTAAAAACATACAATTTTCTTTATTTCCTGCTTGCATACCCAAAAAAAAAATAAAAATTTTGAAAACTTTTTGAGGAAAAATTTTGAAATCGGGACTAAGGTCGAAAAATTCACTTTTGGTACAATGGGATTTAATCTTTAACAAACTAGGGATAAGGATATAGATCTGATCATTAGAATTCCAGGGTCTATTTTAGACTAGATCAGATATCCTTCTCTAAAATTCCACCTGAACTCATGATAGTTCAGGTGACTTGATCCTATTTTGTAATACGGAAAGTATTTGACTTAGTTTCTGATTCAAAAACTTGCGTATCTTAAGAAACTTCTTATGTCTATTTTCACACACAAGCCAACACTTAAAAATAATTAAATTTTTTTTTTGAAAAACTCCCGTGTTTGGATTTAGTAAAAGTCTGAAGCAGATCATTGGTTTGAGTTCCCACCACCGAGAAGAAGGAAAATACCTTCTTTGAGGATACGATGTCAACATGTTACCGCCTTGGCGCTACTCTATATCTATATTTCATATCTTTAGACGGAGCATTAAAGCACATTTTAGCAGCTCAAGTGTCTTGGACGGTGCTCTACCTATAGCGTCGGAGCAAGAGCTTGAGTTTGCTTGGAGCGCCCCTTTTCACCGCATCATGTTTTGGGGTTGTGAGCTCCTGGGTGGTGTCATGGACAGTGCTATCCCGAAGTATTGGTGCCAGAGCCCCCTCGAGGAATGGTAACGGGAATGATGATCCCGACACATCTGTTGTAAGACTAAGCTAAAAATAAGCATGGGGGAGAAAAAAAAATAAAATAAAATAAAATATATAATAATTATAATAACACGTCCTTATAAATGTTGGCTTTTCACAAGCACAGACAAAAGGTTTTAAAGGATTTTGCAAGTTGCGAATCAGATTCACGAGCCAGAAAAATCCTAAAAACAAACATTTCAAGTCATCTGAATTAACAAGGGGTTAATCTGTGAATTTTCTGGAAGATATATTGATCCCGTTCTGTCTAATGGTTGGATCCAAAAATAAATCCTGATGTTTATCTTCAACAAATCCCCTACCTCCAGTGTTTTAATCTACCAAGGTCCATTAATCTCTTTTTCTCCTCAAAAGTCGAAAAAATTAGATTTCCCAAAAATTCCATTTTAAGTTTTGCCAAGAGATTAGCAAAAGATAAGCATGGGGGTGTGATAAACGCCAGTTTATCATCATTCTTATGCATTAAAACAAACCTAGCTCTTAGGATTTTACTCCACAAACGGGTTTTTGGGCTGCATTTAGGCATAAAATAGGTTAGGCATGCATTGCATTTTTTATTGTCTTTTTAATATGTTTTTGTGAGTGTTAGGGATGTACAGATATATAGATCCCTAAAACCCTAGCACTCAAGAAGGCAAATGGTGAAGGAGAAGCCCAGACTAGCTGGAACTCAGCCTAATCCAGCTCACCTCAGCTTGATCCAGCTCACCTCAGCTTGATCCAGCTCACTGCAGCTGGAACCTAGCTTACTTGAACTAGGGTTAGCTCATCCCAGCTCCATTCAGCTAATCCCAGCTGGATGGCAGCTCAAGAGAGTTCACCTTAGCTCACCCTAGCTCAAGTCGGCTCAGATCCAGCTCAACTTAGCTGAGTCTAGCTCATCTCAACTCCCACTAGTCCACAGGGAGCTCTAGCTAGCTCAGCTAAGTTGACAGGAGTTCACCCCAGCTCAGATCCAGCTACATCTAGCTCCACTCAGCTCCAGCCAGCTGAAGAAGAACTCATCCCAGCTCAGGAAGCTCAAGTCCAGCTCCCGGGGACTCAGCTTAGCTCAACTCAGTTGAGCTAAGCTACCTTAGCTGCCTCAACTAGCTTGATTCTCCCCGGGAGCACCAGACCTAGCTCACCTCAGCTCATTTTGGTAGAAGCTAGCTCACTTTAGCTTGGCTTAGCAACTAGCAAAGAACTAGCAAGCTAAGCCAGCTAGAGTGGCCCCATACCAGCCTCTTCAGCAATAGCCAGCTCCAGCTCCAGCTCCAGATTTCTCCTCCTCAGCTCCTTCCTCCAAACCCTAGCTCCATTACCTTCTCCTCTACTCCTCCATTAGCTCAGCTAACTTATCTTAGCTTAGCTTAGCTTAGCCATGCTCCAACTCCTTGGCTTGTACCACCCCAAAAACCCACCTACCAACTCCACCCAACTAGCTCCACCTAAGCTCCACATAAGCTAACCTACTTGGCACCAACCTAACCTACCCACCACCTCCAAAAGACACCTAAAAGTGGTGCCAAAAACTACCCATAACCACCCCTTAATGGCGCCACTTTTCCCTCCAAAATCTCCCCTCATCTCCACCACACAATCCCCCTTGAATCCATCTCCACCATCCACCTAACCCCCCTTCTAGAAGACCCCATGTTGGCGCCAACATGGTGGTGTCTCTCCACCACCAAAAGACACCAACACCACCATAACTACCCCCTTTAACACCCCTTGAGTTGGCGCCAACTCTCCTTAGCCATAGGATCACCAACCACCTCCATTCTTCCATCCTAGCCCTCCATTTCAAGGGGCACCTTAACCCTCCATCCTACCCTATAAAAAGACCACTACCCACCACCATTCAAGTCATCCTTGGCTAGCAATTTCACTCTCATATTCCACCAAGAAGCCCACGTCCAAGAGAGAAGAAGAAGAAGAAGATTAAGGGGATATTCTGTCCCCTTGGTGCCTTCCCCTCTTCCCTTCTCTCTTGGGTCACGCCAGCCAAAGGAGAAGCCAAGCAAGGAAGATCTTGGAGGAGATCTTGAAGGTGGTCCACGCCACCTTAGAGGAGTTCTTGAGGGTGGTGCATGCCCACCCCTTGGAGAGAGCATTGAAGGTGGAAGCTTTCACCTTGGAGGAGCTCTCAAGGAAGGAGAAGAAGGAGGCTCTCTTTTCAAGCCAAGGAGCAACTAGGCTTGGAGCAAGAAGACTCCCTTCTTCACCATTTTTTCAAGAGGATTTGTGTTTCTTTTCTTGCTTTTAGATTGTTTAATTCTAGTAGAAGCATTCCTCTACTTGTCCTTGAAAAGAACACTCATTCTACTCAATCAAATTGCCTTCTTTTAGCTTTTTATTGCAGTTGGTTTTGGTTCTAGCACTTGTTTCACCTCTTCTTCCTAATTACCCTAGGTCTCCACTTGCCTAGAGTGAGCTTAGGAAGAAGATATTTCTATCTTTTAGATTTTAGTTAATCATTTGTAGGTGTTAGTTCTTTTCGCTACAATCTGCAGTTTGCCCTCATCTTTTCAAAATACAAAAAAAAAATTACATATTGAAAAATATCAAAAAGAAAGTTGAGATCTATCTGTAAGCAAGAGGATTAATTTTGCAATTTTTTCCTCCTTGGACGACCCTAGATACTCCCCTATCTAGGATATAAATTTAAAAGTGAAAGCGGATTCGCGTGTTACAACGACGTTAAAAACCTGCTTTTATAAATCACGCGTATTTCGCAATCAGAAACACACCTATTAATTTTTCAGGAATTTTATGTTATTTTTGTGCTATTTTGAAAGCTTTTCTGAATTATTAACTGTGGAGCACGCAACGAACATGGCGGGCACGCACGACGGAGGTGATATTTTTGGTGGACCTTGACGCCACCTGGAGGCCAACAATGGATGCTTGTGGGCCTTGATCCCATGCTCGTAGGCATACAGAGGAACCTTTTTCTAATTTAGTCATTAGATCGTAGTTTAGATTTAGTTTAGATAGACATTAGAACTTAATTTGTCTTGTAGACCCTTATTGGGCATTTTTGGGATCGTGTTCCCAGTGTTTCTTTATTTCTTATTGCTCTTGTATGCGGGAGCGTATTTTCGGGATCGTGTTCCCATTTTATTTATAGTATAGGATTATTTGAATTATTTGAACTACATATAGGTTAGTTAGTTAGTTAGTTATATTAGGTTTGATTGCTTAATATGTTTTAAAAAAAAAAAATCAAACTGCTTGCTAGAAGCTGCATATCAATAGGGCGATCATCTAGGACTGAATGAGCAGCATCTAGTTTATCTTAATTGCATTGCAGACATCCCTATATTGAAGAAAGCTGGAGTAAGGTACGTCTTTTTCTTGAGCATCAATTACTTGTCATGCATCTGCATTGAACCTAAAGCTAAGACCACTAAAGTTCCTGAATCGAATTAATTCAGTGGTCACTTTAAAAATTAGGATTGCTAAGAGGTTGGACCTTAAAATCTGTGACTTAAAATTGTGTGCAAAAGGATCTTGGTTGCGAGATTTCAAAACTCAAAACACGAACATATGATTGCACACCTGAGACACTGTGCCTCACACATAAAGTCACTAGATAAATTTCTACCTCTCCTCTTTGTACCACAAGGGAAGTTAGTCGGAAATCAACAAGCCTATCCACCAAGTTATTTCAGTTCCTCATGCGTGGGCTCGATTCGAGACTTCCATCCCTTGCGAGTAGGTTGTAGGCACCAACGAAGGTCAGCCTAGGAAGTGTAATTCTTGCAAAACTTGTTTGGCCACCAACTGAACACCTAAGACCTAGAATCTACTAAAAATAGATCCCACTGTATTTGCGTTTGTTTTGATAGTGGTAGAGCTCTCTAGGAAGTTTCTGATTTCTTTTAAATCCTAAGAGAGTTTAACCTATTTAATTGAAAGAAATGGACTATCCTTACTCCTATCATTTTAACTAGGATCCCATGTCCCGAGCGTATCCATCCTTTGATGGATATATTGATAATCCATGGGATCATTCATATTCTTATCCTGGGAGTACTGGCCCGATAGCTCCCACTTTTGAGCAGAGCCTAGGAGCGGGATTTTCCAACCTTGGAATCCCTACTACCATGCAAACACCCAACCCCCCCACCCTTCATGATTTTCCATATCGAGGTTGGACTGATACCCTTAGGCAACCAGAGCCTGAGATTGACTATCCTCCCCAATTTGATAGTAGTAGCCTCTCCTCTTTTATGATAGAAATGCAAAAACAACAAAAGGAAATGATGGAATCTATGGGAGAGATGTTGAGGAATAGTCAACAATTGAACAAAGAAATTAGACAACTTAGCTATGCTCTTCCTAGTAATTCTGATCCCTACCCATACGACCGTGATCATGAAAATAATTCTAAGGAAACCAATGACAATAGGGATCCAGTTTTACGTAGCCATCACTTAGACTCTCCCAATGAGACACGGCCACTAGAGGAGAACGATCCTAGTGATTATCCACCCGAGCTATATTGGAGTTAAAAGAAAGGGAAGATGGTACCTCTTGAGGACCTTGACCCCAATGACAGTATTTTCCTTACCCTTGCTAACTCGGGTCAAGGTTGTATTGTTCATATCACTTCCCCTATTAATTATCTGGTGGAATCCAATTCTACCCTTAGTGAGCCTACTCCTGACCCTCCATTTAGGGAATCAACACCTACCATTTAGCATCCTGAGGATTTAAATGCACCCAATGAAGGTGACCCTAAGGGAATGGAGGATGGATTAGACCAATTTTGGTCTCAGGGATATAAAGAGTCTATTTTAAAGGGCGAGGATGACCCAATGGAGGAACCCATACTGAAAATCTGGAGTGAATCATAGGGGGATTATGTGTTATTTGAGGACTTGCCCCTTGAGGATATAAATAATCTAGTTAAATCTGGATTCCTCCTTTCGATTTTGAGAGTCATCCTCCGCATAACCATGAGTTGATATTGGAGGACAAACACAATAGTGAGAAGCCTAAGGGAGACTCTCAAGGACAATATACATCAATTGAGGATTTATAACCCGAGAGGAATAACAAATTCAGTGATATAGGCTTTCTCCATAACATTAAAGATGATAATCCTCCTAAAGATATTAAGGATAATGAAGTAGCACACAAAGTCCCTAAAAAGGATGCAATTGACAAGAAAGAACCCAGGGATGGATTTGCTGATAATTCTGATCTTGCTACTTCTCAAGAAACCCAACTGTCTTCAAAGCATGATGATCATGAGTCTACTAATGAGATATTGAATTCTATTCATGACTCATCTATTATAGAGGAGTAGTTGGAGGTTCATAAAATAATGAAGCTAGGTAAGGATGTGGAATACAAATTCTTATTGGGAATGGAACCTAAACATCCTAAGCCCTCTTTGGACTTAATAATTACCACCCAATCACTCAGGCAACTAGTAGATTCCTTACCTAATCCTTGGCTCAGGTTTTTGCTCATATACATTGTTTTTGAGGAGAATATCAAGCCAGTACATCCTCGGGTAGAATGGCGAGTGTGGATTGATGCTTGTACTTTTAGTCTCGCCATTCAAGGGTTTGAAATAATAATGTTTATATCTTTTAAAACCCTTCCAGCTTTGGAGGACTCTGGTTATCCTCCACTTATTCTATTTCAGGAGGTCCCTTTTCACATTCCTTTTGTTATCCCTAGACCTCCCTAGGTAGCCTACGAGGTTTTCTATTTTCATATCTTCTGGTGACCATTTGGAATCACGCTGCATCATCAGCTTGCCAACATCCGTGGCTACCTGTTTTCTAGGCCCGCGCTGTTACGCATATTTTTAGGGCCTACCTTTTTCTGTCTGGAACCAGACTTATAGGTTCCCTATAAGTCTGGCTGCTAACAGAAAATGCAGCACTTGTTGGGAGGCAACCTAGCATCCAGAATAACACCATCATTAGGTGATTTCCTTCCTTTCTCCCCCTGTTTTAATTTTACAATGAGGACATTGTAGGATTTAGGCATGGGAGGGTGCATTTTGCATTTTAGGTAGTATTCATGCATTTAGGTTAGGTGCATTAACATAAAAAAAAATTAAGCTGAATTAGTTAGGCCCTAGCAAACATCTTTGTCATGAAACTGTTATTGAAGATTTTCTTCTTGAATTATTTCTTAAGTTTAGAATCTAGTACAGTTACATTCATATGCACATAGACTGGGTAATGGATCTTTGAAGAAAATTAATAAGCATTTTTAGTCTGCTAAACCCTTGGACAGTTAATAGGGAGTCAATCATACTATCTTCTATCAGATCCACCTCATATTTGTGAGAAGTAGAGAGACTACTGGTGCGCTAAGTCTAGTGCAAGGACTCTTAAGTTCTGGATAATTAGATGATGATACCTCAGAGTTAGGTATAGTTTTCGCTCTCTGTTCTTGTGTGCATACATTGTGTGAATTCCTGAGAGTCACCAAATAAGGCAGATACATAGAGATTGAGTCTTAATAAAGCTATGACTATGGTGGATGGTTACGACCGTCCTCCATAAAGTCCTCAGCTGAAGGAGGGTAATAGTGTCAAAGGTAAGAAATACGCTTGTCCTATCCATTCCTTCCTGGTGCTGAGAGTAGGCACTTCCACCAAATAAGCCACACAATATCCTCTTAACCATCATCATCCCTAATAATGCCTCATAAATAAAAGTCTGCGTCGTGTTATGTTGATTTATAAAGAAAGAAAAAGAAAAAAAAGAAATAATTATATTAAAAAAAAAAGAAGAGAGAAAAAAGAAAAAGAAAAGAGTCCAAGTTTATAATTTTATCTTCATGACATTGTTTCTAGGCAACAAAAACACCTATCGCGATCCACTAAATATGACCCATACCTACCTTTCAGTATTTCTAGTCCCTCGAATATTGGCTAAGGACTCTAACTTAGTTGTAGGGTTATTAGGACTTTAATTGAAGTGTGAATGCCATGTGAGGCCACCAAACAGAGAGTACACTTACTAAATCTGGCGAGATTTGTGATCTCAGAAAGAAAAGAAGGAAAAGAGTGAGTGCCAAGGAACATTAAGAGAGCACAGTTGTTTACCCTCTCTCTGGGGTGACTCATTTGATAGTCTGGATATCTAGACTCTGTAGTACTAGACTACATGTAGCACCAGTTAAGTATGTGCCACCAAATATAAATCCATTCAACTCAGCATCTCCTACCTAAGCTAAAATGCTACGGTCAATTTATATATTTTTTTCTGCTTTATCCCCGAGGGAAGTAGTTGCCTATCCTGATAGAAATATTTACTAAGGGATAAGTACGAATTGCAAATGTAAGTTGGTTATTTTCACTTGGATCCGTTACCTAGGCTATTATCAGTTCATAGTTGTTTGGATCTCTAAATTTTTGGAATAAGGGAAGAAGAAACCTTTTGGTTACTTCCATTGTTTTTCACTTTTTGCTAGGGACTAGCAAAACTTAGGCATGGGGGCATTTGATAAGTCCATTTTTGTGGACTATTATTTATCCTAAGTACTATTTAATTATTTTCTCTTAGTTGTTAATTGACTAGGAGATAAATGGTAAGTTACCTTAGTCTGCATATAATTTTATGCGTTAATTTTACATTTAACCACATATGATATGATAATATAATTCATTCGATGAATGCAGGCTAGGTAGATGTCCATTTCTACATCTATAAGACATCTGGAGAAAATGACAGATGTCTAGGACCGCTAGCAGGAACTTACTGATATCTACATTTTTAAGACGTCTGAAGGTATGATTAGATGTCTGATGAAGAAGTTGCCTGATAGATTCTACCGCTCCAACCACTCGCATCCTTTGCAGGTGGTTGGAGAAGCATTCGGTGGAAGCAACAAATTGTAGATAAGAAGAGCGGCTAGAGGACTCTCGCGATCATCTTCTCTCTCCCTGGTGGGGACCTCCTCCATCGTCTCCACCGTGGCTCAAGCGTACACCGTGCAACGAGTGAACACTGTGAATCACTGCGAGCTTCCACTATGGCCACCTCTTCATCCTCCAAGGTAGCAGCGAGCTTGGTGACAGCCGCTCACTACTGCCTTCACCGTGCCATCCTGCTTCAGCCACGCACGTGTTGTGCAAGCCACCACTGCAGACCACTCCCCAAGCAGCCTCACTGCGCATGCTACCCCCTTGCCACGCACAGCTAGACCACGCACACTACCCCCTCACCGCACGCAGCCACACCACGCACTGCCACACAATCCCTCTCCTCCATCTTCTTCCTTTTCTTCTTCCACTTCTTCCTTCCACTGCCACCTACAACTCCAACGGAAGAACTCAAAGTGCAGCCTGCCCCCCTTGCTAACCACGCCACCTTGGCCATCTCCTTCACCGCCAAAACAACCGGAGTGCTTGCCTCGACAACCCTCTATGCTGGTGAGCCGCATCCCTCGTGTTGGCCTTCCTCGACTCCAGCCAGACCTCCGGCCGCCACTCGCCAGCACGTCACCACTGTCGCGAAGGTCGCACCTCAGAGACCCACCACCATCGACCACACCGTCCGTCATCTCATCCTCCGCGTGTGCGAGCAAGGGATTTGTTTCCCCTGCTTTGCTACAGTAACAGGCATATTACGTTGCCATTATAGAAAACGCTATTTACTTATTTATCTTATTATTATATTATGATAGATTTGCATGCATGTCCTTAAATTCTAATTGAATTGCATATAATCAAATTCATCTCATGAATAAGCAAGCATGTATATTTGTTATAGGGAACAAATTCTGATTTAATTCAATTTGATGATGCTTGTCAGTATTAAGATTGTAATTCAGGTATGTCATTGGTGGTGATTTTGCATGTACACCCTTTCATTATTGATTACTTCTTTAAATCAAGAAATTATGTTGGAAACACGTGCACCAGTTAGTATGCATACACATTGAGATTCCCGAATAAACAAGACGTGATTCACTAGTTTAAATAGGCTAATTTCTCCCTGTGGAGACGACCTAACTATTTTCATGGTTAGATTTTGAGAATTAAATGTTTTGAAAAGCGATTTTCTACCACGCGACATATTATAACGACGCAACATTTTATGTTACAAATTTTATCGAAAATGAAGATCGCTCTTTCAATTGGTGAGAATGCTCCAGACAATTGCAGCTTAAAGAGGGGGATGCCAATACAAAATTCTTTCATTTAGCAGCTAGTTCACGTAGAAGACACAACTTCATCTCCTCGATTGAGGTAGATGGTCAAAGAACCTCTTCTCTACAAGAAATACGGGCTGTAGCTACCAGGGACTTCAGGGAAACCTCATGGGCAGCAGCTAGGGGAGAGTGGAGAATGGCAAGATCACTTTTTCCTCGAATCTCTGAGGAACAAGCCAGCAAGTTGGTGGTTCCAATGTCTAAAAGTGAAGTATTGGAAGCTATAAATGACTTGAATAATGAAGGTGCGCCAGGTTCAGATGGAGTCCAAGTTTTTTTTTACAAAATCTTTTGGAGTGTATTGAAAGAGGAGGTGATGGAGGTACTTAAGGAATTTGAAAGGGGTAAATACGACTTTGACAAGATAATCCGGTCTTATCTTTTTCTACTTCCAAGGAAACAAGGAGTGGATAAATTCCCCAACTTTAGACCTATTGCACTATTGAATTCTATTTATTTGGTGGTGAGTAAAGTCCTTGCCAATAGACTTTGAAGTGTCCTGCAGGATCAGATCCTCCCAGTCCAATCCGCTTTTCTCCCCAACATATCTCTGCAAGAGTCATTCATAATGGCTCAAGAAATGGTGATGGGATGGCACCGGAGGAAGTGCAATGCTTTTTTATGGATAGTAGACTTCCGAAAAGCTTATGATTCAATTTCATGGCCATATCTCTAGGAGGTATTCAAGAGGAGAGGGGTTCCTGCTATATGGCTGCAATGGATGAAAAGGTGCATCACCACCGCATCCTTTTCTCTTCTTATCAATGGTAAACCATGTGGGGCGTGGATTCAACCTCAATGTGGGGTTCGACAAGGGTGTCCTCTTGCCCCTCTTGTCTTTAATCTTGCAGTTGACACGCTTGCAAGATATGCATGTTGACTATCTAAAGTGGGTCTAATTAGAGGTTACTCCATCTCAAATAGGAGTGCCACGACTCTGGTCTTGCAATATGCCGATGATACAGCATTCTTTGTAGAAGGGAAAGAACAGGAAGCACAAGCTCTGTTTCATATGGTGAAGATATTCGGAGAAATATCAGGTCTGAAATTGAATGGGGATAAGTCGTCATTGGTCTATTTTGGGTTAACAGGTGGAGAGCAAACGGCCATCTCTTCCCTTTTGGGTACGCCCTTGGTCACACTCCCTATCAGGTACTTGGGTCTACCTCTAAAGTGTTCTAAACTAAAAAAAAGCGATTTGAATGTACTGTTTGATAAAATTGCAATCAAATTGGAAGGTTGGAGTAGCCGCAATCTGTCTAGGGGGGTAGACTCACCCTCTTGAACTCAGTGATAACCTCCATCCCTATTTTCCTTTTCTCCCTATTTAAAGCACCTAAATCTATTTGGAAGCGCATTGATATTTTGAGAAAATGTTTCTTTTGGAAGGGTTTGAAGCATGAGGGGAGTTTTTTTCAGCCCCTGAAGTGGGATCTACTATCCAGGCCAAAAAATTTTGGTGGTTTGGGGATTAAATCTCTAAAAGAATTCAACGAAGCTCTGCTCCTTAAATGGGAAATCAAGCTTTTTAATGGTGACAGCAAGAACTAGGCAATCTTAATTGGTGATAGCTATGGCAAGCCACAAAACTCGCTGAACAAACTTCATCTAGTCAGACCATCTCCATTCTGGGCTTCCATGGTGCAAGCCATAAGGAAAAACTGGTAGCTATTCCAGCCGGTCCTGGGTGATGGCAGTTCCTTCAAATTTTGGCAGGAGGAGTGGTCAACTCTAGGTGTGCTCAAAACTACATATCCAAGAGCATACGCAGCTGTTGAAGACAAATGGGAACCAGTCAATCACTGTTGGTCAGAATCTGATGCATCCTAGCAGATTGAAGGGGCAACTTCCAATAGGGACGGCACCAGAACTTGGGAAGAGAAGGCAAGGCTGCAGCTAGACTTGAAGGCATTTAGACCGGTGGCTGTACTGGAGGATCACTACAGATGGGAGGGGATCTTCACCTTAGCTAGAGCATATGACAAGATCAGATGAACTCGGGGGAGGCAGATCTGATAGCAAGAAAGTTATGGCTCTTGAAAGTTCCGACAAAGGTCCAAATCTTCTTTTGGCTGTGTAGGAGAGATGGACTGGTTACAGGGGATCTCAGACATAGAAAGATGGGCATGGCACTACAGTTGTGCTTGCTTTATGGACTTCCTACTGATAGCTTTAGGTATATCTTCTCATCATGTGTGGTGATCGATACAGTTTGGAGGAGAGTATGCGGGGAGCCACTACCCACGTGAGACTTCCTATGGAAAAAACTCTTGATGAAAGATAAGTTGCATATACATATGGCAACAGTTATGTGGTGCATTTGGAGAGCGAGAAATGAGTTTTTATTTCAGGAGAGGCCAATATGTGTGGAATAAATTGTAAATACATGCTGGTCCCTTATATGTATATGGTGATCCATTTTGTAAACTTATTTTTTTATAATTTATAAAATGCTCTCCCGGATCGCTATCATAGTACGATAGCTTTCCTTGTTGTTTAAAAAAAAAAGGATCAATTTTGATGAGTTTTAGGATTTTACGATGAGATTTCTAGAGCCAAATCTTTGATTAAATGTCGACGGGAAAGTTTTGAAGATCCTTTTCACACTCTCATGGTAGCAAGGACCATTCTGAGAATAATGATGAAAAGTTAGGGACCTATATGTAATAAAATCGAAAGTAGGGGCTTAGATGTGAAGAATAGAGATTTTAAGGACTAAAATGAAAACTAGGTCAAGGTGAATTTTGATTGGGTCCAAATTTTGGCCTTAACCTATTTTAGATCTAGGAAATCCAAAGGTGAAGTTGGATTTGAGTTTTGACTATGTTTAACTAGGTAATTTGCATAGAAGCCCAAATTATGGTAAAATCCTGTCTGAAATTCTATTCTAGGTCAAAATGGGTTCAGATGGTCAAACCAAAAGTACCCAACCTCTTAGAATATTTTTTTATGAATTTTAGGAGGTTTAGATGAATTTTATCCTAACCAAAACCTCTTCAATTCAAGTAGGTTAGAAATTAGGGTTTTTTGTTCTATTTCGATTCTCAAAATACTTGAAACCCTATTTCTGTTAGTGTGGACCCACTCTTTGGACTTTAATGCTCACTTGACCCTTAATTAACCCTGACAAACCCCATGGTTAATCTATGTTTATGATGTGTTGTTTAAATTACAGAATTAACCCTGATTTCTCATTCTTTTCTCAAAACAAAATAATACGGAATTACGACCCTCAGATGATTATGTAGGAGCTTTAATAAATCAAACCTGACTAAATATGGCTAGTTAGAGCCCATGATGGTGTTCCCATCATACCCCCATGCCTAGATTTTGCTAGTTTCTAGCAAAATCCTATGGATCAAACTAGATCTCTAAGCTGGATGTAACCGTTAGGATGCCCTACTAAGCCGCATTACTAGAAATTAGATCAAAATACCAATAGTAGGCCTAGTGGTACTCAAGTACCAACCAAGATCCAAACCTAACCACCTTCAGCCTGGGTCTATAACGAAGGTTTCTAAGGCTTGCAAAAACTGGCCAGAGGTTCATTGACCCTAGCAGTTAAAGCACTTGTGCGTAGACGTATCATGTCCAAGTTCAGTTTGCTAGTGCATTTTGATAAGAGAGAGATAGAGAAGGACTTTTCATTTTAAGAGTTTTCTCTCTTTTCTTTTTATATTTCCCTAAATCCAGCCTCAGATTGGCCCTAAACACTATTTGTATCGGATTCCTTGTCCCCACCATTAGTCCTTGAAGGGTCTTTGGCTTTCGATGCTTCAGGATAGCACCACCCATGGCAACCCCCAGAACCCTAGCTTTTGACACTTCTGGATAGTGCTGCCCATGGCATTCTGTAGCTAAATTCAGGTCCTGGCAATCAACATTTCAGGATAATCCCGCCCATGGCACCTGAACCAGCATAAAGTGTTTACATGCCCCCAATAGGATATTTAGATATCCTAGGAGACAAGCACCAAGGATACGATATGTTAATACACATCTTTGAGGGGAATATTCCACCTCTACATGTCAGGAACTCATTCAATCAAATTGCATTTTCGAACTACTCCTAAGCTAGATCTTCAAGATAATTTTCTCAGAACAGAACACTTTTGGCATTATTTCTTTATTAAGCACACTGAACCAGACTAGTGTGTGGATTTTGGGTGCTCAGGTTATCAAATCATGCAAACCAAAGGGCAGGCAATGGGGCTGAATATTCCCTAAACCTTAGACTTAATACATTAGCCTCACACTTTCCTCAACCTCTTGAGGACTAATACAGATCTTAACGAATACATGAGTGTTTAAGCCCCTAAAACAAGCCCAAGAGGCCTAAGGTCGATACTTGTCACTAATTTCCTAAGTTTTAGCCTTCCAGGTCTTAATTCGTCATCCAATCTAGCCTAGAAGTTAGGTAAATTCCATAATTACAAGGGATTATCTCATCACTTTCTTTTGAGTGCACCTTGTTTTTCCCTCAATTATTTTCAATTCAGCTCAAATTGACTTCTCCTGTCTCCTCTTTTTTTTTTTGAAGGAAACTCCTCCATGAATTGATTCTCACAGCATTTTGCACTTTAATTCCCCCCCATGCCTAAGATTTGCAATCTCTCCATTGTAAATTAGGTGGGTTCGAGTTTAGTTCAGATTGTACATTGCAATAGGTGGGTGGTGAATGGGTCGGAATGACTGTTGCAACTGATTTCTAGCTTTGATACAAGTATCAAAGGTGGAGTCAGCTGTTCTAATGGACAAACCCTAAAGTGTAATATGATTTCAACGAAAAGATAGGTCAGAAGGGTGTCGGGTTTTTTTCAAAAAAGACGGGTTGCCTCCTGTTAAGCGCTAAGTTTAATGCCATCAGCTAAGTGCAACGAAGCTCAGGGAGAATGGAGATCAAAAGGCACTTTAGCCAGATTTGAGTCAGTGAGTTTAAAGAATGGTTTGAGTCTATCCATTCAAGACAAATGGTTCTGAGTCGTGGTTGAGTTTGGTGATTTCGATGGCTCCATTTCCAAACACTTATCTCATGAGGAATGGACCAATCCATTTCGATCTGAGTTTTCCTGGGAAGAGCTTGAGTTTAGCATCAAAGAGTAATACTTTTTGACCAGAATGAAAAGTTTTATGTGAAATGTGCTTATCATGGAAGGCTTTGACACGCTCTTTGTAGATTCGTGAGTTCTCGTACGTGTCATTGCGTAGTTCCTCGATCTCACTCATTTGCAATCAGCAGTGGATTCCAGCGTTCATGAAATCCAGATTGTACTTCCGTATTGCCCAGTAGGCTTTGTGCTCCATTTCTACGGGGAGGTGACATGCCTTCCAGTACACGAGTCTGAAGGGAGACATTCCTAACTGGATTTTATGGGTGGTCTTATAGGCCCACAAAGCTTCTGGATGGCGGGTAGACCAGTCTTTCCTGTAAAGATGAACAGTGACCTGAAGGATCTTCTTGATCTTCCAATTGGATAGCTCAGGCAATCCATTAGTCTGGGGGTGATAAGGGGTCGAGATACGATGCAACACCCTATACTTTATCATCAGGGATTGGAGGTGCACATTCTTGAAGTGGTCCTCCATCTAAGATCATGGCACGTGGGACACTGAATCGAGAAAAGATGTGTTGATGAATGAATTTGATTACGACTTTATAATCATTGGTTCGGATCAAGACGGCTTTGATCTATTTGAGCACGTAGTCCACTGCTAAGAGAATGTACTCAAAACTATCAAAATTTGGGAAGGGACCCATGAAGTCAATTCCCCAGATGTCGAAGATTTTGCATACGAGCATCGATTGTAAAGGCATCATGTCGTGGTGGCTCAAGTTGCCCAAGCTCTGGCAATGAGCGCATGCCTTATAATAATTGTGTGCATCCTTGAAGATCATGGGCCAATAGAAGCCGCACTGGAGGACTTTTGCTACGATTTTGTGTTAGAGAAGTGACCATCGCAGGCCTGGTCATGGCAGAAGGACAAAATGTCATTGATCTCTGACTCCAGGACACATCTCTTGATAATTTGATCAGTACTAATGCGGAATCAGTATGGAGCTTCCCAGACAAAGTATTTGGCATCTAAAATCAATTTATCTTTCTTGGCTTTTGGTCAATCAGATGGAATCAGGTGTGATGCCAAATAGTTCACCATATCAGCTTACTAAGGAAGTTCCATACCAACTATCAGGAGCTGCTCAACTGGAAAATGCTTAGTGATTGGTTTGGAATGGCCAATGATAGAAGAAGGAAGGCAGGACAAATGGTCAGCTACCATGTCCAATGTGAAACACGTAAAAGATTATTTCTATCATTGCAGTGCGAATCACATTGAAATAAATAAATTTATAAATATTTTAGTGAGTACTGAGTTATTCGCAGGGAGTCAAAACATGATTTTCAAAGCCTTTCATATTAACTAATCTATCCTATTGCAACATAGAAACAGAGACCAAATATTTAGAAAATTAGATTTTTATTGTTAATGGCAAACTATTCTCAAACTACAAATTGAAACAACTATGCTAAAGAGTAGAGAAAATAGATGAAAGATGGCGCTGCTTGTGGAATGCTTGTGCGAAGTGCGACAGTACTTCAGACGCAAAGTGCTGGGAGGAAGACCAGAGAGATGTTGCAGAGAGAGAGGATGGAGAAGTGTCTGGTGGGAGTTGTGTTGAAGCGACTCTGCTTGATCGTGTTTTAACAGTTATTACGTTGTAGTATAGGTGATCAAGAGTCGTCAACAAATAAAGAGTTTTTATTACTCGAAAATCGGAGTATCCGAGGTCGAACACAGGGAGCAATTGGAATTTACTACCAATCTCAAATGTAATTGAACACTCTAATTTACTCAAAACTTTACTTCAAATGTATTTAAAAAGTAATTCAGGGAAAAGAGTAAAATTGGACGTCTGATCCCAAGATCAGACGTCTTAAAAGTATTTTCCCTTCTTTGATTATTCTTCTTCTTTTGATATGCTTTCTTTCTGCTGCAGTCTTCACTTGGCCTCTTCTTTCTCTGCAGTCTCTCTTCTCTTTTTCCTTCTGCCTTCTTCTTCGTAGGCTCTTCTTCTTCTTCTCTTCTGATCTACGGGTCTTCTTCTTGCCTTGATCTTCTTCCTGCCTTTGCTTCTCTTCTCTGCCTTGCCTTCTTTCTTCTTGGCTTCTGCGAAGGCTCTTTCTGCCTTGGTCTCTTCTTTCTTCTCCTTCTTTGGCTCTGCAGTCCTTTCTTTCTTCCTTCTCTTTTCTCTTCTTCTTCTCAGCAGTCTCTTTTTCTTCTTCTTCTCTGCCTTGCTCAGCCTCTTCTTCTACTTCTTCTCTTCTTATCCCTCGCAGCTAAGTCTTTCTTCCTCAACGTTCAGCCTGCCTACACAGAGAGCAAAACCTACCCTTTTCCCTCTACCCGAACGTCTCTCTCTCTCTCTACAATTCACTCAAGGATGCTCTCCCAGAGCCATGGGTAATCAGGTCGGAATTTGCACCTGGGACCAGGCGCACCGATAGGTGGGGTGATGCGCGAGGTGTGCTCAGAATGGGTCAGGTCGGATCCCGTCAGATCCGCAAGGTGAAACCGCGGACGAGGCGAGCATGGGTCAGGTGAGGGACCTCACCCCTGTGCGTTCGGAGGCAACGAGCGTATTACACAAAATCAATTTAAAGCATACCTGCGCCTCGTATCTCGCCGATGTGGGACTATCAGGCCTGCCCCAATCTAGCGCACGCCCGCAGAGCTTTCTTCGTGCAATTGCCAAAGCTGCGGGCTTCGCAGCGCTCCTTACTGGAACCGAGGGCTTCGCACTGCTCGCGCGAATCTGCTGTGCCTGAAGCCTGGAAGACCTGACGCCTGGAGCTGCTGCGAAGCTGCTTCAACCGTCAATGGCGGTAGGATTGAAATCCTGTCAAACACAAGCATGGCCTATTGGCCTAATCAGACCAGCTGGGCATCTTTGCCGTGGGACGGTGAAGGTGGTGAACAGTGCTGTAGGTCGTGGGACGGCCTAGGTGTGCGTACCTAGGTCGTCCTGCGACCGGAGGTGTGGGTGAGTTCAGGGGGCTACTGTGGAGGTGTGGAGTGGCAGTGGAGGGGCGGAGATTGTTCCTTGTGGTGAGGCGGAGCTTATGAGATGATTGGCGAGCCGTGTGGAGGGGCGGAATGGTGGATGCAGCTCGCCGGAGGTCGGTCGGAGGTGAGGAAGATGGAGGTGGTCAGCGACGGTCGAGGGGCAATTAAATGAAATAACAGGGGGAAAAGAGAGAGGGGAAGATGGAGAACAAATCTAACCTACTTACAGGGACGGAGGGGACGGAGAGGCGGACAGCTGTACCTGCTGTCGTCGGAGAAGCTGCCCAGTGGAGGAGGACGGCGGCGACGACGGGGCTGAGGCGGCGTGCACGGGTATTGTGCGATGCGGAGGGGAATCAGGAAGATAACTCTGCCACTGGTTTTGTGGCAGAGTGAAGAGGGAGGGGAGGGGGGCTCGCCGAAGCTCGCTGGGTTCTTGGCCGGAGAAGAAGAGACGAATTAGAGGTGGACGTCCGGCCAAGTCAAGCTGAAATTGTGCGGTCGGGTTTGGAGGTTCTTTTATAGGTGCTGGGCCATATGCTCAGAGCGTGGAGGGCACGCCTTTGTCTCTGATGGCTCGCCGGAGAAGGAAAGAGGTTAGATGCCCAAATCCCTCATGCGTTCGCACGAGAGATTGGGTTCACACCAGAGATTGTGATTGGCCTAGATGGAAGGAAATTCCTCAGAGAATCTCCCTTCCATTTCTGGGAGGGGATCTCTGAGGAATCAGAGAGTAATCCCTCTATAAACCTCGCTGGAGGTTGGTTCTGCCCTAACAATGGCGGCAGGACCTAATTGCAAAGGTGGCGATGAAATTAGGGGGCTCTCTGCAAGGATTTTCAAAAGATAGGGACCAAATTGTGATTTGGGTGTACTAAATTGCAAAGTAGGTCAAGATGACCTCCCCTTAGGTCCAAATTTTGGTAAAAACCTAATTTGGACCTAAGGAATCCAATGGTGAAGTTGGATTTTAGGTTTGACCTCGTTTGACTGGACATTTTTCGTACAAACCCAAATTAGGTTACTTGAAGAGCTAGGACCCTAATCTTGGTCAAACTGGGTTCCAAAGGCCAAATTAAGTGTTCTAAACCCTAGAGGATATTTTTCCATGATTTTTAGAGGGTTTACTTGATTTTTATCCTGATCGGAACCTTGTTAATTTGAGCGGGTCTGTTTTAGTGTTATTAGATGTCATTTAATTCCTGAATTGCACATAAACCCATTTCTGATTGACTCAACCCACTTTTTATCTTATTTATTCCTTTTGACCTATGTTTTGCCTCTGAGCAATCCCGTTTATGTACTGCAATGGTAAAATTGCAGTTTTAACCTTTATTTCATGTTTTCTTCTCAGAGCACTTATTCCTTCATTTAGGCCTTCTTTTAGGTTATGTAGGAGCTTTTATTCTCTTTATTATGTGAAAATGAGCTAGTTATGGCTCATGATGAGGCTCTCATCATACCCCCATGCCTAGCTTTTGCTAGTCCCTTAGCAAAATTTCAAGGTTTTAACTTCTGTTCTAGACCCTGAGTGTAAGTGCTTTTCTTTTACTTTTGTGATTAGGTTATAATGCCGACAATAGGCCTAGAGGTATTCAAGTACCAACCAAAATCCGGACCTATTCCGCTTTAGCCTTAGTCCTCTGCAAAGGTTTCTACGGCCCACAAAAATTAACCTAGGGTTTGTTGGATTCCGCAGTTAAAACACCCGTGCTTGAGACATTTGTAGCCTAAGTTCAGTTTGCAGTGCATTTTTGTAAGAGAGAGATAGAAGATTTATTTGTTTGGAGAGCTTTTCTCTCTCTTTTCTTTTTATTTCTAGCTTCGGATTAGCTTCTCAACACGGTCTGTATCGGATTCCTCATCCCCATCATCAATCCTCAAGGGTCCCTGGCTTTCGAGATTTCGAGATAATCCTGCCCATGGCGTTCCGTGGTTGAATTCAGCCCCTGGCGATCGACATTTTGTGATAATACCACCCATGGTATCTGAACCAGCAGAGTGCTTACATGCCCCCAGTAGGATATTTAAATATCCTAAGAGACAAGCACCGAGGAGACGATATGTTGTTACGCATCTTCGAGGGGAATTTCCCGCCTCTCCGCATTGGGAACTCGTCCAAATCAACTTGTGTTGATTGGCCGCTCTTAATCTAGGTGACTTTTTCAGAACAATAAACGCTTTTGCGTGATTTGGATGTTTATATGCACTGAACCAGATTGTGTGTGAATTTGGGGTGCTTAGGTTACCGAATCCTGCAAACCGGAGGTCAGTTAATGAGGCCGAATACTTCCTAAGCCTTAGACCTAATACTCAAGCTTCGCATTTTCCCCAACCTCTTGAGGATTATCCAGATTTTAACAGATACATGAATTTTTAAACTAACAAATCTAGCCCAAGAGGCCTAAGACCAGCGTTCTCGCTAATCTCTTGTTATGTTACCTTAACACTTTTCTTCTATTTCTTTTCTTGATCTAGTCTAGAACTTCAGTTAATTCCTTAATCTTTTACTAATGACTATTTCTTTTTCTTTCTCATTTTGTGCTCCTTTTTGTCATTTTTTCTCTTTTTCTCCTCATGAATATGTGGCTCACAAAATTTCCTCCCTCCCCCATTTTTTTGTTCTTTTTCATAATTTTTCAATTTTTTTGTGTTTTTGATATATGTGAATTTTTTTGTGTGAGAATCCTTCTGATTTTTTCTTGGTTCTGTATGTATGCACTTTATCACCCCGCCATGCCTAAGTTTTGCAATGTCCTCATTGTAAATGGAGGGTGTGAAATAGTGTTGAGGTCAGGGACTTAGAAAGGATACATCGGGTGGGTGAATGGGTCGAAAAGGACTGATGCGGATGATTTTAAGCTCTGATACGTGTACCAGAGGTGGGATCAACTATCTAAGGCTGAACTCAAGGTGCAATGGACGTGGAGTACAGACGGATAATCAGACGGGTCTCTATTTTTGGGATGATGGGTTGCCTCCCGTTAAGCGCTAAATTTAATGCCTTCAGCCGAGCGGAAAATGGGGTGGAGAGGGAGTGGTCAAATCAGTGGAGTTTTGGAAAACAAGCACCTTGATTAAGAGCCTGGTTGGTCCAACCAGGTGCTTGTTCAGATCAGTGGGCTGATGATGCAGCCCAAACCCAATAAGTCTAGTGGGTTGATAGATGTAGATCACCAAATGTGGAACCCACCATATGTAGTGAAGTTCTGATGGATATGGAAGTGAAAACTCGGGTTTAGGCTGAGTCGACTCAACCTGGTCAGAGTAGGGTTCCGAAAAATAATCAATGTAAGGTGTGGAATCCCTATAGGGGTGATCAAAGAATGGAGGCTCCTGATTTTTGGTCTGATCAATACTCGATACCCGGTATAGATATGGAGTTGAATCATATGCAATCGGCTCAGTGAGAGGTGAATTAGAATAGAAATTGAGTCCGGTTGCGGGTCGAGGTAGGGAACGGGTTTTGATTGGTTCTGTATATGTGGAGCAGGTGGCTTCAAAGAAGATTGGATTGTTATAATCAGGAAGCAGATTTTCTCTGATGTTCTGGTCAGATTCGAAATCGTCGGAGAGTTTGCGAAAATCAAAGTCTGAATGAGATTCAAGATCATGAGTTCCACCATAGAATGAATCATATGTTGTATACTCAGCAGCCTGATTGGGGTCTAGCCTAAATGTTAATTCTGAACTTAAAAGGGTGTCCCTATTTGGTAGAGGCTCAAGTTCAAAGTTAGTAGGGCAGACCCAATCGAAACCCCGCTCGTCCAACTCCTCGGTTTCTGTGTCGTAGATTGGCATGACTTCCGAAAAATTGATTCGTTCCTCTGAGGATGTTGGCGAGGGATATTCATCAAATCGAGGCCCAAAATCATATTCTTCATTAAAAGATTGATCTTCTTCATCTGGGGCCTTGAAATCCTCAAAATAGGTTTCAGATCTAGGTTCTAGGCTTAGGATGTGGGTTGAATTACTAGAATCTAGGTCTGAATAACCTTCGAGGGTCACCTTATCAGAATAAGGGATGGAATTTCTACCCTCGAGAGGTTCAGTTCTACTCTCATACTTGCAGGAGTTTTGGGATTCTAGAATGGGCTCATCATGGTCTTTTCCTGCATTTGTAGCTTCCCAACCTTCTTCAATATCAGGCACATTGTATTCTCTTTGGGTTGGGAATCCACAACCATTTTGTGCCTCAAACCCGAGATCAGATTTATCCTCGATGTCCTAACATAGTTCCTCCTCTGTTTGTGGTATATACGGGTACTTTTGGTCAATAACTTGTTTTACTAATCTCATTATCTCTTCCCATTTTTCAAGACTATCTTGGTGTTGCTTCCAAAGTCGAGGATTTATCATACATTGAAGGTATTCAATATTGTGCAGTTTTTCTATCTCAATGTATGCAGTAATGAGCAAGTCACGGGTTGATCCTTTGTTGGCTTCTACTAATAGTACTTGGGCACACGTTATGACAAAGGTTGTGGTTGTTGGGACATCAACCTGAATGTTTCCTACTATTGTTGAGGTTTCTTCATTTCCATAGAATTTCATGGCATCCTCAATCATTTTATCTCTCATGGATCTCTGATATTCAGGTTTCTCGAATGGTAGTCCTAGGTGGTTTGGCTGCATATTTGGATCAGGTGGTGGAGTCAAGATGTAGAATCAGAGTTTGAATCAAGATGTAGAATCAAGTTATGAAGCGATCATATCTGAATAACGAGTCCCACTGAAAATGTGTATGTGTGCTCTAAAGAGAGATGATGAGGGACTGGAGATGTTTTTGACCCAATCAAGACACCCAAAGATGTTTGGATGACTATGGAGGTTCGGGGCGGATGGACCCCTGGATCAGAAGATCGTCCACCTGAGAATTACCTGGGCAGCCAGAGAGGGAGAGTCCTGCAATGACCCCTACACGGTAGAGCGTCCCCACGGGTTACAGGGTTTCCCCCACCCGACCTCTCTTGTCACTGAGATTCCAGGTAAACTAGAATGGGGACCTTGACCTCTTAAGTCTACCACTTTTATTTCACAGGTGCTTTAGGGTTCTCACTTGAACTTTAGATGTTTTGATATTGTGACCTAATTTAGAGGTTAGTTGACCCAAGTTGTCAACTTCACCTGACCTGTCCTATAGATGGCAGAATGATTCTAGGTTTGGAGCCTAGTGATCACCATGATTCGACTCCCAGGTTATTAGGTCCAAAAATTTTAAGATTCAAGTGATTTTAGAGTTCAATTTTTAGGGTTTGTCTTGTTAATATCTCTTCAATCAAGGTCTTGGGTAGCACACTGATGCGGGAGGGTTTATTTCCTTTTATGCAGGCATGTGTGACTAGCACTTCAACACCCTACTGTAGAAACCCTAATTTGGTTCTATTTCCAATCCTCTTTTTCTTTTTGAAAAGGTTCTCTTTGGACTTTAAAAGCAAGAAATGTGTTGTCCACAGAGATTAAGCGTTATTTCTATTAGGCACATGAATTTGTGGGATAGAATCTAAAAATTGCCCCAACTTCAAGAACATTTGAAAAATTTTTCTCAAAATTAGGAAATGTTTGCCTTAAAATGGTGATTACTATATAAAGAAGGCAATTGATTCCTAAATTGATTTTCTTCCTTTTGTCATTTCAGGATTAGGGGATAGTTTAAGGAAGAAAAGAAATTACCTACCCTGGTGTGGTTGACTTGCGGGAGGGATTTTCTCGTGAAATACCTGCAAGATCACATCAAAGCAACGTAGGGCAAGTTAGTGTTCAATATGAAGAAAAAAATGTAGAGACTGGTGGTAAATTGCGCGTTGCTCCCCGGCAACGGCGCCATTTTGTTGAAGCGACTCTGCTCGATCGTGTTTTGACAATTATTACGTCGTAGTATAGGTGATCAAGCATCGTCAACAAATAAAGAGTTTTTATTACTCGAAAATCGGAGTATCTGAGGTCGAACACAGGGAGCAATTGGAATTTACTACTAATCTCAAATGTAATTGAACACTCTAATTTACTCAAAACTTTACTTCAAATGTATTTAAAAAGTAATTCGGGCAAAAGAGTAAAATTGGACGTCTGATCCCAAGATCAGACGTCTTAAAAGTATTTTCCCTTCTTTGATTATTCTTCTTCTTCTGATATGCTTTCTTTCTGCTGCAGTCTTCAGTTGGCCTCTTCTTTCTCTGCAGTCTCTCTTCTCTTTTTCCTTCTGCCTTCTTCTTCGTAGGCTCTTCTTCTTCTCTTCTGATCTACGGGTCTTCTTCTTGCCTTGATCTTCTTCCTGCCTTTGCTTCTCTTCTCTGCCTTGCCTTCTTTCTTCTTGGCTTCTGCGAAGGCTCTTTCTGGCTTGGTCTCTTCTTTCTTCTTCTTTGGCTCTGCAGTCCTTTCTTTCTTCCTTCTGTTTTCTCTTCTTCTCAGCAGTCTCTTTTTCTTCTTCTTCTCTGCCTTGCTCAGCCTCTTCTTCTACTTCTTCTCTTCTTCTCCCTCGCGGCTAAGTCTTTCTTCCTCAACGTTCAGCCTGCCTACACAGAGAGCAAAACCTACCCTTTTCCCTCTACCCGAACGTCTCTTTCTTTTTCTGCAATTCGCTCAAAGACGCTCTCCCAGAGCCACGGGTAATTGGGTCGGAATTCGCACCCGGGACCAGGTGCACCGGTAGGTGGGGTGATGCGCGAGGTGTGCTCAGAATGGGCCGGGTCGGATCCCGCCAGATCTGCGAGGTGAAACCGCAGACGAGGCGAGCGTGGGTCAGGTGAGGGACCTCACCCCTGTGTGTTCGGAGGCAACGAGCGTATTACACAAAATCAATTTAAAGCATACCTGCGCCTCGTATCTCGCCGATGTGGGACTATCAGGCTTGCCTCAATTTCGCACGCGCCCACAGAGCTTTCTTCGTGCAATTGCCAAAGCTGCGGGCTTCGCAGCGCTCCTTGCTGGACCCGAGGACTTCGCACTACTCGTGCGAATCTGCTGCGCCTGAAACTTGGAAGACCTGACGCCTGGAGCTGCTGCGAAGCTGCTTTAACCGTCAATGGCGGAAGAACTGAAATCCTGTCAAACACAAGCACGGCCTATTGGCCTAATCAGACCAGCTGGGCACCTTCGCCGTGGCATGGCGAAGGTGGTGAACGGTGCTGCAGGTCGTGGGACGGCCTAGTGTGCATACCTAGGTCGTCCTGCGACCAGAGGTGTGGGTGAGTTTGGGGGGCTACTGTGGAGGTGTGGAGTGGCAGTGGAGGGGCGAAGATTGTTCCTTGTGGTGAGGCGGAGCTTATGAGATGATTGGCGAGCCGTGTGGAGGGGCGGAATGGTGGATGCGGCTCGCTGGAGGTCAGTCGGAGGCGAGGAAGATGGAGGTGGTCAGCGACGGTCGAGGGGCAATTAAATGAAATAACAGGGGGAAAAGAGAGAGGGGAAGATGGAGAACAAATCTAACCTACTTACAGGGACGAAGGGGATGGAGAGGCGGACAGCTGTACCTACTATCGCCAGAGAAGAAGTTTCCCTGTGGAGGAGGACGGCGGCGATGACGGGGCTGAGGCGGCATGCGCGGGTATTAAGCGACGCGGAGGGGAATCAGGAAGATAAATCTGCCACTGGTTTTGTGACAGAGCGAAGAGGGAGGGGAGGGGGGCTCGCCGGAGCTCGCTGGGTTCTTGGCCGGAGAAGAAGAGACGAATTGGAGGTGGACGTCCGCCAAGTCAAGCTGAAATTGGGCGGCTGGGTTTGGAGGTTCTTTTATAGGTGCTGGGTCGTATGCTCAGAGCGTGGAGGGCACGCCTTTGTCTCTGATGGCTCACTGGAGAAGGAAAGAGGTTAGATACCCAAATCCATCGTGCGTTCGCACGAGAGATTGGGTTCACACCAGAGATTGTGATTGGCCTTAGATGGAAGGAAATTCCTCAGAGAATCTCCCTTCCATTTCTGGGAGGGAATCTTTGAGGAATCAGAGAGTAATCCCTCTCTAAACCTCACCGGAGGTTGGTTCTACCCTAACAATGGCGGCAGGACCTGATTGCAAAGTTGGTGAGGAAGTTAGGGGGCTCTCTGTGATGCTTTTCAAAAGATAGGGACCAAATTGTGATTTGGGTGTACTAAATTGCAAAGTAGGTCAAGATGATCTCCCCTTAGGTCCAAATTTTGGTAAAAACCTAATTTGGACCTAAGGAATCCAATGGTGAAGTTGGATTTTAGGTTTGACCTCTTTTGACTAGACATTTTGCGTACAAACCCAAATTAGGTTACTTTAAGAGCTAGGACCCTAATCTAGGTCAAACTAGGTTCCAAAGGCCAAATTAAGTGTTCTAAACCCTAGAGGATATTTTTCCATGATTTTTAGAGGGTTTACTTGATTTTTATCCTGATCAGAGCCTTGTTAATTTGAGCAGGTCTGTTTTAGGGTTATCAAATGTCATTTAATTCCTGAATTGCACATAAACCCATTTCTGATTGACTCAACCCACTTTTTATCTTATTTAGACCTTTTGACCTATGTTTTGCCTTTGAGAAATCCCGTTTA
The DNA here is from genome assembly GCA_037157565.1 of Thalassia testudinum. NCBI lineage: Eukaryota > Viridiplantae > Streptophyta > Magnoliopsida > Alismatales > Hydrocharitaceae > Thalassia > Thalassia testudinum. Next base: position 204,834,557 of record JAZHRO010000031.1, read on the forward strand.
TGTACTACAATGGTAAAATTGCAGTTTTAACCTTTATTTCATATTTTCTTCTCAGAGCACTTATTCCTTCATTTAGGCCTTCTAGGTTATGTAGGAGCTTTTATTCTCTTTATTATGTGAAAATGAGCTAGTTATGGCTCATGATGAGGCTCTCATCAAGTTGCCTCTCAACTGGGGGACCTAAGTCTCTTTTTATAGCTTCAATGCGGGGCAAAGTAGGTATTTAGGTCCTCAAAACTGTGCAACAACTTAGGTGCGATCAGATCCTTCGATTGGGAGATCAACGACTCAAATTGTGCCTAAAAATAACCTTCCACACTCCTTAAATGTGCGAATCAGATCCCGACACGTGGCTGCTTCTGAGCAGCTGGATCACAATCCTTTGCATCGCTCATGCTTCTCGGGCGCTTCCTCGTTCTCGCACGTGCACATTCGATCTCAGTCGTTCGATTGTGAGATCGGACGACTTAAAAAGAATGCAACACTGCCTTAAGAACCCGTGTGTGGTAGGGCATTAGTTCGGGCATCAGATCAGGTGCCATCCACACTGCTGCATCGGTCGCACCACATTGCGCCACATGGTCCATCGCCTGCCGCTGGATCTCCATTGCATGGCTTGATTTTGTGCGAGCGCACCACCTTCTCGATTTCGTGCTGAGCATGAGTCGAACTCGCACTGCTTGCTTACGTGCGAGCACATGTACCACTATGTTGCACCACCTCTTGTGTCACAGTTAGGATTTAATGCATGGCTGTTCTCAACCGTTGGATGGAAATCCAACGGTTGAGATGGACTCTCCTCTGATGAAGCATGTAATAGCAGGCTACGTGGCTTCTTCGTGGTCGTTGGATGTCGATCCAACGGTCCACGTTTTTCCTTTATTGGTTGGGGGCATGGTGGTGGATCGTTGGGATGGTGCCACATGGCACCATCCTGATCGTTCATCTTCCCACCTTTGTAGTTGATGCTACAAGGCTCTGATTGAGCCAATTTTTGCACCATTGGACTGTCATCATTGATCCGGATCCATCTGTGTGGTCAAATTTGAAATCTGAGGTTTGGATCTTTGCTATATTACCCCTTGACCTCTGATCTTCTACGAGTTGAATGTAGTGTAATGGAGGTCTGATCAAGATGATTTTAGAAGCATTGGACTCCCATCGTCGCCTTGATCAGATCTGTATGGTCTGATCTATCATCTGTGGCCCCAAATCATCTGCAATTAATATCTTCTCTCTTTTAGAGAATAAAATAGCATTATTATCTATAAAGCTAACAAATTAACTATGATGCAAATTATGATGCTGATGCATGCATTGTCCTTAAGTTAAGCTAAAATCTAACTTAATTCAGGTAGATTAGGTCCTATGATTACTGTGTAATCTTGATTAGATATTTATTTCTTTTATTTTCATGTAAAAGTTTAGAAATCCAGACAGTTGTGAAAAGTGTAGTGTTGTAGCCTATGCAATAGATCCAAGTGAAAATTCAATCCACATCTAAAGCTCATACTTAACCCATTGTAAAATACTATTGGGATGGCCAAACTTCTTCCCTCGAGGTTAAAAAATAATATGTAATTTTATCCCCAGCTTTTGACTTAGGTAGAAGATGTCTGAGTCAAGTGGGTTTATGTTTGGTGGCTCATACTCATCTGTAGTACACATAGACTAGTACTACAGAACCTAGATTTTCGAACTTATTAAATAATTTGAATCAAAGAGAGGTGGAGAAACCGTTCTCTCTTTAGTTCCTTTGTACTCATTCTCTCTCTCTCTTTCTTTTTTTTCTGTCTTTTTTCTTCCCTTTTCTTTTCTTTTTCTTCTCTTTTTTCTCTTTGAGCTCACACTCTCACCAGATTTGTCAATATATTTGGTGGCTTCTCTTGGCATTAACACTTTGATTAAGTTCTGATAACACTATGACTAAGTTAGCAATCCTCAACTAGTATTCGGGCAGTCAGAAATACAGAAAAGTAGGTCAAAGCTGTATTTAGTGGATTGTAAAGGGAATGGGTGCTGTTACCTCAATGTGCTTGACATGAAGTAAACACAACATAATTAACACTTATTATTATTATTATTATTTTTTTGCTTTTCTCTTTTTTTTTTCCTTTTTTTCATATATATTTATTTCTACCAACATAACGTACTGCAGCACCCATGCACATTTTTATTCACGAGGCATTATTCAGGATTGGGGTGTTCAAGAGGATATTGGGTGGCTTATTTGGTGGAAATGTCTACTCTCGGCATCAGAAAATGAATGGATGGGATAACGTATTTCTGACCTTGATATTAATATCCTCCTTTAGCTGAGGATTCTGTACAGGACGGTCGTAACCATCCACCTTAGTCCTAGTTTTATTAGAACCCACTATCTATATATTTGCCTTATTTGGTGGCTCTCCAAAAATTTGCGCAAAGAATTTGTACGCAGGAACCGAGAGCGAAAACTATGCCTAACTCTAAGTATCATTATTCCATTACCCAAAAACTAAGATTCCTTATACTAGCCTTAGAGCACCAGTAGACTCTCTACTCTTACCTCACACTTGTTTGGTGGATCTACTAGAAGATGGTTTGCCGGACTCCCTATTTACCATCCAAAGGTTCAGGAGAAGAACCATTGCTTCTTTGTGACAAACTAAAGATGTCTATCAGTTTTCACAGAGGATCCATTGCAGATTCTACGTGTAAGTGTGAAATTGCACTGGATTCTAAATTTAGGAGTCAACTTAAGAATAAATCCCTAATAAAACCTTTGTGAAAAAAATTCTTTATGCATGAATGCAATTTTTTTTCTTTTTTTTTCTAACATAAAAATAAGACATGCATTGTCCAAACCCTCATGCCTATTCATTACAATGTCCTCATTGAAATGTATGCAGGAAAATCAAAATGCAATAAGCGAGAGGAAGGGATATCACCTGATTGAGCTTGTTGATCCAGGTCAGCTTGGATAGAAAAATACCTGTACAAAATACTAGGTTGCCTCCCAGCCAGCGCTAAGTTTAACGTCATTTGCCGGACCTAAACCCAAAAGAAATATGTATTTCAATAATGTGGGTCAAGAGGAGTAATAATTGTTATTGAGAGATTTAGGATTAATATAAAGATATGATTGTGTGGTCCAAGAATCAGTGATCCACAAATGCAGACCAACTGATGATGGAGCTCTACTCTGAAGAGTTTTTCTGTTTTGAAATATAGAATAGGGTCGGATAGATGAGGTTCATGATGCAGAGCTTGTTCATTAATCCAATTCCATAATTCTAGAAGTGGTGGTGGAGGATCTGGAATGAAATCATGATTGAAATTTAAATCTGGTTCTGAATTAGAATATAAAGGATCCTCATAATGGTAATTTTGTCAAAAATCATTAATTGTCAAGGCTCTAGGTCATATGAGGATAAAGGTAGAGCTGTGTTGAATTCCTTGAAATCCTCATCAGCGATTACCTCTTCCTTATCTGAAACCATTTCTTCCTTAGAGTCAAGCCATCCATTTGAACCATTTGGATTATAAGTTCTTCCTTAGTCCATCATGATTTGAACTTCTTTTTCTGAGATTGTTTCTTCATTTTCATGGTTCATGCCCTTTGGTTGTCCAATGTCTCAATCCCCCTCAAAATTCAATAATTCTTGAATTTCTAGGTGGATATATTGAGGATTCTTAATGTCATTGATGTAAACACATTCACAGTACTTAAGATGTCTATTTATGTATGTTCTTAAGCATAGGATTTCATTGCATGCTATAAATATTGCATAACATGCATCATCTTGCATTTAGAGTAGTTTGAATAAAATGGAGGTTAATTGTCTCCTTTTATGTGCTTGGATAGGGAAAACTTTTTATCGGGACCTCGGATAAAAGATTCAACTGTACAGATGTGATTAGGGCAACGATTGGAGTTCAACGACTCCAAGATCGCCCTAATCAGGCATCTGTAGCATCAGATAGTGATCGGGGAACCCTAGATGATCAAGGGCCAAGATGGTATAAATCCACACTTCAAACAACAAATCCGACCGCACGAATGGATTCGGAGCGACGATCGTAGCCTAACGACGCAAAAATCAAGTCAATTCGACACCCGTGGCACCATCTACAACATCCAGAAGATAGACGGCCAAGATAGCGCCATGTGGCGCCATCTCAGCCATCCAACCGGCCCTAGCACCGCCACACCTTCTCTTCTTCAATCAGAGCGCCGCTTCTCCGCCGTTGGATCAAGATCCAAGGCTGTTGATGCGGCACCTTGAATTCATCCGTGCGACCATCCGCGCTCTGCAGCGTAGTGGGTGAGGGAGTTATCACGAGTAGCGGACGCGAGTTCGAGCCGCAGCGAGCAAGCGAAGGGCGCGGGCGAGTGGGCACAGGCGTGCGTCAGATCTTGATCGGGCGGCCGTCTGCGCTCAATAGCATCGACTCACTATCGCACGCCCGCGCCTTAAGCAGCATCACACGCGTTGGGGCGGGCGCGCAGTGAGGCAGGCGAAGGCGTGATTTGGGCCGTCTGATCTCGCAATCGGACTGCTGTGGACGGCTGAACGTGCAGCAAGCGTTAGGTGAAAGTAGACGAGCAGGTGTGTGCATCCAACGCCCACTACACCCATGTTGGGGCTTTAGCGACGGTTTTTATTTGTCACTAAAGACCCCTTATTTAATGTTTTAAAGATGTAATGACCAATTTGCCCCCACTCCTTGCAAGTATAAAAGGAGACCCCCTCCACACGAAATTCTCATCCCTTCCTTCTCTTCTCTACCTCTCTAAAGCTCAAGAGAAAGTTGTCCCACACCCGGGATGCTCCTCGCGAGATAAAGTCCAAATTTTCGTCCCCATTTGGAAGTGGATCCCACGACGACGACGACGAGCTGCTCCGTTCCTGTTCTTCTGCTTCGTCCTCCTTCGTCCTGCTCCATCCTCCTTCATCCAGGTGTCGTCCTATCAAGCTCGTCCTCCAAGTGATCGTCGAGGAGGATAACTTCTCTTTCCCATTCTTCTTTACAGCTTTCTAGTGTAGAATTTTCCTGCTTTCTAGTGTAGCTGATTTCTCGCGTTCTAGTGTAATTCTTATTTGGTTTGATTGTATAAACATTTTGAAATATTGAATGCATGTTTTCTCTCTCTCTCTCTCTTTCTCTCTTTCTATCTCTCTTCCCTTTAGTCTGATAGCTTCATTATAATTACATCGCCTCGCTTTTCAAAAATTCTAAAAAAAAAATATAATTACGAATATAGATTGACGTAGCCTCCCTGTGTTCGACCCGGAATTTCATTTTTGGTATAAATTTTATTTGTTGAACATGAATTCTTGACTTTCAAGCTACAACGACAAGGTTTTAAAACCAAGCACGTTAGCGTAGCAACTCGTACATTCAACATTTTGGTGCTGTTGTCGGGGAGGCAACGATTTCCGATCTTCTTTTCGCATTTCTTGCACTTTATTATTTTCTAACTTGCTTTCTTTTGTGTCTATTATTTTGCAGAGACCTTCATCAGGGAATCATCAAGAGGTAGATGGAGTAAAGTGCAGTTGAAGACAACTGTAAGTGCTCCCCATTCTTCCCCCCTCCATAGATTTCATTCGCCACATTAAATCCAAATTCAATTAACCTAGGTGTTTGCATAAATCCTAGGAATAGTTTGATTGTTTGGATTCTCACTCACATTCATTCCACCCTCATTTATAAAAAAAAATAATAATGAAAAGATTATCTTGTGGGGTAATTTTCAACAAACACACAACATACACCCACATTCAAGGCACTTAATCAAATTGATTTGTTTCTACTCAACCGGGGTTTGATCTATGGAACCGGTACACACAAAGCAACACATAACAGAGTAAAAATCATTCTAGGTTAACCATCTTTGAGTGCCTAACTTAGTGGAGCATTTGTGGCCAATTGTTTGAGTTGTTTGGGCCGCACCACTCTATTTAAAACCAACTCATCAAGTAGCTCCTCTTTAGGGTTTCAATCTAGGTCTATTCTAGGCACTCCACTTTCTTTCTGGTTTTAAAGGAAAACAATCTTCACCCATGTTTTACAACTTGGTTTGCCTAGAAACTTGATTGCAATCCACCTAATTTGAAACCTTAAAAGCTACTTAAGCAAGATTTGAACATTAAAATTCACGCATCACAAATAATCTTGCTTGAAAACCCTGGTTGTGCACGCACTTAGACAAATCTCAATCAATCATTAAGGGCACAACCCATTTTAAGGGCCCATCACATTCCATAAGCACCACAATCCCATGCCTTAATAAAATTGAGTAGACATTGGCCTTAAGGTCTGATTCGCTCTTCAGGGCCTAGTCTGAGATTGTTTTTGATTAACCTACTTGTACTGATTAATCTGATGTCTAGCTAGGGGAGTAGCGTCAAATGACCGCGGCTAGGGGGTACACTAGGAACTGGAGGCGAAAGCCGAAGGAAGAACCTTCTCCCCAGTCCCTCCTTCTAACTGGTTGGATTAAACAGATGCAAGTAGAGTAAATCATTTGCAGTCTTAAGGCAGGTTTTGGGAGTTAGTAGATCCTTAGGCTACCCCACTTAAGGACAGCCTTGTTTTGTTGTGCTACAGGGTCCCTATCCCCAGTCCTTCCGACCTTCTCCTAGTTTATGCTGGGTAGACGGTCATTGAATCCCCGATTGGAAGGACCATTAGAACATTCTAGGAGGCACAAGTTGGATTTTGGTCAAATTGATTCCATGGCCGAACAACAGCCTCCTCTGCTTGGAAATCCACAGGAGGAATTTCGAAGGCAGCTGAAACAAATGCAGAGAATGTAGGAATGGTTCGAGAGAATGCAAGGTGCTCAGCCCTTGAAGGATTTTTATGATCCTTCAAATTACGGGGAACGTCCCGGCGTCCAGATTCCAGCCAGTGACGTAGAAATCAAGCCCCAGGTGTTAAGCCTGATTAACCATTATCATTGGCTTGGCTCCGAAGATCTGTTTCAGCACTTGGAGGACTTGATCACTTTGGTCCTGACCACCAAGGCTCGAAACGTAAACGAGGAGCAAATGATCATGATGCTCTTCCCCCACTCTCTTAGGGATAAGGCCACGCATTGGTATAGGATAATAGGAAGACCAATTACAACTTGGAATGAGTTGAGATCGGCCTTTCTGAAGAAATTCTTCCCTGTCGGACGTAGCAATACTTTGAGACGGGCAATCACTACCTTTACGCAACGGTCGGAGGAGCAGTTTCATGTGGCCTGGGAGTGATTCCAGGACTTATTGCGGAGGTGTCCACACCACGAGGTGCCGAAATGGCAACTCGTGCAGATCTTCTATCATGGGTTGACTGAGCAACTCAGAAATCATGTGGATGCTTCTTGCGGAGGCAATTTCCTCAATAAAGATGCAGATAGTGCATATGATTTATTTGAGGAAATGAGTGAGAATTCAATTAATCATGCCTCCATGGATACTTTTAACCAGTCCCAGCAGCCCAGATCAAATGTCAATGAAGTCCATGACTCTCATTCATTTGATATGGAATTGATTTGTAACAAATTTGATAAGGTGGACTTGGTTGCTAAAAGAATGGAAGAGTGGATGGTTGGCAATTCTATGAACAACTCTCGATCTACTCAATCCCAAAATTCGGGATTCCATTCCTCACGAGCTCCTTCTGGATGGGAGTTTGTGAATCAACTCGATGCGGCTCAACCTGTGAGTCAGCATTTTTCGGAACCCCACGGGTTCCAAACTGGGGTCTTTGATCCTAGTTTTTCTGATCCTTCCCTTTCTTTCTCTCCATCCTCACCCTATGAGGATGTCTGTGCTGTACAAGAGAATGTTAGATCCAACCCCTACTCGAATGCCTATAATCCAAGTTGGAGAAACCACCCTAACTTCTCTTGGAAAAATTCGGGGCAACAGACCCAATTCCGACTCGGCGACTATGCTCTGCAATGACCAATGGGTCAAGGTCAAGTATATACTCAGTTGCCTCCAAATCAGGTCAATCAGCCAGCTTGGAATGCCCGTCAACCTGCAAGGCAGGCTGATTTGAACCGTCAAATGGTAGAGATGCAAGGATCCATGCTCTAGCTCATGCAGCAAATGAAAAGCTTGCTGGACAACTTGCAATCCAGGCTCATTGCTAACTCTCGTCAACCTGGATCTCTACCATCCCAACCCATACCCAACCCAGAAATATTATGAATTCGGGTAATCAAGCCCATGGGTACGGAAATCATAGGGACCCACACGCACATGCTCAGGTGGTTGAGCAGGGTTCCTCGTCTTCTTCTTCTTCTGCAAATCAACAATTCATGGTTAATTAAGCCCCTCCAATCTTTCCTAACCCTCCCCAAGACCCAAATTCTTATGCTTCTACAAATTCTGTAACTTTGAGGAGTGGTAAGAAGACTCAGGATCCACAACCACACTTTTCTGATCTTTTGAATCCTGAAGAACTTGAGGAGAGAGAGGAGAATCCTGAAGGAGAAATCAAGGCTCAGGAACCTGATTCCAAAGATCTAACTCATGTTCCTTTTCCTGAAGCCTTAATCAAACCAAAGAAGAAGTCTGTTGATAGCAATGAGGAGCTTCTGAATCTATTTAAGAATGTTGAGATCAATATCTCGCTCCTTGATGCTATCAAGCACATACCGGCTTACGCAAGATTTTTAAAGGGACAAAAGCGTAAGTCGAGAGAATCTGTTCCGAGGAAGGTGGTACTCTCCAAGCAGGCTAGTTCTGTTATCCTACACTACCTCCCTCAGAAAAAGAGAGATCCTGGTGCTCCATTGATTTCTTGCGTTATCGGAGATTACACATTTGATAGAGCACTTTTGGATCTGGGTGCATCCATCAACCTAATTCCGACTTCTCTTTACGAGAAGTTTGGATTAGGTGAACTTTGGCCAACTTCAGTAACGCTACAGTTAGCGGACCGTTCGGTCACAAACCCGCGAGGCGTTATTGAAGATGTTATAGTTAAGGTCAAGGATTTCTATTTTCCTGTAGATTTCCTTATCCTTGACATGGATGTACCAGATAATCTGAGGAACACGCCCATCATTTTGGGGTGTCCGTTCCTGGCTACCGCTAAGGCCAACATTAATTGTGAAAGCGGTAGCATGGAAATCGTCTTTGGGGATCAACAAATGAAATTGGATATTTTTAAGGCTATCAACAAATTTGAGGATTGTTGATTTATTGAGGAACTTGATGAGGATAATGAAAATATTGAAACTTGTTTGATGGTTTCTTCAATTGAAAGTTTCTCTTTGGATGATGAAATTGACTCACAACCCTCTATGGCTGACCTGCCATCTTCAGAAGAGGTTATTGATTTTATTCACTCACAACCTCTTCCTCTTGTTGAATTTATCCATCTACCCTACCATCAATCATCAACTCGCCCCAGCTTGAATTGAAACCATTGCCTGAGAATTTGAAATATCAACTTTTAGGACCTCTGAAGATGCTCCCTGTGATTATCAGTGCTAAATTGACAAAGGAGAATCTGTCACAACTCGTTCAACTTCCTCTTGGAGAGTTTGTATTGATTACAGGAAGCTGAACACAGCCACTAAAAAGGATCATTTTCCCCTGCCCTTCATTGATCAAATCTTGGAAAAATTCGCTGGGCAGAAGTACTTCTATTTTCTTGATGGCTATTCGGGATACAACCAAGTTCCTATCCATCCCAAGGATCAGGAAAAAACTACTTTCACTTGTCCCTACGGAACCTTTGCTTTTCGTAGGATGCCTTTCGGGTTATGCAATGCACCTACGACTTTTCCAAGGTGTATGCTAGCCATACTTTCTGACATGGTGGGAGAGTTTATGGAAGCCTTCATGGATGATTTCTCTATTTTCGGAGAATCATTTGACTCTTGTTTGGCTAATTTGGAAATGATTCTTAAGCAATGTATCAAAACACGATTGGTCCTATGCTAGGAAAAGAGTCATTTCATGACCCAAGAGGGCATCATTTTGGGTCATGTAATCTCTTAATGGGGAATTGAAATGGATAAAGCTAAGGTTGATGCTATCGCTAAACTTCCTCCTCCCACATCTGTTAAATAAATTCGATCATTTCTTGGCCATGTGGGATTTTATCGAAGATTCATCAAGGATTTCTCGAAGGTTGCTCATCCTTTGAGCAATCTTCTTGCCAAAGAAACGCCATTTGTTTTTGACGAATCATGTCGAAAGGCATTTGATTTCCTGAAAACGGCAGTCACCTTTGCTCTAGTTTTGCAACCACCAATTTGGACAACCCCTTTTGAGATCATGACCGACGCTTCTGATTACACAGTCGGGGCTATCCTAGGTTAGAAAATTGATCGAAAGCCCTCTGTCATCTACTACACTAGTAAAACTCTGGATGAAGCCTAGAGGAATTACACTGTTACTGAAAAGGAATTACTAGTTATAGTGTTTGCTTTGGAAAAATTCAGGGCTTATCTCTTAGGGTCTCATGTTATCATCTATACCGACCACTCGGCCTTAAGACATCTCTTGGCTAAAAAGGATGCTAAACCCCAGCTTATTCGTTGGATTCTTCTTCTTCAAGAATTTGATCTTGAAATTAAGGATAAAATCAGGGTACAAAATGTGGTAGCGGATCATTTTTCGAGACTCCTAGGTGATTCTTCTTGACCAGACATTCCGATTGCTGACACTTTTCAGGACGAAACTATTCTCACAGTTTTAGGTGTCCACACCCCATGGTTTGCTGACATTGTTAATTATTTGACCGTTGGTCAAATCCCCCAGGATTGGACCAAACAACAATGGGATAGACTCAAATCTGAGGTCAAATACTACTTCTGGGAGGACCCTGAGCTGTACCGCATCGGCTCTGATCAGATTATTCGCCGATGTATACCGGAGAATAAATTCAACAGTATACTCGAGTTCTGCCATGCATCTGGGTGTAGTGGACATTTCTCTGGGAAAAAGACGGCTGCAAAAATCTTGCAATCTGGCTTCTATTGGCCGTCTTTATTCAAGGATGCCCAGGATTTCTCAAGGTCATGTTCTCGATGTCAGGCACTCAGGAGCATAACTAAGAGAGACATGATGCCCCTAAACCCTATTCTCCCTATCAAAATTTTTGATGTTTGGGGCATCGATTTCATGGGACCCTTTATCCCTTCATTTGGACATCAGTACATTCTTGTTGCTGTTGATTATGTGTCCAAATGGATTGAGGCGATTCCCACCTGAACCAATGACCACAAGGTGGTCATTAATTTTGTCAAGAAAAATATCTTCAGTAGGTTCGAGATTCCGAGGGCTATCATTAGTGATGGTGGCACTCATTTTACTAATGCCCAATTCCAGAATTTATTGGCCAAATACAGGGTTAATCACCGAATTTCCACACCTTACCATCCTTAGACGAATGGATAAGCCGAGATCTCCAATTGTGAGATAAAGAACATTCTGCAGAAAATGGTTAGGCCTGATTGCAAGGATTGGACTCAAAAGCTTGAGGACGCTCTTTGGGCCTACCGTACGACATATAAAATGCCCATCGGCATGTCTTCATTCCGTTTGGTGTATGGAAAGGCATGCCATCTACCCGTAGAGATTGAACACAGGGCATTCTGGGCAATCAAATAATGCAATTTAGATCTGAATTGAGCTGGGAAGACCAGGAAACTCCAACTATCTGAGTTGGAGGAGCTTAGAAATGATGCTTATGGGAATGCCAAGATCTACAAGGCTCGGACCAAAGCTCTACATGATCAACTGATTTCCTGCAAGAGCTTTGAGCCAAACCAGAAGGTCTGGTATTCGATTCTAAACTTAAGCTCTTTCCTGGCAAACTTAGATCTAAATGGAATGGCCCATTCATAATTGATCAGATTTTTCCAAATGAAGCCATTCAGATTTCTGACCCAAAGATAGGTAACACATTTAAAGTCAACGGTCAACGTCTGAAGCTTGTTGTTGACTGTATTCTTCCAAAACCCATCTCAGACTTAGTTGCTCTAGCCATTCTGTGACTTCTTTGGCTGGACTTCGCCTAGTTGACGGCATTAAATTCAGCAATTGTACATATGACACAAGGCTGATACGAGCTTCATATTCAGGTGACGTCTTTCATATTCTATCCTTTCCTTCATGTCTTTTTTTCAATGAGGACATTGCATCAGCTAGGCATGGGGGGGTGGATTCATTTTTGAATCATTTGGTCAGCTTTGTGAAATTTATGTAAATTATTTTTCTCTTCTTATTTATACATAAAAAAAATCAAAATTAGGAAGGATTAGTTGGACATTAGGACTTTTCAATCTTAAGAAATTTTACATTAGGATCTGAACACAAAGACCCTTCAGGTCTTTGGACTTAATTAGCCCGTGTATCCACTAAAATGTGGATTTGTCTTTCGAGTCCTCGCCATCTTAATTCTATCGTAATTGGAATAAATAAGTTTGGGTGATAAGTACACGACTTATCAACCCACCCTCTGATTTGAGGGAATTTCTGAGTTTTAAGCATCTACACACTTTCTTTTCACTGACTCATTGTTCTACGATTCTAATGGAAATTGGGTAGCTAATGAACCTTCTAGGGTGATATGGCTAGCAAGTTATCATGGGTAACAGCCCATAGGTAGGTTGTCCAGAGCCCAGTTACTGGACCTTTCTCTTTTTGCTACCTTTAGGTAAATCTTAACCAGGGAAGCCACCTACTTAAAAAAAAAAAAGAAAAAAAAATCAAAAAGAAAAGGAGAAAAGAAAAAAAGAAATAAGCCACACTTCGCTGCACGAGTATGGCTGGCAAGTTGTCGGTGGTAATAGCTTATCGACCTGTTGTCTAGAACCCAGCTCAGTAAATGCACTAAAAATTCCTAAAACACTTAGGAAGAAGCGGAGAAGTAGAATAAACCGAGGAGATATACACTGGATTCACCCTTGTGTTGACCCCGTAAAAAAATAAAAGTAGGGAGAAAGCTACCGGCTATAAAGATACACCTTTAAGCAGAATTCTTTTTAGGTCACCTAGAGGCATAGAAATCTGAAGTCCGTTTTAATTGCCGGTCAACGAGTCTATCACATTCACAATAAGATGCTCAAAACTTAGGGTTCTCATCAAATCTTGGGTGAGTTGAATGGCCATAGAAAGCCACTCTTAAACCCTAAAATTTGAAAATCCAAAAAATTAGAAAAGAGGAAAAAGAGAAAAAGAAAATTTTCTTTGAATAAGGCGACGGCTTGAGGCTGTCTGCATTTTGGCAGATAATCGGGCACTGTTGTATCTTTGAAAATTCAGATCCTAAGTAGACAATTTCTTTATGATTGAAAATAATTCATGCCCAAATAATCCAACCTAATTCTTTTATAAATAGCATATAGTTTTTGCTAGGGACTAGCAAAAGATAGGCATGGAGGTATGATGTAAACACATTTACACTACTTAAGATGTCTATTTATGTATGTTCTTAAGCATAGGATTGCATTGCATGCTATAAATATTGCATAACATGCATCATCTTGCATTTAGAGTAGTTTGAATAAAATGGAGGTTAATTATCTACTTTTATGTGCTTGGACAGGGCAAACTCTTTATCGGGGCCACGAATCGAAGATTCAATTGTACAGATGTGATCAGGGCGACGATTGGAGTTCAACGACTCCAAGATCGCCCTAATCAAGCATTTGTAGCATCAAATAGTGACCGGGGAACCCTAGAAGATCAAGGGCCAAGATGGTGTAAATCCACACTTCAAACGACAAATCCGATCACATGGATGGATTCGGATCGATGATCACAGCCTAACGACGGAAAAATAAAGTCAATCCAACACCCGTGGCACCATCTACAACATCCAGATGATGGACGGGCAAGATGGCGCCACGTGGTGCCATCTCAGCCGTCCAACTAGCCCCCAGCACCGCTGCACCTTCTCTTCTTCAATTAGAGCTTTGCTTCTCTGCCGTTGGATCAAGATCCAACGGCTGTGGATGCGGCGCCTTGAATTCATCCGCGTGACCATCCACGCTACGCAACGTAGTGGGTGAGGGAGTTATCGCGAGCAGCGGACGTGAGTTTGAGCTACAGCGAGTAGGTGAAGGGTGCGAGCGAGCGGGCGCGAGCGTGCGTCAGATCTTGATCGGGCGGCCATCTGCGCTCAATAGCGTCGACGCGCTATCGCACGCCCACGCCTCACGTGGCATCGCACGAGTTGGGGCGGGTGCGTAGAGAGGCGGGCGAAGGCGTGATCTGGGCGGTCCGATCTCACGATCGGACGGTTGTGGACGGCTGAACGTGCGGTGAGCGTTAGGCACGAGCAGACGAGCGGGCGCACGCATCCAACGCCCACTACGCCCACGTTGGGGCTTTAGCGATGGTTTTTATCCGTCACTAAAGACCCCTTATTTAATGTTTTAAAGATGTAATGACCAATTTGCCCCCACTCCTTGCAACTATAAAAGGAGACCCCCTCCACACGAAATTCTCATCCCTTCCTTCTCTTCTCTACCTCTCTAAAGCTCAAGAGGAGCTTGTCCCATACCTGGGATGCTCCTCGCGAGATAAAGTCCAAATTTTCGTCCCCGTTCGGAAGTGGATCCCGCGACGACGAGGACGTGCTGCTCCGTTCCCGTTCTTCTGCTTCGTCCTCCTTCGTCCTGCTCCATCCTCCTTCATCCAGGCTTCGTCCCGTCCGGCTCATCCTCCAAGCGATCGTCGAGGAGGATAACTTCTCTCTCCTATTCTACTTTACAGCTTTCTAGTGTAGAATTTTCCTGCTTTCTAGTGTAGCTGATTTCTCGCGTTCTAGTGTAATTCTTATTTGGTTTGATTCTATAAACATTTTGAAATATTGAATGCATGTTTTCTCTCTCTCTCTTTCTCTCTTTCTATCTCTCTTCCCTTTAGTCTGATAGCTTAATTGTAATTACATCGCCTCGCTTTTCAAAAATTCTAAAAAAAAAATATAATTGCAAATATAGATCGACATAGCCTCCCTGTGTTTAACCCGGAATTTCAATTTTGGTATAAATTTTATTTGTTGAACACGAATTTTTCACTTTCAAGCTACAACGACAAGGTTTTAAAACCAAACACGTTAGCGTAGCAACTCGTACGTTCAATAGTCATCATCTAATTCATCATAAGATGCTCCTAATAGTTTCTCAATCACACTAATGTCTTTTTCAATTTGATTATCTATGGGAGGTGGTAAATCATAAACATCCTCAAGTACATCACTTCCTTACCTCTCGTGTTGATCTTGAGATTTGGCAGAATTCAGATCATCCTTATTGTAAATTGCCAGGACCTTGTCAATTATACCTACGACCTTGATGGAACCACAATTCACTTTATTCTTTTGGGAAGCTTTAAAGATATTGAGTTGACAAGTTTTCCTTCCAGAAGTGATTTGCATATTCCCCATCTCACAATTGATTAGAGCCTTGGCTGTGGCCAAGAAAGGTCTTCCTAAGATTATCAGGGTGTGGTTCAAGTTTTCTGATGCCTCCATATCTAACACTAGAAAGTCCATAGGGTACTCAAAATCCCTCACTTTTATAATCACATTTTGTAAGAGTCCCTTTGGAACCTTGGTTGATCTATCAGCAAGCTGAAGGGTAACATCAGTGTGTTGCAAGGGTTCTAAATCCAACTCTTCATATAATTCCATGGGGATAAGATTGATGGAGACACCAAGGTCCAGTAAAGCTCGTTCCAAGATAAAACCATCTATTTCACATGAAATTAAGGGGGTCCCTGGATCTTTCATTTTAGGAGGGAGTTTATTTAAGATGATAGCACTAGCTTGTTCAGAAACTACGACCCTCTTTGATGATTTGGCCTGATGTTTTGGTGTGCCCATTTTCATAAGAAATTTCAAATAGGCTGGGATGTTCTCAATAGCTTCAAGGAGTGGTATATTCACCTAGACTTGCTTTAAATCTTAAGCTACTCCTTAGATTGATTAATTTTCTTTTACCTAGATTTATTCAAGGCTTCAAGAAAAGGTGCTTTAGAGAAATCATTAGTGTTCAAATCCTGAGCCTTGTTTTCTAGATTAGCTTGGTCTCCCAGGTCAGATTTGGGCTCATTAAGATCTTGGTAAGATTTGAATGTAGAAGGATATGGATCTTGAATTTGTTTCCCACTTCTCAAGGTGACAGCACAGGCATAAGCATTAGGGTTAGAAGGGTGAGGTGGGTTTTGAAAAATGGGTTGATCTGAGTTGGGTTGGGGTTAACAAAGCTAGGTGGGTGCTGGGGAGCAGGTTGAATTATGTGTGCATGTTGCTCTCGTGTGTTGTTTTGGTTAACTCTATTGAAATTCCTTGGGTTGGGATTGCAGCATCCCGTGTTGTCTAGCATTATCTAATTAGTCTAATCATCCCGTCAAATCTATCCCCAATTGATCCATTTCTTCCGTATGTCTCAGATTCATTTCTTGCATTTCTTTGAGGACCAGACTCAGATCAGAAGGCTGGGTTTCCTTAGTAGGTTGTGGTTGGTATGTGCACGGTTTTGTGTACCTATTAGGTTGCCCATAAGTGCTTGGCTTAGTCAAGTTAGGACCCTAGGCGGGTTTTTGACTTGACCAGGCAAAGTTAGGATAGTTACGCCATCTAGGGTTGTAGGTGTTAGAATAGGGATCATTTCTAGTTTATCCTTGGAGTGCATTAACATCCTCAAGATAATTAGGCATTGGGATGCCTAATTCAGAATTTGAGGGCATCAAGGTCCCTCTTTGGTACCTAGAAAGAGATGGGTCCAAGTAGAGCTGGCTCATGGGTGGAGCCATGGTCAGGTCATTAATATTGTGCACTACTTCCTGACCTAAAGGATTGGGGAGTTGGGTGCAGGTTAACATAGAAATTCCTTAGGTAGGCATAGGGTTTATTCTGGAATGTGTACCTAAGGAACTCCCTCCCTTCAGAAGGTTGTCAAATTTCTTATCCAAGTTCTCTACATTTTTCCCAACGAGTTCCAACTTGTCTAATCATTGTGCAATTGTTCTAAATCAGCCGAATTTGAATTATCTTTAACTTCATAGACTCTACTCCTTCATTGATTTGATCTGTTGAAGGTGAACATTGAGGCATTATTGAGGGAATTCTCACTCATATTCTCAAATAATTGAAAAGCTCCTTTAGCATCGCTGCTTAGAAAATTGCCCCCACATGTAGCATCAACAAAATTCTTCAAATTGTCACAGCCCATAATAGAACATATGGGCCAAGTGCCACTTTGGAATCCCATGATTAGGGCATTTCTTAGCTAAGTCATTAAATCTCTCCCAAGCCTCATGCAGTTGTTCCCCAAGGTTCTGCTTGAAGGTTATAATGGCACATCTAAAGGGATTTGTTTTCCTACCGGAAAGAATTTTTTTAGAAATGTGCTTCTCAAATCTTCCAAAGTTAGAATCAGTCTACCAATAGTCCTCAACCATTGAGTAGCTTTATCTTTTAAGGAAAATGGGAACTTTTTCATCATTAAGGTACCTTCGTTCATGTTCTTAGGGCCAAAGGTCCTCTCTATGTGTAGAAGTTCTTTAAGGTGGTGGAAGGGGTCATCAGAATTGTGGCCATGGAAGTGGGAAATCAAATTGATGATTTATGGTTTGAGTTTAAAATCATCCCCATCCTGAGGTACCCTGACAAAAGGTTCAGGTTGGGCATTAGGACGATTATAAAGGTCTTTGAGAGTTGGTCAACTCTCCCATTTTGGTGTAGGGTAATGGTCTACACTATGACCTGCATCTATCTGTCATGATGGTGGCCCTGCCTAGTAATCTACCTTTGTAAGAGAGCCATTGGATCATGATTTTGGCTCTCCTTTTCAATCTCATCTTCCTCGTGGTGACTAGCCATTGAAGATGGTTTAGATTCAGATCTCTAACAATCAGGTATTCTCCTAGGATTTCTTTCTAAAGGTGGTAGCAAATCAGGATGTAGAAATCTTCTACCTTGCATGCACCAGAAGAATGTCTGTAGTTGAGAGAGAGAAGACAGATGTGAAAATACCCACCCTCTCAGTACAAGCAATCAAGCTAGTCCTTAGAGTGTAAACCCTAAATAGACCTAATCTTGGCTCCCCAAAACATGACTAGGTTAGATCAACCTTTGAATTACTTGGTTGACCAAAAGGGTGGGACCCCCTAGGACACCCCACACGACAGGACACCACTAAGGATTAACGTGGTTACCGCACCGACCTTTCTTGTCACCAGTGGGTCCAAGTAGATAAGGCATTGACCCTTGCCCAACCTAATTTCAAGTTACCAAGAAGATTAGTCTTGCCTAGGGATGTCTACTCTGTTTTAGGCTTAGGCTTGACATGCTTTTGGAATATGACAGGCATTAAGGGGTGTTTCCCTTAAAATTGATTTTCAAAGTGTGAAGTGCACAAGCAAGGGGCTCACAAGCAATTTTTTTTTATGATGAAGTGAACTTTGAGGTTCAATTGCTTGTATTAGTGAATTTTAGGGTTCACTTGAGTAAATATCTTCAAATAATGGTTCTGATGAGGCACACAGGAGGTTTTGCAAGTCCTAATTGTTTGATAGATTTTCTTTAAGTATGGAAATGCAGGTGTGCTCTACTTTAGTGTGAAACCCTAAGAGCAAATAGTGCTAAATGATTGGGTTTATGTCCACAGCAAGCAAGGTAGTGCGACCCAATAAATGTAATCAGTTGGTCCTATTGCTCCACCAACTAGGCACTCAGAGGATACTTTTTTCAAGAATTTTAATGCACATTTTCTATTTTTTCAGATTTAAAGTCTACTGGGGGTTCTACAGTCTATTTTGATACCATTAGTGATTGAATGTTTCGTGTGTTCAAATGTGCACCAAATATTTTTTTTTTCAGAATTTTTTGAGATTTTTTATTATCATAGAAATCCAATGCAAAAAGTTTCAGATAAATTGGAGTTGTATAAAACTTTCTATGATTTTTTGAAATCTGAAAAATCAGGAGCAATAACAGATTTGATATTAGTTCAATTCACAAATTTTTAAAATTTTTATATAAATCATAATGACTCAAAATTTGAATATGTTGTTCCTTACTTCGAAACCCACGTTTAGTAAAAATTTAAGAATTTTTGGACATGTGAATTTTTGGGAATTGAATTTTTAAGATGAGAGTTTGTTTCAACTTGAAAATATAGGAGGTGGTTTGGTTGATTCCCACTAATAAGAGATTATTTTTTCTTTTCAGAAAGCAAGCAAATGCTAATCCTAAGGTTCAAGCAAAACACCTAATTTTTTTTCCTCGAAAGGAAATCTAACGTAATCTAAGATACGAGTACTTACCTAAGATTAGAAACTTGTAATTTTTTTCTTGTCACGTTTCTTCTCGAATTTCTGCTCTTCCCGTACACACGAAATCAACAAAAATAAAGTAGGTTATAAATCTCAAATAAGCAATAGAGGAAAAGCTTTAAAAATTTTCGTTACCTCCCCAGCAACGGCGCCAACTTATCCGTCGCGAAATGTGTAAAAGATTATTTCTATCATTGTAGTGTGAATCACATCGAAACAAATAAATTTATAAATATTTCGGTGAGTGCCAACTCGTTCACAAGGAGGCAAAACATGATTTTCAAAGCCTTTCGTACTAGCTAATCTATCCTATTACAATATAGAAACAGAAACTAGATATTCAGAAAATAATATTTTTATTGCTAATGGAAAACTACTCTCAAACTAGGAATTGAAATAACTATTCTAAAGAATAGAGAGAGAAAATAGGTGAAAGACGATGCTGCTTGTGGGATGCTTGTGCGAAGTGTAGCAACACTTCAGATCCAGAGCACCGGGAGGAAGACCAAAAAGATGTTGCGGAGAGAGAGGTTGGAGAAGCATCTAGTGGGAGTTGCCTCTCAATTGGGGGCCTTGGGGCTCTTTTTATAGCTTCAATGAGGGGTAAAGTAGGTATTTAGGCCCCCAAAATTGTGCCACAACTTTGGTAAGATCAGATCCGTCAATCGGGAGATCAACGGCTTAAATCGCACCTAAAAATAACCTTCCATATGCCTTAAATGCACAGATCGCTTTGGATGCCGACATGTGGTCGATTCCTAGTCGCTGGATCACGATCCACCGCACGGCTTGCAGTCCTCGCATGCTTCCTCACTCTCGCACGTGTGCATTCGATCTCAGTCCTCTGATCTCACGATCGAATGACTTAAAATGAATGCAACACCACCTTAAGAACCCATGTGTGTCAAGGCATTAGTTCGGGTGTCAGATTAGGTGTCATTCGCACCGCCACATCAGTCACGCCACGTTACGCCACGTGGTCCATCGTGCACCGCTTGATCTCCATCGCACGACCTAATTTTGTGCGAGTGGATAGCCTTCTTGATTTAGCATTGAGCACGAGTGAAACTTGTGCCGCTCGCTTTTGTGCGAGTGCATGTACCGCTATGCTATACCACCTCTTGTGTCGCGATTAGGATTTAATGTGCAGTCGTTCTCAGCCATTGGATGGAAATCCAACGGCTAAGATGGACTCTCCTCTGATGAAGCATGTGGTAGTGGGCTACGTGGCTTCTTCGTGGCCGTTGGATGTCGATCTAGCGACCCACGTTTTTCCTTCATTGGTTGGGGGTGTAGTGGTGGATTGTTGGGATGGTGGCACGTGGCACCATCCTGACCGTTCATCTTCCTACCTTTGTAGTTATGCTACAGGGCTCCGATTAAGCCGATTTTTGTGTCATTGGACTGCAATCATTGATCCAGATCCATCCTTGTGGTTGGATTTGACATCTAAGGTTTGGATATCTACTATCTTGCTCCTTGACCTCTAATCTTCTACAAACTAAATGTAGTGCTACGGAGGTCTGATCAAGATGATTCCAGAAGCATTGGACTCCTGTCGTTGTCATGATCAGATCCATACGGTCAGATCTATCATTTACGGCCCTGAATTATCAGTGATTAATATTGCACTCTTTTAAGGCATAAAATAGCATTATTATCTATAAAGCTAAAAAATTAACTATGATGCAAATTATGATGTTGATGCACGCATTGTCCATAAGTTAAGCTAAAATCTAACTTAATTTAGGTAGATGAGATAGTATAATTGCTGTGCAATCATACCACATTTTTCTTTCCCGCCTTATCATGAATTTCAAGATCGAATTCTTTCAATAGCAAGATCCAATGGATTAATCTAGGCTTCGCATCCTTCTTCGTAAGCAAGTGGCCCACTGTAGTGTGATCCAAGTAAATGATGACGTGAGAACCCAGGAGGTATGATTTGAATTTCGCTTGACCAAATACTACGGTCAGTAGCTCTTTCTCCATAATCGTATAATTATGCTGAGCCTCATCCAGTGTCTTGTTGGCGTAATATATGACCATCAGTTTCCTATCGATTTTCTGACCCAACACCACTCCTACTACGTAGTTAGGCGCATCGCACATGATCTCGAAGGGTTAAGACTGGTCAGGAGATTGTAAGATTGGTGCTTGGGTGACTTGGTCATGCAGGATCTCAAACGCATGAATGCACTCACTCGTTATCTCAAATGGTGTGTCCTTCAAATGGAGATTTGTCAAGGGGCGAACGATCTTGAAAAAATGAGATATGCATTGGCGATAAAAGTTGACGTACCCCAAGAATGATTTGATGACTTTGACTGAGTTAGGAATAGGTAGTTTGGAAATCAGATTCACCTTAGCCCGGTCAACCTAGATACCTCTCTTAGAGACAAGGTGTCCAAGTACGATGCCCTCAGGAACTATGAAGTGGCTCTTTTCTCAGGAGAGAACCAGGTTCACTCTGATGCATCTTTTAAGGATTTGGACCAAATGTAGGAGGCAATCATTGAAAGATTCATCGAATACTGAGAAATCATCCATGAAAACTTCGAGGTAATTACCTACCATATCGAAAAATATGGCCAGCATGCACCGCTGGAATGTAGCAGGTGCGTTGAATAGCCCAAAAGGCACCATGCAGAATGCATATGTATCGTAGGGGTAGGTAAAGGTGGTCTTTTCTTGATCTTCATGATAAATTGCCACCTGATTATATCTGGAGTACCCATCTAGAAAATAGAAAAATCAATTTCTCGCCAGTTTCTCGAGAATCTGATCAATGAATGAAAGCAGGAAATGATCTTTCTTCATGGAGGCATTCAATCTTCGATAGCTATGTAGACCCTCCTTGAATTCAGAATAAGAGTTGGTGATGCGATGGATTTGCACGCATAAAGGGTTCGGGTTTAGAAAACTCATTGTCGTAGTTTAATTCATGAGAAAATTCGCCGACCAGATAAAATTTATAACGAAAACTCAAAAGGGAGTCCTAGGTCGAACACGAGGAGGTGAACGTTTGGTTTGAAAAATCCGCGTTTCGCTTTTTATTTGTTTTTGTCGTTTTTATCTTTTCTAAGTTTTTTTGGGTATTTCTATCAAGAAAGAGATCAAGTCGATGCAAACTTGTCTAACATACTTGCAAAATATTAGAGAGAGAGTGTGTGTGTGAGAGAGAGAAACAATCACATATATATCTCATGAATGTTTTCTACAAATATGAAAGCGAGAAAGCTACACTACTAAAGCAATAAAGATAGATATCGATGAGAGAATCTCCCTCGATGGTCGCTCGGAGGATGACTTGCTCTAACGTTGCTTGGAGGAAGGTGGTGAGGAGCGGGATGAACGAGGACGGAGCTAGAGGATGGAGGGCGGGGCTGGACGACGTCATGACGAGGATCTACTTCCTGATGTAGGTGAGAAGAAGGCTGTAGGATGCTCCATGAATGGGGATGTGGGTAGGGAAAAATATTTGATTCTACTCTAGAGGAGCATCTTGGGCTTGGGACAAGCTCTCTTTAAAGCCTTGGAGGTGGTGAGGAGAAGAAAGGAAGAGATGGTGAAGAATGGAGGTGTAGGGGTCCTTTTATAGTGGATGTAAGGGGAAGAAATTCGTGTAGAAGGTTGTAGCGACATCAAATGCGTCGCTGCTGATTTGCTCCAACCACGCACCCAAATGTCGCTAAAGGTCGGCACCAACCATGCACACGCTCACGCTTCACAGCTGCGCATGCATTGTCGAAGGAGGACTGTTCGATTGGAGATGGACAGTCCTGATTATGCGAAGATCGCGCTACTTGATTGGCATTGGATCACGTGTGGGGATATGCGTCGATGCTTGCGTGATCACATCCGTTGGATCGGCAGTCATCCGTGTGCCCACGTAGTTGCATCTTGGCCGCTCATCCACGATCGAGCAGTCGAAATTAAGCGTGCCTTGCTACTGGGCTGGATTGGAGGCTCGACGTGATTTGACCCCATGCCCTTTGTTTGCAAACCGCATGCGCTACCGTTGAAGCAAGGGTGTGTTTGAGTCACGAGGATAGCATGGGAGCCCCAGGCATGGAGGGACCTCAATTGTTGGATCTTGATCCAACGACTTTGGTGCAAGATCCCGGATGAAGAGGGGGTTCTTGCAGTCACTAATGGCTGGTGTTAGGTGCCGTCCATCTTCTTTCTACTGCAGAGGGTGCCACTGTGCTCGGATCAAGATGATTTCCATGTTGCCGGACTGCGATCGTCGCTCCGGATCCATCTGTATGGTCAGACATTTTATCGAAAGCTCGTAAGAATGTCACATTTCCCCCTAGCCATTGATCTTCCTCAGATTGCATAAGGTGATACTTGGTTAGCCCATATTTGTGGGCTATTTAACTATTTAAGTGCCTAAACATTAGGTTAATTCTAACATTTATTTAGCATAAATTAGGATGTAAATAGATTAATTCATATTTATAATTTAATTACATAATGCATGCATTGCATTCATATTTTAAATGCATTTAGAATTAACTTAGAATTGCATTAGTTAACTAATTAGTTACATTGCATGCATTAATTTAGGTTAACATAAAAGTTGAGGGTTTGTATATAAATAACCATAATATTTTATCATTATTTTTTATTCTTCTTCTACGTGCAACGGCTACATTTCTTCCTCCAGCTGCCGCAGTGAAGAACTCAATCAAGGAGGAGCGGATGTGTTGGATCTGGTTGGGCAGCTGATTTCAAAAGAGAGGAGGAAGCTGAGCTTAGAAGGCCTCCACCCCCAACCAACCACTGTGCAGAGAGTTCGTCTCTCTTCCATTCCACACCGCCGGCCTCAACCGTGGCAGAGAGTCTCCACCACCATGGGCGTGTGGTGTGACAGGCCACACCGCCATCCGGAGCTCGTCCGCATTACCGTGAGCACCTCAATGTGCACCTCCCTTGCCTTCGTCACCAACAACCACCGCCGCAGCCACTGAAATTTCACTCCTTAATCAGTTAAGACATCCGGGAAGTTTCCCGCACGTCTGAAGCTTCGACTCACACTTCAGCAGCAACCAGCCACTCACTCCACGCCCGCGCCCCTCCGGTTGCACGCTTGAACCATCTCCTGCAGCATCTATTCCAGCGCCACCCACCCGCTCACTCCATGCCCGCATCACACCCCCACGCACGGTGCAGCAGGACCGGCCACCTGCTCCTTCAGACACTTCACCTCCAACGCTAACCGCTAGCCCATGCGGGCGCATCACCTCCAGCTTCCAGCACTTGCTCGCCAGCACCCTGCAGCGCCTCTTCACGAACGCAGCAGGCGTGCGTTCTTCTCCGTGCCTTCTAGCCTGCAGTGCACCTGCAGCATCCGCCTCCACCAGAGTGCGCCCGCCAGCAACCCTCCGCGCTCTCAACTCCAGCCTGCCCGCAACACCAGTGTGTGCGCGTGCACCACCTGCAGCAGTGCTCAGCCCACGCACGCGCATCACCTCCAGCAGCTGCAGCCACCGTTGACAGCCACCTTCGTCGGAGCTCCGTTCGGCCGGCTCCGGCCACCGCGCGACTCGCCGCCACCACCGCTGTGAAGCCCTCGATCCAAAGAACTTCCTTCGAGCTTCCCGCCTCTGACCGTCCACTCCTCTTCACGCACAGCCAAGGGAATAAATCCCCTATTTTGCTACGGTATTCATGCCATTAATAATTACATTTTCTGCCATTGTCATCTTTTAATGATATTTTATTGAATCTGCATTGCGAAAAATATCCTCTAGTTATTAAGAATTGCTATTTCAGCATGATTTCTTGATTCAACCTTAATCTGAAGGCAAATTTGGCTTGATTCTCATCTAAACTAACTATGAATAAACATTTTTAATCGGTGCGAATTTAAATACGTCATTGCCTCCCTGTGGATACAACCCGCTCTTCTGTGAGTGGTTATTTCTTTTTAAATATTGATTAGTCGATTTTTCCATCACATAAAACTACAAACGACTTTAAAGCAAACAATCGACTCGTCAAATGGCGCCGTTGCCGGGGAGGCAACAGATGCAATAATTTCACCTGATTTTATTTTGATTATTTGTCAATTGCACAGTGATTTAACCATTTATTATTTTTTTCTATGTGAGAAATTTGTGCAAGAATCAGCCATTGTGAGAGGCGACCCTTGACGTCGCCAGAGGAGAATTGGTCGAGCTACTTTGAAAAGGAGAAGGATGAGGATGCGATGGTCATCATTGTACATTTAGTCGCTAATTTGATTAGAGTAGAATTAAGACTTTAGATTTAATTTTTCATTGCATTTGGTTTGAAACCCTTGTTTTGGGGTATATTTTGAGGGGTTTGTTCCCCGATTTTGTTTTAGGCCCATGTTGGGTAATTTTTGGGAGATTGTTCTCTTTTCTTTAGATTTAGGTTTTTATTTTATTTTGTGAATTGTTTACCTTGATTTGTTTGTGCATAAGTAGTTAAAAATAATAATAATAATAATAATAATAATAATAATTATAAAATGAGCTGCCTGCTAGAAGCTACCTGCCCCTAGGACGAACCATTTAGGTCTGTATGAGCAGCCTCTAGATTTATTTCTCTGCATTGCGTGCATTCTCACATCGTTGATTGTTGGAAGCAAGGTACGCATTCTCTTACTTTGCATCCTATTCTTGATCATGCATTGCATTTGGACTTAATGCAAAGACCACCTATATATTGAATAAATTAAACAAGTGGTCACATATTTTCCAGAAAAAAGACTAATTAAAGGAGGGACATTTTAAAAACCAAGGATTTGATTTTCAAACTTGGCGTGCGATTCAAAATTCAAAATCTTTTGCAGTGTATGCACACTTATTTCACTTGCACCACGACATGCTTTTAGACACTCCTTAGGTTTGGAAATACTAGGACAAGATCCCTCCTATTGTTGGATTCTGAAGTGTTCGGAACTTGAGATCAAAGGTTTTGTAAATCCAAAGAAGGGGATACCCTGTCATGGTTTTTTGAGGGTAGTTGAGAAGCACCGCGAAAGCATAGCTTCAAAGGAAGGCTTAGGCCTACTTGCATCCCTCAATCTTCCATCTTTGGAGTTGCTCTACCATTTGAGATTTAGGGAAGAACACCTAAGCTCCAACTCGGTCTTCTTAGGCGAGCTGGAGGTAGACAATAGGTGCGTAAATTAATTGAACAAATTGCATTATCACCTGTAATCTGACTTAAAATCAAAAGCCTAATTAGGAAAGACCTAAAAGTTTCTTTTTGAATTGTGTTTTTCTTGGGGAATTCTGATTGAGGTGTGAGTTAGAATGGACCACATTGATTTTCATCCTTTCACATCTTGCCCACACCCTTACCCCCACTCTGCATCCTTCAATCCTAGACGCCGAGATGGTCCATCCCTTGATGGACATAACGACAATCATTGGGATTCATTTTACTCCCATTATAGGAGTATTGGCCTGGTTAAGCCCCAAATCAGTAAGCAGAACCTAGGAGCGGGATTTGCTTTGCCCAATATCCCACACACCATAGAAATACCCAACCCACCCTCCCTAAAAAATTATAATGGTCGGACAGACACTCCTGGGTACTATAAGCCTGAGCCTGACTTTTCTCATGATACAAATGACCTCTCCTCTTTGAAGATGGAAATACAGAAAATGAAAAACGAAATGATTGAATTGTTAGGAGAATCTTCGAGAGCAGGCCAACAAGAAAGAGATGAAATTAGCCACCCAATCTACCCCATTAAGGATGACGTACACCCCTCTACAATAGATGCATCTCCCGTGGGAGAGCTACACTTTAAGTTGGAGGGAAATTCTGGGGAGAATAGCTACTTTTCGAGGATCAATTTTGAAACCTCCCCATTAGATGACACTTCCTTGAGAGATCCACACCTTAGGTGGGAGGAAGATACACATGAAAGTAGCTATGCATTAGATGAAGAAAGGTGGCAGCCTGAGGACGATGATGATAAGGTTGAGTATCCACCTGAATTATATTGGAGTCAAAAGAAGGGAATGATGGCACCATTGGAAGACCTCGACCCAGATGATAGTATTTTCGTGACATTTGATGAAGTGGGTCAAAGTCAAGTTGTTAATCCTACCCTCCCTTCTGATCACATGATGGAACTCAAGCCCACCTTTAGGGAACCTAACCCTAAAGAAATTGACCTATCTGAGGAGTCTGATGTTACCAATGTAAATCATTTACCTCAGATAAAGCACCCTAGGGGACCTGCTGAGATATTAGATAATTCTAGGCCTCGGGTACATGATGAATTGTGTGATGAGGAGAAAGACGAATTATATGAGGAACCTACATTCAAGATTTGGAGTGACACTAAGGGTGATTATGTCTTATTTGAAGAGTTAGCCCCAAAGGATGTCACAAATTTGACCAAATTAGGTTTCCTTAGCACACCCATTGGTGATATTTCTCCTCATGGTGAAATGATGGAAAATTTGGAAGCAACTTCTAAGATTTATGTGGATTCACATATAGACTCCGAGGAAGATTTGAGTAAAGAACAAAAACCCGGGGATGACAAAAACCCTAGATTTGTTACTTCCAACCTACCTTCATTCATTTTGAAGTCACCTCTGATTCGCTTATATCTGAAAACAGAATTGTGACTCCTAATAAAGAGTAAGAAGATACACGTGATGGTGCAAGGAATGCTAGGGATGCAATTGAGGATTTAGAAAGAGTGTTAGGGTTGGACACCGAGCTAATTAAACCCAACTTAGATCTTATGGCCATCCTACAACCTCGTAAGTTGGACACCCTAGACGTTCCTTACCTTAGAGAATTGCTCACTTTTGTTATGACCGGGGGGCTTAACAAACCAATATTTCCCGTAATGGAGTATCAGGTATGGATTGATGATTTCTTTAGTCAGTCCATTACCTTGGGGGTTTATCTTTGCACCATTCCTTCCCCATTCTTTTTGGAGGATCCATCTCATCTTCCCCCAACCCCTTTGGAGGTTGTTATACCTGTTTATCCTTTAGAACCTCCTTTGGTGACCTGGGAAGATTTCATTCCCATCTTAGTTGGGCAAGCATTTGCTATCAGGATTCATCATCAGCTCGCCAACATCCTAGGTTACCTATTTTCTAGGCCAACATTGCTTTGCTCATTTTTAGGGCTTATTTATGCAATTCTTGAACCTGATTTGCAGGTTCTTTGGCTATTCAGCCCAGCTCTGACCCAGGTAATATCCTTCTATGCAATGAGGACATTGCAGATTTTAGGCATGGGGGGGTGTACTTGGGGATATACATAGCATAGTGCATTCATTGCATGCATTTGCATAAAAAAAAAAGTTTTGAGCTTAACTGGCTAGATCTTGCAGTCTTAAGCAAATCAGAACTCTAGGGTAGACTAAGTTAATTCTAGGGTCAAACTTTAGAAGCTAAATGAGCTACTAGCTTTAGACCTTTAGGGTCCTTTGTGGACTTAAAAACTTAAGTAGGAGTTAAGTTGCAGACCATTCCTCAAGAGGTTGAGGAAGGGAAGTTAGGGTTTGAGTTAAAAGGTGGGGTAGTACCTGGAGTCTTGTTCTACCTTTTGGTTTACGGGTCCTTGTAACCCAAGCATCCAAATTTCACACACTTAGTCTGGTAATTAACTTAATTTCTTTCTTTCTGAAAAGAGATTTGGTTCTCGTAGTTTTGACTTAGGAGAGGCTTGAAAACACATTTTGATTAGAAGAGTTCCCACCGCAGGAGAGGTGGAGTATATACTCACCTTGAGGATGCGATGATAACATATTACCTCCTCGGTGCTTGTCTCTTAGGATATCCATCCTACTGGGGGCATGTAAGCGCATTGTGCGGTTCAAGTACCATGGGCGGCCCTATCTCGAAGTGCCGATTACCATAGGCCTGAATTCGCTTAAGAAATCCATGAGCCATACTATCTCGAAGTGTTGATTGCCAGGAGTCCTTGGGGTTGTTATGGGCGGTGCTATCTCGAAGCATAGAAAGCTAGGCACCCTTTGAGGTATGGTAATGGGGATAATGAATTCGACACAGACCATGTTGATAGCTGATCTGAGGTTAGACTTAGAAGAATCAAACAAAAAAAAAAAAAAAATATTATTCTAAAAAAAAAAAAAAACTTTTTCCTTTAACTCAAATAACTCAGTCCAATGCATAGCACGAATGCTTTAATCTCAGGGATCAATAAACCTAAGGGTAGAGTCAGAAATCAAGGAAACTTGTGCCTGCAACTCGTCTTCAGCCGACCTAGTCTATAACTTAGCAACTACTTAGGAACCTTGGGTCTAGAGTCTGAACTTAATATGCTTCTGAAGGAAGACTAATTTGGTTGACTAGTCTACTTGGAGTGTTAGGTTTCGCTTAATTTTGCTAGGGACTAGCAAAAACTAGGCATGGCGGTATTTGATTAGCCCATATTAGTAGGCTATTTAAGTATTTAAGTGCCTAGACATTAGGTTAATTTTAACATTTATTTAGCATAAATTAGGATGTAAATAGATTAATTCATATTTCTAATTTAATTACATAATGCATGCATTGCATTCATATTTTAAATGCATTTAGAATTAACTTAGAATTGCATTAGTTAACTAATTAGGTACATTGCATGCATTAATTTAGCTTAACATAAAAGTTGAGGGTTTGTATATAAATAACCATAATATTTTATCATTATTTTTTATTCTTCTACGTGCAACGGCTGCATTTCTTCCTCCAGCTGCCGCAGTGAAGAACCTAATCAAGGAGGAGCGGATGTGTTGGATCTGGTTGGGCAGCTGATTTCAAAAGAGAGGAGGAGGCAGCCGAGCTCAGAAGGCCTCCACCCCCAACCAACCATTGTGCAGAGAGTTCATCTCTCTTCCATTCCACACCGCCGGCCTCAACCGTGGCGACGAGTCTCCACCACCGTGGGCATGTGGTGTGACAGGCCACATCGCCATCCGGAGCTCGTCCGCATTACCGTGAGCACCTCAGCGTGCACCTCCCTCGCCGCTGTCACCAACAACCACTGCCGCAGCCACTGAAATTTCACTCCTCAATCAGTCAAGACGTATGGGAAGTTTCCCGGATGTCTAAAGCTTCGACCCACACTTCAGCAGCAACCAGCCACTCACTCCACGCCCGCGCCCCTCCGGTTACACGCTTGAACCATCTCCTGCAGCATCTATTCCAGCGCCACCCACCCGCTCACCCCATGCCCGCATCACACCACTGGCGCACGGTGCAGCAGGACCAGCCACCCACTCCTTCACGCACTTCACCTCTAGTGCTAACCGCCAGCCCACGCGCGCGCATCACCTCCAACTTCCAGCGCACGCTCGCCAGCACCCTGCAGCGCCTCTTCACGCACACAACAGGCGTGCATTCTTCTCCGCGCCTTCCAGCCTGCAGTGCACTCGCACCATCCGCCTGCGCTTACCACCTGCAGCATCCGCCTCCACCAGAGCTCACCCACCAGCAACCCTCCGCGCTCTCAACTCCAGCGCACCCGCAACACCAGTGCGTGCGCGTGCACCACCTGTAGCAGCGCTCAGCCCACACACGTGCATCACCTCCAGCAGCTGCAACCACCGTTGGCAGCCACCTTCGCCGGAGCTTCGTCTGGCCGGCTCCGGCCACCGCGCGACTTGCCGCCACCATCGCTGCGAAGCCGTCGGTCCAAAGAACTTCCTCCGAGCTTCCCACCTCCGGCCGTCCACTCCTCTTCACGCACGGCCAAGGGGAATAAATCCCTTATTTTGCTACAGTATTCATGCCATTAATAGTTACATTTTCTGCCATTTTCATCTTTTAATGATATTTTATTGAATCTGCATTGCAAAAAATATCCTCTAGTTATTAAGAATTGCTATTTCAGCACGATTTCTTGATTCAACCTTAATATGAAGACAAATTTGGCTTGATTCTCGTCTAAACTAACTACGAACAAACATTTTTAATTGGTGCAAATTTAAATACATCATTGCCTCCCTGTGGATACGACCCACTCTTCTGCAAGTGGTTATTTCTTTTTAAATATTGATTAGTCAATTTTTCCACCACATAAAACTATAAACGACTTTGAAGCGAACAATCGACTCGTCAATATTGGATTCCGATTAGGACGATCTCAGAGGCGTTGGACTCCAATCATCATCTTAATTAGATCCATAAATTCGGATCGTCCATCCAAGGTTTTGAAATAAATCTCCTTCCCTCATGACCATAAAAAGGATGCAATTAACCTAAAATATACACAACTATTCTAAATGCAAAATAATGCATGCTATGCAATATTTATAATATGAAATGCAAATCTAAGCCTAGGAACATGCATGAATAGGCATTTTAACCTAATTAAATGTGTCTACATCATATCCTCATTCTTATCTTTTGCTAGTCCCTAACAAAATTAAACTATATGCTATGTATAAAAATAGAATTAGGACTCAATCTCTTAGTCCTAAGTTGTTTATTAACAATAGAAAATTTCAACTAAGGCCCTAAACTAAAAAAACTCAACAGTACCCGAGTGCCTACCAGAATGCAAACCGCCCAAGTCCTCGCCTTATTTAAAAAGGGAAGATACATTTTTTTTTGTTTTTCTTCTTTTCTTTTATTTTTGAGTTTAGGGTTTCGAGGTAACTTTCTATGGCTACCTAGCTCGCCCAAGACTCGAAAAGGACTCTAAGTGCTAAGCATCTTGTGAAAGGGTGATAGACTCACAAGCGACCATTAAAATGAACTTCAGGTTTTTACAACCCTAGGTGACCTAAAAATTTCTACGTAAAGGTTTATCTTTCTGATTGGTAGCTTTCTCCCTACTTTTTTTTTATGGGGTTAACACAAGGGCGAACCCAGTGTATATCTCTCTGGTTTATTCCACTTCCCTGCTTCTTTCATGAGTGTTTTGGGAATTATTTATGCATTTTTTTGAGTTGGCCATTGGACAATCGGCCAATGGGCTGTTACACACGACAACTTGCCAGCCATACTACCCTAGAAAGTTCATTAGCTACCTAATTTCCATAAAAATCATCGAAAAGTGAGTCAATGCAAATAGTGTGTAGATGCTTAGGCTTAAAGTCCCCTCAAATCAGAGGGCAAGTTGATAAGTCGTGTAGTTATCACCCCAATTTATTTGCTAAATTACAATAAAATTACTTGGTGAGGACTCGAGACCAAGCCTACATTTTAGTGGACACCCAAGTTAATTAAGTCTGATGATCTGAAGAGTCTAAGAGTTTAGGTCCTAAAGTATCGTTTCCTAAAGTTAATAACTTCCAAATGCCTAAGTTCTCTTCTCCTAATTTCTTTTTTCTTTTTTTTTTAAGAAAATAAAATAAAAGAATTTCCATGGAGTTAACAAAATGATTTCAGGAATTAGTATCCACCCCTTAATGCCTAAATGATGCAATGTCCTCATTGCAAAAATAAAGACATGAAAAGGGTGGAGTAAATAGAATATTACCTGAGTTTTGTGAAAATCTAGTCAGCTCTATAGAGAACGTGGAATATACACACGTGCTAAATTTATTGCCTTCAGCTAGGCACGGTTCACAAGTAAAGAAGACATTAAAAGTTTAGAAGTGCAGATCAAAATTAGAATAAGAAGATTGATTTCGGAACTTACAAAAAGATGTCCATAGATGTGGACCAGATTGTGATGCAGACTTATGCCCCAGGGTCAAGTAGTTCTAAGGTTCTAGATGAAAATCACTCAAAATCGAAGATTATTATGCTTGCAGGGTTGGGCCAGCGGTTTTGTAGTATGCAACCCAAGACTAAGTGGCGAACAATGGGTAGATCTAATTCACTAGGTTTAGATGTCCACTTAAAGTTCAGCTTAGAAAGATAGTCAATTATTCCAAGCTTGGGTTGCACATCAAAGATATCATAAGGGTCCTAGTGGAAAGTAGGTGGTTTTAGGTCAACAGTAACCCATAAATCCAAAATTGCGTTTCTCTCAGAATTAGCCTCCCAGATTTTCATTTCCTCATTTCTATCCTCCAAAATCAATGTTTTTGGGACCTCTAGATCGTTGCACACCCCTTCTAAAATACCCAAATCCAACAATTGTGGCTAAATCAGGATTGACTTGGGTCTGGTGATCTTAAGAATATCATAATTCAGCTCTTTGAGGTGTGGTTGAGCAATGGGGCTACTGATTGAATCATCAGGATTCGAATCGTCCAAATTTGTCCCAACATGATCATAATCTTCAATAATCGAGCTATCAAAAGGTTCGTCATGCTCCTCGAGCCCGTTTGTCTTACTAAAATCCTCTTCCTTAAGCTCAAGTGAGACTTCACCTAATGATTCCTCACCCTCAGAATTAAAGAATTCTTGATCCTCATTTATATATGTCTCAAAATCATATGTCATTTCATGGTCCATGGAGACATATTTTCTGTTGTTCCCTAGCTCGGGGATCTCAGGTGAAGCAATTGGTTCATCCTGAATCAGTTGCTCTAGACCAAACTGGTCATTTTCGATCTCAAAACATGTATCCCCCTCAGCAGGCGCGTGAGCAGGTTTAGACATTAGCTCTCTTGAAGAGGGTTCATCTTGAGAATCATCCCAAGATTGGACTAGGGCAACCATAAATTTCATCCTCAATCTTGATAATTTCCAAAGTAGAAACTCACCCGGGCCCCTATCTCTAACATCTTGGAGCAAATCCAATAAAGAGCTATTCAGGTCATCGATCATTTTGATCATGGGCTCCAATGCTTTAGTGCATGGTGTTGGCTGAGCTTCTAAAGATTGTATGGTGTTCCTCAAGTTAGCCAACACCCTGTCTTGGACTTGGTTCACCTGAACCAAATGGTTCGATTTAGGGTTGGGTGGGTTCGGGTTAAATCTAAGAGTGTCAAGATATTGAGGTTCTCGGAGTCCTTCCTGATAGTAGGCCATTTTAGGTTGTTCAAAGAATGGTGGTGACCTATATTCAGTGGAATACTAGGGAGGGTAGGTGTTATAATCATCATATCCTTCCTGATTGTAGATCGGGTTGGTTTGGTCGTCAAAGGGTGGAGATCTATAATCATTGTAGGCATGAGAAGGATGATAATCATAGTCTTGCTGTCCAGGGTTAGGCCCTGGACACTGAGGTCCAAATTCATATCCCCGATCAAAGTTATTCTGGCTAGGAGATGGGTAGTCATAAGTCGAGTCAGGATAGTAATCATCTTGAGGATAAGCAATGGTAGGAGGGTAGGATTGGAATTGTGTGTATGGTGTGGAAGCATACATGGTGGAGTAGGAGGGAAAACTAGAAGAAAGAAAGGTGCCCTACAATACAAGCAATCAACCCTGTCCTTAGGTGGGTTAGCTTAAGGACCTACAGACTCCTAGGACTCGTCTTGAGATGACAAAAATGATTTGATCTACTTCTATCCAATCAATCTAACCGGTTAGAGGGAGGGGCTAGGGAGAAGGTTCTTCCTTTGGCTTGCTCCTCCAGTTCCTTTGATACCCCCCAACCGCGGTCGTTTGGCACTACTCCCCTAGCTAGACATCAGATGAACCAGTAGAAGTGGATTAATCAAAAAAAATCTCAATCTGAGTCCCGAAGAGCGAATCAATCCTTAAGGCCAATGTCTACTCAGTTTTAGTTAGGCTTGGAATGTGATGGGTCCTTTAGATGGGTTGTGCCCTTAATGATCAATTTGAATGTGTGTGCGTGCACAACTAGGGTTTGCAAACAAGGTTATTTGTTGATGTGTCTTTTAGGGTCTAACCTTGTTAAGTAGCTTTTAGGGTTTAATCCTTAGGTTGGTTCAATCAAGGTTTAGTAGAACACTTCAAGTTTTGAAAACATGGGTGATGATATGTTTCTTTAAAAATCAAAAATAATGTGGAGTAACTAGTTCTGCTCTAAAAATCAACCCTAAGTGGCAAGCTACTTGATGGATCAGTTTTAGATTGAGTGGTGCAGCCCAAATAGTTCAAGCAATTGACCTGTTGCACCACTTGATTAAGGCACACAAAAAGTCTTAACCTAATCAGATTTCTACTCACTTATGTGTGTGTTGAGTTAAAGTGTACCGGATCCACATGTCAGATATCGGTTAGGTGGTAGAATTAATGTAAAGTGGTACACCTTAAGTCGAGAGTTGTGGGTGTTAATGTGTGTCTGTTTCAATAAATCCCACAATCAAATAACTTTCTTTAAATTTATGTGGGTGGGCGAGATGAGGCAAAGTGACAATCAAATAACCAAATCTATCCTAGGGTTTACAAAAGCACCTAGGTTGATTTGAGTTTGAGTTATTAGTGTGGCAAAATGGAAACAAGGGGGGTGGTGGGGTAAACTTACAGAAATCTCTCCCAGCACTTTACTCCAATCTACTACCTTTAGCTCCTCGATCGGGTTCCTGCAAGACAGTGAATCGAAGAAGAAAGATAGGCTAGAAAAATATGTAAGTAGTGCGGAGAAACACAGAAAGAACCAAAGAGCATTGCCTTTCCGGCAACGGTGCCAAAATGATACGGTGGATTTACACATGTAAAGGGTTCAGGTTTGGAAAACCTGTCGTCATAGTTCGATTCACGAGAAAATCCATCTATTAGATAAAATTTATAACCGAAACTTGAAAGGGAGTCCCGAGTTGAACACAGGGAGGCGAATGTTTGGTTTGAAAAATCCGTGTTTCGCTTTTTATTTGTTTTGTCATTTTTATCTTATCTTTTTTTTTTTTGGTATTTTTATCAAGTAAGAGATCAGGTTGATGCAAACTTGTCTAACTAATCTACTTGCAAAATATAAGAGAGAGAGAAACAATCACATATATATCTCACGAATGTTTTCTACAATTATGAAAGTGGGAAAGCTACACTACTAAAGCAATAAAGATAGATATAGGTGAGAGAATCCCCCTCGACGGTCTCTCAAAGGATGACTCACTCTGAAGTTGCCTGAAGAAAGGTGGTGAGGAGCAGACGGATAAGGATGGAGCCAGAGGATATAGGGCGGGGCAAGACAGTGTCGCATTGAAGATCTACTTCTCGAATTAGGTATGCAGACGGCCATGGGATGTTCCACGAATGGCAATGAGGGGAGGGAAAAATATTTGATTCTACTCTAGAGGAGAATCCCAGGCTTGGGACAAGCTCTCTCTAGAGCCTTGGAGATGGTAAGGAGAAGAAAGGAAGAGATGGTGAAGAATGGAGGTGTAGGGGTCCTTTTATAGTGGATAGAAGAGGAAGAAATTTGTGTAGAGGGCTGTAGCGACATCAAATGCGTCGCTGAATATCCGCACCATCCACACACCCAAATGACGCTAAAGGTCGACGCCAACCACGCACACACCCACACTTCACAGTTGCGCGTGCGTTGCCAAAGGAGGATCGTTCAATTAGAGATGGACAGTCCTGATTGCTCGGAGATTGTGTCGCTTGGTTGGCATTGGATCACGCATGGAGATGTGCGTCGATGCCCATGTGATCACCTCCGTTGGATCGGCGATCATTCGTTCGCCGACGTAGCTGCATCTCGGCCGCTCGTCCACAATCGAGCAGTCGAAATTAAGTGCGCCTTGCTGTTGGGCTGGATTGGAGGCTCAGCGGGATTTGACCCCGTGCCTCTTGTTTGCAAATCGCACATGCTATCATTGAGGCAAGGGTGTGTTTGAGTCGCGAGGATAGCATGGGAGCCTCGAGCGCGAAGGGACCTCAGTCGTTGGATCTTGATCCAACGGCTGTGGTATGAGATCTCGAATGAAGAGGGGGCGCCTGTAGTCACTGATGGCCGGTGTTGTGCGACCTAGATGGCACCACGTGGTGCCATCTGGGCCGTCCATCTTCTTTCTATTGCAGAGGGTGCCACGGTGCTCGGATCACGATGATTTCCATGTTGCTGGACTGTGATCATCACTTTGGATCCATCTTTACGGTCGGATTTTTTATCTGAAGCCTGTAAGAATGTTGCATTGCCCCCTAGCCATTGATCTTCCTCGGATCGCGTAAGGTGATATGGGATTCTGATTAGGATGATATCGGAGGCGTTGGACTCCGATCATCATCCCGATGAGGTCCGTACATTCAGATCGTCCATTTAAGGCCCGAAATAAATCTCCTTCCCTCCTGGCCATAAAAAGGATGTAATTAACCTAAAATATACACAACTATTCTAAATGTAGAATGATGCATGTTATGCAATATTTATAATATGAAATGCAAATCTAAGCCTAGGAACATGCATGGATAGGCATTTTAACCTAATTAAATGTGTCTACATCAGTCGAGATGGTCTCTCTGGATTCGGTCGTAATCACAGTGAGCCCTGCCTTCTTAGGCACAACTTGGATTGGGCTCACCCAATAGCTGTCAGAGATCGGGTAGATGGTGCTGGCATCTAACTACTTGATGATCACTTTCTTCATGATCTCTTAAAGATTCAAATTCAATCTTCTCTTCATCTCTCGAGATGTTCGTGAGCCCTCTTCAGTGTAGATACGATGTGTGCAATATGAAGGGCTTATCCCAGTCAGATCATTTGGAGTCCATCGGTTGACTCTTCGATGTTGCTGGAGAATAGAAATCAGCTTAGTTTCCTGATTAGATGTGAGTTGGTAATTGATGATCACTGGAAATGTTTGATTAGAACCCAAAAAGAAATACTTTAGATGGTTCGGGAGGGGCTTCAATTCCAATACCGATTTATCAATAGTAGGTTGTGGTTCGGGATGGGCCTTAGAAGATATGGTGGGAGCTATTGGTAGATCAGTTTGAGCTCCTCTATCTGTAGGTTGAGATCTTCTTGAGGTTGAGGATTGGGGATAATCGGGTTTTCCTCCCTAATCAGATTCTCAACCACATAACTGATGTCGCATACCCTTTCAATCACCCCATAGTTTATTCATTTCTGGGCCTTAAAGATATCAATCCTCAGAGTCTTGTTCCTGAATTTCTACTCAATCTGGCCCTCTTCACAGTTGATATTTGCCCTAGCTCTATGGCTAGGAACAGTCTCCCTAAGATGATGGGTGTGTTTCTTAGGTTTTCAAGAGTATCCATATCTAATACAATGAAGTCCACCGGGAAATAGAAATCTTGGATCTGAACTAGAACATCCTCGAGAACTCCTCTGGGTGACTTGATTGATCTATCTGCTAACTGCAAGGTCATCTCAGTCGGTTTGAGCTCAGTTTCCTCGAAATGATCTAATAGGGATGTAGGGATTAGGTTTATGGCAGCTCCTAAATCCAATAAGGCTAGATCGAATTCTAGGTCACCGATCTTACAGGAAATCAAAGGGGTGCCAGGATCTTTTACTTTCTATGGGAGTTTGCTCAGGATGATTGAGCTAACTTGCTCAGACAATATGATTGAACTCCTATCTTTATTTCGCGGCTTACACTTCGGTATACATAAATCCTTCAGAAATCTCACATAGGCCAGCACATGGTAGATCGCATCCATCAAGGGGATGTTTATCTAGGATTGCTCAAAGAGCTTGACCAGATCTTCCTCAAGTGCCACTAGTTTGGGTTTTCTCTTTCCTTTTGTCAAGCCCTCAGGAATGGAACCTCTATAGGTTCCTCTAGGATTGGTTCAGGCTCTGAATATGGGATAGGGGTGTCTTGGATAACCATCCTAAGGGTAAGCTCTGAACTACCAATTTTAGAGTGGCTAGGATAAGGTGGATCCTGAGTTGATTTGCCACTATGAGTGGTAATAGAATTGAGGCCTGCCTGCTTTTGGTTCGAAGTCGGCAAAATAAGTGATTACTGATGATATTCCGAATACTATGTTGAAGCCTCCATCATGTCAAATGATAGAGCAGAAGGGGCCTGATAAGCGTAGTGTGCTTGGCCCTGATTCAAGTTCCTAATGCCCCTCTGGTTTGGCACGTTATTCGAATTTGGCAGAGGTTAAGATGGAAGTGTACTAGGTTAGTGCGACCCAGCCATCTGTGCAAGCTGATTTCGAACCTCTGTGATCTTGTCTTTGTGTTGTTTCTGCATAGCTGCATTGGTCTTTTGGATGTCAACCAGGGTTTGTAGAATTAGAGTCATGTGATCTTCCTTTGATGGCCCGGATTGGTAATTTGGGTTGGGCCTAGGTTGACTGGGCTGATATGGGTGCGGAG
Organism: Thalassia testudinum; assembly: GCA_037157565.1. NCBI lineage: Eukaryota > Viridiplantae > Streptophyta > Magnoliopsida > Alismatales > Hydrocharitaceae > Thalassia > Thalassia testudinum. The sequence goes on from JAZHRO010000031.1 coordinate 204,873,919, forward strand.
ACTATGGTCGGGGTTGGAATTGAGGTCTTGAGTTCTGATGATTTCCCGACCATGCAAAATTGGGATGATTACGCCATCCAGGGTTGTAGGTATTAGATAAGGGATCATTCTGGATTGCGTGGAGATCCTTGTAGGTCTAGGGAACTCCAGACAAGTCAAAATACGAGGGTTCAGAGTTCCCCCAACTAGAGTAGGCAGGTCCAGAATTTCCTCCAAAACCAAGATTAGACGGGGTGGATACAGGTCCATCCCTTGGTGAGAGTGGTGGTAAATGTTGTGCATAGCCTCCCTACTTGAGGATGGCTGTGCATGTGTGTTCTACTGTACGGCGATGGCTTTGTGAAGTTGTCGAGCCACTTCATCCACCTTTTTCTTAATGATAGAGACCTTATCCAAGCGACTAGCCACCAACTCCAGATCGACGAATGTGGATAGGCCTTGAGTCTTGTGTGCCCCTCGTGTGTTTGTCAATGCATGGGTGGTTGTCCAGTTGAACACACCGATAGATTCATTATTTGTGGAGTTCTTGCACATGTTCTCGAGAATCTCCCAGACTATATCTTCATGCTGACCCATAATGTTTCCACCAAAGGTTGCATTGACAAAGAGCTTGATATCCTCACAAAGTCTATGGTAAAAAGATTGGACTTGTTCCTAGTTAGGAACTCCATGATGGGGGCATTTCCGCATGTGATCCATAAGACAATCCCATGCCTCATGAAGTGGTTCTCTTGCATTATGCATGAAGGGTGTGATATGGTGCCTCAAAGCATTTGTCCAACCAACTAGGAATAATTTCTTCAGGAATTCAGATTGGAGTTCCTCCCATGTGTTGATCGGACGGGTCAGAGTCTGATGCCAGTGGGCTGCTTTATTCATGAGGGAGAAAGAGAACATCTTCATGAGTAAGATATCTCGATTTTGAATAGCATGCCTGAAGGTTTGGGTCAGTTGTTTTAGTTGCTGGATGTGTTGGAAGGGATCTTCAGAGTTTGAGCCGTGGAATTTGGGAATTGTACTGATAATATTTGGTTTGAGTTCAGCATCAGCCCTCTAACTGGGATTTGTACCCTAGGTTCGATTGCCACCGCGACGAGGTTGTAGTGATATCGCATTTTTGGCTGTGGTGGAGGGTTCATGATTGCATGCACAAGATCCACGAGATGCTGTATTCAATCCTGCTCATTGGGAATTTCTTCTTCTAGCTTTGCCATGGATGCCAATAATGGAGATCTGGGCTCAAAAATAGAAGAGTCAAAAGAGATGTCAATCTGGTTGGGTGGTAGTATAAATAGATTGGTCAAGGTTTGGCCTCGACGAGAATGAACAGTTAGTGGAGGCCTCAAGGGTGGTCTTGAGGACCTCCTCCCGAACATGCACTAAAGAGCTAGATGTGGGACAGAATGTGTGATGGACCCAATTGAAGCACCCAAAAAATATTTGGATGACTAAGGAGGTTCGAGGTAGATGATACCTCTTGATTAGAAAGTCACTCATCCGAGAATTACTTGGGTGGCCATGGAGGGAGAGTCCCACAAAAACCCTTACACGGTAGAGCATCCCCACGGGTTATAGGGTTTCCCTTACCCAACCTTCCTTGTCACCAAGAATCCAAGGAGACTGGAATGAGCAAGCTTGACCCCTAGTCTACCAATTTTATTCCTAAATATGTGCCTTGAATTTCACTTGAACTTTAGAATTGATTGTGATTTGTGACCTAATTTGGAGGTTGGTTAACCCATAAGGTGGGTCAACTTCACCTAATCTGCCCTAAAGTTTATGATGAGTTAGGTAAAGAACCCAAAAATCACCCTAAGTGGTTTGCATACAGGTTATTAGATCCCAAATTTTAGTGATTCAAGAGATTGTTAGAACCTTCTTTTAGGGTTTACTTGATTATGTCAATTCAACCAAGACTTAGGTAACACACAATGCAAGAGGATTAGTTTCCTTTATTTCATGCAAGTGTGTACTAACACTTCAGAACTCTAATGTGGAAACTTAAGTGGCTCTATTCTCATGTCCCATTTGAATTCCAAATGTAACACCTTGGACTCAAACAAGAAAGTGAGTAGTCCAAGATGTCGAGAACTTAAGCGTAAATCCATAATAGGTACAGGAAATCAGGATGGGGATCTTTAATCAAAATCATTTCACTTCAATCAAATATCAAATCAATTTTGCAAATCAGGAATCCTTTTGCCTTTAAATGATGATTACTACAAAAATAAGGCAAGTGAATCCTAATTCATTTGTTTCCTTTTTCTCTTTCCCAAGATTAGGAGATGATTAGGGAAGAAGAAAAATTTTACCTGCCCTTGGAGTGGTTGATTGCGAGGAAGATCTTCTCATGATGTACCTCGCAAAAACACAGCAAAACAGATAAGCAAGTTAGTAATAATCTCAATCAAATAAGATAAGACTAGTTGTGAATTGCACATTGCTCGTTGGTAATGACACCAAAATGTTGATGCAGTGTGAGAATCATTATTTTAAGGAAATACACCTCGTAGTATAGGATGAAAATTGTAACAACACTTAAATTTATAAATATCAAAACCAACAAATGAGTCCGAGGTCGTTCGCATGGAGCAAATTGGCAATTCAATCACTAATCACAATTATCTAAAGAGATGCAAATATAATCAAAATATTGCTCAATATAAATTAGAATAATATTGCAATAAAATCAGGAATCAGAGTACAAAAAGATGGGGTTAAAATGGTGGTTTGAACCACCAATTTAACCCTAATGTTAAGCTCAAAAATCAATTGAAATATATGAACAGTACTTTCAACCAAATCTCTACATAAATGACAAATAGATCCACAGTAGAACCATATCAAAATCAGCACAAGGCCTCAAACATCGAGAGGAGAGGTCAGACGCCTTAACCTCAAAGCACCAAGGCACCAGCAGATACAAGACACAAGGGCCTCGTAAGTCACAGAGCGATTAACTGTTGAGATGGGGGGGCATGATTCCTGAGGCAGTAGTGCAAAACCCCCCCTTTTTCCTTCTTAGATTTGTTTCCTTTAGAACCAAAGTAGACTCAGGTACCCGGGTATTCCAATCTTGCCAAGACCCGTGTGGCGTGAACTGCAGGCGAGGGCATGTGCGATGGAGCGTGCCAGTGGGACCTCACCTCGGTGCTCTTGAAGGCAACCGACTAAGGGTAGCTTTGTCTCTTCTACGCCTTCTTAAACTCCTGATCCTCCGAGGTGGGACTATCCCACTCCTTTCTTCATGCAAGGCTTCATGTACTACTTTAGTTGGTGGCGAGGAGTTGATGGCAGTGGAGCTGCTCCTTCGGTCAATTATGACCCCAGGTGGGCTTTTGGCATCTGTTCGCATTGATTGGGAGTGGAGGTGAGACCAGAGGTGACCAGATGATGGTGGCTAGAGATGGAGATGACAACTAGTGAAGGTGAGGTACCTGCGATGAGAATTCGACCCTAGAGCCAGAGAACAAAAACCCTGAGGTGATTAGGGGTGTGAGTGGCCATGGACGTGCCATAAAGAAGCTCTGATGAGCTTTGATTGGCAGTGATAGAGAGGGGTGATGGAGATGGCGAGTAGTGAAATTGAGGAGTTCGGAAGCCCATGAAGATGAGACGATGATGGCTGCAGTGGTTATGGGGTGTGTGATGGGTGGAGGTACGTTGTCGATGAAGGTGGTCAGAGGCGGCGTGGTCGGCGTCGGAGATGATGGCAAAGGAGTTAGGAGCGAAGAAGCTCCATATATGAAATTAGAGGAGAGATGAGTCGAAGCCCTAAGCTAATTAAGAAGAAGAAGGCATGGAAGAGGTTGCTGGAGGTATGTCAGAGTGGAAGGAGATGGAGTGACCAAAGTGGAAGAGGGGGCTGGAGGGGCTGAAGCTTTGCAGATGGAGGAAGATGAACCCTTTGCCTATCATACATATCAGAGGGCGATGATGGTGCTTTAAAGGACTTCGGTGGTCGTCCTCGATGCTGATGAGGAGGAAGAATTTGAGGGAGATCCGACGAAGATTGCACGAGGGAAAACGATGCGACAAGTAGATCTTTAAATAGGATCAGGTCCGAGCTTCACTCAAGGCAAGCCGGCATTTTGGGAAAGTGACTTCACCGCCTGAAAATTTCAAATTATCAAGCTCTCCAGCATGAATTTCGGCCGTAATTGGCCTTAAAAAGGACCCTAATCGACACAGACTGATCTGAGGATCAATTCTGTTGAGTTTTAGGATTTTACGATGAGATTTCTAAAACCAAATCTTTGATTAAATGAAGGAAGGGAAGTTCTGAGGATCCTTTTTAGACTCTCATGGTGGCAGGGACCGTTCTGAGAATAACAATGAAAATTTATGGACCTATATGTAATAAAATCAAAATTTAGGGGCTTGGATGTGAAGAATAGAGATTTTAAGGATTGAAATGCAAACCAGGTCAAGATAGAGTCTGATTAGGCCTAAATTTTTGCCTTAGCCTAACTTGGACCCAAGGAATTCAATGGTGAAGTTGGATTTGATTTTTGACCATGTTTGACTGGGTAATTTGCATAGAAGCTCAAATCAAGGCAAAATCTCATCTGAAATTTTGTTCTAAGTCAAAATGGGTTTAGATAGCCAAACCAAAGGTCCAAAACCTCTTAGAATATTTTTATATGAATTTTAAAAGGTTCAGATAAATTTTATCTTGACTATAAACTCTTCAATTCAAGTAGATCAGAAATTAGTGTTTTATATGCTGCTTCAATTCTCGAAATGCGTGAAACCCTATTTCTATCAGTGTGGACCCACTCTTTGGACTTTAATGCTCACTTGAACCTTAATTAACCTTTGACAAACCCCGTGGTTAATTTATGTTTGTGATGTGCTATTAAAATTACAGAATTACCCTTGATTTCCCATTCTTCTCTTAAAATAGAATAATACGGAATTAGGATCCTCAGCTGATTATGTAGGAGCTTTAATCAATCAAACCTAACTAAATGTGGCTAGTTAGGGCTCATGATGGTGTTCCCATCAACTTATTTTCCAGAAACTTGAAGATTGGTTGAAGCGGTAACTCATTTGAATTTTAAAATCCATACTACTAAAGAGCAGAATTCTGAAAGCAATTCACCAATTTAAACTTCAATTCAGGGAGATTTCCCTGTTGCATGCTTGATTTACACACTTTAATCAACATACTTGGGCATTACCCCTTAAAGAACACCCTTTACATTCCAAAGCACTTGTACCTTAAGCCTCTTAATTAAAACTGGTAGCAACTTGACCCCATTAAGGTTGGAGGTCTAACTACCTACGTGTAGTGCCTACATGCTGATATGGCTTTCTGCGTGCTATCGGGTATCTAAGACTGGGGAAAACAACCTTTCAATCTGACTTAGTGGTTCCGCGGTGCTCGTATATGGTTCCATAGGTGGTGATAGAGGTAAATTGGATCTTTAAATCTAGGGTCACCTTTATAGGTTAGTACCTTGATTATTTAATTTGTCATTAAGTGCACCTATTCAGCGTCTTTTCTCTCATCCCCTTCCCTCTTCTCATCTCCCCAATTCTTCTTTCGGTAGTACATGTTTGGTAGGAGGTCACAAAATCCTGAACTATTTGAACTATTTGATAATTCTAGGAGGGTAGAAACTGGTGAGTCATCGTCCTCCATAAACATGGCTATTTTTCCACCCCTAAATCTTGAGGGGGGGAATCCTCCCCCTCCCACTCTACCAGGTAGTGGTGGGGTATAGGAGCTCTAAACTAGTAGGAGGCCTTTGAAGCTTGGTAATGAGCTCTAGGGGAGCTTTTAGGGGCTTCTAGAGCTTTGGAGTAGGTGGGAGTAGCATAGATAGAGATGGCTTAGAAGGGAGAGGGTCATGGGGTTTATGCAGTGGTGGAAGGGATGTGTTTTACACACATGGGTCTTCAACGACATTTAAAACGTCGCTGAAGACCCGTCGGGGTGTTGCTAGAGCCTTCACTCACCTCCACTAGCGTGAGGTGGAGCCGCTGCAGCTAGCACAGTGCGGGGAGAGCATTAGCCTTTAGGTCGCAAGTGGATGGCTGGGATTGCGAGGAGATCGTGTGCGCTCGTTGTCAGTTGAATCTCGTGCTCGCTGGCAAGGATGCATCTCCACCGACCAATCCTGATCTCACGACTGAGGAGCGTGCACGGATCGTGCCCTCGCGAAATTTGAAGATCACACGCATCGTGCCTCTCCAAGATCAGATGGCAGAGAGCGCATGTGGATGACTTAAATGAGCACCTCGGATGAGGCGCTTTTGAGCTGTAGTGAGTTTGTGCATCAGTAGGTGGTGTCTGATGGCACGTGACTCACCACAATTGCTCGATCAAGATCAAGCGGTCCAATTTCTTCTAGTGCTAAGGTTGTTGCAGCGAATCGCCTCTTGAACTTGGGTCCTTCCCTTGCGGAGCGGGTGCGCTACCACTTGGCCATAGGCACTGGTTGGTCGCATGGAGATTAAGTGTTGTTGTGTGCCTCGACCGTTGGATGAAGATCCAACTGTCGTGATTAGATCTTCCTTGCTGAGCTTTGAAGGAGGCCAGGTGAGGTTGGGCACTTCTCAACCATTGGATTAAGATCCAACGGCTGGGATCTTTTCATGCGGTGAGGTTGGGGAGGTTGAGGCTTATGTAGGGTGGCCTGGATGGCACCACGTGGCACCATTTGGGCCGTCCATCTTCTTCTTCTTGTAGAGGGTGCTACGGTGCTCTGATCGACGTAATTTTTGTGCTGACGGACTGCGATCGTCACTTCGGATCCATCCGTACGATTGGATTCTTCATCCAAAGCCTGTAAAGATATCACACTGCCTCTTGGCCATATAAAATGTTAGAATTAATACATAGAATACACAAACTATCCTAAATGCAATGCAATGAATGTTATGCAATATTTATACTATGAAATGCAATGCTAAGCCTAGGAACTATCATAAATAAGAATTTTATCATGAATTCATGCATGTTTATCAGGTGCATCAATATGCTTCGTTGTGCCATCACTTCTTTCATGCAATAAAACAACGAACAGTTTCATGAGGCCTGGGAGAAGTATAATGACCTTCTCTGGAAATGCCCACACCATGATTTGCCTTAGTAGAATGTAACCCAAATCTTCTATTATGGGCTAAATGAAACCATGAGACAGATTGCGGATGCTTCCTGCGAAGGAAATTTTAAGAACAAAGATGAGGGTGGAGCGTTTGAACTATTCGAGAACATGGAAATTCAATGAACAATGCCTCCATCGTCACCTTTAACTAGACCAGCACACCTCATAGTGAAGCACACAAGGTTGACATGGGAGTCTCCCATTCATCCACTGATATGAATCCAATCGCATAAAAATTGGATGAAGTCTCCCTCGTTCACAAGAAGCTGGATGAACTTTTGGCCAACCCCGCCTATTCTGTGGCCAACACTTCTGCTCCTCCATCATGTCACAAGCCTAATCCTTCCCAAGTCATGCTTATTTCCAAGAATCCCACATGATCTACACCATCTTTTCCAAGTATCGCATCGAGCAGCTCGATAAGCAATGTGGACTTGGCTTCTGCTAGCCAATATTTTGACATGGAGGAATAAGCCCCCATGTAGTCGAACACATTATCTTATGTGGACCCATCTTCAGAATTCGAAGACATGTGTGCCCTGGGAAATAACCCGATTCTGCTACTTATAACCTAGGGTGGCATAATCATCAAAACTTCACATGGTTCAGCAATCCTTAGAGCTAAAACCTTGCTGGTGGACCTATGTCACCATTCGCTCCTGTCATCCCAAGGGCCTAGTATTGTCCTTCGGCAAATCCGCAGTCGGGCCCTTATGTGCCTCAAATAGATCACGCATCAAACCCTCTTGATAAGTTGATGCGAATGATGACTGATATGTCTAAGCTCCATGAAGAGAACATGACTTCTTTTCAGTACCAATTGGCACAACAGAATGCTGAGATCAGTCAACTACATATCAGGACTTGATCTCAGGGCACTCTTCCCACCCAACCTATCCCAAAACCAAGAAATTTCATACCCGTGGTTCGTAACCACAAGTATGACCTTCTTAGAGGTAGGTTCACCAAATTCTGCATGCTCCAAGTACTCCACCTAGATTTCAAGCTAATCCCTTAGCAATACAACAACCCTATGTCCCTGTTGTGAACCCTCCTTTGCCTTAAGATCCCACTAGAACTGCGATGTCCAATGTGATTACTATGAGGAGCAGTAAACAAACCATCGATCCACCTCGGTCTGATGTTGGCCCATCTTCTTCATCATCCTCTCATTTGGATTGTGAACTACATTCTTGTATAGAGGACATACCCAAACTGGTGCTGGAATTGGTCCCATTCCCTTAGGCTCTACTAAGGGAGCCAAAAGGAAAGAAAAAGAGCAAGCAAACCTTTAATAATCTTTGTGATTTATTCAAGGATGTTGAAGTCAAGGTTCCCTTGTTGGAGGTGATCGACCACATCCCTACTGTCTCTTATTTCTTTAAGGATTACACTACACCAAGGCAACAACAAAAGAAAACCAAAAACCTAGTGGTTCTCTTACCTCATGGGAGTTGTGCTATTCTCTCTAAATTACCACCAAAGTGGAATGACCCAGGCACCCCTTTCATTTCGTGCAGCATCAAAGGCTGCAATTTTTATCGTGCCTTGCTGGATTTAGGATCTTCCATTAATATCATACTAACCATCATGTTTAAGAAATTTGCATCGGAAAATATGAAACCCACTCCTATTACATTATAACTAGTAGATCGCTCTGTTAAAATCCCGTAAGGTGTGGTGGAAGATGTGGTGGTTAGGGTCAACAGTCTCTATTTTCCTGTTGACTTGTATTAGACACGGAAGTTCCTGATTCACTTTCTGATTACCCATTCATCCTCAATAGACCTTTGTTGGCCATAGCCCGTGCCCATATTGATTGTGAATCGGGCTGCATTGAGATAGCCATGGGCTATGAAAAGCTCAAAGTAAACATTTTTAAATCCGCCAAGAATTTTGATAGTGATCTAATCGAGGATGACACATCTGACGATGACATGACCGTCAGTGCATGTATCGGGTTGGTAGGGCCCTATTTTGATTGCTGTGGCATACCCCTAGATAATCAGCAAGGCCTGACTGACTTACATTATGACTTTTCCCCACCCCTTCCCTTATTGTTATTCCTTCTTGACCGGACCCTTGACAAGGCCCACTTCACTTCTTACGCCTCATAGTCTGAATCATTTTCAGGTTTCTCACCCTCGATCTACCCCCTTGAAGATTGGAGTGCCCATTCTTTCCCGCCAAATTAGGTGGAAGCAATATTCCACACTGGGACCTTGTTCCTAAGCATTGATTCCTGGGGCTCTCCTTTCTTGGATTCATCAATTCAAGATGCCCCCATTCTTGGCCAACCTGAGGGCCAATTTCCTTCACCCCTACTTCTTCCTTTTGATGATCCTTTTGGCACACTCATGTCCCAAGTTTTGCCAGATCTTTCCCCATCCATTCCCGAGCTTAAAGCACTACCTGACATGATAAAATATCTTTTCTTAAGACCAAATGAGATACTCCCTATAATCATTAGTTTGAAATTGTCCAGGGAGTAAAAGTGCAAACTAATGAAGGTCCTAACTGAACATAAGATAGCCATTGGATGGCCTCTCTCTGATCTAACTGGCATTAGCCCCTCCTACTGCACTCACCATATATATATCGAGGAGAAGGCTCGACCTTCTCATGAGATGCAATGACGTCTCAATCCTAATATATGGGGGGTTGTTAAAACTTAAATCATTAAGTGACTTGATGTAGGCATCATCTACCTGATCAGCGATAGCCCCTGGGTGAGCCTGATTCATGTTGTGCCCAAAAGGCGAGTCTCAAAATCCACGTTAATGACAGTGGCGAATCCATCCCTACACACACTTCTACGTCTTGGAGAGTGTGTGTAGACTATAGGAAACTCAATGCTACTACTAAGAAAGACCATTTCCTGCTACCTTTTATCAACCAAATTCTGGAGCGGTTAGCAGGAAATCAGTTCTTTTGTTTTCTAGATGGATTCTCAGGCTATAATAAAGTGGCTATTGACCCCCGTGACCAAGAGAAGACCACCTTCACCTATCCCTTTGTCACCTTCACCTTTCAAGGATGCCATTCGAGCTTTGTAACGTGCCAGCTACCTTCCAACGTTGCATGCTGGCACTATTCCATGATATGGTGGGTGATTTTCTTGAGGTCGTTATGGATGACTTTTCGATCTTCAGACCAACCTCTGATGATTGTTTGGCCAACCTGAGCTGCATCCTTCGGAGATATATTGATGTAAACCTCACGCTTTCCTAGGAGAAAAGTCACTTTATGTTGCACGAAGGTATTGTTTTGGGACATATCTCCGAAAGGGGTATTGAGGTGGGTAGAGCTAATCTTGCTGTGATAACTGATTTACCTATACCTAGATTTGTCCGAAAAATCTGCTCCTTTCTGGGTCATGTTAGTTACTATAGGAGATTTATCAAGGATTTCTCCAAGATTTCCAGACCTTTGACACATCTCTTATCGACCGATGTGCCCTTCAACATGGGCCCCAACTGTATTTGAGCATTTACGCAACTGCATGATGCTGTCACTAAGGTCCCTATTCTCCAGCTGCCTAATTAGTCCCTCGACTTTAAGCTGATGTGTGATGCTTCGAATGTAGCTATCGAAGCCATTTTGGGACAAAGATGCGATAAATACCCCTTCGTGGTGTATTACATGATAAGATGCTTGATGAGGCCCAGTGTAATTACAAGACCATTGAAAAGGAGCTACTCTCGGTCGTTTTTGGGCTAGAGAAATTCAAATTGTATCTTTTGGGCTCCCATGTTACCATCTTCACTGATCACATGGCCATGTGTCTTCTCATGCATAAGAAGGATGCTAAACCCCGATTGATTCATTTGATCCTTTTGCTCCAAGAATTTGATCTTGAGACATGAGATAAGGTCGGAGCCCAGAATGTGGTCGTTGACCATCTCTTGAGACTTAACCTTGATCATATTGGACTTTCTCTGTCGATAAATGAGTCTTTCCCTGATGATCACCTTTTAGCAATAAATGTGGAAAGTGGACCTTGGTATGCCGATATCGCTAATTACCGTGCTTTTGGCTCTCTCCCCTGAGGCTGGCCCAAAACCAATGCAAGCATCTTATTGTAGAAGCAAAGTATTATTTCTGGGATAATCCACTTCTTTGTAGAGTAGTGATAAATGTCAGTATCATCATTCTTATGCCCTAAAACTAATCTAGCTCTTAGGGTTTTAATTCTGCAAATGGGTTTTTGGGTTGCATTAAGGCATTACGTAGGTTAGGCGTGCATTGCATAGTTTTTGTCTTTTTAACATGTTTATTTGAGTGTTAGGTATAAACAGATAGTCATATCCCTAAAACTCTAGGACTCAAGAAGGTAGAAGTTGAAAAGGAAGCACATTCCAGCTGGACTCTAGTTGAATCCAGCTCATCACAATTGGATCCCAGCTCAACTAGGTTGGGTTTAGCTCATCTGAGCTACATTCAGCTCATCTCAGCTGGATGGCAACTCAAGGTGGATAAACTCAGCTTAAATCAGCTCAGATCAAGCTTAACTTAGTTGAGTCTAGCTCATCCTAGCTCCAATCAGTTCACTGGGACCTCAAGCTAGGTCATCTTAGTTCACATGAGTTCACTCCAGCTCCAGTCTAGCTCTCCCCAGCTCTACTCAGCTCACGGGAGCTGATCTCTTTCCAGTTTAACTACTACTTGTTAACTTAGTAGCTAACCTACCTTGAGAGTTCTCAAAAGAAGAAGGTCCAACTTAACCCAGCTCCAGATAAGTTGAGACTAACTCGACTTAGCTGCTAGCAGAAGAATCAGCTAGCTAAGTTGAGTAGCTGAGCTCATGAAAGGCCTCTTTAGTCAAAATCAACTCCAAGTAATTTTCTTCAGCTCCAGACTTACTTCAGTTAGCTCTTAGCTACCTTCCTCCAATTAAACCCTAGCCCCACCTCCTCTCTCCAATCATCCACTAGCTAAGCAAGCTTAGCTTGGCTCTACCTAAGTCCACCTCCACCAACCTTAACCCTAAACTTCACTCTAACTAGCTCCACCAAGTAACCCTACTTAACTACACCTAAGTTACCCCCACCTTTACTCCATTTTGGCACCAACACACCTACACCCCTTCACACCATCACCACCTCCAAGTGCCACAAAAAAACCAATGCCAACCACCTCCATAACTACCTATACTTTGGCACCAAAATAGCCTTCAATCCCAACCATCCCCTTATCTCCTAAGCCATCCTAGCCCTTCCCTCTTTGGCCCCAACTTAGGCCTTCTAGAACACCCCCCCTTTGGTGCCAATTATGGTGTCTCTTCACCACCTTAACCACCAACCATGCATCCTCTCACTTGGCACCAAAACACATCCACCATAGGATCACCTAACTACCCCCCATAATCCCATCTTGACCATCCATCATCTCCACACCAAACCTAACCCCAACTACACACCAAATTGGCACCAACCTATGTTAACGACACATCCATGCTTCCCCCCATATGGCGCCAATTAAACCTAGCCATAGATCCACATAACCACCACCTTACAACTCCATTCTAGCCCTACATCATCTCCATTCCAACCCTTAACCCAAAACCCACCTAAAGTTGGAACCAACCCTACTCAACTCCACCATAACCACCACTCAACACAACCCTACACTCCACGCCAACCCTAATCCACCCTCCATCCATTAACCACCTTGATCCTAGCCATCCATAAGGCCACACCACCCTTAACCCTAGTTGACACGAACCTTCACCCATCCACCCTATAAAAATACCACTAACTACCCACCATATCTTCACCATTGGCTACATCAATTCCTAGTGTAATTCCACCTATATTCCAGCATTCCCAACAACCAAGGAGAAGAGGAGAAGAAGAAGATTAAGGGGGTGCTCTTTCCCTCTTGGTGCCTTCAACTTCCTCCCTTCTTTTACCTTGTGTCCACACCAAGCGAAGGAGTCAAGCCGAGTAAGAGGATGGACAAAGAGGAAGAGAACGAAGGGTGGTCATGTCCACCACAGGAGTCAAGAAGCAAACCATCAAGTCTTGTAAGGAGGAGGCACACCCACCTAGGGTTTGCCAAGAGGAGGACGTCCAGGAGAGGGGATTCCTTTTGGTTCTGGGGCAACAAGAACTGGAGCAGTAGTTCCGAACAACATCATCTTCATCACTAAGCCATTCTTTACTTTCATTATTTTTTTTTTGCATTGTAGTGTGTGTTTTCTTGTTGGAGATTACAAGTGAGAACCCTTCCCACTTGTGAGTTCTTCACGTTTTGTAAATAATTTTTCTATATAAGAATCATTCCTCTATAGTTTTCTTTAGTTAGTCTTTGTGAGTATTTGTTGTGTTCTTGCTCCTCCATTATTCCAAGCGTCTCATGCTTGGAGTGAGTTGGAGAAGCAAGGCACTTATTGCCTTAAAATTAGAATTTCTACTTCCCATTTTCTCCGCATTCAATTTTTGCCTATATAAAAACATTAAAAGTTATATATTCAAAAACCCAGAAAGAAAGTTGATTTTCACTTTTCAAGTAAGAGATTGTCAAAATTGTATTTCCGCCTCCTTGGATGACCCTAGATACCACCACTATCTAGGATTACAATTTTAAAAGCAATTGCATTTTCATGTGTTACAACGACTAAAAATCGCATTTTATAAATCATGTGATTTTTGCAATCACTTGTTGCGCCATTGCCAGAGAGGCATGGCTTTGTATATCATTTTTTTCTCTTTCTTGATGCTTAAACCACATCCCCTCTTTATTTTATTTCGTGTGTATAGGTACTACAAGAAGAAGGCAGGATTTTTGGAGCGAAAGCTTAAAGTTCCTTGTCTTCCCACGGAGTTGAGGTTAATACCGTCTTATTTTTCACATAAAAATCCTAAAAGCTATCAAAAAAAAAAAATCATGCTTTCATAATAGAAAACATTAAAATTTGGTAGAGTGGTGAATTTTTAAAGTCATTGGTTGCCTGTTTGATTTAATTGACACCACTTTACTCAAGGTGTGGGTATTTAATTTTCAGGTCTAGACTTCTGTCTAGATTCCAAAAATCAATTCCCAACAACATAGGTCTCTTAAATTCATGAAATTTCACCCAAATGTCCAAATCAAATCAGAAACATCTGTTCCAAATTTTACAGCGTTTGGACTTGTAGAAAAGTTTTAAAAATTCATGAACCACAGAGGGATCACCTCCTCTAATTTCATTATTTTGTTACATTCGTGAATTTTTATACTTGTCCAATTTCTATGAAATTTAGCTTTCTAGAATCCTTCGAAAATTCTACACAATATATAAAATTACAAAAATTTGTAGTGGCTAATAGTGTTATTGAAAAGTCCAAAATACTCACAAGTATCATTTCTGGAGTTTGACACCAACATAAAGAAAAATTCCAACGAAACATCAAACGAACTCCTAAAATCACAAAAAAATATTTTTTGGAATCCTTGTTTCATTTGCTTTCCAGTATTTGGTGTTGATTACTTAATAAGAAAAGCCTAAAAAGACTCATCAGTAGTTAATTTTTCTACTTAGGGTCAATTAATTAGGGATTCTTCTTTAGTCCCACAATCTATAAAGGAAACTATCTTCCCCAACACAACCTGTTTTCCTTGTGATTGTGGAATTCAAACTTGTTTGAAATCTTAACAAGAAAACCCTAAAATATGTTATCCCAAGACTAACTAAAACAAGTAGTCATTTGACCACTTAAGGACGTCATCAAAATTAGGCTTGATATCCGAAATCTAAGGATCCTTAATTGCTCCTAATTCCCTTAGAAAATGCGGTAATAGACTTAGACGGAAGTCAAACGATGAGCAAGGGTTTATACAAGTCCCTGGTGATTTTCCCAGGACATGCTTGGGCCCAAGCCACCTCTTTAGTCTAGCTAGGTTATCTTTGGGAAGTGGGTTCACTTATTGATCCTTTACTTTCCGAGTTTCGAAGTCTTAGGTTTCTTTAAGAAGTCAACCTTAAGACAGACTTAGGCTTGTTTGCTTGATTTGCACACTTCTTCTCATCTATCTCTTCTCCTCCCTTCCCGTTCTTCCATTAAGTGTATGCACGGCCGACGGTCCCAAAATCCGCACTTGGAGAGATCAACTGATTTTTCGGCCCCCCACATCTCGTGCACTCATTTGTTTTCTTCCTCTTTAGAAAATGAACAAAAAAATTGAAAACACCCAAAATCCTACAAAAAATACTAACAACCCATCCTTATCAACATCTAATCATTAGAACGGGAACAACATTGAAGTTCCTGAACCTCAACTTGAAATGTCACCTCTTCAAAATCCAATGGGAAATTTAAACTTTGACAATTCAAACCCATTTTTCTTGATGGTAACTCAACTCCAACAACTCCAAGTGAACCAACAATAATTAGCTAGGACCATTACGAACCTAGCTAATCGTAGGTCACCCCATGTTGAACCAACTATTCCATTAAGGGTTTTTTGTGGTCTCTCAAATTTTGAAGAAAGAACTGGAGTGGTCATACATGATGGAGAGTTTGAAATTAAACCCGTTGTCCTAAATCTTATTAAGCACTTCCATTGTGTTCCTTAAGAAAACCTGTTTAACCACCTAGAGGAACTTACGGTCCTCACTCAAACCACTAAATTCTGCAATTTGAGAGAAGACTTATGGCTAATGTAGCTCTTCCCACTCTCTCTTAAGGACAAGGCCGCCTATTTGTTTACAACTATAGGAAAGCCCATTAACACTTGGACCCAACTCAAAAGTGCATTTCTAAAAAAGTATTTTCCAATTGGTCGAACCAACACTTTACGCCACGCAATAACCACTTTCCAACAAAAACATGGCGAGCCTATGCACGAAGCTTGGGAGAGATTCCCAAATTTATTAAGAAGCTGCCCCTACCATGAGGTGACACATTGGCAACTTGTGTAAATATTCTCCATGGTCTTGATGACCAATTGAGGCGATTTGTTGATGCCTCATGTGGAGGAAATTTTTTAAATAAAGACGCCGAAATTGCCTACCAACATTTTGACACAATGAGTGAAAATTCATTTAACCATTCATCCCTGGACACCATTGGCAGAAATGCCAATCCCCGAGTAGGTGTCCATGAAGTAGGCATGCAACAGCAACCAATCCCTATCACACAAGATGACTTGCAACTTTTTGCATAAAGTCTCGACCAAATGCAAATTAACCAAAAGAAAATGGAGGAAAAGATTAATGCACGACCACAAAATCCCATTTTGACCGATATTAACCCTCGCTTTTCCAACTCCGACCATAACCCAACCCTTCTCGAGTGGGAAAATTTGCAACAAACTGATGCAAGTGAATTTCAAAACCTTGATGTTGCACCTAAATTTACTGGGACTTTTGATGATTCTATTCTCTTTGTCCCAATCAATGAAAACATTTTCACTCTCCAGGATACTTTCAGAAACAATTCCTCCAACTTTATAATCCCAATTGGAAGAATAACCCTAGTTTTTCCTGGAAAAATACAAATCAAGTTTTGCAATTTCAAAATCAAATTGGAAATTTTGGCCAAAACCAACCGTTGTAGGATAATATCAATAACCAAATTAATGAAAACCCTACAAGGATTGCAACAACAAATGAACGACACTACTCGTGCCACCTCAAATTTACAAAGTCAATTAACAGTAACGCCCGATCAAAGGCCCATGGGAAATTTACCTTCCCAACCTATCCCAAACCCTCAAAATCAACGAAACCAATTTCCAAGTGGAAGTAATCAAGGTCAACAACCAATAAATCTCGCACCGCAATTCCCACCCGATTTTCAAAACCTGCAACAAAATCAACATTTTCCATCTCATAATAATCACACTGCAAATGCAATCACATTAAGTGGCAAAACTACACAAAATGCGAGATCTTCACATGAAAACAAATCTGTTCAAGAGAAATTTTTTCCCACCCCAGTTCACTCTTAGAATATAGGAGGAAACACAAACACAACACCTTTTCTGCAAGCAATAAACTAAAAGAAAAAGAAAACCAGAAAAATTGAGCTGTCTGAACAATAATTGCATGACCTATTTGGCCAAGTGGAAACAAATATCCCTTTCATAGACGTGATTAAATATGTTCCTACCTACATAAAATTTTTGAACGAAATTTGTACACCCAAAAGGTAGCCTAAAAATATAGGGAAGGTTGTCCTTTCTAAGACAATAAGCTCTATTGTCCAAAGCAAGATGCCTCACAAAAGAAAGGACCTGGGCGCTCCACTTATATTAGTTGTCATTAATGACACTACCTTTGATTGTTCCATCGTAAATCTAAGTGCATCCATCAACCTTATCCCTACCGTACTTTTTGAAGAATTTCAATTTCGTGAGCTTAAACCAGTGAAGGCAACCCTACAATTGGTTGACTGATTTGTAATTCGCCCAAAAGGGATAGTGGAGGATGCAATTGTTCAGGTACAAAATTGCCTCTTCGCTGTGGACTTTTTGGTCCTCGACATTGATGTACTCAAATCACTAAAAAATGCACCTATAATGGACATCACTTGCAGTGGTGAAACACTCACTTTAGGCATTTTTAAGGCTTCTAAAAGATTCTATGAGCTGGATTTCTTCAACGACTTAGACTCTGAAACCTCTAATCTTGTTGAGGAAATGCTTTCTATCTCCAATTTTGAAATGCATTTTGCAATTGACCCTTCTCCTGAGCTGCAGCAATCGTTTAACCCACCCTTACCCACTACATTTAATATCACGCTAACCACTAACTCCATTCCAGAACTTGGCCTTCAATTAGATCTAAAACCCTTGCCGAATTCTTTAAAATATGTGTTTTTTGACCAAAATCATACAAGGCCCCTTATTATAAATATGCACCTTTCTAGGGTACAAAAGGAAAAATTACTCCAAGTTTTAATAAAATATCAGAAAGCAATCGATTGAACCTTAAATGATTTAAAAGGCATCAATGTATTCTATTGCACACACCGTATTTTTCTCAAGGATGAATCTAGACTCTCCCGCCAACCACAACATCGCCTAAACCCTAATATGCAAGAGGTCATAAAAAGGGAGCTTATTAAATGGCTAGACACAGGAATTATTTACCCTATCTTTGATAGTTAGCGGGTAAGCTCTACACAGGTCATACCCAAGAAAGCTGGCCTCACTATCATTACAAATGATCAGGGTGAAGAAATCCCAACTTGGACTGCCTCTTCATGGCAGGTATGTATTGATTATCGGAAATTAAATATCGCCATAAAGAAATATCATTTTTTGGTTCCATTTATTGATCAAATTTTGGAGCAGTTAGCCTGATAAGAATACTATTACTTCTTCAATGGATATTCTGGCTAAAATCAAGTGGCAGTCTACCCCAAGGACTAGGAAAATGCCACTTTCACCTGCCCCTCCAGAACCTTTGCTTTCGAAAGAATGACCTTTGGATTATGTAATGCACCCGCGACTTTTCAACGGTGTATATTAACAATCGTTTCTGAATTGTTGGGTGACGAGCGTGCTTTTGCGAGGAAAAGTTAGGGTTTTGGAGAACTCGTCGTCATAGTCGCAAAAATCGCTACCAGATAAAATTTATACCGAAACTCGAAGTGAGTCCCAGGTCAAACACAGAGAGGCAAACGTTTGGTTTGTGAAATCTACGCTTCG
This sequence comes from Thalassia testudinum, assembly GCA_037157565.1. NCBI lineage: Eukaryota > Viridiplantae > Streptophyta > Magnoliopsida > Alismatales > Hydrocharitaceae > Thalassia > Thalassia testudinum. The sequence continues at coordinate 204,892,671 of JAZHRO010000031.1, forward strand.
ATTTCATTTGTTTTTGTTGTTTTTATCTTTTGTATTCTTTTTTGATATTTATAGGATAGAATATCAAGAAAAATATTTGTTATCTATTCTAAACTACTCCAGCAGAATAAGAGAGAGAGAGAAACATCCATATGTTGCTAATTAGAGTTTGCTACAGATAAACAACTACACTAGAAAGCGATAAAGATAGAGAGAGGTGAGAAGAGTCCCTTTCGACGGTCGCTTAGAGGATGACTTGCTCGGACAGTGCCTGGATGAAGGTGGTGAGAGGCTAGATGATGGAGAATGGTGTTGGAGGACGGAGGGTGGGACAGGATGGCGTCACAGCAAGGATCTACTTCCCAAAGTGGTGAGAGGACAGCCACGGGATGCTCCATGAATGGGGGTGAGAGGCAGGAAAATATTTTGATTTTCTACTCTAGAGGAGCATCCTGGGCTTGGGACAAGCTCTCTCTAGAGCCCTGAAGGTGGTGAGGGAGAGAAAGGAAGAAATGAAGAAGAATGGGAGGGTAGCAGTCCTTTTATAGTGGAGGAAAGGAAGCATTTCATGCATGAAAAATTAGTGATGTGCATAAACATCGCTAAAGATCCTCCACAAGCATCGCTGAAGGTCTAGTTCATGCACCCACATGCAGTGCTGTGGTACAAGCTCCGTGCGTCTGTGTCCCACGTTCCTGCTGGCACTCCACGCGCTATGCACTATTACGCTCTCATGCACTACGCATGCTTACGTGCTGCGTTGCACTAGCTAGCGCACGTGTGGCTGCTATTGCCCTTGGGCAGCCTGGATAGCGCCACTTGGCACGATCTGGGCCGCCTATCTTCTTTCCCTTGTAAGTGGCACCACGAACGTTGGATTGGGTTGATTTCCACGTCGTTATACTGCAATCGTCGATTCGGATCCATCTGTGTGGTCAGATTTTTTGTTTAAACCTCAGAATTGCATCACCTAGTCGCTTGGTCGATGGTCTTCCTCGAACTCATAAGGTGCTACAGGATTCTGATTAAGACAATTTTCGAGGCAATGGACTCCGATCGTCGTCCTATACAGATCTGTACGGTCGGATTTCAATCCAAGGCCCCAAAATAAATCTCCTCTCATGATCACAAAAGGACATGAATTAATCTATAATTTATACAGACTACTCTAAATGTAGAATCATGCATGCTATGCAATATTTATAATATGGAATGCATATCTAAGCATAGGACATGCATAAATAGGCATTTTATCCTAAATGGATGTGTCTACATCATACCTCCATGCCTATTTTTTGCTATGCCCTAGCAAATCAAACTAAATGTTATGTATAAGAACATAATTAGGACTCGATCAGTAAAGCATTAGTTGTTTATTAACAAAAGGAAATTTCAACTAAGGTCCTAACCTACGAACTCTTAATAGTGCCCGGGTGCTTGCCAAAATGTAGACCGCCCAAGTCCTCGTCTTATTTTGAAAGGGAAAATACATTTTTTTATGTTTTTTCTTCTTTTCTAATTTTTTTTGGATTTTTGAGTTTAGAGTTTCGGTGTAGCTTTCTACGGCTAGCAACCTATCCAAGACTCGAATAGAACTTCAAGTTTTAAGTATCTGTGAATGTGATAGAGTCACTAGGCAACCATTAAAATGGACTTCAAGTTTCTACGATCTTAGGTGTCCTTAAGAGTTTCTGCCTAAATGTTTATCTTTCCAATCGGTAGCTTTCTCCCTACTTTTTTTTATTTTTTTATGGGGTCAACATAAGGGCGAACCCAGTTTATATCTCCTCGATTTATTCTACTCCGCTTCTTCCCTAAGTGCTTTGGGAGTTATTTGTACATTTTTTTAAGTTGGGCTTTGGACAATTGGCCAATGGACTATTACCCATGGCAACTTGCCAGCCATACTCGTGTGGTGAAGTGTGGTTTATTTTTTTATTTTATTTTTCTCCTTTTTCTATCTTTCTTCTTTTTTTTCTTTTTCTTTTTGAGTATCATTTTTTTCTTTTTCTGAGTAGGTGGCTTCCGTAATCTAAGATTTACCTAAAGGCAGTAGAATGAGTATGGTCATGTAGCTAGGCTCTAGACAACCGACCAATGGGCTGTTACCCACAACAACATGCCAGTCATACTACTCTAGAATGTTCATTAGCTACCTAATTTCCATAAAAATCATCGAAAAGTTAGTCAGTGTAAATAGTGTGTAGATGCTTTAGACTTAAGTTCCCTCAAATAAGAAAGCGGGTTGATAAGTCGTGCACTTATCACCCCAATTTATCAACCAAATTAAAATAGAATTAATGTGGCAAGGACTCGAGAACAAGTCCACATTTTAGTGGACACCCAGGCTAATTAAGCCCGAAGACCTAAAGAGATTAAGCATTCAGGTCCTAAAGTATCGTCTCCTAAAGTTAATAACTCTTAATGCCTAAGTTCTCTTCTCCTAACTTTAATTTTTTTTTGTATTTTTGTATTTTTATTTTTTTAAGAAAATAAAAGAAATTCTACGGAGCTAACAAAATAATTTTAGAATTAAGTATCCACCCCCCTATGCCTAAATGATGTAATGTCCTCATTGTAAAAATCATGACATGGAAAGGGTAGAGTAAATAGAATATCACCTAAATTTTGTGAAAATCCAATCAGCTTCGCAGGGAGAAAGGTGTATATACACGTGTTAAGTTTATTACCTTTACCTAGGCATAATATACAAACAAAGAAGAAATTAAGAATTCATAAGCGCATGTCAGGATCTTAATTAAAAGGTTGATCCTTAAACTCATCAGCAGAAGATGTCCAAAAATGTGGACCAAGTTGTGGTGTAGACCCATGCCCCAGGGTCGAGTGGTTCTAAGGTTCTGGATGAAAATCACCTAGCACCAGAGATCGTTGTGCTTGCAGGGTCGATGTTTGTCGTGCTCGTTCGGGTTTTAAAGAATGTCACGTTGTAATATAGCCGACAAAGCGTTCAAACAAATAAAGAATTTTATTACTCGAAAATCAGAGTATCCGAGGTCGAACACAGGGAGCAATTGGAATTTACTACTAATCTCAAATGTAATTGAACACTCTAATTTACTCAAAACTTTAATTCAAATATGAATGTATGCGGTTAAAAGTAATTATGACAAAAGAAATGAGATCGGACGTCTGATCTTGGGATCAGACGTCTTAAAAGTGTTATTCTTCTCTTCTGATATTTCTTTCTCTGCAGCCTCTCTTTTGCCTTGCTTCTTTCTCTTCTTCTCAGCAGTCTCTCCTTCTTCCTTCTTTTCTCTTCTGCGAATGCATCTTCCTCTTCCTTGGTCTTCTGTTCTTCCTTCTATCTTCTTCTGATTCTATGTTGGCTTTCTGTGAAGGCTTTTTCTGCCTTGGTCTTTTCTTTCTTCTCCTTCTTTGGCTCTGCAGTCCTTTCGTTCTTCCTTCTCCTTTCTCTTCTTCTTCTCAGCAGTCTCTTTTTCTTCTTCTTCTCTGCCTTGCTCAGCCTCTTCTTCTCCCTCGCGGCTAAGTCTTTCTTCCTCAACGTCCAGCCTGCCTACACAGAGAGCAAAACCTACCCTTTTCACTCTACCCGAACGTCTCTCACTCTCTCTGCAATTCGCTCAAGGATGCTCTCCCAGAGCCATGGGTAATCGGGTCAGAATTCGCACCAGGGACCAGGCGCACCGGCAGGTGGGGTGATGCGCGAGGTGTGCTCAGGATGGGTCGGGTCGGATCCCGCCAGATCCGCAAGGTGAAACCGCAGATGAGGCGGGCGTGGGTCAGGTGAGGGACCTCACCCTTGTGCATTCGGAGGCGAATAGCAGATAGCACAAATTCAATTTAAAGCATACCTGCGCGTTGCGTTTCGCCGATGTGGGACTATCTGGCTTGCCCCAATCTCGCGCATGCCCGCAGAGCTTTCTTCGTGCAATTGCCAAAGCTGCGGCCTTCGCAGCGCTCCTTGCTGGACCCGAGGGCTTCGCACTGCTCGTGCGAATCTGCTACGCCTGAAGCCTGGAAGACCTGACGCCTGGAGCTACTGCGAAGTTGCTTCAACCGTCAATGGCGGCAGGACTGAAATCCTGTCAAACACAAGCACAGCCTATTGGCCTAATCAAACCAGCTGGGCACCTTCACCGTGGCACGGTGAAGGTGGCGAGCCATGCAGCAGGCCGTGGGATGGCCTAGGCATGCGTGCCTAGGTCAATCTGTGGTCGGGGGTGTGGGTGTGTTCGGGGGGCTACTGTGGAGGTGTGGAGTGGCAGTGGAGGGGTGGAGATTGTTCCTTGTGGTGGGGCGGAGCTTATGAGACGGTTGGCGAGACGTGTGGAGTGGCGGAATGGTGGGAGCGGCTCGCCGGAGGTCGGTCGAAGGCAAGGAAGATGGAGGTGGTCAGCGATGGTCGAGGGGAAATTAAATGAAATAACAAGGGGAAAAGAGAGAGGGGAAGATGGAGAACAAATCTAACCTACTTACAGGGACAAAGGGGACGGAGAGGCGGACAGCTGTACCTGCTGTCGCCGGAGAAGAAGCTGCCCAGTGGAGGAGGACGGCGGCGACGAAGGGGCTGAGGCAGCGTGCGCGGGTATTGCGCGACGCAGAGGAGAATCAGGAAGATGTCTCTGCCACTGGTTTTGTGGCAGAGCGAAGAGGGAGGGGAGGGGGGCTCGTCGGAGCTCGCTGGGTTCTTGGCCGGAGAAGAAGAGACAAATTGGATGTGGACGTCCGGCCAAGTCAAGCTGAAATTGAGCGGTCGGAGGTGTGGGTTCTTTTATAGGCACTGGGCCGGGTGTTCAGAGCGTGGAGGGCACGCCTTTGCCTTTGATGGCTCGCCGGAGAAGGAAAGAGGTTAGATACCCAAATCCCTCGCGCATTCGCATGAGAGATTGGGTTCACACCAGATATTGTGATTGGCCTTTGATGGAAGGGAATTCCTCAGAGAATCTCCCTTCCATTTCTGGGAGGGAATCTCTGAGGAATCAGAGAGTAATCCCTCTCTAAACCTCGCTGGAGGTTGGTTCTGCCCTAACAATGGCGGCAGGACCTGATTGCAAAGGTGGTGAGGAAGTTAGGGGGCTCTCTGTGATGCTTTTCAAAAGATAGGGACCAAATTGTGATTTGGGTGTACTAAATTGCAAAGTAGGTCAAGATGACCTCCCCTTAGGTCCAAATATTGGTACAAACCTAATTTTGACCTAAGGAATCCAATGGTGAAGTTGGATTTTAGGTTTGACCTCGTTTGACTAGACATTTTGCCTAAAAACCCAAATTAGGTTAGTTGAAGAGCTAGGACCCTAATCTAGGTCAAACTGGGTTCCACAGGCCAAATTAAGTGTTCTAAACCCTAGAGGATATTTTTCCATGATTTTTAGAGGGTTTACTTGATTTTTATCCTGACCGGAACCTTGTTAATTTGAGCAGGTCTGTTTTAGGGTTACCAAATGTCATTTAATTCCTAACTTGCACATGAACCCATTTCTGATTGACTCAACCCACTTTTTATCTTATTTAGACCTTTTGACCTATGTTTTGCCTCTGAGAAATCCCATTTATGTACTGCAATTGTAAAATTGCAGTTTTAACCTTTAATTCATGTTTTCTTCTCAGAGCACTTATTCCTTCATTTAGGCCTTCTTCTAGGTTATGTAGGAGCTTTTATCTTCTTTATTGGGTCAAAATGAGCTAGTTATGGCTCATGATGAGGCTCTCCTCATACCCCCATGCCTATCTTTTGCTAGTCCCTTAGCAAAATTTCAAGGTTTTAACTTCTATTCTAGACCCTGAGTGTAAGTGCTTTTCTTTTTCCTTTGTGATTAGGTAGGAATGCCGACAATAGGCCTAGAGGTATTCAAGTACCAACCAAAATCCGGACCTGTTCCGCTTTAGCCTCAGTTCTCCGCAAAGGTTTCTAAGGCCCACAGAAACTAACCTAGGGTTTGTTGGACTCCGCGGTTAAAGCACCCGTGCTTGACACATTCTTAGCCTAAGTTCAGTTTGCAGTGTGTTTTTTGTAAGAGAGAGATAGAAGATTTATTTGTTTGGAGAGCTTTTTCTCTCTCTTTCTTTTTATTTCTAGCTTCGGATTAGCTTCTCAACACGGTCTGTATCGGATTCCTCGTCCCCATCATCAATCCTCAAGGGTCCCTAGCTTTCGAGATTTCGAGATAATCTCGCCCATGGCAACCCCCAGAACCCTGGCTTTCGAAATTTCGAGATAATCCCGCCCATGGCGTTCCGTGGCCGAATTCAGACCCTGGTGATCGACATTTCCTGATAATGCCGCCCATGGTATCTGAACCAACAGAGTGCTTACATGCCCCTAGTAGGATATTTAAATATCCTAAGAGACAAGCACTGAGGAGACGATATGTTGTTACGCATCTTCGAGGGGAATTTCCCGCCTCTCCGTGCTGGGAACTCGTCCAAATCAATTTGTGTTGATTGGCTGCTCCTAATCTAGGTGACTTTTTCAGAACATTAAACGCTTTTGTGTGATTTGGATGTTTATGCGCACTGAACCAGACTGTGTGTGAATTTGGGGTGCTTAGGTTACCGAATACCGCAAACCGGAGGTCAGTTAATGAGGCCGAATACTTCCTAAGCTTTAGACCTAATACTTAAGCTTCTCATTTTCCTCAACCTCTTGAGGATTATCCAGATTTTAACGGATACGTGAATTTTTAAGCTAATGAATCTAGCCCAAGAGGCCTAAGACCAATGTTCCCGCTAATCTCTTGTTATGTCTCCTTAGCACTTTTTCTTTTATTTCTTTTCTTGATCTGGTCTAGAACTTCAGTTAATTCCTTAATCTTTTACTAATGACTGTTTCTTTTTCTCATTTTGTGCTCCTTTTTGTCATTTTTGCTCTTTTTCTCCTTATGAATATGTGGCTCACAAAATTTCCTCCCTCCCCCATTTTTTTGTTCTTTTTCATAATTTTTCAATTTTTTTGTGTTTTTGACATATGTGAATTTTTTTGTGTGAGAATCCTTCTGATTTTTTCTTGGTTCTATATGTATGCACTTTATCACCCCCCCATGCCTAAGTTTTGCAATGTCCTCATTGTAAACGGAGGGTGTGAAATAGTGTTGAGGTCAGGGACTTAGACAGGATACATCGGGTGGGTGAATGGGTCGAAAAGGACTGATGCGGATGATTTTAGGCTCTGATATGTGTACCAAAGGTGGGATCAACTATCTAAGGCTGAACTCAAGGTGCAATGGATGTGGAGTACAGACGGATAATCAGACGGGTCTCTATTTTTAGGATGACGGGTTGCCTCCAGTTAAGCGCTAAATTTGATGCCTTCAGCCGAGCGAAAAATGGGGTGGAGAGGGAGTGGTCAAATCAGTGGAGTTTTGGAAAACAAGCACCTTGATTAAGAGCCTGGTTGGTCTAACCAGGTGCTTGTTCAGATCAGTGGGCTGATGATGCAGCCCAAACCCAATAAGTCTGGTGGGTTGATAGATGTAGATCACCAAATGCGGAACCCACCATATGCAGTGAAGTTCTGATGGATATGGAAGTGAAAACTCGGGTTTAGGTTGAGTCGACTCAGCCTGGTCAGAGTAGGGCTCCGAAAAATAATCAATGTAAGGTGTGGAATCCTTACAGGGGTGATCAAAGAATGGAGCTCCTGATTTTTTGCCTGATCAATACCCGATACCTGGTATAGATATGGAGTTGAATCATCTACAATCGGCTCAGTGAGAGGTGAATCAAAATAGAAATTGAGTCCGATTGCGGGTCGGGGTAGGGAACGGGTTTTGATTGGTTCTGTATATGTGGAGCAGGTGGCTTCAAAGAAGATTGGCTTGTTATAATCAGGAAGCAGATTTTCTGCGATGTTCTGGTCAGATTCGAAATCGTCGGAGAGTTTGCGAAAATCAAAGTCTGAATGAGATTCAAGATCATGAGTTCCACCATAGAATGAATCATATGTTGTATACTCAGCAGCCTGACTGGGGTCTAGCCTAAATGTTAATTCTGAGCTTAAAAGGGTGTCCCTATTTGGTAGAGGCTCAGGTTCAAAGTTAGTAGGGCAGACCCAATCAAAACCCCGCTCGTCCAACTCCTCGATTTCTGTGTCGTAGATTAGCATGACTTCCGAAAAATCGATTCGTTCCTCTGAGAATGTTGGCGAGGGATATTCATCAAATCGAGGCCCAAAATCATATTCTTCATTAAAAGATTGATCTTCTTCATCTGGGGCCTTGAAATCCTCAAAATAGGTTTTAGATCTAGGTTCTAGGCTTAGGATGTGGGTTGAATTACTAGAATCTAGGTCTGAATAACCTTCGAGGGTCACCTTATCAGAATAAGGGATGAAGTTTCTACCCTCGAGAGGTTCAGTTCTACTCTCATACTTACAGGAGTTTTGGGATTCTAGAATGGGCTCATCATGGTCTTTTCCTGCATTTGGAGCTTCCCAACCTTCTTCAATATCAGGCACATTATATTCTCTTTGGGTTGGGAATCCACAACCATTTTGTGCCTCAAACCCGAGATCAAATTGATCCTCGATGTTGTCCCAAGATAGTTCCTCCTCTGTTTGTGGTATATACGGGTACTTCTGGTCATTAACTTGTTTTACTAATCTCATTATCTCTTCCCATTTTTCAAGACTATCTTGGTGTTGCTTCCAAAGTCGAGGATTTGTCATACATTGAAGGTATTCAATATTGTGCAGTTTTTCTATCTCAATGTATGCAGTAATGAGCAAGTCACGGGTTGATCCTTTGTTGGCTTCTGCTAATAGTACTTGGGCACACGTTATGACAAAGGTTGTGGTTGTTGGGATATCAACCTGAATGTTACCTACTGTTGTTGAGGTTTCTTCATTTTCATAGAATTTCATGGCATCCTCAATCATTTTATCTCTCATGGATCTCTGATATTCAGGTTTCTCGAATGGTAGTCCTAGGTGGTTTGGCTGCATATTTGGATCAGGTGGTGGAGTAAAGATGTAGAATCAGAGTTTGAATCAAGATGTAGAATCAAGTTATGAAGCGATCATATCTAAATAACGAGTCCCACTGAAAATGTGTATGTGTGCTCTAAATAGAAAAGATGAGGGACTGGAGATGTTTTTGACCCAATCAAGACACCCAAAGATGTTTGGATGACTATGGAGGTTCGGGGCGGATGGACCCCTAGATCAGAAAATCGTCCACCTGAGAATTACCTGGGCAGCCAGAGAGGGAGAGTCCTGCAAAGACCCCTACACGGTAGAGCGTCCCCACGGGTTACAGGGTTTCCCCCACCCATCCTCTCTTGTCACTGAGATTCCAGGTAGACCAGAATGGGGACCTTGACCTCTTAAGTCTACCACTTTTATTTCACAGGTGCTTTAGGGTTCTCACTTGAACTTTAGATGTTTTGATATTGTGACCTGATTTTGAGGTTGGTTGACCCAAGGGGTCAACTTCACCTGACCTGTCCTATAGATGGCAGAATGATTCTAGGTTTGGAGCCTAGTGATCACCCTGATTCGACTCCCAGGTTATTAGGTCCAAAAATTTTAAGATTCAAGTGATTTTAGAGTTCAATTTTTAGGGTTTGTCTTGTTAATATCTCTTCAATCAAGGTCTTGGGTAGCACACTGATGCGGGTGGGTTTATTTCCTTTTATGCAGGCATGTGTGACTAGCACTTCAAGACCCTACTGTAGAAACCCTAATTTGGTTCTATTTCCAATCCTCTTTTTCTTTTTGAAAAGGTTCTCTTTGGACTTTAAAAGCAAGAAATGTGTTGTCCACAGAGATTAAGCATTATTTCTATTAGGCACATGAATTTGTGGGATAGAATCTAAAAATTGCCCCAACTTCAAGAACATTTGAAAAAATTTTCGCAAAATTAGGAAATGTTTGCCTTAAAATGGTGATTACTATATAAAGAAGGCAATTGATTCTTAAATTGATTTTCTTCCTTTTGTCTTTTCAGTATTAGGGGATAGTTTAAGGAAGAAAAGAAATTACCTGCCCTGGAGTGGTTGACTTGCGGGAGGGATTTTCTCGTGAAATACCTGCAAGATCACATCAAACCAACGTAGGGCAAGTTAGTGTTCAATATGAAGAAAAAAATGTAGAGACTAGTGGTAAATTGCGCGTTGCTCCCCGGCAACGGCGCCATTTTGTTTGTCGCGCTCGTTCGAGTTTTAAAGAATGTCACGATGTAATATAGTCGACAAAGCGTTCAAACAAATAAAGAATTTTATTACTCGAAAATCAGAGTATCCGAGGTCGAACACAGGGAGCAATTGGAATTTACTACTAATCTCAAATGTAATTGAGCACTCTAATTTACTCAAAACTTTAAATCAAATATGAATGTATGCGGTTAAAAGTAATTATGACAAAAGAAATGAAATTGGACGTCTGATCTTGGGATTAGACGTCTTAAAAGTGTTATTCTTCTCTTCTGATATTTCTTTCTCTGCAGCCTCTCTTTTGCCTTGCTTCTTTCTCTTCTTCTCAGCAGTCTCTCCTTCTTCCTTCTTTTCTCTTCTGCGAATGCTTCTTCCTCTTCCTTAGTCTTCTGTTCTTCCTTCTATCTTCTTCTGATTCTGTGTTGGCTTTCTGCAAAGGCTTTTTCTGCCTTGGTCTTTTTTTCTTCTCCTTCTTTGGCTCTGCAATCCTTTCTTTCTTCCTTCTCCTTTCTCTTCTTCTTCTAAGCAGTCTCTTTTTCTTCTTCTTCTCTGCCTCGCACAGCCTCTTCTTCTCCCACGCGGCTAAGTCTTTCTTCCTCAACGTCCAGCCTGCCTACACAGAGAGCAAAACCTACCCTTTTCCCTCTACACGAACGTCTCTCACTCTCTCTGCAATTTGCTCAAGGATGCTCTCTCAGAGCCACGGGTAATCGGGTCGGAATTCACACCCGGGACGAGGCGCACCGGCAGGTGGGGTGATGCGCGAGGTGTGCTCAGGATGGGTTGGGTCAGATCCCGCCAGATCCGCGAGGTGAAACCGCAGACAAGGCGGGCATGGGTCAGGTGAGGGACCTCACCCCTGTGCGTTCGGAGTCGAATAGCAGATAGCACAAATTCAATTTAAAGCATACCTGTGCGTTGCGTTTCGCCGATGTGGGACTATCTGTACTACCCCAATCTCGCGTGCGCTCGCAGAGATTTCTTCGTACAATTTCCAAAGCTGCGGGCTTCGCAACGCTCCTTGCTGGACTCGAGGGCTTCTCACTGCTCGCGCGAATCTGCTGCGCCTGAAGCCTGGAAGACCTGACGCCTGGAGCTGCTGCGAAGCTGCTTCAACCGTCAATGGCGGCAGGACTGAAATCCTGTCAAACACAAGCACGGCCTATTGGCCTAATCAAACCAGCTGGGCACCTTCGTCGTGGCACGGTGAAGGTGGTGAGCCATGCGGCAGGCTGTGGGATGGCCTAGGCGTGCGTGCCTAGGTCAACCTGTGGCTGGGGGTGTGGGTGTGTTTGGGGGGCTACTGTGGAGGTGTGGAGTGGCAGTGGAGGGGCGGAGATTGTTCCTTGTGGTGGGGCAGAGCTTATGAGACGGTTGGCGAGCCGTGTGGAGGGGCGGAATGGTGGGAGCGGCTCGCTGGAGGTCGGTCGGAGGCAAGGAAGATGGAGGTGGTCAGCGATGGTCGAGGGGAAATTAAATGAAATAACAGGGGGAAAAGCGAGAGGGGAAGATGGAGAACAAATCTAACCTACTTACAGGGACGAAGGGGACGGAGAGGCGGACAACTGTACCTGCTGTCGCTGGAGAAGAAGCTGCACAGTGGAGGAGGACGGCGGCGACGACGGGGCTGAGGCAGCCTGCGCAGGTATTGCGTGACGCGGAGGAGAATCAGGAAGATGTCTCTGCCACTGGTTTTGTGGCAGAGCGAAGAGGGAGGGGAGGGGGGCTCGCCGGAGCTCGCTGGGTTCTTGGTCGGAGAAGAAGAGACGAATTGGAGGTGGACGTCCGGCCGAGTCAAGCTGAAATTGAGCGGCCGGAGGTGTGGGTTCTTTTATAGGCACTAGGCCGGGTGTTCAGAGCGTGGAGGGCATGCCTTTGCCTTTGATGGCTCGCCGGAGAAGGAAAGAGGTTAGATACCCAAATCCCTCATGCGTTCGCACGAGAGATTGGGTTCACACCAGAGATTGTGATTGGCCTTAGATGGAAGGGAATTCCTCAGAGAATCTCCCTTCCATTTCTGGGAGGGAATCTCTGAGGAATCAGAGAGTAATCCCTCTCTAAACCTCGCTGGAGGTTGGTTCTACCATAACAATGGTGGCAGGACCTGATTGCAAAGGTGGTGAGGAAGTTAGGGGGCTCTCTATGATGCTTTTCAAAAGATAGGGACCAAATTATGATTTGGGTGTACTAAATTGCAAAGTAGGTCAAGATGACCTCCCCTTAGGTCCAAATATTGGTACAAACCTAATTTTGACCTAAGGAATCCAATGGTGAAGTTGGATTTTAGGTTTGACCTCGTTTGACTGGACATTTTGCGTAAAAACCCAAATTAGGTTACTTGAAGAGCTAGGACCCTAATCTAGGTCAAACTGGGTTCCACAGGCCAAATTAAGTTTTCTAAACCCTAGAGGATATTTTTCCATGATTTTTAGAGGGTTTAATTGATTTTTATCCTAACCGGAACCTTGTTAATTTTAGCGAGTCTGTTTTAGGGTTACCAAATGTCATTTAATTCCTAAATTGCACATGAACCCATTTCTGATTGACTCAACCCACTTTTTATCTTATTTAGACATTTTGACCTATGTTTTGCCTCTGAGAAATCCTGTTTATGTACTGCAATGGTAAAATTGCAGTTTTAACCTTTAATTCATGTTTTCTTCTCAGAGCACTTATTCCTTCATTTAGGCCTTCTTCTAGGTTATGTAGGAGCTTTTATCTTCTTTATTGAGTCAAAATGAGCTAGTTATGACTCATGATGAGGCTCTCATCAGTCAAGCTTGTGGCTTTGTGGTGTGCAACCCAAGTCTAAAATGGCAAACAATAGGTAGATCTAATTCACTAGATTTGGGTGTCCACTTAGAGTTTGGCTTGGAAAGATAGTGAATTGTTTTGTACTTGCGTTGCACATTAAAGATATCATAAGGGTCCTAGTAAAAGGTTGGTGGTTTTAGTTTAATAGGAACCCTTAGATCCGAAATTATGTTTCCCTCAGAATAAGCCTCCTAGATTTTCATTTCCAAATTTCTACCCTCCAAAATCAAGGTTTCTGGGACCTCTAGATCGTTGTATACCCCATCTAAGATATCCAAGTCGAATAATTGTGGTTGAATCAGGATTGACTTGGGTACAATGATTTCCAAATCGAAATCATAATCCATCCCTTCAGGGTGTTGTTGAAAAATGGGGCTATTGATTGAATCTTCCAGTAAATTAGGATTCGAATCCTCTAAGTTAGCCCCAATCGGATCACAATCTTCAATTATCGGGCTATAAAATGGTTCGTCATGCTCCTTGGGCCCATTTGTCTCACTAAAATCATTTTCGTTAGGCTCAAGTGAGACTTCACCTAAAGATTCTCCATCCTCTGAATTAAAGAATTCTTGATCCTCATTTATATATGGCTCAAAATCATCTATCATTTCATGGTCCATGGAGACATATTTCTTTTCATTCCTTGGCTTGGGGATCTCCGGTGAGAAGATTAGTTCACCCTCAATGGGTTTCTCTAGACCAACTTGGTCATCTTCAGTCTCAAAAAATGTGTCCCCCCGACAGGCGCCTGAGCGGGTTCAGACATTGGCTCTCCTGAAGGGGCTTCGTCCTGGGAATCATCCCAAGATTGGACTAAGGCAACCACTAATTTCATCCTCAATCTTGATAATTTCCCAAGTAAAAACTCACCCAGGCCCCTATCTTTAACATCTTGGAGCCAATCCAATAAAGAACTATTAAGCTCATCAATCATTTTGATTATCGGCTCCAATGCTTTAGTGCATGGTGTTGGCTGAGCTTCTAAAGATCGTATAGTGTTCCTCAAGTTAGCCAACACCCTATCTTTGACCTGGTTCACCTGAACCGAATGTTTCGGTTCAGGGTTGGGTGGGTTTGGGTTAAATCTATGGGATTCAAGAAATTGAGGTTCTTGGGTCCCTCTCTAATAGTAGATCATTTTGGGTTGTTCAAGGAAGGGTGATGACCTATGTCCAGTATAATCCTGGGGAGGGTAAGAGTTGTAATCATCATATCCTTCTTGATTGTAGATCGAGTTAGGTTGATCATCAAAGGATGGAGATCTATAATTAGTATAGGCGTGAGAAGGATAATAATCATAGTCTTGATGTCCAGGATTAAGCCCTGAACATTGAGGTCCAGAATCATATCCCCAATCAAAGTTACCTGACTAGGAGATGGGCAATCATAAGTCAAGTCAGGATAGTAATCATTTTGAGGATAACTGGTGGTAGGAGGGTAGGATTGGAATTGTGTGTATGGTGTGGTAGAATACATGATGAAGTAGGAGGGAAAATAGAATAGAGAAAGGTGCCCTGTAGTACAATCAATCAAACCTGCCCTTAAATTGGGTAGCTCAAGGACCTATGCTTCAGAAATGGACTCTGACCACACAACGAATTTGATGTTGTCCTTACTCTCGATGGCGGTAAACTTGGGTCGTTGAAGAGCCACTAATTATGCCAAACCCCTACTTACTTAAGTCATTTGACAATCGGGCCCCCCAACTTAGCACCTTTTGAAGCAAGCAGACATCACTAATTCAAAATGTGTTCAAGAGAACACCCTGAAACGGACTCAATGAATCCTAGGGCCAACGTCTACTTAATTTTAATTAGGCTTGAGATGATTATGCTCTTGGAATGTGATGTGCCCTTTAAATACGTTATGCCTTTAATGATCAGTTAATATGTGTGTGCGTGCATAACCAGGGTTTGCAAATAAGGTTATTTGATGATGTGTCTTTTAGGGTGTAACCTTGTTTAGTAGCTTTTAGGGTTTAATCTTTAGGTTTGTTCAATCAAGTTCAGTAGAACACTCCAAATTTTGAAATCACAAGTGATGGTATATTCCTTTAAAACTCAAAAATAATGTGGAGTGCCTGGTTCAACCCTAAAAATCAACCCTATGAGGTAAGCTACTGATGAATCACTTTTAATTTGAGTGGTGTGGCCCAAACAGTTCAAGCAATTGGCCTATTGCAATACTTGATTAAGGTACACAAAAATGTTTAACCTAATCAAATTTCTACTCACTTATTTGTGTGTTGAGTCAAGGTGTACAAGATTCACAGGTTAGATTTTGATTAAGTGGTAGAATCAATGTAGAGTGGTGTACCTTAGGTCGAGAGTTGTGGGTGTTTAATGTGTGCAACTTTCAGTAAATCCCACAATCAGATAGTTTTTTTTAATTTATGCTAGTGGGTGAGATCAGTGGAGTGACAATCAAACAACTAAGAACTAACCTAGGGTTCATGCAAGCACCTAAGTTGATTTGAGTTTGAGTTATTAGGTGATGGAATGGAATCTAGGGTGGGGGTGATGGGGATACACTTACAAAACCTTCTAACCGCACTTACTCTAACCTAGTCCACTTTGGCTCGCCTTGGAAGGGCACCTGTAATCACAAAATGAAAGGAGCAAAGTGAGCTAGAAAGTTAAGGTGGAAAATGTGGAAAAACCAAAGAGTGCTGCCTCTTCGACAACAGTGCCAAAATGATGAGTGTTTTCGCGAGGAAAAGTTAGGGTTTTGGAGAACCCATCATCATAGTCGCAAAAATCGCTACCAGATAAAATTTATACCAAAACTCGAAGTGAGTCCTAAGTCGAACACAGGGAAGCCAACATTTGGTTTGTGAAATCCGCGTTTTAATTTTATTTGTTTTTGTTGTTTTTATCTTTGTATTTTTTTTGGTATTTTATAAGATAGAATATCAAGAAAAATATTTGTTATCTATTCTAAGCTACTTTAGCAGAATAAGAGAGAGAAAGAGAGAAACATCAATATATTGCTAATTAGAGTTTGCTACAGATAAACAACTACACTAGAAAGCGGTAAAGATAGGGAAAGGTGAGAAGAGTCCCCTTCAACAGTCGCTTGGAGGACGACTCACTTTGACGATGCTCGGATGAAGGTGGTGGGAGGCTGGATGAAAGAGAACGACGTCGAAGGATCGAGGGTGGGACGGGACGATGTCGTGGTGAGGATCTACTTCCTAAACTGGTGAGAGGACGGCCATGGGATGCTCCACGAATGGGGTGAGAGGTGGGAAAATGTCTTGATTTTCTACTCTAAGGAGCATCCCTGGCTTAGGACAAGCTCTCCCTAGAGCCTTGGAGGTGGTGAGGGAGAGAAAGGAAGACATGAAGAAGAATGGGAGGGGTAGGGTCCTCTTATAATGTAGGAAAGGAAGCATTTCATGCATGGACAATTTGTGACGTCCATAAACGTCGCTGAAGATCTATTGCAAGCATCGTTGAAGGTCCATCTCACACACTCGCACGCGGTGTTGCTGGCACGCGGTCCGCATGCCTGTGTCCCACGCATCCACTGGCACTCCATGTGCCTACGCGTTGCGTTGCACATGCGACTGCTATTGCTGCCACCCTTGGGCGGCCTGGATAGTGCCACTTGGTGCAATCTATCTTCTTCCCTTTGTAGGTGGCACCACGGACGTCGGATTGAGTCGATTTTCACGTTGTTGGGCTGCGATTGTCGATCCAAATCTATCTGTGCAGTCAAATTTGTCGTTTAAAGCTTTGAATTGCATCAGCTAGTCCCTTGGCTGTTGATCTTCCTCGGACTGCATAAGGTGCTATGGGATTCCGATCAAAATGATTTTGGAGGCGTCGGACTCCGATCGTCATCCTGATCAGATCCATATGGTCGGATGGTCAATCCAAGGCCCCGAAATAAATCTCCTTCTCTCCTGACCATAAAAGGACATGAATTAACTTATAATTTATATAGACTACTCTGAATGCATAATGATGCATGCTATGCAATATTTATAATATAGAATGCATATCTAGCCTTAGTACATGCATACATAGTTATTTTATCCTAAATGGATGTGTCTACATCACTAGGTGATTGCCTGGAGGTCTTTATGGATGATTTTTCCATTTTTGGTGATTCTTTTGATTATTGTATTCGGAATTTAGAAAGAACTCACCAAAAATGTATTGAGGTTAACTTGGTCCTTAGTTGGGAAAAGAGTCATTTTATGATTCAGGAAGGCATTGTCCTAAGCCATGTTATTTTCGGAAATGGAATCTCAGTTGACAAAGCAAAAGTTGATACAATCTCAAAACTTTCCCCACCCAGTTCAATGAAACAAATACGATCTTTTCTGGGGCATCTGAGATTCTAGTGACAATTCATAAAAGATTTCTCAAAAGTCTCCCAACCTTCGAGCCACCTTTTAACTATAGATCAACCCTTTGAGTTTTCATGAAAAATGCTTAGAGAGTTTTAAGATTTTAAAACAAGAGATTACTAAGGCACCTATTTTGCAAGGACTTGATTAGACTTATCCTTTTGAGCTCATGACAGATGCCTCAAATTATGCAATAGGAGTCATTTTAGGGCAAACAATCGATAAGAAACCCATTGTGATTTATTACGCCAGTAAAACTCTTGACAAAGCACAACGGAATTACACTATCACCGAAAAAAACTTCTTGCAATTGTTTTTGCCCTTGAAAAATTCCATTCATATCTATTAGGGTCGCACATCACCATCTACATTGATCACTCAGCCTTGAAATATTTGTTAAACAAGAGAAATGCGAAACCCTACTTAATTTGATGGATTCTATTATTAGAAGAATTCGATTTGGAGATTAAAGATAAAGCGAGTTCGCAAAATTTCGTGGCCGATCACTTATCCTGACTAGAGACTTGTGATGTATTGACCTAAATAGACATTTTTCTGGGTGAAATTCTCCTAACCTAAAAATCTTTCCCCTGGTATTCTAATTATGCAAATTATCTCACAACTAGACAATTCCCTTCTGATTGGGCTAAACAAAAAAGGGATAAGTTCTTTGTCGAGATTAAATATTACTTTTGGGAGGACCCCAATATATTCTTCATCTGTGCTGACCAAGTCATTAGACGGTGTGTCCTTGATTCAGAAACACATGATATTCTGAACCACTGTCATTCAATGGCTTGCGGTGGACATTTTTTGTGGAAGAAAATGGTGACCAAGGTTTTAAATGTCAGATTTTATTGGTCTACCATACTCAAAGATGCTCGTGAATTCTCATGGTCCTGTGTGCGTTGCTAGAGCATCGACAACATGAACCATAAAGATATGATGGCCCTCAACCCGATTTTAGAAGTTGAGATTTTTGATGTTTAGGGCATC
Source organism: Thalassia testudinum (assembly GCA_037157565.1). NCBI lineage: Eukaryota > Viridiplantae > Streptophyta > Magnoliopsida > Alismatales > Hydrocharitaceae > Thalassia > Thalassia testudinum. The sequence goes on from JAZHRO010000031.1 coordinate 204,910,945, forward strand.
GACTTCATGGGATCGTTTATCACCTCTTTTGGGTACCAGTTTATTTTGGTTGTTGTAGACTACGTTTTAAAATGGATTGAAGTGGTACACATGCACACTAATGACCACCGGGTAGTCGTGAATTTCATTAAGAAAAATATATTTTCATGTTTTGATGTTCTAAAGGCCATAATTAGTGATAGAGACTCGTAGTTCATACATTCTCAATTCCGTCAACTTCTCGCTAAATATGGGGTGAACCATAATATCTCTACACCGTATCACTCTCAAACAAATGGCTAGGCTGAAGTCTCCAACCAGGAGATTAAAAACATATTACAAAAGGCGGTAAAGCCCGACAAAAAAGATTGGTCAATCAAACTTGATGCATTATGGGTTTATCATACGGCATTTAAAACTACAATTAGCATGTCACCTTTTCGGCTAATTTTTGGCAAGGCACGTCACCTCCTGGTTGAACTAGAACACAGGGCTTATTGGGCAATAAAAGAATTTAATTATAATTTGGATGCGGCCGGTAAACATAGGAAATTGCAATTAACTAAACTTAAGAATATTGCAATATGGCTTATGAAAACTCATGCATTTACAAAGACCGAACAAAGAAATTTCATGACAAATTTATCATTCGGAAATCTTTTGAACCAAATCAATGCATGTGGCTTTTTGATGCGAGGTTAAGGCTATTTCCTAGTAAACTTAAATCAAAATAGATCAGTCCTTACATTGTAATTAATACCTATCGCCATTGGAGCCATTGAAATTTTGGATCCTAAAACAAACATTTTTAAAGTCAACGGCCAATGACTTAAACCCTATTTTGACAATTCCCTTAATGAGAAATTCGACATTCAAGATCTCTACGATGTACCCAATAGTTAATAACTTCGCGCCTGGCTGAATGGTGTAAAAGATAGTAATGGATGGGAGGTAACCCATCATTTTTTCTCATTTTTTGTTTTTCATTTTCTTTCTCAGAGGTTTTGACTATCCTGTGCCCGACCACCTTCACCAAGGTGATTTAGTTTCTTTCCCAATGCATGAGGACATTGTATATCTTAAGCATGGGTGGGAGTTTTTAAATTTTGACGATCAATTTAGGACTTTCAAAACCTAAAAACATTCAAAAACTTTTTCCTTTTGCATGCATACTCATAAAAATAAAAATCTTGAAAACTTTATGAAGACATTTTGAAAAAATCGAGACCAAGGTTGAAGATTCATTGTAAGATACAATGGGATTAAATCTTTAACAAACTAGAGACTAGGATGCAGATCCAATTTTTTGAACTTCTGGGTCCATTCTTAGACTAGATCAAGTATCCTTTTCTAGATTCCACCTAAACTCATGATAATTCAGGTGACTTGATCTCTTTTAGAAGCCTGGAAATTACTTGGCATAGTTTCCGACCAAAAAACTTGTGTGTCTTATGAAATTCTTGTGTCAAATTTTCACACACAAGCCAACATCTAAAAAATATATTTAGAAAATTAGGAAAGGCCCTTATTTAGCCTTAGTAAAATTTGAGGCAGATGATTGGTTTGAATTCCCACTGCTGAGGAGGAAAATGCCTTGTTTGATGACACAATGACAATATGTTACCGCCTTGACGTTGCACCACATCTATATTTCACATCTTTAAACGGAGCATTAAGGAGCAATTTTGCGGCTCAGGTGTCTTGGACTATGCTTTATCCATAGCATCAAAGCAAGAGCTTGAGTTCACTTGAAATGCCCCTTTACACCGCATTGTGCTTTGGGGTTGTGAGCTCTTGAGGTGTGTGTTGGACAGTGTTATCTCAAAGTATCGACACCAAAGCCCCCTCGAGGATTGGTAACAGGAATGATGATCCTGACACATCCGTAGTAGGAATAAATATGAGAATAAGCATATGGGATATAAAAAAAATAAAAAGTTCAAAAACATGATTATATAAATATCACAATAATGTTGACATTAACAAAGCACTGACACAAGATTCCAAAGGTCACGCAAGTTGCGAGTCGGATTCAACAACCAAGGAAATCCTAACTACAAAAATGATATCGGTCATTTGAAATAAAAAAGAGTTAACTTGTGAATTTTTGAAGCATACATTGATCCCAATTCATCTAACTTTTGGATCCAAAGATGAATCTCGATGTTTTATCCTTAGCAAATCCTATACCTTTCATGTTTTCAATCAACTAAAGTCCTGTAATCTTCTAAAAAAAAAAAAGTCTTTCTCAAAAATCTATTTTGTGAAACTATTTTTGTTAAGAGACTGCAAAAGATAAGCATGGGGGTCTGATTAACGCCAGTTTATCATCATTCTCATGCCCCAAAACTAATATAGCTTTTAGGATTTTATTTCCGCAAAAGGGTTTTCGGGCTGTATTTAGGCATTACTTAGGCTAGGGATGCATGGCATAGTTTTTGTCTTTTTAACATGTTTATTTAAGTGTTAGGGATAAACAGATAGTCAGATCCCTAAAACCCTGGCACTCAAAAAGGCAGTAGGTGAAAAGGAAGTTCATTCTAGCTGGACCCTAGCTGAATCCACCTCATCACAACTGGATTCCAGCTTAACTAGGTTGGGTTTAGCTCACCAGAGCTACATTTAGCTCATCTCAGCTGGATGACAGCTCAAGGTAGGTCAACTCAGCTTAAATCAGCTCAGATCCAACTCAACTTAGTTGAGTCTAGCTCATCCTAGCTCCAATTAGTTCACTAGGAGCTCAAGCTAGCTCAACTTAGTTCACATGAGTTCACTCCAGCTCCAGTCCAGCTCTCCCCAGCTCCACTCAGCTCATGGCAACTGAACTCCTTCCAGTGTAGCTACTACTTGTCAACTTAGTAGCTAAGCTAGCTCAGGAATTATCAAAAGAAGCAGGTCCAGCTCAACCCAGCTCTAGATAAGTTGAGACCAGCTCAACTTAGCTCAACTACTCAAGCTTAGCTACTAGCAGAAGAATCAGCTAGCTAAGTTGAGTAGTTGAGCTCATCAAAGACCTCTTCAATCAGAATCAGCTCTGGGAAATTTTCTTCAGCTCTAGGCTTACTTCAGCCCGCACCTGGCTACCTTCCTCCAGGTAAACCCTAGCTCCACCTCCTCTCTCCAATCATCTACTTGGTAAGCTAGCTTAGATTGGCTCTACTTAAGTCCACCTCCACCAACCTTAACCCTAAACTTCACCCTAACTAGCTCCACCAAGTAACCCTACTTAGCTCCACCTATGCTACCCCCACCTTTACTCCATTTTGGTGCCAACACACTTACACCCCTTCACACCATCACCACCTCCAAGAGCCACCAAAAAACCCACGCTAACCACCTCCATAACTGCCTATACTTTGGTGCCAAAATAGCCTTCAATCCCAACCATCCACCTATCTCTTAAGCCATCCTAGCCCTTCCCTCTTTGGCACCAACTTAGGCATTCTAGAACACCCTCCCTTTGGCGCCATTATGGTGCCTCTTCACCACCTTAACCACCACCCATGGATCCTCTCACTTGGTGCCAAAACACATTCACCATAGGATCACCTAACAACCCCCCATAATCCCATCTTGACCATCCATCATCTCCATGCCAAACCTAACCCCAACTACACACCAAATTGGCGCCAACCTATGTTAACCACACATCCATGCATCTCCCCATGTGGCACCAATTAAACCTAGCCATATATCCACATAACCACCACCTTACAACTCCATCCTAGCCCCACATCATCTCCATGCCAACCCTTATTCCTAAACCCACCTAACGTTGGCACCAACCCTGCTCAGCTCCACCATAACCACCACTCAACACAACCTTACACTCCACGCCAACCCTAATCCACCCTCCATCCATTAACCACCTTGATCTTAGCCATCCATAAGGCCATGCCACCCTTAACCCTAGTTGACACCAACCTCCACCCATCCACCCTATAAAAATACCACTAACTACCCACCATATCTTCACCCTTGGCTACATCAGTTCCTAGTGTAGTTCCACCTATATTCCACCATTCCCAATGACCTAGGAGAAGAGGAGAAGAAGAAGATTAAGGGGGTGCTCTTGCCCTCTTGGTGCCTTCAACTTCTTCCCTTCTACCTGTGTCCACGCCAAGAGAAGATGTAAAGCCAAGTAGGATGATGGACAAAGAGGAGAATGAAGGGTAGTCCACGTCTACCCTAGGAGTCAAGAAGCAGGCCATCTAGGGTTGCAAGGAGGAGGCATGCCCACCTAGGGTTTGCCAAGAGGAGGACGTCCAGGAGAGGGGATTCCTTTTAGTTCTGGGGCAATAGGAACTGGAGCAGTAGTTCCGGACAACATCATCTTCATCACTAAGCCTTTCTTTACTTTCATTATTTTTGTTTTGCATTGTAGTGTGTGTTTTCTTGTTGGAGATTACAAGTGAGAACCCTTCTCACTTGAGAGTTCTTCACATTTTGTAAATAATTTTTCTACATAAGAAGCATACCTCTATAGTCTTTTTAGTTAGACTTTGTCAGTATTTGTTGTGTTCTTGATCCTCCATTATTCCAAGCCTCTCGTGCTTGGAGTGAATTGGAGAAGCAAGGCACTTGTGCCTTAAAATTAGAATTTCTACTTCCCATTTTCTCCGCATTCAATTTTTGCCCATATAAAAACCCTAAAAATTATATATTCAAAAATCCAAAAGGAAAGTTGATTTCCATTTTCTAAGCAAGAGATTGTCAAAATTGCATTTCCGCCCCCTTGGATGACCCTAGATATTGCCACTATCTAGGATTACAAATTTAAAAGTAATTGCATTTTTGTGTGTTACAATGACAAAAAATCACATTTTATAAATCACGTGATTTTCGTAATCAAGTAGGTGCCAACCAGATTATTAGTCGCCGTGTTCCTGACAGCGAATTCCCTGGTGTGCTATTTATTGCCATGATCAAGCCTGTGGAAGCCATTTTTCGTGGAGGAAGAAAACAGCCAAGGTGTTGCAATGCAAATTCTTTTGGCCCTCCTTTCAACAAGATGCACATAATTATGGAGGAAGACAACAGCCAAATTCTTTTGGACATTCAACCTTTGTTTTTAGACTTTTCTGGCCACACAAGCTTGATTTGCTCAGGCTTAGGCTTATACAGTTGAGCTTTGACAAGATAGAACCAAAATCTTTCCTAACTTAGCACATATTCTTGTAGTTGAGTCAACCAGTACAAGATTTCTCTATTTGCCTTTGTTTAAGAGTTGAGTAACTTTGGTTCACACTACATGGATATAGGAAGAACCACGCGAACTTATGTTCTCAACCCTAGTGTTCATTATGGAACGTGGAGTCCTTACCTGTGCATGCAAGTAGACTCTCTCTCTGTCTTTGGTCTTTTGCTAGGAGAAAGTCTTTTCAGTAAATAAGTGTGCTCTGCCAAATAAAGTTGACGAAGACATACCGACGTCTATTTCTAAAAAAAAAAAAAGAGATAGAGAGAAAATAATCAGAAAAAAATTAGAAAAGCATAAAAGAAAAAAATAGAAAAAGTCAAAAGAAAAAAGAAAAGAAAAAAATTATTCTTTGCAATAAGTCAATATGTTCTCCAAATCTTGTTGTACATTTCCACAACAAATGGTTATTTCAGCGTACACCAAATATACCCTATGTTTTCCACCATATATTTTGAGCCACTTATGCAATAGGAGTTGGGTTTGAGTATTCACTATTTTTTGAGTTAATCTAAAAACATGAGCTGAAGTTGAGACCAACCTAGACTTAAAAAGATGTGAAACCCTGGATTTGAGTCTTAAGTTCGTCTGGTTAGTCCTAATTCGCACTAAGCACAACCATAACTTCTTTTCTTAAACTTGGTAAAACTCTCTGGATCCTAGAAGTTATGTACTTAATGTTTAAATACCAAGAGTCCATGTTAGTCAAGAAATGGTCTATGTCATGTAAGTCTTAGTACTAGTAGTCTTCTTTGCAATTGGTTCTCACTATATCCAACAAATAAACACATCAATATTGCTTCAGAAAAATCTTCAGCTAAAGATCATCTCTAAACACTTTGCTACTATATTGAGTACTGAAAAAGTGTTTTGCTGAAGACTAGCAAAAGATAGGCATGGGAGTGTGATTGTGTAGCAATTCACACCACCAAATTGTCAATCTTATGATATTTTCTAGCTTTACACATCTAGGATTAGAAAAATATACTTGCATTTTGTAAATACATGCATTCATGCATATTGATAGAGGAAGAAAGAGAGAGAGATAGAGCCTTACTACCATAAAAAATCACTCACCTATTCATCTACAATAAATAAACAAAACCTTAAGTGCCTACCCATAAAATACCTAAATATAACAAAAATAATACCCTCACGGCCATGCTTGCCCCCCACTCCCCACACCTCACCTCTCACTTATAAAAGCATACCCTCACCTCCACTCCCAAAAGGTTGGCACCACCCACACTCCCACTCACACCACAGCACACAGTCAGCCATCACTATCTCTCCTCCCTCCCTCTCCCATTTACAGCACCATCTCACCATTTGAGAGGGCACGCTGTGCCATTGGGGAAACCTCTCGTGGTCACAAGCCACCACGGTGAGGTCCACCACTGTCTAGCTCCTTCGTGAGTAGGTAGACATGGTGGATTCTCTTTTTGCTTTTAGTTCTTTTGCTGTTTTTATCTTCCTTTTAATCGCCATTGGAGCTACTTAGAAGCTCCTTGTTTCCTCCTCTAGTTTGTAATAGTGACTCAATTGCGATTCATTTTCCTCATTTTGCCACCAGCTTACTTCAAACTTAGCCAGTGGCACAGCACTCACCCGCATTCACACCGCATCGGCTCCATTCCTCACCCAACTAGTTTCACACCACACACCCACACCCACACATGCCCCTCTCTCTCTTCATTTCACCAGCTAAGTGAGAAACTTAGTCAGTGAAAATTGCAAGGCCCAGTTTCCCCCACTCACCCGTGCACTACCCCTCCACCAGCTAACTCGAGAAGTGATCGGCTTACTTCTTAATAGCCAGTCACCCTATCCTCATGCGCCCCTCGCCACCCGCTCTAGTCGGTTGCATGCCATTCTCAATGTAGTCAAATACACATGCTCCTTACACACTCACATACACAGTCACATACACACACACGCACACATACAGACATACACATACATATACACATATATGCAACCACACCCTTACATATATATTCGCCTATATGCTCACATATTTATTTACACATCTATATATATTTCATACACATTAACATATTTGCATATCCACCATCACGTTCACTTCTCCATTACCGCACATTTTATCGCGCATGTGTATGCACAAGTTGCATACATGTACATGATTCCCGCACACATTAAGCCTTCTCACACACACACACGTCTATTCCACACCCGCACGCGGCACATTATTAGTGTTGATCTCGTCTCTTTAGACATAGGTCGCAGTAACCCGCACTACATCCCATTGAATCTCCAATTCAATTCCCCACCAGTATATATTATATAGTTATACATATATACATATACATAGATATCTCTATATCTTATATATATATATACATATATACTTAAGTTAAGTAATTCATTCATTTCTATTTCGCATTTCTTTCCTTCATTCTCGTCTTCTCTTTTATTTATTGATTAAGAAAAGATCAAAAAGATTATAAAATAGAAAAGATAATTCTTGACTTTGCAGGTACCTAATCTCGCATGTAATGAGATTAATTTTGGACTTGAATTTGGCATGTCTCCAAGGACATTGAATTTGGCATGTCTCCAGGGGCATATTTTGAGGGTGTACCACAAGGACAAGATTATCACAAAAAAATCTTAAAACCAAGAAAATCAAGAACCATAATAAATGAATTGAAATCGCACATATTTAGGATTTGCGTAGAAATCAATTATCCAAACCTACCTCCCTGAGTTTGACCTTGGGCCTAAAATTGACAAACTCAAAACATACTTAGTCCAGGTTAAAATAAATTTGAAAAAAATCTGTGTAGAATCACTTGTAGGTAGCCACTTTCACTATACTCATTTTTATGTTAATATCACCTAATTAAATAACCCTACTCACGTTCGATCAATCCCAAGAACTAGATGGCTTTCAGGTGTTTTTCTACGAGGAGTTTTGGCAGCTTGTGATGGATGATGTTATGGGAATAGTTGAGGAGTTCCAATGTGGCAACCTTGGCTTTCAATGACTAAATAGGTGCTTCCATTTCCTCCTCCCAAAGAAAGTTGGTGCGGAGTCTCTTTCTAATTTTAGGCCCATTGCTTTGTCAAATTCCATTTATTTGATTATTGGAAGGATAGTAGCAAATTGCCTGTAGGTAGCATGCAAGTTAATTACCCCTATGCCAGTCTGCTTTCCTATAGGGAAGATCATTGCAGGAGTCTTTCATTTGGCACAGGGGAGGGTCTTGGGTTGGATTAGAAAGAAGACAAAGGAGTTCTTGTGGAAAGTGGATCTTTCTAAGGCATATGATTCTATTTCATGGCCTTATCTTTGGGAGATTTTTAAATGGTGTGTCTTTCTGGAAGTTTGGATCCAATGGATGAAGAGATGTGTTATTGATTGCGCAGCAATCATAAGTCCTAATCAACCTAAATAATGTTAGAACCTAGCTTACTTTGTAAATATTGCATTCATATCATGCATTGCATCATTTTATAGAGAATAAGATGAGATATCTTGCTATTTAATGTTTTTGTTGTTATTTGCAGGTAATAAAGTGATTCAGGATGTGAGATAGAGTGGAATAAGGCAATAAAGAGAGACGAAGACTGATCCAGACAAGTGAAGTGAGGAGGATAGCCTTATCCCTATCCTTAGAAACCCTAGGATAGCCTTCCTAAACCCAAAACCCACTCTCCAGCACCTTTTTGAACATCCAAATATTAGGTTAGATGTCTAATTTATACAGAAACTCAATCTAGGAAGTCAAAACTCGCATTGACACAGAATTAGACGTCCAACCTAACTTCCAGATGTCCAATTTTGGAGTATAAGACGTCTGATCACTTGTCTGGACATCTGGAGGTCTTCTCTGGTTCCTATTTTTGGTGCTAGAAGCTCGAGCTTGCTTCTTTCGACATAAAAACCCCACCAAACACCTTAGGAAACCTAATTAGTAACCCCCTAAGCCTATCCCACTATCCATGCCATTAGTTATCCTATCCCTAACCCAATTGAACTAGCCCATACCTAATTGGGTGCATCTACAGTTAATTGGGTCCACCTAAACCCAATTGGATCCACCCAGGATCTAATTGACTCATACTTATTAGGATTACCTTAGCCTAATCACACACACAATTAGACTTGACCTAGACCCAATTAGGTTTCACTCCTCTCCAATTAGACTTTCCTAAACCTAATTTGGTCCATACCCACCTTATCTAGATTGACTCAACCTATTTAGCACCTAATTCTACTAAAACCCACAACCTAGCTCTACGAAATTCAAACTACACACACACACACTTCTTGTACCTTAGTCTAGAAAACACCTAAATATAGCCTATTCTAGAAACATCTATTCTTAGCCATCCTAATCTTAGCAAAGCCAACCTAAGCACTGATAAACGCCAGTTTATCATCATTCTTATGCATTAAAACAAACCTAGCTCTTAGGATTTTACTTCGTAAATGGGTTTTTGGGCTGCATTTAGGCATTAACTAGGTTAGGCATGCATTGCATTTTCTTTTCTTGTTTTAATGTGTTTTTGTAAGTGTTAGGGATGAACAGATATATAGATCCCTAAAACCCTAGCACTCAAGAAGGCAAATGGTGAAGGAGGAGCTCAGACTAGCTGGAACTCAGCTTGATCCAGCTCACCACAGCTGGAACCTATCTCACTTGAACTAGGGTTAGCTCATCCCAGCTCCATTCAGATAATCTCAGCTGAATGGCAGCTCAAGAGAGTTCATCTTAGCTCACCCTAGCTCAAGTCAGCTCAGATCCAGCTCAACCTAGTTGAGTCTAGCTCATTTTAGCTCCCACTAGTCCACAGGGAGCTCTAGCTAGCTTAGCTGAGTTGACTGGAGTTCACCCTAGCTCAGATCCAGCTACATCCAGCTCCACTCAACTCTGGCCAGCTGAAGAAGAACTCATACCAGCTTAGGAAGCTCAAGTCCAGCTCCCGGGGACCCAGCTTAGCTCAAGCAAATTAAGCTAAGCTACCTTAGCTGTCTCAACCAGCTCAATCCTCCCCAGGAGCACCAGACCCAACTCACCTCAACTCCATTCAACAGAAGCTAGCTAACTTTAGCTTTGCTTAGTAGCTAGCAAAGAACTAGCAAGCTAAGCCAGCTGGAGTAGCCCCATGTTGACCTCTTCAGCAGCTGCCAGCTCCACTTTAGCTCCGGACCCTTCAGAACCAGCTCCTCCCTCCAAACCCTAGCTCCAACACCTCCTCCTCTACTCCACCATTAGCTAAGCTAGCTTAGCTTAGCTATGCTCCAGCTTCCTTGGCTTGTACCACCCAAAAACCCTACCTAACAACTCCACCAACTAGCTCCACCTAAGCTCCACATAAGCTTACCCTACTTGGCGCCAACCTAGCCTACCCACCACCTCCAAAAGACACTTAAAAGTGGTGCCAAAACCACCCTAACTACCCCCTTGTTGGCGCCACTTTTCCCTCCAAAAACCCCCTTCATCTCCACCACACATCTCCCCTTAAACCCATCTCCACCATCCACATAATCCCACCTTCTAGAAGCCTCAAAGTTGGCGCCAACCCATGGCACCTCTCCATGGTTGGTGCCACTTTTAGGTGCCCCTTGACCAACCCTAACTACCCCCCTTACACCCCTTAGGTGGCGCCAACCATCCTTAACCCTAAGATCAACTAACCACCTCCATCTTCCCATCTTAGCCCTCCATTTCAAGAGTCACCTTAACCCCCCATCCTACCCTATAAAAAGACCACTACCCACCACCATTTAAACCATCCTTGGCTAGCAAATGCACTCTCATACTCTACCTAGAGCCCACGCCCAAGAGAGAAGAAGAAGAAGAAGATTAAGGGGATATTCTATCCCTTTGGTGCCTTCCCCTCTTCCCTTCTCTCTTGAGCCCACGCCAACCAAAGGAGGAGCCAGGAAAGGAAGATCTTTGGAGGAGATCTTGAAGGTGGTCCACGCCACCTTGGAGGAGAATTTGAGGGTGGCCCACTCCCACCCCTTGGAGGAGAGCATTGAAGGTGGTAGCATCCACCTTGGAGGAGCTCTCAAGGAAGGAGAAGAAGGAGACCCTCTTTTCAAGCCAAGGAGAAGCTAGGCTTGGAGCAAGAAGACTCCCTTCTTCACCAAATTTTGCAAGAGGATTTGTGTTTCTTTTATTGCTTTTAGATTTGTTTTCATTTCTAGTAGAAGCATTCCTCTACTTATCTTTGAAAAGAACACAAATTCTAGTTAATCAAATTGCCTTCTTTTTTTTTTTTTTTGAAACAGAAAGGAAAGCTATCGTCTTACGATAGCAATCCGGAGTAGTATATTATATAAACAAGTAAGAGAAATTACAAAAGAGATCCCTAAAAATGTATGAGGGACCAGCACTCTCTTACAATACTTTCACAACATACTGGCCTCTCCTGAAAAAGTCTCTCATTTCTTGCCTTCCATACACACCAAATAGTGGCAGCCATGTGTACATGTGGCTTCCCTCTCACACCAAACCCATGCCGGATAGAATCCCACTCTGGTAATGGCTCCTGACATGTCCTTCTCCAAGTGGCATCAGTGACAAGGCAAGAAGAAAGGAGGTGATTTACATTGTTAGTATTCATCTCACACAAAAAACAAACATTGTGATCTATTCCCAGCCTTCTATGTCGCAGATCACTTGTGATCAATCCATCTCTCCTACATAGCCAGAGAGAAATCTGTACCTTGAGAGAAATTTTTAACAACCAAATCTTGTCAATGAAATTTCATCTCCATCCACATTCAAGGCTCAACATTTTGTTATAGCCAGATTAGACACTATAAATCCCCTCCCACAGGTATTTGTCCTCCACTCCAGACCTAGGTCTGAAGCTCTCAAGGTCTGAAATTAGCTTTCTCCTTTCTTCCCACAGTCAAGTTGCTCTCCTGCTAGATTCCTCATCAATCAGATTCCAGCTGCTATTGCTGTAGGACCAGACCCTACTGACAGTTGCATCCTTGTCAAATGCTACAAAAAAAGTTCTTGGATAGAGCTCCTTCAAGACACCCAGCCCAGACCACCCCTCCTTCCAAAAACTGAAGGACCTGCCATCTCCAAGTGACGGCTGCAACAGGTGGAAATGATCAGCCAATGCCCTTGTCACTAATTTCCAGAAAGGGGAAGGCTTGCTGGGCTGAAGTCTGGACAACACACTATTGGATGCACCATATCTGTCCCTGATCAGGACAGTCCATGGCCTCAGATCTCCTTGCAAAAGTTTAATAGCCCATTTAAGTAGCAAGGCACCATTAAAGTGTTTCAGGGATTTAATCCCAAGTCCACCCCTATCCTTTGGACAGCAAATCTGATCCCATTTGAGTGGATGCAAGAATTTGCCCTCATGTTTAGCTCCCTTCCAAAAGAACCTCTTCCTCATCACATCCAACCTTTTCTAAATGGATTTAGGTGCTTTAAATATGGAAAAGTAGAAAATAGGGATGGAGGTGATCACCGAGTTGAGTAAGATAAGTCTTCCACCTTTGGAAAGGAACCTGCTATGCCATCCATCTAATTTCCCTGAGATCTTGTTAAAAAGGCAACTCCAATCACTCTTATTCATCCTAGAACATCTCAAAGGTAGCCCTAGATATCTAATAGGAAGACTGATGCGGGGAGTCATCAAAATAGTTGCTAAAGCACCTTCTTCCTCCTCAAGTAAGCCAAAGCAGACCAAACTAGACTCCTCCCTATTCAACCTCAAGCTAGAGAGCTCACCAAAAATATTAATCATATGATGCAGAGCCAATGCTTCATCAATAGACCCTTCAACAAAGAAAATAGTATCATCTGCATACTGAAGAATGGGAGTCAAATTACTCCTACATGATAAAGAATATCCTCTAATAAGACCAGCTTCAGCAAGCTTACAAGCATACCAAGCCAAGCTGTCAACTGCCAAATTGAAAATCAGGGGAGCCAGGGGACATCCTTGCCTGATACCACATTGGGGATGAATCCACGATCCACAAGGCTTTCCATTTATCAAGGGGGTGAAGGAGGCAGTGGTGATGCATCTTTTTACCCAACAGATCCAAGTAGAAGGAAAGCCCCTTCTTTTAAGCACATCCCACAGATAAGGCCAGCTGATGGAGTAATAAGCTTTACGAAAGTCAACCTTCCAAAGGAAGGCCTTGCATTTTCTCCTATGCCAACCACAAATCATCTCTTGGGCCATGATAAAAGATTCTTGTAGAGATCTGCCAGGGAGGAAGGTTGATTGAGCAGAGTGGATCAAATCTTGCAAAACAGGCCTCAATCTATTGGCCAGGACCTTGCCAATCACCAAGTACAAAGAGTTAGAGAGGGTAATAGGTCTGAACTCCTGAAAAGATTCAGCACCCAGGGTCTTTGGCAAAAGAAATAGATAGGACCTATTTATTCTTTCAAGGCCAAAATTTCCATTCTCAAACTCTCTAATCACATCCATAACCTCAATGCCCACAATGTCCCATAATTCTTTGTAGAAGAAAACTTGGATTCCATCAGGACCAAGCGATCCTTCACAATTGAGATCCTTAGTGGCCTTCGGGACTTCAGCTTCAGACATGGGTTAAATCAGGCTGGATCTCTGAGTTTCAATAACTTTGGGTAGATCACTAGCTGCCATCCTCCAATTGCCCCTACCTGCAGCTCTTGAAGATTCCTTGAAATACCTGATAGCCTCAGCTCTGATATCAGAGATGGAGGTAATTCTTTGCCCTTCTTTAACAATTGAAGAGATCTGATTAGTTCTTCTCCTAGAACTGGTAGCCAAGTGAAAGAATTTAGTGTTTGCATCCCCCTCACTTAGCCATAGCTGCCTTGATTGTTCCCTCCAATCCATCTCCAGTTTCAGGTCTTCTTCAACCACCACCCCCTGCCACCTCTTTCTATCTGCAAAGTCCAACTCAGACAGTTGAGCCACAGCTTCCTTGGTATCTAGTTCTTGAATCTTTAGCAAGGCCTCTCGACGTTTCTGATGTCTGAGGACAGAGACAATATCCCCATATTCCTTCAACATACCTTTCAAAGCCACAATCTTGGAAGCCAATCTGAAGGTAGCCGTGCCTTCACACTGTTGTGTCCTCCACCAGCCAGCAAACATGTCTCTGAATCCTGGCTCCCTCATCCATGATTTCCTGAATTTGAAATAGGAAGCAGCCAACACCTGTTCACCATTGTCCCATACTAAGGGTGTATGGTCAGAGAAGGGACGTTCAAGACCACAAACAAAGGACATCTAGAAGAGATTCATCAGCTCAGCGTTGCCAAAAAACCTATCAATCTTAGACATGAGCCCATTACCATTCCTCCAAGTGAATTCAGCACCTGAAGAGGGGAATTCACACAATCCCAAGGCTTGGACCACCAACTGGAATCCAGTGGTAGAGCTATCCACCACCCCATTAGGTCTGTCACTCCCTATCAAAATACAATTGCAGTCCCCTCCAACAAGCCAAACCCCTCCATTTACAAAGTCTGCAGCCAAGGTCCAATCCTCCCACAGCTCCTGCCTCCTGCTAGGGTCATTAGGACCATACACACCTGTCATAAAGAAATCATTGTCCCCCTGGCCTCTTTTGAATCTGCATGTCAAAAGGTACCTAGCCACAGAAACCTCCTCCAAACGCAACATATGCTTCTTCCACCAGATGGCAATTCCCCCAGATCTGCCATTGGAATTGATCACCACAAGGTCATTTGCAAGACCAGCTCTCATCTCCACCCATGCCCTGTCAGATTCACTGTCAATGTGTGTCTCTTGGAGGATGGCACAGTCAATCTCCTATTCTCGCAGATATCTAAGCACAGACCCCCTCCTACTTCTATCGCGTAGCCCATGCACATTCCAGGTAAGAATCCTCATTTGGGAGTCAGGTCTGTCCCCTTCATAGTTGCAGATGTTCTGCCAACCTTCATCACAGCTGCAATGACAGATTCATCCACATTTTGTGTAGGAGTGTGCCTTCTTAGCCTTAGCTTGTAAGGAGGTTTCCCAATCCTAGAAGTAGAAGGAGTCTTAGACTTCAAGTGCATTACATCAGTCACAGGAGAGCAATGCTGCAATTCAAAGGAGTTCACAGAGGAATCCACCAAAATAGAATCAGCAGGATCACTAGTAGGAGTTTTCAGGTCCTCAGCCACTGCTTCATTAATTACATTTACTTCCACCCCTTCTTTAGCCACCCCTGCAGCTTCCTCTTGGGTCAGAGGTACTCCACCCACATCCTCCAGAGTTTCAGTCCTCATCTCCTCGACTCTCAAGCTCCACACCCCATCTACCAATTCCATACTTTTAGTGTGTTCTGCCATCGGCTCCTGACTAGCACAGTTTGGTTGCAAGGAAGGAGCTTTGGTTTTCAGCACCTCAGCATAAGAGGAGGGGGGGTGATGACTTGACTCCACCTCCCTATTTGCCACATGAAAGTTTAATAGGAGCATCTAAGAGCTGCCCCCCCACCTGAGAATCAGTTTATCAGGGATGGAGCTAGCCCTGAAGACATTCACCCTCACTTTCAGAGCACTGGCATCTCCTTCAGTCAGACCAACATCAGCATCCTCAGCCACAGATGTGAACCCAGCGACCATATTTTCCACCACCTTCCTAGATCTCAGATGCAAAGGCAGACCTCTGATCTCAAGAGAGCCAGATCCGGAAGCTGCTCTTTGAGGGGGACGCTAAGGCAAAGAACCATCAAAGGGGGATACCAGCCGCCAGATCACTGACAATCCACCCAATTTGCTAGTTTGAAAATAGTACTTCTCTACATCTACCACACCCACATCAAAAAGCACAAAACGCGACAGAGAGATAACTGCAATTTTCCAAGCATTAGTTGATAAGGGAAGAGATCTCACCAATTGCCGAACCCTGTCCAGCGAAAGAGTACCTGACATCACTTCTCCAATCAAAGCACCACACAAAACCAGCTCTGCTACCTTAACATCCTCGGTCAGGGGAATCTCCACATCCATGGTGTGCCCCTCGAGAGTTGAAGGGGGGGTGGAAGGGGCGTTTGCGTCGCACCCCTAGGAAGCGAAGGTGCAGTGCACACCCTGCCCCCAGTACCACCGCGAGATGCCAGGCAAGCATCCCGCTTGTGACCAAAGCCTCCACAAGCAAGATAAAGCAATGGCCACGGACAGGTCATCGCCATGTACCCCCGAAGCCGACATTTGAAATAAATCACCTCCCTTCGACTTCGGCCCCAGCCACCTTGATAGCCCCTCCTGTCCAGAGTCCTAACTCCATCAGACATCAGGGCACCTCATGCATTTTTACGCCAAGACTGCGAGTGCCATACCGCCCATCCATCAGAGCCATCGGCACATGCGTCGGGCCCCCTCAGGCGGTCGGCCATCCTCGTCGGAGATTCCTGCCCAAAGGAGATTTCAAAATTCGCCGGAGCTCAAGAAACCCAAATTGCCTTCTTTTTAATTTCCTATTGCAATTGTTACTATTGTTCTAGCACTTATTCTACTTCCACTCCCTAATTACTCTAGGCCTCCACTTGCCTAAAGTGAGCTTAGGTAGTGGACATTTAATCTCTTAAGTTTTAGCTTAGCATTTTAGGTGTTAGCACTTTTTCGTCACAATTCGCACTTTGCCCGTATTATTTCAAAACACAAAAAAATATATATATTTAAAATACCAAAAAGAAAGTTGAGATTTATTTTTTAGCAAGGGAATTGAATTGCAATTTTTGCCTCCTTAGACGACCCTAGATACTTCCCTATCTAGGATACAAATTTAAAAGCGTATGCGAATTCGTGTGTTACGACATTAAAAACCTGCTTTTACAAATCACGTGACTTTTCGCATCACTTTTGGCGCCGTTGCCGGGGAGGCACGGCTTTGCATTAGTCATTTTTCTCTTGCTTGATGTAGATCTCATCCCCTCCTCTTTCTTTTCTTTCGTGTGTGCAGGAACTACAGTGGGAAAGCAGGAATTTGGAAGCGAAAGCTTAAAGTCCCTTTTCTTCCCGTGGATTTTCAGGTTGGTTCCCCTTCCTGGTCACATAATTAATTAAAACTACCAAAAACATATTAAACTTGGCTTTCAGGATCCCAAACATCTTAATTAAGTGGAGCGGTTTCCATTAAAATTCATTGTTTGCTTGAATGTCTCATTAACACTACTCCATTTCAAGTATTGGTGTTCTATTTTTCGGGTCCAGATTTCTATCCAAACTTGAAAAATCAAGTCCCAACACCACAAGCCTCTTAAAATCATAAAATTTCATACACTGATTTCAAATTAAGTTAGGAACATATGTTCCAAATTTGAGATCAATTAATTTTGTATTTAATTTTTAAAAATTCATGGATTGTAGAGGGGTCACACCCTCTAATCTTCCTATTTTGCTACTATCTATGAATTTTTAGAATTTTTATACTCATCCAATTTTGTGAAATTTAGCTTTCTGGAATCCTTGTGAAAGTTTACACATCATATAAAATCACCAAAATTTACTGAGGTTAGTGGTAATATTGAAAAGTCCAAAATACCCACGGGTATCATTTCTGAACTTTGACATTAGTACAAATAAAAATTCAAAACAGTTATCAAACAAATTCCTAAAATCTTACAAAAATCTTTTCTGGAATCCTTGTTTGATTTTACATAAGGTAGTGGTGTTGGTTGCATTGTTTGGACCACTACCTATTCGGAAAGCCTAAAAAGAATTCATTGGTAGTAATTTTCTATATTAGGGTTCAAATACAATTAGGGTTTCTTTCTTGCGCTTTAGTCCCACAATATAAAGGAAATATACCATCACCCATACAACTTGTTTTTTCTTTGATTGTGGAGTTTCAAACTTGTTTGAACATTTAAAAAGCGTAACCCTAAAACACATTCAATTAAATTGAATCCTAAAAACATAAATACAAAAAAGTTGTGTGACAACTTGATCTGCATTAGAACCACTTTCCAATTCCTACACACACATAAAAAAAAATTGAAATAACAGGGAAACAACCCAATTAACACCCTCCACATTCTGTGTGCACTATAGTATCCTAGATCTAACTAAAATTTGTAACAACTTGACCCCGAAGGCTTCATCAACTTAGGCTTGCTATATAGGTCTTAAGTTTTCTTTAGTTAATAACAATTCTGTCAACTATATCTGGTGTTCAGGCTGAGAGGCCATGTCAAACGACCAGGCGCGGGTTTGTACAAGCACCTGGGGTTTTCTCTGGGAAACGTTTGGGCCCAAACCTCCCCTTAAGCAACTTGGCTAGATTTGTTGACAGAATGGGTATTCACTATTGATTACTTATTTCCTACGTAGACCAAGTCTTAGGTTTATTGTTAAGGAGTTGCACTTAAGTTAGGTCTAGTTTTGTTTGTTTGAATTGCACACTTTCATCTCTTTCTCTTCTCGTCCCCTCCAATTCTTCCAAAACAGTGCATGCACGGGCGATGGTCCCAAAAACCACACCTTGAGGGACCATCTGATTTCGCCCCCAGCAGCAGAAAATCATTATTTTCTTCTCCCTCCTCTTCTAAGAAAATGGAAAACCCAGGAAGCCGACAAAAAAATTCTACTTCCACTTTTAACCCATCAGCCGACCGACAAGTTGACTTCACTCTCCCTCACCTCCCTAATTTGGAGCAACCAGAAATACCAGTAGGGCTAGGTGGCCCTCCAATTATAACTCAAAATCCAAATCCCTTTGTATTAATGGTCGACCATTTGGTTCGACTACAACAAAATCAAGAAGATTTAGCTAGGACTATCACGAACCTAGCTAACCAAGGACAAAATCCACAACCCTGCCAACAGCCTGTCATTCCTCTTAAGGATTTCTATGATCCTTCCAATTATGAGGAAAGACCAGGGGTGTTCATACCACAAGGGGATTTCGAGATCAAGCCAGCCATTCTAAACCTTATCAAACATTTTCATGGTCCTCCAAGAGAGGACCCTTTTTGTCATCTAGAGGAATTAACTGTTCTCGCTCAAACCACTCGTTCCCGCAATGTGCAGGAAGACATGTGGTTAATGAGACTTTTTCCTCTCTCTCTTAAAGACAAAGCGTCTCATTGGTTTAGAACGGTTAGGCACCCTATTACCACCTGGCCCCAATTAAAAAGCACTTTTCTAAAAAAAATTTTTTCAACCAGTTGAACGAATGCATTAAGAAGAATCATAACGACCTTTCAACAGAAAATTGGTGAACCCCTCCACGAAGCCTGGGAAAGATTTCAGGAACTTCTAAGAAGTTGTCCCCACCATGAAATTCCACAATGGCATTTAGTATAGATATGCTATCATGGATTAGAAGATCAATTGAAACAATTTGTGGATGCCACATGTGGGGGCAATTTTCTTAACAAAGACACCGAAAGTGCCTATCTCCTCTTTGAAGAAATGAGTGAAAACTCATTTAACATGACTTCAATGGACACTTTTGGCATATCACAAAACCCCAGACACGGAGTCCATGAAATTGACTCCAAATCCACCTCTATTCCAGTCACTCAAGATGATCTATATATGTTCGCTCAATGACTGGACCAGATGCAAATTCACCAAAAGAAAATGGAAGAAAAGCTCATAAATAAACAAGCTCCACACGTTCACTCTCCACACACTAACCCCCCACACATTCTTCGAAGAGAAAATCTACACAACATTGATGCCACATCTGCTGGCCAGCAATTTTTAGCTGATTTCCCACAAGATTTGACTGGAAATTTTGATCAAAATATTTTTGATCCCACCTCGGAAAATATTTATGCTCTCTAGGAGAAATTTAGAAACCCCTCCAACACTTCTAATCAAAACTGGTGGACTAACCCAAATCACTCCTGGAAAAATCCAAACCCGATTCCTTTTCCCAAACAAAACTATTTCGGGAATTATGGGCAACCTATGTATCAACCTAGACCATCCCAGGACGATATTAATAATTAGGTCATAAAAACTCTGCAAGGAATGCAGACTCAAATGACAGAAGTAACCCGCATGATTACCAACTTGCAACACCAAGTTAAGGTTACTCTTGATCATCGACCTATTGGGAATTTACCTTCCCAACCCATGCCCAACCCAAATAATCAAAGGAATCAGTTCCAAGGTGGATATCCTAGTCAACCCATTCAACCAGCACCTCAGCATCCACTGGGTTTCAATAACAGTCAGGCTTCCCATCCTCATCCTAGAAACAACCAGATTGCAAATGCAGTTACTTTGAGGAATGGGAAAACCACTCACAATCCCCTGCCTATTAAAGAAACCCACTTTAATGAAACACAGATTAACTCTTCCCCATCTCCCCCTTATATTGTTCAGGAACTAATTAATGCAAAACAAGGAAACCTTGCTCCATTTCCACAAGCCCTCCACTCTTCAAATAAGAAAAAGAAGAAATCCAAGCCCACTGAGAAGGAATTAATGGATTTATTTGGGCAAGTAAAAATTAATATCCCTCTCCTAGATGCCATTAAATACATTCCTACCTATGCAAAATTCCTAAAAGATTTGTGTACTCTGAAAAGGCAGCCCCGAAATTTAGGAAAGGTGATCCTTCCAGAGACAGTTAGCTCAGTTGTGCAGAGCCGACTGCCTCTTAAGAGAAAAGATCATGGCACCCTCTAATTCTAGTTATCATTAATGATACCTCATTTGATCGCGCTTTGTTGGATCTTGGTGCCTCAAATCTTATCCCCACAATTGTTTTTGAGGAATTGAAGATCGGTGAATTAAAGCCTGTTGAGGTTACTCTCCAATTAGCCAACCGATCTACAATTAAACCAAGGGGAATTGTTGAGGATGTTCTTGTCCGGGTTAAAAATTGTCTATTCGCAGTAGACTTTCTAGTCCTGGACATAGAGGTACCAGAAGCACTAAAGTTTGCCCCCATTATTCTTGGAAGACCATTCTTAGCCACCGCCAGCGTAAATATTGATTGTGATTCTGGAAAGATGAAGATCATGTGTGGCGGTGAATCTATAACCCTAGACATTGTTCAAGCTTCTAGGCGGTTCCAAGAACCAGATTTCTTTGATGATTCGGATTCAAAAATAGAAAACATTGTGGAGGAAACTTTGCAGATTTCCCATTTAGGTTCTTATTTTGCCATCAATACGGTTCCTAAACAATCCACCTCTTCTCACCCTTCCACCCTAACCACACGTCCAGCTAACCTTCCAACTGACCCTTTCACCCTCACCTCACCACAAACCCACAAAAATGAAACTCTTTCAGTGCTAGGCCCACAATTGGAATTAAAACCTTTGCCCGACTCCCTTAAATATGTCTTCCTAGGTCCTAATCAGACCCTGCCCCTGATTATAAATTCTGGACTTACCGGGGCACATGAGCACAAAATTCTCCAGGTTTTGAGTAAATATCGAAAAGCTATTGGCTGGACCCTTTCTGATCTTAAGGGTATTCATTCATCCTATTGTACACATCGTATATATTTAGAGGACGATTCTCGCCCCTCCTGCCAACCACAAAGGCGCTTGAACCCTATTATGTAGGAGGTGGTAAAAAAGGAGATTATTAAGTGGCTGGATGTTGATATCATCTACCCCATTTCTGACAGCTCCTGGGTTAGTCCAACACAAGTTGTGCCCAAAAAGGCTAGACTAACAGTTGTCACTAATGATAATGGGGAGATTGTAGCCACTTGAACCGCCTCTTCTTGGCAAGTGTGTATTGATTACCGAAAATTAAACACTACCACCAAGAAAGACCATTTCCTGCTCCCCTTTATTATCAAATCTTGGAGTGGTTAGCTGGATGGGATTTTTACTGTTTCCTAGACAGTTATTCCAGTTATAATCAGGTAGCGGTTCATCCTGAGGACCAGGACAAAACAACTTTCACCTACCCCTTCAGAACCTTTGCTTTTCGAAGGATGCCCTTCGGTCTTTACAATGCACCTGTGACTTTTCAAAGGTGTATGCTTGCAATTTTTTCAGACCTGGTAGGTGAATGTTTAGAGGTCTTTATGGATGACTTCTCTATTTTTGGAGATTCTTTTGACCATTGTCTCAAAAACCTTGAAAGAACTCTCCAAAAATGCATAGAAGTCAATTTGGTCCTCAGTTGGGAAAAAAGTCATTTCATGGTCCAAGAAGGTATTGTCTTGGGCCATGTTATTTCAAAACATGGAATCGCGGTAGATAAAGCAAAAATAGATGCTATATCTAAGCTCCCACCACCCACTACTGTCAAACAGATCAGATCCTTTTTGGGTCATGTGGGTTTCTAATGTCGATTTATACAAAATATTTCCCATATCTCCAAGCCCTTAAGTTAGCTTCTCACTAAAGACTAGCCATTTGATTTTAAGGATAAGTGCCTGGAGAGTTTTTTGAGGTTGAAGAAAGAGGTTACTGAGGCACCAATATTGCAGGGACCTGATTGGAATAGTCCCTTTGAATTAATGACAGATGCCTCAGATTTTGCTGTAGGGGCCGTTCTAGGGTAAAGAATTGGTAAGAAGCCCGTTGTGATCTATTATGCTAGCAAAACTCTTGATGATGCACAATGGAATTACACGGTTACTGAAAAGGAACTTCTTGCCATTGTATTTGCCTTAGAAAAATTTAGATCTTATCTGTTGGGGTCACATGTCACTGTATATACTGACCACTCAGCAATTAAATATTTGCTGACAAAGAAGGATGCAAAACCCCACCTTATCCGTTGGATTCTGCTGCTCCAGGAATTTGACCTGGAAATCAAGGATAAGGCGGGATCGCACAATGTAGTGGCCAACCGTCTCTCTCGTCTTATGACGAATGACATAATGACCCCACTAAATCAATTCCCCAATGAATGCATTTTAGCTGCTACAACCCTCCCTTAGTTTGCGCCCATCACAAACTATTTAGCAACAGAATGAATCCCTGCTGATTGGCCAAAAGCAAAATGGGATAAGTTCTTTGTTTATATTAAATATTATTTTTGGGAGGAGCCCGACCTTTTCCACATTTGTGCCGATCAGGTCATTCGACGATGTGTACCCGATTCTGAAATCCATGATATTTTGACACATTGTCACTCAATGGCCTGTGGCGGACACTTTTCGGGCAAGAAACTACAGCTAAAATCCTTAATGTGGGATTTTATTGGCCCAGCTTGCATAAAGATGCTCATGACTTTGTTCGGTCCTATGTGCGTTGCCAGAGCATCGGCAACATGACTCGGAAGGATATAATGCCCCTTAATCCTATTTTAAAGGTTGAAATTTTTGATGTTTGGGGCATCGACTTCATGGGACCGTTCATCAACTCTGGTGGGTATTTATATATATTAGTCACAGTCGACTATGTTTCAAAATGGATAGAAGCAATACCCACCCGCAGTAGTAATCACCGTGTGGTTGTCAAATTTCTTAAGAAAAATATTTTCTCAAGATTCGGCATACCAAAGGCCATTATCAGTGACGGAGGCTCACATTTCACCCACTCACAATTCCATCACCTTCTTTCTAAATATGGGGTGAATCATAAAATTTCCACACCTTATCACCCCCAAACAAATGGCCATGCTGAAGTTTCTAACCGGGAAATTAAAAATATTTTACAAAAGATAGTTAGGCCCGACCGTAAAGATTGGTCCACCAAATTGGACGACACTTTATGGGCCTACCGTACCACTTTCAAAACCCTGCTCGGCATGTCTCCCTTCCATCTGATTTTTGGGAAGGCATGCCATCTCCCAGTAGAGCTAGAACATAGGGCTTTTTGGGCAATAAAACAACTCAACATGGATTTATCTGACGCCGGTATCCATAGAAAATTATAATTAACTGAATTGGAAGAATTACGTAATTTTTCCCATGAAAATGAGAGGATTTATAAAGATCGAACAAAGAAATTTCATGATAAATATATTGTTCGGAAATACTTTGACATTAATCAACCACGTCTTTTTCCTGGCAAATTAAAATCTAAATGGACCGACCCCTTTATTGTCCATAAAATATATCCATACGGCGTTGTTGATCATTTTGATCCAAAAACTAATTTGACCTTTCAAGTCAACGGCCAATGTTTAAAGCTCTATTTTGATCATATGCCTAATCTTCCATCTGAATCTTTTAATTTTACTGAGCCATCCACCCTTGATCACTAATGCACACTACGCCCAGCTGAATGGCGTAAAAGATAGCACTGGATGGGAGGTAACCCATCATTTCTTTTCCTGCTTTCCTTTTTTCTTCTTTTAGGTTTTGACCATCTTAAAACTGACCTTTATTAAGGTGATCCCTTTTCCCTCCTAATGCATGAGGACATTGTATATCTTAAGCTTGAGGGGTGTTTTTAAAATTTGACGATCGATTTAGGATTTTCAAAACCTAAAAGCATGCATTTTTCTTTAGTTTATTTCCTGCTTGCATACCCAAAAAAATAAAAATGTTGAAAACTTTTTGAGGAAAAATTTTGAAATCAGGAATAAGGTTGAAATTTTGACTTTTGGGTACAATGGGATTTAATCTTTAATAAACTAGGGATGAGGATGTGGATCTGATCATTAGAATTTCAAGGTCTATTTTTAGACTAGATCAGATGTCCTTCCCTAAAATTCCACCTGAACTCATGATAGTTCAGGTGACTTGATCCTATTTTGTAATATAGAAAGTATTTGACTTAGTTTTTGATTCAAAAAACTTGCATTTCTTGAGGAACTTCTTGTGTCAATTTTCACACAAGCCAACACTTAAAACAACTAAAAATTAGAAAAACTCCCTTGTTTGGACTTGGTAAAAGTCTGAAGTAGATCATTGGTTTGAGTTCCCACCGCCGAGAAGGAGGAAAATGCCTCCTTTAAGGATGCGATGTCAACATGTTACTGCCTCGGCGCTGTGGCATATCAATATTTCATATCTTTAGATGGAGCATTAAAGCACATTTTAGCAGCTCAAGTGTCTTGGACGGTGCTCTACCTATAGTGTCGGAGCAAGAGCTTGAGTTTGCTTGGAGCGCCCCTTTACACCGCATTGTGTTTTGGGGTTGTGATCTCCTGGGTGGTGTCATGAACAGTACTATCCCGAAGTACTGGCGCTAGTGCCCCCTTGAGGATTGGTAACGGGAATGATGATCCCGACACATTTATTGTAAGACTAAGCTAAAAATAAGCATGGGGGAGAGAAAAAATAAAAAAAATAATAATAAATAAATTAACATGCCCTTATAAATGTTGACTTTTCACAGGCATGAACACAAGGTTTTAAAGGATTTTGCAAGTTGCAAATCAGATTCATGAGCCAGAAAAATCCTAAAAACAAAAATTTCAAGTGATCTGAATTAACAAGGGGTTCATTTGTGAATTTTCTGGAGGATATATTAATCTCGTTTTGTCTAAAGGTTGGATCCAAAACAAATCCCGATGTTTATCTTTAACAAATCCTGTAGCTCTTGTGTTTAGATAAACCAAGGTCCCTTAATCCTTTTCTCCTCAAAAGTAGAAAAAAATTAGATTTCCCAAAAATTCCATTTTCCAAAAAAATTGAAGTTTTGCTAAGAGACTAGCAAAAGATAAGCATGGGGGTGTGATAAACGCCAGTTTATCATCATTCTTATCCATTAAAACAAACCTAGCTCTTAGGATTTTACTCCGTAAATGGGTTTTTGGGCTACATTTAAGCATTAACTAGGTTAGGCATGCATTGCATTTTCTTTTGTTGTTTTAATGTGTTTTTGTGAGTTTTAGGGATGAACAGATATACAGATCTCTAAAACCCTAGCACTCAAGAAGGCAAATGGTGAAGGAGGAGCTCAGACTAGCTGGAACTCAGCTTGATCCAGCTCACCACAACTGGAACCCAGCTCACTTGAACTAGGGTTAGCTCATCCCAACTCCATTCAACTGATCTCAACTGAATGACAGCTCAAGTGAGTTCATATTAGCTCACCCTAGCTCAAGTCAGCTCAGATCCAGCTCAACTTAGTTGAGTCTAGCTCATTTTAGCTCCCACTAGTCCACAGGGAGCTCTAGCTAGCTCAGCTGAGTTGACTGGAGTTTACCCCAGCTCAGATCTAGCTACATCCAGCTCCACTCAACTCCAACCAGCTGAAGAAGAACTCATCCCAGCTCAGGAAGCTCAAGTCCAACTCCCGGGGACCCAACTTAGCTCAAGCTAATTGAGCTAAGCTACCTTAGCTGTCTCAACAAACTCAATCCTCCTCGGGAACAGTAGACCCAGCTCACCTCAACTCCTTTCAACAGAAGCCAGCTCACTTTAGCTTGGCTTAGTAGCTAGCAAAGAACTAGCAAGCTAAGCCAGCTGGAGTAGCCCCATGTTGACCTCTTCAGCAGCTGCCAGCTCTAGTTCAGCTCCGAACCCTTCAGAACCTGCACCTCCCTCCAAACCCTAGCTCCAACACCTCCTCCTCTACTCCAGCATTAGCTAAGCTAGCTTAGCTTAGCTTATCTTAGCTTAGCTTATCTTAGCTATGCTCCAGCTTCCTTGGCTTGTACCACCCAAAAACCCTACCTAACAACTCCACCAACTAGCTCCACCTAAGCTCCACATAAGCTAACCCTACTTGGCACCAACCTAGCCTACCTACCACCTCCAAGAGACACCTAAAAGTGGTGCCAAAACCACCCTAACTACCCCCTTGTTGGTGCCACTTTTCCCTCCAAAAACCCCCTTCATCTCCATCACACATCTCCCCTTAAACCCATCTCCACCATCCACATAATCCCACCTTCTAGAGGCCTCAAAGTTGGCGCCAACCCATGGCACCTCTCCGTGGTTGGCGCCACTTTTAGGTGCCCCTTGACCAACCCTAACTACGCACCTTACAACCCTTAGGTGGTGCCAACCATCCTTAACCCTAGGATCAACTAACCACCTCCATCTTCCCATCTTTGCCCTCCATTTCAAGAGTCACCTTAACCCCCCATCCTACCCTATAAAAAGACCACTACCCACCACCATTCAAACCATCCTTGGCTAGCAAATTCACTCACATACTCTACCTAGAGCCCACGCCCAAGAGAGAAGAAGAAGAAGATTAAGGGGATATTCTGTCCCTTTGGTGCCTTCCCCTCTTCCCTTCTCTCTTGAGCCCACGCTAGCCAAAGGAGGATCCAAGTAAGGAAGATCTTTGGAGGAGATCTTGAAGGTGGTCCATGCCACCTTGGGGGAGAATTTGAGGGTGGCCCACGCCCACCCCTTGGTGGAGAGCATTGAAGGTGGTAGCATCCACCTTGGAGGAGCTCTCAAGGAAGGAGAAGAAGGAGACCCTCTTTTCAAGACAAGGAGCAGCTAGGCTTGGAGCAAGAAGACTCCCTTCTTCACCAAATTTTGCAAGAGGATTTGTGTTTCTTGTATTGCTTTTAGATTTTTTTTCATTTCTAGTAGAAGCATTCCTCTACTTGTCTTTGAAAGAACACAAATTCTAGTTAATCAAATTGCCTTCTTTTTAATTTCCTATTGCAATTGTTACTATTGTTCTAGCACTTATTCTACTTCCACTCCCTAATTACTCTAGGCCTCCACTTTCCTAGAAAGAGCTTAGGTAGTGGACATTTAACCTCTTATGTTTTAGCTTAGCATTTTAGGTGTTAGCACTTTTTCGTCACAATTCGCACTTTGCCCGTATTATTTCAAAACACAAAAAAATATATATATTTAAAATACCAAAAAGAAAGTTGAGATTTATTTTTTAGCAAGAGAATTGAATTGTAATTTTTTCCTCCTTGGACGTCCCTAGATACTTCCCTATCTAGGATACAAATTTAAAAGCGTATGGAGTTCATGTGTTACAACAACATTAAAAACCCGCTTTTAAAAATCACGCAACTTTTCGCATCAAGCACCTACTACTAAGACCCCTTGGACACCACCTTAGATCCAATTCAAACAAATTCTCCCCCATCCTCCAACCTATGACCAATACCCTCCCTTCCAACCTACCAAGGCCGTCCACTCTCTTCCTCCATGGACGGCTAGGAGAAGCTTCAAGGTGCTCCTCCATGGACGACCAAGTGAAGCTCCAAGGTGTTCTCCTCCAAGGCTTCAAGGACAACTAGAAGAGAAAGGGTCCACCACCCTCTTCTCCTCTCCTTCTTCATGGGTGTGCCCTCTTCTCTCTCCTTGGAAGATGAGCTCATGCCCTCCCTCTTTTTCTCTTCTTGGATGGCCAAGAAGGCTTCTTCATAGCCTCTCTTGGTTGATCCTAGCATTCTCTTAGTTTAGCTTTTTTTATGTATTCTTTTGCAACTTCATATAACTAGTTAATGCATGATTAGTTTCTCTTTGAATAAGTAGTGGTAGGCTTCTATTATCATTATGAATACATGCCCATTAGTTAGGTTAAGACTAGGTTTTCGCTAGCATATTTAGATCTAGGTTCATTTCGCTTTCCAAAACAAGAATCAAAAGCATGAGAAAATCTCAAAATACAAAAAAGACCAGAAAGATTAGGTTAGGTTAGGTTTTGGTTAGAAAAGTGGATCAGAATCTAAAACTCATTTCTCACAACTCCCAGAGATGAATGATCAGGACTCATGTTATAAAAGAATAAGAATCAACACGAGTTTCGTAAAACAAATATTTTTGATCGAGGGTTTAGCGCAACCATACTACAATTCCAATGTATTTCAAAATGTGTGAAAATGCCTTGTCAGTTACCACCTCAACCTTTTCTCCCTCATTAATGATTGTCTTACCAGTGCTTGGACTCACCACAGAAGGGTGTTTGGCAAGGATGCCTTGTTGCCCCTTTGATCTTCATTTTAGATGTGGACATGCTAGCTCACTTCTCTTTCAAAGCTTATGTGGTTGCTTTCTTCCATCGATACTCTCTCTCCACATAGCGAGCCCTCACCCCTATATTACAATATTGATGTACACACATCTAATTGACCTAAAATGCTTATTTATGCATGTTTCTAGTTTCATAGAAGTATTCATCATTATAAATATTGCATAACATGCATCATCGTGCATTTAGGTTAGATTGCATGAATTTTAGGTTAATTTCTCCTCTTTATGGTCGGTAATAGGGCAATATGTAATCGGGGCCTCGATTGAAGATCCAATCGTATGGATCTAATTAGGGCAATGATTGGAGTTCAACAACTCCAAGATCGCCCCGATCGGACCTCTATAGCATTATATGCAGTCCGAGAAAGATCAAAGGTCAAGGGATCAAGTGGTGTAAATCCGTACTTCAGATGACAAATCTGACCGCACAAATAAATTTGGATCGACCATTGCAACCCAACAATGTGAAATTAGTACAATCTGACATCCGTGGCACCACCTACGAGCATATGAAGATGGATGGCCAGGATGGTGCCATGTGGCACCATCCTAGCCATCCAAAAGCACCATCAGGCAGCTCCTCTTCCTCGAAAGCCTCTCCATCGTGCTATCTCAAGATCCAATGGCCAAGATTCACTCGAGGACGCGCCTCCTCTTCTGAAGGCCAATGCTCAACGTACCTCAGTCGTTGGATCTTCATCCAACGGACGTAGTCGCATAAGCTCAAAACATAAACTCACTTCAAAATAAGGCATGGCGCAGCGGTCGCCGCCTGTGGGCGGCGTAGAGGTCATGGGTTCGAGAGCGCATGCGCCTCAAATTGAGAGTGCGAGTAGGTGCGGGCCAATTGCAGCGTTGGATAGAGGATGAACGGCGACAAGAGCAGCGA
The DNA here is from genome assembly GCA_037157565.1 of Thalassia testudinum. NCBI lineage: Eukaryota > Viridiplantae > Streptophyta > Magnoliopsida > Alismatales > Hydrocharitaceae > Thalassia > Thalassia testudinum. The sequence continues at coordinate 204,940,758 of JAZHRO010000031.1, forward strand.
CATGGTGTCACCAGATTGAGTGGATCGCGATTGGACACACCATGCACCCACGATCTAACGTGGGCGCACGATGAGGCATAAAGCGTTCAAGCCGTCCGATCTCGTGATCGGACGGCTGAGATCGCAAGATCGTGGGTGCACGTTGAAGAAGGCAGAAGGCGAGAAGGCGGCAGGTGTACATGCACTAAGCCCACGCTTGGGGTCTTTAGTGACACTTAAATCCATCAGTAAAGACCCTGAATTAATGTTTTAAAGCATAAAGTGACCTAATTGCCCTCAATCCTTACAACTATAAAATGAGACCCTTACCACTCGAATTCATGATCCCTTCATCTCTTCTCTTACCCTTTCAAAGGCTCTACGAGTTGTTCCCAAACCCAGGATGCTAAATTAGAGTTACAAAAATAATTTTCCATCCTCTCACCTCCTTCATGGAGCATCCCGCTGTTGTCTTCTCACCGCTGTTCGGGAAGCAAATCCCACCGCTATGTCACCTTGTCCGATCCTCTGTCGCCCGTCGTCATTCTCCTTCGTCCAGCATCTCACTACGTTCTTCTGGGTGCTCCGTCAACGCGATTCGTCCTCCAAGCAGTCATCGAGGAGGATAATTTCTCATCTCCCTTCTCTTTACTGCTTTCTAGAGTAGATTTACTGCTTTCTTGATGTAAGATTTCCTGCTTTCTAGTGTAACGAGTAGTTGTAATGAACTTGATTCAATGATTAAGAAATACCTATTCATTCTCTCTCTATTTTTTCTTTATTTGTATTAGTCTCTCTCTCTTCTATTCTTTATTCTTTAAGTAGATAACTAATATAGATTCAATTCAACTAGCTAATCTACTTCGTGACAACAAAACAAATGTGATTTTTAATCAAATGTCTGCCTCCATGTGTTCGACCCAGAATTCCTTTTGAGTTTTGGTTAAAATTATCTGTTCTTGGATTTTTCTTGTAAATTATGCTACAAGGACGGTTTTCCAAACTCAACTCATTTTGCGATGATTATCCACCACAACATATTGGCACAGTTGTCGGGGAGGTGACACTCTACCATTTTTCATGTTTTCTGACTTATTGATTGTTTACCTTCTCTCCTTTCTTATTATGATTGCAGGTACTCTCACAAGGCAAACAAAAGCGGTTGATTGGAGTAAAGTGCTGTTGAAGGGTCTGTAAGTAACCCTACCTCCCCACCCACTAGATTTCATTCCACCACGTAATAACACAAATGCTAATTAACCTAGGAGCTTGCATAAACTCTAAGGTTAGTTTTGATTGTTTGTTTGATACTTCCACCCGCCTCACCCTCCGCATATAAGAGAAAAATTTTTTAAAAATCTCACAGAGGTACACAACCTCTTCTAATTCTTCATACTCAATTGGTAACTCAATCTTTGGGACTGGTACACTCATAAACACATAATTGAGTAGAAATCAGATTAGGTAATCACTAGTGTGCCTAATTAAATGGTGCATCAGGCCAATTGTTTGAGTTATTTGGGTCACACCACTTCAACTGAAAACAACTCATCAAGTAGCTACCAAATAGGTTCAACTTTTAGGGATTTACCAGGCACCCCACATTCTTTTAAGATTTAAAAGAAGACATCTTCACCTATGCTTTCAAAGCCTGGTGTGCCAATTGAACTTGATTGAATATACCTAAAGTTGAATTCTAAAAGCTACTAAGGAAGATTTAAACCCTAAAATTCACCACATCCAAAAGTAATTTTGCTTGAAAATCACTGGTTGTGCATGCACACACATATCAATAGATCATTACGAGCACAACCCAGATAAAGGGCCCATCACATTCCAAAGCACATTCAAACCTAACCCTAATTAAAATAGAGTAGACATTGGCCTTAAGGATTGGACTCGCTCTTCGGAGCCCAGATTACACTGCATATAGGTCACCACCTCTTTATGGACAACCTGAAAGGACCTATTATCAGGGAGGGTATCAAGAACCTCAATTCGTTGGCTCTCCTGGATTGAACCCAAACCTGCCCAACCCTAAACCAAACCATTTGGTTTAGGTTAACCAGGTCCAAGATAAGGTGTTGGTTAACTTAGGGAATACCATACAATCTTTAGAAGCTCAGCCAACACCTTGCACTGAAGAATTGGAGCTTTTGATTAAAATGATTGACGATCTTAACAAGTATTCATTGGATTGGCTTGAGGATGTTAAGGATAAGGACCTGGGTGAATTTTTACTTGGGAAGTTATTGAAATTAAGGATGAGATTTGTGATTGCTCTAGTCCATTCTTGGGATGATTCGCAGGATGAACCCCTGACAGGAGAGCCGATGTCAGAATCCGCTCAAGCACCTGTAGGGGGGACATGTTTTACAACACCGGGGTTGACTAGGTTGTTCTAGAGAAATCAAATAAGGATGAATTGATTTCTTCACCTGAGATCCCTGAGCTGGGGCATGAGGAAATGTATGTCTCCATGGAACAAAAAGTGATTGATGATTTTGAGACATACATTAATGCGGATTTAGAATTCTTTGATTCTGAAGGTGAAGAATCATTATGCGAAGTCTCACCTGAGTTTACAACACACGATTTCAGTGAGATGACTGGGCCTGAGGAATTCGATGAATCATTTGATGGCCCTAAAATTAAGGAATTTGATCCTATTGGGGCTTGCATGGTGGATTCAGATCTTGTTATTAAGGATTCAATTCAAAGCCTCATTCCTCAATCACACCCCATTGAGCATATTGATGATTTTGATTTTGAGATCACTAGACCCAAGTCAATTTTGATTCAGCAATCAATCTTGGACTTGGAAATTTTAAATGGGGTGATTAATATGCAAGGGATCCCGGAATTCGAAATTATGAATATGGAGGATAGGAATTGGGAAATGAAACTTTGGGAAGCCAATTCTGGAGGAAGCTTAAGACCAAGTCTAAGGGTTTCGATTTGCCTAAAGCCCCCAACCTTCTACCAGGACCCTTATGACATCTTTTATTCCAAGGATGTGCAACCCAAGCACAAATTTATTAATTATCCTTTTGAGCTTGATTTCTGTATTATTCGACTTTTTTGACTTGGGTTGCATCCTCATAAATCATAGGCCCGACCCCACTTGCATGCTGATCTTTGATTTTGGATAATTTTATCCAAAACCTTAGATATACTCGACCATGGGGTATGGGTCTGCACCACAATCTGGTCCACGTCTGTGGACATCTGTTGGCAGGTCCTGAGGTGAATCTTTGTATCCTGATTCTGACATGCACCTATGAATTCTTTATTTCTTCTTTGTATAGTGTGCCTAGCTGAAGGCACTAAATTAAGCACGTATAAGTGTGTTTTTATCTCAGAGCCGACCTGTTAATCACGAAATTCAGGTGCTTTCTTCTCTACTCCACTTTGTTTTATGTCTTTTTAGTACAATGAGGACATTGCATTAGATAGGCATGGGGGGGTGGATATCATTATCTTCACCATCTTGTTAGCTCCATAGATTCTTTTTATTTTTGAAAAAAAAATTGAATTACAAAATGAGAACTTGGGCTCTAGAAATTTGTCAACCATAGAAATGATACGATATGACTTGAACACTTAGACCCTTCAAGTCTTCAAGCTTAATTAGCCTAGGTGTCCACTAAAATGTGGACTTGTTTCTCGAGTCCTCGCCATTCTAAATTCAATTTTTAATTGGTTAATAAGTTGGGGTGATAAGTACACTACTTATCAACCCACCCTCTAATTTGAGGGGACTTTAAGTCTAAGCATGTACACACTATTTGCACTGACTCGCTTTTCAGCAATTTTTACGAAAATTGGGTAGCTAATGAACCTTCTAGGGTGGTATGGTTGGCAAGTTATCGTGGGTAACAGCCCATTGGTCGGTTGTCCAAAGCCCAGCCACACGACCATTCCTTTTCTGCTACCTTTAGGTAAATCTTAGATCAGGGAAGCCACCTACTTAGAACAAAACAAAAGAAAAATATCCAAAAAGAGAAGAAGAAAAATAGAAAAGAAGAAAAGAAAAGAAAAAAAGAGAAATAAGCCACACTTCACTGCACGAGTATGGCTGGCAAGTTATCGTGGGTGACAACCCCTTGGTTGGCTGTTTAGAACCCATCTCACAAAAATGCATGTTAATTCCAAACACTTAGGAAGAAGTGGAGTAGAATAAACAGGTGATATATACACTAGGTTCGCCCTTGTGTTGACCCCATAAAATTAAAAGTAGCTAGAAAGCTACCTGTCGGATAGATACACCTTTAGGCAGAATTCTTTTTAAGGTCACCTAGGGGCGTAGAAACCCAAAGTCTATTCTAATTGCCCATCAGTGAGTCTAACACTTTTCACGAAAAGATGCTTAGAACTTAGAGTTCTTTTTGAGTTTTAGGTGGGTTGAGTGGCTGTAGAAAGCTACTCCGAAATCCTAAACTCAAAAATCCAAAAAAATTAGAAAAGAAGAAAATGACCTTTCCTTAAATAAGGCAAGTGATTGAGGCTATCTGCATTTTGGCAGACACCCAGGCACTATTATGTCTCTGTAGTTTAGGTTTTAGTTGAAATCCCTAAGTGTTGAAAAATAACTTTTTCCCAAGAAATCTGGTTCTAATTCTTTTCATAAATAGCATGTAGTTTTTCTAGGGACTACCAAAAGATAGGCATGGGGGTGTGAAGTGCACACATCTAATTGACCTAAAATGCTTATTTATGTATGTTTCTAATGTCATAGAAGCATTAATCATTATAAACATTTCATAACATGCATCATCGTGCATTTAGGTTAGATTATATACATTTTAGGTTAATTTCTCCTCTTTATGGTCAGGTAACAAGGCAATATGTAATTGGGGCCTTGGATTGAAGATCCAATCGTACGAATCTGATCAGGGTGATGATTGGAGTTCAACGACTCCAAGATCGCCCTGATCGGGCCTTCGTAGCATCAGATGCAGTCTGAGAAAGATCAAAGGTCAAGGGGTCAGGTGGTCTAAATTCGTACTTCAGATGACAAATCTGACTGCACGAATGAATTTGGATCGACGATCGCAACCCAATGACGTGAAAATCGATCTAATCTGACATTTGTGGCACCACCTACAGCCATATGAAGATCGACGGCTAGGATGGTGCCACGTGGCACCATCCCAGCCATCCAAAAGCACCATCAAGCCACTCCTCTTCCTCAAAGGCCTCTCCATCGTGCGATCTCAGCCGTTGGATCTCGATCCAATGGCTGAGATTCACTCGAGGCTACGCCTCCTCTTCTGAAGGCCAACGCTCAACACACCTCAGCCATTGGATCTTCATCCAACGGCCGAGGGAACTTAAGCTCAAAACATAAACTTGCCTCAAAACAAGGCATGGTGCAGCGATCGTGCACCTGTGGGCGACGCGGAGGTCATAGGTTCGAGACAATATATGCCTCAAATCGAGGGAGCGAGCAAGTGTGGGCCAATTGCGACCGTTGGATCGAGGATGAACGGTGGCAGGAGTGGCCATGTGGTGTCACCAGATCACATGAAACGCGAACGCGCCATCGAATGCACCATGCATGTGTGATCTAATGCAGGTGCGTGATGAGGTGCAGTGCATTTAAGTCGTCCGATCTCACGATCGGACGGTTGAGATCGTGAGATTGTTGGTGCATGTTGAAGAAGGCAGAAGGTGAAAAGGCGGTGGATGCATGTGCACTAAGCCCACGTTTTGGGCCTTTAGTGACGCTTAAATCCATCACTAAAGATCTGTCACTAAAGACCCTAAATTAATGTTTTAAAGCATAAAATGACCTAATTTCCCTCAATCCCTACAACTATAAATGGAGACCCCTATCACTGAAATTCATGATCCCTTCCCCTCTTCTCTCACCCCTCAAAGGCTCTACGAGCTAGTCCCAAACCTGGGATGCTGCATTAGAGTTACAAAAATAAATTTCCATCTTCTCACCTCCTTCGTGGAGCATCCCATGGTTGTCTTCTCACCGCCATTTCGGAAGCAGATCCCGCTGCGACGTCGCCCTATCCCATCCTCCATTTTCCATCGTCATTCTCCTCCATCCAACATCTCACCACGTTCTTCCGAGTGCTCCATCAATGCAGCTCGTCCTCTAAGCAGCCATCGAGGAGGATAATTTTTCACCTCCCTTCTCTTTACTTGTTTCTAGAGTAGATTTACTGCTTTCTAGTTCTAAGATTTCTTACTTTCTAGTGTAACGAGTAGTTGTAATAAACTTGATTCAATGATTAAGAAATCTTGTTCATTCTCTCTCTATTTTGTCTTTATTTGTATTATTCTCTCTCCCTTCTGTTCTTTATTCTTTAAGTAGATAGCTAATATAGATTCAATTCAACTAGCTAATCTACTTTGTGCCAACAAAATAAACACGATTTTTAATCAAACGTCTGCCTCCTTGTGTTTGACCCAGAATTCCTTTTGAGTTTCGATTAAAATTATCTGTTGACGAATTTTTCCTGCAAATTATGCTACAACAACAGGTTTTCCAAACTCAACTCTTTTTATGGCGATTCTCCGCCACAACAAATATGTAGATGATATAGTCATCTTTGTTGAGGGAGGACGCAAAGCAGTACAACATGTGAATCAAGTGGTGAGGATATTTGGTAGTATTTCTGGTCTTGCAGTGAGTGCTATTCAATCCACTTTGATTTATTTTGGTTGGTCTAAAGCCGTGCGCACATAGATTTCTAATGCTTTACAAACACCCCTTGCTAGTCTACCAGTTAGATACTTAGGCCTCCCTCTCCGTGGAAAGATGAAGAATAGTGATTGGATGATCCTCTATGAGAAGATTTCTATTTAGCTTGCAGGATGGTGTAGTCGCTACCTATTGATGAGAGACTCATCATGGCTCTTAATTAATACTAATTAGCTATTTTCCCTAGCTAATTACCTAAGAATACACTAAATACAAGGTTAATTATAATATAGAGGTAAAATAGTAAGGACTTGCAATATAAGTTAAAAATACAAAATTAAAGCTCAATTAATATTAATATAAGTTTAATTAATAATTTAGACTCAAATCAATACTAATTAGCTATATAATAAGTATTTAATTTAACTTAATTGAGTTAGAAACCTTAGTATTTAATTAACCTAATTAATATTATCACTTAAATAAATATAGCTAAAAAGGGTAAAATTGTAATTTCAAGGCATAAATATATTATTTACCTAATTTATAATAATATATAAAATGTTGAAAAAGAAATAAATTAAAGTAAGCCTTTAAATCCACTGTTTACATTTATGCCCTTAACTATCATCTCAATTGAGTCCTTTTTATAGCATTTAGGTCCTTTTTATTAAATTTGTACCCCTGTGCACATCATCTTGTTAAACCTCTTCTTATTTCTTTTGGACTATTGACAATGAACAGTCTCCATACCTCTCGATCACTGCCAATCTCACAACCAAAAGCCACCATTGTTGCCGCTGTTACTTTTCTCACCTCTGCCAATCCATCCAATGGATCGGATCTTCCATAAACCTATTTAACCTAGGTGTATAACATCACTGATGTCTACAACCCACCTAACTACCTAACCATCCAAGAGCCTACTCCGCTACCTTCGCCACCACCTATCAATACTACCCATCACCTTCGATCTCCATTAGCAACCCCCTTCCCACTTCACCGCGGTTGTTCATAAGCTATTCTTCCATGTCCGACAACCTTATTCCTCATCTTCGGAGCACTTCCACCAGAGGAGCTCGACGCCTCTCACCTATTCTTCATCCCAGCAGCTTTAACAAAGCTTCTGAGTGCTGCATCAACCTCTCTATCTCGCTTCGATCCTCACCGAAGATGTCTTCCCCAACCCTCTGATTTCCTCCTCTATTATGAGCCATCGACGAAGTTCTTCTACCCCAATTCATCCAAGTAATCGTAGATTAGATTAGGATTTAGTTTAGTTTAGTTTTAGTTAGTTAGATAGGTAGATAGTTTAGTGTAATGCTTAGATTCAAGCTCATCTTCCTCGCCTCCAGCGAGCCAATTCTGGATCGACGAACATTCATTCATCTATTCATTCACATGTACATCTTCTCTATCTCATCATGATTCCATTCCATGTTCTAAATCACTAATTCAACCATTGTAATTGCCTAATCCACTCCACATCCACCTAAGGACCTCTGTTGTCTATGGCAGAGACCTTAGAACATGATTCACATGCAATTGCGGCCCTACATCCCTTATTCATCACACAAGAGCCTTGTTCTACCTTATAATTTGATCTATAACACATTCTATACAAAACACCTAATTGCACCTCAACCTTCTGAGCTTGTTGTCCATGGTAGCTCAAAAGGAGTTTATTCGCCTAATTAGATACACGTTCATCTTCACTTTTTTCTTCTGACTAATTCCCCTCACTCCATTGAGTGAGAACCATTTCTCTGAACTCGCTCAAGTTCAGATTTGACTCTTGAGCATTTCTTGATATACCTTTGCATCTAATCAATCAATTGATTCAATTGGCATGTTCTTGAGGTTCTTTACAACCTCAGGAACCATTTGATACCTATTTTGATGTGTTTCATGGAGAATTTGACTCCAACATCTTTAATCGGTGTTCATCGGATCTTCGGCAAGCTCCGGTGATTCTGAACTAGAACTATAACCTTCAAAACATCTTGATAAGCTCTAGATCATCTTCTCATGCTATTAGGATCATATATTGATGTTTAGATTCATGTTTTGATGATTAATCTCCGTTGTTGATCATCGTCATCTCCAACTCCGGTGGAGTTGGAGAAACGCAATTGTTGAGGTTAGACTTTGGAATTAGGTCTTAAATCAAGAGTAGAACCTTTAGAACCTAATCTAAGCTTCTGCTTGGTTTGAAATGTACTAGTTATACTTATCGAACAACCCATCATTTTTGCTCGGGCGGTGAAGATTGAGAGCATTGTTGGAGTGCTCAAAACTTGAATTTGATGTACAGAATTGCTTTCTAAAGATGATTTTAGCCTTTTTAGGTAGTTAATTTGGTTTGAAATGCTTTTTATTTGAAAGTCAACTTTAGAGCTCAATTAGTCAATCAAAGATGTGTTCTTGAGGTTCTGGGTTTTCAAACTAGGGTTGATTGAATGATTTGAACTTTTGACATGTTTTTGAATTATTTAGAATAGATTTGAATGAGAATTATTAAGGAATTAGTTGGATTCTTAGCTCTGCATAGTTTGGGTCTTCTATGAAACCCAAAGCAGATCATTGTGTTCTCGGTGAGTTTTGAAGCCCAATCCAGATCAGTCATTAATCACTTGTTGAACTCATCTAGATCAATTCTAGATATAGATATTCATCTATTGGGCTAATTGAACTTTGAAATCAGAGTTCTAAACTTCAGGCTCGAAGCTCTGAAGTTCCTGAGCTTTCTAAAGCACCATATACTTCCATTTCATCCTTAAATCCTACAGAATGAACTCCTAAAGTTATCTGAACTCTCAATTGAGGGTATTACATGCTTGGCAGGTTAATCAACCTAATTTCTTCCTCTATAATATGCACAGACTCATGGCAAAAATGCCATGTTCCTTCATTGAATCTTTGAATCACTTTTGATCCAAACATCAAATTGGTGCTAAATTGGAAACTAGAATGCTAAAGCTCTTGATTGAGCTTTGCATCACCCTAAATGGTGGTCTGTACTGCCAGTTATCCTCGTTCGAAAGTCTAATGGCCGACGACATTGGCATGGAAGAGATTGAACTTTGTTAGCCCCACATCGTGGAACCAAGGACACTCTCTTGAGTATAAAACTAAAAGCGTGCTAAGATATGCCAGTCGTCAGCGTAGGGCGCATGTCTTGAGCATACAGGTACATGAGCGTGCGTGCAGATACGTGTGTGCTCGGGTGGGTGTGAGCATTATTTGGTGGACCGGATATGGCCCAAAACTATGCCCAAATGTACTAAAATCCACACTAAATGAACTAGGGTCTGGTCACTAGTAGTGGTCGATCCGATCCAGCAATGGACTGTAGATTCTACGAACGGATTGGACCTGCCCATTAAACCATATTTTTGTCTTGAGTGAAGGAGAAGAGAGAAGAGAAACCTAAAAATGCCTAAGTGTTGGAGGAGAAGAGAGAATAGAAAGAGAGAGGAAACGTGAGATTTGACTAAGTAAAAGAGACATCTGTGATTTGATGATAAATGAAGGCTGAGGTTAAATGATAGAGTTAGAGAGATTAAGTGTTTGAGTTTTAATATGTAATAAAGGCATTTGTTCTGTAATGTAATTTCTTTTATGCCTTTATCTTTTGTAATAACACTTGTAAACATTTCTTTTCTATTATTCATTGTAAATCATTCATGTACATTCCGTTTATTAATGGAATAATTGCCATGTTTCAAGTTTAATTTTGTATGCAGTTATTAATGTGCTTAACATGTCTTGTAATTATAAATTTAATTAATAAAGTTATTAGTTATTTGTTACTTAGAATAAAAAAGGTGAATTGATTAAGTTTAAATGTCTCCCAGTGAACGACTTGAACTCAACCAGTTAAAAGAATTTAAAATCTAAAATGTAGGTTAGCTTGACCCAATACTACGATTAAAGACGAAAATTTAACCAAGTAAGTTAACGTAAGTCTTTTCTTTATGCACTTAATTAAGTCCAATAACCTTAATTAACTGTGTTGAGAATTGAACCATCACTTGTTGAAGGGGGGAGATTGGCTTTATTAAACTTGACAATCTCAGCCATTCTTGTTTTTTATTTTTGCATGTTCAGAACTTCCGACATGGTCTTGAAGAAGCTTGATGTGATTAGAAAGAGATTCTTTTGGAAGGGGGCTTCTCATGAAGGTGCTTTTCTTTAGCTGATTAAATGGAATAAAATGTGTTTGTCGAAAAAAAATGGGGGAATGGGCATTCGTTCCTTCTGGGAATTTGGCAATTCCTTGTTGTTGAAGTGGGGTGTTATTATTTTGCGGGGTGATAAGGGCTTGTGGCAAGACTTGATTGTTGATTCCTAATGGGCATCAAATGCGCAATCCAATAGGCTCAACCTGCCTAACCCCTCTCCATTTTGGAGTTCTATGAGAAATGCCATGGATGAAAGATGGGCTCACTTTACCTCGAGACTTGGAAATGGTGAACAATTCTACTTTTGGAAGGATGATTGGTATGGTTTAGGCACCTTCACTTTTATTTATCCACAGCTATATGATGCTGCAGTCAACAAAGATGATCGGGTAGCAGATTATTGGGCCCCCTCAGATCAACATTAGATTCCCCCCCAACCCCTACTGCATATGAAAGTCTCTCCATGGAGGACTACAGTCATATAATGGACACCCTACGGCCTTTTCTCCCATCTGAAGAGGTGGATGGTTATGTGTGGAGTGATGGCCACCACTCCCTTGACAGAGCCTACCACAACATGCTTCCAACCGTGGAGGATGTTGCTCGTGCTCGCACTTGTGAAGCCATTTGGAAGAGAAAAATTCCTTTAAAGTTCCAAATTTTTCTATGGCTCACCAGATGTGATGGACTTGTTACTAGCTCCTTGAGACACCACATTATGGCAACCCCTGATCCAGCATGGCCCTTATGTTCATTTGGAAATGATGATGTGTGACACCTCTTTAGTTCTTGTGTTGTAACCCATGAGGTTTGTTATAGGTGTTGCCCTATGACTTTTCCTACTTGGGACAAATTGTGGAGTGAGCTCCATGCCTCTTCTACAAGGCCATTGATGGGGGTTGTTCTTTGGAATGTTTGGCATGCCAGGAATGAGGCTCTCTTTAGAGGATCTAGAGTCTGGGTTGAGGACATTTGTAATGATGTTATGTGTTGGGTGAAACATTGGCAGAGCATCGTGTAATTTGAATTTCATTGAATAAAATTCTAGATTACTACTGTCCTTGGTAGTAATCCTCTGTCTTCTCAAAAAAAAAAAACTAGCACTTCTTTTTGCTCCTTTTAACATTTTTATTTTTTTGTTATTTTGAAGATTACGTGAAAATGGGAAATAACATGAAGCTATACAAAGCATGATCTTTTTTTCATTTTTGGTTTTGCGATTTTTTTTTTACTTTTAATTAGTGAAGGGAAATAACAACTCACTCTCTTTTTTTGGTCTTTTGATAAAGAGAAGGAAAGTGGCACTAGACTACTCTTGAGAAATAAGAAAAGAAAAACTTCAATGTTCATTAGTTGAATATTTACAAGACTACCTACTACAACATAGTACTTTGAAACATAAAAGTAAAACTATCTATTACAACTTTGGAGGCAGCTCAAGCCACTTATACAAAGCAACTCAAAAAAAAATATGTACAATGTCACTAAGCACCAACATTAGTGATAAGGAGAGTGATGATGATGAGTAAAGTGTAGGTGGAGCTTTGGTGCATGGTGTAAGCTAGGTGGGGGTATGGAGTGGGAGTGAAGGTAGTAGTGGTTCTGGTAGTGGGAGTGATTACTATGAAGAGGTAGGGCATGGATGTGGGTGCGTTAGGAGAGTGTTTAGCGGTCAAGTGTGGTATGGTGGGTCATGTAGGTGGTTGTGTGTCATGGAAAGTGATATTAATGACAATGGATGTCAGTTGGACATTCACATCTTTGGTTTGGTGAGGGCTTTCATTGGAGAATGTAACGGTGTAGTGGATTGTGTGGCTTTCAAATGTGTCTACTTGGTGAGGGATATGGAATGGATTAGGTATGGCTGGCCACACTAGTTCCAATGGAAGCCTGAGGGTTAGGTGTAAGAGAGCTTGTTAGGCGGAGTCAAATATGCAGATTTACGTGTTTTTGAAAACACGTTGTTGTAACTCATTTTGCCTTTAGCACTAATACACTTAATATTTTTTTATGGAACTCAAAATGGATTAACTTGATGGAGTCCTAGTTGATCCCACCAGGAGGCTTAAATAGAACTTGGACCTTGTATGCCTTAAGTGAGTTCCTTTATACTATTTTTGTGCTTTTTATCTTTTCCATTTTTTTTCTTCTTTTCTTGTGAAAACAAAAGAAATCTAAGACTAGCTAACACACCTAATTTTTTTGTGATTTTTAGCTTGATGAAAAAGTGGAAAGAAAACTAACTAAGCTTATGAAAAGCTATCAAGGAAGGTGATGATAGTGACTAAATAATACATACGATAGACATTTTGCATTAAGTGTAGGAAATGACTATGAGGGGTATTAGTAGAGGTAAGGAGGGTGACCATGACTATGCAATAAGGCATGGTGTTTCTTTTTCATTTTTTTGACAAATATTTATCTTTTGGTCTTTTTCGTTAAAGTAAAAACAAAAGACAATATATTCACAAGCGCCAGCTAAACAACAAGAGGAGTATTTTAACAACTATACTCATTTTCTTAAATTTTCTTTTCTTTGATAAAAGAATAAAATGACACATAAGTGAACAAACTAACTTGAACTTGTATTTCACAAAAACATACTACAACATACTACAACGTACTACAACATGAAACACATTGAAAAGAAAACAACTTCATTACACTACGATGGAAAGATCCACTTATACAAAGCTCTTAAAAGATAGATAATTACAAAGCACTCTTCACTTACTCCAACACTTGATAAATGGAAATAACAAGATCAACTTGATGAGTGATTTCTTGAGGTCTCTCTTGGAGGAATGGAATCCAAAAGGGTGATAGGACAAAGGTTGAGGTGGTTGTGATGATGGGGGTGACAAAGGATTAGGAACAAAGCCGTCTAATGGAGGATGAAGTGCTCAAGATCCCTATGGTGGTTGATGTGTAGTGGATCAATGATGTAGATGATTATGTGCTCATTGGTCTTAATGTTGGTGGTGATGACTATTGCGGAGGTTAGGGAGATGGAAATGAAGTTCCTATATTTAGAGGTGACAAAGGTTTGTTCTATGGTGGTGTTCTCAATGAAATCTATTTGGTGGGCCCTATGGAAGGGAGAGGGGACAACCATGGTCCTAGGGATCTAATGGTGTGTTGGTGGTAGTAGGATTAGGAATTTTTCTTGTAGGTGGTGGTAATGGGAGTGTGTGTGTGAGAGTGAACTAAAGTGCTAGTGTAGGTGTGTAGTGGTGGCGTGAGTGATGGAGGTGAGAGGTGTGCTTGGGCGTGTAGAGTAAGTGATGGTGGTGTGTGAATGAGTGTAAGTGGTGGTGTGAGTGCTAGCATGTAAGGTGGAAGTGAGTGAGAGTGCGTGTGTACTTGGAAAGCAAATAAAGCAAAGAAAAAAGCAAGTATTAAAATGCATGAAAATGAAATCTACTCTACTAGCAAGGAAATTAAAAAGCAAGAAATATAAAGATCAACTAACTAAGATGCAAGTAAAACAAATAGAAAGTAAGAAAAATACTAAGCTAACAAAGAAGACTACAAAGAGAATGATGAAGAAGATAGGTGTTCCTTCCAATGAGGGCACAAGGCCTATTAGAGGAGGAAGAGGATCCTTGGCTTGAAGCCTACTTTTTCTTCACCTAAAAAACCAAGTCGAAGTGGGCACAAGCTAGCCTTTGGCCAAGGTTTGAGAGCTTAACCATGGAGCTCGTAAGGAGAGGAGTAGCTTTCATGAGAGTGGAGTGGATAGGATAGTGGAGGGGAGGGGGCATGCACTCTACATGGGAGGTTTTTTTATAGGGTGTTGGGTTGGGTATGGTGTTCCTATGGTGTAGGTTTAGGAAGGCTACTTGAGGGTGCAACTTAAGAATAGAAGGTTCTTTACTAAGGTGAAAAAGATGGTGAAGGTGTAGTCAAATGGTGGTCAAGCCAATGGATAAGGATACAGGTGGTGTTGGAAGTGGGTGTGGTTAGGTGGTGTTGGAAGTGGGTGTGGTTAGGTGGGGTATAATTGGTGGTAAGGCTAGGTTAGTGGGGATAGGTGGGTTTAGATTACTAGGTGTTTGGGCTCTCTAATTGTGTGGGCTATAGTGTGTAGTAGAGTGGGCCTAGAGAAAATAAATTAAATACCATCATATAATAGCTACTACTAGGTCCACATAAGTGTAAATAAACATAGGGAAATACAAATAGCTATAATAAAAATGTGCACAAGTATTATGCATGTATAAAATTATGTATATGAGTATGAATGAACATGCAATTTATAATTCAGGTGTGTGCACAAGTTTTTGTGTATGTGGATGGGTTGGTGAGGTTGGGTTAGTTGGACGTGGATAGGTTGGCATAGGTTTGCATGGGTTTGCTGCTCTGCTCCTCTTGCCAGTTGCTTCCTTTCTCTCGGCCTATGGAGATGGTTCTCCTATATCCTTAAGCTCCAATTTTGCTCCCTAATTATCATCCTTCATGGATGAATTGATAACATTACTCAATGGACCATAATATGACAGAATTTGTCTAAGGATGTATAAATGCAAGTATGAATGCAATGCATGTAGTGTATGCTCTATTTACAAGATGTGAACTAGGTAATTAGCTTAATTTAGTCAAATTAGGACCCGTAAGTGCAATACAATCATTAGCCTAATGGTGATGGTGGTTGCTAAGGTAGTAGGACAAGGGTGTGCATTGGTGTTTGGTTGGTTGGAGTGGTGTAGTGAGCTCCTTTAAGTGATGCGAAGAGTTGAGGTGGTGGATTGTTGATAGTGTGTATGTGTTCAGGTGTGGGCATGAGTAGTGGGTGAGTAGGAACGGTGGTACTAGCTAAGGCGGCAATGTGGATGATGTGATGTTAGGTGGTTGTGTGGTAGTGATTTGAGTAATGAATAGGTGATGTAGGAGTGGTGGTAATGAAGGTGAAGTGTGTGTTTGCATGGGATTGATACTAAGGGTGAGAATGTGTGTGAGTGAAGTGCTCAAGTGAGTGAGGTGAGGTTGGCGTGCACCAATGGAGTGAGGTGAGTGTGAAGGTGATGGTGGTGATGGTGAGATGGTGGTGGATGATGGTGACATGGATGGTGGAGTGGAGGGTGGTCGGCGTGTAGTGTAGAGTTTGTGTGTGTGTTGATTGTCAACAAAAGTAACAAAAGAAGGAAATAAATAAGATGAGAACAATGACAAGAGCTTGAAATAAAAGAAGGAAATACTACACTACTTGCTAGAATTGAAATGGAAGTAAACAGCTTGCTTGAAAGTAAATATAACTAACAAAGAAATACAAAAATAGAATGGCATTGAGAAGATAAGGTGCTCAACCCAATGAGGGGCACTAGGTAGCCATTGAATGGATGGTAGAGATCATTGGTTCTAGCCTACTTCACCCTCACCTTAAGGACACAAGGGACCAATGAGGGCCACCAATGGTAGTCGTTGGCCTTAGGTTTGGGAGGAGGAGCTTGAGTGTGGAGACGTGAGTTGAGA
This sequence comes from Thalassia testudinum, assembly GCA_037157565.1. NCBI lineage: Eukaryota > Viridiplantae > Streptophyta > Magnoliopsida > Alismatales > Hydrocharitaceae > Thalassia > Thalassia testudinum. The sequence continues at coordinate 204,957,054 of JAZHRO010000031.1, forward strand.
GGATAGGAGAGGAGAGAATGGAGGGGGGTGATCGTCGAGAAATTTTGTGTGAAGAAATCAATTTCAGGATTTCAGGAAGAGAAACCTACATTGTATTTTCTCATAACACTTCGACGTATCATATAATATTTATAACCAGGATGGTAAATCCCAGCTCAAATGTAAGGAGGCGACATTTGATTTATCAAAATCCATGTTTGGTTTTATTTGTTTGGGAGAATTTTGGCTTTTGTAATTTTTTTTTGGTGTTTTCAGATAGATGGTAGATCAAATGGAATTTTATCTAAGCTAATCTACTTGCAATTAAAATAGAGAGAGTAGAGAGAGAATATGATACATTGGAGCAAAATAATGTTTATTACAACTAAACAATAGAATTACAATAAAAGCGAATAAAAGAGATAGGTGGCAAGAAGAAATCTCCCAAAACGGATGTCCGATGAGATGACTGTGCTTGACGATAGCTGGGCAAAGGGGATGAGGTGCAAGATGACGGGGATGAGGCACAGGAGGAATCTAGGTAAAGGAAAGCTTCACCAAGCTAATGGGAATACCAAAGCTATGGAAAGGGGGTGAGGTGATGGAGGTGATCAACTACCTGAATGGAGGTAAGGGGATAGATCTAAGGTTTCCTATGAAGGTGGTGCGGAGAGGGATGAGTATTTGGTAGAGGGAAGGTTTGCTACACTAATAGGACCACCTTAAAGCTTGGGAGTAGACCTATGGAGGCTTTGGAATGCTTCTTAAGCTCTAAAAATATGTAGGATAGGTGTAGGTAGAGATGGCTTGGAAGAAGGCGGTGTAATGTGTTTATATAGGTGCTTGGAAGGGTGGATTTCAGCCATATGCACGCAGCAATAACGCATTGATACACCGGCGAGGAGGAGGCCATGTCCTGCTCGCGTTGAGCTTACAAGAGCTGGCCTATGTTGTCGTGGGTGAGAACAAGTTATGGTCGTTAGATCTCCCATCAGACGGTTGAGGGAACGCGAGCATCGCACCACACAATCATGCTATGTGCACTCACATTTGTTTCCTTAATCGCGAAGGTGCTGGGACCATCAGATCTTCAATGAAGGGTGGATATTACGTTGAGATAGTGCTTTAAATTGTTTGTAGCGCGCTTAGAGGTGCATCAGATTGTGCATGATTGCCCGCGTGTAGCATGCACTCCATCTATGTCTCGCATCAAAGTCGTCGAATCTTGATTGCAGGGCTTAATTTTGCGTGTACCAGTCGCATTGTGGATTAAAGGTGCCCGTGTTCTCAAACACGCATCTCTTTGTTGCAAGTAGCACGTGTGACTATCGGGCTAAGCTGCTAGATTGTCATGAGAAGGAAGATGATGGCGCGATGTCTAGGTCATCTGATGTTGATCCGACGACCAATGTTGCACTGGACTCACTGATGAGATGAGGGTGCATTGAGATCTAATCTCAACCGTTGGTTGATGATCCAACGGTTGAGATTAGATGTAAGGATCTCCTTTAAATGTGTGAAGAGGCAGGCACTGATGCATCTTAACCATTGGATTGGAATCCAACGGCTGGGATCAACAAGGCATGGATGAAGGGAGGGCCTACAGGCATTGAGCGCAACTTTAGGTGGCTAGAATGGCGCCACCTGGCTATCCATTTTCTTTGGCTTGTAGGTGGTGCTATAGATGTCGGATTGGGTTGATTTACACATGTTGGCTTGTGACTGTCGACTCGAACCCATCCGTGTGGTTGGATTTTCCATCTGAAGCTCGTAGGAGTGTCGCCTTATCCCCTGACCACAAAAAATGCATAAACTAATATACTATTTATACAAATCATTCTAGATGCATGATTGCACTACTAATGCAATATTTACAAATCTAAATGCACCTAGGTTGCTACAAACCCACATAATAGGCATTTTTACATAAAATTATGTAGACTTATCACACCCCCATGGCTAGCTTTTGCTTATCTTAAGAAAAATTAAACTACATGCTATATGTAAAGCAGAGTTAGGATCTGATTACTTAGGCAAAAGTGATTTATCAACAACAGAAAAATTCAACAAAGGACCTAAGCTATAAAGACTCAGTAGCATCAAGGTGCCTGCCAAAATGTACACTGCCTTAATCGTCACCTTATTCCATATAGAAAGAGAAGATTTTTTTTCTTTTTATTTTTTTAAAATTTTTTTGGGAATTTTTGAGTTTAGAGTTTCGGGGTAACTTTCCACATCTACCCAACCCACCCAAGACTCAAAAGAACTCTAAGTGCTAACCATCTCACTGTGAAAGTGTCATTGACTCACTAAACGACAATCAAAATGGACCTAAGTTCTCTATAAACCCTAGGTGACCCTTAACGTAAAATTTTGCCTAAAGGTGCATCTATCGGTAGCTTTCTCTTACTTTTATTTTTACGAGGTCAACATAGGGGCAAACCCGGTGCATATCTCCCCAGCTTATTCTACTTCCCTCTTCACCCTAAGTGTTATGAATTATTTGTGCATTTTATGAGCTAGGCTCTAGACAAACGACAATGGAGGGTTACCCACGGTAACTTGCCAGTCATACTCGTGCGGTAAAGTGCGGCTTATTATTATTTTGTTTTCTCATTTTTCTATTTTTCTATTTTTATTTTTTTTCTTTTCTTTTTGGGTATTTTCTATTTTTTCCTTTTCTTTTTCTACACAGGTGGCTTCCCTGATCTAAGATTTACCTAAAGGTAATGGTCAAAGAAATTGAGTTGCAAAGGTGCTCCTTAATAACCTAAAGGAGGGTTGGGCTAGGATGACGTCAAGAGGGAGAGGTCATGGTTATCGAGTTGACGATGAGGGGTGGTCGACTTGGAGATTTAGGGCTTGGCGGAGGAGAGAGCAGAGGGGGTATTCTCAACTGGGAAGGAGGGCTGAGGGCACGAAGCATGCGATGAAGGAGGTATGGAAGAGGGTTAACAGGGAGATTGTTTGTTTCCGTTGTTGAAGGCATGGAGATATGGTGGAGGTATGTCATTCTCCTCTCGTTTGTCTGGCCTGTGGAGGACATGGTCACAAGCGAGATTCATGTGCGTTGGTTAGAGGGTAATCAAGAGAGAGGGTTTTCATGCACATTAGGAGGATGAATACTGAAGGCCTGCCACTGTTGCCACCACCGCCTCCTACTTATATGGGTCATACTGTTGATGTAGAGGTTCCTGTGTCTGAAGACATTAGGGTTACTGAATTAGTGTTGAAAGGAGCTCTGATTGAAGAGGTGATGACCAACAGCCCTTCTTTGGAAAGACATCAATTACTAGTAAGATCTCTGTCATTATCAGTTGAAGGTTGGAAGATTGCCACACTCTCCCCTACACGTTTCTTGGTGTTTGGATTGGGGATGATTGATGTTGAGCACCTTCGTTTTCGATCAAGCGTTTTCGAGAATGTGACGGTTTTATGGAGACTTATGTCTTCATTTGATGGTGCCTTACCAGAGAGGTTGCCTCAAAGAGAAAGCTTTAGATTGGGAAGGTGATGATAATGCCATCATCAGCCATATCTATCTTTAATTAGTCATAATTCATTGATAAATGCTCCTACATAACCGTCAAAGAGTCATAACTCACTGCATATTCATTTTGAGAGAAATGCATTAAAGGAGGTCAAATCCGCAATTTTAATAGCATAACATAAATGCAGAGTAACCACAGGGTTTCCTAGGGGTTTATTAAAGGTCAAATGTACACTAAAGTTTAACAAGAGGATCCGTGCAGAAAGAAATTGGTTTTCATGCATTTCAAGAATAAATGGACATCTAAAATCCTAATTTCAGACCTACTTAATTAACTAAGGTTCTGATAGGATAAAATTCACCTAAACCTTCTAAAAATTATAGAAAAATGTTCTATAAGGTTTGGTACCTTTGATTTGACCATTGGAACCCATTTTAACCTAAAATAGTCTCAGAGAGATAATTTCCCTAATTTGGGTTTCTAAGAAAATTACCTAATCAAACTTGGTCAAAAGCAAAATTTGACTTTACCATTAGATTCCTTAGGTCCAAATTAAGTCCGTACCAAAATTTGGGCCCAATTAGAGATCATCTTGACCAAGTTTTCATTTTAGTTTAGTCGAACTCTTTCTCTCTCACTTAAACCCCTAACTTTTGAAATATTTGCAAATGACCCCCTAGGTCTGTCATCTTCTTCAAACAAAGGCCCTTGCTACCATTGAGGTCAAACCCAACCTCCACGCAAGCATTGACCGACCTGAATCCTACTCAAATGGAAATCAAATCCCACCAAAATTGGTGGGATTGATGTTCACACATAAACAAATCATCTGGGATCATTTTGGAATTCCAAGTCCCCATAGATTGCTCGTGCTAATGGACGAGAATCATGGGTTCTATTTCTTCAAGCCTAACCATGGAAATCTTTCTTTCCTTACCTAGAGCTCTCCCTGAAGCTCTATAAAGCCAGGTCATGCACAACCATACATCCTTTGCTTGGTTTAGGGCCAAAACCCTCTTCAAATCCCTACCTCCGGACCTTCTCTGACCTAGCTCTAGCGACCCTTCTTCCCCATCTTCCTAGGGATGGACAACGACTAAATTGGCTCATCTATCATCTTCATTGCCTTCCTCCACTCCTCGCTAGTCACAGCGAGGGTCGTCTCCCCCTTTCGTTGCCGCCGTCTCCCTCCCTCAATGAAGAGTTCCCCTTCTCCGGTGCTAGCCAATCAAAGCTGGCTCCTCTCCATCCCTTTCAACTATTAGATTAGGGTTAGTTAGTTTCCCTTAGATCCTTAGGTTAATTCCATCTATTCAAAACCCAAAAACAACCCTCGACGTGGTCGCCAACCACCTTCGTCTCAACCTCCAGTTACACCTCCGGGGAGGTCCTCCGCATGCTACACACCTCCAAACACCTTGCCAACACTCCCAAAACCTCCACCACTCAACTCTGCACAAAACCCCTCTCTTTATTTCACCGTCCATGCTCCCATGTCCGCCATCGAACAAACCCACCTCTACACTCCATCTCTGCGTTTGTTGGACCACCACACACGCTCTCATGCCACGGAACCACCACCATCACATTGCACACCCTCCCACAATGATCATGGACTCATTTAATGTGGCTGAGAGGCCGTGTTGATGATTTTAGGTCCTCATCGTCTCTCTGCCATCGCCTTGACATCTCCAGCCTCATCTTCATCCCTCCAACCGTGTTCTTCATCTAGACGCACCCAGGAGAAGTGAATACATTCCAGGACCCCTCCCAAGTCCTTGATTGAAGGCGTCAACCTTAGTAGCTACCTTAATTGGAAGCATCATCACAGCAGCAGATGCATGCGAGAAGGCTTGTGGGTTTAGTTCCACATCGATGGGAGAAAGACATTCGCGCTTGCTTATTATGTTTTTGTATTTAGGCCTTATCACCTCAACACTCGGGGTGAGGTCCCCTTCACCTGCACTCACCCGACCTACCTAAGCCTTCATTGCTCGCTCATTACCCACTGCTGGTGAACCTGGACCTGGTTACTGTGCATGCCCGTATACCCGATTACCTCGGATTTGAGAGAAGAAAAGAGTGGAAAGAAGGAGAGAGCGGGGGAGGGAAGGGTTTTGCTCTTCAGAGGAAATCTCCAACACTTAGTTGCTGAGGACTTGGTTTCCCTTGTGTGAGAGAAGAAGCTCTGCAGAAGAAGAGAATAGGGAAGGAAAGAAAAAGACGGAAGAAGAGGAAAAGAAGTTCTCTAAGGAGTACTGTAGCAAGCAGTGTTTAAGTCATCTGATCCAAGGAACTGACGTCTGATGAGCCTTGACATTGAGCACTACTGGCATGGAATTATGGTTTAAGTGGTTCGGGCCATTGTACATTTATTTGATTCATTGAGTAATTAGTATGTATATACTTAAGACTAATAATTGGTGATTCAAATCACCATTATTTTATCTTAGTTATCTTTTTGCCTCATTTAACTCTTGAAGTACTCATGTTTTACATTGAAAATCAATTTTGAGTAGATATTATTCATTGAACATCATTATTGGCTTGATTTCCAGTGCTAATTTATATTTTGATTAAGATTAGCGCGTGAATTCCACATTTGCTCCCTGTGTTCGACCTTGGACTTCATTTTAGATATTCAAGTTATAAATTATATTTGTTGTTCGATCGATTAAGGATTTGAACTACGATGACGATAATATAAACCCTCGATAGATCGCTTCAACATTTTGGTGCCGTTGTCGAGGAGCAACAAATAATTCACCGCTATTCCTGTTTTCTTTGATTATATCTGAGCACTAACTCGTGCTATCTGTTTTCTTGTGATTTTGCAAGGTACATCATGCAGGGAACTTCCGCGCAATACAACCACTCCAGGGCAGGTAACTTTTCTGTTCTTCCTTAATCAACCTTCTGATCTTAGGAAGATAAAAAAGGAAACAAATAAATTAGAAATTACTTGCCTTATTTTCTTAATAAATCATCATTTAAAAGGCAAGTTTTCCTGATTTGCAAAAAAATCTTTCATATCTGATTGAAGTTTGAGACGATTCTGTTTAGAGATTCCCTACCCAAATTGCCTATACCTATTAGGGACTACGCTTAATTTTTAAATCACTTTGGGCTAACACACTTCTTGCTTGAAGCCCAAGGTGAACATTTTAAGATCAAATTGGACTTGGAGTAAAGCCAATTATGGCTTTCAACATTAGCATTTGAAGTGTTAGTCCTCATTTGCTTGAATTAAAGGAAATTAGCCCTCCTGCATTTGTGTGCTACCCAAGCCCCTGTTTGAAAAGATCTAATCAAGAAGAACCTTAAAATCAAGCTCTAATTTCACTTGAACCCTAAAATTCTTGGACCTACTAACCTGAGAGTCAAATCAGGGTGGTCTTTGGGTCTTTACCCAGAGTTCATTCTCCATCTTTTAGGATAGGTCAAGTGAAGTTGGTCTACTTAGTGGACCAACCAACCTCCCAATTAGGTCACAAGTCAAATCAACTTCTAATCAAGTGAAATTCAAGGCACAAACTAGGTTAAATTTGGTAGACTTAAGGTCTTAAGTTCGTACATTCAGGTCTACTTGGAACTGCAGTGACAAGGAAGGTCGGGTGGGGGAACTTGTAACCCGTGGGGATGCTCTACTGTGTAGGGGTCTTTGCGGGGCTCTCCCTTCCTGGATCCCCAAGTAATTCTCGGGTGTGCGAATTTCTGATTCAGAGGTATTATCTACCTCGAAACAACCTTAGTCATCCAAAAATTTTTCGATGCCTTTATTGGGTCCAATTCATATCCAGTCCCTCATCCTTTCTCTATAACACACACATAGGAAGGTTATTAGGTTTTTAACCTAAGAGACCTCATTAGATCTTCTTGGGAATTTCATTTAGATCTAATCAGTTCCAATCTGATCCTGAGTTTGATTCTAAATCTTGATTCCATCACCTGATTCAAAAATGCAACCTGACATGTTAGGAAAAGTGATTAGGAAACCTATGTCCCAAATGGCCATCAAAGACAAAATAATTGAGGATGCTTATAGATACCACGAGGAATATTTTAATAGGGACATTCAGGATAAATTTAAGAAAACAATGGACCACATTTTGAACCGTATGGAGATAATATGGACACGAATAAACCATGGATCAACCTGGGATGATCTCTAAGCAGAACACATTGAATTAGTGAAATTGCACAACAACGATTGTCTGCAATATTGGTCAAATCATTCATTTCTGGAAGACCTCCAGAATTTTTTGGAAATACGGGGAGAATTGCTGAATAAGTTATATAGAACCATTGATCAAAAATACCCATCAGAAGTTAATAAGACATCTTGGAGTGATTCTAGTGATCTACGTAATTTCCCAAATCCCAAGTTTGATGATCAAGGTCGTTGTGGACCCCCAACCCAAATGAATTCAGATTCAAATTTCGTAATAATTGACATACCTGATCTTGATGAGGGTTGGGACGATCCAAATGCAGGTGTTCCCAATTCTAAATCATCCCTAGGAAACCAGGAAGCTAGCCCAGCGAGTTTAAATTTCCCTGACACTTGTAATGATGAGCTTAAAATAGAACCTCTCGAGGGTGTAAATTCCGTCCCTTATTCTAATAAGGTGATTCTCAAGAGCAATTCTGACATCCCTGTAGAACCTAGCCTAGATTCTAGTGACCCAATGCCTACCTTTGACCTAGAATCTAGATCTAAGCCTAATTGGGATGATTATGAGGCCCCATGTGATGAAATATAGATTTCGAATCTGAATTATGATTCTGGGCCTGTATTTGATGAATACACCTCTCCAACCTCCTCTGAGACACAAACTGATTTCTCAGGAATCACACTAATTTATGATACAAAAATCGAGAAGTTGGAAGAGTTGGGAATTGATTGGGTCTACCCTAGGAGCCAAGAATCTGAGCCCATGCCTAATAAGGACACCTTTTTAAGCTCGGAATCTGAAACTAGGTTAGATCCAAGTTAGGTTGTTGCTTCTACATATCTTTATCCTTTCTATGGTGGAACCTCTGATCTAGAATCGAGTTCAGAACATGATCTTCACAAGTTCTCCGACGATTTTGAATCCTACTCTGATTTCGGAGAACTGTTGTTTCCTAATGACTCCAAACCAGTTTACGACCTCAATGATCATGACCCACCATTTGATTCTAATGCTGAGGTCAATGATTTGAATCTCCATGATGCCACCTATTCTATAGAACCTTCTCGAATCCAATTCAAACCCTGACCTGCCATCGGAATCAATTTCTACTCAGATTCTCCTCTCTATGATCCAGTCACACATGATTCTTCTCCATCTTTTCATCGAATTTCAGACATCGATCGGAATGCAAATCACATCCTACCCTTTTGATCACTCTTGTAGGGTCCCTACATCCTCCATTGAGCCTTTTTCTTTCAAGGATCCCTACTCTGACCAGGCTAATTGGAATCAGCTAAACCTGCGATTTGCATTGCCATATCTTTTTGAGTCACAGTGCATCTAATAGGCACCACATCTTTTGATTCACATCCATCAACCCACCAGACTGATTGGGTTTGGGCTGCATCATCAACCTGTTGATCTAAACAAGCACCTGGTTGGGCCAACCAAGCTATTGATCAATGTGCTTGTTCTACAAAATTTTGCTGATTTGACCACTCCTCCATGATCATCTTCTGCTCACTGAAGGCATTGAATTTAGTGCTTAATGGAAGGCAACCCATCATTCCAAAAATCTGAGACCCCTCTGATTATCCTTTTTTAGCTCTACATCTACTATACTTTGAGTTTAGTGTTAGAACAGCCGACTCCACCTTTGGTATTCATACTGGAGCTTGAAATCATCCATAATAGTCATCCCAACCCATTCACCCACCCTTTGAACCTGTTCTAACTCATGAACCAAGCTAATTTCATACCCTCCGATTTACAATGAGGACATTGCAAAACTTAGTCATGGGGTGTGTTAAAGTGCAAACACATAAAAAATTCAATTCTCTAAAGGGTTCTCCCAAAAAAATACATATCCAAAAAATCAAAAAAATAAAAAAATTGAAAAAGAATAAAAAATGGAAAGGGGAGGAAATTTTGAGAGATCATTGCATATCATTCTTGAGGAAAAGAGGAGAGAGTTTAAATACCAAAAAGGATCAACATTCAAGAACAAAAATGAGAGTCATTAGCACTTGATTATGGAAATTACTTAAGTTCTAGACCTAATAAAAAGAAAAATTAAGTCCTGAAAAATAGAAAGGCAAAGAGATTAGTATGAGTGCTGATCTTAGGCCTCTTGGGCTTGTTTTTAGGCTTAAAAATTCACGTATCCGTTAAGATCTGGATAGTCCTCAAGAGGTTGAGGAAAATGCAAAGCTTATGTATTAGGTCTAAGGCTTAGGGATTATTCAGTCTCGTTACCTAACCTTTGGTTTGTGGGACTCGATAACCTAAGCACCCTAATCCACACACAAGTCTGGTTCAATGCGCTTAATCAATCAAAATCACGCAAAAGAGTTTATTCTGTTATGAAAAAGCTACATAGATTAGGAGCGGCTTATAAACACAAGTTGATTTGGATGAGTTCCCAGCGTGGAGAGGTGGGAAATTCCCCTCAAAGATGCGTAATAACACACTGTCTCCTCAGTGCTTGTCTCCTAGTATATCTAAATATCCTACTAGGGGCATGTAAGCACCTTGTGCTGATTCAGGTGCCATGGGCAGGAATATCCAGAAATGTCGATTGCCAGGGCCTGAATTTAGCTATAGAATGCTTTGAGCAGCACAATCTTAAAGTGTCGAAAGCCAGGGTTCTATGGGTTGCCATGGGCAGTGCTATCCCGAAGTATCGATTTCCAAGGACCCTGCGAGGATTGATGGTGGGAACTAAGAATCAGATACAGATCGTGTTTTTGAGCCAATTCGAAGTAAGAAATAAAGAAAAGAAAAAGAGAGAGAAAACTCTCCAAAAATGCAAAGAAATTCTTCTATCTCTCTCTCTTAAAAAAATGCACTGCAAATTGAACATGGATTAACCATGTTACAAGCACGGGTGCTTTAACCGTTGGGTCCAACAAACCTTGGGATAGTTTCTGTGGGCCTTAGAAACCTTCACGGTAGATTGAGGCTAAAGCTGGTCAGGTCTAGATCTTGGTTGGTACTTGAGTACCTCTAAGCCTATTATTGGCATTCTGACCAACTCTTTAGAGAAAAAGCATACATCAGATATCTGAGCATCAAAGGCATGGTCTAGAATTTGAGATAAATTCAATAAGATTTTGCTAAGGGACTAGCAAAAGTTAGGCATGGGGGTATGATGATAACGTCATCATCTAGCATATCTAGCTTTAATTAGTCATAATCAATTGATAAATGCTCCTATGTAATAGTCAAAGAGCCATAACTCACTACATACTCATTCTGAGAGAAATGCATTAAAATAGGGTTAAATCTGCAGTTTTAATAGCATAACATAAATGTAAAGTAACCACGGGGTTTATTAAAGGTCAAATGTGCACTAAAGTCTGATAAGAGGGTTCATGCAGAAAGAAATAGGTTTTCACGCATTTCAAGAATTAATGGACATCCAAAACCCTAATTTCAGACCCGCTTAATTAACTAAGGTTCTGGTCAGAATAAAATTCACCTAAACCTTCTAACAATCATTAAAAAAATATTCTATAAGGTTTGGTACCTTTGATTTGACCATTAGAACCCATTTTGACCTAAAATAGAGTCTCATACAAATAATTGCCCTAATTTGGTTTCTATGCAAATTACCCAGTCAAACTTGGTCAAAACCAAAATATGAATTTTCCATTAGATTCCTTGGGTCCAAATTAGGTTTTTACCAAAATTTGGCCCAAATCAGAGATCATCTTGACCTAGTTTGCATTTTGGTCCAGTCAGACTCTTTCTCTCTCACTTAAACCCTAACTTTTGAAATCTTTACAAATGATCCCCTAGGTTTGTCATCTTCTTCGCATAAAGGCCCCTTCCACCATTGACGTAAAACTCGACCTCCACGCAAGCATTGACTGACGTAAATCCTACGCAATCAAATCCCACCAAAATTGGTAGGACTGATGTTCACACATAGGCGGATCATCTGGGATCATTTTGGAATCCGAAGTCCCCATTGATTGCTCGTGCGAATGCACGAGAATCATGGGTTCTATTTCTTCAAGCACAAGCCATGGAAACCCTTCTTTCCTAATCTAGAGCTCTACCTAAAGCTCTATAAAGCCAGGCCATGCACAACCTTACATCCTTAGCTTGGTTTAGGGCCAAAACTCTCTTCAAATCCCTACATCTGGCCCTTCTCCGACCTAGCTCCAACGACCCTTCTTCCACGTCTTCCTAGGGATTGCCAACGACCAAATTGGCTCATCTATCATCTTCATCACCTTCCTCCATGCCTCACTAGTCACAATGAGGGACATCTCCCCCTTTCCTCGCCGCCTTCTCCCTCAACAGAGAGTTCCCCTTCTCCGACGTCGGCCAATCAAAGCCGATGCCTCTCCATCCCTTTCAACTGTTAGTTTAGGGTTAGTTAGGTTCCCTTAGATCCTTAGGTGAATTCCTTCTATTCAAAACCCAAAACAACCCTCGACATCGCTGCCAACCACCTTCGTCTCCACCTCCAGTCGCACCTCCAGCGAGGTCCTCTGCAAGCTACACATCTCCAAACACCTTGCCAACACTCCCAAAACCTCCACCACTCAACTCCGCACAAAACCCCTCTCTTTATTTCACCATCCATGCTCCCACGACCGCCACCAAACAAACCCACCTCCGCACTCCATCTCCACCTTTGTCCAACCACCATACATGCTCTCACGCCACAACCACCGCCATCACACTCCACACCCTCCCGTAATGCTCATGGACTCTTTTAATGTGGCCGAGAGGCCGTGTTGATGATTTCAGGTCCTCACCGTCGCTCCGCCATCGCCTTGACATCTCCGGCCTCATCTTCATTCCTCCAGCCGTGTTCTTCATCCAAGCGCACCCAGGAGAAGCGGATACGTTCTAGGACCCCTCCTAGGTCCTTGATTGAAGGCGTCAACCTCAGTAGCTACCTCAATTGGAAGCATCATCATAGCAGCAGACGCACACGAGAAGGCTTATGGGTTTAGTTCCACATCGGTGGGAGAAAGACACCCACGCTTGCTGATTATGTTTTTGTGTTTAGGCCTTATCGCCTTGACATTGGGGGTGAGGTCCCCTTCACCCGCACTCACCCAACCTGCCTAAGCCTTCACTGCTCGCTCATTACCCAATGCCGGTGAGCTTGGACTCGGTTACTGTGCATGCCCATATATCTGATTACCCTATGTTTGAGAGAGGAAAGGAGAGAGTGGGGGAGGGAAGGGTTTTGCTCTTCAGAGGAAATCTCCAACACTTAGTTGCTGAGGCCTTGGTTTCCCTTGTGCGTGAGAGAAGAAGAAGCTCTGTAGAAGAAGAGTACAAGGAAGGAAAGAAAAAGAAGAAAGAAGAGGAAAAGAAGAAGCTCTCTAAGAAGTACTATAGCAAGCAATGTTTAAGTCGTCTAATCCAAGGAACCGATGTTTGATGAGCCCTGACATTGAGCTCTGTTGGCATGGGTTTATGGTTTAAGTGGTTCAGGCCATTGTACATTTATTTGATTCATTGAGTAATTAGTATGTATATTCTTAAGACTAATAATTGGTGATTCAAATCACCATTATTTTGTCTTAGTTATCCTTTTGCCTCATTTAACTCTTGAAGTACTCATGTGTTACATTGAAAATCAGTTTTGAGTAGATATTATTCATTAAACATTATTATTGGCTTGATTTCCTGTGCTCATTTATATTTTGATTAAGATTAGCATGTGAATTCCACATTTGCTCCCTGTGTTCGACCTCGAACTTCATTTTACATATTCGACTTATAAATTGTATTTGTTGATCGATCGATTGAGGATTTGAACTACGACGATGATAATATAAACCCTCGATAGATCGCTTCAACAGAAGGTTGGAAATTAAGGGTTTGCCACACCATTTGAGGTTGAGGGAGGTGGTTGCTTCCATGATGGCAGGGTTTGCAAAGCTGGCAGAAGATGTGGAGGTTGGCCTATGGGAATGGGATGGCTGCATAATGTGTGTGAATGTGGATGTCTTTAGGGGGGATCAATTCCAAAGAGTATTATCATTTGGTGTGGAGGTAGTTCGTGGCTTTTATGGCTGCGGTTTGAATGTGAGGACACAATCCTTCAGGAACAGGAAGAGAAGACCTTTGCAAAAGTTGTGAGAGAGGAACCAAGTTTGGTGCAGGTGGACCGTGATACACCGGAGGAGGCACTCGAGCCAAAGAAGAGAAAGTACCATCATCATATGGGGGTGGATGAGGATGAGGTGGATGATATGAAAAATGATCAGCCTTTACTTGATGAGGAGGTAGCTGTTAGGGTGCTTTAGGAGATTCCAATTAAGACTTTGGAACACCACTCTTCATTTCAGGCTGTAGAAGGGCTGAAATTTGGGGTAGGTTCAACATCTAAATCTGGGATTAGGAGGTCTCCATACAAACTATGGCAAAGACGATATGTGAACACAATGAAGATGAATGAAAATTCTATTGCAGTTATTCTTAGAGTTGGAAGGATACAACAATCCAATAAGGGGGGATCTCAAGAAGGGAGATGAGAGTTCTTTCTTGGAATGTGCATGGGTTGCATGATAGAGTTTGAGGGGCCTCCTTATCGAGATATCTGAGGGAATGGGAGATTGATTATGCGCTTATTCAGGAAACGCATATTGAGGATGAAATGTTAGGTGTGGAATGATTTGAAGTAGTCAGGGAGAGGTGAATGTGTGGTGCTCAGTTCACACAGGAGGTCTGGTGGTATAGCGTTCTGGTGGAGAAAGGCATGTCTACAAGTGATGGAGATCTTCAAATCTAGGCATATGATAACTTGTAAATGCAAGATGGTGCAGGGGGAGATGGAGTGGCTCATTACAGAAGTTTATGGGCCTTTTGCAGTGAACTTTTCAGCTGAGCTGTGGGAAGACCTATTAGAAGTGGCAATTCATGCACAGGGGATTCCATGGCTGGTGGGCGACGATTTCAATTGTGCTTTGACAGGGATGGATAGATCAAGTGGCTTGGTGGACAATGCCTCACTTTGCTTTCAATTGACAATAAAAACTTTGGGTTTGAATGAATTTCCCTCTTCTGGAGTAGAGTATACCTGGAGAAATGGCAACGGTTTGATGTCAAAGTTAGATTCTTTGGGAATGCAGACCTCTTGGAGAAGTTTCAATTGTCATCTGTTGTTGGTCTAGAACACCCCTTCTCAGACAATACACCTTTGGTTTGGGATAGTGGTGAGCATGCACATGTAGGTTCCTACTTCAAGTTTAGACGGTTGTGGCTGAGAGAGCTGGGCTTTCATGAAATTATTGAAGCATGGTGGAGGGCAAAATAGGTGGGGGGTACTGCTACAATCAGATTGGCTTCAAAGCTTGCCTCTATGCACATTATGCTAAAGGAGTATGGGACAACAGTAGTAGCATTAAGAGAGCAAAGACATCATGAAGCTCTCTTGGAAGTGCAACGCTTAGATGCCAAGGAGTCGGTCTCACCTTTGTCAGACCAAGAGTAGGAAGAAAAAAAAAAATGGTAGGATGTGATAGCTAAGGAGGACCTGTAGCATGAAATGGATTGGCTAGAGTGCTCTAGGAAACTATGGCTTCAAGAGGGTGATGCCAACACTAAGTACTTTCACTTGGCATCCATTTCACGCAAAAGACAAAACCTGATATCTTCTATTCTTATGGGAGATCAGAGAACATCTTCTCTGCAAGATATCCATTTTGAAGCCATCAAATATTTCAAGGAGACTTCACGGGCAATAGGTAGGGGAGATTGGAGAAGGGTAGCATCCCTATTTCCTCGAATTTCTGAAGACCAGGTTGGCAATCTGATTGAGTCCATTTCTAAAAAAGAAGTGATGGATGCTATAAATGACTTGAACAATGAAGGCTTGTTTGAGCGGAAGACATACGCAAACAGGATTGAGTTTTGAAAACTCGTCGTTGTAGTATGATTTGCGAAGAAATCCGTCAACAGATAAATTTATATTGAAATTTGTAAAGAGATTCCGGGTCGAACACAGGGAGGCTACGTCGATCTAAAATCCGCGATTATATTTTTTTTGGTATTTTTGTTTTAAAAGCGAGATAATCACAATGAAATTGATATTAACACTAAGAGAGAAAGAACAATCACTTTGTAACTGAATACTATTTTTACAACTAGAAAGCAGGAAATGATTACAGCTGAAAGCAGGAAATTCTATTCTAGAAAGAAATAAAGAAGGGAGAGAGATGTTATCCTCCTTGACTGTTGCTTGGAGGATGAGGCGGATGGGGCAACGCCTGGAAGATGGAGGAAGAAGACAGAAGACGAAGAATAGAGTAGGAAGAACTAGGGTAAGGCAGGGCGTCGTCGTCATCGCGGGATCCACTTCTAGAACAAGGGAAAGAAAACTTTGATTTTGACTCTAGACAAGAATCTCAGGCTTGGGACCAACTTCTTTAGAGCTTTGGAGAGGGAGAGAAGTGAAGGAAGGGATGATTGAAATGTGGGGGTGTAGGCCATTTTATAGGTGTAGAGGTTGGGGGCAAAAAGGTCATTTTATGTTAAAAACATTAATGCAAGGGCCTTTAATGACGGATAAAACCATCACTAAAGCCCAAATCGTGGGTGACGTGTAAGCGCGCCCGCCATCTCATCCTCTCTTGCGCACCTAACACACGTGCATGATCTCATCTTGTCAGCCATCCGATCGCGAGATAGGATGGCTTAAAAACAATCTTGCTTGCTTCTTTAACGTAACTGCATGTCCGTTCGTACGATGGAGCGTGCAAAAGCACGTAATCACATGCGTATGTGCTCCTTGCCCATCCATCGTGCCACACTGCCGCTCCTCGATCGCCTGATCCTCATCTGACGGTGCAATTTCACTCGCACCTGTGTCCTTGGCTGATTTGGGGCGTGCCGCATTTCGAACGAGCACCCTATGCACGCTAGTTTGAGTCACGACCAACGTGTCAAGCGCTCTTCTTTGATGCATTTTGAATCCAAGCGCACTCGCTCTTAGCTATTGGATCAAGATCCAACGGCTGAGATCAACCGAGCGGGTGAGGAGAGAGAGGGTGAGGCGGTCCTCATGTATTAGCTAGGCTGGTTTGGGTGGCTGAGATGGCACCACATGGCACCATCTTGGTTGTCCATCTTCTGTGACTTGTAGAAGGTGCCACGGATGTCGGATTAGGCCGATTTTTGCTCCGTTAGGCTACGATCATCGATCTGAACCCATCCGCGAGGTTGGATTTGTCATCTGAAGTGTGGATTGACACCATCTTGGCCCTTGATCACTGAAATTCTTCGGATATATCTGATGCTACAGAAGTCCGATCAGGATGATCTTGGAGTCGTTGAACTCCAATTGTCGCCATGATCAGATCTGTACAGTTGGATCTTCGGTCTGAGGCCCCGATTAAAAGTTGCCCTGTTCCTGGCCACTAAAAAGAAGAAATTACTATACAATTTTACCTAAATGCATGATTATGCAATATTTACAATGCATGATGCTAATATGATACCAAGAACATGCATTAATAGACATTTTTAGCTATTCAGATGTATGCACATCACACCCCCATGCCTATCTTTTACTAGTCCCTTGAAAAAAGTATATGCTATTTATAAAAGAATTAGGTCAGATTTCTTGGGCAAATGTTATTCTTCAACACTAGGAGATTGTTACTAAGAACCTGAACTACAAAGACACAATAGCACCTGGGTGTTTGCTAAAATGCAAACTGCCTCAAGCCCTTGCCTTATTCAAAGAAGGATCTTTTTCTTCTTTTATTCTTTTCTATTTTTTTTTTTTGGATTTTTGAGTTTAGGGTTTCGAAGCAGCTTTCTACAGCAACTCAACCCACCCAAAACTCGAAGAGAACCCTAAGTTCTAAGCATCTTTATGTGAAATGTGATAGACTCACTAATCGACGATGAAAATGGACTTCAGGTTTCTATGCCCCTAAGTGACCTTGAAAAGAAATTCTGCCTAAAGGTGTATCTATTCGACCGATAGCTTTCTCCCTACTTTTACTTTTATGGGGTCAACACAAGGGCGAACCCAGTGTATATCTCCCCAGCTTAATCTACTTCTCCACTTCTTCCTAGGTGTTTTGAATTTTACATGCATTACTTTAGCTAGGTTCCGGACAACCTACCAATGGGCTGTTACCTACGATAACTTGCTGGCCATACTCGTGTGGTGAAGTGTGGCTTATTTCTTTTTCTTTTCTTTTCTCCTTTTCTATTTTTTTCTTTTCTTTTTTAATTTTGTTTTTTAAGTAGGTGACTTTCCTAATCTAAGATTTACCTAAAGGCAGTAGGAAAAGAATGGTCATGTGACTGGGCTCTGGACAACCTACCTATGGGTTGTTACCTATGATAACTTGTCAGTCATACCACCCTAGAAGGTTCATTAGCTACCCAATTTCAGTAAAAATTGCCAAAAAGTGAGTCAGTGCAAATAGTGTGTAGATGCTTAGACTTAAAATCCCCTCAAATCAAAGGGCGAGTTGATAAGTCATGTACTTATCACCCCAACTTATTTAACCAAATTGAAGTAAATTCACAATGGCGAGGACTCGATAAACAAATCCACATTTTAGTGGACGCCCGGGCTAATTAAGCCCGATGACCTGAAGGGTCTAAGTGTTCAAATCCTACTGTATTATTCCCTAAGGTTGAAAAATCCTAATGCCCAATTATTCTTTCCTAATTCATTTTTTTTTCATTTTTTTCATTTCTTTTCATTTTTTTAATAAAGAAAATAATAAGTAGAATTTACAAGAATTCCATGGAGCTGACAAAATGATTTACAAATGAATCCACCCCCCATGCCTAGTTGATGCAATGTCCTCATTGAAAATAAAAGGCATGAAAGGAAAGGTAGAATGTAGAAGATATCACTTGAATATGATGCTCGGGTCAGCTTTGAGTCACACTGTACAAGTGCTGAGTTTAATGCCATCAGCTAGGTGAAGTCTAGCCAAAGAAATCACAATATGATTGGAGCAACTGTGTCTGAGACAGGTTCTGGAACAATACGATCAACAAAAGGCTTCGGATGTTGACTGTTGACTTTAAAAGAATTACCCATCTTTAGGTCAGAGATCTGAACAACCCCATTTGGAAATATCTGATCGATGATGAACGGGCCGTTCCATTTTGACTTAAGTTTGCTGGGAAAGAGCTTAAGTTGAGAATCAAAGGGCTAGACCTTCTGGTTCAGCTCAAAGCTCTTTTGAGATATCAATTGGTCATGAAGAGCTTTGGTTCAAGCCTTATAGATCTTGGCATTCTCGTGTGTATCATTTCTAAGCTCCTCCAACTCAGATAGTTGGAGTTTACTGGTCTTTCCGGCTAAACTCAAATCCAAATTACATTACTTGATTGCCCAGAATACCCGATGTTCAATCTCTACGGGTAAATGACACGCCTTTCCATACACCAAATGAAACAATGACATGCCGATAGGTGTTTATACGTCGTACGGTAGGCCCAAAGAGCATCCTTAAGCATTTGAGTCCAATCTTTACGATTAGGTCAAACTATTTTCTGTAGAATATTCTTGATCTCTTGATTGGAGATCTCAGCTTGTCCATTCGTCTGAGGGTGGTAAGGTGTGGAGATTTTGTGATTTACCTTGTATTTTGCCAATAAACTACAGAACTGGGCATTAGTGAAATGAGTACCACCATCGCTGATGATGGTCCTCGGAACCCTAAACCGATTGAAGATGTTCTTCTTGACAAAATCGATGACCACCTTATGGTCATTGGTTCGGGTAGGAATAGCCTCAATCCACTTGGACACGTAATCAGCAGCAACAAGAATGTACTGGTGTCTAAATGAAGGGAGGAAGGGTCCCATGAAATTGATGCCCCAAACGTCGAAGATTTCGACGGGAAGAATCGGGTTTAAAGGCATCATATCTCTCTTAGTTATGCTTCCAAGTGCCTGGCATCGGGAACACGACCTCAAGAATTCCTGGGCATCCTTGAATAAAGACGGCCAATAGAATCCAGATTGCAAAATTTTTGCAGCCATCTTCTTCCCAGAGAAATGTCCACCACATGTAGATGCATGGTAGAACTTGAGTATACTTTGGAATTCATTCTCCGGAACACATCAGTGAATAATCTAATCAGAGCTGATGCGGTACAGTTCAGGGTCCTCCCATAAGTAATATTTCGCCTTAGATTTGAGTCTATCTCGTTGTTGCTTGGTCCAATCCTGGGGGATTTGACCAATGGCCAAATAATTTACAATGTCTGCAACCACGGGGTTTGGACACCTGATACTATAAAAATAGTTTCATCCGAAAAAGTATCAGCAAGCAGAATATCTGGATGAGAATAATCACTTAGAAGTCTCGAAAGATGATCGACCACCACATTCTGTGCCCCAGATTTATCTTTGATTTCAACATCAAATTCTTGAAGCAGAAGAATCTATCGGATAAGCCAGGGTTTGGCATCCTTTTTTGCCAAGAGATGTCTCAAGGCCGAGTGGTCAGTGTAAATTATGAGGTGAGACCCCAAGAGATATGCCCTAAATTTCTCCAAAGCAAATACTATAGCTAGTAATTCCTTCTCAGTAACAGTGTAATTCCTCTGGGCCTTGTCGAGAGTTTTGCAAGCATAGTAAGTGACAAAGGGCTTCCTATCAATCTTTTGACCCAAAACAGCCTCGACTGCATAATCAGAAGAGTCGGTCATGATCTCAAATGGGGTTGTCGAAACTGGTGGTTGCAACACCGGAGCACAAGTGACTACCATTTTAAGAAAATCAAATGCCTTACGGCATGATTCGTTGAAATCAAATGGCGTATCTTTGGTGAGAAGGTTGCTCAGAGGGCAAGCAACCTTAGAGAAGTCCTTGATGAACCTCCTATAGAATCCCACATGACCAAGAAATGATTGAATTTGTTTGCTAGATGTGGGAGGAGGAAGTTTGGAGATAGCATCAACCTTAGCTTTGTCAACTTCAATTCCCCGTTCAGAGACAACATGACCCACGATGATGCCTTCTTGTGTCATGAAATGACTCTTTTCCCAGCTAAGGACCAATCTTGTTTTGATGCATCTGTTAAGGATCATTTCAAGATTAGCCAGGCAAGAATCAAATGATTCTCCGAAAATAGTGAAATCATCCATGAAGACTTCCATAAACTCTACCACCATGTCAGAGAATATAACTAACATACACCTTTGAAAAGTCGCAGGTGCATTGCATAAGCCGAATGTCATTCTACGGAAAGCAAAGGTTCCGTAGGGATAGGTGAAAGTCATTTTTTCCTGATCCTTGGGATGGATAGGGACTTAATTGTATCCTGAGTATCCATTTAGGAAACAGAAGTACTTTTGCCTAGCTAGTCTTTTAAGGATTTGATCGATGAAGGGCAAAGGGAAATGATTTCTTTTCGTGGCTGTGTTCCACTTTCTATAATCGATATAGACCCTCTAAGAGGAAGCTGAATGAGTTGTGACAGATTCTCCTTTCTCATTAGTCACAATGGTAATCCTGACTTTCCTGGGAATAATTTGTACAGGACTTACCCAAGGACTATCTGAGATCGGATAGATGATTCCTACGTCAAGCCACTTAATTATTTCCTTCTTGACCACTTCTCGCATATTAGGGTTTAATCTCCTCTGCATTTGGCGAGAAGGGTGGGATCCATCTTCCATGAATATTTTGTGATTGTAGTAAGATGGCTCGATCCCCCTAAGGTCATGAATGGTCCAACCAATTGCCTCCATGTGTTCCTTTAGGACCTTGATCAGTTTAATCTCTTTCTCCTTAGTTAATCAAGCACTGATAATCACAAGGAGCGTCTTTTGAGGTCCCAAAAACTGATATTTCAAACTCTCAGGCAATGGTTTCAGTTCGAGCTGGGGTGGGTCTAGGATGGAAGGTAAGGATGATGCTGATGAAGATTCATCAAGAGGAAGAAGTTGAAAGTGAACAAAATTAATAACATCTTCAGAATGTGGTGAGTTTGCCACAGAGGGTTGCACATTGTATCCATCAAGATAGGAGGAACTTTCAAATGTAGAAACTGCCATACATGTTTCAATATTCAAGTTATCTTCCTCAAGTTCCTCTATAAATCCATAATCCTAAAGTTTTTCAATCACCTTAAAAATATCCAATTTCAATTTCTGATCCCCAAAGGCGATTTCCATGCTACCGCTCTCACAGTTGATATTGGCCTTAGCGGTAGCCAGGAATGGACGCCCTAGAATGATGGGCATGTTCCTTAAATTCTCAGGTACATCCATGTCAAGGACAAGGAAATCTACAGGAAAATAGAAGTCCTTAACTCTGACAATAACATCCTCAATAATGCCTCTCAGATTTATGGCCGAACAGTCCTCTAACTACAGCGTTACTGAGGTCGGCCAAAGTTCACCTAATCTGAACTTCCCATAAAGAGAAGTCGAAATTAGGTTAATGGATGCACCTAGATCCAGAAGTGCCCTATCAAAGGTGTAATCTCCGATGACACAAGAAATCAAAGGGGCACCTGGATCTCTCTTTTTCAAAGGAAGGTGATGCAGGATAACAGAACTAGCCTGCCTAGAGAGTATCACCTTCCTCGGAACAGATTCCATCGACTTACACTTCTATGTGCATAAATCCTTTAAAAATTTAGCGTAAGTCGGTATGTGTTTGATAGCATCGAGGAGCGGCATATTGATTTCGACATTCTTGAATATATTCAAGAGCTCCTCGTTACTATCAACAGGCTTCCTCTTCCTAGGTTTAATCAAGGCCTCAGGAAAATGAACATGAATCAGATTTTTGGAATCAGGTTCTTGAGCCTTGATTTCTTCTTCACAGTTCTCCTTTCTCTCCTCAGGCTCTCCAGGATTTGGTAGATCAGAATAGGGTAGTTATGGGTCCTGGGTTTACCTTTCACTCCTCAATGTAACAGAGTTAGCAGATGCATAAGGGTTTGGGTCTTGGGGAGGGTTAGGAAAGATTGGAGGGGTTTCATTAGCTAGAAACCTCGAATTTGATGAAGTAGAAGAGGAAGGACCCTACTCAACCACCTGAGCATGTGGATGTGGGTCTCTCTGATTCCTATACCCTTGGGCTTGATTGCCCAGATTCTATATATTACGAGGGTTAGGTACGGGTTGAGATGGCAGAGATTCGGGTCATCGGGAATTAGCAATGAACCCGGTTTGCAAGTTATCTAGTGAGGTTTCCATTTGCTGCATGAGCTGGAGCATAGATCCTTGCATCTCTACCATTTGACGGTTCAAATCAGCCTACCGTACAGGTTGACGGGCATTCCAAGCTGGCTGATTGACCTGATTTGCGGGCAGCTGAGTGTAAACATGACCCTGACCCATTGGTCTTTGCGGAGCATAGTTAATGGGTCAGAATTGGGTCTGCTGCCCTGGGTTTTCCAGGAGAAGTTAGGGTGGTTCCTCCAACCCGGATTATAAGAATTGGAGTAAGGGTTGGATCTAATGTTCTCCTGTACAGCATAGACATCCTCATAGGGCAAGGATGGAGAAAAAGAAAGGGAAGGATCAGAGAAACTGGGATCAAAGGTCCCAGTTTGGAACCCATGGGGTTCTGAACAATGCTGGCTTACAAGTTGAACCGCATCCAATTGATTCATGAACTCCCATCCAGAAGGAGCTTGCGAAGAATGGAATCCCAAATTCTGGGATTAAGTGGATCGAGAATTGTTTGCAGAGTTTTTCGCCATCCACTCCTCCATCCTTTTGGTAACCAAGTCCACCTTATCTAGTTTATTACAAGTCAGCTCCATATCGATTGAATGAGAGTCATGGACCTCATTAACATTTGATCTGGGTTGTTGGGACTGGTTAAAAGTATCCATGGAGGCATGATTGATTGAATTTTCACTCACTTCCTTAAATAAATCATGTGCACTATCTGCATCTTTGTTGAGGAAATTGCCTCCGTAAGAAGCATCCACGTGATTTCTAAGTTGCTCAGTCAACCCATGGTAAAAGATCTGTACGAGCTGCCATTTCGGCACCTCATGGTGTGGACACTTTCGCAATAAGTCCGAGAATCGCTCCCAGGCAACATGAAACTGCTCCCTCAGTCGCTGGGTGAAAGTAGTAATGGCCCACCTTAGTGCATTGGTAAGCTCGACTGGGAGGAATTTCTTTAGGAAAGCTGATTTCAAATCGTTCCATGTTGCGATCGACCTTCCTATGGTCCTGTACCAATGAACAGCTTTATCCCTAAGAGAGTGGGGAAAGAGCCTCATGATCATCTGCTCTTCATTCACGTTTCATGCTTTGGTGGTCTAGAGCAAAGTGGTCAAGTCCTCCAAATGCTGAAACATGTCTTCAGAGCCAAGTCCATGGAAATGTTTGATCAGGCTTAACACTTGGGGCTTGATTTCTACGTCTCCGGCAGGAATCTGGATGCCAGGACATTCCCTGTAATTTGAAGGATCATAAAAATCCTTCAAGGGCTGAGCGCCTTGCATTCTCTGGAACCATTCTTGCATTCTATGCATTTGTTCCAGTTGCCTTTGAAACATCTCCTGTTGATTCTAAGGCAGAGGAGGTTGTTGTTCGGCCATGGGATCAATTTGGCCAAAATTCAGTCTACGCCTCCTAGAATGATCTAATGATCCTTCCAATCAAGGATTCAGTGACCTCCTTCCAAGCATAAACTAGAAAGAGGTCGGAAGGACTGGGGATAAGAACCCTACAGCACAACAAAACTAGCTTGTCCTTAAGTTGGATAGCCTAAGAATCTATAGACTCTTAGAATCTATTGTAAGATTATAGACGATTTACTCTACTTGTATCCAGTCAATCCAACTAGTTAGAAGGAGGGACTTGGGAGAAGGTTCTTCCTTTGGCTTGCGCCTCTGGTTCCTAGTGTACCCCCCAACTGCGATCGTTTGATTCTACTCCCCTAGCTAGACATTAGATTGACTAGTACAAGCAGGTTAATCATAAACAATCTCAGTCTGGGCCTCGAAGAGCAAATCAATCCTTAAGGCCAACGTCTACTTGATTTTACTTAGGCTTAGGATTGTAGTGCTTATGGAATGTGGTGGGCCCTTAAGATGGGTTGTGCCCTTAATGATCGATTGAATATGTGAGAGTGCTTGCACAACTAGGGTTTTCAAGCAAGATTTTTTGGATGAATGGATTTTAAGGTTCAAATCTTGCTTAAGTAGCTTTTAGGGTTTAGAATTAGGTGAGTTCAATCAAGTTTCAGAAGCAAACCAGATGTTCAAACACGGGTGAAGATCTTTTCCTTTTGAAATCAAAAGTAAAGTGGAGTGCCTGGTATTGACCTAAATTGAAAACCCTAAGGGGAAGGTACTTGATGAGTTGATTTTAAAATGAAGTGGTGCAACCCAAACAACTCAAACAATTGGCTGAAATGCACCACTGAGTTAGGCACACAAGATGATTAACCTAGACTGATTTCTACTCTCTTATGTGTTGATTTACGTGTACCAGTTCCACAGGTCAGAATCCCGGTTGAGTAGATAAAAATCAAGTTAAGTTATGTGCCTTGAATGTGGGTGTATGTAGTGTGTATGTTGATTTATCCCACAAGAAGTATCTTTTTGTGTTTCTTTTTTTTTATGAAGGTGAGATGAGTGGAAGTGGAAATCAAAGCATCCAAACTAATCCTAGGGTTTATGTGAACACCTAGGTTAATTAAGGTTTGAATTAAGGTTGTGGAATGAAATCTATGCAGGGGGGAATAATGGGGAGTACTTATAGTTGTCTTCAACTGCACTTTACTCCTTTCTACCACTTGAAGATTCACTGTTGAGGTACCTGCAAAATAATAGAAGAGAAATAAAAGCAAGTTAGAAAATAATAAAGTGCTCGAAATGAGGAAAGAAAATCTAGAATTGTTTTGAAATGGCAACGGTGCCAAAATGTTTGAGCGAAAGACGTACACAAACGAGATTGAGTTTTGAAAACTCGTCGTCGTAGTATGATTTGCAAAGAAATCCATCAACAGATAAATTTATACCGAAATTCGTAAAGAGATTCCAGGTTAAACATAGTGAGGCTACGTTAATCTAAAATCTGTGATTATATTTTTTTCGGTAATTTTGTTTTAAAAGAGAGATAATCACAATGAAATTGATATTAACACTAAGAGAGAGAGAGAGAGAGAGAGAACAATCACTTTGTAACTTAACACTGTTTTTACAACTAGAAAGTAGGAAATTATTACAGCTGGAAAGCGGGAAATTCTATTCTAGAAAGCTATAAAGAAGGGAGAGAGATGTTATCCTCCTCGACGGTTGCTTGGAGGATGACCCGGACGGGGCGACACCTAGAAGATGGAGGTCAAAGATGGAAGATGAAGAACGGAGTAAGAAGAACTGGGGGAGAGGCAAGGCGTCGTTGTCGTTGTAGGATCCACTTCCAGAATGGAGGAGAGAAAACTTTGATTTTGACTCTAGAGGAGCATCCAGGGTTTGGGACCAGCTTCTTTAGAGCTTTGGAGAGGGAGAGAAGTGAAGGAAGGGATGATTGAAATGTGGGGGGTGTAGGCCTTTTTATAGGTGTAGAGGTTAGGGCCAAAAATGTCATTTTATGTTAAAAAATTAATCCAAGGGCCTTTAGTGATGGATAAAACCGTCACTAAAGCCCAGATCGTAAACGACGTGCAAGCGCGCTCGCCGTCTCCTCCTCTCCCGCGCACCTAACACATGCACACAATCTCACCGATAAGTCTAATTTATTGGATATTTATTTGACTTAAGTACATATGAAATACATTTCCTTATAGTATAATGGTCTAAGCTAAGTAGTAATTAATCTCACCTTACGAATATTTTTGTATCTGCTTTGCATTCTAATACATACATTTATACTCCTTATTTGATATGTGCCTGCAGAGAGAAAAAAAAAGGTGGTTGGACATGAATATAATTAGCATTTGAAGGAGGGTATGCCCATAAATATCCATCACCGTCGCTCCCTCCGCCAGCATTCGAATCCAGCAGTTGCACATGTGAAGGGAGAGGCAAAGGTTGCGGATCTGGAGAAGGATAAAGGATCCTTCCCTCTATGGCGATCTCATCCCTCCCCCTGGTAGGGACTCCCTCCACCACCGTGGAACAAGCTCACCTATGTTTCAAGCCTGCACCATGATCAAGTGAACATTGTGGCCTGAAGTGTACCCACCTCCGCCTTCCCCTATCGTGGTGTGCGTGGTGACAACATGCACTCCATCACCATCAGCAACCTCCTCCAAACTCCCTCACACACCATGCCAACCACTGCCATTCTTTTTCTTCTTTCTCTTCTTCCTCTTTCTCTGTTTTTCACGCCAACCCATCACCATCCACACCCCACCCCTCCTCTTCCTTCTCTGTTTCCTCTTCTTTTTCTTCATCTTCTTCCAACCGGCCACTGGTCGTTAACTTTCTCAACACAGTTAATTAAGTTAATTATGCTTAATATGTGCAAAAGAAAGTAACTTAGGTCAACTTGAATTTATGTCGATTAATAGTATAGGGTCAAGTTAACCTAACATTTTAGATTTTATTTCTTTTTAACTGGTTGAGTCCAGGTCATTCGCTAGGAGGCATAACTTAATTAAAATTCACCACTAATCCTAAGCTACTTATGGGAATTATAATTAAATTTACTTTAAGAATATGAATTTTTCTTAAGGATTTCTAATTAGAAGAATATGCAAAATTCCATAACAAAAATACATTTACACATATGATTTACTTTTATAAACAAGTAAACATGTTTATTTCTTTTATTTACAAGAGATTAAGGCAAGAAAAAAAATAATTCCAATGAATATATGCCTTATTACAACATTAAGCTCAAAAATAAATTAGTAGAATGCAAGAAATTAATCCACAATTTTTCTTCTTTTTGTCTTTAGCCTTATCTTTCTTCTCTTCTTCTTCTACCTTTCTCTCTCTCTCTTTTCTCTTTTTTTCTCGAGCTCTTCTCTTATACATGTCTTCTTCTCTTTCTTTTCTTTCTTCTTATTATTTGTTCTACCTGTTATCTTTTCTTTTCTCTTTTGTCTGTTCAACCTCAGTGAACTCTCCTCTTCTTCTCCTCTTCCTTTGCATCTCTTCTCTTCCTTTGCAGTCCTTCTTAACCTTTGCAGCTCTTCTGAACCTTTGCATCTTTTCTGAACCGAACCGGTTTGAATCCTTTGAACCAAAAATTAGGTTTTAAAGTTGGTGTCTTGGATCGGTCGGGGATACACAGCACCCCTCTCAAGGTGGGACCAGACCCTACTAGGTCCAAGCCTAGTTTTTATTTGGTTTGGTTTAATTCTGGTTCAGCATAGTCTCAAGCCCATCCGGCCCACGACCTCCCAGACCCACATGCACACTCCCTCACAAGCCCACACTTGCACGCCCACAGGCGCACACACACCCAGGCACGCGCACCGCATGCACCCACACACACACCCATATGCTCTTTCCTACGCCCTACACTGACGACTGAATGGCCTTATTCTCTTTTTGCTTTCAATTCAACCGATGTGGGACTATGTAATCCCCTCCTAGACCAAACTTCAGTTGATAATTCCAGCAAGCATAGAGCTCCAATCCGAGCAAATGAAGGCTTGCTGGAAAGCTCTAAGGTTGCTCTACATGATTGCAGTATCAATTTGATACTCAAGGAAGGTTTAGCTCTTCAATTTGAAGGGCAAAAGGACCCGGGTCGCTACGGCCATATTACCTGTGGAAAGGTGTTTCAGCTCTAAGGTTTTGCATAATGGCTTTCTGACCTTAGAAAAGATGCTGAAGAGATTCAGAAAGTGTTTCTGCAGCTGTAGGTGAAGGAAGGAAACTCTGAGAAGCTTCAGGAAGGTGAAGAAGCTAAAAAGCTTTTCTAAAGGCCTTCAGAACTTCAATTCAAGTTCTGTTTGGTCCAACAGACAGCTAGAGATCTATTTAATCAAATCAAACAACCTTTATAGGTTGTTAAGGATCTGTCTGGGTAGATTATTCACTTGAATTTCACCAGAAACTTACTGTCGGTAGTTTGGGTTCAAAAACAACCCAAACTAAACATAAATCAATTTCTTCTATAAAATCAATCAGAGCTCATCCAAATTGATTTTAAATCATTTGAAAGCATCTTAGGAACAGATTGAACTCCTCAATTCTTCTAATTGAGTCCCAAATCCATGAATCAAACTTTAGGTTGAACAATTAGCCTTGAAATTTGACTTTCTAAATTTAATCATTTTGGATGAAATTAATGCCTTAGTTAACTTCTCTTTCACCTCAGGAATAGATTTAGGATCTCAGAAGGATGTTTCAGTTAGGATTCCTAGGGTTCCAGACCTGTAGCCTGAGATCTTAGATGAATTTATTCGACAGAACAAACCAAAGTCTATCTCAGAGATTGACTTATTGGAATGGTCTCAGGGCATGCTACTGATGCTTCCAGACCTTTCAAATGAAACTTAACCCTATCTAACAATCGTCTCCAACTCTGTCGGAGTTGGAGAAGACAAAGGTCTAATAGGAGCTCCAGGTCTTAAAACCTCAAATAAATTGCTTCAAAATGATCGGTGATCTTTAAATCAGTGATCTGGAGCTTCACGTGAAGTTCTATGGGCTAAAGATCTCATTTGACTCGTCGGAGCTCGTCGGAGCTCCAGTGAGTCTAGAAAAAGGCTAAAATGTACAAATGTCGCCGGAGCTCCGATGAGTCCAAAAAAAGGCTAAAATGTACAAATGTCATTAAAACATGCCATTGATGATCTGAAAAACTTCCTGAGGTCACAAGGAACCTCAGGAACACATTAATTCCTTCAATTAACAGTTAAATTGAAAGTTATGCTTTGAATTCTTAGTGAACAAATTTTGAGTTTGATTGGGCTCATGACCTATTTTCCCACTCAATTGAGTGGAGAAAACTTGTCAAAAGGAAGTTGTGATGGATTATAAGTGATTAATTAATGATCTGAACTCCTCCTGAGCTGCCATTGACAACGAGCTCAGGAGATTAAATGAAATTAGGCATTTAAGTTATAGATGATTATTATTTAAATTAAAGTGAGGATAGGGGTCCTTAAGTGATGGTTAAGTGGTGGAGGGCCCCAGTGGAGGTGGATTAAGCTCAACTACTTCCGCCATGGACAGTGGAAGTAGTGGTGAAGGTGGAGGTGGTTTAGGCGAATAGGTAATCAATTCAGTGATTTAAGGTGATAAAAATGTTCATGAAAGATTAAAGAAGGTGATCGATGATTTAAAAAGATGAAAGATTGCCTAGATAAGCTCAACGAGCTCACCGGAGCTGAAGAAGATGAATGAGAATCTAGCATTACACCTATCTAATCTACCTAACTAACTACTCTAACTAATCTACTTACCTAACCTACTGTTACCTGGACGAAGGGGGTAGAAGATCTTCGTCGATGGTCCTTAACGGAGGAGGAACTCAGAGGGTCAAGGAAGAAGTTTGGCAGGCATAGGTGGAGTGAAACAGAGGAACTCCTAGTGTCAGCACTGAGTCAGAAGACTTGGCTGACGTCAGCGGAGATCCAGAGCAAGCAAAGATGGACGAAGGAAGATGTAGGAAGTGGAGGAAGGTCACTGGAGTTTGGAAAGAATAGCCTATCAGTTAGCTCAGTGAAGAAGAGGGAAGGGAGCTAACTTGCTGAAATCGAGGGTGTGGAGGGGTATTTATAGGTTGCGGCGGTTGAGAAGGAGGGTGTATCTGGACGAAGAAGAGTCTAGAAGTGGAGTAACCACCGGCGTCTTCTCCGACGCTGGTGAGGTTATCTTCAACCCTAAAATAGGATTGTAGCTTCATCCAGACCGGTGGATGAAAAGGAGATGGTGAGCACATGCACCAGGAGCTTAGAGAGGAAGGAATGACATCAGATATGCGGTGATCGGTGGGTGAAAGCACCTCCTATTGTTAGCCATCGAGGAGGCTGAAGAAGAAAAGAAAAGAAGAAGTTTTCAGGGACTTATTTGTAACAAAAATTGACCTAAGTGATGAATAATGACTTGATTGAAATAAAATATAAGGACTAAAATGTAAATAAGGTTTTCAGGGTTTATTTTAATTTAAATATTTTTCAACTTTTTATATATGATTATAAATAAGACAATTATTATATTTAGACCTTGAATTTACATTTTTGACCTTTTTAGCTTAATTTATTTAATTACGTAATGTTACTTAAGTTATTACATACTTAGGTATAAATTATACTTAAGTTAGCTAATCACATTAATTAGATAAATTACTCATAATATTTTGAGTCCAATTATTAATTAAATTATTAATAATATTAATTGGATAATAATATAGCATTTTAAGCTTATTTTAAGGTCCTTTACTATTTATCCCTTATTTAAAAATTAACCCATATATTTACACATTCCTAGCTAATTAACTAAGAAGACTAGTTAATTAGGGGTAATTAGAGACCATGATGAGCTTCTCATCAGCCACCCCCTGCTCCCTTCCTCCAAGCACACAACATTCCCATCACACCTGCCACCCGCAGGAGTCCTCCTAGGTTGCCAGTCACCGCCAACGCCACTAGCACACTTGCCTCACCGCCATCGAAGTATCCACATGAGCCACTGCCGATTGAAGCCACCCATCATCGCTAACCGCAACCACCCATTGTCGTCGACCGCAGCCACCCACCTCCATGGGATAGCTGCCGTAGGTGACCACACGCCTCGCCGTCACTATCATCGCGAAGATCTCCTCCGAGTCAGCCTGCACGCAGTGCCGCACGCTTAGTGATGACCTCCTCCTCTCGCATATGCTGCCACTTCTTCATCCCCTATTTTAAAATAGTAGAAGGGGCATTTGTTTTTCTCTAATTTTTTGATTGCCAAACACTATGCAGTTATTTTTGATTGAATATTTAATTGAGTTAATGATTTGCTGCAGGGAGTTGCCATCAATAAATATTGTTTAATGTGGGTATTAGTTGGTAGTCTCAGCTTGGCATCTACAAATATTTAGATGTATTGTGACTTATCTGATTGATGTGTATGCTTAGCTATCTTTATGCTATGAATGATGCAGGAAATATTTGTCGTTATTGATGGGTGATTTTCTCTACCTGCATATATTTGTTAGTCATTAATTTATAGTAACTTATATTTTAGAATAAGATGCGATTTGCTCAGTGATATTTGCATGGGTTATGAAAAGTATTCGTGATCATAAATGCAATGTATGTGTGAGTTTACCTGGTTCGTACCTCCCTGTGGATATGACATTCGAAACTAATGTGGTTTATTACATTAATTATTATCTTTAATTGAGAGATTTTCCACCACATGACTACAATGACATATCAGTTTATCGCTATCATCTCTTTAATCAAGTGAGAATCTCTCTATCAAATGGCACCGTTGTCGAGGAGGCGACAGGCCTAATAAACTCAAATTTTTCCTGTTCACATTAATTTGCTATTGATGCTAGATATAATGGTCTATTATCTTGATTTGGGTGCGAGGTGTATCATGTGGAATTGGGAGAGCTGTACTAGATGCATTTTGGTGGGCCTTGATTCCACCTAGCGAGGAGACGAGTAGCTGGGAGATCGAGAAACCTGGAGTTTCATTGAGGAGAATTTCTCCTATCCTTCTTCCATTTGATTAGGTGTTAGAATAGACTTTGGATTTTTATTCACTGTTTTCAGGGTTGGTTTTCGGGGTTTGTTCCCCAATTTTGTTGAATTAATTGGGCCCTTGTTCTGGGGTATTTTGTGGGAGCATGTCCCATTTCTTTAGTAACTAGGACTATTATTTTATGTGGTGTGCTAGTTGTCAATTGTTTAGGTTTGTTTGAATTGTGTGTTAAAAAAAAGAAAAATTTCAAGCTACTTGCTAGAAGCTGCATATCCATTGGGTGACCATATAGGATTGAGTGAGCAACATCTAGTTTTTCTTTTCTGCATTGCGAGCATTCTCGCACGGAGAAAGCTGGAGTAAGGCATGTCCACTCTTTAGCATTACATCTCTGCCATACATCTGCATTGGACTTAAATCCAAGACCACTTAATTGTGTGAATCTAATTAATTCAATGGTCACATTAAGAAATTGGGACTGCTAAGAGGATTGATTTTAAAATCAGTGACTTTAAATTACGCGAAAAAGGACTTGTTTGTGGGATTTCAAAATACTAAGCATGCGTATGTTGCATACTTGAAACACTGTGCACATCACACATAAGATCACTAGATATAAATTTCTACCTCTCCTCTTTGCATCACAAAGGAAGCTAGTCGGAAATCAGCCAGCCTATCCAGCAAGTTACTTCAGTTCCTCGTGTGTGGGCTCGATTTGAGACTTCCATCCCTTGTGAGTAGGTTGTAGGCACGAATGAAGGTCGGCCTAGGAAGTGTCATCTTTGTTAAACTTGTTTGGCCACCTATGCAAACTGACCTCGTTCTTCCTTGTCAGGTCTAGTCAGGTATCTTAAGGTACCACGAACCTCTTATACCACTTAAGTGGGAACGGGGGGACATAGCCTTAACTCCTATTTGACTAACCTATGAGTGGGGATTGAGGAGTCCTTCAATCTACTAAAAACAAATTCCCCCCATATTTTCATTTGTATTGGCAATGATGTGTGCGTGCTAGAACTCTTTAGGAAGTTTCTATTTTTAATCTATCTAAGTGCTAAGAGAATTAAACCATTTGATTAAAACAAATGGACTATCCTTATCATTTTAGCCAGGATCCCATGCTACGAGCATATCCATCCTTTGAAGGGTACAATCACAATTCATGGGATCAATCATATTCCTATCCTGGGAGTACTGGCCCAATAACTCCCACTTTTGAGAAGAGCCTAGGAGTGGATTTTTATGGTTTGCAAACACCCAACCCTCCCATCCTTCATGATTTTCCTTATCAAGGTTGGACCGATACCCCTAGGCAACCAGAACTTGAGATTGACTATCCTCCTCAATCTGATAGTAGTAATCTCTCCTCTTTTATGATAGAAATGCAAAAATAACAAAAAGAAATGATGGAGTCTATGGGAGAGATGTTGAGAAATAGTCAACGACTGAATGAGGAAATTAGTCAACTTAGCTACCTTCCTACTATTGATTCTGATCCCTACCCATATAACATTGATCATCAAAATAATTCTGCGGAAACCAATGACAACAGGGATTCTATTTTGAGTCATACCTATCACTTTGACAATCCCCATGAGACAGCTTCTAGAGGAGAACTATCCTAGTGATTATCCACTCGAGCTAAATTGGAGTCAAAAGGAAGGGAAGATGATACCATCTGAGCACCTAGACACGGTTGACAGTATTTTTCTTACCCCTAATGACCCAAGTCAAGGTCGTGCTAGTCATATCACTTCCTCGATTGATCATGTGGTGGAAACCCATGCAACACCTTGACTATTTACATGTACCCAATGAAGTGACCCTAAGGAAATGGAGGATGAATTGGATCAA
The DNA here is from genome assembly GCA_037157565.1 of Thalassia testudinum. Lineage (NCBI taxonomy): Eukaryota > Viridiplantae > Streptophyta > Magnoliopsida > Alismatales > Hydrocharitaceae > Thalassia > Thalassia testudinum. The sequence continues at coordinate 204,991,097 of JAZHRO010000031.1, forward strand.
TTTTGGTCTCAGGGATACAACGTTTTAGAGGAGGATGATGACCCAATGGAGGAACTCGAGCTTAGAGTTTGGAGTGAATCTCAAGGGGATTATGTGTTATTCTAGGACTTACCCCTTGAGGATATAAACGATTTTGTGAAATCTAGATTCCTTCCTTTGATTTTGAAAATCATCCTCCACAAAATCAGGAAGATACAAAGCTGATGTTGGAAGAGGACGAACACAATAGTGAGAAGCTTAGGGGAGACTCTCGGGGACAATACACATCAATTGAGGATTTATGCCCCGAGAAAAATAAAGAATTCAGTGATATGGGATTTCTCCATAACATTAAAGATGATAATCCTCCTAAAGATATTAAGAATAATGAAGTAGCACACAAAGTCTCCGGAAATGATGTAATTGACGAGAAAGAACTTGAGGATGGATTTCATGATAATTCTGATCTCACTACTTCCCAGGAAACCCAACTGTCATCAAAGCATGTTGATCATGAGTCTACTAATGAGATATTGAATTCTATTCATGACTCATCTATCATAGAGGAGAAGTTGGAGATTCATAAAACAATGACGTTATGTAAGGATGTGGAAGATGAATTCTTATTGGGAATGGAACCTAAACTGACTAAGCCCTCTTTAGACTTAATAATTACCACCCAATCACTCAAGAAACCTATAGATTCGTTACCTAATCCTTGGCTCAGGTCTCTGCTCATATACATTCTTTCTAGAGAGAATATCAGGCCAATACATCCTCGGGTAGAATGGCGAGTGTGGATTGATGCTTGTACTTTTAGTCTCGCCATTCAAGGGTTTGAAATTATTATGTTTATATCTTTTAAAACCCTTCCTGCTTTGGAGGATCCTTGTTATCCACCACTTATTCCATTTCAGGAGGTCACTTCTCATGTTCCTTTTGTTATTCCTAGACCTCCCCAGGTAGCCTACGAGGTTCTCGCTTCCATGTCTTCCAGCGAGCATTTGGGATAATGCAGCATCATCAGCTCACCAACATCCGTGGCTACCTATTTACTTGGCCCGCATTGTTACGCATTTTCTTAGGGCCTAGCTTTTTCTATTTGGAACCAGACTTATAGGTTCCCTATAAGTTTGGCTACCAGCAGAAAATGCAGCGCTTGTTGGAAGGCAACCCAACGCCCAGAATAAAGCATTTATCAGGTGATTTCCTTCCTTTCTCCCCCTGTTTTGATTTTACAATGAGGACATTGTAGGTTTTAGGCATGGGGGGGTTGCATTTTTCATTTTTAGGCAGTATTCGTGCATTTAGGTTAGGTGCATTAAAAAAAAATCTCTTTTGATTTTTTGAGTTGAATTGGTTAGCCCTAGCAAAACATCTTTATCAAGGAAGTTTCATTAAAGTTGTTCTTCTTAAATTATTTCTTATGTTTAGAATCCAGTACAGTTACATTCACTTGCATGTAAACTGGGTAATGGATCTTTGTAGAAAACCAATAAGCATTTTTAGTTTGCTAAACCCTTGGATAGTTTGAAGGGAGTTAGGCATACTGTCTTCTATTAAGATCCACCTAATACTTGTAAGGAGAAAGTAGAGAGACTACTGGTGCGCTAAGTCTAGTGCAAGGACTCTTAAGTTCTAGATAATTAAATAATGATACCTCAAAGTTAGGCATAGTTTTCGCTCTCTGTTCCTATGTGCAAACATTGTGTGAATTTTTGAGAGTCACCAAAAAGGGCAGATACACAGCGATTGAGTCCTAATAAAACTATGACTGTGGTGGATGGTTACGACCGTCCTTCATAGAGTCCTCGGATGAAGGAGGGTAGTAATATCAAAGTTCAGAAATATGATTGTCCTATCCATTCATTCCCGGTGACAAGAGTAAGCACTTCCACCAAATAAGCCACACAATATCCTCTTGACCATCAACATTCCTAATAATGCCTCATAAATAAAAGTATGCATCATTTTCTATTAATAGTTGATAAAAGAAAAAAAAACAAGAAGAAGAAGAAAAGAAATATATACAGATACAAAAAAAAGAGGAAAAAAAAGGAAAAAAAGGGGTCGAATTTATAGCTGTCTTACGTGTCAATTTTATCAGGTGTCTATATCATTGAGGCAACAAAAGCACCCATTACTATCTACCAAATATGACCCATACCTACTTTTCAGTATTTCTAATTGCCCGAATACTAGCTGAGGACTTCTAACTTAGTTGTAGGGTTATTAGGAATTTAATTGAAGTGTGAATGTCATGTGAGGGCACCAAACATTGAGTTCCTTTACAAAATATGGGCAGTTATGTGATCTCAGAAGAGAAAGAAGAAAAAGAAAAGTGAAGGTGAGTGAGAACAAAGGAATGCATAGAGAGCATAGTTTTTAGCCTTGTTTTGGGTTGACTTGTTTAATAGATTAGAGATCTAGAGTTTGCAGTACTAGACTACATGTAGCACCTGTTGAGTGTGAGCCACTAAATATAAATCCATTTAACTCTATATCTCTTACCTAGTCTAGAAACTACTGATAATTTTCCCCGAGGGAAGTAGTTGCCTATCCCGGTAGAATTTTATCAAGGGTTAAGTAGAAACTTCAAATGTAAGTTGGCTTTTCACTTGGATCCCTTACCTAGGCTACTATGGCTTTAGATTTGTCTGGATCTCTAAAATTTTGGAATAAGGAAAGAAGTTTTTAGTCACTTCCATTATTTTTGCACTTTTTCTCGGGACTAGCAAAACTTAGGTATGGGGGCATTTGATAAGTCCAACTTATTGGATATTTACTTGGCTTAAGTACATATGAAATACATTTCCTTATAATTTAATGGCCTAAGCTAAGTAGTAATTAATCTTAGCTTACGAATATTTTTGTATCTGCTTTGCATTCTAATACATACATTTATACTCATTTGATATGTGCATGCAGAGAGAAAGAAAATAAGTGATTAGAATTGAATATAATTAGCATTTGAAGGAGGGTATGCTAGCTAGTGGACATGTCGTCGGAGATGGAAGGTCAGAAAGACCCAAATCTCTCATGCATTCACATGAGAGATTGGGTAGGAATTAGGGCTTGATAATGGGTTCACATGAGTTCAAATTTGGAAGGGATTCTCTGAGAAATCAGGGAGTTCTTTCCCTCGATTCCTTGCCGGAGTAGGATTTCCTACGCTATAATGGTGGAGGGACCTAATTGCAAAGAATGATGAGGAAGTTAGGGGGCATCTATGAAGGTTTTCAAAAGTTAGGGGTAAAAATGTAATTGGGCTGGACTTGTTTGCAAAGTAGGTCAAGTGAATTTCCCTTAGGTCTAAATTTTGGTACAAACCTAATTTGGATTTAAGGAATTCAATGGTGAAGTTGGATTTTAGGTTTGACCACGTTTGTCTTGGCATTTTACACAAAAACCCAATTTAGGGCAAACATTTGACTGAGACCCCAATTTAGGTCAAAATAGGTTCTTAGGGCCAAATTGAAGGTTCTAAGCCCTAAAGGATATTTTTCCATGAATTTTAGAGGGTTTAGGTGAATTTTATCTTGCCTATAACCTTGTTAAATTAAGTGGGTCTGTTTTAGGGTTACAAGAAGTCATTTAATTCCCAAATCTCACATAAACCCTTTTCTGTTTGAACCAACCCACTTTTTATCTTGTTAAGACCATTTGACCTATGTTTAGCCCATGATAAAACCCGTTGTTGCACTACAATGGTAAAATTATAGTTTTACCCCTTATTTCTTACTTTTCTTTCAGAAGGGTTATTCCTTGAGTTAGGACCTCCAGTTGGATATGTAGGAGCTTTTGTTCTCTTTTCTAGGTCAAAATGAGTTAGTTAGGGCTCATGATGGTGTTCCCATCAATCATATTTTCATGGAAGATGGATCCCGCCCTTCTCGCAAAGTGCAAACGAGACTAAACCCGAATATGCAAGAAGTGGTCAAGAAGGAGATAATCAAGTGGCTCAATGCTAGGATTATTTACCCACTCTCGGATAGTCCGTGGGTTAGCCTCATTCAGATTGTACCCAAGAAGGTGGGAATAGTCGTTGCGACTAACGAGAAAGGGGAAACCGTCACCACTTGTTCAGCTTCTGCTTGGAGAGTCTGTATTGACTATAGGAAGCTGAACACAGCCACTAAAAAGGAACACTTTCCCTTGCCATTCATCGATCAAATCCTTGAAAGGTTAGCTGGGCAAAAATATTTTTGCTTCTTGGACGATTGTTTGGGATATAACCAAGTCCCTATCCATCCCGAAGACCAGGAAAAGACAACTTTCACATGTCCCTACGGAACCTTTGCATTCCGTAGAATGACATTCGGGCTTTGTAATGCGCCTGCGACTTTTCAAAGGTGCATGATGGCCATCTTTTCTGACATGGTGGGAGATTGTCTTGAGGTTTTGATGGATGATTTCTCCATTTTCGGAGATTCTTTTGAGTCCTGCCTAAATAACTTGGAATTGATCCTCCAGAGATGCATCAAAACACGGCTGGTCCTTAACTAGGAAAAGAGACACTTTATGACTCAAGAAGGCATTGTCCTGGGTCATGTGGTCTCCAGTAGGGGTAATGAAGTTGATAAAGCTAAGGTGGATGCTATCTCTAGACTTCCTCCACCTACATTCGTAAAACAGATCTGCTCTTTCCTTGGGCATGTGGGTTTTTACAGAAGATTCATTAAGGATTTCTCGAAGGTTGCTTGACCCTTGAGTAACCTTTTGGCCAAAGACACGCCATTCAAGTTTGATGAATCATGTCGCAAGGCATTTGATTTATTAAAAATCGCAGTCACCTGTGCCTCGGTGTTGCAACCACCGGTCTGGATAGCCCCATTTGAGATTATGGCTGACGCATCTGATTATGTGATTAGGGCTGTCTTGGGTCAAAAGATTAAGAAAAAGCCCTCTATGATTTACTACACTAGCAAGACTCTGGACGAGGCCTAGAGGAACTACACGCTACTGAAAATGAATTGCTAGCCGTAGTTTTCGCTTTAGAAAAATTCAGGGCTTATCTATTAGGTTCTCGTGTTATCATCTAAACTGACCACTCATCCTTGAAACATCTCTCAGCCAAAAAGGATGCCAAACCCCAGCTTATTCGCTAGATTCTGTTGCTTCAAGAATTCGATCTTGAAATCAGGGATAAAGCTAGGGCACAAAATGTAGTGGCAGATCACCTATCGGGTATCCTAATTGATTCTCCTCATTCGGATGTCCTAATCTCTGATACTTTTCCGGATGAGACTATCTTACATCTCGGGTATCTAAACCCCCTAGTTTGCAGATATTGTCAATTATTTGGCCGTTGGTCAAATTCCCCAGGATTGGACTAAACAGCAATGGGATAGACTTGTGTCTGAGGCCAAATATTATTTTTAGGAAGATCCCAAGCTGTACCGCATTGGCGCAAACCAGATTATTTGTCGATGCATCCCAAAAATTGAGTTCCATAGCATACTTGAGTTCTGCCACACATCTGCATGTGGTGGACACTTTTTCAGGAAAAAGACAACAGCAAAAATCTTGCAATTCGAATTCTATTGGCCGTCATTATTTAAGGATGCCCAGGAATTCTCAAAGTCATGCACCCGATGCCAGACACTCGGGAACATGGCTAAGAGAGATATGATGCCCCTGAACCCAATTTTTTCCATCAAAATTTTCGACATTTAGGGCATCAACTTTATGGGACCCTTCCCTCCTTCAGTTGGACACCAGTATATTCTAGTCATTGTTGATTACATGTCCAAATGGATTGAGGCAATTTCCACCCAGACCAATGACCACAAGGTGGTCATCGATTTTGTGAAGAAAAATATCTTCAGTCGGTTCAGGGTTCCTACGACAATTGTCAGTAATGGTGGCACACATTTCACTCATGCCCAGTTTCGGAATTTACTGGGGAAATACGGGGTGAATCATCGGATTTCCACACCTTACCACCCTCAGATGGACGGATAGGCCGAGGTCTCCAATCGGGAGATCAAAAACATTTTTCATTAAACCATTAGGCCTGATAGGAAGGATTGGACCTAAAAGCTAGATGATGTTCTTTGGGCCTACGTACAGTGTACAAAACATCTATCGGTATGTCTCCGTTCCATCTGGTTTTTGGTAAGGTGTGTCACTTACCCAGAGAACTTGAACATCGGGCATTTTGGCCATCAGGAAATGTAATTTTGACCTTGAGTTGGCTGGGAAAACCAAGAAACTACAACTATCTGAGTTGGAGGAGCTTCGAAATGATGCTTATGAAAATGCCAAAATCTATAAGGCAAGGACCAAAGCTCTCCATGATTAGATGATTTCACGTAAGAGCTTTGAGCCGAAGCAGAAGGTCTGGCTTTTCGATTCTCAATTGAAGCTTTTCCCTAGAAAACTCAGGTATAAGTGGGATGACCCATTCGTTATTGAGCGGATTTTCCCTAACAGGGCCATCAAATTCTCTGACCCAAAGATGGGTAATATCTTCCAGGTCAACAGATAGCATCTCAAACCCTTTGTTGACCATGTGCTCCCTGAACCCATCTCAGACAAGGTTGCTCTTACCTTACCTTAACTACCGCAGGCAATCATCACCCAGCTAAAGGCACTAAACTCAACACATGTACAGATTGTTCCAAGCAGACCGGAGTCTCATGGAAACCAGGTGCTATTCTTCCACTTCTACTCTCCTGCATGCTTTCATTTTTAACAGTGAGAACATTGCAATAGATAGGCATGGGAGGGTGGAAATATCTTATAATCTTTTTGTCAGCTGTAACAGTAATTTCCTATTTTTTTTAATTCTATTAAAAAAAATTAGAATTAGGAGACGAGAACTTAGGCATTAGGAGTTGCAAACTTTAGGAATTGATACTTTAGGACCTGAATACTTAGACTCTTCAGGTGATGAGGGATGAGGGCGATTAGGAAGGAGAGTAATGGTGGAGGGGGGGTCGACAAGGGATGGTCGACCTGGAGGTCGAAGATGTGGCGTAGAAGAGAGAAGAGAGAGGACGATCGGATTGGGATGAAGGAGATGAGAAGGGGCCGCACGAAGATGGTGGAGCAGAAAGAAATCAATAGAGAGATTCTTTGCTACCGATGCTGACGGCGAGGGCACATGGCGGCGGTATGCCATTACCCACTGGTATGCCTTGCTTACTGTGGCCATGGGCACAAACGTGATTCATGCGCGACGAGTAGAGGGAGGATTGGGGAGGGGATCTTCATGAGCCCTAATGGATGATACACGGGTGGTCCGCCGCCACCACCACCCTCCACCTACTCGGGACATACCATTGATGTGGAGGTTCCTATGTCTGACGATATTAGGGTTATGAACATGGTTCTGAGAGTGGCCCTGGTCGGAGAGGTGATGACGGGAAACCCCTCATTGGAGTGACTTCAACAGTTGGTAATCTCTCTTTCTCCATCAGTAGATGGCTAGAAAATTGCCATGCTTTCTCCCAAGCATTTTCTGCTGTTTGGACTGGGGATGATCGATGTGGAGCTCCTCAGGTTTCAATCGAGTAATTTTGAGTCTATGATGGTTTTATGGAGACTTGTCTTGCCTTTCAATGGTGCTTTGCCAGAACGTCTGCCACAGAGGGCAGGTGTGCGATCTAGTATGCTAGAAATCAGAGGATTACCACTGCATCTAAGATCAAGGAGTGTGGTTGAATCCATGGTGGCTGGTTTTGCAAAACTGGCAGAAGGCGCTGAGATAGGATTAAGGGAAGGGGATGGCTGAATGCTTTGCATCAAGGTCGAGGTATTTCATGGTGGTTCTACTCTGGAGAAAATCATTTTAAGGTGTGGAGGTAGCTCTTGGTTGATACATCTACGATTTGGATGCCAAGAGACAACTTTCCAAGAACAGGAAGGTTTGAAAACCTATGCAGAAGCTATTAGGAATGACCCCATTGTGAAATAGATGGGTCGTGATATCCCATATGAGGCTCCAGAACCAAAAAAGAGAAAAGATTCCCATCACATGGGAATTGAAGATGTGATGGTGGATTCAATGAATGAGATGCAGATGGTGGAAGTGGACAGTTCAGTGGGGGTGCTTCAAGAGATCGATGGTAACTCGTTGAAGAACCAATCTTCCTTTCATTCTACTGAAAGACTGAAGTTCGGGTCGGGTTCTACCTCAAAGTCTGGAGGTGGGAGATCTCCATATAAATTGAGACCAAGAAGAAATGCAAATGTAGTAAGATTGGATGAAAACTCTATAGCTACTTCTCTTAAAGTTGGAATATCAAACAGTCTAACAGTAGGGGTCCTCAGGCTATGTGATGCATGTCCTCTCTTGGAACATGCGTGGGCTTCACGACCGAGTGAGAAGGGCCTCGCTTATGAGGTATCTGAGGGAATGGGAGATCGATTGTGCTATCATCCAAGAAATGCACATTGAGGATGAGAATGAACATTCGTGGTGTGATATGAAAAGAGATGGCTTTTCAGACTGCGTGTCTTTAAATGCTCATGGGAGATCAGGAGGTATAGCCATCTAGTGGAAAGAGGCATGTCTGAGTGTGACTGAGGTAACTAAATATAGGCATGTGATTTCTTGTAGATGTATGCTGAAACATGGGGAGAAGGAACTGTTAATCACAGGAGTGTATGGACCCTGTGCTGCAAATCTCAGTATGGGAGGACTTGTCTTCTGCTGAAACACTGGTGTAGGGGCTACCCTGAATAGCGGGTGGTGACTTCAATTGTACACTGACTGAGATGGATAGGCCATCAAGGTCAATTGACTCTGCATCCACTGGCTTTATGCTGACACTACAAAATCTGGGTCTTAATGAGTTCCCAACTTCTAGGGTGGATTTTACTTGGAGAAACGAAAGTGGCTTGATGTCAAAGCTTGACAGATTCTTTGGAAATGCAAAACTGATGGAAAATTTCCAACTGTCTTTGGTTGCTGGGCTTCAACGACCTTTCTCAAACCATACTCCTTTGGTCTGGGATAGTGGCAAAAATGTTCAAACTGGTTCCTACTTCATGTTCAGACGGTCGTGGCTTAGAGAAGCGGGTTTTCGCGAAATGGAGGCCTGGTGGAGAGCTCAGCAAGTGCAAAGTATGGCTACCATTAGGCTAGCATCAAAGCCTGCGGCCATGTGGCAAATGTTAAAGGAATATGGGTCAGTTGTTACAATTCTGAGAGAGCAAAAGTGTCAGGAAGCTCTCTTGGAGGTGCAGCAGCTGGATGAAAAGGAAGCTACTGCAACTCTGTCTGAACATGAACTGGGTGTTAGGAGAAGGTGGCAGGAGGTTATAGCAAAGGAAGATTTGAAATGAGAGATGGATTGGCGAGAATGCTCCAGACAGTTGTGGCTTAAATAGGGGGACACCAATACAAAATATTTTCATTTAGCAGCTAGTTCTCGTAGAAGACACAACTTCATCTCCTCAATTAAGGTGGATGGTCAGAGAACATCCTGTATGCAAGATATACGGGCTGCAGCTACCAGATATTTCAAGGAAACCTCACGGGTAGCAGCTAGGGGAGATTGGAGAATGGCTGGATCAATCTTTCCTCAAATCTCTTAGGATCAGGCAGGCAAACTGGTTGTTCCAATATCTGAAAATGAAGTTTTGGATGCTATAAATGACTTGAACAGTGAAGGTGCACCAGGTCCAGATGGCGTCCAAGTTTTCTTCTACAAAATACTTTGGAATGTATTGAAGGAGGAGGTGATGGAGGTGCTGTCTGAATTTGAAAGGGGGAACTATGGCTTAGATAAGATTAATCAATCCTATCTTTTTTTGCTTTGAAAGAAACAAGGAGTGGATGAATTCACCGACTTTAGACCTATTGCACTATCAAACTCTATCTATTTGATAGTGAGAAAAGTCTTGGCCAATAGACTTCGTAGTGTGTTATAGGATCATATCCTTCCGGTCCAGTTAGCTTTTCTTCCTAACAGATCTCTGCACGAGTCTTTCATAATGGCTCAGGAAATGGTGGTGGGATGGCACTGAAGGAAGTGCAAAGCTTTTTTATGGAAAGTAGATTTCCGTAAAGCATATGATTCTATTTCTTGGCCATATTTATGGGAGATTTTCAAGAGGAGGGGGTTCCCTGCTATATGGCTACGTTGGATGAAAAGGTGCATCACCACTGCGTCCTTTTCTCCTCTTATTAATGGTAAACCATGTGGGGCATGGATTCAACCTCAATGTGGGGTTTGACAAGGGTGTCCTCTCGCCCCCTTTGTCTTTAATCTTGCAGTTGACACGCTTGCAAGATATGCATGTCGACTAGCTGAAGTGGGTTTGATTAGAGGCTATTCCATATCAAATAAGAGTGCTTTGGCTCTGGTCATACAATATGCCGATGACACGGTATTTTTTCTAGAAGGGAAAGAGCAGGAAGCACAATCTTTGTTTCATATGGTGAAGATATTTGGAGAAATATCAAGTCTGAAATTGAATGGGGACAAATCGTCTTTGGTCTATTTTGGGTTAACAGGCATTGAACAAATCGCCATTTCATCACAGCTGGGTACGCCCTTGGTCACTCTTCCTATCAGGTATTTGGGTCTTCCTCTGAAGTGCTCTAAACTGAAAAAAAGCGATTGGAACTTCCTGTTTGATAAAGTTGCAATCAAATTGGAAGGGTGGAGCAGCCGCTATCTATCGAAGGGGGGTAGACTCACCCTCCTGAATTCAATGATAACTTCCATCCCGGTGTTCCTTTTCTCCCTTTTTAAAGCACCTAAATCTATTTGGAAGCGCATCGATATTTTGAGAAAATGCTTCTTTTGGAGGGGTTCGAAGCATGAGGGGCAATTTTTCCAGGCACTGAAATGGGATCGGCTGACCAGGCCAAAAAAATAGGGGGGTTTGGGGATTAAATCGCTAAAAGAATTCAATGAGGTTCTTCTCCTTAAGTGGGCTATCAAGCTTTTTAATGGCAACAATAAAAATTGGACAGTCTTCATTGGTGATAGCTATGGCAAGCTGCATAATCCATTGAACCGACTCCACCTGATCAAACCATCTCCCTTTCAGGTGTTGGTGGTGCATGACATGGGGAATAACTGGTAGCTATTTCAACTAGTCTTAGGTGATGGCAGGTCTTTCAATTTCTGGCAGGAGGAGTGGTCAACTCTGGGGGTGCTCAAAACTACATATCCAAGGGCATACGCTACTGCTGAAGATAAGTGGGTTCCAGTCAATTGCTGCTGGTCTGAATCTGATAAATCCTGGAGGATTGAAGGGACAGAATCAAATAGAGATGCACCAGAACATGGGAGGAAAAGGCAAGGCTACAGCTAGACCTGAAGGCATTCAGTCCGGTGGCTGGAATTGAGGATCACTACAGATGGAAGGGGGTCTTCACCCCAATCAATGCATATGACAAGATTAGATTTTTGGCAATCTCAGAGGACATAGATCTGATATCAAGAAAAATCTAGCTCTTGAAAGTTCCAACAAAGGTATAAATCCTTTTATGGCTGTGTAGGAGAGACGGCTTAGTCACTGGGGACCTCAGACACAGAAGGATGGGGGTGGCGCTACAGTCGTGCTTGCTTTGTGGTCTTCTTACTGACAGCTCTAGGCACATATTCTCATCATGCGTGGTCACGGATACAGTTTGGAGGAGAGTCTGTGGGGAGCCACAACCCATGTGGGACTTATTATGGAGAAAAATTCTGATGAAGGATAAATTGCACATAAATATGGCAACAGTGATGTGGAGCATTTGGAGAGTGAGAAACAAGTTTTTATTTCAGGAGAGGTCAATATGTGTGGAACAAATTGTAAATGCGTGTTGGTCCCTCATACATTTATGGGGATCTATTTTGTAACCTTTTTTTTATATATTAATAAATTGCTCTCCCGGATCGCTATCATAGTACGATAGCTTTCCTTGCTATTTCAAAAAAAATACATAGACTCTTCAGGTCTTTGGGCTTAATTAGCCTGAGTGTCTACTCGAATGTGGACTTAGTCTCTAGTCCTCGCCAATTAAAATTCATTTTAATTTGGTAAATAAATTGGGATGATAACCATGCAACTTTTCAACCCACCCTTTGATTTGGGGGGACTTTAAGCCTAAGCATCTACACACTTTTTTTTTGCACTGACTCACTTGTCGGTGGTTTCTTCGGAAATTGGGTAGCTAATGAACTATCTAGGGTGGTATGGCTGGCAAGTTATCAGTGGTAACAGCTCATTGGCCGATTGTCCAGAGCCCAGTCACAAGACCATTTTCATTGTACTACCTTTAGGTAAATCTTAGATCAGGAAAGCCACCTACTTAAAAAGAAAAAAAGAAAGGAAAAAGGAGAAAATAATAATAATAATAAAACCACTCTTCACTACACGAGTATGGATGGCAAGTTGTTGTGGGTAACAGTCTATTGGCTGGTTGTCTAGAACCCAACTCACAAAAAAATGCACAATAATTCCCAAAACACTTAGGGAAGAAGCAGGGAAGTTGAATAGATCAAGGAGATATACACTGGGTTCGCCCTTGTGTTGACCCCATAAATAAAAGTAGGGAGAAAGCTACCGTTCGAAAAGATAAACCTCTAGGCAAGGTCACCTAGGGTCGTAGAAACCCGAAATTTGTTTTAACGGCCATCTAGTGAGTCTTTCACTCTTTTCACTAGATGCTTAGCACTTAGAGTCCTTTTCGAGTCTTGGGTGGGTCGGGTAGCCGTAAAAATTTATCCCGGAACTCTCAAACTCCAAAAGTACAAAAAAATTAGAAAAGAAGAAAAATAAGAAAAAAAATTTTTCTTCTCAAATAAGTCGAGGGCATGGATGGTCTGCATTCTAACAGACACCCGGGCACTGTTGAGTTTTTGTAATTAGGTCTTGGGGTTGAGATTTTCTAAAGCAATCAACGAATTTTGCCTAATTACTTGAATCCTAATTTTACTTTTATACATAGCATTTAGGTTAATTTTGCTAGGGACTAGCAAAAACTAAGCATGGGGGTATGATAAACACACATGAATTCATGATAAATTACTTATTTATGATAGTTCCTAGGCTTAGCATTGCATAAATACTGCATAACATCCATTGCATGGCATTTAGGATAGTTGTATGTTTTATATATTAATTCCTTCATTTTATATGGCTAGGAGGGAATGCGACATCCTTATGGACTTCAGATGAAAAATCTGACCGTACTGATGGATCCAGAGCTACGATCATAGTCCGACAACATAGAAATCACCTCAATCCGAGCACCACGGCATCCTCTACAAGCAATGAAGGGTGGATGGTCTAGATGTTGCCACGTGGCACCATCTGGAGGCTCCAAAGCCACCCACCACATTTCCAAAGGCCGCCCATCGAGTGATCTCAGCTGTTGGATGAAAATCCAATGGCTGAGAGGTCGCCCTCACCATGTGGCCGCAATTCTTCTTCGCAACACACCTGCAAATGTGGCGCAACGGTGAGGTTAAGCACTCTCAAAGAGCGAGTGCAAGATCGAACCGCGATTTGCTGCGCCCGCTATAGTTCCAGCTGCAATAAGGCTGCCCGATCGCAATCGAGCGGTCGAGATTCCCCACGCGTGATCCAACGCCGCCCACCGACGTGAAGGTGCATGCCATCTGGGGCGTGCATTTAAGTCGACTGCAAGCAGAGGCTGCCATCCGATCTTCACAATCGTGCGAGGTGCACGATTCAAATCAGAGCGTGCACAGTCTGCAGGCGCGCCTCAACTGTGCGATGCCTCATCCGACGGCTACCAGTGCACACGCTAGCAGTGCGAATTTCAAACGTTGGCAGGCGCGCGCTCTCCTCTAGTAATCACAGTCGTCCACGCCTAATCCAATGGCCAACGATTGCTGCACCTATGACAACTACAGGCGTGAGCATTGGGCACGGGATTTACAACGACAGAAGAGTGGGCCTTTAGTGACACTTGCAGCTGTCACTAAATGGCCTACGCAGTGCATGCACCAGCCAAGGCATTGAAGAGGTGCAGATCTTTTGGTGACAGCTTGAGCAGCCTTTAGTAACGCTTGTAGCTGTTGTTGAATGCCTGCGTGCAGGATGCTCTTCTTCCCTCCACTATATAAATAACACTACACCCTCCATTCCTCTTCATCTCTACCTACTCTACTCCCACCTACTCCCAAGCTCTAGAAAGCCTACCAACACTCTGTTAGAGTTTACTCTCAAGCTCCCAAGGTGCTTATTAGTGTAACGAAACTCTACCCCACCAAATACTCTTCCAACTTCCCATCCCCATTCATAGGTCACCTTGGAGCCATCCTCCCACCTCCATTCAGGAGCTGCATTGAAGCTTTCCTCTACCCGACGTCCTCCCGCTTCTCACCTCCGTCGTCCTACTTCCCAACTCCTTCATCTGAGCTTCCGGCAAGCGCTATCGTCTCACCGAACAGCTGCTTCGGGAGATTTCTTCTCACCTCCCTCTCTTGTTATGTTTTCTATATTATTGTAATTGACATTCATACAATATATTAGATTCAATTCTATCTCTCTTGTGATTGATTGTCATTTTATTTCAAAAACAAAAAAAAATAACAAAACCCTAAAACACTAAAAAGAAACAAATCAAAGTGCGATTTTCATTCAAAGTAAATGTCGCCTCCCTGTGTTCGACCTGGGACTCCCTTGGAGTTTTGGTATAAATTTTATTTGATGACAAGTTTTGCAACTATGATGATGGGTTACTCGTAGCCCAGATTTCAAACACGCGAAACTCAGGCGATCATAGCTCAAGCTAGTTTACCTCAGCTTCATTTAGTTCACCTCAGCTGAATGACAGCTCAAACTAGCTCAAAACTGTTGATCCCAACTCCATTCCAACTCCTCCCAGCTCAAGATAGTTTACTGGAAGATCTACTAGACTAGGCTTAGCTACTGCCATCTACTAGCTAATCCTAATCAGCTGAAGAAGTCCTTAACTAGCTCAGGTGTTACAACGCTTTGTCTGGCTTCTTAGATGAGTATAAGTCAGTCACGTTGTAGTATAGGTGACAAGGCGTTGATAACAAAAAAGAATTTATTACTCAAAAACCTAAGTATCCGAGGTCGAACACAGGGAGCAAATGGAATTTATTCACTAATCTCAATAATGTAATTGAACACTTAGAGTTACTGAAAACCTAATTCAGAATATAAATGCAAGAATGTAAGAGTCAAAATTATAGCAAAATAGAATTGGACGTCTGATTCTATAATCAGACGTCTTAAAGAGATATTTCTCTTTAAGCTTTTATTTCCTTCTCCTTCTTAAGTCTTCTCTTTTCTACTTTCTTTCTTCTTTCTTTCTCCTCTGTCTTCTACTTTTTCCTTTCTCCTTCTCTTTCTGTCTCTACTTGTCTTCTTCAGCCGCTCTTCTTCCTTCTTAGCTTTGGCTTTCTTCCTTCTCGTTGGCATAGTGTCTTTCTCCTTCTTCTTCCTCTGCCTTGCTCTTCTTTTTCTTCCTCAGCCTTGCCTCTACTACAGTGCTGCTCCTTCCCTTGTTTTCAGCCTTTCTTCTTCTTCCTTTTCCTTCCTTGGCTTCTGCCTTGATTTCCTTCAGCCTTAGCTCTCCTCTGACTTTATCTTCTCTTTGGCCTTCCCTCCTCTTCCTTTCTGCGGCTAAGTGTCTTAGCTTCACGCTGCCTTAGCTACGCCTTCCTCTTCTTTCTTCTCTGCTTCTTCCTTACGCATGCACACACAGAAGCAAAACCTATCCCCTACCCTCTCCGAGTCTCTCTCTCTAATTCTCTCTTCAGTACACTCTCCTAGAGCCAGGTAATCAGGTCGGGTGCACGCTTGGGTCTAGGCTCACCTGCATTGGTGTGGTGCACGAGGAGTGCTAGGTTTACGTAAACGGGTCGGGTGCCAGGTCCACAACAGAAGGTCGCAGATGAGGTGTGAGAGGGCGAGGGACCTCACCCTTGTGTTACTTGAGGCAACTAACTCAAAGCACAAAATCAATTTATCCTTCGCTCCGCGCTTGTGCGTTCACGAGGTGGGACATTTAATGTTCTACCCGCTTCTACGCTCGCACCCTCAGGAACTTTCTCACCTAATTGGGGCAGCAAGGCTCCTTACAGAGCCACTCACTTGCCTGGAGACATGCATGCCCACATCGTGAATCACCTGGGTTGGTTTGCCTAGACCATAGCAACCTGGGATGAAGCTCGTGACCTTCTTGCTGTTTGCTTCAATGGCAGTAGGTGCTCAGATCTGACACACACAAACACGGCCTTGCGGCCCCATTAAAATGCATGGGAAGCTTTGTCACATCTTGGCGAAGGTGATACGGTGGGTGGCAGGCTGCAGGGCAACCTAGGCGTGCATGCCTAGGTCACCCTGTGGCCGTGCTTATGGGTTTGGTCCGAGAACGTTTAGGGAGGTGATGGTGGTCGATGGATGGACGAAAGGTGATCAGTGGACTGTGGAAAAGGTAGTGAGGTATCTGGCGAGGCATGTGGAGGTCTGGAGCAGTGGAGGCACCTCGCCGGTGGGTGGTCGGAGATTGAGAAGATGGCAGTGGTCAGTGGCTGCGAGGGGCCGAAAGGGAAAATAGAGAGAGGGGAATTTAAGAGGGGATAGAGAGGAGTAATTCTAACATAACTAAGTGGACGAAGGGGGAGAGGTGGCTACTGGCGGTACCTGCTGTCGCATGAGAAGATGGTATCTAGGGGAGGGAGAGCAGTGACGACGACGGGGCTAGAGGTGCGCATGCAGGTGTTACGCAACGTGGAGGAAGGTGGTGAGGGCGGCTCTACCACTGATATGGTGGCAGAGCGACGAGAAAGAGGAGGGAGGCTCGCCGAAGCTCACTGGACTCCTAACCGGAGTAGAAGAAGATGAAATTAGGGTGATTCTCCAGCCAAGTCGAGTTGAAGAGATGCAACCGGAGGTGGTGGTACTTTTATAGTTGCCAGTGGGGGCTCTTGTGCTTGGAAGACAAGCTTCCAAGTGCACGAGTCCTTGCTGGAGATGGAATCAGTTGGAGACTGGAGACCCAAATCTCTCGTGCGTTCGCACGAGAGATTGGGTGCAAATCAGAGATTGCAATCAAGCTCAGATGGAAGGGAATTCCTCAGAGAATCTCCCTTCCAAATCTAGGAGGAGATCTCTGAGGGAACGGGGAGTACTCCCCATCCATTCCTTGACGGAGTAGAATTTCTCCCCATTAATGATGGAGGGACCTGTTTGTAAGAGTGGCAAGGAAGTTAGGGGGTCTGTGTAATGATTTTCAAAAGATAGGGGTCAAAATGTAATTGGGTGTACTATTTTGCAAAGTAGGTCAAGATGACCTCCCCTTAGGTCCAAATTTTGGTACAAACCTAATTTGGACCTAAGGAATCCAATGATGAAGTTGGATTTTAGGTTTGAACACGTTTGACTAAACATTTTACATAAAAACCCTAATTAGGTCAAATAATGAGCTGAGACCCCAATCTAGGTCAAAAGAGGCTCCAAAGGTCGAATTGAAGGTTCTAAACCCTTGGGGATATTTTTTCATGAATTTTAGAGGGTTTAATTGATTTTTATCCTGACCAAAACCTTGTTGAATTAAGTGGGTCTGTTTAGAGTTACAAAATGTCATTTAATTCTTGGATTGCACAATAACCCATTTTTGACTGAACCAACCCACTCTTTATCTTATTCAGACCATTTGACCTATGTTTTCCTCTAAGGAATCCCATTTATGTACTGTAATGGCAAAATTGCAGTTTTAACCTTTGTTTCATGTTTTCTTCTCAGAACATTAATTCCTTGAATTAGGTCCTTCTCTAGGTTATGTAGGGGCTCTTATTCTCTTTCATAAGTCAAACTGAGCTAGTTAGGGCTCATGATGAGGCTCTCATCATACCCCCATGCCTAGCTTTTGCTAGTACCTTAGTAAAATTTCAAGGTTTTAACTTATGTTCTAGACCCTGAGTGTCTGTTACCAGATATGTTAAGTGCTTTTCTTCTTTTGATTAAGTTAAGAATGCTAACAATAGGCCTAAAGGTACTCAAGTATCAACCAAAATCCAAACCTGACCCGCTATAACCTCAGTCCTCCGCAAAGGTTTTTAAGGCCCGTAGAAACTATCCTAAGGTTTGTTTGACTCCGTGATTAAAGCACCCATGCTTGTGACATTTTTAGCCTAGGGTCAGTTTGCAGTGTGTTTTTGTAAGAGAGAGATAGAGGATTTATTTGTTTGGAGAGTTTTCTCTCTCTTTTCTTTTTATTTCTAGCTTCGAATTGGCTTCTCAACACTGTCTGTATCGGATTCCTCATCCCTATCATCAATCCTCAAAGGTCCCTGGCAATAGATGCTTCTTGATAGCACCGCCCATGGAAACCCCCAGAACCCTGGCTTTCGAGATTTCGAGATAATCCCGCCCATGGCATTCCGTGGCCGAATCCAGACCCTGGCAATCGACATTTCGAGATAATGCCGCCCATGGTATCTGAACCAGCAGAGTGCTTACATGCCCCCAGTAGGATATTTAAATATCCTAAGAGACAAGCACCGTGGAGATGATATGTTGTTACGCATCTTTGAGGGGAATTTCCCCGCCTCTCCGCACCGGGAACTCATCCAAATCAACTTGTGTTGCTCGACTGCTCCTAGTCTAGGAAACTTTTTTAGAGCATTAAAATGCTTTTGCGTGATTTTGATAGTTATGCACACTGAACCAGACTGTGTGTGGATTAGGGTGCTTAGGTTACTGAGACCCGCAAACCGAAGGTCAGTTAATGAGGCCGAATACTTCCTAAGCCTTACACCTAATACTTAAGCTTCGCATTTTCCCCAACCTCTTGAGGATTATCTTGATCTTAGTGGGTACGTGAATTTTTAAGCCTAAGAGTCTACCCCAGAAGGCCTAAGATCAGCGTTCCTACTAATTTCTTTCTATGTCTCATTAGCACTTTTCTCTCTTTTTTTTCTTGATGTGGTCTAGAACTTCGGTTAATTCCTTAATCTTTTATTAATAATTATCTCTTTTTCATTTTATACTCCTTTTTGTCATTTTGCTCTTTTCTCCTCCTTATGATTATGTGGCTCACAAAATTTCCTCACTCCATTTTTTGTCCTTTTTCATAATTTTTCAATTTTTTTGTGTTTTTGACATATGTGAAATTTGTTTGTGAGAATCCTTCCGACTTTTTCTTGGTTCTGTATGTATGCACTTGACCACCACCCCATGCCTAAGTTTTGCAATATCCTCATTGTAAATGAAGGGTGTGAAACAATGTTGGGTCCAGGGACTTAGAACAGGATACATCGAGTGGGTGAATGGGTCGGAAATGACTGATGCGGACGATTTCAAGCTCTTGTACGTGTACCAGAGGTGGGATCAACTGTCTAAGGCTAAACTCAAGGTACAATGGATGTGGAGTACAGACAGATAATCAGACGAGTCTCTATTTTTGGAATGACGGGTTACCTCCCGTTAAGCGCTAAATTCAACGCCTTCAGCCGAGCGGAACATGAGGTGGAGAGGGAGTGGTCAACTCAGCGGATTTTTGTAAAACAAGCACCTTGATTAAGAGCCTAGTTGGTCCAACCAGGTGCTTGTTAAGATCAATAGGCTGATGATGCAACCCAAACCCAATCAGTCTGGTGGGTTGATAGATGTAGATCAACAAATGCGAAACCCACCATATGCAATGAAGTTCTGATGGATGTGGAAATGAAAACTTGGGTTTAGGCTGAGTCAAATTAGCCTGGTCAGAGTAGGGTTTCGAAAAATAATCAGTGCATGGTGTGGAAACCCTATAGGGGTGATCAAAGAATGATGGATCATGTTTTTCAATCTGATCGATACCCGATGCCCTGTATAGATGTGGAGTTGAATCATCTGCAAATGATTCAGTGAGAGGTGAATCAGAATAGAAATTGAGTTCGATTGCGGGTCGAGGTAGAAAATGGGTTTTGATCAGTTCTATATGTGTGGAATAGGTGGCTTCAATGAGAATTGTGTATGAGGGCTCTTCTAGAAAGGAATGACAGGTTGTCTCATGTAGAGAGTCCTCATAGTAACTTTCAAAATCAAAAGTGAATGCCTGGAGAGTGTCTATGGGATGCTAGAAATCGAAGTTGAGAAAAGATTCGTATTCTGGGTCGCAATCACTCTCAGCATTTACTGGTTTTGATTCCTAAGGATCGAAAAGAAATGATTCCATGTTATTGGAACCTGAACTGAAATCAGTGATCTCGAGAACCAGGATCTTAGAATCGGAGTTAGAGAATGAGTCATGTGCGCTGAGGTCGTAGATTGGCTTGTTATAATTAGGAAGCAGATTTTCTCCAATGTTATGGTCAGATTCGAAATTGTCGGAGAGTTTGCGAAAATCAAAATTTGAATGAGATTCAAGATCATGAGTTCCACCATAGAATAAATCATATGTAGATTCAGCAGCCTGACTGGAGTCTAGCCTAGATGTCAATTCTGAGCTTAAAAAGGTGTCCTTATCTAGTAGAGGCTCAGGTTCCAAGTTGGTAGGATAGACCCAATTAAAACCCCACTCGTCCAACTCCTCAGTTTTTGTATCGTAAATTGGCATGACTTCCAAAAAATCAATTGGTTTCTCTGAGGATGTTGGCGAGGGATATTCATTAAATAGAGGCCCAAAATCATATTCTTCATTGAAAAATTGGTCTTCCTCATATGGGGCCTCGAAATCTTCCCAATAGGTTTCAGATCTAGATTCTGGGCTTAGGTTGTGGGTTGAATCACTAGAATCTATGTCCGAATAACCTTCGAGGGTCACCTTATCAAAATAAGGGGCAGAATTTACACCCTCGAGAGGTTCAGTTCTACTCTCATTATTGCAAGAGTTTTGGGATTCTAAGACGGGTGATTCATGGTCTAGAGTTGGCTCAACATGTGTTCTCCTGCAATTGGAACTTCCCAACCTTCTTCAATATCAAGCACATTGTACTCCATCTGGGTTGGGAATCCACAACCATTTTTTGCCTCAAACCTGAGATCAGATTGATCCTCGATGTTGTCCCAAGATGGTTCATCCTCTGTTTGTGGTATATACGGGTATTTTTGGTCGATAATTTGTTTAGGGTTTTAATAATCTCATTATCTCTTCCTGTTTTTCAAGATCATCTTGGTGTTGCTCCCAAAGTAGAGGATTTGTCATGCATTGAAGGTATTCAAAATTGTGCAATTTTTCTATCTTAATGTATCCTGTGATGAGTATGTCTTGAGTTGATCCTTTTGTGGCTTCTACCAATAGCACTTGGGCACAAGTTATGATGAAGGTTGTGGTTGTTGGGACATCAACCTGAATGTTTTCTACTCATGTTGAGGTTTTGTCTTCTTTTTCATAGAATTTTAGGGCATCCTCAATCATCCTATCTCTCATGGATCTCCAATATTCAAGTTTCTTGAATAGTAGTCCTAAGTGGTTTGGCTGCATATTTGGATCAGCTGGTGGAATCAAGATGTAGAATTAAGTTATGAAGTGATTAAATCTGAATAAAGAGTCCTACTGAAAATGTATGTGTGTGCCCTAAAGAGAAGATGAGGGATTGGAGATATTTTTGACCTAATCAAGGCACCCAAAGATGTTGGATGACTATGGAGGTTTGAGGCGGATGATACCCCTGAATCAGAAGGGCATCCACCTGAGAATTACCTGAGCAGCCAGAGAGGGAGAGTCCCGCAAAGACCCCTACACGGTAGAGCGTCCCCACGGGTTACAGGGTTTCCCCCACCCGACCTCTCTTGTCACTGAGATTCCAAGTAGACAAGAATGGGGATCTTGACCTCTTAAGTCTACCACTTTTATCTCAAAGGTGCTTTACGGTTTTCACTTGAACTTTAGATGTTTTGATGTTGTAACCTAATTTGGAGGTTGGTTGACCCAAGGGGTCAACTTTACCTGACCTGTCCTAAAGATGACAGAATGATTCTAGGCTTGGGACCTAGAGATCACCCTGATTTGACTCCCAGTTTATTAGGTCCAAGATTTTTTAAGATTCAAGTGCTGTTAGAGCTTAATTTTTAGGGTTTGTCTTGTTTAGATCTCTACAATGAAGGGCTTGGGTCGCATACTGATGCGGGAGGGTTCATTTCCTTTTATACAGGCATGCGTGACTAGCACTCCAAAAACCCTACTATTGAAATCCTAATTTAGTTCTATTTCCAATCCTCTTTTTCACAAAAATTCTCTTTAGACTCAAAAATAAGAAGTGTGTTGTCCGCAGCGATTAGGCGTGATTTTTATTAGGCACAGGAATTTTGTGGGATAGGATCTCTAAGAAATCGCTTCCACTTCAATAAATTTTTAAAAATTTTCGCAAAATCAGGAAACCTTTGCCTTAAATATGGTAATTACTATAAAAAGAAGGCAATTGATTCCTAAGTTAGTTTCTTCCTTTTGTCTTTCAAGGGTTCGGCGATGGATTTTAGAGAAGAGAGGTTACCTGCCCTGGAGAGGTTGACTTGCGTAGGAGATTTCTTCTCTTGAAACACCTAGCAAGATTACAATAAAATAAATAGGGCAAGTTAGTGTTCAATATAGTCATAAAGAATGTAGAGATTAGTGATAAATTGCACATTGCTCCCCAGCAACGACGCCAAAATGTTACAATGCTTTGTTGGGCTTTTTAGATGAGTATAAGTCAATCGCGTTGTAGTATAGGTGACCAGGCGTTGATAGCAAAAAAGAATTTATTACTCGAAAACCTAAGTATCTGAGGTTGAACACAGGGAGAAAATGAAATTTATTCACTAATCTCAATAATGTAATTGAACACTTAGAGTTACTCAAAACCTAATTCAGAATATAAATGCAAGAATGCAAGAGTCAAAATTATAGCAAAATAGAATTGGACGTCTGATTCTATAATCAGACGTCTTAAAAAGATATTTCTCTTTAAGCTTTTATTTCCTTCTCCTTCTTAAGTCTTCTCTTTTCTACTTTCTTTCTTCTTTCTTTCTCCCCTGTCTTCTGCTTTTGCCTTTCTCCTTCTCTTTCTATCTCTGCTTGTCTTCTTCTTCAGCTGCTCTTCTTCCTTCTTAGCTTTGGCTTTCTTCCTTCTCGTTGGCATAGTGTCTTTCTCCTTCTTCTTCCTCTGCCTTGCTCTTCTTTTTCTTCCTCACCCTTGCCTCTGCTACAGTGCTGCTCCTTCCCTTGTTTTCAGCCTTTCTTCTTCTTCCTTTTCCTTGCTTGGCTTCTGCCTTGATTTCCTTCAACCTTAGCTCTCCTCTGACTTTCTCTTCTCTTTAGCCTTCCTTCCTCTTCCTTTCTGCGGCTAAGTATCTTAGCTTCACACTGCCTTAGCTACGCCTTCGTCTTCTTTCTTCTCTGCTTCTTCCCTGCGCATGCACACACAGAAGCAAAACCTATCCCCTACCTTCTCCACGTCTCTCTCTCTCTAATTCTCTCTTCGGTATGCTCTCCCAAAGCTGGGTAATTGAGTTGGGTGCACACCTGGGTCCAGGTGCACCTGCATAGGTGTGGCACGCGAGGAGTGCTAGGTTTAGGTAAATGGGTCAGGTGCCAGGTTCACAGCGGAAGGTCGCGGACGAGGTGTGAGAGGGCGAGGGACCTCACCCCTGTGTTACTTGAGGCAACTAACTCAAAGCACAAAATCAATTTATCCTTCTCTCCATGCTTGCGCGTTCACGAGGTGGACATTTAATGTCCTACCTGCTTCTACGCTCATGCCCTCAAGAACTTTCTCACCTAATTGGGGCAGCAAGGCTCCTTACAGAGCCACTCACTTGGCTAGAGACGTGCACGCCCACATCGCACATCACCTGGGCTGGTTTGCCTGGATTGCAGCAACCTGGGATGAAGCTCGTGACCATCTTTCTATGTGCTTCAATGGCGGC
Organism: Thalassia testudinum; assembly: GCA_037157565.1. Classification (NCBI taxonomy): domain Eukaryota; kingdom Viridiplantae; phylum Streptophyta; class Magnoliopsida; order Alismatales; family Hydrocharitaceae; genus Thalassia; species Thalassia testudinum. The sequence goes on from JAZHRO010000031.1 coordinate 205,014,863, forward strand.
AGGTGCTCAGATCTGGCACACACAAACACGGCCTTGCAACCCCATTAAAATGCATGGGAAGCTTTGTCGCATCTTGGCGAAGGTGATACGGTGGGTGGCAGGCCGCAAGGCAGCCTAGGTGTGCGTGCCTAGGTCACCCTGTGGCAGTGCTTATGGGTTTGGTCAGGGAACGTTTAGGGAGGTGATGGTGGTCGATGGATGGACGAAAGGTGATCAGTGGACTGTGGCAGAGGTAGTGAGGTATCTAGCGAGGCGTGTGGAGGTGTGGAGCAGTGGAGGCACCTCGTCGGTCAGTGGCTACGAGGGGTCGAAAGGGAAAATAGAGAGGGGAATTTAAGAAGGGATAGAGAGGAGTAATTCTAACCTAACTAGGTGGTCGAAGGGGGAGAGGTGGCTACTGGCTGTACCTGCTATCGCCGGAGAAGACGGTGTCCATGGGAGGGAGAGCGACGACGACAACAGGGCTAGAGGTGCACGCGCGGGTGTTGCGCGACGCGGAGGAAGGTGGTGAGGGCAGCTATGCCACTGGTATGGTGGCAGAGTGATGAGAAAAAGGAGGGAGGCTCACCGGAGCTCCCTGGACTCCTGACCGAAGGAGAAGAAGACGAAATTGGGGTGATTCTCCTGCCAAGTCGAGCTGAAGAGATGCAGTCGGAGGTGGTGTTGCTTTCATAGTTGCTGGCAAGGGCTCTTGTGCTTGGAAGACAAGCTTCCAAGTGCGCAAGTCCTCATTGGAGAAGGAATCAGTTGGAGACCCAAATCTCTCGTGCGTTCGCACGAGAGATTGGGTGCAAATCAGAGGTTGCAATCGAGCTTAGATGGAAGGGAATTCCTCAAAGAATCTCCCTTCCAAATCTGGGAGGAGATCTCTGAGGGAATGGGGAGTACTCCCCCTCCATTCCTCGCCGGAGTAGGATTTCTCCCCATTAATGGCAGAGGGACCTGTTTGTAAGAGTAGCGAGGAAGTTAGGGGGTCTGTGCAATGATTTTCAAAATATAGGGGTCAAAATGTAATTGGGTGTACTATTTTGCAAAGTAGGTCAAGATGACCTCCCCTTAGGTCCAAATTTTGGTACAAACCTAATTTGGACCTAAGGAATCCAATGATGAAATTGGATTTTAGGTTTGGCCACGTTTGACTTGACATTTTACACAAAAACCCAAATTAGGTCAAATAATGAGCTGAGACCCCAATCTAGGTTAAAAGAGGTTCCAAAAGTCGAATTCAAGGTTCTAAACCCTTGGGGATATTTTTCCATGAATTTTAGAGGGTTTACTTGATTTTTATCCTGACTAGAACCTTGTTGAATTAAGTGGGTCTGTTTAGAGTTATAGAATGTCATTTAATTCTTGGATTGCACAATAACCCATGTCTGACTGAACCAACCCACTCTTTATCTTATTCAGACCATTTGACCTATGTTTTGCCTCTGAGAAACTCGTTTATGTACTGCAATGGTAAAATTGCAGATTTAACATTTGTTTCATGTTTTCTTCTCAGAACATTAATTCCTTGAATTAGGTCCTTCTCCAAGTTATGTAGGAGCTCTTATTCCCTTTCATAAGTCAAACTGAGCTAGTTAAGGCTCATGATGAGGCTCTCATCATCAGGCCAGCTCAAGTCCAACTCTCAGAAACTGAACTCAGCTCAACTTGGTTGAGCTTAGCTATCTGACCTAAGTTAGCTACTCCAGCTAGCTAGGTAATCTTTGGGAAGACCAGATTCAGCTCACCTCAACTCATATCAGTAGAAGCCAGCTCATCTTTGCTTCGCTTAGCAGCTAGCAAAGAACTAGCTGGCCAAGCTAGCTAATGAGCTCAAATGCAGCCTGAGGTCAGCTTCGATGCTGCTCAATGAAGATCCTAATCATTTCCTCTCAAACCCTAGCTCCTTCCACTTCCTACTCCGCTCATCTACTAACCAAGCTCGCTTAACTAGTCCACCTCCATGCCATCTACTCTTAACCCTAAAACTCCACCTAACTAGCTCCACCAAATAAGCCTACCTAAGTCCACCTAAGCTTCCCTATTTCTTCTCCACTTTGACGCTAACACTACACCTCCTTTCACCCCACCACCACCACCAAAAGGCACCTACAATTGGCACCAAAATACCCATAACCATCCTCCCCTTTTTGGCACCAAACTAACCCCTCATCTCAACCCTACATCTACCACTCCAAGCCATACCAACCATCCATTTTTGGTGCCACCTAAGATCCCTTCTAGAAGCCTCAAGTTAGTGCCAATTTAGTGGTGTCTCTCCACCACCAAAGGGCACCAACCACCACCACAACCACCCCCATAGATTCCTTGAGTTGGCGCCAACTTACCATGGCCATAGGATCCCATAACCACCACCAAAAGCCCATCTTGGCCCTCCATTTAGGCCACACCAACCACCACCTTGTTAGTTCAAACCCTCATAAATAATGTTTTGATGATTTTACAAAATAAAGAAAAAGTGATAAAACATAAGCATAGCATATTTTTTCTCTGTAATAACACAATTGTAGGTTTCATGGAGTTTTCCATGACAAATGATTAAAAGTGTGAAGACTAGATTAGCATAAGTCTTGTCATAGGTCATGGGCATTTATGTAAACTTTCAAAGGTTGTAATCTTTATTTGAGTCTAGAGATGTTGTAAAGAGCCCCCAAGCATAACTTATAAATAGCTAACTTAGGCTCTCTACACTTAGGATAAATTAGAAATAAAAACCTAACACTAAGACACAAATTAGACATCCATCACAACTGTCAGACGTTTTAGTTTCAACTTTAAGACATCTGATCATTGTTTCAGACGTCTAATTGCCTATAGCATTGCGTTTACTTTCTGACCTCTTAGGCATCAGTCGAAGCAACCTTCTATCAAACATCCATAGCCTTATCCAGACATCAAATACATAGCCTGGACATCCTTAAACCAACTGTTAGACTCAAGTGCCCTTTTTCTCTGTGTTATAATGAGCAAATACACTTTTAAACATCTGGACATATCTCCAGACATCTATCAATGGACCGTTGCCCATTTATTTCTATGCAAATCTTATTAGAACCCAAAGATCAACTCTTAGATTACCGAGGCATGTCCTTATTATTTTCCAGACCTCTAGGAAATCCAGCAGACATCCATATTGACGTCAGTTTCTTAAAATCTAGAACCCTGTTTGGATCTGGTCAAAATAGGAATAAATCTGTTTATAATTAGACATCCAATATTTTTATCAAGCGTCTTATATGAATATATCAGATGTCCCTATTTCAATCCAATGAAAACAATATGCCTGACTAATAGAATCAGACGTCTATAATTATACTCAGACGTCTTACAAGATGTCTGAACCAAAAATTAAACATATAATATTGCTGTCAATTTCATGATTGCTTTGATTTGTGTTGGATTTCGTCCAAATCTCTTGGGACTTGCCTCCAACAGTTGGGAGACCTCTCCCAAGCCTTCTTGAAGGTTCCAAACTTGCCTATAAATAGACTACAACCCCTCTTAAGCAACACACACCTCTTAAGATTCAATTTCCTCAGAAAATCACTTACTACTCTTTGCTTCCTATTGCCTTTGTGCTGTGCCAACGCTCTGATTAAAGGGCAAACCAACACTCCCAGTGCACTTCATTCTGCTAATTCTCAGGGAGTTCTTTTTATGCTTAATAGAAAAGGAAGTCATTAATATTTTGGGGTGTTCCATAGGTGCTATTTCATTCTTATTATTGTAGTTTGGGTATCCGTCCTGTCGAGTCCCCATCTCTTCATTGTGAAGGGAGAAACCTCCGTTTAGGGATCGGAGGTGGAATTTGTAATTGAGGCACACTACCCTCATTTAAGTAGTATGGTTAGTGGATTGATCACTTTGTGATCAAAAATCCTAAGTCAAGGGATTGGCTTAGGTGGTGGTTTTCACTCGTTTTGGGTTTCCACCTAAAAATCTTATGCCTCTTTTTGTGATTGTACTTTTGTCTTATAATATTTTCTAAATTCACTATTCACCCCCCTCTAGTGCAATTTCACACCTCTCCACTCCTATATCTACCCCCCATAACCACCACCATACCATCATCCTCCCTTAGTTTAATTCTACCCATATCCACCTAAACCTAGGGCCAAGGAAGAAGAAGAAGAAAAGAAGATCAAGGGGGCAACCTACCCACCCCCTTGGTTCCTTCTTCCTCTTTCTTCCTCTCCCTTCTGCCATGACTAGGAGGAGGTCTTCATCTAGAGGGGACGGCCAAGCAAGGAGTCTTGAGGGTGGTGGATGTCCACCCTTAGAGGAAGCTTGGAGGAGGACTACTTGAAGAAGAAAGCTAAGGAGAAGCCTTTTTAAGTATGGGGCAACCGCACTTGGAGCAAGGAGCATCCAAAGCTTTTACCATAGGATTTTTCTTCTTTTCTTCATCTTTCTATTTTCTTGTACTAGCTAGTGTTTTTTTGTTTTCATGTAACAAGCATTCAACTACCTGTTATACATTTTCCTACTAATACAAGATTTCTATTGCCTTCCAATTTCATGTTTTCTAGTTAGTGTGCTTTTCTTGTTTATGGTAATCTTAGTACACACACTCTTTTCTTCTAATTACCCAAGGCACACTTGCCTAGGGTGAGCTTAGAAGAAAGGGTTTCTTCTTGTCACTTTAGGCATAGCTTTAGCATAGTTAACTTCGCTTTCAAGTGCCCGATCATTTTGAAAACCCTAAAAATAACAAAATCAAAAATACAAACAGACAAGTGTGGATTTGAAAGGAAAGAGAGAGAATCTTTTATGTGACTAACAATTTGACCTCCTTGGACATCCCTAGATACTCATCCTATTTAGAAATATAAATTGTAAAAGTTGATTGCAAATTTACGCATTGCAACAACATAAGAACCTGCATTTACAAAACGTGTGTTTTCCTACATCAATACACAAGTTTTCATACGTATCATTATGTAACTCATCAAACTCGCTCATTTGCAACTGACAACGGATTCCAGCCTCCCTGAGATCTAGATTGCAGTTTCGTACTGCCCAGTAGGATTTATGCTCCATCTCTATAGGAAGGTGACATGCCTTCCTGTATACGAGTCTGAATGGAGACATTCCTAGCTGGGTTTTATGGGCGATCCCTATAGGCCCATAATGCTTTCAGAAGCTAGGATGACTAGTCCTTTCTATCAATTCGAGTAGTTACCTAAATAATTTTCTTGATCTCCCGATTAGAGAGCTCAGCCAGTCCATTAATCTAGGGGTGATAAGGAGTTGAGTTACGATGCAACACCCCATACTTTTTCATCAGGGATTGGAAGTGCACATTCACGAAGTGGGTCCCTCCATCAGAGATGATTGCATACGAGACACTGAACTGAGAGAAGATATGCTCACGAATGAATTTGATCACAACTTTGTGATCATTGGTTCGGGTTGGAATGGCTTCAATCCATTTGGACATGTAGTCCACAGTGAGAAGAATAAGTCAAAGCCATTTGAAATTGGGAAGGACCCATGAAATCAATCCCCCAAATGTCAAAAATCTTTCACACGAGAATCAAGTTTAAGGGCATTATGTCGCGATGGCTCATGTTGCCTAAGGTCTGGCAATGAGCGCATGCCCTATGATAATTATGTGCATCTTTGAAGATTGTGGGCCAATAGAAGCCACACTGGAGGATTTTCGCTGTGGTTTTGTGACCCAAGAAGTGGCCACTGCAAGCCTGGTCAAGGCAGAAAGATAGTATATCATTCACCTCGGAGTTAGGAATGCATCTCCGAATGATCTGATTGGCACTAATGTAGAAGAGATATGGATCTTCCTAGACATAATATTTTGCATCTGAAATCAATTTGTCTTTCTTGGCTTTCAGCCAATCAGATGGAATTTGATGTGATGCCAAATAATTTACTATATCAGCATACGAAGGAAGTCCAGTATCAATAGTCAAAAGGTGCTCATCTAGAAAGTGCTCAATAATAGGTCAGGAGGGATCAATGATCGAGGAAGGGAGGTGGGACAAATGGTCAGCTACTATATTCTATTTTCCTACCTTATCGCATATTTCGAGGTCAAATTCTTGCAAGAGCAAGATCCATCGAATCAGCCTCAGTTTCACATCCTTCTTTGTGAGTAAGTGTCTCATCGCATGTGATCCAAGTAAATGATGACATGGGAACCCAAGAGGTATGATCTAAATTTCTCTAGACCGAATACTACTGCCAGCAGCTATTTCTTCATAATTATGTAATTACGCTGAGCCTCGTCCAGCGTCTTGCTGGCATAGTATATTACCACTAGTTTCCCATTGATTTTCTATCCCAGGACCACTTATTAACGTGCAAAATCAGGGTTTTAAAATCACTTCATTGTAATATAGCTAAAATAGTGCAAAAATAAATAAAATTTATAACTCGAATGAAGTCTGAGGTCAAATGCAGGGAGCAAGTGTTGCAATTAATCTCAAAGATCACAATAGAATCACAAATATAAGCAATTTATAATGAGAATTCCATGCAAGAGTGATGTATCAATAGAATCAAGTGATAATATGCAAAAAAAAGAGGGTAAAATGGTGATTTAAATCACCAAATTACCCTACAATGTTAAGCTTCACAATTCACTCAAATATCAGAATCATATAAGCCAAGAATATCTCAATTTAAGAACCAGCAGAACTAATGCACCAGAAGACAAAGATGAAGCCCAGATAGCTTAATTGACACCTAGCTACAATGCCTTTAAGAGGCTTAAGGGCCTCTTCCTTCTCTTCAGGCCTCAAGGGAGAGGCATAACATAGCACAGTAGAGGCACGAAGCCTCCAAATTAGCTAAGTGTTTAGAGTTAGAGAGCAAGGCAAAACCCCCCTTCCACTCTCTCTTTCTTCTCTTCCTCTCTCAAAGACCCATGGTTAGCCAGATTCTTGGGCAGGTAACCATATCCAGAACAGGGTGTAGGCCTACGGGCATGATTTCCGGCAAGCAGTGAGTGTTTGGGTAAGTGGGTGAAGGTGCTAGGGACTCGACCCTTGTGACTTGGGTGAAGGGATGGAAACAGAAATTCCTCTTACGTGTGCACGGATGCTCTTCTCCCACCAATGTGGGACTAAAACTCCGCAGCCTCTTCACATGCATGCAGCTGCAAATAAGATATTTGATCGAAGTCGAAGATGAGGCCGCTGGATCCAATTAAGTGCCTAGAGAGGGACCTGGAGTGAAGCCACTTCTCTTGGGCACGTTGTCTAGAAGCTACGTGGCTAGAGGACTTAAGATAAGGCCAGAGGCATCAAGGTGGAAATGGAGGTCCGGTGAGGTACCTGAAAGCATGAATACAGCCTCCCAGCCAAGTCAAACCAGTTCAGAAGCTTCGCCGTGGAACAACAAGTGCAACGGTGGGTGTGGCGTGTGGTGCGAGTGAGTGTGGAGGTCTGATGACCTCGAGATGGTGGTGCGAAGGTGCTTGTGACAAGTAGAGTGTGTGAGTAGCCAATCCCCTCAGTTTCTTCAGGGGTTTTAGTGGGTGATGTACGGCGAAAGTGTAGGGACCAGTGGTGGCCGATTTGGTGGAGTGTAGTAGCCGCGTGAGCTCGCCGGAGGTATGTCGACGAGGTGGAAGACGGAGTTGGAGTGAGCGTGTGAGTGATCGAAGTCGAGGTTTGGAGGCATTGTGATGATGAGTAGAGGTCGAGGAGTTGATGGAGATAGCTAGCGGACAAAGGAGGATAGAGGAGGCACCAGTTGCGGTATGGCCGACGCCGAAGGAGATGGATGCTCCAGTGAGAGGGAACGACGACAATGGAGGATTTAGAAGCACCTCGTTGGTATGGCGAGGTGTGGAAAGACGAGGAGAGTTGGAACTGACCGCCTATGGTATGTGGCTGTCGGTGAAGGGGTTGGAGGTAGGAGGGTCACCGGAGCAAGCTCAGAGCAAGCTGAGGTAGAGGAAAGAAGAGGATTTTTGGCTGAAAAACTTGCTAAGCAGGTAAGGCAGTCGATGGGGGTCTTTTATAGGACAATGGGCAAGCTTCCAAGCTTGGATATCAAGCTTGAAAGCTCAAAAATCAGGGGCTTAGATTAACAGATTTACAAGAGGTCACATGAACTCTTGGGAGAATTAGGAAGGCCATGAAGGAGCTTAGATGGAAGGGAATCTTCTCAGGAGTCTCCCTTTTAATTTTGGAATGGTTTCTCTAAGAAATCAAGGAGAAATCTTTGATTAAAGCTTGACCTCCTTGGGTTCACACGGCCATGGCGGTAGAGACCTGAATGCAAAGAATGAAGATAAACCTAGGGAGCATTTCGCAAAGTTTTCAAAACTTGAGGGGCTATAAGAGAGAAAACAAGGCTGAGAGGACCATAATGCAAACTAGGTTGAAATGATCTCTGATTAAGCCTAAATTTTGGTACAAAACTAATTTGAACTTAAGGAATCTGATGGTGAAGTCATATTTTGGTTTTGACCAAGTTGGCTGGGTAATTTACGTAGAAACCCAAATTAGGGTAAATGTCCGTCTCAGACTCTACTTTAGGTCAAAATGGGTTCCAATGGTCAAATCAAAGGTACCAAACCTTATAGAATATTTTTATATGATTTTTAGAACATTTATGTGAATTTTATCCTGACCAAAACCTCAGTTAATTAAGCAAGTCTAGTTTTTGGGTTTCATATGTCCATTAATTCTCGTAATGCATGAAAACCCGTTTTTGTTTGCATGGACCCTCTTATTATACATTAATGACCATTTGACCTTTAATTAACCCCTAGAATTCCCCGTGGTTATTCTGTACTCATGAAATGCGGTTAAAATTACATAAATAACCTTGTGTTCTTCTCAAAACAGAATATTTTGCATATATGCCCTTTGATGGTTATGTAGGAGCTTTTATCAACTTTCTCAAACCAAATTAGGCTAGTTATGGCTCATGATGGTGTTCCCATCATACCCCCATGCCTAGATTTTGCTAGTCCTTTAGCAAAATTCTATGGATCAGACCAGTTGTCTAGGCCAGATGTAACCGTCAAATGTCCTACTATTGGATGAATGCGACCTATCGGGGATTTAAATCAAAGTATTGTCATCGTAGTTTGAAATCCACAATAAATCGAACAACAAATAAAATTTATAAGCTCATAATATCAAAAATGAAGTCCGAGGTCGTTCGCTAGGACAAGTATTGCATTCACGCGCTAATCTCAATAGATAAAATAAATAAGCACAATTAATTACTCAAAAACTAATATGTAATATATAACATGACTATGTAAGGAGATAAAAAGAACTTTAGACAAAATGATGGTGATTTGGATCACCAATTATTAGCTTAACACATATATAGTATTTACTAAATATAATCAAATGAAGGAATAGATGATCAGACGTCTTAAACGTTCAATTGCTACAGTGCACAAGCACTTGGTCTTCCTTGATTCTCCTTCTCTTCTTCCTTTCTCAACTCTTCTACTTCTTTCTTTCTCTGCCTTAGCTTTTTTCTTCCTTCCTTTAGCTTTGTCTCTTTTCCTCTTCTCATTACTAGTGTCGCACAAGTGCCTGCAAGAGCAAAACCCCCCTAACCCCCACGTGCTCTCTCTCTCTTACTTCTCTTTCTCAAGGGACAACCAAGCATTCGGGTAATCGGGCATGAGCACACCCGGGACCAGGGCTACCTACAGTAGGTAGCAGCCGAGGAGTGAGGCTTAGGCAGGTAATCGGGTATGAGACAGTCTTGCATGGAGATGTCATGGGTAAAGCGTGAAGGGGTAAGGGGGACCTCACCCCCCAAGTGTCTTGAGGCGAATAGCCTTATTCCCTTTCTCAATTTATTCCACAGCTCTAGCTTGGTGGCCCACGATGTAGGACTAAACTTTGCACTCCCTTCGCGTGCATCTAGCGGCAGCAGCTTCTCTAATTGCGATTGAAGGAGTGCGTAATGCTCCAAATTAAAAGCCCTGATGCGTTCCTGGGAGTAATCCACATCACCTGAAGATAGCACTTGGAGCATGTGTGGCCACGAACTCGAAGAAAAAGGCTGGAGATGGCAACAGCAGCGGAGGTGCACGGCAAGACCTGAAATTCAATAGAACAGCCTCTCGGCCACGTTAAACCAGCTCAAGAGCTTCGTTGTAGGGCATGGAGTGTAATGGTGGTGGTTTTGTGACTTATGGAGGTGTATGGTGGTCTACGGAGGTCGGAAGAGGACCGCGATGGTGGGTTTGTTCGGAGGGTCACGGGAGTGGGTGGAGTAGGAAATAAAGATGGGGCATTGATGCGATGAGGGTGTAGAGGGTTTCGACGAGGTAGATGGAGGTGTGTAGAGTGTGGGGATGCCTCACCGGATGCGTCATCGACGGTGGAGACAAAGGTGGTGGGTGGTGTAGTCGAGGGGGCGAAATAAGAGTTAAGAGGGGGAGGATTAATCTATGAGTCTAAGGGAATTATTCTAATCCTAATCTAACAGAAAAAAGTAGGGATATCTCCTTGCTGGGGGTATTTCGATGTCGAAGAAGAAGAACTCTCCGATGGGGTAGAAGCAACGATGAAGACGAGGGAGAAGCTCCTGCTGCTACGACCAAGAGTGGAAGGAGAGGAAGGAAACTTTGTCGCTGGTATTGCGTACGGACGACAAGGGAAGTCGGAGAAGATTGCCGCACATCATGGAGTCTTTCGACTAGAGAGGAGGGAGGAAGGAGGGGAGTTTTCAGCCAAAAGCGAGCCTAGGAGTTCGGGCAGGCCCTAGGGGTCTTTATATAGGCATCAGGGGGTCGGTTGGAGCTTGGAAGGTTCGCCGGAGTTGGAAACCCAAGAGATACACAAACCTCTCATGTGTTCACATGAGAGATTGGGAAGGTTATGCAGTTTGAAGTTGGGTGCGTTGGAAAGAGAACTTCTCAAGGAATCTCCCTTCCAATTTTGGAAGGGATTCATTGATCAGAGGAGTTCTATTCAATCAAAGGTCTCCAGAGGAGGATTCCTTTGTGAAAATGGTGGAGGGACCTATTTTCAAAGAGTGATGACAAAGATATGGGCCTGTTTGTAAGGATTTTGAAAGTTAAGGGCATGTGTGTGAGAGAAAAGAGTCAGATAGGACTAAATTGCAAACTAGGTCAAGATAATCTCAGATTGGGTCTAAATTTTGATACAAACCTAATTTGGACCTAGGGAATACAATAGTGAAGTTGGATTTATGTTTTGACCCATTTTTACTAGCTAATTTATGCAAAAACCCAAATTAGAGCAACTATCTGTCTAAGACTCTATTTTAGGTCAAATTTGGTTTCAATGGTCAAATCAAGCATACCAAACCCTAGATAATATTTTTCTATAATTTTTAGAGGGTTTATGTGAATTTTATCCTGACCAGAAGCTCAGTGAATTAAGCGGGTCTATTTTTAAGGTTTCATATGTCATTTAATTCTTGAAATGCGTGAAAATTCATTTCTATTTGCACGGACCTTCTTGTTAGACAATTATGACCATTTGACCTTTGATTAACCCCTGAAAAATCCCATGATTGTTATGCAATTGAGATGTATTGTTAAAACTGAATTTTTACCCATGTTTTACTGTATTTCTCTCAGAATGATTATGCAATGAATTATGGTTCTCTGGCGGTTATGTAGGAGCATTTATTCCTTGATTATGACTAATTAAAGGTAGATATGGCTGATGATGACATTATCATCACCTACTATGCTACATCTCTAGGAATCAGATCTTAATACCAATAGTAGGCCTAAAGGTACTAAGTACCTACCCAGATCCAGACCTGACTAGCTTTCGCCTGAGCCTGCTGCGAAGGTTTCTAAGGCCCACAAGAACTATCCTAAGGTTCATTGGACCCAGCAGTTAAAGCACCCCTGCTTGTAACATGGTTAGCCCAGGTTCAATTTGCTAGTGCATTTTTTTGTAAGATAGAGAGGGATAGAAGAAGATTTTCATTTTTGGAGAGCTTTCTCTCTCTTTTTCTTCTTGTCATTTTTCCTTAAATCCAACCTTGGATTGGCCCTAAACACGGTCTATATTGGATCCCATGTCCCCACCATCAATACTTGCAGGGTCCCTAGCAATGGATGCTTCGGGATAACACCACCCATGGCAACAGTTAAAACCCTGGCTTTCGAGACTTCAGGATAGTGCCGCCCATGGCGTTCTGTAGCTAAATCCATACCTTGGCAATTGACATTTCATGATAATGTCGCTCATGGCATCTAAACTAGCACAAGGTGCTTACATGCCCCCAATAGGATATTTAGATATCTTAGGAGACAAGCATCGAGGAGACGATATGTTATTGCTCATCTTCGAGGGGAATTTCCTGCCTCTCCACACCAGGAACTCATCCAAATCAACTTGTGTTTTCGAGCCACTCCTAATCTAGATCTGATGGGAACACCATCATGAGCCCTAACTAGCTCATTTTGACCCAATGAAGAGAATAAATGCTCCTACATAACCAACTAAAGATCATAATTCACTGCAAAACCTTTCTGAGAGAAACACAAGAAACAAGGGATAAAACTGCAATTTTACCAATGTAGTATAATGTTTGGAGTTCGTAGAGTGCATATTTGTTAGGAAAATGTCATAGTATAGTGCGTAATACAATCAAACAAAGATATTCAATAAAAGATAACAAGACTTGAGTATCGATCGTTCGTCCCTAGGAGGTGTTTGTTTTACTTTTGAATTTGATCTTTTATCGCTCTACTCTGTTTAAAATCACACGTCGGTTTATGATTATTACGTATTGAAGTATGACATGCTTAGTTGCAAGTATATCAGGAATTGAAAATAGGCAACATTAATCACACAAAAGATATTGCAATGAGCTCATGGTGATTCTCAACACATAGCCATATATATATATAGAAAATATATTTTTCATTCATTCATTTGGAGAGTGTTTGCAACATGAACTTGTAGAGGAAAGCATGTACATGAATGCTTAAAATGTAAATCTAGCTACCAGAAAACGATCGCATACAAGAATTTATGGGGGGATTTTGCATGCATCATTGGGGGAGAATAAGGACTACACTACTAAGCAGTAAATAAAAGTAGTAAATGTAAAGAGCTAGCTACTAATCTATCAAAACTGAGGGCATTCGGAGGTGGGCATCGATGGCCTTGGAGTAATGGAGAGGAGAAAGAGGGGCAGCCAATGGAGCTTAGGTCGGCCCTTAGAGAGAGGTTGGAGGAGTGATCCGACATCCTGGCATGGTGTCCTTCATGGTGGTTCTCAGCTCATGGAGATGGAGTGGAGATGGTGGTGGCTAGCCTAAGTGGAGGTGGATGGAGCCAAGCAAGTATGGCCAAAAAGTAGATGGGTGCAAATGACCACCTCTTAGGTCTTTTTATAGTCCTAAGGGAGGCTCTCTAGAGAATTATGGAATTCTCTAGAGAGGCCTATGGTGGGAGCTCATGGGAGAGTGAGAGAGAGAGGATGGATGGTGGTTTTTAGATCCACCAAATGTGGATCTAAAAATTGAATGGCTCTTGGTTACTAATTTTGGCAACCAAGGCAACAACACATGGTAGAGAGTTCTAGAGAACTCTAGGCTAGATATTTTCATGTGGATGGTGTGTGTGGGTGTGTGTGGGTCGAAACCTTGGTGGCTAGGTTGATTAGGTTAGGTTCTAGTGGGTTTAGGTCAAGGTAGGTCTCAAATTAGGGTTGCAAACCTTAATTCACTAATGTAAAGTGAAATTAAACTTAATACAAGTTTAATTGAGTGTGTGAAAACTTAATTGAGAGTAAAACAACTCAATTAAGTTAGGTCTAGGTCAATTGGACTCTCACTGCATCAAATTGGATAGAGATCAGGGCTCAATTAGACTCAATGAGTCCAATTGAATGGGCTAAAGGAATTGACTAAGATCCAAGTCAATTAGGTTTAGTGAGGACCTAATTAGGTCCTTAGGGAGGTCTAAAGGTGATGCACTAGGGTTAGGGCACCTTAATTTAGGTTCCTATGGGGTTGGAATTGGGGTTAGGGACCTACAGATCCAAGATTAAGGCTTGAATCTCAAAACAGGAACTAGAGTGCAGTATCAGACATCTAATAATATTGTCAAACGTCTTATACTCAAAAATCAGAAGTCCAGACTTCATTTCTAGATGTCCAATCTGAGTCAGGGGGAAATCTAGGTTTTGTTTTGGGTATTCTATAGAAATTGGATGTCTGACAAAGTGTCTGGACGTCCAATAACACTGCAAAAGTGGGTTTGAGGTGTGCGGGAGTTGGCTAAGGGTCCTGGATGTCCTATAACTTATATGGACGTCCAGATAAGGGTTGGAACTAGGACTTTAGGGCTTCCTAGGGTGTTGTGACCTAATCTAAGGGTGGCCAAGGCTTGGGGGAAGTCTCTAGGCTATCCTAGGGCTAGGATGGACCTAAGCTCTTCACATTTTACTGCTTTATTCCTACTTAATATAATAGCAAACCTTAACTCCCTTACATCACTATTCCTACATCTAATCTAAGTCTTCTGCTCTAGCTCTGCTGCAACACCCGTTATTCCTGGTCTAACTTCAGATCCTGCTCCAAATCCAGCTCCAGATCTAGCACCTGATTAACTTATTGCCTGCAATTGACATAATGCACTTAATCAACACATTATAACATTATTTTATGCATAGCTAAAGTAAAGCAGTAAAGATGTAGATAATGCTTATGCATGCGTGAATTGCCCTAACTTATGCTACGTTCTAGCCTAATTTAGGTCAATTAAGACTTATGATTGTTGCGCAATCATACAACCACAGGTTTTCTCAAGGGCTAAACAAACGTCAAATGGTTTGAATAAGATAACAAGTGGGTTAGATTTGACAGAAAATGGTTTATGTGAGTTTTGAGAATTAAATGACTTTTGAAACACTAAAAATAGACCCACTAATCAACCAAGGTTCTAATTAGGATAAAATTCACTTAAATCCTCTACAAATCATAAAAAAATATTCTTTAGGGTTTAGTACCTTCAATTTGGCCAATAGAACCCATCTTGACCTAAAATGGGGTCTCAAATAGATATTTGCCCTAATTTAGGTTTTTGCATAAATTACCCAGTCAAACATAGTCAAAACCAAAATCCAACATCACCATTGGATTCCTTAGGTCCAAATTAGGGTTTTATCAAAATTTGGACCTAAGGGGAACTCATCCTGACCTAGTTTGCTAAAAGGTCCTATATGATTAAATTTCTACCCCTAACTTTCAAAAACCATTACAATAAGCCCCCTAACTTCTTCATCATCCTCACAAATAGGTCCCTCTACCATTATCATGGATGAATCCTACTCTGGCGACCTTTGAAAGGAGATTTCTCCTTGATTGCTTGGAGAATCTCCTCTAAAATTGGAAGGGAGATTCTCTGAGAAATTCCCTCCAATATGAACCTCGGTTAGATGCCTTGAATCTTTCCCAATCTCTCATCCGAATGCATGAGAGATTTAGGTCTCTTGAAGTTTCCATCTCTGGCGAAGCATTCCTTGCTTGAAAGCTTGGCCTCCAAGCATAAAACCTCCTTAGATCCTTATTTAAAAACTCCCCAGGGTCCAACAAACTCCTCAGCTTGAAATTGGGCTGGTTTCCCCTCTATTCCTCTCTCCCATCTGGCCACAACCCTCTGTAAGCTCCAGCAGCCTCTCCCTAGCTCTTTCATCGCCCAACCACAATACCAGTGGCCGTGCTATCTCCACCACCGTCCTCCACGTCGAGCAATACCCACCAACATCGTTCCTGCCCCATCTTCGTCGTCGCCTCACCTATGGAGATTCATCTTCCCCACGTCCAGCAACCACACCGGCATGGGACCTCTTTCCCTTTTGTCCTTTAGAAGCAAGTTTTTAGGTCCCCTCTTTCTCACACTTTCTTTCCCTCTCTCTATTTCCCAAAATCGACCACTGACACCACTGACCACCGTCAACTCCTCCATCTTCAGCGACTCCTCTAGCGAGGTGCACCCATCGCTACGCACCTCCATCCACCTTGCTGACCACCCTGCAACCTCCACCGCAACTCCTTGATCATTTCCCCTCAATCCATTCACTCCATCGATCACCCAGACACCTTCTCGAACACACCACCTCACTCGCACACAGTGTGCCTTAGGCATGCACTCACAAGCATCCACGAGCCACGCCAACACCCCCAGCACATCCGCCATGCTTCGGCAATGATCCTTGAATGATTTGACGTGGCCGAAAGGCCATTCTCTTGATTTCAGGTATTGAGCCTTGTCCGCCATTATTGCTGAGCTTGAAGCTACGTCCAAGTCTTACTACGCCCAGGCTTCAGTCCCAGGATGTGTGGAAGTTGCCTGTGCACGGTTCCAGGCCCTTAATTGTAGTCGAGAGCCTCAACAGTTGAGGCAATTGAGAGGGCCACTCCCTGCTGTAGGTGCGCGGAAGACAGGTGCGACATTTAGTCCCACCTTGGAAGTGAAAAGGCACCCTCACCCATATAAAGGGAAAAGTGCAGAAGGCTGTTCGCCTCCAACACTGAAGGTGAGGTCCTCCTCCCCCCTTCACCGGACTCGTAAACGGCACTGCCCACGCAAACCTGGCCAACCTGACTACTTGCCTGACTTCACTCCTCACTCACCACACACACCGGTAAGCCTGGACCCGAGTATGTGATAAGTCTGATTACCCAACCGACTATGGCTTTTGGAGAGCGAGACTGAAATAGAAAGAGAGAAGGAGAGAGGAGAGCTACGCGAGGTAAGGGGGGTTTTTTCTCTGAGAAGATTGCTCTAACACTTAGTTGGATTCAGAAGGCAGGAAGGCCAGAGATGAAGAAAGCCTAAGGAAGAAGAGAGAAGAAGAAGAAGAAGAAGAGGAGAATTGAAGGTAGAAGAAAGAAGAGAAAGAAGAAGAGAGGACTCGCAAAGGCAAAGGAAGAAGAAGGAAAAAGAAGAAGAAGCCAAAGACAGAAGCTGAAGAAGAAGAGTACACAGAAGAAAAGGAAGCTGAATCAGAGAAAGAGAAGAAGAAGAAGAAGAAGAAGAAGAAGAAAGGAAGAGGAGGACTGTAGCAAAGTCATTTAAGATGTTTGATTGTAAAATCAGACATCTGAATTTATATTTCCTTCTTTAGTCAATTTGAGTAACTATTCTATGACTTATAATTGGTGATTCAAATCACCATTATTTTGTCTAAAACTCTTTTTACTCTTCATATACTCATATGCTCTACATTCCTATTTAGTTTTTGAGTAATATTATGTGTTCAATTTGCATTAATTGCTAAGTTTAGTGTGTGAATTCCATTTGCTCCCTGTGTTCGACCTCGAAACATTTTTGAGTAATAAAATTGTATTTGTTTTCAAAGTGATTTCGACTATACTGCAACACGATTATTTAAAACATCGATCTCGCTTTCGCATTAACAAGATCTTAGGACCATTTTCATAATAGCATAAATGCTTTTTGGGGTGCTTTCATATTTAAGTGCACTGAACCAGACTGTGCGTGATTTATTGTGGTTAAGTTACCGAGTCAAGTAAACCAGAGGTCAGTTAACGGGGCTGAATAATCCTTAAGCCTTAGACCTAATACATAAGCTTTGCATTTTCCTTAACCTCTTGAGGATTAATCTGAATCTTGACAAGTACTTGAGTGTTTAAATCTTAAACCAGATCCAAGAGGCCTAAGGTTGGTATTCGCCACTAACCCCTTAAGTTTTAGCCTTCTAGGTTTTAATTCATCATTCGATCTAACCTAGAAGTTAGGTAAGTTTCATATTATTTTTAAGGGACTCTCTTTTTTTCTTTTTATTTGCTCTTTTTTTTTCTTCTTTCTTTTCCTTTTTCTTCCCTCCTTTTTCTTCATTTAGCTTAAATGGGTTCTCCTTTCTCTCAACCTTCTTTTTTTTTATGTGAAATCCTTTTGTGATTTGATTTTCACAGTGTTTTGCACTTTAATAACTCCCCATGCCTACGATTTGTAATGTCCTCATTGTAAATTAGGTGGGTTTGAGTTCAGTTTAGGTCGTTCATTAGAACAGGGTCAAAGGGTGGGTGGACAGGTCGCGATGATTGTTGCAGATTATTTCAAGCTTTGATACAAGTACCAATGGTGGAGTTGGTTGTTCTAATGGACAAATCCTAAAGTGCATTATGAGTTCAGCAAAGAGAATGTCAAAAGGGTTTTGGGCTTTTTTCAAAAGATGACGGGTTGCCTCCTATTAAGTGCTAAGTTTAATGCCATCAGCTAGGCACAATATGCTCAGGGAGAATGGAGATCAAAAGATAACGCAGCCAAGTTTGCGTTAGCTAGTTTGATCAACAGTTTGAGTCTCTAACCATTCATGATAAATGGTTCAGAATCAAGGCTGAGTTCAATGATTTCGAAGGTTCCATTTACAAAAACACATCAGACAATAAATGGTCAAATCTATTTTGATCTGAGTTTTCCTGGGAACAGTTTGAGTTTGGCATCAAAGAGTAGGACCTTCTGACCGGGATGGAAAGTCTTGTTAGATATGTGCTTGTCATGAAAGGCTTAAACCCACTCTTTGGAAATTCGCGAGTTCTCGTACTTGTCATTGCGTAGTTCCTCGATCTTGCTCATTTGTAATTGGCGGTGGTTTCCAGCCTTTAGGAGATCTAGATTGCACTCCCGCATTGCTCAATAGGCTTTGTGCTCCATTTCGACGGGTAGGTGACATGCCTTTCAGTACGCGAGTCTGAAAGGAGACATGCCTAATTGGGTCTTGTGAGCAGTCCTATAAGCCCACAAAACCTCCAGAAGGCAGGCCGACCAATCCTATCAAGCCAAACAAAGGACTGAAGATGAGGCCGGAGGAGTCAAGGCAACGATGGAGGTCTGGTGAGGTACCTGAAAGCACGAGCACAGCCTTGCGACCAAGTCAAACCAGTTCAAAAGCTTCACCGTGGGACAGCAACTGCAACGGTGGGTGTGACGTGTGGTGTGAGTGTGGAGGTCTGACGACCTCAAGATGGTGGTGCGGAGGTGCTTGTGACGGATGGAGTGTGTAAGTAGCCAATCCCCTCAATTTCTTGAGGGGTTTTGGTGGGTGATGTAGGGTGAAGGTGTAGGGATCGTTGGTGGCTGATTTGGTGGAGTGTAGAAATCGTGCGAGCTTGCCGGAGGTACGCCAGGGAGGTGGAAGACGGAGTCAGAGCATGCGTGAGAGAGATCGAAGTCGAGGTTTGGAGGCACTGTGATGATGAGTAGAGGTCGATGAGTTGACAGAGATAGCTAGCGGATGAAGGAGGATGGAGGAGGCACCAGTTGCAGTATGGCCGATGCCAAAGGAGATGAATGCTCCGGTGAAAGGGAATGGCGACGACGAAGGGTTAGGAAGCACCTCGGTGGTATGGCGAGGTGCAAAAAGATGCGGGGAGTTGGAATCGACCGCATATGGTATGTGGTGGCTAGCAAAGTGGTAGGAGGTAGGAGGGTTGTTGGAGAAAGCTCGAAGAGAGCCTGAGGTAGAGGAAAGAAGAGGATTTTTGGCTCAGAAACTTACTAAGGAGGTAAGGCAGTCGATGGGGGTCATTTATAGGCCATTAGGCAAGCTTCCAAGCTTGGAAACCAAGCTTGAAAGCTCAAAAATCAGGAGCTTAGGTTAATGGATTTCCAAGAGTTTGCATGAACTCGTGGGAGAATTAGGAAGGCCATGAAGGAGCTCAGATGGAAGGGGATCTCCTCAGGAGTCTCTCTTACAATTTTGGAAGGGTTTCTCCAAGAAATCAAGGATGAATCTTTGTTTGAAGCTCGACTACTTTGGGTTCACATGGCCATGGCTACAGGGACCTAAAGGTAAAGAATGAAAATAAACCTAGGGGGCATTTTGCAAAGTTTTCAAAACCTAAGGGGTTATAAGAGAGAAAACAAGTCTGAGAGAACCAGAATGCAAACTAGGTCAAAATGATCTTTGATTGAGCCCAAATTTTGATACAAACCTAATTTAGACTCAAGAAATCTGATGGTGAAGTTGGATTTTGGGTTTGACCAAGTTTGTCTAGGTACTTTATGTAGAAACCCAAATTAGGTCAACTATCCGTCTGAGACTATTTTAGGTCAAAATGGATTCCAATGCTCAAATCAAAGGTACCAAACCTTATAGAATATTTTTCAATGATTTTTAGAATGTTTAGGTGAATTTTATCCTGACCAAAACCTCAGTTATTAAGTGTATCTGTTTTTAGGGTTTCAAATGTCCATTAATTCACGAAATGCATGAAAACCCATTTCTGTCTGCATGGACCCTCTTATTAGACATTAATGACCATTTGACCTTTAATTAACCATTGGAATTCCCCGTGGTTATTCTGTACTCATGAAATGCAGTTAAAATTGTAGAAATAACCTTGTGTTCTTATCTTCTTCTCAAAATAGAATATTATGCACATATGACACTCTGATAGTTATGTAGGAGCTTTTATCAACTTTCTCATACCAAATTGAGCTAGTTAGGGCTCATGATGGTGTTCCCATCACCACTCCTACTACATAGCCAGATGCATATCACATGATCTCAAATGGTTGTGACCATTCAGGAGATTGTAGGATTGGAACCTGGATTACCCAATCACGTAAGATCTCAAAAGTAAGAACACACTCATGTGTCATCTCAAAGGGTGTGTCCTTTGAGAGAAAATTCTTCAAGGGGTGTGCGATTTTTGAGAAATCAAATATGAATTGTCGGTAGAAATCGACGTGCCCCAAGAACAATCGGATAACTTTGACTGAGGAAGGAACAGGTAATTTGGAAATCAAATTCACCTTGGCCCGGTCAACTTGGATACCTTTCTCAGATATGAGGTGTCCAAGTTGATGCCCTCAGGGACCATAAAATAGCTCTTTTCCCAGGAGAGAACTAGATTCACGTCGATACATCGTTTGAGGAAATAAACCAAGTGCAGAAGGTAATCATCAAAGGTTTGATCGAAAATCGAGAAGTCATCCATGAAAACTTCAAGGTATTTACCTGCCATGTCAGAAAATATGGCTAGCAAGCACAACTGAAAGGTGGCAGGTGCATTACATAGCCCAAATGGCATCCTACGAAATGTGCATGTACTGTAGGAGCAAGTAAAGGTTGTCTTCTCTTGATCTTCAGGATGAATTGCCAATTGCTTATATCTAGAATAGCCATCCAGAAAATAGAAAAACCTATTTCCCACCAATTTTTTGAGAATCTGGTCAATGAACGGGAGAGGGAAATAGTCTTTCTCCATGGAGGAATTCAGTTTTCGATAGTCAATATACTCTCCATGAGTTTGCAATTCGTGTTGGGATGGTTTCTCCGAATTCAGTCGTAATCACGATGAGTCCTGTCTTTTTAGGCACAACTTGGATGGGACTCACCCAATGGCTATCAGAGATGGGGTAGATGATTCCCGCATCAAGCCACTTGATGATTGCCTTTTTCACGACCTCCTAGAGATTTAGATTAAGTACTCTCTGCATCTCGCGAGAAGGTCGTGAGCCCACTTCGGGATAAATACAATGGGTACAGTAGAGGGACTTATTCCAGTCAGGTCATCTACAGTCCATCCAATGGCCCGGCGATGCTACTAAAGGATAGAAATCAATTTTGTTTCCTGATTAGGAGTAAGTCTAGAGTTGATAATAACAGGAAACATTTGATTCGAACCTGAAAACACATATTTCAGATGATCTAGGAGAGGTTCAACTCCAACACTAGGTTATCAACAGTTGGTGGGGATTCTGGGTTAGCCTTAAAAGCTAAGGTGGAGACTAGAGATAGGTCCAAATCAGATTCAGCCTCCCTAGTCTGTGGGTCAATATCTTCTTGTGGTTGGGGATCTTGGAGAATAGGATTCACCTCAAGAATTGGATCCTTAATCAAAGAACCTATGTCACATACTTCCTGAATTGCCCCATAGTTTATTCCTTTTTGGACCTTAAAAATATCAACCCTTAATGTCTTATCCCCGAATTTCAACTCGATCGGACCCTCTTCACAATTGTTATTCGCCCTAACAGTCACTAGGAACGGTCTCCCCAAGATGATTAGTGTATGCCTTAGATTTTCGGGAGTAACCATATCCAAGATTATGAAATCCATCGAGAAATAAAAATCTCATACCCTAACTAGAACATCCTTGAGAACTCCTCATGATGACTTAATTGATCTGTCGGCTAACTACAGAGTGACCTTAGTTGGTTTAAGATCAGTCTCCTCAAAATGGTCTAGTAAGGAGGTGGGAATCAGGTTTAGGGAGGCTCCTAGATCCAATAAAGCCTGATCGAACTCTAAATTCCCTATCTTGCAAGAGATCAAAGGGGTAACAAGATTCTTTTCCTTTTGCAGGAGTTTACTCAAAATTATAGAGCTTACTTACTCTAGCAGTACAATCAAACTCTTATCTTTGTTTTGCAGCTTACGCTTTGGTGTACACAAATCCTTCAGAAATCATGCGTAAGCTAGTACATGGCGGATCTCATCCATCAAGGTAATGCTTATTTGGACTTACTCAAAGAGCTTGACCAAAGCCTCCTTAGGTGCCGCAAGTTTGGATTTCTTGTTTCCTTTGGTTAAAGCCATGAGAAATGAGATGTCTGTAGGTTTCTCAAATATTGGTTCAGGCTGTGGGTCTATCCTTGATATCTACCTTGGGTTTAGGTCTTGAACTACTTGGACCAGATTGATTAGGATAAGGTGGGTCCTAAGTAGTTTTTCCACTACGAGTAGTGACAGAGTTTAGAACTACCTAGTTTGGATTAGGAGTTGGAGTTCGCAGGAGAGGCAGTTGCTGCTGATATCCTATGTATGAAGTCGAAGCCTCCGACCCATCAGGTGGAGGTGCAGGTGGGGCTTAATAGACATAATGTGCTTGGCCCTAATTTAGGTTCACAACGCATTGCTGGTTGGGTGCATTTTTTGGATTAGGCAAAGGTTGGGAAGAAAGTGCACCAAGCTGACAAGTCCTAGCCATCTGTGCAAGCAAATTACAAACCTCTGTGATTTCTGTATTATGCTGCCTCTACATGGCAGCATTGGTCTTATGCATATCAATGAAAGTCTATAGAATCAGGCTCATCTGGTCATCCTTGCTAGGCCCAGTTTGAAAGTTTCAGTTGGGCCTAGGTTGAGTGGGCTGATATGGACATGGATTTTGTGGTTGGGGTTAGAATTGAGGTCTAAAGTTCTAATTATTTCCCAACCATGAGAAATTTGAATGATTACACCATCCAGGGTTGTAAGAGTTTGAAAATGGATCATTCTAGATAGCATGGAGCTCCTCATAGGGTTGAGTACATCCCAAGTAATCAGGGTACGAGGGTTCAGAGATCCCCTAACTAGTACAGAATGATTTAGATTTTCCTCCAAGGATCACATTGGGGTGGATAGGCTTCCATCCCTTGATATAAGTGGTGGTGAATGTAATGCATGGCCTCCCTCCGTGTAGGCAAATGCACATACTTGTTCTGCTGAGAAGAAGTGGCCTTTTATAGTTGGCAAGTCAAATCATCAATTTCTTCTCAATAATGGAGACCTTATCAACTGGCCACTAACTCCAGATCGACGGATGTGGATAGGTCTCATGTCTGGAGTGTCCCTCTGATGTTTGTCGATGTGCGAGTAGTCGTTTGGTTGAACATACCCATAGACTCATTGTTTATGGAGTTCTCGCATATGTTCTTGAGAATCTCCAAAATGGTGTCTTCATCTTTACCTATGAAGTTGCCTCCATAGGATGCATCAACAAATAATCATATATCTTCAGGGAGTCCGTAGTAAAAAGATCGAA
Organism: Thalassia testudinum; assembly: GCA_037157565.1. NCBI lineage: Eukaryota > Viridiplantae > Streptophyta > Magnoliopsida > Alismatales > Hydrocharitaceae > Thalassia > Thalassia testudinum. The sequence goes on from JAZHRO010000031.1 coordinate 205,038,594, forward strand.
CCTGTTCCCATTTAGGAACTCTGTGATGAGGGCATTTCTACATGAGATCCAAAAAGCAATCCCATGCCTCATGAAGTGGTTCCCCTGCATTCTGTGTGAAATGCGTGATTTGGTGCCTCAAGGCATTAGTGTGTCCAATTAGGATTTCAACTTGTAAACCATCCCAGGTGTTGATCGGTTGAGTCAGAGACTGACACCAATGGGTAGCCTTATCCTTCAAAGAGAAGGGAACATCTTCATGAGCAGGGTGTTCCAGTTTTGAATAGTTGGCCCAAGAGTCTGGGCAAGATGTTTTAATTCTTGAATGTGTTGGAAAGGGTCTTCAAAGTCCAATCTATGAAAGAGGGAGATCACATTGATGATATTTGATTTCAATCTTGTTTCAGGTCCCCCAGTCGAAATCTGCACCCTAGGTTCTATGGCAACAGTTGTGGGATTATAATGGTCCCGCCTCTATGGACATGCTCAGGGGTTGGCCAGTGCATGGATCAAATCAGTAAGAGTCTACAACTAGTCCTGCAGGTGTTGAATCTCACCCCCTTCTTGATCTTGGTTCTCCATGGAATCAGAGGATGGAGAACTGGGTTCAAATGTAGATGTATCAGCAGAGATATCAAGTGGATCAAAAAGGAACCCAAACAAGTTAGTCGGGGTTTGACCCTGATGAGAATGAATCACTGGTGGAGGTCTCAAGACTGGTCTTAAGGATCTCCTCTTGTACATGCACTACATGATCAGATAATGGGCTAGAACTATTCTGGACCCAATCAAGGCACCCAAAAAGATTGGATGATTAAGGCTATTTGAGGCAAATGGACCTCTGGATCAAAAATCCAGGCACCTAAGAATTACTTGGGCAACCAGGAAGGGGGAGTCCTGCAAAGACCCCTACACAGTAGAGTGTCCACCATAGGTTACAGGGTTTCCCCCACCCAACATTCCTTATCACCGTAATTCCAAGTAGACTGGAATGTATGAATTGAGGCTGAAGTCTACCAATTTTAAACTTGATTGTTCCTTGAATTTCATTTAAAGTTAGAATTGATTCAAATTGTGACCTAATTTGAAGGTTGGTTGATTCACAAAATGAACCAATTTCACCTAACCTGGCCTAAAATTGAGGATAGAATTCAGGTTAAGTCACCTAAATCACCCTATTTCAGTTTGCTAATAAGTTATTAGGTCTCAACTTTTAAGATTCAAGTGATCTTAGAGGTTGACTTTTAGGGTCTTGATGATTAACCAATCCAAATAGGGCCTTAGGTGGCACACAATGCGGAAAGATTTATTTCCTTTTCAACAGACAAATGTGTGATAATCCTTGAAGCCCTAATGTGGAAACCCTAATTTGGCTTTCTTTCCAAGTCCAATTGATTCCAAAGATGGCACCTTGAGCTCAAACAAGAAGGTCAATAGCCCAAGATGCTTAATGTCCCTAATAGGTACAAGTATCGGGATTAAGGATCTCTAATCAAATCTGATCACACTCAACAAATCAGGAAAGACTCTTGTCTTTAATGATGATTACTAGGAAATTAAGGCAGGTTTGATTCCTAATTCCATTTCTTTCCTTTATTCCTTTTCCAAAAGAGGAGGGGATTATGGGAGAGAAAAAAGTGATTACCTACCCCTGGTGTGGTTGCTCGAGCGAACGATCTTTAGTGGTAATTCACCTCACAATAATACAACAAAATAGATATAGCAAGCTAGAATCCAAATCAGAATGAATATGACTACTGGTGAATTGCACATTGCTCCCCGGCAATGGCGCCAAAATGTTAACATGTTCTCGTTGGGTTTAAAAACATGCGCCATAGTATATCAACGAAAACTAGTCAACACCTAAAACTTATAATGCTTGAGAAAGAGTTCCGAGGTCATTCGTAGGGAGCAATAGATTACAATTCAAACACTGATCAAGTAATCAAGCAATGCTCAAAAGATATGAATCAAGTATTTAAAGGGCAAAAAATTTATTTCTGCAACTATAGATATGAACCCTTGTCAACACTTAGTTGAATTTCAGCCAAGTCTTAATCAAACGTCGCCCCAATGCCCTCAAATAGCTTAAAGTTCACAATCAGACCTACATTTGGATGCAAGTCCAGACCTAATCCACGCCCAGCAAAACCCGCCCCTTTTCTCTCTCTCTCTCTCTCTTTTCTCTAATCAAAATCGAAGCCAGGCTCACCTAGCGCAAGTGGCAGGTGAGGGCGTGCGATGGGGCTTACATGGGGGACCCGACCCCCTATGACTTGAGCAAAAAGCTAAGGCATGAAAAGCGTTAAGTAGCTATTTCCAAATTAAGATCCCACGTTGTGGGACTATCTTCTCTTTTTCTTCGCTTGCAAACGAGCTGATGACACTTACAATTGGTGCTACTATTATTGTTCCTTCATCTAATCAATAGCCTAGAGGTACTCCTGCAGGTGGTTTGTGGCTATTAACGATGGTGGCAATGAGCTTAGTCGTCAGATGGCGATGGTCGGAGATGAAGAAGACGGCCGACGACGGCGGTGATCCTGCAAACAAAACATGACCTTAGGGCCCCAATCAGATATGTGGGAACCTCCGCCATGGTGAGGCGGAGCTGGTGGTGGTCGTGATTTGGTGATTAAGCTAGTGTGGCGATCGGACGATGAAGGTGGGAGTGGTTTCCAGCGACAGTAATCAGAGGTGGTGATGAAGGTGATGAAGCTTCAAATCAACTTGGGTGTAACATTTGTGGAGGTGAGGGGAGCATTTTGCCTAAGTTAATTTGTTCAGAGGGAAGAGGAGGCGAGTCGATGAAGATGGTCCAAGCGGTGGAGGTCGGAGTCGGGGAAGGAGAAGGAGAGGGAGATTGGGTCTAAAAATCTTCCTAAGTCTATTTGGGAGGATAAGGAAGAGAAGCCCTAGGTTAATTTGGGAAGAAAGGGAGAGAAGACACTCACTGGTGGTGCACCCATGACGAGGAAGATGATGGAGTTGCTAGAGTGAAGGAGGGGGATTCAAGGTGCGAGGCTTCGTGGGAAGCTTCGTGGAAGCACGAAGAAGGAAACCCCTCAATTATTGTACATGGTAGAGGGTGAGGAAGGAAGATGGTGAAGCATCGGTGGTGCTTCAAATTCACCGATGTGGAGGATAAAGTAGGTGAAAACCAGCCAATTGAGCATGAGTTGTGCATGAAGAAGTTGAGACCTCTATATAGAAGATGTTCCCTTCTCAATTGAGCCACGATATGCACATTTGGTATGTGCTATTGACACACGTTGAGCTCGAGTTCCTCGAGCTCACTGGCGTTGATATCAAGCAAGATTAAGCTTGAGAAGGTGCTCATTGGATTAGGGATCTTCTAATTGTCAATCCCACCAACAAGGATTTAGGTGTCCAAATCCTCGCCAAAAGTTGGCATTTTTGGGTTTGAAATTTTGTGTTCAGACAACGAAGAAGATAGAGAAGAAGAAGGTGATAGGAGTTTTTGTGTAAGGATGAAAAAAGTTAAGGACCTAAATGAAATGGATATCAAAAAGCTAGGGGCATTTTTGTAATAATCAAGAACTTAGTGGTCATAATGCAAAGTAGGTCAAGATGGGCTCTGATTGGGCTCAAATTTTGGGATTAACCTAATTTGGACCTAAGGAATTTAATGGTGACATTAAATTTAGGTTTTGACTACGTTTGATTGGAAAAATTACAAAGAAACTCAAAATAGAACAAATTCCCGCCTAAGTCTCACTTTTTGGTCAAAATGGGTTTCCTTGGTCAAAGTGAAGGTTCCAAACCTCTTAGAATATTTTTAAATAATTTTTAGGAGGTTTGTATTATGTTTATTATACTAGAACCCATTTAATTAAAGTGAGGCTGAAATTAGGGTTTTTATTCTTAAATTAATCCTCAAATCTCAGAAAACCCTAATTCAGTCAACTCAAGCCCACTTCCTAGGAAATTAAGCTCATTTGACCTTAGATTAAGCCCTAATTAACCCATTAATTAATATGCATTTGTGATTTAGTGTTAAAATAGCAAAATTAACCTATTTTGTCTTCTCAAATTCAATTCAAAATGGAATTACGATCTTTTGATGAATATTCAGCAGCACTTATTACTGTAGTTAGGTTAAATTAGGCTTATTAACACCAATGATGGTGCTACCATCAAAAGGCAAGAAAAGGGTAGAATAGAGAAGATGGTACCTAAATTCAATAAAGATCTTATCAACTTGAAATATATATACAGAATTGCTGAGTTTAATGTTGTTAGCTAAGCGTAGTTTGGCCAAAGAAATCTGACCAAGGTTAGAGCAACCTTGTTTGAGATGGGTTTAGGGATTACGCGATCAACATAAGGTTTTAGACATTGTTCATTGACCTTAAAGGAGTTACCCATTTTTGGGTTAGAAATTTGAATGACTCCATTTGGAAAAATTCGATCAATAATGAGCGGGTCATTCCACTTGGACTTAAGCTTGCCAGGAAAGACCTAAAGACGAGAGTCGAAAAGCTAGACCTTCTAGTTCATCTCAAAGCTTTTACGAGAGATCATCTAATCATGTAAAGCTTTGGCCCTCGCCTTATAGATCTAGGTGTTTTCGTATGCATCATTTCTAAGTTCCTCCAACTGAGATAGTTCAAGTTTCCTGGTCTTCCCAGCCAAGTCTAGGTCAGAATTACATCTCTTGATAGCCCAGAATGCTTGGTGTTCAATTTGTATAGGTAGATGACACACCTTATCAAACACCAGAATGAACAAAGACATGACAATAAGAGTCTTGTATGTCGTACGGTAGGCCCAAAGAGCATCATCAAGCTTTTGGGTCCAGTCTTTCCTATCAGGCCTAACCATCTTTTGTAGGATATTCTTGATCTCCCGATTGGAGACCTCAACTTGTTCGTTCGTTTAGGGGTGGTAAGGTTCATCGGGATGGTCCAGAGGAAGGGGTTGGGAGTGAATAAAATCAACAACCTGTTCAGGGTGTGGTAGGTCTACCACGAAGGGTTGTGGGTTAGGCTCATTTGTGCTAGTAAAATCCTCGAGAACATTGATAGCCACACAGGTTTCTACATTATAATCTATATCCTTGAGTTTCTCAATATATCCACAATCCTAAAACTTATTAATTGCCTTAAAAATATCAAGTGTTAACTTCCTATCTCTAAAGGTGATCTCCATACTACCACTTTCACATTTTATATTAGCCTTAGTAGTAGCCAGGAACGGATGCCCTAGAATGATGGGTGTGTTCCTTAAGTCTTTAGGTACATCCATGTCAAGGACAAGGAAATCTACAGGAAAATAGAAATCCTTGACCTTGACAACAACAACCTCAATAACACCTTTCAAGGTAGTGATCGAACGGTCCACTAACTATAGCATTACTGAGGTTGGTCTAAGTTCACCTAACCCAAACATTTCATATAGGGAAGTCAGGATTAGGTTCATAGATATACCTAGATCCAATAGTGCTCGATCAAAAGTGTAATCTCTAATGACACATGAAATCAAGGGGGCACTTGGATCGCTCTTTTTTTTAGGAAGGTGATGTAGGATAACAGAACTATCCTGCTCAAAGAGTATCACCTTCCTCAGGTAGGTTCTTTCAGCTTATACTTTTGAGTGCATAAATCTTTCAAGAACTTAGTGTAAGCCAGGATATGCTTAATAGCATTGAGGAGTGGGATATGGATCTCTACACTCTTGAATATATTCAGGAGCACCTCATTGCTGTCTATGGTTTTCTTCTTCCTGGATTTCAACAAGGCATCAAGGAATGGGATATGGGTAGTGTCATCAGATTCAGGTTCCTGAGCCTTATTCTCTTCTTTAGCTTGCTCCATTTCTTCCTCAGGCTCGCCAGGGTTTTGTTTACTGAAAGAGGGTAGTTCGGGGTCTTGGGTTTGCTTCCTGCTCCACAAGGTAAAAGAGTTTGCAAATGCATATGGGTTCAAGTCTTGGGGAGGGTTAGGAAAGATAGGTAGGGCTTGACTTGCCAGATATCCAAGATTAGAAGAAGAAGGACCCTGCTCAACCACCTAAGCATGTGTGTGTGGGTCCCTCTGATTCCCATACCCTTGGGCTCTATTGCTTTGATTTTATACATTTCACGAGTTGGGTATAGGTTGAGATGGTAAAGATCTAGGTTGTTGAGTATTAGCAATGAGCCTGGATTGCAAGTTGTCCAATGATGTTTTCATTTGTTGCATAAGCTCGAGCATGGATCCTTGCATCTCCACCATCTGTCGGTTCAAATCAGCCTGCCCTACAAGTTGTTGGGCATTCCAAGATGGCCGATTGACTTGTCTCGGGGGTAAATGGGTTTATACTTGACCTTGACCCATAGATCTCTAAGGTGCATAGTTGTCGGGTCATATCTGGGTCTGTTGCCCCTGATTTCTCCAAGAGAAGTTAGGGTGGTTCCTCCAACCTGATTTATAAGTGTTAAAATACGAGTTGGACATAGTGTTCTCCTATATAGCATGCACATCCTCATAGGGTGAGGATGGCAAGAAGGAAGGATCAAAAAAACTGGGATCAAAGGCCCCAATTTGGAGCCCATAAGTTTCTGAGAAGTGCTAGTTCATAGGCTGAGTCGACTTAAGCTAATTCACTAACTCCCGTCCCATGGGAGCTTGTGAAGAATGAAATCCCGAGCTTTGGGATTGAGTGGACCTTGAACTATTTTTAGAATTTCCAACCATCCACTCTTCCATTCTTTTTGCAACCAGAACCAACTTATCTAATTTGTTACAAATCAATTCCACGTCAAATGAATGAAAATCCTGAACCTCATTAGTATTTGACCTAGGCCGTTTGGATCGGTAGAAGGTCTCCATGGAGTCATGGTTTATAGAGTTCTCACTCATTTCCTCAAACAAGTCGTATGTGCTATTTGCATCCTTCTTGAGAAAAGTGCCTCTGTAGAAAGCGTCACATGATTACGAAGTTAATCTGTCATCCTGTGATAGAATATCTACACAAGCTGCCATTTCGACACCTCGTGGTGTGGACACTTCCACAATAGGTCCTGGAATCACTCCCAAGCACCATGAAGCAATTCCCTCAACTGCTGGCCAAAAGTGGTAATCACCCGTCGTAGAGCATTGGTACGTCCAACTAGGAAGAATTTCTTCAAGAAGGCTAATTTAATATCATTTCATGTAGCTATTGGCCTTCCAATAATTCGGTACCAATGTATAGCCTTATCCTAAGAGAGTAGGGGAAAATCATTTGCTCCTCATTCACATTTCGAGCCTTAGTGGTTTGAACCAAAGTGGTTAAGTCCTCTAAGTACTTGAATGGGTCCTCAGAGCCAAGCCCATGAAAATATTTAATCAGGCTTAACACCTGCGGCTTGATCTCTATGTCTCCTATGAGGATTATGACACCAAGACAATCCCCATAGTTTGAAGGATCATATAAATCCTTCAAGGGTTAAGCGCCCTGACCATTCATACATTAGAGCCATTCTTGCATCTGTTGCAATTATTCCAGCTGCCTCTGAATCAATTCCTGTTTATTTAGAGGCAGGGGAGGTGGTTGATCAACCATGGGATCTACTTGGTTGTAACTCAACCTACGCTTCTGCAAATGGTCTAACAGTCCTTCCAAGCGAGGATTCAATGACCTCCTTCCAAGCATACATCGAAAGGAAGTCGAAAGGATAAGAAAATGGAGCCCTACAGGACAAAAGTATAGGCATGTCCTTACGTTGGGTAGCCTAAGGACCTATGCTCCAAGATAAACTCTAACCACAACACGAATTTTGTGTTTTCCTTAATCCAGAAGTTGGTTAAGTTGGGCCAGCAAAGCGGGGGAGCATGTTTCGAGGACTGCTAATTATGCCAAACCCCTGCTTACTGAAGTCGTTTGCCGATCAAGCCCCCCAACTTAGCACCTTCTGGAAAAGTAGATGCCACTAATTATGGTCTAGAGAGTACCCTAAAATGGACCCGATGAATCCTAGGGACAATGTCACTTAATTTTAAGTTAGGCCTAGGATAGTAGTGCTTTTGGAATGTGATGGGCCCTCAAATAGGTTGTGCCCTTAATGATCAATTTACAGTGAGTGCATGCACAACTAGTGGTTTTCAAGCAAGATTAGTTAAGATGAGGTGAATTTTAGAGTTTAAATCTTGCTTAGAGCTTTTAGAGTTCCAATTCAAGTATGTTTAATCAAGTTTAGTGAGACAAACCATGTTTTGAAAGCATGGGTGTAGATATATTCTTTTAGAAATATAAAAATAATGTGGAGTGCTTGGTTAGTTCCTAAAAATTGAACCCTACAGAGCAAGCTACTAGATGAGTGAATTTTATTATTAGTGGTGTAGCCTAAACAAATCAATCAAATGGTTGTTCACACCACTAAATAAGGCACACAGAAGAAATAGTCACAAATGTGTGTATTTAGTTTAAGTGTACTAGGTCCACAGGTTGGAGTCCAAATTAGTGACTAAATCAAATAAGAGTGGTGCGTCTTAAGTCAGAAATTGTAGATGTTTAATGTGTGTAGATTTCAATTTTTGTCCCACAATCAGAGAAAGAATTTTTTTGTATTTTTTTAATAAGCAGGTGAGTGAGGTGAGTGGAGTGGCAATCAAACAATCAAGATCTAACCTACGGTTTATGCAAGCACCTAAGTTGATTTAGGTTTGATTTATTGTGGAAAGAAGGATCTAATGGGTGGGGAAGTGGGGTAAACTTATAGATTTTTTCAAACCGACACTTTACTCCAATCTATCGCTTTGGCCTCCTTGATCGAGTTCCTGTAAGATAGTAAATCACAAAAAAGAGAGGTTAGAAAATGCGTAAGGCTGGAAATGCGGAAGAATTAAAATCTATTGCCTCCCCAGCAACGATGCTAAAATGATCGTCAATAAACTTCATGCGAAGGAATCAATTTCAGGGTTTCAAGAAGAGAAACCTGCATCGTCATATTTTCGTAGAAAACTCTGTTGTATCAGATAACATTTATAACCAAGATGGTGAATCCTGGGTCAAACCCAGGGAGGCGACATTTGATTTATCAAAATTTGCATTTCGTTTTAATTATTTTTGGAGAATTTTGGCTTTTGTATTTTGTTTTTGGTGTTTTCAAGTAGATGGAAGATCAAATGGAATAATATCTAAGCTAATCTACTTGCAATTAAAATAAAGAGAGAGAATAGAGAGAGAATCCAATATATTGGAAAAAAATAATATTTATTACAATTAAACAACAGAATTACAATAAAAACAAATAATAGAGAGAGGAGGTGAGAAGAAATCACCCAAAGTGGATGTCTGGTGAGACGACTGTGCTTGGTGGTAGCTGGATGAAGGTGATGAGGTACAAGACAATGGGGATGAGGCACAAGAAAATCCAGGTAAAGGAAAGCTTCACCAAGCTAATGGGAATACCTAAGCAATGGGAAAGGGGGCAAGGTGATGGAGGTGATCTACTACCTGAATGGAGGTGAGGGGACAGCTCTAAGGTTTCCCATGAAGGTGGTGTGGAAAGGGACGAGTATTTAGTGGTGGGAAAGGTTGCTACACTAATAGGAGCACCTTGGAGCTTGGGAGTAGAGATATGGAGGCTTTGGAATGCTTCTAAAGCTCTAGAAATATGTAGGATAGGTGTAGGTAGAGATAGTTTGGAAGGAGGGGGAGTAATGCATTTATATATGTGCTTGGAAGGGTGGATTTCAGCCATATGCATGCAGCAACAATTCATTGATGTGTAGGCGAGGAGGAGGCCATGCCCTATGTGCACTGAGCATGCAAGCGTTGGCCTATGCTATCATGGGCGAGAACAAGTTGCGGCCATTAGATCTCCCATCAAATGATCGAGAGAACATGAGCATCGTGCCTCATGATCATGCAGCAGCCGCTAACATTTGCTGCCTTGATCTCGAAGGCGTTGGGACCGTCAGATCTTCAACGAAGGGTGGATATTGCATTGACATCGCGCTTCAAATCACTCATAGCACGCTGGAGGTGCATCAGATTTTGTGTGATCGTGCACATGTAGCGCGTGCTCCATCTATGCAGCCACACAATCACATTAGAGTCGTCGAATCTCGATCCCACGGGTCAATTTTGTGCATACCGGCTGCGTTGTGAATTAGAGGCACTCGTAGTCTCGAACTCATGTCTCTTCATTGTGAGTAGTGCGTGTGACTTCTAGGCTAAACTGCTTGATTGTTACGAGAAGGAAGATGATGGCGTGAGGTTTGGGCCACCTGATGTTGATCCGACAGCCAATGCTACACTAGACTCAGTGATGAGATGAGATAAGGGTGTGCTAAGATCTAATCTCAGTTGTTGGTTGATTATCCAATGGTTGAGATTAGATGTGAGGGTCTCTTTTATACTTGTGAAGAGGCGGGCATAGATGCATCTCATCCATTGCATTGGAATCCAACTACTAAGATGCATCCGTGCCCACCTCCTCACAAGTATTCCAACGGCTAATATCGACAAGGTGCAGATGAGGGGAGGGCCTGCAAGTGCTAAGGGCAACTTTGGGAGGTTGGGATGGCACCATGTGGCGCCATCCTTGTTGTCCATCTTTTTGGCTTATAGGTGGCACTATGATGTCGCACTAGGTTGATTTTCACATCGTTGGGCTGCAACTGTCAACCCAAACCCAATCGTGCGGTTGGATTTTCCATTTAAGTGACAATCATCACAGTCTAGTGACAATCATATCCATTCGTGCAGTTTAGGTAGGTTTAGTGAGGGTTTAGGGGTGGCGTGGAGTTGAGCACGATTAGGTTAGGCTGGAGGTGATTTGGAAGGTGTAGTGGGCTTAGGTTGGTGGGCTTGTGTTGTGTGTGTATGAGCCAAGAAAATAAAGAGATAAAATATAACATAGTGAATGCTTTTAAGTCCATATTAGTATAGATAAAATAATGAAACTGTGCGTGTATTAATTCAAATGTGCACATTAGTTGTACATGTGTTTTTGTGTGTGGATAGTGGAGTGTACACATGTGTTTGTGTAATTGAAATGTGAGTGCACATGGGTGTGTGTGTTAATTGCATGAGTGGGCATGGGATTGTGTTAAATGGATGTATAGGAGGGTTTGTATGGGCTTGTCCTATGGGACCAAGCTTGTCCTGAATCTACATGCTCTTATCTCCTTCTTCCTCTCTTTAATTACTAGCTTCTTTCTGTGTTCAGACTGCAGGAATGACCTCTTTGCATCACTTTAATCCAATAGTTGTTCTCAAATCATGGTCCTACATATATAAAGTCTCATTATTACCAATAAGACCATAAAATGATAGAATTTAGGTCGAGAATGTACATATGCAATAATGCATGCAAGGAATGAGATAGATGCTTTATTTACATAATGCAGGCTAGGTTATTAGCTTAATTTAGTCAATTTAGGTCCTACAATTGCTATGCAATCAATTACCCCATCGCTAATGAGCATGCAGGGAATCCCAGATCTAGAAAATACGTTCTCCTAGACAAAATGGATTACGGTCATGTGGCCTGCACGTCTCACCAAGAATGCATTCAACCCATTTTGAGATGTAATCTATAGCTAAGAGGATGTATTCAAAGCCATGGGAGTTTAGGCAGGGGTCCATGAAGTTGATGCCCCAGACATTGAAAATTTCCACAGCCAAGGTTGGTTGGAGGGGAATCATGTCCCTCTTGGTCATGGATCCCAATGCTTGATATTGTTTACAACTTCTAGCAAGGTATTGTGCATCTTTGAAAAGAGATGGCCAGAAGAATCTTGATTGCAAAACCTTTATAGCAGTCTTTTGGCCTGAGAAATGACCACCATAGGCTTTGTTGTGGCAAAAAGAAAGCACATGAAACATTTTTGCTTTAGGGACGCACAGTCTGATTATCTTATCAAACCCTACGTGGAATGAAAGAGGGTTGTTCCAAAAATAGTACTTGGCTTCTGAGAGGAATTTGAGCTTTTGGTCCTTTGATAAACTAGGAGTAATCTTGCCACATGCAAGGTAGTTTGCGATATCCGCAAACCAAGGAAGCTCATAGGAATCTAATGCCAAGAGACTCTTATCTAGAAATTTTTCATTAATTGGCTGAGAAATAGGGAAATGGGCTGGGTCTAAAGCGAAAAGATGGTCATCCACCACATTTTGGGTTCCAGCCTTATCACATATTTCTAGCTCAAATTCTTAAGGAGAAAGATCCATCAAATGAGGCAAGGTTTGGCATTCTTCTTTGCCAGTAAGTGCTGGAGGGCTGAATGGTGTGTGTAAATAATGACTTTGGATCCCAGGAGATACGATCATAATTTTTCTAACCCAAAAATGACTCTTAGAAATTTTTTTTTTTTTGTGATGGTATAATTATGCTGAGCTTTGTCCAGCATTTTGCTAGCATAATATATGACATATGGGTGTTTGTCCCTGTGTTGGTCTAAAATTGCCTCAATTGCAAAGTCAGAGGCATCGCACATAATTTCGAAGTCAAGGGACCAATCTAAGGTTGGAGAATAGGAGCATAAGTGACCACTTTTTGCAAGGTTACAATGGCATTGAGACAATCCTCATTAAAATCAAATGGGATGTCAGTTACCATGAGGTTCGTCAGTGGACGAGCCATCTTGGAAAAATCTTTGATGAACCTATGATAAAAATCGACATGTCCCAAAAAGGACCTAATTTGTCGAGCCGAGGTAGGTTGGGGTAGTTTGGAAATTGCGTCAGATTTGGCTTGATTTATTTCTAAGCCTTTTCATAAATCTTATCCCATCATGTACCATGAAGTGGCTTTTCTCCCACAAGAGTATTAAGTTAACTTCTATGCAGCGCTTTAGGATTTTGGTGAGGTTCTCAAGACAAGATGCAAAGTCTATCTCCAAACATAGAGAAATTATCCATAAATACCTCCATGTAATCGCCTATCATTTCTGAAAATATTACCATCATGCAACGTTGGAATGTGGTTAGGGCGTTGCATAGACAAAACAACATTCATTTAAAAGTGAATGTACCGAAGGGACATGTGAAAGTGGTCTTGTCTTGATCTTCCAGACTAATAGTGACTTGATTGTATCTCGAGTATCCATCCTGAGAGAAAAAATAGCTGTGCTCGGTGAGCCTTTCCAAATTTTGGTCAATAAAGGCAATGGAAAGTGTTCCTTTCTAGTAGCTAGGTTCAGTTTTCTATAATCTATGCACACCCGCTAAGAAGTAGTCCAGGTGGGGATGGATTCATCTTCTTCAGGTTGAATGACCATGAGTCCTACCTTCTTAGGCACTATTTGAAAGAGGGTTGCCAACTGGTTGTCGGAAATGGGCTATATAATATCAACGTCCAGCCATTTGATGATCTCTTTCTTTACAACCTTTAACATGTTAGGATTTAGTCGTCTTTGAGGTTGTCTAGACAATTTCTCCCCCTCTTCAGTATAAATATGGTGTGTATTGTAGGTTGGGAGAATACCACACAGGTTAGAAATACTCCAACCTATTGTTTCCCTATGGCATTTTAAAATTGCAATCAGTTTTTTCTCCTGCTCTTGGGTCAGTCATGAGTTTACGATCACAGGATAAGTTTCATGTTCACCCTAAAAGACATATTTAAGAGAGCCTAGTAAAGGCTTAAGCTCTAGCATTGGTGGAGTAGAAGTAAAGATATCTGTAGGAGGTTATGCCAGCAAAAAGGCAAGTAATGGATTGTCTTGGTACTCATTAAGTTCATATGAGGTCACTGAGTCTACATCCATTGAGGGATCAATAGAGGTTGCACTAGTGATATGATATTGTTCACAACTTGAACCAATACCGTCTACCTTTATGTTCGGAGAGACAAGATAGTCTATTACTATCATAGCATCCTTCTCAAGCAGGGGCAAATCAGTGTAGGAAAGCATATCAGTGGAATCAGGATCAATCAAGCTTGGGATCTCAAGGCCATCATGAGTGGAATGATATTTCTATATATATTTACATTAATTATGCCTAACTAACGCTATTCTAATGGTTGATTAGGGTAGAAAGCATTTAGTTAGGTCAATATAGTCATATAGGTACATTTTTTAAATATTGCATAATTATGGGTTTTTTGCAATTTTATTTTTTCCCAACCTATATCTAGTTCCTTGATGTCTTTGTTATAATATGTGCAGGTAGCAGGTTTGAACCATTTTGAGCCTTGGAGATTGCATTCCAGGATTGAACTCACTTATGTATGGAGGATGAGCCTATTTTTATAAACCCTAACCTATTGAGCAATTACGCTAGCCTACTTAGAAACCCAATTATTCCAACCTAGGACCCACCCACCTAGCCTACTTACTTGCCTAATTTGGTCAAAATAGAGCATATTTGATGACCTATATTGGTTTGCTAAGTGCACCTATTTAGATCCTAAAACCACAAAACACTTTATCTTATCCTCTCCTTAATCCTAAAGTAAAAAACCCAATTACTGCCCTTTCACTATACCTTCTCTTAGGACTCTTAGATGCTTATTCGATGGCCTCCATTTAGATCTTATCCTAAGCCTTTTCCTAATGCACAAAGTGCATAACCCTTTCCTAAAAGTCCTAGCCTTCCGTAATTTCCACCAAAACCTATTAACCTATCCTTCCATCCTAGCCTTTGATCCTAAACCTATTCAATCTTAACCCTCCATCTAGAACCTAGGAAACTATATAAATAGGAGCCTACCCTCCTCCCTTCCTTTTATAATTAAGTACTTTAGTTTACAATAATCTTCCAACTTCTCACCACCTTCTCCATAGACTTCCTAATTAATTAAAATACCCTCTCACCACCTTCTCCTTCTTCCTTACATCTAGACTCTGCAAAAAATCTCTGGTGGCCATCCTCCTCACCCTCTACCTCTACTTTAGCCTCAGCTCCATCTTCAAGGTTGTTGCATCAACAGACTAAGCTCCATTCCATCTTCTTCTTTTAGTTCTTTTCTAGTTACAATAGATTTCTAGCAGATATTTTGTTTTCTGTTCTAGTTGAAATCTTCACATTATTTTTGTTAGCAATAAAGTTTAGTTTTCGTCTACATTACTTGCAAATCTTGCTGCCCATCCCACTACTACATATGTTTGCTTGATTGTGATATCCTTCTCCTCAACTCCTTAAGTTTAGTTAGTTCATATTTGCTTCTTGGTTTTCATCTAGTTTGATCCAATGCCTCTTTGTGTTTGACCCGAGACTCACCAAGGTCTTGGTTATTCTATTTCTATCTCAAAAAATCTCACTACAATGAACACTTTTATTACTTGGCAGTTTTGCGAGGTTAGATTTTGGCACTGTTGCTAAGGAGGCAACAGATCTCTTTTATTTCTATTTTGATTCCTTAATGGCATTCTAATATCTAACTTGCATTTTCTCTTTCTTGTTTTGTGTGCAGGAATCTGAGCGGAACCACAGGATCAAGTCTCAAAACACGAGCAGGAATAAAGTGCAAATAGAGACATCAGGTTAGTTTTGCATCATTAGGATTATGTTATTTGTTAGAAAATAGGTTTTGCTTGAACCTTAGGTTAGCTAGTTAGTGTTGTTTTTGCATTATCCATATATAAAAAAAACTTGAAAAAGAAATCTTCTTATCTTGTTAAAGTTTGTTTTTGAGTTGCATATCTAATAGAATCTCCAACTTCTTATTTTGAAATCGCTCCTCAACATTCAAAAATTATTTCTTGACAGTTCGAACCTCAAAAAATTCTCAAAACCTACCTCGACGTAGGTACTGAAGTTAGGACTCACATGCAAAAATTTTAGATAATTTTGAGTTCTAATTTATTTTTTAAAATTTGGGGAACACACTACTATCGATTCTAAAGTTTTTCCCATGATTTGAGATAGTACAAAAATTATTAGAATTTTTATACTACTTTGATTGCTCTGGAATTTATTGCGTTGGATTCCATTGGTAATTAGACATCTAGAAAAAATCTAAAAAAAATATTGCACACACATCTAATTTGTTGGAAATCAAAGCACTAACTGAGGGTCAAAATAGACTCAAAACTCCCAGTGCACTTATAATTCTGGAAAAATTAGAAAACATGCCTAGAAAATTAAAAAAAAATATATTTTTGTGATCACTATAGAGTGGTGTTTGGGAAGCACTTGTTGAACTTGTTTGACAGCACCACTCTATCTGCGATGACCTGAGTCCCACTGATCGATGAAACCCAAGTCGCCGTGTGCTAATGACCAGTACATTCCAACCATAAGATCACAATCACCCAGCACATAGTCATAGAACATCAATAGCCATACATTCATTCATAATACATTAAATGAAAATAAGTAAAGTGTTGACAAACATAATAAAATCCACCATAGAAAGCAGAAAGGTAAAGAGTGCTCAAGTGCTAGTACAATCACCAAAAGATAGGAAAAAAATGTCTAAGAATAGAAGAAAAAAGCTAAATAACCACTAGCTTAAAAAGGATTATCGCCTAAAGTAGGATTCGGTCTCGTAGTAGATGGACCAACAGAAGCCACTGCACCCAACTGCCTTGCAACAATTGAGTACGGAACCCGAGAAAAATAAGTCAGTAAATAGAGCAGAATAACTACAACAAAATAACAATAGCAACAAGAGTAAAAGAAAAAGGGCACTCTATCAGCAGTTAATTCATTTATGAATTATTACTTATTTAATGTCGTTCATGGATTTAAGCTCACGTTATTACAGTCCACAATATGTCAATTAATGTCTCGAGGCACAAGATGATATCGTGTAACTTCCTGAGGCACAAGACTAGTATAAGCCACCCTTTTGACCAAGAAGACGACTTATACTCATCAAGTCACCACTCTCTATCACCCTGGGGTCATTGTGGAAAGGGGTGGCGTTGGGTTGTGTAACGTGAACATGTACAAGTGCTATGTATGCTGAACCACAGATAGCCAATGACCCTCCCACTAGACGAGAAAGAAACCAGTCCCAAACCTCGATCCACGCATCCCGCCATCCCAGTTGGCCACTAATCCTAACTAAAGAGTTGTAGGGAGAATAGTAACTCTCTAAACCAGCCTAGAACCGGTCTAACAGACCAAAGCTACACATTATCCTCCAACTTATCAGTTTAAAACTATTTTCCAAATTATGTCAGTGGTCCCATATTATTTATCAATTAACGAACACAACGGAACTTGTTGTTAGTTCAACCCCTCTAAATAATATTTTGATGATTTTACAAAATAAAGAAAAAGAGATAAAACATAAGTGTAGCATATTTTTCTCTTTAATAACACAATTGCAGGTTTCATGGAGTTTTCCAAGTCAGAGGATTAAAAGTGTGAAGACTAGATTAGCATAGTGTTGTCATAGGTCATAGGCTTTTATGTAAACTTTCAAAAGTTGTAATCTTTATTTTATTTGAGTCTAGAGATGTTGTAAAGAGCCCCCAAACATAACTTATAAATAGCTAACTTAGGCTCTCTACACTTAGGATAAATTAGAAACAAAAACCTAACACTAAGTCACAAATCAGACATCCATAACAACTGTTAGACATCTGATTTTCAACTTTAAGACGTCTGATCATTCTTTCAGATGTCTAATTACCTATAGCATTGCCTTTGCATTCTAACTTCTTAGGCATTAGTCAAAGCAACCTTCTATCAGACGTCCATAGCCACATCCAGACATTGAATAGATTGCCTGGACATCCTTAAACCAACTGTTAGACCCAAATACCCATTTTCTTTCTGTTATAACGGGCAAATACACTTTTAGACATCTGGACATGTCTCCAAACGTCTATCAATGGACCATTGCCCATTTATTTCTGTGCAAATCTTATTAGAAATCAAAGATCAATGCTTAGATTTCAAAGGCAAGTCCTTTTTATTTTTCCAGACGTCTAGGAAATCTGGCAGACGTCCATACCGATGTCCATTCCTTAAAATCTAGAACCCTATTTGGATCTGGTCAAAATAGGAATGAATCCACTTATAATTAAAAGTCCAATATTTTTATTAGACGTCTTATATGAATATATCAGGTGTCCTTATTTCAATCCAATGAAAATAGTAAGCCTGACTAATAGAATCAAACGTCCATAATTGTAATCAGGCGTCTGAACCTAAAATTAGATGTTTGATATTGTTGTCAGATTCATGATTGCTTTGATTTGTGTTGGATTTCATCCTAATCTCTTGGGACTTCGTTCCAACGGCTAGGAGACCTCTCCCAAGCATTCGTAAAGGTTCCAAACTTGCCTATAAATAGACTACAACCCCTCTTAGGCAACACACACCTCTTGAGATTCAATTTCCTTAGAAAATCACTTGCTTACTACTCTTTGCTTCCTATTGCCCTTGTGCTATGCCAACACTCTAATTAAAGGACAAACCCACACTCCCAGTGCACTTCATTCTGCTAATTCTCAAGGAGTTCTTTTTATGCTTAATAGATAAGGAAGTCATTAATATTTTGGGGTGTTCTATAAGTGTTGTTTCATTCTTATTATTGTAATTTGGGTATCCGGCCTGTCGGGTCCCCATCTCTTCATTGTGAAGGAAGAAACCTCTATTTAGGGATCGAAGGTGGGATTTGTAATTGAGGTGCACTATCCTCATTTAAGTAGTTTGGTTGGTGATTGATCACTTTGTGATCGAAAATCCTAGGTCAAGGGATTGGCTTAGGTGGTGGTTTTCACCTGTTTTGGGTTTCCACCTAAAAATCTTGTGCCTCTTTTGGTGATTGTATTTTTTGTCTTACAATATTTTATAAATTCACTATTCACCCCCCCTCTAGTGCAATTTCATTTCGTATCAGAGAAGGTTTTCCACTTTTAGGAGTAACATCCGCAGGAAGATCACATGGAGGGAGAGTCATTTCCACTGGCAGATCTGAGGGGCAATCCACCACCCAACCACTGCTCTTCGAAGGGACAAAATACACTTATTAGAAGCTGAGAATGAAGATGTGGCTACAAGCCAACAATTTCTCCATTTAGGAGAAATGAGAATCCGCATATGTCATTCCCGAGAAACCAGAAATGGGATACATGGTGGAGTAGATTCGTCACCTTGGACTGAATGCTAAGGCAATGAACTTACTCTATTACACACTCAGCTCAGAGGAATTCAACCACATTATCTAATGCACAATCGCTCACGAGATATGAAGAACCTTAGAGGTAACTCACGAAGATACGTCTAGAGTTAAATCCTCTAAGATTAACATGTTATCGTAGGAATTCGAAACCTTTTCTCTGAAGGAAAATGAGAGACTTGGGAACATGTACACCCGATTCATGTTAATCGTGAATAACCTCAAGTCTTTAGGAAAGACATTTATAAAGGGAGAGCTTCAAGGGAAGCTTCTTCGCTCCCTTGGACCCGAGTGGGAGCAAAAAGTCACGGCAATAGAAGAAGCCAACCAAGTAGAGGATCTAGACATGGAAAATCTACTTGGGAATCTTATGGCTTATGAATCAAAAATGGAACAAAAGAAGAAATCTATCACATTGGAGCCAAAGAAGACTTTAGCCTTCAAAGCTACGTCGGACAATGAGTTAGGTACCGATGATGATGAATTCATTTTATTAGCTAAAAAGTTTAAAAAGTTTCTCAAAAATAGAAAAGAGATCAAGGGAAAGAAAAGGGAGTAAGAACCTCTAGTTTACTATAATTGTAAGAAGAGAGGTCACATAAGGAAGGATTGTCCATTACTCAAAAGGGATGATGAGAAGAAGTACAAGAAGCCTTCCAACTACAATAAGTTCTCCAAGCCCAAGGGACTCAAGAAGAAGGCATTCCAAGCAACTTGTTATGACTCCACCTCCGAAAAAGAAGAGGAGGAAACAAATGAAGAAATGGCATGCTTAGGACTAATGGCAATGAAAGATGCTTCCAAATCTGAATCTAAGAAGCCTAAGGTAAACTCCTATTCTCTAGATGAATTACGAGATGCTTTTGATTCACTATATCTAGATCTTAAGAAAACAAAGACTAAAAGCAAAGCTCTAAAAGAAGAAAACTTAGACAGTAAGAAATTAATCAATGATCTTGAAGAGAAGAATCTAATTCTTACTAAAGAAACCACTGCCTTGAATATGCAAATAAGAAACCTAATGATTGAAAAAGCATTAACAAATGATTTGTATACAACAATGAGTGAGCAAAAATTTTTAGATAGAGAAGAATTACTCGACAAAATCCATGTGCTTGAAAAATCAAACTCCTTTAAAAAGGATGAGAATAGCTTACTTAGAGTGGAGATTAGAGGACTAGAAGATAAACTAGACATAATGAAAATAGAGATAAATCATCTTAAGAAAAATCAAATCAACTTCTTGAAGACTTAGCCAAATTTACAAAGGGGAAAAATAACTTGGACAAGCTCATTGCCCATCAAAAACCTTCCTCAAGTAAATTTGGACTAGGCTTTTATGAACTTAGTCAAAGTGAGCTGAAAAAGGATCTCCTCCAAAGGGGACCAGTAACAAATACGAATTCACATTACAATAGATACCGAAAAGACAACTTTCACTTTGTTTTGTAGGGTTCAAAAGACATTATAATGTCAAAAATTGGATATACAAAATGAAGGATGGACAACTCAAATTAGAAAGACCTAAAGAAACACCAAGTCACCAACTAAGATCTTTTGTAGGAGCAAAGGGGTCTACAAGAAAGAAGACATGGAGACCACCGCCATCAAGGAGGCCGATGGGTGATAGACTCTGAGTGTTCCAAACACATTACGCGAGACAAGCACCTATTTTTGGACCTCCAACCTACAGCTGGAGAAACGGTTACATTTGGAAACAACCACAAGGGCCCTATTATTGGCCTTAGTAAAATAGGTAACCCTCTCTCTCCCATCTCAAATGTCTCTCTAGTTAAAGGACTAAAACATAATCTTTTAAGGGTTAGTCAAATTTGTGATAAGGGATTTAAGGTAGTATTTACTTCGAAAATATTTGAAATTATGAATGCATCAACCAATGAAACCTTTCTTAAGGGAACTAGATTTAAAGATATTTATATCGTAGAATTTGATAAAGATAGCACTTATGAATGTCTTGTAACAAATAATGAGTTAAGTATATGGCATAGAAGACTAGGACATGTTCATATGAAGCTAGTTCAAAAACTAGCCAAACATGAACCAGTCTGAGGTCTTCCTAAAGAAAAATTTTTAAATGAGCTTATCTATGATTCATGTAAATTAGGTAAAATTATGAAATTTAGTTTCAAAAACAAAGAAGTTATATCCACATTAAGACCATTAGAACTACTTCACTTGGATCTGTTTGGGCCAATAAAATATGAGAGCCTTAGTGGATGTAAATATTGCCTTGTGATTGTAGACGATTTTTCAAGGTTTCCTTCTTGAGATCCATAGGAGTATTTTCCATCTTTTCTATTTTTTGTAGGAAGGTTCAATCTGAAAAAGGCTACCAAATCACTCATATTCGTAGTGATCATGGGGGTGAGTTTGAAAATTCCTTATTTGATGATTTTTGTCAAGAGCATGGTATTGCTCATGAGTTTTCTTTCCCCCGAACACTAATGTGCATAAATCTAAATAGCCAAAAATGTCTATTAATGCATGTTCTTCATGTCATATTAGCATTATACATTGTAAATATTACATAACATGCATAATCATGCATTTAGGTCAAGTTGTATAAATTGTATAGTAATTATCTTTTTTATAACTAGGGATAGAGCAACTTGTTAATTAGGGCCTCGGGTCAAAGATCCAATTGTACGGATCTGATCGGGGCGACGATTGGAGTTCAACGACTCCAAGATTGCCCTAATCGGACATCCGTAGCACCAGATAGAGATCGAGGAACCCTAAAGATTAAGGGCCAAGATGGTGTCAATCCACACTTTAGATGATAAATCTGCTCGCACTGATGGGTTTGGATTGATGATCGCAACCTAACGGCGCGAAACTTGGTCCAATCCGATACCCGTGGCATCGTATACAACACACAGAAGATGGACGGCCAAGATGGTGCTACGTGGTGCCATCTCTACCACCCAACTGGCCCCAAGGACCCACCTCTACTTTTCTTCTTCACCCGCTCAACTAATCTCGACCGTTGGATGCCCATCCAACGACCATGATCGTGCGCGCCTAATCCCTCCACACGACAAAGTTGAGGCCTCACCGTAGTAGTCGCGCCCCTGTGGGCGAGCGAGGGATCACACGTTCGAGCCTCACAGAGCACCTCAATCCAGCTGAGGTGCGAGGCGCATTCAATTCGGCCGTCAGATGAAGATTAGGCAGCCCAGGGGCGGAGACGTGGCACAAAGAGGAGCGCTGATCGCGTATGCACGCAATGCCGTGCATCTGCATGCCTTATCGTACGCACGGGTGCGACAGGGGCATTTGAAGTACGCTGCGAGGACGATTTTAAGCCATCCAATCTTGAGATCAAACGACTGATATCACCCAAACGTGCATGGGCATTTAGGGCATAGAAGAGGAGTGGGTGCGCACCGTGTGCGCACATCGGCCACGTTCAGACCTTTAGTGACGGATAAATCCATCACTAAAGGCCCTGAATTAATGATTTGAGATGAAATGACCCATTTGCCCCCTCCAATCTACACCTATATATAGCCCTTCAACCTCCACTTCTTCTTCATCCCTTCCTTCTCCTCTCTTCCTCTCCAAAGCTTAAGAGAAGCTTGTCCCACACCCGGGATGCTCCTCAGGAGCTAAATCCAAGTTTTCGCCCCCATTCTGGAAGTGGATCCCGTGACGACGACGACGTGCTACCTCATTCCTGTTCTTCCGACTTTGTCCTCCTTCTTCTCACCTCGTCCTCTGACTTCCAGGTGTCGCCTCCGTCCAGCTCGTCCTCCAAGCATTCATCGAGGAGGATAACATCTCTCTCCTTTCTTTTATTGCTTTCTAGCTGTAATAATTTATTGTTTTCTAACTTGATTCATCTCTTGTCTATTGGTTTGCAGAAACCATGTAAGTGCTCCCCATTTTACCCCCTCCATAGATGTCATTTCATCACATTAATTCAAACTTCAATTAACCTAGGTGTTTGCATAAATCCTAGGATTAGTTTGGTTGCTTGGATTTCCACCCACATTCATTTCACCCTCGCATATAAAAAAATCAAAAAGATATTTCTTGTGGGGTAATTCAACATACACACAACATACACCCACATTCAAGGCACATAACCTAATTGATTCTTATCTACTCAACCAGATTCTGATATGTGGAATTGGTACACAAAAATCAAGATATAAAAGAGTAGAAATCAGTCTAGGTCAATCGCTTTGTGTGCCTAACTCAGTGGTGCAATTGTGGCCAATTGTTTAAGTTGTTTGGGTTGCACCACTCAACCTAAAATCAACTCACCAAGTAGCTTCCCCTTACGGTTTTCAATTTAGGTCAATACCAGGCACTCCACTTTATTTTTTATTTCAAAAGGAAAGTGATCTTCATCCGTGTTTGAAAACCTGGTTTGCCTCAAACTTGATTGAATTAAACCTAATTCTAAACCCTAAAAGCTACTTAAGAAATATTTGAACCCTAAAATCTACTCATCACAAATAATTTTGCTTGAAAACCCTAGTTGTGCACGTACTCACACATACTCAATTGATCATTAAGGGCACAACCCATTTTAAGAGCCCACCACATTCCATAAGCACTAAAATCCCAAGCCTAAATAAAATCAAGTAGACATTGTCCTTAAGTACTGATGCGATCTTCAGGGTCCAGTCTGAGATTGTTTACGATTAACCTACTTGTACTGATCAGTCTGATGTCTAGCTAGGGAAGTAGCGTCAAATGACCGTGGTTGGGGGGTACACTAGGAATCGTAGGCGCAAGCTGAAAGAAGAACCTTCTCCCCAGTCCCTCCTTCTAACTGGTTGGATTGATTGGACACAAGTAGAGTAAATCGTCTATAATCTTAAGGTGGGTTCTGAGAATCTGTAGATCCTTAGGCTACCCCACTTAAGGACAGCTTGTTTTGTTGTGCTGTAGGGTTCTTATCCCCAGTTCTTTCGACCTTTTCCTAATTTATGCTGGGAAGGACATCATTGAATCCTTGATTGAAAGGACCACTAGAGTATTCTAGGAGGCATAGATTGGATTTTGGCCAAATTGATCCCATGGCCGATCAACAGCCTCCTCTGCCTCAGGATCCATAGGAGGTATTTCAAAGGCAGCTGGAACAAATGCAGAGAATGCAAGAATGGTTCCAGAGAATGCAAAGCACTCAGCCCTTGAAGGATTTTTATGATCCTGCAAATTACGAGGAACGTCCCGGCGTCTAGATTCTTGCACTTGGAGGACTTGACCAAACATTTCCATGGGTTTGACATAGAAATGAAGCCCCAGGTGTTAAGCCTGATCAAACATTTCCATGGGCTTGGCTCTGAAGACCCATATCTACACTTGGAGGACTTGACCACTTTGGTCCAGACCACCAAGGCACGAAACATGAATGAGGAGCAGATGATCATGAGGCTCTTCCCCCACTCTCTTAGGGATAAAGCCACTCATTGGTACAGGACTATAGGAAGGCCAATTGCAACTTGGAATGATTTGAAATTGGCCTTCCTGAAGAAATTCTTCCCTGTCAGACATACCAATTCTTTGAGACGAGCAATTACTACCTTCACCCAGCAGCTGGAGGAGCAGTTTCATGTTGCTTGGGAGTGATTCCAGGGCTTATTGTGAAGGTGGCCACACCACGAGGTGCCGAAATGGCAACTCGTGCAGATCTTCTACCATGGGTTGATTAAGCAACTCAAAAATCTCGTGGACGCTTCTTGCGAAGGCAATTTCCTCAACAAAGATGCAGATAGCGTGCATGATTTGTTTGAGGAGATGAGTGAGAATTCAATCAATCATGCCTCCATGGATACCTTTAACCGGTCCCAGCAACCTAGATCGAATGCTAATGAAGTCCAAAACTCTCATTCATTCGATATGGAATTGATTTGTAATAAACTTGATAAGGTAGACTTGGTTACTAAGAGAATGGAGGAGTGGATGGCTGGAAACTCAATGAACAACTCTCGATCCACTTAATCCCAGAATTCGGGATTCCATTCTTTGCGAGATCCTTCTAGATGGGAGTTTTTGAATCAACTTGATGTGGCACAACCTGTGAGTCAGCATTATTTGAAACCCCATGGGTTCCAAACTAGGGCCTTTGATCCTAGTTTCTCTGATCCTTCCCTTCCTTTCTCTCCATCCTCACCCTATGAGGATGTTTATGCTATATAGGAGAATGTTAGGTCCAACCCTTACTCTAATGCTTATAATCTGGGTTGGAGGAACCACCCTAACTTTTCTTAGAAAAATCCAGGGCAGCAGACCCAATTCCGACCCAGCAACTATGCTCTGCAACGACCAATGGGTCAGGGTCACGTTTACACTCAGCTGCCCCCGAATCAGGTCAATCAACCAGCTTGTAATGCCCGTCAACCCGTAGGGCAGGCTGATTTGAACTGACAAAAGGTGGAGATGCAAGGATCTATGCTCCAGCTAATGCAGCAAATGAAAACCTCGTTGGACAACTTGCAAAATGGGTTCATTGCTAGTTCTCATCAACCCAGATCTCTACCATCTCAACTCGTACCCAACCCACATAATATCCAAAATCTGGGCTATCCAGCCCATGGGTATGGGAATCAGAGGGACCTACACACACATGCTCAGGTGGTTGAGTAGGGTCCTTCCTCTTCCTCTTCTTCCTCAAATCAAAGGTTTTTGGCTAATGAAGCCCCTCCAATCTTTCCTAACCCTCCCTAAGACCCAAACCTATATGCATCTACTAATTCTGTTACCTTGAGGAGTGGTAAACAAACTCAAGATCCACAACCACACTGTTCTGATTTACCAAATCCTGAAGAGCCTGAGGAGAGAAAGAACTCTGGAAAAGAAATCAAGGCTCAGAAACCCAATTTCAAAGATCTGACTCATGTTCCTTTTTCTGAGGCCTTGATTAGATCAAGGAAGAAGATTGTTGATAGCAATGAGGAGCTTCTGAATATTTTCAAGAATGTCGAGATCAATATCCTGCTCCTCGACGCTATCAAACATATACTGGCTTACGTGAAATTTTTAAAGGATTTATGTACACAAAAGCGTAAGTCGAGAGAATCTGTTTGGAGGAAAGTGGTACTCTCTGAGCAAGCTAGTTCTGTTATCCTGCACCACCTCCCTCAGAAAAAGAGAGATCCAAGTGCTCCTTTTATTTCTTGTGTCATCGGAGATTACACTTGTGATAGAACACTTTTGGATCTAGGTGCATCTATTAACCTAATTCCAACTTCTCTCTACGAGAAGTTCGGATTAGGTGAACTTTGGCCAACTTCAGTAATGCTGCAGTTAGCAGACCGTTCGGTCACAAATCCACAAGGCGTTATTGAAGATGTTATTGTCAAGGTTAAGGATTTCTATTTTCTTGTAGATTTCCTTTTCCTTCATATGGATGTACCTGAGAATTTAAGAAACATGCCCATCATTCTGGGGCATCCGTTCCTGGCTACCGCCAAAGCCAACATTAACTGTGAGAGTGGTAGCATGGAAATCACCTTTGGAGATCAAAGAAGGAAATTGGATATTTTTAAGGTGATTAACAAATTCGAGGATTGTGGATTTATTAACTTGAGGACAATAATGTGAATATTGAAACTTGTGTGGCGGTTTTTGCATTTGAAAGTCCCTCCTCCGATGATGATTTGGACCCGCAACCCTCTATGGTAGACCCGGTACCTTCTAAAGAGGTTATTGATTTTGTTCATTCTCAACCTCTTCCTCTTAATGAGTCTTCATCAGCATCTTCCTTACCTTCAATCATCAACCCGCCTCAGCTTGAACTAAAACCATTGCCTGCGAATATGAAATATCAGTTTTTAGGACCACATACGACGCTTCCTGTGATTATCAGTGCTAAATTAACAAAGGAGCAGGAGATTAAAATGATTAAGATCCTAAAGGAACACAAGGAGGCAATTAGTTGGACCATTCATGACCTTAGGGGAATCAAGCCATCTTATTGCAATCACATAATATTTTTGGAAGATGTATCCTGCCCTTCTCGCCAAATGCAGAGGAGATTAAACCCAAATATGCGAGAAGTGGTCAAGAAGGAGATTATCAAGTGGCTCGATGCAGGAATTATTTATCCGATCTCTGATAGTCCTTGGGTAAGTGCCGTGCAAATTATTCCCAAGAAAGCCGGGATTACCGTTGTGACTAACGAGAAAGGAGAATCTGTCACAACTCATTCAACTTCTTCTTGGAGAGTTTGTATTGATTACAGGAAGCTGAACACAGCCACGAAAAAGGATCATTTCCCTTTGCCTTTTATTGATCAAATCCTTGAAAGACTAGATGGGCAGAAGTACTTCTGTTTCCTTGATGGCTACTCGGGATACAACCAAGTCCCTATCCATCCTGAGGATCAGGAAAAAATGACTTTCACCTATCCCTATGGAACCTTTGCTTTCTGTAGGATGCCATTTGACTTATGCAATACACCTGCGACTTTTCAAAGGTGGATGCTAGCCATATTCTCCGACATGGTGGGAGAGTTCATGGAAGTCTTCATGGAAATCACTATGTTCTGACCTTTAGTGACAGATAAATCCATCACTAAAGGCCCTGAATTAATGATTTGAGATGAAATGATCCATTTTCCCCCTCGAATCTACACCTATATATGGCCCTCCAACCTCCACTTCTTCATCTCTTCCTTCTCCTCTCTTCCTCTCCAAAGCTTAAGAGAAGCTTGTCCCACACCCGAGATGCTCCTCAAGAGCTAAATCCTAGTTTTCGTCCCCATTTTGGAAGTGGATCCTGCGACGACGATGACATGTTGTCTCGTTCCTGTTCTTTCGACTTCATCCTCCTTCCCACCTCGTCCTCTGTCTTCCAGGCATCGCCTCCATTCGGCTCGTCCTCCAAGCATTCGTTGAGGAGGATAACAACTCTCTTTTCTTTTTTCGCTTTCTAGAGTAGAATTTCCTGCTTTCTAGCTGCAACAATTTCCTGCTTTCTAGAGTAATCATTTCCTGCTTTCTTAGTTGTAAAAACATTATTCAAATACCAAGTGATTGTTCTCTCTCTCTCTTATTGTCTATAGCTATTCCATTGTGATTATTTCTCCTTTTAAACAAAAAAAGAATACAAAAAATATATAATTGTAGATTTTGAGATCGACATAACCTCCCTATGTTCGACCCAGAACTTCTTTACGGATTTTCAGTATAAATTTTATCTGTTGAACGGATTTTTTCGCGACTCGAACTACAATGACGGGATTTCGAATCCAACTCCAAACATGTAGTTTTCCACTGTCAACAAACACCTCAACAAAATCAGGTAGTTGAGAGAAAGAACCGTACTCTTCAAGAGTGTGCTCGAACATTGCTCATAGACTCTGGGTTACCGAAGTACTTTTGGGCTGAGGCGGTTAACAAAGATTGTTACATGTTAAATCACACCTTAATTTGATCCGGGTTGCGAAAAACTTGTTTTGAATTATATTATGGGAAAATACCAAAAATCAGTTATTTTAAAGTTTTTGGATTCGATGCTTTGTTTTGATGCCAAACGTGAAGAACACATTTTTATTGATTATTCTTCACGTAGTAAGGCATATCGGGTCTTTAACAAGACCACATTAATAGTGGAGGAAACCCTTCATGTTTCCTTCAATGAATCTCCTCACTCTTCCTCTATTGACCGAGTCAATATGGAAGATAAAGATGATTCTTCTACTAATGTGTCTAACATTCCAAACTCCAATATCCATAATCTTTCAAAAGATTGGATATATCAAAGGGATCATCCTGAAAGTCAAGTCATTGGAAGTGTTCCCGATGGCGTTAAAACCCAATCTCGTTTTAGTTGCTCTTTTGGTCTCTCCGCCTTTGTATCTCAAGTTGAACCCAAGAGTGTCGAGGAAGCATGCTCTGAAGAACCTTGGATGATGGCCATGCAGGAGGAACTCAACCAATTCCAAGGGAATGAAGTTTGGGATCTAGTACCAAAGCCTAAAGGGCAAACGGTAATAGGAACCAAATGGGTATTCTAGAACAAGTTGAATGAATCTGGTATAGTCATTCAGAACAAGGCTCGTTTGGTAGCAAAAGGGTACAACCAAGAAGAAGGAATTGATTTTGATGAGACCTACGCTCCCGTAACTCGACTTGAATCAATTCGCATGCTTCTTGCTTATGCCGCCTTCCTTGGCTTTAAACTCTTTCAAATGGACGTTAAGAGTGCGTTTCTTAACAAATTCACTAAGGAGGAAGTTTTTGTAAAACAACCTCCTGGTTTTGAGTCTCATGATAAGCCTCATTTCGTCTATAAATTAAACAAGGCACCATATGGTCTAAAGCAAGCTCCTAGAACTTGGTATGAGAGGCTCAAAGACTATTTGTTAAATGGAAAATTTTCTATAGGAGAAGCTGATTCCACATTATTCATTAAAAGAAAAGGAAAAGATATTTTATTAGTTCAAATATATGTAGATGATATTATCTTTGGTGCTACTAATGAATCTATGTGTAGAAAGTTCTCAGAGATTATGGAGGAAGAATTTGAAATGAGTTTGATGGGTGAACTCAAGTTTTTCTTGGGTTTACAAATCACTCAACTTGAATTTGGGACCTTTGTGTGTCAATAAAAATACACGAAGGAGATGCTGAAAAGATTTGAAATGGCGAAAAGTAAAGGTAAGAACACTCCTATGAGTGTTACAACTTCCCTAGACTTGGACGAATCAGGTATGCCCATAGATCAAAAGCTCTATCGAAGTATGATTGGATCTTTACCGTATTTAACTTCTAATAGACCTGACATTTTATTTAGTACCTACTTATGTGCTAGGTTTCAATCAAACCCTAAACAATCACACTTAAATGCTGTAAAATGAATATTTAGATATCTAGTTGACACATCTAATTATGGCTTTTCTACCTTAGGAGTCCACAATTCAACTTAGTTACATATAGCGATGCGAACTACACAAGTAGTCACACCAATAGGAAGAGTACTAGTGGGATGTGTCAATTCTTAGGCAAATCACTAGTCTCTTGGTTCTCAAAGAAACAATCTAGTGTAGCCCTATCAACCACGAAGGCTGAATACATAGTTGCCACTCTAGCATGTTCCCAAGTGTTATGAATGAAAAATACTTTGAAGGATTTTAACTTGGTATTTAATACGATAAAAATATTGTGATAATACTAGTGCTGTCAACCTCTCAAAATATCCCGTACATAACTCCCGTACAAAGCATATTGATGTTCGACATCATAGTTTGATGGATAATGTACTTAAGAGAGAAATCGAGGTTGAATTTATTTGTACTGAATTGCAATTGGCTGATATTATCACTAAACCTTTGAATTATGATCGTTTTAATTACATACGTAGGAAACTAGGCATATGTAAGCTAAGTGATATTTGAAGAATTTATTGGCTTCGTAGAATTTTGTTTGTCATGAACATAAAAGGGGCCTTGACTTTACCAAGTTAAGAACCTTCAAACATAGTTCAAACATCAAAATGCACATTTTGTGCAATATCAAATGTCTGATTAATACCACAGACGTCTTATACTTAAAAATTCGACGTCTGAAGGTGTGGAACAGACGTTGATTTTATATCTGAGAAGAGTTGGGAAAAGTGCTATTCCAGATGTCCGTTATCATCCACATACGTCTGGATAGTCGTCTAGGTGTGTTGACAGACGTCTATTTTGTATTAGGATTTGAATTAGGATGTCTGGATTCAGATGTTTGATGATTTAGTCAGACGTCTTGTAAGTCATCTAATGAAAAAATCAGACGGCAACCTGTAGCTTTGAGGTGAGATCTAGGAAGGACTGATTGCAGAGATCAGACATCTAATTTTAAGTTTAGACGTCAGTTCGGACATCTGATACAGAAATCGAACAACCTAGAGAATAAACCATTTTCCAAGGAGGTATGTCTGCAGAAATCAGACATCAAAATTTTTAATTAGTCATCAGATAAGTCGTCTGGTATTAAAAATAGACAATGCCATCAAAAAGGTTAAAATCCCAAATGGCCAATCTCGACGTCTAACGACATCATCGGACATCTGATCTGTTCAAAATCTGCCACTTCGTGTCTGTTCTCTGGATGGTTTTGCAATGAAATTTTCCCTAACTTCAAGGAGAGACTTGCTCAACCCCTTGGGGTATAAAATCCCACTCGTTGAGGTCCCACTTCCCCCATGTTCAAAATCCCTAAAACCTCAAATCTCTCTCCTACCTGACGGCCGCCGACTGCAAGTTGGTGTTGCCCATCTCACCGTCCGACAACTGCTCCGCCTCCTCGATTATTGGCAATGTAGCTGCTCTCCTGCGCGCGTGCCCCACTCCTCCATGCGTCTGGAGACCCTCCTCCATGGGTATAACCTCTTAAACCCTTAGGGTATCTCCACGGCTTTGCTCAAGTCCTTTTAAAGCCCTCAACTTATTTCTTTTTTTTTCTCTTTGATGAACAACTCGTTTAAGGTTTCCTCTCCCATCGTGCTTCTTTTGCCCTAGGAGCTAAAACCCTAGAACAAAACCTAGAGCTTGGAACTTGCTTTTTATATAGCGTGAATGTATGTCTTTTTGGATATTAATGGCAAGGTTATTACCTCAAGTGATTCAAGCTGACGTCTTAGTGGCTTGAGTTCAAAGGTATATTGCCACAACATTATGGCAGGTTGTACTGCCTCAAGGCATACTGCCACACAATTTTTTCCGTTGTTTTCTGGTATCAAGTTGTGTGCATGTATGGCACTATATTGCCTTATTGGCTGAATGACTGGTGTGGGATTGTTTTTGCAGGTGTTCTATCCTAAAACACCAAACCCCTCCCTCCAAAACCAACCCACCCAACCTACCCAAAATGCCTTTCCGTCAGAAGCAAGCCGAGGGCTCTTCTACCTCCTCTTCCATCTATTTGGCTGACCAACTACTTGGCAACATCACTAGACAGCAATTTCGTCGCTTCATAAATGCCAAAGTCAGGTGCCCTCAATTCATTGTATGGAATGACTTTGCCCATCTAAACCTTCAGGAACATTTTGAAACCCTTCATCTCTTCCACTATTTTGACTGACATTTCCACTCTGGCGTTGGAACTATTGGCGTGTTTCCTGATCTCATTTGACTTTTCTACGCCAACATCATTGAAGACTACAGCAACTGTCAACTTGAGTTACATACATGTTTATTTGGGCGTGAAATCCATATCACCTTTGATTCTACTTCCACCCTTCTTGCCATCCCTAATGAGGGAAATGACTTCAATGGCATTCTAAGGCAATATGACTCAAAAGTCATCAATCAAGAATTAGTCCTACCTGAAAAATATGTCGAAAATCTTGGCACCCTATCATGCAAGAACCTCAAACCTCTTCCCCAATTACTCTCTCGCATTTTTGGGTGACTTTTTAAATGAATCGGGAGGTTTTGACTATATCTCGCACTAACACAAGGCGCTCCTTTTTGCCAGCGTACATCACATTCCCTTCAACTACTGCCGCCTCATTGTTCGTGTTATGAATGAGGACCATGGGGCATCTCTACCATTTGGGTCCATTTTATCCAAAATTTTTGCAAGTCATCGGATTTCCATCAATGACCAGGCGGTTGATAAAAAGATTGAGCCCTACAACTAGGCCACAGCTGCCAAGATGCACATTCATAAAGAGCATCTTGAGCCAGCTGAAGAGCCCGCTAAAGAAGAACCACTTCCACCCTTTCCAGATCTTCATGAAGAACATCCTCTTCAAATAGAAGCTCCTTGATTGAGCTTTGATGAGATGTGGGATCCCGCCACGGATTCCCTCTCCTCGGGCATCTCTCTCTTGTTGCGACGAACCGGTGAGATGTACACTTATATGGGAAGTATGCGCCGCGACATCGACAAACTTCTTACCGACATTCGCAATATGCAGATCGGTCAAGGTCCCATTCGCCGCCGCCGCTGCCATGATCAAGAAGACTAGTTTAGTTCTTTCTTTCTATCTTTCCATGTTGGGTTGTATTAAGCGACTTTGACCACATACTTATATATTTTTTTGGGAACAATAGCTAGTTTGTGCTTAGGGCACATACATTCTTTTCCTAGTTAGTTTACTTTAATGCTCATTATTGTAGTTTTGGTATCCGACCTATCGAGTCCCCGTCTCTTCATTGTGAAGGGAGAAACCTCCGTTTAGGGATCGGAGGTGGGATTTGTAATTGAGGTACACTACCCTTATTTAGGTAGTGTGGTTAGTGGATTGATCACTTTGTGATCGAAAAACCTAAGTCAAGGGATTGTCTTAGGTGGTGGTTTTCACCCGCTTTGGGTTTCCACCTAAAAATCTTGTGCCGCTTTTTGTGATTGTATTTTTTGTCTTACAATATTTTATAAATTCACTATTCACCTCCCCTCTAGTGCAATTTCACTTGTTTCTTAGAAAATAGAGTTCGTTTCACACGTGATGATAGGGGTACATTAAGTCATTAATTCTTAACCATTCGCATGACATCCAATTATTCTCATTAAATTTCCCAAAAATCAGGGTAAACTTTAGAAAGGTTCTAGACTCAACAAAAGAGGAATGCCTATACCAATCCACGCGATATACAGACATCATCACCCAAAACGGGTCCACATTTACTCGAAAACAAGAGATGAGACTACTCTACCTAGCATCACCGGAGGGTCATGGTTACTCCAAATCATGTGCATAGTGTGTGGGGACAATCGTGCATGCACCAGGGACAAATCTTGGTTTACACAGACCAAAAATAGGGCTGGAATCACTTAGCAACGTTTCTGATTTTTCACTAGGGAAACAGTACTCAAAAATGAAAATAAATAGTACCAACACATAGTATGAATCGAGAAGATTCCAACAATACCTTATTTGTTGAAATCCAAGGTTGGGAAGACCTCAAACTAGTCGAGACAATGCGAGGAGGTTGCTAAACCAATTGGTTCAATCAGATCAGTAAATGGGTCCACGCACCACGTGTCGCCACACAGTTGGCTCGCACAACCACTTGTGGATCGCAATCTCGCGCAGGCACAGCCCCACCACAAGATCAGCCACGGGTCGAGATCCTATGCGCTTGCGCCCTTCCCCTTCGTGCATTCATGCTCACAGTGCGCACATGATTCGCCCTCTCTACTTGACACGTGTCGCGGATTTGGTCCGTGCCGCTAGATCGAATGGCTCCCACTCGCCATCACCATTGCCTCTACAAAAATTGAGGGTAAGCCCAATTTTTCCGCTATTGCGAATAGGTCTTTAGGAGTTTTCAAACCCTAATTTCCTATTCTAAACTCTTCTTCCTCTCTCTCTCTCTCTAATTCTAGAAGATTAGAAAGTAATGATTACCTAAGGACCCAAGAGGGTACATTTATAGACCCAAATTCAGTTTAGGATTAGGATTAGTGGGATGAAATGCCAAAAATACCCCTTAGGTTAGGTTCACCTTACATTTAGGTCCTTTCTGAATTGCTTTGCTCATAATTTGAGCTATACACGTCAGATTAATGAGAAACAAGTGTCATTGGAAAGCTTGTGATGAGAGGAATCTAATGATACATACATGTCACCCTTCTAATGAGGTTTCACTAGGGTTTGACTCAAGATACATATTTTTGGAATTTTTTAAGAGGTGCTTGTACTTGCACTATTAGAAAAATGAGAATTGGTTATGGCTATTTGGTCACGATTTTAGAAACCATGACAAAAAATAAATTAGGGTCATGATTCCACCCAAAATCTTGGCAAAAAAAAGAGGAGTAACATTTATTTTGTACTTTGACCTTTTGCCAAGGTTTCCACTTAGAAATGTGACCAAAGCCTTTTGTCACGGTTTCACTTAGAACTGTGACCAAAGGCAGAAAATTTTGATGTCGCGGCTGGGTTCCACCAAGCTTTTAGGTCACGGTTTCAAAAATCGTCACTAAAGCCTTTGGTCACGGTTCGATTTAGAACCATGACCAAAGGCAAGAAATTTTGATGTTACCCTTACCCTTCCCGCTCACTTCTCTTCTCTCTTCTATACCTTCAATGGCAACGCCCCTTCCCACTCCAATCTCTCGGATTTTGCTACACCCTAGATCGAATCCCCTACAACCAAAACCTTTTCACCAACCACCATGAAATCCTCCTCACCCTAACCTAACTCTCCCCCTTCTCCTCCTCCCTCCACTACCACTTCGCCTGCATCTGTGTTGCCCACGACAAGTTCGAGCGCGAGAAGCCCTAATTAACATCGGTATCATTGGGCACGTCGACCACGGCATGGCCACCCTAATCATCCCTGAGGTGCGTGGAGCTCCTCGAGGCCTAGAGGATGCACATCAACAAGTATGGGATGGTCCACATCTTCGCGTATATCGCCATGGTGCTGAACCATCTGACCGGGAAGTCAAGTGGCGGCATGGTTGCGAGGAGGTTTGACAATTTCGCACGTATGATCTTTTCGTGAAAGTTGGATGACATGCACAAGGAGTTGAACTACAAGGAGTTTAGGTAGCAGAATGCCACACTTAGGCTGCTCGCGACTGTGGTTCGGCGAGGGATCAGTCTGGTGACGGAGCTCACGAGGAGCTTCGACCTCAAGCATCCCGTGCTGGCTGTGCTCTCGGGGATGCGGAAGAGGAAGAGCAGGAAGGATGGGAAGGGGCGGTAGGGGAGGTGCCTGACGAGGAAGGTGCTTGTCAAGTTCGCGATCTCGTTTCTAGAATTCGGGAACCCAAGGCTTCTCAATCTCCCATGTGTATTGTATGACTCAATATGGTTTTCTAAGAATATAGATACTTTTAGGTTGCCTGCTCCAACAAGATCAGGGTAATAACTTGTATGTTTATACCTTTCAAAAGAAAAAACTGGTATGTTGATAGTGTTGTCCATAACTTTTTTTTTCTATAGAATAATGATGCTAATATTGCTTCTGTTATTTGATACCTCAGATTTTCCCTCATTATAATTTCTATGTGGAAAAATTCACACGTTATCTTATATCGTTGAAATTGATTTCTAGGAGAAAGATTGTTATTAGGTCATCCAGCAAGGTATGTTCAGCATGACAGTATGACTTGGTATAATCATTTCGTATGCTATTGAAACTCTTCTCTTCTTGACCTCATTAAATTTCTTGAGAGATCTAGATGGTCTATGATGCACACTATGCACTCATCATCATGGTTTTTCTGGTAATGGTTTTGCATTTACTAGTGTTCTAGTTCAACCTAAGAGCTTTCTATCTTCCCTTGTTTGGTAATAGTGACTAGTCTCTAGTTGGCATCTAGATGTCATAGGAATAAATCTTGAGATGACCATACTTACCCTTCTAAGCACATCCTTGATGGCACTATGTTTGATAGGTTAAACAGAAAAATGGGTAGAAGTGATATTTCAGGGTGCCAATCATTTCTAACAGGGTGGGTTTTCTCCATTTGCAGCTTCCCTAACCGACCTATCCATCCTTGAGACTTCCTGTTCTTTCCTTCTTTCCTCCTACTACATGGTTGTCTTTGAAATCGGCTGCATGATTCCCAAAATTCTTCTCTGGCATGCTACTTCTAGGGTTCAACCACCCTAATGCCATCCCTTTCCTAGTAAATCTCCCCAGTTCCTCTCTATTCTTGGATCCCACCCGCCTCCTATGCAATATCCATTCACCCAACTTCCCTAAGGCCTCTTCTATGCTACTATTGCATGTTTGTTGTATGAGTAATTTGCTATTCTCTCCCTCTCTCTCTGATTTGACTGGTTTGGCATGCTGTTAGGATATGTGCATTAGGATAAGGATGAAAATTTATCCATATGGAGGGGAAGTATGACTTATTCATTAATGATGTCGCAAATGTCTCTGGATTTTGATGTGTAATCTCCATTCAATGCATTTTTTTTGGCAATTGATTTACTTGGCTAAGGGAATCTTTCCACCATTTCTTTTTTATTTGATAATAATTAGGTAGAAAGATTTTAAATCTAAAGCTACATCAGTTTAGTTCTAATTTTCTTTATCTAAAACTGGTTTTTCCAATTTTGGTGAAATAGGTACTATAGGGAACAAGTTTAGGATGTCACCGGGTCTCCCAGTGTTAGCCACCGTTAACTGAGCAGACAACATTAGGGCCAAGAATCTGTACATCATCTCTGTCAAGGGGATCAAGGGTCACCTCAACCAGCTCCTATCTGCCTATGTTGGTGACATGGTCATGGCCACTGTGAAGAAGCGGAAGCTTGACCTGAGAAAGGTCTTGCCTGTTGTCATTGTTAGGCAGTGCAAGCCATGGTGTTGAAAGGATGGAATCTACATGTACTTTGAGGGTATGAATATTTTATGTTCATTGCAATTTTTGTGTCAAGATATTCTTTTAACCATTTATAATTGATTTCTATTCTCTTTAATTGAATGGTTTCTTTTTATGGTTTCATTGATATACTTTTTCGTTGAAATGGAATCATAAATTATTAAAAAATGGACAAATGGTTGCTAGATGATCTAGCAGCCTTCTGCTAACGATTTATGGGGAAGCGAGTCAAAGTTGGTGCAGTTGACGAGGGTGACAGTTCGACGACCTTTGATTGGTCACCAAATGATTCGACAACCTTTGACTTTTCCTACTAGTGAGGACACACAAATCTCTAGCGCTGCATTCCACTCTCTTATGAATCATCATGTTATTTGCAATATTTTGTTGGAAAAGAAGAATTGGCTAATTTGTTAATAAAAGGCTACCCCTCCTTTTATAGTCTATGAAGGAGTCCAAATAGGGATAGAAATACATAAGGAACAAATAAAAAAAAGTCCTATTAATGCGTATCTTGATAGAACAACGAATGATTATTGGCTTGTTTTTTTTGCCTCACCTAAACTTGTTATCATTAGCTTTATGCTGGTGAAATTTGTGCATTATCAAGTATATAGCTGCACATGCCACTACTATCTAAGTTTAGTCATCTATTTTCTCTGAGTACCATTAATAATCTATATCCTAATGGTTTCAAGATAGTTTCTATTTTGGATCAAGGAACTACATTGATTGACAAAACCAGTCAAGGTCCAACTTTTATCACAAAATATGGCTGCTAACTAATAAGATTATGGATCTAAACCCAAGGAAGTTGAACATTCACCCATATTAATTGATGATATAATGTCCTTGGTCTTTAATGTAGAAGGTTCTGGATGTAAATCCGATAATATTACGCCAGCCTTCATCTCTAAAGTTAAATCACCTGATAAACTGTTCCAATTTCGAGAAACGTGAACAATCATCTGCCTTCGGTGTCAGGGGCAAACAGTCTTTGCAATCTTCACATGTTGTGACTGTTGTCTCTTGCAGTGTTGAACTTGAAGAAGTGGCTGGAAGGAGGCCTACATTACCAAATGGAATGCCAGAGATTTATGCATGTTCATGGGGTAGGAAAAAGCCACCTTTAACCCCTTGTCTGCCGCATCATCTATGACTCACTCTCCCATAATCTCTTGCCTCCTTTTAAAATAATTACAATTCCATTCCCCTTTTCTAAATGAGCAGTGGTTAAGCTAAGAGCTTTTCCAAGCCTTTAACAAGGGGAGGGGCTTGGAAAGGTGCTTGGAAAGAGACTTAAAGCCTTTTTCTTAATAAATATTGATGGATTCATGCTTCTTTTGCTCACCTAGTCACAAGCTTTAGCCAAAAATCCATCGTAGTGTTTCCCGATGGAGAACAGCAACCCTGCCTCGGTAGGGAACGAGCACCCCCCAACATCAAGTGCGGTGGCATCCCCCAGCTAGGTGGAGTCGAAGAAGGGGTTGAACCAGGTGATTGGGTCGATCCAAAAGACCTTAGGGACCCTCCACCAGCTCCACCTCAAGGTCTCCTCCTTCAGCATCTAGCTGCACTCCCCCTCCTCCAATGCCTCAACACCCTTGTCTCCGAGCTCGACAACCTCAAGTGGCTCGCCTCAGAGCCCCATAATTAAATGGATCACATAAGAACTGAAGGTGCTATATTTTTGGACTCAGAGCCCCATACTTTTGGCCACTAGAGCTCTGTTGAGAAGGACCAAGACCTATCCAACATCCATCCCAGAGATTCTGGATGAAGTAAAGCCCCATAGCAAAAGGGTATGTGAGAAACAAGTGATGT
Source organism: Thalassia testudinum (assembly GCA_037157565.1). Taxonomy (NCBI): domain Eukaryota; kingdom Viridiplantae; phylum Streptophyta; class Magnoliopsida; order Alismatales; family Hydrocharitaceae; genus Thalassia; species Thalassia testudinum. Next base: position 205,077,669 of record JAZHRO010000031.1, read on the forward strand.
CCTGATGGTAATTCGCCAGTTATTCTTCACAAAAGGTGGAAGTATTGTCACACTTGGGAAGAGCTTTTTCTTGTAAGCTTGACCCATAAATCCCTCCCTTTGTAGCATCCAAGAAAAAAACTTCACCTTTAATGGAGCCTTGGCTTCCTAGAGAGGAGCCATGATCCTTCACCACCCACCAAGGAGACCCTCAACATATAGTACATTGATCTAGTTGAAAAGGTATCATCTTTCCACTTCCAGTTATTGTTGAAATGTCGAAGGACTATGCTATCGGATTTGGTTTTGAAAACATGTCATTATAGTTTGAATAGCGAAGAACTCGTGATAAACAAAAAAAAGTTATACCAGAATAGAAATCCTGGGTTGAACTCAGGGAGGCTACATCGATCAAAATTCGCAATTATATTCTTTTTCTGTTTTTGTTAAAAAGCGGAGTAATTACAATGAAATGAAGTACTACAGACAATAAGAGAAAGAGAGAGAGAGAGAAAGAAAACATCCCCTTGATATTGCAAAATGTTTGTACAACTAAGTAATCAAGAAATTACACTAGAAAGCAGGAAAACTATTACAACTAGAAAGTAGGAAATTTCTACTCTAGAAAGCAGGAAAAAGGAATGGGAGAGAGAAGTTATCCTCCTCAACGATCGCTTGGAGGATGAGCCAGACGAGACGATGCCTGGAAGATGAGGAATGGAGCGGGAAGAAGGAGGTCGAGGCAGGAGGAACGGGAACGAAGCAGTATGTTATCATTGTCGCGGGATCCACTTTTGGAATGGGGGAGAAAATTTGATTTTATCTCTTGAGGAGCATCCCAGGTGTGGGACAAGCTTCTCTTGAGCTTTGGAGAGGGAGAGAAGAGAAGGAAGGGATGAGAAATTCGTATGGAGGGGGTCTCCTTTTATAGTTGCAAGGAGTGGGGGCATTATGTGTTGGTGCTAGAGCACCACGATCATTTGTTTTGATGATAACAAAACACGTGTTATTTAACATTTGCAATTTGAGTCCTAGATTTCAGGTCAATTGCAAATGTGGACGTGTTTAGACGGAACTCGAGCTCGCATCCAGGATGGATTGGAGGAGCTTAATGAAGAACAGAGGAGGTTCGCGTGGAGCGACAGATTGAAGATAGAAGACAAGAAGAATATGATAGATTCTTTTTAATCCTTTCTTGTATCTCTTGTCTTTATTTTCTTGCTCTTTTTATTTTCCTTAAAATATTATGTTAAAGAGCCTCAAAGTACCCTAACAGTAGTCCTAGGAACACCGGCACAACCCTAGGATACTTAGGTTTTCTGTAGAATACTTAGAAAACCAATATAGGGTTCAAACAGCACTTCCAGACGTCTAATTCCCAAATCAGTCGTCTGATAAAGTATTTTAAGACGTCTGACTGTTGTTTCAGACGTCTAATATCTGTTAGGCTGGACATAGCAAGTTCTGTCTGATGAAATCAGACGTCCAGACCTAATACCAGATGTCTTAGGAGACATCTGATGGACTTGCCAGACGTCCAGATAGTGGACCGTTGGCTAGCTTAGCAGGCACCCAAGGATATGACCGTTAGAGCCTTATCAGACGTCCATAGGACTGTCCAGACGTCTGATAATTGACTGTTTTGCCTCGGCTGACCCAAAATCTCTTCTCAGAGATTTCCTAGCCGTTGCAACGTTTGGAAATCAATTCCCACAGTAAAAGTAGGTTTCCAGACGTCCAGACATAGTGCCAGGCGTCCTGTATGTCGTCTGATGGACTTGCGCAAAAACCCTGTTTAGATCTGATTCAAGTCAGGAGGAAACCCGCATAGAATCAAACGTCTGACCTTGAAATCAGACGTCTTAAAGTGGCCTTCCAGACGTCTGATGCCAGAATTAGACGTCTGATCACCCTGTCAAATGTAATCATTGTCCTGATTTCAGCCTGATTCTCTTGGGCTTTGCACCCAATGGCTATAGAACCCTTCCTAAGCCTTCCAAAGCCTTCCTAAGGCCTCTATAAATAGAGGGGAACCTTTGCAACACAAATACACACTTAGAGACACAAGATACACACTAAGAGAAACAAGAGACACACCTAAGCAACTTAGTTCCACTCTTTTGTGTCCAAGAGAAGCCCTTGCTCTCCAAGCTCTAGTTCCATTCTCTTGAGAGCATCAAGCTTCGCGCACCCGCTCTCCCGCCGTTGTTTACGAGAGCGAAGTTGCGCCGTCGCGTGGCACACGCACCGCGTCACCAACTCGACGCACTCCTTGCAAAGGGGAGTTTCCTTATTCCTATAGAAGCTAGGTTCATAATTTCTTTGTTGGCTCTATAGGACTTGTTGTTTATTTTATCTTTATTTTTTGGTTGGGTATTCGCTTTGCGAATTCCTATCTCCTTCGTGGGACAAAATCCTTCTCGTGGAGAGAAGGGGTTGAGGAACGCTACCCTCGTACTTGTAGCGTGGTTGTACTGAGGTTGAATCACCCTCGTTTTAAAGTGATTCGGTTAGTGGATTTGATCAACTAGGTTGATCGGAAAATCCTAACTCGAGAGGGTTAGGTGGTGGTTTTCACCCGATTTAGGTTTCCACCTAAAAACATTTGTGTATATTGTGTGATTGGTTTTCTTTGGTGAGATTGCTTTATATTTTATTTTCGCATTTATTTCGTCACCCCTCCAAGTAGGGAAACCATCATTATGGTCAATACAATTTGAAAAACATAAATTTAGGACCTTTAGTGACAGATAAATCCATCAATAAAGGCCTGAAAGTGGGCTTCGTGTGCGCGTGCCATGTGCCTCCTCACCCCCACGTCACGCAACACATGCGCACGTACGCGCGCTTACAGTCGTCCGATCAAGAGATTGAATGGCTTAAATGATCCCTACTCGCGCCGCGCGCTTGTGTGTGATCTCGCGTCTCGTCGTGCATCCGATCGTGCGTGGGCGCTATCAGCTACGCAGCGCCGTTCGATCAAGATCGTGCAGCTCCACACACCAGCGCACCCGCTCGCCCCCGCTCCAATTTGAGGCGCTTGCGGCTTCGAACATGCTCCCTCTGTCTTCGATAGAGTGCTCGACCAACGTGCTGTGGGCACTTTTGTGTCGAGCACTTGTTTTGTGCTTGTGCGCCTCGCAACTATTGGATGAGCATCCAACGGCCGAGAAGCGTCGGTCAGATGAAGAGGAAAGGCTAAGGCGGGTGCTTACGTCCAGTTGGGCGGCTGAGATAGCACCACGTGGGGCCATCTTGTCTGTCCATCTTCTTAGTATTGTAGATGGTGCCACAGGTGTCGGATTGGATTGATTTTCGCGTCGTTAGGCTGCGATCGTCTATCCGAATCAATCCATATGGTCGGATTTGTCGTCTGAGGTGTGGATTAACACCATCTTGGTCCCTGATCTTTAGGGTTCCTTAGTCTCTATCTGGTGCTACGGATATCCGATTAGGGCAATCTTGGAGTCGTTGAACTCCAATTGTCGCCCTGATCAGATCCGTATGATTGGATCTTCGATCTGAGGCCCCAATAAAAAGTTGTCCTGTCCCTGACTAATGCAAACACTTTTATTGAGGGTAAAATTCCTATTCATGCATGTTCCTAGGCTTAAATTTGCATTTCATTTTATAAATATTGCATAGCATGCATCATTCCGCATTTAGATTAACTGTATATAATTTAGGTTAATTGCATCCTTTTTGTGGTTAGGAGAGAAGGATATTTATTTCAGAGCCTTGGATTGACGATCCGACCGTACGGATTTGATCAAGACGAAGATCGGAGTCCAACGTCTCTGAAATCGCCTTGATCGGAGTTCCATAGCACCATATGCAGTCCGAGGAAGTTCAACGGCCAAGGGACTAGGAGACATAATTCAGAGCTTCAAATGATAAATCTGACCGCTCGGATGGATTTGGGTCAACGATCGCAGCCTAACGGTGTGAAAATCGACTCAATTTGACCTCTGTAGCAGCCCCTACAACAAGAAGAAGATGGATGGCCCAGACTGCGCCACGTGGCAAGCCCAGGCCGCCAGTGCACGCATGCAACACCGCACGCGCGCAGCAGTGCGGGTGTGCGTGCGGGCGTGCAGGCGCACATGCACGCAGTGCCAGCGCGTGGGCGCACACGCGCGCGCAGCAAGGTAGGAGCGACACCAGCGCAGCGTGAGGTGGACTACTGCGACACATGAGCTGGACTTACACCGACGCTTACAGTCGTCGGTAATTTATCGCATGCCAGCAAAGCCAGATATGGGTGCCAACGAGCATGAGCTGCCTACAGAGACATTTCTAGCGACGGTCTTGATGTCACTAATGGTCCCATATCGATTTTTGCCTCTTCTCCACCACTATAAAAGGACCTACACCCCCTCCCTTCCAAGCCATCTCTACCTACTCTACTCCCACCTACTCCCAAGCTCTAGCAAGCCTACCAATGCTCCATTAGAGCTTGTTCTCAAGCTCCCAAGGTCCCTATTAGTGTAGCGAACCTCTGCCCCACCAAATACTCTTCCAACATCCCATCTCCCTTCATAGGTCACCTTGGAGCTATCCTCCCACCTCCATTCCAGTAGTAGATCACCTCTGTCTTCTCACCTCCATTCCGGAGCCACGCCGAAGCTTTCCTCAACATGACATCCTCCAGCATCTCACCTCCATCATCTCGCTCCTCACCTCCTTCGTCCGAGCTTCCGCCAGGCGCCGTCGTCTCGCCGAACAACCGATTCGGGAGATTTCCTCTCACCTCCCTCTCTTTATATGCTTTCATAGTTTCTTGTAATTGACATTAGAAGTAATATATATCAAATTTGTTCTAGATCTCTATCTTGTGATACGTTTTCTTGATTTCTTTTATTTCAAAAATACAAAAAGAATATCAAAACCCTAAAATACCAAAAAGAAACGAAACGAAGCGTGGTTTTCACGTAAAGTAAACGTCGCCTCCCTGTGTTCTACCTGGGACTCCCTTGGAGTTTCGGTATAAATTTTATATGATCGACGTGTTTTGCAACTATGACAACAGGTTACTTATAACCTTGATTTCTAAACACGTGAAGTACGACCGACCATTTTGGTACCGTTGCCGAGGACAAGCGACCATTTTGGCACCGTTGCCGGGGAGGCAACGGAATTTACTTTATTGTTTATTGCGTTTCTTTGCATTTACATAGCACTAACCCTACTTCTCTTTGATCTACTATCTTGTGGGTACCCTAGCATGGAGATCCAAGTGCAGTAGATCGGAGTAAAGTGTGGGTAGAGTGGTTTGTAAGTGTTCCCCACACCACCCCCACCTTAGTTTTCATTCCATAACCGAATAACTCAAATCCAAATCAACTTAGGTGCTTTTTATGAACCCTAGGATTGATTTGGTTGTTTGTTTGCCACCTCCACTCACCTCGCCATCCACATAAATAAAAATAAAAAATAAAAAAAAGTGCTATCTGATTGTGGGATTTTCTGTAAGCTACACACTTAACACCCACAACTTCTCACCCTAGGGCACACAATCACATCAATTCTACCACTTAACCGGGATTTGACCTGTGGACCTGATACACTTAATTCAACACACAAAGAAGTGAGTAGAAATCTGAATAGGTCAAAAATTTCTGTGTGCCTTAACTAAGTGGTGCAATAGGCCAATTGATTGAACTGTTTGGGCCGCACCACTTAAGATAAAAGCGATTCATCAAGTAGCTTTCCACTTAGGGTTGATTCTTAGGGCTGAACCAGGCACTCCACATTTTTTTCTTTGATTTCTAAAGGAATATATCATCACCAGTTCTTGCAAAACTTGGAGTGTTTTCTTAAACTTGATTGAATATACCTAAGATTAAACGCTAAAAGATACTAAACAAGGTTGAACCCTAAAAGACACATCATCAAATAACCTTGTTTGAGAACCCTAGTTGTGCACGCACACACATTTTAACTAATCATTAAGGGCACAACCCATCTAAAGGGCCCATCACATTCCTGAAGCACCATTATCCCAAGCCTAACTAAAATTGATTAGACGTTGGCCCTAAGGACTGGTTCGCTCATAGGGATCCAGATTTAGATTGTTCATGATTAACCTACTTATACTAGTCAATTTGATGTCTTGCTAGGGGAGTAGCATCAAACCACCGCGACTGGGGGGTACACTAGGAACCGGAGTCCCAAGCCAAAGGAAGAACCTTCTCCCCAGTCCCTCCTTCTAACTGGTTGGATTGCCTGGACATAAGTAGAGTAAATCGTCTATAATCTTAGGATGGATTCTGAGAGTCTGTAGACCTTTAGGCTACCCAAACTAAGGATAGGCTTGTATTTTTGTATTACAGGGCTCCTTTCTCTTCTAATTTCCCTCCTTACTTCACCATGTACCCTTCCACATCCAACACACATTTCACATCCTATCCTCCTACCACCACTTATCCCCAAGATGATTACTATCCCAACTTGACTTGTAATTACCCATCCACTAGTCGGGATGACATTGATTGGGGATATGAATCCGGACCTTAGTGTCTAGAGCCTAACCCTGGACGACAAGACTATGATTATTATCCTTCATAGAGCTATAATAATTATGGATCTCCATCCTTTGATGACCAAACCAACCCGATCTACAATCAAGAAGGATATCATGATTATAACACCTACCCTCCCTAGTATTTTACTGAATATAGGTCACCACCATCCTTTGAACAACCTAGAATGACCTACTTTCAGGGAGGGACCCGAGAACCTCGACATCTTGACTCCCCTAGATTTAACTTGAACCCACCCAAACCTGAATCGAACCAGTTGGTTTAGGTGAACCAGATCCAGGATATGGTGTTGGCTAATTTGAGGAACACTATACAATCTTTAGAAGCTCAACCAACACCATGCACTGAAGCACTAGAGCCTATGATCAAAATGATTGATGAACTTAATAGTTCTCTATTGGATTTGCTCCAAAGTGTTAGGGATAGGGACTTGGGTGAGTTTCTTCTTGGGAAATTATCGAGGTTGAGGATGAAATTTGTGGTTGCACTAGTCAAATCTTGGGATGATTCTCAAGATGAACCACCTTCAGGAGAGCTAATGTCTGAACCCGGTTAGGCGCCTGTCGGGGGGATACATTTTCTGAGACCGGGGATGACCAAGTTAGGCTAAAGCAACCATTTAAGGATGAACTGATTGATTCACCTGAGATCCCCAAGTCAGGAAATGAAGAAAATTATGTCTCCTTGGATCAAGAAATGATTTATGATTTTGAGACATATATAAATGAGGATCATCAATTCTTTGACTCTGAGGGTGAAGAATCTTTAGGTGAAGTCTCACTTGAACATAAGGAAAATGATTTTAGTGAGACAAACGGGCATGACGAATCTGATGAGCCATTTGATAGCCCGTTCATTGAAGATTTGGATTCGGTTGGGATTAACTTGGAGGATCCGAATCTTGATGATTCAATCAGTGACCCGAGTCCTCATCTGCACCCCGAAGAGCTGACTTCTGAGATCTTTATGCCCAAGTCAATCTTGATTCAACCACGATTTTTGGACTTGGGAGAATCATATGGGCTGAATAATATGCTAGAGATCCCGAAGCCTGAGCCCTTGATGTTGGAGGATAGAATTGTTGAAATAAAGATTTTGGAGGCAAATTCTGAGGGAAGTTTGATTTTGGATATAAGGGTACCTATTGACCTAAAACCACTTACTTTCTACCAGGACCCTTACGATATCTTTCACGTGCAAACCAAGCTCGAAATAACTGGTTATTTTTCTGAGCTAGATGTTAAGTGGACAATCGCACCTATTGAACCATCTTTACCCGTTGTCCGACACATTGGTCTTGGGTTGCACACCACTAAACCGCAGGCCCAGCCCCGCAAACACAACAACCTTCGGTTCTGGGTGATTTTCATCCAGAACCTGAGAACCACTCGACCCTGGGGCATGGGTCTGCACCATAATCTCGTCCACATCTGTGGACATCTTCTGCAGATGGGTTTTAGGATCAACCTTTTGATTTTGATTCTGACCCGCACTTGTGAATTCTCAATTTCTTCTTTGTATGTATGTTATGCCTAGCTGAAGGCATTAAACTTAGCACGTGTGTATACACTCTTCTCTCTGCGAAGCTGACCAGATTTTCATGACACTCAGGTGATGTTCTATTTACTCTGCCCTTTTCATGTCTTTATTTTTACAATGAGGACATTGCATCATTTAGGCATGGGGGGTGGATAATCAATTCCTGAAATCATTATGTTAACTCCGTAGAATATCTTTTAGTTTCTTATAAAATTTAAAAAAAATTTGAAAATTTAAAAAAAATTAAAGAAAAGAAAGAAATTAGGAAAAGAGAACTTAGGCATTTGGAAGTTATTAACTTTAGGAAATGATACGAGAGGACCTAAACACTTAGACTCTTCAGGTCTTCGGGCTTAATTAGCCCGGGTGTCCACTCGAATGTGGATTTAGTCTCGAGTCCTCGCCAATTAAAATTTATTTTAATTTGGTAAATAATTTGGGATGGTAAGTATGCGACTTATCAACCCGCCCTCTAATTTGGGGGGATTTTAAACCTAAGCATATGCACACATTTTTTTGCACTGACTCACTTTTCGACGGTTTTTACGGAAATTGGGTAGCTAATGGACCAACTTGGGTGGTATGGCTGACAAGTTGCGGTGGTAACAGCTCATCGGTCGGTTGTCCAGAGCCCAGCCACAAGACCATTTTCGTTGTACTGCCTTTAGGTAAATCTTAGATCAAGGAAGCCACCTACTTAAAAAAAAAAGGAGAAAATAAAAAAAAAATAAAACCACACTTCACCACATGAGTATGGCTGACAAGTTGTCGATGGTAACAACTCATCGGCCAGTTGTCTAGAACCCAGCTCACAAAAAAATAAATGCACAATAATTCCCAAAACACTTAGGGAAGAAGTGGGGAAGTAGAATAAACCAGGGAGATATACACTAGGTTCGCCCTTGTGTTGACCCCATAAATAAAAGAAGTAGGGAGAAAGCTACCAATCGTAAAGATAAACCTTTAGGCAAGGTCACCTAGGGTTGTAGAAACCCGAAGTCCACCTTAACGGCCGTTTTATGAGTCTATCACTTTTTCACAAAGATGCTTAGTACTTAGAGTCCTTTTCGTATCTTGGGCGGGTCGAGTAGCCGTAAAAAGTTATCCCAGAACTCTCAAACTCCAAAAGTACAAAAAAAATTAGAAAAGAAAAATAAAAAATATATGTTTCTTCCCTTCTCAAATAAGGCGAGAACATGGGCGGTCTGCATTCTGGTAGACACTCGGGTACTTTTGAGTTTTCGTAGTTTAGGACCTTAGTTGAAATTTTCTATTATTAATAAACGACTTAGGCCTAAGTGATCTAATCCTAATTCTACTTTTAGACAAAGCATATAGTTTAATTTTGCTAGGGACTAGCAAAAGATAGGCATGGGGGTATGATGCAAACACATTTATTGAGGGTAAAATGCCTATTCATGCATGTTCCTAGGCTTAGATTTGCATTTCATGTTATAAATATTGCATAGCATGCATCATTCTGCATTTCGATTAGCTGTATATAATTTTGGTTAATTGAGTCCTTTTTATGGTTAGGAGAGAAGGATATTTATTTCAGAGCCTTAGATTGACGATCCGACCAAACGGATCTGATCAAGATGACGATCGGAGTCCAATGCCTCAGAAATCGCCTCGATCGGAGTTTCATAGCACCATATGTAGTCTGAGGAAGATCAACGGCAAAGGGACTAGGAGACATAATTCAGAGCTTAAAATGATAAATCCGACTATGCGGATGGATTCAGGTCGACAATCGCAGCCTAACGGTGTGAAAATCGACTCAATCCGACCTCTGTAGCAACCCCTACAACAAGAAGAAGATGGACGGCCCAGACTGCACCACGTGACGCAGCTCAGGCTGCCAGCGCACGCACGCAGCACCGCACGCACGCAACAGTGCCAGCATGGCAGAAGCTGTGCCAACGCATCGTGAGGTGGACTACAGCGATGCATGAGCTGGACTTACAGCGACCCTTACAGCCATTGGTAATTCATCGCATGCCAGCAAAACCAGCTATGGGCGCCAGCGGGCATGAGCTGCCTATAGCGACGTTTCCAGCAACGTTTCCAACGACGGTCTAGATGTCACTAATGGTCCCATACCGATTTTTGCCTCTTCTCCACCACTATAAAAGGACCTACACCCCCTCCCTTCCAAGCCATCTCTACCTACTCTACTCCCACCTACTCCCAAGCTCTAGCAAGCCTACTAACGCTCCATTAGAGCTTGTTCTCAAGCTCCCAAGGTGCCTATTAGTGTAGCGAACCTTTGCCCCACCAAATACTCTTCCAACTTCCCATCTCTCTTCATAGGTTACCTTGGAGCTGTCCTCCCACCTTCATTCCAGTAGCAGATCACCTCTGTCTTCTCACCTCCATTCCATAGCCACGTCGAAGCTTTGCTCAACACGACGTCCTCCAGCATCTCACCTCCATCGTCTCGCTCCTCACCTCCTTCATCTGAGCTTCCGCCAGGCACCGTCGTCTCGCCGAACAACCGATTCGGGAGATTTCCTCTCACCTCCCTCTCTTTATATGCTTTCATAGTTTCTTATAATTGACATTAGAAGTAATATATATCAAATTTATTCTAGATCTCTATCTTGTGATACGTTTTCTTGATTTCTTTTATTTCAAAAATATAAAAAAAATATCAAAACCCTAAAATACCAAAAAGAAACGAAATGAAGCGTGGTTTTCACGTAAAGTAAACGTCACCTCCCTGTGTTCGACCCGGGACTCCCTTGGAGTTTCGATATAAATTTTATTTGATCGACGTGCTTTGCAACTACGATGACAGGTTACTTGTAACCTCGATTTCTAAACACGCGAAGCATGACTGACCACTAACCATAACAAGGAGACAATTACTATGCAATTTATATAACTTAATCTAAATGCATGATTATGAATGTTATGCACTATTTACAATGTATGATGCTAATGTGACACTAAGAACATGCATTAATAGACATTTTAGGTTAATCAGATGTATGCATATCACACCCCCATGCCTATCTTTTGCTAGTCCCTAGCAAAAACTACATGTTATTTATAAAAGAATTAGGTTGGATTACTTGGGCATAAGTTATTTTCGACATTATGAAATTTTTTACTTAGGATCTGAACTTTCAAAGACACAACAGCGCCCGGGTATTTGCCAAAATGCAGACCGCCTCAAGCCCTCACCTTATTCAAAGAAAAAATTCTTTTTCTCTTTTTCTTCTTTTCTAATTTTTTTTTGGATTTTTGAGTTTAGGGTTAAAGAGTGGCTTTCTACGACCATTCAACCCACCCAAGATTTGATGAGAATCCTAAGTTCTAAGCATCGTATTGTGAATGTGATAGACTCGTTGATCGGCAATTAGAACGGACTTCAGGTTTCTACGCCTCTAAGTGACCTTAAAAAGAGAGTTCTGCCTAAAGGTGTATCTTTATGATCGGTAGCTTTCTCCCTACTTTTATTTTTATGGGGTCAACATAAGGATGAATCTAGTGTATATCTCTCCGATTTATTCTACTTCTCCCCTTCTTCCTATGTGTTTTAGGAATTTTCAGTGCATTTCATGAGCTGGGTTCTGGACAATCGGTCGATGAGCTGTTACCACCGACAACTTGCCAACCATACTTGTGCGGCAAAGTGTGGTTTATTCTTTTGTTTTCTTTTCTTTTCTCCTTTTCTTTTTCTTTTTGACTTTCTCTTTTTTTTTTTTAAGTAGGTGGCTTCCCTAGTCTAAGATTTACCTAAAGGCAGTAAGAAGAGAATGGTCTACTGACTGGGCTTTGGACAACCAACCTATGGGCTGTTACCCACGATAACTTGCCAGCCATATCACCCTAGAAGGTTCATTAGCTACCCAATTTCCGTTAAAACCGTCGATCAACAAGTCAGTGAAAAGATAATGTGTAGATGCTTTAGACTTAAAGTTCCCTCAAATCAGAGGGTGGGTTGATAAGTAGTGTACTTATCACCCAAACTTATTTAATCAAATTACAATAAAATTAAGATGGCGAGGACTCGAAAAATAAATCCACATTTTAGTGGATACATGGGCTACTTAAGCGCAAAGACCTGAAGGGTCTTTGTGTTTAGATCCTAATGTAATATTTCCTAAGATTGAAAAGTCCTAATGTTCAAGTATTCCTTCCTAATTCAATTTTTTTTTAATGTATAAATAAGAAGAGGAATAGAATTCACAAGAATTTCACAGAGTTGACAAAATGATTCAAAAATGAATCCACCCCTCCATGCCTAGCTGATGCAATGTCCACATTGAGAAAAAGAGACATGAAAGGAAGGGTAGAGTACAGAAGATATCACCTGAATATGAAGCTCGGGTCAGCTCTGAGTCATATGTACAACTGCTGAGTTTAATGCCGTCAGCTAGGCAAAGTCCAGCCAAAGAAGTCACAACATGGCTAGAGCAACCGTGTCTGAGATGGGTTCTGGAAGATTACGGTCAATAATAGGCTTCAGACGTTGACTGTTAACTTTGAATGAATTACCCATCTTTAGGTCAGAGATTTGAATGGCTCTGTTTGGAAAAATCTGGTCGATAATGAACGAGTCGTTCCATTTCGACCTAAGTTTGCCGGGAAAGAGCTTAAGTTGAGAATCGAATAACCAGACCTTCTGGTTCAGCTCAAAGCTCCCGGCTAAACTCAAATCTAAATTGCACTGCTTGATTGCCCAGAATGCCCTATGTTAAATCTCTACGGGTAAATTGCATGCCTTTTCATACACCAGATGAAACGAAGACATGCCGATGGGGGTTTTATATGTCGTACGGTAGGCCCAAAGAGCATCCTCAAGCTTTTGAGTCCAGTCTTTGCGATCAGGACTAACCATTTTTTGCAAAATATTCTTGATCTCCCAATTGGAGATCTTGGCTTGTCCATTTGTCTGGGGATGATAAGGTGTGGAGATTCGGTGATTAACCCCATATTTAGCCAACAAATTACGAAACTGGGCATTAGTGAAATGAGTACCACCATCACTGATGATGGAACTTGGAGTCCTGAACCTACTGAAGATGTTTTTCTTGACAAAATCGATGACCACCTTGTGGTCATTAGTTCGGGTGGGAATCACCTCAATCCATTTGGACACGTAATCAACAGTGAAGAGAATGTACTAATGTCCAAATGAAGGGAGAAATGGTCCCATGAAATCGATGTCCCAAACGTTGAAGATTTCGACAGGAAGAATTGGGTTTAGGGGCATCATATCTCTCTTAGTTATGCTCCCGAGTGCTTGACATCAGGAACACGACCTTGAGAAATCCTGGGCATCCTTCAATAAAGACGGCCAATAGAATCCAGATTGCAAAATTTTTGCAGCCATCTTTTTCCCAGAGAAGTATCCACCACAAGCAGATGCATGGCAGAACTTGAGTATACTGTTGAATTCGTTCTCCGAAACACATCAGCGAATAATCTGATCAGAGCCAATGCGGTATAGTTTAGGATCCTACTAAAAGTAGTATTTGGCCTCAGATTTGAGTCTATCCCGTTGTTGCTTGGTCCAATCCTGGGGGATTTGACCAATGACCAAATAATTAACAATGTCAGCAAACCAAATGGTTTGGACACCTGAAACTGTAAGGATGGTTTCGTCCGGAAAAGTATTAGCAATCGGGATGTCCGGATGAGAAGAATCACTTAGAAGATTCGACAAATGATCTGCCGCCACATTTTGTACCCTGGATTTGTCCTTGATTTCAAGATCAAATTCTTGAAGCAGAAGAATCCAATGAATAAGCTGGGGTTTGGCATCCTTTTTGGCTAAGAGATGTCTCAAGGCCGAGTGGTTGGTATAAATAATGACATGAGAACCTAAGAGATAAGCCCTGAATTTTTCCAAAGCAAATACTACAGCTAGTAATTCATTCTCAGTAACAGTGTAATTTCTCTGGGCTTCATCCAAAGTTTTACTAGCGTAGTAGATGACAAAGGGCTTCCCGTCAACTTTTTGACCCAAAACAGCCCCAACCACGTAATCAGAAGCGTCAGTTATGATCTCAAAAGGGGCTGCCCAAACCAGTGGTTGCAACACCGGAGCACAAGTGACTACTGTTTTAAGAAAATCAAATGCCTTATGACATGATTCGTCGAAAACAAACGACATTTCTTTGGCAAGAAGATTGCTCAGAGGACAAGCAACCTTCGAAAAGTCCTTGATGAATCTTCTGTAAAATCCCACATGACCAAGAAATGATCAAATTTGTTTAACAGATGTGGGAGGAGGAAGTTTAGCGATAGCATAAACCTTAGCTTTATCCACTTCAATTCCCTGTTCAGAGATTACATGACCCAAGACGATGCCTTCTTGTGTCATGAAATGACTCTTTTCCCAGCTAAGGACCAATCTTGTTTTGATGCATCGTTTAAGAATCATTTCTAGATTAGCTAGACAAGAGTCAAACGATTCACCAAAAATAGAGAAATCATCCATGAAAACTTCCATAAACTCTCCCACCATGTCAAAGAATATGGCTAACATACACCTTTGAAAAGTCATAGGTGCATTGCATAAATCGAATGACATCCTACGGAAACCAAAGGTTCTGTAGGGATAGGTGAAAGTAGTTTTTTCTTGATCCTCAGGATGGATAGGAACTTGGTTATATCTCAAGTAGCCATCAAGAAAATAGAAGTACTTCTGCCCAGCTAATCTTTCCAAGATTTGATCAATGAAAGGCAAAGGGAAATGGTACTTTTTCGTGGCCATGTTCAGCTTCCTGTAATCGATACAAACCCTCCAAGAGGAAGCTGAACGAGTTGTGATGGATTCTCCTCTCTCATTAGTCACAAAAGTAATCTCAGCTTTCGTGGGAACAATCTGCACAAGACTTACCCAGGGACTATCAGAGATTGGATAAATGATTCTTGCATCGAGCCACTTAATAATCTCCTTCTTGACCACTTCTTGCATATTTGGATTTAATCTGCTCTGCATTTGACGAGAAGGGCGGGATCCATCTTCCAAAAATATTCTATGATTGCAGTAAGATGTCTCGATCCCCCTAAGGTCATGAATGGTCCAACCAATTGCCTCCTTGTGTTCCTTCAGGACCTTAATCAATTTAATCGCCTGCTCCTTTTTTAATTTAGCACTGATAATCATAGGGAGCATCTTGTGTGGTCCTAAAAATTGATATTTCAAATTCTCAGGCAATGGTTTTAGTTCAAGCTGAGGATGGTTGATGATTGAAGGTAAGGAAGATGCTGATGACTCATCAAGAGGAAAAGGTTGAGAGTGAACAAAATTAATAACCTCTTCAGAAGATGGTGGGTCTGCCAAAGAGGGTTGCGGGTCCAATTCATCATCAAAGGAGGAACTTTCAATTATAGAAACCATCATACAAGTTTCAATGTTCACATTATCGTCCTCAAGTTCCTCGATAAATCCATAATCCTCAAATTTATTAATCGCCTTAAAAATATTCAATTTCATTTGTTGATCCCTAAAGGCAATTTCCATGCTACCGCTTTCACAGTTAATGTCGGCCTTAGCGGTAGCCAGGAACGGATGCCCCAGAATGATGGTTGTGTTCCTTAGATTTTCGGGTACATCCATGTCAAGGACAAGGAAATCTACTGGAAAATAGAAATCCTTAACCTTAACAATAATAACTTCAATAACGCCTCGCGAATTTGTGACCGAACAGTCTGCTAACTGCAGCATTACTGAAGTCGACCGAAGTTCATCTAATCCAAATTTCTCGTAAAGAGAAGTCGGAATTAGGTTGATGGATGCACCCAGATCCAGAAGTGCTCTATTAAAAGTGTAATCTCCAATGGCACAAGAAATTAACGAAGCACCTGGATCTCTCTTTTTCTGAGGGTGGTGGTGCAGGATAATAGAACTAGCCTGCTCAGAGAGTGCCACCTTCCTCGGAATAAATTCTCTCGACTTACGCTTTTGTGTACATAAATCCTTTAAAAATCTCGGTAAGCCGATATATGTTTGATAGCGTCGGAGTGGGATATTGATCTCAACATTCTTGAAAATATTCAGAAGCTCCTCGTTACTATCAACAGACTTCTTCTTCTTTGATCTGAAAAAGGCTTCAGGAAAAGGAACATGAGCCGGATCTTTGGAATCAGGTTCCTAAGCCTTGATTTCTTCTCTAGAATTCTCCGTTCTCTCAGGTTCTTTAGGATTCGGTAAATCAGAACAGTGTGGTTGTGGATCCTGAGTTTGTTTACCACTCCTCAAGGTAACAGAATTTGCGAATGCATATGAGTTTGGGACTTGGGGAGGGTTAAGAAAGATTAGAGGGGCTTGATTAGCCAAGAATTGTTGATTTGCAGAAGAAGAAGAGGAAGGACCCTGCTCAACCACCTGAGCATGTGCTTGTGGGTCCCTTTGATTTCCGTACCCATGGGCTTGGTTGCCCAGATTCAAGATATTTCGCGAGTTAGGTATGGGTTGGGATGGTAGAGATCTAGGTTGATGAGAGTTAGCTATGAGCCCGGTTTGCAAGTTTTCCAGCGAGGTTTTCATTTGCTGCATGAGCTGGAGAATGGATCCTTGCATCTCTACCATTTGTCGGTTCAAATCAGCCTGTCCTATGGGTTAACGGGCATTCCAAGCTGGCTGATTGACCTGATTTGGGGGCAACTGAGTATAAACATGACCCTGACCCATTGGTCATTGTAGAGCATAATTGCTGGGTGGGAATTAGGTCTGCTGCCCCGGGTTTTTCCAGGAGAAGTTAGGGTGGTTTCTCCAACCAGGATTATAAGCATTATAGTAGGGGTTGGATCTAACGTTCTCTTGTATAGCACAAACATCCTCATAGGGTTAGGATGGAGAGAAAGAAAGGGAAGGTCAAAAAAACTGGGATCAAAGGCCCCAATTTGGAACCCGTGGGGTTCTGAATAATGCTGGCTCACAAGTTGAGCCGCATCAAGTTGATTCACGAACTCCCGTCCAAAAGGAGCTCGCGATGAATGGAATCCCGAATTCTAGGATTGAGTGGATCGAGAGTTGTTCATTGAATTTCCAGCCATCCACTCTTCCATTCTCTTAGCAACCAAGTCCACTTTATCCAGTTTATTACAAATCAATTCCATATCAAATGAATGAGAGTCATGGACTTCATTAACATTTGATCTGGGCTACTAGTGCCGGTTAAAAGTATCCATGGAGGCATGATTGAGTGAATTCTCGCTCATTTCCTCAAACAAATCGTGCACTCTATCTGCGTCTATATTGAGGAAATTTCCTCTGCAAGAAGCGTCCACGTGATTTCTGAGTTGCTCAGTCAACCCGTGGTAGAAGATCTGCATGAGTTGCCATTTCGGCACCTCGTAGTGTGGGCACCTCCGCAATAGGTCCTGGAATCGCTCCCAAGCCACATGAAACTGCTCCCCCGGCCGCTGGGTAAAGCTAATGATTACTTGTCTCAAAGCATTGATACGTCCGACAGGGAAGAATTTCTTTAGAAAGGCCGATTTCAACTCATTCCAAGTTGCAATTGGTCTTCCTATAGTCCTGTAGCAATGAGCGACATTATCCCTAAGAGAGGAGGGGAAGAGCATCATGATCATTTGTTCCTCATTCACGTTTCATGCCTTGGTGGTCTGGACCAAAGTGGTCAAGTCCTCCAAGTGCTGAAACGGGTCTTCAGAGCCAAACCCATGGTAATGTTTGATCAGGCTTAACACCTAGGGCTCGATTTCTATGTCTCCGACCAGAATCTGGACGTCGGGACGTTCCCCATAATTTGAAGGATCATAAAAATCCTTCAAGGGTTGAGTGCCTTGCATTCTCTGGAACCATTCTTGCATTCTCTGCATTTGTTCCAACTGCCTTCGAAATTCCTCCTGTGGATCCTGGGGTAGAGGAGGCTGTTGATCGACCATGGGATCAATTTGGCCAAAATCCAATCTACTCCTCCTAGAATACTCTAGTGGTCCTTCCAATCGGGGATTCAATGACCTTCTTCCCAGCATAAACTAGGAAAAGGTCGGAAGGACTAGGGATAAGGACCCTGTAGCACAACAAAACAAGCCTGTCCTTAAGTGGGGTAGCCTAAGGATCTACAAACTCCCAGAACCCACCTTAATATTATAAACGATTTACTCTACTTGTGTCTGCTCAATCCAACTAGTTAGGAGGGACTGGGGAGAAGGTTCTTCTTTCGGCTTGTGCCTTTGGTTCCTAGTGTACCCTCCAACTGTAGTCGTTTGACGCTACTCCCCTAGCTAGACATCAGATTAATCAGTACAAGTAGGTTAACCATAAACAATCTCATACTAGGCCCCAAAGAGAGAATCAGTCATGAAGGCCAACATCTACTCGATTTTATTGAGGCATGGGATTGCAGTGCTTATGGAATGTGATGGGCCCTTAAAATGGGTTGTGCCCTTAATGATTGATTATGTATAAGTGCGTGCACGACCAGGGTTTTCAAGCAAGATTATTTGTGATGTGTAGATTTTAATGTTCAAATCTTACTTAAGTAGCTTTTAGGGTTTAGAATTAGGTTGATTTCAATCAAGTTTGAGGCAAACCAGGTTTTCAAGCGTGGGTGAAGATTGCTTTCCTTTAAAACCAGAAATAAAGTGGAGTGCCTAGTATGAACCTAGATTTAAAACCCTAAGAGGAAGCTACTTGATGAGTTGATTTTAGGTTAAGTGGTGCGGCCCAAACAACTCAAACAATTGGCCACAATTGCACCACTAGGTTAGGCACACAGAAATGGTTAACCTAGAATGGTTTCTACTCTTTTATGTGTTAATTTGTGTGTACCGGTTCCACAGATCAGAATCCGGTTGAGTAAAAGAAAATCAAGTAGGTTAAGTGCCTTGAATGTGGGTGTATGTTGAAAATTACCCCACAAAATTATCTTTTTATTTTTTTTATATAAGCGAGCTTGAAATGAGTGTGAGTCAAAATCCAAACAACCAAACTAATCCTAGGATTTATGCAAACACCTAGGTTAATTGGAATTTGAATTTAATGTGACAAATGAAACCTATGGAGGGGGAAGAATGGGAAGCACTTATAGTCATCTTCAACTGCACTTTACTCCAATTTACCGCTTGATGATTCCTAATGGAGGTCTCTGCAAAATAATAGATATAAGAGAAAGCAAGTTAGAAGATAGTAAAGTGCGTGAAGTGTGAAAAGAAGATTAGAAATCATTGCCTCCCCGACAACGGTGCCAAAATGTCGAAATGTCAAAGGACTACGCTATCGGATTTGGTTTTGAAAACCTGTCATTGTAGTTCAAATAGCGAAGAACTCGTGTTCAACAAATAAAATTTATACTGGAATAGAAATCTCAGGTCGACTCAGGGAGGCTACGTCGATCAAAATTCGTAATTATATTCTTTTTGTGTTTTTGTTAAAAAGCGGAGTAATTAAAATGAAATGAAGTACTATAGACAATAAGAGAAAGAGAGAGAGAGAGAGAAAACATCCCCTTGATATTGCAAAATGTTCGTACAACTAAGTAAGCGATAAATTACACTAGAAAGCAAGAAAACTATTACAACTAGAAAGCAGGAAAGTTCTACTCTAAAAAGTAGGAAAAAGGAATGGGAGAGAGAAGTTATCTTCCTCGACGGTCACTTGGAGGACGAGCTGGACAAGACGACGCCTGGAAGACGAGGAACAGAACAGGAAGAAGGAGGTCGAGGCAGGAGGAATGGGAATGAAGTAGCACTTCATCGTCGTCGCGGGATCCACTTTCGGAATAGGGGCGAAAAATTGATTTTATCTTTTGAGGAGCATCCCGAGTGTGGGACAAGCTTCTCTTGAGCTTTGGAGAGGAAAAGAAGAGAAGGAAGGGATGAGAAATTCGTATGGAGGGGGTCTCCTTTTATAGTTGCAAGGAGTGGGGGCATTTTGGTCATTATGATTTGAAAAAATTAATTCAGGACCTTTAGTGACGGATAAATCTGTCACTAAAGGCCTAAACGTGGCCTTCGTGTGCGTGCACCATGCGCCTCCTCACCTCCGCGTTGTGCAACTCTGCACACTTACACGTGCTTACAGCCATCCGATCAAGAGATCAGATGGCTTAAATGATCCCCGCTCACGCAGCATGCCCGCGTATGATCTCGCGTCCTCGCTGCGCGTCCGATCATGCGTGGGCGCCATTGGTTGTGTAGTGCCGTTCGATCAAGATCGTGCGGCTCCGCACGCCCGCACGCCTGCTCACCTTCGCTCCAATTTGAGGCGCTTGTGGCTTCGAACGTGAGCCCTCTGTCTTCGATAGAGCACTCGACCAACACTCTGCGGGCGCTTTTGTGTCAAGCGCTCGTTTTGTGCACGCGTGCCCTGCAGCCGTTGGATGAGCATCCAATGGTGGAGAAGCGTCGGTCAGATGAAGAGGAAAGGCTGAGGTGGGTGCTTGCGGCCGATTGGGCAGCTGAGATGGCGCCACATGGTGCCATCTTGGTCGTCCATCTTCTGAGTATTATAGATGGTGCCACGGGTGTCAGATTGGATCGATTTGAATCCATCCGTGTGGTCGAATTTGTCGTCTGAGGTGCGAATTAACACCATCTTTGCCCTTGATCTTTAGGGTTCCTCAGTCTCTATCTGGTGCTACGGATATCTGATTAAGGCGATCTTAGAGTCGTTGAACTCCAATCATCGCCCTGATCAGATCCGTATGGTTGGATCTTCGATCCGAGGCCCTGATCACTTTGTCCCTTACCATAAAAAGGAGACAATTACTATACAATTTATACAACTTAATCTAAATGCACGATTATGCATGTTATGCACTATTTACAATGTATGATGCTAATGTAACACTAAGAACATGCATTAATAGACATTTTAGGTTAATCAAATGTATGCACATCTGGATTAGGCACAAGGTCCTTCAACAATTCTTATTTTCCTTTGATTGCATGAAATCCTTCTCTCCCTCTTCAAAAGACGAAAAGAAAAACCCTCTACTTTCTAATCTAAAAACGCTCCAATAAAAATGTGTCCCCAGACCTTGTATGCTGAAAAATGAATTAGAGCTCCAATAGTCAGCCTTTCACCATCAAAAACCAAAACAAGTAACCTTGGAAACAAATCAACTAAGACAGCTTAAGATGCCTAGTTATCATCCCAGAATTGGAAATCAGAACCATTCCCCAGTCTAGCGAAAAAGATGGGCATCACATTTGCTTCAATCCCTATTAGACCCTTCCAAAAGGTAGATGCCTTTTAGTTAGGCTCTAGATTTGTTGCACAATTTTTTTTTGGGAAGTGTCACGCAAGTTAACTGTTAGCCATAACAATTATCAAGCACATGTTGCACCAATGGCTCCCCTATCCTGTAAACTGTCTTATCCACTTGGCCAATTGAGCATTATCCTTCATCCACAAATCTCGTACTCCAAGCTCTCTTTTGCAATAGGACAAGACACCACAGCTCAAGCCACCAACATGGAGCCTTGCTCTCCATCTCCAGCTAGGTACATGTGTAGGGAAGAATTAGTGAATACCATGTCACTTGGAACTGTGACACTTTAATTCAAGGAGACCATTTGACATTTTTAGAACAAAATGAGATGTCAATTTATTTGGAAAGATAGGTTACTTGGGAGAGGAAGGATCATGATAAGGTATTGGCATAGGTTTGCTCCTCACAAGGACACCACTTGTTTCTTGAGTTCTTTAGAGAATTGCAACCATTTGCATTTTGCTTGTTCTTACCAGAGCCGTGTGGGAGCTGACAGAGATCAATTGGGTTGCCAGCTTTTTGGAAGATGCATTTCGGGCTACCTTTGTGACAAGATGGAATGGCCAAGATGTTTTGTGCTTTAAATCAAAGAAATAATGAGCAAATCCTTTAGTAGTCCTTTAGGATTTATTGTTGCAGAGCAGTGGTGTATTCTTTAAGTAGGAAAGACCATATGTTGTGTTTTTATTGGCTGTATTTTTTTTTCTTAATGATACATGAGGTTAATTTTAATTTTATTAAAAGCTTCGATGGTTGCTAACCTCAAAATGACCATCCTTTTATGAAAGAATAGTTGGACAATTTCTAGAATCATTGGTTGTTAGTTGAGAAAGTTGGTCAATCACTTAAGGTCAAGGCTTTTTCTCTCTTTACCTATCAAATGGTGATAAAAGGAAAAACTCAATTGTTTTGGAGTTAATCTTCAGTTGTGTGGTAGATAAGAGATAATATTACATGAGATAATGGGCAATTATGATATGTAAAAAGTTGTCATCTCTTACAACTTTACTGATGGCAAGCACATTTACCAATAAGATAGGCTGGGATAACTAGGCCTAAAGCAATAGCGAAAAGTTATTAAAATTATATTTGTGGGTTCCCATTGATTAGTATCAAATAATTCATGTAGGATAACAAATAGCTATCATATCGTTATGGTGATCAATTATTTGCCAAGTACGTGCTTTAAAATGATTAGAGATACCATGGGTATCAATCCTATTTTTGTTCCTTCTTCTAAAGGGTTGTGTAAGTGTGTGTTTAAATTCCTACATCCAATATGATTCCAAGTAATGCCTTAAAATAATGTTAGATAATGTATAATCTTGGTCTGAAATTATTCCCTCGATTTTGACTTCCAATAAGGAACTTTTAAATTCTAGCATACTTAACCCTTTTAAATTTGCATCCGACATATAGTTGTATGCTGTTATGGAAATTGGTTAAACCTATGGGCATTTTTCCGATATCATAATAGCTTCAAATTGTATATTTTTCTAATCATATTTTGTTTCTTTCTAATAATCATTTGTTCTCTGCAGGGTGTTGGTAATAATGACCAAAAGGTCCTTACTCTCGCTGCTACAAATACTCCATATGCTCTTGATCAGGTAATATAGACTTTCCCGACAGTTCTTAGGCCTATTTTTTTGTGGGGTTTATCATTCCTAGACAACTTATTGCAAGTAAGGTAATCCAATTTCTTGTTTAGTTGTATGCTGGGTTTCTATGGGTTGTAAGTGGTGGGAGGGAGAAACAAGGTAGGAGTACGTGACTTGTTCATTTTTCCCACTTAATATTGAAATTTTAATTCTAGGATAAGTAGAGTCATGACTCATAACATACTATACTCCCAACCAAAATAACAGAGGCAATAATTTTTATTCTCTTGTTTCCTTGAAAAATCAAAAATTCTTACTCATTGACGAATCCTGCAGGCAATTCATAGGTATTTTGACAAGAGGATTTACATTCCTCTACTAGATTTAAAAGCTAGGCAGCACATGTACAAGGTAGTGGAGATTGTTAACATCATTTTTACGTTAGAAAAGTATCAAAAATTTATAGATGCATGAATTTGTATGCACATCATGAAATTCTACTTCTAGTAGCTTTATTCAACACATACAGACCTTTTATACATTGAATCAACTAAAATTCAACGTACTATATATCTCTCACTAGTATATAATTTCAATCAGCTTTAACATTGGACTTCTATTAGCATATAATAACTCCCTCTTGTGTGTACAAAAGGTTCATCTTGGTGATACTCCTAATAACTTAGCCGAGAGTGACTTTGAGATGTTGGCTCACCAAACTGATGGCTTTTCTCGTTGAATAACTTAGTCGATCTCTTGATTTTTGCTTCTTATCTTCATCTTCGGATCAACAGGACAGTTAGATCAACTATTTTGATGCTCTGTTTCTACTCTGTTCTTGCATTAGATTCTAGTGATCTATTCGTGCACTTGGCGTTCTTCTTTTTCCTTCGTTCAATTTGCTGATTTGCTCCTGTGGTTCTTGTGATTGATTTGATGCCTATTTTGAATGACTATGGCTTAATTGATTTTGTTGATGGTTCCCTTCATCCACCACCCAAATTTGTTACCGATCATGCTGTACATGTGCCCATTCTCAATTAGGAATTAATATCTAACAAGGTACAGAAAAGGCCAACCTATCCATTTCTGGGGAGATATCTTCTTAGGTGGTTTGACCTTACATCTACTCGACTTGGCTGGAGTTTCTTGGAGACATGCTTTGCCACACAAAATAAAATTTTTCAATAAAATTAAGCTCCTTAAAGAAAAGAGATATGTCAGTGTCAGATTTTGTTGCTAAGGCCAAGTCCTTAGCTCTTTGTCTACCTGCTCTAGGAAAACCACTTGAGGCTGATTACTTGCAACTTGCTACTTGCTATATTAAACGGGAGTAGAGGAATGAGCGATCTTCCAAATTCAATAAAGCTAACTGATTGAATTAGGTGGCACCCCAACCATAGAAGATTGTGCCATGGTGTTGGGAGTTGTCATAAGAGCACCCCTTCCATCATCTTTCCTTAGAATTTTGCAGATGACTC
Organism: Thalassia testudinum; assembly: GCA_037157565.1. Taxonomy (NCBI): domain Eukaryota; kingdom Viridiplantae; phylum Streptophyta; class Magnoliopsida; order Alismatales; family Hydrocharitaceae; genus Thalassia; species Thalassia testudinum. The sequence continues at coordinate 205,102,016 of JAZHRO010000031.1, forward strand.
ACAAACTTTGTTATATTTTTGGAGGGTAATTTCTCTTTTGCTAGAATGAGAGATGGTTGCCAATTTCCTCTTTTCATTAAGGCCATGTGATTAAGTTTAGAATGGTTTGATTTGAATGGAGCGGAAGTCTCTTTGCAATTAATTTCTCACAAATTTTTTTCTTTTAGATATTTCACATATTTGCCCCATGAAACATATTTACATTTGTTTATTTTTTTTGTTTGAAGAGACCTTTCATCAAGATTTACTAACTGTGACCAAAGGTTCCCTTTGGTCATGGTGGCCCCTTTGATCATGGTCAATAAACCATGACTAAAGGGATCCTTTGGTGATAGTTAGAGAACCGTGACCAAAGGAACCCTAGTCATCATTACTAACGATGACAACTCTCTCGTTGGTCCCAATTTTACAACAATGACTAAAAGTGTTTGGTCACGGTGTATAACCATGACCAAACGTTGTTGAACTCAGCTAACTGTGGGGGATTTGGTCACGGTTTTGGGTGGAACCGTGACCAAAGACCCTTCCACCACACAACTTTTATTAAGACTAATTGGTGACGATTCTAAAATCGTGACCAAAACAATTCTTTGTTGTAGTGTTGCACCGAACCACAATCATGTCTACGAGTTCAAAGTGACCCAAACCATTCTGAAATGACTCATGACCTAGATTTTGGGACATTATACTCTCTAAAATATGATTCACAAGTAGAAGCTACCGAATCTTAGGGTAAACTTTCATGGTTAACTTAGGCACCAACTTTATACTTGAACTTTAAAGGAAAGAGACCTTCTCCCATGCTTTCAAAACATTGTGTGCCTATCACGAGAACTTGATTGAAGTGATTAACTCACTACAACCCTAAAAGTTCACTAATACAAGGATTAAAGTCTAAAAATCACCTTATCAATATAACTTGTATTATGAACCCTTATTTGTGCACTTCACTTGTTAAATTGATTCTAAGGGGCACGACCCATTAAACAACACCCCATCATCTTCCCGAGCACATTCACATCCTAAGCCTAATAAAATTGATTAGACGTTGGCCCTTAAGGAATCACTTGAGTCCAAGCTTTGAGTCTTAAGTGGGAAAACAAGTGAATAGTCTAAATTTTCCTTGTGGAACCTGATGTCTAGGCTACAGGCTAATGTGATGAAAGACTCATCATGGATCCTAATTAACACCAATTAGCTATTTTCCCTAGTAATTACCTAAGAATGTCATAAATATAGGGTTAATTATAAATTAAGGGTAAAATAGTAAAGACCAGTAAATTAAGCTAAATAATATAATTAAGGCTTAATTAATATTAAAATAAATTTAATTAATAATAGGACTCAAAATAATACCAAGTAGCTGTATATGAAGTATTTAATTTAACTTAAATGAATTAAGGAACTAAGTATTTAATTAACTAATTAACTTTACCAATTAAATAAATATAAATAAACAGGGTAAAAGTGTAATTTCAAGGAATAAATATATTATTTACATTATTTATAATCATATATAAAAATTTGAAAAAGAATTAAATTAAAATAAGCCTTCAAATCCATTATTTTCATTTATGCCCTTACATTTGATATCAATCGAGTCCTTTTCCTTTCATTCTGATCCTTCCTTATTTATGAATCAGTCCCTATGTACACTTCTTCAACCTTGGACGACCCATCAGCTCCAGTAACCACATCATTTGATCACTGCCCATCTAGCGTCGTATGCCTCAAAGCTTGCATCCAAGCTCCACTCATCTCTCTCTTCTCATCTATCTATTCAGATGCCTCTCAAATCCTAATTAACCTAAGTGATTAACCACACCGGTGTCGGAGACAACGTCGGTGGTTACGTCGAACCTAGCCTCTTTCCCATCCAAATACAAGCCCCTTGACCTCCGATCTCACCTATAAACACCCCACACTACATCCAATTTGCGTTGTTGATTCCCTAACCCTCTTCCCCAAACTTAATCAATGATAGGCTATTCTTCCAAAGTTTGGCCACTTATTCCTCATCTTTGAAGCACTTCCACTGGAGGAGCTCATCACCTCTCAACTTCTCATCCTCTCAGGAGTTGTGATAGGGCTTCTGAGTGCCTTATCCTTCTATCTACATCACCTCAATCCTTGCCGGAGTTCTAATCTCACAACCTCTGATTTCTTCCTCTGTTATGAGCCTTCGATGGAGATCCTCTACCCTAATTTGTCCACGTAACTCAGAGATAACTTAGAATTTAGTGTAGAATAGATTTAGCTAGTTAATTAGGTAGGTAGCTTAGTGTAATTCTAGAATCCATTTCATCTTCCTCAGCTCCAGTGAACTAACTATGGCTCGTCGAACCTTCTTCCATTGATCTAAACACTTGTACACCTTCTCTACCTCACCGTGAATTGATTCCACATTCACACATTAATTTGATCACCTAAACATCTAATACATCTCACATGCACTTAAGGTCCTCTGCTATCTATGGTGAAGGTCACAAAACCTTTACCATAGCCATTTGGGGCCTTCCACCACTTTATCATCACACTAAGGCTCTATTCTACCTATTAATTAGATAAATAAACATTTATATACTAAACACCCAATTTCACCTTCAACTTCTTAACTCGCTGTCAATGAGGAGTTAAGAAGAGTTGATCCACCTAATTACATATATATTCATTATTGTATAGGCATTATAAACATTTCCCCTTACTCAATTGAGTGAAAGGGCAAATCTTGAGTTCGTTTGAACTCAAGATAGCTTTTTACTGTAATTCTTGATTAATCTGTGTTTCCGATCAGTAATTGACTTAAATGAGATGACCCTGAAACCTCAGGAATCATTTAAGACCATTCTTGTTGAAATTCATGGAGATTTTATCTCCAGTAACTTTAATCAATGTTCATCGAAGCTCCGGCGAGCTCCGACAAACTTTATCAAGAGACTCAGCCTTCAAAAGTTCATTTGAAGCTCCATATCTTTTCTTTATCATGTTAGGATAAAATTCTAGTGGTTTGAATTGTGTTTTGATGTTGAATCTTCTAGAACAACATTCGTCTTCTCTAACTCTGGCGGAGTTGGAGAGACATGATTCTTGAAGGGCAAAGCCTGTAAATAGGTCATTAACCATAAGAGGATGCTCAGGATCCCATTTTGAGGCTTTATAGAGTCTAACAAACTCTTGTTTGTTACATCTAACAACATGCTTTTAGAGCTCCAGCGATAAGCTTGGATGCCTTTCTAGAGTGATCAAAATTCTGATTTTGGATGTGGAACAAGTTTCTAAGATTGAACTGAGTCTACTAGGATAACCAATTGGATCTAATAAGATTTAATCTTCAAAGTCAACTCTCGACCTTCATTGGTTAACCTAGAGCTGTTCTTGATGAATTAAGGGTCGAATCTTGGAATTAAAGGTGGAATTAAGTCTGTGTGATGATTTAGAATCATTTCGAGAAGATTTGAATGAATTTATTTAGTTTTATGTTGATTTCAATCTCTGCGTGATTTGGGTTCCAAGAGGAGCCCAATACTGTTCCTTGTGTTTCTGATGAAATTCAACCTCAAATTTTACCCAGATCGATCATGTCTCATCTCTCAAACTAATCTAGATCTCCTCTTAGCACTTTTATCTATCCAATGAGCTATTTCATCTTGATTTCTATGTTTTATAACTTGAGCTAAAAACTCAAGAGCTTCAAGAGCTTCTGAAGCACTTCTAACGTCTTTCTCTAGCTCCATTCCATGCAGAATAACTTCCTGAGCATTCCAGTTCTCTCAAATAAGAGAGTTAGCTTCATCGCAGGCCAATTGACCTTTGATATCACTTCTGATGGACGTAAAAAGTCACGAGAACAGTGCTTGTTCACTCCCTAATTCCCTGGATCAATTATGATCCAATCTATAAATCGAGTGTCAAATTGGAAGGATGAATCCATAAGCTCTCGATTGAGCTTTATTTTGAGTTGAACAGAGGTCTGAGCTGACAGGAATCCTTGTCTGAAGTTAGCCTGCCGGGAGCGTGTTTATGAAGAAGAAATGGCTTTGTCAACCCCACATCATGAGTTGGTGGAGCTGCACACACCTATAAAGGTTTCTACGTCACTATCCTCTTCGGTCGTCAACGCTCGGCGAAACTATTGAGCATTGTGTTTGCTTGTGTGTGCGCACATGCTTGTGTGTGCAGGTGTGTGTATGGGCTCAGGTGGGCATGTGCGTGAGCATTTGGTGGGCTTGATATGGGCCCTAGATACACAAAAATAAACCTAAAATAAACTAGGGCTTACGTAGTAGGGTCAACCCAACCTAGCAAAGGGTTGTAGATCCTCGAATGATGAGCCCGCCCATTAAAAACATACCTTTTGCCTAAGTGAGAAGAGAAGATGAGCCAAAAATTGGCTAAGTGAAGAGAGAAGGATGGGATTAAAGGGAAACGTCCATGTGTTGGAGTGAGCTTAATGTAAAGGCAATTTTAATTAGTGAATAATCATTCTTTTTATGCCATATTTGTAAACACTTAATATAAATGTTCTTTTTGCTATTCAATGTACAATAATTACCATAAATGGAATAATTGCCATGTTTAAAGTTCTATTTTTGTATGTAATTGTTCATGAGATTAACATATATTGTAATTAGTAAAGTTATTAGTTAATTGTTAATAAAAATGGTGAATTAATTAATTTATATGCCTCCCTGTGAACGACCTAGACTCAACTAGTTAAATGAATTTAAATCTAAAATATAGGTTAGCTTGACCCTATAGTACAATTAACGACAACAATTTAACAAATCAAGTTAACTTAAGTTTCTTCTTTATGTGATTAATTAAGCCTAATAACCTTAATTAACTATAGTGAGAATTGAACAATCATAGTGCCAAATGGCTGCGTCTAAGGGGTACAAAAGAGCCTAGTACTAAGCTGCGCTGAACCTTCCCCTTAGTCCCCTGGTACTCAACTTGGCCAAGTTAACATGGAAAAGGTGGAATTTATTCACTTTGTCTCTTAACTTAGACTCTCTAAAGTTTCTAGGTTATCTAGACTGGGTCACACCTTAAGGCTTAGAATCTGTTTGCTTGCTTGGGGATTCTCCTATCTGTCTTCTCTCTCACTCATCTACTTGAATTCTTCCTGGTGCATGAATGGTAGGTCATTTAATCCTAAATTGGTGCCACCTTTAAAGAGAAACTTAGGTGAAGACTTGATTTTCTGAACCTGAACCTATTCCCATGGCTAGTCACCATGACGAAGAAGTGATTGGGAGGAAGGAGCCAAATCTTGATCCAATTGCCAACCTCTAGAGATAAAGCGAGAGGCAAGGCCAGCATCATGATCGTTAAATTGAGACCTTAATCAAGGCACTAAATCGAATCCAAAATCCAAGAAGAAACCAACCTCTCAAAGACTTGTATAACCCTCCCAATGCCCAACTTGATCCTTATATTAAGGTAATACCCTCAGGAGGGGGCTGATTTTGAACTTAAACGTTAGATCATCAACTTAATTCCTCACTTCCATGGCCATAACTCTGATGAACCTTTCCAACACCTTAAGGAGCTCCCACACATAGGAAGGACCTTTGGCCCTAGGAATATGGATGAGGATACCTTGATGATGAAGATGTTCCCATTCTCATTGAAAGATAAAGCTACACAATGGTTGAGGATAATTGGTTGATCTATTCTGACTTGGGAGGATTTAAGAAATTAATTTTTGAAAAAGTTCTTTCCCATAAGTAAACCAATGCCCTTAGATGTGCCATAACCACATTTGAGCAAAACCATGAGGAGAAACTTCATGAGGCATGGGAGAGGTTCAATGATCTAACTAGGAAGTGCCCTTATCATGGTATTCCTAAGTGGCATTTGACCCATATATTCTATTATGAGTTAAATGATAATCTGAAGAATTTTGTTGATGCAGCATGTCGGGGTCACTTTCTTAGTAAGGATGAGGATTGTGTTGAAATGCAAGTAGGGTTATTTAATTAGGTGATATTAACGTTGAAAATTCTATAGTGGGAGTGATTACCTACAAGCAAATCTACACCAGTTTATCAAAATTTATTAAACTGTACTAAATCAAACTTTAATCTTGTCAGTTGTAGGCCTAAGGTCAAACTCAGGGAGGCGATTTTAGAATTAATCGATTTCTACGTGATTCCTAACGAAGGGTCAATTCCTTTCGCTTATTATATTTTTGATTTTTTTTCTTAATTTTAGATATTTTTGAATAATTTTGTCCTTGAGGTACACCCTCAAAATTATTCCTTGGCTACACACCAGAATAGTCAGAAACGATCTCGCCACATGCAAGACCATGTACCTGCAGGTCAAGAGTTAACTTTTCTATTATATATATATGGCATTTTCTTTATCAACAAAATAAAAGAGAATATAAAATAAGGAAAAGAAATGTGGAATTGAAATGCGTAAAGAAGAGGAATGGAAATACTTAGCTTATTTATAGATATGTATATATATAAGATATAGATATATAATATAGGTATATATATAACTGTGTAATATATAATAAGGGGGGAAAATATTGAATCAAAGATTCATTGGATGTAGTATGGATTAGTGTGACCACCATCTAAGAAGACGGGATCAACACTAAAAATGCGCTGTGTGCGAGTGTGGAGCGGACGTGTGGTGTGTGTGTGGAGATGCTTGATGTGTGCTTGAATCTCAAATGCATACGCAACTAGTGCGTACTTACTTGGGATAGAATGCACGGTAATGAAAATATGTGGTATTGTGAATGGGAAATGTATAAGTGTAGGTGTGAGGGGATGTGAGTGTGAATATCTATATGCGTATATATATGTATATGTATAAATATATATTTAAAAGTATGTATATATATACATGTATGTAACTATAAATATATAAGTATATATATGTCTATCTATATATGTGTGTGTGCGTGCGTGTGCGTGTATATATGTGAATATGTATATGTGCATAAGTGTGTGAGTATCTCTGTGTGTGTGGGTGTGTATGTGGATGTGTATGTGTGTGTATGCATGTGTATGTATGTATGTGTGAGTGCACTGGCTGGGTGAGGAACCGGATGGAGGGGGTGCGAAATGGAGAGAACAGGGGATGGGAGATGTGAGTGAACAAGACCGGCTACAACAGGTGGCGTGGAGGAGAGAGATGGATGGGTGACCAACTAAGTGAGGAACACCCGGTCACCCATCTGTGCGCGAGGAGAGAGCGCCAGGGCCAAAGTGTTATCTCCTGCCACAATTTCTGACCGGCTGGGTTTTTCACCTAGCCGATCAGATGAAGGGGGAAGGCATTAGCGAGTCGGTTGTGAAACCAACTGGTGCATGGAATGTGGTGCATGCATGGGCTGTGTCACCGGATAACTGAGAAGCTATCTGGTGGTAGGAGAAAAAAATCAACTCCGATCGAAACGCTACAGTGCTAAAGTAAAAATAGAGTAGGAGCTCAAGGAGCCTGCTCTAATGGCGGTGAAACGAAACAAAAATACTAAAACAACTCAACTAATGTAAAGAGAAGCACCACATCTACCTGCTCACAATGAGTTAGATGGTGGTGCACCCTAACCGTGGTGGTTGCAACCATGAGAGAGAACTCCTCTGTTCTTCAGGGTGGCCTCTCAACTTGTTTGAGAGTGGAGGGGAAGAGAGGGAGAGAGGAGAGCTGAAGGTGGAGTGGTGGCTGGCTATTGGAGGTGGTTGTGTGTGAATATGTGAGTGAGGTGGGTGTGCTACTAGGGGTGGGATGTGCTACTAGTGTGGAGTGGTGTGGGTGCTGATGACTGTGCATGGAGAGGGGGTGAGGGTAGTTATATAGGTGAGGGGGTTGAGGGTAGTGACAAGGGAAAGCCGTTAAGGTGTGTGATTTTTTTGGGATTTTTTCATGCAGACACTTGAAATGTTAGGAAATTAATGTAGGTGGTGAAAATGTAATGTGAATGAGGAGGAATTAGGGGGCTCAATCTCTCTCAATCTTCCCCTCCATAAAATGCATGCATGCACATATTTACAAAATGCATGCATAACTACCTAATCTAAATTTGAATAGTTAGGAAATAGCATAAGCGAGCATAATTAATGGCATGAATTGCTACGCAATCACATTCCCATGCCTATCTTTTGCTAGTCCCTAGCAAAACACTTATTTTAAACCTAAGATAATAGTGTTTAGAAATGATCTTAAGTTGAAGATTTTTCTGAAGTAATTTTAATGTGTTTATCGGTTGGACATTATAAGAACCAATTGCAATGAAGACTATCAAAACTCAAGTCTTACATAACATAGACCATCTCTCAACTAACAAGGACTTTTGAAAGTTAAACCTTAAGTGCGATTTCTAGGACTTAGAAGGTTTTGCACAACTTGAAAGCTAAGAGGTTATGGTTGTGCTTATTGAATAATCAAGACTAACCAAATGAACATTAAGACTCAAGCCCACAGTTCATGTCTTTTTAAGTCTAGGTTGGTCCCAGCTTTAGCTCATGTCTTTGGATTAACTCTCAAAAATGAGTAAAGACTCAACTCAACTCTTATTGCATTGTGGCTCAAAGAATATTTGGTGGAAATAGGGTATTTGTAATGCTCCTTGAAAAACATTTTGGAGGAAGAATTTACAAGAATATGGAGAACATACTGACTTATACAAAAGAATGTCTTTTTTTCTATTCTTTTTTACTTTTTTATTTTTCTTTCTTTTTCTTCTTTTTTTTTCTTTATAAAAGCAATGCCAGTATGCCTCCTACAACATTATTTGGTAGAGCACACTTATTTGGCGGGTGAGAACTTTGGTGGAAAGAGTTTCTCCTAAACACAAGACTAAAGATTAGGATAAAAAGTCTACCTGCATGCATAGGTTAGGACTCCACCTTCCCTAATGAACACTAGGGTTAGATATTACATTCATCTGGTCTTTCCTGACTCTGTGTAGTGTAAATCAATGTTACTCAGACTCCCAAGCAGAAGCAACCAACGAATCCTGTACTGGTGACTCAAGTACAAGAATATGTCCTAAGTTAGGAGAGATCTGGTCTATCTTGTCAATGCTAGAGTCTATTAAGCCAAAGCCTGAGTGAGTCAAGCTTTTGTGACTTAGAAAGTCTTCAAAACAAAAGTAGAATGTCCATAAACACTTATTTTAATTTTGCTTCAACTTTTAGATCATAGCTAAACACTTTTGAAAGCATTTTTGGAGTTTTTGAATTTTCAATTTTTATGGACTTTCTGTGTTTTATAATTTTTGGAACTTTTCAAGATTTTTTAATTTTTATGGATTTTTCAATAAGGCTATCTTTATATACTAGAGATGGATATGTATAATGGACAAGAATCTGCATACCCATATAATACCCAGATCCTATGGGTGCCTATCCACCCCCCCATGCCAAATCATGCTATGCCCTCATATGCATGCAAAACGAGTTAGACAAGGTTAAAGGGTCTTGGTGCAAGAGAAAGTACGAGGTATAAAGCAGGGTGGATGGGTGGACGGATGGTGGGTGGTGACGTGCGAAGTGGAATGAAGTAAAGTGAATGAAATGAAATGAAATGTGATGTGGAGTGAGAGTGAAAGGGTGCCGGGGTCCCTCCTAATGAGCGCTAAATTTAACGTCCCTATCTTGACTAAGAATGAGGCCAAAGTTAGTTACCCTCCAGGCAGGGCAACTGTCTCACCAACGAGGACAGGCCCGTGAGTGAGATACGGTTTTAACAACTGCTCATTTACTGTTAATTTATGCCCAATTTTGAAATCTTCACTTTCGATGGCATCGTTGGGAAAGGGTCTCAGGACTAGAAAGGATCAATCCATTTGGACTTTAGTTTTCCAGGAAAGAATTTGAGATGGGCATTATAAAGTCAAACTTGCTGTGATGGCTCAAACTCCTGCTTAATGCATTTGTCGTGAAAGGCCTTGGTTCGTTGTCTAAAGGTTAAGGCAGAGTCATAGGCTTCACGATGCAACTCTTCTAATTCCTAGAGTTGGAGTTTCCTTTCTCGACCACATAGGTCTGGGTCGAGGTTACACTGGCAAACTGCCTAATAAATGAGGTGCTCCAACTCCACGAGCAAGTGACAAGGCTTCCTAAAAATAATCCTATATGGAGACATACCAAGGGGAGCCTTGAAGGCGGTCTGATACGCTCATAAGGCATCAATCAGCTTGTTGGACCAATCCTTACGGTCAGGCCGCATCATTTTCTGGAGTATCTGCTTGATCTGCCAGTTTGATGCCTCAGCCTGGTCATTCGTTTAAGGATGGTATAGAGAAGCGATACAGTGGTGGACTCCATATTTCCACAAAAGGGCTCGAAATGATGAGTGAGTGAAATGACTTCCTTCATCCAATATGATGGCTTAAGGGTTCCTAAAGTGCACAAAGATCAAGTCCTTGATGAAGTTGGTTGTTGAAGCTACGAGTTGCTACGCTAACGTGTTTGGTTTTAAAAAACCTATCGTCATAGTGTGAAAGCGAAGAACTCATGTTCAACAAATAAAATTTATACCGGAATAGAAATCCCAAGTCGAACTCAGGGAGGCGGACGTTTGATTTAAAAACACACGTTTATTTTATTTGTCATGAAGTAATTTAATTGACTAGAAACTATCTATCTATTTACACTAAATAGAAGAGAAAGAGAGAGAGAGAGAATATTACAAATAAAAACTAAAAAGAGATGTAGAATGAACATGGAATTCATTAAGGGATTGTTTGTTACACTAAATATTACGACTTTAAAGCGGGAAAATGATTACACTAGAAAGCAGTAAGTCTATTCTAGAAAGTAGTAAACCTACTCTAGAAAGTAGTAAAAAGAATGGGGAGAGAGATATCCTCCTCGACGGTCGCTTGGAGGACGAGCCGGACGGGACGATGCCTGGAGGATAGGGAACGGAGTAGGATGAACGAGGATGAAGCGGGAAGAATGGGAATGGGGCAGCACGTCGTCGTTGTTACGGGATCCGCTTCCGAAAGGGGGACAAAAATTTGACTTTATCTCGCAAGAAGCATCCCGAGTGTGTGTTACGAACGCGTGCCCCGGACGTATTTTAAGACGTCTGGGAAGTAGCCCAGACGTCTGACCAGACGTCTGGGATGGTTTACAGACGTCTGAAAAACCGTTATCTTCCACATGCGCGAGTCGTCTGTGCGCCTGCGCGCGCAGACCGCATATTCGCCTTTCCTCCCTCTGCGGCTGCAGATTCCCCTGCCATGAATCCTTCTCTCTCCTCTCCGCGCGGCCTTAAAAAGGGCATGCCTCCCCTCTCGTCTCCACCGTCTCCTTCCTCTTCTCCTTCCTGTGCGAGAGAGCGAGCGAGCGCGAGGGCTGCAGCGACGGCCGCAGTGAGCGCAGAGGAGGTGCGGCGTGCGAAGGCGGAGCTCTACCGGGAGGGCGAGCTCGTCGGAGCGGCTTGGCCGGCCGGCGGAGGGTGCAGGGGGCGCGGAATGACGCGGAGAGGGACCTGCTGCGGTCTGAGCAGCAGACGCACGAGGTACGACGCGGGCGACGTCGCGAGCAGAGTCGGGTCGCGCCCTGATTCTGGAAAAATTTCCAGAATCAGACGTCTGGGTTGATAGGCAGACGGCGAGGATGACGTCTGGTAGCTCATACAGACGTCTGAAAGGTGAGTATTCCATTTTCTTCTTGCTTCCTGTCGACTGACCGTACTGAGGGAGGGAGTTGGCTATGCGCAGGCTCGCTGATTCGCCATCCTTTGCGAATCAGACGTCTGGAAGTTGTACCAGACGGCTTGAGTGACCTCCAGACGTCCGGGGTGACCATCGGACGTCCGGGAGATAGGCCAGATGTTCCCGCAGACTTCTGGACGTCTGGGAAACCACGCTGAACAGGTAATTCTCTGATCCACTTTTTAAGACGTCTGGAAGAAGTTCCAGACGTCTGATTTTGCACAGTATCGTCTTTTTCGACCCGTTTAGGGCCCGTTCGGGCTCCGTTTTCCGCGATTCGAGTTGCGTTCTTTTCAGAATTAATTCCTCTACCCGTCTACAGTAGCTATACACTATTTTGAGACACTCCTTGTGTTTGAACCTTGTGATAGGACCTCGTTCAGTTGCAGTCTTGGGAGTCGCGGAGGCACGCGGGATTCCCGATCACGCCCCCATTACTCCCGTTGTACCTGGTAGAGTGGCTTAAGTTATTAAAATATGTTAAAGTATGGAACCTTAACTAGAATCTAGGACATTGCATGAATCCTAGGAATGAGAAATGCATGGAATGATAGCTCCTAGGTGATGCATGAATCCTAGGGCTGAAAAACTAGTTGTATGCTAGATCCTAGGAGTGGCATGAATCCTAGGATGGAAAACTAGTAGAATGTATATACTGCAGTCTTGGAAAATGGAAAGAGATATAAAGCTACCTGTAATTTGAATTAACAGCTACCTGTTGTGAATAGCTAACGTGGTTGAGAACATGGATTGTAAGAATGTGAAACTGGGAAGTGAAACCTGGATCTTGAGTAAAAAGGATGGAACCCTACGGGGAAGTAGGAGTAGAACTCCTGGAAAGTGAATGGAATAGTTTTGGGGAAGTGAGCTGGCCCTTGAGTACGGAGTACCAAGGAGAGCGACTGTCCCCCTGTTTAGTGCAGAGCGGAGCTAGCCGCCCCAGGGACCCGGGGTTAGGACTGGCCACTCTGTACCGACTTGTTGGCCCTCGTGTACGTAGTACCGAGGAGAGATAGTAGTGTTAGGAGAGTACTAGCTACCCCACGGGCCCCGGGGTTCTGCTAGCCTCCTTCACCGACTTGTTAGGTCCACTAGGGCAAGCCAGGGTAGTCAGGCGAGGGTGCGCGGACTGTGGAGGGGCAAGGCCCCGGTTTGGTTACTGTGGAGGGGTTGGACCCATGTTACTGAGAGGGCTCTGCCCTGGTTCCGTGCTGTGCTTTGGGCACACCCGTTAACGGAAACGACTGACCGCGTGCCAGTGCGGGCTAGCTACCTGTGCGTTTATCGCGCGTGCCGTAGTCACCGTTACGTCTGTCAGTGACCTTGCGGAGGTTGACTGAGGGTAGGATCACCACGAGGGACTCTCCCGGCCAGGAGAGCACCACGTGGTACTTCTACTTTTGGAAAAGACTGCAATCAAGATCGTTCCCACGAGGACATTCGAGATCAAGTAAAGGATCTGAGAAATAAATGAAATAGTGAGAAAATTGAAAGATGTAAATAAAGAAAGTAATAGAACATAACAGCTACTGTACACTCTATTGTTGTCTCTAGTTTAGTTTGCCACTCTACTCAGCGTTTTGCTGACGTGTTACACTCGTTACCGTTTTCAGGACCAGGTGTGGAGCAGCCAGGGTCAGCGGCTGCAGAGGACGCTGGGCCGAGTAGGGTCCAGTAGAGTTTACCTCAGCCTTTTGTACTCCTTTTGTTTCTGTTATAGTGAGTAGTTTTGTTTTCGCTGTACTTTCTTTACCTACAGTTCTTGTTATATGATAAATGTTGTTCTACTGTTGTGGTGGTACCTACTGTAGTAGTTTCTTTCCTTACTGCGTACTTTCTTACTGTTGGTTATATTCATGCTGAATGTGGTTTATTTTACTGCTCTTTTGGTTACTTCCTCGTTGGATGACTAGGTCTTGGGATTAGTACAGTCGGTCCGGTTCTCGTGTCTCGTAGGGACTCGGGAACCGGGTCGTTACAAGATGGTATCAGAGTAAGGTCGTCCCGAGAAGTGAATCAACTGACTGAAAAATAACCAATTCACATGTTTATAGCTAGAGTAGCCACCACAACATATCTCTTGACATGAGCTCTTGGAAGTTTTGTTAGGTACCGTCTGTTTTGACGTTTCCGTTTTGTTCGCGTCTCCTTGCAGGAGATGCCTCGTCACGAGACTGGCCGCGGGCGTGGCCGAGGGCGAGGTCGGCGAGAGGGACGTGCTGTTGTTGACGTCTCGGTGGACCAGCCACCACTCCCTGGCATCCAGGCCCAGGACCTCGCCAGACTGATACGAGATATTGTACGAGAGGAGCTCCACCCACCGCCCCGAGCGCCTCCTCCTGGGGCTGCAGGGGGGAGTCCTCTGTGGGGCCACGCGACGGACACGGCGCTGGACACGAGGGAGGGGATGGGCCCCTGCCGCCCCCACCTTCCTCCGACACTTCTGTACACGGCACCTTCGCCTGGAGGTGCACCAGCACCTCCCCTACAGCGCCACTTCGAGCTTTTCGGACAGTTCCGGAAGCTGAAGCCCCCCTCCTTCAAGAAGGATGGGACCCTACGCCTTTGTGTGGACTACCGACAGCTGAATAGGGTCACCATCAAGAACAGATATCCGCTGCCGAGGATCGACGATTTGTTTGACCAGTTGCGGGGTGCCACGGTGTTTTCCAAGATAGACTTGAGGTCTGGATACCACCAGTTGAGGATCAGGGAGACCGACGTCTCCAAGATAGCTTTCCGCACCCGGTACGGACACTACGAGTTTTTGGTCATGCCGTTTGGCTGACCAATGCCCCCGCTGCTTTCATGGACCTAATGAACCGGGTGTTTAGACCATACTTGGATCAGTTCATGGTGGTTTTCATAGATGATGTGCTCATCTATTCTAGAGATCGGACGCAGCACGGGCAGCACTTGCGAATGGTTCTGGACACTCTGAGACGACGCAGGCTGTATGCCAAATACAGCAAGTGCGAGTTCTGGCTGAGGGAGGTGACCTTCTTGGGTCATGTGATCTCTGGAGACGGCCTGGCGGTGGACCCTGCCAAGGTCGAGGCAGTGCTCAGGTGGGAGAGACCGCGTTCAGTCACTGAGATTCGCAGTTTCCTGGGACTGGCAGGTTACTACAGACGAGTCATCAGAGGATTTTCACAGATTGCGCATCCTATGACACAGTTGACCCGGAAGGACGTGCCTTTCGCTTGGACAGACGCCTGTAAGGCGTGTTTTCTGGAGCTGAAGGAGAGGTTGACCTCGGCTCCCGTGCTCACCATCCCTGACAGTAGTGGCGGGTTCGTTGTGTACACGGATGCTTCCTTGCAGGGGTTAGGAGGTGTGCTCATGCAGAGGGGTCATGTTGTCGCTTACGCTTCGCGGCAACTGAAGCCCCATGAGCATACCTACCCTACCCACAACCTAGAGTTGGCAGCTGTTGTCTTCGCGCTGAAGACCTGGAGGCACTACTTGTATGGTAAGACCTTCGAGATTTTTACAGATCACAAGAGCCTCAGATATCTTTTTGACCAGAAGGAGCTCAACATGAGACAAAGACGTTGGTTGGAGCTCCTGAAGGACTACGATTGCAGCATCTCCTACCACCCGGGAAAGGCCAATGTGGTGGCTGACGCCTTGAGCCGTAAGGCGCCCGCACGCTTGGCCAGTCTACAGTTACAGAGTTGGAGCCTTTTGGAGGAGGTGGGCAGTTGGCGACCTCTAGAGTTACGAGGGTACTGTGGGGCAGTGACGGTGACGCGGCAGACCAGGCCAGAGCTGATAGACCGCATCATCACAGGGCAGATGGCCGATCCGTACTTGTAGTCTTTGCGCGACAGAGTACTGTCAGGAGACCCTGGGGACTTCTCTTTCACAGACCAGGTGCTACGCTTGAGGGGACGGTTGTGCGTTCCCAGGGACGAGGAGCTGTTGAGAGAGCTCCTGACTGAGGCACACGGTTCCAGATTCACCATACATCCCGGAAACACGAAGATGTACCACGACTTGAGACACGAGTTTTGGTGGAGGGGGATGAAGCGGGATGTGGGTGAGTTCGTGCAACAGTGCTTAGTGTGCCAGCAGGTGAAAGCCGAGCATCAGAGGCCTGCAGGGCCGCTTCAGCCGCTTCCAGTGCCAGAGTGGAAGTGGGAGAGCATCACCATGGACTTGGTGGTGGACTTACCTGTTACCCAGCGGGGACACGACGCAGTCGGGGTAATAGTGGATAGACTGACGAAGACGGCGCGTTTCTTGCCGATCCGAGTCACTTTGGGACCAGCACAGTTGGCAGAGAGGTATATCCGTGATGTGGTACGACTACACGGAGTTCCGTGGGAGATCGTATCCGATCGGGATACCCGCTTTACGTCCAAGTTTTGGGCTAAGTTTCAGCAGGCCTTGGGGATGCAGTTGACGTTTAGCATGGCTTACCACCCCCAGACGGACGGACAGTCTGAGCGCACGATACAGACACTTAAGGACCTTTTGCGTGCCTGTGTACTGGACTAGAGGGGCTCTTGGGAGGAGCACCTGCCCCTAGCGGAGTTTGCATACAACAACAGTTATCACTCGAGCATCGGCATGGCTCCCTACGAGGCTCTGTACGGACGGAAGTGTACGGCACCCTTGAGTTGGGTTGAGGTGGGGACCAAGTGGGAGGTTGGCCCCAGGTTGATCCGGCAGAGTCAGGAGGTAGTTGAGCAGATCCACAGACGACTCCGCACTGTCAGGAGCAGACAGAAGAGCTACGCGGATCGGAGACGCAGAGAGGTGCAGTTTGAGGTTGGGGACCACGTCTTTCTTCTTGTTTCACCCATGAAGGGCCTACAGCGGTTTGGGGTGAGAGGGAAGCTCGCGCCGAGGTTCGTAGGGCCCTTTGAGGTCCTGGAGCGGGTTGGACCCGTTGCTTACCGACTTGCCCTCCCCCCGCAGTTTTCTGGCGTGCACGACGTGTTCCACGTGTCCAACCTCAGGAAGTACGTAGCCGATCCCAGCCACGTACTGAGTCACGAGAGCGTCGAGGTGGGAGACGACCTGACCTACCCCGAGCAGCCAGTACAGATTCTAGACCGAGCCGTCCGCAGTTTGAGACGAAAGCAAGTACCCCTGGTAAAGGTTTTGTGGAGGAGCCAGCGATACGAGGAGGCTACCTGGGAGCCTGAGGCGGCAATGCGGGAGCGGTACCCGGAGCTTTTCGCAGGTACGTCTTTTCGGACCGATTTCGGTCCTCTTTGAGTTTGTTATGGTTAATTGGACGTCTTTTCCCGCACCCTAGTTGGCGCAAGTTTCGGGGACGAAACTTCCTTTGAGTTTGTTATATTGTTACGAACGCGTGCCCCGGACGTATTTTAAGACGTCTGGGAGGTGGCCCAGACGTCTGACCAGACGTCTGGGATCACATCCAGACGTCTTGCCAGACGTCTGGGATGGTTTACAGACGTCTGAAAAACCGTTATCTTCCACACGCGCGAGTCGTCTGCGTGCCTACGCGCGCAGACCGCATATTCGTCTTTCCTCCCTCCGCGGCTGCAGATTCCCCTGCCGCGAATCCTTCTCTCTCCTCTCCGCGCGGCCTTAAAAAGGGCACGCCTCCCCTCCTGTCTCCACCGTCTCCTTCCTCTTCTCCTTAGTATGCGCAAGAGCGAGCGAGCGCGAGGGCTGCAGCGGCGGCCGCAGTGAGCGCGGAGGAGGTGCGGCCTGCGAGGGCGGAGCTCTGCCGGGAGGGCAAGCTCGCCGGAGCGGCTTGGCCGGCCGGCGGAGGGCGCAGGGGGCGCGGAACGACGCGGAGAGGGACCTGCTGCGGTCTGAGCAGCAGACGCGCGAGGTACGACGCGGGCAGCGTCGCGTGCAGAGTCCGGGTCGCGCCCTGATTCTGGAAAAATTTCCAGAATCAGACGTCTGGGTTGATAGGCAGACGGCGAGGACGACGTCTGGTAGCTCATACAGATGTCTGAAAGGTGAGTATTCCATTTTCTTCTTCCTTCCTGTCGACTGACCGTACTGAGGGAGGGAGTTGGCTGTGCGCAGGCTCGCTGATTCGCCATCCTTTGCGAATAAGACGTCTGGAAGTTGTACCAGACGGCTTGAGTGACCTCCAGACGTCCGGGGTGACCATCGGACGTCCGGGAGATAGGCCAGACGTTCCCGCAGACTTCTAGACATCTGGGAAACCACGCTGGACAGGTAATTCTCTGATCCACTTTTTAAGACGTCTGGAAGAAGTTCCAGACGTCTGATTTTGCACAGTATCATCTTTTTCGACCCGTTTAGGGCCCTTTCGGGCTCCGTTTTCCGCGATTCGAGTTGCATTCTTTTCAGAATTAATTCCTCTACCTGTCTACAGTAGCTATACACTATTTTGAGACACTCCTTGTGTTTGATCCTTGTGATATGACCTCGTTCAGTTGCAGTCTTGGGAGTCGCGGAGGCACGCGGGATTCCCGATCACGCCCCCATTACTCCCGTTGTACCTGGTAGAGTGGCTTAAGTTATTAAAATATGTTAAAGTATGGAACCTTAACTAGAATCTCGGACATTGCATGAATCCTAGGAATGAGAAATGCATGGAATGATAGCTCCTAGGTGATGCATGAATCCTAGGGCTGGAAAACTAGTTGTATGCTAGATCCTAGGAGTGGCATGAATCCTAGGATGGAAAACTAGTGGAATGTATATACTGCAGTCTTGGAAAATGGAAAGAGATATAAAGCTGCCTGTTGTGAATAGCTAACGTGGTTGAGAACATGGATTGTAAGAATGTGAAACTGGGAAGTGAAACCTGGATCTTGAGTAAAAAGGATGGAACCCTACGGGGAAGTAGGAGTAGAACTCCTGGAAAGTGAATGGAATAGTTTTTGGGAAGTGAGCTGGCCCTTGAGTACGGAGTACCAAGGAGAGCGACCGTCCCCCTGTTTAGTGCAGAGCGGAGCTAGCCGCCCCAGGGACCCGGGGTTAGGACTGGCCACTCTGTACCGACTTGTTGGCCCTCGTGTACGTAGTACCGAGGAGAGCTAGTAGTGTTAGGAGAGTACTAGCTACCCCACGGGCCCCGGGGTTCTGCTAGCCTCCTTCACCGACTTGTTAGGCCCACTAGGGCAAACCAGGGTAGTCAGGCGAGGGTGCGCGGACTGTGGAGGGGCAAGGCCCCGGTTTGGTTACTGTGGAGGGGTTGGACCCATGTTACTGAGAGGGCTCTGCCCTGGTTCCGTGCTGTGCTTTGGGCGCACCCGTTAACGGAAACGACTGACCGCGTGCCAGTGCGGGCTAGCTACCTGTGCGTTTATCGCGCGTGCCGTAGTCACCGTTACGTCTGTCAGTGACCTTGGGGTGGTTGACTGAGGGTAGGATCACCACGGGGGACTCTCCCGGCCAGGAGAGCACCATGTGCTACTTCTACTTTTGGAAAAGACTGCAATCAAGATCGTTCCCACGAGGACATTCGAGATCAAGTAAAGGATCTGAGAAATAAATGAAATAGTGAGAAAATTGAAAGATGTAAATAAAGAAAGTAATAGAACATAACAGCTACTGTACACTCTACTGTTGTCTCTAGTTTAGTTTGCCACTCTACTCAGCGTTTTGCTGACGTGTTACACTCGTTACGGTTTTCAGGACCAGGTGTGGAGTAGCCAGGGTCAGCGGCTGCAGAGGACGCTGGGCCGAGTAGGGTCCAGTAGAGTTTACCTCAGCCTTTTGTACTCCTTTTGTTTCTGTTATAGTGAGTAGTTTTGTTTTCGCTGTACTTTCTTTACCTACAGTTCTTGTTATATGATAAATGTTGTTCTACTGTTGTGGTGGTACCTACTGTAGTAGTTTCTTTCCTTACTGCTGTACTTTCTTACTGTTGGTTATATTCATGCTGAATGTGGTTTATTTTACTGCTCTTTTGGTTACTTCCTTGTTGGACGACTAGGTCTTGGGATTAGTCCAGTCGGTCCGGTTCTCGTGTCTCGTAGGGACTCGGGAACCGGGTCGTTACAGTGTGGGACAAGCTTCTCTTGAGCTTTGGAGAGGGAGAGAAGAGAAGGAAGGGATGAGAATTTCATGTGGAGGGGGTCTCCTTTTATAGTTGCAAGGAGTGAGGGCAATTTGGTAATTTAAATCTCAAAACATTAAATAAGGAGTCTTTAGTAATGGATAAAACCGTCGCTAAAGCCCCATCGTGGGCGACGTGTGCCGCCCACCCATCTTCCGCAAGCTCAACGTCTTCCCACGTTCAGCCAAGATCGGACGATTTAACTCGCCCCTCGCAGCGCCTCCTCTACGTGCAACGCTCGCATGCGATCTCGCGTGAGGCTCACGCGTGCAATAGCACGTGGGCGCTATCGAGCTCCCGCAGCCGCTCGATCGTGATCGAGTGGTTGCGAAGCCCTCTCGCCCGCACCCCAGCAACCGCTCGCGAGGAATCGATCGCACGCCGCTCGCTCACGTAAGCACTCTCGCCCACTGCACTATGCATGTGAATGGGCAAGCGATGCATCTTCATAGCGCGCAATCTGGACCGTTGGATTTAGATCCAACGGTCGAGATCGCTTCTTCCTTTGGCTTTAGAGAATGAAGGCGTTGGTCTAAGATCCAGTCTTAACCGTTGGATCTTGATCCAACGGTGGAGAGGAGTGGATGCTAGAGGATTCAGAGGTTGAGGGCGGCCGGTTGGGCGGCTGAGATGGCGCCACGTGGTGCTATCTTGGTCGACCATCTTTTGGATGATGTAGATGGTGCCACGGTTGTCGAATTGGGTCGATTTTCACGTCGTTAGGCTGCGATCGTTGATCCGAATCCATCCGTGCGATCGGATTTGTCGTTTAAAGTGTGGATTCACACCATCTTGGCCCTTGATCTTCTAGGGTTCCCTGGTCTCTATCTGATGTTATAGATGTCGGATTAGGGCGATCTTGGATTCGTTGAACTCCAATTGTCGCCCTAATCACATCTGTATGGTTGGATCTTCGATCCGAGGCCCCGATAAAAATTTTGCCCTACCCATGAACATAAAAGGAGATAATTAACCTCCATTTTATTCAAACTAATCTAAATGCAAGATGATGCATGTTATGCAATGTTTATAGTATGCAATGCAATTCTATGCTTAGGAACATGCATAAATAGACATCTTATGCAATGTAAGCATGTTTACATCACACCCCAATACTTATCTTTTGCTAGTCCTTAGCAAAAACTATATGCTATTTATAAAAAAATCAGGTTGGATTATTTGGGCATGAGTTATTTTCAATCATTAAGAAAATATTTACTTAGGATCTAAACTTTCAAAGATACAACAGTGCTCGGGTATCTGCCAAAATGCAAACCGCCTCAAGCCCTCGCCTTATTCAAAGAAAAATTTCTTTTCCTCTTTTTCCTCTTTTCTAATTTTTTTTTTGGATTTTCAAGTTTTAGGGTATAAGAGTGGCTTTCTACGGCCATTCAACTCACCCAAGATTTGACGAGAATCCTAAGTTCTAAGCATCTTATTCTGAATGTGATAGACTCGTTGATCAGTAGTTAAAATGGACTTCGAGTTTCTACGCCTCTAGGTGACCTTAAAAAAAGAATTCTGCCTAAAGGTGTATCTTTACAACCAGTAGCTTTCTCCCTACTTTTATTTTTACGGGGTCAACACAAGGGTGAATCCAATGTATATTCCCTGGTTTATTCTACTTCTCTGTTTCTTCCTATGTGTTTTGAGAATTTTCAGTGCATTTATTGAGCTAGGTTCTGGACAACCGGTCGATGAGCTGTTAGCGCCGACTACTTGTCAGCCATACTCATGCAGCAAAGTGTGGCTTATTTCTTTTATTTTCTTTTCTTTGCTTTTTTTTGAGTAGGTGGCTTCCCTGGTCTAAGATTTACCTAAAGGCAGCAAAAAGAGAAAGGTCCAGTGGCTGGGCTCTGGACAACCTACCTATGGGCTGTTACCTATGATAACTTTCCAGCCATATCACCCTAAAAGGTTCATTAGCTACCCAATTTCCGTTAAAATCGTCAAACAACGAGTCAATGCAAAGAAATTGTGTAGATGCTTTAGGCTTAAAGTTCCCTCAAATCAGTCCTGGTCTAAGATTTACCTAAAGGCAGCGAAAAGAGAAAGGTCCAGTGACTGGGCTCTGGACAACCAACTTATGGGCTGTTACCCACGATAACTTTCCAGCCATATTACCCTAGAAGGTTCATTAGCTACCCAATTTCCATTAAAATCGTCGAACAACGAGTCAATGCAAAGAAAGTGTGTAGATGCTTTAGGCTTAATGTTCCCTCAAATTAGAGGGCAGGTTGATAAGTTGTGTACTTATCACCCAAACTTATTTACTCCAATTACGATAGAATTAAGATGGCGAGGACTTGAAAGATAAATTCACATTTTAATGGATACACAGGCTGATTAAGTCTGAAGACCTGAAGGGTCTTTGTGTTCAAATCTTAATGTAGTATTTCCTAAAATTGAAAATTTTCTTAAACCCAAGTTCTCTTTCCTAATTCCATAATTTTTTCTTACAAATAAAAGAAAATAAAACAAATCAATGAAGCTGACGAATTAATTCAGAGATGAAAATCCACCCCCTCATGCCTATCTAATGAAATATCCTCATTATATTAAAAAGACATAAAACAGAGTGGACTGGAGTAGAAAGCACCTGAATTGCGTGAATGTCGGGTCCGCTCTGAGATAAAAACTAAAAAGAACTGTATACGTGCTGAATTTAGTGCCTTCAGCTAGGCACAATATACAAAGAAGAGAAATAAAGAATTCACAGGTACAGGTCAGAATCAGAGTAAAGAGAAGAAACCTCAGACCTGCCAGTAGATGTCCACAGATGTGGACCAGATTGTGGTGCTGACCCATACCCCATAATCGAGAATGTTTAAGGTTCTGGATAAAAATTATCCAAAACCTAAAATCAGTATGCAAGCGGGATCGGGCCTACGATTCATGAGGATGCAACCCAAGACCAAAAAGTTAAGTTACAAAGAATTCGATATTGAAAGGATAATCTATGAATGTATGCTTAGGTTGGACATCCTCAGAACAAATGTCATAAGGGTTTTGGTTTGATTGTTTCAGATGAAATGGAACCCTTAAACTCAATCTTCTACTTCCTCTGAAGTTAGCTTCCCAAATCAGAACTTCCTAACTCCTATCCTCCTAAATCAGAATGTTAAATTCCAGGACCTCTTGCATATTAATCACCCCATCTGAAATTTCCAAGTCTAAAAGATATGGCTGAATCAAAATTGACTTGGGTTTAGTTATCTCAAAAACAGAATCATCGATAAGCTCAATGGGGTGTAACTGACAATCAGGGCCTTTGATTGAATCCTCTAGAAAATGCGATTCTGGATCCATAATGTGAGCCCTGATAAGATCAATTTCTTTAGTTATTGGGCTATCAAATGATTTATCAAATTCCTCAGGCCCAATCGTCTCATAGAAATTGTGTTCTGTAGACTCGGGTGAAACTTCGCAACTTGAATCTTCACCATCAGAATCAAAGAAATCAAGATCCATATTAATGTATGTCCTAAAATCATTTGCCACTTTCTGATCCATGAAGATATATGTTTCCTCGTACCCTGTTCAGGGATCTCAGGTGAAGAAATCATATCATCCTCAATTGGTTACTCTAATTCAATCTGGTCAACCTCGTAACACGTGTCCCCCCAACAGGTGCTTGAGCGGGTTCTGACCTTGGCTTTCCTGAAGGGGGTTCATCCTAGGAATCATCCCATGATTGAACCAAAGCAACCACAAATCTCATTCTCAATTTGCTAACTTCCCAAGTAGAAACTCACCCGAGTTCTTATCCTTAACATCCTGGAGCCAATCCAACAAATAATTGTTCAAATCATCAATCATTTCAATCAAGGACTCCAATCTTTCAATGGAAGGCATTGGCTGAACTTCTAAAGATTATATGCTATTCCTCAAGTTAGCCAGAACCTTATCTTGAACCTGATTACCCTGAACCAAATGAGTTGGTTCAAGGTTGGGCAGGTTTGGGATCAGTGTAGAGGAGCTAAAGAATTGAGATTTGTTATACCCTTCCTGATAATAGGTCATTTCGGATTGTTCAAAAGGTGGTGATGACCTAAAGGCAATGTAATCAGAGGATGGGTAAGCATCAGTGTATCCTTCTTGATTGTGGATCGTATTAGGTTATCCATGAAAGGGTGGTGATCTATAATCGATGCAGCTATGAGAATGATAGAAATCACAATCATAGTGTTCAGGGTTAGACCCTAAACACGAAGGTCCGGAACTGTATCTCTAATCCGAGTTATCCCAACTAACTGATGGTTGATTACAGTACGAGTCGGGATAATCGTCATGTTGAGGATAATTCAAATTAAGAGGGAAAGAGTGAGAATGCGTATAACATGTGGAAGGATTCATGAGAGATGGGAGGAAGAAAGACGCCCTGCAATGCAAGCAATCAAACCTGTCCTTAAGTGGGCTAGCCTAAAGACCTACAGACTCCCACAACCCATCTTGAGATAAAGGAACGATTTGATCTACTTCTGTCTGTTCAATCCAACCAGCTAGAAGGAGGGACTGGGGAGAAGGTTCTTCCTTCAGCTTATGCCTCTGGTTCCTAGTGTACCTCCCAGCCGCAATCGTTTGATTCTGCTCCTCTTGCTAGACATCAGATTGAACAGTAGGAACAGACTAATCGAAAATAATCTTATTCTGGGCTCTGAAGAGCGAGTCGAATCCTTAAGGCCAAAGTCTACTCTGTTTTATTCAGGGCTAGGTTTGAATGTGCTTTGGAATGTCATGGGCCCTTTATCTGGGTTGTGTCTTTAATGATTGATTGATGTGTGTGTGCGTGCACAACCTGTAGTTTTCAAGCAAGATTATTTTTGATGTGGTGAATTTTAAGATTCAAATCTTTCTTAGTATCTTTTTAATATTCAACTTTAAGTATTTTCAAACAAGTTTTGTTGGCACACCAGCTTTTGAAAGCACGGGTGAAGATGTTTTCCTTTAAAACTTAAAAGAATATGGAGTGCCTGGTAAATCCCTAAAAGTTGAACCTATGTGGCAACTACTTGATGAGTTGATTTTAATTGAAGTGGTGTGGCCCAATCAACTCAAACAATTGGCCTGTTACACTACTTAATTAAGCATACAAATGATACCTAATCTGATTTCTACTCAATTATGCATTTGGATGTGTATATTGGTTCCAAAGATCGGTTTACCAATTGAGTTTGAAAATCAGATGAGGTTGTGTACCTCTGTGAGAATTTTTTTATTTTTCTTTTTAATTGTGGAGGTTGAGGTAGGTGTGAGTGTCAAACAAACAAACAAAACTAACCTTAGAGTTTATAAGAACACCTAGGTTGATTGATGTTTGTGTTATTATGTGGTGAAATGAAAACTAATGGGTGTGAGGTGGGGGATAACTTACAGAACCTTCAACAGCAATTTGCTCTAATCTACCGCTTTTGCTCGTCTCAAAAGAGTACCTGCAATCACAATAAGAAAAGAGATAAGGAAAATGATTGGTAAGTTGGAAAATGCAAAGAAAATCAAAGAGCGCCGCCTCCCCGGCAATGGTACCAAAATGTTGAAGCTACGAGTTGCTACGCTAACATGTTTGGTTTTGAAAAACCTATCGTCATAGTGTGAAAGCGAAGAACTCATGTTCAACAAATAAAATTTTTACCGGAATAGAAATCCCGGGTTGAACTCAGTGAGGCGGATGTTTAATTTAAAAACACACGTTTGTTTTATTTGTCATGAAGTAATTTAATTGACTAGAAACTATCTATCTATTTACACTAAATAGAAGAGAAAGAGAGAGAGAGAGAATATTACAAACAAAAACTAAAAAGAGATGTAGAATGAACATGGAATTCATTATCAAAGGGATTGTTTGTTACACTAAACATTACAACTAGAAAGCAGGAAAATGATTACACTAGAAAGCAATAAATCTATTCTAGAAAGCAGTAAAAAGAATGGGGAGAGAGATATCCTCCTCGACGGTCGCTTGGAGGACGAGCCGAATGGGACGACACCTGGAAGATGGGGAACGAAGCATGACGAAGAAGGACGAAGCAGGAAGAATGGGAACGGGGCAGCACATCGTTGTCATTGCAGGATCCGCTTCCGAAAGGGGGACGAAAATTTGACTTTATCTCGCGAGAAGCATCCCGGGTGTGGGACAAGCTTCTCTTGAGCTTTGGAGAGGGAGAGAAGAGAAGGAAGGGATGATAATTTCGTGTGGAGGGGGTCTCCTTTTATAATTGCAAGGAGTGAGGGCAATTTGGTAATTTAAATCTCAAAACATTAAATAAGGAGTCTTTAGTAATGGATAAAACCGTCACTAAAGCCCCATCGTGGGCGACATGTGCCGCCCGCCCATCTTCCGCAAACTCAATGCCTTCCCACGTTCAGCCAAGATCGGATGGCTTAACTCGCCCCTCGCAACACATCCTCTACGTGCAACTCCCACGTGCAATCTCGCGTGAGGCGCGTGCATGCAATAGCACGTGGGCACTATCGAGCGCCCGCAGCCGCTCGATCGTGATCGAGTGGTCGCGAAGCCCGCTCGCCCGCACCCCAGCAACCGCTCGCAAGGAATCGATCATGTGCCGCTCTCTCGCGTAAGCTCTATCGCCCACTGTGCTACGTGCGCGAATGGGCAAGCGGTGCATCTTTGTAGCGCGCGATCTAGACCATTGGATTGAGATCCAACGGTCGAGATCGCTTCTTCCTTTGGCTTCAGAGATTGAAGGCGTTGGTCTAAGATCCACTCTTAATCGTTGGATCTTGATCCAACGGTGGAGAGGCATGGACGCTAGAGGCTTCAGAGGTTGAGGGCGGCCGATTGGGCGGCTGAGATGGTGCCACGTGTTGCTATCTTGGCCGTCCATCTTCTGGATGATGTAAATGGTGCCACGGTTGTCGGATTGAGTCTATTTTACGCCGTTAGGCTGCGATCGTCGATACGAATCCATCCATGCGGTTGGATTTGTCGTTTGAAGTGTGGATTCACACCATCTTGGCCCTTAATCTTCTAGGATTCCCCGATCACTATCAGATCCGTATGGTCGGATCGTCAATCCAAGGCTCCGAAATAAATATCCTTCTCTCCTAATCACAAAAAGGACACAATTAACCTAAATTATATACAACTACTTTAAATGCAGAATGATGCATGCTATGCAATATTTATAACATGAAATGCAAATCTAAGCCTAGGAACATGCATGAATAGGCATTTTACCCTTAATAAATGTGTTTACATCATACCCCCATGCCTATCTTTTGCTAGTCCCTAGCAAAATTAAACTATATGCTATGTATAAAAGAAGAATTAGGATTAGATCGCTTCAGCCTAAGTCATTTATTAACAGTAGAAAATTTCAACTAAGGTCCTAAACTACGAAAACTCAACAATACCTGGGTGCCTGCTAGAGTATAGACCACCCAAGTCCTCGCCTTATTTGAGAAGGGAAGATACATTTTTTTTTATTTTTCTTCTTTTCTAATTTTTTTGTACTTTTGGAGTTTGAGAGTTTCGGGATAACTTTTTACGGCTACCTGACCCATCCAAGACTCTAAAAGGACTAAGTACTAAGCAACTTTGTGAAAAAGTGAAAGACTCACTAAACGGCCATTAAAATGAATTTTGGGTTTCTACGACCCTAGGTGACCTTGCCTAAAGGTTTATCTTTACGATCGGTAGCTCTCTCCCTATTTTTTATATGGGGTCAACACAAGGGCGAACCTAGTGTATATCTCCCTGGTTTATTCTACTTCCACGCTTCTTCCCTAAGTGTTTTGGGAATTATTGTGCATTTTTTCTTTGTGAGCTGGGTTCTAAACAACTGACCGATGAGCTGTTACCTCCAACAACTTGCCAGCTATACTCATGCAGTGAAGTGTGATTTTATTTGTTTTTTTTTATTTTCTCTTTTTTCTATTTTTTTTTCTTTTTTTTTTCTTTAAGTAGGTGGCTTTCCTGATCTAAGATTTACCTAAATACAGTACAATGAAAATGGTCTTATGGCTGGGCTCTAGACAACCGGCCGATGAGCTGTTACCACCGATAACTTGCCAGCCATACCACCCAAGTTGGTCCATTAGCTACCTAATTTCCGTAAAAATCGCCAGAAAGTGAGTCAGTGCAAAAAAATGTGTGTAGATGGTTAGGCTTAAAGTCCCCCCAAATCAGAGGACAGGTTGATAAGTCGCATACTTATCATCCCAAATTATTTACCAAATTAAAATAAATTTAAATTGGTGAGGACTCGAGACTAAGTCTACATTTGAGTGGACACCCAGGATAATTAAGCCCGAATACTTGAAGAGTTTAAGTGTTTAGGTCCTCTCGTATCATTTCCTAAAGTTAATAACTTCCAAATTCCTAAGTTCTTTTTTCCTAATTTCTTTCTTTTTATATCTTTTTCAAATTTTCAAAAATTTTTTTTATAAGAATCAAATAATAGGAAATTACTATTATAGCTGACAAAAAGGTTATAAAATATGTCTACCCCCCAATGCTTAGCTATTGCAATGTCCTCATTGTGAAAAATAAAAGCATGCAGGAGAGTAGAAGTTGAAGAATAGCACCTGATTTCCATGAGACTCTGGTCAGCTTGGAACAGTCTTTACATGTGCTAAGTTTAGTGCCTTCAGCTAGGTGAGGTCCTCAATAAAAAAAAACTAAACATTGAGGCCACAACAAGATAGTTTTCGGGCCCCCCAAGTATAGGTCCCGGAGAGTGAAAATGGGCTTGCCAAAGAGATGAACAATGAAAGTGGCAAGCTGGTGATGCAGGGAGAGCCCAAATGGTCTCCAATAGGAGTTTTGTTGATTTATTAGAGAGGAAGTGTGGTTGGGTATAAAATTTGTGCAATGATTGGGTGAAAAAGGACGATGAGGGTTTTGTGATGTGTTGGGGATTTGTGGGTATTCTAGAATACCTAATGTTTGAAGAGTTCTTCCCCAATGTTCAATTTCATCCTCACACTCTGGGTTCTTAAACCAACCATCCTGATCCTCAGAATTCCCACCCACAAGTTGGACCTCAAACTCTAAGCATTCAGGATAAGGATGTTGTTGGGTTTTATCTTGATCATGTGAATCATCCAACAAATTTTTGATTTCATGTATATCTTCCTCATCCTGCGTTGCTACAATTGGTCGCATTTTTGTTCTGTCCTCAATTATTTCCGCAATCGTGTGATTTTCTTCCCGAGTTTGGGTTGAGTTGGCCATTAAAAGGTTGTCTAAGATATGTATGGCCATTACTTCCTCTATTCTACCAAGCTCCTCCATCGAACCACACTTAATTTTGTTCTTCTTTGAGACCTCAAAAATATTGAATCGATTTATCTTATCCCCTGAGGCCATTTCTATAATTCCTGATTCACAATCAATTCTCACCTTGGCAGTAGCCAGGAAAGGTCTTCCCAAAATAATCGAGGTGTGATTGAGCTATTTTGGGGTTTCCATGTCCAGGACCATGAAATCAGCAAGGTAATGCAAATCATTAACCTTGACTAAAACATCCTCCAAAATACCCCTTGGTTTTGTAATGGATCTATCGGCTAACTACAAGGTTACATCAGTGTGTTTTAGGTAGCCTAGACCCAATTCCATGTGCAGTGAGGTGGGGATCACATTAATGGAAGCACCCAAGTTGAGGAGGGCCTGGTTAGAAGTAATGTTTCCTATTGTGCAGGAAATCAGCAGGGCTCCCGAGTCCTGCTTCTTAGGAGGTAGCTTATTTAGGATCAGTGTGCTTGTGTTATCAGACAAAACTACTCTCCTATTATTTTCAGATTTTGCCCTACGCCTTTCTTTATATGCATTCAGTAAACCTATGGCGTAGGCGGGGATTGATTCGAGAACCACGAGGAGTAAAATGATTATCAATTTGAAAGCCTGAAGTAAGGACATCCTTTCCTCCAATTTCTCCTCCGACTTTTTCTGTTTTCCCATACAACAACATACTCCCGAATCAGACTCTGATGTTTTGTTGATCACATTCTTAGTTGGGAGTTTGCAATTCTTGCTATGGGGCCTAATGGGGTTGACATGGGGTTGGGTAGGTCCCTTGTGTTTACTACCTGATGAGAACCTCATCATGAGCCATAACTAGCTCATTTTGACCCAATACAAAGGATAAAAGCTCCTACATATCTCAAGGAAAGGCTTAACTCAGAGAACTCTGAGTTTGAGAAGAAAACCAGTCATAAGGGGTAAAAGTGCAATTTTACCAGTATAATCTGCATACAGGGTAATTCTGGGCCCAAACACAGGTCAAAACAGCTTAATAAGAATAAAAGTGGGATGAGATGATCTAGCAAGGGCTACAGCACTTCCAAGGAACCAAATGATAATCTGTAACCCTAAAACGACCCACTTCAATTCACAAGGTTCGGGGCAAAGTAAAAATAGAATAAACCCTCTAAAATTCATAGAAAAATAATCTCTAGGGTTTAGAACCTTCAATTTGGCCTTTAGAACCCATTTTGACCTACATTGAGAACCATGCCCAATTAATAACTTAATTTGGGTCTTTACGCAAATTGACCGGTCAAACAAGGTTTAATATGAAAATGAAATTCACCATCAGATTCCTTAGGTCCTAATTAGTCATGTATAAAAACTTGAGCCTAAGAAGAAACCTCCTTGACCGACTTTACACTTTGGTCCTCATATATTTACTCTTTGGCCCTCAACTTTTGAACCCTCGCATTTTAGCCCCTAACTCTCCTTCGTTCTTTGCAATCAGGTCCCTCCTGCAAAACCCTGCCAGCACCATGCTCTGGCGACCTTGCGCGGAGCATGGCGCCGCGCAGGGTGAGGTAGGGGACCTGGCAAGTAAACCGGGGGTGCCCTACGTCGTCAGCCGTCGCAGGAGCACCCCCATGGTCATTGTAGCCCCCCATACCGGCCGTGCGAACGCACGGACGGTATGGGTTCGTGTTCCGACCATTCTCCGGCGAGGGAGACACGTCGTCTCCCTCCGCCTTCCTCCCTGTTTCATCCCTATAAATACCCCCCGCTGCTCCACCGACCAGGGCAGCCTGGATCTGACGAAGAAAACCCCCAGCTTTCTTCTCTTCTTCCTCCGGCAGACGCTCACCAGCTCCGGCGGCTTCCTCCCCCTCCACCTCTTCGCTCTGCCGCAATACCAGCAGCAGAGACTTCCTCCCCTGTTCTTCCCGCGCCACGCCGCACCCAGCTGGCGCCTCTCCAGCCCTCTGCTCGCCGCCGCCCCTCTCCCTGAGCATCGTCTTCTCCGGCGACAGTCGACACGACTGTCGCCCTGTTCCTCCCCCTTCGTCCCTGCAAGTAAGTTAGACCTACTCCCCTTCTTCTCCTCTTTCTTTCCCCGCTTTCAATTTAGTCAATTAAACCCTCGATCGCTCCTGTTCACCCTCACCCTCTCCGCCTCCGACCACCCTCCGGCGAGCCGCGCCCATCACCTCAGCGACCCACACGGCTCGCCGACCACCGCAGAACATCCGCTTCCTCACCCTGATCCTCTTCCGCCCCTCCACTTCCCACCAAACACCCTCTGCAGATCCACCGAACACACCCACTTCTTCGCTCACAGTTTGACCTAGGACGACCTGTTGGCTCCATCACGCCCCCTGCAGACCCCCTGACCACCTTCGCCGTGCCACGGCGAAGGTCCCCCGCCTGTCTGATTTGGCCGAGAGGCCGTTCTTCTGTGACCAGGTGACTCGCCCGCCGTCGCCATTACTGAGCAGGCAGAGCTCCTTCACCTGCAGGTGCAGGCACGCCTTCGCCCAGGTTCGACTCCCAGGTTGCGCAGGGAGTCTCCGCGAAACGTCCCAGGCTCGCAGACGGGGCGAGGGCCGCGCGTGAAGACACGATCGCCCACTGCTCCCTCCGCGACGGGCGCTCAATTGGGGTGGGACATTTAGTCCCACCTCGGAACCTCTCGGAGGCGCGCGGACGCATAAAGGCAAAAAGTGCCTTATGCTGTCTGCCTGCTGACCACGGGGTGAGGTCCCTCTCACCCGACCCGGCCTCGTCCGTGACCACGCTCCGCGGACCTGGCCCGACCCGATTAGACTGACCTGCACTCCTCGCCCACCACGCACGCCGGTGGGCCTGGACCCGGGCCTGACCCGAACCCGATTACCCGGTAGCGCTCTGGGAGAGCTTCCGAAGAGTGATTTCAGAGAGAAAGAGAAACGCGGGGGAGGGGGGTAGAGTAGGTTTTGCCTCTTGACAAAAAAAAAAAAAAAACTCTGAAGTGTGCAGGCAAAAGAAGAAGTGCAGGCGAAGAAGAAGCAGCTGCACTGTAGCAACTGCTCAGTTAAGTCGTCGAAGCACCGGGTCAGACGACGGAAAGTCAGCAGCCAGAGCAACACAGAAGGCAGGCTGAAGAAGAAGGAAGAGCAACGGCCGAAGCAGAAGAAGAAGAAGGAAGACTTAGTAGCTGAAGGCAGAAGCTCTGCAGCCATAAAAAAGAGAGGTCACCACGATTGCAGAAGAAGAAGAAGAGCATCACCACGATTGCAGAAGAAGAAGAAGAGAGGTCAAGGCAGAAAACCAAAGAAGAAGAAGAACAAGGAGCTCTGAAGAAAGAAAAACATCACCAACACAGGAACAGCAGGAAGAAGAAGAAGAGCATCACCATTGCAGAAGAAGATTATCACCGTATCAGAAACCAAGGAAGAAGAAGGAGATCTGAAGAAAGAGAAAGAAGAACATCACAACAAATTCTTTCCCTCTCTCTCTTTATTTTGTAAAAGAAACATGTATATCTCTAGAATACGACTTGCTCCCTGAGTTCGACCTCGGGAACTCTTTCATTTTCCGAGTAAAAAATTTATATTTGAAATGTTGGTAATAACCGGCTTTACTACAACGTTATAACAAATACAAAACCGACGTTTCATTTTGGCGCCGTTGCCGGGGAGCAACGGCTATTCTAGAGGTAAACATTCCTGTTTCTTTTAAGTTCTGATAATCTCCTCTCTTTTGTGCAGCTACAGGAACTCAAGAAGACAAGCAACCACACAACCACTCCGAAGACAGGTAAATCTTTTCTCTCACTATTAACCCCTACACTCTAAAGAGGAAGAAAAGAAAAGAACAAGCAATATAGGGCTAACCTGTCTTCCATACTTAGTAACCATAAAAAGTTGCATGCTTTCAACTCATCACTCCTGCACACTATTAAGGGTATTTAAGGGCTAACACATTCTTGCTTGAGCCCTAATTGCCCAACAAAGAGTTAAATGGACCAAGTAGAGCCAACATAAGGTCAAACATTAGGATTTCAGTAGAGACACACCCCTTAATCAAGAATTGAGGAAATCCAAAAGAGGTGTGCCCAAGCCATTGATTGAAAATAATTAACAAGAAAAATCCTAAACAATTGGCTCTCTCTAAACACTTGAACCCTAAAAGACAGGACCCAAAAAGCTCTCAAAGAAAACAAGAGGTAAAGTTGACCCCTTTGGGTTAACCAACCTTAAATTAGGTCACTCTTTGCACTTAAAAAGACTAAAGTTCAAGTGAAACCTTAAGCACCCTGATCTTAAAATTGGTAGACTTAAGAGGTCAAGATCCCCATTCTAGTCTACCTGGAACCGCAGTGACAAGAGAGGTCGGGTGGGGGAAACCCTGTAACCCGTGGGGACGCTCTACCGTGTAGGGGTCTTCGCGGGACTCTCCCTCTCTGGCTGCCCAGGTAATTCTCAGGTGGACGATCTTTCTGATCAAGGGATCCATCTGCCCCGCACCTCTATAGTCACCCAACAGATTTTTGGGTGTCTTGATTGGGTCCAGCACCTTCTAAACTTACCTCTCCCAACTGTGCATGTACGGAAGGAGGTCTCTAAGACCACCCTTAAGACCTCCATTAGAAATTCGCTCTCGTCAAGGCCAAGCCTCGACGCCCGTATTTGTGCAGCAACACCCTCACATTATTCTCTCTTCTGATTCAGAACCAAGTTCTTCTTCTTCCCCCATCATGGCTCAGCTAGTTGAGGAAGAAAATAATCTGGAACACCAGCTCCAGCGACTCAATGACCTCTTCCAAAACTTCGTGCACCCACCACAGCGTCCTATGATGCGGGACCACTACAATCCTGCTGCGGTGGCCATTG
Source organism: Thalassia testudinum (assembly GCA_037157565.1). Taxonomy (NCBI): domain Eukaryota; kingdom Viridiplantae; phylum Streptophyta; class Magnoliopsida; order Alismatales; family Hydrocharitaceae; genus Thalassia; species Thalassia testudinum. Next base: position 205,135,813 of record JAZHRO010000031.1, read on the forward strand.
AGCCTCGAGTTAGAATCCCGATTGGAGGACCTGATTCCGAACTAAAGCCCAACATGATTCACGCTATACCTAAATTCCATGGGCTTAATTCTGAAGATCCCTTCCAGCACATCAAACAGCTAAAGCATCTGGCCCACACTTTTGGATCAGATGCGCAAAATCGGGATATTCTTCTCATGAAGATGTTCTCCTTTTCTCTTATGGACAAGGCCGCCCATTGGTATCAAACTCAGACCCGGCCGATCAACACTTGGGAAGAACTTCAATCCGAGTTTTTGAAAAAGTTCTTTCCCGTTGGTCGGACCAACGCCTTGCGCCATCAGATTACACACTTCACTCAACAATCAGGAGAACCTCTCCATGAGGCATGGGATCGTTTTCAGGATCTCATGAGGAAGTGCCCCCATCACGGAGTTCCTAAATGGGAACAAGTCCAATCTTTTTACCAGGGACTCCGTGAGGACATCCGCCTTTTCGTCAATGCAACCTGCGGAGGAAACATCATGGGTCAACATGAAGACACCGTATGGGAGATTCTCGAAAACATGTGCGAGAACTCCATCAACAATGACTCCATGGGATTATTCGACAGGACGAATACCCGCGCAGCGACGAATCTTAAGGGAGCACATGAGACGCAGGACCTGTCCGCATCAGTCGACCTGGAGTTAATGGCCAGTCGATTGGGCAAGGTCTCAATTATTGAAAAGAAGGTGGATGAGCTGACTCAGCACTTGCAGCGAGCCACCTCTGCGCGTAACTCCTTTGCACAACCTCCTTCCACACAGGAGACTGTGCAAAACATCCTCCACCGATCCTCCCCTGGGATGGATCCATATCCATCCCCATCTGATTCTTGGACTGGAAGATCATCCGATCCTTTCTTCACCAGCCGGGGGAACTCCATTCCTCCTTTCCCTGATTCTCAGGAGGTTCCTCAGACCTGCGAGGACCTCAACGCCATCCAGAACGACCCATTCTCCAACACTTACAACCCTGGATGGCGAAACCATCCCAATTTTCAGTGGGCGGGAAATCCCCAAACCCAAAGACCACCTTTTCAGTCCCGCCCACAGCCCTCTCATCACTACCAGCCGCCTCAGCCTCGGCCCAACCCTACTTATCCATCAGGGCCAAATCAAGATCAAATGTCCTTAATCCTTCAGACTCTGGCTGACATTCAAAAATCGAATGCGGCCATTCAAAAACAGCACAAGGACGAGCTTACTGAAGTTAAAACTCAACTGGCCCAGTTGGCAAATTCTCGCCAGCCAGGCACACTCCCTTCCCAACCCCTTCCTAACCCAAATAACGTGCCAACCCAGAAGCGCGTTATGAATCCAAATTTAGGCCACGCTCAATGGATTTATCAGGCCCCCACTGCTCCATCTCCAGACGAGATGGATGCCTCAACTTCGCGTGCGGGATTTCAGCAGCAGCCACCCCTCCTACCAAACCCAAACCAAAATCAGGCCGGATTAAATTCTGTAACAACACGTAGTGGTAAGACAACTCAGGACCCGCATTATCCAAACCACTCCCAGCCTGATAATCATGACCCTAGGATAGTTATCCAAGGTACCATTGTTCCAGACCCACAACCTGGACCTATCCTAGAGGAACCAACCAAGATCCCGTTTCCCGAGGCCCTGACCAAGGGAAAGAAGACCACCAAACCCGTGGCCCCTGAGGAGGACCTGGTCAAGCTCTTTGAGCAGGTCCACATAAACATCCCCTTAATGGATGCAATCCGCCACGTACCAGCTTACGCACGATTTCTAAAGAATATATGTACACCCCAGCATAAGCCGCGAACCAAGGGAGGGAGCCCAATTGTTCTGTCAGAGCAAGCCAGCTCTGTAATCCTTAGTAGACTCCCACCCAAGGCAAAAGATCCTGGAACTCCCCTGATCTCCTGTAAGATAGGTGGTACCCAATTTGATAGAGCATTGTTAGACTTAGGTGCATCTATAAATCTGATACCCACATCCTTACTTGACCATCTGGAAGAATCTGAGCTGAAACCAACCAAGGTGACATTACAATTAGCAGATCGATCTATAAAGTCACCAAAAGGGATTCTCGAGGATGTTATCGTGAGAGTGCGGGATTTCTATTTTCCAGTGGACTTTATAGTCTTAGACATGGATGCACCTGAGAACCCTAGGGATACACCAATCATTCTAGGGAGACCTTTCTTGGCTACTGCTAGAGCCAACATCAGCTGTGAGGAGGGCCAAATAGAGCTTAAGTTTGGAGATCAAACACTGAAAATTGATATATTTAAGGCCCAACAAGGAATTAATTGCGGCGTCATCGAGCAAATTTGTGACATCAAGACTTTGGTTGATGAATCACACCTCCAGAATGACTTGAGTATGCCTCATCAACCACAGAAGGATCTTGACCCGCAAACAGAGGAGTCCAATCCAGATGTGAACAACCCAGTAACTCCCACCCTTGAACCTCACATCTATACTGAACCACCCGCTGCTGCTGAAAACCCCATCCTCGAACTGAAACCCCTTCCTGCTCATTTGAAATACATCTTTTTGGGTTCTAATCAGACCCTTCCTGTGATCATCAATTCCAACCTCAGTCCTGAACAGGAATCCCGTCTGATTGTTGTCCTCCAGCAACATCGCAGAGCCATCGGATGGACCCTCGATGATTTGACTGGAATAAGTCCCTCTTATTGTACTCATCATATCTATTCAGAAGAGGGCACACGACCTTCTCGTGAAATGCAGAGACGCTTAAACCCCAATCTGCAGGAGGTCGTGAAAAAGGAGATCATCAAGTGGTTAGATGCCGGGATCATCTACCCGATCTCCGATAGTCGTTGGGTGAGACCAATTCAGGTCGTGCCTAAGAAGGTAGGACTCACCACTATAACGACTGAGACCGGAGAAATCATTCCTACCCGATTAGCCAACTCGTGGAGAGTCTGTATAGATTACCGTCGACTCAATTCCTCCACGAAGAAGGATCATTTCCCACTACCCTTCATTGATCAAATTCTCGAAAAACTAGCGGGAAATAGGTTCTTCTGCTTTCTTGACGGGTACTCCGGTTATAACCAGGTGGCAATCCATCCTGAGGACCAAGAAAAGACCACATTCACCTGCCCCTTCGGAACATACGCTTTCCGAAGGATGCCTTTCGGTCTTTGCAATGCACCCGCTACTTTTCAGCGATGCATGCTTGCCATATTCTCAGATATGGTAGGTGATTATCTGGAAGTCTTCATGGATGACTTTTCAGTTTTCGGAGCATCATTCGACGATTGCCTCCAACACTTGGTCCAGATACTCAGGCGGTGCATCGACGTGAATTTGGTTCTTTCTTGGGAGAAGAGCCATTTCATGGTGCCTGAGGGAATTGTCCTGGGACACTCAATTTCGGAGAAAGGTATCCAAGTGGATCGAGCTAAGGTTAATCTGATTTCTCACCTTCCTATGCCTAGCTCGATCAGGGACATCCGATCCTTTTTAGGGCATGTCGGTTTTTATCGACGATTTATCCCTGATTTTTCAAAAATCGCACGCCCCCTGACCACTCTTCTCTCCAAGGATGTTCCCTTCAAAATCTCCAAGGAATGCACTCAAGCATTTGAAATCCTGCGTGACCGAGTCACCCAAGCCCCGATCCTACAGTCCCCTGATTGGTCTCAACCCTTTGAGATCATGTGTGATGCATCCGACTTCGCTGTAGGAGCGGTTTTGGGGCAGAAAAATGACAAGAAACCTGTGGTCATTTACTACGCCAGCAAAACACTCGATGAGGCTCAGCGTAACTATACAGTTACTGAGAAAGAGCTGCTAGCTGTAGTATTTGCCCTAGAGAAGTTCAGATCGTACCTTCTGGGTTCCCATGTCATCATATACTCAGATCACACGGCTGTGAGGCATCTCCTTGCAAAGAAGGACGCGAAACCTCGATTGATCCGATGGATCTTGCTGTTGCAAGAATTTGACCTCGAGATTCGCGATAAAGCGGGAAAACAAAACGTGGTAGCTGATCACTTGTCCCGTCTTCCTTCTGAAATGATAGACCCTTCCGGACCCATCACTGAGCATTTTCCCGATGAGCACCTGCTGACTATTGGTACTAGCCTTCCATGGTTTGCTAATATTGTAAATTACTTGGCATCTCATCAGACCCCGTCCGATTGGCCGAAGGCCAAGAAAGACAAATTACGCTCCGATGCCAAGTATTACATTTGGGAAGACCCGTACCTCTTCCGCATAGGTGCCGATCAGATCATCCGGAGATGTGTCCCGGAAGGGGAAGTCAACAATATCCTCTCTTTCTGCCATGACCAGGCATGCGGTGGCCATTTTGCCGGGCATAAAACCGCATCAAAAGTCCTCCAGTGCGGCTTTTACTGGCCCACACTGTTCAAAGACGCATACAGTCATTGCAAGGCATGCAGTCGTTGCCAGACTTTGGGCAACATGAGCCATCGCGACATGATGCCTATGCAACCGATTCTAGTATGCGAAATCTTTGATGTTTGGGGGATTGATTTTATGGGCCCCTTTCCTGTTTCGGATGGTTTCGAATACATTCTGTTGGCTGTGGACTACGTGTCCAAATGGATCGAAGCCATACCGACCCGAACCTGTGATCACAAAATCGTTCTCAAATTCATTCATCAACACATTTTCTCAAGGTTCGGGATTCCTCGTGCAATAATCTCTGATGGGGGGACCCATTTCACAAATGCTCAGTTTAGGTCACTGATGACCAAATACGGGGTGTCTCACCGAATCTCTACTCCTTACCACCCCCAAACTAATGGTCTAGCTGAGCTGTCGAATCGGGAGATCAAGAAAATCCTGCAGGTCACTGTTCGACCTGACAGGAAGGACTGGTCGTCCCGACTTCCGGAAACATTGTGGGCCTATAGGACCGCCCACAAGACCCAATTGGGCATGTCTCCCTTTAGATTGGTGTACGGAAAGGCATGCCACCTTCCCGTCGAACTGGAGCATAAAGCCTATTGGGCAGTACGGAACTGTAATCTGGATCTTTCTAAGGCTGGGACCCACAGAAAACTCCAAATCAGCGAGATCGATGAATTGCGCATAGACGCGTATGAGAACTCGCAAATCTACAAGGAGCGGGTTAAAGCCTTCCACGACAAACACATCTCAAGAAAGATCTTTCATCCTGGTCAAAAGGTCCTACTCTTTGATGCCCGACTCAAACTCTTCCCAGGAAAACTGAGATCTAAGTGGGTCGGACCATATTTGGTCCGACAGGTTTTTGGAAATGGAGCAATCGAAATCAGTCCACTCAGCCACGATTCTGAACCTTTCATCGTGAATGGTCAAAGACTCAAGCCGTTCATTGATGTAACTTCTACTGATTTGGCTGAGGCATCTTATATCCTCCTTTCCCCTTGAGCTTATTGCGCCCAGCCGATGGCGTAAAACTCAGCGCTTAACGGGAGGCAGCCCGTCATTCTCTTTGAAAACCTGAAACTTGTTCTGACACCTTTCAGCACTCGAAGTTCACCCTTGTAGACAGCCGACCCCAACTCAGATGTTTGCATCTGGGATTTGAAATCGTCCGCAAAAATTCAACCCGACCCATTCACTCATCCAAATTTCTGTCTTAAGGAATGAACTAAGACCCCCTAGGTTACAATGAGGACATTGCAAATCTTAGGCATGGGGGGGTAGGAAAGTGCAAAAACGTGTAAGAAAAGGTTTCAAACAAAAAATTCACATATGCAAAAAAAAAAAAAAAATCTTCGAAAAAGAATAAGAGGAGAAGAGGAGAAGGAAAATTTTGTGAAGGAGAAAAGAAACAAAATGAAAAAGGAGCACAAAATTATGAGAAAAAAAGTGATAGTCATTAGTAAGGAACTAAGGAATTAACCTAAGTTCTAGACCTCATTCAAGAAAATAACTGAAAAGTGCACAATAAGATTAGTAAGAATGCAAACCTTAGGCATTCTTGAATAGACTCTTAGTACTCATTAAGATCTGGACACTCCTCAAGAGGTTGAGGAAAATGAAAAGCTGAAGTATTAGGTCTAAGGCTTAGGAAGTATTCAGCCTCGTTAACTAATTTTTGGTTTACGGGACTCAGTAACCTAAGCACCCTAATCTCACACACAGCCTGGTTCAGTAAGCGTAAAAATCAGAATCACGTAGAAGCGTCGCAAAAATCTGAAAAGAACACCTAGAATAGGAATGGCCGATCAACACAAGTTGATTTGGACGAGTTCCCAGCGCGGAGAGGCGGGAAATCCCCTCGAAGATGCGTAACAAAATATCATCTCCTCGGTGCTTGTCTCTTAGGATATTTACATATCCTACGGGGGGCATGTAAGCACTCTGCTGGTTCAGATTCCATGGATGGCATTATCTCGAAGTGTCAATTGCCAGGGTCTGGATTCGGCCACGGAATACCATGGATGGGATTATCTCGAAATCTCAATAGCCAGGGTTCCGGGGGTTGCCATGGGCGGTGCTATCTCGAAGCATCGATCGCCAGGAACCCTTGAGGATTGATGATGGGAGCAAGGAATCTGATACAGACCGTGTTGAAAAGCCAATCCTAGGCTAGAACTAAAAAGAAAAAGAGAGAGAAAACTCTCCAAACAGAAAAAACTTTCTATCTCTCTCTTACAAAACGCACTGCGAACTGGGCCAGGGCTAAAATCATTTCAAGCACGGGTGCTTTAACCACGAAGTCCAATAAACCTTAGGTTAGTTCTTGCGGGCCTTAAAAACCTTTGCTAAAAGACTGAGGCTAAGGCTAGACAGATTTGGATCTTGATTGGTACTAGAGTACCTTTTAGGCCTATGGTCAGCATTCTAACCTAATCTATGCTCAAATAAAAAAGGCACTTATCTCAAACCATTAAAAACTTCATGGTCTAGAACAAGGGTTGAAACCTTAAGTTTTTGCTAAGGGACTAGCAAAAGCTAGGCATGGGGGTATGATGAGAACCTCATCATGAGCCATAACTAGCTCATTTTGACCCAATACAAAGGATAAAAGCTCCTACATATCTCAAGGAAAGGCTTAACTCAGAGAACTCTGAGTTTGAGAAGAAAACCAGTCATAAGGGGTAAAAGTGCAATTTTACCAGTATAATCTGCATACAGGGTAATTCTGGGCCCAAACACAGGTCAAAACAGCTTAATAAGAATAAAAGTGGGATGAGATGATCTAGCAAGGGCTACAGCACTTCCAAGGAACCAAATGATAATCTGTAACCCTAAAACGACCCACTTCAATTCACAAGGTTCGGGGCAAAGTAAAAATAGAATAAACCCTCTAAAATTCATAGAAAAATAATCTCTAGGATTTAGAACCTTCAATTTGGCCTTTAGAACCCATTTTGACCTACATTGAGAACCATGCCCAATTAATAACTTAATTTGGGTCTTTACGCAAATTGACCGGTCAAACAAGGTTTAATATGAAAATGAAATTCACCATCAGATTCCTTAGGTCCTAATTAGTCATGTATAAAAACTTGAGCCTAAGAAGAAACCTCCTTGACCGACTTTACACTTTGGTCCTCATATATTTACTCTTTGGCCCTCAACTTTTGAACCCTCGCATTTTAGCCCCTAACTCTCCTTCGTTCTTTGCAATCAGGTCCCTCCTGCAAAACCCTGCCAGCACCATGCTCCGGCGACCTTGCGCGGAGCATGGCGCCGCGCAGGGTGAGGTAGGGGACCTGGCAAGTAAACCGGGGGTGCCCTGCGTCGTCAGCCGTCGCAGGAGCACCCCCATGGTCATTGTAGCCCCCAATACCGGCCGTGCGAACGCACGGACGGTATGGGTTCGTGTTCCGACCATTCTCCGGCGAGGGAGACACGTCGTCTCCCTCCGCCTTCCTCCCTGTTTCATCCCTATAAATACCCCCCGCTGCTCCACCGACCAGGGCAGCCTGGATCTGACGGAGAAAACCCCCAGCTTTCTTCTCTTCTTCCTCCGGCAGACGCTCACCAGCTCCGGCGGCTTCCTCCCCCTCCACCTCTTCGCTCTGCCGCAATACCAGCAGCAGAGACTTCCTCCCCTGTTCTTCCCGCGCCACGCCGCACCCAGCTGGCGCCTCTCCAGCCCTCTGCTCGCCGCCGCCCCTCTCCCTGAGCATCGTCTTCTCCGGCGACAGTCGACACGACTGTCGCCCTGTTCCTCCCCCTTCGTCCCTGCAAGTAAGTTAGACCTACTCCCCTTCTTCTCCTCTTTCTTTCCCCGCTTTCAATTTAGTCAATTAAACCCTCGATCGCTCCTGTTCACCCTCACCCTCTCCGCCTCCGACCACCCTCCGGCGAGCCGCGCCCATCACCTCAGCGACCCACACGGCTCGCCGACCACCGCAGAACATCCGCTTCCTCACCCTGATCCTCTTCCGCCCCTCCACTTCCCACCAAACACCCTCTGCAGATCCACCGAACACACCCACTTCTTCGCTCACAGTTTGACCTAGGACGACCTGTTGGCTCCATCACGCCCCCTGCAGACCCCCTGACCACCTTCGCCGTGCCACGGCGAAGGTCCCCCGCCTGTCTGATTTGGCCGAGAGGCCGTTCTTCTGTGACCAGGTGACTCGCCCGCCGTCGCCATTACTGAGCAGGCAGAGCTCCTTCACCTGCAGGTGCAGGCACGCCTTCGCCCAGGTTCGACTCCCAGGTTGCGCAGGGAGTCTCCGCGAAACATCCCAGGCTCGCAGACGGGGCGAGGGCCGCGCGTGAAGACACGATCGCCCACTGCTCCCTCCGCGACGGGCGCTCAATTGGGGTGGGACATTTAGTCCCACCTCGGAACCTCTCGGAGGCACGCGGACGCATAAAGGCAAAAAGTGCCTTATGCTGTCTGCCTCCTGACCACGGGGTGAGGTCCCTCTCACCCGACCCGGCCTCGTCCGTGACCACGCTCCGCGGACCTGGCCCGACCCGATTAGACTGACCTGCACTCCTCGCCCACCACGCACGCCGGTGGGCCTGGACCCGGGCCTGACCCGAACCCGATTACCCGGTAGCGCTCTGGGAGAGCTTCCGAAGAGTGATTTCAGAGAGAAAGAGAAACGCGGGGGAGGGGGGTAGAGTAGGTTTTGCCTCTTGACAAAAAAAAAAAAAAAACTCTGAAGTGTGCAGGCAAAAGAAGAAGTGCAGGCGAAGAAGAAGCAGCTGCACTGTAGCAACTGCTCAGTTAAGTCGTCGAAGCACCGGGTCAGACGACGGAAAGTCAGCAGCCAGAGCAACACAGAAGGCAGGCTGAAGAAGAAGGAAGAGCAACGGCCGAAGCAGAAGAAGAAGAAGGAAGACTTAGTAGCTGAAGGCAGAAGCTCTGCAGCCATAAAAAAGAGAGGTCACCACGATTGCAGAAGAAGAAGAAGAGCATCACCACGATTGCTGAAGAAGAAGAGAGGTCAAGGCAGAAAACCAAAGAAGAAGAAGAACAAGGAGCTCTGAAGAAAGAAAAACATCACCAACACAGGAACAGCAGGAAGAAGAAGAAGAGCATCACCATTGCAGAAGAAGATTATCACCGTATCAGAAACCAAGGAAGAAGAAGGAGATCTGAAGAAAGAGAAAGAAGAACATCACAACAAATTCTTTCCCTCTCTCTCTTTATTTTGTAAAAGAAACATGTATATCTCTAGAATACGACTTGCTCCCTGAGTTCGACCTCGGGAACTCTTTCATTTTCCGAGTAAAAAATTTATATTTGAAATGTTGGTAATAACCGGCTTTACTACAACGTTATAACAAATACAAAACCGACGTTTCACTACCACTCCTTAAGGTGATGGTGTTTGCTGTGGCAAAATGCTGTTGGTTAGTGCCTTAAGGACGGTTGGGCAAAACAGGAGCCTCCCAGTTGATTATGGTAGGAGCTTGGTTCACTCTGGGAGGGGCTGGGGTAGCCTGATAGATAGCATGAGCTTGAGCAGGCAACTCCCCATCATTACCAAAACCTTGAGGCCCAGCGCCTCGGTTCTGTACATTCCTTGGGTTTGGTACAAATTGTGATGGTAGAGATCCAGGTTGTCGGTTGTTTGTACTAAGTCTGAATTACAAGGTGTCCAGTGAAGTTTTCATCTGTTGCATGAGCTGGAGCATTGACTCTTGCATTTCTACCATTTTCAGGTTGAAGTTAGCCTACTCAGCGGGTTGTTGAGCATTCCACATAGGTTGATTAACCTGATTCAGGGGCAACTGAGTATATACATGACCCTGACCCATTGGTTTTTGCGGTACATAGTTGTTGGGTCGATATTGGGTCTGTTGCCCCTGATCTTTCCAAGAGAAGTTAGGATTATTTTTTCAACCAGAATTGTATGAATTCGAATAAGGGTTGGACCTAACATTCTCTTGCACAACATGAACATCCTCATAAGATGAGGATGAAGAAGGATCAAAAAGACTGGGATCAAAGGCCCCAGTTTGGAACCCATAAGGTTCCGAGAAGAGTTGGCTCGAAGGTCGAGCCGACTCAAGTTGGTTCACAAACTCCTGTTCCATAGGAGCTTGCGAAGAACAGAATCTCGATCCCTGGGATTGAGTGGATCTAGAAAAATTGGAGTTTCTGGACATCCACTCTTCCATTCATTTAGTAACCAGATCCATCTTATCTAATCTATTGCAGATCAATTCCATATCAGAAGTATGAGAATTGTGGACCTCATTGGCATTTGATCTAATTTGTTAGGGTCGGTTGAAGGTTTCCATGGAGGCGTGGTTTAAAGAATTTTCGCTTATTTCCTCAAACAAATCATGTGCGCTATCTGTGTCCTTGTTGAGGAAATTGCCTCCGCAAGAAGCAACCACATGATTACGGAGTTGATCTTCAACCCGTGATAAAAAATCTGCACAAGTTTCCATATAGGCACCTAGTGGTGTGGACACTTCTACAACAGATCCTGGAATCTCTCCCAGGCCTCATGAAATGGTTCCCCCTGTCGCTGGGCAAAAGTATTAATTGCCCGTCGCAACGAATTGGTTCACCCAATTGGGAAGAATTTCTTCAGGAAGGCTGATTTCAAAGCTGTCCAGGTAGCAATCAATCTTCCAATGGTACGATACCAATGTGCGGCCTTATCCCTGAGTGAATAGGAGAAAAGCCTCATAAGCATCTGTTCTTCATCCACATTCTGTGATTTAGTGGTTTGAACCAGAGTGATCAGGTCCTCTAAATGTTGGAATGGGTCCTCTGAGCCAATCCCGTGAAAGTGTTTAATTAGACTCAAAACTTGGGGCTTGATCTCAACATCTCCGGCGGGAATCACAACGCTGGAACGATCCTCATAATTTGAAGGATCATAAAAATCCTTCAAGGGCCAAGCGCCCTGACCATTCATTTGTCGGAACCATTGCTGCATCAGCTGCAATTCTTCCAACTGCCTCTGAATCAGCTCTTGCTGATTCGAGAGCAGGGGAGGTGATTGTTGATCAGCCATGGGATTTGCTTGGATAAAACTCAACCTCCACCTCTGGGAATGGTTTAAAGGTCCTTCCAATCTAGGGTTCAATGACCTCCTTCCAAGATTACACTGGAAGGAAGTCGGAAGGACGGGGAAGAGAAGGGACCCTGTAGCACAAAAAATACAAGCCTGTCCTTAGATGGGGTAGCCTAAGGTCGACTGACTCTCAAAATTCGTCCTAAGATTATGGACGATTTACTCTACTTATGTCTAGGCAATCCAACCAGTTAGAAGGAGGGACTGGGGAGAAGGTTCTTCCTTTACCTTATGCCTCCAGTTCCTAGTGTACCTCCCAGCCATGGTCGTTTGATGCTACTCCCCTAGCTAGACATCAGATTGACTAGTATAAGCAGGTTAATCATGAACAATCTCAATCTGGATCCCGACGAGAGAATGAATCCTTAGGGCCAACGTCTAATTGATTTTAGTTAGGCTTGGGAAATTGGTGCTCTGGAATGTGATGGGCCCTTAATGGGTTGTGCCCTTAATGATTTGTTTGAGAGCATGTGAATATGCACAACCAAGAGATTTTCAAGCAAGATTATTAATGATGAGGTGAGTTTTAGGGTTCGGATCTTGCTTAATAGCTTTTAGGATTCAAATATTAGGTGTTTTCAACCAAGTTTTGTGAGGCAAACCAAGTTTGTTGTTGAAAACACATGTTCAAGTATTTTCCTTTAGAAATCAAGAAAAAATGGGGTGCCTGGCTTGACCTAATTATTGAATCCTATGGGGTAGCTAGAAAATGAACTTCTTTTAGTTTAGGTGGTGCAGCCCAAACAATTCAATCAATTGGCTCAAATGCACCACCGATTAAGGCACACAAAAAGGTGTTTAACCTAATATGATTTCTACTCTTTTATTTGTTGAATTCATGTACCAGGTTTACAGGTCGGAAGCCCGGTTGAGTAGATGAAAATCAAGTCCGATTATGTGCCTCAAATGTGGGTGTATATATGTGTGTATATTGATTCATCCCACAGAAAGTATCTCTTTTTTTTATTTTTTTATATGTGGGGGTGAGGTGGATGAAGGTGGTAAATAAGACAAACAACTCTATCCTAGGGTTTATGCAAACATCTAAGTAGATTAGGTCTTGGTTATGATTGTGGCGAAATGAACTAGTGGGGGGGGATGTGGGGGACACTTACAGAGTACTCTACCTACATTTTACTCCGATCTACCGCACTTGGATCTCCATGCTACAATACCTACAAGACAGTAGATCAAAGACAAGTAGGGTTAGTGCTATGTAAATGCAAAGAAACACAATAAACAGTAAAGTAAATTCCGTTGCCTCCCCAGCAACAGTGCCAAAATGGTCGAGCGTGTTTCACGTGTTAGAAATTGGGGTTACAAGTAACCTGTCATCGTAGTTGCAAAACACGTCGATCAAATAAAATTTATACCGAAACTCCATGGGAGTCTCGTGTCGAACACAGGGAGGCGACGTTTACTTTATGTGAAAATTGTGCTTCGATTCATTTCTTTTTGGTATTTTAGGGTTTTGTTATTTTTTTGTGTTTTTGAAATAAAAGACAAGCAAAATGAATCACAAGATAGAAATGGAACAAATATGATATCTATATCAATTCAATGTCGATTACAATGAACTATAAAAGCATAAAAAGATAGGGGGTGAGAGGAAATCTCCCGAATCGGCTGTTCAACGAGACGGCAGTGCCTGGCAGAAGCTCGAATGAAGGAGGTGAGGAGCGGGACGACGGAGGTGAGATGCAAAAGGACGTCGTGTTGAGGAAAGCTTCGACGTAGCTCCGGAATGGAGGTGAGAAGACGAGGTTGATCTGCTATTGGAATGGAGGTGGGAGGACGGCTCCAAGGCGACCTATGAAGGGGGATGGGAAGTTGGAGTATTTGGTGGGGCAGAGGTTCGCTACACTAATAGGCACCTTGAGAGCTTAAGAACAAGCTCTAGTGGAGTGTTGGTAGGCTTGCTAGAGCATGGGAGTAGGTAGAGATGGCTTGGAAGGGAAGGGGTGTAAGTCCTTTTATAATGGAGGAGAAGAAGCAAAAATAGGTTATGGGACCATTACTGACATCCAGACCGTCGTTGAAAGCGTCGCTGTAGGCAGCTCATGCCCGTTGTTGCTTGCTCATGCCCAAAGCTGGCTTTGCTGGAACTCGAAGAAATAGCGACGACTGTAAACGTTGCTGTAAGTCCAACTCATGCATCTCTGTAGGTCCAGCTCACGCATAGCTGCCGCTGCGCTGTGCGCATGCACGCCTGTGTGCACGCGCGCACCCTCGCTGCTGCGCGCATGCGGTGCCGCGTGCATGCGTTGGGCGGCCTAGGCTACGCCACGTGGCGTAGTCTGGGTCGTCCATCTTCTTCTTGTTGTAGGGTCTGCTACAGAGGTCGAATTAAGTCAATTTTTGCATCGTTAAGCTGCGATCATCAACTCAAATCCATCCGCACAGTCGGATTTGTCATTTGAAGCTCCGAATTATGTCTCCTAGTCCCTTGGCCGTTGATTTTCCTCGAACTGCATATGGTGCTATAGGACTCCGATCAAGGTGATTTCAGAGGTGTTAGACTCCGATCGTCGTCTTGATCAGATTCGTATGGTTGGATCGTCAATCCAAGGCTCCGAAATAAATATCCTTCTCTCCTAACCACAAAAAGGAAGCAATTAACCTAAATTATATACAACTGCTTTAAATGTAGAATGATGCATGCTATGTAATATTTATAACATGAAATGCAAATCTAAGCCTAGGAACATGCATGAATAGGCATTTTACCGTCAATAAATGTGTTTACATCACAAGTGTAAAGTTAAATTTGCAAACAAGCCCTTAAATGTGAAATAGTAAGGAAATTGTGAGGTAGGCCATAAGTGAAGAGGAGCCTTGCAATGCAATCCCTAAGTCTTACAAAAAGGTCCCTGGTAGCTTGTGAAAAGGTCCCCGAGACTTTTAATGTGAATAAAATGTTAATGCTTAAAGGACCTATATGTAAAATAAAAAATGTAGGGTCCTAATGATGTACAATTGCAACCAAATTTTTATTGAGTCTTAATTGAACATTTACGAATATGGTTTCACTTCTAATTTGATCTTTTGAACCAAAAATATATGTTCAATTTACAATTGGATCACCATATTACATTTTTTAATAAAATATCTCATTTTGTGACCTAATTTTGCATTTTTAACACAAATTTGCTATTTTAGGCTATTTCTGTTATTTCTCACACTTAACACATTTCTTATGTTAATTATAGAGTGTTTAACCTAGTTTCTAGCTTAACTTGGGCATTTTACTTATGATGAGCCACACCTCATCATAGACCAGAGGTGAGCAGCTTGGAAATGACTCAGACCACAAGATGTAAGAAGCAAAGTGGACCTCGTCAGGGGTCTGGTCAGGAAGAGATAAGGGTAAGGGGAAGGGTGGGGAAATGTCATAGTAAAGGTTAGTTAGGTCTTGATGATTTTTTAGGGGTACGTCGCAGCAGTTTGAATAGGTCCCTACCAACTCGATACACCTATTGACAACCATGTCATCGTCAGATATGTCATCCTCGATAAAATCACAATCAAAGTTCTTGGCAACCTTAAAAATGTTAAGTTTGAGCTTTTTAGAGCCCACAACAATCTTAATGCGACCCGATTCACAATATATATGGGCACAGGCTATTAGCAAGAAAGGTCTATCAAGGATTATCAGGTCATCAGAAAGTGAATTAGGAACTTTCATATATAATACAAGAAAGTCAACAGGAAAACAGAGATTGTTGACCCTAACCACCACGTCTTCCACCACACCTCGTGGGATTTTGATAGAGCAATCTACCAACTACAATG
Source organism: Thalassia testudinum (assembly GCA_037157565.1). Lineage (NCBI taxonomy): Eukaryota > Viridiplantae > Streptophyta > Magnoliopsida > Alismatales > Hydrocharitaceae > Thalassia > Thalassia testudinum. Next base: position 205,151,102 of record JAZHRO010000031.1, read on the forward strand.
TAATAGGGGTGGGTTTCAAATTTCCTAATGCAAATTTCTGAAACATGATGGTTGAAATAAGGTTAATGGAAGATCCTAAATCTAGCAAGGCACAATCAAAATTGCAACCCTCAATGCTGCGTGAAATGAGAGGGGTACCTAGGTCCTTCTATTTCAGTGGTAATTTTGACAGTATAACACAACTTGCATGAGGCAAGAGAACCACTGGGTTCTTGGTTTTCTTTTGCTATCACCTAGGTGTAGTGTAGTCCTTAAAGAAATGGGCAACAGTTAAGATGTGGTCGATCGCCTTTAGCAAGGGAACCTTGATCTCAACGTCCTTGAATAAATCATGCAAATTATCAAAGGTCTGGATGTTCTTTTCTTCACCATTTGGCTCCCTTAGTAGAGCCTCAATGAATGGGACCGATTTTGGCACCAGTTTGGGTGTGTCATCCTCACGAGAATGCGGTGTGCAACCCGAATGAGAGGATGATGATGAAGATGGGCCAGGATCAGGTCGAGGCGAATCAACGATTTGTTTACCACTCCTCATAGTAATCTCATTGGACATCGCAAGTCTAATGGGATCGTAAGGAGGAGGGTTCACAACAGGGACGTAGGGCCGATGTGCTGCAATACAATTAGCCTAAAATCTCGATGAAGTACTCGGATTATGTAGAACCTGATGAACCTGCCCCTGAGAAGGTCGTACCTGTGGTTGCGGACCACGAGTTATGAAATTTTGTTGGTTTGGGATAGGTTGGGTAGAGAGAGTGCCTTAAGATCAAGTCGTCATGCGTAGTTGACTAATCTCAGCATTCTCCTGTGCCAATTGGTGTTGAAGAGAAGTCATATTCTCTTCATGGTGCTTTGACATTTCCATCATCATTCACATAAATTTATCAAGTGTGTTTAATGCGTGGTCCATTTAAGGTGCGTAAGGGTCTGGTGGCGAATTTACCGACAGATTATATTAGGCCCTTGGGATAACAGGAGTAGACAATCGCACTGGTCCACCAGTGAGGTTTTGGCACTGAGGGTTGTTGGACCATGCAATGTTTGGATGGTTGTGCCACCCTAGGTTATAAGTAGTAGAATATGGGTTGTTCTCAGGGTGCACACGACTTCAAATTCAGAAGATGAGTTCGCATATGATAATGCATCCGAGTACATGGAGGCTTACTCCTCCATGTCGTAATACTGGCTAGTAGAAGCCAGGTCCACATTACTTACCAAGTTGCTCGGTGTGATACTCAACAAGGATGGTGCAGGTCGTGTGGGATTTGTGGAAATCATCCTAACTTGGGAAGGATTGGGTTTGTGACGTGATGAATTCTAAGTGTGAGCCACAAAATGGGTAGGGTTGGCCAAGAGTTCATCCAGCATTTTGTGAATGAGGGAGACTTCATCCAATTTTTGTGCAATTAAGTTTAAGTTAGTGGATGAATGGGAGGATCCCATGTCAACCTTGTGTACTCTACTACAAGGTGCGCTGGTCCGATTAAAGGCGATGATGGAAGCGTTGTTTATGGAATTTTCACTCATGTTTTCAAAAGATTCAAATGCTCAATCCTCGTCTTTATTCATGAAATTACCTCCACAAGAAGCGTCTACAAGCTGCATCAAAATTTCATTTAGCCCATAATAGAAAATCTGGGCTACATGTCACTTAGGCAGACCATGGTGTGGACATTTCCTGATGAGGTCATTATACCTCTCCCAAACCTCATGAAATTGCTCGTCGTTTTGTTGCGCGAAAGAAGTTATAGTAGACAAAGTGCATTGGTGCACCCATTTGGGAAAAATTTCTTGAGAAACGCTATACGCATCTCTTCGCAAGGCCAGATGGGTTTCCCAATCGTGCGCAACCATTGTGCAGCTTTATCCCGTAACGAAAATGGGAATAATGTGTAACCCAATATTTCTTGGTTTAATCATTTCAGCTAAATGGGTTAAGTCCTCCAAGTGAAGAAAAGGGTCTTCACTAGCAAGTCCATGTTAATGGAAGTTAATTAGGCCAATTACGTTTGGCTTCAATTCAAAATCTTCCCCCCCCATGAGGATGCAAATCTACCCAAGGGTCTTTGTTGCAGCAAGATTCTGATATGAGTTAAGAGACCTAGGCTCCTCTAATTCAAGAGGGTTTTGCATTTCCTCCAAAGTTTCCCTAATGGCTTCAATCTGCTCGGTGTACAATGCCATTTGGGCTTCGAGGAAGGTTAATGGGTCGATGGATCCACCACCACTTGGTGGATTGGGAGGGGGACGATTTCCCCCCTCAAGATTTGGGGGTGGACGAGCAACCATGTTTACGAAGGAGAAGGACAATTCGCCAGCTTCTACCCTTCTAGAGTTTTCAAACAATTCAACAAGTTCAGGATTTGGTGACCTCCTTCTAAACATGTACTACCGAAAGAAGAATTGGGGTGATTAGAAGAGAGAAGGGGATGAGAGAGATGATGTCGAATAGGTGCATTTGATGACAAATCAATTCAATCAAGGTCCTAACCTTTAAATGTGACCTAAGACCTAAAGATCTAAGTTACCTACTATCGCAACCCATGGAACCAAATGCGAGTATTGCGGAACCACGGGGCTAGATTGAAAGAATGGTTGCCCCAATTTTAGACACCCGATAGCATGTGGGAACCCACACTAGCATGTAGGCACTACACATAGGTAGTTAGACCTCCAAACCTTAATGGGGTCAAGTTACTACCAATTTTAGATTAAGAGGCTTAGGATACAAGTGCTTTGGAATGTAAAGGGCATTCATTGTATACAGGTAATGCCCAAGTGTGATTGATAAGTGTGTAAAACAACATGCAATAGGGAACTCTCCCCTAGTTGAAGTTTAGATGGTGAATGGATTTTAGGATTCTGCTCTTTAGGTAGTATGACTTTTAGAGTTCAAGTGAATTACTAATTTAGCCAATCTTCGAGTTTTCAAGAATACAAGCTCTTTGTGCCCAAACAACCCTCCTTCAACTTAATTGAGTGAATGCATGCTACAATGCAATGGGCCCCCTAAATGGAATTTTCTAGGTATGGATTCACGAATCACTTTTAATTCAATGTGAATGGGAGCCAAACAATTCACTCCACGTGCTCCCAATCACCAAAATAATAATTCACACAAAGGCTCAACCACCAAGATATAAAAAATGATGATAAATATATTAAGGTTGAAATATAAGATCGTGGTGGGGTTGGAGTCAAATCGATCCCAAGACTCTCCAACCAAAATGTGGATCCTGAATATGATAAATGAGGCAAATAGATGTGGCAAACAATTGATTTTAATTCGCCTCAAAGAAAATCACACGTCGCGAAAATCAAAGAATCAAAATTCTTAGATTTTTCGCACGCGAATGTGTGGGAAATCGAGGATGGTGGATGTGATAGAAAATAATCAACTAATGGATTTTAATCCACTCGCCCCAAGAAATCCCAAGAAGATTTTTCTAGGATTTTCAATTTTTTGATTTTTTTTATCTTTTTATCTTTAACGTGACAAGAGAACCTAAATTGCTAAGAGGAACGGACACCTACCTCCTTAGCAACATGTGCGAAGGTCCAAGCGGTCGGCGACTTCACGCTTTCGCTCCGACCTTCGACTCGCCCACGTTTCCGACCTCCTTTGCGTGTCTCCTCCTCACAACAGGTTCACCTACACAAAAACAAGCAAAAACACCTATAAAGAGATGGGTGGGAGAAGAGATAATCAAAGGAAAAGAGTAGAAATCGACTCTAGATGGCTTGCCCCAGCAATGTCGCCAGAAAACTTGTGTTGAAATGCAAGTAGGGTTATTTAATTAGGTGATATTAGCGTCGAAATGTGTATAGTGGGAGTGATTAACTACAGGCAAATCTACAACAATTTATCGAAATTTATTAACCTGGACTAAATCAAATTTTAATCTTGTTAGTTTTAAGCCTAGGGTCAAACTCAAGGAGGTAATTTTGGAATTAATCGATTTCTACGCGATTCCTAATGACGGGTTAATTCCTTTCTCTTATTATATATATATTTTGCTCTTTTCTTTATCAACAAAATAAAAGAGAATATAAAATAAAGAAAAGAAGTGTAGAATTGAAATGCGAAAAGGAAAGGAATGGAAATACTTAGCTTATTTATAGATATGTATATATATAAGATATAGATATATAATATAGGTATATATATATATAACTATATAATATATAATAAGGGGGAGGGGGGAATATTGAATTAAAGATTCATTGGATGTAGCGCGGATTAGTGTGACCATTGTCTAAGAAGATGGCATTGACACTAACAGTGCGCCGCGTAAGGGTGTGGAGCGGATGTGTAGGTGTATGTGTGGAGATGCTTGATGTGCACTTGAATCTCAAATGAGTACAAAACTGGTTTGTAGCCACTTGGGATAGCATGCGTGGTGCTGAAAATGTGAGTGTAACTATCTATATACATATGTATATGTATATGTATAAAAATATATTTATAAGTATGTATATATATATGTATGTATGTAACTATATATATATATAAGTATATATATATATATCTATCTATATATATGTGTGTGTGTGTGTGCATTGATAACACCACGCAAAGGGGAAGTAATTAGGTTGAATATGGCCCATCTTTAGAATAAAAGGCACAACATAAAGTAGAATAGGAGCATTGCATGCATCAAGTACCAAGATTGCTTATAAACTGCAATAATGGCCATTTGTGTAAAGCATGTGTCAAAGCAGGCCCCAGATGAGTAATCGGACTGCACGGATGGATTCAGAATGACGAACGGAGTCCAACGGACTCAAGATCGGTCAAATCCGACATCCGGAGCTCCCACAATGGGCCCAACAAATTCTGACCGTTGATCTGGAGATCAACGGCCCAGAAAGTGCCACGTCACCCGCCCCCACCGCTCGCACGCCCTCAAGCCAGCCAAGGACGAATCTCGACCGTTGATCTTCGATCGAACGGCCGAGATCCGCACGCTCGTCCACGGTCTCCGCGACAAAACGCAGGCGTGGCTCAACGGCTAGCGCGCACGCCCGCATCGCAGCGACGCACGTTCGAATCGCGCGGAGCAGAAATCAAGTGCGAGCGAAGGACGCGGCAAAATTGGGCCGCCCGATCAGCAGCGGGCGGCCAGGATCGTGCCACGCGGCGTGATGACAGCTCCCGAGCACCCACGCGCGCGCGCATGCCGAGGCGCAATCTCAGCGCGGGCGCAGGAGGATCTCAGCCGTCCGATCTTCGATCGGATGGCTCTCGTTCAACGTCCACGGATCGCGCATGGAGAGAGAGCGGGGCGGGCAGCTGACCTGCGGCAGGAGGGCTTCACCGACATATCTGGAAGCGGTTTTAGTGACGTTCTGGATGTCGCTAAAGCACATTCTTCTTTTAGGAAGCCCTTAACTCTATTTAAACCCCCTTCTACCACCATTCAAGGCATACTCTCCCACTTGCAACTACTCCACTCCTCTCCTAGCTAGTTTTAGGCACTCCTGTAATCGTCGGAGATGACGAGCCGCCGACGGAGCCTCCTCCACCGCCGTGGCTGCCTCGTCACTCTCCACTCTCTCTCTACCTCTCTCTCTCTCTCTTTTAAGTTTTCATTTACTTTTGTTGAAGCATGTATTTAATGTTGTAAACCATGAACTATGAATGCATGTTTAATGAAATTATTTTCCGTTTAGTTGCCATTTTAATTTCTGTTTAAAGTGCATGATCAAAACCAAGAGCTTTCTAACCCTAAACTCTCTCTCTATCTCTCGCTTTTCAAAACTGTCTCTTTAGCAAGCAAAACTCTGCCTTTTTCGTGACAACAAGTGGTAAACAAAATCCGATTTCCACGCCTCCCTGAGACCGACACTCGGACTCACCTCCATTTACTTCTTTTAAAACTAACATATCAAGTGCAACTATAACGACACCTCTTAACACACACGCACGAGACCACGTCAATTTTTGGCGCCGTTGCCGGGGAGGCAACGGATTTGTTTTATCACCTCCATTCCATACTCATTCTCACATCGTCTAATACCCTATTTTCCTTTTTACTTGACGGTTGCAGGAATTCGACGCATGGACGGCGAAGCGACGCATTCCACGACAGTAGCAAGGGAGTAGGCGCCTCGAGGACCGATAGTGAGTAACCTGTCTCTCATTGTTTGCTTGCGTGAAAAAGCTAAAAAAAAATTGTAAAAAACTAAAAAAATTGGCGTGGTGAATGATTGCTTGACCCACATTCTTAACACATCACCCTACAAAAAAATGTACACTCTAATATGCTGAATAAATTCTTGGAGTGTTCTTTTCTTTCTTGAGTGGTGTTTGTGAAGCCACCATGAGTTGACCTGGGCCGCACCACTCAACCCTAAAACTGACTCATCTAGTAGAAGCTGCATGATCATTAGGATGAGTACACTAGGGTTTTAGAGCCTCTACAGAAGAAAAAGGAAATCTACTTTCATCAAATTGTGTGCAGAACTTGACGTGCCCACTGAAACTTGTTTGAAAACATTAAGACACGTCAACCCTAAAAAGTACTAAAGTAAGGATGAAACACTAAAAGACACCACATCCTAACAAATCCTTGCTTGAAAATCATGTTTTGCTAGAAGCACACACTTTGAAAGTGGAAAATTAAGAGGCACCACCCCAATCAACGCCTCATCACATCACCCTAAGCACAAGCACTATCCTAGCCCTTTAAAAATGAGTAGACGTGCCCTAGGCAGGACTGAGTTAAGTCTCAAAAGGTGAGGTTTTGTTCGCTAGGCACTTGGCTTTCTTTCCCTTGGTAGAATCTGGTGACTAGGCTGCGGGGCAGTGTTAAACGACCGCGGTTGTGGGGTCTATGGAACCGGAGGCGCAAGCCAAAGGAAGAACCTTCCCTGCAATCCCCTCGTAATCAACCTGGCCAGATTAACCTCGGGAAGGGGAGTCCAGTGCTTACGAACTTAATCAACCTTTGTGAGATTTCTAGGCCTTCTAAGGAATACACCATAAGGACTAGGCTTGTTTGCTTGGTTGAGGACACAACTCTCTCGCATCTGTTCTTCCCACGTCCCTCCATTTCTTCCAAACCATGGATTTCAATGCCTATCCATCTTACCCAAACTACCCCCAACAGGATTTGTATGCTAACCCAAGTGGACCATACCCACAGCCTACTTGGGCTAACCAACCACCAAGTTAGGGGTACAACCTTGAATATCCCTCTTGGCCCAACTATGACCAAACCGCACCAACCTCTTATTGGAATACAACCAACATAGCCACCCAAGGGTACGATTCAAATCATGGGGCTCCATATCTCGATTTTCCTCACGATGCCTGCTCATTTAGGTCCGACTCGCTCTACTGTGATAGGACCTACACTTTAGGAGAACACCAAGAACCCTACCCATCTCAGGATAATAACCAAGAAAGGTCATCTAAATTCAACAACCTTGCCTACTTGACCTTTGGATTAGAAGGAGTTCTAGACAAATGGAAATCAGAAAATGATCAGAAATCTAGGCAAGCCCAGGATCATCAACCTTTGATTTGGTCCCCTGATGAAGAATCTGACTGGGAGGAGGACTTAGAACCTCAACTATTCTGGAGTAGGACCAAACAGAGAATGGTTCCTCTTGAAGAACTGGACCCTGAACATGATAGAATAGAGGACCCACCCAAGAACCTAAACACCAGTGTGGGTTCTGATCCACAACCTCAACCATACTCTCTTAACCAGGATCTCAAGGAGGAAATCCAAAGGACACCAAATGACACCATGTCAATTCTTGATAACCTCAAATTAGAACTACACAGACAGAATCAAGAATTGGTTAAAGGGCAACAGGCCATGATGGATTTGTTCCAACAATTGGGGAAAGAAGGCCAGAGAAAGATGTTGCACACAACGCCACTCATAAAGCAAGGACCTACCATGATCAATTGGACTACACCCAGTCGTCCTGATTTGGTTCAATCCACCATTGATACCCCTCAGGAGTTGGACAGCTCAGTGGATAAGGATAGTAAGGATTCCTTGGAACATAATTTGGGGAAACATCAGGAGGAAACTGAGAATGTGAGGGGAGAGGCCTTGGAATCTGAATCCAATTGGCCCAAGAGAAGCAATCCGGTGGGAGCAGCAGCCACCATCATAGATGGAGAATGGAGTTACAATCTCAAAGAAATTGATTATGAATCGGTTGGAATCCCCATCACAAATTTGGAGGAGGGCCGAGAGAAAGAATATGTTCTAGAGGATGAAATTGACCCTACCTCTAATGTAACCCCAAACAGTGAATCTGATACAGAGAAGGTGGCAAAAAATATTCTTGAGATCAAGGACTTGGAAGGAATGAGTGATGAAACCATAGTTGCGGAAGAGATGGATTCGTCTTTGGAGAGAGGCCTCATGCTTGGTTGTAGGGCTCAGTATGAAACTCTGGACTTTGTTACCTGCCCTACCAAAATAAGAATCCCGCAACCCGAATGCACTGGAATTGATACACTTTCGATGGATTACAGTTTTATGGGGACACAAGCTGAATATAAGACCAACATCTTTAGTGTTTGGCATGTCATATTTGGGGTGCGTTCATCCACAGCAACTTGTTTGCATGCCCACAAACTAAGAGAGGATCTGACACGGGCATGCATGATATATCTGTTACAGAATTCCCGCCCCTTAGGAATGGGACTCCACCACAACCTTATTCGCATCTGTGGACTTCTGATTTTGGGTCTGGTTAATTTTGAACATATCTTCTTGACCCAAGCCATTCCTGTTTGTGCACCGCCCAGCTGGAGGCGTTAAACTCAGCGCTTCCTAGGAGGCAACCCAGTGGATTCAGACTGATCTGGTAGTTTACGTCACTCAGGTACTATCTTTTTGAACCCTTCTGCATCCATGCATCTGCCAATGAGGACATTGTCCAACTTAAGCATGGGGGGGATGGTAAATTGCATAATCCTGAGCTTAATTAATTAGTCTGAATGAATAAATTAATTGATTAAAAAATTAAATTAAATTTAGGAAGAAAAGGTTAGGCATTAGAAACTTGTCAATAGTGGGAAATAATACAAAAAGAACTTAAACACTTAGACTTTTCAGGCCTTCAGGCTTAATCAGCCCTGGTGTCCATTAAAATATGGATTTAGCGGCGAATCCTTGCAACTTTAAGCTATTCTAATCCACCTAATAAATAAGGTAATAAGTATACGACTTATCAACTCACCCTCTAACTCAGGAAAACTTTGAGTCTAAGCATCTACACACATTTTTGCACAGACTCACTTCTCAGAGATTTTGACAGAAATTGGGTAGCTAATGAACTCTCTAGGGTGGTATGGCTGGCAAGTTGTCGTGGGTAATAGCCATTGGCAGGTTGTCCAGAACCCAGCCACAGGCCATTTCTTTTTCGCTTCCTCTAGGTACATTTGAGATTAGGGAAGCCACCTACGAAAAAAAAAAAAAAAAGAAGAAAAGAAAATAAACCACACTTCACCACACAAGTATGGCTGGCAAGTGATCGTGGGTAACAGCCCATTGGTCGGTTGTCCAGAGCCCAGCTCAATAATTGCACAAAAAAGACCAAAACACCTAAGGACGAAGCGGGGAAGTAGTACAAGCCGGGGAGATATACACTGGAAAATCCTTGTGTTGACCCCAAGTAAAATGAACGTAGGGAGAAAGCTACCAATCAAACAAATACACCTTCAGGCAAAAATTTATTTTCTTTTCCGGTCACCTAGAGGCATAGAAACTCGAAGTCTGTCTCAATTACCATTAAGTGAGTCTATCACAACATTCACACCAAGATGCTTAGCACTTAGGGTTTTGACCGAGTTTTGGGTGGGTTGGGTAGCCGTAAAAAGTTACCAACCCACACTGAATTCCGAAAATTCTAAAAAGACATATATAGATATATACGTATACATATGTATAGTTATATATACAAAGCAAGGATTTGGGCGATTCGTATTTTGGCAGACACCCGGGCGCTGCTTAGTCTTTGTAGATTAATATCTTCGTATATTTCCTCTTATTGACAAGTAACGAAGTGCCTAAGCAATTACTTCTTGAATTCTCCAAAGAAATAAAGGCTAGAATAAACCTTGCTAGGGACTACCAAGGAGTAAGCATGGGGGTATGATAACACCACGCAAAGGGGTAGTAATTAGGTTGAATATGGCCCATCTTTAGAATAAAAGGCACAACATAAAGTAGAATAGGAGCATTGCATGCATCAAGTACCAAGATTGCTTATAAACTGCATTAATGGCCATTTGTGTAAAGCATGTGTCAAAGCAGGCCCCAAATGAGCAATCGGACTGCACAGATGGATTCAGAACGACGAACGGAGTCCAACGGACTCAAGATCGGTCAAATCTGACATCCGGAGCTCCCACAATGGGCCCAAGAAATTCTGACCATTGATCTGGAGATCAACGGCCCAGAAAGCGCCACATCGCCCTGCCCCTACCGCTCGCACGCCCTCAAGCCAGCCAAGGACGAATCTCGGCCGTTGATCTTCGATCGAACTACCGAGATCCGTGCGCTCGCCCGCGGTCGCCGTGACAAAGCGCGGGCGTGGCGCAACGGCTAGCGCTCACGCCTGCATCGCAACGACACGCGTTCGAAACGCGCGGAGCAGAAATCAAGCACGAGCGAAGGGCGCGGCAAAATTGGGCCGCCCGATCATTAGCGGGCGGCCAGGATCACGCCACGCGGCGCGATGACAGCTCCCAAGCGCCCACGCGCGCGCGCACGCCGGGCGAAAACGCGCGTGCGCACGTGCGCCCGAGGCACGATCTCAGCGCTGGCGCAGGAGGATCTCAGCCGTCCGATCTTCGATCGGAGGACGGCCCTCGTTCAACGTCCACGGATCGCGCATGGAGAGAGAGCGGGGCGGGCAGCTGATCGGCGGCAGGAGGGCTTCACCGACATATCTGGAAGCGATTTTAGCGACGTTCTGGATGTCGCTAAAGCAAATTCTTCTTTTAGGAAGCCCTTAACTCTATTTAAACCCCCTTCTACCACCATTCAAGGCATACTCTCCCACTTGCAACTACTCCACTCCTCTCCTAGCTAGTTTTAGGCACTCCTGTAACAGCTGGAGATGACGAGCCACCAACGGAGCCTCCTCCACCGCCGTGGCTGCCTCGTCACTCTCCACTCTCTCTCTCTACCTCTCTCTCTCTCTCTTTTAAGCTTTCATTTACTTTTGTTGAAGCATGTATTTAATGTTGTAAACCATGAACTATGAATGCATGTTTAATGAAATTATTTTCCGTTTAGTGGCCATTTTAATTTCTGTTTAAAGTGCATGATCAAAACCAAGAGCTTTCTAACCTTAAACTCTCTCTATCTCTCGCTTTTCAAAATCGTCTCTTTCGCAAGCAAAACTCTGCCTTTTTCGTGACAACAAGTGGTAAACAAAATCCGATTTCCATGCCTCCCTGAGACCGACACTCGAACTCACCTCTGTTTACTTCTTTTAAAGCCGACGTATCAAGTGCAACTATAACGACACCTCTTAACACGCACGCACGAGACCACGTCATGCATGTGTATTTGTGAATATGTATATGTGTGTAGGTGTGTGAGTAGCTGTGTGTGTGTGGGTGTGTATGTGGATGTGTATGTATGTGCATGTATGTGTGTGAGTAGCTGTGTGTGTGTGGGTGTGTATGTGGATGTGTATGTATGTGCATGTATGTGTGTATGAGTGCACTGGCTAGGTGAGGAAACCTGCTGGATGGGGCACAAAATGGCACGAACAAGGGATGGGAGATTTGGGTGAACATGATCGGCTACGACAGGTGGCGTGGAGGAGAGAGATGGACGGGTGACCGGTTAAGTGAGGAATGCCCGGTTACCCATCCCCAGGCGAGGAGAGAGCGCCAGGGGCAAAGTGTTACCGCCTATCGCGATTTCTGACCGACTGGGTTTCTCACCTAGCCGGTCAGATGGAGGAGGGAAGACATTCGCAGGTGGGCTGTTGATGAGGTGTGGCTCATCATAGCTAAAATACCCAAGTTAGGGTAGAAACTATGTTAAACATTACATAATTAACACATGAAATGGGTTAAGTGTGGGAAATAACAAAAATGACCTAAAACATCTAGGTTGTGTTAAAAACATAAAATTAGGTCATAAAAGGAGATATTCTATTCATTAATATAAATTGATGATCTAATTATAAATTGAACACACATTTAAGTGAAAAAGTACAAATCAAAAGTGAAATTAACTTCTTAAATGTTCAATTACGCTTCAATAAAAACTTAGTAGTGTTTGGACATCATTAGGACCTCGCATCATTGACAATACATTTAGGTCCTTTAAGCATAAAACATTTTCTTCACATTTCAAGCCATCAGGGACTTAATTGTAAACCATCGAGGACCTCTTTGCAACAACTAAGGACCGCACAACTAGCCTTCTTACCACTAATGGGTTTCTTCACAAATGTTCTACCATTTCACACCTTAAGGGCTTGCCTGCAAATTTCCCTTTACACCTGATGGTGCCATACCACAGTTTGAGTTTGGGTTTGCTTAATTGGGTGTATTGCATTGAGTTTGATGTGTTTTGATCAAAGATTTATTCTCAAATGAACTTATACCCAATTCAAGCCTAGTTTTGGGTAGTTTAGGCCAAGGAGAATGAAATACTAATTTGAGGCTTTAAACTAGGACCCAATGTGTTGTATAGGATCATATGATGTTCTAATACTGTTATATATGTTTAGAAACTCATGGTTATGAGACAATCTGAATGAATCCTAAATGAAAAGCCCAAATAGGGCTACATGAATTTTTATACCAATCTGATTTCACCCTAGTTTTTAAAGGACCAAATGCTGATTTCAAAGTCTTAATGGAGATTTAGAGTTGCTTTGAGATAATTTTAGTACCTAATGTGATCTTCTCTACATTGTCTAAAATGTAAAGAGAAGATCATCTTTGTGTCTTTTGAGAATTACAAAAAATGAGAATTGGTCCTATGGATTTCAGATTTTCAAAGGAGTTTGGACAAACATGATTTGTTAGAAATGTGTTTTGGGCATTCATGTGTCTTAGATCTGACCTTCTTTGGTCTGATCTAGGATGATTTCAAGTAAATGGTAGTTGCAACTACTGTTTTAAATTGCAACAGTCCTTGCAGCAACATCTGTTGCTTCTTGCAGCAACAACTATTGCTAAATCTGAGCAGAAGAGCAGCTGAATTAGTTGCCAAAGTTGTGCATCTACTGCTATGTTTATTGCAGTAGCAAGGTCTGATCAGGGTGAATTTCAAGAGAATTGAGCTGCAATTTTGAGTAATCCAAGGAGCCATCATGTGCATATTGTTAGAACATACGTGTATAAGCTTTCATATACTTTTATGGGCTTTAAATATGTTTTGAATGTCATGTAACCATGTTCTCATGTTATTGTCAAGTATTTCAATATAATTCACTATCCAAAAATTGGTTTTGAAATGAATTTGAAATGAAAATCATACTTAATTTCTCATACCTATTCCATGTGTCATGTTGGACATGTCTAATATGTTAAAGCACATTTCCACCCCTAGAATTGAATTGCAAGGCTTAGGTTCCTTGTTGAAAACTTATTTTAAGCCACATTTGGGAGAAATTGAGAAAACATAAAAAATTGTAAAAAAATAAAAGAAAGGTGTCTTGAGTAAGATTGAGTATATTTTTAGGTGTGTACCAAGTTTCAAGGTAATTTAAATCCCTGACTTGGTAGAACATACCAGCCGACATTTCAATCTACCTTAGAATTTAATAAAAGAACCAAACTTGAAAAATACCAAAAATAACTCTCTCTCTCTCTCTCTCTCTCTCTCTCTCTCTCTCTCTCTCTCTCATCCCCTACCTCTAAACCTATAAAAACTATAAAAATCAGAAAAACCCCAAAAATATCTTGTATACTATGTATACACTTGTATATATAACTTAAACCTAAATTATATGTATATATTGCATAATATGTACAAAATGTATATAAATAACTTATATATGTATTCTATATATTAAATTAAGTATTTAGAATGATTTATTGAATATATACTTTATTGAATAATTATCTATTAATTTATATTAATTACATGTATACTAGACTAAGTAATTATATAAACCTATTGAAATGTACATAACTGTACTTAATACTATACATACACATTTAACTATGTATTATGTATTATACAGTACTTGTAATTTAATTTAATTAAGTAATTACGGTAGGTAATTAAGTTATTAGGTTAATTATGTAATTTAATAACCTAAATAAAGTAAATTAGTAATTTAATTTAATAATGAAGTAAATTATGATGTGCATTTGCAAAATATTATATTAAGTACTTTCAACTTATTTATACTATATTTATATTCTATTATGGTATTTATAAATTATTTATGTATAAAACTATCTAAAACATGAATTTAATTATATATAAATAAAAATAAAGTTCCTAAAATATAATAAAAATGCATAATAAATATTTTATTATGTAAACTAACATTATATAAAGTCAATTTTATGATTACAATATTAACTTATACTTTAATTAAGTAATTAACCTCTAATTCAGTATGTACAAACAGCTAACTTTAACTAATTTTATTATATATCTAATTAACTTATTTCTCTAAATCAATTGTACAATTAGGTAGCCCTATATAAGGGTTGATAACACTGCATTGTACAATGCTAACTCTGCCAAAAGGGGAGGGTCTTAAAGGTAAAATGCACAGAGGAAACATCATAAATACATCGCATGCATTGCACATCAAGACTTCTTATAATGCATTATTAACGGCCATGTGTACAAGTACATGTCAAAACAGGCCTTAGATGAACGATCGGACCACACGGATGGATTCAGAGCGACGAACGGAGTCCAACGGACTTGAAATCAGCTAAATCCGACATCCGGAGCTCCCACTATTGGCCCAAGAAGTTCTGACTGTTGATCTGATTATCAACAGTCACGGGACCGCCACGTGTCAACCTCGCCGCACCCTCAACCTCCCTTCATCGAGCGGCATCACTTTAAGCTGCTCAATTGCAGATCAGACGGCTGGAAATCACGCACCTGCGCACTCCTCAATCGCAGCGCAGCATCAGCGCCTCCACCGCAGGATGAATCTCGGCCGTTGATTTTCGATCAAACGGCTGAGAACCGCGTACCCTCGTGCTCCACACCCGCAGCATCCTCAGCTGCAGCAGCTCCCAACCCTCGGATCTTCATCCAACGATCGCCCGCACCATGCCACCTCCGCGTCTTTGCGACACAACAACGAGCGTAGCATGGCGGAAAGCGCCTCACCCCCACATAGTGGGGCCTGGGTTCGAATCGCCTCCGCAGCGCAAATTCAAGGTGGGATTGGTGTATGCGATTTCGATCGTTGATGCGCGATCGAGCGGCTGGCAACAGGCGACACGGTGCGATTTCGCGCATCCAAGGCAGACGCCCGTGATGATGCGTGGGGCGCGAGTGCAGCAAGTGCGATCCAAGCACGCACCCCACGAGCGATCTCGACCGTTCGATCCGCGATCGGACGGCCCAAAGCACGCACGCACGGATCACACGTGAAGAGCCACAGCGCACGCATAGGACCGCTGGGAAGGAGGCTTCACCGACGCTTTTAGCATGGGTTTAGCGACGTCTGGGACGTCGCCAAAGCCCATACTTAAAATGGAAACTACTTCTCCCTATATAAACCCTTCCCAACCACCCATGTAAAGCATTCAATTCACCTTGTAAGTGTTGTAACACCCTCCTAGCCCCCTTTAGCCCCTCTTGTAGTCAACGGAGTCAACGAGCCACCGACGGAGCCTCCCTCCACTGGCGTGGCTGCCTCGCCGTCTCCCTTCTCTCTCTCTTTCTTTCCCTTTAATCTAGCTTTACTTCCTTTTTATTCAAGCATTTAGCTACTGTTGTATTTGTAAAACTTGATTTGCATGTTTAATATAGTGATGATGTTGTTCTCCATCTTACTTTGAGTAATTGCTATGATTTGAAAGACTCTAACCCTACTCTCTCTCTCTCATTTTTCTACCACATCTTCTTGCAAGCGAAAACCCAGTATCTCCATGACATTAAGTGACAAAGAAAATCTGATTTTTACGCCTCCCTGTGATCGACACTCGGACTCATGTCCATTTCTTCTTTTAAAATCGATGTTGCGAGCATGAACTATAACGATCTTTTTAAACAACCACGTCTTTTGCATGTTAGTTTTTGGCACCGTTGCTGGGGAGGCAACGGATTTATTTTGTGACTTCCATTTTATCCATGCTCACATCATCTAACACCTTTTCTCCTTCTACTTAATGGTTGTAGGAAGTCGGCACTTGGACGGCGAAAGCAGTGCAACTCGTGACGGTAGAGATGGAGTAAGCACAACAAGGACCGATTGTGAGTAATTCTTCACCCGTGGTTGTTTGCTTGCTTAAAAAAAATTCTAAAAAAATTGTAAAATCGAAAAAAATTGGCATGGTACATGATTGCCTGACCTACATCCTCAACGCATCACCCAACAAGAAAAAATACACTCTAACTGCCTTAATGCCCTAACCTTTTTGGAGTGTTCTTCTTTCTTTTTGAGTGGTGTTTGCGAAGCTACCGTAAATTGACATGGGCCGCACCACTCAACCCTAAAATCAACTCATCTGATAGTAGTTGCATGAACGCTAGGATGAGCACTCTAGGGTTTTAGAGCCTCTTCACATCAAAGGAAATCTACTCTCAACAACTATTCGCAAAACTTGGCGTGCCCACTTAAAACTTGTCTGAAAACATTGAGACACGTTAACCCTAAAAGACATAAAAGTAAGGACAAAACATTAAAAGACACCACATCTTAAAAAAATCATTACTTAGAAACCATGTTTTGATAGGAGCACGCACACTGGAATTGGAAAACTAAGAGGCACGACCCCAATCAACGCCTCATCACATAACCCAAGCACAAGCACTGTCCTAACCCCTTTTAAAATAGAGTAAACATGCCCTAGGCAGGACTAGGTTAAGTCTCAAGAGGCGTGGTTTTGTTCGCTGAGCACTTGGTTTTCATTCCCTTAGTAGAATCTAGTGACTAGGCTGCGGGGAAGTGTCAAACGACCACGGTTGTGGGGTCTATGGAACCAGTGGCATAAGCCAAAGGAAGAACCTTCCCTACAATCCCCTCGTAATCAACCTGGCCAAATTAGCTTTGGGAAGGGAAGTCCAATGCTTACGGGCTTAATCGCCCCTTTGGATATTTCTAGGTCCCCTAAGGAATACACCATAAGAACTAGGCTTGTTTGCTTGGTCGTACACACACACTTCTCGCATCTGTCGCTCTCCGCATCCCCTCCTGTTCTTCTCTAGTGTATGCACGGGAGACGATCACTTCATCCCGAGTTGTTTGTTTTGGGACGGGAATCCAAACAACCTGATTTTGCTAGAGACATGGCTAAACCTAGAGTATATGAGGTTGAGGACCAACCCCCACCAGATACAATGGCCATCATCCAGGCCCAGATTAACGCAAACCACCAGCTTCAACAGCAACAAATCCACACCATCATGCAAGCCATACATCGGTTGCAGAACCCACAGGGGCAACCACCACCACCTTTCTAAGGCCCACAAGGGCAACCACCACTTGATCCACCACCATTCCAGGACCAACCTAGACCCCTCCGCGACTTCTACAATCCTTCCGCTATTCGAGTCGAGCCGCACCTTAGGATCCTCGAAGGGGGAGATGATTTTAAGCTGAAACCAAATGTCCTAAGTTTAATTCAGAGCCACTTCCATGGAAGCTCAAATGAGGACCCCTTCCAACACCTAGAGGATCTTGACCGGATTGCCCAAACTGTGAAACCAAGGAACATTACCCTTGACATTGTTTTGATTATGATGTTCCCCTTCTTGCTGAGAGATAAAGCATCTCACTGGCTTAAAACCCTAGGTAGACCCATCACCACCTGGGAAGAACTGAGACATGCATTCTTAAAGAAATTCTTCCCTATAGGAAAAACCAATGCCCTCAGAAGAGCCATTACTACCTTTACACTCCAGGGTGGGGAACAGTTACATAAGGCGTAGGAAAGATTTAATGAACTATTGAGGAAATGCCCACACCACGAAGTACCAAGGTGGCAATTGGTCCAGATCTTTTACCATGGTCTGGACAGTAACCTACGGAACTTCGTCGATGCCTCATGCGAGGGGAACTTCCTAAACAAAGATGAGGAGAGCACGTTTGAGCTCTTTGAGTCTATGAGCGAAAATAAGCTCAACAATGCCTCCATGACCCAGTTTAGCCGATCCAGTCAACCCCGTGGTGGGATTTATGAGGTACAAGCAAATTCTGGAATGGTTGACATGGATATCATTGCTAAGAAATTGGATCGAGTGGAATTGGTGGATAAAAAGATAAATGAGCTATGAACCAGACCAGGAACCCGTTACAAACCTTCTCCCTAGCAAAGGGAGCTCACAATGTTGACCTGGTCTAGCCCCTAAGCCAAATGAACCTGGAACAACCCCTGACCACATTCCAGGGAGGGACCTTTGCTCCCTCAACCCTTAATTACTCTCTTCCCTCCCCCTCGACATCTGCTATCCTTGAAGATGTATAGGCTATCCAAGGCTATTCCAAACCTGGCCCCTTCTCCAACACTTACAACATCGGCTGGCGTAATCACCCAAACTTTGCTTGGACAAACCAAAAATCGCCTCAATTCCATAACCAGCCCAGGCCAAACCAACACCCAAACTTGCCCCCTATCAGCAAGGACCACCAGTTAGACCCCCATATAATCCAAATAGGGCAGCCCCTCCCCCACAAAACCAAATGGACACCCTGATAAAAATGATGGCTGAAATGAACCAAAAACATCATGAGGAAATGACTTTAGTAAAGGGACAGTTAAGCCAGCTGTTGGACTATAAACAACAAGGATCCCTGCCTTCCCAACCACAACCGAACCTGCGAAACATGATTAACAGAGGCCTCAATTCGCAAGGGTTCCAAGTCAATCCTGTGCAAGCTCACATGGTCCAGCCAGCCCCACAAACATCCCTTGGGTTTGGTGCTTCTTCGTCCTTGTCTTCTCAAGGATCAACCCATGGTCCCAATGGCTCTCAAATGCAGTAACCTTGAGAAGCGGCACCAAAACCCAGGATCCCAAATGGTCGACTCTTCCTGAGACTTCACCTTCTGAAACACCCGACTCAAAAGAGGCACTGGAAAAATCCAAGGACCCAGAAATAGATCCTATCCACATTCAGACACCATATCCCGAGGCCTTGGAGACAATCAAGAAGAAGAAAAGTGTTGTGGAAACTGAGGAGCTTTTGGAGATCTTTAAGCAGGTTCAAATTAATATTCCGCTCCTCGAAGCCGTCAAGTACATTCTGGCTTACGCCAAGTTCCTAAAGGATGCCTGTACACCCAAACGTAGGCCAAGACCTCAAGCACCTAGGAAGGTTGTGCTTTCATAGCAAGCTAGTTCTGTAATATCAAGCAACCTTCCGCTTAAGCAAACTGACCCAGGAGCACCCCTGATATCTTGCAATATCAGGGACATGACATTTGATAGAGCGCCCCTGGACCTAGGTGCTTCCATCAATCTGATTCTGACAACCCTATACCACCAATTTGGATTCAGAGAGTTGACACCCACACCTGTTACCATCCAATTGGCTGATAGATCTGTGAAAGCCCCAAAGGGGGTTGTCAAGGACGTAATTGTGTGGGTCAAGGATTTCTATTTTCTGGTCGACTTTTTGGTGCTCGACATGGAATCCCTGAACATCTACAGAACACACCCATCATCCTAGGCAGACCCTTCTTAGCTACGGCTAAGGCAAACATCGATTGTGACACGGGATGCATGGAAATCGCCTTCGGAGACAAGAAAAAGCAGTTGGACATCTTCCGGGCGACCAAGTCTTTTGATTGCGACTGCATCGAGGAACACAATCCCATGGAACCTTTGGTCGATGAATGCCTCACCCTTAGTTCTGTCTCGGACTACCAATCCTGTAACAACTATTCTGACCCATCACCATCTATGCCCATGGACCTCTGTAGGGCTGATTACCATCAACCAACACCATTCAAGGAAATTGATGTTGATCAACTCTCTCCCTTCCCCTTTCCATCAAACATTGTGCCGCCCACACTTGAATTGAAGCTGCTATCCGAGAATCTCAAGTATGTCTTCCTGGGACCTGACCAGACCTTCCCCGTAATTATCAATGCCAACCTAACTAGGGATCAGGAACTTAGATTGACAACAACCCTATCAGAACACAAGGCTGCCATTGGCTGGACTATTTCAAATCTAAGAGGAATTAGCCCCACCTATTGTACCCACAAGATCTACCTAGAAGATGGGGCACGACCCTCCCGTTAGATGCAGAGATGGTTAAACCCAGATATACGGGAGGTCGTTAAGAAGGAAATTATCATGTGGCTTGACGCTGACATCATCTATCCCATCTCCGATAGCCCCTGGGTGAGCCCCACTCAAGTGGTTCCGAAGAAAGCTGGGCTCACCGTTGTCACCAATGAACGTGGCGAATACATCCCCACCCACACCACCACCTCATGGCGGGTATGTATTGATTATAGGAAACTCAATGAAGCAACCAAGAAAGATCATTTCCCCCAACCATTCATCGACCAGATTCTTGAAAAATTGGCAAGGCAAAAGTATTTTTACTTCCTGGATGGATATTCAGGATATAACCAAGTTGCAATTGCTCCTGAAGATCAAGAGAAGACCACATTCACTTGCCCGTACGGCACGTTTGCACTCCGTCATATGCCGTTCGGGTTATGCAATGCACCTGCTACCTTTCAACGTTGCATGCTAGCCATTTTTTCAGAAATGGTGGGTGAATACTTGGAGGTCTTTATGGATGATTTCTCTGTATTTGAGAATTCATTCGACCACTGTTTGAGCAACTTGGAGAAAATCCTGAAACGATGTATCAAGGTTAATTTGGTGTTAAGTTGGGAAAAGAGCCATTTCATGATTCAAGAAGGAATTGTCCTCGGCCACATCGTATCACATAAGGGCATTGAGGTGGATCAGGCTAAAGTTGATTTGATTTCCAAACTTCCTCCGCCTAGCTCGGTCTAGCAGATCCGTTCGGTCCTTAGACATGTTGGCTTCTACCAAAGGTTCATCAAAGATTTCACCAAGTTTTCCAAACCCTTGACCGACCTTGTGGCCAATGGCACCTTATTCCACATGACCTCTGATTGCATCCAGGCTTACCACACCCTCCGGGACTTAGTCTCCTCAGCACCTGTACTTTAGCCCCTGGATTGTCCCAAGACTTTGAGATCATGTGTGTTCGATCAGATTTTGCCATAGGCGTTGTCCTGGGATAAAGACAAGACAAGAAACTCATGGTGATCTACTATGCGAGCAAGACGTTGGACGAAGCCCAACGAAATTATACGGTCACAGAAAAAGAACTGCTCGCTGTAGTTTTTGGACTTGAAAAGTTCCGATCTTACCTTCTGAGATCCTACGTGACCATCTATACGGACCATTCAGCCATCCGGCATCTATTGGCTAAAAAGGATGCGAAGCCCAGGCTCATCAGATGGATCCTGCTCTTGCAGGAATTTGACCTAGAAATCCGCGACAAAGTCAGATCAAAGAATGTGGTGGCTGACCACCTATCCAGACTCCACCTAGACCACATTGGGCCCTCTCTGCCTTTATCTGACACCTTTCCCGATGACCACATTCTGGCTGTGCAAGACAAGAAACTACCTTGGTATGCTGACTATGTGAACTACCTAGTTGTAGGTTAGATCTCACACAGTTGGTCCAAACAGCAACGGGACAAGTTCTTGGCCGAGGCCAAGCATTATTTCTTGGATGATCCCATGTTGTTTTGCCTCTATGCCAACTAGATCATTAGGAGGTGTATCCTTGAAGACGAAGTTCAGAGTGTGCTATCTTTTTGTCATGACCAAGCTTGTGGTGGCCACTGCTCAGGAAAGAAAACGGCTGCAAAGGTTCTGCAGTCTGGATTTTACTGGCCTTCCTTACTTAAGGATGCACACAATCTTGCTAAGACTTGCTCTCGCTGCCAGACTCTGGGGACTATGACCAAAAAAGATATGATGCCCCTTCAGCCCATTTTGATTGTCAAGATCTTCGACGTTTGGGGTATTGATTTTATGGGCCATTTCCCACCATCCAACGGCTTTGAGTACATCTTAGTCTCTGTAGACTATGTCTCCAAATGGATTGAAGCCATCGCCACCCACTGATGCGATCATAAGGCTGTCATGGACTTTGTTAAGAAAAATATCTTTTCTCGATTTGGAATACCAAAGGCCATGATCAGTGATGGTGGAAGTCATTTTATCCACACCCAATTCCGTGCCCTACTCAGAAAATATGGGGTTAACCATCGCATTGCTACCTCGTATCATCTGCAAATAAATGGGCAGACCGAGGTCTCAAACAGGCAGATCAAGAATATTCTACAGAAGACTGTGAGACCTAACAGGAAGAATTGGTCCACACGACTGGATGATGTCCTGTGGGCATACCAGACCGCTTTCAAGACCCCGATTGGCATGTCGCCTTATCATCTGGTCTTTGGCAAAGCCTGCCACCTCCCTGTTGAGTTGGAACACCAGGCTTACTGGGCCATCAAGCAGTGTAACATGGATCCCCAGCTAGTGCGCAGAGGATGCTCCAACTCTCCGAGATCGAGGAAATTCGTTGGGATGCTTTTGAGAATAGTTGGCTATACAAGGAGAAAATAAAAGCCGTCCATGATCAACTCATCCATAGAAAAACCTTCGAGCCTAATCAGCAAGTTTGGCTTTTTGATGCCAGTCTAAAACTCTTTCCAGGAAAGCTCAGGTCCAAGTGGACAGGACCATTTAGGGTGGTCAAGCCCTACTCCAATGGGGCAGTTGAAATCGCTGATCCAAATACTGGGCATACTTTCACAGTCAATGGCCAGAGATTGAAACACTTCCTCACCCAGGTTCCCCCGAAGAAGGTTGTCACCCTCATTGAAGGATGACATGAAGCATCGCATAGTTGGAGGCATTAAACTCAGTGCTTCCTGAGATGCAACCCAGAAGATGCAAACTGATTTGGTATTGTACTTCACTTAGGTAATATCTTTTTGACCCCTGTTGCATCCATGTACTTGTCAATGAGGACATTGTCCAACTTAAGCATGGGGGGGGTGGTAAATTGCATAATTCTGAGTTCACTCAATCAGTCTGAATAGAATAAAATAAAATAAAATTGAAAAAAAATTTGAATTTAGGAAGAAAACTTAGGCATTAGAAATTTGTCAATAGTGGAAAATAATATGGAAAGAACTTAAACACTTAGACTTTTCAGGCCTTTAGGCTTAATCAGCCCTGGTGTCCGTTAAAATATGGATTTAGCTTTAAATCCTTGCAACCTTAATCTATTCTAATCCACCAACTAAATAAGGTGATAAGTATATAACTTATTAACTCACCCTCTAACTCAGAAGGACTTTTACTCTAAGCATCTGCACACATTTTTTTACACAGATTCACTCCTCAGAGATTCTGACAGAAATTGGGTAGCTAATGAACTTTCTAGGGTGGTATGGTTGGCAAGTTTTTGTGGGTAACAGCCCATTGGCAGGTTGTCCAGTGCCCAGCCACGGGACCACCTTCTTTTTATTGCCTCTAGGTAAATTTGAGATCAGGGAAACCACCTACCAAATAAAAAAATAAATAAAAAAGAGAAGAAAAAAAAGAGAACAAAATAAACCACACTTCATTGCATGAGTATGGCTGGCAAGTGATCATGGGTAACAGTCCATTGGTCGGTTGTCCAGAACCCAGCTCATTAAATGCACAAAAAGAACCAAAACACTTAAGAAAGAAGGAGGGAAGTAGAGCAAGCCGGGGAAATATACATTCGAAAAATCCTTGTGTTGACCCCAAGTAAAACAAACGTAGGGAGAAAGCTACCGATCGAACAAATACACCTTCAGGCAAAACACTTCCTTTTCCGATCACCTAGGGGCGTAGAAACTCAAAATTTGTCTAAATTACCATTGAGTCTATCATGATCTTCACAACAAGATGCTTAACACTTAGAGTTTTCCAAGTTTTGGGTGGGTTGGGTAGCTGTAAAAAGCTACCAACACACTCTTAACTCCAAAAATCTAAAAAAAAGAAAAGATGAAAAAAATATATATATACATGCTTTAAAGTAAGGATTTAGGCGATTCATATTTTGGCAGACACCCGAGCACTGCTTAGTCTCTATAGATCAGGATCTTAGTATATTTCCTCCTATTGATAAGTGATGAAATGTCCAAGTAATTACTTTTCAAATTCTGACTGGAAATAATGGCTAGAATAAACCTTGTTAGGGACTAGAAAGGTGTAAGCATGAGGATATGATAACGCTGCATTGCACAATGCTAACTCTGCCAAAAGGGGAGAGTCTTAAAGGTAAAATGCACAGAGGATACATCATAAAAAGAAATACGAGCATCGCATGCATTGCACATCAAGACTACTTATAATGCATTATTAATGGATATGTGTACAAGTACATGTCAAAACAAGCCTCAGATGAACGATCGGACCGCACGGATGGATTTAGAGCGACGAACGGAGTCCAACGGACTCGAAATCAGCTAAATCCGACATCCGAAGCTCCCATTATTGGTCCAAGAAGTTCTGACCATTGATTCGAAGATGAACGATCATGGGGCCGCCACGTGTCAACCTCACCGCGCCCTCAACCTCCATCACGCAGCATCACTTTAAGTCATCCAATCGCAGATCGAACGGCTGGAAATCACGCACCCATGCGCTCCTCAACCGCAGCGCAGCACCAGCACCTCCGCCGCAGGATGAATCTTGGCCGTTGATTTTCGATCGAACGGCTAAGAACCGCGCACCCTCACGCTCCACACCCGCAGCATCCTCAGCTGCAGCAGCTCCCAACCGTTGGATCTTCTTCCAACGGTCGCCCGCACTATGCCACCTCCGCATCTTCGTGACACAACTGTGAGCGTAGCATAGCCGAAAGCTCCTCGCCCCCGCACAGTGGGGCACAGGTTCGAATCGCCTCCGCAGTGCAAATTCAAGGTGGGATTGGCGAGCGCGATTTCGGCCATCGATGCGCGATCAAGCGGCTAGCAGCAGGCGACGCGGTGCGATCTCGCATGTCCAAGGCAGACGCCTGCGATGATGCGTGGGGTGTGAGCACAGCAAGTGTGATCCAAGCACGCGCCCCACGAGCAATCTCGACCTTCCGATCTGCGATCGGACGACCCACAGCACGCGGGCACAAATCGCGCGTGAAGAGGCACAGCATGCGCATAGGACCGCTGGGAAGGAGGCTTCACCGAAGCTTTTAGCATGGGTTTAGCAACGTCTCGGATGTCGCTAAAGCCCATACGTAAAATGGAAACTACTTCTCCCTATATAAACCCCTCCAAACCACCCATGTAAAGCATTCAATTCAACTTGCACGTGTTGTAACACCCTCCTAGCCCCCTTTAGCGCCTCATGTAGTCAACGGAGTTGACGAGTCGCCAACGGAGCCTTCCTCCACTGCCGTGGCCGCCTCGCCGTCTCCCCTCTCTCTCTCTTTCCCTTTAATCTAGCTTTACTTCCTTTTTATTCAAGCATTTAGCTATTGTTGTATTTGTAAAACTTGATTTGCATGTTTAATATAGTGATGATGTTGTTCTCCATCTTGCTTTGAGTAATTGCTATGATTTGAAAGACTCTAACCCTACTCTCTCTCTCTCTCTCACTCATTTTTCTACCACATCTTCTTGCAAGAAAAAACTCAGTATCTCCGTGACATTAAGTGAAAGAAAATCCAATTTTTACGCCTCCTTGTGATCGACACTCGGATTCACGTCCGTTTCTTCTTTTAAAACCGACGTTGCGAGCACAAACTATAATGATCTTTTTAAACAACCACGTCTTTCGCACATCAAGGGCTTTGTATTCATATAATTTAATCATAAATTAAAATAATTTATGGCCCTCAAATTGAGGGCCAAAAACCTTGAATCAGAACGCACTATAGCACTAATTAGCGCTAGAATAGACCCGCAGATAGCATTAAACCGCTTCATGTGATATATAAGGAATTTGTCTAGTAGGCAGCGCAGTTGACATGTGCCAGGTGCACAATACCCATTACCCCCCCCACCTCCGAGCATATATACATGAGCCTATATTGAGAATTTATATGGGTTGGGAGCCCGAATTTGCACTATGTAGGCCTATTGTGGGCCTGATGTTGGGCCGAAAAATATACAAAAATGCACCTAATTGAATTAGGGCTGGCCAAAGTAGAAGTCTAGCCTCACCCTTGTGGCACCGTGTATCCCTCGAAATGGTCGACCCACCCTCTAAAAACCCAATTTTTGGGTTAAGGGTTAGTGAACTGGTTATGTGAGAAGGAAAGAAGACCCTAAAAAAATCTAAGTGTTAAAGGAGAAGAAAGAGAGAAGAGTTAAGTCATTGAGCGGCTAAGTGTTGGAAGTGCATCTCTATGTGTCTGTGGTTGCCTATGTATGTGTTTATATATATAAAGTATAGGTATACAGTATAATAGTATATGTATATAGTAATGCAAATAAATAAATTAAGTAAATATGTATACGTATATAATGAATATAAAGTGTAAGTATAATGGAATAGTATATGTATGTTTGAGCTCTTATATATGTTTATAAATAATAAAAGAGCTTTAGTGACAGGTATATATGTCATTGTATATATGTTAGTGTAAGTAGTAATTTTTACTTTAGGTTATGTAAATATGTTATTAAGGTTTTAGTAATGTATATATGTGTCACCGTAAATATACTTCTATGTCAGTATAGATAACTACTTTTGCCTTATGTTATGTAAATATTTTACTAAAGCTATAGTGACGTTTATATATGTTACTGTATATATAATATATGTTACTATAGATATTAGTATGTTATTATGATTTAGTATAGTAGATATTAGTAGCTATTTTTGTACCAATACGTAGGTATTACTAGTAGTTGTATATAATTAACAAAGTGCAGTCATAGCTAGTTTTTTATGCCTATTTATTCTACATTTGTTTCAAGCATTTTAAGTAATTATTTTGTAAATAATTAACCAATTTATTCATTAATTCTTTTTGTAAATCAAATTAACATTTTTTAGAATAAAAGAACATTTTTGAACTTAGAGAGTGATGTATATCAATAACTGCCTCCCAGTGAACGACCTGGAAACAAACCAGCAAAAATTATAAATAAATAAAATTGATGTGACATCATTTTACATTAGTGACATCTATACTACAACAATGGCACACTAAACACCGCTTTTATTGCAAATCGAAAGTCATCGATCATATTTTGCCGTTAAAAGTGCTTTCTTGTGATTGATGATGTCATGCCAATCATTATTTTTGACGCTGTTGTCGGGGAGGCAACTCTCTATATGTCATTTTTTTTTATTCTTTACTTGTATATATTTTTGATTTCTTTGTATATAACTATTCTTTTATTCATATTCTTTATTGTATATAGATTCTTTTATTCATTATATTGTTTGATTTATTTTGTATATAAATGTCTTACTAATCAATTATTGTTTTTGCAGCACTTGACGAGGAGTAGGAGTAGTTTCTTCTTCCAGGTGGAGTCTTCTTCCTAGCAAATTTGCTGCTCTTCAAACTCAACTTCTTGGAGGAGTTTTCCCAAAGGAATTGCATTTCCCCCTTTCTTAGATTAGTTAGAAGTAGTTTAGATATATGTATATTAGTAGGATTATATTTGTTAGGCATAAGTTGTGAGGGCTTGTTCTCACACACCATTTGTAATAACTTGGACTTTCTTTGGACTCTCTCTACTCATCTCTCATTGACGTGGTTTTTCCATACGTGGGTTTTCCATATCAATTTCTTTTTTTGATTTGGTTTTGCTGGTTGCATTCAAAAATCCAAAAAAATTATAAAATCAAAAATACCAAAAATATTTCATCCTTTATCTACCAGCATCATCTACTAGGCATCCATACTTAGGTTGCACATTTCCTACTAGATTTCATTACAAGTCAAAATGCATTACTTATAGAATTGCTAGAGTTAGCTATGCATTTCTATCCTTCCTTAGCTCCTGCCATCTTTGCATTTGACTTAACCTAAAAAGATCATCTCTTGTTTGAAAAGACTAAAAAGCAAGACGAGCTACATAGAAAACATTTTCTAAATACTTGAATCAAATTCAAAAGGAGACATAAAAACTTATTTGAAACCCTGACTAAGTTTTCCACCGCTAACTATTGATTACTATTGTGCACACACTACACGATCACATAATATTAAAAAATACACTAGTTTCTATCTCATCTCCTTGAGCAACCATAGGGTCTGAATTCTCATGCCACTCTTACCCAAATTCTAGGTGGATTTTTAGAGGTCTGCACCTCACTAGATCATCTGTAGGGCATGTACAATTGTATTGAAACAGTTGTTTACGTACTACCATTTTTACGTAGCATACCTTAGAAAAAAATTAATTTATCTCACTTGGTTGATTGATTGGTCTTTTGAGTTGTGAGATTGATATTAGGATTTCTAGTTTTATTGAGATTGATTGAGAGATTGTTACCTACTTTGAGTTGTGACTGCTTCAAAAATTTATTTTTCAAAAATCGACTCAATGGAAGGTAGGAGATCCTAGAGACCCAAGCTAGTACCTCCCTTGGGTGCTGATGCCCAAGCTTCCACTTCCACTTCAATGCCTTCCACATCCAATCCTATACCTCCTAGGCCTCAAACTCTCATTCACCATCCCGTTCATTCGAAGGATGACAATGATTCTACACAATTCGAGGATTTCAAAGAACTTCCTCCACATCTCTTCACACATCCACCACCACCACCACCAAACCATAGGTTTCAACCTACTCCATACCTTAACTTTCCTAACCAACCTCCATTGGAGAGAGGTCCCATACCTAATCTACAACACCTATTTGAAACACAATTACAAATTAATACCTTAACCAATAGGTGCAATGGCTTACTCAAGTTGTTAATCTTTTAGCAAACCCCCAACCTCAACCTAGAGCTCCCCAAGTACCTCAACCTTGTAGACCTCAACTACGACATTACTATAATCCTGCGGTTGCTCCTCCTATGCCTGTGGTACGCTATCCCACTGAGGGTCGTGCTACTGAATTAAAGACAAACCTGATTACACTTATTCCTCACTTCCATGGTCTTGCTTTTGAGGACCCATTTCAGCATTTAGAGGAGCTGAAAAATCTTGCTCAAACCTTGGGTCCTCAAGGCCATGATCAACACACACCACTGATGAAAATGTTCTTCTCACTCAAGGATAGGGTAGCCTTTTGGTTTAGAACACTAGTACAGATTACACCAATAGAAACATGGGCTTCTCTGGAATATGAGTTTCTAAAGAAGTACTTTCCTGCAGGTTGCACAAATGCCTTAAGGCATGCCATCACCACTTTTACACAAAATTCAGGAGAACAGATGCATGAGGCATGGGAGAGATTCCACGAGCCTCTTAGAAAATGTCCCCACCATGGTGTCCCACATTGGCAATGGATCCAAATCTTCTATCATGGGCTCCATGATGACATTAGAAATTTTGTAGATGCTGCTTGTGGAGGCAATTTTCTGTGTTAGGATGAGGACTCAGCTTTTGAGCTCTTCGAAGGCATGGCAGAAAATTCTATTAATAATGCTTCGATGAGT
This sequence comes from Thalassia testudinum, assembly GCA_037157565.1. Lineage (NCBI taxonomy): Eukaryota > Viridiplantae > Streptophyta > Magnoliopsida > Alismatales > Hydrocharitaceae > Thalassia > Thalassia testudinum. Next base: position 205,180,878 of record JAZHRO010000031.1, read on the forward strand.
GTTTTCAATAGAAAGTCCTCACATTCTCATTTACACATGGGGGTACATGAAGCCCAATCCAGCACAAAAGACTTGGAGATTGTGGCTAGTCAACTGGATAAGGTGGGCTTAATAGAGAAGAAAGTAGATGAAGTATGAAAATTCCTATCTAAACCTTCACCATCTTCATTTTCTCATTCACCTGCACCTCACACTTCTTTTTAGTTTCCCACAGGGAGAGAAACTGTGAACAACCTATCTGTGATACAACCTGCATTACTGAACTATACATTCTCCTATCCTTTACCAATTAGAGGAACCTTTGTTCCTCCCTACACTAACTTCCCTGCACCTTTTCGAGCTTCGGAGGAGCTCCACGCCATTCACAATGACCCATATTCATAAACATACAACCTGGATGGCATAATCATCCAAATTTTTCGTGGTCGAGAAATTCACAGAGATCCACTTTTCAACAACCTTCTGCATCACCACTTCACAACTCAATTCGAGCACCACCTCCACAACAACACGGGTATCCTGATCCTTCTGTACCTTACTCAAATCAGCAATCACCTCTTCTTCCCAACCCAAATTCATCTTCTTCATCTTGATCCTGCATTCATTGATTGAAGAGGTGGAGGCTGTTGATTTTTCTGGATATACTGTTTCTCTACTTGGACCTTGAACCAAGTAATTATGAGATGATTTGATTCTGTCTACTTGGACCTTGAGCCACATATCTATGATTTGATACCTACTTTTTACTTGGGCCTCGTACCAAGTATCTAATTTTAATTATGATTGACTATGAAGCTATTCTTCACCTTAAAGATTGACAAACTCTCATCCTTATTCACTTTGATCTGAATCCTTCATTGAGCTTCATTGACTAGTCAATTCTCATCCATCCTTTTGGCTCCTACATTCTTGATGCTTTACTGGGTTTGTGCTCAGCTGAAGGTGTTAAACTTAGAAAACCTATCCTTTGTATATAGTTGTTTTCACCTTTCTTATTTTTCATTTCTTGCATTAGATGTCTATCCTTGCATTTTTAGCATACATGTACTATCACATATGTCATGCATTTCACTACAGAGCCTAACTTTTCACTCTGATCTTGTATTAGACTTGAAATCATCCGCACAAAGATTTTTATCTCCTCATTCTGACTTTCTTCCATCACCTAGTCTAACTTAGTGAAAAGTGAAGCATGAATTTGCATCCACCCTATTCATACAATGAGGATATTGTATCATTTAAGCATGGGCATGTAAATGGTGAAATCTTTCTCTGAATATAATTATAGACACACATGTTGTGTATATAGTATAGTATTATCAAAAATATTAAAAATTTTGAAAACTTTTGAAAAATTTGAAAAAAAAATACAGAGAAAAAAAATCCAAAGATACAATAAGGGACCTATTGAACTTTATTGTTGAGGGAGAACTCCATTGAAATTGAGGAGAGGGAAAAAAGCATTAAAAGAATTGTAAGTGTTTAATTATGATCTTCTAGTTGAAAACAAAAGTAGAATAAGTATTTATGGACATTCAACCTTTACTGGTTAGACTTTCCGGGCCACTATAGCTTGATTCACTCAGGTTTTAGCTTAATACACTTTAAGCTTTGACAAGATAGACCACGATCTCTCCTAACTTAGGATGTATTCTTGTACCTGAGTCACCGATACATGATTCATTGGTTTGCTTTGGCTTAGGAGTCTAAGTAACCTTGGTTTACACTACACAGTGTCAGAAAAGATCTTGTGAACTTGAAATTCAACCCTAGTGTTCATTAGGGAAGGTGGAGTCCTTACCTATGTGTGCAATTAGACTCTTCTTCCTAGTCTTTAGTCTTATGTTTAAGAGAAGCTCTTTCCACCAAAGAACTCATCCACCAAATAAGTGTGCTCTACCAAATAAAGCTATCAAAGACACTGACATTTATTTGTGAAAAAAAAAATCAGAAAAAGTCAAAAAGAATTTTCAGAAAAAAAATTCTTTAGAATAAGTCAAGTATGTTCGCTAAGTCCTGTAGATATTTCCACCAAAAATATTTTCAGGGTGAAATACAAATACCCTGTTTCCACTAAATATTTTTTAATCACAATGCAATAGGAAGTTTGGTTTGAGTCTTCCTCAATATTTGAGAGTCAATCCAAAGATATGAGCTAAAACTAGGACCAACCTGGACTTGAAAAGGAGTGAAATCCTAGGATTGAGTTTTGAAGTTCACTTGGTTAGTCCTAACCTATCACTAAGCACAATTATAACCACTTAGCTTTTAAGCTTTGTAAAACCTTCTGAGTCCTGGAAATCACACTTAAGGTTTAAATATCAAGACTCCTTGTTGGTCGAGAGATGATCTACGTCATATCAATCTTAAATTCTTGTCAGTCTTCCTAAGCGATAGGTTCTCACAATGTCCAGACATAAACACAGTTGGTTTTTCAAAAAACTCTTTCAACTTAAAAATCATTTCTAAACACTTAACAATTTAAGAAAAGAAAAGTAAATATCTCACCACACTTACCTAGCTGATACTTAAACTTCTTTTCACTTTAATGAGTTGTTTGCTATGGGACTAGCTAAACCTAGGCATGGGGGTATGATGAGGTGTAGCTCACCATAGTTAAAATGCCCAAGTTAGGCTAGCAACTAGGTTAAACACTACATAATTAACACGTGAAATGGGTTAAGTGTGGGAAATAACAAAAATGACATAAAACATCCAAGTTTTGTTAAAAATGCAAAATTAGGTCATAAAATGAGATATTCTATTCATTAATGTAAATTGATGATCCAATTGCAAATTAAACACACATTTGAGTGAAAAAGTACAAATCACAAGTGAAATTAACTTCTTAAATGTTCAATTATACTTCAATAAAAACTTGGTAGCATTTGGACATCATTAGGACCACGCATCATTGACATTACATTTAGGTCCTTCAAGCATATAACATTTTCTTCACATTTCAAACTATCAGGGACTTAATTGTAAATTATTGAGAACCTCTTTGCAACACCTAAGGATAGCGTAGCCAGCCTTCTTACCACTAATGGGTTTCTTCACAAATGTTCTACCGTTTCACACCTTAAGGGCTTGTCTACAAATTTCCCTTTACACTTAATGGTGCTAGACCACTATAGCGGTCGAAGAACACAGGCAATCGTAGTCATAGTTCCCATAAGCTTCTGATCCAACAACCAATCCTAATCAAAGCTTCGCATGACTTTACATGCATGATCACCTCCTATCTTAGATCTAATCTAATGGTGGCAACTTGATTTGGATTTCTCCCACCCCTCCCTCTCTCCATCTCACCGTCTAAACCATACTAACCTAATTCCACCACTACGGTAACTCCAATCAGTGGCAAGCTTACTTAAGCTGCTCCAGACTTCCTCACATGCGCTATCGACTCCTCTCCTACTTCCTTGAGCTGATCCCTTCCTCCCTCTCCAGCAACTTCTAACCATTTCACTCGCCGCGCCTCTGATAGGGACATGGGTTTACTTCCTTAATTTCTCCTTGTCAAGCTGGATCTCATAACACTAGGAGATGACAATGGATCTCCACTAGAGGGCACTTCACTCGCTGGAGACCTCCCTCCCTTCTTCCTCCTCAGCCGTCGGCTTTGGATCCACAGGTCCCGTTCTTCCTTTAGATTAGGATTTCCTTGCTTTCTAGAGTAATGTAGAGTAGCAACTAGAGTACTGTAGATCATTTAGGAGTAGTTTAGATGATGAAATTCATTAGTTTATTAGTCTAGAATAGTAGATAGATTAGATCTGATCTGATCTCTCTAATCAATTCATATCAGAGAGGAGTTTTTCACATTCTCACATCGATTCATACATCTCTCAAATCATCTCACGACAATTTTCTCTAATTTCCTCGCATTTTATTCATTGTTCACCCCTCCATTAAGGTAAAATTTAGATCTGAAGCCTTGGCTTCCAAATCTGAATTTGCGCCAAAAATCCACCTGGGGGTCTCCCATTCATTCCATAAATACACAAAGACCCCTCGATCTAGTTTTAATTGAATCGATTCACTTGATTTTTTCAGATTTGTGTTTCACACCCAATCTCATTAATTGGAATTAATTTGGTTTTAATGGAATTTTAATTGAGTGATTCAAGTTTGGGTTTACTTAATTGGGTGTATTGCAATGAGTTTGATGTGTTTTGATCAAAGATTTATTTTCAAATGAGCTTATACCCAATACAAGCCTTGTTTTGGGTTGTTTAGGCCAAGGATAATCAAATACTAATTTGAGGCTTTAAACCAGGACCCAATGTTTTGCATAGGATTAGATAAGGTTCTAACACTATTATGTAGTGTTTAGAAGCTCATGGTTATCTGACAATCTGAATGAATCTTAAATTAAAAACCCAAATAGGGCTACAAGAATTTTTGTACCAATACGATTTCACCATGGCTTTTAAAGGAACAAATGCTGATTTAAAAGTCTTAATGGAGATTTAGAGTTGCCTTGAGATGATTTCAGTACCTAATGTGATCTTCTTCTCTGCATTGTCTAAAATGTAAAGAGAAGATCACCTGCGGATTTCAGATTTTCAGAAATTGATTTCAAAGGAGTTTGGACAAACATGATTTGTTAGAAATGTGTTTTGGGCATTCATGTGCCTTAGATCAGACCTTCTATGGTCTGATCTGGGATGATTTTAATGAGTAAGTGGTAGCTGCAGTTGCTATTTTAAATTGCAACAGACCTTGCAGCAACATTTGTTGCTTCTTGCAGCAGCAACTACTGATAAATCTGAGCTGAAGAGCAGCTAAATCAGCTACCAAAGTTTTGCATCTACTGCTATGTTATTGCAGCAGGTAAGCTTTGATCAGGGTGAATTTCAAGAGAATTGAGTTGCAATTTTGAGTAATGCAAGGTGCCAGCATGTGCATATTGTTAGAAAATATGTGTATAAGCTTTTATATACTTTTATGGGCTTTAAATATGTTTTGAATGTCTTGTAATCATGTTCTCACGTTATTGTTAGTTATTTCATATAATTCACTGTCCAAAAATTGGTTTTGAAATGAATTTGAGATGAAAATCATGCTTAATTGCTCATACCTATTCCATATGTCATGTTGGGCATGTCTGAAATGTTAAAGCACACTTCCAGACCCTAGAATTGAATTGTAAGGCTTAGGTTCCTTATTGAAAACTTGTTTTAAGCCACATTTGGGCAAAATTGAGAAAACATAAAAAATCATTAAAAAATGTAAAAAATAAAATAAAGGTGTCTTGAATAATATTGAGTATATTTCTAGGTGTGTGCTAAGTTTCAAAGTAATCTGAACTCCCGGCTTAGTAGAACAAACAACCGACAGTTCAGTCTACCTTGGAATTTAATAAAAGAACCAAACATGAAAAGCACCAAAAATAGCTCTCTCTCATCTCACCCTCTCTCTCTCATCCCCTACCTCTACTAAACCTATAAAAACTATAAAAATCAGAAAAACCCCAAAAATACCCAAAAATACCTTGTATACTATGTATATACTTATATATATAACTTAAACCTAAATTATATGTATATTTGTATAGTATGTACAAAATGTATATAAATAACTTAAATATGTATTCTATATATTAAATAAAGTATTTAGAATGATTTATTGTATATATAACTTTATTGTATAGTTATCTATTAATTTATATCAATTACATGTATACTAAACTAAGTAATTATATTAACCTATTTAAATGTACATAACTGTACTTAATACTGTGCATAGATATTTAACTATGTATTAGGTATTATATAGTACCTGTAATTTAATTTAATTAAGTAATTACAATAGGTAGTTAAGCTATTAGTTTAATTAGGTGATTTATTAACTTAAAATAAAATAAATTAGTAATTTAATTTAATAATGAAGTAAATTATGATGTACATTTGTAAAATATTATATTAAGTACTTTCAAATTATTTATAATGAATTTATAATGTATTATGGTATTTATAAATTATTTATGTATAAAACTATCTAAAACATGTATTTAATTGTATATAAATTAAAATAAAGTTCCTAAAATATAATAAAATGCATAATAAAAATTTTATTATGTAATTTCACATCGTATAAAGTCAATTTTATGGTTAAGATATTAATTTATACTTTAATTAAGTAATTAACCTCTAATTTAATTTATATAAACAGCTAACTTTAACTAATTTTATTATATATCTAATTAACTTATTTCTCTAAATCAATTATACAATTAGTTAGCCTTATATAATGGCTTTGTATTCATATAATTTAATCATAAATTAAAATAATTTATGGCCCGCAAATCGGGGGCCAAAAACCTTACATCAGAACGTACTGTAGCGCTAATTAACACTGAAATAGACCTGCCGATAGTGCCACATCGATGGCGTTGAATCACTTCATGCGGTATATAAGGAATTTGTCTGGTAGGCAACATATTCGACATGTGTTAGGTGCACATTACCCATTACCCCCTCTCCAAGCATATATACATGAGCCTATATCGAGAATTTATGTGGGCTGGGAGCCTGAATTTGCACTATGTAGGCCTATTGTGGGCCTGATGTTGGGCCGAAAAATATACAAAAATGCACCTAATTGAATTAGGGCCGGCCAAAGTAGAGGTCTGGTCCCGCCCTTTTGGCGCTGTGTATCCCTCGAAATAGTCAGCCCACCCACTAAAAACCCAATTTTTGGGTTAAGGGGTGGTGAATCGATTATGTGAGAAGGAAAGAAGACCCTAAAAAAATCCAAGTGTCAAGAGGAAGGAGAAGAAAGAGAGAAGAGTTAAGTCGCTGAGCGACTAAGTGTTGGAAGTGCATATCTATGTGTATGTGTGTTCCTATGTATGTGTATATATATATATAGTATAGGTATACAGTATAATAGTATATGTGTATAGTAATGCAAATAAATAAATTATGTAATTATGTATACGTATATAATGAATATAAAGTGTAAGTATAATAGAATAATATAAGTATCTTTGAGCTCTTATATCTTTTTATAAATAATAAAAGAGCTTTAGTGACAGATATATAAGCCATTTTATATATTTATATATGTTAGTGTAAGTAGTAAGCTTTACCTTAGTTATGTAAATATATTACTAAGGTTTTAGTAATGTATATGTGTGTCACTATAAATATACTTATATGTCAATATAGATAACTACTTTTGCATTATGTTATGTAAATATTTTACTAAGGCTATAGCGATGCTTATATATGTTACTATATATAATATATGTTAGTACAGATATTAGTATGTTATTGTGATTTAGTATAGCAGATATTAGTAGCTTTTTTTGTACCTATACTTAGGCATTACTTATAGTAATTGTATATAATTAACATAGTGTAGTAGTAGGTACTTTTTGATGCCTGTTTATTGTACATTTGTTTCAGGCATTTTAATTGATTCTTTTGTAAATAATTAACCTATTTATTCATTATTTGATTCATTTATTCATTTTGTAAATAAAATTAACATTTTTTGAAATAAAAGAATATTTTTGAACTTAGAGAGTGATGTATATCAATAACTGCCTCCCAGTGAATGACCTAGAAACAAATCAGTAAAAATTGTAAATAAATAAAATTGATGCGACATCGATTCGCATTAGTGACATCTATACTACAACAACGATTTACTAAACACCGTTTTTATTACAAATAGAAAGTCATCAATCATTGTTTTGACACTAATAGTGCTTTCTTGTGATTGATGATGTCGTGCTAATCATTAGTTGTGAAACTGGCTAGTGCATGGAATGTGGTGCCTACGTGGGTTATGCCACCAGATAACTAAGAAGCTATCTGGTGGTAAGCGAAAAAAATCAACTCCAATCGAAATGCTATAGTGCACCAGTGAAAACAAAGTAGGAGCTCGAGGAGCTTACTCTAATGGCGGTGAAACGAAATGAAAATAGTAAAATAACTCAACTAATGCAAAGAGAAGCACCACGTCTACCTACTTGCAATGAGCTAGACGGCAGTGCACCCTCACCGTGGTGGTTGCAACCATAAGAGAGAACTCCTATGCTCTTCAGTGTGGCCTCTAAACTTGTGAGAGGCAGAGAGGAGGGCTGAAGGTGGAGGTGGCTAACTGTTAGAGGTGGCTATGTGCGAATATGTGAGTGAGGTGGGTATGCTACTTGGGGTGGGATGCATTGCTGGTGTGGAGTGGTGTAAGTACCGATGACTGCACATGGATGGGGGGTGAGGGTAGTTATATAGGTGAGGGTGTTAAGGGTAGCAGCAAGGGAAGCTCGTTAGGGTGTGGGATTTTTGCATGTAGGCAATTGAAATGTTAGGAAATTAATGTAGGTGGTGTAGGGTGGTATTAGGTGGTGAAAATGAAATGGGAATGAGGTAGAATTAGGGGACTCAATCTCTCTCTCTATCTTCCTCTCCATAAAATGCATGCATAACTACCTAATCTAAATGTGAATAGTTAGGAAATAGCATAAGCGGGCATAACTAATGGCGTGAATTGCTGTGCAATCAAGGGAGCCTTTGAATTATTTGAGAATATGAGTGAAAACTCCCTCAACAATGCCTCTATGTCCACCTTTTGTAGACATAATCAACCTAAAAGTGGAGTTTATGAGGTTTGAGATAATTCAAGCTCGACTAATTTAGAAATTATCTAGATGATTGGATAAGGTGGAGTCAGTCAGGAAGAATGTTGGAAACTTGGATAAGAAACTGGATAGGTTGGATAACCTGTTGGGCGGAAATCCCTTAGGTACAACCTCCCATGTGAATTCTATGATTAACCAAGGGACCTCTGTCTTAACCCGCACCCAACCCCTACTCCTAATAGGTCAGGAATTAGTGAATAATATTAGCAACTTGCCTTGTCTCAACCGATGAGTCAGCTACACTTGGAACCATCTCTTTCTAGGTACTAAGGAGGGACCTTGCTTCCCTCAAATTCTGAATTATGCAGCCCAATGCCTAATTATGATGACGATGCTAACACTATCCAAGGTTATGGTGGGAATGACCCATACTTGAACACCTACAACCTTGGGTGGCGTAACCATCCAAATTTTACTTGATTGAGCCAAAAACCCACCCAAGTTCCTAACTTAACTAGGCAAACCAATTCTTATGGGCAACCCAGTAAGTACACATAATCACACATTTACCAAGTTCAACTTACTCAGGAAACCCAACCTACTGATTTGGCTTTGGTCTTCAAAAAAATGTGGGAAATGAATTTGAGTCATAAAGAGGATATGAATCAATTGAGGACCGAGTTGACGGGAAGAATGGACCAAATAGATGATTTTAGAAAACATGGAATGCTACCTTCTTAACTTGTCCCTAACCCTAGGAACCCACCCCCAACTAAGGAGCCACAACATCAAGCTCATATGATTAACTTTGCTCCCCTTACTCCTCCTAGATTCACTCAAACCCCTACTCTGGTTAACAAAGCCCCACCTATTTTCCAGAGCCCACCTCAAAGATCAGCCCCTGATTATACTTCCATTGTCAATACTATTATCTCATGGAGTGGAAGAAAACTCAAAATTCTAATCCTTCCACGTCCAATTCCCACCTGAATCTTGAGGAGCCTAATTCTGACCCAAGGGATCAAAATGACCTAGGTAAAAATAAAAATAAGGGTCAGGACTCAATTATCCCTAATATAATCAAAGTGCCTTTTCTTGAAGCCTTAAGTAGACCTACGAAAAAGATCTCAGCCTATGACACCCCCAGGAGCCAGGCCAAGGATAGTAGGAGGGTCGTTATTTTTAAACAAGCTAGTTCCATCATCTTAAATAAGCTCCCTCCTAAAAAGAATGATCTGAGGACCCCCTTAATTTCACGTGAGATAGATGGTTTTATCTTGGACCGAGCTTTGCTGGACCTAGGTGCCTCCATTAATTTAATCCCCACAAAATTATATGAAGAGATGGATTTAGGTCCCTTAGAACACACTAATGTTACCCTTCGGCTTGTTGATAGATCAACCAAGACTCCAAAGGGACTCCTACAGAATGTGATTATAAAGGTGAGGGATTTTGAGTACCCTATGGACTTTTTAGTCCTAGATATGGAGGAATCAGACAACTTGAACTGCACCTTGATAATCTTAGGAGAACCTTTCTTGGCGACACCAAGGCTCCGATAAATTGTGAGACGGGGAATATGCAAATCACTTTTGGAATGAAAACATGACAATTAAATATCTTTAAGACTTCCCAAAAGAGTAAATTAAATCATGGTTCCGTTGAGGCTGTGGGAACAATTGAGAAACTATTGGAAATTCACACTATGGATAACTTGATTTTAGCCAAGCCTTAAGATCAATATGGGAGGCAAGGATGTAATGAGGAGAACAAATTACTTGAGGATGATTATGATTTACAGCCTCCCATAGATAATCAAATTGAAATATCCTCCTACGAAAGAGACATTCATGAGATTGAGGAACTATTCAGAGTGTCTTATGATGAATTATTTGATGATATAAAGAACTCTTAGTACACCTACCCTGAAATTCAAGAATTGTTGGACTTAGATGAGGTTCCAGAAATTGAATAGCCCAATGAGTTGAATATTGATATATCATTCATTAAGGAACAAACTATTGATTCAATGTAAGAGGAAAAAGAATATACAACCTCAGAAAATGGAGCTCAAAACATAATAGATTGGAGAAGAAGTTATAATCCAACTAATTCAAATGGGTGGCTTGATTATGAGGAAGAGGTAATTTCTGATGAGGATTTTGAGGAATTCAATAAAGCTTTATCTTTATCTGTATACGACCCGCTGATTGCACAGCAATCATAGGACCTAATCTACTTAAATTAAGTTAGATCCTCACTTAACTTAGGAATAATGCATGCATGAGCAACATATTTTCCATAGTAGTTGATTTGTTTAGCTATGTAAATAATAATGCTATTTTTATGTTCTAATTGATATGCAATAATAATTGCATATGATTTAGGGCCACGAATGATAAATCTGACCATACGAATGGACTCAGAGTGACGATCGAACTCCAACAACACAAAAATCACCTCAATTGGAGCCCTGTATCACCTCCTACAAAGGAGGGAAGATGGATAGTCATGATGGTGCCACATGGCACCATCCCAACGGCCTACCACTGGCCCCCATCTACTGAAGGACATTTTACATGCTTTGTGGGTCGCTGGATCTTCCCCCACGCTTCATCAAGATGAGACACGATCTCAGCCATTCGATTTCCATCCAACAGTTGAGGGCAAGCATGCAGTAAAACATCGCCATGACCATCCGCGATAACAGCGCAACAGTCAACACCCTCGAATGAAAACCAAAGCCGCTCGATCGAATTGTCAGGGTAGGGTGAATTTGTGCTTCGCGCGAGTGCGCAAAAATTGGAGCGTCGATTCTCAATTAAGCGACATAGGATGAGATGTGTGGCACGGGATGAGATGCATAGTGCGTGAAGGTGCATCGAATGCGCACTTGCATGATGACGCGTAGCTGCATGAGGGCACGGAGAGGTGGTGGAAAGCGTGTGACGTAGGTTAATCTCAATCATTTATCATCATGATCAGATGACCGAGATTGAAAGCGCGCCACGTGGCGTGATCTGGTGCAAGTGTGCATTGGGCGCACAATGGAGGTGCATGAGCATGCGATTTGAGCTGTTGATCTCCAAATTGACAGCTCTTGTCGATTCAACTCATTTGCATGGATTGGGGATCTAAAAAACCCATTTCCCCCCTCACTTTGTCTATAAAATGGATCCCAGACCTCCCATTTGAGAGGCAATTCCACCTCCGTGCATCTCCCACTCCCTTCTCCTCCAAAGAGCCCTCTTCCTCCGAGACGTCCACCAAGGCCACCCTTGGTGTACCGCTGCTACTCCTCCACACCTCTACAAAGGCCACCAAGGACCACTCCTTGGTTCCCTTGTTCTAGTAGAATAGATAGTCATCTTTTTAATACTTCTAGTAGTTCTAGTTTTAGTAATTTTTGTTCTAGTTCTAATTTAGTTCTAGTTATTTTTCTTGTCAAGCATTCAACTAGATGGAAAACTTGCTTGATTATTATTTGGATAGAGTTGATTTACTTCATATCTATCTTGCTTATTATTCTAGTTCTAGTTAGATTAGATCGTTATTAAATTAAGTTGCATTTTCGCCTCTCTGAGTTCAATCAGGACTTACCAAGTTTCATAAAATTATTTGTCGACGTGTTTTTGCACTATACTACAATGAAAACATTTCAAAAAAGTGATTTGATGGATTCCTCCCCCGTAATATGGAGAAATTATGATTTTTGATATTACTCATCATTACATGGATCCTTATGATTCATATTCCGAGTTAGACCTGAAATTCAAACTAGATCTTCCATTACCTCTTCTTGACTTTGGAACTAGATCAATAAGTTTGCTCAACATCATGAACCTTGTCTTTGCTGTTGCCATCTATCTCTCTAGTCTGTACCTCAGACTAGAAAAATCCTTTGGAGTGGGGCTACATCATCAGTTGGTTTCTATTTGTGGACCAATGATTCTTGGACCACATGACCATATCTTCATAATAATCATGACCCTCTCTGCAATAATATTTGACCCTTCCATTGAATTGTGGTATCTTCTTTGTATGGTCTGTTTCTAGTTGAAGTAGTTAAATTCAGCACGTGTTTATATTTAGTTAGATTTCTTATAAATATTTATCTTAGTTTGACTTGCAGATTTGAAGTTGCCAGATTATATCTTGTCTACTCAGAGATTGTCAAGTGATTTCTACCCTTTCTTTGTTTATAGAATACAATGAGGGCATTGCATGAAATAGGCATGGGGGGCTGGATTTATAGTTTGACTAAGTTATTTTTATACTAGTCTCCAAAATTACATAGTCTTTCATATCGCGTATTTTTTGTCTGCTATTTATTTGTTGTTAGAAAAAATCAATGTTTTTAAAGTTTGAGCTATGAAAATTTGAAAAATTTTGATTTTGAGGATTTATCGATCTTTGGAAATATACAACAAAGTCATTTTGCTTGGACTCTTTAGGTCATTTTTTTGACTTAATTATCTTGAGTATTTACTAAAATACAGGTTCGTTTTCTTGATTCATTGACTAGATTTGAAAATTTTGGAGTATTAAGTCGAAGGGCAATAAGTATGTAACTTATCTTCCCACCCTTTGGTTTGAAAAGTTTGAGAAGAATAAGCTTTCTACACTTTGCATGTATGCACTGACTCATCTTTTGATTGACCTACCATTGAAATACAAGTAATCAATAGGACTTAGATTGAGGTATGGCTGGTATGTTGTAGTGGGAGAGTCCCCCCATTGCCGGATGTCTAAATCCCAGCTTTCACCCCTTTCATGCCTTAATTTATGATATGTTCTTAAATGGATGAAGGAGAGTCACTCACCTAGAAAAATGAGTTGGAGTAAAAAAAAAAGGAAGGCAAGTACAAATAAAGACACCTCATTAAATATGGGTGTTACCTATTTGAAAAAAAAAGGTAAAAATGTTTAGGAAAAGAGACCTAAGGTCTAGCAAGGGAAATATATGCCTAGAGTGTTGACCATGGGATAGAAATCGATAAGGAGAAAGCTGCCAATTCTTTTTTTTGAAACTAAAAGGAAAGCTATCGAGCAATGATAGCAATCCGGGAGGGCATTTATTTATTGAAAATTAAAATAGGACCTTACAAAACAAATCCTTATATACGTATGAGGGACCAGCACTCATTTACAATTTATTCCACACACACTGGCCTCTCCTGAAACAAACACTCATTCCTCACCCTCCAAATGCACCACATTATCGCCACCATATGCACATGTAGCTTATCCTGTATCAAAAAACTCTACCATAGCATTTCCCACATGGGGAGTGATTCCCTGCATACCCTCCTCCAAATCCAGTCAGTTACCATACAAGATGAAAATATGTGTCTGGAGTTGTCAGTTGGCAAGCCACAAAGAAAGAAAAACTGAGAGGAAGTGCCCATCCTCTTGTGCCTCAAATCACCTGTAATCAATCCATCCCTCCTACACAACCATAAAAAGATTTGGATCTCCAGTGGGACTCTGAACAACCAAAGGTTCCTTCCAATCAGATCAGCCTCCTCAAATCTGGATGTTAGCATAATTTTTTCGTAGGCTCTAGCTAGGGTGAAGATTCCCTCCCATCGATACTGATCTTCCCCAGCCACAGGTCTAAACGCCATCAGGTCCTGCTACATCTGCACTCTCTCGTCCCAAGTCTAAGTGCCAATTCTTAGTAAGGCAAATCTGAAAACTTAGTCCAATAGAGCTGAGTGGTGGTCTTAGTCTAGTTGAAAACTCAGAGTTAAATAAGGTTTCCTATTTGAGGACTCATTTATCTATTTGTACATACAGAGGCTTAAAATTCGAGTTCAATTCAAACCTTGGGTGGGCCAACAAAGCCATAAAACATTGCCCTTGAGACCTAAGTCCTAGGCTAATAGTCTCTCATATTTGATTTGGTACTTTAGAACTGTTGAGTCTTTGATGTTAAGATTTTTTGTACATTTCCTTTATTTTGGTGAAAAATCAAGATTGATGATTTCGAATTGGTCTAGCTCAAAACTCGCAAAATGGTTTCCCGTGTAAATAATATTTTCTCAAATGGTTTTCACTTAGTGTTTTGCTCTAGGACTAGTAAGAGATAGTCATGGTGGTGTGATATTTCTATATATATTTACATTAATTATGCCCAACCAATGCTAATCTATGGGTTGATTAGGATAGAAAGCATTTAGTTAGGTCAATATAGTCATATAAGTGCATTTTATAAATATTACATAATGTTGGGCTTTTCTACAATTTTTTGCCAAGCTATATCTGGTACCTTGATGTCTTTGTTATAATATATGTAGGTACCAAGTTTGGAGGAATTTTGAGCCTTGCCGACTGCATTTCCTGGATTGAGCTCACTTATGTATGGAGGATGAGACTATTTTTACGAACCCTAACCTATTTAGCAATTAGACTAGCCTGCTTAGAGACCCAATTATTCCAACCTAGTACCCACCCACCTAGCCTAATTACCCACCTAATTTGGTCAACATAGATCTTATTTGAAGACCTATATTGCTTGGCTAAGTGCACCTATTTATATCCTAAAACCACAAAACACTTTACCTTATCCTCTCCTTAATCCTAAAGTAGAAAACCCATATCCTATCCTTTCACTATAGCTTCTTTGTCGAATCCATGAAATCGCATTTTTGAAATACTTTCTTTGTAGTATAGTGCGAAACCACGTCGACGAATAAATATAACGAGATTTGGTAAATCCCAGTCGAACTCAGGGAGGTGGAAATGCAACTTGATTTAATAACGATCTAATCTAACTAGAACTAGAACAATAAGCAAGATAGATATATGATATGAAGCAAATCAACTCAATTCAAATAATAATCAAGCAAGGTTTTCCATCTAGTTGAATGCTTGAAAAGAAGAATAATTAGAACTAGATTAGAAACTAGAACAAAATCTACTAGAACTAAAACTACTAGAAGAATTAAAAAGACGACTATCTATTCTACTAGAATAAGGGCACCAAGGAGTGGTCCTTGGTGGCCTTTGGAGAGGCATGGAAGAGTAGCAGCGGAGCACCAAGGGTGGCCTTGGTGGACATCTCAGAGGAAGAGGACTCTTTAGAAGAGAAGGGAGCGAGAGATGTGCGAAGGAGGAACTGTCTCTCAAATGGGGGGTCTGGGGTCCTTTTTATAGCCAAAGTAAGGGGCAAAACGGGATTTTTTAGACCCCTAATCCATGCAACCACTTTAAAGCAACAAGAGTTGTCAATTTGGTGATCTACGGCTCAGATCGCATCCAAAATGGCCACACACGCACCTTCATCATGCGGCCAGTGCGCGCTCGCATTAGATTGTGCCATGTGGTGCTTGCTATGTTGCCTGATCCACCAGTTGACTTCCATCGCGCGCGTGCTTTCAATCTCGACCGTCTGATCACAACGATCAACGACTGAGATCGCGCTTCGCTACTTCCTCACTAATACGAGATTTGCATGGCTTTATAAATAGGGGTTTCATTGTCGTTGCAATGCACAAAATCGATTAGCTTTTAAATTTATATTCCTAGATAGTGGTGGTATCTAGGGTCGTCCAAAGAGACCAATTTGTTAGTCAAATAAGTGATTCTCTCTCTCTCCTCTCAAATCAACACTTTTCTTTTTGTATTTTGGCTTTTGTAAATTTTTATGTTTGGAAATAAGCAAAATAAAAATGCAAGGATAGAACTACACCAAAGAAATTATGCCTAACAACTAGAGCCTAAGTGACAAGAGAAGTCTTCTCTTCTAAGCTCACCCTAGGCAAGTGCGCCTAAGGTAATTAGAAGAGAGATGTGATGCACTAAAATAAATAAAGTTGCTACTTGAAATTGAAAATTCAAGAATAAAGAAAGGCACTTTGCTATTACGAAGAAATGTTTACAAAGTACCTAGGGAGCTCAACTAAGCAAAGGTGCCACTTAGTTAATCTCTAGGTAGATGAATGCTTAATAAGAATTAAAATGCAATGAAATAAAAGACAGAAAATTCTCCCGAGTAGCTGAGGCAACCTTTGCTCCAAGAATGGTGGCTCCCAAACTTGAAGAAGTCTTCCTTCTAGCTCCCTTAGTTGCTCCTCTCAAAGCTGGACATCTTCCACCCTTCTTTCCTCCCATCTGGCCATCCTCCCTAGATGGAAGCTTGCTCCTTGGCGTGACAAAAGGAATGAGAGAGAAGAGGAAGAAGGCACCAAGGGAGCAGGTAGGTGATTACGCAGCAATCATAGGTCTTAATTGACCTAAATTAGGCTAGGACTTAGCATAAGTTAGGGTAATTCATGCATGCATAAGCATTACTAGCACCTTTACTTCTTTCTTTTAACTATGCATAAAATAATGCTATAATCTACTGATTAGGTGTATTATGTCAATTGCAGGTAATAAGCTGATTAGAAGCTAGATCTGAAGCTGGATCTAAACCTGGATCTGAATAATAAAAAATAACTGGTGTTGCAACAGAGCTGGAGCGGAAGACCTAGATTAGATGTAGTAGATAATAATATAAGGAAGTTAAGGTACGCTATTCTATTAAATAGGAATAAAGCAACAAATTGTGATGAACTTAGGTCCATCCTAGCCTTAGGACAGCCTAGAAGCTTCCCCAAGACTTAACCACCCTTAGATTAGGTCACCGCACCCTAGGAAACCTTAAAACCCTAATTCCAGCCTCTATCTAGACGTCCAGATGAGTTATAGGATGTCCATAACCCTTAGCCAACTCCTGCACACCTTAAACTCACTTCTGCAGTGTTATTGGACGTCCAATTTCTGCAGAATACCCAAAACAGAACCCAAAATCCCTCCTGACTCTGATTGGACATCCGGACAACAAGTTTGGACTTCTAATTTTTCACTATAAGATGTCTGACACTATTATTAGACGTCCAGAACTGCCCTCCAGACCCTATTTTGAGATTCAAGCCTTGATCTTGGATCTCTAGCTCCCTAAACCCAATTCTAACACCCTAGGAACCTAAATTAATGTGCCGTAACCCTAATACATCACCTCTATACCTTCCTAAGGACCTAATTAGGTC
Organism: Thalassia testudinum; assembly: GCA_037157565.1. Taxonomy (NCBI): domain Eukaryota; kingdom Viridiplantae; phylum Streptophyta; class Magnoliopsida; order Alismatales; family Hydrocharitaceae; genus Thalassia; species Thalassia testudinum. The sequence continues at coordinate 205,198,509 of JAZHRO010000031.1, forward strand.
CTCACTAAATCTAATTGACTTGGATCATGGTCAATATCTTCAGTCTATTCAATTAGACTCATTGAGTCCAATTGAGCCCTGATCTCAGCACACACTGTCCAATTGGACTCAGTGAGAGTCCAATTGACCTAGACCTGACTTAATTGAGTTGTTTTACTCTCAATTAGGTTTTCACACACCCAATTAAACTTGTATTAAGTTTAATTACACTTTACCTTAGTGAATTAGGGTTTACAACCCTAATTTGAGACCTACCTTGGCCTAAACCCACTAAAACCTAACCTAATCAACCTAGCCACCTAAGTTTCGACCCACACACACCCGCACACATCATCCACATGAAAATACCTAGCCTCGAGTTCTCTAGAGCTCTCTACCATGTGTTGTTACCTTGGTTGCTAAAATTAGCAACCAAGAGTCATTCAATTTTTAGATCCACATTTGATAGATCTAAAAACCACCATCCATCCTCTCTCTCTCACTCTCTCACGAGCTCCCACCATAGGCCTCTCTAGAGAATTCCATAATTCTCTAGAGAGCTTCCCTTAGGTCTATAAAAAACCTAAGGGATGGCCATTTGCACCCATCCACTCTTTGTTCTATTTAGCTTAGTTTCATTCAACATCCACTCCACCTCCATGTCCATGAGTAGCTTCACCATGGCCACCACCACCTCCATGCCAAGATGCTGGATCACCTCCCCAACCTCTCTCCAAGGGCCGGCCTAAGCACCATTGGCCACCCCTCTTTCTCCTCTCAACAAAATCAAAGGCCATCGGAGCCACCTCTGAATGCCCTTATTTCTGCTAGACTAGATTATAGTTCTTATTAGATTTACATGTTTTATTTATTGCTTAGTAGTGTAGCTCTATATTCTCCCCCAATGATGCATGCAAAATCCCCCCATAGATTCATGTATGCAGTTGTTTTCTGGTAGCAAGTAGTTTTTTTTCCTTATACAAGCATTCCTCTACCTGTGCTCTACAACTCTGATATCATCATCTTTTATATATATAAATATATATGTTGAAAATCACCATGTGCCTAGTTATCACTTTTTGGTGTGATTGAAGTTGCAGGTTTTAATTACTATCTTTTGGCAACTAGCATGTCGTACATTAATACGTAATAACCATAAACCGACATGCGATTTTAAGTAAATAAAGCGAGCAAGATCAATTTCAAATCTGCATTTCCATAAACGCCTCCCAGAGACGAACGATCGAGACTTAAGTCTTGTTATCTTATAAATTATTTTTGCTGATAGTATTTCACACTATACTACGATGCTTTTTCTTATCAAATACGCATTATACGAGTCACAACAGTAGGTTGCTCCCTTAATCTTCTTCTCTCCTTTTCCTTTCTTGGGTGTGGGATGTACGGTGGCTATAGGTGTTTGATAGGAAGAATTGTTGCTTGCCAAGGATGGTTTGAATGGTAGGATGGGGGGTCTTTTATAAGCTAGTATGGATAGTTGTTAGGAAGCTTCCTTGGTGCCGTATGAAAGGGTGCCAAGGAGGGTGGTTAGGAAGCTTCCTTGGTGCCACGTGAAAGGGTGCTAAGGAGTACATTTTAGGTGCCAATGGTTAGTGGTTTTAATGTAGGTGGACAGCCATTAAGGTGGAGAGGGAGTAGGGTAGGAGTTGAAGTATTGGAGGAGCTAGCTAAGCTAGTTAGTAGCTTAACTAAGTAAAGGAGGAGCTGGAAGGAGCTTTCCTGAGTTGTCTTCACACTTGTTCGTTGTGCCTTCCATACTGCCAGGGCTTTTATGGTTTCTAAAGCATTCATCCCTGGAAATCAAATGGTAACTACATAAGATAATGTAAAATAAATGCTAATGCATGCTCTAAATCCTAAATGCAAGTGCATGCTAAATACAATGAGATAATGCAATGCAATTGACAAAATCATAGGAACTAGATGTAAATGGATATTAAGGATGACGATAAACTGGTATTTATCACACCCCCATGTTTATCTTTTTGCTAGTCCCTTAGCAAAAATTATGATTGCACCACAATATTTCTTAAGAAAATATCTTTTTGTGTTTTGAGAAATAAGCTCAAGATAGGACCGTGGTTGATTTTGGTTAAAGTAGGTATAGGGTTTATTAAAGATAAAACATCAGGGCTTAACTTTGGATTCAAGGATTAGACAAATCAGGTCCACTGTATCCTTTGAGAATTCACTACTTAACTCCTTTTAAACTAAAATATCCTAAAATCATTTTGGCTATTAGGATTTCCTTGACTTCTAAACTTGATCCGCAACTCGCAAGTTGATGAAAATTCAGGTATCAGTGCCTTATGATATGCCAACATTATTGGGATAAAGTCATGTTAACTTTCATTTTTTTCATGTATTTCCCCCATGCTTAGCCTTAGCTTAGTCCCACTACAGATGTGTCAGAATCATCATTCCTGTTACCAATCCTTGAGGGGGCTCTGACATCGACACTTCAAGATAGTACCACCCAAGACACCCTAAAACACAATGTGACATAAAAGGCCGCTCTAAGCAAACTCAGCCTCTTGCTTCGACGCTATAGGTAAAACACTGTCCAAGACACCTCAGCTGCAAAATGAGCCTTAATGCTCTGTCTAAAGATATAAAATATAGATATAGAGTAGTGCCAAGGTGGTAACATGTTGACATCGCATCCTCAAAGGAAGTATCTTTTCTTCTCGGCAGTAGGAACTCACCAATCATCTGTCTCGATCTTTTACTAAGATTTTGCAGGAGTCATTTAATTATTTAGATGTTTTTGGGCTTCGGTAGTGTTGGCTTTATGTGTGAAATGTTCGACACCAGGTTTTCAAAAGAAAAGCAAATTTTTGGATCGAGAGCTAAGTTAGGTACTATCTAGGTCACTAAACAAAGTCGAGTTACTTGAATCATCTAGTGTTATGATGGAATTCTTTGCAGGAAACTTGATCTAGTCTAGGTTTCTAGACCTGAAACATCTAAAAATGAATCCGCAACTTCATCCTTAATTTGTTAATGATTAAACCCCAGGTGTACCTAATTTGAATTAAAGTTTAACTATTGGTCTTTTCTTTCACTAAAAATTCTCAAAACATTTTTTTTAGAAGTTATGCAAATAGAGTGCATATGTAGATGTAGATGATGCGAGTGCAAAATATTTTAATGTTTTTAGGTTTAAAAAAATTTTGAAATGCCTAACAAAATTGAAAGTACCCCTCCCCCTATGCTTAAGGTTTGCAAGTCCCTTGCAAAAGGAAAAGAGTAGGAAAAGATATCACCTGAGAGAGGAAGTCAGGATGGAGGCGAAGTTTTTCAAAACCTGAAAAAGAAAATGAAAGCAAGAAGGAAAATGTTGTTGGGTTACCTCCCAACCAATGCTGTCTTTAATGCTATTTAGCAAAGCGTGAAGTGATGCACGGAAGGTGGTCAATTGTGAAGATAGTTAGACATGTGAATGCCCTGTAAAATTCAATCTTCCTCTTGGTCCCCTGGAAAGAAAATGGTGGAAGTAGGGTGACTAAAATGAGTGAAAAATGGAAGAAATACCTAAGTCTGACCAAGGTTTCAGATCAGGAAGAAGGCCATGCTCAAGGGGATCAGATGGTAGGTCAAGGGGAAAGGGACTAGGGGAAAAGTTAGCAAGATGAAGGGTGGGTTAAGTTAGGGTGGGAGGTTGAATTGAAGTTATAGTGGGCAGGTGAGGTGAAATTAGAGTGGGCGAGTCTGGTGAATAGTTAGAAAGAGATTTTGAGTGAATACAAGTCTCCAAGTCCTTGATGTTATCGATCACTGATTCAGGGTCAGAATCCTCAAAAAAATTGTGGTTGGGAAGAGAGCCTATCAGCATTGTTTCCTCCACTAAATTAGATGTTTCAATATCTGAGTCCTCGAAGAAGTCATCATCATCATGAAATTTCCTAGACGATTTGAAAACATCTAGAGTAATTGTTTGGCCTACGCAAGTGACATCCATTTTACCCGTATGACAATTTATATTTATTTTTGCGGTGGTAAAAAAGGGTTGTCCAAGAATGATAGGGACAATGATTAGATATTCGGGTACCGCAATATCAAGGACTAGAAATCTATGGGGAAGACACAATTATGAACCTTGACAAGGACAACCTCGACAATCCCCCAAGGTTTGATCGTAGATCGGTCAACTAATTGTAAGGTAATCTCGACAGGCTTGAGATCACCAATCTTAAATTCCTTGAATAGAACGTGGGGATGATATTGACTGAGACACCGAGATTGAGAAGGGTGCAGTTAAATGTAGTATCATCAATAAACATAGAAATCAAAGGTGCACCTGGGTCTTTCATCTTAGGGGGCAGCTTGCTTTGTATGATAGAGCTTACTGTCTCTGAAAGATGCACTCTTCCTCAATTTTTGTTCTACCTTTTTGGAGTATAGATATCCTTCAAAAACTTAGCATAAGCAGGGACATACTTGATTGCATCTAGGAGAGGAATGTTGATCTGAACTTGCCCAAATAATTCCATTAGTTCCTCATTTGTGGGCTCAAATTTTTTTCTTCTATTGGTGGTGGAGTGGAGAGCTTGGGGAAAAAGGACAAGAGTCATGTTGTGATAATCAATTTCTTTTTCTCCCTGAGTGATGGTGTTAGGAGAGTGGACTTGCACTGCGGTAGTGTGGGTTTCATCAGGTTGGTGTGAAGGCCCAGGATCGGTGATTTTTTCCCATTCCTCAAAGTAACTGCATTGGCAGTTTGGCTGTTCTTGGGAAGGGGTTGGGGGGCCTGATATTGCAGGAAACCTGGTGAGTACTGTGATGCTAGGTTGATTGGAGGTTGATTAGTATGGTTTTGATTTCAATGCCCGCTCTAGTAATGGTTCCTCTGATTGATAAGGTTGGGTAGGGGCTGGGAAGGCAAATGTCCTATAGGTCTCTGGGTCGGAGTAACCCAATCTGATTATGTTGATTTGTAACAACACGAGTTACCTCCGACATCTAATTTTGCATCCCATGTAGGGTTTTCATAACCTGGGCATTGATGTCTTCTTGGGATGGCCCAGGTTGATAGAAAGTCTAGTTCTACCCATACCCTCCAAATTGGTTTTGTTTCTGAGAGGGCACCTGATTAGGCCAGGAGTGAGTCAGGTAATTCCTCCAATTAGAGTTGGAGGGAGTTCTAAATTTCTCCTAGAGGGCGAAAATATTCTCAGTGGGGTTAGGATTTGAACAACTGCAAGTCCCCAAGGAACCATATAAAGCCTCAGAAAATTGATTATACTCAGCAGGGACAGTATTGAGATTATGCAAGTTCTCTCTCTTTAGAATGTTATTCGGGGTCAGATGTGGAACCTGGGTGGTTGTAGTAAGCCTTTCCTTGATTTTCTTCTAATTTAATTGCATCTAGTCGAGTCTATGGGAAATCATTTGAAGATCATCTTTGGTAGTGGGGATTGATTAAGTGCCTATCTCATGAACACTAAATTGCAAGTTGGTAGTTCTACCAAAGGTGCTCATGAATGCATGGTTAAATGTGTTTTCACTCATTTCTTCAAAAATATTATAGGCACTCTTAGCATCTTTATTCAGGAAGTTGCCGCCACACGAGGCATCGACGAAATGTCGAAGTTGATCTTCTAATCCATGGTAGAAGATCTACATGAGGTGCCATAATGGAACCTTGTGGTGCAGGCAACTTCTTAAAAGATCCAAGAACCACTCCCAAGCATCATGTAAGGTCTTGCTAGGCTTTTGTTGGAAGATCGTAAGAGATCGTCACAGGGAAATTGTATGACCAATGGGGAAGAATTTCTTTAGGAAAACACTTTTAAGCTGAGGCCAAGTGGTAATGGGTTTGCCAATGGTTTTGAACCAGTAGGCCACCTTGTCCTTGAGGGAAAGCGAGAATAACCGCATCAGCCATAAATCCTCTCGCACATTGCAAGAACGGGTCATTTGTGTAAGGAGAGTAAGTTCCTTAAGGTGGTTGAATGGGTCTTCCTGAGGAAGGCCATGGAAGTGCTTGATTAAGGTCAGAATAGGATTAATCTCAAAGTCCCCTTCTGGTACGACCACCCCTTGTCTGTCCTCATAATTGGAAGGATCGTAAAAATCCTTAAGAGGAATAACAGGTTGTTGATGAGGTAGCAGGTTTTGCCCTTGGTTGGCTAGGTTCGTTACAGTCCTAGCCAACTGTTGTTGGTTTGCTTGTAGTTGAGCCAGATGCTAAACCATCATAGAGAAGGGATTAGGCGGGGGGGCTTAATGTTGTTGTTGTGGCATGTCAGCATCAGGTAACTCCAGGTTGGGTAAATAAGGGAGGGGCAAGTCAAAGATGGAGTGGTTAGCTTGTGGATTTTGGGTGGAAGGGTCAGAGGCGGGATTAGATGTGGATGTGGATGGGTTGGTGGACGTATTTTGTTGCTTTTCCATTTTTTTATACAAATGAGAGGAAGAATGAGAAAATAGAGATCATTTTGCACGGGGGGAAAAATCAAGTGATCCCTCCATGTGTGGAGTTTGGGACCGCCGCCCGTGCGTACAAAGGAAGAAATGGGGAGGAGAGGAGGGAGAGATGAGAAGTATGCAATCAAGCAATACAAAATTCTAGACCTAACCTTAAGGGTGACTCCCTAAAAATTACCTAAGACTTGGTCCACCTAGGCAATAAAAAATCAACAGTGGATAACCGTTCCCTCAACAAATTTGGCTAGGCTGAATAAGGGGAGGGCTGGGCCCAAGCATGTCCCAAGAAAATCACTGGGCCTTATATAAACCCACACCTGGTCGTTTGACACTACCCCTTGTCCTGGCACCAAATATAGATGAAGGAATTGATACCAACTAAAGAGAGCTTAAAATCTAGGTAGCAAGACTAAGTTTGATGAAACCTTAGGGTCAAATTGCTACAAAATTTTAATTAGGTCTAAGAGCTTAAAGTGCACAAGGAATGTGATGAGTGTTAATTGGAGTAATGCCCGATTATTTCAATTTTTGTGTGTGCAAAAATTGGGCGGGAAGTGAGGCCTAAGCCAAAACAGAAGGTTTACAAACAAGGATTTTTGTGAAAAGATTTTAGGGTTTTGATAAAATTCTTGTAAATTTTAAGATTATCTCTTTTTAAATGTTCAAACAAGTTTGAAGGTTATCACAAAATAAGACAATCAAGTTGTAAGTTGGAGAGAATCAATTCCTTTGAGTGTATGTGTGACTGAGAGAATAAAATCAAAACCATAGAATTGAAAATCCTAGTAATGCAACTCCTAAATGAATCTTTTTTTATGAGATCTTTAAAAGTGTTGATTCAAACAAGAAAACAATACCACCACTTGATGTAAAATCAAACAAGGAATCTAAAAATAATTTTTTTAAAATTTTAGGAAATTATTTAATAATTTTTTTGGAATTTTTCTTCTTAGTAGTGTTGAGTAAAAAATGATAGATTTGGAAGAATGATTCTCCAGAAACCTCAATTGGCCTTAAAAACTTTTGAAAATTTTATATGATGTAGAGAATTTTTCAAGGTTTCTAGCAATATAAAGCTTGCCCAAATCTGATGAGAAGAAAAACTTATAAAATTCACGAATAGTAAGAAAACAGTAAGAAAATAAGATCTGACCCCTGTTTAGTCCACGAGGCTTTCAATTTTTTCTATTATCAAAATTGTTTGAAAATTGGACTCAAGGTTCCTGAGTCAAAGAGGCTTCCTTGAGTGAAATTTAGTAATTTTAGGAAGCTCCTAAGTGCCCTAACTTGATTTTTGAAAATCAAGACAGAAGTCTAGATTTTCAAAATTCAAACACCAATAAGACTAAGGTCGTGGAAAAATGAAGCAAACAAATGATTGCACAACAATCATAGGTCCTAAGCAACCTGAATTAAGTTAGATCCTAGCTTAACATAGGAATAATGCATGCATAAGCATCTTATTTTGGATCATAGTCGATTTATTAGCTTTGTAAATAATAATGCTATATTATGTTCTAATTGACAGGTAATAATAATTGTAGGTAATCGGGGCCGCAGATGATGAATCCGACCATACGAATCTATTCAGAACGACGACGGGAGCCTAACACTTCTGAGATCATCTTAATCGAACTCCCATAGCATCTTATGGCATTCGCGAAAGAGAAAAGGCCAAGAAGTAAGGTGGCAAAAATCTGAATCTCAGACGTCAAATTCGACCACACAGATGGATCTGGATCAACGATCGCAGTCCAACAATGTAAAAATCAACTCGATCGAAGCCCTACAACACCATCTACAAAGCAAAGAAGATGGACAGTCACGATGGCACCACGTGGTGCCATCATAACCGCCCAAGACCGAACCCCATCTACTGAAGCACATGATATGTGCTTTGTGGGCCGTTGGACCGGCATCCAACGGCCACAACAGCTCAACATCACCTTCCTCATCGCGTCTTCATCAACGAGAAGATCATCTCAGCCGTTGGATCCTCATCCAACAGCTGAGGGTTGCCGAGTGAAAAAGAAGAAACGTGACAATCCGCGCATTTAATGTGTTGGTTAGCGTGTGTGAAGAAGAGTTGGCGGCGAGCATTCAAAGCGCAATCAGAGCAATTCTGAGGCGATCATAGGTGCGAACAAAATCGCACCGTGCGATCGCGATCTAGTGCCACATGGGTAGACACGTGGCGTGTGGAGGAGCGTCTGATCAGGAAGCGGAGCATACACGCAGATGCACGCGCATGTCCACACGCCGTTGTACGTAGATCAGAGAGGTGATGCAGCGCGCGATCTCAACTGTTGATCTTCACAATCGAAAGGTTGAAATTGAACGTGCGAGCGCGAGAAGAGGCGGTGTGAAGCGTGCTTTTAAGTCGTCCAATCGAAAGATCGAATGGCTGAGGAAAGTCCAGCGTGAGCACACACAATGAAAGGAGCGAGGCAGTGGGTGGGCAGCTGAGCGACCGACACGTGGCCCAATCCGATGCATTTCGCACGTATCCAGTGCATTGGAGGTTCTTTTGAAGTGCAATATGATCCGTTGATCTCCTTATCGATGGATCTGATCAATCCAAGATTATTGCACAATTTGGAGGGCCAAATACCTACTTTTCCCCTCATTTTGGCTATAAAAAGGACCCTAAAGTCCCCATCTTCTCCATCTCTCCCTCCAGGCACCTCCAAGCTTCTCCAACTCCCTCTTCCACTGAGGCATCCCCCAAGACCACCTTGGTGCACCGCTGCTGCTCTTCCCAACCTCTCTAAAGGCCACCAAGGCCCACCCTTGGTGCCCTTGTTCTAGTCGCTTAGATAGTTATTTTTATTTCTAGTAGTTTTAGTAATTTCCTTTAGTTCTAGTTATTCTTATATCTGAACAATCTAATCTCAACAAATTTTCTATATATATATATCTGATTATTCTAGCACTAGTTAGTTCTAAATCAGTATTATAATCAAGAAATTTTCTGTCTCCTTGAGTTCGACCAAGACTCACATCTCGTTACATTTATTTGTTTCAACGTATTTTTGCACTTTACTTCAACTTAATCACCTTTAAATGCGATTTTATGAATGAACAAATTGGCGCCGTTGCCAAAAAGGTACGGCGATTCTTGATTTGATATCTGATTTAGTGTATTTCTCTTTAGAGTGCAGGTATGAAACGAGGATCCGCACACTCATCGAGTGCAAGTGAAGACAATAAGGTGCACACGAATATCTCAGTAAGATTTTAGATTAGGGTTTGATTAGGATAGGAGTTATTTGAAATAATAATAATAATAATAATAATTACGAGTTACTTGTTAGGTAGTTAGGATTTGCTTTGCCTTGAAAAAAAAAATTCCTACTACTATTTTTAGAAACTCAACTAGAAACTGAATATAAATTTAAAAATTCATTACCGTATTTCTAGTGGTCTAAAAATTTTGAAATTCAAGCAAGAACTATATTTTCAAACTATCTTTCCAATGCCATCATTTCCAAGAAAAAATTCAATTTGTGGATGTTTGGAAAATTTGCGGACTACACAAGGATCAGATAGACTAAAATGTAAATTTTTTCTGAACTTCAAGAATAGATTCCGATCAACACACAAATCTGATTGACCCAAAAATGGTGGGGTTTGAAAGGTAATCAAGTTAGCTTTCATTCCCATATTTTCCCTGAATTTTTTGATCACATTTGATACTATTTCAAAAAGAAAAATCAACACGGGGTCAAAATCTCAGATCTGACCCCCCTGTCAGTTAAAAATTCATATAAATTGATTTGAGATAGTAAAAATTCTAGAAAAATATCCTCTAAAAATTTTATTGAATAATGAATCTTCTTGCCAATTTTCAAATTATTTGGATTCTAATTTTATTTGGGAAAGTATTTCTTTGATCGGTGGTCTACTATTTGAAAAACTTAAAAGTACATGAGCCCTAGGACCACATTGGACTAGCCTAGACTCAAATGAGCCCAGTGGTTAGTCGATGAGTCGAGTCATCTTGTGGACCACTCAACACATACCAAATTGAAGAAAAGGCTGAAAAAGACATAAATAATATCTTAATAACCAACATTTGTTCTTTGACTACTGGGTGGTCTCAACCTCTTTTACCAAACCTGGTGGCTAAGCTTGAGAGGTAGTGTCAAACAACCGCATCTAAGGGGTACAAAGGAACCGAAGGCAAAAGTTGAACGAAGAAACTTCCTCCTAGTCCCCTCATAAACGGACTAGCCGGGTTAACTAAAGAGGCAAGGATCATTTTCAGTCTATTTCTTGACAAATTTTCTCCAATAATTTAAGCTTGAACAAAAAATCTAGTCATCTGATTATAAATGACCAATCTGATTAACAAGGCCTTACCTTGTTTGGCTTGGCTACACCAATCCTTATTGTTGGTGTATGTATGGAAGGTCTTTAAGACCTAATCTAGTTGGTCATTGGGAACCAAACTCGAGGCGATGAAGGCGACTTTCACCAGACCCTTCTTCCTAACCCTCATCCTATTCTTGATTAGCTGAGATGGCTAATCCTAGTCCTGGACCCGATCAAGGCTCCAAAAATCTGGACCCAATGACTCATCTAGAAGCCAGGGTCGACAAATCAAAACAGAGATATGAATAGAATATTGATAGGATTCTCACCACACTAGACAGGATGCAGCATCCACCACACAGAGAACAACTGCGGGACTTCTATGATCCTACGGCTATGATTTTGGTACCTCAAGTCCGGATTCCCGTAGGCGAAGATGCATTCAATTTGAAGTCGAACATAATAAGTCTAATTCAGACTCATTTTCATGGAAACTCTAATGAGGATCCCCTCTAGCATATCGAAGATCTGAGTTAAATTGTAGAATTAGTTCGACCTAGAAATGTTGATATAGGGATTGTTCTCATGAAGCTTTTTCCTTTCTCTCTCAAGGATAAAGCTTCTTATTGGTTCAAGACCATCGGGAGGCCGATTGGAACCTGGGAGGAATTACATCGTGAATTCCACCAAAAGTTCTCGATTGGTCGAACAAATGTGTTGAGGCGTGCAATTACGACTTTCTCCCAAGGACCAGGGGAGAAATTGCATGATGCCTGGGATAGATTTCATGGTCATCTCAGGAAATGCCCACACCATGGTATACCTAAATGGCACTTTGCACAAGTATTTTACCATGGCCTGGATGACACACATCGATACTTGGTTGATGCATCTAGTGGCAGGAATTTCCTTGCAAAGGACGAGAACAACAAATTCGAACAATTCGAGTCCTAGTAGAGAACCTGATGAATGCTGCATCTATGAACCAATTCCAGCAACCTAGACAGCAATGAGTTAGTTTTCACGAAGCTCACAACGAATCTGCTTGAGCTAATATGGACATTATCACCAAGAAGCTGGATAAGGTGGATCTTCTTGACAAGAAGCTCGACGAACTAATTCGAGGTCAACATGGATTTCCTAGCAATTCAGCTGCATCCCACTCTTCTTTTGCATCGCGAGCCCCTCCTACTTGAGTACATCTTCTTACTCGAGATGCATCTTCTCCACTTTCTTGGGATCTTGTATGTCAAGAACCCGTGAATAATCTAGATCTAGTACCATACAATCAGGGTTACGCATCCCATGACGATTCTAGTGCATACTCCTTTGATGAATATGAGTCATAGACATCTTCGGTCTATGAAGATGTCAATGATATCCAAGGTTATAGGCATAATAATCTGTATTTAGAGATGTATAATCCTGTTTGGCACCAACATGCTAACTTTTCCTGGTCTGGTAACTCAGAGAACAAATCAAGATCCACACTATCAGACTAGACAATATGGGAATGCGCAAAATACATACTCGAGGCTACAGCCATTCCCATCTCAGTAGCAATCCTATCCTACTTATTAGCAGCTGCATCAAGCTGCCAATCACCCTCTAAGGCAGGCTGACCCTTTCGAGGCATTGAGAGAGGAATTGAAGGAATCTATGCATAAATTGAATTATGACAATTTGAAATTCATGAAAACGATGGCCGATCAAAGTCAAAACATTCAGAATATGCAGAACCAGCTGCTACAAAACCGTAGAACACAAGAAGCCTTACCTCCCAACTTGTCCTTAACCCAAGATATGTACAGAACCAAGGTGCCCCGCCTAGGTTCTAGGAACCATATGGACATGCACATGCAATATTACAAGCACCTCCTATAACTCCTGGCTATGTTTCAAGTCAGTTGGCCTTACCATCAAATCCTACCCAATTTGCCCCTTCAGCTCCTCCCCCACCTCATAGACAGTATGCCGATGCAAATGTTGTCGTACTAAGGAGCGGAAAAGCTATAAAGGACCCACCATGTAGGCAGGCAGGTCATGATACTTCTCAGGCTAGGTCCTCTTCCTATTCTATTCCTTCAAAGGAGCAGCCTAAGGAAAATAAATCAATGACTGAGATCACCAACATACCTTTACCCTTCCCTGGAGCCTTAATGCATGATCATAAAGGAAGGATAAAGGGAATCAAAAGCAATGAGGACTTAAAGGAAATCTTCAAAGATGTCACATTAAGGTTCCCCTCCTGGATGCCATTGGTCACATTCCTACTGCGCTAAATTCTTTAAAGAATATTGTGCACCCAAGCGACAACCGAAGAAGATCAATAAGGTGGTATTGTCCAAGGAAGCTAGTACAATCATTTTGTCTGACTTGACACCTACGAAGAAAGACCCAAGAGCCCCACTCATTTCCTGTCAGCTACAGGATGCTCCTTTTGACCGAGCCTTACTTGATTTGGGTTCAGCCATTAATTTAGCCCCCACTATTGTTTTTGACCACTTCCAATTTGGGGAGCTAAAACCCACTTCAGTCACTATCCAGTTGGCTAACAAATCAGTCAAAGTGCCCTGAGGTGTGGTAGAGATTGTCATTGTAAAAATCCATGGGCTCTTGATAAATGCTAGTTTATCATCATTCTTACACCTTAAAACAAACCTAGCTCTTAGGATTTTAACTTCGCAAATGGGTTTCTGGGTTGATTTAGGCATCACCTAGGTTCGGCATGCATTGCACTATTTTGTTATTTTTGACACGTTTATTTGAGTGTTAGGGATGAATAGATAGTCAAATCCCTAAAACCTTAACACTCAAGAAGGCAACAGGTGAAGAGGAAGCTCAATCCAGCTGAGACTCAGCCAGATCCAGCTCATCATGGCTGGATACCAGCTCACTTGAGTTAGGATTAACTCCATTAAGCTCTAATCAACTCATCTTAGCTAAATGGTAGCCCAGGGCAGCTCATCTTAGCTCAACCTAGCTCAAGTCAACTTAGACCTTGCTCAACTTAGTTGAGTATAGCTCACCTTAGCTCCAATCAGTTCACTGGGAGCTCTAGCTAGCTCAACTAAGTTGACAAGAGTCCACCTCAGCTCAAGTCCAGCTACTTCCAGCTCCACTCAACTCAAGTCAGTTGAAGATAACTTCAAATAGCTCAGGCCAGCTCAAGTCCAGCTCCTGGGACTCCACTTAGCTCAACCTAGTTGAGCTAAGCTATCTTAGCTGCTCCAGCTAGCTAGGTCATCCCTAGAAAAATCAGACCCAGCTTACCTCAGCACAATTTAGCAGAAGCCAGCTTACTTTATCTTGGCTTAGCAGCTAACAAGGAACTAGTAAGCTAAGATAGCTAAAGTAGCTCCCTGCAATTCCCTTCAGCAGCTACCAACTCCAATTCAGCTCCAGACATTTCTTCCTCAGCTCCTCCTCCCTAAACCCTAGCTCCATCCTAGTCCACCTCTACTCACCTACTAGCTAATCTAGCTTACCTAGCTTAGCTAAGCTCTCCACTCCATGGTCATTCACCATCCACCATGGCCAACCCTAAACTCCACCGACATAAGCATCCAGTTCAAACCTACTTAAGTCCGCCTAGCTCCACCTATTCCTACCCATGGTGGCGCCAACCAACATGCACCTCTTCACCCCATCACCACCTCCAAAAGCCACCAAAAAGATGGAGCCAAAACCCCATAACCACCCTTGTTTTGGTGCCACAAATTCCTTCCAAAAATCCCTCCATCTCACCCATACACCTACCCCTAAAGCCACATCCAACCATCCATTTTTTCCCTTCATTTTCTCCCTTTTAGAAGCCACCCCCCTTGGCACCAAAATGGTGGCAACCTTCCACCATAGACGGCCACCAAGGGGTGCCCTAAACCCTTAACTACCTCCCCTCCACACCTCCTTGTTGGCGCCAATTAGTCTCCACCTTAGGATCATCTAACCACCTCCATCATGCCATCCTAGCCATCCAACCAAAGGCCACCAAACCCCCTTCATACCCCTTGGTTCGGTGCCACCTAAACCTAGCCCTAGGATCACCTAACCACCCTCATAAACCCATCCTAACCCTACATCTGTCCACGCCAACCTCTCCCTTCATAAGCCCTATATACACCCCCCACCCTACCACCACTAAAGACACCTTTGGCTTCATTATATTCTACCATTCATCTGCCTTCATAGTCAGACAAGAGAAGAAGGAGAAGAAGATTAAGGGGACACTATGTCCCCTTGGTGCTTTCCCCTCTTCCCTTCTCTCTTGTGCCCCCACCAGCTAGAGGACCTGCTAGGCAAGGAGGATGTCCAGGAGGAGGTTCTTGAGGGTGGTGCACGCCCACCCAAGGAAGAATTATTGTGGGTGGAATTTTTCCACCCTTGGAGGAGCAAGGGCACACCCTATCTAGGGTTTGTGATAAATGCCAGTTTATCATCATTCTTATGCATTAAAACAAACCTATCTCTTAGGATTTTGATCCGCAAATGGATTTTTGGGTTGCATTTAGGCATAAAATAGGTTAGGCATGCATTGCATTTGTTATGTTATTTTTGATGCATTTCTTTGAGTGATAGGGATTGACAGATTGTCAGATCTCCAGAACCCTAGCACTTAGGAAGGAAACAGGTGAAGAAGAAGTTCTGACTAGCTAAAACTCAGCTTGTTTCAGCTCACCACAACTGGAATCCAGCTCACTCGGACTAGGATTAGCTCATCTTAGCTCCATCCAGCTCATCTCAGCTGAATGACAGCTCAAGAGAGCTTATCTTAGCTCACCCTAGCTTAGGTCAGCTCAGATCCAGCTCAACTTAGCTGAGTCTAGCTCATCTCAGCTCCCTTTAGTTCACAGGGAGCTCTAGCTAGCTCAGCTGAGTTGACTAGAGTTCACCTCAACTCAACCTAGCTGAGTCTAGATCATCTTAGCTCCCACCAGCTCTCTGGGAGCTCCAGCTAGCTCAACTAGGTTCACATGAGTCCACCTCAACTCAAGCTTAGTCCACCTCAGCTCAAGCTCAGCTCACCTCAGCTCCAGCCAACTCACAACAGCTAATCGCTAAGCTAGCTGAGCTACTACTTGTCAACTAGTAGCTTAGCTAGCTCTAGAGTTCCCATCAGAGGTAGTTCCAGTCCAACCTAGCCCCAACTAGGTTAGGGCCAGCTCAACTGAGCTCAACTACCCAAGCTTGGCTACTTGCATAAGAACTAAGTAGCTAAGCTCAGTAGTTGAGCTCCCCTTGAAGCTATTTCAGTAGCCCCAGAATACTCTTCCTCAATTCTCTTCCATGAAACCCTAGCTCCTCCAACTCTACTCTACTAGCTAAGCTAGCTTAGCTAGCTTAGCTAAACTTTACTCCACCAAAAACCTCCATGGCCATCCACTTCACCTTAACCCTAACCAACCCTAACCTAACCCAACCTCTTTTGCCGCCAACCCAACCTCTTTTGCCGCCAACCCACCATAACTACCAACCTAAACACCCCTTCAAGTTGGTGCCAAAATGCCGTAGCCACCCCTTCATTTTGGCACCAACTTCCCCTTATTTCCTAGCCCTACACCTCATCAACCAAGGCCATATAAACCCTACACCTAACCCCTTCTGGAAGCCCTCCATTGGCGCCAAACCTAACCCCTCATAACTACCCTAAACCCTACCCTAGTTGGTGCCAAAAATCACCCCCTACATCCCTTCATTTGGCGCCAACACCTCCTCCCATCTACACCCTACATATTACCCCCCAACCTATCCTAACCCTCCATCTAGTGACGCCACCTAACCCCCCCCCCCTTAACCCACCTAAAGTGGCGCCAACTCCCTTAACTCCACCACAACTACCACCTCAATCATCCCTCCTCTTTGGTGCCACCCTATATCTACCCTCCATCACATAACCACCACCCAACAACACCATCTTAACCCTACACACAACCTACATGCCACCTAACTCTACCACCTTAAATCCTAACCCTAGTCCTCTCCTAGTGTTGGTGCCAAACACCTTACACCCCCCCATTTTGGCACCAACCATTATCAACCCTAGGATCCCTTAACTACCTCCAACAAGCCATCCTAACCCTCCAACCATTAACTGCCCTCAACCCCCTACCACCACCATTAAAACTCACCCTTTGGCTACAATTTTTCTACACATATTTCCACCTACATAGAAGGTCAAGAGAAGAAGAAGAAGAACAATATTAAGGGGATACTCTGTCCCCTTGGTGCCTTCCCCTCTTCTCTTCTCTCTTGTGCCCACGCCAACCAAGGAAGGAAGCTAGGCATTGGAGGACAACCTAGGGTATACGCCTACCCTAGGAGGTGGAGGATTTGAGGGTGGTACACTACCACCCATGGAGGAGGAGTCAAAGGTGGTCCACGCCACCTTGGTAGAAGCCTTTGAAGGTGGAATTCCATCCACCTTAGAGGAGTCAAGCACGCCCTCCTTTGGGCTTGCTAGGAGGAGTTCATCAACTGGGAGAAGCTTTGCAAGAGGAGCTTTTTTGATTGCGGGAGTAGCTGCAATTGGAGCAAGAGCCTTGCCATCTTCACCATCATTATAGAGGATAATTGTTTTTTTTATTTTTGCACTTTCAATTCTAGTAGTTGAAGCATTCCTCTACTAGGCTTTTGTGTAAAACAATTCCTCGTTCTTATAAAAGTTGCCTTCAATTTTTGTTGCAATCTTAATTACGCTACTTGCTTTATCTTAGTTTAATTTCACTCTCTCTTTTTAATTAACCTAGGCCTTCACGTGCCTAGGTTGAGTTTAGAAAGAAGATAATTTTGTCACTTAGATTTTAGCATCTTAGTTGTAGTACTTTTCCCGTTAACAGCTTCATATTTGCCCTTTATATCAAAAAGACTAAAAAAATGATATATTGAAAAACAACAAAAAGAAATTTGAGTTTCATTTCCAAGCAAGAGACCTGAATTTCATAAAATATTGCCTCCTTGGAGGACTCTAGATAATTCCCTATCTAGGTTAGAAATTTTAAAAGAGAACGGATTTACGAGTTGCAGCGACTTAAAACCCTAATCTAAAAAATCGCTTAAATTTTCGTTATCACTTTGCCAGAAGAAGGATCTCACCACCTTGGAGGAGCATTTCAAGGAAGGGGAGGAAGGAGAAACCTTTTTTAACTAGGAGGATTAGTGTTTCTTTTTCAATTTTTTTTTGTATTTTGAATTATTGTAGTAGAAGCATTCCTCTACTAGTGTTTTTGTAAACACTTTTCTCCATATATAAAGTTGCCTCTTCTAAAATTCTTGTTTTCATTTTAATTATTGCTTTTACCATAGTACACTCACACACTCTCTCTAATTACCCTAGGTCTTCACGTGCCTAGGGTGAGCTTAGAGAGAAATTGTTTGTCACTTAGGTTTTAGCTTTAGCAAGTTAGGTGTAGTCTTTTTTTCACTTCCAATTTCATGTTTTCCCGTTATTTGAAAATACAAAAAAATCTTATATTCAAAAATTCAAAAAGAAAGTTGATTTCCTTATTATTAAGAGAGAGTATTTAAAGTGCATTCTTGCCTCCTTGGACGAACCTAGATACCATCGCTATCTAGGTTTATAAATTGTAAAAACGATTTCAAATTGGCATGTTACAACGATTTAAAGACCCTAATTACAAATCACGCCTTTCTCGCCATCGACTCTATTTTCCAGCGAATTTTTTCATCTTGGATATGGCCATTCCTCCTAGTCTCCGTGATGCACCTATTATTTTAGGCCGCTCGTTTCTAGTGACCGCCTAGGATAACATTAACTGTGCACTCAGGTGTATGGAGATCGCCCTGGGGGATGAAAAACTCAGATTAGATATTTTCAGGGCAAATAAGGACCCACATTGTAATTCTATTGAGGACTCAGATGATGATGAACTTGAACACTATGGGCACATAGAAATTCTTGGCAAATTAACTCTGCACACAGCTTTTGTCAGGTTCATTGATTTGAGTTATAATGATTCTAACACCATGGTGAATGCTAATAGGCCAAAGGCAATTGATGAGACAAATGATTTAGATTCCGGGAGATTTAGAGTGGAATTGCCTAAAACCCTCATGACAAGCTTAGATAATAAATACATTGATGTACAAGAGATTCCATACATCCATGGGGTTGATTTTGAATTGTCAAAGAATCCAACCGAAGTTGAGGAAGAATTTGATAAAAACCCTATTTCTGATTGTCAGGAAAATCTGAAAAATCTTGAGGCTTTTTTGGATTTAGAGTCAGACAAATCTATCACATCTTTCACATCTTCATTCTTGGATATCGAGGAATTCACAGAAGCCACAAAACGGAAAATGAAAGAATTTGAGGCTTTATTACATCTAGATTTTGATTTTCCACATCTTGAGGATAATGAACTACCACCCATTATATTTGAGGATTCACACCATGAATAGAATTTGGGGAATTTGTACGAGATTTCTGATCAACCCAGAGATGAGAATGATTTGGGCGAATCTAGAGCTGTTGGAATCGAACACCGAATCTTATTAGACACACCTACCCTGCAACAACCCACACCCAGATCCAGTCACAAAATGGTTCCTTATACCATTTCATATTACACCACTCGGGTCCCTCCTTTCATTTCCCACCACTTTCAGGACCTGTATGACTTGTTTCCCACTCCTGATTCTTTATCCACCACATATGCATTACTCATACACCACTCTTCAAGGCTGCCACTTGCTACCTATCACCCTGGCACCCAAATTCATCTCTCTTGTAGCACCTAGCTACAACCAATTCCAAGCCCTGATATTTTATTTCACCAACTTTGTGGGCTTGGTATTCACGAACAGTTGCTCTAAAATTTTGGCCCATTGATGACGATGGAACTCCAAGTGCTTACCATCTTGACTCTGTCTCCTACAATCATTGATCCATCTGGAAAAGTTTTGCCCAACTGGAGGCATTAGACTCAACATTTAGGCATAGCATTTAGACTCAACATTTAGACATAGAATTTGCTTCTACACATAGCATATTTTATTTTTTGCACACTGTTCTACATATTGTGATCATCATTGTAGTGTTGGCAAGAGCTAAATGATGAATCAGGAGCAATTCCAGGTGATTTCTACCCACTTACGCCCAGTCTTACTTTATTTTTCTCTTATTTATGCATGAGGACATGCAAGAACTTAGGCATGGGAGGGCAGTACAAATAAACAAAAAAATTTTCTACCAACACCTTAGGAAATAGAGCTGTTTATCAAGAAGTTTTATTAGGGATTTATTCTTTAATTGATTCCTAAACTTAGAATCTAGTACAATTCACACTTACACATAGAATTTGCAATGGATCCACTGTGAAGATCGATAGACATCTTTAGTTTGTGAAGAAAAAGCATTACTTCTTTCTTGAACCTTTGGACAGTAATTAGGGAGTTAAGAAAACCATCTTCTAGTAGATCCACCAAATAATTGTGAGGTGAGAGTAGATAGTCTACTGGTGCTCTAGGTCTAGTGTGAGGAATCTTAATTTCTTGATAATTAGATAATGATACTTGGAGTTAGGCTTAGTTTTCGCTCTTAGTTCCTACGTACAAATTCTTTGTATGAATCTTTATAAGAGCCACCAAATAAGGCAAATACACAGAGAGTGGGTTCTAATAAAAATAGGACTAAAGTGGATGGTCACGACTATCCTTTACAGAATCCTCAGCTGAAGAAGGGTATTAATGTCAAGGTCAGAAATATACTGTCCTATCCATTCCTTTCCCGATGTCAAGAATAGGTGATGTAGACACAATTATTGAAGATAAAATGCCTATTCATCCATGTTCCTAGGCTTAGATTTGCATCTCATGTTATAAATATTGCATAGCATGCATCATTCTGCATTGTAGTTGTATATATTTTAGGTTAATTAGGTCCTTTTTATGGTTAGGAGAGAAGAAGACTTATTTCAGGGCCTCGGATGGACGATTGGACCATGCAGATCTGATCAAGACGACGATCAAAGGCTAATGCCTCCGAAATCATCTAGATCAGAGTCCCATAGGATCATATGAAGTCCGAGGAAGATCAACGACCAGGAGGGTAATGCGACATTCTAACGGGCTTCGGATGAAAAATATGACCGTACGGATGGATCCAGAGCGACGATCGCAGTCTGGCAATGTGGAAATCAACTCGATCCAAGCATCGTGTCACCATCTACAATAGAAAGAAGAATGGACGGCCCAGATGGTGCCACGTGGAGCCATCCAGGCTGCCCAACATCGGCCAGCAATCCTAGCACCGCCTCCTCTTCATTCGTATCATCGATTCTCAGCCATTGGATCTTGATCCAACGGCTGAGAAGCCATCCACGCCGCTCTTCAGAAGATCCTCCACATGACCATCTCACGTCTTGGCACATTAGTTGGAGAAAGGCACTCCCAAAGGAGGGGCGCAGGTTCGAATCCCCACAGCACCCCCCCCCCCCAATTCCTCAATTTAGTCGGCACCCAGCGCATGCGAGAGCACAGCCACAGCCACAGGCAGCAGTAGTGCAGCGTCCGCGTGCACAGTGCAGCGTCCGCGTGCACAGTGCAGCGTCAACACGCGAGCATGCGTGCAACAAGGAGTGTGACTAGCAAGCATAGGCGTGGATTTTTAGCAACGCGGGTCCTTAGTGACACTTGCAGCTGTCACAAATGGTCTATGCGTGACAGCAAGAGGAATTGAAGGGTAGATCTTCAGCGACAGCTGTAGGGATCTGTAGCGATGTTTACAGACGTCAGTAATGACCCAGATGCGAATTTGTTCTTCCTCCACTATAAAAGGAGCTACCCACCACCATTCCAAACCATCTCTTCCTTTCTTCCTCTCACCACCTCCAAGGCTCTAGAGAGAGCTTGTCCCAAGCCCGGGATGCTCCTTTAGAGTAGAAAATCAAATAGTTTTCCCAGCTCTCATCTTCATTCATGGAGCATCCCATGGCCATCCTCTCACCACCCTTCGGAAAGAAGATCCTCGCCGTGACACCATCCTGCCCCATCCTCCATCCTCCATCCTCCAGCTCCATCCTCCTTCGTCTTGCTCCTCACCACCTTCCTCAAGGCAACGTCAGAGTGAGTTGTCCTCTGAGCTACCGTTGAGGGGGATTTCTCTCACCTCTTTCTATCTTTTTTGCTTTCGTAGTATAGATTTTTCCACTTTCGTATTATAACAAGCACTTGCTTATGAATAGATGATTGTTTCTCTCTCTCTCTTTCTCCTTCTCTTTCTTATATTTTCGCAAGTAGATTAGCTAGATAAGTAATTGTCGATCCGATCTCTTGCTCTATTAAAATACCAAAAAAATTAGAAAAGATAAAAATGACCAAAAAGAAATAAAAGCAAAATGCAGATTTCATAAAACCAAATGTTCACCTCCCCATGTTCAACCTGGGACTCACTTTCAAGTTCCGGTTATAAATTTTATTCAATAAACACATTTTGCAAGCTACGACAATGGGTCCTCCAAAACCCTAATTCTAATTCATGAAACACGCCTCCATCAATAGGCACTTCCACCAAATAAGCACCCAAGATCCTCTTGAACATCACCAATCCCGAATAATGCCTCAAGAATAAAGTGCGCATGTCATGTTGCATTACATTGTGTTGGTAGATATATATGCAAAATGAAAGAGAGAAAAATAAAAAAAATAAAAACAAGAAAAAGTATATAAAAAAAAGAGTATGAAGAAAAAGCATTGAGTTGTATTTATTTCATTTCATGACAAGCACATCGAGGCAACCATACCTGCTTCCCTTACGATTCACCAAATACAGCCTTGACCTACTTTTCCTGTATTTCTGACCACCCGAATATAAGCTAAGGATTTATGACTTAGTTATAGGGTTATCAAAACTTATTTGAAGTGTAACGCCATGGGAGACCACCAAACATATTTACAAATCTAGTGAGATGTGAGTTTAGAATGAAAATGAAAAGAAAAAGAAAAGAAAGCAAAAAAAGAGAAGAAAAGAGTGAGAGAGAATGAGTATAAGGAACTTAAGAGAGCATAATTTTTTCACCTCTCTCTAAGTTGATTTATTTGATAGTTTGAAATTCTAGATTCTGAAGTACTAGTCTCTATGTAGCACCAGAGGAGTGTGAGCCACCAAATACAAACCACTTGACTCAGACATCTTCCACCTAAGCCCAATGCTAAAGCTAAAATTAGAGATTATTTTCTATCCCTGAGGGACGAAGTTTGCCTATCCTAGAAAAGTTTTACTAAGGGTCAAGTACGAGCATTAGATGTAAATTAACTTTTCGTTTGGAGCCGTTGCATAGACTACAACACTACGCTCTCACAATTATCTGGATTTCTAAATTTTTGACGAAAACAAAAGAAATAGATCTCTAGTCAAACTCATGATAGAATGCATTTAGTCTTGCATTTGCTAAGGACAAGCAAGATTTAGGCATGGGGGTATGATTGTGCAGTAATCATAGGACCAAATCTACCAGAATTAAGTTAGATCCTAGCTTAACATAGGAATAATGCATGCATAAGCATCTTATTTTTCATCATAGTCGAGTTGTTAGCTTTGTAAATAATAATGCTATATTATGTTCTAATTGAGAGGTAATAATAATTGCAGGTAATTTGAGGCCATGAATAATAAATCCGACCATACGAATCTATTCAAAATGACGATGGGAGCCCAACGCTTCCAAAATTATCTTGATCGGGCTCCAATAGCATCTTATGGAGTTCGTGGAAGAGCAAAGGCCAAGAAGTAAGGTGACAAAAATCCAAACTAAAATGTTAAATACAACCATATGGATGGATCTCAACCAACAATCGCAGTCCAATGATGCAAAAATCAACTAGATTGGAGCCCTGTAGCACCATCTACAAAGTAAAGAAGATGGACAGCCACGATGGCGCCACGTGGCGCCATCATAGCTGACGATAACATCATTATTAGCCATATCTAGCTTTAATTAGTCATAATCAAGGAATAAATGCTCCTACATAACCGCCAGAGGACCAAAATTCATTGCATAATCATTCTGAGAGAAATATAGTAAAATAGGGGTGAAAATACAGTTTTAACAGCACATCTCAATTGCAGAACAATCATGGGATTTTCTAGGGGTCGATCAAAGGTCAAAAGGTCTTAAATGTCTAACAAGTAGGTCCGTGCAAACAGAAATAGGTTTTCACGCATTTCGAGAATTAATTGACATCTAAAATCCTAAAAATAGACCCGCTTAATCTATTGAGGTTCTGGTCATGATAAAATTCACATAAACCCTCTAAAAATCATAGAAAAATATTCTCTAGGGTTTGGTATGCTTGATTTGTCCATTGGAACCCAATTTGACCTAAAATAGAGTCTTAGACAGATAGTTGCCCTAATTTGAATTTTTGCATAAACTACCCAGTCAAACTTGGTCAAAACCTAAATCCAACTTCACCATTGGATTCCTTGGGTCCCAATTAGGTTTGTACCAAAATTTGGACCCAATTTGATATCATCTTGGCCTAGTTTGCAATTTAGTCCTATCTACTTTTTTCTCTCACTCACATGCCCTAACTTTCAAAATCCTTACAAACAAGTTCCTATCATTATCGTCACTCTTTGCAAATAGGTCCCACCTCCATTATCGCGAAGGAATCCTTCTCCAGCAACCTTTGATTGAAGAAAACTCCTTCTCTAATCAATGAATCCCTTCAAAAATTTAAAAGGAAATACCTCAAGAAGTTCTCCTTCCAACGCACTCGACCTTGAATCCTATAACCTTCCCAATATCTCATGTGAACGCATGAGAGATTCGGGTGTCTCTTGGGTTTCCAACTTCAACGAACCTTCCAAACTTGAAAGCTTGGTTCCCAAGCTTAAACCGACTCCCTGAGGCCTACAAAAGGATCCCCAATGCACACTGATCCTTCCATGCTCGAATTTGGCTGGAAATCCCCCACTTTCCTCCCTCCTCTCCGGTCGAATAGCTCCTCAACATCCGGAAACCTCTTCTGACCTCCCTCGTCGTCCGCTCGCAATACCGACGACAGATTCTCCCTCGTCTTCCCCCGTGTCGTGTCGTACCAGCCGACACCTCTCCCTCTGTCGTCCTCACCGTTTCCTACTCACCGAAGACACCTTCATCCCCGGCACCGACATACCCCCGACAAGTCAATCTCCCTCCTTTCGTCTGTTAGTTTAGGAGTAGTTTACTACCTTTAGACTCTTAGGATAATTCTCCCCCTTTTAACTCTTGTTTCACACCTCGAAATCGTGAATCACCCTTGTCTTCTCCGTCTCTAGCTGCTCCTCCGACAAGGCATTCCCACCGCTACACCCCTCCATCAGCCTCGCCGAAACCCTCTACACCCTCACCACATCCACCCGCATCAAAGCCCCATCTTTATTTCCTAGTCCACCCACTCCCATGACCCTCCGAACAAACCCACCGTCGTGCTCCTCCTCCGACCTCCACAGACCGCAACACACGTCCACAAGTCATGAAATCATTACCAACGCACTCCACTCCCTACGGCGAAGCTCCTGAGTTGGTTTAACATGGCCGAGAGGCCGTTCTCTTGAATTTCAGGTCTTGCCATGCATCATCGCCGCCGTTGCCATCTCCAGCCTTGTTCTTCGAGTTCGAAGCCACGCATGCTCCAGGCGCTATCTCCAGGTGATGCAGATTACTTCCAGGAAGCGACCCAGGCCTCCAATTGGGAGCATCATGCGCTCCTTCAGCTTTTATTGGGAGTGCACTCCAGTAGCAGTTGCGCGAAGAAGAATCGTGGGATTTAGTCCCACCTCGTGGAGCACAATGCCCCCTGCAGCGAATAAAAGGAATTTGTGATTAGGCCTTAATGCCTCAAGTCACACAGGGGGTGAGGTCCCCTGCGCACCCCTTCACGCCTCACCCATGACACATCCACGCGGGCCTGGCTCATACCCGATTACCTGCCTAAGCCTCACACCTCGGCTGCTACCCACTACAGGCAGCCCTGGTTTGAGGTACGCTCTAATCCAAACTTGAATACTAGGTTATCCTTGGAAGATGAAGAAGAAGAGAGAGAGAGCGCACGGGGTTAGGGGGATTTCACTTTTACAGGCACTTGTGCGACACTTAGTTGTGAGAAGAGAAAGAAGAGAAGCCAAGAAAGAGCTAAGGCTTGAAGAACAGAAGAAGAAGCCTCTTTGAGGCACTATAGCAGGGTTGAACTTAAGTTGTTTGATGATAACAGCATAGCATTATTTGAGGCACTGTGCAATTATTTAGATCATTAAGTAATTATTATATGTATCTAAGTCAATAATTGGTGATTCAAATCACCATTATTTTATCTTAGATGTCTTTTTTGCCTCATTCAATTCTTGATATACTCATTTGCTATATTAAATCTTAGTTTTTGAGTAATTAATTGTGCTCATTTATATATTATTTGTTGATATTAGCATGTGAATGCAATACTTGCTCCCTGTGTTTGACCTCGGACTTCAATTCAAGTAATAAATGTATTTGTTGACGAGCGACTTTGGTTTATACTACAATGTATCAATCTTAAATACCAATTTCGTGCGTTGAACATTTTGGCACCGTTGTCGCGGAGTAACATGCAATTCACCGCTATTCTCTGCTTTATCTGATTATATTTGAGTACTAACTTGTCTTGTTTGATTGCTTGTGATTTTGCGAGGTACTTCACGAAGAGATCTTCCGCACAAATCAATCGCTCTAGGATAGGTAACTTTTTTATTCTTTCCTAATTAACCTCTTAATCTTTTTTTTTGAGAGAGAAAGGAATGCTATCGAATCACCGATAGCAAACCAGGAGAGCTATTATTGATAATAAAAAAATAATTTACAAGTTCGACTCCCAGTACTGTATGAGCCTCCAGCAAAAATTTACAATGTTTTCAACATGAGCTGGGGTCTCCTGAAAAACACACTCATTTCTAGCCCTCCATACCGGCCACAGAACCGCCACCATATGTATATAAGGCTTATTCCCATCTACCAGACAGCTCCACAAATTTCCCCAGGTGGGTAAGGACTCATTGCATACTCTCCTCCAAACATAATCAGTGATAGCACATGAAGAGAAGATATGATCTATAGAATCATTATGCAACCCACACAAATAACAAAACTGGGTTGGGGTCCCCATCCTTCTGTGCCTCAGATCTCCAGTAATCAAACCATCCCTCCTGCACAGCCATAAGAAAATTTGTAACTTTAATGGTATTTTTAACTTCCAAAGCTTTTTCCCCATTTCTTCATCTTCTGCCATCCTGGAGGACATTATCAATTTGTCATAGGCAGCCGCAGTAGAAAAATTACCTTCCCATTTGTATGTATCATATTCATGAGGCATGGGTTTGAAAGCAGCAAGCTCTTGCATGAGACGTTCATTCTCTACGCGTGTTCTTGTTTCATGATTATTCCTCCCACCAATATTTAACAACCACTGCTCCGAATCCACATCCCAATAATCAGCTACCACTAAATTTTTATTTGCTGCAGCAGCATAAGCAAGGGGGAACCTATCTTTAAGCATCCCTCCGTGCACCCAATTCTCCAGCCAAAACTTAAAGCTTTTTCCATCACCTAAAACAGATTTGAAAAAGTTCCAATTTTCCTTCAAGGCACGCACCACAGAAAGCCAAAACGGGGATGGTTTACGTGGGTTAAGATGATTTATCTCATCATTGGTACTCCCATAACTGTCCTGAATAATTTCTGTCCAAGTTTTTTTTTCCCCCTGCAGTAACCGAACGGCCCATTTCAACAGTAAAGCTTCATTGAATTCCTTAAGGGATCTGACACCCATGCCTCCTAGCTTCTTTGGTTTGCAAATTATCTCCCATTTTAAGGGTTGAAAGCAAGCCCCTTTATGGGAGGCCCCTTTCCAAAAGAATCTTTTTCGCATCACCTCTAGCTTTTTCCAAATAGAATTTGGAGCTCTCAGGACAGAGAAGAAGAAAACAGGAATCGATGTGACAACAGAATTCAGTAATATATACCTCCCCCCTTTTGATAGGTATCTACTACTCCAGCCCTCCAATTTTGTAGCTATCTTTTCAAAGAGGAAAGACCAATCTGCTTTCTTCAGCTTAGAACATTTCAAAGGCAGACCCAGATATTTAATCGGTAGTGGCACCACAGGTGTACCAAGAGTGGCAGAGATCTCATTCTGTAAACCATCATTCATCCCAAAACAGACCAGGGAAGATTTACTTCCATTCAATATGAGCCCAGAAACCTCTCCAAACAATTTAACCATATGTAACAAAGCCTGCGCTTCTCTCTTCCCCCCTTCTACAATAAAAACAGTATCATCAGCATACTGAAGTATAGGAGCTAGAGCCCTATGATTAGACATTGAATACCCCCTTATAAAACCATCTACAACCAATTTGCAGGCAAACCTAGCCAAAGTATCCACCGCAAGATTAAAAATTAGAGGGGCAATAGGACAACCTTGCCTTACTCCACATTGGGGCTGAATCCAAGAATGGCACGGTTTACCATTTATCAATGGGGAAAAAGAGGCTGTCGTAATGCATCTCTTCACCCATTGAATCAATAAGGGTGGAAATTTCCTCCTTTTAAGGATCTCCCACAAGTATGACCAGCAGATAGAATCATAGGCTTTTGAGAAGTCTACTTTCCATAAGAAAGCCTTTGATTTTCTCCTTTGCCACCCCATTACAATTTCCTGCGCCACAATGAATGACTCTTGTAACGATCTCCCAGGAAGAAAAGCTGATTGAACAGGCATAATCAAATCCTTTAAAACCTCCCGCAATCTGTTAGCAATAACCTTACTAATAATAAGGTAGATGGAATTTGATAACGCAATGGGTCTGTAATCAGAAAAACTTTCTGCACTTGATTTCTTGGGCAACAAAAACAGGTAGGATTTGTTCAGCCTCTCAAAACCAGAGTTACCCACTTCAAACTCATGGATAACCTTCATTACATCCACCTTAACAACATTCCATAACTCTCTGTAGAAAAACACCTGAACACCATCTGGACCTGGAGCCCCTTCATTATTTAAATCTTTAATGGCCCTTAGCACTTCCTGTTCAGAAATAGGGGTCACAAGCATGCCACTCTGTTCATTATTTACACAAGGGAAATCCATTGCTGCCATCCTCCATGAACCTCTTGGAGTTGCCTTGGAAGCTTCTTTAAAAAATTTTGTTGCTTCAGATCTGATCTCCTTAACCGAGGTAATATTTCTTTCTTCAACTTTAATAGATGAAATAAGGTTGAATCTCCTTCTAGCACTGGCCGCAAGATGGAAAAATTTTGTGTTCGCATCACCCTCTTTAAGCCAAAGCTGTCTGGATTTTTCCCGCCAATCCATTTCAATTTTCAGGTCTTCATCCCCCATAATTGCTTGCATTTGCTGCCTCAATTGCTACTCCTGTTGGTCCAAATTCAGCCTGCACTCTTTCATATCTAAATCCCTGATGACTGTCAAGGCTTCCTTCCTCTTCTGGTCTCTAATCAGGTTCACAGCCTGCCCATATTCTTTCAACATTTCACGCAGACCAACCAATTTTGCAGCCAACTGCTGTGTGGCAGTGCCTTGAACATCCTTGCTCTGCCACCACTGAGAAACCATTTGCACAAAGCCTTCTTCCCTAAACCAAGATCTCTTGAGTTTGAAATATGACCCCGTGTCTGCATTCACCCCACTGTCCCAAACCAAAGGCGTGTGGTCAGAGAACGGCCTATCAAGGCTCAAAACAGCTGATAACTGAAAACTCTCTAACAAACTAGGACTGCCAAAGAACCTGTCCAATTTGGAAATCTGTCCACTTCCATTCCTCCAAGTATATTCCACACCACTGATGGGAAATTCAGTCAAGCCCATGTTCTGCACAGCCAATTGGAAGCCTGTTGAAGAACTGTCCATTCTCCCATCTGGATTGTCATCACCAGAAAGATAACAATTGAAATCACCCCCTAACAGCCATGGAGTCTCTTGCACTCTTTGATGCATTGCATAAAGTTCCTCCCACAAGCCAACCCTCTCTACTGCCACACAAGGACCATAAATACATGATATAAACCATTCCATATCACCTTGGGGAGATTGACACCTGCAGGAAATTAAGAACCTATCACGAAAAATCTCAGTTACTGAAATGGCAGACTTTCTCCACCAAAAAGCCATACCACCAGACCGACCAACAGCACCCTTAGCCACAATATCACTATGGCCAGACTATTTGAAACAGTCCCATTCTTGACCATTCTCCCTCTCCAAGTGAGTCTCTTGTAAAAGGGCACAGTCTATCTCCCACTCAGAGAGATATCTACAAAGAGAAGCCCTTCTTTGCTTGTTGCGTAGCCCACGCACATTCCACGACAAAACTCTCATTTCTCACTTGAAAGATCCCCATTGACCTTGCAACCCACATATTCTACCATAATAGATTTAGCAATATCTTGCTCCACAATAGGATGCTCCTTTCTTCTCCTTCGCAGCACATATGGAGATCTGCCCACGCCTCTCTTTTGTTTGGACCCACAGCCATACTGCAAATCAGTTGGAGTAGCAAACTATAACTGGCTCTGCTCTTTAAGCCTCAACTCCCTTTCTAAACTGCCCAATTCCACACTGCAATTCATCTTAGACTCTGCCAAATCAGTCTCAGTAACCTCTAAACAATCACCCTCTTTGACTATCAGAGCTAATCTATTTTCAGCAGGTGTTGCAGCATCTTCCATCAGGTCCTTCTCAGCCATAATACAATGGCAGTCCTTCCTCTTTTTGGGCTCAGGAACCTCAACTGCAGGAGGACTCAGGTGCTGCATCTGGTTTGGTTCTTTAAGCCTCAACTCCCTTTCTGTACTTCCCAACTCCATACTGCAGATCATCTCAGAATTTGCCACTTCATTCTCAGCAACCTCCAGACAGTCACCCTCTTTGCCTATCAACACTGATCTAATTTCAGCAGGTGTTGCAACATCTTCCGTCTGATCCTTCTCAGCCATAGCACAATGGCACTCCTTCCTCTTTGTGAGATCAGGAGCCACAGCTGCAAGGTTGCATCCTTTAAGCCTCAACTCCCTTTCTAAAGTGCCCAATTCCACACTGCAGTTCATCTCAGATTCTGCCAAAACAATCTCAGAAACCCCTAAACAATCACCCTCTTTGACTATCAGAGCTAATCTATTTTTAGTAGGTGTTGCAACAACTTCCATCTGGTCCTTCTCAGTCATAACACAGTGGCAGTCCTTCCTCTTTTTGGGCTCAGGAACCTCAACTGCAGGAGGACTCAGGTGCTGCATCTGGCTTGGTTCTTTAAGCCTCAACTCCCTTTCTGTACTGCCCAACTCAATACTACAGATCATCTCAGAATTTACCACTTCAGTCTCAGCAACCTCCAGACAGTCACCCTCTTTGCCTATCAACACTGATCTATTTTCAACAGGTGTTGCAACATCTTCCATCTGATCCTTCTCAACCATAGCACAGTGGCACTCCTTCCTCTTTGTGAGATCAGAAGCCTCAGCTGCAGGGTTGCATTCACAGCTGTCACATTGTTTGCTCACCTCATTTTTGGTTCCAGACATTGGTTTCTCCTTAGGAGAATTATCTTGACAGCAATCAACCTGCCCAATAATAGCTAACCTAACAAGCCAAGAGGTGCCCCACATCTGATAATGATCGAATCTGGAAGTGAACCAGCATTAGCAACTTCCACCTCAATTCTTAACGACCTAATGTCTCCTTCTCCAATCAGAACATCAGAACCATCACAGATTGATGCAAAACCTGCTAGCATCTTGGAGACAACACCCTTTACCCGCAAGTGCAGTGGTAGTCCAGAGATCTCAAGGATGACCCTCCTGGAGGACACTCTTTGTGGAGGCCGTTCAGATAGTGCCCCATCAAAAGGAGAGACCATTCTCCAGATCACAATGAAATCTTTAAAGATACTTGAACGAAATCTTAATCGCTCAACATCCAGCATGCCCAAACCATACACCAAGAATCGAGAAGGGGATAACAGAGCAACTTTCCAGCCCGCAGACAAAAGATCTAAGGAAAGTACCAGGTTCTGAAGCATTTCGATCGAAGGCCTACCTGACATGATCTCCCCAATCAAAGCACCTCTCAGTGTGATCTCTGCAGCCGAGATCTCTTTCATAGATGGGATCTCAACTTCAATTATATGCCTGCCCAAAATCGGTGGTGGTAGCGGCCGAGGTTCATTTTTGACCCTCCAAACAGTACGTGAGACTGCCCGCCATTGTCGCAAAGGGAACCTCCTAGGGCACAAATCGCTTTTGTGTCCTTTGCCTCTGCACTCCAAGCAGATCTGAGCATTCTTACATATCGCAGCCACATGCCCCCTTTGTCTGCATCTGAAGCAGAGAACATCACCATTCTTCCGCCTCCAAGGACGTCTTTGAGAACGGTCAGACGACCTAAAAAACCTCTCCTGCCACAACCGCTCTCTTCTCCTCCAGGCCCTTGATCTCCACGTCTTCCATTCATCTTCTGCGCCCACCCTGGATGGATTCGCCCCACTACCTCGCTCTGCCCATCGCCGATCGCCCACCACTCACCCTCTCCATCGCCGATCGCCCATCTTCATCTTGGGAGAAAATTCACCTCTTAATCTTGGGAAGATAAAAAAAGGAAACAATCAATTAGGAATCACCTACCTTATTTTTATAGTAATCATCATTTGAAAAGGCAAGTTTCCTGATTTGCAAACAAATTTCATATCTGATTGAAGCTTGAGATGATTCTGTTTAGAATTCCCTACCCAAATTTATTGTACCTATTAGGGACTACGCGTAATTTCTAATCTTCTTGGACTACGCACTTCTTGTTTGAAGTCCAAGGTGAACATTTTAAGATCAAATTGGATGCAGAATAGAGCCAATTAGGGTTTCTACATTAGGGTTCTGGAGTGATAGTTCACATTTGCCTACATAAAAGTAAATAGCCCTCCCGCATTTATGTGCTACCCAAGCCCTTGGTTGAAAAGATCTAATCAAGAAAAATCCTAAAATCCAGCTCTAATTTCACTTGAATCCTAAAATCTTGGACCTAATAACCTGAGAGTCAATCAGGGTTATTTATGGGTCTTGACCTAGATTTAATTCTCCATCTTTTAGGGCAGGTCAGGTGAAGTTGATCTACCTAGTAGGCCAACCAACCTCCAAATTAGGTCACAAGTCAAATTAACTTCTAAGCAAGTGGAATTAAAGGCACAAATTAGGACTTAAAATTGGTATAGTTAAGAGGTCAAGTTATCCATTCTTGTCTACCTAGACCCTCATTGACAAGGAAGGTCAAGTGGGGGAAACCCTATAACCCCTGGGAATGCTTTACCATGTAGGGGTCTTTGTGAGACTCTCTCTTCTTGACTGCCCAGGTAATTCTCAGGTGGACAACTTTCTAATGGAGGGGTATGATCCTCCCTGAACCTCTATAGTCATCCAAAAATCTTTGGGTGCCTTGATTGAGTTCAACAACAACTAATCCCTCATCTTTTCTCTAGTGCACATACACAAGTCATCTTAGGGATTTCTATCTGGTCAAATCAACTGCAAGCTAATCTTGAGATTGATTCTACATCCTGATTCCACCACTTGATTCAAAAATGTAGCCTGGCTATATAGGAAGACTGTTTAGGAAACTTGAGTCCTAAATGAGCATAAAAGAAAAGATAATTGAGAATGCTTATAGAAACCATGAAGAATATTATAAAAGGGACATTCAGGAAAAATTTCTGAAAACAACAGACATCATCGCAAACCGTGTAGGGATAATATAGACACAATGAACCACGATTCAACCCGAGATAATCTATTAGCAAAACACAGTGAATTGGTGAAATTACACAACAATGAGTGCCTGCAATGTTGGTCAAGCCCTTCATTTCTGGAAAAACTCCAAGAATTTTTAGAAATACGGGGAGAATTACTGAAAAGATTATATAGAACCATTGATCAAAAATACCCATCAAAAGTTAATAAAACATCTTGGAGTGAGTCTAATGATCAACACAATTTCCCAAATCCCGGGTTTGACGATCGTAGTTGTTATGGACCCCCAACACAGATGAATTCAAATTCAAATTTCATAGCAATTGACATTCCTGATCTTGA
This sequence comes from Thalassia testudinum, assembly GCA_037157565.1. NCBI lineage: Eukaryota > Viridiplantae > Streptophyta > Magnoliopsida > Alismatales > Hydrocharitaceae > Thalassia > Thalassia testudinum. The sequence goes on from JAZHRO010000031.1 coordinate 205,232,372, forward strand.
TGAGGGTTGGGAGGATCCAATTACAAGTGTTCCCGATCTCGAACCAACCCTAGAAAATCGAAAGCCTAGTTCACTGAGCTTAGATTTCCCACACACCTGTGATACTAAGATTGAATCAGAACCCATCGAGGGTGTAAATTCTATCCCTTATTCTGATAAGGTGACTTTCGAGAGTAATTCTGACATCCCTATAGAGCCCAACCTAAATTCTAGTGATCCAACCCACACCCTTATCCTAGAATCTGAATCTAAGCCTTATCGAGACGATTACAGGGCTCCATGTGATGGAAATCAGATTTTGAATCTGGATTACAATTTCGGGCTTATATTTGATGATTACACCTCTTCATGCTAATCAGAGACACAGATCAATTTTTTGAAAGTCACGCCAATTTACGATACAGAAATCGAGGAGTTGGAAGAGTTGGGACTGGATTGGGTCTATCTTAAGAGCCAAGAACCCGAACCCATGCCTAATAAGAACATCTTTTTTAGTTCAGATTCTGAGAATAGGCTAGTTCCAAGTCAGGTTGCTGATTGTACATCTCTTGATTTATTCTATGGTGGAACCCCTAATCCCGAATTAGATTAAGAACATGATTCTCGCAAGTTCTCCGACAATTTCAGATCTTACCCTAATTTCGGAGAACTATTTTTCCTAACTCTAAGCATATCTACGACCTCAGCATACATGATCCATTCTTCGACTCTGACTCTGAGGTCCCTGATCTGAGATCATTAATTCAAAATCAAGTTCCACTGAGATGGAATCATTCCTTTTTTATCCTCAGGAATCAGAAACAGTAATTGCCGAGAGTGTCTGCAATCTAGGGTTCGAATCTTTCCTTGACTCAAATTTCCATAACCTTCTAAACACTCTTAAGGCATTTACATTTAATTTTGATGGCCATTATGAGGACTCTCTAGATAAACCTACCATGAAATCCCTCCTAGAGGAGCCCTCACACATAATTTTTATTGATGCCTCCTCTTCTACACATACAGATCCTTCCAAAATCCGTTCTCAACCCCGACCCACAATCGGACTCAATTTTTACTCTGATTCTCCTCTCGATGAGCCAGTTGCAGATGATTCTCCTCTATCTTTTAATCGGGTATCGGATATCGATCGAACTGCAAATTACATGCCATCTTTCTCTGATCACCCTCGTAGGGACCTCACACCCTCCATAGATCCATTCTCTTTCGAGGATCCCTACTCTGACCAAGCTAATTGGACTCAGCCAAACCCTAGTTTCACACTTCCACATCTACTCGAGCTCCACAGCATATGGTGGGCCCCGCATCAAATGATTCACATCTATCAACCCACCAGAATTATTGGGTTTGGGCTGCATCATCAGCTGTTGATTTGAACAAGCACCTGGTTTGACCAACCAAACTATTAATCAAGGTGTTTGTTCTACAAAATTCGTTTGATTTGACCACTCCTCCATACCATTTTCTGCTTAGCTGAAGACATTGAATTTATCGCTTAACGGGAGGCAACCCATCATTCCAAAAATCTGAGATCCTTCTAATTATCCTTTTGTACTTCATGTCTATTGCACTTCGAGTTTAATTTTAGAACAGTCGACTCCACCTTTGGTACTCGTACCAGAGCTTGAAATCGTCCGCAACAGTCATTTCGACCCGTTCGCTCACCCGATTATCCTGTTCTAATCCCTAAACCCAAACTAATTTCATACCCTCCGATTTACAATGAGGACATTGCAAAACTTAGGCATGGGGGGTGTTAAAGTGCAAACATGCAAAAATTCAAAGTTCTGAAGGATTCTCACAAAAACAAAATACATATTCCAAAAAAACAAAAAAAAAGAAAAAAATTTGAAAAGAATAAAAAAATGGAGAAAAGGGAGGAAATTTTGAGAATTAAATGCAAATCATTCTTGAGAGGAGGAAGAGGTGATTTAAATGTCAAAATTGAGCAACAATCTAAAATAAAAAGAGATAGTCATCAGTAAAAGATTATGGAATCTATTTAAATTGTAGACCAAATCAAAAGAAAGAAATAAAAGTCAAAAAGTGTTAAGAGATACAGAGATTAGTATGAGTGCTGATCTTAGGCCTCTTGGGCTTGTTTTAGGCTTAAAACTTTAAGTATCCGTTAAAATCTGGATAATCCTCAAGAGGTTGAAGAAAATGAGAAGCTTAAGTATTAGGTCTAAGGCTTAGGGAGTATTTGGCCTCGTTAACTGACCTTTGGTTTGCGGAACTCGGTGACCTAAGTACCCTAATCCACACACAGTCTGGTTCAGTGCGCTTAATAATCAAAATCATACAAATGCGTTAATTCTGTTCTGAAAAAAAGCTACCTAGATTAGGAGCGGCTTATCAACACAAGTTGATTTGAATGGGTTCCCGACGCAAAGAGGTGGGAAATTCCCCTCAAAGATGCGCAATAACATACCGTCTCCTTAGTGCTTATCTCCTAGGATATCTAAATACCCTACTGGGAGCATATAAGCACATTGTGTTGATTTAGGTGACATGGGTAGGATTATCCTGAAATGTCGATTGCCAAGGCCTGAATTTGGCTATAGAACGTCATGAGCGGCACTATCTCATAGTATCAAAAGCCAAGGTTCTGGGGGTTGCCATGGGCGATGCTATCTCGAAGCATCGAAAGCCAAGAACCCTGCGAGGATTGATGGTGGGAGCTAAGAATCCAATATAAAATGTGTTTGTAGGCCAATCCGAAGCTAGAACTAAAGAAAAGAAAAAGAGAGAAAACTCTCCAAAAATGCAAAAATTCTTTTATCTCTCTCTTACAAAAATGCACTGCAAACTGAACTAGGACTAACCATGTTTTAAGTACGGGTGCTTTAACCACGGAATTCAACAAACCTTCGATTAGTTCCCGTGGGCCTTAGAAACCTTCACGGCAAACTGAGGCTAAAGTTGGTCAGGTCCGGATCTTGGTTGGTACCTGAGTACCTCTAGGCCTATTGTTAGCATTCTGACCTAATCTACAAAAAAAAGCACACATCAAAATTATGAGCATTAAAGGCATGGTCTAGAATTTGAATTAATTCCATGAGATTTTGTTAAGGGACTAGCAAAAGTTAGGCATGGGGGTATGATGATAACATCATTATCAGCCATATCTAGCTTTAATTAGCCATAATCAAGGAATAAATGCTTTACATAACCGCCAGAGGACCATAATTAATCGCATAATAATTCTGAGAGAAATACAGTAAAACAGTGGTAAAAATGCAGTTTTAACAACACATCTCAATTCCAGAACAATCATGGCATTTTTCAGGGGTTAATCAAAGATCAAATGATCTTAAATGTCTAACAAGTAGGTCTGTGCAGACAGAAATGGGTTTTCGTGTGTTTCAAGAATTAAATAACATTTGAAACCCTAAAAATAAACCTGCTTAATCTAGTGACGTTCTGGTCATGATAAAATTCACATAAACCCTCTAAAAATCATAGAAAAATATTCTCTAGGGTTTGGAATGCTTCATTTGACCATTGGAACCCAATTTGACGTAAAATAGAGTCTTAGACAGACAGTTGCCCTAACTTGGATTTTTGCATAAATTACCTAGTCAAACTTGGTCAAAACCTAACTCCAACTTCACCATTGGATTCCTTAGGTCCAAATTAGGTTTGTACCAAAATTTGGCCCCAATCTGAGATCATCTTGATCTAGTTTGCAATTTAGTTATGTCTGACATTTTTCTCTCACACACATGCCCCTAACTTTCAAAATCCTTACAAATAGGCCCCTATCTTTGTCGTCACTCTTTGCAAATAGGTCCCTCCACCATTATCGCGAAGGATTCCTTCTCCGATGACCTTCGATTGAAGAGAACACCTTTAATCAATGAATCCCTTCCAAAATTGGAAGGGAGATTCCTTGAGAAGTTCTCCTTCCAAAGCACCCGACCTTGAATCCTATAACCTTCCTAATCTCTCATGCGAATGCATGGGAGATTCAAGTATCTCCTAGGTTTCCAACTCTGACAAACCTTCCAAACTTGAAAGCATGGTTCCCAAGCTTAAACCAACTCCCTGAGGCGTATAAAAGGATCCCCAATGCAAATCGATCCTCCCAAGCTCGAATTTGGCTGGAAATCCCCCATGTTTCTCCCTCCTCTTCAGCCAAATAGCTCCTCGACATTTGACGACCTCTTCTGACCTCCCTCGTCGTTCGCACACAATACCGATAGCGAATTCTCTTCCTCGTCTTCCTCCGCGCCGTGTCGTACCAGCCGACGCCACTCCCACTGTCCTCCTCGTCGTTTCCTACTCACTGGAGCCACCTTCGTCCCTAGTGCCGACGTGCCCCCAGCAAGTCAATCTCCCCCTTTCGTCCGTTATTTTAGGAGTAGTTTAGTTCCCTTAGACTCTTAGGTTAAGTCTCCCCCTCTTAACTCTTGTTTCAACCCGTTGAAACTGTGAATCACCCTCGTCTTCTCCGTCTCTAGCCGCTCCTCTGGCGAGGCATCCCCGCCGCTACACCCCTCCATCTGCCTCGCCAAAACCCTCTACACCCTCGCCACATCCACCCGCATCAAAGCCCCATCTTTATTTCCTACTACACCCACCCCCATGACCCTCCGAACAAACCCACCATCGCGCTCCTTCGACCTCCGCAGGCCACCACACACCTCCACAAGTCACGAAATCACTACCAGCGCACTCCATGCCCAATGGCAAAGCTCCTGAGCTGGTTTAACATGGCCGAGATGCCATTCTCTTGAATTTCAGGTCTTTCCGTGCATCTCCGCCACTGTCGCCATCTCCAGCCTTGTTCTTCGAGTTCGAACCACACACACTCCAGGCGCAATCTCCAGGTGATGCGAGTTACTTCTAGGAAGCGACCCTGGCCTCCAATTGAGAGCATCGTGCACTAATTCAGCTTCGATTGGGAGTGCACTCCAGTAATAGTTGTGCGAAGAAGAACCGTGGGATTTAGTCCCCTCGTGGAGCACAGTGCTTCCTGCAGTGAATAAAAGGAATTTGTGATTGGGCCTTAGTGCCTCAAGTCACACAGGAGGGCGAGGTCCCCTGCGCACCCCTTCACGCCTTGCCTGTGACACCTCCATGCGGGCTTGGCTCATACCCGATTACCCGCCTAAGCCTCACACCTTGGCTGCTACCCACTACAGGCAGCCCTAGTCCGGGGTGCGCTCTAATCCAAACCCAAATACCCAATTATCCCTGGAAGAGGAAGAAGAAGGGAGAGAGAGTGTGTGTGCGGAGTTAGGGGGTTTTCGCTCTTACAGGCACTCGTGCGACACTTAGTCGCGAGAAGAGAAAGAAGAGAAGCCATGAAAGAGCTAAGGCTTGAAGAAAAAAAGAAGCCTCTTTAACGTACTGTAGCAGGGTTGAACTTAAGTCGTCTGATGATAACACTGTGGCATTATTTGAGGCACTATGCAATTATTTAGATCATTAAGTAATTATTACATGTAACTGAGTTAATAATTGGTGATTCAAATCACCATTATTTTATCTTAGATGTCTTTTTTCTCTCATTAGATTCTTGATATACTAATGTGCTACATTAAATATTAGTTTTTGAGTAATTAATTGTACTCATTTATATTATTTGTTGAGATTAGCACGTGAATGCAATACTTGCTCCCTGTGTTCGACCTCGGACTTCAATTCAAGTAATAAATTGTATTTGTTGATGAGCGACTTTAGTCTGTACTACAATGTATCAATCTTAAACACCGATTTCGCGCATTGAACAATAGCCAACCAAGACCGTCGCCCCCATCTACTGAGGCACTTGATACATGCTTTGTGGGCCATTAGATCACCATCAAACTGCTACAAGAGTGCCACATCATCAACAAGAAGATCATCGCAGCCATTGGATCCTCATCCAACGACTAAGGGCAGCCTAGTGGAAAAGAAGAAACGCGACAATCCACATGTTTAGCGCATTGGTTAGCACGCGTAAAGAAGAGTTGGCAGCGAGCGTTCAAAACTCAATCAGAGCAATTCTGAGGCAGTCGCAAGTGCGGACAAAATCTCTCCATGTAATTGCGACCGAGTAGTGCGGGAGCAGATGCATGGCGTGCGGAGGAGAGGCAATGCGATGGAGCATACACATAGATGCAAGCACGTATCCACGCACCATTATACATAGATTAGAGAGGCAATGCGGCACGCGACCTCAACCATTGATATTCACAATCGAACGGATGAATTTGAACGCGTGCACGTGAGAAGAGGCAGTGCGGAGCATGCTTTTAAGCTATCCGATCGAAAGATCAGACGGCTGAGAAGAGTCCAGTGCAAGTGCACGCGATGAAAGGATCGAGGTGGTGGGTGAGCACTGAGTGGCCAACGCGTGGTGCAATCTAGTGCATTACGCACGTATTAGGCGTGTTGGGGGTTCTTTTGAAATGCAATCTGATCTGTTGATCTCCCGATCGATGGATCTGATCGATCCAAGGCTGTTGCACGATTTGGAGGGCCAAATACCTGCTTTGCCTCTCATTTTGGCTATAAAAAGGACCCTAGAGCCCCCATCTTCTCCTCCATCTCTCCCTCCAGACACCTCCAAGCTTCTCCAACTCCCTCTTCCTCTGAGGCATCCACTAAGACCACCTTAGTGCACCGCTGCTGCTCTTTTCAACTCTCAAAAGACCACCAAGGACCACCCTTGGTGCCATTGTTCTAGTAGCTTAGATAGCTATTTTTATTTCCAGTAGTTTTAGTAATTTCCTTTAGTTCTAGTTCTAGTTATTCTTATATCTGAACAATCTAATCTCAACAAATTTTCTATGTCTATATATCTAATTATTCTAGCACTAGTTCTAAATTAGTACTACAATCAAGTCATTTTCTGCCTCCCTGAGTCCGATTGGAACTCACATCTCGTTATATTTATTTGTTTCGACGTATTTTCACGCTATATTACGACTTAATCACCTTTTAACATGATTTTACGACTGAACAAGCAACAAAGTGATTTTTTGGGTTCAAGAGATTTTTGCGATGATGAAAGAGATAGTCTGGGGTATTGACCTAAAGTAAGTGAGAAGACAAGTTCACTTGAAACCTTCGCTCCAAGCAAATCCGAATCTCGCTCCCGGTCTTGATTCACACCTAAACAACACAAAACACAAAATTTTTTGAAGATCAGAAAAAGAAATAGAGAGACTAAATGAGACTAAGTTGTGCCTCCCAGGCAACGGCGCCAAAGAGTGATGCGAGATTTGTATAGTTTTATAAATTGGTGTTTTAATGTCGTTGCAACGCATAAAGTATATCAACTTTTAAATTTATATTCCCAGATAGTAGTAGTATCTAGGGTCGTCTAAGGAGGACAATTTGTTGGTCAAATAAGTAATTCTCTGTCTCGCCTCTCAAATCAACACTTCTTTTGTATTTTGATTTTTGTAAATTTTTATGTTTGGAAATAAGCGAGATACGAATGCGAAGATAGAACTATGTTAAAGAAACTACACCTAACAACTAAAACCTAAGTGACAAGAGAAGTCTTCTCTTCTAAGCTTACCCTAGGCAAGTGCGCTAAGGATAATTAGAAGAGAGATGTGATGCACTAAAATAAATAAAATTACTACTTCAAACTAAAAATTCAAGAATGAAGGAAGGCACTTTGCTATTAAGAAGAAATGTTTACAAAGTACCTAGGGAGCTCAACTAAGCAAAGGTTCCACTTGGTTAATCCATAGGTACATAAATGCTTAACAGGAATTAAAATGCAACAAAATAAAAGATAGAAAATTCTCCCAAGTAGCTGAGGTAGCCTTCACTCCATGAATGGTGGCTCCAAGACTTGAAGAAGGCTTCCTCCTAACTCCTTGAGTTGCTCCTCTCAAAGGTGGACGTCCTTCACCCTTCTTTCCTCCTGCCTAGCCATCCTCAACAGATGGAAGCTTGCTCCTTGGCATGGCACAAGGAAGGAGAGAGAAGAGGAAGAAGGCACCATGGGAGCAGGTAGCTTACTCCCTTAATCTCAATCTCTCCTTCTCCTTTCTTGGGAGTGGGATGTTTGGTAGCTATAGGTGTTTGATAGGAAAAATTTTTTCTTGCCAAGGATGGTTTGAATGGTCGGATGAGGGGTCTTTTTATAGGCTAGTATGGATGGAGGTTAGGATGTTTCCTTGGCATCATGTAAAAGGGTGCCAAGGAGGGTGGCTTGGATGGTGGTTAGGAAGTTTCCTTGGCACCATGTGAAATGGTGCCAAGGAGGGTGGCTAGGAAGCTTCCTTGGCACCATGTGAAAGGGTGCCACAGAGGGTGGCTTGGATGGTGGTTAGGAAGCTTCCTTGGCACCATGTGAAAGGGTGCTAAGGAGGGTGGTTTGGAAGCTTCCTTGGTGCCAGGGAGTGCACTTTAGGTGCCAATGGTTAGAGGTTTTAATGTAGGTGGATGGCCATTAAGGTGGAAAGGGAATAGGGTAGTAGCTGGAGTAGAGGAGGAGCTAGCTAAGATAGCTAGTAGCTTAGTTAAGTAGAGGAGGAGCTGGAAGGAGCTTTCCCAAGCTGTCTTCACACTTGTTCCTTGTGCCTTCCATACTGCCAGGGCTTTTATGATTTCCAAAGCATTCATCCCTGGCAATCAAATGGTAACTACATAAGATAATGTAAAATAAATGCTAATACATGCTTTAAACCCTAAATGCAAATTCATGCTAAATACAGTGAGATAATGCAATACAATTGGCAAAACCTTAGGAACTAGATGTGAATGGATATTAAGGATGATGATAAACTACCATTTATCACCCACCACTCATCACGTGCAATCGCACGTGCAGCCATGCCTAGTCGCATGCTTCAATCCGACGTGCCTCCATGCACTCAACACTGTCGATTGACGATCATGCGATGCAATTTCAACCGTGCACCACTACCGTCAATTCAGCCTACATTTCGCATCTCGATCGCACGCCCCACGTTGACGTTTGAAGGTAGTGACCAATGCACTACGCATGTGGATTGTCGCGCTTTTGATTTCCGCATGCACTACCCTCAGCCGTTGGATGAAGATCCAACGGCTGAGATGAAGAGCCGCTGGATGAACCGCGGGGAAGCTGACAGCGTGGAGTGATTGTGCCCACTGGATGACGATCCAACAACCCACGAAGCTCCTACGTTGTGCTTCAGTGGCTGAGGGCATTGAGGAGGGCCGTTGGGATGGAGCCACATGGTACCATCCTGACAATCTATTTTCCCGCCTTTGTAGTTGGTGCTACAAGGCTCCGATTGAGGTGATTTTTGCGCCATCGGACTATGATCATCGCTCTCAGTCCATCTATATAGTCGGATTAATCATCCATGGCCCCGAATCATATGCAATTATTATTGCCTATCAATTAGAACATAAAATAGGATTATTATTTACATAGCTAAACAAAAAACTACGATGCAAAGTATGCTACTCATGCATGCATCAATCCTACGTTAATCTGCGATCTAACTTAAGTTAGGTAGATTAAGTCCTATGATTGCTAAGCAATCATACCCCGATGCCTAAATCTTGCTAGTCTCTAGTAAATGCAAGACTAAATGCAATTTATGAAGAGTTTGACTAGAGATCTATTTATTTTGTTTTCATCCAAAAATTTAGAAATCTTGATAATCATGAAATGTAGTGTTGTACCCTATGCAACGAATCCAAGTGAAAAGCCAGTCCACAACTAAAGCTCGTACTCGACCCCTAGTAAAACTCTATCGAGATAGGCAAACTTCCTCCCTCGGGGGTATAACAAAATAATCTGAAATTTCAGCCTCAGCTTTTGGCTTTGGTAGAAGATGTCTGAGTCAAGTGGGTTTGTTTTTGGTGGCCCACACTCCTCTAATGCTACATATATCTAGATTTCCAGACTGTCAAATAAATCAACTCAGAGAAAGGAGGAGAAGCTATTCTCTCTCTAGTTCCTTTGTACTCACTCACTCTTTTTTCTTCTATTTTTTTCTTTTCCTTTTCCTTTCTTTTCCTTTTTCTTTTTGAGTTCACAATCTTACCAGATTGTAAATATATTTGGTGGTCTCTCATGGCATTAACACTTTAATTTAGTTTTGATAACCCTATAATTAAGTCAAAAATCCTCAGCCAATATTTGGGTGGTCGAAAATACAGAAAAGGTCAAGACTATATTTGGTGGATCATAATGATAGTAGGTATTGTTACCTCAATGTACTTGACACAAAATAAACATACCTCAACATTTATTTTTTTCAATCTTTTCCTCTTTTTTTCTTTTTTTTTCTTTTTTTTTCATATCTACCAGCACAACATAATACATACACACGCAAATTTTTATTCACGAGACATTATTGGGGATTGGTAATGCTCAAGAGGATATCGGGTGGCTTATTTGGTGGAAGTGCCTACTCTCGACACCAGAAAAGGGACGAATAGGACAACATATTTTATGACATTGACATTAATACTCTCCTTCAGCTGAGGATCTTGTAAAGGACAGTTGTAACCATCCATCTTAGTCTTAGTTTTATTAGAACCTACTCTCTACGTATTTGCCTTATTTGGTGTCTCTCAAAAATTCACACAAAGAATTTGTGCACAGGAACCAAGAGCGAAAACTATGCCTAACTCCAAGTATCATTATCCAATTATCCAGAACTAAGATTCTTTGTACTATACTTAAAGCACCAGTAGACCCTCTACTTTCACCTCCTAATTGTTTGGTAGATCTAAGAAGATGGTTTGCTTAACTCCCTTATTGTTGTCCAAGGATTTAGGAAAAGAAGCAATGTTTCTTCTTGACAAACTAAAAATGTCTATCGGTCTTCACAGTGGATCCATTGCAAATTCTATGTGCAAGTGTGAAATTGTACTAGATTCTAAATTTAGGAATCAATTAAAGAATAAAATCCCTAATAAAACCTCTTGATAAAAATATGTTTTTTATGGTGTTGGTAGGAAAATTTTTTAGTTTATGTGTACTATCCCCCGATGCCTAAGTTCTTGCATGTCCTCATGCATAAATAAAAGGAAAATAAAGTAAGACAGAGGATAAGTGGATGGAAATCACCTAGAATTGCTCCTAATTCTTCATTCATCATATTCCAACACGAACAGAAAACACAATATGGAGAAAAATATGAAAAAATGCAATATGCTATGTACAGAAGGTATCTACATATGTATAACTGCTGAGTTTAATGCCTCCAGCTAGGTGAAAAATCAATTACATGTCCTTGATAAAATTAATAATTTCATCAGCAGGAGAAGGTTCCAAGGCCATAAATGGCTTGAACCGTTGGCCATTTACCATAGAAATATGCCCAGATTTTGGATCCATAATTTGGACTGCCCCATTAGAATATGGGTGAATCACAAGATACGGGACAATCCACTTGGACTTGAGCTTTCCCACAAAGAATTTGAGTCGAGAATTAAATAACCAAACCTACTGGTTAGGCATGAATTCCTTCCTCTGGATGTGGCAATCGTGAAAAGCCTTAGTCTTATCTTTGTATATCTTTCATAGGATTCTTGCCGAATTTCCTCTAATTTGCTGAGTTGGAACTTCCTCTCATAGCCTCCTACATCGAGGTTAGAATTACACTTCTGCACCGACCAAAAGGCGTAGTGCTCCAGCTCGATAGGAAGGTGACAGGCCTTTCCATACACCATGCAATATGGTGACATTCCGAGTGGGGCCTTGTATGCAGTTCAATATTCCCAAAAGTGTATCGATCAATCGATCGGACCAATCCTTCCTATCTGGTCTAACCGTCTTCTGGAGAATAAGCTTGATTTGATGATTAGAAACTTCAACCTGCCCATTGGTCTGCAGATGATACAGGGTGGCAATGCTGTGATGTATCCTGTATTTTTTCAATAGAGACCTAAAATGAGCATGGATGAAGTGACTGCCCCCGTCGCTAATCAAACCGTGAGGAACTCCGAACCTCACAAAAATAAATTCCCAAACAAAGGAGATAATCTTATGATCAGCCCATCTTGCCGGGATGGCTTCAAGCTACTTCGAAACATAGTCAACTGCGAGAAGTATGTACTCGAAACCTTGCGAGTTCGGAAAAGGGCCCATAAAATCGATGCCCCAAACGTTGAATATTTCTATGACCAGAATGGGTTGGAGAGGCATCATGTCTCTCCGAGTCATAAAACCAACCGACTGACATCGCTTGCAACATTTGGTAAACTCATGTGTATCTTTCAAAATAGTCAGCCAGAAAAAACCTGACTGCAAAATTTTCACCACAGTTTTTTGGCCTGAAAAATGACCACCACAAGCAAAGCTGTGGCAAAAATATAACACACTCGAAATTTCTGAGTTAGGGACACACCTAATTATTTGATTAGCCCCAATGTGAAAGAGCAAGGGGTCACCCTAGAAATAAAATTTGGCTTCTGAAATGAATTTGAGTTTCTGGTCCTTGGATAAACCTGTAGGAATCTTTCCTGCAACAAGATAATTCGCAATATCTGTGTACCAGGGAAACTCAACAGAATTAACAGCCAAAAGAGACTCATCCAGGAATTGATCTGAGATAGGCAAGGAATAGGGGATGTGTTCTAGGTCTAACTGAGACAGGTAATCCGCCACCACATTATGAGCTATGGCTTTGTCGTGAATCTCGATAAAAAAATTCCTGCAGAAGAAGGATCCATCTGATAAGACAGGGTTTGGCATCCTTCTTTTCCAGCAAATGCTGGAGGGTGGAATGATCAGTGAAAATAATCACTTTGACCCAAGTAAATAAGATCTAAACTTATCTAACCCGAATACTACTGCTAGCAATTTTTTCTCAGTAACCGTATAATTACATTGAGCCTCATTTAGCATCTTGCTAGTGTAGTAGATTACAAACGGATGGCGTTCCTGACATTGGCCTAGAACTGCTTCGACAGTGAAATCAGAGGTGTCACACATCATCTCGAAGTCAAGAGATCAATCAAGTGGTTGGAGAATCGGTGAATTAGACACAGCACTTCGTAAGGTCTCAAAAGTGCTGAGACATGAGGAATCGAAGTCAAATGGGGCGTCAGCTACCATAAGATTCGTCAAAGGACGAGCGATTTTCAAGAAATCACGAATGAATCTTCGGTAAAATCTAGCGTGACCTAAGAAGGATCTGATCTGCTTAATCGAGCTAGATGGAGGTAGTCAAGAAATGACTTCAGATTTAGCTCAGTCGACCTTGAGTCCGCTAGAAGAGATCCAGTGACCTAGTACAATGTCATCCCTCACCATAAAATGGCTTTTCTCTCATGAAAGTACTAGGTTTACTTCTATGCACCTCCTTAAGATCTTTGTAAGGTTATCAAGACAAGGCGAGAAATCATCTCCGAAGATGGAGAAGTCATCCATAAATACTTCTACATAGTCCCCAATCATATCAGAGAAAATGGCCATCATATAATGCTGAAATGTCATTGGTGCATTATAGAGGCCGAAGGGCATTCGCTTAAAAACGAATGTTCCAAAGGGGAATGTAAAAGTAGTCTTGTCTTGATCTTCCAGGTTAATCGTAACTTGACTATACCCAGAGTATCCATCCAGAAAACAAAACAAACTGCGCCCGGCTAACCTTTCCAAGATCTGATCAATAAAAGGTGAAGGAAAATGATTGTTTTTGGTAGCCGTGTTCAGTTTCCTATAATCGATGCAGACCCTCCACGAAGTCATGGTGCGGGTCAAGATGGTTTCACCCTTATCATTCTTGATTACAATGAGTCCTGCTTTCTTGGGTACAATTTGAATAGGACTCACCCACTGGCTATCGGAAATGGGATATACAATGCCCACATCTAGCCATTTAATGATCTTTTGCTTGACAACCTCCAGCATATTTGGGTTCAGCTGTCTCTGAGGTTGACTAGAAGGTTTCACCCCCTCATCCATGTAATAAATATGATGAGTGCAATACGAGGGACGAATCCCATGGAGATCAGCAATGCTCCACCCCATAGCAGCCCTATGTGCTTGTAAGATAGAGATCAATTGATGCTCTTGTTCTAGGGTCAAGTGAGCACTAATAATCACGTGGTAAGTCTCACTATCACCCAAAAACACATACTTGAGTGAATCAGGTAAGGGCTTCAATTCAATTACGGGTGGGTGGGAATCAAATTCGTGCATGGGAGAAGAATCGGTAGCGGAAATCTGATAATCCTAATTTTAGTGAATTCTCACTGATTCCCCACCTACGAAGAGGTTGGTTGTGATTGCATCGACGGGAAATCCACTTGTCGTAGTCACGTCATCCTACGTCAGCAAGGGCAAAGCAGTACTTGGTGGGATAGGATAATCAAAATCTGGCCCGTTGTGATCAAATGAACATCCTAGACAATCAAATCTGTAGGATGAAATGTGCATGCCATTAGCCTCCATCTCGTGTGGATCAAGATCCAAAAACCCTGATAGTGAAGATGAATGTGACATTGGGCCATTATAGAGGAGCCCAATGTTCCCACAAAAAGCTAAGTCTTCATCTTCACTGTTCGCCTCTATCAGATCATAGTCGAAGTTTCGTGATGCCTTGAATATCTCTAGTCTAAGTCTTTTGTTTCCTAGGGCTATCTCCAAACACTCGGATGCACAGTCAATGTTCGTGCAAGCTGTCACCAAAAATGGGCGACCCAAAATAATCAGTGCATCATGAAGATTAAGAGGAACCTCCATATCAAGAACAAAAAAGTCCGTTGGAAAGCAGAATCCATGGACCTTTATGATCATGTTCTCAACCACCCCCTCAATGTTTTTACCGATCAATCGGCCAACTATATGGTAATCGAAGTGGGTTTCAACTCCCTAAATCAGAATCGATCAAATACTATGGTGGGAGTTAGGTTGATGGACGAACCCAAATCAAGAAGGGCCTGATCAAATGGAGAATCCTGCAAAAAGTCAAAAATGAGTGAGGTACCAGGGTCTTTCTTTATAGGTGGTAAGTCAGCCAAAATCACGGCACTAGCCTCTTTTAACAATACTGCCTGTCGTCCCATCTTCTACTGTCGCTTAGGGTTACAGTAGTCCTTGAAGAACCTAGCGACAACAGGGATGTGATCTATTGCGTCAAGGAGAGGGACCTAAATGTGAACCTCTTTGAACATAGTTCTCAGGTCTTCGAAATTCTACGTACCCTTTTTTCAGGCTAAATCTCATGTCAAAGCCTCAGGAAAAGGGACAGGAATCTTAGGGTCAATTGGTCTTTTTCCCTTGTCTACAGTAGGTGGCTCCTGAGAGGAAGTAGACCAGCCATCCTGTGGTAGAGGGCACGAAAAATCATGACCCACCTGCCTAAATGGTGGGTCCTGTGTAGTCTTCCTACTCATCAATGTGATAGCCTTTGCATCGGCGTACCATCCATGAGGAGCAAAAGGGGCAAAATAGGTGGGATTTTGTAGCAAAGGTTGCTAACTCTGTCCATAACTAGGTGGTGCAGGAGATGCTTGTAACACAGCATGCGCCTGTCCTTGTGGTGCCTGGAACCTAGGTGGGGCACCCTGGTTCTGCACATATCTTGGGTTAGGGACAGGTTGGGAGGGCAAGGCTCCCTGCGATCTAAGGTCCTACAACAGTTGATTCTGCGTATTCTGTATGCTTTGAATCTGATCAGCCATAGCCTTCATAATCTACAAATTGTCATGAGGCAATTTCCGCATTAACTCTTGCAATTGCTCTTTTAATGCCTCCAAAGGGTAGGCCTACTTTGGAGGATGATTGGCAGCTTGGAGCAGCAGCTGATAAACAGCGTGTGATTTCTATTGAGTCGGGAGTGGCTGTTGCCTTAGGTATGTGTTTTACGCAGTCTCGTATTGTCTAGTCTAGTAGTGTGGATCTTCATTTAGTCTCTATGACATGCTAAACCAAGAAAAGTTAGGATGCTAGTGCCAACCAAGATTATACGCCTCTGAATACAGGTTATTACGCTTGTATCCTTGGATAGCGTTGACATCTTCGTAAGCCGAAGATGTCTGAGATGCATATTCGTCAAAGGAATACACACTAGAATTATCATGGCATGCATAACCCTAATTGTATGGTGCCAGATCTAGATTATTCACGGGTTCTTGATATGCAAGATCCTGTGAAAATGGAGAAGATATATCCCGAGTGAGTAAATGTACTCGAATAGGAGTGACTCGAGATGTGAAAGAAGAGTAAGATGCAGTTGAATTGCCAAAATATGCAACTCAACCTCAAATCAATTCGTCGACCTTCTTGTCAAGTAGATCCACCTTATCCAGCTTCTTGGTGATAATGTCCATATTAGCTTTGGCAAATTCAACGTGAGCTTCATGGACATTAACCCACTGCTGTCCAGGTTGCCGAAACTGGTTCACAAACGTGGCATTCATTGAGTTCTCTGCCAAGGACCTGAACAACTCGAATGAGTTGTTTTTGTCCTTCGTGAGGAAATTCTCATCACTGAATGCATCGGCCAGGTACCGATGTGTGTCATCCTGCCCATGGTAGAAGATTTGAGCTAAGTGCCATCTGGGCACACTATGGTGAGAGCATTTCTCGAGAAGATCATGAAATCTATCCCAGGTGCCATGCAATTTTTCCCTTAGTCCCTAGTAGAAAGTCATAATTGCACGCCTCATTGCATTTATCTGACCAAGCAGGAAGAACTTTTGGAGGAATTCACAATGTAATTCTACCTAGGTTCCAATTGACCTCCCAATGGTATTGAAATAATAAGAAGCTTTACCCCTAAGAGAGAATGGAAAAAGCTTCATAAGAACAATCCCTAAATCAATGTTTCTGGGTCGAACCGTTTCTGCAATTCGACTCAGATCCTCAATGTGCTAGAAGGGATCCTCATTCAAGTTTCCATGAAAATAAGTTTGAATCAGACTTATTATATTCAGCTTCAACTCAAATGCGTCTCCACCTGCAGGAATCCAGACTTGGGGTGACAAAATCATAACTGCCGAATCATAAAAGTCCCGTAGTTGTCCTCCACGTGGTGGATGCTACATTCTGTCCAGTGTGGTGAGAATGCTATTGATTAGGCGTGTTTTGCAAATTCAAATGTGGGTTTGGAGGACCTGACGTCGTAGCTCGCAAAACGCATCTGTAAGATAAAATTTATAACCGAAACTTGAGATGAGTCTCGAGTCAAACACAGGAAGGTGAACATTTGGTTTTGAAAATCCGCGTTTCGCCTTTATTTGTTTTTGGTCATTTTTATCTTTTCTATTTTTTTTCTTTTAGCAAGCAAGAAATCAGGTCGATGAATTCTAGCTAATCTACTTGCAAAAATATAAGAGAGAGAGAGAAAGAGAGAGAGAGAGAGAGACAATCATCCATTCATGAACTATTTGTTACAACTACAAAAGCGGAAAATCTACACTACGAAAGCGAAAAATAGAGAGAGGTGAGAGAAATCCCCCTCGACGATCGCTCGGAGGACAACTCACTCTGACATCGCTTGGAGGAAGGTGGTGAGGAGTGGGACAAAGCAGGACGTAGTCGAGGGACAAAGGATGGGGCAGGATGACGTTGCGGCGAGGATCTTCTTCCTGAAGGGTAGTGAGAGGACGGTTATGGGATGCTCCATGATGGGAGATCAGAGGAGGGAAAAATATTTAATTTTCTACTCCAGAGGAGTATCCTGAGCTTGGGACAAGCTCTCTCTAGAGCCTTGGAGGTGGTGAGAGGAAGAAAGGAAGAGATGAAGAAAAATGGGAGGGGTAGGAGTCCTATTATAGTTGAGGAAAGAATCAAATTTGTATACAGGACATTTAGTGACAGACATAAATGTCGCTGAAGATCTACCACAAATGTTGCTGAAGACAACCCACGTACCTACGCTAGCACACGCTCCGCACGCCATGTCATGCGCCTTCGCATGCTACGCACCTACGTGCGCTGCCACTGCACGCGTGCTCGCGTTGCGGTGCTTGTGCGGTGGCCCATGCCTACTCGTGGGCGGCTTGGGTTGCACCACGTGGCGTGATCTGGGTCGTCCATCTTCTTTTTATTGTAGGGGCTACTACAGAGGTCGGATTGAGTTGATTTTCACGTCGTTGGGCTGCGATTGTCGACCCAAATCCATCTGCGTAGTCGGATTTGTCATTTAAAGCTCCAAATTATGTCGCCTAGTCCCTTCACCGTTGATCTTCCTCAAACTACATATGGTGCTACGGGACTCCGATTGAGGCGATTTTGGAGGCGTTGGACTCCGATCGTCATCTTGATCAGATTTGTACGGTCAGATCATCAATCTGAGGCTTCAAAATAAATCTCCTCTCCTGACCACAAAAAGAATGTAATTAACCTAAAATATACACTACTCTAAATGCAGAATGATGCATACTATGCAATATTTATAATATGGAATGCAAATCTAAGCTTAGGAACATGCATAAATAGGCATTTTAACCTAAATGGATGTATCTACATCATACCCCCATGCCTATCTTTTGCTAGTCCCTAGCAAAATTAAACTACATGCTATGTATAAAAACAGAATTAGGACTCGATCGCTTAGGCTTAAGTCATTTATTAATAATAGAAATTATCAACTAAGGTCCTAAGCTATGAAGACTCAACAGTACCTGGGTGTCTGCCAAAATGTACACCGCTCAAGTACTCGCCTTATTTGAAAATGGAAGCTACATTTGTTTATTTTTTTTCTTTTCTAATTTTTTTGTACTTTTGGAGTTTAAGTTCCGAGATAACTTTTTACGGCTACCCGAACCACCAAAGACTCGAAAAGGACTCTAAGTGCTAAACATCTAGTGAAAAGAGTGAAAGACTCACTAGGCAGCTGTTAAAATGGACTTTGAGTTTCTATGACCCTAAGTGACCTTACCTGGAGGTTTATCTTTTCGAACGGTAGCTTTCTCCCTACTTCCCTTATTTATGGGGTCAACACAAGGGCAAACCCAGTATATATCTCTCCGATTTATTCTACATCTTCGCTTCTTCCCTAAGTGTTTTGGGAATTATTGTGCATTTTTATGAGCTGCGCTTTAAACAACTGGCCAATGAGCTGTTACCCAAGGTAACTTGCCAGCCATACTCATGCGATGAAGTGTGGTTTTATTTGTTTATTTTTATTTAATTTCTCCTTTTTCTATTTTTTTTATATTTTTTTCTTTTTCTTTTTCTTTTTTTTTCTAAGTAGGTGGCTTCCCTGATCTAAGATTTTCCTAAAAGCAGTATGATGAAAATGATCTTATGTTTGGGCTCTGGACAATCGGCCGATAAGCTGTTACCATCGACAACTTGCCAGCCATACCACCCTAGATAGTTCATTAGCTACCCAATTTTCAAAGAAACTACCGAAAAGTGAATCAATGCGAATAGTGTGAAGATGCTTAGACTTAAAATCCCCTCAAATCAGTGCGCGAGCTGATAAGTCGCATTCTTATCATCCCAATTTATTAGCCAAATTAAAATGAATTTGAATTGGCGAGGACTTGAGACTAAGTCCACATTCAAGTGGACACCTGGTCTAATTAAGCCCGAAGACTTGAAGAATCTAAGTGTTTAGGTCCTCTCGTATCATTTCCTAAAGTTAATAATGCCTAAAAGCGTAAGTTCTCTTCTAATTCTATTTTTTTTTTTTTTGCTTTTTTGAATTCTTTTTTGAAAAAAGAAACTAAAAGAAATTTTACGGAGTTAACAAAATGATTTCAGGATAAAGTATCCACCCCCCATGCCTAAATGATGCAATGTCCTCATTGTAAAAATAGAGACATGAAAAGGGTGGAGTAAACAGAATATCACCTAAATTTCGTAACCCGATCAGCTCCACAGAGAGAAGAGAGTATACACATGTGCTAAGTTTAATGCCTTCACCTAGGCATAATGTACATACAAAGAAGAAGTTGAGAATTCACAAGTGTGAGTCAGAATCAAAATCAAAAGGTTGATCCTAAAACCCGTCAGCAGAAAATGTCCACAAACATGGACCAGATTATGGTGTAGACCCATGCCCCAAAGTCGAGTGGTTCTAAGGTTCTGGATGAAAATCACCTAGAACCTAAGGTTGTTAACCTTGTGGGGCCGGACCTATAGTTTTGTGGTGTGCAACCTAAGGTAGATTTGATTTACAAGGTTCAGATGTCCACTTAAAATTCAGCTCAGAAAGATAGTCAATAATTTCGAGCTTAGGTTTCACATGAAAGATATCGTAAGGGTCCTATTAGAAATTAGGTGGTTTCAAGTCAACAGGAACCCTGAGATCCAAAATTGTAGTTCCCTCAAAATTAGCCTCCCAAATTTTCAATGTCAAATTCCTAACCTCTAAAATCAATATTTCTGGGACCTCAAATCGTTGAACACCCCATCTAAAGTACCCAAGTCCAACAATTGTGGCTCAATCAAGATTGACTTGGGTCTGGTAATCTCAAAAATATCATAATTCAACTCTTCATGGAGTGGTTGAACAATGGGACTACTGATTGAATCATTAGGATTCAGATCCTCCAAGTTAGCCCCAACTAAATCAAAATCTTCAATGGTCGAGCTATCAAATTGTTCATCATACTCCTCAAGACCGTTTGTCTCACTAAAATACTTCAAGTGAGACGTCACTTAGAGATTCCTCACCCTCAGAATAAAAGAATTCTTTATCCTCAACTATATATGTCTCAAATCAAATGTTATTTCATGGTCCATGGAGACATTTTTCCTCGCTCCTTGGCTCGAGGATCTGTGGTGGATCAATTGGTTCATCCTCAATGGGTTGCTCTAGCCCAACCTGGTCATCCCCAGTCTCAGAAAATGTATCTCCCCTGACAAGAGCCTGAGCAGGCTCAGACATTGGCTCTCCTAAAGGGGTTCATCTTGAAAATCATCCCAAGATTTGACTAGGGCAACCACAAATTTCATCCTCACCCTTAACAACTTCCCAAGTAGAAACTCACCTAGGCTCCTATCCTAACATTTTGGAGAAAATCCAATAAAGAGTTATTCATCTCATCAAACATTTTTATCATAGGCTCCATTGCTTCAGTGCATGGTGTTGGCTAAGCTTCTAAAGATTGTATAGTGTTCCTCAAATTAGACAACACCCTATCCTAAATCTAGTTCACCTGAATCGACTGGTTTGGTTCAAGGTTGGGTGGGTTCAGGTTAAATATAGAGGAGTCAAGATATTGAGGTTCTTGGGTCCCTCCCTGATAGTAGGTCGTTTCAAGTTGTTTAAAGGATGGTGGCAACCTACATTCAGTGGAATACTAGGGAGAGTAGGTGTTATAATCATTATATCATTCCTGATTATAGATCGAGTTGGTTTAGTAGTCAAAGGATGATCTATAATCATTGTAGCTCTGGGAAGGATAGTAATCATAGTCTTGTTATCCAGGGTTAGGCCCTAGACATTGAGGTCCATATTCATATCCCCAATCAAAGTCATCCTAACTAGTGGATGGGTAATTACAAGTCAAGTCAGGATAGCAATTATCTTGGGGATAAGTGGTGGTAGGAGGGTAGGATTGGAAATGTGTGAAAGATGTGAAAGGATACATTGTGGAATAGGAGGGAAAACAGAAGAGAGAAAGGTGCCCTGCAGTACAATCAACCAAACCTGTCCTTATGTGGGTAGCCTAAAGACCTACAGACTCTCAGGACCCATCTTGAGATTATAAACGATTTAGTCTACTTTTATCCGGTCAATTCAACCAGTTAGAAGGAGGGACTGGGGAGAAGGTTCTTCCTTTGGCTTACGCCTCCGGTTCCTAGTGTACCCCTCAACCGTAGTTGTTTGATGCTACTCCCCTAGCTAGACATCAGATGGACCAGTAGAAGAAAATTAATCGAAAAAAATCTCAGCCTGAGATCCGAAGAGTAGATCAATCATTAAGGCCAATGCCTACTCAGTTTTAATTAGGCTTTGGATGATTGTGCTCTTGGAATGTGATGAGAACCTCATCATGAGCCATAACTAGCTCATTTTGACCTAATACAAAGGATAAAAGCTCCTACATAACTCAAGGAAAGGCTTAACTCAGAGAATTCTGAGTTTAAGGAGAAAACAAGTCATAAGGGGTAAAAATGCAATTTTACCAGTATAATCTGCATACAGGGTAATTCAGGGTCCAAACATAGGTCAAACAAACCAAATAAGAAGGAAAGTGGGATGATCTGACAAGGGCTACAGCAATTCCAAGGAACTAAATGATAATCTGTAACCTTAAAATAAACCCACTTCAATTCACGAGGTTCGAGGCAAAGTAAAAATAGAATAAACCCTCTAAAATTCATAGAAAAATAATCTCTAGGGTTTAGAACCTTCAATTTGGCCTTCAGAACCCATTTTGACCTACATTGAGAACCATGCCCAATTAATAACTTAATTTGGGTTTTTGCATAAATTGATCGGTCAAACAAGGTTTAATATGGAAATAAAATTCACCATCGTAATCCTTAGGTCCCAACTAGTCATGTATAAAAACTTGAGCCTAAGAGGAAACCTTCTTGACCAACTTTACACTTTGGTCCTCATTCATTTACTTTTTGGCCCTCAACTTTTGAACCCTCACATTTCTGCCCCTAACTCTCCTTCGTTCTTTGCATCCAGGTCCCTCCTGCCAAAACCTGACCAGCACCATGCTCCGGCGACCTTGCGCGGAGCATGGCGCCGCGCAGGGTAAGGGGGAGGGTTTGGCGAGACAACCGGGGGTGCCCTGCGTCGTCAGCCGTCGCAGGAACACCCCCCTGGTCGCTGCAACCCACCATACCGGCCGTGCGAACGCACGGACGGTATGGGTCACCATCTCCGGCGTCCTCCGGCGAGGGAGACACGTCGTCTCCCTCCGCCTTCCTCTCTGATTCGGCCCCTATAAATACCCCTGTCGCTCCACCATTCTTCGGAGCTTGGATCTGACGGAGATACCCCCTCAATTCCTCTCTTCCCACTCCGACAGACGCCCTCCTTGCTCCGGCGGCCTCTCCTCCTCCTCCTCGTCGCTCTGCCGCACTACCAGCTGCAGGGTTGCCCTCCCTCGCTCTTCCCGCGCCACGCCGCACCCAGCTGGCGCCTCTCCAGCCCTTTCCTCGCCGTCGCCCCTTCCCCTGGGCATCTTCTTCTCCGGCGACAGTCGATACAACTGTCGCCCTGCTCCGGCCCCTTTCGTCTCCGTAGCTAGGTCAGAACTTCTCCCCATCTCCCCCTCTTTCTTTTCCTCACTGTCTTTTATTTTATTAAACCCTCGACCGCTCCTGTCCACCGTCACCCCCTTCGTCTCCGGCCAAACTCCGGCGAGACACCCCCATCACTCCACAGCCCCACACGCCTCGCCGACCCTCACAGAACCTCTGCCTCCTCACCATGATCAACCTCCGCCCTTCCACGTCCTACCACTCGCCCTCTGCAAACCCCCCGAACAAACCCACTTCTCCACCCGCAGTTTGACCTAGGGCGACCCTCACGCTCCGCCCCGCCGCCTGCCAGACCCCCCACCACCTTCGTCGTGCCACGGCGAAGGTTCTCCGCGTATCTGATTAGGCCGAGAGGCCGTTCCTCTGTGTACAGGTGTCTCGACCGCCGTCGCCATTGCTGCGTGGAAGGAGCACCTTCAACCTGCAGCTCCAAGTGCGCTTCGCCCAGGCCTGACTCCCAGGCTGCGCAGGGCACCTCCGCGAAGAGTCCCAGGCTCGCAGCTGGGGCGAAGGCCTCGCGTGAAGCCGCGATTGCCCGCTGCTTTCTCCGCTGCGGGCGCTCAATTAGGGTGGGACATTTAGTCCCACCTCGGAAAGCCACTGAGGCGAACGGGTGCTTAAAGGCAAAAAGTGCCTTAAGCTGTTCGCCTCAGTTCACGGGGTGAGGTCCCCTTCACCCGCCCGGTTACCCGGCCTTGTCCGCGCTCACGCCTCGCGGACCTGGCTCGACCCGATTAGCCCGACCTGCACTCCTCGCCCACCACCGCACGCCGGTGGGCCTGGACCCGGGCGCGACCCGCGTACCCGATTACCCGGATGCTCTGGGAGAGCGTTCCTAAGAGCGAATTCAGAGAAAGAGAGACGCGGGGGGGGGGGAGGGTAGAGTAGGTTTTGCCCTCTGACGTAAACTCTGAAGTGTGCAGGCACAGGTGAAGAAGAAGGACCGCGGAAGAAGAAGAAAGCTAAGGGAGACACTGTAGCAACAAGCGGTTTAAGTCGTCTGATTGGAAAATCAGACGACGTCCTGAAGGGAAAAGAAGAAAGAAGGAGAGACGATGTCCTGACAGGAAAAAGAAAAGAAGAAAGAAGAAGATCTGAAGAACAAAAGAACAAGGAAGAACAGCAGAAGAAGAAGAGGAAAGAACAAGGAAGAACAGCAGAAGAAGAAGAGGAAAGAACAAGGAAGAACAACAGAAGAAGAAGAGGACCACAAGGAGATAAACACAGAAGAAGAACAGGAAGAACAAAAGCTAAAGAGGAGAAAGACAAAGAGAAAGAAAGAAGAAAAGAAGAAGAACTCAAATTTTCATCTCTCTCCCTCTCTCTCTCTCTCTTTATTTTTTTTGTAATAGAACATGTATATCTCTAGAATACAACTTGCTCCCTGAGTTCGACCTCGGGAACTCTTTTATTTCCGAGTAACAAATTGTATCAAACTGGTAATCACCTCTCTATACTATACTACGACGAAATAATAAAACTATAGAGAAAAGTAGCCCACCAGAATGTGATGGGGTCCTTTAGATGGGTTATGCCCTTAATGATTGATTCAAATGTGTGTACGTGCACAACCAGGGTTTTCAAATAAGGTTATTTGATGATGTGTCTTTTAGGGTTTAACCTTATTTAGTAGCTTTTAGGGTCTAATCTTTAGGTTTGTTCAATCAGGGTTCAGTAGAACACTCCAGGTTTTACAAACACTGGTGATGATGTGTTCCTTTAGAAATCAGAAAAAATGTGGAGTGCCTGGTTCAGCCCTAAAAAAAACCCTAAGTGGCAAGCTACTGATGAATCGCTTTTAATTTTAGTGGTGCGGCCTAAACAAATCAATTAATTAGCCTATTCGCACCACAGATTAAGGCACACAATGTCTTAGCCTAATCAAATTTCTACTCACTTATGTGTTTTGAGTTGAAGTGTATCGGGTCCACAGGTTAGATCCCGGTTAAGTGGTAGAATCAAAGTGGAGTGATGCACCTTAAGTTGAGAGTTGTAGGTGTTAAGGTTTGTCTTTTTTAGAAAATCCCAGAATTAGATAACTTTTCTTTTATTATTTTATTTATGTGGATGGCGAGGTGAGTGGAGGTGGCAAACAAACAACTAAATCTATCCTAGGGTTTATAAAAAGCACCTAAGTTGATTTGGCTTTGAGTTATTAAGTTATGGAATGAAAACTAAGGTGGGGGTGGTGGGGATAAACTTACAAAACTCCTTAACTACACTTTACTCTGATCCATCTGCTTTGGCTTTCCTTGGAAGGGTACCTGTAATCACAGAAAGAAAGGAGAAAAATGAGCTAAAAAGTTAAGGCGGAAAAACACGAGAAAAACCAAAGAGCATTGCCTCCCTTGCAACGGCGCTAAAATGATTAGGCGTGTTTCGCGAATTCAAATTTGGGTTTGGAGGACTTATCGTCGTAACTCGCAAACATGTTAATCAGATAAAATTTATAACTGAAACTCAAGATGAGTCCCGGGTCGAACACGGGGAGGCAAACATTTGGTTTTGAAAATTCACGTTACGCTTTTATTTGTTTTTGGTCATTTTTATCTTTTCTATTTTATTTTTTTGTTTTTAGCAAGTAAGAGATCAGGTCAATGAATTTTAGTTAATCTACTTGGAAAAATATGAGAGAGAGAGAGACAATCATCCATTCATGAACAACTGTTTGTTACAACTACGAAAGTGGAAAATATAGACTACGAAAGCGAAAAATAGAGAGAGGTGAGAGAAATCCCCCTCGACAGTCGCTCGGAGGACGACTCGTTCTGACGTCGCCTGGAGGAAGGTGGTGAGTGAGAAAGAGGACGTAGTCGGAGGACGGAGGATGGGGCAGGACGGCGTCGCAGCGAGGATCTTCTTCCCGAAGGGTGGTGAGAGGATGGCCATAGGATGCTCCACGAAGGGGGATGAGAGGAGCGAAAACTATTTGATTTTCTACTCTAGAGGAGCATCCCAGGCTTAGGACAAGCTCTCTCTAGGGCCCTGGAGGTGGTAAGAAGAAGAAAGGAAGAGATGAAGAAAAATGGGAGGGGTAAGGGTCCTTTTATAGAGGAGGAAAGAAACGTATATAGGACATTTAGTGATGGTCATAAACGTCGCTGAAGATCCACCAGAAAGGTCGCTGAAGACAGCCCACGCGCCCACGCTACCATTACTCTGGCGCACGCTCTGCACGCTACGCGCCTGCATGCGCTGCCGCTGCGCGCGTGCACGTGCCCGCGCTACTGTGTGCGTGCGGTGGCACGTCCGTGCACATGGTGACCTGGGTTGCACCACGTGCGCGATCTGGGTCGTCCATCTTCTTTTCATTGTAAGGGCTGCTACAAAGGTCGGATTGAGTCAATTTTCACGCCGTTGGGCTGCAATCATCGACCCGAATCCATCCGCACAGTCGGATTTGTCATTTGAAGCTCTAAATTATGTCACCTAGTCCCTTAGCCGTTGATCTTCCTCAGACTTCATATGGTGCTACGAGACTCCGATTGAGGTGATTTCGAAGGCATTGGACTCCGATAGTCATCTTGATCAGATCTGTAAGGTCGAATCGTCAATCTGAGGCTTTGAAATAAATCTCCTTCTCTCCTGATCACAAAAGGGATGCAATTAACCTAAAATATACATAACTACTCTAAATGCAAAATGATGCATGCTATGCAATATTTATAATATGGAATGCAAATCTAAGCCAAGGAACATGCATAAATAGGCATTTTAACCTAAATGGATGTGTCGACATCAGCTATCAATGTTCTGCTAATATCTTTGTTCCGATTCCATGACCCTAGCTTCCAGATGAGCCATCAGGTCTAGATTTTCAAGGTCCTGACCAAGTCTTGGACCAGGATTAGCCATCTTAGCTAATTGAGGAAAAGAAGATGGTTGAGAAGAAGAAATAGGCGATGCGAAAAGTTGCCTTCGCCGCCTTAGGTTTGGTTCCTAAGGCCCAACTAATTTAGGTCTTAAAGACCTCCTTCCTTGCATACACCAACAAGGGTTGGTGTAACTAAGCTAAACAAGGCTAAGGCCTTGTTAACCAAATTGGTCCTTTAAAAATCAGATGACCAAATGTTTCATTAAGGTTTAGATTCTTGAAGAAAATTCATCAAGAGACCGACTAAAAATGATCTCTGCCTTTTAAGCTAACCTGGCCAGTCTGTTACGAGAGGACGAAGAGGAAGGTTCTTCCTTTGACTTTCGCCTCCGGGTCCTTAATATCCCTTAGCCGTGGTCGTTTGACACTACCCCGCAAGCTAGACACCAGGTTTGGCCAAAGAGGTTGAGATCACCCAGTAGTTAAAAGACAAATGTAGGTTATTAAGCTATTCATCTCAATTCTTAACCTTTTCTTCACATTGGGTGTGTGGTGAGTGGTCCACAATGTGACTCGACTCACCAACTAGTCACTAGACTCGATTGAGTTCAGGCTAATCCAATGTGGTCTCTAAATATCACCTTAAAGGTTAAACCTAGGGTTCATGCAGTTTGACTAAGCAGACCACAATCAGATTCAAAATACTCTCTAAGATGTAATTGGAATCAAAATGATATAAAAATTGGCAAGAAGATTCCCTTTTCCATAAGATTTTCAAAGAATATTTTTTTAGAATTTTTACTCTTCTAAATAAATATATGTATATTTTTAACTAACAGGGGGTCATATCTGAGATTTTGACCCTGTGTTGATTTTTCTTTTTGAAATAGTATCAAACATGATCCAAAAATTCAAGAAAAAAATCAAAATGAAAGCTAACTTCATTATCTTTCAAATCTCATCATTTTTAGGTCAATCAGATTTGTGTACTGTTCAAATTTGATTTTTAAAAATCAGAAAAATCCATATTTCAGTCTGTTTGACCCCCGTTCACTCCGCAAATTGTTTAAATTCCACAAATTGAATTTTTTCAAGGAAATGGTGGCATTAGAAAGATAATTTGAAAGTCCAGCACCTACCTGAATATCAAATGTTTTGGATCACCAAAAATGCAGCAAATGAATTTTCAAATCCATATCAAAACTTTGGTTGAATTTCTAAAAATAGCAATAAGGCCTTTTAAAGTGTTTTCAATCCCAACTAAGCCTTTTCACCTTTTTTGTTTTTTGAAATTTTTGTGAATTTTTTTTTCAAAATTGAATCCTAACCTAAGTGATGGTGTATACCTAAATTTCTTCAACTGCACTCAATGCATGCGCAAAATCCACGTTTCGTACCTACACACCAATGACAATACAATAAATCAAATATCAAATCATGAATCGCCTTGCCTCCCCAGCAATGGCACCATTTTGTCAAATCTGTGAAATCGCATTTTTGAAATATTTTCATCGTAGTACAGTGCAAAAACATATCGACAAATAAATATAACAAGATT
This sequence comes from Thalassia testudinum, assembly GCA_037157565.1. Lineage (NCBI taxonomy): Eukaryota > Viridiplantae > Streptophyta > Magnoliopsida > Alismatales > Hydrocharitaceae > Thalassia > Thalassia testudinum. The sequence continues at coordinate 205,260,830 of JAZHRO010000031.1, forward strand.
TAGTAATCCCGATCAAACTCAGGCAAGCGGAAATGCGACTTGATTTAATAATGATCTAATCTAACTAGAACTAGAACAATAAACAAGATAGATATATGATATGAAGCAAATCAACTCTACCTAAATAATAATTAGGCAAGCTTTTCCATCTAATTGAATGCTTGAAAAAAAGAATAACTAGAACTAAATTAGAAACTAGAATAAAATCTACTAGAACTAGAACTACTAAAAGAATTAAAAAGACGACTATCTATTCTACTAGAACAAGGGCACCAAGGAGTGGTCCTTGGTGGCCTTTAGAGAGGCGTGGAGGAGCAGTAGCGGTGCACCAAGGGTGGCCTTGGTGGACATCTCAGAGGAAGAGTGCTCTTTGGAGGAGAAGGGAGCGGCAGATGAGCATAGGTGGAATTGCCTCTCAAATAAGGGGTCTAGGGTCCTTTTTATAGCCAAAGTGAGAGGTAAAATGAGTTTTTATAGACCCCCAACCCGTGCAACCACTTTGGAGCAACAAGAGCCATTATCTAGCGATTTACGGCTCAAATCACATCCAAAACGCCTGCACGCACGCCTCCATCACGCGCCCAATGTGCGCTCGCACCAGATCGCACCACTTGGCGCTCACCATACCCCCCGATCCACTGCCTAACTACCATCACACGCACGCGTGCTTTAAATATCGGTCATCTGATCGCGACGATTGACGGCTGAGATCGCACTTCACTACCGCCTCACTGCTCATCGCGTTCAATCGCACATGTAGCCACGCATCACGCACTTCGATCCGACATACCTCTACATACCACGCATCTCGTTCCAGTGCCATCGATTGACGATCATGAGGTGCAATTTCAATTGCGCACCACTGCCTTGAATTCGGCCTGCGTTTCGCATCTCGATCGCGCACCCCGCATTGACGTTTGAAGGCGGTGACTAACGCGCTACACACATGTATGGTGGCGATTTTGATTTCCCCACGTGCCACCCTCAGCCGTTGGATGAAGATCCAACAGCTAAGATGAAGAGCCGCTGGATGAACCGCGGGGAAGCTGACAACATGGCGTGATCGTGGCTGTTGAATGACAATCCAACGGCCCGTGAAGCTCCTGCGTTGCGCTTCAATGGCTGAGGGAGTTGAGGAGGGCCGATGGGATGGCACCATGTGGCACTATCCTGACCGTCCATCTCCCCGCCTTTGTAGTTGGTGCTACAGGCTCCGATTGAGGTGATTTTTGCACCATCGAACTGCGATCGTCGCTCTGAGTCCATCTATACAGTTGGATTTATCATTTGTGGCCTCGAATCATCTGCAATTATTATTGCATATCAATTAGAACATAAAATAGCATTATTATTTGCATAGCTAAACAAATCAACTACGATGCAAAGTATGCTACTCATGCATGCATTAGTCCTAAGTTAAGCCAGGATCTAACTTAATTTAGAAAGATTAAGTCCTATGATTGCTGCACAATCATTCTCTTAAGACCCTTAGATGCTTATCCTATGGCCTCCATTTAGATCTTATCTTAAGCCTTTTCCTAATGCACAAATGTGCATATCACTTTCCTAAAATTCCTAGCCTTCCATAATTTCCAACAAAACATATTAACCAATCCTTCCATCCTAGCCTTTGATCCTAAACCTATTCAATCTTAGCCCTCCACCTAGAACCTAGGAAACTTTAAAAATAGGAGCCTACTTCCTCTCTTCCCTTCATTAAATACTTTAGTTTAGAATAATCTTCCAACATCTCACCACCTTCTCCATAGCCTTCCTAATTAGAATACCCTCTCAACACCTTCACCTTCCTCCTACAAAAAATCACCTCTGCTTCAGCCTCATCTCCATCTTCAAGGTGGCTACATCAATGGACCAAGCTCTATCCCATCTACATCTTCTAATTCTTTTCTAGTTGTAGTAGATTCCCAGTAGATATTTTGTTTCCTATTCTAGTTCTAATCTTGACACTACTTTTATTAGCAAATCCTACCTCTCATCCCCCTTCTATATATATCAACTTGATTGTGATCTCCTTCTCCTCATCTCCTTCTGGTTAGTTAGTTCATATTTGCTTCTCGGTTTGCATCTAGTTTGATCCTATGCCACCCCGTGTTCGACTCAGGACTCACCAAGGCCTTGGTTATTTTATTTTTGTCTCGAAAAATCATTCTACAATGAACATTTTTATTACTTAGCATTTTCTCAAGGTCATGAACATCACAGGCAATCTGAGTCTAAAAAAGCAGTGTGTGGCCAATCTATTACAGCAATCCCCTTATGAGGAAGCAAGTTACGCAACCTTGCTGAGGATGAGTGAGCTATTAGGTCATTCCACATGAGCCCAATGTTAGTGCAAGTCTCGAGTTCGTCATCCTTAGTTTCCTCCTCTATTCAATCGCAATCAAAATTCTTAGTTACCCTAAAGATATGTAGTCTAAGTTTCTCCTCACTTAAGGCAATCTCCACGCTCCCAGATGCACAATCTATGATTGCTCTGACGGTCACGAAAAATGGGCGACCTAAAATGATAGGTGCATCACGTAAGTTGGTGGGAAAATCCATATCTAAAATGAAAAAATCTACAAGGAAACAGAACCCATGGACTTTGACAATAACATTTTCTACCACACCTCGGGATACTTTCATTGATCTATCTGCAAGCTGAATTATCATTGAGGTCAATTTTAACTCCCCAAATCAAAAGTAATCATATACAGTAGTGGGGATTAGGTTGATTGAGGAACCTAAATCAAGAAGGGCCCTATCAAAAGGAGAGACTTGCAGACAACAAGAAATAAGTGGTGTGCCAGGGTCCTTTTGCTTTAATGGTAGTTCGCTCAAAATGATCACACTTGCCTCCTTAGATAATACCGCCTGATTAATTTTCCTTAGTTGTCGCCTAGGTGTACAATAGTCTTTAAAGAAATAGCTAATAGTGGGAATGTAATTGATTGCTTCTAGGAGGGGGACTTGAAAATGAACATCTTTGAACATGGATATGAGGTCCTCGTGGTTCTTTGTACCCTTTGCTTTCTTCTTGATTTCTTGAATCAAAGATCTCAAAAAGGGTACAAGAATCTCAGGGTCGACTATAGTCAGCTCCTTTCTGCCTCCATGGGTGGATTCCTATCAAAATCTGAGGAAGATGAGGAGTCAACCCAAGGGGAGTCAAGAGGTGCTAGAATCCATCTATTTTCATGGGGGATCCTTCGTAGTTGTCCCACTCCTTAGGGTTACAACATGTGGATCAGCATGCCACCCATGATGTGCAGGAGGAGTAGAAGTAGGAGTGGGAAGAACCAAGCCAAATTGTGTCAGTATAGGAATGCCAAGTAGTACAGATGGTGCCAGATGTATTGCATGAACTTGTCCCTACTCTGTATTTAACCTAGGTTGGGGGCCCAGGTTTTCACATTTTGTGGGTTTGGGATGGGCTAGGAAGGTAAAGTTCCCTATGTTTTCGACTCTTGACTTAGCTAGTCTAATTGATTTTGCATGTGTTGGTTTTGGGAGGCTAAGGCTTCCAAGATAACTTGGTATCATTTATCCATCGATGCATGGCTTTTTGTAGATTTCTATTAGATCTGGCCTTAGTGGATGGTTAGGCACCATCTCTCTCATTGGCTAGTTGTAGAGCAACTTAGCCTGCTATTGTTGGGGAAAAGGTTGTGGTCTTTGATAGGGGATGTCACATTTCCATATGCTCTAGGCTATAGAGCTATGAAGCAGGTTATGTTCTTTCTATGTTGCCAACCCATGAAAAGTTAGGATATTGTCTCCCACCAAGGTTATATTTTTTTGAGTATGGGTTGTTATGCCCATAACCTTGACTGGCATTTACATCTTCGTAGGCTGAAGATGTCATCGATGTTGAGTCATCGAAAGAGTACACACTTAATTCATTAAAGTGCACGCAACCTTAATTCACTGGAACCAGCTCCAAGTTGTTTACGGGTTATGGAGCAAACAAATTAAACTATGCAAATAATGTCTGTCATAGCCTACTGCGGGGTTATTTTGTTGGAAAATTCCTTAAACCCTTAAGGGCTTAACTATAAATAACTCACCTTTAACTTAGGATGGACCTGTGCCACAACTTAACTCAATTGGACTTTATATTAACTGGGTATCGGTACTGGTCCACCAGTACCAGTATCCTTAAGTTACAATTATGAGTTTCATATCCCAATTCTCCCGAAAACAACTAGTCTCAACGAGTAGCGATACTCATGAAGAGTACAGGTACTTATTGAGTACTAGACGCACCACCTGTAGCCTACTAGTACCGATACCCATGACGAGTACCAGTACTTGTAAGGTACAGATTCTGGTGACTTCAAGCCCAGAACCTAATCTGGGACTCATGTGTACCCGTACTCATGATGAGTACTGGCACATGTAAGTTCCAATTTTGGACTTAAGTCATCCTGGAGTCGATTTGGACCTTGCATGTACTGGTACTCATGAAGAGTACTAGTACTAGCAACCTATAGTATTCTTTAGGGTCCAAAACTCTATCTCGCATGTACTGGTACTTACACTAGTTACAAAAGAGATTACGAGGTTTTCTATGAACGTGAGACATCTGACCTAATCTTTGCCGATCCTAAGTATTACTAACAAATATATATGAGCATAATAGAGTGTTTAATATCCCCTTTTGTAAGTTAGAAAAGTAGCATGTTAATCTATGATATCTAAACATAAAATAGATGAACTTTGCAAGATAGACATGGAATTTGTTTAAACAGAGGTATAGAGAAACTTGTATTCATCCTTTAATGGAAAGAGGATGCAGAGCGTGACATGATCTTCTAAGAGATTCCTCAGATCAGTCAGAGAGGTCTAACCTTCACGCTAGAAAGAAGCCTCTCTTCTCTTTGTCTCCCAGCACCACAACTTCACTCTGAAATCTCAATCACAATGGGTATAGATCTAAGAGTGATACTTAGGGTCTCTTGGGGACCATAACCCCCATAATAGGCAATTAGTCACACTAATTGCTATTTGCATTTTGCATAACCGCCCATCAAGAAAATGCAAAATACTAACAAGTCTCTACACATGTAAATTAAATACCAAACTATCCTTTTGCATTTTATGCCCATAACCTTAATAAATCTTAATTTGATCACTTTAAATAATGGGCATTAACATGACAGTCCATAATCTTTATGTTGAATGATTATATCTATATATAAATACAAATACTAGTCCATATGTTGAATTATGATTCAACAATCTCTCACTTGAACTGTATACGTAACATGTTAATTGACGGAAAGTCATTTTCGCGCATTTGAAAGTCGTCGAAAATCGTAGTGTAGTCTCGCAAAAACGTTCGTCAAGGATATTTGTGATAACAAAACTCTCATAGATCTTTATTCTTTTTAGAACTTGAGTCCCGGTCGTTCGTCTCTGGGAGGCGTAAAAACGAATCGAGATTTGGATCGGCTTTTATAACCTAAATCTAACCTAAGCTACTATTTTTGTCTTTTTGTGTTTCTGATTTTTTTTATTTCGAAAAGCGAATTGAAACCTAGATATAGATAAACTAGCAAAAACCTAAGTGACTATGTGCATCTAAATGAGGCCATGGTGGCCGTGCATGGTGTGAACAAACCAAAGTGTCATATAGGCAAGCAAACATGAGGACAATCAATCACAAAAACATCATGAAATTATTTATGCATAAAAAATTATCACACATCATTTACACTAGAAAGCATATAAATAGAAGAAAATCCCTCACGCCGGAAAGTTGCCACTAGGGCCATCAGCCTTGTGTGAGGGTGCAAGCTAGACCTTGGGTGTGCAAACTCGTCTACACGCCTACCAAAAGAGATGGCCGGCCACAAGAGGCTATGGGTGAGCCTTCATGGTCGTCCAAGAAGAAGAAGATGGGGGCTAGTGCACCCAAGTGGAGAGAGGAGGGTGTTGCTCCCTTTCTCTACCAATGGCCGTCCTTGAAGCTTTGGAGAGAAGCTTCTCTAGCTAGCCGTCCATGGAGCCTTGGAGGAGGATGAGGAGGACGGCCTTAAGGTTTTGGAGGGTGGAAGCAAGTTTAGAGTGGAGAGTATGGATGGGAGAGTGTATGGAGAGGGTCCAATTTCATAGCTCTCTCTTTGCCCTTTATGGAAGGCTCCATTTGGTTGCCACTTTTGGTGGCTCCAAAAATAGCCGATGCCACAATTTTTGGATCTAGGTTTGACACAAGTTGTTAGGGTTTCCAAGAGAGTGTGCATGGGTTTGGTGGGAGCAAAATGGGAAGGTGTGCGTGTGTGTGTGGGTGTGTGTTTTTCGTAGGGCTAGGTTGTGGGTTTTGGTAGGATTAGGTGCTAAATAGGTTGGGTCAATCTAGATTAAGTGGGTGTGGACCTAATTAGGCTTAGGAAAGTCTAATTAGGTAGGAGTGAACCTAATTAGATCTAGGTCAAGTCTAATTAGATGTGTGCATGTGATTAGGCTAGGGTAACCCTAATAGGTATGAGTTAATTAGATCCTAGGTGGATCTAATTGGGCTCGGGTGCACCAAATCAACTATAGATGCACCCAATTAGGTATGGGATGGTTCAATTGGGTTGGGGATAGGACAAGTAGGGCTATGGATAGTGGACTAGGCTTAGGAGGTCTCTACTTAGGTTTCCTAGGGTGTCCGATGGGGTTCCTAGGTCAAAATAGGCAAGCTAGGGCTTCCAACACCAAAATTAGGAACCAGACAGCAGTATCAGACATACAGGATAGTGGTCAGACGTCTTATACTACAAAATTGGACGTCTGGACACTAAATTAGACGTCTAATTCTGTGTCAGTATGAGTTTTGGCTTCCTGGATTGTTATTCTGCAGAAATCAGACGTCCAGCCAGATGTTTGGACGTCCTAAAAGGTGTTGGAGAGTGGCTTTTATGTTTTCTAAGGTTGGTTTTGGTTCCTAAGTGTTTGGGAGAGGGATAGGAACATGGATAGTGCTATCCATGTTTGGGTTTTGAGGCTAAGGTGCCCTAATGGAGGTTGTTTTGGGTTTGGGAAGGCTATCCTAGGGTTTCTAAGGGTAGGGATAAGGCTATCCTCCTCACTCCTCTTATCTGGATCAGTCTTCTTCTTCCTTTATTGCTTTATTCCACTATCTCCATCCTGGATCACTTTATTATCTGTAAATAGCAATAAAAACTATTAACTAGTAGGATATCTCATCTTATTCTAAATAGACTGATGCAATGCATGATATGCAAGATGTAAGTGCAATATCCACAATTTAAGATAGGTTCAGACATTATTTAGGTTGATTAGGACCCATGATTGATGTGCAATCATTAATCAAACAATATTAAAACTGAATTTGAGCTCATCTTTGCTGTCATAACCGGAAATGTATATCTAAAAACAATCTTATCTATCAGTTACACTAGTAATAGAGCCAAGGCAACTTTTGCTACATTCTAGTAACTAAACCAACAATAACCACTACACTAATGCAAAAGATAACCAGAAACGTGTGGATTGTAGCATGGAAATTGCATGCCAATGTGATCAACGCATGCCTACTCCCAACTAGTCCTCTGAATTTTAGATCACTTCCAAAATCAAAACCAAATTACTTCTCAGAATGGATAATCACAATTACTGAACTAAAAACTTTAAGTTTTGTTTATTTCATAACAGAAATGAAGCTTTATAAAACTTTATACATAACCAAAAAAAAATTGAAATACTAAATAAGTGAAATTGTCTATCAGAAAATGAGCACTATAAAATTTACAAACTCCCACTAAAGCTGAAATTTCTATAAGGACAGAAGACCCATAGAAGCTGCTTGTTCATGGAACATCTTAGGTATTATTCCTTTAGTAAGTAGATCCGCAACCATGGAGTTTGTACCGATGTGCTCTATAGATGGTTGTCCATTCTGTATCCTTTCTTTAACAATAAGGAACTTGATCTCAATGTGCTTCGATTTGAAGGAGCTCCTATTGTTATTGGAGTAGAGGACTGCGGATTAATTATCACAAAATAATTATAGTGGCCTATCAATGTCATCTACTATGCGTAGCCCCGAAATAAAGTTTTGCAGCCATACTCTGTGATTGGATGCCTCACTGCACTATATGAATTCAGCTGCCATTGTAAAAGATGCAATGAGAGACTGTTTTGCACTCGTCCAAGAGATGGCATCATTGGTAAGCAAAAATACATATCCGGAAGTAGACTTCCTGCTATCTTGGCACCCAACAAAATCTAAGTCAATATAACCATAGACCTGAAGCTTTTTTGACCTCCTGAAGCTAAGCATAAAATCCCATATCTTCTGCAAATATCTCAATACTCTCTTGACTACTCTCAATGGTCTTTTCATGGGTTTGCCCAAGTATCTACCCAACATGCCTGTAATGTACACCAAGTCTAGTCTAGTACAGACCTGAGCATACATTATACTGCCAACAACAGATGCATAAGGAATTGTTTGCATCTCCCGTTTGTCCAAATCACTTAAGGGGCACTGATTGAAACTAAACTTGTCTTCCTTAGCCACAGGAGTGTGCAGTGACTTACAATCTTGCATGCCATACCTTTTGAGTGCCTTATCTATATAACTTCTTTGAAATAAATCATGAATATGACAAGAACGATCTTGACATATTTCAATCCTCAAAACAAATGAAGCATCTCCAAGATCTTTCATGTTAAAGTATTTGGCAAAAAAATTCTTAGTGTCTAAAAAGATACTCATATCATTAGTAGCAAGCAAAATATCATCAACATATAAGACCTAGAAGATATACCTGCTCCCACAAAATTTACAGTATATACATTCATCAATGAGATTCGCCTCAAAACCAAATGCGAGAATCACCTGATGAAATTTAAAATACCATTGTCTGGATGCCTGCTTGAGTCCATAGATGGATTTTTTTAATTTGCATACCATACCTTTTGGATCACCCGTAACAAAATGTTCGGGTTGAGCCATATAAATGGTTTCCTTAATGTCACCATTAAGGAATGCAGTCTTTACATCCATCTGATGCAACTCAAGATCAAAGTGGGCCACAAGGCCATAATTATCCTTAATGAATCCTTAGAAGAAATAGGAGAGAATGTCCCTTTATAGTTAATGCCCTCCTTTTGGGTAAAACCCTTAGCAACAAGATGCGCTTTATATCATCCTACTTTTCTTTTCAAATCCCATTTGATTTTAAAAATCCATTTGCAACCAATGGATTTCACACCTTCTAGTAGTGAAATAATATCCCAAATGTCATTGTCTTTCATTGACTTCATTTCTTCTTCCTTTACCTCAATCTACTTTTCTTGATTCGGACTTTCCATTGCATTACGGAAGCTGAGAGGATCATCTTCAATCACCCCAATGTCCATTTCATGCTCCTGAATGAATACCACATAATCATCCGAAATGGCACTCCATTCTCTAGTGGACCTCCTTATTGGCACAGATTATGTATGTGTCTGAGGCTACTCGACAGGGACTAAAATCATATCATTGTCTTCATTGGAGTTGTCTTGAGGTATGTCAAAGACATGCTCCTCATCAACCTGAGTAACTCTAGGAGGAATAACTACATTTTCACCTTCAAAGACAAAGTCCTTAACCTTGTCAACTTGGGCAGACTCAATACATTCAAAGAACTTGGCATTACCAGACTCAAAAATAACCTTAGTTGTGGGATCATAAAATTTATATCCTCTTGGCTTCTCAGAATAACCAACAAAATAGCAACTAACTGTCCTTGTGTCCAATTTATTTTCATTTGGCCTATAAGGCCTAGCCTCAGCTGGACATCCCCATACATGAAAATGCTTAAGACTGGGTTTCCGCCCATTCCATAGCTCGTATGGGGTTTTGTTAGTTGTCTTAGTTGAGACTCTATTCAAAATGTAAGCTGCAGTCTTTAAGGCCTCTCCCCAAAGTAAATCTGGTAAGGAAGAATGAGCAATCATGCTCCTTACCATGTCTTTAAGTGTTTTATTTCGTCTCTCAGCAACACCATTCACAGTGGGCGAGCCTGGCATGGTGTACTAAGGAACGATACTGCATTCCTCTAGGAACCTGGCAAATGGTCCTAGATGTTGTTCACCTAATCTGACATATCTGTTGTAGTATTCACCACCACAGTCAGATCTGGCAAGATTAATCCTTCTCTATCGAGTTAATTCTCAACTTCGACTTTATAATTCTTGAACGTGTCTAGTGACTGTGCCTTTTCATGAATTAGGTAGATGAAGCTATATATTGAGTGGTCATCTATGAATGTGATAAAATACTGTTCGTCATTCCACGCAAGCATAGGAAATGGCTCACAGATGTCCGTATGAATCACATCCAAGACACCATTTGACCTCTTAACTTCAAACTTCCTATTATTGGTTTATTTCCCCTTAATACATTCTATACACCGATCGAAATCAGAAAAGTCTAAGGGGTCCAGAATTTCATTTGACACAAGTCTCTCTATTCTCCCTCTAAAGGTATGACCTAATCTTGTGTCATAAGCAAGCGCAGTTCTCATCTACATATTTCCTTTTCACACCACGTGTACAAGAAAGAGAAGTTTCATGAAAAGAAGCAATAGTATCCAAACAATAAAGATTATCAAGAGCTAAGAGAAAACCAAAAACAACTAATCTTGAATTAAAGAAAATATTCACTTTTCCATATTCAAAATTACAAAAATAGTTTAGTCTATCAAGAACATAAACTGAAACTAAATTGCATCTGAAAGACAGTACAACAAAAGTATTCCCTAAATCTATGTACATTCTAGTTTTCATTAATAATCTAAAAGTTCCTATTGCTTCTACAGTAACTAGCTTCCCGTCTCCCACATAGATGAACTGCTTAGCCTCATTTGGTTTTTTGTAGTCCAGGCAGCCTTGTAAAGACACACTAATGTGAGTAGTATCCTCTGAATCCATCCATCAAGTATAACTTGGTACTGAAACCAAATTACTCTCTATACAAACCAAATTGAGAGCCGCAAGTTTCTTAGAACGTCAAGCGTGGTAGTTGGTACAGTTTCTCTTTTGGTGCCCCTCAACTCCATAAAAGAAGCATCCTAACTTGGAATACTCTACAGCCTTCCCCTTCTGCTTCTTCTGTGAAGCTATATCTGCAGCTTCTGTAGTCATTTTCTTTCCCTTGCCCTTATTATTAGAGGAAGTGGTAATGTGAGCACTTTCTGTCCCATCAGTCTTTATTCTCTCTTCCTCTTGCACATAGTACAAGATGAGCTCATTCAGAGAACAAGTCTCTTTCTAATAGATGTAGCTCACCTTGAACAAGTTGAAGGAGGGTGGAAGAGAGATCAATACCAAATGCACCAACAAGTCCTCTGAGAGGTCAAGTTTTAGTGCTTTCAACTTCGAAGCAATGTGAGACATCTCCATAATAAACTCACGTATATTACCTTTTCCCCTATACTTCTTTGAGATGAGGCTTGCCAAGAGTGTACCAATTTTAGCCTTCTCATTCTTAGCAAATCGCTTCTCAATATCAGCAAGGAAATCCTTAGCTATACCAATGTCATCCAACATTGTGCCTCTGAAAGCCTTGAGTATGGCCTTCTTCATAATCATTATGGAAATACGATTAGACCTCTCCCATCTTTTCTTCTCCTTTTGCTCAGAAGTACTCGAGTATGTAAGAATGGGAGAGGGTTCCCTAATCATTAGATCCAAATCCCTAAACCCGAGGACTATTAACAGATTTTCCTTCCAGGACTTAAAGTTGGATCCACCCAACATAGGAATAGAGTTTAAGGTGGAAGTTATGTTGGCAGAAGACATTTCTGAAAAATAAATGCAAATAAACACGAAATTAGCTCTTTAAAACATAAGGTGTCTGGTTAATTTAATGACCCCATCACATGTCTTAGTTAACTCCATCAAGGCTCTCATTCTTAGACAAGAGGTTGACTTGTAATTAAAGACATGGTGTGGTATATAACGACTGTTGGTTCAAATCCAAGTCAATCATGAACCTTCCTTTGGGCCGATTCAATGACTACCCAGAAAACCTAATAACGAACACTCCATTACTCCCATGCAAATGAGTGAAAGTACAACAAATATGCACTTTCCTTTGGGCCAATTCACACTCACCTACTAACACCCATTCATCCTTTTACTATTCATGGATAAACCCAGTATTCATAGGAGAGCTCACTTTGGTGCGATGCTGCTTCAACTGGGTTACCCTAGAATGGTGCACCTTATTAATCAGACTGACTTAATTACACTAAGTGGAGACTGCATTGGCTTTGATACCACTTGTTAGGAAATTCCTTAAACCCTTAAGGGCTTAACTATAAATAACCCACCTCTAACTTAGGATGGACACGTGCTATACCTTAACTCAACTGGACTTTATATTAACTAGGTACCGGTACTAGTGGACCAGTACCAGTATCCTTAAGCTACAGTTATGAGTTCTATATCCCAATGAGTACCAGTACTGATGCTAAGTACCAGTACCCATAGGTTATAGTTTAGAACCCATGTCCAGATGAGTACTCGTCCAGTACTCACTATGTACCGATACTAGTGTTGAGTACCGATACTCATAAAGTGCTGGTATCTCTCCAGGAAACAACTGGTCTCAATGAGTACCAGTACTCATGAAGAGTATCGATACTTGTTCAGTACTGGACACACCACCTGTAGTCTATCAATACCGATACTTGATCGCACGGGTCTCAGGTGCTTGAATTCAGGGTTACAGATAACCCATCGTCATAGTTGCAAAACTCGTGATCAAATATAATTTATACCAAAACTTTGAGGGAGTCTCGGGTCGAACATAGGGAGGCGACGTTTACTTTGTAGGAAAACCACGCTTCGATTTGTTTCTTTTTGGTGTTTTAGGATTTTGTTATTTTTTTTGTTTTTCAAATAAAATGACAATCAATCACAAGAGAGAAACAAAATCAAATGTGATGTATTGCATGAATGTCTATTACAATAATCTACAAAAGCATAAAAAGAGAGGGAGGTGAGAAGAAATCTCCCGAATCGGCTGTTCGGCGAGATGACGGCACCTGGCGGAAGCTCGGACAAAGGAGGTGAGGAGCAGGACGACGGAGGTGAGATGTAGGAGGATGTCGGGTAGAGGAAAGCTTCAACATGACCCCAAAATGGAGGTGAGAAGGCGGAGATCATCTGCTACCAGAATGGAGGTGGGAGGATGCTCCAAGGCGACCTATGAATGGGGATGGGAAGATGGAGGAATAATTGGTGCGACAGAGGTTCACTACACTAATAGAAGCCTTGGGAGCTTGAGAGTAAGCTCTAACGAAGCGTTGGTAGGCTTGCTAGAGCTTAGGAGTAGGTGGGAGTAGAGTAGCTAGAGATTATTTGGAATAAGGGGTGTAGGGGTGTTTATATAGTGGTGGAATGGAGGTGGTTTGCATGCACGGGCCTTTAGTGACATTTAAGATGTCGCTAAAGACTTGCCAGAGATGTCGCTAAAGCATTCACGCATCTTGGCTGGCGCTTGAACGTTCGACTGCAGCTGTATAGGCATGGCAATCGTCGGTCGTTGGATCAGGCGTGGATGGCTATGATGAGGCATACACACAAGGCGCGCTCTCTGATTTGAATCATGAGCCTCGCACGGTTGTGAGGATCGGACGGCAGGCGCTGCTCACAGTCGACTTAAATGCACATCCCAGATGGCGTGCGTGTTATCTAGCGTGCGCCTTCGCGTCGATGGGTGGCGTTGGATTGCGCGTGGGGAATTTCGACCACTCGATCGAGATCAAGCAGCCCTATTGCAGCTGGCACTATAGAGGGCACGGCGATTCCCAGCTCGATCTCATGCTCGCTCTTTGAGAGCGCTCATCCTCACCGCTGCGTCACGTTCGCGGGTGTGTCGCGAAGAGGAGTTGCGGCCGCATGGTGAGGGTGGGCTCTCAATCGTTGGATTTTCATCCAACGGTTGAGATTACTTGATGGGCGACCTTTAGAGATGTGGCAGGTGGCTTTGGGTGCTCCAGATGGTGCCACATGGCAACATCTGGATCGTCCACCCTTCATTGCTTGCAGAGGATGCCACGATGCTTGGATCGAGGTGATTTCTATGTTGTCGGACTACGATCGTCGCTCCAAATCCATCCGTATGGTCGGATTTTTCATTTGAAGTCCATAAGGATGTCGCATTGCCTCCTGGCCATATAAAATGAAGGAATTAATATACAAAACATACAACTATCCTAAATGCCATGCAATGGATGCTATGCAGTATTTATAACATGATATGCAATGCCAAGCCTAGGAACTATCATAAATAAGTATCTTATCATGAATTCATGTGTATTTATCATACCCCCATACTTAGTTTTTCCTAGTCCCTAGCAAAATTAGCCTAAATGCTATTTATAAAAGTAGAATTAGGATTCAATCTCTTAGGCATAATTTGTTGGTTTTTTTAGGAACTTTCAACCCAAGACCTGGTTACGAAGACTCGATAGTGCCCGGGTGTCTGTCAGAATGCAGGTCATCCAAGCTCTCGCCTTATTTGAGAAGAGAAGATACAAAAATTTTTCCTATTTTTCTTCTTTTCTTTTTTTTTTTTGTACTTTTGAAGTTTGAGAGTTGTAGGATAACTTTTTACGGCTACCCGACCCGTCCAAGACTCGAAAAGGACGCTAAGTGCTAAGCATCTAGTGAAAAGAGTGAAAGACTCACTAGGCGACCGTTAAAATAGACTTCGGGTTTCTATGACCCTAGGTGACCTTGCCTAGAGATTTATCTTTCGAACGGTAGTTTTCTCCCTACTTTTATTTATGGGGTCAACACAAGGGCGAACCCAGTGTATATCTCCCTGATTTATTCTACTTCCCCACTTCTTCCCTAAATATTTTGGAAATTATTGTGCTTTTTTTTTATTGTGAACTAGGTTCTGGACAACCGGCCAATTAGTTGTTACCCACGACAACTTGCCAGCCATACTCATGTAGTAAAGTGTGATTTTATTTTATTTTTTTCTCCTTTTTCTATTTTCTTTATTTTTTAAGTAGGTGGCTTTCCTGATCTAAGATTTACCTAAAGGCAGTACAACGAAAATGGTCTTGTGTTTGGGCTCTGGACAACCGGCCAATGAGCTATTACCACCGATAACTTACCAACCATACCACCTTAGATAGTTCATTAGCTACCCAATTTTTGAAGAAACCATCGAAAAGTGAGTCAATGCAAAAAAAGTGTGTAGATACTTAGGCTTAAAGTCCCCCCAAATCAGGGGCGGGTTGATAAGTCATATACTTATCCCAATTTATTTACCGAATCAAAATGAATTTTAATTGGTGAGAACTCGAGACTAAGTTCACATTCGAGTGAACACCTGGGCTAATTAAGCTCGAAGACCTGAAGAGTTTAAGTATTGAGGTCTCAAAGTATCAATTTCTAAAGTTTGCAACTCCTAATGCCTAAGTTCTCGTCTCCTAATTGTAAAATTTTTTTTTCTTTTAATAGAATCAAAAAAATAGGAAATTACTGTTACAGCTGACAAAAAGATTATAAGATATATCCACCCCCCCATGCTTATCTATTGCAATGTCCTCATTGTTAAAAATGAAAGCATGCAGGAGAGTAGAAGTGGAAGAATAGCACCTGATTTCTGTGAGACTCTGGTTAGTTCCTTACATGTGCTGAGTTTTGTGCCTTCAGCTAGGCGATGATCGAACCGCGGTGGTTAAGGCAGGGTAAGAGCAACCTTGTTCGAGACGGGTTTAGGGAGCACATGGTCAACAAAGGGTTTGAGACGCAGTCTGTTGACCTTGAAGATATTGCCCATCTTTGGGTCAGAGATTTCGACAGCCCCGTTAGGGAAAATCCGCTCAATAATGAACGGGCCATCCCACTTAAACTTGAGTTTTCTAGGGAAATGCTTCAATCGAGAATCGAAAAGTCAGACCATCTGGTTCGACTCAAAGCTCTTACGTGAAATCATCTGGTCATAGAGAGCTTCGGTCCTTGCCTTATAGATTCTGGCATTTTCATAAGCATCATTTAGAAGCTCCTCCAACTCAGATAGCTGGAGTTTCCTGGTTTTCCCGGCCAACTCTAGGTCAAAATTACACTTCTTGATGGCCCAAAATGCTCGGTGTTCAAGTTCTATGGGTAATTGACACGCCTTACCAAACACCAGATGGAACGGAGACATACCGATAGGTGTTTTTTGCACCGTACGGTATCCCCAAAGAGCATCATCTAGCTTTTGGGTCCAATCCTTCCTATCAAACCTAACGATTTTCTGCAAAATATTTTTGATCTCCCGATTGGAGACCTCGGCCTGTCCGTTCGTCTAAGGGTGGTAAGGTGTGGAAATCCAATGATTCACCCCATATTTCCCCAGTAAATTCCGAAACTCGACATGAATGAAATGTGTGCCACCATCATTAATAATTGCCCGAGGAACCCCGAACTGACTGAAGATATTTTTCTTCACAAAATCGATGACCACCTTTTGGTCATTGGTCCGGGTAGGAATTGCCTCAATCCATTTGGACACGTAATCAACAGCGACCAGAATATACTGGTGTCCAAATGGAGGGAAGGGTCCCATAAAGTCGATGCTGCAAATGTCGAAGATTTCGATGGAATGAATTGGGTTCAGGGGTATCATATCTCTCTTAGGCATGTTCCCGAGTGTCTGGCATCGGGTGCATGCCTTTGAGAACTCCTAAGCATCCTTAAATAATGACAACCAATAGAATTTGGATTGCAAGATTTTTGCTACCATCTTTTTTCCCAAAAAAGTGTCCACCACATGTAGATGTGTGGCAAAACTCAAGTATGCTATGGAACTCGATTTCCAAGATGCATCGGCGAATAATCTGGTCTGCACCGATGTAGTACAACTCGGGATCGTCCCAAAAATAATATTTGGCCTCAGACACAAGTCTATCCCGTTGTTGTTTGGTCTAATCTTGGGGGATTTGACCAACGGCCAAATAATTGATAATATCCGCAAACCAGGGGGTTCGGATAGTCGAGACTGTAAGGACAGTTTCATCCGGAAAAGTATCACAGATCGAGACATCCAAATGAGGAGAATCAATTAGGATTCTCGAGAGGTGATCCGCCACTACATTTTGTGCCCCAGCTTTATCCCTCATTTCAACATCGAATTCTTGAAGCAATAGAATCCAGCGAATAAGCTAGGGTTTGGCATCCTTTTTTGCCAAGAGATGTTTTAAGGCCGAGTGGTCAGTATAGATGATGACATGAGAACCTAACAGATAAGCCCTGAATTTTTCTAAAGCGAAAACTGTAGCTAGCAATTCTTTTTCAGTAATGGTGCAGTTCCTCTGGGCCCCGTCCAGAGTCTTGCTAGCATAGTAAATCACAGAGGGCTTCTTCTCAATCTTTTGACCCAAGACAGCCCCGACGGCATAATCAGATGCGTCAGCCATAATCTCAAATGAGGTTGTCCAGACCGGTGGTTGCAACAATGAGGCACAAGTGACTTCCATTTTTAATAAATCAAATGCCTTACGGCATGATTCATCAAACTCGAATGGCGTGTCTTTGGCCAGAAGGTTACTCAAGGGCCGAGCAACCTTCGAAAAATCCTTAATGAATCTTCTATAAAAACCCACATGCCTAAGGAAAGAGCAGATCTGTTTTACGGATGTGGGTGGAGGAAGTCTAGAGATAGCATCCACTTTAGCTTTGTCAACTTCAATACCCCGACTAGAGACCACATGACCCAGGACAATGCCTTCCTGAGTCATAAAGTGGCTCTTTTCCCAGCTAAGGACCAGCCGTGTTTTGATGCATCTCTGGAGGATCAATTCCAAGTTAGCTAGGCAAGACTCAAAAGAATCTCCGAAAATGGAGAAATCATCCATGAATACCTCAAGACAATCTTCCACCATGTCAAAAAAGATGGCTAGCATGCACCTTTGAAAAATCGTAGGTGCATTGCAAAGCCCAAAAGGTATTCTACGGAATGCAAAGGTTCCGTAGGGACATGTGAAGGTTGTCATTTCCTGGTCTTCAGGATGGATAGGGACTTGGTTATATCCTGAATAACCACCCAGAAAGCAAAAGTATTTTTGCCCAACTAACCTTTCAAGGATTTGATCGATGAATGGCAAGGGAAAGTGATCCTTTTTAGTGGCTGTGTTCAGCTTTCTATAGTCAATATAGACTCTCCAAGCAGAAGCTGAACAAGTAGTGAAGGCTTCCCCTTTCTCGTTAGTCATAATAGTTATTCCCACCTTCTTGGGTACAATTTGAACGAGGCTAACCCACGAACTATCCAAGATTGGGTAAATAATCCAAACATCGAGCCACTTGATTATCTCCTTCTTGACCACTTCTCACATATTCAGGTTTAGTCTCCTTTGCATCTTGTGAGAAGGACGGGATCCATCTTCCATAAAAATATGATGATTACAATAAAATGGCTCGATCCCCCTAAGGTCATAGATGATCCAACCAATTGCCTCCTTGTTGTTCTTAAGGACCTTAATTAACCTCGATTCTTGCTCCTTAGTCAAATCAGCACTAATAATCACAGGGAGCATATTTTCAGATCCTAAGAACTCATATTTCAAATTTTTAGGCAATGGTTTTAGTTTCAGCTGAGGTGGGTTTAGAAAAAGAAGGTAGGGAGGATGCTGATGAAGATTCATCAAGACGATCCACTAGAAGAGGCTGGGAATGAACAAAATCAACAGCCTCTTCAGGATGTGGCAGGTCTACCATGGAGGGTTGTGGGTTGGGTTCGCTAAAGCTGGTGGAGTCCTCAAGTGCACTGATTGTCATACAAGTCTCAAGATCTTGATCCTTGAGCTCCTCAATGAATCCACAATCCTCAAATCCTCTTATCGCCTTGAAAATATCCAGAGTTAACTTTTTATCCCCAAAGGAGATCTCCATACTACCGCTTTCACAGTTTATGTTGGCCTTGGCGGTACCTAGGAACGGACGCCCGAGAAGGATGGATGTGTTCCTCAAATCATTAGGTAGATCCATGTCAAGGATGAGGAAATCTACGGGAAAATAGAAATCCTTGAACTTGATAATTACATCCTCAATAACGCCTCTCGGTGTGGTGACCGAACGGTCTGCTAATTGTAGCATTACTGAGGTTGGCCTGAGTTCACCTAAACTAAACCTCTCATAAAGAGAAGTTGGGATTAGGTTGATGGATGCACCTAAATCCAACAGTGCCCTATCAAAAGTGTACTCTCCAATGCATGAGATCAAGGGGGCACCTGGATCTTTCTTCTTTTGAGGAAGGTGATGCAGGATCACAGAACTTGCCTGCTCAGAGAGAATCACCTTCCTTGGAGTGGGTTCTCTCGGCTTACGCTTTTTGGTACATAGTTCTTTCAAAAATTTAGCGTAAGCCGAGATGTGTTTAATAGAATCGAGGAGTGGAATATTGATCTCTACTCTCTTGAATATATCTAGGACCTCCTCGTTGCTATTTAGGGTTTTCTTCTTCTTGGTTTTCAATAGGACTTCAGGGAACGAGATATGGGTGGTATTTTCAATTTCCGGTCCCCAGGCCTTATTGTCTTCTTCAATTTCCTCTTCTCTCTCAAGCTCCCCAGGGTTTTGGCATCTAGAAGGTAATTTGGGGTCCTGGGTTTGCTTTCCACTTCCCAAGGTGACAGAGTTTGCAGAGGCATAAGGGTTTGGGTCTTAAGGTGGGTTAGTGAAGATTGGAGGGCCTTGGTTAGTCATGTAACCAAAAGAAGATGATGAGGGACCCTGCTCAACCACTTAAGCATGTGCATGTGGATCCCTTTAATTCTCGTACCCTTGGGCTCTATTACCCTGATTTTGCACATTGCGTAGGTTGGGTACGGGTTAGGATGGTAGAGATCCGGGTTGTCGAGTGTTAGCAATTAACCCGGATTGCAAGTTATCCAATGATGTCTTCATTTGCTGCCTAAGCTGAAGCATGGACCCCTGCATTTCCACCAGCTACCGATTTAAATCAGCCTGCCCTGCAGATTGTTGGGCATTCCAAGATGGCTGAGTAACCGATCTCAAGGGCAACTGGGAGTATACTTGACCCTGACCCATAGGTCTTTGAGATGCATAGTTGCTGGGTCGAGTTTGGGTCCGTTGCCCCTGACTTTTCCAGGAGAAGTTAGGGTGGTTCCTCCAACCCAAGTTATAAGTATTGGAATACGAGTTGGACCTAACATTCTCCTGCATTGCATACGCATCCTCATAGGCTGAGGCTGGAGAGAAGGAAGGATCAGAAAAGCTGGGATCAAAGGCCCCAGTTTGGAACCCATAAGGTTCCGAGAAATCCTGGCTCACAAGTTGAGCCGATTCAAGTTGGTTCACGAACTCCCGCCCCGTGGGAGCTCGTGAGGAATGGAATCCCAAATTCTGGGATTTAGTAGGTATAGAAGTGTTTCCTGAATTCCCAGACATTCATTCTTCCATTCTCTTAGCAATCATGTCTATTTTATCTAGTTTATTACAAATTAATTCCATGTCAAATGAATGAGAATCCTAGATCTCATTAGCACTTGACCTGGGTTGTTGGGACCGATTGAATGCATCCATGGAGGCATGATTAATTGAGTTCTCACTCATTTCCTCAAATAGGTCATATCCGCTATCTGCATCCCTATTGAGGAAATTGCCTACGCAGGAGGTGTCCACGTGATTACAGAGTCGCTCAACCAACCCGTGATAGAAAATCTACACGAGTTGCCATTTCGGCACCTCATGGTGTGGACACTTCCTCAAAAGTTCTTGGAATCGCTCCCAGGTACCATGAAACGGTTCCCCCAGCCGCTAGGGGAAAATGGTAATCGTCCTTCGCAAGGCATTGGTCCTTCCGATAGGGAAGAATTTCTTCAAGAAAGCCAACTTAAGATTAGCCCAAGTTTCAATCGGCCTTCTTATGGTCCGATACCAATGTGAGGTCTTATCCCTGAGAGAGTGGGGAAAAAGCTTCATGAGCATTTGCTCTTCATTCACATTCCTTGCTCTGGTGGTCTGAACTAAAGTGGTATGATCCTCCAAGTGCTGGAATGGGTCCTCCGAGCCAAGCCCATGGAAATTCTTAATCAAACTTAAGACTTGGGACTTGATTTCTATGTCTCTGGCGGGAATCATGACACCTGGACATTCCCCATAGTTTGAAGATCGTAAAAATCCTTCAAGGGCTGACTGCCCTGATCATGCATACATTGGAACCATTGCTGCATCTACTGCAACTCTTCCAACTACCTCTAAATCAGCTCCTACTGGTTCGGGGGCGAGGAGGTGGTTGTTGATCAGCCATGGGATCTGCTTGGCTAAAGCTCAACCTCCGCCTCCTAGAATGGTCTAAAGGTCCTTCCAATCTAGGATTCAATGACCTCCTTCCAAACATACACTGGAAGGAAGTTGGAAGGATGGGAAAGAGAGGGAATCCTGCAGCACAAGAATACAAGCCTGTCCTTAGATGGGGTAGCCTAAAGGTCTACAGACTCTCAGAATCCATCCTAAGATTATGGACGAATTGCTCTACTTATATCTAGGCAATCCAATCAGTTAGGAGGAGGGACTGGGGAGAAGGTTCTTCCTTTGGCTTGCGCCTCCAGTTCCTAGTATACCCCCCAACCACGGTCGTTTGATGCTACTCCCCTAGCTAGATATCAGATTGACTAGTATAAGCAGGTTAATTATGAATAATCTCAATCTGGATCCCGACGAGCGAATGAATCCTTAGGGCCAATGTCTAATTAATTTTAGTTAGGCTTGGGAAATTGGTGCTTCTGGAATGTGATGGGCCCTTAATGGGTTGTGCCCTTAATGATTTGTTTGAGGATGTGTGAATGTGCACAACCAAGAGGTTTTCAAGCAAGATTATTAATGATGAGGTGAGTTTTAGAGTTCGAATCTTGCTTAATAGCTTTTAGGGTTCAAATATTAGGTGCTTTTCAACAAAGTTTTGTGAGGCAAACCAAGTTTATTTTTAAAAGCACGTGTTCAAGTATTTTCCTTTAGAAATCAAGAAAAATATGGAGTGTCTGGCTTGACCTAGTTATTGAATCCTATGAGGCAGCTACAAAATGAACCTCTTTTAGATTAGGTGGTGCAGCCCAAACAATTCAATCAATCGACTCAAATGCGCCACCGATTAAGGCACAAAAAGGTGATTAACCTAATATGATTTCTACTCTTTTATGTGTTGAATACGTGTACCGGGTCCACAGGTCGAAATCCCGGTTGAGTAGATGAAAATCAAGCCAGGTTATGTGCCTTTGATGTGGGTGTATAAAGTGTGTAAATTGATTCGTCCCACAAAAAATATCCTTTTATTTTTTTTTATAAAATGTGGGTGAGATAAGGTGGCAAATAAGACAAACAATGTCTATCCTAGGGTTTATGCAAACACCTAAGTAGATTAGGTCTTGGTTATGATTGTGACGAAATGAACTAGTGGGGGGGAAATGTGGGGGACACTTACAAAACACTCTACATGCACTTTACTCCAATGTACCGCACTTGGATCTCCATGCTAGGGTACCTGCAAGACAGTAGATCAAAGACAAGTGGGGTTAGTGCTATGTAAATGCAAAGAAGCGCAGAAAACAATAAAGTAAATTCCATTGCCTCCCCAGCAACGGCACCAAAATGATCGCATGGGTTTCGCGTGTTTGAAATCAGGATTACAAATAACCCATTGCCGTAGTTGCAAAACTGGTGATCAAATAAAATTTATACCAAAACTCCGAGGGAGCCCCGAGTCTAACACAGGGAGGCAACGTTTACTTTGTATGAAAATCACGCTTCGATTTGTTTCTTTTTGGTGTTTTAGGGTTTTGTTATTTTTTTTTGGTTTTGAAATAAAAACACAAGCAATCACAAGAGAGAGAGACAGAATCAAATGTGATGTATGACATCAATGTCTATTACAATAATCTATGAAAGCATAAAAAGAGAGGGAGGTGAGAAGAAATCTCCCGAACCGGCTGTTCGGTGAGACGATGGCACCTGGCGAAAGCTCGGACGAAGGAGGTGAGGAGCAAGACAACAGAGGTGAGATGTAGGAGGATGTCGGGTAGAGGAAAGCTTCAGCGTGGCTCCAGAATGGAGGTGAGAAGGCAGAGATGATCTACTACCGAAATGGAGGTGGAAGGATGACTCCAAGGTGACCTATGAATGGGGATGGGAAGATGGAGGAATATCTAGTGAGGCAAAGGTTTTGCTACACTAATAGGAGCCTTGGGAGCTTAAGAGTAAGCTTTAACGAAGCGTTGGTAGGCTTGCTAGAGCTTAGGAGTAGGTAGAGATGGTTTGAAATAGGGGTTGTAGGGGTGTTTATATAGTGGTGGAATGGAGGTGGTTTGTGTGCACGGGCCTTTAGTGACATTTAAGACATCATTAAAGACCTGCCAAGACGTCGCTAAAGCATTCACGTGCCTTGGCTGGCGCTTGAATGCTCGACTACAGCTGTCATAGGCGCAGCGATCGTCGGCCGCTGGATCAGGCGTGGACGGCTGTGATTGCGAGAGGAGAGCACGCACCTACCAGCATTTAAAATTCGCACCACTGGCGCGTGCACTGGCAGCCGTCGAATGAGGCATCGCATGGTTGAGGCACTCCCGCAAATCGCACGCACTCTGATATGAATCACGTGCCTCGTGCGATTGTGAGGATCGAATGGCGAGCACTGCTCGCGGTCAGCTTAAATGCACGCCCTAGATGGCATGCATGTGATCAAGCATGCGCCTTCGTGTTGGTGGGTGGCATTGGATTACGCGTGGGGAATCTCGACCGCTCGATCGAGATCGAGCAACCCTATTGCAATTGGCATTTTAGCGGACGCGACGAATTGCGACTCGATCTCGCACTCACTCTTTGAGAGCGCTCGTCCTCACCGTTGCACCACGTCCACGGGTGTGTTGTGAAGAGTTGCAGCCACGTGGTGAGGGTAGGCTCTCAGCCCTTGGATTTTCATCCAACGGCTAAGATCACTTGATGGGCGACCTTTAGAGATGTGGCGGGTGGCTTTGGGCGGTCTAGCTGGTGCCATGTGGCAACATATGAACCATCCACCCTTCATTGCTTATAGAGGATGCCACGATGCTCGGATCGAGGTCATTTCTATGTTGTCGAACTACGATCGTTGCTCCGGATCCATCTGTATGGTCGGATTTTCAACCAAAATTAGTAAGGACATTGCATTGCCTCATGGCCATATAAAATGAACGAATTAATATACAAAACATACAACTATCTTAAATGCCATGTAATGGATGTTATGCAGTATTTATAACATGATATGCAATGCTAAGCCTAAGAACTATCATAAAAAAGTATTTTATCATGAATTCATGTGTGTTTATCAGTACTCATGACGAGTACCAGTACCTGTAAGCTACAGGTTCTGGTGACTTCAAGCCCAAAACCTGATCTGGGACTCATGTATACTGGTACTCATGATGAGTACTGATACTTGTAAGTTCCAGTTTTAGACTTAAGTCATCCAGGAGTCAATCTGGAGCTTGCATGTACCGGTACTCATGAAGAGTACCGGTACTAGCAGCCTATAATATTCTTAAGGGTCCAAAATTATATCTCGCATGTACCGTTACTCATTATGAGTACCAGTACTTGCATCAGTTACAAAAGGGATTATGAGGTTTTCTGAGAACGTAAAACATCTAATCTAATTTTTGCTGATAATAGGTATTACTAACAAATATATATGAACATAATAGAGTTTTTAATATCTTCTTTTGTAAGTTAGAAAACTAGCATGTTATTATATGATATCTAAACACAAAATACATGAACTTTGGGAGATAGACATGGAATTTGTTTAAACAGAGGTATAGAGAAACCTGTATTCATCCTTTAATGGAAAGAGGATGCAGAGCATGGGATGATCTTCGAAGAGATCCCTCAGATCAGTCAGAGAGGTCTAACCTTCACGCTAAGAAAAAGAAGCCTCTCTTCTCTTTGTCTCCCAGCAACACAACTTCTCTCTGAAATCTCAGTCACGATGGAGATTGATCTGAGAGTGATACTTAAGGTCTCTTGGGGACCATAACCCCTATAATAGGCAATTAGTCACACTAATTGCTATTTGCATTTTGCATAATCACCCATCAAGAAAATGCAAAATATTAGCAAGTCTCTGCACATGTAAATTAAATACCACACTATCCTTTTCCATTTTATGCCCATAACCTTAATAAATCTTAATTTGATCACTTTGAATAATGGGCATTAACATGGCAGTCCATAATCTTTATGTTGAATGATTATATCTATATATAATGCATATACTAGTCCATATGTTAAATTATGATCTAACATAGTTAGCCAACCATGCAAAGGTAGCTAGCCTAGCTATAAGGGTTTGAATTTTTAATGACATTTTTGTACGTAATCAAACCCTTGTTGCTACCTAAATGAATTAAGGGGTGATTAAGTCCAATTTCCTTAATTGTGGCTTAATGGACTAAATTCCGCATAAGAGGCATTAATAAATCCTGTTTAAGGGGCTATTTGTGAGGGGATTGGAGTTGTTAGACCTCATGTTAACCCAAGTTATTGGGTGGGAGGCCATGTCTGCAATGTTCCTACTGGGTATATAAGCCACCCATTTTCCCTAAGTGGGAAGAGGCACCTCATATATAAACTTCTCCACCACCTCACCCCCACCAACCCCCTTCTTCCTTCTTCCTCATCGACCAAACCCGCTCTTCCATTTTTCTCCTCTATGTAGCAGCCAAGGAGGAATTTGAAGGCTCTTGAAGATAAGATCTAAAGGTAAATAAGCTTCTAAAATCAACCCTTCTCCATACGTAAATAACATATAAATTATGGAACATGTAAACAAATGCATATATATGTCACCATAAGTGACATATATTGGGGTTTATATTATCAATATATTTATGAGGTAACTAAATGGACTACTTATAATGTAGATGATAATATGGTTATTGATTAAAAATATTGGTTATATTATGATGGAGGTATATGGTTATAGATGAGGCTACGTTGACATTCACAATGTAGATGAAGCAATGAGGTATCATACATATATGTACAATACCATATATCATATGAAGGGGACCACATGTGTTAATGGTTATAGGAGGGTAATATCAACAACATATTATACCTCGATGTATGATCATATCATACCCAACAAGGGTATGATATGATAATATATACCATGGTGGTAATATTATATGTGATAATGTTATGAATACCATATATCGTATGAAGGGGACCACATGCGTTAATGGTTATAGGAGGGTAATATCAACAACATATTATACCCAGATGTATGATCATATCATACCCGACAGGGGTATGATATGATAATATATACCATGGTGGTAATATTATATGTGATAATATTATGTTGTAATACTTATAATAGTTGTGATATTATTATACTATAATAATAATAATATAGTATGCTATCATAGCATACTATAATATATTGTTTCATAACCATTATAATATCTTGGCCTTATTTTACATATTATTTGTAAAATACCATATTACTTTTAGGAGAAGACAGTCACATACCATATTTTATGGCTCTTGAAATTCTTCTTGTTTCTCATGAATTTTCTAAGTTTCTTAAATAACAAAGCAATATCATCTTCATCATCATTAGATGAGTCTTCACTTTCATCTTCAACTTGAAAAGTTAATTGCTTTTTCTTTGCTCTTCAATCTTTTTTCTTTTTCATGATTTTACTTTTATAAGCCATTAAATTTCCAATAAGTTGCACCATATTTAAATTTTCAACTTCATTTGACTCCTTAACGGTTGTCACTTTAGATTCAAAAACATTTGTAAGTGAAGGTAATATTTTACTTTCTAATTCACCTCTTACAAAATTTTTGCCCAAGGCTTTGAGGCTGTTAACAATATCAGTGATGTAAGTATACATAGCCTTAATTGTTTCTCCTTCCTACATCTGAAATTTTTCAAACTCATTTGGAACAAAAATAATTTTTGAATTTTTCACCTTGCTTGTTCCTTCATGAGTAACTTAAAGTGTTCTCCAAATTTCATGAGTCGTAGTGCACTGAGATATCCTATTGAATTCTTCAAGAATAAGAACACAATAGAGTGCATTCATAGCCTTAGAATTTAGCATTGATTGTTTCTTCTAATCATCAGTGCACTTTCCATCTTCAGACTTTACAAGCTTGTTAAAAGTATTTTCTACCATATCCCAAAAGGCATAGTCACCGGTTTACAAAAAAATTTCCATGCAGTGCTTCTAGTATGCATAGTTTCTTCCATCAAACTAAGGTGGCTTGGAAATAGAATAACCATTGTTGCCAGAAGTGACCACAATTTCTCAAGTTTCCATAGATAGTTTTCACTTGAAAGTTACTTCAGAAAATTGTGAAACACAGGCTTTAATACCAAATGATAATTATACAAGAGGGGAGTGAATTGTATAATTTAAATATTGAGAGACAAATATGGCAATCATAGCAATTGAACCACAATTAACACTAAGATTTATAGAGGAAACCCAAATGAGGAAAACCTCTACCTAGTTGCTCTCCAACTAGGATTTTCCTCTTGCTCTCCAAGAAAAAAAAATCCACTAACTTTTACTACTTAAATCAAGGGTAGTGAGCCTCAATAATACAAACTCCTTGTACAACCCTGAAGTCGGTTGGTTTGATGACCGGGTTTTGGTTTTGTTATAATGTTGTAGTAAAGCCGGTTATTACCAACATTTCAAATATATAAATTTTTTACTCGGAAAATAAAAGAGTTCCCGAGGTTGAACTCAGGGAGCAAGTTGTATTCTAGAGATATACATGTTTCTTTTACAAAATAAAGAAAGAGAGAGGGAAAGAATTTGTTGTTCTCTTTGTTTTCTCCTCGTGATGTTCTTCTTTCTTTCTTTCTTCAGATCTCCTTCTTCTTCTTCTTCGTTCTGCAGAGGTGATGCTCCTCTTCAGATCTCCTTCTTCTTCTTCCTTGGTTTCTGTCTTGGCCTCTCTTCTTCTTTTTCTGCAGTCTCTTCTGTGAAGGTTTCTTCTTCCTTGGCTCTGCTGCACTTCTTCTCTGCAGCCTTTCCTCTTCTTCTGCCTTGCTCAGCCTCTTCTTTAGAGTTTCTTCTTGTTTTTCCTCCCTGCGGTTAAGTGTCAGCTTCTTTTCTTTTTCAGCCAGGGACGTCACGCGAAGCTTTCTTCCTTAGCTGCTTCAGGCCGTCGTCTGATTTCCAAATCAGACGACTTAACTACCTGTTGCTACAGTTAGCTTCCTTCTTCTTCCGCGGGTCTTCTTCTTCGCCTGTGCCTGCACACTTCAGAGTTTTTCGTCAGAGGAAAAACCTACTCTACCCTCCCCCCCCCGCGTCTCTCTTTCTCTCTGAAACCACTCCTCGGAAAGCTCTCCCAGAGCTACCGGGTAACCGGGTTCGGATCAGGCCCGGGTCCAGGCCCACCGGCGTGCGTGGTGGGCGAGGAGTGCAGGTCAGTCTTAAGTCGGGTCGGGTCGGTTCGGGTCAGATCCGCGGGGCGTGAGCGCGGACGAGACCGGGTAACCGGGCGGGTGAAGGGGACCTCACCCCGTGTGCTGAGGCAGTAAGCCTTCAGCACTTTTGCATCTTATGCCGCTGCGACTCTTCAGGCGTTTCCGAGGTGGGACTAAACAGCCCACCTCAATTGCGCGCCCGCAGCGGGAAATTCAGCAGGAGATGGCGGCGTTGCGCGAAGCTTTCTTCCTTAGCTGCGAACCTGGTGTTTTGCCAAAACTCCTCGCAAGGCCTGGGAGTTGAATCTGGGCTTGGCGCTGAGCGTGGCGCGCCTGTAGCTGCAGGCGGAAGCAGTTCCTCCTGCGCGTCAATGGCGGCGGAGGTCGGGTGGCCTGTTCACAAGAAAACGGCCTCTCGGCCTAATCAGAGAGTGCCAGGAGCTTCGCCAGGGTGCGGCGAAGCTCGTGTGGGTGGTGGCGAGGCGCGGGGCGGCGTGCGAGGGCTGCCCTAGGTCGGACTGTGGGTCGGAGGATGGGTCTGTTCGGTGGGGTTGCAGAGGGTGATGTGGGGGGAGTGGCAGGGCGGAGGTTGATCAGGGTGAGGAGGCGGAGGTCCTGCGGTGGTCGGCGAGCCGTGTGGGTTACTGAGGTGATGGAAGCGGCTCGCCGGAGGGTGGTCGGAGACGAAGGGGGTGAAGGTGGTCAGGGTCGGTCGAGGGCTTAATTGAATAAATTGAAAGCGGGGAAAGAAAGAGGAGAGGAAGGGGGGTAGCTCTAGCTTACTTGCAGGGACGAAGGGGGAGGAACAGGGCGACAGTCGTATCGGCTGTCGCCGGAGAAGACGATGCTCAGGGAAAGGGGCGGCGGCGAGCAGAGGGCTGGAGAGGCGCCAGCTGGGTGCGGCGTGGCGCGGGAAGAGCAGGGGAGGAAGTCTCTGCTGCTGGTATTGCGGCAGAGCGAAGAGGTGGAGGAGGAGGAAACCGCCGGAGCTGGTGAGCATCTGCCGGAGGAAGAAGAGAAGAAAGTTGGGGATTTTCTCCGTCAGATCCAGGCTGCCCCGGTCGGTGGAGCAACGGGGGGTATTTATAGGGATCAAACAGGGAGGAAGGCGGAGGGAGACGACGTGTCTCCCTCGCCGGAGGATGGTCGGAAACAAGAACCCATACCGTCCGTGCGTTCGCACGGCCGGTATGGTGGGTTACAACGACCAGGGGGGTGTCCCTGCGACGGCTGACGACGCAGGACACCCCCGGTTTACTTGCCAGGTCCCCCACCTCACCCTGCGCGGCGCCATGCTCCGCGCAAGGTCGCCGGAGCATGGTGCTGGCAGGTTTTGCAGGAGGGACCTGATTGCAAAGAACGAAGGAGAGTTAGGGGCCAAAATGCGAGGGTTCAAAAGTTGAGGGCCAAAGAGTAAATATATGAGGACCAAAGTGTAAAGTCGGTCAAGGAGGTTTCTTCTTAGGCTCAAGTTTTTATACATGACTAATTAGGACCTAAGGAATCTGATGGTGAATTTCATTTTCATATTAAACCTTGTTTGACCGGTCAATTTGCGCAAAAACCCAAATTAAGTTATTAATTGGGCATGGTTCTCAATGTAGGTCAAAATGGGTTCTAAAGGCCAAATTGAAGGTTCTAAACCCTAGAGATTATTTTTCTATGAATTTTAGAGGGTTTATTATATTTTTACTTTGCCTCGAACCTTGTGAATTGAAGTGGGTTGTTTTAGGGTTACAGATTTATCATTTAGTTTCTTGGAATTGCTGTAGCCCTTGCTAGATCATTTCATCCCACTTTTATTCTTATTAAGCTGCTTTGACCTATGTTTGGGCCCTGAATTACCCTGTATGCAGATTATACTGGTGAAATTGCATTTTTACCCCTTATGACTTGTTTTCTCCTTAAACTCAGAATTCTCTGAGTTAAGCCTTTCCTTGAGATATGTAGGAGCTTTTATCCTTTGTATTAGGTCAAAATGAGCTAGTTATGGCTCATGATGAGGTTCTCATCATACCCCCATGCCTAGCTTTTGCTAGTCCCTTAGCAAAAACTTAAGGTTTCAACCCTTGTTCTAGACCATGAAGTTTTTAATAGTTTTAGATAAGTGCCTTTTTTATTTGAGCATAGATTAGGTTAGAATGCTGACCATAGGCCTAAAAGGTACTCTAGTACCAATCAAGATCCAAATCTGTCTAGCCTTAGCCTCAGTCTTTTAGCAAAGGTTTTTAAGGCCCACAAGAACTAACCTAAGGTTTATTGGACTTCGTGGTTAAAGCACCCGTGCTTGAAATGATTTTAGCCCTGGCTCAGTTCGCAGTGCGTTTTGTAAGAGAGAGATAGAAAGTTTTTCTGTTTGGAGAGTTTTCTCTCTCTTTTTCTTTTTAGTTCTAGCCTAGGATTGGCTTTTCAACACGGTCTGTATCAGATTCCTTGCTCCCCTCATCAATCCTCAAGGGTTCCTGGCGATCGATGCTTCGAGATAGCACCTCCCATGGCAACCCCCGGAACCCTAGCTATTGAGATTTCGAGATAATCCCATCCATGGTATTCCGTGGCCGAATCCAGACCCTGGCAATTGACACTTCGAGATAATGCCATCCATGGAATCTGAACCAGCAGAGTGCTTACATGCCCCCAGTAGGATATGTAAATATCCTAAGAGACAAGCACCGAGGAGATGATATTTTGTTACGCATCTTCGAGGGGATTTCCCGCCTCTCTGTGCTGGGAACTCGTCCAAATCAACTTGTGTTGATCGGCCGCTCCTATTCTAGGTGTTCTTTTCAGATTTTTGCGACGCTTCTGCGTGATTCTGATTTTTACGCTTACTGAACCAGGCTGTGTGTGAGATTAGGGTGCTTAGGTTACTGAGTCCCGTAAACCAAAAATTAGTCAACGAGGCCGAATACTCCCTAAGCCTTAGACCTAATACTTCAGCTTTTCATTTTCCTCAACCTCTTGAGGAGTGTCCAGATCTTAATGGGTACTAAGAGTCTATTCAAGAATGCCTAAGGTTTGCATTCTTTACTAATCTTATTGTGCACTTTTCTTGAATGAGGTCTAGAACTTAGGTTAATTCCTTAGTTCCTTACTAATGACTATCACTTTTTCTCATAATTTTGTGCTCCTTTTTCCTTTTGTTTCTTTTCTCCTTCGCAAAATTTTCTTCTCTTTTCCTCTTATTCTTTTTCGAAATTTTTTTTTTTTTTTTTTTTAGTTTTTATGGTGTTTTTGGCATATGTGAATTTTTTTGTTTGAAACCTTTTCTTACAAGTTTTGCACTTTCATACCCCCCCATGCCTAAGATCTGCAATGCCCTCATTGTAACCTAGGGGGTCTTAGTTCATTCCTTAAGACAGAAATTTGGATGAGTGAATGGGTCGGGTTGAATTTTTGCGGACGATTTCAAATCCCAGATGCAAACATCTGAGTTGGGGTCGGCTGTCTACAAGGGTGAACTTCGAGTGCTGAAAGGTGTCAAAACAAGTTTCAGGTTTACAAAGAGAATGACGGGTTGCCTCCCGTTAAGCGCTGAGTTTTACGCCATCGGCTGGGCGCAATAAGCTCAAGGGGAAAGGAGGATATAAGATGCCTCAGCCAAATCAGTAGAAGTTACATCAATGAACGGCTTGAGTCTCTGACCGTTCACGATGAAAGGTTCAGAATCGTGGCTGGGTGGACTGATTTCGATTGCTCCATTTCCAAAAACCTGTCGGACCAAATATGGTCCGACCCACTTCGATCTCAGTTTTCCTGGGAAGAGTTTGAGTCGGGCATCAAAGAGTAGGACCTTTTGACCAGGATGAAAGATCTTTCTCGAGATGTGTTTGTCGTGGAAGGCTTTAACCCGCTCCTTGTAGATTTGCGAGTTCTCGTACGCGTCTATGCGTAATTCATCGATCTCGCTGATTTGGAGTTTTCTGTGGGTCCCAGCCTTGGAAAGATCCAGATTACAGTTCCGTACTGCCCAATAGGCTTTATGCTCCAGTTCGACGGGAAGGTGGCATGCCTTTCCGTACACCAATCTAAAGGGAGACATGCCCAATTGGGTCTTGTGGGCGGTCCTATAGGCCCACAATGCTTCCGGAAGTCCGGACGACCAGTCCTTCCTGTCAGGTCGAACAGTGACTTGCAGGATTTTCTTGATCTCCCGATTAGACAGCTCAGCTAGACCATTAGTTTGGGGGTGGTAAGGAGTAGAGATTCGGTGAGACACCCCGTATTTGGTCATCAGTGACCTAAACTGAGCATTTGTGAAATGGGTCCCCCTATCAGAGATTATTGCACGAGGAATCCCGAACCTTGAGAAAATGTGTTGATGAATGAATTTGAGAACGATTTTGTGATCACAGGTTCGGGTCGGTATGGCTTCGATCCATTTGGACACGTAGTCCACAGCCAACAGAATGTATTCGAAACCATCCGAAACAGGAAAGGGGCCCATAAAATCAATACCCCAAACATCAAAGATTTCGCATACTAGAATCGGTTGCATAGGCATCATGTCGCGATGGCTCATGTTGCCCAAAGTCTGGCAACGACTGCATGCCTTGCAATGACTGTATGCGTCTTTGAACAGTGTGGGCCAGTAAAAGCCGCACTGGAGGACTTTTGATACGGTTTTATGCCCGGCAAAATGGCCACCGCATGCCTGGTCATGGCAGAAAGAGAGGATATTGTTGACTTCCCCTTCCGGGACACATCTCCGGATGATCTGATCGGCACCTATGCGGAAGAGGTACGGGTCTTCCCAAATGTAATACTTGGCACCGGAGCGTAATTTGTCTTTCTTGGCCTTCGGCCAATCGGACGGGGTCTGATGAGATGCCAAGTAATTTACAATATTAGCGAACCATGGAAGGCTAGTACCAATAGTCAGCAGGTGCTCATCGGGAAAATGCTCAGTGATGGGTCCGGAAGGGTCAATTATTTCAGAAGGAAGACGGGACAAGTGATCAGCTACCACGTTTTGTTTTCCCGCTTTGTCGCGAATCTCAAGGTCAAATTCTTGCAACAGCAAGATCCATCGGATTAATCGAGGTTTCGCGTCCTTCTTCGCAAGGAGATGCCTCACAGCTGTGTGATCCGAGTATATGATGACATGGGAACCCAGAAGGTACGATCTGAACTTCTCAAGGGCAAATACTACAGCTAGCAGCTCTTTCTCAGTAACTGTATAGTTATGCTGAGCCTCATCGAGTGTTTTGCTGGCGTAGTAAATGACCACAGGTTTCTTGTCATTTTTCTGCCCCAAAACCGCTCCTACAGCGAAGTCGGATGCATCACACATGATCTCAAAGGGTTGAGACCAATCAGGGGACTGTAGGATCGGGGCTTGGGTGACTCGGTCACGCAGGATTTCAAATGCTTGAGTGCATTCCTTGGAGATTTCGAAGGGAACATCCTTGGAGAGAAGAGTGGTCAGGGGGCGTGCGATTTTTAAAAAATCAGGGATAAATCGTCGATAAAAACCGACATGCCCTAAAAAGGATCGGATGTCCCTGATCGAGCTAGGCATAGGAAGGTGAGAAATCAGATTAACCTTAGCTCGATCCAGTTGGATACCTTTTTCCGAAATTGAGTGTCCCAGGACAATTCCCTCAGGCATCATGAAATGGCTCTTTTCCCAGGAAAGAACCAAATTCACATCGATGCACCGCCTGAGTATCTGGACCAAGTGTTGGAGGCAATCGTCGAATGATGCTCCGAAAACTGAAAAGTCATCCATGAAGACTTCCAGATAATCACCTACCATATCTGAGAATATGGCAAGCATGCATCGCTGAAAAGTAGCGGGTGCATTGCAAAGACCGAAAGGCATCCTTCGGAAAGCGTATGTTCCGAAGGGGCAGGTGAACGTGGTCTTTTCTTGGTCCTCAGGATGGATTGCCACCTGGTTATAACCGGAGTACCCGTCAAGAAAGCAGAAGAACCTATTTCCCGCTAGTTTTTCGAGAATTTGATCAATGAAGGGTAGTGGGAAATGATCCTTCTTCGTGGAGGAATTGAGTCGACGGTAATCTATACAGACTCTCCACGAGTTGGCTAATCGGGTAGGAATGATTTCTCCGGTCTCAGTCGTTATAGTGGTGAGTCCTGCCTTCTTGGGCACGACCTGAATTGGGCTCACCCAACGACTATCGGAGATCGGGTAGATGATTCCGGCATCTAACCATTTGATGATCTCCTTTTTCACGACCTCCTGCAGATTGGGGTTTAAGCGTCTCTGCATTTCACGAGAAGGTCGTGTGCCCTCTTCTGAATAGATATGATGAGTACAATAAGAGGGACTTATTCCAGTCAAATCATCGAGAGTCCATCCGATGGCTCTGCGATGTTGCTGGAGGACAACAATCAGACGGGCTTCCTGTTCAGGACTGAGGTTGGAATTGATGATCACAGGAAGGGTCTGATTAGAACCTAAAAATACGTATTTCAAGTGAGCGGGAAGGGGTTTCAGTTCGAGGATGGGGTTTTCAGCAGCAGCGGGTGGTTCAGTATAGATGTGAGGTTCAAGGGTGGGAGTTACTGGGTTGTTCATATCTGGATTCAACTCCTTTGTTTGCGGGTCAAGATCCTTCTGTGGTTGATGAGGCACAATCGAGTCACTCTGGAGGTGTGATTCATCAACCAAAGTCTTGATGTCACAAATTTGCTCGATGACGCCGCAATTAATTCCTCGTTGGGCCTTAAATATATCAATTTTCAGTGTTTGATCTCCAAACTTAAGCTCTATTTGGCCCTCCTCACAGCTGATGTTGGCTCTAGCAGTAGCCAAGAAAGGTCTCCCTAGAATGATTGGTGTATCCCTAGGGTTTTCAGGTGCATCCATATCTAAGACTATGAAGTCCACTGGAAAATAGAAATCCCGCACTCTCACGATAACATCCTCGAGAATCCCTTTTGGTGACTTTATAGATCGATCTGCTAATTGTAATGTCACCTCGGTTGGTTTCAGCTCAGATTCCTCTAGATGGTCAAGTAAGGATGTGGGTATCAGGTTTATGGATGCGCCCAAGTCTAACAATGCTCTATCAAATTGGGTACCACCTATCTTACAGGAAATCAGGGGAGTTCCAGGATCTTTTGCCTTGGGTGGGAGTCTACTAAGGATTACAGAGCTGGCTTGCTCTGACAGAACAATTGGGCTCCCTCCCTTGGTTCGCGGCTTACGCTGGGGTGTACATAAATTCTTTAGAAATCGTGCGTAAGCTGGTACGTGGCGGATTGCATCCATCAAGGGGATGTTTATGTGGACCTGCTCAAAGAGCTTGACCAGGTCCTCCTCAGGGGCCACGGGTTTGGTGGTCTTCTTTCCCTTGGTCAGGGCCTCGGGAAACAGGATCTTGGTTGGTTCTTCTAGGATAGGTTCAGGTTGTGGATCTAGAACAGCGGTACCTTGGATAACTATCCTAGGGTCATGGTTATCAGGCTGGGAGTGGTTTGGATAATGCGGGTCTTGAGTTGTCTTACCACTACGTGTTGTTACAGAATTTAATCCGGCCTGATTTTTGTTTGGGTTTGGTAGGAGGGGTGGCTGCTGCTGAAATCCTGCATAAGAAGTTGAGGCTTCCATCTCGTCTGGAGATGGAGCAGTAGGAGCCTGATAAATCCATTGGGCGTGGCCTAAATTTGGATTCATAACGCGCTTCTGGGTTGGCACGTTATTTGGGTTAGGAAGAGGTTGGGAAGGGAGTGTGCCTGGTTGGCGAGAATTTGCCAACTGGGCCAGTTGAGTTTTTACTTCAGTAAGCTCGTCCTTGTGCTGTTTTTGAATAGCCGCATTCGATTTTTGAATGTCAGCCAGAGTCTGAAGGATTAAGGACATTTGATCATGATTTGGCCCTGATGGATAAGTAGGGTTGGGCCGAGGCTGAGGCGGCTGGTAGTGATGAGAGGGCTGTGGGCGGGACTGAAAAGGTGGTCTTTGGGTTTGGGAATTTCCCGCCCAGTGAAAATTGGGATGGTTTCGCCATCCAGGGTTGTAAGTGTTGGAGAATGGGTCGTTCTGGATGGCGTTGAGGTCCTCGCAGGTCTGAGGACCCTCCTGAGAATCAGGGAAAGGAGGAATGGAGTTCCCCCGGCTGGTGTAGAAAGGATCGGATGATCTTCCAGTCCAAGAATCAGATGGGGATGGATATGGATCCATCCCAGGGGAGGATCGGTGGAGGATGTTTTGCACAGTCTCCTGTGTGGAAGGAGGTTGTGCAAAGGAGTTACGCGCAGAGGTGGCTCGCTGCAAGTGCTGAGTCAGCTCATCCACCTTCTTTTCAATGATTGAGACCTTGTCCAATCGACTGGCCATTAATTCCAGGTCGACTGATGCGGACAGGCCCTGCGTCTCATGTGCTCCCTTAAGATTCGTCGCTGCGCGGGTATTCGTCCTGTCGAATAATCCCATGGAGTCATTGTTGATGGAGTTCTCGCACATGTTTTCGAGAATCTCCCATACGGTGTCTTCATGTTGACCCATGATGTTTCCTCCGCAAGTTGCATTGACGAAAAGGCGGATGTCCTCACGGAGTCCCTGGTAAAAAGATTGGACTTGTTCCCATTTAGGAACTCCGTGATGGGGGCACTTTCTCATGAGATCCTGAAAACGATCCCATGCCTCATGGAGAGGTTCTCCTGATTGTTGAGTGAAGTGTGTAATCTGATGGCGCAAGGCGTTGGTCCGACCAACGGGAAAAAACTTTTTCAAAAATTCGGATTGAAGTTCTTCCCAAGTGTTGATCGGCCGGGTCTGAGTTTGATACCAATGGGCGGCCTTGTCCATAAGAGAAAAGGAGAACATCTTCATGAGAAGAATATCCCGATTTTGCGCATCTGATCCAAAAGTGTGGGCCAGATGCTTTAGCTGTTTGATGTGCTGGAAGGGATCTTCAGAATTAAGCCCATGGAATTTAGCTATAGCATGAATCATGTTGGGCTTTAGTTCAGAATCAGGTCCTCCAGTCGGGATTCTGACTCGAGGCTCAATGGCCACCGCAGCAGGATTGTAGTGGTCCCGCATCATAGGACGCTGTGGTGGGTGCACGAAGTTTTGGAAGAGGTCATTGAGTCGCTGGAGCTGGTGTTCCAGATTATTTTCTTCCTCAACTGGCTGAGCCATGATGGGGGAAGAAGAAGGACTTGGTTCTGAATCAGAAGAGAGAATAATGTGAGGGTGTTGCTGCAAAAACACGGGCGTCGAGGCTTGGCCTTGACGAGAGCGAATTTCTAAAGGAGGTCTTAAGGGTGGTCTTAGAGACCTCCTTCCGTACATGCACAGTTGGAAGAGGTAAGTTTAGCAGGTGCTGGACCCAATCAAGGCACCCAAAAAAGGTGTTGGGTGACTATAGAGGTACGGGGCAGATGGACCCCTTGATCAGAAAGATCGTCCACCTGAGAATTACCTGGGCAGCCAGAGAGGGAGAGTCCCGCGAAGACCCCTACACGGTAGAGCGTCCCCACGGGTTACAGGGTTTCCCCCACCCGACCTCTCTTGTCACTGCGGTTCCAGGTAGACCAGAATGGGGATCTTGACCTCTTAAGTCTACCAATTTTAAGATCAGGGTGCTTAAGGTTTTCACTTGAACTTTAGTCTTTTAAGTGCAAAGAGTGACCTAATTTAAGGTTGGTTGACCCAAGGGGTCAACTTTACCTCTTGTTTTCTTTTAGAGCTTTCAGGTCTTGTCTTTTAGGGTTCAAGTGTTTAAAGAGAGAGAGCCAATTGTTTAGGATTTTTCTTGTTAATTATTTTCAATCAATGGCTTGGGCACACCTCTTTTGGATTTCCTCAATTCTTGATTAAGGGGTGTGTCTCTACTGAAATCCTAATGTTTGACCTTATGTTGGCTCTACTTGGTCCATTTAACTCTTTGTTGGGCAATTAGGGCTCAAGCAAGAATGTGTTAGCCCTTAAATACCCTTAATAGTGTGCAAGAGTGATGGGTTGAAAACATGCAACTCTTTATGGTTACTAAGTATGGAAAACAGGTTAGCCCTATATTGCTTGTTCTTTTCTTTTCTTCCTCTTTAGAGTTTAGGGGTTAATAGTGAGAGGAAAGATTTACCTGTCTTCGGAGTGGTTGTCGTGTGGTTGCTTGTCTTCTTGAGTTCCTGTAGCTGCACAAAAGAGAGGAGATTATCAGAAATTAAAAGAAACAGGAATGTTTACCTCTAGAATAGCCGTTGCTCCCCGGCAGCGGCGCCAAAATGAAGTCGGTTGGTTTGATGACCGGGTTTTGGTTTTGTTATAACGTTGTAGTAAAGCCGGTTATTACCAACATTTCAAATATATAAATTTTTTACTCGGAAAATAAAAGAGTTCCCGAGGTCGAACTCAGGGAGCAAGTTGTATTCTAGAGATATACATGTTTCTTTTACAAAATAAAGAAAGAGAGAGGGAAAGAATTTGTTGTTCTCTTTGTTTTCTCCTCGTGATGTTCTTCTTTCTTTCTTTCTTCAGATCTCCTTCTTCTTCTTCTTCGTTCTGCAGAGGTGATGCTCCTCTTCAGATCTCCTTCTTCTTCTTCCTTGGTTTCTGTCTTGGCCTCTCTTCTTCTTTTTCTGCAGTCTCTTCTGTGAAGGTTTCTTCTTCCTTGGCTCTGCTGCACTTCTTCTCTGCAGCCTTTCCTCTTCTTCTGCCTTGCTCAGCCTCTTCTTTAGAGTTTCTTCTTGTTT
Organism: Thalassia testudinum; assembly: GCA_037157565.1. Classification (NCBI taxonomy): domain Eukaryota; kingdom Viridiplantae; phylum Streptophyta; class Magnoliopsida; order Alismatales; family Hydrocharitaceae; genus Thalassia; species Thalassia testudinum. The sequence goes on from JAZHRO010000031.1 coordinate 205,299,963, forward strand.
TTCCTCCCTGCGGTTAAGTGTCAGCTTCTTCTTTTCTTTTTCAGCCAGGGACGTCACGCGAAGCTTTCTTCCTTAGCTGCTTCAGGCCGTCGTCTGATTTCCAAATCAGACGACTTAACTACCTGTTGCTACAGTTAGCTTCCTTCTTCTTCCGCGGGTCTTCTTCTTCGCCTGTGCCTGCACACTTCAGAGTTTTTCGTCAGAGGAAAAACCTACTCTACCCTCCCCCCCCCGCGTCTCTCTTTCTCTCTGAAACCACTCCTCGGAAAGCTCTCCCAGAGCTACCGGGTAACCGGGTTCGGATCAGGCCCGGGTCCAGGCCCACCGGCGTGCGTGGTGGGCGAGGAGTGCAGGTCAGTCTTAAGTCGGGTCGGGTCGGTTCGGGTCAGATCCGCGGGGCGTGAGCGCGGACGAGACCGGGTAACCGGGCGGGTGAAGGGGACCTCACCCCGTGTGCTGAGGCAGTAAGCCTTCAGCACTTTTGCATCTTATGCCGCTGCGACTCTTCAGGCGTTTCCGAGGTGGGACTAAACAGCCCACCTCAATTGCGCGCCCGCAGCGGGAAATTCAGCAGGAGATGGCGGCGTCGCGCGAAGCTTTCTTCCTTAGCTGCGAACCTGGTGTTTTGCCAAAACTCCTCGCAAGGCCTGGGAGTTGAATCTGGGCTTGGCGCTGAGCGTGGCACGCCTGTAGCTGCAGGCGGAAGCAGTTCCTCCTGCGCGTCAATGGCGGCGGAGGTCGGGTGGCCTGTTCACAAGAAAACGGCCTCTCGGCCTAATCAGAGAGTGCCAGGAGCTTCGCCAGGGTGCGACGAAGCTCGTGTGGGTGGTGGCGAGGCGCGGGGCGGCGTGCGAGGGCTGCCCTAGGTCGGACTGTGGGTCGGAGGATGGGTCTGTTCGGTGGGGTTGCAGAGGGTGATGTGGGGGGAGTGGCAGGGCGGAGGTTGATCAGGGTGAGGAGGCGGAGGTCCTGCGGTGGTCGGCGAGCCGTGTGGGTTACTGAGGTGATGGAAGCGGCTCGCCGGAGGGTGGTCGGAGACGAAGGGGGTGAAGGTGGTCAGGGTCGGTCGAGGGCTTAATTGAATAAATTGAAAGCGGGGAAAGAAAGAGGAGAGGAAGGGGAGTAGCTCTAGCTTACTTGCAGGGACGAAGGGGGAGGAACAGGGCGACAGTCGTATCGGCTGTCGCCGGAGAAGACGATGCTCAGGGAAAGGGGCGGCGGCGAGCAGAGGGCTGGAGAGGCGCCAGCTGGGTGCGGCGTGGCGCGGGAAGAGCAGGGGAGGAAGTCTCTGCTGCTGGTATTGCGGCAGAGCGAAGAGGTGGAGGGGGAGGAAACCGCCGGAGCTGGTGAGCGTCTGCCGGAGGAAGAAGAGAAGAAAGTTGGGGATTTTCTCCGTCAGATCCAGGCTGCCCCGGTCGGTGGAGCAACGGGGGGTATTTATAGGGATCAAACAGGGAGGAAGGCGGAGGGAGACGACGTGTCTCCCTCGCCGGAGGATGGTCGGAAACAAGAACCCATACCGTCCGTGCGTTCGCACGGCCGGTATGGTGGGTTACAACGACCAGGGGGGTGTCCCTGCGACGGCTGACGACGCAGGGCACCCCCGGTTTACTTGCCAGGTCCCCCACCTCACCCTGCGCGGCGCCATGCTCCGCGCAAGGTCGCCGGAGCATGGTGCTGGCAGGTTTTGCAGGAGGGACCTGATTGCAAAGAACGAAGGAGAGTTAGGGGCCAAAATGCGAGGGTTCAAAAGTTGAGGGCCAAAGAGTAAATATATGAGGACCAAAGTGTAAAGTCGGTCAAGGAGGTTTCTTCTTAGGCTCAAGTTTTTATACATGACTAATTAGGACCTAAGGAATCTGATGGTGAATTTCATTTTCATATTAAACCTTGTTTGACCGGTCAATTTGCGCAAAAACCCAAATTAAGTTATTAATTGGGCATGGTTCTCAATGTAGGTCAAAATGGGTTCTAAAGGCCAAATTGAAGGTTCTAAACCCTAGAGATTATTTTTCTATGAATTTTAGAGGGTTTATTCTATTTTTACTTTGCCTCGAACCTTGTGAATTGAAGTGGGTTGTTTTAGGGTAACAGATTTATCATTTAGTTTCTTGGAATTGCTGTAGCCCTTGCTAGATCATTTCATCCCACTTTTATTCTTATTAAGCTGCTTTGACCTATGTTTGGGCCCTGAATTACCCTGTATGCAGATTATACTGGTGAAATTGCATTTTTACCCCTTATGACTTGTTTTCTCCTTAAACTCAGAATTCTCTGAGTTAAGCCTTTCCTTGAGATATGTAGGAGCTTTTATCCTTTGTATTAGGTCAAAATGAGCTAGTTATGGCTCATGATGAGGTTCTCATCAAACCCACAAGAAGGCCTTTTGTTCTTCTCTCACTAGAAGAATAGGAAGTCAACAACCCAGGCACCTAAATTACAATGAGCTAAAGACAACAAAATTGATACAAGTCCTATTGATACATGTGTTTAATCAAATGTATTAGGAGTTAAAATTATTCTTTTTATTTCCCTTCAAAGATAAATATAACATAATGCAAGGAAAATAGAATTTGATATAACAGATATGCATTAAGAACAAACTTTGAGAAATATTCTCTTGAAACTTCCTTTTCATGGAAAAACAAATTTCGCGCTTAAGAAGTGAATTTAGAGAAGGTCTAAAAAGAATTTCTTGAAAAATAACTTCAAACATATAAGCGTTTGATTATAATAGCGAGAAACTCTTTTGATCAAAGTGCTTCCATAAAGAAATAATGTGAATATATAAAGCAAGATCAAATAGATAAAAATACTCCCTTACGCTTTCCTAGTAATTAGAACAAGTTGACACACAAAAAGAAAGTAGAATCTTGGAGCCTCTTTTGGAGCACAATGTTAGCTTGGAGGCTTTTAGAAAATAACTTCTCAAGAGTGTAAGTTTCAAGTTGAATATAAGAGACAATGTTGTATAATGTGTGCATGAATGAACCTATGTAGGATATTTATAGAATGAAAAAATGGGAAGTTAGAATTGTTTGGTAACTAATTGGAAGTTATGTTAATCATTGGTAACTAACTGGAAGTTATCATATGCCAAAATTTGAGTATAACTACCTAGAAACACCATTAATCAATTACTTAATCAATTAATAAACTTTTGTTCTATTTTCAAAAAATTGTATAAAACATGTTTAGCAAAATTAATAAATTAGTTAATCGATTAATTCTATAGACGACAGAAACTTTAAAAAGTAGTTATTTTGGAAGTTTTTTTTATATGAATAGGTACAAATGATTTTGTAACTGATAGCAGGAATTCGGTGAGGAAAATATATTAGGGTTTCGAAGAAAGAGACCCACATCATTGTATTCACAGAATCTCACTATCAAATAAAAATAAACAGGATGGTAAGTCCCGGGTCGAACTTAGGGAGGTGATGTTTGATTTTCAAAACCATGTTTGTTTATTTGTTTTTGGTATTTTTGGCTATATGTAATTTTTTTTGTAATTTTATATAAATAGAATATCAGGTGGAATTGATCTAAGTTAAGTGACAAAATAATTGAGGATAGAGAGAGTGAGAGTGAGAGAGAGAAAGTGATAACAAATAACTATATAAAAATCGACAAATGTTTGTTACAGAATCAAAGTTTGTTGCAAGAAAATAATCTATACTAAACAAGCAATAAAAGAGATATAGAGATTAAAATCCCTCTTGATGGCTGCTTGAGGGACGAGGACTATGACTACGCCTGGAGGAAGAAGAATGGAGCTGGAAGACGAGGGATGAAGCTGGAGGAAGAAGATGGGAGGTAGGGCGACGACGGATTGATTTGATTCCTTGAATGGGGGTGAGACGATGGCTGGTAGGAGCTCCACAAATAGGGGTGAGAAGCGGGAAAATTTTATTTTTTAATTTCTAGTGGAGCATCCCAAAGGCTTCGGACACAAGGATTGAGCTCAAAAGGGGCTCTTGAGCTCTAGAGGGGGAGAGGTAAGCATAGGAAGCGATAAGAGGCTAAGGGGAGAGAGGTAGGGTATTTATATGGTTAAGAGGGAGGTGTATCAAATGATTTAGTGCACAAGGCAATTGAATGCCCATGCACAGCATGCATCCGTGCAGGCAATGCACCACAGCAGTAGCTGTCATACAAGGAGGCTTGAGGACCATTGGATCGACGATGGATGGCCAAGATCGTGTGCTTCCGTGCCCTTCAAATCGTGCACATTGTGCACTCTCCATCTGTGGCGCCACGTGTCATGATAATGGCTACTTGATCAACCTTCTGGACTATAGGTTAATTACGTTTAATTATCGCATTGTAGTATAGTATCGCAATCCAGACGGATGTCATTTTTTTATACATAATGTTTACTAGTTTTATTCCAGGTCATTTACTGGAAGGCAGTTATTGATATACATCATTCCCAATTATTAAAAAATCATCTTTTATTTCAAAAATGTTAAGTTTATTTACAATAGAATGAATTATAAATAAAAGAATCAAAGAATGAACTAATCTAAGTCAATTATATACAAAGGAACAAATTAATATTAATGACAATGCCTCAAGAATACATACATGATTAAAGTCATCAAAAACAATACTAAGTTAATCTAAATTACTCATGTACACAAGTCACTAAGTGTTTATAAATAATTATATACAAAGTTATTTGATGCCTTAAAATTATGTACAATCCAAGCACAAAAAAAAACTATATGTATAACCCTAATACATTATATATACTACTTATACATCTAACATATATATATACAATAATACTAAGTTAATATCTAACCTATAATACTAACATACATTATATAAAACATCTATACAATATATATATATATATATATATATATATATACACACACACACAAAAAAGCCTTAAAAACATTTATAAAGAAAATAAGGAAAAAATAAGATTTCATTTACATAATAGTTAACTATAACATACATGTATACACTACTCAATATATATACTTTCATATAATACACTAAATACAAACACAACACTTATGTACATTACTTACATATTAACATACTAATATATATATATATATATATATACTTTATAACACATACACACAGACATTACATTTAACAGTCACATATATATCTATATATATATATATATATATATATATATACACTAACACATGCATGCTAAGTTAAAAACTAACTCTCTAGAGCCTTATTATATAACTAACACTTAGTCTACATTTTAAGTTAAAACTCAACACTTAAGCCCACAAAAAGATGATTTTGGGCCAACCTTTCGCAGGATCAGCATCCCCAAGGGGTCGGATCGGTACTGCTACTAAGTTGGCCCCAGCAAGAGAGGCAAAGCCACATATGCTCAAAATGCTCGTAGGCCTCGCCCAATAGGTTGCCCCTAGTGGGCTACACATAAATTGCACCTTAACCTAAATGGCTCTAGGACCTAGGCACACTAGACTATAGGTTACGTGAATACATAGTATCAAATATCGGAGGAGCATGCACACCGCATGCCTACCAGGGAGCCCATCCTTGCTCTCTGGCAAATGGCCTCCACACACGACTCATTTTATATGGTGCTAAGCACTTTGCCACTAACGATGTAGCACTATTCAAGAGAGCTAAATTTTAAGCAGCAACGTGATTTATTGCTGACTTTTGGCTATTAATTAGGTCCTAATTAATTATTTAATTTCCAATTAAATTATATGTACATGTAGCCAATACATATGGCTTATTATTGATATAATTATTTTACCTTAATTAAATGTATAACTATATTTAAAAAATGGATAAAGTTAATGATAAATACACGTTTAATTTAGGCTTAATTACTTAATTAAAGTATAAATTAATGAATTAATGGTACAATTGAATATTAATTTAGTTAATTTACATAATTGCAAGATTAATAAAGATTTTTAATTGATTTTTATTGATTTATTTTTATATTTACTGATTTAAATGAATGATTTATATATATTACATAATAATACAATATAAATGGTATTCTATAGTATAATTAAAGTAATAAATACACTGAAAATATTTTAAATTGTAATATACAATGATACAACATAATTTACTTCATTAGTTTATTAATTTACTAATATACATTGATTTAACTTAATAATATACTTATTAACTTATACAAATATAAATATGTACAATATCTAAGTAAATAAATAAACATAGAGATATATTACTATACATAATAATTACTATAAATAGTATGTTAAGTTATATATATGTTTCTACAAATATATACTAATGTACATATACATAGTTATATATACATATAGTATAACTAATTAGACAATACACACACACACATATATATTACTATATTATATAACTTAACATAAATAATCAATATAACCTATTTATATATAGATAGTATAGATATAACTTATATACACACTAACATATATATAACTTAATATATACTTAAGTTATTAGTATTTACAAGTATATACACTATATACATAGGTATTTTTGTAGGATTTTTGGGTTTTCCAGCCTTTTGTTTTGTTTTTGGGTTTTATAAGGGAAGAGAAAGAGAAGAGGAAGTTAGGAAGACAGAAAGAAGACTCCTTTTGGTTTTTGTTTTTGTTTTCTTTTATTGAGAAGTATGAACTTCTACAGATATGTTCTATAAAATAAATACCTCAAAACCTAAAACTAAACACACACACCTCAAATACATCTTAATTTTACTCAAGACACCTTTTATTTATTTATTTACATTATTTTTGTATTTTCATGTATTTACAAACGAAGGCTGAAAATAGGCTTTATAACTGATTAGGAATTTAAATCAAGCCTATAAAGTCACTCTAAAATGCTGGAAGGAAAGAATAAAGCATTAGAATCTTCCATGCATTTATTAAAATCAAAGTCTAACATAAAAACTTGAACTATCATTGGATTAAGCACAACTACACATTTTGGATAGTTATGGTTACTGACAATAAACTTCATTTGGATTTACAACATGAATTTCTTATTGTTCTACAACCAAATTCAATTTCTATACATAAATGAATGCTTGTTCTATCATAAAATCATCCACGAAGCTTGATTGAACTTCACTTAAGCCAAAACCTGCTCAACATAGAGGTTTAATACTCCTTCCAGTTCAGTCAGTCAACAGTCATTGATAACCAAAATTCCATACTGGTTCAAGCTTAAATAGTGCATCCCAAGACTTGCTTATGATATAAAACCATATAGCCATATAAGATCTGGATAAAGTAACCTTTGTGAACACAAGATCACTTAAAACTTGGTTCAAATCTATGATCAAAACTTGTCACAATCTCATCTAGAATCAAGCAACCACTGTCATACTGACAAAAGCTTTTTAGATATAAAATCAAAACTCAGAACATTAAACCATCACTCAAACATGCCACCTGATCATAAAGAATCACTTCAGCAAGTCATTCAGACCATTAAAACTGTGACTAATTGATCAAATATCAAGTTCAATCTCAGTCCTGGGCTTTGAAATCCAAAAATCTCATATCATGTTTTCTTCAATTGAAAATCAAACTCAAATGTCACAAGCTATCTCTGAAAGGTCTAGAGCTTAACAAAAATCAGATTGAAGCTCAACAAACTTTAGAAACCCTAATTGATCTCCATCATTATGCTATAGACAGCATGAAGGGTAGAAATTGAATCAGGCCATGAAACCAATTAAAATTGAACTTCAAACCTTCATTAAGTTCATTTCACCCTACTCCAACTCCTGAAAACCAAGTTTAAATCATTCTCGATAAAATCAAGATGTTTCCTAGGTGGTTGTTCAAATGCGATCGCTGTATTGATTTGGTCACTCTAAATTCCTGCACAACACTAATTGGTGTTCAGGGATCTATTGCGATCCTATAGAAATGCTTAGGTCATTGCAAAGGCCTCTAATTAGTGCAATGATTTCATTGGCCTTTACTACCCAGCGATGAGCATAAAATAATATTGGAGAAAGAATTTGGGTGCGAGCTTATCAAATAATGAAAATCCAATCAAATTAGCTCATACTCATCAAGATCAATTCAATTAAACAATTATCAACTCAATTAAATCGATTGACTCCCTAATCCTTCGATTAGACATGAAAACCAAAATCCATTCAATCAATTGAATTAAACCAATTTCAAGCATGGGGAGGGCTTTTGTGATCTTGTGAAATGGATGAGAAGCCCTCCAAATGATTGGGCATACCTTCAGTCCTGAGAGCTAAGAAGCTTCAGGCCTCAAAGTAGCCATGGTGGAAGAAGTGAACTGATGATTAAAACAATGAGGGAATTAAGAGAAGGTGATTATGGAGTGTTGTGAGGATATGAATTGGCTTCTTTGATCTGAATTGATCAGAGATACCTGATCGAGGGAAATTAAGATCTAAATCTAATCAACCCCTAATTCTAACACAATCAAGTGATAAATTCTAATCTAAAATATCTAACTAACTAGAAAAGTAGTAGATCTATCTAGGAAAGCATTAAAACTAATATACGAAAGCGATTAAAGTACCAGCTAAATAGACGAATGGGATTCCTGGGCTGCAACTTGTTACTACAGCAACGAATTAAGGGAGAAGGACTCCAGTGCATAAGAATCCACTAGTGGGACTTCAGGGTTGCCTTCAGATGTTTCGCAATCCCTAGTGGCAAGGAATGAAGGAGGGAGGTGCATGACCTCTGTCACCAACCATGGAAGAAAGGGAAGAAGAGCTAGAGGGGAAGAACGACCAACTCGAGATAGTAGAGGGGAGCTGGTAAAGGACCAAAGGACACCTAAGGTGGCCCTTACATAGGCAAGGGAGGCTGTGGTGACCTGGGATTGAAGGTGAGGGCCGTTGAGCACCAAGGGTTAAGATGGAGTTTTGAGAGGCGGGAAAGTTTTGGGATAAAAGAGGGCCATCAAATCAGATCTACAAAGTGGCACAACTCAGGGTGTACCGGCTATAGGTAGGTTCATGAAGAGTCCACCATTGGATCAAAGTGGAATGAAATGGATGGCTCACAGAGCCTGTGTTCATCATTAAGAACAACCGAGGAAGAGCACATCTAAAGGTGTGTTGGGTCAATTGTAGAGAAGGCCTTGAAGTGAACCGGTAGAGAAATTATAAGAAGACCCATAAGTGGTTAAGAATAAATGCAAATAGGTCCCTATTGTTTGCAAGAAAGTCCTTGACCATTTTTGGCTTAGAAAATGTGAATGAATGATTGTATAAGAAGGACCAAAGTGTAAAACATTGACTTCGCGATCCAAGTGATGTTAGAGTGTAATATAATTTTTATGGTATATATTTTGAACATATTAGAACATATTCCAACCTTTAATTTGTGAATTTATGCTCACTTGGTGTTTAATTGACATTCAGATCATCCATTTACATAGTTAAGTACATAATCTCTCAAATATGACCTAATTATGCATTTTTAACACAGACCTGATGTTTTGGGTCATTTTCTTTAATTCTCACACTTAACCCTTTTCTTGTGTTAATTTGATGGTGTTTAACTTAGTTTCTAGCTTAACTTCAACATTTTAGCTATGATGAGCCACACCTCATCATACCCTCATGCTGAGGTTTTGCTAGTCCCTTAGCAAATAACTCATTAAGTGCAAAGCATTCAATGTTAGCTAGGTAAAGGTGAAGAGATTTCTTTTTACTTATTTTCAAATGTTAAGTGTTTAGAGATGATCTTTAAGTTGAATTTTCTGAGTCAAGCTAACTGTGTTTATAAAATGGACATTATGAGAACTGGTTGCAGGAAAAGACTACCAAAACTCAAGTCTTACATGACAAAGACTATCTCTCAGTTAACAAGGACTCTTGATATTTAAACCTTAAGTGCGTCTTCCAGGACTCAAAATTCTTTACCAAGCTCAAGAGTTAAGAGTTATGGTTGTGCCCAGTGCAAAATCAGGACTAACTAGATGAACTTTAAGAGGTTGATCTCAGCTTCCTCTTAGCTCATGTTTCCATATTGACTCTCAAAAAATGTGAAGACTCAAACCCAACACTTATTGCATTTGTGGGTCAAAGAATATTTGGTTGAAACACAAGGTATATGTAATGCCCCCCTGAAACAACCATATTTGGTGGATATACAAGTATTTACAACTAGAATTGGAGAACCTCCTAACTTATTCAAAAAGAATGTCTTTTCCTTTTCTTTTTAACTTTTTCTTTTTTTCTGCTTTTCTCAATTTTCTAATGATGATGTTTTTTCTTTTTTCTTCTTTTTCTGAAAGTAAATGTTAGTATGTCTCCTTCAACTTTATTTGGTAGAGCACACTTATTTGGTAAGTGAGTGCTTTAGTCGAAAGAGCTTCTCCTAAACACCAAGACAGAGTCTACCAGAAAAGTTGAGAGGAGCGTCGCTAAGGCTGCTGCTGCGGTACGCTGCAAGCCCTCTGCAGCTGCTGAAGCTGCTGCAGTACACTGTAGGCGACGCTACAAGGAGAGGAGCGTCGCTGAGGAGGTTCTGGTACTAGAAAATTTCCAATATCAGACATTTGGAGCATCGACCAGACGTCTGGCAAGGCATCAAGACGTCCGGAGCCGAAGCTGGACATTTGAAAGCATAATATCGTGCAAGGTACGTATCTTCCTGCGCTACTTTCTGCCATGCAGATTGTAGCACAGGAGATGTAGGGCTGAGAATGGACCTGCGACTTTCATATGCAGGTGTAGGGCTTTGGGAAGGTGCACGGTGCACTTTTCCAGACACTTTTATACGTCTGATCACGTCGCCAAACATCCGAAGGTACTTCCAGATGACCAGAGGCTTTGTCCGATGTCTGGAGCTGCCCCCAGACGATTGCGAAAGGATCCAAATGTCTGAGGGTACCATAGGAGACACAAGGTGAGATCTGACGTCTTTTAAGACGTCTGGGACTAGTCTCAAACATCTGATTTTGGGCAGTAACCGTGTTTTTGGCCTGTTTAAACCTCAAATGGAATCGGATTTCCATAAACGAAGTACCATTATTTTCCACTCGAGTTTCTCTACGTGTTCGTGTTAAATACCTATTGTTTTGACCTTGTCTGATGTAAATTAATCGCTGATACAGGTTACAAGCCGGTGGTGTGTTCGAGGCCCGCAGAGATGACGAGATCTACGGTGTAGGCCCCCATTCCACCCGTGATACCCAGTAGAGTGGTTTAATTCATTTGTTAAGATGTGAATAAAGAATATGCTTGCTTAGATTAATTGATTAAAATTCGAGGATGTGGAATGAACCCTAGGGTAGAAGTGTATAAGCCTGATGCTAAGCTACTCTGTTTACTTGAGATGTATGTTAAAATACGAACTGCTCGAATGTGAATGAGAAAGTGAACTGTAAAACCACAAGTTGCCTGTATATGACTAAGAATTGAATTGTGAAAACACAAGCTGCCTGTATATGGATGAGGAACGAGTTTTGAAACATGAGATCTGAATATGAATAAATGAGATGAATATGAGCATGAACCCTACGGGGAATTAGAAGTAGAACTCCTATATATGAAAGGAATCTGGATGTAGACGAAAAGTGAATTGGCCCTTATGTACACGGTACCAAGGAAAGCAACTGCCCCTTTTAGTGTAGAGCAGAGCTAGCCGCCCTTGGGTCGAGACCCGGGGTTAGGATTGGCCACTCTACACCCAACTCCTGTTGGCAGAAACGTACGTGATACTGAGGCGTGCTACTAGTGTAGGGAGGGAGCTAGCCACCCCACGAGACCCAGGGTTAAGCTAGCCACCCTACACCGACTTTGTTAGGCCCGCTGGGCAAACCGAGGTAGTCGGACGAGGGTACGCAGACTGTGGAGGAGCGAGACCCCTGTATGGTTCTAAGGGGTGCGACCCCTGTTCTGAGAGAGCAAGGCCCTATATTGTTCCGTGCTGTACCTTAGGCGTACCTGCTAGCGGAAACGACTGACCGCGTGCCAGTGCAGGGTAGCTACCCGTGCGCTTATCACGCATATCGTAGTCACTGCTACGTCTTGACAGTGACCTCAGGGTGGTTGATTGGGTGTAGGACTACCGTGGGGGACTCTCCCAACTAGGAGAGCACCACGTGTACCTTCTACTCCACGGAAAGGACTGCAATCAAGATCGTTCCCACGAGGAACAAGCAAGATCAAGAAATACTTGGATACTTTGTGAAATAGATGACCAGAAATACATAAATGAGATAAAAAGAAATGAGAATAAAACATGCTTGTTGCTTTTACTTTACTTGCACATAAATAATGTAAACACCACTCTACTCAGCATTCGCTGACTCCATCTTTTCGTAACCCTGTTCTGGACTAGGAGTTGAGCAGCTCGAGTTTCCGGTTGCAGAGGGAGCTGGGCCCAGCCGAGCCCAGCCATAGTAGTTTCTTTCCAGATCATTTGTTTCTACTGTAATTGTGAGTATTGGACTTTTAAATTACTATTCCTGTTACTTTTTGTTTTATTTCCACTGTTGTTGTGGTGACATGTACTATTTTGAGACAGTTACTCTACTTTCCTTTACTGTTTTATTTTTCCTTCTGCTTAGTTATATTGCATGTATGAATGTGGTTTATTTCCTGCTTTTAGTTATTTTCTCATTGGACGACTAGGTCTTGGGATTAGCTGAGGCGAGTCGGTCTCGGATCTTATAGGAATCCGGGAACCAGGTCATAACAAGATGGTATCAGAGCAAGGTCGTCCCGAGAAATGAACTAATTGGTCCGAGAATAACCACTCACGTGCATATAACTAGGATAGCCACCACAACGTATTGCTTTGATATTCGGTTCTGAGTCTTTTTCTCAATGTAATCCCATATCGTTTACAACTCTTGTTCTATCTCTTGCATCTCTTTACAGGAGATGCCTCGTCGGGGAGTTCCCGAGGCGGACCGTTGTCGTGGTCGTGGACGAGGTTGGAGGGGCGGACATGTCGGACTTGAGGCACCAGTTGACTCACCTATCCTCCCGGGCATTCAGGCCTAGGGTCTCGCCCAGCTGATCAGAGACATCGTGTGAGAGGAGCTCCAGCAGCCTCCTCGGGTACCTCTTCCTGAAGACGAGGTGGGGGAGTCCTCGGTGGGACAAAAAGACCGTCGCAACGTCGAACGAGCAGGAAGGGGACGGGGTGATCCTCCACCACCCCCACCATACTCTGACATTTTCGAGCACGAGCCCTCCTTGCCTGAAGGCATGCCCATTCCCCCACTGTAGCTACACCACGAGCTTTTCGGATAGTTCCAGAAGCTGAAGCCCTCTCCTTTAAGGGGGATGAGAGCCCATCTGAGGCAAAGGACTGGCTGGAGCAGATAAAGAAGGTGTTCGACACCATTTTCCCTCCTGCGGAGTGTCATGTGGCCTTTGCCACATACCAGCTAACGAGCACAGCACACAAGTGGTGGAGCGCAGTCAGAGGCCAAGAATGGAGAGAGCCAACGTGGGACCAATTCGTGGCTCTCTTCTGTGAGCAGTACTTTCCACAGACCTTGCAAGACCAGAGGAGGTGGGAGTTCCACACTTTCCGCTAGGGGACAATGATGGTTAGCGCATATCGTACGCGTTTCCTGGAGCTATCACGTCTCGCCCCGGCAACTGTGTCTACTGAGGACGACCGCCTGTGGAGGTTTACGAAGGGGCTCCAACCTGCGATTTAGGGGTATGTCAAACCTCTAAAGCTATCCACTTTCTCTCGTGTGGTCAAGGCAGCCATGACTTATGAGGAAACCAACTCGGCCGTGCGAGACACTGACGGCAGACGGAAGAGACCCTACCAGCCAGAGTACTCTCTGGGCCATCGGGAAAGGAGGCACACGGTGCCCGCCGGAGAGCCGTCTTGTTCTGCGAGGCCACCAGTGGCCTTTGGGGGCCCCAGATAGGGGACAATTGCCAGCACCAGACCCCCACCCAGCCACCAGTAGGGACCTACTGAGGGAGGAGGTCGTGTACCCCTCTGCTACCAGTGTGGCCAGCCAGGCCACATCAGGAGGGACTGCCCATCTAGGGCCGGAGCACAGCAGATACTCCCCACACCGAGCACTGGAGGCCATGTGGGCGGTCGTGGTCACTAGGCGCGTGGGGGAGGATAGCAGTCACGAGGAGGGTACTAGCCAGCTGCTGCTCACCCGACCCAGAGTGTAGCTGCTTCGTCTGCACCAAGAGCTGAGGGGCATATCAACACCCTAACACACAGAGACATCAAGGCTTCAGGTTCAAAGGTGGCAGGTATGGTTATTGTTTCTAGCAAATTAGTGTATGTACCTTTTGATTTCGACGCCACCCACTCCTTCGTGGCTACAAGTTTTGTCGTCAGTTTGAGGCAGGGCAATGTGCTATTAGAGGACCCATTCGTGATCAGAGGCCCAGGTAGCAAGTTGTTGGTAGCCGAGGAGGTCTACATGGACTGCGAGGTCAGTATAGGGGGACACAGCCTCCCCGCTGACCTGATTGTGATCTAGATGGAAGACTTTGGCGTGATCCTAGGGATGGATTGGCTATCCGCCTATTACGCCCTAGTGGACTATTTTGGGAGGAAGATCGTTTTCTCCATACCGAAGTTGCCTCCCTTTGAGTTTCACGGTCAGCCAGTGGGCGGAGGTTTTAGATGCATCTCCGCGCTTCGGGCAGCGAGGCTTTGAGCCAGGGGTGTGAGGATTTCTTGGCCTGTGTAGTGGCAAAGCCTAGCCCCGTGTCTAACTTTTATAGTATCCTAGTGGTTTGCAAGTACCCCGACGTTTTCCCAGAGGAGCTGCCAAGACTATTGCCTGAGCGTGAGATCGAGTTTGAGATCTCACTGGTACCAGGGACCAGCCCCATTTCTACTGCACCATACCGAATGGCATCGCTTGAGCTGCGAGAGCTCAAGTCACAGCTATAGGACCAGTTGGAGAAGGGCTTTGTGAGGCCCAGTGTGTCCCCGTGGGGAGCCCCTATGCTATTTGTGAAGAAGGACAGTACCCTGCGACTTTGTGCCGACTACCGATAGCTGAATAGGGTCCCTGTCAAGAACAAATGCTCGCTGCCAAGGATTGACGACCTCTTCGACCAATTGCGAGACGCCACAGTGTTCTCCAAGATAGATCTAAGGTCAGGTTACCACCAGTTGAGGATCAGGAAGACCGACATCTCCAAGGCAACTTTCCATACCCGGCACGGGCACTACGAGTTCTTGGTCAAGCCATTTGGGCTGACCAATGCCCCCACTGCCTTTATGCATTTGATGAACTATGTTTTCAGGCCCTCTGCAGCTGCTAGTTTGTGGTGGTGTTCATCGACGACATACTTTTTTACTCGTGGAATCAGGCGCAGCATGGATAACATTTACGCATGATCCCAGATACCTTGAGGCGATACAGGCTGTATGCCAAGTACAGCAAGTGCGAGTTTTGGTTGAGACAGGTGACTTTCCTTGGCCACGTGATTTCAGAAGATGGATTGGCTATGGATCCAGCCAAGGTAGAGGCCGTACTCAGGTGGGAGAGGCCACGCACAGTGACATAGATACGCGGCTTTTTGGGACTGGCAGATTACTACCGGTGGTTTATCAGAGGATTCTCTCAGATTACACATTCTACGACCCAGTTGACCCGGAAGGACAAGCCCTTCACCTGGACCGACGAGTGTGAGGCGTGTTTCCAAGAGTTGGAGAGACTGACTTCAGCTCTTGTACTTACCATCCTAGATAGCAGTGGCAATTTCGTGGTTTACACCGATGCCTCATTGCAGGGGTTAGGGGGTGTGCTCATGCAGTGGGATCACGTTGTCGCTTACGCTTCACGGTAACCGAAGCCCCATGAGCATAGCTACCCTACCCATGACTTAGAGCCGACAGCAGTTGTCTTCGCGCTGAAGACATGAAGGCACTACCTTTACGGTGAAACTTTCGAGATCTTCACAGATCATAAGAGCCTTAAGTACTTGTTTGACCAGAAGGAGCTCAACATGAGACAGAGACGTTGGTTAGAGCTCCTAAAGGACTACGACTGCAGCATCTCCTACCACCAAGGGAAGGCACCTGCCCACTTGGCCAGTTTACAGGCACAGAGTTGGAGACTCATGGAGGAGTTAGGCAGTTGCAACCCCGGGAGTTACAGGGGTATTGTGGGACAGTGACAGTGACGCGGCAGTAACGACCAGAGCTGATAGACCGCATCATCGCAGGGCAGATGGCCGATCCGTACTTGCAGATGCTACAAGATGGGGTGTTGACAGGGGACCCAGGAGACTTTTCCTTCTCAGACAAGATCCTGCGTATGAGGGGACGTCTGTGCGCTCCTAAGGACAAGGAGTTGTTACGAGAGCTTCTAACGAAGGCACACGAGTCCAAGTTTACCATACATCCCGGGAACACAAAAATGTACCATAATTTGCGACGTGACTTCTGGTGGAGATGGATGAAGCAGGATATTAGTGAGTTTGTTCAACAGTGTTTGATATGCCAGCAGGTGAAGATCGAGCACCAGAGGCCTACAGGGCCATTGCAACCACTTCTTGTGCTAGAGTGGAAGTGGGAGAGCATCACCATGGACTTAGTGGTGGGTCTACCAGTTATCCAACAGGGACACAATGCAGTTTGGGTGATCATAGACCGGTTGACGAGGACGACACGGTTTCTGTCGATCTGAGTTACTTTTGGGCCAGCACAGCAACCAGAGCAATACATCAGAGATGTGGTGCGCCTACACAAAGTCCCACGTGAGATCGTATCCGACAGGGATACTCGTTTTACTTCCCAGTTCTAGGCAGAGTTTTAACAGGCCTTAGGGATACGTTTGAGGTTCAGTACCGCCTACTACCCCCAAGCGGACGAGCAGTCAAAGCACACCATACAGACACTAAAGGACCTCCTACGCACCTGTGTACTAGACTAGAGAGGCTCCTGGGAGGAGCATTTACACCTGATAGAGTTTGCATACTATAACAGTTACCACTCGAGCATCGGCATGGCACCTTACAAGGCTCTGTACGAACGGAGGCGTATGCACCCTTGAGTTGAGTCGAGGTGGGGACCAAGTGGGAGGTTGGTCCCAGGCTGATCCGGTAGAGTCAGGAGGTGATAGAGCAGATCCAAAGACGACTCTGCACTGTCAAGGGTAGGCAGAAGAGCTACGCTGACCAGAACGCAGAGAGGTGCAGTTCGAGGTTGGGGATCACATCTTTCTCCGTGTTTCACCCATGAAGGGCTTGCAGCATTTTGGGGTGAAAGGGAAGCTTGCGTCGAGACTTGTGGGGCCCTTTGAGGTCCTGGAGCGGGTAGGACCCGTTACTTACCCGCTTGCCCTCCTCAGCTTTCTGGAGTGCACGACATATTCCACGTGTCCAACCTCAGGAAGTACGTCGCCAATCCCAGTCACATTCTGAGCCACGAGAGCATCGAGGTGGGGGATGACCTGACCTATCCCAAGAGGGCAGTACATATACTAGATAGAGCCGTCCGAAGTCTGAGACGAAAGCAAGTACCACTAGCGAAGGTTTCATAGAGAAGCAAGCGGTACGAGGAGGTGACCTGGGAGCCAGAGGCGACGATGCGAGAGCGGTACCTGGAGCTTTTTGAAGGTATGTCTCTTCGGACCTACTTCGGTCCTCTTTAAGTTTGTTATACATTTTTACGTTCCTTTCTCCGCACCCTAGCTAGCTCAAGTTTCGGGGATGAAACTTCCTTTAAGTTTGTTATGATGAAATGACCCGTTGCCCTTTTAGTCGGATAAGATGTCTGGAGTTTCAGTCAGATGCCTGTCCAGACGTCTGGACACAAGCCCGAACGTCTGAAAGTGGGAATTTTAGTACGTTCCTTTACGCTCTGTGCGCGGGCAGCACACAGAGCTTCTCTCTCCTCCACTCCCCTTACCCCTAAACCCTAACACCCCCTTCTATTTAAACCCCCTTCTCACCACCCTTACCCCCTCACCACCAGCCACCACCAACTCCAACGTCCTCCCTGTGCGGCCATGGCAAGGGAGAACGAGAGTGTGCACCTCAAAATACGCCTGTAATAATGCCTTCCTATGCTATTTCCTAGCATTAACTATGCATATTAGGATTCTATAGTTGCATTTGTAAAAACACTTGCATTCATGCATTTAATTGAGAGGAGAAGAGAATGAAATAAATGGCTTCATAATTCACTTTTTTTCTCAAGTGCCTCTTTGCAAAAAGTCCCTTCTCTATTTTTATTTCCTCTTGAATTCTTTTCTCTCTTCCTGCAGTTGCACTTCTCTTCCCGCAGCTGCATGCATTTACTCCACGTCATGTCTCCCTGCCAACGCCACTCCCTGCAGCTGCCAATCCCGCGCCCTCTCCCTGCTGCAGCCAGGCACGCCACTCTCTCCTCCTCTATAAGAAGCTGCAGCTTCTTCCTCGCGAGACACACCCTACTGCAGCAAGCAAACCTACAGCCACCACCTTCCTCTCCACCATTCTCCCCTCCCATACGCTGGCCCTCCTTCGAGGAGACACCCGACGAGCATGAGAGCCCACTGTGGTGCACACCACCACAGTGGGAACACCACCACCCAGCTCTTCAACGAGCAGGTGGGCGTGGTGTTTTCTTTTCTTTTCGTTTTCGTCTCCACGCCATTGCTGCCGCTTCAAGGTCCGAAGCTTGAAGCGGCAGCAGCAGCAGCTCCCCCCACCTCCTCCGCGACCTTCCCCACAGGCGCTCAGCCCTCCGCACGAGCCTGCAAACGCTCTTCCACGTTCGCTCCTCCGCGCATCGCCCGCTCGTCGTCGTGGCGTCGGCCTGCAGAAACCATACGCGAAGGCGCGCGCCCGCACCCGCGACGTCCAGACGTCCGCCGCCTTCTCCAGACGACGCGGCTCCAAACGTCTACCGCCATCCACCGACGACTTAACTCGTCCCTTCCGCGATCTCCCCCGCCTGCTCTCTCTCTGGCGCTCTCTCTCTCTCCCACTCTCTCTCTCTCTCTCTCTTTTTTACACACAGCACACACTACACCAACACACACACACACCTTCACCAACGTACACACACCTACACTCACACTTACGCACACACACACACACTTACACCATTAGTTATATATGGTAACATATATGTACATACATATATCTATATATATATATATATACTTATATACATAGTATATCTATATAGTTATGTATACATACATATATATATAATATATATATCTACATACTTATACATATACTTATATATATATACATATCTATATACATATATATATACATCTATATAGTATTATATATATATACTTATATACATATATACATAGCTATATACATATAAACATACATATATACACATACATACATCTACACCTATATATATATATATACATATATATCTATATATATCTATACATATATACCTATACATTTATATATATATAGATATATTTACTTATATACATACATATGTACATATATTTTCACGTTATTTACTATACGCTGTATCGTGGAAATATCTGCACCAGTTGCTGATATTTCCCGGTACACGCGTACAAAAAGCGTGGACCCATACATCATCCATCATCCATCCACACTCCACGTGGCACCTAGTCGTGTTGGTTGCGTCTTTCTAGACGACGACCAACCTGACACAGTGCTACACTCCATCGCCACCTCCACCCCCACCCCTTTATATATATACTACATATAGATATATATATCTATAGATACTATATTTACTTTCTGTCTGTTAGTTTCTCTCTTAGTAAAAAGATAAAAAAAAAAAACATAAAAGAGAAAAGATAATCTTTGACTTGCAGGTATCCCGTCTTGCGAGTAGCAAGACTCGTTTTGGAACTCTGTTTTGGCTAAAAGCCAAGGACACAATTTTGAGGGTGTGCCTCAAGGACAAGGATTACCAGAAAAAAAATCTAAATAAGAAAAACACCAAAAACAGAATAAACGAACGGAAGAGACCCATTTTAAGGAAAACGTAGAAACTCGACTTGAACCCCACTTCCCTGAGTTCGACCCTGGGCCTAAAAGTGACAAGATAAAATCAATTAGGCCAGGTTAAAAATTTTGTAAAGAGATGGTGAGGTCCAAATTAGGTTAACCACTATACACATTTCAACGATAAAATCTCCATATTAACAACCTATCCAGGTCGACTGATCATCTTTTCTGGAGCTGTTGCCGGGGAGGTCTGCCTTCAAGTAAGTTTTTATTCAATTCCTTTCAATTTTTCTCTTCTCTCTTCACGGGTATTTTTGTTTTTGATGTGCAGGTGAATCTGGTTGCAAGGAGAAGACAGGCAGACGAAGTTGGGAACGAGGGCAGATCCAAGGCGGGAACGAGAGCGTGAAGACGCCGACACCGCATTAGAGCTTCGCATACATTGCCGAACAAGTAGGTTTTCCTTTTCTTAGCAAATTAGGATTAACTTGCCACCTCAATAAAAAAAAAACTAAAAAACTTAAAAAATTAAAAAAACTTCTTGGGATCTCTTGAGGTAAGTGGATTAAAATTCACTCGTTTGATTGGTTGTCTTCACTCCCACCGCCTCGAGATTTCCCGCCCTACTTCACATAGTGAAAATCCGAGAATCTTGATTCTTGGATTCTTCGCCGTGGGAAGTATTCTTTGAGGCAAATAAAAAGATTGCTTGCATCCCTCTTTTGCCTCACTTATCTTTAATTCAGGATCACATTTTTGGTGGGGAGAATTGGAATTGAGTTGATTCCAATCCCACCACGACTTTTCAACTTGCCTGAGATTCGATCCTGAATACTTCAACCTTAACAATTTGATTTTCTTTATCTTTTGGTTGAAGCCTTGTGTGTGGAAATCATTTCTGGTGATTGAGAGCACTTGAATTTAAGTGCTTTGGCTCCCTTTCACATTCATATAAAACTGATTCGTGCATCCACACATAGAAATCTCCATTTAGGGTAGCCCATTGCATTTTAGCATGCATTAACTAACTGATATTAAAGAAGGGTTTCTTGGGCTTAGAAAGAAAACCTGTATTTTTGCAAAAATCAGGAGATTGGTTGAATTGGTAATTCAGCAAAACCCTAAAATTCATACTACTTAAGGCTGAACTTTAAAAACCATTCACCAATAAAAACTTCAATTCGGGGAGATTTCCCCGTTGCATGCTTATTTTACACACTCTGAAAATCAATCACTTGGGCATTACCCGTAAATAACGCCTTTCACATTCCAGAAGCACTTGATCCTAAGCCTCTAAATAAAATTGGTAGTAACTTGACCCTTGCTAAGGATTGGAGGTCTAACTACTTGCGTGTAGCGGCTACGTGCTGGTGAGAGTTCCTGCGTGCTATCGGGTGTCTAAGACTGGGGCAAACGGCCTTTCAATCTGGCCGGGTGGTTCTGTGGTGCTCACATTCGGTTCCGTAGTTCGTGATAGTAGGTAACTTAGATCTTTAGGTCTAAGGGTACACTGTAGAGGTTAGGAACTTGACTGTATTGATTTGTAATCAAGTGTACCTTTGCGGCGTCATTTCTCTCATCCATTTTCCCTTCTCATCTCCCCAACTCTTCCTACGGTAGTGCATGTTTGGGAGGAGGTCACAAAACCTTGAATTGTTTGAATTGACTGATAAATCTAGAAAAGAAGCCGAATCGTCCTCCTCCACAAACATGGCTGCACGCCGACCCCCAAATCCCGAGGGAGGAAACCGCCCTCAGAATCCACCAGGTGGTGGAGCCGTAGATCCCATAACCCGCCTCCAAGTCCAAATGGAAATGTATAATGAGCAAATCGAAGCCATTCGGGAAACATTGGAGGAAATGCAGAATCCTCCCGAACGGGAGGAGCCTAGGTCTCTTAGCTCTTATCAGAATCCCGCTGTTACAGAGACCATAGGACAAATTCGGGTCCCTATGGGCAAGGACGACTTTGAATTAAAACCAAACATAATTGGCCTAATCAATTTTCACTTTCATGGTCTTGCAAGTGAAGACCCATTTCTCCACTTGGAAGACCTAACCCGACTTGCTGAAACCGTTAAACCAAGAAATGTCGGGTTATCTGTAGTCTTCATGAAGATGTTCCCGTTTTCATTGCAGGATAAAGCGTCGCAATGGTTACGCACCCTTGGGAGAACCATCCATTCTTGGGAAGAGATGCGAACAGCGTTTCTCAAGAAGTTCTTCCCAATCGGGCGAACCAATGCACTTCGCCGTGCTATCACCTCTTTTACGCAACAAAACAGCGAACAATTTCATGAGGCATGGGAGAGGTATAACGACCTCCTCAGGAAGTGTCCGCACCACGGTCTGCCTAAGTGGCATATAGCCCAGATTTTCTACTACAGGTTAAATGAGGCTTTAAAGCATATTGCAGACGCTTCCTGCGGAGGGAATTTTATGAATAAAGATGAGAATGGAGCATTCGAACTATTTGAAAATATGAGTGAAAACTCAATAAACAATGCCTCCATTGTCGCCTTTAATCGTGCCAGCCAGCCACGAAATGTCCACGAAGTTGACACGGGACCCTCCCATTCATCCACTGATCTAAGCCTTATTGCACAAAAACTGGATGAAGTCTCCGTCGTGCACAAGAAGCTGGATGAGCTTCTGGCCAACCCGCCCGATCTATGGCAAACACCACCTCTTTACCACTTCGTCACAATCCAAATTCTTCAAACACCAGGCTTATCCCGAGAAACCCCGTTAGACCTTCCTTACCGAGTGTCGCACCAAGCGACTCAGTAAGTCATGTAGAATTGGCTTCTGCGATCCAGTATTTCGACACGGAGGACCAAGCCTCCGTGTGCTCGGATGCATATTTACATGCGGACGCATCTTATGGCATAGAAGACGCTTGCGCCCTGGGGAACAACCCATAATCTGCCACTTATAACCCAGGGTGGCGTAATCATTCGAACTTCTCATGGTCCAACAACTCGCAGCGCCAAAACCCCGCGGGTGGACCAATACGACCGTCCGCACCCGTCATCCCAAGGGCCCAATTTAATCCTATGGCAAATCTGCCATCAGGCCCTTGCATACCCCAAACTGAACACGCATCAAGCCCTCTTGACAAATTGATGCGAATGATGACGGAAATGTCAAAGCGCCATGAAGAGAACATGACCTCTCTTCAGCACCAATTGGCGCAGCAGAACGCTGAGATCAGCGAACTACGTATGGCGACTCGATCTCAGGGCACTCTTCCCACCCAACCCGTTCCAAACCTGCGAAATTTCGTACCCCGTGGTCCTCAACCACAGGTACGACCTTCTCAGGGACAGGTTAATCAAGTTCTGCAAGCTCCGAACATTCCACCAGGATTTCAGGCTAATCCCGCTACAGTGCCGCACTCTTATCTCCCCATTGCGAACCCTCCTCGGCCGTATGATCCCGCTGGACCCACATCATCCAATGCTATCACTACGAGGAGTGGTAAGCGGACCATCGATCCACCTCGACCTGATCCTGGCCCGTCTTCTTCTTCGCCCTCTCATTCGGGATGCGTACCGCATTCGCGAGAGGATGATGTACCCAAACTTGTGCCAGAATCAGTCCCATTCCCTAAGGCTCTACTAAGGGAGCCAAAAGGCAAAAAGAAAAATACGCAGGCCTTTGACAACCTGCGTAATTTGTTCAGGGATGTAGAAATCAAGGTACCCCTGCTCGAGGCAATTGACCACATACCTACTGTGGCAAAGACTACACAACACCCAGGCGACAGTCAAAGAAGACTAAGAATCTGATGGTTTTCTCACCTCATGCGCGTTGTGCTATACTGTCAAACTTACCACCGAAGCAGAAAGATCCGGCACACCACTGATTTCCTGTAGCATCCAAGGCTACAATTTTAACCATGCCCTGTTTGATCTAGGATCTTCCATCAATCTCATACCGACCGTCATGCTCGAAAAATTTTCCTTGGGAAATCTAAAACCCACCCCTGTCACGTTACAGTTGGCAGATCGTTCTGTCAAAATCTCGAAGGGTGTGGTGGAAGACGTGGTGGTTACAGTCAACAGTCTCTGTTTTCCTATTGACTTTCTTGTTTTAGATATGGAAGCTCCTAGTTCACTTTCTGATTGTCCAATCATCCTCGGTCGACCTTTCTTGGTCACAGCCTGAGCCCATACCGACTGCGAGTCGGGCTGTATTGAGATTGCCGTTGGATCTGAGAAGCTCAAGCTTAACATATTCAAGGCAGCCAAGAACTTTGATTGCGATTGCATCGAGGATGACACGTCTGACGAGGACATGGCCGTCAGCGCGTGTATCGGACTAATTGGGACCTATCCAGACTGCTGCGGATTACCTATAAACACCGATGACTGCCTGACCAACACATACTGTGACGTTCCCCAATCCCTCCCTTGTCCAGTACCTTCTCCTGGCCAGACTTCTGACGAGGTTTTCTTCGCTTCCCATACCTCGTGGTCTGAGTCATATCCAGGCTACTCACCGTCGGTCCACACTCATGAAGATCGAATTGCCCTCTCTTCCCCACCAAACCAGGCGGATTTGCAAATCCACACTGGGACCTTGAGCCCATATACTTCTCACTGGGGCTATTCATTTTTGGATCCATCTATCCAAGAAGCCCCTCTTCTTGGCCAATCTGAAGGCCAGTTTCTTCCTCCTAACTTGTTCTCCTACCCGTCAGGGATACTCTTATCCCAAGAAATGCCAGATCCTTCCCCATCCACTCCCGAGCTAAAAGTGCTGCCTAATACACTCAAGTATGTTTTCCTGGGACCAAATGAAACGCTCCCTGTAATCATCAGTTCAAAATTGACCAGGGAGCAGGAGTGCAAACTAACTAAGGTCCTCCTAGAACACAAGGCAGCTATTGGATGGTCTTTATCAGACTTATCTGGCATTAGCCCCTCCTACTTCACTCACCATATATATATGGAGGAGGAGGCTCGACCTTCCCGCGAGATGCAGCGACGTCTCAACCCTAACATGTGGGAGGTCGTTCAGAAAGAAATCATTAAGTGGCTGGATGCGGGTATAATCTACCCGATCAGCGATAGCCCCTGGGTGAGTCCGATTCACGTTGTGCCCAAAAAGGCAGGACTCACCATCTGTGTCAATGACAGGGGCGAATTGTAACGACCCGGTTCCCGAGTCCCTACGGGACACGAGAACCGGACCAACTCGACTAATCCCAAGACCTAGTCGTCCAACGAGAAAGTAACCAAAAGAGCAGTAAAATAAACCACATTCAGCATGAATATAACTAACAGCAAGGAAGTACAGCAGTAAGGAAAGAAACTACTACAGTAGATACCACCACAACAGTAGAATAATATTTATCATATAACAAGAACTGCAGGTAAAGAAAGTATAGTGGAAACAAGAACTACTCACTATAACAGAAACAAAAGAGGCACAAAAGACTGTGGTAAACTATACTGGACCCTACTCGGCCCAGCGTCCTCTGCAGCCGCTGACCCTGGCTACTCAACACCTGGTCCTGAAAAAGGTAACGAGTGTAACACGTCAGCAAAACGCTGAGTAGAGTGGCAAACTAACTAAAGACAACAGTAGAGTGTACAGTAGCTGTTATGTTCTATTACTTCCTTTATTCACATCTTTCAATTTTCTCACTATTTCATTTATTACTCAAGTCCTTTACTTGATCTCGAATGTCCTCGTGGGAACGATCTTGATTGCAGTATTTTCCAAAAGTAGAAGTAGCACGTGGTGCTCTCCTGACCGGGAGAGTCCCCCGTGGTGATCCTACCCCCAGTCAACCACCCCAAGGTCACTGACATACGTAACGGTGACTACAGCACGCGCGATAAACGCACAGGTAGCTAGCCCGCACTGGCACGCGGTCAGTCGTTTCCGTTAACGGGTGCGCCCAAAGCACAGCACGGAACTAGGGCAGAGCCCTCTCAGTAACAGGGGTCCAACCCCTCCACAGTCCGTGCACCCTCGCCTGACTACCCTAGTTTGCCCTAGTGGGCCTAATAAGTCGGTGAAGGAGGCTAGCGGAACCCCGGGTACCGTGGGGTAGCTAGTACTCTCCTAACACTACTAGCTCTCCTCGGTACTACGTACACGAGGGCCAACAAGTCGGTACAGAGTGGCCAGTCCTAACCCCGGGTCCCTGGGGCGGCTAGCTCCGCTCTGCACTAAACAGGGGGACAGTCGCTCTCCTTGGTACTCCGTACACAAGGGCCAGCTCACTTCCCCAAAACTATTCCATTCACCTTCCAGGAGTTCTACTCCTACTTCCCCGTAGGGTTCCATCCTTTTTACTCAAACATCCAGGTTTCACTTTCCAGTTTCACATTCTTACAATCCATGTTCTCAACCACGTTATCTATTCACAACAGGCAGCTGTTAATTCAATTTACAGGCAGCTTTATATTCCTTTCCATTTCTCCAAGACTGTAGTATTATACATTCCACTAGTTTTTCCATCCTAGGATTCATGCCACATCCTAGGATCTAGCATACAACTAGTTTTCCAGCCCTAGGATTCATGCATCACCAAGGAGCTATCATTCCATGCATTTCTCATTCCTAGGATTCATGCAATGTCCTAGATTCAAGTTATGGTTCCATACTTTAACAGATTTTAATAATAAACTTAAGCCACTCTACCAGGTACAACGGGAGTAATGGCGGCGTGATCGGGAATCCCGCGTGCCTCCGCGACTCCCAAGACTGCAATTGAACGAGGTCCTATCACAAGGATCAAACACAAGGAGTGTCTCAAAATAGTGTATAGCTACTGTAGACGGGTAGAGGAATTAATTCTGAAAATAACGCAACTCGAATCGCGGAAAATGGAGCCCGAATAAGCCCTAAACGGGTCGAAAAAGACGATACTGTGCAAAATCAGATGTCTGGAACTTCTTCCGGACGTCTTAAAAAGTGGATCAGAGAATTACCTGTTCAGCGTGGTTTCCCAGACGTCCAGAAGTCTGCGGGAACGTCTGGCCTATCTCCCAGATGTACGATGGTCACCCCGGATGTCTGGAGGTAACTCAAGCCGTCTGGTACAACTTCCAGACGTCTGATTCGCAAAGGATCGCGAATCAGCGAGCCTGCGCACAGCCAACTCCCTCCCTCAGTACGGTCAGTCGACAGGAAGGAAGAAGAAAGCGGAATACTAACCTTTCAGACGTCTGTATGATCTACCAGACGTCGTCCTTGCCGTCTGCCTATCAACCCAGACGTCCGATTCTGGAAAATTTTCCAGAACAGGGCTCCACCCGGCTTCCGCTCGCGACGCCGCCCGCGTCGCACCTCGCGCTCCTGCTGCTCAGACTGCAGCAGGTCCCTCTCCGCGTCGTTCCGCGCCCCCTGCGCCCTCCGCCGACCGGCCAAGCCGCTCCGGCGAGCTCGCCCTCCCGGCAGAGCTCCGCCCTCGCACGCCGCACCTCCTCCGCGCTCACTGCGGCCGCCGCTGCAGCCCTCGCGCTCACTCGCTCTCGCGCACAGGAAGGAGAAGAGGAAGGGGACGGTGGAGACGACAGGAGGGAGGCGTGCCCTTTTTAAGGCCGCGCGGAGAGGAGAGAAGGATTCGCGGCAGGGGAATCTGCAGCCGCAGGAGGGAGGAAAGGTGAATATGCGATCTGCGCGCGCAGGCGCGCAGATGACTCGCATGTGTCGAAAATAACGGATTTCCAGACGTCTGGAAACTATCCCAGACGTCTGGTCCGACGTCTGGGACACATCCCAGACATCTTAAAAGACGTCTGGGGCATGCATTCGTAACACGAATCCATCCCTACACGCACTCCTACATCTTGGAGAGTGTGTGTAGATTATAGGAAACTCAATGCTGCAACCAAGAAAGATCACTTCCCACTACCATTTATTGACCAAATCCTGGAGCGGTTAGCGGGAAATAAATTTTTCTATTTCCTGGATGGATTCTAAGGATATAACCAGGTGGCAATTGATCCTCGAGATCAAGAGAAAACCACTTTTACCTGCCCTTTCGGCACCTTCACCTTTAGAAGGATGCCATTCGGACTTTGCAACACGCCAGCAACTTTCCAGAGATGCATGATGGCGATATTCCATGACATGATGGGTGACTTTCTCAAGGTCTTCATGGATGACTTTTCAGTCTTTGGACCATCTTTCGACGAATGTCTTGCCAACCTGACTCGCATCCTTAGGAGATGTATTGATGTAAACCACGTGCTTTCCTGGGAAAAAAGTCATTTAATGGCGCACGAGGGAATTGTTCTCGAACATATCATCTCCAATAGGGGTATCGAGGTTGACAGAGCTAAGCTCGACGTCATTGCTGATTTACCTGTGCCTAGTTCTGTCAAACAAATCCGCTCCTTCTTGGGACACGTCGGTTTCTATAGGAGATTCATCAAAGACTTCTCCAAAATTTCTTGACCCTTAACTCATCTCCTATCAACCGACGTGCCCTTCGACATGGGCCACGACTGTATACAAGCATTCACACAACTGCGTAATGCTGTCACCAAGGCCCCTATTCTCCAGCCGCCTGATTGGTCCCTCGACTTTGAACTTATGTGTGACGCTTCAGACCTTGCAGTCGAAGCCATCCTGGGACAAAGACGCGATAGACACCCCTTCGTGGTATACTACGCCAGTAAGACGTTGGACGAGGCCCAGTGTAATTATACTACCACTGAAAAGGAACTACTGGCGGTCATCTTTGGGCTGGAGAAATTCTGCTCTTACCTTCTGGGCTCACATATTATTTTCACTGGTCACGCGGCCATTCGCCATCTCATGCACAAGAAGGATGCCAAGCCTAGACTGATTCATTGGATCCTTCTGCTCCAGGAATTTGACATTGAGATTCGCGATAAGGTCGGAGCCCAGAATGTTGTGGCTGATCACCTTTCCAGACTGGACCCTGACCATATTGGACTTACTCTACCAATTAATGAAATTTTTCCTGATAAGCACCTATTGGCAATAAATGTGGCAAGTGGACCGTGGTATGCCGACATTGCCAATTACCTTGCTTCTGGATCTCTTCCACTTGGCTGGCCTAAAAACCAGCGTGAGCGTCTCATGGCAGAAGCAAAGTATTATTTCTGGGATAATCCACTTCTTTTTCGGATAGGTGCTGATCAAATCATCCGTCGCTGTATTCCTGACAGTGAGTTCCCCAGTGTGCTACCCTTCTGCCACGATCAGGCCTGTGGAGGCCATTTCTCTGAGAGGAAAACTGCAGCCAAGGAGTTGCAGTGCGGTTTCTTTTGGCCCTCCCATCACCAAGATGCACACACTTATGCCAAGCATTGCACTAGGTGCCAGTCGTTAGGGTCAATGGCACGTCATGACATGATGCCCTTGCAACACATCCTAGCTGCGAAAATCTTGGACATCTGGGGAATTGACTTCATGGGTCCCTTTCCTCCATCCAACGGCTTCGAATTCATCCTCGTGGCCGTCGACTATGTTTCGAAATGGATCGAGGCTATTCTCGCGCACCGTGCTGACCATGTTATCTCCACCCGATTCGTCAAGGACCACATCTTTGCGCGTTTTGGGATCCCTCGGGCCATTATCTCGGATGGAGGAAGCCACTTTACCCATGCTTCTTTTCGGGCACTTCTGAGGAGGTACAGAGTCCACCATCGTATCGCATCCCCGTATCATCCTCAGACGAACGGCCAGGCGGAAGTGTCGAACCGGCAAATCAAGCAGATTCTCCAGAAAACGGTTCGGCCTGACCGTAAGGATTGGTCCGACAAGCTGACTGATGCACTTTGAGAGTATCGGACCGCCTTCAAGGCTCCCCTTGGTATGTCTCCATATAGAATCGTTTACGGGAAGCCTTGTCATTTTCCCATGGAGTTGGAGCACCGCGCTTATTGGGTGGTTCGCCAATGTAACCTCGACCCAGACTTGTGTGGTCGAGAAAGGAAACTCCAACTCCAAGAGCTGGAAGAGCTCCGTCGTGAAGCCTATGATTCTGCTCTAACCTTTAAACAGCGCACTAAGGCTTTTCACGACAGCCATATTCGACGGAAGGAATTTGAGCCATCTCAGCAAGTTTGGCTCTATAATGCCTGACTCAAATTCTTTCCTGGGAAATTGAAGTCCAAATGGACTGGTCCTTTCCTGGTCTCAAGACCATTCCCCAACGGGCCGTCGAGATCGAAGATCCCAAATCTGGGCGTAAATTTACGGTCAACGGGCAACGTTTGAAACCCTATCTGACTCATGAACCTACCCCTGTTGGAGAAACCGTTGCCCTGCTGAAGGGTAACTAATTTTTTGCCTCATTCTGAGTCCAGCTGGGGCATTAAATTCAGCGCTTGTTGGGAGGCACCCTAACAGCACTCACCATCCACCATCACTTTTCACGCCTCTATCGCGATCACTTCACCACCCACCATCCACCCACCCAACCACCCTGATCTATACCCTGCACTTCAGCTCTCGCTACCCGATCTTTCATCCTTTCTTTACCCTTCCCTGCATGCATATGAGGACATAGCATTGTTTAGCATGGGGGGGTGGATAGGCATCCTTAGGATCTGGGTATTTTAGGGTATCATGTAGTTTCTATATACACATAAAAAAAAAAAAATAGAGAGAGAAAATGGTGTTCAGTAATGATCTAAAAGCTGAAACAAAAATACAATAAGTGTTTATAGATATTCAACCTCTGTTTTGAAGAATTTCCAGGCCACAAAAGCTTGATTCACTCAGGCTCGGCTTAATTCACTTAAAGCATTGACAAAATAGATCAAGATCTCTCCTAACTAAGGATGTATTCTTGTACCTGAGACACCAGTACAAGATCCGTTGGTTTACTTTTACTTGAGAGCTTAAGTAAACTTGGTTCACACTACACATATCAGGAAAGGCAAGGTGAACATAAGATCCAACCCTAGTATTCATTAGGGAAGGTGGAGTCCTTACCTGTACGTGCAGGTAGACTTTTTATCCTAAGCTTTAGTCTTGTGTTTAGGAGCGACTCTTTCCACCAAAAAGAAACTCTCCCACCAAAAAGAAAAAAAGTGTGCTCCTTCTGAATGTGTTGTAAGAGATATACTGACACGTGTTTCAAAAAAAAAAAACAAAAGAAAAAAAAAAGTTGCAAAAGAGTCAGTATATCTCATAAATGTCTATAAAGTCTTTTCCCTACAAGAAGTTCGTCAGGGCAAGTTACAAATCCGTTGCTTTCTTGTGAGCCACAAAAAAATTAGAAAATGGGAGTTGAGTTTTCCGTCATCATCTTAAGGGTCAATCCGAAGATATGAGCTGAAACTGGGACCAACCTGTACTTAAAAATTCTTGAAACCCTAGGATTGAGTCTCATTGTTCATCTGGTCAGTCTTGATCCTTCACTATGCACAAACCATAACCTCTTGAGCTCTCGAGTACGGCAAAAACCTCCTGGGTGCTAGAAATCGTACTTAAGGTTTAAATATCAAGAGTCCTGGTTAGTTGAGAGATGATCTATGTCATGTGAGACTTAAAGTACTGGTAGTCTTCTCTACAATTGGTTCTCACAATATTCGATAATAAACACACCTATATCACCTCAGAAGAAAATCTTCAGCTTAAGATCATTTCTAAATACTGCTTTGCTAGGGACTAGCAAAAGATAGGCATGGGGGTATATGTTTGCACCTCAAAATACGCCTATAATAATGCCTTCCT
This sequence comes from Thalassia testudinum, assembly GCA_037157565.1. Lineage (NCBI taxonomy): Eukaryota > Viridiplantae > Streptophyta > Magnoliopsida > Alismatales > Hydrocharitaceae > Thalassia > Thalassia testudinum. The sequence continues at coordinate 205,331,530 of JAZHRO010000031.1, forward strand.
ATGCTATTTCCTAGCATTAACTATGCATATTAGGATTCTATAGTTGCATTTGTAAAAACACTTGCATTCATGCATTTAATTGAGAGAAGAGAATGAAATAAATGGCTTCATAATTCACTTTTTTTCTCAAGTGCCTCTTTGCAAAAAGTCCCTTCTCTATTTTTATTTCCTCTTGAATTCTTTTCTCTCTTCCCGTGGTTGCACTTCTCTTCCCATAGCTGCATGCATTTACTCCACGTCATGTCTCCCCGCCAACGCCACTCCCTGCAGCTACCAATCCTGCGCCCTCTCCCTGCTGCAGCCAGGCATGCCACTCTCTCCTCCTCTATAAGAAGCTGCAGCTTCTTCCTCACGAGACACACCCTGCTGCAGCAAGCAAACCCGCAGCCACCACCTTCCTCTCCACCATTCTCCCCTCCCATACGCTGGCCCTCCTTCGAGGAGACACCCGGCGAGCAGGAGAGCCCACTGTGGTGCACACCACCACAGTGGGAACACCATCGCCCAGCTCTTCAATGAGCAGGTGGGTGTGGTGTTTTCTTTTCTTTTCGTTTTCATCTCCACGCCATTGCTGCCGCTTCAAGGTCCGAAGCTTGAAGCAGTAGCAGCAGCCAAACCGTAGCGGCAGCAGCAGCAGCAGCTCCCCCCACCTCCTCCGCGACCTTCCCCGCAGGCGCTCAGCCCTCCGTGCACGCCTGCAGACCCTCTTCCACGTTCGCTCCTCCTCGCATCTCCCGCTCACCGTCTTCACGTCGGCCTGCAGAAACCCTACGCGAAGGCGCGTGCCCGCACCCGCGACGTCCAAACGTCCGCCACCTTCTCCAGACAACGCGGCTCCAGACGTCTGCCGCCATCCACCGACGACTTAACTCGTCCCTTCCGCGATCTCTCCCGCCCGCTCTCTCTCTCTGGCGCTCTCTCTCTCTCTCTCCCGCTCCCTCTTTCTCTCTCTTTTTTACTCACAGCACACACTACACCAACACACACACCTTCACCAACGTACACACACCTACACTCACACTTACGCACGCACACACACACTTACACTATTAGTTATATATAGTAACATATATATACAAACATAAATATATATATACATACAAATATCTATATATATATATATACTTATATACATAGTATATCTATATAGTTATGTATACATACATATATATATAATATATATATCTACATACTTATACGTATACTTATATATATATACATATATACTTATATACATATATATATATACATCTATATACATATATATATACATCTATATAGTATTATATATATATACTTATATACATATATCATAGCTATATAGATATAAACATACATACATATATATATATATATATATCTATATACATATATATCTATATATATCTATACATATATACCTATACATTTATATATATAGATATATTTACTTATATACATACATATGTACATATAGTTTCACGTTATTTACTATACGCTGTATCGCGGAAATATCTGCACCAGTTGCTAATATTTCCCGGTACACGCGTACAAAAAGCGTGGACCCATACATCATCCATCATCCATCCACACTCCACGCAGCACCTAGTCGTGTTGGTTGCGCCTTTCTAGACGACGACCAACCCGACACAGTGCTACACTCCATCGCCACCTCCACCCCCACCCCTTTATATATATACTACATATAGATATATATATCTATAGATACTATATTTACTTTCTGTCTGTTAGCTTCTCTCTTAGTAAAAAGATAAAAAAAAAAACATAAAAGAGAAAAGATAATCTTTGACTTGCAGGCATCCCGTCTTGCGAGTAGCAAGACTCATTTTGGAACTTTGTTTTGGCTAAAAGCCAAGGACACAATTTTGAGGGTGTGCCTCAAGGACAAGGATTACCAGAAAAAAAATCTAAATAAGAAAAACACCAAAAACAGAATAAACGAACGGAGGAGACCCGTTTTAAGGAAAACGTAGAAACTCGACTTGAACCCCACTTCCCTGAGTTCGACCTTGGGCCTAAAAGTGACAAGATAAAATCAATTAGGCCAGGTTAAAAATTTTGTAAAGAGATGGTGAGGTCCAAATTAGGTTAACCACTATACACATTTCAACGATAAAATCTCCATATTAACAACCTATCCGGGCCGACCGATCAGAGTGGAGAGAGAGAGGGCGAGCAAGGGAGAACGAGAGGGAGAGAGGGAAAGAGAGGAAGAGTGTAAGAGGTCGGAGGACCTTCGGGAGCTCGATGGAGCTTGCGCTGTCGGCGACGAGCACGTGCACTAGGAGGGGCTTGGGGAGGCGGCCTCCTGGCGCTCTGCAGCTGCTGCGGTGCGCTACGGGCGGCGCTGCAAGGAGAGGAGCGTCGCGGAGGAGGTTCTGGTATTAGAAAAGTTCCAGTATCAAATGTCTGGAGCATCGACCAGACGTCTGGCGAGGCATCAGGACGTCCGAAGCTGAAGCTGGACGTCTGAAAGCATAATATCGTGCGAGGTACGTATCTTCCTACGCTAATTTCTGCCAAGCAGATTGTAGCACAGGAGATGTCGGGCTGAGAATGAACCTGCGACTTTCATACACAGGTGAAGGCATGCGGTGTGCTTTTCTAGGCACTTTTGGATGTCTGATGTAACGACCCGGTTCCCGAGTCCCTACGAGACACGAGAACCGGACCGACTCGACTAATCCCAAGACCTAGTCGTCCAACAAGGAAGTAACCAAAAGACAGTAAAATAAACCACATTCAGCATGAATATAACTAACAGTAAGAAAGTATAGCAGTAAGGAAAGAAACTACTACAGTAGGTACCACCACAACAGTAAAACAACATTTATCATATAACAAGAACTGCAGGTAAAGAAGGTACAGCGGAAACAAAAACTACTCACTAGAACAGAAACAAAAGAGGTACAAAAGACTGTGGTAACTCTACTGGACCCTACTCGGCCCAGCGTCCTCTGCAGCCGCCGACCCTGGCTTCTCAACACCTGGTCCTGAAAAAGGTAACGAGTGTAACACGTCAGCAAAACACTGAGTAGAGTGGCAAACTAACTACAGGAAACAGTAGAGTGTACAGTAGCTGTTATGTTCTATTACTTCCTTTATTCACATCTTTCAATTTTTCTAGAATTTCATTTATTTCTCAGATCCTTTACTTGATCTCGAATGTCCTCGTGGGAACGATCTTGATTGCAGTCTTTTCCAAAAGTAGAAGTAGCACGTGGTGCTCTCCTGGCCGGGAGAGTCCCCCGTGGTGATCCTACCCTCAGTCAACCACCCCAAGGTCACTGACAGACGTAACGGTGACTACGGCACGCGCGATAAACGCACAGGTAGCTAGCCCGCACTGGCACGCGGTCAGTCGTTTCCGTTAACGGGTGCGCCCAAAGCACAGCACGGAACCAGGGCAGAGCCCTCTCAGAAACAGGGGTCCAACCCCTCCACAGTAACCAAACCGGGGCCTTGCCCCTCCACAGTCCGCGCACCCTCGCCTGACTACCCTGGTTTGCCCTAGTGGGCCTAACAAGTCGGTGAAGGAGGCTAGCAGAACCCCGGGGCCCGTGGGGTAGCTAGTACTCTCCTAACACTACTAGCTCTCCTCGGTACTACGTACACGAGGGCCAATAAGTCGGTACAGAGCGGCCAATCCTAACCCCGGGTCCCTGGGGTGGCTGGCCCCACTCTGCACTAAACAGGTACAGGTACTTCCCTTGGTACTGCGTACCCAAGAGACAGTACAAACTACATCTCAGTTCCATTCCTTTTTCTTTCCAGGAGTTCCACTCCTAATTCCCCGTAGGGTGCCAGCTCTTTATCTCAGAACATCATATGTTTCACCTTCCAGTTTCACGTTCTCACAATCCATGATCTCAATCATGTTTCTTTATTCATAACAGGCAGCTGTTAATTCAATTTACAGGCAGCTTTATATTCCTTTCATTTTTTTCCAAGACAGCAGTATTATACATTCTACTAGTTTTTCCATCCTAGGGTTCATGCCACATCCTAGGATCTAGCATACAACTAGTTTCCAGCCCTAGGATTCATGTATCACCTAGGAGCTATTATTCCATACATTTCTCATTCCTAAGATTCATGCAATGTCCTAGATTCTAGTTATGGTTCCATACTTTAACAGATTTTATTAATAAACTTAAGCCACTCTACCAGGTACAACGGGAGTAATGGGGGCGCGATCGGGAATCCCGCGTGCCTCCGCGACTCCCAAGACTGCAACTGAACAAGGTCCTATCACAAGGATCAAATACAAGGAGTGTCTCAAAACAGTGTATAGCTACTGTAGACGGGTGGAGGAATTAATTCTAAAAAGAACGCAACTCGAATCGTGGAAAACGGAGCCCGAACGGGCCCTAAACGGGTCGAAAAAGGCGATACTGTGCAAAATCAGACGTCTGGAACTTCTTCCAGACGTCTTAAACAGTGGATCAGAGAATTACCTGTTCAGTGTGGTTTCCCAGACGTCCAGAAGTCTGCGGGGACGTCTGTCCTAGCTCCCAGACTTCCGATGGTCACCCCGGACGTCTTGAGGTCACTCCCGCCGTCTGGTACAACTTCCAGACGTCTGATTCGCAAAGGATGGCGAATCAACGAACCTGCGCACAGCCAACTCCCTCCCTTAGTATGGTCGGTCGACAGGAAGGAAGAAGAAAGCGGAAAACACACCTTTCAGACGTCGGTATGAGCTACCAGACGTCGTCCTCGCCGTCTGCCTATCAACCCAGACGTCTGATTCTGGAAATTTTTCCAGAATCAGGGCGCGACCCGGACTCTGCTCGCGACGCCGCCCGCGTCGCACCCCGCGCTCCTGCTGCTCAGACTGCAGCAGGTCCCTCTCCGCGTCGTTCCGCGCTCCCTGCACCCTCCGCCGGCCGGCCAAGCCGCTCCGGCGAGCTCGCCCTCACGGCAGAGCTCCGCCCTCGCACACCGCGCCTCCTCCGCGCTCACTGCGGCCGCCGCTACAGCCCTCGTGCTCGCTCGCTCTCGTGCACAGGAAGGAGAAGAAGAAGGAGATGGTGGAGACGGGAGGGGAGGCGTGGCCCTTTTAAGGCTGCGCGGAGAGGAGAGAGAGAAGGCGCGGCAGGCATCTGCAGTCGCAGAAGAAAAAGAGGGAAAACGAATATGCGGTCTGCGCGTGCAGGCGCGCAGACGACTCGCGGGTGTGGACGATAACAGTTTTTCAGACGTCTGTAAACCATCCCAGACGTCTGGCAAGACGTCTGGATGTGATCCCAGACGTCTGGTCAGACGTCTGGGCCACCTCCCAGACGTCTTAAAATACGTCCGGGGCACGCGTTCGTAACATCTGATCACGTCAACAGACGTCCGAAGGTACTTCTAGACAACCGGAGGCTTTGTCCGATGTCTGGAGCTGCCCCCAGACGATCGCGGAAGCATCCAAACATCTAAGGATACCGCAGGAGACACAATGTGAGATCTAACATCTTTTAAGACGTCTGGGACTAGTCCCAGATGTCTGATTTTGGGCAGCAACCATGTTTTTGCCCTGTTTAAAGCCTAAATGAAATCGGATTTTCACAAACGAAGTACCATTATTTTCCACTTAAGTTTCTCTATGTTCATGTTAAGTACCTACTGTTTTGACCCCATCTGATATAAATTCATTGCTGCTACAGGTTACCATCCGATGGTGTGTTCCAGGCTTGCGGAGACGATGAGATCTGCTGTGTAGGCTCTCATTCCTCCTGTGATACCTGGTAGAGTGGTTTAATTCATTTTTTAAGATGTGAATAAAGAATATGCTTACTTAGATTAATTGATTGAAACTCTAGGATGTGGAATGAACCCTAGGGTAGAAGTGTGTAAGCCTGATGCTAACCTACTCAATTTACTTGAGATGTATGTTAAAATACAAACTACCAGAATGTGAATGAGAAAGTGAACTGTGAAACCACAAGTTGCTTATATATGATTGAGAATTGAATTGTGAAAACATGAGATGCTTGTATATGGATGAGGAACGAGTTATGAAACATGAGATCTGAATATGGATAAATGAGATGAATATGAGCATGAACCCTACGGGAAATTAGGAGTAGAACTCCTATGTATGAAAAGAATCTGGAATGTAGATGGGAAGTGAGTTGGCCCTTGTGTACACGGTACCAAGGAGAGCAACTGTCCCTTTTAGTGTAGAGCGGAGCTAGCCGCCTTTGGGTTGAGACCTGGGGTCAGGATTGGCCACTCTACATCGACTCCTGTTGGCACTCGCATACGTGGTACCGAGGAGTGCTACTAGTGTAGGGAGGGAGGTAGCCACCCCATGGGACCCGGGATTAAGCTAGCCACCCTACATCTACTTTGTTAGGCCCGCTGGGAAAACTGGGGTAGTCGAACGAGGGTACGCAGACTGTGGAGGGGCGAGACCCTTGTTTGGTTCTGAGGGGCGAGACCCCTATTTTGAGAGGGCAAGGCCCTATACTATTTCGTGTTGTACATTAGGCATACCCGCTAGCGAAAACGACCGACCATGTGCCAATGCGGGGTAGCTTCCCGTGCGCTTATTACGCATGCCGTAGTCACCGCTACATCTTGACAGTGACGTTGGGGTGGTTGACTGAGTGTAGGACTACTGCGGGGGACTCCCCCGGCCAGGAGAGCACCACGTGTACCTTCTACTCCACGGAAAAGACTACAATCAAGGTCGTCCCACGAGGAATAAGCAAGATCAAGATATACTTGGATGCTTTGTGAAATAGATAAACCAGAAATACATAAATGAGATAAATAGAAATGAGAATAAAACCTGCTTATTGTTTTTACTTTACTTGTACATAAATAATGTAAACATCACTCTATTCAGCGTTCGCTGACTCCATCTTTTCGTAACCCTGTTCAGGACGAGTTAAGTAGCCCGAGTTTCCGGCTGCAGAAGAAGCTAGGCCCAACCGAGCTAAGCCGTAGTAGTTTTTTTCCAGCTCTTTTGTTTCTGTTGTAGTTGTGAGTACTGGACTTTTAAATTACTGTTCATGTTACTTTCTATTTTCTTTCTACTGTTGTTGTGGTGGCATGTACTATTTTAAGACAGTTACTCTACTTTCCTTTACTGTTTCGTTTTTCCTTCTGCTCAGTTATAAGACATGTGTAAATGTGATTTATTTCCTACTTTTGATTATTTTCTCGTTGGACAACTAGGTCTTGGGATTAGTCGAGGCGAGCTAGTCTTGAGTCCTGTAAGGATCCGGGAACCAGGTCGTAACAGACTTTAAGTACCCTTCTGTGTAAATGGGAATGAGAAGATCTTCTATTAAAAACTCTCATTGAAGCATTGTTAATAGAATTCTCGGCCATACCTTCAAAGAACTTGAAGGCACAATCCTCGTCCAGGCACAGGAAATTGTCCCCACAAGCAGCATCAACGAAATTCCTAATGTCATCATGGAGCCCATGGTAGAAGAATTGGACCTATTGCCAACGTAGGACACATGGTAGGGACATTTTCTTAAGAGTTCATGGAATCTCTCCTATGCCTCATGCATCTATTCTCCAGAATTCTATCTGAGTTCATGGTGGGGGCATATAAATGATGTTTTCTTAAAAGTTCATGGTGGGAACATTTTCTTAACATATAAACGATGTTTTATATGTTGTAGTATAGGTGTCACAAATGCAAACCGATGTCGCGTCACTTTATTTAATTACAATTTTTACTAGTTTGTTTTCAAGTCATTCATTGGGAGATAGTTATTGATATACATCACTCTCTAAGTCCAAAAATATCCTTTTATTCCAAAAATGTTAATTTTATTTACAAAATGAATGAATAGATCAAACAATTAATGAATTGGTCAATTATTTACATAAAGAATCAATTAATAAACACTACAATACCTTAAACATATATTCGACTAATAGGCATCGAAAATCAGTTAATCTTATACTATGTTAATTATTTACAGCTAATATAAGTAATACCTAAGTATAGGTACAAAAATAGCGATTAATACCTACTATACTAAATTAACTTAACACACTAATATCTATAGTAACATATATATATGTTGCTATAGCCCTAGTAACATATGTACATTGTAAAAATAATTATCTATACTAACATATAAATAGATACACAGTGACACATTCATCTATCACTAAAGCTCTTATGTTACTTATGTACATATAAGAGCTCAAACAGGTATCTAATCAACTCATATATACTACCATATATGTATACATATTTACTTAATTTATATACATATACTTATACCTATTATATATATATATAGACACATACACATACACACACAACACATAAGCAGCCAATACTTAGCAATGAAACAACTAACTCTCCTCTCTCTTCTTTGTCCTCTTCAGCTTTAGACACTTAGTCGTATTAGACTTTTCTCCTCTCACCCACACACGAGCACTGTTCACATGCACAAAAATGTGTTTTAATGGGCAGGTCAGCCCACTTTCGGAGGATACACAGCACCCAATAGGGCAAGACCAGACTCCTACTAGTGGACCAACCCTAGTTAATTTTAGGTGCATTTTATCCTGTTACAAGCCTATGACAGGCCCATTTCAGGCCTAGCTACAGTGCAAGCCCCCGACCCATGCACTGTTCAAATATTCATTCATATGATCGATATCAAGAGAGAGTACAGGATATGGGATATGTGTCGCCCTGCACATGTCGACTGATCGGCATGTGGCAAGGAAACAACTTATATCACTTCATCGAGTCTTCAAGACATGATGTGGCACTACCTGAGGTGCAATTAGGTGTTGTGCAGCACACGCACATGTGCTGATTTGATGATTTTGACCCTCAATTTGAGGGCCATAAGATATTTTAATTTAAAATTAAATTATATGAATACAAAACCCTTATATAAAGCTACCTAATTGTACAATTAGTTTACAAAAATAAGTTATTTAAATATATAATAAAGTTAGCTAAAGTTCACTGTTTGTATACATTAGGGTTTAATTTGTTAATCAACGTATAAATTAGTGATTTAATTATCAAATTAATTTTATACAAAGTTAATTTATATAATAAATTATTTATTACACATTTTTAATTTATGTTAGAGGCATTATTTTAATTTATTTACATTTAAATACATGTTTAAGTTAGTTATATCATAGATAATTTATAAATACTATGGTAAATGTAAATATAGTATAAATAGAATGAAAATACTTAATATAATATTATACAAGTGTACATTATAACTTACTTCAGTTTAAACTTAAATTACTAATTTATTTTATTTTAAGTTTATAAATACTTAGTTAACTTAATACCTTCATTACCTACTGTTAATACATAATTAAATCAGTTTACAGGTATTATACAGTATATAATACATAGTTAAATACGTATGTACAGTATTAGATATAATTAGGTATATTTAGATAAGTTTATATAATTACTTAGGTTATTATACATTTAGTTTATATAAATTAATATATAATAATATAATAAAGTTATATATACAAAAAAATCATTTTAAATATTTTATTTAATATATAGAATACAAATATAAGTTATTTACATACATTATATACATATTATACAATATCTACATATAGTTTAGGTTAATTCATATTTACAAGTATATACATAGTATACAATCTATTTTTGGATATTTTGGGTATTTTTCTGATTTTTATAAATTTTATATGAATAGTAGAGATAGGAGATGAGAGAGAAAGAGTGAGAGGAGAGAGATGAAGTTCCTTTTGGTATTTTTCAACTTATGTTCTTTTATTAAATTCCAAGGTGTACAAAATCGTTGGCTAGTATGTTCTACCAAGTCGGAGGTTCAGAATACCTTGAAATTTGGCACACACCTAAATAAATACTTGATCTTACTCAAAACAGATTTATTTTACTTTTTTTTATGATTTTTTTATGTATTTTATTTATATACAAGTTAACCCCAAATATAGCCTAAAGGGTGTTTAAACCATGGAACCTAAGGCACTAAAGAAAGTTCCAATGGCTGGGATATCAATTTAATCACTTCAATAAATTTAGCACATCACATGGAAAGTATATGATCATTTAAACATGATTTTCATCTTGATTTTTATTAAAACCATAGTTTGGAAAGTTATACTCATGAATGTAGCTGACAATGCTCTTACACAAGATTTACAAGCAAATAAAATCCAATCCAAGTACATGAATGCTTATAAATGAAGTTCTATCATAATACACAGGTCAGCTTCACAAAAATTCCAATTTCCCAGCTCAAGTCATCCTCCACCCAACCAAGTCAGTAGCAGCAGGATCTAAACTGCATGGACAGTAGTAGCTAAGCTGAAATTGCAATTTCAGCTTAGCTACTACTGTCCATGCTGTTTAGATCCTGCTCCTTCAAGAAATCAGCTAGCTTAAAATAATGCTACAGCTACTGCTGCAACCATTTTAGCAAACCATAACTGCTTCTACAAATCCGATATGATCAAATAGATATGATCCAAGGGTTCTCAAAGTCACTTCAGATTTGGAAACTTAGATCTATGGACCAAATAAGTTCCAAAAATGCCATTTAATTCCACAAACCCACTAAAAACATAGAGGAACTCCACTAAATGTAGCCACTATGTAGCACTTTAGTTTACTGATTTTGGGAGATTTGGGTCACAAGTGCACATTTACAAATCCAAAAACACACTGATCACACATTAAGCTCATTAAAAATCAAATCCATGTATTAAAACATTCATCAAATGCAACATCTCAAACCTCTCTTAGAAGATCAAATCTAATGTATCTGATAAAAATCTCATAGGAAATCACCTCCAATTCATTTCAAACCTCTTGATAGCCAAAATTCATCTCCTAAGTGCTAAGGGTGAATTCGTCATTATTAAAGTTATGCATTGTAGTATAGAATAAATGCACTCAAACAAATATAATTTATTATTCGAATGGAAATCTGAGGTCGAACACAGGGAGTAAATAGGAATTCAAGCGCTAATTTCAATGAATATATATATGAACACAATAATTAAGCCAATAATGATTTTCAAGGAAGAATAATTACTCAAGAATTGATCATCAATGTATAACATGAGTTTGACATAGCAAAAAGAATAGAAATGATCTAAAAAGTGCTGATTTAAATCACCTTTGAGATCCACATTTAAGCGTGCATCTTAACCATAGTACTTAAATTATTGAATAGTAATTCAAATAATGCCACAGTGTTCTCGACTTAACAGATCCTTCCTTCTTTTCTTCAAATGCAAAGCCTCTCTCTCTCTCTTTCTTCTTCTTCTTCCTTCAGCATGCACAGGCCTTCTTTTCTCTTCTCAAGCCTTCTTTCTTCACTCACAAGGGCTATGCAAGCTTCGAATTTTGGCTAAGTGTCGCACAAGGACACACCTTCAGAGAGCAAAAACTCCCCTACCCCACGCTCTCTCTGTCTCTCTTTCTTTTCTTCTTTCTCTCTCAGATGGTTGGGTAATCAAATCATGAGCACCCGAGTCCAAGCTCACTGACAATGGTGATGAGCAAGGAGTGTATCGGTTAGGTCGGGTCGGGTAAGCGTGAGCGGGTGAGCAGGGACCTCACCCCTAATGTCTGAGGCAAACAGGCGGTATCACAAAATCATCTTATGAGCTATCGTGCGCCTCTCCACACACGATGTGGGACTATAAGTAACTCCTCTTATGCGCCTGCAAGTGAAGCTTCGACCAATTGAAGCAGTCGCGGTTGGTATGGTGCCCAATTGACTACCTGGGCATGATCTTGAAGCGAGTCCACAGGTCCTGGAGGTTGCACCTGGGCCATTCGTCACTAGAACATGAAGAACAGGGCCAGAGGTGAGCAATAATGGCAGAGCTCCAGCAATAACTTGTGATCACAAATACGGCCTTGAAAGCCCCAGTCAGATGGCTCAGAGGCTTCTCCCAAGCACGGTGAAGATGATGGTGGCGGTTTTGTAGCGTGAAGGTGCATATGGTGGTGTGTCGGAGTCGGAGGTGGTTGCATCAATGTGGGTTGTTCGATGATGTGATGGAGTGGGAAAAACTATAAATAGGTTTAGGGCTTTTGTAGGTGGGAGCGTGGTGATGCTATTGGGAGTTGCGGCATGGAGTTTGGTGGATTGTAGTGGCAGCGCGGGCTCACCGAAGCTCGGCCGGTCGTGGAGAAGACAGAGGGGGAGACGATGGAATAGTGGTCGAATTGAATTAGGAAGGGTTGGAATGAAGTCTAGAGAGGAAGGGGAGGCTAAGGACCTAATGGATGAAGAGGAAGGAGATCCACGCCGACTTTAATTGGCCAGCGCCAGATGGGACGAACTCTCCGGTGAGGTGAACGGCAGCGAGGAGAGGGGAAGATGGCGCCTGCTGTGACCGACGAGGTGCGGAGTGTAACGACCCGGTTCCCGAGTCCCTACGAGACACAAGAACCGGACCGACTCAACTAATCCCAAGACCTAGTCGTCCAACGAGGAAGTAACCAAAAGAGTAGTAAAATAAACCACATTCAGCATGAATATAACTAACAGTAAGAAAGTACAGCAGTAAGGAAAGAAACTACCATAGTATGTACCACCACAACAGTAGAACAACATTCATAATATAATTTGAACTGCAAGTAAAGAAAGTACAGCGGAAACAAGAACTACTCACTACAACGTAACAAAAAGAGGTACAAGAGACAGTGGTAACTCTACTGGACCCTACTCGGCCCAGTGTCCTCTGCAGCCGCTGACCCTGGCTGCTCAACACCTGGTCCTGAAAAAGGTAACGAGTGTAACACGTCAACAAAACGCTGAGTAGAGTGGCAACTAAAACTAAAAGCAACAGTAGAGTGTACAGTAGCTGTTATGTTCGATTACTTTCTTTATTCACATCTTTCAAATGTCTCACTATTTCATTTATTCCTCAGATCTTTTTCTTGACCTCGAATGTTCCTCGTGGGAACGATCTTGATTGCAATCTTTTCCAAAAAGTAGAAGTAGCACGTGGTGCTCTCCTGGCCGGGAGAGTCCCCCGTGGTGATCCTACCCTCAGTGAACCACCCCAAGGTCACTGACGGACGTAACGGTGACTACGGCACGCGCGATAAACGCACAGGTAGCTAACCCGTACTGGCACGCGGTCAGTCGTTTCCGTTAACGGGTGCGCCCAAAGCACAGCACGGAACCAGTCCAGGGCAGAGCCCTCTCAGTAACAGGGGTCCAACCCCTCCACAGTAACCAAACCGGGGCCTTGCCCCTCCATAGTCCGCGCACCCTCGCCTGACTACCCTGGTTTGCCCCAGCGGGCCTAACAAGTCGGTGTGGGAGGCTAGCAGAACCCCGGGGCCCGTGGGGTAGCTAGTACCTCCCTACACTAGTAGCTCTCCTCGGTACTACGAACGCGAGGGCCAGCAAGTCTGTACAGAGTGGCCAGTCCTAACCCCGGGTCCCTGGGGCGGCTGGCTCCGCTCTGCACTAAACAGGGGGACAGTCGCTCTCCTTGGTACTCCGTACTCAAGGGCCAGCTCACTTCCCCAATACTATTCCATTCACTTTCCAGGAGTTCTACTCCTACTTCCCCGTAGGGTTCCATCCTTTTTACTCAAACATCCAGGTTTCACTTTCCAGTTTCACATTCTTACAATCCATGTTCTCAACCACGTTATTTATTCACAACAGGCAGCTGTTAATTCAAATTACAGGCAGCTTTATATCTCTTTCCATTTTTCAAGACTGCAGTATTATACATTCCGCTAGTTTTCCCATCCTAGGATTCATGCCATATCCTAGGATCTATCATACAATCTAGTTTTCCAACCCTAGGATTCATGCAACACCTAGGAGCTATCATTCCATCTATTTCTCATTCCTAGGATTCATGCAATGTCGTAGGTTCTATTTATGGTTCCATAATTTAACAGATTTTATTAATAACTTAAAGCCACTCTACCAGGTACAACGGGAGAAATGGGGGCGTGGTCGGGAATCCCGCGTGCCTCCGCAACCCCCGAGACTGCAACAGAATGGGGTCCTATCACAAGGATCAAACACAAGGAGTATCTCAAACAGTGTATAGCTACTGTAGACGGGTAGAGGAATTAATTCCGAAAAGAATGCAACCCGAATCGCGGAAAACGGAACCCGAACGGGTCCTAAACGGGTCGAAAACGACGACACTGTGCAAAATCAGACGTCTGGAACTTCTTCCAGACGTCTTAAAAAGTGGATCAGAGAATTACCTTGTTCAGCGTGGTTTCCCAGACGTCCAGAAGTCTGCGGGGACATCTGGCCTAGCTCCCAGACGTCCGATGGTCACCCCGGACGTCTGGAGGTCGCTTCCGCTGTCTAGTACTACTGCCAGACATCTGATTCGCGATGGATGGCGAATTACTGAGCCTGCGCACACCCATCTCCCTCCCTCAGTACGGTCAGTCGACAGGAAGGAAGAAGGAGATGGAAAACTCACCTTTCAGACGTCTGGATGGTCTTCAAGACGTCGCCCTCGCCGTCTGGCTATCAACCCAGACGTCTGATTCTGAAAATTTTTCCAGAATCAGGGCGCCACTCGGCCTCCGCTCGCGACGCCGCCCGCGTCGCACCTCGCGTGCCTGCTGCTCAGACCGCAGCAGTCCCCCCTCCGCGTCGCTCCGCGCCCCCCTGCGCCCTCCGCCGGCCGGCCCTAGCAGCCCCGGCGAGCTCGCCCTCACGACAGAGCTCCGCTCTCGCACGTAGCACCTCCTCCGCGCTCACTGCGGCCGCCGCTGCCGCCCTCGCGCTCACGCTCACTGGCTGAAGGAGAAGAGGGAGGAGACGGTGGTGACGGAAGTGAGGGGAGGCGTGGCCTTTTGAGGCCATGCGAGGAGGAGAGAGGACGCGGCAGGGCATCTGCAGCCGCAGGGAATAAACGAATATGCGGGTCTGCGCGCTCAGGCGCGCGGACGACCCGCGCGTGTGGAAGATAACGGATTTACAGACGTCTGGAAACGATCCCAGACGTCTAGTCCGACGTCTGGGCCACCTCCCAAACGTCTTAAAAGACGTCTGGGGCACGCGTTCGTTACACGGAGGAAGGCGATGAGGATGATGGATGGGCCAATTTGGCCGTTGGCCGTCCCTAAGAAGATGGGGAAGACGAGCCGCCAGAGTTAGGTCGGAGAAGCCCGAAGATAGGGATTTGAAGAGGTTTTTGGCCCAAAACCTATCTACGGAGTTGAGGTTTTCGTCATAGGTCTATTTATAGGCCATGGGGAGGGGTTTCAAGCTTGGAAACCAAGCTTGTAACCCCATGTTTTTCACGAAAATTGGACATGTGAACCATCAAAAGGTTTGCATGAGGAATTGGGGCTGAGTTAGGATTCATGGAAGGTCTCATTTGGAAGGAAATTCCTCAAGGAATCTCCCTTTCAAACTTGGAAGTGTTTGATTGAGAATCGAGCGAGAAATCCTTACTCGAAACTCGACGATGAAGGTTTGACCTTCCAAAAATGGCACGAGGACCTTTTTGCAAAGAATGATGATGAAGTTAGGGACCTTATTGTAATTAATTCAAAAGTTAGGGGCATACGTACGAGAGAAAAGAGTCAAAAAGGACTAAAATGTGAACGTCAAGATGATCTCTGATTGGGCCCAAATTTTGGTCCAAACCTAATTTGGACCCAAGAAATCTGATGGTGAAGTCGGATTTAGGTTGTGACCTAGTTTGATTGGGTAAATTGCGTAGAAACCTAAATTAGGCAACTATCTGTCTGAGACTCTATTTCAAGTCAAAATGAGTTCAGATGGTCAAATCAAGGATGTCAAACTCTAGAAAATATTTTTTTATGATTTTTAGAAGGTTTAGATGAAATTTATCATGACCAAAACCCCAGTTAATTAAGCGGATCTATTTTTTGGATTTCAGATGTCCATTAATTCTTGAAATACGTGAAAACTCATTTCTGTCTGCATGGATCCTTTTGTTAGACTTTAATGCATATTTGACCTTTAATAAACCCTTGAGAAAATCCATGGTTGTTCTGCATTCATGATATAATGGTAAAATTACAGTTTTAACCCTGATTTTATGTTAAACTCTCAAAAAGGATGTGCAGTGAATTACGGTCCTTTGGCGGTTATGTAGGAACATTTATTAATGGAATATGACTAACTAAAAGTAGATATGGCTAATGATAATGTCATCATCATACCCCCATGCCTAACTTTTGCTAGTCCCTTAGCAAAATCTTATGAAATTAACTCGAATTCTAGACCATGCCTTGATGGGTAAAAAGTCTAAATTCTTTCTTCCTTTTAGAAATTAGGTCAGAATACCAATAGTAGGCCTAGAGGTACTCAAGTACCAATCAAGATCTACACCTGGCCAGCTTTAGCCTCAGTCTTCCACAAAGGTTTCTAAGGCACAAAGAAACTAACCTAAGGTATGTTGGACCCAACGGTTAAAGCACCTGTGGTTGTAACATGGTTAGTCCAAGTTCAGTTTGCAGTGTGTTTTTATAAGAGAGAGGGATAGAAGACTATTTTTCATTTTTGGAGAGCTTTCTCTCTTTTTCTTGATTATTTCTAGCTTTGGATTTGCTAAAAAATATGATCTGTATCGAATTCCTTGCTCCCACCATAAATCCTTGCAGGGTCCCTGGCAATCGATGCTTCAGGATGGCACCGCCCATAGCAACTCCCAGAACCCTGGCTTTTAACACTTCGAGATAGTGCTGCCCATGGCGTTCTGTAGCTAAATTCAAACCCTGGAAATAGAAATTTTGGGATAATCCCGCCTATGGAACCTGAATCAGCATAAGGTGCTTACATGACCCCGGTAGGATATTTAGATATTCTAGGAGACAAGCATCAAGAAGACGGTATGTCATTACGCATCTTCGAGGGGAATTTCCCACCTCTCCGCGTCGGGAACTCATCCAAATCAACTTGTGTGGATAAGCAGCTCCTAATCTAGGTGGCATTTTCAGAACGAAATTAACGCATTTGCATGATTTTGATTATTAAGTGCACTGAACCAGACTTGTGTGTGGATTAAGGTGCATAGGTTACCGAGTCCTACAAATTAAAGGTCAATTAACGAGGTCGAATAATCCCTAAGCCTTATAGACCTAATACATAAGCTTCGCATTTTCCTCAATCACTTGAGGACTATCCAGATCTTAACGGATACGTGAATTTTTAAGCATAAAATAAGCCCAAGAGGCTTAAGATCAGCACTCATACTAATCTTTGTCTCTCTGTCATTCTAGGACTTAATTTTTTTCTTTCAATTTGGCCTAAAACTTAAGTAGATTCCATAAAATTTTAGTAATGACTTATCCTTTTTTCTTTCAAATTGTAACTCCTTTTTAGCATTTGAATCACTTCCTCATTTCCTCCTCAAAAATGATATGGAATTAATTCTCAAAATTTTCTCCCCTTTCTCCATTTTTTATTTTTTTCAATTTTTTTGATTTTTTGGAATATGTAATTTTTTGTGAGAATCCCTCAGAAACTCAACTTTTTTGTATGTTTGCAGTTTAACACCCCCCATGCCTAAGTTTTGCAATGTCCTCATTATAAAGTGGATGGTATGGAATCAACTTGAGTTCAAGGATTAAAATAGGGTCAAAAGGGTGGGCAAACAGGTCGAGATGACTATTGTGAACGATTTCAAGTTTTAATACGAATACCAAAGGTGGAGTCGGCTGTTTTAAAACTAAACTCAGAGTGCAGTAGATGTGAAGCTCAAAAGGATAATCAGAAGGGTCTTGGGTTTTTGAAATGACTGGTTGACTCCCGTTAAGCGCTAAATTCAATGCTTTCAACTGAGCAAAAAATAGTCATGGAGAAGGACTGGTCAAATCAGACGAATTTTATAGAACAAGCACCTTGATCAATAGCCTGGTTGGTCTAACCAGTTGCTTGTTCAGATCGACAAGCTGATGATGCAACCCAAACCCAATTAGTCTGGTGGATTGATGGATGTGGATCAAGAGGTATGGTGCCCACCGGATACTTTACGACTCAAAAATATATGGCAGTGTGAATCATGGGTTTGGCTGAATCAAATCAGCCTAGTCAAATTAGGGATCCTCAAAAGAGAATGGATTAGTGAAGGATGTGAGATCCCTACAAGAGTGATTAGAGAAGGATGGGATTTGATTAGTAGTCTAATCAAAGTCTGAATCCCGATCAAAAGATGGATAAGAATCATGTGTGATCGAATCATCGAGAGGAGAATCAGAGTAGAAGTTGATTCTGGTTGCAGATCGGGGTTGGGATCAGATTTGAGAAGGTTTTGTATGTGTTGTAGAAGAGGCAGCTTCAAAGAGAATTGTATGTGAGGGCTCTTCTAGAAAAGGTTCAAAGGTAGGTGTATCTAGAGAGTCCTCATAGAGCCCATCAAAATCAAATGTAAATGCCTAGAGAGTACTTATAGGATCATGAAAATCGAAGTCAAGAAAAGATTCAAACTCTGGATTGCATACACTCTTGGCACTTGTAGTTTTTGACTCCTGTAGATCATAAAGGAATGATTCCAAGTCAATGGAACTCGATTTTGAATCGATGATCTCGGGTTTAAGGACCTCAGAGTTAGAGTCGAAGAATGGATTATAGATACTAAGGTCGTAAATTGGCTCATAGTCGTGAAGAAATAAAGGTTCTCCGAAATCATATTAAGATTCAAAATCGTCAGAGAATTTGCGAAGATCATATACTGAACCTGATTCCAGATTGGACGTTCCACCACAGAATGAATCAAGATATGGAGAAGCAGCAACCTGACTTTGATCTAACCTAAGCTCAGAATCCGAACTCAAAAAGGTGTCCCTATTAGGTATGGGCTCGAGTTCTTGGCTCCTAGGAGAGACCTAATCGAATCCCAACTCTTCCAGCTCCTCAATTTCTGTGTCATAAATTGGCATGATTTTCGACAAATTGATCTGTATCTTGGAGGAGTCTGGAGAGGTGTAGTCATCAAATATAGGCCCAGAATCGTAGTTCAACTCGAAAATCTGAGTCTCATCACATGGGACCTCATAATTATCCCAAATAGGCTCGAATCTAGATTCTAGGTTAAAGGTAGGGATTGGATCGCTAAAATCTAGGGTGGGCTCTATTGGGATGTCAGAATCATCCTCGAGAATTACCATAATAGGGTAAGTCTCAGGATTTACATTCTCGAGGAGTTCTGTTTTAAGCTCATCATTACAGGTGTCTGGGAATTCAAAGTTAGGCAAACCAGGTTCTCATATCTCTAAGGCTAGTTCGAAATCGGGAACACCTGCAATTGGATCTTCCCAGCCCAACCCAAGATCAGGCGTATCAGTCTGCATATAAGTTGGATCATATTCCGTCTGGGTTGGGGATCCACAACAACCTTGATTTTCGAACTCGGGATTTGGGAAATCAGATTGATCCTTAGTCTTATTCCAAGATGTTTCGCTAAATGCTTGGGGACTATATGGGTATTTTTTATCGATAATCTGTTTCAACAATTTTATCATCTCTTCCCATTTCTCAAGGTCATCTTGGTGTCTTTCCTAAAGTATAAGATTTGTCAGACATTGGAGATATCCAAAGTTATGCATTTTTTCCAATTCAATATATCCTGTTATGAGAATATCCCAAGTTGATCCATTTATTATTTGTGTCAATATTAATTGAGCACAATTTGCAATCAAGGTTGTTTCTGGAATATTAACCTGAATCATGCTGATTGGATTTAAGGTTTTGTCATCAACTCCATAATATTTCAAGACATTGATGTAAACACATTTACACTACTTAAAATGTCTATTTATGCATGTTCTTAAGCATAGGATTGCATTTCATGATATAAATATTGCATTACATGCATCATCTTGCATTTAGAGTAGTTTGAATAAAATGGAGGTTAATTGTCTCCTTTTATGTGCTTGGACAGGGCAAATATTTTATCGGGGCCTCGGATCAAAGATCCAACCGTATGGATATGATCAGGGCGACGATTGGAGTTCAACGACTCCAAGATCGCCCCAATCAGGCATCCGTAGCATCAGATAGAGACCGGGGAACCCTAGAAGATCAAGGGCCAGGATGGTGTAAATCCGCACTTCAGATGGAAAATCCGACCACACGGATGAATTCGGATCGACGATCGCAGCCGAACGACACAAAAATCAAGTCAATCCGACATCCGTGGCACCATCTACAACTTCCAGAAGATGGACGGCCAAGATAGCGCCACGTGGCGCCATCCCAGCCGCCCAATCGGCCGCAGGAGTCCTGTGAAGACCACGCAACGTCTCCTCTCCGCCGTTGGATCTCGATCCAACGGCTGCGGTCGCGCGCGTTTAAAAACGTCCGCGCGACCATTTCACCGCGTAGCGCAGCGGCTACGCAGCTGCGGGCGAAGCGGAGGTCGCGGGTTCGAGCCGCGGGGAGGGGGGCGAAGGCGCGGGCGAGCAGGCGCGCACGAGCGTCGGATGAAGATCCAACGGCCGCGCGCGCCCGATAGCGCCGACGCGCAATTGGACGCCCTGGTGGGCGCGCGATCGCACGCGGGCGGCGCGCTACGCAGCGGGCGCGGGCGCGATCTAAGCCGTCCGATCTCGCGATCGGACGGCTGAGACGACGCGGACGTGCGTCTGCGTTACGCGCGCAGGCCAGCCGAGCGGGCGCGCGTGGCGCGGCGGCGACGGCGACGGCGGGGCTTTAGCGACGGTTTTATCCGTCACTAAAGACCCCTTATTTATTATTTTGAAGATGTAATGTCCATTTTGCCCCCACTCCTTGCAACTATAAAAGGAGACCCCCTCCATACGAAATTTTCATCCCTTCCTTCTCCTCTCTACCTCTCCAAAGCTCAAGAGAAGCTTGTCCCACACCCGGGATGCTTCTCGCGAGATAAAGTCCAAATTTTCGTCCCCCTTCGGAAGTGGATCCCGCGACGACGACGGCGTGCTGCTTCGTTCCCGTTCTTCTGCTTCGTCCTCCTTCGTCCCGCTTCGTTCTCCTTCGTCCAGGCGTCGTCCCGTCCGGCTCGTCCTCCAAGCGACCGTCGAGGAGGATTTCTCTCTCCCTATTCTTTTTACTGCTTTCTAGTATAGATTTACTGCTTTCTAGAGTAGTCTATTCGTCCTCCGAGCAATCGTCGAGGAGGACATTTCTCCCTCCATTCTTTTAATGCTTTCTAGAGTAATTGTTTTATGTTTTCTAGTTGTAATGAAAGAACTCTTTTATGATAAATTCCTTGTCTATTCTACATCTCATTTTGATTTCCATGTATAGTATTCCTTCGCTCTCTCTTACTCCCTCTCTCTCTTTTATTTGTTGTAGATACTTAGATAGTTTAAATTGAATTTCTTTGTGACAAAATAAAAAGAAACGCGGAGTTTTTAAATCAAACGTTCGCCTCCCTGTGTTCGACCCGGAATTTTGATTTCGGTATAAATTTTATTTGTTGAACACGAATCCTTCGCTTTCGAACTACAACGACGGGTTTTTCCAAAAACCAAACACGTTAGCGTAGATTCTCGCGCTCAACAGACATTCTCAATCATTCTATCTCTCATGGACATTCGGGATTCAGGTTTCTTAAATGGTCTTCCTAAATTGCCAAGCTACATCTTCAAATCAAGTGGTGGAATTAAGATGTTGAATCAAACTCAAGATTTAGATTGAAATTGATCAAATCTTAAAAGAGATTCCCAAGAAGATTTAATGTAGTCTCTTAGGTTAAAAACCTAAGGACCTTCCTATGTGTGCTCTAGTGAAAAGATGAGGGACTTGAATGTTATTTGGATCTAATCAAGGCACCCAAATATTTTTGGATGACTATAGAGGTTCAAGGCGGATGATACCCCTAGATCAGAAAGTCGTGCACCTGAGAATTACTTGGGCAGCCAGGAAGGGAGAGTCCCGCAAAGACCCCTACACAGTAGAGCATCCCCACGAGTTACAGGGTTTCCCCTACCCAACCTTCCTTGTCACTGTGGTTCCAGATAGACCAGCATGGATAACTTGACCTCTTAAGTCTAACAGTTTTAAGTCCTAATTTGTGCCTTTAATTCCACTTGATTTAGAAGTTAATTTAACTTGTGCCCTAATTTGGAGGTTGGTTAGCCCACAAAGTAGACCAACTTCACCTAACCTGCCCTAAAGATGACAGAATGAAATCTAGGTCAAGACCCAGAAATCACCCTAAATGACTCATTTTATTAGATCCACGATTTTAGGGTTCAAGTGATTTTAGAGCTTGATTTTTATTTTTAGGGTTTTCCTGATTACGTCTTTTCAAATAGGGGCTTGGGTAACACACAAATGTGGGAGGATTTATTTCCTTTTATGTAAGCAAATGTGAACTAGCACTTCAAACCCAAGTGTTGAAACCCTAATTGGCTCAAATCCAATTTAATTTCAAAATGTTCACCTAGGGCTTCAAGCAAGCAGTGTGTTAGCCCAGGGTGATTTTAGAAATTAAGCGTAGTCCCTGATAGGTACAGGCAATTTGGGTAGGGAATTTCAAACAAAATCGCTTCAAACTTTAATCAGATATGAAAATCTTCTGCAAATCAGGAAACTTGCCTCTTAATGATAATTACTAGAAAAATAAGGCAGGTGATTCCTAAGTAGTTTTTTTTTCCTCTTCTCTCTTCCAAGGATTAAGAGATTTAGGGAGGAAGAGAGATTACTTGCCTTGGAGTTGTTGAATTGTGTGGAAGTTCGCCTAGTGAAATACCTCGCAAAATCACAAGAAATAAAATAAGGTAAGTTAGTGCTCAAATATAATCAGATAAAGCAAAGAGTAGGGGTGAATTGTGCATTGCTCCCTGGCAACAATGCCAAAATGTTGAGGGAGAATTCATCGTTGTTAAAGTTATGCGTTGTCGTATCGAACAAATGCGCTCAAACAAATACAATTTATTACTCGAATGGAAATCTGTGGTCGAACACAGGGAGTAAATAGAAATTCAAGTGCTAATCTCAATGAATATATATATGAACACAATAATTAAGCCAACAATGATATTCATGGAAGAATAATTACTCAAAATTTATCATCAATGTATAACATGAGTTTGACATAGCAAAAAGAATAGAAATGATCTAAAAAGTGTTAATTTAAATCACCTTTTAGATCCACATTTAAGCATGCATCTTAACCATAGTACTTAAATTATTGAATAGTAATTCAAATAATGCCACAGTGTTCTCAACTTAACAAATCCTTCCTTCTTTTCTTCAAATGAAGAGCCTCTCTCTCTCTCTTTCTTCTTCTTCCTTCAACCAGCATGCACAGGCCTTCTTTTCTCTTCCCAAGACTTCTTTCTTCACGCACAAGGGCTACACAAGCTTCGAATTTTGGCTAAGTGTTGCACAAGGACACTCCTTCAGAGAGCAAAAAACCCCCTACCCCACGCTCTCTCTATCTCTCTTTCTTTTCTTCTTTCTCTCTCAGATGGTCGGGTAATCGAATCATGCACACCCGAGTCCAGGCTCACCGGCAGTGGTGATGAGTGAGGAGTGTATAGGTTAGGTCGGGTCGGGTCGAGTGAGCGTGACCAGGTGAGTGGGGACCTCACCCCTGGTGTCTGAAGCAAATAGCTGGTATCACAAAATCATCTTATGGGCTGTCGCACGCCTCTCCACACATGATGTGGGACTATAAGTCCCCTCCTCTCGTGCACCTGCAAGTGAAGCTTCAACCAATTGAAGTAGCTACGGTTGGTGTGGTGCCCAATTGACTACTTAAGCATGATCCTGAAGCGAGTCCGCAGGTCCTAAAAGGTGCACTTGGGCCGTTCGTCGCTAGAACATGAAGAACAGGGCCGGAGATGAGCAACGGTGGCGGAGCTCCGACGATAACCTATGATCACAAATACGAGCTTGAAAGCCCCAGTCAGATGGCTTAGAGGCTTCACCCAAGCATGGAGAAGATGATGGTGGCAGTTTTGTAGCATGGTGTCTATGGTGGTGTGTCAGAGTCAGAGGTGGTTGCATGAAGGTGGGTTGTTCGGTGGTGTGATGGAGTGAGTAAAACTCTAAATAGGTTTAGGACTTTTGTAGGTGGGAGCTGATAAACGCCAGTTTATCATCATTCTTATGCATTAAAACAAACTTAGCTCTTAAGATTTTGCTCCGCAAACGGATTTTTGGGCTGCATTTAGGCATTAATTAGGTTAGGCATGCATTGCACTTTTTGTTGTCTTTTTAATGTGTTTTT
The DNA here is from genome assembly GCA_037157565.1 of Thalassia testudinum. Lineage (NCBI taxonomy): Eukaryota > Viridiplantae > Streptophyta > Magnoliopsida > Alismatales > Hydrocharitaceae > Thalassia > Thalassia testudinum. The sequence continues at coordinate 205,355,683 of JAZHRO010000031.1, forward strand.
GTGAGTGTTAGGGATATACAAATTGCCAGATCTAGTGAATGAGAAGCTCTCACCAGATGGAACTTAGCTTAATCCAGCTCATCATAGCTGGAATCCAGCTCACCTGAACTAGGGTTATCTCATCCTAGCTCCATTCAACTCATCTCAGCTAAATGGTAGCTCATGAGAGCTCATCTTAGCTCACCCTAGCTCAGGTCAGCTCAGATCCAGCTCAACTTAGCTGAGCCTAGCTCATCTTAGCTACCATTAGTTCACAGGGAGACCTAGCTAGCTCAGCTGAGTTGACTGAAGTTCACGTTAGCTTAGGACCAGCTACATCCAGCTCCACTCAACTCCAGCCAACTGAAGATGACTTCATTTCAGCTCAAAAAGCTCAAGTCCAGTTCCCGAGGATTCAGCTTAGCTCAACTCAGTTAAGCTAAGCTACCTTAGCTGCCTCAACCAGCTTGATCCTCCCCGGGAGCACCAGCCCCAGCTCACCTCAACTCCTCACGGTAGAAGCCAGTATACTTTAGCTTGGCTTAGTAGCTAGCAAAGAACTAGCAAGCTAAGCTAGCTAGAGTAGCTCCTTGCCACCCTCTTCAGCAGCTGCCAGCTTCATTTCAGCTCTAGGCTTCTTCTGTCCAGCTCCTCTCTTCAAACCCTAACTCCCATTGCCTCCTCCTCTACTCCATTACTAGCTAAGTTAGCTTAGCTTAGCTAAGCTCCAACTCCCTTGGCATTTACCACCCTAAAACCCTACCTAACTAGCTCCACTAACTAAGCCCACCTTACTTCCACCTAAACCTATGGCCAAGAAGAAGAAGTAGAGAAGAAGATTAAGGGGGCACATCACTTGCCCCCTTGGTGCCTTCTTCTCCCCATTCCTTCCCTTTGTGCCACACAAAGAACAAGGAGGATCTTCACCACCAGGAGGATGACCAGGAAAGGAGAAGAAAGGGTGGTGCACGCCCACCCTTAGAGGAGGAAAGTTAAGGTGGAAGCTTCCACCTTAGAGGACACCATCTTGGAGGAGCATAGAAAGGAAGGAGGAGGGGCCCCTTTCAAGCCTAGGAGCCACTAAGCTTGGAGCAAGGAGCTTCACCTCTTCACCATCTTCATCAACCAGGACTTTTGTTTCGCTTGTTTTATATTTTCATTGTTGTTATAAGCTTTCCTCTACTAGTGTAGAACAAAAGTCTGATTTTTTATAAAGTTGATTTCCTAATCTAGTGCATTTTATTATCTACTTTGCTTTTGTTTTAGGACTTTCACACCCTCTTCCCAATTATTCTAGGCCTTCACTTGCCTAGGGTGAGCTTGGGAAGAGCTTATTTTGCTACCTAGTTGCTAAAGTAGGTTTTGTCTTTTCCACCACCAATTTTGTATTCCCTTGTTAAATAAAAAACCCTAAAAATTATATAGTCGAAAAAGAACAAAAAGAAAGGTGAATTTCATTTCCAAGCAAGAGAGCTAAATTTTGTAAACTTATTGCCTCCTTGGACGACCCTAGATACCCCACTATCTAGGTCTATAAATTTTAAAAGTGAATCCCTTTTTGTGCATTGCAACAACTTAAAACCCTAATTTAACAAATCGCGCAAAAATGTGATCAGGAGTGTGGTGATGCTTTTGGGAGTTTTGGCATGGAGTTTGGTGGATTGTAGTGGCGGCGTGGGCTCACCGGAGCTCGACCGATCGTGGGGAAGACGGAGGGGGAGACGGTGGAATAGTAGTCGAATTGAATTAGGAAGGGTTGGAATGAAGTCTAGAGAGGAAGGGGAGGCTAAGGACCTAACTAAGGGACGAAGAGGAAGGAGATCCGCACCAACTTTGATTGGCCAACGCCAGAGGGGACGAACTCTCCGGTGAGGTGAACAGCGGCGAGGAGAGGGAAAGATGGCACCCGCTGTGACCGATGAGGCACGGAGGAAGATGGTGAGGATGATGGACGAACTAATTTGGTCGTTGGCTATCCCTAAGAAGACAGGGAAGAAGAGCCGCCGGAGCTAGGTCAGAGATAGGGATTTGAAGAGGTTTTTGACCCAAAACCAAGCTAAGGAGGTGTGGTTTTCATAGTAGGTCCATTTATAGGCCATGGGGAGGGGTTTCAAGCTTGGAAACAAAGCTTGTAACCCCACATTTTTCATACAAATAGGACATGTCAACATTCAAAAGGTTCGCATGAAAAATTGGGGCCGAGTTAGGATTCATGGAAGGTCTCATTTGGAAGGGAATTCCTCAAGGAATCTCCCTTTCAAATTTGGGAGTGTTTGAGTGAGAATCGAGCGAGAAATCCTTGCTCGAAACTCGACGGTGTAGGTCTAACCTTCCAAAAATGATGCAAGGATCATTTTGCAAGGAACAATGATAAAGCTAGGGACCTTATTGCAATTAATTCAAAAGTTAAGGGCATATGTGTGAGACAAAAGAGTCAGACAGAACTAAAATGTAAACTAAGTCAAGATGAACTCTGATTGGATCCAAATTTTGGTACAAACCTAATTTAGACCCAAGAAATCTAATGGTGTAGTCGGACTTAGGTTTTGACCAAGTTTGTCTAGGTAAACTACGTAGAAACCCAAATTAGGGTAATTATTTATCTGAGACTCTATTTTAGGTTAAAATGAGTTCAGATGGTCAAATCAAGGTGTCAAACCCTAGAGAATTATTTTCTATGATTTTTAGAAGGTTTAGATGAATTTTATTCTGACCAGAACCCCAGTTAATTAAGCGAGTCTATTTTTATGGTTTCAAATGTCTATTAATTCTTTAAATATGTGAAAACCCATTTCTATCTGTATGGACCCTCTTGTTAGAATTTAATGTATATTTGACCATTAATAAACCCATGAGAAAACCCACGGCTGTTCTGCATTCATGATATGATGGTAAAATTACAATTTTAACCCTGATTTTATGTTAAACTCTTAGAAAGGATGTGTAGTGAATTACGATCCTTTGGCGATTATGTAGGAGCATTTATTAATATAATACAACTAATTAAAGCTAAATATGACTAATGATGACGTTATCATCACCAAGAATATTAAAAACCTGATCTGACCTCCATCTTACACCATAGACAATGTAAGATGTAGATTCATCTCAAGATTTAATATAAGAAAACTCACTCATCCAAGTCTTTCAAATGACATAAGAACAGTAAATCCAAATAGAAATCAAAGTTCACAAAATCCACAATAATCTTGATCTAATACTCCTCTATCATAAACAACATGAAGAAGAGAAATTAGATCGAGCCACAGATGCATTCACATTTCAATATGAAACTCTGATTGATTTCAAATAAAAACAAATATGAAAGAATCTTCAATTCAACTCAATAAAAACCAAACTAGGGTCATTGTAAGCAAATGAAATAAATGAGATGACTCTTAAATGTGTTTGAGTGTGAATTCAAATCTAAAAGCTAAAAAGCTTCCTGATCTGAATTCAACTCTCATGGAGGGGTGAAATATGATGTAAATCGTCTGGGAAATCAGAGAATATGAGTGTGATATGATAAGGGAGATTAATGGATCGGTATGAGGATGACAAACCACCTCTTTGATCTAAATTGATTAGAGAGGGCAAAGTCGTTCTAAGCTAACTCTACTCCTAACTCATCTAACAATTCATCAATGAATGAACTAACCAATTCTACTCCTAGAAAGCAGTAAATCTAATATATGAAAGCATTAAAAATCCTAGCTAAATGGACGAATGAGATGCCTGGATCCACAGTGGGTTGCTGTGGCGACGAAGAAGGGTGAGAGGATCCCTAGCGAGAAATGAGGTCCCTGGGCTGCAGCTAGTCACTATAATGATGAAATTGAGGGGAGAAAACTGTAAATTCCTACTAGAGGGGGTGAGATTTACATGAAACAAATAAAATGCGGAAATATATAAACAATTTCACACAAATAGACAAACACACAAATGCACACGGAATTTCAGGTGGAAACCCAAACCGGGTGAAAACTACCACCTAAACCTCTCGATTTAGGACTTCTCGATCGACCTAGTCGATCAAATCCACTAACCCAATCACTTAAACGAGGGTGACTGAACCTCTTACAACCACACTACTTTATACGAGGGTAGTGTACCTCAAACCCTCCTCTTCACGAGGAGTATTTTGCCTCACGAGAGAGACAGGAATTTGCAAAGTGAATACCCAACCAAAGACAGTAAAATAACAACAATCCTATAGAGCCACAAAGATTAAAACCTAGCCACTGTAGGAGCTAGAAAACTTCCCTTTGGTGGAAGTACATCGGCATGATGACGCAAGTGCGTGAACCACAAAACAGCACTACGTCGCTCTCATAATGATGGCAGGAGAGCAGGTGTGCGGCGAGAAGGAAGCTCTCAAGATGTAGAACAAGGCTTCTGAGAGCTGGATCTCTTCTAAGGATCAAATTGACACAATATAAGTGAAAGTAGTATTGCTTGGGTGTATCTTGGTGTATCTTTGCAAGGCAAGGGTACTCCTCTATTTATAGAAGGCCTAGGAAGGCTTGGAAGGCTTTAGAAGACTTAGGCAGTTGTTGGGGATTATCCCAAGGTAAATCAAGCTGCATTCAGAAACATTAATGATTCTGACAAGGTCATCAGATGTCTAGGAAAATTATCAGATGTCTGGAAGTCACTCTTAAGACATCTGGAAACTAAATCCGACGTCTAATCCTAGACAGGTTCCCTTACTGACTTAAGTCAAACCTAAATAGCATTCTAGTTTAAGTTGGTCAGACGATAGGTTGGACGTCTGCACTAGGTCTGGACATCTAGAAACCTAATTTACTATGGGAATGGATTTCCCAAGGCATAAACAGCTAGATCCCTCAAGAGAACTAATTTTGGCTTAATCGAGGGCTAACATTCACTTATCAGACGTCTGAGGTCCTCTAAGGACATATGATAGAAGATCAAGGGTCATTTTCCAACGATCATTTTTCTAAGCCAACGTTCCACTAATTGGACGTCTAGCAAGGTCATTAGACGTCTGATAAGACATATGGACAAACGGCTGGTCATCTGAAATAGGCAGACAAAAGGTACTAAGTCTAGCCTAAGTGTTTGGACGTCTGATTCAACATTCAGACGTCTTAAAGTTCACTATCAGACATCTGATTTTCAAATTAGACGTCTGATAAGGCTTGTCTGAAGCCTACTTTGATTTTCTAAGTTCTCTAAGAGTTGTCTAAGTGTCCTAGTGTTTAGAAGGTGTTCCCAGGACTATAATTTAGTTACTTTGAGGCTCTTTAACATATAATCTAGACAAAAAAAAAGAGCAAAAAGAAACAACAAATGAAAACAAATTACAAGTTACAAGAACTAAAAAGACTTCTATCCTATTCTTCATGACTTCAAGCTTTCGCTCCACACGAAGCTTCTTCTACAACGAGCTCCTCTAATCCACCATGGACACGAGCTCTGAGGTCCCTCACACTTGTATCCATTTGCAATTATCCTAAAATCTTAAATTCAAATGCAAATGTTAAAACACAAATGTTTTGTTATCATCAAAATTGACGATTGTGGTGCCCTTGCACCAACAAAAACCACACCCCTATCACAAGAATAACTAATGAAGGAGGAAGAAGATCTAGAGAGTGGATGAATTGATCGACTCAGTAGGGGATGAATCGATTGCTCGCATGTGCAGGTCTGGAGCAACTTAAGTAAGCGCGTGAGCTGAATCAAGGCACCATGAGGGTGAAAATAGATGATTAGCACTTGGGCGATGGGATTGGCTTGAGAAGAGAGTACGAAGGTTCAAATTGAAGATGCATTGTTGGATGGAATCTAGGATGGGTGGTGACTCTACATGCAAGTTCGCGCGAAGCTTCAATTTGGGTTTAGCCATAGGATCATGGATGTAGGAGAGCGACGGCCCTGATTACTCGAGTTCTTGCGTGAATAGTACACCCGCCGACTGCATCAGGTGTTAAGGAATTTTGCAGACAAGCCCTTCCATTGAAATGATAGAAAGATTGCTCAGAAACCCATAAGTGGAGGAATGGGTAGCGGCGCGGTCCCTGACGATTTACAAATTGGTCCTGATGACTTTTAGAAAGGTCCTTGGATGGTTTTATGTGAAGAAATGAAGATGACTTAAGGACCTAAATGTAATATCACGAATGCAAGGTCCTATTGATGTCCAAATGCAACCAAGTTTTTATTGAAGCATAATTGAATGTTTAGGAAGTTGATTTCACTTTTAATTTGAACTTTTGAACCCTAATGAGTGTTCAATTTGCAATTAGATCATTAAATTACATTTCTAAATAGAATATCTCAATTTGTAACCTAATTTTACATTTTTAATACAAATTTGCTATTTTAAGTCATTTCTGTTATTTCCCACACTTAATCATTTTCATGTGTTAATTATGTAGTGTTTAGCATAGTTCCTAACTTAACTTGGGCATTTTAGGTATAATGGATCATACCTCAACACCCAGGCTAATTAAGCCCATAGACCTGAAGAGTTTAAGTGTTCAGATCCTACTATATCATTTCCTAAAGTTGAAAAACTCCTAATGCCTAAAATTTCTTCTCCTAATTCATTTTTTTTTAAATAAAGAGAAAATAAATAAAAAGAATCTACGGAGCTAACAAAATAATTAAGAATTAAGTATCCATCCCCTCATGCCTAGCTCATGCAATGTCTTCATTGTAAATAAAGGCATTAAAAGGGTAGAATAGAAAAGATGGCACCTGAATTCAATCAAAATCCGATCAGTTGAAAATATATACAGCTTTTACAGAGTTGCTGAATTTAGTGCCATCAGCTAAGCACAGTTCAACCAAAGATGTCAGGCCAAGGTTAGAACAACCTTGTTTGAGATGGGTTCAGGATAAACATGGTCAACATAAAGTTTGAGATGTCCGCTGACCTTAAAAGAATTACCAGCCTTCGAGTTAGAAATTTGAACGGCTTCGTTTGGAAAACTTCGATCAATAATGAATGGGTCGTTCCACTTGGACCTAAGCTTGCCAAGAAAGAGCTTAAGTCAGGAGTCGAAAAGCCATACCTTGTGGTTCGACTCAAAGCTTTTATGGGAGATCATCTGATCATGTAAAGCTTTGGTCCTCACCTTATAGATCTTAGCATTTTCGTACGCATCATTTCTAAGCTCCTCCAACTCAGATAGCTGGAGCTTCCTAGTCTTCCAGCCAAGTCTAGGTAAAAATTACATCTCTTGATAGACTAGAATGTCCTGTGTTCAATCTTTACGAGCAAATGACACGTCTTACCAAACACCAGACGAAATGGAGACATGCCGATAAGCATCTTGTACGTCGTACGGTAAGCCCAAAGAGCATCATCCAACTTTTGGGTTTAGTCTTTCCTATCATGCCTAATCGTCTTCCAAAGGATATTGTTGATCTTTTGATTGGAGACCTCAGCCTGTCCATTCGTCTTGGAGTGATAAGGTGTAAAAATCCAATGATTCACCCCGTATTTCACCAGTAAATTCCTGAACTAGGCATTGGTGAAGTGAATTCCACCATCACTGATGATGATTCCCAGGATCCCAAACAAAATGAAGATATTCTTCTTGACAAAGTCCATGACCACCTTGTGGTCATTGGTTAGAGTCTTACAAGTGTATTAGATAGTAGAGAGCCTTCTATCGATCTTCTGACCCAAGACAAGCCCGACCGCATAATCAAAAGTGTCGGTAATAATCTCAAATGGAGTTGTCCAGATTGGTGGTTGCAATACCGGGGCACAGGTGATTGTCGTTTTTAATAAATCGAATGCCTTGCGGCATGATTCATCAAATTCAAATGGCTTATCTTTGGCTACAAGATTGCTCAGGGGTCAAGCAAGCTTCGAGAAGTCCTTAATGGACCTCCAATAGAAACCCACATGACCCAGAAATGAAGAAATTTGTTTAACAGATGTGGGTGGGGGAAGCTTAGAGATAGTAACAACCATAGCTTTATCAACTTCAATACCCCGGTTAGACACCACATCACCCAAGACAATGCCTTCTTGTATCAGAAAGTGGTTGTTTTCCCAACTAAGGACCAACCATGTTTTAATGCATCCCTTTAAGATCAATTCCAGGTTAGCTAGGCAAGATTCGAAAGAATCTCCGAAAACGAAGAAAACATCCATGGATGCCTCAAGACAATATCCCACCATGTCAGAGAAGATGGCTAGCATGCACCTTTGAAAAGTTGACGATGCATTACAAAGCCCAAAAGGCATCCTATGGAATGCAAAGGTTCCACAAGGACAGGTGAAAGTTGTCTTTTCCTGGTATTTGGGATGGATAGCTACTTAGTTATATCCTGAATAACCATCCAGGAAACAAAAATACTTCTACCCAACTAACTTTTCAAGAATTTGATCAATAAAGGGCAAAGGGAAATGATCCTTTTTTGTGGTTATGTTCAGCTTCCTGTAATGAATACAAACTCTCCAAGATGAAGCTTAATGGGTACCGATGGATTCCCCTTTCTCATTAGTCATTATGATTATCCCTGCCTTCTTAGGAACAATCTACACGGGACTAACCCAGGAACTATCTAAGATCGAGTAAATGATTCCTGCATCGTGCCACTTAATAATTCCTTTTTAACCACTTCTCGCATATTAGGGTTTAATCTCCTCTACATCTCGCGAGAAGGGAGGAACTATCTTCCATATAAATACGATGATTGTAATTAATAAGATGACTCAATCCCTCTAAGGTTGTGGATGGTCCAACCAATTGCCTCTTTATTTGTCTTAATGTCCTTAATCAACTTCAACTCTTGCTCCTTAGCTAATTTAGCACTAATAATCACAGAGAGCATCTTTTTGGGTCCCAAGAACTCGTACTTTAAATTCTCAGGCAATGGTTTCAATTCAAGCTGGAGTGGGTTTAGGATAGAGGGTAAAGAAGATGCCAATGAAGATTCATCCGGATAGTCAGAGGAAAAGGTTGGGAGTTAATAAAATCAACAACCTCTTCAGGGTGTAGCAAGTATGCCACAGAGGGTTGTGGGTTAGGCTCATCTATGCCAGTCAAATCCTCGAGAACATTGATATCCATGCAAGTCTCAACATTATAATCTATATCCTCAAGTTCCTCAATATATCCACAATCCTCAAACTTGTTAATCACCTTAAAAATATCATGTGTTAACTTCCTATCTCCAAAGGCGATCTCCATACTGTCCCTTTCACAGTTTATATTGGCCTTAGCGGTCGCCAGAAATGGACGTCCCAAATTGATGGGCATGTTCCTTAAGTCTTTAGGTACATCCATGTCAAGGATAAGAAAATCTACAGGAAAATAGAAATCCTTGACCTTGACAATAACATTCTGAATAATGCCTTTCAGGGTGGTGACTGAATAGTCTGCTAACTGCAGCGTTACTAAGGTCGGCCTAAGTTCATCTAACCCAAAATTTTCATACAGGGATGTCGGGATTAGGTTAAAGGATGCACCTAAATCCAATAGTGCCCAATCAAAAGTGTAATCCCGGATAACACATGAAATCAAGGGGGCACCTAGATCTCTCTTCTTTTGAGGGAGGTGATGCAAGATAATAGAACTAGCTGCTCAGAGAGTATCACCATAATCAGGGTAGGTTCTTTCGACTTACGCTTTTGAGTGCATAAATCTTTCAAGAACTCAACGTAAGCCGGATATGCCTAATAGCATCGAGGAGCATGATATTGATCTCTATGCTTTTGAATATATTAAGAAGCTCCTTGTTGCTGTCTATGGGTTTCTTCTGGTTGGATTTCAATAAGGCATCAAGGAATGGGATATGGGTAGTGTCATCATTTTCAGGCTCCTGAGCCGTATTCTCTTCTTTAGCTTGCTCCATTTCTTCCTCAGGCTCGCCAGGGTTTTGTTTACTAGAAGAGGGTAGCTTAGGGTCCTAGGTTTGCTTCCTGCTTGATTATGCAACAATTCACGCCAACAAATTGTCAATCTAATGATATTTTCTGGCTTTACACATCTAGGATTAGATAACTATACTTGCACTTTGTAAATACATTCATTCATGCATATTAAGAGAGGAAGAAAGAGAGAGAGATAGAGCCCTAACTAAATCATCCACCTAATAGCCTGCAATAAATAAATAAAACCTTAAGTGCCTACCCACCAAACACCCATATATCCCTAAAAGGATTATCCCAATGGCCTGCTTGCGCCACACCCTCTCTCACTGCCTATATAAGACTACCCACCCCTCCCCTCCAAAAGGGTCGGCACTCCCTCACTCATACACACCACAACAGCACACACCACCATAAGTGTTAAACACTCTCCTCTCTCCCACTTTTCCTCTCCTAATCTCAGCACCCTCTCACTAGTTGAGAGGCCACACTTACGATAGAGGAGACACCTCCCATGGTTGCAACCACCACGGCGAGGACTCACCACCATCTAGTTCCTTCGTGAGCAAGTAGACATGGTGATTTTATGTAAATAACATAGTTTATTTTGTACTTTAGTGGTTTTCATTATAGCCATTAGAGCAACTCACCTAGCTACTACGTTTTGCTCCTAAGACCCTATCGCAACTCATTTTTCCTCTCGATCACCATTTTGCTTCTCACTTATTAGGTGAGAAGACCCCACCACAACCGATCACGTACGCCCAACCGCTCCCCCTATCTCCTTAGTCACCGGCTAACTGAGAAGGTTAGCTTGTGACTTATCACCTGATTGCGTAGCAATCATAGGACCTAATCAACCTAAATTAAGTCAGATCCTAGCATGACTTAGGAATAATACATGCATGAGTTGCATAATTGCATCTTAGTTGCTTTACTTAGCTATGTAGAGAAAAACGTTATTTTAACTTACTAATTGATAGGTAATTGTATATAAATCGAAGCCTTAGATGACGAATCCGACCGTACAGATAGACTCAGAGTGATGATCGCAATCCAACAATGTGAGAATCATCTCAATCGGAGCTTTGTAGCGCCATCTGTGTAGACAAGAAGATGGACGATCAAGATGGAGCCACGTGGTGCCATCCCAACCACCTACCACTACCTCTCATCTGCTGAAGACCGCCCCACACGCTTGGTGGGTTGTTGGATCGTCACCCAACGACCACCGAAGCACCACACCGTTGGCTCCTCTCCTTTCATCAAGCAACTCTCATCTCAACCATTGGATCTTCATTCATCCAATGGTTGAGAGCGTTCAACCCTCAATCCATCTTTGCAAGCATCTACGTGCGTAGCACAGCAGTGGGGAGGTGCACTCGTAAGCCAGCAACAAGCATTCGATCCGTGCCCTACGGATCCACTCTGCTGAAGAAGGGTGCACGTGAAATAATGCCACATGATCGTCATCGACTAGCGCTGAATGCGTCACGCGCCATAATAGATGGCCAGCACATCACAAATTTTGAGGGTGCGATATAACGCATTCTCAACCATCCGATCAAGATCAGACAATCCTCAGCAGCTCCTCACGCGGTCAGTAACTCCTCAGCGCATGTTGAGTGCTCGATCTTGATGCGATCATGGTCGTCCAATCAAGATCGAATGGTCTCCAGAAGCTGTGCATGGATCTTGATGCGATCAGCAGCGGGAGGGTGTGGGATCAAAGTTCATCTCAACCGCGAGATTGAAATCAGACGCTCCTCGTTCAGCCATGCGGTGAGCACGCGATGGAGGTGTGCTGAGCGTGTGATGGAGGTACGCTGAGAGCGCGATGGAGATGCGATCAGAGCCGTTGATCCGCAATCTGACGGCTCCCACATGCCCTAGCTAGGTGGCACAGTTGAGGAGCTCCAAATGCCCATTTTACCCCTCATTTCACCTATATAAAGGGCTAGAACCCCCCCCCCCATCTCCAGCTACATGCGAGACCCATGGGAGGATACTCAAAGCAACAAGTTAGGGAGCTATCTCTCAACGCAAAGACGATGAACGCTCTCTATTGCACGTTGAGCCCAGAAGAATTCAACGGCATCTCTCAAAGGGCCACCGCATATGAGATATGGCACATGCTTAAGGTAGCCCACGAAGGTACCTTCAAGGTAAGAGCTTCTAAAATTAATATTTTATCTAAAGATTTTGAATCTTTTTCTATGAAATCTAATGAGTCTTTAAGTGATATGTATACTAGGTATACTCTTATAGTGAACAACTTGAAAGCCTTAGGTAAGACCTTCATCAAGGGGGGGCTTCAAGGAAAGCTTCTTCATTCCCTTCGACCAAAATGGGAACAAAAGGTCACCGCCATCGAGGAGGCAAATAAAGTTGAGGAGCTCAACATGGAAGATCTCTTAGGCAATCTCATAGCCTATGAGACAAAGATAAAGCAAAAGAAGGACACACCAGAGCCAAAGCTAAGGAAGACCCTCGCCTTCAAGGTCGCATTGTATAGCGAGGTAAGTTCCGACAATGAAGATCTTAGAATTTTATTTAAAAATTTTTCTAGGTTTTGTAAGGGCTCTAAGAAGGGAAAGGAGGAAAAGGAGAAAAAGGAAGAAGAATCACCAACTCATTGCTATTATTGCAACAAGAAGGGGCATATTAGACCCAAATGCCCTCTTCTAAAGAAAGAGAAGAAGAAGGAGAAGAAGAGATACAAGAAGAAAGCATTCCAAGTCACTTGGGATGACTCAACCTCGGAGGAGGAGGAAGAGGAGGATCCTGAAGACAAAAATGAAGTTGCTTGCATGGGTTTCATTGCCTTTGTGAGTGATAGCGAGGATGAAGATGACAACGAGGTAAATTCTACTAATGAATTACAAGATACTTTTGAAGAATTATATGAACTTAGTAAGTCATTAAAAGTAAAAAATAAAAACATGAAAAAGAATCTTAGCCTTCTTAAAGTTGAAAATGAAAGATTAGATATTCAACTTAAGGATCTAGAAATTAGTTCTAGTCTTAACATTTCTAAAAATGATAACTTGTTGTTAGAGAATAACAACCTAATCAATGCAAATAGTAAATTGATTGAGGAAAATACCTGTTTAAAGACTGAAATGTGTAGTTTAAAAATCAAGTTGCAAGCTATTGAAAAAGAACTTGCAAGTCTTAGGGAAAATTCTAATAACTTGATGAATAAATTAGATAATTTCTCTAATGAAAGAGCTGACATTAGTCATAAGGTTGAGAAAAGATCTTCATCAAGGAGACCAACTAACAAGCCCGGATCCAATCTAACTTGGATACCGAAAGGTCAATTAAAATCTTGTTTTGTAGGTCACTGTTGAAGGCGAAAAACTACGCATTCGCAGTTGCATTTGAAAACCCGTCGTTGTAGTTCGAGTCGCGAAGAAATCTGTTCAACAAATAAAATTTATACCGAAAAATCCGTAAAGAAGTTCCGAGTTGAACACAGGGAGGCGGACGTTTGATTAAAAATACGTGTTTTATTTGTTTGTCACGAAACAGATTAGCTGGTTGAAAATTAGCTATCTATTTAACAAATAATGAATACAAGAGAGAAAGAGAGAATATTACAAATCAAACCAAAAGAGAGATAGAATAAACATGAATTTCATTATAAGTTGTTCATTACACTACTCATTACGACTAGAAAGTAGGAAATCTACACAAGAAAGCAGTAAATCTACTCTAGAAAGCAGTAAAGAGAATGGAGAGAGAAATATCCTCCTCGACGATCGCTTGGAAGACGAGCCGGACGGGACGACGCCTGGAAGACGGGGAACGGAGCGGGAAGGAGGACGAAGTGGGAGGAATGGGAATGAAGCAACACGACATCGTCGTCGCAGGATCCGCTTCTCGAATGCAGAGAGGACAACCGTAGGATGCTCCACGAAGGGGGATGAAGGTGGAAAAATTAAGATTTCTACTCTAGAGAAGCATCCCGGGTGTGGGATAAGCTCTTAGAGCTTTGGAAGGGGTGAGAGAAGAGAAGGGATGAGAAATTCATAGGGTAGGGCTCTCTTATAGTTGCAAGGAGTGGGGGCATTTTGGTAATTACAACATCAAAAACATTAATTCAGGACCTTTAGTGACGGATTTATTCGTCACTAAAGACCTGAATGTGGCCGACGTGCGCACGCCGCGTGCGCCTCCTTGCCTTTGCACTCTTAAACACTTGCGCATGATCAAAGGCTCCCAGCTGTTCGATCAAAAGCTTAAAATGCGTGCGTCCGCTCCTCTTTAGCACCTTTACCGCACGCCCGCGTGCGATGAGGTGTGCAGACACGTGTCATCGTGCGCATACGCGATCAACGCTTCCCCGCGCACCGCGCCCCCTCCCCTCGGCCACCCAATCTCCATCTGATAGCCCAATCGCGCCCGCACCCACACCCATCTAATTCGAAGCACATGGCACAGCTCGAACACGTGCCCTTCACTCGAAAAGGGGCGCTCAACCGCTGCGTTGGGCTTCCTCTTGAGGCAAGCGAATGATTTAAGGCGCAAGCGAGCGTGGCCGTTGGATGGTGATCCAACGGCCCAGATCCATCGCGCGGGTGAGGAAGAAGAACAGAGGCGGGTCCTTGGGGTCGGTTGGGCAGCTGAGATGGCGCCACGTGGTGCCATCTTGGCCATCCATCTTCTGAGTGTTGTAGACGGTACCACGGGTGTCAGATTGGATCGATTTTCATGCTGTTAGGCTGCGATCGTCGATCCGAACACATCCATGCAGTCGGATTTGTCATCTGAGGTGCGGATTATCACCATCTTGGCCCTTGATCTTTAGGGTTCCTTGGTCTCTATCTGATGCTACAGATGTCCGATCAGGATGATCTTGGAGTCGTTGAACTCCAATCGTAGCCCTGATCAGATCCGTACGGTTGGATTCTTCGATCCGGGACCCAATTAACAAGTTCCCCTGTCCCTAGCCATAAAAGGAGACAATTAACCTAAATTTTATACAGACTACCCTAAATGCAAGATTATGCATACTATGCAATATTTACAATGTATGATGCTAATATGATACTAAGAACATGCATTAATAGAAGATTTCAATATCAAGGATTAGACTTACAAGATGAAAGATGGACTACTCGAATTGGGAGGACCAAGAAGTAGACCCAAAAGGAAGACAAGAAGACCAACGAAAAGACTGACGGGTGATCGAACCGCCACGCGTTGACCGTTCAATTGGAGATCGGCTCCAACGCCTAGCCCTCCAAGTTACGGATGGGAGCCCCATCCATTTTCGTAACTTCCATTTGAGCCATGCTATTGGCCTTGGTAAGTGAGGTGATTTCCTTACCCTATCTTTTTAATTAATAGCATTTAGATAGGGGTAGTTAAATTTTGTTATACTACATGTCAATCATTAAGGGGGAGAAAGATTTCCTTCATTTAGATAGGGGCTGATCTCAAAAGATAAGATAGCTATATTTCCATTAGAAAGGGGGAGATAATTATATAGTTATCTTGTTATGTCAAAAAGATGGAATTAGAAGAGCATATTTTAAGGGGAGTTTAAGATAAAATAATTAAAATCAATTAAACCTTTTTGAAAATGTCAAAAAGGGAGAGAATTTTTTTTTATATATTTGTGGCTTTGTCATCATCAAAGTGGGAGAGATCGTTAGTGTAAGAGCACCACGATCATTAATTTTAATAATAACAAAATATTTGTGATTTAACATTTGCATTTGAGTTTATGAGTTTCAGAAAAATACAAATGAATACAAGTGTGAAAGAGTTCAAGCTCACATCCATGGTAGATTGGAGAAGCTTGATGAAGGAGAAGAAGCTTCGCTTGGAGCAAGAGCTTGAAGAAAGATGAAGAATAGGATAGAAGTTTATTCTATTCATATATTATATATTTGTCTTTATGTTTTTTGATCTTTTATTTTCTTAGATGATTGTTAAAGAGCTTCAAAATAGCATACCATAGTCCTAGGAACACTAATCAATCACTAGGACACTTGGGTAAACTCAGAAAATCAATATAGAAATCAGACAGCCTGATCAGACGTCCAATTTGGACATCAGACATCTAATCATGGACTTTAAGACGTCTGACCATTTAACCAGACATCCAAAACACTTATGCTGGAAACCCACTCTCTGTCTACCACCTTCAGACGTCCAACCCATAGTCCAAATGCCTTACAAGACATCTGAGGACCTTGCCAGAAGTCCAACAACAGGACCATTGGATTGTCAGACCTTTATCTTAGAGGATTAAGTGTTAGTCAAATTTACATCTACTTTCAGACGTCCATAGAGCATCCTAGACGTCTGATAAATAAACATTAGGCTAAGATCTGACCCAAATCACTTTCGTTAAACCACGTAACTATTTGAGCCGCAGGAAATAAATTCATGCAAAGAATCCTTTTTCCATATGTCCAAACTTATTGCCAGACATCCAACTTGTCATTTGTGCAACTTAACCCTAGATCCCTATTTTGATCTTGAGAAAACAGGAAGGAAACCCGTCTAGAATTAAACGTCTGACTTTTGTCCCAGATGTCTTAAAAAGCATTCTTAGACATCCATCCTAATCCAACCCTGATCAGATCTTCCACCTTTCTAAATCAGACGACCGATCCCTAGATCAGACGATGACCCACATGTCCAACCAGAAAACCAAACGTTTGATAACCTTGTCGGAATCAAAAATGACCCTGATTTCAATTGAATTTTGGACCACACTCTTGAGCCTTATTCCAAATGACTACAAGAGGCTTCCATGACCTTCCAAAGCCTTCTTAGGACCTCTATAAATAGAGGAGCACCCTTCCTAAGCTAGATACACCAAGTAATACTACTTTCCACCACATTTGTGTGAAAGAAGAGATTATCAAGTAGTGAAGTGTTGTTGCTCTCCAAGATCTTCTAGCCTACACTAAAGAGCACCATCTTCACTGCACACCCACTCTCCCACCATTGCAGACGGGAGTGTCATCATGCTATTGCATGGATCATGCTTACCCCGCGTTGCTAACCAACGCACTTCCATTGAAGGAAAGTTTCCTTTACCTATAGTAGCTAGATTAACTATATACTTTGTGACCCTATGGGATATATTTGTAATTGTCTTTGGTTGGGAATTCGCTTTGCGAATTCCCGTCTCCCTCGTGAGACGAAATACTCCCCGTGATGAGGAGGGGATTTGAGGTACGCTACCCTCGTCTAAGTAGCATGGTTATAAGAGGTTAAGTCACCCTCATTTAAGTGACTTGGTTAGTGAAATTGATCAACTAGGTCGATCGGGAAATCCTAAGTTGAGAGGATTAAGTGGTGGCTTTTACCTGGGTTTTGGTTTCCACCTAAAAATACTTGTGTGCTTTGTGAGATTATTTATTTCATGTGATTGATATTTTATTTCTGCATTTTATTTTGTATCACGCATATCTCACCCCCCTTCGTTAGAATCTACAATTGGTATCAGAGTAGGTTCTCACGATTTCAGCGTCACATCCAACGAGGATCCAATGGAGGGAAGCATCACGGCGACTAGACACGTCAAGGGACAGTCCACTAGCCATCCTCCCTACTTCGACGGGAACAACTATAGGTATTGGAAGCTTAAGATGAAGATGCAGCTTCAAACCAACGACTTCACCAGTTGGGTTAGATGCGAGACTCTTTTCGACATCCTGGAGAGACCCGCGAGAGGATACATGCAACAAGTTAAGGAGCTATCTCTTAACGCAAAAATGATGAACACTCTCTATTGCACGTTAAGCCTGAAAGAATTCAACCGCATCCCTCAATGTGCCACTAAAAGTACAATCTTCGTTTTCGTTGAATTTTTAAACATAAAATGGCGTGTCGTATTTAATCACGTAGTAGAAAATCACTTTTCAAAACATTTAATTCTCAAAATCTAACCATGAAAATAGTTAGGTCATTTCAATAGGGAGGAATAAGCCAATTTAACTAGTGAATGGTGCCTCGTTTATTCGAGAAACTCAACGAGTGCGCATACTAATTCAAGCAATTCATTTTCAACATAAGTTATCATTTTATGTAATTAATCAAGAATATAGGTGTTCACATGCAAAATCACCACCATGGAAATATGTAAATTGAAATCTTGATACTGGTAAACACCGTCAATATTAATCTCCTACAAGATAGAGCCCGTTCACTATAATCAATATCCCATATTTAATACCATTCATTAGAAGAATTCGGTTATAAGTAATTCACCTAAAATAGAGGGATATTCATGCAAATGTACCCCAATAAATTAAGATGTTAAATAAAAGAATAGTATTTCTCATAATGGCCAAATTCGTAAATATTAATAGGGTCGTTACTGTTGAGAAATAGAGGATTTGGCGGAGGAGCTTGCACGCGAGGAGGGGATGGCTAATGGCCAGAACCTTGGTGGTGGTGCGCCAGAGGTCGAGCATCATAAAGGGTGTGGTGCACCGGTGAGTGGTGGCCGGAGGTCGTCGGTCGAAGGCGGAGAGGCTGGCGGTGGGTGGATTTCAATGGGTGGCCAGGAGGACGATGGATCGATTGGTTGGCGGCGTGGGTAGCAGGGCGACTCCCGATGAGTCTGTTGGTGGCGTTGGTGAAGAGGTCAGTAGTCGGAGAGGGTGGAGTGGTGGTGGTGGGTTATGGGTTCATTTAACCTGTAGCAGGAGGAGGTTGAAGAGGAAGTTGAAAGGGAAGGGGGTGCGGTGTTAGGTGCTTTAAGGGAGGCAGAGAGGGAGAGTGGTGGTGTTGGCGTGGGTGCAGCTGGCGTTTAGGAGAAGATAGTGACCGGTTGTGGGAATAGGTGATGGTGGTCCTAGAGAGGAAGAACGGGGGGTGGCTGTGCGTGGGTTGCATGGTCTTGCAAAGGAAAGAAAAGAAGAGGAAGATGAAGATGAGCGACTGATGGTGGTGGGTTGTGGAGTTGGTGACCGTGGTGTTGTTAGCAGTCTACGGCGAGGGGGTTGGTGGTGAAGGTGATGAAGGTGGTGCTAATGGTGGTCGATGATGGGAAGGGTGTTGAGAGGGCAATGGTGCTCGTGCTGTCACCAGGAGCGTGTAGTGCAATGGGTTGGCGAGGATGAAGCATGCTTCAAGTCACGGTGCATGCTCCGACTACGATGTTCGCTCCAGCCATGGTGATGGTGGTGGCGATGGAAGAGGTCCCCATCGGGGAACAGAACAGATGGTGATGGTCAATCCTCTTCTTAAAAATAACTCCTCTGTTCATTCTCTTCGGTCGAAAAGTTCTTCAACCACTCGCGATCTTCGCAAGTAGTTGGAATGGTAAGATGCGCCTGGCAATATCTCCATCAGATGTCTGAGCAATACTCTAGACGTCTTAAAAAGTGTGGAATCAGCAAGTTTATGATGGCAGTTCCCAGATGTCTGACCTTATCTCCAGACGTCTTACAGACGCAGAAATGGATGTCTGAACTCTTGCACCTAGCCTGCATCCATCAAATCAATTATGTTACCATATCATATGTTATTAAATGTAAAAATGATGTATAAAATTATATGCAAACTAAGGTGAATTGCCATATAACTCCTAATTAATTAACTTAGAATAACTAATAAAAAAGTACTTAGACCAAATAATGATCTACTAAATTTGACTTATCAAATACCCTCATGCCTAAGTTTTGCTAGTCCCTAGCAAAAAGTGAAAAACAATGGCAGTAACCAAAAGATTTCTTCTTTTTTTATTCCAAAAATTTAGAGATCCAAACAAATGTGAAGTGATAGTAGCCTAGGTAACAGATGCAAGTGAAAAGCCAACTTACATTTGAAGTTCGTACTTAACCCTTGATAAAATTCTACCAGGATAGACAACTTCTTCCCTCAAGGATAAAGCAAAAAATGATCTATAATTTGACCCCAGCTTTTTGGCTTAGATAGGAGATACTAAATTGAATGAATTTATAATTGGTGGCTCACACTCATCTGGTGTTACATGTAATCTAATACTGCAGACTCTAAATCTCTAGACTATCAAACGAGTCAACCCAGAGAGGTTAAAAACTGTGCGCTCTTTATGTTCTCTTGCACTCACTCATTCTCTCTTTTCTTTTTCTTTTTCTTCTTTCTTTTCCGAGATCACATATCTTACCAGATTTGTAAATGTACTCAATGTTTGGTGGCCTCACATGCATTCACACTTTAATTAAATTCCTAATAACCTTACAACTAAGTCAGAATTCCTCAACCAATATTCGAACGATCAGAAATACTAAAAAATAGATATAAATCAAATTTGGTGGATCACAATGGGTGTTTTTTTTGTTACCTCAAATACATCGATATATGATAAAGTTAACACCTAAAACAACTATAACTTGAACTTTTTTTTTTCTTCTCTCTTTATTTTTTTTGTGTGTGTGTATATATATATATATTCTTTTCCTTTTTTATATTTATATATTTCTTTTCTTCTTTTTATCTCTTTTTTTTCTTTTTTTTTTATAACTCCAACACAATATAACATAGACTTTTATTCACGAGGCATTATTAGAGATGATGATGGTCAAGAGAATATTGTATAGCTTATTTGGTGAAAGTGTCTACTTTCGATACCGGGAAAGAATAGATAGGACAAGCGTATTTCTGACCTTTGACACTACTACCCTCCTTCAGCCAAGGATTCTATAAAGAATGGTCGTAACCATCCACCATAGTTAGTTTTATTAGAACTCAATCTCTGTGCATTTACCTTATTTAGTGACTCTCAGGAATTCACATAATATTTGCACGCAAGAACAGAGAGCGAAAACTAAATCTAACCTAAGGTATCCTCATCTAATTATCCAGAACTTAAGAGTTCTTGCACTAAACTTAGCGCACCAGCAGTCCCTCTACTTTCTCCTTACAAATATTAGATGGACTTAATAGAAAATAGTATGCCAGACTCCCTTCAAGCTGTCCAAAGATTTAGCAGACTAAAAATGTTATTGGTTTTCTACAAAGATCCATTACCCAATCTACGTGTAAGTGAAATAACTATACTAAATTCTAAACTTAAAAATAATTTAAGAAGAAAATCTTCAATGAAACCTCCTTGATAAAGATGTTTTGCTAAGGCTAATCAATTCAGCTCAAGAAAACCAAATAGATTTTTTTTTTCACTGCACCTAACCTAAATGCATGAATATTGCCTAAAAATGCAAAATCCACCCCCCATCCCTAAATCTTACAATGTCATTGTAAAATTAAAACAGGGGGAGAAAGAAACGAAATCACCTGATGAAGACGTTATTCTAGATGTTGAGTTACCTCCCAACAAGCGCTGCATTTTCTGTCGGCAGCCAGACTTATACAGAACCTGTAAGTCTTGTTCCAAACAGAAAGAGCTAGGCCCTAAAAATATGTGTAATAGCACGGACCTAGAAAACAAGTAGCCACGGATGTTGGCGAACTGATGATACACCATAATTCCAAATGCTCGCCAGAAGACATGAAAATAGACCACCTCGTAGGCTAGCTAGAGAGGTCTAGGAAAAAGAGTGACAGAAGAAGGGACCTCTTGAAACGGAATAAATGGAGGATAACAAGGGTCCTCCACAGTAGGAAGAGTTTTAAAAGATGTATGCATAATTATTTCAAACCCTTGAATGGCAAGACTAAAAGTACAAGCATCAATCCACACTCGCCATTCCACTTGGCAATGTATTGGCCTGATATGCTCCCCAGAAAGAATGTAAGTGAGAAGAAACCTGAGCCAAGGATCAGTTAGGGAGTTAAGGGTTGTTTATGGTGTTGGAAGGTAATAATTAACTCCAAGGAGGCCTTAGTCCATGTTATGTCCAGCTCCAACAACAATTCAAATTCCATATTATTCTCCCTAATAGTTGCAAAAAGCTTACCTCACCCTGCCTATCATTAATGATTTTTTCAAGAATCAAAGTTATATTTTTGCTTTTCAGTATATGTGAATCAACATTGGACTTCAAATCACATTTATTTGATGGCAAGGTTGAAGCAACTGAATCACTGTCATCAATTTCATCCCTAGATTCATTTGATTCACTTAAATTTTTGTCGGGGTGTATACGTGAATCACTAATAAAGGAAGGAGTTACTTCAGTATCTACAATTATTTCTTAAGGAGGATCAGTCTCAATGTTATGGAGTAAGCCTATATCGCTCAATTTTTTGTTCTCCTCAGGGCATAAATCCTCAATTATTGTGTATTGTCCCCGAGAGTCTCTCCTAGGCTTCTCATTCTTATGCTGGTCCTCCAACTTAGACTCCGTATCTTCCCAATTTTGGGGAGGATGACTTTCAAAATCAAAAGAAGGAACCTAGATTTCACTAGATCATTTATATCCTCAAGGGGTACGTCCTCGAATAACACATAATCCCCCTGAGATTCACTCCAAACCCTAAACCCGGGTTCCTCCATTGGGTCATCATTCTCATCTAAAAGAGACTCTTTATATCCTTGAGACAAAAAATGATCCAATTCATCCTCCATTCCCTTAAGGTCACCTTCATTGGGCACATGTAAATCGTCAGAATGATGAGTAGTAGGTGTTGGCTCCCTAAGTGAAGAGTCAAGATTAGGCTCACTGAGGGTAGAATGGGATTCCCCCACATGATTAATAGGATAAGTGGCATGAATAATATGACCTTGACATGAGGTATCAGGGGTAAGAAAAATACTGTTAATGGGGTCAAGGTCCTCAAGTGGTACCATCTTCCCATTCTTTTGACTCCAATATAACATGGCTGGATAATCAATAAGATAGTTCTCCTCTAGTGGTCGTGACTCATGGGTAGAATCTAAGTGATAGCTACTCAAAACGGGATCCCTATTATCCGTTGTTTCCTCAAAATCTTTTTGATGATCACGGTTGTACGGGTAGGGATCAGAATCAATAGTAAGAGAGTAGCTAAGCTAACAAATTTGCTTATTCAATTGTTGACTATTCCTCAACAGCTCTCCCATAGACTCCATCATTTCTTTTTGTTGTTTTTGCATTTCTATCATAAAAGAGGAGAGGCTACTGTCAGATTGAGTAGGATAGTCAATCTCAGGCTCTGGTTGCCTAGGGGTTTCAATCCAACCTTGATGAGAAAAATCATGAAGGGTGGGAGGGTTGGGCGTTTGCAAACTGGAAAATTCTACTCCTAGGCTCTGCTCAAAAGTGGGAGTTATCGAGCCAGTACTCCGAGGATAAAAATATGATTGATCCCATGAATTGTCATTGTATCCATCAAAGGATGGATATGCTTGGGGCATGGGATCCTGATTAAAAGATGGGAAGTATTGACTCTGATAATCTAAATGATAGGAGTAAAGGTGATCCATTTCTTTAAACCAAACAGATTTAACTCTCTTAGGACTTAGAAAAAATCAGAATAAAAGCACAAACCTCCTAGAGAGTTCCACCACTGTCAAAACAAACGCAAATACAGTGGGATCTGCTTTTAGTAGATTCTAGGTCTTAGAATTAAGTATTCAGTTGGTAGTCAAACAAGTTTTGCAAGAGTTACGCTTTCTAGGCCGACCTTCGTTGATGCTTACAACCTACTCGCAAGGGATGGAAGTCTCGAATCGAGCCCACGCACGAGAAACCGAAGTAACTTGGTGGATAGGCTTGTTGATTTCCAACTAACTTCCCTTATGTTACAAAGAGGAGAGGTAGAAATTTATCTAGTGACCTTATCTGTAATGTGCACAGTGTCTCAGGTGTGCAACACACGTACGCATTTTGTGTTCTAAAATCTCGCAAACAAGCTCTTTTGCAAACAATTTCAAGTCACTGATTTTAAGTTCCAACCTCTTAACAGTCCAAATTTCTTAAAGTGACCACTGACTTAATTAGATTCAAACACTTTAGTGGTCTTAGATTTAAGTCCAATGCAGATGCATGACAGGCAATTGATGCTTAAGAAAAGATGTATCTTACTCCAGCTCTCTTCAATGCAGGTATGTATGAGATGCAATTAATATAAACTAGATGCTGCTCATTTAATTTTAGATGGTTGCCCTATAGATATGCAGCTTCTAGCAAGTAGTTCCAATTTTATTTTTTTTAATAAGCAAACAAATCTAATATAATTTAACCAACATACAGTTCAAACAATTCAAATAACCTAATAATCTAAATAAAATGGGAACACGCTCCCGAAAAGATGCTCCCGCATACAAGAATGATAAGCAATAAAAAGCACTGGGAACACATTCCAAAAAATGCCCAACATGGGTCCATGAGATAGAAATTAAATGTCTAATGTCTATCTAGGCTGATCTAAATCTAAAGCAAGCAAACAAGTCTTCAATCGCCAATCCTCCTTCCACGTGTGTGGGATCAAGGCCTACGTGCTCCTGTTACTCCCTCTAGGTGGCGTCAAGGTCCACCAAAAATATCGTCTCCATCGTGCACTCCCGTCGCATTCGTTCGTTTTTGCACACAAACAGAAACAAGGTTAACAATTCAGAAAAGCTTCAGAAATGGCATAATAATATAAATTTCCCGGAAAAAAATTAATAGGCGTATTTCCACCCCGACAACGATGCCATTTGAAAGAGCGATCTTCGTTTTCATTGAATTTTTTTAAAAAATGATGTGTCGTATTTAATCACGTCGTAGAAAATCGTTTTTCAAAACATTTAATTCTCAAAATTCAACCACGAAAATAGTTAAGTTGTTTCCAAAATGAGGAATAAGCCTATTAAACTAGTGAATACTGCCTCGTTTATTCGAGAAACTCAACGAGTGCGCATACTAATTTGAGCAATTCATTTTCAACATAAGTTATCATTTTATGTAATTAATCAAGAATATAGGTGTTACATGCAAAATCACCACCATGGAAATATGTAAATTGCAATCTTGATACTGGTAAACACCGTCAATATTAATCTCCTACAAGACAGAGCCCGTTCACTATAACCAATATCCCATATTTAATATCATTCATGAGAAGAATTCGATTATAAGTAATTCGTTCAAAATAGAGGGATATTCATGCAAATGTACCACAATAAATTAAGATGTTAAATAAAAGAATAGCGTTTCTCACAATAGCAAAATTCGTAAATATAATAGGGTCATTACTTTTGAGAAATAGAGGATTTGGCGAAGGAGCTTGCACGCAAGGAGGGGATGGCTGGTAGCGAGAATGCCCATGGTGGTGCGCCGAAGGTTGAGCATCGTAAAGGGTATGGTGTGCCAACAAGTGGTGAATTCTTGCACCTAACCTGCATCCATCACATCAATTTTGTTACCTTATCATATATTATTAAATGTAAAATTAATGCATAAAATTATATGTAAACTAAGGTGAATTACCATAAAACTCCTAATTAATTAACTAAAAATAACTAATAAAAGAGTACTTAGACCAAATAATAATCCACTAAAGTGGACTTATCACATGCCCCTGTGAAACCCCTCCCAGATCATCTAAAGTATGTATTCTTGGGTTCTAATCAAACGTTTCCTATGATTATCAATTCTTGACTCACACCTGATCAGGAAACAAAGCTGATTTCAATCCTCGGGCAACATTGAAGAGTCATTGGATGGACTCTCAATGATCTGACTAGCATCAGTCCTTCCTATTACATACACCATATCTACACTGAAGAGGGCTCATGACCATCTCGAGAAATGCAAAGACGACTCAATACGAATCTTCAGGAGGTGTGAAGAAAGAGATTATCAAATGGTTAGATGCTGGTATCATCTACCCGATCTCTAATAGCTGCTGGTAAGCCCGATCCAGGTTGTGCCTAAGAAAGCAGGGCTCACCGTTATCACGACTGAATATGGAGAAACTATCCCGACCCGCATTGCGAATTCAAGGAAAGTCTACATTGATTACCGAAGACTGATTGCCTCCACGAAGAAAGATCATTTCCCACTACCATTTATTGATCAGATTCTCAAGAAATTAGCAGGAAATCAATTCTTCTATTTTTTGAATGGTTACTTCGGATATAATCAGGTGACAATTCATCCAAAAGATTAGGAAAAGACCACCTTACTTGCCCCTACGGTACGTATGCATTCCGTAGGATGCCTTTTGGGCTATGTAATGCACCTGCCACCTTTCAGCAGTGCATGCTAGCCATATTCTCTGACATGATAGGTAAATACCTTGAAGTATTCATGGATGACTTCTCAGTATTTGGTGAATCTTTTGATGAATGCCCTCCTACATTTGGTCCAAATCCTCAAAAGATGCATTGAAGTGAACCTGGTTCTCTCCTGAGAAAAGAGCCACTTCACAGTTCCTAAGGGCATTGTTCTAGGACACCTTATTTCTAAGAGAGGTATCTAGGTCGACCGGGCTAGGGTAAATTTAATTTCCAAGCTACCTGTACCTAACTCGGTCAAAGACATCCGATCATTCCTAGGGCACGTTGGATTTTATCGTCAATTCATACCTGATTTCTCTAAAATCGCATGCCCCTTGACAAACCTCCTCTCAAAGGACACCTTTTGAGGTGTCGAGTGAGTGCATTCATGCATTTGAGAACCTACATGATCGAGTCACCCAAGCACCAATCCTGCAATCCCCTGACTGGTCTCAACCCATTGAGATCATGTGCGATGCACCTAACTACGCAGTGGGAGTGGTGTTGGTCAGAAAATCGATGGGAAACCAATGGTCATATATTACACCAGCAAGACATTAGACGAGGCTCAACGTAATTGTACTATTACGAAGAAAGAGCTACTGGCTGTAGTATTTGGCCTGGAGAAATTCAAGTCTTACCTCTTGGGATCCCACGTCATCATTTACTCGGATCACACCGTAGTGAGGCACTTACTCATGAAGAAATATGCAAAGCCTAGATTAATTTGTTGAATCTTGATGTTGCAAGAATTTGATCATGAAATTCGCGACAAGGCAAGAAAATAGAATGTGGTAGCTGACCACTTATCCCGTCTTCCTTCTTCACTCATTAACCCTTCTGGACCTATCACAAAGCACTTTCTTAATGAGCACCTACTGACAATCAAAATGAAACTTCCATGGTATGTTGATATGGTAAATTATTTGGCATCGCATCAGATTCTGTCTGATTGACCAAAAGCCAAGAAAGATAAATTACTTTCAGATGCCAAATACTTTATCTAGGAAAATCCGTATCTATTCCGAAATCTGAGTTCCATGGAATTCTATCCTTCTGTCACGACCAAGTCTACGGTGGTCACTTTTCGAGACACAAGACCGTGGCAAAAGTCCTCCAGTGTGGATTCTATTGGCCCACGATTTTTAAAGATGCACACGACTATTGTAAGGCATGCACTCGTTGCCAGACCTTGGACAACATGAGCCAACGTGACATGATGCCTCTACAGCCGATTCTCGTATGCGAAATCTGACATCTAAGGGATTGACTTTATAGGCCCCTTCCCAAAATCTGATGGTTTTGAATACATTCTCTTAGTCATGGACTACGTGTCCAGATGGATCAAAGCCATCCCAACCTAAACCAGCGATCATAAGGTTGTGATTAAATTCATTCATCAGCACATCTTATCTCGGTTCGATATTCCGCAGGCCATCATCTCTGATGGAGGGACCCACTTCGCTAATATGCACTTTCAGACCTTGATGAAAAAGTACGAGGTGTCACATAGTATCTCAACTCCTTATCACCCCTAGACTAATGGATTGGAAGAATTGTCAAATCGGGAGATCAGGTCACTGTTCAACCTGACAGGAAGGACTAGTCTGCCCGCCTTCCAAAAGCATTATGGGCCTATAGGATTGCCCATAAAACCCAGTCAGGCATGTCTCCCTTCAGACTCGTGTATGGGAAGGCATGTCACCTCCCCATAGAAATGGAGCATGAAGCCTACTGGGTAGTACGGAAGTGTAATCTAGATCTTTTGAAGGCTGGAATCCACCACCGGTTGCAACTAAGCGAGATCGAGGAGCTACGCAATGACACGTACCAGAACTCGCGAATCTACAAAGAGTGAGTGAAAGCCTTTCATGACAAGCACATATCACGAAAATCTTTCCATCCTGGTCAGAAAGTGCAACTCTTTAATGCAAAACTCAAGTTCTTCCTAAGCAAACTCAGACTAAGTGTGTGATTTTAGGGAAATTCACCTCAAACATGCATAATAACATATCATCTCATCGATACTTGTCTCCCAAGATATCTAAATATCTTACCAGGGGCATGTAAGCACCTTGTGCTGGTTCAGGTGCCATCGGCGGGATTATCCCGAAATGTCTATTGCTAGGACCTGAATTTAGCTACAGAACGCCATGGGTGACACTATCCCAAAGTGTCGAAAGCCAGGGTTCTGGGGGTTTCCATGGGTAGTGCTATCCCGAAGCATCGATTGCCAAGGACCCTTCAAGGATTGATGGTGGGAACAAGGAATCCGATATGGACCATGTTTAGGGCCAATTCAAGGCTGGATTTAGGGAAAAGTAAAAAGAAAAGAGTGAAAACTCTCCAAATGAAAATCCTTCTATGTCTTTCTTACAAAAATGCACTAGCAAACTGAACCTGGACATGTTACATTTATGCACAAGTGCTTTAACCGCTGGGGTCAACGAACCTCTTAATAATTTTTGCGGGCCTTAGAAATCTTCGTGGCAGACTCAGGACTGAAGCTGGTTAGGTCTGGATCTTGGCTAGTACTTGAGTACCTTTAGGCCTATTGTTGGTATTTTGATCTGATTTTTAAAGATGTAGCTTAGTAAGGCACCCTGACGGATACATCCAACCTAGAGACCTGGTTTGATCTATAAGATGTTAGCTAAGGAACTAGCAAATGTTAGGCATGGGTGTATGATGGGAACACCATCATAGGCCCTAACTGGCCACTTTTTAGTCTGGAATAAAAGATAAAAGCTCTTACATATCCATTTAAGGGTCATAACACCACTTCAGGTTTTTTTGAGAAGAGAATAGAGAATTAGGGTTAATTTTGTAACTTTAACAGCATATCATGAGCACAGAATAACCAATGGATTTGCTAGGGGTGAATTAAAGATCAAAAGAGCATTAAATACTAATAAGTGGGTCCATGCAGAGGAAAATGGGTTTTTGCACATTTCGAGAATTAACAATAACCCAAAATCCTAATTTCAGACCTTCTTAAATAACAGAGGTTCTAGTCAAGATAAAATCCACCTAAACCTACCAAAAATTATAGAAAAATATTCCATGAGGTTTGATACCTTTGATTTGACCTTTTGAACCTATTTTAACCTAGAACAAAATCTCAAATAGATTGTTACCCTAATTTGGGTTTCTACGTAAATTACCTAATCAAACTTGGCTAAAACTAAAATCCAACTTTACCACTAGATTCCTTAGGTCCAAATTAGGTTGTTACCAAAATTTGGGCCCAATCATAAATCATTTTGATCTAGTTTGCATTTTGGTCCATTTAGACTCTCTCTCACAAATGCCCCTAACTTTAGAAAATCCTTGCGAACAGCCCCCCAACTTTGTCATCTTCTTCACAGTTGGGTCCTTACCGCCATGGTAGGTGTGAACCCATGAACCCTGATTACTTGGCCAATCCCTTCCAAAGTTAGAAGGGATGATCCTAAGGAAATCCTTGATCGCCTAAATTTCAACTCCAAATCTCTCCATATTGTTCATGTGAATCCTTGGACTTCAAGAATTTTCCTCCTAAAAATCCGTGCTTCTCAAGCTTGTTTCCAAGCTTGGAAGCTCACCTGAAGCTCTATAAAAAGGTCCCCCTCACCAGACCGAACTCAGCGAGTTTTTGGCCTAAGAAACCCTCTTCCCCCTACCTCCGACCGGCTCCAACTCCACTCCGGCGACTCCCTTCCTCCGGTCTCCTCGCCTGCTGCCACATACTATAGGCAGCAGGTTCATCCTCCCTAAGTTCCTCCGTACCTCGCCATACCTGCGAGGGGTTCTTTACCCCTTCAAAGCGTCACCGTCTACCTCCAAGAGTCACCTTCGTCTCCGGTGCTGGCCAATCATAGCCAATACCATCTCCGCATCTCCGTCGTCCGCAACCGTCCTCACTCAACCCCATGCCTCCCACTGATCTGTTTCACACCCTTGCTACCCACTTTAGAACTCTCCCTCGCCCGCGCCACCATCGTCTCCCTTGTCTCCGGCGTACCTCCAGCGACCTCGCAAATCCACTACACTCCACCAAAACACCTCCCACCGGTCCCAAAACATTCATTGTACTTCACAAACCAAAACCCCTCGAGTATATGAGGGGATTGGCCGCTCACCAACTCCACCCAACACAAGCACCTCTTCACCATCATCTCGAGGTCGTCAGACCTCATGCTCACGCACACCACACCACACCCACCACTGCACTTGCCACTTCACGGCGAAGCTTCTGAGCATATTTGACATGGCCGCAAGGCCGTCTTTTGCCTTTTAGGTCTTCAAAGGATGATGGCTGCCGCCCTCGACTTCTCCGACGACACCTACAGCCATCCGACCATAATCCCTCCAGGCAACACCTCTAGATGCTACGGCTGACCTCCAACCTCCTCTCCAGGCGCTCAATTGGATCCAACAGCCTCATCCTTGACCTCATTTGGAAGCGCCTTCAACTGCTGCTACGCTACGACGAAGGAGAGATCAGATAGTCCCACATATGGGACGTAGGAGTTGTTTGAGCAAGATAAAGGGAATTTGTCACCCTGACCCCTCGCCCAAGACACGGGGGTCAGGTCCCCTTCACCCTTACACCTACTTACCCGACCAAGAACTCCTCGCCTGCAACCACACCCACAGGTCTGGACCCTGTTCACACCTGGTTACCCGCAAGATTACCCAGGTTTCTGAGAAAAGAAAGAAGAGGAAGGAGAGAGAGGGGGGGTTTTTGCCCTTCACTACTCTCTGCACTTGGCGATTCTGAGAGGCCTTTGCCTCTGTGTTGTGGTTGCCTCTCTCCCCTTGAGGCACGAAGGAAGAAAGAGGAAGAAGAGGCCTTTGCCTCTGTTCTGTGAAGCTGAGCTGAACCTTGAGCAAATTAAGACATCTGCTGGTGCCTTGGATCTGAATACTGTTGAGATATTGGTTAACGTGGGATATTTGATTGAATTTACTGTTAATATATTTGAGATATTTAAGCTTAACTTCAAAGGGTTAATTGGTGATTCAAATCATCATTTTAACCCGTTCTTTTTGCTTCTTGATACTGGATTTCATATATACATCATTTTTAGTTGGTTCTAAATAAAGTTTTGATTATAATTGCTTATATTTCTTGTGATTAGTGAGATTAAATTGGTATTACTTGCTCCCTATATTCAGCTTCGAAACTCTTTTGATTCTGAACATATAAATTTAAGTAATTTAAGCGATTTTGTTCTATACTACGACGTATCTCTTAAAACAATGACGAATTTGCTTAAACAAATAGAATAGTGTCCCACCTTTGTATCCACCAATTGTAGAATTAAAGAATTTCACCACACACTAATTCCCCCTACACAACCAACAGACAGGATGCACCTCAAGGAAAAATCTCCAGTAGCCACCAATGGGTGCCACTTCTCATTATTATCTCCATCAATATGTGTTTCCTGTATACAGACACAATCAACCCCCCACTCACGTAAGTATCTTGATAAGGTACTCCTTCCCCTGTCCCTCAATCCCCTCACATTCCACGTCAACACCTTCAACATGACTGAGTAGCCACACCCTCCAGCCTCTCTTCTCTACACGCTACCTGAAGCACCATCGCCAGTTGACTTACATCAACATGAATCGGGCCACAACTCCTGAGGTGATACCCGCCCCTGCTCGTTGACCCTCCCTTGACGGGAGAAGAAGATCCCACATTATACCTGACCACTTCTAGGGTGGAAAAAACGAATGTATCTTTCACCACTTCCATGGATGTAAATTCCTCCATCTTCTCAAGGACTATCATGGTCCCCATCTCAGAAATTTGCACATTAGAAACCTCAGCCTCTGACTCCTCTACCACCTTTCTTTTTTTCTAACAAGAAGCTTTGTTTTCCCTAGCCACATCAACAGGCCTCCACTGCATGGAATCACCCTCTGTCGTTCCTGCATGGTTTTTCTATTCTTTTCTGCCACTTGGCCTTGATGGAGCATTTTTCTTCACACGGAGGTGTAGCAACCAAGATGATCCACCACACTTGAGTACCACCCTCTCGTGGAACGGCCCCCCATGCTTCAACTGCATGTCAACCTTCACAGAACTACCATCCCCTTCCACCATACCCACCTGCACATTCTCTTTCAAGGAGGAAAATCCTACAACAATACTCTACTCCACAGAATGGGAGCACAAATGCAATGGCACCCCAAAGATTTCCACAACACCATCACAATCAAAAAACTTCTGCGGAGGTCGCTCATTCAAAGCACCATCAAATGGTAAAACAAGACACCAAATCACTGAAATCAAACCCAACGACAAAGATCTAAATTTCAAAGAATCCACGTCCTCCTCCAACCCAAACACCACGAACCTCAATGGGTTTAAAACACATATCTTCCACGTGGTCGACAAGAGAGGCAAGGATCTTGTGAGGCCTTGGCGATCTTCCAAGGAGGGTCCACCTGCCATAACCTCCCCAACGAGTGCATTCTGAAGACTCACCTCCGCAGCAAGAACCTCGACGTCCAAAGAAGGATCCACCGGAGGCGGAGGAGGGAGTCTCCATGCACGTGTTTGTTGTACACACACTCCATGTGATCAGTACCCATCACTGTCGGCATGTTGTGCCTCCCTCTCTTCACATCGCCTAGGGTTTAGATCAACATATCCACATGCTAAAGGGACCCGTCTCCCTTCCTCATTCGCTACACGTGGCCGCCTTCTACATGTCAATCGGTGATGCCCTAACCCACCACACTAGAGGTAAACAAGGCCCTTAGGACAGTTCACAACCACATGACCTCGCTCCCTGCAGCAGTAACAAAGAACACCCTCCTTCCCCTCTCTATGGAAACCTCTACCGCCCACATGGCCCCACGTCCTCCACGACTCTAGCCTTCCATCAGACCTCTGCTACCCTCCACGACCATGCTGCCTCCGCCCATCCACTCTCGTCCATCCACCCTTCATCACCCCATCTTTCCCTAGAGTCACCATTGCTCTCTAATCTACTCTACTTCTGCAGCCAAGGTGTTGCAATGCGGATTCTTTTGGCCCTCCCTTCATCAGGATGCACACAATTATACTAAGCACTGCACTAGGTGCCAGTCACTAGGGGCAATGTTATACCACGACATGATGCCCATCCAACCTATCCTAGCTACAGAGATCTTTGATATATGAGGAATCGATTTTATAGGTCCCTTTCCTCCATCCAACAGCTTCGAATACATCCTCGTTACTGTCAATTTTGTATCGAAATGGATTAAGGCTATTCCCACGTGCCATGTTGACCATGTCATCAAGGACTATATCCTTGAGCACTTTAGGATCCCTCGTTGAGCACTTTAGGATCCCTCGAGCCATCATTTCGAATGGAAGAACCCATTTCACACATTCATCTTTCCAGGAACTTTTGAGGAAGTACGGAGTTCACTACCGTATCGCTTTTGCATAACATCCCCAAACGAATGACTAGGTGGAGGTGTCGAACCGACAGATTAAGCAAATCCTCCAGAAAATGATTCGGCCTAACCGTAAGGATTAGTTCGACAAGCTAATTGACACCTTATGGCCATATCAGACCACCTTCAAGGCTCCCATGGGTATGTCACCATACAGGATAGTTTTTGGGAAGCCTTGTCACTTGCCCGTTGAGTTGGAGTACCACTTATTGGGCGGTTCACCAATGTAACCTTGACCCAGACCTGTGTGGTCGAGAACGGAAACTCCAACTCCAAGAATTAGAAGAATTGAGACGCGAGGCCTATGACTCTGCTTTAACCTTTAAACAATGAACCAAGGCCTTTCATGATAGTCGCATTTGGCGGAAGGAGTTTGAGTCATCACAGCAAGTTTGACTTTATAATGCCCGGCTCAAATTCTTTCTCAGTAAATTGAAGTTCAAATGGACAGGTCCTTTCCTTGCCTCATGAGCTTTCCCAAACAGTCTCGTTGAAATTGAAGATCCGAAAATTAGGCATAAATTAATGGTAAATGGGTAGCGATTGAAACCTTATCTCACTCATGAGCCTGCCCCTGTTAGTGAGACAATTGCCCTACTAGAGGGTGACTAATTTCTACCTCACTTTGAGTCTAGTTGGAGATGTTAAATTCAATGCTCTTGGGAGACACCCTAGCACCCATTCTCCTACCTTTACCTTGAGTTTTCACCGCTTCACTCCACATTTCATTTCACTTCATTACACTTCACTTCACACTTCACCTATTCCACATATTTTGCACCACCCACCATCCACCCCGCTATATACTGCTTACTCACCCTTGTACCAAGAGCCTTTAATCCTGTCTGACTCCTCTTGCATGCATATGAGGACATAGCAAGATTCGGCATAAGGGATGAATAGGCATTCACGGGATCTTGTATATTCTTTGGGTATTGCATAGGACTCCTGTCCATTATACATATCCAACTTTAGTATATATAGCTTTATTGAAAAATCCATAAAAATTGAAAAAAAATCTTGAAAAATCTTGAAAAAATTATAAAACACAAAAAATCCAAAAAAAATTGAAAATTGAAAAACTCCAAAAATGTTTCCAAAAGTATTTAGCTATGATATGAAAGTTGAAACAAAAAATAAAATAAGTATTTATGGGCATTCAACCTTTGCTTTTAAACTTTCCTGGCCACATAAGCTTGATTTGCTCAAGCTTAGGCCTAATACACTTGAGCTTTGACAAGATAGAACCAAAATCCTTTCCAACTTAGGACATATTCTTGTACCTGAGTCAATCAGTATAGGATTCATTTATTTGCCTCTGTTTCAGAGTTGAGTAACTTTGGTTCACACTACACGGATATAGGAAGAACCAGGCAAACTTATGTTCTCAACCCTAATGTTCATTAAGGAATGTGAAGTCCTTACCTGTATGTGCAGGTAGACTCTTTGTCTCTGTCTTTGGTCTTCTGTCTAAGAAAAACTCTTTCCACCAAATATTTACCCACCAAATAAGTGTACTCCACCAAATAAAGTTGATGGAGACATACCGACATCAAAAGTAGAAAAAAAAAAGAAAAAGTCAAAAGAGAAAGAAAAAATTATTGTTATGTTCTCCAACTGCCATTGTATCCACCAGAAAGGATTGTTTTAGGGTACACTACATATATCCTATATTTTCCACCATATATTTTTGAGTCACTTATGCAATAAGAGATGGGTTTGAGTATTCACTATTTTTAGAGTTGATCTAAAAACATAAGCTGAAGCTGAGACCAACCTGGACTTAAAAAGATGTGAAACCCTAGATTTAAATCTTAATTTCGTCTGGTTAGTCCTAATTTGTGCTAAGCACAATCATAACTTCTTTTCTTCTTAAACTTGGTAAAACTCTCTGGATCCTAAAAGTCGTACTTAAGATTTAAATACCAAGAGTTCTTGTTGGTCGAGAGATGGCCTGTCATTTAAACCTTAAGTACTGTAGTCTTCTTTGCAATCGGTACTCACAATGTCCAACAGATAAACACATTGATATTGCTTCAGAAAAATCTTCAGCCAAAAATCATTTCTAAACACTTTACTACTATATTGAGTATTGAATAAGTATTTTGCTAGAGACTAGCAGAATAAGTGTTTTGCTAGAAACTAGCAAAAGATAAGCATGGGGGTGTGATTGCACAACAATTCTCACCAACAAATTATCAATCTTATAATATTTTCTAGCTTTACACATCTAGGATTAGATAACTAAAATTGTATTTTGTAAATGCATGCATTCATGCATATTAAGAGAGGAAGAAAGAAAGAGAGATAGAGCCCTCACTACCACCTAAAATCATCCACCTATTCATCTACAATAAATAAACAAAACCTTAAGTGCCTACCCACGAAACACCCAAATATCCCCAAAAAGATTATCCCAATGGCTTGCTTACACCATACCCTCTCCCACTACCTATATTACCAACCCCTCCCCTCCAAAAGGGTCGACACCCCCTCACTCATACACACCACAACAGCACACACCACCACAATTGTCGACCACTCTCCTCTCTCCCTCTTTTCCTCTCCTAATCTCAAGACCCTCTCACTAGTTGAGAGGCCATGCTTACGATAAAGGAGACACCTCCCGTGGTCACAACTACCACGGGGAGGACTTGCCACCGTCTAGCTCCTTCGTAAGCAGGTAGGCATGGTGATTCTATGTTCATAACGTAGTTTATTTTGTACTTTTTGTGGTTTTCTTTATTGCCATTAGAGCAGCTCACGTAGTTGCTCTATTTTGCTGTTGAGACCCTATCGCAACTCATTTTTCCACTCGGTCACCATTTTGCTTCTCACTTATCCAATGACAAGACCCCACCACAATCGATCATGCACACCCAAGCGCTTCCCCCTCTCTCCTTAGTCACCAGCTAACTGAGAAGGTCAGTCGGTGACTTATCGCCCCAACCGGTCGCACCACAATCCCACGCACCCCTGTTGCCACCGGTTGGCGTGACTTGCAACCGGCTAAGTTCCTCACTTAGCTAGTTGCACGCCCTCACAACCCCTTCCACGCGATCCCTATTTTCCCTTCCCAGCCGATTGCGTGCCCTCACCAGGACTCAGCGTGGTTTCTACTCACCACTCCAGTTGGCTGTGCGCCACTCTCAGCACACTCACTTCTACGCACGCTCCTCACATATGCACATACACACTCACATACACACGCACATACACACGCACACAAACACCCACATAGGCACATATATATTCACCAGTATACTCACATATTTAGTTACAGATCCATATATATTTATACTTATTCCCACATACACATACACATATATCATTTACACAACACGCACAATTCTCCACTACCGCGAATTTTATTGCACATGTGTACGCACAAGTTGCGTACACGTACGTGATTCTCATGCACATTAAGCCTTCTCA